>OU612040.1:4925000-10047500 GCA_914767945.1 Eilema depressum
AAACTCACGCCTATATCCCTGAAGGGGTAGGCAAAGGTGCTAGCACCTCTAGCTCATCATCATGTATCATCAAGAATCATAAAGCAGTATCATAATGTAACTTTTTTTCATTACGATACAACTTCAGCTGAGTTTCTTCTACATAGTCTGTGGCCCCGGCACAACACGCATGCGCGATCATTTTGGCGCTCAACGTTTGTCACTGAGATTAGATATAGTAGTCTATGAAACTGCACATAATTTGGTCTTACAACACTCGTGTGATACCTTCCTACTATAAAAAAACTTGCCTACTGCTGGTTTTTTTTTAATTCACACTCGTTTTTAAAGGTATATGCCCAATATGCCCATCCAGTAACTCCCAAACGAGTAACACTGTAAGAACTCTTATTATGCAACAGTTTCATAATAGTAGTTTATGAGACTGTTGCATAATAAGGGTTCTTAAAACACGAGTGTGAGTCAAAACCACGAGTCGAAGGCGAGTGGTTTTAAAGCATCTCACGAGTGTTTTAAGACCAAATTATGTGCAGTTTCATACACTACTTTATATAATCTCTTAAAAAAGTTAAAATAATTTGCATAAAATTACAACGTAACGTTCAATGATGTACAATGTTTTAGAGATTCTGTGCCGTCAGCGCAGAAGACAAGCAGGACAATTGAGATAATTTTAAAGCAATTAGTTTGCTAAACTAAACCAATTATAATAAATTGGAAAAAGCGAAATCAATTCTCGGGCGGGACTTAAAAATGATTGCAACATCATTCATTGATTCCGATAGTTCGTACGAATATCGGTAGATTACTCCCACCATCGCCGTAAGATGGATGTATTGGAAAAATTGGATCACTCTCGGGCGAAGCTCGGTGGCTCAGTGGTCAGAGCGTTCCCCCTGTAAGGGAAAGATCGTGGGTTCGAGTCCCGCCCGAGAATTGATTTCGCTTTTTCCAATTTATTATAACAAGCAGGACAAGTCTTTGATCTTCCCACTGACAGCACTAAACCTCTCCAGTGAGCTCTGGCTACCCTACTTACCGCCGGGAACACAACACGAGGTTATTATACCCGCGGTATTCTGTAGGGCAGAGGTACTTCCCCAGTCGGACGCTATTTTAATGACTGTGTAAAAATGTTTTAAACAGTTTCCAAATTGTCAGCAATTAATTTCTAATTGCTCACAATTTGGAAACGTTGAAATATACGTTGTCGATAGTCGATAGTAACATGAATCTTCAGCAAGAACCTGTCATTCAGTCTGTGAGGTGGGCCAGGAGCCCTAAGATCCTGTTGGGGCCCTAAGCATGGTTTAAGCAATAGACAGAAAGATCTTTTTCTTGTCGTCGCGTCCTCGGTAGCTTTTAGTGGTTAGGGAGTCGGCCTTACGATCGAGAGGTCCCGGGTTCGAATCCTGGCCATTACACTACTGACGTGAACCTACTCCTAACACAAGCAATGTAGCTTAGCTGAAGGGGTTACTGAGAATACTAGTAAGTTCGGTTACTAAGTAGTATTCTTTTTAGAAAAAAATAAAACGTGTAACAATATTTTTGATAAAACAAAACCACGTACCTGTTGGAATCGTATACCTTGTACTTTTCTTGAAGCTTGAATCAATGAAGTTATACTGATATGGAAAGTAATAATCTTGGACCTTATATACCTACCTCAGCCGTTTCACTGGCTGAATAGGCGTGTTTACCGAACCTCATTGATACCTACTCGTTCAATAATAGAACAGGTGCAACCCCTGCACAAGACGCGTGCAAATAAAACTACGTGTTATTTGTGCAATCGCGTACACTCGCATACTACAAGTAGCAAAAGTAATAGGTATTGAATTTAAATTTTACCTATTTCAATTTCTTTATTTTTCAAAATGTATCCATTTTCAAACAATTATCACCACTCCATCTCATCCGAAGGGTGTCCTAAGAGGCGACTAACAGAAAAATACGCTGCGAGAGAAGGAAAAAGTAATAAAATTGCAATATTTTGTTCCTTGTCGCACCTTTAAAGGTAAACAATTGGTAAAATTGTAATTTAGGTAGCATTAAATACTCTTAAAGATACGACGGACGTTTTGCTACGTACCTAAACGGGAAAATGCTAAAAGATTGTTTACAACTTACGTGTCGAGGCACAATCGAAGCCCTATGGCGCCAACCGTGGACGAGGACGACTTGGTCACTTGGATAGAATTGAAGCTGGTGGTTCATAAGCTTATGGCCGAACCGCGGCACTCCGGGCTGAGCGAGCTTTAGGCGACGATGACCAAGCGCTAGTTTCCGAAATTGTTAAAGACGGGGAAACTGGTCCTCATACGAAAGGCGGGCATCCGGTGGTTTCACCGTCCGCCTACCGGCCTAAAGTGTTGCCTGACGAGGTGTGAAAGCTCTTTGAAAGAGTTATTGCAAAGCGCCTCGTCGAGCACCTCTTTAGAGACCGACGCCAACATCATCATTTTGGACATCGCCAACGCATTCAACACTTTGCCCTCGAGTTGCATTAAGGAGACGCTCGTGTATCACGATTCATGAAGTGCCTCTCCACCCTCGCCGCATAGCCCGCGTAACCGATGGAGAGAACCGTGTCCGGCCTCGTCGTGCTGTTTTCCGCAGGGATTGGTTCTGCGCCCGCTCCTGTGGTATACTCCATCGGATACGTCTGGGTGTTCGCGGTGAGCTTGAGGATGGTGTCACCGACACGTGCTATGCGAATGACACGCCAGTCATGGCATGCGTTGCTACACACCGCAAAGCGACCCTGAAAGGCGATGAACCATGGTTCTGCATAAAACCGAGGCCATGTTCTTTTATGGATCTCAGCGCGCGCCACCTAGGGAACCAACCTCATAGTGCGAGGCACTCCCGTCGGCATCAAGCCCCATATGAAATACTTGGCTCGTTCTCGATGGCCGATGATACTTTGGAAACCTTTTCCGAAGTCTGGTCCCTAATCTGAAAGGCGCAGCTGCCGCTGTCGGGTCCGACCACCCTACAAAGGTCACCTTGGTTGGTGGAAACCGACCGTGTAGACGGCGGTCGGGGTGTATTTTTCCGACAACCTTGCAACGACCTTGGTTGGGAGCGCAGTCCGCCCGACCAAGGACAAAGGAAGGACGTTGTGTCGGATCCCGACCGTGTAGACGCTTGTCGGCTGACGGAGGGGGCAGTGTTGCCGCTTTAGCGACTTTTTCGCTTGATTTCTTGTATTTTAAGCTTAAATTAGAAGAAATGTAACATTTTTTCGCTATTTATTATAATATGTAGGTAATATTATATAATAATTAGGTACACCATAACTGCAAGTGATTTTCGACCTTAATGACATTATCTTAGTTACGTGTCTTTTTGCGCTAATAGATAACACTGATTACTAATATAAGAACAAAAATTCGATTCTATGTCATGTCATTAAGGTCGAAAATTGCTTGCACTACGTTTTTTAAGGTTTTTTTATCCCTAGCATCCATAACTAGTCTGCTGTGCTATGGAGCAAATGGCCAAATCGAACCGATTTTATCGAATATTTAGGTGTAAACCAAGTCAAAACCAAGTTCAATCGCGAAAAAAATGTTTCATTTCTTCTTATTTAACCTTTGAATACAATGAATCGCTAGAGGTCGCTACAAAAATTAAGTCGCTAGATGGTGATAAATAGTCCCTAAACTATTCCAAACTCCGCTAGATCTAGCGAAAAAGTCGCTAAAGCGGCAACACTGCGTGTAGCCAACTGGTCGACCCGACCAAGGTGACCTTGGTTGGTAGTTGGGTCCGACCGTCGGGTACTCGGGTCTGACCAAGGTGACCTTTGTCGGTCCCGACCACCCGACCGTGTAGAACCCCCTTATCGAGCACAACCTTCAACCTTGCGACAGGCAACGTTGTGCTAATAAAGAATTGCACAGCAGTTAAAAAAAAAAACTATATTCTTATTTGTGGCTAAGGTTTTTTTTTATATATAGGACACGTCAATTTGGGGTACACTACATAAATACGAAAAGCCTTATTCCGAAAGTTACAATCACGAATTTCAAAATTCCGAATTTCATAATTCCGAATCATTCAAAATTCCGAAAGTCAGATATCCGATGTATCATAAATCCTATTTATTGAAAACCCGAATTTCAAAATTCCTAACGATTATAACTGCGAATATTAAAATTCCGAATTTGAAGATACCGAACTATTACAATTTCGAATTATTAATAATCCGAAATATCATAAATACGAATTCCGATTATCAAAACTCCGAAACAACACAAACCCGACAATCAAGCGCCTTGTAAACCTGCATTAGGTAAGTAGGATAGTTGCTATTTTCGGGGTACACGAGATAAACAGGAAATAGAATTATTGAACTATTATTTTAATTTATTTATGCTAATGATTACAAAATACACGTTGCCATACAACTTTCAGTAACAAGCATGCATGCAGGCAAGCATGCAGGCAAGCATGCAGGCAAGCATGCTCGCAAGTATGCTCGTAGGCAAGCAGGCAGGCAAGCATGCATGCAGGCAAGCATGCATGCAGGCAAGCATGCGTGCAGGCAAGCATCTATGCAGGCAAGCATGCATTCAGGCAAGCATGCGGGCATGCAGGCATGCATTAGTTTCGCTCTTCTCCGGCGCTACGGGATGTGTAGTCCTTCCGCCCTTGCGTAACAAAGTTCGGGCACCCATGCTCGCTTCCGCAGCCGACTGCAGCAGACTGCCCTCCCTCCGCGCCTCCGGTTTTTAAATAACACTCTAGTGTAGGGCAAACAAGTACCACGGCAGTAGGACCACGGCAAGTCGGGTTTGGCTTAATTTTTATACGTAATAATTGGCGAGAAAATTAATTTATTATTATAAAAAATCAACTCTAAAATGCGCAACATGTCAAATCAATTTTAACTTTTACCTATTTTTGATACAAATTTTCAATTAGAGCAATGAATTTTCGGAAATTTGAAATTCGGAATAACGTTTTTCGGGCCAATAATACTACGGATTTTTAATTATTCGTAAAAATGAAATTCGGAAGAATGAACATTCGTATTTATAACTTTCGGATAAATAACTATCGTGTTTTTGAATACTCGGAGTTTTGTTTCTTAAGAATTATAATACTCGGAATTTTGAAAATCAGAATATTGAAATTCGGAATTAAGTATTTCCGAATTGTTGGGTGTTCCCGTCAATTTGACTTCACCTCGTCTGATGGTAAGCTGAAGGCAAAGTCTCAGAAAAGAGGGTCTCCATTATAGACACGTACCATGTTACAATAGTGGCACTCAGCTTGACGGCCTCATCGGATGCCTTTTCACGCTCCGCTTAAAGGACCCGGGACTGTAGAAAGAATGTAACACGTGTGCTGGTAAGGAATTCCAGGTCTTAATGGTGCGGTACAAGAAGGAGTCACCGAATCGCTTGGTTCTTGACGGGATATATTTTAATAGAATGTAATTAAGCTGATATTGTCGTTGACTGTACGTTGCATTGTACGCCTACATTGATCAAGGGTAAATGCCTGCCCTAGGGCAAGGTTAGACGGAGAAAGGACGAAGAAAGACAATTCACTAGCTATTGCCCGCGGCTCCGCCCGTGTGGATTTCTGATACCGTTCCCGCAATACATAGGATCTATTCCATTGTTGACTCGAGTCATTTAGGTATCTGAGGCTGAGTCTGGGCTGTATATAGGTATGGGTTATAGTAAATTCGCCTCAGTGAATATGCAGCTTTTCTTACGGCAGTAATACCCATTTTTCAAATCCATAGGGGGCTTCTTAAAAGATCGCAAATAAATGACGCTGTGTGAATCTATTACTTTGTTTGCTAACAGTACTTATATATCAAGGTGAGATGAATTTTCGCACATGAAATATCATTTTAAATGCACTGAGGCGAGTTTTACTAGTTACTATTTTTGACTGACACGAATATTCATTGAGACGAATTTACTATAACCCGTATACTTATATCTATCTGATATAAGTATACGGGTTACTGATATAAGTAAGGGATACCTAGGGCTGTTAAACAGCCCTAGGTATCCCTTAGTCGTTTATGTAGTACTAGCTGACCCGGCGAACTTCGTACCGCCATATTTTCTGATCCCGTTCTCGCTGCATATCTCTAAATTTATCAGTGTTCTCTACAATATTATGCATGTATTATACATATAAACCTTCCTCTTGAATCACTCCATCTATTAAAAAAAACCGCTTCAAAATCCGTTGCGTAGTTTTGAAGATTTAAGTATACCTACATAGGGACGGACAGACAGCAACAGCGACTCTGTTTTATAATAATTGTAGTGATGATATGTCGTATATGTAGTACATAGTGACGTTTACGACTTACGACTGTTGAATGGCAACTAGCAAGCGAACATTAAGTTGTGGCGGTACCACATGTACCCACCGCCATCTAGCGACAGCAAGCTGAACTACTACGTCGCTACAGATCCTGCATCGCGAAAGCGAAGTTCCAGCGCTCGTACAAGACATCCCAACGACAATCACTGGGCTGCGACCCGCCAGGCGTGTTGTAGGGATATCACAACTTGTTCCTCCACAAAATTCTGGAATTCGTTACCAGTAGGTTCTGTTTCTTTTTATACTACTTAGTTGGCAGACAAGCACACGGCCCACCTGATGGGAAGCGGTCACCGTGGCCTATGGACGTATGCAACACCAGCCTTCACCTCGCCTGACCGTGTTTTCCGAGACTTTGCCTTCAACTTACCATCAGGCGAGGTGAAGTCAAATTGAAGTGTTCTGTAAAAAAAGATCCAAACATTTGGTTTAGTCCACTCTTGACCCCTCGACCCCCAATAAATGATGCAACAACATAACAAACTTTCTCATTTCTTTGTAGGATAGGATACAGTTATAAAATAATGTCTTTCAAATATAGTATATAAAAATATATTACTGTTTACTATGTTCGTCCGCTGCCAATGTCATACGCTACTTTATTATTACCTATTAGGTGTGCACACTTTCAGCTGCTATAAGTAAACAAAAATAGCACAATGGTTTACTTGGCAATTTATTCATATTATAAATTATATTTCTAAATATACCTATATAAAATATAAATACATTTAAAAACATTACCCTCCTTCCTTCGGCGGTCGGGTAAAAATAGTGTTCCACCGGCATTGGGTACAGGGACCAAGCTGCCGGTGGTTAGGGCTCCAGTGAGAAGAACTTCCTCACTATGCGTGCAGTGCCTAGCAAAACTGCCTTTTGCATCAAGCCCTTGAGCTGAGCCAACCGTCTAACGAGAGCCTCTTAAGATATTGATAGAGGCTCTTGGCGATAAGTCAATGATTCACATTATTATTGTTTATTTGATTCAGTCGCGCGCGCGCATCCTTTCGTGCAGGGCGTGTATGTAAGCGTACTCGGTGCCGTGCTGTGTAATCGTGTTTAAAATGACGACGACGGTTAAATGCAACTCGTGTAATATAGTTATCGACGAGCTTTTGTCCTACATCCAAAATAAAATATCGATAGTAGACGAAGAAACACTAGTGAGAATTTGTGCGACGTCATTCTCAAGTGATGAAATTAAAAATTCGAAGTCACTATTGTTCGAGTCTATACCATCGAGTAAGAACAAAATAAACCGGAAGAATAAAGGAAAAGAGCAAAGAGACTTATATGATATATTCAACTTATTTAAATCGACAGAACCCGACGTGATTCCTGTATTTGTGGCGAGACAATTAGAAAAATTACCACCAATTTTATTTGATCACCTCGACTGCACAAAACTTCTGAAGGACCTGCTAAAAATGCAAAACGAGCTGGATTTGATAAAGTCTAACTACGTTACACAGGATCAGCTCAGTGCTTGCAGAAGCGAAATTCTGCAGCTAAAATACGACTCGTTACCGCCAGCTACCCCCCATAGTGTAAATATGAGATGCGGGGCATGGCGTGTTGATAGTGGACCAATGGGTTTGTCGGTTATTAATAACCCATTATCGCATATAAATGACCAGGAGTCGCTGGACAAAATTGATCTCATATTGAGCGACCAGAACGAGGTACCAAATTTCAGAAGTATAAGGGGGGTAGGTGAACAAAGTGCGGGTGAATCAGCTGCGCCGCCGCTGCGGCGAGCCTCCCCGGCACCTGAGGGCGTCGGCCGACGACGTAGACGCCGCGTCAGCGTGACGTCACCATCATCTGTTGGAGAGGTCCGCGTTGTTGCCTCGCTCGAGCGTCCCGAACGCCGTAATCCTATCGAATCGAAAACTGGTGAGCGCGACAGCGACACAAACAATCAAGGCGGATTGAGGGAAACAAATGAAACTAAAGATAACGAAGGCTGGCAAATTATCTCAAAAACTAAAAAACGGTCATATCGCTACCATGGGATAGCTGGAATGTCAAGGGATATGGAAGGAAATTTTAAAGCGGCCGAAAAATCAGTTCCTATTTTTATAACGAAAGTACATAAAGATAGCACCGAGAAAGACATAGTGGATTATGTATATAGAAAAACAAAAGTAATGATACATTTGGAAGAAATCTCATTCAAGCAAGTACGTGGTCATAAGGCTTTCAAATTTTACGTATTAGAGAGTAAATTAACAATGTTTTTAGACGATAAACTGTGGCCGGAAGGAATCATATTCAGGCGATTTGTAAATTATCGAGAAAAACTTTCGAACAATGATACCCCCATTGTACCGGCTTGTAACAATGAAAAGTATGACAAGTCTGACAAGTAACGACTTATTCAATTTTGTCAGTTTTAACTGTAAGAATGTAAGGCGCTCTATTGGAAATATACGATCGCTTTGTCGTTCTTCACATATAATAGCCCTACAAGAGCATTGGCTGTTACCACACGATATCGATTTCTTGGGACATATTCATACGGATTTCGCCTATACCGGAGTTTCACCCATGGACCTGTCGGAAGGAATGATCCAGGGTCGTCCGTGGGGTGGGGTGGCAGTGCTATGGAACAAAAAAGTTTTCCAAAATGTATCGGTAGTAAAGTGTGACAATACGCGAATGTGTGCTATAAAAGTGGTGGAGGGACGGCGGTCATTTCTTGTGGTTAGTGTCTATATGCCGACGGATGCTACGGCTAATCTGGCGGAGTTCACGGACTGCCTAGGATCGCTCGGTGCTATTGTGAGTAGCGAGAACATCGAGTGTGTTTACATGCTCGGTGACTTCAACGCAAAGCCAGGTGCGCAATTTTTCAATGAACTTTCTAATTTCTGTAGTGATTTAGACTGGTCGTGTGCAGATGTGTTAAAAATAGGCTTACATTCCGATACGTATAGTTATATTAGTGAGATAAATGGGGGAAGGAGCTGGTTGGATCACTGTGTCGTCACCAGATCGGCTCTGCAAAGTATTGTGAGTGCACATATAAATTATACCCCTGTATGGTCTGACCACTTTCCGCTCGTAGTTAAATGTAATTTGGGTGTGATTAAACCAAAATTGCTTAGTGAAATAGATATGTATGATAATAATAATAATGTACGATGGGGTGAAAGAAACCCTGAACAAATTAACTTGTACAGTCAATTATGTAACGAAAAATTGAGACTTATAGACTTTCCATCTGAATTTAGTGACTGTAGTAACAGGCAGTGTAGCGAGTTAGGCCATAGAGTTATTATTGACAAAATGTACCAAGACATAATTGAGGCATTGACTGTGGCGGCTGCAAAAAGTCAGTCTGTCAGTCATACTAAAAAGAAAGAAATTGTAATCGGTTGGAATAAGCATGTTCGTGAAGCTCACGGTGTGGCAAGGTGTAAATTTCAACAATGGGTTTTCAGTGGTAAGCCGGGGGAGGGTCGTGTCTGGGAGGAAATGCGAGATAGTCGTAAAATATTTAAGTCTCGTTTAAAGTGGTGCCAAAACAATAGCGAGCGCATTAAGATGGATATACTTGCATCTGAACATTCTAAGCGTGATTTTCGCGGCTTTTGGAAAAATGTTAATAAACTGAATAATAAGCCAGGCTTACCTGTGAGTGTCAACGGGCTAAACGACCATAAATCCATTGCTGACATGTTTAGGGAACATTTTACTGTAAAGTCACCTTTGGGGCCGCCACGGACTATCATCAGTAATGTACACCAGGGGCGGGGGACTAGTGCTTTGTTCGATGCAAAGGAGATTAATAAAATTATACAGGCAATGTCAAGAGGAAAATCTCCCGGTCATGACAACTTGAGTATCGAACATCTGAAACATGCTGGAGTACACCTGCCTCGTGTACTTGCTATGTTCTATTCGCTTTGCGTCGGGCATTCGTACTTACCTGCTGGAATGGTGAGGACTGTGGTGGTACCAATTCTTAAGAGCAAGACAGGTGATATTAGCGATCAAAGTAATTACAGACCGATTTCCCTGGCTACCATATTGGCTAAGGTGCTTGATAGTTTGCTTAACACACGGCTTGACAAATATTTAAGTATCCATGACAACCAGTTTGGGTTTAAAACAGGACTATCCACTGAATCGGCAATTCTGTGTCTAAAGCAAACTGTCAAGTACTACACCGATAGGAAGACACCTATTTATGCTGTTTTCTCGACCTATCGAAGGCGTTTGATTTGGTTAGTTATGACATCTTATGGCAAAAGCTGGAGGACACCTCGATGCCAGAGGATTTACTCCAAATTCTAAAATATTGGTATCTCAACCAGGTCAACGTTGTTAGATGGGCGGGCGCGACATCTGAGCCGTATAGGTTGGAATGCGGAGTGAGACAGGGGGGACTCACATCCCCAAAGCTTTTCAACCTGTACGTGAACGCACTGATTGGGGAGCTCAGCGGCACCCGTGTCGGATGTCACATAGACGGAATCTGTGTCAACAATTTGAGCTATGCTGATGACATGGTGCTACTGAGCGCGTCAATTTGTGGTTTATCTAAACTGTTGACTATATGTGAATGTTACGCCTTGAGGCACGGCTTGGTCTACAACGCAAAGAAAAGTATGTGCATGGTCTTTCAGGCTGGAGGTCAGAGGTGCCCAAAAAACATACCACCAATAAGGTTGAACGGAACTGAACTGATTCAAGTTAGCCAGTTTAAATACTTGGGACACATGTTGACGTCCGACCTGGGTGACGATGCGGATATAAAGAGGGAACGAAGGGCGCTATCTGTGAGGGCGAATATGATAGCCCGTAGGTTTGCACGGTGCTCGAGGGATGTCAAAATTACTCTTTTTAAGGCATTTTGCACATCCTTCTATACTAGCAGCCTGTGGGTGTCGTACACGCAGAAGCAGTACGGGGCCCTTCGTGTCCAGTATAACAATGCGTTTAGGATGCTGATGGGGTTGTCCAGGCGCTGCAGTGCGTCGGGAATGTTCGCTGACGCGCAGACTGACTGCTTCTATACAACCATGCGAAAACGATGCACGTCCCTAGTGAGCAGGGTGCGGGCCAGCTCCAACAGTATCCTGAGACTCTTTGCCGGTAGATTTGATTGTCAGTACATTAACCACTGTAGCCGGATTCATGTACTGACAAATAAACAAATGAGCATGTGTGAATGTTGATCAAGGCACATAGTCCAATTTGATTGATGATTCAATTTCTCAATATTTATGTTTAATTCTCAGTTGACATACTTAGTACTCGATGACATTCAAATCAATTAAGTTTAATTTAATTTTAATTTAATTCATGTTTAATTTAATTTATCTAATGAATAATGTATAATTGAAATTGAATCTGATTTATAGACATGTGTGTTCTTCGTATTCGTGTGTATGTGTAATAATAATAATGTATATAATAATAATATGTATGAATCTATGTATGAAACTTGATATATTGTAATAGTATTGACTGAGTCTCTGTTACTTGAAATAAATGAATTTGAATTTGAATTTGAATTTGATGTACAAACAAATTACAAAAATGTGCCCCCGCCGGGTCCAGGTATAAGACGTAGACCCAAGAAGTCCTGGCTTGACATCGTGGAGGGTGACATGTGTGCGAATGGTCTCACTACCATGGACGCCCAAGATCGTGCGAAGTGGAGGAGGAAGAGCCGGAAGGCGGACCCTGAGCTCCGAGGTCATCTTGGCCACGGATGCAATCGGGCAAATGCGTCTACATGAAGATGATGATGATGATGCGTTAAAGACAAAAATTATTTATTCTCTGTTTACTACATACATTCATATACTTAAAGGGGTAGACAGAAGTGTATTAGCACCCACATATCACATTTCAAAATTAAAAACATATGGGCATTAAGGCCCCGAATCAGATCAGCATCGAAAAATTGGTATTTTCGAAACCGTTTTTCTTTTTAACTATAAAACCTACAGGTCTGGAATTTACTGCATACTACAGGATATACAGAGTAACTTCTCATTTTCATAAATTAAATAAAAAAGGAGGAAATAGTTGAAAAGAGGCTATGAACATCACTCTACTCTTTCTTATGAAACCAAATATTTTCTACAATATGTATCCAAATAATCTAAAATTTCACATGTATGTTAAATAAGTGTATTAGCATGACGTGACCTTCTTAGTTAATAACCGTCGCCTATAAAGTTATCTAATAAAATTAGTTTACTGATTTTTGCGGCTCAAATATGAGCGAATGACCTTGAGCATTTGTATGGTCAAAGTCATTCGCCTTAAATCCTTCGCCATAATCACCTTAAAGACTAGTTTAGCAAATGGAAAACCTTTTCGGAAGAAAGACCAAAAGTTTGTCCTGCTTGCCTTCTTTGCTGAAGACACAATATCTCTCTGTCTTTAAAGAGTCGGCAGCACGAGTGTGACTCCCCTGGTGTTGCACTCGTCCATAGGCCACGGTAACCACTTTCCATCAGGTGGGCCGCGTGCTTGTCTGCGGCCTAAGTGGTATAAATAAATAAAAAACATGGCCCTGCCCTGAGAAAACTCCGGCAAGAAACTCAGCGAGCATTTATTTTTATCTACAAACATTTATTCACGCCCAGTTTCCGAAAGGCTGATCAATGTCAAATTAACTAATCGGCTGCAAATTTTTTATCAAATAGCAATTGGGTTGCTAAACGCATGGTTAGGTAAATAGTATAATTTGATCATCGTGTTGGTTAATCAGCTATTTTAACCGAGGCGTTACTGACATCTGAATGTTGAGATGGGTGTGTGGTGTGACAAGAATGGATAAGATTAGGAATGAATATAGGTATTAGAGGAAGTTTCAAAATAGCATCAATCACGGAAAAATTACGACGAAATCGTTTGTCCTGGGTTCGGACGTGTAATGTGTAGGGATGAGAATAGTGTCGTAAGGAAGTCAATAACTATGGAAGTGTATGGCTATAAGGGGAGAGGAAGATCTAAAAGGAGATGGATGGACTGTGTGAAGCTCTTTCTATACTATTATAAAGTTAATTTGTGTCTGAACATTACAGATACTTATTTTAAAATACCTAAGGCATTATTTCACAAATTGATTATTTAAAAAAAATGTTAGTTGACAAACAGACAGTTGATGTACAGTCGAATGCAAAAGTGCAGTAACAATCCTACGTAACTATAGCGTCAACATTCTAGCGCTACTTGTGACCTTTTTCTTTTAAGACAATTTACACACACACATAAATTGTTCTTCCGTAGGAATATTATCGATAATTTCGTTGTCACTACGTAAGCAACCCGTGGCCGAGTGGTTACGGCATGAGGTTTGTGGAAATGCAAAGGTTGATGGATCAAATCCTACGATCTTGCAATAACACTTTTTGTGTTTCATTTATAAATTAATATCATTGTATTTTTTGTTAAATTTTAGCAAATATCAACATAAAATGTAAAAAGAATGCCAACTTCATGCAAAATTACTTTATCAATATTTAAAATTATATTTTTGGCATAAATATAAAAAATCGTTATAAGCTGGAATCGAACCTGAAACCTCTTATCATTGTGCATCTATAGTATCTTGCTTAACCCACTTAGCTATCAGTTAATTTACTAAGTTGGTAAATTACTGTATTAGTATCTAATGACACACACACACATATGTAAACACAAGACCGGGCCGGCGCGCGGCCGCACGCCACGCCATTTTGAGCCTTGTTGGGCTAATGCACTTATGAACTCTGACTGTACATTTATTGAGAAAGCTGCTCAATCCGACTTGGTGAGGTTAGAAGGCTAAAATTATGTTTTGTCATACGTTTTTTGCCAAACAAGGTGAACCCTTATTATTATAGAAGTAAAATTGAACTTTAAATGATAACCATACTCCGCTGCCGAATGCCGACTGAGGCCGATGATCGTCATTGAAATTTACCAGAGTATCTAAGTAGGGTCATAGGGTTCGTTCCTGTTGTGACTTCCAAGTGATAATGGTAAGGAAAGATAAGGTACTAGTCTGCATCTTCAATGCAATTCGAGACCAGCAGGCACATGCTGTATGAACGTTTCAAACGATCAAAAGAACTCGACAGCTAAATCCGCGGTGATATTTCAATTTCGCATGCTATAAATTTAATGACGTCAAGTTGTTGAGCACAAATCACCACATTTATACGACGTCACCAAAATAGCATGCGAAATTGAAATGTCACCGCGGATTTACGGCCGTTCCTAATAACCTATCTATCGCCAGTTTTGACATTAGAAAGGATAAAAACGTCATCAATCTCTATGGTAACGCAATTCATACTTTGAGTATGGAAGTATATGGAGATGAAATACCTACGAAAAAAAACTGTATACCTAAACTTGGATGAGAACGGAAAATGGCGTCTATAATAGGGAAGCCCAGTAAACTGTCGATAACCACCTTATCGATATAAAAGAAGCACAGACTAAAAATGTAAACAAGGGTTTAAACTATTAATCTATCTTCTATCTATCTATACTATTATATAATTGTAAATTGAAAATGTTTGTCCGCGATGGACGCAAAAACTACTAAATGGATTTTGATGCAGTTTTTTTGTTAGAAAGGTCTTGTTGGAATTTAAAATCTTTAAAATCCAGACAGACAGACAGAGTTACTTTCACATTTATAATATTAGTAAGGATCATATTTAGAAATAATCATTTATTTTATTGTCGCTTTATCTCACATAAACCATAAAATTATCATTATCATTTATCATAATATCATGAGCTTAGCATTTTTCCGCTCTCTTTTGGTTAATACACATTAGATGACAGGATAGATAGATATCGACAAATATTACGATAATAGAGATACATGATACATCCCTAACATAGTAACCGTCTACAATCTAAGTCTATGGTCTACACACGTTCATTCATGAAAATAGAAGTATGTGAGAACGAAAGATGGCGATTTGGCGTCAAGCTTGATTCGATTTTATGAATGAAATCGTAGTTGTTGCTACTCTTTAATACTCTAAGAATTCATAGTAGCAAAATAACAATAGGATTTGACAAAGGAACTATCTCTACCTTTACCTTTATCTGTAGATATGTTATTAGGAACGGCCGTTAGCTATTGAGTTCGTTCGATCGTTCGATCGTTCGAAAAGTTTTTACAGCATGTGCCTGCAGCTGCCCAAGAAGTACCTATGCAGCAAGACAAATACTTAGTTTATCGACTCGCGATATTTGTACGATCATGTGGAGACAGCATATTTTGAACTATGGTTTCGGTGGTAATTTTATATAGGTACTTACTTATGTACCGATGTTACTAAATACTAAACTATTAATAACTATTTAGAGTAATGTTATAGAGTTTATTACGATTTAAATGTTTGTAGTTCAACCAATATTGTTTTTAAAATTAGCTAAGGTTGAATCTTTTTCCATGTGAATGTGTATTTGTGAATTGTGTTATATTGTAAACCTTTTTTTTTTATCGTGCGTAAAATCCCCACGGATACCTCCCCCACCGGAGCCGGAGGAGGAGGTTATGTTGAACTCGAACCGACTAAAACGCACGCCGTCTGTGGGCCATCATTGCCGGAGGTGAGATTGTCGTAGCCATATCCCTCGCACCCCTGCCAACCCAGATCTCTCGATCTGGCCCTCTTCCGGTGTGGGGACCACAGAGTCCCCAACTCGCCCCCGTCGCCGCGGCCTGCTTCTGCTAGGGTGACAGGCGGCCCCACCCGACCCAGGCTCTCAGTAAAATACCACATAAAATACGAAATACTCTCTAGTTTCTGGTTCGCCCCTTTTTTCCGTTCTGCGACTGCTGTCATCATCATCATCTTCATGGAGACGTATTTTCCTGATTGCATCCATGGCCAAGATGACATCGATCACACTCCACGATGACAAGCCAGGACTTCTTGGGCCTACCCCTTCTACCTATGCGACTGTTGTGAACTGCTGACCATTAATTACGTGATTCTCAACAGAGGAGGGGGGTTCGCATAAATCACTGGGGTATAATGAGATAGGTATCACATGTATTTATTTTTTCTTATAAATATGGTGCTTAATTTCTATAAAAGAATACACGTGATTTTGGGTAGGGGGTTGTCAAAAACCTCACCACGTATAACCATGGGGGAGGAAGTTATAAAATTACTAAAAAAACATCACGTGATTAATGGATGTAATAAAGCAATGATAATAACTGACAATAATTGACAATAATTGACAATAATTGACAATAATTGACAATAATTGACAATAACTGACAATAATTGACAATAATTGACAATAACAGACAATAATTGACAATAATTGACAATAATTGACAATAATTGACAATAATTGACAATAATTGACTATAATTGACAATAATTGACAATAATTGACAATAATTGACAATAATTGACAATAATTGACAATAAATGACAATAAGAACGTTTATTTGTACTTATATTTGTTTACCAACCAAACAGCTACATATATCAGTTTAACTTCCTACTAATATTATAAATGTGAAAGTTTGTGAGAATGGATGTGTGGATGTGTGGATGTGTGGATGTGTGGATGTTTGTTACTCTTTCACGCATAAACGGCTGGACCGATTTGGTTGAAATTTGGTATGTATATAGGTTATACCCTGGATTAACATATAGGCTATATATCAGCGATGAACGGGATCAGAATTCCACGCGGGCGGAGCCGCGGGCAACAGCTAGTCAATAATAATAACCTCGTGTTGTGTTCCCGGCGGTGAGTAGAGTAGCCACAGCTCATGGGAGAGGTTTTCTACTGTCAATGGGAAGGTCAAAGGCGTATCCTGCACTGCAATTCACTAAACGAGCACAACGATGCGAGTCGCAACGTTGTGCTCGATAGAGATCGTCATTGGTCGGATTGGGTCACGTCACTGGAGATCGACCAATGACAATCTCTATCGAGCACAACGTTGCGACTCGCATCGTTGTGCTTGCTTAGCAAATAGCACAGCTGCTTGTCTTCTTCGTTGACGGCACAGAATCTCTCTGTTCTTACAGGGTCGGCAGCACGAGTGTGACTCCACTGCAGTGCAATGAGCAGTTTTCCAGTAGGTATAATAATCAGTTGGTTTTTAAGTCATCAGGAGATGGCGCTAGCATAGCTTTTGGTAATTTTAATGTACTCTGTTGTTTGTTAGTGGTAAAAGTGCCGGCTGCGCCATCTAGCGCGTCTTTAGGAACCCTTTAAATACCTACTGGAAAACTGCTCATTCTGTAAGCGCACAACGACGAGCACCGCTTGCGTTGCGAGCGCCTTGATATAGATTGTCATTGGTCGATCTCCAGTGACGTCACGCAGTCCGACCAATGACAATCTCTATCAAGGTTGTCGCAACGTTGTGCTCGTCGTTGTGCGCCTACAGAATTGCATTGCTGGTGTTGCACTTATCTATAGGCAACTGGACATCTATAGGACAACACGTGCAGGGCTTAGATGCCACCCGCATACGGTGCAGAATATTCCATCAAGAACCAAGCGGTTCGGCGTCTCCATTCTTTACCAGTTCACGTGTTTCCCTCCTCCTACAGTCCCGGGTCCTTTAAGCGGGGCGTGAAAAAGCATCTGATGAGGCCGTCAAGCTGAGTGCCACCATTGTAACATGATACGTGTCTGTAATGGTGACCCTCTTTTCAGAGACTTTGCCTTCAGCTTACCATCAGGCAAGGTGAATTCAAATTGACGTGTCCTATATAAAAAAATAAATTAAAAAATAACCACTTTCTATCAGGGCGTCGATTCTACTAAAGCAAAACCATTGTCAGACCACAGAAACTACAAAAAATGGCATTAAATTTTAAACTTTATTGCTATAGCCTCAAAGTCCAAAATTAA
This sequence comes from Eilema depressum, assembly GCA_914767945.1. Taxonomy (NCBI): domain Eukaryota; kingdom Metazoa; phylum Arthropoda; class Insecta; order Lepidoptera; family Erebidae; genus Eilema; species Eilema depressum. Next base: position 4,943,238 of record OU612040.1, read on the forward strand.
ACGAAAAGATTTTCATTACACTCGGTCATTCGCTCGACGAAAAGTCATTTAATTTTAAACTTTATCTGCATTGCTTTAAAGGCTAAAATCAAATGGAATTTTCTCGCAGTCTCTGTGGTGTGACAGTGGTTGTGCTTTAGCAGAATCGAGGGCCAGGCTGTTTGCTAGTGCCAGTCATTTTAAGCAAAAAGGTCGGACTAATTCCGGCGGAAGGTTTCTTTGTTTTAAAATGTTCCTTGGGTTCCCCTGAACATATCTGGAAAGTTCCCCATAGATCCCATGTACGCTCCCCCCTCCCCCCCCCCTCAAACGTCTCCCTAAATCCAGTTTTTTCTATTTTTCTCAGAAACGGTGCAAGCTATAAGAAAGTTGTCCAGGTACCATATAATTGCTATAAAATTACCTACCAAACGACAGTTCATTCATTTCAATGTGAGCTATAGTCTCTGAAATATACCTACAGAAATTTCACCAAAAAAAAAAATTGGCCCAAAATTATTCTTTGTACTAAATTAGAAGAAAAATTACTGGAGTTGTTGCAAAATGATGTAGGTACAAGTAAATCTTCATACATTAAGGAATAAAATGATGTATGATTCATTGTTATGGCAGCATTGGTTCTCGAGTTACAGCGAATAGTGTCAAAAAACAACAAAATATAATTTTATAGTACGAAGACAGTAGAAACTTTGAAGATGATGATGCCTAAGGTTTAAATTATGGCAATTAAATATCCATACATATGATCACGCCTCTATCCCTGGAGGGTTAGGCAGAGGTGAATTAACACCCACATTTCACCAATCATGGTATAAGGTCTCAGGCAATAAGTAATAGCCTATTGCCGTTTTTCGGGCACTATTGTTGACTCCAGCCATGTATCTGTGGCTGAGCCTGGGCTGTTTATATCTCTCTGATGTTAAACATCTCTATTCTTTAGTCACCTTGTACGACACCGCATGGCAGGAGATGGAGTGGCCCAAATTCTTCTCTGCCGGGAACCACGCCGCAATTAAGTTTAAATAAACGGACTTAATAAAATCATTTCCCCTGAAATACTAAACGATTTATCCTTTCAGTAACGATGTAGCGCCACATTATAAATATAATGGGAAAGAAATATGCAAAACGGTTACTCCGATTTTAATATATATGAGGTGTCAAATAATACCTACGTCTTGTCATGTTTTATTATAAAAAAAATAAAAGCTTTAACTTTATCAAAAACTATCTGTTTATTAAAAAAATGAATAATAACTAGTCCCCATGGAAGCCTTCCCCGCTTCTGACAAGCTTATGAAACTGATAAGCTGTTCCTGAAAAACGAATTAACTAACCTATTCACTCTAGTCTTAAATACACCCAAGTTATAGCTATCCGGCAACACAGATTCGGGCAAGGCCGTTTGGTGCGTATAAGTGGAAAGTCCATGGTGTATCAGTGGCGGGTCACCGAGCGTATGGTCGTTCGATGGTGGAAAGGGTTTGGCGGAATTAAGTTGTGCAATTCTTGTGCACACTCCAATTCACTCCATGAAGTACATCCGATAAAAAATCGAGAGTCATGCAACTCTTAGCTGATGTTCTAGGCTCTGAAGCCTATTTTCAACTAGAGCGTCGTTATTGATGAGCCTCCAAGAGGCTTGTTTCTCTATTGACTCAAGGGATTCAAGCTGGTATTCGGCTGAACCGTCACAAAGGTGCGAGCAGTATTTTATGCACGATCGAACTTGCGCTTGGTAGAGAATGAGAAGTTGTTCCAGTGTGAAGTACTAATGTTACTTTTGATAGCATTCTCAGCTTTTTAGCAGCTTCGCAGAGAAGAGACACGCCTGACTGGGTTTTGGTTGCGTTGAAGTTGACCAAGTTGGCATCTCCCCAATCGGAGGATGCCTGCAAAGGAAAGTTCAACCGCTCAACCATGGTTTCCTTAAGAGACCGGATCTCAACCATGCCAGCGTACGGCCGTCTCGTAACTCTCTACCATTGTGATGTCGTCTGCGCACTCAATGGTTCCGGGCTTGAGCAGATCGTTGATATGGAAAAGTGTGACAGAAAGTACCGACCCCTAAGGGACCCCAGCGTTTATTTGCAAATGGTCCAACGAACTACCGTCAATGATACGGAATGACCGAGTTCCCAGAAAGATTGCAATCCAGGCATACAAGACAGCCGAAGGAAGGAAGTTTGTTGAATAAGTTATCGTGCTAGACCCTGTCAAAGGCCTCTGAGATGTCGAGGGAGACCCCTAGCGCTCAATGGCCTTATTCTTAATGTGGCATATCCGTGGTCCGTTTATTTAAATTTTATAACCATAAGGTGGACTGACGACCTACGTAGGGTGGCAGGGACACACTGGATGCGGAAGGCGGAGGATCGGCAAACGTGGCGCGTATTGGGGGTGGCCTATGTCCAGGCCTATGTAAGTACCGCGGTAGCCTAGTGGTATGGGTAATGGACTGCTGAGACGAGGTCACGGGTTCGATCCCAGGTTTACCATGGCACACACCAATGACTTTTCGATGATTTTCGAAGTTATGTGTGTGTTTATCGCAGGTTTATAAGTGCCCGGTTAATGGCAATAGGCTCGCCACCTATTACATTGGGACCTAAACATAAACAGCGAAATGTGGGTGCTAGCACCTTTGCCTACCCCCTCGGGGACAAAGGCGTGAGTTTATGTTATGTTATGTTAATCTATGTCCAGCAGTGGACTGCAATAGGCTAATTGATTGATTGAACCATAATTTGACCCTTAGGCATCATCATTTTCTAAGTTCCTACTTTCTTCACACCAGAAAATTATATTGTGGTGTTTGACACTATTCGCTGTAACTCGAGAACCAATGCTGCTATAACAATGAATTATACGTCATTTTATTCCTAAATGTATGAAGATTTACTTGTACCTACATCATTTTGCCACAACTCCTGTAATTTTTCTTCAAATTTAGTACAAAGAATAATTTTACGCCAATTTTTTTTTTTTGGTGAAAATTCTGTTGGTATATTTCAGAGACTATAGCTCACATTGAAATCAATGAACTGTCGTTTGGTAGGTAATTTTATAGGAATTATATGGTACCTGGACAACTTTCTTGTAGCTTTCACCGTTTCTGAGAAAAATAGAAAAAACTGGATTTAGGGAGACGTTTGAGGGGGGGGAGGGGGGAGCGTACAGGGGATCTATGGGGAACTTTCCAGATATGTTCAGGGGGACCTAAGGAACATTTTAAAACAAAGAAACCTTCCGCCGGAATTAGTCCTAGGTTTCAAGGATTTTTTGTCTAAAATTACTGAGCTAATAGCCGTCATAGGTGGTATAAAAAAAAAACGTTTTAGCGAGAATATAAGTCAGGATTATTATTGCGTGCAAAGGTCACCAACTTCGGCGTGAATATTCCTTCGGGATCGTATTTCTTCTGTAACTGTTGAAATAAACCTGGTTCCTTCTCCATCACCGGTTTTAAGAAACAACCAAGTTGCCTTATTTGCTTCTGGTCGCATTTAGCACAACATGTCTGCACTATGCTTTGTAAGTAGTCTGAAAGAAAAATAATCAAATACTTAGTCAAAATATACGATTTCTTTAAGCACACAGCGTTGCAACACAAGGCTGTAGCAACGTTTTGTGCTGGACAACGTTGTGCTAGAGAATTGTACAGCTGGATAGGCAGGAAAATGCTAGGGCACTTATAATTAAGCTCAGTGCAAATATTTGCGTACATGAAATATGGGTATTTGCATCGTCTGGTCGTGCTTCGGAGAGCACGTTAAGCCGTCGTCGGTCCCGGTTGCCATACGAACATCTATGGCACGTTGTTACGGGTAGTTGGAGCCCTAAAAAGTCCAACAACAACGGTCTAACTACAATACTTCGAAATCGCCTAATGTCACCATGGTCAGATGGCAGTCACTTCACGGAAAACATCGAAGTCCACCCAAATCCGCAGTTAAGACTGGTAAAGCGAACCCCCAGACTCCGAGGTGAAAGCTTCAGATGCGACTGGGAATAAAATTAACGCTAGGATGAAGAAGAAATGAACTGGCTGCGTCTGGGTATGGCTTGTATATAGTCTACTAGCCTTCCGCCCGCGTGCATCTCGCTTCACGCGACCTTTGCTCATATCTTCTGTTCTACTCAACCGATTGAAATCAAACAAACGTAAGATTTTAAGTCTGAGTAAGCCCTTTCTAAAAAAACCGCATCCAAATCCGTCCAGTAGTTTTTGCGTCCATCGCAGACAAACAGACAAACAGACAGGAAATTCAAAAAAATATATTTTTAAATATCTCCAATGTACAGACACGACCACTTTACAATTACATAATACAGTGGTTCTCAAACTTTTTAAATGACGGAACCCTTTTGGGAAGCAAAATACTTGATGGAACCCTACAATAAAACAATTATTTTTATAAGTGTATTCTTTATTAATCAGCATAATAAAAGTACAATGTATCAGTTACTAATTATTATTTACTTCACCACTTGGTAAGGACAATAATAGAAAACATTAAAAAAGAAAAAATCTAACTAGTGGGAGGTATGAAACTGTTTTTTATTTTTCATCAATTGCTTGATATCAGGTTTGATGGAAGAAAGTTGGAGTCTCATATCAGCTTCGGCGTCCAGTCTATTGCGATATTTTGTTTTCGTGGCTGCGTAGGTAGAGAATCCTGTTTCGCACAAATATGTAGTTGGGAACGGGAGAAGAATATCCAGAGCCATTTGGCCAAGCATTGCATATTCATCTTGGATTCTGCACCAAAAATCATTAAGAGGCGTCGTTTTGAACAATGACTCCATACTTGTGTCTGATGACATTTCTAAAAGAGATTCATATATCTCATTTGACATGTTTTCAGGCTTTTCCAAGTTGGGTAAAAAAGGATTATGAATTCAGGAGTTCACTTTAATTTTTGTATTGTGTTCTTCGGGAAAATACTTTTCAAAAGATGCGCGCATCGAACTGAGATATTGGACCAATTCTTCAAACACATTATCTTCAAACATTTCTGAGTCGTTTTCGCTAACAAACTCACTGAGTAATGTAAAACTTTCTATTTCTTTCTTACCAATGCAAATGATCCAAAAATCTAATTTTCTTTTAAAAGCAGTTATTTTATTATAGGCCTGAAACACTGTTGTCTGTTTACCTTGCAACGATAAAGGAGAACGGGCACTTTTGTATGAGCTGCGTCCCAACCCTTGTAACAAGTTGCGACTAGTGTAAACATGTTCATTTAGTCTATTTATGTGTAAAAATGAAAGATTTTTATCAGAAATTCGTGCAGGTCCAAAGTTATAAGGGTGTAAGTAAAAAATATTTTTTGTGCAATTAGGCTTTGCAGTATAGTTCTACGGTTTTGTATCATTTCGCCGACGGTCATTACAACTACGGTTGACTCAACTAGGGTTAATTCACCTACTGGTTGACATGGTTCATGGTTGTACCGATCACATATTTTTAACAAAAAAAGAGGGGTGTTATAAGTTTGACGTGTGAGTGTGTGTGTGTGTGTGTATGTGTGTGCGTGTGTGTCAGTCTGTCTGTAGCATCGTAGCTCCCAAACGGCTGAACCGAATTCAATTCTGTTTCTTTTGATTGAAAGATGGTTTAGTCGAGAGTATTCTTAGCTATGTTTCATAAAAATCGGTTCAACCATTTGAAATATATTATGAGGAATGAAAATCAATCCAAAATCTAATCTATTTTCAAATATACCCGTATTGGGTATCAAATGAAAGGTCATAATTTATACATCACAATACAGCAGGTTTTATGGAAATCGGTTCAGCGGTGGTAACCGCTGAACCGATTTCCATAAAACCTGCTATTATTATAGGTATATAAAAAGCATGAAACAAAAAAAATTAAAAGCAGAAACCAATATTTTAATTTTCTCTTTCTAAATCGATTTGAATAGTTAGCATAATAAATGCTTCAAAAGAACATTATTCACGCTGCATACATTTTTGGTCCAAAATTGAAAGTGCTGGCCAAATACGATATTTCGTTAGAACTTGTTCTTATTGGGGCGTCAAAGTTGAGGGACCACTTCCTTCGGTTTTATTTGAGTTCGAAAATCTTGAAACATACATTTTTTATGACACAAACTATTGAAAATGGATAAAAAATGTCGTGCTACATTGGAAGAATAGTTATTAAAACTAATAAAAAATAAACCCCATACTGCACACCGTTGTTTTTCGTCTATTTATTTAGGTGCTAAATTGAAAATAAGTAGCGGCCAAAGAATACAAATATGACATTCCGTTAGTCGGGCAGTGGACCCTCAGCTTTGACGCCATAATAAAAAATGCTAATGAGGACAAGCTCTAACAGAATATCATACTCGTATTCTTTGGCCGGCACTTTCAATTTTGGACCTAAATAAATGGGCGAAAAACAACGGTGTGCAGAATGGGGTTTATTTATTATTGATTTTATTGACTATTCTTCCAATATAGAACAATGATTTTTATTCGTTTTTAATCATTCATATCATAAAAATGTATGGTTCCAAGATATTTGAACTCAAATAAAACTGAGAGCAGTGGTCCCTCAGCTTTGACGCTATAGTAAAAAATGCTAACGAGGACAAGCTCTAACGGAATTTCATATTTGTATAGGTACTTTGGCCAGCACTTTCCATTATGGACCTAAATAAATAGACGAAATACAACGATGTGCAATATGGGGTTATTTTTTATTGCTTTTATTAACTATTGTTCCAATATAGAATAAAGTTTTTCATTTATTTTTAATAATTCGTATCATAAAAAATGTATGTTTCCAAGATTTTTAAATTCAAATAAAACCAAGCGCAGTGGTCCCTCAACTTTGACGTGGTAATAGAAAATGCTAGCGAGAACAAGTTCTAACGGAATATCGTATTTTTTTTCTTTGGCCGGCACTTTCAATTTTGGACTAAAATGGGTGATGTCCTTTCATTCAAAAATCCCAATAATTTATACATATTTGAAATGTACTAATTAAGGCCTTTAATTTGATATCAAACACGGTATATTTACCTCAATTTTATTTTTTAACGCAGTACTTTATGACCGCTAGAGGGCGCCACATTAAATTCAGTGACACATTATATAGCCTATAATAAGTGGACGATCAAGACACTTCTAACAATACCATACTTGTCCAGTTCTAATTAGTAGTTGAAGAGCTATGAGGGAATTAGTGAATATACATACATAGTTCATACATACATACATAGCCTGTCAAAATCATAATCCTCCTTTGGCTTTAACATAGTCGGGTAAAAATAGCATAAATAAATAAGTATTTTGTCATAAAAACACTAATTATTTAAAATAAATTAAATACTTTCTTAGTAACTGAAACCCCCACAACTTTTACCCTGCACGAAATACAGATTTATGTCCATACAAAAAAATAATACACTCATTGAGACCTTTCATTTGATATAGGTCAAAAAGTGTTACACCATATGGGACGAAACGCCCATTCGCCTTTAATTCGTTAAGTTTTTGAAAGATATCCGCCATAAAAGACAATCGGAACAACCAAGTTTTATCATACAAACGGTCCTTCAAATTAAAAGAAGTATCTGCTGAAAGAAACATTTGTAACTCGGCTCTAAGTTCAAATAGCCTTGTTAAAGTTTTTCCCCGAGACAGCCATCGCACTTCTGTATGGAGCAGCAGTGTTTTATGTTTGCTGCCATAATCTTCACACAATAATGAGAACAATCGGGATTGTAGTGGTCGTGATTTGATAAAATTAATTATTTTTACCGCTTCATCCATAACTAATTTTAGATTAGACGGCATTTGCTTCATCGCAAGTGCTTGTCTATGCAGAATACAATGACTGGAACTACAATTAGGCGCTTTATTTTTCATTCGTGACACTGCTCCTGCTGTTTTACCTGTCATCGCCTTGGCCCCATCTGTACAAATGTCAATGCAATTGTTCCAACTGAGATTATGTTCTTCAAAAAATATATTTATTTTATTAAAAATTTCTTCCCCGGTAGTGTTTGTAAGCAGCGATGAACACATAAGCATGTCTTCTTCAAAAGAACTTTTATATGGATATCTCACAATAACCAGCAGGATAGCCAAACCAGCGACATCAGTCGACTCGTCCATTTGCAAAGCGAATCGTGTATTTTGTAGACGTGTAACTAGTTCTTGTTTGACGTAGCTTGCCAGATCATGGATTCGTCGTGAAACAGTATCGTTTGATAGCGGAACAGTAGAAAGATGCTTTGCAGATTTTTCATCAAGCATACATTTTGTTATGTCTAATACACATGGTTTTATTAATTTCTCAGCGATAGTGTGCGCTTCACCTGCTTGTGCAATGCGATAGCTAACTAAATATGATGCCTCCGTGGCCTTTTCGTTGGTAGTTTGTGTTACATGCATCATATTTTTTTGACTTTCTAATAACTGATCTTTTTTGCGAACAAAAAATTCTTTATTCTTGTCTTTAGTCTCGGGGTGTACGGTTTCTAAATGTCGACGCAATTTGGCAGGTGCCATGGAACTATTAGGAAGCAGTTTACTACAGAGCATGCAGAGAGGTGAGCCGTTGGAATCAACAAATCCGAAACTGATATAAGATTCATCATACTTCCTTTTTTTCGTCTTTGAAACCGTCGAGCTTGACGTCGTGGCACTCGTGGCATCATCTTCTGGATCGGTGATTGCTAAATTCTCCGCGCGCATTGCTTTTGAACATTCAGCGTCATTAGAAGATGTTGTTGGAACACGTTTAACACCTTTAAGCCAACGTTCCATTCTTCTTTATTTATAATGTTACAAGTCAGGATAGTGGGGTTTAAATAATGCACAATCGTTACTGCGTATAAGAGACTAAATTTAGAACCTACAGGGAAGAAATGTATAAAACTGAGACAACAGAATACAGCAGGCAGTAAAACAATGAACACTAGTTTCTCGCTAGCGAGCTTGTAAGTAGGTAGTAACTTATCGCTCCGAACGCTAATCATCAACTGACGACGCCAACGCGCGATCGCCGCTTTTATACTTAGTCCTAGACTCGATCTCAAATATTCTCGAAAATACTCGAGTCGGCACCTTTGATAAACAAAAAGCAAAAATAAAAACAGAAATTTAAAAATAGCGTTGTAAACAATATCGACTTTATCCTTTGAAGTTAGAGACGAAAGTCGCTTGTTGACAACTATAGCGTCTAATTCAGAGGCGGCTTTTATCAAAGAGACTGAGCGCTTACAAGTATACTACCCGCTCGTTTTAAGTTTGCCGCTGGCGATAGGTATGAGTGTATGACGTTCGAAATTTTTTATTTAATTGTAACAATAAAAATTGTGTACGTTAGATATTTGGGTAAAACTATGACACATTATAAGTTTTGTTGTCACGTGGGGGAGGGTACGCGCATTCCACAGACCGGCAAACTTAGAGCGAACGCGTTGTACAAGTATAAAATTGTTGAGACCAAACTTATGAGATATTGTACCAGCTAATGTAACACAAGCTTATACAAATACAAATAAATAAATAAATAACATTCATAGCGTTTTGTCTCCGCGCGGCCGCGGAGTCCGCACAGCCGCGGAGCGACCAGAGAGAGGTGTTTTGATTTTTTTATTTCTAAATTCTTGCGGAACCCCGACAGAGGTATCACGGAACCCTAGGGTTCCGCGGAACACACTTAGAGTATAGCTGACATAATAGTATAGATATAGATATAGAAGATAATATCAGATCGACAAACTTAAAAACAACGAAAGCTCGATGCCCTGTTGATGTACAAGGGAATGTTCAAACGCGTATTCAACGCCTTAATTAAGACCCTGGCGCGCGCGGTTTGTTTTGTAATAATCTATGCTTGATGAATTTGAGCTCGTCCACCGCAGTAGCGCCTTGTAGGCACATGCTGTAAGAACATTTCGAACGATCGAACGAATTTGAAAGCTGAATCTGCAGTGATATTTCAATATCGCATGCTGTTTTGGTGATGTCACGTTGTCGAACACGTAAACATACATCACCCTCATGCTCAAGAACGTGACGACACAAAATTTACAGCATGCAGAATGGAAATATCGCCGCGGATTGAGCTGTCGAGTTCGTTCGATCGTTCGAAATGTTCTTACAGCATGTGCCTACGGCAGCTATACTCTAAGTGTGTTCCGCGGAACCCTAGGGTTCCGTGATACCTCTGTCGGGGTTCCGCAAGAATTTAGAAATAAAAAAATCAAAACACCTCTCTCTGGTCGCTCCGCGGCTGTGCGGACTCCGCGGCCGCGCGGAGACAAAACGCTATGAATGTTATTTATTTATTTATTTGTATTTGTATAAGCTTGTGTTACATTAGCTGGTACAATATCTCATAAGTTTGGTCTCAACAATTTTATACTTGTACAACGCGTTCGCTCTAAGTTTGCCGGTCTGTGGAATGCGCGTACCCTCCCCCACGTGACAACAAAACTTATAATGTGTCATAGTTTTACCCAAATATCTAACGTACACAATTTTTATTGTTACAATTAAATAAAAAATTTCGAACGTCATACACTCATACCTATCGCCAGCGGCAAACTTAAAACGAGCGGGTAGTATACTTGTAAGCGCTCAGTCTCTTTGATAAAAGCCGCCTCTGAATTAGACGCTATAGTTGTCAACAAGCGACTTTCGTCTCTAACTTCAAAGGATAAAGTCGATATTGTTTACAACGCTATTTTTAAATTTCTGTTTTTATTTTTGCTTTTTGTTTATCAAAGGTGCCGACTCGAGTATTTTCGAGAATATTTGAGATCGAGTCTAGGACTAAGTATAAAAGCGGCGATCGCGCGTTGGCGTCGTCAGTTGATGATTAGCGTTCGGAGCGATAAGTTACTACCTACTTACAAGCTCGCTAGCGAGAAACTAGTGTTCATTGTTTTACTGCCTGCTGTATTCTGTTGTCTCAGTTTTATACATTTCTTCCCTGTAGGTTCTAAATTTAGTCTCTTATACGCAGTAACGATTGTGCATTATTTAAACCCCACTATCCTGACTTGTAACATTATAAATAAAGAAGAATGGAACGTTGGCTTAAAGGTGTTAAACGTGTTCCAACAACATCTTCTAATGACGCTGAATGTTCAAAAGCAATGCGCGCGGAGAATTTAGCAATCACCGATCCAGAAGATGATGCCACGAGTGCCACGACGTCAAGCTCGACGGTTTCAAAGACGAAAAAAAGGAAGTATGATGAATCTTATATCAGTTTCGGATTTGTTGATTCCAACGGCTCACCTCTCTGCATGCTCTGTAGTAAACTGCTTCCTAATAGTTCCATGGCACCTGCCAAATTGCGTCGACATTTAGAAACCGTACACCCCGAGACTAAAGACAAGAATAAAGAATTTTTTGTTCGCAAAAAAGATCAGTTATTAGAAAGTCAAAAAAATATGATGCATGTAACACAAACTACCAACGAAAAGGCCACGGAGGCATCATATTTAGTTAGCTATCGCATTGCACAAGCAGGTGAAGCGCACACTATCGCTGAGAAATTAATAAAACCATGTGTATTAGACATAACAAAATGTATGCTTGATGAAAAATCTGCAAAGCATCTTTCTACTGTTCCGCTATCAAACGATACTGTTTCACGACGAATCCATGATCTGGCAAGCTACGTCAAACAAGAACTAGTTACACGTCTACAAAATACACGATTCGCTTTGCAAATGGACGAGTCGACTGATGTCGCTGGTTTGGCTATCCTGCTGGTTATTGTGAGATATCCATATAAAAGTTCTTTTGAAGAAGACATGCTTATGTGTTCATCGCTGCTTACAAACACTACCGGGGAAGAAATTTTTAATAAAATAAATATATTTTTTGAAGAACATAATCTCAGTTGGAACAATTGCATTGACATTTGTACAGATGGGGCCAAGGCGATGACAGGTAAAACAGCAGGAGCAGTGTCACGAATGAAAAATAAAGCGCCTAATTGTAGTTCCAGTCATTGTATTCTGCATAGACAAGCACTTGCGATGAAGCAAATGCCGTCTAATCTAAAATTAGTTATGGATGAAGCGGTAAAAATAATTAATTTTATCAAATCACGACCACTACAATCCCGATTGTTCTCATTATTGTGTGAAGATTATGGCAGCAAACATAAAACACTGCTGCTCCATACAGAAGTGCGATGGCTGTCTCGGGGAAAAACTTTAACAAGGCTATTTGAACTTAGAGCCGAGTTACAAATGTTTCTTTCAGCAGATACTTCTTTTAATTTGAAGGACCGTTTGTATGATAAAACTTGGTTGTTCCGATTGTCTTTTATGGCGGATATCTTTCAAAAACTTAACGAATTAAATTTATCGTTGCAAGGTAAACAGACAACAGTGTTTCAGGCCTATAATAAAATAACTGCTTTTAAAAGAAAATTAGATTTTTGGATCATTTGCATTGGTAAGAAAGAAATAGAAAGTTTTACATTACTCAGTGAGTTTGTTAGCGAAAACGACTCAGAAATGTTTGAAGATAATGTGTTTGAAGAATTGGTCCAATATCTCAGTTCGATGCGCGCATCTTTTGAAAAGTATTTTCCCGAAGAACACAATACAAAAATTAAAGTGAACTCCTGAATTCATAATCCTTTTTTACCCAACTTGGAAAAGCCTGAAAACATGTCAAATGAGATATATGAATCTCTTTTAGAAATGTCATCAGACACAAGTATGGAGTCATTGTTCAAAACGACGCCTCTTAATGATTTTTGGTGCAGAATCCAAGATGAATATGCAATGCTTGGCCAAATGGCTCTGGATATTCTTCTCCCGTTCCCAACTACATATTTGTGCGAAACAGGATTCTCTACCTACGCAGCCACGAAAACAAAATATCGCAATAGACTGGACGCCGAAGCTGATATGAGACTCCAACTTTCTTCCATCAAACCTGATATCAAGCAATTGATGAAAAATAAAAAACAGTTTCATACCTCCCACTAGTTAGATTTTTTCTTTTTTAATGTTTTCTATTATTGTCCTTACCAAGTGGTGAAGTAAATAATAATTAGTAACTGATACATTGTACTTTTATTATGCTGATTAATAAAGAATACACTTATAAAAATAATTGTTTTATTGTAGGGTTCCATCAAGTATTTTGCTTCCCAAAAGGGTTCCGTCATTTAAAAAGTTTGAGAACCACTGGCCTACGGTACTATCTTCAAAGGACACCCAAGAAACGAGTACTGCGCGTATAGAGCACATTTTGAGCACATTTTAGGTTCCATCAGTAACTTAAATTGTAGAGACAAGTGATCACCTAAGAAAACTAGATTACGAGGACACGAAAGAGTTGTTGAAGATTGTAAAGTAAAATTTTGACTGTAAGCTTATTGCATCTCTCTCATCCTAGCGTTAATTCCCAGTCGCATCCGAAGCTTTTCAGCTAGGAGTCTGGGGTCCACTTTACCGTCTTAACTACAGATTTGGCTAGACCTCGATATTTTTTCGTAAAGCGATTGCCATCTGACCTCCACAGCCCAATGATAACATTAGGCGATATCGAAGCTTTGCAGCTAGACCGTTGTTTTTGGATTTTTTAGGGCTCCAACTACCCGTAACGACTGCCATAGATGTTCTTATGGCAACCGGAACCGACGGCTTAACGTGCTCTCCGAGGCACGACCAGACCAATGCAAATACCTTCTTTTTTTTTTTTTTTTTTTTTTTTTTTTATCGTGCGCAAAATCCCCACGGATACCTCCCCCACCGTAGCCGGAGGAGGAGGTTATGTCGGACTCGAACCGACTAAAACGCACGCCGTCTGTGGGCCGTCAGTTGCCGGAGGTGAGATTGTCGTAGCCATATCCCTCGCACCCCGGCCGACCCAGGACCATATCTCTCGATCTGGCCCTCTTCCGGTGAGGGGACCACAGAGTCCCCAACCCGCCCCCGGGTATGGGGAGGCACGTAATGCGTGCCGCCGCCGCGGCCTGCTTCTGCTAGGGTGACAGGCGGCTCTACCCGTCACCCCCAGGCCCGCGCTCATGGGGGACGGAGGTCATTCTGCGACCTCCGACGCCCGAGTTGCCGCTGCTCGTTGCGGGCCGCGCGGTTTGCGATTCTCCTTCGATCCTCGCGCTCCCGCTCCGCCACCTCCTTCACGAGCATTACTTGCTCGCAGAAGGAGTCGCCGGCGGCCCACGAATCTGCGCAGCGAACCATCGCTGCGAGCAAAGTGGCGAGCGTGAGAACTCTCACTTCCAGGGTCGCCACCAGCTCCCGTCTCGGCGTCTCCCACGCCGGACACTCGGTGAGCGTGTGCAGCGCCGAGTCCTCGCTCGCGTCACAGTGATGGCACTCGGACGTTGGCTCTTTCTTCGCGATCCGATGCAGATACCGCCCAAAACACCCATGATTGGTGATGATCTGCGTCAGCCAGAACGAGAGGCCACCGTGTGGCCTCTCTAGCCACTCCCCCATGATGGGGACCAATGCAAATACCCATATTTCATGAACACAAATATTTGCACTAAGCGGGGATCGAACCCGCGCCTCCTGCGTAGCGGCCGCGTTCACTACCGCTACGCCACGGAGGCTGTCTAACGGCTGTCACGGCTGCTGTGTAAGCTTATTGCATCTATTCTAGACTAATTGTATTAAATTATATTAATTAACATTCATTAGTACTATGATATATAAAATGAGAACTGAGAAGGTCTGAAACACAGGTTTGACATAAACTTAGATCAGGCTGGTCCCAGTTTAATCAAATTTCCATCCGAATGGAAGCTAACCAGAGTAGTGCCGGTGCCGAAGGGACGTTTGGCAAGGCAAGTCAGTGATTACAGACCGGTAGCAGTGTTGTCAACCCCGGCTAAGGTTTTTGAAGCTGCTTTACATAAAACCATATACCAACAAGTAAGCCCACAACTTTCGGACGCGCAGCATGGATTCCGGCCGGCAAGAAGCACCACAAGTAATCTGCTGTGCTATATGGCTCAGGTAGTGCAAGTGGTGGATGGTGGGGGGCAGACTGACTCAGCCTATTTTGACTTCAAAAAAGCATTCGACTTGGTCGATAATGATGTCTTGCTTGAAAGGTTGGCTGCAGTGGGTTTCACCCCAAAGCTATTAAAGTTTTTTGCTAGCTACATGAGTGATAGACAGCAGTATGTGGAGTATGCGGGTCATAGATCGGAACCGTACTTTACGAGATCTGGCGTAAGCCAGGGTAGTAACCTTGGACCTCTGCAGTTCATAATAATGATAAATGACCTACCAAATATAGTCAAAGATGCCCAGTGCTTATTGTTCGCTGATGATCTTAAGCTATCTTTGCCTATAAGGAGCGTCGAGGATTGTATGAGGTTACAAAGGGACATAGACAGGGTGCTTGCTTGGAGTAAGTTAAACCGGCTTCAGTTTAACACCTCGAAATGTGCGGTCATTTCATTCTCTCGAGCTCGCACGCCTCTCTTGCATGAGTACAATATTGACGGAGTGTCTATAACTCGAGTGACAGAGATTAGGGACCTGGGAGTGAGTCTTAATTCGGACTTAACGTATCACAACCACATTACCAAAATCTGTAGAACGGCATATAGAAACTTAGGCTTTATTCTTCGCAAGGCTCATAGCTTTGAGAATATCGGCGCCATTATAGCATTATATAATGCTTTGGTCAGGAGTCAACTTGAATTTAACGCAGTCATCTGGTCTCCACATGAAACTAAATATAGGATCATGTTGGAGAGAGTACAAAATAAATTTCTTAGATTTCTATACTTACGTATGTATGGGGTGTACCCTTATTATCCTTTAATGTATCCTACTTTATTCGTAATGGGAATGGTGGGATACAATGAGCTTGAGGTCAGGAGAAATTTGTGCCTCACTACGTATGTGTTCGAAATACTTAGAGGGAAAGTATATAATAATGATATATTAGGTTGGCTAGGTTTGTGTGTGCCGGACAAGTACGTGTGGCGACGCCGAAAACCACCCCTACTGGTGAAGCCCGTGGGGCGAACCAATCTCCTGCAGGAGGCGCCTCTGACGCGAGCGATTCGCATATTGAATCTCATAGATTATGGAGATTGATCTATTCCATTGTGCTAAGAGTGAATTCACAAGGGTCGCGTTACGAATAATATGTTATGTGAAGTTTGATGTTATCAACACGTAGTTTACCTAAGTGACATAGCTTTGTATAGTTTACAGTCACATATATTGAAAATTTAGAATAAGATAGCTACACTATTGCATTGGGATAAACCTGTAATGATAGTTGTAAGGAGAAATAAATAAATAAATAAATAAAAATTGATCTGCCTACATCTAACCTCATTGTGTAAATATGATTAAATTGCTAATGGTAAAATGTAAAAAATGTAAAATAGACGTTATGGTGATTCGTTTGTAGGCAATTGTATAAAAATATTTAATAAAATTCCTCAGGATTTGGTTGACATGCCTCTTAATAAGTTTAAAATTAAAATAAAAAATTGTTTAATGGAAAAAGGATACTATAAAGTAGATGAAAGATATTCATCTACTTTATAGTTTAATGATAAAAATGCATGGTCATCCTAATCACTGATTGCTCGCACATAATAAATTGTATAAAAACTATATTTAAAAAATAAAATAAAAAGGATAATTGAGTTCTCTGAGTTTCTTGCTGGTATCTTCTCAGTAGAACCAACTACCGAACCAGCGAAAGAATAATTTTCAAATGATTTATTAATTTTACTTAATTTAATAATATATCTTATTTTTTTTAACTTGACATGATATTGTAATATTTTGACGTTCATATGTGCTCTTTATGTGCCTAAATTGAATAAATGAAATTGATTCTTTGATAACATCTATATTATTATATAATTGTAAAGTGGTCGTTTCTGTACATTGGAGATATTTAAAAAAAATACTTGGGTTATGTTATGTTAACGATACTGAACACGAAAATATTTTTTTTGAATTTCCTGTCTGTTTGTCGGTTTGTCTGTTTGTCTGTTTGTCTGTTTGTCCGCGATGGACGCAAAAACTACTGGACGGATTTTGATGCTGTTTTTTTTGTTAGAAAGGGCTTACTCAGACTTAAAATCTTACGTTTGTTTGATCGCAATCGGTTGAGTAGAACCGAAGATATGAGCAAAGGTCGCGTTAACCGAGATGCACGCGGGCGGAGCCGCGGGCGGAAGGCTAGTAATAAATATAATGATGTAGATCTGGCAGCTAATAATTTTGTACTCTACGTAATGTAATGTAACTGAACTGAATGTAATATAATATTATTATTATTATTATTAAATATGTCCGGAGCAATATACTTACGTTTGAAAATAACAGTGACGGAATTGCACGTCGACGGATCATCATTATCGTCCAAGAAACAGTGAGCAATAGTCCTCAGAGTATTGATGTCTTGGACCGCACAGCACATATCGAAACTGTCGGTCAGCATATTGTAGGCGTGCCCGTGGACAGCCAGGGCGAACACGAACAACAGCACGCAGAGACAGTTCATGTTTCTGTGGACAGAGTGCGACTGTTTAAGTTTTTGAGTTAAGTGTGGTTCCCGGGTGAGCACAAACAACAGCACGCAGAGACAGTTCATGTTTCTGTGGACAGAGTGCGACTGTTTAAGTTTTTGAGTTAAGTGTGGTTCCCGGGTGAGCACAAACAACAGCACGCAGAGACAGTTCATGTTTCTGTGGACAGAGTGCGACTGTTTAAGTTTTTGAGTTAAGTGTGGTTCCCGGGTGAGCACAAACAACAGCACGTAGAGACAGTTCATGTTTCTGTGGACAGAGTGCGACTGTTTAAGTTTTTGAGTTAAGTGTGGTTCCCGGGTGAGCACAAACAACAGCACGCAGAGACAGTTCATGTTTCTGTGGACAGAGTGCGACTGTTTAAGTTTTTGAGTTAAGTGTGGTTCCCGGGCGAGCACGAACAACAGCACGCACAGAGACAGTTCATGTTTCTGTGGACAGAGTGCGACTGTTTAAGTTTTTGAGTTAAGTGTGGTTCCCGGGCGAGCACGAACAACAGCACGCAGAGACAGTTCATGTTTCTGTGGACAGAGTGCGACTGAGTTAAGTGTGGTTCCCGTAAGTAAAATCCCGTAAGTAAAATCTCTTCTCGTGAGGTGTCGTACAAGGCGACTAAGGAATAGGGCTGTTAACATCAGACAGATATATACAGCCACGTCTATAATGGTGGCCCTCTTTTCCGAAACTGCCTCCAGCTATCAGGTGAGGTGAAGTCAACTGACGTATCCATACTTCCATACTAATCCATACTTCCATATCGTACCCCCAGAATGACAAAGACGTAAGTAAGGTTACGTCAATTTTTTTTTTTTGCAGTTTCGAATAGTAGATGTCAGGATACAATACGTCAATTTTTTTCATAATATTCTGACGTAAAATTAGGGTGTTATAAAGGAAAAAAGAAAATATTCGTCTAATTAAAAATATATTTTCAAAGTAAAAAAAGGTGATAAGCCAACATAAGTATGTAAAATTTCATAAAAATACACCTAAAGATTCTTATTCTTTTGTTTCCTTATGTTATAGCCAAAATTTATAGACGTATTGCTAATTAAGCTTTTTATTGTCTAATGAAAATATAAACTGCCTAACGTAAGACTACTTACATCCCAAATGAAATAAAACTAATAAAACAAAGAAAGCCGTACTCCCTGTTTAAGAGTATATCCCGTATACAAGTTTCGAAATAATCGTTCTAACCTCTTTTCACCCTTTTTAATGTCATCAAGCTTGCGGAAGTAATCACGCTTACACCATTTTTCCCTTTATAATATTATTAAGTTTGTGAACGTAATCGCGGACACATCGCGAACACGCCCGAAAGGTTCGAGTAATCGTCGATACAGCGCATGCGCAGGGGTGAAGCGGGTGGCGGTTGTTTGTTTACGTTTCATAACTCACGCGCCACTTACTGATAACAGTACTTAATTCTCTATGCTTCCCCATTATAAATACGTAATGATCCATTAAGAAGCCCAACTTATAGCTATTATTGATTATTTTGTTTCAATTGTACCAAATTTCAGCCAGATCTCAGCCAGGAATCACTTCAGAGCTTCTGAAAGCGGGTGGAACACCGGTACTTAAAGTCCTTCAGAAGCTCTTTAACACCATCGTCCTCGAGGGCATAACGCCAGAAGCGTGGAACAGAGGCGTGGTGATGCTGTTCTTTAAGAAAGGTGACAATACCTTACTGAAGAACTACAGGCCCATCTCGCTTCTGAGCCATGTTTACAAGCTGTTTTCAAAGGTCATTACGAACCGTCTCGAGCGCAGGCTTGATGACTTCCAGCCTTCCGAACAAGCCGGTTTCCGAAGAGGCTACAGTACCATAGACCACATCCATACGCTGCGGCAAGTTATACAGAAGACCGAAGAGTATAATTTGCCACTTTGCTTAGCGTTTGTGGACTATGAGAAAGCCTTTGATTCGGTCGAGACATGGGCTGTGCTTGAGTCTCTCCAGCGGTGCCGTATTGACTATCGGTACATCGAAGTGTTGAAGTGTTTGTATAATAACGCCACCATGTCGGTCCGAGTACAGGAACAGAGTTCGAAGGCGATCCCTTTGAAAAGAGGAGTAAGACAGGGAGACGTGATATCTCCTAAACTGTTTACGGCCACTTTGGAGAACGCCTTCAAGCTCCTGGAATGGAAAGGATTCGGCATCAATATTAATGGCGAATACATTACTCACCTCCGGTTTGCCGACGATATTGTAGTCATGGCAGAATCGATGGAAGATCTCAACACAATGCTCGATGGCCTCAACCGAGTTTCTCAACAGGTGGGTCTTAAAATGAACATGGACAAGACGAAGGTTATGTGTAATGCCTATGGTGTACCCACCCCAATATCTGTTGAGAGCTCGGTTCTTGAAGTTGTTGACTCGTACGTCTACCTAGGACAAGTAGTCCAGTTAGGTAAGTCCGACTTCAAGAAAGAGGTCAGTCGCCGAATCCAACTCGGCTGGGCAGCGTTCGGAAAATTGCGTAATATCTTCTCGTCCGTCATACCTCAGTGTCTCAAGTCGAAAGTTTTCGACCAGTGATGACTTATGGCACTGAAACGTGGTCTCTCACTATGGGCCTTATGAGTAAGCTCAAAGTAGCCCAACGAGCTATGGAGAGGGCTATGCTCGGAGTCTCTCTGCGAGATCGAATCAGAAACGAGGAGATCCGTAGAAGAACCAAGATTACCGACATAGCCCAGCGGATTAGAAACTTGAAATGGCAGTGGGCAGGGCACATAGCACGGAGGACTGACGACCGATGGGGTCGAAAAGTTCTCGAGTGGAGGCTACGTATCGGCAAGCGCAGCGTAAGACGTCCACCCAAAAGGTGGACAGACGACCTTATCAAGGCCGCGGGAACGCGCTGGATGCGAGCCGCTTCCAACCGGTCTTATTGGAGATCTATAGGGGAGGCCTATGTCCAGCAGTGGACTTCCTATGGCTGAAATGATGATGATGATGACGTGCAAACGTATGAACTTTTAAGCTTTTATAATTATATTACGGTTCCGGTTCCTCCATACCTATGACTACCTTAGTCATAGTTATGGGGGAACCGGAAACGTCTATGCGGTACCTACCTACACCCTGGGTAACGAAGAGTAAACTCGGAGTCCGGGGTACGCCTAAAGTATGATTTATCTTGGTACTAGCTGACCCGACGAACTTCGTACCGCCAAATTTTCCGCCCGCGTGGAATTCGGATCTCGTCCGGACACAAGTGACTCTCGCGCGGCCTGAACCACTGCGGCCACCCCAGTGCGGGCATGTTTGGCACTACAAGTCGGCAAACTGGGACGGACTGCGAGAATTCTTCTCGTCGTACCCGTGGAGGCAGCTTTGCTTCACTTCAGAAGATCCAAGCTCCTGTGCAACAGCAGTCGCTGACGCGATCCTAGCGGGTATGGAATGCTATATCCCTAACCGTTGGGTCGCGACAGGAGCGAGTAAGCGGCCGTGGTTTAATAAGTCCTGCAGAGAAGCGAGAACTCACAAACAATCTGCTTATAAGGCATGGGCCACGGCCCTTGCCAGCAAGGATCCGAACATCTCTGAAGTGAAGCGGAAATTGAATGCCGCCTCGAGGTCTAGTAAGAAGGCAATCGCCAGGGCTAAGTTTGAATTCATCGGCAGAATTGGTGAGCGGCTTGCGCGGTACCCATCTGGTAGTCGCGCATTTTGGTCGCTCGCCAAAGCTGCCGAGGGAAATTTCTGCCGGTCCTGCCTTCCGCCGCTGCTGAAACCCGACGGTAGTCTGGCCCATGGTGCCAAGTAGAAAGCCGATCTTTTAGGTAATCTCTTTGCATCAAACTCGACTATGAACGATGGGAATGCCGAGCCACCTATTATCCCCTGGTGTGGTACTTCAATGCATGAAGTCAAAATCACGCAACGGATGGTTCGGCGGGTACTTAATTCCCTAGATATTCGAAAGTTGAGTGGGCCGGATGGCATACCGGCGTTGGTGCTTAAGCACTGTGCTCCCGAGTTGTGCCCTGTACTTACACGACTTTTCGGGCTTTCACTCTCTGCGGGACGAGTTCTAGCTTCATGGAAGACCGCATACGTGCATCCTGTGCCCAAAAAAGGCGATAGGACAGACCCGTCCAATTACAGGCCTATTGCTATAACCTCCATCCTCTCGAAGATGATGGAGCATGTCATTAATACACAGCTCCTGGGATAGCTTGAAGGT
This sequence comes from Eilema depressum, assembly GCA_914767945.1. Taxonomy (NCBI): domain Eukaryota; kingdom Metazoa; phylum Arthropoda; class Insecta; order Lepidoptera; family Erebidae; genus Eilema; species Eilema depressum. The sequence goes on from OU612040.1 coordinate 4,964,997, forward strand.
AACGATCTTCTGAGCGACCGACAGTACGGCTTTCGCCACCGTCGCTCAGCCGGTGACCTTCTTGTGTATCTCACAAACCATTGGGCGCAAGCCATCGAGACTCGAGGTGAGGCACTGGCGGTTAGCCTCGATATAGCAAAGGCCTTTGATCGGGTCTGGCACAGAGGTCTTCTTGCAAAGCTACCATCTTATGGACTCCCCGAGGGATTATGCGTATGGATTGCCAGCTTTTTGTCCAACAGAAGTATCCAAGCCGTCGTCGTTGACGACAGCTGCTCGGATCGCATGGACATTAACGCTGGTATCCCACAAGGCTCCGTGTTGTCTCCAAGCCTGTTTCTGCTGCATATCAATGACATGCTGTCGGATGACTTCATTCATTGCTATGCGGACGACAGTACTGGAGTCGCTTGTTACACGGGCCGTGCAAATATCCCTCTGTCCAAAGTAGAGGAAAGTCACGAACAACTTGTGTCTGAAATCGAGACTACGTTGCTCAAGCTGATCTGCCTACATCTAACCTCATTGTGTAAATATGATTAAATTGCTAATGGTAAAATGTAAAAAATGTAAAATAGACGTTATGGTGATTCGTTTGTAGGCAATTGTATAAAAATATTTAATAAAATTCCTCAGGATTTGGTTGACATGCCTCTTAATAAGTTTAAAATTAAAATAAAAAATTGTTTAATGGAAAAAGGATACTATAAAGTAGATGAAAGATATTCATCTACTTTATAGTTTAATGATAAAAATGCATGGTCATCCTAATCACTGATTGCTCGCACATAATAAATTGTATAAAAACTATATTTAAAAAATAAAATAAAAAGGATAATTGAGTTCTCTGAGTTTCTTGCTGGTATCTTCTCAGTAGAACCAACTACCGAACCAGCGAAAGAATAATTTTCAAATGATTTATTAATTTTACTTAATTTAATAATATATCTTATTTTTTTTAACTTGACATGATATTGTAATATTTTGACGTTCATATGTGCTCTTTATGTGCCTAAATTGAATAAATGAAATTGATTCTTTGATAACATCTATATTATTATATAATTGTAAAGTGGTCGTTTCTGTACATTGGAGATATTTAAAAAAAATACTTGGGTTATGTTATGTTAACGATACTGAACACGAAAATATTTTTTTTGAATTTCCTGTCTGTTTGTCGGTTTGTCTGTTTGTCTGTTTGTCTGTTTGTCCGCGATGGACGCAAAAACTACTGGACGGATTTTGATGCTGTTTTTTTTGTTAGAAAGGGCTTACTCAGACTTAAAATCTTACGTTTGTTTGATCGCAATCGGTTGAGTAGAACCGAAGATATGAGCAAAGGTCGCGTTAACCGAGATGCACGCGGGCGGAGCCGCGGGCGGAAGGCTAGTAATAAATATAATGATGTAGATCTGGCAGCTAATAATTTTGTACTCTACGTAATGTAATGTAACTGAACTGAATGTAATATAATATTATTATTATTATTATTAAATATGTCCGGAGCAATATACTTACGTTTGAAAATAACAGTGACGGAATTGCACGTCGACGGATCATCATTATCGTCCAAGAAACAGTGAGCAATAGTCCTCAGAGTATTGATGTCTTGGACCGCACAGCACATATCGAAACTGTCGGTCAGCATATTGTAGGCGTGCCCGTGGACAGCCAGGGCGAACACGAACAACAGCACGCAGAGACAGTTCATGTTTCTGTGGACAGAGTGCGACTGTTTAAGTTTTTGAGTTAAGTGTGGTTCCCGGGTGAGCACAAACAACAGCACGCAGAGACAGTTCATGTTTCTGTGGACAGAGTGCGACTGTTTAAGTTTTTGAGTTAAGTGTGGTTCCCGGGTGAGCACAAACAACAGCACGCAGAGACAGTTCATGTTTCTGTGGACAGAGTGCGACTGTTTAAGTTTTTGAGTTAAGTGTGGTTCCCGGGTGAGCACAAACAACAGCACGTAGAGACAGTTCATGTTTCTGTGGACAGAGTGCGACTGTTTAAGTTTTTGAGTTAAGTGTGGTTCCCGGGTGAGCACAAACAACAGCACGCAGAGACAGTTCATGTTTCTGTGGACAGAGTGCGACTGTTTAAGTTTTTGAGTTAAGTGTGGTTCCCGGGCGAGCACGAACAACAGCACGCACAGAGACAGTTCATGTTTCTGTGGACAGAGTGCGACTGTTTAAGTTTTTGAGTTAAGTGTGGTTCCCGGGCGAGCACGAACAACAGCACGCAGAGACAGTTCATGTTTCTGTGGACAGAGTGCGACTGAGTTAAGTGTGGTTCCCGTAAGTAAAATCCCGTAAGTAAAATCTCTTCTCGTGAGGTGTCGTACAAGGCGACTAAGGAATAGGGCTGTTAACATCAGACAGATATATACAGCCACGTCTATAATGGTGGCCCTCTTTTCCGAAACTGCCTCCAGCTATCAGGTGAGGTGAAGTCAACTGACGTATCCATACTTCCATACTAATCCATACTTCCATATCGTACCCCCAGAATGACAAAGACGTAAGTAAGGTTACGTCAATTTTTTTTTTTTGCAGTTTCGAATAGTAGATGTCAGGATACAATACGTCAATTTTTTTCATAATATTCTGACGTAAAATTAGGGTGTTATAAAGGAAAAAAGAAAATATTCGTCTAATTAAAAATATATTTTCAAAGTAAAAAAAGGTGATAAGCCAACATAAGTATGTAAAATTTCATAAAAATACACCTAAAGATTCTTATTCTTTTGTTTCCTTATGTTATAGCCAAAATTTATAGACGTATTGCTAATTAAGCTTTTTATTGTCTAATGAAAATATAAACTGCCTAACGTAAGACTACTTACATCCCAAATGAAATAAAACTAATAAAACAAAGAAAGCCGTACTCCCTGTTTAAGAGTATATCCCGTATACAAGTTTCGAAATAATCGTTCTAACCTCTTTTCACCCTTTTTAATGTCATCAAGCTTGCGGAAGTAATCACGCTTACACCATTTTTCCCTTTATAATATTATTAAGTTTGTGAACGTAATCGCGGACACATCGCGAACACGCCCGAAAGGTTCGAGTAATCGTCGATACAGCGCATGCGCAGGGGTGAAGCGGGTGGCGGTTGTTTGTTTACGTTTCATAACTCACGCGCCACTTACTGATAACAGTACTTAATTCTCTATGCTTCCCCATTATAAATACGTAATGATCCATTAAGAAGCCCAACTTATAGCTATTATTGATTATTTTGTTTCAATTGTACCAAATTTCAGCCAGATCTCAGCCAGGAATCACTTCAGAGCTTCTGAAAGCGGGTGGAACACCGGTACTTAAAGTCCTTCAGAAGCTCTTTAACACCATCGTCCTCGAGGGCATAACGCCAGAAGCGTGGAACAGAGGCGTGGTGATGCTGTTCTTTAAGAAAGGTGACAATACCTTACTGAAGAACTACAGGCCCATCTCGCTTCTGAGCCATGTTTACAAGCTGTTTTCAAAGGTCATTACGAACCGTCTCGAGCGCAGGCTTGATGACTTCCAGCCTTCCGAACAAGCCGGTTTCCGAAGAGGCTACAGTACCATAGACCACATCCATACGCTGCGGCAAGTTATACAGAAGACCGAAGAGTATAATTTGCCACTTTGCTTAGCGTTTGTGGACTATGAGAAAGCCTTTGATTCGGTCGAGACATGGGCTGTGCTTGAGTCTCTCCAGCGGTGCCGTATTGACTATCGGTACATCGAAGTGTTGAAGTGTTTGTATAATAACGCCACCATGTCGGTCCGAGTACAGGAACAGAGTTCGAAGGCGATCCCTTTGAAAAGAGGAGTAAGACAGGGAGACGTGATATCTCCTAAACTGTTTACGGCCACTTTGGAGAACGCCTTCAAGCTCCTGGAATGGAAAGGATTCGGCATCAATATTAATGGCGAATACATTACTCACCTCCGGTTTGCCGACGATATTGTAGTCATGGCAGAATCGATGGAAGATCTCAACACAATGCTCGATGGCCTCAACCGAGTTTCTCAACAGGTGGGTCTTAAAATGAACATGGACAAGACGAAGGTTATGTGTAATGCCTATGGTGTACCCACCCCAATATCTGTTGAGAGCTCGGTTCTTGAAGTTGTTGACTCGTACGTCTACCTAGGACAAGTAGTCCAGTTAGGTAAGTCCGACTTCAAGAAAGAGGTCAGTCGCCGAATCCAACTCGGCTGGGCAGCGTTCGGAAAATTGCGTAATATCTTCTCGTCCGTCATACCTCAGTGTCTCAAGTCGAAAGTTTTCGACCAGTGATGACTTATGGCACTGAAACGTGGTCTCTCACTATGGGCCTTATGAGTAAGCTCAAAGTAGCCCAACGAGCTATGGAGAGGGCTATGCTCGGAGTCTCTCTGCGAGATCGAATCAGAAACGAGGAGATCCGTAGAAGAACCAAGATTACCGACATAGCCCAGCGGATTAGAAACTTGAAATGGCAGTGGGCAGGGCACATAGCACGGAGGACTGACGACCGATGGGGTCGAAAAGTTCTCGAGTGGAGGCTACGTATCGGCAAGCGCAGCGTAAGACGTCCACCCAAAAGGTGGACAGACGACCTTATCAAGGCCGCGGGAACGCGCTGGATGCGAGCCGCTTCCAACCGGTCTTATTGGAGATCTATAGGGGAGGCCTATGTCCAGCAGTGGACTTCCTATGGCTGAAATGATGATGATGATGACGTGCAAACGTATGAACTTTTAAGCTTTTATAATTATATTACGGTTCCGGTTCCTCCATACCTATGACTACCTTAGTCATAGTTATGGGGGAACCGGAAACGTCTATGCGGTACCTACCTACACCCTGGGTAACGAAGAGTAAACTCGGAGTTCGGGGTACGCCTAAAGTATGATTTATCTTGGTACTAGCTGACCCGACGAACTTCGTACCGCCAAATTTTCCGCCCGCGTGGAATTCGGATCTCGTCCGGACACAAGTGACTCTCGCGCGGCCTGAACCACTGCGGCCACCCCAGTGCGGGCATGTTTGGCACTACAAGTCGGCAAACTGGGACGGACTGCGAGAATTCTTCTCGTCGTACCCGTGGAGGCAGCTTTGCTTCACTTCAGAAGATCCAAGCTCCTGTGCAACAGCAGTCGCTGACGCGATCCTAGCGGGTATGGAATGCTATATCCCTAACCGTTGGGTCGCGACAGGAGCGAGTAAGCGGCCGTGGTTTAATAAGTCCTGCAGAGAAGCGAGAACTCACAAACAATCTGCTTATAAGGCATGGGCCACGGCCCTTGCCAGCAAGGATCCGAACATCTCTGAAGTGAAGCGGAAATTGAATGCCGCCTCGAGGTCTAGTAAGAAGGCAATCGCCAGGGCTAAGTTTGAATTCATCGGCAGAATTGGTGAGCGGCTTGCGCGGTACCCATCTGGTAGTCGCGCATTTTGGTCGCTCGCCAAAGCTGCCGAGGGAAATTTCTGCCGGTCCTGCCTTCCGCCGCTGCTGAAACCCGACGGTAGTCTGGCCCATGGTGCCAAGTAGAAAGCCGATCTTTTAGGTAATCTCTTTGCATCAAACTCGACTATGAACGATGGGAATGCCGAGCCACCTATTATCCCCTGGTGTGGTACTTCAATGCATGAAGTCAAAATCACGCAACGGATGGTTCGGCGGGTACTTAATTCCCTAGATATTCGAAAGTTGAGTGGGCCGGATGGCATACCGGCGTTGGTGCTTAAGCACTGTGCTCCCGAGTTGTGCCCTGTACTTACACGACTTTTCGGGCTTTCACTCTCTGCGGGACGAGTTCTAGCTTCATGGAAGACCGCATACGTGCATCCTGTGCCCAAAAAAGGCGATAGGACAGACCCGTCCAATTACAGGCCTATTGCTATAACCTCCATCCTCTCGAAGATGATGGAGCATGTCATTAATACACAGCTCCTGGGATAGCTTGAAGGTAACGATCTTCTGAGCGACCGACAGTACGGCTTTCGCCACCGTCGCTCAGCCGGTGACCTTCTTGTGTATCTCACAAACCATTGGGCGCAAGCCATCGAGACTCGAGGTGAGGCACTGGCGGTTAGCCTCGATATAGCAAAGGCCTTTGATCGGGTCTGGCACAGAGGTCTTCTTGCAAAGCTACCATCTTATGGACTCCCCGAGGGATTATGCGTATGGATTGCCAGCTTTTTGTCCAACAGAAGTATCCAAGCCGTCGTCGTTGACGACAGCTGCTCGGATCGCATGGACATTAACGCTGGTATCCCACAAGGCTCCGTGTTGTCTCCAAGCCTGTTTCTGCTGCATATCAATGACATGCTGTCGGATGACTTCATTCATTGCTATGCGGACGACAGTACTGGAGTCGCTTGTTATACGGGCCGTGCAAATATCCCTCTGTCCAAAGTAGAGGAAAGTCACGAACAACTTGTGTCTGAAATCGAGACTACGTTGCTCAAGCTAAGCTAAGCTTGGGGTGCTCAACTGGGCGAAGTAGTACTTCACTGCGGGGCAACGACTCATACTTTATAAGGCGCAGGTTCGGCCCCACATGGAGTACTGCTATCACCTTTTTGCTGGACCGCCAGCTTGCCAGCTTGACCCCTTCGACTCGGTACAAAGACAGGCGTTGAGGCTCGTCGGCAATCCCATACTCGCAGGCGATGTGGAACCTCTCAGTCTCAGAAGAGACTTTGCCTCACTGTGTGTGTTTTACCGTTTATACAATGGTTTGTGCTCAGAAGAACTATTTGACATGATGCCAACAGCTACATTCTATCATCGCACCTCTCGCCACAGGCAGGGAATTCATCCTCACACATTGCGTCCAGAAATGGTGCGCACTGTGCGGTTTGAAAGGCACTTCATCCCACGCACACTCAAGCTGTGGAATGAACTCCCTGCGGTGGTTTTCCCAAGCGACTACAAACGGTTCTTCAAGAAGGGCATTAGAAGGTTTCTTCAGGGTCGGCAGCGCGAGTGTGGCGCCCCTGGTGTTGCATACGTCCATAGGCCACGGTGACCACGTCCCATCAGGTGGGCCGTGTGCTTGTCTGCCAACTAAGTGGTATAAAAAAAAAACAATAAGCAAACAGCTACTATTAATATTCGTTTTTTGTATTAGTAAGGTATAGGCCCAACAATTATGAAGATTATGAAAGAAAATTAATGTTTTTGTTAAATTTTTTTATTGATTACTATTCTTATACCTTTTTGCTAATTTTACGACATACAATTACTAATTACAACTTAAAGATTATTTTTATTAATGGCAATAAAGTATAATATTCTAAAAACCTGTTTCATTACGCCAGTGAAATTATGTTTTAACGAGAGCCTAAAATTCCTTACAATTATGATTTAATAAAACATAATGTGAAAGAAGCCTGTATTCAGACATAACATTATGTTTTATTTTTATCTATCGACAAAAATAGCTGTAAAAGCTATACTTTATGATAGTTAAAACATAATTCAACGAAAAAAGGCGTAAACAGTGGTTACTCCCCGTATTTTATCATTTTTTAGAACTTCATGAAAGACGTAACCGTGAATAGTAACGGTATGAGTAAAATATGGAAACCGGTAATTAGATTAACCATTATAACATTCGAGGAGTTGTCGAAAGTAAGTAAGGAAAACGGCTGTAAGATTTTAATAATTAATTATTAATCACCCTACTAATTTCAGAAATTTTAAGTATATACAAAAAAAAAGGTTGATTTTTTTCCTATTTAATGATATTTAACATAATATTATAGGATTAAAAACAAAATAGATATACCTGGGGCCTGTTTAATAAACGCGACAATGACAGGTGACAGGCGACAGGCGACAATCCGACAATTTGACAATATTTTGTTTAATATAAATTATTGCTGACAAATAAGTCACGGTGGAAAATCTACAATAATGTCGACTTTTTATGACAATTTGACTTATTTCTGTTTAATAAATATTAAACCTTGACAGGCGACAGGTGACAATTTGTCAGGAAAAACTTGTAAAATTTGTTTTATTAAACACTAAATTGTCATTGCAGACGGATATATTTGTCAATTTGTCACAGATTTTTGACAGGCATTTCATCCAATGTCAACGGTATTCGGGAATTAAATTAGTACGATTAGTTTAAAAAATGGTGTTAACGTCGTCGACGGATAACAGTTAGTAGTAGTGAAAATGATTATTTGGTGCTAACTGTATGACGACGACGTCGCATATTTAAACCAAGAATAAACTTGTTCTGTGATATTTTCCATTTATTAATTTTCATTTCGTGTGTTAAACTATCACTAAATCTGCCAAATAAAACCTCTCTGGTTTCATAGATAAGCCCTAAAATTGTTAATTTGGCGTCCATTTCAAAAAGCAAACAAAACAAGTTCAAGTCAAAAACAAAAGTAAAATTGTTGTAGGTAGTTACTTTTTTTTGATATTACCTTTATGTTGTCTCATATGCATGCCTCGATATTGAGTTGCGACAAATATGTCGGAATTAGTGACAAACTTGTCAATTGTCATGACAAATAACTCACAGAATATTTTCTTAGAGACTCGACAGGTAAAACCTGACAATTGCCGCTTTTATTAAACAGTTTTATAGCTTGACAATTTTGTCAGTATTTGCCTGTCGCATTTGGACTTAATTGTCAACTTTATTAAACGCCACTTGTCGCGACAATTCGACTAATTTGTCAAAAAGTGACGAATTTGTCGTATTGTCGCTTTTATTAAACAGGCCCCTGGTTGAACAGTTTTTCTGCTCTCCTGTAAAGTTAGTGTTTTCATCTTACGTCTTTGTCACTCTGGGGGTGCGATATCCATACTCCATTCTTCACTTCATCACTACATTATTATAAAACCAAGTCGCTGTCGCTGTCTGTCCGTCCCTAATGAGCAGTTTTCCAGTAGGTATTTAAAGGGTTCCTAAAGACGCGCTAGATGGCGCAGCCGGCACTTTTGGTAAGAAGAGTGTGGTGTCACATCTAGTGTAATTTATGGAAAAAATGTTCTTCGGTTTTGTAATGATTTACTTTACTTAAATATTCTGTCATTTTTTCTGATACAATGAAAATACCACTAACAAACCACAGAGAACATTAAAATTACCAAAAGCTATGCTAGCGCCATCTCCTGATGACTTAAAAACCAAGTAAACCAACTGATTATTATACCTACTGGAAAACTGCTCATTGTATGCTTAAATCTTCTAAACTACGCAACGGATTTTGAAGCGGCTTTTTTTAATAGATAGAGTGATTCATGAGGAAGGTTTATATGTATAATACATGCATAATATTGTAGAGAAACACTGATAAATTTAGAGATAATACCACGCGGGCGGAAAATATGGCGGTACGAAGTTCGCCGTGTCAGTTAGTAATATTATAAATGCGAAAGTAACTCGGTCTGTCTGTCTGTTACGCTTTCACGCCTAAACCAATGAACCGATTTTGATAAAATTTGGCATAGGGGTAGTTTAGACCTTGAGAAAGGACATAGGCTATGTTTGGTCGCGATAACCGACATCCACGCAGGCGGAGCCGCGGGCAAAAGCTAGTCCTATATAAAAAAAGCGGCGTCACTCGGAACAGCCCCGGCCGGAATGGCTAGGCTCATATAATTTTATGAAAAAACCCGATATGCAGACACTGTTTTTTGTTTTGAGCTTATTCCTTTTCAAGGTATGATTGCGAAGCCGACCGCATACAACAACGACAGACCGACGCATGCAGCAGATACAGCGTACCCATTACTTGTTAAACTCCGATACGGATAAAGGGGACCATTGAGAAGCTGCAGTGAATTACGTGCATGTGCTGCGTGCGTCGGCAGTTGTCGTATGCGGTCGGCTACGGAATCATACCGTGAAGATGAATTTTTGAGTACCTTTTTTTTTCAGTGAAAAAAGTGTAATACGAAGATCACATACCTGATGCAACTGAATAATAATCTCCTCGTGAATCAACGCAGTGATAATAACAAGAAAAAAATTATAAACTCGATTCTTATATAGCCTGTCGATTATTACACCCATTGATTTATATTGTTACTAAGCTCTCATTGATATGTCGCAGACAACTAGCTCAATCAGACGTTCAATTAACTGCCTAGGATGTTAACTAACTAATTAATGGCCTAAATGATATTCAGCCGTAACGTTTATTACAACATTTAACAAACTGGCTGACTATTGCTTAGGCCATTCGCATGATAGGGCACCACCCCGAAATAAGACACAAAGTTAGTGTTAGGTTTTTTCAGTATTTTCAGTACCTAGGTATATTTCAGGGATGGCGAACCAAGTTACGCGTGCCAAAGATTTGCACGCAGCAGAATTTTTTGGGCACGCCACCAGTGTCACCGCAAAGTAGGACTATTTACTGTGATTTAGATGCGCCCTTGTCATACGTACCTTATGCCCTAGAAAATGAACGAACAGACGGACATTTTTTCAAAAAGCATAATAGTATAATTAGAGGTGGACTATGCCATATTATCATCATCCTCGTGCACTTAATATTCCCCCAGCGATAGCCCCAAATAATCTTGGGATACATTTATTTGGGGTCGGCCATATCAAATGTGAAATAATCGAACATCCATCTATCTTCAAAATCTGTTCAGTAGTTTAGGCATAGCTAACAGACAGAGCAACTTCCGCATTTGTGGACAAGACTCCACACAAGACTGCCTCTGTGGCGTAGCGGTAGTGAACGCGGCTGCTACGCAGGAGGCGCGGGTTCGATTCCCGCTCAGTGCCAATATTTGTATGCTTGTATATAAATATTTGCATTAGTCTGGGTGTTTCTATGTATAATAAGTATGTATTTACAAAAAAAAAGTATCTAAGTATGTATATCCGCATTCTAGATTCCATAACACAAGCTAATTAAGCTTACCATGGGTCTAGATAGCGTTGTGTAGAATGTTGTAGAATATTTATTTATTTATTTATTTATTTATTTATTTATTTATTTATTTATTTATTTATTTATAATATCAATAATATTAGTATGGATTAATCAATAATCACGAAGTGAAAACCATGGGCATACGCAGTTTTCTTTAAAGAATGGGGCAATTAACTAACCAACCCTTCCCGCCGTCGGCACGTCTAGGACTTCAATTAACTTTTTTTTTAAATTATGGCACGTTGATGCATAAAGGTTCGCCCATCCCTGGTATATTATTTATTCAAGAAAAAAATTTACATTGTGTTTGAAATTTTTTACAAAATTTATTAAAATAATAATAATAGCTTCATTTAGAAAACTGCGCAATCCGACTTGGATAGATAAGGTTAGAAGGCTAATGCGGGAGCCGAGCTCCCATTTTAGTCTTCGTAGTTATTTTTTTATAGCCATACAGAAATAAATCATTTGCCTAGCTGTTTCATTAAATGGCTAGGCAAGTAATTAAATGTCATCGATCCAAGCCATTTGCCTAGCTGTTGAATTAAACGGCTGAATATCATTCAGGCCGTTTATTGAACGGCGCCTGTCTCTGTGGCGTAGCGGTAATGAACGCGGCTGCTACGCAGGAGGCGCGGGTTCGATCCCCGCTCAGTGCAAATATTTGTATGCATGAATATGAATATTCGCATTGGTCTGGGTGTTTTCTATGTATAATATGTATGTATTTACAAAAAAAAAAGGTATCTAAGTATGTTTATCCGCACTCTAGAACCCATAACACAAGCTGGTTAAGCTATGCTTACTTTGGGTCTAAATAGCGTTGTGTAGAATGTCCTAAAAATATTTATTTATTTATTTATTTAGTTAACGGCCTAGGCAGTTAATTGAACGGCTGATTATGCCTGTTGGCAGCGACAGATACACCGAACAAAATATATTAAAGTGTCTAAACACACTATCCCGAAGTTACGCGACCGAAGCTCAACACAATAGGCTATTTGACAACCTCAGACTAAAAGAATAGTATAGAATAGACGGAACGCTTAGTGTCTAAACACACTAAGCCGAAGTTACGCGACCGAAGTTCGGCACAATTACGCCTGCAATGCTATTTGAATTACTGACGACACACTATGCCGAAATTGCGTCGCGTCATAGCGTACAGCGTAACTTCGGTCGGGTGTAAGTTCAGCGGCGCAACTTATTCTGTGAGCAGTGAGCACACATTATACGCGACCGAAGTTCGGCAGGCTTAATAGCTAACTCGCGATAGCAAAGCGATAGCAAAATTTGCGCGGTAATCGCACAAAAGCGACAAATTGGTATTACGTATCACATTTGACAGAAAGCGATCAGCGAAAAAGGCGCGATAAGAAATGTCATCGCGATCACTCAAAAAGTCCTTTTTTAATGGCCGCCATTGTGAAAATAATAAATACAGAAATTTTCATTGTAAAAAACCAGTGGTAAATCAAGAAACACATATAAATTAGTCTTAGAAACAAAACTATCGCTATTTTTCAGTTCCGCAGCATATAAATTGTTAAGGCGATCTGATCGCAAATCCTTACGTAATACCAATTTTTTTGACGTATCGCGATCCATCGCGCAGTGATCTCGTTCTTACTGTTCATCGCTCGCTCGCTGGTCGCGAAAAGTTAGCTGATAAGCCTGCGGTTCGATTGCCGACGAAGATCCGGGGGCGGGGAGCAGCGGGGAGCCATCTGTACGGTTGAGTTGAAATAATTTAAAGAGATACGATTTGACGTTTATAGTCTAGGGTTGGAGCGTCTCAAATCAATTGTCAGAATAATCGATTCCGGTACAGTACAATTAAAATCAGTTAACAATTCAGCTTTTTTTCGGGCATCATCGCCTAAAGAGACGAAGAGACGGAAATGACACGACATACATTACCGCGATTTCTTTTATGTAGCATTCAATTTGAAGTATCATAAACGCAATGTATAGCATCTGCCAAGATGACATTACTAACCGTAGACCTAAGAAAATTATGCAGAAGCGACATGAATTTGACAATTCATTATTTATTGAAGCTATACTTGTATACATTAAATAAAGAAATTCATAATATAAGTCAATATTTTACTGTTTGATGTAAGTAACAGTACGATATTACATCGGATTAATAATAATTGATAATAATCACCAAATTAAAATTTTTAGAAACCAACTTCTACCGATTTTTGTTGATAAATTATCAGAAGAAAGTAAATTTTCTTCTAAATCAGCCGCCGAACTTCGGTCGCGTAACTTCGGCATAAGTTCGGCACTCATGGTGTGTCATATTAGCCGAATACGTCGGAACGTAAATTCAGCCGCCGAACTTCGGTCGCGTAACTTCGGCATAGTGTGTTTAGACACTTAGGGTTGTTTATCAAACATTACTTATGTAGATCTATTCGAAAGAGCAGATGCAACCAGCTGTTGGCAGAACAATGCAAATACATTTATCATCCTTAATGTATGTACATGTTTATTTGATAACGACTACAATATGGGGTTCTTCAAGAAGGGCATTAGAAGGTGTCTTGTAAGGCAAATGTATTCTAATACATACACATAATTCAAGGCTTTATCCGCAAAGAGGTTAGACAGAGGTGAATAAACGCCCACATTTCACCAATCATTGCATTCGGTCCCACGTAATAGGACGTTATTGCCGTATTCCGGGCACTATTGTTGACTCGAGCCATGCATCTTAGGTCTGGGCTGCTAGTTAATTACAAGTAACCCTGTATATCTGTCTGATAATGTTAAACAGGCCTATCCCTTAGTCGCCTTGTACGACACCGCATGGGATCTAATAAATTGAAGAAATAAATATACCCACTGCAGTAGAGGTACTGTTTGACCCAGTTTGAAAATACTTCTTACATACACTTAGCTCAAAAACTTAAACAGTCGCACTCTGTCCACAGAACCATGAAACTCAAAAACTTAAACAGTCGCTCTCTGTCCACAGAACCATGAAACTCAAAAACTTAAACAGTCGCACTCTGTTCACAGAACCATGAAACTCAAAAACTTAAACAGTCGCACTCTGTCCATAGAAACATGAAACTCACAATTTTAAACAGTCGCACTCTGTCCATAGAAACATGAAACTCAAAAACTTAAACAGTCACACTCTGTCCACAGAACCATGAAACTCAAAAACTTAAACAGTCGCACTCTGTCCACAGAAACATGAAACTTAAACAGTCACACTCTGTCCACAGAACCATGAAACTCAAAAACTTAAACAGTCACACTCAGTCCACAGAACCATGAAACTCAAAAACTTAAACAGTCGCACTCTGTCCACAGAAACATGAAACTTAAACAGTCACACTCTGTCCACAGAAACATGAAACTCAAAAACTTAAACAGTCGCACTCTGTCCACAGAAACATGAAACTTAAACAGTCACACTCTTTCCAATGAAACATGAAACTCAAAAACTTAAACAGTCACACTCTGTCCAATGAAACATGAAACTCAAAAACTTAAACAGTCGCACACTGTCCACAGAAACATGAAACTCCAAAACTTAAACAGTCGCACTCTGTCCACAGAAACATGAAACTTAAAAACTTAAACAGTCGCACTCTGTCCACTGAAACATGAAACTCAAAAACTTAAACATTCGCACTCTGTCGACAGAACCATGAAACTCAAAAACTTAAACAGTCGCACTCTGTCCACAGAAACATGAAACTTAAACAGTCACACTCTGTCCACTGAAACATGAAACTTAAACAGTCAAACTCTGTCCACTGAAACATGAAACTCAAAAACTTAAACAGTCACACTCTGTCCACAGAAACATGAAACTTAAACAGTCACACTCTGTCCACAGAAACATGAAACTCAAAAACTTAAACAGTCGCACTCTGTCCACAGAAACATGAAACTTAAACAGTCGCACTCTGTCCACAGAACCATGAAACTCAAAAACTTAAACAGTCGCACTCTGTCCACAGAAACATGAAACTCAAAAACTTAACGATCTGAGACTTCTCTTTTATAATTGTGTGTGAGATAAATAAAAAAATGTGATCATGAAGGAACATGACAAATAAAACAGATAGATCTATTAAGGTAATAATTTATTTCATAAATTGTCGCCGTCATCGCTATCGCTATCGCTGTCACTTTCTGTAACATTTATTATAAATGTGTCTGTGATATTGTTAAACATATCTAGCCTACTCATTTTTTCCTCTTCTTTGACAACATGGGATACGCATTTAGACCATTCGGTAGCCGTAATTTTTTGAATGCCTTCCTGAAATAAATTTCTCACGTCTGTCAATTTGAAGGTTTTATTATTTTGAGCTACATGCCCCTTTACCTGCGCCCATATCAAATCGATAGGGTTAAAACCGTGATCCCATGTTGTGCTGCCATTTCGTCTACAGCGTACTTATTAAAAGACTCGTTATGTGGAATCAGTTCTAAAAGCGTAGCTTTAACCATAAATCTGGTTCGTAATGAATATTTTTATTTAAAAGCCAATCTTGAATGGCAGCTTTTTTCCAGCTCATTTTTGGTGCCGTTTCCAATTTTCGGGAGTGGTAAGGTGCATTATCCATCACCACAATTGAGTTTGGTCTTAATTTTGGTAAGACTCCAGCGAACCACTCCTCAAAACAAACTGCATTCATCTCATCATGGTAATCTTCACAATTTTTCTTTGCTTCAAAAATCATGAGCCCCTCTTCCAGGAAGCCTTCTTCACTACCTATATGGCTAATTATGAGACGTTTGCCTTCTCCAGATGGATTTTTTAATCCAGTGGTCAGTCCCTCCAAAAACGCTTGCTTGGTTGCTTGTTATAAAAACAAAAATATTAACTTTTTATAAAATAGAGCAGCGATTACTAATTAATAAATAATTATTATGAATAATTATGTATTTATTTAAATAAAAATCAATAATTTAGTCTTTAATTGATACATTATATGTGGTATCATTATTTCACAAAATGACAGTAGCTAATGTCAAATCTGGAATCGAATTAAAATTCTGACTTTAAGTATTGTCTCTAATGCAGCAGAAACTTATAAGCAGATATCGTGAAGCAACTTACCACGATGTGGGAATCACTGATTTTACATTAATGGGTTGTTAGGTTATAATCTGGACGACACCGACAAAACAGTCTATACACAATACAACGGTGATAGTCTCTCAAAAAAGTAATCTCAAGTCACGGCCCGTCAGCTGACATGGCCTTATATACCGTCTAACGAAGAACTTTCTCGAAGAGACCAGATTTCACCGTTTTTTCTTCAGTTTTCCGACCGAAAAAAACCCACAGTCACTCCGCCAAAACGACAAAATCAGATGTCACTTGTGGCTGAGAACTCCAGGCGCAAAAAGTAGCTTCTTAAACTATCCGTATTTTATCTCGGAAATTCCTAGATTCATGTAGATGAAAAACCATAGACTAACTGAGATATCAAATTAGGGAAAAGTCTGGACTTTAACGCTTGACTAAAAATCAACATTACTATTCGCAAAAGAAGATATAAAGGGACATAATAACTTAAAAATACCGTAATTATTGCCTATCGTACAGCAACGCCATCTCATGGCATTAGTGTGTACTACAACACCAATACGGGACTTCAATCGAACGCTGCTACACTCCGGGCGAGCCCCATGCATAGATGTCGCTACCAGACCCGTAGTACCAAGATTTACTTCAGAAAATTACATGTTACAATCCTGGTCCATAGGAATGGAACCAAATTGAATTTATACTTAATTTAAGAAATCCGAAATTTTCTAATACATACATAAATACATAACAAACCTACATACATACATTCACGCCTTTATCCCCGGAGGGTTAGGAAGAGGTGCATTAACACCGACATTTCACCAATCGTTGTAAGTATTAGGTCTCACGGTGTTATATTTATTGTGATTTCTTTGACAAACTACGAATTGACAACCGATAGTCGATACCTGTAACCTGGCCCTCGATTCTGCTAAAGCAAAACCACTGTCAGGCCACTACCACTACAAGAAATTTCCATTTAATTTTAGCCTTTGAAGTAATGCAGTTAAACTTTAAAATTGAATGGCTTTTTGTAGAGCGAATGAGAGAGTGTAATGAAACTTTTTTCATTCAATTTTGGACTATAGGTCTGTAGCAATAAAGTCTAGAATTTAATACCATTTTTTGCAGTCTCTGTGATATGACAATGGTTTTGCTTTAGTAGATAGCCCTGTTTCTCTATATGAGCACCCGTGGCGTAGACACGTCAAAATGACTTTGCCTCGCCTGAAGCCAAAGGAGAAGTCTCACGGAAGAGGGTCACCATTACAAACACCAATAATGTTACGTAATAACTTAGGACAGAAGGTATCTGAAGTAGGGACTGAATAAATTAACCGACTTGGTATTACATGGATCTCACAAGTTTTTTCAGTAGAAGAACCGAGGGCGGCGAGGCTTGGCATTTTTTTACAAGTATTGTTTTTGATGGGATTATTTTGACAAACAACGTTTGAAAAAAGGTGCTTCTAAACGGGCAATGTTTTACTGCAATTAGTGGCTGCAACACTGTGGCCCGGCAACATTTCAACTATTGCAAGCAATACCGGCCAGTATTGCAGTAATGTCCCGGAAATAATAGCCAAACATGTTTTGTGTTGCCACATATGGCCGATAGTGGCCGATATTGCCGCAATGGGTTGCCGGACGATCGCTAGGCGGTCGATTTTACTGCAATATTGCTCGGCCAGTTCTATTGTTGTTTCAGTCGCTCTCCTTGTTATGACACAGTCTATCCTTTTCTACGCGAATTGTTAAATAATTTACTATCAAGGCTTATTTCTAGACTTAAATTATCTAAAGTTTCACGCCTATTTAAGTAAGGTCGAATCCACAATCTCTTCTTTTTCTGTTTATTTTTTAATAAAATAATATAAGCTGCTGCAACAAGTGTGATTTCGTCAGCCATTGTTGCCGTTTATGAATCTGCATCAAGAGCCATACTATTGCAGATATATTTGCAACACATTGCCCAGCCATTGATTGTTCGGCCATCAGTTGCAATGAAATATTTTTGAGATTGCCGGGTAATCAGTTGCCAATAGTGCAGCCACATATTGCAGAAAAACATGGCCCGTTTAGAAGGGCACAAACTAATCATTTGACAAACTTTCATTTCGCAAACATATTATTATTAAGTACTTTAAAAATAATCATTTGACATAATACACGTTTCGCAAATGTATTTCTTAGAAAAGTTAGAAAACATTTCGATTGCTAAAATTTTATTTTAAAAATGTTCATTTGACTAAATAAAGTTCTGCATATTTTATAAAAAAAAATAACCACGAAGGCTAATGCGGGAGCTTCGCTCCGCTCCGCTCCCGCATGAGCCTTCTAACCTAATCTATCCAAGTCGAAATGAGCAGCTTTCTCAATAATCTATCACTAACTGTCTGTTTGTCAACTAACATGTTTTTAAAATAATCATATTTTGTAAAATGATGTTTAATTTTTTCCAAATTAATATTTTGTCTAATGGGTAGTTTATTAAACAATAGTTTGTCAAATGATACATTTATCAAGTATACTTTTGTCAAACGTTGTTTGTCAAATGAAAATTTGTCATTCGTTTTTTGTCAAATGATAGGACACCGGCCTCATCAGCTACTATTATTGGAGTTGGATCGACGACGTTAGCAGAACAACGTTAAACAACGTTCTTGTTAATTGTCATGCAGTATTTATTATCAATACAATCAAATATACTTAATGTGATAAGAGTGATACCTGTTGTGCACAAGAGGTATCTTCTTCAGGATTGGCCGAGGGTCAAGGTGTAACCGCTGAACGTGTCAGACGGCCTACTCACCAGCTACCTCAGTGGTAGGTTGCACGAACTCCAGAATCCCAGGGCGCCTTTTACTCAGAGACAAGAAATATAGTGCTGTGGGTATGCGAGGAACTTTCGGGTGTTACTCCAAGAAAAACTCTTACACTCAGTTATACATACATATATTTACTCCGAAGAATACAGTACAGAGATATACATATAGAAAGATGAAGCATAGACACACACAAATAGGGCACAAGCAACTTGAGTACTATGTACAGGCCTTGCCGGTCTTTCCCACCATGCGTATGGTCCTCCAATCGTCAGATTTCCTTGTATATGAAGTTACAGCCAACCCAAGGTGGTTGGGGAACTCCTCTATATATAAATAAGTACCCAGATGGGTGACCTTTAGGGTATGCACACGAAAAGTATAATATATAGCAAAGATACGTGACCAGAGCCTCTGTTGTCTGCCTGCCGGGAATGAGCGTCGTCCCGTTGGTCCTCTTCTTATCTACCGAGGTGCAGACGAGATGATACCTTGGTATAGCGACACTTAAGCTCGGGGCTGCTTCTCCGCTCAACCACGTTCACAAGGTACGAAGTTAACTACCACAATCTTGGACCCTAAGACCAAAAATGAGTACTAAGTAATGTCTCCAATGCAGCAGAAACTTATAAGCATATATCGTGAAACCACTTACCACAATGTGGGAAATCACGGATTCTAAATTCTGAGAGGTTATATTATATTGGTTTTTAATGAAACCTGGGTCCTGGGTAATGTTAATAAAAGTTAAATATAATGTGAATGTAATGTAAAATTTGAATGTCTAACCGGCTAGCTGGTATGAGACAAATAAAAACATTAGAATTACAAATTGAATACATTTATAATCTTGAATAAATAGGGTGTTACCTTAGAGTATCTATCTTACCTGTTGAGCGCGTCTTAGCAAGTATGAACTGCTATCACGGGTGTGAACAGTGCCTAGAATTTTTGACAACTGCAATCAGTAGCAAAACAATATCTGCCAAAGTGATTTCGCAAATAACAGTTTATTTCATTTTGTGGTAATAATGGTGAACCTTTTTTTTTTTTTTTTATATATAGGACACGTCAATTTGACTTCGCCTCGCCTGATGGTAAGCTGAAGGCAAAGTCTCTGAAAAGAGGGCCACCATTACAACACGTACCATGTTACAATGGTGGCACTCAGCTTGACGGCCTCATCAGATGCTTTTTCACGCCCCGCTTAAAGGACCCGGGACTATAGGAGGAAGGAAACACGTGAGCTGGCAAGGAATTCCAAGTCTTAATAGTGCGGCAGAAGAAGGAGTCGCCGAATCGCTTGGTTCTTGATGGAATATTCTGCACCGTATGCGGGTGGCATCTAAGTCCTGCACGTGTTGTCCTATATAGGAAAGGAGAGGGTGGGATTACTTGGAAGAGCTCATCAGAACATTCACCATGGTAGAGACGGTAAAAAACCGCCAAAGATGCCACATCTCTACGCAACTGCAAAGGCTCGAGGGTGTTAGTGACCTCAGGATTCCCAATAATGCGGACCGCACGTCGCTGCAACCTGTCGAGAGCATCTAGTAAGTACTTTGCGGAGCCATCCCAGAGATGCAAGCAGTATTCCACGCAAGAGCGAATTTGTGTCTTGTAGAGAAGACACCGCTGCTCCAGCGTGAAAAAACGTCTCACTTTGTTCAGGACTCCGAGTTTACGTGAGGCTGTTTTGATGATACTCTCGATGTAGTTTTTGTTGTTCAGTTTGCAGCGAACATCCATACCTAGGATATTGAGATTGTCCTGTAGTGGCAGTGGCGTGCTCTGAAGAGTTGGAAGGGGAAGGAAAGAAGATACCTTTGCTGTAAACGCGCATGCCTGCGTCTTCTTGGCATTGAACTCAACCAGGTTTTCAGAGCCCCATTGTGAAACGAGGTTCAGGGTCCGGTCAAGTTCACTGACGAGAAGCTGCCTCCTTTCCGCGATATCAGACTGCTTGGCCGCAGGATGTCCTGTGCATTGCCAGGCTCTCAAAACGATTCCCGAAAGAAAAATAAAAAGAATGATAACATTTCATATCACCCGTGAGTAGTATTAAATATGACTAATTTATTTGTTTTCATAAAATTTATACGGGTCTCCTAGGGGGATGCGAGAAACGCGGGGCGGGTTACAGCTGACGGCTGTCACCGGCCATTTTTTCTTTTAAATGAATAGTGATGTAGCACATGCACTTTCGGTTACGATAATTTTCTTTTTGCAGTAGAATTTCATTGTAGGTTTATTTTCGTTTTTAGGCTAAGCTTTTCCTTACACCTGCATAAATATGTAGTATAGAGTATTTACTGCGTAAACAAATAAATCTGCTCATTTTACTTTTATATATTATGCACTATTATTTTTGTTAGGTTTACAAAAATATTAAGATGCATAATAATAGATGCATGAGTGAAAGCTAAAAGCTATAAAGAGGCCTGATTGGAAGCCGAATATTCGAAGTTTCATCTGTTCTATCTATTTTAAGCTTGATTTCAAATAAGTAACTAAGAAAGGGTTTTGCAAACTGAATGACGATGCAGTACCAGAACTTTACCTCCACGTAGGTAAATGCTTATGCAAAACTTTATATTTCAATTAACCACCAAATTTTGACCAAAAAAGATGACGGCTTAAGACCAATAGCGGTCGGAAGCGTATTTCGCCGCTTGACTGCCAAATTGGCTTGCCGCGCAGTCAAAGAAGAAATGGCCGATTACCTACAGCCACACCAATTGGGTTTTGGGACACGTCTGGGATGCGAGGCCGCCATTCATGCCACACGGGCCTTCGTTATGGACCCGAGGAACGGGGAGTCGATTGTGCTGAAGTTGGATATTCGCAACGCTTTTAACACCTTAGAGCGAGACGTTCTGTTGAGTGAGATCAAAGAAAAAATCCCTTCTCTCTACCCCTTTCTTCATCAAGTGTATAGACTTCCTTCCAATCTCTTCTACGAAAATAACCTCATCCTTTCAAAGGTGGGAGCCCAACAGGGGGATCCACTCGGTCCGCTTGTGTTTAGCCTGGCTATACACAAGGCGATCCGAGGTCTCAAATCCTCTCTAAACGTTTGGTACTTGGACGATGGTACTATCGGCGGTAAACCGGAAGATGTCCTACAAGATCTGGAGGACCTAGTTCCTAGCCTTAGAGACCTGGGTCTGGAGGTGAATCCCTCGAAGTGCGAGTTTTTTTCCTGTGGCACTGAGTCTCGAACATACTTTCGTCAGTTAAGTACCATTCTACCTGGCCTCAAGGAGCTTTCTCCTTCGGACTTCAACCTGTTGGGCTCACCAATTTTTCTCTCTGCAGTTCCTAATGCCATCACTGCTCGAAAGCAGCTTCTTCTTGCCGCTCACGAACGACTGAAAGGACTTTCCGCGCACGTTGCGATTGTCTTGTTACGCACGTGCTTCGCCCTCCCGAAGATCGCGTACTTATTGCGGACTACCCCAACTTGGCTCTGTCCTGAGGAAGTCTCCTCCTTCGACGATGCCCTGAAGTCGGTGATAGAGTCGGTCCTCAACGTCTCCCTAGATGGGAATCAGTGGAGTCAGGCGACCCTGCCAATCCGAAGTGGTGGTCTGGGAATACGCTGTGTGCGTGATGTGGGCCTCCCGGCCT
Organism: Eilema depressum; assembly: GCA_914767945.1. NCBI lineage: Eukaryota > Metazoa > Arthropoda > Insecta > Lepidoptera > Erebidae > Eilema > Eilema depressum. The sequence goes on from OU612040.1 coordinate 4,987,428, forward strand.
TTCTGGCGTCTGCGCGGGGGGTTAGTAACCTCGTCACTATTTTATTAAACCCTAACGGTGACGGGGGGAGCGTGCCCTTTGTGTCGGATGCTGTATCAGCATGGTCGGCCCTCAATGGGGGTGTATCGATACCCGAACTGAGGCACCTTCAGCGGGCGTGGGATGAGGTGGGGGTGAGGTGACTCCAAGCTCAACTATTGGAGGGAGCTACGGGGGCCGATAAGGCTAGGCTGCGGGCTGTGTCACAGCCGGAATCCGGAGCGTGGTTACAGGCGTTACCTTCGCCTCACGTGGGTACCCTGCTCGACGACGACTCTCTGCGGGTGGCGGTGGCTCTCCGCCTGGGCTGTAAGGTGTGTGAACCCCACATATGCACCTGCGGTTCCATGGTGGAAGCGGATGGCCATCATGCTTTGAGTTGTCGGCGGTGCAATGGAAGGTTTCCGCGACACCACGCTCTGAACGAAATCATCCGCAGAGCCCTTGTGTCGAACCAACTACCTATCGATAATTTTGGTAATATGTACATGAAACATCACTATAGGCGCTTTATACCACAGATAAAAAACTGCTTACACTCGGCACAATGGACCATAGTGTTAGACTTGCTCTATAGTAAGATAGATACTCTAAGGGTGTTACATAAAGTATGAAGGTATTTAGTAAGGGACCCTGAGGTTAGGTTCGGTATAAAAATATTCTGCCGTGGCGTTGCTTGATCCGTTGTGCAAGATGGTAGTAGCACTTAGCTGGTGACACCGGAGCTGGTGATGTTGCCGGGATTTTTATACCGAACCTACCCCTGAGGTTCCCTTACTTAATACCTTCATACAAATTCATGTAACGCCCTTTTTTATTCTCAAGATTATAATTGTTATAATGTTATAATCAACTTTTATTTATCTCTTGTCTCCAGTTAGCCAGGTAGACCATTACATTTAGATTCACATTACTTAATTACTTTTTACAGGCTCATACAGCCACTTTTTATTTACATTATTTAGGTTTCATTAAAAAATACCAAAATACTTTTTTTCGTTACAACTAATTACGGTGTTCTTTGCACCAGTCGCAGACGGAAAAGGGACGACAGAATGGCGGGAACCAGAGACGTACAAGTATAACTTTTTAAAGTACCATAGACTAGACACTACGGATATTTAGTATGTAATGATAATGACTGCCACACGCGCTCTATTCAACAACTATTACATGCTCCGCGGACTGTAGAAACTGGGGCAGTCTCATATATGACAGCCTCTGTGGCGTAGCGGTAGTGAACGTAGTGTGTAGCGGACACAGGAGGCGCGGGTTTGAACCCCGCTCTGTGCAAATATTTGTATGCATGAATATGGGTATTTGCATTAATTAGTCAAACTACAATGAAAATTGCATGCATTATTTCTATTCGGTTTCGCTATGCCACACTAGCTGGAATTCTAAAAAGTGGGAGGGGCTTAGACTTAGGGGAAAAGACGCGTGGGGGACGAGGTATGGCGTCATGCCCCCCGCGTCTGTTTTGCTGATGCGTTTTTATTAAGAGAAATTTCACTGGGGCATCTCCGTTTACTAATCATATTCTTTCTTCCATGGTAGAAACCATAGACTGCAGCCAATCAAAAGTGGCTATGTAGTACTGGAATGCAAGGCAGTGGTCCCCCAACGCTCTCAAACCCTCGGCACAGAGAGGTCGCTCCGCGAAGCCTGTGAAGTCCCCAGTAAGCTTCTGCGCTTCTGGGCGGAGTTAGGCTGGCTGCTATAGCCAGTACTCTCCACTCACAATGGCCCAAAAAAGGAGGCTAAGTGCGGACAATAGAGTCCCCTTTCCATTCCATGCACATCATTGAAATAAGTATGAAAAATCCTATCAAGTGCTCGTTGTCTAATGAGAATGAATATGTACGTGTTTCTGCAACGCTCGTATAATTGCACTGTTCACATTTTTTTGCTGCAAAATCAACATGTCGTCAACCCTTTATATTATCACTAAACTTGCACTGTATGTACATGTGGTATCGCCACAACTTCTTGCTTGCTAGTTGCCATTCAACAGTCGTTAGCATAATGTCATAAACTACGACATACCTATACCACCAGCCCCGGATCTTCATTTTTTTTTAGGCGGGGCAAAAACTGAAAATGCCAGCCCCGCCCACTTTTTTGCCATGCGTAAATTCCGTTGGATACGGGGGGGAGGGGGGGGGGTCTATCCTCCTCCTCTAAAGTTTATATTACCAAGTCACGCTGCACGCATGACAGCTTGACGTGCGTCATGCCGCCGCACGTCGCTGTCAAGCTGTTGTGCGTGACTTGGTAATATAAACTTTAATAAGATTTAATTTTGTTTAAAGATTGTAAAATCCGGGCCGATGCCCGCTCTGCGGGCTCTGATTTTCGGATTTTGATGCGCTTCTAGTTTTACTTGGATTACTAGATGGCGTTGTCGCTCATTTTTTAGATCGCGTTAAGGTTTCATTGCACTGTCAGTATAAGAATCCCTGGAATAGATGTTATGTATTTCGTGAACGGTATCAGAAATCCACGCGGGCGTAACCGCGTGCAATAGCTAGTGAATTATGTTTTTCTTCGTCCTTTCTCCGTCTAACCTTGCCCTAGGGCAGGCCTTTGCCCTTGATCAATGTAGGCGTACAATGCAACGTACAGTCAACGACAATATCAGCTTAATAAAATTCTAATATAATATATCCCGGCAAGCACCAAGCGATTCGGCGACTTCATCTAGTACCATTAAGACCTGGAATTCCTGACCAGTTCACGTGTTACCCCTTTTCTTCTGCTCACCTTCAGGCGAGGCGAAGTCAAATTGACGTGTTCTATATATAAAAACAAAAACCTTAGCCAGTTTTTAGATTATAGTTACTTTGTAGATGTGTCGCAGCCAACTAGCTTAATCAGTCGTTCAATTAACCGCCTAGGCTCTTTACAAAACGGCGCCGTTTCTTCACTAAACTTATAATTATGACACTAGACAAATGTACCTACATTTGTCCATATATAACCTTAAATGTGAACGCAGACCAAACCGCACCGCACTCACCGCAGTCGCCGCACTCATCGCTTTAGTATTCTACCGCGCGTACCTATATTGTATTCGGTGCGGCCTTTAGAGTATGGTGCGGCTGAAGTTGCATAGAACTTTATATAAGGAATTCCGAATGCGGAGACTGCGGTGAATGCGGTGTTGCTAGGTCTGCGTTCACCCTTATTGTAAACTGACATCTTGAAAATGCCGAAGTTTGGTGCGCCGTTTCTTCTCCACTACACCTGGGAAGCGGTGGTAAGCTTAGTTTCAATTGAATTGACGTCAAAAATGCGTGCTATTTTACGAAGTGTATCAGTGAGATTAGGAAGTACACAGTTGGTCAACCCGGAGGGGGGGGGGGGGGCGGGAAAAGGGGGGGGGGTGTAAAAAATACCTAGCTACGCCCATGTCAAAAAGATTTCTTTATTTTTCAAATTGGATCAATCAATCAATTTAAATTGAATTAGTCTATCGCAGTCCACAGCTGGACATAAGCCTCTCTCAATACTGGGAGCCTTTGGCCTACTGTTACCACGCTGACCAGACGGGTTGGTAGGCACAGGGTTTTTTTTTCTTCTCTCGCAGCGATATCGTCTGCGTTATTTTCTCTAGTCTAGTGATATTGTTTCAAAATGGATACGTCATTTAAAAAAATAACGGAATTTTAGAACTTTAGCCCTCATCGTTTTAGTGAGTTTTTCGTTATTCTTGTTCTAATTTACCAAAAAATTATGTATTTATTGATAAAGCAGCCTTGTATCCCACCAAAAACGCATTTATTATGAAAATCTTTTGAATACAATGTGGAACTTATAAGTAAAAACCAGTGAATATAGGTCAAATTTACCCAGTCCGACTGTAATTTGCATGTGTTCATTATTAGTAGTTTATGAAACTCTCTTCCTCCTAGCGTTAATTCCCAGTCGCATCCGAAACTTTCAGCTCGGAGTCTGGGGTCCGCTTTACCAGTCTTAACTGCGGATTTGGGTAGACCTCGATATTTTCCGTGGAGCGATTGCCATCTGACCTCCACAGCCCCATGTTAACATTAGATGATATCGAAGCTTTGCAGTTAGACTGTTGTTTTTTTTTGACTTTTTAGGGCTCCAAACTACCCGTAACGACTGCCATAGATGTTTTTATGGCAACCAGGACCGACGGCTTAACGTGCTTCTCTGAGGCACGACCAGACCAATGCAAATAGGTACCCATATTCATGCACACAAATATTTGCACTGAGCGGGGATCGAACCCGCGCCTCCTGCGTAGCGGCCGCGTTCACTACCGCTACGCCACGGAGGCTGAGTTTATGAAACTGTTGCATAATAAAGGTTTACTCGTTTGAGTGTGACTGGATGGGCATACCTTTAAAAAACTAAAAAAACGAGTATGAATTTAAAAAAAAATTGAAATAATATTTAACTTAAATACTAGGCGAGTGTACGCGATTGCACAAATAACACGTAGTTTTATTTGCACTCGTCTTGTGCAGGGATTGCACCTGTTCTATTATTGAACGAGTAGGTATCAATGAGGTTCGGTAAACACGCCTATTCAGCCAGTGAAACGGCTGAGGTATATAAGGACCAAGACTATTACATCCCCTATCAGTATCACTTCACTTCAAGCTTCAAGAAAAGTACTATACGATTCCAACAGGTACGTGGTCTTGTTTTATCAAATATATTGTTACACGTTTTATTTTTTAATCCGACTTCAAAAAAGGAGGAGGTTCTCAATTTGTCGGAATATATTTTTTTATGTATGTTCACCGATTACTCAAAGACGCCTGGACCGATTTGCAAAATTATTTTTCTGTTTGATAGGTTATACTTCCCAGGTGGTCCCATTTAATTTTTATCATTTATTTTTTTTAATTTGGTGATTATTCTAAGAAGAATACTAGTAACCGAACTTACTAGTATTCCTAGTAACCCCTCCAGCTAAGCTAAATCGCTTGTGTTAGGCGTGGGTTCACGTCGGTAGTGTAATGGCCAGGATTCGAACCTCGCGATCGTAAGGCCGACCCCCTAACCACCACTAAGCTACCGACGCGACGTCAAGAAAAAGATCTTTCTGTCACTATTGCTTAAACCATGTTTAAGGCCCCAAGCCCCAACAGGAGCTTAAAGTTTCTGGTCCACCTCACAAACTAAAAGACAGCTGCTTGCTAACGATTCATGTTGCTATCGAAAACGTACCTATATTCGGAATTTAGTCCAAAATGACACTTTAGAAATTAATTGCTGAGAATTTGGAAACTTTTTAAGACTTTTTTACACGGTCATTAAAACAACATCCGATTGGGGAAGTACCTACCTCTACCCTACATAAACCTCGTGTTGTGTTCCCGGCGGTGAGTAGGGTAGCCAGAACTCACTGGAGAGGTTTTGTGCTGTCAGTGGGAAGATCATAGATTTGTTCTGCTTGTCTTCTGCGATGACGGCACAGAATCTCCCTGTTCTTGAGACCAAATTATGTGCAGGTTCATAGACATTTCATAGACATATATATAATCTCAGGCAATTCCACGACACGTTCGGTTTTAGCTTTTAATTTGTACTTTTATTTAAATATATTTTTAGTTTTATTGTTAGTTTTGTACATATTTAAATTGTATTATAGTAGAGTTAATTAGTTATCTTTATTAAAAACATTGAATATTTAAAAGAAAAAAAATCTCAGACAATAATTAAATAATTTACGCAAAATGAAAAACGTTGAAGGCCAAAATGATCGCGCATGCGTGTTGCGCCGCCGGGGTCACAGACTATGTAGAAAAAATCAGCTGAAGTTGAAGTTGCATCGTAATGGAAAAAAAGTTACATTATGATACAGTTAGCAATAGAAGAGCTGTATCATAAAATGTAATTTTTTTAAATTTATTCTGTTCGTAAGGCAGTTGTCTCACCGGGAACGATAAATGAGTAACGAGTACCTAGAGCTAGAGCTACAAAACGAGTTGGCGAGCAGCGAGGAGAGAGCGTGTAGTTTTGGTAGTTCTGTTCTGTAGCTCGGCTATAAGCGAGTGTGCGAGTGAGGTGAGCGATTACTCGCAACACATCGCAACAGTGCGAGAGAGCAACCAGCGGTCATTTCTCTCTGTAGAGAAATGACCGATATGGTTGCTCTCTCGGAGTGTTTTAATCGCTTAGCGAGTATCGCTGAGCGACATAGCGAGTATCACTGAGCGAGTGTTATTTTTCATAGCTCTTGTCGATCAACGACAAACTAGTAAAGCGAGTACTTGCCGGCGGTGTGAACAGTCAGCGATCAACTATTTGTATATGCATCTCTTTTAAATAAAAGAGATGCATAGACGGAATGTATAATTGTACGTTTCTGGAGCGAGAAAATAGTCGATAGTTACTCGGTTTCTCGCCGGTGGCGGTGGGACAAGTGCCTGAAGACCGTCATTAAAATTTGGTTTTTAATTGAGCTTTATACTCTAATGAATTTAAGGTAATGTTTTACACACCTTTGCTACCTGTTACCTGCCGAAGTAACCACGACCCAAACTCTATAGTCGCTGATCGTTCTTACCTGTATAGGGGACATGCACAGCATAGACTGACTATCAGCTTTTATAAAATAACGAAGGTCTGGCCGTCGTGGGCTCTTGCTCTATTAATGTCTACATTTCAGTAGTAGTATAATTAATTCGAAACACTTAATCAGTCGACCTCTGTCCACAGAAACATGAACTGTCTGTACGTTTTGTCGTTCGTACTCGCCCTGGCCGTCCACGGGAACGCCACGTCGTCGTGTGAAATTCCAGATGACATTTGCAAGACCATTAAAAAGGACACCGAGTTGATTACGAATCTGGCCGATTGCCTCGTAGATGATACTGATGACAAGTGCTCTACGGATCTATTAAAATGCATAAAAAGTAAGTATCTGGTTCAGCTATCCAATCCTAGAAATTTGCCGATAAAGCTAATTTACAAAATAAGCTAAATTGGCAAAATAACTAATAAGTGTAGCCGCTATACTACGGCAACTGATTTATGATAGTAGATGACCGTTCTTATGGCCATACGCAATCGCTGGATCCCGTACTTTGACATACATCTATACTATTATACAGGGTTATTAATAACTCGACGTTTTACTTTCATGTCGTTAATACCTCATGGCCATTTTACTAGTTTGACATTCTGATAAGGAGGGTTCCTGTCAGGGGGTGTTAGACCCAAAATGCTACAATTTGGAGCCCACATATGTATGGACGAAAATCAATAGTTTTCGAAATAATTGACTTTTTTAGATTTTTCCATAGTAACCCAAAATTCAGCCTTCATCAATTGCAAATTAAAAACATTTTTTTTTGCTAAGTGAGACTTATTTTCATTTATTTTGTAGGTTCACAATGTTTCTATTTAAAAGTTTTTTTTGGGTTTTATTACTAGTCTAGGTTAGTAAAAGTGTTACCTACAAAAATAAATTAGAATAAGTCCCACTTTGCAAAAACTTTTTTTTAATTTGCAATTGAAGGCTGAATTTTGGGTTACTGTGGAAAAACCTTAAAAAGACAATTATTTCGAAAGCTATTGATTTTCGGCCATACATATGTGGGTTCCAAATTGTAGCATTTTGGGTCCCCAAACACCCCCTGACAGGAATACGTCGAGTTACTAATAACCCTGTTTAATATATAATTATTGTAAAGTGGTCATATCCGTACATTGGAGGTATTAAAAAAAAGGGAAAATATTTTTTTTGAAAATCCTGTCTGTTTGTCTGTTTGTCCGCGATAGACGCAAAAACTACTGAACGGATTTTGATGCGGTTTATTTGTTAGAAAGGACTTGGTCAGACTTAAAATTTAACGTTTGCTTGATGGCAACCGGTTGAGTAGAACCAGATGTGAAGAAAAATATAATAAACCGAATTTAACGGAGAATCGTAGCTCATGTATGCTGATGATATTGCGCTGATGGACGTGGATAGGAGCAGATTTGTGCAACGCGTGAGAGTGTGGAAGGCGCTTGAGAATGGCGGCCTGGAGCTAAATGTAGCGAAGACAGAATACTTGGCGTTAAACTTGATAGATCCCCCACCCGTCCGCATAGGCGATGATTTGGTCGAGCGCACGGACCAGGTTAAGTACCTGGGATCTGTAGTTCATGTGACCGGTGAAATCGACCACAATGTCAAGGCACGCATTGCAGCCGCGTGGGACAAGTGGCGAGAAATGACTGGCGTCACGTGTGATCCCAAAATGCCAGTTAGGTTGAAGGGACAGGTCTATAAGACGATCATTAGGTCTGTCCTCTTGCACGGCCACGCCCGCTGCTGGAGCGCCACAAGCAAGAGTCACGGAAATGAAAATGCTGCGGTGGATGTGCGGCGTCACGCGTGAAGATCGCGTTAGAAACTCTCGCATCCGCAGCAGCAGCAGATTATTTTATTTACATTATTTGAGAACCATTTATATGGGTATGGGTTAACGGGGTGGAACGGGGGTTCTAAGTAATATGTCACGAGCGAAGACGAGGAAGGTCAGAACAGAAGATGCAATGGGAGCGGGATCCGAATACGGCAAATACTGGCCGCAACGGGAGCGGCCCTGCCCCTCTAGACAAGTGGCAATTCGTTGCTCAGCGTATGATGGAATAGAATGCCAAATGTATGGGATTTGACGTATATGACAGGCGTCAACGAATGTCGTTAAAATCAACTGTTAGTTAATCATTTTGATTTTCATGGAATTCATTAGGCAGGTTCACACGTGCAGTTCGGAACGAAGGATTTACCACGCGCCACCAGTCCAAAACTGTCGGTTCGGAACGAGCGTGTAACGACAGATCGATCTGTCGGTCGGCGCGTACGCATCGCATCACAGTCCACAGGTTCATCCCCTGTAAATAAATATTGTAGCGGAATGCCATTACACATTTCATAAACTTGTACTGCCAGCTCGAAAATCTTTTACTATTGATATATCAATATGTCTATATCTTCATATGTATTTCTTTTCCCATATTCAAAGTCTTCTGGTGCTGTTCAAACCGACTACGAACCCAGCCAACAAACTGAAAGAGGAACGTGAAAGATCTGCCTAGGTTCCGAACTGTGGTCATTTTTAGTCGCAAAATCGCGCCGTTCCGATCTGTCGGTTTTGGACTGCGGATTGGAACGCAGTCCCGATGCGCGGTCAAAAACTGCACGTGTAAACGCCGCTATTGTTAGTTGACGTTATTGGCCATGCAAAAACCTCAGTATAGAAATTGTGATGGTCTGCTGTGATATATTTTTCTATTTTTTTAAATCAGACATTTTATTTTCATTACTTACTTCCTCTTAGCGTTAATTCCCAGTCGCATCCGAAGCTTTCAGCTCGGAGTCTGGGGTCCGGCTTTTACCAGTCTTAACCACGGATTTGACTAGACCTCGATATTTTCCGTGAAGCGATTGTCATCTGACCTCCACAACCCAATGTTAACATTAGGCGATATCGAAGTTTAGCAGTTAGACCGTTGTTTTTGGATTTTTGAGGGCTCCAACTACCCGTAACGACTGCCATAGATGTTCTAATGGCAACCGGGACCGACGGCTTAACGTGCTCTCCGAGGCAAGACCAATGCAAATACTCATATTTATCATTCACACAAATATTTGCACTGAGCGGGGATCGAACCCGCGCCTCCTGCGTAGCGGCCGCGTTCACTACCGCTACGCCACGGAGGCTGTCACATTTTATTTTCATTGATTGGTACTTTACCAGCATATGCAGGAGTATTATTTGATGGGAAGGGATCTATCATTTTATTTAACATCACATTCTTGTTTACATTAAGACTGTGTTTATTTTTCAGAATTGTTTAACCTGGACATTAATGAGTTACGTAAGTTATCTACATCAGACCTAAAGAAATTAAAGTGTATATTCAATGAATTGAGTGATGATGTAAAGGCGATAATTGATCCTTTCAAAATTATTGCTGGAATACTCAACGGTGTACTATAAAAGGATATTTTCGCTAGAACGCGCAAGTTCGATAGGTAATAAGTACTACAAGTCTATTATTGTATTGATTTCTTTATCACGAACATGTGGAGACAGCATGAGATTTAGAATTATCGTTTTGGAGATAATTTTATATAGTTATATACAGAAGTTATTCGACTATTAATAAATATTTAGAGTAATGTCATAGAGTTTATTACGATTAAAATTTTTGTTGTTCATCAGATATTGTCTTGTATTGTCTTTAAATTAGCTAAAGTTGAATCTTTTCTATATGAATGTATAAGTATTTTAGATTTTTTTAACATTGTAATTACATATATAAATTAACCTGAAACCGAGATATTGGTGTCTACAATATAAAGTATTTGTTTGTATTAATTACTTAATGACCAAAATATGAGTGAACTTCATTCACTCTGCGCGCAGCGGTTATCTAAATAAAAGTGTGTTCTATACTCTATTGTATTATTTCAACCCAACAAAACTTGCACCTATACAGTAATCAGCTCAAATGAAGAACAAATCACGTTACAAGGACGCAGATGGAAGTGAGAACACTGACCATAAGAAGAGCGCAGTCCAATGACTATTGGCAATCAATCAATCAATCAATTAGCCTACTGCAGTCCACTGCTGGACATAGGCCTCTCCCAATGTGCGCCAAGTTTGCCGATCCTTCGCCTTCCGCATCCAATCCGTCCCAGCCACCTTTCGCAGGTCGTCGGTCCACCTGGTTAGGGGATGTCCCATCTTCCGCTTTCCTACGCGCGGTCTCCACTCTAGGACTCGTTTGCTCCAACGGCCATCGGTCCTTCGGCAGATGTGGCCAGCCCACTGCCACTTCAGCTTACTTATTCTGCGAGCTATGTCGGTAACTTTGGTTCTATGTCGGATAACCTCGTTGCGAATTCTATCCTTCAAAGAGACTCCAAGCATAGCTCGCTCCATAGCCCGCTGCGCGACTTTTAGGTCACGGACTAACCCTACCGTCAGTGGACACGTTTCGGCACCGTAGGTCATAACAGGCAGGACGCACTGGTCGAAAACCTTTGTTTTGAGGCATTGCGGCAGGGGGAGGAGAATTGTCAGTCAAAACGGCTTACGTATCATTGCTCCCCACCTAGCAACTGTGTTTATTATTAATGATTATAACTTTTTGTTTGTTTACCTATATTAGACACGTAAATACGTCTTTGCCTCGCCTGAAGCTACAGGTAAAGTCTCAGGGAAGAGACACCAATGATGTTAAAAAAGTCGCCGTAGGTATTATTACATGCTTCGCGGACTGTAGAAACTGGGGCAGTCTCATATGACAGCCTCTGTGGCGTAGCGGTAGTGAGCGCGACCGCTACATCGGAGGCGCGGGTTCGAGCCCCGCTCAGTGCAAATATTTGTATGCATGAATATGGGTATTTGCATTGGCCTGGTCGTGCCTCGAAGAACACGTTAAGCCGTTGGTCCGGTTGCCATAATAACATCTATGGCAGTCGTTACGGGTAGTTGGAACCCTAAAATGTCTAAGAATTGGTTTAGCTGCAATGCTTCAATATCGCCCAATATCTTTATTGGGTTGTGGAGGTCAGATGGCATTCGCTGTACGAAAAATATGGAAGTCCAGCCAAATCCGCAGTTAGACTGGTAAAGCGGACCCCACAATCCGAGTTGAAAGCTTCGGATGCGACTGGCATTAACGTTGATATGAAGAAGAAAGGAGACGATTTTTTATGTTAGAGCTTTCGGCCACCTACAAATTTTGGAGAACAATAATGAAACGAGTATTGATTTATTTGTAATGTTATCGGGATTACAATGGTACATTGCTTGTTAGCTAGTCTAACCGGAACATTGATATAAACCAAATCAAAACTGATACTAAAATCAATGTGAAACTAGGTTAGGGTTGCCATAAGTGTGGGGGCCCAGACCGGGACATTTGAAGAAAAAATAGTAAAGGTAGAAAAATTTAAACTTTTATTACAACAATAGGTAACTTTTAAAGTTTAAAACAACTTTTAACACTGCCATTAAATACCAGCGGGCAGCGACTCGGGCTTTCTGTTTTTTCTGAAAGGCGAAAAATTATCAGAATTAACTGCTGATAATTTTACAAAATATTTTGACGAAATCAACATTAACTTAAACATCATCTTCATGTAGACGTTTTCTCCCGATTGCATCCGTGGCCAAAATGACGAGCATCAGACCATTTGCACGCATATCACTCTCCACGACGTCAAGCCAGGGGTAGGTCAGAACGTCTTCTTGGTCCTACCCCTTCTACCTAGACCCGGCGGGGGCGCCATTGTTAGGTATTTGCTACCCACGTAGCCTCGCGGTTGCCGCAAGACGTGGCTGCACCAGCGAAGGCGGCTCTTTTGCATTTTATCTGAGATGTCACGGACATGAGGGCTGCCGCGGAGTTCTTCCCACGATCTTTATGCGTGACGCCGCACATCCACCGCAGCATTTTCATCGCCGTGACACCCGCAGCTCTTGCTTGTGTCGCTCCAGCAGCGGGCACGCCTCACAATCATTAAAGAGGACAGGCCTAATGATCGTCTTATGACCTTCAACCTAACTGGCATTTTGGGATCACACGTGACGCCAGTCATTTCTCACCGCCTAGCCCACGCGGCAGTAATGCGTGCCCTGACGTCGTAGTCGATTTCACCGGTCACACGAAGTAAAGATCCCAGTTACTTAAACCGAATCATCGTCTATGCGGTCGGCTGTGGAATCTGTCGAATTTAACGCTAAGCTTTCTGTCTTCGCTACATTTAGCTTCAGACCACCGTTCTCAAGCGCCTCCTTCCACACTTTCACGTGTCGCACCAATCTGCTCCTGTCCGCGTCCATCAGCGCAATATCATCAGCATAATTGAGCAACCACGGAGGCTGCTCATGTGGGTTTCTGATACTGTCCGACAAGACGTTTAATACCACGCTGAACAAGTATGGACGGATCCTTCGTGTACTCCGACGGTGATGGGGAAGGCTTTCGAGTCACCAACAGCAGTCGAAAAGCGAACCACGGAACCAGAATCATGATACATGTCTTGGATGGTGTCAATGTAGGTCTCTGGAACTCTCTTAGCCCGCAGTGCCCACCAGATCACCGCGCGAGGAACACAGTTGAAGGCCTTCACCATGTCTAAGAATAGGCAGTGCAGGAGCGTGTTCTTCGCCCTGTATTTCCCTACCACAATTCTTAGGACGAACACCGGATCCATGGTCCCGTGCCCGGGACGAAACCCATACTAACTTTCCGAGGGTGTACTCTGCTGTCGGATCCGAGAGTCGATCGCGGTTACTGCCACACTTTTGCACCGATCCCTTGCCTTTGAATACTGGCGTAATGATGCTCAGTCTCCACTGGCTCAGGATCTCACCGGTGAGGAGTAGGTACGTGGTTATACAGATTTGTTAGAATGCACACCACGACCACCGATTACCTACCAAGCTTCGATGGGGACCTCGTTGTGTCCGACAGCTTTCCGGTTCTTTATGCGGCGAATGGCAGTACTTCTGTAGGCGTCAACGGTGGCACTAGTCCTTGGTTATTCAGAAAGAGGTCTGGTGGTTGCACCTCTTTAAGCTGCTTATTCAACCGGTCGTGGAAGTATCTCTCCGGCACCGCTTCTTTCTCGTACAACAAATTGCTTCCAGGGTCTTTATTACTCATTAACTTAATCGTGTACGGAAAAATGTCAGCGCTTACATCGTTCAATCCAGAAAGAAGAAAGAAAGAAGTAGTAAGTCGTGTTTATTGTAGGTATATTACTGTTTACCATGTCCAGCTCTCTAATATAATACTATGATTTTTAAACCGGGACAATTTGCTTATCGGCCGGGACGCCGGGACACTATGCTTCAAACCGGGACATGTCCCGGCGTACGGGGACGTATGGCAACCCTAAACTAGGTGAAACTGTCATGGCGCCAATCTCAGAAAATTATAATTTTATTGATTATTTAGTATGACATAATAGACGTCATTAAAATCATGTCCTATGCAATGTATTGAATAAATAGAAGATGGATAGGGCAATTATCTTCTTTTTAACAAGTGGAAATCCACTCAAATCCGCCGGAGCCAGTGAAGGTGGTTATGTCGGACTCGAACCGACAAAACCCGCATGGCCGGTATACATCGATCTGTGATTTCAAAGTACGGGCATGAGCCGTTTTTCACAGTCTATATGTTTTTCGGATGTAGAAAAGCAGGATTACCTTTACTAGTTGGGCGGCCAGACGGCAGCCGCTGCAATAAAAGGCATATTTCTAAACCGAATAAAAGAGAAGGAGCGGCCGGTAAAAGCCTCGGTTACAATTACAACTAGGCACAATTCCTAAGATGATGATTCATACTTACACCATGAAATGAAAGTAGGTATCCAATAAAATAAAAACAAACAAAACCGTATTATATTAATATTTATTTATAAGTTTATTACATAGGTATATAAAACGTTTCTTGGAAATTGTTGGTAGGTATGTCGTCCAAAAAGCATACAAATCATAGTGATTATAGTAAATGAGTAGAAAGAAAACTCAATTAATGTAAATAACACACATTCTCCTAGTACCTTAGTTTATGTTAGTAATTGTTTGTTTACTGATTTGCAGTAGGTACATAATGCATCTGAAATAAGATGGTTGGCGGCACGGCTGCTTTATTTATTAGAATTGTTTGACTACATCACTTATAGACACTGTAATACTCCACTCGTCCATATTATTCAATACTAGCCATTGATTTATATAGCAGCTGCCTGTGTAACGTCTGTACTATATAATACTATTTTTTTCTTGTTGTTCAATGAACATTGAACAACAAGAAAATTCACTATCAATCACTCAAAATAACTGTCAAACAATTTTTGGCACTTTTGGGATTGTATTGCCATTCGAAATAATGAAATCGTAATCGCTAACAATTTTTCCCACATGGAATCGATTCCTTGATTGATACTTTAAAATAAAAATAAAACATCAGTTTTAAATTAAAATAATCTTCATTAACGGGTTGTGGAGGTCAGATGACTGGAAGAGGTGCACCCGGGACTCCAAGGTAAGGCCAAGATAATGATGACGACAACCAAGTAGGTAAAGAGTGCAATGCCCAACCTAACGTTGTATTTTTGTATTCGTAAAGCTATAACCTGAGAAGTGAGAGTATTATAGTTTAGAGTGTTTACTTCTAGACAGGCGTAGTTTAAATAATATGGACTATTGTGTTATAACATCATTGAAATAAAAATATTTAAACGGATCCTATTACAGCCTATTACGTGGGACCTAATACAAAGATTGTTGAAATGTGGGTGTTAATTCACTCTGCCTAATCCTCCGGAGATAAATGAGTATATGATGATGACAGTAGGTACATAATGAAATAACTGAAAACGAATCTTCATAGAATGCGTTGTAGATAGTTTTATTTCAATTACACATTGAAATTAAACTATCTACAACGCATTCTATGAAGATTCGTTTATAGCAAAATACTTTTATTAGCAAAATCTTTCGATAATGTCATATGGAATGAGAATTGTAAGATTGCAGATTTGAAGAGAAAACCTAATATGTGCCTGAAGTTTTATCGAATACAATCGTATTCTTAATCGATTTGAGTCTATGGTAAAGAAGATGTCTGGCAACATTCTAACATCTTGTCATGTGAAATATTAAGAATTTTCACAAATACAATAAATAAAAAAAACACTCTTTAATAAGTTATCGTGAATCGGTTAGAGTTTGGAACATTCTTCGTCCAATTATCATAATAAATGGATTCGAATTTTTTGCATATTGTACAATGACTGTTCATGCCCTATTCTCTGTTGTCTCTCTCTTCTCTCACTCTCTCTTTGATGTTTTACATAAGAAACAAAAACTTAAAAGTCGTTGTATTGATGGGCCGAAAATAAATCATCTCCTTTGACGGCCTCTTCAGATACTTTTCTACGCTCCCGGGATTGTATATCTCCGAAACACAATTATCATCACAATCATCTAAGATATACTCCAGGTCCACCAAGGCCTTCAGCTCGTGGATGCTTTTGACGGCGGTGTATATTGTGTCGGAGCAGGAAACTGTATATTCTTTTTTAACAAGTTCTCTGATGACATTAGGAATTTACATACTCATAACATAACATAAACTCACTCCTATATCCCCGAAGAGGCAGAGGTGCTAGCACCCACATTTCGCCGTTTATGTTTAGGTCCCAATGTAATAGGTGGCGAGCCTATTGCCATTAACCGGGCACATAAAAACCTGCGATAAATACACACATAACTTCGAAAAGCATCGACAAGTCATTGGTGTGTGCCATGATAAACCTGGGATCGAACCCGAGACCTCGTCTCAGCAGTCCATTACCCATACCACTAGGCTACCGTACATACACTAATTTACCTGTGAATAAATTTTAAAATGCTGAGACAAGCTTGGAAATGAGCTGCTCCCCTAGACAAGTGGCTATTCGTCAGTCGGCGTTTGGTGGAATAGAATGACGAATGTATAGGATTTGACGTTTTTGACATTCGTTGACGCCTGTCATATAGGGGAAGGTGAGGTAATACGATCCCTGAAGGTCAAATGATCCCCCTCAGTAAATCAGAGACAACTAGTGTCATCTATCCAAATGCGCATAAAACATGTTCTACACATGGACCCCTGCCAGTTGCTTCTCCAAATGGCATGACAGTGCAAGCGCTTGGCGTGATTTTATTAATAAATAATCAAAAAGTGTGGCTCTGATCTAAGGTAAGCATGTTTTTGGACTCTCATTGCTTTTTACGTGTTCGTATTTATTGAAATATTGTTTTACTTGCGGGTATTAATATTATAGCAGTTAGCTAATATTTAAGCAGTGTTCGATCACCGCACGTATTTGAAAGTTATGTTTTGAATTTTGTGTTTGGGGCGAAATGATCCCTTTCTTGTGTTTAAAATGATCCCTGGAATCGTTTTACCCCATTAGTATTTGTTATTTTTACAGATCATGCCGACAATATATATATATATATATATATACGCCAAACTAATCGCCAACATTGGCTTGAAGAACAAATGCAAAAGGCATTAGATGCCGTCTACACACTACACTACGCTTAAAAAAACTTAGGGAGGAGTTGCGGCTTCTGGCCGATATTCTGCCGAGGTCGAAACGACCTGACAGAAGGAAAACTCGAGAAAAACCCTTCGCCAACCCCTCTGGTCAGCGTGGAGATAGTAGGCTAAACACAATGCACAGACGCGAAAATAAAATGCCCCCAGTTCTCGGTGGTCCCGCTAATGCCAATCCCCGGGTCGGGCTTTTCGGTGGCTACCGACACTAACTTTTTTTTATACCACTTAGTTGGCAGACAAGCACACGGCCCACCTGATGGGAAGCGGTCACCGTGGCCTATGGACGTATGCAACACCAGGGGCGTCACACTCGCGCGGCCGACCTAATGAAACCTTCTAATGCCCTTCTTGAAGAACCCCATATTGTAGTCGCTTGGGAGAACCATCGCAGGGTGTTCATTCCACAGCTATTCCAACTACTGCTGGCAGCTTAAAACTGCGGTACACTACGGCTGGACGAGCACCTCACCGAACTCGAGGTGGAACTTGGTCGCATAAACTGGCAGATATTGGGACTGTCAGAGGTCCGAAGAGAGGGTGAGGACACGACAACCCTTGAGTCAGACGACCTGTTCTACTTTTATAGAGTTTATTTGTTTACTAGTGCTTGAATAGGTATCTTGTTAATTTTAAAAACCTTTTAAAAGTTTGTTGCAGTGTTTAATGCTTAGTAGATAATTACAAAAAAGATTTCTAATGAAACTAGAACACTGCAAAAGTTTTATCTAACTTGCTTACATACTTAAATTGTTATGAACAATACATTATTGATTAAAATAAACAGCTTAATGTTTTATTTCACTGATATTTATTAACTTATAGTATAAAATGATCCCTGGGATTATTTTACCCCTACCCCAGGGATCATTTTATACATGGGTGTGTATAAAATGATTCTTTTCTAAACTTTTACAAAAACCGCTAATACAAAAAAACTGCATACATATAATAGAAAATAAGTATGCAGTTACAAAGTTAAGTAAATTCACTACCTCCAAAAATAGAAATCTTTTGATTTTGCCTCTAACTTTAGCCACAGTTAAGTTTTTCCCTTAAGGGGATCATTATACCTCACCTTCCCCTAAGTCAAATCCCATACATTTGGCATTCTATTCCACCAAACGCCGGCCGACGAAATGCCACTTGTCTAGAGGGCCTGTTTTCCTCAACTATTCTTCTCAAGTAAATTGTTGTATTTAGACTTAGACCAAGTAAATATTTGTAGATAGACGAAAGAAATAAATGCCTCCTGAGTTCCTTGCCGAAGTCTTCTCAGGGCGGGGCCGCGTTTCAAAAAGGTGGTCCATTTGCTAAACTATTCTTTAGTAGAGATAATTTTAAAGCAATTAGTTAGTTTGCTAAACTAAACAAATTAATAATAAATTGGAAAATTTATTATAATTTGTTTTCTTTAGTATTTTTTTGGATATTTATTGGCCAAACAAAATAAATTATTTTTGACATTGACTATGCAAAGTGTACATCAAATAAAATATTCATAACAGACTTCTACAATAACAAGTGTACCATTGTGCTGTTTTTGTTCACTTGCGACAGCTGAAAGTATATAGGTATCACTATCATCACTACGTATTATAAAACAAAGTCGCTGTCGCTGTCTGACCGTCCCTATGTATGCTTAAATCTTCAAAACTACTCTATGGATTTTGAAGCGGTTTTTTTTAATAAATAGAGTGATTCAAGAGGAAGGTTTATGTGTATAATACATGCATAATATTGTAGAGAAACACTGATAAATTTAGCGGAATTCGCCGGGTCAGCTAGTATATAAAACAACCTTAATAATCATAAAGTAGTGTCTGACATTGGCAGCGAACGAACATAGTACTCGTAAACAATAATTTTTCATTTGCTGTACTATATTTGCGATATATTATATTTATTACTGTATCCTATTCTGCGAAGAAATGAGAAAGTTTGTAAAGATGTCGAAACATTTGGATAATTGCTTGCTCAGGACCTCCCAAAGATGGTATGGAGGTCCTGAGTCGTCTACGTACACTAGTCGGCCGATCAAGACAAAACCTATACGGATAGGTGAGGTGGGGAGTGACTGCGAAGCCCGCGTGCATTCCATGGCGCACTTGGTTTCGTGTCCCTTATGTCCTACAACCTGTACTAAAGACGATCTAAACAAAGCCACTGACAGCGCGGTCTGGAAGGCAGAATTTTATTCTCGAATAATTTAAAGCTGTGAAAAAGAGGATTTGCTAGTCAATCACGGTTGAATGGATCTGCCCCCTAGACAAGTGGCAATTCGTTAGTAGCCTCCGTGTTGTAGAATGGAATGACGAATGTATGGGGTTTGACCTTTATATATTAACGACCGTATTATACGTCAAATCACATACATAAGTCGGCTGATGGTAAGCTGAAGGTAAAGTTTCTGAAAAGAGGGTCACCATTACACATACTATGTTACAATGGTGGCACTCAGCTTGACGGCCTCATCAGATGCTTTTTCACGCCCCGCTTAAAGGACTGTAGGAGGAGGGAAACACGTGAACTGGTAAGGAATTCCAAGTCTTAATGGTGCGGCAGAAGAAGGAGTCGCGTAACTGCTTGGTTCTTGATGGCATATTTTGCACCGTATGCGGGTGGCATCTCAGCCCTGCACGTGTTGTCCTATATAGGAAAGGAGAGGGTGGGATTAATTGGAAGAGCTCATCAGAACATTGACCATGGCAGAGATGGTAAAATACCGCCAAAGATGCCACATCTCTACGCAACTGCAAAGGCGTGTTGGTAATTGTAATAAAGTTGATTTCTAATTAACACTCATAAAGTGTAAAACGGTTTTTACGTATTCTATCCATTTAATTGCACGTTTTAGGTGAAATTGACTTTTGGCTAGGTACAGGTATATATTGTAGTCTGGCATAACATTAAGGTTTTTTAATGCCTGGATTAAATCCTATGCTCTCTTCCTCTTCCTGGGTGAATTTCCCGGGACCAAAAATTGCGTGGCATCGATGAAATCGGTACTAAAAATCATAGTTATAATACCCTAATATTTTTTTCTGGTTAGGTGAAATAGTGATCTATGTGTAGCACTAAATATTTTATTGAATAGGATTATAGATTCTCCAAAAAAAAAAATTTAAACCTCGAAATTTCTCATTGCCGTGTTTGTCCACACGTCACTTATTGTGTCGTGATACCTCATTGATAAAAATCTATTGGTTTTTTTAATTAAAACCTAGTTTTATTTGATACGTGTATAGTTAAAGTATTGTTACGAAATACATATTTTATTCAAATATTTAAAAGTTAGTAAAAGTTCATTTGTCCTAGACTTACCTTTAATCGCCGTGTTCTAAACATATAGAATATTGTTTTATCTAAGGGTTTGTGTCCTCCCTCATATGCGCTAAACGTTGCATATTGGTGCCGCCTAAGTGCTTGACGTGGAAGGACGTACACAAGTGCTTGCGTTTTGGCACCATAAATAAAAGTATATCATTTTTTTGTTACTGGACATTTTTTCTTTCATCACCGTAGATAGGTATAACTTTATATTCCAATAAGTTTATCCTCTTGATTAAACATTCAATAGAACGCAATTTCTCTTGTTTATTTTCGTGAAGTATTTATTACTTCGAATAATTAATAGATTTTTTGTTATTTTATATTTTCATAACCGTGCTTTCATTGCCATAGATTCCGTGGCCAAAATTTGCCATGGTAATGAGAAAAAAAATGCGGCAATGAAAAAAAAATCATTGCCATGCCTTGTAAAACAATTTAGTCTCATTGCCGTGACCAAATGTTTCATTTCCGTAACTTATGTTTTCATCGCCATACCACATTATTAACAAAAGTATATCATATTTGTTAATTTCTTTTTTGTGTGAAAGAATTATAAATGATCGGACAGCTTTGATTCTATTATCTTTGTTTCATTGTACTTTTGTAGATTTTTAACATAAGAAAGGGGGTTGGGTAAGGTTGGCGTCGTTGTGGAATTGAGCGGCCATGAATGAAACTGGTATAATATGAAAGTACAGTATATAGTGAGCAAAAGTTACTATGAAATGAACAAACTTCTGTAAACCATATCGGGACTTAGATATAATTTAGCTATACAGGGTGGTATTTTTTCAACTTTGCTTGGATGGAAAGTACTCTATATACTGGAGATAGCGAATCCCACTCAAAGGAAACATAACCTTATTTTTATAAAGGAACAAAACTGCATACAACTTTTTCCTAAAAACCCGGTAGTCGAACCGACCAAAATCTTCCTAAACCTTCTCGTTCATGGATTTACCTTTATTTATTTTACTAGGTTTGTTAGAGAGATTTGAGTCTTATGATTAATCCTATAGATTAAGGCATTAAAAATACAGGATGTTATTTATTGGATTGTTATTTTATTTTTAGTCGGTTCAATTACAGGATGTGGCAAGCGATTTTTCAGCATTCGTTACACGCAGTTTTTTTTTCTTTTTAAAAATAAGGAAATGTTTCCTTTGAATGAAATTAGCTATCTCGAGAAAAGATAATAATAATAATTGACTGTTAGGCGGTACGAAGTTCGCGGGGTCAGCTATCTATATTATATAAAAATGAATCCCTAAATGTGTTGCTAAGCGCAAATCTCGAGAACGGCTGAACCGATTTCGTTAATTCTTTTTTTAGAATATTCCTTGAAGTACGAGGATGGTTCTTACGGAAAGAAAAATTAAAAAAAAAACAATTGACATTTTGTATAGCAGTTTAAATGGAAACAAACAGTTCAAAGACAATGTACTATCGCGATCATAAGTGCAGTACCAATCTGACGCAACTATTGCGCGTCAACATTAATCGTACTTATGACCTTATTCTTTGAAGACAATTCACACACACATACACAACACTAGTCGTACAGTACTCTTACTAAACTTTTGAAGTTATGACCTTAATCTTTGAAGATAATTCACACACACACATACACACACATTAATATTGTTCACTCGTTGATTGATATTGGTAATTTCAATATCATACGTAAGCCGCCCCGTAGCTGAGTCGTTTAGCGTGCGGCTTGACGAATAGTATGAAAGCTGTCGGTGATGGTTCGAACCTACCGGAACTAATATAACTTTTTGTGTTTTATATTTAAAAGTTATGATATTACAAATGTTGATACGAATATAAAAATGTTTCTTAGGTAGAATTTTAAACTTAGCGAGAAAATAATTATTTGAGGGTGCATTTGAAATAAAATGGATTCATTGGCTATGAGTGAAGTTGTTGGTTGGTGAAGTCAGTTACGACTACCCTATTTATATATTATATCATCTATGGTTACGACTGTTTGTGTTAATTACTGTTCGAGCGATTACATTTCTTTTTTAATAAATCAATATGTCAAATATAAGTATTGAAGCAAAAGCTAATATTGTGGCCATATTCGAATGGTCTGAATATATCTCAAATTTCTAATGAGACGGGCTTATCTGTAAGTTAATTAATTAATTAATATTGTTGTAGTGCAATTTTGTTCATTGGTTGCAATTGTGTAATATGGTTGTTGTTTTTTTAGAGAAATACTGGGAGTCGTTGCGTGAAACAATTTGAGGAAGAAGAGTTGCAGAGTTGGAGGAGAAATGGAAGACCTGCTGAAGCGGCGTTATATGGTAGCAGAATATGAAACGAATAACGAAGAGTATTTACTTTAACTGGGAATCAACAATATTTTCTGATGAAAAAACGTTTAAATCATCTCAAAAAGGAAGATTACATTTATGGCATAAGGATAAAACACGGTGGTGTGAAAACACCATAGTACTGAACACTGAATCTAAGTGTAAATTATGTGGGGGTGGATTAGAGCGCAAGGGCCGGGTGAATTAGACCCAATATCTACGCGTGCAAATAGTGCAAATTATGTGAAAGTGTTAGAAGATATAATGTTGCCCACAGTGCGAAATGTCTATCCAGATATAAATGAAGGTTTAAGGGCATTAGAAGGTTTCTTCAGGGTCGGCAGCATGAGTGTGACGCCCCTGGTGTTGTATACGTCCAAAGGCCACGGTAATCACTTTCTATCAGGTGCTTGCAGCCGTGTGCTTGTCTCCCACCTAAGTGGTATAAAAAAATGATATAAGTTTTGTGCACGATAATTCTCCCATCCATCGAGCCACCATACTTCGCGAATGGTTTAGTGAACGTAAATTTATTCCTTGCTGTAGCGAAGGGTGAAAATGTTCAAAAGGGAAGCCGGTGGCAAATCCCAAAGAACAACCATGGCAATTTTGTATGAAATTCTCTCAAATTTTAGATAGGTACTGAATTTTAGGTGTAATACATGTAATAATGCATTAAACTTAAGCATCTCTACCATGACTTCCCTTTGCAGAGCAAGCCGGCAGGAATCGTGTTATGAGTACTCCTCGCCACTGAATTTCCTTGGCCAGCACGATCCCCTGATTTGAACCCTTGTTTAAATATTTTTGTTATTTAATTTCAGTTGAGCCTATTGAGACTACTGAGCCTATCAAGGGACGTGCTGGCCTGTAATTAGTATAAGACTGTATGGTTGAGGTTAAGTTTCAATCCTCTTTTCCGAAAAAAAACTTTCGAGAAAATGAATAATTAAGCTATAACCTCAATATGCAATATTAATTTTATTATAAAAGTATATTTTTTGGATGAAATTATTATAACCACAAATTAACATTGGATAATTCTTTTAATAAACTTTTTTTTTAAACTATTGTTTTATTTATAATCTATTATAAATTAAGTATAATATTTTTCTATTTGTAAATAATTATTTCTAATTCTGTTAACTTGTTCCTAAAATTTCATGAAAACAAAACAACAAAAAGTGGAAAAACTAAGATCCGAACCCACGACATTCGATTTCAACACTATCCATAGCAGCCTTGTTACCAACCAGGCTACGCACTGCCTTACGTAGAATCACGAATTTTTGCATTACTTTATATAGATGCATGCTTCGAACATAATAGTATGAAAAGGCGAGCATAACGTTTTCTTTGTTTCGCATCACACACATTTATATTTTCTCATATCGATACTGTGTGACGTATAAATGTATGCGTTAAACATTACATACACATAGATACGCGTTTAAACGGACAAGCCATTATAAACATTACGGTGCTAATGCACTTTTAATTACGATAGTACCTACTTACAGATCAATTAGAGAAATATTAATGACATGTAATTACCTAATAAACTACAATCTTGTAATGTATCTTGATATGAGAAGAGTGAGCTCTTCTGACACAGGTATCTTTATACTTAAATAAATTAATTTTAACAAATAAGTTTAACCGACTTCAAGAAACGAAAAAGAGGCACTGAAAAGCGAAAAATAACTTAATTTACAGACTTACTGATTTATTAGAAGTCGGTGCTTAGCCCAAGAAAATAATAATAATAATAATTAAAAGCGTCCGTATCTTGGCTACGGTTCGGTGATCTTTTCGGAGAAACCGAGGGTTTTGTCTTTGCAATTATGGACGAAGTTGTCATGACGAATAATTACCGGAAGTATATAATGAAGGACGGTACGGTGGACATCTGTCGGGCATGCCACCGCCCCGGTGAATCACTCAGACACATTATTTCTGGTTGTTCTCGTCTTGCCAACGGCGAGTATTTGCACAGGCATAACCAAGTGGCCAAGATTGTACATCAGCAACTTGCCCTGAAATACAACCTTGTGACTTCGGAGGTGCCATACTACAGGTATGTGCCCGACCCAGTTCTCGAAAATGGTCGTGTCACATTATATTGGGATCGATCTATTATCACTGACAGGACTATTGTCGCCAATAAGCCTGATATAGTGGTGATAGATCGATTAGAGCGCCTTGCAATGATTATTGATATCACCATTCCTCATGACGAAAACCTCATGAAAGCCGAAAAAGACAAGCAAATAAAATATTTGGATCTGGCTCATGAGGTTGTTGACATGTGGAATGTTGATTCAGCAATCATTGTCCCGATAGTCATATCGGCCCATGGGCTGATTGCTAAGAGCCTCGACCAACACCTTAAGAGGCTCTCGTTAGGCAGCTGGATCAAGGGCTTGATGCAGAAGGCGGTACTCCTCGACACGGCACGTATTGTGAGGAGGTTCCTCTCTCTGGAGCCCTAACCACCGGTAGCTTGGTCCCTATACCCGATACCGGTGGGGTACTATTTTTTATATTTTTAAATATATGTTTTTGTTTTATATAATTATGTATTTAAAAATATAATTTATAAGAGTTTTTAAAATAATAAAGAGGAATAATAATTAATTTAAGTTACCAGTGAAAACTATCCAGGAAAGGTTGGCCACTTATTTATACTGTAACTTTTAACTTAACAATATACGTCACAACTACTTCCGGCTATCTTTCCTTTGGGTCTCCACAACAACTACCACTACCACATACTCCACAAAACAGGAGTCGATGTACAGTCAGAGCTCATTAGTGCATTAGAACAACAAGGCTCAAAATGGTGTGGCGTGCGGCTGCCGCGTCGTGTTTACATATGTGTGTGTGTATCATTAGATACTAATACAGTAATTTACCAACCTAGTAAATTAACTGATAGCTAAGTGGGTGAAGTAAGATACTAGTGATTCACAGTGATTAGAGATAATATTTGTGGTTCGATTCCAGCTTATAACGATTTTCTATATTTATGACAAAAATATAATTTTAAATATTCTATTTACATTTATGTTGATCTTTGCTAAAGTTTAACAAAATATAATGAACATTTTTATTCATCAACCTGATATTAATTTATAAATGAAACACAAGAAGTGTTATTACAAGATCGTAGGATTCGAACCATCAACCTTTGCATTTCCAGAAGCCTCATGCTAGAACCACTCGGCCACGGGTTGCTTAAGTAGCAACAACGAAATTATCGATAATATTCCTACAGAACAATTTATGTGTGTGTGTAAATTGTCTTAAAAGAAAAAGGTCACAAGTAGCGCTAGAATGTTGACGCTATAGTTATGTAGGATTGCTACTGCATTTTTGAGTTCTACTGTACCAGGATAACGTAAAAAAATAAATAACAAAATCCGAATTGAAAACCTAATCCTTGTTTAGAAGTCGGTTAAAGGTCCAATACCAATGAAATTAATATACCTAGGACTACCTCACAAATCATGCCAAAGCGAATACAAAAAGAAGTTTTAAAATCAATGCATATACACCGGAAATATAGCTGAATATTCTGAACACTTCTGCGTACTCCTTCAAAGGACTCAGGCGTGATGTTATGATGTGTTATGGCAGAAACATTGCAATAATATGCGATTGCAGCAATCGCGACTGATTTCCTGGTAATTTTTGAAGAGTTCCTTAGTCTAATCTCGGAAACCCATCATCAGATCTTTATGAAATTTAAATGGGACCATTTTGGAATAATCTACTCAAGAACAGAAAAAGAATTTTCAAAATCCGTCTAGACTTGGCTTAGGTGGTTACTCACCCTATGAAAATCTCACCAATGGGTGAGTTTCCCCTTTTTTAGATCTTTAGTGGTATATTTACCCACAGGGTGGGTGAGTTTACTACTTCAAAATTTAGAGGTAGTCAAATGAACCTATGAATAGTTTAACCTGGTTTTCGAATATTTTCCTTTGCTATAATGTGTCTATATTTTACTACCAGTGCATCCGGTCGATAAGAAAGGCAAATAAAATCATGATCAAAAATGTCCATTTATTTTAGGTGATTACAACAATTTCAGTTAAGTATTAGTATTACATATACTCGTATTTTTGTTCAAAATAACTTCAACTTTTGTTGGCTTCACAATCGCATAACAAACATACAAAAAAAAATAGTGTCCGAATTGAGAACCTCCTTTTTAGAAGTCGGTTAAAAAATAAGTCCGCTATCTGCAACAAATATTTTATGTACAAGTTTATTGATAACGAAATAAATAAATATGAATAAATAAATATAAAAATGGCAAATAAACAAAAATAAGTAAATAGTATTTTATTATAGGTACTTACTCGTATTAATATGTCTTTATTCTCCGTCTAACCTTGCTCTAGGGCAAGCTTTTACACTTGATCAAATGTAGACGTACCATGCAACGTACAGTCAACGACAATATCAGCTTAGTAAATAAATTTTAATATAATACACCTTAGCCAGTTATTAGATTATAGTTACTTTGTAGATATGTCGCAGCCAACTAGCTTAATCAGACGTTCAATTAACCGCCTAGGCTCTTTACTAAACGGCGCCGTTTCTTTACTAAAGTTATTGTTATGACACTAGACAAATGTACATTTGAACCCTTAGGGCGCATTCACACGGGATACGTCTTTGACGATTCGTTATAAAACACGATACGCCTTGACGGATAGATGTTCACATTGAATACGGAATCGTGTTTTTTCACGATTCGTCAAAATATCCGAATTGATGTTCACATTTGTTTCGCGATTGAGTTCAGTTCAGAGTTCAGCGCAACAGCGGATCAGCCATAAAGCATTCACGATTCGAGATTTTCAAAAGCCGATACGTGATTTTTAACGAATCATGATTTTTAAAAGACGTATCCATATCC
The DNA here is from genome assembly GCA_914767945.1 of Eilema depressum. Taxonomy (NCBI): domain Eukaryota; kingdom Metazoa; phylum Arthropoda; class Insecta; order Lepidoptera; family Erebidae; genus Eilema; species Eilema depressum. Next base: position 5,015,169 of record OU612040.1, read on the forward strand.
GTCGTTTTTCACGATTCGTGAAGCGTGTGAACATGGGTGTTTAAAAAGCATTGCTCCCGTCAAAAAAAATAACGAATCGTGAAAAAAAACGACTCGTGAAAAAACGCGATTCGTCTTCGTGTGAACGAGCTCTTATTGTAATGACAATCTCGTTGCGACTCGCATCCTTGTGCTCGCTTAGTGAATTGCAGTGCTGCAATGCAATTCTGAAAGCCCACAACGACGAGCACAGCGTTGCGACATCCTTGTTAGAGATTGTCATTGGTCGGACTGGATGACGTCACTGGAGATCGGACCAATGACAATCAAATAAAATATGAATTAAATACCCATATTTTTATTTATTGCACGCGGTGACTGTACATAATCTCACAAAAACACGTTGTTTTATTTGTGTGTGCAGGGGTTGCACCTGTTCTTTATTGAACGAGTATGGTTCAGTAAGCACGCCTATTCAGTCGGTGAAACGGCTGAGGTATATAAGGACCAAGATTATTACATCCCATATCAGTATCACTTCATAGGTTCAACCAGCAAAATGCTATTCGAATCCAACAGGTACGTGGTCTTGTTCTGTCAAATATATTGTTACAAGGAATGGTAGATTGTTTAACGAGGGAGCAAAATAGTATTTTTACGGCGAGGGCGCCACTTTGAACCACGAGCGTAGCGAAGGTTTCTAGAAACCTGAGCGCAGTGAGGGGTTCAAAGTACATCGCCCGAGGGAAAAATAATTTGCTCCCGAGTTATATACTCTACTTTTCATTCCCTTTCTATGAGAAAAATATAATATATAGGTACTGATTACAGAGAATCATTTTCAAATGATTTATTTTACTTTATTATTGTTATAATAATTGTAGTAATAAAACGAAATTGGTTCGATTTCTATGATTGATATAATGTTCCAAATTCAAATCACTTTTTCACCTGCTAAAAAGCTCTTAACTGAAAAGTGCTACTTTGCTCCCACTTAGGTATAGAGGAACAAAGTGATACTTTTTGAATAGAAGGGATGAAAAAAGTAGATTGTATAACAAGGGAACAAAATAGTATTTTTACTTCGAGGGCGCCACTTTGAACCACAAGCGTAGTGAAGGTTTCTAGTTCTTACGTAGAAACCTGAGCAGAGCGAGGGATTCAAAGTATATCGCCCGAGGAAAAAATAATTTGCTCACGAGTTATATACTCTACTTTTCATCCCCTTTCTATCAGAAAAATACATAGGGATACTGATTACAGAGAATCATTTTCAAATGATTTATTGTACTTTAAATTGTTGTTATGAAATTCTTGACATAACTAATTGTAATATTTTGACATTCATATTATGTGCTCTTTTGTGCCTAAACTGAATAAATAAAATTTATTTTTTGATTCTTTGATACAAAACACAGAGACGGAATACGCGTACTTATTTGTTTTTTACATAGCTTGGGTCGCCGCACCGCCGCCGTGCAGTCCACACATACCAGCCAGTAATTAATAAAAGTTGGTTCGATTTCTATGAATGATAATTATAATATTCCAAATTCAAATCACTTTTCCATCCGCTAAAATGTGCTACTTTGTTCGCACTGATAGAGGAACAAAGTGATACTTTTCAAATAGAAGGGAAGAAAAATTGATATTCGAATCGTAAGCAAGCTGTCATTCACTCAGTGAGAGTCCCTGGTCCACCCTGGAATTCGACAGCCTTGATATAGATTGTCATTGCTCGATCTCCTGTGACGTCACCCAGCCCGACCAATGACCATCTCTATCAAGTTACAGCCCAGTCAAGCGGGCACTTAGTCTGCCCGCTTGACGGCAACAGGTTCGCCCCTTATTACGTGAGACTGAAAATTACAGTTCGCGAAATGTAGGTGTTCTACCCCTTAGGATTTACCGGCCTGTGTATGTAATTAACTTGAAAAACTCAATCAGTCGACCTCTGTCCACAGAAACATGAACTCTCTGTACGTTTTGTCGTTCGTACTTGCCCTGGCCGTCCGTGTAATCGCGGACGCCACCTCGGGCTCCGGTGGCATACCCAGTGACACTTGCGAGAAGGTCACCAGCAACCCCAGTTACGTGGGTAGCTTGTACTCCTGCTTCTTCGATTTTAGTAATGAGAAGTGCTCTTCTGTAGAATTAGGAATAAAAAGTAAGTAACTGGTTCAGCTATCCAATCCTGCCGACAGAGCCAATTTCGATGCAATGGAGGTTTACACCGAGGCCGACTTGTCGAGAAGCTCCATTCAGGCTGTGCAGCATTTCATCCAGTTGCTCCAGCGACTCCGCAACTATGACGATGTCGTCAGCGAACCGAAGGTGCGAGATGTACTCGCCGTTGATGTTGATGCCCCGCCCAGTCTAATCCAGAGTCTTAAAGATGTCCTCCAATGCGTTGGTGGTTAGGGCTCCAGGGAGAGGAACCTCCTCACAATACGTGCCGTGTCGAGGAGTACCGCCTCCTGCATCAGGCCTTTGACCCAATCGTCTAACGCGAGCCTCTTGAGATGGTCGAGGCTCTTGGCAATCAGTCCATGAGCCGACACATTATTATAATTATTATTATTTAGCTCTTTTTTGTATGTACACAAACAGCTATGCAATTCACTAAGCAAGCACAACGATGCGACAACGATGCGAGTCGCAACGATGTGCGCGATAGACACTGTCATTGGTCGATTTCCAATGACGTGATACCTGACCAATGACAATCTACGTTGCGCCTCGCATCGTTGTCGCATCGTTGTGCTCGCTTAGTGAATTGCAGTGCAGGAATACAGAAAACAATTGATAGAGCTTTACGGCATTACAATTGGCGGCCTTATCGCACAAGGCAATTTCTTCCAGGCAACCATGGGATGGAGGGTGTTACATAAATGATAGTTTCCGGTGTAACTATATAATAGTACATTATGGTACAAGTGAGCAACGTCGGTGATTACCGCCGAGGCGCCATTGAGACCCGAGTCGCCAGGCAAGGGTCTTAAGACAGCCGAGGACGGTAATCATCATGCTCACACGTGCCATACGACGTTTTACAACACACTTGCGAATAAAATAATACTACAAATACTAAATAAACAATACTACAAATTAATTCGTTTTCCTATGTGCGCGCATCTAACAATGGCGGTCGGCCATATTTAAAAAAAAATGAGGATTGAATTTAACTTTTTTTTTACTGTTTTTTTTTCTGTACTTAGAGAAAAAAAAAAGTTAAATTTGAGTGAACATTTTGTTTAAAAACAAGTATTACAAGTTGAAATTTTTTATTTAAATACGAAAATGCATCAAATGACCATACAATAGGCGTATTAATTTATTCGTACTATTAAACACGTTATTTTTTGTATCAAAACTTTTTTAAGAACATAGACAATTATAGACACTTCCTATAAAATTTAAAAAAGAATCTATAACTCACTTGTGAATAATAGCAATGAAAAAGTCACAGTTTGATAATAGGTGTCATTACGTGCCTAATTGCGGTAAAATAATATCACTTTTATAAGCAGGTGTGTTGTAAAATATATTAATCACTCTATATTGATATTTATATTCTGATATACTATACCTATAGTTATAGATATCAATCAATCAATTAGCCTACTGCAGTCCACTGCTGGACATAGGCCTCTCCCAATGTGCGCCACGTTTGCCGATTCTCCGCCTTCCGCATCCAATCCGTCCCAACCACCTTTCGCAGGTCATCGGTCCACCTGGCTAGGGGATGTCCCACCTTCCGTTTTCCTACGCGCGGTCTCCACTCTAGGACTCGTTTGCTCCAACGGCCATCGGTCCTTCGGCAGATGTGGCCAGCCCACTGCCACTTCAGCTTACTTATTCTGCGAGCTATGTCGGTAACTTTTGTTCTATGTCGGATAACCTCGTTGCGAATTCTATCCTTCAAAGTGACTCCAAGCATAGCTCGCTCCATAGCCCGCTGCGCGACTTTTAGGTCACGGACTAACCCTACCGTCAGTGGCCACGTTTCGGCACCGTAGGTCATAACAGGCAGGACGCACTGGTCGAATACCTTTGTTTTGAGGCATTGCGGCAGGGGGGAGGAGAAGACCCGACGCAGCTTGCCAAATGCTGCCCTCCCCAGTTGGATCCTTCTGGCTATTTCTTTCTCGAAGTTGTTTTTACCGAGCTGGATAACTTGCCCCAGGTAAATATATTTTTGAACAACTTCGAGTGTCGCCCCTTCGATGGCAATCGGTCTCGGTACAACATGTTCGTTGATCATGATCTTGGTTTTATCCAAGTTTACACCGAGGCCGACTTGTCGAGAAGCTCCATTCAGGCTGTGCAGCATTTCGTCCAGTTGCTCCAGCGACTCCGCAACTATGACGATGTCGTCAGCGAACCGAAGGTGCGAGATGTACTCGCCGTTGATGTTAATGCCCCGCCCAGTCTAATCCAGAGTCTTAAAGATGTCCTCCAATGCGTTGGTGAATAGTTTGGGAGATATAACATCTCCCTGTCTCACTCCACGCTGGAGGCTAATGGGTTTCGTCTTCTGGTCTTGGAGCTGGACGGACATTGTGGCAGTGTCATACAAACATCTCAGCACCTCGATGTATCGCCAATCGACACGGCACCGCTACAGGGCATCCAGCACAGCCCAGGTTTCGATAGAGTCGAAGGCTTTTTCGTAGTCCACAAACGCCATACACAGCGGCTGGTTGTACTCCTGCGTCTTTTCTATAATCTGCCGAACAGTATGGATGTGGTCAACGGTACTATAGCCTTTTCGAAACCCGGCTTGCTCAGGTGGCTGGAACTCGTCGAGTTTACCCGCGAGGCGATTTGTGACGACTCTCGAGAACAGCTTGTAAACATGACTCAGGAGTGAGATGGGCCTATAGTTCTTCAGCAAGGTCTTATCGCCTTTTTTGAAGAACAGTACCACCGCACTCCCGCTCCATGCCCTAGATGTTAGCCCTTGTTGGATGACGGAACTAAAAAGAGACTTGCTAGCTCTTTCAGGATTGGAGCGCCAACTGCTTTCAGCAGCTCAGTAGTAATTCCGTCATCACCAGGACACCTGTTGTTCTTCAGTTGCCTGAGAGCCGCCTCTACCTCGCACTGCTCGACATCTGGCAAATCCTCGGTGTAGTGGCGCGTGAGTGGGGCTCTGTGGTCTTCATCGCTGTGTCCCTTCGGTTTACTCGTCCGTGATGCATATAGCTGTCCATAGAATTTCTCGATCTCTTCGAGTATCTCGAACTTTGAGGTAATCGTTTTGCCATCCCCAGTTTTAAGTTTCGTCAGATGGGGCCTCCCCAACTGCTGAGCGAACACTTTCGACCCCCTATTACGCTCAATTGCCTCCTGAATGGTGCGAGTGTTGGAGCGTCGGAGGTCGCGTCGTATCAGCTTTTTGATTTGTTGGTTTAAGGTTCTCCCATCTGACGAAGACGACTGTGTGGATTGTTGTTCACGCTACGCATACGCTACCCGGTTCGACACACTGCCAATTTCAACAACGCTGCTGATGAGGTCCTTTTTTACAAGAAAGCCGACGCCTCCTTGGGAGCGCACATCACCTTCTCTGAAGTAGAACAGGTCGCCTGACTCAAGGGTTGTCGTGTCCTCACCCTCTCTTCGGACCTCTGACAGTCCCAATATGTGCCAGTTTATGCGACCTAGTTCCACCTGGAGTTCGGTGAGGTGCTCTTCCAGCCACAGTGCATTGCAGTTGTAAGCTGCCAGCAGTAATTGTTGTTTTCGGTAGCCTTCCGTAACCCGGAGATTCTTAGCAGCCCCCACCCCGCCGTTACCCGAACCGCTACCATGGCTGGGAATAGCGGGACCACCGGGAACTGGGGGCCTTTTAATTGGGCGTCTGTTCATATCGGAGGGATTTAGCCTGCTATTGCCACGCTGGCCAGACGGGTTGGCAAAGGGTTTATCTCGAGTTTTCCTTCTTTCTTTTTTTATCTAGAGTTATAGATATATTAGGTACATACTAATCAAATCAAATCAACCACCCGCCGTTTTTTGGAACCATCTTTCATTGGCCAGTCTCTATAACGACATGACACCCTAGGTACGCGCGGGGGACGGGGTAAAAAAGAGCATGAGTCGCGTGAGAGCGAGCGAGATACCGCTGTGAGCGTTGGCGGCGGACTGACCAAATCTGACAGTCGAATGGTCGCCACCCCCGTCTCGCCACGCACCTATCTAGGCGCCGCCGCGCCGCCGTGCAACGGTTACCTACTGTCAGTCTATAGGAGTAACATAGGATCTCCTGATACAGAAAAATATAACTAAGTTTATTGAGTTCCACTACAGTTTCCCCAATAGTTTTTTTGCGCTAGAGCGAAATCTATCATTTTATGTAAGGTCACATTCTTGTTCTACAATAAGGCTGTGTTTATTTTTCAGAAAAGTTATTTGGCAACCTTAAATCCCTTCTTTGTTCATCTGAATCAGATCAAAAGGAATTATGCTGTATAATACGAAAAATGCATGAAGACTGTCCCACATTTTGTGACACAATGGACAGGATACTTGATCCTCACGGAAATACTGTAACAGGTAAAGTTATAAGGTCTACTACGTTACTTTTATAGTTTGAAACTGTGTGATATTTGTCTTGGTTCCTACTCTCATCATCTGCATATAGACGTATTCTCCTGATTGCATCCGTGGCCAAGATGGTTCCTACTCTATTACTACTTAATTCATTGGCAGTTCTTCGAACCCCATAGTTATAAAATTTTGACAGAAATGTTTTGTGACATACAAAGTCAAACGCTTTCGTCATATCCAGAAAGGTACATGCAACTTTAGATTTATCGTTTAGACTTTGAGTAATCTGTTTAATTAGTGAGAAAAATGCCAGAGAAGTTGAACTTGGTTTCCTAAATCCGTATTGTTGGTTATCAAGTAATCAAGTACGTTGCATGATGTAATAAAAGTCTCAAGTTTACATAGGGCAAACAAAAATCTTACCTTTTCGAAAACCTTTTCAAAAATCTTAGCTATTATCGGAATTAGGGTTATGGGTCTGTAGTTAGATACTAATGTTAGTTCTGTCCCCCTTTTTTTTAGTAAAGGGGCTTCACTAAAGAAATATTCGGATTTTTCGGTTAGTTCCGAAAGGTTGATAATATGAGTAAGTGTAACAACCACACATGGGGCACTTCTTTAAGGGGTTGCTTATTTCATATATGACTCGACAGCCAATTATTTTTCCCTCGGGCAATGTACTTTGAATCCCTCGCTGCGGCGGCGTTCAGAATTCTACTTTCGAATCCCTCGCTTCGCTCGTGGTTCAAAGTAGTGTCCTTGCCGTAAAAATGCTATTTTGCTCCCTTGTCATACAATCTACTATTTCCTGTCAGTTAGTATTTTGTAGTCTTCGAAAACATCTTGATATTCATAGAATGTTAATAATGTTGCAATTTTCAGATAATTCTCAAAGTGATCTTGGCATTGAACTCGACCAGGTTTTCAGAGCCCCATTGGGAAACGTGGTTCAGGGTCCGGTCAAGTTCACTGACGAGAAGCTGCCTTTTTTCCGCGATATCAGACTGCTTGGCCGCAGGATGTCCGTGATAACTCCCGTGTAAGGTGCTATCGTCTGCATAGCAATGAATGCCGCCAGTGGACAGCATGTCGTTGATATGCAGAAGAAAGAGAGTGGGTGTTAAGACGGACCCCTGCGGCACGCCAGCATTTACCTGCAGGAACTCCGAAGTTCGACCATCACAGAGGACGCGAATACGGCGGCCCTGCAGGAAGCTAGATACCCAGTCGCACAGTCTGGGAGGCAGACCAAAGGCTGGTAACTTGGAAAGAAGCGACTTGTGCCAAACTCTATCGAAAGCTTTGGCGATGTCAAGACTAATTGCCAGTGACTCGCCATGCTTATCCATAGCCTCACCCCAAAGATGGGTAACGTACGCCAGAAGATCACCCGTTGACCGCTTCGGTCTAAAGCCGTATTGCCGGTCATTGATTAAGGAATGATCCTCTGGGTAACGTATGAACTGTTTGTTTATTATGTGCCCAAACACCTTGCACAGCATTGAGGTGACGGCTATGGGCCGATAGTTGTCTGGGTCCGAGCGATCACCCTTCTTGGAGATCGGCTGCACATTCGCCTCCTTCCAAGCCGATGGCACTGTACCTGAGATGTACGACATCCGGTACAAACGCGTAAGTATTGGAGACAACTCCGCTGCACATTTTTGAAAAACCACCGCTGGAATACCATCTGGTCCGCTGGCTTTCCGGACATCGAGTGACTGCAGCACACCACGGACATCGCACTGTCTCAGCATCTCAGGCATTGCGTGGTCACAGATAGGCAGTGTCGGTGGCTGCTTACCGCAATCATCGATTCGGGAGTTGGCCGCAAAGAGATTAACCAGCAAATTTGCTTTCTCTAGCGGCTCAAGGGCCAGGGATCCATCAGGGTTGCGCAACGGGGGCAGCGAAGGCTGGCAGAAGTTGGCTTGCACGGCTTCGGCCAGTCGCCAGTAGCCACGGCTGCCCGTGGGATGCGCCACTAGCTCTTGCCAAGCCGCGCTATGCGCTGGGCATCCGCTCTGACGTAAGCCCCCTTGCAGACCTTTGTGGCTTTATTGTACGCCGCCTTGAAGTGGCCCACGTTGGGATTGCGTGTGGCGCGCGCCCTTTCCCAGGTGCGGTACTCAGACTGTTTTTGATCAACAGCCTCCGCGCACTCGCGGCCGAATCAAGGATGCGCTCCGCGGACACCGGTGACATCAGTGTATGGGATATAGTATTCCATACCTAGACTGATCTCACCGGTGGTCGTGGGGGCGCTATGATTGGCACCTTGGAACAGACCAGACAGTGGTCGGAGTCGCCTAAAGCGGCACGCACCGAAACACTGTACTGGTCTGGGTAACTCGTCAGCAGAAGGTCCAGAAGGGAGGGTGTTAGGCCCGACCTTCTTGGTATCCTAGTGACCTCGCGTACCAGTTGGGTCAGGCCATGCGCCAGAGCGAATGCTCTTCCTGCATGGTCAGTTTTGGCGGAGCCCAACCAGATCTCGTGGTGGGCGTTAAAATCCCCCAAAAATACCAATTCCGCGTTCGGAAACCGCTCCTGCGCATCATCTGCAGCCTGAGTCAAATATTCGAAGAGTCGAGTTCTCTCGGTATCTCCTGTATGGGAACGGTAGAGGAACACATAGATCTGACTCGTAGAGCCATGGTCTACGTGTACCCATAAGGTGGCAAAGGATCGACCCTAATAAACACGCACACCCCGGCCGTTGCACGGAAATTTTCCTCCATAACGTAGCCGGGGTAGAGCAAGTAAGACGTGTCATCAGGGCGGCACATTTGAGTCTCCGTCAGAAAAAGCATGGCTGGATTCGCCGTCTCGAGGTGTTGGTGGACGGCATTGAGGTTTGCATGGAGCCCACAGATGTTTGTGGACTCCATCTCAAAAAGCGAGCTTGTGGGAGAGAATAGCGCCGCTGTGTATCCATGCTCTTTGTTTTGCGCTGCCATGGTGATGTAAGAGAAAGGAAAGGAGAGGGCGTGAAGAAGAGGTGATTGTCGTCGCAGAACCGCGTGACAAAGCACGGGATATTGGTTTCGTCTATTAACATGAGGCATGGCGAGAGCCGACACACCTAACGGAAGGGCTCCCGTACCCCCCCGAATATGGTCGCCGGGTTCCCACATCCAGTCACCAACAGGCACGACGAGCCATATCGGGATTATGAGCGGCCTGGTGAGGCAGCCTCCCGGGGTGGTTAGCCCCAGTTCGGCCCCTGTGCTATGCCGCGGGCGGCCAGTGGCACCACCGTTTCTACGGATCTCCCTGCCCAGCATGTCGCCCCGTGCCATCCCCACTAGACTCTGCCAAGACCCACTGGTCCCACTAGTGCTGCGACCACGATCACCTTTGCCCGGCTATGCACCTGCTGAACCCTGAACGCAATCCAACCGAAATTGGATTACTGGGTGATTCTTTGAAACCGAGTGTATTTTCCTCATTGATATGGCTCAATTTTTTGTTTACTTTTAGACTTTAACTCACATAAAATCGTGACCAGATCATTATTATGTTATATCATATTTCGAAGGCACTGATTTGTACCCAGTAGTTTAGGATATAGAATGTGCTGATAAATTGGTCAACCAGATTAATGATGAACATATATTAATTAGAAGCATGCAGATAAATGAGAATAACATATTATCTTCAATCAACTTTATTATAAAATATCTGGCAATCATCATCACCATCTACATAAAGGCGCATTTTCCTGATTGCATCCGTGGCCAAGATGACCTCGGAGCTAGCGGGTCCGCCTTCCGGCTCTTCCTCCTCCACTTCGCACGATCTTGGGCGTCAATGACGGTGAGACCATTTGCACGCATGTCACCCTCCATGGCGTCAAGCCAGGACTTCTTGGGCCTACCCCTTTTACCTGGACCCGACGGGGGCACCATCCGCGCCTGGCGGTTGCCGCAAGACGTGGCCACACCAGCGAAGGCGGCTCTCTTGCATTTTATCCGCGATGTCATGGACGTGAAGGCTGCCGCGGATGTGAGAGTTCCTCACGCGATCTTTACGTGTGACGCCACACATTCATCGCAGCATTTTCATCACCGTGACACGTAGTTCTTGCTTGTGTCGCTCCACCAGCGGCCTCGCCTCGCAACCATGTAAGAGAAAAGGTCTAATGATCGTCTTATAGACCTGCCTCTTCAACCTAACTGGCATTTTGGGATCACGTGTGACGCCAGTCGTTTCTCGCCACGCGGTAGCAATCCATGCCCTGACGTCGTCGTTGATTTCACCAGTCACATGATGTACAGATCCCAGGTACTTAACCTGGTCCGTGTGCTCGACCAAGTCATAGCCTATGCGAATGGGTATGGTATGGGATCTGTGGAGGTTAACGCTAAGTATTCTGTCTTCGCTACATGTAGCTTCAGTCCGCCGCCGTTCTCAAGCACTTCCTTCCACCTTTTCACGCGTCGCACCAATCTGCTCCTGTCCACGTCCATCAGCGCAATATTATCAGCATACATGAGCAACCACGGGGGCTGCTCATGCGAGTTTCTGATGCTGTCCGACAAAACGTATAATACTACGCTGAACACAGTATACGATGTTCTTTTGTCAATGGAACTGATGCAAATCAAGAATTGCATACAGTTTGGTGTTTTTTTTTAACAACCGGATAATGCAACTATCAACTATTATTCACCAAATTACTCTTTCCTATGGTAAGGGAGCAATAATTTGATGTTTTTTAAGAACCTAACTATCCACCGGACTACAGCTACACAAAAGTAGCAATAGTTCGATGCTGTTTGACAACTGAACTAATGCAACTGAAGAGTTGCAGTAGTCCGGTCAACCGAACTACTCACCGGACTACTGCTACACAAAAGTAGCAACAGTTCGATTCCGTTTGATAACCGGACTACTGCTACTGAAAAGTTGCAGTAGTCCGATCAACCGGACTAGCAACCGAACTACTGAGACTAAAGGAGGGCTTTTCGCAAAGTGCACAGTGGTGCCTACCCGGTCGGAATTAGTGACAATTTTGTGTCATCAAATTCCTACCACCAGTGAAAGACGACATGACGCCCTTTCTATTACGACATGACGCCCTAGGTAGGCGCGGGGGACAGGGTAAAGAAAGAGTATGAGTCACGCGAGGGCGAGCGTGATACCGCTGTGAAGGTTGGCGGCGGACTGACCAAATCTGACAGTCGCATGGTCGCCGCCCCCGTCTCGCCGCACACCTATCTAGACGCGGTCCAACGGTTACTGTCAGTCTATAGGAGTAACATAGGATTAATATGTACCTATCTATTATTTATTACGAATAGGATAGATAATACGGAGCATTTGATACAGAACAAGATGGCTATGTTTTGTGAGTTCCACTACAGTTTCCTAAATATGTAGTTTTGTTGTGCTAGTGCGAAATCTATCATTTTATGTAAGATATAAATTCTTGTTCTACAATAAGGCTGTGTTTATTTTTCAGAAGGACTTGATTGTTTAACTGAAGCAGATCGAAAAGAATTATGCTGTACATTACGAAAAATGAAAGAACAGTCTCCCGGGTATTTCGGCCAAATACAGAGTCTAATTGATGCTCCCGGATATATTGCCAAATTCACGAACGCTTGCACTTACATAAATTAATTTTAACAAAAAAGTTTAACCGACTTCAAGAAACGAAAGAGAGGCACTCAAAAGCGAAAAATAACTTAATTTACAGACTTACGTAATTTACAGATTTATTAGAAGTCGGTTTCTCTTTTTAGTGAGTTATAATCGAGCCATCTTCCATCCTCTCCTTAGGTTCCTATCATCAGCAGCTTACGAGAGCTTACCAGCAAATCACGAGAAGATAATTTTTTAAAGTTGTATTTTATAATAATTTTCACAATACTGTAATTCTAAGAGCATGCGGGTACACATATAAAAGTAGGCGTACCTACGTAGGCGCATTAGCCCGGTCTTGGAGGATTTCCCTTGATTTCTCCAGGATCATAGCATTTAGATCCTTGGATATGGGACCATTCTGAAAGTATTTCAAAATCCGTCCAGAATTGGCTACACAATCGTGTAACAAACATACAAAAAAAAAAGATAGCCTACGAATTTTGAGAACCTCCTTTTGCGAAGTCGGTTAAAAATATGCGGTGTACTATAAAAGGATATTTTCGCTAGAACGCGCAGGTTCGATAGGTAATAAGTACTCCAAGTTTAATATTGTATTGTACGCGATATTTGTACGATCGTGTGGAGAAGGGGCTACGTATTAAAATACTGAAAATCTAAATCCCGAATTATTACAAAATCCCGAAGTTCAAAATCTCGAATTTCAAAATTCCGAATGTACGAAATATCGAAGTACGGTATACCGAAGTTCAAAATTCCAAAGTGCAGAAACCCGAAAGTTCAAAATCCCGAATTTCAAAATCCCGTGAATGAATTTTGATACGTTACCGATGGTAGGTTAAATTTTTATAGTTATTTTTTACAACGGGGGTAGTTTTAAAATGACTTCTTCATTTCTCTTAATATACTTTGACTAATTTGTTATGTCGCGTTGTACGTTAGTGCATCCAAGTAGGTAATTTATAATATTTGTATTATTATTTGGTATTTGGGTTTTGAGCTTTTGTACATTCGGTATTTTGAACATTCGGTCAAACGAGTATTCGGGATTTCGGTCTTTCGTGCGTCGGTATTATGAAATTCGATATTGTAAGCTTCGGGATTTTGATATGTAACCGTGTAGACAGCATGATATTGTGACCTATGGTTCTGGAGATAATTGTATATACTTAAGTACTAAAGTCACTATTCATAAATATTTAGAGTAAGTTATAGAGTTCTTTACGATTTCAATTTTTGTTGTTCAACCAATATGTCCTACCTTTATGTCGCACTAATTACAGTCAGCACTCGCCGTTGTACCGTATGTGTTCTGCTTCCAATAGCGTTTGTAACGAGATTGATATTTTTGACTCATCTGTGTACTTACTGAAGCATTACTTGAACGAAAATGTGCAGTGACTGCTGCTTCCTTGACTTGCCTCCTTGCTCGATGCAACAATGTAAACAATGTAAATGTTGAGTAGCAATATACCCCTAGCTATATTTTAGATATGCATGCAGTGTTCATTTCCACAAGGACAGACCTAACCTTCACTTAAAATTGGCATGTTAAACTTGGTAATAAGTGGTGTATGTCCAGTTTAGTGAACCTATTAAAAAAAAAAGTATTGTCTTTAAAATAAAATTGAATCTTTTGCCATGTGTATGTGTATTTTTGAATTGTGTTACATTGTATTAATTAACCTGAAACTTAGGTATAGTGTCTACAATATAAAGTTTTTATTTGTATAATTTACTTATTGACCAAAATATGAGTGAACTTCACTCTGCGTGCAGCGGTTATCTAAATAAAAGTGTGTTCTATACTCTGTTGTATTATTTCAACCCAATAACGCTTGCACCCATACAGTAATCAGCTCAAAAGATGAAAAAACCAGGTTATAAGGACGCAGAAGGAAAGTAGAACATCACAAAAGCTTTACAATTCTTTAGAAGAAGGCTTATGGTGACGTATTAAAATACCGAAAATTGAAATCCCGAATGACAAAATCCCGAAGTTCAAAATCCCGAATTTACGAAATACCGAATATACCTATATATATCTGTCTAATATGATAAATATACAATAAATAATAATATATATATATGTAGGATGTTCATATACTATTCGACATAACCATAACCACTCCTGATGGCCGACGGTGGTGGTATCCAAGGGAACATAAGAAAAGTTCGGACGGAATCCGAATTCCATGCAGGCGGAGCCGCGGGCAACAGCTAGGTAACGGATTCTATTATTGTTTCTATTTACATAAAAATAGAAACAATAATAGAATCCGTTACAATTCGTTTTTTATTCTAATTTAAGTTCAAATTGCAATTTAGTTTTTATTCTCATCCTTATTTTTTGGTATAGCTTCACTTTCTTCTCACATTTTTGCGTTATTTTATCCGAAAAAGAATTAATCGTGAAAGACATTAAAAAAAGTATAAGTATAAAAAAGTATTTCAGATGTAATTTAACAATAATTATTTAGGGAAAATTTTCATATGGTACGCCACACTGAATTTTTCTCTGAATTAATATCGCCATTTCAATCAAACCGAGACGTCATCCGTCAAGCTCGCGACTAGTGTGAAAGGGATAAAATATAAATGTTTACTTCAGAATTTTTACGTTCGTAAAGCTTCGTAAAGGTTCGTAAAGTTTCGTTTTCAGGTTACAGTTTTTTTGACGTCGAACTATGAAGTCGACTACTCTAATTGGGGAATTGCCCTCCCTTATGTCACACTTTCCACGGCATCGTAGCACGGCGCCGTCCGCCGTCGCCGTCTACGGCGACGGCGCCGCGCCGTCGAAATTCACGGCGCCGTGGTACAAAAAGTGGACGGTGTGTTGCAGGGGGCGATTCGCAATCGAAATTTCTCAGTTGGCGAGCGCGCAATGACATAATATAGTGTCTTACTAAAAATACGTCAATGTTATTAATTTACATGAATTAAGTATATTATTATTTATATTACAACATTTTACTTTAATATTTCAGTGATATATTAATAATATTTCATAAAATTACGAATTAATTATTAAAAACATATTTTTTGTGGGTGGCGCATTGTCGCGATTTTGATTAGTAACTAGATACGAAATTGACGCGAAAATCCGCCCCAACACAACATAGGATCACGGTCCTATGTTTCGAATCGCGTCTTTCAAAAACTGATGATACGTCAACCAAGAAGTGACAGTGAGACAACAAACGTATTAAATATAATGATGAAAGAGTGCGTTTTTCAGCCTCAAATATGAAAGAACAAACGGAACTACATTTCACGCTTAATTTTATTTTTTCTATATTTACATTTCTTGAAATAAGATTACGAAACGTATTATAAAAATTACAAACTATGTCAAATTTAGGGTTGTCAATACAAATAAAAATTAGTTTTCCCATGCATTTGGAAGATTTTAATTAATGAGGTGAACTTCTTTGCTAATATCAAAAATGAACTTTAGACAGTAACAATAATTATGTATAATTTAAATCATATTACATATTTTAGTTATCTGAAGATTTAAGATGCGCGTTGGCGTACACTTTTAAGCATTTCGAGTATATAAGGTACCAGCCATCCTGCTGTACGGTTATGTCCTTTTTGTGGGCATCCGAAGGGATACCCACACGATAAAGAAATAACAGACTTATAGTTTGGATGACATTATAGGCTACATTTTATCCCTGTATAGGTTCCTCTAGATAGTTTTTATAATGACTATCGCATTGAGATTAAAAAACCCGACTGCAAGCTACTTTCGACCTTAATGACATTTCTTAAAAAATACGTTTTTTGACATGTAGATGACGTTGATCACGAATATGAAATGAATTATGAATTAGAAAGCTACACTGTCACTGACTATTATAGGTTATATTAAATTTAAAAAAAAATTAGGGATCCTTACTAAAACTTCAATAATGTAACCCAAGATGTAAAAAATGACGTAAAAAATTCCTTACATCGCGTACGCTGCGAAAACTATTGAATATATAACAAAATAATGTACTGTGGAAATATATAACTTAAAAAGGTTTATATAAAAGTCCGCGATAGCATATGTCTATCTAATAAGGGTAGCCCACAGTAACCATTTTTATCTTTTACAAATTACAACAAAAACATGTGTCATTTTCGAAGCTATTTTTAACAATACAGTGTTATTCCTTATCCAATTAAATACGTTAGATACGTTGTGCATTTAATGTAGATCAAAATTGCCATTTACACTATATGATTACAATGAATAGTTTAAGAATTATCGCAATATTAAAAAATATTAAGGCGAAATAAATTCAAGCAGAAATACCGATCAAATTCATACCACGGAATCTATACCTTTGTATTGATTCTTATTTATATAAATTGTTTAGTATTAAAGATTGTTTCAATATCTGTTGATTACTTTTTGAATTATTGAAATCGGACGTTCTATTCAAAAGATATTACGAAATTATGAATGTGAATAAATCCGTTAGGTCCCATACATTATTTGAAAACTATTTAATTATGGGTATGGGCTAAAAGGGTGCAATGGGCGTTCGCAGTATGTCACGAGCGAAAACGGGGAGGGTCAGCTGAACAGAAAAGGCAACGGGTACGGGATCCGAATGCGGGGTCGAAACCTCCTTACGATACACCATGGGCAACGCAGGCGGTAGCGCCTCTCACCCAGGGGAGGCGCTGCCGCCTACGGCAAATACCTGCCGCAACGGGAGCGGCTCTGTAGAGGGCTGCTCAGAGGCTTCCCACGTGCCCCTCTGACTACCAGAAGGCACAGTGGAGAGCAGGCAAGAGGAGGGTTGGTCACCGAGCGAAGGCGTGAGGATTACAGCTGTGGCTGCCTGTCACCCCTTCACACCCGCCTCCCCCCTTTCCCGGATTCTATAGGGACACCGTCCACTCCTAAGAGGGCCATCTTAAAGTTGTAGATGGCCCAAGGTAGCGCGCAATATGCCCTAGGCAATCACCCCAGCAACGGAAGATCCGCGACGGCATGTGTTTTTAGTGACTCCGAGTCCGACATAATCACCCTGATGGCCGACGGGGGTGGTATCCGAGAGAACTTTAGCACGAAAATAAAGTTGAAACGGAATCCGAATTCCACGCGGGCGGAGCCGCGGGCAACAGCTAGTCAAAATATAAGAATAGAGACTTCAGTTCATTTCCGGCCTCTATTAAATTCTAAATTAAGAATTGAGAAAGAAACTTGAGCATTTCTATACTGGTGGTAACAGCGGGGCTGTAGCTAGAGCCGAATTTAAAGTAGGGCAGCGTTGGCTACAGGAAGGGCAGAAGTAAAAAAAAAAATCGATCTGCCCTCGAAGCACGGGCTCCTAAATAAATCAATCATCTAAATAAGTCAATACAATCATATAAATCTTACCCAAATTCTTCAGTGGTGGATCCACTGAAGAATTTGGTTTTATCTAAGTACATCAAACTCATCAAAACTTGCAATTGAATTGATTAGATCATCGTTGTTCGAAAACCTTTGTAATTCAGCAATTGGTTATTACGCCAGTCATTTTAAGCAAAAAGGTCGGACTAATTCCGGCGGAAGGTTTCTTTGTTTTAAAATGTTCCTTGGGTTCCCCTGAACATATCTGGAAAGTTCCCCATAGATCCCATGTACTATCGTAATTAAAAGTGCATTAGCACCGTAATGTTTATAATGGCTTGTCCGATTAAACGCGTATCTATGTGTATGTAATACTGTATTAATGTTTAACGCATACATTTATACGTCACACAGTATCGATATGAGAAAATATAAATGTGTGTGATGCGAAACAAAGAAAACGTTATGCTCGCCTTTTCATACTATTGTTCGAAACATGCATCTATATAAAGTAATGCAAAAATTCGTGATTCTACGTAAGGCAGTGCGTAGCCTGGTCGGTAACAAGGCTGCTACGGATAGTGTTGAAATCGGATGTTGTGGGTTCGGATCTTAGTTTTTCCACTTTTTGTTGTTTTGTTTTCATTAAATTTTAGGAACAAGTTAACAGAATTAGAAATAATTATTTACAAATAGAAAAATATTATACTTAATTTACAATAGATTATAAATAAAACAATAGTTTAAAAAAAAAAGTTTATTAAAAGAATTATCCAATGTTAATTTGTGGTTATAATAATTTCATCCAAAAAATATACTTTTATAATAAAATTAATATTGCATATTGAGGTTATAGCTTAATTATTCATTTTCTCGAAAGTTTTTTTTCGGAAAAGAGGATTGAAACTTAACCTCAACCATACAGTCTTATACTAATTACAGGCCAGCACGTCCCTTGATAGGCTCAGTAGTCTCAAATAGGCTCAACTGAAATTAAATAACAAAAATATTTAAACAGAATAGCTTAGCACGGAGTACAGCGATAACAATATCACGAGAGCTTTCACTTTAAATTGAGCCTAACTATTTTATATAAAATATAATATATAATAACAATAACTTTTATCTCTCTTTGCACCATTAAACCCCATATATTCTCAATCGGGTTCAAATCAGGGGATCGTGCTGGCCAAGGAAATTCAGTGGCGAGGAGTACTCATAACACGATTCCTGCCGGCTTGCTCTGCAAAGGGAAGTCATGGTAGAGATGCTTAAGTTTAATGCATTATTACATGTATTACACCTAAAATTCAGTACCATCTAAAATTTGAGAGAATTTCATACAAAATTGCCATGGTTGTTCTTTGGGATTTGCCACCGGCTTCCCTTTTGAACATTTTCACCCTTCGCCACAGCAAAGAATAACTTTACGTTCACTAAACCATTCGCGAAGTATGGTGGCTCGATGGATGGGACAATTATCGTGCACAAAACTTATATCATTTTTTTATACCACTTAGGTGGGAGACAAGCACACGGCCCACCTGATAGAAAGTGATTACCGTGGCCTTTGGACGTATGCAACACCAGGGGCGTCACACTCATGCTGCCGACCCTGAAGAAACCTTCTAATGCCCTTAAACCTTCATTTATATCTGGATAGACATTTCGCACTGTGGGCAACATTATATCTTCTAACACTTCCACATAATTTGCACTATTTGCACGCGTAGATATTGGGTCTAATTCACCCGGCCCTTGCGCTCTAATCCACCCCCACATAATTTACACTTAGATTCAGTGTTCGGTACTATGTTGTTTCACACCACCGTGTTTTATCCTTATGCCATTAATGTAATCTTCCTTTTTGAGATGATTTAAACGTTTTTTCATCAGAAAATATTGTTCATTCCCAGTTAAAGTAAATACTCTTCGTTATTCGTTTCATATTTTGCTACCATATAACGCCGCTTCAGCAGGTCTTCCACTTCTCCTCCAACTCTGCAACTCTTCTTCCTCAAATTGTTTCACGCAACGACTCCCAGTATTTCTCTAAAAAAAAAACAACCATATTACACAATTGCAACCAATGAATAAAATTGCACTACAACAATATTAATTAATTAATTAACTTACAGATAAGCCCGTCTCATTAGAAATTTGAGATATATTCAGACCATTCGAATATGGCCACAATATTAGCTTTTGCTTCAATACTTATATTTGACATATTGATTCATTAAAAAAGAAATGTAATCGCTCGAACAGTAATTAACACAAACAGTCGTAACCATAGATGATATAATATATAAATAGGGTAGTCGTAACTGACTTCACCAACCAACGACTTCACTCATAGCCAATGAATCCATTTTATTTCAAATGCACCCTCAAATAATTATTTTCTCGCTAAGTTTAAAATTCTACCTAAGAAACATTTTTATATTCGTATCAAAATTTATATATCATAACTTTTAAATATAAAACACAAAAAGTTATATTAGTTCCGGTAGGTTCGAACCATCACCGACAGGTTTCATACTATTCGTCAAGCCGCACGTTAAACTACTCAGCTACGGGCGGCTTACGTATGATATTGAAATTAACAATATCAATCAACGAGTGAACAATATTAATGTGTGTGTATGTGTGTGTGTGACTTATCTTCAAAGATTAAGGTCATAACTTCAAAAGTTTAGTAAGAATACTGTACGGCTAGTGTTGACGTGTATGTGTGTGTGAATTGTCTTCAAAGAATAAGGTCATAAGTACGAATAATGTTGACGCGCAATAGTTGCATCAGATTGGTACTGCACTTATGATCGCGATAGTACGCTCCCCCTCCCCCCCCCTCAAACGTCTCCCTAAATCCAGTTTTTTCTATTTTCCTCAGAAACGGTGAAAGCTATAAGAAAGTTGTCCAGGTACCATATAATTGCTATAAAATTACCTACCAAACGACAGTTCATTCATTTCAATGTGAGCTATAGTCTCTGAAATATACCTACAGAAATTTCACCAAAAAAAAAAATTGGCCCAAAATTATTCTTTGTACTAAATTTGAAGAAAAATTGCTGGAGTTGTTGCAAAATGATGTAGGCACAAGTAAATCTTCATACATTAAGGAATAAAATGATGTATGATTCATTGTTATGGCAGCATTGGTTCTCGAGTTACAGCGAATAGTGTCAAAAAACAACAAAATATAATTTTATAGTACGAAGACAGTAGAAACTTTGAAGATGATGATGCCTAAGGTTTAAATTATGGCAATTAAATATCCATACATATGATCACGCCTCTATCCCTGGAGGGTTAGGCAGAGGTGAATTAACACCCACATTTCACCAATCATGGTATAAGGTCTCAGGCAATAAGTAATAGCCTATTGCCGTTTTTCGGGCACTATTGTTGACTCCAGCCATGTATCTGTGGCTGAGCCTGGGCTGTTTATATCTCTCTGATGTTAAACATCTCTATTCTTTAGTCACCTTGTACGACACCGCATGGCAGGAGATGGAGTGGCCCAAATTCTTCTCTGCCGGGAACCACGCCGCAATTAAGTTTAAATAAACGGACTTAATAAAATCATTTCCCCTGAAATACTAAACGATTTATCCTTTCAGTAACGATGTAGCGCCACATTATAAATATAATGGGAAAAAATATGCAAAACGGTTACTCCGATTTTAATATATGAGGTGTCAAATAATACCTACTTCTTGTCATGTTTTATTATAAAAAAAATAAAAGCTTTAACTATATCAAAAACTACCCGTTTATTAAAAAAATGAATAATAACTAGTCCCCATGTTCCTCGCTTCTGACAAGCTTATGAAACTGATAAGCTGTTCCTGAAAAACGAATTAACTAACCTATTCACTCTAGTCTTAAATACACCCAAGTTATAGCTATCCGGCAACACAGATTCGGGCAAGGCCGTTTGGTGTGTATAAGTGGAAAGTCCATGGTGTATCAGTGGCGGGTCACCGTGCGTATGGTCGTTCGATGGTGGAAAGGGTTTGGCGGAATTAAGTTGTGCAAATCTTGTGCACACTCCATGAAGTGCATCCGATAAAAAATCGAGAGTCATGCAACTCTTAGCTGATGTTCTAGGCTCTGAAGCCTATTTTCAACTAGAGCGTCGTTATTGATGAGCCTCCAAGAGGCTTGTTTCTCTATTGCCTCAAGGGATTCAAGCTGGTATTTGGCTGAACCGTCACAAAGGTGCGAGCAGTATTTTATGCACGATCGAACTTGCGCTTGGTAGAGAATGAGAAGTTGTTCCAGTGTGAATTACTAATCTTACTTTTGATAGCATTCTCAGCTTTTTAGCAGCTTCGCAGAGAAGAGACACGCCTGACTGGGTTTTGGTTGCGTTGAAGTTGACCAAGTTGGCATCTCCCCAATCGGAGGATGCCTGCAAAGGAAAGTTCAACCGCTCAACCATGGTTTCCTTAAGAGACCGGATCTCAACCATGCCAGCGTACGGCCGTCTCGTAACTCTCTACCATTGTGATGTCGTCTGCGCACTCAATGGTTCCATGCTTGAGCAGATCGTTGATATGGAAAAGTGTGACAGAAAGTATGTACCGACCCCTAAGGGACCCCAGCGTTTATTTGCAAATGGTCCAACGAACTACCGCCAATGATACGGAATGACCGAGTTCCCAGAAAGATTGCAATCCAGGCATACAAGACAGCCGAAGGAAGGCAGTTTGTTGAATAAGTTATCGTGCTAGACCCTGTCAAAGGCCTCTGAGATGTCGAGGGAGACCCCTAGCACTCAATGGCCTTATTCTTAATGTGGCATATCCGTGGTCCGTTTATTTAAATTTTATAACCATAAGGTGGACTGACGACCTACGTAGGGTGGCAGGGACACACTGAATGCGGAAGGCGGAAGATCGGCAAACGTGGCGCGTATTGGGGGAGGCCTATGTCCAGGCCTATGTAAGTACCGCGGTAGCCTAGTGGTATGGGTAATGGACTGCTGAGACGAGGTCACGGGTTCGATCCCAGGTTTACCATGGCACACACCAATGACTTTTCGATGATTTTCGAAGTTATGTGTGTGTTTATCGCAGGTTTATAAGTGCCCGGTTAATGGCAATAGGCTCGCCACCTATTACATTGGGACCTAAACATAAACGGCGAAATGTGGGTGCTAGCACCTTTGCCTACCCCCTCGGGGACAAAGGCGTGAGTTTATGTTATGTTATGTTAATCTATGTCCAGCAGTGGACTGCAATAGGCTAATTGATTGATTGAACCATAAATTTGACCCTTAGGCATCATCATTTTCTAAGTTCCTACTTTCTTCACACCAGAAAATTATATTGTGGTGTTTGACACTATTCGCTGTAACTCGAGAACCAATGCTGCTATAACAATGAATTATACGTCATTTTATTCCTAAATGTATGAAGATTTACTTGTGCCTACATCATTTTGCCACAACTCCTGTAATTTTTCTTCAAATTTAGTACAAAAAATAATTTTACGCCAAATTTTTTTTTTGGTGAAATTTCTGTTGGTATATTTCACATTGAAATTAATGAACTGTCGTTTGGTAGGTAATTTTATAGCAATTATATGGTACCTGAACAATTTTCTTGTAGCTTTCACCGTTTCTGAGAAAAATAGAAAAAACTGGATTTAGGGAGACTTTTGAGGGGGGGGGGGGGAGGGGGGAGCGTACATGGGATCTATGGGGAACTTTCCAGATATGTTCAGGGGAACCTAAGGAACATTTTAAAACAAAGAAACCTTCCGCCGCAATTAGTCCTAGGTTTCAAGGATTTTTTGTCTAAAATAACTGAGCTATATGTCCAACGATTCGAAATACTCAGACTTAAATGGCT
Source organism: Eilema depressum (assembly GCA_914767945.1). Taxonomy (NCBI): domain Eukaryota; kingdom Metazoa; phylum Arthropoda; class Insecta; order Lepidoptera; family Erebidae; genus Eilema; species Eilema depressum. The sequence continues at coordinate 5,038,518 of OU612040.1, forward strand.
CGTCATTCCCTTCTTTAGTTTGTCTGACAGAAGGAACAGCTGTGCAATTCACTAAGCAAGCACAACGATGCGAGTCGCAACGATGTGCTCGATAGAGATTGTCATTGGTCGATCTCCAGTGACGTGATACAATCCGACCAATGACAATCTCTATCGCGCACAACGTTGTGACTCGCATCGTTGTGCTAGCTTAGTGAGTTACAGTGCAGGACAGGCCTCTTGTCCTTAACTCATTATTGAATCATTATCTTCATCATCATCTTCATGGAGACGTATTTTTCTGATTGCATTCGAGGCCAACGTGACCTCGGATGCAATCTGCAATGCAATTCTGTAAGCGCACAACGACGAGCACAACGTTGCGACAGCCTTGATATAGATGTTCATTGGTCGATCTCCAGTGACGTCACGCAGTCCGACCAATGGCAATCTCTATCAAGGTTGTCGCAACGTTGTGCTCGTCGTTGTGCGCTTACAGAATTGCATTGCTGCTCAGGCTCAGGTTCTTTCTCCTCCACTTTGCACGATCTTGGGTGTTCATGGTAGTGAGACCATTTGCACGCATTTAACCTTCCACGATATGAAGCCAGGACTTCTTGGGCCTACACCTTCTACCTGGACCCAGCTGGGGAGGGCCATTGCCAGGCATTTTTTGCACACGTAACCTGGTAGTTTCAGTAAGACGTGGTCGCACCAGGCGAAGGCGGCTCTCAGGCATTTTATCTGCGATTTTACGGACATGAAGCGAGATGTGTGCGAGATGGATGCGAGAGTTATACACGCGATCTTTACGTATGGCTCCGCACAGCCTGCTGTGGATGTGCGCAGTCATTTTCATCTCATTGACAGGCAACTCCTGGTTATACTGTGGTTATGTCGCTACAATGTGTGCCTTGGAGCGAGAGGTACCTACTGATTTGACGTCGCAGTCCATGTCACCAGTCACGTGAAGTATAGATCCCAGGCAATTAACCTGCTCCGTGCGCTCGATCAAGTCATGCGGACGGATGTGGGATCTGTTTAACTTGACGCCAACAATTAGTATTCTGTCTTCGCTACGTTTAGCTTGAAACCACCGTTTTCAAGCGCCTCCTTCCACACTTTACGCGTCGTACCAATCTTCTTCTGTCCGTGTCCATCAGCGCAATATTATCAGCATACATGTCATGAGCAATCATGGAGGCTGCTCAAGTGATGATGATTTCCGACAAAACGTCTAATATCACGCTGAACAAGTAAGGACTAAGGACGGATCCTTGGTGTATCCCGACAGTGATGGGGAAGGTTTTTCACCAAAACTCTCCAAACCACGGAGCCAGAATCGTGGTACAGCGAAAGATTCTAAATTTGAATTACGAGCGCAGCGAGTGATTCACAAATTAGAATCTTGAGCTTTACATGTCTCAGATAGTGTCAACGTAAGCCTCTGGAACTCTTTTGAACCGCAGTGCCCACCAGATCTCCGCGTGGGAAACAGTCGAAGGCTTTCTGCATGTGTAAAAATAAGCAGTGCAGAGGTGTATTCTTTCGCACTGTATTTCGCCACGACAATCCTTTTTTTTTTTTAAATATGAAAATTATGAAATTTAATAATAATGTCGCAAACTGTGGCAGGTATGTTCTGAAAACTTCAGATTATCAATACTAAATAACCTTAATAGTACGGTCAATAAAGTAGTTGTAGAGTGCGTGAGCGGGAACCTAAGCGATTTCTTCAGAAACTTATTCAGACTACTTAGAGAGAAAACATACTAAAAGTCCTGACGTCTAGGTGTCGAGCCGGAGAGGGGAGGGGGGGGCAAAGGTCTCAATTTTGGGTTATTTGTTAATAAATCAAAAACGGTGCGTTGTAGCGAAAAATGTTCTAAGATGAAATAAAAGCTTATAAAATTCTCTATAACTTTGATCTTATATACTTTTCCATACTCCTTCCCGTTTTTGAGCTACACGCTCTGGAAAAGTGAAAATTAAGGAATTAATTTTAATTAAAAAAATTATCGCACGGTGGGTATTTGTTTGTGCTGTACACTTGACTCTGAATATCTTGCCGTAAAATTTCCGCAGCTTTAGCAAGAATTCTCAGCTTTTCCTCTACTTCGTTTTTTTGCCTATTTTCGTACCAAAATAGGTAGGCCAAAGAAGTCCTGGCTTAACGTCGTGGAGGGTGACATGCGTGCAAATGGTCTCACTACCATGGACGCCCAAGATCGTGCGAAGTGGAGGAGGAAGAGCCGGAAGGCGGACCCTGAGTTTCGAGGTCATCTTGGCCACGGATGCAATCAGGAGAATACATCTATATCCGCATGATGATGCTTTCGTACCATACCTGATTGATAATATTGTACCCAAAGTCTCTAAAACACACCACCGGCGCGGCGTTTTGAAACGGTTGACCCCTGGTGTGATCAGTATTCGATCCCCATATTTATTTTCCAACTCGGCCTTGATAGTTCGCCACTGTTACAACACCGAGTATTAGAGTGAGAAAACTGAGTATCAATGCTTCCCTCCATATAAGCAAAAATTTCTTTTATAGCCTCTACGACATGGGTATCTCTAGGGATCTTAGCTTTCTGGAGTTTTGGGTAACTGACAGACTTCACAAATGAATAATAGCAGTCTTTGTGATATTTTGCTCCTTCAGCAACAAGATCTTTAGTGCAGGACAAACGACAAAGAAACGAAGTTCTTCTCCCCATGTATCATTTCTCAAAGAACATAAATATGCATACTACTAGCATTAATAAGATCCAGTATTCCCTTTTCTTTCACCTCAGAGACATTGTTACTTCCTTTAACCACATCTTCATTACATACAGGACACTTATTAGTACTCATATTAGATAGTGTTACTAATAACAGTGTATATGTTAAAAATATTTTGTGGCTGCTGCCCTGCGTTACCGGGTAGGCTACCGTGCCAAGCAAAATAAAATTACGAAAACTAATAATAACATAAGCCCGAAGGCATATATACGATGTTAATGGGAGTTTTAGCCAGTAAGGACGCGTTATCTACAGTGAGTATTAGGTACACGAAAAACAATCTTTATGATTGTTTTTCTCACCTCAACTCAGTTATCTGCTGTTACAAAAAACGCAATTTTGTACTGTAACCGCCTTCACCACGTGGAGGTACTCCCAGCTTATGTTAAAATAAATTTTAAGATAATTTTTCACATCAGTTAATGGTCATCACGCTGAATAACTTTTATTTTCACTTTTCCAGAGCGTGTAGTTCAAAAACGGGTAGGAGTATGGAAAAGTATATAATATCAAAGTTATAGAGAATTTTATAAGCTTTCAGTTCATCTTAGAACATTTTTCGCTACAACGCACCGTTTTTGATTTATTAAGAAAAAACCTAAAATTGAGACCTTTGCCCCCCCCCTCCGGCTCGACACCTAGACGTCAGGACTTTTAGTATGTTTTCTCTCTAAGTAGTTTAAATAAGTTTCTGAAGAAATCGCTTAGGTTCCCCGCTCACGCACTCTATACCCTCCTTTGAGCCATTCGTTGACCGTACTATAAACTATGAACAATTTAACTATGATATATTATATCTTAGTTTTTGGTATTTTTAAGGTAGGGCATTACGATTTCAAGGTAGGGCATTGCCCCACAATGCCCCCCCTTAGCTACGGCCCTGATTACCAGTATAAAATTCTTACGTCTCGGGTGTATGGGGCAATGACATCGGTATTTCTATACTATACTTAAAAGAAGTTCTCAACAAATATTTTATGTAAAAGTTTATTGATAATGAAATAAATAATTATAAATGAATAAATAAAAAATATAAAAATGGGAAATAAACAAATGAGTAAATATTATATTTATTATGTCTTTGTTCTCCGTCTAACCTTGCTCTAGGGCAGGCTTTTACACTTTATCAAAATGTAGGCGTACAATGCAAGGTACAGTCAACGACAATCCCTACTAATATTATAAATGCGAAAGTAACTCTGTCTGTCTGTCTGTCTGCCTGTCTGTCTGTCTGTCTGTCTGTCTCGCTTTTACGACTAAACCGCTGAACCGATTTTGATGAAATTTGGTATAGGGGTAGATTAGACCTTGAGAAAGGACACAGGTTATGTTTGGTCGCGATAACCGACATCCACGCGGGCGGAGCCGCGGGTGAAAGCTAGTAATATATAAATATCAGCTTAATAAATTCTAATGTAATATACCTTAGCCACAAATTAGATTATCCTTACTTCGTAGACGGGTCTCAGCCAACTAGCTTAATCAGTCGTTCAATTAACCGCCTAGGCTCTTTACTAAACGGCGCCGTTTCTTTAATAAAGTTATTATTATGAGACTAGACAAATATACATTTGAACAGGTTTGAACCCCTTTGAAAATGCTGCAGTGAAGTTTGGTGCGCCGTTTCTTCTCCACCAGCGTCGGGAAGCGGTAGTAAACTTAGTTTCAATAGAATTGACTTCAAAACGATGTAATTTGAATTACATAAAAGAATTAAGTAAAATATGAATGAAATACCTAAGTATATTGAATTGAATTTTGAAGCATTTATTATGCTGATTGCTCAAATCGATTTACAAAGTGAAAAGAGAATTTGACGAAATTCAATTCAACAGTTTGGGCGGAGTCATCTAAAATCAATGTTTAAAAATGATTGTAAAATCATTCATTGGTTCCGATAGCACTCGTTTGAGAATTGTTAGATGTCTCCACCGTCGCCCTTAGACGGAAAGTGTAGAGGAATTTGGATTAGCTTCGTGCGGGCTTCGGTGGCTTAGCGGTTAGAGCATTCCCCCTGTAAGGGAAAGGTCGTGGGTTCGAATCCTGCCCGAAGTCAAATTCTCTTTTCTCTTTGTAAATCGATTTAAATACCTATACTTTTGTTATTTGTACGCGGCGACTGTACACAATGTCACAAAAACACGTTGTTTCATTTGCACGCGTATTGTGCAGGGGTTGCACCTGTTCTTTATTGAACGAGTAGGTATTAATGAGGTTCCGTAAGTACGCCTATTCAGTCGGTGAAACGGCTGAGGTATATAAGGACCAAGCTTATTACTTCCCATATCAGTACAACTTCATAGGTTCAACCAGCAAAATGCTATTTGAATCCAACAGGTACGTGGTCTTGTTTTGTCAAATATATTGTTACAAGGAATAGTAGATTGTTTAACAAGGGAGCAAAATAGTATTTTTACGGCGAGGGCGCCACTTTGAACCACGAGCGTAGCGAAGGTTTCTAGAAACCTGAGCGCAGTGAGGGGTTCAAAGTACATCGCCCGGGGGGAAAATTATTTGCTCCCGAGTTATATACTCTACTTTTCATTCCCTTTCTATGAGAAAAATATATATAGGTACTGATTACAGAGAATCATTTTCAAATAATTTATTTTACTTTATTATTGTTATAATAATTGTAGTAATAAAACGAAATTGGTTCGATTTCTATGATTGATATATTATAATGTTCCAAATTCAAATCACTTTTCCACCTGCTAAAAAGTTCTTAACTGAAAAGTGCTACTTTGCTCCCACTTAGGTATAGAGGAACAAAGTGATACTTTTTGAATAGAAGGGATGAAAAAAGTAGATTGTATAACAAGGGAACAAAATAGTGTTTTTACTTCGAGGGCGCCACTTTGAACCACAAGCGTAGCGAAGGTTTCTAGCTCTTATGTAGAAACCTGAGCGGAGCGAGGGAAAAAATAATTTGCTCACGAGTTATATACTCTACTTTTCATCCCCTTTCTATCAGAAAAATACATAGGGATACTGATTACAGAGGATCATTTTCAAATGATTTATTGTACTTTATTGTTGTTATAAAATTCTTGACATAATTGTAATATTTTGACATTAATATTATGTGCTCTTTTTGTGCCTAAACTGAATAAACAAAAGTTATTCTTTTATTCTTTGATACAAAAAACAGAGACCGAATACGCGTACTTGTTTGTTATTTACATAGCTTGGGTCGCCACACCGCCGCGCCGTGCAGCCCATACATACCAGCCAGTAATTAATAAAAGTTGGTTCGATTTCTATGAATGATATAATATTCCAAATTCAAATCACTTTTCCACCCGCTAAAAGGCAGCAGAAATGTGCTACTTTGCTCCCACTTATCAAAGAACAAAATGACAATTTTCAAATAGAAGGGATGAAAAATTGATATTCGAATCATAAGCAAGATGTCATTCACTCAGTGAGAGTCCCTGGTCCACCCTGGAATTCTGTAAGCGCACAACGACGAGCGCAACGTTGCGACAACCTTGATATAGATTGTCATTGGTCGGTCTCCAGTGACGTCACCCATTCCGACCAATAATCAGTCGACCTCTGTCCACAGAAACATGAACTCTCTGTACGTTTTGTCGTTCGTACTTGCCCTGGCCGTCCGCGGAACCGCGGACGCCACCTCGGGCTCCGGTGGCATACCCAGTGACACTTGCGAGAAGGCCACCAGCACCAGTTATGTGTTTAGCTTGTACTACTGCTTCTTCGATTTTAGTAATGAGAGGTGCCCTCCTGTAGAATTAGGAATAAAAAGTAAGTAACTGGTTCAGCTATCCAATCCTGCCGACAGAGCCAATTTCGATGCAATGGAGGAAAATTGGCAAAATAGGTGCAACTGTATAGCGGCAATTAATTTATGATAGTAGATGACCGTTGTTAAGGCCATACGCAATGATTTAAAAAAAAAGATGAGCCGCGTTCGTTTATTGTTTATTATCTTTTTTATGTACTTTGTTTATGTCCTCTTTATTATCTTTAAAAATCCTATAAATTATTTTTTAAGTACATAATTACATATATTATATAGAAAAATATGATATATTGATAGAGCTTTACGGCATTACAATTGGCGGCCTTATCGCACAAGGCAATCTCTTCCAGGCAACTATGGGATGGAGTGTGTTAGATAATAATGAATATAGCCGGCAGTTTTCGGTGTACATAAAATCTATTAATCACTCTATATTGTTATTTATATTCTGATATACTATATAGTTATAGATATAATACCAAAAAAAAAATAATAAAATCAACCATCCGCCGTTTTTTAGAACCATCTTTCATTGGTCAGTCTCTTCGACATGACGCCCTAGGTACGCGCGGGAGACGGGGTAAAAAAGAGCATGAGTCGCGTGAGAGCGAGCGAGATACCGCTGTGAGCGTTGGCGGCGGACTGACCAAATCTGACAGTCGAATGGTCGCCGTCCCCGTCTATCGTCGTCTAACTAGGCGCGGTGCGACGGTTACGATCAGTCTATCGCAGTAACATAGGATCACTTGATACAGAAAAAGATACCTAAGTTTAATGAATTTCACTACGGTTTCCCCAATAGTTTTGTTGCGCTAGAGCGAAATCTATCATTTTATGTAAGGTCACATTCTTGTTCTACAATAAGGCTGTGTTTATTTTTCAGAAAAGTTATTTGGCAACCTTAAATCCCTTCTTTGTGCATCTGAATCAGATCAAAAGGAATTATGCTGTATAATACGAAAAATGCATGAAGACTGTCCCACATTTTGTGACACAATGGACAGGATACTTGATCCTCACGGAAATACTGTAACAGGTAAAGTTATAAGGTCTACTACGTTACTTTTATAAGTTTGAAACTGTGTGATATTTGTCTTGGTTGTATTTATTCTAGCTATGTACTAGCATTCTTAATGGCTTCATTTATTTTAATTTCAAGTTCATTTTTGTTGTTGCCTCTGACAATTCTTCTTCTTCTTCTTCCGTCCCTTAGTCCCATATCTATCTGGGTCGGGTCTTCTTGTACGTCTGCGCCAGGTCGTTCTGTCCTAGGTTGTCTCAGGGGCTAGGTTCTGTTCTTTGATCAATTACCATATACTTATGTAATAAAAGTCAGAAGTTTAGAGCAAACAACCTTTTCAAAAATCTTAGCTATTATAGGAATTAGGGTTATGGGTTTGTAGTTAGATACTAATGTTAGTTCTGTCCCCTTTTTTAATAAAGGAGCTTCACTACAGAGATTTTCGGATTTTTCTGATAATTCCGAAAGGTTGATAATATGAGCATTCTGGATCATAAGGTTTAGGAAGCTAAATGGAGTTTCCAATAGTTAGTCTTCTGGTGTAAGTGGAACAACCGCACATGGGGCACTTTTTTAACACTTGGGTGCTTATTACGTATATGACTCGTCACCCAATTATTTTTCCCTCGGGCAATGTACTTTGAACCCCTCGCTGCGTTCAGGATTCTACTTTAGAATCACTCGCTTCGCTCGTGGTTCAAAGTAGCGTCCTTGCCATAAAAATACTATTTTGCTCCCTTGTCATACAATCTACTATTTTCTGTCAGTTAATATTTTTATAGCCTTCGAAAACATCTTGATACTCATAAAATGTTAATAATGTTGCCATTTTCAGATAATTCTCAAAGTGAATTGATTTTTTTTATTGGCCAATAGTTACTTTATTATATTTATTCTTATAACTTCATAACTTGAACTAATGAATATCTAAAAACAATATCAAACACGTGAGTTTTTTTTGTTCACCCAAGTCTGTTAACGTTACACTCCATAAACACTAAACTTCATGTTTTTTCTTTATTTATTAAAAACTTTATGCATAAAGTACGGTACAATAAACATAGGTATGTCATTTAGTAGTACAATGTTGGCTGGTTTTTAAACGAACCTAATAAAAAAATGAAAAATAAATCATTTTTTGTCGATGTGTAGTCATTTTAACCTGTTTAATTTTCGCCACCGTTTTCTGGAGTCATCTTTCGTTGGTCAGACTCTATTACGACATGACGCCCTAAGTACGCGCGGGGGATGGGGTATAGAAAAAGCATGAGTCGCGCGAGGGCGAGCGAGATACCGCTGTGAGCGCTGGCTGCGGACTGACCAAATCTGACAGTCGAATGGTCGCCGCCCCCGTCTCGCCGCGCACCTATCTCTAGGCGCCGTGCAACGGTTACTGTCAGTCTATCGGAGTAACATAGGATTCATATATGTACCTATCTATTATTTATTATTACGAATACGATAGATAATACGGAGCATTTGATACAGAAAAAGATAGCTATGTTTAGTAAGTTCCACTACAGTTTCCTAAATAGTTTTGTTGTGCTAGAGCGAAATCTATAATTTTATTTAAGATCTAATTCTTGTTCTACAATAAGGCTGTGTTTGTTTTTCAGATGGACTTGATTGTTTAACTGAAGCAGATCGAAAAGAATTATGCTGTACATTACGAAAAATGAAAGAACAGTCTCCCGTGCATTTTGACCAAATAGAGAGTCTAATTGATCGTCCCGGATATATTGCCAAATTCACGAAAGCTTGCACAACATAAATTAATTTTAACAAAAAAGTTTAACCGACTTCAAGAAACGAAAAAGAGGCACTCAAAAGCGAAATATAACTTAATTTACAGACTTATTGATTTATTAGAAGTCGGTGCCTAGCCCACCATACCTATTTCATATATTAGAGGCCATATTTCAATTTGATTGCATCATAGTAGTTCAGACACAACAAAGTTGGCTGGCACCGACTTCTTATAAATCAGTAAGTCTCTAAATTAAATTATTTTTCGCTTTTGAGTGCCTCTTTTTCGTTTCTTGAAATCGGTTACACTTTTTTGTTAAAATTCATTTATTTTTCTCCTTTTAGTGAGTTATAATCGATCCATCTTCCATCCTCTGCTTAAGTTCCTATCATCAGCAGCAAATCACGAGAATATAATTTTTTAAAGTTGTATTTTGTAATAATTTTCACTATCCTGTAATTCTAAAAACAAGCGCCTAGGCATGTTTTTTTGGCAATGAAACGACAATCATTGGATTGCTAACATATAAAAGTAGGCGCACGTAGGTGCATTAGCCCGGTCTTGGAGGATTTCCCTTGATTTCTTCAGGATCATAGCATTAGATCCGGATGTCTTGGATATGGGATCACTCTGAAAGTATCCTCTATCCAACAAGAAAAGAATTTTCAAAATCCGTCCAGAATTGGTTTCACAATCACGTAACAAATATAAAAAAAGATAGCCTACGAATTGCGAACCTCCTTTTTTGAAGTCGGTTAAATAATCTGAAACTTAGGTATTGGTGTCTACAATATAAAGTTTTTGTTTGTATTAATTACTTATTGACCAAAATATGAGTGAACTTCATTCACTCTGCGTGCAGCGGTTATCTAAACAAAAGTGTGTTCTATACTCTGTTGTATTATTTCAACCCAACAACACTTGCACCTATACAATAATCAGCTCAAATGAAGAAAAAATCAGGTTAGCTTAGGTCAGAAGGAAGAGAGACTATCACAAAAGCTTTTTTTATTATTTTTTATTTATTTAAATGGACTAAACACATCACAATCATATACGTATTATATCCTAAATACAATGTTTAGATCTGGATCGTAACGTAAATATTATGTGCACACATAGAGAAACAAAAGTTTACACAATATAAATCTCTGATTTAAAAATACTAAAATATATATAAATTAGATTTGAAACCAAGCCCACTATGAAGGACGTCTTTCACAATAATTTTGATATATTATCTGTTATACCTAGTTGCAATCAAAAACATCAAGTGATCTAAAGTCTCTCGCCAAACTATTATAAATTGCTTTTGAATTCATTGGTCTTAAGAAGAAGGTGGTTTAATGGTTCTCCCTTGTTTGGTATAACAACGTTTGGTCGAATGTTACTAATTCGAACAACGTTTGAGAAAATAATTGCTTTGCATAAATCGATTGACATAATTTTCATTTCATCGAATATTTATTTGCGATAACAACTTTTGCGCTATTGATCAAAAAGTTTAATGCTCATTTCATGTAATGTTCAGTTGATATTATTATGTATTTCATCGAATATTTAATTGGTATAATGTTAATGTAGTGTAGAAATTTATTTATCTGGCCCTCGGCGGCCGCTACCGCGGCACGCTCGCTTCGCTCGCTCGCCTCGTGCTTGTTGTGGTCACAGTTCTAACCTAACCTAACCCTGCCGATTTCCGTGATGTAAGAAAACCACTAAGAGTATGTTTCATGAAAAACAATACAAGTAAAATTGAAAAACTCTCAGTGCAATCGGCAGGGTTAGGTTAGGTTAGAACTGTGACCACAACAAGCTGCAAGCAAGATTCGGTATGATCTCTCGACTAAATCATTATTAGTCTAATGAAGCCAAAGATATTATATATAAAAAGAAGTAGATTCGTTATTTGCGCGGAAATCGTGAAGATTCGAAAACGAGTCAATTGGAACGTTTGCCTCTAGTACCGCGTGCCGAGCGGCGCCGGCCGGACGTTGAGCGGAAGCATCAGTGACTTATAAAAATAACGAAAATGGCATCGTATGTTTATAGACACTGCACGAACTATTACTCTAAAGTTAATACATCAAAAGGGATTTCATATCACATGGAAATAATACATATTTCGACTGATAAAGACCAAATTTCTGACTTTCATAATATTCAAGTTAAAATTGTTAAAAAGAGACAGTATGATATAATTTGGTGCGTGAGCGACAAGGACGTGTGTGATCCGAACATAGATTAAAGTACAGATGAGAATATCGTAGGCATTAAACTCACTACATACTACCTCCCAATTTTAATTTGTTGTTTTTTATAATTGCCTACTAATACTATGTGGTTCAAGTAAGTTAATAAGTGCGAACTTCACTTCACTGGCAAGTATCTACTTAGGTAAGTACCTACTTGTTAAAATTTGTAGGTACTATTGGCAGCAACAAAATAATGAAATAGAATAAACATACCTAGCTTTTTTATACTTAACTAGCTGCCCCGGCGAACTTCGTACCGCCATATTTTCGGCCCGCGTGGTATTCAAATCCCGTCCCCGCTGCACCCTTATCACTTAGGGGGATGAAAAATAGATGTTGGCCGATTCTTATAGATACCGGATAAGCACAAAAAATTTCATCAAAATCGGTAGAGCCGTTTCGGAGGAGTTCGATTACGCACCCCGTGACAGAAGAATTTTATATATTAGAAGATACAATAACAATGACAAACAAACATCTTTGTCTAAACAAAATTACGCAATTATCTCAAACTTCACTTTACTGGCAAGTACCTACTTAGGTACTTGCTAAAATTGTACTACTGACAGCAACAAAATAATGAAATTTAAAAATTATACCTAGCTTTTTCATAATACATTAACAAAGTTAAACAAACATCTTTGTCTAAACAAAATTAGGCAATAAACTCAATTCAGAGAGCTCTGTACCTTCTTTTTCAATAATTTTGCTAGCCTATGTCACCGACTAGCAACCGCACTGTGATTGGTACATTGTTATCATTAAAGTCCAAGTGACAAACAATAGCTGTCTTCTTCTTTTATATTGTATTTTTCATGTCCTCTCTTTTCAATCCATTGGTTATGTAGGGAAGTGTAGATGAATTAAAAATGTGTGTGTGTGAGTTCGGCACATTTTTCTACGTTGATTTGTAAGCATATGACATGTCTATGTTATGAAATGTCTTTGAATGAAGCATTAGTTTAAATAAAATTAGTGCAAATGAAAATTCGGTGAAATGATATTATTCCAACTAAATAATTATGCTAAATAAAATTCTACCAATTAAATATTCGGTCAAATGAATAATTATGTGAAATGACTTTATTGTAACTGAAATTATTAGTTCAAGTGATATTCGACCAAACGTTGTTATACCAAACAAGGGAGAACCGGTTTAATGGCTTTACCTAACAATAAATTGTAATTTGATAACCTATATTAGGGTGTTTATATAAAGAAAGAGGTTACCGGTATTGACTAGCTAATCCGACAAGTTTCCATAGCAACAAAAATTATGAAAGTTCATTGTTTGCGTTTTAACACCACATATGGTAAAAAAACAATTGCAACGCATTCGCACCCGTACGTTTAAAAACATAAAGGCGAGAATGCTTTGTGATATTTATTGACAAACGACGAATTGACATGATGAGAAGCCAGAATTACAAAATCCCGAAGTTCAAAACTCCGAAGGTCAGAATCTTTTAATTATATTCATCGGGATATTGTTTAGTTACTTATTAAAATACCAAAAATCTAAATCCCGAATGTACGAAATACCGAAGACGATATACCGAAGTTCAAAATCTCAAAGTGCAGAATCCCGAAAGTTCCCGAAAGAAAGTAGGTAATTTATAATATACCTAATTATAATATAAATATATGGCGGAGGTTATTCTTATGCCCTTTTAACCTATATCTCAGAACAGATAATATTTCTAAGTCGAGGCGGGCAATGTCCAACCAGCACAATCCGACTTGGATAGATTAGGTTAGGTAAATATTTTTATAACCACCTTCAGTTTTGAACTTTGGGATTTTGTACTTCGGGATTTTGTACTTTCGGTATTTTGAACATTCGACCAAACGAACATTCGGGATTTTGATATGTAACCTTACAAATACCAATAATGTTACAAAAGTGGCCCTTAGTTTGAGTCAAAGTCAAAGTCAAAGTCAAAGTCAAAGTCAAAGTCAAAGTCAAAGTCAAAGTCAAAGTCAAAGTCAAAGTCAAAGTCAAAGTCAAAGTCAAAGTCAAAGTCAAAGTCAAAGTCAAAGTCAAAGTCAAAGTTAAAGTTAAAGTTAAAGTTAAAGTCAAAGTCAAATTTATTTATTTGCATAACACAGGTTACAAAAAGCTGTTAGAAGATACACTTTCATCAAGTGTATAGGTGCACTGTATTACAACCTCTTTAAGGTGTGCAAATAATATTTAGGTATGAAAATTATGCAAAGTCATAATATTAATCAGAAAGCATTCATAACAATATTTAGAGAAATATCAGCATCATGTCAAAAAATTACAATTACAATAAATATGTCATAATTATGATAATGACAAAAAAATAAAATAAAAAATTAAATAATATACCTATAACGAACAAAGGAAATAAGAAATTTATAATTTCTCTTGCAGGAAGTCTTATTTATTTATTTATTTATTGACACACCAACTTACGGTATACATAAATATAAATCATTATCATCATGGAATACAAAATATACTTCTGATTTGTACACCACTTAAAGGTATGCACAGCTTACACCATAGGATAGCGTACGGTTAAGTGCTAATTAATTAACAATTTGAAGTTTCAAATTTAATAAGTAAGTACACCGATTACTCCTAGGTTTATGATGCGATTTCCGTGATTCTTTTTTTATTCGATGTGAAATAGTTGTCATTTGGTCCCATAGAAATTTAACATAGTTTGGCCCAGTAGTTTTCATTTTATGATGCTTCTTGGGTTTTCGTAGTTAAAATTTTTACCCAACTTCTCATATAATGTTGTCCCATATTTCCGTCGTTTATGAACTGGTTTCGAAAAATCTTTTTGCATTGAGTTCGGTATTAGTCACAGGTAGTTCCATATTAATTTCATGGATACTGGACCTTGAACTCCGGAGATACACCAGAAAACTCCTCGAAATCAAATAATAGGTGATAAGAAATTAGCTAGTTTTATGACGATACGGTGTCTATGTCACCTCATTACGATGGTCAAGGACGTGCTAAAATTACCTAGTCTTCGTCGGGCTAAATGTCATCATACATCATCATCATCTTCATGGAGACGTATTTTTCTGATTACATCAGAAGCTCATATGACTTTATGAGGAGAACTCATTTGATTTATAGCATGAATGTCTCGTTTAAGTTATTGACAAGTTTAAGTCAATACTATGGTAAGTAGGTACTATCATTGAAGATATATTATATTGGACTGAATTAGACCACTAAATTTCTGCACCTTTCGATGGCCTACCCATAGCTACTAAAAAAAAACGAAATGTTATAGACTACCCGTAGCAATCCTACTGTAGCTTACTGAATAGCCTATTATAGACACTAAAAAGTAAAAAAAAAAAAAACTACGTTTAAAAAAACCGACTTCAAAAAACTATTCCAATAAAAATAAAATGCACTAAAAAGTTGAAAATAATTGTGTATTCTTCTCACGACACCGACTCCAAAACTGACAATAATTTGTAATAAAGTTTTTGAAGAATACACAATTATTTTCAACTTTTTAGTGCATTTTATTTTTATTGGAATAGTTTTTTGAAGTCGGTTTTTTTAAACGTAGTTTTTTTTTGTATCGAAACTTTTTTAAGAACAAAGCAACATAATCAATGAAATTAAAAAAGAAGTCTATAACTCACTTGTGAATAATAGCAATGAAAAATAGGTGTCATTCCGTGCTTAATTGCGGTGAAAAAAAAGTTTATAAGCAAGTGTGTTGAAAAAGTAGTTACGTTTGCCTCTTTTATGTTTTTGGGTAATTTGTTGTAAATTTTTGGAGCCATGGCAAAGACACTATCATGCATTATAATATATAATAGTAGTGTTTGCCGGACACAAGCGTAACCGACTTTTGTCTCTTTGCATTCGTCCAGATGCGTCAGTGGCCAAAACAAATATTTTTTTAATCTTTATTTATTTTGGGGGTTTGATCCATTAAGGATATGTCAACCCCATCGTACCTTAATTCATAGTGGGCACAGTCTTACAATAATTGCTACAGTCTAGGTATATTTATTATTAGCCTTCCGCCCGCGGCTCCGCCCGCGTGCATCTCGGCCAACGCGACTTTTGCTCATATCTTCGGTTCTACTCAACCGATTGCGATCAAACAAACGTAAGATTTTAAGTCTGAGTAAGCCCTTTCTAACAAAAAAACCGCATCAAAATCCGTCCAGTAGTTTTTGCGTCCATCGCGGACAAACAGACAAACAGACAAACCGACAAACAGACAAACAGACAAACAGACAAACAGACAAACAGACAAACAGACAAACAGACAAACAGACAAACAGACAAACAGACAAACAGACAAACAGACAAACAGACAAACAGACAAACAGACAAACAGACAAACAGACAAACAGACAAACAGACAAACAGACAAACAGACAAACAGACAAACAGACAAACAGACAAACAGACAAACAGACAAACAGACAAACAGACAAACAGACAAACAGACAAACAGACAAACAGACAAACAGACAAACAGACAAACAGACAAACAGACAAACAGACAAACAGACAAACAGACAAACAGACAAACAGACAAACAGACAAACAGACAAACAGACAAACAGACAAACAGACAAACAGACAAACAGACAAACAGACAAACAGACAAACAGACAAACAGACAAACAGACAAACAGACAAACAGACAAACAGACAAACAGACAAACAGACAAACAGACAAACAGACAAACAGACAAACAGACAAACAGACAAACAGACAAACAGACAAACAGACAAACAGACAAACAGACAAACAGACAAACAGACAAACAGACAAACAGACAAACAGACAAACAGACAAACAGACAAACAGACAAACAGACAAACAGACAAACAGACAAACAGACAAACAGACAAACAGACAAACAGACAAACAGACAAACAGACAAACAGACAAACAGACAAACAGACAAACAGACAAACAGACAAACAGACAAACAGACAAACAGACAAACAGACAAACAGACAAACAGACAAACAGACAAACAGACAAACAGACAAACAGACAAACAGACAAACAGACAAACAGACAAACAGACAAACAGACAAACAGACAAACAGACAAACAGACAAACAGACAAACAGACAAACAGACAAACAGACAAACAGACAAACAGACAAACAGACAAACAGACAAACAGACAAACAGACAAACAGACAAACAGACAAACAGACAAACAGACAAACAGACAAACAGACAAACAGACAAACAGACAAACAGACAAACAGACAAACAGACAAACAGACAAACAGACAAACAGACAAACAGACAAACAGACAAACAGACAAACAGACAAACAGACAAACAGACAAACAGACAAACAGACAAACAGACAAACAGACAAACAGACAAACAGACAAACAGACAAACAGACAAACAGACAAACAGACAAACAGACAAACAGACAAACAGACAAACAGACAAACAGACAAACAGACAAACAGACAAACAGACAAACAGACAAACAGACAAACAGACAAACAGACAAACAGACAAACAGACAAACAGACAAACAGACAAACAGACAAACAGACAAACAGACAAACAGACAAACAGACAAACAGACAAACAGACAAACAGACAAACAGTGGAACAAAAGAAAACCCGCAGTAAGACTGGAAAAAGCGGACAGACTTCGAAGTAAAAGTTTCAAATGCGACTGAGATTAACGCTAAGATGAAGATATCCAGCCCCCCTAGACAAGTGGCAATTCGTTGCTTGGCGTATTATGAAATAGAATGACGAATGTATAGGATTTGACATTTTTGACATTTGTTAACGCCTGTCATATACGTCAAATCCCATACATTTGGCATTTTATTCTACAAAGCGCCGGCCGACAAATTGCCACTTGTCTAGAAGGGCTGGTGTTTTTATTACAGATCCTGAAAGGAAACACGTGTGTTGTTGGAGAACCAGTACCTCCTTCTATGGGACGAGTTCCTTATAGAAAAATGCGTGATGACTAAGTCTTAGTTTACCAACAATACCCTTCCCCTTGGTATCAACGTTACATCACCTACATTTCTAGTAAGTTTATTTTAATTGTACAATAATTAATAGACTAAGAGCCCGTGAACGCCAGACCTTATCATTTTATAAAAGCTGAAAGTTTTTCAGCGCGTTCTCCCAACATAGGCAAGAACGATGGCGAAGTTTGGATAATAGTGGCTTTGGCAGGTATACGGTACTAAAGTTGTGGAAAAAAAAGTGTGATTTAGGTATTACCTTCAAAATATTATTAGAAATCACGTCATTCACAGCCAGACACTTTAACATCGTGTTTTCCCCTTGCCAGACACACTCAATGCTCAATAAATTATATGTTTGAATTTAAAAGCCGATTTTCATACAGCATGTCCCAAAATTTAAGGATAAGCAGGCAGCAGAGGGAGAGCCTCATGGTTACTCGAGAAAAAAAAACCAGTTGTAATTTTTTTTAAATTGTCACACATCTGATAGAGCCACTATGACCCAAACTTCATAATATTTTTTTTCATAAGCCTTACATTAAAGCGCGGCGCAGACGGTGGGGCGGGCAGGCCCGGTCAATTTCGCCGCGAACGATAGCGCAAAGAGAATCCTATACTACCAACGCACATGAAGGCAAAAAGACTGCGCCGCAGGTGCCCCACCGGGCACTGGTGGCGCGACGCGGCATGTCCGTGGTGTTTTGTGTTCGCGGCGAGGACAGTCGCGGGCATCGACGGGCAGACGCGGTCTTTATTACTTCGCAGTCAAAAAGACCGGCCCGCCCCGCCGTTTGCGCCGTGCCTAATATTATCAAATACATAATACCTTAGGGAAATATTTTGGCTGTGTAGTTTATTCATAAGTTTTGTATTTCTGACACCTAAACTAGGCCAGGGCATGTATCTTAGGCGTCAGCATTCTACTACAGATTTTTACTTTTTATTTTGTTTCCGTTACAGAATCAATTACAAGTATCTTTTCGCTTCAATTTTTCAAGAATCATAATTACAATTACAATAAATAAAATCATCATATCAGAAAAACTATCATAGTCAACTCAAAATACAATAATAATACTAATTTAAAATTGTGTGGTCATTTTTCAATTTATATATATTTTTTTTATTTAAGACTTTATTGCACACTAAAAATTATACACAGGTTTAAATTAAGATTAAGATGAATATGAATAAAAAAATTATAGTGACAAAATAAAACAATCATCAATCAAAGAGATACGAGGGCCATCGTTCTTACCTGTGTTGGGAGCATGCACTGACAAATTTTCAGCTTCTATAAAAAATTAAGTTTAAAACTATAACCCGACTACTGCAAAAGCACGCCCCAAAAAGTATTAAACAAGAAAATATCAAGAATAGCCGTGGTCGTATGCCACTTTGCCCTAGAATATATTTTTTTGTTAGAGTAAGTGGCACTTAATTTTTTAATTATACTATTTTGGGGCAACCAATACCCAAAATTTATACATATTTGAATTGAGCCCTTGAATTTGATACCAAACACGGTATATTTACCTCAAGTTTATTTTTCAACGCAGTACTTTATGACCGCTAGAGGGCGCCACATTAGATTCAGTGACACGTCATATAGCCTATAACCAGCGGATGATTAAGACGCTTCTATCGATACCTCATTTGTCCAGTTCTAATAAGTGGTTGAAGAGCAATGAGGGAAGAAACGAGGTTACCTATCTTAATCCCGAATTTTAATATTCCGAATATCATAATCCCGAAAACGTTTGGCCATTTTTTCATAATCCCGTTTTTTCAAATTCCGAAGTTTTATTTGCCATATAATCGCAACTCCGAATTTAATTTGCCCAATTATTCATTTGTACGACGTTTTATAATCCAGACGAACGAGTTCCAGACACACGAAATCTAAATGCACAAAATCCAGATGACCGTAATCCATATGCATGAATGCCCAAATTTTAAAACACAATTTTTTGAAATGCATTTAATTAATAACCAGACAAACAATATCCAGATTTTTAAAACCAGCTAGCATCAGGCATGCAGCATGCAGCAAGCATCAGGAATTTAGCATGCAGCAAGCATCAGGCATGCAACATGCAGCAAGCATCAAGCATTTAGCATGCAGCAAGCATCAGGCATGCAGCATGCATCAGGCATGCAGCATGCATAATGCATGCAGCATGCAGCAAGCATGCAGCTTGCATAATGCATGCAGCATGCAGCAAGCATCAGGCATTTACCATGCAGCAAGCATCAGGCATTTAGCATGCAGCAAGCATCAGGCATTTAGCATGCAGCAAACATCAGGCATTTACCATGCAGCAAGTATCAGGCATGCAGCATGCAGCAAGCATCGTTTCTGTCACAGCTCCGGCGCTGCGGGGCTCCAGCGGCCCCACACGAGCTTATCGTCGCAGATGGTTGTAACGCCCACCACCGCAGCTTCGGCTTGCTGGCCGGCTGCGCCGGCCAGCCTCAGCCGCGGCGGCGGCCATTGTAACCACCTGCTCCTCAGCTCGTGGGCCGCCTCGCCCCTCCGCGCCTACGCGGTCTTAAATAACACTCTAGGGGTAGGGCAAACAAGACTACGTGAAGTCGGATTTGCGGCAATTCATTTCTTTCACTAACTTTTTTGTGACAATTTTTGACTTTTCAAACCAATAATTTAAGGGTTAAACTGTTAATTTTTCCGTATAAAATTCCGTACAGGGATAAATAAAAAATAAAAAAAACCTAACCTATCCGAATCGGATTGCACTGAGTCGGGGTGTAAACGATAATTTTAATAATTTCGACATTGAAATTTCTAAATTAATGTACTTAATTTCTAAATTACTTACTGTACCTAATAAATGAATCATATAAATTTACTGAATTTTACTATACTTGTATAATATAGTTTAGCTGGAATACGATTGTATGGGAACCAAATAAAACGATTATGAAAATTTGGTAAATGGTACGATGGGAAACAAAAAAAAATATTTTGAGAATCTGGTATAACTATATTTGGATTATGACAATATGGGAAACAAAAAAAAGCTATTTGAAAATTTGGTTTTAGTGCACCTGATAATTGATTTATCTGGGAAATGAAAAACGGAATTATAGAAAGTTGTCATTCATTACATCTGTCTTTTAAAAGTTCTACCAACCGTTTTCGGGGTTTTAAGATTCGGGTAACAGAAATTCGATATTTCAATAGGTTACCAAGAAACGAACATACATACATATATACATACATACATACATACATACATACATAGCCTGTCAAAATCATAACCCTCCTTTGGCTTTGCCGTAGTCGGGTAATAAAATGACGAAGGTCTGTCGTTCACGAGCTCTACGTCTATAACCTATAGTAGGTAATCAGTAGAACAATACATTATGATTATAACTTACCTGTTTACCTGTCAAGAACTAAATGCCTATTGTATTGAGACTATAATAAATAGGTCATATCGAACCGTACTGCATAAATTACTTATTAAGAAGCATACGAGTGTGGTAGCTAGTTATAGTTCAGTGTTTTATATTTGTGAGCATAAAATAGAATATGGTTTCTTTTTATCTTGAATGTAAGTATCTTTTTTATAATGCATACATGCAAACATGTACATACATGATATCCATGTGGTGACAGAGAAGGAATACAAGTATCACCACCCCATCTCATCTGAAGAGTGTCGTAAGAGGCGACTACCGGAAAAATACGCAGACGATATCACTGCGAGAGAAGGAAAACTCGAAATAAAACCCTGTACCAACCTGACTGGCCAGCGTTGAAACAGTAAGCCAAAGCCTCCCAGCACTGGGAAAGGCCTTGTCCAGAAGTGGACTGCGACAGGTTAATTGCCTTAAGACAGTATTACTAAGTGGTCTCAATGTGCTAGGTATGGTCACCGATCCTGGCTAACTTGGCAATAATAAGACAGCCGCGTGGTACCCGGCAGAGTAGAATTTGGGCCACCCCATCTCCTCCCATACGGGGTCGTACAAGGCGATAGTAGGCTCATAAGTGCATTAGCACAACAAGGCTCAAAATGGTGTGGCCCGGTTTTGCGTTTACATATGTGTGTGTGTCATTAGATACTAATACAGTAATTTACCAACCTAGTAAATTAAGTGATAGCCAAGTGGCTGAAGCAAGATACTATTGATTCACAGTAATTAGAGATATTTGTGGTTGGAATCCAGCTTATAACGATTTTTTCTAAATAACTATGACAAAAATATAATTCTAAATATTGATAAAGTAATTTTGCAGGAAGTTGGCATTCTTTTCACATTTTATGTTGATCTTTGCTAAAATTTAACAAATAATAAATTCTACAAACATATTTTATTCATCAACCTGATATTAATTTAAAAATGAAACACAAAAAGTGTTACTGCAAGATCGTAAGATTCGAATCATCATCCTTTGCTTTTCCTTAAACTTCATGCTAGAACCACTCGGCCACGGGTTGCTAAAGTAGTAAACGAAATTTTATCGATTATATTTCTACGGAAGAACAGTTTATTTGTGTGTGTAAATTGTCTTAAAAGAAAAGGTCACAAGTAGCGCTAGAATGTTGACGCTATAGTTACGTAGGATTGCTACTGCGCTTTTGAGTTCTACTGTACAAGGGGGATAGGGCTGTTTAACATCAGATCAGACAGATTTATACAGCCCATACTCAGCCGCAGATACATGGCTCGAGTCAACAATTAGTGCCCGGAATACGACAATAGGTTCACCCCCTATTACGTGGGACCGAATACAATGATTGGTGAAATGTGGGTGCTAATTCACCTCTGCCTAACCCTTCGGGGATAAAGGCGTAATTATATGTACCTATGTATGTAATAATTATTATAACTTATTTTATCTGATTTCAGTTTTGTATATATTCGTCTTGACCATCACTGCACTGTCACAAGCGTTACCCACAGATGTGAGCGAACACGATGAGGAGGAACCAAAGACTCTTATGAAGCGATTACCTGCAGGAGTCTATCCTGTCTTAATCATTGATGAATTAAAGGTGAGAGCCATCATCCTTACGTTAGTGCCGGTTGCATCTAAGGCCTATATCCCAGGTCCGCTTAAATCTCCTTCATCCTAGCGTTAATTCCCAGTCGCATCCGAAGCTTTTCAGCTCGGAGTCTGGGGTTCGCTTTACCATTCTTAACTACAGATTTGGCTAGACCTCGATATTTTCCGTGAAGCGATTGCCATCTGACCTCCACGACCCAATGGTAACATTAGGAGATATCGAAGCTTTGCAGCTAGAAGGTTGTTTTTTGACTTTTTAGGGCTCCAACTACCCGTAACGACTGCCATAGATGTTCTTGTGGCAACCGGGACCGACGACTTAACGTGCTCTCCGAGGCACGACCAGACCAATGCAAATACTCATATTTTATGAACATAAATATTTGCACTGAGCGGGGATCGAACCCGCGCCTCCTGCGTAGCGACCGCGTTCAC
This sequence comes from Eilema depressum, assembly GCA_914767945.1. Classification (NCBI taxonomy): domain Eukaryota; kingdom Metazoa; phylum Arthropoda; class Insecta; order Lepidoptera; family Erebidae; genus Eilema; species Eilema depressum. The sequence continues at coordinate 5,061,541 of OU612040.1, forward strand.
TACCGCTACGCCACGGAGGCTGTCGGGGTCCGCTTAAATATCCATGGTAATACTCTGGGCGCTGCGACCGACTTTGATAGAGATTGTCATTGGTCGATCTCCAGTGACGTCAAACAGTCCGACCAATGGCAGTCTCTATCAAGGTTGTCACAACGTTGTGCTCGACGCTGTATGCTTAGAGAATTACACAGCAGGAACTACTTCTAATTGCAAAATAATTATTTTAATGTTGAATAGTTCGTATATTGGGGAAGGTTACAGGTGCGGTCGTAGCCTGAAATTTGCCCCCCCCCCCCCCTCCTCTTCCAAAATTTTAGGCAGCGACCGCGTACGGAAATTCTTTCAGAAAATTAGTGCTAGTTAAATAACATTATGGTACTAGTGACCCTGACGCGGCAGCGTGTGATGCAACTAGGTAAAATAGAACTCAATAAGGCAGATAAAACCGCGAGTCACAGCTAGTCAATGAATAAAGTACAGTTTAAAATTACTATAATCGTTAATTTTTCTTTTTCACAGAAACGAAAAGATATCGACCCAAACCTAAGTATTAAAAATCACAAAAATAAATACATTTCAAAAAGAAATCAGGTCATAAATACAGACCATAAGGAAGATTCGAAATCTGATAATAAGTTGATTGATAATCCAAAAACTCAGCGTCCTGACGTTGTTGTGTCAAAGGCTCAGAATAATACGAGTACTATTATAGTTATCAAAGCAAATGTGTCAGAAGAGAGTATAAAATACACAACGGTTACAGAATCTGTGGATAAAGTAAAAATTGGAGACAAAGAAATGGGCTGCTTCTACGATACATTGTATAATGATGAAGATTGTTCTGAAGAAATTAAAGCAATAACTAAAAGAATTGTTAATATTGTGAAGTCTAATAACAGTGTATCTAATAACAATACACAAAGACTTACAAAAATAGATAAGGAGGTAGATACCGTAAATATAGTAAATACAATATTTACAGTAGTACCTACAGTTTCCAATAACATTGCAATACAAACAAAGGCAAGCAGCGGATCAACAAAGTCTGGAAACGATGAGAATAAAATAAATTATATTCAGACCGATGAGGATTTAAGACATGAACAACATGTGAATATTACCAAAAATGAAATTGTTAATTTTGCTGTAAATCTTCTTCACCAGGATCCTCTATTTGAAAGTAAAGGTTTGCCTATGAATGTTACTAAAAACCTTTTTCGGTATTTATTAAATGTTTTATTAAGCAATTATTTGCTTGATAAACCATCAGAGATGCCTGCAATTATGAGTCTTTTGAGTTCAGGAAAATATGCTGAAGCAGAAGTCGAAATTACTTCAGTGACACCTCCAATTTTAGAAACAAGTTCAACAATTGTAACTAAACCTGATAACTATGGTTTAAATAGTACAAGCAATATGACAGTTCCACGTAATGCGTTAACATTAATAAATACAGGTAACATAATTAAATTGAATACTACTATAGCTGTTGATGAATACAAAGTTATAATTAATAACGAAACTATGATGCCAGGCGTCCATTTTGTAAATACTAATATTTCAAATGAAGAATATATTGATTACGTATCTAATATGGTATCATCACGAAGCTTTGGAACTCACGATCTAGGTACATTTGGCAAAAGAGCTAAAAAGAAGTTAATTAAAGCCATTGTTCAAAACATTGCTCAAGGGATGGTTTTAATTATCAATTCTGGTACAATAAGTGGCTTGAATCTAAATATAAATATAATTAATGAAAAAAATTGTATACCACTTTCTAACAGTAATGAGGTTGAAATAACTAGTGGTCGCCCAGAAACAACAAATGATGATTCCGATGAAGACATAACTGGCTCTGATAGTACTGAAGCAACTGATGAAACAGATAACATAGGATCTACGGTAAAAATGAGTGGTGTAACAACCGAGTAAGATATCAATCAATTAATTAGACTATCGCAGTCCATTTGGGAAGCATTGGCCTACTGTTCTCACGCTGGCCAGACGGGTTGGTACAGGGTTTTATTTCGAAGTTTTCTCCCGCAGTGATATCGTCTGCGTATTTTTCCGTTAGTCGCCTCTTACGACACCCTTCGGATGAGATGAGATAGGGTGGACCACCCTATCCCATGGCCTTACTCCGTCACCACACGGATAACTAACACGGAGTAAGATATTTTTAATTATATAAAAGTTATACTACTTCATTATGTTTTTTTAAATAAATGGTTATTTTTTTTATTTCATATTCATGTTTCATTTTATCTCATATTTCCATCCGGTGTACGCAGAAGCGACAGTTCATTATCTGCTTCTATGCTTACATACTTCACAAGCATCCTCTACTGTCATTAATGTCTTTAGTACTTCGACGCGTACACATGTGTGTTGAGATTGAGTTAAACTAAACGCCGTAGCGCCGTGCTACGGCGCCGTGGACGGTGTGGTGCAGGGGGCGATTCTCAGTCGAAATTTCTTAGTTGGCGAACGCGCAATGATATATAGTTACTTACTAAAAATACTTCAATGTTATTAATTTACATGAATTATATTATTATCTAAATTAATAATATTTCATAATTACGAATTCATTATTAAAAACGTATTTGATTTTTTTGTGATTTTGATGAAATTTGGTATAGGGGCAGATTAGACCTTGAGAAAGGATATAGGTAACCGACATCCACGCGGGCGGAGCCACGGGCAAGAGCTAGTTATATATTATATCATTGCGCGCACGACAACTGAAAAATTTCGTCTGGGAATTGCCCTCCCCTAAATCACACCGTCCACGGCACCGTCGCCGTCGTCGGCGACGCCGGACGGTGCCGTGCCGTAGAGATGTGGCCGGGGCCTTAGAGGTGGCGCAGCAATCGCAACTGCTGTCGCCATACTGTGTTGATTGGTTCAGGCCATGACAGTAACATGGCCCGAAAAAATCAACACACAGTATGGCGGCATGTCTTTTTAGTTCCTAGTTTTTCCGCGGGACCTATACAGCGGCATACAGCGCTCTGCGCGTCCAATATAATAACGCGTTTAGGGTTCTGATGGGGTTGCCGTGGCACTGTAGTGCATCAGGTATGTTTGCCGAAGCGCGCACGGATGGTTTCGAGGCTATCATGAGGAAGCGGTGTGCGTCTATGCTAAGCCGTGTACGCGGCAGCTCCAACGGTATTCTGGGCGTGTTCACGGATCGGCAGGATTCACCTATGCTGCGAAGATGGGTACGGATTCATTTGTGAGTCGGTACCATCCCATCTCCGTGGCATCATAATATGGGATTAAATTAAATGTATACTAACCCTAGTTTATAAGCAACATTTGTTACTAACACACTATGGATAACTATCCGAAATAAATGATTTAATAATAAAAAAATTAGCTAACGCGGACCCTCTAGATAGAATTTGACGTAAAACGATGAAAATATAAGTCACATTTGCAGTAAAGATGTTACAAAAAGTGAAATTGATTTCGGAAATGCTAATTACACAAGAATCGTAGAAATGAAAACGTAGTAATTCCTAACATGAATTATGAATTTCGTGATGAGAATCAGATTAGTGATATTATAAACAAAGAGAAAACTGATACGATTTATTTTAACGATGTTTGGTATGTAACTAAAAGTATCACCAAACGAGTGAAAAGAGATCTAGAGTTAAGAGCTCCATTACCACCATTGCTTGGCTTCTTGGAACCTATATACCTATGCCGTATATCCAAAGGTTAAATATTCGTAAGTTCCATGACCTTTATACAAACAGATTCAAAACTAGATAATAAATTTTATGCAAGTAAATGAAGATATTTCTTAACAATGTACTCTTCTTCATAATACTATTTCCCATTCTGTTTACTAATTAAATATATAAATAAATAAATAAATATTCTACAACATTCTACACAACGCTATCTGGACCCATGGTAAGCTTAATTAGCTTGTGTTATGGAATCTAGAATGCGGATATACATACTTAGATACTTTTTTTTTGTAAATACATACATATTATACATAAGAACACCCAGACCAATGCAAATATTTTTTATTCATGCATATTCGCACTGAGCGGGGATCGAACCCGCACCTCCTGCGTAGCAGCCGCGTTCACTACCGCTACGCCACAGAGGCAGTCAAAACTAATTAAATCGGATCAAAAATATCGGATCAGATTAAACAGGATCCAAAGGTCTTGGTGCGCCTCATACTTGGAGTAGGTAACCAATTTTGATGCTTTATTCCAGAGGTGCACGATTCTATGGCTTCCAAGAAGTGTATGTAGGTTCATACTTTTATTCCCATTGGGTCTAGACATTTAGCAAAGCGTCCACCTTTCGGCACCGTACGCATCGGACGTATCGTGGGTATTGAGGAAAACTTTCTTATTAGCGGTATTGAAGGGTGAAAATGCTGAAAAGGGAAGCCGACAAAATCTTCCCTATAGTACGACCATAGCAATTTTGTATGGAATCTACCACGACTTCTCTTTGTAGAGCAAGTCACCAGGAATCAGGTTATGGGGACCACTCGCCACTGGGTACCAGTGTGTTAGCAGTTCTTTGCCAGAGATAAAAAAAAAATACATTCTATTGTTCTTTCTTTATTTCTTTGTATACATAATAAATTAGTTTAAATTAATATTAATTAATCAATAAAATACTTTTATAACAACTTATATTTAATGTCAGATATATTAGAATACAATCACATAAATAACTAACGCTACCATCGAATATTTTATTTTATACGAAATATCGATAAGCGCCTTCTCATTATCACACAGTGAAAAGTACCAGGTCATTTGAATATTCCAATAAACTGGCACTATTTAGTGCCACTGGAATTACTGGCGCGAAAATGCAGAGATCAGCTTCCAACAGTGTTTGTGTTTCACCTCGTCATCTTTTCGTAATTTGCATTCCCGGGGATTCTTATAGTCTAGATTTGCAACCATTTTCTGATACCGGTACACATATCTGTAAAAATAAAGAAGATAAAAATAATATACTAATCGCTGGTAAGATTGTAGTAATTGGGGCTCGCACCATAACTTAACATTGCGAGCTGATACTTTCTGACGTTTACGCGAATATCATAAGAAGCCGAGAGTAGAATTTGGGCCACCCCATCTCTTCCCATGCGGTGTCGTACAAGGCGACTAAGGGATAGGGTTGTTTAACATCAGACAGATATATGCAGTCCAGACTCATTCTCAGATACATGGCTCAATTCAACAATAGTGTCCGGAATACGGCAAAAGGCCCGGATGTCGGATATACGAGTATAACGGCCTGGCCCTCGATTCTGCTAAAGCAAAACCGCTGTCGTGCCACAGTCTTTCCAAAAATCGTCATTAAATTTTAGACTTTATCGCTATAGAATTAAAGTCCAAAATTAAATAATAATATTTTCATTACACGCTTTCGTTCACTCTACAAAAAGCCATTTAATTTTAAACTGGAAAATGGGTAGGACTCTGGTGTGGGACGCAACATGCGTCGACACCATTGCCCCTACCCATATTCCTGGCACGGCTGGCTATGCCGGTGCTGCTGCTGCTTCTGCAGAGGCTCTCAAGCGGCGAAAATACTCCAATCTCATTGGAGATTATGAATTTGTGCCGTTTGGAGTCGAAACGTTGGGACCATGGGGTCCGAGCGCGCGCAATCTCTTCAGGGAGATTGCGAAGCGTATGGTCGACGCTTCTCGTGACCAGAAGGCTGGCCTCGTTTTAGGTCAGAGAATAAGCATTGCCATACAACGTGGCAATGCTGCCAGTCTTCTGGGAACATTACCACAAGAGGCATGCGATGCGGAGGAATTCCACGACGCGTTCGGTTTTAGTTTTTAATTTGTCCTTATATATATATATTTTTAGTTTTATTGTTAATATTGTACATTTTTAATTAAATACGTTCAACCGCTAACCAAATTTCATCAAAATCGGTTATTGGTATAAGCGTGAAAACGAAAAAAAAAAAATTTAAACTTTAAATGTACTGATTTAAAGGCTAAAATCAAATCAATTCTCGCAGTCTCTGTGGTGTGACAGTGGTTGTGCTTTAGCAGAATCGAGGCCCTGGCGTCTGGTAATGTAAAGCAATATCAGGCAGGTCCATTACTGGATTGATGAAAAGTTGGTCCATGAAAAGCTTTGGGTGCGACTGGGATTAACGATACGATGAAAACAGGCAAAGAGAAACTATGACCGCTTTCTGCGCAGCTAGAGCACATTTTCAAGTTACTTGCCGGCATTTTTAAGAAGAAAATGAAAAATTTAATAAAAATAATACTAACCTTTTTAACTGGATCAAATTCATCGCCCAAAATACAATGCATCTGTATAGGTCTTCCAGAATTACACACGAAGAACTTGTTACAGTCTCCAGGATACGCCAAAGTACCTGAATAACCTAAGGCACAGATCTTTTTAATTTTAGCTCTTTCTACATCTAAATTATGTGTTTGTACTTCATCGGATTCTTCATCTGGCTCATCAGTAGTGGTGGTATCATCAGTGGTGGTGGTATCATCAGTGGTGGTGGTGTCATCGGTAGTGGTGGTGTCATCAGTAGTTGTGGTATCATCAGTAGTAGTAGTCTCATCAGTAATGGTAGTATCATCAGTAGTAGTCTCATCAGTAGTGGTGGTATCGTCAGTAGTGGTATTATCGTCAGTAGTGGTAGTCTCATCAGTAGTGGTGGTATCGTCAGTAGTGGTGGTATCATCCGTAGTGGTGGTATCATCAGTAGTGGTGGTATCATCAGTAGTGGTGGTATCATCAGTAGTAGTAGTCTCATCAGTGGTGGTGGTGTCGTCAGTAGTGGTGGTATCATCAGTAGTAGTAGTCTCATCAGTGGTGGTGGTGTCGTCAGTAGTGGTGGTATCATCAGTAGTAGTAGTCTCATCAGTAGTGGTGGTTTCATCAGTAGTGGTGGTATCATCAGTAGTAGTAGTCTCATCAGTAGTGGTGGTTTCATCAGTAGTGGTGGTTTCATCAGTTGTGGTGGTTTCATCAGTAGTGGTGGTATCGTCAGTAGTTGTGGTTTCATCAGTAGTGGTAGTCTCATCAGTAGTGGTGGGTACATCAGTAGGTGCGGGCTCATCAGGAATAATGGGCTCATCAGGAATAATGGGCTCATCTGTAGTGGTGGGCTCATCTGTAGTGGTTGTCTCATCGGTAGTGGTGGTTTCATCAGTAGTGGTGGTATCGTCAGTAGTGGTGGTTTCATCAGTAGTGGTGGTTTCATCAGTAGTGGTGGTTTCATCAGTAGTGGTGGTATCGTCAGTAGTGGTGGTTTCATCAGTAGTGGTGGTTTCATCAGTAGTGGTGGTTTCATCAGTAGTGGTGGTATCGTCAGTAGTTGTGGTTTCATCAGTAGTGGTAGTCTCATCAGTAGTGGTGGGTACATCAGTAGGTGCGGGCTCATCAGGAATAATGGGCTCATCTGTAGTGGTGGGCTCATCTGTAGTGGTGGTCTCATCAGTAGTGGTGGTTTCATCAGTAGTGGTGGTATCGTCAGTAGTGGTGGTTTCATCAGTAGTGGTGGTATCGTCAGTAGTGGTGGTTTCATCAGTAGTGGTGGTTTCATCAGTAGTAGTGGTTTCATCAGTAGTGGTGGTATCATCAGTAGTGGTAGTCTCATCAGTAGTGGTGGTTTCATCAGTAGTGGTGGTATCATCAGTAGTGGTAGTTTCATCAGTAGTGGTGGTATCATCAGTAGCGGTAGTGTCGTCAGTAGGGGTGGTGCCATCAGTAGTGGTGGGCTCGTCTGTAGGGGCGGGCTCATCAGGAATGGTAGGCACATCAGTAGGTGCGGGCTCATCAGGAATAATGGGCTCATCAGTAGTGGTAATATCATCAGCGGGGGTGGTTCCATCAGTAGTAGTAGTCTCATCAGTAGTAGTATTATCATCTGTAGCGGTGGTATCCTCAGTAGGAGTGGTCCCATCAGTAGTGGTTGTTTCATCAGTAGTGGTTGTCTCATCAGTAGTGGTGGGCACATCAGTAGGTGCGGGCTCATCAGGAATAATGGGCTCATCTGTAGAGGTGGGCTCATCTGTAGTGGTGGGCTCATCAGTGGTGGTGGGCTCATCAGTGGTGGTGGGCTCATCAGTGGTGGTGGGCTCATCAGTGGTGGTGGGCTCATCAGTGGTGGTGGGCTCATCAGTGGTGGTGGGCTCATCAGTGGTGGTGGGCTCATCTGTGGTGGTGGGCTCATCTGTAGTGGTGGGCTCATCAGTAGTGGTGGGCTCATCAGTGGTGGTGGGCTCATCAGTGGTGGTGGGATCATCAGTGGTGGTGGGCTCGTCTGTAGTGGTGGGTTCATCTGTAGTGGTTGTTTCATCAGTAGTGGTAGTCTCATCAGTAGTGGTGGGCACATCAGTAGGTGCGGGCTCATCAGTAGGTGCGGGCTCATCTGTAGTGGTGGGCTCATCTGTAGTGGTGGGCTCATCGGTGGTGGTGGGCTCATCAGTAGTGGTGGGCACATCAGTAGGTGCGGGCTCATCAGTAGGTGCGGGCTCATCTGTAGTGGTGGGCTCATCGGTGGTGGTGGGCTCATCTGTAGTGGTGGGCTCATCAGTGGTGGTGGGCTCATCAGTGGTGGTGGGCTCATCTGTGGTGGTGGGCTCATCTGTAGTAATGGGCTCATCAGTAGTGGTGGGCTCATCTGTAGTGGTGGGCTCATCTGTAGTGGTGGGCTCATCAGTGATGGTGGGATCATCAGTGGTGGTGGGCTCATCTGTAGTAGTGGGTTCATCTGTAGTAGTAGGCTCATCTGTAGTGGTAGGCTCATCAGGAATAATGGGCTCATCTGTAGTGGTGGGCTCATCTGTAGTGGTGGGCTCATCAGTGGTGGTGGGCTCATCAGTGGTGGTGGGCTCATCAGTGGTGGTGGGCTCATCAGTGGTGGTGGGCTCATCAGTGGTAGTGGGCTCATCAGTGGTGGTGGGCTCATCTGTAGTGGTGGGTTCATCTGTAGGTGTAGGCTCATCTGTAGTGGTAGGTTCATCTGTAGTGGTGGGGTCATCAGTAGTGGTGGGCTCATCTGTAGTGGTGGGCTCATCTGTAGTGGTGGGCTCATCAGTGGTGGTGGGCTCATCAGTGGTGGTGGGCTCATCAGTGGTGGTGGGCTCATCTGTAGTAATGGGCTCATCAGTAGTGGTGGGCTCATCTGTAGTGGTGGGCTCATCTGTAGTAATGGGCTCATCAGTAGTGATGGGCTCATCAGTAGTGGTGGGCTCATCTGTAGTGGTAGGCTCATCTGTAATGGTGGGCTCCTCTGTTGTGGTGGGCTCATCAGTGGTGGTGGGCTCATCAGTGGTAGTGGGCTCATCTGTAGTGGTGGGCTCATCAGTGGTGGTGGGCTCATCTGTAGTGGTGGGTTCATCTGTAGGTGTAGGCTCATCTGTAGTGGTAGGTTCATCTGTAGTGGTGGGCTCATCAGTAGTGGTGGGCTCATCTGTAGTGGTGGGCTCATCTGTAGTGGTGGGCTCATCAGTGGTGGTGGGCTCATCAGTGGTGGTGGGCTCATCTGTAGTGGTGGGCTCATCAGTGGTGGTGGGCTCATCAGTAGTGGTGGGCTCATCTGTAGTGGTGGGCTCATCTGTAGTGGTGAGCTCATCAGTGGTGGTGGGCTCATCAGTGGTGGTGGGCTCATCTGTAGTGGTGGGTACATCTGTAGTGGTAGGCTCATCTGTAGTGGTAGGCTCATCAGTAGTGGTGGGCTCATCTGTTGTGGTGGGCTCATCTGTAGTGGTGGGCTCATCTGTAGTGGTGGGTTCATCAGTAGTGGTGGGCTCATCTGTAGTGGTGGGCTCATCTGTAGTGGTGGGCTCATCTGTAGTGGTGGGCTCATCTGTAGTGGTGGGTTCATCTGTAGTGGTGGGCTCATCTGTTGTGGTTTCATCTGTAGTCTCCGTTGTGAAGGCTTCAGTAGTTGATGGTTCTCCCGGTGTACAGTTGACCAGCGCTATGTGATTGCAAGACTGTAAAAAAAATATCTGTAAGATATTTATCCGACTGCATGCTGTGGAGAAAACCTCCAACAAGAAGTATATATTGTCAGATAGAAGTATATATTGTTCTTTAAACAGTCAATGTGTGTATCATGGGATGTATGATATTTATTACGCCGCGTTGAAATGACTCATGATGAGTCTAGGTATAGAGTTTGTATATAGTCTAAGTTTAAATATTAGCCTGTTACTATCGATGGAAAATTTTCCATACCGCTTTTAACATTTTCTTCTTTTATAAATCTCATACCGCTCATCCCAGGAGTCGAACCCGGGCCTCAATTCACTGAATTTTATGTACAAATACTATATTATATTGAAATAAATAAAAATAAGTATTCTACAAAATTCTACACAACGCTATTTAGATCCATGGTAAACGCTTAACTTGCTTGTGTAATGGAATCTAGAGTGCGGATATTCATACTTAGATATTTTTTATTTTGTAAATACATAGTGTTATACATAGAAACACCCAGCCTAATGCAAATATACATATTCATGCATACAAATGTTTGCACTGAGCGGGAATCGAACCCACGCCCCCTGCGTAGCAGTCAAACATTCTACCGTTACGCCACAGAGGCCGTCTCAAGGCCGAGATTCAAATATTTGAGTGACATTACCTGCAATTCAAAGTCGAACCAGGTTCCTTCTACACAGCTTAGTTCCACTTTCCGGCCATGGACACACTGATAGAATTTGGAGCAATCATATTCATGGGGTAGTAAATGATGGATAGTCCCATCAACTGGACATCCATTAGGGAAGAAATCAATATCAGGTGCTTCTGTTGTTGTTGTTGTTGTAGTCGTCGTAGGTTCGATAGTTGTTGTCGTTGTTGTAGTCGCTTCTGTTGTTGTTGTAGTCGTTGTAGGCTCTGGAGTTGTTGTTGTAGTAGTTGCTTCTGTTGTTGTCGTTGTAGTCGCCTCTGTTGTTGTAGTTGTCGTAGGCGTTGTTGTAGTTGTTGTAGTGGTCGTAGGATCTGGTGTTGTTGTAGTTGTTGTAAGTTCTGGACTTAATGTAGATGAACCCGGAGTACAGTTGACCAGTGCTATGTGATTGCATGACTGTAAAAGAAAACTCTGTAAGATATTTTTAGTACTACATGCTGCGGAGAAAACCTCCATGTATCGACTATTTGTCGGCCCAAACGAAGGGCGCAATCTTGAAAATGATGTGATATTAGCAACTGAAATTACTAATAGTCCCTTTAACCCCTCCAACTACATAAGCTAAATTGCTTGTGCTTGGAGTGGGTTCACGTCGGTAGTGTAATGGCCAGAATTCGAAGCCGGGACTTCTCGATCGTAAGGCCGACTCCAAAATTGTTTTTATTATACTCTTGCCTATATGTTTTTCAAGTGATAGAAGTGTAATAACGTCGACATTTTACCAACTACGTTACCAGTCATACATTAAGGATGCCCATTCTGATAGTTTCTTCATTAAAAATCCAATACTGCTCTAACCAGGCCAATTAGTATGTAGAATTTTAATTATATTTACAATCACTCTACCCTCCATAAATTTTTAGCAAATGGTGAGGCTGACGACACACCACACTCATATATCAGTTTTTAACGGCACTTGTATCCCCAGCCTTACCATTCATTAATATGTAATGGAGGACCACGGATATAGCAACGCACCCGAAACCTCGACACAAGTTAGTTCCATAATAATAATTAATCGCTAAAAGTCCCGAATTCACACAACTATCACTACACCGCGATAGTTTAAAAAAAAATCATTGAGTTAATAAAATGTAAATATTTGAGTGACATTACCTGCAATTCGTAGTCGAACCAGGTTCCAGGTACACAGCTTAATTCCACTTTCCGGCCATGAACACACTGATAGAATTTGGCACAATCATATTCATGGGGTAGTAAATAGTGGATAGTCCCATCAACTGGACAGCCATTAGGATGGAAATCACCATCAGGCGCTTGTGTTGTTGTTGTAGTTGTTGTAGTCGCTTCTGTTGTTGTTGTTGTAGTTGTTGTAGGTTCTGGCGTAGTTGTTGTTGTCGTCGTTGTAGTTGTTGTAGGTTCTGTAGTTGTTGTAGTCGTCGTAGGTTCAGGAGTTGTTGTAGTTGTAGTAGGTACCGGGGTTGTTGTAGTCGTTGTAGGTATCGGGGTTGTGGTAGTTGTTGTAAGCACCGTTTCTGTTGTTGAAGTTGGCGGGGGTGAAACACCAGGTGTGCAGTTTACCAGAGGTATATGGTTGCAAGTCTGTAATAACGGTTGTATTAATTTTATCTTATAAATAGAGATTCAGTTTAGATCATATTATTTCTAACGTCATTTTAAATATTTTTTAGCAAGTGTCATTCGTACAATTATTGATACGATGAATTTTGATTAATTTCAACTTAATTAAAAACTATCTATCCACGTTCCCTGACACGGATTGATTTAGGTTAGGGAAAAAAATATACTTCCTTCAAAATATACTATGATATTATATCGTATATGCGACTGGATAGTTACCATTACAACAACATGTCCAAGTCCATATTGCCACCAGTGGCATAAAAAATGTTTAAATATAGTTAGAATAATAGATTTGGATTGGAAAAAGTGATTGACCAACTGAGCTGCATGAACACGTCTTGAGACTCTTCTCCCTCTCTCTCTCTATCTCTATATTGGGTTGATGGTGGAGCTAGCGGATAGTTAGAACAACTTCATAATATAACAAAACACATTATTTTGTAACCTTACCTGCAGATAGTAGTCGAACCAGGTATTCCGTTGACAGTCCCTTTCAACTCTCTCACCACGGACGCAATGATAGTATTTGGCACAATCGTAGCTATGTGGCAATAAGTAGTGGACATGTATATCAACTGGACAGCCATTGGGTAGGAAGTCAATAGGCGTTGTTGGCCCTTGTGTTGTTGTTGTAGTAGTTGGAACTGGTGTAGTAGTTGTTGTTGTAGTTGTTGTAGGTATCGGGGTTGTTGAAGTTGTAAATGCCGCTTCTGTTGATGAAGTTGGCGGGCGCGAAACACCAGGTGTGCAGTTTACCAGAGGTATATGGTTGCAAGTCTGTAATAACGATTGTATTAATTTATTTTTTATTTTTTATTCACTGTTTTTAATAGGTACTTTACTATGTAATTTGTCTCATGCACATGTATCCGAATAGAATAAATCATTCCAAATCAAATCTTATAAACAGAGATTCAGTTTTGAGTATGTTATTTCTAACGTCATCTTAAATATTTTTAGCAAGTGTCTATTCTTTAATTTAAAATAAATAAATACATTTTCTTTTATAGTTTGAGCTGCTATAGGTACTTCGTCAATAAATTACATTGTCAATATTCCCTATCCGGTTCGTCCTACGATGCGCTCAAGTCTGTACCCAGAGCAAAGGTGCCCATCACAATGGCAGCGTTGCCTCGTTGGATGGCAGTGGCCAGCCTTTTCACTAGGTAAGATCCGGTGCAGGAAATATATATAACTTAAAATTAATTAAAAACCATCTATCCACGCTCCCCGACACGGATTGATTTTGTAGAACAGTCCGACGGGAGAAGTATCTCCACCGTACAAAATACCGCGGGTAAAAAACGTATTATGTTGCCGGTGGTGAATAGGGTAGCCAGAGCTCACTGGAGAGGTTTTGTGCTGCCAGTAGGAAGACTAAAGGCTTGTACTGCTTGTCTTCTACGCTGACGACACAGAATCTCTCTGTTCTTATAAGGTCGGCAGCACGAGTGTGACACCCCTGGTGTTGCACTCGTCCATAGGCCGGTAACCACTCTAACCACTTGGGCCTTGTGCTTGTCTACGAACTAAGTGGTATGAGAAAAGAATAACTCCATATTTCAACAAAATATTTTGTAACCTTACCTGCAGATAGTAGTCGAACCAGGTATTCCGTGCACAGTCCCTTTCAACTCTCTCACCACGGACGCAATGATAGTATTTAGCACAATCGTAGCTATGTGGCAATAAGTAGTGGACATGTATATTAACTGGACAGCCATTAGGTAGGAAGTCGATAGGTGTTGTTGGCCCTTGTGTTGTTGTTGTAGTAGTTGGAACTGGTGTAGTAGTTGTTGTTGTAGTTGTAGTAGGTACCGGCGTAGTTGTAGTTGTTGTAGGTATCGGGGTTGTTGAAGTTGTAAATGCCGCTTCTGTTGATGAAGTTGGCGGGCGCGAAACACCAGGTGTGCAGTTTACCAGAGGTATATGGTTGCAAGTCTGTAATAATGGTTGTATTAATTTTATCTTATACTTAAATAGAGATTCAGTTTAAAATATATTGTTTCTAACATTATCTTAAATATATATGCAAGTCTCTATTCGCACAATTATTCATGCGATTAATTTTGATGGATTTAAAAAAAATATATACATTAAGTCGCTATACATCGTTCATAAATTACAATTTCAATATCCTCTGTCAGTTTCGTCCTACGATGCCGGCGGTGAGTAGGGTAGCTCACTGGAGAGGTTTTATGCTGTCAGTGGGTAGATCAAAGGTTTGTACAGCTTGTCTTCTTCGCTGATGGCACAGAATCTCTCTGTTCTTACAGAGTGTGACTCCCTTGGTGTTGTACTCGTCCATAGGCCACTGTAACCACTTTCCATGTGGTGGGCTGTATGCTTGTCTGCGACCTAAGTGGTAAAGAATAACTCCATACCTCAACAAAACATTTTGTAACCTTACCTGCAGGTAGTAGTCGAACCAGGTATTCCGTTGACAGTCCCTTTCAACTCTCTCACCACGGACGCAATGATAGTATTTAGCACAATCGTAGCTATGTGGCAATAAGTAGTGGACATGTATATCAACTGGACAGCCATTGGGTAGGAAGTCAATAGGCGGTGTTGGTCCTTGTGTTGTTGTTGTAGTCGTTGGTGCAGGAGTTGTTGTAGTAGTCGTAGTTGTTGTAGTAGTAGTTGTTGGGGGAGGAGTTGTTGTTGTAGTAGTCGTTGTTGTTGGAGCAGGAGTTGTTGTTGTAGTGGTCAATGGAGCACCAGTTGATGGTGTTACACCCGGTGTGCAATCGGCAAGGAAAGGAAAATTGCATATCTGTAAACGAAAAAAAAATAATATTATACCTGGATCGGCAAAAGTCAATGGACATGCAAAGGGAGTAATTGCTTCAAATTCTGTATTGGTATACATAATGGCATTAAATGCAATCTATATACTATGGGTATTTATTACAAGCTGGACAATGCAGAGATAATGGTAGCAGCAAACTACACATTTAGCAGCCTTGGCTGCTAAATGTGTAGTTTGCTGTTGTAGTTTGCTGTTTACTAGTGTACTCGAGCGTCGCGGAAACCTATTAGAATTGGTAGATTAGATGATAGAAAGAATAATGTTATACTTTCAGTGGTGGGGGAAGCGTCTACATAACATCATACATTATGGCATCCATCTTTATTAACGTTTTTGTATTAATTACTTTGTTATTATTCAAAAAAACTCATTATTTTAGAGGTGAATATACCAGAATATGGTATATTCACCTCTTAAATAATCACAAACAAACGACCGCGCTAGCGTAAATTCAGAATTGATACGTTTAAATCGTCTGATTAGCAAAATTGAAACTTGTCACACATATTTATCATTGTAAACCTTTGGTGAAACCGGTTAGGTTCTAAATAATAAATAATTGTGGAAAAGTACAAGTGCTTTATTCAATATGTGTAGCTAGTTCCGCCAAGCGCCATCAATCTCTCAACAGTCTGAAACTTGTTAGTTAGTAATTGCCCTTCCTTTTCTTAGTCTGACGCGTACGTGTAAATGCAATGGTTGATTTTGCATCCCCCTTTCCCCCATCTTAAAAGCTCTTACGGGCTATAGTAACTAGTAACTTGTCAATATGTAAGGTATCCTTGGTTACATACTTATTAAAATTCCGAAGTTCTAACGCGCCCGAATAACTACGAAATTATCTTCTACGCCTTTTTTTTCTTTATACCACTTAGGTGGCAGACTAGCACACGGCCCACCTGATGGAAAGTGGTCACCGTGGCCTATGGACGTATGCAACCTCCCCTACTTCTTCCTCTTAGCGTTAATTCCCAGTCGCATCCGAAGCTTTCAGCTCGGAGTCTGGGGTCCGCTTTACCAGTCTTAATTACGGATTTGGCTGGACCTCGATATTTTCCGTGAAGCGATTGTCATCTGACCTCCACAACCCAATGTTAACATTAGGCGATATCGAAGCTTTGCAGTTAGATCGTTGTTTTTGGATTTTTAGGGCTCCAACTACCCGTAACGACTGCCATAGATGTTCTTATGACAACCGGGACCGACGGCCTAACGTGCTCTCCGAGGCACGACCAGACCAATGCAAATACTCATATTTCATGCACACAAATATTTACACTGAGCGGGGATCGAACCCGCGCCTCCTGCGTAGCGGCCGCGTTCACTACCGCTACGCCACGGAGGCTGCTAACGTCAGATGCAACCTCCCCTACTATAAGTCAAGAACGGTATTAGAATATTCCTATCGGGTTGACAGCACGAATATGACACTCCTTGTACACTTCCCTAAACCACGGTAATCACATTCCATCAGGTAGGCCTTGTACTTATCTGCTAGTTAAGTGATATAAAAACGATTACAAGTTAAAAATTGCGATCATATCAGTATGTAAGCATATGCAATGCTTAATTTCCGTGGAATTGTAAATTAAGTATTTAATAATGTAGATGCATTTATCATTTTGATATTAATAGCGATTCGATTGCTTTGAAGTGGTGTCTTAAACGTGTGATTAGATACAATCGAAATTAATTCAAAACGTACCGCATAACATTGTATAACATAATATCAAATGTTATTGATAAGTTTCCAACATTGTTTTCCTGTGTATTTACTAAGTTTGTTTTATCTACAAATAATGGGTAATCTTTTGCAACAGTGCAAATATTTGTACACATGAATATGGGTATTTGTCTGGTTGTGCCTCAGAGATCACGTTAAGCCGTCGGTCCCGGTTGCTAAATGGACATCTATGGCAGTCGTTACGAGTAGTTGGAGTCCTAAAAAGTCCAACAACTGGTTTAGCTGCAATGCTTAGATATCGTCCAATATAGCTTTTGAGTTGTGGGGGTGAGATGGCAATCGCTTTACGTAAAATATCGAAGTCCAGCCGTTGTTGTTACACTTTTTAGGGCGCCAACTACCCGTAACGACTGCCATAGATGTCCATTTAGCAACCGGGACCGACGTCTTAACGTGCTCTCCGAGGCACCACCAGATCAATGCAAATACCCATATTCATGCATACAAATATTTGCACAGAACGGGGATCGAACCCGCGCATCCTGCGCAGCG
Source organism: Eilema depressum (assembly GCA_914767945.1). Taxonomy (NCBI): domain Eukaryota; kingdom Metazoa; phylum Arthropoda; class Insecta; order Lepidoptera; family Erebidae; genus Eilema; species Eilema depressum. The sequence goes on from OU612040.1 coordinate 5,078,895, forward strand.
GCCGCGTTCACTACCGTCACGCCACGGAGGCTGTCATGGATGAATTTATGGGAATTGACATACGTTGACGACTATTATATACAATATGGATACGACATATGTGCAAATACTGGAACCGCGAAGCATCCTGGTCCGTAGGAATAGAACCAAATTAAATTTAAACTTAAATTCCCTGATTTATAAAATCCGAAATTTTCTAACAAAATAATTATTAAAATAAATGTAGAAAATGCAACCACTTGTATAAGTCATTAAATAGTTTCATCCATTGCTTTAAAGTCATTGACTGTGTCATAAGTCATTAATAAATACGCACACACCTTCACACACACACACAACAACTTCACACACAGACACAACAATAGGCATAATAGGTAACTTACTTGAACAGCTAAGCGGCAACATGCGATTCTACAGAGTGCTCAAAGTTGTTCAAATTCTATAAAATTAAAACTTTAGTTTCTGCCCTTAATACTGGACCAATTTTGTTCAAACTTTTTCTGCTTGAAGCTTAGGGGGTACCAAGTATATGGTTTCAATTATTGCCTATATGTCGTATCCATATTGTATGTCAAATTCCAAACATTCGTCATTTTTCACTGATAAATCAAGATTCAGAACAGAAACATACTATATTTGATAAATATTAATTGTACTGCTTCTTACGAATATTGATTTTGAGATACATAATGTATGATAAAGTACCTATTTAATACAGACAAATATTAATATTTATCTGATAAACGCTACGAGTACTACACCGTTGATGTATTCCTTAATGATAAATACGTATATTTATCATTAATTCATCTATTTGACAATCATTATGATTTAATGAAATTTTGAAGCATTTAATCTATAAATATGGTACTTAACCAGTGTCCATCAGGTGGGCCGTGTGCTTGTCTGCCACCTAAGTTGTATAAAAAAACATGTCACCTCCAGGCATGTGCCCCTAGAGGAAATATATACATACCTGATTCGGGAAGTCGAAATGCGTCCCCGAAGCGCATCGCCTCTCTACCAGCCGTCCATTGGCACACTGATAGAATCTTGCACAGTCTGTTTCATGAGGCAGTAGCAGTTCTACGGAGAAGTCTGATGGACATCCATTGGGCAGGAACTGGGCTGAAGACGCAGCTATCAGTGTTAGAAATATTATGGCTTTGTACATATCTGGAAATAAAAATGAACTGTTATACTTACTAAAATAACATTTCCAAAAGTTTCAGTAGCTTCGTGACGAGTTAGCCTTACGATCGAAATGTCACGAGTTCGAATCCTGGCTATGACACTACCGGTGTGAACCCACTTTTATCCTAACACAAGTAATTTAGCTTGACTGAAGGGTTCACGGGAATAATATAGGCTGGTCGCGACCGCTGTATCGCACCCTAGATATCGGTTTGTCAGGGGTCGAGGTAAAGAAATACCATACCGTATGACGTATATGGGTGTATACGGCATACGGTATGGTCTACTATCTATCCCAAGCGACTACAATATGGGGTTCTTCAAGAAGGGTATTAGAAGGTTTCTTCAGGGTCGGCAGCGCGAGTGCGACGCATACGGTGTTGCATACGTCCATAGGCCACGGTAACCACTTCCCATCAGGTGGGCCGTGTGCTTTTCGTTTTGATATGCATGAATAAAATTAAAGCCAAAATACAAAAAAAAATGGCGTCATTTTGCGTATTACAAAAACAATTATTACTACAAATATAGGATGTAGTTAGTATAAAATTTTGATTTAACAAAGTGAATTAAATATTATTTGCGAAGTCATTTTGACGGGTATTGTTCCGTATTTTCTAGTACTGATTGAGGTTGAGCCAGGAGCCTCGGTACTGTTCGTACCCGTGATAGCAGTTCATACTTGTAAGGCGCACTCTCTATAGCAATGTATACTCTAAGAGTGAGACATTATATCTCTCGCACTAAGACATACAACGTCTCGCACCCCGGCCGACTAATACTGTAGGCTACACTGTAGAAATTTGGCAAAACATTAGCCAGGAGTTCAACTTAAGTCCTAGGTACTTGAACCTGCGAACTGGCCACAGGCTTTCTGAGGAGGATTAACGGATTTGAATCTATCTATTACGGAATTTATAATATTAGAAATATTCTAAAGAGTATAAACAATCTTTAGATCGCCCAATGCTTCATAAATTTGACATCTAGGCCAGTTTCTGAAGCGAATTTCTTTACACTTTTTCTATAAAGGTGATGTCGCTTTTTACTTGATTTCGGCAAAGCTCAAAGGGGTTTAATAACATTTTTTATTAATGCCTAAGTGTCCTGTTGACAGCAACGGGTTCTATTGCTCGGGACATATAGTTTGATGACAGTCGTCGAAGTACAAAGAAAAAGAAAGAAAGAAAGAAAAGATTTTTTTATTAGATATGTACAGAGATGCACGAACAATATACAGAAAAAAAAAATGTCTATTTAAATATTTTCTATCTTGCACACAGCCATAACAACGGCCGCATTTTAGTGCCAGAGAGCGGTCAGCGCTGGTTTTCAGAGGCAGCCATAGGCAAGGCAGAAAAAGGAATACAAAAAAACAATAACAATTAAAGTACTGTCAAACACGTAAAATAAGAGAAAGAGAGACCTATCTTCTTCTTAATATATAAAAATCAATGCCACTTTTCGTTGTTATTTTATAACTCAAGAACGGCTGAACCGATTTGGCTAATTTTAGTCTTGAAATATTTTGTGGATGTCCAGGGAAGCTTTAAAGGGTGATAAAATAGGTGCAGCGGGAACGGGATCAAAAATTCACGAGGGCTGAAAAAATACGGCGGTACGAAGTTCGCCGGGACAGCTAGTATCATATACGTCAAATCCTCCATTCGTCATTCTATTCCTCATTACGTTGACCAAAGAAATGCCGCTTCTCTAGGGGTGCTGATGAAATACCGCTGAGCGGTCACCCATCCAAATTGCAACCGCACCTAGGTAGCTCAACTAATTGTTTACTAGGTTAGCAGTACACGTGGCCACGACGTTGATATACTGAATTATTTTCTTTTTTGCTCCTCTATTGTGCTGTTCTTTGTAAAAAAAAAAATCACGCACAAACAGATATTCGCGGCGATTTCCGCAAGAAAAAAGAAGTTGCCCTTTTTTTTTTCTTTTATTTATATAGGACACGTCAATTTGACTTCGCCTCGCCTGATGGTAAGCTGAAGGCAAAGTCTCTGAAAAGAGGGTCACCATTACAGACACGTATCATGTTACAATGGTGGCACTCAGCTTGACAGCCTCATCAGATGCTTTTTCACGCCCCGCTTAAAGGACCCGGGACTGTAGGAGGAGGGAAATATTATTTGAATATATTGATTGTTTTTTCTTTTTTTTCTTTTAGCATCATTTCTTGTTAATGGTTTACTGCATATCTGTCATTAATTAAAATATATTGTACCTAAATGAATGGGTATCCTTAATAAATTCTAATTGTAAAATATAAATAATATAGATTACTTGAATTTAATTACTTGAGAGTTTTAATCAGTCTGAAAAATTAATAGTTATCTACCCACCTATTACATTTTTATATTTTAATTTTGCTTCTACCTTCAATTATTAACCTTCAATTATTAATTGAATTAACATAGTTTGTAAAATCATAATTAATACCTAATTAATTATCAATATCTTTATTTATTTATTTTTATTAATTCTGGCCCTATAGACAAATATTTATTTCATTATTTATTAAAATATTAATAAACAATCCATCACTGGTTTATTTATCACATTTATTTTAATCACTTATTGATGTAAATAAAAAAAATAAATACTTACCAAAAAAAGGATTAGCCATTTATTAATAAATCACTTTAATCATTGAAACTAACACTTTGAATTCGGGCAAAAGTTAAAAAACTATATTCGAACTCCCGATTTAATGTGCGAGCTGATCTTTTCACCTGCCTAATAACTTTCCGTTAATGAATACTGAACTACTAGTAGCAGCACATTTATCTACCTAACTTATATCGTTAGATCTAGAATACGTCACATCAGTTCATTAATAATAATAATACATTAATTATCAGATAACGGAACTTTTGTTGTTTCCGAAACTCGTAGTGTTAACTTTTGTAATTGATTTGTAATCTGAATGTAGTTTTATTAATTATTTACATGAAATGTATTTCGTATTTGATCGTTGTAATTTTTTATATTGGATTTATTGCAATTAACAATATAATGATGTTGTTTTTGCAATCGATGAAGCACACAATAACAATTTGTGATTCATTGATCATATAGGACAGTGCCATTGATGGCAAGTAGCAGCGTTTTTTAGGCACTAGGCAGGGATATAAATTGTTAGGTGCGCCCTTGTCATACCTTGACACTAGAAATAGAACGAACAGACGGACAGTTTTTATGAAAGCATATTATTAGAGGTGGACTATACCATATCATCATCATCCTCTTGTATTTAATATATCCCCAGCCTTAGCCCATATCGACGGCGAGATAATCGAACATCAATCTTTTTTCAAAATATGTTCAGTAGTTTAGGCGTGAAGGCGTAGCAAACAGACAGAGTTTCTTCCGCATTTTCACAATGTTAGTAGTGGATTATTATTATACCAATAATCATGAAGTCAAACTTAATTTTTTTTTTTTAAATTGATTTAAATTGATGGCATGGCGTAATTTTTTTTTAATGATGGCTCGTTAATTTATAAATAAATAATACGAGTATTAATAAATATTGCAGGACATTTTACTCAATGCTATCTAGACCCAAAGTAAGCATAGCTTGACTAGCTTGTGTTAAGATATGATTCTATTTCTATTTCGATGAACGGTCAAAAGAAAAAGGTATTTGGTACAAAACTATCCAGAGTCAGCCTCCTCGTTGCCCTTGGTTTGGCCAGTCTAAACTAAACAGGAATTTAGTAGTGACAGCATTAAGACTACGTTCTGGTCACATTCCATCACGAAAATTTGGACACATGATGAGAGTAGTTGATACGCCTAACTGTTTAACATGTGGCAAAATAGACGATGTTCAACATTTGCTCATGGAGTGTGAACGGAATCGTCATGCTAGAGCACAATTAGTTTTTAATTTTGATATAAGAATAGAGAACATAGGCTCATACCAGACTATTTTATCTGCACCTCATTCAGACGCTGCAAAGTGTGTTTATGAGATGTGTAGAAGTGACGATGAATGAAGAGAAGTGTTGTTAAATATGTGGTTCTACTCATCTCATAAACGCACTATCTAACCTAATTTAAGTTTTGTTTATAGTTAATGTTATTTTGTTACAATAGGACTGCCATGTCGTAAGATAAAAGTCCTATAAATAAATAAAGATTAAAAAAAAAAAAAAAAAAGATATGATTCCGCAGCCGACCGCATACGACAACTTCCGACGCACGCAGCACATAGCGAAATTCATTGCGGCTTCTCAATGGCACCCTTTATCCGTATCGGAGTTTGACAAGTAATGGGTACGCTGTATGTGCTGCATGCATCGGCAGTTGTCGTATGCGGTCGGCCACGGAATCATACTTTTATGGTTTCTAAAATGCGGATAAACATACTTAGATGCATTTTTTTCGTAAATACATACATATTATATATAGAAACACCCAGACAATGTAAATATTCATATTCATACATACAAATATTTTCACTGAGCGGTGATCGAACCCGCTGATGAAACGATGCGTAGCGGCCGCGTTCACTACCGCTATGCCACAGACGCAGTCATATACGCCACAGAGGCACTATACATAGGTTACATTTGATGACCTTGCTATGAAAGGAACTTCATCCCTCGCACACTCAAGCTGTGGAATGAACTCCCCGCGATGGTTTTCCCAAGCGACTACAATATGGGGTTCTTCAAGAAGGGCATTAGAAGGTTTCTTCAGGGTCGGCAGCACGAGTGTGACGCCCCTGGTGTTGCATACGTCCATAGGCCACGGTAATCACTTTCCATCAGGTGGGCCGTGTGCTTGTCTGCCACCTAAGTGGCATAAAAAAAAAGAATAGCATATCTCTGGTAGAAATGCAGCCTAAGTTACGCTAAGTTCGTTTAATGGATACGAAATAGTCTCGTAGTCCGATCCAAAAGGTATAAGAACCTCTACAGTTGCGTAGTGACGTTGCATCTTACCACCTCTTAAGGTGAGGTGGCTCTTCGACCTCCATCCTCCATGAGAGTCTGGGGGTGACAGTGTGGTCTCCGAAGTGAATAATAAAAAAAATCAGCCAAGTGCGAGTCGGACTCGCCCATGAAGGGTTCCGTAAAAACTACTTACTGGATCTCGTTCAAACCAATTTTCCGTGGCAGTTTGCATAGCAATGTACATCATATATTTTTTTAGATTTATAATTCTCTTATTTTAGAAGTTAGAGGGGGGAGGGGGGACACATTTTTCCACTTTGGAAGTGTCTCTCGCGCAAACTATTTAGTTTCGAAAAAAAAAAAGTTAGAAACCTCAATAGCATTTCAAAGTCCTATCTATAGATACTTACCCCACACGTATGGGTTTGATGAAAAAAAAAAAAATGAGTTTCTAATCTTAGTGCGGTTCACAGAATACATCTACTTACCAAGTTTCAACAGCATAGGCCTTATAGATTTGGAGAAAAGTGGCTGTGACATACGGACGGACAGACAGACGGACAGACATGACGAATCTATAAGGGTTCCGTTTTTTTGCCGTTTGGCTACGGAACCCTAAAAAAACGTGGTCAAAAGTGACCAGTGTTGGGCCATGTTATGCAATGGCAAATAGTAGGTCTGCACGTATTTTCTTCATCCTAGCATTATTTCCCAGTCGCATCCGAAGCTTTCAGCTCTCCGCATTACCAGTCTTAACTCCGGATTTGGCTGGACCTCGACATTACGCGATATCGAAGTATTGCAGCTACACTGTTGTTGTTAGACTTTTTAGGGCTCCAACTACCAGTAACGATTGCAATAGATGTTCGTATGGCAAACGGGAGCGACGACATAACGTGCTGTCCGAGGGTCGACCAGACCAATGCAAATACCCATATTCATGTATAATATTTGTACTGAGCGGGGATCGAACCCGCGCCTCCTGCGTAGCTGCGTTCACTACCGCTACGCCACTAAGCAGCGTAGCAAACACAAAGCTGTTTTAGCGTAGCAATGTGCTACGCCACGAGTCCTTTGAGGCGTACCAAAAAACTGACACCACCCCAATAGATTACGCGTCATGATAGCCACGTGTGCCAATGTACTTACACCATTGCCCCCCGTACATCATGACGATGGATTACCGTGGTTCACCATGGGCCATTTACTAGATGTTTTATAGGAGCTAGAGCGCTTGTAGACGTCCGTTTTCTTCACCGGATAACGGACCGTGTTTCTTGTCCATTGTCCGGTGCATGTACACGCATCCATTACAAATCATACACCACCGCGAATCCGATAAGAAACACGGTCCGTTATCCGGTGAAAAAAACGAACGTCTACAAGCGCTCTTAATTAACTATTGGACCTACTTCTGCAAACCGGAATCAACCCACACAACTGCCAAAATCTAGTTAAGTATACAGAAGCTTTTAAAAAAGAAGCTTCTATATGACATATAATAATAATAACTCAAAATAATGTGACAATTTAGGTAGGACAAATCATTTTTTTTTCACAATTATTAGCGTAGCAATGTGCTACGCCACGGGTTTTTTGAAGTATACAAAAACTGACACCGCCCCAATGGAGTACGCGTCATGATAGCCACGTGCGCCACTGTACACCATTGCCCCCCGATGACGATGACGATGGATTGCCGTGGTCCACCATGGGCCATCATGTGCTAGATGCTTTTTTTATCATCCTCCTACCCTTATCCCAAGTTTATTTGGGGTCGGCGCAACATGTGTGCTTTTTCCATTCATCTCTATTTGCAGTCATCTCAACATTCACACCTTTCTTAACCATATCATCTTTCACACAGTCCATTCACCTCCTTTTAGGTCTTCCTCTCCTCTTGTAGCCATCCACTTCCATAGTTACTGCCTTCCTTACGATATTACTTTCATCCCTACGTGACCAATGTCGTTCAACCCATGTCATGTGTGATGTCCGAACCAAGACAAACGATTTCCTCGAAGCTTCTCCGTGATCGGTGCTACTTTCAAACTTCCTCTAATATATTTATTCCTAATCATATCCATTCTTGTCACACTATACATCCATCTCAACATAGATGCTTTTTTTATATAAGAAAAAAGGAAAGAAAGAAAAATATTTTATTTAGATCCTCACAATGTGTTTCTTATGTACAATAATTCGTAACACAGTTTAGAAAGTTCTAACTGTAGAACTTTCACACTGTGTGAACCCAAAAAGGGCTCCATCTCAGTATTGAATGCTACGCACACTGCTGAGAGTATGTTCAGCGCTGGTTTTCGGATGGAGCCGCACTACTTAGGTCGCAGGCAAGTACATGGCCCACGTGTAGGTAAGTGGGTCATACCCGGGGGCGAGTTGGGGACACCGTGGTCCTCACACCGGAAGAGGGCCAGATCGAGAGATATGGTCCTGGGTCGGCCGGGGTGTGAGGGATATGGCTACGACAATCTCACCTCCGGCAACTGTCGGCCCACAGACGGCCTAACCTCCTCCTCCGGCTCCGGCGGGGGAGGTATCCGTGGGGATTTTTCGCACGATAAAAAAAAAGTACTGTGGCCTATGGGAACACCCAACAATTCCGAAATACTTAATTCCGAATTTCAATATTCCGATTTTCAAAATTCCGAATATTATAATTCCTAAGAAACAAAACTCCGAGTATTCAAAAACACGATAGTTATTTATCCGAAAGTTATAAATACGAATGTTCATTCTTCCGAATTTCATTTTTACGAATAATTAAAAATCCGTACTATTATTGGCCCGAAAAACGTTATTCCGAATTACAAATTTCCGAAAATTCATTGCTCAAATTGAAAATTTGTATCAAAAATAGGTAAAAGTTAAAATTGATTTGACATGTTGCGCATTTTAGAGTTGATTTTTTATAATAATAAATTAATTTTCTCGCCAATTATTACGTATAAAAATTAAGCCAAACCCGACTTGCCGTGGTCCTACTGCCGTGGTACTTGTTTGCCCTACACTAGAGTGTTATTTAAAAACCGGAGGCGCGGAGGGAGGGCAGTCCTCGCCCGCAGTAACGAAGCTCAGGCGCCCGGGCGAGCTGGAGCGGCTGAGGCTGGTCGCCGGAGGCGACCAGCAAGCCGAAGCTGTGGAAGCGAGCATGGGTGCCTGAACTTTGTTACGCAAGGGCGGAAGGACTGCACATCCCGTAGCGCCGGAGAAGAGCGAAACTAATGCATGCCTGCATGCTTGCCTGCATGCATGCTTGCCTGAATGCATGCTTGCCTGAATGCATGCTTGCCTGCATACATGCTTGCCTGCATGCATGCTTGCCTGCATGCTTGCCTGCATGCTAGCCTGCATGCATGCTTGTTACTGAAAGTTGTATGGCAACGTGTATTTTGTAATCATTAGCATAAATAAATTAAAATAATAGTTAAATAATTCTATTTCCTGTTTATCTCGTGTACCCCGAAAATAGCAACTATCCTACTTACCTAATGCAAGTTTACAAGGCGCTAGATTGTCGGGTTTGTGTTGTTTCGGAGTTTTGATAATCGGAATTCGTATTTATGATATTTCGGATTATTAATAATTCGGAATTGTAATGGTTCGGTATCTTCAAATTCGGAATTTTAATATTCGCAGTTATAATCGTTAGGAATTTTGAAATTCGGGTTTTCAATAAATAGGATTTATGATACATCGGATATCTGACTTTCGGAATTTTGAATGATTCGGAATTATGAAATTCGGAATTTTGAAATTCGTGATTGTAACTTTCGGAATAAGGCTTTTCGTATTTATGTAGTGTACCCGTGGCCTATGGGCGAGAGCAAACAGGGGAGTCACACTCGTGCTGCCAACCCTGTAAGAACAGAGAGATTATGTAATGTAATGCTTTATAGGTATTCATTAACAATTCAAGATTTAAAAAAACAGTTGTTCAATTTAGCTGAACAATAAAACGATAAGATTACGATTTCATTGTGTCAATCTCTACACGTTTCGTATTATTAGACTTAATCGACAATCACTGAACAATACTAACGATAAGATAATCACAGAAGATAGTAATGATTTCACTGTCAATCTCTGCATGTAGACACAAGTTGTAACAAGAAAATGAGATATTAAGAGAAAAGTTATTCCCCGTGACACTACCAGTAGGGTCAAGTACATTTGACACTACTGGTTGTGTCATGGGGAATATTTTTTCCCCTTGACACTACCGGTAGTGCCATGGGGCAAGAATTTTACCCTTGACACTACCAGTAGTGCCATTGGGTAGTGCCACGGGGCAGTCACCTTATGAACTGCCTAATCAGATACAACTTTCAGACAAACGCTAGCACCACGTGTGCTTACAGGGTCTGCTGGTGGTCTCGTCCTGCGTCCATAGGCCACGGTAACTTATATCCACCAGTGCCCCTAGCGCGAAAAACTATCGTAATCGTATCGTTAACGTAACGAGAGCACGGAGCATTGCGATTGGCAGGCTTCACCCGCACACACGCCCACATTAAGGAGGCGGCCAATTGCAATGCTCTGTGCTCTCGTTACGTTTACGATACGATACGATTACGATAGTTTTTCGTGCTAGAGATACAGTGGGCCGTATGCTTGTCTGCGACGAAAGTGGTATAAAAAAACTTAGGCGTTGTTTATCGAAACACAAATCTATTGTAAATGAAGTAATTGTAATCTTGTGGACTACGGTAACGGCCTAGTAGTGTTGCTTAGGTTATTTCTATGTGTTCCTCTAATTAGCAGATGGCACAGGAGAGAGCAGGTAAGGGGCAGGCGCGTTCTGTAGCGTGGGAGCGACCGATGCAGCCGCACCTGAAGGAGGTGCGGTAGTGCATTCTGCGTCTCCTCTCTTCGAGGTAAGATAGGACACCGTGCATTCCATACCTAAGGGTGTTATCTCAAATAAAACAAACCGGGGTGCATATTAAACCTCGGTAATGAGGACATGAGGACCCCTCGTGGCGGTATTCATATTCGAGTATTTAGGTTTCTATAGAAACAAATAAAACCCCTTCAAAAATCTACTTATTTGCACAGTTTTACCTGAACTTTGACTGTTCATAACCATCCGTGTGGTGATAGATAAAGCATACAAGCATCACCACCCCTTTTCATCCGAAGACGATATCACTGCGAGAGAAGGAAAACTCGAAATAAAACCCTTTACAGTACGATTAAAATCAGTTGAACATTCGGTCAACCTCGGTAATTGTCGTGAATCCCTCGCCTCTTACAAAGAGTTATCAATTTACAGATATGACCTTTAATTATATTACCCGTTGTCATAATGAATACAATACAAGCACGATATGAGCAACAAAACCTCCTTTGTAGCTCAAAACTAACACAAAAATATTGAATATAAGAAAAATAATTGATTTATTTGACGTATATGATACATTTATGATTATGAACGCTAATTTCATTCGTGAACATATTCGATTCTATCAAATTTTATCAAAATTAACTTACAGTAGTTATGTATCATGGCTTCAACAAATTTAAAGCGTGGTAAAATAATTGTGCTCAGTCTCGTGAAATTGTAAATAATGTATGTAACTATTTTAATAAAGAATAGATACAATATTTATTGAAAAAAGAAGAAAATTACCTTTCTACTTTTTTAATTGATAAATTATCAACAAAAACCGGTAGAAGTCGGTTTCTTAATTTTTTAATTTGATGATTATTATCAATTATTATTAAGCCGATGTAATATCGTACTGTTACTTATGTACATCAAACAGTAAAATATTGACTTGCATCTGTTACGGCTAAAGGTTGGTGTGAACATAAACTTAAGATTAGCCGGCTGAACTTAGGTTTATCTTCGAGAAGCAGCTAAAGTTTGATAACATGTAAGTTTGCGTCGGGATATTCCATGTTTAGCCGGTTAATGTGCACAGTAACCGAAACGAAACGGCTAAAAATGTATTCGTTCTACCTTTCAGTTCAAATGATTGATTAGGCAACGCCTGCTGCCGGTCTATATTTAATTGCGTATGGCTTTGCGAGACTTAAATTTCTTAATGGTCATAAAAAAAATAACCACGAAGGCCTAATGCGGGAGCGGAGCTCCGGAATTCTAACCTAATCAATCCAAGTCTGACTGAGCGGAGTGGACACTTTGATGTTTGCACTATTGGCGGCATAGAAAAGCTGAAATGAGAGTGATTATTCCTTTCCCATTTCCTTCTACATTTTTAGCCAAGGGCCTGCGGTTAGACTTAAGTTTAGCCGGCTAAAGATAGAAGAAACTAACATTAACACCTCGTCGAAGATAAATCTAAGTTTAGCTGGCTAATCTTAAGTTTATGTTCACACCTACCTTTAGCCGTAACATATCTATGTATTTTTTTTATTTAATGTATACAAGTATACAAGTATAGCTATACTTGTATACATGAAATAAAAAAATATCGCGTACATTACCGCGATTTCTTATATCTTCAAATTCATTAATTATTGAAGCTTCAATAAATAATGAATTTTCAAATTCATGTCGCTTCTCTATAATTTTCTTAGGTCTGTGGTTAGTAATGTTATCTTGGCAGATGGTATACATTGCGTTTAGGATACTTCAAATTGAATGTTACATAAAAGAAATCACGGTAATGTATGTCGTGTCATTTCCGTTTTCGAATTTAGGCGATTATACCCGAAAAAAGCCGAATGTTCAACTGAGTTTTAATTGTACTGTACCAACCCGTCAGGCTAGCGTGGAAACAGTAGGCCAAAGGCTTCCAACATTGGGAGAGGCCAGGTCCAGCAATGGACTGCGATAGGCTAATTGATTGAGTGTCCCTATGCAAGTCATTGTCCCATTATGTAATCAAATCATTTAGCCTACTGCAGTCCACTGTTGGACATAGGCCTCTCCCAATACGCGCCACGTTTGCCGATCCTCCGCCTTCCGCATCCAGTCGTCCCAGCCACTTTTCGCAGGTTATCAGTCCACCTAGCTAAGGGTGTTTCACACCTTCCGTTTACCTTCACGCGGTCTTCACTCTGGGACTCGTTTGCTCTGCGATCTATGTCGGTAACTTTGGTTCTTTGTCGGATAACCTCGTTGCGATTTCTATCCTTCAAAGAGACTGCTGCGCGACTTTTAGGTCACGGACTAACCCTACCGTCATTCAGTGGCCACGTTTCGGCACCGTAGGTCATAACAGGCCCATTATGTAAGTACATTTGTAAAATTTGCTGTGTCTGATATTTTCACTCCAACTTCGTATATTTACCTAATCTTTTATTAATCCATTGAATTACTTAATATTATTTATTGAAATTAATTATGAAAAAAACGATAGGTATATTATTTTATTTTAAATTGGAAAAAGCGAAATCAATACTTGGGCAGGACTCGAACCCGCGATCTTTCCCTTACAGGGGGAATGCTCTGACCACTGAGCCACCGAGCTTCGCCCGAGATTGATCCAAATTTTCCAATACATCCATCTTAGGGCGATTGATTGATTGATTGATTGCTCGGTATATGTATCTTGGACCTAAAATAAAGTCCTCAAAATGTGCTCTATACGCGCCGTATACGTTTCTTGGGTGTCTTTTGAGGATAGCACGGGGTGCTACTGCGGTGGACGAGCTCAAATTCACCAAGCATAGATTATTGCAAAACAAACAGCGCGTGCCAGAGCCTCATTTGTATACCTACATGCCTACCTACCTAAATATGCGTACGTAGGTACACCTACGCATATTTAAAAACCGCATTATTACATTTATCTTTAACTATCTAAATAATCATAATTTCAAATTCTAAATCAAAATTAAGTTATCACTAAATTTGATTTCGCCTCGTTAAGATTCCCTACCCTCTTAGATAGTATACTTAGAATGCTAATCTATTGAAATTCGTAAAGGTGCGTCTAGAGCTCATGTTTTTTAAAATATTTTCACTAAAAACATGCAACACAACATATTATAGAGATTTACATCTGTATGGATTTTCACAACATTTTTTATTTTACTTGGCGCTTTAGTGAAATAATACTTTCTCTAAGGTGCTTGTTAGTTTGTCACCTTAGAGAAAGTTTTATAAGTTGTGGTGCGTGTTCTCAGTGAAAATGTTGCGAAAAAAATAGACGCTCTGGACGCACCTTAAGACGACTGAGTTGTGTTGCACAGCGAGCTCCTATTTACTTATCATAGAGCAGCTATCATGTTTGTGTTACGTCAGAATTGAACCGACTACAATCGCACGGCGTCTTAGGTCTTAGATGCCGAGTGTAAGGTGGCCTATAAAGTATTTCTCTCGCACCCAACCCAGGCCCATCTCCGGTTTCGAGATAGCACCCTCGGATGTGGTAATCATGGTGTCCCATGCCCCCGAATAGGGAGAAACGCGTATTGCCTCGGCCTGCTTCTGCTAGGGTGACAGGCGGCTCCACCTGTCACTCCCAAACCTGCGCTTATGTAGGACGGACCTTATAGAACGACAAGGTCTGAGTCGTTTCCGCTGTGCCACGTGCCTTTCGTGGGCCCGGCGAGCCGTGTAGTTCTCTCCCCGGCCAGCCCCCCTAGACAAATGAATAGGATTTGACGTTTTCGCCATTCGTTGACGCCTGTCATAACGTCAAATCCCATACATTTGGCATTCTATTCCATCATACGCCGAGCAACGAATTGCCACTTGTCTAGAGGGGCTGCTCTGCTGTCAGGAAGCTGTCTTCTTCCTCATCCTAACGATAATCTAAGTCGCATCCAAAGCTTTCATCTCGGAGTCTAGGGGTCCGCTTTTTCCATTTGAACTGCGGGCTTGGTTGATCTTTGATATTTTCTGTGAAGCGACTCCCATATCCACAACCCATTGGCAATTGTTGAACTTTTTAGGGCTCCAGCTACCCGACTGCCCATCTGACAACGGGGCCCGACGACTTAACGTGCTCTCCGAGGCACGACCAGACCAACGCAAATACCCATATTCATGCCCACAAATATTTGCATTGAGCGGAGATCGAACCCGCGCCTCCTGCGTAGCGGCCGCGTTCACTACCGCTACGCCACAGAGGCTGTCAATGTATGGCATTTAACGTTTATGAATAATTCAATTTATTCAATTCTTAATGAATGGCTTTATGCTTTTAGCATTAACGTTTTTGAATAGGTTGACGTCTTCTGTCAATTTATGGGATATGATACGTTGACTACTGTCACATACGTCAAATCCCATACAATTCGTCATCATTGCCACTTGTCTACGGGGGCAGTATTCCAGACAATTCAATTCCTTTAATTGCAAAAATGGGTAGCAGTAATTATAGATATGTACGCAAATATTAGCACTGTCAATATTTAATTATAATAATTAATTACAATCGATTAGATTTGTTTTTGGATTTCATTTTATTAGATTATTTATGTTTTTCCAAATTGTTCAATTAGTCATGTCAAAAAATTACACGCCCGCATTAATTTGTAGCAACATCATCGATTTCATTTTCGTTGATATGTATCGGCAATCGGTAATCAGATTCATCAATCTCACGTAATCATTGATAGATAATAGTTTTAGAAGTGCGAGTTTCATTTATAATCGTAAGTCCAAAGTACTAGAATCGCACCTTAATTATGTTAAGGAATGCTATAAAACTACAACATCACTAGTAATCTTTCCCCCCTCGATTATAATTTGCTATTCAATCTTATTTGCAGAAACTGCAGTAATAATATTATATCCCCTGTACTCTAAGTATCGCATATTCATTATCCTCTTATGCTTATCCAAATTTGATTTCTGGTTGGCGCAACCGCTGTGCCCTTTTCATTCATCTCTAGTTGCATTCATCTTAATATCCACTCTCTTCCTAGTCATATCATCTTTCACGCAATTCATCCATCTCCTCTTTAGTCTTCCTCTACCCTTGTAGCCATCCACTGCCATAGATAATGCCTTCTTACGACATTACTTTCATCCCTACGCATCACATGTCCGAACCAAGACAAACGATTTACTTGTAGTTTTTCCGCATTTGGTGCTACATTCAAACTTCCTCTAAAGTGCTCATTCCTAATCTTATCCATTCTTACCACACCATATATCCATCTCAGTATTTGCATCTCGGCTACATTCAATCGTCTTTCATCCGTCGTCTTTTCGAGACAGTTCTCGGATCCATACAGAACGGCAGGCCGGATCATGCTCTTCGATCGCATAATATTATGTAATTTTGTAAAACTAATTGAAATCGAGCGCTTATCAATTGCTGAGTATGACTCATGAAGATACAATAGGCAGGTTTACACGTGCAGTTCGGAACGAAAGAATCACCATGCGCCAGTCCAAACTGTCAGTTTGGAACGAGCGTGTAAACTCTAGCGTTAGATCTGTCGGTCGCAGCGTACGCGACGTTCCACAGCTTAGAACCTAGCCAACGGAACTGTTACATAGGTTTTCATTTTAAAACAACAAGAACAATAAACTGTACTGTATGCGAGGAACGTGAAAGATCTGCCTGCATTCCGAACTGTAGTCATTTTTAGTCACATTGTAGTTTGATCCGCAGTCCAAACCGACAGATCGGAACGGCGGCAGTTTGGAACGCAGCCCCTATGCGCGGTCCGAACTGCACATGTAAACGCCCCTAATGCATCATCACGCTTACCAAAATTTTATACCCAAAAACATAGCCATCTGAATAAAATTCAAACCGATAATTCGTTCAAGTATCGGTAAATGGCTCCCACCGTCGCCCCGAGACGGACGTAGAGGAAAATTTGGATAAGCTTCAGGCGAGGTGACTCAGTGATCACAGCATTCCCCCTGTAAGGGAAAGACCACGGGTTCGAGTCCCGCCTGGGCTGATTTCACTTTTGAAATTTGAAATTTGACTAGCCATCTGTATTCATTGATTTGAATTATTATCGTATATGACGAATACAAAATATCCTGCAGTATTATCGATGTCTTCATTGCAAAAGCTGATAAAATCTATAAATATCCAATATACCTAGACAACAACTTGTAATTTTCCCTTTTTATAGGTCGTTGACCCGTTTATTTGGCTTGCAGGATGTCCTTTAGAATGGAGAAGTCAGACGGAGAGGATATTTACCTTATGTTTTGATTTCGTGTACCTTAATTGACTTGTTACCTTGTTTTTTTACTTTATTATTTGCTGTTTCGTGTTGTCATTTTTAGTCGCAAGATAACACCATAGTTTGATCCGCAGTCCAAACCGACAGACCAGAACGCAGTCCTGATGCGCGGTCCGGACTGCACGTGTAAACGCCGCTAAAGGTAGGATTCCTATGCCGACCGCATACGACAACTGCTAACGTACGCAGTGCTCAATGGTCCTCTTTATCCGTATCGGAGTTTAACAAGTAATGGGTACGCTGTATTTGCTGCATACGTCTGTCCTTGTTGTATGCGATCGGCTTTGAAATCATACCTTAGGTCATCATCATCACGCTTACCAACATTTTACACCCAAAAACATAGCCATCTGAATGAAATTTTGTAGCATTTAGTATACTTACACCCGTATTCACAAACGATACTGTGAGGTCTAATAGTGTGCTCGAGCGCATAGGGCTGGTAAAATTAATTCACAAACATCATGGAGCAGTATCTAACGCAGTGCGTTCCCTCAACGAAGTATTACATAAGTGTTGTCTATGAATAAAAAGGCTTGCCAAAACGAACGCACTGAGAATTTGTCGTTCTTTGCACAGTTTTGGTGGTACGCATAGCGAAGTATTGTTTGTGAATACGGGTGTAACTATACAACCGATAATTTGTACGAGTATCGGTAGATAGCTCCCACCGTCGCCCAAAGACGGATCTAAGACAAATTTGAATAAGTTTCGGGAGAGGCTCGGTGGCTCATTGATCACAGCAGGGAATGCTGTAAAGGAAAGATCACGAGTTCGAGTCCCGCCTAAGCTGATTTCGCTTTGTCCTATCTCATTCGATTTGAAATTTCAATAGCCATCTGTATGATTTGAATTTATTATCGTAACAAATCACAAAATATCTTACAGTATTATTGATGTCTTCATTGCGAAAGCTGATAAAATCTATAAATATCGAATACAGACAATAATGTGTAATTTTTCCTTTTTATAGGTCGTTGGCCTATTTATTTAGCTTGCAGGATGTCCTTTAGAATGGAGATTAAGTCAGATGGAGAGGATATTTACCTTATGTTTTGATTTCGTGTACTTTTTGATAATAAGACGTAGTTAGTTAGCTACTTCCTGTTTTCACTAACAACATAGTGAGTAATCATTACTAATCTTTCAGTATTTTGTTTTGCATGTTTTTCCTTATTTATTTATTTCCTAATCATGATTTTGCTATCAGATTTGTCGGGATATTTACCTTACCAGTGTTGTTTTGATTACATGCTAGCTGTTGACCGCTAGCACGTAATCGTTGGGTTTTGGATGTCAGTTATCGCGACTAAAAATAGCCTATGTCCTTTTCCCAAGGTCTAATCTATCTCTGTACTAAAGGAGACGGGGACTTCTGGGCCAAAATTGTAATGAGTTGAGATATGACTTAAAAAAAGCGGTATTTTTTTCTATTTCAAAATATTAAAAAACCAGCTCAATTGAAAATCTTGAAGACGAGAAATCTTAAAACTAAAAAATCTAAAAAATTATTTAAACAATATTGCGTATTATAACACTTGCATCACAATTTGATATTAAATCAATCAGAGTGAACAAAACTTAATCATAATAATAATAATAACCATTTAAAATACCAAATAATAGTGTAATAAAAATAAATTCTGAATCGATTTCCGTTAATCGATTACTGTATTTTTAAGCTGTGACAGCTGACAGCTCCATTTTCTGTCAATCAGGCCCACGAATGTATGGAAGAGTATCCATCTCCTTTCATCAAAATCGGTTTGGAGGTTTAGGCGTAACAGACAGTCAGACAGACAGCTGAGACAGCCAGACATACATAAAGGCAGACAGACAGAGTTACTTTCGCATTAATATTTGTATAGTACGTAAATTATGGAAGTATGGGTAGTGCGGATTAAAATGACGAAGGTTGAAATACCGAATGTACGAAATACAGTCGATATACCGAAGTTCAAAATCTTAATACCAATAGCTTAAAATCCAGATAATTATATTTTTGTTATTTAAGTAGTGTATGGTTTTTTAATATCACATGCAATGCTGATGGGGCTCCAATGTGTTCGTAGGTATACAAGTATTATGTCTATTTCGAGGCGTTTTTCCTAAAAAATGTTTCTGTTTTCAATCTTACAGCAAAAACATTTACATACGGAGGGTTAGGCAGAGGTGAATTAACACCCACCTATCACCAGTCATTGTATTAGGTCCCACGTAATAGGAGGTGAGCCTATTGCCGTGGGTAGGTACTATTGTTGACTCGAGCCATGCATCTCAGGCTGAGTCTGGGCTGTATTTAACTGTCTGATGTTAAACAGCTCTATCCCTTAGTCGCCTTGTACGACACCGCATGGGAGGAGATGGGGTGGCCCAAATTCTACTCTACCGGAAACCACACGGCGGCTGTTATACCACCTACAGTTATAATAATATCAACACCATTATCCGTGGTTATCATTACCATTATCACGTTATCATAATCATCAATCACTGTCTTCCTATCAAACTTTATTTATTTGTTATAACTATTATGTCTTCTTCCTAGTAATCCGATGGCTGATCCTCTCTTCTCTGTATCGATTTGTAATAGGATTATTTTTTGTTATAAATAGTTGCTATATTTGCTATCAAATAATCCAAGGTTGTTTTATAATACTAAACTTATAATTATAATGATTTTAACGAAAAGGAGGAAGCCTATTTGGCTATATTTTGGCGTAGATAATTATACTTTCCACGTAGATATACCATCCTCGTAGATACTTACACTTGTAATAAACATTCGTCCACATTGTTTTAAGGAAATGTTATCGTGAATTGACGTCTGCAAAATGCCGCACAAACCTAGAAAAAAATCCTTGTAGTACCTACCTAATTTTCTCTTGGAATTCGTTGAGGGAGGTTACTGGCAGTCTAAACTTTGTTTTGCGTGATGTTCGTTTTCGTTGCGATTTTGAATTTAAGGGTAAATTTTCAGATTAAGTCGTTTAGTTTAAATTTTACATGAAAAATATGTATTTACTATGAAGTTGTTTATTATATAAACTTACAATTTTTGTGTTCATAATTTTTTCCTAGGATCGATACTTTTCGATTTACTTATACCCCAAAAGGTGATGAATCTTTGACTTGATATTTAAGACAACACGTGCAGGGACTTAAATGTCACCTGCATACGGTGCAGAATATTCGATCAAGAACCTAGCGGTTCGGCGACTTCTTCTTAAGCACCATTAAGTCCTGCTGTGCAATTCACTAAGCAAGCATAACGATGCGAGTCGCAACGTTGTGCTCGATAGAGATTGTCATTGGTCGATATCCAGTGACGTGACCCAATCCGACCAATCACAATCTCTATCGAGCACAACGTTGCGACTCGCATCGTTGTGCTCGCTTAGTGAAATTGCAGTGATGAAATTCCTTACCAGCTCACGTGTTTCCCTCTTCCTACAGTCCCTGTGAATAAATTTAACACAGATACATGCAATAATTCTTGTGCGGATATCGGATATGTAGATTTAATCTGTGGATTCTTGGTATAAATATCTGATTGGTATCTATGGATATTATAATCAGACAACTGTTTTTACTTAAGTATCTGGTTGTTATATCTATAACAAATCAATATCAAGGATGTTTTTACAGGAAATATTTAAAACATACATACTTATACTCACGCCTGTAAATCCACGAAGGGGTAGGCAGAGGTGTTAACACACATATTACGCCAACTATGATTTTTCGGTCCCACGTAATAGGGGCGACCCTATTGGCGTCTATCAGGCACTTTATCATGGGCTGTATGTTTATTGTCGGATGGAGAACCCTATCCCTTAGTCGCCTTTTACGACACCCATAGGAAGAGATTATTATCCCTGGGTCGGCCGGGGTGCGAGGGATATGTCTACGACTACCTCACCTCCGGCAATCGACGGCCCACAGATGGCGTGCGTATTAGTCGGTTCAAGTCCGACATAGCCTCCTCCACCGGCTCCGGCGGAGGGGTATCCGTAAGGATTTTTCGCACGACAAAATAAAAAGGAAGAGATTATTGTGATTCTGCTCAAATGAGTGACCACAAAACGAATTTTATAGGAATCTATTGAGATTTACTGGGAATTCATAAAGTTTTTTTTAGACCTGCTGGACATGATGGATATGTGTCTGTTATACATTGTCCTAGGTGAGTGACAAGTCCGACAGCGCGACAACGCGACGCGATGCGTGACATTTTTTCATACATCAAAATGACGTTTTCACGCGACGCCACGTAGGACACAATGTATGAACAACGACCATTAGATTTTTACGGTTGTCTATTGTCCCGAATTTCATTTACGCGAATTTCATTTGCCCGAATGTTTTGTTTGCCCTAAAAGACATATGAAATACTTTTAATTGCCTGAAACTTAGAACCATAAGATATGCCATACGTATTGTTTTTCATATTTTTAATTGCCATAATAATTATAATATTATGGCTGTTGACTATTATGAGAAAATGATATTAGGGTAAATAAAATTCGGGCAAACGGCGGTATACTGATTTCTACGCGCGGCGTCGAAACGCGTCGCGTTGTCGCATTTGTCGCTCACATAGGACAAGGTCTTAAAGCCCCGAATCAGATCAGCATCGAAAAATTGGTATTTTCGAAACCGTTTTTCTTTTTAACTATAAAACCTACAGATCTGAAATTTACATGCCTGCATACTACAGGATATACAGAGTAACATCTCCTTTTCATAAATAAATAAAAAAGGAGGAAATAGTTGAAAAGAGGCTCTCAACATCACTCTACTCTTTCTCATGAAACCAAATATTTTCTACAATATGTATCCAAATAATCTAAAATTTCACATGTATGTTAAATAAGTGTATTAGCATGACGTGACCTTCTTAGTTAGTAACCGTCGCCTATAAAGTTATCTATTAAAATTAGTTTTACTGATTTTTACGGTTCAAATATGAGCGAATGACCTTGAGCATTTGTATGGTCAAAGTCATTCGCGTATGTAATCACCTTAATTGTTAAGTAATATTTTCTTCATTTCCGTCATTACATCATCACGCCCTTGCCATTGCTTCGTACTCGACATTCACATATTTCCGCACGATAAAAAAGGTTTTTGTTTATACTTTTATCTTTGAATGTTTCTAAATTAATCAATGTCATATCTTTTAATCATCTTTAGTGATATCTGGCGAGTTAATCACTATCTTAAGTGGTACAATTACTGTTTAATTTTCCATGAATAAGTCATAAACTATGGATACTACGCCATATTTTGAAAGAAAAACCCAGGTTCAACCCCCCTAAACAAGTGGCACTAGCGTTTAGTAGAATATCAAAATTAATTTATGGGATTGATACGTATTATGATCTTTATGACTGTCGTTAACGTGTGGTAATCCCATCAATCAATCAATCAATTAGCCTATTGCAGTCCACTGCTCGACATAGGCCTCTCCCAATATGCGCCAAGTTTGCCGATCCCCCGCCTTCCGCATCCAGTCCGTCCCAGCCACCCTTCGTAGGTCGTCAGTCTACCTGACTTGGGGGTGTCCCACCCTGCGTTTTCCTTCCCGCGGTCTCCACTCTGGGAATCGTCTGCTCCAACGGCCATCAGTCCTTCGACAGATGTGGACAGCCCACTGCCACTTCAGCCTACTTATTCTGCGAGCTATGTCGGTAATAACTTTAGTTCTATGTCGGATGATCTCGTTGCGAATTTTATCCTACAAAGAAACTCCAAGCATAGCTCGCTCCATAGCCCGCTGCGCAACTTTTAGGTCGTGAACTAACCCCACCTTCAGTGTAATCCCTTAAAGTAGTTTTTCTATTTAATTCTACAACCAATAATTCCGTGAACTGAAAAAAGTCACCACTTTCCCTTCAAGAATGTGAAATAGTGCTAAATTTTCCTTGATTTGCAATAAAACAGTATGCATTTTTGACAGTGACAACAGTTGTTCCTATTTTCGCGTTTGCACAGAATCGTTGATTTCACTGTCTGATATTTTTTTTTTGTAAGACATTCTACACAACGCTATCTAGACCCAAAGTAAGTATAGCTTAACTAGCTTGTGTTATGGATTCTAAAATGCGGATAAACATACTTAGATACATTTTTTTTCGTAAATACATATTTACGAAAAACCCCCTGCGTAGCGGCCGCGTTCACTACCACTACACCACAGAGGCAGGCTTAAATCCACCAATTATCCTCTTTTTGTCCCGGAATAAGATTCTTATAGGTTGCGGGTATCTGCTAGTTGGTATTATAATAATCTATCTTTCCGCTCGCGACTCCACCCGTGTTTATATTCAGTTCTATAATAATTATGTATTATACATGTAGACATTCCTCTTGAATCACTAAGTATATTTATTAAACCCTGGACTGTACTGAAGCGCCCATGGATTGGCCGCATACAATTTCCCCGACTGGCAGTTGAAGAAATCTATAATATAAAAATGAATCCCTAAATGTGTTGCTAAGTGCAAATCTCGAGAACAGCTGAACCGATTTCGCTGATTCTTTTTTTAGAATATTCCTCGAAGTACGAGAATGGTTCTTACGGAGAGAAAAATTTAAAAAAAAATAACGAATCGGCTGTTAGGCGGTACGAAGTGCGCAGGGTCAGCTAGTAATGTATAAACGGTCTAATGAAATTTTGGAAAGTATGCACCTGTACCCCACAGCCAGGTAACCTCTCATGACGTTAGTCATTTTGGTGGCAGTCTGCGAAATAGTGCGAAAGAGAGCACGCTAGGCCAAGGGTTAAAGAAACCGTATCAAAATCCGTTGCGTAGTACGGCGACTTTGTTTTAAACTACGTAGTGATATTCCTAATTAAGTAACGTTTCATGTGACGTATTTGGGCATACAATATGAAAGTTGTTCGGCTGCCCAAATTCAAAACCCAGTAAGTTTTTTTTAACAAATTTTACAGGAGAGCGTAAAAACATAAAACTGGCAAGCCTTTCAAAAGAATTGGGGTTAGAGTAATAAAGTGATATTTTTTGGATAGAGTACTAAACACTGACTACATAATGAGTAAAATATTTCGATAATAATGTATATTGCACGTTTTATACCCCTTACTAACTTTGAAAATGGAAATCTCAAATTTTTTCTCTGTCCTGACCCGTTTCAAAACCTAGTATAAATATGCATGTTTCGTAGAGGTAAAATAAAAAATATGAATTTCTGCATCAATTAAGTATTTTTATTGTTTAAATTAACATACAATTAGTTAGAAAAGTAAGAATATAATAGTTGCTAGGTTTTTGATCTTGTTTTTTGAGAGTGAAAATGCACTTACTAGGTTTCATGGTGTCAAAATATCTGTTATTTTGTAAGATTTTAAAGCAGGTGTCTTCACAAGTCGATGCGGTTCCCTATGAAAGTTCGAAATATGGAAAAAAAGTGTTTTCGTAAAAAAGTGTGTTCCTTACTGGGTTTTGAATTTGGGCAGCCGTGGTGACTCTAGTTCTCATACCAACGAAACCTAGTACCTAACATTTCCTTCCTCCTGATTCTTTGTTAGATACTATCCATGTTGCAATTGATGATTTTATCAAAACCAAGGCTACGATCTGATGTTAGATTTCTTTGATTACTTATCATATCTATGCATGTTATAAGTGCATTAAATTAAGTAATGCGCATATCAAAAATCTAAAATATTGTTATCATGTAGGTCACAATTATTCATAAAAATCAAGATCATTATTGGTATATTTACACCAGCGGCTAAATAAGAACATAACATACATAACATAAATTCACGCCTATATCCCCGAAGGGGTAGGCAGAGGTCCCATTGCCTATTGCCATTAACCGGGCACTTATAAACCTGCGATAAATACACACATAACTTCGAAAAGCATCGAATAGTCATTGGTGTGTGCCAGCAGCCCATTACCTATATCACTAGAATACCGCGGTTACTCTCAGCAGTCCATTACCCATACCACTAGGCTACCGCGCTAAATGAGAACCTATATAAAAAGTAGCCTACATGTTATTCCACATTTTAATCTCTCCCAGCCCCCCTAGACAAGTGGCAATTCGTTGCTCGGCGTTTGACGGAATAGAATGACAAATGTATTTGACGTTTTTGACATTCGTTGACGCCTGTCATATACGTCAAATCCCATACATTTGGCATTCTATTCCATCAAACGCCGAGCAACGAAGTGCCACTTGTCTAGAGGGCCAGGAATAAATTCGTAAAAGAATCCTACCTGTACGAACCACTCCACTGCAGTTTGTGGAGGAGTTTAAGTACCTAGGGCATGTCGTTACATCCGACCTAAGGGATGATGCTGACATTGAGCGGGAACGGAGGGCGTTGGCTGTTAGGGCTAATATGGTGATCCGCAGGTTTGCGCGATGTTCACATGGGGTCAAAATAACCCTATTCAGAGCTTTTTGTACCACGTTCTACACGTGTAGCCTATGGGCTCACTACACCAAAAAGTCGTACAACGCCCTTCGTGTCCAGTTCAACAACGCGTTCAGGATGCTGATGGGGCTCCCGCGCTTTTGCAGTGCTTCGGGAATGTTCGTGGAAGCAGGCGTCGACTGTTTCTTCGCGACAATGCGTAAGAGGGGCGCGTCGCTTGTACGGCGTGTGCGCGGGAGCCCACACAGCATGCTGGCCGCGCTTGCGGCTCGGCTGGATTGCTCATATATGACTCATTGTTGCCAGCGACACGTTACGCACGGAGCATGAGATTGATGTGTAATAGGTAATAATTTATAATTGATTTACTGTGAATTTATATTGTTAACTTTTTGGTTATTATTCATTACTAAAATTTTTGTATTTTTGTGATCATTTTATAATTTAATCTGCCTCGAATAATTGTATCTGACATTGAATAATTGTATCTGACATTTTAATTTGATTATTAATTGAGTAATGTATTTTGTTTATATATGACTGTTAATAAATTGCAAATAATTACACAATACATGCAAATAATACATTGAACAATTGTATCAGATATCTATTTATATCTATAATTCCTAATAAATTCAATCTTTTCATAAATAATTTAATAAATTCAATCTTTTCATAAATAATTTAAAAAAAATAGCAATGTACTTGTCATAACTTGTAACTAACAATAGATATAAGTAAAAATGTTACTAACAAATTGGGCCTTGTTGCCATTAATAAAATGATTTATTATATTATTAACATCAGACAGATATATACAGCCTAGGCTCAGCCTCAGATGTATGGCTCGAGTCAACAATAGTGCCCGGAAGTCGGCAATAGGCTCACCCTATTACGTGGGACCGAATACAATGATTGGTGAAATGTGGGTATTAATTTACCTCTGCCTAATCTCCGGGGATAAAGGCGTGATTTATGTATATATGTATGTATGGTACTGTACGAGCTACGCTCGACATATATACGAAATCATGTAAATGCACGCATCATCATGTTATTCACTTCATCATCATCATCATCATCATCATCATCCTCCTACCCTTATCCCAAGTTTATTTGGGGTCGGCGCAACATGTAACACACATGTTGCGTCGACCCCATTCATCTCTATTTACAGTCATCTCAACATTCACTGCAATGTTATAATTATTTAGCAATCAATTCAGTTCGCATTCGGTCATCAAGCATTCCGCGCGTTCTCATCTATCAATCATAGTTTTAGACCCTTTTGTTACATAATACCTATATCAGTTTTATCTATCTAAAGAGTTGTATCATTTCCCATCATCTTATTAAGTGTATGAGTAGCAAACCGCCCATACAGGTACAAGTGTTTAAAGTTGGTGATTACCGCTGAGACGCAGTTGAGGTGATAGTGACTAACTTCGCTATGCGTACCATCAAAACTGTGCAAAGAACGGCAAATTCTCAGTGCGTTCGTTTTGGCAAGCCTTTTTATTCATTGATAACACTTAAGTAATACTTCGTTGAGAGAACGCACTGCGTTAGATACTGCTCCGTGATGTTTGTGAATTAATTTTACCAGCCCTATGCGCTCGAGCACACTATGAGACCTCACAGTGTCGTTTGTGAATACGGGTGTAAGATAGATAAAGGGATGCTTAGATGGATCAGACACGTGGAGAGGACGGACAACAGAAGATTGATGAAACCGATTTATGAAGAGGGCAATCCGGTAGGGGTTGAGCTAGACATACGTATGTTTGTCAGATCGAAGACATTTTAAAGAAAGGACATGTCCAGAATACTTGAAACCGACGAGCATGTATGAAAACAATTATGAAAGTAGACGAAGCGAAAGATGTATGCCAGGATCGTAGCAAGTGGAAACATGTGGTCTCGGTCTACCACAGAGCTATGACTGTTTGTTTTTTTATGTACCACACTGGTCGCAGACAAGGACACGGCCCACCTAGTGGTTACCGTGGCCTAAGGACGAGTGCAGCACCAGGGGTCACACTCGTGCTGCCGACCCTGTAAGAACAGAGAGATTCTGTACCGTCAGCGCAGAAGACAAGCAGGACAAACCTTTGGTCGTCCCACTGATGGCAGAAAACCTCTCCAGTGAGCTCTGGCTACCCTAATCACCGCCGGGAACACAACACGAGGTTATTATAGCCGTGGTATTCTATATAGTGTTGAGTAGGACATGAGTTTTCAACGAGTTTGTAAGAGCCGCCTCATTTTTGCACTGAGCCAGTAC
Organism: Eilema depressum; assembly: GCA_914767945.1. Classification (NCBI taxonomy): domain Eukaryota; kingdom Metazoa; phylum Arthropoda; class Insecta; order Lepidoptera; family Erebidae; genus Eilema; species Eilema depressum. Next base: position 5,106,865 of record OU612040.1, read on the forward strand.
AATGTCCTACTTCAAATGAGGCGAGGTGTCTCGAAGCTCACCAATGACAAATGTACCTATTCGAAGTTGTGAGGCTGTTATAAGAGGCGAGGTGTTTCGCAACTCAATGAAGCTTTCAATTAGAATTTGCGAGTAGTTGTATCATCAATAAAAAATTATGTATATAAATTATGTAGTCGTGTCTGTACATTGGAGATATTTAAAAAATACTTGGGTTCGAGAAGCACGCGGGCGGAGCCGGGGGCAGAAGGCTAGCAAGCTATGACTATGCCATATCTCACACTCCTACGCTTACTTAAAAAGGGATAGGTACAAAGTTTTCGCTTCACGTACCTAGTGCCTAGGTAATATGAATAAAAAAACGTAGGTACTAAATAATAAAAATAAATCAAAAATAATTTGAGAATAAACATTCGAATAGGTAGGTACTCTTAATATTTCTAAAGTTCGTTCATTTATTCAATGATATGACGGTCTTGTCATAGTTGTCATGCATGTCATTGTCTAGTTCCTCCCTCAATTCGGTGACGCGGTTCAGAGAAACGAGCGAATGAAGCGCGTCGCGTCCTTGTCGCGTCTGACAATTTCTATCTCACTTACTCGTACAAAGAGTAAGCGCCTCATAAAATTTGAAGCAGTACATTTTATAATGTTGAGCCGCTCTTACAAAATTTCGTTTTGTACGGGACAAATGTCATGCCTCTTGTAAGTCCTACTCAACACTATCTATAGGGCGGAGGTACTTCCGCAGTCAGACTGCACGATTTGGACGGAAATACCGTCGTGTCCTACCTCCTTCAATATGTATGTATGAAGGTAGGTTTAAGGTAACTGCGCAGATGCGTGGTCGTGATATGACCAACTGACCATGAACGGATATAGGTACAACCATATTTATCTCTATTATAATCACATTCCATTAGCATTTCCTTTTAATAAAGTTTCCGAATAATCGATGTCAATCAAACAATCTAATTTAACGAGTTATTCCGGTTGGATCCCCAAATATGATCCACTGCCGATTTTTATTCATCATAGGCATAACCCTAGCACATTCTTACGAGTTGTGGGTCAATGGCTGGGTCAGGTTTTGGATGGGTGACCGTTGTTTACATTACGAGGTTAAGCTTAATTGAGTGGGTCGGGTTTTGGATGGGTGACCGTTGTTTACATTACGAGGTTAAGCTTAATTGAGTGGGTCGGGTTTTGGATAGGTGACCGTTGTTTACATTACGAAGTTAAGCAAAATTGGCTGGGTCAGGATTTAGATGGGTGGCCGTTGTTTACATTACGAGGTTAAGCAAAATTGGCTGGGTCAGGATTTAGATGGGTGACCGTTGTTTACATTACGAAGTTAAGCAAAATTGGCTGGGTCGGGTTTTGGATGGGTGACCGTTGTTTACATTACGAAGTTAAGCAAAATTGGCTGGGTCAGGATTTAGATGGGTGGCCGTTGTTTACATTACGAGGTTAAGCTTAATTGATTGGGTCGGGTTTTGGATGGGTGACCGTTACATTACGAGGTTAAGCTTAATTGAGTGGGTCGGGTTTTGGATGGGTGACCGTTGTTTACATTACGAGGTTAAGCTTAATTGAGTGGGTCGGGTTTTGGATGGGTGACCGTTGTTTACATTACGAGGTTAAGCTTAATTGAGTGGGTCGGGTTTTGGATAGGTGATGTATTGTACATATTTGAAAAATAAACAATCTTAAATGAATAAATTAAAAAAAAAAACTAAAGTAAATATTTAAAAAATGTAATCTTGACAAGTTTACAGGCTGTAATATGAAAAACAAAATTGTTGCAATTATTTTTTGTCAATCGACAGGTTATTGAAAAATTAACTGATTGACTCCCTACACTGAATGAAACCATCGTGTTTCTAAGTGCCAAGTCTATACTATATTATTCTTTGTAAAAGTGCAGAAGAAATCCGCCTTTATAAGGACTCAAAGATCCATATATCTAGACCCAAAGTAACCACACCAACTAGCTTGGGTCATGGATTCTGATATACGAATATACATACTTAGTTAAGTTTCCTTTTGTAAATACATACATAAAAACACCCAGGCCAATGCAAATAGATACATTCATGCATACAAATATTTGCAATGAGCGGGAATCGAACCCGCGACGTCGAACGCTCTTACGCTACGCCACGATCATCGCCGTATAATCGTAAATGTTCAGAGCCTCTTTTCTACTATTTCCTCCTTTTTATTAGGGTTCCGTTATAGATTCGTCATGTCTGTCCGTCCGTCCGTCTGTCTGACTGTCTGTCCGTCCGTCCGTATGTCACAGCCACTTTTCTCCGAAACTATAAGGCCTATGCTGTTGAAACTTGGTAAGAAGATGTATTCTGTGAACCGCATTAAGAATTTCACACAAAAATAAATAAAAAGCATTAAATTTTGGGGGTCCCCATACTTAGAACTGAAACACAAAATTTTTTTTTTCATCAAACCCATACGTGTGGGGTATTTATAGATAGGTCTTTAAAAATGCTATTGAGGTTTCTAACATAATTTTTTTCTATACTGAATAGTTTGCGCGAGAGACACTTCCAAAATGGAAAAATGTGTGGTCCCCTCCCCCCCTCTAACTTCTAAAATAAGAGAATGATAAATCTAAAAAAAATATATGATATAAATTGCCATGCAAACTACCACTAAAAATGGGTTCGAATGAGATCCAGTCAGTAGTTTTTTTTTAATACGTCATAAACAGCAATTTTCGCCTTTGCTACTACGGAACCCTTCATGGGCGAGTCCGACTCGCACTTGGCCGATTTTATTTAATTGATAAAAAGGTGAAGTTCTTCCATATATCCTGTAGAATGCAGGCGTATAAATTCCAGATCTGTAATTCTTAACATTAATAAGAAAAACGGTTTCGAAATTACCGATTTTTCGACGTTGACCTGATTAGGGGCCTTAATTGGGACAAGTTTCTTACAGCCTCAACTTTTCCAGACAGTGACCGACTGAAATTTTCCCAGTTAGAAGTTGATCAGTAACATGTTGGTACCACTTATCGGTTGCAATTTCTTTTGTTAGCCGTCGTTTTGGGTTTGGCAATTCCACACTATTAATTTTTATAATATTTACAATTTGCAAATTTGCGTCGTCTTTCAAAGCTTTCAGAAGCTGATACAAGTTTGGGTTTTTCGGTAGACTGCTATTGAGCTTTTTATGCCAGGATTCCACAGCATTGGTCGTGCGATGGCGTTGATTGTAGACACACCAAGTATTAACGAAACTTTCATCTTCTAGCCATTGTGTTACCATGTAATCATTGAATGTTTGTATTTCTTCAGATTGCGGGCTATCTTCCATTACGTAGCACCAGCCATCTGAGATATATTCTCTCGGTAGCAGTGGTAATAAGCCTGATGGTATAACCATTTTGCTTTATAGACGAAAGACGAAATGTAAAGAATCAACGGTCACCCATCCAAAACATGGCCCAGTCAATTAAGCTTAGCCTCGTAATGTAAGAACGGCCATCCATCCAAATCCTGACCCAGCCAATTAAGCTTGACCTCGCAATGTAAAGAACGGCCACCCATCCAAAACCCGACCTAGCCAATTTTGCTTAACCTCGTAATGTAAACAACGGCCACCCATCTAAATCCTGACCCAGCCAATTTTGCTTAACTTCGTAATGTAAACAACGGTCACCCATCCAAAACCCGACCCAGCCAATTCTGCTTAACTTCGTAATGTAAACAACGGTCACCCATCTAAATCCTGACCCAGCCAATTTTGCTTAACCTCGTAATGTAAACAACGGCCACCCATCTAAATCCTGACCCAGCCAATTTTGCTTAACTTCGTAATGTAAACAACGGTCACCTATCCAAAACCCGACCCACTCAATTAAGCTTAACCTCGTAATGTAAACAACGGTCACCCATCCAAAACCCGACCCACTCAATTAAGCTTAACCTCGTAATGTAAACAACGGTCACCCATCCAAAACCTGACCCAGCCATTGACCCACAACTCGTAAGAATGTGCTAGGGTTATGCCTATGATGAATAAAAATCGGCAGTGGATCATATTTGGGGATCCAACCGGAATAACTCAATTTAACTGACATTATTTGGCACTAAATTATATCGAAGTTATCTTAACTGGCTTAAAGCATCTTTCATCACGTGATGTAGTGGTTAGTGGTATGTCGCAGCCTTGGTTAAATTACTCAGCTAGTAAAAACTTTGAAGGATAGTATTCGCAACGAGGTTATCTGACAATGAACAAAAGTTACTGACATAGCTCGCAGAATAAACAAGCAGAAGTGGAGGCTTATGGTGCCGAAACGTGCACACTGACAGTGGGATTAGTACACGACCTAAAAGTCGCGTATTGGGCTATGGGAGGGCTATGCTTGGAGTCTCTTTGAAGGATAGAATTCCCAACGAGGGTATCCGACAAAGAACTTAACTTACCAACATGGCTTGCAGACTAAGCAAGCTCAAGTGGGCTGGCCAAATCTGTCGAAGGACCGATGACCGTTGGAGTAGATGAATTCTAGAATGAAGACCGCGAGAAGGCAAACGGAAAGGTGGGACACCCACTAGCTAGATGGACTGACGATCTGAAAAAAGGTGGCTGGGACAGACTGGATTCAGCAAGCGGAAGATCGGTAGCAATGGCGTACATTGGGAGAGGCCTATGTCCAGCAGTGGACTGCGATAGACTAATTGCAGACTCAGCTAAATTTATTTCCAGTCATCACCACCAGAAAACATAATAAGAAGGGTGGTAAGATCTGAGGCTGACCCTATGTATCACTCGGATCTTGTAGGCACGTCCCAAAACTTCAGATGGCTACGGAGCGTTGCACGAAAGGCGCAAAGCTCATGAAGTCTTTAACTACGACTAAGCTCGTTATTGTGGTGTACTGCCCCAGAAAGGGGAGAGAACTAAAAATGGTAGGGACCACAAAAATTGTAGTCAAGAAATGCGCGCCCCAAAGAGAGCAGACGCCAGTAGGGCGCGCATCCCCCACGATCCGGCCGGTTATAACCAGTTGTAAACGCCTATGAAAAAGTTTTTTTTATACCACTTAGGTGGCAGACCAGCACTGCAATTCACTAAGCGAGCACAACGATGCGAGTCGCAACGTTGTGCTCGATAGAGATTGTCATTGGTTGATTTCTAGTGACGTGACCCAATCCGACCAAAGACAATCTCTTTCGAGCACAACGTTGCGACTCGCATCGTTGTGCTTGCTAGTGAATTGCACAGCAGCACACGGCCCACCTGATTTAAAATGGTTACAGTGGCCTATGGATGTGCGCAACATCACAGGCGTTATACTCGGGTTGCCGACCCCGAATAAACTTTCTAAAACCCTTCTTGAAGAACCCCACATTGTATTCGCTAAGAAAAACTCACAGCAAGGAGTTCATTCCACAACTTGAGCGTGCGTGGGATGAAGTTCCTTTCATAACGCATAGTGCGCACTGTTTGCGGTCGCAATGTGTGAGCAATCAATATGTGTGTATAACTCCAGACACGTATCTTGGACCTGAAATGTGCTCAAAATGTGCCCTATACGCGCAGTATACATTTCTTGGGTGTCTTTTGAGGATAGCACGGGGTGCTACTGCGGTGGACGAACTCAAATTCACCAAGCATAGATTATTACAACGCAATCCGCGGGCGCCAGAGCCTCGTTTGTCTTGCGATTTTGGCTCAAGATACGTGTACGGAGTTATACTGATCTTGGTATTATTTTATACTAGCTTTTGCCCGCGGCTCCGCCCGCGTGGATGTCGGTTATCGCGACCAACACCACACAGACAGAGTTACTTTCGCATTTATAATATTAGTATGGATATGGATATGGATGACTTGGAATTATTTTGGCATATGAAAATGTTTTTGGTGGGATCATTTAATGTATTTCGGTCATTCTCACGAAATGGTGTTCTTCGTATAATTTCCGTCACGATTTTTAAATTTGATTAAATTCTATAAATTAGTAATTTAATTGAAAGAACACGTCATTCTTTACGAATTGGTATATTATTCGGCACTGCATTTAAACACTTAGTTTTTTATTTATGGAGAGATATATTTTTGAGGGTGACGGAAATTTGGTATGCGGTGATAGAAATGAGTAAATCCTTTCTTTTGTAATATCTTAGACGATCATTTTCTTTGCATGCCGCGTATAAAGCAGGATCATTCCTGATCTTTTCTCTTCTCCGTTGCTATCTAAGTTTTAGTTGCTCCAAAATATCCTCACGGCTCTTCTTCTGTTTACCCATAATATCTGAAAATAATCGAGTTCATTGTTCAAAAACATACATTTAGAATTATAATTTTGTTTGGTGGGTAGAAACAACAATTACAGGGAGTTTTATAATTTCGGTCACTTTTAGCGTGACGGAAATGTGTGACTGAAATTAGGGAAAATGAGATTTTTTTTAATTTAAAAAATAATTAGAACATAATTTTAACAACTATTTCTAAACATACATAAAAGATATATAATTACGTAAGAATTGTTTGATTGATAGTTATTTCGAGCAAGAAGTCATTAATTAAATGAGCGAACAGAAATTAGAAGACTTGTAAACCAAGCGAACGGAACTTAGGTACTTACCTCACTGGGACGCCCGGAGAACATGTAGTACGTGTGCAGTTCGCTGGATGTCTGTGGCACTACGAAAGCTTGCCGTACATGCGATAGGGATGGGTACAATTTACATGTGTAGGGTTGTTTTCACGAATTTATAGTAGAATTAGGTATAATGAAAGGACAAACATATTTTACGTTGTAACTACATAAGTAGCCATGTTAACGTTATTATATTTTTTAGTATAGCTCGATTAATCTATCTAATTTATAAATAAAGGGCAATGAATGTATAAATCAAAGCTTGTCTTGCACTTTTTAGGCTCAGATAGTATTATTCTGGGTTCTGGACAGTGAACGGAAATTAGGAGAATGAATCAAAACCAATTATTCTGAGGTATTTTTGTACCAAAGTAGATGTATATAATATCATTCCTTATTAGATAATTGCTAAAACTAGCCCCCAGAATAAGAATTAATCCCAAAATTTTAAAAATTAAGTAGATAATTGAATGGACGTTCGAAAATCTCATTCCCTGAGAATTACCGATTTAGGGTATTAATAATTCGTGAATGTTCATTATTCGTTATTCCTTAGTAAAAAATTAGATAGGATATGATGAAGATCTACCTATCAATTAAGATCAGTATCCAAACATTGAGAGCGGGAGCACACGATGGCGCCGCAACGCACCGTGTGCCCCCGTACTAAGGCTGCCCTTCATGTAGGTATATAGACCCTTCAGCTAAGCTAGTCGTAAATAGCGTGTTTACGTCGGTAATGGTCTGGATTCGAACTAGGGATTTAATGGCGACGGCTTAACGTACTCTCTGAGGCACGGAAATACTGCTATAGTTGCACTGAGCAGGAATCGAACCCGCACACCTAGCTTTACAGTAGCGTTCACTACCACCACGCCACAGAGGCTATCAAAAGAAGCATTCATGTCCAAAAACGTGCTTATCACTTAATTCGCTCAATCACCTACTTCAAGGGCTTTAAATTATCTTATCGTAGGTATTATAGCTTTAATCGTTTCCGTTCATTGAGCAGTATTATCCTGTCATTGTTTTGCAAATATCAACTATAATACCATCATATTACGGCTTATAACTGATAATTACATCTTATTTTACCTCATCATCATGATTCAAACAGCAATCTCGGTTGCATCTTCTTCTTCTGACGATTCGACGGCATACCGTGTCCTATTTGGCTTTCCCGGTATGCAGCCACCCAGAGGCACTCATGAGTTCAGCCGGTGTACACGTGTGTACAGCCGCTGAACTCATGAGCTACATGAGCGTACAGCTGGTGGGCTACAGTCTGCGGTGTAGCCCCGCATTAACAGCATGGGTACACCTCATCTGAGACACCTCACCTTATCCGGTTTTCGTTACTCCGGCCGACCTGCGTCCGAAGTCTATTTATGGACTTTCAGGTGGTCTAGGCACCCGTCCAGAGGGAAGATTCTCCGATAGCAGGATAAAGGCGATGGGTGGCGACCTCTGTGCTCGCTAGAGATCAACTTATTGCCGATTAGCAGGAGGAACGCACGCAACTATACCTATCTTTATCAGGAGATCCCCTTGGATTTGTTTCAACACCGCAGATGACCCTGGGTAAATCACATATCATGTGTCTGGTAATGTGACACCCTGGCATCTGAAGACCCTAGACGGGTAGTAGGACCAGTTGTTGGTCTTTTTAGGACTCTAACTACCTTTAACGACTGCTATAGATGTTCGTATGGCACCGGAACGAGACGAATGGACGACCATCGGTTTGAAACGCAGTCCCGTCCCGTTCATTTTTTTTTTTATACCACTTAGGTGGCAGACAAGCATACGGCCCACCTGATGGAAAGTGGTTACCGTGGCCTATGGACGTATGCAACACCAGGGGCGTCACACTCGTGCTGCCGACCCTGAAGAAACCTTCTAATGCCCTTCTTGAAGAACCCCATATTGTAGTCGCTTGGGAAAACCATCGCGGGGAGTTCATTCCACAGCTTGAGTGTGCGAGGGATGAAGTTCCTTTCATACCGCACAGTGCGCACCATTTCCGGTCGCAATGTGTGAGGATGAACTCCCCGCCTATGACGAGAAGTGCGATGATAGAATGTAGCTGTGGGCATCATGTCAAACAATTCATCTGAGCACAAACCATTGTATAGGCGGTAAAACACACACAGTGAAGCAAAGTCTCTCCTGAGACTGAGAGGTTCCACATCGCCTGTGAGTATGGGATTGCCGACGAGCCTCAACTCCCGTCTTTGTACCGAGTCGAAAGGGTCAAGCTGGCACGCAGGCGCTCCGGCAAAAAGGCGACAGCAGTACTCCATGTGGGGCCGAACCTGTGCCTTATAAAGGAGGAGTCGTTGCCCCGCAGTGAAGCACTGCTTCGCCCTGTTCAGCACCCCAAGTTTCTTTGATGCCAACTTGACCTTGTCTTCCAGATGACTTCGGTATTCATTTCATCAGGAAGCTTCTTGTAAAAGCTTCTATCTTACTAGCCTAGCTAAAATGTGTGTTTTTGGTATAAGTACACTCTGGCATCTGAAGACCCAAGACGGCGTACGGTTTTAGTCGATCCGACTCCAATATAATCACCCCCGATCCCCGGCGAGAAATTTACCATTATCAAATCATTGATCCATTGTTACTGAGAGGGCGATTTACCTTCCTCTTACAGATTTACTGCCTCCAACTCTATACTATGACTCTGCTACAACGGTCATCGACTTTATGCAGATATGGTCAGCAATGCAATGAGCAGTTTTCCAGTAGGTATTTATAGCGTTCCTAAAAACAAGCTAGATGGCGCAGCCGGCACTTTTGGTAAGTAGAGTGTGGTCTCACATCTAGTGTTCCCTAATTTATGGAAAAAATGTTCTTCGGTTTTGTAATGATTTACTTTACATAAATGTTTTGACATTTTTTTTTGATAAAATTATTTTAAATATAATATTATTTTAAATTACAGACAGTGACGCGAAAAGAATTAAGCGTTTTATCATATTTTATCTATTGTAATATGGGTAAATGAAATTAAACTTTGGCAACATCGCAGAAATAAACCACAGAGTACATTAAAATTACCAAAAGCTATGCTAGCGCCATCTCTTGATGATTTAAAAACCAACTGATTATTATACCTACTGGAAAACTGCTCATTCTATTAGCGCACAACGACGGGCACAACGTTGCGACATCCTTAATATAGATTGTCATTGGTCGATCTCCAGTGACGTCATCCAGTCCGACCAATGACAATCTACAAGGTTGTCGCAACGTTGTGCTCGTCCTTGTGCACTTACAGAATTGCATTGCATACCACTAATTCTGGTAGACATGTTGGTAGTTTAAGATGTTTGTTATATAGGTGTAGTGTACTATTATTGGGATCTTGGCTAGAAATGACACACGGACACAGCGTGGAAAACGTAGTTTATTCGTATTACTCGCGCACAATACAGAATCTTTGTAATTAATTTTAATTATTGCTTAAGTTTGCACTCGTCCTTTCCTCTCTCTTCTGTTCCTTTCTTGCGTCCTTTCATTTTATGTATTGCGAAAACGATAATTACCACAAATATAAGATGTAGGTACATAATACAAAGTATGTATTGACTAGCTGTTGCCCGCGGCTCCGCCCGCGTGGAATTCGGATTCCGTTCCAACTTTTATTTCGTGCTAAAGTTCGGACACCACCCCCGTCGTCCATCAGGAGTGATTATGTCGGACTCGGACCCACTAAAACGCATGCCGTCGCCTATCTTCAGTGGCTAGGGTGTAAGATTGCCTAGGGCATATTGCGCGCTCCCTGGCACACCCTGGCCCAGGGTGCAACAAACAATACAACAATTACTACAATTTTAAGATGGCCCCCTCAGTCAGGAGTGGTAAGATCGGTGTCCCTATTGAATCCCGGAAGCCTGTAACCAGGTTCCTCGGTACTGCTCATACTCATGCCTACAGTTCATACTTCAGGTTCCAACCATCTATAAAGCTGAACTTAGTACTGTAGACATCTAGCGGTTAGTAGCAGTACTAAATCAACCTCTGGTACAACACTGATTAATCGTACTATCGATTAATTTAATATCTCTAATCTACTCTAGAGATAACAATACTAAACACTTCAGACTATAACCGTAAGATGTCAGTACTTGTATTCATAAAAACTAGCAACACGCCGCGGTTTCACTCGCATCTTGATCCCGCAGGAATTTCGGGAAAAAAGCAGCTTACTTCTGTATAAAATACTGAAAGAGGCAGGACACGTTGATATTACCGTCCAATTGAGCAGTCCGAAGTGTATCAGTAGTACCATCAATGGTACTAGTAACGTATAAGTATGTCAGTAGTACCATCAATGGTACTGATCAATGGTACTACTGACATAAAGGGGAAGTACCGCCGCCCTACAGAATACCGCGGATATAATAACCTTGTGTTGTGTTCCCGGCGGTGAGAGCTTACTGGAGAGTTTTTCCAAAACCTTGTCCTGGTTTGTCTTCTGTACTGACGGCACATAGACTCTCTGTTTTTACAGGGTCGGCAGCATGAGTGTGACTCCCCTGGTGTTACACTCGTCCATAGGCCACGATAATAACTTCCCATTAGTTGGGCTGTGTGTTTGATTGCCACCTAAGTGGTATAAAAAAAGAATCTAATTATATGTAACTCAAAGGTGACTGACTGACTGACTGACATAGTGATCTATCAACGCACAGCCCAAACCACTGGACGGATCGGGCTGAAATTTGGCATGCAGGTAGATGTTATGACGTAGGCATCCGCTAAGAAAGGATTTTGATTAATTCTACCCTCAAGGGGATAAAATAGGGGATGAAAGTTTGTATGAAACTTTGTCAATTTTAAACCGATCGGGCTGAGACTTTGCATGCATAAAGCTACTACGACGTAGGCATCCCCTAAGAAAGGATTTTGAGATGCAGGCTATATAAACACTAAGCGATAACCGACATCCACGCGGGCGAAGCCGCAGGCAACAGCTAGTAGTACTATGTAATAAAAATATAATAATAAAACATGTGTAATTTGTCTATTATTACTGTTGATCGATGGCACTTTGTGGAACTTGCTACACATTTTGAATTAACTTTGTACTTTTCCACACTAACTAACTATGTTATTTTTTAACCTTACCGGTTTTGCCGCAGGGTATTCTTAAAGACTTATGGACCTTATAGTGCCGGTAAGGTTAAAAAATAAAATATTTGGTGTGGAAAAGTTAAAGTGTTTATTTAATGTGTCTTCAGAATTTCAATTCCGTACATAATATTTTGGGAAATGCTAAAATTATATTCTTATTTAAACATCCTCGACCAAATCCCTGTTTTTATTTATTATATCTTTGCGAATTAATGCGATATTACAAGGGATAGTTAGTTAAAATAATATAGGTATTTAAACTGACAGCCTCCTTGGCGTAGCGGTAGTGAACGCGGCCGCTACGCAGGAGGCGTGGGTTCGATCCCCGCTCAGTGCAAATATTTGTGTTCATGAAATATGGGTATTTGCATTGGTCTGGTCGTGCCTCGGAGAGCACGTTAAGCCGTCGGTCCCGGTTGCCATAGAACACTTTATTTTTAACGATTGCCATTTAAAATGTATTCTCTTTGCAGTATTTTTTTGATATCATTGATCTCTATAATCAGTGTTTGACATCCATATTATTGTATTCGGACTTAGTTTTATTATTATTTTATACTGACACACAATATGTTATTCTGACATCCTAATTATATCACCTAATGTAAGATGGTAAAATTTTATGATTTTTTGCGATCTATATTTAAATGGAATATTATTGTTACTATAATGATGACTGTGATCACTATGTAAATGATTCGGATGAGAACACCTACGCATAAGGTCGAAACGCTAAAAAGCTGTTTTTTCAGGAGAGCCGTTTTAAGATATTTTCTTGTCTAATTCGATTTTTTAAATCTTTTTCACCGATGTTTTTGTGTAATGTTATGAATAATTGACATAATAATATTGTGCCGAAATATGGATTTCATAAAAGTCATATTTACGAAAATATAGCCTTATTTAGTGAATTACGACCTTATACGAGTAGTCCAAAGGTCGTATGTCATTGATATGACCATATGCCGCTATTCAGACCAATTTAGACAACACGAATAAGGTCGTGTGTTTAAGTTACGACGGTATACCGCGTAGTATTTCACGTGGCATACCGTTATACATCTAAGAAAAACAGTCGTATCAGGGTATCACACAATACAAAACTGCAATAATGCTTGTTCAAATCATACACAATGTTTGTTCTCTATAAAGATCCCTGTAATATTATTTTTTATTGATATAAAACATAAAATTTAACGGAACTTCTCTGTGAGTCTTTGCTTGAAAAATAAAGATTAATTAATAATAAATGATAATGTAGTACTTATGATATGAGAACAACTTTATTCCAATTTACTCGTATTAAAAAAACAAATGCAAAAAAAGTAGTTACATTTTGTGAATTTTGGCATTTAATTAGGTACCTATATTAGGTGAGCGTCTATTGCTCTAATATTTTAGACACGTGTTGGAATAAAAAAATCATACTTATATTTATATGAATTTTTTATAACTATAATGGATGCGGAAGGCGGAGGATCGGCAAACGTGGCGCACATTGGGGGAGGCCTATGTCCAGCAGTGGACTGCAGTAGGCTAATTGATTGATTGATAACTATAATAACCTAATTCTTGAAAATATAGAAAAATGGGAAGTTACCTGTAAAACTATTTTAAAGGTTACCTAACAGGAATCTAACAGGTAAGGACAGGAGTCTAACCGTATTACACAAACAAAATTATTCAGATAAATCTAGTGAAATTTTACTGTGGACCGAAAGTATGCTACTCGCGGGCTCCTTTACTGGATTACTATCCTTGCCTTTACGTTTTTAATTGACGTCAAAAAACATGTTGTTGTAGTGCATTATTTTGAGGATCAAAATTACTTGCTCATTACACACAGATATACCTCAGCCTCTACGACGTCAAACTAGCTCGTTTTGGGTCTACCCCTTACCAGAACCCAGTGAAGGAGCCATTGCCAGTTATTTGTTTCCCACGTTGCTTGGCGGTAGCCACAAAACATAACCGTACCAGCAAAGAAGACCTACCGTTTTATCTGGGATGTCACGTATATGAAATCAGCCGTGGATACGGGAGTACCTCACGCGATCATTATGTGTGACTCCGTACATCCAACGCAGTATTTTTATCTCCATGACGAGCAGCTCCTGCTTATATCACACCAGCAGCAGCCATATAGAAAGATAGACCTAATGATCCCTTATAAACGTTGATCAATACTTAACAAATAATTAAAATAAATGTAGCTCATGTAATAGGTAAAGGAACAACATAAAATTGGTCCAAAAGTCCTGAATCTAACAAAACTTTTAAACTATTTTAGCAACGTATACACCATGCTTTCTTGCAATAATAATTTAACTATAAAAAGCAAATACAGCAATGTCAGTTTCTGTTGGATTTTGTAAACCTAATCATTCGACATCATTCTTTGGATAAAATTAGCAAAAATTTTGCGCGTATAATAATATTTAACCGGGACCAGTAACTTTTAGGGCATGTTAAGACCTTCAGAAATAGGTCCAGTTTACTCCAACCAATCTTGAGAAACAGATCATTTACCTAAGTACCAATTTTTTATAATGTTTGAACTATTCTCTTCCCTATTGAAAGAGTGTAATGGTATTTTGTTTTAAAGATGAACACCTTAAAAGGTATATCCGAGTTAGATTTAGTAAAAGGTACGATTAACAATGTAATTTCATTACCTAGAATGATACCCGAGTTGTAGTGGTGTACATTTTCATATAATTATCTGTATTCCTTTTGCTATTAATAGTCCATCTTCCTTGTTACATTATCCTAATTTTAGAAGAATTTTGCCCAGAAATTGAACATGGTAGTGCGCGCTCCATTTTTACTCAAATAAATGCACTTTCCTCAACTATTCAAATATTTTAATTTCATATTTTTGTAATCTTTACGTTGATTCACTGTTATCAGACAAACAAACTAAAATATTCTGATTCAAAATGGTAGTGAACTGTGTACTGGCTCTCCTAACACTGATTGATGATTAAAATCTGAAACTCAGTTTCAAGTGCCACCGGTACTTCGAACACATAGGGAAATAATGATTATTGACATACATTGTACAATATCTACGAAAAAGTAAAATTTTAATAGTATTTATGTGAATTATTAAAAAACAAATAGCAGTATCTTTAGTATGTAACATAGCATACAGTCTTATCTTTGTGATACGCCTATATACGCTTGTATAATTTAAAATTACAACAGCGCATATGGCCGTAAGTATAAGTTACGACCCCAGGTGTAATATTTTTGAAGAGTATAAAGTCGTAACTAACCACAAAATATGCTAATAGACTGTCACATAAAGTCGTAACATCCATGTTACGACGTTGTGCGTTGGAACCATGTGTCATACGACGTCGGAACTCTGTTGAGTTTGACCCATGCGCAATCAACTGATCGGCGCATATGATTGTAACTTGCAATGCCACTGTATGCGCGGGTGTGTTTAAAAGTTACAACGGTTATCGATTGAAAATCTCCTTATTTATTGACATTTTAAAAATTCTGTCTTCATGAAAAGTTAGTATGATATAATATTGTTCTGATGGCACAAAAATCTCAATTTGTGAAAAAATCGCGTTACGACTTAATGCGTAGGCGTGGTCGTTATGTATGTGACCTATAACTTATATGACTAGTTAGCTGTAAGTATAAGTTGGTTAAATGAATAAATAAATAAATAAATCTATGGCAGTCGTTACGGGTAGTTGGAGCCCTCAAAAATCCAAAAACAACAGTCTAGCTGCAAAGCTTCGATATCGCCTAATGTTACCAATGGGATGTGGAGGTCAGATGGCAATCGCTTCACAGAAAATATCGAGGTCTAGCCAAATCCGTAGTTAAGACTGGCAAAAAGCGGACCCCAGACTCCGCGCTGTAAGCTTCGGATGCGACTGGGAATTAACGCTAAGAGGAAGAAGGTATTTAAACTATCATGGTCATTCACATTACTATTAGAGACCTCGGTATAATTTTTCCAAATTGAATAGCAATGCAATTCTGTAGGCGCCCAACGACGAGCAAAACGTTGCGCCAACCTGTATAGAGATTGTCATTGGTCAGACAGGGTGACGTCACTGGAGATCGACCAATGACAATCTTTATGAAGGTGTTGTGTGCTTACAGAATTGCAATTCAGTGCCTACGTGATCGTGCTTGTAACAGCGCCGAAATATCAGAAACTTCAAAAAATACATGGTAAATATCCCGATGGGTCTAATAGTAATGATAGTTACAAGGTTCTTTCTATATTTACTTATTTAGTTTTCGGTCTTGATACATAAAACAAAACTTTTGCTTAATACTTTTTAATGATAATAAAATACGCTTATATATAGATTAAACAGTTTTATTGCGGTCATTGCAGTCATCGAGCTTTTGAAAAACATCCATTACTTGATATCTCTGCACATTTCTGTAAAAAAAAATATGAAATTAGATTTTTCTTATAGGTAACTTGATATCTCTGCACATTTCTGTAAAAAAAATATGAAATTAGATTTTTCTTATAGGTAAGCATAGAAGCTATTAATTCCGAGAACTCTGAACCGAGAAGGGTTCAATCAATCAATTAGTCTATTACAGTCCACTGCTGGACGTAGGTCTCTCCCAATATGCGCCATTGTTCTCGATCCTCCGCCTTCCACATCCAGTCTATCCCAGCCACCGTTTTCAGGTCGTCAGTCCATCTTGTTATGGGTCGTCCCACTTTTGGCTTTTTGTGGTCTCGACTCTTGGACTTGTTTGTTCCAACGGCCATCTGTCCTTCGATAGATGTGGCCAGCCCACTGCCACTTCAGCTTGCTTATTCTGCGAGCTATGTTGGTAACTTTAGTTCTTTTTCGGATGACCTCGTTGCGAATTCTATCCTTCAAAGATACTTCAAGTATAGCTCGCTCCATAACCCGTTACGCGACTTTTAGGTCGTGTACTAACCCTACTGCCAGTGTCCATGTTTCGGCATTGGAAGTCATAACAGGTATGACGCACTAGTCGTACATCTTTGTTTTCAGGCATTGCGGTGGGGGTGAGGACAGGACCTACAAGAGTTCAGCAATCAGGAATCTCGGACCAGAAGTATACCAACCTTTATCTCCGGGTAGAATTCCTGTCCATCATCACAATTCATTTGCAGGTATTCTCCATTGGAACACATGAAGAATTGATCACATATCTGTGGGTGAGCTTGGATCTCACCTTCTATGCATGAGCTTATTTTTTGAGGAGCACTTGCAGCTAATGTTTGATTATAAGTACATCCACCTTCAGCTATTGGCACGCAGCCCTGAAATATTCCATATACAATAAAAATAGTGTTTAAATGGGGGCTCGTGATTGTGAATGGTAACCGAGTAAACACCTTAGAGTATATACATTTAACACATTACAAAGTACACGGGTAGTTGAAATTCTAAACAGTTCGACAACTGATCTAGATCTCGTCAGAGGTTGAGAGAGTGGAGAAAAGCCCTTTGACAGGTCAACCAAGACTGGCCCCTATAATAAGGGGTACAATAGGCTATTTGACAACATTAAAAATATACTACAAATTATGGTCATCCTATTAGAAAATAACGTTAAAAGACCTACGAGACTACGATTTACTCTCAAATGTGTATTTTATGAGAATTTCAATTATAAAAATGTTATATTTTGTTGATTTATTGTCTATGGCAAAAACGCTCGTGATTGGTCAGAGCTCTGGGTGACGTCATTCCTACAAAATATTTCCAGTTGTATGAGCTATTATTGTTTGTTTCGGTGTTATTATTTGCTTTTTCCTTGATTATCGCGAGTTTTATGGACATATTTTGTGATTAAGTTCGAAATGGATACAAATTTTGTGCGAGCTGATGATAACAGCAACTTACAGTGACGTCAATACTCACACGCATCGCCATTTTGATTAAATATAGCATTTTTCGCGCACTTTTGAAAATTTAAACTTTATTATTGATTTTTTTAACATAATGCATTGTTTTTTACAGAAATATTAATGTGATATGTTTATACTGTAATAAGCAACCATTTAAAGTGGTATTTGAACATTAGTCAAATAGCCTATCATCGTTGGTAGAGTACGTGCCAAAAAACCAGCCTCTTGGAGGCGGCGTAGCCATCGCAACTGCTGTCGCCATAATGGGTGTTGATTGGTTCAGGCCATGACAGTAACATGGCCTGAACCAATTAACATACAGTATAGCGGCGATGGCATTTTAGTTCCTAGTTTTACCGCGGGACTTATAAGCTGGCGCTGACACTAAATTTCGCAATATGTTAACCTACTCATTTTGTCAGCTTACCTGAACATTGTAATCAAATTCTCTTGTCCCTGTAAGACAAGTTTTTACTCTCCAGCCCCCACTGAGGCACACGATATAAAAATCACATCGACCGGGATACGGCTGAAGACGGTCCTGACCTGGTTGACAGAAAGGCGCATTCGTTGCGTCGGTGTACTCTTGAGTTGTAAAATCTATTGGACCCCATAAACATCCATTTTCGGATATCGGCACACAGTCCTGAAAGTTTGTATAACCGATTTCAATATAGGATAGTTGCTGTGACAAAGATGGCCTCCAGGGCCATCAGGGTGTGCCTCACCATGTCCTTCAAGATGTTGAGTCTCCTTGCCAGATTGACACCGTGGCCGGTCCGCGACGAGGTAAAGTCAAGAACCAAACGGTTCAGTGACTCCTTACTACCAGGTGAGGTGAAGTCAAATTGACGTGTCCTTTAAAAAACACCGATAGCGAAGTCGCTTTCTTTCTTACTCCTACATCCACAGTTACGAAAGTAGTCATACTTTTCTAGCTCCTCTCTAGTATACATGTGGATTTTTTTATCATCAATCATCGTGTTTGTCACCACAAGATTACCCTTCAGCCCCCTCTAGACAAGTGGCAATTCGTTGCTCGGCGTATGATGGAATAGAATGCCAAATGTATGGGATTTGACGTATATGACAGGCGTCAACGAATGTTAAAAACGTTAAATCCTATATATTTGTCACTCTATTCCATCATACGCCGAGCAACGAATTACCACTTGTCTAGAGGGGCAGAAATACTTACCTCAAACAGGCTTTTGCCATTTTCATTTACTCTGTCTTAGCCAAACTTTCACAACACTCTATCATAATACATCCAGCTTCACTCCGATCCAGCTATTTAAATCACCTTAATAATTCTCTTATTGATTGAGATAAAAAAAGGACTCGAATCCGCGATCTTAACTTTATAGGGAAATACTCTGACCGTTGAACCACCGAGCCTCGCCCGAGGCTGATCCAAATTTTTCTATACATCCATCTTGGGGCGACGGTTTTTTCTACATACATACATACATATAATCACGCCTTTATCCCCGGAGGCAGAGATGAATGAACACCCACATTTCACCAATCATTGTATTCGGTCCATGCCCATGGTCCATGTCCAGCCATGCATCTGAGACTGAGTCTGGGCTGTATATATCTGTCTGATGTTAAACAGCTCTATCCCTTAGTCGCCTTGTACGACACCGCATGGGAGGAAATGGGATGGCCCAAATTCTACTCTGCCGGGAACCACGTAGCCATCTATCTTAATCGATTTCAATAGTTGGCACACTAAATGCTTTAAAATTTTATTCAATTCTCTTATTTTGCTTATATTCATTCCGTAACTCTCAAAGGTGCGTACAGATTATGTAACATGTTGTATAACTTGTGTTTTATAACCCGTCCACATTATCTAACATTGTTTTATAACTTTGCAACATTTAACAATACTGTAACACATTAGATTTAACAATGTCATAATAACAATGTTGTACAACAATTTCGTTGGACGTTGCAGTGCTTTTAAAATAAAAATAACGTGTTATTTAGCTCACTAACATGTTTTATAACTTCAGTGTCTACATTACTGAAACATGTTATATAACATTGTTTTATAACATGTTATGCTATATAATTTGTACGCACCTTTTTATTATATTTCATTAAATTTATCGGCTTACCAATAATTCGTGATCAAATTCGGTCCTAGGAGGACATGTCATTAGTGTCTCTCTACCTGCTGCGCACTCGTAATAAACTGTGCATCTGAATGGATGCGGTACGTTGCCCCAAAATCCCGGTGGACAGAATTCTGATTGATGTTCAGTAGTGTAATCTTCAGTGGTCGTAATCGAACCTAGTGTACATCCTCCTTCGACTATCGGTATGCACCTCTGAAATTGTATTGTAGATAGATAAATCCTACTAATCCTACTAATATTATAAATGTGAAAGTTTGTGAGAATGGATGTGTGGATGTTTGTTACTCTTTCACGCATAAACGGCTGGACCGATTTGGTTGAAATTTGGTATGTACATAGGTTATACCCTGGATTAACATATAGGCTATATATCAGCGATGAACGGGATCAGAATTCCACGCGGGCGGAGCCGCGGGCAACAGCTAGTAGATAGATAATACTTTATTGTACACCAATATATTTACAGTATAGACAAGTAGGTAGCATGTATACAGTTTAATGTACAATGGGCGGCCTTATCACTGGAAGCGATTTCTTCCAGGCAACCTTGGTATGGACAGTGACGAGACAGCACAAAAGATATGGTGTACCTAGTATATAAACTAGATACAAGGTGTACTAATACAAAAGAAAGAGAGTTGTAAACTGTCAATTAGGCATAGGTATTTTAATCCACAAATGTGCTGATGTGTTAAAAGTTAACAGCCTAGGTAGTTAATTGAACGATTGATTAATCTGTGACATATACAAATGTTGGCCCTGCAACTGGAATTCTGGTTGGACTGTGTGACGTCACTGGAGATCGACCAAAGACAATATATATCAAGGCTGTCGCAACGTTGTGCTCGTCGCTGTGCGCCTACAGAGTTACATTGCTGAGCGGGGATTTACCCACGCCTCCTGCGTAGCGGCCACGTTCACTACCGCAACGCCAGTGTGGCCAGAGCTTAGAGTATACATTGCTATAGAGCGCGCCTTACAAGTATGAACAGCTATCACGGGTATGAACAGTACCGAGGCTCCTGGCTCAACCTCAATCAGTAGCAAAACAATACCCGTCAAAATGACTTCGTAAATAATATTTAATTCGATATGTTAAATCAAAATTTTATACAACATCGTATATTTGTAGTAATAATGACGCAAAAATACCGCAAAATGACGCCACTTTTTTATCTTCTTCTTCCTCTTAGCGTTAATTCCCAGTCGCATCCGAAGCTTTCAGCTCGGAGTCTGGGGTCCGCTTTTACCAGTCATAGCTACAGATTTGGCTAGACCTCGATATTTTCCGTGAAGCGATTGCCATCTGACCTCCACGACCCAATGTTAATGTATCATTTGTACTACCGGTTGTACTAATCAGTAGTACTTCTGATCCACAGCGTAGGTGCGCTATACCATCGCAAAGTATCTGCTAACACTCAGCGCCAAAGACCTGAGTGATAGGCGCGCTCTATATATAAATAATGTATACTTTAAGGGCCAGAGCCTGCGAAACGTATATTGTCAGTTATTACCTATATTTGTCAGCTCACCTGAGATGCTAAATCAAATTCTCTCCCTGAAGCACATGTCAACACTCTCCAGGTTCCCTCAGAATAGCAACGGTAATAACCATCGCATCGGTCTGGATCCGGCGCCAAACTCAAGTGCCCTGCCTTACGACAGATTCTCCACCATGCCTCATTTGAAGGAGCTGTTACTGCCTCTTCGACCGTGGTCGTCGTATCTTCAGTTGTCGTTTGGTCGATTCTAGGCGTAGTTGCACTGAGAGTACATCCTCCTTCTACTATTGTTACGCACAGCGGCCACCACTGAAAATGTATATCTACAATCAATGTTCCCTCGATGACGCATGCATACAAATATTAGCACTGAGCAGAAATCAAACGCAAAGGGCGCCTGCGAGGCAGTCACGTTCACTACGACCACGCCAGAGTTATAGCTAACCAACAACAAAACACCATTTGACATGTCGTATTTCATTAGATTACAAACTAACACATTCAGTAGAAATTCATTGAAATACTTCGCAGCCACTGGAGCTGATCTATCTTCACATGCATGCTACTCAAGTAAACGATTGTATTTAGACTAAGTAGACTAAGCATTTTTTTGTAAATAGACCAAAAAAAAGCCCGCTGCGTTCCTGCCGGAGTCTTCTCAGGCCGGGGCCGCGTTTCAAACCGACGGACGATCCATTTGCTAAGCTAGTCTTTAGTAAATATAATGTATATTTCCTTTATGTAATTTTTGACTTTTTGTAAGTGCCGTTTTGATGATCTATGCAGAATAAATTATTTTGACTTTGACTTTGACTTTGACTTTGACTTTGACTTTGACTTTGACTTTGACTTTGACTTTGACTTTGACTTTGACCTTGACTTTGACTTTGACTTTGACTTTGACTGTGACTTTGACTTTGACTTTGACTTTGACTTTGACTTTGACTTTGACTTTGACTTTGACTTTGACTTTGACTTTGACTTTGACTTTGACTTTGACTTTGACTTTGACTTTGACTTTGACTTTGACTTTGACATTAAAACCGTATACATAATTATGATGATATGATAGATATGTATATTAAGTATTACGCCTGCTGGTTAGCGGACGAGGTTCTGACGGCGGTTTCCCTCTAGACGGAAGAGATTGTCAATATAAAATTATATTTTATTAGCTTACCGTACGAGTGTTGAATTCAGTCCCTGGTGCACAGGATGATAAGACCGGTACGCCTGAATTACAGTCGTAATATAAATCACATCGGAATGGATGTGCCACATATGCATCCCACTCACAAATCCCAACCCGGTCTGTTGTAGTACCACCGGACGTACAGCCTCCATCGACTATTGGTACGCACCCCTGAAAATTTATATCAACT
Organism: Eilema depressum; assembly: GCA_914767945.1. NCBI lineage: Eukaryota > Metazoa > Arthropoda > Insecta > Lepidoptera > Erebidae > Eilema > Eilema depressum. Next base: position 5,129,556 of record OU612040.1, read on the forward strand.
GTCAATGTCCTGCAGTCGACAGGGTAACGTCACTAGAGATCGATCAATGACAATCTCGATCAAGTATAATCTATGTTATATCAAGTATACAAGGTTGTCGCAACGTTGTGCTCGACGCTGAACGCTTCGAGCGTTCTGCTTCGCTGCTATAAGCTAAGTATATTATTGTAAAAGTTCATCAAAATCCATTCAGTAGTTGTTACATGAAAGAGTAACAAACATCCTTACATACATACATCCTTACATACATACATCCTTACATACATCCTCACATACTTACAAAGTTTCGTGTTTATAATATTAGTAGGATAGCGTATTTTTGTAGAGAATTAACGCTAGGATGAAAAAGAAGCGTATTTTTGTCAGCTTACCTGGGATCTGTAATCGAATTCTGTTCCTGGATCACAGATCGCTAGTCCCGAACCCAATCCACACCTGTAATATGCATCGCATCGTCCCGGAATCGGTAAAAAACCCCAAATCCATTTTGGATTGCAGACTTCTGTATCAGTTTCTTCCGTTGTTATATCAAATTGATCAGTGGTTGGTGTCTCGGGAATTTCTGTTGTCGTCGTTGGCTCCAGACCTGTGGTAGTTCGGCTGAAGGTACATCCACCTTCTGCTATTGGTACGCACTCCTAAAAAAAAAATGTTAAATTTTCAAATTCCAATGTCTTGATGCTGTTAATCATTATCTGAACGGGCTTCCTTTTTAATACCACTTAGGTCGCAGACAAGCCCACGGCCCACCAGATAGAAAGTGGTTACCGTGGCCTATGGACGATTGCAACACCAGAGGAGTCACAGTTGTGCTGTCGATCCTGCCTGCAAGAGCAAAGAGATTCTGTGCCGTCAGCGCAGAAAATAAGCAGGACAAGCCTGTAGTCTTCCTACTGATAGCATAAAACCTCTCAAGTGTGCTCTGACTACCCTACTCACCGCCGCGCCGGTTATTATAGGCATGAGGTTTTTCTAGATTAAGATTTTAATACTACTAACATTTTATAAGGATTGGAAAAATCTGAAATAAAAAAAAGTAATAGTCGAGGTATCTGTCTTTCGCATTGTCCGGCCCAATAACGGATATCGAAGCCGACGCGCCGCTGTGTTGGCTTTTTCGACTTTAACATTTTCTCAATTACTTATGTGTATTTTCGCGTTAATAGATGACGCTGATACGATAAGAAAAAAAACTCGACAATATGTCATGTCAATAAGATCGAAAATTACTTGCACTTTCTAGTTTTTTCATCCCTAGCATCTCTAACTAGTCTGTGTTAAAACAGCACATGGTATCGGCTATCAGATGTCGGCTATCGTCGTCCGACAGGGATATCAGATCGGATAATGTAAAAACGCTCTTAGTATTTGTAATATTACCTGTGTTCTTTTATCAAATTCGGTCCCACGAGAACAAATCATTAGTCTCTCTGTACCTGCGATGCACATGTAGTATGCATCGCATCGGTATGGATGTGGCACATTGCCCCAATGTCCTGGTGGACAGATAGAGTCAGGTCTTGTAATGTATTCTTCAGTGGTCCACGTTGACTCGATACTTGTGGTAGTTCGGTTGAATGTACATCCACCTTCTGCTATTGGTACGCACCTCTGAAAATTTATAGGTATTTGCAATGACGTATTATACTGCCTATATACGCTGCCCGAGCGATGGCCAATGCCAACATGTAGACAGTCTATTTGCGTTGGCCAAGTGAAGCCAAGTGCCAACGTGTGTAGAATTTTTTGGGTAACTTGTTTTCGCTCGCTATCGCTCGTGATCACTCACCTCATTTCGGATTGTTGTCGGTTTTTGTGCACAAATCAAAGGCTCTCGTCTGCACTAGGCCAATATGTGGGCGGCTCTACAAACACTCGTCTATATTGGCTTGCATTGGTGTTTGGCGAACTTGTCCAACGTGTGGACATTAAGTATTTGCCTTGCACCTATTTGCCGACGCTCGCGTTGGCCTACACTCGGCTAACATGTATAGCTGACTTTATATTAATAGATAAGTCATACAAGAAAATGGTGGCTTTCAAAAATAGTGCTACTTAGCCTACGTATAAAAAAATATAGCTACTTACTAATAATACATCAATATTATTTTATATGAATTTTATATCATATTTTCTATCAATAATATTATTACTATTACGAATTTATTATTAAAAACGTTTGGCCGATGTAAAGTCATACTTGTCAGCTTACCTGATCTTCAAAATCAAATTCAGTCCCTGAAGGACAAATTGTTATTCTCCAGCCTTCACTACAACGGATGAATGCATCGCATCGGTACGGATGTGGCGCAAAACGCCTGGGCCATATCCCCATACAAGTATCCCACCACTTATTGGAGTCAAGCGTAGTATAGTCATCGTATGTTGTAGGCTCATCTGTAGTTGTAGGCTCATGTATAGTGGTGGGATCATCTTTAGTGGTAGGCTCATCTGTAGTGGTATCAGTGCTACAAGGCTCATCAGGAGTAGTCTCATCAGTAGAAGTAGTCTCATCAGTAGTACTAGTCTCATCTATAACTGCTGTTGTTATTTTCTCAGTAGTTGTTGTTGTAGGGCGTTCTGTTGTAGGCTCATCTGTAGTGGTATCCGTACTACAAGGCTCATCAGGAGTAGTCTCATCAGTAGAAGTAGTCTCATCAGTAGTACTAGTTTCATCTATAACTACTGTTGTTATTTTCTCAGTAGTTGTTGTTGTAGGGCGTTCTGTTGTAGGCTCATCTGTAGTGGTATCAGTGCTACAAAGCTCATCAGGAGTAGTCTCATCAGTAGTACTAGTCTCATCTATAACTGTTGTTGTTATTTTCTCAGTAGTTGTTGTTGTAGGGCGTTCTGTTGTAGGCTCATCTGTAGTGGTATCAGTGCTACAAAGCTCATCAGGAGTAGTCTCATCAGTAGTACTGGTCTCATCTATAACTGTTGTTGTTATTTTCTCAGTAGTTGTTGTTGTAGGGCGTTCTGTTGTAGGCTCATCTGTAGTGGTATCAGTGCTACAAAGCTCATCAGGAGTAGTCTCATCAGTAGTACTGGTCTCATCTATAACTGCTGTTGTTATTTTCTCAGTAGTTGTTGTTGTAGGGCGTTCTGTTGTAGGCTCATCTGTAGTGGTATCAGGAGTAGTCTCATCAGTAGAAGTAGTCTCATCAGTAGTACTAGTCTCATCTATAACTGTTGTTGTTATTTTCTCAGTAGTTGTTGTTGTAGGGCGTTCTGTTGTAGGCTCATCTGTAGTGGTATCAGTGCTACAAAGCTCATCAGGAGTAGTCTCATCAGTAGTACTAGTCTCATCTATAACTGTTGTTGTTATTTTCTCAGTAGTTGTTGTTGTAGGGCGTTCTGTTGTAGGCTCATCTGTAGTGGTATCAGTGCTACAAAGCTCATCAGGAGTAGTCTCATCAGTAGTACTGGTCTCATCTATAACTGTTGTTGTTATTTTCTCAGTAGTTGTTGTTGTAGGGCGTTCTGTTGTAGGCTCATCTGTAGTGGTATCAGGAGTAGTCTTATCAGTAGAAGTAGTCTCATCAGTAGTACTAGTCTCATCTATAACTGTTGTTGTTATTATCTCAGTAGTTGTTGTTGTAGGGCGTTCTGTTGTAGGCTCATCTGTAGTGGTATCAGTGCTACAAAGCTCATCAGGAGTAGTCTCATCAGTAGTACTAGTCTCATCTATAACTGTTGTTGTTATTTTCTCAGTAGTTGTTGTTGTACGGCGTTCTGTTGTTGGCTCAGCTACTGTAGTCGTGGTGTGCCCAAGGGTACATTCTTCTTCTGATATTTCTATACAGATCTGAAATTGACACTACTTTTAGATGTGTGTGTATTTGATTCAAAATACAATTTAATATTCAAAGTTTATTAAAGTTCTAAAGCGCATAGGTATCTCTTGTGTTGCAATCTTGGACTAAATACTGTATAGAATAAATATTGCCAACAAAATGCGTTACTCTAGCTGGCACTATATACGCGTTATGTGTGACTAAGCTGATGCCAATATCGTCTTTAAACTGTCAATTCGTGCATATTATAAAATGTATAGTATATTATTAAACTTGTAATAAAGTAGTAGCTATTTTTACGCCGCGTTATAGTAGCAATTACTGTGTCTATAGAGCTTGCATATAGTTTAAGGTTGCATATTTGTTATTGGCCATTCACGGCATACATAACATAATATTCACTAATATAAATCCCCAAAGGGGTAGCAGTAGTGTATTTGTACACACACTCATCGCCAATTTTGAGTTTTGGTCTCACGTAATAGGGGTGAGTTTATTGGTGACCCAACACGGCCATTAACGTAGCCAATAATTTACCTTAACTCATTCACCTTTCAAACAAAAAAAAAACTAAATCTTAATCGGATCATCCGTTCGGGAGCTACGATGCTACAGACACACATACAAACACAAAGTTAAACTTAAAATAAAAACGTTCTAGGTACCCGTACGACCTCACAGTTTGGACCCTATGGCGTCCATTACACGCTCATGCTATCGTCATTCATGCCGTCAGTCATGGATTAAGTTTGAATGATGGTTATACTGTCGACATTACACATTCATTATGACTGATCGTCAGTCCCTCAAAAAGCTTTACAGAGAATACACGTGTTCACGCAAAATAGTAAACCTAATTATGGACATTCATAAAAAATAGAACCTTGTATTGGTTTTTTTTTTTTTTTTTAATTTTGGTTGGCATTTTGAGTAAAAACCGTGTAAAAAGAAAGCGTTGGGTAAAAACTGACTAAAAAAGGAATGATTGACGCGTGTTGTTGGAATGCCATTACACGTTTACTTAAAAGATCAGTCATGACTTTTCAGTGAACGTGGAACGGCATTTTATGAAGCAAAAATAAAAATATCCAGATAATCGTCAATCAACTTCATGCAACCATCAGTCACCGCATTAGATGATAGGTTATTCGTCAATCACGGCAGTGACTATGGTTAAACTGACAGGAAAACCTACCGTGTAATGAACGCTTACCAGTGCTACATTCTTTTTAAATGAGGTTCAAATTTTGAGGTCCAAACCAAAAAATATTATTGTTTTACTATACCTGTAGAGTATAGTTGAACCAGGTTCCATATGCGCATTGCCTTTCCACTCTCTGCCCATGGAAGCACTGGTAGAATTTGGCACAGTCGTATTCATGTGGTAGTAAATAGTGGACATCATCTACTGGACAGCCGTTCGGTAGGAGTTCTTTAGGTGTTGTTGAAATTTGTGTTGTTGGCGATGGAACTTCCGTTGTTGGAGATGGAACTCGTGTTGTTGAAGTTGTTCGAAATGTTGTAGTTGAAGGTGTTGATGTTGTTCTAAATGTTGTTGTTGTTGGAGGTGTTGCTGTAGTTGTTGTTCCTGGGTTGCATACCACAAGCGCAGGGTGATTACAAATCTGTTGATAATTATTTTAAAATTAATATGAATAATATTGTTACGTTCACTTATAGGTGGATTTAGAGCAAACGAACCGGTCCTATTGGAGGTCTATAGGGGAGGCCTATGTCCAGCAGTGGACTTCCTATGGCTGAAATGATGATGATGATGATGATGATTATTTTAAAGATGGATTTTCATCAGACGAGCGAATGCTCAATCTATCCCTTCACTACGTCAAATTATATTAGTGTAAAAAGTGACAGAACATTCGTTCGTTGTTGTTTCTTAAGGTGCGTACAGATTATGTAACATGTTGTATAACTTGTGTTTTATAACACGTCCACATTATCTAACATTGTTTTATAACTTTGCAACATTGTACAGACTTCAGTGTCTAAAGTGTGGAGTGGGAGTTATTGTTATTTTTCTACGATAAGATATTTGTACGAACCTACCCCGTACGTGGGTACGTCCGTACAGTAGGTGGGGTACTTTCATACGCAATGGGGTAGATTCATACAGGGTAATTAAAAAGCCTATTAAAGTCGTTGAATTTGTATTAATTATTATAAAAATATTTATTTATCAAACAACCAACCTAATAACATTTGACTTGACTAATATTCGATAAATTTGAAAACATGTTATATAACATTGTTTTATAACATGTTATGCTACATAATTTGTACGCACCTTAAGAAAGAATGCTCTTGTTCTAGCTCTATGTCTATGTTCGTTTGGTCTAAATCCACCTTAAGGGGTCCATTACACGCTTATGACAGCCTCCGTGGCGTAGCGGTAGTGAACGCGGCCGCTACGCAGGAGGCGCGGTTTCGATCCCCGCTCAGTGCAAATATTTGTGTGCATGAATATGGGTATTTGCATTGGTCTGGTCGTGCCTAGGAGAGCACGTTAAGCCGTCGGTCCCGGTTGCCATAAGAACATCTATGGCAGTCGTTACGGGTAGTTGCAGCCATAAAAATTCCACAAACAACGGTCTAGCTGCAAAGCTTCGATATCATCTAATGTTAACATTGGATTGTGGAGGTCAGATGACAATCGCTTCACGGAAAATATCGAGGTCTAGCCAAATCCAGTAAAGCGGACCCCAGACTCCAAGCTGAAAAAGCTTCGGATGCGACTGGGAATTAACGCTAAGAGGAAGAAGAAGAAGCGTCATTCCATCATATGTGAATGTTATTGGTCAATCGGCTATTAGACGATATAATGTTATTGGTCAATAGCTGATTGACCAATTACAATCATGATTGACGGCATGATGGCATGATGGAATGACGCTTGCAGAAGCGTGTAATAGACCCCTAACGCATTCACACTGAATCCACTCCCACTCCCACTCCAATCTATGTGAAGCATGCCAAAAGAGGTTTTCACTTCAATAAAATCTATTGAATTCAAGATAAGATTCTAACCTGATTTACAGAATCAAAAAGAGTTCCTGGCGAACAGGTCCGTTCGACACGCTGTCCATCGACGCATTGGTAGAATTTCGCGCAGTCTGTTTCATGAGGCAACAAGAGATGGACGTAGGAGTCTGATGGACATCCGTTCGGTAGAAACTTGGCTGAAGATGCAGCTATCAGTGTTAGAGATATGATGGTTTTGTACATATCTGAAATTACGAAGATGAATTAGTGGTTTCTGCCGCGTGGTTCCCGGAAGAGTAGAATTTGGACCATCCCACCTCTTCCCATGCGGTGTCGTGCAAGGCGACTAAGGGATAGAGCTGTTTAAGTGCCCTTCTAAACGGGCCATGTTTTTCTGCAATATGTGGCTGCACTATTGGCAACTGATTACCCGGCAATCTTAAAAATATTTCATTGCAACTGATGGCCGAACAATCAATGGCTGGGCAATGTGTTGCAAATATGTCTGCAATAGTATCGCTCATGATGCAGATTCATAAACGGGCTACACAAACCGGCAACAATGACTGACGAAATCACACTTGTTGCAGCAGCTTATATTGTTTTATTAAAAAATTAACAGAAAAAGAAGAGATTGTGGATTCGACCTTACTTGTACCTATAGGCGTGAAACTTTAGATAATTTAAGTCTAGAAATAATCCTTGATAGTAAATTATTTAACAATTCGCGTAGAAAAGGATAGACTGTGCTATAACAAAGAGAGCGACTGAAACAACAATAGAACTGGCCGGGCAATATTGCAGTAAAATCGACTGCCCAGCGATCGTCCGGCAACCCATCGCGGCCACATCGGCCATATGTGGCAACACAAAACATGTTTTTCTATATGGCCGGGTTATTACTGCAATACTGGCCGGTATTGCTTGCAATAGTTGCAATGTTGCCGGGCCACAGTCTTGCAGCTACTAATTGCATTAGACGGATATATACCTACAGCCCAGACTCAGCCTCAGATGCATGGTTCGAGTCAACAATGTGATTGTCAACAAATGATTCACCAATCATTGTATTCGGTCCACCGTATTCCGGGCACTATTGTTGACTCGAACCATGCACCTCTGCCGAACCCTCCGGAAAAAAGTACTTTTCCCTACATTTTGAGGGTTTCCCCAGATTTCCCCAGGATCCCAGCAACAGATCCTGACTCCCTACATATGGAATTACTCTTGAAGAATCCATTTTCCAATAAAACAAGAAAAACAAAAATACAACAAATATCGATCGAATGCAGAACGAAATATTTCCAAAAAAGATGTAAATTTTACCAAAAAAGATCTAAATTCTCACCAAAAAGAACTAAAACTCACCAAAAAGAACTAAAAATTCACCAAAAAGATCTAAAAGCTCACCAAAAAGAACTAAAAACTCACCAAAAAGATTATAACCTACTAAAACGATCTAAAAACTCACCAAAAAAATGATTTGTCATTTCTTCAAATTGGGGTAAAGTTAAAAAACTCTATATAACCCCCAATACAAATACGGTAGCTGATCCTCCTCCTGCTAATTACCATTCGGTAATGAACCCCAATGAACTGGTAGTACCGCATTTTATCCGCACATTATATCATTCAATCTACAAAAAATATTGGATAACCGATTTGTTTTTAAAATTAACGGATTACCTATCAGATAAAATGCTTTTGTTGTGACCGAAATTGAAAAGGCTTGCTTCCTTTTTGTAGATTTTGATCTGACGACTTTTTAAAATTTCACGATGATTTAAATATAGGTAATAATTCGGTGGCACGTGACACCACTGCTAGTTTTTCAGAGTCCAGCCCCCCTAGACAAGTGGCAATTCGCTGGCCGTCGTATTATAGAATAGAATGATGAATATAATGAAGGTGGGTCTATGCTAGACGAGCCGATCACGAACGGAGTACGAGCCATTGGATCGGAATTGCAGTTTAAGACAAAGAAATGTGATGATGAGGACTGCCTCATCATCACATTTCTTTCTTCACATCTACACATCTACTGAGATAGCTGCCTCAGGTACCTCGCTGCCTCAGCTGCCTCGTTCGAGGTTCGTACGTCGATCCCCCACTACACGAATTTTAACTCGGCTCGTGCTCGGCTCGTATAGCGTAGACCCACCTTGAGATTTGATGTTTATATACGTATGTCGTTTACGACTATCATAAGCGTCAAGTGCCAATAATTGCCACTTGTTTTTGGGGCCCTGGACAGCCTTCAGTCTTTTCTTTTCCGCTTCGCACGGTGATGGGCATCTGTAGTCTCCGAGCCGATGGCAATTTTCTATGGTATTACATGGGTCCATTGCAGTCCAAAATTCGTCGACACTGACGGCCCCCGTAGCCGCTTTGTTCAAGTCCTCAATTGTGCAGAGTAGCATCAAAGTTGCATGCAGAGGGTGGGGCCTCTGCATAAAAGTAGCCCTATTTCACGCGCTTTACCCTGTAGCAGCTAATCCAGTAGCGAGAGGTCCCTACAACCTACCTAATGGGTCGCATAGTGCCTGACAAACTGGATCGAGGTAAGTTTTTAATTACCTTACCTTTTGAAAATTTTCACCCTTCGCCACTGAACTAACCTAAGACCTGATGAGCTCTTCCAATTAATCCCACCCTCTCCTTTCCTATACAGGACAACACGTGCAGGACTTAGATGTCACCCGCATAGGGTGCAGAATATTCCATCAAGAACCAAGCGGTTCGGTGACTCCTTCTTCTGCCGCACCATTGAGACTTGGAATTCGTTACCATTTCACGTGTTTCTCTCCTCCTACAGTCCCGGGTCCTTCAAGCGGGGCGTGAAGAAGCATCTGATGAGGCCGCCAAGCTGAGTGCCACCATTGTAACATGGTACGTGTCTGTAATGGTGACCCTCTTTTCAGAGACTTTGCCTTCAGCTTACCATCTGCTGTCCAATTCTCTAAGCGTTCAGCGTCGAGCACAACGTTGCGACAACCTTCATCAAGATTGTCATTGGTCGATCTCCAGTGACGTCACCCTGTCTGACCAATGACAATTTCGATCAAGGTTGTTGCAACATTGTACTCGTCGTTGCGCACTTACAGAATTGCATTGCAGGCGAGGCGAAGTCAAATTGAAGTATCCTATATAAAATAAAATCGACCAAGTGCGAGTCGGACTCGCCCATGAAGGGTTTCGTAGTAGCAAAGGCGAAAATTGCGAATTATGACGTATTAAAAAAAAACTACTGACTGGATCTCGTTCGAACCAATTTTTAGTGGAAGTTTGCATGGCAATTTACATCATATATTTTTTTTAGATTTAACGTAAAAGCGCCTATTAACGACCCCCTAAAATATGCATTCTATTAACGATCTAATGTTTAAATCTTTCATATCAGACTTAATATAGGTTCCAGAAAACTCAAATCTTAAAAATTTGTTAGGTACTTTTGTTAGACAACGAAAAGACTAAAGTTCACGTGTCTTAATTGCCAGTGAAAGAAATAATTTAACAATGAGTGGGACGCGCCCGAAACCGACGGACTTTTCATAGTGACACGCCTCCAGCCACGTAAGCGCACCTCAATATTACTTAAGGAAAATAACATATTAAAAATTGATTTGTGTTCTTGCTATCGCATTACAACTGTTATGTATATATTAGTTTTCTAAACTAACTCTTAATATTATACTTTTTATTGGTTGTTATGTTATAAAATCGTGTTTTAATTTGAGGCGGTAATAGAATCCATATTTCAAAATTTGATTCTAATAACGACCCATGGCGTTGTTAGAAATTTGAGAATATTTAGTATTTTAAAACAATATCTATTATAAAAAACCTTATTTAATATTAATTTTATCTTGCTAAATTCGTAAAAGTATTTTACTTCTTTAGGTCAATTAACGACAAAGCATATTATTCTTAAAGATTTTGGGTAAAATTAGATTCAACGTTACCCATTATCCTTATTATTATATGATATTATACATTAAATAACCTTTATTATTTGAGTTAATGAGTAATTGATATTAAAAGAAAATGTATAGCAATGAAATCGAATTGAACAGTTTTCCATAAAGTAGATATTTTAGCGGTTTGTTATTAATTTTAGTGGTCGCTAATAGAATATTGTAATTTTCATACTTAATTCTATTACCGACTCATAGCGGTGACGATATTATTGGTACATAATATTACAGTACACAAAAATGAAATGTATATTTATAATAAATGGCACAGCCTCCGTGGCGTAGCGGTAGTGAACGTGGCCGCTACGCAGGAGGCGCGGGTTCGATCCCCGCTCAGTGCAAATATTTGTGTGCATAAAATATGGATATTTGCATTGGTCTGGAGAGCACGTTAAGCCGTCGGTTCCGGTTGCCATAAAAACAACTATGGCAGTCGTTACGGGTAGTTGGTGCCCTAAAAAGTCCAAAAAACAACGGTCTAGCTGCAAAGCTTCGATATCGCCTAATGTTAACATTGGGTTGTGGAGGTCAGATGACAATCGCTTCACGGAAAATATCGAGGTCTAGTCAAATCTGTAGTTAAGACTGGTTAAGCGGACCCCAGACTCTGAGCTGAAAGCTTCGGATGCGACTGGGAATTAATGCTAGGAGGAAGAATTTATTATAAATGGCATGTTATAAAACTAAAGGTAACAAATTGTTACTTTTGAATGCTTATTTCGAAGAATTAAATTCTTACTACCATTACCCTTTCTTACTACTACTACCCTAGATATCTGAGCCTACGTTGGTTGAATAAAGAAATAATTTAATTATTTATTTAAAGTTTGTGTTTTTTATAGAATCATAGAGCCACAGTAGTGCAAAAAGTACACCTCTGCTCAACTAGAAGCTGCGCTTGTAGCTAATAAATGAAGGGCTCAGCATAAACGAAGCTTTTAAAGCCTATGGCATACCAAGAATAACTCTGCGTGATAAGATAAGTAATAAATATTTAAATGAGCATTGTGAAAAACAAACTGTTTTAACGAAGGACGAAGAAATAAGATTTTTATTATGATTATTTGAGGACTGTATGTATTCTGAGACTGATTATATTTTTTAATTAATTAAAATAATAAAAAAGTGCGTGAAGTGTTGCAATAAATAATTATGATTATAATATAATAATATTAATCTCAAAACTATTGTTATTACATAATGAATACCTCAAAAACTATTTTTTATTATATTTAATCGTATAGAAGAAGTGACATTTCTTAGCGGTCGGTAAAAGAAGCAGGAAAATCGGTAATAGAATCTTGCCGCATTCTGTGGGTCGGTAATAGAATCAACTGCTCTTTCGGATTAAACAATTATTTAATAATTACTGTGTTATTTAATATTGAATTTAAGTACTGAATTTCAAAGTATACTTCGTTGAGGTTTATTATAAATTATAACATCTTTCCTAACAAAACAGCTTATAACTATTTTTTTGAAGTGAATCCAAAGACAGCTAAAACTGGCGGTAATAGGCGCATTTACGTTATCATTCTCTTATTTTAGAAGTTAGAGGGGGGGGACACACATTTTTCCACTTTGGAAATGTCTCTCGCGCAAACTATTCAGTTTAGAAAAAAAAATATGTTAGAAACCTCAATAGCATTTTTAAAGACCTATCTATAGATCCACACGTATGGGTTTGATGAAAAAAAAAAATTTGAGTTTCAGTTCTAAGTATGGGGACCCCCAAAATTTAATGCTTTTTTTTATTTTTGTGTGAAATTCTTAATGCGGTTCACAGAATACATCTTCTTACAGTTCTTACCAAGTTTCAACAGCATAGGCCTTATAGTTTCGGAGAAAAGTGGCTATGACATACGGACGGACAGACAGACAGACGGACGGACAGACATGACGAATCTATAAGGGTTCCATTTTTTGCCATTTGGCTACGGAACCCTAAAAAGATAAAAAAGACCATAATCTATTAAGAGATTTCAAGGTCATGGTGTATAGGCATGTGCGTCACTTTTTACGACACCAAGCCAGCGCTTCTTGAGTCTATCCCTCCTATCAAGGGCATCTCGCCATGTGGACCTTATCGATATCAAAACACGTGAAATAATATGATAAATAAAACCGGTTAAGTGCGAGTCGGACATGCACAAGAAAGGTACCATGCCGTAGGTACGTAAGGTACCTTTTTTTTAGACTATAATTGTTGACCCATTGATGGCATTTGTTGGAACTTGTTGTTACACAATATTGATAACACACTTGTACTTTGCCACGATATGGTGCGCACTGTGCGGTATTAAAGGAACTTCATCCCTCGCACACTCAAGCTGTGGAATGAACTCCCCGCGATGGTTTTCCCAAGCGACTACAATATGGGGTTCTTCAAGAAGGGCATTAGAAGGTTTCTTCAGGCTCGGCAGCACGAGTGTGACGCCCCTGGTGTTGCATACGTCCATAGGCCACGGTAACCACTTTCCATCAGGTGGGCCGTGTGCTTGTCTGCCACCTAAGTGGTATAAAAAAAAACGATATTTATTATTGATCGTGAATATGCATAACTGACAATGTAAACTATTGAGAATACCGTAAGGCGAAACCGGTTAGATTCAATAATAAAATGTCGTGGAAAAGTGTGATGCTGCGTGTATAGAGCACATTTTAAGAACATTTTATGTCCAAAATGGTCCAAAATATATAAATCTCGAGCAATACTAAGGTAAACGCTTCTAATTCCGTGGTATTTTCACCAAATCTCGAAAGAACCTCAAAAATTAAGTATTCATTGTAACTTTTTCTACATAAGGCTATTTTTATTAGAAGTGTAACTAATCTATCTTATTTTTGAAAAATACCATCAATTTGACTCTAAAAGTTCATTAAAACTGTTAAATTAATAAAAAAATCAAAAAACTCAGATGCGACTAATTCCGTGGTAAATATTCTAATTCCGTGGTATTTGGTTTCTAATTCCGTGTGTAAACAGTATGAACGTAATGACGTGGAGAGAATGATACATGGTGTTCAAAAATGGAATGTATTTATTTTAGCTTTGTATTTCAAATCAGTCTCTGTCATTTATGTCTAACAAAATAGAATCACAATTGGCAAGCATATTTATTTGTATTAACAATAATATAATATATATAGAACATAATATATTATAATAAGGCGGTACTCCTCGACACGGCACGTATTGTGAGGAGGTTCCTCTCCCTGGAGCCCTAACCACCGGTAGCTTGGTCCCTGTACCCGATGCCGGTGGGACACTATTTTTTATATTTATAAATATGTTTTTATTAGATAATAATATTTATGTATTTAAAAATGTAATTTATAGGCTTTTAAAATGAATAAAGAGGGGATAATAATAAAATATAGATATATTTTTTTAATTCATATTTTTAAGTATATATATTTTTTAGATAATATATGTATTTAAAAACGTTATTTATAGGTATTTAAAATGAATAAAGAGGGAATCATAATAAATAAACTTTTATATTTTCATATTTTTAAATATAATGTTTTTTGTATTTATATGTATTTAAAAGGGCCTTAGTAGGTCTGACGGCAGGAGACCGGACGGTATGACGTTGGTGCCTTGGAAGAATGGCAGGTGCTTGCTGTGGGACGTATATTGGATCTAAATCGTAAAACATGCGAGGCTCTGGCGCCTGCGGATTGCTTTGTAAAAGTTTATGCTTGGTGAATTGAGTTCGTCCACCGCAGTAGCACCCCGTGCTATCCTCAAAAGACACCCAAGAAATGTGTACTGCGCGTATAGGGCACATTTTGAGCACATTTTAGGTCCAAGATACGTGGCTCGGGTTATACCTATATCGTGAGTTAGCGAGTTCGAATGCGAGTTTCGTGTTCTAATTAGGTATTTAGTTTAGAGGTTCATGAACTTATTGTTTATAATAGTATATATATATATATAGAAACGGTAGCTTAACCAAGTCTATACTTAGGTAAGCTACCGTTTTAAATACCCACTAGCCACCGCTAGTGGTAGTAATATCTTTACAATTTACTAATAATACTAACACGTCGAGTAAAATAATGAACAGGCTGTATATAACAGGTGTCAATACCACGGAATTGGTCCCCATGTAATCTAATTACCATTGTAAATACCACGGAATTAGTTTTTATGACACAAAATCATGTTTTCTAATTCCGAGGTATAAAAACTAGAAGATTTTTTAATATTATACATCTAAGTTAACGTTTAATTGCGATATCATCGACATAATATATAAAACATACTCAAGGAAATATCAGAACACATCAAAAATCTCGTTTTCTGTACTTAGTTCCTCCATACAAGAAATTAAGAAAGTACCTAAGTATACAATGTTTGACCGGCTATAATTAGTAAATGCGACTTCAAAGTATGCCACGGGATTAGTTTTTTGTATTTATTGGTTATTCAAGTTATCAGAACTGAATTATGAAGTTTGTAATAGAAAAACTACCACTAAAATTTTCAAATAAGATAAACTCTATAAAATTGTAATTCCGTGGTATACAACGGTAATTAGAAACACACAAAAATATTTGACACCTAATGCCGTGGTATTTTTAACACTTATTTTCTCCTCAATTTGTTAATAGAATACTCCAATGTTAAGTGTATTCGATACAACGTATTACCCTTTCAATATTTTACCCAAAACCGAATCTCTTGTAGTATAAAAATATCGTTTAAAATACTATTTAGCAAATGGTAGTACTTACGCGCATAAGGTCCGAAATGTATGGAGCGTGTGTTCGACTCAGGTGGCAGTGGGAAACTAATCGATTATTTTAAAATATACATACACCAAGGTACTTTTGTCTTCACATAAATATGAACAGATAAATTATTATTTGATTAATGGGTCTTGCAGTCAAAAATAATTAGTAATTTGCTTTATAAAGCTGTTTTTCTAAATACCACGGAATTAGTAGCGGATTTCTGCACCCCACGGAATTAGACGCGTTTACCTTATAACGGGGTCCCGTTTTTCTTATCTCTTTCACGTACGGAACCCTAAAAAGATAGGTTTGGTTCATAATGTTATCTTTAAATGTTTATACCTATATTTAAATCATCAAAGACGTATCTGTTAATCATTATTTAATGAAACAGGACAGTAATTTCTTATCTAAAGTGCTACCATGTTAATAGAGAATTAGGGCATGAAGGCATATTACGTACGTAATATAATATCTTTGATTACAATAATAATCCATATCCATACTAATATTATAAATGCGAAAGTAACTCTGTCTGTCTGTCTATTACGCTTTCACGCCTAAGCCACTGAACCGATTTTAATAAAATTTGGTATAGGGGTAGATTAGACCTTGAGAAAGGACATAGGCTATGTTTGGTCGCGATTACCGACATCCACGCGGGCGGAGCCGCGGGCAAAAGCTAGTATACTATATAGACACACTCGGACGCTGGAAGCAGTGTATCCTGCACTGCAATTCACTAAGCGAGCACAACGATGCGAGTCGCAACGTTGTGCTCGATAGAGATTGTCATTGGTCGGATTGGGTCACGTCACTGGCGATCGACCAATGACAATCTCTATCGAGCACTACGTTGCGAACGATAGTGATGTATGTATGTCTATGTGCTCAACAACGTGACGTCACCAAATTTACAGTAAGCGAAATTTAAATCTCACCGCGAATTCAGCTGTAAAGTTCGTTCAATCGTGCGAAATGTTCTTACAGCATGTGGCTGCAGTACAAGACACAAATTTGCTCCTGCATTAAATACTGCTCGCATTTCTGGGATGGTTCCGCAAAGTAATTACTATAGTATAGTTAAAATCTCGCTGCAGACTCGAGCAGCTATCTAGAAGGTTTTGTTTTTCGTTGCAACTTCATTTTTTACTTGAGCCCACACCAACTCGATGGGCTTGTACTGACAGTGGTGAAGCGGCAAGCGGATAACTTCATGACCATGCTCCAAAGCCATTTGATGAATGCCCGTGAGTGGGAAAGAGAGCGAAACACCAACACCCTCGAGCCTTTGCAGATGCGTAGAGATGTTGCGTCCTTGGCGGTATTATTACCGTCTCTACCATGGTGAATTTTCTGATGAGCTTCCAATTAGTCCTACCCTTTTCTTTCCTACACTGGGCAACACAAGCCTGTAATGGTGACGGTCTTCCCTGAGAAGTGAGACTTTGCCTTCAGCTTAATATCAGGCGAGATGAAGTCAAATCGATGTGTCCTTAATAGGAATATGCTAACAAAATTTATTGCAAACGACGACTCAAAATACGCTATGGTTCTGTGTGTAAGATAAAGTATTAATGTCAATATTGTCTTTAAGCTGTCAATGTCTTCTTCACCCTAGCGATCCCGATCGCATCCGAAGCTTTCACCTCGGAGTCAGCAGTGCGCTTTACCACTGTACCTGTGGATTTGGCTAAACTTCGATATTTTCCGTGAAGCGACTGCTATCTGACCTCCACAACCTAAAAGCGATATCAAAGCATTGCAGCTAGACCAGTAGTTGAACTTTTTAGGGCTCCAGCTACCCGTAATGACTGACATAGATGGTCGTTTGGCAACCGGGGCCGACGGCTCAACGTGCTCTCTGAGGCAAGACCAGACCAATGCAAATACCCATACTCATGTAACAACCAGTAGACACTTACTGATCTACGCTTGCGCAGGACTTAAAAGCCTTTAAAACTAAAAACAGTGACATCTAGTGACGACAACATGCAATCACGTGTTTCCCTCTTCCTACAGTCGCGGGTCCTGTAAGCGGAGCGTGAAAAGCCTCTAATGAGGTCGTCAAGCTGAGTGACCCTCTTTTCCGAGACTTTGCCTTCAGCTTACCATCAGGCTATGTGAAATCAAATTGATTTGTCCAATATAAAAAATAGAACAAGTCAAGTACTTACTAGATGCTCTCGACAGGTTGCAGCGACGTGCAGTCCGCATTATTGGGAATCCTGAGATTACCAAAACCCTCGAGCCTTTGCAGTTGCGTAGAGATGTGGCATCTTTGGCGGTATTTTACCGTCTCTACCATGGTGAATTTTCTGATGAGCTTCCAATTAGTCCTACCCTTTTCTTTCCTACACTGGGCAACACAAGCCTGTAATGGTGACGGTCTTCCCTGAGAAGTGAGACTTTGCCTTCAGCTTAATATCAGGCGAGATGAAGTCAAATCGATGTGTCCTTAACCCATTATGGACTGAGTTTTTTTGAGGTCCCCGATTTTTTTTTTCTCTTAGTATGTTTTTGATTAGGGCCTAATTAACATGATACAAGCATTTAAAATTTGATCTAAGGCTTAGTTCACACGGAATATGCTGGTACCATATGGGATCGCTAGTCTCTTACCGTAGCAACATTCTAATTTTAACATTGGCATTTATTGGTAAGCTATTAGGTATATTCTGCAAGAATGAAAATAAAATACACAGTATAAGGTAAAAAATGTGTTATTTATTATATTTTTACAATAACATTTATATGGAATTGATAGTTACAGGCAGCACATAGCCCTACATCGCACTTCACGCAATGCTATCTTCTTCGCGATGAGCAATTTTCTAAAGCGCACTTTTCACATTTCCTTCAGAAAATGCAGGTAACTCCTTTGATAGACCTCCTTTCACTCACGTACGCGCTGGTAGTCTTGCGTTTTTCGGGCAGGTTCATCAACCGATCTATCTGTATCATCACCGGAGCAACTGGAGCTTGATGACTTAGCCCTAGAACTGCTCCACGTCCAGTAACACGTGAACTAATACGACCACGTCCTCGCCCCCAGAAGTATTTTGATCTGAGATCTTGTTTCGAGACTGAATTTCAGGTGAATATACATTACGTGGTCGACATTCACGACGCGGAGGTCTTTTTCATGTACTTTTCGCTAACAATACCAACAAGGCGCGCTGAGCTGCCGACCACTCAGATTGTTGCTGAATGCACCAGTGTATTCATCTTCTGAATCCTCGTCTAAGCGCACGGCGGGCTCTGAAGCTGCTATGTAGATCTGGTGAAACTCAAGCTCTTTATAATCTTCTAAAATAGCAGCAAAATAGTTTTGTGTATACTCGAATTGCAGCTAAATAACAACAAAAAATAATTTACTTTGGAAAACATTCACATTATGTTTATTGTTACGTATTTATAATGATGTTATAAAAATATAACTACAACATTATACCCTTTTACGACACTAACTTCCAAAAAAGTGAAAAATTCGAAAGCCACGGTAAGCGACTAGCGGTACCATATGGTACCAGCAACTTTAGCAAACCATATTACCGTCATTTTTTTGAACTGGCCTAATGTAACTGATTCACACAATCGAAGCACTCTTATAGAATATATAATCATAATAAAATGATCGCATAACTACAAAACTAAAGAAATATAGGTACTTACTTGAAAAGCTTATCCATTTTTGGAAAAAAAAAATTGACACATCCACTTCTGCAATCAATTACACTCAATTGAAGACAATAACTGTCAAACACCGGTCATCGAATAATAGCGCACACTTTCTCGCTTCGATTGCACCAATTTAAGTGTATCTATCGCATCATCCGTTAGTTCGGGATGACAAAACAAAACGCGCGAAAAAGTGGTACCGTACGGGATCGCTAGTCCATAATGGGTTAATAGGAATATGCTAACAAAATTTATTGCAAACGACGACTCAAAATACGCTATGGTTCTGTGTGTAAGATAAAGTATTAATGTCAATATTGTCTTTAAGCTGTCAATGTCTTCTTCACCCTAGCGATCCCGATCGCATCCGAAGCTTTCACCTCGGAGTCAGCAGTGCGCTTTACCACTGTACCTGTGGATTTGGCTAAACTTCGATATTTTCCGTGAAGCGACTGCTATCTGACCTCCACAACCTAAAAGCGATATCAAAGCATTGCAGCTAGACCAGTAGTTGAACTTTTTAGGGCTCCAGCTACCCGTAATGACTGACATAGATGGTCGTTTGGCAACCGGGGCCGACGGCTCAACGTGCTCTCTGAGGCAAGACCAGACCAATGCAAATACCCATACTCATGTAACAACCAGTAGACACTTACTGATCTACGCTTGCGCAGGACTTAAAAGCCTTTAAAACTAAAAACAGTGACATCTAGTGACGACAACATGCAATCATTTTAACTTTATGTATTTACAATAATCTAAGATTTTTGAACCTTCTGTTATCATATTGATTACCATACTTTATTGCAATAGATAACTGTAATAACAAATAGTTCTGCCTGTAATAGTAAGATGGCAGCAGGTACCGTAGGTAGGTAGGAGCATAATAAGGCTACCCCATCTCTTAGATTTAATGAAAGGGGGTGTCGTAGAAGGCGACAAAAGGATCGGGCTAGATAAGATAAGATAATTCGGGCTGTTCGGAATGTAGCTGTGGGTATCATGTTAATCAATTCATCTGAGCACAGGCCATTGTATAGGCGGTGAAACACACACCGCGAGGCGAGGGTGACACCACAGACCACCACGTAATGTTCTAGATAAGAAGGGAGTCCGTGGGATTCGTTGAAAGGAAAGAGCTCATTAGAACACTGTCCATTGTAAAGGCGATTCTTCTTTTTTCGAGTCAATGATCCTCTTTTTCATTGACTTTGATTGATTTGACGTTCATATTATGTGCTCTTTATGTACCCAAATTGAATAAACGAAATTGATTCTTTGATTCTTTGATACGAATTCGATAATTTTACGTACTCAGGGCACTGTACCTCAAACCCAAGAAAGACCCTTCTTCTGTCTTCCTCCCCCCTTCGCCTTTCCTACACAAGATAACTGGACTTAGATGTCACCTGCATACGGTGCAGAATATTCCATCAAGAACCAAGCGGTTCGGCGATTCCTTCTTCAGCCGCACTATTAACACCTGGAATTCCTTACCAGCTCACGTGTTTCCCTCTTCCTACAGTCGCGGGTCCTGTAAGCGGAGCGTGAAAAGCCTCTAATGAGGTCGTCAAGCTGAGTGACCCTCTTTTCCGAGACTTTGCCTTCAGCTTACCATCAGGCTATGTGAAATCAAATTGATTTGTCCAATATAAAAAATAGAACAAGTCAAGTACTTACTAGATGCTCTCGACAGGTTGCAGCGACGTGCAGTCCGCATTATTGGGAATCCTGAGATTACCAAAACCCTCGAGCCTTTGCAGTTGCGTAGAGATGTGGCATCTTTGGCGGTATTTTACCGTCTCTACCATGGTGAATGTTCTGATGAGCTCTTCCAATTAATCCCACCCTCTCCTTTCCTATATAGGACAACACGTGCAGGGCTTAGATGCCACCCGCATACGGTGCAGAATATTCCATCAAGAACCAAGCGGTTCGGCGACTCCTTCTTCTGCCGCACCATTAAGTCTTGGAATTCTTTACCAGTTCACGTGTTTCCCTCCTCCTACAGTCCCGGGTCCTTTAAGCGGGGCGTGAAAAAGCATCTGATGAGGCCGTCAAGCTGAGTGCCACCATTGTAACATGATACGTGTCTGTAATGGTGACGCTCTTTTCAGGGACTTGGCCTTCAGCTTACCATCAGGCGAGGCGAAGTCAAATTGACGTGTCCTATATAAAAAAAAAAAGTGGGAGTCGAACTCGGACACGAAAGGTTCCGTACCATTAGATATACTCCTTAGCACCTTCGCTGCGTTAAGCGGGTGCGGGTCGCGGGTGCGGGTCGCGGATGCGCGCTGTGTGTCCGCCTCGCCTGTCCATCGCGTGTGACGGGTATCCGCCTCACGCAGTGCTGTAGGCACATGCTGTAACTTGCATCTCGAATGATCGAAGTGAGCTCGATAGCTGAATCCGCGGTGAAATGTCAATTTCGCATACAAATTGACATCTCACCGCGGATTCAGCTATCGAGCTCACTTCGATCATTCGAGATGTTTGTTACAGCATGTGCCTGCTGCTCTTGAAATAACATGAAACAAGCATGCGAAGCGGACGTCCACGCCGTGCGCCCGCTAAACGCAGCGAAGGCGCTTAAAGATTCATATTTCTTTTGAATGAAATTTTGAAGCATCTATTATACTGACTATTCATGATATAGCTCGTATGAGTATCGGTAGATGGCTCCATCGTCGCCCCAAAGACGGTAGTATAGAGGAATTTGGATCGGCTTCGTGCGGGCTTCGGTGGCTTAGCGGTCAGAGCATTCCCCCTGTAAGGGAAAGATCGCGGGTTCGAGTCCCGCCCAAAGTCAATTCTCTTTTCTCTTTGTAAATCGATTTATAATATTTTCTTTGTTGTTATAGCGGCAATATCTGTGAAAATTTTCAACTGTCTGGCTACCAGGGTTCATGAGATACAGTCTGGTGACAGACGGGCAGATCAGTTCTGCAGATTCTGTTAAAGAAAAACCACTGTCATATCACAGACACTGCCAAGACACTGCAAACTTTTAGACTTTATTACTATAGATTTAAAGTCCAAAATTCAATGAAACGAGTGTCGTGTCGTTACACTTTTTCATTCACTCTACAAAACGCCATTTCATTTTCGATTTTAACGTTATCACTTTATAGTCTAAATTTAAATGGATTTTTTGCAGTTTCCGTGGTAGTAGTAGAATCAAGGGCCTGATAGACAGACAGTAGAGTCTTAGTGATAGACAGACAGTAGAGTCTTAGTAACAAGGTTCCTTTTTTACCCTACTGGCGTAAAAAAATCATATCACATAGCAAGGTGAAATAAAAGAACAAATCATTTTTAAATGTAAAATCCTTTTAATCATGATTTTACTTTATATTTTATATAACATCATCATAATCATTATTTCTTTTCATAACTATTATTATATATTATTATTTACAAATATAATAACAAAAACAATGGTAACATGACCAATTAAAGCATTAAGTGAATATTTTTTTATATTCGTATTTTTTTTTACTTTTTTGACGTGGGTATACCCTGTATGGCTCTAAACCATGTAGCCAACTTGCCTGCAAGCCGGTACAGCAGTGATTGATAGACAAGGCTTTGACTTTCTTGTCGGGGCTGTAAGGTCAGATGGCAGTCGCTCACTAAAAGTTTATTAATCTCAAAAAGGGTATTTGGCACGTTTTGACAGTTGTGGGAATTAATAAGCGCGAATCGACAAAATTAAGCCTTACAAAGAGAATCGTTATTTTCATAATAATCTTATATTTAAATAAATAAAATAATATACCTACATAAAAATCAGGAAATTACTCAATTTTTATATTTACAAAACTTTTTAATATATTTTCATTGCAGAATATATTTCTTATTCACGTCAAAGAAGTATAACTACTTTTGTACGCAGTCGAGTAAACAAATGTTCTTATATTAAAAAGAGATAGCTATACAGCTATCAAAGCATGAGTGCAACAAAATATACACGATTCAGTGAGTGTGAAAGAGAAAAAATTTCGACTTCGGTCACACAACACGTATATATCGCGATAGTTTTCCTGATATTATATCTTCCTAATTTTATTGTAAGAGCAATGGAGTTTATTATCATTGGCAACCGTCCAAGTTAAAAAATAACAGTCAGCTGTCTTTGGAGCCTGCCATAGAAGTGTAAACAGCAAGTAAAGTATTTTGGTACTTCCAATTCGCCAAATAGGTACAACTGGTTGTATAGAATTTAATAAAATATAAATAATTCCTCACAAGCCACAACAATCTAATTTAAACAAAAAAGTTTTCACTTCTCAAATTGACAAAATTTATCAAAAAATAAATACTAACTACTGGCCGTATAGAATTTACAAAAACACAATTACCCGCCAAGATTTTTCTAAAGAAGCTTTCACTTCAAAAACAGAAAATATTGCTTTTAATAATGACAATGTCACATCATCTATTATAGGTTTCAAGTGTCAATAAATTAGACGGGTGCCAAAAAATACCATTTTTCTTGACGTCAAAATTGAAATTCTTATAGAGCAGTTTTCATTCTTGAATACCATCAATGGTATTAAAGATCACATCTTAAAATTATTCAATAGAATAAATTAATTCATTAGTCCTTTTTAAATGCCAATGGTCATCTTCATCATCGTTGTCTCGAAGTACAGCCTTTTTCTGATATGTGTTCACATTTCTGTAAAAACATAAAATAATAAGAGAAAGAAAATATTTGATAGTTGGATGGAGAAAGAATACAAGTATTACCACCCCATCTCATCCGAAGGGTGTCGTAAGAGGCGACTAATGGAAAAATACGCAGACGATATCACTGCGGAGGAAGGAAATCTCGAAATAAAACCCTGTACCAACCCGTCTGGTCAGCGCAGCGTGGAAAGAGTAGGCCAAAGCCTCCCAATATTGGGAGAGGTCTATGTCCAGCAGTGGACTGCCATAGGTTAATTGATGATTAATAAATTAATTGGATGTAAAGTGGTCACTATGACACCACAAAAACACAAAAATAAATAATAACATTGGAAATTTGAAGTGTAGTAAAACCAACAATTCCATAAATGGAAAGGGGCCGCCGCTTTTCCTTCAATGTTGTCAAATCTTGCGAATTTATCGTTGATTTGCAATAAAACAGTATGAATTTATAACGAAAAAAATGTGACAGTGGTAATGAAAGTTCAAAATTTCTAAAGTTCAAAATCCCAAAATTTCAAAATCCAAAAAAAGTAATTTTGTTCATTGAACCTGCGGTTTGTGTTCTATGTTTTGAGATCTTCCACCAAACACTCAAAGAAAACCACCCAAAAAATCCAGTTTTCAGGATTTTGAAATTCGGAATTATGAACTTTCGGTATTTTGAACTTTCGGTCAAGTGAACATTCGAGATTTTGAACTTCTGAACTTATATAAATAATGTAACCTTACAAAGTCATACCTTCCATCTCTCGTAAACTAAACAATACCGACAGAATACCAACCTTTGTTACTAAATCAAACTCTTCTCCACTATTACAATGCAGTAGCAGCAACTGTCCTTCAGAACACATAAAGAATCTATCACACGCGTCTGGGTGAGGCACAATCTGGCCAGGTAAACATGAAGATAGTGCCTCAGTATGTTTTGCATCAGTTAAAGTGTTATTATGCGTACATCCTCCTTCAGTTATAGTGACACAAGTCTGAAATAAAGGTATAAATAATGTTAAAAGACACTTGGAAGCTATTTACATTATTTTGTGATCATAAATGGGTGTAAAAGAAATGAGCAGGTCATCGAAATAAATAGTGCACACTTTATTAAGTGACGTGTACCGTGTGATTGAGTTACTAGACTCTGGCGCAGGTTTTAAATTTAAGTTTATAAAATAAATAAATATTTAAGTACATTCAAAATCTAAATACAATTAGGTCAGAAAATAATAACAAAAAACAAATTTAATGTCAAAAATAATCACCTATTATATAATTTAATATTATCAAATAAAAAAATTGTAAAAATATATTAGGCATGTCAAGTGTTAAACGTAATTTTTTTTCATAACGTTTTTTCTCGAGTTTTAAGTCGGATGGCATTTGCTTCCCATAATATTATCTGTCCTTTTTTTACCTTTAACTGTAATGTTTAGGAACATATATTTGATATGTATTGTCCAATCTTGTGGTAAGCTGACCGAAGTGAGATTCTGTACAAATAATTCTACTGTATGAAATCTCATCTCACCTGTGCTTCAAAATTAAATTCTGTCCCGGCGGTGCATGTTTCCAATCTTGGCATGCCTGCGATGCACATGTAATATGCGTTGCATCTGTTTGGATGAGGCACATTGCCCCAATGTCCTGCTGGACATATTGGTAAAGGTGCTTCTGTAGTTGTCATAGTATTTTCGTTGTCAGGAACTACATCATTTTCTGGTGTCGATTCCGATGAGTCAGCCGAAGAGTCAGTAGCTGGCCCGAGTGTGCATCCACCTTCAGCTATAGCAACGCATTCCTGAAAGATACATTTTTGAGTCAGTATTATCCAGGTAACAGCACACTGGTAGAACACTATCTGAGAGTTGAGGCGCCATCGCCACGATAGAAGAAGAAGAAGTCAGTATTATTATTATGTTACTAGCTGACTTCGGTGAAATTCGTACCGTCATATTTTTTACCTTGTCCATGACCCCGCTGAATTCATATTTGGAATTAAATGGATTGCAATTCATTCTATCTCTTTATTACAATAATTGTGTTATTCATTATCGCAATATTTAATTTGGAGACTTGGTAGTACACAGCAGATATTATTGTCATTTTTTCAGATACTCGAATGAAAATATTAAATAGTATTGCAATGAAAAGATAAAAAGGTGAGTACAAATAAAGATATTGAACAAATCCAAAATTTAAGTTTTATCTATCCAAACATAACAGCTGCTCTCTTCTCTTGTCGATGCGCAATCGCCACTCTAAGTTTATGACTTAAATAAAGGAAAAGATACAAGTCACATAGTATCAGAGGTACAAGGATTGACGGAGGAGAAAGAGGAGTGGCAATTACTCCACTAAAATTTTAATTATACACGATATTTATTTCGCCATCTTACCTTTCTTTCTTTATCGAATTCGGTCCCAGCAGTACATGTCATTGACATCGCTGTACCTGCGATGCACATATAGTATGCATCGCATCGATACGGATGAGGTACATTGCCCCAATATCCTGCTGGACATATCGGTGCTTCTGTAGTTGTCGTAGTCTTTTCGTTTTCAGTAGTATGTTCCTCATCAGGAACAATATCATTTTCTGTTGTCGATTCTGATGAGTCAGCTGAAGAGTCAGTGGGTGACCCGAGTGTACAGCCTCCCTCAGCTATAGGTATACATCCCTGAAAAGTTTATTTTAAATTCAGTATTATATTTAATGGAATTGAAGTGGACCGGATATTTTTATGTCATCAAAAATAGTTTTTTTGGCATTTACTTTTTGCAATCTGTTTAGATTGTAACAATACATACATATACTCATGCCCGAAAATCCCCGAAGGGGCAGGCAGAGGGTGTATTAACACCCACATTTCGCCAGCTATAATTTCCGTTCCACGTAATAGGGGGCGAGCCTATTGCCGCCAAGCGAGCACTTAATCACGGGCTGTGTGTTTACTGTCTAAGTAAAATAATCGTAATTTGGTTTATTTATAGATACTGTGTATTTGTTTAGAAAAAATATTGTTCTCTATTTAGTGATCGGACCTTTAGTTTGTTTTATTTTATTAAAATAGTCATTCGCCCTATTCGTGGAAGAAGGTCGTAAGTTTGAAATGCATAGTTTTCAGGAGAGCAAAAAAACTGTCTTATTTCAGTCCTACGAAAGCTATATGCGTGTAAATTTCACATAACATGACCTAATTTTTTTGCTATCGAATATATATATAACCGATATTGATTAAAATTAGCCAATTTTTGTTAAAACCCAAAAATCATCGATACTCAGTTATTCCACTCACACAATAGCAGTTCATTTTGCGTATATACATTTATTCTCTTTTTGACTAAAATATACGGAATGTAAAGCGTGTGTAAAGTCAGTTACGACTTTTTGACCGTGTTTTTTTGCTAATGACATTTAAAAGTAAGTCCAGGTACGATTTTTTTCCAGTTGTTATAGTTGAACCGCTGCAGCGCAAATATGAATACGCTTAATTTAACCAAAAATTGGCAATGCCATTCCGATCGTAACTGCAGTTACTTAGAAGATTCTAAAATTCAAATGTGCAATAAAACGGATGACTTAAGTATTTTAAGTGCTCTGATCGCTAGCAGGTTCGATTCCCACTAGGTACAAAATTAAAGTGAACTGCAAGACTCACCTAAGAGTCTTGCAGTCTCTATAAACATAGAAATTAGTTGATAAATGATAAGATTATCATTTTAATTCATAATTACTGTCGTCCAAAACTGGCAATAAGCCTCCCTCGAAGATCTACACCCTTTCAAATCTTGAAAGAAAGATAGAAGAAAGGAAATAACTTTCTTTGGAACCGCATATTACACATGGTATAAACGATACAGGTGTCTATTAGACAGTGTGAGATTGCAGTGCGAGTCTTAAAATGGGTCACCATCTCAGCATAATTGCTGTACCTACATCACATTCTAGAGACATTAGATGTGGAGTGGAAAGCAATATAAATAAAGAGAAGTTACAGATATTTTCACTATATTACACCAATTTAAACTACAGCGTGTTAAGCGCATAATATTAGACAAAATAAATAAAGAAATAGGTTCTGTATTGGCAGATCCAGAACAAGTTATGGACACTGGTATAAAAAGTCTGTTTCCGAATGAATTGCTTTGCACCCGCGCTGCAGTAAGACATAGGGACTTGTCAATAGTTGTAATGAACAAATAAATATAATATCAGGCTATAGTTGTACCACTGCTAGCAAAGACCTCCTCTCGTACAGAGAAGGAATGAGTGTATGAGCAATAATTTCCAGGCTAGCTTTGGGCAGTGTGCGAGGGATTTGCATAACCTAATTCCGCCAAAGCCCTTCCACCATCGGACGACCTGACGCACGGCGATTTAACACCGAGATACACCGCGGACATTCCATTTATACGTATCAAACGATTCGGTGATACGTTATGCGAACTGCCAAGGAGTGGAATGCCATATCCGAATCTGTGTTTCCGGATAGCTATTACTTGGTCCTCCTACCTAAACTGTTGTCTTCAAAACTAGAGTGAATAGCTTACTTCTAGGCAAACGTGCTTCACTGTCGGCCATATCGTCACTTATTAACAAGTGAGATAGTGGTCAAACGCGAGCCTATCAGCCATAAAAAATAGCTTAATGTAGGTCGGTGATTTCAGACGCACATTGAAGCATTAATGAAGGCCACGACTGAAGTTGCCTAAGCCCTTGGACGTATTTGGGAGCTGGGTGAAGACGTGACTCTCCAAAAGTCGAAGGCTCCTATTCTATATGGCCCTCGAAATCGGAATCGGCCAACTGAGGGATCTTTTTGTCTTGTCTTGCATACCTCACATACACATTACCATTGAGCAGTCGATGAGGTGCTTGGGCTCGTACTTAATAAACTCGAAGTCTTGCGCCTAAGCTCAGGGAGGTGGCGGTTGTGCTCGCGGGTAAATTTTGGAAGTGCATGTCGCTTAGTGATTAAGGAATCGACGTTACAATTGAGAGGTCCCAGATTTGAATCCTGGCCATCGCACTACCGACGCGAATCCACTTCTAACACAAGTAGGTAATTTAGTTTAGTTACAGGGGTTAGATAATACTAATTCTTTAAAAAAACTTTAGAATCGACAACTCTTGCACGAGGTTCTATGCTGGGATCGTGTGATCTATGATCCTTTATTGGGACCTAGTACTCAATATGGGTGGCGAAAATGACGGCCAGTAGTGTCGCAATCCTACAATCCCCTTGCGGGTGCTGACCATAAGGATCATTAGGGGATACCGCTCGGTTTAAATTGAAGCGGTGAGTCTCCTAGCCGGGAAGCCTCTGGCATAAGGGTTCTCACCTTCTTTTATGAGGTAGGGATGTGCGCACATAGGCACAACAGATTTTCGTACCCCAGCGCCTAATATATGTAGATAATAAGACGGCTCTGGATCGAGCACCTAATCCATACCTATTAATAGTAGTTTCACCTATAGGTAATAATCAATGTATAACTAACGCACTGTTGACATGAACCTCTTATCAAATAAGGGAATTCCTTAAGAAATTAAAAATAAAAATAATCTCAAAATACCTATTACTGTACAATAATTATATTGCATTAGATTGCTGTACTGACCTGCCAAGTGAATGCTTGAGCTTCTACACGATGTAAGACACGTTATTGTGCATTTATTTCCATATGCTTTAAAATAAGTAAACTAACGTTTCCATAAGGAATTTAAAACCTCGTGGAATAAAAGCATAAAACAAAGAATGATGCGACAAGTTGGCCGGCATACCCAATAAAAACTACTTGCCCATTAATTGAAACCTTATATCATGAGCTTCAATTTTAATTATGGACAGAACACTGTAAAGTATGGGAGAAAAAAATTATCACCCCTAACATCATAGCATTTAAACCACGATAATACGAACCTTATGCTCAAAAAAACCTTTTTTGAAGTCATAAATGTTATTGTTCGTACGTACGCGCATTGATAAACAGTAAAATAACTACCTGATAACTGAGAGTGTAGCATCCGCCACACTTGGCCCTTCCCTCTCCGCATCGCAACGGGTCTACTGACCGATTTTTAAATTGTCTTGCTAGTTGTCTTTCGCTCGTTGCTTGCGTAATAAGCGTAAGTTATAAACCATAATAAAAACATAATTATATATTTCAAAAGTGTTTTACTTTGTTTGTATCACCCTTAGGTTAATTACCCAAGCGATAATCTGATCAAAATACAGCATAGCCTATACTTGTCCATTTAAGGGTTGATTTTTACCAAAAAATAATGCACGAAAAATATAATTTTTATGTCCATTATTGAACAATTCCGGTTGATTTATAGCAAAAAGTTTTTCGTTTCAGTAACGCTACATTATAGACAATAAAATCAGACACATCCCAACTCTATTGGTTATACCGGCCAGGGTTCATACAAAAGTGCCCATCATCCTTTGGGGCCAATTAATTTTCAAAATTGAGTGGAAAAAAAGCGTAACACGACTAGCGTATTACGGAGTTCTTAGGAGTATTATTATCTGTTCTGTGTCTTAGGTTTATCATGTAATAAGTACTTATATTCATTTGCGTATTATTATACCTTGAGGTATCACATGTAAAAAGTAAGTACACTGTCTGAAAACACTAGTTTCTGCTCAACCTCAGATAATGCGACACTTGGTGATAAACTTCGTAGTTGTTTTGAACCAGATTTGGGGCGGTCATTGAATGTCTGTCATATAAATGCTCAAAGCGTGCCCGGACATTATAGTGACCTCGTAGCAACCTTTGCTGACTCTCATGTCCATGCAATCCTTATCTCTGAGAGCTTCTTAAAGCCTAATCTTCTCTCTGTTTACTATCCACTTCCTGGTTTTGTGCTAATAAGGAACGATAGGCTGGGTAAGGAGGCAGGCGGTGTAGCCATATATCTGCGAAGTGATCTACCTTTTAAAATAGTTGCCTCATCGCCCTCACAATACTCAGCTAGTGCAGAGTTCCTTTTCCTTGAGGTCTGGGTCAGGGGTGTCAAAATGATCCTCGGTGTTGTTTACAGTCCCCCCATGGTCGATTATTTCACTGATTTCGAATTGGTATTAGAATCTTTGGGGTCTGATTACGAGCATCACATCATCATGGGTGACTTTAATACTAATCTTCTTGCAGGTGAATCTTCAAGGGTTCACAAACTCCTTCACATAGTTGAGTCAGCCAGTCTTCATGTCTTACCACTTAATGCCACACACCACAACAAGGACGTGGAAGACACTTAGCTTGACTTGATTTTAACTTCTTCACCTCTTGTTCACTCTCATGGTCAATTTCTAGCGCCGGCTTTTTCACATCATGATCTAATTTATGTATCTTATATTCTAAAACCTCCTAAAATCAAACCTAAAGTACTGCATAGGCGTTGTTTTGGGCGCATGGACCACAAAAAATTGTGTGCGGATGCTTCTGAGATCGACTGGACGCCTTTAGCAGAGGCTACCACGGTTGATGACAAAATTCTCATATTTAATAAAACGGTAAACAGCCTCTTCGATATACATGCCCCTGTTAGGAGGGTGAAGCTAAAACATCCCCCGGCACCATGGCTTACCAACGAGGTCCGAATGGCAATGAAAGGCAGAGATCGGGCATTTCGTAAATTTAAAAAAAATCGTTCGGACTTAAACTGGGACTCGTACAAAACAGCCAGGAATCGGTGTAATCAGGTGATACGTAACGCTAAACGCCGACACATCTTCGATAACATAACTGGCTCATCACCAGCTGATGTCTGGAAGTTTCTTGGGACATTGGGAATTGGTAGATCAAGGCAGCTGGAGCTACCCAAGACAATCGAGTTAGATGCTATAAATCGTCATTTCTCCACTTCACTTGCAATTGATGGCCTAACCAAGAGTCAAACGGTAGACTTCATAGCCGGACTAACCAATCCCAGTTATTCACCCTTCCAGTTTTCTCCAGTCTCGTCGGATGAGATCAAAAAAATTGTTACGTCAATCAGATCAAATGCAGTGGGCTGTGACAATATTAGTCGTCGAATGATCACCCTTATCCTGGATCATCTTCTTCCGCCTATCTCCCATATAATTAACTTCTCCTTAGATTCTGGTCAATTCCCTACGTGTTGGCGGAAAGCATTTGTCCGCCCCCTTCCCAAAATTTCTAATCCCTCCCTTCCTAACCATTTTCGTCCGATCTCGATCCTACCCTTTCTATCCAAAGTGCTGGAGGCCTGTGTTCATAGACAGTTATCTGGTTTTATACATCGCAATGATATATTAAGTCCTCTACAATCAGGATTTAGGCCAGGGCACAGCACTACCTCTGCACTCCTCAAGGTAACGGGTGACATCAGGGATGGTATGGAGAAGTCTATGGCCACTGTAATGGTCTTAGTAGACTTTTCCAATGCATTTAATTGTGTCAGCCACGACATACTTTTGGCAATCCTGGCTCACATTAAAATCTCATCCGATGAACTGGATTGGTTCACATCATATCTTCAGGGGCGCCAACAGTCAGTTTGTACCGACGAGATGTCATCGAGCTGGTGCAATCTTGACTCTGGGGTCCCTCAAGGCGGTATACTTTCTCCTCTTCTTTTCTCCATATTTATTAACTTCATAACCTCCGATCTTCAATGTGCGTATCACTTGTATGCTGATGACCTGCAGTTGTATAGTCAAGCCCCTGTGGATAACATCTCAGTGGCTATCGATAGGGTAAACGCAGACTTGGGTTTTATACGTAGCTGGTGTGACAGGTTTGGACTGGCCGTTAACCCTGACAAATGCCAAAGTATTATAATAGGAAGTAGTCATACAATGAGAAGGCTGCGTGACGTGCCCATGCCTGTGATTATATTTAATCAGAAAATTATTCCTGTCACACTTAGTGTTAAAAACCTGGGCTTGCACTTAGACTCAACCTTGAACTGGCGGGTTCAGGTCACTAATGTCTGCCAGAGGGTGACTGGGACATTAAGGGCTCTTTATCGGCTCAAAAACTTTCTGCCGTCTAAAACTAAGACAATGCTTATGCAGACTTTAATCTTTCCTATCTTCGACTATGGTGATGTGTGCTATTTCGACCTGAATGCAGATCTGCTCAATAAACTTGACCGACTTCTCAACAATTGCATACGATTCGTCTACAATCTTAGGAAGTACGACCACGTTTCGGCTTATCGTGCAGAGTTGGGTTGGCTACCTATACGACGGCGACGAAGTCTACGAGCTGTCACGTTGGTCTACACACTTTTAAATTCTCCAAACGCCCCAGCCTACTTAAAATCCCATCTCCACCTACTTGGCTCGAACCATAATAAAAATCTACGCTCTTCAAACAATCTTCTCCTTCACTGTCCCACTCACACTTCAAGCCTCGTCCACTCTTCTTTCTCTGTTCAATCTATTCTCCTCTGGAATGCGCTTCCTCTAGAAGTCAGAATGTCTCCAAATCGTTCTACATTCAGAAACCGAGTACGTCTGCTATACAAGGAACCATAGGCAGTATTTATATATGTATTATATATTATATATTATATATATGTATTTTATGTACCTATATTATATATAAATGTATTTATGTATGGATTTGTATGTGTAAGCAGTATAGAATATTTATGTATGTGTATAACTATATTATATTTTAAGTACCTATATTATTTGCTATTTTATTTAAGTAAGTATATCAATATGTGTATTGGTTGTACGTTTACTGTTTGATTTAACTTTCACAACTAAACATCAAGCACCTACCTTGACTCTCTCTGCATTGCCCTAAGGTTGACTGGTAGAGAATGCCTGTGGCATTAAGTCCGCCTTTGTACATTTTTTTTATTTGTGCAAGAAGTTTAAATAAATAATAAATAAAATAAGTTTGTATATTTACGCGAATTTAAGAGAGTAAAATATACTGTCAATAACCAATTATATTGGAATATGCTTTTAATTATACCAGGTTCATTTTGAAAGAAATATGGTTGGTAATTAAATATATAAATAAATATTCCAGAACATTCTACACAACGCTTTCTAGACCCATGGTAAGCTTAATTAGCTTGTGTTATGGAATCTAGAATGCGGATATTCATACTTAGATACTTTTTTTTTTGTAAATACATACATATTATACATAGAAACACCCAGACCAATGCAAATATTTATATTCATGAATACAAATATTGGCACTGAGCGGGGATCGAACCCGCTAATTATAAATACTTCTTTTTTACTACAGAAAAATGTCGATGATGATGGACGAACAAAATTTTTAATATCTCATAATTCAGTCACTATGTGAGATATTTTTATGAAATTTACTCAGGACATGCGTATGTACTATCTCTACGCGAATATGCAATAAAAAACATCACATAAGTGAACTTACGCCTTCTTTCCCTTGGTAGGGCGGTCTGTCCATTGTTGCTTTATCAAATTCGGTTCCAGCAGCACATATCATTAGTCTTTCGACGCCTGCGATGCACATGTAATATGCATCACATCTATATGGATGAGGCATATTGCCCCAATGTCCTGCTGGACAGATTGGTATGGGAGCTTCTGTAGTTGTCGTAGTCTCTGCTTCTGTAGTTGTTTCAGGTAAATTAGTGTTGGCCGCGCCATCTCCACTTCCTGATGTATGTTCAGTGATTGATTCTGTAGATAGTACAGTTGTTGGTGTAGATGCGTCTGTGTTTGTTGTTTTGAAAGAAGTGGAGCCATCATCAGTAGCTTTAGAATTTGCGGATGAATCAGTTTCAGTTGTTCTCAGTTCATCATCAGGAGCTACATCATTTTCTGTAGTCGATACTATGGACTCAGTAGGAGAGCCAGGGGCTGCGGTTGTGGCTTCCCCGAGTGTACATCCTCCTACAGCTATTGGTATGCATTCCTGAAAGTATTAATTCAGTATTTTTTATTTCAAAAATTAATGGTGCATTTTTAGTAAATTATTGAGAATATAATGCTAACAAAGTTATGAACAAAATACTAGAAATTTAATATTTACGATATTTAATTTTGTTATCTTACTTTTGTCACTTTATCGAATTCCGTCCCAGCAGTACATGTCATTGGTCTATCTATGCCTGCAATGCACATGTAGTATGCGTCGCATCTGTATAGATGAGGCACATTGCCCCAATATCCTGGTGGACAGATTGGTATGGGAGCTTCTATAGTTGTCGTAGTCTTTGCTTCTGTTGTTGTTTCAGGTAAATTAGTATTGGCTGCACCATCCCCACTTCCCGATGTGTGATCGGTCACTATTGTTGATTCTGTAGATGCTACAGTTGTTGTTGTAGATGCATCTGTGCTTGCTGTTGTTGTTTTAGATTCTGTGTCAGTAGTGGAGTCATCATTAGTTACTTTGGAATTTCCGTATGAATCATTTTCAGTAGTTCTAAACTCATCATCAGGAGTAAGATCATTTCCTGTAGTTGATACTGTGGACTCAGTAGGAGAGCCAGGACTTGAAGTTGTGGCTGCTCCAAGTGTACATCCTCCTTCAGCTATTGGTATGCATTCCTGGAAGTTTAAATTTCAGTTTAGTATTTTAATTTAAAATTTAGTGAATTACGCTTTTTTTTGTAAATCTATTAGAATATTATGATGCTCAGAAATTATATAATATGCACGATATTTATTGTATCTTACCATTGTTACTTTATCAAATTCAGTCCCAGCAGTACATGTCATTGGTCTTTCGATGCCTGCGATGCACATGTAATATGCATCACATCTATATGGATGAGGCACATTGCCCCAATATCCTGGTGGACAGATTGGTATGGGAGCTTCTGTAGTTGTCGTAGTCTTTGCTTCTGTTGTTGTTTCAGGTAAATTAGTGTTGGCGGCGCCATCTCCACTTCCCGATGTGTGATCGGTCACTATTGTTGATTCTGTAGATGCTACAGTTGTTGATGAAGATGCATCTGTGTTTGTTGTTTTGGATTCTGTGTCAGTATTGGAACCATCATCGGTTACTTTGGAATTTCCGTATGAATCATTTTCAGTAGTTCTAAATTCATCATCAGGAATTAAGTCATTTTCTGTGGTCGATACTGTTGACTCAGTAGGAAAGCCGGGGGCTAAGGTTGTGGTTCCCCTGTAAGTACATCCTCCTGCAGCTATTGGTATGCACTCCTGAAAATATAAGGTTATTTAAAATGAAATTAAAAATACAAAAAATTCAATAGGGAAAATAAATAAAAACTTTACGGGACGTGAAATCCAGTGATTGATTGATTATTTGATTCATCATAAATATAAGTAACTAGCTGACCCCGCGAGCTTCGTACCGCCTAACAGTCAATTCTTTTTTTTTTTTTTTCTCTCCGTAAGAACCATCCTCGGCCTTCACGGAATATTCTAAAAGAAGAATTAGCGAAATCGGTCCAGTCGTTCTCGAGATTTTCGCTTAACAACACATTTTAGGAATTCATTTTTAAATATTATAGATGGAAGGTAGGCGCACAAAAAAAATCCCCGCATACCTCTCGACACTTGCAAGCCAGTCAAGCCGTGAGCACGGGTGCTGCAACGCATTCGAAACTTCGGCAAAAGTAAGTTTAATAATTATTTAATCGCATTGAGTCCCGAACCGTTATTAAAAGTATCTCATATCAATTTACTTAGTATTGCAATTAAAAATGTAGCAAGTTGAGGTCGTGTAAAATGCTGAGAATATGATGCTACTGAATTTATAAACAAAATCCTAGAAATTAAATGTGCACGGTATTTTTATAATTTACCTTTGTTACTTCATCAAATTCGGTGCCAGCAGTACATGTCATTAGCCTCTCTGTACCTGCGATGCACATATAATACGCATCGCACTGGTATGGATGAGGCACATTGCCCCAATGTCCTGCTGGACAGATTGGTATGGGAGCTTCTGTAGTTGTCGTAGTCTCTGCTTCTGTAGTTGTTTCAGGTAAATTAGTGTTGGCCGCGCCATCTCCACTTCCTGTTGTATGTTCAGTGATTGATTCTGTAGATAGTACAGTTGTTGGTGTAGATGCGTCTGTGTTTGTTGTTTTAAAAGAAGTGGAGCCATCATCAGTAGCTTTAGAATTTTCGGATGAATCAGTTTCAGTGGTTCTCAGTTCATCATCAGGAGCTACATCATTTTCTGTAGTCGATACTATGGACTCAGTAGGAGAGCCAGGGGCTGCGGTTGTGGCTTCCCCGAGTGTACATCCTCCTACAGCTATTGGTATGCATTCCTGAAAGTATTAATTGAGTATTTTTTATTTCAAAAATTAATGGTGCATTTTTAGTAATTGAGATAATTAAGCATTCAGTATGCTAAACTAAACAAATTATTTTAAATTGGAAAAAGCGAAATCAATACTCGGGCAGGACTCGAAACCGCGATCTTTCCCTTACAGGGGGAATGCTCTGACCACTGAGCCACCGAGCTTCGCCCTAGATTGATCCAAATTTTCCAATACATCCATCTTAGGGCGATGGTGGGAGCAATCTACCGATAC
Source organism: Eilema depressum (assembly GCA_914767945.1). Lineage (NCBI taxonomy): Eukaryota > Metazoa > Arthropoda > Insecta > Lepidoptera > Erebidae > Eilema > Eilema depressum. The sequence continues at coordinate 5,166,944 of OU612040.1, forward strand.
TCGTACGAACTATCGGAATCAATGAATGATGTTGCAATCATTTTTAAACATTGATTTTTGATAACTCCGCCCAACCAATTATTATTATTGAGTAAGTAAATTATTGAGAATATAATGCTAACAAAGTTATGAACAAAATACTAGAAATTTAATATTTACGATATTTAATTTTGTTATCTTACTTTTGTCACTTTATCAAATTCCGTCCCAGCAGTACATGTCATTGGTCTATCTATGCCTGCAATGCACATGTAGTATGCGTCGCATCTGTATGGATGAGGCACATTGCCCCAATATCCTGGTGGACAGATTGGTATGGGAGCTTCTGTAGTTGTCGTAGTCTTTGCTTCTGTTGTTGTTTCAGGTAAATTAGTATTGGCTGCGCCATCTCCACTTCCCGATGTGTGATCGGTTACTATTGTTGATTCTGTAGATGCTACAGTTGTTGTTGTAGATACATCTGTGCTTACTGTTGTTGTTTTAGATTCTGTGTCAGTAGTGGAGTCATCATTAGTTACTTTGGAATTTCCGTATGAATCATTTTCAGTAGTTCTAAACTCATCATCAGGAGTAAGATCATTTCCTGTAGTTGATACTGTGGACTCAGTAGGAGAGCCAGGAGTTGAAGTTGTGGCTGCTCCAAGGGTACATCCTCCTTCAGCTATTGGTATGCATTCCTGGAAGTTTAAATTTCAATTTAGTATTTTAATTTAAAATTTAGTGAATTACGCTTTTTTTTTGTAAATCTATTAGAATATATAATTATGATGCTCAGACATTACTAAATATGCACGATATTTATTGTATCTTACCATTGTTACTTTATCAAATTCGGTTCCAGCCCTACATGTCATTGGTCTTACGATGCCTGCGATGCACTGGTACCATGCATCACATCTATATGGATGAGGCACATTGCCCCAATATCCTGGTGGACAGATTGGTATGGGTGCTTCTGTAGTTGTCGTAGTCTTTGCTTCTGTTGTTGTTTCAGGTGGATTAGTGTTGGATGCGCCATCTCCACTTCCTGATGTGTAATCGGTCACTATTGTTGATTCTGTATATGCTACAGTTGTTGATGAAGATGCATCTGTGTTTGTTGTTTTGGATTCTGTGACAGTATTGGAACCATCATCGGTTACTTTGGAATTTCCGTATGAATCATTTTCAGTAGTTCTTAATTCATCACCAGGAGTTAGATCATTTCCTGTTGTCGATACTGTGGACTCAGTAGGAGAGCCAGTAGTTGAAGTTGTGGCTGCCCCAAGTGTACATCCTCCTTCAACTATTGGTATACATTCCTAAAAGGTTAAATTTCAATTAAATATTTTTAATAAAAATTTACTGAAATGCGCATTTTTTGTAAATTAATTAATATACAAGATATTTATATCTTACCATTGTTACTTTATCAAATTCGGTTCCAGCAGTACATGTCATTGGTCTTTCTATGCCCGCGATGCACATGTAATATGCATTGCATTTATATGGATGAGGTACATTACCCCAATATCCTGGTGGACAGATTGGTATAGGAGCTTCTGTAGTTGTTGTACTTGTTACTTCAGTTGTCGTTTCAACTGCATTAGTAGTTGATGAGGTACCTCCAGAGTCTGTTTCTTGTGTAGTTTCTGTAGATGTCACAGTTGTTGGTTCGGTTGTAGATGTTTCTTCAGTCGTTGTTTTCAGAGTGGTTGTTGTATCAGTTTCTATAGGTGTTTGTGTAGAAGAACTATCCGATACTGTTGATTCTTGAGTATTTGTAACCTGTGTATTTGTAGACACTGTTGACTCCTGAGTGGTTGAAGCCTCCATCGTGGTAGGTATCTCAGTGGTAGTTTTGGGTCCTGTGGTGGTAGTGGAGTCATTATTTCCGAATGAATCATTCTCCGTAGTTTTGGATTCATCGTCAGGAGTTACATCATTTTCTGTATTTGATACTGTGGACTCAGTAGCAGAGCCAGGAGCTGAAGTTGTGGCTGCCCCAAGTGTACATCCTCCTTCAACTATTGGTATACATTCCTAAAAGGTTAAATTTCAATTAAGTATTTTAAATAAAAATTTACTGAAATGCGCGTTTTTTATAAATTAATTAATATACACGTTATTTATTGCATCTTACCATTGTTACTTTATCAAATTCGGTTCCAGCAGTACATGTCATTGGTCTCTCGATGCCTGCGATGCACATGTAATATGCATCGCATTTATATGGATGAGGTATATTACCCCAATATCCTGGTGGACAGATTGGTATAGGAGCTTCTGTAGTTGTGGTAGTCTTTGCTTCTGTTGTTGTTTCAGGTGGACTGGTGTTGGATGCGCCATCTCCACTTCCTGATGTGTGATCGGTCACTATTGTTGATTCTGTAGATGCTACAGTTGTTGATGAAGATGCATCTGTGTTTGTTGTTTTGGATTCTGTGACAGTATTGGAATCATCATCGGTTACTTTGGAATTTCCGTATGAATCATTTTCAGTAGTTCTTAATTCATCATCAGGAGTTAGATCATTTTCTGTGGTCGATACTGTGGACTCAGTAGGAGAGCCAGGAGTTGAAGTTGTGGCTGTCCCAAGTGTACATCCTCCTTCAACTATTGGTATACATTCCTGAAAGTTTAAATTTCAACTTAGTATTTTGAGAATATGATGCTCAGAAATTAATTAATGTGCACGTTATTTATTATAACTTACCATTGTTACTTTATCAAATTCGGTTCCAGCAGTACATGTCATTGGTCTCTCGATGCCTGCGATGCACATGTAATATGCATCGCATTTATATGGATGAGGTACATTACCCCAATATCCTGGTGGACAGATTGGTATAGGAGCTTCTGTAGTTGTGGTAGTCTTTGCTTCTGTTGTTGTTTCAGGTGGACTGGTGTTGGATGCGCCATCTCCACTTCCTGATGTGTGATCGGTCACTATTGTTGATTCTGTAGATGCTACAGTTGTTGTTGAAGATGCATCTGTGTTTGTTGTTTTGGATTCTGTGACAGTATTGGAATCATCATCGGTTACTTTGGAATTTCCGTATGAATCATTTTCAGTAGTTCTTAATTCATCATCAGGAGTTAGATCATTTTCTGTGGTCGATACTGTGGACTCAGTAGGAGAGCCAGGAGTTGAAGTTGTGGCTGTCCCAAGTGTACATCCTCCTTCAACTATTGGTATACATTCCTAAAAGGTTAAATTTCAATTAAGTATTTTAAATAAAAATTTACTGAAATGCGCGTTTTTTATAAATTAATTAATATACACGTTATTTATTGCATCTTACCATTGTTACTTTATCAAATTCGGTTCCAGCAGTACATATCATTGGTCTCTCGATGCCTGCGATGCACCTGTAATATGCATCGCATTTATATGGATGAGGTATATAACCCCAATATCCTGGTGGACAGATTGGTATAGGAGCTTCTGTAGTTGTGGTAGTCTTTGCTTCTGTTGTTGTTTCAGGTGGACTGGTGTTGGATGCGCCATCTCCACTTCCTGATGTGTGATCGGTCACTATTGTTGATTCTGTAGATGCTACAGTTGTTGATGAAGATGCATCTGTGTTTGTTGTTTTGGATTCTGTGATAGTATTGGAATCATCATCGGTTACTTTGGAATTTCCGTATGAATCATTTTCAGTAGTTCTTAATTCATCATCAGGAGTTAGATCATTTTCTGTGGTCGATACTGTGGACTCAGTAGGAGAGCCAGGAGTTGAAGTTGTGGCTGTCCCAAGTGTACATCCTCCTTCAACTATTGGTATACATTCCTGAAAGTTTAAATTTCAACTTAGTATTTTGAGAATATGATGCTCAGAAATTAATTAATGTGCACGTTATTTATTATAACTTACCATTGTTACTTTATCAAATTCGGTTCCAGCAGTACATGTCATTGGTCTCTCGATGCCTGCGATGCACATGTAATATGCATCGCATTTATATGGATGAGGTACATTACCCCAATATCCTGGTGGACAGATTGGTATAGGAGCTTCTGTAGTTGTGGTAGTCTTTGCTTCTGTTGTTGTTTCAGGTGGACTGGTGTTGGATGCGCCATCTCCACTTCCTGATGTGTGATCGGTCACTATTGTTGATTCTGTAGATGCTACAGTTGTTGTTGAAGATGCATCTGTGTTTGTTGTTTTGGATTCTGTGACAGTATTGGAATCATCATCGGTTACTTTGGAATTTCCGTATGAATCATTTTCAGTAGTTCTTAATTCATCATCAGGAGTTAGATCATTTTCTGTGGTCGATACTGTGGACTCAGTAGGAGAGCCAGGAGTTGAAGTTGTGGCTGTCCCAAGTGTACATCCTCCTTCAACTATTGGTATACATTCCTGAAAGTTTAAATTTCAACTTAGTATTTTGAGAATATGATGCTCAGAAATTAATTAATGTGCACGTTATTTATTATAACTTACCATTGTTACTTTATCAAATTCGGTTCCAGCAGTACATGTCATTGGTCTCTCGCTGCCTGCGATGCACATGTAATATGCATCACATTTATATGGATGAGGTACATTACCCCAAAATCCTGGTGGACATATTGGTATGGGAGCTTCTGTAGTAGTTGTACTCGTTACTTCAGTTGTTGTTTCAACTGGAGTGGTGTCTGTTGGGCTACTTTCAGTTACTGTTTGCCCTGAACCATCAGTAGAAGTCACAGTTGTCGATGTTGGTTCAGCTGTAGGTGTAGATCCTTCTTCAGTCGTAGTTTCTGTTACTGTAGGCACTTGTGTACTAGTAGTGTCAGTTACTGCCGGATCTGGAGGTAACGTTGTTCCAAGGGTACATCCTCCTGGAGTTATTGGAACACATCCCTGAAAATTTCAAGTTATTTGATGTGAAAATCAATTTAAGAGTGGTAAACAAAGGAATGTGCTAACTATTTAAACGACTAGAATAAATTTAAGTATCATCAAACAATTTTAAATTCTGACGAAAAGATTAAAAGTCATCATCTGTTGGTCCTGGTTGCATCCGAGACACTTTTTTTCAGTCTAACTGCGAAGCGAATGAACTTCGATATTTTTAGTGAAGCAATTGCTATAGACGTTTGTATGGTATTAAACGTGCTCTCAGAGGCAAACAAAAGTAACAAATTAAAAATTTATTGAAAATGGCAGCTTACCAGTGTTTCGATATTAAATTCAGTTCCTGCGGTACATATCATGAGTCTCTCTGTACCTGCAATGCACATGTAGTATGCATCGCATCGGTATGGATGTGGTACGTTGCCCCAAAGTCCAGGTGGACAAATCCCAGGCGAATTAGTTGTCGTAGATGTAATTTCAGTCGTAGTCTCAGTTGGTGTAGATGCCTGTTCTGTAGTTGTACCCTCTGTAGTTGTACCCGCTGTGGTTGTACCCTCTGTAGTTGTACCCTCTGTCGTTGTACCCTCTGTGGTTGTACCCTCTGTGGTTGTACCCTCCGTGGTTGTACCCTCCGTAGTTGTACTCTCTGTGGTTGTACTTTCTGTGGTTGTACTTTCTGTGGTTGTACTTTCTGTGGTTGTACTTTCTGTGGTTGTACTTTCTGTGGTTGTACTTTCTGTGGTTGTACTTTCTGTGGTTGTACTTTCTGTGGTTGTACTTTCTGTGGTTGTACTTTCTGTGGTTGTACTTTCTGTGGTTGTACTTTCTGTGGTTGTACTTTCTGTGGTTGTACTTTCTGTGGTTGTACTTTCTGTGGTTGTACTTTCTGTGGTTGTACTCTCTGTGGTTGTACCCTCTGTGGTTGTACCCTCTGTGGTTGTACCCTCCGTGGTTGTACCCTCTGTGGTTGTACCCTCTGTTGTTGTACCCTCTGTGGTTGTACCCTCTGTGGTTGTAACTGCCGGATCTGGAGGTAACGTTGTTCCAAGGGTACATCCTCCTGGAGTTATTGGAACACATCCCTGAAAATTTCAAGTTATTTGATGGGAAAAGCAATTTAAGAGTGGTAAACCCAAGAATGAGCTAATTATTTAAACGACTAGGATTTAAGTATCATCAAACCATTTTAAATTCTGACGAAAAAATTTAAAACTCATCATCATCTACGAGTAGCTATCTGTTGGTCCTAGTCGCATCCAAGACCCTTTTTTCATTTTAACAAAATAAAATTTATTGAAAATGTCAGCTTACCTGTGTTTCGATATTAAATTCAGTTCCTGCAGTACATGTCATGAGTCTCTCTTCACCTGCAATGCACATGTAGTATGCATCGCATCGGTACGGATGTGGTACGTTGCCCCAAAGTCCGGGTGGACAAATCCCAGGTGAATTAGTTGACGTAGATGTAATTTCGGTCGTAGTCTCAGTTGGTGTAGATGCCTGTTCTGTAGTTGTACCCTCTGTGGATGTACCCTTTGTAGTTGTACCCTCTGTGGTTGTACCCTCTGTGGTTGTACTTTCTGTGGTTGTACCCTCTGTGGTTGTACCCTCTGTAGTTGTACCCTCTGTAGTTGTACCCTCTGTGGTTGTACTTTCTGTGGTTGTACCTTCTGTGGTTGTACCCTCTGTGGTTGTACTTTCTGTGGTTGTACCCTCTGTAGTTGTACCCTCTGTGGTTGTACCCTCTGTGGTTGTACTTTCTGTGGTTGTGTCCTCCGTGGTTGTACCCTCCGTGGTTGTACCCTCCGTAGTTGTACTCTCTGTGGTTGTACTCTCTGTGGTTGTACTCTCTGTGGTTGTACCCTCTGTGGTTGTACCCTCTGTGGTTGTACCCTCTGTGGTTGTACCCTCTGTGGTTGTACCCTCTGTGGTTGTACCCTCTGTGGTTGTACCCTCTGTGGTCGTACCCTCTGTAGTTGTACCCTCTGTGGTTGTACCCTCAGTGGTTGTACCCTCTGTGGTTGTACCTTCTGTGGTTGTACTTTCTGTGGTTGTACTTTCTGTGGTTGTACCCTCTGTGGTTGTACCCTCTGTGGTTGTACCCTCTGTGGTTGTACCCTCTGTAGTTGTACCTTCTGTGGTTGTACCTTCTGTAGTTGTACCTTCTGTAGTTGTAGATACCTGTGAAGTAGTAGTTTCAGTCACTGTAGGCTCTTGAGTGCTTGTAGTCTCTGTAGGTGTAGGTGTTGGTGTAGTGGTAGTATCACTCACAGTCGATTCCGGAGTAGTTGAAGCTTCTGTAGTTGTAGATGCCTGTGAAGTAGTAGTTTCAGTCACTGTAGGCTCTTGAGTGCTTGTAGTCTCTGTGGGTGTAGGTGTTGGTGTGGTGGTAGTATCACTCACAGTCGATTCCGGAGTAGTTGAAGCTTCTGTAGTTGTAGATGCCTGTGAAGTAGTAGTTTCAGTCACTGTAGGCTCTTGTGTGCTTGTAGTCTCTGTGGGTGTAGGTGTTGGTGTGGTGGTAGTATCACTCACAGTCGATTCCGGAGAAGTTGAAGCTTCTGTAGTTGTAGATGCCTGTGAAGTAGTAGTTTCAGTCACTGTAGGCTCTTGTGTGCTTGTAGTCTCTGTGGGTGTAGGTGTTGGTGTGGTGGTAGTATCACTCACAGTCGATTCCGGAGTAGTTGAAGCTTCTGTAGTTGTAGATGCCTGTGAAGTAGTAGTTTCAGTCACTGTAGGCTCTTGTGTGCTTGTAGTCTCTGTGGGTGTAGGTGTTGGTGTGGTGGTAGTATCACTCACAGTAGATTCCGGAGTAGTTGAAGCTTCTGTAGTTGTAGATGCCTGTGAAGTAGTAGTTTCAGTCACTGTAGGCTCTTGAGTGCTTGTAGTCTCTGTGGGTGTAGGTGTTGGTGTGGTGGTAGTATCACTCACAGTAGATTCCGGAATAGTTGAACCTTCTGTAGTTGTAGATGCCTGTGAAGTAGTAGTTTCAGTCACTGTAGGCTCTTGAGTGCTTGTAGTCTCTGTGGGTGTAGGTGTTGGTGTGGTGGTAGTATCACTCACAGTAGATTCCGGAGGAGTTGAAGCTTCTGTAGTTGTAGATGCCTGTGAAGTAGTAGTTTCAGTCACTGTAGGCTCTTGAGTGCTTGTAGTCTCTGTGGGTGTAGGTGTTGGTGTGGTGGTAGTATCACTCACAGTAGATTCCGGAATAGTTGAACCTTCTGTAGTTGTAGATGCCTGTGAAGTAGTAGTTTCAGTCACTGTAGGCTCTTGAGTGCTTGTAGTCTCTGTGGGTGTAGGTGTTGGTGTGGTGGTAGTATCACTCACAGTAGATTCCGGAATAGTTGAACCTTCTGTAGTTGTAGATGCCTGTGAAGTAGTAGTTTCAGTCACTGTAGGCTCTTGAGTGCTTGTAGTTTCTGTGGGTGTAGGTGTTGGTGTGGTGGTAGTATCACTCACAGTCGATTCCGGAGTAGTTGAAGCTTCTGTAGTTGTAGATGCCTGTGAAGTAGTAGTTTCAGTCACTGTAGGCTCTTGTGTGCTTGTAGTCTCTGTGGGTGTAGGTGTTGGTGTGGTGGTAGTATCACTCACAGTAGATTCCGGAGGAGTTGAAGCTTCTGTAGTTGTAGATGCCTGTGAAGTAGTAGTTTCAGTCACTGTAGGCTCTTGAGTGCTTGTAGTCTCTGTGGGTGTAGGTGTTGGTGTGGTGGTAGTATCACTCACAGTAGATTCCGGAATAGTTGAACCTTCTGTAGTTGTAGATGCCTGTGAAGTAGTAGTTTCAGTCACTGTAGGCTCTTGAGTGCTTGTAGTCTCTGTGGGTGTAGGTGTTGGTGTGGTGGTAGTATCACTCACAGTAGATTCCGGAATAGTTGAACCTTCTGTAGTTGTAGATGCCTGTGAAGTAGTAGTTTCAGTCACTGTAGGCTCTTGAGTGCTTGTAGTCTCTGTGGGTGTAGGTGTTGGTGTGGTGGTAGTATCACTCACAGTAGATTCCGGAATAGTTGAACCTTCTGTAGTTGTAGATGCCTGTGAAGTAGTAGTTTCAGTCACTGTAGGCTCTTGAGTGCTTGTAGTCTCTGTGGGTGTAGGTGTTGGTGTGGTGGTAGTATCACTCACAGTAGATTCCGGAGTAGTTGAAGCTTCTGTAGTTGTAGATGCCTGTGAAGTAGTAGTTTCAGTCACTGTAGGCTCTTGTGTGCTTGTAGTCTCTGTGGGTGTAGGTGTTGGTGTGGTTGTAGTATCACTCACAGTAGATTCCGGAGTAGTTGAAGCTTCTGTAGTTGTAGATGCCTGTGAAGTAGTAGTTTCAGTCACTGTAGGCTCTTGAGTGCTTGTAGTCTCTGTGGGTGTAGGTGTTGGTGTGGTTGTAGTATCACTCACAGTAGATTCCGGAGTAGTTGAAGCTTCTGTAGTTGTAGATGCCTGTGAAGTAGTAGTTTCAGTCACTGTAGGCTCTTGTGTGCTTGTAGTCTCTGTGGGTGTAGGTGTTGGTGTGGAGGTAGTATCACTCACAGTAGATTCCGGACTAGTTGTTGTAGGTGATTGTGTGCTAGTGGTTTCAGTTACTGTTGGTTCTTGAGTGATTGTAGGTGTTTGTCTAGTAGTAGTATCACTTTCAGTAGATTCCGGAGTAGTTGTTGTAGGTGATTGTGTGCTAGTGGTTTCAGTTACTGTTGGTTCTTGAGTGGTTGTAGGTGTTTGTCTAGTGGTAGTATCACTTTCAGTAGATTCCGGAGTAGTTGTTGTAGGTGATTGTGTGCTAGTGGTTTCAGTTACTGTTGGTTCTTGAGTGGTTGTAGGTGTTTGTCTAGTAGTAGTATCACTTACAGTAGATTCCGGAGTAGTTGTTGTAGGTGACTGTGTGCTCGTAGTTTCAGTTACTGTTGGTTCTTGAGTAGTTGTAGGTGTTTGTGTGGTAGTAGTATCACTTACAGTAGATTCCGGAGTAGTTGTTGTAGGTGATTGCGTGCTAGTAGTGTCAGTTACTGTTGGTTCTTGAGTAGTTGTAGGAGTTTGTGTGGTAGTAGTATCACTTACAGTAGATTCCGGAGTAGTTGTTGTAGGTGACTGTGTGCTCGTAGTTTCAGTTACTGTTGGTTCTTGAGTAGTTGTAGGTGTTTGTCTAGTAGTAGTATCACTTTTAGTAGATTCCGGAGTAGTTGTTGTAGGTGATTGTGTGCTAGTGGTTTCAGTTACTGTTGGTTCTTGAGTGGTTGTAGGTGTTTGTCTAGTAGTAGTATCACTTTCAGTAGATTCCGGAGTAGTTGTTGTAGGTGATTGTGTGCTAGTGGTTTCAGAAACTGTTGGTTCTTGAGTGGTTGTAGGTGTTTGTCTAGTAGTAGTATCACTTTCAGTAGATTCCAGAGTTGTTGTTGTAGGCGATTGCGTGCTAGTAGTGTCAGTTACTGTTGGTTCTTGAGTAGTTGTAGGAGTTTGTGTGGTAGTAGTATCACTTACAGTAGATTCCGGAGTAGTTGTTGTAGATGACTGTGTGCTCGTAGTTTCAGTTACTGTTGGTTCTTGAGTGGTTGTAGGTGTTTGTCTAGTAGTAGTATCACTTTCAGTAGATTCCGAAGTAGTTGTTGTAGGTGATTGTGTGCTCGTAGTATCAGTTACTGTTGGTTCTTGAGTAGTTGTAGGAGTTTGTGTGGTAGTAGTATCACTTACAGTAGATTCCGGAGTAGTTGTTGTAGGTGATTGTGTGCTCGTAGTATCAGTTACTGTTGGTTCTTGAGTGGTTGTAGGAGTTTGTGTGGTAGTAGTATCACTTACAGTAGATTCCGGAGTAGTTGTTGTAGGTAATTGTGTGCTAGTGGTTTCAGTTGCTGTTGGTTCTTGAGTGGTTGTAGGTGTTTGTTTAGTAGTAGTATCACTTTCGGTAGATTCCGGAGTTGTTGTTGTAGGCGATTGCGTGCTAGTAGTGTCAATTACTGTTGGTTCTTGAGTAGTTGTAGGAGTTTGTGTGGTAGTCGTATCACTTACAGTAGATTCCGGAGTCGTTGTTGTAGGTGACTGTGTGCTAGTAGTGTCAGTTACTGTTGGTTCTTGAGTAGTTGTAGGAGTTTGTGTGGTAGTCGTATCACTTACAGTAGATTCCGAAGTCGTTGTTGTAGGTGATTGTGTGCTAGTGGTTTCAGTTACTGTTGGTTCTTGAGTGGTTGTAGGTGTTTGACTGGCAGTAGTATCACTTTCAGTAGATTCCGGAGTAGTTGTTGTAGGTGATTGTGTGCTAGTGGTTTCAGTTACTGTTGGTTCTTGAGTGGTTGTAGGTGTTTGGCTAGTAGTAGTATCACTTTCAGTAGATTCCGGAGTAGTTGTTGTAGGTGATTGTGTGCTCGTAGTATCAGTTACTGTTGATTCAGGAGTGGTTGTAGGAGTTTGTGTGGTAGTAGTATCACTTACAGTAGATTCCGGAGTAGTTGTTGTAGGTGACTGTGTGCTCGTAGTTTCAGTTACTGTTGGTTCTTGAGTAGTTGTAGGTGTTTGTCTAGTAGTAGTATCACTTTCAGTAGATTCCGGAGTAGTTGTTGTAGGTGATTGTGTGCTAGTGGTTTCAGTTACTGTTGGTTCTTGAGTGGTTGTAGGAGTTTGTGTGGTAGTAGTATCACTTACAGTAGATTCCGGAGTCGTTGTTGTAGGTGATTGTGTGCTAGTGGTTTCAGTTACTGTTGGTTCTTGAGTGGTTGTAGGTGTTTGTCTAGTAGTAGTATCACTTACAGTAGATTCCGGAGTAGTGGTTGTAGGTGATTGTGTGCTCGTAGTATCTGTTACTGTTGATTCAGGAGTGGTTGTAGGAGTTTGTGTGGTAGTAGTATCACTTACAGTAGATTCCGGAGTAGCTGTTGTAGGTGATTGTGTGCTAGTAGTTTCAGTTACTGTTGGTTCTTGAGTGGTTGTAGGTGTTTGTCTAGTAGTAGTATCACTTTCAGTAGATTCCAAAGTAGTTGTTGTAGGTGATTGTGTGCTCGTAGTATCAGTTACTGTTGGTTCTTGAGTAGTTGTAGGAGTTTGTGTGGTAGTAGTATCACTTACAGTAGATTCCGGAGTAGCTGTTGTAGGTGATTGTGTACTTGTAGTTTCAGTTACTGTTGGTTCTTGAGTGGTTGTAGGTGTTTGACTGGCAGTAGTATCACTTACAGTAGATTCCGGAGTAGTCGTTATTTCAGTCGTTGTAGGTGCCTCTGTGCTAGGAGTTTCAGGCACTGTAGTCTCTTGAGTGGTAGTAGATTCATTCGTTGTAGGTGATTGCGTGGAAGGAGTTTCAGATACTGTAGGCTCTGGAGTTGTTTCGGTTGTTGTAGGTGCCTGCGTTGGTGTTGTAGGTCCTTCCGTTGTTGATGGTGATGGACGCGGTGTGCAGTCTACTGATGACTGGTGATTACAAATCTGGAAATTTGAAAATAGGTATGACATTATGGATGTGAGTATTATTACTCCTAATGAAGTAATTCTTTAACCATACGAAGTGCAGGAATTTCATTATTAGTTTTTTCACTGACGAATTCACGACGATGGTTTTCACGTGATTTTCTTTTATTTTTAGAATTATTATTTAGTTTTATCTGTGGTAATTTTCCATCGAAAGTATAGGAATATTTTTAAATGAACATCTGTATAATTTTTCAGAAAACTACGTAACTCCACTAATTTACTGAATGCATACCAGAAACATGAATGCTGTGAAAAAAAACTGACTTGCACACTAACTAAATCAAATGATAGATTTATTGAAAAAGGTGTGCAAATCCGACTTGGATAGATTAGGTTAGAAGGCTAATGCGGGAGCGGAGCGAAGCGGAGCTCCCGCTTTTGCCTTCGTGGTTATTTTTTTTATATAACCAAAGGAATTGTTCTGCAAATTTCATTAACAGTATATTTAATTTGATTTAGTTAGTGCGCATAATTAGTGTGCAAGTCAGTATTTTTGATATAGCTTTGAAATATTTTGTTAGAAAAAAGGGACTATACAAATATCGATTTAAATTCATGCCTTTTATAATCTCTTGAAAGATTCAAGGCATATGAAGGGTATTACATAATGGTAAATATCATACACAGGTCATGTTTACGTAAGCCGTCGGTAATTTAATGGTTTTAGTGGTTTAGGAATCAGTCCGTGAAAACCAGGTAGATAGGACTCTAGTGCAGATCCTGGCTGAAGGGGTTAGGAGGAATAAGTAAGGAGGAGATGTATCTATATGGATGAATTGTGTATGTATTGCGTCAGTATTATGTAAATAACTTTGATATTATTTTGATCACTACATATCGACTTCTTTTTTGCCTGCCTCGTTATAGCTCTGCACCACCCTATGGTTGACGGATAGAGAATGACTACGGCATTAAGTCCGCCATTGTACTTTGTGCATAGAGTTAAATGAAAAAAAAAACAATAAGTAGTATTAGTACTAAGTATTTTAGGCAACAGTATTTACCTGTAGTTTGTAGTCGAACCAGGTGCCTGCAGGACATTCCATCTCCACTTTGTTACCGTTGGTACACTGGTAGAACTTCGCGCAGTCATATTCATGAGGCAACAAATAGTCAGATTGCAGCTCAGCTGGACATCCATTAGGAAGGAATTCATTGCCAGATTGTGTTGTTGTCGTTGATGGTATTGTTGATGGCGGAGTTTCCGTTGAAGTTATTGGAGATACGGTTGTTGGAGATACTGTTGTTGGGGGTGATACTGTTGATGGTGAGCCTGGCGACCCCGGTGTGCAATTTACATTACGGATGTGGTCGCAAACCTGGGAATTAAAGAAGAAGCTAGAAAGGTATGTAGGGATAGCAAAAAATAGTGGACTGTGTTTCTGCCTACCCCAGATGCATGTATGGGTGGATAGAATAAAAACATTTACTTCTAAAATTTTAAACAACATCTCGAAAATTACAAACTAGAAACAAAAAATCTACATAGACAATTATAGTTCGTTGCTAATTCTAAATAATTCGAATTAAATAAAAACTCTTACCTGCAAATCGTAAGCAAACCAGGTCCCTGGAGCACAGTCTTTTTCCACTTTGTTACCGTGAGTGCACTGGTAGAACTTTGAACAATCATATTCGTGAGGTAACAAATAGTGAATATGCATATCAGCTGGACATCCGTTAGGAAGACGTTCAAACTCAGGTGTTGTTGCGGATTCTGTTGCGGATTCTGTTGCGTCTGGTTTTGTTGTTGTTGATGGAGATTGTGTTGTTGGAGCTACTGTAGATACAGTTGTTGTTGGTGGCGGTGGTGCTGTTGTTGATGGTAGTGGTGGTACTATTGTATTTGGTGCGCCTGGTGTGCACTTTACATTACGAATGTGATCGCAACCCTAGGAATTAAAGTGAACTTTGTAATTATAAAATAATTTGGTCTCAAGCATAACAGATAGGGTTATATAATTTTAAAAATAGCTTTAAGGATATAGTGTAAAATAATAAAATCCATAATGAGTCGTGAGAAACCATAAAATTAATTTTAATAGTTCAATACCCACTTCAATTGAATGATTGACGATCGATACCAGTTGACGTCAATCAGAAACCTTACCTTAATGCAAGTGATCGAGAAAAGGAGTTGGATATAATAACTAGCTGAAACCCGCGGCTCCGCACGTGTGAATGTCGGTTACTGCGACTTTTGGTCATTATCTCCGATCAAAATTAGTTAGGTTTTAAATATGACCAAAAGCTAACATAAAAGCGCATCAAAATCGGTTCAGTAGTTTTGTATCCATCGCAAGCAAACAAACAAAGTAATTCTACCAGGTTTTGATACTTTTACTTTATCAAAACAATTAATTATTGCGGAGAACTTTTTGAGGTGTGCTTATAAGATAGCTCCATCTAGCGTCATCAATGACAAAAAACACTTTTTTTAACTAACTCACCTATATCGTATAAGTAAATTGGTTAGGTACAAAAAAGTATACATAGATAGATCATTATTCTCACCTGCAAATCGTAATCAAACCAGGTCCCAGGAGCACAATCTTTTTCCACTTTGTTACCGTGAGTGCACTGGTAGAATTTCGCACAGTCATATTCGTGAGGTAACAAATAGTGAATATGCATACTAGCTGGACATCCGTTAGGAAGACGTTCGAAATCAGGTGTTGTTGCGGGTTCTGTTGCGGATGGTTTTATTGTTGTTGATGGAGTTAGTGTTGTTGGAACTACTGTAGACACAGTTGTTGGTGGTAGCGGTGGTGATATTGTATTTGGTGAGCCTGGTGTGCACTTTACATTGCGAATGTGATCGCAAACCTTGGAATTAAAACAGATAGGGTTATATCATAATATCATTAATAGTTCAACTTTCTAAGGCAAGGAAGTATTAGTATTTATAACAATGGGTGATTGAAACTGTAATATTAGTTTTGATAAATCAATTTCTATGATCGATCAATTGGTCGATTGTAAATCGATACTAAATGATAGAATAGGCTCAAAGAATGATGACCAGATGATACAATAGATTAGCCAACGTAAATCGGTTGTTTCTACTGGATACGGCTAATCAAGAAGAGGAGTTAATAATAATAATTCTCACCTGTAAATTATAAGCAAACCATGTCCCAGGAGCACAATCTCTTTCCACTTTGTTACCGTGAGTGCACTGGTAGAACTTTGCACAGTCAGATTCGTGAGGTAATAAATAGTGAATATGCATATTAGCTGGACATCCGTTAGGAAGGAAGTCTGTATTAGCTGGTGGTAATACTGTTGTTGTTGTTGATGGAGCTTTTGATGTTGTTGACGGAGATTCTGTTGAAGTCGTTGTTGTTGTGGTTGTTGAATGTGTGCAATTTACAAACATGGGAAAATTGCATCGCTGAAATTAAAAGTATTCATAATGTAATGTACATTATTTTTTACGGAACGGTATCGCCCACAATAGACAAATAGGCAAATAGACATATTCATGCATAAAAACATTTACACTAAGCGGGAATCGAGCCCGCGCCTCTTACGCGGCAGTCGAATACAATACCAGCACGCCCCAAGGCTATGCATAATTTAATATAGGTAGAAATGATATACCTACCTACAATAAAATTCTTGTTAACATGATTATTAAAACATCATAATATGTAATCACAATTATCATGTATATAACTATAGGTATCTTTTCAACATCAGATAGTGATTCTTAAGTAACTTGAAAATGGACTATAAAATTTTACGAACAAAATCGATCTTTATCTGAATTATTTCCGCGTATGACAATATAAATAGCTATGTGCATGTGCATTTCTTTCTTCTTTTCTTTGTGTGCATAATTATTTCGCTCAATTAATATGAAACTATTACTGAACACATAGTTTGCGAAATGTGGGTGTCAGTCGGGTTGCAGCGAAAATGCCCGAAACGGCGGCGTGTGGTTTTAGTCGGTTCAAGTCAAACTGACAGGGGTTAAATCCATGGGGTTCTCGCAAGAAAAGGGTCGAGAAAGGGCGAGTACTTGATCTATAAGAACTAACCTGTATATCAAAATCAAAAAGTGTTCCTGGCGCGCAAGGCATCTCAATCTTATGTCCATTGCTGCATTGATAGAACTTCGCACAATCTGAGTCGTGCGGCAACAAGTAATGTATACTGAAGTCTGCTGGACAGCCGTTAGGCAGGAACTTCAGTTCTGGAGTTGTTGGGGCTGTTGTTGTTGTTGATGCGACTGTTAACGGCGCAACAGTTGATGGGTTTGTGCCTGGTGCGCATTTGACTAGGATAGACAAATGGCAGTCCTGGAAAAATATGCTTATTTTTGTGGTGTGTTCCAAACAGCTTCTATAGTACATATCAGTGGCTCCAACCTTCACCTCACCTCTTCACCCTTCGCCACTGCTGCACATAGATTATGTATCAAGATGATGTCACACTAACACTATTGCTATTCCTCTTACCTGCAAACCACTATCAAACAGCGTCCCCTGCTGACAACTCCTCAGTATCTTCCACCCATCACTGCACTGGTAGTACCTGCTGCAGTCCGTCTCGTGTGGTAACAAGAGAGATATTCGGAAGTCTGATGGACAGCCGTTGGGTAGGAATGGTGCCGGCGTCGTCGGCGCAGCCGTGGGCGATGCAGCTGTGTGGCATTTGACAGACGACGGCCAATCACATTGCTGGAAATATTATGACATATTAACTGGGCTCTTCGCTAAGTGGAAACCGAGTAAGTTAACACATTACAAGGTTAATCAACTCTAGGTTTTTCATAAAGGGCATTAGAAGGTTCTTAAAGGGCAACACGAGTGTGATTCCCATGGTTTTGTACACGTCCAATAGCCCACGGTAGTCGGTAACCACTTTCCATCAGGTGGACCGTGTGCTGCCTGCCACCTAAGTGGTACAAAAACAAAAAAACAAGCCAAGTCGGTCTTAGGATGATCATTCTGAAGACATCCATCCTTCCGTGCCTCGGAGGAGAACATTAAGCCATCGGTCCCGGTCGCCATACGAACTCCAGCCAGGCCTCCGTCACTCGCCCGTAGCTGCGGAGATAAGCACCTACAATGCGCCAAACCCCTGAGTTGTTATAGCAGTGGGGGCCGGCGCGCGACGGCGAGCACACGCGTGACGTAATTTACGTATTGTGATCGCATCATATTGGGATCGCAATACAAATATGTCGAAATTTACAAATAAAGAACTCTAAATTCTCTTTTTTTAAATTAGAAGAGCGTAAAATGTAAGTTTTTACTATTTTTATGCACAGATTACTTTTTGATGAATTAGTACCAAAGCCATTACGTTCTAGTTGACACCTTCGTATTATTTATGTATGTAGGTAGTTAAATAACTAAATCGTCGTGAACCTACGACATTGGTACTTACCTATTATAGGCCTACCTATAATAATGAGTTCGTAAGAACTAAAAATGGTTCTGTAGTACTTATTTTGAAACAAGTATGTATTTATGTCGTGCTGGTATTTTAATGACTACCTACCTAGTTTATTTAATTTGTATTAGTACCGCACCTACTACATGATGAATGATGATCATCGAAAGATTTATATCGGTGAACGCCGTAGAAAATTTACTGAATATGATACTATTGCAAAAAGCTATTAAATTGCATAAAATGTACTTATTTCATAGTTTCATTCAAAGTTTCGTTTCAACCAAGGTCAAGGCACAGTGAACGTGGCCGCCGGCGCCTCCTTCTGCGAGCAAGTAATGCTCGTGAAGGAGGCGGCGGAGCGGGAGCGAAGGAGAATAGCAGTCCTTGCGGCCCGCGAAGAGCGGAGGAGAATCGCAAACCGCGCGGCCCGCGACGAGCGGTGGCAACTCGGGCGTCGGAGGTCGCAGAATGACCTCCGTCCCCCATGAGCGCGGGCCTGGGGGTGACGGGTGGGGCCGCCTGTCACCCCAGCAGAAGCAGGCCGCGGCGGCGGTATGCATTGTGTGCCTCCCCGTGCCCGGGGCGAGTTGGGGACTCTGTGGTCCCCACACCGGAAGAGGGCCAGATCAAGAGATATGGTCCTGGGTCGGCCGGGGTGCGAGGGATATGGCTATGATAATCTCACCTCCAGCAACTGACGGCCCTAAGACGGCGTGCGTTATAGTCGGTTCGAGTCCGACATAACCTCCTCCTCCGGCTCCGGCGGGGGAGTATCCGTGGGGATTTTTCGCACGATAAAAAAAAAGGCACAGCGAACGTGTGTTGGGCTGTGTTCCACTAGGTTCGGCTGTACTCGTACCTCAGTCGCCCACACTCATCGCTGCATTTTGACGCGAACAATTATCATTATTTTTATTATTATAACACCCAGCCATTTTTGCGTCGGGGGTTACAGAATTTACGGGGGTGAATAGTGATTGTAAACATTTTATCGGATTGTTTTATTTTATTCTCTTACAAGGTGACAACCCTAACACTCAAGTTGGCGGCGTTGGATATTCGGAACAATGGGCGATTCCAAGAAAATATCGTAGGTTAATATAACGGCGGCTTTCGTCAATAATAAAGGAGTGCAACTTCTGTACGTAGTACTATTACTTATTCTGTGCTCCAGCCTACGGAGTACGTTGTTGGAGCCTTAAGATGTCGAACAACTAGTCTCACTACAAAACTTCGATATCGCCAATTGGTAGTGAAGGTCAGATAGCAGTCGCAGGTCAAAATATCGAAATTCAGCCGCGTCGAAGCTGAAAAAAGCGAACCCCGAACTTCGAGGAATAATCGGATGCGACTCGGATGATAAAGATATACCTACTAAGAATAAAATTCGGAACATTATTTCGGACCTAAAATGTGCTGTATACGCGCAGTACACGTTTCTTGTGTGTCTTTTGAGGATAGCACGGGGTGCTACTGCGGTGGACGAGCTCAAATTCACCAAGCGTAGATTATTACAAAACAATCCGCGCGAAACGAAACCCTGGCGGCTTCGTTTGTCTTACGATTTAGGTCCAAAATTTGTCCCGAGGTATACCTAACTCTTCTTATTTGTATTTGCCACAGTCGGATAATAAAAAAGAAATACAAATACCTAAGTATTATGAGTCTAAAGGTCCAACCCGACCAAACGGACGGCATCGGAACGGATTTTACAATCTTTAAACAAAATAAATCTTATATGACAGCATTTAAAGTTTATATTACCAAGTCACGCATGACAGCTTGACGTGCGTCATGCCGCCGCACGTCGCTGTCAAGCTGTTGTGCGTGACTTGGTAATATAAACTTCAAACACTGTGATAATAAGATTTAATTTTGTTTAAAGATTGTAAAATCCGGGCCGATGCCGTCCGTTTGGTGGGTCTTAATACTTACCCTTTTAACAGAATCGAACTGTGTACCCGGCGCGCAACTCTGTAGAAATCGCTGTCCATTGGAGCACTGGTAGAACTTTGAGCAGTCTGTCTCATGAGGCAGCAAGAGATGTATGTGGAAGTTTGATGGACACCCGTTTGGGAGGTATTGGGCTGAAGACGCAGCTATCAGTGTTAAGAATATTATGGCTTTGTACATATCTGGGGACAAAATAAATAGGTTCGTAAATTTTTGTAACTAATTTTTGTTAACCAGCTACGAAGATGGAATTTTTTCTTGCTTCGATAACCAGAGTGCAAAGTTGCTTTTTATCCGCGTGCTCAGTTTTGACGACCGTGTAAGAAGGATTCTATAATAATCAAAAATTTGAATCCTCGTGCGTTAGCGAGGGAATGAAAAGAGCACAATGTACTGTGCTTGTGCTCTTTTGATTCCCTCGCTGTGTGTGTGCTTGTTAGCACGTAAGTTTTCATCCCACCTCAGCGAGAAAGCACACCCAGGAGGTTCTAAGTCTGAGTTTTTAACAAATTAACAGTTGTATGATAAATTCAGCACCATGGAGGTAGAAGTAAATAGCTTTAATACCCACGTAATAGGGAGTGAGCCTATTGTCGTTTTCCGGGCACTATTGTTGACTCGAGCCATGTATAGGCTGAGTCTGGACTGCATATATTTGTCTGATGTTATACAGCCCCATCCCTTAGTCCCCTTGTACGATACCGCATGGGAGACCGCACTGCCGGGAACCAAGCGGGTTAATAGGTAAAAAAATAGATTTATCTAATGAGGTTTTGAAATCACAAACTACGATGTTATAAATTAAATTTATTTTATCCTCTAGCGGAAATAAATGACTTTTGCATTCAGATATCGAAAAGAAAAAATACTCTTTCTAAGATGGGGGGATGAAAAATACATTTTTTTCCCTTTTTGTAACTAGTTATTAAGTTCAAAAAAATTGTTCCATTTTCGTAGCTGTCTTTCTAACTAGGGGCCTTAGACAAAGTGACATTCTATTGGCGAAAACGCCAGTGGAATCGCTAAAAATGTAGTATGAAATTGACGACTCCCAAACTGAATTCCGACAAATCCTTCTACGACAAGATTTTACTTCGACAACATGAAACTCCGATACGACTCAATTTCGACAAAATTTTTGATCGAAACAACTCAATCCCGACACTACTGTACTCTGACAAAGCGTTTCTTCGACATAACTTTAATAAGAAACGACGTGAGTTCGACGACATTCTTCTTAGACAATAATGCTTGTCCGAAATAAGTCAAATTCGACATACCCTACTCTGAAATATTGAAGCTCGATAATATCTTGAATCGACGTGACATATTTATGACACGATGTTACAGCGAAATTATTAGATTACCTTTAAAAGAGATCCGATTCTCAGCACTCCATGGATTCACCGTGCGGTCGAGGGGTCCATAGCGTGATACAGAGAGCGACTGGGACTTGCAACCCAGATGTAGGTTTAGGGTGGCCACCTTGTGATGCATCAGCGCTCACCTCCACCGTCAGTAGTGTTATACCTATCCAAATTTGGTAAGATCCTATCAATGCCGCTTTTGATATTCGATTTATTTATTTATTTTATTTATTTATACTTTATTGTACACCATATAAAATACAAATTTAAAAAATCATGACTAAGGAATCAGTACAAGGGCGGCCTTATCGCTATAAGCGATTTCTGCCAGGCAACCTTTGGATGGTCATAATGTTTGTAGGATTGAGTGGTAGTTATTTGGCGTACTTTCTGTCAATGTCATAGACCGGTAAATACATAAAAGACAGGTATCATATCTAATTTTATTTACATTAATACACACATACACATATACATACATACATCTATAATACATACACATATACATACGTATACATACATACATACATACATACAGACATACATACATACATACATACATACATACATACATACATACATACATACATAAAGTTTATACATATCTAGATATAGTAAACTCGCCATCACAGAGCCCCTTTAGTAAAGAGCTTACTGAAGCTCTTGGCAATCCGAGGTCTTTAAGTAAGTTGTACAGGGATTTAGCTGGAATTCCCTTTACTCCTACTTTTACGGCGTAGAGTTTAACCACGTAGCCGTTTTTGGTTAACTAGTTAGTCAAGTCAAAGTATTTGTTTGTCTTTATAGCGTGGTCTTTAGGTATATTAGTTTCCCACGGTACTGTGAGTTCTACAAGCACTGCACGCCTATGCGATCGTGAAAAAAGGAATATGTCGGGTCTGGATGATGAGGCACAGATATCCTCCGGTATTTTATAGTGCTTCTCATACGTGTCTACGAGTATTGTCCAGTCAACGGCAGCTATCAAAATTGAATATGGCTTTTGAGGTGATTTTTTTGAGCAGCCTGCCTTTACAAACGCAATATCATTTCTTTGGTTTGTGGTTAACCCTTTTTTCGCTCTAGCTACCGCCAAACTTACAGCCTCACGTATGATTTCTAATACCTTGTCATGTCAGCGCGAGTCCCCGGTCTAACACGATGAACGACTTCTCTAAGTTTCCTAAAAATGTAGATAAGTCTTCTCACTTTTGTGGAGATATAATCTAGGTATATGGTTGAACCACGTCAGTCCATCATCAATCACTACACCAAAGTATTTGGTGTGGTTGACACGGGCTATTGTCACGCACGTGCAGGTGCTCGAATCGGTGCTTGAGTGTACGGTAATGTTGAATGTTCGTGATTTGATGTTGCGCAGTGTAAAGCGGTAAAGCGGCTGCTGAAATAATTTCGCAGTAACATCGTGTCATAAATATGTCACGTCGATTCAAGATATTATCGATCTACAATATTTCAGAGTAGGGTATGTCGAATTTGACTTATTTCGGACAAGCATTATTGTCTAAGAAGAATGTCGTCGAACTCACGTCGTTTCTTATTAAAGTTATGTCGAAGAAACGCTTTGTCAGAGTACAGTAGTGTCGGGATTGAGTTGTTTCGATCAAAAATTTTGTCGAAATTGAGTCGTATCGGAGTTTCATGTTGTCGAAGTAAAATCTTGTCGTAGAAGAATTTGTCGGAATTCAGTTTGGGAGTCGAAATTGACATACCTAAATGATTAATATAACTATATTTTTTTAATGAAATTTGAGTCTTTGTAACTCGAAATACATTATTTAACTTATCATTATTACTATAACCACCGCAATGTCCCGAAATCCATTGTTAAAACCTTAAAAATGGTTCGCTTCTGCGCGATTCCATCAATAGAATGTCACTTTGTCTAGGGCCCCAGCCCTCCTACAATTCGTTGGCCGGTGTATTGTAGAATAGAATGACGAATGTATGGGATTTGACGTAATGACATGCGTTAACGACTATCGGTCGCGATTGCCATACGAACGGATGTATGGCAGTCGTTAGCCGTAGTTTGAGCCCTGATAAGTTGAATACCTTCTTGGGTTGTGAAGGTTTGATAGCAGTCGCTTTACGTGAAATATTGAAAATCATCTGCCCCTCTAGACAAGTGGCAATTCGTTGCTCGGCGTATGATGGAATAGAATGCCAAATGTATGGGATTTGACGTATATGACAGGCGTCAACGAATGTCAAAAACGTCAAATCCTATACATTTGTCTTTCTATTCCATCATACGCCGAACTTACTACACTTCCATATCCATATCCATACTAATATTATAAATGACATTTGGTATAGGTGTAGATTAGACCTCGACAAAGAACATAGGCTATGTTCGGTCGCGATAACCGACATCCATGCGGGCGTAGCCGCGGGCGAAAGCTAGTATTTAATAAAGCGCTTGTACTTTTCCACAATTATTTTATTTTTTGTTGCCTTACCGGTCTCGCCTTACGGCATTCGCAAAGGTTTACAATGGTCTACCATTATAATGGTTTGAATTATGAGCGAGGGAATCAAAAGAGTACGAAGTGAAAAACCTTTGCACTCGCGTGCAAATCGTAAGTTTTCATCCCACCTCAGCGAGTAAATGACTAAAAGGCACGCGCAAGGTTTCGCCTTATGGCATTCTCAAAGGTTTACAATGGTATACAATGGTAAACCTTTGAGAATGCCGTAAGGCGAAACCGGTGCAACAAAAAATAAAATAATTGTGGCAAAGTACAAGTGCTTTATTCGATATGTGAAATTCATCTGTTTATTGCATAACATTGCATAAGATTCCAGAATCTTGTTTAATGAAAACCTTTATAGTAGGTACTACACGTGACCCAGGAGTCGAACCTGGAGTATCACACACAGCGTTACTCTCCCCATTATTACGTCATTGCGGCTTGTAATAAAGATGGCAAAATAAGTTCCAGTAATTCTATATTATTATCTAATGAATGTTATGAAATTGACCATTTATTGGCTGTAAAATAATTCTTTGACTATCGGGGTGATTGAGCTTAAATTGGGTTATCTTTTTTTTTTTCAGGAAAAACGACGGTAAGCTCATTATGTTCTGCACTTAAACGTAGACTAAACCGACCAACTGCATTGGTATACACTAGAATAATTCCGTTCGTAGTTCATAGAGTAAATTTCGGGGAAGTCCCACCAAAATCTTTTTTTTTTCGAGAATCGGGCCACTTGGGCGCCCGGCCCGGGAACTTACTTTTTATCTATGAAATAGATTATCATAGGTTGCGGAAGTGGGACCACCGTGTGCATCAGCTAGAAGGTATGTCGGTATAAGGATCAGGCTGTGAGGCAGGTGTAGGGAGGTCAGATGGAAGTTGGACATCGGGCTTCAAATGCAGGCTTTTGAATTTTCATGCAACCCAGGTTAGTGTTCAGATGAACTTTATGATATCTTTGATTACCTATAACTAATTTATTCTTATTTTTTATTTATTATTTATCTAATTTAATTTGGTTTTAGGTTATCTGTTATTTCTTTTGCCAAGACAATTACAAATTAATTCTTAGAAATAGGTGTACATAATCAGATTGAAATTATATAACTACTTTGTAATATAAATTTATTGTGTGTATAAAACTTTTAGAATAAAATGAAATGTTAAAAAAAAATTAGAAGAAACACTAACTTAATTTTTGTAAGGTTGTTGTTTTTAAAGTGGTAACTTTCTGATAAAAATTAATCCTTATCGAATTATTTGGATGTTTGTGTTGTATAAGTCTAATTTCGCACATGTGGAATTTCTTTTTAATTTTTGATTTATTTACTAAGAATGTTAGCAGACAACCGACATTACTAATATTTCCGCCAAGCTAAATTGCTTTTTCAGGATTTTTTTATTGGCAAGAACTCAAAAAGAAAGTCTGGTATTATTTTAAAAATATTGAAACATGAAAGTAAAAAAATAACAAATAGTGCTGAGAAGTGATATTTCAAAATATAAAAACACTAGCCAACAATGGTTATTAGGCTAACAATGGTTTTGTTAGCTGGTTGACATTTACATATTTGTGTTTGATCTAAAAACACTTAAACTTAATTTAAAAAGTAATAAAAAAGTTTAAAATTATTTTAGAATTCGAAAAAACAAAAATAATTATTAAATATTATTTATTATCTAAATTCCTTTTAATTATCTAATCTATATCTAATCTTAAAAAAATATTATAAATCTAAAACTAAAGCCTATAACTTACCTAAATAATTATATCTTTCACTTTTAACCATTAAAAAAATTAATTAAAAATAAATATTTCGAACAAATTGCACCTTTTTGGCGCAAAAAAATGTTCTAAATTTGAAATTCTAATTGTGGAAAAAAACTTATATCCTTTTTTTTAATAACCGTAGCTGTTCTTTTCAGCCTGTATGTTTGTTAATCACTTTTTGGTAATGAGCTTGGAGTATCTAGTATCGACAATATATCTTTATACTGCTACGTACTATCTATTGATCTACACGTCACAACAGTACGGTAACGCATTAGGCTGATTAGAACTGTATTAATGTAACCGGAACAAAAACATTTTTTGGCATATTTTTACATTACTAACCTAGCTTGTCACGTACGACGAAGGGTTTCCCGGAAATATAAAGAACATCCTTAATATATCAGCTACGAAACCAGTGTATTTTTTTTATATTGAGTTTAATGTAAGATTGCTGGATAGACAGGCTTGGGTCCTAACAGAAGCTGGCCAAAGCGGAGGCCCGATGCCCCCTTCCCCCTTTTTCTGGGGAAAGATGGGTACGCATAGCCCACATATTAGTGAATATGTTTCATCCAGTAACACTTGTGACACGTTGGGATTTTTTTCCCAACCAGTAACAACAATATTTTGTGGTGTTACTCATTGAGACAAAAAGTGTTGCATCCAGTAACACCTGTGACTACTGGTTGGGAAAAAAATTCCCAACGAGTCACAGGTGTATTCCCATGAATACACCTTCAATGGTAATACAGTTTTCATTATCAACTTTGTCACAATGAAATAGCAGCTAAAATTCTAGATCCATCATCAAATTTAGCACAATCCACTGCATTATATTTGTGACTAGGAGCCCTTGCTGAAATTTCCTGGAGAATTCATTTGCATTGTAGGCCACATCGATGAGTCTGGACTCCCGGCTTCCTCATCCAATCCAACCAGTCCCAGCTCACACTGACTTTAGGCAATCGTGACTGAGGAATCCTTTTGCTGTTTCATAACCTTCATTTCTAAATTCGTTTGCTTTGCCAACAGCGCCCTGGCATATGGAAATGAGCTGGCCACATCTGTCAGAGAACTGATGGACCAGCAAATGAATCTTAAATTATTATACTAGGTTCATCTGTGCGTTTAATTAAAATGCATTTTTTAGGTGATTATTAGTAGAAAAAATATTTTAGGTTGCCTACTTGACTTTATATTATTGCTCAATATTTATATTCATGAATATGTTTATTTACATTGATCGGCCTGCTCCTATGTGTAAGATTATTCACAATGCTTATTCATATTGTGGAACCCATATTACAAGATTACAAGCTATCTTTAGATTTTTTTTTGTACACTATCGTATCTTTAGATTGAGTCTAGCTAGATGCTCTAGAATACTGCATTAATGCTACTTTTCTGGGAACGTCACCGCGAGGGAATTCCACGACGCATTTTGTTTTATAATTTTAGTTTTGATTTCTTTATAATTATTAAATAAATAATTAATAAAAAATATTTTCTTTTGTATTGTTAGTATTGATTGCATCTGAATTATAACAATAAAATAAAGATTCACGTAAGTTTTCAAACACAATTTAATTTCACTCAACCCTTGTTATAATTAAAAAATTAAAAACGATTTTACACAATATTAAATTAAATTAAATTAAATTGGTAAAAAAAAATTGAGCAAGACTTTTTTTATAATTAAGTTACCAAAAAAATGCATTTTAATTAACTAGCAGACGGACGTAGATATAGCAAGAGATCTCGTTATAACCTATTATTTAGCTAAACACTAGCACATTGTTTTATTCAGTTAGCTTAACTAAAAGGTTAGTGTCGTTACATAATAATTTTAACCAATAAGATATGTTATCTAACAATTTTAATGGCGATTTTTATCTAATTCTTTTATATTTGAATACAAAAACTTGTATCACTAATTAATTAATTAGCTTTATAGCTACCTGGAAAATTATTCGTACCTGTACCTACTTACTGATATATTTGACCACTTCGTCGACTGTTGCAGACAAATATGCGTCTTATAATTTGACAGTAAGTCACATAATTCTATCTCTTTATCTGATAGATTGCATCAACCCTGTTACATCTACATTTTCCATCTTGCTAGGTCTGTCTAGCTTTCCGTCACCCTACTAGCAAAAGCAGGCCCAAAGTGGCATAAATCTGAGCGCCTCTTTATACGGGAGGGTGGATTTTGCTAACTATCTTCACGGGGTTGGCTATGCCTATGGTTTTGGTCAAGGTCGGTCGAGATCTCCGAGATATTCTCTCTAGAGTCTAGCTAGAGGCATATCAGCCAGATTCTCCAGTCGCACAACCAATGTAACACCGTGCCGTGTTAGTTGGTTCGAGTAAAACACACACTACTTCATTGTTAGCTCCGGTAAGATAAAAATCTGCAGGGTTACCACAAGACCACAAGCAAAGAAACAGTAAAACTTTGACTAAAATTTAGTGATACTATTCGATAAATTAAAAACTTACTTCAATATCCTTGAGAAGATTGAATTCCCCGATGGGTTACACTCTTGTTTTTGGAGACACGCAGCGTATAATGGTTCACGATTACTGCAATCAATAACATTATTTTAATCCAACTAATATTTACATCCAACAAATAAAAGTGATAATTTTGAAGATATTTAGTGGTTTGTAGCTCAATTACGCGTAAACCATTCAACAGATTTGGATGAAAATAAGTGAACCATTTCCTGAATTAGCATCAAGCACAACGGTGTAGCGCATAGCGCATCGCCGTGCGTCGGGTCGTTCTGTGATGATAGGGGCTTGGAGGGAATCAGATTGTGCTAATTCAGCGCGCACTCTCCGAATATTTCCGATAACATACCGAGAGACATGCAACTCTTCACCGATATTCTATAATATGATTATCGCCGATGCTCTGAATATCGAAATTCAGCCGCATTACAGTTAGAATGGAAAGCCGACCCCTACATAGTTGGGAAAAGGTTCGGAGGTTGCCGACCAAGCACTTCCCTCGCGCTCCGGCTGACCCAGGGCCATCTCCCAACTTTGATATGGAAATAAATGTTCTTCGTCCTAGCAATAATTTCCAGTTGCATTCGAAGCTTTCACCTCGGTGTCTGGAGTCCGCTTTACCAGTTTTAACTGCGGATTTGGCTGGATCTTGATATTTTCCGACTTACTATCAGGCAATGTGGAAACAGATGTTGATATTATCAGCCTCCGTGGCGAAGCGGTAGTGAACGCGGCCGCCAAATCCGCAGTTAAAACTGGTAAAGCGGACCCCAGACTTCGAGGTGAAAGCTTCGGATGCGACTGTGATTAACGCTAGGATGAAGAAGAAGATGTTGATATATCCTGCCACATGCTATTTCTTCACAGTGACCTCCAGTGAGTAATCAGAGAGACACGTGATGAATCGGAGAAATTCAAAACGTGAGCCACTGCGACTATTATTAGCTGAGTATTAGCATATCTGTACCGGAATATAATTAAGATTACGAGAGATACCTACAAGTACTTAAATAATACACAATAACATGCTTTTTGATGTGATAGCTTCTTTGAACACGCTTGACTTGCGGGAAAGCTGGTGAAAAGTTTAGGTTGATGTACATCAGCCCCCCTAGACAAGCGGCAATTCGTTGCTCGGCGTATGATGGAATAGAATGACAAATGTATAGGGATTTGACGTTTTTGACATTCGTTGACGCCTGTCATATACGTCAAATCCCATACATTTGGCATTCTATTCCATCATACGCCGAGCAACGAATGCCATTTGTCTAGAGGGGCAGACGAGCGAATGCTCATTCGATCCCTTTACGTCAAATTAGATTAGGATATGATTCCGAAGTCGACCGCATACGACAACTTCATACGCATACAACAGATACAGCATATCCATTACTTGTTAAACTCCGATACAGATAATGGGGACCATTGAGAAGCCGCAATGAATCACGCGGATGTGCTGCGTGCGTTGGCAATTTGTCGTATGCGGTCGGCCTGGCATCATAGCTTTACGTAAACGCTGAAAATAAGGTATCATTTACACTAAAATATTAAGAAAGAATGCTCTTGTTCTTGCTCTAGCTCCATATTCGTTTGGTCTAAATTAATCCACCTTTATGTGAACGTTACGAACGTTTGCGAAAGGTTCTATACGGCCAGTAGTACCTATTTGAGAAATTGAACGGAAGTGGTTTTTTTTTATTCTATGCGGCCAGTTATTACTTATTTGACAAATTGTGACAATTCACATAATGTTACTATGTGACAGCTTTTTTAGTCAAGCGCTTTTTTTTGGTAGTAAATACTTTTCACTTTTTATGCAGACTGTTCTCATTACTGTTGGCAATCACGAAGTGCCACAATTATTTTAAGGAGTGACTGCTCTGACTTCATTTTAAACAATCCACCCCCCAAATTTCAAAATTCAAAGTACTAGTCGGTGAGGTTGTCCTATGGTAAGACTACACCGCCATGAGAGCCTCCGCGAGTTTTTTTTTTTGTATAGGGCATGTCAATTTGGCTTCACCTCGCCTGAAGGCAAAGTCCCGGAAGACAGGGTCACCCAGGGACCTTCACAATCTCATTAGATACTTTTTCACGCCCCGCTTAAAGGCCCCGGGACTATAGGAAGAGGGAAACACGTGTACCGGTAAGGAATTCCAGGACTTAATGGTGCGGCAGAGGACGGAGTCGCCGAACCGCCTGGTTTTACGGAATATTCCGCACCATATAAACATCTTTACCACGGCTTCCCTTTACAAAGCAAGCCGGCATAAATTGGGTTGTTACCCCTCGCCATTGGTATCGGTACATAATTAAGATGCTGTAAATAATACCCTAATCCTTTATCTCTCCGTGTAATTTCAACTTTCATATCACTTCAGCAACACATAATCTTAAAAACAAATTAAAAGAAACATAATTGATAAATATCATAATTATTGATTAGATCTTCAACAAACAAACTTATATATAGCTATTGTCAAGTTCACCTTATCTTTTTCACGGTCGGTTATCTGCTTTAGCAGTAACTATTGCGTGGAAATCTTTACTGCCTATACCTAGATCTTTAATCACCCGTAATGATTTGGAAAGTTCCCGACATAGCTCGCAGAATAAGCAAGCTGTAGTGGCAGTGGGCTGGCCACATCTGTCGAAGGACTGATGGCCGTTGGAGCAGACGAGTCCTAGAGTGGAGACCGCGAGAAGGAAAACGGAAGGTGGGACACCCCCTAGCCAGGTGGAATGACGACTTGAAAAAGGTAACTGAGACAGACAGGATGCGGAAGGCGGAGGACTGACAGACGTAGCTTTTTTTTTACGAACGTATTATGCTCGTATTGGTTGCGTTTCAGTATTTTCATGAAGTAAAAAGCTCAAAGTTTTCGTAAATATTTTTATCGTGTTATGAACTATTCACGTAGAATGAGAAAGTGCGCGACGTGACGATGAATGAAGTCATTTCCATGATTTCAGTTCACTCATTTTTTTTTATAAAAATTTCCCGAACCCAACGCGCCTAAAAAAATTACTCCCCAAATATACCGATGGAATACCGCCTCCTTTTTTGAAGTCGGTTAAAAATATCGGTTCATTGTCAAAAGTGCGATGCTTCCAACTGATAATTTATTGTTTATTATTTCATAATTACAGTAATTAATGAAACATGTTTATATTAAGTTATCTATATTAACTTTCGACGATCTGCTGATCGTATCGTAAAATTAAATTAATAATTTTGCTATCTCCGTTGATAATAAATTATTCAAAAAGTTAAATAAGACATCGCGTCTGTGAATTTCTGCTACGTATTAACCTATTATGCGATATGGATGAAATTATTTTCTAGAAATTTCTATGAAAGTTTTCAGATCCAAGCGGACCCTGGGCTCCGAGGTGAGAGCCTCGGAAAGCAAACAGGATTAACGCAATGATAGTAATGATGATTCTTTTGCCATATGAACATCTATGGCAGTCGTTGCGGGTAGTTGAAGCCCTAAAAAGCTCAACAACTGTGGCCCTAGACAAAGTGACATTCTATTGATGGAATCGCGCTGAAGCGAACCATTTTTAAGGTTTTAACAATGGATTCGGATGGTGGTTATAGTAATAATGATAAGTTAAATAATGTATTTCGAAAAAGCGAAATCAATACTCGGGCAGGACTCGAACCCGCGATCTTTCCCTTACAGGGGGAATGCTCTGACCACTGAGCCACCGAGCTTCGCCCGAGATTGATCCAAATTTTCCAATACATCCATCTTAGGGCGATGGTGGGAGCAATCTACCGATATTCGTACGAACTATCGGAATCAATGAATGATGTTGCAATCATTTTTTTAAACATTGATTTTTGATAACCGGACGAAGCTCAGTGGCTCAGTGGTCAGAGCATTCCCCCTGTAAGGGAAAGATCGCGGGTTCGAGTCCTGCCCGAGTATTGATTTCGCTTTTTCCAATTTAAAATAATTTGTTTAGTTTAGCATACTAAATGCTTTAAAATTATCTCAAATGTATTTCGAGTTACAAAGACTCAAATTTCATAAAAAAAATATAGTTACATCAATGATTTATGTCAATTTCACACTACAATTAGCGATTCCACTGGCGTTTTCGCCAATAGAATGTCACTAAGGCCCCTGGTTTAACTGCAATGCTTCGATATCGCCACTTGGTTGTGGAAATCAGATGGCAGTCGCTTCACGGAAAATGTCGAAGTCCAGCCAAATCCGCAGTTAGACTGGTAAAGCGGACCCCAGTCCCCGAGGTGAAAGCTTCGGATGCGACTGGGATTAACGCTAGGATGAAGAAGTGATGATGATTCTATGAAAGTTTTCAGAAGATAGTCATTTTTTGTAATGAAAAAAAAAATTGTTTAATTCTAAAATCGGTTATGGGGACTTTTCTTTTTGTTTAAAGAAATCTCTCCAATTAAGCTATACCTATTGCTTGTGCTAGGAGTGGGTTCACGTCGGTAGTGTAATGACCAACCCGGGACCTCTCGATCGTAAGGCCGACTCCGTAACCACTAAGCTAGGTGCGAATTTTTGTCTTTGTAGATTGAGCGGATTAAGAGGTTTGGTTCCTCCCTGTTTCACCAACATTTTTATGACATAATTATGTTTCGGATAACAACGCAAAGCATAAGCTTTATTTCGCAAAAAATGGTTTGGCATACACTCATTCATCATACTTTCATAACGTATAATTTTGTCAGTCAGAATAATCTTTTGGTATAACTTTCAAATCATAATAATCAAGAAGTAGAACCATCATGTCGCAGAAAATTCACACGCAGAATAGTCATTTAGCATACATTTCACGTGCATAGTCAGCATAGTCTTCAAAAGCGGAAAATTTACAGTTTTTTTTTGTTTTTTTTTAAAGAATATTAGCAACCGAAATTACTAATATTCCCGTTAACCCCTCCAACTAAGCTAAATTGCTTGTGCTAGGAGTGGGTTCACGTCGGTAGTGTAATGGCCAGGATTCGAACCCGGGACCTCTCGATCGTAAGGCCGACTCCTTAACCACTAAGCTACCGACGCTTCGAAAGTTAGAAATATCATTTGGCATACAAAATGCTGCCTGCTACATCCCGCATGTAGCATGTGGCATATGAATGCTGCTGCATTATGCCATATGAATTTAGGAGTTTTAAGTTTCTGCCAGATGGAGAGAACCCGTTGGCTTTAGGGCAGAGATTGGCCTTACTGCCTTCTGCCCACCAGGCTCTGAGATGAAAGCTCTAATGACGATAAAGGAGATTTTTTCCTTAAAATAACATGGTAAGGTTAGTCAGTTCACTGACTATTGATAACCCTACCTGATCAGCCCCCCTAGACAAGTGGCAATTCCTTGCTCGGCGTATCATGGAATAGAATGATGAATGTATAGGATTTGACGTTTTTGACATTCGTTGACGCCTGTTATATACGTCAAATCCCATACATTTGGCATTCTATTCCATCATACGCCGAGCAACGAATTGCCACTTGTCTAGAGGGGCTGATCAGATATTTAACCAGATTAGGCAAAAAAAATAACAAGTACCTAATTTAAATATTTAGTTACCATGTAACGATGACATTGTCGGTTTGAAGCATTGAGTCATGCAGCGGCCGTATTCTTTTTACTTTTATTGATTATTTAGCTTGTAAGCACGATAACAGCACAAAAATTTCATGACTAAGGCTATCCATACAAATATTATAGTGAAAGTAACTCTGTCTGTCTTTTACGCTTCCACGCATAAACCACTGAACCGATTTTGACTATATTAGACTAGAGCTTGGTAAAAGACATAGGCTACCTTTTATCGGGAAAAGGGAGTTATAGGTGTTAAAATTCGGTTACTAATATTCTTTAAAAAAATAGGGGCTGATAGTTCGTTTTTTTTTTAAGATAACCTGATGAAAGGTACACAGATAGATTGGAGCTTGAAAAAGTCAGTCTATGATTTCGTAGCCGACCGCATACGACAACTGCCGACGCACGCAGCACATGCACGTAATTCATTGCGGCTTCTCAATGGTCCTCTTTATCCGTTTCGGAGTTTGACAAGTAATGGGTACGCTGTATGTGCTGCATGCGTCGGCAGTTGTCGTATGCGGTCGGCTACGGAATCATACTTTAAGACATCCACAGTTGTTGAACTTTAGCATTAGATATTTGTATGGCAACAGGGACCAATGGCTTAACGTGCTCTCCGAAGCACGACCAGACCAATGCAAATACTCATATTCTTGCATACAAATATTTGCACTGAGCGGATATCGAACCCTCGCCTCTTACGTAGCGGTCGCGTTCACTACCGCTACGCCACAAAGGCCGTCCAAGTTCACGGATTTTATAAACCGGTATTAATTTAATAACATGCCAATAAAATTACAGCGATCAAAGATAAAGATTTAAATTTAATTGGATATCGTTCAATAATCAATGTATTTGTTATCACCGGTGATTGTTTCACCAATGAAAGGAGCACTACACTGCCTTATCTTGCAGACGAACACACGGGCCGCCTCGTGGTTTGATGCCAATGAACGCTCACTGGCCCTACCCTTTTATCCAAGGAGTTACTGAACTCAATGCAACTGTGCAATTCTCTCGAGCTGGGGACTCCGTGGTCCCCACACCGGAAGAGAACCAGTTCGAGAGATATGGCCCTGGGTCGGCTGAGTGAGGCGAGGTATATGTTTACGACTACCTCACCTCCGGCAACCGACGGCGTGCGTTTTAGTCGGTTCAAGTCCGAGGGGGGAATCCGAAGGGATTATTCGCATTATAAAAAAAAGTATTCAGCATCGAGCGCAGCGCTGTGACCGACCTACATATACATTGTCATTGGTCGATCTCCAGTAACGTCCCCCACACCGACCAATGACAATCTCTATTAAGGCTGTAGCAGCACTGCGCTCACAGCTGTGTACAGCAGATATAGAAAGCACCCGCGGGGGACATCTCAAGAGCGCGTTTGACCCTGAGTCAGCCGGGGTGCAAGGGATATCAACATCTTCATAGAGACGTATTTTCTTGATTGCATCCAAAACCAAGGTGACCTCAGAGCTCAGGATCCGCCTTCCGGCTCTTCCTCCTCCACTTAGCATGATCTTAGGCGTACATGGTAGTGAGACAATTTGAACCCATGTCACCCTCCACGACGTCAAGCCAGAAGAGTTCAGAGTTCTGTTCCGCTCCGGTGGGGGCGCCATTATGCGAGAGATATATTTTAGGCAATCTTACAATCCAACAACTGATGGCCCAAAATGCGGTTATCGTCGGTTCGAGTCCGAGATAAACCGTATCCAAAGGGATTTCCACAAGAAAGAAAAAGTATGGAAAAGCAAAAACTCCCTGTTTCTCTCTCATAAATTTCCTTTGGGTGCTCCAGCTGTGGCTGACGCGAGAGACATCATGCGGTTTTAGGCGGTTCGTTCCCAACATACCCAACTCACCGTTAGCTGCGGCGAGGTGAAGCCCGAGAGGTTATCCGCATGTTACAAAAAAAATACGGAAAAGCAAGTATTGATACCAATCTGAGGGTCACTATTTTAATCTGGAATAAAGAAACTGCATACAGGAACACAGCATGGTACGGCATACAGTGTCCCAAGCACGAGAAACTATTGTAATCGTAACGTAATGTATCGAGAGAACGGAGAATTGTGATTGGCCGGCTGCTTATTGTGAACCTGTGAGTGTGTAAAGCCTGCCAATAGCAATGCTCCGTTCTCTCCATACGGTTATGTTACATTTATGATAGTTTTTGTGCTAGCGGTACTGCCCCCCTAGACAAGTGGCAATTGGCTATATTGGCGAATTAGGATTGGACATTTTTGACATTCGTTGACGCCTGTCATATAGGTACGTCACATCCCATACATTTGGCATTCTATTGTACAAAACGCCGGCCGATGAATTGCCACTTGTCTAGAGGGGCTGATCATCCAACCGCAATTAGACTGGATAAAGCGGGCTCCAGACTCCGAGGTGAAAGTGAAAGAGGTTTATAGGTTCCTCACATGTGGGCAAGAATTCCTTTTGCCAAATACCCTACTGATTTGAAACCCTAAAAGCTGAATCATTATGAATACCTAACAACGGCCATGTTCCAAAGATATATCGAATTTAAATAATTGAAAAATATTGTTTATTCTGGTAAAGATAGCGATCTTTTAATCCAATTATGCCCAAACTGTAGATTTATGTTTGATAATAGAAAAATCAAAATGTATAGCTAACATATCTATTGGATTGTTATCAGAATGCTTAGATATTGATTCTGGGAAGAATATTTACTGTTGATAACAAAAAACTGTAAACTTTATTAAGATAACCGGTTTGATTGCCTATAAAGTGTTAGGCTGGCTTTCCACCAGAGATATGTTACGCTACGTTACTATGGATGCTCGTGAAGGAGGCAGCGGAGCGGGAGCGAAGGAGAATCGCAAACCGCACGGCCCGCGGTGAGCGGCGGCAACTTGGGCGTCGGAGGTGGCAGAATGACCTCCGTCCCCCATGAGCGCAGGCCTGGTGGTGACGGGTGGAGCCACTTGTCACCCTATACCCGGGGGTGAGTTAGGAACTCTGTGGTCCCCACACCGGATGAGGGCCAGATCGAGAGATATGGCCCTGGGTCGGCCGGGGTGCGAGGAATATGGCTACGACAATCTCACCTCCGGCAACTGACGGCCCTCAGACGGCGTGCTTTTTAGTCGGTTCGAGTCCGACATAACCTCCTCCGCCGGCTCCGGCGGGGGAGGTATCCGTGGGGATTTTTCGCATGATAAAAAAAGCCTATGGATGCATTTGATATCCATAGCATAGGTCGGACCACGTGGCCACAGCCGTTTTTTTATATAGGAATATGCATGCTATTGTCTTCATCCTAGCGGTAATCCCAGACGCGTCCGAAGCTTTCACCTCGAATTCTGGGGTCCGCTTTACCAGTCTATCTGAGGATTTGACTAAACTTCCATATTTTCTATGAAACAACAATCAAGAAGAAGATGCGTGCTATGACCTGTGGATGCGTACTGTGGATGGGAGTTCCTACCGTGGCTACCATGGATGTTCAAGAACGTACGAAGTAGAGGAATAAAAGCCGGCAAGCGACCCCTGGACTCCGAGGTGACAGCAACCAGCACTAATGTGAGAATGATGATGTCAAGCGATATGAGCTTTTTTACATTCTACACAGCGCTATCTAGACTCAAAGTAAGCATAGCTTAACTAGCTTATGTTATGGTTTCTAGAATGTGATAAACATACATAGATATAGGTTTACCTCTGGACTTACATATTGGACCTAAAATGTGCTCAATACGCGCACTACAGGGATCTTAGGTTTCTCTTGAGGATAGCACGGGGCGCTTCGGCGGTGGACGAGCTCAAATTCACTAAAGCATAGATTATTACAAAACAATCCGCGCGCACGCCAGGACCTTGTTTGTCTCACGACATTGGTCCAAAATACGTATCCCGAGATATACCTTTTTTGTAGGCAAATGTGTATATTACAAATAGAAGCATCCATAAATATTGGCATTGAGCGGGAATCGAACCTGCATTGCAGTACGCCACAGAGAGCTATTGGGTGAACAAAGTTTTTTTTTTTTTTTTTATCTGGGACACGTCAATTTGACTTCGCCTCGCCTGATGGTAAGCTGAAGGCAAAATCTCTGAAAAGAGGGCCCCCATTACAACACGTACCATGTTACAATGGCGGCACTCAGCTTGACGGCCTCATCAGATGCTTTTTCACGCTTAAAGGACCCGGGACTATAGGAGGAAGGAAACACGTGAGCTGGCAAGGAATTCCAAGCCAACTTTATTGTTGTGGTCTTAGCAGTGCCCCATATATCAAGTACCTAGGTATGTCACACCACCAGGTAACCAATGGGCACCTGTATAGGGGATGAATCTACAACTTTTACTTCTGGGGATAAATTTTGAAACAGCAGAAGGCCAATTTTCCATAAAAAATACACGCAAATACATTTTTGATAATCATGTCATTAGATTTTGACATATCGAAACGTAATTTTGAATAGATTTTCGTTTTTGGCCTTCAGTGGGTTCGTGGCCATTATAACTATACCAAGAAACAAACAAAATGACATAATGAAAAGATAAAAAGCCGGCGTTTCAGATGTTATGCAAAAACAAAACATACTTGATACCTTGTTATCTTTTGTAAATTCCATTAATTTTACAACGAACCATATCGATATATTAATTTGAATATTGAATAAATTGATAAAGATCTTAATTCATTGTGTTGATAAGTCCTTTTGTATAAAGTTTAAGGTGAATCACTTATTAGTCAGACATCTTGTCTCATTTCACAATGCTCGGTGCGCTAGTGAAATCTTGCATAATAAGAAAAACTTCCATGCATGCCTTAGGCTTGCCTTATGTCTCTTACCAATTTATTTGCCTGGTCCAGCTGGTCAAAGTCACCAGCTGCTACAAATAACTACTCAGATATACCTACCGATTTTTCAGTTTTATCAAGCAGTAGAATTCGTTTTACACCATTAAGGGTGGAGTTTCGTAAAATCCGTTCTTAGCGGATGTTTATACCCCATAAGGAACCTACCTGCCAAATTTTGTAGGTGTTTATGAGATTTCGTGATTTATCAGTGAGTGATATTTCATTTTTATATGTATAGATTACTAGCTTTTGCCCGAGGCCTCACCCCTTAGAGTATACATTATAAATATAGAGCGCGCCTATCACTCAGGTCTTTGGCGCCGACTGTTAGCAGATACTTTGGAATGGTATAGCGCATCTATAGTGATGTTTCATGCATTACCGAAAATATCAATAGATGCACTTATTAATGTAGTTTGTTGTTATGAAGAGTTTTGTTCGATTTGATATGCATGGATAAAATTAAAGCCAAAATACAAAAAAAATGGCGTCATTTTGCGGTATTTTTGCGTCATTATTACTACAAATAGACGATGTTGTATAAAATTTTGATTTAACATATCGAATTAAATATTATTTGCGAAGTCATTTTGATGGGTATTGTTTTGCTACTGATTGAGGTTGAGCCAGGCGCCTCGGTACTGTTCATACCCGTGATAACAGTTCATACTTCTAAGGCGCGCTCTATAGCAATGTATACTCTAAGCCTCACCCTATGTTTCTCAAGGTGTAATCTATCCCTATATCAAATTTCTAAGAAATTGTTTCAGTGGTTTAGGCGTGAAAGCGTAACATACCGACAGAGTTACTTTCTCATTTATAATATTAGTAAGCAATATGCTAGTGTACAGTTAGCATCAGATCGAGTTTGACTGCAAAGTGTCAAGGTATTAAGAGCAAATAACTCTAAAAGCACTACTTTGTTCGTCAAAATCGATCTGATACTGAATGTACTAGACTCTATCGAAGGCATTTGAGATATATTATCATTTCTCACTAGGACCCAGTTCACTTCTTCGGGGAAACACTTTATTTATGACTATATTATGCATATAATAAACATTTATCGTTCGTTAAATCTTCGTTTTCAGGTTATTGCACTCCATAACCAATATTGATATAATTATAATAAAACTCAGTTTTATTGTACTTTTTATGACGTCAGATAGTAATGCGATTTTCAACGGCTTTTGAGTATTTATCAATAATATATACTTAATTCAATAAGAATGACTACACAAAGAATCATCTTTTAAGTCCAAGACCAAAACGCACGTCGTCCGTAGGCCGTCGCGTCGGTTGCCAGAGGTGAGATTATCATATACATATCCCACCGACGCACCCCGGCCGGTCCAGAGCCATATCTCTCGATCTGGCTCTCTTCCGGTGTGGGCCTGTCTAGCTACCCAAAAATCTATCCAAGATATCGTTTTTAACTAAACTTGTAGAGTTTCATGGAATAGCCTGTAAGAGCGACATCGACGCGTGACGGGGCTCGATGACTGGTAGACACACCAATCATCGAGCCCCATTGCGTGCGTCCACCTACCGTCGAATGGCAAACCCCTAAAGCTTCGCATACCTCACTTTGAGAAGCCCTGCTCTACAATATTGATTATATTATACTCTACATCTACAACGTGCGAACAACCTATAGGGAACGAGATCTTTTACATCCAAGCATTAATCCCAGTAATATTCGAAGCTTTCACCTTGGGAGTCTGGGGTCCGCTTCACCAGTCTAACTGTGAATTTGGCTGGATTTCGGTATTTTTCGTGAAGCGACTGCCATCTGACCTGCACAATCCAATAACAATATCGAAGTATTGCAGCTAGACCAGTTGTTAGACTTTTTCGGCCTCCAACTACCCAGGTAACGACTGCCATAGATGCTCGTATGGCAACCGGGACCGACGACTTAACATGCTCTTCGAGGCACGACCAGACCAATTCAAGTATCCATATTCATGCATTCAAATATTTTGCACTGAGCGGGGATCGAACCTGCGCCTCCTGCGTAGCGGCCGCGTTCACTACGCCACAGAGGCTATCATATCGATGCAGGACTTGTACTCGTATATCTAGCTAGACATATATCAAAAGCCGGGAACCTACGTTTTTACAAAAGAAAAAATATTTAGATACCTATTCGATCGAGTGAGCTTATCCATGATGGGAAAGCTATTAGCACCTGTTATTAAAAACGTATTAATTAATTAAATATATCTTTTAAGTAGATATGTATTATGGTTATCACCAATCCTTGTCTATAGCCGAGCATTGACAGTGAACTCTGTATAGTCGGCTTCATAATAAAGTTATTTTAGACTGGTAAATACTTAGCTTGGTATAATAACCTAATTAATCTCGATAGAATCCCTTAAAAATCGATTTATTTAAACTAATGTAGACAGAATAATGATCGGCACCCAATATTATCTACTTTTGTTTAATCAATTTGTTGTTAAATGATGTAATTTTAAAATAACATAGTAAATCAAAAGCTTGTAGGTATTGGACATTTATTAGGTATTTAAGAAGAGTGGTTACAATAGGGTGCTGCAACGCATCCGAAACGACAGCAAAAGTAAGTTTCATTATAAAATCGCGATAACTGAAATAAAACTACTTTTTTACTTTTTGACGGATTTTATCACGATATATTTGTTATTATATCCCTGTACCGAAATTCAGCCAGATCCGTTCAGTTGTTAGAGAGAGATTGAATAACAAATAACAAAAAATCTAAACATCTTCATAAGATTCACTTTCTTAATAATTAGTAGTACCTATAGGATGTAAGGGACATAGGTATCAATATTACACCCTTCCGAAGATTCGACCCCGCTGGGCAGCGAGGGGTAGCTATTCAAGGATATTTCCGCACGATAGAAAAGGTACTACAGTAAATCAGGAGGAGGGCCACTAGCCGTTATACGTTTAAATCAGCGGTTCGGAAACGCATTCTTGATAAATTGGAAGAAACTTCATAGTATTTATATTTAAATATGTATTGTTATTATTATGCGTATGTATATTTTATTTATATATTTATATATATTGTATATAATATTATTGGTTAGGTACAATTACATTTATATGCGTATATTGGTATATATCTTACAGCTTATCTACTAAGGTTATAGTTACGATTTTATTCTCTTTCATAATGCACCTACTTTTTTATTCTCTGCACCACCTATTAGGTTAACTGGTGTTATAATTTGCTGTTATTTTTATTATTTATACCAATTATTGTGGATTTAAAATCCGTGAAAAATAGTTAAATCGCGTAATTTTTCAACGATATCACAAAATTTTGATGACATGTAATTTTCTACTTATTAACAATAACGTGTCTAAAATCCATATGTACGAAGCCCACTGCCGGTAAAACCGTCTCAAATAGCTCCCGACTGTACTTTTACTTTATAAATGTTATTTTAAAAGTTACAACACCTAATCGTTTATCTCTCTAAGCCTTTATTCTCAGAAAATTGGCTCTTTGCGAGCCGTGCCTTTGCGGTGTTTATAAGTATTATAATATTACTGATTACAACCAATTTATAAAAATGAACGATTATTATGTTTTATTACTTGGAAATAAGGATTAAATCACTATATTATCGCACAAATCCAGAATCAAAAGGAATATACAGTCGTAAATGTGAAATAAGCCGTTATTGTTAAGCAATTAAAGTGAGAAGAAAGGACAATGCGCCTTTTTAACTTGATTAGTGTAGAAACTACAGGGTGTGTAGTATACGGGGCCCTTTTTTCGTGCGGATATCCCCTTGGATACTTCCCGCTACCCGGTGGGGATGGTTATGTCGGATTCGTATCAACTAAAACTGCACGCTGCGGTCTCGAGATGTCGTCTTCGGGAGTGAGAACCACGGTATCTGCATCGTGCCCCTGGATAGGGCGTGGTACGCAACGCGCTGTCACCCTAGCCTGCTTCTGATAGGGTGACAGACTCCACCTGTCCCCGTCAGGCCTGCGCTCATCATTGAGAGACCTCCGACGATTGTGACACAGTGTACAGGTACCAATAAAGGAACGGAAGAGATTTAGCACTCTCCTGTGCCATAAAAGGTACACCAGTCGGCGGCGATCACAGAAAGATCTCCGTCTTAATGAGCCCGGGTCTGGGGGCAACAATTGGGGCTAGCCAGCGCCCTAGCAGAAGCAGTTCCAAGGTGCCAGCGTCAAAAACATAACGCGTATTTCGAACCGCCTTTACGATACATTTTGTTAGAAATACCACTGTATCTATACATGTATGTACATATTATCCATGTAGTGTAGGTAGGTACATAGGTACCAACTATACTCGGGCGTCAGAGGTCGCAGAATGACCTCTGTCACCCATGAGTGCGGGCCTGGGGGTGACGGGTAGAGCCGCCTGTCACCCTAGCAGAAGCAGGCCGCGGCGGCGGCGCGCATTGCGTGCCTCCCCATGCCTGGGGACGAGTTGGGGACACCGTGGTTCCAACACCGGAAGAGCGCCAGATCGATAGATATGGCCCTGGGTCGGCCGGGGTGCGAGGGATATGGCTATGACAATCTCACCTCCGGCAACTGATGGCCTACAGAAGGCGTGCGTTTTAGTCGGTTCGAGTCCGACATAACCTCCTCCTCCGGCCCCGGCGGCGCGCGGCGGGGGAGGTATCCGTGGGGATTTTTAGCACGATAAAAAAAAGGTAGGTACCAACTATAAAATCACTTCAGATTTCTTAATATCATGTAACATTAAATCTTACCGAATGTCACGGATCTGCTTTGTATCCAATTTCGAGATAAATGTGTTCCGATTGCCCGAAACTTCGCTCCGCAACTGCGGTATTTCATAGTAGGCCTACTGATCTAATAGTCAAGGTATTAGCAGATAATTGTGTCTAAATCTAATTAAGAAACATTTTGTGATAAAAATCTTGCTTTTCATATCATAAAATTAAATGTTGATATTTATCTGAATTAAATACATAAGTAATAGGTTTAAAATAATGTTTACGGGAATTAACTCCATCATGATATTTCAAACAGGTAAATTGTAATAAATAATTCTACACACCGCTATCTAGACAGATATCTGTCTAGACTCAGCCTCGGATACATGGCTCGAGTCGTAGTGCCCGGAATAGGTACGGCAATAAACTCACCCCCATCACGTGGGACCTAATACGAGTACAATGATTGGTGAAATGTGGGTGTTAATTTACCTCTGCTTAACCCTCCTAGGATAAAGGCGTGATTGTATGTATGTATGTATCTAGACCCAAAGCACGTTATTACTATCAGTGTCCAAACTAAGCATAGATTTTCTTAAAACTGTTCTTAAAGGGTCGGCAGCACGAGTGTGACTCCCCTGCCCCCCTAGACAAGAGGCAATTCGTTGCTCGGCGTATGATGGAATAGAACAACAAATTGCTGTTTAATCATTTCTAAATTTGATGGGAATTTCATAAATTGTCTAATTTTTAAACAAATTAACCTTGAGACTTTCTTCCCAATCAGATTACCAACCAACACTATGCGTTGGATAAAATAGCTAAGGAGCTTACTTATCTGTGCGTTCACTTAAGGGAACGCACAGTGCGCTTCGGCACTTAAGTGTTGTTTGTGAATTGATTTTACCAGCCCTATGCGCTCGAGCACACTATGAGACCTCACAGTGTTGTTTGTGAATACGGGTGTCAGCCTCAGATGCATGACTCGAGTCAACAATTATAGCGCCCGGAATACGGCAATAGGCTCACCCCCTATTACGTGGGACCTAATACAATGATTGGTTAAGTGTGGGTTAACTCACCTCTGCCTAATTCTCCAAGGATAAAGGCGTGATTATATTATGTTTGTCCTTCCTTCCACCCTCCACCTTCCACCTAGCGTTATTCCCAGTCGCATCCGAAGCTTTCAGCTCGGAGTCTGGGGTCCGCTTTACCAGTCTTAACTACGGATTTGGCTAGACCTCGATATTTTCCGTGAAGCGATTGCCATCTGACCTCCACAACCCAATGTTAACATTAGGCGATATCGAAGCTTTGCAGCTAGACCGTTGTTTTTTGGA
The DNA here is from genome assembly GCA_914767945.1 of Eilema depressum. NCBI lineage: Eukaryota > Metazoa > Arthropoda > Insecta > Lepidoptera > Erebidae > Eilema > Eilema depressum. Next base: position 5,211,233 of record OU612040.1, read on the forward strand.
CTTTTTAGGGCTTCAACTACCTGTAACGACCGCCATAGATGTTCTCATGGCAACCGGGACCGACGGCTTAACGTGCTCTCCGAGGCACGACCAGACCAATGCAAATACTCATATTTCATTCACACAAATATTTGCACTGAGCGGGGATCGAACCCGCGCCTCCTGCGTAGCGGCCGCGTTCACTACCGCTACGCCACGGAGGCTGACGCCATCTTTGGCGACTACTAAGGAATAAGGCATAGATCCGACAGTAACATAAGCACATCTCATGACAAAGTGGCAATACACGGAAATTCCGCCAACTATGATTTTCGGTCCCACGTAATAGAGGGCGACCCTATTGCCGTCAAGTCGGCACTTTGTCATGGGCTGTATGTTTACTGTCGGATGAAGCATTGATTAATTAGGTTGTAAAATAAGTTCTACAACTTTTTTTTGTAAATTATGAATAGAAGTTTGTCTTCCCATATCAATTATTGATATGGGAAGACAAACTTCTATTCATAATTTACAACTATTCAGGGCCGCTGATAGCGGGGGTGCAACGGGTGCACCGCACACGGGCGGCACGTCCAGGGGGGCGGCAAATCCCCAGATTTGCCGCCCCCCTCTTTTTTATTTGCCGCCCCCTTGTACGTATACACACCCCACATAAATACTATTAAAAATAATTTCATTTCTATTATATGATTAACATCGCCATCTATTAGCATCCCTTAAAACTAGAACGCAATACATAATAAAGCGTCTGCATGTTGAACCATCGCCTCGCCCGAAATTCGATACAAAGTAAGTAGGTAAATAGGGATGTGGACTATTTTTATACTATTTAATTTCGTTTCTATTAGATGATTAACATTGCCATCTATTAGCATTTAGCATCCCTTAAAACTAGAATGCAATACATATTAAAGCGTTTGCATGTTGAACCAAACCATCGCATCGCCGCTACGCGGCGCCCGAAATTCGATACAAAGTAAGTAGATAAATAGGGATATGGACTATTTTATTTGTTGTCGACAAATGTACATTCTATAGTAATATGATGTTTTGCTAAAGTAAAATATTCTAATGACAAATAGGTTAAAGAAAATATGTATATTTTTAATATTTATTTTGCTTGAATTATAACAATATCATTATACAATAGGTATATTTGATTTTGATTATTCAATTTCTCAAGTCTTCTTCATTCTAGCGTTAATTCCCAGTCGCAACCGAAGTTTTCACCTCGGAGTCAAGGGTCCGCTTTGCGGATTTGGCTCGATATTTTCCGTGAAGCGACTACCATCTGACCTCCACAACCCAATGGTGCCATTAGGCGATATCGAAGCATTGCATTGCAGACCGTTGTCGAAATAGGACACGTCAATTTGACTTCGCCTTGCCTGATGGTAAGCTGAAGGCAAAGTCTCTGAAAAGAGCGTCACCATTACAGACACGTATCATGTTACAATGGTGGCACTCAGCTTGACGGCCTCATCAGATGCTTTTTCACGCCCCGCTTAAAGGACCCGGGACTGTAGGAGGAGGGAAACACGTGAACTGGTAAAGAATTCCAAGGCTTAATGGTGCGGCAGAAGAAGGAGTCGCCGAACCGCTTGGTTCTTGATGGAATATTTTGCACCGTATGCGGGTGGCATCTAAGCCCTGCACGTGTTGTCCTATATAGGAAAGGAGAGGGTGGGATTAATTGGAAGAGCTCATCAGAACATTCACCATGGTAAAGACGGTAAAATACCGCCAAAGATGCCACATCTCTACGCAACTGCAAAGGCTCGAGGGTTTTGGTGATCTCAGGATTCCCAATAATGCGGACTGCACTACGCTGATACCTGTCTAGAGCATCTAGTAAGTTGCTTTGCGGAGCCATCCCAGAGATGAGAGCCGTATTCCACGCAAGAGCGAATTTGTGTCTTGTAGAGAAGGCACCGCTGCTCCGGCGTGAAAAAACGTCTCACTCTGTTCAGGACTCCGAGTTTACGCGAGGCTGTTTTGATGATGCTCTCAATGTAGTTTTTGTTGTTCAGTTTGCAGCGGACATCCATACCTAAGATGTTGAGATTGTCCTGCAGTGGCAGTGGCGTGCTCTGGAGAGTTGGAAGGGGAAGGAACGAAGATACCTTTGCTGTAAACGCGCATGCCTGCGTCTTCTTGGCATTGAACTCGACCAGGTTTTCAGAACCCCATTGGGAAACGTGGTTCAGGGTCCGGTCAAGTTCACTGACGAGAAGCTGCCTTTTTTCCGCGATATCAGACTGCTTGGCCGCAGGATGTCCGTGATAACTCCCGTGTAAGGTGCTATCGTCTGCATAGCAGTGAATGCTGCCAGTGGACAACATGTCGTTGATATGCAGAAGAAAGAGAGTGGGTGATAAGACGGACCCCTGCGGCACGCCAGCATTTACCTGCAGGAACTCCGAAGTTCGACCATCACAGAGGACGCGAATACGGCGCCCCTGCAGGAAGCTAGACACCCAGTCGCACAGTCTGGGAGGCAGACCAAAGGCTAGTAACTTGGAAAGAAGCGACTTGTGCCAGACTCTATCGAAAGCTTTGGCGATGTCAAGACTAATTGCCAGTGACTCGCCATGCTTGTCCATAGCCTCACCCCAAAGATGGGTTACGTATGCCAGAAGATCACCCGTTGACCGCTTCGGTCTAAAGCCGTATTGCCGGTCATTGATTAAGGAATGATCCTCTAGGTGACGCATGAGCTGTTTGTTTAATATGTGCTCGAATACCTTGCACAGCACTGAGGTGACGGCTATAGACCGATAGTTGCCTGGGTCCGAGCGATCCCTTTTCTTGGGGATCGGCTGCACTTTCGCCTCCTTCCAAGCCGATGGCACTGTACCTGAGATGTACGACATCCGGTACAAACGCGTAAGCATTGGAGACAACTCCGCTGCGCATTTTTGTAGAACCACCGCTGGAATACCATCCGGTCCGCTGGCTTTCCGGACGTCGAGTGACTGCAGCACACCACGGACATCGCGCTGCCTGATGCGGATCTCAGGCATTGCGTGGTCACATACGGGTAATGTCGGTGGCTGCTTACCGCAATCATCGATTCGGGAGTTTGCCGCAAAGAGATTAACCAGCAGATTTGCTTTCTCTTGCGGCTCATGGGCCAGGGATCCATCAGGGTTGCGCAACGGGGGCAGCGAAGGCTGGCAGAAGTTGGCTTGCACGGCTTTGGCCAGTCGCCAGTAGCCACGGCTGCCCGTGGGATGCGCCACTAGCTCCTGACCAAGCCGCGCTATGCGCTGGGCATCCGCTCTGACGTAAGCCCCCTTGCAGACCTTTGTGGCTTTATTGTACGCTGCCTTGAAGTGGCCCACTTTGGGATCGCGTGTGGCGCGCGCCCTTACCCAGGCGCGGTACGCAGACTGTTTTTGATTGACAGCCTCCGCGCACTCGCGGCCGAACCAAGGGCGCGCTCTGCGGTCACCGGTGACATCAGTGTATGGGATATAGTATTCCATACCTAGACTGATCTCACCGGCGACAGCAGTAGCACTATCCGATGGGTTCTTACCTTCAAAGCAACGTGCAACCCACGGGATGGACGCAAAATACTCACGCATCCCATCCCAGTCCACTGACGAGTAGTGCCAGAGACGCCGCTTCCCCTGCGCGGGTCGTGGGGGCGCTGTGATTGGCACCTTGGAACAGACCAGACAATGGTCGGAGTTGCCTAAAGCGGCACGCACCGAAACACTGTATTGGTCTGGGTGACTCGTCAGCAGAAGGTCTAGAAGGGAGGGTGTCAGGCCCGACCTTCTTGGTATCCTAGTGACCTCGCGTACCAGTTGGGTCAGGCCATGCGCCAGAGCGAAAGCGTGAGCGGCTCTTCCCGCATGGTCAGTTTTGGCGGAGCCCAACCAGATCTCGTGGTGTTATCCGCTTTTTTATCATGGTCTGCCAGAAAAAATATGTCGGTTCGAGTCCTATATAACAACCGGCGGGGGAGGAGGGGGGGGGTGTAAGCGTCCTTAGACCTATTTAGGGGCGGCAAAATCGACTTTGCACACGGGCGCCCACATAGCTAGCGGCGGCCCTGCAACTATTATAGTAGTTGTGTTTATCTATAAAGTGCGCAAAGTGCGTGTGAATAGGTATAAGTATTTAAAAATAATATAGTGGCGTCATCTTTACCTATCTGATAGTGATTTATAGTCAGTGAGCTAGTGGTAGATTGTTTGCCTGACTCATCCGGTGACCGAATATAATCTGTGTATAGAAATAAAATTGGAGAGTCTGTTTGGAACGCTATACATGTATGTGCACGTGCGGTGCAAGAGGGGGGGTTGTCACAGGGGACATGATCCTCTCCCCCCACCAAATCGTACACGGCATATTAAAAGTCTTCTAAAAATGCATTTTTGAAGGAAGTACCGCATGTGGAAAATTTTAGGCTGCGGCCGTACCTGTGCATGTGAATGTCTAGGGATTCCATTTTTTCTCATAATGGTTTTTGTCCTAATTTAAATTGGCATAATTTTCTTTGTCATAATAATAGTGTGCCATAATTGGTTTTTAGCATACTATGTTATTAAGCATAAATATTGTATATCATAATGTTTTTATTCATAACTTTGATATGCATAAAGTTGTAAAGCATATTGTTTATTTGTCTAATAGTTATTTGGCAGATTTATTGAGAAAGCCCCTGATTCCGACTTGGATAGATTAGGTTAGAAGGCTAATGCGGGAGCGGAGCGGAGCGAAGCTCCCGCATTAGGCCTTCGTGGTTATTTTTTTTTATAACCATGTAGAACTTTATTTAGTCAAATGAACATTCTGGCTTAAAATAGTTATGGTTACGCGTCGTTAAAGTAAACTTATGCTTTGGGACAGTATGCTTATAAAATATTATGCTTATAGTAAATAGGATAAAAAAAATTATGATTAAAAAGTTATGGCAAATGAGTATTATGCGTAAATAATGTTAGGACAAGTAACATTATGCAATGGTAAATTATGACAAAATTGTAGGAATAAAAATAGAGAACCGAATGTCTACACCTATAATAAAATAAAACTTTGTGTGTCTGTCTTTATGTGTCTTTGTTTTGTGTGACGAACTTCGAAATGACTGGGTTGATATTGTCGGGGTTTTTACTACAGATAGCTGATCTTTTAAGGCATAATTTAGGCAACGTTTATTTACGCAACAGTATTAAGGTTTCGCGCTCGAATATTGAAACCCTGGTAGAAGTCCACACGAATAAAGTCGCGGGCACAGCTAGTTTAATATAAATTCTAGGGTTGATGATTATTTGTTACTCTCTCACGCAAACTCAGCTGAACGGAGTCCGTTCCGTATAACTGTCCTGTCATTTATATTGACTAGTGAAAATAATCTAGTAACTACTTAGCTGAACATAATTACTAATATTCACCCACATACATATAACACTATCCGGATACTTTTTTAAAATGTGTATCCGGATAACCATAGCATATTTGCCACCAGCTCCCTGACTAACTATTGAAAGTTCCGATAATTTATGACGTCGATGGGAGGCCTCTTCGATTATTCACTAATACCTAATCATTGTTAACAATAGATAAGTCATTATCCCTGATATTTTATGATAAGCATAGGTATACAGGGTGTCAGCTATACAGTGAATATACACCCCTGACAAAGACCCACCTGATGGAACGCGGTTACCGTGGCTTATGGACGAGTGCAACACCAGAGGGAGTCACACTCGTACTGCCGACCCTTTAAAAACTCTTCTGTCAGTCTTCCCATTGACAGCACAAAACCTCTCCACGTTATTTCAGGTATTCATCTCCCGAGTGTCATAGGGTACATAAAATGCCAACAAAAACTATACGGTAGATTTTTGATGCTAAAATATGTGTTGGCAAAAAATTTTTTTCATTCAAATTTATCGAGTAGGGTATCAAAATGAAGAGAATTAAAAGGAGATTACAAAAATATACAGATGTCATATCCTAACTAAAAAGGTTAAAATAAAATTAATTATTGAAGATAATATAAAAAAATAAAAAAACTCGACTGCTGTCTAAAAGATTGAAACAAGCTTGATAGCAGGCGGTACTCATTAAATTTCTTTCGGTTTATGATTGGCAAATGGGTATCGCCTGCTATCAAGCTTGTTTCAATCTTTTAGACAGCAGTCGGGTTTTTTTATTTTTTTATTGTAGAGGGAATGAAAGAGTGTAATGAAACTCTTTTCATTTAATTATGTGACTGTAAATCTACAGAAATAAGGTCCAAAATTTAATGCCATTTTTTGCAGTCTCCATGGTGTGACAGTGGTCGTGCTTTAGCAGAATCAAGGGCCTGTTTCAAGAATGGCTCCCACGAACCACGAGGTCCCTATCTTGCTCCGGAAATGGGCGACAATGATGGCAGAACCTAATAGGTACATGGTGTTTATTTCTGTCACCTCTGTTGGGGTTAAAAACGCTGTCGCTACCGTTCTCGGTGTGGCCAAAGCCGAAACAACACGATTCAATATATCCGTCAAATGACTCATTGTAAGCGTGACGTCACTGTTTACAAATTAAGATATGGCTTAGGCATACACGTAGATTATGACGTCAGAAATGTAATCTGTATTGTGTATTGCTCGGACCTAAAATGTGCTCTATACGCGCAGTACACAATATTCTTGGGTGTGTTTTAAGAATAGCACGGGGTGCTACTGCGGTGGACGAGCTCAAATTCACCAAGTATAGATCAACACAATACACAAATCAATCCGCGGCCGCCATGGCCTCATTTGTCCCGTGATTAAGGTCCAAGATACGTGTTCCGAGGTATACTTAGCTTTTGTTTGTTTTCCAATTGAATGAAAATCTTATTACTGCAAATCCATACTAATCTATCTATCTATCTATCTATACTATTATATAATTGTAAAGTGGACGTGTTTGTACATTGGAGATATTTTAAAAAAAATACTTGGGCTATGTATTGTTATGTTAACGATACTGAACACGAAAAAATTTTTTTTGAATTTCCTGTCTGTTTGTCTGTTTGTCCGCGATGGACGCAAAAACTACTGGACGGATTTTGATGCGGTTTTTTTTGTTAGGAAGGGCTTACTCAGACTTAAAATCTTACGTTTGTTTGATTGCAATCGGTTGAGTACAAAGATATTATATATAAATGTCTTTAGTTGAGTAGAACCGAAGATATGAGCAAAGGTCGCGTTAACCGAGATGCACGCAGGCGGAGCCGCGGGTGGAATGCTAGTATTATAAATGCGAAAGTAACTCTGTCTGTCTATCTGTCTGTCTGTCTGTCTGTTACGCTTTCACGCCTAAACCACTTAACCGATTTTGATGAAATTTAGTATAGGGGTAGATTAGACCTTGAGAAAGGACATTGGCTATGTTTGGTCGCGATAACCGACATCCGCGCGGGCGGAGCCGCGGGCAAAAGCTAGTACAATATACTATGTATATACCTATCGCTTGTCCTTACACACAGTGCACCCTGAGCAACGGAGACGGGCGGCGCCTTTCCCACGCAAGGAAGACCCTGCCGCCTAGGGTCAATCCTGTAGGGGGCTGCCGAGAGGCTCTCTATATCCTCTGAAATCTTCCTAGCAGAGGGCACAGTGGAAAGCGGACAAGGGGAGAGCTGGTTCTAAATTCGCTGGCCTAGAGGTGGTACGGTCACTCCAGCAGAAGCAGGTCTGCACAGCGGCGCGACGCGGGCTTTTCTCCCTTTCCAGGGTAGGAAGTTAGAGCACACATTGGGAGAGGCCTATGTCCAGCAGTGGACTGCAATACGCTAAGTAATTGATTGAAGTTCGAAGGTGACCGCACGACAACTGTAGACGCACGCAGTAGATGCGCGTATTTCATTGCGCCTTCTCAATGGTCCCCTTTATCCTTATCGGAGTTTAACAAGTAATGGGTACGCTGTATCTGCTGCAAGCGTCGTCAGTTGTCGTATGCTATCGGCTTCGAAATCAAACCTTACACGCGTACCTGCATTGAGATAGGTGAATTCACCTAATTTCTGGTGGCTATTTTTGAACGCTAGAAACGTATATACATACATACGATGCACCTATTTTCTCATCCTTTAAACCTTCCCTGGACACCCACGAATATTTCAAGACTAAAATTAACCAAATCGGTTCAGCCGTTCTTGAGTTATAAAATAACAACGAAAAGTGGCATTGATTTTTATATCTATACTCTATCTATCTATACTATTATATAATTGTAAAGTGATCGTGTCTGTACATTGGAGATATTTAAAAAAAAATACTTGGGTTATGTTATGTTAACGATACTGAACACGAAAATATTTTTTTTGAATTTCCTGTCTGTTTGTCTGTTTGTCTGTTTGTCTGTTTGTCCGCGATGGACGCAAAAACTACTGGACGGATTTTGATGCGGTTTTTTTGTTAGAAAGGGCTTGCTCAGGCTTAAAATCTTACGTTTGTTTGATCGCAATCGGTTGAGTAGAACCGAAGATATGAGCAAAGGTCGCGTTAACCGAGTTGCACGCGGGTGGAGCCGCGGGCGGAAGGCTAGTACATACATATATTCACGCCTATAAATCCCTTAAGGGGTAGTATCCCAGAGGTGTATTTCACTAAGCATGATTTTCGGTCCCACGTAATAGGGGGCGAGCCTAATTGACGTTAAGCGGACACTTAATCATGGGCTTTACTACATGTTTACTCTCGGATGGAGAAACAGCTCTATCCCTTAGTCGCCTTATACGACACCCACAGGAAACGATGGGGTGGCCCTATTTTACCCCACCGGGTACCAATACGGTACCATACATTTATCTCTTTTTAAATATGAGATCATTGGAAGTAGTTCCTAATTATTAAATTGAATGATAGTGATAATGATAGTGTGTTATCACAATCATTAGCGAAATATAATTTACAACTAGATAATGTTTTATGTTTATCTTTTGCGATCTGAGATAAGTGTTGTACTTCGCGGCTGTGTTCATAGATGGCGTGGAATTGCCCAATAATATGTCGATATTAAGGAGTTTGACAGCCTCCGTGGCGTAGCGGTAGTGAACGTGGCCGCTACGCAGGAGGCGCGGGTTCGATCCCCGCTCAGTGCAAATATTTGTGTGAATGAAATATGAGTATTTGCATTGGTCTGGTCGTGCCTCGGAGAGCACGTTAAGTCGTCGGTCCCGGTTGCCATAAGAACATCTATGGCAGTCGTTACAGGTAGTTGGCCTAAAAAATCCAAAAACAACGGTCTTTTTTTTTTTTTTTTTTTTTTTTTTATCGTGCGAAAAATCCCCACGGATACCTCCCCCGCCGGGGTCGGAGGAGGAGGTTATGTCGGACTCGAACCGACTAAAACGCACGCCTTCTGTGGGCCGTCAGTTGAAAACAACGGTCTAACTGCAAAGCTTCGATATCGCCTAATGTTAACATTGGGTTCCACAACCCAATCAGTCAGATGACAATCGCTTCACGGAAAATATCGAGGTCTAGCCAAATCCGTAGTTAAGACTGGTTAAGTGGACCCCAGACTCCGAGCTGAAAGCTTCGGATGCGACTGGGAATTAACGCTAAGAGGAAGAAGAAGATTAAGGAGTTTTTATCAAGAGTGGTTTAGTAAACACATTGGCCAAATTAGGGGCAGGTCAGAAGTACTCTAAACAAGCCGGCTTGAAATGTACTCTATACGCGCAGTACACGTTTCTAGGGTGTCTTTTGAGGATAGCACGGGGTGCTACTGCGGTGGACGAGCTCAAATTCACCAAGTGTAGATTATTACAAAGCAATCTGTGCGCGCCAGGGCGTCGTTTGTCTTGCGATTTAGGTCCAAGATACGTGTCTCGAGATCTAACACCCGTATTCACAAACAATACTGTGAGGTCTCATAGTGTGCTCGAGCGCATAGGGCTGGTAAAATTAATTCACAAACATCACGGAGCAGTATCTAACGCAGTGCGTTCCCTCAACGAAGTATTACTTAAGTGTCATCAATGAATAAAAAGGCTTGCCAGAACGAACGCACTGAGAATTTGTCGTTCTTTGCACAGTTTTGGTAGTAGGTACGCATAGCGAAGTATTGTTTGTGAATACGGGTGTAAATCTGCAAGTGCTAAGCTAACCAATTTGATTACCATTTCGCCACGGGACCATCATAGAGTCTTAATTAAGCAAATGGGCGAATTTTATCTACTAATTTATTATGGTTCATCTGACCGGATCGCTACCGATTTTATAGCTTCTTTAAAATCCAGTTTTAAGTTATAGTTAGCGGCATATATCTGGCTGGATCCAATGTGTCAAAATGTGCTCAAAATTCTATTAAAACTATGCACAGTTTTGATAGATAGCCTCCGTGGCGTAGCGGTAGTGAACGCGGCCGCTACGCAGGAGGCGCGGGTTCGATCCCCGCTCAGTGCAAATATTTGTGTGCATGAAATATGGGTATTTGCATTGGTCTGGTCGTGCCTCGGAGAGCACGTTAAGCCGTCGGTCTCGATTACCATAAAAACATCTATGGTAGTCGTTACGGGTAGTTGGAGCCCTAAAACATTTAAAAACAACGGTCTAGCTGCAAAGCTTCGATATCGCCTAATGTTATCATTGGGCTGTGGAGGTCAGATGGTAATCGCTTCACGAAAAAATATCGAGGTCTAGCCAAATCTGTAGTTAAGACGGTAAAGCGGACCCCAGACTCCGAGCTGAAAAGCTTCGGATGCGACTGGGAATTAACGCTAGGATGAGAGAGAGTTTTGATACATAGAGGTAGGTGTTTTGTGTTTTTAGGTATCTTTTGAGGATAGCACGGGGTGCTAGGGCGGAGGAGCTCAAATCCACCTGGTAAAAAAAAAAAAAAAAAATTTGGTACGAATTGAGAACCTCCTTTTTTGAAGTCGGTTAAAAAGAGGTGTATTATCGCATCACCCACATTTCGCCAATTACGATTTTCGGTCCCACGTAATACGGGGCGAGTCTATTACAGTCAAGTCATGTGCTGTATGTTTACTGTAAAACAGAGAACGGCCCTATACCTTAGTTACCTTTTTTTATCTTGCGAAAAAATCCCCAAGAATACCTCCCCCGCCGAAGCCGGAGAAGGAGGTTATGTCGGACTCGAATCGACTAAAACGCACGCAGTCTTTGGGCCGTCGGTTGCCGGAGGTGAGGTTGTCGTAGCCATATCCCTCGCACCCCGGCCGACCCAGGGCCACATCTCTCGATCCGGCCCTCATCCGGTGTGGGGACCACGGAGTCCCCATAACTTAGTTACCTTCTACGACATCCTAATATGGCCATATTCTACTCCTCCGGGAACCAACAAGACACCAATCATAGATTATAACTAGCTGCCCCGGCGAACTTCGTACCGCCATATTTTCGGCCCGCGTGGTATTCAAATCCCGTTCCCGCTGCACCCTTATCACTTAGGGTTATGAAAAATAGATGTTGGCCGATTCTCATAGATACCGGATAAGCACAAAAAATTTCATCAAAATCGGTCAAGCCGTTTCGGAGGAGTTCGATTACGCACCCCGTGACAGAAGAATTTTATATATTTTACCAAATAAAAAATAAGGGTTGATCGTAGAGGGGTGAAAATTTAGGGTTGCATGTATTTTTGTATGATGTATCATAAAAAAATAAAAAATAAAAATTTTGTCTGAAAAAAAAAATTAAGGGGTGGACCACCCTTAACATTTAGGGGGATGAAAAATAGATGTTGGCCGATTCTCATAGATACCGGATAAGCACAAAAAATTTCATCAAAATCGGTCAAGCCGTTTCGGAGGAGTTCGATTACGCACATTGTGACACGAGAATTTTATATATTAGATTAGATAAACCAAAGGCCTCGCTTTTGTCGCAATTTGGGTTCAAGATATATATGCCGGTAGCTATGTCTGTCGCAAATCTAATTTCTTAGTATCAGTATTATTTTAAAAGTAAACTATTTAAAACAGTTATATTAGAGTTTAATAACCTTGTTGATATTCTTGGCGCAGCGTTAAGACGTTCGACTGCTAACTCAGAGGTCGCGGGTTCGACTCCCGCCCAGTGCAAATATTTGTACGCATGAATATATATATATATGCATTGGTTCGTTTGTTTCTTTTAAACGAATATAGGTACAATGGGCTGCTACCAACTGCTACATAATAATTTTCAAAAATAACTTTAAAAACTATAAAAGTAAATAGTAGAAAATTGTAATCTATTGCAAGTAACAAAATATATAAAAAAAGCTATTAAGTTTTCCATGTCAATTAAAATATTATTATTCATAACAAAATAAATAAACTTTATCCCCAAGATGTCATTACTATAATAAAATAATACCATTTTTTTTATTTTATATACATTTCTTTTTTACATAAGCGTATTTAAAAAGTAGGTAAGTAATTAATAACTTAAAATTCCTAAAAAAAGGAGCATTATTTTTTTTTTTTCAAAATATCAATTTAAAATTGACCCAATTTTATTACCAACATATTAATAAAAGAGCAACATTCTATTACCAACATTAACAAAATTAAACTCACCAATGGGTATCATAAAATATAAGCACTAAATTTAAATTTCACGGCTATTAAAACGAACCATAGACACCACTAGCCCACACCACAACACACAACACTATTGGCGAATCAATATCCTGAAGATGGACTCTAAAAACACGAAAATATAATAAAATATTCATTTGATACGATAATTGAGATGCCGGGGAGAAGGAAGTGCTTACAATCGGAATTATTTGTATCCGTATAGTTAGATTGTTTTAGTATAATGTTGCGAATTACCAAAAACTGGTTTGGAATCACGTACTGAGGGATTTGCGTTAATATTTAATCATTGATTTGATGAGCAATCAATCAATCAATTAGCCTATAGAAGATTATAGTCCACTGCAGGACATAGGCCTCTCCTAGAATGCAATAGGGATGATGATTATTTTGCATTGCTAGTTCCAGACTTTACTAACAACTAGCTGACCCGGCGAACTTTGTACCGCCATATTTTCCGCCCGCGTGGTATTTTGATCCCGATTTATCAGTGTTTCTCTACAATATTATGCATGTATTATACATTATAAACCTTCCTCTTGAATCACTCTATCTATTAAGAAAAACCGCTTCAAAATCTGTTGCGTAGTTTTGAAGATTTAAGCATACATAGGGACGGACAGACAACGACAGCGACTTTGTTTTATAATATGAGTGATTGTAAAAATGTTCAAACACAATGTAAAAATTGTTCATGAATCAAATATACTGAAAATACTGAAAAAAAAACCTGCCACTAACTTTGGAATGCTAAGCAAAGCGAATGGCCTAAGCAATAGTCAGCCAGTTTGTTAAATGTTGTAATAAACGTTAAGGTGCGTACAGATCATGTAACATGTTGTATAACTTGTGTTATATAACATGTCCACATTATCTAACATTGTTTTATAACTTTGCAACATTTAACAATACTGTATCCACTTCAGTGTCCACATTACTGAAACATGTTATATAACATTGTTTAATAACCTGTTATGTTATATGATTTGTACGCACCTTTACGGCTGAATATCATTCAGCCCCCCTAGACAAGTGGCAATTCGTTGCTGGGCGTATGATGGAATAGAATGACAAATGTATAGGATTTGACGTTTTTGACATTCGTTGACGCCTGTCATATACGTCACATTCCATACATTAGCATTCTATTGCATCATACGCCGAGCAACGACGGGGGGGGGGGGGGACTGAAGTTGCTCTGTCTGTTTCAAGATTATTTGGAGCTAGGAGATTATTAATTTCTGATAATATGGCATAGTCCGCCTCTTTATATCATGCTTTCTGAAAAGAATGTCCGTCTGTTCGTTCATTTTCTAGTATTATGTATTCACATATTATGGTAGGTATCTTACTTTGTGAAAAAAAGAAACAGGTATAGGCACAGATTACCGAATGCCCACCTACTAACCCAGGTGGCACTGGTGGCATTGGTGGCGTGCCCAAAAAATTGTGCCGCGTGCCATCTGTGGCACGCGGGCCAATGGTTCGCCATCCCTGGCCTAGACAGCTAATTGAACGGCTGATTAAGCTAGTTGGCGGCGACATACATACGTTCACGCCTATTTCCCTCTAGGTAGGCAGAGACTATAGCCAGCCATTTGACTCTATCCTTACATACTTCACGGGCTTCCTCTACTGGCATTAATAATCCTTTCATGCAAGTCCGCCGGTTTTGACTTTTTTTTTTTTTTATATAGGACACGTCAATTTGACTTCGCCTCGCCTGATGGTAAGCTGAAGGCAAAGTCCCTAAAAAGAGCGTCACCATTACAGACACGTATCATGTTACAATGGTGGCACTCAGCTTGACGGCCTCATCAGATGCTTTTTCACGCCCCGCTTAAAGGACCCAGGACTGTAGGAGGAGGGAAACACGTGAACTGGTAAAGAATTCCAAGACTTAATGGTGCGGCAGAAGAAGGAGTCGCCGAACCGCTTGGTTCTTGATGGAATATTCTGCACCGTATGCGGGTGGCATCTAAGCCCTGCACGTGTTGTCCTGTATAGGAAAGGAGAGGGTGGGATTAATTGGAAGAGCTCATCAGAACATTCACCATGGTAGAGACGGTAAAATACCGCCAAAGATGCCACATCTCTACGCAACTGCAAAGGCTCGAGGGTTTTGGTGATCTCAGGATTCCCAATAATGCGGACTGCACGTCGCTGCAACCTGTCGAGAGCATCTAGTAAGTACTTTGCGGAGCCATCCCAGAGATGAGAGCAGTATTCCACGCAAGAGCGAATTTGTGTCTTGTAGAGAAGGCACCGCTGCTCCGGCGTGAAAAAACGTCTCACTCTGTTCAGGACTCCGAGTTTACGCGAGGCTGTTTTGATGATGCTCTCAATGTAGTTTTTGTTGTTCAGTTTGCAGCGGACATCCATACCTAAGATATTGAGATTGTCCTGCAGTGGCAGTGGCGTGCTCTGAAGAGTTGGAAGGGGAAGGAACGAAGATACCTTTGCTGTAAACGCGCATGCCTGCGTCTTCTTGGCATTGAACTCGACCAGGTTTTCAGAGCCCCATTGGGAAACGTGGTTCAGGGTCCGGTCAAGTTCACTGACGAGAAGCTACTGTACTTCTGACCTGCTCTTTTTTTTTTAAATATTAATTTGGCCAATGTGTGTACTGCGAGGTCGACCCCGGCTGGTCTGCCCATTCACCTGTACTTTACATAGGTATCTGGTGTGTCATTCCCTCCGTACTCATTCGCTCTACTTGCCCAAACCACCTTAGCATACCCTTTTCAATCCTCGTTATGACATTCTCTTTCAGGCCACACCTTTTTAAATAACAAGTTATCCTAGGGAGGTACCGGGACACCTGGAGAATCCTCCCCTCTTTCTGTCAATATAAATCAATGGTTCCAGAAATGGGCTCGTGCAAAAATAAACATATTGTTCAGCTTTATTAATGACAGTCGGGTAGGTATAAATGTTCGTTCACCCGTAATATATATATGTACCCGTAATGCCTACCTATTTTTGATTCAGAATGTTGTCTTTTTTACTGTTATACAACATCATAAAAAAAATAATATCTAGGTATGTTTCGCGAATAAATAACTGTTTATAAAGTAAAATATTATTTTTTATGAGGGAAATAGATAAGGTATAGGTATGTAATCTATAAATTATAATGCAGAATTTGTGGATCTACGTACTACAGTTATTCTGATCCGATTGCCTAAAAGTAATCCGCCAGAGATAATAATAATTAATATTTTAGCCCCTTTAAGCCTTGTAATTACTAGGCAGGTTATCCAGCTCGTTAAAAACAACTACGAGAAATAACTAACCAGAAAGATTCAACTAGGTTGGGCAGCATTTAGCAAACTACGTCGGGTCTTCTCGTCATCCCTACCGCAATGCCTCAAAACAAAAATCTTCGACCAGTGCGTCCTGTTATGACTTACGGAGCCGAAACGTGGACACTGACAGTGGGGTTAGTCCGTGACCTAAAAGTCACGCTTGGTCCGTAACCAATACACGGTGCACCCTGGGCAAGAGAAGCAACGGGAGACGCTGCCGCCTGCAGCCAATACCGGCCACAATGGGAGTGGCCCTGTAGAGGGCTACTGAGAGGCTTTTCACGTATCCCTTTGACTAGCAGAGGGCACAGTGAAAAGTAGGCAAGAAGCGGGCTTTTTGTAGTGCGCATTGGAGTGTTGACTTGATAAAAAAACAAGCAAGGATCACTCTGAATGATTTTAAGCGATAAGACCACCCATTGTACATTAAACTGTATGCGTGTTAACTATTTGTCATACTATAAATCCATTGGTGTACAATCAAGAATTATCTATCTATCTAAGTTAGGTACTAAATTAAGTTAGAATTATATCTACCAATATAACGGCAACTAGGTATAATTTATGAGGTTCTATCAGATTACAATTTATAACTTCATTATTGATTTTATTTGAAATTAATAAATTATATTGTGACACGCGTAGCAAACATAACAGTTGAATTTTAGTTTTATGTGCGAACAGTATATTGTTATAAATTATTCATTAGGTATAATTAAATAATTTATGACAGGTTTATGGTTATAAAATAGTTATAAAATTAGCAACGTTTTATTTTATTGTTTGTTTGTTTTTTATTGTAAAAAAAAACGTAAAAGCGCTGCAATCTGGCTAGATAAGTGAGCACTTTTTCACGATTTTCAACAATATCATCAATTTTCACGTATTTAATCCCGTGTGAGCTTCGGATTCGAGCCGTTAGTTTAGCAGATCATTTCATCTTCTTCATCCTAGCGTTAATCCCAGTAAAACCTCGGATTCAGGGGTCCGCTTTACCAGTCTAACTGATGTGGATTTGGCTGCATTTCGACATTTTCCGTTAAGCAATTGCCATCTGACCTTCACAACCCAATGGTGACATTATCGAAGCATTGCAGCTAGAGCAGTTGCTGGACTTTTTTTAAAGACTTTAACTACCCGTAACAATTACCATAGATGTTCGTATGGCAACCGGGACCGACAGTTTAACGTGCTCTCCGAGGCACGACCAAACCAATACAAATACCCATATTCATGCATACAAAATATTTGCACTGAGCGGGGATCGAACCCGCGCGTCATGTGTAGCGGCCGCGTTCACTACCGCTACGTTAAAGAGGTTCATTTCATAACACAATTTTTTATTCTTGTCTGTTTGTCTGACTTTTCGCGACGGACGTTAGAATTAGCAGCACGAGTGTGACGCCATTGGTATTACACATATTCTTAGACCACGGTAACCACTTTCCATCAGGTGGGTCGTGTGCTGGTCTGCCACATAAGTGGTATTAAAAAAACTGGCATGACGTCGTGGAAGGTGACATGTGTGCCAATGGTCTCACTACCATGGACGCCCAAGATCGTGCGAAGTAGAGGAGGAAGAGCTGGAAGGCGGACCCTGAGCTCCGAGTTAACCTTGGCTTCGGGTGCAATCAGGAAAATGCGTCTCTATCGCCCAGTTTCCGAAAGGCTGATCAACGTCAAATTAACTAATCAGCTGTTAAATCTCTTGTCAAGTAGCAATTGTGTTGCTAGAAACATAGTTAAATAGTTTTATTTTATCGTCTTGTCGGTTAAAATAGCTGATTAACCAACACTATGATCAAATTAAACTATTTAACCATGCTTCTAGTAACCCAATTGCTACTTGACAAGAGATTTAACAGCCGATTAGTAAATTTGACGTTGATCAGCCTTTCGGAACTAGGCATATGAGGATGATGATGGGTTGTGTGCTTATCTATATAACACTTAAGTGGTTTATGAATACTACTTCATTGCCTTATTTATGTTCTCCATGTGGGTGAAGCCGCGGGCATTAACTAGTATTAATATAAAATCATTGTTTTATGATCACTTTAAGCGCGCTACCGGTAATATCACTTATAAATAATATTAAAAACATCGTAAAAATATCGATAATTTTCGTTCGATGTACGGTATTTTAACAAAAAAAGCTTCGTAGTTATGAAGTTGAAGGTTGAATACTTATAAAATAACAGTAAACAATAACAACATTAAAAGATTTTAAAAAAAAGTGTTAGTGTTGGGAATTACCGATTCAAAAAACAATATTTTTCACAATCTGTGAGGCTGAACTCCCTACCTATAGCTGTAGGTGATGATTGTTTATATAGGACACGTCAATTTGACTTCACCTCGCCTAATGGTTAGTTGAAGGCATAGTCTCGGAAAAGAGGGTCACCATTAGACACCATGTTACAATGGTGGCACTCAGCTTGACGGCCTCATCAGATGCCTATTCACGCCACGCTTAAAAGACCCGGGACTGTAGGAGGAGGGAAACACGTGAACTGGTAAAGAATTCCAGGTCTTAATGGTGCGGCGGAGGAAGGAGTCGCTTAACCACTCAGTTCTTCATCATCCTAGCGTTAATTCCCAGTCGAATCCGAAGCTATCACCTCGGAGTCTGGGGTCCGCTTTACCAGTCTTAACTGCGGATTTGGCTGAACCTCGACATTTTCCGTGAAGCGACTGCCATCTGACCTCTACATATCGAAGCATTGCAGTTAGATCGTTGTTTATGGAATATTTAGGGCTCGAACTACCCGTAACGACTGCCATAGATGTTCGTATGCGTATGGCAACCGGGACCGACGGCTTAACGTACTTTCCGAAGCACGACCAGACGAATGCAAATACCCATATTCATGCATACAAATATTTGCACTGAGAGGGGATCGAACCCGCGCCTCCTGCGTAGCGGCCGCGTTCACTACCGCTACGCCGCGTAGGCTGTCAACCTGCCGGAGCTGCCGAACCGCTTGGTTCTTAATGGAATATTCTGCACTGTTTGCGGATGACATCCAAATCCTGCATGTGTTATCCTGTGTAGGAAAAGAGAGGGTGGGACTAATTAAAAGTTCTCATCAGAACATTCACCATGGTAGACACGGTAAAATACTGCCAAGGATGCTACATCTCGACGCATAGCACCTGCGAAGACTCGAGGTTCATTCCACAGGTTGAGACCCGTATCTTATAAGCGGGCCGCGAAAAAGCATCTGATGAGGCCGTCAAGCTGAGTGCTACCATTGTAACATGGTACGTGTCTGTAATGGTGACACTCTTTTCGGAGACTTTGCCTTCACCTTACCATCAGGCGAGGCGAAGTCAAATTGACGTGAAGAAAAAAAATGAAGTTCCTTTCATACCGCACAGTGCGCGCCGTTTCCGATGTGTTACTTACAGCTGTGATCCCTACTAATATTATAAATGTGAAAGTAACTCTGTCTGTCTGTCTCGCTTTCACGCCCAAACCACTGAACCGATTTTGATGAAATTTGGTATAGGGGTAGATTAGACCTCGAGAAAGGACATAGGCTATGTTTGGTCGCGATAACCGACATCCACGCGGGCGGAGCCGCGGGCAAAAGCTAGTGATTTTATAAATTACCTAAAAGGAAGTGCTTCTAATCCGTTTCTGAGATATGGCCTTCACAAACTAACATACATTGCAAGTTATTATATAAAAGCTTGTAAAAACGAAAAGCAATTATATGTTAGCTATTAGATGATTCAATCCCGTCATTGTTTCGTTGGTCATGCTCCAGGCAAGGTCACGGACCAAATAATTGGTTTAACCCCATTATTGATACAAGAATGCCTTGATGGCGCAGCGGTAGACGCGACTGTTGAGCTTTATGTTCCGGATTCGATTCCTAGGTCATGTCAAGTTTACTTAATTGGATTTTTCTACATATTATACATTTTAGATAAAAAAAAATATTGCGCCAGTTCACCAGTAAGTAAGATTTTCTTTGCTCTAGTGCAGGCTTTTCTCTAAGGCTTGCAAGGTCAAACGGCAGTCGCTCTCATAAAACCTGTATAAGCCAAACCAAAGAGAATAAAAAGTGTAAAATTCTCGGCTGAAACG
Organism: Eilema depressum; assembly: GCA_914767945.1. Lineage (NCBI taxonomy): Eukaryota > Metazoa > Arthropoda > Insecta > Lepidoptera > Erebidae > Eilema > Eilema depressum. The sequence continues at coordinate 5,231,184 of OU612040.1, forward strand.
TGGAATAACGATAAAGATAATCTAGAATGACACTGATGCTTTTTTATAAAGGACACGTCAATATGACTACACCTCGCCTGATGGTAAGGTGAAGGCAAATTATCAGGAAAGAGAGTCACAGTTATAGACACTGTTCAATTAACGGCCTGAATGATTCAGTCGTATCGTTTGTTACAACATTTAACTAACTGGCTGGGTAATGTTCAGGCCATTCGTACGATGGGGTACCACCCAGGCAATAAGACAGAAAGGTAGTGATAGGTTTATTGAGAAAAGCAGCACAATTCGACTTGAATAGGTTAGAATTATTTTGTTTGTTGCTTTCTTTTATTTATTTTTTTACAATCATGCAGAAACGAGAGATTTGCCTAGCTGTTTAATTAAATGGCTGAAAATCATTCAGGCTGAACGGCGTCGTTTAGGTAACAGCCTTGGCAGTTAATTGAACGGCTGATTAAGCTGATTAAGTTAATTGAACGGCTGAGACATAATATCTAATGTTATAATGTAGGTATTTGATTGCTAAGACAACTATACTATCGGGTAGCCGACGTTCATTCTCTGAACCTATTTTCTAACTCAGTTGGGTCGGCTTTCCAGTCTGTGATGTGGCTGAACTTTGATATTTTCCGTAAAGCGACTACCATCTGACCTCCATAACCAATTGGCGATATCGGCTTACAGACAAGCCAATATTAGGCACACGAAAGGATACTTGTACGAATAGAAATTTTTTAATTTTTAATTTTTTTGAACTGAAAATGTGTAATGTCCGATTACCCAAATAAGCGGTTTTGTACCGTCACACAAAAAACATGCTTAGCTTAGATGAATCTTAAGATACTTTTCTTTTAGAAAACCGTCTAAATCTCCCTGAAGTTACATAAATATATACAAAGTTACAAGTAAGAACTTATTAATAACATTAGTATCTACGTTTTTGATTGGTTAAAAAGATTGACAATAAAAAAGATAAGAAATAAATACTAAACAGGAAAAATAAACTCAGACTTACCTATTACACTATTTCTTTCACAATTTCACAAAACACACACTTAAAAAAACTAATTTATGGTGTTTTTTATTTAAAAAAATAACGTAACATTTTTTTTAGAAATAACGTATTGTATTGTATCGTATATCACATTTTGGAACACGTATTTCTTCAAGTAATCATTCCCATCTGATAATTTTGATAACAATGTGTATACATGTGTTTTAATTATCAATACTCAATAAAATATATTCTAATTATTATCAGCCAAAGGATTGTTTTCGTACATAGATAATATTTATATAATCTTCATTGTACGGTTCCGCCATTATAGAGACGGAATAAAAGGCGCCAATTGATTTCACGGCGTAATGGTAATTACTTACACCATATTTGCCAATTTGGACGATTTAAAAACACCTGTGTACCTACTGTTTATTTATACTGTTTAATTGTCTGAGTCTCTTTTGTTATTTAAATTACTGCAGACATATAAATATATTCTCGAGACATAGGTATATCTTGCAGCACACGTTTCTTGGGTGTCTTTTGAGGATAGCACGGGGGCTATTGCGGTGGACGAGCTCAAATTCACCAAGTACCTATAGATTGTTACAAAACAATCCGCAGCCAGGCGTCAGAGCCTCGTTTGTCTCGCGATTTAGGTCCAAGATACGAGTCCCGAGGTATGCCTACTCACGTCTTTATCCAAGAACAATAGAAAGAAAGAAAGAAAGAAAAGACGTTTATTAAACACACACATAAAAAAAATACAAAATAACACCCACTAAAATAAATACACAGAAACATAGTTACATAATAATACTATAAAGTAGCATGACTCATCACTAGTAATGCGAGCGCGCGGCGCGCACGGGTGATCTACTTATAGTCCGTCATCTGCTTCTAGCCTTCCTTACACACTTCATGAATTTCCCTTTTATGCAAGCTCGCGATTCGACTGTTTTCGTGGCTCGATTCAGTACCATCATGTTTTCAAAGCGTATGATTTAGAAAATATAAGTAGACTAGCTTTCGCCCGCGGCTCCGCCCGCGTGGATGTCGGTTATCGCGACCAAACATAGCCTATGTCCTTGGTCAAGGTCTAATCTACCTCTGTACCAAATTTCATCAAAATCGGTTCAGTGGTTTAGGCGTGAAAGATAGACAGACAGACAGACAGACAGAAAGACAGACAGAGTTACTTTCGCATTTATAATATTAGTAGGGATAGGTACCTACTTTTTTGCCTAAAGCGTAGAATAAATAGGTAGGTATTTAGTGCTACGCCAGTTTGACCCCTTTGACTCGGTACAAAGACGGGCGTTGAGGCTCGTCTCGTCGGCAATCCTATACTCGTAGGCGATGTGGAACCTCTCAGTCTCAGAAGCGACTTTGCCTCACAGTGTGTGTTTTACCGTCTGTACAATGGTTTGTGCTCAGAACTGTTTGACATGATGCCAACAGCTACATTCTATCATCGCACCTCTCGCCACAGGCAGGGAATTCATCCTCACACATTGCGTCCGGAAACGGTGCGTAGGTACTGCCCCTCTAGACAAGTGGCAATTCGTTGCTCGGCGTATGATGGAATAGAATGACAAATGTATGGGATTTGACGTATATGACAGGCGTCAACGAATGTCAAAAACGTCAAATCCTATAAATTTGCCATTCTATTCCATCATACGCCGAGCAACGGATTGCCACTTGTCTAGGGGGGCTGCGCGGTTTGAAAGGCACTTCATCCCACGCACACTCAAGCTGTGGAATGAACTCCCTGCGGTGGTTTTCCCAACCGACTACAATATGGGGTTCTTCAAGAAGGGCATTAGAAGGTTTCTTCAGGGTCGGCAGCGCGAGTGTGACGCCCCTGGTGTTGCATACGTCCATAGGCCACGGTGACCGCTTCCCATCAGGTGGGCCGTGTGCTTGTCTGCCAACTAAGTTGTATAAAAAAAAAAGTGCTATGGTAAATTTTCGTAGACATAGGATTTTGAAATTCTTGTTTTTGATCTCTGACTCTCTGTTCTTTATAAAAGTTGTTTGTAATTTTTTTGTAACTCTTCTCTCCTTTACTACTAAGTAATTAATTCCTAATTTACTGGCTGGGACAGACCGGATGCGGATGGCGAAGGATCTGGAGAAATAGCGCACATTAGGAGAGACCTATCAGACCTATGTCCAGCAGTGAACTACGATAGTCTCTATTTCATTGATTGATATTATCTCCTAAATTTACTAAATATTGAATTGATTATCCCTACTATCCCTACTAATATTATAAATGCGAAAGTAACTCTGTCTGTCTTTCTGTCTGTCTGTCTGTCTGTCTGTCTGTCTGTCTGTCTGTCTATCTTTCACGCCTAAACCACTGAACCGATTTTGATGAAATTTTGTACAGAGGTAGATTAGAACTTGGGAAAGGACATAGGCTATGTTTGGTCGCGATAACCGACATCCACGCGGGCGGAGCCGCGGGCGAAAGCTAGTATTATATATACACATTATTATTAACATTTTCTACTTCTGTCATGGTAAGTACAATCAATATTTATATTCTCACGCCTGTAAATCCTCGAACGGGTAGGCAGAGGTGTTTTAACACCCACATTTCGCCAACTATGATTTCGGTCCCACGTCGAGAGCCTATTGCCGTCTAGCGGGCACATTGTCATGGGCTGTATGTTTACTGTCGGATGGAGAACAGCCCTATCCCTTAGTCACTTTTTACGACCCCCTTAGAAAGAGATGGGGTGTCCCTATTCTGCTCCGGTATTCGATCAATTAGTCTATTGCAGTCCACTGCTGGAAATAGGCCTCTCCCAAGTAAATTTAAGTGCAATTCCTATACTATTACGATTATTATTTATTACTTTTATCAAGCTAGATAACCGTTTAAAGATAGTCATTAATATATATCGCGTTGTGAGTAACTACATCACTATTTCAATTAGGTTGGTTATCGTAAATCACTATACTATTATCGATAGCGCCATTAAGTTATAATAAATTAATAAATTTAAAAAACCCCCGGACCAAAAAGAACCTATAAAAAGTAAAATAATAACTATTACATTATGACCTACCCTAAGTATTGACCCTTTTGTCATTTGTCTCGTCGGGGGACCGTTAAGTACCCCCTAACGGTCAGACGGCTGTCCAGGTATATTTGAAAATATTAGATTTCGCATTGCCACTTTCACTTCTCATATTTTTCAAATGGCTGAACCGATTTTTATGAATCATAGCTAAGAACACTCTCGACTAAAACATCTTTCAAACAAAAGAAACAGAATAGAAATCGGTTCAGCCGTTTAGGAGCTACGATGCCACAGACAGACTGACACACACACACTCACACACACACACCCATACACACGTCAAACTTATAACACCCCTCTTTTTTGTCGGGGGTTAAAAAATGCTTTTTAAAACGGTTTGGGTTATAGGGATTTTATTTATACCACTTAGGTGGCAGACAAGCACACGGCCCTCGGCAAAAGTGGTTACCGTGGCCTATGGACGTATGCAACACCAGGGGCGTCACACTCGTGCTGTCGACCCTGAAGAAACCTTCTAATGCCCTTCTTGAAGAACCCTATATTGTAGTCGCTTGGGAAAAGCGCGGGGAGCTCATTCCACAGCTTGAGTGTGCGAGGGATGAAGTTCCTTTCATACCGCACAGTGCGCACTGTTTCCGGTCGCAATGTGTGAGGATGAATTCCCCGCCTGACGATGACGATGACGAAGACGATGAATTTATGGTTAGGACCATCGTTAGAAACGAAGCCCTGGCGCGCGTGGATTAGTTTGATATAATCTATGATTAGCGGATTTGAGTTCCTCTGCTGTGGCACCCCGTGCTATTCGCAAAAGACACCCAACAATCGCGTACTGCGCTTAAAGAGTACCTAGGTTATTACCCGACTACGGCGAAGCCAAAGAAGGGTTATGATTTTGACAGGCTATGTATGTATGTATGTTCGTTTGTTACCTCATAGCTCTTCAACTACATAATCGAACAGGACAATTGAGGTATCGTTAGAAACGTCTTGATCGTCCGCTGGTTATAGGCTATATGACGTCTTACTAAATCTAATGTGGCGCCCTCTAGCGGACATAAAGTATTGCAATAAAAAATAAGCAAATGTTGGTGCATATTTCTGATCTGAGAATAGGTCATAATCTAATTTAACTTCCATTTTTTTAATAGTGGCCTAACAACGTTTGCCGTGTCAGTTCGTACCAAACGTGCAAACGGATTGAGAATAAAGTTCGTTCACCTAAGTTGACCTTCCCCTCTAGACAAGTGGCAATTCGTTGCTCGGCGTATGATGGAATAGAATGCCAAATGTATGGGATTTGACGTATATGACAGGCGTCAACGAATGTCGAAAACGTCAGATCCTTTGTCATTCTATTCCATCATACGCCGAGCAACGAATTGCCGCTTGTCTAGGGGGGCTTGTGACCAATCTGGACAGGTTATTCAGTGGTCGTAAACATTTTTCACACTGTAACGTAAGAAAGCTATAACTTAGTAGTACCTAAGTAGGTATATTGAGAAATAAAAAAAAAATTGAACATACCAAGATGGACCTACACGTTCACTCCGTTTGGGTTGTCATTATGATCTACATAAAAATTCCAAGAATGTACCTATCATCTAAACAAAGAAATTATTTTATAATAGATAGGATGAATTAAGGTAAACACATCTATAAAGATTACACTCTAATTCTTTAATCCATTGATTAGTTTCGACAGGGTGTTAGAAATTGATTAGTTTCTTATAGGTGAGTAGAGTAGCGGCGTAGCGGTAGTGAACGCGGCCGCTACGCAGGAGGCGCGGGTTCGATCCCCGCTCAGTGCAAATATTTGTGTGCATTAAATATGGGTATTTGCATTGGTCTGGTCGTGCCTCGGAGAGCACGTTAAGCCGTCGGTCCCGGTTGCCATAAGAACATCTATGGCAGTCGTTACGGGTAGTTGGTGCCCTAAAAAGTCCAAAAAAAAACAACGGTCTAGCTGCAAAGATTCGATATCGCCTAATGTTAACATTGGGTCGTGGAGGTCAGATGGCAATCGCTTCACAGAAAATATCGAGGTCTAGCCAAATCTGTAGCTATGACTGGTAAAAGCGGACCCCAGACTCCGAGCTGAAAGCCTCGGATGCGACTGGGAATTAACGCTAGGAGGAAGAAGAAGGTGAGTAGAGTAGCCAGAGCTCACTGGAGAAGTTTTGTGCTATCAGTGGGAAGACCAAAGGCTTGTCCTGCTTGTCTTCTGCGCTGACGGCACAGAATCTCTCTGTTCTTACAGATCGGTAGCACGAGTGTGACTCCTCTGATGTTGCACTCGTCCATATGCACGGTAACCACTTTCCATCAGATGGGCCGTGTCTTGTCTGAAACCTAGGTGGTAAGGAAGATTCTTAATTATAATTTCATTAGGGAGCTTGTTGTAGAAGCGTAGTTATATACAGTTATCCTGGAATGAATCACTAATCTCGTAAAGTCTATGACATACTAGCTGCTGACCGCGGCTCCGCCCGCGTGGATATCGGTTATCGCGACAAAACATATCCTATGTCCTTTCTCAAGGTCTAACTTATCTCTGTGTCAAATTTCATTAAAATCTGTTCAGTGGTTTAGGCTTAAAAACGTAACAGATAGACGAAAGAATAAATTCATTTTTAACAAAAAAGTTTAACCGACTTCAAGAAACGGAAAAGAGGCACTGAAAAGCGAAAAATAACTTAATTTACAGACTTACTGATTTATTAGAAGTCGGTGCCTAGCCTAAGGGAGGCCATATTTCAATTGATTGCATCATAGTAATGTAGTTCAGACACAACAAACAAAGTTGGCTGGCACCGACTTCTAATAAATCAGTAAGTCTGTAAATTAAGTTATTTTTCGCTTTTCAGTGCCTCTTTTCCGTTTCTTGAAGTCGGTTAAACTTTTTTGTTAAAAATGAATTTATTTTCCTCTTTTTAGTGAGTTTGTACAGTCTCACGACTGTACATCGCATGTATAGTGACCTGACTGTACATACGCTGCTGACGCTACACTACAGATCGAACCGGCCGGCCACGCTAAATAAAAAAAACATTAAAGCATTATTCAAAAATAATTTTTAAAATAAATGCATATACACCGGAAATATAGCTGAATATTCTGAACACTTCTGCGTACCCCTTCAAAGGACTCAGGCGTGATGTTATGATGTGTAATGGCAGAAACATTGCAATAATATGCCATTGCAGCAATCGCGGCTGATTTCCTGGTACTTTTTGAAGAGTTCCTTGGCCTAATCTCGGAAACCCATCATCAGATCTTTACGAAATTTAAATGGGACCACTTCGGAATAATCTAGTTACGAACACAAAAAGAATTTTCAAAATCTGTCTAGAATTGGCTTCACAATCGCGTAACAAACATACAAAAAAATAAAAAAAAAATAAAAAAAAATTGGGTACGATTTGAGAACCTCCTTTTTTGAAGTCGGTTAAAAACAGAAATACAGAAAGATAGTTAGGTACTTTCGCATTTTAATACTAGTATGGATTTTAGTATAGTAGATGACGAAATTACGGACGTTGTTGTTGTGTAAGAAGGCGCTTAAACAGATAAGTTAGGCGGCTATCTAGTATCTACGGCTTTATGAGTAAGCCGGAAGTAATTTAAAACTAAGATTGTAACTGAAAAAGTAAAGTGCTTTTAGTTTTTGCACATTAATAGTAATAATCTATACGTAAATAGGTATGAATGAATCGCCGAAATGTATGTAGGTACGTGCTTAACTCACGTGACGACATAAGGGCAAGGGAAGTAGTTGCCCGGAACGAAGTGATGTTGATGGTATTCCTGGGCATCGCCAACATAGGTTCTCTCAAACGGTAAGATTGACTTGGCTCCCGAAGAAATTGACTGGAACGCAAGAAAACTAATTCGTAGATAGTAACTTCGTTTAAATTCAGTCCCTCTAGACAAGTGGCAATTCGTTGCTCGGCGTATGGTGGAATAGAATGCCAAATGTATGGAATTTGACGTACATGACAGGCGTCAACGAATGTCAAAAACGTCAAATCCTATACATTTGTCATTCTATTCCATCATACGCCGAGCAACGAATTGCCACTTGTCTAGGGGAGCTGGACAGCCTTTGTGGCGTAGCGGTAGTGAACGCGGCCGCTACGAAGGAAGCGCGGGTTCGACCCGGATTAAAGTTAGGATGAAGAAGAACTTCGTTTGAATAAGTGCTCTTTTTTTATCGTGCGATAAATCCCCACGGATAACACCGAAGCCGGTGGAGGACTTGAACCGACTAAAAACGCACGCCGTCTGTGGGCCGTCGGTTGCCGGAGGTGAGATTATCGTAAAATATCCCTCGCATACCAGCCGACCCAGGGCCATATCTCTAGATCTGGCCCTCTTCCGGTGTCTCAGACCAGTCCCCAACTCGCCCATTTCACAGTTCCCATAGGAAGGCACGCATTGCACGCCGCCACCGTGGCCTGCTTCTGCTAGGCTGAATAAGTAGATACTCTTATGTGCGTTCTACCTTATATAGAACATCAGGGTCAACATCAAAGCCTTGAAACAAATTAGGTACTTAATTAGTGCCGTATCTCCCACAGTACTTCAATATTGTAAAAGTAATTAGATTACACTGGTCGCTGTTATCACTATGCAGTTTATTTTAATCTTTCCTGCTTATAAAGACCGCTGTTAATACTAGGCGATTGCACTGATTATGGTGATTTTGTAGCCGACTGCACACGACAACTGCCGACGCACGCAACACATGCGCGTAATTCATTGCGGCTTCTCAATGGTCCCTTTTATCCGTATCGGAGTTTAACAAGTAATGGATACCTACACTGTATGTGCTGCATGCGTCTGTCGTTGTCGAACGAGGTTGGCTTCGGAATCATACCTTTAAACGGAGCTAAAGACAACTTTGTTGACAATTAGAGAGACCCAATTCTAACCTAACCGACAGCTTCTGCGGCGGCGGCGTGACGGTAGGGCATTCTTACTCAGGGGCGCGGGTTCGAATTCTGCTCAGCAAATATTTGTATGCATGAAGTATGAAAGTAAATTGAATGCTGTGGAAATGAGAAGTCTGAGAAGTATAACTGGGGTGAAGATGATGAATCGAGCGAGGAACAGCGTGATAAGGAAACGATGTGGTGTGGTTGAAGATGTAGTGACTAAGATAGAGAAAGGGATGGTTAGATGGTTTGGAAACGGAGGGGATGGACGAACGAAGACTGGTGAAACAGATTTATGAAGGGTGAATGGGCAACCCGGTAGGGGTCGACCTAGATATACGTACTTATGTCAATCAGATCAAAGGCATTTGAAAGAAAGGACATGTCAAGAGTACCCGAAACCGGTGATGAAAATATTTTTGAAAGTAGAAGGCGCGAAAGGCGTGATTGTATGTAGATATGTATGTATGAGTGTCTGTCGAAGGACTGATGGCCATTGGAGCAGACCGGTCCTAGAGTGGAGACCTCGAGAAGGAAAACGTTAGGTGGGAAACCCCCTAGCCAGGTGGACTGACGACCTACGAAGGGTGGCTGGGACGGACTGCGGAAGGCGGAGGATCGGCAAACGTGGCGCATATTGGGAGAGACCTATGTCCAGCAGTAGACTGCAATAGGCTAATTGATTGATTGATTGATGTATGAGTGTTCCCACTCTGTGATGCGGCTAAGCTTCGATGTTTTTCATGAAGCGAATGCATTGGTAATGCATGTAACACGTCTATAGGCCATAGTAACCACTTTCCATTAGGTGGGCCGTGTGCTTGTCTGCGACCTAGGTAGTATAAAATCTTCGGGAGATCTTCCCCAATGTGTCCAAGCGGGAGTGGTTATGTCAGACTCAAACTAACTAAAACTGCAGTCTGTTCCGGGTCATCAGTTGCCTAGGGATAATATCCCTCACGACCCGTCTGACCCAGGGCCATCGAAGGCCCCTCAGGTGTGAGGTTCCAGTGTTCCCATCTTTCTCCGGATAGGGGGTTGGCGCTCATCGCACTGCTGCTGCGGCCTGCTCCACCCGTCACCCCCAGGCCCGCTCTCATGGGGAACGGAGGTCATTCTGCGACCTCCGACACCCGAGTCGCCTATACGGGATGGGAGAAACCTGAATCTCTTCCGGCCCCTCTCCCCCGATGGAACTGGTACTGGCGTTGGAAAGAAGAGGGAATACTCTAGCCGCGCACGTGTTACCCTCTTCCTACGGTCCCGGGTTCTTCAAGCGGGACGTGAAAAATCATCTATCAATGCCGTCAAGTTAGAGGGACCATCATTTTAAAGCCAATAGCATCAGAAATGGTGGTCCATATCTTCTGGACTGCACCTCAGCCTTTACCATCTAGCGGAGTGCAGTCAAATGACAGACAATATAAAAAAGAGGAAGAGTCATGGTTACGATGATAAAGAAAACACAATAAAATATTTTTCTAATGATATATTTATTAGAAACATAGCAACAATACCTTATTTTTTTAATCTACATAATTACAAATGGCGGCGTAACTACAGGCCCTTAAGCGTGGGTGCAAGGGTTAATGGATGCATGCAACCCAGTACACTGGGTGCATGGACCGTCTACACTGCATTAGAGCAGCTCATTACATCGCACAATATAGTATACCGGGTGCATGGGTGCATGTCAACTCAGTGCATACGGGTGCAACCCCTACACCCTAATGGGTGCAACCCAGTACACTGGGTGCCAGGACTGTCTACGCTCGCTGCATGAGAGAGTAGCTCATAACATCGCACAAATCAGTATACCGGGTGCATAGGTGCATGTCAACTGGGTGCATACGTGCACTCGGGTGCAACCCTCTACATATTGCGTCATTAATAAGTGAATATATATAACTGAATATAAACATAATTCAATGTACTAATATTTGTTTTTAGTATGAATAAATGACTGATAATTTGATATTTTTATACAAATGAAAAATGTGATACTTAAAATTAAATAGTTTAATAAATAAACATGAAAATAATATTATCAATTATTTCAACCCGTGGTTCCCAGCAGAGTAAAATTTGGGCCACCCTATCTCCTCCCATGCGGTGTCGTACAAGGCGACTAAGGGATAGGGCTGTTTAACATCAGACAGATATATACAGCCCATACTCAGCCTCAGATGCATGGCTCGATTCAACAATAGTGCCCGGAATACGGCAATAGGCTCACTCCCTATTACGTGGGATTGAATACAATGATTGGTGAAATGTGGGTGTTAATTCACCTCTGCTTAATCCTCCAATAATTTCGGTACACTATCAATACATAAGTTGGCAGGTGGTAGACTCTTTTATATAACTAAGCTGTATATAAAAGTAACGTTACTCAAATACTGAATAATGTAACGTTACTCAAATACTGAATAAAGTAACGTTACTCAAATACTGAATAATGTAACGTTACTTAAATACTGAATAATGTAACGTTACTCAAATACTGAATAATGTAACGTTACTCAAATACTAATAATATGCTCATCCTATGGCACAAAATTAAATTTGACTATTATATCGGTAACTTCATTGTTGATTTTAAAACTAAACTAGCTTCATCCGTTTTAGGTTAGATTTCACTAGTGAAAACCAGTTTGACTAAACTGCGTTCTATAGTTTCATGAAGCGCTTTAAAGCCTTTGCTGCTTCAAAGAAATAATAAGGACCGAGTAAAATAGGGTGAATAGGGATCAGGGGTGAATAGTGATGAAATGGTCGTTAGATTTTTTTCATATTTTTTTTACAAAATTTTAAGTAGATACATTACCAGATATTTCATGATTCTGTCATTACATAGTCTATGGTTGGTTCACTTGTAAGCTACAGAATTTTGCTGACGATTTTATTTCTATTCACCCTTTGATTCCTATTCACCCTGTTTTACGGTACCTTACATAAACGATTGAAATCAATAAAATTCGAAATTCAAAATATTGACCTAAATACATTTCTTCTATTTTCAAATTTGGAATGTCATTTGTTATAATTTTTTTTTTTTGCTATTTTCACTTTCATATTTCGAATGTCATTTTAAACACACATAACCTATATTACAGCTACTTTACATATGAACACAATACAATTTAACGCCTAAATTATAATAGCATACAATAATTTAATAAAAATATAATTTCTTTCAAAATATACAAATATATTATTATTGCATATACATATAGGTAGTTTATTTAACTACATAGATATTATTACAGTTTAGTTCTTCGCATGCGGTGTCGTACAAGGCGACTAAGGGATAGGGCTGTTTAACATCAGCAGATATATACAGCCCAGACCCAGCCTCAGATAAATGGTTCGAGTCAACAATAAGGCCCGAAATACGGCAATAGGCTCACCCCCTATTACGTGGGACCTAATATGTACAATGATGGGTGAAATGTGGGTGTTAATTTGGCTCTGCCTAACCCTCTGGGGATAAAGGCGTGATTATATGTATGTTTATATGATCCATTTACCTCCAAACAAATTCATTTATTTAAATAAATACTACCTATATCCATAACAATACAAATACTGATCGTTACTACAAGCTAACTTTTCACGCGTTATTTGGCCTAATTTTAAATAACAATAATAGTTTAAAATAATAATAAATAGTCGTTACAATTATATGTACCAATAATAATAATAATAAATTAAATTACACATCATTTTATGAGTGAAAATGGGTGCATACCATGCACCCTTACACCAGTCATGTAAATTATTATTTTTCTGTTTGTGTTAGTTATAATTTGACAAACTTGTACAGTGAGTGATAACGGGTGCATATACCTTTACACAAGCTTATACAGTGAGTGAAAGTCACCTCTGCTGAATCTTTATAAGTTTTACCAACTTCCCGCTGTGCAAGTTTGTAAAATTTTACCCCTTCAAAATAACTATTACCTTTTCTAAGCATTGAAAATAATTTCACATGCATACACAACGACGGGTGCATGCATGCACCCTCACACTAATTATTTTTGCACTTTACATTTTCATGTTATGTTTGATTACATCATAGTAAGAAACCGGATGCATTACCTAAGTACAAAATCAATGATCGCTTGGTTCAACGTTAAAAAAATCCGGTGTTATAACAAAAACGGAATGAAATGCAATACATACGTATTAAATACATACTTAACGTATTAAATAAATAAATAAATGACAGGAACAGCCTTATTTGACTGAAAAAGTATCTCACTTCTCCAATCAAATAAGAGCTATTCGTACCTACTGGCAAAAACATTGCGCTACCACCTATTTAGATAGTGAATAGAGATCAATGGGTGAAAGAAAAGGCCGTTAGATTTTTAAATAATTTATTTTACACAATTTTAAGTATCTAACCAGATATTTGATAATTCTGGTCATATTATTACATTGAACTAGTCCACAGTTTCTCTTATTAGAAAATAACTACAAAATGCAGCTGACCATTTTAATTCTATTCACCCATTGATCTCTATTCACCCCGTTTTACTCTGTAATTATTTTTGCTAACGGGTGCACAATGCACCTGTTTTCACGCCATTTTTATATTTTTAATATATTTAACTACACCGCAGACTGTTTGGTTTAGTTTCGTATCAATTGACTTCTGTGAATATTTTTATAATATTGTTATAACTAAAAGGGTCCCAAGCATTTTATATAGACGTTATTGCAATGCGATACAATCCGTGTCAATAATAAGGGCGCGTTCGTATCAAGTGTATTGTGCCGACTATACTTAGTTTGTTATTTAGAGTAGACTGCAGACTAGAGCACTCATCGAGTATTTGCTAAAAACTATTTTTTTACGCGTATTTATGATTAGTAGAATATGTATCTACTAGACTACCTATTCAAATGTGGTTGGTTTTTAACAAATACTCGATAGTCGATAAGGGAACAATCTGAAGCTGGATCTCGTACTAGAGAGGCCACACACCAAAGGCAAGCACACAGCAAATTGCAATACAATTGCAGCAATTTGCAGCAAATGCTTCTGGACACTTCTTGTTAAGAAGTTGTGTGCTCACTGTTTTCTGCTTTGATAAGTGTCTCCCCTTACATAACTGAATAAGCGGTCGCAGTTACGAAGGAAATAAAATATTGCATTTCGTATTCCTTTATTTTCTATACATAAAATTTATTAACAAAAGGACCAATATGTCAATTTGGTTCTGTCGCTGTTACATTCAGAAACATGTTGAATTAAAGTTAATATTATGTGTATTTAGCGCTCACAGTCAGCGGCTAACAAAACGCCTGATACGAACGCAACCTAACTCATATAAGGAGAAACAAATTATTACTTGTTTTCATTTATAACGTTACTAAAATCACGTTTTTTATGAGACTTTTTAATAATTTTACATTTTTTATACAAATTTCTTACTACAAACGAACGAACATACATAAGTACAATTTTAGGCCAACTCTGATATGGTTTTGTGGAAAAGACCTATGTTTTTGACTAGATTTTCTAGATTTATTGAGTAAGATTATATTTGGTCCTATGGTCAGAATTTGGAGTAATTAATCAAAATGAGGTTTAATTACACTGGGAAGTATGAAACTATAGCTTTTACAATTTCATATGGCTATTTCTAATGTGGCTACAAGAAAATAGGGTAGAAAGGGGTAAAATGGCAAGATAAATTAACTTGAAAGTCAATTCTTATTTCTTATACAGTTTAAATTACAGATTTGATTTTGTGAGCCGCGATGTCATTTTTAAAAACCCCGCCCTCCTCATGTTTACCATGTGACATAGGACTATTTTAGTCGAAAATTTACACGAATTTTTTTAATCTTTAAAATAAAACTATTTTTACCATAGCAGCTGAAAAGTAATTGAAACGTCGGGTTCTGTGTAAATGAAAAAATAGCACGAAATACGTAAATCACGATAAAATCCGTTAAAATGAAGATACTATTGAAAGTGTACGCGAATATCATTCTTTGATATAAAACCACTTTAAGCGGTTTCTATCGCGATTTATTTTGGTATTATTTTATTATTTACATCTAATCCAACGTTTTGGCTATTTTTCAGCAGCCATAGTCGTAAGGTGAATTAAAAATAGTTTTATTTTCAATTAATTTAGTGTTCAAATATTTCTTCAATGTTTCACAAGTTAGCTCATGTCCATTTTACCCCATTTCACTCTATAACAGTATATTTATAAATTCTTTTCCACAAAAGTAAACACCATATTATAATCCCAACATATTTTTCTCTATAAGTGCACATTTTTTTCTACATATGAAACTGCCTAACTTTTTTTTACAACTCGAGTGATTTTTTTGACAAACATCGCATTCATTCGTTCTCTATCTCCTCTCTACGGTGATTAGAACTGTAAGTTGAAACCCATGGTTATTCAAATAATACTCAACTTTAAGACGCTCTCAAATATAATTTCAATTTTTATTTTATCCTTTCGGACTATCAAGTTAAATTCACGTAAAATTGCATTCCATAAATGTTGAATTCCCGGAATGTTGAATCCCATGAAGGTGAATTTCCAACATGTTGAATTATTATTGCCCGAAATGTTGAATCCCTTATGTCGTTTTGTATCAGAACTTATTAAACTATTCAATGGCGTTGATAACTTTTGTCAAGTTTTCAAACATAACAACGATTGAAATGGACTTAGTCAACATTAAAGAGATTTTAGTTCGTGTGTGCGCAACCAGATCGATTGCACACGTCCATAGGCCACGGCAAACTCTTTCCAACAGACGGTCATGTGCTTTTCTGCCACCTAAGTATTAATAAAAACAGATTTCGGGATATTGACATTTCCGGAATTTGACATTTAGGGAACTTGACATTTTAAAACCACTTGACATTTTGGGAATTTGACATTCTGACTGAAAGGCAACATAAAACTTGAGAACATCTTATAATTGAATTGTATTTAGTGTTCGTTATACTCCTGGCGGATAGGTCATTACGGTATTGTGGCTAAAACGGAATATTTTTTACGATGTTACAATGCCACTGAAGCCATGTAGTTAGGTTAAAATCAGTGTTTAAAAAATGTACGGATTTTGTTGTAATACAAAACTTATGTTTGACTTAGCCAATCTTTGAAACGGCTGAACTTTCATGGCTCATTTACACCAGGTCGACAGTCCACCAGTGTGTAGTGGTCAGAGCATTCCCCCTGTAAGGGAAAGATTGCGGGTTCGAGTCCCGCTTAGGTCGATTCTCTTTTCTTCTTCTTAATCGACAGAAGAATATATCTGTTATCGATATAACAACACTATCCACACATTTTCATTGTTAAAAACTGTATGTATGATACAAATCACCAGTTCTCATTCATACAAACGGATCATTCTATACATAAGCAACCATTTCTAACGCTAATATGGCCGCGTATCGCTTGCGTGGCAACTGCGGGATACAATGTGGCGACTGTAGGCGATTGCGTGGCAACTGCGTGGAATTTATTTACGCTGGTATTCTTTTAATCTATTTTTGAATGTTTAAGTCGGATATTAGTCGGATATTCGATCCGCGCTCAGTGCAAATATTTGTATGCATGAATATGAAATGCAATATTTGCGTTTATATCGTTTTGATATCAGTTATTTTTCTGGTAAAACCTTAATTTAAGTCTTCACAACTTAAGAGACTATGCCGATTATATATTTAGGCTTCCACTTCGAGATCCTGGGGTCCGCTATTCTATTTTGTTTACTAAATCTGACCCTACGTATTCGTCCTAATTTTCTCTAAGTGCTACTTGCAAACTATTTCATTAAGAAAACAATGTTTTTAATTAATAATCATTAACTTTCACGCTAGTAGCACCGACTAGAAACATATAGTTTACTAAAATCTCTTAAAACTCACGACGCAACACCATTTTCTAATACATTACACAATTCGGCAACTCCAACGCAACTCCCACGCAACAGCCCCGCAACAGTCACGCAACTACCCCGCAACAGTTTCATTCGTATTATTATTGCGATACATTATTTGCTAGTATCTATAGTAGTTAGGTTTGAATGGTCCTACTTTGTTCAGGCCTAGGTATTTCGCTTGCTCGTCTGTTAGTTCTGTGAGGTGAGCGTCGAAGGTGGGTAGGTGTAGACTGGCGACATATTCGTCCATTTTCTTTGGTAATAGATATACGTCAGCCTGGAAGAGAAAGAAAAAGTTTTGAACTATATTATTGAAGTAGTTCACCCTTACATGTTCAGTCTGATGTAAATGTGTTGTTACAGATATGAGGGTGAGTGCGTTCAGATTCAAACTCACCTTGCACTGGTAATGCATCGCGTTATATAGCCAGGTAACACACCAAGGTGAGTGTATTCAAACCTTAACTCACCTTATACTGATGATGTGTCACGTTGTGTCTCAATCAGCGCAAATGCTTGTAAAGCGGGTAAACAAATCAGAAAGTAAGTGCCTCGGGTTCAAACTCACCTTGTACCGGTGATACGGGGTGTTGTATTACTCGATCAATGCGAGAGCTGCGGTAAGAGCGGCTACCAAACACCACGAAGGTGGGTTCCTTCAAATTCAAACTCACCTTATACCAGTAATATCGTATGATGTATAACTACCAGCGTGAGCCTCAGTACATCCGCACAACGAAGGTGAGTAAATTCAAACCCTACTCACCTTATATTGATGATGTGGCGCGTTGTATAACTCAATCAGAGCCAGTGGTTGCGTGGCAGCCGTCACTGAGACTACGAAGGAAGGTAATGATGAACAGCATAGGTTGGCGAGTCGCCCCTACCGCTAGTAACATTATGTATATGCCACTGTTTCATATAATGCGGTCTACCTGAATGATTAATATTCAAACTCACCTTGTACCGATGAGTATGACTCAACCGTGGTAGATGTCACCCACACAATGATGGTGAATACCGTACACTGGTGACACAATACGTTATAGCTTGATGAACGAAAGTACCTAAAAGGCAAATATTATTCACACCTGGGAGGTGAGTTAATTCAAACCCAACTCACCTTATATCGATGATGCGGCGCGTTGTATAACTCGATCAGAGCCAGTGCTTGCGTGGCTGCCGTTACTGAGACCACGAAGGAAGGTAATGATGAACAGCATAAGTTGGCGAGTCGACCCTCTGCCAGTAATACTATGCGTTTGCCGCTATTCCATATGATGTGGTCTACCTGTAAAAGTACACGTTTAGTATTAAATCGGGTTCACATCATCAAAGTATGTTATTGCTCGAGACTTATATCTTGGACCGAAACATACATACATGCATACAATCACGCCTTTATCCGCGAGGGTTAGGCAGAGGTGAATTAACACCCACATTTCACCAATCATTATATTCGGTCCCACGTAATAGGGGGTGAGCCTATTGCCGTATTCCGGGCACTATTGTTGACTCGATGCACGTATCTGAGGCTGAGCCTAGGCTGTATATATCTGTCTGATGTTAAACAGCCCTATCAAGGGGTCCGTAAAGGCGACTAAAGAGTCGCCTTGTCGGACCGAAAATGTGCCCAAGGTGTGTTTTGAGGATACAACGGGGTGCTACTGCGGTGGACGAGCTCAAATTCACCAAGCGTAGATTATTATAAAACGATCCGCACGCGCTAGAGCATCATTGTTGATCAATTTAGGTCCAAGATACAGGTCCCGAGGTATAAATCAAATAATTTGTCTATGGTATTCCACTGCAGCTTTTTTTACACTGCGGTAATCTCCAAGGATACCAGCCGAAGCTAGCGGAGGTGTTTATGTCGGATTCGAACCGTCTAGAACCGCAATCCGTCGTGTGGAAAGCGAGATTGCCACTGGCATATCCCTCGAACCCCGGCTGATCCAAGGGTCCAACTGCAGGCTAGGCATAGGCTTGTGTGAGTGTATATATTTGTATGTGTATATTTGTGTATGTATGTGTATATTAGTGTGTATGTGTGTATTTGTGTGTATGTATGTATGTATTTGTGTATATATTTGTGTGTGTATGTGTATTTTTGTGCGAATGTGTATATTTGTATGTGTATGCGTATATTTGTGTGTATGTGTACGAGCTACGCTCGACTTAATTACGAAATTCGATCATCAAGCATTCCGCGTGTTCTCATCTATCATCCATAACTTTAGACCCTTTATTGCATAATATATCACTTTAATCTATCTAAAGAGTATTATCATTTCCCGTCATCTTATTAAGTGTATAAGTAGCAATACGCCCATGCAGTATGTGTATATTTGCGTGAGCGTATACTTGTGTGTGTGTGTCAGTCCGTACCTGGCTTCGCACGCGCTCCCACAGCAGATCAGGCGTACGTAGTGCATGCACGTCGATCTCAGTGTTGCTGTGTCCCATGTTGCACACGACACAGCCGTTCTTCATACGTTCCATATGTTCTCTGGTCACCACCCCCTTGTTGCCTGTTGCTGTGATGACTATGTCCACTTGCCGAATCACCTTGGGAAGAAGACAGGAATCTGTAGCATATACCCTAAAGTACTTCACACGAGACAATTAAAATTTGAGGGGGGGGGGGGGGGTAAATGAAAATCCCAGGCCATCCCCGGATTCAAGATGACCCACTCGGATGGGGGAACCACGATATCCCCATTTTGCCCCCGGAAAGGAGGGAAGGTACTTCTGCTAGGGTGATAGGCGGTTTCAACAGGTTACCTTCATGTCCGCGCTCATGCAGGGCGAGGTCGTAACCGTATTTTAATTATACCACTTAGGTGGCAGACAAGCACTCGGCTCACCTGATGGAAAGTGGTTATCGTGGCCTATGGATATATGCAATATCAGGGCTGTTGCTGCCGACCCTATAGGAACCTTCTAATGCCCTTCTTGGAAATCCCCGTATTAGTAGCCGCTTGGGAAAACATTCCATGGCTTGACCTATGTTCTAAATTATCTTAAAAATCAACTGCTGTTCGTTAGTCTCGCTAAAACTGGAGAACGGCTGAACCAATTTGGCTAATTTTAGTCTTGAAATATTCGTGGATGTCCAGGGAAGGTTTAAACGGTTTAAACGAGCTAAAAAATATGGCGGTACAAAGTTCGCCGGGTCAGTTTGTTATCCATACTAATATTATAAATGCGAAAGTAACTCTGTCTGTCTGTCTGTTACGCTTTCACACCCAAACCACAGAACCGATTTTGATGAAGTTTAGCACAGGGCTAGATTAGACCTTGGGAAAGGACATAGGCTATGTTTGGTCCCGATAACCGACATCCACGCGGGCGGAGCCGCGGGCAAAAGCTAGTGTACAATATTCCTACTAACCTCGTTCAGTTTTACGACTCTGAATCCATCCATGGCTGCTTGCAACGCACATATAGGATCTATTTCCGTCACGTACACCTAGAATTAATAAATAAAATATAGTAGAATAATGTACACAACGCTATCTAGGCCCAAAGTAAGCATAGCTTAACTAGCTTTTTTTTTTTTTCTTTTTTTTGAAAGAATATTAGCAACCGAAATTACTAATATTCCCGTTAACCCCTCCAACTAAGCTAAATTGCTTGTGCTAGGAGTGGGTTCACGTCGGTAGTGTAATGGCCAGGATTCGAACCCGGGACCTCTCGATCGTAAGGCCGACTCCTTAACCACTAAGCTTCCGACGCTTGAGCTAAGGCTTGTGTTATGGGTTTAGATTGCGGATAAACATACTGATATATA
This sequence comes from Eilema depressum, assembly GCA_914767945.1. Taxonomy (NCBI): domain Eukaryota; kingdom Metazoa; phylum Arthropoda; class Insecta; order Lepidoptera; family Erebidae; genus Eilema; species Eilema depressum. Next base: position 5,251,905 of record OU612040.1, read on the forward strand.
TTTTTTTGTAAATACATCCATACTAATATTATAAATGCTAAAGTAACTCTTGTCTGTCTGTCTGTCTGTCTGTTACACTTTCACGCCTTAACCACTGAACCGATTTTGATGAAATTTGGTATAGGGGTAGATTGACCTTGAAAAAAGACAGGCTATGTTTGGTCGCGATAACCGACATCCACGCGGGCGAGCCGCAGGCAAAAGCTAGCATTATATATAGAAACACCCACACCAATGAAAATACCCATATTCATGCATACAAATATTGGCACTGAGCGGGTATCGAACCCGCGCCTCCTGCGTAGCGGCCGCGTTCACTAACCGCTACGCCACAGAGGCTGTCTCATCACTCAATCAATCAATTAGCCTATTGCAGTCCACTGCTGGACATAGACCTCTCCCAATATGCGCCACGTTTGCCGATCCCCCGCCTTCCGCAACCAGTCCGTCCCAGCCACCCTTCGTAGGTCGTCAGTCCACCTGGCTAGGGGCTGTCCATTAACCACATGATGTTTTTTTAGCAATTTTCTAACCCCCCCTCTCCCATGGTGATACGTGGTGAGATTTTAGAGGAACTCCCCCTCCCCCCCTTAGCCAAAATCACGTGTATTTTATTATTTATTATTTAGTGCTAAAAACTAAGAATCGTGACAAAAATCGCGGTTTATAAGAAAAAATAAATAGACGTGATATCTCAATATACCCCTCCCTCCCCCCTGGTGATGTTTCCAAACCTCCCCCCCCCCCCCTACTGATGAGCCTCACGTGATTAATGGACAGCGCCCTAGGGGGTGTATCTTCCGTTTTCCTTCTCGCGGTCTCCACTCTAGGACTCGTCTGCTCCAACTGCCATCAGTCCTTCAACAGATGATTTCCACGTCTGATCACGAGTAATGTATTAAAAATATACTTACTACACAGCCTAAAGCCTTGAGAGCCTGACAGCAACCCTTGCCGACTTCTCCATAGCCGCATACGACTGACTGCTTACCCCCAAACATTAGATCCGTGCTTCGTTTTAAAGCGTCTATTATGCTTTCCCTGGAAATAATAAAAATACCGTGTTGGTTCCCGATGGAGTAGAATAGGGTCCATAATGTTCAACTATCTGTTCAACCGGTTGAACAAATTGGACAACTTTTCTCCAGGTTTTTCAACTTCAAAATGTAGTTGAACTAGCCGGACTGAAAATTACAATAAGTTCAGTATGTTCAACTATCTGTTCAACCGGTTGAACAAATTGGACAACTTTTCTCCAGGTTTTACAACTTCAAAATGTAGTTGAACTAGCCGGACTGAAAATTACAATAAGTTCAGTATGTTCAACTATCTGTTCAACCGGTTGAACAAATTGGACAACTTTTCTCCAGTCTCTTCCTGTGGGTGTCGCAGCAGGCGACGAAGGGATAGGGCTGTTCTCCATCCGACAGGACATACAACCCAAGACAAACTGTCCGCTAGACGGCAACAGGTTCGCCTCTTACTACGCAGGACCGAAAATCATAGTTGGCGAAATGTTGGTGTTAATAAACCTCTGCCTACCCACCCTGTCGGGGATTTACAGGCGTGAACATATGAATGTTGTAATTAATAAGGTTCTGGGTAATACTAAATAGCGCTATTTTGACTAAAATTAAGCATAGGTTCTAGAATGCGGAAAGAATGTCCTACAATATTTATTATTATTATAATAAATACTTTGATATACATTTTGTGAATACATACACAATACCTATATACCCAGTTCGGCATTTTATTCGTATATACTTCGGTAGGTAGGTATTAAAAAATAACAACAACGTTCTCATGGGTCACGAAAACGGGACGGCAATTCAATACAGACGGAGCTACGTGTAATAGCTAATATACATATAAAAACATTCCCACTCACCGACAAGAGTACAAATTGTCGAATTTAGTTTTAGTAACCGAATCGTTCACGTTCATAGCTGGTACGCACAGCTTGCCTGCCTTGCTGAGCTGGTACAGCCTGTGTACACCCGTCACGCTCTCTTCCACTATACCTGAAAGAGATGGATATAGGTTTGTTGAATGTATGTAGCCAACGCCATCTAGCGCAGTCACGTTGAACTTTTAAGAAACTAATGAACCTGCACCGCGCTATTGAAATTTTCGCACTGTATTGTATATTTTTATTGCTTGTCGCAGTCATGAATAAAACTGCACGTCGTCTCGGGTCTTCAGATGATCGGCCGGGGTATAAGGTGGCCCATAAGGCATTCCCCTCGCACCCCCTCAGGCGTGAGAACCACGATGGATCCATCCATCTTTCTGGGACGGACGGGAGAAAGGACGCCGCCGCCTCAGCCTGCTTATGCTAGGGTGACAGGCGGCTCCACCTGGTACACCCAGGCCTGCGCTCATGGAAGATGGAGGTCTAGATCGTTCAATAAGCTGACATCCAATGAAATAACAGATGAACAACTAGATTGCACCTTGGGCTTTTTCAATAGCAACTGCGGTATGACCTTCCAACCTCGAGAGAAAAGCTGTACCAGAACCTCATTCGTTAATCAGCAGATGAGGTTGGCCATGAAGGTCTTAGTAGGACCCCATACATCCCTACTTCACAGCTAATACCTTTAATATGTTTGAAGGCCGCGGCGTGTTTCTTGAGCATGAGGTGTGTGGCGTCGCCTCCGTCGTCCAGGATCATGTTTGGTTGCCAGGTGGCCGTGGGGGTGCAGCACTGGTCTATACACCACCAGAACGCTTCTTCGCTTTCGCCACGCCAGGCGAAGATGGCGTATCCTGGGAAGAAATGAGTATTGTGAAGAAATGAGGGTGCCAACATTTTACCTTGAAGTTAAAACTTTAGAGGCCTCTCTGTAACTCGGAGAGTACGTTAAGCCGTCGGTAACGGTTGCCATACGACCATCTGTGGCGAATTAGAATGGCATAGAACGGATTAGAAATACATGGCAGTTCGGTCATTTCGTAGTCAGATCGAAAGTTAGCCTCAAGAAGGCGAAAGGGGGAGAAGGTTCGGTTGAGGAAAGAAGAAAATTAAAGAACGATAATAGTCGGGAGTCTCACTGTGTTAAGAACGGTCACTCCCTGACTTGGCTGGCATGCTTTATTACTACTTAGTCACAAGTCCTCCTACAACTTTCTTCTTTAAGCACTGGGTTAACGCTTTACCACGAGTCACCCTTCAATTTTCTTTTTGACAGGAAAGTAGCAGAGGATGGAACTCATCAGCATGTGCTAACGCTGCCGCGACCTCATTCTGCGTGCTGTGTATATTGCAGGCTGCCCAGCGGACAGTCGCTCCTAGCACTGCCAAAACCTCGATCAGGACCGCTAAGTTACCACTTACAAAAGAGTCCCCCATCAATCTTCTTCTTTAAGATGGGAAAGGAGCAGAGGGTGGAACTCACCAGCATATGCTAAAGCTGCCGCGACCTCATTCTGCGTGCTGTATATGTTACAGGCTACCCAGCGGACTCTCCTAGCGCCGCCAATATCTCTATCAGATCCGCTACTTACCAAAGAGTGTCTCTGTAATCTTCTTAACATTAGGTAAGGCACAGGGGGTGGAACTCACCAGCATGTGCTAACGCTGCCGCGACCTCATTCTGCGTGCTGTATATGTTGCAGGCTGCCCAGCGGACAGTCGCTCCTAGCGCTGCCAACGTCTCAATCAGGACCGCTGTCTGTGCGTTTATGTGTGTGCATCCAACGATCTGTGACAATGGGAAATTCGTTTTTTAAACATTACCCAATATAAAATCAAGTGCCTACCCCTTTGGAGATTTAAGCCCGTAGAATGACACCCAGTCCTGAATTTCGATTTATCCGAGGACAGCAGCAGCATGACATAAACAAAATCGAGACACTCTTCGACCAATGAAATCGCTGTAAAAGGTGTCACGCGACCAATACGTCATGATGTGGACTTAACTCATCAACTTCATTGGTCGAAGAGAAGCGGAGAGATTTGTCTACGCTGCCATGCTAAGGCTGATTTGAGAGATTGTCTATACAATCTGTCCTTAGATAACTCAAGATTCAGAACTGATTACCATTCTAGAATACAGCCAATACAGGCCTTATAATCGTGAATATATGTACGTACAAATCTTTTTTCAAACCACGCTAACCAGAAAAGATATCTAGGTACTTTATAAAGAGAAACATACAGCTAATATTGAATATTGATTCAATCGATATAAATTAAGGTCAATAAACTCATCAATCACATACGGGCATCATCTGTCGACTGTTTACCCGTTATACAGTTTTACCTATAGATTATTTATACTCTGTTGACTATTTTAGATTACAGCAGCTGTGCCATCTCCACCTTTTTTTGCTGCGGAAGCACCCTCAGTCTTCACCTCACTGGAGCTATGAGGTGTTTCGTCATATCGGCACAAGCTTCGAAGTCAAAGCTTCGAATGCAACCACGAACTGAACTAAGAAGATGCTGATGAAGTACTAATTATGTAATACTTCTGTGTTTAATATAAACCTAAAGAGGGCAGGTGATCAGCCCCATAGGCAAGTGGCAATTCGTTGACGTGTATTGCCGAATAGAATGGTGAACGTATGGGAGTAACACTTTTGTGTAGAGGGGCAAGCGTCAGTATAATACTGTCAAAACGTTAAGCTGGATAGCGATCCAATAGCCAGTTTCCATCGCTCCCTCGTCTAATTGAGATACGGCGTCGAATTTAATCACCAAATATCGCTACAGGAGCAGAGTGGTGTCGAGAAAATCGAGAGCGATAAAATGTTAAAGCCCTTTCACAATAAGTGGCAGTGCGACTTCGCATCGTAAAAATTTACGACAGAGCACAAAAACAGCGATGGAATTACGCATCGAGTAGCGACGTCACAGTATCGTCCTTGTGACGCAACGTAGCGCCATAGTATTGTCAAAAGGGCCCTAAATTCGCATGGCCTTTTTCAAAGCCTCAGAGCACGTGAGTACGAGACGGTAGCAGGCGCGCCGTCGAACCGTAGGGGTCGATTTTATATGGGTTAAAAAAGGTGGTGTAGAATAGAGCCACCCCATCTCTTCCTGTGTCGTGGAAGGTGACTGTTCTCCTTCCGACAGTAAACGTACAACCCATGACTAAGTGCCCGCTTGACGGCAATAGGCTCGCCCTAATTACAGGCGTGAGTATATGTATGTAAATGAATATGATTACACCTAGCCCAATGACAAGCTTACTAGATAGTCTCCAGAACCAGCACTGCAATTCACTAAGCGAGCACAACGATGCGGACAACGATGCGAGGCGCAACGTAGATTGTCATTGGTCAGATTGTATCACGTCATTGGAAATCGACCAATGACAGTGTCTATCGCGCACATCGTTGCGACTCGCATCGTTGTCGCATCGTTGTGCTTGTTAGTGAATTGCACAGCAGGACCCTAATGAAGGTGTCATTAGGGATTTTGCTGTGGAAGAGCCTTGCTTCCTGAACCTTCTTTTTTTCGTGTGAAAATTCCCTCGGCTAACGGATACGTGGCTATGACGAACTGACTAAAACCACATGCTGTATTGGGTCTTCAGATGCTGGGAATGTGAGTTTGTTTAAGATGTATCTCACGGACCCCGGCTGACCCAGGTTGGCAATACAGATACTCTACAAATCGTGTAGAGTTTATATCAGAGACCCAGCAAAACAGTGCGCATCAGCCTATTCTGAAGCAATGGATCCAACGCACCTCTTCTGTCTGCACTTCTTCTGTACCAATTTGGGCTTATCCACACTCGTCCACAAAACTGCGCAGCACGGAAGCTCGTCTTTAAACAGCGAACGAAATAGTACCCTCTTATTCACGGTGTTTGAGCCTAAATAGAAGCCACGACGTCTCAGAGGTCGTTAAAACGTCCCGGAGGTAATGTGATCAGTAGTACCTACATCCGAAGGGCGAATGAAGCTAATGTTATTAATTTTGGGTAGAAAAGGTGCTAGAGATACAGGCGTAGGTATATAGCTGGACTTGTACACTGTGTTTCCTGACGATCGACGCTATGGCTAAGAGAAGTAGGAGAATGATAAACAGGAAAAGCCTCCGACATCGTCATAATTTAGTGTACACCGCAAACCATCCCGGTTTTAGCAATATAGTCCATTACATATACTGGTTGTCTGGAAAAAATCGCAGTCTGTGATAGGACCGCCCTTTGTACAACCATGTACTGTCTTTCGTAATGTATACTATGTTTGATTTGCAATAAAGATTATGTATCTGTTTGATGTGCAATATATCTATCTGTATATCGACTCATGGGGCTCGAAGCTCTTGGTGGAGAGTTCCGAGGTTCCCAAAGTTCCCAAGCCCGGGTTCTTATAAGCATCTGTCGAGGTCGTCAAGGACATCAAGGACCGCCATTTTAGAATCCTCCTCCGTCCTTATCTTCTGGATTTAACCCTAACTCCTTAACAACCAGGTCAATTGACAGATAGGATATAAAAAAGAACTCACCTTTGCATCCTTCAAAGGCTTATCCTCCTTCGCTCTGGCCCTCAAGGCCATGATGCCAGGCATCTCTTGCTCGGCTATCTCTATCTCCCTCCTCCCGAAGGCATGCTGTTCGATATTACGGACGCAGTACGCTGGGTTCGGCTGCCCACCAGCAATGGCCTTCTCGTGAGGCTGGACTCCTTCATCTTCGTCTGATGAGGACCCTGGAACAAGGAAATTTAGTATTTTTAGTTGAGAGGAAGTGAGACACCTAATAGAAGAGGCGTTTCCGCGAAGTTGTCGTTTAGAGAAGTTGGCATTCCGCGAAGTTGGAATCTCGAGAAGTTGGCATTTCGAGAAGTTGACATTCCGCGAAGTTGGCATTTCGAGAAGTTGGCATTCTGTGAAGTTGGCATTCCGCGAAGTTGGCATTCCGCGGAGTTGGCAATTTGCGAGCGGTTGTCATTATGAGAAGTTGGCATTCTGAAATGACGTAATAGGGGGAGAGCCATTGCCGTCAAGCGGGCACTTTGTTATATTATTTCGCCTTTTACGTCACTCACGGGAAGAGATGGGGTAGCCATTTGAAGCTTTCACAATATACTTACAAAACTCGCTCTTTCCCGACACAATGGAGTGACGTTTCTTCATGTTTCCCTTAATTTTTATGTCTTCAGTTGGTAATAAGTTTGAGGCCATGGCAGTGTTGTTATTGAAGTATACAATAGAAAGGTCACATTTATTTTTTACAATGGTAACTTTAACAGAACGGCACGTGTAAGTGACGTAGGTTCAAATCCTGAGGGTGGTATATTTATTTACAAGTTTGATTACTAGGATAAAGTAAAGTGTAAATGCTCGAAAGGAGACAGTGGGGCGGGTCTGAAAGAAACTTAGGACTCTCTCAGCACACCGCCCGTTCAGATACCCGAGGAGACCATCTCGAAACCGTGCGAAAGAAATGCCTTATGGGTCATCCTACACCCGGCATCTGAGACCCGAGACGGCGTGCGGTTTTAGTCGATTCGAGAACAACCATCCCCGTCCCGTCCCCCGGCTGACGGAGGGTTTCCGCACGAACAAAGGAATCGAAACCAAGGGTGTGAATAGAAATACGACAATTGTTATCGGTAAGGGGTAATACACCAAAACAGCAATTGCTGCACATACAGCAAATTGCTAAGAGATGCCAAGAAGAATTTGCTGCGTAATTGTAGGTCACCGAAGCAGCATTTGCTGCTCACACAGCAAATTGCCAAGAAAACTGCTTCTTGACAAAAGATGTCAAGATTTGTAGAAGCAAATGTAGAGCATCAAAGCAGCATTTGTTGCGCCTAAAAATCATTTTGTTTTGGATTATTTCTACAAACCCAAGACATCGACTAGGTACAGACGAATGATAATAATATATTATTCGTTGTAGCGGTCTTTCGTAGAAACGTGCTTTTTGTAAATAATGGTAGGTATCTACCTATCTACTAATACTTCTTTCGGCTTCCTGTTCAACGATGAACCATGTTTTTCTGTAGACAATTGTATCACCCAAGGGGATTTCGATAAGCGTGGGACTCGCAGGCGTCAGTTAGTAAAAAATAAACCAACAAAATATATTCGATCAATGGAAAATCGCGACGGCGACAAAAATAGCTCAAGTTTGGAATAAGAATCAATACAGCTATTTCGGGCGAATACGTAATTTGTGTGAATCGTCATATATTATTTGGCTTCAAAACCAACGACTGCTATGTAGCAACAAGCTGTTTAGAACAAAAATTGCGTCACGGTTCGCGGGTGAGGGTGGAATTAATTCATTGGGTTAATTTTTTATCTTCTCATAAGAATACTAGCTTTTGCCCGCGGCTCCGCCCGCGTGGATGTCGGTTATCGCGACCAAATATAGCATATTATGTCCTTTCTTAAGGTCTAAACTACCCCTATACTTACCAAATTTCGTTAAAATCGGTTCAGTAGTTTAGGCGTGAAATCGTAACAGACAGACAGACAGAGTTACTTTCGCATTTACAATATTAGTATGGAGTATGGATATGGATTAGTAACCGAAATTAGTAATATTCCCGTCAACCCCTCCAGCTAAGCTAAATAAAATTGCCGCAGTGATAAGGCCATCATTCTGTACTCACCACATAACTCAGTTCTCTATGTTATATTGTTATATCTATGGTGTACAATAAAGACGTTTTTTTAAATTACTTGTGTTAGGGGTGGGTCCACGTCGGTAGTGTAATGGCCAGGATTCGAACACGGGACCTCTCGATCGTAAGGCCGACTCATTAACTAATAAGGTACCGACGCTCTTAGAGGGGTCTGAAAGGTCTTAAAAGGTTTGGAAGGTCTTAGTCAGACTTAAATATTACGTTTGTTTGATCGCAATCGGTTGAGTAGAACCGGAGACAGGCCTCCGTCACTCGCCCATAGCTGCGGAGATAAGCACCTACGACGCGCCAAACCCCTGAGTTGCTATAGTAGTGGGGGCCGGCGCGCGACGGCGAGCACACGCGTGACGTAATTTGCGTATTGTGTGACGTAATTGTTGTGTGGACGGATGTCGAAATTTACAAAAGAACTCTAAATTCTCTTTTTTTTTAATTACAAGAGTGTGAAATGTAAGATTTTACTATTTTTATGGCAGTACCAAAGCCATTACGTTCTAGTTGACACCTTCGTATTTTATGTAGGTAGTTAAACAACTAAATCGTCGTGAACCTACGACATTGGTACTTAGTAAGTACACGACGATTTAGGTAAGTACTACTTACCTATTATATGAGCCTACCTATAATAATGAGTTCGTAAGAACTAAAAATTGTTCTGTAGGTACTTATTTTGAAACAAGTAGGTATGTATTTATGTCGTGCTTGTATTTTAATGACTAGGTACCTAGTTTATTTAATTCGTATTAGTACCGCACCTAAAAGGTACGCCGCCGGCTACCTACTACATGATGAATGATGATCGTAAGATTACAAATATCGGTGAACGCCGTAGAAAATTTACTGAACATGATACTATTGCAAATAGCTATCAACTTGCATAAAATGTAGTTATTTCATCGTTTCTTTTAAAGTTTCGTTTCAACCAAGGTCAAGGCACAGTGAACGTGTGTTCGGCTGTGTTCGACTAGGTTCGGCTGTAGGTACTCGTACCTCAGTCGCCCACACTCATCGTCATTTGTCACGAACAATTATCAATTATTATTATTATAACCAGCAGGCCGTTTTTGCGTCGGGGGTTACAAATGAATAGTGATTGTAAACATTTTATTGGATTGTTTTATTTTATTTCCTGACAAAGTGACAACCCTAACACTCAAGTTGGCGGCGTTGGATATTGGGAACAATGGGCGATTCCAAGAAAATATCGTAGGTTATTAAAACGGCGGCTTTCGTCAATTTATAAAGGAGTGCAACTTCTGTACGTAGTACTATTACTTATTCTGTGCCGGAGATACTATTACCAGAAATGACATCCAAGCGGGCGGAAAAATACTGGTTCTAATGAACAAATATTTTTGTGTTGAATAGTCTGTTTGTGTAGGTTATATAACATCACGCTACTACCCAAGGGAGCAGAACAGTAATTATAAATGGCATGTATTTAAACGAGCGAAAATAAATTTATGGGTGTCAAAATTGTATGTGGCGTCCGCGTACAAAAATACTATTGTGAGCGAAAAACTGAGGGCGAAAGCAAATATTGAAAAAGACGACTAAAAAATACGAATTTGAAGTAGGTTTTTAAACGAACAAAATTGAAGAGTGACCATGTTCGATATTAGTGAAAATATAACCTTTCGGAGCTACTAGTTCTGGATGGTTATAAAAAATAACCACACCTTCTAACCTAACCTATCCAAGTTGGGGCGAGCTATATTCGAATCTTCATAACTACACAATGTAGCAACTCACTTTGCTCACTCAGTATTTTTTTCGCCCACTCAGTATTTTTTTCGCCCAGTTTAATATTTTAACTCTGTCACTTAGAATTTTAGTTGCTAAAATATAAAATGTCAACAAATATGGCATGTTCCCAACATTATTTGAAAATTAATGAATTATGTGCACAGGGCATATATTGCTCAAAGGGGTTATACAGGGTTACGAAATATGCCACGAACGAAGCCGGAGCGGGCCAGCTAGTATTACATAAGAGGCATAACACCACAATCACCGTCCTTTCCTTACCTAACGTGGCTGACGTTTTTAGGTCGCAAATTAAATATAAGTGTGTATTCGCGCATAATGACTGCGACATTATCCGCCATCTGGTTCGCCAATGTTTTAATCCGCAAGATTTATTTGTATAATATACAGACAGTCAAGATAAATAAATAAATGTAGGACATTCTACACAACGCTATCTAGACCCAAAGTAAGCATAGCTTAACTAGCTTGTGTTATGGGTTCTAGAATGCGGATAAACATACTTAAGATAGATAAACATACATTTTTTTTTGTAAATACATACATATTATACATGGGAACACCCAGACCAATGCAAATATTCATATTTCATGCACACAAATATTTGCACTGAGCGGGGATCGAACCCGCGCCTCCTGCGTAGCGGCCGCGTTCACTACCGCTACGCCACAGAGGAGAGGAGGGATATATCTGTCACTATACAAATAAATAAAATTGAAGTATCTGTTTGTACATACATATTATATTCACGCCTTCTCTTCTTTTAGGTGTCATAGAAGGCGTCGGATAAGACGGTTCTCCATTCGACAATAAACATACAACTCCTGATAAAGTTCTCACTTGACGGCTATAGGCTCGCCCCCTGCCCCTATTCTATTACGTGGGACAGAAAATCATATTTAGCGAAATGTGGCTGTAAATTCACCTCTGCCTAGCCCTACGGGGATAAAAGCGTGATCATATGCAGGTATGTATGATGTATGATATTACAAAGCTATTATTTTCAATTATACAAACAGACACTTGATTATTTATTTGTATAGAGATTTATTATGTGTAATCAATCCACCGAACAATCTCAGACCAAACCGCCTTGTAGATGCTAAACTAATGTATGAACGTACTTATTGTATGTATGTATGTTATTAAAAACCTATTATTTTCAATTATACAAACAAACACTTGATTATTTATTTATACAGAGATTTATGAGTTATCAATCCACCACAGCTTCGAATAATCTAGAACCAAACCGCCTTGAACCTATGTTGATGCTAAACAAGGCACCAAGAACTTCCAGTCTAGACTATTACTCTATCTAGACTATTTAAGTATGACCTAGTTTTTAAACTTCCTCAAGAAACAGGGCCAGGGTGAGTGTTTTATCCTTATTGATATAGAACCGGCGGTCAGTGTTACTTTTATAAATATGCTAGATCAATGTTTCCCAAAGTTATGTTTACAGATAGTACCCAGCGCCAAATTATTCTAATCAAACGCAGCGACGCGAAGTTTTATTTGAACGAAGAGGGAGTTCGGATAATATCGACGAAAATCGATTATGTAAAGCGCTATCTCCAACACACAGCACACGTCTACAACTAAATCTTTTTGGAGTATTGAAAACAGAAGGTTATAAGCCATGACCCTTACGCTAGCATCACGCTATGACCCTTAGCCAAGCAATAAAAAAAATGAGAAAGGTGAGGCTCTGGCGCAGTTTGCCCTCTTCGGCGTTTACGGGGTTCTCGTATAACCAAGATAAACCAAAACTTGAAAAGCGCGTTGGCAGAATTCAAACTCCAATGCTCAAGTTTTGAATACAACCGCCATGACGGCGCACGGATGATGATAAAGTTATTCATTTGTTTTATTTATATTTTTTTTTCGAAGGGGTCCACTTTGTTTTGAATATCTGATAGGGGTGCGTGGAGCAACAACTTTGAGAAACACTGGCTAGCTAATAGCCAGTATCCGTTGCTAATTGCCCTTTAATTTTTGCAACCTTTACGTAATAACAGTGTACCAGAAGGGCGAAATGACTTGTGCACGAGGTCCCAAGTTTGGGACTGAGCAAGGTAAAGTTTATCGAGCTTTCCTGTTAGGTGTACTGAGATAGACTTTGGTGGATGTCGATAATATCCTCCTTTTTTTTCGTGAGTAAGAAAAGTTACCAAATTATGGTTAAGTTAGATTAGGAGACTGCAACTCAGCCAAATGTATGGGATGTGACGTATATGACAAGCGTCAACGAATGTCAAAAACGTCAAATCCTATACATTCGTCATTCTATTCCATGATACGCCGAGCAACGAGTTGCCACTTGTCTAGGAGGGCTGGAACTCCTTGTCTGGGCCTGTTTCTGACATGCTATTGCTAGTACAGTTAGTATATACGGAAAACCGTAATAGTCAAAGCAACCTAAACATAAAATTGAAAGGGAAACGCAAGCAACGAGGTGACAGCCACAGATGCTACCGGCTTTTTTCTATTTCTTAAAAGCTTACTAGTAACCAATATTTCTAGTATTCCCGCTAACTCCTCCGAGTGGGTTCACGTATTTTTTTACATCGACATCTCCAATTAGTTGTGGAGGTCAAATGGCAGTCGCTTCGCGGAAAATATTGAAGTTCACCACATTATAGTTAGACTGAAAAGCCTATCTAAACTGAGTTGGAAAAAGTGAAGAGTGGGTTCACTTCGGTATCGTAACAAAGTCAAAGTTTTTATTTCTCAAAATAGTGCAACACTGTTACAGCTTTTTGACGTCAAAAACTCCTTAAAACTAAGTTTACCACCGCTTCCTAGGCGTTAATGGAGAAGAAACGGCGCAACAAACTCCACTGCGGCATTTTAAGGACGTCAGTTTACAAAAAATAAAAGGGTTTCTTAAGACTAACTATAACAGCCACCGAGTGTCCCTTCGCCCAGCATACTCACCATGGAATCTTGATATTTCATGAATGCCAAAAAATAGTTCTGAAATAGTTTTAAATAGTTGCGAAAGGAAAAAAATAGTTCTCTTATACTTACGAAATTACAGCCATAGTTCTATGAGTATGCTGGGCGAAGGTTTCGTCCAGCATACTCACCTCCGTTTGGGGAATCTGCGTACGCTTCAAACATAATTCATACTTCAAAAAATAGTTCATAAATAGTTCATAACGGTGTCCAAAAAGAAAAAATAGTGCTCTAATAACTCCGGAGTTATAGGCTTTGTTCACTGAGTATGCTGGGCGTAGGTTCTACGCCCAGCATACTCACCTCACTGTGCAAATACCGAACGAGCTATAGATACAATTTATGTCTCAAAAAATAGTTCTTGAAATAGTTGTCAATATCAGTCTAATTTTCACTTGACTTTTGACCTAGAAAACCATTAAATTTGGTTGTAAACTTCTACATACTAACGTTAAATGAGGTACAGTCGTCCACACAATGTTTTTATAATATAAAAATATTAAACATTCCAATGATGGGCGTTGTGATTGGGAATAATATTGTGGTATTATCTCACATTCAAAAACAGTCGAAAAAAAATATTAGCATTTAGCTAGTAAGTATATTTTTTTTAATAATAATAAAATAAATGAAACTAAGCTTAAATAAATCCTATTACTTCATTGCTTGTAGGGTGAACTATTTGCCAAAAAATTGTCTGGACACTAAAGCACAGATTAGGTACCTAATAGTTGGAACACTGCCTGAAAAATCAACGATCCAACTCAGTTAAGTGCCTAAGGGCCGGCGCCCACTGCCGGTATGGCACGGCATGGCATGGCAAAGGATTTTATTACTAATCAAGTTATTTTGAATCTTATTTCAGTGACTTTAGAATTCATTTTACTTTATTTCGTCAAACGATCCCGCGGCAGGCCGCGCGACGTGCCACATTCCCTTTGACTGCCTCTTTGTCGGTAGTGAAGGCGGCCACTAAGCAGGAGGCGCGGGTTCGATTCCTGCTTAGTGCAAATATTTGTATGCATGAATATGAATATTTGCATTGGTCTGGTTTCTATCCTACTAATATTATAAACGTGAAAGTTTGTAAGTATATGAGGATGTTTGTTACTCTTTCACGTAAAAACTACTGAATGGATGTTGATGAAACTTTACGATAATATAGCTTGTACATCAAAATAACGTATTGGCTATATTAAGCGATGAACGGGATCAGAATTTCACGCGGGCGGAGCCGCGGGCAACAGCCTGCTGCTGTATAATATTTACAAAAAAAAATTATATCAAGTATGTTTAGGTATAGGCTTTCTAGAACCCATAACACAAGCTAGTTAAGCTATACTTACTTTGGGTCTGGATAGCGTTGTGTAGATTGTCGTATAATATTTATTTATTATTTTATTACATATAATTTATTTATTTTCTTATCATTATTCATCCATCGAGTGAGGCGATGATGTAAACAAATGAATGTTAACGAAATATTCCAGAAACGAAGCGGGTGATCGTACCTTATCCTGTAATATGGGCCCATGTGTCCTTTAAAATAAGGGTCAATCTTGCCTAAACTTATCGTAAGATGTAGGAGAATCCAGCCGGAGAAGCGCCATCTATATGAACATAAACGAACCTACTCGTTTAAGCCGCGCCGCGCATCGCCCGGTGCCTACCGTACGTGCACACACTATATTGAACTTTACCCCATTGGAAATAAAGGTCAATTCCGTAATCATAATTATATACACCGTGGTTAAACAACTGAACCAATTTTCATCAAACATAGCTAAGAACACTCCCGAGTAATTCGACTTTCAAACAAAAAAAAAACAAAATCGGTTCGGGAGCTACGATGTACACAGACATACACACAGACACGTCAAACTTCCGTCCGTTTATGCATCGGGGGTTAAAAAATTGTTATACCTAGTACAAAATGTACTTACCTAAGTTATTAGAAAGTTTTGTACCCGACTGTACTAAAATCAAATGTATGTAGAAGTTTACAACCAAATTTAATGGTTTTCTAGGTCAAAAGTCAAGTGAAAATTAGACTGATATTGACAACTATTTCAAGAACTATTTTTTGAGACATAAATTGTATCTATAGCTCGTTCGGTATTTGCGCAGTGAGGTGAGTATGCTGGGCGTAGAACCTACGCCCAGCATACTCAGTGAACAAAGCCTATAACTCCGGAGTTATTAGAGCACTATTTTTTCTTTTTGGACACCGTTATGAACTATTTATGAACTATTTTTTGAAGTATGAATTATGTTTGAAGCGTACGCAGATTCCCCAAACGGAGGTGAGTATGCTGGACGAAACCTTCGCCCAGCATACTCATAGAACTATGGCTGTAATTTCGTAAGTATAAGAGAACTATTTTTTTCCTTTCGCAACTATTTAAAACTATTTCAGAACTATTTTTTGGCATTCATGAAATATCAAGATTCCATGGTGAGTATGCTGGGCGAAGGGACACGCCACCGAACCCACGACCTCTCGACCGTAAACCCCACTCTTCAACTACTAACCTATCGTCGCTGGCTACTAAGTACTTATATGTAGCACAATAATAGTAATAAGACATATTTCCTTATTGAGTAAAAACATCAATTATCCTCGCACATCAGCGACAAAAGCTACATCTCATGGCATTCTTAGAAGGCCTTCTAATAAAAAATGAATACGTTTTATTTATCTACCTATCTATACACCACACGCAATGCAAAATAAAAGGAAAAATGTGTTTAAAATACATAAAGGTGACTGCAGACTGGTGTTTAAACTTGTCTTCTTTATCGAGTCAATCTATCTACACTAATATTATAAAAAGGAAAAAGTAGATATTTATGTAGGTAACAAATAAACTCAAAAGCTATTGGACTGATTTCGAAAAATCCTTCGGCATTAGAAAGCTACACCACCACCAACAATATACGAGTACCTATATCAAATCAACATATTTGTTGCCATACGAACATCTATGGCAGTCGTTACGGGTAGTTGGAGCCCTAAAAGTCCAACAACTGGTCTTTAATTAACAATTTAAGATGAAAATAATTTCCTATTTCCCAGAGCGTAATTTTTCAGTAGTCAGGTTTTTGGAACTTAATTTTTTCAGGTTGTCTGCCTATCTGGTTGACGAGCGTGAAATACGAATGATAGTCTAAATCCTCCTTAATAGACATTGGATTCGCTATATTTAGGCAACAGACAATGCCATGCCAACGACACATATTGTCCTTTGGTCGTCCCTTCTAAGTTTTAAAACGGCTTAGTGCACAAAGATGTTGTAAAACGCGAATGTTAATAATTTGGGAGCGATACCATCTGACCTCCCAATTCCAAGAGAAAAGCCTGCGCCAGTGCCTCGTCAATCAGCAGGTGAGCCGACTATTTTTTTTTGGTTCAGCGATGGTGGTTATGTCGGACTCGAACCGACGAAAACCGCATTGCAGGACCATCAGTTGCAGATTTTTGTGTTGAATAGCCCGTTTGTCGAGGAAAGTTACAGGCTAAATATCATCACGCTACTACTCAAGGAAGCGGAGCAGTAACCATAAATGTCAACAAATCCGGTGAATTCGGTATAATATTATATGCCCATGCCCATCCAGTAATATTCTCCGTACACGTATCTTGGACCTAAAATGTGCTCAAAATGTGCCCTATACGCGCAGTACACACTTCTTGGATGTCTTTTGAGGATAGCACGGGGTGCTACTGCGGTGGACGAGCTCAAATTCACCAAGCACAGATTATTACAAAGCAATTCGCGGGTGCCAAAGCCTCGTTTGTCTTGCGATTTAGGTCCAAGATACGTGTCCGGAGTTTTACCCATATGAATAACACTGTTACTGGTTGGGAAACAAATTCCAACAAGTCACAAGTGTTACTGGATGCAACAATATCAATTGCGGACATTATATGTTCGATTAAGAAACGGGCCATTTTGAGAACGGGCCGTTTCGAGAACGGGCCGTTTCGAGAACGGGCCGATTCGAGCACGGGCCATTTTGAGAACGCGGGCCGTTTTGAGAAAGGGACGTTACCGGCCTAAACCGTTTTAAAGGGGTAATACGGGTTTTGAAGTATGCCACGACCGAAGCCGGGGCGCGTCAACTAGTTATTAATTTGAGTCGCCACGCAGCCTGTGTGTATTACCCTAAAAAATGTCAGGTCAAAGACAAGCCAGTTGAACAAAAAACAAACAAAGCTGGTTATGTTAAAAAGAAACAGTGTAGTCAAATAGAATTAAAATGACATTCGAGTCTTTGGTTTAATGGTAAAAAATGACGAAAGAGATGTTAGTGTTACTGTTTAGGGTTCATTTAATACGGTAGAATATCCTTAATACAAACCCAAAGGGATAAGAGCCTGTTGTCATCAACGTGACTACGTGAATAGCAAAGTGTTTTTTTGGAAAACTTCTATCTTGGCGCGTTAGGCATTTTTGAGATGGGAAAAACCCGCGTTTGGCGTTTTCTGAGATGGGAAAACAATTAAACTCGCGACACTGTTACCGTTAGTGCCTTTGCACATTGTAAGAAAATTTCTGGTGCTTGACAAGAAATTTCTTATAAGAAATGCAGTCGCCTTTGTTGTTATATGAGACCGTGCACATTGTAAGAAATTTTTTCTTGTGTCTGATAAGACACACGCATTTTGGCGGATCTAGACCAGAAATTTCTTACGTACGTGGGACACTCAATTACATCAAGTTTTATTTTGAGAAATTATAAAATTAACTTCGATGTATAAAATATTTTTATTAAATCCACCAGGCCGTTTCCTCGTGGTCATACTAGTTTGTCATACCACCAGCCTCTACACAAAGTTTCATGCGTCTGAACCAATTTTCGCACAATCATCGTACGAAAATGTTCTCGATGCAGATCCATTTTTAAATGAGACACAATGGCTCTCAAAAATTGTGGAGAGATATTCAAAATTGGAACATTGCTATTTTTACTTTTAAATATAAGCAAAGTTTTCAAAATAATTACAAGTAGGTAACAAGTACCTTACACAAAAACTCGCAAGACGTTGTTGAACGGCCCACTCGGTACCTATTCATTCTGCGGCGGCGGCGGCGCGGCTGCCGCGGCGGCAGCGCCTTTGTGCCCCTCCCCCGACATACCGCACCTCACTCTACACGTGCCGCTAGCGCCTGTCGGCGCGGCGGTGCGGCTTTTGATTTTTACCCGACTACGGTGAAGCCAAAGGAGGGTTATGATTCTATGCCAAATGACTTTCAGTTTGCTAGTACATTTTTAAATGCAGTTTCGGTTGTGAGTTGTAACTGGTGACGTCTCGATGAACTAAATAGGTAGGTATTAAAATCCTTAGGTACCTACCTGAGAGTTACAGCTAGCATTCCACGTGGGGATATAGCTTCTATAAATTGCGTATTTTGATGATGTAATGAAATCTTCAAGTAAGTACCTATTTTAACAACTCGTCAAAAGTTGTTTGGGACATATAGGTATGTACGTACGTAGGTCATTAAAAACTTTCTTTCGTTTCGCATTAATTCTGGTACCTACAAGCTTTGTATTATGTCCCATCGCTGATTCTCGAGTCTCGTCATATTATTATTATTATACTAGCTGTTGCCCGCGGCTCCACCCGCGTGGAATTCGGATTCCGTGCCAACTTTAGCCTACCTAAGTTACTTCTTATTACATAAGCTATCTGCCAGAGAAAGTCACGTCCAAATGGTTCAGCCGTTCCAGAGATTAGCGGGAACAAACAGACAGACAGACAAAAATTTAAAAAATACATATTTTGGTACCTATGTGTACCGTATACAATACATTCATATGCATGTAGTAGAAACCGGTTATTTTAATATTACAAACAGACACTCCAATTTTATTTGTATAGATTTAAAGTTCCCGTCTATGATATAGATAGGTATGCAATCAAAAAAAGACGCTGTCGTCTGTCTATTTTGTACCTACCTAGGTAAGTATATGATTGTGAGGATTGTGTATCCTCCGTCAAATTATGGTTAGGTACATACTAATGAATGAAGTAAAGAAATAAGAAATTACCTAAGTAGGTACTTCGTTCTGTACCTACATTACGAGGTTAAGTTATACCTATTGGCTAGGAGCAATATTGGCTGAGAGAAAGTAAAAATCAATTTTCTTTCTTTCTTTCTAAGCAATATTGGCTGGGTCAGGTTTTGGATGGGTGACCGTTCTTTGCATTACGACGTTAAGCAACATTGGGTAAGTGCCCGCTTGACGGCAATAGGCTCGCTCCTATTACGTGGTACCGAAAATAATTTGATGGAATGTGCTGTTAATACACCTCTGCTTACCCCTTCGGGAATTTACAGCACTCCTGTAAAACCCCTAAGTATAATAATATGTATGTATGTATAATATATTTTTTGTTACAAACATGTTTTATCATTCTATACAGAATGATAAACAAAACATGTTTGCAACAAACAGAAATGTTTGTAACAAACATAAATGTTTGTGGCTACGTAAGAAATTTCTGGTGTACGTAAGAAATTTCTTGTCGATAATTTCTTACAGTGTGCAAGGTGTTCTCTTCATTAGACACGAAATATTTCTTGTCTGGCGTACGTATCTTATAATGTGCAAAAGGCCTTACCGCTACTGACATCTCTGATATTAGTCATCATCATCATTTCAGCCATAGGAAGTCCACTGCTGGACATAGGCCTCCCTGATATTAGTATCTACATAATATTATTTAAGTTTTCACTTCTTTCAGCACTCCCAGAGTACCATCAGCCCTCTAGACAAGTCGCAATTCGATGGCCGGTATATTGTAGAATAGAACGATGAATGTATGGGATTTGACGTAGGTACGTTATCACTATCACTATCACTACATATTATAAAACAAAGTCGCTGTCGCTGTCTATCCGTCCCTATGTATGCTTAAATCTTCAAAACTACGCAACGGATTTTGAAGCAGTTTTTTTTAATAGATAGAGTGATTTAAGAGGAAGGTTAATATGTATAATACATGCATAACTAGCTGTTGCCCGCGGCTCCGCCCGCGTGGAATTCTGATCCCGTTCATCGCTGATATATAGCCTATATGTTAATCCAGGGTATAACCTATATACATACCAAATTTCAACCAAATCGGTCCAGCCGTTTATGCGTGAAAGAGTAACAAACATCCACATATCCACACATCAACACATCCATTCTCACAAACTTTCACATTTATAATATTAGTAGGATTTATAATATTAGTAGGATATTGTAGAGAAACACTGATAAATTTAGAGATATGCAGCGGGAACGGGATAAGAAAATATGGCGGTATGAAGTTCGCTGGGTCAGCTAGTATTATATATGACAGTCATCACCTTACGTATGTCATAAGCGTCAAAATACGTGTAACGCCTGGCCAATGATTGCCACTTGTCTAGGGACGCAGTTCCAATGACGTTTCTATATGAATGAAGCCTTAGTTCCTCTTCGCCAATACGAGTAGACAATGTGTTTCATACAATGGGGTAAAACCGAACATAAGACAATTGCCTACATACCTTAATCATAATTAGGTATATTGTTTGAAAACGTGTGTAGGTAGGTATACACGTACCTTGAACCTAAGTCGCGAGACAACTGAGGACCTGGCGCGCGCGGATTGTTAATCTATGCTTGGTGAATTTGAGCTCGTCCACCGCAGTAGCACCCTATGGTATCCTCAAAAAAAACATTCATGAAACGTGTATGGAGCACATTTTGACCATAATATCTTGGTGGTGTATCCCGAGGTGTACTCAAGTCTTGTTAACTGATGTTTACGAGGTAGCCGTCCTCATAGCGATTTCCTAGTTTGCAATTTGGAGTCTGAGATCCACTTGTTTGTGATTGGCTATTGGTAAAGGTCGACCTATAGAAGTTCAGCCATTGATCACGTGATGTTTTTTTTAGCAATTTTTCCCCCCCTCGGTGATACGCAGTGCGGTATAGACACCCCCCCCCCCCTCCCCCTTTAAATTAAGCACCGTGACCAAAAATCGCACTTTATGTGAAAAAATAAATACTAGAAGATTTAGACAGAAGGTGATATTTCATGATTGTTTCCGGAGCAACACCCCCCCCCCCCCCCTTTCAGCCTCACGTGATTAATGGATAGCCCCTATACTGGAAAAAGCGGACTTCGGACTCCGAGGATGAAGAAGAAGGGTCGACCTAGACATGTCAATCAGATCGAGGGCATTTTAAAGAAAGAACATGTCAAGAGTCAAGGATACCCGAAACCGGCGAGAGAGCGAATGATGTATGCCAGGATTCTAGTAACGTAGATGTATGCAACACCAGGGGCGTTACACTCGTGCTGCCGATCTTGAAGAAACCTTCTAATGCACTTCTTAAAGAACCTCATATTGTAGTCGCTTGGGAAAACCACAATAGGGAGTTCATTCCACAACCTCGTAATTAAAGCCAAAAAAGCACATCATCTGTATACTTTTTTGTCTTAGAAATACTGGCGTATTAAATTATTTCAAAAAATAAATTACTACACAAAATTGGCTATCTTTAATGGTTGCCGATTAATTAAAAAGTTAGGTGGGTACCTAGATGATTTGTTTAAATCATGTCTAAATAAATATTGAATCTCAATGCCCGCTCATTGCAAATATTTGTATGCATGAATATGGCTATTTGCATTGGTCTGGTCGTACCTCTGAGAGCATATTAAGCCGTCGAACCCAGTTGCCATATAAACAACCATGGCAGTCGTTACGGGTAGTTCGGAGCGCAGATTAAAGGAAAAATAATAATAACAGCATGAGACCTGTTGAAAATGAAAGGAAATAATAGCTACAACAGAAAAAGTTCCATTCGTTACATCCAAAACACATATCTTTCCTCTTTATAATATTAAGTACTTATAGATAAAGTTCATTCATATTCTACCATAATAATTATGATGGCTTGCAAAATACATTTGTTAATTTCAATTTACATTTATAATCATTATGTTATTAACATCTTTATTTAATTCTTTTATTTTTATACCTTAGGTGGCAGACAAGCACATGGACCACCTGATGGAAAGTAGTTACCGTGGTTTATGGACGTGTGCAACGCCAGGGGCGTCACACTCGTGCTGCCCTTCTAATGCCCTTCTTGAAGAACCTCATATTGTAGTCAAAGAAATAAAAGGCAAAGAAATAGATAAGACCTTGGGAAAGGATAATCCCTACTAATATTATAAATGTGAAAGTAACTCTGTCTGTCTGTCTGTCTGTCTGCCTGTCACGCCCAAACCACTGTACCGATTTTGATGAAATTTGGTATAGGGGTAGATTAGACCTCGAGAAAGGACATAGGCTATGTTTGGTCGCGATAACCGACATCCACGCGGGCGGAGCCGCGGGCAAAAGCTAGTATAGAATATACCTAGACTATATCTAGTTGCGATAACCTGTAGGTTGGGATTTTTCCTAGCGGGCGGAGCCGCGGGCAGCAACGAGTACTCTATATACTTCACAATAGCAATTTATATATTGAGGCGTAACTTACAAAAACATATATACATATACTCACGCCTGTAAATCCCCGAAGGGGTGGGCAGAGGTGTATTAACACCCACATTTCGCCAACACTATGATTTTCGGTGCCACGTAATAGGTGACGACCCTAATGCCGTCTAGCGGGCACTTAGTCATGACCTGTATGTTTACTGTCGGATAGAGAACAGCCCTATACCTAACAGAAACTGGTTTGGCTAATATTGCTCAGCTTTTGCCAATTTAAATCAAGTTTTCTTTTTCTAAAACAATCACTATCAATATTCACTATAATTATACCTATAAAGCAATTTCAAATTAATAAAATGGTAGCTTTTTTCTAGTTTGTATCTACAGCGTGAGTCAATTAAATTCTATCAATAAATAAGGCAATTAAATAATACCTATATATCATTACGTATATCCAAGATATAATGATATATGAATATCCATTGAATTCCTGCAGAGACTAAAAAAGAAAAAAGTCGCTACACCAGCTACCAATAACACCACCAGCTCGCGTGTTTCCCTCTTCCTACAGTCCCGGGTCTTTTAAGCGGGGCGTGAAAAAGCATCTGATGAGACCGTCAAGCTGAGTGCCACTATTGTAACATGGCACGTGCCTGTAATTAGTGACCCGCTTTCCTGAGACTTTGCCTTCAGCCTACCATCAGGCGAGGAGAAGTCAAATAAATAAAAGAGACAGCCGCAAGCTTTTCTCTCGGGGTTGGGAGATCATACGACAGTCATTCTCGTCTGTCGATTACGAGAGTGGAACCTGAGACTAGCTAGTAAAATGCCCTATGAAGAGGTGTGAATGGATTGAGCCATTAGGGAAAGCACATTCCTTACCTTAGAAGTCTATCTAAGGGTGGCTAGGGTAAAAGAAAGGAAATGTTTCCTCCTGCTACGACCCTGGCATATCAATTAGCCTATTGCAGTCGACTGCTGGACATAGGCCTCTCCCAATATACGCCACATTTGACGATCCTCTGCCTTCCGCATCCAGTCCGTCCCAGCCACCTTTTGCAGGTCGTCAGTCCACCTGGCTAGGGGGTGTCCCACCTTCCGTTTTCCTTCTCGCGGTCTCCATTCCAGGACTCGTCTGCTCTCTGGCATACATCTTTCGCTTCTTCTACTTTCATAATCATCACTTTGTCATAGGCTGTATGTTTACCTTATTTTCTATTACATTAAATACAATTATATTTTAAATTATTTTATTATTTTGCGCTGCCATTGTTCAATACAGAACATAATAGTTTTAATGTTAAATATGTAACAATTTACATTTTTTATGTATGGCCACATTTTGTTTTGTAAGGTAATTTTTTTATGTGTGTGGCAACATTTTTTTCTTCTCCCCTTCCATTTCAAACTTCCAAAGTGTGTGCGTTCTAGGATTCAATAAATCCATTTAAATTGATACAAACGCATTTTTACTTACTTATTCTACAGCCATAGTTATAGGTCGCTGTGCATTAGCAGCGAGGGGTTCCTATAACCCTATTCCTGTCAGCTTCCTACTGGGTCGCATGGTGCATGACAAACTACATCGAGGTAAGGTTCTTGTTCCACCAGCTTCCTTTTTGTTTTTTTTTATACCACGTGGCAGACAAGCACACGCTCTACTTGGTAGTAAGTGGTTACCGTAGCCTATGGACGTATGCAACACTAGGGGCGTTCCACTCGTGCTGAAGAAACCTTCTAATGCCCTTCTTGAAGAACCCAATATTGCAGTCGCTTGGGAAAACGGTAACACCCAAACGAGTAACACTGTTACTGGTTGGGAAAAAAAATTCCCAACGAGTCACAGATGTTACTGGATGCAACTATTTTTGTCCCAACGAGTCACACCTCAAAATATTGGTGTTACTGATTGAGAAAAAGATCCCAACACGGGTCACAGGTGTTACTGGATGCAACACACCACAGTTCGTTCGTAGAGAGTTCATTTTCCCCATTCGCCACTGCTGGGCATATAAAATCGTAATACTAACCTACGGAACCTCGCACAGCAACAGGACTGCGCTCAACAAACCAGATTTCCTTCGAGCTCAGTATAAATACGTGCGTCTACCACAACTCTGCGCAAACCAAGTTTAGTGACGACAGGACAATGAATACGCTAATCGTTATTTGTGTTGCGATCATCGCCACCGGCGTTAGTGGAAATGTGAGTACTTATGATAATAATTACTAGTGGCCCGGATTCAGTCTTTGCCCGGGCATAAATTCAAAGAAAGAAAAGAGAAGGCCACGGTCTTCTCTGCCACCTAAGTGGTATAAAAAAAGAAAAAAAGAATGGTGTCGTAAGAGGCTACTAACGGAAAAATACGCAGACGATATCACTGCGAGAGGAGGAAAACTCGACAAAAAATTGTACCAACCCGTCTGGCCGAAAACAGTAGGCCAAACCCTCCCAATATTGGGAGAGGCCTATGTCCAGCAGTGGACTGCGATAAGCTAATTGATCTTCTTCTTCTTCTTATATTAAAAATCAATTGCTGTTCGTTAGTCTCGCTAAAACCCGAAAACGGCTGGACTATTTTGGCTAATTTTGGTTTTGAATTATTTGTTAAAGTCCAGGGAAGGTTTAAAAGGTGAGAAAATATGGACACGCGGGCGAAAAAAAAAATGGCGGTACAAAGTTCGCCAGGTCAGCTAGTTATTTATATATGTGATTGGTACGTCGGCTTTGCTGACAGCCTGCTGTCTGACCTCCTAACACAGAGAGGGAAGTCTGCTGAGCTGAGTGCCACTATTGTAGCATTATTTGTATTTATACTGGCGACACCTGGTGACCCCATTCCGGAGATTTCACTTTAGCTAGTTTTTGACGTGCCCTACATAAAGAAAATATCAACGAGATTAAAAAAAAAAATTTTTCAAAAAAGGAACGCACCAAGACGTAAACAAATAGTGTTGGGGTTACAGCGAAATTTTTGCGACATTACCGGTTTTTACCGAGTGCAATAAAATAAACGGTTTTGTAATATTTTAAAGGTTAATCTGCGATAAAAAAAAAACGATAACATTAATGTAAACAGATGTTCGATAACTATCAATTTTTTTTATGAATGTCAGCTCTGTGCTCTGTTGGAATCGTGAGTCATGTGTTTGAATCGTGTACATTACTTACTAATAAATAGGTTGACAACAGTTCTTATTGCAGTAACAGAGGAGGTTATAAAAGTCTTGTTATGATATTTAAATAATATTTTATTAATATTCAAACTGCATAAATAATGAGGGCAAATTGGTCAAGGTCCTGCACATAGTAGAGTTCGTAATGTAGAGTAGTAATGCTTACGAGAAAATGACATTAACGACTATTTATGCAGGAAATTCAGTTCCTGTAGGCCGCTGTGCGTCACGGGTACAAGATCACTATTTACGCTATTAATTTAACGTAAACAAATCTTATATTCAAAACCATACTACCAACATAAACATGACCGCAAGGTTAGGGATCTGATGAATTTAATTAACAGGTAAAGGTTAAGTCCCACAATACAAATAAACCCGTAAATACGACGTATAACCACAGGTATAAACCTTCTAAAGGTTAACTGATGATCTTATATTAGAAGAGGTGGATATGGCAGTGACTTCTCACAGAGGGCCTAACGTGCCAACCTCACCACAAGCATAAGTGCAAAAGGACATCACTAATTAGTGAATGAGTGTCATACGACGTCGATACATTTTTAACATGGCGATAATATACTATACATATCTTCTGCATCTATAGAAATAAATAAAATAGAAGTTTCTGTTATTAATGTAATGTAATATTAAAATAATAGCGTTTGCCGCAATTTGACCGGGATTTTTACTTTAGACCGTCGCCGTCGGTATTATAAGGCTACTATTAATTTTAGTTTAGAAAAAATATTAGCGCAAAAAATAAACATGAAACCCTGTGTACTTACAACAAACATCAACAATATTATATTATGTAAACACCATCAAATTTTCAATTTTTAGCCTCAAATAATTGATTTAGGTATGTGTAATATACACATTACACATTTTCCCTCGTAGCCGATTTTAATCGGTCCTATAACCCAATTCATAAAATGTTATGAATAGAAACGAAAGGCCTACATATGACAGTATCGTGGTAAGCGGAAACGTGTTCCGCAAAATAAATGATTTTGATTTGATTTAATTTGATTTGTTATCTCTGACTACCGTAATCGGGAAGCGGCGTGACCGTGTACGTGTTTATATATCGGGCTCGTTTTTCAGACTTCATGATGTAGGTACTGATTATTTCTAACAAAAAAAATCAGTACCATTTGCGATAAAATCGTAAGACATAGATAAACATTAAAGATATCTACAGATAGAGTACGTTTTACGATTATACAGAAAAATATGTTAGAAAAATATTTTTGTACTAATAGCCGACCGCATACGACAACTGCCGACGCACTCAGCACATGCGCGTAATTTATTGCGGCTTCTCAATGGTCCCCTTTATTCGTATCGGAGTTTAACAACTAATGTGTACGCTGTATGTGCTGCATGCGTCTGTCGTTGTCGTATGCGGTCGGCTTCAGAATCATACCTTTACACGGAGAATTATGAGAATGTTCAAGTTACGATACGAGTGAACAGGTTGCTTTTAGATAAGCTTGTTCAATCTTCAACCGTATCGTCAGTAAAGTGGCTATTACACCTTCCTAAATTCAGAATCCGATATTTAGGACGTCCTGAATTTAGGAAAGTGTAATCGCATTTAGGATGGTAGCATCCTAATTAGGAAACGATTTAGGATAAAGGACGGCTTCCGACGTCCTAAATGGCTAAATCGGATGAGTGTAATCGCATTTCCTAAATTTAGGACGCTCAGTGGCCGCTCACCGCCGCAGTATCGATACATATTGTATCGATATTGATAATTTTATAATAAAGCTATCGATATATCGACATAATGTATGTATGTATGTACGTGGGTATGTACGTATGTATGTTTGTTTGTATGTATGTATGTATGTATGTACGTATGTATGCATGTATGTACGTATATATGTATGTATGTATACGTACGTACGTACGTATGTATGTATGTATGATGTACGTATATATGTATGTAGCGTATGTACGTATGTATGTACCGTATGTACGTATGTATGTATACGTACGTACGTACGTACGTATGTATGTATGATGTACGTATATATGTAGGTATGTATGTACGTATGTATGTATGTATTATCGATTCTTTTTTATTCAGAAGTATGCGCGCAATGAGATTATTGACAGATTAAGTTGCTAATTTAAAAATTAGCCTTAGCAAATAGAGTCGACCATAACAATATTATGAAATGTAATTTGTTTGAAATATATAACAGTAACATCATACGGTAACATCATCAAAGTAATATTCAATAACATCGATATCAAAATCGTAACCTAATTTATCATCCATCTCTATTCGACAGCGACACCTGCGACACGTCTGTCGCTTGCCGCTCGTCCAACAAAACTGATTTAGGATCCTAATTTAGTGAAAGTGTAATCGCGAGCTCCGGCGACTGAATTTCTCGTCCTAAATCGTTTCCTAAATATCGTTTCCTGAATTTAGGAAGGTGTAATAGCGCTTTAACCAGCATGTGATTATAACCTAACCGAGATTTTCTGGGACCAAGCTAACCTCACCGCAAACCTGTTGATTGACGAACGAGGCTCTGGCGAAGGATTTTCTCTCGGAGTTACAGACCAAGTCAAGATAAACTAATCCATAAAGAAAGAAGAATTAAGAGAGCGGAGCTTTTAATGTAATCGGGATTGGCTGTTGGATGATGATTACCAATAGATCAGAAAGTGCGATTGCATTGTGAAACAAAAACTAATTGATTCCAAAAGTATCACCCAGAGTAATATTGAATTTTTATGCGGGAAGCTCCAGACCAAATTAATGGCCACCACTTCACTGATCAATTAAATGTTTCAATCGTTCTGTTACGTTCGTTATTAAGTTATCAAAAATACCGCAGTTCATCTACAATATTTTGTTAATTAATCTATCACTGCAGCTACGTACTATGCTACTTTCGTAATTCTGTTCAATTCTAGGGTTACCTACTGTAACTGTAACTGGAAAAATACTTTCGTCCATTAGAAACAGCATAATAAACAGTAGGTAGGTATACATAGGTAGTAGTGTATAAATTTAAATCAAAAGGTCAATATCCAGGACTCGAATGCCCGTGACCGAACGGAGAATGTACATTCTAAATGAAACCCGCTCTTACGTAATGAGCTAAACAATATTCTTTAAATTTTGTCTCTTTTCAGACTGTCCAGCTCTCAGACACCCAAAAAGAGACAGCTAATAAATTCGTGGCAGAATGCGTCAAGGAAACTGGAATAAAACCTGAAGTGATTGCTGAAGCGAAGAAGGGACAATTCAGTGACGAAGAGGGTCTGAAGAAATTCACCTTGTGCTTCTTCGAGAAAGCCGGCATTGTGGACCATGAAGGAAAACTTAATGTGGCAACTGCTCTAGCGAAATTACCAGCTGGAGTCGACAAAGCTGAGGCGGAAAAGGTGCTCGAAAGCTGCAAGAATCAGACTGGCAAAGATGCTGCTGAAAAAACGTACGAAATCTTGAAGTGTTACCGTAAAGGTGTCAAGAATCACATCTTCCTTGGATTTTAATAAGTAATACTACAAAATTACTAGATTTAAAATAGGAAGAGGGAAATCCTCTACCTTTTTTGACATTCTGGCGAATTTGACGGCAAAATTTATCTCCCAAATCCTAGTTCCTTCAAAATAATCCCTATTTCCTTCAACCCTAGTAGATAATAAGTTTCCCAGAGATAACTTGACCCAGTTCCCAGATCCCTAAATATTGTTCTATCTAGGACAACAAACTTGGCTAAGATATGAGATCATGTTAAGCCGTGCCTTATTAGAACCTTCTGGAATAATTAGAATATTCAAGAACTTATTACCCTCAATATTACTAGATTACGTTATTGACATGTTTTGTCGAGTTTGTTAAGCACGCAATTTATGAATGCGTGCTATTTAAGCAAGTAACTGTTATATTTGGAAAGGCATGCTTGAAGCTATGCAATCATAGAAGTTATCCACATTTTTGGTATTATAGTCTTTAATTACCGTTATACAATGAACTACTGTTGTTATTTATTTGAATGGACATTGAAATATAAATAAGAATCGTATAAATTGTTTTACTTTTCTTCAGAACAATCCCTTCTTCATCTGAGCACCAATCCCGGTTACTCCAAAGCTTGAACTTTGGAGTCCAGGGTTTGGTATATTATGACTTTTACAGAAGTGACTACCGTCTGACCCTCGCTTAGTGAGAAAAGCCTGCACTATACCCTCGACCGTTAATCTGCAGAGGTACTGGCTTGCAGATGCGGTTAGCATGGCGGTATTCATACCAATATGGATATTATAAAAAATCTGCCGCTAGCACAGATTTAGGAAACGCTATATACCTACCTACTAGCGAGTGAAGCTTAATCGATCGATTTTAATAACTAAAATCGGTATTTTTAATGACTATCAATCGTCAAGGTCGAACGCGGATCAAAGTACGTAAGTGCAAGATCAAGGTGGTTTGTCCAATTTCATCACACAGCTGTGAATGTATTTAAAATTATGATAGAGCAAAGAAAACAAAGAAACCATGAAAACAAGAAAGAGGAAAACTAAAAATAGAGTGCATACTTTTTTAGGCAGTTGTTTTTTTTATACTACTTAGGTCGCAGACACACGGCCCACCTGATGGAAAGTGGTTAACGTGGCCTATGGACGAGTGCAACACCAGGGGAGTCACACTCGTGCTGCCGACCCTGTAAGAACAGCAAGATCATGTTCCATCAGCGCAGAAGATAAGTAGGGCTAGCCTTTGGTCTTCCCACTAACAGTAAAAAACCTCTGCAGTGAGTTCTGGCTATCCTTCTCACCGCCGGGAACAAAACACGTCTTTAAAAGTAGTAGTACTTTATGAAAAGCCTAAACTTCTCTAAGGAGGAACGATGGAGAGTATAATAGTTAGTGCTTCTCCCCACATTTATGTAGGTATGGTAATAAAATATGTCGGGTGAAGGAGGATGGCAGTCAACTAACAACTGTGGGTCTTGCTGTGTTTTGCACCCACATTTCCACTACTATTACTTCGTAGGTACTAATTTGGAAAACTCGGAAACTGAAGGAAAGGCGAGGTCAATAGTACCCAACCGACTGCTCCGGTATGAAAATAATAATGATAGCAGAAAAATCTAAAGACGTATACGAAGATTAAAGCAAATGAATTGATGTTTTCTGTCTACCCTAATATAGGAAAGAGGTATGATTGTATGTCAAGTAATACCCCATGCCCGGATACTGCAGTATAAGTCGTTCAACTTACACGTCTACATGAAAAACGAATCGATATAAAATCTACGTAGGCAGGTACGATAGCTACACAACATGTGCACTTAACGTTAACATGTAGTTCTTGGGTTAATAAGATTTGCTTTATATATTTACGCCCAGAAATCCAGAATGGTAAGACAGAGGTGTACGTACTGTAAACTGTAATAGGCAAGTATACATCGATTATTGTTACTAATTATCTTTTTGGCTTCTACATAATGGAGGGTGAGCATTATTATAACGTTTAGACTCTACGCTGCTACGTAACAAAAATATCCAAAGCATTTTAGGACTTGATCCCGAGTCCGGAGATATTTAAGAAGTCGCAGTTGCTACCAGTGAGCAACCGAAGCAATTTTAATTTTGCAATAAAGAACGTATGTATGAAAAAAAATGTTGAACTCTTTTTTGATTCGCTATGTTTGTATAAAAAACTATGATATAAATGTGAGTATATAATGTGACCTTTGTACAACCAGTGGTATAATGTGCATAAAACACAACTATTTAGCCAAGAAACACATACGCAAATATTATTATCCACATTAACTCGAATTTTACGACACTCAAAACAACACTGACACACTGGCAAATACGTAAGTCAAACAAAAACCGTATTTACGATTCGTTCAAAATTCATTACATTACACATCACTAACACACAACAGTTGAATATTATAAAAAAACCACAAAATTCAAATTTAGAATACGTTCGTCGCGTTTAGCGAACTTCAAATGTGTGACGGGTCCGTCACTATAATGAAGTGTTCGGCTAGTATGGAGTCGGCTTTTAAAATTAAACGTACATTGCGCCTTTTGGTAAACCTATGCACTTTAACGTCGCAGTTTCAATCGATTTTTTTAAGTTACTGATGTGACTACTATTTTTTTAATACCTATATAGGACCCGTCAATTTGATTTCACCTCGCCTGATGCTAAGCTGAAGGCAAACTCTCGGAAAAGAGGGCCACCATTATAGACACGTACCATGTTACAATGGTGATGGCGTCATCAGATGCTTTTTCACGCCCCGCTTATAGGACCCGGGACTGTAGGAAGAGGGAAACATGATAACCCCTTTGGGGCCCTACCAAGCTTTTCGAGGCCCAAGAAAGCCTCACTTGCAAGTCGATAGGTACATTGACGGACGAGATTCTAACGCGGATTTTTCTGACAGCACTGGGCGGTTAGAGGGACTAAATTCCTTACGGCATTTCTGAAGGCAATCGCTCTAAAAACCGTATGAAAACCAACCAAAAGGAGAATGAGCAACCAAACTGCATTTCGCTTACTCTTTCACAGTCAATTCCTTGGCAATTCTTTGGCAGTTCAGGTAAAGAGTAAAAATAAATCAACAGTACCTTTATCTCGTTTGTTTGGCATCCCGTTTTATTCTTCCGTCTTTATTTTCGTGAAGAACTTCCCAATTTGACCGATCACTTCGAAGGTTGGTGTTTTTTTCAGAGATGGATATAATAGTAAGCTATATCAGTTAACCGATTGATAAATATATAGATATCGATAACGTTTCTGATAAATAAATAATAAGTAAACATTTATTTTTAATCGGAGATTAAGTGTAAGACATTATTTAATAGTTTTTAATAAGAAGTATAATTTTATTTATAACAAATTAACTGTCGACGGAACCCTAGAGGAATGGTTCAATAGGTTTGTGAGATTTTACAGCCTACCGTGCGTGGGGCTGTTTTTAGGCTGTTTGTTTTGTACTTTGTCCGTGCTGTTTTTAGTCTAATCAAACAAAAAGTGGAAAACTCTAATGTAACCACCACTTGTGAAGCTATTCTCTAAAGGTGCGTACAAATTATATAGCATAACATGTTATAAAACAATGTTATATAACATGTTTCAGTAATGTAGACACTGAAGTTAGTACAGTGTTGCAAAGTTATAAAACAATGTTAGATAATGTGGACGTGTTATAAAACACAAGTTATACAACATGTTACATAATCTGTACGCACCTTTAGTTATTTCTAGTAATTTAGTTAGTTATTGCTAAAATACTGGGACACGTATCTTGGACCTAAATCGCGAGACAAACGAGGCTCTGGCGCTCGCGGACTGTTTTATAATAATCTATGCTTGGTGAAATTCAGCTCGTCCACCGCAATAGCATCCCGTGCTATCATCAAAAGACACCCAAGAAACGTGTACGTGTAGAGCCCATTTAGAGCACATTTTAGGTTCAAGATAAATGTCATTTGTCACAACACCTAATATGTAATTCGATTGGCTGTCCAAATCAAATGGTTGTTATGGAATTGCCATCTGACTTTTCTCTTTTTTATACCACTTAGGACGCAAACAAGCACAAGGCCCACCTGATGGGGAGTGATTAACGTGGCCTACGGACTTGTGCAACATCAGGGGGTGCCCCTCGCGCGGCCGACCTTTAAAGAACCTTCTGATGAGGACGAGGCTAGAATATGGGGTTCTTCTAGATCCTCCTTGAAGAACTCCATAGTATAGTAGTCTCGTCTATTAATCAGTAGGTGTCTCTACCGGAATGCAGGTGAGATTGGCTTGATCCTGTAGGTCCAGGTCGAGTCACATTACCATACATCCTATCTCTCATTCCATTGCGGATTCAACTAAGCTATGTTTTTTTATATAGAAGGATGCGTACTATGAATACGGGCTGTGGTCGCGAGTGGTGTAGCTATGTGAAGACCAGCCCCCCTAGACGAGTAACAATTCGTTGCTCGGCGTATCATGGAATAGAATGACGAATGTATAGAATTTGACGTTTTTGACATTCGCTGACGCCTGTCATATACGTCAAATTCCATACATTTGGCATTCTATTCTACAAAACGCCGACCGTCGAATTGCCACGTGTCTAGAGGAGCTGAACACTTACAGTAGGCACATCTTGCTCGCTTACATAGCTTAATTTTAGTGGAAATGGTCACATAGTTTCATCATCTGCATATAGACGCATTCTCCCAATTGCATCCGTGGCCAAGATGACCTCGAAGCTCAGGGTCCGCCTTCCGGCTCTTCCTTCTCCACTTCGCACGATCTTGGGCGTCCATGGTAGTGAGACCATTAGCACGCATATCACCCTCCACGACGTCAAGCCAGGACTTCTTTGGCCTACCCCTTTTACCTGGACCCGGCGGGGGTACCATTGCCAGGCATTTGTTCATAGCATAGCTTTTACATCGTAGCACATCTCTGGTGGACAAGCAGCCAAAGAAGATCAGACAAAAAGAACTCACCCACAACAAAATTCCTCTCTTCACTGATCACTTTCATCATTTCCACAGATTCCAGCAACTTATTCATAGGCATATCTAAGCCTAACCAAACAGCCAGTCAGTTTAAACGTGGTGGAATGCTAACTAACATAGCCTTGTCAGTTGAAATGTGTTGAACATTGTTTGTAAGAGTAGATAATGGCTGACATGCCTCGTGTTTTTTAGGATTGGCGTCCATTGGCGTGACGATATACCTTTGTAGGTTGTCAGGTTCTCTTTAGGAAGATTTGGTTGATATGAGAAGGTACATTAGGAAACAAAAGTAGCGTATGTGTAATTACAAACGTATCTACACTAATATTATAAAGAGGAAAGATTTGTACCTATTTTTGTATGTTTGTATGTTTGTAATGAATAGGCTCCGGAACTACTGTACCGATTTCAATAATTCTTTCACCTATAGAAAGCTACACTATCTGGGAGTAACATAGGCTATATAACATCACGCTACTACTAAAGGGAGCGGAGCAGTGAGCATAAATGTCAATAAATCGGGCAGATTTCCATACATTAAAGTTGGACCGGAATCCGAATTCCACGCGGGCGGAGCCGCGGGCAACAGCTAGTTCTAATTATAAAGAAGTAAAATTTATGATTTATTTGCCGTGTTGGTTCTCGATGGAGTAGAATAAGAATAGGGCCTCATCTCTTCCTATGGGTGTCGTAAAAGGCGACTAAGGGATAGGGCTGTTCTCCATCTGACTGCAAACATACAGTCCATGCCTAAATGCTCGCTTGGCCGCAATAGGCTCGACCCTTATTACGTGGGACCGAAAATCAAAGTTGGCAAAATGTGGGTGTCAATACATCTCTGCCTACCCCTTCGGGGATTTACAGGCGTGAGTATATGTATGTAAAATTTATAAGTTTTTGAGAATTTAGGGCTGTAGAAGGTAATCTTTGGATCTACATATTCGATTTTCAAAATATTTTACCAATGGAAAAGTTATTGAGTGTCCTTAGTCAGAAAAACTAAAACAGCTGGAAGTCATATTTACAGATCAACTAAGCAACTCTCTTAGCATATTGAATAAGGCACCAGGTTTTGCCTCACCGGTTAGGTTTAAAAATATTAAAAAACTGTGAAAAAGTACAAGTGCCTTATTCAATATGTGTAGCAGGTTCCACCAAGCGCCATCAATCTACAGTGTAGAGTAGATTCTACAATATAAACTGAGCATTTCAATAATACAATAAACAAAACATGCAATTTGTATTACTACAGATATTGCTCGGGCCATACATCTTGAACCTAAAATGTGCTCAAAATGTGCTCTTTGAGGTCTTTTGAGGATAGCACGGAGCACTACTGCGATGGACGAGCTCAAATTCACCAAGCGAAGATTTTTACAAAATAATCCGTGAGCCAGGGCCTCGTTTGTCTCGCGATTTAGGGCCAAGATATATGTCCCGAGGTATACTGAGCTCAGTCCTTTGACCCTGACAGTCCCCTGGAAACGATCCAAACAACCCTCTGACCTACAGTGAGCATCGGGCCTAACGATTTCTGTTCAGGCTGCGCAAGCGCATTTTGTCGTTTTTTGATTAGCGGAACGCGTAGTATGAATACGTTACATTTTGTACGCTTCACGGGTAATATTTACATGACGCGTTCGGTGACAGCCCAAGTGTTAGGTGGCAATGACGCAAGTTCAATGATTTTTGTTCACCAGTGCTCAACGCCGGACCAGAACTGGAACCAGCAAGGAAAATGCAGGCGTGGCCGTCCCAAACAGAACTGAAAGCGGACTTCTTCATCCTAGCGTTAATTCCCAGTCGCATCCGAAGCTTTCACCTCGGAGTCTGGGGTCCGCTTTACCAGTCTTAACTGCGGATTTGGCTGCACCTCAATATTTTCCGTGCAGCGACTGCCATCTGACCTCCACAACCATTGGGTTGCGGAGTGGTGGCATTAGGCGATATCGAAGCATTACAGCTAGACCGTTGTTGTTTGGAATTTTTTGGGCTCCAACTACCCGTAACGACTGCCATAGATGTTCGTATGGCAACCGTATGGAGGCGGACTATTGCTGTAGAAGCGGCGAGCCTCGGAAAGACTTTATATTAGCAACCGAAATTACTAATATTCCCGTTAACCCCTCCAACTAAGCTAAATTGCTTGTGCTAGGAGTGGGTTCACATCGGTAGTGTAATGGCCAGGATTCGAACCCAGGACCTCTAGATCGTAAACCCGACGCCTTAACCACTAAGCTACCGACGCACGCTTCACTACTCGCTACTTGGAGCGAAATGAATTGTGAAGGGATAGTGCTCTCTGGGACTATCCTCTCTGGGACGCTCTCTGCCTCATCTAGGGATCACAGGACCTTAAGTCGAGTAGGGGAGGCCTATGTCCAGCAGTGGACTTCCTATGGCTGAAATGATGATGAATGATGATGAAGTCGAGTAAGTCCAAGTGCTCAACGCGCAAGAAGATTTCACTTCAAAAATCTTTGTGGAATCCATACACCCAATTCGTTTTGGCTTTCATATCTCCACATCATAGCTCTCAGTTATGTGATTACTCATTTGCCGTATTTTTGTGACTGGCGTCATCTCTGCCAATTGCTCATTTCTCGCATGGTTCGAGTCGACGTGCCGGCGAATAAATTCGCCATTAACACATGCCATACGACATATTGGCAAATGTTTGACTTGGGAGTGCTTTGAAAAGGAATTATCTCGCGGTTTCGGTTGATTTGAAAAGATTGGCTTCTGTCTGACTTCTCAACTCCAAAGCCTCGTTCGCCAATCAGCCGGTGTACGGACTTGCAGTTGAGGGTGCCTTGGCACCGAAGATCTTGGTGGGTAGGAATTGGGAATCCATCAAGGGTCTTGGTGAGTGGCCTACCAAGACATTTGGTGGTACGCCATTTTAATCTTACATCAACAGCTAATACGAGTACATAGTAGTATTTGAACTTTAGTAGCAGTTTGCTTACGATATAATTGCTATGAATCATATCTCAGGCGCGAATCTTCCTAAAACTAACCTAGCTAACTTTGCTTAACCTTACAATGTCCTAATAAAATTACTCGACCGCTTCGCCATTTTACTTACTAGTAGTGGACGCTGCCGGACAAGACGGGTGATCTGCCCTTCTGTATTTCATCCATTTCCCCTAATACCACTAAGCAAAATAGTCCCTCTTCTCTTCGAATGCATTAAATCATGATAGGTTTACTATTTATATAACGAGCCGTGTGGTTCCCGGCAGGGTAGAATTTGGACGCTTCATCGCTTCCCATGCGGTGTCGTACAAGGCGACTAAGGGATAGGGCTGTTTAACATCAGACAGACATATACAGCCCAGACTCAGCCTCAGATGCATGGCTCGAGTTAACAATAGTGCCCGAAATACGGCAATAGGCTCACTCATTATTACGTGGGACGGAATACAATGATTGGTGAAATGTAGGTGTTAATTCACCTCTGCCTGACAATCTATATTAAACATACATATAGATTATCAGGCTAACACGAACTCGATATCTCTTACCGATACAAACGATGTCGTAATCGAGACGTTAGAGACTCCTCTTTTGATGGCGGCTGGCGGCAACAACGGTCTTATTGCTTTATTGTGCTGTGTATCATTTTCATGGATCAAATTCTAGCTGGGGCTCGTAGTCGTGGCTTAGTGGTAACCGAGGAGTTAGCATATAGGAATGTTAGGTAATACTTAGGATGGGTAACCATTCTTAACATATTGAGAGATACACACCCTCCGTGCCTCGATTAGTACGTTAAGCCGTCGCGTCGGTTCCAGCTGCCATATGAACATTTCATTACGGGTAGTTCAAGCTGTAAAAAAATTCGGATGAAAAAAATTTCGGATCTATAATAGTCTTTTAACACGCATAAAACAAAAACTTTGGGGGAAACGCGACTAACCCGAAAATTCGACAATATACAGAACATCGATATCGCTAGTGATCTTTAGAGGTCAAAATGGCAGTCGTTTCACGGCAAATATCTAAAGTCGGACTGAAAAGCAGAATTCAATTGCGTAGGAAAACTCTGAGGAAGATAACTACCTACAATTTATTTATTTGTATAGATGTGTGTAATATGTAAGCTAAGATGGCTGACCTATTTCAGGTTCGTCCAGTCATTGTTCTTTATGGTATTAGATAATAGATTTTCTACTGTATAGAATACGTGTCCTGAATAGAAGCGTTTCTTTATCATCCAAATCAAAAGCAGTGTCCACAATCTTTAGTTATCTTTGAGTGTACGACATATGGATGTCAATGACTTGCGTAAGTACAGGTAGATTTGCAGAAACGACTCTTCGCAACAAATTCGCGAAACGAGATATATTTTGGTTGTTTCTTTGTAAATTACTAAACCCATTTCGTTTTCGCCGACCCAAATAATTGCCCCAGTTATCGTCGACGTAATATATCATTCTCCTCCATCCATCCATTCATTCCTGTCAGATCAGATACCATCTCTTTAGTCACTCCTTGCTCCCAGCTTCCTTGCCATATTTATCCTCTGCCGCATTATTGTTTGTGACCTACCTCTGCTCATAAAGCCCTCTACATTCATACTTTGAACCTTTATAACCACCTTACTTGCATCTCTTCTAAATCGTATTTAAGATGAATCCTTTTATCCCGGGAATAGATTCCCATGGGTTGCAGGACCGGGAACAAAATTCCACGCGGGCGAAGCCGCGGGTAACTTTTAGTGAGTCCAATAGCTCATATGATATCGGTAGATGGCTCTCACCGTAGCACCAGAATTATAGGAAAAATTCGAATACTCCAGACGCGGCTATTAGCCCAGTGCAGTGGTCAGAAATGCCCCCTTTACGGCCAGTCCCTTACAGGGGGCATTTCTGACCACTGCGCTACTGAGTCACGTCTGGAGCATTCCAAATATTCTGAATTCTCACGGGTTCAAATCTCGTCTGAGCATTCACTTTTTCCAATCAAAATCGAAATTTCTAGTTAGCTAATAAAAACATTATTGAACCACAAAAGTCTGTAAATAACCCAGTTATCGACGAGCTCTCGCAAACATTAAAACCGTACCCGGAGTGTTCCGAAAATAAATCAAATTAATTCATAATCCATCACGAAATTATTTCGCTCTCAGCCATTTTCCATTAAGTCTCTTGTTTGAATTTGCGGATGAAGGAAGCAGGAAAACCGCCGGGGACAGGCGGGGAAAAAGGTTCTATATTGGCATCATTGTTTTGAAGGGAAGACAATCAAAATGTAATTATTGGAGGGTTGATTAATCGATGTATGGGGTCGATTTATCCTTCTTAGTAGCCGGTACACTTAGATAAAGATGATGCTATTCTATTCAGCCTTACACCATAATATACTATACAGACAGCTTGCTAACAAATCTATAAATGTGTGGCTAATGTCAATATGGGATGGGATATTATAGATAGATAGTAGCCATTTTTCGGAGCCGTGAGCTTGTCTGCCACCTGAATTATATAAAAAAAATTGAAGGTGGGACAGATGATCTAAAAATATAGCTATCCCAGCTGGTGCGCAAGGTGGAGGAACGGAAGCTATTAGTGCACAGTGTCCTATGTCTAGCAGTAGAATTACAATAGGATTGATTGAAGTGTAGATCTTCATTTCGTTGCGAATGTCCAGAGACAAGAGATATTACTATCTCTGCCACTATCTAGATACTATCGCTACTGAATTTGCTAACAAGTAGACATGATATTTGCTACTTTATCTGATTGAGTGTAAAACACAATATTTATCTTAACTGCACGAGATAAACAGAATCCGTAATTTGATATCAGTTTTATTTATTTGTATCTAGTATCTACCTCTGCCACTCTATAAATACTTTCGTATCAATATTTGGCCTTTTAGAGAAATAGGATTACATAGGAAATGGAATGTAACAGTAGCCCTAGCACAAAAAACTATCGTATTCATAATGTGAACGTGTCGACTGTCGAGAGAACTGTGGGGTGAGCACGAACAACTATCGTTATCGTATCGTAAACGTAACGAGAGCACGGAGCATTGCGATTGGCCGCCTGCTTATTGTGAGCGTGTGTGCGGGTGAAGCCTGCCAATCGCAACACTCCGCGCTCTCGTTACGTTCACGATACGATTACGATAGTTTTTCGTGCTCACCCCACGGAGTATTGTGATTGGCAGACTTCACACACACACAGGTTCACAGTAGGCAGGCGGCCAATCGCAATGCTCCGTTCTTTCGATACGTTTATGTTGCGGTTATGATAGTTTTTTTGTGCTCGAAGCACTGAATGTATGATTTAGGAAGAAATGAGAGAGAGAAACTATTAAAAAAAACGGTTTTTTTGGATAAGTATATGCCGTATAAATTATAAATAGAAAAACTAAGATGTCTCAAAGGATAAAATCGAATAATACCAATGTCCAATCGAACGCGAACCACCGGCAAAGAAATAGAAAGGTACAATAAAATGAAAACAACACAGGTGTGATCCCTCTAGCTGACAGCCCGACATGCGAGGAAAAGGCTTATCCTTACAAGCGTCATAGGACCGGCTTTGCCTTATTGCCACCGTATTTCGGCGACCTTGGCATTAACAAACAACACCCTTGTTACGATCTGGGATTCGCAATAAATAAAATACTTTTTTCTTCAACAAAAGTGCCTACTAATTAAACACAGGAAAGGTTAGACTATATTCGAGGATATTCGACTAGATTCGAGACCACTGGACTGCACACGAGAACAATTCGAGTTTGTTTCTAGCGCGTCTCTAGCTCCTGCACACCTCTGCACGTCACTCCAGTCCACCGACGTGGAAGAAACGACCAACAGGCATGTCTCTGCCTAGCTTTTTCTGCGCAATTTAGAAATAAACTTTTAACCCCCGGCGGCAAAACGACGGGGTGTTATATATAAGGTTGTGTGCGTGCGTGCGATCGTGGCATCGAAGCCCCGGAACAGATTTACCAATTTTGACTTTATTTTTCTTTTGTTTGAAAGTCGAACTCGAGTGTTCTTAGCTATTTTTCGATGAAAATCGATCCAAGATGGCCGCCACCACTAAATGGCGGATTACCTTTGTTTTAACAACTGATATAATTTTTTATAGCATAGGCGTCCGTAACACGGTTCAAAGCATGCCTTAAGCTCTCCTTATGCCTCTTCTGTATAATTCAGGCCTCTGTGTTTTCACAGTGCGAGATTTTACGGACGCGGACGCAGGCACGGACGCTTTTACTATGATAAACGTGTCTGCAGGTTCACGGACGAGCTTCTTTCAATCGTGGATCGTGGAAAACAGCCCTTACAATGTAACAAGTTACCTGTGTTGCTGACCATACATGCACCACTGACATAGTTACATTATCTCACGTGTGGCTATCAATAGCCCTACGATATAATTGACAGAATTGTTACACAGAACAATAACACTACGTTCCTATTATTTGGACTCGTATGGCGGGCGGAAAATGGGGCTATTTCTATTAGATGGATCGATGGATGGATGTACAGGGCCCTACCAAGGCCTTTGTGGCTCAAGTCAACCAGCTAGTCAATACGAGGCTCTGGCATAGGTTAGCTGCATGTCTGACCTCTCAAATCTGAGAGAAATCTCAGAATTGGGAGGTCGAACTGCTGTCGGTCCTGAAAAGAGTCAACAAACCAAGCCCTATTATGCCATCACTCATTTAGTTTTGCAAAGAAGGAAGTGCCTGTGCCAAGTTTTTTCCATGTTCCTGTATCTAGTAGATAGTCGGTAAATTAGTTGGATCCTATCGGTAGCGTACCTGGCAGGTTTCTCGCGATTATACTAGGTACCTACCACTTGAATAAACAAATATATAACTATCATGACAGCCTTGAAGTTCAGGGGCATTTCGAGTTTCAAACGCAATAGCAACGTGAGAAGAAGGTGGATTATAATTGGTTAACGTAGAATAGAGAAATGGCGTAAAATTAGACCAACTTAAATGTGTCGGCTTTTACGAACTCACTTAGTTACGAAACGATTTGTCACTCAGAATAAAGGTATGATTCCAAAGTCGACCGCATACTACGACGACAGACGCATGCAGCATATACCTACAGCGTCTGCCCATTACTTGTTAAACTTCCATACGGA
This sequence comes from Eilema depressum, assembly GCA_914767945.1. Classification (NCBI taxonomy): domain Eukaryota; kingdom Metazoa; phylum Arthropoda; class Insecta; order Lepidoptera; family Erebidae; genus Eilema; species Eilema depressum. The sequence goes on from OU612040.1 coordinate 5,294,572, forward strand.
TAAAGGGGACCATTGAGAAGCCGTAATGAATTACGCGCATCTGTTGCGTGCGTGGGCAGTTGTCGTATGCGGTCGGCCACGGAGTCATACCATAAGAGGCCAGATTTATATCTCAACATTCACCACTGTCGCAATGAGAATGCCACTGTATATATTGTTATAACATAGCGACCAAAACATTCAAAATAATATGTTTATCGTCCACTTTATGACCTGGCTTGTGATTATTTGGAGAGTAAAGTTGTAAAAACTCTTTACAGCCATAAGATTAACGAGCGTCACGAACGAGGTTGGTATTCAATGTAGTCTGAAGATCTTTTAGAATTTAAGAGACTGTATGTGAGGTTTTATAGTCCGGATGCTATTAAATACTTTTGAGGGACAATTCTCGTAATGTACTTAATTGACTTCTATATGTATACTACTAGAATTGTACGGTACAAACAATTTCGTATCGCGAAAGACCACAATGGACCACGAATAGAGCGTCGTTTACACGAGGAGAGTTTCTCGCCCGCATTATACGATTATCGAAAGAAAATCTTGCGGGTGTAAAATTCTCCTCGTGTAAACGACGCTTCAACAGAATTTTCAAGCAATAATCGTGTCAAACATAGGCAATTACGTCCCATTCGAGTCTCGTATGATATAATCGAAGGCGAGAATGTAGTGTTTGCCTGTGTGTAGACACTTTGATACGATAATGGTATGGCGATTATTGCTAGCGATAGTCACGTACGATTTTTCGAACCGAAACGTGCGAGAAACTCTCCTCGTCTAAACGAGCCTTAACGCGCAACCTTCTGATTGAGGCTCTTGCGTAGGCTTTCCTTTCGTTGTTGGATTGGTTGAATGGCAGTGCTCCCGCAAAAGCGAAAATAAACTAAATAATGGTGTTGAAAGAGAGTAGACCTTGGGCTCTAAACTGAAGGACGATGAGGAAGGAGAGCTGCTGTGTAATTTCTTAAACATTCAGCATCATTTTCTAAGCAACCGACCTTGATAGAGATTGTCATTGGTCGGACTGGATTACGTCACTGGAGATCGACCAATGACAGTCTCTATCTAGGTCGGTCGCAGTCAGCCTGCTCAACAGTCAACAGCAGATATGAAATTTTTTGTACACATTTCAAAAGCTACTTCTTAAATGGCATTTTAGTTAGCATGAATAAAATCTTTCTGTACAATAAATTTATTTTATTTCTTTTCGTTCAAAATCCGTCTCCACACTTAGCAACCAATGCCGCAGTGCACTCGGTTGCATTATGAATGAATTGATCGCGCCTACCTCGCCACGCCGCCGCGCCGCACAGTGGTTCGAAATTTGAGCTCGATTGACATAGAAACTTAAAGTGAGGAAATTAAAAAAAAAAAATTGTAATGGGTCTGGCATACCTCGCTATATGTCATATTAACGTATTGAATGGTATAAGTAGCTCCACGCGTGAGAAAAAAAAGTTTTGTGTTTTTTTTGTATGGGAGAAAACACTTAAAGTGCTTTTTCTTTCAACTGAATGGAACTGAAGGGCTGGTGCTCACACCAGCTATTGTACCACACACGGCGAATCAAGATGACATCAAATTCACGCACCTTTACGCACCACTCCGCACGTAGTAAAATTTTGAAATATTGAATTTTCGATATGTGATTTTTCAAATCTTTGACGTAGTTAAATGTAGTTGCCGGTCCATTTACTTATAATGTCATTAGTTTTTAGCCTATTAGTGACTTTTAGGATGGCAATAATTAAAAATAATATTGATTATACGCATAAGTTTTTTACAAAATTGCATTCCGAGAGCTAAGTAGCTCATTTGTTAATCACCGTGATTATGGTTGTTTATGATTAAATATGATTGACGTGAGATTAACCAATTAGGCTCTGGCATATCTCACTTTATGTCATATTAACGTATGAATGGTATAAGTAGCCCCACGCGTGAGAAAAAAAAGATTTGTTTTTTTTTGTATGGGAGAAAACACTTAAAGTGCTTTTTCTTTCAACTGAATGGAACTGAAGGGCTGGTGCTCACACCAGCTATTGTACCACACACGGCGATCAAGATGACATCAAATTCACGCACCTTTACGCGCCACTCCGCACGTAGTAAAATTTTGAAATGTTGAATTTCTGATATGTGATTTTTAGAATCTTTGACGTAGTTAAATGTAGTTGCCGATCCAATTACTTATAATGTCAATAGTTTTTAGCCTATTAGTGACTTTTATGATGACAATAATTTGAAATAATATTGATTATATGCATAAGTTTTTTACAAAATTGCATTCCGAGAGCTAAGTAGCTTATTTGTTAATCACCGTGATTATGGTTGTTTATGATTAAATATGATTGACGTGAGATTAACCAATTAGATGAGAATTTGATGTCATCTTGATCGCCGTGTGTGGTACAATAGCTGGTGTGAGCACCAGCCCTTCAGTTCCATTCAGTTGAAAGAAAAAGCACTTTAAGTGTTTTCTCCCATACAAAAAAAAACAAATCTTTTTTTTCTCACGCGTGGGGCTACTTATACCATTCATACGTTAATATGACATATAGCGAGGTATGCCAGAGCCATTACAATTTTTTTTTTTTAATTTCCTCACTTTAAGTTTCTATGTCAATGGAGCTCAAATTTCGAACCACTGTGCGCCGTTGCGACGCGCGTCCATACTTAGGAAAAACGAATAGTAGGTATCGGTTTTTAATCAGCAGCGAAGATTAAAAGCTTTTTTAATTTCAGGACAAACAGATATTATACATGTTTGGTTTAACTGCAATACTTCGATATCGCCATTGTGGAGGTCAGATCGCTTATTCGCAATATCGGAGATCAGTCAAACCCTCAGTTGGACTGAAACAGCACACTCCAGTGAAAGTTTCGGCTGCGATTGACACTAGGATGAAGAAGAGACAGAATAAATACTATACGGCTCAGTTCAGATACAAACAAAAGTATCCAGTAACGCTTTTTCATACATGGGACACTTTATTTACAGCAGTAACACCAATATATTGTAGTGTTACTCATTGGGACAAAAAAAGTTGCATCCAGTAACACCTCTGTGATAATTGGGAATTTCGTCCCAACCAGCTGTACAATTCACTAAACAAGTACAACGATGCGAGTCGCAACGTTGTGCTGAATAGAGATTGTCATTGGTCGGATTGGGTCACGTCACTGGAGATCGATCAATGACAATCTCTATCGAGTACAACGACGCGCGACGTTGCGACTCGCATCGTTGTGCGATATTTTGCGATGTTACTCGTTGGGACAAAAAGTGTTGCATCCAGTAACACCTGTGACTCGTTGGGATTTTTGTCCCAAACAGTAACAGTGTTACTCGTTTGGGTGTTACTAGATGGGAATATACCTACATAATTTTTTGTAAAAAAAGTGTTACTCGTTTGGGTGTTACTAGATGGGAATATACCTACATAATTTTTTGTTAAAAAAAGAAGAGTCCTAGTAACCAAAATTATTGGTATTCCTGGTAACCCTTTCAAAGGTAAATTGCTGGTGTTAGGAAGGACTCGGCCGGAGTGCGAGGGATATGGCTACGACAACCTCACCTCCGGCAACCGACGGCCCACAGAGCAGACGGCGTGCGTTTTAGTCGGTTCGAGTCCGACTTAACCTCCTCCTCCGGCTCCGGCGGGGGAGGTATCCGTGGGGATTTTTCGCACGATAAAAAAAAAAGAAAAGGAAGGACTAGGTTCACGTCGGTATTGTAATTGTTTGGATTCGAATTCGGGACCTTACGATCATTATAACTCCGGAGACGTATGTTGGACCTAAATTTTGCTCTATACGCGTAGTACACGTACACGTTTCTTGGGTGTCTTTTGAGGATAGCATGGGGTGCTACTGCGGTGGACGAACTCAAATTCATCAAGCATAGATTATTACAAAGCAATCCGCGGGCGCCCGAGCCTCGTTTGTCTTGCGATTTAGGTCCAAGATACGTGTCCGGAGTTATACCATAAAAACACCTAGACTATTCTTATTATAATTGTTTGCACTGAACGGGATTCCGTGGTATTCTTAGCTTAGTTTATAAAACACCACTCTGAAATCAAACTCAGGACCGCACGATCCCACGAAATCAGAGAACGTTTCTGAGCTACTGAAACTATTATGTATCTCTCTTAAGATCCACAACATTGAATGTGATTGTATGGAAAGGTTTATCACTGGTAAACAGACCGTAAAATACCTGCGATAGGGTTGCCAACTTCTTACTTTCGGTTTTAAAAGGAGAATTAATAAACGGTAAAATATCCGGGCTGAGAATAATGGTTAATCCAGAAAATCGGACATTTAGCGGGTCGGACATTAAATCGGATCGTGTTGCGAATAGGACATTATGCGAATCGAACGTTTTGTGAATATGCGACACGGACCTTTCTTCACCGGACGTTTTGCCCTGTAATTTCTTTACTGTATGTAAAACACGTATATTGTGTGTTCATATGTATTATTCATGAATCCTGAAAACCTTTTTGGATAGTCGTGCATTAAGTATTGAAAAATTTTGCTAGTCTCGTTTTTTACAGACGACCCCCGTGGCCTAGCGGAAGAGCATTCGACTGCTAGTTACGCAGGAGGCGCGGATTCGATTCCCGCTCAGTGAAAATGTTTGTATGCATGAATATGTATATTTGCATCGGTCTAGGTGTTTCTATGTATAATGTACCTACGTATTTACAAAAAAAAAATGTGTCTAAAGGTAGCCATAGACGGACGTCCGTTTCGAATGCTTCTAAATGGAATACTTCCAAATGGACGTACTTCAGGTTAAATTCTCATTGACCGACTTCCATTTGAACGTATGCGTATCAAATTCACGAAACGATTTTGGAAAACGTCCACTCCCTTTAGAATGGCTACCTTAAGTATTTTTATCCGAATTCTAAATTCTCAACTCAAGCTAATTAAGCCATGCTGTGTAGAATATCCTATAATATATATTTATTTACATACTGACTCTAGTATCAAATCAACTTGATAGTCGCCAGTGCACTTGACTGAGTACTTCACACGTACTGAGCAATCGGCCGAGTGCCCTGTCTCGCTACTCTACTCGGTGCGTGTGATCCAGGCATAAGTCGCTTCTACGACACCTACGGGAACAGATGGGGTGACCTTATTCTACTCCATCGGGACCCAACACAGCCACGCAGCTCGGAATAATATTCCATGAAAGGGTACTTGTATAAACAAACAGGTTACAGGTATCGGCTATCGGTTGTCATCATGTCTATTCGTTGTTTGTCAAAAAAGTATCACAAAGCATTCTCGCCCTTATGTTCTTAAACATATGGGCGCGAATGCGTTGCGATTGTTTTTTACCATATGTGGTGTTAGAACGTAAATGACGAACTATCACCATTTTTGTTGCTATGGAAACTTGTCGGGGTAGCTAGCCGATACCGATAACCTGTTTCTTTATCTTCTTCTTCCTCCTAGCATTAATTCCCAGTCGCATCCGAAGCTTTCACCTCGGAGTCTGGGGTCGGCTTTACCAGTCTTAACTGCGGATTTGGCTAGACCTCGATATATTCCGTGAAGCGATTGCCATCTGACCTCCACAACCCAATGTTAACATTAGGCGATATCGAAACTTTGCAGCTAGACCGTTGTTTTTTGGATTTTTTAGGGCTCCAACTACCCTTAACGACTGCCATAGATGTTCTTATGGCAACCGGGACCGACGGCTTAACGTGCTCTCCGAGGCACGACCAGACCAATGGAAATACCTTATATCATACACACAAATATTTGTACTAAGCGGGGATCGAACCCGCGCCTCCTGCATAGCGGCCGCGTTCACTACGCCATCACGGTCGCCACGGAGGCTGTCAACCAGTTTCTTTATATATATAAGCAGCTCAGAAAAATACCTACTCCGTGTAAAACGGTACGGTTGACATCCCTATCCGTGACCCGAGTTGACACCAAATAATTTTGTTTACCACACCTGAATACTGAATACATCTGCAAGCCAACGAATCTCCCCTTTTAAAGCAAATTGAACGTATCTCATTATGATAATGTATTTCGACGATAAAACAACTTTCTAGACAAATTACTATCATTAGCGGTTATGAAGTGTCCTTAGCCTGTCCTTACCTGAAGCACAGAATTAAAATAGTAGGTATTTTATACAGAAGATTCAGTTTCGCACAATATTTAAATGAATAGCGACTTTCTTACCTAAGCAATAAGGTGTAATGTTGCTTTCACATTTACAAATGACTAATAGAGTCACGTTTTTAGGGTTCCGTAGCCAAATGGCAAAAAACGGAACCCTTATAGATTCGTCATGTCTGTCCGTCCGTCTGTCTGTCTGTCTGTCTGTCTGTCCGTCCGTATGTCACAGCCACTTTTCTCCGAAACTATAAGGCCTATGCTGTTGAAACTTGGTAAGAAGATGTATTCTGTGAACAGCATTAAGGATTTCACACAAAAATAAAAAAAAAGCATTTGGGGGTCGCCATACTTAGAACTGAAACTCAAAATTTTTTTTTTCATCAAACCCATACGTGTCATCTATAGATAGGTCTTTAAAAATGCTATTGAGGTTTCTAACATATTTTTTTTCTAAGCTGAATAGTTTGCGCGAGAGACACTTCCAAAGTGGAAAAATGTGTGTCCCCCCCCTCTAACTTCTAAAATAATAGAATGATAAATCTAAAAAAAAATATATGATGTAAATTGCCATGCAAACTACTTACCACTAAAAATTGGTTCGAACGAGATCCAGTCAGTAGTTTTTTTTAAAACGTCATAAACCGCAATTTTCGAATTTGCTACTACGGAACCCTTCATGGGCGAGTCCGACTCGCACTTGGCCGATTTTATTTTTATTACAGAACGAACCCTGGATAATCGTTCCTCTTGGAATTCTGGTCTTCTTGGAATATCTTGGACCTAAAATTTAATGTGCTCTATACGTGCAGTACATGTAGCCTGGGTATCCTAGCGGAGGGAGGCGTTTCTTGCGTGTCTTTTGAGGATAGCACGGGGTGCTACGGCGATGGACGAACTCAAATTCACCAAGTATAGATTATTGCAATCTATACTTTGTGAATTTTGTGAACTTTGAGTTCGCATCACAATCCGCGCGGGCCAGAGCCTCGTTTGTCTCGCGACTTAGGTCCAAGATGTGTGTCCCGAGATGATCTCTTTTAGACCGTCGCCATCGCCGTTGTCAAGTTCTCCACGCACTGGACCATATCCATATATTGCAGATGGCAGTACTTTATGTAGATGCTCACTTCCAAGTTTCAACACTCCACAACTTTGACTAAGAAGTTGTTTATATTTTGTTTTAATAAATCCTAAACTCTTAGACTTCATAAAGAGAGTATGATAGCAACTAAAACTGAAAGTTTATTTTTCTATCATGTAGTAAGCTGCTACTAATTTAAAATTAAAGTAGAAGTTAAAGTAAACCCAGATCAAAAAAGGTTGAGAAATGCTGGTATAAAAGAATAATGGAAATAGCGATAGGAAAAAAGATGGTGCTGGCCAATTGCCAAGATCTTAAAGTCCCGACTTCTGCATTTTCCTTAATCCAAACTTTTTATTCTAATAGTCTAGAAGAAAAATAAATTATGGTAAGTGTAAAATATTGCACTTAGTATAGTAGTATTCTATAGTAGTTTAGTAGGTATTCATAATTGAATATACAAAATTCTGCACTTAGCAGGTTTGTCTTCCCGACCATAATTAACTTTTGGGCTGTCTGTTTAAAGAAAAAACTGTAGTTGACATAAGTCTTCTTTTAGAACCGAGTGTATGGGGCCTTCGAGGCCTGAGCCAATCTCGCCTACTAGCCAGTACACCTGCTGATTAAAGGAGGTGCAGATGTTGCTACCGGAGTTACGAGATGGACTACAGTCTTCTCCTCATTACAGATTGTTACATTTTAACAATCTAAAACGAGGGGCAAGAGTAAGCAGACCCTAGGGTTCTGAGACAAATACCCCAGATCCAACCAAAGTTATTGAGTAAAATGTGGACCGTTACACAGATTTTCAACGGTGAAATCCAGCATCATGATGCAGCAATAAATTAATTTCTTTTCTTTTTAGTACAATAAATATGAAGTTGTTGATTCAATATTTTTTTTAATGGATTTAGAAACACAATCTCTAGAAAATGCGTAAATTTAATTATGTACCAGAATTAGAAATAAATTTAATTCAATTAGCACCTTCAAGTACTTACTACTATTTTTTTTATTTGCTACTATAAATACTAATATTACTAAATTACTCACCAGTATACGAAGTAGAGCTGTAAGAATCTGCTGATGACGCCGACAGTGATCTACTGCGGTACCTCGCAGATTTTTTCAACGCACCCGATTTCCCGCGCTGACCTTCGAATTTTCCGGCCGCAGCAGCATCAGCGTTTCCACCTCGCACCTGCCCTGGATCCGTCACAGGACTATCACTTGGTACATTAGCAGCCGCTACACTTTCTTTCCTATTTTGATTCAGCTGATTAGGCTCCCCATGACCGTCAGACATATTTGCAATTTTTTTTTTATTATTGTTTTAATTTTCCCTCTTCAGATTTACGGTTTTTTAAAGGATGAAGACCTCCTTTCGGTCGTGCTGAGAACTCCAAATAATCTCACACCAGGAAAGTGAAAATAAAATATCAATAATAAAAACAGCAGTGGAAACAACTGCAGTGTCGTTTAAAATAAATTTGAAGAATGGGGGAACACTTCGCGGTATAAAGATAAATTTATATCATTGTATGACGTTGTTCTGTTATCGCCAAATACACGTAAAATTTAAAAATTACATAGAACAAGGGGAAAATTCAATTTCGTGAGCTATCCGCCCGAAGAAAAACGCGCACCCCACTTCCATTCTTCACCCCCGAAACTGAAATGTCATTTTTTCGATCGGCTTTGTGAGAGGGATTGATCAAATACGTTTTACAATAAACCGTAAATCTATAAAGACGGTTAAATATGAAGTGAAAAATCGTCTTACATTTTATGGTAGCAGCAGTTTAGATTTTATTCTTAACCAGAATGACAAAGTTTATACATGTTTTTACTGTAGGAATCTTAGAAATGGTAATATTGATCGGCAGCACGAGTGTAATTCCCTGGTGTTGCACTCGCCCATAGGCCTTGGTAACCACTTACCATCAGGTGGACCGTGTGCTTGTCTGCGCCCTAAGAAGTATAAAAAAACATTAAACAAATTAACATGCGATCGTGAGATACAATTGATGCGGTTTTTTTCAAATACGCAAAATACCCCTCAATCAGCGTATTACGGCCATTGCAGCGATTTTAACGTAACATGCAATTCAGATAGGTAGGTATATCGACGGTCCCTACGTAAAACAACCTAAGTGGTAGATGAGTGATTTGCATGTTTAGTTTTCATCACCGTTAGAACACCTTAACCTATTGATTAGTTAGTTTAATAAAAATTAATCTAAGTTGAAAAATTCAACCTTAAAACGATACACGACATTTCCCATATCTACAAAATTTACTCCAATTTCCAACGTAGAGCTACAGTAGTGGTAATTAAGTAATACTACGTCGGACGCTCAAGCACGACCAACCCCGCAACTGCCACTTGCGGGGCAGTGTCACTTGCGCCGGCTTGAAGTCACCCATGATGTATATTTACGCGTGCTTATCAACAAATTTGGAATAAAATATGCTACAAAAAGTAAATTTTGCCGAAATTCATACAGGTATTTTAAACCTGGATAGCAATATAATATTTTGCAAGGTTTTCAATTGTAAACTACTGCATATTTTTATGAGTGCATCCACCACGTACAATTTTGTAAGTGGTACTTATGACTTTGAATCATTTGAAGAAAATCACGTAATTACCACTTATGCTACTGATTTTAGGGTTGGTTCTATCGTATAATTAAGTAAGTGGCAAATAACATATTAAAAATTACTCTTATGCACAATGTTGTAATGATTCATAAAATATAAAATATTTTAAACATCTCTAGCAAATTTCATGGTTATACATCAAGTAGAAGACAAAATACAAGTCTTTGAAACTTTGAATCGCTCTCCTGTAAAATTTGTCATTTGTAGTTAGGATGTTATTCGTAGGGACCGTCGATATTATGTACGCCTTTGTACAAGTAGGGGATAGTGGCAGTTATTTTTTTATGAACACTGTGTGATAAGTAATAATAATATGTCATGTACGTACCTTAAGAATTTTTCTGGGAAGATATTTGTACGAATCCACCCCATGTGTAGGGTAAATTCATACATCTTAATACATTCTAGCAACAACTGCTTGAATTTCAATGATCCTGATCCCACCATCAGTGCTTATGTTACATTTGTGGTAAATTTGATAAGTTATGATTAATTTATAATACATTTTAATATTACAATAGCACACAAAGTAATCATAATAATAAAAACTTATTTTGCGTTAAAATACCGTAATACCGGTTTTTCATTTTCACAGAACACATTAAAATCGTTTAGTCACATCACTATTCGCCAATATGGAAGTGAAACGTATGTCAACTACAGCGCGACCAAACAACTAAGAAATAAATAAGTCGGAAATACTTTCTATTATTTAATTCGGTGAGTAAATATTTGTAATTTTTCCATGTATATAATCATATCGTTATTTTATCTCATTAATTGTTCCTTTTCGCACGATGGTTGCAAATGGAAATGTACGCGATTATCGTCATCATAGCATTTACCGGCGAACAAAGATATTTTAAAAGATACACAAGCTTAAACTATTTAAATTAGAAGCAGAAGTACAGTAAACAAAGTATCTAAAGGACGTTTGTTGAGTTTTCATTGATGGTTTCCTTGTATATTTAAAAAAATATAGATATATGACATATTACGAGTTTATGTCAAGTGTTTACATGTCACGAATTGTTTTATTCAAGGATTACGCACAGATCAAAAGTATTGGCGCGTACACTATCATCTTAACGAGCGGCATATTGTGTAATTTAAGTGATAAAATCGTGTAAATATCGATGTTTGTGAGTTTCGCGATGCTGTAGGTTGGTATTTATTCTTAAAAGTACATCACACGCTCTCGTGTGACATGTGGGCAATTTTTTTTTAATCATGACGCAGGCAGTCGCGGGATTTGGCCTAAACTTTAAAACTTTTTGAATATTTGCATTTCATTTTCCTGTAATCATCAACTTACTTTGAATTCAATTGTACAGTCATCATCTTCAAATTGTGAAGAGACAAATTATTATGTCTGTTTTCCTGTTTAGAATCCAATTAGCACAAATATCTGTTTAAAACTTGCTCGTCAATAACAGTCAAATGTTTTGTGCCAAAATGTGATGTGATCATCACTATAAATAGACTATCCACTAGTATCTATCATAATAAATTCACAAACAATTAATGCAATTTATATTTATTGTCAAAAATATAAAAATCAATACAATTAAGGATCTGAAAGTTCTGTAACCACCATTTAATCATAAATAAATCTATAATTTATACTTTCTATATTAGAAGTAACAGGTTACTTATTACCTGAACAATATTATCATTTAATATTTTCTTATAAGACCAATGTCAAAAAATATAAACAAACAAAGGTGACCCACAAGAGAACCAAAATATTGGTCTTATAATTTCTTATAAGACTTTTTGTCGAGTCCTATTGGACTTTTTAGAGCGAGTTGACTGAACAAACTCGCCTGATGTTTAGCAGTAATCATATGCTACAAATACTTGGCACAAAACTATGTTACTGTGTGAGACAGCTTCTCACAATTAAAAAAAAAAATAGTTACAAAAATCTATAATCTACCCCTCTGGGTAGACTAAATTGCTTGTATTAGAAGTGGGTTAAAAATGGGTAGGGCCTAAAATTATATTACTTTTTCCAGAGTTCTCAGTGTTTAAGCTGAGGTTACAATAGTGCGTGATGCAACTTGTAATAAGTAAGCAATAAAAAGAAAAAAATCACATAAACTCCATTATGCACTGATTATTTGCAATTAGCTATATACTTATAATAGAATCAAAATTACTAACATGGAGTAGATGCTTTTACACATCCCGTTTAAAAAATCCTATCAAGGGAAGAAGAATTTAAAAAAGCAATTACTCTTTCAATCCACTTTTTTCTGTCTTCTGTCATGGCATATTGTGATTGCCCAGTGTGCACCCACTCCAATAGCATTATCAAAGGCACTCATGAGTTCCTCCACTCATCAGTCAAATAGGTTTTGACTTCATAAACAGTGGGTTACTCATAAACAGGGGGAAAAATTACTAATATTCCGTCTAACCCAACGGAAATGTAAACGGTAATAACACTACTGATGGTGGAGGTGAGCGCTGATGCATCACAAGGTGGCCACCCTAAACCTACATCTGGGTCGCAAGTCCCAGTCGCCGTCATGGTGTTCCTCTCTGTATCACGCTATGGACCCGGGGACCGCACGGTGAATCCATGGAGTGCTGGGAATCGGATCTCAATGATGATGATTTTTAAGCTTTTTTTGACTCACTAAGTCAATAAGGTATACAACACAGATGGAGTAGATGCTTTTCCAACCTCATCATGGAGACATTTTCCAGATTGCATCCGTGGCCAAGGTCCACTTTTCAACTTTTTCATATCCCATTTAAAGAACCCAGCGTTGTAGGAAGAAGAATCATCACATCATTCATCAATCAAATTACTTTTATTAATATAACAATAATAAATAATAAACAGTAATAATATAATAATAAACAGTACTTTGGTACATTTTATGAAGTCAAAAGTAATTTCTGTTCATTTTACTTTTTCTATCGCATCGCGAATCACTCTATTGTATACTCAGCCTTAGGTTGAAAAGCAAATAAAATCAGCGTAGTGTGATATTTTTTTAATGACAACTCCTGCACTAGGGAATAATCCAAACGCACTGTAGTCTGTATGGTGTGTCACCCGAAACAGCGTAAAAACCCATTCGCACTTTTTTTTACAAGACGGCGGCAGCGGTACAAGGGTTTACCCACATCAACACTATGCGCGTTCATTGCGGCTTTTCAATGGTCTCTTTTATACGTACCGGAGTTGAATAAGTAGTGAGTACGTTGTATCTACTGCATGCGTCTGCAGTTGTTGTATGCGGAATCATACCTACGCCGCGCACACTACTGATTTTTGCTAAATACGTATATTTTTTAATACCAAAGAGGCATTACACGCCTAAGAAAAAAGAGATCAAAAGAAGAGATCATAATGTACGGTGATGACGGCAATGGAACTACTGGGACAATAATATATTATGATAAAATATTAGTTCCACTTGTCCCATGGAACTACTGGGACGTAATCGTCTCAGTTGTCCCATGATGGACAACTCTTTCATATGTACGGTGATGACGGCAATGGAACTACTGGGACAACAATATGATAAAATATTAGTTCCACTTGTCCCATGGAACTACTGGGACGTAATCGTCTCAGTTGTCCCATGATGGGATAACTCAATGGAACTAGTGGGATAGACAGGATTTTTGTCGCCGTGCGTGACTGTTGCGTCTCCGTCACCGCGTACATCATCCCATCATGCGAGCATTAGGATACGTGACAATGCCAGGTCTACACTACACAGAGCGAGCAGCCTCGCGAGGCATTCGCCGCGCGAGGAAACTGTCCGCGAATGACCAATGTACAATGTTTGCGTCTACATAAACCGAGCAAATGCCTCGCGAGGCTGTTCGCTCTGTGTGGACCTGGCTATTGATGATAGGATAATGTATATTGTATAGTATAGACAATCTGTCAAATCTGTCTATACAATGTGTCCTCAGGTAAATCAAGATTCAACACCGAGTGTTGTTCAAGAATACGGGCCTAAAATCACGAGTGCCTTAACCCATTTTGACATCAAAAAATCTAATTGCGTACCTTATTTTAACTCTGACATTGGCACGCTTAACCTAAATGTAACTTTTCAATGAACTATTACGAATTAATTAACATAATGCTAACACTTATTACCTAATCAGAATTCAACAAAACAATCTCAAACCTGTCTGTATAACTTAGTTGAATATTAATTAACAGTAATGCATAATTAGATCGACGATGACGTAACTACTTCCCCTAGTTTGCGTTTGTGACATGACGTCACCGGTATACGGGGGATATTCCAGTCATTACGAAACGTTAGGGGACTTAGACTAAAGGCAAAATCTAGAAATCGTAGAATGAGACTAAGGGATAGGGCTTTTCTCCATCCGACAGTAAACATACAGCCCATGACAAAGTGCCCGCTTGGCGGCAATAGGCTCACCCTCTATTACGTGGGACCGAAAATCATTGTTGGCGAAATGTAGATGATAAGGTAATACACTTCTGCCTACCCCTTCGGGGATATACAGGCGCGAGTACGGAGTATATGTATGTATGTTATAAGAGCATGATCCGTCGGAATCCGGCCTGCCGTCCTGCATGGATCCGAGAGCTGGCCCGTAAATGTGATGAATGAAAGACGGCTGCATGAAGCTGAAATGCGAGTATTGAGATGGACGTGTGGTGTGACAAGAATGGATAAGATTAGGAATCAGAGGAAGTTTGAAAGTAGCACCAATCACGAGGAAGCTACGAGGTAATCGTTTGTCCTGGTTCGGACATATAATGCGTAGGAATGAAAGTAATGTCGTAAGGTATTAATTATGGAAGTGGATGGCTACAAGGGCAGAGGAAGACCTAAGAGGAGATGGATGGACTGTGTGAAAGATGATATTGCTAAGAAGGGAGTGAATGTTGAGATGACTGCAACCAGAGATGAATAGAAAAAAAGCACAGATGTTACGCCGACCTCAAATAAACTTTTGGGGGCAGGAGGATAATTTTGTACGAAATGTTTGGGTTATAGGTTATATATATGTACATTTATACATAAGGGTGTATGTGGCTCCACCAAGAACTCAAGGCCAAGCCAACCTTTATTTTTCGTGTGGAATTCCCCACGAATACCCTCTCACCGGTCTGGTTATGTCGGACTCGAATCGACTAAAACCGCACGCCGTCTCAAGTCTTCAGATACCGGGTAAAAATATGATAAGGCATTTCCCTCAAGGGCGGCACCAATCGCTGTTCTTACAGGGTCGGCAGCACGAGTGTGACTCCCCTGGTGTTGCACTCGTCCATAGGCCAAGGTAACCAATTTCCATCAGCTGTGCAATTCACTAAGCAAGCACAACGATGCGAGTCGCAACGTTGTGCTCGATAGAGATTGTCATTGGTCGATCTCCAGTGACATGACCCAATCCGACCAATGACAATCTCTATCCAGCACAACGACGTTGCGACTCGCATCGTTGTGCTCGCTTAGTGAATTGCAGTGCAGGTGGGCTTGTCTGCGACGTCTGAAGTGGTATACTATAGTCGCTTAGAAAAACCACGGCAGGGAGTTCATTCTACAGTTTAAGCGTGTGGACGATGAAGGTCCTTTCCCGCCTCACCTAGAAACCATGACACAATTTCTGTTCCAGCTAATCTAGTAATCATTGAGTAGGGGACATTACAGTGCTAGGGGTTTTTAAAACATGTCCATAATTTATTTTATTAAAATAATTTGGATAAGTTTACAAGCCGTGAAGGACGGTGTCATATATCCAGCGTCTCGCTCGCACTCGTACAGATTCGTATCCTCTATCTCTCTCCAGTCACTTGTCGGAGCGAAACGCGAAGATAACATCTTAATGCATTATACATTTATACGGAAGCAGTACATATTAAGTAACTTAATCTTAGTCGTTATTATTAGGTATTAAAAAGGTTTTCAATGGGTCGTCAACGCGTATGTGACACTTTTGAAATTCCATGGGTTTTAAAAGGCAACGGTGAACGCTTCCCTATATAATTACTGGCATGTCTTAAGCCTATAATAGTCATCATCTTCATGGAGACATCCTACTAATACGAGTATTATAAACGCGAAAGTTTGTATGTGAGGATGTTTGCTACTCTTTCTCGTAAAAACTACTGAATGGATTTTAATGAAACTTTACAATAATATAGCTTATACATCAGAATAACACATAGGCAGCGATATATATCAGCGATGAACGGGATCAGAATTCCACGCGGGTGGAGCCGCGGGCAACAGCTAGTATTTTCATAAGGCTGAGGTGACCTCGGAACTCAGAGTCCGCCTTGTCTTGACCCTAGTGACGTCTAGGGTTTGCAATTCCCGGTACCGAGGAGGGATACAGATTTCCCGGTACCAGACTATGCCAGTCCCGGGAAATCCCAGGAAGTCCCGAGAAATTCGGAACCGAACACAAACAAAATGGGTATTGCCGGGAAAGGAAAATATTTCACTGGGGCATTTTACACCTTGGCATTCGAGACATTGAATAGTCCGTTTATCTACGAAGGTCCTTATTCCTTACTAATATTATAAATGCGAAAGTAACTCTGTCTGTCTGTCTGTCTGTCTGTCTCGCTTTTACGACTAAACCGCTGAACCGATTTTGATGAAATTTGGTATAGGGGTAGATTAGACCTTGAGAAAGGACAGGCTATGTTTGGTCGCGATAACCGACATCCACGCGGGCGGAGCCACGGGCAAAAGCTAGTTAGGCTATATATTATCATCACGCTACTACTCAAGAAAACGGGGCAGTGATCTTAAACGTCAAAAAACCGGCAGATTTTCATACATTATTTGAAGACAAAAAAAATTGAGCAAAACCGGGACGGGTCGGCTAGTAAGTATGGATAATCGACCTAAGAGCGCTTGTAGACGTCCGTTTTTTTCACCGGATAACGGACCGTGTTTCTTGTCGGATGCGCGGTGGTGTATGATTTGTAATGGATGTGTGTACATGCACCGGACAATGGACAAGAAACACGGTCCGTTATCCGGTGAAAAAAACGGACGTCTACAAGCGCTCTAAGTCTATTAATATCATGTAATTATTATGCAATTAACAATACATTAACCCTAAAATATAATGGCATAATTAAGACTCCTAATCTTTCCTAGGTAGTTAACCCTACAATAAACGTCAACGAATTGCCACTTATCTAGGGTTCAGCAAAATCCGTGATTGTATAAAAAAAAAACCATCCAAATCGAAACATCTGCACATATTTGACGTTGATAAATAATATTAGGATCTATTTCTAACCAAAAGCAAATAAATACTTAGATGAAATTTTGTTCTCGTAACTTTTAAAATAACGGACTTTAACGCCTTTATTTTCTTCCGAGCTTTTTGCAACAAGTCCAAAACAGCAAATAAATTCACGTATGTATACACTCGTAAAGTCGTTTTTTTATTATTTAATAATACCTACTACCTGTTATTATTCATTATAATAATATAATAGAATAAATCCGTCTCGTTCTAACATTTGTATTAAGCTTCAACCTGTCCTCGTCTACCTGATGCACCCATTGTAAATTGTAACAGGATTTTTTAGGGTTCCGTACAGTATTAACGAAACCCTTCTTGTAAATTCCAAAAGTTAAACACGTGGTCAATTATACAAACGAAACTTGACCTTATTTATAATGCAATAAGTTTGAATCTTATTAATTCTTTTTTCAAAGTGTTTGAGTGCTCGGTGTAAACAGCTATGCATTTTTAACAATAGATAAGATAAGTTAATGTTAATGAATAAATGTTTTGGTTCACTCTATTTTGTTATCTCTAAGTCATTACCATTTCTTTTTACTTTTTCGTTTCGTCTTCTAAGCGTGTTTTTTTTACTGTTTTCTCATTTTTGATATTTTTAGTTCGATCGCCCGTTAAGGCCAGATTTAGCTTGTTTTTTAACTATACCGTGTGTATTTCTTTTAAACTGGTAAATACGGGGCGATCTTAGAAGATACAAGGAAACTTTCGGAATAACCATGAGCTCTTTTTTGTAAGAACAATATTAGCATACTTAATTTTATGATCAATCGTAAAAAATCCTCGCAATTACTTATTTTTATGGAGGGCTCTCCATAAAGATTACCTAGTCATTGCGAAGATTTTTTTAATGTGTATTCATCAAAAGATCATTTTCGTCGTGACGGAACTAAAAATCTTACAATTTTATAATAGTTACTAGCTGTTGCCCGCGGTTCCGCCTGTGTGTCCTTTCCCAAGGTATAATCTATCTATGTACTAAATTTCGTCAAAATAGGTTTAGTGGTTCAGGCGTGAAAGCGTAACAGACCGACAGACAGAGTTACTATCGCATTTATTATTATTATTAGTATGGAATAGAGGTAAATCGTTGATTCATAACCAGCTTCATATATCTATACAGTTATAACTTCTGTTCAAACTACTTTCCTGCTCTGAACGAATTTATTTATTTATTATTTACTAGCTTCCGCCCGCGGCTTCGCCCGCGTGGTGTGTTGATAAAAAGTAGCCTATATGTTAATCCAGGGTATAACCTATATACATTCCAAATTTCAACCAAATCGGTCCAGCCGTTTATGCGTGAAAGAGTAACAAACATCCACACATCCACACGTCCATTCTCACAAACTTTCACATTTATAATATTAGTAGGATTTATAATATTAGTAGGAAGTAGGATTCGCAAATTCGTAACGCGTGTAGTCGAAACGCACAATATCCATACCTAGCCCCCGCACCCCTTTTCTACCCAACTAAAAACGGTCGAATTTCAAAAATATAAAATCTACGGAACCCTACCCGCAATTCCAGTTCTTACTAAAAGTTTTATTGGAATATTTCAGGTAGTTATAATGTCGAGCGTAGGCCGCGGGCGGGGCTATACAGGACGTCACCATTTGCGCGAGCACCGGCCCGGGGACGAGTTGGACCCAGAATTGGACGCTGCCAGGACCCTCGCTGAACTCAGCCCACGATCCACTGGTGAGTTGTCTTCCTAATAAACTAGCTGTCCCAGCGAACTTCGTACCGCCATATTTTTCCCGTTCCCGCTGCACCTATTTTCTCATCCTTTAAACCTTCCCTGGACATCCGCGAATATTTCAAGACTAATATTAACCAAATCGGTTGCCACGAAAAGTGGCATTGATTTTTATATATCAGAAGATTACGCGTGGTGTTTGTTTTACTACCTTAAGGGTGTAGTTGAGTAAAATCCGTTTTAGCCGATGTCTACACCCTGTAGGGAACCTACCTGCCAAGTTTCAAGTTTTTAGGTGTTATAGTTTCTGAGATTTCGTGATTAATCAGTAAGACATTAAGTTCCCTCTGACTGAACGACTTTGTTTTATAATATGTAGTGATAGTGATGAAGTGATGATGACAGTGATAGTGAAGTGATGTAGTGATGATACATAAATGTAGTTTAATATTACTTTCTCTTTATTCCGTTCATTGCTTCTTACTTCAAAAGTAAAGAACTTCTAAGCTAGTATTAGTAATAATAATCTAGTATTCATATAAAAAATCTCGCATCAAAAATGTCTGCAAACTCCTCCGAAACGGCTTGACCTATTATCACGAAAATTTTTGTGCATATTCGGTAGGTCGGGGAATAGTTCGTAAACAATTTTTTCGACCCCTAAGTTATAAGAGTGTATTTTAGTATTTTTTTTTTTGGCATTGAATAATGTACACTACCCTAAATTTTCACCCTTCTACCAACCCCCATCTTTTATTAGCGGCAAAACGTTTGCCGGGTCAGCTAGATTCCACACAAATTTTGACTCACTGAAGGTGAATGACTTGCACAGCCTGAAATAATTTCATAACATAACTTTTAAAACGCCGATTAGTCGAACTACAGAACTTCGATTGGTTGTGGTGGTTACAGTTAGACTGGAAGGCCGACCAACTGAGTTGAGAAAGGCTCAGAGGATGACGATGATGAAGATGAATATGTATATGTATTAATTATATCCCTACTCCACAGATCCAACTAGAATGGACGTTAAAGAGAAGATGGAGTCTGAGAAGGAGTGCATGCTGGAGAAACCGGAGAAGGTGACAGAAGAGAATGACGTCACGCTCAAAGAGATGCTCAGAATCGATGAACAATATGTACCTTTGCTCACACTGGTAAGTGCCACTTTTATTAATAACTAGCTGTCCCAGCGAACTTCGTACCGCCATATTTTTTCCGTTCCCGCTGCACCTATTTTCTCACGTTTAAAGCTTCCCTGGACATCCACGAACATTTCAAGACCAGGATAAGATAAATTCGTTCAGCCGTTCTCGAGTTTTAGCGAGACTCAGGCAGTTGTCTCACCGGGAACGATGAACGAGTAACGAGTAGAGCTAGAGCTACAAACGAGTTGGCGAGCAGCGAGGAGCGAGTGCGTAATTCCGATAGTTCTGTAGCTCGGCTATAAGCGGGTGTGCGACTGAGGTGAGCGATTACTCGCAACACACGCTCGCGGCAGCCAAGCGTACAGTCCTAGCTTTACCATGAGTTGACACCGAAATTAGCGATATGCGCTAATCGCTTAGCGAGTATCGCTCAGCGAGTGTTATTTTTCATAGCTCTTGTCGCTCAGCGACAAACTAGTAAAGCGAGTACTCGCCGGCAGTGTGAACAGTCAGCGATCAACTATTTGTATATGCATCTCTTTTGTTTACACGGAATGTATATCTATTGTACGTTTCTAGAGCGAGAAAATAGTCGATAGTTACTCGTTTTCTCGCCGGCGGTGGGACAAGTGCCTACACCGAATGATGTCGGTTATCGCGACCAAATATGGCCTATGTCCTTTCTCAAGGTCTAACCTACCTCTATACCAAATTTTATCAAAATCAGTTCAGCGGTTTAGTCGTAAAAGTGAGACAGACAGACAGACAGAGTTACTTTCGCATTTATAATATTAGTAGGGAAAGTAGGGATTATCAGTCTATATAGTCCTTGTCTGTTTCTGACCTTTTTGTTATCTTGTTACAGCTCGAACAGTTCTCTCCCGGAGAAGATGGCATTCAATTCAACAGGAAACTACGCCATTTCGAGACCACAGTCACAAATATGTGCCCAGATGAAGCTAGACTGCAGTAAGTAATCATTTATAACATGTTTTTGGGATAAAATTACTGTTAATTTAAAAAAATACACCAAATTTTTTAAAAATATGGTAAAATTTTGTCCTTTTATTTGTTATAGTTAAACAATCACAACTAGACTTGTTATTAATGAAATATATCGAACGAGACCTAAATATCTTGTCCTTAGGCTAGGATAAAGCCTTTGACACTGTTAATCATAACAATACTCACTATAACAAACGAAAAACCTTATATTTAGCACTAGATATAACAGTATGTCCAAGTTTAAGAAATCACATCACAGATTACCTTCAATAGTCGCAAAATTTATCAACTATCGTAGTTATTGTAGTGAGGAGTACCCCAGGTAGTATCTTAGGTCCCGTATCATTTTACAGGCAAGCGTTCGCGACGTTCCGTGCCGCAGCCCTGCTAAGCGCGGTGTCTGCCCGTAAGCTGGCCGCTGTAGGAGCCTCCTTTACGCGCCAACAACGCCAGCAGTTATTACGCGGAGCCCTACTCAATGTTGTCATGCAAGGGACTTTCTCCAGTAAGTACATTATCATCCTCTTAACAATTTCGCAGCTGCATCCAAATTTTACTGAAATCCTAGGTCCACTTATACTGACTTTAGAAGCGTCTTACGATCGAGAAGTCCCAGGTTCGAATCCTGGGCATTACATTACTGACGTGAACCCACTCCTAACACAAGCAATTTAGCTTAGCTGGAGGCTTTAGAGGGAATGTTAGTAATTTCGAACTGTCAGTTGCGAGGGAAATGCCTTATTTGGTATCTTTACCCTCTGCAATGCAATTCACTAAGCAAGCACAACGATGTGAGTCGCAACGTTGTGCTCGCTTAGTGAATTGCAGTGCTGGTAATTTAGACCCGAGGCAGCGTGCGGTTTTAGTCGGTCTGAGTCCGACATAACCTCATCCGCTAGCTGACGGAGACGTATAAGGGGCTGTCCATTAATCACGTGATGTTTTTTTAGCAATTTTTAACCCCCCCTCCCCCATGGTGATACGTGGTGAGATTTGGGCCTACCCCCCCCGAGTTATAAGAAAAAATAAATACACGTGATATCTCAATATACCCCTCCTTGTGCGACACCACAAGGGAGGATATGGGGTGGCCCAAATTCTACTCTGCCGGGAACCACGCGGTTACTTTGAACAAAGATATTTAAACTATTTATTTTGTTTATTTCAGAATTGGAAGTGCTGGAGAGATCAAACCCTTTGTTTTTAATAAACGCCGCGAATCTCATGGGAGATTACTTTGCAGGTATGTTGACGTACTAGACACTATTGACATTTACAACCAAAAATATGACCCATTAATGGAAATTGACGTATTTTTCTTCTATCTCAACAGGGAAAAGGGATTTCACCAACTATTTCTGCTTCTGAGTGTTTCTATTAAAAAGCTAACATGTTTGTTTATGTTTGCAGAGGCGCGCCTATGTAACGGCAACAAGGTCCACATCCTGGCGAGTCCCCTGCTGCAGTACATGCGCGCGTTACTCGCCAGTGACGACATCAGGGCTCACCGCAGTCTCGCCACACAGGTATGTACTCAATATTACATTTTTTTAAACTACCTACTAGTAACCGACAAGGGTACTTTAGGACAAAGATCATAGTTGCGGTACGCTATGATGGTCTGGTTTTGCTCGTTTTTTAGACGTGATAACGTCTTATAATTCGATGGAGCCGGCTGCACGCACGAAAAACATGACGTATGCGGCGTTACCTCGCTCTGAGGCGTTCCATTTAAGACTTGAAGTGCAAGCGAGAGCGGGGAACGAGCGAC
This sequence comes from Eilema depressum, assembly GCA_914767945.1. Classification (NCBI taxonomy): domain Eukaryota; kingdom Metazoa; phylum Arthropoda; class Insecta; order Lepidoptera; family Erebidae; genus Eilema; species Eilema depressum. The sequence continues at coordinate 5,317,386 of OU612040.1, forward strand.
AAAGAGGCACAATCGGCCTCCGCGTTCGACATCTGTCTCTCTCCTACTTAAGTGAGTATTTTCTTATGACGTTGTCACGTTCAACTTTACTATCGTCAGTAAACCGACTTTACAGACAACCGATTTTTTTTTATTGGTGCGCTTAATATTGAACAGCGAACTGCTAGACGAATGACTAAAGAAAAATATGACGACTTCACGCACCAAAAAAGAGACAAAGAGCAAAACCAGTCGTGTCAATACAGGCATCATAGCGTGCCGAAACTATAATATTTGTTAATGACTGTGTGGATTCTGGTCGGTAGTTTCGGCCAGGATTCTAACCTGGTACAGTCAGCGTCAAATTGATCTTGACTGGCAGGGTGCTCAAAAAGATCTTATTACCATCTCATTAAGATCTTTTTGAGCACTCTGCCAGTCAAGATCAATTTGACGCTGACTGTACCTCTACTATGTATCCTAACCACTGAGTAACTGACGCTATATGAGTTTGCACTGACGTTTTAGTTTTATTGATAGTAATTGTTTCAAGTGTTGATATCCCGATCCCTACTAATATTATAAATGCGAAAGTAACTCTGTCTGACTGTCTGTCTGTCTGTCTGTCTGTCTGTCTCACTTTTACGACTAAACCGCTGAACCGATTTTGATGAAATTTGGTATAGAGGTAGATTAGACCTTGGGAAAGGACATAGGCTATGTTTGGTCGCGATAACCGACATCCACGCGGGCGGAGCCGCGGGCAAAAGCTAGTTCCTTATAAGTTCCTTATAAATATTTATTTACTAGCTTTTGCCCGCGGCTCCGCCCGCGTGGATGTCGGTTATCGCGACCAAACATGGCCTATGTCCTTTCTCAAGGTCTAATCTACCCCTATACCAAATTTCATCAAAATCGGTTCAGTGGCTTAGGCATGAAAGCGTAACAGACAGACAGACAGAGTTACTTTCGAATTTATAATATTAGTATGGATTTATTTATTAAGACTTCATGCACACATGTACACAAGCGGACTTAATGCCACAGGTATTCTCTACCAGTCAACCTTATACGTGGTGCAGAGAATAAAAAAGTCTATAGGAGAGATTCACACCCGTATTCACAAACAATACTTCGCTATGCGTACTACCAAAACTGTGCAAAGAACGACAAATTCTCAGTGCGTTCGTTTTGGCAAGCCTTTTTATTCATTGATAACACTTGAGTAATACTTCGTTGAGGGAACGCACTGCGTTAGATACTGCTCCGTGATGTTTGTGAATTAATTTTACCAGCCCTATGCGCTCGAGCACACTATGAGACCTCACAGTGTTGTTTGTGAATACGGGTGTCCAGAGTTGAATAGTCATATTAGGACCAATTTCTTTTCTAAAATGCAAAATATGACATACATCACGGCCGTAAATCCCTGATGGGGTAGGCAGGCATGTAGATATAGGTATTAACATTCGCATTTCGTCAAATATGATTTTCGGTCCAAGTAATAGCCTATCGCCGTTAACCTAGCACTTTGTCTAACGGCCTTTCCCTATAACCTATCTACTGCGAGTTTTGACATTAGAAAGGATAAAAACGTCATCAATCTCTATGGTAACGCAATTACGAGTAATACTAACAAAATAACAATAGGATTTGACAAAGGAATTACCGGTACTATGGGGTGAATAGGGATCAATGGGTGAATAGGGATCAATGGGTGAATAGGGATAAAATGGTCAGCTGAATTCTGTAGTTATTTTAGTGAAATTTTGGATTAGTTCAATGTAATAATGAGCAAAGTTATCAATAATATCTGGTTAGATACTAGGAATTCGGGAGAAAAGTGAAAATAATAAAAAAAATCTAACAACCATTTTATTAGGGATAAAATGGTTGTTAGATTTTTTCACCCTTTGATCCCTATTCACCCCATTTTACTACCTCTACCTTTACCTTAAACTGTAGATTGGTTATTGGGAACGGCCGATAGGCTGTACGTTTACTGTCGGATAGAGAAGGGATGACCCTGTTTACTCCACCGCGAACCATCACGGCGTCTAAAAGTAAAGCTGCGTTTACATACTCGCGGCAGAGCGAGGGAAGTGGCGAGAGAAGTGGGCAGAGACGTGGTGTGAATGGTATATTCGTCATGCCGCGAGTACTGCCGCGTATGTTGCTGCGAATGTCGGCTTGGCGGCGCGAGTCAAAGGAGCGGCAATACTAGCGCGATGAACTATACGAGACCGCTAGATGGCGCTAATCAGTAAACACGACTTTCGTTATTGCTCCTCGAATATTTACTTTTAAAAATATTTATATCGATCTACGGAAAGTGTATAGTAGTTGAAAGTGATAGTTTTTATTAATAATCTATTTAATTAATTCTCTATGCTGTAAAAGCTTATTGCGTACACTGCTACAGCGTTGTCCTCCATACGTTTACGTCCGTCTCCGTTGCAGGGCGAATACTGTAATGCGGACCAACGCGATAATGGGAGTGTGTGAATGCTAGGGCATTAATCGCGCGAATATTTCTGGCAACACGATGAGCAATGCGAGCGGCAGTATGTAAACGCGGGGTAAAGACATGAATGTGCATTCTCCTTTTGCACAGCTTTTTATCCCATTTATTTACATTATTCTTCTCTTTTCAGCTAATGCAGAACGGCCGCGAACTCCTCTCAGTTCTAGCTCAAGAGCTAGACGAGCTCTCCATCTCAATCCGTCTCCGTCTGCTGTCTCCACCACCCATCAGCACGATATGGCTTCTACTCTCCGCAGACCTGTGCCTGAACAAATTCTTACCACTGCCAAACACATTGCAGCAGTTCTATGCTGCTCACCTAGAACTAACAACAGAAGAGAACTTCAGCGAAGTCAGCTATGGCTCCTGGAAAAACAGTCCGGAGAAAGAAGATTTTAGACCGGAAATTAATCCAGAGTCAGACAAAGTCAGTGCAAATCTATCACAAATTAGTCTAAATAATAATGATGATTCTAAACCGAAGTTACGGCCGATATTGGGTGCTGGTGCAGGCTTACTTAGACAAGAACAGTCATTCTCCGTGAGCCAAGACAACTTCGATACCTGGACTTCGAAAAGCGCTTTGAGTAAACGATATGACTTAAACTCCTGGAGGCAGCAAGAAGAGGAAAAGAAGGAAGAATTGGAGTACAACCAGACAGTGTTACCCCCAAATTTCACCGATTACCCACCCCCAAGGTTCAATTATCAAGAAAATTTCGTCAACTACTTACAGCAAGGTGATGGTGCCTACATACAGAACCAATACACAAACGTACAGTTTACCCCACAAGGGGACAGCTTCCCCCAGTATCCTCCCCCAGAAAGGACACCCGTCCCCCCAAACACAGAACGACCACCGCCTCCAATCGTTGAAAGGGTAAATTCTGAAAGGAGTTTACCCACAATGCCTGAACGGGTAAATAACGAAGTACAGAAAAATAGCAGCCGCAGACCAGTTGAGAACTGGAGAAAAGAGAAAAGCGAAGTAAAAGAAGACCCTAATAGGAATCGGCAGAGAAATTGGACCAGACAGAAATCCACCGATAATGTCAATGACGAAGAAGAGAGTGAGAAATTTAAAGACCGTTCCGTTACAAGGAATTCTAGGGATGCAAGACCTGGTGGGAGAATGAATAGACGCAGCAGTGGAGAAGATGGATCCGGGAACGGAACCAATGGGACTTCAGGCAAGACTCCTCCGAGAAGACATGTGACTGAGGTGCCCAGGAGTGCGAAATACTGGGACCATGACGACCGGTGTGACAAAGACTATAACAGTTAGTAGCAGTGTCTGTTGTAGGCAGGAGATGTAGCCCAGCAGTGGGCAAGGTGGGCAAAAACGGAAAAATTTTGATTAGCTATAGTGAGTTGGTACTTGTGTGTGAAAGTGGGCTTGCTGTTGCAAATTTGCCCACACTGGGCATAGTTTATTATTAAGATAGTATAATCTACGCCATTAAAGAAAAGATTTTGCTAAAAAACCATGTTAAACACAGACTAAATAAATTGGGACTAATTAGTGAAATTTTAGTGGCAATGTGACACTAAATAGTGAAGTGACTTAGTGTAAAGTGAGATTCAGTTGGAAAAATGTGTTAAAAGAGTACTGGATGGTGTCGCTAGCCTTAATAAATGTGTGTTCAGTTAAATTTTAATGTGAAAACATATTGTTTCAATTCAATATGGCCGCCTTTTCTGTCTTCTTGTGAGATTCAGTTTTATAAATTCCAGAAAGAGATATTGAGATGTCATCTTGAGTACATAGAGCATTTTATTTCAATTAAAAGTTAATTGAAAACTTTGTTTCAATATATTTGAGGCTGTAGTAATACATTATTAATAATACATTTATTGTTGTAATAATAAATTTCGCATTATGTCAATAAAATTAAATTTGACTATTCAAACTGCACAATAAGTTCTAAAACTATTAAAACTAATAATTGTATTATTATTTTGGCATATATTTTAATAATTTTCACAACTGATTCCACTTTGCCATATAAAATACTTTTAGTCATAAAAATATACAAATTAAACGTATATGATTCCAATAAGGAATATTTAAATTTAGTGAAGAAATAATTATTATTTCTCATTATTTAGTACTGTTAGTAAAACTATTATTAATAATACATAACTTTAACATTTAGAACAATTTGTTGTGTGTCTATGCAGCTGTTGTTATTAAAAAAAAGTGTTCAGACTATTACATTTTAATTTAAAAGCGAAGATTACTCAAATGAAAGAATTACCCACCTACGATATTGCGATAGGTAATCGCATATTTGGCATATAACGTGTAGTTGCTCAAAACCAATGACTTTCATATAACCCGCGCCACGTATCTTGGACCTAAATCGTAAGACATACGAGGCTCTGGCGCCCGCGGATTGCTTTGTAATAGTCTATGCTTGGTGAATTTGAGTTCATCTACCGCAGTAGCACCCCGTGCTATCCTCAAAAGACACCCAAGAAATGTGTACTGCGCGTATAGGGCACATTTTGAGCACATTTTAGGTCCAAGATACGTGGCGCGGGCTATACACTAGGCAGGCTTTATAGAACAAGAAATTTAGTGTCACTGAAAACATCAACCGACTATTAATAAATTACATACATACAATCACGCCTTTATCCCCGGAGGGTTAGCAGTGAATAAACACCCACATTTCACCAATCATTGTATTAAGTCCCACGTAATAGCGGGTGAGCCTATTGCCGTATTCCGGGCACTATTGTTGACTCGAGGCTGAGTCTGGGCTGTATATATCTGTCTGATGTTAAACAGCCCTATCCCTTAGTCGCCTTGTACGACACCGCATGGGAGGAGATGGGGTGACCAAATTCTACACTGCTGGGAACCACTATCAATTGCAGGCAACTTTTTGTAGCTATCACACAAAGGATACTACAAAAAAGGACGCTATGCCTATACAAATGGGTGTAAAAATTCATTGGCTCATTTTCTATTACCTGCGTCTCTAAAGCCGCGTCCAAACTACACAGACAACCATCGAATATGCCTCGCGCGGCAGCCGCGCTCGAACGTGCCGCGCGACGAATGACTCGCTGTTGGTTTTTGAGACGGTATCAAAGGAACTGGAGTCATTGGCTCGTGTTCGGTTTAGACGATTTGTTGTGTCAGGGAATTGGCTCGCGCGGCAAGTAGGTACGTTCTTAAAAATGAATAACGAAAACGGTACTCATTCAGTTGTATGGTGCTAATGACGTATTGTGGAATAGTAAATCATTCCAGTACCATAATAAATCCTTGGCTATCGCCTTGTCGATTTTAGCTATCCGCCGGATTGAGCTGTCAGCTGCCGCGCGCGGCAGGCGCGCTCTTCGAAATACATATCTATATTCTGGCTCGCGAGTCTTAACGAACGTCGAATATTAGCTCGCGCGGCAGCCTCAGCAGCTTCTCATCTCACCCCCAGAACTGCGACCAAATTTTTGTTTTAAGCAGCTTGTCTAGAAGTCATTGCAAGACCTTAAAAACTAATCATGACATGATATGGTAATATATTTGTGATGTGCAATAAAAATTTCTATCTTACAATATTGTTTAACTAGACTATGACCATATACTGAATAGGCGCAGTATTCCTAACAAAATGCATCGCCAAAAAACGGCTTGAAATACCCGTTGTGAGTTAGCTAATGTACAACGTGTCTACCAGCCATTGAGACACCCGTACCCCACTTTGATAAACCCTGGTCCATAGAAATCTGTTGGACATCTTGTCCCACAGAACACTTAGATCCAACTGGCATACGGTGATGTCGTCTGCTGTCTGCGGTCGGATCATTCTACAGCAACAGGACACTATGATGTCTGCTGTTGTTTTATGCGGTCGAGTACAAACTCCTACCTTGAACATGCACATGCACTAAAGCACTTGGTGCCAAATGGACCACCGCTAACAATGCGGCCTCGTTGAAGAAAGCAACAAACTCAGCTTCAGACGTTTGTGCTCTATTAAGTGTGCCCAGTAGACGGCAATATGCTCGTTCCCTAATAAGTAAGATCATGGGCGTACCCAGCATTCTTTAAGGGATTGGGTAATAAGTAATTTCGGATCGGGTTTTGAAATTTTTAACTTCGGGCAGAGCCGAGCAGGGTGAGGCAATCTTGCAGCCATATCCTGAGTACTTCCATGAGTAAGATCAAAAGACTATAGGCCAAACATGAGATTAATACACCACTGTCAGATTTGGTACCCCAAGTATTCATGTCTACTTGTGCCGACTAACAACGAAAAACAAAATTCATGTCAAATTAATCTATATTCAGTCCTTTTTATGATTCGCAACTGGTGTTGCACACGTCCATAGGCCACGGTAACCACTTCCCATCAGGTGAGCCGTGTGCTTGTCCTTGTGAAAACATGTGAAGCAGTCTTTGGTAACTGCCGCTAGAAGTGAAAACTAAGTAACTTTGTCATTGTTTGTGTCATCAGAATCGTGCGTAGAATGGACGTGCGTTGATGACCCAAGCGTTAGGTGACAACACGAGATCTATGATTCGTATTCACCCAAATAATGCCGACGTCTTTAATTCAAAATTATTGATATCCAAGCTATTAACGGATTAACACAATGCAGTCAGCTTAGGACAACACTGTCATGTCACTTACGTTAAAACGATATTCTCGTAACACAATTTTCATAGAAATCGTAATCGTTTATTAACATTTCGGGGATTGGGACTAGATCTAAAAGAAAAGAAGCGCATGGAGCGCCTGTAACTGTGAAGACGCGCAAAGTAATAAAGTAGTATCATTTCGCTCGCACTCAGTGTGCACGTACGCGAGTTCTATCTATGTTATTCTTGTAGTCTGAGATCTGTACTGTATTTTGAACAGACTTACGAGATTGGCGTTCTGAGCACTATAAAATGATAATTTTAAAACGAGACCGGAAGTACTGAAACATTATTAAGGCATAATAATGAAATTAGATGTTATTTTTCATATTTTACTATAAATTGTATAGGTTAAATTAGAGTAAGATATTGTAAATGGATCGCTGCAATTGGAACATATGAAAGCTAATACCAATTATACATTTTTGGAATACTGTTACACATTTGTCACAAATTTAGATTAACAGGTAATCGGTAAGACCGAACTGGTAAATAACCGGTAATCGGTAAGACCGAACTGGTATATAACCGGTAATCAGTTCGACCGAACTGGTAAATAACCGGTAAACGGTAAGACCGAACCGGTGAATAACCGGCCGGATTTTATTGACTATTCCGTTAAATAGTAAATTGCCGTAAATTCTAAATATATGTAATAACTAATATGTTAAACAGAATTCCGAATATTGTAATTGGTTTAAAGCTATATTCTATTTTAAAGACCTTAGATTGTTCTAGCACAAAGAACTATGATTATTTAAAAAAAAAACTTTAAAAGAATTAGGTATAGAACCCAACCCAATAGTCATAACTTCAATTCATACAAAAAAAACTGCTCAAATTTGATCCTTAACGGTTATAAAATAGAATATAGTTTTATAAAAATCATCGCTCGGGATAATGTACCTGTATAGTAAATAATTCATTGTCAAGCACAATGATTAATTTAGTTAATAATTGTAACATACATACATACAGTCGAGAGTACCCGCAATGTATGAAAGTAGAAGAAGCGAAAAGTATATGTCAGGATTAGTTAGTGGAAATTCGGTCTCTGGCTACCCGAAAGAGGTGTGACTGTATGTATGGTAAAAAAGTAAGGTTAGAAATAATTTAGTTGAAGCCTGGACTGTAGCTAAAATGAAGTCGCGGAGTGTGAGCTGTTTTTCGTGGTAGATAATTAACATTGATACGTGGAGTGATGCAATCAGAAGGGGTTTAGGGGGTTCCCCTTTCCAAATTTCATCTACACACCTTATCGAACCCCTCTCCTCCACCGAATCTCACATTCGCCCCCTCCCTTTCTTGAATCACACATACCCACCCCTGAATTACACGTTCCCCCTTCCCCTGAAATTTAATACCTGGCTACACCCGTGCCTTGATATGCCAATAGCTAATTATTATTATAATTCGGGCAAGAGTTGAGATTGACTTAAAAGGTTGAAGATCCGACAATTTTTCACGAAAAATATTGACGAAGATAAAATGTCATCGGCTCTTGGACTACAATATAAGTTACAGGTTATTTAGCAAAATATTGGTTCCTAAAGAAGCGAACTAAGTACAATTTTTTAGTTCTATTGTCTACCCTATCATAAGAGGTACATCCGAAGTAGCTGGCCTACTTCGGATGTTTATCTATTTGTAGGCCATAATATGTAAATGGTTACTAAAGAAGTGTGCTGTATGATGCTACAGGCCATGGCCTGCCACGAGTTTTATGCAGAATTGTGCAGACAGACCTTTGTGAATGTTTCCATGAGAGCAGGTCTATTTCTGACAGGTCAGTAGTAAAGCATGGTGATGAAGACTCGGCTCTTTGGAGTATCTTCGGCCAATGAAATAGCAGACAAATCTGTTACGTCAAAACGAAGACTCGTTTTGACGTAACAGATTCATTGGTCAAAGAGACTCAAGGAGCCGCGAGTCAGACTCGAGACGCATGAATCTTGCTCGAGACCCGCGAGTCCTACTCGATACGCGCGAGACATCTCGAGACGCGCGAGTCTACAGTGCCGTGCTAAAGAAGTTGTAGTTAATCAACTTTATTTATAGTGACCTTTTATAATTTTAAAATATCGGCCGTTAGATATATTATAATTCTGCAAAAAGCCCGTCTAATTTAAGGCCTTGTAAAATATCTGCAAATATAATAGATTTTTCTAAGAATTCGTAAAGAAACATTGTGGATGATTTTTCTTTTTCTTGTTGAAAAAATGTAATTATGTTTCTTCGTCTTGTATGAATGATTTATGTTAGATTTGGGTGTCTTATGTAATCTTGAATTTGTGTACCACAGTTCCTTCCCTGTTTATGCAAACGGATAGCCTGAAAGTAAAGTGTTCTATTTAATATTATTAACGAAATTGTATCCTATACGAGTATATAATTTTATCCTGTATTGCTCAATGCAGAGCCTAAAGTCTGAGACATTAGGTGATGCAGGTGAAGGAATATGCTCCCATAAATATTTATTTAAATTGAACAATATATTAGGCTTATTATTTTAAGAAGAAAATTATTAATATATTACCTACTATCGATAAACCAGGGCAGGTTTTAAACTGTCAAAAGATCCGTGCAATATTGAACCTTAATAAGGGTGGCATTGAAAATTACAAGATAACTAAGAGACTTGAGTGCTTTATTTTTGGATTAACCAATAAAAATATTTAACTTAGTTGTAAACAAGTAAGTTTTCAAAGATTTATTTTATAAATGTACTCTTTGAGAGATACAAGACAGTCTCGAGACGCGTGAGTCACACTCGAGACACACGAGTCAGTCTCGAGACACGCGAGTCAAACTCGAGACACGCGAGTCAGACTCAAGACGGAATCTGACTCGAGAATTTATGTTTTAATTTTGTATTTATAGACCACTTTACTTCCATGCTATCGAGATCCACTAAATCTGTAAGCTAAGTTTGAACCAAGACAATTCAAAATATGATTAAATTGAAGACAAGATATTCCTATTTTCAGTCAGGATTTTTAAAGATAGCTAAAGAATACCCATTTGAACTCGAAAATAGTAATAAGTTTTACAAATTGTTTCACTAAGATCTCAAATATTAGACAGAGAAAATGTTATGTGCTACAAATTAATAAAATAATTCTTGTTGTAATATTTAAGTTACCGTTACCTCAACATTTTTTTCGAGATTCAATACCTCGAACCGATTCTGCATTGTCAACCACTGTTATAGATACATAAACACTGCAAAAAATGCTATTTAATTTTAGATTTTACTTATATGCAGTTAAAATCTAAAATCAAATGGCTTCCTAAAGAGTAAATGAAAAAATCTGAACTCTTTTTACCCGACTACGGCGAAGCCAAAGGAGGGTTATGATTTTGACAGGCTATGTATGTATGTATGTTCGTTTGTTCCCTCATAGCTGCTCAACTACTTATTAGAACTGGACATATAGCATATCGTTAGAATCGTCTTGATCGTCCGATGGTTATAGGCTATATGACGTGTCACTAAATCTAATGTGGCGCCCTATAGCGGCCATAAAGTACTGTTTTGAAAAAATAATTTGCGATAAATATGCCGTGTATGGTATCAAATTAAAGAGCTCAATTAGCACATTTCAAATATGCATAAATTATAGTTGTTGGGTGCCCCAAAATAAAATAAATAAAAAAATAAGTTTAAAAATAAACCCGACTACTTAAAAATCACGCTCTGAAAAGTATTAAACAAGAAAATATCTAGGATAGCCGTGGTCGTATGCCACTTACTAGATATTTTCTTGTTTAATACTTTTCAGAGCGTGATTTTTAAGTAGTCTGGTTTTAGTTTTTTCGTTTAATTTTGGACTTTTGTATATCAATCAATGAAGTCTAAAACTTGATAGCATTTTTTGCAGTGTCAGTGCTAAGACATACACACGCCTGTAAACCCCCGAAGGGGTACGCAGAGGTGTATTATCAATTGTCACCCACATTTCGCCATGATTTTCGGTCCCACGTAATAGGGACAAGCCTATTATCGTCAAGCGGGCACTTAGTTATGGGCTGTGTGTGTACTGGTGAATGGAGAACAGATCCCAGTCGTTTTCTACGACACCCACAGGAACAATGGGAGCCCCCCCTTAGAGTATACATTATAAAATATAGAGCGCGCCTATCACTCAGGTCTTTGGCGCAGAGTGTTAGCAGATACTTTGCGATGGAATAGCGCACCTATAGTGACGTTTCATTCATTACCGAAAATATCAATAGATGCACTTATTAATGTAGTTTGTGGTTATGAAGTTTTTTGTTCGATTTGATATGCATGGATAAAATTAAAGCCAAAATACAAAAAAATGGCGCCCTTTTGCGGTATTTTTGCGTCATTATTACTACAAATATACGATGTTGTATAAACTTTTGATTTAACATATCGAATTAAATATTCTGTGTGTGCATAAATCTTAAATAAATAAAAAAATAAATTATTTGCGAAGTCATTTTGATGGGTATTTTTTTTGCTACTGATTGAGGTTGAGCCAGGAGCCTCGGTACTGTTCATACCCGTGATAGCAGTTCATACTTGTAAGGCGCGCTCTATAGCAATGTATACTCTAAGGGAGCCCCATTCTACTCCACCGGGAACCAAACCGGCCATACAGTGGTTAGCAATTTGCAAACTCGAGATTCTGGTTGTAGAATCATAAGAGTCGTGTTCGATTCCCTGACGAGAAGACTGTCCTGCCTCGGGCAGAATGGTCTCAAATAACTTATCTCAACGACTGATTGTCAATTGTCACTATTAGATAGATATTGTAAACTAAAATATTGTCATTTTTCGTACCAAACGTGGTGAATATTGGTTAAGGGATGAATAGAAGTTATATGGTGAATATAAATAGCTACTTTGGTCATAATTTATTGTAATAATATCATAAAATATCAAGTAACTATCTAATAAAATATTTCTTGCCATAAATAATTTTAAATACTTATCACAAAGTTTCGCTGAGAATAAAATCATGGCAAAATTTATTTCACCAGTTTCTCTGCTCACCCCTTGACGTTTATTCACCCCATTTTACCGCTATGTCGCCATGCACTAGCTAGAGGTATGCTTACCGGTATATATCTTGACCCAAAGTCGTGAGAGAAACGAGATTATCCTCAAAAGAGAACCAAAAAAAACGCTTACTGCGCATATAGAGCCGTCAAGCTGCATGCCACTATCGTAACATGGTACGTGTCTGTAATGGTGACCATCTTTTCTGAAGCCTACTATCAGGCGAGGTGAAGACAACTTGACGTGTCCTATATGACAAAAGAGTACATTTTGTGACGTAATTGGGTTCAAGATATATATGCAAGTTGCTGTACAAAGTTTCGGTTGTGTTAATTGTTGTATACCTCGGGAAACATATCTTGAACTTAAATCGCGATACAAACGAGGCCCTGGTGCGTGAATTGTTTTGTAATAATCTATGCTTGGTGAATTTGAGCTCGTCCACCGCAGTAGCACCCCGTGCTATCCTCAAAAGACACCCAAGAAACGTGTACTGCGATTATAGAGCACATTTTTGAGGTTCAAGATATATATCCTAAACAATACCTACTACTGTATCGTTGGATTACCTATATATGCTAGGTATCGCCACCTGAAGACTTTTCCTTACTATGTATTATGTATAATTTTGTTACAAAAATCCATTGTGATCTCTTGATATTGTCTGTTGGAAGTCGGCGCAAGGGTTGGACTGTGCATTTTGTTAATATAATTTAGATCCAAACGGCGGGAGCCATTTAACTTTCATTTAAATTATGTAATCTCAAATAAATTGGAATTTGATTTCAGCTGTTGTTTTATTTTATTGCTTGTTAATTTTTATATGTTGGCAGTCGTGGCCGAGATGGATAAGATATGAAAATATACCGTAAATCGGGTTGAATAGGGATCAAAGGGTAAATATAAAAGAGCCAGTTAAAATTCTGAAGTTACTCAAAACATGCACTGCGGTGGTTTTACGTAGGTAGTTGGTCCATGAGTAAAACGGGTTTCCAAGCGATTGCAATATGGGATTCTTCAAGGGCATTAGAAGGTTCCTACAGGCAGCACGAGTGTTGGTGTTGCACACGTCCATAGGCCTCGGTAACCACGTTCTATCCGGTGAGCCGTGTGCTTTTCTGCCACCAAAGTGGTAAAAAATGCCATCCCATAGCCTGAGATAATATATGATAACTTAGGTTCCGAACTTGTGATGTGGAAGTGGATGTGAAAGGAGTAGGTAAACGGGCCTTAGGACACCTTTCCTAATGAATTGGTTAAGTTTTAGGGGAGTAGAAGATGAGTGATTGGCTGCTGGATATAAGATAGGTAATAAAACAAGTAATTTGTTCAAAAAATAACCTTTTATTGCTAACTTAACAATTAAGCTTGTATATCATGATATATGTACAGTCAGTACTAAGCTAAAATTATATAACTACCTGCAGAACACAAAAATAACATCTAGAACGGACAGTACAGGAATGCTTCAATGACTTCTTTTTAAAGTAATACCATAAAACGGGGCGAATAGGGATCAAAGGGTGAATAAGGATTAAAGGATGAATAGAAATGAAATACTCAGCTAAATTGTGTAGATATTTTCTTTCAAGAATTATCAAATATCTGTACTACTTAAAATTTTGTAAAAGAAATGTTTCAAAAATTCTTATAACCATTTTATCTCTATTCGCCCTTGAACCCTATTCACCCTACTTCACCCGGTACCTACTAGACTGAGTTTGTTCCCTTACCGTGGAACAATGTTAGACAGAGCATACCATTGCTGGTATTGTAGAGTAGGCGCCAAGAAATAAGTCCTGTCGCCATACTGTGTGTTGATTGGTTCAGGCCATGACAGTAACATGGCTTGAACCAATCAACACACAGTATGGCGGCGATGTCGTTTTAGTTCCTAGTTTTGCCGCGGGACTTATTAGCTGGCGCGGACTCTACCAAGTTTTATTTGCAACGGTACCATTATTGGTACTAAGGATACTGATCTACGAAACAAAAAAGTTGATAATAGCAAAAAAGTTTTTGCAGCTTTATTTTTTCCATGTCTGCACTACCCTATACCGACCGTCCTTGATGCTATAGCTACCGGCATATATCTTGACCCCCAAGTCACGAGAGACGAGACCCTGGATTGGTTTGATATAATCTATTTTTTTTTTTGGTGGATTTGAGTATTTTTGCCGCCGTAGCACCCGTGCTATCCTCAAAAGACAATGCGTACTGTGCATATAGATAGAGTACATGTTGCGACGTGATTGGGGTTAAGATATAAGCCGCCAACTATACACCCTTATAAAGAAACCAAGCACTGATTTAGGAATAAAATTAAACGTTTTTATCACACTCGATTAGTTCGAAACTATTAAAATTTAATATCATAACACAATCTTAAAGCAATTGTACACATTAAAGTAATATTTAGTTACAACTGGATATTAAAATCGAAAGAAAGTGTCCTTATAGACCAACTGCAACCGCTGTACCGCGCCCTAAGTACACGCAGCATGGTGAGGGACGAGGTAAAGAATGAGAAAGAAAGAACATGAGTCTAGAGCGAGCGTGTTATCGCCGTGAGCGTTAGGGACAGACTGACCAAATCTGCTCCCTTAGACGAATAGCAATCCGTTGGCCGGTGTATTGAATACACGTGTCGACAAATTTTGCCATTAACAGACGTGCGAAGGAGTTGTGTCACTTAAAAGACCGCAGTATATATTTTTCAATTTGGCAATTTTGACATTGGGCCAAATTGGACTGACTGTGAGCAAGTTGATACACTAAGACAATACAAATTTAATAATAATATTAAACAAACACAAATAGAAATAGTACTCACATACAAATATCAAAGAGATATGATCAAATAAGTACCATATTGATTATTGAAGAATAGAATGAAGAATGTATGAGATTTGACGTTTCGACATACGTTGACGTTTGACATAAACGTCAAAATACGAGTAAATCCAACACTTTCATTATTTTATTCTACAATACGCTGGCCAACTTATTGCCAATTTGTAGGGGGCTGACGATCGTTTGGTCGATACTTCCCCATCTCGTCGCGTCATACCCAAGTCGCGGTACAATGGTTACAGTCAACTACTATACTACAGAAACTAGTGTCTAGTTTCAGATGTAGGTTAGAGGTACTACACTATTTTGACTGTTGTGTTCATATGAATTAAGTATAACTTCATATCGACGCTGGAAAGGCAAAATGTTTTAACAGCCATTTTGGGCGATATTGACTTATATATATGGTTGGAATCAGGAAAACGAGATCTTTCGAATGGTCTCGGTTTCAGCTCGATCTGACGACTTTTATGGTCGTTAATACACCTGTGATTTTGATGATTTTCATATTTTTGTGTGTTTTAACTCCATAGTAAATGATGCATTTTTTCATTAAGACACCTCTTAATTTGAAAAATGACTTTAAGCCACTTTGCCCTATATGACTTTAACTAACTAAAAATGTTAAAACACTTTACCAAAAATTTAATATTCTCTGTTTCGTATTTGATACATTATACCCAACTTGATTATGCTTAATCAATGGAGTTAAAACATTTTACTCCGATGTTTAATATTATTCATTGTCAGTTAATACATTTTACCCGAATTTTAAATATTAGTCATTGTAAGTTAAAACGTTTTACTCCACTCTAGAATAATATTGTTCACAAGATAATACATTTTACACTATCCAAAATATGGGGACATCATGCGTTGAGTCGTTTTACTGTTCTTTCTAAAAGCAAATTTTAGTACAATAATACAAATTTACTTGCTTTTTTTTTTACAAATAAAACATGCGTTTAAACTGTCTGTACTAGTTTTATTATTTGCCTTAAACTATCATAATTTTTTGTATCGCAAATCAAAATCGGTGGTTCATTCATACGAAATAAAGCTAATCTGTCGCTTCAGTCACCCCTCTCGTGCCAAAAAGGGCGGTTGTGCGCGCAAGAAACAGAAGTTTTATGTTTAAGAAATAACACTTGGATGTTTTACAAAGAACAGTTTTATGTTTTTATATGTAAGATTGAAGTAGAGACCTAAATTTACGATTACGATTTAATAGGCAATGCACAGGGTCATTATTGAATTATTGTTTTTTATAAGGTCTACACTGATGTCTATTATGCAATTGTGATACTTTAAAGTCTAGAAACTGACACGAGGATGTTCCTGTAATATTTAAGCGTTAATTAGTATTTGTATGATTCATACTTTCATCATCATAGGTGCTATGGGGGTCCACCAAGATCTTGGGCCCAAATCCAACCTCACCTAGAAGCCGGTGCACCTGCTGAACAATGGACGACACTCTGGCGCTGGCTTTCCCTTCAAGGTTTGGGGGGTCGAACGGCAGTCGTCCATGCACATTGGGGACGGCCACCAGCCGATATACACAGGTGCACCTGATGGGCAGGCCGGTCTGGGGGTGGTGCTCTCCCGGGCGTTGCAGGATGACATCTTGGAGGTGAAGAGCTATAACGCTCGGCTTCTGGTTGTGAGGGTGCTTATTGACGGAATTATAACCCACCTGATCTCATGGGTGTGAGGAGTTTGGACGTGTCCACAGCGGTTTTGGGTACGGTAGTCGCAACCCAGTGGGTGAGCACATCCTTGGAACGTGTGCGACTGCCGATCTTGCCATCGTGAACACATACTTCAAAAATAAATCTGAACATCTTGTCACCTACAGGAGCAGGGGACGCTCAACTCAGGTAAATTTCCTACTCACTACGAGGCACAGTATCGGCAAAGTAACTAACTGTAAAGTTATACCCGGGGAGAGTCTCACTAGCCAACATCATCTCCTTGCCATGGACCTCCACGTGAAACCCAAAAGCAAACGTGCTGAGCATGCCCAACACAGAATCAAGTGGTGGCTGCTTGATGAAGCCAAGTCATCAGCCATCGGTGAAAAGTGCACCGGTGTTGTAGATGAACCAGTACAGGTTTCTTGGGATATGATTCAGGCAGCAATTCTTGAGGCGGGAAGGCGGTGCTAGTGCGGCTGCATTAAAGACCCTGGGGGCAATTCGTTGTACGAGAAAGTCGTGGTGAAGGAGAGATGGCGCTTATACTTCCAAGAGCTGCTGAATAAGCAGCATAAAGAGGTGCAGCCACCAGACCTCGTTCCGAATCAAGGACTAGTGCCACCGATAACACTTGCAGAAGTCCAGACTGCCATTCGCCGCATGAAAAACCGGAAAGCATTCGGACCCTAAGAAAGTCCCCATAGAGGCTTGTAAGGCCATGGGTGCCCGTGGTGTGAATATTCTAGCAAATCTTTATAACCGCGTACTCTTCACCGGTGTGATCCCAAGCCAGTGGAGGCTGAACATCATCACACCAGTCTTCAAAGACAAGGGATCGGTGCAGGAATGTGGCAGTTACCGCGGTATAAAGATAATGTCCCATAACATGAAGCTCTATGAGCGGATAATCGACTCCCGGATCCGACAGGAAAGTACACTCTTGGAGTGTCAGTACAGGTTTCGTCCCGGGCACGGGACCATGGACCCGGTGTTTACCCTAAGGATTGTGGCGGGAAAATACAGGGCGAAGAACACGCCCCTGCACTGCCTATTCTTAGACATGCAGAAGGCCTTCGACTGTGTTCCTCGCGCTGTGATCTGGTGGGCACTGCGGTCCAAGGGAGTTTCAGAGATTTACATTGACACCATCCGAGATTGTACTACGACTCTGGTTTCTTGGTTCGGACTGCTGTTGGTGACTTGAAAGCCTTCACCATCCCCGAGGAGATACACGAAGGATCCGTCCTTAGTTCTTACCTATTCAGCGTGGTATTAGACGTTTTGTCGGACAGCATCAGAAACTCACATGAGCAGCCCCCATGGTTGCTCATGTATGCTAAAGATATTGCGCTGATGGACACGGACAGGAGCAGACTGGTGCGATGCGTGAAAGGGTGGAAAAAAAGCGCTTGAGAACGGCGGCGGTCTGAAGCTAAATGTAGCGAAGACAGAATACTTAGCGTTAAACTCCACAGAACCCACACCAGTCCGCATAGGCGATGATTTGGTCGAGTGCACAGACCAGGTTGAGTACCTGGGATCTGTACTTCATGTGACCGGTGAAATCCACCACGATGTCAAGGCACGCATTGCTGCCGCGTGGGCTATATGGCGAGAAATTACTGGCATCACATGTGATCCCAAAATGCCAGTCAGGTTAAAGGGGCAGGTCCATAAGACAATCATTGGGCCTGTCCTCTTGCATGGTTGTGAGGCTTGGCCGCTGCTGGAGCGACACAAGCAAGAGCTGCGTGTCTCGGAGATGAAAATGTTGCGGTGGATGTGCGGTGTCACGCGTAAAGATCGCGTACGGAACTCTCGCATCCGCCGCATCCTCCATATTCGTGACATCGCGGATAAAATGCAAGAGAGCCGCCTTTGCTGGTGCGGCCACGTCTTGCCAGGCTACGTGGGGAACAAATGGCTGGCAATGGTGCCCCCACCGGGTTCAGGTAAAAGGCGTAGGCCAAAGAAGTCCTGGCTTGACATCGTGGAAGCTGACATGCGTGCAAATGGTCTCACTACCATGGACGCCCAAGATCGTGCGAAGTGGAGGAGGAAGAGCTGGACTGCGGACCCTGAGCTCCGTGGTCATCTTGGCGACGGATGCAATCAGGAGAATACGTCTTTAAGCAAATGATGATGATGATTCATACATTGTTTCAGTTTAAAGCTAAATGTTAATGTTACTTTTATATTTTTATAATAACGTTTATGTTTGATAAAAGTTTACAGTGTCTCGTCATGAAAATTTGTTTTTTGATTGTTGGTTATGCCAGTCTCAATGTGATAAAACATTCACGTACAATCAAGCAAATATGCTTATTTTGTAAACATTACAATAATTAAATAACTTTAGTAAAAACTATACCTCTTATATTTCATTTTTCTTAAATTTTCAGGTTTTTCTTAACTTGAAAAAAGAAAATGTTTGGGAATAAATTATAGTAAGGTATAAAGTTAAGTCACTTCGCTCTCTTTGTTAGAGCTCAATGATGTCAGTACAACTGTTTTTCCAGGATGGCATAGATATAAAATGGTTACATAAAACTATTTACCTCTTTTTGGCCATGATTAGATATGCTTTTAAGTAATTCTACTCGATAACAATATCCAGTTCGTTTGGATATAAAACACCTTACTTGAAAATAATAAAATTTATTTTGGAGATAAAACACTTTGCTTGACATTAACCGGATTTAGTTTCGGCATTTAAACTAATTTTACCTATCTGAAATTTTGAGG
This sequence comes from Eilema depressum, assembly GCA_914767945.1. Lineage (NCBI taxonomy): Eukaryota > Metazoa > Arthropoda > Insecta > Lepidoptera > Erebidae > Eilema > Eilema depressum. Next base: position 5,336,867 of record OU612040.1, read on the forward strand.
TATTTTGTATTAACTCCAATAATTGATAGAAATAATAGACACACATTATTTTTGTTCATTTGTATATAATTGTAATAAATTTATTATTAATTGACCCAAATTTCATAGAGATATCTTCAATACTTTAGAAGTTACGACGTTTTTGAAACTTTAATCGTCTCTCCTGAACATTTTACTAAATGGCTGTTAAAACATTTTGCCTTTCCAGCGTCGATATACACTTGAGTACCAAGAATTTGATTTCAAAAGGTATTTATCTAATTGAAATAAAATTACTTTTTAACGGATTCTATCGCAATTTATTTGTTTCTTTACTCTAGTCACCTCGCGAACATGGCTGCTGAAAAGTAGCCGAAACGCAGAACTAAAAGTAAATAATAAATAACAAATAAATCGCGATAGAATCCGTTAAAAAGTAGTTTTCTTTTAAAGAGTGACATTCGCGTAAACTTTAGAAAATATCATGTATTATCTACTTTCAAACTAAAATGTAAACAAAAAAAAAAAAAAACTTTACAACACACCTGCTCATAACAGTGATATTATTTTACCGCAATTAAGCACGGAATGACACCTATTATAAAACTGTGACTTTTTCATTACTATTCTTCACAAAAGTGAGTTATAGATTCTTTTTTAAATTTTATAGGAAGTGTCTATAATTGTCTATGTTCTTAAAAAAGTTTTGATACAAAAAATAACGTGTTTAATAGTACGAATAAATTAATACGCCTATTGTATGGTCATTTGATGCATTTTCGTTGTTAAATAAATAATTTCAACTTGTAATACTTGTGTAATAAACAAAATTTTCGCTCAAATTTAACTTTTTTTTTTCTCTAAGTACAGAAAAAAAAAACAGAGTAAAAAAAAGTTAAGTTCAAACCTCATTTTTTTTTAAATATGGTCGACCGCCATTGTTAAATGCGCGCGCATAGGAAAACGAATTAATTTGTAGTATTGTTTATTTAGTATTTGTAGTATTATTTTATTCGCAAGTGTGTTGTAAAACGTCGTATGGCACGTGTGAGCATGATGATTACCGTCCTCGGCTGTCTTAAGACCCTCGCCTGGCGGCTCGGGTCTCAATGGCGCCTCGGCGGTAATCACCAACGTTACTCACTTGTACCATAATGTACTATTAATGACGGTATTCACGCACAGAATATCAAAATAATTTAAAAAATTACATTATGATACAGCTCTTCTATTGGCAACTGTATCATAATGTAACTTTTTTTCCATTACGATACAACTTCAGCTGGACTTTTTTTACATAGTCTGTGGACGCGGCGCAACACGCATGCGCGATCAGCAAATTAATTTTGGCGCTCAACGTTTTGTTTCGAGGGCCGACTAGTGTACTATTAAATTAACTAGCTGACCCGGCGAACTTCGTACCGCCATATTTTCTGAACCCGTTTCCGCTGCATATCTAAATTTATCAGTGTTTCTCTACAATATTACGCATGTATTATACATATAAACCTTCCTCTTGAATCACTCTATCTATTAAAAAAACCGCTTCAAAATCCGTTGCGTAGTTTTGAAGATTTAAGCATACATAGACTTTGTTTTATAATATGTAGTGATAACCGTTCAAGAAATCGTATCAAGAAACGTACATATCCGAGATTGCGCGTGGCTACTACAGTGACCACGGAATGCAGATAGTTGCGTATTAGTCTTTAGACAAGAGTTCTATCACAAAAGGCTCAGACGTAGAGATTTGTACACAGCACTCGCGACGTCTCCTAGAACAAAAGTGTACAATTTAATTATCAGAACATTATGAGTGCACAGATTTCCTTAGTTAAGTTATCTATACCAATATTATAAAGAGAAAATTTGTATATTTGTATATAACTCAAAATCTACTAGACAGATTTCGAAAATTCTTTCGCCATTAGAAAGCTACATTATCAGGTACCAACATAGGCTATATATCATCACGCTACTATCAGCGATGAACGGGATAAGAAATCCACGCGGGCGGAGCCGCGAGCAACAGCTAGTAATAGAATAAAATCCATAATTATTTGGATGATAAATAAGCTTGACAGCCTCTGTAGAGTGGCGGCAGTGAACGAAGCTGCTACGCAGGAGACGCGGGTTCGATCCCGCTCAGTGCAAATATTTGTATGCATGAATATGGGTACTTGCATTGGTCTGGTCGTACTTCGAGAGCACGTTAAGCCGTCGGTCCTGGTTGTCATACGAACATCTATGGCAATCGTTACAGGTAATTGAAGACCTAAAAAGCCCAAAAACTGGTCTATCTATGCTTCGATATCAATCAATATTGCTATTGGGTTGTGGAGGTCAGATAGCAGTCGCAAGGAAAATATCGAGGTCTAGCCAAATCCGCAGTTAAGACTGGTAAAGCGGACCCCAGACTCCGAGGTGAAAGCTTCGGATGCGACTGGGATTAACGCTAGGATGAAGAACTTAGAAAGAAGACTTACCATCAACACGTAGTAGCGCCATGCTCTTGTTCTATATGCTTTCTGAACACGTTCCTCGACCCGGACTCGAACCCGCACGCGCCGCATACCAACACATCAGCGTTTTCAACCTCTTCAGTGTCTAGGTGTACTGTGTCTGCGGATACCCATACTAAAATTATAAATGCGAAACTAACTGACTGCCTGTCTGTTACGCTTTCACGCCTAAACCACTAAACCGATTTTGATGAAATTTAGTATAGAGATAGATTAGACCTTGAGAATGGACATAGGCTATGTTTGGTTGCAATACATCCACGCGGGCAGAGCCGCGGGCAACAAGCTAGTATTAGAATAAAAATACATATTTAATGTAACGAGGATTTAAAAGGGTATTGTAAGGTGGTTTGGGCATATAGAGCGAATGACACAGGGCCCTAGACAAAGTGACATTATGGTGGAATTGCGTTGAAGCGAACAGTTTTAAATTTTTAACAGTGGATTACGTGATATTGCGGTGTTTATAGTAATAGTGATATGTGAAATAATCTATTTCGAGTTAAAACTCAAACTGTATAAAAAATATTGATTTATGTCAATTTCATACTACAACTAGCTGTCCCGGCGAACTTCGTACCGCCATATTTTTCCCGTTCCCGCTGCACCTATTTTCTCACTGTTTAAACCTTCCCTGGACATCCACGAACATTTCAAGACTAAAATTAGCCAAATCGGTTCAGCCGTTCTTGAGTTATAAAATAACAACGAAAAGTGGCATTGATTTTTATTTATTAGAAGAAGAAAATTAGAAGATAAGCGATTCCACTGGCATTTTCGCCAATAAAATGTCACTTTGTCTAAGGCCCCTGGCAAGGTAAAGGTGAATGTCATAAATGTCAAAATACGTGTGTAAGGTTAGAAGCAAGTGGCGGGCTGTTGTGACTACCTATCCCGGAAGGAAAAATAGTAGATATATGGATAAAAATGCAACTTACTGTAAGCTTTTGTGTTCAGATGTTTATCTTGGACATGTTTCATGAGCTGAAAGAAAAAAAATACACTTTTTATTGAATTTTTAAAGAATTTAGTAAATCGATTAAGCTAGGGAAAATCGTCTTAGGGCGACGGTGGTACGAACTATCGGAATCAATGAATGATGTTACAATAATTTTTGAACAATTATTTAAAAAATAACGAGCTGATCGATGTGCATTCTCATACATTACTTGCAGGAAATAATTAATATAATTTGTTTAACATGACAGAAACATTGAGCGCCAATTGCTGATCGCGCATGCGCGTCCACAGATTATATAGAGAGACAAACTGCATAGAAACCTACTTGATCTAGCTGAAGTTGCATCGTAATAGAAAAAAAGTTATATTATGATACAGTTGCCCATAGAAGGGTTGTATTATAATGTAGTTTTTTAAATTTATTTTGATACTCTGTGCGTAAAGACTATCATTAAAGTTCTGTTTTCAATTTTTTTATGTGTACATTTCAGTAGGAGATTAGATAAAATTACATTATGATACAGCTCGTCTATGAGCAACTGTATCATAATGTAACTTTTTTCCATTACGATAAAGCTTCAGCTGATTTTTTCTTCGTAGTCCGTGAACGCAGCGCAACACGCATGCGCGATCAATTTGGCGCTCAACGTTTGCCATTTTACGCAAATTATTATTATTTAAAGAGATTTTATAAAACTGCATATAATTTGGTCATAAAACACTCGTCTACGGCTTGTTTGTTTGAGACTTATAATTGTACATTTTTTAAGACCGAATTATGTGCAGTTTCATACGACTTCTTTATCTAATCTCATGAAATAATTAACATAATTTGCGTACAATGTTTAGCACCAAAATCCAGTTGGCTGATCGCGCATGCGTGTTACTTTAATTTATTTTGATATTCTGTGCGTAAAGAGTGTTATTAAAGTTCTGTTTTTATATTTTTATTATTAATATTTCATTACAAGAGTAAATAAAGCAAATAAGACGATTATCAACGCTATGTCCCTTACCTGCGAGTGTACCGCTCCCCGGAACGGACACCGTGCACACTGTAACGTGACCTGTGTCCCACGTGCCGCTCCTGCCCTGTTCCGGGCACCGCTGCCGTGTTCCGCCGTCTGCGGGTACAGGAACATTATCAGTCATTCTAGTCTTAGACTATATCCATACTAATATTATAAATGCGAAAGTAACTCTCTCTGTTACGCTTTCACGCCTAAACTACTGAACCGATCTTCATGGAATTTGGTACAGAAATAGATTGAAGCATGGGTACGGACATAGGCTAACTTTATTCGCAAAATGGGGGAACGAGAAGAGGGAAATAGGGGATGAAAGTTTGTATGAAAGTTCGTCATTTTTCAAGATACCTTGACCTTGAGAAAGTTGTCACGATAATAGACATCCACGCGGGCGGAGCCGCGGGCAAACGCAAGTACTCTATAGACACAGTAAGTGGCACTACAAAGCAGCTTAAAAAAGATGTACTACTTAGGTACAAATTGACATTTTATACTTCTATACTAATTAATATTATAAATGTGAAAGTAACTGATAAATGTGAAAGTAACTGTATCTGTCTGTTACGATTTCACGCCTAAACTATAGAACCGATTTTGATGAAATTTGTTATGGAAGTAGATTAGACCTTGGGGAAGGAGATAGGCTATGTTTGGTCGCGATAACCGACATCCACGCGGGCGGAGCTGACAACAGCTAGTAATAAGATAAAATTCCAATAAACAACGTGCACATTGTAAGAGCGGGGGCACACGATGCGTTGCGGCGCCGCACCGCAGAAATTTCGGCCAATCGGCGGCCACACAATCGGTGCGGGGCCGCTCGCATGGCCGCCGATTGGCCGAAATTTCTGCGGTGCGGCGCCGCAACGCATCCTGTGCCCCCGCACTAACGTGACGCCGAATGACGTAGAATGTACACGGGAGTCGGGACGCCGCAAATTTAAGACCATTCTCTGTTCCTACATTCATGTGAATAAACGAATTTGATTTGATTTTGATTTGAACGTGACCTGTGTCTCACGCGCCGCCCCCACCCTATTTCGGTTTCCGCTGCCGTGTTCCGCCGTCTGCGGGTAGAGGAACATCATCAGTCCATATAGCTTTAGACTATATAACTATAGACACAGTAAGTGCCACTACAAAGTGGCGTAAAAAATGTGTAAAAAAAAAAACAAAAAAAAGAATGTAAGAATAGAAATAGATGGCTGGCTGCTGTCTCTGCCTACCGTGGCGGGAAAAAGGCGTGAGCGTATGTATGTATATGTCGCAGTCAATTAGCTTAATCAGCCGGCTGTTAATTAAGGCCCCGAATCAGATCAGCATCGAAAAAAGCGGTATTTTCGAAACCGTTTTTCTTATTAACTATGAAACCTACAGATCTGGAATTCACATACCTGGATACTACAGGATATACAGAGTAACTTCTTCTTTTCATAAATTAAATAAAAAACGAGAAAATAGTAGAAAAGAGGCTCTGAACATCACTCTACTCTTTCTTATGAAACCAAATATTTTCTACAATATGTATTATCCAAATAATCTAAATTTTCACATATATCCCTACTAATATTATAAATGCGAAAGTAACTCTGTCTGTCTGTCTGTCTCACTTTTACGACTAAACCGCTGAACCGATTTTGATGAAATTTGGTATAGAGGTAGGTTAGACCTTGAGAAAGGACATAGGCTATGTTTGGTCGCGATAACCGACATCCACGCGGGCGGAGCCGCGGGCAAAAGCTAGTGTTAAATAAGTGTATTAGCGTGATCTTCTAAGTTAGTAATTGTCGCCTATAAAGTTATCTATTAAAATGGTTTTACTGATTTTTACGGTTCAAACTTCAAATATGAGCCAATGACCTTGAGCATTTGTATGGTCAAAGTCATTCGCGTATGTAATCACCTTAAACGGCGCCCGTTTAATTAACGGCCTGAATGATATTCAGCCGTATCGTTTGTTACAACATTTAACAAACTGGCTGACTAATGCTTAGGCCATTCGTATGATGGGATATCACCCAGAAATAAGAGAAAAAGTTAGATAGATTTTTCGAGAAAAGCAGCGCAATCCGACTTGGATAGGTTGGGTTAGAAGGCTAAAGCGGGAGTACCACTTTAGCCTTCGCGGTTATTTTTTTTATAACCACGCAGTAATATAAGAGTTACCTAGCAGGTCTAGCTGTTTAATCAAATGGCTAAATTTGACTGATTTAATTTTATATGTTGCATGAAGGCGATTAATATGTTTAGCACGAAAATATTGCCATCTGAAACTTGGTCATGAAATATTTCATCTTTTATATTTAATTGCCAATTCTTAATTGATATATGTAACTATTAATTCGTGTTGTAATCGTCATAATATGTGACGTTATTGCATGCCAGCCTGGCTGAAATATGGTGGAACCTTGAAGTATTGCCTGTAACATCTTTGTACCCATATATCGCAATAAATAAATGAATATGAATAAATATAATTCAGGTCGTCGGCGCCGTTTAATTAACAGTCTAGGCAATTAATTAAACGGCTGATCAAGCTAGTTAGCTCCAACATTAGACAGTTTATAATACTAGTATGATAGCAATAATCTCACCTTGTGTGCCGACATCTCCTTGACCGCGTTACACTTGAAGGAGCAAAGCTTGCAGGAGTACAGGTACAGCTTGAAGTTGGGAGAAGCCAGCAGCTCGTGAGGGGGGGGAAGGTCACTCTTGCGCTTGCGGCCTCGCCCGCGCCCGCGGGGAGGGGCCGCCATGAGGGCCCTGGGGGAGACAGGGGTGGTACAGGTATAGTACATTATGGTACAAGCTTAGAGTATACGTTGCTGTAGAGCGCGCCTTACAAGTATGAACTGCTATCACGGGTATGAACAGTACCGAGGCTCCTGGCTCAACCTCAATCAGTAGCAAAACAATACCCGTCAAAATGACTTCGCAAATAATATTTAATTCGATATCAGAATTTTCTACAACATCGTATATAGTAATGATGACGCAAAAATAACACAAAATGACGCCATTTTTTTTGTATTTTGGCTATAATTTTATCCGTGCATATCAAATCGAACAAAAAACTTCGTAACAAACTACATTAATAAGCGCATCTGTTGATATTTTTAGGTTTTATGCATGAAACGTCACTATAGGTGCGCTATACCATCGCAAAGTATCTGCTAACACTCGGCGCCAAAGACCTGAGTGATAGGCGCGCTCTATATAATATAATGTATACTCTAAGGGCACAAATGTGTAAAATTGCTGCGTGGTTCCCGGCAGAATAGAATTTGGGCCACTCCATCTCCTCCCATGCGGTGTCGTACAAGGCGACTAAGGGATAGGGCTGTTTAACATCAGACAGACATATACAGCCCAGACTCGGCCTATACATGGCTCGAGCCAACAATAGTGCCCGGAAAATGGCAATAGGCTCACTCCCTATTACGTGGGACCTAATACAATGATTAATGAAATGTGGGTGTTAATTCACCTCTGCCTAACCCTCCGGGGAGAGAGGCGTGATCGTATGTATGTATGTGTAAAATTGGTGGTTGCTGAGGCGCAATTGAGACCCGAGGACGGTAATCACTAATACACACGTGTTTAATACGACGTTTTTCAACACACTTGCGAATAATATAATATTAAAAATACTAGAAAAATACTAAAAATTAATTAGTCTTCCTTATTAAACGATTTTGCTATCGAAACTGTGCCCAAAATCTGTTTATCCGAGACTATAAAAAAAATAAAAAATAAAAACTAATCGAATTGAGAACCTCCTCCTTTTTGAAGTCGGTTAAAAATCACAGTATACTACAAACTAAGACTTACTTGACTTTTTGTAACGCTTTCGCCTTTGCCAATATTTCAGTAGGTGACAGAATTTTCTGCAACAAAATTTTTGATGTAAAGTCTAGGTGTATTTATTAATTCGTGAATTTTGATATGACACGTCAAGTAGAACAGAGCGAGAAGTCATGAATTTGACAGCCTTTCAATTATTGACCTGTTTTAAGGCCCGTATTCTAGAATGCCACTCAGCTGAATCTCGATAAATCGACAGACAGACAGGACAGATTGTATAGATAGAACTATAGACAATCTGCCTGACAGTCTGTCAAATCTGTGGAATCTGTGCATACAATCTTGCCTCAGGTAAATCGAGTATCAGCTGAGTGGTATTCTAGAATATGGGCCTAAGAGTGCTGTCATTATACCAACTGCAAATGTCACTTTGTAATGTCATTTATATAAATTCTGGACCACTATATCTCCTGCGTTAGTAGCTCTACTACGGGACATTGGCGGAATTGATGCTAAAAGCCCAGAGCCATTTATTAAAAAAAAAATACTTATAAGATTACAAAGTGACAGGGGTTTTGGCGCGAACACGACGAAAGAAACATAAGCGGTTGTATTTTATTTTCCAAAATTAGTCTGAGTTCGAGTTTTTATGTGTAAATATGGTGGATTTTTAGACATAACGTCTTACAAAACGCGCACAAGAGTAGAAAAGTGAAATATTACAGTGGATTGTGACTTCTCGTGTTGGTTTCAAATCTCCGTAAGAAGCCTTTAGTAAATTTTCCACCACTTTACTGAGGCAACAATCATCATCATCATCAACTCACCATCATCATCATCATCATCCTCATCCTCATAATCATCCAAATAAACTGATGACCAGGCAGCATGGTCATAGAACCTTAGCCTGTTCCGGAAGGAACAAAAAAAAACACAAAGTGACATTTGCAGTTGGTAGAATGACAGCAGTTCAATTATTGACCTGTTTTAAGAGTTTACGGTACGGGCTCAGGTGTACTGACTTGCAGGGGAGGTTGGACTTGGGTCCCGAGGGTCTAATTGGGGCCCATAAGGATGTGTAAGTACTCAGGTCGTGCCTCGGAGAGCACGTTAAGCCGTCGGTCCCGGTTGCCATACGAACATCTATGGCAGTCGTTACGGGTAGTTGGAGCTCTAAATAGTCCAACAACAACGGTCTAGCTGCAATGCTTCGATATCGCCTAATGTTACCATTGCGTTGTGGAGTTCAGATAGCAGTCGGTTCACGGCAAATATCGAGGTCTAGCCAAATCCGTAGTTAAGACTGGTAAAGCGGACCCCAGACTCCGAGGTGAAAGCTTCGGATGCGACTGGGAATTATCGCTAGGATGAAGATGCAAGAAGAAGGATGTATAAGTACCTTAGGTTCGTCTTTCACTTCACTATGCTCTGCTGCGGTAGCGTCTTGCAGCGAAGACTTGAGGAACATGAGGGGTCCCTCGCCATTCTCGCCGTCCACCATCACGTAAGAGTCCTGGTTATCCGGATCTGGAAGAACATAGTCATATAGACTATTAAAACGGCACTTATAATACGTCACATAAAAAGAAAAAAAAAATGTTGAGATTATTTTTTTATTCGTGCGAAATGCCAATCTAGACCCAAAGTAAGCATAGCTTAATTAGCTTGTGTAATGGCTTCTAGAATGCGGATAAACATACTTAAATACATGTTTTACACAGAAACACCCATATCAATGCTAATAATCATATTCCTGCATACAAATATTTGCACTAAGCGGGGATTGAACCCGTGCCTCAGAGGCAGTCAGTATAATAATATGTTCATTTTTGTTCTACCTACCCTCAGTATCACTGGACTGAAGCACGCAAGTGACGGTGGCATCCGACGCCAGTTCATCAGAGCCACTTGCGTTGGCCACAAACTGGTAGCCATCTTCGCCATCTGGACATCTATAGATAGAAATATATGGTCAAAACCAGAGAAAAAGACAGTATGATGATGGAATCCGTGGTATAGGCTATTGGTTTTTGGATGTTGCATACACAATGTTTCAAATCGACACTGCAATAAGAAACTGGTAAAATTTGACTTTCAAGATAACATCAGTTTAAATAAGTACCTACCCAATGTCCATATTGTGAATTTTCTGTGACATTTTCTTTGATTTTATTTTACATTGTTGACATTTTATTTGATTTTATTTATTTTTGACATTATTTTATTTTTATTTTTTTATTTTATTTGAGAAATTTGTTAATTTATTTTATGTGTACTGTATGATTTTATTTAATTGAAAAATGTATTGTTTATTTATAAGTTATTACCTGACACTAACATAGTTTATAAGTAATTTACTAACCAACTATGGATGTTATAATATCTGAAATAAAGAATATTTAATTTAATTTAAATATTTGAATTGTTGAAAAAGTGGCCTAATAAATGCTTAAAAAGTAACGTAATATATGCACAAAAGTAACGTAATAAATGCACAAAAAGTAACTTAATGAATGCTTATAAAATTGCCAAGGAGTCTGATAAATAGTTCAAAAGTACCCTAATAAGTGGTTCAAAAATAGCCAATAAGAATAGTAGATAGTTCAAAAGTACCCCAAAAAAAGTTCATAAAGTAGCCTAATAAATGGCTCAAAAAGGAGCCAATTAATGGTCCAAAAAGTAGCCTAATAAATGGTTCAAAGAGTAGCGTAATAAATGGTTCGAAAAGTACCCTAATAAATGGCTAAAAAAGTTCCTACCTCAATAAATAGATCAAAAAGTATCTCAATAAAAGGATCCAAAAAGTAGTCTAATAAATAGTCCAAAAAGTACTTTTACAAAAAGTTCAAAAAGTAGCCTAATAAATGGTTAAAAAATGGTTTAAAAAGCAGCTTAATAAATGGTCCAAAAAGTAGCCTAATAAATGGTTCAAAAAGTTGCCTAACAAATGGCTAAAAACATAGCCTAATAAATAGTTCAAAACTCCATTCCTACCTCACTAAGGTCAAGTTTAAGAGGTCCAGCTGCATCAAACCCTTGCTTGTGTCTAACACCTGCATGTACTTCGTCTGCTGATCCTCACCCTCTCTCAGCGGCAGGAGGGTGCCATCCTGGGAAATAGAAAAATACCTCTATACTTTTTTTTTTTCGTTCAAAAAATCCCGTCGGATACCTTCCCCGCCGGAGCCGGAGGACTCGAACCGACTAAAACGCACGCCGTCTGTGGGCCGTCGGTTGCCGGAGGTGAGATTGTCGTAGCCATATCCCTCGCACCCCGGCCGACCCAGGGCCATATCTTTCGATCTGGCCCTCTTCCAGTGTGGGGACCACAGAATCCCCAACTCGTCCTCGGGTATGGGGAGCCGGGAGGCACGCAATCTTGCTTCTGCTAGGGTGACAGGCGGCTCCACCCGTCACCCCCAGGCCCGCGTCACCCCCAGGCCTGATACCTCTATACTACCGTCTTTGGGGTGACGGTGGAGCCATCTACCGAAACTCATATGAGCTATCGGAACCAATGAATGATGTTACAACCATTTTTAACATTGATTTTAGATGACTCCGCCCAAACAATTGAATGAAATTTTGAAGCCTTTCTAAATCAATGCAATGCTTCAAAATTTCATTCAAAAATAGGAAAATATTCTAAGATATTATACCTACACAGTGCTATGTAAAATTAAAGTTGCTTAAAAGAAGTTATCTACAAATTAAAGTAAGATTAGTTTAACTAGCTTATATTATGGGTTCTATAATGTGGATATATTTACTTCTTAGATAGACAGCATACACCCAACTACTTTCTCTTCATCATCATCATCATCATCACTACATATTATAAAACAAAGTCGCTGTCGCTGTCTGTCCGTCCCTATCTATGCTTAAATCTTCAAAACTACGCAACGGATTTTGAAGCGGTTTTTTTTAATAGATAGAGTGATTCAAGAGGAAGGTTTATATGTATAATACATGCATATTGTAGACAAACACTGATAAATCGGGATCAGAATACCACGCGGGCGGAAAATATAGCGGTACAGTTCGCTGTGTCAGCTAGTAAAATCTAAAGTAAAGTTAAAAAAAAGTGCTATCAGTAGGAAGACCTAAGGTTTGTCCTGGATGTCTTCTTCGCTGACAGGACTGAATCTCTCTGTTCTTAAAGGGTCGGCAGCACAAGTGTGTCTTGTGTTGCACTCGTCCATAGGCCACAGTAACCACATTCCGTCACGTGGGCCGTGTGCTTGTCTGCGACCTAAGTACTATAAAAAATATAATTACCCTGTCCTTATCAAAAGGAGTCACTTCAACTATTTGCAGTTGTCCTGAAAAGAGGAAATATCAATTAGAAATTGCACTTTTTTTAAAATTCTCAGCTACCTATAAGTAGTGTAATATTAATTAGGACTTCACACTGCAGAGAAAATATTTTCATTGTAGGTATACATACCATCTTTATACTCAGCAGCCAGGATCTGTCCATCAGTGGTCTCCACGGTCACTTCTTCATCCGACATGGTGAATAGGATCTGGAAATAAAGTTTTCATTAATTATGAATCAAGATGAAATGGGACTAGACATCAATGAGATTAAGATTAGTTTGAGGAATAGCCAGGTCAGTTCAGTTTAATGTAGCCTTCTAATGGTGAAAGAATTATCTAAATTGGTCAAGCAGTTTTTAGTTTTTTCATTACAAAATAAATCTTTCCTCTTAATATTATTACAGATGTATTTTGATTATGCATGGATTATTGGAAATGCTTTCTGATTGAACTTGTAATTTTGCATGTATACCTAGATATTTGTACACCTTAAAGAGGTACTAATACAGCGGACCTATACATTTAATGAAAATGTATCTTCTAACAGCTTTCTGTAACGCATGTTATGCAAATAAATGATTTGATTTTACGTAGATGATGTATTTTTTTTGTGTTAATGGTTTGCATTTTGTTGTATTTTGTATTTGTATTTATGAAAGGTGCAAAAGGTGTATACCCAGATAATCTCTCTACTTCAATAAAAAAGAGGCCTAACATATTTATCCACATTCTAGAATGCATATTACAAGCTAAGCCTAGCATGAATCTACTCAACTCAGTTGGGGTCAACATTAATTTTGAACTAGCAGCAGCAACTGCCATGAAATATCACAGTACTGCTATCTGGCCTCCACAACCTACTGAGGATACCAATATTCTACGGTTAGATCTGGTGTTGGACTTTTTAGGGCTAATCTGCCATAGATGTTCATAGGGCAACCGGGGCTGATGACTTAGTATACTCTAAGGCTCAGTGTTATGAATGGTCACCCATCCCAAGTCTAACATCGCTAGTATTGCATAACTTTGCATGTGTGATCCTACTCAGATTTCAATGTTTATGCCATTTTGTTCAAATGTCCATACATTTGAATTGTGCCTGTAATATATCTGGAATTCTTTTCACAGTCATTCTCCCAGATTAATTTGAAATTCATAACCCTGTTTATTCTGTGTGGAACATAGTAACATTGTATAAAATTTCAGGTTTTCTTTTTTTTTTTTTTTTATACCACTTAGGTGGCAGACAAGCACACGGCCCACCTGATGGAAAGTGGTTACCGTGGCCTATGGACGTATGCAACACCAGGGGCGTCACACTCGCGCTGCCGACCCTGAAGAAACCTTCTAATGCCCTTCTTGAAGAACCCCATATTGTAGTCGCTTGGGAAAACCATTTTCTGAAGTAATAATATGAATTCAGTGACACATTCTGACTATGTGAGACCAGCCTTATATTAGCTATAGGTAGGTAGATATATTGTATTCACCTATAGTTTTTGCAAGTTCATGCTAAGGCTTATTCTCATCTCTGGATGTTTCCAGAAATGCAAGGGTATAATTCCATACACCCTAACCTACTGTCTTTGACATAACATTGAATTCAAACGTAGCTTTTAGTAGAGCAGATTATCATAAGTTCGAAATTACCTAATCCACATAGAAGGGAAAATAAGTGATTATTACACCAAATTTTCTAAATACATCGCAGAATTAAATCCTTATTGACACTAAAACTGGATCTATAGAAAACATGTCATTCTATATGGACGAAACTTCATTACGAGAGGTTGCTATAATTATTCCATAAATAAGATTGTTTTAGGTTATCATCTCAAAATTTTTAATTTCGACATAATCACAATAATAAACAAAGTTATTAGATTTCATCCGTCAACTGAGTTTCGCTAAAATATTTCTTGCAACACTAAAATACATATTGTGGTGTTTCTATGCTATGGCGATGACTTTTAAAATTTTATTATTGCAACAATCAATACTTACATTTGATGGCAACAATGAATAATAATTCTAATACCGAAATATTAGCACACAGCACTTTCAATGATGATCGCAATTATATTTCTTACAAAGATAAGCAAAAGAACACGTTAATATGGCGCCGCCATAAATAATTATAATCTTTTTCTGTCTATTGTAAAATATTGTTGTTCTAGAATCACGGCTAGTACTGCCAGGCAGTGTTGCCAACCTTACACGAAGTAAAATCTGTACTTGGCCCTACAAAATCTGTATAAATTCCGTATAGTCTTTAATATTACCAAGAATATTGAACAAAAATAATAATTGCTAAAAAATCATACAAGAAAGTACTTATTATATAGGTTATTAATTCAAAAAAATACATATATGTATCTAATATATAATTTGAATGACAAATGAACATAAGATTTGATTTAATTACCTATTTATTACTTAGTAGGTACTTACATTGGGATCAGATGGCGTTGTTTTATAAAATGTCTTTAAATATTTATTTATTTGAAATCATACATAGCTTTTGTGTTCATTTTATTTACAATTGATGAGTTTACTTCGAAAATTAACACAAAACAAAGCAAAGCTCTTCTATCGCCTTTGTTTACATAACATGCAAAGATGATTCATTCAGTTCAGTATGATCACATTTTGTATATGATTTGATTATAATCATAGTTATAATTTATTTGCAATAGATTTTTAAGGTTCTCCTAAGACTTGTATTGAATAGTATATTTAATTTTTATTTTTATTTAATTTTAAATGTAATAATGTTAAGTTGGGTAATAATAATTGTTTATTTATAAAAATTAAAATATTTGCATGTCACATGCCGTGGCTAAACATGTTCGGCTATAACTGATATACTCATTAAGATCTGTATCGTACCATGTTTATGAGCAAATAAATTCTTTCTTTCTTTCTTTCTTTCTTACAATACTTACGTTTTTCATTCACTAAAAGTGAACGGGGAATTCCCGAAAAAGATCTGGAATTCCCCGTATATTATGTCAATTTGGTTGATTATTGCCATAATTACGCTTAAAATTTCTCGTATTTCGTATCGTAAGCTAAATTTCTATTTGATTATATAAAATACTAATACTGTATTTATTAAAAATACATAAATTATAGTTACTGTTATTTTATATTTCGGAACAAAAAATTCTGTATAAAAATCTGTAGGTTAGTGTTATCCGTATGTGACATTGAAAATCCGCATAAATACGGAAAAATCCGTATAGTTGGCAACACTGCTGCCAGGGATGCCAGTAGTAATTTCTATTATTTTATAAATGGTTTAAGATTTAATCCTAGATTCAAAATTCGGTCTAGATATTATAATTATATTTAAAATTACAATATGTAACATTTAGAAATATTTATTTAAACTAAACATTTATCTTATATAAATCCATATTCGACTTTTTTAAGGCTGGCAATGAGAAGTCAATATTCTCGGAATACGTCATCATTTCTTTTGTTTATCTTAAATTTCTTCTGTTTTTAATGATTTAATAATAAATAAACAGTCCCTGTTTTTTGTTATGTATTCATTTTATAATATTACTTTACTCTATTTGAGGAGTGTTGTTCACTCACGCACACACACACACACACACCGTGACCTCAATTATTTTTCACTTGAAGCTGTTACAGATAAAATGTATCCGTCTCTTTCTGACACCTCGGTCTGTGTATAGGTTTCTTTCATAAAATCAATACTTTACCATTTTCACGGTAGAGTTGTAGAGCTAATAATGTGTCGCAGGAATATTAACGGAAACAGATATTTGGTGAAATTCCTGGTTTATTTCACCGCATCACGAAGAATTTTATATTAATAATACAATTTGTATCATCTTCTTTAATAACTAATCTAGTGAATTTATCAAATGCATGAAATAGTAGAATTTTATTACTAGAATAGAATCCCCTTGATTACCAATTCTATAGGTTTTAGGTTTCTTTGGTAAGACGTGACTGTGTTCTCGTTTTTGCAACTACCCAAAATAGACAACGTAGGTAATACGGTGTTTTATCCAGTTATTTTTAGATAAGTATGTAAATTGCTCGGCAACAAAAGCAGTTGTTTATTTCTCTAGACGCTATTTTATTATCTTTGGGTCTTTAAAGGTATAATGTCTTACTTTTTTGAGATTTTATGCCAACATCATGACTAATAATTTAGGACAATGTTAGCTCAGCATCCTTCGTAATTTAAATAACTCATTTAGGGATTTGTCCAAAAGTCTGTTTAACTCTCCCTGCTACATAACGTATTCAATAAGAATGTGAGAGGAAACAACTATTCGTCCTCTTCACTCCAATAGGATTCCCTTATGAAATGATTAAAATATTAAACTGGCTTTTAAATAATCAGGGACCATTCTAATTTCAAATAAATATGAAAAATCGAAAGATTTTCATATTCATTTGTGAATAAAAAGTTCATTTGCCAAGTATATTCAGCCAGTGTCGTGAAATTAGAAGATAAAGTTTGAATCCTGAATCGCGATATCAAGATTTTTTGCTGATTTTAGAACGTGGACGATATTTTGTTAGCTACTATCGGGGAGTCCGTAGCTACTACGTAGGCCGGTGCTGACAGGGAACCGGTCAAAGTCCTTGTCATCAGATATGTTGAAGCGTAAGCAATCATATAATGGTAAAATATAATGTCAAATATGTCAGAAAAATGATAAAGAGAGACTCGGTCTCATCCACACGGTAGTAGCTGATTTGACTTCCTTTTGGTTTCCATAATCAAAATTTTAGATTCAACCTACTTATATAATACTTTTTGTATTTTTATCTATATTTTTTAAGAATGGTTTATAATTATCTATGACTCTACGTTCATTTTTCAACAAAATTGAAAATAGAACGTAGAGTCATAGATATTCGTTCTATTTTCAATATTGATGGAAAAAGAACGTAATAGTTTGTTATTTGAATCCATGATTCATTACGAAATGCGTCTTATTTTTATCTTTAGTAGACGTACACAACAACTTATCCAAGTATCATTAGAATCGGAATACAAGCATATGAATACAACAGACGTAGAGCCCAAACAAAGAAAGAAACATTATTTTTCAAAGTATAAAAGTAAGAATATACAAGTTTTTGTTAATTATTTTTTTAAGTATTAACAAGGCAAATAGGTACTAGCTTTTGTCCCATTGCTGCCCATTACTAAATGAGGTTTTTACAATCTTGAAGTCCTCGAGTAAGTTGATACGGCTTTTATGGCGGCTACTGCTATCTGACCCCTCAACCCCGGGAGGAAAGTGCATAGTTTCCTGCAGCGTACCAGAGTTTAGGCCGTCTAAAAGCAGTTGTACCAGCTTGCTTGGGTTGACTTCAAAATTTTTGGTAGAGCCACCATAAGCACTTTATTTTTATTCTTAACTAGCCGACCCCGCGAACTTCGTACCGCCTAACAGTCAATTCTTTTTTTTTTTAATTTCTCTCTCCGTAAGAACCATCCTTGTACTTCGAGGAATATTCCAAAAAAAGAATTAGCGAAATCGGTTAAGCTGTTCTCGAGATTTGCGCTTAGCAGCACATTTAGGGATTAATTTTATATAAAATATAAAAAAGATCAATTTTACGTCACAAAAATATTCTGTCTAGTTTTCTTGCTGACACTACCTAACTACTGTGACAGTAGTGAATTTTAATTAAAAAATAATCAAAAGTTCCGGGAAAATAAGTTTTAGAAAAATGTAGAGTCGAAAAAGTAACATTTTTAAATCTACTGCCATCTATCTTGCATTTAACAGAAACTTTTACAGGTTTTGAAAGATAGATGCTTTATTAACACCCGTATTCACAAACAATACTTCGCTATGCGTACTACCAAAACTGTGCAAAGAACGACAAATTTTCAGTGCGTTCGTTTTGGCAAGCCTTTTTTTCATAGACAACACGTCTTAAGTAATACTTCGTTGAGGGAACGCACTGCGTTAGATACTGCTCCGTGATGTTTGTGAATTAATTTTACCAGCCCTATGCGCTCGAGCACACTATGAGACCTCACAGTGTTGTTTGTGAATACGGGTGTAAGGCTACTGTCACACTGCCCTGCAATAAAGACTACAATAGTATACCATGGGACGGGACACATTATCTTGGACCTAAGTCGCGAGACAAACGGGACTCACTGGCGCGCGCGAGTTGTTTTGTAATGTAATCATTGAGCTCGTTCACCGCAGTAGCACTCCGCGCTATCATCAAAAGAGGTTACCTATCTTAATCCCGAATTTTAATATTCCGAATATCATAATCCCGAAAACGTTTGCCCATTTTTTCATAATCCCGTTTTTTCAAATTCCGAAGTTTTATTTGCCATATAATCGCAACTCCGAATTTCATTTGCCCAATTATTCATTTGTACGACGTTTTATAATCCAGACGAACGAGTTCCAGACACACGAAATCTAAATGCACAAAATCCAGATGACCGTAATCCATATGCATGAATGCCCAAATTTTAAAACACAATTTTTTGAAATGCATTTAATTGATAACCAGACAAACAATATCCAGATTTTTAAAACCAAGCATCAGGCATGCAGCAAGCATCAGGAATTTAGCATGCAGCAAGCATCAGGCATGCAACATGCAGCAAGCATCAAGCATTTAGCATGCAGCAAGCATCAGGCATGCAGCATGCATCAGGCATGCAGCAAGCATCAGGCATGCAGCATGCAGCAAGCATCAGGCATTTACCATGCAGCAAGCATCAGGCATTTAGAATGCAGCAAGCATCAGGCATTTAGCATGCAGCAAACATCAGGCATTTACCATGCAGCAAGTATCAGGCATGCAGCATGCAGCAAGCATCGTTTCTGTCACAGCTCCGGCGCTGCGGGGCTCCAGCGGCCCCACACGAGCTTATCGTCGCAGATGGTTGTAACGCCCACCACCGCAGCTTCGGCTTGCTGGCCGGCTGCGCCGGCCAGCCTCAGCCGCGGCGGCGGCCATTGTAACCACCTGCTCCTCAGCTCGTGGGCCGCCTCGCCCCTCCGCGCCTACGCGGGCTTAAATAACACTCTAGGGGTAGGGCAAACAAGACTACGTGAAGTCGGATTTGCGGCAATTCATTTCTTTCACTAACTTTTTTGTGACAATTTTTGACTTTTCAAACCAATAATTTAAGGGTAAAACTGTTAATTTTTCCGTATAAAATTCCGTACAGGGATATATAAAAAAAAAAAAAAAAAACCTAACCTATCCGAATCGGATTGCACTGAGTCGGGGTGTTAACGATAATTTTAATAATTTCGACATTGAAATTTCTAAATTAATGTACCTTAATTTCTAAATTACTTACTGTACCTGAATCATATAAATTTACTGAATTTTACTATACTTGTATATAGTTTAGCTGGAATACGATTGTATGGGAACCAAATAAAACGATTATGAAAATTTGGTAAATGGTACGATGGGAAACAAAAAAAAATATTTTGAGAATCTGGTATAACTATATTTGGATTATGACAATATGGGAAACAAAAAAAAGCTATTTGAAAATTTGGTTTTAGTGCACCTGGTAATTGATTTATCTGGGAAATGAAAAACGGAATTATCGAAAGTTGTCATTCATTACATCTGTCTTTTAAAAGTTCTACCAATCGTTTTCGGGGTTTTAAGATTCGGGTAACAGAAATTCGATATTTCAATAGGTTACCATCAAAAGACACTCAAGAAACGTGCACTACGCGTATAGAGCACATTTTGACCGCATTTTAGGTCCAAGATACACGACCCGAGATATTATATTGGAAATGCCACGTATCACGCAGCGTAGCACATAGTATGTAATGTATATAACAAGTATGTTATATACTGCGTAGTGCGGAAGTGCGTGGTCTTACGTGCGGGTGCGTCGGTTCTAAATAGCTCTCTTTGTATTGAACAGTTGAACACACTGAAGATGCATTCACACGGACTCCTGCGCTACGCTGCGTAATGCGGGACTGTGTGTCAACCGCCTACGATTTAAGAAAAATAATTTAAATAAGACCATTTTAGTAAAAGACTAAATGAAATGGAATAATCGTAGTATACTTGGCAGTTTTCTACAGTTTAGTACGTTGCCGTTTTGTACTCGAGTTGTCTAACCTAAGTATTAGATTACACCTTTACCACATAGATGGCGTTACTAGTTGTTAATTTCAGTTAGACTATAATTATAGAAACTCTAGAGTTAGACACAGCAAGTGTAATTTCAACTACAAAAAATAGCTAGTACTTCGCTATAAGTTGACATATACATAAGTTATACATCCCATAACACGCACACATTGACAGTTTAGAAAACAATATTGACATTAGCTTGCTCACACAAAACGCGTATTTCACGCTGTTTTTTGCTATGCATCTTGTTAGCAGGCTGTGTCTATCTATACAGTATAATATATGATCTAGTTTTACTTCTCTCTAGCTTCCAGTGTAACCTTTTTAGTTTCAGTGCTTTAATGTCTTATCCCTTGCTTAGGGTATATGGGGCTCCATTAAAAAAAAATTAAAAAAAATACAGCTAGGTACCTACATACTTATACGCGTGAAGAAATAATACGTCATGTTAATTTATATGAATTACGAATTATGTTATTATCTAAATGATTAATATTATTATAATTGCGAATTTATTATTAACTAGCTGACCCGGCGAACTTCGTACCGCCATATTTTCTGATCCCGTTTCCGCTACATATCTATAAATTTTTCAGTGTTTCTCAACAATATTATGCATGTATTATACAAAGTCAAAGTCAAAGTCAAAGTCTTTATTTCTCAAAATAGTGCAACACTGTTACAGCTTTTTGACGTCAAAAACTCCTTAAAACTAAGTTTACCACCGCTTCCTAGGCGTTAATGGAGAAGAAACGGCGCAACAAACTCCACTGCGGCATTTTAAGGACGTCAGTTTACAAAAAATAAAAGGGTTTCTTAAGACTAAATATGAACGTATGTACATTTGTCTCGCGTCAAGTAGGTATATAAAAAATAAAAATAAAACCTTATATAAAATAAAAATAAGACAACTTCAAGAGGGGCCTGCACCATGCTCAAGCCATACATTTTTGTCTTTAATATAATCGTCTGTCCTATAGTATGCTTTTTTGCATAGGGTGGTCTTTACATGATTTTTAAATTGGTTTTCAGGCATACCAAGGACCGATTCAGGCAACTTATTATAAAATCGTATACCTTCCCCTTTAAAAGAATCACTAACTTTGCTAAGCCGATAGCATGGAAGGAGCAGTTTATTTTTATTGCGCAGATTTCTGTCTGTAATGTCACTTACTTTTGTAAATTTAGTAATATTTTTCCTGACATATAGTATGTTTTCAAATATATATTGGGAAGATACCATATAAACCTTCCTCTTGAATCACTTCTATTAAAAAAAAACCGCTTCAAAATCCGTTGCGTAGTTTTGAAGATTTAAGCATACATAGGGACGGACAGACAGCGACAGCGACTTTGTTTTATAATATGTAGTGATGATGATGACGTATTGTTTTTGCGTAGCGTACTGTCGCCTTTCTGGCTCTGGTCTTTTTTTTTTTATACCACTCAGTCGGCAGACAAGCACATGGCCTACCTGATGGGAAGCGGTCACCGTGGCCTATGGACGTATGCAACACCAGGGGCGTCACACTCGCGCTGCCGACCATGAAGAAACCTTCTAATGCCCTTCTGTCTGTCTGTAAAATGATGACAATAGTCCACATATTTTGTTGCCATTTTACAGTGCGGACAACTTATCTATAATTTATAATACCTGTAATATTGCTGTAAGCGATTCCCTTGAGTAGAATACAATTTTATTTTGATCACCTACCATCAAAGTTGAACATAGACTAAAGGCCAATTCAAATCAGGCAGGAAAATGCTCAAGCACTTTTAAGTGTTAATTTAACATTTAGGTGATGAAAAAATTCTTCGCAAGGTCCACGGCGAGATTGTATTTAGAAGGGTGCCGCCGTGCCGGTCTATAGACCCGTAGATCTGTAGATCCGTAGATCCATATATCCGTAGATCCGTAGGTCCGTAGATCCGTAGATCCGTAGATCCGTATATCCGTAGATCCGTAGATCCGTAGATCCGTAGATCCGTATATCCGTATATCCGTATATCCGTATATCCGTATATCCGTAGATCCGTGGATCCGTAAATCCGTATATCCATAGATGCGGAGATCCGTATATCTGTAGATCGGTAGATCCGTATATCCGTAGATTCTTAGATCCGTAGATCTGTAGATCCGTATATCCGTAGATCCGTAGGCCCGTAGATCCGTAGGTCCGTAGATCCGTAGCGTAGATCCGTAGATCCGTAGATCCGTAGATCCGTAGATCCGTAGATCCGTAGATCCGGAGACCCGTAGATCCGTTATCCGTAGATCCATAGGTCCGTAGATCCGTAGATACGTAGAATCGTAACCCGTAGATTCGTAGACTCATAGAATCGTAAGTCCTCAGATTCGCAAATCCGTCAAGCATTAAGTATGTGTTTCTGAATAAGTAGTGTGTGGATTCGTACACCCATACTCCCATACATGCGTAGATCCATAAATACTTAGATCCGTGTATCTGTAGACGCACAGATTCGTAGATCCATACCTTAATTTAAATTGTTGTCAAAGTTGACTAACTTTGACGTTTTTATTACCTAGAGGCAATTTACTCTTTAATTTAATTTAGAACATCGTGTGCATTAAGTGTGCGAATCCAAAACACCATTAAACCTATTTACTTCTACCTCCATGTTACCGAATATAACGTACAACTTTTTTTAATTTTTTAAAACTCTTTGGTGTATCTTACCTACTTTTTTTATTTGCTTCGCGCGCGCCATTTTACCCATTTCCTCGCTGAGGTGTGATGAAAAATTACGTGTTGCACTCGTGTGCAAAGATTTTTCACCTTGTACTCTTTTGATTCCGTGGCTAACGTTTAAGATTCTAATTTTTAAAATCCTTCGCTTGCTCGGTCATCAAAATTGAGCAAGTGGTTAGAAAGCAACTTTACACTCTTGCTCCAATAATTATTTGTATGTCACCAGCATACATATGGGTTAAAGAAATGCAACTGGAGTTCGAAGTATATCACGAGCGAACCTCCTCGGAAGGATGGTCAGCTATACTATTATAAAACGGGAACGTGATTAGAATTCCACATGGGTAGAGTCACAGGCAACAGCCAGTTAAGTAAAAAATAGTAAAAAGCTAAATATACTTACTGTCTGAAGTTTACGCGAATGTCACTCATTGAAATAAAACGGCTTCTCTATATTCTAGTCTCGCTATATTTTGCTTTTTTCCTGGTTTAATAAAATTAATTAACAATGTGAATGACTGGGACCCAGGCTGGTGGTACGCTCCAACCATCTACTCTATGGCTAAACGTAGCCGAGACGTCGGATTAAAAGTAAATAATAACAAATAGTTAAAAAGTAGTTTTATTTTAATATTAAAACATAAAAAAGGGCAACAAAAGGGAGTCAAAGCGGCTACAGTCGTGTTAGGCATATTGTGTCATGTATTCAGTACTTAATTATTTATATTATCCGGATTATTCATTCCAAGTTTAGCGGGAATTAGCCCGGCCTCCCGCTAGGACCGGCTTCCGACGTAACCACGGACCCCCCATACATAATATAACAACCCCTGTATTTATACAGAATGGAGCGAAAATTTCTATAGCGGGGTTCAGGATCTCGATTCTCATTGGTCGGTTTGCGTGATGTCATCGGGCTGGAAAGAAATGGGGTGAGTTAGAATTTTCTTTGTTCGTTTTGCTGTAAAAGTACTGGGATATTTTTTGTATTTCTTTGTTTGTAAATAGGTATAGTTAAAGATTTTTGTGATTATCTTGGCACATGAAACTCGTTTAATTCCTAAGGGTAAAGTGAAAAAAAAAAATGGCGGGAACACTAAAATAAAAATGGCGTCTAATCTATAATTATGAAAAATGGCGGTAGTTTTGAATAAAAATCAATAAAAGAGAGTCGAATAGGTTACAAACGTACTATTTTGTAGGCGTTATTAAGCGATATCGTAATCATCTTCCTATTTATAGCTCAAACACTAGTGCGTATTGTGGGCTGGCGGGAATTAACCCGGTCTCCCGCCGGGGCCGGCTTCCGTCGTAACCACGGACTCCCCAAAGCACATTTGAAAGCGTACACTACTTATATTAACCGAAGGTGAAAACTTTTAGAGCGTGATTCAGGATCACTTTCCTTATTGGTCGGTTTATGTGACGTCATATTGCCCGAAAGAAAGTAGAGTTAAGTTACATTTTTTAAATTTCGAAATCGATTGTTGAGTTTTGTATTAAGCCGAAAAAGTTTACCTTGTCAAGTTTAGGAGAGCCTATAGTCACCTTTCTACCTCATCTTCAGACCCTGAATAGCATGTAACCCCAGGGTGTTTGTCAAGACAAAACAAATGAGCCCAAACTCGATAGATTTACCTTGCTTAGTTTAGGAGAGCCTATATATCTATGAGTACCTTCCTACACCATCTTCAGACCTTGAATATCATCAACAACATAATGTTTGACAAGACAAACAAATGAGCTATCTTGTTTACTTTAGGAGTTCCTATGGCCACCTTTATACTCTAACTTCAGACCCTGAATACCAAGTAACACCAGGGTGTTTACCAAGACAAAACAAATGAGCCCAAACTCGATAGGTCTATCTTGTTCAGTTCAGGAGTTCCTATGGGCACCTTCCTCATCAAACCAGCTCCATAGTACTATGTTAATGCACTGTCATCCAAACTAAACGCGTCTATTGCTCGGGTCATAATGTCTTGGAAATAAAATGTGCTCAAAATGTGCTCTATACGCGCTGTATCTACACGTTTAATCGGTGTCTTTTGAATATAGCACGGGCGCAATTGCGGTGGACGAGCTCAAATTCATCAAGTATAATATTATTACAAAACAATCCGCGGGCTCCAGGGACTCGTTTGTCTCGCGATTTAGGTCCTAGATGCGTGTCCTGAGGTGTACAAAAGTTCACCTCAGTGACTTGAAGGTAACTAAAAATTCAGTTTGCATGATTCCACCCGTACTAATATAATAACATACATAGTACACACACACATACATTCATACATACGTTCCATCAAATCAATTAGCCTATTGCAGTCCACTGCTGGACATAGGCCTCTCCCTCTACCTACATTCGACATTGCAAGCTAAATAAAAGCTTGTAGAAAGGAAGAAACCTCCGGTATTCTCACGTTGTACTTTCGTTTTCGAGATGGTCTATTAGTGTCAGCAAGTTGTTCAACAATGCAAAACTATTAAAAAATATCAATTCTTGACTTATAGCACTGCACCAGCGTTACAACCAGAGCAAAGTTTCTCAATGTTACGTTTTATTTGATCCCTTTTAAGGAATGTTCTTGGTATATATATATATATATATATATATATATATTTTGATAACATACATATATACACGCCTGTAAATCCTAGAAAGGATAGGCAGAGTTGTATTAACACCGGTTTTCGGGCGCAGTAATAGGGGGCGAGCCAAATTCAATCAAGTGGGCACTTTGTCATGGGCTGTTCGTTTGCAGCCCTATCCCTTAGTCGCTTTCTACATCACCCACGAGAAGAGATGGGGTGGCCCTATTTGGCTCTACCGGGAACCAACGCGGCAGTTTATAATGATTCAAATTAAGTTATCTTAACACTTGACATGCTAATTTTGACATTTTTAACATGATTTTTTCTGAGATTTTTTTTTCTGTAGATACCTACTGTGTTTTGACATAATTTACTTTTTTAGGGTTCCGTAGCCAAATGGCAGAAAACGGAACCCTTATATATTCGTCATGTCTGTCCGTCCGTCTGTCTGTCCGTCCGTATGTCACAGCCACTTTTCTCCGAAACTATAAGGCCTATGCTGTTGAAACTTGGTAAGAAGATGTACCTATTCTGTGAAAAGCATTAAGAATTTCACACAAAAATAAAAAAAAGCATTAAATTTTGGGGGTCCCCATACTTAGAACTGTAGTTTTTTTTTAATACGTCATAAACCGCAATTTTCGCCTTTGCTACTGCGGAACTCTTCATGGGCGAGTCCGACTCGCACTTGGCCGATTTTTTTTAACATGAATTGTTCTGACATTTTTTGCTGTAACAACTACGTTTTGACATAATATACTTTTCTAGTTATTCTGCATGTATCTCTGCTCTTATAAACTGTACTTAATTTAAATTCATTAATTTGTATACCTTTGGAGGTGAATAATGTTTTATACATAGGTCCTGTATTGGCCTCATCTTTTATTTATAACATCTGTAACCTAGATATTTCACAGAATAAATAAATTAAATATGAAATACCTATAAGAATACATGAATACTATGGTTAAATTGGTAATCAAACTTAGTATAACTGTATAACCC
Source organism: Eilema depressum (assembly GCA_914767945.1). Taxonomy (NCBI): domain Eukaryota; kingdom Metazoa; phylum Arthropoda; class Insecta; order Lepidoptera; family Erebidae; genus Eilema; species Eilema depressum. The sequence goes on from OU612040.1 coordinate 5,363,936, forward strand.
CTATAAAACGCTGTGACACCCCTGGTGTTGCATATGTCCATAGGCCACGGTAACCACTTTCCATCAGGTGGACCGTGTGCTTGTCTGCTACCTATGGGGTATAAAAAAACACACGAGATTTCTTTTCTCATTTTTAAGATTAATTTGATACCTACTGTGTCGCAGTAAAGATTGATCCTACAACCCGATTCCTGCTGGCTTCCCCGTCGCATGGTGACAAACTTGATCGAGGTAAAAAAAATTCCCACCGGCTTCCCTTCTCGAAAATGTCACCCTTTCGCCACTGCAGTGTGTCATGATATCCATTTTTCCATAGTCCCGGTTGCAACCAATGCTTGCATATTCTGCTCTCCTACTCATTTTTTTCATGTCGCTTACCTTGGCTTTTGCGGGAGCGACTTCCGCAGCAGGTGAAATTGGCATGGACATTCACAACACCAGGGGCGTTACACTCTAGCTGTCAACCTTGAAGAAACCTTCTAATGCCCTTCTTGAAGAATCCTATATTAGGTATAGACGCTTGGGAAAACCACCGCAGAGAGTTCATTTCACACTTTTTTTTTATCGTGCGAAAATTCCCCACGGATACCTCCCCCGCCGGAGCCGGAGGAGGAGGTTATGTCGGACTCGAAGAGACTAAAACGCACGCCGTCTGTGGGCCGTCAGTTGCCGGAGGTGAGATTGTCGTAGCCATATCCCTCGCACCCCAGCCGACCCAGGGCCATATCTCTCAAACTAGCCCTCTTCCGGTGTGGGGACCACAGTCCACAGAGTCCCCAACTCGCCCCCGGGTAGAGTTCATTCCACACTTGAGCGCGCGTGAGATGAAGCTCCTTTCATACGGCACAGTGCGCATCGTTTCCGGTCGCAATATGTGAGGATAAATTCCCTGCCTATGGCGAGCGGTGCGATGATAGATGATAGTGTGAGAGCATCGTGTCTCATGTCAAACAATTCATCTGAGTACAAATCATAGTACATAAAGGCGGTAGAACATGTTTGATTAACCTTGTTCTGTAGATAATTGCATCATGTATTTTAGTACTTACATAGTATTTTGGCTTTCGTATCGAAAGGACATTTAAGCACAACGCCCTATTAGCAGAGTGTTCTAAAAGCAAAACGGCATATTAGCATAACGTCCTTAGCAACATGACCTAGTAGCAAATGGGCCTAATATCAAAATGACATCTTATTGACTGTCAGACGTTCCCGGAAAGGTCAATACAAAGCAGACCAATGACTAAAGAAATAATAAATTATCTTACCAGGTAAAGCGGGGTGAATAGGGATAAAAGGAATAGAAATAAAATGGTCTTTGGATTTTTTACATAATTTCTTTTACAAAATTTCTAGTATCTACCTAACCAGATTTTTGATAATTCAGTTCATTATTACATTGAACTAGGTCCATAGATTTTTTTTTGAACTAAAATAATTAAAGAATTTGGCTGACTATTTCATTTCTATTCACATTTTCATGACTATTCACCCTGTTTTAGAGCTCGTTCACACGAAGACGAACCGTGTTTTTTCACAAGTCGTTTTTTTTCACGATTCGTTATTTTTTTTGACGGGAGCAATGCTTTTTAAATACCCATGTTCACACGCTTCACGAATCGTGAAAAACGACGGATATGGATACGTCTTTTAAAAATCATGATTCGTTAAAAATCACGTATCGGTTTTTGAAAATCTCGAATCGTGAATGCTTTATGGCGGATCCGCTGTTGTGCTGAACTCTGAACTGAACTCAATCGCGAAACAAATGTGAACATCAATTCGGATATTTTGGCGAATCGTGAAAAAACACGATTCCGTATTCAATGTGAACATCTATCCGTCAAGGCGTATCGTGTTTTATAACGAATCGTCAAAGACGTATCCCGTGTGAATGCGCCCTTAGGTACAAAATGAAGTGGCTGCCACTGTTTTGCTTCCCTAGTATCTAAAAAGAGAAATAAATATTTTGTAATGATGACCCCCTTTTCAGAGATTTTTCCTTCAGCTTACCATCAGGCTAGGCGAAGTCAAATTTACGTGTCATATATAAAAAAAGGTTTGAGAAACACAGTAGTGGGGCGGTTTTATTGAGGTTTGTTTGTCTGCGCATGTTACTCCATTTTGTACTAGTGCGCTGGTAATCAATGATAGGGGAGGGGGGGGGTCACTCCTTGGCAGACACCCTTAAGCGAGGGTGGTGGGTGGTGTAACATTGCGTGAAGGAGAAGAAACCTCTGTGGCTTAGTGGTAGAGCGTTCGACTGCTAAGTTTGAAGTAGGTTTTATTCCCACTCAATGCAAATAATTGTTGAATATAATATATATATATATATATATATATATATATATATATATATATATATATATATATATATATATATATATATATATATATACATGCCTTCACACCTGTATATGCACCGAAGGGGTAGACAGAGGTTATTGATTTTCAGTCCCACGTAATAATGTTATTTAATTCCCCGTAAAGTCAAGTGTATGAAGATTAATAATTACTAGATAACCATGTAAACCGTATCTAGACTACACCCAAAAGTGAGCATAGTATAACTAGCTTGTTATAATAATATAATGACACAAATTTTCAGGTCATTTGTACCACTAAGCTAAGGCGACACGTATTAGGTCTAATTACCTAATAACGAAAAGGAAAATGATGATCACAGCGCTGATACCGACACCGACAGTCCAATCACGTAGGCGTTAGTCCGTTAGTTGCACTGCAGTCGTAATTTTGATTTGCTAGAGCTAGATTATTCTATTTGTACTGGTACAACTTTGGTTCTTGGAATAGGTACCTATAGGTTTTTTTTTAATCTTAGCATTATAATTTGACACTGACTGTACCTAAATTGACTCCTAACATAGGCATCTAGAAAAGTGTCTCTTTTTTCACATCATAGGTATGTGAAAAAAGAGACTAAAAAAATATTTTTAGACATTAAACTTTTATTATTATTATTATTTCTATATTTAAACTTACTTACTTATAAATTATAATTTTTAAATACATAGGTATTAAAACATCTATTTAAAAATATATAAAATAATTGCTCTACCGGCATCGGAACAACGACCCCGCTACCCATGGTTAGAGCTCTAGAGTCTAGAGAAAGGAACATCTTATCAATAAGCGCAGCCTTTTATTATTATAATCCGATATAACATCTCATTTACCCTATTCGGTATAGGTAAGTCCACGTCTACCTTGTCCTTTAGAGGTATAACAGAACAGGCGTGAATATAACGAAGTATAAATTCGTATCGAACCCAGTTCCATTACAATACACACTACACACCCTATTCTGAGTGACGTCACGGATGACGTAACGAACCGCGTCCAAGGGCGCCCGTTGGAGAACTTATACACGTTGAATATTACAGTTTTGTGTTTGGAATGAGTAAGTACAGTCGAGGATAAAAGTGGGTGGTGATTTAAAAAAATAAAAAGGTGCATGTAAATTATAAAGTAGGTAGGTAGGTAAGGTAGGCATATTTTGTTCATGATTTTAAAATATGTTGTCAGAGCAGAGCCCACTTTGTAGTTGAACACCATTTTCACTAAGAAATATCAATTATACTGCTGAATGAGTAATTATTAAAATCTAAAAATAATCATTTTACTTTTGACACTCGCATAAATGCGAAAGTAGTTATTTTTCTGTCTGTTACCTTCTCGCAAATAGAATGCTGGATTGATTTTGTAAACAAAATATTATATACTAGCTTTTGCCTGCGGCTCCGCCCGCGTGGATGTCGGTTATCGCGACCAAACATAGCCTATGTCCTTTCCCAAGGTCTAAACTACCCCTATACCAAATTTCATCAAAATCGGTTCAGCGGTTTAGGCGTGAAAGCGTAACAGACAGACAGACAGACAGAGTTACTTTCGCATTTATAATATTAGTATGGATTGTAGATGTAGATACCTGCATATTTTCTTTATAAAAATCGTCTTGTGAATTTGGTGAAGAGATAACCTTTTGGGTGTTTGGAGCCCCACCAAAACCTACGCAGTTAACTTTTCCAGCAGCTAGTGGGCAATATTTATGTAAACTTTCGAAAAAATCATACTTAGGAGAAATTACCTCTATTTTCATAAACATTATCTGAACAATGTATAAAAATGCAAATCAAAAGATTAGGTTTGTGAATATTCAGGTGGCTAATTAGTTTAAAGATAGGTAAGTATACCTATAGCAAACTAAATAAGATCTATATATTTAAATACAAGTCCCCATTTACCGTTGGATACTCAGGGCTTGGCTCCGCAATCCGTGGGGTCCTGCCAGTCACAGCCAGATCACCAATAAAACCATATTCACTTCCATACTTACTTTATCCTAAAATAAACACATAAACTATTATATCAGCGATGAACGGGTTCAGAATTCCACGCGGGCGGAGCCGCGGGCAACAACTAGTATTATAAATGCGAAAGTAACCCTGTTTGTCTGTTACGCTTTTACACCTAAACTACTGAACCGATTTTGATGAAATTTAGTAAAAAGATAGATTAGACCTTCAGAAAGGACATATGCTGTTTGGTTGCAATAACCGACATCCACATGGGCGGAGCCACGGGCACGGGCAACAGCTAGTAAACAATATTTCCGAAAATCGAATCTAAACCGTTTATATATTTTAATACTTTATATATTGCAGTAAGGAACGATTTTTGAAAATTTTACCCATAAAGGGTGGTAAAATGAGGGATGAATACTTGTAGATAATGTAGATAAATCCGTAATGTTCTAAATATATATAGCACAGAATTCCATATACCCGCTACTGCTTAAAAATAAACTACATTCATAATTTAAAATCTAACATCTAAAACAAAAAAATTATGTCACATAATTTTTTGTAGGTACTAAAAATTATTATTTAATTGAAAAATATAAAATATGATGATTTTCGATGCCTAGCCCTTTTCTAATTCATTTTTGTCTAAATAGTTTACAATCATAGTTTTGTTTATACATATTTTATGACAAATTGTATAATATTTTATCTGTAAATTTAAAATAGGGTAGTTAAAAAATCACATAATTGAACAAAATCAACTTACCACACTTCCCCATCGACTCCCCGCTCTAACGTCACAACCGCGACCAATCAGAATCGAGAGTCTACATCGCGCTATCGATGTACATCACCACTTTCAATATATATACAGGTGAACGAGTACTCAACTCGGGGAGTCCGTTGCTGCAGAGGAAGCCGGTGGTGGCGACGAGCCGGTTTAATTCGTCGCCAACTGATTACGTTCGCATAGTTTGTAAGTCGGACAGTATGATAATTATGATACTTATAACTGGTAAATAATGAAACGTTCAAGCAAATGAATCAATCTGAAGAAAAACGAGATTTGTTCTCAAAAACACTCTACAGCTACTTTGACTCCCTTTTGTTGTTTTTGTTGACCATTTTACCCGACTTTTTTTTATACAACTTAGGTGGCAGACAAGCACACGACCCACCTGATGGAAAGTGGTTACCGCAGCCTATGGACGTATGCAATACCAAGGGACCTTCTAATGCCCACCTTGAACAACCCCATACCACCCATACTGTAGTCGTTAGGAAAAACCACGGCAGGGAGTTCATTCCACAGTTTTTTCATACCCGACTGCCCTAGCGAGGGTTATGTCATTATCATTATGATTATAAGTGAAAACTGCATCAAAATCGGATTTGTAGTTTTGGAGAAAAATGGCAACATTGACTTACACAAAATTTAAAATTAATTATTAAAACAAAGATATCGTACGAATTGAGAACCTCCTTTTTTGAAATCGGTTAAATAATATGTCCAAGTTTGATGCGGTACTTACTTACCCATTAAGAAGTTTCCAGCCTATATTAAGACTTAAAATGCGCTACTCGAGCGTATCGAGGTTTTTAAGCCTAATCTGAATTGACCACTACATATAATAATTCGATCCCTGGTGACTTCCCAATGGGTCGGATGGTGATGGTTTACTTCACCTCACCTGAGGGTAAGCAGAAGGCAAAGTCTCGGAAAAAAGGGTCACCACACCATTGCATTGTAAATATTTGTACCTATTATTTAATAATGTATAAAAAAAAACATGTCAAGATAAGTTTTTTCTTTTGTTAATGGAGAGGTTTTATGCTTTCAGTGGGAAAACCAAAGGCTTGTCCTGCTTATCTTTTGCGCAGACGGCACAGAATTTCTCTGTTATTACAGGGTTGGCTGCACAAGTATGACTCCCCTGATGTTGCACTCGCCCATAGACTACGGTAACCACTTACCATCAGGTGGGCCGTGTGCTTGTCTGCGACCTAAGTAGTAAAAAGAAGAATTTCGCATTTTGCATTAGGTATACACACTAGAACTAGGTAAGTGTGTTTTCCACCGGCTTCCTCAATTTTCACCCTTCGCCATTGACTGATGATGAGTAAAACTGTGACGTCATACATCTGTACATCATACAAGCACGGTAATACTGTCTTTTTTTTTATACCACTTAGGTGGCAGACAAGCACACGGCCCACCTGATGGAAAGTGGTTACCGTGGCCAATGGACGTAGGTATGCAACACCAGGGGCGTGATACAAGTTTTGATATAACTTGTTTACCGTTTTGACGTTTTATAAAAAGAATCATTTGTCTGGCCAGTCAAATAGCCAATTATATCGTCCGTCTGTTATTATAAACGATAAAACGACTTCATGCTCTATTACTTTCGTTAAGGGCAAGACTACTCTGAATAATAGTACATTATGGTACAAGTGAGCAACGTTGGTGATTATCGCCGAGGCGCCATTGAGACCCGAGCCGCCAGGCGAGGGTCTTAAGACAGCCGAGGACGGTAATCATCATGCTCACACGTGCCATACGACGTTTTACAACACACTTGCGAATAAAATAATACTACAAATACTAAATAAACAATACTACAAATTAATTCGTTTTCCTATGCGCGCGCATTTAACAATGGCGGTCGACCATATTTAAAAAAAAATGAGGTTTGAACTTAACTTTTTTTTACTCTGTTTTTTTTCTGTACTTAGAGAAAAAAAAAAGTTAAATTTGAGCGAAAATTTTGTTTATTACACAAGTATTACAAGTTGAAATTATTTATTTAAATACGAAAATGCATCAAATGACCATACAATAGGCGTATTAATTTATTCGTACTATTAAACACGTTATTTTTTGTATCAAAACTTTTTTAAGAACATAGACAATTATAGACACTTCCTATAAAATTTAAAAAAGAATCTAGGTATAACTCACTTTTGTGAATAATAGTAATGAAAAAGTCACAGTTTTATAATAGGTGTCATTCCGTGCTTAATTGCGGTAAAATAATATCACTGTTATGAGCAGGTGTGTTGTAAAATACATTTATTATATACCGAAGAGTTTGTTTGGATGCATAATCTCAGAAACTACTGATTCGAATTGAAAAAATAATTGTGTTGAATAGTCCGTTTATCTAGGATGGATATAGGCTGCATGACACTACTGACACTACTACCTACTCAAGGGGGTGGAAAAATAATCATAAATATAAAAAAAACCGGCAAATTCCCATACGTTATTTAAAAATTATAAATTACAGGCATACTCTTCAGACTAAAAGAATAACATAGACAGACCGTATAGAACTAACGAGTGAAGCTACATAATGTAATAGGTACTAAGTTAATGAAGTATTATTTCGTTCGCACTCGTGTGCTCATACAAAGAGTGCGAACAAAATGGTACTACTTTTACTCTGAGAAATATTCTCAGGACTCAGGCAAGACACGTTTCTGGGCCTAAATCTCGAGACAGATGAGGCCCTAGCGCGAGCAGCTTGTTTTGTAATAATCTATGCTCGGTAAATTTGAGCTCGTCCACCGCAGTAGCACCCCGTGCTGTCCTCAGAAGACACCGAAGAAACGAGTATTTATTGCGCGTATAGAGATTTAAGATCCAGGATTTAATAATGTCCCGAGCAATAACTTATTTTTTAGTTACAGCGTCCCGTTTAAAATTTGAAATTCTAAATTCATTCACACTCAGGAACCATGACATCATTTTTGTTCTAAACAGCCTACCAATCTGGCATACATACATAAAAGTCATTGCTATTTACATTAATTTTCATGAATAATAAAATAACGACAATTTTATTCTAATTTTAAATTTCGAATGCTAAAAAAAAAGTAAAAGTAATATGAATGAAGTCCGTATCGTCTTGGCCTTAAGACTTTCATTCGGTGAACTCGATTTAACCCTCTCTATACTACGGTATTCCACAGAGTAAAGTAGCGACAGAGACTATCATTCATTCCCAAGCGACTACAATATGGGGTTCTTCAAGAAGAGCATTAGAAGGTTTCTTCAGGGTCGGCAGCGCGAGTGTGACGCCCCTGGTGTTGCATCCGTCCATAGGCCATGGTGACAGCTTCCCATCAGGTGTGCCGTGTGCTTGTCTGCCAACTAAGTGGTATAAAAAAAACGATCTTTTTTTTCTAAAGGACACGTTCATGCTAGTGACCCGTTCATTTGACTTCACCTCGGCTGATGGTGACCTGTAGGTAAAGTCTCGGAAAAGAGGGTCACCATTATAGACACGTACCATGTTACAATGGTGGCACTCAGCTTGACAGCTTCTTCAGATGCTTCTTCACGCCCCGCGACCCGGGACTGTTGAGGAGGGAAACACGTGAACTGGTAAGGAATTCCAGGTCTTAATGATGCGGTGTAGGATGCGGTGGTAATTTAAATAAAGATGACAGGTTTTGGAGTCTTTCGGGGTTGGGGTAACTGAACAGACAGTAGTTGCTGCTATAAAAGTCAAGCTAAGTCATATCAGTAGGACAATGAAAATGAAGATGAGGCTCTACAATACGCATTACTGTAAATAAATATTGTAGGACATTCTAGGACATTCTACGCAACGCTATCTAGACTCAAAGTACTTAAGCTTAGCTTAACTATAACTTTAGTTATGGATTCTAGAATGCGAGTATACATACTTAAGATATACATTAAATAAGATAAGATATACTTACTATATACCTAATAGAAACATCCAGCCTAATACAACGGCATATTCCCGCATACAAATATTGCAGTGAGAGGAAATCGAACCTGCGACGTAACAGATAAACGCTACAGAAATCGTCAAGTTATTACCTACTGTGATATCTGACTAAAATAGATAATGGTAGTATTTATTGAGTTTAGAAAGTTTCCGGTAGACGGTAACAGGCTTACCCAGTATCAAATAAGACCAACTGTAGAGTCTGAATGTTCCAAGAATGTAGGCCGTGTACTTGTCTGACACCTAAATGGTGTAAAAAAATGTACATACATACATACATACATACATACATACACTCACGCCTGTAAACCCCCGAAGGGGTAGGCAGAGGTGTAGTAACACCCACATTTCGCCAATTAAATGACATTTTCGGTCCCACGTAATAGGGGGCGAGCCTATTTCCGTTTAGCAGGGACTTTGTCATGGGCTGTATGTTTACTGTTGGATGGAGAACAGCCCTATTCCTTAGTCGCCTTTAACGACACCTACCTACAGGAAGAGATGAGGTGGCTGAGGAGCAACATAGCAAAAAAAAAAGACGTGTGGCACTCGGGGACTGCCGCGGTAAAGCTATTGGACAGCATTTTTTATGAACTTATGCAATTATAATAAATAATAATTTGAATTTGAATTTGATTTCTGAGTTCTGAGTTCTGAGTTCTGAGTCTGAGTCTGAATCTGAATTTGAATTTGAATTTGAAAACTAACAACTTATGCAATTATAATTACTTACGTTAAGCGGAGCTACTTCGGAGCAGCTCGGCTCGATTCGTGCGAGCTCGGAGTTGGGGGTGTTACCATTTTTCGTTACGGAATTTCTGGATTCGGTCTCCACGCTCAAGGCCCGCGATAGAAGCTATGCAATAGCTTAAAAATGTAGAGTCGTTTAAAATAAAGACGAATTCTCTGTACATCTACACTAACCTACATTTATGAATCGCGATATGAAAGTTTTCACAGCGTTCTAAAGTAGAATCGCATTTCGCGCCACCACGTCGGGAGTCCGAGCCACAAGGTGAAGCGGTACTGTGCAGCCGGTCCACTAAAATGCACTACAAAGAAACCTCAACCTTATTCCGTTAAGTTTAAGACTCAAACTTCAAGATTTGCCATTCTGTCAACTAGATTTAATTGCTAGACTGTATTTGGAATACCCGTGACGCGTTAGAATGACGAATGCTTGAACTTATCAGAATGCTGACAGCACCTATGTGGTTAATTTGACTCCTTTTTGAATTTGGAATTTAGAAAAAAAAAACAAATTAAAAATGGCTGATTTAGTTTTTTTTTTAACACATCACTCAAAGTTCAAAGTTCAAAATTCTTTATTTGTTCAATATGGTACAAAAATGATCAAGGCTATTAATCTGTGCTCAAGGCACAGTTACTTGTTAGCTTGTTGGCACAGCTAATTTATTAAGCCACTTTTGTCGTTGACTGTACGTACTACATACTTACTTAATGACGGCAAGAAGAGTAACTTTTTTTTTATCTACAGGATAAGTCAATTTGACTTCACCTCGCCTGATGGTAAGCTGAAGGCAAAGTCTTGGAAAAAGAGGGTCACCATTATAGACACGTATCATGTTACAATGGTGACACTCAGCTTGACGGCTTCATCAGATGGATAGTTTAATTTGATTGTTTATAAAAATCGGAGATGAAAATTACTTGTTTTAATCTTGTTTTTATTTTCATTATTATTCTTACAAAAGTTATTACAGCGACATCTACTGCTTACTAAAGTTTTTAGCTTAGATATTTCTAACTTCCTCGTGCTCAACTCATTTCCTTGTTTCGTAGAGCGCATAGAGTTCAACGCATATAGTACCTACCTTACAATAAAAACCGCAATACTTAAAGGTTTACTTACTACGCTACCCATATAGATAGCGCTGGTTGTCAGCGTATATCGATGTCCTAACCATAATAAAACACCATATAAAAAAAACAAAACCAATATAAAAAAGAAATTAAAAAAAATAAAATAAAAATATTTCATTTATTTATTAAATAATGTTAATCGCAAACGTGGTGCATATTGGGAGAGGCCTTTGTCCAGCAGTGGACAGCGATAGACTAAGAAGTGATTGATTGATTGATTGAATCGCAAATAAATATCAATAGCAGACTGATTTCTTTTTTATTAAGGGACTGGTTCTGATTAGGGGCTGTCCAATAATCAAGTGATGTCATTTTAGCAAGTTTTTAACTCCCCCATTGTGATACGTGGTAAGGTTTTAGACTACCCCTACCCGCTCCCCTACGTACTGGTGATATTTCATGATTTTCCCGAACAAATCCCCCCCCTCCCCTCCCCCTTGTTGCGCCTCACGGGATTAATGGACAGCCTTTTAACCAACTTGAAAAAGGAGGAAGCTTTTCAATTGGTCAGCATTTCCGTTCCCGCAACCCGTAGGGACCTATTCTGGATTCTAGGGTTAAAAAGTAGCCAATGTGTTATTACAATTCCAGACTCTATCACAGTATAACCCGCGCCACGTATCATGAACCTAAAATGTGCTCAAAATGTGCCCTATACGCTATACGCGCAGTACACAACTCTTGGGTGTCTTTTGAGGATAGCACGTAATGCTACTGCGGTAGACGAACTCAAATTCACCAAGCATAGACTACTACAAAGCAATCCGCGGGCGCCAGAGCCTCGTTTGTCTTACGATTTAGGTCCAAGATACGTGGCGCGGGTTATATCACTGTATCACACAGCACACTACTATACGTCCGCAACTTGAATATGGTTGAGTACCTAACCAACATTCATCCTCACAAACTTTCACATTATATACTTACTAGCTTTTGCCCGCGGCTCCGCCCGCGTGGATGTCGGTTATCGCGACCAAATATAGCCTATGTCCTTTCTCAAGGTCTAATCTACCCCTATACCAAATTTCATCAAAATCGGTTCAGTGGTTTGGGCGTGAAAGCGAGACAGACAGACAGACAGAGTTACTTTCACATTTATAATATTAGTAGGGATCACTATCACTATATTTGGTAGGACTTAGTCCGTCATTTGACTGCACCCCGTAAGCATATTTCGCTCCATTAAAAACGAGTGACTTCATGAATTTGCAGTAGATCTCATAGATTCCTATAAAATTCATAAATAATGGTCACTCATATGAGCAGAATCACAGTAATTAATTTAGGTAGATACTAACTAAGCATTCCAATTTCCTGTCAAAAGCATTCAAAGGGAATATCCTGAAGACGTTGCAACTGTTGCAAGGCGCTCGACTCCAACGTTTCGACTCCAAACGGCAAAGATTCATGATCTTCAAAGAGATTTGCTCCGTCTAAGCCTAAATAAATAAGTCAATAATTCTGCCTACTGACAACCCCAAGCAACCCTTACTGCGCAGGTCATGAAAGCGTCAGTTTGGCTATTGTCAAATTCTTCGACGCAACAACAATCCCAGGTACGTAAATATTAAATTTTATTATTTATATCTTATTTATTATTAATAAAATCAAGGGAAATGTTAACAAATTATACTAAAAAATACTTTTTGTAAGTCTGTTGATATTATTTTCTCATATTAGATACAGAAAACAATAAAATTCGATGCAGTAATAATGATACAAATTTTGCAACGATTTTTATCAAAAAATGCTTGTAATAAACAGAAAATAATATATATGCTAGTGTTTAGTTTTTGTTAAGATTTAGCTTTTACCTGTGGTTTTGTCTACGTTAATGTAGCTTTTCGATTATCTATCGCACACAAACAAGCAAATCGTGGCCTATGTCCTTCATTGGTCTTAGGAGCATTGTCGCCAAGTTTCATTGGAAACCCCAGAACTGTTTAGGACGGATTCCTCAAACTTCGGGATAGACGTAGGCATGAAATTTTTTTCGGACGTTTTGTTTAGCTCGAAACACGTGCCAATTTTAGCCCCGATTGCAGGATAAATGCATTTTATGGTACCAATTCCATTACCCGAATTGCTTTTCTCTTGGGTTGGGGGGGTCATATGACAGTCGTTCCCGTAAAAGCCAAGGTAAGCCTAATCATGGAGTAGAAGAGTGGATCCTGGGCTTAGCACTTTGGAAAGAAATGATGGAGGTAGGACACGACGGCATTTCCGTCCCAATCGAGCAGTCCGACTGGGGTAGTACCTACACCCTACATAATACCGCGGGTATAATAACCTCGTGTAGTGTTCCCGGCTGTGTGTATGGTAGCCAGAGCTCACTGGAGAGGTTTTGTGCTGTCAGTGGGAAGACCAAAGGCTTGTCCAGCTTGTCCTGCTTGTCTTCTGCGCTGACGGCATAGAATCTCTCTGTTCTTACAGGGTCGGCAGCACGAGTGTGACTCCCCTGGTGTTACACTCGTCCATAGACCACAGTAACCACTTTCCATCAGGTGGACCATGTGCTTGTCTACGACCTAAGTGGTATAAAAAAAGTGCAAGCTTTGGATGCAACCGGGAATAATGCGTAATGCTTAATTTTTTTTATACCACTAAGGTCGCAAACAAGCACACGGCCCACCTGACGGAAAGTGGTTACCGTGGCCTAATGGACGAGGGCAACTCCAGGGGAGTCACACTCGTGCTGCCGACCCTGTAGGAACACATCTTTTTATCGACATCTCTAGATAAAAAAAACATTGCGACCTAATCTAGGCATTAGCTAATTGGATATATAAAAGAAGACATAATTATAATCTATCAGGCAGCTTAAGTCTGTCACGGCTTCAAATCCGACCGGTTGAAACGCCAGTAGGTAGGGCTATTGTGTAATTTATACAACTCACGGATTAACCACGAAATCTCGAAAACTATAACACCTGCAAACTTGAAATTTGACAGGTTCCTTATAGAGTGTAGGTAGACATCCGCTAGGGCGGAATTCACGAAACTCCACCCTTCTTCTTTCGTGTCAATGATCCTCTTTTTCACTGATTCAAATTATACGCGAATAGAATTTTGCCATCTCGACCGCGCTGTCAGTGACATTGTTATGCTCGTCTTTAGTGCAGGAGGTAGGACTTATGGAACTCGAAACCAAGTGCGCCATGGACTGTACGGGGGCTCCGCAGTCACATGCGACTAAACCCGGGTCTCGCACCCTACATTCCTCACCCACCACTCCACCCTTAAGGGGGTGAAACGAGCCGTGCCGCATCCACCGGCCTGGGTACCGCGCGCCAGTGCGTCGTTTGTTTCGCGATTTAGGTCCAAGATAAGTGTCTCGAAATATACCTACTAGGCGAAAATGTTGTTGCCTATTCTGTATACGAACGTGTAAGGTAGTAACTTACCGCAACTGAGCGTCAGTGTTGCCAACAGTAAATAATTCAAAAAATGAACATTTGTCCTCTTTTGCAGATAAAATGGCCACCAGTGGTTCCGGAGCTGTCTTTTTTCTTGGAACTCGTGCGCATTATCAGGTAAATCTTTATCCATACCCACGAATAATATACGACTCCGAGGTGTGATTGAAATTCCATACCCCCCCTCCTCTAAAGACGAAACACCACGCGTCGCCACGCTCCGCATGCTTCTACTAGGGCGAAGTCAAGCCCTAACCATCACCCCTATGTCATCATCTTCATGGAGTCGTATTTTCCTGATTGCATCCGAGGCTAAGCATCAGTACTCAGGGTCCGCCTTCCGGCTCTTCCTCCTCCACTTCGTACGATCTTGGGCGTCCATGGTAGTGAGACCATTTGCACGCTTTTCACTCTACGATTTCAAGCCAGGACTTCTTGGATCATCATCATCATTTCAGCCATAGGAAGTCCACTGCTGGACATAGGCCTCCCTTATAGATCTCCGATAAAATCGGTTGGAAGCGACTCGCATCCAGCGCGTTCCCGCGGCCTTAAATGAGGTCGTCTGTCCACCTTGTGGGTGGACGTCCTACCTGTGGTCCTACGCTGCGCTTGCCGATACGTGACCTCCACTCGAGAACTTTTCGACCCCATCGGTCATCAGTCCTCCGTGCTATGTGCCCTGCCCACTGCCATTTCAACTTGCTAATCCGCTGAGCTATGTCACCATTACTACCCACGTAACCTGGCTGTTTGCGGTCATACATACTTCGGACAAAAAATACTGACTGTTCAAGTTTTTTCCCAGGTCCTCAACCAACCAGAATCTCACTTCGACGTAGAAAACGGCAACGCGTCCACAGAGACCATATACCAGAATCCATCGGTGAAGAGCCTCTGGCCTCGCGACCAGAACCAATCGGCGTCGTCAGTCCAGGCTCTCTGGCCTCGTGACCAGAACCAGTCCACGACGTCGGTCCAGGAGTTGTGGCCTAGGGAGCAGAAGCTGGAGTTGGACAACGAACGGTGGTACTGTGACCAAACGGAAGTCAGGGGTGAGTCAACTTTAGTGGCGAGTGGTCCGTAGGGGTATAAACCGATTCCTACCGGCTTGCTCTGTATTGTAAAGGGAAGAACGCACAGAAATCCAAACATATGGAAGTCGTTCTTTATGAGGTAGTCTATCTTTAATGCCGTTGTCGTGTGTTTCTTAGGGCAGAGTAAAGCAGGGTGGGGCAAGCGCTTTGTTGGCAAGTGGTTTGGTCCCAACCAAAGGCTTCGGTGGGTCCCCATACACTCCTTTGATGTACTTTGGCAGTTGTGTTTCTAATTTATTTTTCTTTACAGTGACGGACGAAAGAGACAAACTAGACGACAACGTGAAGAAATCTCGTCGGAGACCGAGCGAGACGGCGCTATGTGAAAAAGACGATATGAAGCCGGCTCTGTTGAATGCTGTTGGGGACAGGTAGATACAACATAGCGTCGGTAGCATAGTGGTTAAGAGTCGTGAGATCCCAGGTTCGAATCCTGGTTATTACTTTACTAACGTGAACCCGCTCCTAACAAATCATCATCACCATTGCGTTGGTCCCGGTCGCATCCGAGGCTTTCATTTTTGAGTCCGCAATAATATGCTGCTTGCTTTTGTCACCTATATTGGCAGCAACTTCCGTATGCTCTCAGCCTGGGTTGTGGTAAGTGGCGAACCGACTAAAACCTCACACCGTTTCGGGAATTCAGACCAGGGTAAGGTATTTTTCTGTCGCTCCCTGGTAGCTCCTAGGTGCCTATGTGCAAAAGCATAAAAATCACACACCAAGAGACATCTCATCACATCGATTCCCACATCTAGAAAGACCGAACAGAACTTCAAAGAGATTCTCCTCCACAGTCCACCCCAAAAGAAATGCGCCAAAGCACCCCTTCTAACGTTCCTGTGGTCCCTGGCGCGTCGCAAGCGTAAGCTGGACACCGACGAGATACAGTACCTGCACCACATCGACACTGCCCTCACTAGCTGCACGTACAGAGAGTCTTGCCGCTGTCTGGATTGTCAGGTAAGGACTTTAGGTTAGTCTTCAGGAATTGGTTCATCGTCCTTGAGTTAACCCTGGTCGTATCTGAAGCTGTCAATTCAGAGTTTGGGGTCCGCTTTACCAGTCTAACTGCGGATTTGGCTGGACGTTCATATTTTACGTGAAACGACTGCCATCTGACCTCCACAACCCAATAGCTAGAACAGTTGTTGGACTTTTAGTGCTCCAACTACCCGTAACGACTGCCATAGATGATCGTATGGCAACCGGGACCGACGTGCTCTCAGAGGCATGGAAATAACCAGATCAATGCAATTAGACATTTTCATACAAACATTTGTACTGAGCGGGAATCGAACCCGCGCCATATCATTTTATTACTAAATCGCACGAACGTCTTAAGGACTGCTATAGATGTTCGTATGACATCCCTGACAGACGGCTTAACATGCTCTCCTAGTCACGGAAACACCCAGATCAATCCAAATAGACATATTCATGTATACAAATATTTGCACTGAGCGGGAATTGAACCCGTGCCCCCTGCGTAGCGTTCACTACCGCCTTGCCACAGAGGCTATCTGCCTTCGTTAATCCGACCTAAAAAAGGAGTAGAAAAATAAATAAAATCAATTTCGAGTTTACATGCATTTATTTGCCTTATTTGATTGGCACGAAGTCATATAGCTTACAATCACTGTCTGTCTATAAAAATTATTCTGCCCATATCCGTTTAAGGCGTTTGAATCACACAGAAAAGGCAAAAGACAACGGCGTAAGGCAATCAAGGCAAAATTGTCTCTACATTGTCGATTTCATCGATATATGTACGACGTTATGCATTAAGGTGGTTACATAGAGAAACAGGGGACTGGTACCTGCACCAATAAGTTTCGATAGTAACAAAAATGATTATAGTTCATCTTTTACGTTCTATCAAAAAATCGCAACGTATTCGCGCCAATATGTTTATAAACATATCGGCGCGAATACACACACACGAACGAACATATGGCCCATATGTTTAAAAACATATGGGCGCGTATACACACGAACGAACATACGGCCCATATGTCTAAAAACATATGGGCGTGAATACACACGAACGAATATACGGCCCATATTTTTAAAAACATATGGGCGCGAATACTTCGCGATTTTTCTGACATACGACGAATTGAAATAATGGCAACACGGATAGGTTAACTCGTACCAGCCTATCCGTACCCTGGTACCCATCTGTATTCAGTAACCTGTTTTTCTATTATAAGCACTCTAGAGCCTTTTCTGTGCGATTCATGCCTAAGCTCTACCCTAACAGATGTTACTCTGCACGTCATCATTAAACATATATAAGCGTGTCAATATAATAAATCTAGTCAACGTCACATAAAATGTTAGTGTTCATATAAAGAAACAGGTTACCGGTATCGGTTAGCTACCCCTACAAGTTTCCATAGCAACAGAAATTATGATAGTTCGTCGTTTACTTTTCTAATACCACATGTTAAAAAACAGTCGCAACGCATTCGCGCCCTTATGTCTAAAAACATAAGGGCGAGAATGCTTTGTGATTATTTTTGTCAAAAAAAAAAACACAAAGTATTCGCGCCCTTATGCTTATAAACATAAGGGTGCGAATGCGTTGCAATTGTTTTTTACCTGTAACCTGTTTCTTTATTTATGCACTCATGTACTAGTGCATATTCTGAGTGACATCAAGTTCCAAACGCAATCGTAACGTGAGAAGACGGTGGATTACAATTGGTTAACATAGATTAAAGAAATGGTGTAAAACTATACCAACTTAAATGTGTTGGTTTTTACGAACGTGCGTACGAATTTGTCACTCAGAATATGACTTGGTTAGATATTAGTAATGTAATTAATTATCTATACTAAGGTTATACATATAATATGGAAGAGGCTTATTAATAAAGTTAACCACATACACACAATATTCGTCGGTAGCTTAGTGGTTAAGAAATCGGGCTCACGATCGGGAGGTCCCGGGTTCGAATCCTGGCCATTACACTAGCGACGTGAACCCACTCCTAACACAAGCAACTTAGCTGGGGGGGGTTAGAGGGAATATTAGTAATTTTATGTCAGGGGGCGCGGGTTCAATTCCCGCTTTGTGCAAAAATTTGAATACATGATAGTATCATTTGCATTGGTCTACCTATGAATAATATAGGAATATTTATGAAAAAAATAAGTATGTTTATCTGCAATCTATATCCCATAACACTAGACTGAACTTTGTATCTAGATAGTGCTGGCTGGGATCGTCAATATTTATTTATTATTGTCAATATTATTGCATGTATGTGGTTAGCATATGACATAGGACAGCTTTGCTATCAATAAAGTAAATCACCAATATGTTCCCTTGTCAGGTTAAAAACTTAACATGTGTATAACAAAATCAATCCACAAACTTATCAATATCATACTGTAAGGTATCTGTGGCGTCTTCGTCAACATCGTCAGTAATTTTCTTCCGTTCTTCCAAACGTAGGCACTTTAAACACTTCTCACCTTTCCGTAACCAACAACTTCGGTGATATAACGAATTACATTTATCGCACATCAATGCACCGCTGTCAAACGGGTATAAAATCTCGTTATTACCGCATACTTCGCATAAATAGCCTTTACCGGAACACAATGAGCATTTTGTTATGTGAGAACGGCATATTTCTGTTAACTCGGTCAGTTCTGTTTCTAAAGAGCCGTCATTAATAGCTTGTAGATGCGACATGCTGTATTTTTTGTTGACATCACCAAGTTGGACGAATAACGGTGATAGGAGGCTTGTACCCTCGGGACAGGCACACAGGTATCTCCGCATCCATTCTAAGTCTCTTCTCATTTTGTGCACCCATTCTAACTCAGCTATAAAATTGAACAGCTTAGAATTAACCTTCTCTATATCTATGTAAGGTCTCTTCCACGATAAACTGAGCATTTGATATGCTAAACGTGACACATATCTCTTTTCCCAATCCCAGTTGTGTACCACTCTAGCTGGTATCGCGGATAGATCGTTCCAGTGACATGTCGCACAGAAATAAAGGCCAGTGTAATCACACAACCGTGGTTCATTCCAAGAATCTTTGAATGTTAACGCTGTATGACATTCAGCACATTTGTAATTCTGTTCTGCGAGACCTCTTTCGGGACAGATACTCATTTCGAAGCATCCTTTTTCAGTCATAACAACATGTGCACACACTCTACATATATGGTCTACACATTTATAATGACATAAGTAGCCACAGTCGCTGCAAATGTACGAACCTTGTACAATACTCCAAATTACCCCAGAACAATGATCACAGTACTGTTTTCTATTCGTAGGACTAGTTTGCTGCTCAAAGTGGTGTCCTTTTATCGCAACCCGAACTCTAGCTTGGCCATTATTGTCCTTAAAATCTTCTAAACGTAGTCTAAGCTCAACTAAATATCTCACTAACCATTTTCTCTCATCTGAACACTGTGGACTATTTAAAACAAGCTCCTTACATTGTACAATCGCCCTTTCTATGTCTTCCTTTGTCGCTGCACTGTGGATTTTTAACTTCTTGTTGGCTATAGACTTCGGGATGTAACTGGAGTCGTAGCTGTCGTCTGCTGACACACATCCTGACGTCGAGGAAGATGAGGTTCGCGATGTTATTTCGACGTTAGGACTGCAGCAGATCAAACTGTTCTTGTATTTAGGCGAGTCGTTTGCTATCGCGGCCGCCATAGTCTGCGATTTACATTAATTTTACAACAAAGGATATTACTATTAAGGTTGATACATTTTACAACAATAACGAATGGTTTTTCGATTGTCACTGTTTACGTTTCACTATGTGGCGGGGTGGCGTCACTGTTATCTGACGTTACGTAGCATCCACAGAGTAAGTAATATACTACGTATGAAGAGGCCGCACTTAGTACATTCATATTGAGCTCACGCACACATACACAAATGAACTAATGTATACTACCAACGTGACACGGGAACGTCAAATGTCAAATTGAAAATGACATTTAAGTAATACCAACCTAAAGAAAGAAGGATGAGTGATGTTCCTCAACTCATCGACATCGATAGTGACGCGCCTTAATATATCGATATCGATTAAATATTTTTAGCGGTTCACAACCGGTACTTAAAATTTAAATTCAATGTCAAAACTCTAAAATAAAACTTCCAGCAACAACTTATAATTTTATTGTATTTATTGATTGTTATGTCATAAAATAGGTACAAGTAATAAGAGTCAACGAACGGTAGAGGTTAAATTAATTTGCTTTCAAAATATTACAATATATAAGTAACTGTTTCAACTAAAACACAGCTTTAAATTAATTTACATAGTATTTTACTACATAAATATTACAAAATATACCTGTTTCAACTAAAACACAGCTTTAAATTAATTTACATAGTATTTTACTACAAAAATATTGCAAAATATAACTGTTTTAACGAAAACACAACCTATTAATTTACAAAATATTAGTGTTTCAACTAACATATAGCTTTAAATTAATTTACATGAAATATATCACAAAATATAACTGTTTTAACTAAAACACAGCTTTAAATTAATATACCTACGTAGTATTTTACTATAAAAATATAACTGTGGCACCAGAAAGGTTAAAAAATATTACAAAATGTTAGTTTTAACTAAAACACAGCTTTAAATTAATTTATAAAGTATATTACTGCAAAAATGTTTCAAAAAATAATTTATTTTTATTGAATTTAATTTTGAAGCATTTATTATGCTGATTGTTCAAATCGATTTACAAAGAGAAAAGAGAATTTGACTTCGGCGGGATTCGAACTTTTTAGTTAACAATAAATTCGCGGTAAGATCGCGTACCGCGAATTTATTGTTAACTAAAAAGTAGCTTTATTAATTAGTTAATTATTTTATTGTTCGCTAATTACAATATATATCACATTATGAAAGTATTAATGCATAAGAATTTAATAGCATTTTACCTCAAAACTATTCCAAAATACAAAATATCTGGTAGAAAAATATCACAAGATAAATATTTTACAATATGTTATAATATATTTATATTTTACTTATTTAATAATCACAGCTCTATCTACGTGAATTATTATAATAATTATATATATTATTTTGGTATATCTAAAGTTCCACTTCTACGGTAGACTAAGTCTAAGCAAGGCCTTGCTATCAATAGAACCACATCAAAATATGTTCAGTAGTTTTTGCGTCCATCATAAACTTTTGATATTGATCAGCCTTTCGGAAACTGGGCGTGAGTCTGATATTCATATCACTTTAAGGTTAATACCTGATTACACACTGCATACACACATGTTTTTTTCTTTATTTTTAATAACTTTATACAAAAAGTACAATCAACACATATTATTAAGTAGGCAACCATATAGTTTATTTTTATTCATACCTATATTATACGACTTAAAAATTAAATAAGTAATATATACGTACGTAGTTGTACATTTTAATATTGTATATGTTATTATTGCATGACCATAGCTTAGCTATAACTACTAAACAAATTATCGCATAATATAGTGTTGGTACTATTAAATCTTGATATCAGCTGGTTTATCCAAAGTTTAGTAGTAATTATATGGTCAATAATATAATAGGATAAATTATTATGTAATAACTAGTGACCATTTTCAATAGAGAAGAAGCGCTACCGCTCCAGCAATGCACTTCTGTAAGCGCACAACGACGGCCACAGTCTTGTGACAGCCTATAGATTGTCATTGGTCGATAGTTAGCCGATAGGTTAGTCGAAAGATAGCCTATAGATTGTTCTCCAGTGATGTCACCGACAGAACAGAAAGTTGAAAATCGACGCCCGAAGTATCAATCTGAAAAAAAAAAGTAAATCAAAATGTATATTATGTTACCGCTAAATTTTGCAATGCCGTTGTAAGCATAAGAGAATTAAACATGTTGATATAGGTAAATGCATACATTCATTTCCAAATGTACCTGTTTGTTAATTCTTAAAATAAACATTGATTTTTTTTTAATGTATTTTTTGCTTTTATTAAATACACATACATTATGTACTACATGAATGCACAAAACAGGCTTTTCTTTATAATGTATGATTATCTGAATGCCTAACAACAACTGTACTCAGTTCAGTTAGGTACTTAACTAAAGGTAAACAATATTTATGTGTCTATTTAATTAATATGTTTTATTTAAAAAGTTAGTTATTAAATATTTTTCTGTTTAGAAACTTATTTTGTAGACCAAAAACAGACATCGAACCACTAGTTAGTCAATTAGTTAGCCTAGTTTATTTGTTTAATATAAGTTTTTATAATAAGTTGCTAGAATATTGTACACCTTCAGTTAAGTACCTAACCAAATGTAGTATGGTATGCTTAATCGAGTTTCTTTTGTACTTTAGTTTAATACATTCATGTGTGCACTCATTTTTTTCATGTATCCTGCACTTTTTTCCTCTTAGCTAGCTTAGCATTAATCCCGGTGACATCTGAAGCTTTCACCTCGGAGTCTAGGGACCACTTTATCAATCTATGGATTTGACTAAACTTCAAAAATTTCTGTGAAATGACTGCCACCTGACCTGTATAACCCAATGGTGATATTGAAGCATTGTTCTTCAGTTGTTGGTTTTAAGGCTCCAACTACCCATAACGACTGTCGAAATGTCTAACGAAAATGCAACAATAGCTGTCATTACGAACTCTTTATGCTTATATATTTTAGTCTGGAAGTGCCCATATAGTAATGAACTCGACTGATTCATACGTAATTTAGTAGGGACATAGTTCGACATAGTTTTCTTTAACTTACCGGTCTGGATCTAGAGGAAATTTCGACAAAAATAATTTGCATTTTGGAAATCTCCTTTTGTGGCAAAGCTCACACCTTTTGGTGCCCTTTGTCCCTGGCATGTTTGCAGACAAGTAAATTACACTACTTATAAACTAATAAGAGTCACTGTCTCAAAATAAAAACTAAATATAGCACAAAAACGTTTCCGAAATAGGAATTGAAATATCATACAAAATTGTAAGTCACTGTCTTCAAATACAAAAAGAAAAACATCACATAACATAAGAGTCACTATCTCACTACATAAAACTCGCAAAAAAAGTATGCGTATTGTGTAAATTTTCAAAAATCAAAAAGTGAAATCGCATGCGATACAGCCATTTTGATTTTTTAAATGAAAAAAATATTGAAATTAAGCACAGAGTATACAGAATGCTCAATAATTCAATAGATTGTCTAAGGTCATATAGCATTGTCAACATTGGCCAACATTCAGTCATAAATATTATTGTCTATTTATTGCCTCAGTTGTTGCTCATAGTCTTATGCTGAATGATAATAAGGGCTATTTTTCTTTGAAATCATAGTAGTTCAAACCGATGTTCTAAGTGTCCACGGCCTGGTAGCATCTCAATTTATGATTCACAAATATTTTGGTGGGATTTTGTAATTTATATTCGCAACAAAAATAGCGTCGTCATTTTTGACACTGGTGATTTATTTAATTACATTTCTGTTATGTTGGTATTTGGTATGGTACTTCATTTTTTACGTTCCGTTTCATGATAAACGAAACGTAGAAAACATTCATTCTTGATAGTTAGTGTTTGTTTACTTTATTTGAATTAATCAATAAAATATCGCATTTAGAATGTATTTATAAAAATTATGCACAAATTTTAAACTAAAACCTCAAACAGACGGTTTTCAGATCAGAATTTTCTCTGTCTGACTTTTGTAGTCTGATAGTTTTCGGTAACGGAATGTTCAACACGCAATCGTACCAACATAACGAACTCATCCCTCTGTCAAGTATAGAAACATAGAAACGGAACGTAACGTTTTGTTCTTATCAAAAGAAAAATAAATATTGACCAAATAACACGTTTTATTGTTTCGTAATTATAATATATTACGATCTATTTACATTACAATATTTTAGGTGGTAAAAAAGTACTGATTGACCTTCCAGATTGAAACAAAAACTTGTATAGGTACCTACTTTGAATAAAATACCATCATACAAAGCAGTTTAAGTACCATGAATGCAGAATGAGTCATACAATCAGCTTATTGGTATCATTACCATGAGGATCATTCACGTTTTTAGCTGAGTATGCAGATTTATAATGATTAAAAAAACAATAAACACTGTGAAAAAATTATTTCAATCCGATCAAAAATGACGAAGATACAGCAATTTTAATGCAGTAATCTCAAAAACGCTCGCCGCCGCGCCAAAATACTGTGTGACGTCATCTGTTATGACAGCGCGCGCCGCCGCTATGGAGAGTATGAAGACTTAGGGCTCTTTTGGGTTAAGACTCCATAGCTGTTTTATTTCGTAACGTATAATTTTGAAATTTTGTACGGATTTTAAGTAATTTACAAAGCTTCTAATAATATAGTTTTTGTGCTATTTACTTCAATATTTTTTTTAATAAAAATAACTATATCTATACCTACTTATAATATTATGAAACTGAAGAGTTTGTTTGTTTGAACGCGCTTATCTCAGGAACCACCGGTTCGAATTGAAAAGCTCTTTTTCTGTTGA
Source organism: Eilema depressum (assembly GCA_914767945.1). Lineage (NCBI taxonomy): Eukaryota > Metazoa > Arthropoda > Insecta > Lepidoptera > Erebidae > Eilema > Eilema depressum. The sequence goes on from OU612040.1 coordinate 5,388,979, forward strand.
ATAGTCCATTTATCGATGAAGGTTATAGGCTATATAACATCACGCTACTACAAAAGGGAGCGGAGCAGTGTTCATAAATGTCAACAAATCCGGCAGACTTCCATACATCTATTTTAACATAGTAATAAAGAGGGAAGATTTGTATTTTTGTATTCGATTAAACTCAAAAACTACTCGACCGATTTCGAAAATTCTTTTACCATTAGAAAGCTGCATTATCACTGACTAACATAGACTTTATTTTATTTTCAAACAAATTAGGAATCCTTACTAAAACTTCAATAATGAAATCCAAGATGTAAAAAAATTACTTAAAATATTTCTTACATCGCGTGCGCTGCGAAAACTATTGATGATAGAATAAGATAATGTACTGCGGAAACATATAACTTAAAAAGGTCTACATAAAAGTCCGCAATAGCATATGTCTATCTCCTAAGAAAAACCCACAGCAATCATTTTTATCTTTAAAGAATTACAAAATAATAATGTGTCATTATCAAAGCTATTTTTAACAATACAGTATCATTCCTTATCCAATTAAATACGTTCAATATATTGTGCATTTAATGTAGATTAAAATTGCTATTCAAACTATTTGATTACAATGAAGAACTTCAGCGTTAGGTAAACGTAAGAGCGGGAAACGTGCGGTGCGGTGTGATGCGAGCGCTCAGGAGGGCGTTCGGCAGCCCTCTGCCAGTTTGTGTCGTCGACGACTCACCGAGCGGTAGGTGTATAGCGCGCGCGCGGCCTTGAGCGAGTGACGGAGGCCTGAAGCAACGCAGTCCACTGTAGTGTATAGACTGGAACGTTTGTTATTGTTTCGGTGGTAATAATGCCCCCATACAAATATTGTATTGTGCCAAAATGCAAGAATACAAGTGTTACTACGCCTAATAAACTGTTTTTTTATGTTCCGAGAGATGCAAAGATAAGAGAATAAAATCGGCCAAGTGCGAGTCGGACTCGCCCATGAAGGGTTCCGTAGTAGCAAAGGCGAAAATTGCGGTTTATGACGTATTAAAAAAAAAACTACTGACTGGATCTCGTTCGAACCAATTTTTAGTGGTAGTTTTCATGGCAATTTACATCATATATTTTTTTTAGATTTATCATTCTCTTAGTTTAGAAGTTAGAGGGGGGGGACACATTTTTTCACTTTGGAAGTGTCTCTCGCGCAAACTGTTCAGTTTAGAAAAAAATTATGTTAGAAACCTCAATAGCATTTTTGAAGACCTATCTATAGATACCCCACACGTATGGGTTTGATGAAAAAAAAAAATTTGAGTTTCAGTTCTAAGTTTGGGGACCCCCAAAATTTAATGCTTTTTTTTTATTTTTGTGTGAAATTCTTAATGCGGTTCACAGAATACATCTTCTTACCAAGTTTCAACAACATAGGCCTTATAGTTTCGGAGAAAAGTGGCTAACACATACGGACGGACAGACAGACAGACAGACAGACGGACGGACAGACATGACGAATCTATAAGGGTTCCGTTCTTTGCCATTTGGCTACGGAACCCTAAAAATGGGTTAAAGTAATGAGAAGAGATGATAAAACTCTTCTTTCAAGCGAAAGTGTTTTACATTGTTGCGAAGATCATTTTGTCGTAAGTAGGTATTGTGTACCTATTACTATTAGAACTTTCGAGATATTTACCATGTATTGTTTGGAGCTTCCAATAATAGTAATGTGAAAGGCCATGAAAGTTTAAATACCTATATTGCGTACCTACCTATGTCTATACATGATAACGAAATTCAGTCTAGAGATTATCCTGCAGGCGTATACTTGTATACCTACCTATTCTATCATTTTGAAAAGTTACAGACTTGCACCACTACGAATAAGTCTCCTAAATACTTTTGAAGTGGTCATGACGGCATCGGCTATACCTACTTAAGTACTTCATTTTATTATAAAACTTAATACCTTTTCCTTTTCTGAACCTGTATTATACTAGCTTCAGTTATTTCACGTCATTTCTAACGTGGTTTATTACTCGCTTGACAACACAGTATGTACAACTTTCGACAGAAGCGGTAAGAAGGTAGGTAAATAAGTACAAGCGTTAGGACGAACTACGTATATTATAAAGTATTTTAAAAACAAACTGTATTTGAATAATCACCAAAGAACTTAAAACACAAATAAAGTACTAAGAAAAACCAATAAAACGCAAGCACTACTAGTCGATCCACGAAAGAATTTGTACTGACTGACTGGCGACTGCGCTAGTCGGGACGCGTTCATAACAGATGACGTCATCGTCTAAATCGCAGTGTAAGCGGGCGTTTTTAAGTACTCGTTAAGAAATCCCTAATAGCTTCGTCATTTCTTGACGGATTTTGATTATTTAAAAAATAGGATACTCGGAAAGGTATAGCGCACCTGGTATACTGATTAAAAATACAATATTCCATTATGTGATTCATCCTCATTACCACATACTTTAATGATATCACCGTCTATGTTTGAACCAATAGCCTAGATGCCTACATAATCACTAGTTTCGACCTTTAGCCTGACACGTGTTGATAATATTGTTAGGATAAGTGTAGGTACCTAGCTACAGACAGACAGAAGTAATTAAGATACGGAGTGCTCTAAATTTTGTAGACTGGTCACCAGACATGCTCGTGACAATTTGTAATCATTCTACTATACAAATAAATAAAAATAAAGTAGGTAGTGTCTGTTTGTATTATTAGATGGTAGGTAATAGCTTTTTAATTAGTTACTGAAGACTAGCTATGTCGGTTATCGCTACCAAACAGCATTATGTCCTTTCCTAAGATCTATCTATCTCTGTTCCAAATTTCATCAAAATCGGTTCAGTGGTCTAAGCGTGACAGCATAACAGACGGAGCTTAGCATTTATAATATTATTTAGTACCTGCAATGTCACGAAATTTGCCGGGTACTATACTATGTTATGTTCTTCATCCTAGCGTTATTCCCAGTCGCATCCGAAGCTTTTCACCTCGGAGTCCGGTCGATATTTTCCGTGAAGCGACTGCCATCTGACCTCCGCAACCCATTGGCGATATCGAAGCATTGCAATTAGACCAACACTTGAACTTTTAGAGCTTCAACTACCCGTAACGACTGTCAGGCACGACAAATATTTGTTACTGAGTAGGGATCGAACCTGCGTCTCCTGAGTAGCGGCCGCGTTCTCCATCGCCACGCCACTGAGCCAGTCCACCACTGACTGTCACGATACATTTTTTTTATCGTGCGGAAAATCTCTACGGACACCCCTTCGCCCGCACCGGAGCCGGTGGGCGTTGTGTCGGACTTGAACCGACTAAAACGCACGCCATCTGTGGGCCATCGGTTGCCGGAGGTGAGGTAGTCGTAGACATATCCCACGCAGCCCGGCCGACCCAGGACAGTCACCATACCTAATAGGATATGAATTTCCACTTGTTCAGGATTTTTGGCACATACTTTATATATACAGGGTGTAATCGTTAAGTGTGTCCAGGCGATTATTCCGTAACTATTACAGATATCAAAAAACTTTAAACTGATATCGAAAGTACGTTACCTAATGAGTAAAATAACATCAATAACTTTTTTTAAATTAAACGAGATGTATCTAACATTTTGACATTAAACACTCCCATACATTTAGTATGAGAAGGTTTTAGTTAGTGTCCTTATTTAAAAAAAATATTTTAGCTTAGTACTGATATTAAAGGAAACTGTTTATTAACCTAACAGAGTAATAAAACTATCTTTTAATTGAATAATATTTATTTCTTAGTAAGTACAAAATTTTGTATTCAAAGCAGATGTCCGAAGTGACGTCATTGTTGTGCGATACAATGACGAGCTCTACTTACAGTTTCTAAATGAACTTTCCTTAACATTTGCGGAGTAATTAAAGCAATTGCACGACGTAGGTACACGATTCTGTAACTCTTCTAGGCTGTGCATTCTCTCAGCGTACACTTTTTCTTTGATAAATCCCCATAGGAAGAAACCTTTCTACTAATCTCATACTTAATGTATGGGAGTGTTAAATGTCAAAATGTTAGATACCCCTCGTTTGATTTTTAAAAAGTTATTGATGTCATTTTACTCATTAGGTAACGTACTTTCGATATCAGTTTAAAGTTTTTTGATATCTGTAATAGTTACGGAATAATCGCCTGGACACACTTAACGATTACACCCTGTATAGTTTTTAATATCAAAGAGGCGTTACACGCCTAGGAAAAAAGAGATCAAAAGAAGAGATCATATATTATGTACGGTGATGACGGCAATGGAACTACTGGGACAACAATATGATAAAATATTAGTTCCACTTGTCCTATGGAACTACTGGGACGTAATCGTCTCAGTTGTCCCATGATGGGCAACTCTTTCATAAGTACGGTGATGACGGCAATGGAACTACTGGGACAACAATATGAAAAAATATTAGTTCCACTTGTCCCATGGAACTACTGGGACGTAATCGTCTCATTTGTCCCATGTTGGGACAACTCAATGGAACTAGTGGGATAGACAGGGTATATTAGGAATGTCTATTTATTTTTACATACATACACTCATACCTATACTTAAATTCCCGGAGGGGTAGGCATAGTTGTATTAACACCCACATTTCGCCAACTATAATCTTCGGTCCCACGTAATAGGGGGCGAGCATATTGCCGTTAAGCGGGCACTTAGTCAGGCTGTATGTTTACTGTCAGATGGAGAACAGTCCAATATATTTATTTTCAATCATGTTGATTCCAGAGCCGTTACTTCGAATGCGATGACAGCGAAGAAGAATACAGTTCTGATGATAGCTACGTGCCTCGGTATGTCGCTCAGCAGCTGTACGAGCCGCAAGAACATATCCATCATCAGCAGCTCCAGGAAGAAGAGGAAGACGATGACGAGGTATGTGGCAGAGCCCCGGGCCCCTGTAGAATGGGGGAGGGGGGTAATGGAATCGAATGTATGGGGACTCTTTTGTCCGCACTTGGCCTCCTTTTTGCGCCATTGTTCTGGAGAGAGGAGGAGGGGGGGGGGGGGAGGGACCATCGGTATTCACCACCGTAAATGCTGTAGAAGAACGAGGTGTGATGTTTCTCTGACACTAGGGGAGGATTGCTATTATACCACTTAGGTGGCAGATAGGCACACGGGCACACGGCCCACCTGGAGGAAAGTGGTTACCGTGGCCAATGGACGCGTGCAACACCAGGGCCGTTACAGTCTTCAGGGTCCTGTCGACCCAGAAGAAACCTTCTAATGTTCTCCTTGAAGAACCTTTAGTCTTAGTAGAGTTCATTCCACAGTTTAAGCGTGGGGGGAGGGGGTTGAAGTTCCTTACATACCTGACTGTGCATACCTACTGTTTCCGGTCGCAAGTCTGTAGCGAGGATGCTCTGACGCTGACCCAACAGTTGTCGTTAGGATGTTGTATATATTGCTATCCAGCGCGTGAATATCACTTTCGCGATTCAGGATTGGTAGTTCTTTATTTATTTTGAAATATAGTTCAGTTTTTTGTCGCTAGTTGTAGTTGTAAATTCCTAAAAGAGTAGGTAGATGGTGTGTTAACACTCAAACAACAACTATGATTTTCGATCCTAAGCAATAAGGGGCGAACTGCACACGGCTTGAATATAACAGGTGGTCTACGAAGAAGTGGAGTCCTTATTTTTTTCTACAGGGCACGTCAATTTGACTTCACCTCGCCTGATGGTAAGCTGAAGGCAAAGTCTCTGAAAATAGGGTCACCATTATAGACACGTACCATGTTACAATGGTGGCACTCAGCTTGACGGTCTCATCCGATGCTTTTTCACACCCCGTTGAAAGGGATTCATAGACAAACCCTATTTATTTCCAGGTGTTCGTCGACACAGTACCAGGAGACAACACCTCCACAGACCTTCTCCTAGACAACAATAAGATGTCGGTCTCTAGCGATGAGACCACTGAACCGACGCAGTCTGAAGCTGAACACAATCTACAGCTGGAGGTGGCAGCTGGAACGCCTGTGTTCCTCAACTATCTGCTTACACACCCTATTACTTGTGCTATTCAGTGAGGTTTAAAGTGGGGGTAAGTACAGGGTTTGGTTAAAATGGGGGGAGGTATGTGAAAGGTTTGGTTAGAGAGTCTAGGAGGCATGGGCGTATCCAGGAGGATCAAGGGGGGGGGGGGATATTTGTGTGTTTCTTCGGACAGAGTAAAGCTGGGTGGGGCAAGCGCCCCATTGCCCCCTCCCCTGGGTACATCCATGTCATTAGGGAAATTATTCAAAGTGGTGGTTCGCGTGGGTACAGGGTTTTGTTTAAAGTGGGGAAGGTATATGCAAGATTTCGATGAAGAGGCCAGAAGGGAATGGTCAGATGAATAAGAATTCGTTCAAGCAGGGGCAAGTTATACAGAATTTCGATCAAGGGGACTCAATTTTAATTCACTAGGGGGAGTTAACATTCACATTTCGCCAACGGGGCTGTCCATTCATCACGTGATGCTTTTTTTAACCTCCCCTCCCCCCCCCTACCCCATGATACGTGGTGAGGTTTTAGAACCCTTTCCCCCCCAAACCTGAAGAATCACGTGTATTTTATATTTTATGCTAGAAAATTAAGCACATCTCAATTTACCCCTACCTTCCCCTTGGTGATATGTATTTCGTGAATTCCCCCCTCCCCCCCCCCCTACCCCCATGAGCTTCACGTGATTAATGGACAGCCCCATGATTTTCAGTCCCACGTAATAAAACCGAGCGAGCGTACCTATTGCCGTCAAGCGGACACCATGTTTACTGTCGTATGGAAAACAGCCTTATCCCTTAGTCGACTATATCGTGAAGATACCCCCGAGGAAAACACATGGAGATTTTAATTTTATGCTACTAAAGTGGCAGCCAAGCTTCGGACAGATCGACTAGCTAGTAATAAGATATACCTAGCAGTATTATTATATGAGTGCAATTGTCTATACTCTTTTAGCTTATGCTAAGTTCAACTTTAATAATGTTAGAGCCTAAAGCTAATTTTAATAATATTAAAATTATTATTGTGAGCGTTAATTTTTATTGCTAAGATGTTAGAGAATAGTATTAAAATATATTATTTATTAGTCTAAATACGGTGATCAAAGTCCTCACATTGTAGTAAAAAAACTTTTTTGTAAGAATTCTCCAACATTTTCCAATAAAACAAAAAAGTTTCATTAAAATATGGATTTATCTCATGCTATATCTAAATAGTATTCTAGAAAAGAATGAGTGCCTATTTACTTGAAGAGTGTGATTATCTGTCGCCAAAATATAGTCTCGAGCGACGTCGACACCCCCTATTTTTTATTTCATTATCACAAAAGTGACCTAATAATTATCACGAAGTGATCTCTTCTAATCTATATCTCATATTTTTAGAAATCATCATCATGATTTCAGCCATAGGAAGTCCACCGCTGGATATAGGCCTCCCCTATAGATCTCCAATAAGACCGGTTGGAAGCGGCTCGCATCCTTATTCTTAGAAATAAATAAATTCAATTCATTAATTCATTCTCTCCTTGTTGGGGCGCGCGGTGTCGTATTCTACGGACAATATATTTGGCGGTAGATCCAACATATTTGGCGGCAGATCTATCATATTTGGCGGTAGATCTATCATATTTGGAAATAGATCTACCGTATTTGGCAGTAGATCTACCATTTGGCGGTAGATCTAACATATTTGGAGATAGATCTACCATATTTGGCAGTAGATCTACTATTTGGCGGTAGATCTACCATATTTGGCAGTAGATCTACCATTTGGCGGTAGATCTAACATATTTGGCGGCAGATCTAATATATTTGGCGGCAGATTTACCATTTTGAGTACCAGTATTTCATGAAAAATATAAACTTGGCTGATAATAACGTGCAGTAACTGTTCCTATGCTGAATTTTTAAAACAAAATGGATAATTATTCTAATAGCTTTAGCAAATAAATGTCTTATTAGTTATTATTGACATATTTAATATAACTAATTATTAAATGTAATATACAATATAATAAATGTTTAAATGTAAGTGAATGTATGAAATGCTTGTAATGTATTTATTTGTTATGAAATAATAAAATAAAAGATCTATTACTCAGTACTTTTTTTCTGCCCTGCGAAGCACGGAAGCGCTTAGATGAAACACCACTAAGCGGTCACCCATCCAATGGCAACCGCGCTTAGGTAGCTTAACCCACTGATCGTTTACCGAACAATAAGCGCATCTGGCCACGGTCGCTTTTGTATAAATCCTACTAATATTATAAACGCGAAAATTTGTAGCCTAGTGGTATGGGTAATGGACTGCTGAGACGAGGTCTCGGGTTCGATCCCAGGTTTTACATGGCACACACCAATGACTTTTCGATGCTTTTCGAAGTTATGTGTGTATTTATCGCAGGTTTATAAGTGCCCAGTTAATGGCAATAGGCTCGCCACCTATTACATTGGGACCTAAACATAAACGGCGAAATGTGGGTGCTAGCACCTCTGCCTACCCCTTCGGGGATAAAGGCGTGAGTTTATGTTATGTTATGAAAATTTGTAAGTATGTGAGGATGTTTGTTACTCTTTCACATAAAAACTACTGAATGGATACTGAAAAGTTAACAATAATATAGCTTATACGTTAGAATAACACATAGGTAATATATCAGCGATGAACGGGATCAGAATTCCACGCAGGCGGAGCCGCGGGCAATAGCTAGTACATACATAATTCGGATTTTTTCTATCACTTAGGCGGCAGACAAGCACACGGCCCACTTGATGGAAATTGGTTACCGTGGCCTATGGACGTAGGCAACACCAGGGGCGTTACACTCGCGCTGCCGACCCTGAAGAAACCTTCCAATGCCCTTCTTGAAGAACCCCATAATCTAGTCACTTCAGATAGGTTTTCCAATAAAACATGTTTCACCTTAAACCTATTTATTCATCAGTCGATAAAAACATTCATTTTACATACACTATATTATCAATCCACACAAACTATACATTTTATACTATTATACGTATAATTAACGGCATATATGATGACCCCAAGTCGTGAGACAAATGACACCCTGGCGCGAGCGGCTTTTTTTTTCATATAAGACACGTCAATTTGACTTCATCTCGCCTGATGGTAAGCTGAAGGCAGAGTCAAGGAAAAAGGGTCACCATTACAGACACGTATCATATTACAATGGTGGCACTCAGCTTGAAGGCTTAAATTTTTTAAATTTAGTTTGATATAATCTATGATTGGTGTATTTGAACTCTAGACACCCAAGAAACGTGTACTGCGTCATCGGGTCATCATATACGCCGCTAACTATACCACTTACAACATAGCTTGGGTTTCACGAATGAAAACACGGCAAAGTAAACTGTGTTAGAACTTTTCACTCAATAGAATTTACTGAGTAAAACGTGGTAACGCAGTTTAATTTAATTATTTCAGTTCCAGGTGAAATTCCATGCACCTGGAACCGCGATCCTTATCACATATTATGAAAGGTAGCAAAATAGTAGCTGATTTTTGGCCTTTGTAGGACACGTCAATTTGACTTCACCTCACCTGATGATAAGCTGAAGGCAAAGTCTCGGAAAAGAGGGTCACCATTATAGACACGTACCATGTTACAATGGTGGCACTCAGCTTGACAGCCTCATCAGATGCTTTTTCACGCCCCGCTTAAAGGACCCGGAACTGTAGGAGGAGGGAAACACGTGAACTGGTAAGGAATTCCAAGTCTTAATGGTGCGGCAGAAGAAGGAGTCGCCGAACCGCTTGGTTCTTGATGGAATATTCTGCACCGTATGATTTTTTATATCCAATAAAATCCTAATATATAAAAATCAATGCCACTTTTCATTGTAATTTTATAACTCAAGAACGGGCTCACTTATCCAAACCAAATGTTTAAGCTTTGTTCTGACTATTTAGTAGATGTTTTAAGTGAAGTTTGCACAAAATCGGTCGAGCGGTTCTTCATTTAGGCGGTACGAAGTTCGCGGGGTCAGCTAGTCTATGATAATTTCATAAAAAAGATACTATTTTGTTCATCATATGCCTGTCTAGTATCAGAACAAACGACGTCCTTAACCTATTAAGGATGTCCTTATTAAGGACATTTCCTTTCGAGCTGTCCTTTGCCACCTTCGTCGTACTCTTGCGAGGAAATCCACATCTGTTGGAATGAACCGATTGATGCTAAGATGGAACCACCTGGAACAAATAATGATTGCGGTTAAAAGCTTCAGTTAGCGGTTAAGGAGTCAGAGGTTTTGGGTTCCAATCTTGGGTTGCACTACCAACGTGAACCCACTTCTAATTCAGGCGATTTAGCTTGGCTAGAGGAGTAGCCTGAATATTAGTACATTCGGTTAAGATATTTAGAAAAAAAAAGACATGTGGCACTCGGGGACTGCCGCGGTAAAGCTATTGCATAGCATTTTTTATCAACTTATGCAATTATCCCCCCACTCCGAGCTCGCACGAATCGAGCCGAGCTGTTACGAAATCGGCCGATTTCGGAGCAGCTCGGCTTGATTCGTGCGAGCTCGGAATGTCAGCTTAGGTTTTTTCGTTACGGAATTTCTGGATTCGGTCTCCACGCTCAAGGCCCGCGATAGAAGCTATGCAATAGCTTAAAAATAAAGCTGAAGGGGCAGTGCAAATATTTGTATGCATGAATATGGGTATGTTGTGTCGCCGTTCAATTAACTGTCTACGCTGTTAACTAAACAGCATCGTTCAATTAATGGCCTGCATCATATTCAGCCGTGCTTAGGCAGTTCGTACGATGGGGTACCACCCACAAGTAAGACAGAAAGTTAGTAATAAGTTTATTGAGAAAAGCAGCGCCATCCGATTTGAATAGTAAGGTTAAAATGCGGGAACTCCGCTCCGCTCCTGTATTAGCCTGGCAGTTAGACTAGTAAAGCGGACCCCAGACTCCGACGCGAAACCTTCAGATGCGACTGGGAATTAACGCTAGGATGAAGAACAAGAAGATCAGGGCTTCGATTCTACTAAAGCACAACCACTATTACACCACAGAGACTGCAAAAAATTGCACTAAATTTTAGACCTTATTTCTATAGATTTGCAGTCAAAAATTAAACGAAAACAGTTTCATTACACTCGTTCATTCATTCTACAAAAAGCCATTTAATTTTAAACTTTAACCGCATTACTTTAAGGGTGAAAATTGAATGGAATTTTCTTGCAGTGTCAGTGTCACGAGTGGTTTTGCTTTAGCAGAATCGAGGGCCTGCATGTCTGTGTGTCTGTTCTCGTGCATGACCTCACACCGGCAGCAATTGACTGGCTTCGCTGACTGGACGTTGACATATGAGGACTCGAGCAGAAGCCATACGACATGATGATGATGATGTTCTCGTGTGTGTGTACTCACCGATCCAGGCAGCGAACCTACGCTCGGTAGGCGAGGGAGCCGCGTGACTCTTGAGGCGGTGCGACGACGGGGCGCGCGCGGCCAGCTCCTTGGCCAGGCGGTCCAGCCAGCCCGGCGTGTTGGCCAGCCCGCCGCAAGCCACCACCGAGCCCCAGAGCGCGGGCCGGGCGTCTGCGTCACAACCCGCTGCCGCCGCGCAAACTGCATGAACAAGGAAAGAACACTCTAAGTAGAGCTTGTGTACATACATACATAATTCATTTATTCGTTGCAAATATGGGTTACATAAGGTGTTATATACAGTAGGTAGATAGTCTCGCCATATTCCACCATAATAGGCATGCAGTCTTAATAGCTAAATCAGGAAAGATAATATAATGTAGTTAGCATAATATCAAGTAAGATTTTTATCATGCTGTCATCTTCATTTATCATTGCATTTAATTGAATATTTACAAATTCCACACATAAAAATCAAAAATGTCCTGGTACATAATGGCTACATAAAAAAATATAAAATAAAATTAAACAATGTCATCACGCCCTTAGAGTATACATTGCTATAGAGCGCGCCTTACAAGTATGAACCGTTATCACGGGTGCGAACAGTACCGATGCTCCTAGCTCAACCGCAATCAGTAGCAAAACAATACCCATCAAAATGACTTCGCAAATAATATTTAATTCGATATGTTAAATCAAAATTTTATACAACATCGTATATTTGTTGTAATAACTGTTTTTTTAATACGCAAAATGACGGCATTTTTTGTATCTTGGCTTTAATTTTATCTATACGTATCAAATCGAACAAAAAACTTCACAACAAACTACATTAATAAGTGCATCTATTGATATTTTCGGTAATGCATGAAACGTCACTATAGGTGCGCTATACTATCGCAAAGTATCTGCTAACACACGGCGCCAAAGAACTGATACGCGCGCTCTATATAATAATGTAAACTCTAATGTCACGCCTCTTTCCCAGTGTAGGTAGGCAGAGACCACAGTTTCCCACTTGCTACGATCCTGGCATATATCTTTCGCTTCTTCTACGTTCATAATTGTTTTCATGCATGCTCGCCAGTTTCGGGTACTCTTGATATGTCCTTTCTTTAATATGTCTTCGATCTGACTGATATAGGTATGTTTTGGTCGACCCCTACCGGGTTGCCCATACGGGTGTATGGGCCTAAATCTGTTTCGTCAGTCTTCTTTCGTCCATCCTCTCCACGTGTCCGAACCATCTAAACATCCCTTTATCTATCTTAGTCACTACATCTTACCCACATCACACTGTTCCTCACTCGATCCGTCATCTTCACCCCAGCTATACTTCTCATTTCCACAGCATTCTTGTGTAAGCCTAATAATAATGCGTCTCATCACTTCCCTAAAGCGGTCCCTAAACGATTATGTGGCATGACATGCATCCGCACTTCAGCCACGCTATAGTAGTAATGGGTAAGTAGGTAGATAAGGGCCAAATATACTTCCTTGTGGCATTCTTACAATATTTGATGACGATTAAAGCCTAAATATGGGATTAATTCTGTGAAATTTGAGTGTTTGCTATAGCTATACATAATATCGCTAAGGTACGATGCGTTAAGTAATCATAGGATTGAATCACAAGTACAATATTGAAGATTTTTGCAAAAGTTCGTCATGGTCAACTCAATCAAAAGCTTCATAATGTTCAAAACCGAAACGTACGAACGAAACTGAATAGGCCTGTTCAGATATACCAAACGTAACTGCCTATTAGAGAAAGAGAATGTGTGCTCACAACTCTCTATTGCACCTAAAGTAATATACAATACGTAACTCTCTTTCTTTCTATATTCACTACCTTATATCTCCCTCTCAAATTCCGTTCGCCTTACCTGACACACTTTTCGACCTTTGACACTAACGGTGCTGTCATGGGGAATAATTTATACCTTTGACACTACCGGTAGTGCCATATTGAAAGAAAATTACCCTTGACACTACCAGTAGTGTCATTGTGTAGTACCACGGGAGAATCACGTTACTCCCCAAGTCAAGCGTACTTATAGAAGTTTACTTTAGAAGATTCTTACCTAGATGAGGTGCTCCCAAAGTCTGCTCGAACAGGCACTCTGTGAGCTTGAATCTTTCTGGACCAAAGTCTTGGTGGTACCCTCCGGGGAACTCGTAGTGGGACATTGGAGCTGCTGCTGCCTGTCGTTCTTCGTATTGACTTTCTGATACCTAGGGATTGAATGAAAGCGAGTTAGGCTACTAATATTATAAATACTATATATAAAATTCTCGTGTCACAGTTTTCGTTGCCATACTCCTCCGAAACGGCTTGACCGATTTTGATGAAATTTTTTGTGCTCATCCGGTATCTATGAGAATCGGTCAACATTTATTTTTCATCCCCCTAAGTGATAAGGGTGCAGCGGGAACGGGATTTGAATACCACGCGGGCCGAAAATATGGCGGTACGAAGTTCGCCGGGGCAGCTAGTAAATACTAAAAGTTTGAATAGATGTTTGTTACATTGCGCCGGAATGACTGAATGGATCTAGATGAAATTTGGCACAGAGATAGATCCATCATTATAAATGCGAAATCCATTCAATATTATAAATGCGAAAGTAACTCCGTCTGTCTGTTAAACTACTGAACCGATTTTGGTGAAGCAAATTAATGTAATATAATGTGACCCCCTTTTTCCAAGACTTTGCCTTCAGCTTACCATCAGGCGAGGCGAAATCAAATTGACGTGTCCTATATTTATAAAAAAAAACAGTATTTTTTTTTAGATCTCACCTGTGCTACGCAATGACAGAAGTCCTCATACTGCCTTTTCAGCATGTACTGCTGCCAGGTGTGAGTCAGGCCGGCTGGTAACGTCTTCAATGTGTACCGACCCCTCTCTCTTTCTCTTATCACTTCTTTACTCTGAAAAGTTAAATAATAGGTGGCATGTTACCATTGGGTTGTGGAGGACAGATGGCAATCGCTTCACGGAAAATATCGAGGTCTAGCCAAATCCGTAGTTAAGACTGGTAAAGCGGACCCCAGACTCCGAGCTGAAAGCTTCGGATGTGACTGGGAATTAACGCTAGGATGAATATGAAGAAGAAGGTGGCAGACAAACAAATACGGCATCAAAAAATCCTCAAAAGACACAAAATAAAATCGGCCAAGTGCGAGTCGGACTCGCCCATGTAGGGTTCCGTAGTAGCAAAGGCGAAAATTGCGGTTTATGACGTTTTAAAAAAAACTACTGACTGGATCTCGTTCGAACCAATGGCAATGTATATCATATATTTTTTTTAGATTTATCATTCTCTTATTTTAGAAGTTAGAGGGGGGGGGGACACACATTTTTCCACTCTGGAAGTGTCTCTCGCGCAAACTATTCAGTTTAGAAAAAAAAATATGTTAGAAACCTCAATAGCATTTTTAAAGACCTATCTATAGATACCCCACACGTATGGATTGGATGAAAAAAAAAAATTTGAGATTCAGTTCAAAGTATGGGGACCCCCAAAATTTAATGCTTTTTTTCTATTTTTGTAAGAAATTCTTAATGCGGTTCACAGAATACATCTACGTACCAAGTTTCAACAGCATAGGCCTTATAGTTTCGGAGAAAAGTGGCTGTGACATACGGACGGACGGATAGACAGACAGACAGACAGACGGACGGGCAGACATGACGAATCTATAAGGGTTCCGTTTTTTGCCATTTGGCTACGGAACCCTAAAAACGCGTACTGCGCATATAGAGTGAATGTTGTGCCGTGACTGTCCATCAAGAACCAAACGGTTCGCGACTCATTCCTCTACCGTACATTAAGACTTGGAATTCCTTACCAGTTCACGTGTTTCCCTCCTCCTACAGTCCCGGGTCCTTTAAGCGGGGCGTGAAAAAGCATCTGATGAGGCCGTCAAGCTGAGTGCCACCATTTTAACATGGTACGTGTCTATAA
The DNA here is from genome assembly GCA_914767945.1 of Eilema depressum. Lineage (NCBI taxonomy): Eukaryota > Metazoa > Arthropoda > Insecta > Lepidoptera > Erebidae > Eilema > Eilema depressum. The sequence continues at coordinate 5,404,390 of OU612040.1, forward strand.
AGGTGACTTTCCTGAGACGTATCGTCGAGTCGGCAGCACGAGTGTGACGCCCCTGGTATTGCATACATCCATAGGCCACGGTAACAACTTCCCATCAGGTGAGCCGTGTGATTATCTACCACCTAAGTTGTTTAAAAAAAAGGAGACTTTAGCTTCAGCTTACCAACAGGCCAGGTGAAGTCAGACAAGGTACAAAAGCCATGAACAGAACTAACCTGTATACTGTAGATAGGTAACATCTGTATGTGCAGGTTTGTTAGCATATGTTTGGCTTGTGCCGCCAAGTGGTCACCTCCTACCGGGGACCTGACTGCGGCGTTTACTAGTGCGTACCTGGAAACAAGACACCATTTTAGTAGAAGATGTTTGTATTGAAACCACTTTTTTCAGGTTCTATCAGGCTTCTATCGCGATATTATTATTATTTTAACAGGCAGGCAGTCGAAACAACTGATAATGCCCGTATCCTGCTTATGCCCACTAGTTTATTTTTTTAGTTAAGGTGTTGGTCTAATCCTAGGATCAAGTATACTCTGGATTTGCTACGCAAATAATAATACCGCGTATGAACGAGACACAACATACAAAAACTGTAAGGAATGAATAGGACAAAAACTATATGCTCTGTCTTTGTCAGAGTTTCTGTTTTTTTGTTGGTCACAAGTGGAAAGTTGTGACCAACAAATCTTTTGTGATCGTGAATTGTTCTGAGAATTCTTCATAATTGACAGTAATTTAAGTGGTGAAACTAAGTGGCATAAGTTTGTTGCTTAAAACTCATTGTATTCAACATGGTGATATGTTATATATTAGGCTGCAAAAGCCGTAGTGAGCGGAAATCACAAGACATAACCTATCATACGTAAGTACGATTTTTAGACAAAATATCCCTTTTTTTGTAAAGATATTAATAGATTAAGAGCCGTAGCATATTAACAAGTTCTTTAAAGTAGAAATAATGGCTCAAAATATTGATTTATTATCACCATAATACGTGTATTAACCAACCAAATAAAGTGGTGAGTTAAAATTATCGAACTCGAAACAAAAGCCAGACTTGTCCGCCATTTTTATCTACTTTATAATTTGTCCGGGTTATAGAATTATTCTGGATACCAGTTGAGGTACTGGTAAATTACCCATAATGTGGGGTATTTCTTATTTATTCTTAAAACTTCACATTAATGAAAATGTTGTTTCAGATTTCCAAATCCAGATCCAGATGCCTAAATTGTTTTGTATTTGAGTTTTTTAAAGAATGTAATGCCACTAATGCCAGAAAACATTAAATTCATATACCACCTAACGGATTTAAAAAAGTCGCGGGGTAAAATTTGGTAGGGACTAACAACACTGGTATCATAAGTACTATGTTGTCGTCCCTTTCGGGTGTACGCGCTTGACGAATCCAGAGTATTCTTCATCCTAGGTCGAATCTATTTTTGAATTGGTTTATGTTCTGGGCTGTCACAACACAACATCATGTGGTAGCTTATTCCACTCTCTCACTACCCTATCTAATATACAAAAATCAATGCCACTTGTCATTGTTATTTTATAACTCAAGAACGGCTAAACCGATTTGGCTAATTTTAGTCTTGAAATATTTGTGGGTGTCCAGTGTCCAGGGAAGGTTTAAAGGATGAGAAAATAGGTGCAGCGGGAACGGGAAAAATATGGCGGTACGAAGTTCGCCGGGACAGCTAGTTACTTATAGTTTTTAGTTTTTGTGTGGATTGTTATTCGAGAAGCTGGTGAATATTTGTTATTATTTACTTTTAGCACCTCAACGTTTCGGCTGCATTTCAGTAGCCATGTTTTATTTCAATGAGTGATATTCGCGTAAACTTTCAGTAAGAAGTTTTATATATTTTAACTAGCTGTTGCCCGAGACTTCGTCCGCGTTAAGTTCGGAATGTTGTACATCCCCTATTTTATCCCCTTGGGGGTAGAATTAATCAAAATCTTTTCTTAGCGAATGCCTACGTCATAGTAGCTTTATGCATGCAAAGTCTCAGTCCAATCGGTTTAAAATTGACAAAGTTTCATACAAACTTTCATCCCCTATTTTATCGCCTTGGGGGTAGAATTAATCAAAATCCTTTCTTAGCGGATGCCTACGTCATAACATCTACCTGCATGCCCGATCCGTCCAGTGGTTTGGGCTGTGCGTTGATAGATCACTATGTCAGTCAGTCAGTCACCTTTGAGTTATATATATTTAGATGCTCACCCATCAATAACAGGTACAGCTGATGTTTGACTCGCTCCGGCATCCACGACTAAAGCAGTTGACTTCCCGTTAGCAAATGCTGCCAGTACTGCACTCTTCACTAAGAAGAACGCAGGTGCTTGGTACTTTTCAAACAGCAGTTCTGCTAGCTTCTCTCTAGCAGGTCTTGTGGTCCAAACTGCTTCGGTGAATAAGGCTGGGTGATGTTCCGATGGGGAGCGTATAACCTGGAAAGAGTGACGGATGATTCAGATGTTTGGGATCCGATTCTCAGCACTCCATGGATTCACCGTGCGGTCGCCGGGTCCATAGCGTGATACAGAGAGGAACACCGTGACGGCGACTGGGACTTGCGACCCAGATGTAGGTTTAGGGTGGCCACCTTGTGATGCATCAGTGCATCAGCGCTCACCTCCACCGTCAGTAGTGTTCCCCCCCTACCTATTCAAATTTGGTAAGATCCTATCAATGACGCTTTTGATATTCGATTTAGTAAAGAGCTAACTGAAGCTCTTGGCAATCTGAGGTCTTTAAGTAAGTTGTACAGGGATTTAGCTGGAATTCCACTTGCTCCTACGTCTACGGTAGGTATACCTCGACTGCCTCTGTGGCGTAGCGGTAGTGAACGCGGCTGCTACGCAGGAGGCGCGGGTTCGATCCCCGCTCAGTGCCAATATTTGTATGCATGAATATAAATATTTGCATTGGTCTGGGTGTTTCTATGTATAATATGTATGTATTTACAAAAAAAAAAAGTATCTAAGTATGTATATCCGCATTCTAGATTCCATAACACAAGCTAATTAAGCTTACCATGGGTCTAGATAGCGTTGTGTAGAATGTTGTAGAATATTTATTTATTTATTATTATACCTCGAGACACGTATCTTGGACCTAAACGGAACATGTATCTTGGACCTAAATTGTGAGGCAAGCCCTGCCATGGTTATCCTTCAGGGTCCAAGGCAATTTCAGCTGCAAGTCAGTACACCACCTCTTGGTGTTAGAAGGTCAGATAGCAGTGGTTCTCGTAAAAGACAAAATAAAGGCTCTAAAACTCAAGCTTACCATTACAATAACAGCCTCGATGAGCGCAGGTTCGATTTCCGCTCAATGCAAATATTTGTATGCTTTTTTGTGCACCATATAAATACATACCTTAGCATAACAATAGTCCAGCATCTTCTCAAACAGGTCCCAATTGTCAACTTGTCCATCCTTCATGTAGGTATGGACTTCCATGCCTGTGCGTGGGACATGCAGTTCCGTGACATCAATGTAGTGACGGAGTTCGTTACCTGCTTTTGTACCTGTTGAAGAGTTGTTTATTATCAAAATTAGATTGACGAGATTTGTGAGAAAGTTTATACAATTATGTGCTTTGACAAGATTGAAAAGAGAAGCTAGCATGTATGAAAAGATTCGTGAAAATGGTAGGGGAAGATGCACAAAGGATGTAAGGGAAGTAAAACGATTTAGGCCTGTATTCTAAGACTCAGGTTACTTAGCCCTGAATATTGATTTATAACAAGATCTGAGGACAGATTGTATTCTAGATGACAGTTTTAATGCCATTGTGAGAATTGATTCACTACTGAGAATTGTTTTGAAATATGAGCCATAGTCTTTGCCTACTCCAATAGGAAGTCTCGCCTACCCTAATAGGTTAGATACAATATGTTAGATGTAGATCAGTCTACAAGCCTAATATTCCCTCAGATTCAGTTAACATCTTAAAATACGGCAAGAACCTTAGTTTTTCCATTTTGTAACTAGGTTATAAAAAGCTGTGAACAATAGTCAACAAACAAACAACTCAAACAAAATTGACTTTTACACAAATAATTTATATTGAAAAGGTTTCTATACACCGTTCAAAGGAAATAAACAAGCTTTCAACTCTTCAAAATCATTGGATGGAGAGATTAATCATTTTTTTTTTTCGAAAATGAATGACATAAACATTATACTAAAACATACCGCTTTGGGTAACATTTCCATCAGGAACCTTCTCTTCAGGTTCCGGAACATGTGTAGCAGGTCCTACACCAACTACAGCAGGAATATCGGCTTTGGGAGTATCTTCTTGGGCATAACCAACGCGCAAAGAATGATGGCCTGGATCGAAAACTAATGCACCAATTTCGTCGCCGCCGTACAGCATTCCGTTAGGACCACTCATGTTTGTGATTTTATAACAATGTTCAGTTATTCGTAGCTATATTTAACTAAATTTACGAAATATATGAAACGGCGCGATATTTTGATAACTGTATACCGATGCCGAATTGCCAAATTATTTATCCGTTAGGGATGTTAAAAAATAATCGATTTAAAAAAAATCGATTTTTTTTAATTATAATCGATTTTTTATTAACGATTTTTATAGTAAAATTATTCGATTTAAAAAAATCGATTATATAACTTACGCGTTTAAATTGATTTTCATAAATGCGAAATTCCGCGCAACATTTTATGAATACTTTTTATTTTTTACTTGTAATTTTTCTTTAAGTATATAATATAATGATTTCTCGAATCACTCACATACGCTAGTACTATTTGTTCTGTGCTATCTAAGGACTATAATATCTGTTCTGTTCATAGCTTTTTTTATTTACAATTTTCTAAAAGAGATAAGTACGAAAAAGTTTGTTCATATTGTTGTGATAATGAAAATATGTTATAGACAAACTTGACTTCATTGATGTTTCTTTGACGAACTACTAATAACAGACATACCGCTGTGTCACACTGGTGTGATGGTCACAATCAGTGTGAAAGATAGTCGTTCCGGAACACCGGGGCAATTTCAACTTCTTTTCTTAATTACCCATATTATTATACTTTTTTAGAGAGAGATGTGTTACTCATAGTCATAATCCCTCGCTTGCAGGAACTGCTAGTATGAGAAACGATAACATTAACTCGAGTCTGATCAGATTCCCGGATGATATGTATTGTATATCATTCATTAGACACGTCTTTAATTGGAGAATACGAAATGGCTATGCTGCATAGCTAAAACCTTGGTGGTGATACCAAAAACCAATCATAACTTTCCCACTGATGTGACGATTAGGAAAAAAAAATACTAACCGTCACACTACTTCATTGCTATGCGAATAGTGTGACGGTTAGTAATTTTTTTCCCTCACAGCGGTGTGACGGTTAGTCGGTCGTTGTTTCTTTAAGTGTTGCCAGAAATAAAAAATAGTTTTGCGAAAATCAATTTCCATATTTTTTTGAAATTGAAATACCTTGAAAGTTTAAAAGAACATTTGCTTTGATTTTTAGTTTTGAATTGGTTATTTTATTACCTAAACTAATCACATTAGGTATTTTATTTTATTTTCATTCTGATAACTTCCTACTGTCAATCCCTTAGGTTTATTATTGGAATACGAAAAGCATGTAGATTTTTAAATATTAAAAAAAAAAATAGATTTTTTCGCAGAAATCAATTATTTATTTAAATTAAAATCGATTAATATTGGGTAGAAAAAAAATCAATTTTTATTTAATCGATTCTTTTCCTTTAATGTCACATCCCTATGACGCGTTCCAGATATTTACATCCAATTTCATGTCATTTAAAGCATCATCAGACGTCATAAAGGTGTAGTCGCACTCAATTTAATTATCCAAGCTCCAATTCCAGGTCCCGGTTGCATCCAGCAAGAACTTGTTCTTTGGAGTTCGGGGTCCGATCTCCTAATTTTCCATTATTGATTTATCTTGGCGTTATTTGATTAGGAGTAACTGTCGTCTGACAGCTTCGCTAAGGCTCCGCTCAACCCTCAAGCCAGAGCCTGATTGCTCATAAGGTGCCCATTGCACGGTAGGTTTTGCTGTTAGTTTGACCACGATCACGCCGTGATAGTCCAATAGCATTATCGTCTAATAGCCGTGATTGTGGTTAAACTGACAGCAAAACGTACCGTGTAATGGACCCCTAAGTGACGATGCCTAGGTGGCCTAGGCCCCGAAGATCTTGTTGTGGCCGTATGGATGGTATTAGAACGCTAAACCTAGAGTGAAATCTATATACCGTACGTATATAAAAATCAATGCCACTTTTCGTTGTTAGTATAAAACTCAAGAACGGCTGAACCGATTTGGCTAATTTTAGTCTTGAAATATTCGTGGATGTCCAGGGAAAGTTTAAAGATGAGAAAATAAGTGCAGCGGGAACGGGATCAAAAATTCACGCGGGTTGGAAAATATATGGCGATACCAAGTTCGCCGGGACAGCTAGTGCTTTATAAATCATAAGTAGGTACCTAATGTAGAAACGTTGATACTGGAACGTGCTAAGGATATTAAAAATCGCAGGGGTCGCAGGGGAAATCACAGAGTAAGTGGAAATAAAGGCTTAAGTTGATAACCTTAACTTTACTGGAGGGCAAAAAAAACGTAGATACGTATCTATATCATTTTTTATTCTAGTTGCTTATCGTCTTTTTGGCTCTAAAAATGACCTAAGTTTTTTTTGGTAGAAATTCTTCATTTTACGTTTCGTGAAATGGATGTTGGCAACACACCGTTACAACCAGAGCCAGAGATACCTTTGGAAGAGGGAGACAGCAATCGCACAACGTTGCGACAACCTTGATATAGATTGTCATTGGTCGATCTCCAGTGACGTCACCTAATCCGACCAATGGCAACCTCTATTAAGGTTGTCGCAACGTTGTGCTCGACGCTGATTGCAAATCAGGTTATGGGTAATGGACTGCTGAGACGAGGTCTCGGGTTCGATCCCAGGTATTACCATGGCACACACCAATGACTTTTCGATGCTTTTCGAAGTTATGTGTGTATTTATCGCAGGTTTATAAGTGCCCGGTTAATGGCAATAGGCTCGCCACCTATTACATTGGGACCTAAACATAAACGGCGAAATGTGGGTGCTAGCACCTCTGCCTACCCCTTCGGGGATATAGGCGTGAGTTTATGTTATGAGTTTATGTTATCGACCAATGTTCCTAAGCGTTGCAGAAGAATTTGACACATCTTCAAAACAACCAAGGATATAAAGTGTGCACATGCAGTATCTACCCGACTTTTAATTAAGCATGTTGAGATGAAGAGAGGAAGGAGAATAGCAGAGAATTCCCTGTACCGAAAGGTAATAAGTGGATGTCAGTCGGAGTAAAATGTGTTAAGTTAAGTTTTTAACTACTTTGACTGCCTCTGTGGCGTAGCGGTAGTGAGCGCGGCCGCTATGCAAGAGGCGCGGGTTCGATCCCCACTCAGTGTAAATATTTGTATGCATGAATATGAATATTTGCGTTGGTGTGGGTGGTTATATGTATAATATGATTAAATAATATAAATTTAACTACTCTATATAGGTACCAAAGTGTCATTCGCTCTGCCGTAATTAAATTAGACATCAGTCACAGTAAACTGTTTTAACCACTCTATATAGGTATCATAGTGTCATTCCGTCTACCGAGGTAAATTGCATGTCAGTCACAGTAAAATGTTTTAAGTTTTTAACCACTCTATATAGATACTTTATATAGGTATTAAAGTATTTTTCGAGTTAGTTATCTTGCGCTCTACCGTAACCGTATGCATATTGAATGTCGGTCACAGTAAACTGTTTTAACTGCTCTATACCTATAGATATCAATTCCCTCAATATTTTGTCTAAATCTATGAATAAAACAAACAATCTGACATTAATATTTATTACAACACAAAGGGGATTGGGTAATCTAGTATGGACAGTGGCGTTCTTAATTTTTTCAGCGGCCATAATTAATTTTGATACCACTTCATTGTACTGTGTTAAACACACGTACAAATGTCATTATTTTCATTGTAAGTAATATCGGAGCTGCGATATACAGGGTGGAACATTTCGACTTTACCTTGAAGGAAAGTACCCTCATACTAAAGATAGCGAATTTTACTTAAAGGAAACTTTACCTTATTTTTTAAAAGAAACAAAACTGCATTCAAAGACTTTTGAAAATGCCACACCCGGTAGTCGAACCGACTAATATTTTACAAAACCTTCTTTTTCATGGACTTCCTTTTATTTAATTTACCAAGTTTGTTAGAGAGATTTGATCCCTATCATCGACCCTATCGATTGATGTAATAAAAATACAGGGTGTTATTTTTTCGAATTGTAGTCGGTTCGATTATAAGGCGTGGCAAACGATTTTTCAGCATTCCTTAAATGCAGTGCTATTTCTTTTTTAAAAACACACTAAACTGTATTTAAAGTTTTCTGAAAATGCCACACACGGTAGTCGAACCGGGTACGAGTACCTACTCTTACTACCGGAGATAGTTAATTTCATTCAAAGGAAACACTCTCTTATTTAAAAAAGAATACAAAACTGCATTTAAGGAATTTCGAAAGATCGCTTGCCACGCCCTGTAATCGAACCGACTAAAATTCTAAAAAATAACACCCTATATTTTTATTGCATCAATCGATAGGGTTGATCATAAGGATCTAATCTCTTTAACAAACTTGGGAAATTAAATGAAAGGAAATCCATGAAATAGAAGATTTAGAAAGATTTTATTCGGCTCGACTACTAGGTGTGGCATTTTCAGAAAACTTTGAATACAGTTTAGTGCGTTTTTGAAATAGAAACAGCCCTGCATTGAAGGAATGCTGAAAAATCATTTGCCACGCCTCATAATCGAACCGACTACAATTTGAAAAAATAACACCCTGTATTTTTATTGCATCAATCGATAGGGTCAATTATAAGGATCAAATCTCTTTAACAAACTTGGTAAATTAAATAAAAGGAAATCCATGAAATAGAAGATTTAGAAAGATTTTAGTCGGTTCGACTATCGGGTGTGGCATTTTCGGAAAACTTTGAATACAGTTTAGTATGTTTTTAAAAAAGAAATAGAACTGCATTTAAGGAATGCTGAAAAATCGTTTGCCCCGCCCTATAATCGAACAATTCGAAAAAATAACACCCTATATTTTTATTGCATCAATCGATAGGGTCGATCATAAGGATCAAATCTCTCTAACAAACTTGGTAAATTAAATAAAAGGAAATCCATGAAATAGAAGATTTAAGAAGATTTAGGAAGATTTTAGTCGGTTCGACTACCGGGTGTGACATTTTCAGAAAACTTTGCATACAGTTTAGTATGTTTTTAAAAAAGAAACAGAACTGCATTTAAGGAATGCTGAAAACTCGTTTACCACGCCTTACAATCGAACCGACTACAATTCGAAAAAATAACACCCTGTATTTTTATTACATCAATCTATAGGGTCGATCATAAGGTTAAAATCTCTCTAACAAACTTGGTAAATGAAGTAAAAGGAAATCTATGAAATAGAAGGTTATAGGAAGATTTTAGTCGGTTCGACTACCGGGTGTGGCATTTTCAGAAAACTATGAATGCAGTTTTGATTCTTTTTAAAAATAAGGGAATGTTTCTTTTCAGTGGAATTCGCTATCTTCAGTATTTAGAGTACTTCCATCTAAGTAAAGTTGAAAAATACCACCCTGTATAGCTAAGTCCCGATATAGTTTAGAGAAGTTTGTCCATAGTAACTTTTGATCACTTTATACTGTACTTTCATATTATACCAATTTCATTGATGGCCGCTCAATTCCGACACGACGCCAACATTACCCAACCCCCTTTCAACTTCATCCGAACAAAGAAGTCGTTAGGTAAACACCGATGAAAGACATTGCTCCTAACACATTAATTTATTTACGTCACAAATCTGTATTTTAACTAAATAATGTCTGCAGAGTTAATTAATTATTAATATTTTATGTTTAGGTGTGTATCTGTCTGTATTATCTGTTTAGAATATAACATAAAATATTTGTGTCAAATATCGTAGCATTAAAACTTATCTTTATCTTATCTTACTTACTTACTTATCATTAAAAAAAAAACAAATAAGAAAAAAATAAAAAAATAAACGTATTTAATCTAGTAGCCTTAATAAAAACTCTGCAAATACGCTTATATTTTAAGCAGATTTGCAGTTTTTATTGAGGCTATTATGTATCTATGTCTGTTTATCTGTTACGAACATTATATAACATATATGTTTAAAAAACTATAACTAAATGTGTCTTCTCTTAGTCTAGTAACCTCAATAAAACTCTGCAAATACGCTTGAATATTTAAGTAAATTTGCAGAGTACTTTTATTTTAACAGAATTTTTTTAACCAAACCAGTTAACTTAAAACGTATTTTTTAATTATTATAAAATAGGCTGTAATTTTATCACAACCAAAAATAATAAAAATCTTTTTGACCATATACTTTTTTTTGGTAAAGCATTAGCGACACAGATATTGACAATCCACATAATATTGACATTAAGAAACTGTATAGGAACCATACTGGCTGTAACATCATAAGTATTTCTATATAGTTAGTACAAAATACTAATGATATGGCTCGATACAAAGTTTAATTGGTTTTCTTTTGATTTGAACACGTTTAATTGTTTAGAAAAATCTTAGTTGATCTTGACAAAGTTTAAATTTAATTCAAAATGTATGTAGTACCTAAGTTATCTGATTGAAACTGTAATTTTAGTTAGCTATTAAGTACTTATGTGGAGTAGAATATTGCGGTGGTGTAGTATCTACCGGTATAGTTAGTTTTTATAAAGAAAAATGCTGATATCGAGCCATATCACTGAAAAACACACAGTATAATAATACAATACCTAATAAGGTATACATATTCTATAATATACGTTTATTTCACACACAAGACATTGACCCCAATTCTGACGTTACCATCTCTAAACTTAAATTTCTCTAAAATTTTCTTATTTTAGTTAAGCGATTGACATTTCTAACTGTATTCTGTTGTTATGTCAAACTAAATTTAGTGTTTGCTAAGCACAAGACAGCACTAAATTTGAATATGACGTCGCTAAAACGAGTGTTACAACTATTAAAAAATTAAGAATGAACGATAAAGATTTTCATAAAATAAATAAATAAATAAATATTAAATAAATATTGTACAACATTCTACACAACGCTATCTAGACCCATGGTAAGCTTAATTAGCTTGTGTTATGGAATCTGTAAAGACTTATCTTAATAAGTCTTTAGAATGCCGACAAATGATAATTAGTGCATATTATTGATCAAATAGTAAACAAACTGTGATATTTCTCAGTCTTAACCAAGCAAATACAGTTTTTCTCGGTCCACGTACCCGGCAAGTTCGCGGGGTCCGCTAGTTATTTATAAAATCCAAATTAATCGACGATTTATAGAGCTTTATAAAGGCTTTAAGCGTATATAGAACGACAATTGGCATTATTTTAGATGATGTCTAATTTTAGTTTGACATTTCTTATTTTAGTGCATATACGTACAACAGAATACCGTTTAACCAAAAATCACAGTTGAGTACTTTCTCTAATTTTAGTTGTGTCAAGCTAATTTTAAGTTAGTTGTGTGTTCTCAGAATACGAAATTACATTTTGACAGGACTAAACTGACATTTAGAGATTTTTAGCTTATTTTAGTTAGCTTGTGACAAGACAGAATTGGGGTCATTGACTAAATATCTAAAACAATATTTAAGTATGTGGATGTAAAGAAGACTTCGGTGGTCAAATGTGTTTCTAAAGACAAAAATAGGTTACAAACCAGTCCCATAATAGAGACACGTCTAAATAAATCGTTGATTATTTACAAAGTTCATTATGTAAAAATACTTTTCTTTACAAATTCTTGGTTCAAGCATTCATTCCTCGTACAGTCTGTAAAGTTTTAGGTGCAAAGATATTTTTATAAAATCTTAAGTTAATTTGATTGCAGTGTAAACTTTCTTATTCAGGCAATTTTGAATACATTCATTGGCCTTATTTTTCCATTAACCTTCATTTCTTGTATAAAATACTATATAAGTACTTGGGTAAAAAAATCAAATCAAATCTTAAAGGGTTACAAAGGCAACTTCAAACAGCCATTTATTCTCAATTAGTGTATAGGATTAGGAAAATTGATGTTATATGGGAAGCAGTATTTAATTAATGAGTTTCCAGATAATTCATTGTACCGTTTTAGTGTCTGAATTATAGAAAACTTGATCTTTAATGCAAGAAAGTGTTTGTAGTTGTTTGTTTTTAGTAGTTTACTGTAAGCATCTATACACTGGTTTAAAGTTTTTAGTATGATATTAACTCTGAAAAAGTATGGTCACACTCCGTACGTATAGCCAAAACACGGAAATTTCTTGATTGTTAGCTATAATAAGTTGGTATGTTCTATTTCATGTATTTTATTCTAATAATATAATCAATGCTGTTTCTGAATGTTATGAAACTATATAATAAAGCAAATTAATAAATGAGTACTGCAGTTTCAACTCTCATTCCCAACACATTTATCACTATATATGATACACTTCAGTCTTACACGGATTCATTACAGAGGCCATTATCAAATCGCTTGAAGATACGATTAGTTCATGTGACCTATTAATTACTAAGGGATTATCATATAGGGAAATTCATTTGAATTTGAACATAGTTTAAAATTATCTTAATATATTTATAAAAAGTATAACTATTGAAAAACAATGGCAGTTTACAGAAATTCACTAAATTCACTTAAACTAGATTATAAAACTTAAAAATATTCGAGATAAACGAATGTCCTACAGTTACAAGAATCAGTCGTTCCCAATCAATCATCATCACTAATATCAAATGTTATCACTAAACTGGAAAGTTACAAGTTCTTCCGTCCGTATTAAATAAAAATATTACATGATACTTCTATTGGAATTTAAAACACTCATATCTTCATTTTTAATGTGCCAAACTGCAAAATATTACGGTTTCACGAACAATAGTCACATGTTATTACTATGCAAGAAGTATAAGTAACTGATTCTTGTGTTCAGTTTATTATAATAATAATAATATGTATAACCTTCATAATATTCTATCAGAGCACAGTCAAATAGATCTCTAAAACAGTTTTAATTAACATACTAATTAGAATTTCCCAAATATGTATATACATAGTATATTTTTAATATATATTATACATAACTAAATTGACTAGACATTGACTTATTTTATGCTACAAAAAGGCTCTCGGCCATCAATAAATACCACAGGTTAGTAAAAATTCCGCTAATACAATCAATATGTACATATAGGTATAATAACAATCATTTTTTTTTCCACGCAACACTACTGCTGTGCAATTCACTAAGCAAGCACAACGACGCGAGTCGCAACATTGTGCTCGATAGAGATTGTCATTGGTCGATCTCTAGTAACGTGATACAATCTGACCAATGGCAATCCCTATTGAGCACAACGTTGCGACTCTCATCCTTGAGCTCGCTTAGTGAATTGCAGTGCTGTTGCTAGAAGCTTTGATTTGTAGAGTAGTAAATATATAGGATGCAAATTGTAGAAGTTAAAATTGTAACTCAAATAAAATCTGAAATTTGTTTTTAGTTACTAAAACAGAAGACTCCAAATCTTGACTATACACACATGTATTATCTGTATAAAAAGTACATACATAAAAGTGATTACTCATGTAAGATAATTCAGACCACATTCAGTATTTTATTCCAATAAACGTAATCTACGCTAACAAGTATTTAATCCATACTAATATTATAAATGTGAAAGTATCTCTGTCTATTTGTCTGTCTATCTGATACGCTTTCACGCCTAAACCACTGAGCCGATTTTAATTAAATTTGGTACAGAGATAGATTAGACCTTGGGGAAGGACATAGCTATATTTAGTCGCGATAACCGACATCCACACGGGTGGAGCCGCGGGCAATATCTAGTAAGTCGTAAATACAACTGCAGAGTTGTCGTCTGAACAAATAACACGTCTAGATTTACACTATAAACTAAAAAGGCAGATAATTCTCTCTAGATTTCAATTATTAAAGTCCTTAAAGAGTGTATAGAACTAGACACACCAATGTTCATATATAGTACCTAATTTTACGGAGTTTTGCATCCATTACAGAAAAGCCACATAGTAGTTTTAATGTGTCTCGCATTAACTATAATGAAACTTTTCAATATTTTTTATTCATTCTTGTGACTTTTGTATGTTCGAAAAGTTGATCTTAATCAAGCAGAAGCACAAAAAATCACAAGACATCAAAATACATTACCGTAGTTGACTTAAAATACCATCTAAATTTTAGTGCCGAAATTAAGTGACAATGCAGAGTGTCAGAACCACATAAGTGAGTATGCACAGTTTTTAAATATAAATTGTATCCAGTTATTACACATTTACGAAGATATAATTTTTATTCTCATCCAAATTAGTGTTATTCACTAATTTCATCATTAATAGAAATTCAATGCACTTCTAGTAATTTACTTCTTTCTGTCTATGGAGGGTAAGAGGTATGGACCGTGCAATAAATACCCGAAAAAAATACCAATGAATGAAAAACAGTCCTATTCAGTACTACTTATTTGTAAAAATATTTGAAAATTATTTCATATAGATTAATTACAACATCTAATAATTAGGCGATGCTAACTTTTCTATGTTTAATTGTGTTTAATTCTATTTTTGTCTAACAAATTCTTGGCACTTCCTTTTCAAATTTGGGACCTCTGATACAATAGCGCCATCAGAATTTACAAGTTTTATATACAGAGTACGTTCTCCTTACATCCACCCTCCATAGTTCTTTTACTTAGATATATTGTTTTTCACAGACAATCATATTGTATAGTTTTTTTTATAAATTCATAAACTAAACGAAGCTGTTAGTTAGAGGCATCGGATTAGATTTATAGATATTTCTTTTTTTACATTCTTTGAAATATACCGACACTTCCGGCGGCAATCGAGCAGTCTTCGGAATTCGGCAACCATAAACACCATGTCAACACATTCTCTATGGTCAACACAGATAAGAAATAAAAGACGTCATTCATTAGATACTTTTCGCGCCATTTTCTCTCATTCAACAACAAGAGGTTAGTTAAGTTTTTGTAAGAATAAAGTGATATTAAAATCAAGATGTATTGTCTGTAAACGCGTGCTACGCTCCAAGAATACATTTTGTGACATCACTGGGGTCAAAATATATGCCGGTAGCTATAGGTGCTCAGGCTACGCAAAGTGTGTGTTTTGAGTCTCTTTGGTGGTAAGCGCGGAGTGCGACGGCGGAGTCGCACCAATCAACTAATCATGAGCTCAAGTCATTGGTTGATGAGTCCTTCTATTAGGGGCTGTCCATTGATCAGAATCACGTGAGGCTCAACAGGGAGAGGGGGGGGGGGGGGGGTCCAGAAAACATCACGAAATATCACCAGGGGGGAGGGAGGGGTATATTGGGATATCACGTGTATATTTTTTATTATAACTGGTGATTTTTGTCACGATCTCACGATTCTTAGTTCTTAGTTCTTAGTTCTAGCATTACACTGTACCTAATTTTTTACGAGTAACTTAACATTTTCTGACATTACATAAAAAAATATAGGTACGTGATTTTGGCTAGGGGGGAGGGTTAGTCTAAAACCTCACTACGTATCACCACGGGGGATGGGGGGGGGGGAGGGGTTAGAAAATTGCTAAAAAAACATCACGTAATTAATGGACAGGCCCTTACCGTGTAAAACGGTGAATAGATCTTCTCTTTATCTTTATCTTTTATAGAAATAAAGTGGTCAGCTAAATTCTGTGTAGGTATTTTTTTATTTTCTTTCAAGGGAAACTATGGAATATTTCAGTGTAATAATGAACAGAAGTATCAAGGTTAGATACTGAACATTTTGTAAAAGAATTATTAAAAAAAAATCTAACGACCATTTTATTGCTATTCACACATTGATCTCTATTCACTCCGTTTTAAAGGTACTTTTTTGGTTGGGCAGTTCTAGCGTGCGAGCTTTTTGACATTTGTTTACGAACTTCACCAAAAAATCCGCAGGAGGCCACCACTTTCCCTTCAACAGTGTCAAATCGTACTAAATTGTTTTTGATTAGTGACACAACAGTATTTGACACTTTTGACAGTGACAACCATTGTTCCTGCTGCCGCCATTTCATGAAATCGTTGCTTTTATTAAAACTACACAACATTGTGGCACAGATATCCCTCTTACTGATCCTATAACGGCTTCTCAGTATAACCTTTTTCCAAAATTGTTTTTTTTTAATTCACTGCACTTGACACCCAAAATTTATGGCACTGAAGAGAGGGGCGGCTCCAAGGCCTCCGTCTCCGTCGGTGAGTTGGGAGAGGTACTTGGGTCTGCCGCAGTCGTTACAGGTACAGCTGTCTTTGAGAGTGCAAAGCCCTCTAGCAGTGGCGATGGCCTCCCATTTAATCCGTTCGTCGTAGGTGCCGTTTTTGAAGAGGAGGTTCTGAAAAGGTAGAGTTTTTAATGTGAGGTAAGCGGAATGAGCTCTCAGCTGTGGTTTACTCAATCGATTACAATGTGAGGTTCTTCAAGAAGGACATTAGAAGGTTCCTACAGGGACGCCAGCGCGAGTGTGACGCCCCTAGCGCTGTACACGTCCATTGGGCATGGTAACCACTTTCCATCAGATAGGCCGTGTGCTTGTCTACCACCTAAGTGACATAAAGTAGTCGTAATTGTCGTAAGTGGCAGTAGTCGTAAGTGGCAGTAGTTGCAAGTGGCAGTAGTCGTAAGTGGCAGTTGTAGTAAGTGGTAGTAGTCGTAAGTGGCAGTAATCGTAAGTGGCAGTAGGCTGGTCACATCTGTCGAAGGACTGATGGCTGTTGCTTTAGCGGCTAAAGCAAAATCACTGTAAAACTAGGCTAAAGTTTAGCCGAATCGATTGCTTTAAATGCCAAAGACATTGTAAGCACTACTACTTTAGGCATATGGCACAAAAATATACCAACCCGCATGACTTCCACATTACTTGCTTCCCACATATCAGAGTCCTTCAACGGGAGTCGAACGGATTCCTTCACTACTTTCACCGTTCTCTTATTCTTCTTTGAGGTCTCGCCGCAGACCTTCGTAGGCAGGTCTTCGATTGGAGCTATAGAGGCCTCGGAGCAGACCTTCGTAGACAGGTCTTCGATTGGAGTTATAGAGGCCTCGTCGAAATGTACCTCGTCGAACTGTAAGGACACAGCGTCGCACAGCGTGTAGTCTTCTTGGTCTGAGTTGGGGGTTGAAATTGATGTGGCCCCGTCTTTTAGGGGTTTATAGTCCATCTGTAAATAAACGATGAAATTGGAAAAAGCGAAATCAATACTCGGGCAGGACTCGAACCCGCGATCTTTCCCTTACAGAGGGAATGCTCTGACTACTGAGCCACCGAGCTTCGCCCGAGATTGATCCAAATTTTCCAATACATCCATTTCCAATTTGTTTAGTTTAGCATACTAAATGCTTTAAAATTATCTAAACGATTAAAGTTTGTTTCTTGTGAAATTCTTTTAAATACCTACATCATAACCGTCTTCTAGAGTTGGTGACAAAAGGCTCGTTTAGATGAGGAGAGTTCCTCTCACGTATGGGTCCGAAAAATCGTACGCGACTATCCCTAGCAAGAATCGCCATAGTATACCATACTGCGTCTTTTTGCTAGATCAGCAATGCAATTCTGTAAGCGCACAAGACGAGCACAACGTTGCGACAACCTTGATAGAGATTGTCATTGGTCGCACTGGGTGACGTCACTGGAGATCGACCAATGACGCAACGTTGTGTTCGTCGTTGTGCGCTTACAATTGCATTGCAGGTGAAAGAAAGAATGAAAGTAAGATCATTCGTAAGGGCAGTTGGCGGCCTAAAAAGTGGGATTTAAACTGCACTGCAATTCACTAAGCGAGCACAACGATGCGAGGCGCAACGTAGATTGTCATTGGTCAGATTGTATCACGTCATTGGAAATCGACCAATGACAGTGTCTATCGCGCACATCGTTGCGACTCGCATCGTTGTCGCATCGTTGTGCTTGCTTAGTGAATTGCACAGCAGGTCTAGTTACAGAACGTCGAAATCACCAGTGAGGTCTGACTTTTGGAGGTTAGATTGGATTAGTTTGTCATACACAATGCGACCTATTGGGAAACGATTTCGATCTGCTGTGCAATTCTCAAAGCGTTCAGCACAACGTTGAGACAACCTTAATCGCGATTGTCATTGGTCTGACAAAGTGAAGTCACTAGAGATCGACCAATGACAATATCGAACAAGGTTGTCACAACGTTGTGTGTGTTCTACTTCTGGAATAGAATGACAAATGTATAGGATTTGACGTTTTTGACCATCGTAGACGCCTGTCATATACGTATATGACAGACGTCAAATCAGGGATTTGACGTCACGAATTGCCACTTGTTTAGAGGGGCAGATACGTAAGCCGTTTGCGCGTGCTTGAGTAACAAACTTCTCCGATATCTACACATTATGAAGAACTTTCACATTTCACAAAAAAAAGAAAGAAAGAAATATTAGTACTATTAGTAGGAAGGAAATAGAAGGTAACATTACCTGTGAGTCCTCGTGATCACTGCTTGCACTCAGGCGACGTGTTGGTGGCACGGTAGGTAGTAATCGTTTCTTCTAGAAGAATAAAGGTAAAGAATTAGGATTACAACATGTGACTTAGATGGGTCTTAGTGACTCTGACTTAGATGGGTCTTAGTAACTTTGACTTAAGGCGGCCACCCACTTACAGTCCGCCTGCAGTCCTTATGTCATCAATGTCATCATAATTTTATTACCTCAGACCAATGACATTTCATAACATAGACATGTCATATGCCATTATTTTATTCTTTTAGTCTGATGTTATTACGTATAAAATGCCGACGGCCGTAGACTGTCCGGCCTTTAACTGTCTTTGCTGACCGGAACCGTCAAGCGTCCACACACATAATAATAAATTATCCGTCAGTCCAAAATTGTATACGAAACTGTAAGTGTTTGGGCTATTGCGATGAACTGACAGATTCGTTCGATAAACTGTTAGTGGGTGGCCGCCTTTAGATGAGTCTTATTGACTTTGACTTAGATGGGTCTTAGTGAATTTGACTTAGATGGGTGTTAGAAACTTTATTTATTTTACACTTTTTGTACACTATTTAAAAATACAAAATTAAAAACATAAAATCACTATGGAAATAGTACAAGGGCGGCCTTATCGCTGCAAGCGATTTGTGCCAGGCAACCTTTGGATGGTCAGATCGGTTGCAGGATTGAGTGGTAGTTGTTTTGGCGTACATACATTATACACAGGTATCATATCTAATTTATATTTCATATATACTCAAATACATATCTACATACATACATACATACAATCACGCCTTTATCCCCGGAGAGTTAGGTAGAGGTGAATTAACACCCACATTTCACCAATCATTGTATTAGGTCCCAAGTAGTAGGAGCCTATTGCCGTTTTCTGGGCACTATTGTTGACTCGAGCTATGTATAGGCTGAGTGGACTATATATATCTGTCTGATGTTAAACAGGCCATAGTCTGTTTAGTAGATTAATACTTAAAACCTTACTCGTGGCCTTACAGGTTGTTCTTCCTGACCATACTGCACTTGCACGTGTATATTCACTTGGCGGTACCCCCCGTGTTCAGGTATGTCTATGTCCGCGCTCGTTGAAGCTTTCGGTGAAGATGGTAGGGGAACTGAAAGAACGTTAGAATCTGTTGAATTTGTTCAAGTTCTATTAGTGATAGGTACAGAGGCATGGGACACAGGTGTATTGTAATTGGACATCACTAAAGCCTTAGTCAAACTAACGCGATCAGCTTGCGACCGCCGCGGTCTGCGATTGGCCAGCAACTGATCGCCACCGCGCACGCCACCGCGGACGCAAGCTGATCGCGTTGGTTTGGCCTTGTCTTAAGGCTTTTTGGGTTTAGTCGAACTCATCTGGAAGTCGGTATAAGTTACTGATTTACGAACGAGGTTTTAGTGTGGACTTCACCTAGGAGTTGAGAGGTCAAATCAGGTGCGGTCGTAGCCTGATATTGGGGTTACGTGCGGAAATTCCTTCAGAAAAACATTTTTGGAAGACTTTTCAACTTCTCACGATTTAGAGGGAGGAGGGTGGTCTGTCCCCTGTGATCCCCCTCATGGATCAAGTGGTAGTAGTTTCCATGGAGGACATACATACGTCATAATAATATGGAAATCAAACAAAAATGTAGAGAAAAAGTAAATGGTGAAAGCCGTCACCGGGAGAGCAGTCTGGAAGTTAGGAACAACCTTACCATGGTCACAGCTGTTGCTGTTGTGGAGAAGGTTTTCTGTTGAAGGCTGCTGGTCCGGATTATCTCTGCTGCGAGCTTTGAACAGCCCGAACTTGGCTGGAGCCATAATCTGGAAAAAGTTATTAACTACAGTTGACTATTTTTTATTATAAACATTGACATCGGCGTAACCCTGAGATAGAATTAATGTATGTGGGATCCTGTACACTTACTCCAGTTGTGGAGTATGGCTGTAGTTGTGTTCAGAACCAAAGGAAAGGAAGGCTTTAAAATTTCATTCGAAAGGAAAGATTAGGGAGTAGAGTAACCTTTTTGGAAGACTTTTCAATTAGACGTGCATGATTTTGGGGGGATTATTTCCCCTGTGACCCCCTCCCCTCGGACCGCGCATGAAGAATAGGAAACTCCAGTCTCCAAAGTTCTTTTACAGGCACTCGGAATTGGCGTCCGGATCATGAATACAAATAAAACCTTTACTCTGCACGATACACAGATACTTAAGGCGGCCACCCATTAACAGTCCGCCTGCAGTTTCTAGTCCAATCGGGCGGCCTGCAGTTTCTGGTCCTATCGGGCGGCCTGCAGTCCTTATGTCATCAATGTCATCATAATTTTATTACCTCAGACTAAAATAATAACATTATTTTATTCTTTTAGTCTGATGTTATTACGTATAAAATGCCGACGGCCTGATAGACTGTCCGGCCTTTAACTGTCTTTGCTGAACGAAATCGTCAAGCGGCCACACAATATTAGCCGTCGCGTCAGTTCAAAATCGTATACGAAACTGTAAGTGTGTGGGCTATTGCGATGAACTGATAGACCGATATCATCCGGTTGTCGTTCGATAAACTATTAGTCGGTGGCCGCCTTAACGTCAAAGTATCAAGAGAATGGAACATTGCGATTGGCAGGCTTTACACACACATAGGTTCACAGTAGGCAGGTGGCCAATCACAATGCATCAATTCTCTGGATACGTTTTTGGGCACTGGCCCTCTAGGCAAGTGGCAATTCGTTGCTCGGCGTATGATGGGATAGAATGCCAAATTTATGGGATTTGACGTATATGACAGGCGTCAACGAATGTCAAAAACGTCAAATCCAATACATTTGTCATTCTATTCCATCATACGCCGAGCAACGAATGAGCGGTTTTCCAGTAGGTAGGTATAATAATCAGTTGGTTTTTAAGTCATCAGGAGATGGCGCTAGCATAGCTTTTGGTAATTTTATTGTACTCTGAGGTTCGTTTGTGGTATTTTTTCATGGATTTGCGATGTTGCCAAAGTTTAATTTCATTTACCCATATTATAATAGATAAAATATAATAAAACGCTTAATTCTTTTCGCGTCACTGTCTGTAATTTAAAATAATAATATTATATTTAAAATAATTGTATCAGAAAAAATGACAGAATATTTATGTAAAGTAAATTATTACAAAACCGAAGAATTTTTTTTCCATAAATTAGGGAACACTAGATGTGACACCACACTCTTCTTACCAAAAGTCCGGCTGCGCCATCTAGAGCGTCTTTAGGAACCCTATAAATACCTACTGGAAAACTGCTCATTGCCACTTGTCTAGAGGGGCTGGTCGGATACGTAATAATAACTCCGGACAAGTATCTTGGACCTATACGCGCAGTACCCATTTCTTGGGTGTCTTTTGAGGATAGCACGGGGTGCTACTGCGGTGGACGAACTCAAATTCACCAAGCATAGATTATTATGAAGCAATCAACGGGCGCCAGAACCTAGTTTGTCTTGAGATTTAGTGTCCGGAGTTGTACTACAAAACGAAGCTATTAATTACAAGTAAATGAAATAGTTACCTCATTACGCAACCGCGTGCAATGCTTCATAATTTTTTTTCTTATATTTTTAATATACATGATTTATTTATTTTTATTACTGAACCGTTTTAGTAACTATTTTGAGATGTTTTATTGCCTAGTTATACCTAGGTATCCAATCACAGGATGTATTCACAGTAATTGATGCGCTCTACGCTGTATATTCTTGTAGGTTTGATGACAAAAGAGTTATTATAATGCACGGCAAACAATTTGAAAATGTATTCTAGCTGCGAAGAAAGCAATTTTTAGATCTTTTTGGTAGTTTGGTGGACTAAGAGCTCCAAATAACCAATTATATTTGTAGCCGTCGTTCCGTCTTCGTTCGAACATCTATTGGCAATCGTTACGGGTAGTAGGAGCCCTAAAAAGTCCTGTAACGAGTCTAACTTCAGTACTTCGATATCGCCAATGGAATGTGCAGGCCAGATGGTAGTCGTTTCATGGAAGATGTCGAAGATCAGCCAAATACGCTGTTAGACTGGATAAAGTGGACCCCAGAATTCGAAGTGAACGCTTCAGACGCGACTTGGATCAACCATGGACCCAAAGAGCTTGATCATTGGTTGATCAGTCCTTTTATAATTTTTTTGGTTGGTCCATAAGTGTACTTGCGCGAATTTTCCGTCTTTTATTCAAGATGTTTGCCGGCTCTTGCATATAGTTAAACGAACTTTAACGTTCTGACACGAATATCTTCAAACACGTTTAAATTGTTATGGTAGATAGCGAATAGGTATTAGATACTTTGCTTTTACACGCCACAGAATATCACATTATTTTTAGTTAGTTAAATATTAAAATGTTAATTACTTTGACAACAATTTGGTATACTCGACCTATATATACCCTATACCATAGTTTATGACCTTTAATATCTATACAACTCACTTCAATACCGGATTTTATCTATTTTTCGCCTTTTTAGACAGTATTTCAATCGACTATTTGATTTTTTTTTACGAATTTATGCCCGCGCGAAACCGGAAGCATCTCTTTAATGAATGGCTCTAAGCCTCTTATGTAAGTAATAACCGTATAATTTTCACTGATTTCAATTAAACACTATCTTCACTGAACAACCATCTACCACCAAGATCCGAAGCCTTATGAAGAATATTCTAAAAACTGCGACAAAAAAACTTCAAAAGCTTAAAGAGCTCTTGATAAACCAAGTGTTCGTGATTCGTGATATTCCACGGTCAAAGGCGACTGAAGTACTGAACGATGGCTTTGTGGAACGCCACTCGGGCCTTGTAGTACCAAGGTCGGGGTATCGATTCGCCAAAGTACCATATCAAGGGGAGTGACGTATTATATACACGGGTTTTTCTTGAGACTTAAGGGACTGACTGCCGCCTGAGAATTTTTTTTACGCAAAAAGTGTCTATGAAATCTTATCTTATCTTCTATCTATATCTATATCTTATATATAAAAATCAATTGCTGTTCGTTAGTCTCGCTAAAACTCGAGAACGGCTGGACCGTTTTGGCTAATTTTAGTCTTGAAATATTCGTGGATGTCCAGGAAAAGTTAAAACGGTTTAAGCTGGCTAAAAAAATATGGCGGTACAAAGTTCGCCGGGTCAGCTAGTGAAGATAAAACAATATTCTCATGAATATAGTCACGTATGTTATCCGTTGGGGTCGGTAGATATCACTTTTTACGATGAAAATTACAACTGGTGTATATTGGCGCCCAACATGGGACTAATCTGTGTGCGGTGGTTTAGTGGTTAAGGAGACAGCCTTACAATCGACGGGGCCCAGGTTTGAATCTGGTAATTTACCACCGTTCACCTGCTGAGACCACCTGGGTGGACCGTGGAAAGATGTTTTTTACAGCGGCTCACCTCTGAAATAAAACATTGAATGCCCCTAACTTTATGTTGGTGACGGTACACCTCAGAAAGATACTGGCCATATTAATATCGATCACACTACCGACGTGCACCTCCTAATATAATCAATTTAGCTTAGCTGGCGGGGTTAGGAGCGTACGACTAATTTCATTTGTAATATAACCACATCCAAGTCTATTTCATGATACGCTGTATCTGATGCATGCTGTATGCTGCTCCTGTATGCTGCTCCTGTATGCGGTCCGCTACGACGAACTCGTACCTTCAGTAAAATTGTTGGCGCCCAACATGGGACTAATTTTTGTAAATAGTATTTTCAATATTATTTTTACATTTTTCAGCATTAGCTTTTACCGAAATATTTTGCAACTTTATATTAATCCAATTACCTAATGCCAAAAATGAAAACGTCAATTGTTCAATCTAAACAATCAAGACCCATTAAAATTTTAGACTGGTTCAATATGCATACTGACATTTGCAGTGAGCGGGAATCCTCCAACATAACTTTCATCATTCATTTCATACATACACACCTAAATGTAATCACGACTTTATCCCCAGAGCTGTGTTGTCCCACGTAATAGGGGGTGAGCCTATTGCCATATTCCTGACACTATTGTTGACTCAGGCTTTGCATCTGAGACTGAGTCAGGGCTGTATGTATATATCTGTCAAACAGACCTATCCCTTAGTCGCCTTGTACGACACCGCATGGGAAGAGATGGGGTGACCCAGATTTTACTCTGCCGAAAACCACACGGCTTCCATTCCATTCCTCCCTTCCCTTAGTAAATTATTTCAATGGTGCGAAAAAAACTTTTAA
Organism: Eilema depressum; assembly: GCA_914767945.1. NCBI lineage: Eukaryota > Metazoa > Arthropoda > Insecta > Lepidoptera > Erebidae > Eilema > Eilema depressum. The sequence continues at coordinate 5,429,405 of OU612040.1, forward strand.
AAGGACGTCAGCCCCTTAACAGTTGTAACTTGAGATCTTGAGATCGAGTTCGCAACGAGCGTGAAGGAATTCTGTTAAACTCATTATGATGTAATATGAAGAACAGCTATGTTCATTCTGACCTTGGCTAGAGGGACTGGAGGCTTTGTAGCTAAGTGGTAACCGAGTAGGTTAACACATGCAAGGTCAAGCCATTTCCATCACTCTTATAAGACACTCTCCGTGTCACGGAGAGTAGGTTAAGCCGTCGGTACCAATATCTATGGCAGTGATTTTTTTTATACAACTTAGATGGCAGACAAGCTCACGGACTTCCTGTTGGAAAGTGGTTACCGTGGCCTATAGACGCGTGCAACGCTAGGGGTGTACACTCGCGCTGCCGACCCCGTAAGAACCTTCTAATGCCCATCTTGAAGAACCCCATACTGTAGACGGTTGTAAAACCACGGCAGGGAGTACATTCCACAGTTTAAGCGTGCGGGGGATTAAGTTCCTTTCATACCTAACGTATTGTTTCCAGTCGCAACGTGTGGGGATGGTCTCCCTGTCTGCGGCGAGAGGTGCGATGATTGAATATAGAAGTGGGCATCATGTCGAACAATCTATCTGAACACACCATTGTACACTTGTACAGGGGTTAAAACACACAGCGATGCGAAGTCTCGCCCGAGGCGGGTTGTCACGACTATTTATCTGTTCAGCCCCTCTAGACAAGTGGCAATTCGTTGCTCGGCGTATGATGGAATAGAATGCCAAATGTATGGGATTTGACGTTTTTGACATTCGTTGACGCCTGTCATATACGTCAAATTCCATACATTTGGCATTCTATTCCAACATACGCCGAGCAACGAATTGCCACTTGTCTAGAGGGGCTGTGGTTATGGTTAGTTGGCGTCAGCCTGTACCACGAGTACGAAAGATATTCGTAACGATAATGTATCGAGAGGACGGATCATTGCGATTGGCCGCCTGCCTACTGTGAATCTGTATGTGTGTGAAGCCTACCAATCACAACGCTCCGCTCTCTCAATACCTTTAAGTTTCGAATTCGATATTTTTTCGTGCTCAAGGCACGGGTCAGTCTTAGATGAGTGAACACATTGAGAATTTGAGAACCTCTCGTGTCGCGGAGAGCTCGTTAAGCCGTTGGGCCCGGTTGCCATACGAACATCTATGGCACTGGGCTTGACTGTACAATAATGCACAGCCAAGTACTTTTGCCTAACATGACATTTTCCATTTCAGACGTTCTACTAGTATGACTATTTAAGATTTCAGTACTAGACTAGTATGTCGTTTAACTTTCATGTCGTTAATACCTCATGGCCATTTTACTAGTTTGACATTCTGATACGGAGGGGTCGTTACGGGTAGTTGGAGCCCCAAAAAGTTCGATGACTGGTCTAACTACAGAACTTCGATGCGATATCGCCAGTGGGTAGTGGAGGTCAGATGGCAATCGGCATCGAAGTTAGCCTGTAAGGCGACCCAACTGAATTGGAAAAAGGTTTGGAGGATTATGATGAACACGCCTGGGAACACCCAAAAATTTCGAAATATTTCGAATATTATAGTTCTTGAAATAGGTGACTGGGACAGGCTGGATGTCGAAGGTGAAGGATCGGCAAAAATGTCCAGCAGTGGACTGAAATAGAAGAAAGAAAAATCCTGAGAAAAATCAATCAAAACTCAACGACTTTTCAAAAACACGATATTTAGAGACATGAAGTCACACATACTCGTAGTACGAGTAGTTCTAAATAAAAATAATAGCTATTGTTTTCAAAATAAGAATAATAACTCCTGGGAAAACACATAAACATAAACTTAATTTAAAAAATACTGTACATACCTATGTTAAGCTATATTAAGCTTTTCATTTTACGCCAAGGTCAAAATTAATGGCTCGATATTTTGTTGAAATATGGTCACAATAATAAATTATGTAAATGTTCTATTTGAAATATATCAACTAGTGGTCATTACATTACATAAATAGACCCTACAGGTTGTTGACAACCTTATTTCTTTTTTAATAACTGGTTTCTGCGACCTAACATCAATTTTCGTGATACGCATCTCAAACGTTAAATAATTTTCAGTTTTGTAAATTATAGTAACGTTATTTATGTCACTATGTATTTAATATAATTATCATAAAGTAATATATTTACCTTGAATATCTCGTCAACTCGTGAAAAATATAAATGAAAACACAGGTATAAAAGTCAAAAACACATTTTTGATTTCACTCTCACTGATATGAATCAAAGAACAAAATGTTTCTTTAAATATTTCGTAAATATAGGTGCGCCCGTCAAAAATATTTCTCGAGTAGAAAATTCGTGTATAAATAGATAGTTTTTTGGTATATTTATGTTAAAATATAGATTTTTTTTAGTAAAAAATAAGCGACAGTCACCGCTTCCTGAGTAGCGATCGCGAAAGCTCTTTTTAGTTGGATCTTTGTGATACCTGTTACTTTGGAACTGTGAAAATATTAGACGTAAGCTGTATATCAACTGAAAGCTACCTAATATACTCTCTTTTACATTATAACACTTTACAAGAAACTATTGAAGATACTTACATTTAATTCAAAGGTCTTATAGTTTGGACAGAAATTCAAATCGCGGCAGGTCCATAACCTGAGCATATTCTGTCCAATTACAATATGCTTAAAATTGTTGACAACATTGAATATGAAATCAAGACGAAGTAGCCATATACCTCTTTAGTATGGAAACTAGTGTCGACAATCACACATATTTTGACTAATTACGTCACAGGAGATAGTGAGTTAAGTGGCTAAAAGCGTTGCGAATTAAGTTGTACATCTTCACAACAGTATGGCACACAATTAAGACTGCGGGGCAAATCTTCTCCATTTAAATTCTATACTTGATAGTTATGTACGCATATTTATATGATATACACTAAAATTTTATTAATTTTTAAAATCTTACATTAGTATCAAATTGGAAAACTATTCGCCGCCTAAATAATTACAATGTACATTAACGAAGTAAATTCAGCAAATGAGTCCTACGGTGGGCGCCAATTATTATTACTTATAAAAATATTGATATTACAAAGTATAGATATTATTTAGAATAAAATAAAATCACTGTTCCTAAATAACAGTTCCACTGGTGCAACTAAAAAGAGCCTTCCGCCATTGCACGACAACATCGCAGTTGCGCGCGCATTCTGTTTATAATCCACTTAGTTTCGATTTGCTATCTTCTCTTTCTAACATGCTTCAATTTCATTTTAAACCTTATCTGAATAGGCAGAGAGTAGTTATTCGTTTGGGAGTAAGTTGATATCAATGTATCATATTACACGCGGTTTTACTTGCTTTTATTTGACAAAGTGATCTATTAATACGCTAAACGAACCTTCGGGAACCTTTTCTCTGATTTTGTTTAGTACCTTGTTAGCTATAAGTTATCAATAAAATAAGAGAAAAAAAATAGTACCTACTTATGCATTTTACCTTGTATGAAACAATTTTTAACCATGAATTTATGGTCGAAATGGAGTAGTATTTTTATTGAACGTATACTCTCCTATTTTCGTCCAGGGTAGACAGAGACAAAAGTTCGAAAGCTGCCCACCTGTACTTACCATGGCCGATGGACGAGTGCAACACCAGGGGAGTCATACTCGTGCTGCCGACCCTGTAAGTACGATTCTGCGCAGAAGATTTAATAAGCAGGACAAGCCTTTGGTCTTCCCACTGACAACACAAAACCTCTCTAGTGAGCTCTGGCTACTCTACTCACCGCCGGGAATATAGTACGAGGTTATTATAGCCGCGGTAGTCTGCAGGGCGGAGGTTCTTCCCCAGTCGGACTGCTCAATTGGGACGGAAATTTCATTTTTGTTGAACTTGCGACTTTGCCCGTGTGAACTTCGATTTGAATTTGAAATTTCTTTAAGTACGCCATTGGCTATTTTTATTTTCTATATAAATTAATTTATAATTAATTTTCTACAACCTTCTACACAACGTTATCTAGACCCATGGTAAGCGTAATTAGCTTGTGTTATGAAATCTAGAATGCGGATATACATACTTAGATACTTTAATTTTGTAAATACATACATAATAATATTTATACATAGAAACACTCAGCTTCTATGTATATATAAAATAAAAATAGCCATAACCTGTCGAAATCGGCCTAGCCACTTCGATGATTACCCAGAACAAATAGACAGACAAATAAGACCAATAAATAATGTAGTAACCCGTCCGTATCAGAATGTCAAACTAGTAAAATGGCCATGAGGTATTAACGACATGAAAGTAAAACGACATACTAGTAAAATGTCTGAAATAACTGCTCTTTATTTTTAGGTGTTACAAAGTAATTAAAAACTGTTATTGTAACGTTACAAACGGACACTCCTATTTATTTCTTTATATACAGTATAGAGAGCGACACACAGATTTATACCTCATACCAATTTCATTAACAACCTCAATCGAATAACTACCATATTGCATTACAGATAAGGTTCAATTTCTAACGCATCAGATAACTTATTTGATTAGGAATGGACGCCTCAATCGAGGGGAGATTAGATTGGATGATCGCTGGTTACGTTAATGCACTGGACTGTGTATAGTCTCATCATCATCATCATAGCGTGTCGTCCAAAACTTCAAATCAAATCGATTATTTTCTTTGTAAACTTAACTGACCAGCCCTGAAAAGTCCCACACTATGCTTCGATATCGCCCAATATCGCCATTGGGTTTTGGAGGTCAGATGGCAGTCGCTTCACGGAAAATATCGAAGTCCAGCCAAATCCGCAGTTAGACTGGTAAAGTCCCCAGAGTCCGAGGCGAAAGCTTCCGTTGCAACTGGGATTAACGCTAGGATGAAGAAGACTCTGGCGCAGGCATTCCTCTCCTCGTTGTGTAGTCAAAAGGCGGTCGCTCGCGTAAAAGAAACATGAGTTAAAGTAAAAAGAGATGAAAAACAACACTGCCACTACGCCAGCATAGCGGTCTACACTATCGCTACGCTTGCGTAGCAGTCGATCACTATATTGTTACGCCGGCGTAGCAGCGATATGACATACGTTCACGCCTGCGGTAGACAGAGACCACATGTTTCTATTCGTTTCTGACATAAATTCTTCTTCTACTTTCATAATTGTTTTCATACATGCTCGTCGGTTTCGGATAGTCTTGACATGTCCTTGCTTTAAAGGCTGTTTTACATCAGACGAGCGAATGCTCAATCTATCCCCTATATGATATGTCAAATTCTATTAATGTAAACAGTGACAGAACATTCGTTCGTTGTTCTTTTTTATGTAGTTATACGCTGAAAACAAAGTTTAGCAAAATATTAAGAACGAATGCTCTCGTTCTAGCTCTAGCTCTGTGTTCGTTTGGTCTAAATCCATACTAAAATGCCTTCGATCGAGCGCTATGAACACAATATATCAACATCCTACCGCCAATCCCAGTTATATACAGTTTTGTGCAGCTTGCACTTCGGAGTGTGCAGTAGTACGCTCCACCGCCAAGCGTTTAGCAGTCGAACTTATCAATACGCCAGCGTAGCAGTCTCGTAGAAACCGCTACGCTAGTGTAGCACTATCGCTACGTCAGCGTAGCAACATTCGATTGCATCTAAAGCTAGCATTTTGGAACCAGTGATTCGCTCTCCTCATTTCTCCTCCTTCCGCCAACATATCACGTACTGGGGATATGCCTATTGCTGTCAAGCGGGTACATTGTCATGGGCCAGTAGCCCAAAATGGTGAAAGGATAAAATAAAACAATTAGGCCTTCAAACAATTTTGCATTTGAATAAATACTACATACATAGTTAGTAATACTGTTTCGTTTTTAATAACATAGTTGCTATCTATTACAATAAGTTTTATTTTTAATAATAAATCGCCAAAAATAGTCATACACCCAGCTCGATAACTATTTTTGGAATTTTCGTTCAAAAACAGCTATTATATGGACTATTTAAATAACAAGACGGATTTTTTTTTTCATTTGACTAGAATGTTCTTAAAGCTATTTTTGTATAAAGTCGAATGTAGATGAGATTGACACATTCAACTAAAAAAATACAAGACACGAAAAAGTTGATCAGTCTAAAAATCATAAATACTTTTCATTGCGTTAATTTTTTTAAGTTTGGCATTTATTGGTCAAATTTTAAAATATTTTAAATGTTTTTTATTATTGAATAGGTATGTATAAGAAATTAAGACATTTTTTATTAAAGACTTATTTATTCATCAATCAGTAGTATGGTGTATTTCTGTATTTCTGACTAAAATGATTTCAGGTTGATCTATGCAACCACGTCATTATAAAGAGTTATTATTATTTTTCAAAATGTTATTTAAGTGGACTTGTCAACTTTCCCGCCTTTTACAAAATTATTTGTCTATGCCAAGTTGAAGTGACATCATTAAAAAAATAACAAAATAAAACTAGTCAAACGTATCTTGTACATGCACGGAATGGTGTTTAACATACATTTAGTTTATTTATTTTATTTATAACCAAGGTTTTTAAATGCGGGTTCCTCGTTCATGTTGTGTTCGAAAAATGGACTCTCTCTGAAGATTACAGATGCATCAGCTATGTGCATTTGTCTCTTTCCATATCTGTAAAAAGAAAAATACATTTCAAGTCTTTTTTTGTACACAATACATTTTACATTACAAAATAAATATATAAAAAATGTACAAAAAAAACCATCGAACTAAAAGTAGTATAACAGAAGTGTGGGATATATTTAAGAGATGGCGCTGTTATAAAAGTTGTATTAAAACATAATATAGATGGCGTTGTAATACATTTTGTAAAAATTCAGTACTGACACCTATTGTCGCGTAGAAGAATTAATAAGGCCTACACACAAGCTAGCAACCAAACCTCCAATACCATTATATCCAAAAATACCCTACAGTTGGCAGTACGGAAGGCGATCTTAGTATTATTTCACGAAGTATAGGCACATAGGATGCATGGGAGCACCATTTTTGGCGCCCAAGTCAACCTCACCAGCTAGTTGGAACACCGGCTGATTAACAGACGACGTAATGGCTGAGGCTTTCCTCTCGTAATTAGGAGAACAGACGGCAGCCGCTCCCGTAAAAGTGAAGTAAACCAAATCAAGATAAAAAGTAGAAAAACGAACCATGGACTCTTAAATGCAGGTTTTAGATGCCATTATGACTCAATCACGCACAGATACAGAGAAAACTTCTCTACTTCTCTCTAAAATATTCATATCAATCTCGCCTCATGACTCGTATCTACTTCTCTCTACAAAACTCATTTCAATCTCGCCTCAAGCACAGATTACCTAATAGTTGGAACAGATAACTCACTGCCTGGAAAATCAACGATCCAACTCAGTTAAGTGCCTACAAGTCCACGTGATCAACAACTCCATACGAATATGTATCTTAACAGACAGCCATACGGTTATTATTACTTTGCAGCCGCTCGGCCTCGTCCTCGTAGTAACGTACTAGCAAACTGTATGACGCTAGGGTTGCCTCTTGCCTCACTTAATAAAGGAATATTTTTTCAATAGTTTAACATTTTTCTCACCTATTTATCGAATATCGAATAACAGCTGAATATTATTGAAAATTCGGTCAAATATGTATTTCATCTCAATCCTACCAGCAACTCAAGAGTAGGTAAGCTAATAGCTCACCGAGCGGCTTTAGATAAACTACTATTCTTAGTGCACAGTGGCGATTATTCTTACTTTATAGATTTTAACGAAAACAATGCAGATCTCCTGAAAAAACACACACGATTAATTCGCGCATAAAGTAGAGGTAACGCACCGACAGATTACCTACACAAGTACATGGGAGTCAAACGTCAGCACGCGACAGCGGCGCAGCGGCGCCGGCCGTCGTCGGCGTCGACGTCGCTGAGCGCCTCGCACTACCATCCTGCCTACGATTTTTTATTTACGATTGCATTCAAGTGTTAAGTCAGGACCCGGGCCGTTAGATATAAGTAGGTACTAGGTCAGATAGCTACATCATGTACCAACCAACCTATTATTAAATAGCCTAAGTACTGAATCCAACATTTTTTAAGTCTTTCCGTATAGTAGGTAGCGAAGTGGGTAGGTACTTAAATTACTTTGTACAACTGTACAAAGTAATTTATGATGCATATTGAATATTATCATAGGTAGGTACAGTTACTTAACGAACGTAATTGCACTTATTAAGTAGGTACCTACTTGCCGTTCTCCATTAACAGGCAAGCAGAAGAAAGAAAGATTTTTATTTGATTCTTTAGATTCGCACCCATACACTGCAGACGGAGCCTTCCCCGTTATGCGTTCATAATATCATCATAGATTGAGTATTAATTATTTTATTAACAATCATAAAGACTCGATTGAAACGTAATAAATAATAATCAAACGTATTACGCGCGTTTGCACCGTGCACACGCGCGGCTAGCGACAGCCCGACTGACGATGGAGGACCGTCGGCGACCCGCGGCGAGTAGGTGAATATAGCGCGCAAGTACATAGAGTGAGCGTGGCCTGCCTCAAGACTCTTCTCTACTTCTCTCTAAAAAATCTCATCTCAATCTCGCCTCTCTTCTATGCTTCTCTCTCAAAAACCTCATCTCAAGCTTACCTCCCCCTCCCATGCACGGAGTAATACTCCTGCAGCTCTTTCAAATAGTTTGATATTTGTTCCGCGGTGTCGAAGCGCTCGGGGCGGCGCGGGCGCGGGTATTGATCCTGCGCGGCGCACGACAAAATGGCGGACAGCAGTAAGATGGCGGGCAGGAAGAAACGCATTGTGGCAGCTGTAACAGTTTAAGAACAAGATTAAATGACTGAATGCAACCGATTAAGTTTTCCGGATTAGTGGGATAAAGTAGAGAAAGAGGGGGGTGTTTAAAGATTTCGGAGAAACTTTTGCTCAGCAGAGGGATGAAATGGGCATCTAGACCATTTTGTCCCACTGCTGAGTAAAGTCAAAAAAATCCAAAAATATTCGGCCCCATGAATAAATATTTGAATCATTTTTGTAGCACATACGGATGTCTGGAAAATTGTATTATGTAACTCTGTTCCGGCAGTTAAAAGTAATGGTGTAATAAGGATACTCACATACTTACAAGTAAGTAGGTACATACATATATTATAAACCGTGAAGTCTGAAAACATTACACTCTCTTTATGGACAGTTGTGTAAAAATACATAAAGTACAATAAATCCGCTTTACGGAAAGTTTAGTTTCAGTTCTACAAAAACAAAACATCAGCGACTGTACCGCATTCAGTTATTTTCCACATGTTCAATGAATGTTACAAATACAATACATTTCATGAGAGTTAGTTACGGTTTTAATAGACAAACCACGTATAGACGAAATAGAGAATTTTAAGGGACGATTTTATTTAATTTGCCGCGTGTACAACATGTACATGTCCCATAACACAAGCTAGTTAAGCTATGCTTACTCTAGGTCTAGAGTGATCTAGATAGTGCTGTGTATAGTGTGTATGTGTAGTCAATCAATCAATAAGCGTATCGCAGTCCACTGCTGGACATAGACCTCTCCCAAAGTTTGCTTTGGCCTACTATTTCCACGCTGGCCAGACGGATTGGTGTGGGGTTTTATTTCGAGTTTTCCTTCTCTCGCAGTGATATCGTCTGCGTATTTTTCTGTTAGTCGCCTCTTAACACACCCTTCGAATGAGATGGGGTGGTGATACTTGTATTCTTTTTCCGCCACCACATGGATAATTAGCGCTGTGTAGAATATCGTAGAATATTAAAACATGAGTTTCAAAATGAAGCTGTTAGCGTGTTAAAGAAATTCGCACTCAAAACCGGTACGGTGTATGTTGACTACCAACCACATCCTAATTTAAATTTATATTGAAACTGGCGCTCAAAAGCGACTAGGTAGCTGCTAGTACCTTACTTATTCTGTGGTAGTTCTAAATTTAAAAATATTTTGCACAAATTATGGGGCTACCCATCCATCCGAAACCTCGGCTCTCTTATTAATAAAAATCACGTAATCCATACTTACTCTGAAGTTACACTTGGACTAGTTAATCTCAGAGTAACGTCGTATTAAGCACGAATTAATATTGTTATTAATAAACGTGGAGTAACCTCGAAGTAACTATACATTCCTTACACTGGGATTAAGGCGTGTTTTATGGCAACCCAGTTATTTTAAAAGTAAAAAATTGTGTCTGTGAATGAACTAAGAACGAATGTAATGCTTAATGTTGACATAAGTGTTCTGTGGTTGACATTATGGACACTTGACAGTGCTGTTGACGCGCGGTTTTTGAAAAGATAGAAAACTCCAAAAAAAACCACCAAAATTATTGAATTGAATTAATAAAAAACTCATAGTACCTTTAAAATGAGCCAAAAACGGAATAGATCTATCAACTGGGATGAAGAAGAAAAGGTAAGTCACGTCGAAATATATTTCGTGATGATAAATTTTATTAAAATTAGTTTGGTGATTTTGTATTGCATTATAATAAGTAGGTACTTGTATTTTATTGTTTCAGCAATTACTTCGATCCATTTTAAAAGAGTATGCGGCTATCATTGAAAATAAGTCATTAGACAACAACACAAATAAAAAAAAATGCAAAGCATGGGAGAAAGTACACAAAAAGTAAGATAACTACTTGATACTACTGTTTACCTCTCTCACTCTCATCCTAGCGTTAATTCCCAGTCGCATCCGAAGCTTTTCAGCTCGGAGTCTGGGGTCCGCTTTGCCAGTCTTCACTACAGATTTGGCTAATCTCGATATTTTTTCGTGAAGCGATTGCCATCTGACCTCCACAGCCCAATGATAACATTAGGCGATATCGAAGCTTTGCAGCTAGACCGTTGTTTTTTGGATTTTTTAGGGCTCCAACTACACGTAACGACTGCTATAGATGTTCTTATGGCAACCGGGACCGACGGCTTAACGTGCTCTCCGAGGCACGACCAGACCAATGCAAATACCCATATCCCATGAACACAAATATTTGCACTGAGCGGGGATCGAACCCGCGCCTCCTGCGTAGCGGCCACGTTCACTACCGCTACGCCACGGAGGCTGTCTACTGTTTACCTATTAAACTAATATTAATTAACCACTTATTCAATCTTTTTTTTGTGTTAGGTTTAATGAGTTAAATGTACGGCCTAGACAGCTCGATAACCTAAAAATTCAATGGAAAACAATGAAAATAAATGCAAGAAAGACATACAACACCTTCAAGAATGAAACCAATAAAACAGGTGGCGGAGCAAGACCCACAACTCCTAATGATGTAATAATAGAAATTAAAGACTTATTGAATGTTGTATTCTGGTTTTCAATTTCAATAACTTCATTTATTAACCTTAGATCATCTATAAAGTAATACCTCTCCATTTCAAATAAACCTACGACAAGAATAAAATTTACAATTTAGGATAGATCTGAATCTAATCTACGGTTACTCCGTCGTTAAACCACATGGCGCCTGGGAATAACTTTAAACCGAGGAGTAGGCTCGGATTAGCTTACTCCCTTCTTATTCCATGTTTATTAATATGACATTTCACTATTCCAAACGTAAGTCGTAGACTAAAGTTAATCTAGGTGTAATCCACGTTTATTAATAAGAGTGCGGGTGCGAGACACGAAGGAAAGAAATAGCACTTAGGTAGGTAGGTAGGTAGGTAATATGATGTTATTTCGGATTTTTGCAGGGTCTTTTTGGTAGGCCGAACGATTTATTATCCATTTCTGAATTCAAAATTTATTCATTCTCTCTGACCACGAAGAACTGGATATATTTCCTTCTCCATGATTATTAACTATTATAATTTTGTAGCTTCTAAGCACGTTGGATATTTATCGTAAAATAAGTATTTTTGAAATGGGGAAAGCTATTCAATTTCCGAGACCGACACCACTTTTGAAAATTAAAGCAATTCACATCATCTATAATATTATGACACCTCTATGCTGTATGATCTATAAATATTGGCCTCTTCTGTCTATCTGTCTGTCAGCAAAAAAAAAAGCCTTTTTATACAGTCTAACACGTAAATATTTAGTCTGGCGGCAGGCCTACAATTTTATATCACACTTGAAACTGTATGCACCTATGCACATCAAGTTAATTTTGTCCGCACGTTCGTGACAGAGTGCATAGCTAACACGAGCTTTGTTTGCACGGTTCTCGGACAATTTTATTATGGAGCATTTTAGTAATAAATTGATCGAGAAGCTAAAATGTGTCCATTTTTTCCCCTCACCCCCTCTAGACAAGTTGTAATTCGTTACTCGGTCGGCGTATGATGGAATAGAATGCCAAATGTATGGGATTTGACGTATTTGACAGGTGTCAACGAATGTCAAAAACGTCAAGTCCTATACATTTGACATTATATATTCCATCATACGCCGAGCAACGAATTGCCAGGTCTTCGAATTGTTCTTGTCAACGAATTGTCTAGGGGGCTGAGCGGGACAGTCTTATCTTATCTGTTCTTCCTCTGAGTTATAATCCTGGTTGTATCAAAACACCTGCTGTCCAAATTACTCTTGTTTCCCTTTTGTTGAATTAGTTTGGTTAATTTTTTACAGGAGTGACTGCCGCCTGAACTTCCAATCCCGAGATGAAAGCTAGGTTATAGGTAGGTTAGGTACAGTAGTGTTTTAGGTTGCGAATGAACATACTTAACTTAGTAATTAGATACATTTTTTCTAAATACATACCTACATATTACAATACATAGAAATACTCAGACCAATGCAAATAGACATATTCATGAATACAAATTTTTGCAATAAGCAGTAATCGAACCCGCGACCTTCAACTTAGCAGTCAAAAGCTACGCCATAAGGGTCGTCGTAAAACTGAGAAATCTTTTAATCTGAGATGATTACCTTAAAAATGAAATTGCAACGTACCGTCAAATCTCAAATTTAACCGCGTGAAGGTGCTAAACTTCCAAGAAAAGACCTTTGAACTTTATAATTAGTTTTCAAAAGACCTCAAAAAATGTTTACTCGACAAAATGGTCGCGAGAAGTTAAACGTTCTGAAATAAAATCAACTACACTGTGGGATTTACACTGAATAAACAGTTTCGTGTTTGGCGGGCAATAAAAAAATATTTGTGAGTTTTTGGGCGACTAAGACTAAGCGGTTAAGGAGTCGCCTTACGATCGAGAGGTCCCGGGTTCGAATCCTGACCATTGCACTACCGACGTGAACCCACTCCTACCACAAGCAATTTAGCGTAGTTGGAGGGGTTAACAAGAATATTAGTAATTTCGGTTCCTATATTCTTTAAAAAAAAAAAACTATTTTTTTCCTAATATTTTGATAACTGCCCTTTTAGCGCAGCGGTTATAGGAACAACTGGTACCTACTTAAGTAACAGGTTAAATTACCGCCTTTTTTATACCACCCAGATCGCCGCCGAGCACACGGCCCACCTGATGGAAACTGGTTACCGTGGCCTATGGACGTGTGCAACACCAGGGGAGTAACACTCGTGCTGCCGACCCTGTATGAACAGTGAAATTCTGGATAGGGTCACCCCATCTCATCCTGTGGGTGTCGTAGAAGGTGACTGAGGAATAGGGCTGTTCTCCATCGGACAGTAAACATATAGCCCGTGACAAAGTAGGTACCCAATTCACGGCAATAGGTTCACCCCCAATTACGTGCGACGGAAAGTATAGTTGACGAAAAGTGGTTGTCAATACACCTCTGCCTACCCCTTTGGAGACTGGAGATGGACTTTCCGACATTCCCATGCAAAACTAGGCCGGAACTCACCCGGTAATAAAATAAAAAACATCAGAAATTTACACTATGGTATTTTGATTTTTTTATCTATACATTCGAGTCGTAAAACGCGGCAAAAGTATTCATCAAACAGCCAATTTCCATCAAAGCTTAGTAAAATTACAATATTAAATATTAAATGCTAATTATCTGATATACATTAAGCTCTATATCGATATATCGATGCTCTTACATAATATTGTCGCTATCGATATATTAATTCGTCATATAGGTCGCGTAAACACAGAGGACAGATAAAAAATGTGCTTTGATGTTTGAGAATATATGTTTCTCTATGGTTCTAACTTAGAATCATAGAGAAACAAACATCAACAACTTAGAAATTCTAAGTTATGACTATGACCAAGGCGTCCGAAGTTACGGACGCCTTGTCTGTGACCCCATCAAGAGAAAGTCCTGGGCCCATACCATGAACTCTTAAAACAGGTCAATAATTGAACTGCTGTCATTCTACCAACTGCAAATGTCACTTTGGAATCCCTTTGTAATCCTATATATTTATATGACAGTACAAAGTGACATTTGCAGTTGGTAGAATGACAGCAGTTCAATTATTGACCTGTTTTAAGGTTTATGGTAAGGCCACTGTTGATTAATGGAGGAGGCTCTGGTGCAGGCTTTCCTCTCGAGGTCGGGAGGTCACACGGTAGTCGCTCGCATAAAATCACGATGTATTTCCACCCCAATCGAGCAGTCCGGCTGGGGAGGTACCTCCACCTTACAGAATATCGCGGTGAGTAGAGCTCACTGGAGAAGTTTTGTGCTGTCAGTGTCAAGACCAAAGGCTTGTCCTTCCTTGTCTTCTGCGCTGACGGCACAGAATTTCTATATTCTTACAGGGTCGGCAGCAGGAGACTCCCTGGTGTTGCACTACAACCTGGGTTATCTGCAACCTAAGTGGTATAAATAAATTCGGTCAAGTGCGAGTCGGACTCGCCCATGAAGGGTTCCGTAGTAGCAAAGGTGAAAATTGTGGTTTATGCCGTATTAAAAAAAAACTACTGACTGGATCTCGTTCGAACCAATTTTTAGTGGTAGTTTGCATGGCAATTTACATCATTATTATTTTTAGATTTATCATTCTCTTATTTTAGAAGTTAGAGGGGGGGGGACACACATTTTTCCACTTTGGAAGTGTCTCTCGCGCAAACTATTCAGTTTAGAAAAAAAATATGTAAGAAACCTCAATAGCATTTTTAAAGACATATCTATAGATACCCCACACGTATGGGTTTGATGAAAAAAAAAAAAATTGTGTTTCAGTTCTAAGTATGGGGACCCCCAAAATTTAATGCTTTTATTTTATTTTTGTGTGAAATTCTTAATGCGGTTCACAGAATACATCTTCTTACCAAGTTTCAACAGCATAGGCCTTATAGTTTCGGAGAAAAGTGGCTGTGACATACGGACGGACAGACAGACAGACAGACCGACAGACAGACAGACGGACAGACATGACGGATCTATAAGGGTTCCGTTTTTTTGCCATTTGGCTACGGAACCCTAAAAAACGAAGTAACGACGAACGAACAGGTATCTATGATCTTTTTCAAACGGCTTAATTTTTGAAAATTTTTACCCTTGCCACTGGTGTATAGGTATGCATATAACCTTACAACAAAAGGGTTTATAATATCACACCTTTAAAAATAACATTCAGTAATTCTTTAGCCATTTTTAGCCCACGCGAGTTGAGGACTGAGGAGAGAAATAAATCACAGTTATATTAAAATTGTCTCGTGAGCTGACCGCGAGCCGGAAGGCAGGCTATATTAGGCCTAGTCGCTTGGCCCTTTCTCTGAAATGAGTCCTTCCGTAGCCTGATAGCAAATTATTTTACTTTTCAGTGTGAATTTAAAAAGCTCCAAGCTGTAATACTGTGTAATTCAGTAGAAAGTGAAGTACTTTTAAAAAAACATTGTTGTCTCTATTGGTTCCGGAATGTATCGTCAACGACAAAAGTGGTTTAACACTAGAACAGTTTGTGTAAATTATTTTTACCTATACCTACTCAATTTGGTTTTTTTTTTTTTTTTTTTTTTTATTTATTTATCATACAATTTAATAGCTATGAAGTTAACAAAAAGCCTGCAAAACTGTTCTAACAGTTTGACTGCAGGAAGTAGTCTCTTTTGAACTGTAGGTAAGTACTATCTAAATATTATATACTTATATCTATTTCTATATAAATATTACATAAGGGCCATCTCATTATTTCACCGTTAAGGGATTGTACTCAATAAATATTCCCTTAGTTTTTTCTTAAATTTATTGATGTCTGGCTCGAGACGAATGTTTTCTGGCAAACCATTTAGTAAATAGGGTAAACGTTTTTTTAATGTTCTGTCACCATAGTAGTTGGTAACTCTGGGTACTTCCAGTTTGCCAGTTGACACCGCCCTTGTACCATACTTATGACTTATTTGCGAGAGATTATTGTCTTGACTGCTACGGTTGTTAATTGCCAAAAGGTACTTATGTTTTAAGCTTACAGGAAGGATTTTACAAATTTTGAATAGTTGACGGTAGTTTCCTCTGCAGTTATTTTTAGTTTTATTATTTACAAGTAGTTTTAAAAATCTAATTTGTAGAAGTTCCAATTTATCAATATAAGTTTTAAATGTTAGGCCGTAACAGTCAAGGGCATAACTCAGGATTGAATCTACCAGTGCGTGATACAAACACTTAAGGGTGCCCTTAGGAACCCTGAAACTAAGGTGATAAAATTTACTAAGCAGTATTCTTAACTTATTACAAATACCATCAATATGTTGTGACCATGAAAACTGAGTATCTATTTTCACTCCAAGATAAGTAACACAGTCTACTTTACTAATTGGTCTACATTGGCAGTCGGATAAGCCCTGGTGGATACATGTGTAGCTATGAGTGTACATTAGAGGTAGCTGTTCAGGAGCAGTTAAGTATGGAGAGTGAATTATAAGAAATTGAGTCTTCTCTGAATTCAGTACGATACCATTATCGTGTGACCACTTTATTACGGCGTCTATGTCAGTTTGTTCAAGTCGACACGTTTCAGTAAGGTCGGTACCTGCTCGGAGTGTACATAGGTCATCTGCAAACATGTGAGCTGTGCAGTGTTGTAGGACCCCGCACAAGCTATTAACGTGCATCAAGTAGCAAACTGGGCCACATCCCGAGCCTTGGGGCACCCCACACCGCACCTGTACTTCATTGCTAAGAGTATTTCCTACTTTCACTCGATAACATCGCGACGTGAGATAGTCGCGGAACCATTCCTTTAGAGGATTTTCTAGAAAAACTCCGTTTATTAATATTTTTCTGTTTAAAAATTCATTTTATAGACTAAAAACCGAAATCGAACCACTAGTTAGTCATTAGTCAGTTAGTTAGCCTAATTTATTTGTATACCTAATACTTACATATTTATAAGTATTATGTGTTTTTATAAAAAGTCGCTGCAAGATCGTTTACCTCTAAATCTAACCGAATGGAGTATAGGAATACATTTAACAATTTTTCCGACTTCGAGGTGAAAGCCTCACCTCAGACCTCTGACTAACGCAAAGAGACTATAAATACAATGATTGGTGCAATGTGGGTGTTAATTCATATCTGCCTAACCCCTCGGGGATAAAGGCGTGATTATATGTATGTATGTACAAAAATATTGAAAAAATAATAATGCTTTCTATACATGGTAACAATCTACGTCGCTGACTGTACCTACTACCCCAATCACTCACTCCAAACAAAAATTGAACGTCGGCAGTTACCCTTGCCACGTAAACATATTATTACTGATTTGTTTTCATAAAAAATAAATAAAGACAAACAATGTCGGTGTTTATCCGCTAACTTGGGTAACGTTCGTTCTCCTCGCGATAGAGTTGCGCCGTGAATTACGGGAGATACAACAAGTGGTTTAGAGGTGGGACTTACGGGATTAGTATCGATATCGATAGTTTATTTTTAAACATCTGGTGGAAAGTGGTTACTGTAGCCTATGAAAGAAAAGAAGTAAAAGTTTTTTATTCTGCATAGATATGCACGATTAACCATACAAAAAAAAACAATAGCAAATAATAAAAAAAATACTGATCAGGCATCCAACCAAAGGAAAACGATCTTGTAGCGTCCACATCTACACTGTACTACATAAATATTAACAAATAAACCAGGCTGACAAACTGACTATTCAGAGGTCCAGCTAAGTACCTCAAGTACCAAGCATGGGCGTACCCAGTTTTCAGCAAATATTTTATGTAGTTACTTGGCCTCATGCAGAAGATTTTTTCTACAAAGGGGGTTGGGTAATGTTGGCGTCGTGTCGGAATTGAGCGGCCATCAATGAAATTGGTATAATATGAAAGTACAGTATAAAGTGATCAAAAGTTACTATGGACAAACTTCTTTAAACTATATCGGGACTTAGCTATACAGGGTGATATTTTTCAACTTTACTTAGATGGAAGTACTCTAAATACTGAAGATAGCGAATTCCACTGAAAAGAAACATTCCCTTATTTTTAAAAAGAATCAAAACTGCATTCATAGTTTTCTGAAAATGCCACACCCGGTAGTCGAACCGGCTAAAATCTTCCTATAACCTTCTATTTCATAGATTTCCTTTTACTTAATTTACCAAGTTTGTTAGAGAGATTTGAACCTTATTTTCGACCCTATAGATTGATGTAATAAAAATACAGGGTGTTATTTTTTCGAATTGTAGTCGGTTCGATTATAAGGCGTGGTAAGCGAGTTTTCAGCATTCCTTAAATGCAGTTCTGTTTCTTTTTTAAAAACATACTAAACTGTATGCAAAGTTTTCTGAAAATGCCACACCCGGTAGTCGAACCGACTAAAATCTTCCTAAATCTTCTTAAATCTTCTATTTCATGGATTTTCTTTTATTTAATTTACCAAGTTTGTTAGAGAGATTTGATCCTTATGATCGACCCTATCGATTGATGCAATAAAATTATCGGGTGTTATTTTTTCGAATTGTTCGATTATAGGGCGGGGCAAACGATTTTTCAGTATTCCTTAAATGCAGTTCTATTTCTTTTTTAAAAACATACTAAACTGTATTCAAAGTTTTCCGAAAATGCCACACCCGATAGTCGAACCGACTAAAATCTTTATAAATCTTCTATTTCATGGATTTCCTTTTATTTAATTTACCAAGTTTGTTAAAGAGATTTGATCCTTATAATTGACCCTATCGATTGATGCAATAAAAATACAGGGTGTTATGTTTCAAATTGTAGTCGGTTCGATTATGAGGCGTGGCAAATGATTTTTCAGCATTCCTTCAATGCAGGGCTGTTTCTTTTTCAAAAACACACTAAACTGTATTCAAAGTTTTCTGAAAATGCCACACCTAGTAGTCGAACCGAATAAAATCTTTCTAAATCTTCTATTTCATGGATTTCCTTTCATTTCATTTACCAAGTTTGTTAGAGAGATTAGATCCTTATGATCAACCCTATCGATTGATGCAATAAAAATATAGGGTGTTATTTTTTAGGTTCGATTACAGGGCGTGGCAAGCGATCTTTCGAAATTCCTTAAATGCAGCTTTGTATTCTTTTTTAAATAAGAGAGTGTTTCCTTTGAATGAAATTAACTATCTCCGGTAGTAAGAGTAGGTACTCGTACCCGGTTCGACTACCGTGTGTGGCATTTTCAGAAAACTATGAATACAGTTTAGTGTGTTTTTAAAAAAGAAACAGCACTGCATTTAAGGAATGCTGAAAAATCGTTTGCCACGCCTTATAATCGAACCGACTACAATTCGAAAAAATAACACCCTGTATTTTTATTACACCAATCGATAGGGTCGATCATAGGGATCAAATCTCTCTAACAAACTTGTTAAATTAAATAAAAGGAAGTCCATGAAAAAGAAGGTTTTGTAAAATATTAGTCGGTTCGACTACCGGGTGTGGCATTTTCAAAAGTCTTTGAATGCAGTTTTGTTTCTTTTAAAAAATAAGGTAAAGTTTCCTTTAAGTGAAATTCGCTATCTTTAGTATGAGGGTACTTTCCTTCAAGGTAAAGTCGAAATGTTCCACCCTGTATATCGCAGCTCCGATATTACTTACAATGAAAATAATGACATTTGTACGTGTGTTTAACCCAGTACAATGAAGTGGTATCAAAATTAATTATGGCCGCTGAAAAAATTAAGAACGCCACTGTCCATACTAGATTACCCAATCCCCTTTTCCAGCATTTTTGGCACTTTAGAGTACTTTGACCGCGTGGTTCCCGGTAGAGTAGAATTTGGGCCACCCCATCTCCTCCCACGCGGTGTCGTACAAGGCGACTAAGAGATAGGGCTGTTTAACGTCAGACAGATAACAATAGTGCCCGAAAAACAGCAATAGGCTCACCCCCTATTACGTGGGACCTAATACAATGATTGGTGAAATGTGGGTGTTAATTCACCTCTGCTTAACCCTCCGGGGATAAAGGCGTGATTGTATGTATGTATGTGTATGTAGAGTACTTTGGATGTAATCGCGATTAGTGAGTAGACATAGCAATTAAAATACTGCTGTATTGAACAATTCAACAGGGGCGAGAAGTCCCTATAACCCGATTTATGCCTGCTTGCTCTACAAAGGGAAGCCGTGATAGAGATATTTTTAATTCCCTACAAAAATCACTATGGTCGTTCTATAAGGCTTTTTTTTTTTTTTTTTTTTTTTTATCGTGCGAAAAATCCCCTCGGATACCTCCCCCGCCGGAGCCGGAGGAGGAGGTTATGTCGGACTCGAACCGACTAAAACGCACGCCGGCTGTGGGCCGTCCGTTGCCGGAGGTGAGATTGTTGTAGCCATATCCCTCGCACCCCGGCCGACCCAGGGCCATATCTCTCGATCTGGCCCTCTCCCGATGTGGGGACCGTAGAGTCCCAACTCGCCCCCGGGTATGGGGAGGCACGCAATGCGCACCGCCGCCGTGGCCTGCTTCTGCTAGGGTGACAGGCGGCTCCACCCGTCACCCCCAGGCCCGCGCTCATGGGGGACGGAGGTCGTTCTGCGACCTCCGACGCCCGAGTTGCCGTCGCTCGTTACGGGCCGCGCGGTTAGCGATTCTCCTACGCTCTTCGCGGGCCGCAAGGTCTGCGATTCTCCTTCGCTCCCGCTCCGCCTCCCATTTCACGAGCATTATTTGCTCGCAGAAGGAGGCGCCGGCGGCCCACGCATCCGCGCAGCGAACCATCGCTGCGAGCAAAGTAGCGAGCGTGAGAACTCTCACTCCCAAGGTCGCCACCAGCTCCCGTCTCGGCGTCTCCCACGCCGGACACTCGGTGAGCGTGTGCAGCGCCGAGTCCTCGCTCGCGTCGCAGTGATGGCACTCGGACGTTGGCTCTTTCTTCGCGATCCGATGCAGATACCGCCCGAAACACCCATGACTGGTGATTATCTGCGTCAGCCAGAACGAGAGGCCGCCGTGTGGCCTCTCTAGCCACTCCCCCATGATGGGTCTTACCGCCGCTACTACGGCGTGCCCTGCGCGTGGTCGCCCAAGTCGCAGCTCCCACTCCGCTACCATGTCCCTGTGGAGCCGGGATTTCACGGCCCGAATTTCTTCAGGCTCAGGATCATGTCCCCGCTCCCGCGCCTCCTTTCGGAACCGATATAGCGCCGAAAGGGTTCTCGCTTCCAGGATCCATGGTAGCGATCCGGCAAGGAGACTCGCTGCTTCGAAGGATATCGTGCGGTACCCCCTGATGACCCTGATGGCCACTGTCCGCTGCGGTTCATGCAGCTTGTCCGCGTGCCTGGCCTTCAGGTTATCCGCCCATACGGGGCACCCGTATAGAGCCATGGACCGCACGACACCCGCATAGAGTCTCCTGCAGGAGTCCTCCGGGCCCCTCAAATTGGGCAGCAGCCGCGTCAGAGCGTTAGCTGTGAGCACCAATTTGGGGACCAGACTTCGGAAATGCTCCCCGAAGTCCCACCGACCGTCGAGCACGAGCCCCAGATATTTCATCTGGGGCTTGATGGCGATGAGAGTGTCTCCCACTGTTATGCTGGATCCCGCTGGTGGTCCGCGCCGAGGTCCGTGAAAGAACATGGCCTTGGTTTTCTGCGGATCCACCTCGAGACCCAGCCTCCGGATCCGTTCCACGACTTGGGCAACCGCAGTCGTGGCCTTCCGGGTCGCTTCGCGGTGTGTAGCCCCGCTCGCCGTCACTAGCGTGTCGTCCGCGTCGTTCTATAAGGCTATGATTCTTTTCCACCCGCTCGGAAATTTTCACTCTTAGCTTTCTGCTTCGCAATGGGGATTGGGTAATCTAGTATGGACAGTGGCGTCCTTAATTTTTTCAGCGGCCATCAATAATTTTGATACCGCTTCATTGTACTGTGTTAAACACACATACAAATGTCATTATTTTCATTGTAAGTAATATCGGAGCTGCGATATACAGGGTGCAACATTTCGACTTTACCTTGAAGGAAAGTACCCTCATACTAAAGATAGCGAATTTTACTTAAAGGAAACATTACCTTATTTTTAAAAAGAAACAAAACTGCATTCAAATACTTTTGAAAATGCCACACCCGGTAGTCGAACCGACTAAAATCTTCCTAAACCTTCTATTTCATGGATATCCTTTTATTTAATTTACCAAGTTTGTTAGAGTGATTTGATCCTTATGATCGACCCTATCGATTGATGCAATAAAAATACAGGGTGTTATTTTTTCGAATTGTAGTCGGTTCGTGTTCACGCACGAGGCACGTGAACAATCGTCTACGCGACAGACGGCGCGGCGACGGGCGGGGGAGCTCGGATCGGACCCCCTCTTCACTTCAACTTAACCATCGAGCGGTGCGCACGACACTCGCGTTCCATCCAACAGACCAATAATCGATGTACTTTATTTTAAACTCTTTATATTAAACCTCATTACTACAGTCCACAATTTTATTAATTGTTCATCACCCGAAGTTCAAACAATGGTCCTTCTACCGTAAAAGCATACGAGCGCTTCAAGAAAAAGTCATCGTGTCTTCGTGGTTGGACTTTGGACCCGACGTGTCACCTGTTTGTTGCAAGTCATCGTGATCATCGTGTACAAGGAAAGGAATAAGGACGGTTAAAGACATACGTGAGTTCGTTCCAATTATTTCCCTTTCCTATCCAGTGTTTATTGTTTCAAATCAGTGTTTAAACTAATAATTTCAATTTCCACTATCCATACTATCGCATTCTTCGCCTCTCATTTGACCAGATAGTAATTGCTAGCCTTTTTACTTGCATTCACGTAATTATTGCTGCCTATAAATTCTTATCGCGCTTAATATTCTTAGCGCTTACATAATCGTCAGCTAAACGGCGTGGATAACTTGGTACCTACACATCGCAGCTGGCCCACTACAGTTTTTTGTTGCAAACAGCTGTGCGTTATAGACAATAGGCCATCTTTTTTATTACTTTAGTGCCCACATTTACCGTTTTTGCACATTATTTGCTTATTTGCGTTATTTGTTTACCTACCTCCTTACCTGTTCTTCAACATGGCGACTATAGAAAAATATAGAAGGCGAAGTTGCATGAAAGCTAAGCTCACTAATTTTGAAAACTACTCAAAGGTCCTCTTATCTTCCAAGGAGCTATCAGAGCTGCAACAAATAGACTTAGAAGCTCGTTTAAAAACCTTTGAAGCATTATACGAGTCCTATGACGCTTTGCAGATGGAGATCGAGTCAGCTTCGGAGACCCCTGACAGCGAGTATGGGGAGCGAGTCCAGTTTGAGGAGCGATATTACTCCCAGCTTGCTCAAGTTCGCAGGGCGTTGGCAGCCTGCGCTGCTGAGCGCGCTTCGGTGGCGGGTTCTGATGCGGGCTCCAAATCAGGTGCATCGTTTAAAAACAATTTTGTGCGCTTACCTAAAATTGATTTGCCACACTTTAATGGTAGCTATGAGTATTGGCTAGAATTTAGAGATACCTTCCTTTCATTAATACACAGTAGTGATTGTATCGACGACATCAACAAGTTCCACTACCTCCGTGCGTCACTTAAAGGCCAAGCATTAGAGATCATCAAAAATATAGATTTTAAGGGCGATAATTACGCAATGGCTTGGGACTTGTTGTGTGAGCGATACAATAACAGTCGCCTTTTAGTAAATAACCACTTGCAGGCTTTGTTTGATGTCGAACCGGTTATTAAAGAATCGTCTTTATCGTTACGACGGCTTATTGATTCTGTTAATAAAAACATACGGGCACTCAAGACATTAAAGGAGCCTACAGAGCATTGGGATACTCTCATAATATTCATGATATCTAGAAAACTTGATTTTATTACTAGCAGGCATTGGGAAGAGTATCGCAATGCTTTGTCTAGTTCGCCTACTCTAACGCAGTTTTCTACATTTATATCTAACAAGGCTGATTTACTGGAAACATTGGAAAATAATCAATCTAAATTAAACACACTTAATCAGAACAATAAACAAAAAAGCTTTATAGTAACTAATACTAGTGAAGAAAATTCAAATAATAATTTAAAAAATAAAAATTCACAAAATAATAACAATAACCTTCAGAATAAATTAACTAAATGTCCTTTATGTTCTAAAGATCATTTGCTTTATACTTGCGAGTCATTTAGAGCCTTATCTGTTGAAGTCCGTCTACAAAAGGCAAAAGATTTCAAGGTCTGTCTAAATTGTTTGCGTTCAAGTCATACTACCAAAAAATGTAGATTATCTGGTTGTAAATATTGCAAGGCCCGACATAATACTCTTTTGCATACTGAACCGACTAAGCAGGCTTATCAAGATCCAATGCCATCTAATTCTACTAGTGTTGCTTTATCTGCTGACACTTCTAGGCAGCTTATTAGTGCACCCAATATTTTACTGTCCACAGCTATCGTGAAGGTGGGCAGCCACAACGGTGAAAAACTCAACGCTAGAGTACTGCTCGACAATGGCAGCACGGCGAACTTCGTAACGGAGAGCCTCTGCACCAAACTGGGTTTGTCACGACGCAATTCAACTTCCACTGTGACAGGTATCAATCAACAGTCTTCTTATAGTACACAGTCTTGCCACCTCAGTATTGAGTCTTCTAACGGTAACTATAAGGTTAATTTGGACTGCCTAATTTTGCCTGAGATTACAAAAGTTCTACCCTCATCTATTGTCAATATTGAGAATATTCTTATCCCGTCAAGCCTTTGTTTAGCTGACCCCACATTCAATATTCCGTCAGTAATTGACATCCTCTTAGGGGCTGAAATATTTTGGACTGTCGTGGGCTCCGCTTCTATCGACTTAGGTCAAAAAATGCCTAAGTTATGTGAGACTAAGTTTGGATGGATCATATCCGGTCCAGTTTTCAAAGGAATTTCATCCTCTTCTCATCGCTCACATTTTTGTAATTTTGCCAATCCCATTGACAAACCAGACTTGTCAAAATTTTGGGAGCTTGACTCTATTTCTCCAAAACATTCACTATCTCAGGAGGAAAGAGAGTGCGAGTTAAGCTTCACACAGAACACAGTCAGGAACAAGGATGGCAAATTCACTGTTACGATGCCCTTAAAGGCCAATCCTACGGTCTTAGGGGACTCATACACCATGGCTAAGCACCGCTTCCTATCTCTTGAGCGACGTTTTCTACGTGACCCGGACTACAGGGCTAAGTATGTTGACTTTATGGACGAGTACGAACGCCTAGGTCACATGACTGAAACCAACAACAACTCAGCACCACAATCGGGTCACGTCGAATACTTCATACCACACCATGGTGTCATAAGAGAGTCAAGCACTACAACTAAGTTGAGAAGTGTCTTCGATGCATCAGCGCCATCTTCCTCAGGTATCTCTCTCAACGACTTACAGCTGGTAGGTCCTAAGGTACAAGATGACCTACTGTCGATTTTGTTACGATTTCGGCAGCATAAATACGTCGTCTCCGGGGATGTGGAGAAGATGTATCGCTGCATCGAGGTCACACCCTCACAAAGGCCTCTCCTACAAATCATCTTTCGTAGCGACCCTAAAAAGCCACTGAAAACGTACCGTCTCAACACGGTCACGTATGGGACCGCGTCAGCTCCTTACTTAGCCACCAAATGTTTGGTGAGCCTAGCGGACGCGGCTTCGTCTGATGACGTGAAGTCAGCTATATCACGTGACTTCTATGTGGACGATTTTCTGGGTGGGGGTCCTTCTATTCCTGCGACAATAACACTCGTTAAAGAGGTCACAAAAATTCTGTCGTCAGCACATTTTCTTCTTCGAAAGTGGCAATCTAACAGCCCAGAAATTCTAAAAGCCATTTTGGGCGATTCATATGAGCAGAATAATTCCTCCTTTTTAAATCTTTCAGACCACAACACATCTTCTAAAACTCTAGGCCTAAACTGGTTATGTAGCTCTGATTCCTTGTCATTTTCAATTAATATTGACAAAGTAGAAAAGGTCACAAAACGACACATTTTGTCAGTTATTAGCCAAATACTTGACCCCCTAGGGGGATCCTGCCTTTTCGCCGAAAATTGTTTGGCCGATTATCACTTGCCAACCAACGTTTCGCCTATTTTTCACTTTGACGACTAACGATTGTCAAATTTTTGTATGACAACGTTTCATTTGGTAGAATTATTGTTAAGCTGATTATTGTAATGACAAAAAACGTTTGGGGCATTTATCTTTTGTCAAATTATTTTATTAGGCCAGACAACTTTTAGACGAATCGAGTATAGCGCGCCCCAACTTGGATAGGTTAGGTTAGAAGGCTAACGCGGGAGCGGAGCGGAGCGGAGCTCCCGCTTTAGCCTTCGTGGTTATTTTTTTATAACCATCCATAAATAGTGACTCACTTAGTATTTTTGTACGCCACATTCAGTAATTTTGACAACAACTACATGAATATTATGCTAACTAAAACATTCGCTACTTGAAAGTTGGCATTTTGAAAAGTGTCATTCTAAAATGAAGACCAAACGTAAAATTGGCAACTGTGAGGTTGGGTAATAAAAACAAAATTATATCACAAGTTGGCAAATGATTATTCTGCGAATTAAAATTCTGCGAAACGTTAGATGGCAAGTGATAATCGGCCAAACAATTTTCGGCGAAAAGGCAGAGATCCCCCCCTAGGCTTAGTCGGCCCTTGTATTGTCGAGGCAAAAACTATTATGCAACGACTATGGGTAAATAAGTGTGAGTGGGACGATGAGGTTTGCAAGGAAATAATCGATATGTGGTCGACATTTGTTTCAACACTTCCTAGCTTAAACCTTTTGAAGATTCCTAGATGGGTTTCTATCGATTCGTGTGTGAAACACGAAATTCACGTTTTTTGTGATGCGTCTGAGAAGGCTTATGGCGCATGTATTTATGTTCGATCCATAAGTCACACTGACTCTGTTAGGGTTAGTCTTCTCCTGTCCAAAAATCGTGTAGCACCGATAAAGTCAGTTACAATCCCACGGCTTGAACTTTGTGCCGCTTTATTGGGGTCAAGACTGTGTACAACTGTTTTCGATTCATTGACTATGCCTATTAGTCAATGTGTGTTTTGGTGTGATTCAATGATCGTACTCGGGTGGTTGAATACTCCTTCAAATCAACTCAAGCCCTTTGTGCGTAATCGAATTAATGAAATTCTTGAAAATTCTAGCTGTCACACGTGGAGGTACGTGCCGTCCAAAGACAATCCGGCGGATCTCGTTTCTCGCGGGGCGAGGGCCGATTCCATCGGTGTAAATAATCTGTGGTGGTCAGGCCCGAGCTTTTTACAAAGTCATGAACATGACTGGCCTACTATGCCTTCTACTAGCGGAAAGCGAGATCTACCTGAAGTCGTTTCAAATTTTATTCATGAATCATCTAACAATACAAATCATTCACCAAATATCATACAATCATTAATTAATTATCATTCTAATTTTAATCGCCTGCAAAGAGTCTTAGCCTACATTAAAAGATTTATTTACAACTTAAAAAATCCTGATTCTAAATTACAAGGCGCTCTTTCTAGCGATGAGTTAAATAATTCATTGATGTGTTTACTACGTAGCGCACAAAGGGAAATGTTTCCGGAGGAATTACATCTTTTAGATTCGGGAAAACCTCTACCGCGTAAAAATAGATTAATTTCACTAACGCCTTTTCTAGATTCCGAAAAAGTCATACGAGTAGGTGGTAGACTCGACAATTCTCCGTACGATTACAACACTAAATATCCCATATTGCTTTGTAGTAAACACCATCTAACTAAAACAATATTTCATATGCAACATTTAAAAATGCTGCATGCAGGTCCTCAACTGCTATTAGCGCATTTGCGTCTTGAGTATTGGCCGTTGGGTAGCAGGAATCTCGCTAAATCAATAGTCAGACAATGCATTAAATGTTTTAGATTTAAATGTCAAAATGTACAACCCATAATGGGACAGTTACCTACATCTAGAACCAGCCTTGAATACCCTTTTTTAAATTGCAGCGTAGACTATGCTGGTCCAATACTCATTGCCGACCGGAAAGGTCGGGGCTGTAGGCTCACAAAATCCTACCTGTGCATCTTTGTCTGTCACGCGATCAGAGCAGTGCATCTAGAGCCCGTCACTGACCTCACAAAAGAGGGCTTCGTAGCAGCGCTTAATCGTTTCATATCTCGTCGTGGCAAACCGCGTAGCATCTTGTCAGATAACGGCACCAATTTTGTTGGAGCCAATAATGACCTTCAACAGTTCCTAGCTGACTCGACTTCCGATGTTGCATGTGAAATGTCACGTGAGGGCATCAGGTTTTCATTTTCACCTCCATATTCACCTCATTTTAATTCAATGGCGGAGGCTGCAGTTCGCTCTACCAAGCATCATTTGAGGCGGTTGCTAAGTCTCACTAACTTCACTTATGAAGAGTTGGCAACCTGTCTGTGTCAAATCGAAGCCGTCTTAAATTCTCGTCCTTTGACACCTCTTTCCTCTGATCCTACTGATTTCTCTGCTCTCACTCCTTCCCACTTTCTAATTGGACGACCACTTACGTCTATACCGTGTCCGCAGATTCCTGAGAAGAACATCAGCTGCGTTGACCGCTTCAAGAGGATTCAATGCATCCGGCAGCACTTCTGGCAAAGATTCTCTCATGAGTATGTTTCCTTGCTTCAGCAGAAAACCAAGTGGTCCACTTCTTCTGGCCAGCTCACTGAGGGGATGCTCGTGCTTGTACGGGACAAGGCGCTACCACCGCTGGTTTGGGCTTTGGGTCGCGTGGTGCGCACCTATCCAGGACCGGACGGCGTCACAAGGGTGGCGGAGCTAAAGACGAGGAGAGGAACCATCACAAGGGCGTTCAACAACATTTGCCCTCTTCCCTTTGAAGAGGTCAAGGGGTGGGAGGATGTTCACGCACGAGGCACGTGAACAATCGTCTACGCGACAGACGGCGCGGCGACGGGCGGGGGAGCTCGGATCGGACCCCCTCTTCACTTCAACTTAACCATCGAGCGGTGCGCACGACACTCGCGTTCCATCCAACAGACCAATAATCGATGTACTTTATTTTAAACTCTTTATATTAAACCTCATTACTACAGTCCACAATTTTATTAATTGTTCATCACCCGAAGTTCAAACAGTTCGATTATAAGGCGTGGCAAACGATTTTTCAGCATTCCTTAAATGCAGTGCTGTTTCTTTTCTTAAAACACACTAAACTGTAAGTATTCAAAGTTTTCTGAAAATGCCACACCCGGTAGTCGAACAGACTAAAATCTTTCTAAATCTTCTATTTCATGTTATTTTTTCGAATTGTTCGATTATAGGGCGGGGCCAAACGATTTTTCGGCATTCCTTAAATGCAGTTCTGTTTCTTTTTTAAAAACATACTAAACTGTATTCAAAGTTTTCTGAAAATACCACACCCGGTAGTCGAACAGACTAAAATCTTTCTAAATCTTCTATTTCATGGATTTCCTTTTATTTCATTTACAAAGTTTGTTAGAGAGATTTGATCCTTATGATCGATCCAATCGATTGATGCAATAAAAATACAGGGTGTTATTTTTTATAATTTTAGTCGGTTCGATTACAGGGAATGGCAAGCGATTTTTAACATCCAAGAAGTAATTGTAATCAATTAGCCTACTGCAGACTACTGCTAGACATAGGCCTCTACCAATGTGCGCCATTTCAGTCCATCTGGCTAGGGCCCCCCCCCTAGCCAGATGGACTGAAATGGGGCTACTTTCCGTTTTCCTTCTTGCTAGGAATAGTACTCTAAATACTGGAGATAGCGAATTTCATTCAAAGGAAATGTTTCCTTATTTAAAAAAAAAAACAGAACTGCATTTAAGGACTGCCGAAAAATCGCTTGCCACACCCTGTAATCGAACCGACTAAAATTCGAAAAAATAACACCCTATATTTTTATTGCATCAATCGATAGGGTCAATCATAAGGATCAAATCTCTTTAACAAACTTGGTATATTAAATAAAAGGAAATCCATGAAATAGAAGATTTAGAAAGATTTTAGTCGGTTCGACTACCGGGTGTGGCATTTTCAGATAAGTTTGAACACAGTTTAGTACGTTTTTAAAAAAGAAACAGAACTGCATTTAAGGAATGCCGAAAAATCGTTTGCCCCGCCCTATAATCGAACAATTCGAAAAAATAACACCCTATATTTTTATTGCATCAATCGATAGGGTCGATCATTAGGATCAAATCTCTCTAACAAACTTGGTAAATGAAATAAAAGGAAATTCATGAAATAGAAGATATAGAAAGATTTCAGTCGGTTCGACGACCGGGTGTGGCATTTTCAGAAAACTTTGAATACAGTTTAGTATGTTTTTAAAAAAGAAACAGAACTGCATTTAAGGAATGCTGAAAAATCTTTGCCACGCCTTATAATCGAACCGACTACAATTCGAAAAAATAGCACCCTGTATTTTTATTGCATCAATCGATAGGGTCGATCATAAGGATCAAATCACTCTAACAAACTTGGTAAATTAAATAAAAGGATATCCATGAAATAGAAGGTTTAGGAAGATTTTAGTCGGTTCGACTACCGGGTGTGGCATTTTCAGAAAACTTTGAATGCAGTTTTGTTTCTTTTAAAAAATAAGGGAATGTTTCCTTTCAGTGGAATTCGCTATCTGCAGTATTTAGAGTACTTCCATCTAAGTAAAGTTGAAAAATACCACCCTGTATAGCTAAGTCCCGATATAGTTTAGAGAATTTTGTCCATAGTAACTTTTGATCACTTTATACTGTACTTTCATATTATACCAATTTCATTGATGGCCGCTCAATTCCAACATGACGCCAACATTACCCAACCCCCTTTTACTGTTTACTTTTAAATTATCCCAGAACCTTAATATCGTAGTCATAGCATATCGGTTGCTTATCGATATCGATATATTTCAACCACATCACTAGCCAGTTGTTTGCCGTCGGTGGAACAATAGCGGCCACAATTTTCACCGTGCGTGTATGTGGGTTGGCGGCAATTTGCGCCGTTGTTCAGAGCTAAACAATCATTGGTTGATTATTTGTTTTTATAATGTTTAACGCGAAATTCTCCTTTATCCTAAGACTTTGACTTGCTTACCATCAATAGAGTTGAAGTTCAAATTGTTGTATCCCATTTAAAAAAGTTCTGAACTATGTATTTATCATTACGCATGTCACAAGATCGTAACGCCATCATACAATCATCATCTTTTTAGTGTTGTTTTTGGTTGCATCCAAGGCTTTAGAGGGGTCTGCTCACTCCTTCTCTTATTGATCTTCTTCATCCTAGCGTTAATCCCAGTTGCATTCGAAGCTTTCGCCTCTGAGTCTGGGGTCCGCTTTACCAGTCTGACTGCGGATTTGGCTGGAATTCGATACTTTTGATATTGATTTGGCTTATGTGGCTTTTATGGGAGCGACTAATGTTGGATCTCACAACCTTAGAGGAAAGCATGTGCTAGATCCAGTCGGCAAGTTCGTTAAACAGCAGGTGTAAGGTTGTTTTCGAGACCCCTATGATCTAATTGAGGCCTCCGAAACACCCCGATCTTATAGTCAAAGGTCATAACGTCAAATCTTCATAAACCAAAACATCTTTCAACTGTACAACCGTAAATCCAAAGAGACTATTTCAAAAAAGTTCCGCACGAACAATAATATTTGAATAATCCAGTGTTGCCTCAAAGACTATATTCACACCGCGGCGGATATTATTTTCACGGTTGGCAACACCGTAACTAGAAACGGAACGTGTCAAGATGGCGGCACGCGGTATGAATCCCGCCAACTTTGCTAAACAGTTTACAAGTTTCTAGTTTCTAAGTGTTAATTACTTTTCGTTTTGATATTGCTTTGAATATTTATGTTAGAATAACGCGTATAGCTTTTATAACGTTTTGGCTTTGATATGTTGGTAATATTTCGTTGATAAAATAATTAGTTTATCCATAGAGCAGGGAGATATTTCGTGCATGTAAATTATCATTCATTCATTCGTTCATAGGTATACCTCAACACATATATCTTGGCTTAAAAATGTGCTCTATAGCGCAGTATTACTCATGTGCGCCCTATCCCTTAGTCACCTTCTACGATACCCACAGGAAGAGATGGGGTGACCCTATTCTACTCCACCGGGAACCAACACGACTGTAAGTAAGTAAGCAAAAAGGAAAAAGCACGGAAAAGTAAGCAAAAGGAAGATAAAAGAAAGCAAATGTCGACTCCAATGACATATCTTTGGTCGACTCTAACGTTACGGATATAATTTTAAAGTGTTTTGATTTTTTTTTATTTCATTTTAATATTCTAGTCTACCTAATACCTATACTCCTCTATACTCCGTTAGGATATAGGTAGATACTTATTAATATCTAATCTAATAACACAGAGTAACAAGTTCTAGAATAAGTGAAGCAAGCTCATAAATATGAACTTCGTGAAACTTGTCTTGCAATAATTTGCGCTCCAAGCCGTTTGATGATCCTACTGGATGATACTAATATTAAGTATTCTAATATCTGTGGTGTGTTTGGAAAGTTCATATCACAAGAAGTGCATTTATATCAATAAACTTTAAGTATAGTATAAGTTTTGTGTAAGTTATAGCGAGGTGCAGCTGAAGCCTGAAGGGAAGGTGGAGTCACTTTCTCTAAAGCGTGGACATTCCTTCATAATGCCTTATTCTTATTAAATTAGGCTTGTTAATTAGACGTGCACGATTTTGGAGAGGGTCATATCATATCCCCTGTGACCCCACCCCCTGGAGTCAGCGTAAAAATTAGATTAAGTCAAAAAGAAAATATTTGATGAAAATAAAAATGCAAGTTTTAATATTATAAAATATTATATTGGTTTGGTAGCTTAGAGGTTAAGAAGTCGGCCTTACGATCGAGAGATCAAGAATTCAAGCCTTTACACTACCGACGACGTGAACCCTATCTAACACAAGCACTTTTAGCGTAACTGGAGAGGTATACTGATAGAGGCAATACTATTTAAATAATCATTTTGGTTAGTTTCTATGTCTCGTATTTATTCTGTGACCTCGTTCCAAATTCGAAATTCAAAATTCATTCCCGCCATACCCAGGAACCTCTATAAAGAGCTTGTCTACACAGAAGTCTATATCAACTCCCTAACTTTTCGAAATTCAAAATTCATTCCCACCATACCCAGGAACCTCTATAAAGAGCTTGTCTACACAGAAGTCTATGGCAACCCCCTAACTTTTAAAAAATGTTTTAACCTATATCCAGAAACCTCTTTCGACTTTAAAAGCATAGTCAAAAAACGTTTCTATGTCTCCTTCCAAATTCGAAATTCAAAAGTCATTCCCGCCACACCCAACTTCTTTCTCTAAACAGCTTGTCTACATAGAAGTCTATGGCCAGACCCAGGTGTTTTAATTCTATGTATAATATAACCTGCCCCCTGGACAATGCGCCCATAGGCCACGGTGACCACTTCCCATCAGGTGGGCCGTGTGCTTGTCTGCTATCTAAGTGGTATAAAAAAAAGCAATGACGAATGTATGGGATTTGACGTACCTATATGAAAATAGTCAACGTACTATGTCATTACTGTCAAATCCCATACAATCGACATTCTATCTACAATACGCCGGCGACCGAATTGCCACTTGTCTAGGGGAGCAGAAACCTCATTCGATTTTAACAGCACAATCAAAAAACTAAACTACCCACACGCTACTCGCTACGATACAGAGCAGCTCCCTGAGCGCAATTAGATTTTTAATCAAACATTCGGAACCAAATGAAGTTACGCGCCGGGTAATGGAGTGGTCGTAAAGATTTAACGTTCGTGTAACAACGTTTTAAACTTGGACTCACTTATTTGGAGTTTATGGTACGAGATAAGCTCTTACTGGTTCTGTTTAGGGTGTAAAATCTAAAATTAGGACTGGGAAACATATAACAGCTAATGACTTCTATTTATACTGGCTGTATGGAAAAAAAATGCCATGGATACAGATAACGTAATATTAAAGCTATGGAGGTTTTACTGGTATAAAAATGTCCTATTTTATAGTTGTCATACGTGTGGGTATGTCATTACAAAAAGGTGCGCTATGGAAATATACTCGAAGATAGGTATCAAAAAATCATATTAACTCAAATCTATAATCAATCAAAAAATCATCTACCGTTCCAAATTCAAAAATCCCAAATTAACTCCCGCCCATTTTTTTTCTAAAGAGCTTGTCTTTTTTTAATACCTTTTTTTTATCGTGCGAATAATCCGCACGGATACTCCCCCGCCGGAGCCGGAGGAGGAAGTTATATCTGACTCGAACCGACTAAAACGCACGCCGTCTGTGGGCCGTCGGTTGCCGGAGGTGAGATTGTCGAAGTCTTTTTTTAATACCTGCTACTTAAGTAGGTGGCAGCTTGTCTGTGACCCACTTGACGGAAAGTGGTTACCGTGGCCTATGGGTGAGTGCAACACCAGGGGAGTCACACTCGTGCTGCCGACCCTGTAAGAACAGAGAGATTCTGTGCCGTCAGTGCAGGAGACAAAGCATGGCAACCTTTGGTCTTCCCACTGAGAGCACGAAAACTCTCCAGTGAGCTCTAGCGACCCTACTCACCGCTGGAAACAACACGAGGTTATTATTCTGTAGGGAGGTGCTTCCCCAGTCGGACTGCTTAATTGGGACGGCAGTACCGTCGTGTCTAGTAGTATGACACAGGTAGATTTAAAAAAAGAAAGTTTTTGGGGATGTTTGTAATAAGTTGATGTTAGTTACTCTTTCACGCAAAAACTACTTATAGGACTTGACTGAGGTACTTAGATTGATCTGGAATAGCATAATAATACACTTTATAAATAAATATTCTACAACACTCTACACAACTACGCTATCTAACCTATATAACCTACTTAGATACTTTTTTTTTGTAAATGCATTAATATATTACATAGGAACACTCAGACCAATGCAAATGCCACCCGCATACGGTGCAGAATATTCCATCAAGAACCAAGCGGTTCGGTGACTCCTTCTTGTGCCGCACAAGTAAGACCTGGAATTCTTTACCAGATCACGTGTTTCCATCTTCCTACAGTCCCGGGTCCTTGAAGCGGGGCGTGAAGAAGCATCTGATGAGGCCGTCAAGCTGAGTGCCACCATTGTAGCATGGTACGTGTCTATAATGGTGACCCTCTTTCCAAGACTTTACCCTCAGCTTACCATCAGGCAAGTCGAAGTCAAATTGACGTGTCCTATATAAAAAAAAATATAAATATAATATACATACTCATGTATACAAATATATGCACTGAGCGGAATTCGAACCCGCGTTTGCGTAGCAGTCTAAAACGCTCTACCGCTACGCCACAGCTCAATCTATACTCTCTACGTCAAATTCTATTAGTGTAAACAGTGACAGAACATTCGTTCGTTGTGCTTTCTTATGTAAACGATGAAAATAAGGTTTCATTCACACTAAAATATTAAGAAAGAATGCTCTTGTTCTAGCTCTAGTTATGCTCGTTTGGTCTAAATCCACCTTAAAACATCGTTTAGCGCCCATTCATCCGGGTTAATTCAACCGAAGCGATAAAATTTTCTTTGTGTGGAAATACCCAGATTTTATCTGCTGCCCATCTCTTCTATTCGTCTTATAATCCCCACGCGGCCTGTGGAATGTAGTTATATACATAATTATATGGGAACGTACATATCACGTTTGTGAATCCCCAAAGGGGTAGGCAGAGGTGAATTAAGACCCACATTTCGTCAACTATTATTTTCAGTCACGAGGGAGCCTATTGCTGCTTCTCCGAGGCACGAAGGGGTCTTAAGTCTTAAGAATGGTCATCCATTCTTGGAGCGAATTAGGATTTTCCTTACAGAAAATAATCAATAGGTATATTGCCTGATTTGAAAATCGAACTATGTATAAACTTTCATTCATTCATATACCACTGCTATTACATTTAATTTTATTGCAGTATTCTAATAAAATATTAATAATTTTCATTCGCTTTCTCTGATTATTTTGCCGATAAATATTTAAATCACCCACTAACTTCAACAAGCAAACAAAAATAGAACCGCTCTATCCGCCACAACACAAAAAAAATTACAAAAAGCCCTCTACTCCATACTCGTATATAAAGAACTGCTCATGTCAGCTAAATTAAGAAGCAAAACCATTGTCATTGGATTATTTTATGACGAAAATGTAGATTGTATTATTTGATTATGAAAAGGATTTCGTTCGGAAACCCTCCTGTCCTTTCGAGTGGACTTTTGTGTCGTTCATTAAAAAAATAATGTACCTATTCAATAAAATGTACTTATGTCAAGGAATTTGACTTTATTAATAATAGTTCTTTGAATTTTTGTAGTGATTGGGGTTTCTTAGAAAATGGAGGATAATATTAGCATAAAATATGTTTATGATTTATGGAATAGAATAGATAAAGAGTAGGTAGTTCTTTAGGGAGCCCTTTGTTTCGCAGACAGAAATTTCATAGAATTTCGTTTCTCAGAAAATATTTCATATAATATTTGGTCCTTGTATTTGTATTTCGAATATTATTGTTTCAAAGACAATTGACTAGAATGAAACGTATTTCACAGAAACACAATCTAATGAATTTTTAATCAATTTTTTGTTTTAATAATCAATTCAAGAAATCACTTCAAAGAGATGTCACTGTTTGTCAAATAAGTACCTACTACTGGCCGTATAGAATTTAAAATCGTCATGACGTCAGAATTCTGACGACAGCGTGACGGTGATAATGGCGCGAGTTCTATGGTGTTTTTCACGCAAGATTTTCTATGAAACCTGCCCAACACGCTTGAAGTTTTCACTTCAAAAATACGGCCATACAAATAAACAATTAGTTTTATACCTGACAAATAATAATTGGTATACGAGTATGTATAGATTGTGTAATTTAGAAACAAAACAGACTTCTAAGAGTTCGCTGCAGGCAGTCGAGTGTGTCGAGTTTATTGTTGTTTGTTTTTGTTTATTGTTTTATTGCGACAATTGGTTAGGGGAGGCGGAATTTTATGGCCATCTGCTATTCATAATAATTATGAATAAAAAATATTTTTCCATAGATAAGTAGTGGGTCTTCATCCTAGCATATATCCGGAGCTTTCACCTCGGAGTCTGGGGTCCGGGGCTTTACCCTTTTTTCGTTAAATTACTAGTCTCTGCGAATTTGGCTGAACTTCGTAATTTTCCGTGAAGCGACTGCCATATGACCTCTACTATACAATGGCAATATCAAAGCTTTGCAGCTAGACCAGGGCCTTGATTCTGCTAAAGCACAACCACTGTCATACCACAGAGACTGCGAGAAATTTCCATTTGATTTCAGCCTTTAACTCAGTACATTTAAAGTTTAAAATTAAATGGCTTCTTGTAGAGTGAACAAAAGCGTGTAATGAAAATATTGTCATTTAATTTTGGACTTTAATTCTATAAAGATTAAGTCTAAAATTTAATGCCAATTTTTGCAGAGACTGTGGCACGACAGTGGTTTTGCTTTAGCAGAATCGAGGGCCAGGTGTTAGGCTTTTTAGGATGAAGAAGAAGTAGTGGGTATAAAAGATTTTTTTTGTTTGCGCAATGGCAAGCTGAAGGCAAAGTCTCGGTAAAGAGGGTCACCATTATAGACACGTACCATGTTACAATGGTGGCACTCAGCTTGACGGCCTCATCAGATGCTTTTTCACGTCCCACTTAAAGGACTCGGGACTGTAGGAAGGAGGAAATACGTGTACTGGTAAGGAATTCCAGGTCTTAATGGTGCGGTAGACAAAGGAGTCCCCGAACCGCTTGGTTCTTGATGGAATGTTCTACACCGCATGCAGTTGACATCAAAGTCCTGCACGTATTGTCCTGTGTAGGAAAGGAGAGGGTGGGACTAATTAATTTTCTTTGACTCAGTTTTTTTATTTGAAACTAGCTGACCCCGCGAACTTCGTACCGCCTAACAGTCGATTCTTTTTTTTTAAATTTATCTCTCCATAAGAACCATCCTCGTACTTCAAGGAACATTCTAAAAAAAGAATTAGCGAAATCGGTTCAGCCGTTCTCGAGATTTGCGCTTAGCAACACATTTAGGGATTCATTTTCATATTATAGGACTTCTATAGTCATTCGTCAGTCTTAAAATAATTTGATTGCAATTGATTGAATAGACCCGGATATACCTATGACCAAAAGTCTCGACAACCGACATCCTTGCAGGCGGAGCCGCGGGCACAGCATCCTACTTCCTACTAATCCTACTAATCCTACTTCCTACTATCCTACTAATATTATAAATGTGAAAGTTTGTGAGAATGGATGTGTGGATGTGTGGATGTTTGTTACTCTT
Source organism: Eilema depressum (assembly GCA_914767945.1). NCBI lineage: Eukaryota > Metazoa > Arthropoda > Insecta > Lepidoptera > Erebidae > Eilema > Eilema depressum. Next base: position 5,468,175 of record OU612040.1, read on the forward strand.
TCACGCATAAACGGCTGGACCGATTTGGTTGAAATTTGGTATGTATATAGGTTATACCCTGGATTATAGGCTATATATCAGCGATGAACAGGATCAGAATTCCACGCGGGCGGAGCCGCGGGCAACAGCTAGTCCTACTAATATTATAAATGTGAAAGTTTGTGAGAATGGATGTGTGGATGTTTGTTACTCTTTCACGCATAAACGGCTGGACCGATTTGGTTGAAATTTGGTATGTATATAGGTTATACCCTGGATTAACATATAGGCTATATATTAGCATCGAAAGGGATCAGAATTCCACGCGGGCGGAGCCGCGGGCAACAGCTAGTATTATAAATGTGAAAGTTTGTGAGAATGGATGTGTGGATGTGTGGATGTTGTTACTCTTTCATGCATAAACGGCTGGACCGATTTGGTTGAAATTTGGTATGTATATAGGCTGTTATACCCTGGATTAATATATAGGCTATATATCAGCGATGAACGGGATCAGAATTCCACGCGGGCGGAGCCGCGGGCAACAGCTAGTAACAAAATTAATTTGGTCACGTATGACGCCTGGCTTCATTTTTATTAGTAGTATTTCTCTCGTAAAGTCAGAACAACTACTCTAGCAGTGGAAATATAAATAAATAAATAGTACTATTTTCTTCGACACTTTTCATAGACCTACATAATGTCTCCCTTTTATGACTGGTGTATTTTTAGCAGCATCTTGCATGCCTGTACAGTGGTGGACATTAAATTATTATTGGGTACTTTCCTGTTGTTAAACCAATGACGTATTATATTCATAGATACGTCATACAAGCAGATGGCGGATTTCAAAAATGGCGCAAACTAGGTAAGAATAAAAAAAATATAGCTACTTACTATTATAATACGTCCATTTCATTAACTTATATGAATTATGATAGTATTTATATTAATAACTAGCTAACCCGGCGGACTTCGTACCGCCATATTTTTCACCCGCGTGGTATTCTGATCCCGTTCCCGCTGCATATCTCTAAATTTATCAGTGTTTCTCTACAATATTATGCATGTATTATTATATATAAAACTTCCTCTTGAATCACTCTATCTATTAAAGAAACCGCTTCAAAATCTGTTGCGTAGTTTTAAAGATTTAAGCATACATAGGGACGGACAGACAACGACAGCTACTTTGTTTTATAATACGTAGTGAAGTGATGATAGTGATAGTGATGAGGATAGTGAAGTGATGATGATAGGGTTGATAGTGATAGTGAAGTGATAGTGATATTTTATAATTTCGAAAGTCATTATTTTTTGTGGCCATTTTAGCATTTTAGAGTGTAAAATAGGTAGTTATCTAGTTTATAATATATCATTGGTTAAAACAAATTATATAGCAGAGCATAAAGAGCGGTAAAAGTTGTGTCTGTTATCATTTTAGCGTATTTGTATTTTTTGTATGTACACCGATTACTCTGAGATTTATGAACCAATTTACTGGACTCTTTTTCAGTGTGATGTGGAATAAAGACAAAGGGAAAATAACTGAATTTACAGATTTACTGATTCTGTTAGGTCGGTGCTAACTTTGTTTTTTGTGGGTGAACTATCATCACATATGATGCAATCAATTGAAATATGGCGTCTCATGCTAGGCACCGACTGCTAACAGTGCTATCAGATCAATAAATCTGCATATTCAGTTATTTTTCTATTATCTTTATTAAGTTACTAGCCGACTACGCGAACTTCGTACCGCCCGGCCTAACAGACGATTTTTTTTTAAATTTTTCTCTCCTTAAAAACTATCCTCGTACTTCAAGGAATATTCTAAAAAAAGAATTAGCGAAGTCGGTTCAGCCTTTCTCGAGATTTGCGCTTAGGAACACATTTAGAGATTCATTTTTATATTATAGATTTTTATTTTATACTTTTTAGTTTTTGAAATCGGTTTTTTAAACGTAGTTTTTTTTATTTATTTTTAATCCGAAACCGGCAAGCATATAGGAAAACAAATTATGAAAATAGAAGAAATGAAAATTGTATGCCAGGGTCGGAGTAGGCGGAAAACTGTCTGCCTACCCCACTGGAAAATCATGACTAATTCGCTACCGGTTGCAAAGTTTAGTTGCCATGGCGGCCAAAAGGGCATTTTTATTCAACCACCTAACAAAACAAAACTTATTGTTTTGACGTTTAGTAAAAAGTAACTAATTAGACTACACAGTCAATATTTTCCTGTAGTAAGCATAAATTATTTAACTGAGCTTTTTAGCTTTAAGTATGGGAAAAGAGCGGTAAAACTTACGTCGTTCTTGTTTTATCGTTTTTATTCATTTTTAATCATCCACCCAACCTTTGATAGTAAATTATTTGACAGTTCAAACTAAGTATGACGTCATATTTTTTTATTTCATACAGGAATGTTTCCTTATAATTTACCTTGTTGACGTTTAGTAAAAAGTAACGAATTTGACTATGTACACACTTAAGTACTTACTCAATTTATTTTTTAACATGGTTATTTTTTTAAATTATTTCTATAATGTGTACATACCTATTGGGTATTGACGCATTTAAAGCTCAGATTTCTTTTCTACTATTAAAAAAAAATAATTTAGCACAATATTACTTAGTAAGGTATTGAATTAAAACGGTACAACCATATATAATTTATTTTTTTAGGTTATTTTTTATTTATTTATTTAATTAATTGGTAGGTAAACATTAAACTCACGCTATTGTTTGTTAGATTTTTGTTAGATATTATTTAGAATGTATAATTAGTCATTTTAGTTTTCCATAATTATGTTATATTATAATAGATAATTTAATTTAAAAAACCTTTTTAATCAATTTATATTAGGAATTAAATAAAATTCATTTATTAATTTTTTGTTACTAAGTAACAAAAAATTAATAAATGAATATTATTTATTAATCATTCAAAAAATAGAGATTTTTTAAATAATAAAATAACAAAAAAAAATTATGAAATTTTTTTGTGTCTTGAACTGATTTGAACACAAAAAATTACCAAAAAATTCCGTTATTTTTTTTTTTAATACAAAAACTTCTGACAGTAATATCACACTGGGTGGGTATATTATATCAATCTTCCACTAACCTTAGCCCGAGTCCTTAACCGAAGTCCAAGGGTCCAGGAGTGGCAGCCACCAGGTAGCCCGCTAGTCAATGTCTGCTGGGCGGGCGGCGCGCAGTTTTAATACTACGAGAACAGGTGGGCGGGATCTGTGGGCGGGGAAGCCGTTGAGTCGTGTTGGTACTACAACTTTTTAATAAATGTTTGTTGCGGAAGAAGTTAACAGTTTTTATTGTCTTTTTACCCGACTGATGAGGAAAGGAGGGTAATGTTTTTTGAAACTATGTAAGTAAGTAATGTATGATTGTGTGAGTGACACCTATTAAATAAAAAAAAATCAAAATTGCAGATTTTTTGCGCCAAAACGCAAAAATTTAAAAGAAATTTAATTCATCGTTAATTTAATATAATCCAATTATTTTTTTAAGTATCTCCAATGTAAAAAAACATCTATTTTTCAATTTTATCATAGTAGTAGCTAATGCCCGCCGCTTCGCTTGTATGTTTGTTACCTATAGTTTTTAGTAATATCTCCGGTTCTAATGTATCAATTTATCGGTTTATTCAACTACTAGCTAGCTTTTGCCCGCGGCTCCGTCCCCGTGGATGTCGGTTATCGTGACCAAACATAACCTATATCCTTTCCCAAAGTCTAATCTATCTCTGTACTAAATTTCATCAAAATCGGTTTAGTAGTTTAGGTGTAAAAGCGTAACAGACAGACAGACTTACTTTCACATTTATGATATTAGTATGGATATGGATAATTTCGTTAACCTAAGGTTGATTGGACGGTATTTTAATTCTACGGTTCATAACGATTCACCTACGGTTCATGTATAAAAAATCAATTGTTAAGTCAATCATACGATAGATAAGTGTATGTTTTTTAAGTAACAAATAATGAAAATATTTATGTCGGTATATTATTTTATTTCAATGAAAAATACAATAACTAACTTGAAAACGATACCTATATTGATTTCATTGTAAATTTCTTGTCCGCCATCTTGGATCGCTAAATGGATAGTACATTCGTAACCAACGTTAGACTCTAGCTGAGTATTATTGAGACAAAAACATCGGAAAATCCAAAAATATAAACATCGAAACATCTTCACAAACTTTAACATTCATAATATTAAGTAGTAGGATACAAAAATTATAGAGCTAACACCCACTCCAGACCTCTCTATGTCCGCGACTGTACTCGAACGCATCGTAACCCGTACAGTTGGACTTTAATTGTGAATCTCGAACTAAAGAGGATCCCTTCGCCGAAATTTACGAGCGGATCATATAATTAGTTGTATAATAGGTTGTATATATGTATAATGTATATTTATATAACAGATAGAATAGATAATAGATTGATATAATAGCTTCTGACCTATTGAGATCACAATAAACATTATTTTTAGATGTTTTTAGAACTATTCTACTGAGAATTATAATGTCAAGAACCAACAAGAACGAAGCGGTTCAGCGACTCCTTCTTCTGCCGCACCATTATGACCTGGAATTCCTTACCAGTTCACGTGTTTCCCTCCTCCTACAGTCCCGGGTCCTTTAAGCGGGGCGTGAAAAAGCATCTGATGAGGCCGTCAAACTGAGTGCCACCATTGTAACATGGTACGTGTCTATAATGGTGACCCTCTTTTCCGATGCATTGTCTTCAGTATATTAATCTATTTCTTTTTTCAGTCTTTAGTCTCAGTAGTCCGGTTGCTAGTCCGGTTGATCGGTAGGACCATGGAGGAAAAAATATGATTAAGTTGTAGGACCCTGTGACCGCGATTTTGTCCGGTCTCAACACTGTTTTTTTTTTCAAAAACGACAAAATTGTCGCTTAAAAAAAGGCAAATATGTCACTTTAAAAATTGACATTAGCGAGCGAACCTAACATTATTCATGTAACAATTAGTTTTAATTTTTGATGCCACTTAGGTGGTAGACAAGCACACGACCCACACCTAATAGAAAGTGGTTACCGTGGCCTATGTACGTGTGCAACATCAGAGGCGTTACACATGTGCTGCCAACCCTGTAAGAACAAGACGCTGATGACATTGTCACGTTGAACGACAATACCAATCTCTGCGCAAGGATTAAACCAGCCGGGTAGCGTCTATTAGGCGTTTAAAGATGTCTCTAAATAAAAGACGGGCCCTTGGATCTCAGCGTCTCCACCCCTACAGTACAGTCTCGATCTGTTATTTTAACAGTACGTAGGTACAAAAAGACTGTTCACAATCACTTCCTTTTTTCGTCACCCAAGAACTAGAATACTTATTGCACCCACACGCCTTACCTTCCACGTAATCCCGGACTCAAACGGGTCAGGGTTTCCTAACTTTATTTCTCATAGCTTTAGGGTACATTCTCACTGAATGAGCATCGGCTAGCAGCGGCTTTTTGAGAGAAATAAAGAGCAAATAGTTTTGAGTCTTATCTACGCGAGAAAGAGTTTAGATTCATTGGAAGGCAAACGAGGGGTAGCTGGAATTCTTTACTAATAGCTCACGTGTTTCTTCTTCCTATAGTCCCAGGTCCTTTAAGCGGGGCGTGAAAAAGCATCTGATGAGGCCGTCAAGCTGAGTGCCTCCATTGTATCTTGGTAACCCTCTTTCCTGAGATTACAGAACACTCAGAACAAACTGAAATACGATGCTGTCTACTGCTGCTGCAATCTGCAGTCGGCTACGAAGTCGTACATACAAATTATAACCGCTGCCCTTTAAGTGAGTATTTACCCTTATAGTATTTTCTTTGTGATACCTTTAAGCTTTTTCCAGCACAAATAAACTAGCGAATTACAACCCTACTATACTTCGGAACACGTATCTTGGACCTAAATCGCAAGACAAGCGATACCCTGGCGCGTCCAGATTGTTTTGTAATAATCTATGCTTGGTGAATTTGAGCTCGTCCACCGCAGTAGCACCCCGTGCTATCCTCAAAAGACACCCAAGATACGTGTACTGCGCATAAGTATAGAGCACATTTTAGGTCCAAGATATGTCTCGAGTAATACTTGTTATTTGGTTTATTGTATTAAGTGTTTAATAAGAATGGAGACTACAATGTCAGGAGGTAACGTTGGCGTCGCCATGAAGGTCTTGATGTAAGTACATCTTCTAATATATAAAAATCAATGCCACTTTTCGTTGTTAGTTTATAACTCAAGAACGGCTGAACCGATTTGGCTAATTTTAGTCTTGAAATGTTCGTGGATGTCCAAGGAAGGTTTAAACGGTGAGAAAATAGGTGCAGCGGGAACGGGAAAAATATGGCGGTACGAAGTTCGCCGGGGCAGCTAGTCTAATATGTAAAATTCAATGCCACTTTTCGTTGCTATCTTATAACTCAAGAACGACTGAACCGATTTTGCTAATTTTAGTCTTGAAATGTTCGTGGATGTCCAGGGAAGGTTTAAACGGTGAGAAAATAAGTGCAGAAGGAACGGGAAAAATATGGCGGTACGAAGTTCGCCGGGACAGCTAGTCTAATATATAAAAATCAATGCCACTTTTCGTTGTTATTTCATAACTCAAGAACGGGCTCACCTATCCAAACCAAATGTTTAGACTTTGTTCGGACTATTTAGTAGATGGTTTATGTGAAGTTTGCACGTAGAAGTTTGCAAGTAGAAGAATATCTTAATGATAAAAATGCATGGTCAACCTAATCACTTTCTCCCGCACATTGTAAATTGTATAAAAACCGTATTAAAAAATAAATAACTAAATAAATAAAAAGGATAATTGAGTTCTCTGAGTATCTTGCTGGTATCTTCTCAGTAGAACCAACTACCGAACCAGCGAAAGACTCATTTTCAAATGGTTTAGTTACTTTAATTTATTTAATATTTTATTTTTTGTTTACATACTTCTCGACACAATTGTAATATTTTGACGTTCATATTGCTCTTTATGTGCCTAAATTGAATAAACGAATATGATTCTTTGATTCTGATTCTTTTATTCTGCACAAAATCGGTCGAGCGGTTCTTCATTTAGGCGGTACAAAGTTCGCGGGGTCATCTAGTATTCATTAAAATAATCTTCATTCTAGCGTTAATCCCAGTCGCATCCGAAGCTTTCACCTCGGAGTCTGGGGTCCGCTTTTTCCAGTCTAACTATGGATTTGGTTAATCTTCGATATTTCCTGTGAAGCGACTGCCATCTGACCTCCACAACTCAATGATGATATCGAAGTAGGTATTGCAGTTATATCAGTTGTTGTACTTTTTAGGGCTCCAACTACCCGTAACGACTGCCATAGATGTTCGTATGACAGCCGGGACCGACGGTTTAATGTGCTCTCCGAGACACGACCTGGCCAATGCAAATAGACATATTCATGCACACAAATATTTGCACTGAGCGGGAATTGAACCCGCGTCCACTGCGTAGCAATCGTGTTCACTACCACTACGCCACAGAGGCTTAAATAATAGCAGATAATATATTTTCATCTGTCGAAAATACGCAATTTATTAATACTGGTTATGTAATATCATTATTCAATATTATTGCAAATATACCGTCAGAGGAAACTGGACGAGTTCATACAAAACTGACTCAAGAATTTTAATAATAGGTACTTTATGCTGAAGGCTGTTTCTCCTAATGAAAATCTTCTTAAATTGAAATAAAACCACTTCTTATCATCTACTTAAATGTCAGGCTCGGTATAATCTGTTACTCCCAAAAAAATTCAATGAAAAGAGGGCCAATTCTCGTATGAACATTTTTTTCAAAATAAGCCCACTCGTTTCAATGGTGATCACTGTGATCAGACCTTAGAGTATCCATTACTATAGTATAGAGCAAGTCTAACACTATGGTCCATTGTGCCGAGTGTAAGCAGTTTTTTATCTGTGGCATAAAGCGCCTATAGTGATGTTTCATTACTTAATACCAAAATTATCGATAGTTGGTTAGGTATGTTGTGAATTTAGTGTGACGCATGCACGGATGGATGGATAAAATTAAAACCAAGATACAAATATATTAGTATCATTTAATGAATTATAGAAATTAAAATTACGCACAGAGTATCAAAATAAATATAAATATTATTATAATGTAATATTTAAATTTATTTTGATACTCAAAACAAATTTTATTTTGATAGGTACTCAAAATAAATTTAAATATTACGTAACTGTGCGTAAAGACTGTAATCAAAGTTTTGTTTTAAATATTTTAATGTGTACATTTCAGTATGAGATTGGAAAAAATCAATAAATTAATCATTTAAAATCTCTCCAGCAAACAAAAATATTAGCCGTCTCTGGAACAAAATGCTTACATAATATTAATTTGGGAATAGTTGTTGAATGGTGACTTAAGATTTATTAACTAAGAACATAACGATGTATCATTCATGTTAGAGGTATCGGGATAGTTACCATGTTCTATTGTTTCAAGTTTCCGATATTTCGACTTCAGTCCTCCTACAGTCTCGGACCGTCAAGCTGAGTGCCACCATTGTAACATGGTACGTATCTATAATGGTGACCCTCTTTTTCCAAGACTTTGCCTTCAGCTTACCATTAGGCGAGGCGAAGTCAAATTGACGTGTCCAATAAAAAAAGTTCCTTCGTGATAATGGTGCTTGCAACAGTGCCGAAAGATCGAAAATTCGAATCAATAATCAATACAACATGGTAAATTTCCCGATAATAGTAATGGGAGTGACCATGATAGTTTTAATACCTATATTATGTATTACTGTCCCTTAAAAAGCGTTAATTTATTTAACTTTTGTCTTTTTGTTGTGCTAATATTACATTTGCGTATTAAATATTTTATCCTTATATCTACATATTTTTGCACCACTGCACGTATCAAATGAACTAAATGATTGCTGGAAGGCGATTGCTGAAATATGTGCTCATGCAGTGTTGTAAAAATATCTTTACCCACAAAACACTTCATTGTTTCAATTAGTACGCTTATACCTGTTAAATTAACGTTTTTTTTAGGTGTTATAGTTTTCTTTATTATCCTTTCAGTTTGCATGCAAATATATATAACATCATTTGATGGATATATGAGACCACCCCTGTCTTTTAACAGAATGAACTGATGATATATGTTGTTATTTGTGGATACAAGTGCATTAAGACATTCCATACAAGTTAGTGTATTAAGTAAATGGCGGACCACGTAGCCAGCTATGTATGAAATTACTTGTTTGGATGCCTCGGTCAAAATAGTCTCAGGCAAGACACCAGTGATGACATCACAATCAGCTATGAATTGCGAGTCTGTCATTTGCAACGTTCCATCAGGTTGTGATCTATATCCTTTAGTTGTTAGATTTATGGTATCTGTAGATGATGAACAATGTAGTAATTGTATATTCTCTAAAGGAAAGCAATTACCCCTATCAGTTTTTCTTAATTCCATGTGAATCAACAGTTTTTTATAAATTGCTTTAAACTGCATCGCAGATGGATTATTGTTGAATCCACCGTGCGATCTGATTGCTGAAAACAGCAATTCGACGTGATCTTGACTAATCTTATACATCGGTATAAATCTTATTTTTTTTTCTTTTTCAATTAGCTTTATATATAATACTTTCATGCTGGCAATGCAGATACAGAGTCCTAAGAAGCCGACTTTGTTTTTGCTGTATATAAGTTTCTTGTTATCAAAAGTAGCCAGATTCTGTAAATATTGAAATGCAGTATCTAGAAATGAAAAATATTTCAATTTATTACTTTCAGCAATTGGCTGTTTGAAATCTATACTGGGAAATTTATGCGAATTAAGTATATCAAATAAGTCGTTCATCAAAAGAGTAAATCGAATAGTGGCTTCCGAGTTTTTAAAGTTTAAAATACCTAATTGCTTGTCGCAAAATTCTATTGCTTTAGCCACACTGCGACTGAACAGTTGTACAGCAAGTTTTACCTTCATTTTTTGGTCATAAAATAATATGTGCCGAGATGTCAATTTGTTAGCAAAATGAATAGATTCCTGTTCCTGAACCATTTGTAAATCTGAGAAATAAGACCATTTTATTTCATTACCCATAACGTCCCGAATAACTTGCTTACTCTCTAAGGTATTTCGTACAAGCTTAACCATGTGACATGGGTCTAAGAAAAACACAACGTCACTGCCTGTAGATGGATGTACAAATGATGTTTTGAAATTGTCAACGTCGAAACAACAGCCCAGCTTTTTGGCCATTGCAATATTAGATGGACATCCATCACAGGTAATTGATACCACCTCAATATCAGCCTCCTGGCTATTGATCAAGCACATTTTCACTAAACTAGCCTTCTGCTCCGCAGAAGCCCCATTTATTAGAAAATATGCGACTGGTATCTTCCAACTCTCATTTATTGCAACCAGTATAAAAACCAAGGCTTGCGTTGCCAATTGGTTGATGTTCCCATTAAGTTGTGCACCATAATCGACATAACCATGTATACTGGTTCCATCATACTCTTCCAATTGACGTATTGACATCTCATCAAAAACAAGACTGCAAATAATTTTACCGTGACTTTCCCTTGATTTTTCTCTTAAAACTCTAAATGCTTCTTCAGTAAACCCCGGCAAAGCGTTAACAGTGCTATACCATTTACGGAGTGTGCTGGGATGAGGGAGGCACGTATTAAAACTGTCTCGTACGTAGTCATACGCCTTGGGCGAATAAAAGTGCAAGGTTAAGGCAAATACTCGTAGCGCAGGAGAGTACGATTTACCTTTATGGCACATCCTCCTGAACAACTCAGCTGCAGGTACTCCACACATTTCAAGAATGTCACTATGCTCTTGAGTGATCATTAGCCTTTTTCGAAGCTCGGTAAGCATCCCTGTTAAAGATACAATTTTTTTTTTAAGCGGTTTTTTGCTACGAGAAGTGCACAGTTGCGCAGTCGGCGTCGTTTTGCGATCTCCTGTACGTGGATGAGTTTACGTTTAAGCCACAGATTTCTTGGAGTGTCTTTTGAGCTGGGAATAACTTCTTTAAATTCTGACATTGATGCTGGCTCTGGGCTTGGAATAACCTTTTTAGATACGGATGTTGACAGAACTTCGGCATTTAATATATTTGAATGATCCTTAAACAGAAGAGAAAAGATACAGTATTATAAGTTGGCACTAAACCGTGACTTCTCAACCATTATTTATTTCAACTCGGGCGAGGCCTCGGGCAACATCTAGATTTTGCCCGAGGCTTCGCCAGAGTTGAGCGCCGAGTCGTCACTCTTGAGCGTTCAACGTTCAAGCGTACTCGAATCTCTACTGGACTTTCTACTCGCTTCTATATTCAACTCTCTACTCGACTCTCTACTCGACTCACCACTTGCCTCTCTACTCGACTCTTTACTTACATCTTTTTTCGCGGTAAAAGGTAAATGATACCCTTAAAAATGATAAATTGTAATACACACTTTCATCCCCTAACTTTCACCCTTTAACCCTCTTTTTCGCGATAAAAGGTAGGATACTTTTGGTCTGTGTCCGTTCTCATGCCCTAATCTATCTCTGTACAGGATCGGTTCAGTGGTTTAGGCGTGAAAGCGTAACATATAAACAGACAGAGTTATACTTTGTAATATTAGTGTGGATAAGCATATAAAGTTTTGACGCACTTTGGAAGAGGCCAGTGGTTAATTGAAATATCAAGTTTTGCATAGGTAATGCATTTTCCTACCTGGAGGTAAAGTTCTGGTACTGCATCGTCATTCAGTTTGCAAAGCCCTTTCTTAGTCACTGATTTGAAATCAGGCTTAAAATGGATGGAACAGATGAAACTTCGAATATTCGGCTCCCAATCGGGCCTCTTTATAGCTTTCACCCATGCATCTATTATTTGACGTCTTTTTGGAAACCTAACAAAAACAATAGTGCATAATATACAAAAGTATAATGAGCAGATTTATTTGTTTACGCATTAAATACTCTATACTACATAAAATAAACCTACAATGAAACTCTACTGCGAAAAGAAAATTATCGTAACCGAAAGTGCATGTGTTACATCACTATTCATTTTAAAGGAAAAATGGCCGGTGGTAGCCGTCAGCTGTAACCCGCCCCGCGTTTCTCGCAACCCCCTAGGAGACCCGTATAAATTTTATGAAAACAAATTAATTAGTCATTTACACTACTCACCGGTGATATGAAATGTTATCATTCTTTTTAGTTTTCTTTCGGGAATCATTTTGACAGCCTGGCACTGCACAGTTCACCATTATTACCACAAAATGAAATAAACTATTATTTGCGAAATCACTTTGACGGATATTGTTTTGCTACTGATTGCAGTTGTCAAAAATCCTAGGCCCTGTTCACACCTGTGATAGCAGTTCATACTTGCTAAGGCTTGCTCTATGGATAATAGATACTCTAAGGATCAGACACATCAAGTATCTCACAGTAATGGAATTTCTTGCAAAATTGTGATGATAAGAACCGTTTTCCGAATTCTGACAATCAGAGACTGAATTTTGAACATATTTTTACTATGAGAAGTTTCCTAACATTTGGGGCTCTTCCTTTTGGTTGCGGACATTTTCGTCTCATAGTTTGTGGCTTTAGTTTCATTTAAGTTTCGTATTTTGGACGTACAATAAAAAAATCTTTCTATTTTGGTTTGGCTCAGTCCTAAATCTTTTTATTTCGATACGAAATGTTTTTTTTTTCTTTCTTAGAGTGACTTTAGTTTTGTTTGAGTTACTTAATTTGGTAGTGTAGAACAAAAAAATCTTTTATTTCTTGGTTTGGCTCTTAAACCTTTTTATTTCGATAGGTACAAAATGTTTATTTTTTTATTTCCACCGCGTATTCCATAACAATACAAAAAACATACATTACAGTCTCTCGCATAACATCGTCCTCAGTCCGTAGAATAATAATTTGTTGTGCTATTTATTTCAATAACGGTAGCTCGCAGACGTCTGCTTACAACGAAGCCCCCTTGATCTTAGAAGCGTGATAATATCGCTATACCTTACAGATATGACGGTACAGTCAACAAAAGAACTAGGTAGTTTAAATTTAAAGAGGTAGGCAGGTGGTTTTAACACCCACGTTTGAAAATGTTTTAATATTCTCTGCGGCGTGGTGGTAGTGCAGTCGAATGGTATGCTGGAGGCGTGGGTTCGATGCCCGCTCAGTGCAAATAGTGCGTGCACATAAAGAATGCAAGCTAAAAATGGTAGGTATTATTTTAGTATTACTTTTTGAGGCTTCACACGTTAGTTTTATACGCTCCGTCTATATTATTCTTATAGTCTGAGGGTTTTCATATGGACATGATGAATTTGAATTGGTATATAATATACCTAGATTATTTCTACTCTATTCTTATATATTATACTAGCTTTTGCCCGCGGCTCCGCCCGCGTGGATGTCGGTTATCGCGACCAAACATAGCCTATGTCCTTTCTCGAGGTCTAATCTACCCCTATACCAAATTTCATCAAAATCGGTTCAGTGGTTTGGGCGTGAAAGCGAGACAGACAGACAGACAGACAGACAGACAGACAGACAGACAGACAGACAGAGTTACTTTCACATTTATAATATTAGTAGGGATTATATTTTTGCTCTCGTAAAGGTCTAGTGAAAAACAAATTACTTATTAAAGAACTTTGGATGCTACTTAGGTAGATCAATAGGTACTGGGTTGATGATGAATCTCGTGAAATACAACGGCCGTAACCAATACGCGGCTACATCCAAATTTATTGCATCCGGTTCGATTCTCAGGTTGCTCAAAACTCCATGTATTCCTTATAAAAAGGTCTTGATAGAGAGGTATATAGACGTTCTTTTGTGATAGGTACTTACCTTTTATTTTTTTTTTTATCGTGCGAAAAATCCCCACGGATACCTCTCCCGCCGGGGTCGGAGGAGGAGGTTATGTCGGACTCGAACCGACTAAAACGCACGCCTTCTGTGGGCCGTCAGTTGCCGGAGGTGAGATTGTCATAGCCATATCCCTCGCACCCCGGCCGACCCAGGGCCATATCTCTCGATCTGGCCCTAGGTCATAGGGTGATAGGTACCTACGGAACCCTAACAAAGAAATACGAGATCCCTACATGGTGTCAAAAGGACACAGTTCACATTACAAAACACGTGAGTCCGCAGGAATTCAGTATTTTGAAAATATCAACGTTAGAAATATCAATAAAGCCATTCAGAGAGCGTAGCTTATATAAACAAGGAAGCCATTTTGTGATTTTTTTGAAAATCGAATGTTATTCCTTAGTTGCCAGTCTGGAAAATGGACGTGCGGAAATTAATACTTATTTTATTGTTTTTAAACTTGAGTTCGGCGAGCTTTCATGAGCAATATAGAGGTAATCTTTGTCTTATCTAATTTAATTATTTTATTTATTGTAAAGAAAATGTTAAGAATAAGGTAAATTCTGTACCGATATTATAAAGCTGAAGAGATTGTTTTTTTCGTTTGTTTGGTTGAATACGCTTATCTCAGGAACTACTGGTTCGAATTGCAAAATTACCTCTTTGTTATATAGGCCGTTCATCGAGAAAGGTTATAGGCTATATATCATCACGCTGCTACTCAATGGAGCGGAGCAGTAATTATAAATGTCTACTAATCCGGCAGATTCCTATACATATAGGTATTTGAAATTTAATTAATTGCAAAACATAGTAGGTATGGTAGGTTCTATTACATTTAAAATTGACCTTAACGCTTGATTATTTTTATTGATCCTTTTGATTGACCCTTTACAATTACGTCAGAAAATAGAAGGATGTTACAAGCGAGTAAAACTATCTGAAAATCTTTGAATGTTAATTTTGTTTTCTTTTTTTAAAAATAAAGCTTTTTTTAAAGTAAATGCTTCGTTTGAGTAAAATTTGCTATCTCTAGTAGGTAAGTAGGTACCTATTTAGGGCACTTTCCGTCCAGGTGGTCTAAAAATTCCACCCTCTATAGGTACCTATACTACTGTTTATTGTGTAGGTACACTAGGTATGTACGTGTCTAAAATATTTCTCTTTTGTTACAGTGCCACAGTATGTCGACAACAAGTGGGAGTCATTCGTTACTGGCAACACCGAGTATCTATTGCAAAACTCACTCGTCAGTTGGGAGAATGCCATGATACTCTGCAGGTAAGGATGTGATAAAACTAGGCAACATCATCGTCGCGAGGGGGTTAATCCCTTCTGTATCCGTGGTCAGATAGCATTGTTAGATCAGTCTAACCACGTCCACTCTTTTGTGTCCTTGATCACACTGATTTAACCCAAGTCCATTCTTGTGTCCTTGGTCCTATTGGTATTATTGATTGATTGGTACTATTGGTAGGCATAGCTAGATTCGGATTATTCTTATAAAGATGGATACTTAAGTAAAACTACAGATTATCAGAAATACTTAATATTAAACTGATGTTATCTGAGCAATAAAACAAAAATACCTGTTGTTGCATACGTCCATAGGCCACGGTGACCGCTTCCCATCAGGTGGGCCGTATGCTTGTCTGCCAACTAAGTGGTATAAAAAAAAATATAAAAAAAAAACCTAGTCCGACCGTAATTCCCGGTCGCATCCAAGGTCTTCAGCTCTGAGTCCGAGCTCCGCTTTTTCCGTCCTGGGTTGGCCAATGTGAATTTAAAGAGATGGTTATTTGCAGGGGGTACCATAACGGAACATTGGCAGTTCTCGACACGAGAGAAAAGGCTGAGTTTTTGGCGGAGGCTTTGTCAGAATCGCAGTTTGGTAAGCTACCATTGCCTATTTGGTTTTAAGGCCTACTGTCCATTGAGGCGTAGCTTCATAGACGCGTATTCGTCATTATAGCTTGGTGTACGCCTGCTTGCAGCTTACATACAAAACAATGTACTTAACTCTTCATAGAGGCGTATTTTCCTGATTGCATCCGAGGTCAAGGTGAACACGAAGCTAAGGGTCCACCTTCCGGCTTTTCCTCCTCTTCGCACGATCTTGGGCGTCCATAGTAGTGAGGCCATGGGCACGCATGACACCCTCCACAACGTCAAGCCTTCTTGGGCTTATCCCTTCTACCTGGACCCGGCAGGGGCGCCATTACCAGGCATTTGTTGCCCACGTAGCCTATTTTTAAGCAGGTTTACTACGTCTGTGCAGCTACTTCTACTTAAGGGGCGACTGCGGTCTGACCTCTCACCCTTTAGAGTAAATCCTGCGCTAGAATCTTATCCATCAATTAACGGGTAAACCTGCTTTAGGTGAGGTTGGCTTGGGCACCAGAAAACTTCGTACGGCTCGAAAAATATCTAGAATTATAATCTTTTTCTACATTTTAGATCTAACAGCAGTATGGGTGGGAGCCCGGCGGGACTCAGCTGAGGACCCAGCGGGCTACCGTTGGGGCCCAGGCTTGGAGCTCAGAAGGACTTCTTTAGATGTCCTGGCTAGTGAGCGGGACGAGAACTTGAACAGACATTACCCTGTGGTGAGTCACCTTAGTATTGTTCCTGGTCTCATCCAAGGTTTTCACCTCGGAGCCCGGGGTTCGATTTTTTAGGAGCGACTGCCATATGACCTTCCAGCGTCGGGAGGAGATCTTGCGCATGACTTTAACGAAGAATTTGGTCGAACCCCTTACTTCCTGTTTTTTAGGGTTTCGTATCATAAAAGGAAAAAAAACGGATCTTATAGGATCACTTCGTTGTCCGTCTGTCTGTCAACAGCTTTTTCTCAGGAAGGCATGAAGGTATGAAGTTGAAATTCATACCACATACTCAGGTCTATAATAACGTCTTGAAACTGTGTGTTCTATTGTCGGTTATTGCTACTTCCATGGTAGTGAGATCATTGGCACGAATGTCATCTCTCATAATCGCGTTAACTTCTTTAATCACACCATTTCATGCAACTCCTTTGAGGGGTAAGCAGAGAACCTACCAACCAATATTACTTAATCGTAAATCTTTCAATCACTTTTGTTATCCAGTGGCTAAACAGAACCCACGTGCCCGTTCCTGAAGGTGGAGCTGACTGCGTGGCGATAGAGCGCGTGAACCACGACCGCCCAGTGTTTCTGGACCTGCCCTGCCAGCTGATGAGACCGTTCGCTTGTGAGAGAGGTAAGACCTGCAGTATTTGGGCCCAGTTAGACGCTACCTGTGCCGTATAAGTAGAAAAAAAAATCTGGAACATTCTACATAGCGTTAAGAAATACGAACGCAGTACTCTACGTCATGGATCCGTGGCTAATAATATGCGGACCCAAGTTGGCCGCTGCAGGGAAAACATGGTAAAATGGGACTTTATCGATCGGTTGCAAGAGTCCTGCGATTGCGAGCCCCAATCCCAGTCCAATGTCACATTTGCTCTCCTGTTCACTGTGCCCCTTCACCTGCTACTACCGACGACCTTTGTAACGTTAACTGCCCTCAAATTTAAAAAATCGAGTCACTAGATGCTAGATCCAGCCATTGACTCGAAGAAGAAGGCTAATTCTATGCCAATCTACCTTCATTTCCCTGTCTATCTATTGAATCAGCCCAAAATAGAATGATGAATGTTGGGATTTCTGTCCTCCGTAGATTTGGGGCTTGGGGCTGATTCAATCGTAATATGAATCCCCACTGAAAAAGCTGCGGCAGTTTCTTTTTGACGTAAAATATTACATACAATTTTGAACCTTATCTTTGTTGGACAAAAACTTCATAATCATTTGACTCCTGACCAACTTTCCTCTTAACGTTCTGTGTGTGCAGAAGCCCAAGCAATGGTTCCAGTCACTCAGGTGAAGACCGTGAGGTGCAGGTCCGGGCTGTACCGCATGTACGATGGCAAACTGTCCTGGCACCAGGCCGCTGCGTTCTGTGTCCTCAAAGGAATGACGTGAGAATGTTTTACACTCATTTTTATACCTAACTAGCTTTTGCCCGCGGCTCCGCCCGCGTGGATGTCGGTTATCGCGACCAAACATAGCCTAGGTATGTCCTTTCCCAAGGTCTAATCTATCTCTGTATCAAATTTCATCAAGATCGGTTCAGTGGTTTAGGCGTGATAGCGTAACAGACAGACAGACAGACAGACAGACAGAGTTGGGTGAATTTCAACAGGTCCATTAAAATCTTCATTCTGTGGATTTTTTTTACCTCAGGTTTTATAGTTAAAACAAATCGCGTTTATTATAGGTTTTGATACTATTATGTATTCTTGCTTAATATCTAGCAGATAACTAAAAAAACTAACGAGATATACAAGATCAAAAATTACGCGCCACGGCGATGATACATGCGTGCGCGGCAATGAAACAAGCGTCCACGGTCATGAAATAAATATACCAAGGGAATGAAAAAATCAACCATGGAAATGAAAATTCATAATATAAAACATAATATTTTATATACCTACTTACATGAGTAATTATACTTACATACAATAAATACAAAGGGAACTAAGCAATTGTGTATGGAAAGTGGCGTCATTTATTTTTTCAGCGGTACTGTGTTAAACACGCGTATGAGTGTCGTTATTTTTATTGTAAGCAATATCGGATCTACGATATACAGGGGGAAACATTTCGACTTTACCTGGAGGGAAACTACCCTCATACTAGAGATAGCGAATTTTACTTAAAGGAAACATTACCTTATTTTTAAAGGGAAACAAAACTGCATTCAAAGATTTCTAAAAATAACACACCTGATGATAGAACCGCCTAAAATCGTCCAATACCTTCTCTTTTATGGGTTTCCTTCTATTTATTTTACCAAGTTTGTTAGAGATATTTGATCCCTAAGATTGATCCTATCGATTGATGCAATATAAATATAGATTCATCCGGATTTTATTCGGTTCGATTATCGGGTGTGGCAAGTGATTTTTTGGAAATCCTTAAACGCACGCAGTGTATTTTTTTGAGATTAAGAGAGTGTTTACTTTGCTGCTGCCCAACCTAGTTGGATCCTGGCTAGTTTTTTCTCGGAGTTGTTTTTACCGAGCTGGATAACTTATCCCAGGTAGATATTTTCTTGAACAACTTCGAGTGTAACCCCATCGGTGGCTGTCTGTCTGTCCCTGTGTATGCTTAAATCTTCAAAATTACGCAACGGATTTAGAAGCGGTTTTTTTAATAGATAGAGTAATTCAAGAGGAAGATTTATATGCATAATACATGCATAATATTCTAGAGAAACACTGATAAATTTAGAGATATGCAGCGGGAACAGGACCAGAAAATATGGCGGTACGAAGTTCGCTGGGTCAGCTAGTATTGGATAAATGATACCGCGTTTGCATTGGAGATGTGGAGGGAAAGTACTTTAAATACTGGAGATAGCTAATTTCATTCAAAATAAACATTTCTTCATTTTTAAAAAGAAAAAAAAACTGCGTTTAATGAATGCTGAAAAATCGCTTGGCCCATCCTGTAATTGAACCTACTAAAATCGGAAAAAATAACAGCCAGTATTTGTATTGCTTTAATCGATAGGAGACAGCCTCCGTGGCGTAGCGGTAGTGAACGCGGCCGCTACGCAGGAGGCGTGGGTTCGATCCCCGCTCAGTGCAAATATTTGTGTTCATGAAATATGGGTATTTGCATTGGTCTGGTCGTGCCTCGGAGAGCACGTTAAGCCGTCGGTCCCGGTTGCCATAAGAACATCTATGGCAGTCGTTACGGGTAGTTGGAGCCCTCAAAAATCCAAAAAAACAACAGTCTAGCTGCAAAGCTTCGATATCGCCTAATGTTACCATTGGGATGTGGAGGTCAGATGGCAATCGCTTCACAGAAAATATCGAGGTCTAGCCAAATCCGTAGTTAAGACTGGCAAAAGCGGACCCCAGACTCCGAGCTGAAAGCTTCGGATGCGACTGGGAATTAACGCTAAGAGGAAGAAGAAGAATCGATAGGATTCATTTATTGTTCCTTTTTAAAAATAAGGTTATGTTTCCTTTGAGTGGAATATATCTTCAGTATAATAAATAGAGTACTTTCCATCCACGCAAAATTGAAAAAATACCACTCTGTATAGATATAAACTAAATTATATCTAAGTCCTGATATGGTGTTTAGAGAATTTTGATCATAGTAACTTTTGCTCACTATATACCAGTGGCGAAGTGTCCATATAACCCGATTCCTACCGGCTTACCTTTGCAAAAACCCTAAGCATTGTCTATTAATAAATTATAAATCAATGAAACCACATCCGTTCAATACACAAAAATATAAAACAAAAAGTATTCTGTTACGTAAATCGCAATTATAATAATTATTTACATACAACATATTACACATATTTCTCATAACGCCATCTAGTTCTCAAATAAGGAAGGAAACCTCTTGTATGATTCTGTCTGAACGCGCGCCAAGCGAAAAAAAGCCGGTCGCCAAAAACGGAATCTTACGTACTTACTTACTTACAGTCGCACGCACACATGCGCAATTTTTCTTAGTAGTGTTCGTAGAAATATTTCACGATGTAAGCCGGGCTGAACCCGGCTTAATGACAAAGAGGGAATATACGATAAGAATTTGCGAGAGCGAGAGAGAACTAATGTGAATGCAGTTTGTTTTGGTTACAATACACTGAAGTTGAAGTGAATGAGCGATGTATTCAAATTCAATTGCTCACGACAATGTTATTTTGACATTCATTTTTGATTTCAACAATAATTATTATTTATGCTATAAAGTACTGCAAGTAGTTAGAATTCGCTTTTTTGTGTAAAGTAGTTATTACTAAGTATAATTTGTGTTTGTGTAGTGTACTGACTGTTGTGCATTGATTGACATTATATATTATTGTCGTAGAACGTAATATTTTAGTAAGTAGTTGCTTGTATTATATGCATTTGTCAGCAAATTTAGTAGTTTGCTGTTATAATGGCTGCGTTAATAGCATTAGATTGTTGTCTGACTTATTATTTGTTGTGTTAGGAAACATTTTTCTCGAAATTAAATTATGAAAATAAGAAACATGTAGTTCAGTTCCGCCCAGTCATGAATATAGAATATAAACGGCGCGATGGATTTACGAAACATTTCAATATATTTCATTACGATAAGTATAAGTGGCTCACAGGCAGTTGTAAATTAAATAGAATGTATTATTTTCCTTGTTTGTTATTCTCAGATTCTAAGAGTATGTGGAGTCATTTAGGATATACCTAGCGACATAAACAATTTATCGAAAGAAAAACATTTTTTGCTTAAGACTAACAACGAATCCGGTTTTTATGATAGTGTCCTAACTCATTGGTACATTACTGCTGGAAAAAGTATAAAATAAAAATCCCACAAGACAGGCTAGACCTAGTGTGGGGTTGATAGGCAAATTTCACTTTTCTTCATTGCTTAAATTCGTTATTAATTCTAGGATAGATTTATGTAAGTGAAATGTAGGTACAATGCAAATGTTTTCATGGCAAATAAACGATTATTATTAGGTATTATCATTTCGTAAGAAAGAATAGACGTATAGCTTTAAAGTATAAGTAGATTAAGTAGTGTAGTTTAGCAAGTAAATAATATTCAGTTGGTAGACATCACATCACATCATATTCATGCACCACTTTCATTATACTTGAAAGACACTGTTATAATAATCATAAGTGCCCACACGTATAGCAAATTCTTGAAATTTCCTCAACCATTTGGACCTAAGCATCGAACCAGCCAGTCACAGCTTTTGAAAGGAGTACCTACACATTACAATCGGCCATGGTAAGTTTTTTTTCTTTCGTTCGGCTTCCCTTTTAAAAAAATCCACCCTTCGCCACTGCTATATACTGTAGGTACTTTCATATTATACCATTTTCATTCATGGCCGCTCAATTCCAAAACGACGCCAATTCTTTCAGATGAAAAAGAAATGGGAAATTAACAAATTAATATGATATACTTTTGGTAATATGCTATGGCAATGAGAACATAAGTTACGGAAATGAAACATCTGGTCACGGCAATGAGACTAAATTGTTTTACAAGGCATGGCAATGATTTTTTTTTCATTGCCGCGTTTTTTTCTTCATTGCTATAGCAAATTTTGACCACGGAAACCATGGAAATGAAAGCACGGTGGTGAAAAACGAGCCAAAAATATAATTTAACAAAAAATCTATTAATTATTCGAAGTAATAAACACTTCACTAAAATAGACAAGAGAAATTGCGTTCTATTGAATGTATAATCAAGAGGATAAACTTATTGGAATAGAAAGTTATACCTATCCACAGTAATGAAAGAAAAAATGTCCAGTAACATAAAAATGATAAACTTTTATCTATGGTGCCAAAACGCAGGCACGTGTGCACGTCCTTCCATGTCGAGCACTTAGGCGGCACCAATATGCAACGTTTAGCGCTTATGAGGAAGGACACAAGTCATTAGATAAAACAATATCGTCGTTGCGCTTGCCAAAACCTCTATGTGTTTTTGGTCAAGTTTTCAGGAGAGACAATAAACTGTTTTATTAAATAATTGATGAGCGTATCAAAAAACTAAAAATGCAGTATGATGCCAAAAAATATTTTGAATGAACTGAGATACAAGTGAAAATCATAAACGGTACTGCCCATCCACAATAAATTGTTTTTCCCATTTTGATACACATATCAGAATTGTCTTCCTAGTGCCATTTCTTACAAGTGAAAAATGTACACATATCAGATTTGTTATGGAACTCAATAGGATTTATTTAGACGATAAATACTGACTGTTGGCAAGGTACATTTGATGTAAATAACATACGATGTAAATAAATACGTACTATAAACTCAATAAGGCATACAAGTAACAAAAAAAAAAACAATACTGAGTTAAGCTCGCCTTTGTACATCA
Source organism: Eilema depressum (assembly GCA_914767945.1). NCBI lineage: Eukaryota > Metazoa > Arthropoda > Insecta > Lepidoptera > Erebidae > Eilema > Eilema depressum. Next base: position 5,491,067 of record OU612040.1, read on the forward strand.
AAATGTATCAGTTACTAGTCGGTGCACATGTTAAACAACGGACGAGGCTCTGGTGCCGACTTTGCTCTCGGAGTTGGGAACTAATCGCTGATCGTTACCAGTATAGTCGTTAATATGACAATTAGAAAAGAAGAGCAATTCCCGAGTTCCAAGCACATTATGGTACCAATTAGTTATACACTTTAGTCCCTGTAGTCTCAGTAGTCCGGTTGATTCGCATCCGAGCCCTTCACCACGGAGTCCGGGATACGCTTTTCCAGTCTAATCGCGACGCGGCTAAGCTTCGATATTTTCCGTAAAGTGCCATCTGACCTCCACAATCCTTTGGTGAATCTTTAGTATCGAAGTACTGCTGCTAGATCAGTTGTCGATCTTTTACTTCGGCACGTGACCATAGAAGTTTGTATGGTGAAATGTGTGTGTTAAGTGTTATATAATACACCTTGCCCTACACCTTCGTGAGCGTTCGAGGACGACTGTATCGGGGACACATATAAGGTACACACGGCGTCAGACCTCGGTTTACAGGCCACACCAACATAAAGGAAGTGTGCGTGACAGCAATACTATTAATACATTGCTTAAAGATGTGTGTCATAACAAGTAAACCAATCAGGGCCTTTGACGCACTCACACAATTGCTATTTTACTTACATAAAATGCACCAAGGTTATAATAAATCATATTCTAAACTAATTTTATGAAATGTATGCAGCATTTTGTTTCTATAACTAATAGGAGTTATCAAATTTAGTCACTATACTATCTGTTTTCATAGTCGAGATGGATAAGAATGCAAGTAAGTAAGTTTGGACCTCACCGTTGTCGCCGGTCGTTGGTTCGGAAGTTAACAGCGGAATTCTCTTTTTGTCATTCGTGCATCTTTATGTCAGTCAATTTAATAGACATAACATTTTATTTTATGTTCCAATATCTTTTTAGAAGTTTATAATAATTATACTTATGTGTTTTTTGTATTCTTTTATTAAAGATCAAATATTTTTATCTGATACTTAATTAATTATTATCTATAAATAATTAATTATACCCATACTTAAGAAAAATATCATGCTTATAATAGTAAATATATTATTGCATTGCAACAATAAGTTAATTATTTTATTTTCCTTTCTTTTTATCCATTAAGAATAAATAGTATCATCAAGGAAATATACAAAAAATATATTAAATTATATTATATAATATATGAATTTTATACACTTAGTTTCCTGTAAATAAACTAGACCAATCGGACTTCAATATATTGAGGAACAAAAAGTGCACCTCGCTCGAGGACCGAACCCGGTATTGATTCTATTGGTTGTGCATATTTAAACCATTCAGCTATATCTACTTATTAGTTTTTCGCTAAATATGCTATTATAACTTGGTGCAGTGGCTATCATCAATACCTATATTTCATGTAAGTAAAATAGCGAATGTGTGAGTGCGTCAAGGGCCCTGATTGGTTTACTTGTTATGACACACATCTTTAAGCAATGTATTAATAGTATTGCTGTCACGCACACTTCCTTTATGTTGGTGTGGCCTGTAAACCGAGGTCTGGCGCCGTGTGTACACAGGCAAATATCCCTCAGTCAGCGATGGAGGTAAGTCACAAACTTGTGTCTGAAATCGAGACTACTCTCACTAGAGTAACCGATTGGGGACGACTAACCCTAGACCAATGCTACTCGGCTAAGACACAAGTATGTGCATTCACCGCTAAGAAAACGCCATTTATTGTAGCGCCGCAATATTCTAGACACGCCGTTTACCATCTCGTCGAGTATAGGGATCCTCGGTGTTGGTATCTTCAGCGACGATCAACGCCTAGTCACTTGGAAGACTAAGTCAAGCTGGTATCAAAGAAACCAGGAGTGCTCAACAGGACGAGGCAGTACATCACTGCGGGGCAAAGACTTCTTCTTTATAATGCGCCCGTTCGGCCCCACATGGAGTACTGCTGTCACGTTTTTGCCTAGACCCTTTCAACTTGGCGCATAGACGGACGCTGAGGATCGTCGACGATCCCATACTCACAGGCGGGGTGGTAGTCCCTCTCAACCTCAGAAGGAACTTCCTTGCTGTGGGTGTTTTACCGCCTGTCACGACACACGATGTACACGATGTACACGATGGTTTGTGTTTAGAAGAATTGTTCGACATAATGGCTAGAATGTCGTTACTTTCTATCGCCGCACCGCTCGCCATACGAGTAGACAGTGAATTCATTCTCACAAATTACAACCGGAAACGGTGCGCACTGTGCGGTATGGAAAAAACTTCATCCCACGTACGCTCAAGCAGTGGAATGAACTCCCTGTTGTGATTTTTCCACACGACTACAATATGTATGGGGTTCTTCAAGACGGTCTATAAAAGGTTTCTACAGGGTCAGCAGCACGAGTATGACGCCCCTGGTTCAAAGGCCACTAACACTAACTACTTTCTAAGAGGAGGGCTGTGTGCTAAAAGCCATCCAAGAGATACCAGCAGTATTCCACGAAGGAGCGAATTTGTGTCTTGTACAGAAGACACCGCTGCTCCGACGTGTAAAAACGTCTCACTTTGTTCAGGACTTCAACCTTACGCGAAGCTGTTTTGATGATACTCTAAGTGTAGTTTTTGTTGTTCAGTTTGCAGCGAACATCCAAACCGAGGATACTGAGATTTTCCTACAGTAGCAGTGGCGTGCTCAGAAGAGTGGAAGGAAAGAAGATATCTTTGCACTGAACTTCCTGGTCTTCTTGGCACTGAACTCGATCAGGTTCTCAGAGCCCCATTGGCCCCATTGCTTCAGGATCCGGTCGAGCTCAGTGACAAGAAGCTGCCTTTGTTCCACACAGGGGCGGATCCAGCTTTCAATTCAGGGGGAGGTCATGGTGTAGCCGAGACATAGTTTCGGGAGGGGAGAGGGGGAGGGGGGGAGGGTGTCTAGTCTCCCAATAAAATGTCATTGAACAATACCATGAAAATAAATGTGTATGAAATTCATAACGAGATAATGGAGGAGGAATGAGGTGAGAGGAGAAAAGTAAGATAACTTGAACGACTGTTGTTAAATACGATCCAGAACCCGGTTAAGCTGCTGGCCCCCAAGTTGAAGGACGCAGCTGGCACTCGGGCTTGAGGGGGCTGGAGGACTCCTGCAGGAGACTCTATGGCGAATGAAGATGTCAGAGCACCTTCGGTACTAAATCCGTATCAAAAGGCGAGAAATCGAGGCTACGAAGTCCCAGCTTTATCGGGACATGGTGGAGTTGAAACTATGACTTGGACAACTAAGCGCAAGGCACGCCGTGATAGTGGTGGTAATAAAACCCATCATGGAGAACTGGCTAGAAAGGCTTCAATGGGGAACTCTCGTACCGGTTGACGCAGATGATCACCGGATATTGATGTTTCGGAAGTTAGCTGCGGCGAATTCAGAAGGAGCCAACGCCCGGGTGTCATCACTGTGATGCAAGCGAGGACACGGGGCTGCATACGCGGACCGAATACCCGGCATGGGAAACGCCGAAGCGGGTCCTTGTGGCGGCCCTCGGGATGGGAGTTCTCTCGCTCAGCACTCTCTCTCGCTTGCTTAAAGTGATGGCGTAAAACCGTAAGCTCGCGGCTGCCACCGCCTCCATCTGAGAGCAAGTAATGCTCGAGAAGGAGGCGGAGGAACGGGTCTGGAGAAGATTCAGTTGTTTCCCATTCCGCATAATACACAATGCGCGAAGGACTCGGGCGACGTAGGTCACTCAACATCTCCATTATCGTATCAATATCTCCATATCGGTCCCCATTAGCACGGGCATGGAAATGACAGGGGGAACCGCATGACACTCTAGAAGAAGTAGGCCGCGGAAATAGGCCCTTTCATGATTATCATACATATTTTCCTGATTGCTTCCGAATCCGAGGTGACCTCGGAGCTCAGGGGCCGCCTTCTGTCTCTTCCTCCTCCACTTCGCACGACGTTGGGCGTCCATGGTGGTGAGTTGAGACCACTTGCACGCATGTCACCCTTCACGACTTCAAGCCAAGACTTCTTGGGCCTATCCTTTCCACCTGGTCCCGGTGGCTGTGCTACTGCCACGTAGCCTGGCGGTTGCGGCAAGACGTGGCCACACCAGCGAAGGCGGCTCTCTTGCATTTTATGTGTGATGTCGCGGACATGAAGGCTGCCGCGGATCTGGGAGTTCCTCATGCGATCTTTACGTGTGACGCCGCACATCCACCACAGCATTTTCATCTCCGTGACACGTAGCCCCTGCTTATGTCGCTCCAGCAGCGGCCACGCCTTACAGCCGTGTAAAAAGACAGGCCTAATGATCGTTTTATAGACCTATCCCGTCAACCAGGCTGGCATTTTAGGGTCAAATGTGACGCCAATAATTTCCCGCCCCTTGGCCCACATGGCGGCAATCCGTGCCTTTATGTCGCGATTGATGTGACCAGTAACGTGAAGTACAGATCCCAGGTACTTAACCTGGTCCGTGCGCTCGACCAAGTCATCGCCTATGCGAACAGCAACTTTTGCGGCAACCACCAGGCTAGGCGGATACCAAATGTCTGGCAATGGCGCCCCGGGCGGGCCCCTGTGGGAGGAGTAGCCCCAAAAAGTGCTGGCTTGACGTCGTAGAATGTGCAGATGTAAGGCCAGGCATATGTTGGGAGTGAGAGCTCTCACGCTCGCCACTTTGCTCGCAGCGATGGTTCGCTGTGCGGATGCGTGGGCCGCCGGCGCATCCTTCTAATGCTCGTGAAGGAGGCGGCGGAGCGGGAGCGAAGGAGAATCGCAGACCTTGCGGCCCGCGAGGAGCGAAGGAGAATCGCAAACCGCGCGGCCCGCGATGAGCGGCGGCAACTCGAGCGTCGGAGGTCGCAGAATGACCTCCGTACCCCATGAGCGCGGGCCTGGGGGTGACGGGTGGAGCCGCCTATCACCCTAGCAAAAGCAGGCCGCGGCGGCGGCGCGCATTGCGTGCCTCCCCGTACCTGGGGACTCTATGGTCCCCTCACCGGAAGAGTACCAAATCGAGAGATATGGCCTTGGGTCGGCCGGGGTGCGAGGGATATGGCTACGACAATCTCACCTCCAGCAACTGACGGCCCACAGACGGCGTTCGTTTTAGTCGGTTCGAGTCCGACATAACCTCCTCCTCCGGCTCCGGCGGGGGAGGTACCCGCGGGGATTTTTCACGATAAAAAAAAAAGACCAGGCATATGAGCCAGCTGCGTCATCCGCAGCAGAAGATGGCCACTGGTCACAACCGCTGGGCCAGCGGTAATAGCAGTAGTAAGGCCCATCCCATCCTATGGGGGAGTGGCTAAAGAGGCCACACGGCTGCCTCTCGTACCGGCTGACGCAGGTTATTACCGGGCACGGGTGCTTTGGTGACTACCTACGTCGGATCCAGAAAGGAAGGCTTCTACCAAGTTCATAAAAAGTTTTTGTAAGCAAACAGTAACATAAATACGGGGCCTTTGAAGCTGAGCCCAAGTCAAGTTGTTGCCCGAATCGAAAAAGGACCTCATGGCTGTCAGCTCCAGACCTTCGACTGCCGGCCTGGTTAGTCATTCGCGCTTATTTGATTAACATAGCGGACAGGGTGTCAGGTCCGAAAACTATTCGAGTCCTTCGGTTGATCGGCTGCGCTGCACGATAAATTGAAATTTTCAATCAATAATATTCATACTGATGTTTGGTGCCTCATAAAATTATAATACTAGTAGGTACAAAGAGACAGTCTTCTTATGCGTGTTATTTTTTAAAATTTATCAGTGGCATTGGGATATTTTTTAGTAGGTGACCCGCCCAGGGGGGGTCATGACCCCCATGACCCCCCCCCTGGATCCGCCACTGGTTCCACAATATCAGACTGCTCGGCCGCAGGATGTCCATGTTAACTCCCGCTATGCAGAGGATAGCACCTCTATCGTCTGCATAGCAATGCATGCTATCAGTGGACAGCATACGTTTATATGCAGAAGAAAGAATTGATGATAAGACGGACCCCTTCGGCATGCCAGCATTTACCTGTAAGAACTCCGAAGTTCGTCCATCACTAAGGGCGCAAATACGGCACACCTGCAGGAAGTTAGCCACCCAGTCGTACAGTTTGGGAGGACTGTGCGACTGGGTGGCCAGAGGCTGGTAGACGGGAAGGAAGGCGCCAGATTCTATCGAAAGCTTTGGCGATGTCAAGACTAATTTGCCAGTGATTCGCCATCCTTGTCCATAGCCGTAAGGTTTTGATTTTGTACAATAATATTGCTATTCTCAGTTTTGGGGTAACCCAAAACTGAGAATAGCAATATTATTTTAGTCACCTGTCTCGTTTTATTTACTATTATAAGATTATTTACGTTGTTACAAGGGTAGAACACCATTTTTACAACCAACAAATCGAAGAGAAACAAGCTGTCAAATTATCTATGTGCAAACCAATTCTGACATGTGCAATATGAGGGTGAAAAACTTTTGATGTGGACACATAACCAATTTTACAGTGTCAGAAGTGCACATGTATATTTTGTCAAATCTATTTCTAGAAGGAATTAACACTTGTTTGTTTTTTCAGCCGATGCGCAATTTTTTTCTAAGGCCGTCTAGCGAATAAAAAAAAATTCGAAAAAATGCACATAACGACTTTGGCAGGCGCACCGACGATATTCTAAAATATGTTTAGAACATAGCGATTAAAGGTAACTCCAGGACAAATGAACTTTTATTAACCATTCGTTGTATTGTCTAAATATTTGAATAAATGTATTTCGTAACAATACTTTAACTATTCACGTATCAAATAAAACTAGGTTTTAATTTAAAAAACCAATAGATTTTTATCAATGAGGTATCACAACACAATAGGTGACGTGTGGACAAACACGGCTATGAAAAATTTCGAGGTTTAAATATTTTTTTTGGAGAATCTATAATCCTATTTAATGAAATATTTAGTGCTTCACATAGATCACTATTTCACCTAACCAGAAAAAAATGTTAGAGTATTGTAACAATGATTTTTAGTACCGATTTCATCGATGCCACGCAATTTTTGGTCCCGGGAAATTCACCCAGTTACTTTCGCATTTATAATATTAGAATGGATGGATGGATATGGATATGGATTACGTTAAGTGGGTAAATACAATAACTGGCAAAACTTGGCGGAAAATGTATCGGTCACATTTTCCATGAAATTCTTTTTTTTATTACACTATAATTACACCAAAGAACAGATAAATTTTCCACCAAATTCACTTGAATCTTATAGTACCTAATAGCATTACAAGTTAGCATGCAAAATTAAACAAAATAACGTACTTACCTGTACGAATTGAGAACCTTCCTTCTTTTTAAAATCTAATAATCTTTTTAATAGAAATAGGTAGATACGAGTATGTCAAATCATTAAAGTAATATATAAGAGTTAATGAAAATTTTCAAAAAGAATGCCGCTGGACAAAAAACTTACCTTGATCTAGCTTGTCATGCACCATACGACCCGTTTGGAAGCCGGCAGGAATCGGGCTATAGCGACCCTTCATCCATCACTGAGTTATACATTAAAGACTGTTAAAATCTAAGAGTTATGAGGAGCTATGTTTTAATTTTTTTTTTCATTACTGTTTCGCAGGCTAGCAAATATCGCCACGATGAAGTGCTTGAAGAAATTGGGTATGACGATGCTCAAGAATAGACCCAGTAAGTGTTCCTACCTTATTTATCATGTTGCAGTTATGTCTGACGCGAACTGACTAAAACCGCACGCGGTCTCTGGTCTTAAATGCGGTGGTGTAAGATGACAAAATAAGCCTTTTTCCCTTGCACAATGGCTAGGCCATTTACGGTCTCGATGTACAGATATCTACAGTTTCGCTCCCACGTAATAGGGGGTGAACCTATTGCTGTCTAAAGGGTACTATGACATGGATTCTAGTTTATTGTCGGATGAAGAACAGCCCTATCCCTTAGTCACCTTCTATGACACTCATGGGAAGAGATGTCTTGGCCCTACTCACTGGAAATTAACACGTCAATTCAAATCAAGATGGCTGACAAAATTCCTAATTGAATATTAATAATGTTGTCAACTCTTGTGTATTTTATATTAAGTCATAAAAAGGATTATAACCGTAGTGTTGTGTCACGGATCAGTGGCTGCTATGCCAATCTGGCTGTTGATGGGGTGATAGCCGCCATAAAAAGATAATTCTGTACATATTGGTATCACTACGACACTTGCGTATTGTTTACAACTTTTACAAGCAAACCCACGCTAGGGCACTTAGCGATATTATAAAATAACTAGCAGAGCGCGACTGCTACGCAGGAGGCACGGGTTCAACTCCCGCTCGGTACAAATAATTGTATACATGAACGTCTGTTTGCATTGGTCTGGGTATTTTCGTGCCATTGGTCTGGGTATTTTCGTGCCATTGGTCTGGGTATTTTCGTGCCTGGACGTTAAGCCGCCACCGCTCCGGTCCGGGTTGTCATAAATGAACTTCTATAGCGGTCGTACAGGTAGATAGAGCCCTAAAAAGTTCAACAACTGGTCTAACTGTAATATCGATATCGCAATGGGTTGCGGAGGTCAGAAGGCAGTCGCTTCACGGAAAACGGCCTAGCTGCGGTTTTGACTGGACTTCAATAAGTCCAGTCAAAACCGCAGCTAGGCTATTAAAGCGAACCCCAGACTCCGAGGTGAAAGCTTCGGATGCGACTGGGATTACCACTAAGATGATGGATTAAGTAGACACGCATCTCAGCCCACGTGAAATTCTATAGGTACCAACATTTATTTACATAGCTCTAGTTAGATATATCATATTATACAACGGGCTCCCTACAAGAACCTACATATTTTGGGGATAAAAAGTAGCGTATGCTCATTTTAGCCTTGTCCCTGGTTGCATTCGAGGTCCCTGCCCTGAAAGCTGGGATTCACTTACTCCTTCTCTTGGCTTGTGCGGCTTTGATGGCAGTGACTGCGTCTGACCTCCCAATACCAAGCGGAGAACTTGCGCCAGAGCCTCGTCTATTAATCAGCAGGTCTAATGGCCGAGGGGTCTTATAAACCCCAATGGAAATGGAATTCCAATAAAATTCTATGGTGCAGGTATGGAAAACGCGTGGGTGGGAGCCAAAGGATCGCTTGGCAAGTGGACCTGGATAAATACAGGAGTGAACTTGTTCCAAGTACCAGAGTATGGTGACGCTTCCACAGACGTCTGGCCACCCATGAGGTATGTATAGAACAGAGTTTGTATTAAGCTTGCAAGTCCACTCCAGTCATCATCATCCTAGTTCCTAGTTACGTCCAAAAAATGCACTTGAGATCCTGTGGGCCACTTTCCCAGAAGCAACTGCTGTCTGTCCAACCAAGTCAAGTCTTGTTCTGAAGTGGCGATCAGACCTTGACAAACAGAGGTAATAGGGGGAAGAACAAGCAAATAAGGAAAAAGAAGTGATAAAACTATCGGAACTTGCATCAATCAATGAAAATAGAGCCTTAATGAAGCTGTCTTCAATCAACAGAACTCCTGAACGCCTAAGAGTACTCATATCATGTTTAGGTTCATTTGAACTCTCTCCTTCAGAACTTAGAGCACCTTTTGTGTTGCAGGGATAGGAACAATATCAAGCAGAGTGGTTGCCTACAACTGGACAGGCACGCTGCTCATTCACCGGTGTTCATGGAGGCAAGATGCAACAGGAAGATGCAGTTCATATGCTATGAAGGTACCTATAAAACCTGTTCTTTTTTTCAATTTCGTTTCTTCTGCAGTTGTCTGTGGTTATGATATTATTAGCGGGACAGCTTTCATCACTGGGGATCCGAAGGTTTATCAGAAGGCATATCTAGGTCTAGTCTACCTGAAATGGTCCCTCTACCTGAAATCAGTTCAGCCTCGGCGTATTGCAGAATAGAATGACGAATGTATGGGATTTGACGTATATGACATGCGTTGACCTGTTATAGGTACGTCAAATCTCATACATTCTCCATTTTATTCTACAACACGCCGGCACAAGAATTGCCACTTGTCTAGGGGGCAGGGAGTAGGGAGACTAACCCCCGGATATGCTTTCTCTCTCACTCTTCCGGTCAGGTTACGAGGTAGCTAGCCGGAGGTTGGTTAGTTAGTTAAGTCTATTTATGACCTTTAGTTGTTCTAGAATGCGGATATTTAATTAATCGCCATTCTAGAATCCATATTACGTCGTAGTTTGTCCTAGAATATATATTTAGTTATAGAATATGTATTATATTCCCAATTACAGATGAAATAATGAAGCTCAATTGGTATAAAAGACTTCAAGAGGCTAGTAAACTCTCCTTAGACGTTCGGGCGAGATTTTTTAATGAGACCGGTGAGATTTTATAGCAATATTGATCATCATCATCACTGGTATCATATTCATCTATTTCCATGCTCATTAATCACCGATCATTTTATACTAATAACGATCCTACAGTCCCAGGTCTTTTAAGCGGGGCGTGAAAAAGCATCTGATGAGGCCCTCAAGCTTAGTGCCACCGTGAATCCCTTTCATTTCAATCAGAAAATGGTCTAGTTTCAACCACCAAATATGATTTCATTCTATCCTTTCAGGAATCCAATTAATAAAACCACCAGCAGTGACACCTAGCGACGATCTCTTCTACTATGTGCTAGTGAAGCAGAGGTTCTACTGGCAACACGCATATGAGAACTGCCTCAAGATGAACGGGACCCTGGCCAATCTGGACAACAACGATGTGTTGGTGCAGCTGCTGCTGCTCATGGGGGAGAATAAGGAGGAGCGTGAGTTTGAGACATTTAACTAAGGCACTGGTTCCACTCAGCCCCACATACTGCAATCATTACCCATTTTTATCATGCAGAAAATCCCCACGGATAACCCCTTCCCCTGCGGAGCCGGCAGGGGAGGTTATGTCGGACTCTTTCTTTTTTTATATAGGACACGTCAATTTGACTTCGCCTCGCTTGATGGCAAGCTGAAGGCAAAGTCTCTGAAAAAAATATATTTTAAATTCAGTCTTGACTTAACTTCAATCTCCCAAATATGTCAAAAACAGGGCCTTGATTCTGCTAAAGCAAAACTATTGTTATACAACGAACACTGCAAAAAAAAATCAGACTTTACAACAATGAAGTTAAGATCTAAAATTAAATGGCTTTTTTTATAGTGAATGAATAAGTGTAATGAAACTCTTTTCATTTCATTTTGGACTTTAAGGCTATAGCAATAAAGTTTAAAATGATATTATGCTTTTTCTTCTCCCTGCAGTATGACACCATTGTCATTTGCTGGCCATGCCAGCAATTCGTTGGCCGGCGTATCATATAATAGAATTACCACTTGTCTAGGGGGGCTGATGTTGAATTTTAATAAAATCTCTTGTCTTCTGTTCCCAGCTATCGAACACATCTGGATATCCGGTCGCCTGAACATGACTAAAGACGTCTCGACGGACGCCATCAGCTACGCGTGGTACAACCCCAACAACGCCAAGAGAATACCAGACCCTAAAGCTTTTGGGGACTCCACCATTGGATTATATGTATGTATACTACGTAGGATGCATACAAGCAGACGGCCCATCTGATGGTAAGTAGTAACCGTGGCCTATCGACGAGTGCAACACCAGGGGAGCCACACTCGTGTTGCTGACCCTGTAAGAACAGAGTGACTATGTGCCGCCATCGCAAAATAAGTAGGCTCACTGACAGCACAAAACCTCTCCAGTGAGCTCTGGCTACCCTACTCACCGTCGGAAACACAACGAGCTATGGGTAATATGTCGGACAATTCATCTGAGCACTAACCATTATATAGACGGTCCCTCCTGAGGCTGAGAGGTTCCACATCGCTTGCGAGATTATCGACGAGCCTCAATGCCCGTCTTTGCACATAATTAATTGATAAGTCCCATAGCCTGGTGTTAAATCAACAATACATCTAGCACCTTTCCCATCCCTCACTAGATGCCACCCTGGCTAGAAGAGGAATTCAATATGGACAACTCCTGTCTAAACCTGGACAGGCAGGATCACCTGATAGGGCTCGTGTACGGCCTACCCTGTGACACCGCGCAGTACTCCGTCTGCATGATAGGTAAGGCACTTACCCGACTGCCAAAGAATGGTTATTAAAGCTATTATAAACTTTTACATAATTATATGGATATAAATTAAATTCAAGTCTATAAATCCGTGAAGCACGCCTGTAAATCCTCAAAGGGATAGGCAGAGGAGAATTAAAACCCACATTTCGTCAACCATTATTTTCGATCCCACGTACCTAATAGAGGGCGATCTATTGCCGTCAAGCGGGCACTTTGTCATGTCTTTGCTGTCGGATGGAGAACAGTCAAGTCTTATTCGCCTTCTACGACATCCACGTGAGAAGATGGCGATGGCGTGATCCTATCCTACTCCACAAAGAACTTTCAAAACAATTTAATGCTCTATTGCACCTATTTTTTTTATGCCACGCATGTGGCAGACAAACACGGCCCACTTGATGGAAAGTGGCCTATTGACGTGTGCAACACCAAGGGTGTCACACTCGAGCTGCGCACCTAATTTTTTTTTTTTTTTTTTTATACCACTTAGGTGGCAGACAAGCACACGGCCCACCTGATGGAAAGTGGTTACCGTGGCCTATGGACGTATGCAACACCAGGGGCGTCACACTCGTGCTGCCGACCCTGAAGAAACCTTCTAATGCCCTTCTTGAAGAACCTTTTTTTCATTCTCTGAAACTTTTTTGAAAGTTTGGGTCGGCTTCCCAGTCCAGCGGTGAAGCGGCTGAACTTCAATATTTTCCGTGAAGCAACTGCCACTGTAAATAAATGATTATTTTATTTTTGTTTACTTACAGAGAAATCTTTAAAACCGCCGACAGCTGTCGAAACAACTTCTGATGCCGGATATGAGACATCTTGAAATTGAACTTAAAAAAAAACCTACCTACCTACCGATTGTTTTGTGAACAAAACTTAGTTGTATAAAATTAGATACCTCTGCCAGCAGGGCGGATTTGCTGTGGTTAGGTCGCCACCAAGAGGGCATCAACTCATGCTCAGTGCAGCCGACCCTGTAAAAACCTAATGCCCTTCTTGAAGAATCCCATATTGTATCCCATCTGGTCTCTCGAAGGGCTATATCACCTGGCATTAATATTAAATTATTGTACAATTCATTCAGAAGCTTTTTTATTGTGTGTGTCAGGATGGCGTGAGCGAAATCTGAATTGTCACATAATTTGCACCAAATAACTGTACCTAAACTGTACTAAACTGTACCTATGTTAAAAAAAACTGTACCTCAAGCAATTCGATATTAAATAGATAGTGACATAGACACGCCGTTCTGACGTCAGCTTGGCGCGCATAGTCGTGTATCGCCCCAACGTGTGGGAACTATGTTCTGGAACATATATCAATAAACTGTACCTAAACTGTACCTCATAAAACTGCCAATAAAAAAATTAAATCACACGTAATATCTGTCAAACCAACAACAAAAAATTTTTACTGCTCATTTATTTGATTAAATGTAACATGTATGTTTGTCGATAAATTTGCAATAGGCGCTTGTTTTCATTACATGTACCTACATAAAATATGGTACAAGTGTGTAATAGTAAGTGAGCCGAGAACGTAATTAATAAAAAGTAAAATAACCATTCATTTACTTTACCTGATTATTCAAAATGTTTGTACTGTCCACAATTATTAGAAAAAAAATTAGCCTAACAATATGGGTGAAAAAAATTGTGTTTTATTTCTTGTTTTATGTACAAGTTTTGAGAGTTTACTAATTACACTCAAATATTATGATGACCGGTCTTGATGAAATTTGGTATAGAGATAGATAAGACCTTGAGAAAGGATATTGGTTGTTTGGTCGCGATAACCGACACCTACGTGGGCGGAGCCTCCGGCAAAAGCTAGTATAAAATAAATGAGCAGTAAACATTTTTTTTGTTGATTTGACGAATATCACGTGTGATTTAAATTTTTTTATTGGCAGTTTTATGAGGTACAGTTTAGGTACAGTTTATTGATATGTTTCAGAACATAGTTCTCACACGTTGGGGTGATACACGACTATGCGCGCCAAGCTGACGTCAGAATGGCGTGTCTATCTCACTATCTATTTAATATTGAATTGCTTGAGGTACAGTTTTTTTTAACATAGGTACAGTTTAGTACAGTTTAGGTACAGTTATTTAGTGCAAATTTTGTGACAATTCAGATTTCACTCACGCCATCCTGACACACACTTTTTATTTTATACCCTAACCAGCTTTTGCCCGCGACTCCGCCCGCGTGGATGTCGGTTATCGCGACCAAACATAGCCTATGTCCTTTCTCAAGGTCTAATCTACCCCTATACCAAATTTCATCAAAATCGGTTCAGCGGTTTAGTTTAGACAGACAGACAGACAGGCAGAGAGACAGACAGACAGAGTTACTTTCGCATTTATAATATTAGTAGGGATTTCCCTTAACTACAGTCCTCAATATTACCGTGAAGTGACCGCCATCTGACCTCCACAACCGATTGGAGAACTAACTGCAGTTATGTGCCACAAAAGGCCATATTTCTAATCAGATTCGGCCATCTGCTATTTTCACTGTCGTCACTGCTATCATCCATCACCTACATTATTATAAGTTCGTTTTCTAAAATTTTATCTCCTACTTTTGTCCGCGGCTCCGCCCGCGTGAATGTCGGTTATCGTGACCAAACATAGCCTATGTCCTTTCTGAAGGTCTAATCTACCCCTATACCAAACTTCATCAAAATCGGGTTAGTGGTTTAGGCGTGAAAGCGTAAAAGACAGACGGAGTTACTTTCGCATTTATATTAAGTATGGATATGGATTTTCATGTTGACATCACACATAAATTGTAATATTTCAAAACAGTCATCACAGCATGCCACAATTAGAGATCAATGTAATAATGAACAAATTATCAAATAATATACTGACCATTTTATTGCCATTGATTTCTATTCACCCCATTTTACAGTACAGAATTTCAGATACTGATTTAAAGAATAATATTCTTAGTACATGCTTGTTTATAACAAAGCTTAAATTATTTCTGCATAGTAACTATTTTAATTCCCTGGAGGAAATTATCGCAATGAGAAAAAATAATAACACAACTTTTTTATGTACATACGCAGGCTGTTTTAATTATTTTTTTCTACGTTTTCATTTCAATAAATTGTTAAAATACAACATTCAGACAATAATAAATTGTTATTGAATAAATGAAATGATACATCCAGATTTAGATAATATAATATGAATATTTAAACATCTCTACCACAGCTACCCTTTGCATAACCAGCAGTCAGGAATCATTCTTAATCTCATTGCTACTGCTTCAACCATTCAATTGTCTATTGCCTTCAATTCTTTAACGCTGTCAAATCTTGATTGAGCTGCCGCAGTTGTTGAAAGTTAGCATCTACTGCGATTAACTGCCTTTTGAAAGTCCTCAAAGTGGTCAGGTAAGTTCGGAGACTGCTGTTCATAGCTCGTACTCCATCTATTTCTTGTGCCAGATCTGCTACAGCTTTCTGTGAAAGTAAGTAAGAAAATATATATAAATACTAGATGACTCTGCAAATTATGTTTTGCCGCTATTAAAAAAATGGAGGTTGGTGGTAGTAAGGTAAAAAATTGACAATGCCAAATCATAATAACATAAAAAGAATTCAAAAAAATTAAGAAATAAGTTTTCGGGTGGGGCAGGTGGCCCCACCCGAAAACTTAGGGGTACAAAAAATTGTTTAAAATTCTCAGACTTACTAAATATTATGCACAATTTTTTTAAAAGAATCGGTTAAGCCGTTTCCGAGGAGTTTCCAAACGAACACTGGGATGTCCCCACTGCGGCACTGCATTCGTATAACGAAAAAATTAGTGCGGTTGTCGATAAGTAGACGGGGACAGTTAATTTACAAAAATAATTTACCTCGCGTTTAGATGATGTTTCAGAACCGCCAGACATTATAACTGTTTGAAATAGCACAATAAGTTTTAGAAGAAAGTTACTACACTGCTGTCGTTTTCTATCAAACTCAAACAGTACAAAACAAATTCAAATTCAAATTATTGATCGGGCACAGTACGGCATAAAACGAACAACAAAAATAACCCATAAACATAAACTTCAGTTACTATTATGTTGCCATATAATATTTTTAAATCTCCTGATATTGCGAAAAAAACTAGCTCGGGCAAAAAAATAGGAATTATTTTGATTAAAGGATTTTAAATCAAGATCTTCAGGGCCCAAGTCAACCTCATATGTATAATGTGTTCTAGACTACATTTTTTTATAGGTAAGTACTTATACATATTTATTAAACAAATTGCACTGAGTGGGAAATGAACCCGTAAACTTTGACTTGGCAGTCGAACGCTCTGCTACACCATACCTAGTGATCGCCAGAAACATAGTCAATACTCGACATAGGCACCGGGAATGCCAATATTGACTTATTGACGCTCTGATGAAGAGGTGGATCTGTGAAGTGTCTATAGTAGTATACGTAATTAACAAATTGTTATTGTCCATAAGGTTCTCGACTCTGAGTTCCGAGGTCATCTTATCTTTACCACGGATGCAATCAGTGTCTCCATGAAGATGATTATGATGATGTTGTCCTCATTTAGACGAGAAGTTTCTCGCACGTTTCGGTTCGAAAATCATACGCAATAATCGCCACACCGTTATCGTATCAAAGTGTTTACACATAGGCAAGCAAACACTAAATTTAAATTCTCGCTTAAAAATATATCATACTTTTTTCTGTACTTTCGTTAATCGTATTTTGTAGGTGAATATTACGCCCCGTTTGGTGTCAACCCCCCCCCCCCCCCCCCCAAACTAAGTCTCGGCTACACCATGACCCCCCTGAATTGAAAGCTGGATCCGCCCCTGCACACCACCATGCGCAAGCGGTGCGCGTCCTTGGTGCGCAGGGTGAGGGCTAGCTCTAATGGAGTCCTGGCCATGATTGCTGATCGCATTGACTGTGCCTACTTACATCGGGCACTGCTGTAACAGACACCTCTGTTATAGCAGTGCACGATGAATGTATCTATCTGTTATATGCATATTGTGTGTGTGGAGTATGTAATTAATTATTGAATTATTATTATGGATGTAATGTCTGAAATAAACGAATTTTATTTATTTAGTTATTATGTATGATATTGATAATTATTATAACCATGATATTGGTAATCTTTCGTACAATAGCAACATTTTTCATTGACATTGGAATTTACGTTCCAATTCACGAGAAAATGCAAGATGATGTCAAGTTGGTGAATAATATCCTATTAATTTCTAAGTTCTTTATGTAAGAGGATTTTCATTTATATATCTGATGGTTTGACATGGTCAATCACTGAAATAGTTCACTTCTTTAATGAAATCTAATATTTATTTATGACATTTATCACAGATTCTAATTTTCTAATATTCATTATCGACCTTTTTGTAGCACTCTCAAAACGCATGCGCACGACTTTGGCGCCCTCTGCAGTAAAAACGTCGTAATTAGAAAAAGAAACGCCGCCATTTTGACATTTGTTTGGCTTTTGTGTTCTACAATAAAAGTTATCATGTAATTACTCGTTATGAGATAATTTACTTTGTATTTCCGCCATTGCACTATTTCTACAATGTTTTGGTTGAATAAAATCTACCGCATCAGCGAGATTGCACGCGTCAAACCGCGGAAAAATCAATAATGTTACAGTGCCGCTTTTTTACTTTCGCGTTGCAAATTTTATAATTAATCTAATAATTTATCACGTTAATGTATTTTAAATGCAGTGGATATTAAATATACAGTGCATTTATGTGTTTTACTCGAGAACAATCCGTGTTATGTGATGAAAACTGGTCTGTGAAAAAGGCGCGAAGCGACCCGCGCCGATCTTTAACCACGGATATTTTAAGTATTTACTATCGAAACAAAGACTTGCATCTCGTTATGATTAATCAAATAAATAACTGCTGAAGTTAATTTACCTGATATTCAGCACCTTCATCAAATGCCGTAATTAATACTTTCTAAAAATTGTGTTCATGTAAGTTGTATTTTTTTTTGCTAAATAAATTGGTACAGATATTTTTAATCATACAACTTAGCGTTTGCTGAGTCTATATTTTAAATTACTTATAGTATGTAGATGTTTTATACATGAAATTAGAAAAAATTGTGTCTATGTCAAACTAACAGACTTGGCCTAATTTATTTTGACAGAAAAATGTAAACAAATAAAACTATTCAAGTTGTTTGGATAGCTCTTCTATAACAATAGATAAATCTTGGTTGTTTTTTTTTTCTGTAAAATCTACAATGTTTGTACAATCCTAGTGTGTGTCTATTGGCAATTTTCCTAGGTCTATCTTACTGTTGCACTTACTAGATATCACAGAACTAGGAATCTTATTAGCACATCATTCTTATTGTCTGGTTTAGAATAATAAACTTTGTATACTGCCTATGACAAAGGCTGAACACAAAATTATCATAAAAGTTATAATTAGCTAGATATCATGGCTCATGAACTGAAGTTCTATTCTATATCCTGTAATATTAATGGAAATATTTTATCATCATGCCTGTGCCCTGTAGGTCTAAGCAGAGAGGTATCAACACATTCTTTTGACCAATGGTTACATTGGTTCAACTGGGTACATTTCCAGACTTATTGCTATTGAGAAATTGACCACAGAAAAAAAAATCACTGCCTGACCTAGAAATTCAAACTTGGAAGTTCATGCAGAGCTTTCACATTTTCTATTGATGCAACACTTATATGTACTGTTTGGTTTAGGTATTTATCTAAAGGTAAACAACTTGATTTGATATGTCTTATTTACACAAATATAGTACTACTTAAAGCTCAATTTTGGTTTTTAGTCATGTTTTATTTTTAAACTGGTTTTTAAACAAAAGAGATTAATAAACTGAGTTTTTAAATACCAAATCTAGATTTTTAAACTGGAGTTAAGTACCAAATTAACCAAATGGAGCATAGGCACTACTAGAATTTTAGGTAGGTATCTGATGTTTTTACATCCATAAAATACAGTATTGCTGAGCAAGGAACTGAAACACAAGAGCTCTTATTAGGATTTTCAAATTACATACTTCAAAACACTCTTGATATTATATTCTAACATTTATTAGTATATTTTGAGCATGAAGTACACTGTTTTCAATGGTTGATTAATTTCCAGGGTGCTACTGCAGATTATTAATTTTGATGAAATAAAAATCTAAGTTTCCTATTTATTTTTTATTTTATTTTGAGCTCTTACTAATATTCCTACTAAAATTTTAAGGTGAAATGTATATTGGTTTACGCACACACACTATACAGGCACATTATTTAATTTAATACATTATTTATGTATACAGAAAGACCAGGTAATTCATTCAAATGTGTAAAGCAACCGTGCCATATAGACATGTCACTGTCTTATATCATTGTACCCGCAGTGTCACTATATTGTTCTACCCACAAAAACACTATAGAACACACAAGTGAACCTAAAATCTAAATGAATTGCGTTAGGTGTGGGTTCTATTGGCTGCCACATCTTATAATTAAGATGATTGCAGGCTTGCACAATCACGGTCGCCCGCATCGACTCAGGTGACTGTAGAGACCAATTTAAGCGTGGCATTTGTCATTCATGACAATATGAAACCCTTAACTTCAGTCATAGCAGTTGCATGTTATTGTCACTGCGGTCATCGTAATGACTTCACAATCACAACCAACTTTTCTCTTGCAGGTCAAGTCATCCTCTAATATTGCGATGCGTTTAAGAAGTAGGAAGAGGGAGCGGCCGCTCTCAAGCAAGAGAACTACAAAAGTCACCAAGCTAAAGACAGTTAAGTCTGTTAAGCCTTTATCCAAACCGGATACTTGGAAGCCTCTATTGAAAAGGGAGAAAAACAATGGTGTATCCGATACACCGTTCTGCATCACACGTTCACAGAAACTGAAGACACGTCCCGTGAGAACCAAACTAAGTATGGAGAAACCTCTAGATACGTCGTTGCACAAGAAGACTAAGCACAAAGATGATAATCGCACAAAAAAACCAATCTTCCAAACCGTTGTTAGAAGTTCTAATAAAGATACAGTGTCATCGTCAACAGCGGTGAAAAAACCGCAGACTGATAAGATCACAACCACTTCTAAAGCTAAAGAGGTTCGGACAACTAAATCCGTTCAGCTTAGACACAGTTCTTTGAACCGAGAACTAAAAAAGACCGAAGTAATATCCTCAGCTATGAGTTCACCACGTAAAACTCGACGTATGGACAAAACTGACAAGTCTGCTTCGTTAAACAGTTCACCGATACGTAAGGTCCGTCAAATCGGTTTGATAACTCCCAAAATTACTAAAACTTCTGTCAGTTCATCTAATGAGAGTCCTAAAAAGCGAACAAAGAAAGCTGCTGTTGTTCCAGAAACTAATTGTTACACAGAAGACAACGATGTTACTATGTACGAAGCCCATACTACAACATTTGTAGATTTTCCAGCACAAAAAGCTGAGGAATCCGACTCCGATGGTCAAGTTGAATCGTCTGAATTATGTTTGCCAAATGATTGCCTTAACGATTTCATGGCTATCGCAGAATGTGCTCGGTTGATAAACGAAGAAATGCCAGCTACAGACGAAGATATAAACTTTTTAGCCGATAAGGCAGCTCGTGTGATGACTACTGAAAAGGCTGATGAAAAAAAGTCTAGAAATAACTCTATAGATAAGAGATTGTCGAAGAGACGAAAGTCAAGCAATGATTTGGAGATGTACCAGCCAACTTCAACTACGGATGACCTGGATAATTGTGCTGATTTTTTGACTAATGGAGAAAAATATGTACAGGTATGTATAAAACATTTGCAGGCAGTAGAAACGTGATTTTTTCTAGTATGTATAAGGCAATATACCATTTTCTTGTTTATGGTTTAGTGTCCTGTTTCATCTCTTTTCGCCCCATTTTACTCTATTTCCCCGATTTGTCTCTATTTCCTCCATTTATCTCTTTTCCCCCTATTCGCCTCTATTTCCCCCATTCGCCTCTATTTCCCTCCATTCGCCTCTATTTCCCTCCATTCGCCTTTAATTGGCAAAATATGCCTTAATTTGCCCCTATTCTTTATTTGCCCAAATATGCCTCTATTTCCCCCATTCGCCTTTATTTCCCCAATTCGCCTCCATTTGCCCCATTCACCTCTCTATTTCCTGACTCGCCTATATTTCCCCTATACATTGTATGATATGTATATCTATAAAAATATATCATTTTAACATTCTATCCCTCTCTCACAGCCCGACTTCGTAACCCTACTAGAGCAGGACGGATACGTGCGCGACTCAGAATGCGAGATATCCTCTACATGCGACACTCAAGGAACTGCTATAGAGAGTCTTGAAGCGCTTTCAGCGCGTAGCCCTAGCTCGGGCTTCTTAGCGGAAATCAGTCAGAGCTTAGCCGCTGAAGCTGCTGGATGGGTGAGTTAACATCTTCAATACTATGTTCTTTGAAGAGCATGTTTTCCTTGTTTTTTTTTAATCGCAATGACTAATTTTCCCTCTAAGCCCTCCAGCTATGCTAAATTGCTTGTGTTACGAGTGGGTACACGTCGGTAGTGTAATAATCAGGATTCGAACCCGGGAATTCAAGTCCAAAATTCAATGACAATATTTTCATTACATGCTTTCGTTCACTCTACAAAAAAGCCATTTAATTTTAGACTTTAACGACATTAGTTCAAAGTTTAAAATTAAATGGATTTTTTTTGCAGTGTCCGTGTCATGAAGGTGGTTTTGCTTTAGCAGAATCGAGGCCCAGTTCGACTTCTGGCGGGTTGGTAGTTTAACCAATGTGAACTTTTTTATACCATTAACAATTTAGCTAATACTTTAAAAAAAATATATGCTGAGGGATGTATTCCTTTGTTAACAGAATGGCACAGAATTATCACCAGACGATGCTTCCTTGGCATGTCACGATGAGCAGTCTCCGGCAGATATTGAGGTAATTATTCAATATTTAAACTACCATGAACTCTCAAAACAGGGCAATAATTAAAATATGATGGTAATATGTACAGGAGGAAGCTGCCGACGTGATATCATCGTGCAGCAACCGAGTGGACTGTGAGCAGATCTCGTCCTGGGTTGACGCTTTCGATCCTTACTTATTCATCAAACAGGTAAGTTTCTGATATTATACGATGATTCTATATCTGTTCTCCTAACAAGCCTTCAAACGAAATAGATCCATTTGGCTCTGCTTACCAATATATCTCTTACGCCCAGTTTCCGAAAGGTTGATCAACGTCAAATTAACTAATCGGCTGTCAAATCTCCTGTCAATTAGCAATTGGGTTGCTAGAATCACGGTTAAATAGTTTAATTTGATCATCGTGTCGGTTAAAATAGCTGATTAACCAACACGATGATCAAATTATACTATTTAACCATGCTTTTAGCACTTTTAGCAACCCAATTGCTACTTTAAAAAAATATTTAACAGCCGATTAGTTAATTTGACATTGATCAGCCTTTCGGAAACTGGGCGTTACTGTTGATTTTGGTAGCTACAATTTAGATGCCAATTTTGACTGTCGATTTTGTATGCTACAATTTCGGCTGCGTCATTTCTACCTCATTTTAATACCATAGCTATTAAAAGTTACTTAACTCTGTATTTTTCACTATAATGTTTATTTTTTACTTCCAGCTGCCTCCTTTAGAATCCGTAGCGACCGGTGCGTTGAGAGCTCGCTACCCAGCACTGCCGTTGAAGACTAGAACCAGTCCAGATTTCAGTCTGGTAAGTGTTTTGCTAGGTATTTTCCTCATTCGCCTCTATTTCCTCATTCACCTTGCTTTCTCCATTTGCCTCTTGCTTTCTCCATTTGCCTCGATTTCCCCATTCACCTAGGTTACTCATTCGCATCTATTTCGCCTTTAACCTTGTTTTCCCCGTTCGCCTTGTTCTCCCCATTCGCCTTTGTCTCCATTTGTCTCTATTTTCCCATTCGCCTTTATTTCTTCATTCGTCTCTATTTTCCCATTCGCCTCGATTTACCCGTTCACCGCGATTTCTCCATTCGTCTATATTAACCCATTCACCTTGTTTTCCTCATTTGCCTCTATTTTTCCATTCGCCATGATTTTCCCATTCGTCTCTATTTCCCCATTCATTCCCGTTTCCCCATTCGTCTCCGTTTCCCCATACGCAATGATTTCCTCATTCGTCTCTATTTCCCCACTCACTTTGTTTTCCTCATTCACACCTACTCTGTTACCATTTAGCCAAGATCCCCACCTTGTGAATGCTGCACCTGTAGACATTATTGTTCATAAGTGTTTCTGTTTGTGCCCAGGTCCTGGACCTGGACGAGACACTGGTACACTGCTCACTCCAGGAGTTGCCAGATGCAAGCTTCCATTTCCCTGTGCTGTTTCAAGACTGTCGATACACTGTGAGTATATGAAGACATAATGAAATACTATTTAGAATGTTTTTGTTTTTTAATTTCACCAGTCTTTTAGCCTATTGCCGCGCCCAAGTCCAAACTAGGCGCGACGAACCGCTAGGACACTACGGAACAAGAAATATGTTGATATACCTCGGAACAGATATCTCGGACCTTAAATGTGCTCTATACGCGCAGTACACGTTTCTAGGGTGTCTTTTGAGGATAGCACGGGGTGCTACTGCGGTGGACGAACTCCAATTCACCAAGCATAGATAATTATTATTTTTATTTTTGGGGGAGGTAGGACACGACGGTATATCCGTCCCAATCGAGCAGTCCGACTGGGGAAGTACCTCCGCCCTACAGACTACAGCGGGTATAATAAACTCGTGTTGTGTTCCCGGCGGTGAGTACGGTAGCCAGAGCTCACTGGAGAGGTTTTGTGCTGTCAGTGGGAAGAACAAAGGCTTGTCCTGCTTGGCTTCTGCGCTGACGGCACAGAATCTCTCTGTTCTTACAGGGTCGGTAGCACGAGTGTGACTCCCCTGGTGTTGCACTCGTCCATAGGTCACGGTAACCACACTTACCATCTAAGAGCTCGTTCACACGAAGACGTTTTTTTCACGATTCGTTATTTTTTTTGACGGGAGCAATGCTTTTTAAATACCCATGTTCACACGCTTCACGAATCGTGAAAAACGACGGATATGGATACGTCTTTTAAAAATCTTGATTCGTTAAAAATCACGTATCGGCTTTTGAAAATCTCGAATCGTGATTGCTTTATGGCGGATCCGCTGTTGCGCTGAACTCTGAACTGAACTCAATCACGAAACAAATGTGAACATCAATTCGGATTATTTTGACGAATCGTGAAAAATCACGATACCGTATTCAATGTGAACATCTATCCGTCAAGGCGTATCGTGTTTTATAACGAATCGTCAAAGACGTATCCGTGAATGCGCCCTAAGTGGTATATTGATCCACCAGCTCAGTCTTACTCTGTCAACTGATCTATATTACCATTCGCAGGTGTTCGTCCGCACTCGGCCTCACTTCGCGGAGTTTCTATCGCGAGTATCTCGTCTGTACGAGGTGATTTTATTCACGGCGAGTAAACGCGTGTACGCTGATCGCCTGCTTAACTTGCTGGATCCGGCACGACGGTGGATTAAATACAGGTTAGTTTCACTAACAACCGCGGTAGCCTAGTGGTATGGGTAATGGACTGCTGATACGAGATCTCGGGTTCGATCCCAGGTTTACCATGGCACACACCAATGACTTTTCGATGCTTTTCGAAGTTATGTGTGTGTTTATCGCAGGTTTAGTGCCCGGTTAATGGCAATAGGCTCGCCACCTATTACATTGGGACCTAAACATAAACGGCGAAATGTGGGTGCTAGCACCTCTGCCTACCCCTTCGGGGATATAGGCGTGGGTTTATGTTATGTTAGTTTCACTTACCAGGGCTCTGTGGAAGCCGCGTGGTACTGAGAGGGTAGAATTTATGCCACCATATCTATACCCCTCATATTAATGACATTTTTGATATTATTAGTATGACTGGAATTGACATTGGTTGTAACTTTTATCATATACTAGCTTTTGACCGCGGCTCCGCCCGCGTGGATGTCGGTTATCGAGACCAAACATAGCCTATGTCCTTTCTCAAGGTATAATCTACCCCTATATCAAATTTCATCAAAATCAGTTCAGTGGTTTATGTCTGAAAGCATAACGTAAAAGACAGAGTTACTTTCGCATTTATAATATTAAGTATGGATTATTTATTACTAGCTTTCCTATGTCCTTTCTCAAGGTCTACTCTACCCCTATATCAAATTTCATCAAAATCGGTTAAGTGGTTTAGGCGTGAAAGCGTAACAGACAGACAGACAGAGTTACTTTGGCATTTATAATATTAGTATGGATATAGATATGGATTTAATAAGTAATATAATGTTGTTCCACAGATTGTTCCGCGAACACTGCCTACTTGTGAACGGGAACTACGTGAAGGATCTGTCGATACTCGGCCGAGACCTGCGGAAGACTGTCATCGTGGACAATAGCCCACAGGTGAGTTGTTAGTTACTTGAAATTAAGACTACTTTAAGGAGCGATATATCTGGTTTAAATTTTTATTAAATACTAGCTTTTGCTCGCGGCTACGCCCGCGTGGATGTCGGTTATCGCGACCAAACATAGCCTATGTCCTTTCTCGTGGTCTAATCTACCCCTATACCAAATTTCATCAAAATCGGTTCAGTGGTTTGGGCGTGAAAGCGAGACAGACAGACAGACAGACAGACAGACAGACAGACAGACAGAGTTACTTTCACATTTATAATATTAGTAGGGATTTTACAAGGAACCTGACGTTTCGATTACTTTTCAGCAGCTATCTTAAGAGAAGAAAGTCAGAATAAATGTTAATAATAAAATAACACCAAATAATCGCGATAGAATAGAATAAAGTGTCCACTTCGTCCGCGTGAACTAAGATCTGGGTTTAATTTTTTTTTTACACACATTTTTCTAGATTTTTTTTTATCTGCCCAGTCAAAAACCGGGTTAGTCGCGTTTCCCCCTATTTTTTGTTTTATAATAGCGTAATAAAACTACTTTAGAACCGAAAAAACACTAGATCCGAGAATGGAGGTACCGCGAATAACCCAAAAATCCCGTCAAAATTAACCTAACGGCTTCGGCGATTCGCTGGAATAAACAAACAGACAGATGTAAAAAATCTCTTTTGCTTTTATCATAACCTAAGCATTCTCGTTGTAACATGTCCTTATCTCATTTGTACAGGCCTTCGGATACCAGTTGGAGAACGGCATTCCGATAGACAGCTGGTTCGTGGACCGGAGTGACAACGAACTGCTAAAACTGCTGCCTTTCCTGGAGCACCTCGCTACTGTGAGTACTGATTTATTACTAGCTGTGTCTCGCGGTTTTACTTGCTTATCTCCTATATAAAGAACTAGCTTTAACCCGCGGCTCCGCTCGCGTGGATGTCGGTTATCGCGACCAAACATAGCCTATGTCCTTTCTCAAGGTCTAATCTACCCCTATACCAAATTCAGAGTTACTTTCGCATTATAATATTAGTATGGAAGTATGGATTTGGTTTTGCTACTGATTGAGGTAGAGCCAAAATCCTTGGTACTTTTTTTTATAATACATAGTCGCAGACAAGCACACGGCCCACCTGATGGAAAGTGGTTACCGTGGCCTATGGGTGAGTGCAACACCAGGGAGTCACACTAGTGCTGCCGACCCTGTAAGAACAGAGAGATTCTGTGCTGTCAGCGCAGAAGATAAGTAGTACAAGTCTTTGGGCTTCCCACTGTTCATACTCGTGCTTACAGTGAATACTTAGTAAGACGCGCTCTATAGCATAAGGGGCTGTCCATTAATCACGTGAGGCACTACAGGGGGGGGGGGGAGGGGAGGGGGGGGGGGTTCGGAAAATATCACGAAATATCACCAGGGGGGAGGGACGGGTATATTGAGATATCACGTATTTATTTTTTTTCTTAAGTCGCGATTTTTGTCACGATTCTTAGTTTTCTAACATTAAAAAATAAATAAAAAATACAGATCTTGGCTAGGGGGGGAGGAGGGTAGTCTAAAACCTCACCACGTATCACCATGGGGGAGGGGGGTCAGAAAATTGCTAAAAAAAACATCACGTGATTAATGGACAGCGCCTAATATAAGCTCTTCCTATTAATAACGTGTATTTGTATACCCTTTTCAGAAAGACGACGTGCGTCCGTACATAAGAGACAAATACAAATTGTTCAGCTACTTACCACCGGATTAAAAACTTCACACACTATACACTTTGTAGGCAATTCCGAGTTTGACCGGACAATTTTGACACAGTCACTTCTATATTAAGTTCATCGCTACCTTTCTCTTTCACCGAATTTATGGATATATCTGACTATGTATTGTATAGACACAATATTATAACATAATGCTAAGCAAAAAATGCGTCATGTGTGAGTAAGCAAATGTCAATATTGTGTCAATGTATGCATGTTATGGGATATATGATTGTATATGTCCACTTGTACCAAAGTAGTAGATCTTTTTATGCCGCGTTGGAGTGTCACTTACTGCGTCTATAGAGATTGTATTTCTTAAGTTTTGTCAGCTCAAAACAAGTCCTCGGTAGTACAGGTGGAGATGCCTAGTAGGTAAGAGAGCTACTTTGACATGAACTGGTATTTGGAAGACTGAGAGTCCAACTAAGATCGGCTAGCTTCGGCTCTGTAGAGCATTATCTCTATCGTACATCCGACTGACAGTTTAATACATTTATAGAGAGGTTAAAACCGTTTGCATACATACATAAATACAGTCACGCCTCTTTCCCAGTGGGGTAGACAGACCACGTTTCCATCTGCTACGATCTTGGTATACAATCGATTGTTTGCGTTCCTAAAATGTAACTATAACTTCGGTATTAACAACTCTATAAGATATCGAACTGTACGATAAAGAGGACACTACAAAACCGAGCTTAACTGAAATCTTTCTCTCCTACATTGCTTTTACACCCACACCCTGCACTATAAGATGAACTATTTAACATCCTGTATATATGACGTCATTAACTATCACCGGAAAGCTTCCAAAGTGTATATTAGGTTACGTTATATTGTACTAATTTTTTTTCATAAACTTTAGGCGATCGATATTCTAAATTTAAAAGTATAGTTATAATTTATTGAAAAAAAAAATCGGCATACTATTAGATACTATGAAATTAGTGTATAGATTTTTTTTTAATCACATATCCGGGTATGGTGAACTCTATAGATATATTTATATTATATTCACAGCACTTTCTAGACCTAAAATGAAGTATAATGGGTTGTAGAATGCGGATAAATATGCTTGGATATTTTTTTTTCGGTTGGAATTGTGAAATGTGATTTATGGTTGTCTCAAAAGACCATGTGCTTTGATCTCATGGAGTTGTCGGATTTTATTGTGACATTTTTTTCATATTCTAACCATGTATATATTATACAGGGAAAGGTAGATGTGTATTTTCACACGTATTATTTATTTTGAATTATTAATGACTTGAATTCGCATTTTCGGCGATTTGTATTTGAATTCGCATTTACGGCGATGTTAATTTGATTTTAGGGCAATTTGAATTTGCATTTTCGCCGATAATTATTGGATTTCACGGCGATTTGAATTAGAATTCCGGGGATTTTAATCTGAATTCGTATTGACGGCAATTTTGAGTTTATATTTATTGACTTGAACCCCAATACAATGAACCGAAAAGATGTTCTTTTTAATTAACTTACTTCTAAGACAATATTGGTGATGTGCATGTAGATATATCCATGAGTTTATCATATCCCGATATTTGATCGATTTAATTATGCATTTGGTGAGAAAATTAAAAATAAATCGAATAAACTCGAATTAGAATTGGATTTAAAAAATCTGTGATTATGATTTTCTATTCTATTATTTTTAAGATAAATAATTGTGTTCTACTTATTATTTTTAGTGTGAAAGATTTTTACTGTGTAGACTTAACTATTATGAATTCGCTTGGAGATAAAAGATTTTTTTGGGATATGTAGGGTAGTTTCATACATCATCATCTTCATAGAGACGCATTTTCCTGATTGCTTCCGTGGCCAAGATGACCTCGGAGCTCAGGGTCCGCCTTCCGGCTCTTCCTCCTCCACTTCGCACGATCTTGGGCGTCCATGGTAGTAAGGTCCATTTGTGAAGACCATGGGGTTTCATACATACTACAATCATGGGCTTACCCAGGTTGGGGTAGACCCACCCTGCTCTGCTCTACCTAAAGAATTTAAGAATTTATAAAATCGAAGACACTCCCCCTATTTCGCGATTTGTCTTTTGCCCAACCCGTAAAGAAAGCTTGATTACTTGCCATGAAATATCAAGGCAAGTTTCTACCAGTTCATTAATTCAGTTTTCAGCTACTTTATCTGAAGCGTGAGTTTCGTATAAAATTGTACTATTCAAATCGAGTACGATTGAAAAAAGCGAATACAGTTCAGGCGGGACTCGAATCCACGATCTTTCCCTTACAGGGGGAATGCTCTGACCACAGAGCCTCGCCCGAAGCTGATCCAAATTTTTCTGTCCCGCCTGAGCTGTATTCGATTTAAAAATTTCTAAAAGTTGACCTCTTGAGAGAACGTTATGAATTGGTAGTAATATTAGTGCATTTTTTTTTATCGAAACATAGTTAATTCTGCACAGTAAAAATCTACAATAATAGCAATCATGTACACTTTCATTGAGTACTTGTAGGTGACTAGCTGTTACCCGCGGCTCCGCTCGCGTGGATGTTGGTTATCGCGACCAAACATAGCTGACCTTTCTCAAGGTCTAATTTACCCTTATACCAAATTTCAGCAAAATCAGTTCAGTGGTTTAGGCGTGAAAGCGTCACGCTTCGACAGACAGACAGAATTACTTTCGCATTTATCATTATTTATATGGATGAGGGTATTTCGAAAATCACTATAACTATGTTAGTTCCACAAAATCACTAAGGATGTTCACAATAAGTATAAAAATGATTGTGTATGTGATTGTAACATAAATACTGTATTGTTTATTTTTAATTCATTTTAGTCATAGACTACAGGTTTCGGTGTTCGTATACTGTGGCATAGAGAATACAAGATTTACTTTTTGGTCTTTAAACTCTGGTGATTTTTTAATACCACTTAGGTGGTAGACCTGTGGCTTTTTGGCTATAATCGATTAAAAATAAAACAATAATAATTGTTTTTTTTTATTTTAATAATAAGTGTTTTTAATATTTAAGCGTACTCGATGGAGGTGCTAATTATTTTTATTTTTTACATTTTGTATACATAATATTTTGTATTTCATTTTTTTTGACAAAATGTCTTGGATTGTGGGTATTTTTGAAAAACTTTCACGTTGAACTAAAACTAATTTTAACATATACACACTTGCATGCATGAATGCATGCATACATACTGTCATGCCTCTATTCTTAAGAGGTAGGCAGAGACCACAATTATTTCTACTTAAAGAACTATAGCGCGATTTATTAAGTATTTAAAAATTACGCTGGAATTAACTCACGCACACATTACACTCCAATTTTTTCCCAGTTGGATAGAATAAAAAACATCCACAATCCAAATTAAATGACTATATTTCAAAATAAAGATGTTTTTTTACAATTAATTTTATGTCCATTTCTTTTTATATAATTATGTGTCTAGTTTTTTTTTAATAATAATAATAATAGGTTGTATAATAATGTCATCATGTTCTAATGTAAGATATAAAATTAAAATCTATGGCCGCTGTATGTATGTACAATTTAAAATCATTATGATAACTGCTGTTACTAAAATATCATCATCATCATCATCATCACACCATAGTCCCGGTAGCATCCAAAGCTCGCACTTTTAATCCCGGATTTTTATTTTTATACCACTTAGGTGGCAGACAAGCACACGGCCCACCTGATGGAAAGTGGTTACCGTGGCCTATGGACGTATGCAACACCAGGTGCGTCACACTCGTGCTGCCGACCCTGAAGAAAACTTCTAATGCCCTTCTTGAAGAACCCCATATTGTAGTCGCTTGGGAAAACCATCGCAGGGAGTTCATTCCACAGCTTGAGTGTGCGAGGGATGAAGTTTTACTTTCCTACATATATGCTTTTACGTGAACGACTCCTAAGAAAAGTTTTTAATAATTTGTAACTTTGGTTATAGACCGACCATAACCACTGTATAGTGTATACCACGGAACACGTATCTTGGACCTAAATAGTGAGACAAACGACGCCTTGGCGCGTCCGGATTGTTTTGTAATAATCTATGCTTGATGAATTTGAGTTCATCCACCGCAGTAGCACACCGTGCTATCCTCAAAAGACACCCAAGAAACGTGTACTGCGCGTACACAGCACATTTTAGGTCTAAAATAAATGTCGCGAGGTATATTTTCTTTTAGTCTGGTCGCTGACTTTTTATTTCAGCAGTTATCATATTGACTTTATCTTGACAAAACTAATTTACAATCCCTCGTTTACATCAAAATACACCAAATATTAATATGCTGACGGGTTATACGTTGTTTCTATCGCACATCGTAATAAATGTCGGACACCTTTATAGAGTGGTTAAAACCGTTTGTGTTTAAAAATATTTGAAAACTAGCTTTGGTTTTAACTACTCTATATAGATATATCATCTGTTGTGCGAAAGAGACAGCGCTCTACAAAAATAAAGCAAGCCGAAATAACCTGTCTCTTCCTATCTTGATGTAAACGAGGTATTGCATGTAATATTCCTAAATAATATGATTTTAATGCAATATAATAATTTTTATGTCGAGTTACTCGAATTATGTTATAATGAAGAGCAGATTATTTTCAGAATATATTTAAATATAATGAGTTAATAATATTATTTTTAATTTTCTATTATTGTGCAACTTGTGGCTATTTTTTTTTACAATATTTTCGGTTTAGTCGAAGCACTCCGCTTACATGTACCTAGTATTTTTCTAATATTTAGCGAAATTTCACCACCTCCACCAATCTCTTAGAGATCTACAGGCGTGATACTATGTTAGAGGTAATGAAATTTCGCTCAATAACTATTACAAAAATTACTGGAAGTAATTGCAAAAAAAATTGTAATAACTGACAACATGATTTTTTTATGTTGAAAAAGTTTGGCCTAAGCTGAGAATATTCTAAATGAAAATAAATATTTTTTTGATTTTTATTTTATTTATATTTTAAGTCTGATAAATTTGATCTGAAAATGTTATAACGCGCCAAATGTCCTAAGATTAAGCCTTAGTCCAAAAATGTCCAAACAAATATTAATAATTGTTTCGTCTAAAATCACAACTTTCCGAATTTTGCAATTTATTTTTGTAATATTGTTGCTATAGTTAGACTAATGTGTGAGAATTTGGTCGAAATTGGACTTCATGCTATCTAATATACTTACTGTGTAATTATCGTCATGTACTTATTACAAGTCTCTCTTGAATGGACGTTTTTAGTTTTGAATGGTCGGGGTAAACACCAAAAATGTTTTTAACTGAAATTACGTCAAGTTAAAACTTGAATGTCGGTTATCGTGACTAAACGTAGCCTTTCCCAAGCTCTAGTCTACTTCTGTATCTAATTTTATCAAAATCTGTTCATTGCTTTGGACGTGAAAGCGTAACAGACAGTGTTACTTTCGCATTTATAATTAGTATGGATTAACACTCGTCTATGTATCAGTTTGGACCAAATCTCAACTATATCTACATAATATGATTAAAAATTTAAAAGAAATACATGTAATATACATTAAAATAAAATAAGAAATATTCTTAAATTACAAGTACATAACGCCTATTTAAATATAATTCAGGAACAAACTTCCGAATGGTATACGCAGATTAATAATTTTAGAACACTACACAGCGCTATCTAGATCAAAAGAAGCTTGTGTTATCGGTTCTAGAACGCTGATAAAAATCCTACTTAAATGGACCATTGTCTGAATAAATAAATATATTATTAAAAAAAAGTTTTTATACATGGAAACACCCCATGTACCGTCAGATGAAATAGTGATAAAACGCACTACTTAATATTAAAAAAAATGTCTATAGGTGATGCAGAGACTAGGTAGGTAATTAAAACAAAACCATACGTACTTACATCGATATTATGTACATATTTTACTCGATCATTGAGTAGATTCATTCCAGCATTATACACTGACCGTATGTAAAACGGGGGGAGTATCGACCAATTGAAGTCAGATTTGGTCAGTCCGCTGCCAACGCTCGCGGCGGTAGCTCGCTCACTTTCGACTGCTCTTTCTTTACCTCGTCCTGCGTGTACTTATGGCGCGGTACAACGGTCATGGTCGCTCTATAAGCGATTATGCTATTCGGAAGTGTCTTTGAATTATTGCTATTATAAATATCTCTAAACTAATTTCTACAGCCTCACGCGGTAAAGACTCTTGTCTCGACTCTCTTCAACCAATAAGATAGCAGAGACATCTGTGACGTCACCAAAACGAAATTTCATTGGTCAAAAAGACTTCAGACATGAAGCCTATAAAACCGTGTCACGGGGCACTCTCTCCGGATTCGAACCGGCCTCTTTATGATTCTAGATAATTAAATATGTTCAGAAAATTTAAAATAATGACGGTTCAAATTGGCGATATTTTTCTTATCTAACTTCAATTCAACAAGTATAAATAATGTCCAAGTCTAATAATGACCTAAATATCGAAAATGTCCACTCAATATTTTAGGTAGATTCTGCGCCTCGATAGTGTTCAGAGTGGTCATAAACTTCAGATTTTTTTCTGTATTGGACATCTAGGACATTATTTTTCGTATGGTTTTAATTGTATGGCATTTACTTTAAGTAATCTTTTTTAAGTTTTCTGTTTTATTATACTTA
Source organism: Eilema depressum (assembly GCA_914767945.1). Lineage (NCBI taxonomy): Eukaryota > Metazoa > Arthropoda > Insecta > Lepidoptera > Erebidae > Eilema > Eilema depressum. The sequence continues at coordinate 5,525,161 of OU612040.1, forward strand.
TACGTATTATGTAAAATGACTGATAAAACTTTTCCCAAGTTTTTTTTTGTAAACTCAGGTTTATATCTACTTTTTTCATTTTTAACTATGCCTTTGGACCCCCAATTTCTTTTACACTTTGAATTTAGAAAGTCGAGAACATTTTTTTTTTAAATTTTATGTTCGAAAATTGAGCCATCGCTAATATTCGAGACGATTAAGCGCCACGGTTATGGGCCTTTTGAATTAATTTTAAATTTGGAACGGTCTTCAATGATTTCTATGTTAGAAAACCGGTTTAAAACGATGAAACGGTAATTAATTATGAATTTGGAACATAACGCAGCTATAAGATAAAAAAAAAAAAGAATTTTGAGACACTATCTGTATAGGCATTGCGCGCCTTTCCTGCTTCTGCTATTATTGTCAACCATTGTCTACTCCAAAAAATGCCATTAAATTTTATACTTTATGTGAATAGACTCAAAGTCCAAAATGCAATGAAAAAGAGTAAATTCTTTTTTATTCGCTCTACAAGATACCATTTAATTTTTAACATCAATAGCATTACCGTAAAGTTTAAACTAAATGAAATGAAATGTTTGCAGTGTTTCTGGTAGCATAGTTGACGTATCTTTCTTATTATTATATCTCGTTATCGTATTTTATTTTATTTTATTTTATATTATTTTGTATTCCTATAATTAATCCCAATTTTCAATTAATTAATTAATAATATTTTAAATTATGAAAAGCTGAATAACATTAGGTATTTTTCTTCACCAAATGACTGGATATTTATATGGGTTTTGTGGCCTGAATTAAATGAATTTTATTTTTATTTTATTTTTTTTAGTGGTTGACAATTGGCAGAATTAAGGTTCATAGAAGTCATTGATTATGTAATAAAATGTATATCCATTAAGATGTAGAAAAGAGAATCGACCTCGCGTGGGACTCGAACCCGCGACCTTTTCCTTACAGGGGGAATGCTCTGACCACTAAGCCACCGTGGCCGACCCGAAACGGATCCAAATTCTTCTTCTATACATCCGTATTAGGGCCCCCGCGCACTAGGCAGCCTGGCTGCGCAGCCAGTAAAACATAATATGAAGTTGTATAGGAGCCCGCGCACTAGGCAACCACGAATTCCCGGCTGCGGCAGCCAATACAACGCGCTTGTTTACATGGCAGCCGGCTGGCTGCGCGCAGCCAGAACGTCTGTAGGCGAATGTAGGTATGTGGCTGCGGTCAGTCTCCGCGCACTAGTTGTAGCAGCCAGACGTATTTTGCGTTATCAAAGAGGTTAAAAAGGTTATCAAACGATTGCACTGATATCCTCGTGTAGTTAAAAAACCGGTCTGGGAATGCGCGAACATCTTTGAAATAGGCTTGGAATAGCCTTGAGCGTCTTTCTAGAAAAAGAGGATGAATCCAGTGTTTTTTCTTTGTTTTGCGTTTTTTACCAGATAGGTAAGCAATAATTACAAGTTCTTCCACGTCCATATCACTCGATGGAAGGATCTAGACTAGTCGTTGATTGGCTGCTATAACTGGCTGCGCAATTGGCTGCTATAACTGGCTGCGCAATTGGCTGCTATCACTGGCTGCGCAAATATTCTGGCTGCCTAGTGCGCGTGGGCCCTTAGGGCGAACGGTGGGAGCCATCTACCGATACTCGTATGAACTATCGGAATCAATGAATGATGTTACTCTCATATCTATATCTTAATCGATTTGAATAGCTAGCTTACTAAATTCTTTAAAATATCATTAAATAAAATGTGTAGTATAAAAAAACAATAATATATTATTTTTAAATGTCTACCGAATCATAAGCGAGGCAGTCGAGAATCAAATCCTAGCTATCGTTGTAGATAAGTGAAATTTTTTCAGTAAAAATATAGATTATAAATAAAATATGTATTTAAGTGACGTAGCGATCAAATGTTTCAATATAATTATTTAGATTAAGGTATAATCAATTGTTTAGACTATTAAAGTATTTGAAGAAATTATTTTTGTTTTAATGGTACCTTTTCCCCCTACTTCCGTCTTTGGGGCGACGGTGGAGCCATCTATCGACACTCGTACGAGCTATCGGAACCAATAAATGATGTTTGGTGCCCATTACACGGTAGGTTTTGCAGTCAGTTTATCCAACAGTTACGCACCATGCGATTGGGAAGCCGGCAGGAATCAAGTATACCTACATAGAGACTCCTATCCACTGCTACCTAGGTAAACAGTAGGGAAGCTTGTAATTAGACACCTCGGAAGAGTCCGGCTAATCAGCTTTGCTTCAGTTTTCTAAGCATTTTTCTGCTCAAGTACCTACCTACCTAAAGATTGTAAGGAAGGTCACCTAATAACAAAAAGATAATCACAATGTGTTTACGTTTATAATGATAAATCTTAACATTCTTAGTCATTTTGTTTGTTTCAAAGATAATTATCATTTTATTTTCATAGAATGAGTTCCTCATTTCACAGATTATTTCACGTTTACCTTTTTAACCTTATTTATTTATATTTTTACGCAATTAAGTCTGGCCAATGCCCTGGTTTCTAAGAAACTAATCTAATAATATTAAGCTGAAGAGTTTGTTTGTTTGTTTGCACACGCTAATATCAGGAACTACTGTTTACTAAAAAATATTTTTGTGTTAAATAAGTAGTCTGTTTATCGAGGAAGGTTATAGGCTATAAATCATCACGCTACTACTCAAGGAAGCGGAGCAGTACTTAATAAATGTCAACAAATCCGGCAGAAGAAAAATTACGGGCACCAGCTTTTTTTGTAGTCTACTACACCATACTACGGAGGGACATAATTTAAAATAAAATCGGCCAAGTGCGAGTCGGACTCGCCCATGAAGGGTTCCGTAGTAGCAAAGGCGAAAATTGCGGTTTATGACGTATTAATAAAAAACTACTGACTGGATCTCGTTCGAACCAATTTTTAGTGGTAGTTTGCATGGCAATTTACATCATATATTTTTTTAGATTTATCATTCTCTTATTTTAGAAGTTAGAGGGGGGGGGGCACACATTTTTCGTCTTTGGAAGCGTCTCTCGCGCAAACTATTCAGTTTAGAAAAAAATAATGTTAGAAACCTCAATAACATTTTTAAAGACCTATCTATAGATACCCCACACGTATGGGTTTGATGAAAAAAACAATTTTGAGTTTCAGTTCTAAGTATGGGGACCTCCAAAATTTTATGCATTTACCAAGTTTCAACAGCATAGGTCTTATAGTTTCGGAGAAAAGTGGCTGTGACATACGGACGGACGGACAGACAGACAGACGGACGGACAGACATGACGAATCTATAAGGGTTCCGTTTTTTGCCATTTGGCTACGGAACCCTAAAAACAAGAAAAAATGGCTAGAAGTGATATGGGTTTTCGAAATATACTTATCACGAGCGAAGCTAAGCCTACAGCCTACCTACAGACTATACTCTATTCGGTTAGGTTCTTAACTCTTCATCCTAGCGGTAATTCCCAGTTGCATCCGAAGCTTTCAGCTTGGAGTCTGGGGTCCGCTTTACCAGTCATAACTACGGTTACGACTGGAGTTCGATATTTTCCGTGAAGCGACTGCCACCTGACCTTCACAACCCAATGGTAACATAAGGCGATATCGAAGCTTTGCAGCTAGACCGTTGTTTTTGGGCTTTTTAGGGCTCCAACTAACCCGTAACTACTGCCTTATGGTAACCGGGACCGACGGCTTAACGTGCTCTCCGAGGCACGACCAGACCAATGCAAATGCCTATATTTCATGCACACAAATATTTGCACTAAGCGGGAACGAACCCGCGCCGCGCCTACTGCGTAGCGGCCGCGTTCACTACCGCTACGCCACAGAGGCTGTCAGTCAGAAGCGGTTTGGTTTTTAACTAAACGTAAACAATCTTGATGTGTCTTTAATATTTTTAAACTATTGCATAGCTTCCATCGCGGGCCTTGAGCGTGGAGACCGAATCCAGAAATTCCGTAACGAAAAAAACCTAACACCCTCCACTCCGAGCTCGCACGAATCGAGCCGAGCTGCTACGAAGTAGCTCCGCTTAACGTAAGTAATTATAATTGCATAAGTTGATAAAAAATGCTATGCAATAGCTTTACCGCGGCAGTCCCCGAGTGCCACACGTCTTTTTTTATTTAATAATTACATTAATTAATATTTTTCTGATTAGAAACTCATTTTAATGACTAAAAACCGAAATTGAACCACTAGTCAGTTAGTTAGTTATCCTAGTTTATTTGTTTAACACGTGTTTTTATAAAAAGTCGCTAGGTATAAGATTGTTATAATAATAAATCTTTATTTGCGAGAAAGGGGCTGTCCATTAATCACGTGATGTTTTTTTTAGCAATTTTTTAACCCCCCCTCCCCCATGGTGATACGTGGTGAGGTTTTAGACTACCCCCCCCCCCTAGCCAAAATCACGTGTATTTTTTTAATCAATATTTAATGCTAAAAAACTAAGAATCGTGACAAAAATCGCGAGTTATAAGAAAAAATAAATACACGTGATATCTCACTATACCCCTCCCTCCCCCCTGGTGATGTTTCGTGATTTTTTCCTAACTCCCCCCCCCCTCCCCCCTTTTGAGCCTCACGTGATTTATGAACAGCCCCAAACATGGTTTTACAATAGATGTAAGGCAGTGTTTCAAAAAGTACTTACAGCATGTTTCACCGTTTACCTTTACGTGTTTACCTTTATATAAGTAACCGAATAGATTATAGTTAGATGGTGAGGTATAACTCCGGACACGTATCTTGGACCTAAAATGTGCCCTTTATGGGCATTACACATTTCTTGGGTGTCTTTTGAGGATAGCTCGGGATGCTACTACGGTGGACGAACTCAAATTCACCAAGCATAGATTATTACAAAGCAATCCGCGGGCGCCGGAGCCTCGTTTGTCTTGCGATTTAGGTCCAAATAGGTACGTGTCCGGAGTCAGTCGGCAAAGAAGCTGAGTTATAAACCTTTACATACATTACCTACAACTTATAATAATAAAATCGACCAAGTGCGAGTCGGACTCGCCCATGAAGGGTTCCATAGTAGCAAAGGCGAAAATGGCGGTTTATGACGTATTAAAAAAAACTACTGACTGGATCTCGTTCGAACCAATTTTTAGTGGTAGTTTTTATGGCAATTTACATCATATATTTTTTTTAGATTTATCATTCTCTTATTTTAGAAGTTAGAGGGGGGACACACATTTTTCCACTTTGGAAGTGTCTCTCGCGCAAACTATTCAGTTTAGAAAAAAATTATGTTAGAAACCTCAATAGCATTTTTGAAGACCTATCTATAGATACCCCACACGTATGGGTTTGATGAAAAAAAAATTTTTGTATTTCAGTTCTAAGTATGGGGACCCCCAAAATTTAATGCTTTTTTTTTTATTGTTGTGTGAAATTCTAAATGCGGTTCACAGAATACATCTTCTTACCAAGTTTCAACAGCATAGGCCTTATAGTTTCGGAGAAAAGTGGCTGTGACATACGGACGGACAGACAGACAGACAGACAGACAGACAGACAGACAGACAGACGGACGGACAGACATGACGAATCTATAAGGGTTCCGTTTTTTGCCATTTGGCTACGGAACCCTAAAAAGGAGTACAGCTACTTTTATCTTTGACTTGTTTTAGGTAGGTCCTTTCAATTTTACTCCAACAGTCAGGTATTTCGACCTAGATTTTCCAGATTGACCTCGAAAATCGACATATCACCAAAGTTTATAAATATAAGTTTGAGTTTGAGTCAATAGGAAGCCATTCAGATGATTCAAATAATGTCAAGTATAATGTATATTTATGTATGCTTTACCTACTTGTGTGTAGGTTAATCTGACCGGTCCAGGTGACGTCAGTGGCCGTTATACGTACGTATACAGTTTTAGGGAGGTGTGGGTATCCGCTTTCTCTAGTAAATCGGCACAAAATGTAGAAAAAAAGATGATTGATGATAAGGGGTCATCTTTAAATAACGTTAAAAAATTTCGCTATTTTTTTTCTGCTCTTGACGACTACTCAGCTACGCGTAGGTATATATTTACGTACTTACGTTACTTTACAAGGCAAAGCATGACAGGACTGTACCTACTGCATGCTTTTGTATGTACACACAATTCTTTTGAGTAAATAAAAAAAATGCTTAAGTCGTCCTGGTCACACTATCATTATTATTCATCATCTTAATGTTGTGCCCGAATGCATTCGTCAATTTGTTCTCGGAGAGTGGGTTTCCACTCCTTCTCGTTACAGGTGGGCTTAAATAATGGCTTTTAAGTGAGCGACTGCCGTCTAACCACTAACCACGAGAGGAAAGCATATCCCCCAGAGTCTCGTTCCTCAATCAATCAGTAGATGAGGTTGGCTTGTCTCCAAACGGTTTTGCGTAAGTAGAGCCCCAAATATCAAGAGAGAGATTTTAGAGATTAGACCTAAATCTTCGTCCTTTCTATAATTTGGTTCAGTAGGACGCTTTTTTCGGGAGCGACTGGCAAAGTCAAAGTCAAAGTCTTTATTTCTCAAAATAGTGCAACACAGTTACAGCTTTTTGACGTCAAAAACTCCTTAAAACTAAGTTTACCACCGCTTCCTAAGCGCTAATGGAGAAGAAACGGCGCAACAAACTCCACTGCGGCATTTTAAGGACGTCAGTTTACAAAAAATAAAAGGGTTTCTTAAGACTAAATACGAACGTATGTACATTTGTCTCGCGTCAAGTAAGGTATATAAAAAATAAAAATAAAACCTTATATAAAATAAAAATAAAACAACTTCAAGAGGGGCCTGCACCATGGCGTCTGTCCAACCCTTTAAAAGTGAGTTTGACTTGAACCCCGAATATTTTGGTATAGATAGATACATCCTAGGTAAAATTAAGAATCTTAAGCGCAGATGTCTTAATATATGGACGAGCCCTAAGAACTTTAACATGTACTTTTCGATTCTGGGTTAATTTTATGTTAATGTAGGCAGGGCAGGGCACGTCAATATGACTTCACCTCGCCCGATGGTAAGCTAAAGCTAAAGTAGAACGAAGGTCAACAGTGCACTGTGCAGATGCCAAATAACTAATGCTACAGTGATGGCTCCCAGTGTGACGCTTTTTCACACCCCGCTTAAATGACCCAAAAATAATAAACAAAATTGAAAAATGTTCAATTTGTCCTGTGAAGATTACAACAGTTAATACTTATAACTCATTGTTTATTGATTTATTTTAACGTAGGTGATAGGTGTGTTGTGTACCTACCTATAGATCGTTTGTAAATTTGACAGTGTTCAGCAACTTCTCAGGCCGACTGTACTTAATAATACCTAATTGCCGACAGATAAAATCACTATTTGTTGACATCTAAATTGGCACAAGTATAAAATACTGATGACTATGATTGATACGAAAGCCATTGACATTTTATCACACATTATTTTATATATCATTATTATAATCTATGATTCTTAACCCTCCTATACCGATGCCAACTCGTGAAGGCCTGTACAAGTATTGGTCTGTCAGACCCAAAGGTGCTGCGGTGCTACCAAAGTAAACCCATACCTAAAACAAGCAATTACAATAATATATTACAAATAGGTATTGATAATTTCGCTTCAAGTAGACATGTCTTAAAATAAAAACCTGGATTCGAAACCAGCGGGCTTGCATGAAAGGTTTGCTGTACTTGTAGTAGAACTGTGGCAGATGGTGGGCTCTCTTTGTCTAAGTATCTGGGCAGATACTGGTGTTAATATATATAGGTATGATTCCTTAACCGACGGTATACGACCTGTCGACGTATGCAGCACATACAGCCGATACGGATAAGGGGCAGACCATTGAGAAGCCGCAATGAATTACGCGCATCTGCTGCATGCGTCCGGTACATCGTCGGCATTTGTCGTATGCGCTCGGCGACCCCTTGAAGATCTTTAGAGCCCAAACCAACCTAACCTGCTAGCTGGTAAACGGACTTTCCTCTCGAGGTTGGTATGTCAAACGACCGTTGCTCCCACGAGCCAAGATAAGCCAAATCAAGGAAATAGTGCCAACCAAAACCTCAGTGGCAAGCCTAGGGGTGGCAGATGGGAATAAAGTAGTGCCAACCATCACCCCGGTGGCAATCCTAGGGGTGGCAAATGGGAATAAACGAGATCACACCTAGGACTCTAAACTAAGTACCTACCTAAATGCATGCTTTTGATGCGACTACGCAACACTTTGAATAAGATAATGAATAAAAGGTAGGTGTATGAATGGGTCTAAAGGCGGCCACCCACTTACAGTCCGCCTGCAGTTTTTCGTCTGTCCGGCGGCCTGGAGTCCGTAAGTCATCAATGTCATCATAATTTTATTACCTCAGACTAAAATAATAACATTATTTTATTCTTTTAATCTGATGTTATTACGTATGAAATGTCGACGGCCATAGACTGTCCGGCCTTTAAGTCTTTGCTGACCGTAATCGTCAAGCGGCCACACCACAGGGGGGCCCCGTTCAACATATAGAAATTCTAGTTATAATACAAATATGAGGCAAACATGAATTGAACCTTGATTATATCACTTTGTCTCTTTTTTTCCAATATACAGTTGTGTCTGCTAAAAAGAGAAAAAAAAATTAAGTTATTGCTCACTTGGGAAAATGAGTATGAAAAGGAGACGGGGACTTCTGGGCCAAAATTGTAATGAGTTGAGATATGACTTAAAAAAAGCGGTATTTTTTTCTATTTCAAAATATTAAAAAACCAGCTCAATTGAAAGTCTGGAAGACGAGTAATCTTAAAACTAAGTTTATTCCACTAGCAAAATAAAATATCGATTACTAAAAATTATTTAAACAATATTGCGTATTAAAACACTTGCATCACAATTTGATATTAAATCAATCAGAGTGAACAAAACTTAATCATTATAATAATAATAACCATTTAAAATACCAAATAATAGTGTAATAAAAATAAATTCTGAATCGATTTCCGTTAATCGATTAATTATTTCTAGTGTTTATCAACTGTATTTTTAAGCTGTGACAGCTGACAGCTCCATTTTCAGTCAATCAGTTTATTTATTCAATCTTCAAAATTAATTATTTTATCGAAAAATTGTATATTTACACGGCTTATGGGATATACAATTGTTTATAAAATATGTACAAAAGTATGCTATATCAGTATGCTGTATCAGTTTATTGGTTTAAATCCAATGATCAAATTGACTTCTGCGTTTTGAGTATTTCCAGTTGATTTCTTGATTATATTCCCATAACAGTGATTTCTCTTTACGGACTTCTAGCTTGCTCCTGGTTACCTTAAAGTACAATGATAAACTTGTTTACTTGTTTGAGTTTTGCTCGGTATTTTGGATTTTGACATGGATCTCTGTGTGAATTGTGGCATAGAAAATGAAGTAAATAAGGTAATATATTTCCACCTGCGCACTTCTTAGACAATACTTTAATTATTATTGAAGAAGAATAAAAGATAATTATTATTTTAAGTGTTTTTTTTTTAACATAACATCCTTGTACTCCATATCTTTAAAATCTCTTTGTAAGTTTTCGTACATTGTCCCTGAGTGAAATATAATACAGTACAATTTAAAAGTATTTTAAGATAAAAAAAATGACCACTTTCTATTAAAACACCACAGAAATCACAGTTCTAAAATATCAATTTCTTGCATAACCTCACTTTTACTAAATCTCTTATAACTCTGCTCTCAGATATCCAAAATCTGCAGAATTTTCAGGGATGGTTTAATAATTTATATGCTCTTAATTGATACCACCCTCATCTTATTACATTTTTGGCCCAAGAATGTATGAAAGCCTCCCCATCTCCTTTGACTGCGTGCCGACGGTGCCAACATTTATGAATGATTTGCGCCAACATTATGAATGATTTGCGACAGCCATTGTTGAATTTTTCTAGAACATACTACTACAAGCATAATAGTGATGTACTCCAATAAAAGATTTGACGACGAAACTATTCTTCTTTACAAAAATGTACTCTTTTGAAGAAATACGAATTGATCAAATTGTAATGTCTTCTGTTTTTCCGTATTAGAACTGGGCAATTGTGGTATTGTTAGAAACGTCTTGATCATCCGCTGGTTATAGGCAATATGACGTGTGAATGACTCTCTGAAACTCTGACTATAATGATATAAAAACTTGAGATATATAGACCGTGTTTGGTATGAAATTAAAGGGCTCAATTAGCATATTAAAAACATGTATACATTATTAGGTGTTGCTTGCACCAAAATAATACAAATAAAAATCAAGTTTCAAACTAAAATCCGACTACTGCAAATCACGCTCTAAGAAGTATTAAGCAAGAAAATATCAAGAATAGCCGTGGTCGTATACCATTTACTCTAATAAAACAATACATTATAGAGATTCGTGATTTTGCAGTAGTCGGGTTTTAGTTTTAAAGTTATGGTTAGTACACTTTAACAGGTAGTATAGAAAGATATCGACAAATGTTACGATAATAGAAGGTAATCCCTAGCATAGTAACCGTCGGCAAACGTTCATTCATAAAAATGGAACGTAGGTAATACACGTTAATTCTGTAGGTATAACCCATCTGTTCTCTTATAAATTTATGGGCCACACACATAATTATCCGTCAGTCCAAAATCGTATACGAAACTGTAAAGTGTAAGTGTGTGGGCTATTGCGATGAACTGACAGACCGATATCATCCGATTATCGTTCGATAAAGTGTGTGGGGCGCTTTACGCACCAATGTGGTCTGTCAGACCAACGACTGGATATGAAGGTCAACATTTCTTCCTTTGAGATAAAAATCTACGACAACTTTATTTTGACAGCCATTAAACGTTTACAAGCTCATATAACATGGTTTTAGTGATCATATTTGATTGATTTTTAGAATTTGCTATCAATAGGATGTATGAAGTACTTTGTTGTGTAGTTTTTATAAAAAAAGATGTTTATTTTTTAAACTATTAGAAATTGTCATTGGCAGTTCATTTCGGTCTTGTCTATTAAGAGGAGAGGGCGTTTATAGAGATCGAAAGTGATATTAATTCATAATTTTTTGTATTTTTGTGGTGTTTAGGAAGCCAGTTATAAAAATGATTGGTGAGTTTTGTTATTATTAGTTTTTGAATAAAGCGGGTACATATTTAGTTTAAAAATAATTAATTGGTGGAATTAATTATTTCAATAAAATGAATTAGGCTAAACATAAATGTTAGGTATCTACCTACATACCTACCGTTATGATTAATTTGATAACACTTATAATTTAATTACCTACCTATTCAAATTAATCTTAATTGAATTTAAATCATTAGTGTAACTAGGTACCTACTTATTACCATAACATTAGTAAGTACCTACCCATTAATGCTATGCTATGGTAGTTAATAGTAATAAGTGTACTTATTTTTGATTACTATAACCCGCGACACGTATCTTGGACCTAAAATGTGCTCAAAATGTGCCTTATACGCGCAGTACACATTTCTTGGGTGTCTATTGAGGATAGCATGGGGTGCTACTGCGGTGGACGAACTCAAATTCACCAAGCATAGACTATTACAAAGCAATCCGCGGGCGCCAGAGTCTCGTATGTCTTACGATTTAGGTCCAAGATACGTGGCGCGGGCTATATTAACAATTAACTTGTGTATTATTAGTAGGTAGGGTTACTTCAAAAATAAATAAATACGATTTTTAAGTCGGACAAGTATCTACTTAGCTACCTACTTGAATAAAAATAAAAATAGAATTTATAAAAAGCCTCATTTGTGCCTCAGTGGCCTAGTGGTAGATAGGTCGCGGGGTCGATTTCCGCTCAGTGCCAATATTTGTCTTTAAGAATATAATTATGGCTATTTGCATGGGTCTGGCTTTTTGCGTTTTCAACCATCCTAGAACCCATAACGCAAGCGAGACAACTTATGATTACTTTGGGTATAGATAGCACTGTGTAGGTTATTCTAAAAGGGCATTTAGAAGGTTCTTATAATTGTCGGCAGCATGAGTGTGACGCTCCTGATGTTGCACACGTCCATAGACCACGGTAACCACTTTCCATCAGGTGGATCGTGAGCTTGTCTGCCACCTAAGTGGTATAGAAAAATGTAGCGATAGATAAAATTGATGTTTCACTGCACTTTACAAGTTTAGTGTGATCGATCGCGATCGTGTACCTAATAAGATTACGTTATCTTAAGTACCTAATAGGGATGTAGATTGAAATCAAATTTAAAATGTTATTTGTTAACATAGGAAACATACATACACATACAATCATGTCGCCATAGGCGGGGAATTCATCCTCACACATTGCGACCGGAAACGGTGCGCACTGTGCGGTATGAAAGGAACTACCTATATCTCTCGCACACGACAAGCTGTGGAATGAACTGCCTGCGATGGTTTTCCCAAGCGACTACAATATGGGGTTCTTCAAGAAGGGCATTAGACGGTTTCTTCAGGGTCGGCAGCACGAGTGACGCCCCTGGTGTTGCATACGTCCATAGGCCACGTAACCACTTTTCATCAGGTGGGCCGTGTGCTTATCGGCCACGTAAGTGGTATAAAAAAATGACACTTTTCCATTGGGGTAGGCACTAGGCAGAGACAAAAATCCAGCCAAGTCATATTTCAAGCGGATTCGGCTCCGAGCTGACGGCCTCGGATGCGTTCCGAGGAACCTTTATTATCAGGCGAGGTGAAGTCATGTTGATGGGACCAGTAAAAAAAACAGCGGCACTACCGAGAAGTGTATACTTAGCCAATATTATGAAGATATTTACATACAGAGGTGTCACACACATGTGTCCGTTACCGACACCTCTGTCACATAAGGTGTCGGTAACGGTGTCGCAAGATCAATGGTTTTTTTCCCATCTCTCAATATTGGTGACCCTCTTTACCGAGACCTTGTATTCCAGCTTACCATCTGGCGAGGTGAAGTCAAATTGACGTATATAAAAAAAAAATCTCATAGAATTTTCTACAAAAAATGCCTAACGTGCCTTAATTAGTTTTTTTTTAAACTTTAGGAAAGTACCCAATTGTAAGGATAATAGGTTATAGGTAGGTACTTTAGGAAATATGTAATTATTTATTTATTATACACTTTTTTGTACACCAAATATGTACAAGAAATACATTAATCGCTCTACGACATCCGTTTATACTCTAAAAAGCTTGTTTTTAAAAACGTTTTACAAGTATTTTAACATTAAATGATAAAAAAATGTACGAAGTAATATACTTAAGTACTACTTACCTGATATACTTACTTACTTGTGATAACATTTTGATGTCTCTCAAATACGGCCTCTGCCCAGCCTGTGGCATAGTAGTGGAGCGCTCGAATGCTACGTCAGAGGACGCGGGTTCGATTCTCGCTCAATGCAAGTATTTGTACGCATGGATATGTATTGTGTTGCATTAGTCTGGGTTACAGAATTATAAGGTTACTTAAAATAAATTCGGTCAAATGCGAGTCGGACTCGCCCATGAAGGGTTCCGTAGCAGCAAAGGCGAAAATTGCAATTTATGACGTATTAAAATAAAACTACGTAATGGATCTCGTTCAAACCAATTTTCGTTGGTAGTTTGCATGGCAATGTACATCATATATTTTTTTTAGATTTATCATTCTCTTATTTTAGAAGTTAGAGGGTGGGGGGGCACACATTTTTCCACTTTGGAAGTGTCTCTCGCGCAAACTATTCAGTTTAGAAAAAAAATATGTTAGAAACCTCAATAGCATTTTAAAAGACCTATCTATAGATACCCCACACGTATGGGTTTGATGAAATTTTTTTTTTTGAGTTTCAGTTCTAAATATGGGGACCCCCAAAATTTAATGTTACTTTTCTATTTTTGTATGAAATTCTTATTGCGGTTCACATCTAGTTCATCTACTTATCTAGTTTCAATAGCATAGGCCTTATACTTTCGGAGAAAAGTGGCTGTGACCTACGGACAGACAGACAGACGGAACGGACAGACGGAACGGACAGACAGACGGACGGACAGACATGACGAATCTATAAGGGTTCCGTTTTTTGCCATTTGGCTACGGAACCCTAAAAAAGCTGGACGGGGACGAGTTGAAATACCGCAGGTGAAACCGCGAGGCAATACTAGTCAGTAATAAAACAAAATGTAAAACATAATCTTTATCAGCTACTAATTTTTACATCAATGCACTCCCCGCCTTCTAAATCTAGATCTTGTGCTGTGGATTTACCTGAAAAGAAACGAAATTAACATAAAATATCTGATTTGATTTGAAACCATTCCTAATATTTTTCCTTTCCTATTTAAATCTATCTGAAAGACATTCAACCACAGAATAAGTAATAGTACTACGTATTCAACTACTTAATATGCGGTGATTGATGGTATATGAAATACAGGCCCAATGACATACCCTCTCAAATGATATGTTGTGGGACTATCCATCGGTCTCGGTTGCCATATGAACATCTATGGCAGTTCCTATATAGGTCTTTCCTATATACGACAACACGTGCAGGACTTAAATGCCACCCGCATACGGTGCAGAATATTCCATCAAGAACCAAGCGATTCGGCGACTCCTTCCTCTGCCGCACTATTATGACTTGGAATTCCTTGCCAGCTCACGTGTTTCCTTCCTCCTATAGTCCCGGGTCCTTTAAGCGGGGCGTGAAAAAGCATCTGATGAGGCCGTCGAGCTGAGTGCCACCATTGTAACATGGTACGTGTTGTAATGGTGGCCCTCTTTTCAGAGACTTTGCCTTCAGCTTACCATCAGGCGAGGCGAAGTCAAATTGACGTGTCCTATATAAAAAAAAAAAAATAATTATATAGGGGAAAGGAGTGAAATTGAACACTTGTTGATCACTTGTCCGGTCAGCTACCGACAGTTTTTAAAATAAAACTACTGAATGGATTTTAAAGAAACTTTGCAATAATCTAGCTTATACATCAGAATGACACATAGGCATAATATCAGCGATGAACAGGATCAGAATACCACGCGGGCGGAGCCGCGGGCAACAGCTAGTATACATATAAAGAAGTTCCACAAAAAAGGGTTTAAATGGAATTAATTAATTGACTTGATACTTACTTGATATTAAATCACCATCGAAATAAAACTTTAATCTCTCTAAGGGAGTCTCCAGGTGTTCCGAACACTTCATCATGGCCAACGCAAGCTTGTCTTCCGGCCTTATCGTTGTTTCAAACGGTTTCTTCACATTCTGACACTGGAATTTTATCCTTATCCCGCCTTTTAGCTCTCTGCTATTCTGTTTCACTAACCCTGTAACGTCCTGCTCAACAATTCCTCCATCAATAAACTTGGCTATACTGTAATTAATGGAATCCGGAGTATCGTCAACTTTTAATATCCTCTCATTATACATAAAAAGCAATTTATCAGTACCGACATGTTCTCGTTCCGAGAAATACTTGAATATCGGTGTCAACTTCTGATATTTACGTATTTTAAAACGCATCACTTCTAAACTCTGCCAATAAACTTTGACGGACATTTCTTCGTTATCATTGGCTAACGGATCTTCGTCATCAATGATTTCAACATCGTTACTTTTAGATGGATTCGTTGAGAACAGTTGTTGGTTGTCACACATGTCGGGATACTCATCCGTGTTGCCAATGCTGAATATCGGGAAATTAGAGAACCAACCTCTTGGAGGAGTAATACGTCTATTCCTTCCTCTACCTCGACGTCTTGGAGTGGCACGACCCCTGCCACGACCTCTCGTACTACCTCTGGCAGGTGTAGGATCTGTACCTCTTAGAGAGGTGTCAACCTCTTCACTGGATGTCGCTCTGCCTCTTCCTCGCGTAGTAGATGTCTCCCCCCCTTCTGTAACGTCATTACTCGCTGTAGTAGTCTCTGTAGCATTTGAATTGGCAGTTTTTCGCCTAGTGGCCCTTTGCGTAGAAAGTGGCACACTCGAATCAGACCCAGAACTAGCAGTTTTCCTTTTTCTACCTCGGTTAGCAGTAGCTTCCTTTGTTTTAATGGCGTCCAGCGTCAATTCATCGTCGTCGGAAGTATCTAAGGTTGTATTGCACTCTGTTACGTTAGTGTTTGTGTCTGTTTTTGATAACAAGTCACCGTTTGAAACAGGCAGTGGATTGTCAACAAAAATTTTGTCTTGAACTTTGTCCTTTAGAGTTTGTAGTTTTTGTGCGATGTTACCGTAACAATCGTCAGAATCGGAGGAAGACATTGTTAACAAAGATCATTTAATTTAAAACGTAAAACTAACAAGGACATTATAAAACAAACAGTAAACACTCAACAGAAAAAGAAAACAGATTTTTTTTATAGTTTAGCTTTGACAATTCTTTGACATAATAATATAGTGACGTAGAGCCTACACAATACTTACTAATTTATAGTCGATTCCAAGTTTATAGTCGATTAAATATTTCTTTATCTTAATAATGAGCAGTTTTCCAGTAGGTATAATAATCAGTTGGTTTTTAAATCATAAAGAGATGGCGCTAGCATAGCTTTTGGTAATTAAATGTACTCTGTGGTTTGTTTGTGCGATGTTGCCAAAGTTTAATTTCATTTACCCATATTACAATTGATAAAATATGATAAAACGCTTAATTCTTTTCGCGTCACTGTCTGTAATTTAAAATAATATTATATTTAAAATAGTTTTATCAAAAAAAAATGTCAAAACATTTACGTAAAGTAAATCATTACAAAACCGAAGAACATTTTTTCCATAAATTAGGGAACACTAGATGTGAGACCACACTCTTCTTACCAAAAGTGCCGGCTGCGCCATCTAGCTTGACTTTAGGAACCCTATAAATACCTACTGGAAAACTGCTCATTATTTATTCTATACGTGACGTGATCGATATCGACATTTCTGTACCCACTCACCCATATTCTGACAAATAAACTTTCATTTCATTTCATTTCGATGAATCTTACTGGTTTGCTAGCGTTCATTTATTTAGTTTGTACTAACCTAAGTATGTACAGTTTTATCCTTATTTTTTTTTTTAATTTTTACATATTTATTTAATTTCAAATTATTATGTATACATTAATTATAATTAATTAATGTATACATAATAATATTATTTCAATTATACATTTATTCATTAATCTTCCTAGATGGCAAAACACTCAAATCTTCGTTGTAATTTGTAAGTCATGTATACAACTAGCTAAGTGCTGATACAAAGAATTTCTGTTCGCTAATCGCGATCAAATGTTTTTCATCAGTACCTACAAATACAACAGACAGATAAATGTATATATTTTCACTTATCATTACAATTATTGAAAATTTATGACAGGTAATCATTTTAGTAATAAATACGTTATCGATCTTGAAATCAACTAATTTGGATTTTCACTTCACTATACGCATTCTGGTACACCACAGAACAAAAAATAAAAAAGGCAGAAGTAGACAGATAATAAATATCGGGAACATATTGAATAAATCACTTGTACTTTTCCACAATAAATAAATAAATAATTGTGGAAAAGTACAAGTGATTTATTCAATATGTGTAGCAAGTTCCACCAAGTGCCATCAATCTCCAGTATAAACAAATATCGGGAATATCGCGATCTTCGTAAATATCGTAATTCGGTCACAGGATCCGGCGGAATCCGGCCCCAGTTGTACTGGATGCAGTATCGACAGTCTTAGAAAACCCGGGATTATAGGAAGGAGGCATTATTATGTAATTTATGTATGTCCTTTCTATGTCTGTGATGTCAATAGAGCAGTCTTTATTTATCGTGAGATAAAAGTAATGTCATATGGAACTAGGAAGGCAATATGTATGGAAGTAGATGGCTATAATACAAGGGGAGAGGAAGACCTAAAAGGAGATGAATGTACTGTGTGAAAGATGATAATCATCATCATCTGCTTAAAGACGTATTCTCCTGATTGCATCCGTGGCCAAGATGATCTCGAAGCTCAGAGTCCGCCTTCCGGCTCTTCCTCCTCCACTTCGCACGATCTTGGGCGTCCATGGTAGTGATACTAATATGGTTACAAAAAACATAGCGATCGAATTGAGAACCTCCTCATTTTTTAAAGTCGGTTAAAAAGGGAGTGAATGTTATGACTGCAACTAGAGATGAATGGAAAAAGCACACAACATGTTGCATCTACGGTCATCTACCCCAAAGAAAGCAGGCAGGAGGTCTAAGTTATAGATTTAATGATGACGAAATGTTGATGATGATTATTTTTTCAGGAAAATTCATGATCGCCACTTTGACGTTGGTAGCCGCAGCATCAGCCGAGAACGCTACGGAGGCGCGAGAAGCGAGATCAACGTTTTCCGTCTTCGACCCCTCAGTCGACCCTAATGACCTGAGCTGTGACCCTGATGGACAGGTAGTTAGTTATTTATTGACGTACAGACCGATTCAGTAACTTTTTTCGTGAGCAAATACCCTCGGATACCTACAATCTGCGCTCAGCGGGGGCGGTTATATGTGTGACTAAAACCACACATCGCCGGGTTGTGCGCTTGCCCGTAAAGCATTAGATACCCTCGCACCCCCGGCTGATTTACTACCTTCTTAACGCCCCTTCTGTTAGGAGTGGGGTCATGTCGGTAGTGTAAGGGCAAGAAATCGAACTCGGCACCTCCCAACGGTAACGCTCCTTAACCACAAATCCACCTACGTTTGGTGACGACATCGGCTCATCTTTGTTATTTTATAATTTCTTTCTTTCTTCCCAGATATTTCTACTCCTTCCCCACTTCTATGACTGCAATAAGTTCTTCATGTGCGCTCACGGACAAGAAGTGGAGTTTCGTTGCGCAGGGAATACATACTTCGTGTTTCATGAGCAGGTAAAGTATAATAAGTATTTTTAGCTACGTATGCCTATGACGATTGGTTCCCGGTGGAGTAAAATAGGGTCATCCCATCTCACCCAAGGGATAGGGCTGTTCTCCATCCGAAAGTAATATAGTCCATGACAAAGTGCCCGCCCGCTTGACGGCAATAGGTTCGCCCGTTATTACGTCAACAAACATTTTTGTCGAAATATGGGTGTTTACTACACCTCTGCCCACCTTTTCTGGGATTTACAGACGTGAAAATATTAATACTTATAACATAACATAAACTCACGCCTGTATCCCCGAAGGGGTAGGCAGAGGTGCTAGCACCCACATTTCGCCGTTTATGTTTAGGTCCCAATGTAATAGGTGGCGAGCCTATTGCCATTAACCGGGCACTTATAAACCTGCGATAAATACACACATAACTTCGAAAAGCATCGAAAAGTAATTGGTGTGTGCCATGGTCAAACCTGGGATCGAACACGAGACCTCGTCTCAGCAGTCCATTACCCATACCACTAGGCTACCGCGGTTTAAATTAATATGTGTAAATTAATCTTGATATTATGTTTCCAGCATTGTAACTTCCCACATTTGGCCAGGTGCGTGTTAAGGGCTCTCCCGGACGTCGAGGGCTCCGGAGACGAAGTCAACGACAACATGATTGGGTACTTCGTTGATGAAGTGGAACATCAGCCAGTTGGTGAGCCATCATCATTATCTTAGCAAGATTTCTGGTTGAATCCAAAGCTTTTTGGAGCCCAGGGTCTGTTCACCTACGCCTCATTTATTTATTTCTTTTGGAGTAACTGCCATCCGAACCTCCAACCTCAAGAGGCAGGCCTGCATCTCGTTCATCAATCAGTAGGTACCCCCAGGTGAATCCGCCTGTCTATGGATGTACCCTAGCAGAAGTAGTCCCTCTCCTTTCCGGGGCAAGATAGGGATACCGTGGTTCATAGATCCGAGGTGACCATCTCAAAACCGGAGATGGCCCAGGGTCGGCTTGGGTGCGACGGAAACCCCTTATGGGGCTGCCTTACACCACACCATGGCATTTGAGATTTTTTTTTAATATAAGGACACGTCAATTTGACTTCGCCTCGCCTGTTGGTAAGCTGAAGGCAAAGTCTCTGAAAAGAGGGTCACCATTACAGACATGTACCATGTTACAATGGTAGCACTCAGCTTGACGGCCTCATCAGATGCTTTTTCACGCCCCGCTTAAAGGACCCGGGACTGTAGGATTGTTTACTTGTATTCGGGAACATTCATCTTAAGTCATCTGTGCAGCCTATCTCACCTGCATTAATTTATACACCTACTGATTGGCGGGGAATCCAGGTTGCGAGGTCAGATGGCAGTCGCTTAATTTAAAGTCTAAACTGCAAGCTTTTTGTGCGACTTTTATTACGTGGAACAGATGAACATAATAAAATTGTATATTTCGTCATAATATTACAGATACAGTGGCGAGTGTGCGACCGATATCTCCTCTCATATCGAGGTTCAATGGCGTTATCAATTGCAACCGAGCTGATGATGCCGCGAGGCATGTAGCTTACAGGTAAGAAGACCTTTGTTCATAGACATGTCATCATGTGGATAGGGGTCATTATAACGCAATTCTGGGCGGCTTACTCCGCAAAGGGAAGCCGTGGTAGAGGTGCTTAAGTTTATATAAATACATACAGTCATTACAGTCACGCCTTTTTCCCAGTGGGGTAGGCAGATACCACAGTTTTCCACCTGCTACGATCCTGGCATACACCTTCCGCTTCTTATACCTTCACCGGTTTCGGGTACTAGGTACTTGACAGTACCTATCTAAAATTTGTAAGAATTTCATACAAAATTGCCTTTTTTTTTTATACCACTTAGGTGGCAGACAAGCACACGGCCCACCTGATGGAAAGTGGTTACCGTGGCCTATGGACGTATGCAACACCAGGGGCGTCACACTCGTGCTGCCGACCCTGAAGAAACCTTCTAATGCCCTTCTTGAAGAACCCCATATTGTAGTCGCTTGGGAAAACCATCGCGGGGAGTTCATTCCACAGCTTGAGTGTGCGAGGGATGAAGTTCCTTTCATACCGCACAGTGCGCACCATTTCCTTGCCATTCATTGCCTTGGTTGTTCTTTACGAGCTAAAATTTGTTTGCACTGGCTTCCCTTTTGAACATTTTCACCCTTCGCCACTGCATGTCATCATCATCCTTGCGTTAATTCCCAGTCGCATCCGAAGCTTTCACCTCGAAGTCTGGAGTCCGCTTTTTCCAGTCTAACTGCGACGCGACTGAACTTGGATATTGAAGCGACTGCCATATGACCTCCTTATCGCACGATAATTATCGAAGTATTGCAGTAAGACCAGTTGTCGGACTTTTTAGACCTCCAACTACCCGTAACTACTGCCATAGATGTTCGTATGACAACCGGGACCGACGACGCCGGCGGTGTAAAGTGCTCTTCGAGGCACGATGTTATACACGAATTTGAATGAATTTTAAAGCATTTAGTATGCTAACTATACAAATTGTTTATAATAGGAAAAAAAATATCGAAAAAATCGCGGGTTCGAGTCCCGCCTGAGCTTAATTTCACTTTTTCCTATCATAATCAATACACGAATTTGTCTATTTGCACACAATTGGTCTTGTACCAATGCAAATAGACATATTCACGCATAGAAATATTTGTACTGAGCGGAATATGAACCTGCGCCCCCTGCGCTACTTTCACTACCGCCATGCCACAGCGACTCTAGTCCATCTCTCTCGATGTTAAGTCATCGTCATCTTCATGGAGACCTATTTTCCTTATTGGGTACATCCGTGACCAAGGTGAACTCAGAGCTAAGGGTACACCTTCCAACTCTTCCTCCTACATTTCGCTCGATCTTGTGCGTCCATGGTAGTGAGACGTCGATGTTAAAATATGAATTACTTTTCAGAGGCGATTGCCAAAGGTATTGGAGATGCGTCGCTGGTGTACCCCAAGTAGCATATTGCTCCGATGGTCTCTTCTTCAACCAGGCGACTCAGCAATGCGACTTCGAGGCCAACTCCAAGTGCAATGCAGACCTTCCGGTAGACGAGTTGCAGAACGAGTTTATTGTGTACAAGAAATGAACGAACGTCTTTGTTTAGCACAGATTATTTAGATACTGTAAGCCGTTTCGCGCCTTTTCCTGCTAAGTAGGCCAAAAAAAGATGTTCGAACTTGATCTGTCAAAATCAAATTAAATGTCAAAAACGATTTTCTTGGATTCAAAAAAAGAACATTGACATCGTCATTGTTTTTGACATTAGATCGAAGCAAAAGTAATTAATAAAGGCCCTCTAAATTGAAATCGTAATATCTAGTTTTTGACCTTTTTGACATTTGAAAGATTCAGAGTGGATCCAAGCTGAATTTTGAACATCTTTTTATAAAGAGAAATGGCCTTCTGGGTTCAGAACTCCTCGACAATGTAGGTAGTAGGTGCGACCGCGTAGAACGGGTTTTTGGTTCTCTTTGGTTGTGGGTACGAATCGCGGCGTATATGAATTCTCACGCCGCGCGCCGCGATCCGTATTAAGGTAAGGATACACTGGGAGCTTTAGTGTGTATTTTTTTTTATACCACTTAGGTGGCAGACAAGCACACGACCCACTTGATGGAAAGTGGTTACCGTGGCCTATGGACGTATGCAACACCAGGGGCGTCACACTCGTGCTGCCGACCCTGAAGAAACCTTCTAATGCCCTTCTTGAAGAACCTTGAAGAATGTTACAGATCGCATTTAAGAAAGGAATAGTTATAAATATAATTCCTCCCAGTGAGTCCGTAAGGTGTCTCTAGACCTGCATAGTCGGCTTCCTCGGTATAATCGGTCCATCGATAGATGAAGATAATTAATTAATGAGAAAATCATTTTTTGTCACTAAACTTCATATTTTGTAATCAAATGTTGAAACTAAAAATTGTAAATCTGGTGCCAAATATGATAGATCTCTCGCCAAATATATTGAACAGGTATTGTCCGCAAAATATAG
This sequence comes from Eilema depressum, assembly GCA_914767945.1. Taxonomy (NCBI): domain Eukaryota; kingdom Metazoa; phylum Arthropoda; class Insecta; order Lepidoptera; family Erebidae; genus Eilema; species Eilema depressum. Next base: position 5,548,098 of record OU612040.1, read on the forward strand.
GTAAGAATAACCAATATCTTCGTGTTAGGTTACTTACGGCCGTTTCCAATAACCTATCTACTGCCAGTTTTGACATTAGAAAGGATAAAAACGTCATCAATCTCTATGGTAACGCAATTAACACTAGCAAAATAACAATAGGATTTGACAAAGGAACTATCTCTACCTTTACCTTAAACTGTAGACTGTAGATAGGTTATTGGGAACGGCCTTTAGACGTCAGATACTACCTTTTGGTGGCAAATTTACCATTTTGCTGACAAACCCTATATAGTACGCGCCAGTTAGTGTGGCAATACGAGTGGAACAAAGTCTTACGAATACGAAGTAACAAGAAACGTTAATCAAAAATATTAAGAATTAAGAATTATTGCATTATCTTTTAACATTTAAACTGTCGTTTTTGCAAATTTCGTATACCTACACCACTGTATGGGGGAATGTAAATGACTCGTATTGCCACACTAACTAGCGCGTACTATAGACCAAATCACATCGTTAATATTTTTAAGTACGGAATATTTTTACTGTTCGTTGAGCATGTCAACGATTTAATAAAATTATTTTAAAAAATCATGCATATACCCTAATAATGGCTATGCCGATCGAGCAAGTCTTCAGGCACCTTTACCTTTATTATAATAAGTAGGTAATTTTTGTTAGGAAGAAGAAGTAGGTAATTTTTTTTTATGCCACATGGAATGTCGAGGCTAGGTTAATTATGTATGTTGTAATGTTTTGTTATTAATTATTGTTAGTTATGTAAAACTGTTGTATTAATAATTATGCTGGTCATATAAAAATACTTAAATTAAATAAATTATTTTGTTAAACATGCACAAAAATTAATGTTTATTTATTTCCGTTTGCCCTCCATAGTTTCCTATTCTATACACATACGAGTGGTAAGTTTTTTTATAACACTAAGGTCGCAGACAAGCGTACGGACCACCTGATGGAAAGTGGTTACATTGGCCTATGGACGTGTGCAACCCCAAAAGAGTCACACTCGTGCTGCCGAACCTGTTAGAACAGAGATTTTCTGTGCTGTCAGCGTAGAACACTAGCAGGATAAGCCTTTGGTCTTCCCACTGACTGCATAACTTCTCCAGTGAGCTCTGGCTCCCCTACTCACTGTCGGGAACACAACAAGAGGTTAATATAGGTATCTGCGGTATTTTGTAGGGTGGAGATACTTCCCCAGTCGGACTACTCGATTGGGATAGAAATACCATCGGGTCCTACGAGTACAGTCAGCGTCAGAGAAAACAGACCCCCTCATGCTTTCATATCATTAACAAGGTTGGTCCCTTTTCTCTGAAGCTTACTGTACCTACCTCCGTAAAAGTGAGTGAAAAACATCAAAACAGTATTCTTTAAAATTTATTGTAAGTAGGTATAATATTATTATGATCTATTACCCGTAGTACGGTTGAGTTGTCCGGTTAACCGGACGATGGGTAAAAAAAATTATCCATAGTAGGTACCTACACAGTTAACCGGACTATGGAAAATTTATTTTGCTCCATAGTCCGGTTGACTGGACCATGGAAAATCTAGTTTGATAAAATTTTACGGTCTATAAAAAATATTAAATAAATCTGAAAGGTGGCTGGGACGGACTGGATGCGGAAGGCGGAGGATCGGCAAACGTGGCGCATATTGGGAGAGGCCTATGTCCAGCAGTGGACTGCAGTAGGCTAATTGATTGATTGGTTTAAGGGTCTATGTGAGTACAAAAAGCTATCCCTTGAAAATGTCCTTAGCTGGCACGGCGACTCGCTCGTAGGGATAATAAGGGTGATCTTGCCAGAAGCTGGTCTGCACCGCCCTGTGATTCTTGTTGAACTTACCTAAACAGAAACACCTATATAAATATGTATACACAGTGACTTAAGCCCCTCTAGACAAGTGGCAAATCTTCAGCCGGCCGGCGTTTTGAAGAATGGAATGAAGAACGTATTGGATATGACGTATATGGCCGTCGTCAACGCATGTCTAATAACTTACTCAGAGTGTCCATCTCTTCGGAAGTGAGTTCAAAATCGAAGATATCGATATTTTCTTCTAGCCGGTTCTTCTTCACACTTTTAGGAATAGGCACAACTCCTTTTTGTACCTGCGGACAATATTCTTTTTTTAGATAAATGAATCACACCGTTCGTTCTGTACTTCTGTCGGATAGGCAGAAGATATCAGAATACCATTTGCTACTACGAGTATCCTTCTTCATCATCAAATCAATCGTCGAGAGTGAAATGAGGGCGATAACCACTTTTGTTTTTGGCAATAAGGAGTGGAGCCTTTGATTTTAAATTTAGTGGTTAAGGAAGCGGCCTTATAATTGAGCGGTCCCGGGTTCGAATCCTGGCCATTACACTACCGACGTGAACCCACTCCTAACACAAGCCATTAAGCTTAGCTGGAGGGGTTAGAGGGAATACCAGTAATATCGGTTGCTTCTTTCTTATAAAAAAGTGCGAGAATCCCTTCGTATATCATCACACTACGAACGGTTATATCGGGCTCGAACCGATTAAAAACGCATACATACCGTCTTGGATCTTCAGATACCGGGATGTGAGATTGTCTAAGGCATTTCCTTCACAATCCCGGCTGAAATAGGACCATCTACGGTTTCAAGATGGCCTCATTGGGTGTGGGAAACACAGTGTCCCTATATTGTTACTCGGAGTGGAGTCTCGTTTCCACGGAACGATTCATAAACGACCTATTTTTAACATTCCAATTATTTCTTCTGCTCTTTTTGGTTTAGTTTGGAGCACACGAGTCCCAGAGTGTAGACCGCGAGAAGGAAAACGGAAGGTAAGACATCCCCTAGCCAGGTGGACTGACGACCTGCGAAAAGTGGCTGGGACAAACTGGATGCGGAAGGCGGAGGATCAGCAAAAGTGGCGCATATTGGGAGGGGCCTATGTCCAGCAGTAGACTGCAATAGGCTAATTGATTGACTTCTTTTACGGAAGCAACCTCGGTTTCCTCAAAGGAAAGTCAGCACCACAGCTTCCTCCTTTGGATCAGCGGTGTACCATCGGCTTGCAGGTGAGACTGCTTCCCCCCTCGTTCTTGATGGATCCCGTACACCTTTAATCATCAAAGACACTTACCAAATATCTTAGAACTATTTGCGGAGTGGTCTTCTTGTACTTCTCCGCTAAACCAAGAAGAACTGGATCATCGAACTTGGGTGGTGGAGCCTCAGGGTTTTTATCGAATAATGACATGATGGGGGAGTATGCCATCATCACTATACCGTGGGACTTGCAGAATGATAGGAGCTTCTCTTGAGCGAGATTTAAAGTTACCTGCAAAGACATTTCTAGATATAAATCAAACTCAAAGAGCACGTTAAGCTGTCAGTCTCAGTTGCCATACGAATGTCTCTGGAAGTTCCATTAAGATGGCAGACAAGCACACGGGCCACCTGATGGGAAGTGGTTACCATGGCCATATGGACGTATGCAACACCAGGGGCGTTACACTCGTGCTGCCGACCCTGAAGAAACCTTCTAATGCCCTTATAAAGTTCAACGTACTAGTTGTTACGAGTAAGTAGTTGGAGCCTTATAAAGTCCAACGACTGGTCTAAATACAGAACTTCAATATCGCCAGTGGATTGTGGAGGTCAGGTGGCAGTCAACATCAGAATTATACTGAATTGGCAGGAAAAATAGTTGTATATAAAGTTAGGATAAACAATCTTTATTGCACACCAAACATAGGATACATACGTAGATACATAATGTAGTTTATCAGGCGTATATCGCGGTCTGCGATTTCTTCCAGACAACCAGGTTTAGATTCTACTACTTTCCACGAGAGGATACCCAGAAGTCTCTATCCGAAAAATATACGTACCTCAACTTGCAGTACAGACGGTTTAATCTCACAGTTCGCAAGAATCCTCTCAATCTGACTGGTATTAAAGTTGGAGATGCCGATGGACTTCGCCAGACCCTGCTTCTTGACTTCCTCCATCGCCTTCCAAGTGTCCAAATAGTCAATAATGTCGAATTCTTTAAAGTCAGGCTATAACAAAGAAGTGAGTTGTAGGACGTCGCCGTCGCCGGCACATTTTAATCACTTTGTAGGTCTAAGATCCCGAGGTATATTTCTTACTGTGGGGTTTTTTTTATACCACTTAGGTGGCAGACAAGCACATGGCCCACCTGATGGAAAGTGGTTACCGAGGCCTATGGACGTGTACAATACCAGGGTCGTCACACTCGCGCTGCCGACCCTGAAGAAACCTTCTAATGCCCTTCTTGAAGAACCCCATACCGTGTTTGACCGGACCCTCCACGTGGTGCACCCTGGGCAAAGAAGACGGTAAAGCCTCTCTCACGTCTCATGCAGGGGAGACTGTGCAAGGTTTTAGTCGGTTTGAGCCCGAGATAACCACCCTGGTGACCGGCGAGGATGGTATGCATACTATACCCATGGCGAGTTTCGTACGCAAAAAATAAGTATTTCTTACCGTGTGTGTCACAGGACTGTGTATTAAATATAAGTCGACATATGACATGTTCAATCGTTCCAAAGACCTTTTCATTGAGGATATTACATCTCTTTGCTCGTTGGAGGGTAGCTGAAAAGACAGAAGCAAATTTTTGTATAAAGAATGGCGACTCTTGCTTGATAATGTGTTTTAGCTGCGCAGCAGTGGCGAAGGGTGAACATCTAAAGGGAAGCTGGTGGTAAAAACGATAAGAAAAGTAGGTATATCCTTCAACCAAGAAAATGCCTAAGTTAGGAGTGGGTTCACGTCGGTAGTGTAATAGCCAGGATTCGAACCCGGGACCTTTCGATCGTGTGGCCACTAAGCCACCTGACGCTGACTATACTTCGAAGAAACCTTACCTTAGTAACGATGAACACGTCCTCCCTAGGCACCGAAGAAGCCCGAACACCAGCCCCGACCTGGTCCTCATTATGATACGCAGCCGCTGTGTCTATCAGCCTGATGACAAAATAAGACTGTAATTAAGTCTGCAGTGGTGCTTGGTCCTAAACCTCCACGCAGTGCACACTGACGTACATACATACATACATACATAACATACATACATACATACAGTCACGCCTCTTTCCCAGTGGGGTAGGCAGAGATCACAGTTTTCCACCTGCTACGATCCTGGCATACATCTTTCGCTTCTTCTACGTTCATAATTGCTTTCATGCATCTCGCCGGTTTCGGGTACTCTTGATATATGTCCTTTCTTTAAAATGTCTTCGATTTGACGTGACATTCCTTTTCGGGGTTCGATTGGAACACCGCACTTCCCACATCTAAGGAGGCCATCTTAAATCCGTAGATGGCCCAAAGCCGGGGTGCGAGAGAAATGCCTTATTGGCAGTGGCGATGGACGGACAGTTTCAGAAAAGAACCCTGTGGATTTTTTTCCGCGATCTAGTTTGTCATGAGATCCATTGGTCTGTGCAAAGACAAGCCGGCCGGAATCGTGATAAAGGACCTCTCGTTACTGCCTATTGGGTAACCTTAAATCCGTCTCGGTTATAAGGTTTCGTATACCACCTTCGATGGCCAACGAGGGTGGTAAGCGTGGCGATTTCAGCACGAATAAATATTTGCTATGGTGTAGGTGTTGGTTTGGGGCGTAGAAGACCTACCATCATCCTTGAGGCCCAAAGCCACCTCACCTGCAATCGGTGCACCTATGAAACAATGGATGAGGCTTTGGCCCATGCTCTTCTCTAGGGTTTAGGAGGTCTGAAAGCGAAGGAGGACAGAAAGCAACCGGGAATAAGAATAAGGTGTTAATGACTCACCTGTAGCCGCCATCTAAAGCCCAAGTGACTGGATAAGCAACTTCGTTTTCCAAAATAGGTTTTTGACCGTTCTGCAAAAGAAAAAGGTATAGGCTTGGTAGTAACTACTGATGTAAGCAAATTTAACTGTTTTAATTTTTTATCCATACATATGTATCCGCGAAGCGTAGCGTAGTAAGCGTTAGGGGTCGCAAACCGGGATACCGAATTTCGAAAATACCGGAATACCGGGCCAAATTTAGGTCTAATTAATACCGGTATTCATTTCACAAAAACCGGGATATTCGGTATTTTTGGTTTTAGTAAAATGAATGAAAAACAAATAGAAAAAGTTACGCGCCATCATTATCTTCATGCAAACGCAATTTCCTGATTGCATCCGTAGCCAAGATGACCTCAGAGCTCACGGTCCGCCTTCCGGCTCTTCCTCCTCCTCTACTTTGCACGATCTTGGGCGTCCATAGTAGTGAGACCATTTGCACGCATGCCAACCTCCACGACGTCAAGCCAGGACTTCTACTTCTTCAGGCCTACCCCTTCTACTTGGACCCGGCGGGGGCACCATTGCCAGGCATTTGCTACTCACGTAGCTCGGTGGTTGCCGCAACACGTGGCCGTACCAGCGAAGGCGGCTCTCTTGCATCTTATCTGCGATGTCACGGACATGAAGGCTGCCGCGGATGCGAGTTCCTCACGCGTGACGCCGCACATCCACCGCAGCATTTTCATCTCCATCTCCGTGACCCGCAGCTCTTGCTTATGTCGCTCCAGCAGCGGCCACGCCTCACAACCGTGCAAGAGGACAGGCCTAATAATCGTGTTATAGACCTGTCCCTTCAACCTGATTGGCATCTTGGGATCACACGTGACGCCAGTCATTTCTCGCCACTTGGCCCACGCGGCAGCAATGCGTGCCTTGACGTCGTGGTCGATCTCACCGGTCACATGAAGTACAGATCCCAGGTACTTAACTTGGTCCGTGCGCTCAACCAAATCATCGCCTATGCGGACGGGTGTGGGATCTGTGGAGTTTAACGCTAAGTATTCTGTCTTCGCTACATTTAGCTTCAGACCGCCGTTCTCAAGCGCTTCTTTCCATCCTTTCACGCGTCGCACCAATCTGCTCCTGTCCGCGTCCATGAGCGCAATATCATCAGCATACATGAGCAACCACGGAGGCTGCTCATGTGAGTTTCTAATGCTGTCCGATAAAACGTCTAATACTACGCTGAACAAATAAGTACTAAGGACGGATCCTTGGTGTATCCCGACGGTGATGGGGAAAGCTTTCGAGTCGCCAACAGCGGTCCGAACCACGAAACCGGAATCGTGGTACATGTCTCGGATGGTGTCAATGGTGTCTCTGGAACTCCCTTGGCCCGCAGTGCCCACCATATCACCGCGCAGGGAACACAGTCGAAGGCCTTCTGCATGTCTAAGAATAGGCAATGCAGGGGCGTGTTCTTCGTCCTGTATTTCCCCGCCACAATCCTTAGGGCGAACACTGGATCCATGGTCCCGTGCCCGGGACGAAACCCATATTGACACTCCTACTTTCCTGTCGGATCCGGGAGTCGATTATCCGCTTATAGAGCTTCATGACGTGGGACATTATCTTTATACCGCGGTAACTGCCACACTCCTGAGTTACTATTCCTTCGCAAACTAACTTTATTATACTAAATTTGCTAACTTTAGCTTAATCCCGTAAATATCGAAAATACCGGATTATAGGTATTGGTCTAGAGTCAATACCGAATATACCGGTTTTGCTTAAATGATTCGGTATTGCGACCCCTAGTAAGCGTAGTGAATGCGGCCGCTACGCAGGAGGCGCGGGTTCGATCCCCTCTCAGTGCAAATATTTGTAATATGACTAATATGCATGAATATGGGTACCTATTTGCATTGGTCTGGTCGTACCTCGGAGAGCACGTATTGTGTTTAACGAATGTGATGTTTTACGAATGTGGTCTTTTGAGAATATGGTATACAGCGACGGAGGCGTTAAGACGTCGTCGGTCCCGGTTGCCATATGAACATCTATGGCAGTCGTTACGGGTAGTTGGAGCCCTAAAAAGTCCAACAACAACGGTCTAACTGCTTCGATATCGTATAATGTCACCATTGGGCTGTGGAAGTTAGAGGGTAGTCGCTTCACGGAAAATATCGAGGTCCAGCCAAATCCGTAGTTAAGACTGGTAAAGCGGACCCCAGACTCCGAGGTGAAAGCTTCGGATGCGACTGGGAATTAACGCTAGGACGAAGAAGAATCTCCGAAGGAATAAGCAGAGGTGTATTAACACATTACACTCACCTTTTACCTACTATGATTTTTGGTCCCAGGGCCTCGACACAACCACTGTCACGCCACAGAGACTGCGAGAAAATTCCATTCGATTTTAGCCTTTAAAGTAATGTTTTAACGTTTAAAATTAAATGGCTTTTTACCCGACTGCGCCAGCGAGAGGGTAATGTGTTTCGCGCGTATGTATGTATGTATGTAGTTTTCTTTGTTCCCGTCTACAGGCCTAACGCCTGGACGGATTTTGATGAATAGGGTCTCAAATGAAAGGTATTCATCTCCCGAGTGTCATAGGGTACATAAAATTCCAACAAAAACTATATGGTAGATTTTTGATGCTAAAATACTTATATAAAAAAAAAAATTTCATTCAAATTTATCGAGTAGGGTATCAAAATGAAGAGAATTAAAAGGAGATTACAAAAATATATAGATGTCATATCCTAACTAAAAAGGTTAAAGTAAAATTAATTATTAAAAAATAAAAAAACCCGACTGCTGTCTAAAAGATTGAAACAAGCTTGATAGCAGGCGGTACCCATTAAATTTCTTTCGGTTTATGATTGGCAAATGGGTACCGCCTGCTATCGAGCTTGTTTCAATCTTTTAGACAGCAGTCGGGTTTTTTTTATTTTTTAATAATTAATTGTAGAGTGAACGAAAGCGTGTAATAAAAATATTGTCGTTTTATTTTGGACCTTAATTCTATAGAAATAAAGTCTAAAATTTAATGCCAATTTTAGCAGAGACTGTGGCACGACAGTGGTTTTGCTTTCGAGGGCCAGGTTATTGCCGCCAAGCGAGAATTTTGTCAATGGACTCTATGTTTACTGACGGATGGACAGCCATATCAAATTAGTCGGCTTCTACAGCACCCACGGGCAGAGATACCGGCCCTACTCTACTCAACCGGGATCCAACACAGCATGACACTCACCTCATCAAAACCCAGGAAGGTACCCAAGCCCAAAGCCGGTATGGAGTTGCCATCATTCAACGGTATCCTGAAGGCTTTGCCACCATCGCCTTCAGAGCAGAGCTACAAAAAATACATGGGTTACATTATTTTTATGTGGTTTGAGTAAGACCTTTTTATACCCCAGACACGGTTTATAATATGATGAAAAGTTGCCGCTGGCCGATTGTGCTTTTTTCATAGGTACTACTTATTCGCAGACAAGCACATGGCTCACCTGATAGAAAGTGGTTATCTTGGCCTATGGACGAGTGCAACACCCGGGGAGTCACACTCGTGCTGCCGGCCCTGTAAGAGCAGAGAGATTCTGTGCCGTCAGCGCAGAAGATAAGTAGGACAAGCCTTTGGTCTTCCCACTGACAGCACAAAACCTTTCCAGTGAGTTTAGTTTCAGCCAGTCTACTAGTACAGTGGTTCCCAAATACTTCTTTATACGTACCTACCACTTCAGCAAGACCTCAAGCTTGCGTATAGGTACCTACCTTAAAGAAGGAGCGTTAAATAAAAAGTGAAATCAGGTATAATAAATATTTATTATTATCAAAACACATTAACTATAATGACAGGAAAAAATGTTTCAATAATGTGACTAATTTGCACGTTTATCTTTGCACAACTCTGAAAATTTTTATTGCATTTCGCTCAACTCCAATTTCAAGTCGTCGTCGAGTTCAATGAAGTCTGTCACGTCTAGAGATCTTGTCTTCCCTTTCTTACCCCGGGTAGGAATGGGAAGGGAAGGTAAAAATGGGAATAAACCCATTTTTACCCATTTTTACCGGGTATTTTCATTTCTTCCCGGGTAAAAATGTTTAGGATTCAATTCGATACGATTATTCATGTAGAATTTTACTTTACTTGCGGCCCCATTCAAATTTTTTAGTTTCACCAGTCAAAAACATACGTAGGTATATAGTATTAGGATAAAATCTGTTTTTTTTTTGATATTTGACAGTCTATAGCCCGCCGAATCGTTTCAACAATTTTTGTGTGGCAATATAAATAACGCTTAAAATTGGAATTATTATGATGTATATTGTTTATTTAACTGTAGTTAGGTTCTGACAAATCCATATCCATACTTCCATACTAATACATATTATAAATGCGAAAGTAACTTTGTCTGTCTGTCTGTCTGTTACGCTTTCACGCCTAAACCGCTGAACCGTTCTTGATGAAATTTGGTACAGAGATAGTTTGAAGCACGAGAACGGACATAGGCTACTTAATTTTGCGAAAATGAGGGGTTGAAGGGGGGAAATAGGGGATGAAAGTTTATATGAAAGTTCGTCATTTTTCAAGATATATTGATGCAATTTTGTACGGAGATGCTTTAGAGCTTGGAAATTGACAAAGGCTATAGGAGGGGAGAATAGCGGATGGATGTTTTTTTCAAAGATCATGGTGAAATCTAGTACAAAGATGGATTAGAGCTTAGAAATAGATATAGTTTGCCTTTTATTACATAAGGGGGTGTAAAAGGGGGGGGGGGGGGAGGGGAAGGTTAAAGGGGATGAAAGTTTCTTTTTGAAGATGTCTTGATGACATTTGGTACATAGATACATTGAGACATGATACATTTTGGTACATTGAAACATGGGAATGGTCTTAGATACCTTTTTTCTCGAAGAATGGTGAGTAAAAGGGGGGAAATAGGGGATGAAAGTTCGTCATTTTTCAAGATAACTTAATCCAATTTTGTACAGAGACGGATTAGAGCTTGGAAACGGACAAAGGTTCCCTCTTACTCGAACAAAAAGGGTTAAAGGAGGGGGGGGGGAGTGAGGATGACAATTTATTTGAAAGTTCATGATGAAATCTGGTATAAAAATGGATTAGAGCCTATAAACAGATATGGGTTGCCTTTATTACGAAAGGGGGAACTAAAGGAGAGGGGGGGGAGGTGTAAATAGGGGATGAAAATTTATTTTAGAAGGTATCCTGATGAAATTTAGTACATAGATAGATTGAAGCATGGGAACAGGCATAGGCAAGCATTTTTTGCGAAAATGGGGTCAAAGGGGGAAAATGGGGGATGAAAGTGTGTAGGATAGTTGGTGATTTTCCAAGTTATCTTAATGTAGCTTTGTACAGAGATGGATTAGAGCTTGGAAACAGATAAAGGCAGCCTAATACGCGAAAAAAAGGGTAAGGGGGGGGGGGATAGGGAAGGAAAAAATTTACAAAGTTCATGATGAAATCTGGTACAAGATGAATTAGAGCTTAGAAATCTTTCTTAATAAAAGGCAACCTATATCTGTTTATAGGCTCTAATCCATCTTTATACCAGATTTCATCATGAACTTTCAAATAAATTGTCATCCTCACTTCCCCCCCCCCCCCCCTCCTCCTTTAACCCTTTTTTGTACGAGTAAGAGGGACCCTTTGTCCGTTTCCAAGCTCTAATCCGTCTCTGTACATAGTTGCATTAAGTTAGCTTGAAAAATGACGAAGTTTCATCCCCTATTTCCCCCCTTTTACTCACCATTCTTCACGTATCTATGTACCAAATGTCATCAAGACATCTTCAAAAATAAACTTTCATCCCCTTTTACCTCCCCCCCCCCCCCCCTTTTACACCCCCTTATGTAATAAAAGGCAAACTATATCTATTTCTAAGCTCTAATCCATCTTTGTACCAGATTTCACCATGAACTTTGAAAAAAAAAATCATTCGCTATACTCCCCCCCCCCCCCCCTCCCCTTACCCTTTTTTCGAGTTAAAGATAGCCATTGTCCTTTTCCAAGCTCTAAAGCTTCTCCGTACAAAGTTGCATCAAGATATCTTGAAAAATTACCAACTTTCATATAAACTTTCATCCCCTATTTCCCCCCTTCAACCCCCCATTTTCTCAAAATTAAGTAGCTTATGTCCGTTTTCGTGCTTCAAACTATCTTTGTACCAAATTTCATCAAGATCGGTTCAGCGGTTTAGGCGTGAAAGCGTAACAGACAGACAGAGTTACTTTCGCATTTAATAATATTAGTATGGAAGTATGGATGTCTCCTTCAAGTAAAATGAACCAACTTAAGGATTTTAGGTGGTTTCCCTCCAGGGCCCGACTTATTTTTCCACCCTATATATTAATCTATGGGCAACGCGACGCGTATTTACTCTTATTAAGACAAGTTAACATTCAAAACTAGATAATATTTCGTAAATTTTCCAATATTTTATGCCATAATGATGTATGATCAAAAATCCTTCTGAAATAATGCAAATAATATAATAATAGTGTCACTGTAATTGACAGAACACATAATATTTATATTAAAAGTCATAATTTTGTGTGTAAGTATGATAGAATTACATTTTTCATTTTTACCGGGTATAAATGGAAAATACCTGGGTAAAAATGGGTAAAAATGGGAATTTTCCCAAAACACCCATTTTTACCGGGAAGGCGCCCATCTCTAGTCACGTCACACGTCACGATGATTAGTTTTTGAATTTCTCTTTGCAGAAAATTCGCTCTTGCTGCAGGCAGTAAGATTTTCCTTAATTGTATTTATGTGGTTTTGCTTGCTTGATTAAATAACTAAATCGAATATCGGCTTGCAGGGCGTTCATTGTGTGTTTGAAGAAAGCATCTCAATTGATTTTTGTCTTCGTTTGATGTCTTTTAATTTGTATTGAAAGACATACCTGCAACCGTACCAAATTCCCAATAATCAAGGAACTCCGTGCATTTTTCGGTAGGTATGCGTACGAGTATAGTTAGGTATTATCTTTGATTATCTACATAGATAATCAAATATTATGTTACAAAAATAGAATACTTTGTATTCATATTTCAAATTAGCATGTTTGGTTTTTAAATGGCGACGTAGCAAGGATGTTTTTAATACTTTTAATGAATGATTTGACAGATTTTCTGCACAAACGACACATGGCGGCAATGGGGAATTAGGATAATTACTTTACTCTATGAATTAGGATCTCCACTTTGTTTCCAGCCGAGCTTGTAAAAACGAACTGAATATAACACTGTCATCGTATTAGTGACTACCTACCTCTTTTTTATTCTTTCTTCATTCATTCATTCAATTCGAAAAAACATTCATTCAAGGCATTAGTTTCTTTGGGTTACCCACATCACATTATGCCGCAAAAATTACTGTACCTACCTACGGATTTTGATGCGGTTTTTTTTAAAAGCTCTCGATTGGACTAAAAATCTACCGTATTTGATCGCAATTGGTTGACTAGAACGGTAGATATCTAACTAAAACGCGATAACGGACTTTCACGCAGGTGAAACCGCGGGCATCAGTTAATAAAATCTATAAATATCCGACTTACCGCCCCAGTAAAACTTAATATCACAAACAAACACAACATATTCGCACTTCCGACTTCGGACGCGAACCGACTCACACTGGCACTATAATATAAATTATAATTCATACAAAGCTAATTATAATTAGAAAAATATTTAGTTGAATGAACTTCACCTTGACTAATAACTTATTTGTAACCTTATTCACTTGATTTAAGAGATAAAGTTGTATATTTCTTGGTTAGATTGTGTAACATAAAAAAAGTTGTTTGGTATAATGTGACTACTTCAGTTTGAGCGCTTGTACCTAGGTAGTTATTGTTAATGACTATAATAGGCATTGACCCCGAAATGGTCTTCGTTAACCCACTGCTGGACATAGGCCTCTCCCAATATGCGCCACGTTTGCCGATCATCCGCTTTCCGCATCCAGTTCGCCCCAGCCACCCTTCGTAGGTCTGGTCGTGGACTGCAATAGGCTAATTGATTGATTGATTGATTTAACCCAATTATTCTATTTTCTATAAATTATTATGAAGAGGAAAGCGTTTTTCACCTGACTTATTAACGCTGAGGTATAGATACCTTATTGCGTATTAACTATTTTATATGTGGCCATACTACAAATTACGAAATTAAGATGAGCTTCTATGACGTGGGCCAGAGCTAAGAAAAGATTTTAAGAAATTAAACCTTAAATTAAGGTTCATTTAGACGGGAGAGTTTCTCGCACATTTGGATTCAAGAAATCGTATCTACGCGACTATCACTAGTAATAATCGCCATACCACTATCGCATCAAAGTTTTTACACACAGGGTAACACTAAATTCTCGCCTACGATAACAAACGAGATTCGCAAGTGTCACGCAAGTGTCATTTGCCTATGTCAAAATACGATTATTGCTTGAAAATTCTGTTTAGACGGATTCTTCCAATACTATTGTGAGGCAATTCTCGCCAGGGGTGGACGAGCAAGCGGCTATTTTTTTTTTTTTTTTTTTTGTTTTGTTTGCGTCTGCGAATGTTTAGAAGTAACTTTTTTTTGTCCTTTGAATAATCCTATCTTGCAGGCGAGATACTATCCTCGTCTAAATGAAATTTAATAAATAAAAAGGGCAGCGCAGCATTCATTAATTACCCCCCCGTTGACAATTTTTTTTAGTCACCACGTTTGGGTACTCTGTGGTCCCCACACCGGAAGAGGGGCAAATCGAGAGATATCGCCCTGGGTCAGCCGGGGTGCGAGGGATATGGATATGGCCCACAGACGGCGTGCGTTTTAATCGGTTCGAGTTCGACATAACCTCCTCCTACGGCTCCGGCGGGGGAGGTATCCGTGGGGATTTTTCGCACGATAAAAAAAAAGGTAGTCCATCACGTGAGATACAGGATGTACCTATAGCTCCATACCTCTCTATCTGAATCGCGGCCTAAAACACGATTGAGTCCAAATAGAAGTCGTCGCGTTATAGCGATCACTCGATACAATCGTCAAGGCGAACTACAATAGTAGGTACCAGTGATATTAAAATATTATGTGTAATTTGTTTGTTCTAATAAACGATTAAAATATAGAAAAGAGAATCAACTTGTTTTTTTCGACGACTTTTCGAAGATTTGACGATTATTTAAATCGATTTGAATAGTTAACATGGAACAATTCACATACATACAATCATGCCTTTATCCCGGAGGGTTAGGCAGAGGTGAAATAACACCCATATTTCACCATCCTTTTGTTAGGTCCCACGTAATAGAGGGTGAGCCTATTGTCGTGTTTCGGGCACTATTGTTGGCTCGAGCCATGTATAGGCTGAGTCTTTGCTGTATAGTTATATCTGTCTGATGTTAAACAGTTCTATCCCTTAGTCGCCTTTTACGACACCGCATGGTAGGAGATTGGGTGGCCCAAATTCTACTCTGCCGGGAATGCATAATGAATGCTTTAAAATATCTAATGAGGTCTTTTTTTATTCATCGTACATATAAACCCCGGGACTGCAAAGAATAATAACAAAAAGTGGAGGAAGAGTCCTAAAAAGAAACAGTGGAACGTGAAGCGACCAGCTGACCCCAACTGAAGGGGTGTTTGAACCTCAGTCCCCATCTTGCCCCAGATTGGGGTTGCCCTGTTTGGGTGTCAGACGACCTGACCTCCAGGTCTGCTCTCATAGACCTCCATGAGAGCAGACCTGGAGGTCAGGTCGTCACAAAGTTTGGAGGTCAATCAACGACCTCGTTGATTGACCTCCAAACTTTGTGTCTGTGATACCTCCACTGCGTCGCGCGCCTTTCATGGACTCTCCGAGGGTTGTCACGAGCACTCGGGCACTCCGTCTGTGTGTGCAGCCCTGAGTCCTCGTTCGCATTGCAGTGATGGCACTCAGACGTTGGCTCCTGCTCCCACTGATCCGACACAACTGGTACCCGAAGCACATATGCCAGGTCCTGCGTCAACTGGTACGAGAGGCTCCATTGCCTCCCGGGCCTCCCTTGCCAGTCCTCCTTAATTAGTATCAGGGCCGCTACTACGACAACGTACTCTGCATCAATCGCCCATCATAAAACTGATCAATCAATCTAATGTCTCACTTTTTACGTGATTCTTACCACCTTAATGCAGGTAAGGTATGATTCCAAAGGTGACCACGACAACTGCAGACGCACGCAGCAGATGAACAGCAGAGAACTTCGGGTTATTTCGTTGACATCTAGTGGCGAACGGCAACATTTAAATACAGGAATAGCCTGTCAAATAGTTCGGCTTGTGGTCTCATTTTTTTTGTACTGGATGAGGTATCTGTACTTTAGTATATTTATTATGTTATCTGTGGCAATATTTGCGTCAACTTCCCACAATCTCATCACTACTTGTATTTTATATTACAAAGATAATAGTCATTACTGGCTATCTACAGCGAGATGAGTGTTTACTAACAAGTTCGTTAGTGTCAATGAAATGAAAATTATTATCTATGCAACAGTGTGACGTCACTATAATAAGATGTCACAATGAACTTGCATTACAGACATCATATTATTTTGTATCATCATTGTCGTCGCTCGGCTGATGACGAATGGTTCTATTTCCGCCATCTTAGTATGAAGATCTTAGTATGACCACAGATTAATAAATAGTTACTACGTTATGACAGCCTCCGTGGCGTAGCGGTAGTGAACGCGGCCGCTACGCAGGAGGCGCGGGTTCGATCCCCGCTCAGTGCAAATATTTGTGTTCATGAAATATGGGTATTTGCATTGGTCTGGTCGTGCTTCGGAGAGCACGTTAAGCCGTCGGTCCTGGTTGCCATACGAACATCTATGGCAGTCAGTACGGGTAGTTGGAGCCCTAAAAAGTCCAACAACAACAGTCTAACTGCTTCGATATCGTCTAATGTCACCATTGGGTTGTGGAGGTCAGATGGCAATCGCTTCACGAAAAAATATCGAGGTCTAGCCAAATCTGTAGGTAGTTAAGCCGGTAAAGCGGACCCCAGACTCCGAGCTGAAAAGCTTCGGATGCGACTGGGAATTAACGCTAGGATGAGAGATTGTCATCTTAGTTTGGAAGCGTTCGTGGAGCAGAAAGTTAATTCTGTTAATTTATTAAGATTCGATTTCGATTTGATTCGCTGTCAAAATCAAATAGAATGAAAATAAATTATTTCTCTATTTATCTACCTTTATATCTATATAAACAAAACTATGCTATTTACAATATACATATACAAAAATAAAAAGAGGGAGAAACTGTAACGCATCGAAAAAATTCCTAACCCCGCGACCATAGTTGCTGAAAAGTAGCCGAAACCAGGTAGGTAATAACAAATAAATCGCGATAGAATCCGTTATAAAGTGATTTTATTTCAAAGATATTTGATTTTGAAAATTAAATTTCTTGAACCGCCCGAAAATCCTCTGTATACGAAATCGTTACAAAGGTGTGACGTCACGCTTTTGATACATAGCATAGTGCAAAATATTATGGAGCGCAAGATATCGCAATCATCTCGATAAATGCGAACTCTTGTGCTGCGTTGCCTCTTCTTCCTCTTAGCGTAAATCCACAGTCGCATCCGAAGCTTTCAGCTCGGAGTCTGGGGTCCGCTTTTTGCCAGTCTTAACTACGGATTTGGCTAGACCTCGATATTTTCTGTGAAGCGATTGCCATCTGACTTCCACATCCCAATGGTAACATTAGGCGATATCGAAGCTTTGCAGCTAGAATGTATCAAAAATAGGGAAAAGTTAAAATGATTTGACATGTTGCGCATTTAGAGTTGATTTTTTATATTAATAAATTAATTTTCTCGGCAATTATTACGTATACAAATTAAGACAAACCCGACTTGCCGTGGTCCTACTGCCGTAGTACTTGTTTGCCCTACACTAGAGTGTTATTTAAAAACCGGAGGCGCGGAGGGAGGGCAGTCCTCGCCCGCAGTAACGAAGCTCAGGCGCCTGCGGAAGCGAGCATGGGTGCCCGAACTTTGTTACGCAAGGGCGGAAGGACTGCACATCCCGTAGCGCCGGAGAAGAGCGAAACTAATGCATGCCTGCATCCTTGCCTGCATGCATGCATGCTTGTCTGCATTCATGCTTGCTTGCCTGCATGCATGCATGCATGCTTGCCTGAATGCATGCTTGCCTGAATGCATGCTTGCCTGCATGCTTGTTGCTGAAAGTTGTATGGCAACGTGTATTTTGTAATCATTAGCTTAAGTAAATTAAA
Source organism: Eilema depressum (assembly GCA_914767945.1). Lineage (NCBI taxonomy): Eukaryota > Metazoa > Arthropoda > Insecta > Lepidoptera > Erebidae > Eilema > Eilema depressum. Next base: position 5,566,204 of record OU612040.1, read on the forward strand.
ATAATAGTTCAATAATTCTATTTCATGTTTATCTCGTATACCCCGAGAATAGCAACTATCCGACTTACAGGTTTACAAGGCGCTTGATTGTCGGGTTTATGTTGTTTCGGAATTTTGATAATCGGAATTCGTATATATGATATTTCGGATTATTAATAATTCGGAATTGTAATGGTTCGGTATCTTCAAATTCGGAATTCTAATATTCGCAGTTATAATCATTAGGAATTTTGAAATTCGGGTTTTCAATAAATAGGATTTATGATACATCGGATATCTGACTTTCGGAATTTTGAATGTTTCGGAATTATGAAATTCGGAATTTTGAAATTCGTGATTGTAACTTTCGGAATAAAGCTTTTCGTATTTATGTAGTGTACCCCTCGTATTTATGTTATGCCTGTCACAAATTTTTGGAAATTCGGAAATATTTTTCCTTACATACATTAGGTTCTCGAAAATGTATTGTGACCCCACGGTCAGAATGTCCATTTCTTTAAACTTTTCTCTGAGGGAGACTCTTGGGCCTAAATTATAAATAGCTCGCACAGCCCGCTTTTGTTATATAAATATTGTATTCAAATCCGCGAAATTACCCCAAAGGAGAATTCCGTAGCTCAAAATACTATGAAAATAACTGAAATAAACTATTCTAGCCGTATCCACATCTGTCCGAGTCCTAATCCTTTTTACATCGTAGGACCCTGTCTCTGCTGCATAACAATGACATGCTGTCTGATGACACCATTAATTGCTATGCGGATGACAGCACCGGGGACACGTATTACACGGGCCGTGCAAATATCCCTAAGGCAGAAGTGAAGGAGAGTCACGAACAACTTGTTGTTTTTGGATTTTTGAGGGCTCCAACTACCCGTAACGACTGCCATAGATGTTCTTATGGCAACCGGGACCGACGGCTTAACGTGCTCTCCGAGGCACGACCAGACCAATGCAAATACCCATATTTCATGAACACAAATATTTGCACTGAGCGGGGATCGAACCCACGCCTCCTGCGTAGCGGCCGCGTTCACTACCGCTACGCCACGGAGGCTTGGGTTCGTAATAAAAGTCATTTGAAATTATATAATATAAATAATCTAAAAAGTTAGAAATTTGGACTCAATTTGATTGTTTATATTTTATCCTACTTTTTTTTTATTTCTTTAAAAAAAAGAATATTAGCAACCGAAATTACTAATATTCCCGTTAACCCCTCCAACTAAGCTAAATTGTTTGGGCTAGGAGTGGGTTCACGTCGGTATTGTAATATCCAGGATTCGAACCCGGGACCTCTCGATCGTGTAGCCGACTCCTTATCCACTAAGCTACCTACCGACGCTTACGCTTACGACTAAATTAATAAAAGTCATAGTTTCAGTTAAGTTCCTAATATTTTATTTTGCTAGGCATATTTTTTCAGCAAAAACTATGATACTAAGCAGTATTGGGTAGAATCGGACGACACTGTCATTATCTCTATTCAAAATAATAATCACACTTACTCGGGTCTTTTATGACCGTAGACTAAATAAATCAGACACGTTATTGTTATAGGTGGATTTATGCCTACATTTTATGCCAACAACGCTGTGTAGATAAAAATGAATATTTACGCCGAAATCTCAGTCACTTTTATGTATCTTCACTTCTATGTATCGTAATATTATTTTATTATATATTTTGTATTGTCTTGTGTATTGTTTGAATAAATAAGTACTGTAGTAGACCGGAGTCGATAATTTTGAAAATGGTAAAAAGTGAAAAAAATTATAATAGTAGGATGAAACTCGTTAAAAAAGGACGAGAATATAACAAAAATGAAAGGAAAAGTAATTTACGGGTGATCTGAGGTCGGGAAGTGGAAGGGGGTGAGTTTTTAAGGGTAAAAAACGGTTTATCTCGATTTCCGGCAAAACTACAAGTTCTATGGAAAAAAATTGAATGACAAAGTAGGTAATAGAGAGACCTACCACTTTTGTAAACACACTTTTTTCACATAACCTCAAAATTTATAAACATAAGTTTTTGGTTTTTTATTTCTAACTTATGCAAAAACATTTTTTTTCTCACGACCTTACCTTTTTATGTCCTAAAGACACTGTAATTTTTTTGATTTGAAATATTTATTTTTTCAACTTATTTTGACTTAATATCGAAAAACATCCGAATTGAGAACCTCCTCCTTTTTTGAAGTCGGTTAAAAAACACCCTAATTTTCAATCGAAAATTCTCGCGTCAAAATATCAGCTTTTTAAATGCCCATGACGAAGTGCCCGCTAGACAACATTAGGCTCGCCCCCTATTACGTGAGAGTGAAAATTATAGTTAGCGAAAAGTGGAAAACATTTTCTCTGCGTAAAAGGTAGGTAGGTACTTAATTACGCACTGAAGAGATGTATTGACATAAAAACCCCTCTGTTCTACATATCATAATCTATGCCCAGTTGTTTATACCTAATATTTAAATATATATAGCAGAGCTCACAGTGATATAATTTAGACGTGGACGCATCGCTTGAGCGCTAGTGGCAGTGAGAATAGTGTGTGAGTGATAATCGCGGAGGTAACACATTGACAATGGCTAAGGTTAGTACCGGTTTATATACATTCACGCCTATGACTCCTCGAGGCGGTAGGCAGAGGTGTATTAACAGTTGAGTGGCGAAGGATGAAAATGTACTAAAGGGAAGCTGGTGGAAAAGAGTCTTAACGACCATAGCATCATAACATGTGCTTTACGAGCAAGCCGGCGCACAGTGGTTCGAAATTTGAGCTCCGTTGACATAGAAACTTAAAGTGAGGAAATTAAAAAAAAAAATTGTAATGGCTCTGGCATATCTCGCTTTATGTCATATTAACGTATGAATGGTATAAGTAGCTCCACGCGTGAGAAAAAAAAGTTTTGTGTTTTTTTTGTATGGGAGAAAACACTTAAAGTGCTTTTTCTTTCAACTAAATGAAACTGAAGGGCTCTCACACCAGCTATTGTACCACACACGGCGATCATGATGACATCAAATGCACGCACCTTTACGCACCACTCCGCACGTAGTAAAATTTTGAAATATTGAATTTTCGATATGTGATTTTTCAAATCTTTGACGTAGTTAAATGTAGTTGCCGGCCCATTTACTTATAATGTCACTAGTTTTTAGCCTATTAGTGACTTCAAGGTGACAATAATTAAAAATAATATTGATTATACGCATAAGTTTTTTACAAAATTGCATTCCGAGAGCTAAGTAGCTCATTTGTTAATCACCGTGATTATGGTTGTTTATGATTAAATATGATTGACGTGAGATTAACCAATTAGGCTCTGGCATATCTCGCTTTATGTCATATTAACGTATGAATGGTATAAGTAGCCCCACGCGTGAGAAAAAAAAGTTTTGTGTTTTTTTTTGTATGGGAGAAAACACTTAAAGTGCTTTTTCTTTCAACTGAATGGAACTGAAGGGCTGGTGCTCACACCAGCTATTGTACCACACACGGCGATCAAGATGACATTAAATTCACGCACCTTTACGCGCCACTCCGCACGTAGTAAAATTTTGAAATGTTGATTTTCTGATATGTGATTTTTAAAATCTTTGACGTAGTTAAATGTAGTTGCCGATCCAATTACTTATAATGTCAATAGTTTTTAGCCTATTAGTGACTTTTATGATGACAATAATTAAAAATAATATTGATTATAAGCATAAGTTTTTTACAAAATTGCATTCCGAGAGCTAAGTAGCTCCCTTGTTAATCACCGTGATTATGGTTGTTTATGATTAAATATTATTGACATGAGATTAACCAATTAGGCTCTAGCGGAGCCAAATAGGTCCTACTCACCTACTCACAATGCAACTCCATTATCTGTAATATAGGTACTTAATTAAACAATAGCGAACGTTAATGAGGGTAGTTGTATAAAAATAGGACGTTGAGCCTAATTTTATCAGTAGCTCTCGGCGGTTTACCTACATATTATATTTTGTTGCTGTGTTATGATGGAAGGTTTTGCTACCAATTTGGACATTTTTTTATTTGTGGCAAACAATAGTTGTTTTTCACAACCTAGTGTGTTATTTGAAGTTTTAAAAATATTGTTATATTATCAAAAAATGAAAATAAAAAGGAACTAAAACAATTCATCCAGACCTGTGTGCTCGTTGAGGAATAAATGGGTCTCGTGTAAACGCATTAGACGTACATTCATTAAAAAGTATGAGACATGGCTGCAAGAGGATATAAAATGACCTGAGGTCGTGAGGGGAAAAAATGAACTCCTCTACAGTGTCAGTAGAGGAGCAACCATGTACCAGTTTAGACTCTAGTTTAAATGAGGGTGCATCCACATCCTCTGGATCGGAGACATGCAATGTTGGAACGTCAACATTAGTTGTGAGTCCAAGAAAACCTTTCATGGAGCTAAGTGCGCGACAAAAGAGAAGGAGAGTGGAAGAGCTCCTAACGCATAGCACTGAAAGCCTATTGTCTATTTTTGCTTTAAAAGGCTTTAACATTTTTTTTATTTTTGTAGCCTCTTCGGGATGTTCCGTGACAAGTTTAATTATATCTGCTATATTCTGGTTTTGTGATTTTAAAACAGTAGCATGAACAAGGCTTTCAGTGCTATACGTTAGGAGCTCTTCCACTCTCCTTCTCTTTTCTTATTTTAAAAATCATATATCAGAAATTCAACATTTCAAAATTTTACTACGTGCGGAGTGGCGCGTAAAGGTGCGTGAATTTGATGTCATCTTGATCGCCGTGTATGGTACAATAGCTGGTGTGAGCACCAGCCCTTCAGTTCCATTCAGTTGAAAGAAAAAGCACTTCAAGTGTTTTCTCCCATACAAAAAAAACACAAAACTTATTTTCTCACTCGTGGGGCTACTTATACCATTCATACGTTAATATGACATAAAGCGAGATATGCCAGAGCCTAATTGGTTAATCTCACGTCAATCATATTTAATCATAAACAACCATAATCACGGTGATTAACAAATGAGCTACTTAGCTCTCGGAATGCAATTTTGTAAAAAACTTATGCGTATAATCAATATTATTTTTAATTATTGTCATCCTAAAAGTCACTAATAGGCTAAAAACTAATGACATTATAAGTAAATGGGCCGGCAACTACATTTAACTACGTCAAAGATTTAAAAATCACATATCGAAAATTCAATATTTCAAAATTTTACTACGTGCGGAGTGGTGCGTAAAGGTGCGTGAATTTGATGTCATCTTGATCGCCGTGTGTGGTACAATAGCTGGTGTGAGCACCAGCCCTTCAGTTCTATTCAGTTGAAAGAAAAAGCACTTTAAGTGTTTTCTCCCATACAAAAAAAAACACAAAACTTTTTTTTTCTCACGCGTGGAGCTACTTATACCATTCATACGTTAATATGACATACAGCGAGGTATGCCAGAGCCATTACAATTTTTTTTTTAAATTTCCTCACTTTAAGTTTCTATGTCAATGGAGCTCAAATTTCGAACCACTGTGCGGCGGCGGCGCGGCGCACATAGGCCGGAATCGGAATTACGAATTTAGCCGGTCAAAATTATTTTCTTGAAATTGGTCGAAATTCGTTGGAATAGTAAAACTAAATGACGATTGAAACCATAAATAATGTATAGTTATCTTTCTGTGAAAAAAGGACCTATGTTTGGACCCCGAAATGGTTTGTTTCGGTCAAAAGTATTGGTAATTATAAATTCTTACCTGAAATATTAGAAACCATCACTTTAACTTCCTTAACAAAGAAAAAAAATATTACTTTTTAAATAGTTGCTTTCACAAAGAGCGCCAAAAAAACCGTGCATGAATTTTAACCATTAAGTTTAGATAGTTTCATTGTATCATCATCATCATCTTCACGTAGACGCATTTTCCTGATTGCATCTGCGGCCAAGATGACTTCGGAGCTCGGAGTCCGCCTTCCGGCTCTTCCTCCTCCACTTCGCACTTGGGTCACACATCTTGGGCGTCCATGGTAGTGAGACCATTTGCACGCATGTCACCCTCCACGACGTCAAGCCAGGACTTCTTGGGCCTACCCCTTCTACTTGGACTTGGTTTTATTGCATCTAGCATATTATTATACTCGTAGATACTATGGTTTTGGATCTCTCAATTGTCCCCATACTGCCCCAGTCAAGAAAGACACATGCTGCATATAGATACATTTATACGTACATACAGACAGACGACCTGCGTAGCGTAGAGGTAGATCTTTAGGTCGCGGATCGATTCCCGCTCAATGCATATATTATTATTCTCTGGGTGCTTCTATATTTAATATAATATTTATAAAAATAATGCAAGTACGTTTATTCGTATTGAACATGCCAATTTGTAATTAGGTCTTAAAAACAAGTATAACTAATAATAATAACATAACATATATACATAAACTTACGCCTTTATCCCCGAAGGGGTAGGCAGAGGTGCTAGCACCCACATTTCGCCGTTTATGTTTAGGTCCCAATGTAATAGGTGGCGAGCCTTGCCATTAACCGGGCACTTATAAACCTGCGATAAATACACACATAACTCCGAAAAGCATCGAAAAGTCATTGGTGTGTGCCATGGTAAACCTGGGATCGAACCCGAGACCTCGTCTCAGCAGTCCATTACCCATACCACTAGGACATTCTACACAACGCTATCTAGACCCAAAGTAAGCATAGCTTAACTAGCTTGTGTTATGGGTTCTAGAATGCGGATAAACATACTTAGATAACTCACTTTTTATTCCACCGCATTTGGCTAAAAAAAAATTGACGTAAAAGGTTAAGTTCAGCCTGCGTTTATCTTAAAAAATTTATGACAATAAGATGATAACGTGTTCGATAGCAAATATTTTATGAACAAAATGTCGGATGGGAGAATAAATAGATAAAAATTGTAGATTATTGTTAAACCTCGCATTGATAACCGCTTATATAATACAAAGTGTTACAGGTTACGTTATTATCACTGTTAACACGTGATATTTATATAATAATATCGTCGGTATAATGGCAGAATTAAATAACTCCGATTTTGGCCAAATTGACCTTTTACCATTTTCGAGAACCCTAAAATGTGCCGCATCTTTTGGTCTAACAAACATTCCTATATCTCAATCCAATCCAAAAATAAATCCATTTTCGTGTTTCAATTGAAGAAATAGATATGTTTAATTGAACACTAAATATTATAAGAAAAAATGACTAACTCTATAAATAAATGAACAACTGTGACTTCTGATCACTTGAGTATGAAATGAATTAGCTAAATTGAGTTGTTTAGTTCTACCACGAACGAAAATATTCTAAAGAAAGCAGGCATGTTGAAGGAAAACTAAACAATTTGAGTTATTTAATTCAGGCAGTTATGAGCATTCTTTCGTTTTTAAATAATTATTTTTATGTATTTCTCCTTCGAGAAAATATACATTTATAAGAGATTCTAATCAAAAAAATGTCAATAGGTGAAATTATTGAATATTTCTATTTATAGTATTCGCACGTAAGCAAAGTTATCGTGCAACTCAGTTGTACAAATTGGCGCGAAATAATGTAAACATCAATGACAGCTATCCGTTGGCGTAGCGGTACTGAACGCGGCCGCTACGCAGGAGGCGCGGGTTTGATTCCCGCTCAGTGCAAATATTAGTATACCGGAATATAGGCACTGGTCTGGTCGTGCGTCGGTCCCGGTTGCCAAACGAACATCTATGGCAGTCGTTACGGGTAGTTGGAGCCATAAAAAGTCCAACAACAACGGTCTAGCTGCAATGCTTCTATAGCGCCTAATGTTACCATTGGGTCGTGGAGGTCAGATGGCAGTCGCTTCACGGAAAATATCGAGGTCAAGCCAAATCCGCAGATAAGACTGGTAAAGTGGACCCCAGACTCCGAAGTGAAGGCTTCGGGTGCGACTGGGAATTAACGCTAGGCAGAAGAAGATTAGAATATTTATAGGAGAAGTATAAAGGTAGTTGAATGAAATTTTGAAGCATTTATTATGCTAACTGTTCAAATCGATAAAGAAAGGGAAAAATAATCGACCTCAGACGGGACTCGAACCCGCGATCTTTCCCTTACAGGAGGAACGCTAAAACTATAATCCTATCCTACTAATATCATAAATGCGAAAGTTTGTGAGAATGTAGGTATGTTTGTTACTCTCTCACGCATAACTAGTGAAGGGATTTGGATGAAACTTAACAGTATTATGGGTTTTTTTTTTTTTTTTATATAGGACACGTCAATTTGACTTCGCCTCGCCTGATGGTAAGCTGAAGGCAAAGTCTCTGAAAAGAAGGCCACCATTACAACACGTACCATGTTACAATGGTGGCACTCAGCTTGACGGCCTCATCAGATGCTTTTTCACGCCCCGCTTAAAGGACCCGGGACTATAGGAGGAAGGAAACACGTGAGCTGGCAAGGAATTCCAAGTCTTAATAGTGCGGCAGAAGAAGGAGTCGCCGAATCGCTTGGTTCTTGATGGAATATTCTGCACCGTATGCGGGTGGCATCTAAGTCCTGCACGTGTTGTCCTATATAGGAAAGGAGAGGGTGGGATTACTTGGAAGAGCTCATCAGAACATTCACCATGGTAGAGACGGTAAAAAACCGCCAAAGATTGGCATCTTTGTTACCCTTGTTTGATACCCTCGAGCCTTTGCAGTTGCGTAGAGATGTGGCCTCTCTACGCAACTGCAAAGGCTCGAGGGTGTAAGTGACCTCAGGATTCCCAATAATGCGGACCGCACGTCGCTGCAACCTGTCGAGAGCATCTAGTAAGTACTTTGCGGAGCCATCCCAGAGATGCGAGCAGTATTCCACGCAAGAGCGAATTTGTGTCTTGTAGAGAAGACACCGCTGCTCCGGCGTGAAAAAACGTCTCACTTTGTTCAGGACTCCGAGTTTACGTGAGGCTGTTTTGATGATACTCTCGATGTAGTTTTTGTTGTTCAGTTTGCAGCGAACATCCATACCTAGGATATTGAGATTGTCCTGTAGTGGCAGTGGCGTGCTCTGAAGAGTTGGAAGGGGAAGGAATGAAGATACCTTTGCTGTAAACGCGCATGCCTGCGTCTTCTTGGCATTGAACTCAACCAGGTTTTCAGAGCCCCATTGTGAAACGAGGTTCAGGGTCCGGTCAAGTTCACTGACGAGAAGCTGCCTTCTTTCCGCGATATCAGACTGCTTGGCCGCAGGATGTCTGTGATAACTCCCGTGTAAGGTGCTATCGTCTGCATAGCAATGAATGCTGCCAGTGGATAGCATGTCGTTGATATGCAGAAGAAAGAGAGTGGGTGATAAGACGGACCCCTGCGGCACGCCAGCATTTACCTGCAGGAACTCCGAAGTTCGACCATCACAGAGGACGCGAATACGGCGCCCCTGCAGGAAGCTAGCCACCCAGTCGCACAGTCCGTCAGGCAGACCAACGGCTGGTAACTTGGAAAGAAGCGACTTGTGCCAGACTCTATCGAAAGCTTTGGCGATGTCAAGACTAATTGCCAGTGACTCGCCATGCTTGTCCATAGCCTCACCCCAAAGATGGGTAACGTACGCCAGAAGATCACCCGTTGACCGCTTCGGTCTGAATCCGTCTTGCCGGTCATTGATTAAGGAATGATCCTCTAGGTGACGCATGAGCTGTTTGTTAATTATGTGCTCTAACACTTTGCACAGCACTGAGGTGACGGCTATGGGCCGATAGTTGCCTGGGTCCGAGCGATCCCCCTTCTTGGGGATCGGCTGCACATTCGCCTCCTTCCAAGCCGATGGCACTGTACCCGAGATGTATGACATCCGGTACAGTCGCGTCAGCACTGGAGACAACTCCGCTGCACATTTTTGAAGAACCACCGCTGGAATACCATCCGGTCCGCTGGCTTTCCGGACGTCGAGTGACTGCAGCACACCACGGACATCGCGCTGCCTGATGCGGATCTCAGGCATTGCGTGGTCACAGACGGGTAATGTCGGTGGCTGCTTACCGCAATCATCGATTCGGGAGTTTGCCGCAAAGAGATTAACCAGCAGATTTGCTTTCTCTTGCGGCTCATGGGCCAGGGATCCATCAGGGTTGCGCAACGGGGGCAGCGAAGGCTGGCAGAAGTTGGCTTGCACGGCTTTGGCCAATCGCCAGTAGCCACGGCTGCCCGTGGGATGCGCCACTAGCTCCTGACCAAGCCGCGCTATGCGCTGGGCATCCGCTCTGACGTAAGCCCCCTTGCAGACCTTTGTGGCTTTATTGTACGCTACCTTGAATTGGCCCACGTTGGGATCGCGCGTGGCGCGCGCCCTTACCCAGGCGCGGTACGCAGACTGTTTTTGATTGACAGCCTCCGCGCACTCGCGGCCGAACCAAGGGCGCGCTCTGCGGTCACCGGTGACATCAGTGTATGGGATATAGTATTCCATACCTAGACTGATCTCACCGGCGACAGCAGTAGCACTATCCGATGGGTTCTTACCTTCAAAGCAACGTGCAACCCACGGGATGGACGCAAAATACTCACGCATCCCATCCCAGTCCGCTGACGAGTAGTGCCAGAGATGATTGGCACCTTGGAACAGACCAGACAATGGTCGGAGTTGCCTAAAGCGGCACGCACCGAAACACTGTACTGGTCTGGGTGACTCGTCAGCAGAAGGTCTAGAAAGAAGGGAGGGTGTTAGGCCCGACCTTCTTAGTATCCTAGTGACCTCGCGTACCAGTTGGGTCAGGCCATGCGCCAGAGCGAAAGCGTGAGCGGCTCTTCCCGCATGGTCAGTTTTGGCGGAGCCCAACCAGATCTCGTGGTGGGCGTTAAAATCCCCCAAAAATACCAGTTCCGCGTTTGGAAACCGCTCCTGCGCATCATCTGCAGCCTGACTCAGATATTCGAAGAGTCGAGTTGTCTCGGTATCTCCTGTATGGGAACGGTAGAGGCACACATAGATTTGACTCGTAGAGCCATGGTCTACGTGTACCCATAGAGTGGAAAAGGATGGGTCCTCTAGGCAGCACAGACGGCGACAACAAACATCCGCCCTAACAAACACGCACACCCCGGCCTTTGCACGGAAATTTTCCTCCATAACGTAGCCGGGGTAGAGCAAGTAAGACGTGTCGTCAGGGCGGCGTATTTGCGTCTCCGTCAGAAAAAGCATGGCTGGATTCGCCGTCTCGAGGTGTTGGTGGACGGCGTTGAGGTTTGCATGGAGCCCACAGATGTTTGTGGACTCCACCTCAAAAAGCGAGCTTGTGGGAAGTTGAAGAGCCGCTGTGTAACCATGCTCTTTGTTCTGCGCTGCCATGATTGATGTATGCCATGCCTTGCCATGCCATGCCATGCCATGATTAATGCAAAGCAAAGTATTTTTTGTTCTAGTTGATTTTACGAGTAGAAGATTTATAATAAGTAATTTATTTGATTTTATTAGATTGCCATACCTAATTATGTTGATTTTGATTTTTGTACTTTTACGTTTATTTTTTTTTTAATAAACAATGTTTCTTCTGCCAACCCAGGTTTTTTATTTCATGTGAGATCAATAATCAGTGATAAAATTATACAAATTAACTTTCACTAAGAATGCCTAACTTACATGTTTAAATATTTCATTAGGTTCAGAACTCGACAAGTGAAATTGTTGACCCAATTTCATGTATTCACATCCATCTTATGTGTGAGAAAACTGAATAACTACCATAAAGAATTAGCTAACTACGGTATGTTTGCAACATTTTGGTGTGGCAAAATTGGATAAGTTGGTTTTTGATTTTTATTTATTTTTTGGTTCATGAAAGAAATTAATTTGATTAAGCATTGAATCGACAGCAAACATGCTTATAACATATAAAATTGTCGACAGTAAAATTGTTCTCCATTTGTTAATGATGTCAAAAAAAGTGCCAAAAAAACAGTAAATCGCGATTATCTCGAAACTTGAAATATTGAGTTATTTATTTCTGCCATTATGCCCACGATATATAAAAAACAGTAGCGGGTATAACAGTTCTAAGTTATTGATAGATAATGATAAATTGAGTTTCTATAGTCAATTTAACTGAGCAAGACGGAAGGTTTTTATAGGGTTTGCAACGCGAGTGTGACCACTGGTGATGCATGTCTGTAGGCTGTGTTGACAGCTTTCCATCAGGTGGTACCTTGAGCTTGTTAGCTGCTAGCAAAATAATAATTTCTCTTGAAAAAAAAAACAGCAAAAACTACGTCCCTTCTAATTTTGTAGTTTTGTATTTTTAGCCATAGACAATGCATTATTTGATAATAATGAAGTGTGACGTCAATGCTGTGTGTTACAAGTTTCCATAAAACTGACTGAATTTCCATTAAAAGGGCAATGTGTGAAAAATGGTGAAAAGAAAACTGCATCATTGGATTTAAAAGAATTACTGATTTAACAGATTACAAAATGAGAACAGACGCAATTTTACCACTCTATGGTAAAAGAGCGGTAATTTAATAAACTCAATTAAATATTGAATGAAATTTTGAAGCATTCTGGGTTTGAGTCCCGTCCGAGGTCGATTCTCTTTTCTCTTTCTTAATCGACTCAATTAAATAATTTATTTTACCCCCAGGAAGGGACCTTAACCTCAGGTCATAAATCTTGGACCTAAAATATGCTCAAAATGTGCTCTATACGCGCAGTACCTTCTCGTTTCTAGGGTGTCTTTTGAGGATAACACGGGGTGCTACTGCGGTGGACGAGCTCGAATTCAACAAGCACAGATTATTACGAAACAATCCGTGCGTTTGCTCGCGATTTAGGTCTAAGATATGTATCGCGAGGTAAGTATACCCAATTGTGGCTAGTCGTCACTATCGTCGAGGTCATAGCTAGATTGTCTCGTATAAATAGCAAATTCTACACCCATGTACATAAACAACTATGTGTATTCTCGTAGAAAGAAACTTGCAATCTTTACATCCATAATCACGCTTGTATAGGTACCCCTCAGACTAAAAGAATATTTTAATCTGAGAGGTACCCCTGCGGCCTTACCATAAACCTTAAAACAGGTCAATTAATTGAACTGCTGTCATTCTACCAACTGCAAATGTCACTTTGTAATGTCATATAAATATATAGGACTACAAAGGGATTACAAAGTGACATTTGCAGTTGGTAGAATGACAGCAGTTCAATTATTGACCTGTTTTAAGAGTTCATGGTAAGGGCCCTGGTGTTACAAACTGTAGCTATTTATGCGCACGTTAGATTGTTTTCTTCTTCATTCATCATCCTAGCGTTAATTCCCAATCGCATCCGAAGCTTTCAGCTCGGAGTCTGGGGTCCGCTTTACCAGTCTTAACAACGGATTTGACTAGACCTCGATATTTTCCGTGAAGCGATTGCCATCTGACCTCCACAACCCAATGGTAACATTAGGCAATATCGAAGCTTTGCAACTAGACCGTTGTTTTTGGACTTTTTAGGGCTCCAACTACTCGTTGTACGACTGCCATAGATGTTTTTATGGCACGTTAGATTGTTTTAAATATCTCTATGAGAATATGAAACAATAAAATATCGAGCGCTGATAAAAAATATATTGTGAAACACACTGTGCTATGTTTTGAAAAAGGTTCTAAATGTATGACTTTAGTAGCAGAAGGCGTAATCTATGATTAGGGATTATCCTCAAAAGACACCCAAAAAACGCGTACCGCGCTTAAAGTACTCTTTAAGATGTGATTGAGGTCAAGATAAATGCCGGTAACCATACACTGCAACGAGAGACTATTAGCAAATTAAAACAAATAACACTTCAAAAGTCTTTCAGACTAGGCACCTACCTACCTGCTTTACAAAAAAACTATATTAATTGCGTAGATAAAAATTTTGTGTAGAAAGATTCAAAACGGTCACTGTTTATGTGTTTTATTAACAGATACGTAAGTAGGTACTTAGTTTTGGTAATATTGTTGTAAGTAATTAGTAGATTCAATTGACATTGTCACGAAAGGAAGCGAAATAAATTTTTGGTAACTGCAAATTGTCGTTGAATCGCACGAATTTGTTGTCTCAAGAGACAGTCACACAGACAAAGAAGTTCCCGCTTGAAGGCCATAGGCTCGGCACCTGTTACGTCCAAAAATCATAGTTGAAGAAATATAGGTGTTCTTGTTCATACTGTTAATATACCTTTTTTTTTATCGTGCGAATAATCGCCACGGATACCTCCCCCGCCGGGGTCGGAGGAGGAGGTTATGTCGGACTCGAACCGACTAAAACGCACGCCGTCTGTGGGCCGTCAGTTGCCGGAGGTGAGATTGTCATAGCGATATCCCTCGCACCCCGGCCGACCCAGGGCCATATCTCTCGATCTGGCCCTCTTCCGGTGTGGGGACCACGGAGTCCCCAACTCGCCCCCGGGTATGGGGGGGCACGCAATGCGCGCCACCGCCGTGGCCTGTTTCTGCTAGGGTGACAGGCGACCCTACCCGTCACCCCCAGGCCCGCGCTCATGGGGGACGGAGGTCATTCTGCGACCTCCGACGCACGAGTTGCCGCCGCTCGTCGCGGGCCGCGCGGTTTGCGATTCTCCTTCGCTCCTCGCCGGCCGCAAGGTCTGCGATTCTCCTTCGCTCCCGCTCCGCCGCCTCCTTCACGAGCATCACTTGCTCGCAGAAGGAGGCGCCGGCGGCCCACGCATCCGCGCAGCGAACCATCGCTGCGAGCAAAGTGGCGAGCGTGAGAGCTCTCACTCCCAGGGTCGCCACCAGCTCCCGTCTCGGCGTCTCCCACGCCGGACACTCAGTGAGCGTGTGCAGCGCCGAGTCCTCGCTCGCGTCGCAGTGATGGCACTCGGACGTTGGACTGTTAATATACCTACCTCTGCCTACCGTTTATAGGAATTACAGGCGTGATCAGTCTGATCGCTTGACCATAGCTTTTTCCTACAATACCTGGTGGTTCTTAAAACTGGGCATGAAATCACATACCTTTTATTTTTCATTTAAACCACTTAGGTCGTAGACAAGCACACGGCCCACCT
Organism: Eilema depressum; assembly: GCA_914767945.1. NCBI lineage: Eukaryota > Metazoa > Arthropoda > Insecta > Lepidoptera > Erebidae > Eilema > Eilema depressum. The sequence goes on from OU612040.1 coordinate 5,581,232, forward strand.
GATGGAAAGTGGTTACCGTGGCCTATAGACGAGTGCAATACCAGGGAAACACAGACATCTATCGAGGAGGAATTAGAGAGCTTCACCAGTTTTGGATGCAACCGGGACTATCGTTTGGATGATGATGATAATTTTAAATTATGTATTGTGTGTGACCTATCTGTTTGTCTATTCCAGGTTAAAATTCCCACCATCAAATTCAACAATGGAAGGGAGATTCCGGCTCTGGGCTATGGCACTTTCTTGGGAATGGATGCAAAGGTGAGTTTAATGTGACAATTATTATTTCCTTGGACAAAAGTATTTAAATATGGTTGTTGGACATGATGCCCACAGCTACATTCTATCATCGCACTTCTCGCCATAGGCGGGGAATTCATCCTCACACATTGCGACCGGAAATGGTGAGCACTGTGCGGTATGAAAGGAACTTCATCCCTCGCACACTCAAGCTGTGGAATGAACTCCCCGCGATGGTTTTCCCAAGCGACTACAATATGGGGTTCTTCAAGAAGGGCATTAGAAGGTTTCTTCAGGGTCGGCAGCACGAGTGTGACACCCCTGGTGTTACATACGTCCATAGGCCACGGTAACCACTTTCCATCAGGTAGGCCGTGTGCTTGTCTGCCACCTAAGTGGTTTTTAAAAAAGAAATTAAAAAAGGTATTGGACGAATTTTGGAAAATCTTGAAATATAAGGAACCTTCCTTAAACCTTGCCTGTGGGTCTGATGGCACGCTACTAAGTAAGTGATTCTTTTTTCATTGCTCTTTTTTTGTAAAAAAAAAGTAATCGCAAAATTCCCGACGAGACATGAACCATAGTCTCTTTCTAGAGGAATACTCTAACCAACTGAACTGCCTGGACACATACGGTGCCTCCCTCATACGGTGGACTCCATTCCGTCTCACACCAAACGATTTCAGGCCTCCTTCCTCTGCAGTACGATAAAGTACGCACGTGTTTCCCTCTTTCTACAGTCTTATGATTTTACTTTTTTCAGCTCGACCTATATGCAGAAGACCTTCCGAAGATGAAGGAGACTCTGTCCTACGCCATTGACATTGGATACCGGCATATAGACACCGCACACTTCTACAGAGTGGAACCTTCCATCGGCCAGATCATCAACCAGAAGATTCAAGAAGGCGTCGTGAAAAGAGAAGACATCTTTGTGACTACTAAGGTCGGTGTGGTATAATTTTCTTGCCATATTCTCTTTCACTTGTTCCATCTAGCCTTTCTTAGCCTCTGCTCCTAAAGCCTTCTACGGGGTATCCGACAGTACTTCGGGTCATAAGTATAACCGTTCCATCTTTCCCCCGGACTTGTAGCTTTACCACTTCTACTAGCATGACAGGCATCCTGTCACCCCCAGGCTAACCCTAATAAATGATGGATGTCGTCGAGCGACCTCTGACGACTTCGAGCTATGTGGATCGAGAGATACCTGAGTCTCTCCCGGGCCCGCTCCACTATCTCCTTCTCGAGCATTACATTGAGGGCCCTTTTGGAATGATCACCTATCTTAGGACTGATTTGACTAATATTACTTCATCTAATAAACGGGATCCCTTTCGTTAACATAAAATGTTTTGTCCTAAAATGTTTTGGCATAATGAATTTGGCATATTTTTTTGGCATAATACTTGGCATAATTTTACTACATAATTATGCCAGAAAAAATATGCCAAAAGCATTAGTCTAAATTACCATATCCCAAAATAGGTTATGGTTTTTTTTTTATGCAAATGGATAGTGAACCCTAATAAACACTTTATGTATTCTGTCTATTCTCATCATATCATACATTTACCTCTCTTCTACATTACAATCGTCTGATATGCCTATTTATTTATAATTCTTTCCAGGTCTGGCATCACTTCCACCGCGAGGCTGATGTCGAAGTATCAGTCCGTGACTCGTTGAAACGCTCCAAACTGGACTACTTTGACCTGGTGCTTGTACACTGGCCTATGTCTATATCGGTAAGTCCTTTTAATGGAACTAGGTAACCCGAAGGACCCTGAATGATGGGGGTTTATTTACACGAAATAGACCCCATCATTTTGTATAATATGCGATTTACTAGGTGTCTCATTAAAAAAAAAATTCAAGCCATTATAAACTAAACGCGAGCTATCGAGATATTGACCATAATATATTGTTTGGAGTTTCCGATATTTCGGCACCGTCGTTGCAAGACTTGCAAGCAGCATGCTCACGGAGGAACTAGAGTACTGGCGGTAAACGGTGAAAAAGTTTCAGGAGTAAATATATCGAGCTACCCCCTTTCGAGTTCTCTTGCTTGCCACGCGCTCTACCACTGGTTTCACTCTCACTACAAACTCGAAATCGATCTCGATCACGTTCACGACATATTATGCTTACTGTATCCACTCGCGATTTTGTTTTGGCTTGTTCTCGATTGTTGATGCAAAAAAACCAAACAGTACAATATGGTAAATAGCCCGATAGCTTTAATAGTCAAATTCAAATCATAATAGGCTGATGATAACGGCAAAAGGCAAATGATAACGGGAATGAATTTTTTTTTATACCACTTAGTTGGCAGACAAGCACACGGCCCACCTGATGGGAAGCGGTAATGTAATCATTTCGAAAAACCTAAGTACCTATCTCTAATCTACTACCTCGCATTGTTGCCTCTCTTTCTAGGTAGAGGGTGTGGACGAGAAAATCGACTACCTAGAGACCTGGCGTGGCTTCGAGAATATCCTAGCGAAAGGTCTCACAAAATCCATCGGGGTGTCCAACTTCAACATTGATCAGATGAAGAGGCTCCTGGCCAACTGCAAGGTGCCACCGGTAGTCAACCAGATCGAGGTAAGAAGATCGTTAAGAATTAAATGAAAGAGAAGAGGGGGGCTCTTTGGGACAAGATAGGGACACCGTTCCCGCACCTAAGGAAGCAGTCTCGAAGTCGGACAGAATGCAGTAGATTTTGGGCCACCCCATCTTTTTCCCTGTGGTGTCGTACAAGGCGTCTAAGGGACAGGGCCTGATAGAGCTGTTTAACATCAGACTGATACATATAGCCCCGACTCAGCTTCAGATGCATGGCTCGAGTGTCTGTAATATCTATTAAATAAAATTCTCGTGTCACAGTTTTCGTTGCCATACTCCTCCGAAACGGTTTGGCCGATTTTGATGAAATTTTTTGTGCTTATCCGGTATCTATGAGAATCGGCCAACATCTATTTTTCATCCCCCTAAGTGATAAGGGTGCAGCGGGAACGGGATTTGAATAGCACGCGGGCCGAAAATATGGCGGTACGAAGTTCGCCGGGGCAGCTAGTCTAGTATATATATAATGATTGGTAAAATGTGGTTATTAATTCACCTCTGCCTAACACTCTGGAGATAAAGGCGTGATTATTATGTATATATGTTTTGAGGATAACACGGGGTGCTTTGGCAGCAGAGGAGCTCAAATCCACCAATCATAGATTATATCAAACCAATCTGTAGGCAACAAGGCCTCGTTTCTCTCACGGCTTGAGGTCAGGATATATGCCGGCAACTATAGGGTATTGGCCTCCCACACACCCCTCACATAACTCTTCGTTCCAGATAAACTTAAATCTCGGCCAGAAGGAGCTGGTAGACTACTGTCAGTCCCAAAACGTTGTGGTCGTGGCGTTCTCACCATTCGGCACCATGACGCCTTACAGAGCTACTGAGGGCACCCCTGAACCCAAGCTGAACAACCCAACCATGGTGGCCATGGGCAAGAAGTACGGCAAAAGTGTCACGCAGGTTACCTTGAGATATCTGGTGAGTCTGGGCATTTTTTACCAACTTCTAATAAAACGTGAAGTCTCCCTAGACAAGTGGTACTTAATTCGTTGGCTGAAAAATAGCATGATCAATGTATAGTATTGATATATTTTACGTATGTCACAAACTTCAAAATACGTGTCAGGCATTGTCCAAAGCGACAAGCGCGACATATTTTTTAAATTAAGAAATTCATTTTGCCGCGTTTTCGCGTTTGTCCCTCACGTCCTACGTAAGGTACGGGATAAATTCATCATTCTATTCCAGAGAATATTTATTCAACAGAAGTCGTTTTGTTAAGCGACTAGTAATACATAAAAGATCTGTGGCATTCCGGAATTGCCGACAAAGTGAAAATTTTCCCAATATATGTAGGTACTTATATACAGAGGTGTCAAGTCAAGTGACAATTGTTACACTCTGTCACATGAGGTGTCGGTAACGGTGTCACGAGTTCCATGGTTGTTTCCCATCTCAAAAGATGTTTTAAAAAAAATGGGGTATTTTCGTAGAACGCCTAAAAAGTTTTAACATAAAAGTCATTGCTACCAGCCCTTTGAGTATGTTACCAGTCGGTGACGGTGCGGAGGAATTTTATGACGCACGTATGTGTATATTTTTTTTTTTATATTATTTTATTTTCATTTTATCTATTTTATCGTACAAAAGTTGATGTCATTTATGTTGGCATACTTTTACTTTTCCTGAAAATCATCAGGCATAATATTAATGCCAATAAGTAAGTACTTAAGTAATATCAATATTATTATTTTTAACATAACAATAAAATTTCTATTATATATTTATACTAAAGCATTAGGTAATGGTGTTATAAACGCATAATCTCAGTCGGCATAAAATTGATGAGCACCTAAAAAACTTGAAGGGTGCGGGGACCCGGGGTCTGTGGGTCTGGGTAAATAAGTATAAGAGTATAAGTATAAAATTGTTTGAATTTATTACTATGCCAACCAAAACTGTAGGTATGTCATTATTCTAGGAAAAAAAATTCACTTACACATTATTGATTATACCTAATTTATATTTTCTCGTATTAGGTAATTAATAAATAATTAATTTCTTAAACATGACTTATTCCTGTTTATTTTCCACAGCATCAACGGGGTCTCGTAATAATACCAAAGACTCTTTCAAAAGAACGTGTCCGGGAGAACGCCTCCATTTTCGATTTTGTAATAGACGACGAGGATATGAAGACTCTGGCTACCTTCGACGTCGGATTCAGGACTGTGAAGGCAACATTTTTCCAAGAATTCACGAACTACCCCCATCCTAAAGAAGAAGGGATACACATACCGCGTATGCCCCCAACACTTGCTTTTTGGGAAGATGTATAATTATTTAACAACTTTTAAGTACTGTGGATCGATGGCAATTTATGGAAATTGTTACACATATTGAATAAACATATTTGTGCTGTTCCACAATATTTTACTGTTTATTCTTACTGGTTTCGCCTCGTGGTGGTTATTGTTGTTAAAGATAGGACTAGGAGGTTTAAAACTGTCTTTGTAAGCAAGTAAGAGATGTACCGTGAGCCGAAACAGCCGCCCTAGTTAATGGTAATTCGTTGACCGGTGCATTGTAGAATAGAATGAAGAATGTATCCGAATTCGACGTATATGACAGACATCAACGTATGTCATAAACGTTAGAATACATACATACATATATACATACAATCACGCCTTTATCCCCGGAGGGTTAGGCAGAGGTGAATTAACACCCACATTTCATCAGTCGTTGTATTAGGTCCCACGTAATGGGGGGTGAGCCTATTGCCGTTTCCCGGGCACTATTGTTAACTCGAGGAATGCATCTGGGGCTGAGTCAGAATACGTGTCATATACGTCAAATCCCACACATTTTTCATCCTATTCTACAATGCGCCGGCCAACGAATTAGATACTTGTCTAGGGGGCAGGGTAAGTCAGGTTATAAATAAGAAAATAGTGTGGGAAAAGTACAAGTGTTTATTCAATACTTAATATAATAATGATCTGAATAAATATTTATAATATTTGCAGCATTTTCATTAGTTGTTGCCAAAATTTATTTTATGCCATTCCAAATTATAATGAATCCTCGTGAAATATTTCATTCAGTTTTTGCACGAAAGAGTACTTAACAAATAAGAAACATTCTTACAAACTTGTATGGTTTATGATATAACAATACTTAGTAGGTACCTGGTTATAATATTAGGTTTATTTGCTCACATCACAGCTGCCCCCTTAGACAAGTGGCAATTCGTTGCTCGGCGTATCATGGAATAGTATGACGAATGTATAGGATTTGACGTTTTTGACATTCGCTGACGTCTGTCACATACGTCAAATCCTATACATTTTGCATTGCGAATTGCCACTTGTCTAGAGGGGCAGTATACCTATTATGCCAGAAGTTGTTGTGTATTGGTACTTGACCTAGGTATGTTTTCTAACTAGGCCAAGTGCCAATCTAACAAGGTATGTTTTCTACTCCATGTAATTAGAAGCGAACCTTAGGAATTTTTTACTGGTTCCCTCTTGCTGCTAGCTGGTACAATAAAGTCAAATAAATCAAAACAAAATATGTTATAAATAGTTTTATTTCTAAACTCTAGTAATAACTTAATAAGTTATTAACATAACACCCAACCCAAAGTCGAATTTCTTCAAAATCGGGTCTACCGTCCATCCTTTTTTGACGTTGATAACCATCACTTGAATAAACTTGTATTTTATACCACTTAGAAGGCAAACAAGCACATGACCCATCTGATGGAAGTGGTTATCGTGGTTTATGGACAAGTGCAACACCAGAAGCGTCACACTCGTGCTGCCAACAATGTAGGACCCTTGTAGAGCCTACGAATAAATGATGCTTTGTCTCTTTCTCTCTTTATATTTATTTCTTTCTTGCTCTATTTCTTTCTCACTTACTTTCCTCTTTTTTTCTCTCATTCTTTCTTTCAATTTTTCGTTCCTCCTTTCATTCTAACCACTCTAATTTCTTATCCACAGTACCAGCGAGGCATCGTCTCCATACCAAAAACCATTTCTCCCACCCGTGTTCTGGAGAACGCCTCCATCTTCGACTTCGAGCTAGACCAGGCTGACATGAAGACCCTGGCTGCCTTCGACGTGGGCTACAGGACCGTAGCAGCGTACTTCTGGCAAGATTATGAGCACTATCCGTTTGATAAGTCGGATCTGAAGCTGGAGATACCGCCGTCACATCTTCATATCGAGGAGTGGGAGGCGTGATGATGTACAGCTATTGTTAATAAAGAACTTACCTATTTTACCTCAATATATTTTTAATTTGGTTGCCTAATGAAATTTTGAAGCATTTATTATGCTTACCATTCAAATAGATTTAGAAAGAGAAAAGAGAATCGACCTCGGGCGGGACTCGAACCCGCGATCTTTCCCTCCCAGAGGGGGAACGCTCTGACCACTAAGCCACCGAAACCGCACGAAGCCTATCTAAATTATTATTTATTCTCTATACTTTCGTCTTTGGGGCCCCAAAGAAAGAGTCCCGCCTGAGGTCGATTTTCTTTTCCCTTTCTAAATCGATTAGTTACCTAAGTTTTTGAGACCAATATAAGTTGCAACTCATCGATAAGAGAGTTTTTGTGCTGTCAGTGGGACCAAAGGCTTGTGTGTTGCTCTTGAAGAATCAGCCTGCCCCTTACCTATTCTCCACTGTATTATTGGCTTCGTCCATTTTCGTAACAAATTTTTCATAACCAGTTACGAACGTGGAATTTCTTTCTTGCTTTCGTAACCAGTAAAAAAATATAATTAAATTGTCGTTTTCATAACCAACTGTCTTAACTGGTTACGAAAGAAGATTTTTTTTCCTAATTTTTGTAACTGGTTTTCAAAATTTTTGTGTCTGTCGTCTGACCAATCAACAAAGTGATGAACGCCGTTATTTATCAGATGTACCAGCTAAGTTCCAAATAAGACATTACACCCCATGACGCCCCATACACCCATTACACCAGGAACAGGGAATACACCATACCGCTTCAATACCTCGATATCACCATTGGGTTGTGGAGGTTAGATGGCAATCGCTTCACGGATAATATCGAAGTCCAGCCAAACCCGCAGTCAGACTGGTAAAGCGGACCCCAGACTCCGAGGGGAAAGCTTCGGATGCGACTGGGATTAACGCTAGGATGAAGAAGATACTCTTGAAGATAGGTGAAGGATCAGGGAATACAGGCATATAGGTAAGGAAAGGTAAACTTGTCTGGGAACTTGCATCGAAATTGATCAATAGTAAACAATTAAATATTTTAAAATTAAAACTTTGCCCATACCTACTCTAAAATTGCGACAAAAAATGTGGAAAAAATTGGAGAACTTGGGAATAAATCCTGTTACTGAGCATCAGTAACAGGTTGAGATAATTTTAATGCATTTAGTATGCTAAACTAACCATCGCCCTAAGGTGGATGTATTGGAAAATTTGGATCAATCTCAGGCGAAGCTCGGTGGCTCAGTGGTTAGAGCATTCCCCCTGTAAGGGAAAGATCGCGGGTTCGATTCCTGCCCGAGTATTGATTTCGCTTTTTCCAATTTAAAATAATCAGTAACAGGATTTATTCCCAAGTTAAAATACATATTAGCGTTTTGTTAACGGTAGAAAAATTCAAATACTAAATATGTAATTTTATTCCTTACCTGATCCGATGTAGGTACTTGTTCCTGATCAAACCTGAAGGTACCAAAAGTTTCAAATAGTCATAAATTAACGTTTTAAAATGATAATGAAAGAAATAAGTGTTTGAGTATTGGGCTAGTAGGCATGAGAACGACTACTGTTCCTCAGTCAACACTGATTAATATAGCCGATAGCCTGTGCCAACTGTGAAATTCTCTAAGCACTCAGCGTCAAGCACAGCGCTGCAACAACCTTGATAGAAATTGTCATTGGTCGATCTCCAGTGACGTCATCCAGTACGACCAATGACAAACGACGAGTGCTCGAAGCTGTATGATTAGTTAGAGAAATGCACGGCAGATCTTCTTCCGTTGGTTAGCAGGTGAGGCTGGTGGGCTTGATCTTGGCAGGGCATCAAGCAGTAGGTACAAGACCTGAAATATAGCATCAAAATCATTAGTGACTAAAAAAAGTAGATAGGTACCTAGTACAGTAATCGATTACAAAAATAGGTTTGAAAGGAACTCAAACTCAAAAAATAAAAAGACGTGTGGCACTCGGGGACTGCCGCGGTAAAGCTATTGCATAGCATTTTTTATCAACTTATGCAATTATAATTACTTACCTTAAGCGGAGCTACTTCGGAGCAGCTCGGCTTGATTCGTGCGAGCTTCGGGGTGTTGGGTTTTTTTTCCTTACGGAATTTCTGGATTCGGTCTCCACGCTCAAGGCCCGCGATAGAAGCTATGCAATAGCTCAATAAAAAATATGTAAATGGAACTCTATTAATGAACGGATGGAACGGAAGCGCGGGTTTTCTAAAAGTGTATATATCTACCAGGAAAGTGTATCTAAAGGGACCAAACCCTTAAGTTTAGAATACTATACTGCGGTACCTACCACTTTTTCAAGACATTACCAATTGGATTCACACGTTGCATTCTACACGCTAAAACTATTTAACTTCAGCTAGGTCTTCAAGGGCAAAATGCATTTCTTTTGCAGTTCTGCAAGCTGCAAATTTTTAGACCTGCTAGCTGACGGATGAGGCACATTCTTATGATACGATTCAGTTCACTTACAGATTCACAATGATACATGAATGAAGATTTTAAACAGTTGTTTTTAGTTAAAGTAATAAAGAAATCAGCGTGATATGTCAGTTTGTAATCGTGTTTACATACGTCTCTTCTTTGTTATCATACAACTAACGCATACATGACATTGCATGTTATTCTTGTTTAGGGATCCTTTTATTGAGTGGTTTTTATATTAATTTTTAAAACTAAGCGGTAAACTTCAGAAAATATAAATTTTTCACTTTTTACATACATAACTACATACATCTATATAAAAATATAGCTTAGCTGAACCCCTTTCCACCAGTACTGTACTAAGTGGACCAATGATTATGATTGGTGAATAGGTATCAAACGCATCCATAGCTTTAAAATCAAAGGATGGACGAAATGATGTACTCATTTCGCCTAGTTTTCAGCAGCCATGGTCGCGGGGTGACTAGAGATAGCAGTAGTCTTGTCACATCTCAATGTGTCATGTCTCGATGTCCAAAACACATGTCAATAAGTTATCTATATTCGCGTAAACTTCAGAAGGGTTCGTCCAGTTTCGTAACTGTTTTTTTCATAACCAGCTACGAACGTGGAATTCTTTTCTTGCTTTCATAACCAGTTACAAAAATAGAATTAAATTGTCGTTTTCATAACCAACTATCATAATCTTAATCTCAAAGTTACAAGAGAAGATTTCTAAAGTATCAAGTAGAAGTTTGTGTTTAAATAAAAATTAAATTTGATTTGAATTAGAATTACAAGAAAAATCCATACTAAGTAATATTATAAATGCGAAAGTAACTCTGTCTGTCTGTCTGTTACGCTAACACGCCTAAACCACTGAACCGATTTTGATGAAATTTGGTATAGGGGTAGATTAGACCTTGAGAGAGGACATAGGCTATGTTTGGGCGCGATAACCGACACCCACGCGGGCGGAGCCGCGGGTGAAAGTTAGTAAAAAATATTTTTAAATATTAAAACAATTTTATTAAATAAATATCTAATCAATATCCTGGTTCCGTCCATTTTTCCAGGTACGAAGGGACGCCGGTATATCCATCTTGTGTTCCACCTTCTCAAACGGGTAGTTCTCGTACTCCTGCCAGAACACTGGTGTATTGGTCCTGTACCCAGTATCGAAGGCAGCCAGGGTCTTAATATCCTCTGCATCCAAATTGAAATCGAAAATGGAGGCGTTTTCTAAGACACGAGATTCTGTTACCGTTTTTGGTATTGAGACTATGTTTCGTTGATACTGTGGGAAAGATGAAAGACTGTGACAAAAGTAACTTATCAAACTTGAATTTACAGTATATCTTAGGGTTAAACTAGCTGACCCGGGGAACTTCGTACCGCCATATTTTCTGATTCCGTTTCCACTGCATATCTCTAAATTTATCAGTGTTTCTCTACAATATTATGCATGTATTATACATATAAACCTTCCTCTTGAATCACTCTATTTATTAAAAAAATCCGTTGCGTAGTTTTGAAGATTTAAGCATAGGTACTTAGGGACGGTGGGCCGCCGGCGACTCCTTCTGCGAGCAAGTAATGCTCGTGAAGGAGGCGGCGGAGCGGGAGCGCGAGGAGCGAAGGAGAATCGCAAACCGCGCGGCCCGCAACGAGCGGCGGCAACTCGTGCGTCGGAGGTCGCAGAGTGACCTCCGTCCCCCATGAACGCGGGCCTGGGGGTGTCGGGTAGAGCCGCCTGTCACCCTAGCAGAAGCAGGCCGCGGCGGCGGCACGCGTTGCGTGCCTCCCCATGCCCGGGGGCGGGTTGAGGACTCTGTGGTCCCCTCACCGGAAGAGGGCCAGATCGAGAGATATGGTCCTAGGTCGGCCGGGGTGCGAGGGATATGACTACGACAATCTCACCTCCGGCAACTGACGGCCCACAGACGGCGTGCGTTTTAGTCGGTTCGAGTCCGACATAACCTCCTCTTCCGGCTACGGTGGGGGAGGTATCCGTGGGGATTTTGCGCACGATAAAAAAAAAAAAAAAAAAAAAGGTACTTAGGGACGGACAGACAGCGACAGCGACTTTGTTTTATTGTAGTGATAGTGATAGTGAAGTGATACGTACATACATACAAATAATCACGCCTGCATCCCCATAAGGTTTGGGCAGAGGTGAATTAACACCCACATTTCACCAATCATTGTATTAGGTCCCACGTAATGTAATCGGGGTTGAGACTATTGCCATATTCAGGGCACTATTTTAACTCGAGCCATGTATCTGAGGCTGAGTCTGGGCTGTATATATCGGTCTGATGATAAACAGCCCTATCCCTTAGTCGCCTTGTACGACACCGCATGGGAGGAGATGGGGTGGCCCAAATTCTACTCTGCCGGGGACCACCCACGAGGCTCTCGTAATCGTCGAAAGCGTAAGCAGAGGTGTAATAATATCCACAAATCGCTAACCATATTTTTTTTAAACCACTTGGATGGCAGATTTTTGGTCCCATGTAATAGGGGACGAACGGAGAAGCCAAAGATATTATATAAAAAGAAGTAGATATGTTATTGCGCGAAAATCGTGAAGATTCGAAAACGAGTCAATTGGAACGTTTGCCTCTAGTACCGCGTGCCGAGCGGCGCCGGCCGGACGTTGAGCGGAAGCATCAGTGACTTAAAAAAATAACGAAAATGCCATCGTATGTTTATAGACACTGCACGAACTATTACTCTAAAGTTAATACACCAAAAGTGTAGATGAATTAAAAATGTGTGTGTGTGAGTTCGGCACATTTTTCTACGTTGATTTGTAAGCATGTCTATGTTAAGCTAAGAGGAAATCGTTTGTCCTGGTTCGGACATGTAATGCGTAGAGTTGAAAACAATGTCGTAAGGAAGGCATTAGCTTCGGAAGTGGATGGCTACATGGGGACAGGAAGACTTAAAAGGAGGTGGATGGACTGTGTGAATAATGATATGGTTAAGAAGGGAGTGAATGTTGAGGTGACTGCAAATATAGATGAATGGAAAAGGCTCATTATGTTGCGCCGACCCCAAATAAACTTGGGAATAGGGCAGGAGGATGATGATGATGTATAGAGGACGAGCCTATTGACGTCAGGCAGGCACTTTGTCATCCAATATTTACTGTTGGTTATAGAACAGTCCTACCCCTTATTCGCCATCTACGACACAAACGAAGAGATGGGGTGACCATAATGTACACTAGGAACCCACAAACCAACTTACCAAATATCTCAAAACGACTTGCGTGACAGTTTTCCCATACTTCTTCCCTATTGCCAGCAATGTGGGGTTCTCCAACTTGGGCTCGGGGCTGTTCGGAAACGATCGGGACGGTACCATGGTCCCGAATGGTGTGAACGCCACTACCACGATGTCTTTAGACTGGCAGAGTTCTACCAGTTCGTTTTGACCGAGGTTTAAGTTTATCTGAAAGGAAAAAGATTATTTATGGTGATGATTTCTATGTGTAGGTTCTATTCTAGGTTAGATTATCCGTCGGTGATTAGGGTAGCCAGAGCTCACTGGAGAGGTTTTGTGCTGTCAGTGGGACTGGGAAGACCAAAGGTTTGTTCTGGTTGTCTTCTTCGCTGACGACACAGAATCTCTCTGTTCTCGGCAGCACGATGCAGGACCCAGGACGCAGGACGCAGGACGCAGGACGCAGGACGCAGGACGCAGGACGCAGGACGCAGGCACAGGACGCAGGACGCAGGACGCAGGACGCAGGACGCAACGCCAGATGTAGGATTGTCTCACCTCTATCTGATTGCATACAGGAGGCACCTTACAGTTGGCTAGCAGTCTCTTCATCTGTTCCACATTAAAGTTGGACACCCCTATGGACTTCGTGAGCCCTTTCTCTAGAACGGTCTCGAATCCTCGCCACGTTTCTAGGTAGTCGATTTTCTCATCCACTCCGTCTTCCTGAAAATATGGCAACGTTGTAAGCTGAAAGTTTCAACAGAGGGTATCAAAGACAGCTTTTATGGTATGGCAGGAAGCCGAAATAAAATGGAAAATTCCATCAAAATCGGTTCAGTCACATCGATGATTTCTTTGAATAAATCATAAACTACTAGGTACTAGCGAAAAGTGTACAGGTTTATGGAACAAACACTTATTTTAGCTTTTACGAAAGCGACTGCCGGCTGCCCCGTGACTCAGAAGGCAAGCATGCACACCATAGCTTTATCCATTAATCAGCAGATGCACTCGCTTGGACCCTAAGGCCTGCCTCTTATTAAAGTAGAAGTTCTGATACCTACCGCTATAGACATAGGCCAGTGTATGAGCACCAGGTCGAAGTAGTCCAGGTTACTGCGCCGCAAGGAGGCGCGTACTGATACCTCCACGTCACCCTCACGGTGACAGTGTTGCCAGACCTGGAAGAAATCCAAAAAAGACCAATTTATTGCTGCACTAGCTGTTGCCTGCGGTTCCAATGCAATCTTGCCCAAGGTCTAATTTAACCCTACCAAATTGCATCAAAATCGGTGCAGAGGTTAACGCGTCAAAGCATTAAAGACAGGCAGACATACAGAGTTCCTTTCGCATTTTAGTATAGGATATAGGTTTAGTATAGGATAGGTATTTATAAAAAATCCGTTAGACATGGAGATTCTCAGAAAAAAAAAACTGCCGGACTCTAGGAATCCGTAATCCGTATACCGTCAGTAGGTAGGGCGAGTCTTAAAACTGGCCCTCGATTTTGCTAAAGTCAAACCACAGTCATAACACGGACACTGGAAAAAAATCCTAGGTAAGCTCTCAGCGACAGGATAATGATGATACCTTCGTAGTGATAAAAAGGTCCTCTCTCTTCACGACGCCATCTTGGATCTTCTTGTGAATGACTTCCCCGATCTCTGGCTCCACTCTATAGAAGTGGGCAGTGTCTATGTGTCGGTATCCAATGTCTATGGCGTATGATAGAACATCTATCATCTTGGGTAAAGCGTCCCAACAGAACTCCATCTGGAAATAACGAATGACGTCATTGGCACGCATCGCAAAAATTGCCTCTCGGAGCAACAGCTTCGGTATTGCCGATGAGCAGATTCATGAGATCCCTACGATGCGAATTGACGGGCTTGTTTGACTTTCTATACAAAGAAAACGTCATTCATTGCGTCCGGAAACAATGCGCACTGTGCGGTATTAAAGGAACTTCATCCCACGCACACGCAAATTCCACAGAATGAACTCCCTGCGGTGGTTTTCCCAAGCGACTACAATAAGGGGTTCTTCAAGAAGGGCATTAGAAGGTTATGGTTGGCAGTGCGAGTGTGACGCCCCTGGTGTTGCATACGTTCATAGGCCACGGTAACCACTTTCCATCAGGTGGGCTGTGTACTTGTCTGCCACCTAAATTGGGTGATCCACTTGCGAGCAAAACCGCTGGTACGCCAACGAGCTCGCGAGCCAAAAGTCTAAACTGCTAATGGGGCACTTAAAAGTCCGCGGATTTAAAAACCGACGGATTTGCTCGCTGGCTCTTCATGCATGCTTGAAATTCTAAGTCCGTGCGCAAACTTTATGGCGTCATTTCTTCTTCTTTTTGCTTCTGTCTTCTGATATTAGAGTATACCCAAGTAACAAAGTAACTCCGTCTGGGAACACGCCATGACTTCGCTAACGATGAGAGTAGACTGTTTGGTAATTATCAAAGCGGTTCGACAAGCCAACGGTTTAGACCGTTAGCTCGCCGGCTCGCTAATGGATCACCCGATTAAGTGGTATAAAAAATAAAAGTTTTGCGTCCGATGCGTACGATGCCAATAGGAGGACGCTAAGCTTTAACGTGCTTTCCAAAGCACAGAACCGCTTAGATGAAATACCAATAAACCGTCACCCTGGTCACCCATCCAATAACAACCACACATGAGTAGCTTAACCAACTGACCGTTAACTTCGTCTATCAACAAGGCTCTGACGCAGGCTTTCTTCTCGAGGTTGGGAGGTCAAATGGCAGTTGCCAGTCGCCCGCATAAAAGCCAAGGAGTAACGAACTCTGGCTCACAAAGTTTGGATGCGACCGGGACTCTGTGACGATGACGATGCATTTAAGATTTTTTTCATATGTAGATAAATGAATTGCCGAGTTGATTCCCAGTGAAGTAGAATAGGACCTTCCCATCTCTTCCTGTGGGTGTCGTAGAAGGCGACTAAGGGATAGGGCTATTCCCATACAGGTACAGCTCACAACAAAGTGCCCGCTAGACAGCAATAACGGGCCCCATGTAATGTGGGGCCGAAAATTATAGTTGGCGAACCTCTGCTTACCCCATCAGGGATTTACAGGTGTGAATGTATATACACTTGTGGACACATCTATTCTATTGGCCCACCTTGCATTTTCAGTTTCGTTTAGTCTAGCTAATTAGATCGAGCAAAAAGTTTTTATGCAGTTTTGAACCAGGCAGCTAAAAAGACGAGTTATGACGCGTCAGCCAGTTGCCCAGACGATGCCGGAGTTGAAAACTGCCATAGAAGAGGAATGGGAGATGATCCCTCAAAATTTCATATAACGGTTGATAAACTCTATGCCTAATCGCATGAGAGCTGTCGTATTTGTTCAATCTAGCAATCATATTTAGGTAGGGGCCATTGGAATCTAAGCTCTAAGGTGGGCCAATAGATGTGTTCACAAGTGTATTTATAGTATGTATGTATACAGTATGTTTGTAGATAATTGACGCCCTATAAAAATGAACTTTACTTTCAGATTGAACGTGCACTTACTTTGTCGTCGAGCCCCAACCAAGTGCCATAACCTACCACGGGCATCTGTCTTCCATTGTTCAGCTTGATGGTGGGAATCTCGAGCTGGTGAAGATGTTTAGTTAATTTAAACTTATTTAAATCTGATGCAACAGTAGCGCGAGGGCTATGCATGCCCTGCGTCAAAGTTATAAATTGCCTAAAATTCGAACATATTATGGCCTACTACTCCTCCTAGGTATTGCCCGCGGCTCCGACCGCGTGAATGTCGGTTATCGCGACCAAACATGGCCTATGTCCTTTCTCAAGGTCTAATCTACTCCTATACCTAATTTTATCAAAATCAGTTCAGTGGTTTATGCGTGAAAGCACAGAATAAGTAATAGTATGGTGAAAGCGTAAACAGACAGAGAAATAGGTACCTACCTACCTAGTCAGAGTTAATTTCGCATACATATATGGTTATGGATTAGTATTAGTAGATATAAGTATGGATATTATGGATTAGTCTGGATAATATATGGATTATAATGTGGCTACTTGACAGCAATAGCATCGCCCCCTATTACGGGGGGATCCTTTCGACCCTGAATATACGTAGGTATACTTACATACAAATATTATAGATATCTACCTATTATAGTTCCTTTTTCTAGATGTCGTATCCAGGTACCCGCATCACTCCTTCATAGGTAGGTACCTACCCACTTAACTAAAGCATACCCGCAATCACAATCTAATTTACTTATCCAGTGCCTATCTATTACCTATAGAACTATCTAATCAACTAATAGGTATTATAATCTAATCTTCTAATACTAATATACACTGGCTGTTACCCGCGGTTACGCTCGTATAGATGTCGCTTACATGATTCTATTTTTGGTCATATCTCCGGTTCTACTCAACCAATTGCAATAAAACACACGGCAAATTTTAAGCCTGACCAAAACCTTGCTATAAAAAAAACCACATCCAAATTAATGCAGTAGTTTTTGCGTGCCAATAAACAGACAATCATTTAAAATAAAAAATAATTTTGGGTTCCAAATCGTTAAGATATCAGCGCCGAAGATTTTTTGAATACCTATCTCCAGTATACCTACAGACTAATGTAATTTTGTAATTGCATAATACCTAGGATAGATTTTCTCTACACATAGACTTTGAACACTAGTCGAAAACTATCAAAAATAATCGTAAAATTCTTACTTACCTGTGCCATGTTAGACGTAGTCTGTTATCAAACGATTCACAAATACTAAATTAATTACACATTAAACTCGTCGAGTCCTTGAGCGAACCACACAATGCTCCCACAGACTGAACACGCACACTGCCATACACCATAGATTATAAACACTCAAAGATTAATTAGGAAACAGACTGGGACAGAGGGGTATGTAGCTAGGTGATCAAGAGCCCAGCCATCTTTAGGCAAGTGGCAATATTTTTTTAGAATAGAGCGTGAAAAAGCATCTGATGAGGCGGCCGTCAAGCTGAGTGCCACCATTGTAACATGATAGGTACGTGTCTGTAATGGTGACATATTCCATCAGGCGAGACGAAGTCAAATTGACGTGTCCTAAATATACAAAAAAAAAATCTTGTCTAGGGAGGCGCTGGTGCAAACAAGAAACGGGACCACCATTTCTTTTTCCAAAGTGGACTTGTTTAGACCCCGATCGGCCTTAGGCACCAACCAACTTATATAGAGAACAAATCGTCCCTTTCCTCTCCTATAGAGAGTCGATGGAGGAAATACGCGCCACTACCCTAGGTTTGCCTATTTTTGGACCTCGATTGTCATCCTTAGGCCAACGCTCATGAAGGATGGAGATTGTTCCGTGTCCTCCGTCGCGCGGTGCATCTTCTGTGATTCGGGAGACTTCACCAGCTCTCTCCTTCCTTTTCTGGTGCATTTCCTTTTAATGTGCATCACTGCCTTGCAAAAAAGGCGGTGGTATTCTACACACTCTGGCTGTTCCAAAAAATGATAAGCTTGAAACATTCTACCCATAGCCGCGTCTGCAATTACCTATTGTATGATCCTTCTTTTCAGTTTGTTTTTTAAATATACTAACACTGCACTCAGTGCACTCTATACAATTAACACTTCATGGCGAACAAATATTGTGGTAATAATATATAGCCATTGTTTACGTATAATTGAATAAATATTTTGATATCAATCAATATTTTGGTGTTGGTGTGGGTTGGATCCTTTATGCTTAACTACGTCCATTTGACATTCGATTAACTGGGGTGTACCTATTGAGTGAGAGATTCTGCAAGCCGGTACACATTTGCTGATTGATGGAGTAGCTCTGGCGCAGGCTTTTCTCGAGTCATTAGACCTCGCAGGTCAGATGGCAGTTGCTTTAAAATTTTATAAATAAAACAATAAAAGGAAGAGCCACGACAGTTAAATAGTAATCATGTGGAGATTTTTTTTAAGTTCTATCGAAACTGCGTAGTCGGTCTCGGTGGTCGGTACTCGGTACAAATCTACGCACATAAATAGTAGGTAGATGCAATCCATTACCTAGGTACTACCCGTGTCAATTGTAAACGGGTAAGTAATGGATTGCATCTACCTACTTCTATGTAACTTATCTTAATCTAATTAAACTTAAATCATAATTGCTCCTACATCCTAATCAAATGAGCTAGGAAAGGAAAATTATATTTTTTATGAACGACAGAAAAGCAATTAAAAATTAAATATCTTTTTTATTAAAGTGACATCTGTTGTTTTACATTTAAACAAATACCATAGTTGAGTTTCATAAAACTATTGTTCAATTTAGTACTGCTATCCACCCCTAGATGGCACTAAAATAAAATTCTCAAAATAAAATTAGTTCTTTCACTCGATAATAGATGTCACTGCTAGTTCCAATTGTTACATCTTGCTCCAGATTTTTATCTAAGAAATTGGCTGCGAAAGATGAATATCTTAGCGAGTCGGCGAAACGTCTCATTGAAACTCATTATAAATACTGGGATGTATCATTATGTTCAATATACGATCTTTATTACCGCGTTTTTTTTATTTTATTTTTGTTTTTCATTGCTCATTGCGAGTGCTCGATTACGGTGAGCGCCAATTACCGCTAATTGGTGCTTATTATAGGCGTTTTGTGTTAAAAAAAGCACCGTAATGAGAATCTAAGCAGTAATTTTTGTAGTAATAACCCTTGAGAATTTATTATTTTGTAAGATTCGTTTCTGGTTCTGTTCTAGGATTTGTTATAGTTTGGGAGCTGGTTGCGTTTTTTATTAGAAAGAAGAGAATTTAAATGAGGAAACGGCAAGCTGTTGTCTCTGCTTACCTCGGGGGAGAAAGACATGTGTCGTGATAGTGTTCCTTTCTTTGTTACATATACAGGGCGTCCCACGGCGATGCCACATGGAGGGAAAGTACCTAAAATCCTTAAGTTAGCTCATTTTGTTTAAAGGAGACATCATTTTATTTTTAAAAAGAAACAGAACTGCATTCGAAGATTTTTAAAAATTCGCTTGCCACACCCGGATATCGAACCGACTAAAATCCGAAAAAGTAAAATCCTGTATTTTTATGGCATCAATCGATAGTGTCAATCATAAGGATCAAATCTCTCCAAGGAACATGGTAAATTAAACGAAAGGAAGTCCTTGAAACCTAAAATTATAAATTCAATTTGGCAAAATAAAACACTTTAACTCAAAGTTCATGATGGACCATCTGATACCATATTAACAATAAAATTTCATATTTAAATTACTTTTCTTCTTTTATCGTGTTGAGACCGCTGCTGGTCAGCAGTAGTATTTAGGTATGTCGAACTCAAACCGACTAAAACCGCACGCCGTCTCAATAAACAGGTTATAAGTTGATCCAATAGGGCAATTCTCTCGCCATTTTCGTTGCCCAGGGTGCACCGCGTGCAGGTTTCTAATCAAGCACCCAAAAATAACTACCTACTCTACCTACCCTACCTACATACCTCATGCAGTTGCCCAATAAAGTTACATTCTAAACAGGTAACAGAGTTCATTCATTTAGTACTCATTTTACTAAATAAATTTCATTAAAGATATCTCTAGTGTTGATAGGTAGGGTTGAACGACATTACCTTATAAGAAAGTGTTTTATTTTACCAAATTGAATTTATAATTTTAGGTTTCAAGGATTTCCTTTCATTTAATTTACCATGTTTCTTAGAGAGATTTGATCCTTATGATTGACACTATCGATTAATGCCATAAAAATACAGGATGTTACTTTTTCGGATTTTAGTCGGTTCGATTTCCGGGTGTGGCAAGCGAATTTTTAAAAATCTTTGAATGCAGTTTTGTTTCTTTAAAAAAATAAAATGATGTCTCCTTTAAGTAAAATGAGCTAACTTAAGGATTTAAAGTACTTTCCCTCCATGTGGCATCGCCGTGGGACACTCTGTATACAGTATGTAAGAATGAAAGGAACACTATTGTTTAGAAAGAAAGACAAAAATCATTGTCTTTTTAACTTTTAATCACAAAAATATATTTTACATTTTTATGAGTACATTTTAATACTTTACACTAGCCATGGTCAGTAGCTAGGGAGAGATTAAGATGCTATTGATCTCAAATCTGTCCATGTCCAGCAGTCCATGGCGCACTTGGTTTCGTGTCCCTTATGTCCTACCTCCTGCACTAAAGAAGATCTCAATAATGCCACTGACAGCGCGGTCGAGATGGCAGAATTAGAATTATCGAAAGAAGAAGAAGATCTCAAATCTTAGTGTCGCTTATCGCTCCTGTAAAACCAAAAATTATTACATATTGCAAACATTACAGTTCATTTAATGTAAATGAACTGTAATTTTTTTTCTTATATCCCTAGGAATGCAACAAGTGACAACGGTCACTTTTTTCGGCCAAGGTCTTAAGTCACATGCATTTTTTAGTCATCACACACAAGTCAAGCGGAATTGTTCCCAAAAGTCTATCTGTATGTCAAGCGGAAAAGTTCCCAAAAGTCTTTCTCTTTCTAATCGAGTGGCGTGACATGTAATCTATGTTTAAAATGCGTGGACAAACCGTAAATCGGTCCGCTCCGTTCAAAATACGAATGTTTACGTCAGTGTTTCGCGCGCCATTTCGCGGCAACAACGTGCGAGTCGGTTGTGCAGTGTTTTTATTCATTTTTCTTTAATTTACGTGTATTTGCAGTAATATATTATTAAAAATAGTAGTGTGTGTATACTGTGTGTAACTTAAACTAATAATTTCGAGAGAATTGTCAGTATAATTCTACTTTTTTATCATTTCAAGTGCGTGCGGTAGGTAGTCACGTGACCAAATTTTTGCAAGTGAGTTGTGCTGTGTTTTAATGCATTTTTCTTCAAATTTACGTGTATTTGCAATAATATATTGTTAAAAAGTGATGTGCGTGTATACTGTGTGTAAGTGAAAGCAAAGATTTCCAGAGAATTGTAAGTATATTTCTACTTTTGTATCATTTCAAGTGCGCGTGTAGGTAAACAGCTGACAAAGGTCAAAGGTCAGCAAAAATTCCGTCCCAGTAATATGCATGTAACCAAATATTGTTGTACTATCACATATGTTTTTATTATTTTATCGTGTGTAGTTATAACCGCCGGTCTATTTAAGTTACAAAAACAAAACGGTAAACGAAATCTTGTATACATTAAACGTACTTAAAATTGAAATGTAAACATTTTCAACGTAACCTTTGTTCACAGCTGTATATAATAAATCAGACGATAACACTAACAAAACATCTGGCACTACTTGAAAGAATGACTCATAAACTCTAAGAATAACATCACTTCAGTCTCGTATTCCACTTGTAATTGATAACAAAGGCAATAATAACGAGTGTCGGCCCGGCGCGCGCCGCATGACGTCACCAGCTGTGAGTGGCGCGCGTGTGAGTGTCGTTTGACAGACCGCTCAGTCCACTCACCGGCGTACCATAGTGGTTTGGTATACCGTATTTCCAAACTACTGAAACTTAATTGTACCACAGATATACAATTAATATCACACCCGTAGTATTTAGGCATCGCGTCGTGAGAAGTTCAGTAAGAATTATAGGCTGTAATAATTTTATTTTAATTATTTATGAAAGGTATGAAATAACGGAAAAATAATTAGACATCCTACTTGATACTGTTGAAAGTTTACTTACCTACTTAGGTGGCAGACAAGCACACGGCCCATCGTATGGAAAGTGTGGTTGCCGTGGCTTATAGACGAGTGCAACACCAGGGGAGTCACACCTGTACTGCCGATCCTTTAAGAACAGAGAGATTCTGTGCCGTCAGCGCAGAAGACTAGCAGGACAAGCCTTTGATCTTGCCACTGACAGCACAAAACCTCTCCAGTGAGCTCTGGCTACCCTACTCACCGCTGGAAACACAACACGAGGTTATTTTACCCAAGGTATTCTGTACGTAGGGCTTCCCCAGTCGGACTGCTATTTTTGTATTATTTATTCTTTATGGTGGACAGGCTCACGTTTGACCAATATATCTCAATTAATGGTAAGTGACAATGTGGTCTATGGTTGGAGTTTGCTTGCCTAGCAGTAACCTATTCAGTCTAGTCTTGTCTCTCTCTAGTGACTAGAAAAGTCTAGGCAAAGTCTCAGGGAAAAGGGCATTACTGACTAGTAGACTATTAGGTAAGCTGTGCTAGTAGTCAGTAATGTCTTCTTTCTTAAGACTTTACCTTCAGTTTCCTATCAGGCGTGGTACGTAACATTGACGAATCGTTAAGAAAAACAATCTTAATATTCCTCTTGGGGTTGGGAATTCAGACGGCAGTCCCTCTTCTCAAAGCCATGATAAACAAAATCAAGAGAGTGGAGACCGGATCTTGGACTTCCAAAGTGTGGTTTAGATACAACCGGGACTATCGCTATGACAATGACGATGATATCTATATACATAAAAATGAAACCCCCCAAATATAATGTAAGCGCATAACTTCCCAATGACTGCACCAAATTAGATAATTATTTTTGTTTTGCGTTCGTTATTGTGTGGCCAAGGTTTGAATAAGAAAATAAAATGAAAGGTGCAGCGGGTACGGGATCAGAATCTAACATGGAAATTTCAATAGAAGGTACAGCGAGCATGGGATCTGATTACGTACCACGCGGGTGGAAAATATAGCGGTACGAAGTTCGCCGGGTCAGCTAATGAGATATATAACTACATTCATATACTCACGCCTGTTTCTCTGGGGTAGGCAGAGACAATAATAAAAACAACACAACACAAATTGCGACCCCATATTACAAAAATTCAATATATTTTTTTTTCTCTACTCTTCATTTGTTACTCTCAGATGTACCAAAGTAAGTTTTTAATTAAAAAAACAGACGGTAGTCTATGCTCGTCGTGAAGAAAGTAGAAACATTATCTTTGTTTTAGTGGCGTGTAAGACTTATTCACAGGATGGTGAAATGCTCAGGGATGCTGCGTTTGAATTGGGCGAGTAACTCGTACCAGTAACTGGTATCAGTAGTTCGATTTTACGGAATACGAGTTACTTTCCTCTCTTCCGAGACTTTGCCTTCAGCTTACCATCTGACGAGGTGAAGTCAAATTGACGTCTATACTATTATATAAATTGTAAAGTGGTCGTGTCTGTACATTGGAGATATTTAAAAAAAAAAAATACTTGGGTTATGTTATGTTAACGATACTGAACACGAAAATATTTTTTTTGAATTTCCTGTCTGTTTGTCTGATTGTCTGTTTGTCCGCGATGGACGCAAAAACTACTTGACAGATTTTGATGCGGTTGTTTTGTTAGAAAGGGCTTGCTCAGTCTTAAAATCTTACGTTTGTTTGATCGGAATCGGTTGAGTAGAACCGAAGATATGAGCAAAGGTCGCGTCGCGTTAACCGAAATGCACGCGGGCTGAGCCGCGGGCGGAAGGCTAGTGTCATATACAAAAATGTGTTGGTCCCAGTGGAGTAGAATAGGGCCACCCCATCTCTTCCTGTGGGTGTCGTAGAAGGCGACTAAGGGATAGGGCTGTATGTAGTATATAGTAAACATATCCATGACTAAGTGTCCGCTAGACGGCAATAAGCTCGCCCCCTATTACGTGGGACCGAAAATCTAGTTGGCGAAATGTGGGTGTTGATACACCTCTGCCTACCCCTTCGGGGATTTACAGGCGTGAGTATATGTATGCATTCTATACTACAAT
The DNA here is from genome assembly GCA_914767945.1 of Eilema depressum. NCBI lineage: Eukaryota > Metazoa > Arthropoda > Insecta > Lepidoptera > Erebidae > Eilema > Eilema depressum. Next base: position 5,605,721 of record OU612040.1, read on the forward strand.
ACGCGGGCCAGCTTTTGCCCACTTTTTTTAGGAGGTTGTTTACCATCAGTATAATCAAGTTTCATATAGAACCTCGTTCAGTATGTGCTAAACTGGCTATCAATTCGCGCAATTCATTATTATATATTAATACTGATAGATATAATTGGCTTGTTTGGCGAGTAGTGTAATGTCAATGATGCCATTAACGTCATACATATAATTGAATTGGAAATATTGATGTATTGCTAAAAAAAGTCCAACAACTGGTCTAGCTGCAATGCTTCGATATCGCTTAATATAATCATTGGGTTGTGAAGGTCAGATGGCAATCGAAGTTCAGCCAAATCCGCAGTTAGACTGGTAAAGCGGACCCCAGACTCCGAGATGAAAGCTTGGATTATTGGATTGTGACTGGGATTAATGTTAGTATGAAGAAGAATTTTATTGATGTATTACTAAGACACATATACACACACATGTTTTCATCTTCATTTAATGGTGTTCTTTTGCACAGGCTTTTCTTCGGAGCAGTCAGTGCCACAAAAAACAGGAAAATGAGAGGAGCGGGACTTGGGTTGGAAAATGCTAGCTTTGGATGCAGCCGAGATAATTACTGGGATCAACTTGGGAATTGGAAATTGACAAAAAAGTGGAAAAAATGGATGCTACTTTTTATATAGTGCGCAAAACCCCACGGATTCTTCTTAGTATTTTCACGGTGGGGCAACTATCCATATAGTGAGACATCTATCCTAAAAACAAGGGTCTACAAAAAGCTAAATTTGGCAAAATTCGTAATTAATAGAAGAAATTAGATATTAATAAATCCATACTTATATTAGAAATGCGAAAGTAACTCTGTCTGTCTTGTCTGTCTGTTACGCTTTCACGCCTAAACCACTGAACCGATTTTGATGAAATTTGGTACAGAAATAGATTAGACCTTGGGAAAGGACATAGGCTATGTTTTAGAATTAGGAACCTATTTCAAAGAGTGGGGTATCTATCCCGGTTTTCCCCACATGTTAGTGTAAATAAATAAATAAATAAATAAATATTCTACAACATTCTACACAACGCTATCTAGACCCATGGTAAGCTTAATTAGCTTGTGTTATGGAATCTAGAATGCGGATATACATACTTAGATACTTTTTTTTTGTAAATACATACATATTATACATAGAAACACCCAGAACAATGCAAATATTTATATTCATGCATACAAATATTGGCACTGAGCGGGAATCGAACCCGCGCCTCCTGCGTAGCAGCCGCGTTCACTACCGCTACGCCACAGAGGCATTCAAAAAAGTCATATCAAGAATGTTTACCTTTAGTTATGTAGGTACTCAATAATATCTTGCCGGGGGGAATCGGTAAAAGGGGGAAACAGGACTAACCCAACTAAACGAAGTACAGCTATTGAAATACCAGTGTAAACGCAGCACGCCATCTTAAAAACACTTAAAAAAGGTGACTAATTAAAAAGTTCCTTCTCGAAGGGTTCCTTTTATTTTTTTTTCTAACCCCCTTCAGAGGGTGCAAGGGGATGACTTGTAGAGCCAATATTATGTTACTCTTTTGTGTTTTTGAACTGTAATTTTGTTTTTCTTTTGTGAATGAGATGTTTTCTTTTTCTTAAGCGAATAGTATTATGTTTTGAATAAATTAAAAATATTTTGTATGGAGATTGTACTGCTACGTCAGCGGTTGAGAGACAAAATATACCTATGTATGCATGAATATGTAAGTTGTACTTAAGTATCCATACTAATTCATACTAGTAATATTATAAATGCGAAAGAAACTCTGACTGTCTGTATGTCACGCTTTCACGCCTAAACCACTGAACCGATTTTGATGAAAATTAGAATAGGGGTAGATTAGACCTTGACAAAGGCCATAGGCTATGTTAGGTCGCGATAACCGACATCAATTATTAAATATTTCTATGTTATCATTTTATATGTAGGTATCAGCTTACACCCGAGACCCGAAACAGCGTGACGTGCGGTTTAATCGGTTCGAGTCCGATATAATCCTTGCTGGTTCGTGGGAGAGAGGGAGGTATCCGTGGCGATATTCTAATTATAGATTTTATTATGTAATTTATTAATATGTCTCACCTAAATGAAATATTTTTATTGGTAATTCCCAGACAGACATTCCACCTCAATTTAACATCAGACGGGGCGCACTCAATTAACGGATTAAACATAGTATTTAAGCAAAAGACCACCTCGGTGGTTCCTTTTATGCCATCGTTAGGTACTAGCTTCAATTCCCGGGTTGGGTAAAGTGTTGCTGATATTTTTAATGTTACATACAAAATTTTAAGTGAGGGAGAAGTTTGAAACTAGGCCCGGTAAAAGTTCACCCCGGATTATAAGCCCTAATATCACCATGAAGGTTTATACCTACCTAGGCACCTAATATACTTCTGCCTGCTTCTCTAGGACCTATAAAACCTATAGGTTTTTTTTTGAGCAGTTTCGCCCTATGGATAATTTTTCCAAAAGAAAATCCATTACTAAATCTCAATTTTCTATTTCTTCAATAAATAATTCCAAAATATTACATTAATGCACATTAAAACAGAAAGTAACAAAAAAATTAAGTAGCTAGAACCTACTCGCACTAACCACTAAATAAATCCACTGTCCGCATTAAACCATTTCCCCGAACCACCGAAATCAAAAATGTTGTTGAAAGCGGCACAAGAAATCCACCGCGGCACTAATTATGCCACCCATTGCATTGCTAAGCAACATGGCTGCCTATCACAAAAAAGTCACTCAATTAAGATGGAAAAATCACGGGCCCAATACAATAACGTACAAACAAACAGACAGACATTACAATATAATAAACTGCCGAACGAATATAATAAAACTGTGAAGCATAAATAGGGAAAAAAGGTCCGCCCCGCCCAGTTGTGGGCATGTTGAGGCCCCGCCTTGAGTAGGGGGGCGGCTGGCTCTTTCGCCAGTCTCGGCCGATTCGCGTATAGAGTTAGCGTTCCAGATGTTGAAACCTCTTTTGTAAAAATCTTTTTTGCTGTCAAATAATATTTCTTATCTGTATTTTTCATAGATTTTCCCGCGCAAAATGACATTTCGTTTGTAGATTTTTTTTTATAGAGCGCGTTCGGTTTTGTGATCTGTGTGTTGAGTGAGTGTAAGAACTGTTTTGTTTGACGTTATTTTTTGGAAAAAATAGTTATTATGAAGGATTATTGTGCAGTCTTCAGCAGGATTTTGTAAAACGTAAGTGTTTAAGTTCAACTATTAATCGGTTTAGGGATAAGTACCTAATCTTTGCATCAAATATTCTAATTAGGTTTAGAATTAAAAATATAATACGTGCATTACTGGTTGTATGTTGTATTCATTAAATTTTAATCATAAACAAGTTTCCCAATGTTTTATTTAAATTATAAGATTTATGATAACGAAAAAAACGTCATAAATAATAATCATAGACATTAATGGCCATAAAGCAACGCGCCAATTGTTTATAGTTTAAAAAACGGTTTATAAATATGTATGTAGGTATACCATTTCAATTTTAAAGTTTTATAGTTTTTTCTAGCGGTTAACGAGCTTGCCACCTTATTCATTCATTCTCAATATGTAGTTATAAAGCCACTTTTACGTGTCTTTCTATTTTCCACTAATTCCTTCTAAACCAAATCCGATGGATTTTCCTATCATTTAGATATTTCTACGGAAGCTTTAGATATATATAAACTAGCCGACCCGCCTCGGCTTCGCCTGCGGCACATTTCTAAGTCCTGTTACCTCCCGTTACCCCCCTTTCAGTCATTTATAGGCTCGCAAAGTATGAAAATCTGCCGGATTTGTTGACACTTATGGTTACTGCTCCGCTCCCTTATGTAGTAGCGTAATTTTTCTCTGCGTAAGAACCATCTTTGTACTTCAAGGTATATTCTAAAAAAAAGAAATAGTGTAATCGGTCCAGCCGTTCACGCGTGATGACGTGACCAAGGGAAATAGGGATTCATTTTTATGTTTATAGATTTTTGAACCCGTATGAAGTTGAGGCGCATCGCTAGTTATTTATGAAAGGAAAAAAAATCTATTTATGAAAATTGTTGAGAAATTGTTGGCTACTTTTTATTATTTGATTATATGATATCTATGTAGCCGTGTTGGTACCCGGTGCTGTGGAATAGGGCCACTCCATCTTAAAAAAATAAATTCTTTAGGTCGAATAAGAAAGGGAAAAAGAATCGACCTCGGACGGGACTCGAACCCGCGATCTTTCCCTTACAGGGGGAACGCTCTGACCACTAAGCCACTGAGACCCGAACGAAGTAGATCCAAATTCCCTTATACAACCGTCTTAAGGACGACGGTTTCTTTCCTTTCGGTCTTTTTCCCTTTCTTAATCAACTTGAACAGCTAGCATAATAAATGCTTCAAAATTTCATTAAATTCTTTAGGTAAGTATTGAAAGCAATGTCGTCCTATGACTGTCGTAGAAGGCGGCTAAAGGATAGGCTATTCTCCATCCGACAGTAAACATGAAGACAATGTGCCCGTTGTGATGGTACCCCTCTATATTACGTGGGAGCGAAAATCACAGTTGGTGAAATGTGGGTGTTATTACACCTCTGCCTACCCCTTCAGGGATTTACAGACGTAAATATATGTGGTTATAACTAACTACCTACGAGTATAAAATGACATGCGGTTGCACCGACGACGCCTGGGGCATTTTTACACCTAACCACAAGCAGAATTACCTACTTAAGCTAATAGCGCTAAAATCGAATAAATAACTAAGAAAGAAAAATTTAAAATTCGGTATCGCAACTAATTATTATACAAAATATCTTGAAGTCAGTTATTTCAAATACAAAATGCAGTATTTTAGTTATTTTAAATTGAAATATGAAATACAAATAACAAAATACACAAGATTAATTAAACCAGAGTTAAAGATGAATTAAACCAGAGTTTTTTCTCATGAACACTAGAATTTTTAATGGTACTGTCAGATAAACAGCCTCTTGTTGGAGACTGAATAAAACCTGGTAAAGAAAATAAACTTTCTACGGGTCTTTATGGGTACAAACTTGTGTTAATGTATTTTATTGCTGTAATGTATTTTGTAGTCTCAAGTATTTGACATACTAATTAATACCTCAGCGTCAGGTATTTGAAATACAAATTACATTTTAAGGAAGTAATTGAAATACAAATACTAAATACGTAGTTGTATTTCAATTGCGTATTTTAATTACAATTAATTCAAATACTGCCCAACCCTGGGTATTCTCTATTGTCTCTAACTACGGAAACAAATAATGAATTTTCCTTAGACTAGTCCTTGTAAAATTCGAACCGTGTTGTGAAACTAACTAATAAATACCTCAATCAATTAACCAATCACTGCTATTAAAATCAATGACTGCTAATATACTCGTACTACTACTACTAGATGGATTGTACGGAACAAAATAATATTTTGATCAATACTTGATCCACAAATAATATGTGATCACTAATTGATCCACAAATAATTTGTTGATCACTAATTGATCCACAAATAATTTGTTGATCACTAATTGATCAAAGTTCAAAGTTCTATAATTTGTTGAATATGGTACAAAAACGATGTTTACATTATAGTGTCGGATCACATATTCTACCGGTTCTTCTTCACCCTAGCGTTAATTGCCAGTCACATCCGAAGCTTTTCAGCTCAGTCTGGGATCCGCTTTACCAGTCTTAACTACGGATTTGGCTAGATAATCTGCCGGTTCTGGCGTACAAATTTTATATTATATTATGTATTAAAATATATTCAATTAAATACTTAATTAAATAATATATGCAATACAATTCAAAATAATTCATGTCAGTGTTATACAATAAATAATTTGTTGATCTTTTTTGATCACTATTTGATCAACAATTATACACAACTTCGAAGTCAAAGACAACCTCACCTGTAAGCCTGTACACCTGCTGAATGATGGACGAGGCTTTAGCGGAGACTTTCCTCTTAGTAGAGAGGTCGCCGATATAGGCCTCCGTCCTATAAGAACTGATCAACTCTCTCAGTAGTTGGCTCAATCAGACTGGGAGATCAGAGGGAAGTTGTTCTTATTATAGTCGAAAAAATCCAGTTAAATCATATTTAAGCTGACCCCGGACTTCGAGCTAAAGACCTCGGATACGACCGGGATTTGTTAGGATGATGATGATGACGTCATAAAATCGAATGAATCACGCTCAAATTTTAACACTATCTTTTTTTTATTATTATTTATATATTTCATATTATACGAGTATAATATATAAAATTAACGCCGTAGAAGTAGGAACAAGGGGAATTCCAGCTAAATCCCTGTACAACTTACTTAAAAAAGACCTCGGATTGCCAAGAGTTTCAGTAAGCTCTTTACTAAATCGAATATCAAAAGCGGCATTGATAGGATCTTACCAAATTTGGATAGGTAGGGGGGGGGGGGGGGGAAGGAACACTACTGACGGTGGAGGTGAGCGCTGATGCATCACAAGGTTGCCACCCTAAACCTACATCTGGGTCGCAGGTCCCAGTCGCCGTCACGGTGTTCCTCTCTGTATCACGCTATGGACTCGGCGACCGCACGGTGAATCCATGGAGTGCTGAGAATCGGATCTCTATTTACTCATATGGCGGACAAGCACGGCCTACATGACGGTAAGTGGTTACCGTAGCCTATGGACGAGTGCAACACCAGGGGAGTCACACTCGTGCTGCCGACCCTGTAAGAACAGAGAGATTCTGTACCGTCAGCGCAGAAGACAAAGCAGGACAAGCCTTTGGTCTTCCCACTGACAGCACAAAACCTCTCCAGTGAGCTCTGGCTACCCTACTTACCGCCGGGAACACTACACGAGGTTATTATACCCGCGGTCTTCTGTAGGGCAGAGGTACTTCCCCAGTCGGACTGCTCAATTAAGACGAAAATACCGTCGTGTCCTTCCTACTAACTAGTAGGTGTAAACAAATTCGTAGCGAAAAGATTCTTTGCTTAATACATAATTAATTATGATAAGTCAAAATTTATTGTTAAAAAAATATTGTGATAGAGACGTTTTATATAAAAAAGGTGTGAACTGATGTTGGTATATGAATGTGTTTTTAAGTATACACTTATAAGGACATATTGTGTGAAGAAGTATTGTTTTTTTAAGTAGGTTGAAGATGTGTAGGTTGTTATAATAGTCTGTGGCACATATCTTGGACTGAAGTTGAGAGAGAAACGATACCTGGCATTGGTTGATAATATTATAATCTATGATTGTGGATTTGAGCTGCTTCGTCGCTGTAGCAAAAAAATTTAATGGAGTTCTTTTAGAATATCTAAATACTGATGTGTTCTAAAAGAACTCCATTAAATTTTTTTCATCGGAAAACCTATGATTGAAGAATGCCACCGAAATTAGCAAAAAATTAGGCATCGTGAAATTACCCAAAGGACTCTCAAAAAATGTAAGTACTGCGTATATAGAGCACATTTTGGGTCCAAGATATATGGCGTTAACTATAGAACGTAGAGAATAATATAAAAGGTATGATTCCGAAGTCATACGATACGACAAATTAAACTGCCGACGCATGCGGCACATACAGCGTACCCATTACTTATTAAACTCCGATAGGGACCATTGCGAAGCCGCAATGAATTACACGCATGTGCTGCGTGCGTCTGAAGTTGTCGCATGCGGTCACCTTTACTGGTTGGGAAAAAAATTCCCAACGAGATAGATAGATCTCTAAGTATCGAAAATAACTGCTCTATATCATAGTTGCCCACTTTGTCGGATAGATGGCGTTGTCTGTAGTGTGTTGTGTTGGTCTTAGCATAATTTTCTGTTCAATAGTGTTGTTAACTTGTTATATCTCTTACTTAGCTTGACTTGATTTTATAGGTATATCTAGAAAAGTATTTTTGGCATTTTTTGTATACATACGCCTCTTTATCAATGGAGAGACTAGGTATGTACCTAGGTACATGTTTCCACCTGCTACCGACTTCACATTTTCTAGCTTCATCTGACTTTCTTGAGAATGTCCTCAATGTGTTTGAGATAAGCAGTAGCGTATGCCTAGTGTCATTGTGCCCAAGCCCATTCATAAGTAAATCTTTTTCATTAATTTTCGTCAATCCTAATCAAAAAGTCATTGATAGGATTTTCATTCCCAGTGGAATGAACTCCCTGCAGTGGTTTTCCCAAGCGACTACAATATGGGGTTCTTCAAGAATCGCATTAGAAGTTTTTTAAAGGGTCTTCAGCACGAGTGTAACGCCCCTGGTGTTGCATACGTCCATAGGTCACCTAACCTAGGTGGTATAAAAAAAATATGGATTGGCTTTTTTTGGTTATATTAGGAGCGACTCCCGTCTGACCTCCCAGCCTGAGTTGTAGTTAGTAGTCAACTACTGACAGAGTTGTTCAGGTCACCCATATTAACGACTCTTGCCAACCGGGACCGACTATTAACGTGCCCTGCGAAGCACGAAAGCGCTCAGATGAAATATCAATAAGCGGTCACCTATTTAAATGGCAACCGTGCCTAGTAGCGCACATTAATTGTGCAGAGAATAATATTATGGCAGTGGACTGGCCTTATCTGCCGAAGGACTGATGGCCGTTGGAGCAGACGAGTCCTAGAGTGGAGACCGCTACAAAGAAAACGGAAGGTCGGACACCCCCTAGTCAGGTGGACTGATGACCTGCTAAAGGTGGCTGGGACAGACTGGATGCAGAAGGCGGAGGATCGGCAAATGTGGCGCACATTGGGAGAGGCCTATGTCCAGCAGTGGACTGCTATAGGCTAATTGATTGATTGATTGATAATATTTTGTACCTTTTTAATTGCTCCGGCACCTGTAGTTCCCGGTAGAGTAGAATTTGGGCCACCCCTCTCTTCCCATGCGGTGTCGTTGAAGGCGACTAAGGGATAGGACTCTTTAACATCAGACAGATATATACAGCCCAGACTCAGCCTATACATGGCTCGAGCCAACAATAAGTGCCCGGAAAACGGCAATAGGCTCACCCCTTAGAGTATACATTGATAAAGAGCGCGCCTTACAAGTATGAACTGCTATCACGGGTATGAACAGTACCGAGGCTCCTGGCTCAACCTCAATCAGTAGCAAAACAATACCCGTCAAAATGACTTCGCAAATAATATTTAATTCGATATGTTAAATCAAAATTTTACACAACATCGTATATTATTATTTGTAGTATTTTAGTAATTGTGTAAAAAATATTGATAATGCTTTTTCCAATTTAAAATAATCTAACTATATTGATTGGTGAAATGGTTTTTTTTATATATCACTTAGGTGGCAGACAAGCACACGGCCCACCTGATGGAAAGTGGTTACCGTGGCCTATGGACGTATGCAACACCAGGGGCGTCACACTCGTGCTGCTGACCCTGAAGAAACCTTCTAATACCCTTCTTGAAGAACCCCATATTGTAGTCGCTTGGGAAAACCATCGCGGGGAATTCTGTCCACAGCTTGAGTGTGCGAGGGATGTGGGTGGTAATTCGCCTATGACTTACTTTCTATGGATAAAGGCATGACTTGGTGTATGTATGTAATTTGCAGTATTGAGACGTTTGATCGAAAGAAGTGATTATATTTCGTAAAAATACTTCGTCAATCAACAATAAACCATCAGTTAATAAATGTATCTAATTGTCAGCCATTTATTTATATTAATAAATAAACATCCATAATTGTGTTAGTAATTAATCATATTAACACATTAATTAAATGTTTAAAACAGCCATTTTTATTGTATATTCAGTTGTGTAACAACATGTATATAAGGTGGGTAAAAGGGTGAGTCTACCAGTTGTCGGTAATCGGATAATACATTTTAGTTTTTTTTTTTTACCATTATCCTACTATGATTCTTATATGGGTCTAAAAAGGCCACATTGAGCGATTCCGCTAAGAACGAGTAACTTTATGAATTACCCATACATAAAGTTAGTTACTCGTTTCTAGTGGAACCAGTAGAACTCAATAGAATCCTATAAAAATCGTAAATGAGCAGAATCACATTTATTCACTAAGCAGATTTTAATTTAGTGTAAATAACGCCGCATGACAAAATATTATCCTAATACGATTACAATAAAGTGGCCTTTTTAGACGTGCAGAACTTACGCAAGGATGCCTAATTTTATCTTTGCCATCTTAATTCGCATATGAAACAGAGACAGTATAATAATTGAACAGTAAAATCACACAAATTTATTTTCCGTGCACTTGTACAAATTGTTTAGTGTTAGACAATTACTGCAAAATCATTGCTAATTATGTAAATAAGTGTATGTTTGTTAACTAAGGTGTTTGTGATAAAATCATGTGAGTTAGTGTTAGCTTTTAGTTTACTGCAAAGTGACTCAACCACTAGATAGATTACTGTTTTATACAACTTAGGTTGCAGACAAACACACGGCACACCTGGTGGAAAGTGATTACCGTGGATGAGTGCAACACTAGGGAAGTCACATTCGTACTACCGACCCTGTAAGAACGAAGAGATTCGCCAAGCAGGACAAGCCTTTAGTCTTCTCAGTGACAGCGCAAAACATCTTCATTATTGTTCTATAGTGTACAAAGTGCCATTCTATTGATGGAATCGTGCTGAAGCGAACCATTTTTAAGGTTTTATCAATGGATTTCAGGACATTACGGTCGTTATAGTAATAATGATAAGTTAAATAATGTATTTCCGGTTACAAAGACTCAAATTTCATAAAAAAAATATAGTTTTTTTAATGATTTATGTCAATTTCATACTACAATAATTAGCGATTCCACTAGCGTTTTCGCCAATAGAATGTCACTTTGTCTAAGGCCCCAGGTCTATATTCGCTAACTTATGTAACATTAGTCCCAATCCCATTAAAACTGAAGACATGTTTACCTCTCTTTTTATAGGTCGTGTCTTCTCTTTTAATATAAATATTCTACAAAATTCTACACAATGCTATCTAGACCGATGGTCTATTTAGAATGCGGATAAACAGAATTTTACCTATCTATTGTTATTAGTAAACTAATTGGGTACCATAATAAACAAATATTATTGGCTATCACTACATATTATAAAACAAAGTCGCTGTCGCTGTCTGTCCGTCCCTATGTATGCTTCAATCTTCAAAACTACGCCACGGATTTTGAAGCGGTTTTTTTAAATAGATAGAGTGATTCAAGAGGAAGGTTTATATGTATAATACATACATAATATTGTAGAGAAACACTGACAAATTTAGAGATAATACCACGCGGGCGGAAAATATGGCGGTACGAAGTTCGCCGGGTCAGCTAGTCATTAATAAATTAATGATGACGGTCGTTAATAAGCCATTTCACCCTATTACAATGTTAGTTCAATTGTTGTCATTGTAATGTTAAAGTAATTAAATTGTCCGTATTTATAATTATAAACTTTATTTACATATATGATACAAAGATTATAATAAAAATCTAGGTTTTAGTAATATAGGGGGCGTAATGACATTTATAGGATGTCAGTGGTGTCCTCCTAGCCTTATTACAGGTACAATAAACATTCATACCTACATACATTGGTCCATATTTAGTCTTAAGGAATCATTTGTGTTAAATTGACATCTTATAATTACGCAGTAGAGTTTTTTTACGCCGTTTCTTCTCCACTAGCACCGAGGAAGAGGTGGTCAACTTAGTTTAATAGAATATTGACGTCAAAATTCACAAATTTGAAATACATTCATTTACAGCATTCGTACAAGAAAGGTTCCGTACTCGTATTATTATTTATACAACTTTCTTCTTCTGCCTAGCGTTAAATTCCCAGTCGCATCTGAAGCTTTTCAGCTCGGAGTCTGGGGTCCGCTTCACCGTCTTCGTCTCCACAGCCCAATGATAACATTAGGCGATATCGAAGCTTTGCAGCTAGACCGTTGTATTTTTTTTTTTTTGGATTTTTTAGGGCTCCAACTACCCGTAACGACTGCCATAGATGTTCTTATGGAAACCGGGACCAACGGCTTAACGTGCTCTTCGAGGCACGACCAGACCAATGCAAATACCCATATTTCATGAACACAAATATTTGCACTGAGCGGGGATCGAACCCGCGCCTCCTGCGTAGCGGCCGCGTTCACTACCGCTACGCCACGGAGGCTGTCTCTTGATTTAATTTAACATATCGAATTAAATATCATTTTGACGGGTATTGTTTTGCTACTGATTGAGGTTGAGCCAGGAGCCTCGGTACTGTTCATACCCGTTATAGCAGTTCATACGTGTAAGGCGAGCTCTATAGTAATGTATACTTTAAGGTTTTTACCCTTTCGGTACGTAACCCTAAAACATAAATCGGTCGAGCCGTTCCATAACTTAAACAACACGATATTTTTATATATTAGATTAGATTCACCCTCTTCCTTACTTAATATGTATCGACCTAAAGTAGCCTGGTTATTGCCACCCCCTCGTGAGTCACAAACTCACAACACAACTCATAATAACCCAAGTGTTCATTATATTTCGGCCAGTTTCACTGACGAAATTCTGTCCATTAGCCCTTAACACCCCCTCTAGACAAGTAGTATCTACTTTCTAAAGGAATATAATAAACCGTGCGACAAAAATAATAAATGGACGACTGATAATGAGTTACTTTAAATACTGAGTGGGCGACTAAAATACTGAGTGACCCGTGTGTTGCTAAATTGTGAAGTTATGAGGATTCGAGTATAGCGCGCCAACTTGGATAGGTTAGTTGAGATAATTTTAAAGCAATTAGCATCGCCGTAAGATGGATGTATTGGAAAAATTGGGTCACTCTCGGGCGAAGCTCGGTGGCTCAGTGGTCAGAGCGTTCCCCCTGTAAGGGAAAGATCGCGGGTTCGAGTCCCGCCCGAGAATTGATTTCGCTTTTTCCAATTTATTATAATTGGATAGGTTAGGTTAGAAGGCTAACGCGGGAGCGGAGCTACCGCTTTAGCCTTCGTGGTTATTTTTTTATAACCATCTATAAACAGTGGCTCACTTAGTATTTTTAGTGGCTCACTTAGTATTTTTGTACGTCACATTCAGTAATTTTGACACCCATAAATTGAATAAAATGATTCTTCACTATAGCTGCCAACCTATTATTTTTACTACCTGCTTTTCGGATTAATTTGTGGCCGCGTTAAATACAACCCCTTTTTAAATACGTTTGTAGAATAATGGACTGCTGAGACGAGGTCTCGGGTTCGATCCCAGGTTTTACCATGGCACTCACCAATGACTTTTCGATGCTTTTCGAAGTTATGTGTGTATTTATCGCAGGTTTATAAGTGCCCGGTTAATGGCAATAGGCTCGCCACCTATTACATTGGGACCGGCGAAATGTGGGTGCTAGCACCTCTGCCTACCCCTTCGGGGATATAGGCGTGAGTTTATGTTTGTAGAATAGAATGTATTGTTCATATATGATGGGATTGACATTTGTTAACGACAGTCATAAATCGACCCTCTGGCTGTCTGTCTGTCTGTTACGTTTTTAATCCTAAACCACTCAACCAATTATGATGAAATTTGGTAGGTACGGAGAGAGATTGGAGCTTAAATGTAAAAAAAGGATAATGTTTACTTTAGAGGAGGTAGGACACGATGGTATATCCGTCGCAATCGAGCAGTCCGACTGGGGAAGTACCTCCACCCTACAGAATGCCGAGGCTAAATAACTTTAACCATAGCATAACCATAGGCCACGGTAACCAATTACCATCAGGTGCGACCCGAGCGAGCCCCCTATGCAGGGGGTGCTTCGTCGCCGAAGAAACGGTTGCCCACGTAGTACTTGAATGCGAGGCAGCAGCCCCCCAACGTTCTCAAATCCTCGGCACAGTGAGGTCGCTCCGCGAAGCCTGTGAAGCCCCCAGTAAGCTTCTGCGCTTCTGTGCGGAGCTAAGCTGGCTGCGATAGCCAGCACTCTCCACGCACAATGGCCCAAGAAGGAGGCTAAGTGCGGATAAAAGAGTCCCCTTTCCATTCCCCTATCAGGTGCGCCGTGTGCTTGTTTGCGACCTAAGTAGTATAAAAAAAAAGATGCCGTAAGCGACGTCCACGCGATCGGAGCAGCGGTCATCAGCTAGTAATATATTCTCCAACTAATAATCATCAAATCATCAAATTAGCAATAACAAATCGCACAATACCTGCAGACATTTCTAATTCCCACGCGCGAACTAGATGGCGTTACATTACAAAGTGCGCGCGCGCATAATTTATGGTTCGATCACAATGATAAAGTAGATCGTGATCTCGCGCTGTTTGTTAACTAAATATTGCAGCTATTGTCTATGGTATACCTCAGGACACGTATCATAGACCTAATTTGCGAAACAAACGAGGTCCTGACGCGCGGATTGTCTTGTAATAATCTATGCTTGGTGAATTTGAGCTCGTCCACCGCAGTAGCACCCCGTGCTATCCTCAAAAGACACACAAGAAACGTGTAGGGGAGACCGGGGCTAGTTACGTATGTTGCCCTTTATCCTATTTCCTCGTAGATTTTGCCCTTACAAATCCATAGGTCAACTCACCCCAGGTGAATAGTCAACCTACCCCAAGCATGATAAATGAATTTATTATTATTATTATTATGGGGTAGGTTGACCAGTTTTTCGTATTGTATAAGATTTAGCCTGTAATCTATATTATAATAAATTAAGTGCTTTTTCCTACTTTTTTCCAAAGCTTTATATAGTACGCGCCAGTTAGTGTGGCAATACGAGTCATTTACTTTCCCCCATAGAGTGGTGTAGGTATACGAAATTTGCAAAAACGACAGTTTCAATGTTAAAAGATAATGTAATTATTCTTAATATTTTTGATTTACCTTTCTTGTTACTTCGTATTCGTAAGACTTTGTTCCACTCGTATTGCCACACTAACTGGCGCGTACTATAGTTAACCTTTGAAATAAACCCATTCTTAAATTAATATTCTAGAAAGAAATAAAAATATAACAGGTCAACTAGCCCCGGTCTCCCCTACTGCGCGTAGGTATAGAGCACATTTTGAGCACATTTTTTTAAGTCCAAGATATAGGTAAGTCTTGAGCAATACGTTTATAGTGGTACTTGATTTTCCATTTGACACTAGTGTGGTACTTTGTGTTTATAGCAGTCTTTACGCCGGTAGGTAATGAACGCGACTGCTACGCCCCTGCGGGTTCGATTCCTGATCAGTACAAATAAATTTTCGGCCCCGTTGTCATATTACGATGTGTAATTTAATATTTGCATGCCATAAAATGATAAATGTGCTGCACAAAACTATTGTAGGTACCTAACACCCCTATAACCACATTTAAGCAAATACCTAAATTAATTTGAATTTGAATACGAACAAATGAATGAATGAACGAATAAATGAATTTGAAGTTTTAAGGATAATTTGACGTCAAAAAGCTGTAACAGTGTTGCACTATTTTGAAAATAAAGAATTGAAATTGAACATCTATGGTGATTGTTAGGTATATAGGGGAAATGGGTGAAGACCTAGGTATATCGAGGGGCTGATAACTCCCATAAAAGCTAAACTAGCTAAAATCGGGCTGATCAATCTAAATTATAATCTCTTTCAAAATTAGTTCTTCTTAATCTTAGCGTTAATCCCAGTCGCATCCGAAGCTTTCACCTCGGAGTCTGGGGCCCGCTTTTTCCAGTTTAACTGCGAATTTTGCTGATATTACGCTATTACTCATAGGGATCGAAAAAACCTATTTCTCGATTCCTATGAGTCATAGAACTAATATAGTAGGTAAGACTTATGAGAAAATGGTCGATGTAATGATGTGGTGAAATAGGCAGGCCTGTGTTTGCGAGTGAAACCGCGTGGTAAAGCTAGTTCCATCTATAATAGCTACAAACTTTAAAATCCGATTACATTGGAAGCAGTTGGATATCTAATTAAAAACCGTCGAACATTCACAAATACATAAATTACCGAACCATAAACAATTGTAAACAAATGGTGTAAAAAGTTTACAGCGGCTTATAAAAGTCACTAATGTTTGTCTTTGGTTAAATTTATGGATTTATTTTTTGGCTTTTATTGGTTGTGTTTTGGCTTCATCGTTTATTAAATACGTACAAAAATAATTAAAATGAACATTACATACATACAATCACGCCTTTATCCCTAGAGGGTTAGGCAGAGGTGAATCAACACCCACATTTCACCAATCATTGTATTAGGTCCCACGTAATAGGGTTGACTGCCCCGTGGCACTACCCAATGGCACTACTGGTAGTGTCAAGGGTAAAATTCTTGCCCCATGGCACTACCGGTAGTGTCAAGGGTACAAAAAAATTTACCCTTGACACTACTAGTAGTGCCAAATACACTTGACACTCCTGGTAGTGTCACGGGGAATAACTTTCCGTAATGATCCTTTTAATAAAAAAAAGTCGTTTAGTCCTAAATCTAGGTGAAATAAAATAAAAAACTTATAAAATGATAGGGGGTGAACCTATTGCCGTATTCCGGGCACTATTGCCCAGTGAGCCGCTACGGAATACCAAAACTATTACTATTTTTCTTTATAATTGAGTTAAAATCAAGGGTTGTGAAATTCCAAGTCCTCTTTGTAGCGAATGAGCATAAGGGACATAATTATAATGTCTTGGTCCTAAAATGTGCTTTAAACGCGCAGTACACGTTTCTTGGGTGTCTTTTGAGGATAGCACGGGGTGCTACGGCGGTGGACGAACTCAAATTCACCAAGCATAGATTATTACAAATCAATTCGCGGGCGCCAGTGCCTCGTTTGTCTTGCGATTTAGGTCCAAGATACGTGTCTCGAGCTATACCAATACAGTGCAGTGTTATCAACAATGAATTCAAAGGGAGAGGGCACATTCATCTCCCACGTTATCGCATTATTCGTCACACCAATTCCTTTTGAATACCCCAATGTCAGTTCAAAAACGGGAAGGGATCTGTTCCGTATTTATTGTATTAGAAAATGAAAGAAATTTAGTTCATCATCATCATCATCATAATCATCATCATCATCATCATCATCATCATCATCATCATCATCATCATCATAATCATAATCATAATCATCATCATCATCATCATCATCATCATCATCATCATCATCATCACTTCACTACATATTATAAAACAAAGTCGCTGTCGCTGTCTGTCCGTCCGTGCCCTATGTATGCTTAAATCTTCAAAACTACGCAACGGATTTTGAAGCGGTTTTTTTTAATAGATTGAGTGATTCAAGAGGAAGGTTATATGTATAATACATGCATAATATTGTAGAGAAACACTGATAAATCGGGATCAGAATACCACGCGGGCGGAAAATATGGCGGTACGAAGTTCGGATCAGCTAGTAATATTATAAATGCAAGGTTAACCAATACTATACCTCGGGACACGTATCTTGAACCTAAATCGCGAGACAAACGAAGCCCTGGAGCGCGGATTGCTTTGTAATAATCTATGCTTGGTGAATCTGAGCTCGTCCACCGCAGTAGCACTTCTATCATCAAAAGTCACTCATGAAACGTGTGTATAGAGCACATTTTAGGTCCAAGATATTATGTCCTGAGCTGTAGCTAGGTATTTTAGGAGACCAGCCCCTCTAGACAAGTGGCAATTCGTTGCTCGGCGTATGATGGAATAGAATGACAAATGTATACGATTTGACGTTTTTGACATTCGTTGACGCCTGTCATATGTATACGTCAAATCCCATACATTTGTCATTCTATTCCATCATACGCCGAGCAACGAATTGCCACTTGTCTAGCCTCTCAAATATCAACCGGTGCCCGGGCACCGCGAGTGTTAGGTGAGATTTTTTTTGCGTGGGTAGACTGGCTAGAGGGGCAGTGGTTTCGTACTCCTAGGTCTATCAAAGATGACGTTACGCCGCAAGTCCCGATGCCATACAAAAATCTATGGCATTTGTTGCAAGTAGTTGAAGCCCTATAAAGCTTGACAACGTCATTTAATTATAGCACCTACTTCGATATCTGCAGTCAGATGGCAATCGCTTCACAGATAAAACCGACCCCAACTGAGTTAGGAGGACAAAGCTCAGAGGATGGTGATAGAATCAGCCGTGCCCTTCAATATGGCTGTTAAAACACTCTGCTTACCCTCCCAGGGACATAGGCCCCAGGATGTCCCAGGGCACCTGTATGAGTATTCTTAAAAGGCGATTCTAACGAATCATAAAACTTCAATTTATAAATTACACGCATTTAGATATTGCTGGGTATCCAATCTACAATAATTGTGTAACATAGTTGTTTTTATTGCACTGCAATAAAGAAATAATAAAAATGAGAGACTAAGATCGTGAGTTTTATGTTTTAATTAAGACGAGAAGTGCTATATAAGATTAACAAGAGGTTTATTTTACGCAAAATAAATTTTGAGTTAAGACAAAGAGGTGTGTAGTAGTATATAACTCCGGACACGTATCTTGGACCTAAAATGTGCTCAAAATGTGCCCTATACGCGCAGTACACATATCTTGGGTGTCTTTTGAGGATAGCACGGGGTGCTACTGCGGTGGACAAACTCAAATTCACCAAGCATAGATTATTACAAAGCAATCCGCGGGCGCCAGAGCCTCGTTTGTCTTGCGATTTAGGTGTAGAACTGCTAACTCAGAGGTCGTGGATTCGATTACAATGCAAAACTTGGCTAATGAACCCCCTAAACAAGTAGTAATTCGTTGGTTAGCGTATTGTAGAATAGAAGAATGAATGTATGGGATTCAATGAGATTTTGTAACAATATAAATCAATGATGGGATTTGACGCTTATGACATTCGTTGACGTCTGTCATACATATATACATACTAGCTTTTGCACGCAGCTCCGCCCGCGTGGATGTCGGTTATCGCGACCAAACATAGCCTATGTCCTTTCTCAAAGTCTAAGCTACCCCTATACCAAATTTCGAAAGCGTAACCGACAGACAGAGTTACTTTCGCATTTATAATATTAGTATGGATACTCACGCCTGTAAATCCCCGAAGGGGTAGGCAGAGGTATAGGTATTAACACCCACATTATGCCAAATATGATTTTCAGTCCCACGTAATAGGGAGCATATTGCCGTCAAGCGGGCATTTAGTCATGTCCTGTATGTTTACTGTCGGATGGAGAACAGCCCTATCCCTTAGTCACCTTCTACGACACCCACAGGAAGAGATGGGGTTATTCTACTCCACCGGTAACCAACACAGCTTTATATCGATACGTATTATAGACAAACTAATATTGATATAGACTTAAATACAAATAGACTTAATCAGGCATACAAATATTTGCACTGAGCGGGAATCAAACCAGCGCCGGCGGCGGCGCGCATTGCATGCCCCCCATACCCGGGGGCGAGTTGGGGACTCCTTGGTCCCCACACCGGAAGAGGGCCAGATCGAGAGATATGGCCCTGGATCGGCCGGGGTGTGAGGGATATGGCTATGACAATCTCACCTCCGGCAACTGTCGGCCCACAGACGGCGTGCGTTTTAGTCGGTTCGAGTCCGACATAACCTCCTCCCCCGGCCCCGGCGGGGGAGGTATTCGTGGGGATTTCGCACGATAAAAAAAAGGAATCAAACCAGTGCCCCCTGCGTAGTAGAGCGTTTACTACCGCCACGCCACAGTGGCTCTTAACACCTTTTGAATTCATTAATTTATACCATAATAATAGTTCAAGAGCTGGTGCCATTTTTTGTGTACATGCTTGAGGCAAGCTGAAAACTTGTCACACAACTCTCCTGTTGTACCCCAACACGAAGCTGCAGACCTGGCTGGTGTGTACGGGGCTAAATCAACCCCTAAATTTTTTAAAATATTAAAAGAAAATTCAAGATGTATGTTTGAGGCATGCAATTTTTATAATATTGTAGTTTAATGTTTAAAAAATATGAAAATGGGAGGTGACTTGGCTTTACTCACCAGCCAGGTCTGCAGCTTTATTGGGGTATAACAGACCCTCTAGACAAGTGGCAATTCGTCGGCCGGCGTTCTGTAGAATAGAATGTCAAATGTATGGGATTTGACGTATATGACAGGCGTCAACGAATGTCAAAAACGTCAAATCCCATACATTTGACTCCCATCATACGCCGAGCAACGAATTGCCACTTGTCTAGGGGGGCAGGAGAGTTGTGTGACAAGTTTTCAGCTTGCCTCAAGGTTGTACTAAAAAAATGTTACCAGCTCTTGGATTATAATAATAATGTCTGCTAATAAAACCATCCATATTAGTAGAAGGCAACCTATGCGCGACTAACTCTATATCAGATACCATAAACAGCATGTAATGTCTCCGGTAACCATTAACTAGGCTGAACGCGGTCAGCCATAGACAAAAAAAAAGTTAACTGTCAAAGTGACGTTTGCATTTTTTCCCGCCATAATAAACGTCAAACGCGGTTATAACCTTCAATGAAAATGACCGTTTTAAGTGTTGCAATAGTGTTAATATATGGTGTCATAAAATTTTATTGAATTGAGTTACATACTTATTATTCTTGTATTTCCTTGTATAGTGCCTTTAATTATATGTTAATTGAACTCAAAACTAACAGACAGTTTGTGATTGTTATCATTTTTATTGAAAATGTGGGTACTTAACTTCCCACATTTTGATGAAGACTGTAAGTTTCACACCTGATATAGGTATATAATATGTTGAGTAAACGAGTATAATATATGTATTTCATCGATCAGAGGTATTATTCGAGGTGACAACGAGTTTCAAACGCAGTCGCAACGTGAGAAGATGGTGAATTACAACTTGTTATCATAGAAGTGAGAAATGGCGGAAAACTAAACCAAATAGTTGATGTCCAACGGAAAATGTCGAAGTTTAGTCTTCGACATTTGTCGTGACACTACTGCCTTCTGACCTCCACAACCTATTGGCCATAAAGCGGACCCGTGCCTACTCCGAGATGAAAGGTTCCGATGCGACCGGGATTTGACGTATATGACAGGATTTGACGTATATGACAGGATTTGAGGTATATGACAGGATTTGACGTATATGGCAGGATTTGACGTATATGTCAGGATTTGACGTATGTGACAGGATTTGACGTATCTTAATGACAGGATTTGACGTATATAACAGGATTTGACGTATATGACAGGATTTGACGTATATGACAGGATTTGACGTATATTACAGGATTTGACATATATGACAGGATTTGACGTATATGACAGGATTTGACGTATATGACAGGATTTGACGTATATGACAGTGGTCAACGTATGTCCTTCCTAAGCGTCAAATCCCGTACATTCATCATTCTATTCTACAATACGCTGACCAACGAATTGCCACTTGTCTTGGGGGCAGTTTTCTATAAGATTTAGATAATAGGTACAATAATTTTCGAGTTAGCAACAGAAAGCCTAAGTAACACCTTTGAAATTGCGAAATCGTGATACTAAAATAAAAACTATCCGATTCGCTACACTTTAAACACGTAATCTCTTACGAAGCCACGATACTATTAATTATAAACCCTAAAGCCCTATAAATAAGATCGAACTTCTAATAAAATAAACTCAAAAATGTCTTGGTTAGTATACAATATTGTTTTTGCGGTTGAGAAACTGCATAATGTATGTAGTTGTCGAACATTCTCGATTTAGACGACGGTAGATGTAAGTTTGTGGTCGGATTAAACGAAATATCTGCTTGCGCGTGCGCAACGTGTGTGGTCTTATAGTGGCAACGCTCGGAAATTGGCTTTACTCTGTACTTTGTTTTTTTTTTTTGTTTTAAATGATTGATTTAGAGTGATTATGATGCGATGAGATTGTTTTGCGGTTTTTTGCATGATTAACTTTGGAGTAATGAATTTTGATGACTGCCACGTTTTGTTGAATTACAATACCGTTACTTTTTCCATTGAACTGAATTATTTATATTAGGTATTATTGTCATAATATAACTGGACAAAAAAAATAAAATAGGGTTTAAACGACAAGTTCACTACAAGACAATGGAAATTGATCATCCTATATACGGTTACAATATTGGTAGGTAGGTATATAATACATATATGCTACTTTTTATCTCGGATTTCCCATGGGATCATGATTTACGCGGCTGAAATCACAGAGTGATACTAATAACTTTTACCGGGTCATAAATTCAATAAAACATAATGCATTATAGATTTTA
This sequence comes from Eilema depressum, assembly GCA_914767945.1. Classification (NCBI taxonomy): domain Eukaryota; kingdom Metazoa; phylum Arthropoda; class Insecta; order Lepidoptera; family Erebidae; genus Eilema; species Eilema depressum. The sequence goes on from OU612040.1 coordinate 5,627,992, forward strand.
AAACAAAACTTATTTCTATGCCCACGCTAAGCTACAAAATAAATTTAAGAAAAATATATGTGCGTAAGTTTAAACCTATTATCAATAAGTGGTTTTGATCGTATTTTATACATAAAAATAATATTTTAGCTTTACTTGCGAACTAGGTTTTTCAATAAATTAAGTGCTATTTGCTATTGCCTAGTGCTATTTTGTTTTGTTCTGTGGTATTGCCAAGCTGTATAGTGCAAAAGTGAGTGGAGTTAAATATACCGACAATAAAGTGTATCTACCTTTAAACAATGAATATGAAAAGGCATTAACAGATCCACAAATCAAATAGCTCAGACTAAAATAATAATGTAGATGGAACGTATAGAACTTACGAGTGAAGTCACATAAAGTAATGTAGTATTAGTAGTGCGTGCACACAAAGAGTCATATAAATGTAAGAGGGTAAGCCATTTCGATCTCAAAAAATAGGTATACATAAACCAAATATGTAGATGATAATAATATTATTATGAAAAATAAAACAATTAATTCAATTTTATTTCATTCACTTTCTAATTAACTGTGAACCAAGTCGTGAAACCAACACAATGGGGCTAACTGGCTTATTATTTACGACCTTTTATTTCAATATTTATAAGTACATCCATTTCAACCAATTCGATTTAGCTGTTTGAGCGTGATAGAGTAACAGACTTACATACATTTATAATATTAGGAGGAAGTAGAATCCATATCCATCCATATCCATACTAATATTATAAATGCGAAAGTAACTCTGTCTGTCTGTCTGTCTGTCTGTCGGTCTGTCTGTCTGTCTGTTACGCTTTCGCGCCTAAACCACTGAACCGATTTTGATAAAATTTGGTACAGGGGTAGATTAGACCTTGAGAAAGGACATAGGCTATGTTTGGTCGCGATAACCGACATCCACGCGAGCGGAGCCGCGGGCCAAAGCTAGTAGTACATATTACAATGGTGTCTGTATGTTAACATACAATACATTTACATAGTTGAAAACATAGTTAATTAAAGTTAAAAAATCACCACTCAGCGTACTATAAATTTTAATTAATTATTATTACGAAGTAAATAAATGAGTGAGTCATTTCAAGGCTATGGTGGCTAGAAAGCATCTGAAACGTCGGATATAAAAATAACATCAAATAAATACATTTTTCATTAAAACTCATTTGGTTTCAATTAAAATAAAATAAGACATCGGTTTCGATTGGTATGAATAGGTATGTATGTAATTGGAAAGAGTGTATTACTTGTATTCCTGTTCTTTACCAGTATTCTAAAACTATGTCTAGTTTGAATCTAGATTCTACTGGATTTATTTATTTTTAATTCATATAAAGGTATACATTTGCATTACATTTTTAGGTACCATTAAACCGGAAGGGTTTGGCGATACGCATTAAATTGTATTTATTTATTGCACCCTCTAATACGTGAGACCGAATATATTGATTGGTGAAATGTGGGTGTTAATTCACCTCTGCCCTCCGAGATTAAGGCGTGATTATTCGTAATATTTCATTCATATATTTTGCTGCAGTATATATTGTAATTGCTAATCAGTTGCGTATAAAATACTGCCATATGGTTCGTGGTACACAAGTTATGTAAACAAACGAAACTGACATGCTTTGTTGTACTTCATGATTTATTTTATACAAAACATAGGGTACAAGTAGACTGTCTATCTCTAACATAGTACAGTATATATTAACATACTATCAGAGATTGACTTGAACATGCTCTGGTGGTGTACAAATGTCCTAATATATCATAAAGTTTGTTATGTAAATGAAAAAGTAACATGCTGTAGATAGAGTAATAAATAACGCATTGTATGAATAATATGACAGTTTTTTATATATTGATGGTAAAAGTATGTTCACGTGTATTCAATTTACATGTGTACTCACGAATATATCTTAGGAAAGCATGCGAGAGTGGTACCTATTCATACTTCTATCCATATTTTACATTTCAGTTTTGGTGCTATCATATAAAAGATACCCTTATCATTGATTAACATGGATGATTCATAAGGACTAAAACGGCTCTTTTGAATTAAAAGATAAAATAAGAGATCCAAAATGAATTTTAAAATTTCTTAGCAAAAATTCTGCATGATTAATTAGGTAGGTTATTAAAATATTTTTAATTTTCGATGAAATATAATTACTTATTTTTTTTAAAGTTTCTAAGTTTTAAATATTTTCAATCATCTTAATCAAGGCATTACTCTTGACGCTGAGTATACTAACTATACGTTATTGTAACTAGTATACTAATACTAGGTACACCTACACAGATTACTAATAAAATACTGGTAATTTCAGTGACTAATATTCTTTTCATAAAATAAAAATAAAAATTACCTCGACGTTATTTCAGCCCGAAAATACATTCTTAGTAATTACTATCTCTCAAAGGGCTGGCCCTCAATAAAGACTAATTACGGTATAGTACTGTAATTATCGGCCATATTGACACAAAAATACCACACAATTAGACACACATTTTTAGGTGTTACATTCATGCGCACTAACGAGAGAACGTAATTGGGAAAACCCACCGCCTTTCTTAATATCGATTTTAAGTGACTGAATGTCGTACAATGTCACGTAGTACTCGAATTTTGTAGATTTTGTGAGAAGCTATGCATATAAACATTTGTATGTTTTTTAACTAATCCGCATTCTTACTGTGTAGAATGTTGTGCAATATTCAACTATAATAATTTAATAATTCGATTAAGAAAGAGAAAAGAGAATTGACCTCGGACGGGACTCGAACCCGCGATATTACCCTTACAGGGGGAATGCTCTGACCACTAAGCCACCGAGACACGTACGAAGTCGATCCAAATTCCCCTATACAACCGTCTTAAGGGCGACGGTGAAGCCATGAACCGTGAACTATCGGAATCAATGAATGATGTTGCAATAATTTTTAAACATTGATTTTTGATGACTCTGCCCAAACAATTGAATGAAATTTTGAAGCATTTATTATGCTAACTGTTCAAATCGATTAAAAAAGAGGAATTTGGATCGACTTCGTACAGTCAGCGTCAGAGAGAACAGACCCCCTCATGCTTTCATATCATTAACAAGGGGGGTCCCTTTTCTCTGAAGCTTACTGTACGTGTCTCGGTGGCTTAGTGGTCAGAGCATTCCCTCTATAAGGGAAATATAGAGGGTTCGAGTCCCGTCCGAGGTCGATTCTCTTTTCTCTTTCTTTATCGATTTGAACAGTTAGCATAATAAATGCTCCAAAATTTCATTCAATTTAATAATTGTCCAAGTAGAGCATTTTACGCACCGTACTACCCTAAGTATCACAACTCCGTGCGGTTTCCTCCCGCCACCGTCTCCTTTAACATCTCAAAATTAATTTGGTATAAATAAAACATATAGCTGAAGAAGAACGCACATCTGATATTGCGGACCGAAGTTTCGTGCAATCGGTACCATGAAACGCATATAACCACTAATGGGCCCTAAGACGGCATATTATGTCATTTCCATATCATCATCATTCATATAGGGATTTCCTAGTTGCGTTCAAAATTCAAAATACAATATGGGGTTCTTTAAATAAGGTATTAGAAAGGTTTCTACAGGGTCGACAGCACGAGTGTGACTCCTGGTGTTATACACTCCCATAGGCTGCGATAATCACTTTTCATCGGTGTCCTATCATGTGACAAAAAACGATTGACAAATTTTCATTTGACAAAATTATACTTGATAAATGTATGATTTTACAAACTGATTATTTTAAAAACATGTTAGTTGACAAACTGACAGTTAGTGATAGATTATTGAGAAAGTTACATTCTATCATCGCACTTCTCGTCATAGGCGGGGAGTTCATCCTCACACATTGCGACCGGAAACGGTGCGCACTGTGCGGTATGAAAGGAACTTCATCCCTCGCACACTCAAGCTGTGGAATGAACTCCCCGCGATGGTTTTCCCAAGTGACTACAATATGGGGTTCTTCAAGAAGGGCATTAGAAGGTTTCTTCAGGGTCGGCAGCACGAGTGTGACGCCCCTGGTGTTGCATACGTCCATAGGCCACGGTAACCACTTTCCATCAGGTGGGCCGTGTGCTTGTCTGCCACCTAAGTGGTATAAAAAAAAAAAAAAAAGCTGCACATTCCGACTTGGATAGATTAGGTTAGAAGGCCTTCGTGGTTATTTTTTTTTTATATCCATACAAAACTTTATTTAGTCAAATGAACATTTTTTAAATAAAATTTTAGCAATCGAAATGTTTTCTAAGTAATACATTTGCGAAACGTGTATTATAACAAATTATTATTTTTAAAGTAATTTATGTTTGCGAAATGAGAGTTTGTCAAATGATTAGTTTTTCAAACGTTGTTTATCAAATGATGTTTTGTCATACGTTTTTTGGTCAAACAAGGGTGAACCATATCAGGTGGGCTGTTCTAAACTCAAAGTAAGCTAATCTTGACTAGCTTGTGTTATATTTAGTTCTGAAATTCGGATAAGCACTAGCATCCATATAGCGAATAGGTGTTCTAACTTCTTCTTCTTCTTCGTCCTAGTGTTAATCCCAGTCGCATCCGAAGCTTTCACCTCGAATCTGGAGTCCGCACTTTCCAGTCTAACTGCGGATTTTGCTAATCTTTGATATTTTCTGTAAAGCGCCTGCCATCTGACCTCCATAACCAATTGGCGACATCAAAGTACTGCAGTTAGACCAGTTGTTGGAATTTTTAGGGCTCGAACTATCCGTAACGACTGCCATGATAGATGTTCGTATGACAACCAAGATCGAAGGCTTAACGTGCTCTTCGAGGCACGACCGGACCAATGCATATTCTTCTTCCTCTTAGCGTTAATTCCCAATCGCATCCGAAGCTTTCAGCTCGGAGTCTGGGGTCCGCTTTTGCCAGTCTTAACTACGGATTTGGCTAGACCTCGATATTTTCTGTGAAGCGATTGCCATCTGACCTCCACATCCCAATGGTAACATTAGGCGATATCGAAGCTTTGCAGCTAGACTGTTGTTTTTGGATTTTTGAGGGCTCCAACTACCCGTAACGACTGACATAGATGTTCTTATGGCAACCGGGACCGACGGCTTAACGTGCTCTCCGAGGCACGACCAGACCAATGCAAATACCCATATTTCATGAACACAAATATTTGCACTGAGCGGGGATCGAACCCACGCCTCCTGCGTAGCGGCCGCGTTCACTTCCGCTACGCCACGGAGGCTGTCAAATGCATATTGTAGGACAAATTTTTGTACGCCACACAGTGGTAGAGTATGGCTTGCACCTATAATGCAAACATCTAAAATTTCTGCACCACTCACCCATATTCTGACAAATAAACTTTAATTTCATTTAATTTCAAATAGCCATATCCATACATACTCACGCCTGTAAATCCCCGAAGGGGTAGGCAGAGGTGTACTAACACCCACATTTCGTAAACTATGATTTTCGGTCCCACGTAATAGGTTGCGAGCCTATTGCCGTCTAGCGGAAACTTTGTCATGGGCTGTATACTGTCGGACAGCCCTATCCCTTAGTCGCCTTTACGATACCCACAGGAAGAGATGGGGTGCCCCTATTCTACTCCACCGGAGACCAATACGGCATGCATACAAATATTTGCACTGAGCGGGAATCGAACCCGCCTGCCTAGCAGTCGCGTTCACTAACGCCACGCCACAGAGGCTGTCGACGATTAGTGTTCTTACCTAACCCGGTAACCAAACTTGGAACTCCTTGATTAACAAATCCATTTAGATAATTTCAGAGCTATAAGGTCATAAGATAACTCCTACACAAGTTGTTAAATACACTTAAGTCGTTTTGATTACCGATTTAGGATACGGTCATAAATGTTTTAGAATCGATTTTGTAGTCCCACGTCATTTAGGGTGACCGTATTGCCGTCAGCTGGTTATATTTTCCTGACTCTGAGAATATTTTAATAGAACAACTAACTAATTTCATAATTATCCTACCTGGGAAATGAACCTAGACACTCGTTTTTTTTTATACCACTTAGGTGGCAGACAAGCACACGGCCCGGCTGATGGAAAGTAGTTACCGTGGCCTATGGACGTATGCAACACCAGGGGCGTCACACTCGTGCTGCCGACCCTGAAGAAACCTTCTAATGCCCTTCTTGAAGAACCCCATATTGTAGTCGCTTGGGAAAACCATCGCGGGGAGTTCATTCCACAGCTTGAGTGTGCGAGGGATGAAGTTCCTTTCATACCGCACAGTGCGCACCGTTTCCGGTCGCAATGTGTGAGGATGAACTCCCCGCCTATGACGAGAAGTGCGATGATAGAATGTAGCTGTGGGCATCATGTCAAACAATTCATCTGACTCGTGCACAGTATCGCACAACTACATTGCAAAATTCAGTCAGTTTCTTTCAGCAATTTGAGTGTGTTTAAGTAAAAAATAACCAAACATTTTGACAAACTTTTTCACATTTCTTACATGATATTAATTTGTAATTTTTTTTTCTTTCTATTAATCATTTTATCATTTTTGCGTTAGTTTCGGTCGAGTTCGGGGTCAACTCGTATTTATTTTTCCTATTAATACTCCCCATAACGTGGCCAAGATGACTTCGGAGCTCAGGGTCCGCCTTCCGGCGAAGGAAAAGCCGGGAGGCAGACCCTGAGCTCCGAGGTTATCTTGGTCTGAATTGCAATCAGGAAAATACGTCTCCAAGAAAATGGTGATGATTAACCATAACTTACCTACCCCTCCAGCTATGCTAAATAGTTTGAGTTGGTTGGCTCTAAGTTGGCAGTGTAATGCTCAGAATTCAATTTAAAACCGACTCTATAACCACTAAGCAACCGACGCTTAAAATCATTACAGTCTTTTTTTCTTCCACAGATGGCTTAAATTCTCCTGCCCAAAATGGCTGCGGTATCTTCAGCCCACCTGCAAGACTCCAGAATCAAGATCCAAGACCAAAGCGACGATGAACCATATTCTCCTAACACCAGGGACACCACTAGTCCCGAATACCACGACGAGGAAAAAGCTGAAGAGAGACCTATCCTGTCATCTTCCTTTGCCATACACAACGTGTTAAAGAAAGAAAGAGATAGTCATAGCCCCGAAAATGTATTCTCAACAGATAAGCTACTACAGAGTACTCCGAATTACGAAGATTTACGAGATATTAACGAAAACTCACGACATTCTGACAATATTGATGATGACGATGACAGAACGAATGAATCCAGAGCAGAAATTAGTATAGATGATAATTCCTGTTGCAGCGATGATACTGTTCTATCAGTTGGTAATGAAATGCTACCAACATACGAGCACAAAGGACCTGATACAACACAAAACTTAACCTCATTTAAACATATACAAACACATCTAAACGCCATATCGCAGTTAAACCAAAATATCAATATGAATCAACCATTACTACTCAGGCCCAGTCCAATTACACCAAATCCTTTAATGTTCCTAAACCAACCGCTTCTATTTCAGAATCCTTTAATCAGTCAGGTAGATCTAAAATCAGGATTACAGAACAGGGTAGCTGTACCTCAAAATAATTTAGGTCTAAATCCACAACCTTTCGGCCTCAATTTCGGTTTAAGAATGAAGCAGAATCAGGACGTGAGAAGAACAGATGAAAATAGGAGATTGAATTATGGAACACCAAAATCTCCTGACAATGAGTCTGGAAGGGATTTTATCAATCAGAATTGTTTGAAATTCAGTATAGATAATATTTTGAAAGCTGATTTTGGAAGGCGGATAACGGATCCTCTTCATAAAAGGAAGATGAAACGGGCAGAGGTGAAGGTTTCTCCGGTGAAAGAGGCTTCGCCGCCGAAGCCTGATGAGGCTAGAGTTCCTGAAGTTAAGCCTGGAGAGAAGAGTGGGGCGATAGATTTATCAAAAGGAGAAGATAGTGGGAGTAATCAGAGTTCTACTGCCAGTGGTGAGTATTAATAAATTTTTAATCTTATATTTTTAGGTATTCACCTCGGAGCCTGTAGTCAACTTAGGGTGCTTATATCGGTTGCCATCATATCCATTTGTCGTTTGCCAAACAAAATCACAAAGAATTCGCGCCCATGTGTTTCTAAACATATGGGCGCGAATGCGTTGCGCTTATTTTTTACCATAATGGCTTTTATGACCTCTTAGTCCCGAGGGGAAAGCCTGCACTAGAGTCTCATCTATCAATCAGTAGATTTAACGGCTTTCAGGGAAGTTGGCTTAACCTCGAAGGTCTTGATGAGCGCTCAAGTCCTCACTGTCTTTCTTACGCTGTCTGAGGACTTCTCAGACTGCGTATGAAAGACAGCATACAATAGATGAGTAGGTATACTGCTTTTCAAGCGTACAACAGTTTCATCCGTTAATGAGAAAGTGTATCTAGTAAGTAAACTAGGTTTGGGTCCTAAAGATCGTATAGGAACACCCCTTTTTTTGTAGGATACGTCAATTTGACTCCACTCGCCTGATAGTCAGCTGAAGGCAAAGTCTCAGTAAAGAGGGTCACCACTACAGCCACATACTCATGTTGCAATAATGGCACTCAGCTTGACGGCCTCATCAGATGCTTTTTTAGGCCCCGCTTAAAAGAAGGAAATACGTGAGCTGGTAATATTCCTTTTTTTTTATACCACTTAAGTGGCAGACAAGCGCACGGCCCATCTGATGGAAAGTGGTTACCGTGGCCTATGGACGTATGCAACACCAGGGGCGTCACACTCGTGCTGCCGACCCTGAAGAAACCTTCTAATGCCCTTCTTGAAGAACCCCATATTGTAGTCGCTTGGGAAAACCATCGCGGGGAGTTCATTCCACAGCTTGAGTGTTAATAAGTTAACCTATTTCGCAGGTACGACGATGGCAGACGGTTCCATGGTCTGGCCGGCGTGGGTCTACTGTACGAGGTACAGTGACCGACCCAGTTCCGGTAAGTCCTAAATCATTTTTGACTTAGCAATAAGGAAAGAAGAAAAAAATATAAATAATTACGTACAGCCGGTGTTTCACGACTTCAATGTGGGGAAACCTTTGCGTCAAAGGTCAACTTAAAGCGTCGGTAGCTTAGGGTTAAAGAGTCGGCCTTCGGCTCGAATCCTGGCCATTACCAATATTTATTTATTTTAAAGAATATTAGCAACCGAAATTACTAATATTCCCGTTAACCCTTCCAACTAAGCGAAATTGCTTGTGCTAGGAGTGGTGGGTTTACGTCAGTAGTGTAATGGCCAGGATTCGAACCCGGGACCTCTCGATCGTAAGGCCGAATCCTTAACCACTAAGCTACCGACGCTTAATAAAAAATTAAGGTCCAAAATTAAAGGAAAAAAGTTTTATTACACTTTTTCATTCACTCTACAAAAAGCCATTTAGTTTTAGACTTTAACCGACTTACTTTAAAGTTCAAACTTTTGCCTTAGCAGAATCGAGAGATTATAATGGCTTATAACGATGTACGAATAACAATCATTGCAATTTGAATTACACTGTTTATCTTGGTGTAGTTACTACAGTGGGATTATGGATGGAAAAACTCCGTTAAAATGCACTAAACGGAAAACGAACATACAATACTTTACGATGTATACAAACACTCAACCCTATACTCGTCAAATTCTCACCCCAATAAGGGTTATTATCCAAATCTTGTACAACATTCATCCCTTAACCACAACAAGCGATAATTCCATAACTACCTCCCAGAGTGTTGTGTTAGATAAGAGGGCGGAGGTCCGGAGGGTGAGGCAGGGGTGGTTTTATTAACTGAGTGTAAAAAACCTTTATGCGGAACGATTTACGCCCCATTGGCTGGGTGTTGTTCGTTGTGTTATCGGTTTGATGTCCGTGTTGGGTAAAAGTGGATTATTTTTGTGTATTGGAGCTTTTCAGTCAATTCAGGTTATTATGAAGTAACTGTGATACGATTTTTGTATTAAATAGCTTGCCCGAAATCAGTGGCCACGGTCCCCATAACTCGATTCATATCGGCTTGCTCTGCAAAGTGAGATCGTGGTAGAGATATTACAATATATACTCTAATAAAATAATAATAGAAATAATGCACTACCTATCTAAAATTGAATGTATATCTGAAATTCAGGAAGTATTATCTAAAACTCAGAGCGCTGAGAATAACATTCTTAAATTGTTATGTTTGTTGTAATCTTTTTCTACCGGCTTCCCTTTCGCCATTGCCTGGAATTAACTCGATCATGATATTGGTAAATACATACCTACTTTTGAATTAGTAGGTAACTATGTATTGACTGGTATATATAAAAGTTATTTATTTTTATTTTATTTTATTCTTTATTGCACAAATAAGATGTACAAAGGCTAGAGATGGGCGTTTTCGTTATTTTTTGTCATCGATACGCATCGTTGTTAAGGAAACTGTATCCGATGCCGGCATCGTTTTTTATGGCATCGATTCCAGCCAACTATGTATGGTTGGCGGTTGCGATTTTAGGATTAGATAAGATAATAAGTGATACGATATTTAACGATTAACGTTACGACTTATAATTTTAATAAACGTAACAACGGATCCCTGAATGATAAAAAAAATTGAACATAAGTTAGTTAATATTAGTCTTCACAAAAGTGGAGTTAACATTTTTCTAATTTAGATAGAACTCGATAGGCGAGTTCTACGTTCATTCAATAATATCCGTTCGCTTGGTAGGTACAGATGTTATGACAATATTGCATTTTGAACGGTATATTTCTGCCAAAGTCGGGTATATTTTGCAGTGACGAAGCCACCAATCAGTGGGATCGCTCCACTTCCCATCAAGACCTTGCCGGCGTAAAATATCGTCGTCCAAGTATAATCGCATTTCTCTGATTGATTTAGATAATGGCGTACCCGGCACTCTAGTGTTGCTTAGTTGTTGGTCAACTTTATTCCACACACTCGATCCACACTCGATTCGCGCTCGGCTCGGTGATGTTCGTAGGTAGGTATCGGATGTTAAGGGCATCCGTTTTTCAATATCTCGGCATCGCATGCTGGCATCGAGTACTGGCATCGTTGCTCAAAAACGTTTTTACAAAAACGACCATCTCTAACAAAGGCGGACTTAATGCCATGGGCATTTTCTACCAGTCAACCTTCGGGTGATGCAGAGTATTGTTAAGGTAGGTGCTTGAAAATATTGAGAGATGTATGAGAGGTTCAACAACAGCAGGTAGGCTTGTAAAAGTGTGTAAGTACGAAAGCAATGGCTGGGTATCGTCTCGCCTACCTATATGTAGTATATGTAGGTATATCTATCTCATACTTAGTTTTCACAAAAACATCGTGTTTTTTTATACCGCTTCGGTGGCAGACAAGCACACGGCCGACCTGATGGAAAGTGGTTACCGTGGCCTATGGACGTATGCAACACCAGGGGCGTCACACTCGTGCTGCCGACCCTGTAGAAACCTTTTAATGCCCTTCCTGAAGAACCCCATATTGTAGTCGCTTTTTTCGAGAAAATATTTCGCTACTGTTCCGAATAATGTTTCGGAGATCAAAACAAACAGACAGATATTTAATAGAATTAGAAATCATTAAGTGTGGTGTAATGTTTGATAAATATGTATGGCGAGGGTGAGGCGAAAAATTGTTTTTTAGTGATGGGACGGTGTCGATGGAATTTTAAACAGGTTATCGAAGTTTTTTTGGTTGTACATCGAGAGCATTTAAAATAAACCTTTGAAATATTTTTGAAGGGAAAATTACTCAAGGCCCGTTGGTTTTCATAGATTTTTTTTATAATAAACTGTAAGTAAGGAACTCCCAGAGCACCCGTATATGAATTATATTAGACATTTATACTAGCTGACCCAGCGAACTTCGTATCGCCAAATTTTATTCCACTAACGTGGTATTCAGATCCCGTTCCCACTGCACCTTCTATTAATTTTTTTATACAAACTCTGGCCACACAACAATGAACACAAAACACAAAAATTATCCAATTTGGTGCAGTCATTTGGAAGTTATGCGCGTACATACATTTGGGGGGTTTCATTTTTATTTATCTAGATTATTTATGATTTCCGGCAGAGTAGAATATCGGCTACCCCCTAGGCCAGCCCGGTGACTAAGGAATAGGGCTGTTTCAAATCAAAAGGTATTTATATACAGCCCAGACTCAGTCTCAGATACATGGCTCGAGTCAACAATAGTGCCCGGAATATGGAAATAGGCTCACCCCCTGTTACGTAGGACCTAATAAAATTATTGGTGAAATGTGGGTGTTAATTCATCTCTGCCTAACCCTCCGGGGATAAAGGCGTGATTGTATGTAAGTATCACTTACGTAAGTGGGTAATAGATTGACCACTCCGTACTGATGATAGATACAACAGTAGTCTGTTAATAGAAAAAAAATATTATGCACATTACATGGCCATAAAAATCGTGACTAAGCACCATTAGGCGAGCTGTGTGCTCAAAAAATATCTAAAAATAAAATTGGAAGTAAAAAATTACATTAATTAAAACACATGTCACATTATTCACGGTAATCGATTACGTACAATAATGAATCGAATGAACTAATCGATTATGAACAGCGATCGGCTCAACGTTGTTTTAATTTTGTGGTTGTACGATTTGATCTTAGTGCGTGTTATAGAATTGTAATTTTTTAATTGATTGGTATTCGGCTGCCTTGTCATCAGTTACACTCATATTATAATCTTATTTGGAATCGATGATGATGATGATGAGTTGATGACGATGAATGATGACTGCTGCCTCAGTATAGTGGTGAAGAGGAGAGAGCTATCTAGGGGATTTGGAACCAACACGTAAAGTCACAATTCACTGTAATAGGTAATATGCCACTTTCCTACTCTTGTGTGCGTTGTCTAAGACGTTATGTCTAAAAATCCACCATTTTTACTCATAAAAACTCGATTTTACACCATTTTTGGACAAGAAAATAATACTGCGATGCGTCCTTCTTCGCGTTGGCGCCAAAAGTCCTTGTCAAAAGTGTGTCTTTTTAATATTAATGTTTTATTGAGAAACTCCGTTCATTAATTTTTAGTCAATTGGTTAGCCTAGTTTATTGGTTTAGTATGTGTTTTCATAAAAAGTCGCTACCAGATTGTTTAGCTTTAGTTAAGTACATCAAATGGAATAACTCGAAGCAAGCTTCTAATAATCGCATCTGATTACGAAGATAGTAATTACTAACTCAACACTTAGGTAAAAACTATTGAACACGGTAAAAAGTAACTGTTAACAGGCTTACGTGATATGATTAGTGGTTTGTAACTAATTATATACGCGTAAGTACTTGCTTACTTTTGTAATCGATAAGTTATCGAGTTTGCTCAACTTTATTTTCTAAAAAGTGTTATTAAAATGAATATCACAAAACTTTCTTTAATCTCTATATATAAAAATGAATCCCTATTTCCCTTGGTCACGCCATCACGCGTGAACGGCTGGACGGATTTCGCTAATTCTTTTTTTAGAACATTCCTTAAAGTACTGGGATGGTTCTTACGGAGAGAAAAATTGAAAAAAAAAGAATTGACTGTTAGGCGGTACGAAGTTCGCGGGGTCAGCTAGTATTAGATAAATATTTAGGATGTATACGACGTACCTACCTAAGTATTTATCACAAATAGAAAGAAAGACGACAGCAACTAGACAAACTGATATCTTTTACTATATTGTAGAATAGAATCATGAATGTATAGATTTCCACATATTTTGATGTTACGGGTAATTGGACCCTTAAAAGTCTAACAACTAGTCTTACTGCAATACTTCGATATCGCCATTGGGTTGTCAGGTGGCAGTCGGCAGGCAGGAAGGTGGCAGCTAAATCCGCAGTTAGACTGGAAAAAGCGGACCCCAGACTCCAACATTAAAACTTCGGTAACAACTGGGATTAATGCTAGAAAGAAGAAAATACCATCTAATTTCAGCCATCTATCTACTGTCTCGATTTTTTTAATTTCACCATTATTTGTACACACGCTTATATTACCAATCAATCAATCAATTAGCCTATTGCAGTCCACTCCTGGACTTAGGCTCTCAATATGCGGAACGTTTGCCGATCCTCCGCCTTCCGCATCCAGTCCGTCCCAGCCACCTTTCGCAGGTCGTCAGTCCACCTGGCTAGGGGGTGTCCCACCTTCCGTTTTCCTTCTCGCGGTCTCCACTCTAGGACATGTCTGCTCATTATACTATAATGAATGTTCAGGCATTCTATCGATAAATATTTTCAAAAACCTACATCACTACGTCCCTATCATTTTCTAAACATATGTTTTCACGCTCCAAGTCAAGATTGCTCTTAAGTTATTGAGTATAGCGAAGTCACTTATCGGACCCCTGTTTAGTTGATTGAATTAGTCGAGGCGAGGGGTCCGTCCGTATTGTTATTTAAAATTGTCTTAAACGTAGGGTGAGTTGAACTCACCGTATGGTGGATACGAATAAATTATTTAGTAGCTGTGTGGATGTCTGCTATCGGTCCGCAACGAGCAGCGGCAACTCGGGCGTCGGAGGTCGCAAAATGACCTGCGTCCCCCATGAGCGCGGGCCTGGGGGTGACGGGTGGAGCCGCCTGTCACCCTAGCAGAAGCAGGCCGCGGCTGCGGCGCGCATTGCGTGCCTCCCCATACCCGGGGGCGAGTTGGGGTCTCCGTGGTCTCCACACCGGATGAGGGCCGGATCGAGAGATGTGGCCCTGGGTCGGCCGGGGTGCGAGGGATATGGCTACGACAACCTCACCGCCGGCAACCGACGGCTCACAGACGGCGTGCGTTTTAGTCGGTTCGAGTCCGACATATCTAACCTCCTTCTCCGGCTTCGGCGGGGGAGGTATCCGTGGGGATTTTTTCACACGATAAAAAAAAAAGGATGTCTGTTATCGTGACCAAACATTAGCTGTAATCCTTTCCTAAGCTCTAGTCCAACTTCTTCTTCTTCATCCTAGTGTTTATACCAGTCGCATTCGAAGCTTTCACCTCGGAGTCTGTGGTCCGCTTTTTCAAGTCTATCTGCGGGTGTGGCTGAACTTCCATATTTTCCGTGAAGCGGATACCATCTGACCTCCAGAATCCATTGATGATATTGAAGCATTAAAGTTAGACTCGTTGTTGGACTTTTTAGGGACCCGACTACCCGTAATCCATCCATCTCTGTATCATCAAGATCGATTCATTGGTTTAGGTGTGAAAGCGTGCAGATAGACAGTGTTAGTTACTTTCGCATTTATAATAGGTAACTATTAATATGGAATTAAGTTTGAGTTTTAGATATTAGTATCAAAAACATTATGTGTATGAACTGTATGGAGCCTTATTCTTCGGGGCCCAATACCCAAAACATGTGGTTTCTACATAATCAGATTGAGGCGTGACTTTAAGAATCTGCTGGACACACACCACTCCAAATAAGCGCAATTATTACTCCCGAACTACCGCTTCCGGTCTGTCCCACTCACTTTTTTCAGTTTGTTACTCCATCATGACTTTAAGCACCTATATTTTTAATTCTTGACGGCAAACCCTTCACGACTCTTCGTTAGTACACAGCTACGTAATCTCTCGCATCTGCACAAGTAGTTTCAACTCAAATTAAACTGACAAAACTGTTATTAAGCTGTCATATGCCATGCGTTATTTAAAACGAGTTTGCAGCAAGAGATCTGCGATAAATATCGTATATTTCCATTTATTTATGTCCACTTGGGGCTTTGTACTAAGATGGTTAAGTATTATTATTCAGTAAGATTATTAGTTGACTGTTTCTGTGGCGCGAGCGATTCCCACTCAGTGTAAGTATTTGTACATACATAGGTACAGTCAGCGTCAGAGAAAACAGACCCCCTCATGCTTTCATATCATTAACAAGGGGGGTCCCTTTTCTCTGCAGCTTACTGTACATACACATCCCACCTTTATCCCCGGAGGGTTAGAAGCGGTGAATTAACACCCACATTTCACCAATTATTATATTCGGTCCTACGTAATAGGGGGTGAACCTATTGCCGTATTCCCGCACTATTGATAACTCGTGCCATGTATCTGAGGTTGAGTCTGGGCTGTATATATCTGTCTGATGTTAAACAGCCCTATATCTTAGTCGCCTTGTACGACACCGCATGGGAGGAGATGGGGTGGCCCAAGTTCTACTCTGCTGGGAACCACGCAGCGACTATTTCTATGCATGAATATGTCTATATGCATTGGTTTGGGTATTTATGTGCCTCGGAGAGCACGTTAAGCCGTTGGCCCCTATTGTCATACGAACATCTATGGCAGTCGTTACGGGTAATTGGAGCCCTCAAAAGTCCAACTAGTCTAACTACAGAACTAAGTTTTTGCTAATAATTAGTGGTGGTCAGATGGCAGTCGCTTCACGGAAAATATCGAAGTATAGTCCAACCCGCAGTTAGACTGGAAAAATCGGACCCCAGACTCGGAGTTGAAACCTTCGGATGCGACTGGGATAACGCTAGGATGAAGAACTCATCATTATCATATGCTCACGCCTATTTACCACCGGGGTAGACAGACACATAACCCGCCATTTCCTTCTGTCCTTACATACTTCACGAGCATCCTCTACTCAAATAAAATAGTTAAAGTAAATCGATTAAGAAAGAGAAAAGAGAATCGTCCTCGGGCGGGACTCGAACCCGCGATCTTTCCCTTACAGGGGGAATGCTCTGACCACTAAGCCACCGAGACCCGCACGAAGCCAATCCAAATTCCTCTATACATCCGTCTTTGGGGCATTCCCCCTGTAAGGGGGTTCGAGTCCCACCCGAGGACGATTCTCTTTTCTCTTTTTTGTATAGTTAGCATAATCAGTTACCGCTACGCCACGGACAGCCTCCGTGGCGTAGCGGTAGTGAACGCGGCCGCTACGCAGGAGGCGCGGGTTCGATCCCCGCTCAGTGCAAATATTTGTGTTCATGAAATATGGGTATTTGCATTGGTCTGGTCGTGCCTCGGAGAGCACGTTAAGCCGTCGGTCCCGGTTGCCATAAGAACATCTATAGCAGTCGTTACGGGTAGTTGGAGCCCTCAAAAATCCAAAAAAAAAAAAAAACAACGGTCTAACTGCAAAGCTTCGATATCGCCTAATGTTAACATTGGGTTGTGGAGGTCAGATGACAATCGCCTCACGGAAAATATCGAGGTCTAGCCAAATTCGTAGTTAAGACTGTTAAAGCGGACCCCAGACTCCGAGCTGAAAAAGCTTCGGATGCGACTGGGAATTAACGCTAAGAGGAAGAAGAAGTTAGCATAATAAATGCTTCAAAATTTCATTCAATAGTTAAAGTATGTTATCGATACGTTATTTATCGATTAAGTCCCCGCCCTACTCAGAATCGTTTCTTCCAAGCCATTAGCTGCGAGTGTCTTACGATTTTTCGCAACGATTCGGCTGTAATGGCCGTGAAAATAGTTTGGAAAATGGCTTTTCATTCAGACTGGTTTTAAAAGAAAATCCAAGTGTATTAATATGTTTTTAATGTTCTTATCTTATATTTAAAATGCTTTTGTGTTAATTTTTGTTAACTTACCTTTCCATCAGGTGCGCAGTGTGCTTGTCTGCCACCTAAGTGGTATAAAAAAACAAAAAAACTAGCCTGTGCCTGGCGAAATGTGGGTGATAATAGACTTCTGCCTACCCTTTCGGGGATTTACTGGCTTGAGTATATGTATGTATGCAGCCTGAGCCCGCAGCTCCACCTTCGTGGTTCCCAGTGGAGTAGAATAAGGCTACCCGATCTCTTCCTGTGGGTGTCGTAGAAGACTTACACCCGTATTCACAAACAATACTTCGCTATGCGTACAACAAAAACTGTGCAAAGAACGACAAATTCTCAGTGCGTTCGTTTTGGCAAGCCTTTTTATTCATTGATAACACATAAGTAATACTTCGTTGAGGGAACGCACTGCGTTAGATACTGCTCCGTGATGTTTGTGAATTAATTTTACCAGCCTTATGCGCTCGAGCACACTATGAGACCCACAGTGTTGTTTGTGAATACGGGTGTTAGGGTTAGGGCTGTTCTCCATCCGACAGTAACCATACAGCCCATGAAAAAGTCGCTTGACAGCAATATAGCTCGCCGCTTCCCAACAAACATTTTTGAAGTCGCCACAACGTGCCGAATGTAACTTTTGGTTGTATAAGCATGTCGCCAAAACGTCGTTATCACGTCGTTACGACCGAAAAAGGGCCCATTTTATACGACTTACAGTTGTATAAGAGTCGCATAGTAGTCGTATCAATGACATATTCAGTCGTATAATGGTCGCATAGATGTAGTGAAATTCATTTTTTGCAGCATTATGGTCTACAATACCACTGTTTTACGACACTTTGTCGAATACCAGTGCAAATGACGACATTTTTATTGAATTTTGTTGTACTCATAATAGTGAAGAGTGAAAGAGACATTATAAATTAGAGTTGTCAAAACTCTACCTAGTTTAAGTTAGCCATATTCATTTAATTTCAATATGTTATATCTCGAAACGCGTGTTGAAGTGCATTAATCTATTGGGGAATTAATTTTATCGTGTAATATGCGCTAGTTTTCTTAGTATAATGCACGCGCCTTAGAAATACTTAAAATTAAACAACATTTCTCACTATATTTTTAGCGCACGTGCTAAAAGTTACTTTTATACGACTCTAAGACGCGACACAACCGTAATACGACTACAAAACGACCTTTCATTCTGTGCAGTTAATTTTATGTGCAATAATTAGCCGCCATATTAACAAAATTAGGGTTCAACGAGTAAATTTTAAATTTTATTTTAGTAGTAAAAATAATATGATGTGATTTAATGGACGTCGATAAGTTTTTAACCAAGATAGATTTTTCGAAGTTAATACATAATTATGTATTTGAGATGGCTATGGATATCCACACACATCTTTATCACCATTTAAAATAAATAAAACCAACCAATATTACTTGACTATATTATTTACTTATAACTTCCATGGTGATATACATAAAGAGCTGCATAATTCTACATACAAACTCTAGTTACCTACCTATATAAATATGAATCAAATAGGTAAGAAACGGACCTTGAAATATCACTTGTCTCTTTTTTTTCTAATATGCAAATAGACAGGGCGATTTTATAGTCATTTCGGAAGAAGAGATTTTGAGCACAGTATAAATATTGTATTTATATCCACGGAATTGCCCCAGAGGAAAATTCCGTAATTCCACTGTATTATATAGTGCAACCTTGATATAACGACCCTTGAAATAACGAATTTCTCGCTTTAACGAATTTTTCATTATCCGAAGTTTATCATTTTTGCTGGTTTCGCTTTCGCTTTCATAGTCTATTTCACTATCACTGAAACATTTATTTTTTCAAATATTTCATCTTATTTATCTTGTTTTGTCTCTACTACTTCAAACAACTAGATCCGCTTTCTGCGCTTTGATTTTGCAAGGAACTCTTCTGAACTCAAAATTAAATTTTGTACGGAACCACCTTCAGTTTCATTAAAAATAGAGATAAAGAATGACTGACTTGTAATGTTAAGGTACTCTACAGCTATGCGACATTCAGTCACTTAATGGTAGTATAATAGTGTTCAAAATGACTAAAAGTCGTGTAAGAGTGCAATTTATCACTCTATTACGATTATCGCGTATAAGTAGTTCTTGCGACTCTAATACGATTCAGTTTGGTGTAAAAGTTGTATAGACGTTAGTAAGACGACATCATCGGTTTTACCACTGAAAGTTGTGTAATGGTTATAGAAAACAGTCGCGGAGACGTTTATACGACGTCTTTATACGACTACAAGTTGTATAAGGATAAAGAGGCACTGAGTCGTATTAAAACCTAAAATGACTTCTATACGACGTTTAAAGAACATTAAGTCGTGTAATTTTCACTTATACGACTAAAATGTTTGTTGGGTTATTACGCGAGACCGTAGAAAAATGCCAATTTGTTGGCCGGCGAAAATGGGAATATGACGTATATGACAGTTGTCAACGTATGTCACCCCCCTAGACAAGTGGCATTTCGTTGCTCGGCGTATGATGGAATAGAATGACAAATGTATGGGATTTGACGTATATGACAGGTGTCAACGAATGTCAAAAATGTCAAATCCTATACATTTGTCATTCTATTCCATCATACGCCGAGCAACGAATTGCCACTTGTCTAGAGGACATAATAGTGTATAAATGACAATGAATATCTTTTATTGCTGGGAAAACTATATACCTACAGCACATAAAAAAAATAAACTCTATTAATACCATCGTAATACTAGCGTATTTCCCAAGGCTTTACCCGTAATCACTCATTACTGTATGTAATTACTTACGCACATAGCCTACTTAATTACCAAGTAGAGAGTACCTAATGAGATGATGGCCACCTTCTTATTAGCAGTGGTTCATTATAACATAATTATATGTTCGTAGGCGTGAATTGTAGGCTCGTGGCGGTGTGGTTTTATACTAGTGTATTCTTTTTATAACCTAGTCTTTGCGCCACCGAGATTTTGTTTGTATTTTTTGATCGGGTTTGATCCCCGCTCAGTGCAAATATACAAATATATACAGACAGACAGGTGTTAATATTACTTATGTTAGGTACGAAGAAGTATGGATGGTATACATTGATATATTTGTTTTATTTGCACACATAACTTATATATAAGCGCGAATAGCTCGAAAAAAAGGTGACTGCCCTGTGGCCCTACCCAATGGCACTAATGGTAGTGTCAAGGGTAAAATTCTTTCCCCGTGACACCACCAGTAGTGTCAAAAGTAATTTTCTGCAATTGTAAAGTAATACACACAAAGATTTCGTTCTGTTCCTTCTTCACGACCCGAGAACTGAACCAAATTTAAAACGATCGAACTAAACTTATTATGCAAAGAACCATCGACGCACTACCATCATACACATCACATTATAGGTTTTTGTAAAAGTGTAAATTATCGTGTAGCTAGTAATTACTAGCGCTAGTATTAGTAATTATCGCCTAGCACCTAGCAGTAAGTCGGACAGGTGTAAAGTAGGCGGGGTCGGTTATTAGCCAGCCAGGCATCCATCACCCCGAAGACATTTGAGTATGAAGTATTGTCTCTTTGTTTCGAGAAAATAAATATTGCAGACATTTTACGCAGAACCATCTAGACTTTAAGCAAGCTTTATCTAACTTGTCTTTTGAATGCGGATAAACATACTTAAGTTGATGATTTTTTGTATATTTTTTATGCCACTTGACTATCAGGCTACTTCTCACTTAGCAGTCTGTAACTCTACCGCTGCGCCATAGAGGTAATCAAAATCGTCCTATACCTATAAAAAATATAATCATATACTCACGCCAGTTAATCTTCGAAGGGGTAGGCAGAGGTGTATTAACACCCACATTTCGCCAATTATAATTTTCGGTCCCACGTATTAGGGGGCAAGCCTATTTCCGTCTAGCGGACACGGGTTGTATATTTGCAGTCGGATGTCTATTAAAAATTAAAAAAACAACTCGTTATTTTCAAACATCACTCAGTCTATTTCCAACCCTTATTCCCCCTAGTCCGTTCTCACCCCGTTTCACCCCTCACGGTGAAATTTCAATTGGCACAAGTTTACCAATTAAACGCCATTCAGACGTCCCGCCTTAATAAAGCGATGGAAATAATTAGAATTGTTATTTTAACTACGTTTTATTACTTCACTGCGATTAGAGACAGTTGTCTTAACTTTTGAATACTTTCGACGCCATTTTGAACTAGTTTTTTCACAACAAAATTGACATTATGTATTTTCAAAGCAATGCAATGTTGACGTATCATCAATTATTTTCGTGTAATATCATTTGACAGTTTGTCTTTCTGACACATGACATTGGCGAATTGTGGTGGACTTCCACAAAAAGCCACTCTTAAAAGTTGAAGTTGAAGTATCATCAATTATAAAACCAAGTCGCTGTCGCTGTCTGTCCGTCCCTATGTATGCTTAAGTCTTCAAAACTACGCAACGGATTTTGAAGCAGTTTTTTTTAATAGATAGAGTGATTCAAGAGGAAGGTTTATATGTATAATACGTGCATAATATTGTAGAGAAACACTGATAAATTTAGAGATAATACCACGCGGGTGGAAAATATGGCGGTACGAAGTTCGCCGGGTCAGCGAGTGTTTTATAATTCTCAACTCCGGGCAGAGCAGGGTGTTAAGAGTGATCCCAAGTTTAGATTCCTTTGCGAGCAAGTAATGATAAAGAAGGAGACTCAGTTCGGGCCTGGAAGAGACTTAGGACCTTTTCCGGGGACAGATTGGGAACACAGTGGTGCCCACACCCGAGGGGGCCATCTCGAAACCGGAGATGGCTCTGGATCAGTCGGGGTGCAAGGGAAATGCCTTAGGCAATCTCACACCCCGGCATCTAAAGACTGAGTGCGACCTGCCTTGGGTTGCGGGAACGGAAACAAAATTCAACAAGGGTGGTACCGCGGGTAACAGCTAGTAAATGAAAATAAAACGTTCAATTCGGAAGTCAATCAACGTCAAAGTGGAGGCAAATTTGTTCAAACTATTTCAATTAAAAGCTGAGAGGGGTATTTGTACCTAATGCGAGCAGATTGCGGCGTTTTTATATAGTACGTAAGTACGAAAATAGTTTTCAGATTGATTCGACTGGAAAGCTAGCTGGTTGTGGTTTTGGTCAAGTGTCCATACCTTCATCCCTACTAATATTATAAATGCGAAAGTAACTCTGTCTGTCTGTCTGTCTGTCTGTCTCACTTTTACGACTAAACCGCTGAACCGATTTTGATGAAATTTGGTATAGAGGTAGGTTAGACCTTGAGAAAGGACATAGGCTATGTTTGGTCGCGATAACCGACATCCACGCGGGCGGAGCCGCGGGCAAAAGCTAGTCCAAAATAAGATTCATTTTCGAATGAAATATATTCTCGAACGATTTCGAATGATTATCCCTACTAATATTATAAATGCGAAAGTAACTCTGTCTGTCTGTCTGTCTGTCACGCCCAAACCACTGTACCGATTTTGATGAAATTTGGTATAGGGGTAGATTAGACCTCGAGAAAGGACATAGGCTATGTTTGATCGCGATAACCGACATCCACGCGGGCGGAGCCGCGGGCAAAAGCTAGTTTAAAATAAATCAAGTCTATTGGGTTCTATGAAATTAACGATTCAGGACCCAACTGAATTTAGAAAAGGTAGGCGAATGATGATGACTTTGAGAGTTTGTCGACATTAGTTTCGGGTGTGATTTATTTGTCACCAAAATAATATGGTTTGCCAACAATATAAGATCTAGCGCTCATATTTTTTCGTGCGTTATAACATAACATAACAATAGTAAACTTGATCCCTTATTTTAAACTAGTTTTTGCCCGCGACTCCGCCCGCGTGGATGTCAGTTATCGCGACTAAACATAGCCTATGTCCTTTCTCAAGGTCTAATCTATCCCTACAGGTACCAAATTTCATCAAGATCAATTCAGTGGTTCAGGCGTGAAAGCGTAACAGACACTCAGTTACTTTCGCATTTATAATATTAGTATGGATTATGTTGATCCATGTCGGGGCGCACGGTGTCATACATAGATTAATTGGTGTCATTCTGCGTGCAATAGTAGATAAATATTTGGCGGCAGACCTGCCATATTTGGTGGTAGACTTACCATATTTAGTGGCAATTTACTATTTTGAGTACCAATCTTTGATGAAAAAATGTAAACTTTGCTGACCAAAAATATATTTCCCATTATTTTTTTCAATAACGACGTTTTCATTGACTCCAGATTTTATGTTCCATGGCCTTAACCCTGTAAAAATTGTTTAACTCCTTTTGTAAATCCATAATTATGATAAATTCACCTCCCAGTCCTCGCACAAGTTTATCCCGAGTATTTCTTGTAAACAAACGCTTTGAACATAATTAAGCGTTATGGGTTTGCTCGGTTACCTCCGCCTTAACCCCGCCACATTCACACCGTGTTGTAACGCGACACCGATGCTATCTCGCGGATATGCGGAGTTTATCTCAAAACGATATCTCGTCTGTGTGCGGAGTTATTGGTGTTATTGTGTAAATAACAATGTGTAAATTCTTGGTTAATAGATGCTATTAATAATGGATCTATCCGTGTGTTGATGGAGAAAGAATACAAGTATCTCCACCCCATCTCATCCGAAGGGTGTCGTAAGAGGCGACTAACGGAAAAATACGCAGACGACATCATTGCGAGAGAAGGAAAACTTGAAATAAAACCCTGTACCAACCCTGCGACCGGCGTGGAAACAGTAGGCCAAAGCCTTGCAATATTGCAAGAGGCCTATGTCCAGCAGTGGAGTCAATCAATCAATCAATCAATCAATCAGCCTATTGCAGTCCACTGCTGGACATAGGCCTCTCCAGCAGTGGAGTGTGATAGGCTAATTTATTAAATAATAGATCCCGTTTTTGCGACCCACAGGATTCATTTTCTTTTAGGACACCTCGTTATGATTTCATCATACCTAATAGTAAGCAAAGGCAATGTCTCAGAAAAGAGGCTCACCATTACAAACACCAAGAATGTTACAATGGTGGCACTCAGCTTGATGACCTCATCAAATGCTTTTTCACACCCCGCTTAAAGTACCTGGGCTGTAGGAAGAGGGAAACACGTGAGCTGTTAAATAATTCCAAGACTTTATGGTGCAGCAAAGAAAAGAGTCACCGAACTGTTTGGTTCTTGATGGAATTGTTTGTACCGTATACGAGTGACATCTAAGCTCTGTTTGTGTGGTCCTGTATTGGAAACGACTTAGGTGGCAGTCAAGCACATGGCCCAATTGATGGGAAGTGGTTACCGTGGCCTATGGACGTGTGCAAAGCCAAGTGCGTCACACTCATGTTACCAACCCTTTGAAACCTGCCCTAAGTGCGAAGTCACTTCGATTTCAGCCGTATCGAAGTGTCACCATCTTCGAATTGTCTTGGCGGAGGTCTCATGATAGGCCTACAGAAATAGAAGGTACCCAATTAAGTACAAGGCTCCCTTCTAGGTTATTTCATTACAAAACAAGTTTTATGTGCCCAGCGTGACTTCCTAATTATAAAATTAATGTTTACAATTTCTGTTCGTAATTAAAGGAACAATACAACGGAATTTACTAATTTAACTAATTTTATTACGTACTATAATAATATTTCGTAGGCTTAATTTTTAATTATTCAATTAAAATAAAAAATACAAATAATGAAAAGATTTCCGGGGTACTTTTGTACTTAATTTTGTAAGTTCCTTAGTGTTTTCAAGGTCCAAATATAATAATAATGAGGCTCCCTTAGCTTATAATAGATATTATCAAACTGAAGTTAACGTATAAAATATACATAAAATTCATAAATAGAAGGTAATAGGAAGGCATGGACTGTAAAAAGAAAAATAAATAAACCTATAGTTAAGTTAATTAACCTATAAAACCTATTGTCCAATCTCCTGCTGGATGTCTTTCTCAATATGAGCCAAAGCACTCGATCCTCCGCCTTAAGCGTCTTCACATGTAGCCAGATTCATCTGCGGATGTTAGCGGCGGACGCGTCCACCGACGTGTGGACGGGGCACGGGGTGATTTGATTGTCTGTGGCAGGTATTTAACGTTAAATATATTTATCCGCAGATGTCATCAACGGATGAGTCCGCCGATGACATCTGCGGATGAATCGGTCTACGTGTAGAGGAGCCATTACGCATCCAATCTATACCAGCCATTGTTTCAGGTTAACTAGCCACTTTTTTTCAGGACGTCCGTCCATCTTACAGGGCATCCTACCTTCCTAGTATTCATGATAGAACAATTATTGTTTTTGCAATTAGTTGAAAATAAAATAAAATCTGTCTTTTATTTGCGTTCTTTGTTACACTGCGAAATAAAAGAGGCCCACCTTAAGACGCTTTGACTAATCGTTCGCGTAATTATCCCGGGTTATTGGCAGCACAAGATGGCGTCCTGTCACATTTGACGTTTACAAGTTTCGCGCCATTTCCCCGCGCCACTAACTGTATTAGTTTATAAAGATTACGAGCTATTTTAAGCGTGTAAACTTCTTGGAAAGGTAGGTTAGAGGTTATAACAGATTGAAGGACATTTTATTGTATTTAAATTAGTATCTGTACAGTAATGATCACTTAAACTCGGGACATAATTATATCTTGGACCTAAAATGTGCCCTATACGCGCAGTACACGTTTCTTGGGTGTCTTTTGAGGATAGCACGGGGTGCTACTGCGGTGGATGAACTCAAGCATAGATTATTATAAAACAATCCGTGCGGTCCAGGACCTCGTTTTTCTTGCGATTGAGGTCCAAGATACGTGTATCGAAGTATAAGTACATGTCCCGTCTGATTCATTTACGTAGAGCCTAAATTGATGACGCTAACTTTATTTTGAGTTAGATTTTATATCCTGATCAACCTCTGAGCTTTTTCCAACTCAGTTGGGGTCGGCCAGTTTAACTGCGACGCTGCTGAACTTTGCCAATTTTCGTGAAGTGACTGCCATACCTATAACCTTCACAACCCATTGGCGATATCGAATTTCTCTAATTAGATCAATTGTCGGAGTTTTTAGGGTTCCAACTACCAGTAACGATTGCCAATATTGCCATAGATGTCTGTATCAAAAGTTTTTGGCCTCTTCTTACCTCGCAAGTCCAAGAGGAACTCCTGAAATAGAGCCTCTTTTGTCAATCTGTAGGTATACCGACTTACAAGGGAGGTTTACTCGGCCACATACGACTTGGTGATGCTTCTTGTAGGTACCCTATAGAATTTTAAAATACCTATAGAGGTCGTATGCATAGATGTCACTGTTCCCATGAGTTACGGGAACGGGAATAGAAGTCCACGCAACCAGAGCCACGGACAATAGCTTTTCGCAATTAAGATACCATGTTCAAATCATCAAAAGCTTCAAAGTCTTTCAATACACAATTCATAATTAAACCAATAAATAAAATGTATATTACGTTTGCGAATGTAAAATTTCTACTCATTACTCTTGTACAGCGTGCGAGTGAGACAAGGCTACTGACGTCAGATAGCGCCTCTCGCTCGCGCGCGTTCGTTTTATTTTAGAGTGCCACGGTATCGGACGTGAGGGCCACCCAGATGCTAACGTAGGGCTGTCTATAACTCTTAAAATCTTAATTTTCTAACCATAAAATGTCAACAAATCTCAGCTTTCGTGGCGTAGCGGTAGTGAACGCGGCCGCTACGCAGGATTCGATCCTTGTTCAGTGCAAATATTTGTATGCATGAATATTGATATTTGCATTGGTCTGGTCGTGCCTCGGAGAGCACGTTAAGCCGTCTGTCCCGGTTGCGATACGAACATCTATGGCAGTCGTTACGGGTAGTTGGAGCCCTAAAAAGTCCAACAACAACGGTCTAACTGCATTGCTTTGATATCGCCTAATGTCACCATTAGGTTGTGCAGGTCACATGGCAGTCGCTTCACGGAAAATATCGAGGTCCAGCCAAATCCTCAGTTAGACTGGTAAAGCGGACCCCAGACTCTGAGGTGAAAGCTTCGGATGCGACTGGGAATTAACGCTAAGGTGAAGGACCTATAGTTTAAAGGGGTTTTGAAATATGCCACGGGCAAAGACGAGACATGTCAGCTGGTAGTTTTATAAATAGGACAGTCTTATAACTCAAATATCTTAATAGTAAATCGTACTATTTATATAATGACTGGAAATTAAAGTACGTTCAAGTGCAATATTGTCCAAGGCTCTTCTTCCTCCTAGCGTTAATTCCCAGTCGCATCTGAGGCTGCAGGTTTGGTTGAACTTCGATAATTTCCGTGAAGCTACTGCCACCTGACCTCCACAACCCAATAGCGATATTGGGCGATATTGCAGTTGTTGGACTTTTTAAGACCCGTGACGTCTACCATAGATGATCGTATGGCAACCGGAACCGTCGGCTAAACGTGCTCTCCGAGGCACGACCAGACCAATGCAAATACCCATATTCATGCATACAAATATTTCCTGCGTAGCAGCCACGCCACAGAGTAAGCCGTCTAAGTTTCGTACACAAGTAAATTGATTTGAATATTTGACCATACTAAATGCTTTAAAATTTCTTTCAGTAGTAGCCGTCAAAGTAATGCTGCATAGCTCAAAGTGGCAACCCTAGCACAAAATATAATTATCGGTAAACTGCTGAGCAGAATTAATTTGTCAAAACATGCGTCCAGTTCATTATTAATAAAACGGAATAAAATGGCTAGCAGAGGTCATGATGGAGATATTTATAAACTAGATGTTTTTGCGGCTGCGTTCACGTTATGTCCGGAATATCTCGGAAGTTCTGCTTTTGCAGTATCGATCACTTGTATGTATTAAGTAAAGGACATAAGATATTAGACTAAGTAGACTAAGCATTTTTTGTAAATAGACCAAAAAAAAAAGCCCGCTGAGTTTCTTGCCGGAGTCTTCTCAGGCCGGGGCCGCGTTTCGAACCGGGTTGTCCATTTGCTAAGCTAGTCTTTAGTACATTATATGCCGTTTTGATGGTCTATACAGAATAAATGATTTTTGACTTTGACTTTGACATCATCCATTTTGGTCTAAAATTGAAAGTACCGGCCAAAGAAAAAAAGCCCGGTCTTCCGCCTACCGCATCCAGTCTGCTCTCGCGGTTTCCACTCTAATACTCGTTTGCTTCAACAGCCCATGGTCCTTCGACAAATATGGCCAGTCCACTGCCACCACTTCAGCTTGCTTATTCTGCGAGCTATGTCGGTAACTTTGGTTCTTACTTCTTCGTTGAATGACCTGGGGCCCTAGACAAAGTGACATTCTATTGATGGAATCGCGCTGAAGCGAACCATTTTTAAGGTTTTAACAATGGATTTTGGGATATTACGGTGGTTATAGTAATAATGATAAGTTAAATAATGTATTTCGAGTTACCAAGACTCAAATTTCATTAAAAAAAAAATAGTTATATTAATAATAATAATATGTTTATTTATTTAAGAAACAATGTCTCATTGTGGTTAGTTATAAAAGACTTATCCTACGTTAGTACAGTAATTTAAATCTTATATGAAAGCTGATTTATTGATTTAATGATTTATGTCAATTTTATACTACAATTAGCAATTCCGAGTTATTCCGGTCCACTGGCGTTTTCGCCAATAGAATGTCACTTTGTCTAAGGCCCCTGGTTACGAATTATATCCTTCAAAAGCATAGCTCGCTAGTCAGTCGCTACATAGCGCGCTCCGTGATTTTTTGGTCTTGGACTATCAAGGTCCACGTTTCAGCACATTTACGTCATATCAGGTAGGACGTATATTAGATTTCCTCCCTTAAATCACCGAAGGGGTAGGCAGAGGTGTATTAAGACCCACATTTTGCCATGCTATGTTTTTGTCTGGTGTAGTCGCCTTCTACGAGACTTACGGGAAAAGATGGGGTGGCCGTATTGTACTCCTCCGGGAAACAACATCATCATCATCATCATCTGCATATAGACGTATTCTCCTGATTGCATCCGTGGCCAAGATGACCTCGGAGCTCAGGGTCCGCCTTCCGGCTCTTCCTTCTCCACTTCGCACGATCTTGGGCGTCCATGGTAGTGAGACCATTAGCACGCATATCACCCTCCACGACGTCAAGCCAGGACTTCTTTGGCCTACCCCTTTTACCTGGACCCGCCGGGGGTACAACAATAGTCCGGGAAACAACAATAGCTAGTAAAAACAAAGAGAGAGAGAGGGAGAAAATAAAACTATAAGAAGATTCATTTAAAGTTTAATTTATGAATTGTAAATCTCAAAAACACATATAAACCGGCTAAAAACGAAAGTGTATAATTCTCACACCGTGGGATTATAATTTGTCTGGTGTATATGTTCACGACTGCGCCGCTGGAGCGTGGGCAGAGCCCAATGACTTTATAGACCTCACACGTCGATGATATAGATGTCAATGGGGAAATACAGGTTGTTGTTTTAGATAACAAAAGATATTGAATAATTTTATTGATTCTTTAAAACATACATAGGTACCTACATGTCATACACACATCTCTAAATATAAAAATGAATCCCTATTTCCCTTGGTCACGCCATCACGCGTGAACGGCTGCACAGATTTCGCTAATTCTTTTTTTAGAATATTCCTTAAAGTACGGGGATGGTTCTTACGGAGAGAAAAATTGAAAAAAAAAAAAAAGAATTGACTGTTAGGCGGTATAAAGTTCGCGGGGTCAGCTAGTATATTATATTCACGGTTATGAAACCCTGAAGGTGTAGGCAGACGTGTATTCACACCTACATTTCGCCTACTATGATTTTTGGTCTCATGTAATAGGGGACGAGCCTATTGTCGTCAAGCGGGCATTTTTTCATGTCCTGTACGTTTACAGTCGGAAAGAAAACAGCCCTATCCCTTAGTCGCCTTTTACAACACCCACAGGAAGAGATGGGGTGACTGTATTCTACTCCACCGGGACCTACACGGCTACAAAATATGAAATGTTAGTATTGTATAGCGATATAAGCACTTGGGAATGGCGCTGCTTATCCCATAACACAGGGTGTTCAGGCTATATTTTGGGCAGCAATGACTTTAAAAAATGAAGGGAATCAAGAAATGCGCGCCCGAAAGGGAGAAGAGGCCAGTAAGGCGCGCATCTCCTCAGAATCGACCTATTCTAAAGTCGGCCACCCACTAACAGTTTATCGAACGACAACCGGATGATATCGGTCTGTCAGTTCATCGCAATAGCCCACACACTTACAGTTTCGTATACGATTTTGGACTGATGGCTAATATGTGTGTGGCCGCTTGACGATTCCGGTCAGCAAAGACAGTTAAAGGCCGGACAGACTATGGCCGTCGGCATTTTATACGTAATAGCATCAGACTAAAAGAATAAAATAATGTTATTATTTTAGTCTGAGGTAATAAATTATGATGACATAAGGACTGCAGGCCGCCGGACAGACGAAAAACTGCAGGCGGACTGTAAGTGGGTGGCCGCCTTAACCAAGATGATTGATACGGTGATTTTAGGGTGGGAAAGAAGTTGCATTTTTTGTATTGTACTGTCCCCATTCAGTCTACGTACCGAAACCTCAGCATATCATTTCCAATTCTCGCCACCTTACAAGCCACACCGCAACATCCTGTATACGAGAATCATAAAACAACAAACGCGTCGCGTCGCCCACACTGGCCTGTAAGTACATGTATTTTGCAAGAAAAGGAATAGGTATATTAAGAGTACTTATTGGTACATGCACACTTTGTTCTTTGATTTATCAACAAACAAAAATATATACCTTCTTTGGCTTCTTGCTTTTTGCTTGTCTTGTTTTGGTTAATCCCGGTGGCATCCGAAGCTTTCCGTGTTTTCCAGTCTAAGTTGTAAAGTTCCAGCCCGGGTCCTAACCTGGACTGGAACTCAACTCAACACAATGATGGTGTAACAGGTTTAATTAAAGAAAATAGACAGACCTAATAGTCCAGTCATTTGGTATTTTTACCTGGAAAGTTTTCCGGGAGTTTTGAAAATTGGCAATTTTATAGATTTTGATATGCTCTTTCCAAATTTGAACTTTGCCACCTCGTATGTTTGCCGCTCGCGCCGCCATTTTGAAAAAATGGCGCCCAAAAGCAGTTTTTTGATAATTACTCCTTTCCGACGCATTTTACAGGAAAAACATATTTAACAAAATAAAAGTAGAGGAAATTTCCTACAATTTGTGATATTTTTTTTTTCCCTAAAATCAATAGTTTCGGTGTAGGAGCGCCGTAAACTGTAATTCAATACACGTTTCGGCAGAAATACTCATTTCCACACCACCATGAGGTAGAGAAATCGGCGCGTTTTTTTATCGTGGTATCCCTTCTATCTACTTCATTAGAAGCCATGGCTCTGTAAATGCAAACGACACTGTGAAATGATAAACGTATACTGATGACTCAGACTAAATATTTCTGTTGAGCTCAGCCGGGGCTAAAGTAAAAGTAAGTAAAGTATATCTTTATTGTGCACACCAAGGAGAAAACATGTGTCATTAGGTGGTACATTTGGGTATAAACAATAGGCGGCCTTATCACCTAGTGGCAATCTCTTACAGGCTAGATGTTTCTTAGAAGGGAAAGAAGGGGCCTGACACAGAAGGGCGCATTTCTTTATACCTGCGGAGACATGACAGACTATAGTTACCTATAATTACTATATATAACCTTCGTATAATTTTTATAATTTACAAATCACAGTATGAGCAGTTTAAAGTAAATATTACACGTTGGTGTGGATGTATAATGGTTTACGGCGCTCGTACGCCGAAACTATTGATTTTAGGAAAGAAAAGGTTTCACATAAATTGTAGGAAATTTTCTCTACTTTTATTTTGTGTAATATGTTTTTCCTGTAAAATGCGCCGGAAAGGAGTTATTATCTAAAAACTGCTTTTGGGCGCCATTTTTTCAAAATGGCGGCGCGAGCGGCAAACATACGAGGTGGCAAAGTTCAAATTTGGAAAGAGCATATCAAAATCTATAAAATTGCCAATTTTCAAAACTCCCGGAAAACTTTCCAGGTAATGTTCTAGGTTTTCGCCCAAATGACTGGACTATAATGGACAGACCTAATTATGGTTTTACAGTCCTAATAATGGACAGACCTAATTATGGTTTTACGGGAAGGTTTTAATAAACCTGTAAAACCATAATTAGGTCTATCCTTTTACGTGGTACAAGTACGAGTTGAGGTATGTATATGCTGCTGGTGGATGTGCGGAGTCACGCGTAAGGTTCACGTAAGGAATTCTCGCATCCTACCACCATGTTCGTGACATCGCAGAAAAAAGTTGTTTAGCAGTACATCTTCAAGTCTCGATTGAAATAGGTTCCTTCTAGGCAAACGTGCTTCATCTTAGACCACACTTCTTGGAAACCAGTTACGTAGAAGTATGAAAAAATACTTCAGGGAAACCAATTACGTAGACGTATTAAAAAAGCCTTCAAGGAAATCGGTTATGAAATTCCAGTTTCCTAGACGACCGAAGCGACATCGCCACTAACCATCAGGTATGATGGAGGTTAAACTTTAGCCTATTACTGTAAAAAAAATGCAGAAGAGTTGTCTTCTTTGGTATGGCCATGTTTAGCGGCGACCGCCAGGCTATGTAGGTAACAAATGTCTGACCAGAGCCCCTATAGCAGGGGTAGACCAATTTTTTTTCTCTCTATCAGTTACAGGGATTTCCAGATGTTTATAATATGTAGTATAAAAAATCACGCTTTCAGTTTATTCGGTAAGCCTCCGATTTATAAGACCGATATCTTGTAGACTTGTAGTCATTTCACTAACAACTTGTAATATGATATCATCTATGAATTTACTTAATTCTTCTCATTTGTCAACAATTCAGTCGAAAGTCCAAACAGATAAGTCAGAAAATAAAATCAAATATTTTAAAATGCGTTAGTTAAATCATTCATTAATTTTTAAACGGCTTGTAAGTGTGTTTCAAGATATTTTTGTATGGGTTCCGTATAATAACTATTTATTTTATTGTTAAGTAAATCTACTGCCCGATTCTGAAGCTGGATTTTAAAGTATACGCTCATGGTTTCCTGTAAAGTGAAAAATAAATGTAGGTGAAGAATGAAAAGAATGAAAGAATGAATGAGAAAATCCATGATATTTTCGGCAGTTTACGAGAATGTTGGACATTGAGATTAAATTGAATAAAAAACTATTCTAAACGCATTCTATTGCGATTTATTAGGTAGTATTATTTACACTGAGCCCGACGTTCTGATTGATTTTCAGCAGTCTTGATCACGGAGAGACTACATGGAGATGATGGTTGTCTGTATAAATTAAGTGTACCTAAGGCATCTCAAAATATCCGAAGCATTAAATTGTTGGTGTTATATTTACGCAGTAACCGAAATTACTTTATATTTTTATATATTTATACCTATATCTCTGTCTGTCTTTCGTCTTCCCTTCACACATTTCACTAAGTTCTCTACTTCTCACTCTCTCCTCTCGTAGGTCTGCTGTAGGAAATTTCTTATAGAAATAAGTAGAGCCTCTGTACAACTATTTCCACCTATGTATCTCTCTATATTTGTTTGTATGTACATAAATAAATAAATAAAATTACTCCTGCTCCCCCTAACCCCTCCTAGCTAAGCTAAATTGCTTATGTTAGAAGTGGGTTCACATCAGTATTGTAAAGGCCAGGATTCGAACCCGGGACCTCTCGATCTCAATTACTAAACCACTAAGCTACCGGAGCTGTCGTGTCGCATAACATACCTCTAGATTTCTTATATTACATTTTTTATATTTCTTTACGGATCTCTAAATACGCGCCTCCCACTGCATTTATCTTCTCAGACTATTATTAATCGCACTATTAGAGTTTATCCGTCAGTTCCTTACTTACTTATCTACAGCAAACTGGTCAACTTTTTAAATAAAAAAAATTATACTCAATTTGTCTATGGTAGACTAAGTAGGCTGACAATATTTTTTGCCTCCGTCTCGGCGTAATTAAAAAGTTAATTGGAGTCCATGTTGTTCTTTTTTTAAATTCTTGATTTTCGATGGCTATGGAATGTTGCGCGGTGATCGATTAAAAATGTCTGACTATTGTTTTTTTTTATTTTAAAATATACATTAGTCATCTTTAGGAGATATTAGTCTTAATACCTACATGGTTAGTACCTACGTATATTTGAAAAATAGGGCCTCTCCAATATCTTCCCGTGGGTGTCGTGGAAGGTGACTAAGAGATAGGGCTGTTCTTCATCCGACAGTAAAAATACAGCCCCTGAAAAAGTGCCCGCTTGAGCCTCGCCCCTTATTACGTTTGAGCGAAAATCATCATAGGCGAAATGTGGGTGTATAATGGTTAAATACTACGTTTATCATTCGTTTCGTGCGGACCCGAAGCTTCGAATGTTTTATGGTAGTCCCCCTATTTTATTATCACGTGACTACAACTTTAATAAAAATAGTTCTTAAAATTTATCATTAATTTGGGAAAAATTAATTCTTATAAGCAGTTTAAATAAATTCATTAGAATTAAATAAATATTAAAGAACTCGAATAACATACGTAAAGATAGATAGCAATGATATATCATCATCCAAGTTCATAATTAATCTGTGAATAAATCTCTGAACTCCCGCCAATTTTTAACAACTGTCAAACATGTTTTTTTTTTCTCGCGATTTTTAAAAAGGTCGGTATAGCTAGAGTTAAACCTATTTGCATCGTACATCATTCTTATTTAAAGGATTGTATTTTTTCCGCTTTTCGCCAATATGCCAAGCATTATGGTATTAAGACTCAAGGATTTATATTCTTCTCATCCACTTCGTTACGCTGTTAAACACAAGCCTCCCTTTAGACAAGTAGTAGGTAATTCTTTGGCCGGCGTATTGTAGAATAGAACGATGAATGTATGGGATTTGACGTATATGACAGTTGTCGACGTATGTCATAAACGTCAAAATACTTGTCACACACGTCAAATCCCATTCATTCATCATTCCATTCTACAATACGCCGGTCAACGAATTGCCATTTGTCTGACGATCCCCTTCCTCTTTACTCAAGTCCACAAAAAAACCATCACCTCACACGTCATCCAATCATTTTAATCTGTCAATACTCATTACCCCTACCACGGATCGTTACAAGCCCATTCTCACCTCTTCCACTTTGAACAAATACAAATATTAGTACGTAAATATGTCAGTATCGACATTAGTCAGTCGTGATCGGTCGGATGACAGACTTACAAGTTAGGGCTGTCGAAAATATCGATTCTATTTGTGTATTTGGTTAAATGGTTTTTATTAATTGATTCTGTTAAGATATTAAATTAAGTTAACCATGGAAAATGATAAACATAGATTTCCTGGTCTGGAATTTCTTACCAGTACACGATTTTTTTTATACAACGTAGGTAGCAGAAAAGCACACGGCCCACCTGATGTAAAGTGGTTACCGTGGACAAGCCTTTGGTCTTCCCACTGACAGCACAAAACTTCTCCAGTGAGCTCTGCTTACCTTACTCATCTGTAATTGTTTCAGAGTCTCTTTATTGTTTCTTGAAGTTGGTTTAAGTTTTTGTTGAAATTTTATTTATTTTTCTTTTTTAAGTGACTCGCCGTCCATCATTGACTTAGGTTTCTAATCACATTAAAATTATGAGAAAATGATTCCACGAGGTAAATTATGTTAAGGCAATAGAAATATATTTTTGCATTCATTTTGATGATTTCCCTCGATTACTCCAGAATCCCATCATCGGATCCCTACTCCCTGCACATGAGATCACTCTTGAAGTATCCCCTTTCCAACAAAACAAGAATTATTTAAATCTATTCATAATTGGCAGTTTAAAAAAACAAATAAGTACATAATTTAGTTTCGAATTGAGAACCTCTTCCATTTTGAAGTCAGTTAAAAAACCTAAATACCAGCTGAGTCCAGAATTTTTCTAAGAGTTCCAGCTCCCGTAAGGCACAGCGTAATATTACGCAACCCTACAATCCCAAGCCGTAATATTTAAAACAGAAATATCAAATTATTTAATTTTAAGACTCCAATCAACCAGATGTGATCCTCAGAACCAGGACCACCAACTTAACGCATTAGTGAACAGTTCACAAGTGTACCAACATTACGGCGTCAACACTCAAATGCGGGGTTGACATCACATACTGATATGATTTATAGTGTGGCAGCCCTGCTAAAAATATACTCGTAGGTATAAGTGTAGTTGAAGCTATGCGATAGTAGAGATTCGATTCTCAGCACTCCATGGATTCACTGTGCGGTCGCCGGGTCCATAGCGTGATACAGAGAGAAACACCGTGACGGCGACTGGGACTTGCGACCCAGATGTAGGTTTAGGGTGGCCACCTTGTTATGCATCAGCGCTCACCTCCACCGTCAGTAGTGTTCCCCCCCTATCTATCCAAATTTGGTAAGGTCCTATCAATGCCGCTTTTGATATTCGATTTAGTAAAGAGCTTACCTTAGCTCTTGGCAATCCGAGGTCTTTAGGTAAGTTGTACAGGGATTTAACTGGAATTCCCCTTGCTCCTACTTCTACGGTTTACTTTGGATACCTGATTATTCGAGAGTTAATCCCGGTTGCGGGGGACTCGTGGTTAAGTGGAAACCGAGTAGGTTACAAGGTTAAGCAACATTAGGCAGGTCAGTTTTAAGATGGGTGACCATTCTTAATGATATTGAGATCCTTCTGTGCTTTCGTTAAGCCGTCAACCAGGTTCTCATATGAACATCTATAGCAGTCGTTACGGGTAATAATTGGAGCCCTAAAAGTTCGACAATTCGGAAAATTCCGGGGAAAATGAGCCGAATCGTAATTCGTTAGCCGCGTCCACACCGACCGAGCATGGCTCGCGAGGCTGGCTCGCCTCTGTCGGTGTGGACGCGGCTCGGGCTGCCTCGGGCTCACATTGCCTCGGGTCGAGCGCCGCTTCGCACCGAGGCATTGGCTCGCGAGCCATGCTCGGTCGGTGTGGACGCGGCTATTAATAATTATGATTCTTTATTAGAGTCTCCTTAGCTTAGCAGTTAAAGAGTTGGCCTTAGTATCGAGAGGTTTCGAGTTCGAATCCTGGCCGTTACACTACCGACGTGACCTCACTCCTACTCCTAACACAAGCAATTTAGTCTGGAAGGAATTAGCGAAATACTAGTCTTGCGTTATGAAAATTCTTTAGAAAAACCAATATCATTAATATTTTTTATATTCATAATATAGTATAGCTTTCACTATAAACTCCCCTAACACGCGACCGAATAAAAATGTTTTATGTCAATAAAATTTAATATGGTGGCCACACACGATTAAAATTGACTTCTAAAATAAAACACTACCATCTTATTTTGGTATCGTTATTAATGGCGTCGTGAATTGGACACAATTGAATTTGATATGCCGTATGTTAAACGTCTTATAAAGCGACGTGTTATGAAATTATAAGAAGTGGGTGAACAGATGTGTTGTATTATCATTTTTTTTATACCTACCACTTAGGTAGCAAACAGGCACACGGCCCACCTGATGGGAAGTGGTTACCGTGGCCTAATGGACGTATGCAACACCAGGGGCGTTACACTCGTGCTGCCGACCCTGAAGACACCTTCTAATCCTTCTTGAAGAACCCGATATTGTAGTCGCTTGGGAAAACCACCGCAGGGAGTTCATTCTACACTTGAGCGCGCGTGAGATGAAGCTCCTTTTATACCGCACAGTGCGCACCGTTTCCGGTCGCAATGAGTGAGGATGAACTCCCTGCCTATGGCGAGCGTTGCGATAATGGAATGTAGCTGTGGTAATTTGCAAAATTCTGAAGTGATTTTGAAGGGATTCCTAGCTATACGGGGTACCTCATCTCTTCCTGTGAGTGTCGAGATACAAACCTACATACAAAAACATACTCACACTCATGCCTTTAGCCTACGAGGCAATCAGACATAACAACTCGTAATCTAACAGACGACCTCAGTGGTGTAGCAGCAGAGCATTTGACTACTACGAGTTTGATTCCCGCGCTATGGAGTAGAATAGGGTCACCCCATCGCTTCCCGTGGGTGTCATAGAAGGCGTCACAGCCCAAGATAAACAACCAACTTGACGGCAATAGGCTCGCTTCCTATAACATGGGACTGAAAATCATAGTTGGTAAAAGGTTGTGTTAATATACCTTAGCCTACCCTTTGGGGATTTACAGGCGTGGTTATACGTATGTATGTATAAGTATGGCTCCATAACCAAGCCCTTCATATCATATCAAAGCACTTAAGTAGTTCCCATTACATATCTAATTCCTATAAAAAACATTTCTAAATGCCCCATAAACTGTCCAACCGTGTAATCATTAGGGACCAAACAAAACAGTAGCATTCTACCAAACCTACCATTTATACTATCACACTCATCCGTCATAGACTAAAATGTTATTTTGACAGCTGTCAAATTAGTTTAAAATGGCCGCCTGAGCGGGCGCGTATGGTTGTCTTGTCACAATGGAGGGAATTAGGAGAATTTAATGGGTTGATGTAGTTCATTTAAGTTGTTTGGATAAAAAGGAATAATAGATTATTTATTTATACTTTTTATTAGATCTTCAGTTTATTTTTTGCTTTAGTTTAGATGCATGGCTCGAGTCAATAATAGCACCCGGAAAACGGAAACAGGTTCATCCATATCACGTGAGACCGAATACAATAATTGAGGCAATGTGGGTGTTAGATCACCTCTGTCTAACCCTCTGGGGATCCTTATACGTACGACATATGTGCAAATACTGAAACCGCGAAGCATCCTGGTCCGTGGGAATAGAACCAAATTAAATTTAAACTTAAATTCCCTGATTTATAAAATACGAAATTTTCTAACAAAATAATTATTAAAATAAATGTAGAAAATGCAACCACTTGTATAAGTCATTAAATAGTTTCATCCATTGCTTTAAAGTCATTGACTGTGTCACAAGTCATTAATAAATACGCACACACCTTCACACACACACACAACAACTTCACACACACACACAACAATAGGCATAGTAGGTAACTTACTTGAACAGCTAAGCGGCAACATGCGATTCTACAGAGTGCTCAAAGTTGTTCAAATTCTATAAAATTAAAACTCTAGTTTCTGCCCTTAATACTGGACCAATTTTGTTCAAACTTTTCCTGCTTGATGCTTAGGGGGTACCAAGTATATGGTTTCAATTATTGCCTATATGTCGTATCCATATTGTATAAAAAAACGGTGGCTATATCCTTTCCAGACGATAGAACAGCCTTCACCTTCTTAGGTGAGTCCACTATTTCAACTATTCATTGTCTCTGGTATCGATGTTTCATCGACAGTTACGAAATGATGCAGAACAAACCAGAAGCTGGAAAATCCCTAAAAGGTATAATTCCGAACTCTGCAGTACGCAGCAGTGCTGCAGAGCAGTGTTGCGCTGTTCGTGGTGATGTGCTGTTGTTTATTCATTCCCTCCGACCATATGGATCCTATGCCTATAATTCCATGGGATCCTAGTATATTTATTGACCTTTTTGTTCATAAATTCATAGGATTTATATATACTGACGATTTTCTAGAGTGTTTATGGTAACTTCACTCCTATTGATATTTTGGAGAGTCCTACGAACAAAAAGACCAAAAAATTATACTAGGATCCCATAGGATTATACGCCAGAGGATCCAAGTAGCCGGAGGGCAATCATTTGCATGCTTGATGCCGCGCAGCACTCAACACTGCTGTGCAACACTGCTGTGCAACACTGCTGTGCAACACTGCTGTGCAGCACTTCTGTGCAATACTGCTGCAAGAACATTGCAGCGTAACTCTGAATGTAATCTCATATAAACTGATGATTAAGTGGGGATTAGTAGTGCAATGCATCACTGCTGCGGGCTGCAGAGTCGGAATCATACAAGGATGATAATAATGACTCAAGGTTATCTAAACGAATTCTTATCCCAACAGAAAAAACGTACCGCGGCCATCAATCTAAGAAAAAAACAATATTAATATCCATCAAATGAACTAGCCGCATTTATCATTGCGCTATTTATATGAGGGGTTAGGCTGTGAGGATGGTGTAAAGACACCATATATCACGGTTTGGGTTACAAAAGAGTACAACTGCAAGGCAAAGTGGATCCGAATATAAAAATGTTCAAATAATAGTTATTCCGCATTTATTGTTATCAATTGGGAAACGATTTTTAAATGGCAGAGAAGTACACACGATCTACCTGATGGGAAGTAAAAAGGTAAGGGAAATGAGAAGAAAAAATAGAAAATCAAATAAAGTCCAAATCTCCATAATATGTATTTGTTCGTGTGTGTATATCTTCTATCTTCTATACTATATACAGGGCGTCCCACGGTGATGCCACATGGAGGGGAAGTACCTTAAATCCTTAAGTTAGCTCATTTTACTTAAAGGAGACATCATTTTATTTTTTAAAAGAAACAAAACTGCATTCAAAGATTTTTTTAAATTCGCTTGCCACACCCGGTAATTGAACCGACTAAAATCCGAAAAAGTAACATCCTGTATTTTTATGGCATCAATCGATAGTGTCAATTAAAAGGATCAAATCTCTCTAAGAAACATGGTAAATTAAATGAAAGGAAGTCCTTGAAACCTAAACTTATAAATTCAATTTGGCAAAATAAAACACTTTAACTCAAAGTTCATCCATCCATCTGATACCATAATTATCAATAAAATTCCATATTTAAATTACTTTTCTTTTTTTATCGTGTGGAGACCGATGCTGGTCAGCAGTAGTATTTAGGTATGTCGAACTCAAACCGACTAAAACCGCTCGCCGTCTCAATTAACAGGTTATAAGTTGATCAAATAGGGCAATTCTCTCGCCATCTTCGTTGCCCAGGGTACACCGCGTGCAGCTTTCTAATCATGCACCCAAAAATTACTACCTACCCTACCTACATACCTCATGCAGTTACTCAATAAAGTGACATTCTAAACAGGTAACAAAGTTCATTCATTTAGTACTAATTTTACTAAATAAATTTCATCAAAGAAGTTTTCTAGTGTTGAAGAGGTATCTGATGGTTCCTTGAGAAAAAATGCTGTGTCTGTTTGCATTGAATTTATAAGTTAAGTTTCATTTAATTTACCATGTTTTTAGAGAGATTTGATGCTTTTGATTGACACTATCGATTGATGCCATAAAAATACAGAATGTTACTTTTTCGGATTTTAGTCGGTTCGATTACCGGGTGTGTCAAGCGAATTTTTAAAAATCCTTGAATGCAGTTTTGTTCCTTTTTAAAAATAAAATGATGTCTCCTTTAAGTAAAATGAGCTAACTTAAGGATTTAAGGTACTTCCCCTCCATGTGGCATCGCCGTGGGACACCCTGTATAATTGTAAAGTGGTCGTGTCCGTACATTGGAGATATTTAAAAAAATATACTTGGGTTATGTTATGTAAACGATACTGAACACGAAAATATTTTTTTTAAATTTCCTGTCTGTTTGTCTGTTTGTCTGTTTGTCTGTTTGTCTGTTTGTCTGTTTGTCTGTTTGTCTGTTTGTCTGTTTGTCTGTTTGTCTGTTTGTCTATTTGTCTGTTTGTCTTGTCTGTTTGTCTGTTTGTCTGTTTGTCTGTTTGTCTGTTTGTCTGTTTGTCCGCGATGGACGCAAAAACTACTGGACGGATTTCAATGCGGTTTTTTTTGTTAGATAGGGCTTACTCAGACTTAAAATCTTACGTTTTTTTGATCGCAATCGGTTGAGTAGAACCGAAGTTATGAGCAAAGGTCGCGTTAACCGAGATGCACGCGTGCGGAGCCGCGGGCGGAAGGCTAGTAAATAAATAAATTTAAAAAAAAAGTGTCGTGAAATTTAGATTCTCGCACGCAACGCAAAGATCTTATATACCTATGTAGGTAATTTCTAGAAATTACCTACATAGGTATATAAGATCGTAGACACTTTGTACTTCATACTCGACTACTCGTATCACGAATTGTTACCGGACGATCGAACGGATACGTGCTCTACAACGTGACGTCACCA
The DNA here is from genome assembly GCA_914767945.1 of Eilema depressum. Classification (NCBI taxonomy): domain Eukaryota; kingdom Metazoa; phylum Arthropoda; class Insecta; order Lepidoptera; family Erebidae; genus Eilema; species Eilema depressum. Next base: position 5,670,741 of record OU612040.1, read on the forward strand.
AATTTACAGCACGCGAAATTGATATCTCACCGCGGAATCAGCTGTTGAGTGCGTTCGATCGTTCGGAACTGCCTGCAGGTTAAAAAATAATATGATCAGCAGACTGGAACACCGATTAGCTTGTTAACACACAGTTATATCTCCGATTATATGATTCATAGTGTTATTAACCGCTACTTGGATTTTTTCTTAATTCACACCTGTATTTTTAACATTAGGCACAGGTGTACCTACATGTCACCAGTTGCACATAATTCGGAACAAGCATAATATTCCCATTGAAAGAGGCCTATGTCACTGCAATAGGGTCATTAAAATAAAAATAAAATAAATAAAATCTTTATTGGACACAGGAATAATAACATTGATTGATTGATTATTCCATTGGATCGAATGGCGCATATTTGAAGAGCCCTATATTCAGCAATGGACTGCAATAGGCCAATTGATTAATATTCCCATTAACTGGGTATTTTTCCCAGACTTCGAGTATCTACGAAGTTTTTTCTCCGGTCTCCTGTCACCAGTTTCTCCACCAGTTGTGCAAGGTCCGGTTACCACGCGGTGGTTCTAAAAATTAAGTCATCACTCACAACTTTTGGTTCCTTTTTTTGTAAATGCCAGTGTGGATGGTTTTATGCCACAAGCACTAATGACTATTGTATTGAAATTTCAATTGATTTTAACAATCGGAAGGGGAAGTGGTCACTTTGCGAATTGTAGCGGGTTGTAGCTTCGATTCCCACGAAGGACATTTAATTGCGTACTTCACGGATCGTTGTTTTGAGTGTGGGAGCACTTTTTCTTCGCAATTATGTCTTAATTGGTACTATTTCGTTTATGTTAAGTTTGGTTTTTATTGTGTTTCTTTGTAAGCCATGTTTGTTTGTGCTATTGTTACTTTTATAATGGTTCTATCGTCAACACAGAACCTAAACAGCTCGGTGGGTGACCCAAGCATACTTCACCTGCTAGTTAACGCACCTGCTGAATAACTGTCGAGGCTCTGACGAGGTTAAGCGGCAGTTAGTAAAAAAGTCAAGATTAGCGAAATCCAAAAAGAGAGAGAGACTAGGTCTGTGACTAGGGCAGTGACTACCGCTGTGACTAGGGCTGTGAATAGGGTTGTGACTAGGGCTGTGACTAGGGCTGTGACTAGGGCTGTGAGTGCTGTGACTAGGACTGTGACTAGGGCTGTGACTAGGGCTGTGAATAGGGTTGTGACTAGGGCTGTGACTAGGGCTGTGACTAGGGCTGTGAGTGCTGTGACTAGGGCTGTGAATAGGGTTGTGACTAGAGCTGAGACTAGGGCAGTGACTAGGGTCTATATTCCAGAACAACGCCCAGTTGTGAGTCTGTCTGTTATAATGACATTTGAACTGTTATTTAAAATACAATCTGTCCTTTGATTTAGTTTTGTTATAAATTGAAGTTCAGGATACAGGAAACAGGAATATGGCTGAAACTCTGAAATCGCCACTTAGGTGGCAAACATGCACACGGCTCACCTGATGGAAAGTGGTTACCGTGACCTATGAACGAGTGTGACACCAGAGGAGTCACATTCGTGCTACCGACCGGACCCTGTAAGAACAGAGAGGTTCTGTGCACACCCATCAGCACAGAAGACAAGCAGGACAGTCTTCCCACTGACAGCACAAAACTTCTCTAGTGAGCTCTGGCTATCCTACTCATTACCCACTGCCGGGAACACAACACAATGTCATATAAGCTATGAATTCCCAGTTCCCAGAGCAGCTTCCCAGGGTGATAATTACTAGAATAAAATACATATAAAAGAGAATGGAACCATCAAAACATTAGCATAAACCCATCCAAGTCTTCGTATAATCCTTATTTTGACAGCAAACTCTTCAATGAGAGAAAAAACCCGCGCGAAAGCGGGACAGCGCTATACGAGCGACAGAGAAACCGCTATCTCACTCTCTGGGTGGCACAGTGACTCATGCGCAGATAGTAAAAGGATCTATAGAGGATTAAAATGCTTTTTTTACTGTAAGTGTCATCTTTTAGTGGTCAAGAAGGTTGGTAGTGAAAAAAAGTTAAATAATATTACTATATTGTTAGGTTAAGTGATTGGCGCGAGGTGTGAAAATTGATTGTAAAATGTTTTGCGGTTTACGATTGGCAGCATTTTTTTCCGATAGTGTCTACTGTTTTTATTTAAATACGTGGTAGCATAGGTAGGCACAAGAAATTATGGATGGATTGTGTGTAAAAGGATATGGTAAAGAAAGGAGTAAATAAGGAAATGACGTCTGACAGAAATGTATGAAAAGAATGACATGTTGCATCACCCTAATTAATTCATAGCGGATCCCGTCAGAGTAGATGGCCACCCCATCTCCTCCCATGCGGTGTCGTACAAGGCGAATAGAGATAGGACTGTTTAACATCAGACAGATAGGTATATACAGCCCAGACTCAGCCTCAGATGCATGGCTCGAGTCTACAAAAGTGCCCGGGCCGGCCCACCCCTATTACGTGGGACCGAATGCAATAATTGGTGAAATGTGGGTGATGTGATAATTCACCTCTGCCTAATCCTCCGAAGATAAAGGCGTTATTATATTTTTAATCATAATTTTCGAACTTTTAATTAGAAATTGCGTGATTAGTAATACTAATCCCACCAAAAACATAAATGTAAAAAAAGAGAGCTAAGTTCAATACAAAAATTATGCTTGGCTAATTATTGGCTTCGCCACAAAAAGAATGGAGATCTAAATGAGTGCCAAGTTCTATGCAAAATCCAAATATATATCTTATAGGAACAAAATAACATTATGAACATATCATTTTTACGGTTTTTTTTAAACGAGGCGAGCGTGGAATGTAGAAAAATTCGCCTAGTATCAGTTAAGTAGTAGTCTGATTAAATAGTCCGATGTTCGAACTACTGAGACTTTTTCGGCTCAGTAGTCCGATGATGCAGATGATTATAAATCATCGGACTCTGAGTCATTTAGTCCGATTCGACATTAAGAAATAAGAAATGAGCAATTTAGCCCAATTTTGTTCAAATCCTCGCTAGTTTCACCTGCTAAATTTTAAGTACATTTACTTAACACCCTGTATAAAGTAAGTTAAAACTTAAAACACTACCTAATTATAATGAGGCCACCCAAAACGAAACTGTAATAAACTTGTAACACACATTTCAAGTTGTAAAATAACTTATTCGTCATTACTTTTATTCGACATTTCCGCTGTTACAATGTTAAGCTGACTTAAGTACGCCACTTGGGAGTGACGTCACGTCCACGTCATTATTTGTACATAAATCAGTATTGTAGTCAAAGAAAGGGTTTGGAAATTTTAGATTTATACTAATACTAGCTTTTGCCCGTAGCTCTGCCAGCGTGGATATCGGTTATCGCAGCCAAACATAGCCTGTGTCCTTTCCCAAAGTCTAATCTATCTCTGTACCAATTTTCATCAAAATCGGTTCAGTGGTTTAAGCGTGAAAGCGTAACTGACAGAGTTACTTTCTTTATTTTTTACTTCTTACTAATATTATAAATGTGAAAGTTTGTGAGAATGGATATGTGGATGTGTGGATGTGTGAATGTTTGTTACTCTTTCACGCATAAACGGCTGGACCGATTTGGTTGAAATTTGGTATATATATAGGTTATACCCTGGATTAACATATAGGCTACCTATGAACGGGATCAGAATTCCACGCGGGCGGAGCCGCGGGCAACAGCTAGTTTATAATATTTGTATGGAAGTATGGATTAAACTGGTCTTAATGCAATATTCCGGTATACCTCGGGACTCGTATCTTGGACCTAAGTCGCGAGACCTGGCGCCCCCAGTTCAGTACAAATATTTGTATGCATGAATATGGGTATTTGCATTGGCCTGGTCGTGCCTCAGAGAGCACGTTAAGCCGTCGGTCCCGGTTGCCACACGAACATCTATGGCAGTCGTTACGGGTAGATCGAACCTTAAAAAGTCCAACAACAACGGTCTAGCTGCAATCCTTCGATATCGCCGAATGTCACCCAATGGTTCTGGAGGTCAAATAGCAGTCGTTTCACGGAAAATATAGCCCAGCCAAATCCGCAGTTAAGACTGGTAAAGCGGACCCCAGGCTCCGAGGTGAAAGCTTCGAATGCTACTGGGAATCAACGCTAGGATGAAGGAGACGCTCGGCTGATGACGAATAGTTATATTTCCGCCATTCTTCTCCTCTTAGCGTTAATTCCCAGTCGCATCCGAAGCATTCACCTCGGAGTCTGGGGTCCGCTTTACCAGTCTTAACTACAGATTTGGCTAGACCTCGATATTATCCGTGAAGCGATTGCCATCTGACCTCCACAACCCAATGGTAACATTAGGCGATATCGAAGCTTTGCAGCTAGACCGTTGTTTTTTAGATTTTTTAGGGCTTCAACTACCCGTAACGACTGCCATAGATGTTCATATGGCAACCGGGACCGACGGCTTAACGTGCTCTCCGAGGCACGACCAGACCAATGCAAATACCCATATTTCATGCACACAAATATTTACATTGTGCGGGGATCGAACCCGCGTCTCCTGCGTAGCGGCCGCGTTCACTACCGCTACGCCACGGAGGCTGTCGATATATTTCCGCCATCTTAGTATGAATATCATCAGTTTCTCACATGAAGGCGGTAGGCACGCCTCGGGGCATATTAGTAAAGGCAAAGGAATGTTGCTGGTAGTCGACGGGGCTAATTGCGATTCGATGCGGTACATGCTAAAATTTGATGATTCAATCTGATGGCTTTGGGGTACAGCAGAGTAAATGTTAAATTATTGGATATATAAATAATAATAACTGGGGTTACCTCGCCGGGGCTATCTTGCCGCCTCTCCCAAATTTTAGGGGAAACCTGATGAAGATTAATAAAATCAATCAATTAGCCTATTGAAGTCCACTGCTGGACATAGGCCTCTCCCAATATGCGCCACGTTTGCCGATCCTCCGCCTTCCGCATTAATAATAACATATTTTTTTAAGAAAATACATACGCGCGAAACATATTTATAACCTCGCTGGCGTAGTCGGTTAAAAAGAAAATTAGCAACCGAAATTACTAATATTCCCTCTAACCCCCCCCAGCTAAATTGCTTGTGTTAGGAGTGGGTTCACGTCGGTAGTGTAACGGCCAGGATTCGAACCCGGGACCTTTCGATCGTAAGGCCGACCCCTTAACCACAAAGTTACCGACGACGATTCCAAATTAGATTCTTACATAAACTTAACTAGCTTGTGTTATGGAAATCTAGAATGTGGATAAACATACCTAAATACATATCTACATATTGCCTGGTTGCCTGGAAGAAATCGCTTCTAGCGATAAGGCCGCCCATTGTACATTGAACCGTAACATGCTACCTACTTGTATTACTGTAAATTTATTGGTGTACAATAAAGAATTATCTATCTATCTATGCATTGAAACACCCAGACCAATGCAAATACACATATTCATACATACAAATATTTGCACTGAGCGGGAATTGAACCCGCGCGCCTCCTGCGTGGCAGTCAAACTTGCTACCGCCCCGCCATCCACACAAAAATACAATTTCCTAAAACTCATTACCCAAGCTATAAAACCATTGCTTGTACTCAACGGTTCGTGCTTGACCGCTTTATATAATTAGTGAATTTTTTGTCTGTCTGCTTGAGCGTTACTAATAAAGGTTATTTTGATATTAAGCAATTAAGCTGATGTGTTTGTTTGTATGTAAACCTGTTATACGAAATAATTGGCTGGGATTTCTTAGCGTTTTGGCTGGATATGCGATTTTAATGACTAACTTTTACTATCTGCATCCTTTTGTTTTGATTCTTGCTAGCTTTCCCGTCGCTCCAGTCAACAATAGTGCCCGGAATACGGCAAAAGGCTCAACCCCTATTTCGTGGGACCTAATACAATAGGGCATTAGAAGGTTTCATCAGGGTCGGCAGCGCGAGTGTGACGCCCCTGGTGTTGCATACGTCCATAGGCCACGGTGTCCGCTTCCCATCAGGTGGGCCGTGTGCTTGTCTGCCAACTAAGTGGTATAAAAAAAAACAATGATTAGTGAAATGTGGGTGTTAATTCACCTCTGCCTAAACCTCCGGAGATAAAGGCGTGATTATTATGTATGTATGTATGTATGTATGTATACATGTAGGTATGTATGTATGTATGTATGTATGTATGTATGTAGCCTTCCCGTGGGTGTCGAGGCGACTAAAATCGACTAAGGAATAGGGCTGTTCTCCATACGATAGTAAACATTAGTTGGAGCCCTAAAAAGTCTAACAACTAGTCTAGCTGCAATTTTTTAAATACTACTTAGGTCGCAGACAAGCACGCGGCCCTCCTGATGGTAAGAGGTTACCGTGGCATATAGGCGAGTGCAACACCAGGAGAGTCACACTCGTGCTGTCGATCCTGTAAGAACAGAGAGATTCTGTGCCGTCAGCATTGAAAGACAAGTAGGACAAAGCCTTTGGTTTTCCCACTGACAGCAACAAAACCTCTCCAGTGAGCTCTGGCTACCCTACTCACCGTAGGAAACACAACACGAGGTTATTAAGCCGCGGTCTTCTGTAGGGCAATGCTTCGTTATTGGCTAATATCGTTATTAGGGTGTGGAGGCCAGATGACAGTCTGGTGACTGTGTGGCAGACTGGTGGGCCGTGTGGTTGCCTGCGACCTAAGTATTATAAAAAAGAGGTGGCTAGGGGGTGTCCCAGTCCCACCTTCAGTTTACCTTCTCGCGGTCTCCACTCTAGGACTCGTTTGGTCCAACGGTCATCAGTCTTTAAGACAGATGTGGCCAGCCCACTGCCACATCAGCTTACTTCGCCCAAATTCCAGTTACAAAGTTGAAATTAAACGTTGTCTTTAAAGGTCATCATCAGGTTATGTCCATAAACCACCAGACAAGCAGACTGACAAAAAGACAAGTGCGGAAGACGTCTCAATTAGTCAGAATATCTCCAAATAGATAACTTGCGCACATACAAAACTACATCTTAACGCTATAGAAATACAGTTCAAAATCTATTAATCAGAATTCAATTTCGAACCTCGTAATAAAATCCTTTGTGACTATTTTATATTTATAATATACCTTATAAAGTAATAGTTAAAGTACAGTTTCCTTTGTTGGGATTACGATAAGGAATTTAAAGATTTATGTTATGCTAATTGCAGTCGTATTCTTGTACAGATAAAGTATGTTTTGGATTGTGTTTGTAAGTATGGGCAGTGGAGCTTGAAATGTTTTGGTGACATGAGCGAACGGCTGGAGAACAAGATTTATAGAGTCGCTTCAATACTGCTTTTTTTTTCATTTCTTTTTATACCTAATTGATTTCGTATTTTTGTTATTGATGTCATTGTGTTTTTTAATACGAAATGTTGTCAATTATTTTATATCAGTTAATTCAAAGAAAAGGAGCGTCTCATGCGAGAGATCGAACAAAATGACATGTTACAATGAACCTAAATAAATGGGACGAGAACAGGGTAGGCAGATGATGATTCTATCAGTTAATTCAAAAATGTCAAGAATGATACTGTTTAAAGTTTATGCGAAAGGGACTTTCTAGCAGCCATGGTCGCGGGGTAGCCGAAAGATCGGGCTAAAAGTAAATTATAACAAATATACAGTGATAGAATCAGTTAAAAGTAGTTTTATTTCAATGTCAAGAATTCCTTGCAACAATATGGAACTACCTGATATTATTCTAAAGCAGTCTACTCTGGAATAACATTTAGACTACTTTCTATCCCGAGAATAGGTTCCCATAGGTTGAGGGAACGGGATCAACATTCCACGTGGGTGAAGCAGCAGGCAACAGCTAGTTATATATACATACATAATATATTCCTGCCTGTATATCCCTGAAGGGGTAAACATAGGTATAATGACATTAAAGTTTCGACAACTTCGATTTTCAGTCCCACGTAATATGAGGCGAGCCTATTGCCGTCAAGCGGACATTATGAGTGATCAGTAACTTTGAGGTCGACCATTACCCCAAGCACTTTAGCAGGAAATTAATAAAATGAAATTACACATTAAAGTTTAATTTTAGCTAACACTCTTACAAATGTTTTTGTCTGTGATTGCTACATGTTGTAGTGACGCCTTTGAAAGAGTGAATGAAGAATGAAATAGACTTGAATGTAATGGGATAGAGTGAATGGTAATCGATTGCATTTAGTGAATGACTAATTGAAGTTAAACTATTAAAGTAATAGATCTGAAGTTAATAGACCTCACATGTGGTTTCTTTTGACAGAAGGAAAATTACTTTCGCATTTATAATAATAGTGTGGCAATATGGATATGTATTAAGAATCTTTTTTACATGATCAATGCAGAAATACATATTTGCACTGAACAAGAATCGATTCCACAATCCAACTTAGCAATTGAACGCTTTACCGCCATAGAAATCGTCAATAAAATAAATAGTAAAAAATATTTAGAGTCAAGTCGTCTCCACGTCCTCAGATCGTGGGTGGCAGACCACCCAGCATCCAGTACTCACGTGTTTGTGCTCAAATTAGGCAGTGTGCTCTCAATTCCTAATTCTGTATGCTCAACCTAGTAGGCACTGGACGTAGGCAGTACAACTTAGTATTTCGAGCATATTTAACTTTATAACTAAGTTAGTTCGTGAGCATTTATTTCAAGTTCGCGATGAAATTGAGTAGCTCTACTAATATTAATTCCTACTAATATTATAAATGTGAAAGTTTGTGAAGATATTTGGACGTTTGTCAGCCAATCACGGTCTAACGGCTGATCGGGTCTGGTTGAAATTAGGTACACTGGGATAGATTAAAGTCTGGAGTAACTGCCCCCCTAGACAAGTGGCAATTCGTTGCTCGGCGTATCATGGAATAGAATGACAAATGCATATGATTTGACGGTTTGACATTCGTTGACGCCTGTCATATACGTCAAATCCCATACATTTGGCATTCTATTCCATCATACGCCGAGCAACGAATTGCCACTCGTCTAGAGGGGCAGATAGATACTTTTTATCCCGGGAAAATGGTCCCATGAGTAGCGGGAACAGGATCAAAATTTCACGCTAAATATATTTATTACTATGTTAGACTAGGTTGGTAGTTGTAGTTGGTAGGTATGCGACCAGAAAAACTACTACACGAAAACTGATATAGTTACTAGATTTGCCCGCGACTTTGCTTGTATACATACCTAGACATCGAGAAGCGTCGGTAGCTTAGTGGTTAAGGAGTCGGCCTTACGATCGGGAGGTCCCGGGTTCGAATCCTGGCCATTACACTACCGACGTGAACCCACTCCTAGCACAAGCAATTAAGCTTAGTTAGAGGGGTTAACGGGAATATTAGCAATTTCGGTTGCTAATATACTTTATAAAAAAAAAATATTTGCGCCTGTAAATTCCAGTGGTGTAATTTAACACCTACATTTCGCCAGCTATTATTATTTATTATTTAGCCATAGGATCTCTTAAGCTGGGTCCACATTTGTATCATTTGCCCGATCCGATCACCGTATCCGTATCGGTGACGCGTATCATGATCAAAATGTAATTATCAGTGATACGCATATCATCACCCGTCCACATATGCGATTATGATACGAGTCGCCGATACGGATACGGTGATCGGATCGGGCAAATGATACAAATGTGGACTCAGCTTTAGTCATCTTTTATGACACAAACAGGAAGAGGTGGGGTGGCGCTACTCCTCTCCATGGCACACCAACATGGCATTGACAACCTAACAATATTAATCGATTTACAAAAAAAAAGAGAATCGACTTCAGGCGGGATTCGAACCCGCGAACTGTCCCTTACAGGGGGAATGCTCTAACCGCTAAGCCACCGAAGCCCACACGAAGCCGATCAAAATTCCTCTATACTTCCCGTCTTTGTAAATCGATTTGAACAATCGGCGTAGGTAATAAATGCTTCAAAATTTCATTGAACTAACAATATTAATTTTATAACCCGTAAGACAGACTTAGGAAGAGAGGGTAAGCAGGGTTGTTAGAGCCGATGTGTCTAGGTAATCATTGGTATCATGACCGCGATGGCGTCATCAAGTATTCAAGTTCAAGCCCCGGTCATGCACCTCTGACTTTTTGCGGCTGTTGCGTATCAGACATTAATTATCACTTGTTTTTACTGTGAAAAAAAACGTCTTGAAAAAAAAAATTAAGTATAAAATCTAGACATTATTTTGCTGTAAAACCGTTTTCCACTTAGGTAGTTATAGCTAGTTGAAAATCATTTTGTGTTTTTTTATTCATCAAGCCTCTATGGCACGGCGGTAGTGAATACGGCCGCTACATAGGAGGCACGGATTCGATCCCCGCTCAGTGCAAATATTTGTATGCATGAATATGGGTGTTTGTTGGGTGTGGTCGTGTCTCGGAGAACACGTTAAGCCGTCGGTCCCGGTTGCCATACAAACATCTATGGCAGTCGTTACGGGTAGTTGCAGCCCTAAAAAGTCCAACAACTGGTCTAGCTGCAATGCTTTGATATCGCCATTGGGTTGTGGAGGTCAGATGGTAGTCGCTTCACGGAAAATATCGAAGTTCAGCCGCCGACGGCTTTACGTAAAAACAACCAGACCAATGCAAATAGACATATTCATGCATACAAATATTTGCACTGAGCGGGAATCGAACCCGCGCCTAAGCATTACTAAGCATTATTTGTAAATAGACCAAAAAAAAAAAAAAGCCCGCTGAGTTTCTTGCCGGAGTCTTCTCAGGCCAGGGCCGCGTTTCGAACCGGTGGTCCATTTGCTAAGCTAGTCTTTAGTACATAATTATATATTTTTGACGTTTTGTAAGTGCCGTTTTAATGGTCTATACAGAATAAATGATTTTTGACTTTGACTTTGACTTTGCCCCTTGCATGGCAGTCAACTACCGCCGCGCTACGGAGGCCACCACGACTCAGGAATAAGAGTCATCATTACAGAAACCAAATAATGCTACAATGGTGGCTCTCAGCTTGACGGCCTCATCAGATGCTTTTTCACGCCCCGCTTAAAGACTCTTGTCGGAAATGGGAATGCTGCCTTAACCAATAAGTTACCGCCGATTTCATCAACAAAAACTTCCTCGACCAGTTTTTAGGGTTCCATACGCAAATGATAAAAACGGAATCCTAATTTGTCTGTCTGTCACCATACTGTATTTTATGAGTTATTCCGGTTGGATCCCCTGATATGATCCACTGCCGATTTTTATTCATCATAGGCATAACCCTAGCGCATTCTTACGATGATGTCAGTCGCACGGCGGGCAACACAGTCTCGACTCTATGAATGCGGGTTTAAGGTACAATTCTTCTCGTTCTGAGCAGTATCGATAGCTAGAGTTTAGCTGCTAGACAGTGGAATTTTTGCACAGATGCTGTATTTCTGTTGCCGCTATAACAACAGATTCTAAAAACACATTATAATAAATACTTAAGATGGGCTTTCATACAACAAACGTGATTTTTTGGCGTTTTTTTGCTCGATATAATAACGACAACATACTTATAGACGCTTGATTGATATATTTACAAAATATTCGTTTTATTTAGATTATTCGTGTAGTTTCGGAGAAAGAATACAAGTATCACCAACCCATCTCATCCGAAGGGTGTCGTAAGAGGTGACTAGTGCAAAAATACGCAGACGATATCACGCCCACAGAAGGAAAAGCCGAAATAAAACCCTGTACCAACCCGTCTGGCCTGCTTGGTAACAGTAGGCCAAAGCCTCCCAGGATTGGGAGAGGCCTATGTGTAGCAGTAGACTGCGATAGACTGATTGAATGAAATTTTAAAGCATTTAGTATGATAACTATTCAATACTATTAAGATAGAAAAAAGAGAATCTAGCTCAGGTGTGACGCGTTTTTCCATCTTAATTTAATTGATTGATAATTATAATATTTAAGATATATAATAAGATTCAAGTATCTTTGTAGAGATATATGTAGTTGTATATTATTCACTTTAATAACAAAATAAATTAAGAGTAATTATAGTAGGTCCTGTATGATTCCGAAATCGACCGCATACGAAAACGACAGACGCATGCAGCACATACAGCGTACCCATTACTTGTTAAACTCCGATACGGATAAAAGGGACCATTGAGAAGCCGCAATGAATTACGCGCATTTGCTGCGTACGTCGGCAGTTGTCGTATGCGGTCGGCTACGGAATCATACTTTAAAGTTGTAGAGATACCGGTACGGAACCCTTCTTCCGCGAGTGTGACTCGCAATTGACCGGTTTTTTAAACGTGCTCTCACTTATTCACGGTTGCAATTTAATCACCAGTTTATTCCCATATACGTCAACAAGGCTATCGACCCAATTACCGTCCAGCGGCACAATAAAAGGGCCCATTCTTGTCATACCACTACATTTTAGTTAATTATAATGCGAAAGTATATTATTACTATGTTATTGGGCTTGTGATTGCTTAATTAATTAACTTTTTTACTTTCTTTAGTGTTATACATATATATAAACGGGTTCGATTCCCGCTCAGTGCAAATATTTGTATACAAAAATATGTCTATTTTCATTTTTTGTCTGGTTCAGTGCTTCGGAGAGCACGTTAAGCCGTCGGTCCCGGCTGTCATACGAACGTCTTTACGGGTAGTTGGAGCTCTCAAAAGTCCGACTAGTCTAACTACAGAACTTTGGTTGCGCCCATTGGTTGTGGAGGCCAGATGGCAGTCACTTCACGGAAAGTATCTAAGTGACCCCGGACTCTGAGTAAAGGTCTCGGATGCAAACGGGACTTACGCAAGGAGGATAGTATACATACATACACACATACATACAATAATGAGATAGGTAGGTAACGGCGAAATATGAGTGTCAATATACCTCTACTTACCCCTTTGGAGATTTACGAATTGGTGTGAATAAACATACGTACTGCAATACTCTACAAATTCTAGAATTAAATTAAGCATAACTTGTAATACGGGTTCTAGAATGCTGCTAAACATACTTAGGTACATTTTTTTAAATACATAAAATTTATTTAACATAGAAACAGACAACATCCTCTATTTTTCATGCAAATAAAAAATCTACAAGATATGAAACAAACATTCTTCTTTATAAATCTCATTAAGACTGAAATCGTCGTATCCTTACTAACATACGTATACCCATTTATTCATTAATTATATCCATAAACATTAATTCCATTAATTAGTGAATTCATAAATATATACCAATATATCTGACTGATGAAGCTATTACAGTCGTTTTGTTGAAATTTATTGACATGGAAGAAGTATAAAATTTGCATATACGCTAGTTTGGTTGTGTTGGCGTGTGAAACACTGGTTATAAAGTTAGACAACTTGTTGGGAGAACATGTTGGGTTACGATAAATGCGTTAGATGAAGTAAAAATGTTGTGTTCTAATTTACTGGTCTATAACCGCCTTCAAAATGAGGAAAGTTTTCAATTCATTAGACTTTTTTCTGTATGTTTTCCGATATTTCTGTCGTTTTATAATTTTACTAATTTATCTTGGGTATCTCTAAATTCAATATATTACTAGATCCAACAGAATTCCTGTAGAGTGGAGTATCAATTAACCTCCAATAGGTACTATCCACCATTTTAGTTAACTCAGGAACAAAACTTTTGAAGAAGGGAGATAAGTGCGCTGCCTGCGCAGAAGAGCTCGTTATCTGCTGCTCGTTATCCGTTAACGAGCTCTTCTGCCCGCGGCTCGTAGACCACCTGGGTGATTTTATAGTATCAGGATAGGTATATGGCTGTTCAGACTAAATACCCATAATGCGAACGCACTACCTCTTGAAATCAGGAAGGCAACCAGCAGTCTTGTGTTCAAGGCGAAAGTTCACCAATTATTTATCGACAAATTGGCAGAATCATCGAGGCAATCGAATCTCAATTAGACCATACTTTTATGTAATACGGCATTAAGTCCGCCTATGTTATTATTGTGCATAAAGTTCAGTAAATAAATAAATAAATAATGGGTTACCCCACCTTAATTATCACCGTATTGAATGATACTTCAGTTATTTATTCGTAACCTCTTATCACCATTAAGGGCCAAATTAGTGTCATTTACCTTTATCCTAGATTCAAAATACAACTATGAAATTATTGTGTTAGCCATTCTACATATCCATGTGTCGCACAACATAAAATTTCATATAAAATGAAATAAGATACTTTTAAAATCTACATAACACATTTTTATTTGCTCAATTAAAATTTTAAAGGATTTGAACATCGGTGGGCAGCTGAGCAAGCTTTAGAAAGGGCATTCCTCAAATCTTTCAGTTAATTAATATGTAATTTTAAATAACTTAGCAGTACATTTACATAGCTTTCAAACTATTAGTTTCGGTTAGGTTCTATAAACGATACTTGCAACTGGTTATACTGCTTCTCTCGGGCCCGGATACCGTACTGTCTTCACCTTTTCTATATACCTATAATGTTAATTCACGTTCGCGCTTTATTCGTGTCGTATCGTAGCTATTATACTTATAACCAATATGAAAGGAATAGGTTCCAGATAGGTACGTGGTGCACATATCTTGGACCTAAATCGTAAGACATACGAGGCTCTGGCGCCCGCGGATTGCTTTGTAAGTCTATGCTTGGTGAATTTGAGTTCGTCTACCGCAGTAGCACCCCGTGCTATCCTCAAAAGACACCTAAGAAACGTGTACTGCGCGTATAGGGCACATTTTGAGCACATTTTAGGTCCAAGATACGTGGCGTGGGTTATACCTAAGGCACAGAACAGATAATAGCGAGCTTCTGCGAGCATGTAATGCTCGAGAAGGAGGCGGCGGTCCGAAGGAGATTAAGGATTACTAAGGTTTCTCTTACAGCCGGTAATGCGCAGAGGCGACCACGGCATCGGAGGTGGCTCAATGACCTCCGTCCTCTATGAGCTCGAGTTTAAGGGGGACAAGTGGAGCCACCTGTCCCCCTTCCACCTTTCTCTTCCAAGCCTCCTTTTTCTTCATCGTAGCGTTAATCCCAGTCGCATCCGAAGCTTTCACCTCGAAGACTGGGGTCCGCTTTTCCAGTTTAACTGCGGGTTTGGTTGAACTTCAATATTTTCCGTGAAGTGACTGCTATAGGTATGACCTACACAACCCATTGGCGATATCGAAGCATTGCAGTTAGGTAGATAGATAAATAGATAGATAGATAGATAATTCTTTATTGTACACCAATAGATTTACAAATATAAAGTTTAATGAACAATGGGCTTGGGATGGACAGTAGAGATAAAAACAAAAGATATGGTGACCTAGTTATCAAATAGTTAGGCCAGTTGTTGAACTTTTTAGGGCTCCAACTACCTTTAACAACTGCCATAGATGTTCGTAAGGCAACAGGGACCGACGTCTTAACGTGCCGTCCGAGGCTCAACCAGACCAATGCAAAAACGCATATTCATGTATACAAATATTTGCACTGTGCGGGTATTAAACCCGCGTCTCCTGCGTACTCACGTTCACTACCACCACGCCTCAAAGACTGTCTTTCAAATCTTCTTCCTGGCAAATTCAAATAATAAGGCCTCCAGTACCACCCACGTCGCAGCTTCATATCTTTATTTAGTTATATAAAACGATACTTAAAAAGCTCCTGATAAATGACTTCATCGCGAGAGAATCAGGTTCTTAAGGCTCTTAATTACAATAACATTGTACATCGTTAATGAGATGATCCTTACTAATGAAGACATGAATTTTAATCTACCTATATATTTTTCTTTTAGCGTTCATGTGATAAACTTTCTACAGTCCCGGGTCCTTTAAGCGGGGCGTGAAAAGCATCTGATAAGGCCGTCAAGCTGAGTGTGCCACTATTGAAACATGGTACGTGTCTGTAATGGTGACCCTCTTTTCCGAGACTCTACCTTTAGCTTACCATCAGGTGAGGTGAAGACAAATTGAAGTGTCCTACAAAAAAAACTTTCTATAGTCCCGGGGCGTGTAAAGATGACGCCGTCAAACTGAGTGCCACCATTGTAACATGGTACGTGTCTATAATGGTGACCCTCTTTTCCGAGCCTTTAGCTTACCATCCGGCGAGGTGAAGACAAATTGACGTTTCCTACATAAAAAAAAACTTTCTATAGTCCCGGGGCGTGTAAAGCATCTGATGACGCCGTCAAGCTGAATACCACTATTGTAACATGGTGGGTACGTGTCTGTAACGGTGACCCTCTTTTCCGAGACCTTTAGCTTACCATCAGGCGAGGTGAAGACAAATTAATGTGTCCTACATAAAAAAAAAATCCTACAGTCTTGGGTCCTTTAAGCGGGGCGTGTAAAAACATCTAGAATAAAGTTACTTACATCAAGAAATTTTCATAAAATTCTCCTCTCCTCAAAACTACTCGCTACTGATAGGTTTCCATAGTTTGCAGAAACCTGATTAGAATACCACGCGTGCAGAGACGAAAGCAGAGGCACCAACTAGTCTAACATAATATTTTTTATTGAATATTAAGATGTCATATAAAAACTTTAAACCTCAGATAAACTACAGATAAAAAGTGATTTAAAAAGTCAACATTAAGTACACAAACAGTGAGGTGACCCAACTATATCGATAATTGTACCTATAAAAAGCATCGATAGCGCTTCCGCATCGAGTATACAGTTTTGATGTTCTTCTATATCTATAAAAGCTTTTATGGAAGTAAATAAAAAAAGTTATTAAGATAAACTTTTTACTCTATGGTTCAATCATTTTAATGGGTCTGTAATTTTTGGTAATATTATGAGATAGATACTTTTTTTTTATACCAGTTAGGCGGCAGAGAAGCATACGGCCCTCCCGATGGTAAGAGGTTACCGTGGCCTATGGGCGAGTGCAACACCAGGGGAGTCACACTCGTGCTTTCGACCCTGTAAGAATATTCCAGCAAGAACCAAGTGGTTCGGCGACTTCTTCTTCTGCCGCACCATTAAGACTTGGAATTCCTTACCAGTTCACGTGTTTCCCTCCTCCTACAGTCCCGGGTCCTTTAAGTGGGGCGTGAAAATTCCCAGTCACATCCGAAGCTTTCACCTCAGCCCCTCTAGACAAGTGCCAATTCGTTGCTGTGCGTATGATGGAATAGAATGCCAAATGTATGGGATTTGACGTATATGACAGGCGTCAACGAATGTCAAAAACGTCAAATCCTATACATTTGTCATTCTATTCCATGATACGCCGAGCAACGAATTGCCACTTGTCTAGGGGGGCAGAGGTTTTGTCTTTAGAAACGGGATAATAGTGATTTTAGAAATGAACTTCGTCCCACGCATGATAAAGCTATAGAATGAACTCTTTGCTGTTTTCCAAGCGACTACAATATGGGGTTCTTCAAGAAGGGCATTTGAAGGTTATTACGGGGTCGGCAGCACGAGTGTGATACCCCTGGTGTTGCACGCGTCCATGAGCCACGGTAACCACTTTCCATGAGGTGGGCCGTGTGCTTGTCTACCACTAAAGCTACAGAACGAATAACGATTGAATTGAAATAGAATTATGATTGGCTGAAAATATTGACGTACCTACCATGGGGCTGTCCATTAATCACGTGAGGCTCAAAAAGGGGGGAGGGGGGGTTCGGAAAAAATCACGAAATATCACCAGGGGGGAGGGAGGGGTATATTGAGATATCACGTGTATTTATTATTTCTTATTACTCGCGATTTTTGTAACGATTCTTAGTTTTTTAGCATTAAATAATGAATAAAAAAATACACGTGATTTTGGCTAGGGGGGGGAGGTAGTCCAAAACCTCACCACGTATCACCATGGGGAGGGGGGGTTAAAAAAATGCTAAAAAAACATCACGTGATTAATGGAAAGCCCCCATGTTACTTAATGTAAGAGAAGTAGGTAATATAGTAAGGCAAAATACTATCTAATATTTTTGGTTACTACGAGTAATCGTTTACTTTTCCCAACTCAATTCCTTCCCAATCTAACTGAACTTTGATATTTTCAGTGAAGCGACTGCGAAGCGACAACAATTGCAATAATTTAAGGTCTATATTTAGACTAGTCGAAATTTAAGGCTCCTAAATGAACCACTAATATACTTAAAAAAATATTTTCCCATCCAAAACAAAAACCTTGAAAAATGCCTCTGCTGAGGTCAAACGTCAAATTGCCTTAATAAAAAAAACTTGATAATAAAAAAAAATCCTATAAATAATTACCACTAACCTATTACCATAATTATTAATTAATATCAGATAAAGTTAGTAGAGAAATAGTATTTTAATAAACCGCCCCGCACTCCGCGCACTACATGCGCGTACGCATCCGTCTACCGGATGTATGAGACCACCCACAGCTCTCGTTAATTAAGTCATTCGGTGTTAGTAGCTTGTTTAGCTTTATCTTTTATATCGTTTCTTTTATTCCTTTTTGGATATCTTTTTATAGATTCATGTGCGTTAACGGTGTAGGGAAGGTTTTGAGGATTGATCTGGTTCGAAATGTTCTACATTCCCTCTTCCTACAGTCCCGGGTCCTTTAAGCGGCGAAAAAGCATCTGATGAGGCCGTCAAGTTGAGTGCCACCATTGTAACATGCATGGTACGTGTATATAATGGTGACCCTCTTTTCCGAGACTTTGTCTTCAGATTTTCGCCAACTATGGTTTTTGGTATATACGTAATAGAGGGCGAGCCTATTGCCGTCTAGCGGGCACTCAGTCATGAGCTGCCCACCTAGACAAGTGGCAATTCGTTGCTTGGCGTATGATGGAATAGAATGACAAATGTATAGGATTTGACGTTTTTGACATTCGTTGACGCCTGTCATATACGTCAAATCCCGTACATTTGGCATTCTATTCCATAATACGCCGAGCAACGAATTGCCACTTGTCTAGAGGGGCTGTATATTTACTGTCGGATGGAGAACATCCCTATCGCTTAGTCGCCTTCTACGAAACCTTTAAAGGGGTTAGTAGAGGTTTAGATAGTAAACTAATTTTGAGCGTCTCGTGGCTAAGTGGCAGTAGCAAAGGCTGAAAATTTTTTATTTAGCCGACGGAAAAATGTCATACCCCTTATAGAATGACCATAGCATATCCTACTAATATTATAAATGTGAAAGTTTGTGAGAATGGATGAGTGGATGTGTGGATGTTTGTTACTCTTTCACGCATAAACGGCTGGACCGATTTGGTTGAAATTTGGTATGTATATAGGTTATACCCTGGATTAACATATAGGCTACTTTTTATCCTGGTCAACACACCACGCGGGCGAAGCCGCGGGCGGAAGCTAGTCTCCAATAAATAAGCGAGGTTTTGAAATTGTTCATCCCCCTCTTTCCTGAGACTGTGCCTTCAGCTTGCCATCGGGCGACGTGAAGTCATGTGTATGAAGTGAATTTGTTTTGTCACTCAATCATAATAAAACAAACTCTAATTATTATAACTGTATTTTTATTAATTTTGTATTTCTCATTTGTATTAATTTTCTTATAATGTGTGTTTTTATTGTTGTCAATGTATATTAATTCTTTTTTTCTCTTTTGTTTTAGGAAGAAGTAAGTACGGGACCCGCTCACGGCAACCACGTGAGATAATTCCATTTATTTTTATTTAATACACTTATTTCAATCATTTTTGTAGTTCATGACCATCGGGCACTTTTGCCTAAGTCGATCAGGGAAGTACCAGTCTCTCACTTATTTATTACTAAGTACCAGTTTGCGAGAGAGTGCCGGAGGCTTCTTTTAATTTTCCTTACTCTGCCTCTTAAAATATGGTAACCCGGATGTTGCAAGCTATCTTATGTCTTGATAATTACTATTTGGGTAGGCCATTTGCTCTTAGGTCACCTTAGTATTCGATTAAAAAAGATTATAATAATTTTAAATTAAGATAGGCCACAGTAACCACTTTACATCAGGTGGCCCATGGCAGAGTATAAAAAAATATTAAAAATAAAACAATGATGACAACCACTTAAAAATCAATCCAAATAAATATTGTTTGTATGAATTCTTACAATATTATTAGGTATCTGCTTTTTTTGATAAATTTTACAAATAATATTGCAACACGACTAACATTTTGTTTTGGAATATTTGCTTTGTTAAACTTTTGAATTTAATGTTTTAAAAATTGAACGAAATTAATTTAAAGTTTTTAAAACAATAAATTATTTTTCTATAATATTGTATTTTTTGAAAAAGGTTTTTGTTCTATCTACTAAACGCATTTACAAACAAAAACACAAACCGTTTTCAAAAATAAATTTTATTTGCATGTTGTGTTCTTGTCTATGTAACTTTGTATTTCTCTTACAACTTTGTGTTAAAACTTACTGTAAATGCTTTTTTTAACAATGGGCAAGGCCACATTTTTCCGAGACGGCTTCTAGATGGTCCGGTTTCACAGTGTAGGTACCACAATGAACCGGTCAAGAAACTAGCTCGTAGAAATGCGGTCTAATAATTAATAATACTTGAATGTTATAATAATAACAACACAGACTGTGATTGGTGTATATTATGTCATTATCATCTACCAGTCCGTTTGACAATTTCATTTGGTGCAACATTTCATTCCCATTCTCCTCCACATACTTATTCCTGTCAGATATTACATCCTCAGTTACTTCCATTACCTATGTCGTCCATCTTTTATTACAAACTTTTGTTTCACGATCGCATAGGCGTGCAGTGCTTGTAGAACTCACAGTACCGTGGGAAACTAATATACCTAAAGACCACGCTATAAAGACAAACAAATACTTTGACTTGACTAACGAGTTAACCAAAAACGGCTACGTGGTTAAACTCTACGCTGTAGAAGTAGGAGCAAGGGGAATTCCAGCTAAATCCCTGTACAATTTACTTAAAGACCTCGGATTGCCAAGAGCTTCAGTAAGCTCTTTACTAAATCAAACATCAAAAGCGGCATTGATAGGATCTTACCAAATTTGGATAGGTAGGAGGGGGAACACTACTGACGGTGGTGGTGAGCGCTGATGTATCACAAGGTGGCCACCCTAAACCTACATCTGGGTCGCAAGTCCCAGTCGCCGTCACGGTGTTCCTCTCTGTATCACGCTATGGACCCGGCGACCGCACGGTGAATACATGGAGTGCTGAGAATCGGATCTCTACTGGCTGGCTCCTGACATCCCAATTATTAAAAAATATATATGTATTTAGTGTTTATTTTGTGTGTTGTGTGCTAGTTATATTTTTTTAGCTTATGTAGATATATTCAACCTTTTAGTGAGCTGCCTCTACCTTCAAAATACTAGGTGGCGTGAAGATACCCATTGCCCAGGTCATCAGCGTCACCTGCCCGTCAGGCGGTCGGTGAAATATTTTGACCAATTTTACGCAAATGAAAATCAATGCCCGTTTGGGCGTGAAACTGAATTGGTTAAGATATTGCATCGTCCGCTTGAATCGGGGATATCTGCGAGGGATTCTGCTACAACCGGATATTGCTACATTTTGTTTGTGCTATATTTGTGTTTTTGTTTGTGCTATTTTTGTGTTTTTGTTTGTGTTAATTATGTTTTGTTAAAATTTTGGTGCTTTTATTTGTAATATTTTGGTTTTTTTTTGTGCTGTATGTGTTTTTGTTTGTGATTGCTTTTTGTGTGGCATGATTGTTTTTGTTTTTTCTTATAAATTAATGGTAGTCATGTTGCAATATTATGAAGTATTTGTAAAATTATGGATCAATTAATAAAATGGGGCAAAATGAAGATGCAATCATCAACGTTGCATATTTATATTATTACATTTTTAAACAGTTTATGCAGACAGATAATTTTAAAAACAATGTTGCAAATTAAATTATTTCCGACTGTATCGTATAACCAAAAATATTTTAATATGAATGAAAATACATAAAAATAACAATAAAGGAGGATGGGCGTTTTGGGCCCACTTACAATATTGTCCAATCGAAATGAATTTACCATCGTTGGATAGCTCTTATCAAGAGTATAAAAAACGACTATGGCAGCTAACCTGTATCTATTGTCCGTTTTGTAATATACTCCTCAGAAGTTACATCGAAATAGAATTAAAAAAAAAAATATCTGGCTTGACCGATTTTGATGATGATACTATTCTTATTAACTCTAAGTGTACGTAAGCAGATAAGCATTTAGTTGGCTTCGGTTTTGTGAAATTATGTGCTTGATTTTTTTTTATACCACTTAAGTGACAGACAAGCGATTTTCACTTGGCATTACTACTATGCATTTATAATATTAGTGTGAATAATAATAAGAAGAAGAAGGGCTTTAGAAGGTTTCTTCAGGGTTGTGTGACGCCCCTGGTGCTGCATACGTCCATAGGCCACGGTAACCACTTTCCATCTGGTGGGCCGTGTGCTTGTCTGCCACCTAAGTGGTATAAAATAAAACAAGAAATAAAGTGTATAATTCACTTATTTCTCGAAAATTTTACTTATTCATTACTCGCGCCGACATGATAAGGTATTAGAAATCATACGTGAGGCTGTAAGTTTGGCGGTAGCTAGAGCGAAAAAAGGATTAACCACAAACCAAAGAAATGACATTGTGTTTGTAAAGGAAGGCTGCTCAAAGAAATCACCTCAAAAGCCATATTCAATTTTGATAGCTGCCGTTACCGGAGGATGTCTGTGCCTCATCATCCAGACCCGACATATTCCTTTTTTCACGATCGCATAGGCGTGCAGTGCTTGTAGAACTCACAGTACCGTGGGAAACTAATATACCTAAAGACCACGCTATAAAGACAAACAAATACTTTGACTTGACTAACGAGTTAACCAAGAACGGCTACGTGGTTAAACTCTACGCCGTAGAAGTAGGAGCAAGGGGAATTCCAGCTAAATCCCTGTACAACTTACTTAAAGACCTCGGATTGCCAAGAGCTTCAGTAAGCTCTTTACTAAATCGAATATCAAAAGCGGCATTGATAGGATCTTACCAAATTTGGATAGGTAGGGGGGGGGAACACTACTGACGGTGGAATCACAAGGTGGCCACCCTAAACCTACATCTGGGTCGCAAGTTCCAGTCGCCGTCACGGTGTTCCTCTCTGTATCACGCTATGGACCCGGCGACCGCACGGTGAATCCATGGAGTGCTGAGAAACGGATCTCTATTATTATATTTATAACATGCCATAATCGAGACCAATAATAATAGAAGTGTATGCAGGATGCTACAAAAAAACAAAAAATACTGCTTTCGGACAGCAAATCGGGACTAGCGCCATAGTTATTCGTAATCCACACAAAAATACCTTTCCAATGGTGTATCATTTATTCCGATTGGAGGGTGGGACCAAGTTCCATACATTTGTGCCCATCATCCTTTCCTTTCAACCCCCATCAAGGCAATATGGGGGCATATTATGCCTCACCTGTAACCCAGGATACCTGCTAATATACGGACAAGACTCCGGTGTAGGTCTTCCTTTCAGGGTTGGGAGGGTCAAATGGCAGTCGCTCGCATGTAGGCCGAACTTACGTAGTAGTGCCCCGTTCCTCTACCTTCATTTCTTTTGGCAACCGTATTCCATCTATGATCATAGCGTAACCACCAACAGGTCAGCCCCTCTAGACTAGTGGCAATTCGTCGTTCGGCGATTTGTAGAATAGAATGCATGGAATTTGCCGTATATGACAGGCGTCAGCGAATGTCAAAAACGTCAAATCCTATACATTCGTCATTCTATTCCATGATACGCCGAGCAACGGATTGTCATTTGTCTAGGGAGGCAGGTGGTCAAACTGATGGATGTTCCTCTTTGTTAAGGATGTTTTATCTAAGATCACATCTCACTAACATCTAGTTAGTGAGATGTGATAGCGCATTTGACCACTATGAGATATCTACCTAGTAATTAAATGCGAATCAATCAATAACAAAAAACCTATGTATGGAAAATAAATAAATAAAGAAGATTGCTTCTAGATGGGCAATTATTTGGGCTAGTTCTGTTTCTCCCTTTTACCGATTCCCCCTGAAATTTTAATAGCGTTTTATTAAATAAAATCAAGGTGGTGCTGTCAATGAGAAAAGTGTTACTTATTATATTTTTTTATCTATTTTTTATTATTAAAATCTAGTCAAATCGATCTCAAGATCGTAACAAATCGATCGATCAATGAAAATCGATATCTGCTGTAATTACCCTTTAAAAGAATAATGTACGTATTACTTACATTATTACGTCATGCCTTACAAGTAGGTGAGCGTGAGATAGAGGCAAAACTCGGGCTATACTTAAATTGTAAAATCACAGAAGACTGCACAGTACCTAATCATTAATTTCTAGCACTAGTATAGTACCATGGTACTCCAACTGGCATGTTTCTGACCAGGTCCAAGGACGCGAAGACCGAAGAAACCCCCCGGGGACGGCGCCAACGATGAGAAGAGACCTCGCACAGCGTTCTCTGGGCCACAACTTGCAAGATTAAAGGTATGTATGGCTTATCTACCCCCCTAGACAAGTAGCAATTCGTTGGCCGGTGTATTATAAAATAGAATGACGAATGTATGGGTTTTGACGTATATGACAGATGACAGTTATCAACGTATGTCATAAGCGTCAAATCTCATACATTCGTCATTCTATTCTGCAATACGAATTGCCTCTTGTCTAGGGTACTCAACTGAAAGACGCACCCCACCACATTCACTTCATATGTAATCTAGTTTTGAGACAATTTAACACTTTCAAATATGATATGAGATGACTAGATAGTCACACAGATGTATAAAAACATCGATTTGGTAGTTTGGGATTGGATCGAGACGAGACTGAATTTTGGATAGAGTTTATTTAGAAAATTGGTCTTCAGAGTATCATTCGTCAATTAGCAGGTTACCGACTTAGAAGTAAGATTGACTCGAACTCCATACATGGATTCATACCAGTAATTTCCCCAAGAAATATTTTGGCACCTTTGACCAACTTAATTTTTACTTTCACATAGAGTGTCTTCAAATCAATCAATTATCCTATCGCAGTCCACTGCTGGACATAGGCCTCTCCCAATATGTGCCATTTCTGCCAATCCTTCGTCATCCGCTTCCAGTCTGTCCCAGTCACCTTTTTCAGGTCATCAGTCCATCTGCCTAGGAACCTTCGGTTTGCCTTCTCGCGGTCTCCATTCTAGGACTCGTCTGCTCCAACGGCCATCGGTCTTTCAACAGATGTGATCAGCCCACTGCCACTTCAGCGTCCTTATCATGCGAACTATTTCGGTAATTTTTCAGCGTGAAAACAGTAGGCCAAAGCCTCCTAACATTGGGAGAGCTATGTCTAGCAGTGGACTGCGATAGACTAATTGATTGATTGCTTGATGCCGGTAACTTTAGTTCTCTCTCTCCAAATACTCAACAATATATCCTTTTCCAGCACGAGTTCGCCGAGAACCGCTACCTAACCGAACGACGGCGTCAGGCCTTAGCTGCTGAGCTCGGTCTTGCAGAAGCACAAATCAAAATATGGTTCCAGAACAAACGCGCGAAGATCAAGAAAGCATCAGGACAGAGAAACCCCCTCGCGTTACAACTCATGGCGCAGGGGTTGTACAACCACAGTACAGTACCCCTGACGAAGGAGGAGGAGGAACTAGAGATGAAAGCAAGAGAGAGGGAACAGCAGTTGAATAGAGTTTAGAGTGAGAATTGAGTTTTGGTGGTTTTTTCATCAGGTTTTAGATGGGATTATTCCCAGTTGCCACCACTCGTTATGGGGTACCATACGAGCTTAAAGCTTAGACCCTATTACGAAAAACGTAAGAACTTAATTTTATGACCTATTTTATAGATGAGGTCTAAATTTTTAGGTCGTATGGGTATGTAGCCGTTAGATGGTTTGTTTCAAGAGTAATTTTTTGTTTTATAACTGTCAAGGACATGTTTTTTCCCTGTGACTGTTTGTGGAAAGCTATAACCTGAGAGCTATTATGAAACTGACATCCGAAACTGACCGACTGACTAAATAAGTACTTTTTTACGTAGGTACTATGAAGTTATTCCGAATTACTTTCAGTAGGGTTTAAGCCGAAAGAAGTATCAGATGCCGTCTTTGGGGCCCAATACGTTTCATGGCTAAAAACTTGCGGTCCGTAACTTCGGATGTATGTTTCATATTAAAGGTGAACGCAGACCTAGCCGCACCGCACTCACCGGAGTCGCTGCATTCCGAATTCTTTATATATGAAGCTCTATGCAACCTCGCATACCTAGCCACACCGCAGTCGCCGCAGTACCCGAAGCGATCGAATACAAAAGCGATGACTGCGGCGAATGAGGTGAGTGCGATGCGGCTAGGTCTCCGTTCACCTTAAGTCTACAGATAGTATTCAAGTCATAGATTGCTTCAGTCAAGCGTGTTCTTTTGTCAACCATACGATTACTAACCAGCATACGCGCGCCTTATAGAATACAACTATCGAAGCCCGAATGAGGCTATTAGGATACTTTGATTGTAATATATGTACAGTACAGTAAACTTATCAAATATCTCTGCATTTATAATATTTGGTACGAAGAATCGCGAAAGTTCTGTAAAATCGGCTCGTTTTGGTTTTATACAATGTTCCTTATAGAAACACTAACGATTTGTGGGAATATTGTTGATTAGTAATCATATTATCTATGAAGAAACCACCAAAACATACTAAGGTTAGCCTTTCGAAGTACGACGACATGAGTTTTATATCGAATGATAAACAGATGAATGTAGAAGTTATGTCGTTATCGAAGTGTTTAAAGTAAGTACCAATCCTCCCGACTTCTGTCAATAGTCTAATAACAACATGAACTCAATATTAAAACCTAATTTGTAGTCATTTGTACTGTTCGTTCATTTATAACGTTATTTTTGCGAGATACTGTTATAACAGCTAATGTATTCGTTATAAAAAACGTTATCGCTATTATGCTATTGCTATTGAGATTGATTTGTATCAGACGAGCGAAAGCTCAATTTCTACGTGAGGTCTTTCCCCGTCTAATGGGTCCTATGTCCTATCTCTGCTCTTAAACCCTCTACATTGATATTTAAATCTCTCTAACAACATTACTCAGATAAGAAACAATAAATTATTAAACGGTCCTAATATATCTTAAGTGTCCGATTACCAAAAGTCAATCGGAGTCATGTTTACTAGTAATCACTGATACGTGTAATTAGTACACTAATATATTCTGACAATAGCTTATCAATCAATGAACACTGCTGGATATAGGCCTCTCTCTTAACATTCTACTACATAATATTATAAAGGTATGATTCCGACTGGGATTAGCGCTTGAACGAAGAAAAAGGAGAATGTTGTGCTATGGTAGAAGATGTAGTGACCAAGGTGGGAAAGGCATTTTTAGATAGTTCAGACGAGTAGACAGTATGGACAAAAGGAGATTGATAAAATTTTAGATATATAGGC
The DNA here is from genome assembly GCA_914767945.1 of Eilema depressum. NCBI lineage: Eukaryota > Metazoa > Arthropoda > Insecta > Lepidoptera > Erebidae > Eilema > Eilema depressum. The sequence continues at coordinate 5,698,253 of OU612040.1, forward strand.
GAGGGTGAATGGGTTTTTTGGTAAGGGTCGACCTAGGCGTAAGTGTGTCCCTCAGATCGAGGACTTTAGAGAAAGGTTATGGCAAGAGTAAGTAGGGTACCTGGAAGCTGCGAGAATGTATGAAATCAATGATGAAAGTAGAAGACGCGAAAGATGTATACCAGGATCGTAGGAAGAAAATTCGACATGTAAGTGTAAGAAACTACGTAAATTAAAATTAGTAAGTTGGGCTTGACTGCAAAAGTTTTGAATTTCGAGGAAAATAATAATTTTAAGAGGGTATTGGTAAAACGGGGAATTGGGAAAGAGGCGGCTCTCTAGTCTTATTTACACGACAACTTTTATGTAAGTTTGCGATTGCGATTTTTTATTGAGTTCCTAAAAAATGAAATCCCTAGAATTAGGTTATTTTTATTGCAAAAAATATGATCACTTCTTAAACCTACTGTAAAATCAAGATTTTTTTGATAATATTTTTTTTAATTAATATAATTTACTTATATTCGTTATTAGCAATAGCATATTAACATAACGGTATCTCGCAGAAACGAAACAGCTATTATTTTCTGGTCAAAATCACTTGAAATTACGATAGCATTTTATGGACTAATATTTAACTGCATTTCTCGAAAATAATCCACGTGTTTGACAAAAAAGTAATGTAACAAACAAAAATAATTAACATTTTGTATAAAAATAATAGTCGATTTTTGTCCCACTCGATTGTGTAAAATAAAAACGTGTAAATAAAAATATAATGTGTAAGATTTAAATAACAAATTATTTTAAGTTATTTATTGTGCAATGTAGCAGTATTAGTCATTATTTTTTAATTTGACAACATTTTGAAAATCGAATTAGTGTTGCCAGTTACATTTTTTATTAATATCGTAATAAGTTAAAAATCAGGTAAGACAGGTTATTCTACAATTTCATTGGTTCAAAAAATTTGGAAAATATTCGTCTACGAGGTCTAGTTTAGACGACCTCATTTTAAGACCCTTTTAAAAATGAGGTCCAAGCTTTCACGTAGCCGTCTGTGGGGTCTCTTTTATTACCCGACTGCCAAGAAAGGGATATGTTTTTAGATTTATTAAGTGAAAAGGTATCAAATGTATATGGCATAAACTTTTTTTTTTGTTAATATTGTAAATGAGTTTAGTTATACAGAGTGTTGTCAAATTAAAAATGTGAGAAAGTAGTGATTTATAGACAAATCTTATTAAAAGAAGTTAATTGAAATTGTCTTTGGTTTTATTATGTCTCTCATGGATATGACATGAACTGGTCATGGATGAGTCATGAGCCCATCCCATGATCTATCTCTACATCCGTTTTATAGAAGGTAAGTCCATTTTCTTGTGTGGAAATATACCCGGTTACGCCGGCCAGAGGATTGGTGTGTTATATCAGACCTCTGAACCCTAGCAAAAAAGGTAGGTAGGCAATCCATCGCTGGATTTGTTTAGTGGAATAAAGTGGAATAGAGCGTCAATACCTACCTATCTTCTTACCCAATGGTAAGTACATACCTAATGGTCAGAATGCCGAAGTAGTACCTATTTTGCTAACTTAAATAATTGGAAGATTGTTCATGGGAGGAGAGAAGACAGAAACAGCAGCAACAGAAAACTAACGAAATAGCTATCCAAGGATTATTGCTTAGACCGACATATCTTAAGTAACCCCAAGGGGATTCTTCGTAGGTACGAAAGAAAAATACTATATTAAGTACGTATAGTAATTAATAACCATAATATGAGTAGGTATATTATCAAGCGCACACTGGTTTCTCAAAAATCGAGAAATATCTGTCGCTTCACGGAAAATATAGAAATTCAGCGGCGTCACAGTTAACTTAACGTAAGTAAATGAGATCCTTAAAAATCGCAGGAGATTCAGGGAAAATTTGAATGATACTTATCGAACTGGAAAAGAATCTATTTTCTTCGCATCAGGAGCTTAGTGGTTAGGAAGTCTCACGATTGAGTCCCGGATTCGATTCCTGAAACTACCGACGTAAACCTAGTCTTACTTAACACACAAAAATTAGGTTAGGGGGTTTTAAAGGAAACAAATAAGATAATAATGTATAGTGTTACTGCAAGAACTACTGAGGGTAGAAAGATGATGATGATAACCCATCCTAAGAGCGACTAGGCTAGCGTTGCTTAACCTTACGTTAACCTACACGGTTACCACATATCCACGATCCTCTCAATTCAGATTCAAACCCGTACACAAACAGAAATAATGCCACCCATCTAAAAAAACACACATCTATCCCTTAATTCTCTACTCACCCCTTTTACCCAGTACGTCTTACGACAGACTGACAGCTAGGGGTGGGGGTTTTATTGAAATACTTGTGGCATCGCGAATCGGGAATGCGCGTTCGATTCCCGGGCGAAACTTTAATTTTGTGAGTTCTTTTTATTACATTTTTTAACGAACGCTTGATGTGAGAAGCGAATTCGAGGAATTTACTTATAAATTGGTGTTAAGGGTGGTTCCTATTATATTGATGGGTTTATTTAAAAGGGGGTTGATGTTTAAGATGTGTAGTCGAATATTGTACTAGTGTTGGGAAGTGACTAAGTGCCCGTATGACGGTAATAGGCTCGCCCTGTATTATGTGGGACCGAAAATCATCATTGACGAAATGTGGGTGTTAATATACCTCTACCTACCCCTTCGGGGATTTACAGTCATGAGTATAATGTATGTATTTTGGGAATCAAATGAGATTTTTTATTGAAAAAATGGTAACTAGAAAAGCCTGTATGCGACTAATGGATGGCCACTTAGATGGCAGACAAGCTCTCGGTCCACCTAATGGGAAGTGGGGAGGGAAAACTTTCTTAGTGTTGCAGACGTCCATAGGCTACGGTAAGTAGCCTATGGACGTCTGCAATACTAAGAAAGTCACACTCGCGCTGTCGACCCTGTGAGAACAGAGAGTTTCTGTGTAGTCAGTACAGATGATAAGCAGGACAAGCCTTTGGTCTTCCCACTGACAGCACAAAACCTCTCCAGTGAGCTCTGGGACCCTGCTCACGGAAACACAACACGAGGTTATTAAGCCACGGTATTCTGTAGGGCGGAGGTACTTCCCCAGTCGGACTACTTAATTGGGACTGGAATACCATCGTGTGCTACCTCCGCCGATTTAGTCGGTTCGATGTGAGGTGGTACCCACTGGTGTCCTCCGCACATACAAATAGGACAAAAATTAAAAAAAAATAATGCCTAGAATAAAAAAGAAAGAGATTTTTCCCATTTTAGGGAAATAAAAACACTAGTGTAAACATTTATAACCCCCTTACATGGGGTGGTAAAAAAATAAACTGTTGACTGTAATCAAATTCAGTTCGATAGGGTGTATCATCCCCTTCGCGTATCGCCGAGAATTTCGTCACCATGTCTCGCTAAAGGGCTCGGTTTACATGTACCATAATTTTAATTCTTGGGACAAATTATTGTTTCAATCAATCAATCAATTAGCCTATTGCAGTCTACTGCTGGACATAGGCCTCTACCCCTAATATGCGCCACGTTTGCCGATCCTCCGCCTTCCGCATCCAGTCTGTCCCAGCCACCACCCATTATTGTTTACTACTGATTAATTTACCTCTGGTTAATTCACCATTGATTAATTGACTTCTGATTAATTTCCTTGTGATTAATTTAGTAACGAATAGTTTACTTCTGATTAATTTCTTTGTTGTTTCCACTTTTTTTGGGACTTCCCGAGTATTAAATACATACTTCATATATTCGAAGATTTTTGTTATTGATCCTGGTGTACAGGAGACACATTATAGTGGGAAGTATAAAGTCCAGTAAAAAAATAAAGTGGTATTTCCAGCGTTTTAAATTTCAAGACATACCAAGGTAGCTTAGTGGTACCTATTTTAAAATCGGTTTTTTAAATAAAACATAATTATCAAAAGACACATCAAGATTTTTTACGTTTTTGTTTACTTAATTACTAACTAACTAACTGAATGCAGTATAGATCAAGGTAAGTTTTTTTTCCAACAGCTTCTCGCTCTCGTTACTGCTGCCCTATCTAAACCTCACCCATGTAAGCCAAGCTTTACACAATGGCATGCGACACGAACTGCGAACAAATTAACTTAGTTTTTTTATTCAAAGCTGCCTCTTATGTCGTGAATCGATTACTTGCCGTACTATTGTACTGTCGGCAAAAAAAAACTAATTTAGATGTTGCTGAATAGACGACCTACAATTTGTTATATTTGATTGGTAATCGTGCATATGTTCACGCTTGGTGATCTCCGAAGGGGTAGGCAGACACTTACATATCGTCAAGTATGTCCCACGTAATAGATACCACTGGTACCACCAGCCCCTCTAGACAAGTGGCAATTCGTTGCTCGGCGTATGATGGAATAGAATGACAAATGTATGGGATTTGACGTATATGACAGGCGTCAACGAATGTCAAAAATGTCAAATCCTGTACATTTGTCCTATTCCATCGTACGGCGAGCAACGAATTGCCACTTGTCTAGGGGGCATTGATTATCACCTTAGACGAGCTATCGGGATATTTAGGTAGGTACCATATATAGTTTGGAGTTCCCGATATTTCGGTACTGTTGCTTCTCCGTGTTCCTCCATGATTATGGTAAGTGCTTGCAACGCCACCGAATTATCGAAAACTCCACAATATAACTACTTAGGCATGGTAAATATCCCGATAGTTCTAATAGAATAAGACGAATCTACAAAAATAAATTAAGTAGATGGTGCAGCGTTAGCAAGAACTGTCTCTATGAATGAGGTCCCGGGTTCGACTCCCAGACTGAGTGTGCGTAGAGCTGAAAAAGTAATGAAATTCAAGTGTTTTCTATTTAAATAATGTTAGTAACCGAAATAACTAGTGGTTTCTTTAAAACCCCTCCAACTAAGCTAAATTGCTTGTGTTAGGAGTGGATTCAAGTCGGTAGTGTAATGGCCAGGATTCGAACCCGGGACCTCTTGATAAGGATTCTTAATTACCTACTAAGCTAAGCGTTTTCGCCCCTATTTCCTACTCTCAAATGTCCATATACCAAGTTATCTACCTACAGGTAAATCTAGTCCATGTACTTATTTGCTACCATCATCATCATCTTAGCATTAGTCCAAGTCATATCCGAAGCTTGCATTTCGGAGCTCCGGGTCCGCTCTCTTACTTATCCTATTCATAATTTGGTTTACCTTGACTTTTACTGGTACGACTACCATCTGACCTCCTAAATCTACGGGGAAAAATCAATTAGGTGGTGTACGAGGCTTTCGGCTTGCAGGTATTGGCTGATCAGGAAAAGTGCTATGTAGTATTTACTACAATATAAAATACTCATGCCTATACACCCTTGAGGAGATAAGCAGAGATGTCACTAACACCCACTCTCTCTCTCATCCTAGCGTTAATTCCCAGTCGCATCCGAAGCTTTTCAGCTCGGAGTCTGGGGTCTGCTTTACCAGTCTTAACTACAGATTTGGCTAGACCGCGATATTTTTTCGTGAAGCGATTGCCATCTGACCTCCACAGCCCAATGATAACATTAGGCGATATCGAAGCTTTGCAGCTAGACCGTTGTTTTTGGATTTTTTAGGGCTCCAACTACCCGTAACGACTGCCATAGATGTTCTTATGGCAACCAGGACCGACGGCTTAACGTGCTCTCCGAGGCACGACCAGACCAATGCAAATACCCATATTTCTTGAACACAAATATTTGCACTGAGCGGGGATCGAACCCGCGCCTCCTGCGTAGCGGCCGCGTTCACTACCGCTACGCCACGGAGGTAACACCCACTGCTAACACCCCAAATTTCACTACATAATGTAAATTGTAATTTGTAAGTAGCTACTACAAAAACAAAACAAAATTTTTGCTTAACCCAGTAGATAAGCGACCTCGTGACCCCATTGGTCTCAGGTACAGCAGTCGTTCAAGCAAGTGCTGTGTGTGTGAAGCAGTAAGTAGGTAGGTACTTAAAATAAGTAGGTACCTAGGTACATCCTAATATTATTGATGACTTTTAGTACATCTAAGCTAAAACGATGCTAAACTCTAAAAATGGAACCAAGCCTTATTAACTGTTAACTACACAGCTCAAAAGACACGTACCAAAAGAGGCGACTTAATTATCAATTAATTTCTTTTAAAAATATAATAGGCCGTATCTATCATACTTTGGTCAGAGCATTTAAGAAAAAAACAGGTGTCAAAACTTATCGGACTGGGGTGAATGACCTGTTGACGTCAGAATAAAAATTACCGACCACCCACGACGTACGCACTAAACCACTTTGCGACATTGGATGTTCCTGTCTCGCTTTACCGTAGAACAAGATTCAAGAGTGTACAAGTTGATGAAAAGAGACGTCATTAGTTCGAGAGTTCCGTCTGAACAAATTCGAATTTTGAAAGACCGATTTTAAATGTTAGGTTTGACCTCTCGTTTAGAACATTTGTTTAATGAAACTGGGTCTTTTGTAATGGTTGCTAAACCAACATAATAAGAGCTGTTCTTAAGACAATTCAGTTAGAACTTACAGGTCTATGATAACGTTCAAGTTAACCATTATAAGTAGACCTAAGTTTTAGAACTTTAGAAAAGAATAGAGGGCTTTTGTATAAATGGTTGGTTGGCAAGTGATAAAAAGTTTGAACACAAACCTTGGACCACACACAGGTCAAATATTTATGGTCATTATTAAATAATACATATTCGCAATGTTTTTGTTTAGACAAAAAGTTTGACAGCCACTGTGGCGTAGCGGCAGTGAACGCGGCCGCTACGCAGGAGGCGCGGGTTCGATCCCCGTTCAGTGCAAATATTTGTATGCATGAATACGGGCATTTGCATTGATCTGGTCGTGTCTTGGAGAGCACGTTAAGCCATCGATCCCGGTTGCTCTATAAACATCTATGGCAGTCGTTACGGGTAGTTGAAGCCCTAAAAAGTCTAACAACTGGTCTAGCTGCAATGCTTCAACATCACCCAATATCGCTATTGGGTTGTGGAGGACAGATAGCAGTCGCTTCGCAAAAAATATCAAAGTCCAGCCAAATCCACATTTAGACTAGTAAAGTGGACCCCAGACTCCGAGTTGGAAGCTTCGGATGCGACTGGGATGAACGCTAGGATGAAGATGAGAGGATGGACGTATATGGGACTCCAATAAGATCTTTAGGGCTCAAGACAACCTCATCAAAAATCCGGACTCGGGTACTATCTTGCCGGTTTCAACACAGGTTGCATGTAATACTTGAAAGTCAGTCTGGAAAGCTCATAGGAGAGCAATTATACAGCTACATTCTATCATCGCACCTCTCGCCATAGGCGGGGAATTCATCCTCACACATTGCGACCATAAACGGTGCGCACTGTGCGGTATGAAAGGAACTTCATCCCTCGCACACTCAAGCTGTGGAATGAACTCCCCGCGGTGGTTTTCCCAAGCGACTACAATATGGGGTTCTTCAAGAAGGGTATTAGAAAGTTTCTTCAAGGTGGGCAGCACGAGTGTGACTCCCCTGGTGTTGCATACGTCCATAGGCCACGATAATAACTTTCCATCAGGTGGGCCGTGTGCTTGTCTGCCACCTTAGTGGTATAAAAAAATATATTTCCATTAATTTACTTATTTTCTTTATTTACGGGTGTGACTGCCATCCCCACCAAATCAACCAACAGGTAGTATACCTATCACGGCAAGACGTAGTCATATTGATATGCTCTCATACTGGTCGGAGTTTCAGAGATATTCTTCCTAGGCCATATCTGTTTCCCTGCCCACACCCCGTTAACCCCGTTCTCCATCCTCCCAAAAAATAGTTTTATAATAGCATGATAAGACGCTATTTTTTTAAAACCGATTTTTTTTCGAGAGGAATCACGACTGACCCAAAAATCCACCATAGGGAAATTGATCTTATTGGACCACCCCGGTAATTGAGACTCGAGACGGTGGCGTGCGGTTTTAGTTGGTACGAGTCCGACATAACCACCTCATCGGTCACATACTTTGATAACGAAAAAATACCTACCGCCCTTTTTTGAAAGATACGTGTGTCTACCTCACCCACATGTTTTTCAAAAAATACTTAGGATTTTTAGATGAACATTGTCTTTATTATTATGTTATCTGCGATATTGTAAATTGTAAACATAACGATATCATTCATAACTGATGTAATCATTCAGCCATTTGGAAGATGGTAATAAAGAAACATACAAAAATATAAAAAACGTGCGAAAAACATAATGCCTCCTTGGCAGTCCGGAAAAACAGAAAACATTCCAGGATTGCAGCAAGAGGAAACACCACTGCCTACCCCTCTAGGAAAGTGCCGTGATTGTACCATCATCTTCATGTAGACCAAGATGACCTCGGAGCTCAGGGTCCGCCTTCCGGCTCAAAACGTGTGCATAAATTTTAATTAATAATAACCAGTAGCTTTAGTTTATAATAAAATGTTTATTTACAAATGATATCCTTAAACATTGGTTTGACATAATGATTACGTGTGGGAAACTAAATAAATAATAAATTATTTGGACGTGGCGTATCAATGAGAGGAATTTTTGTAAAATAGGATGCGCGAGCGCCGCCAATCTGGGCTAGGGCTGTCACTAACGGAGATGTTTGAATGGGAAATCTCATACATACATTTTATTGCCGATTATTATCTCAGAAGGGAGGAAGGAAAGGGAGGAAATTCTCCTATCCTTTTGTCTTAGCGTGGCGTCTCTATTCCTATCTCTATTAACTATATCCTACTAGCTGACCCCGCGAACTTCGTATCGCCACCATGTTAATAGATGACCGCACAAATGACATAACATGCTTGTACTGTCAACACTGAAAAAAGTTTCAATTTGACAGCACAATCTCAATGATCCGCCATTTATTGAATTCATTTGTTACAAAAAATGTGATAAATGAAGAACGGCTCGACCGATTTTGTGCAAACTTCACATAAACCATCTACTAAATAGTCCGAACACAGCATAAACATTTTGGTTTGGATAGGTGAGCCCGTTCTTGAGTTATAAAATTACAACGAAAAGTGGCATTGATTTTTATAAAAATAGAAGAGAAGATATAAATATCCTCTATTATACAATATGGATACGACATATAGGCAATAATTGAAACCATATACTTGGTACCCCCTAAGCTTCAAGCAGGAAAAGTTTGAACAAAATTGGTCCAGTATTAAGGGCAGAAACTAGAGTTTTAATTTTATAGAATTTGAACAACTTTGAGCACTCTGTAGAATCGCATGTTGCCGCTTAGCTGTTCAAGTAAGTTACCTACTATGCCTATTGTTGTGTGTGTGTGTGTGAAGTTGTTGTGTGTGTGTGTGAAGGTGTGTGCGTATTTATTAATGACTTATGACACAGTCAATGACTTTAAAGCAATGGATGAAACTATTTAATGACTTATACAAGTGGTTGCATTTTCTTTTGGTTCTATTCCTACGGACCAGGATGCTTCACGGTTTCAGTATTTGCACATATATTATGTCGTATCCATATCGTATATCTAGGGAGAATAATTATAATAGTACTCGTCTCACAAGCTTTATGCGAAGTTTTAGGATTAAGAGTCAGCATTACAGACACCAACAATACTACAAGGGTCTTTGCTTGACGGTCTCATAAGATGCTTTTTCACGCCCCTTCTTAAAGGAACCGAGACTGTAGGAAGAAGGTAACACGGGTGGTGGTAATAAAATGTTTATGGTGCGACAAAGAAAATAGGTGCAGTGTATTTCCATCAAGAACAGCGTCCCGTTGGATTTGTTTGTACCGTATGTTTTTAACGTAGTTAAAAAGTGCATACTTGAAAAGTGTGTGGCAACCCTATCGTCCAGCCAATCGGCGCCCGCGCCGATCTATCACCGTGGCGCTCGCAACAAAACAAAACAAGTCGCGAGCTGGGTGGCCGGGCACTGTGATATCAATTTACAATATTCACTCTTAATCAACGTTAACTTCGAGTAACATCACTTACTTAAGCCATATTATATTTTTTTAGGATTAATGTGGTTAAGCAATACGTATCGGTTCATTGGCAGAAGCCGGGACTCGAACCCGGGAACTTTCAATCGTGTGGCCGATTTCTTACCACTGAGTTATCGACGCTTTTTCAAATGGTTTTTTAGTAAATGTTTAGATGGTATTTGTTAGTCGTTTTATTTAGTCGTCTTCGTGCCTCGGAGAGCACGTTAAGCCGTCTTCGGTCCCAGTTGCTATACGAACATCTATGGCAACCGTTACGGGTAGTTGGAGCTTGGAGCCCTAAAAAGTCCAACAGTCTAACTGCAATGCTTCGATATCGCCAATGGGTTGAGGAACTCTGAAAGCAGTCGCTTCACAAAAAATATCGAAGTTAAACAAAATCCGCAGTTAAACTGTAAAAAGCGGACCCCTGACTCCGAGGTGGAAGCTTCGGATGCGACTGGGATTAACGCTAGCACTGAATGGACAATAGTATCTACTGGCCCTCTAGACAAGTGGCAATTCGTTGCTCGGCGTATGCTGGAATAGAATGACAAATGTATAGGATTTGACGTTTTTGACATTCGTTGACGCCTGTCATATACGTCAAATCCCATACATTTGGCATTCTATTCCATCATACGCCGAGGGGCTGAGGCTAAAATGAAGAAGAGGGCGCACGTTTGGATCTGGATTATGCGGCTTTTATGGGTTACTCACAGTAGTAAACAGTTCAGTGACTCCTTTCTTTGCCGCACCATAAAGTCTTGGAATTCTTTACCAGCATACTTGTTTTCTTCTTCCTACAGTCCCGGGTACTTTAAAAGGGACGTGAACAAGCATCTCATGATTGATATACATTGTTTTAAATATGTTACAAAAAAACATCACCAATCCGATTCCAAACCTCACACCCGTAGCTTTCCATCAGATAAAGACGTAACAAACAAAGAATATTCACTAATTGCTCACACGCTCGCGCTCGCCTGTCACGACACCTGTCACAACTGTCAAATATGTCAAAACTGTCAAATATATTATACAACGTGTGTCAAATGGGCGGGTATCGATCTAATTGATCTGATGTTTGAGATACAATCTTTTATTAAAGATTGTGTATAGTGGAAGCTATGCTATGTTATCTGTGAATCTTTTCTATTACATACTATAAACACATCTTTATCCCCGGAAGGGTAGGCAGAGGTGAATTAACACCCACATTTCACATTTTGACCAATCATTGTATTAGGTCCCACGTAATCGCTTTTCTGTTGTCTTACTCCTACTAGCCAATCCTACTAATCTTATTCCTACTAATATTATAAATTAGGTGAGCACGGTTTAGTCCCGGCTTTGCCCATGGCACATTTCGAAACCCCGTGTCACCCCTTTCAGTCGTCTGTAGATAGGTCCGCAATTTATTATTTGTTAAATAAAGTATGGAAATCTCAAAAAATTGTTCTACGACAAATGCTCATCGCGCTTCAAGAAGTTTTCACAAAAAAATCTGTTATCAATCCAATTTGAATTTTCACACCTATGCGGTCCCTACATTAATTGCTTACACGCTCTCACTGAGCTGTCATAGCACCTGTCAAAGCTGTCAAAATATCTAATACAACGTGCAGGTATCGATCTGATTGATCTAAAGTTGCAGATAAAATCTTTTCATTAAAGGTTTTTTATTGTGTAAGCTATGCTATGATATATCATCATCATCTTAACGTTTCGCTCGGTTGTATTCGAGACTTTCATCTTCTGCTCCTTTAGATAGTTATGTGGTTTATATGGAAACGACTGTTGTCTGACCTCCTACTCCTCCTTAATTCATCAATAAGCACTCATACCTTATATCTGGCAGATGAGCTTAGTTTGAACACGGGTGTTTTAGTGGGTTATCTCACAAGAATTTGTAAATGCTTGTGAAATTTCTTTGTTGGTGTACAATAAAGTTTATTCTAGGTGTAGCCTGCGGCTCCGCCCGCATGGATATCGAACCGCGACCAAATATAGCATATAATGTCTTTTCCCAAGATCTATATCTGTACCAAATTTCATCAAAATCGGTTCAGTTTAGGCATGCAAACGTAACAGACAGACAGACAGAGTTACTTCCACATTTATAATATTAGTATGAATATAGATACTATCTTTCAGTGGAACACTATCCTTATGGCGGATAGCAAAAATTGAAATCGTGGTATTATGAAAAGAGCCGTTAATTGTGTGGTGACCTCTACCCAATCTCGTCTGCCAGATTCTATAGATATACCATTGACTTCCATGCATGATGTTTGGATATTGATGACAAGCTATTTAGAACAGAAATTGTATAAATTTTCCGGAAGTAACTGCCATCTGACCTCCTAAACCCGTGAAGAAAGCTTGGGCCAGAACCTGGGCAGTTGTTTAGCAGATTTGTCTTTTGACCGTGATTGAACAGGGCAGTCAGGTTCGCTAGTATCAAAAATAATTTGATATGTACCAGAACCCAGGTTCAATCTCCGGGTCAGGTAATGACTACACTATAGGAGTTTATACGACCCCTTAGCGGAAGTGCGTTCGACTGCTAAATCTAAGGTCGCACGTTCGAACTCCGCTCATTGCAAATTTTTGCATTTGTTTGGATGTTTCTGCGTCTATTGATTATGATAATAATTATAATTATGTATTTACAAATAAATTGAATTAGAACTAGCTAGTTAAGCTAGATGTACTTTACGTACATACGAATCGCAAAATTATGTAGATTATTTTTTAAGGTTCTTCAAAAAAACCAACAACTGGTCTTACTGCAGTACTCGCCTATGGGTTGTGGAGGTCAGATGGCAGTCGCTTCACAGAAATGTTCAGCCATAACACGCAATTATACTGGAAAAAGCGGACCTAGAATCCAAGTTGAAAGTTTCAGATGCGACTAGTATGAAGATTTTTTGGGGTTGCTTTTTGGTAGAGAAAATCTGACAAAAGTACCCAGTTGACAGCAATAGGCTCACCTCTGTTACGTAGATCGAAATTTGTAGTTTATAAGTGTTAATACAGCTCTGCCTATCTTTATCTAAGTACACAGGATTGAGTATATTTTATTATAATTTAGTTCAAGTAAGCCCATGAAAAGTCACCACATACGAATATGAGTGTAGGAAAGAGACAGCAGCACTTACTTTGCAATTAGAAAAGGATGGAAGCAGTTAGAGGTCATAGGTGGACGTGTGAAACGGGTATATACAAAACGTATGTGCGTGAACGAGATAGGTGTCGCGAAAAGGATAATGATTAAGGACTCATAGATTATTTTGGCGACAGAACTGATACGCGTAACAAATATATCTGTTACGTACATACATACATACACTCACGCCTTTATCCTCGGAGGGTTAGGCAGAGGTGAGCTTAACACCCACATTTCACTAATCATTGCCACGTAATAGGGAGTGAGTGCCGCATTCTGGGTGTTATTACGTATGGGACCGAAAATCATTATTGGGGAAATGTGGGTGTTGACACCCCTGCATACCCCTCCACTGCTGGACATAGGTCTCTTCCAATATGCGCCACATTTGCCGATCCTCCGCCTTCCGCATCCAATCTGTCCCAGCCACCTTTCGCAGGTCGTCAGTCCATCTGGCTAGGGGTGTCCCACCTTCCGTTTTCCTTCTCGCGGTCTCCACTCTAGGACTCGTCTGCTCCAACGGCCATCAGTCCTTCGGTACAAATAAACTGTTATTTATTCTTCTTCTGCGGTAGATTCTGCGCTGACACCACAGCATCTCTCTGTTCTTACAGGGTCGGCAGCACGAATGTGACTCCCCTGGTGTTGCACTCGTCCATAGGCCACGGTAACCACTTCCCATCAGGTGGCCTGTGTGCTTGTCTGCGACCTAAGTAATATAAAAATACATATAATTACCATAAACATACAGACACACAAATTGTTTGAAAGTGATATATTATAATGGTGTTTTTATTACCTAACCACCAACGAAGGTAATATGACAAGCTGCTTTCAACCATCGCACCGGTTGCCACAAGCTGCAACTATACTATCATCATAGCATTGCCGTGTTGGTCCCGATGGAGTAAAATTGGGCCACCCCATCTCTTCCTGTGGGTGTTGCAGAGCGACTAAGGGATAGGGCTGTTCTCCATCCGACAGTAAACATACAGCCACAGATTACTAAATAGTTACTAAATAGTTACTAAATAGTTACTAAATAGTTACTAAATAGTTACTAAATAGTTACTAAATAGTTACTAAATAGTTACTAAATAGTTACTAAATAGTTACTAAATAGTTACTAAATAGTTACTAAATAGTTACTAAATAGTTACTAAATAGTTACTAAATAGTTACTAAATAGTTACTAAATAGTTACTAAATAGTTACTAAATAGTTACTAAATAGTTACTAAATAGTTACTAAATAGTTACTAAATAGTTACTAAATAGTTACTAAATAGTTACTAAATAGTTACTAAATAGTTACTAAATAGTTACTAAATAGTTACTAAATAGTTACTAAATAGTTACTAAATAGTTACTAGATACAGCCCATGACTAAGTGCCCGCTTGATGACAATATGCTCGCCTCCTATAACGTGGGACCGAAAATTCGTTGGCGAAATGTGGGTGTTAATATACTTCTGCTTACCCCTCCGGGGATGTATATGCGTGAGTATATGTATGTATGTATGATCATAGCAAGTTTCTACTAACGTATTGTTGTTCTATCCAAAAAAAAATAAGTGGTTTGGTGACTCTTTTCTTTACAGCACCTTTAAGACCTGGATTTCCTTTTTTTACACCTGATCGTAGGTGGTTACCATTGCCTATGGGCGAGTGCAACACCAGGGGAGTCACACTCGTGCTGCCGACCCTGTAAGAACAGAGAGATTCTGCGACGTCAGTAAAAATGCAGGCATAGGGGCATAGTGGACATGACAGGAGGTGACCCATCGACTGCAGAGGTGGCCCACAGTCACAGCCACCATCCAAAGCGTCAAGGTAACCCCATTTTACCCGGTTTGGTACCGAGACCTCAACCTATCTTGAGCAGTCTTGGTGGACCCGCTCTGGAAGCTGGCACGAAACGTGTTATAATTAGGTATACTCTTCGCGATGTATCAGTAACTCTGTCGAAAGTAGAAACATACCTAAATCCAGGCGTAAGTATACAAAACTTTTTTTCAATAATAAAGCTCAAAGAAACGAAATCACTTAGTAGATATCCTCCTCCTGACCCCTACCCCTGGAGTGGGTTCTCGTCATTAGTGTAATGCCCAGGATTCGAACCCGGGACCTCTGATTCGTAAGACCTTCTCCTTAACCATTAAGTCACTCTTCACTATTACATCTCTAATTCTCAAAGTCATGCGCTCGCGCATTGAGCAAATAATTCCAATAAGAATCGAAATCCTTGATCAGATAAGAATTAGGCAAATCTCAAACAATCTTAGTCTTTGACAGCCAAACTTCTCACCAGAGCGGGACAGCGATACAACAGAATGCGGGGGTGCAAGCGAGACGCGACATTCCGTTTAGACCACCCAAGTCGTTCTGTGGCATTCGTTAAACTATTCGAGAGAGTATAAATTTCTTGATCGTTGTTATATATTTTTTGTCAATATTATTTAATAAGTGGATTTTAGATTTGCAATTTGTATAACAATCAAAATAAATATGTAATTCGTGGCTCTGATTACGACTTTTGTGGGTTTTGTGTTGAGTTTTTGCGTGTAGCAGGAATGTTGCTACTAGTATCATTTAATGTGATGTTTTTTTTTATATATATAACACATCAATTAGACTTCGCCTCGCCTGATGGTAAGCTGAAGGCAAAGTCTCGGAGGGTTTGGAGGGTCACCATTATAGACACGTAACGTATATGTAGCCATTATGCACCAGGACATTTTGATTTTTATGTGTGGAATTATTAAATATTTAAATAGTAAATATTTAATTAAATGTAATGATAAATGAAGATGATAGCATGAAAAAATTCTTACTTGATATATGCTCACTACATTATATTTTGTTATGGTTGAATATGGCGAGACTATCTACCTACTGTATATAACACCAATGTCCTTATGTAACCCATATTTGCAACGAATAAATGAATTATGAATACAATGGTGGCCTTCTTCGGCCTCATCAGATGCTTTTGCACGCACCGCATAAAGGACCCGGGACTGTAGGAAAAGGGAATGGTTGAATAAAAGTTTGTTTAATGAAATTTTACAGCTATTAGTATGCTTTCAAATCGATATTTTGTCTAAGAAATTTTGAAAAACTCAGGACGTGACTCGGTAGCTCAGGTCAGAGAATTATTAAGGGACTGGTTGCGGGTTCAAGTCCCGTCTGAGTTGTTTTCCTTTTTCTAATCTTATCTGTCTGTATTCAATGTGAACGAGGAAGAGTCAGAAGGCGGACCCAGAGCTCCGAGGCCATCTTGGCATCGGATGCAATCAGGAAAATGCGTCTCCATGAAGATGATGATGACATGTTACTGACAAAATTTGTTTACATAAAGAACTTAGTAAGGTATAACTGTGGACACGAGTGATGGACCTAAATCGGCAAGTTCGCGCATGGTGCACTACCGGACAAAAAAAATGGCTACTCTATTTTGTGTTTTAGCGTTTCTGACATTTATCGCCCGAACTATTAAAAATCTTCATTTTAAATTACCTATTTAAATTATTTAGGTATTATGTAGAAATTGTTACGTAATAATATTTAACAGTTAATCGAGTTAATCCCCGTCAACATGGTTGTAGGTGTATTATATCATGAAACGCTATAATTTAATGGTTAGAAATTAAAATATATTTAATTGTCAATAGTATAAAAAATGTATCTTATTCTGTCAATTTATTTATTTATTAACTATACCAATAGATAGGTACTAACCTACAGAATTAATAACCTCGTGTTGTGTTTCCGACGGTGAGTAGAGTAACCAGAGCTCACAGGAGAGGATTTGTGCTGTCAGTGGGAAAACCAAAGGCTTTGTCCTACAATCTTTTCGGTTAATGGCACACAATCTCTCTGTTCTTACAGGGTCGGCAGCACGAGTGTGGCTCCCCTGGTGTTGCACTCGCCTATAGGCCACGGTAACCACTTACCACCAGGAGGGCCGTGTGCTTGTCTGCGACCTAAGTAGTATAAAAAAATAGTAACCAAAATTACTAATATTCTCATTAACCCCTCACCCATCCAGCTAAGCCAAATTGCGTGTGTTAGAAGTTCACGTCAGCAGTCCCGTAGGATTTGAACCCGTCTCGAATTTGATTCGAACACGGGACCTCTCGCTCGTAAGGCCGACTCCTTAACCACTAAGCTCCCGATGATAAAAATAGTTTAATAATCACAAAGAGTATGTGCCTACGCTCGCGTTAAAAAAACTAGTAGGTTTCCTAGGGTAAACAAAAACCGTATAAATCAAGATCAACATATAAATCGCAAAATAAAAAACTTATATGATAATTATCTTAAAAAATTATATTGTATATACTAATTCGAAATAATTATTGTGGTGATAAATTCAAATTTATTTTTGCACGCAAGTGTACGGAGAAGGACGCGGGAGTTTAGCGCCCGCTGATTGGTTTAAAACGTTGGCACGCAGCTCTATGATTGGTGGATGCGTCGTATTTCCTCCGCCGTCGCACCCCCGTGCTTTCCTCAAAGGGGACCTAAAAATCGTCTACTGCGCAGGGTCCAAGACATATGTCTTCAGTTTATAGTAACAGGTGTAAGTGATAAAAACATTATATAGCTTTAATAATTACCTTTCGCCAATTAATTAGCAATTATGATACCCACTATTATGGTATCTTAGTTGCTATTTTATTTATTTCTTTGATTATGATTAGTCTAGGTAACTACAATAACATTATTACCTTTTTTTTTACCGTGCGAAAAATCCCCACGGATACCTCCCCCGCCGGAGCTGGTGGGGGGAGGGGCGGTTATGTCGGACTCGAACCGACTAAAACGCACGCCGTCTGTGGGCCGTCGGTTGCCGGAGGTGAGGTTGTTGTAGCCATATCCCTCGCACATTATCATTATTACCTAGACTAATCATAAATAATAAGGAAAATACTGTAATATAAAAACGTAATTAACTATATTTTAGTTTCCCTACCGCAATAGCAAATAATATTTTTATTGCAATAAGCTATAAATACGTAACTAATTTTATCATTTTATTATGACTTGTTTAATGTATTTTTAACTTATAAAGATAAAATTATTATTATACTATGTAGATTTTATTATGTATAATAGACTTTTTTTCATAATAAGCTATTATTTTAAGTGATTGTACACATCAGGTACGGTCGCAGCCTAATGAGGAAATTTCTTCAGAAAATACCTTTTCTGAAGACTTTGTGTTAAGAGTGGTCACTTATCCTAAGACTGACTTATCTAGTGTAGCTTAACTTAACCTTACAATGTACTAACCACTAAGCCACGAAGTCTTTTTATAAAATCATAGCAAGTATCAAGATTATATTTCGTAGTAAACCAGTTGTAATAGTCCGAGTGGTTTGCACCAATACATTTTTTGATCTCAACCAATGATTGTAGTTGCAGAGAACGATTTGTGTTACACACGGGCAATAAAACTGTACCGACACGCTCAGCACTGCAATTCACTAAGCGAGCACAACGATGCGAGTCGCAACGTTGTGCGCGATAGAGATTGTCATTGGTCGGATTGGGTCACGTCACTGGAGATCGACCAATGACAATCTCTATTGAGCACAACGTTGCGACTCGCATCGTTGTGCTTGCTCAGTGAATTGCACAGCTGTGCTCGCGCTGTGCGCTTTGCGTTTCCGCTCCTGCTGGCTGCATGCTGCATCCGAGGCTTTCATCACCGAGCCCGGGATGTACTTACTTCTCCTATTTGGTTTGGCTTATTTATACCTACGGCTTTAAGAGAAAAGCTTGCTTCAAAAATCCTGCAAAATCCGCACGGATACCTCCCCCGCCGGAGCTGGTGGGGGGAGGGGCGGTTATGTCGGACTCGAACCGACTAAAACGCACGCCGTCCGTGGGCCGTCGGTTGCCGGAGGTGAGATTATCGTAGACATATCCCTCGCACTCCGGCCGACATAACAATGCAATTCTGTAAGCGCACCACGACGAGCGCAACGTTGCGACAACCTTGATGTAGATTGTCATTGGTCGATCGCCAGTGACGTCACCCAGTCTTCTTCTTCATCCTAGCGTTAATTCCCAGTCGCATTCGAAGCTTACAGCTCGGAGTCTGGGGTCCGCTTTACCAGTCTTAACTACGGATTTGGCTAGACCTCGATATTTTTCGTGAAGCGATTGCCATCTGACCTCCACAACCCAATGGTGACATTAGGTGATATCGAAGTTATGCAGCTAGACTGTTGTTTTTGGACTTTTTAGGGCTCCAACTACCCGTAACGACTGCCATGATGTTCTTATGGCAACCGGGACCGACGGCTTTACGTGCTCTCCGAGGCACGACCAGACTAACGCAAATACCCATATTCATGCACACAAATATTTGCACTGAGCGGGATCGAACACGCGCCTCCTGCGTAGCGGCCGCGTTCACTACCGCTACGCCACGGAGGCTGCACAGTTTCCTTCCCAAATAATCTCCCGTATGTACCCAAAACAGAATGTTTACTTAACACGCATTTAGTACATTTTTAATCACGGTTACCATTGATAACTATGATTGATGTGGCTAATATAGAGAGGGTAATGTAAGCATCGGTAAGGACCGGTAAACAGCGGTAAGGAGCGGTAAGTAGCGGTAACGTTACACATACACTAAACACATTAGCGGTTTTATTAACAGATGATGATTCTGAGGTTTAGGGTTACCATCTGAAAAAAAAGAACTGGACAAGAAGTGTGAGTTGGACTCGCGCACGCAGGGTTCAGTACCTACGATTATTTATACAATAGTATAGCCCCAATTATTTTTTTTTTTATTTTTTTTTTGAAGTGAAAATCTATGCAAATATTTTTTTTTGAGAAAATATTTCAAGTTTCAGACGGTTGCAGTTGCAATAGGCCTCTATAACCCGATACCTGCCGGCTTGCCAAAAAGGCTCATACTGTATGACGAACTAGATTGAGTTAAGTATTTTTTTAACTCGGTTTCCCTTTTCAAAATTGTCACTCTTGCCGTTATTAATATCGAAGTAAAGGATTCAAAAAAATTCGTTTAAATAATTTGTCTAACTATCACGGTTTATGAGATAGCCTGGTACTCGACAAACAGACAGACGGACCAGTGATATGTATATAGAGTTCCGTTTTTCCATTTTAAACTAAGGTCTTAATTTACGATTGCGA
This sequence comes from Eilema depressum, assembly GCA_914767945.1. NCBI lineage: Eukaryota > Metazoa > Arthropoda > Insecta > Lepidoptera > Erebidae > Eilema > Eilema depressum. Next base: position 5,718,641 of record OU612040.1, read on the forward strand.
AAAATTTCCGCAAAAATCGAGAAAATATCAGAATTTTTTTCATTACAAATATATTTATATGGACTTCTAATTTCGTATCAGGTAACCGGTAACCCTGTTAGTCGAATGTTTGTAATCTACGATCCCAACAGATTCAATAGGAAATGGATTTCTTTTCAATTTCACTTCCGCTTATCATTTATAACTAATTAATTACAATTAGTTAAATCTAATTGCGGGTAATTTTTTTAAACTTTTTTTCATTCCGTTTATTTGATAAAACGCTATTACAATAATAAATAAATAATAAATATTTTAGGACATTCTACACAACGCCATCTAGACCCAAAGTAAGCATAGTTTAACTAGCTTGTGTTATGGGTTCTAGAATGCGGATAAACATACTTATATACATTTTTTTTTTGTAAATACATACATATTATACATAGAAACACCCAGACCAATGCAAATATTCATATTCATGCATACAAATATTTATTACAATTTCCGGGGGGAATCGGTAAATGGGGGAAACAGAATTATCCCGGTTGACCCCGGGTCGCCTCCGGTACTATAACCAACATATATGTATCTATGACTATCAAGCCGTGTTAGTTCCCGGTGGAGTAGAATAGGGCCACCCCATCTCTTCCTGTGGGTGTCGTAGAAGGCGACTAAGGGATAGGGCTGTTCTCCATCCGACAGTAAACATACAGCCCATGACTAAGTGCCCGCTAGACGCACGCTTGTCCCCTATTACGTGGGATAGTAAACCATAGTTGACGAAATATGGGTGTTAATACACTTCTGCCTACCCCTACAGGGATTTACAGGCGTGAAAATAATATGCATGTGTATGCAAGTACACCTATTGGTGACTGGTTATAAGCGACAGACAAAAAACGAGTGCATGTAACAGAGATAAATGGAAACCTCCCCCCCCCCCCTTAAGACTGCTGCTAGCTGAAGCTAGTCTAATATGAGACCCTATCAATACGAGACCTATCCTAATCTCAAAAAAATCACTTTTAATAGTATCACGAACCCTTTGCAAATTGTCTAGATACGAGACCGTCTCTATAAGCAATCCTCTTGATAAGAGGTCTTCTCTACAAGAGAGCAAGAGACACTCTGTATTTTGAGACCCATTTGAATACAAGACCATCTTACTTCTTAATGCGAGAACCTTTCTATATAAGAACCCCCTATACGAGACCTGTTCAAAGCTAAACCCTGTCCGAACAATACCCTCTTTATATAAAACACTCGAGTCGAAGACGTTTGGGACACAAATTCTACGGACACTGTGTCCCTAAGTGTACTTTCAAATTTATTTATTTTTTCGAAGACGTTACGGACACCAATATAAAACGATAGTTTTGTACAGTCGAGTCGGATGGAAAACTTATTCAATATTGGATAGGTTGTACAAAAGAAAGTGTTAATATGTTGTTGGAGGAAGTGCCTGGAATAAGGGAAATTCGGAGGGGCCCATTGGGCTTCTGGTGGTTTTATTAAAACTAAGGACAGGACAGGTGATTATGATGAAAGAATATCTACATTAGTTAATGTGCCTAGGCGAACTTTAGAAGTTCTTTTACAGGATTTTGTGCCAGCCCAGCTTGGGATTAACTTAGGGGTTTTCCCCCTAAATTTAGGGGGAAAGAACATGTCTAGAGGATTTTCTAGGGGGTAAATTAATTTAGGGGGATTTTAAGGGGTAGATTATTCAAGGATTCTCGTTGTTTTTTTTACGTGTCCGCCATTGGTGCTTTACTATTAATTTGTTTAATCATCCAAATAATGTTGTGCCGTATCTTAGTCACGAAATAAAAAATCACGAAATCTCACCAGGGGGGAGGTGTAATAAGATATCACGTGTATCTATTTCTTCTTATATCGCGCGATTTTTAGGATAGATAGATAGATAACACTTTATTGTACACCAATAGATGTACAGTAGAGACAATATCATGTATACAGCTAGATTCGATTTTTATCATGTTTCTTAATTATCTAGCATTCAAAAAATTATTACAAAATACACATGATCTTGGGTAAGGGATGGGGGGGGAGTCTAAAACCTCACCAGGTATCACCATGGGGGAGGGAGGGTTAAAAAATTGGTAAGAAAGTTTAGGGGTAAAAACCCCTGTTTCAGAAACCTATTAAAACCATTCATGATTGTAGCTATTGGAGAGAGACATGATGTTTGTTTTTGAAACATATAGTTTGCGCTTTTATTAATATTAATATATCTGCCATCACAGATAACTATACTATTATGTCTTTTACCATACAGCCCATTAGGTATTAACAAAGTACGATTGATTAATTGTTCCCTGGCAATATGGCCAGTGATGCCAACTCCTCCGGAATGTTCCCCCCTAGAAACATTTTACAAAATTCTTCTAAATATCGATTAAAAACCCCTGAACTTTTTTACAAATTTTTTAACCCTCCCTCCCCCATGGTGATACCTGGTGAGGTTTTAGACTAGACTACCCCCCCCCCCCCTCCATCCCTTACCCAAGATCATGTGTATTTTGTAATAATTTTTTGAATGCTAGATAATTAAGAAACATGATAAAAATCGAATCTAGCTGTATACATGATACCTACTTGTCTCTACTGTACATCTATTGGTGTACAATAAAGTGTTATCTATCTATCTATCCTAAAAATCGCACGCTATAAGAAGAAATAAATACACGTGATATCTTATTACACCTCCCCCCTGGTGAGATTTCGTGATTTTTTATTTCGTGACTAAGATACGGCACAACATTATTTGGATGATTAAACAAATTAATAGTAAAGCACCAATGGCGGACACTTAAAAAAACAACGATAATCCTTGAATAATCTACCCCTAAAAATCCCCCTAGAAAATCCCCTAGACATGTTCTTTCCCCCTAAATTTAGGGGGAAAACCCCTAAGTTGGCATCACTGAATATGGCTAATCCCAAGCTGGGCTGGCACAAAATCCTGTAAAAGAACTTCTAAAGTTCGCCTAGGCACATTAACTAATGTAGATATTCTTTCATCAGAATCACCTGTCCTGTCCTTAGTTTTAATAAAACCACCAGAAGCCCAATGGGCCCCTCCGAATTTCCCTTATTCCAGGCACTTCCTCCAACAACATATTAACACTTTCTTTTGTACAACCTATCCAATATTGAATAAGTTTTCCATCTGACTCGACTGTACAAAACTATCGTTTTATATTGGTGTCCGTAACGTCTTCGAAAAAATAAATAAATTTGAAAATACACTTAGGGACACAGTGTCCGTAGAATTTGTGTCCCAAACGTCTTCGACTCAAACACTCTTTCTTTAAACGAGACAATACCCTCTTTATATGAAATACTTTATATGAGACTCTTTCTCTAAACGAGACTCTCTCAAAACGAAACCCTCTCAAAACGAGACCCCTCTCAAAATGACACGCTGTCTAGTTAAGACTCTCAAAACAACAAACTCATCTAAAAACCTCTCATCTCCTCAGCCAGGGCACTCCTGACCGATCAATCGTCAAGACGTCATCTCCCCCCCCCCTCCCACCGTCAGTGGACGCTGCACGATTAGTTCTCGGCTCCGTCGCTATATAAACTTTATTATTGTTATTAATATACGCTCGTTTATTGCTTCTGGACGATTACTTTGGAGATTGGATTATTGTGGATACGCCAGGTCAAAGAATATGAATATCGAATGAACTCCCAGCTGTGCTTTTCCCAAGCGACTACCCACACTACGACTTAAAAATAAAGTAAAAAAAAAACCAGTACTTATTAATTAAAATATACCTAAAGTTTTACAACTTATAGATTTGATTAGTGGCAATTAGTAGTGTCTTACTTGGTAATGGTCTCAACAATGGTTCTGGTTGCTTCAGAGGCTTTCATTCCACCTTGGAGTCCAGGCTTGGGGCTCTCATTACATTTTATTTTAGGTTAATGTATGGTAGCAACTGCTGTTATCTCATTCTGACCTTCTAAATGAACGTGATGATTATGAGCTACCTATAGGCACCCTGCCTTTCCAAAGAAAATACATAAAAGCTAAGGAATCTTTTCCCACCGTATTGGAAGTGAAATGATGCGTCGGTAGCTTAGTAGTTAAGGAATCGGACTTACGATCGAGAGGTCCAGGATTCGAATCCTGACCACTACCTACGTGAAACCACTATTAACACAAGTAATTAAGCTTAGCTAAAGGGGTTAGAGGGAATATTAGCAATTTCGGTTGCAGAAATATTCTGTTTTTTTTTAAGAAATATTACTACTACAAAATTTTCCAGGTAAATTAAGTAAGGTAGATCCATGTTATACTTTCGCAGCGCAGGCGCACGCGGCTCGGCGGCGGGCGCGTCGTGTGTGGTCCAGTGGAACGCTGGCAGTATGCTCTACTTAGAGTTTCACAGAATATTCTATATTTGGGAAAATTTTCTGTTATTCTTATAAGAATCTTGTTGGCACTCATTCATATTTTGGTAATATATTGTTGATTTATTCATACGTTATTATGATCAAAGGGTAATAAATATTTAAAAATGTATGTAAGTACATTAACTTATATAGTATCGACTGAGGTTATGAAGTTGCAAAACAGCGTTATAGTCAGCTACGTTACTGATAACTCTCCTTCAATTAGGAAGGGCTAAGCTAGTCAGTTAGTAACAGGAACTGCTAACCTCAAATGTAGCCTCAACATGACTACTGGCAACTTTTTTATCGATTTTATTGGTCGAAGAGAAACGAAGATATATTTTTTTTTATACCACTTAGGTGGCAGACAAGCACACGGCCCACCTGATGGAAAGTGGTTACTGTGGCCTATGGACGTATGAAACACCAAGGGCGTCACACTCGTGCTGCCGACCTTGAAGAAACCTTCTAATACCCTTCTTGAAGTCTTTGTCACCATGCTGCGGCTGCTGGTAGCCGTTACATCTGCTGATTAGCAGACGAAGCTCTGGGTCTCCATCCCAGGGCCGGGGGGCTTGAATGGAAGGTTTAATGATAGCAGATGCACGTAAGAATAGAAGCAGAAGGTGGATTGTTCGAGTGATTTTGAACTGTGGTTATATCGGACTTCAACCGACTAGAACCGCACGCCGTCACGGATATCAATTACCGGGATTTAAGGTTAATAATAAGGCATTTCCCTCGCGCCCCTGGTGACCCTGGACCATCTACATTTTTGAGATGACTCGATTCTACCCTGGAAAGGGAGGGGAGCTTCTGCTGGGGTGTCAAGCACCGGTAACTGTCACAGGACTGCGCCCGGAGAACCAGTACTTTCTGCTAGCGAGGCTTCAGAGGAACACGTGGAAAGCCTTCGATCACCCCTCTATAGAGACATTCCCATCTCGGCCAGAATTGGAGCTCTCCATTGTGCCCTCTGCTGGCAAGGCTTCAGAGGAACACGTGGAAAGCTTCCGATCAACCCTCTATAGAGCCATTCCCATCTCAGCCAGAATCGGCGCTCTCCATTGTGCCCTCTGCTGGCAAGGCTTCAGAGGAACACGTGGAAAGCCTTCAAGCACCTCTCGTGTTTCCACGTGTCCCTCGGAAGACACGTGAAAAGCCTCCGATCACCCCTTTAAAGAGCCATTCTCATCTCGGCCAGAATTGACGGGGCCAGGGCCTCTACAGGGCCAGCCACTTCGGTCAGGATTAGCGCTTTCCATTGTGCCCTCTGGTAGCAAGGCTTTAGAGTTCCCTCCACGTTCGTGTCCATGTGGAAAGCCTCCGAGCACTCCTCTACAGGGCCACTTCCACCTCGGCCAGAATTGGCCCTAGACGGCAGCATATCCTCTGCGTGAGAAAGGCGCTACCATTTCTTCTTCCCAGGATAAACCCCGTGAAGGTTCCGGACAGCCCCTAAACAGGTAATTAAATTAAAAAATCCTCTGACTTTCTACAAACAGTAGTAATAAAAAAAACAAACCCGACTGTTACAGTTTCAAAATTATCACCAATTTATAACTATTTACTATTAGAAGCCGATGTTTGCCGAACGCACCCGATGTTTACCGAGCGCGCCCGATGTTTACCGATCATGATCGACTTAAGAAACACGAACAATATTTACATTTTTCATGTAATATTTTACAAACTTACATTTAACGTTTATTCTAGAACAAACTAGACCCATTTTCATCGTTTTAACTGCAAAATTAAGTTGGTATTTTCAGTTGACGGATACAAATTTAATTTTGCTGTTGGTTTTGGAAGTATTTTCAACAAAATGTGGGTGGGAGGTAGTTTTTGAGTGATAAATGTAAGTTTGTTTTATATATTCCTGTCCCAATATTGGGCTAACTTATGACCAAGCATTGTGGAGATGATTAAAACTCTTAGCGGTGAAAACGTGGGCCAATATTTGAGGAATATCTTAAAATGTAGTTCAGGATGTTATTCTACAACTACAGTGGCAAACAAGTAGCGTGCCCATTTATCAATGCTTGTACTTTTGCCAACTTAATACCACTAGATTACCCCCGTCAGGGTGGAGAGAGGAGGGGGCTTCATGTAAGTAACTCTGTGACCTTCTGCTAGAGGCTCACACCAGAAGCTGATCGGATATACTGATATAGGTACTGAACTAAATCTCTTTTGGGATCGGTCTGCACCTAGACTTTCTCCTATTCCCCTGCAGCTTACCATCAGGCGAGATAAAGTCGTATTGACGCGCCTTAATTAATAGGTGTGTCCTTTATCGCCAATTGGATAGATAACGGGTCATTCATCAACTCGCTAATCCGAAACTCGCTAGCGGGTGCGAGTTTGCAATTTTCGATTTTATTTAAAAATTTTGCCGTCAACTCACGCGAATATTAAAGTACAGTCACATAAAAGGATCGAAAGAAAAATTAAAAAGAAAACTACTAACTAAGTTTACTGCCATATGAAGATCGATAGACTATTGTGCTGATGATAGGAATTTTCTAACAGAATACACCACTCAACAAGCAATTCACGTTAATTCAAAAATTATTAAAAAAATCTATGATCGACAATATATCTTTTATATCGATGGGTGCGCGTGCGCAAGCGGTGACTATAAATAGTCAACCCTCTCAGATGACGAATGTGGTGCACTGACAGATTTACTAACTCACATGCATCAGCGGTTTATATTCAGATTTATACTAGTTGTGCGACGCGGCTTTAGCTGTGTTTTATTATAAATGTTTTTTTTTTAATTGCAGATTTAATTTGCCGCGTGGTTCCCGGCAGAGTAGAATATGGGTCACCCTATGACGTGGGACCTAATACAATGTGGGTGTTAATTCACCTCTGACTAACCTTCCGGGGATACAGGTATGACTTCTCAGTCTCAGAAGAGACTTTGCCTCACTGTGTGTGTTCTACCGCCTATACAATGGTTTGTGCTCATAAGAAATGTTTGACATGATGCCCACAGCTATAATTCACAGCTATCATTCTATCATCGCACCTCTCGCCATAGGCCAGGAATTCATCCTCACACATTGCGACCGGAAACGGTGCGCACTGTGCGGTATGAAAGGAACTTCATCCCACGCACACTCAAGCTGTGGAATGAACTCCCCGCGGTGGTTTTCCCAAGTGACTACAATATGGGGTTCTTCAAGAAGGGCATTAGAAGGTTTCTTCAGGGTCGGCAGCACGAATGTGACTCCCCTGGTGTTGCACTCGTCCATAGGCCATAGTAACCACTTTCCATCAGGTGGGCCGTGTGCTCGTCTGCGACCTAAGTAGTACCCCTTTTCGACTCTTAGCAACATACAGACAAACATATTTCTCCCACGATGTATAGGTACCACTAAAAACTCAATGTATTTATAATAAACCTTTTAAACAACATATTGACAGCTCCTTTCTTTAAACTCAATAGAGGATGAGTAATGGCCGACTTATTTATATTTAAAAGTGAATTATTTTTGAATAAGTCATGTTTGTGTGAGGTGGATAGTGTGGTGATCGGAACACGATTATTTTAGTGAATTATTTTAAAAGTTTGATGTTTTATTAAGTGATGAGCTCTTCCAATTGTCTCTTTATTAAAAAATAGCAAATAAATAGTAGTCACCACTATAGACACGTACTATGTTACAAGGGTGGCACTCAGCTTGACGGCCTCGTCAGACGCTTTTTCACGCCCCACTTAGGGACCCGGGACTGTAGGAGGAGGGAAACACGTGAACTGGTAAGGCAAGTAATTTTGTGTATAGAAGATTTGGGCCACCCCATCTCCTCCCTTGCGGTGTCGTACAAGGCGACTAAGGGATAGGGCTGTTTAACATCAGACAGATATATACAGCCCAGACTCAGCCTCAGATACATGGCTCGAGTCAACAATAGTGCCCGGAATACGGCAATAGGCTCACCCTCTATTACGTGGTACCTAATACAATGTGGTTAAATGTGGGTGTTAATTCACCTCTGCCTAACCCTTCGGGGATGGGAGCGTGATTGTATGTATGTAATATGAGTCCCCTACCTTTTCTCTTGATTTGACTGAAGTTTTTATTCTTTCAACTCAACTCTCTGCCTCAATATAAAAAAGTCTTAAGTCTACACGTTGTTTAGTAAATTTTTCAGATTATGAATCAAGTACCTATTAAAAAAAGAGCAAAAATACTTTCAAACTTATTTAAACCTACTATTAATTCTTTTAAATTATTTCAATAATATATTACCTGTGCTCACCCATCCATATCTTGACCACACAGATGTTTAATTGTCTCTAATTGGTCAAATCGCAAACGAAATTCTTCTATTTTAATTCGCCGTCTTCAATGGTGGACATGCTTAACTTACTATAAATTGCCATATCAAAAAATTTCATAAATTATTTTATCAAAAGGCGGGAAAAGTTTTAAGATGTCATTAATTTTATTACAACTCGTTTGACATTAAAATGTTTCTTATCTATGGTGTTTAATTTTTGACAGTTTTCATGTAATTGCTTTGATGTTTAGCAGCTGTCATAAAAATTAAGAAAAAATGCCTTTTTTCACACGCTTGTAATCTCGTTAACTTCTCGAACTGGGTTGCCTGTAATTAAAATAAATTAATTACATATAGATATTATTATCAGAAGTTTATACGAATGCTACAGATTGATATAAAACTATTTTTACCCGGATTCTATCGCGACTTTTTGTGGATATTATTATTTATACATACCCCGACGTTTCAGTGCCTGAAAAGCATACATAACTTCGGTATTAGCGTAAATAATAGAATACTTAACCAAAGCACTTTGTACACCAAAAAAATCCTGATAGAAACCGTTAAATATATATTTTTTTACCAACAATGCGCTCTCTAGACTCAAAGTAAGTATTGTAAATAGTTTTTTTTTTTGCTTTTTCTGTATTCCTCTTAGCTCTAGTTTCAGTTCCATCTCTTTCTATCTAGTTCTCTTTTTTACTCTCTAGTTCTAGTCTTATTCCAAATCATTGCATGTTTAGAACATAGTTAATTTTGAAGTTGAAATATAAATTAGTTCCACATCAAAAGTTGTTTGAAAAAAAGCAATTTTTCAGTTCGAATATAGTCCCGACCCCCACTAATTTGTCTTGAGTCTCGAGACCGTTTAAAGACATAACGGATGGGGTATTATTGTAAATGTTCTGATAATTAACGCGGTGCTAATATAAGGCTGTGACACTGTGAAGCGGAGCGAAGAGCGGACGATCTAAAATCGCTATGCTCGCTTATGGATTCTAGATTCTAGATTCCATAACACAAGCTAATTAAGCTTACCATGGGTCTAGATAGCGTTGTGTAGAATGTTGTAGAATATTTATTTATTTATTTATTTATGGTTATAAATCATAATAACATGTAATAACAATTTTTGAGAGAATGAATTATAAATATACTACGACATACCACATTGTTAGATATTTGCAACTTTTTATTTGATAAAACTGATGTCACAGAACAGATAATAGTACTAGCTGATGTTTTAGTATTTTAATTAATCGTATCGACTCTTAAGCGATATCTACATTTTGTTTTCTAAATTTATTATTCAAATTCACTGAACTAGTATAACATTTCAACTGGGCTTCATTTAAAGGTTGAACATGAATTAATTTCACTTTGATCTAATGTGATTTTCCGAGTCAATCAGAGTTCACTCAATTAAAATTGTGTTAAAATATATTATGCAAGCAAACTTTGACTTTGTCACCTGGGTAATAGGTATCGCATGTAGAAAATCGTTCCTGTGTGAAACAAAAAAAGAAGGTTTTAAATTCCACTTCGTTTACCAGCAATATCATCCAAATGAATAAACGTCATCAACTCGCTCCGTTCAACACTCCGCTGCCCTCAGCCCGCTACCTAACCTGCAATAAATAGTCTATTTTAGGAAGCGTTTGCCGTGACATTTGGCGCAGAAATATGAGCGAGTGATGTATCGCCGAATACCTCTCTAATTAACAACCTATTGCAGTTGTCATACGCGTTTGAATGATGTCCAGTTACCTAGGAGACAGCGGTGTTGCCACACTCAAAGTTTTAAACACCACTAATTAGTGTTGTAAAATATAGATTGTGAAGATGGATGTCACATAAAGGACTGAACTTTTCTGGCTCATTATTCTACATGACAATAAGTTTTAAACGCAGTTACAATGTGAGGAGATGGTGGAAGATAGAACTGGAGTAAAAGTAACCGTAAAGTAAGCAGAACCGGGCTCCAAAGTGAAGACATTTTCCTCGTGCGGGAAACCACACGGGCACGACCCCGTCCGATACCGGGGTTATACCGGACCAACTAAAACCGCACGTCGTCTTCGGGTTCGAGGTGAAGGTCTCAGATTCTATCGGGACACAACGCTGTTCTGCTGATGACGAGGTTCCTAGATTAACATTTACATACATACATACACTCACGCTAGTAAATCCCCGAAGGTGTAGGCAGAGGTGTACTAACACCCACATTTCGCCAAATATGATTTTTGGTCCCACGTAATAGAGGGGTAGCCTATTGCCGTATTCCGGGTATTATTGTTGACTCGAGCCATACATCTGGGGCTAATAACACCCGTATTCACAAACAATACTTCGCTATGCGTACTACCAAAACTGTGCAAAGAACGACAAATTCTCAGTGCGTTCGTTTTGGCAAGCCTTTTTATTCATTGATAACACTTATGTAATACTTCGTTGAGGGGACGCATTGCGTTAGATACTGCTCCGTGATGTTTGTGAATTAATTTTACCAGCCCTATGCGCTCTAGCACACTATGAGACCTCACAGTATTGTTTGTGAATACGGGTGTTAGTCTGAGCTGTATATATCTGCCTGATGTTAAACAGCCCTGTCCCTTAGTCGCCTTGTATGACATTTCAATATTTCAGGCGGGTGAAACCGCGAGCAATAGTTAGTTGCTTAAAGTATACATTATTATATAGAGGGCGCGTATCACTCAGGTCTTTGGCGCCGAGTGTTAGCAGATACTTTGCGATGGTATAGCGCACCTATAGTGACGTTTCATGCATTACCGAAAGTATCAATAGATGCACTTATTAATGTAGTTTGTTGTTATGAAGTTTTTTGTTCGATTTGATATGCATGGATAAAATTAAAGCCAAGATACATAAAATTTCGTCATTTTGCGTATTACAAAAACAGTTATCTCTACAAATATACGATGTCGTATAAAATTTTGATTTAACATATCGAATTAAATATTATTTGCGAAGTCATTTTGATGGGTATTGTTTTGCTACTGATTGAGGTTGAGCCAGGAGCCTCGGTACTGTTCGCATCCGTGATAACAGTTCATACTTGTAAGGCGCGCTCTATAGCAATGTATACTCTAATGCTTCGTTTACATACTCGCGGCAGAGCGAGGGAAGTGGCGAGAGAAGTGGGCAGGGACGTGGTGTGAATGGTATATTCGTCATGCCGCGAGTACTGCCGCGTATGTTGCTGTGAGTGTCGGCTTGGCGGCGCGAGAAGGAGCGGCAATACTAGCGCGATGAAGCATTCACATACTCGCGTCGCGCACACTTCGCATCGAGCGCTCGTTGTGTACGCGCGTGTCACAGTCACAGGATTACTTCGAATTTATTATCATGACAATGACGCAACCAATCGAATGGTCCAACGAAAAATCAATAGAATTTATTGAAATGCTTGCTACGGATCTAATAAATAATATAGGTAATACATTATGTATATAAAAGGTAGGTCCTACCTACCCAAACTAGAATAGGTAGGTAGGTAGGTACCTACAAACTAGCCTAATTACCTACCTACCTATTTTAATTTGGTAGGTAGGTAGGTACCTCTACCTACTAAATTAGAATAGGTAGGTAGGTAGGTACCTACCTACCAAATTAGCCTAAGTATACCGACCAAACAGGTAGCTAGGGTACCTACCAAATTAGAATAGGTAGGTAGGTAGGTACTATCGTAATTAAAAGTGCATTAGCACCGTAATGTTTATAATCGCTTGTCCGGTTAAACGCGTATCTATGTGTATGTAATGTTTAACGCATACATTTATACGTCACACAGTATCGATATGAGAAAATATAAATGTGTGTGATGCGAAACAAAGAAAACGTTATGCTCGCCTTTTCATACTATTATGTTCGAAGAATGCATCTATATAAAGTAATGCAATAATTCGTGATTCTACGTAAGGCAGTGCGTAGCCTGGTCGGTAACAAGGCTGCTATGGATAGTGTTGAAATCGGATGTTGTGGGTTCGGATCTTAGTTTTTCCACTTTTTGTTGTTTTGTTTTCATGAAATTTTAGGAACAAGTTAACAGAATTAGAAATAATTATTTACAAATAGAAAAATATTATACTTAATTTACAATAGATTATAAATAAAACAATAGTTTAAAAAAAAAGTTTATTAAAAGAATTATCCAATGTTAATTTGTGGTTATAATAATTTCATCCAAAAAATATACTGTTATAATAAAATTAATATTGCATATTGAGGTTATAGCTTAATTATTCATTTGCTCGAAAGTTTTTTTTTCGGAAAAGAGGATTGAAACTTAACCTCAACCATACAGTCTTATACTAATTACAGGCCAGCACGTCCCTTGATAGGCCCAGTAGTCTCAATAGGCTCAACTGAAATTAAATAACAAAAATGTTTAAACAGAATAGCTTAGCACGGAGTAACAATATCACGAGAGCTTTCACTTTAAATTGAGCCTAACTATTTTATATAAAATATAATATATAATAACAATAACTTTTATCTCTCTTTGCACCATTAAACCCCATATATTCTCAATCGGGTTCAAATCAAGGGATCGTGCTGGCCAAGGAAATTCAGTGGCGAGGAGTACTCATAACACGATTCCTGCCGGCTTGCTCTGCAAAGGGAAGTCATGGTAGAGATGCTTAAGTTTAATGCATTATTACATGTATTACACCTAAAATTCAGTACCTATCTAAAATTTGAGAGAATTTCATACAAAATTGCCATGGTTGTTCTTTGGGATTTGCCACCGGCTTCCCTTTTGAACATTTTCACCCTTCGCCACAGCAAGGAATAACTTTACGTTCACTAAACCATTCGCGAAGTATGGTGGCTCGATGAATGGGACAATTATCGTGCACAAAACTTATATCATTTTTTTATACCACTTAGGTGGGAGACAAGCACACGGCCCACCTGATAGAAAGTGATTACCGTGACCTTTGGACGTATGCAACACCAGGGGCGTCACACTCATGCTGCCGACCCTGAAGAAACCTTCTAATGCCCTTAAACCTTCATTTATATCTGGATAGACATTTCGCACTGTGGGCAACATTGTATCTTCTAACACTTCCACATAATTTGCACTATTTGCACGCGTAGATATTGGGTCTAATTCACCCGGCCCTTGCGCTCTAATCCACCCCCACATAATTTACACTTAGATTCAGTGTTCGGTACTATGTTGTTTTCACACCACCGTGTTTTAACCTTATGCCATAAATGTAATCTTCATTTTTGAGATGATTTAAACGTTTTTTCATCAGAAAATATTGTTGATTCCCAGTTAAAGTAAATACTCTTCGTTATTCGTTTCATATTCTGCTACCATATAACGCCGCTTCAGCAGGTCTTCCACTTCTCCTCCAACTCTGCAACTCTTCTTCCTCAAATTGTTTCACGCAACGACTCCCAGTATTTCTCTAAAAAAACAACAACCATATTACACAATTGCAACCAATGAACAAAATTGCACTACAACAATATTAATTAATTAATTAACTTACAGATAAGCCCGTCTCATTAGAAATTTGAGATATATTCAGACCATTCGAATATGGCCACAATATTAGCTTTTGCTTCAATACTTATATTTGACATATTGATTTATTAAAAAAGAAATGTAATCGCTCGAACAGTAATTAACACAAACAGTCGTAACCATAGATGATATAATATATAAATAGGGTAGTCGTAACTGACTTCACCAACCAACAACTTCACTCATAGCCAATGAATCCATTTTATTTCAAATGCACCCTCAAATAATTATTTTCTCGCTAAGTTTAAAATTCTACCTAAGAAACATTTTTATATTCGTATCAACATTTACATATCATAACTTTTAAATATAAAACACAAAAAGTTATATTAGTTCCGGTAGGTTCGAACCATCACCGACAGGTTTCATACTATTTAGAAGCCGCACATTAAACCACTCAGCTACGGGGCGGCTTACGTATAATATTGAAATTAACAATATCAATCAACGAGTGAACAATATTAATGTGTGTGTATGTGTGTGTGTGAATTATCTTCAAAGATTAAGGTCATAACTTCAAAAGTTTAGTAAGAGCACTGTACACACGGCGCCAGACTTCGGTTTACAGGCCACACCAACATAAAGGAAGTGTGCGTGACAGCAATACTATTAATACATTGCACAAAGATGTGTGTCATAACAAGTAAACCAATCAGGGCCTTTGACGCACTCACACAATTGCTATTTTACTTACATAAAATGCACCAAGGTTATAATATCATATTCTAAACTAATTTTATGAAATGTATGCAGCATTTTGTTTCTATAACTAATAGGAGTTATCAAATTTAGTCACTATACTATCTGTTCTCATAGTCGAGATGGATAAGAATGCAAGTAAGTAAGTTTGGACCTCACCGTTGTCGCCGGTGTCGTTGGTTCGGAACTTAACAACGGAATTCTCTTTTTGTCATTCGTGCATCTTTATGTCAGTCAATTTAATAGACATAACATTTTATTTTATGTTCCAATATCTTTTTAGAAGTTTATAATAATTATACTTGTGTTTTTTATATTTTTTATTAAAGATCAAATATTTTTATCTGATACTTAATTAATTATTATCTATAAATAATTAATTATACCCATACTTAAGAAAAATATCATGCTTATAATAGTAAATATATTATTGCATTGCAACAATAAGTTAATTATTTTATTTTCCTTTCCTTTTATCCATTAAGAATAAATAGTATCATCAAGGAAATATACAAAAAATATATTAAATTATATTATATATATGAATTTTATACACTTAGTTTCCTGTAAATAAACTAGACCAATCGGACTTCAATATATAGAGGAACAAAAAGTGCACCTCGCTCGAGGACCGAACCCGGTATTGATCCTATTGGTTCAGCTGCATATTTAAACCATTCAGCTATATCTACTTATTCGTTTTTCGCTAAATATGCTATTATAACTTGGTGCAGTGGCTATGATCAATACCTATATTTCATGTAAGTAAAATAGCGAATGTGTGAGTGCGTCAAGGGCCCTGATTGGTTTACTTGTTATGACACACATCTTTAAGCAATGTATTAATAGTATTGCTGTCACGCACACTTCCTTTATGTTGGTGTGGCCTGTAAACCGAGGTCTGACGCCGTGTGTACGACGTAGTGTTGACGTGTATGTTGTGTGTGTGAATTGTCTTCAAAGAATAAGGTCATAAGTACGACTATTGTTGACGCGCTATAGTTGCGTCAGATTGGTACTGCACTTATGATCGCGATAGTACCTACCTACCGAACTAGAATAAGTAGGTAGGTAGGTACCTACCTACCTACCTATTCTAATTTAGTAGGTAGAGGTACCTACCTACCTACCAAATTAGCCTGATTACCTACTAGCTAAGTATCTAAGTAGATAGCCTAGCCTAATAAAATGCCTATACTGCATTCGGTTAGGTGTCCACTTAACTAAAGTCGTCCATCTCCATCGCAAGGCGAATACTGTATGCGGGGCAACGCGATGAACATCGCGATGATGCGAGTGTTGGGCAACGCGATGAACATCGCGATGATGCGAGTGTTTGAATGCTAGGGCATTATTCGCGTGATTATTTCCGGCAAGGCGATGAGCAATGCGAGCGGCAGTATGTAAACGCGGGGTAACAAATAAAAGCACACCTTGGGACCTACGGTACTACCAGGACTATGGCCACTGCCAGGGGTACCGTGGGTCTGAAGTGGCCATTTTCCGGGCACTATTGTTGACTCGAGTCAAGTATCTAAAGCTGAGTCTGGGCTGTATATTTAACTGCCTGTTGTTAAACAGCCCTGTCCCTTAGTCGCCTTGTACGATACCGCATGAGAGGAGATAGGGTGGCCCAAATTCTACACTGCCGGAAACCACGCGACGATATATTATGTGTACTATAGAAATTAATAATGATCCGAGACCTACCTACATAAGAAGTGTTGTCATAAGTGGTAAATCAATCTGGCCGACCGTACCTGAATGCCCCGTACCTTGTATTGTGCTGGCAATCTTCATTTAAGACATTTCCATTCTTAGGCATTATACATTGTTGTCAAAGTACATTGTAGGCAAATTAAGTTTTTAGGCATCGTGCAATTTAGGTACTTCGAGTTTCAGGTATTTCGCGTTTTAGGCAATTTGCTTCATAGGCATCGTGAAATTTAGGTACTTCGCTCAAAAGGGAATGCACTTAATAATGTAGTTTGTTGTTATGAAGTTATTTGTTCGATTTGATATGCATGGATAAAATTAAAGTCAAGATACTTACATAAAATTTCGTCATTTTGCGTATTACAAAAACAGTTATCTCTACAAATATACGATGTCGTATAAAATTTTGATTAAACATATCGAATTAAATATTATTTGCGAAGTCATTTTGACGGGCATTGTTTTGCTACTGATTGAGGTTGAGCCAGGAGCCTCGGTACTGTTCGCATCCGTGATAACAGTTCATACTTGTAAGGCGCGCTCTATAGCAATGTATACTCTAAGGTTAAGGTATGTTTCTGTAGCCGACCGCATACAACAACTGCCGACGCTTGCAGCAGATACAGCGTATCCATTACTTTTTAAACTCCGATAAGGATAAAGGGGACCATTAAGAAGCTGCAATGAACTAGGTACGCGCATGTGCTGCGTGCGCCGGCAGTTGTCGTATGCGGTAAGCTACGGAATCATACCTTAGGGGGAGAGCCTCTTGCCGTATTCCGGGTACTATTGTTGGCTCGAGCCATACATCTGAGGCTGAGTCTGGGCTGTATATATCTATCCCTTAATCGCTTTGTACAACAGCCCCCCTAGACAAGTGGCAATTCGTTGCTCGGCGTATGATGGAATAGAATGACAAATGTATAGGATTTGACGTTTTTGACATTCGTTGACGCCTGTCATATACGTCAAATCCCATACATTTGGCATTCTATTCCATCATACGCCGAGCAACGAATTGCCACTTATCTAGAGGGGCAGTTCAATATTTCACGAGGGTAAAACCGCGGGCGTTAGTTGTGAATAAATTCTCAGATATTATGACAATAAAATAAAGTAGTCGTTAGAAACTAGAGAATACATCAAAGCTTTGGGTCTGTGCTTTGGGTTGAGTAGTTAACAATTAGCCAAAACATCCGCGGTTCGATTCTCGGTAGTGGACGTTTAAATCATACGCGTTCACTGTTCATTTTACTTCTGATTTATGATTGGGAGAGCGGGGTGAAGTGGACTATTGACGGATTTGGTTACATATCGAGAAGGTTGGGACGCAATTAATTAATTGTGTAATCTTACATATTCACTAAAAAGTCTATTTTTTTTATTCTGCTCTAAAGCATATAGAAATATAATTGATTTTTGGAGTAATTTTACCTATTCCTACTAAAAATTCTTTTTTTTACCCGACTGCGCTACGCAAAGGAGTGGTAATTTTATTCTGCTCAAGTAAGCATACGGCTCAATTGATAGCAACCTATTATTGTGACTTCTGAATGCTTTCAATATAAGATACTAGCTGTTGCTCGCGGCTCCGCCTGCAAAGTTATCGGTTATCGCGACCAAACATAGCCTATGTTCTTTTCCAAGGTCTAATCTATCTCTGTACTAAATTTCATCAAAATCTGTTCAGTGGTTTAGGCGTGAAAGCGTATCAGACAAAGTTACTACCGCATTTATAATCCTACTATCCTACTAATATTATAAATGTGAAAGTTTGTGAGAATGGATGTGTGGATGTTTGTTACTCTTTCACGCATAAACGGCTGGACCGATTTGGTTGAAATTTGGTATGTATATAGGTCATACCCTGGATTAACATATAGGCTATATATCAGCGATGAATGGGATCAGAATTCCACGCGGGCGGAGCCGCGGGCAACAGCTAGTATTAATATGGAAGTATAGATTTCATAATCACTTCCATTTTACCCCACTGTCCCCAATAGTAGTTTTATTATGAAACCTTTAGATTTAAGTAAGTAAATCAAATATGTTAGCATGAAATATACGAACGTTTCTGAGCTGTAACTGTGAAGTGTTTATGATGCGCATGCGACGCTCGCTTTGAAGAGTCTGTCTTTTATGTTATGCGCCATCATTAGTTACCGTTTAATTCGAACTGTGTCGTGGTGGCGTTGGATTGCTGTGTCAGGGGTCACGGGTTCGATTCCCAGTTAAAGCAAATATTTATGTGTGTAAATATGTCTATTTAGGTCGATCTGGGAAGTTTATGTATAACACTTAAGTACATAATTATTTAACAAAATTATCTGTGGGTATTTGGGGAAGATAAAAAAAGGTATATTATGATATCAATATATTCTACTACAATGCCTAATTATTCTTATAGTAACTGAAATTACTTATTAGTATAAACTTGTTAACTCCTCTAAATCATAACCACTGAGCCATGCAATACTCCCACATAACACCAAATCTTACCTTAAAATCTCAAGTATTCGCTTCTTCAATGAGATATTAAACATTTTATCACAGACTAGATGTGCCTCGCGGCTTCGTCCGCGTGAAATAAGATCGAGATAATAAACTGAGGTAACTAACAACTACCTCCGTCCCCCATGAGCGCGGGCCTGGGGGTGACGGGTGGGGTCGTCTGTCACCCTAGCAGAAGCAGGCCACGGCGGTGGCGCGCATTGCGTGCCCCCCCATACCCGGGGGCGAGTTGGGGACTCCGTGGTCCCCACACCGGAAGAGGGCCAGATCGAGAGATATGGCCCTGGGTCGGCCGGGGTGCGAGGGATATGGCTATGACAATCTCACCTCCGGCAACTGACGGCCCACAGACGGCGTGCGTTTTAGTCGGTTCGAGTCCGACATAACCTCCTCCTCCGACCCCGGCGGGGGAGGTATCCGTGGGGATTTTTCGCACGATAAAAAAAAAAAAAAAAAAGGGTAACTAACAACTTGGAACCTCTGCAGTTGCGTGGAAACGCTGCCTCCCTAGCCGTGTTCTACCGCCTTGCCAAGGCAAATTTTCTGAAGAGCTATTTCAACTAATCCCACTCTCTCACGTCCTGTCCAGAACAACTCGTGCTGGCTTGCGGTGTCACCCACATACGGTGGTATCCATTCCGTCTCGCACCAAACGGTTTGAGGCCTCCTTCCTCTGCCACACGATAAAGCTCTGGAATGCTCTGCTCGCGCACGTGTTTTCGTCGTCCTACAGTCTCGTGTCCTTCAAACGGGACTTGAAAAAGCATATATCAAGGCCGTCAAGTTGAGGGCCACTATTTCAAGGCCAATAGCATCAGAAATGGTGGTCCGCATCTCCAGGACTGCACCTCAGCTTTTAACCATCTGGTGCGGCAATTGACGGACCATATCATCACTATCACTATATAATAAAAAACAAAGTTGCTGTGGCTGTCTGTCCGTCCCTATGTATGCTTTAATCTTCAAAACTACGCAACGGATTTTGAAGCGGTTTTTTTTAATAGATAGAGTGATTCAAGAGGAAGGTTTATATGAATAATACATGCATAATATTGTGGAGGAACACTGATAAATTTAGAGATAATACCGCGCGGGCGGAAAATATGGCGGTACGAAGTTCGCCGCGTCAGCTAGTTAAAAATAATTTCAAAAATATCTAGCAGTCGTATTGGATATCCAATTCTACCTAGTTTTAGGTACCTTTTTAGGAAGCTCCCTCTGCCTCATCTCACCGGAGCTAGCGTTATGTCAGATATGCCTGTGATCCCAACTGTCCCTGCTTTATCTCGGGACATCTTGGACTTAAATCGCGAGACAAACGAAGCCGGGTGCGCGCGTATTGCTTTGTAATAATCTATGCTTGGTGAATTTGAGCTTGTCCACCGCAGTAGCATCCCGTGCTATCCTCAAAAGACACCCAAGAAATGTGTACTGCGCGTGAAGCACATTTTGAGCATATTTTAGGTTGAGCAATGACAATGTTTTTCAGTATATGGGTATTGAAATTAGAAAGAAAACCACGAAATAATTTAATAAACGTAATATAATTTATTTTCTATACATCTAATATCTAGCACAGTCACGTTATCTACCCGAATAATAATATTCTAATAAATATTTACAAAATAAAACATTAAATGGAAGAAATAAAATGACTAAAACATAGCTTTTACTAACTGAGAAAAACCGTTTTTTTATTTACAAAAGCACACATAAATAGTTATTACCTAAGTAATTTATATGATTTCTATACAATATAATACAGACAAACGTTTTATTATGCCAATATTCATCAAATAACGTGTATCTTAAAATAACGTTACACAATAACGCTAAATATAACATAATCATAGCACACTTTCAAATAACTAGTTTAAAATATATCAATTTTCCTTTTTGTTAGGTTACTAAGTGGCATGATAACCACTGTCTCTGACAAACAATTACAAGCTTGATGATAGTTGTTGCAACGTCACATTAGGTAATAACAATAATTGTCACATATTCGTAACTCATATGACTATAATAACGTTATAAAGAAGTTATTACTGATAACCGTTATGCAACGTTACGCTAAGCACCTTTCTTTTGGACAATGTGCAATTGTCGTTTTTTTTTCAAGTTTCGAACCCATAATAGAAACTAATTGAGCTATACTTTCTTAGGGTATAGCGCTGTGGAGTACCTATGTTATAGACTATTTATTTATTGACATTGTTTATTTTTTATTAATTATGTTTAAAAGGTTGCTTTTTACTATTATATTATGACGTGTACTAGTGAAATACTATTGAAAATCACTTACAGAGGCACATAATATCAATAATAGGTTCCTAAATTAGAATTATGATTCCACTACACATAGATTGATTCATCCGCAGATGTCATCGGTGGACGCGTCCGCCGTCGTGCTCACGGGGCGACTTGCTCGTCTGTGGTAAATATTTAACGTTAAATACTTACCTACTGCAGACGAGCAAATCACCCCGTTCACCCGTCGGCAGACGCGTCCATCCCTACCATCCGTAGATGAATTTGTCAACATGTAGAGGACCCTTTAGATGATTAAGGCTAACTGTGTGTAAGGCGATTTTATTGCATTGTCGAGATCCTTATTATAAGACTGTTTATAATATTGTACAACACATATCTTACAGACTAATTGGTTATTTCATCGCATCATAATCATAAATAAGGACATTCTTGAACATATAAAAGTTGTACTAATCAATTTTGTAAAGAAATTGTCTTTTTGTGTTCAAAAAGTCCGTATCTACATCTGTAAAATCTGATTTACTAATATCCCTATACCGATATCTATATATTTCAAAATATTCATCTGTTTAATGAAAACTATAGTAGAGATCACGAGTTATTTGCAAAAAGAAAAGCGTGTTCAAGAAATTTTGCAATACCTAGAGACTAGCCTAAAATATTGAGAATTAACTAACGTTATTATATTTATTATAAATTTTCAAACCCAATAATCTATTGTATTAACTATGTATCCTAATACTAGAGAAAATAAATAACGTTATTTGAGAAACTATTCTATTTACACTATCAGGAACATTTCGTTTAACAGCAAAGTGTACAGCTAAGCTTATTATTATTTTATCTGTTATTGTCAATACCTTCTATGTAAACTGATAAACAAGCTGTTTAGAACAAAACATAGATTTTGAGGTGGGAGTAAGAAGGTGTATATGATAATAAAAAGACTAGATATTAAATAAGTTATTGAACTTTGAAACCTATTTGTATGGTCATAGCGTGCATATTGCAATGTCATCTGTATTGGCAACTAAACAATGTTGCGCATGGTTGAACTTGAATGTTACCAAATTTTATTTCATACAACTATTCTAGTAGTATACATAGAAGTCATTGATAGTAGTCTCAAAATGGCGTTTGAACAGAAAATTCTGTAGTACTCTTATTTACATTGAGACATATTTAATTGTAATGTCGGTTAAATTCAGCGAATAGATGGGCAGCTATTTCTTGTAATCACTTTATTTTGAAAAGGATCAATAACGATAAACATCAACGTTATTTCAATAACGCTATTTACGTAACGTTTATTTCTTCCTCTTCGTCACTTTCAGTTACAGTGCTGTGGTTGTACAGTCCTTGGGCCATCAGCTGCAACGCGAGAGGGTTGCGTTGTCCTGTAGCCTTCTTGATCTTGGCGCGCTTGTTTTGGAACCAAATCTTGATCTGGGCCTCAGCTAGCCCCAGTTCTGCTGCTAACGCTTGCCGCCGACGTTCAGTTAAATAACGGTTTTCAGCGAACTCGTGCTGCGAAAAAATAACTAGTTTTAGTAAATATGTTATTACTTGGAGCCCGGGGTTCGCTTTTCTACACCTTTTCCATGATTTAGTATATCTTTTTATGAGAATGACTGCCGTTTCACGAATACTGAGAGAGAACCATACCCAGAATCTCATTCGTCAATCAGAAGGTATGCCGGTTTGCCAGCGTGCCTTAGAGATCTTGGTCCTAGTTATAATAGGCTATGCTATAGGGTCGCTTAAAGGATTTCGGGATTGTATTTGCTACCTAAGTAAGTACTGACACTATATTAAAAAAATACCTTTAGTCTGTTGAGTTGTGCCGCACTGAAGGCAGTTCTTGGTCTCTTCTCTTCGCTCGCTGGTGCCATCTTTTTCTTCATTCTTCTACTTCTGGGGCCTGTTGACAAAAGAGAAGAAATATTAGGACCTCAGTTCGATAATAATCACTACTTCACTAAATTCAATATTTAGATCCAATTTTAATGATGAGGTCAAAACTGTGAAGTTGTACGAGTACATAGGATACTAAACTACTTATTTTAAGAATGAACCCACATCCTCTCCTAGTATTTGTGTCATTAGACACGCTCCGCTTGACTTTTAAGCCCTTTTGTATTTCATTCTTTGTCTCCCCTCACCGCTAAGGACTTAAGTGGATTCATTACATTCTCAACTCATCCAACGTAGTAATTAATGTTATTGTAACGTTGGTACCTTAATTATTTGCTTATAAAAATACTTTAAAGTGAGTCTTAAACTATTATTGATACAAATAAAAATAAGTAACGAAACTTCGTTACCAAATAACGAAATATTTTCATATTTTTAATATGTAACCTAACTAGAGTAGTACCAAGTAAATAACTACTTAAACGTTTTGTGTTACGTTTTGCGAGGGTTGCCTCTAAAAACATTATTTTTTATAATTATGTCTTTCTTACGAAAACAAACAGAAAATAATATCTTGTGAGTAATTGATAGCTGAATATAGTGAATATACACCTAAAAACATTTTATAAGTTTTTGCATAGGTACCTTTATTCAGTGCTTGCCTGTACAGATTTTTTTAAAGTTATATATAGAGATACAGGCAGAAAACCGACATAAACCAAAGACTTTCTCACTACAAATACAAAGAAAGCTCAGAAAAAAACCATTATATTGAGCCAAAGTTACCCTTTCTATAAACCTATGAATATACCAAAAGTGGGCGGCACTATATACCCCTTTAAGTACGTAATTTTCTTCAATAAATAATCTAATGAGCTCTAATGATAGAGCTGCGACCATAACCGGCGTACGCCGAATCGGTATTTACCGTAAATAGTGATGGGCTGTTCGGATGTTTCTACATTGTCTGTTTACGGTAATTAACTTGTACAGTATTATTATATTGTTGAATAGATATGTAATTATTGCTTAATTATTTTATTGAAATATTTTGAAAAAATTAAATAGAGGTAGATATGTAATTGAAGTACAGAAAAAAATGTTAGCTTAATGATATACCATAATATCGTAAAGAAAATATTTATTTAGGTATTGTTTTAGAATCACAATAGTGTATAGTATTAATTTTATTGTGAGGATAAAAAGAAATGTTTCCCAATGATCAATCTATAAGTACTTAGGTACATATAAAATGACTTGTCCATAATGACTGATCAACGCAGAAACTAAACCGCTGAACTTAGAAACGAAATTTCACGAAATTGTTCCTGAGCGAAACCGGGAACTCGTGCCGTTAAGAATATAAAACCCAAAGGAAATGATTTAAAATCTCGTTATATACTACTCAGTGTTGCCAAAATTACCTACCATTACTTTCATTCTAACATAACATAAAAAACACCATCTTTTAAAAAAACATTGCGTAACAACACCATTATCTCGGCACAGGTTCTACCAACAAGTCCTAATCGTTTTTTATCCTCAATTACCACAAAGACAAACACCGCAGCTAAATACTGCAAACATATTTAAAAAACAAACACTACATAGCCCGCCATTATTCCCATGGCACTACACTAAATTCCTTTACCGACAAAAAAAAATCGAGTACAGGAAAGCACAGAAGTGTTTATTGCCCGCCAGTACGATAGTGCTAAACGTGTGGCCGATTTATTCTCCGGCCATAGATCTTTTAGATAGGCTATTTTATATTCATTTAAATTGTAAAACCGTTGATGTACCTACCGTAAAGTTACTCGATTACGCCGAAGTGGTATATTTTTACGACTACAGCGAACACGGAATATATTTCAGTTCATTTTAATTGTTCCTGTGTGAAGGAAGTGGAATTAATTCGAATGTTCAGTTGAAAGGGAACGAGGAGATATCGTTGATTGATTAGTCGTGATGTAATAAAACAAATCGAGTGCAAAACGTATATCCTCAAGAAATGTTGTAGGAAATCCATAAAGTCTTGGAATTCTTTACCAGCACGCGTGTTTCCTTCCTGAAGGACCCGTCAGGTTCCTTTAAATGTGACGTGAATAAGAATCTGATGAGGTCGTGCTGAGGACACCAATTGTAGTCTGTAATGGTGACCCTCTTTCCTGATAATTTTCCTTTAGCCTACCATCAGATATAGTGTAGTCATATTGACGTGTCCTATATAAAAAAAAAGTTTACGCCAACATCATAATTACATTGAAAGAAAACTAAAATCTGTCAAAAAATCATAGCAAGAGTTCTCAAAGTAGACGTAGCGGGAACTCGACATAGTGGGACTCGACATACTGGGACTCGACCTCGTGGGAATAAATCTTTATTTCAATGTCTATCCTTAAACTTATATTTTTTAGCCTACTTCCTCCTAATAGATTGTGATAATCTATTTTATTTATGTTATTTTATTTATAAATATCATCCCCCCACACTCCTGTCTTTTTTATAAGTCTAAAGTTACTTTAGATATTTACATTTACATAAAGAATCCATTTGTTAAATGTTGTTCGCCGCTCACTAGTATTCATAAACGTATAACATGAAATACTTTAGATAACCACAATAGACTGTAATTATTTTAGTTACAAGAGACAACAGTTTTCATAGTTAACATTTTATTCACTAATCAAACATTTAACACCCATCAAAAGCAATAAAACTACTTATAATCACAATTACTCGCACATTTGCATGTAACTAGCACATAAATCATAGAACAGTGGCATGTCAGTTAAATATTTCCACTTAACACTTTACTTCGCGAGTGTACGCCGCCATATTGGATTTTGCACCTAATTTATTATGCTAGGAAATGGGTATTTTTTCCCTCACAGCGCATTTTTGCGACTCTTTTAATTCTGTTTCAACATTTTTATGTTGGTTTAATTGCTAAATATCTGGTATTTTATCGTTTTGTTTTCAAAGAATAATAGTGAGAGAGAAAACTCTATTTTTCTCTATAGTTCGGTTAGAGTAGTTTAGTTGTAACTAAACTAACCCAACCATAGACGACCTCTTTCATTTCCGGGGTTCTTTGTGGTCAGCCGTGCTACATACACTCCTATTGTATCAGACTGTCACCTCCTTAGACGACTTCTATGGGTGCGCTACCGTCTGCCCTCCCATCCCTAGAACCTGGTTCGTTGATAAGCGGGTGTACCGACTTGCAGTTGGGGTTGATTGGATTCGAGGATCTATGGTGGAGCCTCATATACCCATAACCTTATTTAAACTATACTAACAAGACGTTATTAGATTTTTTAGTAGCTGTAGGTATACATAATAATATTCTATAACATAAAACACACTCATAAATTATTAAAACAAATATTTTGAAGTCATTTGTATCTTTAGTTTAACTAAAGATAAATTAATAAAATTATAATCACACCACGGCATTCGGTTTGGATTTTGGCATCGAACCAAATGTTATTTACTTTATTTGCAATATACTTATCTAATATTAAATGTTAGTAAATATGTCAACTCAAATTCAGAAAAAAAAAGATGAGAGATATGTTAAAAAACTTGATGTTCGTTTTTCTTAAATTAGGACATCCCTAAATAATTTTTATTATTTTTAAATAACATTTTAAAAATGTATCAATCTTTTATCTGTGGCAGTAGAAATTCTCGCGTTCGAAAATCAAAAGAAAATCTTTCAGATCGAAACAATAACTAACGCAATCAAATTTGTATTTTATTACCTCTGTTATAGGACAGGAAATCGTTAAACACGAACTTTTGAAAAAGATTACTCATTCTGTGTTGAATATAAAGGCGTTTTAACTTCTGGGGCATAAAGTTCATTTTCATTTGGCAGGTTTAAAGCCGGGGCCATACATCACCTCGATAAAACGGTAAGTAAAAAATGTTTTTATTCGTGTTTTTAATTAAACAGGACGAAAACGTTTTGGGGCAGTTTCAGTAACGAGGTGTCGGGAATTGGCGCCTTTTTTAACGGTGGCCATCTTGTTTTCTAAAAAAGTTCGTATTAGGAATAAAGAGTTTTACAAAATATACAGACACAAGATATTTTTTATCGTGCGAAATATCCCCACGGATACCTGGCACTCTAAATACTGGAGATAGTAAATTATACTGAAAGTAAACATTCCTTTATTTTTTTAAAGAAATAAATATGCATTCAATTATGTATTTCAGATACTCACTCGCTACACCCGGTAATCGAACCTGCTCAAATTCATGTCAATGACAAAGTATTCGCTTGACGACAATATTGCAAGTCTATGTTCGCCTCCTGTTATTTGGGACCGAAAATCACAATCGACGAAATTTGGGTGCTATCACACCTCTGCTTACCCTCGGTATGTGTGTATGTATGCATAGCCTATTTAACCGTTTGTTAACCTAATCCTCAATCGCAATAGATCACGGTCCAACAACCCTACATAAACAAAACAAATTAAGCAAACATAAGGCTATAAAAGACATAATTTGGACGTATTCGCCCCGAAGTTGGGGCCATTAACATTCCTGCTTACACCCTTCGGACATTACGCGGACAAATGAGACTATATTCATAGTTTGGGAAAATGAATTTATGGGATTTAAAGTTGTATAATTTATAAGTTCATTTTGTAATCTATGATAATAACATTATTAAAATACTTATAAGATGTTAAAAGTAATATTGAGTGAAGTGACAAATTAAATTTTACAAGAGTGTCAATTTACTCGATTGTCAAATGGCTAACAAGATTTTAAGGGTTCGTCCATTTTCGTAACTGTTTTTTTCTTATCAACTACGAATGGGGATTTTTTTTTCTTGCTTTCATAGTCAGTTAAGAAAAAAGATATTGAATGACCCCGCCCCGCGAATTTCCGCACTTAAAAAAAACGTGACGCCCCGACCCGTTTGATATACCCCAGACCATCAACAATTAAAAAATATCAACTAAATACCTACCTACTTACTAGCTTTTTATATATTTTCTTATTAAATAAACTCGTAACAAAAATATAGGCAATATAATTTTGAGATAACTGAAAACATTTCACGCATAATATGCAATTTATCATTTTATAGGTAAGAAATTTAGTTATAATTTGAAATAAATTTTATGATTACTGTAATAGAAACAGTTTTAATACCAGTAAAAATATAAATAAAACTAAAATTTCGCAATATTAAAACAATATTACATTGTTATTTTAATGTTGTTTAAGTATATTATTTAACTATGTAGGTTATGGACCATAAAATAAATATGGAAATTAAATTTTACTATTATAGCTACCTGCATTATTTCGAAAATGGTAAAACACCATTTTCCGACTTTACCTTTCCCCCATCTCAATCTACAATAATTGGGCTACAGAACTATCAACTGTGGCAAAAGTACCTATCTTTTTATTTTTTCCTTGAAAACAGACTTAATTCCAAAAAAAAGAATTCACAAAACATGAACTAAAAAGTTACGAAATTTTGGAAAAACTTTTTTTTAAATTTATAGATAGTGTAACGCAGGATGATGTGAGGTACCTAATAAGTAAAGGATTCTAATATTTCTATTCTGTTTTAAATTTATAGAAAAAAAATATGCCTACTACTTTTTTACACGATGTCAAAAATTCAAATGAAAATTATATCTCTAGAATAATTGATCTAGCTGCTGTAGATGATTATAAAAAAGAACATTTAGGTGCGTAATCGATACTAATAACTCATAATATCGATTACACGCTACAATGATCTTTATTCATAAATCGATAAAAACAGATGATTATAAATATTTTGCGGTCTTGTGATCTGGAATGTGCGGTTAGGAAAATATTTTTAGGATAAATTGCCAAATACAGTAAAAACTGTATTTGGCAATTTACTATACTTACACAATATTTTTAAATGGAGTTTTTAAATAAAATATATTATTAAAAGACACTCGATTATTCGTGTGGTGAGAGAGAAAGAATACAAATAGGTATCACCACCCCATCTCAACCGAAGGATGTCGTAAGAGGCGACTAATGGAAAAATACGTAGACAATATATCCCTCACTACGAGAGAAGGAAAACTTGAATTAATGAAACCCTGTAGCAACCCGTCTGGCTAGTGTGGACACAGTAGGCCAAAGCCTCCCAAAATTAGGAGAGACCTATGTACTATTATCTATTCTGATCCTATGTCCAGCAGTGGACGCCGATAGGCGAAATGATTGATTGAACCGGAGTTTCCCATCAAAATATTGAGCCGAATACAAATAGAGTCAAGAAAATTTGCTTCAAGCTTCAATCTTTCAAATTTAAAAAAAAATACAATGTAGGTCGTGTTGCTTTTATTTTAACTTTTAAATTTCGAATGCATTAATAAAAATTGTTCTCATCATAGACATCTAGAGGCCTCATAAAAAAAGAACAAGAATTCACGAAAAAGATTAATTTAAGGTCAAGTCGTAAACAAATACCTATAGTAGTACTTATAATGAATAAATTATTTTCCGCTTTCCCAATTTTATTGTAGCTACATATTTCGTGAATACGATTGTCAATCTTTACAACGCAGACAGGTTTTTTTTTAATTCGGAATGTTTACTTCCAATAAGCTTCCAGAATGACTTCGAAAGAAACATTTTAAATAAAGAATTACATTCAGTTTAACGGTTCCATGGATGGAATACTGCCATTGATTTTGTCGGAGATGTCGGAATTTAAGTGGATGTGGCATTTTATATTTTAATTAGACTCGAAAGGTCTCTATCGGCTCGCAGATTTGCATGAACGTTTAATACACCCGAGCTATGCTTGAGCCATTGCGAGAATTTGAGCTATTTGGTATTTTTTTTAATATAGCATTTTAAAAATTTTACCCATTGACTTTAGACTATTGATTTATGTCAATAATATCAAATTCATTAGTACCTACTTTAATACTTGTGGTTTTATGAAATTAAATTCTTTGATTGTATCGAAAAAAAAAAGATAAACTTCAGTTCTTTTTTTATGTAAAATACAATCTTTTGAGTTAAGTACGTCCGATTTATAAAGAGACTAACCAAAAATTAATACACATCACTTCATGTAGAGAACGCTCGCTATAAGGTCCTCTCAAGAAATTTTGCCGGGGTCAAACCGATATTAGAATTCAAACAAATCGAATTTAGCTTGATACGCACCTACTGAAACCTCGAAACTCAACAACATAGCTTTAAGGACAATGTCCCAGATACTTTTCATATTAGGAAGACACAGCTGCAGTACTAGGAGATAGTGGTCTAGTTTGCTACTTCTATAACACCATATTGCCCATCATTAGTAAACGAATTTTATGCTGTCGTATTTATTTTCAAGTTACCACATCCATTTCAACTGACACCATGCGTATACTAACATTCATGTCCTAATACGAAATTCACCTCACGTGCATACAGCGAAATTAAATACAATGAACTTTATCCTCAAGTAATAGAATCGACAATCCCTTGCAGTATTAACAAAATTATTCCGAAATAAAATGTTTATTTTGATACCATTTTGAATCTTATCGTAAAGTACTTACGTATATTTTTCTTTGAGATTACTTTTATGTTAGGTTAGATTTCTTTCGCTTTGATTTCTGAGGGTGCGTTTAAGGGTGGTTCTTATTACATATTCTCGTGTTTGTTTCTAACGCCTCGCGCCTTTGTGAAAATTCGGGGTGTGAAAAAAATACGATATTTCTTTTTGGTGTTCCATTTTTAAACGTTTCTTTTACCAGTCTTGACGACTAATAAATGAATTACAAATTCTTATAAAAATTACAGAATTCAGCGAATGTGTTCTTGTGTTAGTATTTTCTTTCGTATTGTAATTTGTCTTAAATAATGGTAGAGGTTCGCAAACTTGCAAATATTTTTTGTACATTTCCATGTAGATATATTATTATTATGTATATTCTATGTAATTAAGTGTTCTTTAATTTTTTTAATAGGTACTGTTTATATAGGATTAATTTTATATTATTTACCATTTAATTTTATAAGTGAATATATTTTATTTATACAGTGTTTTATAAAAAAAACCCATATTCCAACCAAATCGGTACCTAATTACTTTTATTAACTTTGCAATAATATGTCGTCTTGCCGTCACCAGGGACCCATCTAAGCTCAATGGCAAATTGTATCAGGAACAATCCGCAATTAGTAGCCGAAATCAAGTTATTAAGTAGATTCCTGAACGACAAAAACTTAGCTCACGGTGGCCTGTTCTTAGTAGGCAAGGATGGGACGCGATGATTTTATCGATACGACAATATATCGATAAAAATCTGACAGAAATCTTTCAACATTGTCATGTAGCAAGCTTAAATTTTTGACATGTTATAATAACAAACTTTTGCACCTTTGCACGTCTTAATCAATAGGAATACTTTCTTAATGTTAAACTATTAGTCTATTGTGCTATTCCAGACTAGACTTCTGGATTAATTTCAATTCCGATCGGTTTAGCTATTTTGCATGAAAGAGGAATAAAATATTCAACCATCCGGCCTCATTACTTTCCCGTGTAGGCAATTTTCGCATATTCATAGCAATAACTCGAGAAAACTGCCTGCAGCCTTACCAGGCGGGTCTGAGTTTTTTTACCATTATTATATTTAGTTCTATTAAGAACGAGTATTATTTGTTTACTAATTGGATTATAATTATTAATTCCATTTTAAATTTAATTTACTATAGGTAAATAAATGAATAGGTTATTCAAATTCTAAATAAATTATGTAAACATAAAATATAGGTAATACGAGATGTCACAAACAATGAACTTAAAACAAATTACGTGTTTATATCTCGCTGATTAGTGATTACGCATACGAAATAAATTAAACAAATACAATTAGAATAAACATGCGAATAACTAATAATACAATACAAATACAAAGACATAAAATTATAAATAGCTGTGTCAAGTTCAAAATTGAATAAATTTAAATTAATTATGTGTGGGCATCATCGCGTTGAAATTAATATTTGAATATGTATGATATAAAAATATTAGATACAAGCCGACCCACCCCGGTTTTGCTCGTGGCATACTTCAAAATCCCGTATCACCTATCAATAATATCCCCGTATCTTTTTATTTTTTAAATAAAGTATGGGAATTGGCCGGATTTGTTGACATTTGTGATTACTGCTTCGCTCTCTTGAGTCGTAGCGTGATAATATATAGCTTATAACTGTCGTTAATGAACGGACTATTCAACACAAAAATAAATTTTCAAATCGAATCCGTAGTTAGTGAGATAAGTACGTTGATCCAAACAAACAAACTTTTTAGGTTTAGTTAATTAGCCGGTAGGTGTGTGACACCATACTAAGGTCAGGGTTCAAGTCAACCACACCTGCAAGCCGTTACACCTGCTGACTGAAGAACGAGGCTCTTGGGGTTAGGGGTCAAATATGAATCACTTCCGTAAAAGTCGTAATAAATCAAAAGTGGAAGAAAGAACAAGAGAACAGACCCAGGGCTCCAAAAAATAAGCACATCAATAATGATGACGATGACGTACCTAATAGGTATAGGCCAGAATAAAACATAGGCTACTTTTATACCGGACTAGGACCCCGTAGGTCGCAGGAATGGAATTAATAATACAAACGGGCGAACCCGCGAGAAAAAAATAGCTGGTTATAGCAATAAAATATAACGATGTACTTATAAAATACTTTTAAAACAATAAATTTCTATCAACCCTTAATAATTGCAACCATACCCACATTTGTCTCATAAAAATAATTCGTCTGATCATTTTTCTCGTGCAAAAAATTCAGATAAAGTCAGAAGTACAGCTTAGTCTTTAAATGGCTCTGTTCAATACTCATTCTTTGATTGGTATTTGCGATGGGCTTCTTAAGCATGTCGTAAAAGACATTAAAAGTAAAAATGTCAGGTGTAGTGATGTGCTGATGGCTATCGATAATTGTGTCGATATTTCTAAATTATAATAATTTTGTTTTTTGTAATTGTTGTGTTGGCAAATGTGACATGTCAAATATAGAGATGTACTAGTGATTATCGACTATTATCGATACTTATATATGACTTTGTAGTTTTTATATGATTTTTAAAATCTATTAGGTATGTGGTTTTTGTGAATATAGGGATGTATGTACAACTATTAATTAATGTCGATATTTGTATCTATAATACATCCTGTGTTTTGTAATGCTTTGTAAGGAATTTCATCTTGAATTTTGCAATATTTTTATACTAGTTGTTACCTGTGGGTTCACCGACGCGAAAGATTGATCCCGTTTCCTTAAATTCTGAATTTAATCGATGAATGAAAGATATAAACATGTAATTTACTGTGACACTAACCTAGTATAATTGAACAAAGTCACCCTGTGGCCATGAAAGATAGCCCTCTGAAAATTAGCCAAAACGTCGGGCTAATCCCTACTAATATTATCCCTACTAATATTATAAATGCGAAAGTAACTCTGTCTGTCTGTCTGTCTGTCTGTCTGTCTGTCTGTCTCACTTTTACGACTAAACCGCTGAACCGATTTTAATGAAATTTGGTATAGAGGTAGATTAGACCTTGAGTCGCGATAACCGACATCCACGCGGGCGGAGCCGCGGGCAAAAGCTAGTGTACATATAATGCCAAATAAATCGCGATAGAATCCGTTAAAAAGTGGTTTATTTCAAAGAAGTTTCATTGATGTTTTTAGTAGCAAATAATATTATGTCCACCACTACACAATTAAACTAGCTATCATTTAATTCAAAGAAACATTTTTGTATGTCTATAATTTCCAAAGCTTGTTAGTATAAACCGTTGAAATAACTTGTTTATAACTAATAACTGTTTTTGTAAGCAGTTATTCAACGTAAACGGTTATTATAATAACTTCGTGTATAACTTTCAGACTTTATGAGTGTCTCCTTCCAATTATGTTATTATTATTAAGTACATAATTTAACTTAGAAATGGTATTGTTTTTAATTACACATAATGGAGTGTACCTACTTGTTGGAGGTACTTTAAAATAACTATCATTAGGGGATAGAAATTTAAAGGAGTTTCAGGAAATGCAGCCTTATTGTTACTAGTTAAAATAACTTTATTACTTATTTGTTGTTCACAAAATAAAATCTGTTTTAACTAGATACATCAAGACTACACTGTTATTTTGATTAATTTAGTTGCTACTCGCGGTTCGTTTCGGTTTGAGTGAAAGAGTATCAAACATGTACACACCCTTACATGTTAACTTAGTCTTGTTATTTTTGACAGCAGCATGTGTCGATATAATGAATTAAGTAAATCGATATGATAGGTATATTCGCAACACTATACTATTTTTGAAACAGTAGCTCGAATTCACAACACTAATTAAGCAGGTGTGTTGTATAAATTAGACGCATTAAGTGAATGTCAGGCTGTTTGAAAGTTATATAATTGTATGATGATATAAAACATAATCTGACGGTCTACCATGAAAAGTAAATCTGAAGTTACGGGCCGACGTTTGGGGCATGAAAGGCACACCTATAACAAGTGAAAAATGAGTAGCTCGGTGAAAGATTTTCGGTATTGGTACTCATTTCGAAGAAAAGAGAATCTTACTTTTCTCCGAAAACCTCGCTCGCTGAGGTGTGAATAATAAAGAAACGATACAACTGATTCAAAGTAGATGCAGTATACATATTGCAACATTATTTTTACAAAAGTTAATTAATAACTTACGTACCTATACAAATGTTAGTTTTACAACACTTAATTATATTAATAACTTTTTTCTACAGTTTTTCATTTCGCGGTAACGACACTATGCAACAGTCGTATGTTTAAAAATTATAATCCTGTTTGTTTGTCCGTGTGTGTGTCTGTGCAATTACCTAGGAATCGAAAGGTCGTTAGTACACGTAACCGTAGTAGAATGTATACTGTTGCCTTTTCGGGGAATTACCGGTTACGGTTCAATGTGTAATTAACAGGTTAATTACGCACTATGTTCTAGAGATCCCCGACTATATAGAACGCATAGCGATTGTCTATGACCACACTTACTTTATTTTTTATCTACTCCTATCATCATGGAGACTTATTTTTTGGTTACATCCGAGGCCGGGTGAACGCGGAGTTCAAGGGCCACCTTTTCTCCCCAGGATCCTGGGTGTCCATAGTGGGTAGAAGCTTGACATGCATGTTACCCTTTACACCGTCAAGGCAGGCTTACCCCTCTTACCGATACAAATTATAGATTATATCAAACCAATCCGCACGCGTCACAGCCTCATTTATCTCGCGATTTGGGGTCAAAACATATGCCGGGAACTATATCCTACAATAAGAAATATTCTGTAAAAAATCTGTGTTGTTCAAGAGTCATGGAGAGATCAGTGCACGGGCAAGTTAAGAATATTAAACATGAATTTTAAACGGACCTCTGCAAGGCATTTCATTGAATGCGACTTGATGTATTCGGTTGAGTCACACGCAGATGATTCGTATCACTTTTTTTGTTAATTTGAAATATTTTTTTAGAATTTTAGACACTTATTTCGTTTAAAAATGTATCTTTTTCTCTCTACCTCTCTTTTTTTATTTCATTCATTTCTTCTTTCTGTCTTCTTCCTTTTTATTTCTTTCAAGCTTTCGTTGACATCGTACTACCCTTACGACCTCAAAGTTTGAACTCTATCACAAAAGCACCCGTATGACCCTTATTTTGAGACCGCGTGGTTCCCGGTAGAATTTGGGCTACCCTCTTCCCATACAGTGTCGTACAAGGCGACTAAGAATAGGGCTATTTAAAATCAGAAAGATATATACAGCTCAGACTCAGCCTCAGATGCATGGCTCGAGTCAACAATAGTGCCCGGAATACGGCAATAAGCCCACCCCCTATTACGTGGGGCCTTCTTCTTACTTTTTCGTGTCAATGATCCCCTTTTTTTGATTGATTGCAATTGGGATACAATGATTCCTCAAAATGCGACGTGGGACCTAATATGTACAATGTAATGTGGGTGTTAATTCCCATCTGCCTAACCCTCTGGGGATAAAAGCGTGATTATATGTATGTAGATGAGGTCGAAACTTTGACGACGCACGGATACCTTTCGTTTCTTTCATCCATTCGCTCTTAATTACTTTTATTTTCTTGATCAATAATCTCGTACACAAACTAGTACCAACAGAACCACATAACAATGTTCACGGTTCGCTGCGCCTGCGCACTTCAACGATAATCATTACCGATAGACTCGTTTAACGATTTCTCAGTAATGACCACACCAAAAAAATATTTAGCTTGGTTAATTGATTAATTGCTCGCTGGCAACATTGCTGTGTTTTAATTAGAGGATGGTCTCATTGTGGAGTTCTGTGCCTTTGTGTTAATAAAAAAGTTAGGTTCAAATGATCTAGTCTATGGTTTATATGGACTAGTTTCAACAAAATAATAAAATTAAATGAAATGACATCTTCCCGTTCCTGAAATTTAAAATTCATTTCCGCCTCATTCAGGTACCATGACACATTTTTTTTTTCTAAACATCTTGTCTAGCATACCTAGGTACACAGAAATGCTGAGATAAGCCGACAGGTATCTAATTTACTTCGGGGCATATATCATGGAACCAAAATGTGCTCTTTATACGCGCAGTACACGTTTCAAAGGTGTTTTTTTTTTGAGGATTTTGAGGATTGAGGATTTTTGAGCTCAAATTCACCAATCATAGATTATTAAGTACTTATGTTGATATCAGGGCAGGGCCTCTTATCTCTCGCGACTTGGGTTCAAGATATGTGCCCCGAGATATACAAGAGAAAATTGTCAATAAACCTATATTGAACTCATAAAAAAGTATTTACCTATATACTTACCTCCTCATAAAAATATAATTGCAGAATTATCTTACTACATAGGTAGTTAACTTAATTAAAAACGTGTTTCCAATAATAGCTTCATATTAAAAATTAACGCCTCAATATTGGTATTTTTTTTCACACCTTTATTTGCAACTCGATGAATAATCGATTGTACAGGCAGCACGTTATTAAAAAATAATTATATCGCAGTGGAATCTCACCTTAAACGCTACTGGGCGTGCCGCCATTACTCGTAACAAAATGGCGGACGCGCGAAAAAAAATAATTGTACGAATAATTGAAGCTAAATTATTTCATTACTTCACCTGTTTACTTTGCAAATTTATTTCTGCACTTCCATTTCAGTAATCAAACAATACACTATCTTATTACAACGGTACAAGAGTCAAAATTGTACAACAGACTTTCCGCGGGATGACAACGAAAACTTAAAATAATAATGTGTGAAACGTTTTTCATCGATTTCTAGAAAATGAACTTTATTTTAATTATATTTTAAGTTAAAAGTACGTACAATTATGTTGTCAAAGGTATTTTTTTTTTAAATTTATCTGCTTTAGCACACGGTAGCGATGAAACCGCCAACCGACCGGTTGCTCTAGGCACCTATTTAGGTTATTAGGTATAGCAGCAATATCCTAACACCAAACAGATATTAAGTAGTTATTGAAATATAAACCTTATTATGTGTATGCAAAGCTTAAAATAGTATGCAACAACGCGCTACAACAAACACACGAATATATGCATCTACCTACCCACCAAAAATGAGTACCTAAAAATATTCTATAGGTAAAATAACTCACTGTCATGTTCTAAAATCAATTTTAATTACAAAATAGATTTTTGAAAACAACAAAACAAATTATTTCCATTGTTAATACGAAATGGGGAAAAACAAATCCCACATTAGCATCGCGTGCCGTTGTTTTCCCGCTTTGTCAAACTGACAGCTGTCACCGCCATCTTGCTAATGTAAAACGTCAAGTATTAGAATATGAATTTAAAATTGTTGTTATTTTCGAGTGATATTATCACTGGATTTTCGTTTAAATTGAACAAATAATATTATTTAATTATATTTTAGCTCTGTGGAAATTTTAATCAAGGTTGTTAGCTACGCTATTCAACTTCTGTTTACCTTAATGAAGAAAATAGAAACCTTTATAACACTATAGATTAAAAAAACCAATGACTTCTCTGCGCGATATAAAAAAAAATATCGCAAAACAACTCGCCGTTTCTTAACTGTCAAACAGATGACATTACAAAAACACGCCGTAATCCTATACAAGTAGGTGTCAAAATTCTTTGACACTTATCTGGATTATCTAGTATCTTTGCCCTGCACCCCTCCCCTATACTCACCTCTCCCCTCATAACTGCGATACAGGTTTTATTCTAAGCAGCTTGTCTTAATACCTTTTTTACATGCAAAAATTCCTCAGAAACTAACTTGAACCGACTAAAAACACACGCTATCTAGGGTCTTCAAATGCCGGGGTGTAAGATTGCCTAAGACATATTCGTCGCACACCGGCTGATCCAAGACCTTTAGCATGAAAAACATTTGTATTGGTAACGTAGACGGATTGAGAAAACGGAGCATTGCGATTGGCCGCCTGGCTACAGCGCTACTGTGAACCTGTGTGTGTGTGTGAAATCTACCAATCGTAGTGCTCCGTGCTCTCGATACGTTTACATTACGAATTCGAATGTTTTTCGAGCTCACAATTCGAATTCGAATCTTGAGATGGTTTCGAAATGTGTCGGGTTTTTCGAGCCCGGGGTACCAATCAGTGTCTCCTCTTGCCCCTGAAAACGAGGAGGCGCAACATGTCGGCACCCCGGCTGTCTAATAGTAGGTACTTACTCTAACAAGAAGTCATGTCCTGACGGGTACTTCCAGTTTGCCCCACCAAGCGTCCCCACTGGTAGGGCAAAGTGGAATGTTAAAAAAATGTGAATATCCATTTTTCCCCACTTATTTAATTCTGGCGGGGAAAATTATAACCGTTTAAATTCTTGGTGCAATCATCCCCACTAGGGTTGGTAGCTTTGAATGGGAAAGGTGTTTTTTCAAGAAGTAATTTAAAAAAAAAACCTCACTTATCTCCAAACTCACTTCAAAGTATAGGTAACGAAACAAATTCTTTTGCAATAATGTATGTAAAGAATACCTTTCAAATATTCAACTTTGATCCCAAAATGCGTTGTAAAAATTCATACAATTTGCATACAATAAAAACAATACGACACGTGTCCCACCAGAGACAAACAACAAACAAAACCTTTTTAGAATACATCAACACTTAGATTTTGTTTTTTACCAATGACGTTATCATTTACTGATACCTATCTAAATATTTGAATTTAGCGCGATGACTTCTGATTTTTTTAAACTATATTTTTTCGTTTCTAAAAGGTCATTCAAAAAGTTTCTAAGGGAAAAGTTTAAGAAGGATATCAGAAGGTTCTTACAGGTTCGGTAGCATGAGTGTGACGCCCCTAGTGTTGCAGTGATGTCCATAGACCATGGTAATCACTTCCCATCAGGTGTGCCGTGTGTATGAAAAAGTATCGAACTGAATACATATATACATTAGGTACTAATATTATAAATGCGAAAGTAACTCTGTCTGTCTGTCTTTCTATCTGTCTGTATGTCTGTTACGCTTTCACGCCTACACCACTGAACCGATTTTGATGAAATTTGGTAAAGGGGTAGATTAGACCTTGAGAAAGGACATAGGCCATGTTTGAGCCCGTGATTAGTTAGTAGTAGTAAGTAGCCCGTAGCCCGTGGTTAGTATAATGTAATTATGTATTTAGTTTGACTGGTGCGCTCCCGCCGCCGCCGCGCCGTCGCGCCCCTCGCTTACCACCAAAGAGATCTGACAACGAGCCTGAGTAGGAACAGTGTTTGTCGATCTCTATAGCCAGCTAATGCTTAGTGATGAAGTACCAATTACCTATACTTATCTATTAATGAAGGGGCCTTTGAACTGGGTCTGAATAAAAAATCCCCGATTTTGCAATTGGGGTAAATACCTAAGAATAATGATGGGTCTAAACGAAAATCCATCTTTTAGCAATTGGGGTAAATAAGCCATAAGATAAGTTAAATAATGTATTTCTAGTTACAAAGACTCAAATTTCATACAAAAAATATAGTTATAATAATGATTTATGTCAATTTCATAATACAATTAGCGATTCCACTGGCGTTTTCGCCAATAGAATGTCACTTTGTCTAAGGCCCCTGTGGAAAATTCTTTGAGAGAAAGTGGGGCAGAAAGGTGACCAAAATTTAATAATCTCAGGATCAGAATATAAATGTCTAAATCTTGTTTAAATTGACGTGATCACAAGATGGTCATGAATTATTTATTTGTTCACAGCTGAGGTGACCGCTGAGATGCGTATATTTTAAAATTCATATACCTATCATGAATTAAGTAGGTAGAATTGATAGCATCCTAATTCGTTTAAAAAAAAATAAGTAGCGATTCTTTTTAAATAATACATAAAATGCTGGCTGGCCACATCTGTCGAAGGACTGATGGCCGTTGGAGTAGATGAGTCCTAGAGTGGAGACCGCGAGAAGGAAAACGGAAGGTGGGACGGGAAACCCCCTAACCAGATGGAGTGACCTGATAAAAGTTGCTTGGATTGAACTTTAAAAAAAAAAAATACTCCGTTATACCTACCAATAGGTTATGGGAATATAAATTCTAGTTGAAAAAATTTAACACAGAGGACGGGTTCCGTAGGCCTAGA
Source organism: Eilema depressum (assembly GCA_914767945.1). Classification (NCBI taxonomy): domain Eukaryota; kingdom Metazoa; phylum Arthropoda; class Insecta; order Lepidoptera; family Erebidae; genus Eilema; species Eilema depressum. The sequence goes on from OU612040.1 coordinate 5,759,720, forward strand.
CTAGGGAATACCTTTAATCTGGTATCCTATCATTTGACAAAAAACGAATGACAAATTTTCATTTGACAAACAACGTCAGACAAAATTATACTTGATAAATGTATCATGTGACAAAATATTGTTTACTATATTGTCTACTCATTAGACAAAATATAATAATATAATTGGAAAAAAATTATTACATAAAAACATCATTTTACAAATGATTATTTTAAAAACATGTAAGTTGACAAACAGACAGTTAGTGATACGAGGGCGGGTCAATAAGTCCGTGACTTTTTCAATGAAATATAGGTTTTTAGATATTTCAATAAAGAAGCGGGAAATTTAAAAAGTTACGGACTTATTGACCAGCCCTTAGATTATTGAGAAAGCTTATTTTTTTATAACCATGCAGAACTTTATTTAGTGAAATGAACATTTTTAAAATAGCAATCGAAATGTTTTCTAAGTTTTGCGAAACGTGTATTACCTATGTCAAATGATTAATTTTAAAGTAATAAGTTTGCCAAATGAAAGTTTGTCAAATGATTAGTTTTGGTCAAACAAGCCCTTTAATCTACATAGGTCGGTCCCCGTTTACGCAAAGAGGATTTCCCTAGCACCCCGGCTGACCCTGTGCCACACGATTTAAAGAAGGTCCGTGAGCATGGTATCCCCAGCAAACCCCGGAAAGGGAAGGCGCGAACTTTATTTTCTTCTCGCCAATTTTTCTTTAGTTATTTGTCTAAAGGTATGATTCCAAAGCCGACCGCATACGACAACGACAGACGCATGCAGCACATACAGCGCACCCATTACCTACTTGTTAAACTCCGATACGGATAAAGAGGACCATTGACAAGCCGCAATGAATTCCGTGCATCTGCTGCGTGCGTCGGAAGTTGTCGTATGCGGTCGGCTACGGAATTATACCTTACAGTTTGTTGTCCAATATTAAGCGCACCAAAAACGACGGCCATCATAGCGTGCCACAACTATAGTAATAGGTATTCACCTATAGTCTTTTTAACTTAATAAAGTTGTTATTCAATAGAATTGGTAATAAGAGAGCTACCGCATTCGGCCTAAAATGAATTCAGAAAAAAAAAAAAACAACTTTGGAATTTAAATAAATAAATATACAAAACAAATTACGTCTGTCCGAATGTGTCAACACATTATGCCTGCTTCACGGGACATCCATTGTAATGTTGTTCTAACATACGCATACAGCCTTTCCGACATTGTTCTGCGTACCATTGTCACAATATTTATGCATAGCTACGACCTTTTTTTATCTGTATGCCTAATGTCGGAAATTACCGCCAATATTTGACAGTTAAATAAAATTATACCGCGGAAAATCAATTGGAACGTCAGAGGTACTTAGTTTTATATAACATACATAAGTTCGCCTTTATCCCTAGGTTAGGCAGAGGTGGTAAGCCTATTGCCGTATTCCGGACACTATTGTTGACTCGAGCCATGCATCTGAGGCTGAGTCTGGGCTGTCTGTCTGATGTAAAACAGCCCTATCCCTTAATCGCCTTGTACGACACCGCGGCGCGGCGTTCGAATTAGTTTAAATAAAAAAAAATACACTAGGAACTTAAAGTTTCCGTACAATTTAGAAAAAAAAAGTTTCAACAATAACTTTACGAGTATTTAATATGGTTCAGGAATATTATGACATGACAAAATATTGACGAATAGCTATCTTTTTTAATCTGTTTAACTAATGTTGAAAGTTACCGCCAATATTTGACAGTTAAGTAAAATTATACCGCGTAAAAGCAACTGAAACTTTTGAAACGTCAAAAGTAGTGTAAAATAAAAAAAAACGCATAATTTCGTAAAACTAGGCCTTAATTGCTTACCTATTGGGTTAAATAATAAAATATACTAGGTTTGCTTAATAATGGTTATAGCTATATCTGTATTGAGAGTAAAATATAAGATAGTGGTAGGTACCATGGTCAGTTCACAAAAAAAAAATCTGAATCTGTCCTCAATAGTTTCAGCGTGCTAATTATTCAAATATTAAGCATTAGTAATCTACCTTTTTTTGGTTTATAATAATGGCATTGTTTGAATTCTGATTTTATTGAAAATAGTGTAAAGAGTTAATTATTATTAATTTTTATACAGCTCTGACAATTAAGAAAAGAACAAGAAATAAATGATTATAATCGGTCAACCTTTACTCAAGTGATGCTTAAACAAACCATTTATGACTATTAATATCTATTTATAAAGATAACTTCAATAATCACGCCAATATATACCTGATAAGATGGGTAGAGATGTAATAACACCTACATTTCACCACTTTACAACCGCATTTAATAAGTGGTGAACTTTAAAGCTATCCAAAAAATGACTCCGTACCGTACTTATTGTCATAGGACCCTATGCAAAAATGAGGGATTTTTGTGTTATGGTCCTTTGATACGACTTTATTTTGAGACTCTTTCACTGCTGAGGTCCAAATTTTACGTGAAGGCGACTCGAGTGACGTTGCAAGTCGTTGAATCACCTCCGTCGTACATAAAAGTGGGCCTGAGGGTGACAAATGAAGCCGCCTGTCACGTCACCCTAGCGAAACGGCGACGCAACACGCCCCTACTTTTTCTGGGGAAAGATGAGGACACCGCAGTCCCACATCTGAGAGGACCTTCGGTGGCTCTGGGTCTGGGTCAGGCGGGGTGCGAGGGATATGCCAGAGGCTATCTCAACTTCAACAACTGATGACCCGAAACGGCCGTGTAGTTTTAGTCGGTTCGAGTCCGATATAACTACCCCCGCTGGCTCCGACGGGGAGTATCGGTGGTGATTTCCCTACGTTAAAAAGAGGTCGAAACTTTGAAATGTACGATTTCAAAGTTTCGACCTCTTTGTCTACGTCGACCAAAAAATGGGCATTTTTTCAAATTCCGACTGATAAAGAAAAAAAAAGAAAGAATCGAGCTCATGGACTCATTCGCGACCATCACAGTAGACACTACTGTCGTAAATAATGCTATAATGTTTAAAAAGACACCATTATTGTCAATAAATTAAAAGTTTATTACGATGTTTGCTGATAAGGCAGTTAAAATTTGGCCTAGAATTCCAACCTATCTATAAAATACGCGTTCTCGTAATCTACGACTAGATATAACTGCTAAACAAGAGTTTTAATTTGTTTTTCACACAAGAAAATAGCATAATATGATATAAACATAAAAGGCTATAAAAGCTTATTACTTTGGAATACACTGGTAGGTATTATACCCAAGTGGTTCAGGTACAGCTTGTAGGTTCCAGAATGCGCCTACTTCAATACCATGTAGATGTAGGTATACTATACAATAATTAGTCTACTACTTTAACCTAAAAAACCAAACAACCAAAAAGAAATTAAACCAAAACTAAACTTTGGACACCTCAGTGGAAGATTTGAATGGCACCAAAACACCCATTAGAAAAATAAAATAAAGAAATAAAAATTCCAAAACAAGCAGATAACGGTCCAATATTGTAATATGGATCCCAAAAAGGTGGATAATCATAGTAAGATACTTTTTCTTCTCCCAATGCAATCACTTTGATCATTTAGATTACAAAAAGTGATTGGATAAAAAAAAAGCGATAAGAATAAAAATCTACTTACCAGAACTAGGTCGGTCACTATATCTTGTGCAGTACACCCAAGCAGGCCATAATGCACCATTTCCCGATTGACTATTAGTGTCCGTGCTACCACACGTAGAAGGAGCCCCACTAGATGTCGAAGACACGACGGAACTGGCAGAGTCTGGCCTCTTCTGAGCCTCAACCACTTTCGGGACCTCTCTCTCTTTAGGAATCTGCTCACCAATCTGAGACACTGTTTGCCTCAAGCCTCCAAGAGGCGGTAAAGAACTAAAATCTGATTCTTTAGATTTTAAATAATCGAAACTGTATTTCTGGAAGTCATTTGTTTTCGATAAATCATACGGTTTGTATAGTATACTGTGGTTTGGACCGACAGGTTTTGGTCCTTCGATTTTGCTGGTCTTTCGAATTGCGTTCAAACCAAATTCAGGGTGTAATATGTTACTTATCGAGAAGGCTACAGGTGCGGAAGGTTGCTGCCTCTGATTTCTCAGTTTTTCGATGTCGAATCGTTGGTCTTCTTGGTTTATTTGGGGTTTTACGTCAGGCGTTTCTGGACGGTAGTAGTTTTGGAAGGTTTCCATCTCGTTTTGATGCTCAGGGCTTGGTGGAGGAGAAGTTGGTTGAACTTTTACTATAGTCATGTTTGGAGTAGACCTCTCGTACCTTGAATCAATTGTAGTACACGTATACTGGTTCTGCGGGCAGTAGTTTACTGGATTTTCTGCATGAGGAGCCGGTACTCTACCAGTAACAGGTCCAGGGCTATTCGCTTGGTTGGGACTGCAACGATCTTCGAACGCCATTTTTATTTCTTCACAAAGTTCCAAATTTAAACTGTTCAGTGCATCACAATCACAAACGCAGACAGTACAATGAATATAATGTTTTTAAATTTCAATGAAATGTTGCCATTCATTAATATTTATCAGAATTGGTTGGGATGATTTCTTAATACCGCACTAGTTTCTTTTTTTTAAGCAAAGGGCGCGTGATGGACAGTTAGAGCTGTCAGATTGAAACGTCAGTTACGTTTGACACGGGTACTGCTCCCGGCGGCGGCGGCCGAGCGACTGCGCCCCTCGCTTCATGCAGGGGACACGCCCCCGAACAAACAAGCTTTTCACCCTTCCCCGTTCATTTTGTAGGCGTTAACCATTCGCTTTTCATTGCTCGACAACATCTTTTATATACTTTGTCTCTGTTAAACCTATGGGAAGTTGTTGGGTTAGACAGAGATGGGTATACGACAATTGATTTAACCCGAGTGTGTATTTAGTGGGGCCAAGTCGAGATTTGTAATTCAGTTGTAAATAGCCTCTATGGCTCTTTTGCGCGCTCATAATGTATCAATAATACTGCGGTGCGCTTTATACAGAATTTCAATTTAAGTTTGACAGAATTATTATACTGATAGATCTAGTAGCCATGTTGAATTATTGATCGAATATCGCCTTAGTAGGACTTTTTACAAAATTATGACATAAGCTCTGTAATTAAGTCGTACTAGTTTGTTATTAAATTGTGTGCGAGCGATAAAAATCTACAATTGTCGGCACCAAGTACTGAATAATTACTTTTAAAAGTATACTTTGGAATTTTGCAAGTTTGTAATCAAGATAACCTAATTATTTTGATCTGTTTTTGTCATTTAAGTAATTAAACCGCCATTTATGGGTTACGCGGGCTAATTTAAAATTGGAATCGTGCTTGAGGGGTTACTTTGTAACGATTATTTCGCCTTTTTAGAACACCGACGGGTAACTTTGGCTGAATAATTGAGGATCGTTTTTATTTTAAATGGAAACCTTTCTTTTAGGTTGTTAGGTTTGGTTATTAGGTTTCGTGGAATGATTAGTAATTCAGTTAGTGCTTATCTAAATTGATTCGAATTTAATTTATTTAATTTAAGCGGCGGTAGCTTATTGGTTAAGGAGTCGACCTTACGATCGAGAGGTCCCGGGTTCGGATCCTGGCCATTACACTACCGACGTGAACACACTCCTAACACAAACAATTTAGCTTAGCTGGAGGGGTTAATGGGAATATTAGTAATTTCGGTTCCTATATTATTTATTTTAAAAAAATGAAAAATATACCCACGCTTTTCATCCATCCGAAAACCACCCTGGCTAATGTTGCTTAACCTCGTAATGTAATAACCTACTCGGTTACCACTTTGTCACAAGTCCCGTCAATGATTTTTTATTGAGGATGAATGCATTGTGTACAAAGTAAATCTGGTGATTTTCAATAAGAGCAATGTATTAAATGTGATTCTTATTTACAATTTTTTTTTTTTTTTTGTATTTCATTATAGTATCATACCCAAATTATACCATTTTGAAATCTTGGATAGTTGCGCCAATTTTTGAAAAAGATTGCCATAGTTGTGTCCATATTTTTTTTTTCACCGAGATTCTTCATATTCTTCATATTTTGCACGCCGTGTGTGGCAGAATATGAAGAACCAAAGTATTGTAACATCTATTGTACCATATTCTAGCAAATAAATATTTGATTTGAAAAAAATAAAAAAAATAAAAATAAGATAAAGTGGGTCGAAAGTAAAAATGTATGAAAATTGGAAGACAAAAAAATATTTTGACTTATTTTTGTAAAATAACTACAAATATTATCCTATAATTTTTCAAGGTGGTGATGGATAGCCATGCTTCTTAGCTTGCTAATAAAGAAAAGAGTTCAAAAATATTTGCAAAATTGTGGACCTGGTAGTTGAAAATATCATTAAGGGTACCGAATTTCGAGGGATTTTAAAGAAGTTTGAATAATTAAAAAAAAATAGAGACATATTTTTTTTCTTTTTTTTTCCTGAACAGCCATAAGTAGGGCCACCCCCTGTTGCCGGCTTATCCTTGAATTTTGGGACATCCTGTATATATGAAATTTTGTAGCATTTAATTATGCTAACTCCCGCCGTTCGAGTCCCGCCCGAGGTTGACCCTCTTTCTCTTTCTAAATTAATTTGAATACTTTTTTTTTGTAACCAACTTATTATAGGTACTGTATTATGCTTATAAATAAAAATATGAATACGGCTGGCAGGGGGTAGGTATCCGTGGGGATTTCCAGCACGAAAAGAGTAGGTATAAGTATTATTAGATACTTACTAATAGGCTTACCCACAAATTGTAACCAGAAATATAGTACTTAATTAGTGAGTAAGTGTAAACTGATGCCATCAACGAAGTTATAAACATAAGGTTGTGTTCAAACAAGCGAGAATCTATTGGCGAGAATTTTTCGGGGTAAATTTTTTAGCGAGAATTTTTCGGTGTGGATTTTTCAGCGAGAATTTTTCGGTGTGGATTTTTCAGCGCGAAATCGTTTGTGAAATTTTCTTGGTCCTTAGATCCGCGTGAAAATAGGCTAGATAAAACAAGTATCCGATGAGACCGTAAAGCTGTAGGCCACTATTATTATAATATTGTTGGTGTCTGTATTAATCACCCTCTTGTCTGAGACTTTGCTTCCAGCTAGCTATCAGGCGTGTCATATTGATCTGTCCTATACAATAAAAACCAAAGGCTTTGTCCTACTTATCTTTTGGGCTGACGGCACAGAATCTCTCTGTTCTTACAGGGTCGGCAGCACGAGTGTGACTCCCCTGGTGTTGCGCTCGCCCATAGGCCACGGTAACCTCTTACCATCAGGAGGACCGTGTGCTTGTCTGCGACCTAAGTAGTATTAAAAAAAAGCCGTCCGCCTCAATGCATGTCATTTCTTTCTTCGACTTTCTGCGCTTTGGTACCAATGTTGACCAGTGGTTGATGTTACAATGGGTGCGCACAATAAATATTTGATTTGATTTGCGTTGTCGTTGAAAAAATATACATAATATCATGCCTTCTATTCTTTCTAGACTAGAAGGACGGACTCTATTCGGTCCCATTTAATAGATAGTATAACCTATCGCCGTTTATCGGACACTTTTTCTTGGTCCACTCCGCTGAGGTTAAGTCTGGATTGTATTTATTAATTTCAGACGTAAAATAGTTCTATTCCTTAGTTGGCTTGTAGAACATCCGAGGGAAGAGATTAGCCCTTGTATTTTACTTTACCGCTCATGTGAATACAGCCTAATATTAAAATATTGAACTAATTAACACAAAACAGTGGTAGACGCCTAATTAAAAGACCAGTTAATTGTTTTTATTCATAAAAGCAAAATTATGAAATTAAATTATGTAAATAGGCCAACAGGCGCGTTTTGGCGTTAAGTAATACCTAGTGGAGTCATATTTATGAGTTAATTGGTGCACCCTGTGGTTTGATATAGTTTACAATGAAAAGCTTCTTCAAAGCTCTGAATAGCTTCGGTCCTTTTCGATCACATTTATTAGATACCACCGCATGATTCTGGACAGCCCCGTGTGGTTCCCGACAGAGTAGAATTTGGGCCCCCCATCTCCCCCCATGCGGTGTCGTACAAGGCGACTAAGGGATAGGGCTGTTTAACATCAGACAGAACAGGCAAGACTCAGCCTCAGCCGGAATACGGCAATAGGCTTACCTCCTATAACATGGGACCGAATACAATCGCACAACGCATTTGCGGCACAAGGCTGCTCGCATATCTTTTGTATGAAACTAACCCCATGCGGGAAACGCACGGGCAGCCGCAGCACGGCCGTTTAGTAGTCGCATACGGCTACCCGCAAGTACGCTGTACCTAGGTACCTCTAACTACTAAGTAGTTACTACTCTAACAGTGAGACCGTTGACGCACATGCCATATTACGACTTAGAACCAGCATTTCTTGAGTGTCTCTCTCCTACCGGGGCCCGACGGAGACGGCAATGACGGCATGCCAACGTAGCCAAACGATCTCCGGAGAACCGCAACTATCCTTCATTTTATCTACGATGTCAAGGACATGAAAGCTGCTGCGGATGCGAGAGTTCCTCACGTGATCATTACGCGTGACTCCACACATCCACCGCAGCATATTCTTCATCTTGACATACCGCTTCTGCTTGTGTCACACTCTGCTCTTTTATACCACTTTCAGTAAACTGGCCAACGGATGGTGATCTGATGGAAAGTGGTAACTGTGGCCTATGAACGTGTGCACACACACTAGTGCTGCCGATCCTGTAAGAACAGAGAGTTTCCGTACCGTCAGTGCAGGCGCTTTAATTAACCTAAATTACTTTGCACATAGACTTTGAATAATAATTTGCTATAAACATACAAAACAGTAATTTATTATTATTGCCATTTCAATTATTTTTAATACCTACGAATAGTTTCACGACATAACATTTAATCATAGCGATAAATAATGTTCAAATAAGCGTGAGGCTCTAACAATCGCAGTTTCAAATTGAACGTGTTTCATTTTATTATTGCGATAAATTAGTTTCATTTATTTATTTAATCAAATTGCTCATTAAAAATTGAGTTTGAATTTCATATGCGAATTTATTTGATACCACTTCTTGTAAAGCTGGTTATACGTACCTATCCGGTACCTACCCTAAATATCATAGACACAATGTCTAACTATATTAAATTGAGTGAATAGGACAACCGACAACTGCCGATCAACGAAGTCAAGAGATAAAAAATAATCAACGTGTTATTCCAATGTTCCAAACCACAAATTCCTGTACCAAACATAAATAAATTGGTCCAGCCGTTCGAGTGTGTATTAGTAACAAAAATCCAAAACAAAAATTTGAAAATTTTCATTTTGTTTGTTTAATAGATGTTAGTCGGACTACGAATTAAAGATGACTTGGGTACCCAAGGTCTTGGTGAGCCCTTAACACTATCATCATAGCTTTATGTGACCACGAACCTACTGGTTGCCTAAAATTCGTCCAAGAAGACCACTTAAAATTAATTTCCTGATTCAAAGTCAAAGTCAAAGTCAAAAATAATTTATTCTGTATAGACCATTAAAACGGCACTTACAAAACGTCAAAAATATATAATTATGTACTAAAGACGAGCTTAGCAAATGGACCACCGGTTCGAAACGCGGCCCTGGCCTGAGAAGACTCCGGCAAGAAACTCAGCGGGCTTTTTTTTTTGGTCTATTTACAAATAATGCTTAGTCTACTTAGTCTAAATACAATAATTTATTTGAGAAGCATGCATGAGTGAACAGCTCATTTCCAAGCTAGTTTATCATCTAAATATTCTTGTATTTTATAATAGCCCTTTTGGCACAATTTCCTCTTAACTACATTTTTAAATTTATTTATAGGTAAATCCCTAATTTCCTTACATCTGAGGGCTTCATCTCGGAGTCCATGGTCCGCTTTTAGGCATTTCCTCTCCCACTTCAAAGAGTTTTAGGCATCCATCAATTAAATCAATCTATCAATAAAATTAGCCTATCGCAGTCCACTGCTGGACATAGGCCTCTCCCAATGTTGGGAGGCATAGGCCTACTGTTTCCACACGGGCCAGACGGGTTCAAGTTTTCCTTCTCTCGCAGTGATATCGTCTGCGTATTTATTCCCATTAATTAGTCGAATATTAAGACACCCTTCGGATGAGATGGGGTGGTGATACATACATAAACTCACGCCTATATCCCCGAAGGGGTAGGCAGAGGTGCTAGCACCCACATTTCGCCGTTTATGTTTATTCCCAATGTAATAGGTGGCGAGCCTATTGCCATTAACCGGGCACTTATAAACCTGCGGTAAATACACACATAACTTCAAAAAGTATCGAAAAGTCATTGGTGTGTGCCATGGTAAACCTGGGATCGAACCCGAGCCCTCGTCTCAGCAGTCCATTACCCATACCACTAGGCTACCGTGGGGTGGTGATATTTGAATTCTTTCTCCGCCACTACACGGATAGATCAGTAGGCATCATGGCACGCATATACCGACATTAATACATAGATTATTATATAACTGTAGTTAATAAATATCATTCAATTCAATTGTATCGTTGTCTAGTAGAGCGTGCTATTGCTCACTGGAGTGGGTTCAATACAAAGGTTCTTTATGGGTTATTATTATGTCAACTATCTACTGAACGGGTTGAATGTATGGGAGTTTGTAGTTAGATATGTATCTACTAGTCATTGGTTAGTTTATGGATGGATAGAATTTTTATGCGTTCACGCGTATCGTATACCAAATCAAATTGACAAATTACGAAGTAGTTACAAAAAAGGGAGTATTAGGTCCGCTTTCCTACTCCTTGTTAAAATGTTTTTATGTTTGACTATGGCCTACTATGGCAACACTGTAATGACTATGCTATAACTAATAATGTTGGCAACATTCCTTTCACTTCCTTCTCTGAATAACTTTCTTAATGGCTGCCCGTATATTTTTGTTTGTGATAATAACTATTAATATAATCCTGACTACATTTAGTTGTTCCTTTATATTATGAAAATATAAGACACTAAATAGAATAGATATTGTTTTTGTGCGCAACTACCTTGTGAACACTACCGATCTTACGACCTCGAACAGGTTATAGTGCCCAGCGAGATCACACAAGGAAAGAAAGGTAATCCGATTTCATCTGGGTGGATTGGACCTATATTCAAAACCTTTCTTTGGCATTATTCAAAAGTGAATATTTTGGAACGCGCCGAAACTCTATTCTTACATTATGGCGAATAACAATGTGCTTGGTTCGGCCCCGGCTATGGTCGTGGGAGCCGCCGGCAATATTGAAAAGCTTGATGGAACCAACTATATAACGTGGAAGTTTTGTATAAAAATGATTTTGATTACGGAAGGGTTATGGGACACTATTGACAGGGATTCCGACGCTCCCTTGACCGGTGCTGATTCTGCGCGTGATCAACGTGCTTTAGCTCGAGTTTGCTTAAGCCTAAAGCCTTCGCTTTTTCAATATGTACGCGACGCTACGACTGCGAAACAAGCTTGGAAGAGGCTCGCAGACATCTTCGAAGACAAAGGTCTGTATCGAAAAGTGCTTTTGCTTAGACAGCTACACAGAGTGGAATATGCACAATTTAATGATATGACTCTTTACATCGAGCATGTTATGTCGCTTGTACATCAGCTGGCTGATATAGGCAAAGTTGTGGCTGATGAAGAAATAGCCGAACTTCTTTTGAGTGGACTTTCTTCTGACTTTGACACCTTGGTTTCAAACCTGGAAACTTATTACATTTCTACAAAGAAATTGGACAGTGAGCTGGTAAGAGCCCGACTTCTACAAGAAGCACAGAGGAGAGTGGAGAATGGCAGCTCCAGTTCAGCTTTTGTTACCCATAGGACAACGTTGAAATGCACTTACTGCCAGAAGATTGGGCATATAAAACCGAAGTGTTTTAAACTGAAAAGGGACAAGAGATTAAAGAAAAAGGAGAAGGAGCCGGCTGTGTCTGCTTTCTTATCTCGTCGAATGCAGGACATCTACGTGGACAGCGGTGCTTCATCTCACTTGGTCAACAATGAAGAAATGTTATCAAATGTGAAGCGTACCAGTTTACAGTCTATAGGTGTAGCCAACAAAGAAGTGATGTCAAGCTCTAAGGTTGGGGAGTTGAACCTTAAGGTAAATGGACATGTTATATCCTTTAAAGATGTCATGTTAGTTCCCAATTTATCTAATAACCTAATTTCTGTTTCAAAACTATGTCAGGATGGTTATTCACTTTATTTTAACAAAGAGGGCTGTTTTATTTTTGATAGAGAATCTATGAGTAAAATACCTGGCAACTATATAGCTATAGCTAAGTGTATAAATGGTATATATAAGCTCGATGGGTGTGTCAGTGTACTTGATGGGTACTCGCATAAAAGCATGCACTCTCTGCTCCTGCAAAATAGGCAAGAGTCATCGAGTGCTGCAGTTGCTGTCTCTGTCCCGCTGTCAGTGGATTTATGGCATCAGCGGTTGGGTCATTTACATAAAAGAGGTATGTCTAGTATAAGGGAACATGCATGTGGTGTTGTTTTTCAGGAACACAATTTGAAGACCTGTGACGCTTGTCTTAAGGGGAAGCTTACGGCCGAGCCTTTTCCTAAGACGAGCTCCAGTCACACAACACAGCGTTTGGAACTTGTACACAGTGATGTGTGTGGACCAATGCCGGAGACAAGCTTTGGTGGAGCGAGATACCTTGTCACATTTACTGATGATTTTACTAGGAAGAGCTTTGGATACCTAATGAAGAATAAATCCCAGGTAATGGATTGTTTTATTGAGTTTAAAGCTATTGTTGAAAAACAAACTGGTTTGCCTATTAAATGCCTGCGTTCAGACAACGGGGGTGAATATTGCAGCTCTAGATTTTCTCAATATTTGAAGTGTCAGGGCATTGTTCATCAAACTACAATTCCTTACTCGCCTGCTCAGAATGGTATCGCTGAACGTTTGAATAGAACTTTATTTGAGAAGGTACGTTGTATGTTGCAGCATTCTGGCCTCTGCAAGCGATTTTGGGGAGAAGCTGTTATGACAGCGATTTATTTAAAAAATAGGTCTCCTACATCTGCTTTAGCAGGGCTTATACCTGAAGAGGTCTGGACTGGTTCAAAAATTGACCTTAGTCACCTCAAAGTGTTTGGCTGTTCAGCGTTTTCTTTAGTACCTGCTCATAAGCGAGACAAACTTGATGCTAAATGTAAGGAATATATTTTTGTGGGTTACTGCCAAGATTCTAAAGGATATCGTTTGGCTGATCCTTGTAATCCCACTAATGTTATTAAATCCCGTAATGTAGCATTTATTGAAAATAGATTTTATTGTCCGTCTATCAAGCCTATTGAGGAGTGTTCAGAGAGCAATTTTGTTTTTAATTATTTTCACTGTGATCGGGAAACAAACTGTGATAATAATTTGAATTTTAATAATGATATGAGTAATTTAAATAATGATAATAATGAATTGAATAATCGAAATAATATTATTGAAATGAATAGTACTCATGATAATTCAAATTTGAATACAAATGTTTCAAATGGTTCGATGTCTTTATCAGGTGAAGAGTCCCAGACGTACTGCACCGGAAGTGATAACAGCTGCAGCTCTACTGACGATTCAGTGAGCTCGCCGTCTGCGTTGGGTGGAGATGTGGAGGTTCGTCCTGTGGCCGCCACTGCATCTTCTGGTCGCCCTATTCGCGCTTCACGTAATGTACCGCCTGCGAGATATTGTGATTATGACTTGTCACATGATATCACTTTTCTCGCTAAGGGCCACTCCCCCTCGATGGACGAACCACGTACTTACGACGAAGCCATCAATAGTTCACATAGCCAGCAGTGGCAAAAGGCTATGAAAAGTGAGTACGACTCTCTCGTTAATAATAAGGTTTGGGAATTAGTTGACAGGCCCATTGATCGAGAGGTAATTAAATGTAAATGGGTTTATAAATTGAAGTATGATGCGTCTGGTCATTTTGATCGTTTTAAGGCGAGGTTAGTTGCCAGAGGTTTTACTCAGCGTGAGGGTGTAGACTATAAGGAAACTTTTTCTCCAGTTGTTCGACACTCAACTATGCGAATTTTATTCTGTATTACAAATGAGTTAAACTTAGATATGTATCATTATGATGTAGAGACAGCATTTTTAAATGGAGATGTTAATGAAACTATTTACATGGAAAAACCTAAAGGTTTTTATGAGGATGACGATAAGAATAAGGTCTGTTTATTAAAGAAAAGCTTATATGGCCTCAAACAGGCAAGCAGAATGTGGAATTGTAAAATACACAGTCTATTATGTAAAAATGACTTTGTTCAGTCTAAATGTGAACCATGTGTATACACTAAGCGTACTGGTAATGACTTAGTTATATTGGCTTTATACGTGGACGATTTGTATGTGTTTTGCAGTCCTAACAGCTCACTTGTATCTAAATTATTAAAGATTTTGGAGAGTGAGTTTAATGTTAAAAACTTGGGTACTCTAAAGAGTTGTCTAGGTATAAATGTTAGTAGAGATAGATCAAAAGGTATTTTGAAACTGGATCAATCTGAGTACATAAGAAAACTGCTTGTACGTTTTGGAATGGAAAATTGTAAGACTGTTTCCACACCCATGGAGGTTAACTGTAAATTAGTTAAGGCTAAAAATAGTGACTGTTTACAGGATGAAGTTTATAACTATCGACAACTACTAGGTTGTTTGATGTATCTGTCTGTTTGTACACGGCCAGATATATCACACGCGTGTAGTCAGCTCAGCCAGTTTAATAACAGCTTCGATAGGTCTCATTGGCTTGCAGCTAAACGAATATTGCGTTATTTAGCAGGTACAATTAATCACTGTTTATATTTTTATAAAAGTGTTAATTGGTCTTTGTTTGCTTATACTGACGCAGACTGGGCCAATAATGTAATAGACAGAAAATCCTATACTGGTTATGTTGTAAAGCTAGGTAATAGTACAGTTAACTGGGAAAGTCGTAAACAGAGATGTACATCTTTAAGCTCTACTGAAGCAGAGTATATTTCTATCTGTGATGTTTGTAAGGATGTAGTTTTTATTAAAAATTTGTTATCAGAGCTTTTACAAAGACAGATTGATTGTATTGTTTATAATGACAACCAGAGTGCTCAAAAACTTTTACAAGCAAAAGAATATTGTCATAAGAGAACCAAACACATTGATTTAAGATATCATTATGTTAAAGATCTAATATCAGAGCATGTAATTGATGTGAGGTACTTACCTACAGATAAAATGATAGCTGATGTGCTAACAAAACCTTTAGGAAAAATAAAACATACTACTTTTGTGAGATCCATGAATTTATTATAGTATTATAACTTGTGGAGTATATTTATGTAGAGTCATTTGTGTAGTAATTTTTGTTTTGTATTCTATGTAAATCCTAGTTCCCTAGTATGCCCTAGAGGGGAAGTGTTAAAATGTTTTTATGTTTGACTATGGCCTACTATGGCAACACTGTAATGACTATGCTATAACTAATAATGTTGGCAACATTCCTTTCACTTCCTTCTCTGAATAACTTTCTTAATGGCTGCCCGTATATTTTTGTTTGTGATAATAACTATTAATATAATCCTGACTACATTTAGTTGTTCCTTTATATTATGAAAATATAAGACACTAAATAGAATAGATATTGTTTTTGTGCGCAACTACCTTGTGAACACTACCGATCTTACGACCTCGAACACTCCTTCTATTCAAAATATTTGAGGTAACTTGGTTTTTAGCGCGAAATTCGATAGCTCTCTAAAAACCAAGCCACCTCAAATTGAAAGAAAACCCCCTACAAGAGACACATTCGTCAGTGGGGCTAATAGCTAAGTGGTAACCGAGTAGGTTTACACATTGCAAGGTTAAGCAATACTAGCCAGGTTAGTCTTAGGATGGATGACCATTCTTAAAGATATTGAGACCCCTCTGCGCATCGGAGAGCACGTTTTAAGCTGTCGGTCCCGGTTGCAAATCTGTGGCAGTTGTTACGGGTAGTTGAAGCCCTAAAAAGTCCAACAACTGGTCTAACTAAAACTTCCATATCGCCAATGGGTTGTGGAGTTCAGATGGTAGTCGCTTCACGGAAAATAGAAGTTCAGCCAAACCCGCAGATAGACTGGAAAAGGCGGACCCCAGACGCCGAGGTGAAAGCTTCGGATGCGACTGGGATTAACGCTAGGATGTAGAAAAAGAAGGTTTAAGCGCTAACTTATTTCTTATTTGCACCTATATTCATAACATTTGCAATCTTTTAAAACAGTGAATAATATTAAGTAAACACTTGTAATATGTATTAGTTAAAAAAAGATAATATTAACACAATGTAAGCGCCTCCTAGACAAAGTGTAAAACGAAACGTAAACAAAAGAAAAAAAACCAACATGGCTTCGCTAACGAGGCGAGCTGTCGCTTCCCGCCTAAATACCTGTCAAATGTCAAGTTGAGACGCGGTCATACTGTGCGGAGCCAGAGGTATAAATAATTTATTTTTTCTTTTTAATGAGCTTGCACTAATAGTTATTTGTTATACAAGAGTGCAAAGTTGCTTTTTAACCGCGTGCTCAGTTTTGATGACCGAGTTCACAAATTAGAATCTTGAGCGTTAGCGAGGGAATCAAAAGAGCACAAGGTGAAAAATCTTTGCACACGAGTGCAACACGTAACTTTTCATCCCACCTCAGCGAGGAAATAATGAAATGCTTCTCCTTCCTAGCGTTAATTCCCAGTCGCATCCGAAGCTTTCACCTCGGATTCCGGGGTCCGCTTTACCAGTCTTAACTGCGGATTTGGCTGAACCTCGATATTTTCCGTGAAGCGACTGCCACCTGACCTCCACAACCCAATGGTGACATTAGGCGATATCGAAGCATTGCAGTTAGACCGTTGTTGTCGAACTTTTTAGGGCTCCAACTACCCGTAACGACTGCTATAGATGTTCGTATGGCATCCGTGACCGACGGCTTCACGTGCTCTCCAAGGCACGACCAGACCAATGCAAATACCCATTTTCATGCATAATAAATCTTTGCACTGAGCGGGGATCGAACCCGTGCCTCCTGCGTAGCGGCCGCGTGCACTACCACTACGCCACGGAGGCAGTATAATATGTGTATTAATACTAATAATACAATACAAAAAAATAAAAATCCAACAACAATGTTCAACAATATGACGTGATAAAAATTGATGCGCGCAAAGCAAATTTAAAAAAAAAGTACACCAAGGAGGTTCTGAGTCTGAGTTTTTCATAAATAAAAAAAAGTTGTATGATAAATTCGGCACCATAGAGGTAGAAGTAAATAGGTTTAATGATGTTTTGAGTTCACAAACCTAGTACACACGATGTTCTAAATTCAAATTTACTTTATCCTCTAGAGGATAAAAACGACTTTTACGCTCTGTTATCGAAGAGCAAAAATACTCTTTCCGAGATGGTGGGATGAAAAATACTTTTCCACCTTCCACATCTCACTGATGATGGCGTGACTTTACGATTTACTGGTTATAACGGAGTCGATCTGATTATAATTTCATGGTGTTTCTGAAATCAGGCTTCTATTGTAATAGAAAGTTGTTGTGATATACCCATAAGTCCCTAATTCATAAAAAGCTCGTGTAATGCAAGATGATTCGTTAGTGTGTTAATACCCCCAGCGTTAGCACCAACCAATCATCTAGCTAGGTTCTTTCTTATAGCTTCAATAAGCTGCAGTCCCAAACCAAAACTTATAACTAGGTTAAGGAAGTTCTGCGAGTGACAATTGCAAACAAACACAGATATTTAGTGACCGATCCCAACTGGAGTATTTTACAGAGTTTTCTTTATCAAAGCGCCTGAAAAATCCTTGAAAAATATTGTTTTTTTTTTTTTAATTATTGTAGAACAACCGTGTCGTTGAAGTCTCGCCATAGTATTGAGGTAATAATAGAACATACATCATTTCACTATTTATAAAATGATTGCTCCGCTAACAGTAAGACCTAGTCCTTACATTGTCAAATCGTCTGACATCCGACATGGTTGATACTCTATTGTCTATTGTAATCGATTTGTTTACTCGTTGCTGTGGTTTATCGATTTTAAAACGTTTACTAAGTTAGACTTTTACTACAGAGGAAGTAAATAATCACACGGACTGGCTATCTGATGGTAAGCGAACACCGGATGTTACGCTTTGCTACCTAAACTCAAATTGGAGATTGAGATAAAATTAATGGTAGCTTGGCAGGCAGCTACGTTTCATAAAAGGCAGAAGGAACTCAAGGAAGGAAGGCATACTCCGGTTGCCGTAGTAACCTTCATTACCCTGACATTGCGGATAAGCTAAAAGAAAATTTGATTTAAGAAAACAAAAAAAAAAAAACATAAAATGAAAAGTACTGGGCCAAAGTATGGGTCCAAATTAATGACAACTAAATATTTCACATCGAATAAAAAAAGAATCACGGAAATCGAATCATAAAACTAGGAGTAATCGGTGTACAAAATCCATCGAATTGAGAACCTCCTCTTTTTTGAAGTCGGTTAAAAATCACCTTCGCTGGTACGTCAACGTTTTACGGCAACCTTAAACTAATTTCTGGTCATTTCACCGCTTCCGCTGGAAGTCTTTCTCCCCTCTTCTCCTTCTTCATTCTAGCACTAATCCCAGTCGCACCTGAAGCTTTCACCTCAGAGTCAGGGGTTCGCTTTTTGCAGCCTAACTGCAGATTTGGCGGAACTTCGATATTTCTCTTGAAGCGACTAATCCATACTTTCATATCCATATCCATACTAATATTATAAATGTGAAACTAACTCTGTCTGTCTGTTTGTTACGCTTTCACGCCTAAACCACTGAACCGATTTTGATGAAATTTGGTACAGAGGTAGATTAGACCTTGAGAAAGGACATAGGCTATGTTTGGACGCGATAACCGACATCCACGCGGGTGGAGCCGCGGGCAACAACTAGTATAATATCTTAAATTTGTAGGACATTCTACACAACGCTATACATTTGTCATTCTATTCTTCAATTGCCACGAAATTGCCACTTGTTTAGGGGGCTGTTCTCCATCCGACAATAAACTTTCAGCCCATAATAAAGCGCACGTTTGACTTCAATATGTTCACCCCTGTTACATGGCAAAGAAAATAACAGTTGGCGAAATGTGGGTGTTATTACACCTCTGCCTACCTCTTCGAGGATTTATAGTCGTGAATATATGTATGAATGACTTTCGCTTCAGACAGCCTCCGTGGCGTAGCAGTAGTGAACGCGGCCGCTACGCAGGAGGCGTGGGTTCGATCCCCGCTCAGTGCAAATATTTGTGTTCATGAAATATGGGTATCTGCATTGGTCTGGTCGTGCCTCGGAGAGCACGTTAAGCCGTCGGTCCCGGTTGCCATAAGAACATCTATGGCAGTCGTTACGGGTAGTTGGAGCCCTCAAAAATCCAAAAACAACAGTCTAGCTGCAAAGCTTCGATATCGCCTAATGTTACCATTGGGATGTGGAGGTCAGATGGCAATCGCTTCACAGAAAATATCGAGGTCTAGCCAAATTCGTAGTTAAGACTGGTTAAGCGGACCCCAGACTCCGAGCTGAAAGCTTCGGATGCGACTGGGAATTAACGCTAGGATGAAGTAGAAGATATTTGTATGAATGACTAGCTGTTGCTAGCTCCGCCCGCTTGGATGTCGGCAACCGCGACCAAACATAGCCTATGTCCTTTCCCAAGGTCTAATCTATCTCTGCACTAAATTTCATCAAAATTGATTCAGTGGTTTAAGGGGCTGTCCATTAATCATGTGAGGCAATACAGGGGGGGGGGTTCGGAAAAAATCATGAAATATCACCAGGGGAAGGGAGGGGTATAGTGAGATATTACGTGTAGGGTAGTCTAAAACCTCACCACATATCACCGTGGGGGAACGGGGGGGTAGAAAATTGCACAAAAACATCACGTGATTAATGGACAGCCCCTTAGGCGTGAAAGTGTAACAGACAGACAAAGTTACTGTTGCATTAATAATATTAGTATGGATAACGAAACAGTCAAAATATTTTTTTTTTAATATTTTAATTTGCGAAGAAAAACTGTTTCTTTAACGAATCAGTTCGAAAAGAGTAAAAAGGTTGCATATCGATGTCTGTATAGGTACGTATCGCGTCTATTTGTGTGCCGACGTGTGTGGTCCGCGCCGGCGTTTAATGCGCCCGCGCAGTTAAGGCGACGACCTGCAGAGGAAAAAGGGTTATTTTGAACTGTATTTTAATTGAATTTTGTATTGTAGTAGTTGTTTTCTAAGTCAAAAATAATTTATTCTGTAGTTATAGACTATTAAAACGGCACTTACAAAACGTCGAAATTACATACTTACATATACTCACGCCTGTAATCCCCGAAGGGGTAGGCAGACGTGTATTAACACCCAAATTTTGGTAACTGTTTTTCGATCCCATGTAATAGGGGGCAAGCCTATTGCCGTTAAGCGGGCACTTAGTCATGGGCTGTATGTCCCTTGGTGTTGCACTCGCCCATAGGCCACAACTTTTATGTTAACTGCGGCCACGATAACCACTTACTATCAGGTGAAACGTGTGTTTGTCTGCTACAAATATCGATTCTCGAGTTGAGAAACGGGTTTTTGGGAATTTTCTGTAAGGAAATTCTCAAATAGCGTGTGTACAGGGTCCTGTCAACATCCTTGAAGCCCAAGCCAACCTCTCCTGCAAGTCAATGCTATAATCGGTCTGCACCATGCTAAATAACGGACGAGGCACGCAAGTTTTTCTCTGAGGCTAAAGAGTTCAGGGAAATCCATCCAATCAAAAATATTAAGCGATCCTCAGGCCTTATGCTGCATACCTACTTAAAATCTAAGTTTGCATATCTTGTTACGACCAAGAAAAGACGTGCCTTACCCATATGGGCTTACCCAGTTTTATTTAAAGGATGAGGTAGTAGGGGGAGCTGTCGTGTGTTTTAAAATTCTTAACTTCAGGCAGATGGGAGTCCCCGTCCCAGGACAATTATAAAACCAAAACAGATTGTACATGTAATACAACTGAAAATACATTTTTTGCATCGCTGTAACGAGATCAATTTCCTCTCAAGCACACTGCAGTCCAAAGCTATTATCCTGACAAAAATAACACCCGTATTCACAAACAACACTGTGAGGTCTCATAGTGTGCTCGAGCGCATAGGGCTGGTAAAATTAATTCACAAACATCACGGAGCAGTATCTAACGCAGTGCGTTCCCTCAACGAAGTATTATTTAAGTGTTGTCTATGAATAAAAAGGCTTGCCAAAACGAACGCACTGAGAATTTGTCGTTCTTTGCACAGGTTTTGTAGTACGCATAGCGAAGTATTGTTTGTGAATACGGGTGTATAGTCTACCCCTTAACGCGAGAGGCGTGCACGGCCCTCGAATGTTTTGTTGAAACATTCACGACTACTAACTAGCCAGACACCGCTGGCCGCTCCACGCCAGACGACACGGCGGAATTAGGTGTCGGGTGATGAGGATATCACCACCTCTAACCTGGGAATTAGAAACAGTTGGAAATTTGAATTAGAAAAGTTGGAAAAAATTTGGAATGCTTAACAGAGTGAAGCAGTACTTCACTGCGAACACAGGTCGGTCAAAGCAGGGAGAATCGGTCTAGGTGGGGTTTCTCAAATGACGCGGACCAGGGGAGTTACTCCTCAGACCATAGCCCACCTGCTAACGTGTGATGCATGCCCATCTAGTGGCTCAGTGGAGTTATTACGACGTTTCTTCTCCACTAGCGCCTAGGAAGCGGTGGTAAACTTAGTTTTAAACAGAATTTGACGTCAAAAAGCTGTGACAATGTTGCACTATTTTGAATAATAAAGAATTTGAAATTCTACCCGTACATCGGAGGACTTCATGAGTGGTTCCGAGACCACGATCCAGGTAGCAGCATACTGGGAAAAAAGAGTCTGAGAGTAGAAGCGCCATCAATTCGACAGAAGAAGACTGCAGGGCAAAGATTTCTTCTCTATGAGTCGCAGGTCCTCACGTGGAGTACTGCTGTCACCTTTTTGCCGAGCCACCGGTTTACCAGCTTGACCCCTTCGACTCGGTACAAAGGCGGACGCTGAGGATGGTCGACAATCCCACACTCACTGGCGGTGTGGAACCGCTCCGCCTCAGGAGAGACTTTGCACCGCTGTGCGTGTTTTACCGCCTGTACAATGGTGTGTGTTCAGATGAATTGTTCGACATGATGCCCACGGCTACATTCTATCATAACACCACTTGTCATAGACAGAGAATCCATACTCACACGTTGCGATTGGAAACCGTACGCACAGTCAGGTATGAAACTATAGAATGAATTCCCTGCCGTGCGTTTTCAAAGCGACTACAGTATGGGGTTATTCAATAATGGCATTAGATGGTTCTTCAGGTATGATTCCAAAGACATACGACAACGACATACAGCAGATACAGCGTACCCATTCCTTGTTAAACTCCGATACCGATAAAGGGGACCGTTGAGACGCCGCAATGAATTACACGCATTTACTGCGTGCGTCGGCAGCCTCCGTGGCGTAGCGGTAGTGAACGCGGCCGCTACGCAGGAGGCGCGGGTTCGATCCCCGCTCAGTGCAAATATTTGTGTTCATGAAATATGGGTATTTGCATTGGTCTGGTCGTGCCTCGGAGAGCACGTTAAGCCGTCGGTCCCGGTTGCCATAAAAACATCTATGGCAGTCGTTACGGGTAGTTGAAGCCCTAAAAAGTCCAAAAAAAAAAACATCGGTCTAGCTGCAAAAACTTCGATATCGCCTAATGTTAACATTAGGTTGTGGAGGTCAGATGGCAATCGCTTCACGGAAAATATCGAGGTCTGGCCAAATCTGTAGTTAAGGCTGGTAAAGCGGACCCCAGACTTCGAGCTGAAAGCTTCGGATGCGACTGCGAATAACGCTAGGAGCAAGAACTGCGTGCGTCGGCAGTTGTCGTATGCGGTCGGCTACGCATCATACCTTTACGGGGAACGCACTACATCATTTGTTACCTTAGCTATTTTACTTAATTCAGGTTATTTATTTAAGACAGCACATTTCCAATAAGTACCTACTTAGTTAGTCATGAGTAATTCACCATGTACTAAAACTGTGAAAATACCAGCCGCGCATCGAACGGCCACTATGAATAATTGAGATGTTTTCATGCAACCGCTGACTCAACGAGGAGAATAGGGTTACCATGAAAAAAAAACATATGATAATTGTTGGAAGTTTGCCAACTTCTTCCTCCTAGCGTTAATTCCCAGTCGCATCCGAAGCTTTCACCTCGGAGTCTGGGGTCCGCTTTACTAGTCTTAACTACGGATTTGGCTAGACCTCGATATTTTCCGTGAAGCGACTGCCATATGACCTTCACAACCCAATGGTGACATCGAGCGATACCGAAGCGTTTGCAGCTAGACCGTTGTTGTTGGACTTTTTAAGGCTCCAACTACCCGTAACGACTGCCATAGATGTTCGTATGGCAACAGGGACTGACGGCTTAACGTGCTCTCCGAGGCACGACCACACTAATGCAAATAACCATAGTCATGCATACAAATATTTGCACTAAGCGGGGATCGAACCCGCGCCTCCTGCGTAACGACCGCGTTCACTAACGCTACCCCACGAACTCCTAGAAACTATTAGCACCAAATTATTACCTATTGTGTATTCCTTTCTAATCAAAACCCATGGCCACCATATTTAAAATGACATGTTAGTATTGCCGCGCGATTTGCTGCACTAGGCAAATTATAGGCAATAGCAACGTTTTCTGTAAGTGCCACTTGCACTATAGGCACTACATAATAAGTGTTATTGAATGTTCTCGCTAATAGGGGTTAAAATTATGACTTATCGTATGAAGTCTGCCATTTTGAATTGATATTAAACCTGTATGGTTACTAGAAGATTTGTGATTGAATTTTTTTTTTAAATTACATACATTTATAATTACGCCTTTAAGTATCTCCGGAGGGTTACGCAGGGGTGAATTAACACCCACATTTCACCAATCATTGTATTCGGTGCTACGTAATAGGGAGTGCGCCTATTACCGTATTCCGGGCACTATTGTTGACTCGAGCCATGCATCTGAGGCTGAGTCTAGGGCCTAGGCTACACACTACAGATATAACAGCCTAGACTCTAGGCTGTATATATCTGTCTGTAGGTAAAAAAACCATAACCCTTAGTCGCCTTGTACGACACCGCATGAGAAGAGATGGGGTGGCCCAAATTCTACTCTGCCGGGAACCACGCACGTAGTAACTATTTAGTAATCTGTGACCACGCGGCAATATGTCAAATAATAAACAATAAAATCTAGCTGTTGCTCGCGGCTTCGCTCGCGTGAAATTTTGATTACGTTCCTGCTAACCTATTCCGGTAATGAAACGGCATTATGTGTTATTCCAGCCTACAATCTAACTCTGTTCCCAGCCAGATACGTCTAGCCGTTAGAGTGTGATTGAATAATGGGCTGTACCCAGACTCAGCCTCAGATGCATGGCTCTAGTCAACAAAAGTGCCCGAAATACCGCATTAAGCTCACCCCCTATTACGTGAGACCTAATACAATGATTGGTGAAATGTTGGTGTTAATTCACCTCTGCCTAAGCCTCCGGGGATAAAGGCGTGATTGTAAGTATGTAATTTGTTTGACATAAACCCACATGTGAGTACCCCTTCACATGTTATGTCAATAATAATTGTCAGTATAATAACATAGAGCTTTCACTCATTCACTCACTCCGATGACAGATATGTGTCAGAGCTGTCATAATTAGGGCTTTGATATTAGTTCTATCTCGCTCTGACAGTGTTAATGGTCTCTCGTGGTCTTTTGACCTCCTAATCGTTAGAGTGAGAATAATTGGTGTTAATGATAGGAGCGTTTAAGATAAATTTTAATTGGTACAATTCAATGACTTCTAAGTAGGTACGAGTACACTATTAAATGGGTGGTATGAAATAATAATTAGAGAAATGTATGAGATCACCCTATCCAGGTGGACTGACGCCCTGCGAAGGGTGGCTGGGACGGACTGGATGCGGAAGGCGGAGGATCGGCAAACGTGGCGCATATTGGGAGAGGCCTATGTCCAGCAGTGGACTGCAATAGGCTAATTGATTGATGGAGTCCTACGGGGGGCGAGTCAACCTCACCTGCAAGACGATACTACTGCTGATTGAAG
The DNA here is from genome assembly GCA_914767945.1 of Eilema depressum. Classification (NCBI taxonomy): domain Eukaryota; kingdom Metazoa; phylum Arthropoda; class Insecta; order Lepidoptera; family Erebidae; genus Eilema; species Eilema depressum. The sequence continues at coordinate 5,785,007 of OU612040.1, forward strand.
GATTAGGCTAGGAGTTGGAGGTCAAAAGCCAGACCCTCCCTTATAAAAAAAATAAGTTAAATCAAAAGAAAGAGCAGGAGAGCGGACTCCTGGCTCAAAAATGTAAGCTGTGGATGCAACCGGGACTAAACCGTGTTGGTACCTGGAAAAGTAAAATAGAACCATCCAATCTCATCCTGTGGGTGTCGTAAGAGGCGACTAAAGAAGAGAGCTGTTTTCCCTCCGACTGTAAATATACAGCCCATGATAAACTGGCTGATTAACAGGAATAGGTTTCTTTTTTAATCGTGCCAAAAATCCCTCCCCCACCGGCGCCGGACGGGGGTGGTTATGTCGGACTTAAACCGGCAAAAACGCACGCCGTCTGTGAGTCGTATGTTGCCGGAGATATGTCTCGCCTGTAAATACACCCTCCTACAGATGCCCCTGGGTTAGCCGGGGCAACCCAGGGCCATCCTATTCGAATTGGTTTTCTTCGAGTGTGCGGACCACGGAGTCCCCATCTAGTCCTCGGGTATGGGGAGGCGCGCAACGCGGCCTGCTTGTTATACCGCGACCTAGGTATTATGTGGGACAGAAGATCATAGTTGTCTAAATGTAGGTGTTAATACGCCGCTGTCTACCCATTCAGGGACTTAAATTTGTTTATGTATTCCAAAAGCTCAAAACACCGTATAGCAAAATAAAATATTTCACATAATGGCCGCTCGTGACAACTGTCAAATTTCCCGCGCAGGCGGCCATATTCAATTTCCGACTCGCTCTAGTTTTTAATAGATTAGTGCCCTTGCGATTAGTCGCACATGCGATTGTTGTAACATTAAGTGGCCCAACCCCGCTTTATTGTAAACACAGGGTTTATTAATATGTAAATTTAATTATAGATATGATTAAATTAAATTTATAACCTTTTTTTTAGGTATTCGTGACTGAAATAACACATCGTATATTGTACTTACTAAGTCACTTGTAACTGTTAGGACTTAGGTAGTTGTAAATTGTAATAATTTATGTAAATTATATGCAAATTTTAAGTCTACCTTTTTAGTAGTGAACAAATTGACTGATAAGGATATATAAAGGTTAGAGGAATAATATCTACTTCTATGCAATGATATTGCTTCTATGTAAGTTCTTTTATCGAAATATAGAGTGCGGACAACGTGTACATTATCCATATCCATATCCATACCTATTATAAATGCGAAAGTGACTCTGTCTGTCTGTCTGTCTGCCTGTCTGTTACGCTTTCACGCCTAAACCACTGAACCGATTTTGATGAAATTTGGTATAGGGGTAGATAAGACCTTGAGAAAGGACATAGGCTATGTTTGGTCGCGACATCCGACATCCACGCGGGCGGAGCCGCGGGTAAAAGCTAGTAGTTTATAATACATCTTTGTCTATAATTATTGTCAGCAAAATAGTAGATCTACCGCCAAAATATGGACTCGAGCCACAGATTAATAAATTACTACGTGCTCGAGCTTCGCAGGCCCCTATTTCCATAGAATAGACATTCCCTAGAATGTATTGTTTTGTTAGAGTCCTAAGTGGCATACGGCCACAGCTATCCTTGACATTTTACTGTGAAATATTTTTAGAGTGTGATTTTTCAGTAATCGGGTTTTAGATTTTATTTCATAATTCATAGACTATTCTATTTACTTATTTACTAACATAATCACTCACAATAGCGAAAAGAGAATATTTTCGAAATGGAAGCCGGTGGAAATAAATCGTACCGCTTTAAGAACGACAATATCAATTTTATAGGGAATTCTGGGCGCCATTAATTTACTTATATACTTAATTTTTTAAACATCTCTTCCCTGTGGCTTCCCTTTGCAGAACAAATCGGCAGAAATCGGGTTATAGGGACCCTTCCTCGCCACTGATTAGCCGACAAAGTTTTTCTTATGACAAAATCTACATTCGCCTGTAATCCTAAAATTTATTTCTTATTCACAACTTAATATAAAAATATATCATCACAAATCTTAACAAGACCACAAATGTCATTTTAATTACTGTTCCCCGTTAATGGCAACATTAATGTTGCTAGTTACACAGTGTATTAATTCATTTATGCAAAAGATGGTATCACTAACGAATATATTAGTGTGAGTACATAAAAATGAGATAATAGTGGCATATAATGTCATTTAGGATCATATTCCGTGACGGATAGTAAGTACTGAACATAAAAATGGTTTTTATTACACAATATGTAAGGAAAAACACCTTATAACGCCATATTACTTGCAAAAAGTTGTACACAAGTTTTTGAGATCTAGATATGAATAAAAATTGAGTTAGCATGCTCGTTGACAGGCTGGACCGAATAGGACCGAACTTATTGCAATGGTTAATCAATATAAGTAGGGCAGGACGCTTCTGTGGTGTAGCGGTAGTGAAAGCGGCTGCTACGCGGGAGGCGCAGGTTCAATCCCCACTCAGTGCAAATATTTGTATGCATGTATGGGTATTTGCATTGGTCTGGTTCTCCCTCGGAGAGCACGTTAGGCCGTCGGTCCCGGTTGCCATACAAACATCTATGGCAGTCGATACAGGTAGTTGTAGCCCTAAAAAGTCTAACAACCGGTCTAGCTACAATGCTTCGACATCGACCAATATCGTTATTGAGTTGTGGAGGTCACATGGCTTCGCTTCACGAAAAATATTGAAGTCCAGCCAAATCCGCAGTTAGACTGGTAAAGCGGACCCCAGACTCCGAGGTGAGAAGCTTCGGATGCGACTGGGATTAACGCTAGGATGAAGAAGAAGAATCAATAGTAGTCAGGTCTGTTTTAGGATGGGTGACTACTCTTAAAGACATTAAGACAGCTTCTTGAATCGGAGAGTACGTTAAATAAATACGAACATATAAATGGCAGTTGTTCTTAATTCTTTATTGTACACTAAAATAATACATTCAGAAACATAACAGTAAAATATTGATGTACAGTTGTTACGTGTAGTTAGAGGCCTAAAAAGTTAAACAACTTGGAACTGCCTTTTCACCATTGGATTGTGGAGGTCAATGCCAGCAACCGCTTCACAGTTCAACAGGAAAGCTAATTATCTTAACAGTAGAGTTCGAGTGCCAGGAATCGAACCTAGAACCCAAAATTTCATGTCAGATACAAACAGAGAGAGACTTACCTCCAAAAAACCAATTAACGATCCTTTTCTTATATACTCCTCTACAAACAGATATTTAATATATTTATACATTTTGTATATAAATAAGCGTAGTCTATAAATCGTGCTTCAATGTCGGACAACGCCGGGAGGCGTTACATTAGGGCCATTGTGGTCGCACCTGGCGACTCCCAGCGGAGTAGGGTGGCCAAGAGATTGAGCTTATTTGGGATTTACTCGACATTATACCCGGCTGTTCTCCGCCCGACAGAAAACATACAGCGAGATAGCGAGTTAACCAAAAACGGCTACGTAGTTAAACTCTACGCCGTAGAAGTAGGAGCAAGGGGAATTTCAGCTAAATCCCTGTACAACTTACTTAAAGACCTCGAATTGCCAAGAGCTTCAGTAAGCTCTTTACTAAATCGAATATCAAAAGCGGCATTGATAGGATCTTTTATTTATTTATTTATTTTTATTTATTTATTTATTTAATTCATACATACAGTGTCATTACAGGCGAACCCAATGCGACAGAGTAGCAACATAATTATAATACTTTAATTCACAATATTCATCATGCTTCAAAAACTACCTAAATAATAATTCTTACCCAATATTAACAATTAATTACAGAATAATAAAAGCAAATATAGTAATTTTCATTTCAAAATAATTCATGAACATGTCAAATCATAAGAGATAATAATTCTTCAATTTATGATGTCAAAATAATAATTCAATAAAATTATTAAATGTCAAAATGATAATTCCATAATAATGTCAAGATAATAATTCAATAATACCTAAGTATACCTAATGTCAAAATAATAATTCAATAAATAATGTCAAAATAATAACTCAATTCAATTGTCAATTCTTACCAAATTTGGATAGGTAGGGGAGGGGGAACACTACTGACGGTGGAGGTGAGCGCTGATGCATCACAAGGTGACGGCCCGGCCCGGCCCGGTGACGGCGGCGACCGCACGGTGAATCCATGGAGTGCTGAGAATCTGATCTCTACACCTTCGGGCATTTAAAGGTGACTTTTTTGGCGCTTCTCGCTTTAACTTGGCGCGTCGCGTTGTATAGAAGAGTAAGAATCAGGTTAACATCGGATTGCTTCAGTTTTGTAGAGAACTACTGTTATAAATTGGACCCACAATTTGGTACATTCGGTTTATCTATCTAAACCATAAAATAGATTACTAGCTGATGCCCGTGGTTCCACCCAATCGCAGTTAACCGAAAGTAATATTTTAATTCTGAACAAAACCTTAGTGCTGGCTCTGCTGCTGCATCTGCGGATAGCCTGAAACGGCGCAAATACTGTAACCTAACAGGTGATTATATTTTTGAGCCGTTTGGGGTTGAAACATTGGTGATATGGGGTCCAAGTGCCTGTTTTGTAGCGGCTTATAGATGCTACCCGTGACCAGAGGGCTGGTTTATTCCTTGCACAAAGGATCGGCATTGCCATTCAACGTGGCACTTCAACTCCAAGCTACAAACTCCAAACAATACATGATAAATATCCCGATAGTTCTAATAGTAATGTGAACGACCATGAAAGTTTAAATACCTATTAGTAGTTTACTATAATATCCACAACTCTTTTGAATTTCCATGGTCACCCTACATCACCCCAAAATGGGGGATCCACATTCTGTAATCTGTTTGAACATTTTTCTTAATCTATTTCGTCGGGTGCCGGGGCGCGTTTGTAATAACCATCATTATGCTATGGCCACGATTCCTGGCATCATAACGCCATTCTGTAAGTAAGGGGTGGGCAGTGATACATTATATATCATAGAAATAGTTATGGTATATAACAATCATGAAGAAATGATATGAAACCTCTTTAGTATGGAATTTATGGTTTTATGGGGCGCTACTTACACCCGTATTCACAAACAATACTGTGAGGTCTCATAGTGTGCTCGAGCGCATAGGGCTGGTCAAATTAATTCACAAACATCACGGAGCAGTATCTAACGCAGTGCGTTCCCTCAACGAAGTATTACTTAAGTGTTATCAATGAATAAAAAGGCTTGCCAAAACGAACGCACTGAGAATTTTTCGTTCTTTGCAAAGTTTTGGTAGTACGCATAGCGAAGTATTGTTTGTGAATACGGGTGTTAGATCTTCGTGGCCCAAAATAACCTCACTTGCAAGTCGGTAGGTCACTTGCTGATGGACGGACGGGGCTTTGGTGTAAGCTTTCCTCTCGGGGTAGTAAACGCTGCCGTAAAAGTCTATATAACGACGGTGAGTAGGGTAGCCAGTGCTCACTGGAGAGATTTTATGCTGTCAGTGGGAAAAGCAAAGGCAAAAGTAGTATAAAAAAAATATATAAACCAATATGTGACTGAGTATGACCACGAGAGTGAACTCGGGCTCTACAGTACAAGTGGTTACAACCGGAATAGGCGTGACCTCAGGGTCACCATTACAGACACGTACCATGTTACAATGGTGGCACTCAGCTTGACGGCCTCATCAGACGCTTCTTCACGTCCCGCTTAAAGGACTCGGGACTTTAGGAAGAGGGAAATACGTGAGCTGGTAAGGAATTCCAGGTCACCGATCCGCTTGGTTCTTGTTGGAATATTCTGCACCGTATGCGGGTGACATCTAAGTCCTGCACGTGTTGTCCTATATAGGAAAGGAGAGCGTGGGACTATTGGAAGAGCTCATCAGAACATTCACCATGGTAGAGACGGTAAAATACTGCCGAAGACGAGGAGTCAATATCTCAATTTTCAATTAAAACAGCCCTGCAATTTCTGTCAAAATTGCTCATAAGATTATATCATTAGGTATATTATTTATATTATAGCATTACCATAAGTAGACAGTAATGAAAATATCGTCCAAAAAAAATTATACTTTCATCCCGCGCATCGAATTTTTTCACCGTTACCTTTTCGTATGAATATTATTTCAATTTTTACAAGTAACGCGAATCAATTCCATTGAAAACCTCTTTCAAATCAGCATGAATAAAATTATTATGACAATATATAAAATATATCGCGTATGTACTGTAAACGAAAATAATATTATAATTTTCAACCTTGGAGAACATAAAAATATTCTCGGGACAAATGCATAAAGAAAATAATCGAAAAATATGAGCCGATTAATACATTATTGATATCGTTTACTCTGTCTTTCATATAAGTTTATCTCTTTCTACTTCGTTTTCGAAATTCGAACACTACGCATGAAATTAGTACCGCTCTTTCTTTGATTCGATTTTTTTTTTATTATGCAAAGGACGACGCCATGTTGAAGACGTTTTTGTTTTTTAATTTCCTACGTTCTGAAACATACGTTTTGGGATTTTATCGTTTAGCCGGTAGTGTCATTTGGGCCGATTACTTATGTCTACAGGGGGTAGGTAATTTAAAAATGGAAATTGGTTTCTTTGTTTTCTTAAAAAGGTAGCTTTATTTTTAAATTGTAGAATTTATTTCGCTGCGTTAATTAAATTGCGTCCGTAAGTAAGGTAATTTTAAATGCTTGAAGTCACTTTATGTGTCACATTTTTATTCAACAGAAATATCTAAGTACTTCAATAAACTTCAACTGGGAGCTGTGATGAAATAAACGCCATTTTCCAATATAATACTTTTTATTACTATTACATTAAGGTAACTGTACCAATGCTCGACACTTTAAGGAAAAATAAAATTTCAATCTAAAAAATTTAACAAATTAATTACAGCATGGTCGTTACATTCTTTTTTAACTGTTACAGCAACAATTAGACATTAACTTTTGCCCATAAAATCTTTAAAATCTATCATACTTTTACTTTAAATTAAATTATTATGCACTTGGTCGAAAACACCAATGCTAGACATCATTGTCCCAATGGTCCAAGTATGTCAATAACTTCAATATTTATAACGTTTATACTAAAATTAGTAATAATCATAACTTATAAACAAAAAAATCACACCTATAAAAATCAGTACCCTTGGCAAAAATCTTAAGAAATAACACGACCGTGTTCACGGAGTCACATTATTTGCTGTCAACAGTCTTTCTAAATTTACTTCGGATGGTGTTGCGAATATTTGAACATATCTTATAGATACCATTAGGCATCTTTTAAGTCAATAGTCTTATAAAACAAATGGATAATTTTCTCAAAATACTGGGTTTTGTTCGAAAGTGTCTAGCATTGGTACAGTGTCGAGCATTGGTACAGTTACCTTAACTACTTCGTGTGAAACGACGCATGGGCAATTTTTGTTGCTTGCTAGATCAGCTACTAAAATGTGCCTTGTATTAAAATTAAGTATATTGTGAAATAAAATACGCCAAACGTGTATTTTTCATTCCGATGTCTAAGAATTTAAAATAAGTGACTTGTAAATAACTATAGTGGCTGTCAAGTTCGCCAACGTTTGACTGACTTCTGACTTGCAACAGAACTATAAACGGCCTTATTAGTTTATTTACCATCTGCATATTTTACTATGGTTATGGTATGGTTACTATGGTTGAATATATATTAATTATTCACACTGTAACTGTTGAACTGAGCGCAATTTGGAAAGGGAGATTCCCGAAAAAGAAACTCCAGATAAAAAGCGAGCGAGGGCACTATCGTGGTTGAGCAGTCAGTAGGAACAAAATTAAACGAATAATCAGACATTTCTTCGCTTCCCTTTAAATACGACATTATAATATTACTAGCAACTCATGAACTCAGACTATATCTCCGCCTGTATTAAATTTCAGCCATATCCATTCAACAAGATTAGGGATTAAATCTTCACAAACTTTTTGTACGTATTATCAGTAGGATAAACTGGTAACACGCTGTATATGACCACCTGACGATTTCAAAATCCTTAGTTTCCCAAAATTTTGTTATTAAGTTTTTATATCACCGACAGTCGGCAGATGGGCCTCAGTATTTTTTTTTGTGCCGGCATCCCCACGATACCAGATATTTAATTGGCTTTCAAGATGGACGCCCTATACATAGATTGAAATCTAAATTTTTATAGTTTTCTAATACGCTTTCTAAGTTTGTTTTTAACGTTACCTTATTTATTTTTAATTAAAAAGCGAAGGAAACGGTTCGTTTTAATGTTGAACCAAAATGGCTTCTTTTTCTTGATATTAAGAGAAGGAATTACTTTTTTATGAGACTAATGCCTTCCATATGTCCACTACTGTAATTTTTGACCCATGAAAATACTAGGTACCTAATTAAACTCTGGCAGTCCCAGGTACAGTAAAAAAACTGTCTTGGAACCTGCATCTTCTTATTCTGTCGAGTCGACGGCTTATCATGTCATATTTTGTTTGTCCAGTATGTAGCCACTCCGATAGCGTTTTTAGAGGACCTCATAAGTTCCTCCGGAGTACACGTGCTTGGGCAGGCAGCACAAGTTAACATGTGGGCCATAGTCTGCAGTGTAGCTCCGCATCCACACCGTGGGTCTATCTCGTCTGAATGACCCCATTTTCTTTACTTTGACCTCCAAAACACCCGCATCAAATAGCCTGGACTCAAAAGAAAATTTAAGTAAGTTAACTATGTGGTTGTGTAACTAACGATACACTGATACACAACCCACAATTTGCTCTTAAAAAAATTTAGACGCTGATTAGACCTGCGGGTCTAAAAAGGCCACTTTATTAGTATCGTATTAGGATAATATTTTGCCATGCGGCGATATTTACACGAAATTGGAATCTGTTTAATAAATGAATTGTTGCGATTCTGCTCATATAAGTGACTATTGTACGAATTTTATAGGAATTTATGAGATCTACTGGAACTTCATAAAGTTACTAGTTTTGAGTGGTATCGCTATAAGTGGCCTTTTTAGACCCGCTGATGGCTTGTATGAATTAAGATTTCGACGGATGAAAGGTGGATACGTGGTGTAACGAGACTAAATAGAATAAGGCATAAATAAATTGAATATATTAGGTATAAGTAGCTTCTAGCATTATATTTTGACCCTAAGTCGCAATAGAAAGAACCTGGTACCCGCGGATTGGTTTCATATATTATAATCTATGATTGGAGGATTTGAGTTCCTCCGCCGCCGAAGCACCCCGTGCTGTCCTCAAAAGACACCCAAAAAACGCGTAAGTACCTACTGCTCATATAGAACAAGATCCATACCATATTATTTTGTGACGTCACTGGGGTCGAGATATATGCCTGTTACTTTAATAAGCAACAGTAAGTACATTATATAAGTAGGTGCAATTTCTGTAATACATTTGTTAATTTTGTGTTTACGCGCAGTTAAGTTTTTTAATTAGCTATTTCCATAATTAAACAATAAATAAAACAAATCTCACACATAAAGTCTACCATTATAACACATAAAATAGACTGTAAATGATAAAAAAAACATAATTTACAGAAAATAAAAGTTATCAAAACAATTTTGCCACCTACCAAACTAACACATAAAAAAACTATTATAACTAGGCTGTATAGTTGATTCCCAAGCCATTTAGTACCGAAACATGGTTAACGACGAACGAAATTAAGTTTTTAACTCGGCTCTGATTTCCGAACGAATCAAGATGGCCGCGCCGAAATTGTGTTTTTTGTTCCCGCCATAATTATAGTGGGACTTGTTACGATTCAGGGCTACAAGGGTGTGAATATTGTGAATATTTTATTTAAAATGTACTATAGTGTTCGTAAAAGATAATTTTGATAAGCAAGGTGACGATCGGAGACTTTTCGGATCAGAGACTTTATCCTTCTTTTGTCTTCGCTTAAATCTCGTCTTTTACGGAAGCTCAAGAGGAAAGACTGTTCCAATCCGTGCCTCGGAGAGCACGTTATGGCAACGGTCCCGGTTGCCATAAAAACATCTATTGGTAGTCGTTACGGATAGTTGAAGCACTCAAAAGTCCGACTAGTCTAACTACAGAACTTCGATATCACCAATTGATTGGGGAGATTCATGGTGAGTCGCTTCATGGAAAATATCTCGGCACATCGAAAAACTTTAATATTTTCCTTGTTAGATTGGAAAGCCGACCCCAACTGAGTTGGGAAGGGGCTCAAAGAATTATGATCCATGCTACACTATTAATTAGCCTATTGCAGTCCACTGTTGGACATAGGCCTCTCCCAATCCTCCGTCTTCCGCATCCAGTCTGTCCCAGCCACCTTTATAAGGTCATCAGTTCATCTGGCTAGGGGGCATCCCACCTTCCGTTTGCCTTCTCGCGGTCTGCCTGCACTCTAGGACTCGTCTACTCTAATGGCCATCAGTCCTTCGACAAATGTGGCCAGCCCATGCTAGACTAATAAATAATATAATTATTCCACAATCGCAGTTACCCATAGTTTTACGATCCCATCTAACTAGTTACAAAAATAAATAGTCATAGAAATAAAGCTATCCATAAATATTAAGACAACATAAAAATTTCATATTACAAACCAAAATATCTCAAGCTAATAAAATAATCAGGTCGAAACTATAAAAGAAAAACATATTTTGACAACCCTGATTTCAATGCGCACATTAAAACTTATGTGTGGGTGTGAAGATTATTATGGCGACGGCTTTGAGCGTGCGCTCACGCCCGACGCTTGATTCAGTTTTCAATTTTTATGACAGTACCCACAGACTTAGAAATACTCATCAGTAGAACTTTAATCCCGGATGCATCCCAAGATTGCACTGAGGTGACCCCAACAGAATGTAGTCAATTGAAACCATGCACGTCTTAATTGAAAAGTCCTCCAAAAAGGTAATTTCTGCAGGAATTTCCGCACATGTTGCATGCACAATTTTGTCTCTGCAAAATCTGAGACCACGGGCTTTCCTCTCGAGGTTGGGAGCCAGACGACTCTACCATAGAAGCCAAAATAATAAAATTAGATATACAAAAAAACAAGAGAGTGGAACCCTGGGCTCCAAAATGCAAGCTTAATATGCAATTGGCCGGTCGGATAAAAAATAATTAAAAAATAAATGGTATTGGTATAAACCTACATTGAACAGTTTGAACTAATGACGTTCCTGTAAATATTTATAATTACATAGGTAGGGTACTTGTAGTTCTAATTAAGCGCGAATTTTCAACGTTATATTTCAAATGTTTAAAAAATTATCAAATTACATTAAATTTAATTAAATAAAATGTCAAGTAGACTCAAAAGCAACAACTAGCATGCAAACAGTCATATTATTATCACTACAAATCACCCTCTTAGAAAAACAACAGTCCTAAAAAGCATCACCCCAAGACCCAAACCACCATCAAAATCTATTTATCCAAACTCGGCAATTAAAAAAAACAAATCCACGCGCATAAATTAATAATGCCATCCCGTAAAATTCATTAGCTTTAAAAATAGAACGATATCTCCCCCCTTAGAAAGAGAAAGAAACATCGTTAACATGCGGACTAAACTATAGAGCGAAAGAGATGTCAACAGTTTCAGTAAGCCGGATAAAAAAGAACAGGCCACGCGTCATTGGCTAATATTTCCCGCGCACAGGGCGTCGCCGGTTTCCCGCCATAAATTGAGTTGTTGACACTTTGATAATAAGGTTATGTTTTAATATTAACTTTATTTTTTTCTCTTGCGAAATTATAAGCTGGAGGGGAAAATAATTATTGTTATGATTCGCGTTTTAATGAGCTACGTGTGTGGTCCGTTCTCGAGTTGCGAGTAATGGCACTGTTTTGATTTGGCGCGGTGGCCATATTTAAAATCTTATAATAGTTGTGTAGTTTACGCGCTTAGTTTATTTCACGCGCGGATTATAATTAGGTTGATAGAGTTTTACGGCAATGTGTATTGAATTTTTATGAGTTTTGACTTGGATTTTACATATTTTATTGTGTAAAGTTAATGTTTAATAAATATTAGATTATATTTATCAATATTGGTAGTAAACCTTCTATAATTTTAGATGATAATCATGAGAGGAAGTTTGAAAGTGGCGCCCTTGAATGAAAAGTTGGCTAACGAGCGGCTGTCATGGTATAAACAGCTTTAATTACTTCTCTTTCTAAATTTCAAAGCTGCGCTCTTTTCAGTAGAGTAATCGCCACTTTTCTCTCTCATTCCACAATTACTGACTTCTATCAATCCATTAGCCTACTGCAGTCCACTGTTGGACATAGGCCTCTCCCAATGTGCGCCATTTCTCTCGATCCTCCGCCCTCTGCATCCAGTCTGTTCCAGCCACCTTTGCCAGGTCGTCAGTCCACCTGGTTAGGGGGAGTACCATCTTCAGTTTGCCTTCTCGCGGTCTCCACTCTAGGACTCTTACTTACTTAATGTGTTTTATTTTTTTCGTTCAGGCTCCTAATTATTGTTCTAAAATAAAAGTAGCCTAAATTACAGCTTAACAGAAAAATCAGCTATGGTACAGTTAAAAATCCCCTTAAAATCGTCCCCGCCGTTTCGAAGATTACTCAAAACAAACAGAAAGACGATCAATTGACTGCACCCACTAGACGGTAAACAACTGAGGTGCTGTTCAGAAGATACGGACCACCATTTCTGATGCTATTACAGCTATTGGCCTTAAAATGGTGGTCCTTAACTTGACCTTGATAGATGCTTTCTCACGCCCTGCTTGAAGGACCCGGGACTGTAGGAAGAGGGAAACATGTGCTAGGGCAGAGCATTCCAGCCCCCCTAGACAAGTGGCAATTCGTTGCTCGGCGTATGATGGAATAGAATGACAAATGTATAGGATTTGACGTTTTTGACATTCGTTGACGCCTGTCATATACGTCAAATCCCATACATTTGCCATTCTATTCCATCACACGCCGAGCAACGAATTGCCACTTGTCTAGAGTCTAGAGGCCCAGCTCTTCATCGTGCGGCAGAGGAAGGTGTAGTGTGAAAGTTTATGAAGCAGACGGTTGAACCGATCCGGTTGTTTCGGCTACGACTTTCAAGTTTGGACCTCATCTATAAAGGGTTCTTAAATGTGGTTCGCGTTCGTACGGGTGTTTTTGTGATAGGGTCAAAACTTTGGGGTGGTACGGAATTATAATCTGGAATAACACATACTATTTTTTATCCCTAAACTTTTCATGGTTTGCAGGAATCGAATCAAAATCCCACGCCGACGGAACCACGGGCTACACTTACAGATTTTATATTCCTTAGTACCAATCAAACAAATAAAACCGCGGGAAACCAGCTAGTTTCGTATACAGAGGCCGTAAAGTTTATACTTACGATATTATTATTAAAGCGCCCTGGTTCTATTGTGTTCATATATTACATTACATTTCACGGATGGGCACACGTCCAGCCGAGGCAATCGATACCTGCAAGATTAATAAAGTAAGGAGGAAATGAAAGTTCAAAACTCTAGCCATAACAAACTTCGTGATTTGAACCTCCTTTGAGAAACACGAGTGCTTTTTTTTTTCATTTATTTTGAAAAAGTTTGAAAAGAGGTTGAAAGCGGAAGACCTACGTATTTGTTTGAAGGGTTTTGCAAGATCTTGGTTTTTTGTTTTAAGAGGTTTGATCATTATTGTCTATGGTTTTAGCTGTCAAAATAGGTATAGAAAAAGTAAATTCTATTTTTAATAAACTACCCACTACTATTGAAGGAGTATTTTTTTAACCCTTCATACCTATATATTTATTTTTAAAGATTTGATAAAAGAGTTTTAGTAGATTTTTTTTTTATTTAGGCACGTTTGCTATTCCGCATACATGGTCGCGGGCATGGGTAGACTATTATGGTTGGCGTATCACGTCTTGAAGATAGTTATAGGAAAGTGCCTGAACTATGTTATATTTTAGGCGTTACCATTTGAGCAGAGATGCATAAAAGTGCCTTAAAGTCTTGGTTTCTTACCATTTTTATTGAGTTTGAGTAAATCAATAAGTATCTCTTCTATTATAGTTAGACTGTTTTTTTGTAATTTTGATAATATAAATATTTTTTTAGGATTTTTAGGACATTCTACACGACGTTATCTGGATCCAAAGTAAGCATAGCTTAACTAGCTTGTGTTATGGGTTCTAGAATACGGATAAACATACTTAGATACATTTTTTTTTTGTAAATACATACATATTATATACAGAAACACCCAGACCAATGCAAATATTAATATTCATGCATACAAATATTTGCACTGAGCGGGGATCGAACCCGCGCCTCCTGCGTAGCGGCCGCGTTTACTACCGCTACGCCACAGAGGCAGTCTACACACATCTAACACGCATCCTAGCTAGGAATCAATGTTCTTTAGTACCTCTGTCTGTCCTGTCCTTTCCATATTCGTATCTTGCCGGCAAGAAACTCTCCTTGTCTAAATAAGTCTTAACAAGTTCTTCATCACTGCACTCAACAATTGACTCAACCACATCTTTAACCTGTTCCTACGAAATTTTCCCCTATATCCATTAGGATCCGACCATGAAAATCAGTTCAAAACGCTTCATGCACATCAATATGTTATTCCAAAAATCCCGTTGTCCATCACTCCCAACAACAGACGCTACAGGACATCACTAGCCATACTTCAAACCTCCAACAGCGTCACAAATCGCGCCAAAATATTGACGTTAACTTTGACAGCTCGTGAAAAGAACACAATTGTCTCTGTCACCTGGCATAGACAATGTCTGTTTACACCGTCGCAAATTTGCGTTTTGAAACTCCTTTGACTAAGGGGCCAGAGACAAAAAAGGTTTTATTTTGAGGTAGACACAATATTTATACTTACCTTTGTGTTTTTGTTTTACTATTGTTTGTGTTTGAACTACCGGCGTGAGCGTTACGCGTGCCAAATTTTATTTCTTTTGCTTTGGTAATGTGAGTAAGGTATTTTAACATTACTAGACAATTCAATGAAGATATTTATTATTGATTTATAGTAGTTTGTAGATTGATTAAGGGAGAACTGAAATATTAATGGACAAAGACAACTAAGTTAACCTAGTAAAATTATAGAAGTACCTACCTACTGACCTAGGATAGACTGGATGTGAAAGATGAAGGACCGAGAGCTATGGAGCATTGGTAGAAACCGTGTATAGCAAAAGTAATTTATTGATTATTTGAATGAATTGATTATTGGGTTACCAATTCACGTTACACTCCAGTAATTTAGACCGAAACTAGACTACTAAACTAACCGAAACTACTAAATAAGTGCGGTTTTAGTTGCTCCGGGATGGTATCTACGGGAATTTCCGCACAAGAAAGGTATTATACATTCAAAGAGCTGATGGTTTATATTGTTAATCCATAGCTAAATTTTCTAATTTTACTAAGTAATTAACTACATTTTGATAACGTTTTATTTTATAATTAGCATTAATGATGATGATGAAATGATGAACTATACAAACTTCTTCATCTTTTATTTTAAACCAATTAACTAGTTTTTTCTCGTAAAAAGATAGCCTATATCCGTTCCCAAGCTTTAAATAAATTCTGTACCAAATTTCATCGAAATTGGTTCAGCAGTTTGGGCGTGAAAGCGTAACAGACAGATTCTGTCTGTCTGTTCTTAACGTACTTTCCCATTTATAATATTAGTAAGGATAAGGAATGGATCTCTCTATACCTTGGTCATTCTTAGTTAAATCGTAATAACTCAGATTAGTAAAGATTAATTTATTCATCCCTATTCATTCAATAAACACGGTGTGTCAATAAACAGTTTTCTTTTTTTCTAATAAAATAAAATACCTTCGTGTTCAAACTCCGTGACGCCTACTACAGCTTGACTCGTGATTTGTCCCACTGCATACATTAATTTCTTACTTGCATATCCAATTCCTCCTTTCCCGTAAAATTTCGAACCCAACTCGTGTAAACTAACAAAAAATAACAATCAAACGCCGTAGTCACGGTCCGACAACAACACTAAATAAAAAAAAAATAAGTCAAAACACGAAATAATCAATTTACCGCGAAAATTTACGCTAAAATATGTAACAAATTTACTATTTACAGTTGAAAATATTCAAATTTCTTCTTTAGCACAAGCATTTTGAGTTTTAAAAACCGCAATCACTTTAAAATAAATAACAAACTTACCATTTGCGGCTGTATAACTGATACTCTTGCCCAAAATCATAGACTAAACATTTTGACAGCTGAATTTCTAAAATGGCGTCACCGTAACAATGGTTTCTATGAAAAGTTACGGTGATTTTTAAATCCGATTCATTAGCAACAAGCGTAGCTTATTAGGTGTAAGAACGCACAACAATTGACAATGCGACTTGTATTTGACAGAGCAAACCATATTTCCGTGTTAAAATATGTTTTTGAAGGATTTTGGACACATTTGACAGATATTCGGGTTGTAACTTACCTGTATGACCATGTTTGCATTCACGGCAACTAATATGACCTAAAAAAAAACCTGTTTAAAAATATTGAATGGGTACTAACTTATGACACTTACTTTAAACTTAAACTCATACAACATGACGGAATTTTTTATGCCTTATCAACCTTGTGATTGAAACGTAATTTTCGTGGCACGTACTCGTGTGACCTCAACGTTTAGACCTCCTCTATAAATAGGTCTTAAAATGAAGGTCATGCGGCTTTTTGCGACTCTCCTTTTTCCTATATAGGACAACACGTGCAGGACTTAGATGTCACCCGCATACGGTGCAGAATATTCCATCAAGAACCAAGCATCTCGGTGATTCCTTCTTTTGCCTCACCATTAAGACCTGGAATTCCTTACCAGTTCACGTGTTTCCCTCTTCCTACAGTCCCGGGTCCTTTAAGCGGGTCGTGAAAAAGCATACGATGAGGCCGTCAAGCTGAGTTGTAACTGCATGGTACATGTCTCTAAAATTTAAAGCCGTATTGGTAATCGGTACGCGGCCATTTTTACCTGTTTTCATAATAATGGTCCTACGTAATAAAGGGCGAACCTGCTGCAGTCCATCAAGCATTTTTTCCAGATAATAACTGAAACTTTTACATCACCACACCTGCAAGTCGATAAATAGGCTTTCTTTGCGGCTTAGGAGTTCCAACAGCAGCCGCGCTCATGAATCCCATATAAGCCATTTTACGGGTTTATAAAGGCCAAATTGATCGATTCCGCTAAAAACGATTAACTCCATGAATTCCCTCAAGAGATTCCTATAAAATTCATATAAGGGACAGTATGAGCAGAATCACAACAGATCATTTTCCTGCCCCTCTAGACAAGTGGCAATTCGTTGCTCGGCGTATGATGGATAAGAATGCCAAATGTATGGGACTTGACGTATATGACAGGCGTCAACGAATGTCAAAAACGTCAAATCCTATACATTTGTCATTCTATTCCATCATACGCCGAGCAACGAATTGCCACTTGTCTAGAGGGGCTGAGCAGATTCCAATTTCGTGTAAATATCGCCGAATGACAAAACATTATCCTACTTAATACAATTCCAGTAAAGTGTAAGCCTTTTTAGACATGCTGAAAGGAAAGGAGTAGTAGTAGGATTAAGTAATCGGACCACGGGCTCCGTGGTGCGATCCTCGGACGACATACGACAAAACTGAAAGAAAGAAAGAAAATATTTTAATCTATTGCATAGCTTCTATCGCGGGCCTTGAGCGTGGAGACCGAATCCAGTAATTCCGTAACGAAAAAAACCTAACACCCCCCACTCCGAGCTCGCACGAATCGAGCCGAGCTGCTCCGAAGTAGCTCCGCTTAACGTAAGTAATTATAATTGCATAAGTTGATAAAAAATGCTATGCAATAGCTTTACCGCGGCAGTCCCCGAGTGCCACACGTCTTTTTTTATTCAACCTAGCTTATACATAAATATATACACAGTTCAACAACCCAAAATTACAACATTGTGCATACATACTAATAGTAAATGCATCGAAGTAGCCAAGTAGAATAATGGCCACCTCTCAGCTTAATGCTGTCCGCGTTCTAGTGCAGGCGGACAGCGCTGGTTTTCGGAGACGACTGCAGACGCATGCAGCAGATACAGTGTACCCATTACTTGTTAAACTCCGATACAGATAAAGGAAACCATTGAGAAGCCGCTATGAATTACGCGCATCTGCTTCGTGCGTCTGCAATTTGTCGTATGCTGTCACCTTCGGAATAACATAAGATGATGAATCTAAAATGATATTCAAGGTATGAATAATAACAATAGTGTCTTAGTCGCTTATTAAGGTACAGCCATCAAAGCTAAAACCCATATCTAATTATACTGACGAGCCTTAAAAACTCCAAATAAAACCACACCACTAAAATCTGCTAACTTTGTACAAACAGAGAAAAATAAATTTAACGTCCATTTTGAATTTGCAACGCCTTGCGTTATTCTTTTTATTTTGATTCATAAGAGGTTTTAACGTATTCAAACATAGATATTACATATATTCACGGCTGTAAATCCGTGAAGGAGTAGGCAGAAGTGTATTATCCACAACAACCCACCTGTAACCGTCAAGTGGGACTTGTCATGGGCTGTATGTTGTATGTGTACTGTCAGATGGAGAATATCCCTATCCCTTAGTTGCCTTCACAAGGCAAGACACTCAAGGAAAGAATTAGGGTGGTCCTTTTCCACTCTACCGGGAACCAACTTGTCCATTTTTTTAATTTTTTTTTTTCACCATCAATATCATCATCATTTCACTTCATAGCATTTCATCTTTTCACCACACACATTACATCATCATAATTCAAATAGAAAATGAAACAATTCAATTCAGTTCTTAATGAATTTTTGCATCAATTCCGTCAATGTCCCGTAGTAGGGTTATTAACGTCGTAGGAGATAAACTAGACCAGACTCGAGTTCAGTTTGTAGGGTACCACAGAATCTAAGCCAAAAATAATTTACAATTGTAAGGATGAAATAGTATCACGCGTGTTATCCTCTGACCACAGAAACATAGTGTAATGTGTAATCGAAAACAACAACTTGACGTTTGTTTGACAGTTGAGAACGTTCCTATTTCAAAGGGCGCCAAATTGATTCCCGCCAAAGAAAAAATGTCTTTGTCTATGCAAATATGTTTGGTAGGGATAAGAAAAGCCGCTTCTAATATCATTCTTAGAAGATGGAGTGAAATCTTTCGAAGTGTTCAATTGAAATGGGAGCATGGGCAGTAAACTACTCATCTGATTGGAAAAATATCTAGTTACTAGCTGTTTCCCGCGGCTCCACTCGTTTAGAACTTTGATCCAGCTAGCTTAGTATGGGAACCCATTCCCGGGATAAAAAGCCTTTGTGCAACACCAGAGGAGTCACACTCGTACTGCCAACCCAGTAAGAACAGAGAGATTCTGTGCCGTCAGCACAGAAAATAAGCAGGACTAGCCTTTGGTCTTCCTACTGATAGCACAAAACCTCTCCAGTGAGCTCTGGGTACCCTACTCACTGTCGGCAACACGAGGTTATTATAGCTGCGTTATTCTGTTATCTACCCAATAAATAAAACATAATATACTTAATTATATTATTATTATGCTTTAATAATTAGAACCATGACTAATCAATAAAATAAAAAAACTAATTTATAATACAAAATGTCATTGAATGTTTTATTAGAAAAACCATAACTATTATATTATAATAAAAAAGAAATATATTATGTATTCTAGCCATTTCTATTATTTGTTCTACACAATATGGCGGATCACAATATGAAATACAAGAGTCCCGCTGTGAGCTAATTACGTCAATAGGAGAGAAAGTATCCAAGGTGTGTCTATGGGATAGGGTGAGGGTATATGGACAGGAGGCAGCGACGAGCGAGAGAGATGAGCGGTAGCGATTTTTATTTATAAGCAGCTGGTAGATCGTAACCTTGTTGGGTAGAGATTTTTGTAACATATTTTTTATCGTGCGCAAAATTAGGTCTCAAGTCCCTCTAAGGATGGCGAGGGTGGTTATATTGCACTCGAACACACTATAACCATCTTGGGTCATTCAGTTGCCAGGGGTAAAATTGCCACTGGCATGTACCTCACTCCCTGGCCATCCTTGGGTGTGAGGTGGGAATCACGGTGTCCCCATCTTGTCCCTGTATAGGGGGAGGCGCGCAACGGTCCGCCGTCTCGGCCTGCTTCTGCTAGGGTGACAGGGCCCGCGCTCATGGAGGACCGAATTGGACTGACCGAAGAGGTTAATAACCAGGTGGTTATTAACGAACGAGGCTCTTTCTAGGCGAATTCAATAGATGCGCCCTATGTAATGTTGATTGCTGCATTGTTGCCAAAATCTGTATATTAATATTACGACTTTGCCTTACCCTTATCCTTTCTTTTTTCTAGTCACAGTTATTTTTCTTCCAATTAGGTAGAAGATTTTTGCAAAGGTTTTCTTTCTAGCATCCCTGAACCATCTCACTTGTGAATCAGACATAACCTAACCTAGCATCTGTTGTATATCCAATCAACTAAAACCCGTAAAATACTAATAAAAAACGATCTAAAACATTTAAATTAATATTTTAATCCAAAACTTCAGTAAACTTCGAATTTTTTGCGCTCACCTAAACATGTAAGCAGCCAAATGCCACAGTCCATAAAAAATAAATCGCTATTATCATAAACTCAGTCTAAACGATTAGGGTCTACATGTAGCGTACGGTCTATTGTCTGTACCTGTCAAAATATATCTTTTTTTTTTTCATTTGCCGCGCTCGGACCAAAATGGAGGCGGCGAAAATTGGGTTTCAAAAGAGTTTTTTACTCAGATCTGTGATAACGATTTCAGGTGTTTGTTTTGTGTTGAATGTGGCCGCAGATATGTAGGTGGTATGAATTTTAGCCGGAGGAATCCTCTCTGAATTGTTCGTGTTCTTTGACAGTTTAAAAACGGTTTTATTTAATACGTTTGGCAAATGATTTGTTGATATTCGGAATTCAAATTTGATTAAATCTTGACTTAACACATCTTTAATATTTCATTTTTGTTTTTTTTTTTACTGAAGGAGTAAGCTGGTTATGAAAATGACAGTTACGAAAATGGACGAACCCTAATTATCAGTAACCGCACCGTATCGAGGGGAATTCCGCAGGAAAAAAGGAGTAATTGTCAAGTCAAATCAGTTTCATTCTACGTCAAAACCGTAAGGTTTGTGGAAACTTGTACGAAATAATCCTACTTAGTGACTTCGTAAAGCAATATCGTCAGATTATTTAGATACTACCCACATTTTTAGTACACGCCAATAGGACTTACCTCGCTTGATGGAAAGCTAGGAAGGTAAAGTCATATTTCCTTATAAGCCATACACACAAGATTACAAAACACTGGTTCATTCAATGGTATTTTCTTTGTCTATCCCGCCTTAGGTACACAGCTATGGAACTTTTTAGTTTGTACAGTTGCTGCACTAACGTGAAGCTCTAAGTAGAATAAAAAAGTAAAAATTAAAAAGTTAGTAAAACCAACGATTCCGTGAAATGGCGAAACCAGGAATTACGGTGGTCACTGTATATAACGCATACTGTTTTATTGCAATATAAATATCCGAATTGAGAACCTCCTTGCTTAGAAGTCGGTTAAAATTAATCTTCCAAGAACTCCTTAATGGCGTGGTATATCGTTTATAAAATAGCAACCCCACTAATTAAATTTCTCGTTAAATAATTACTGTGAGCACTTAAGTTGGCAACACAATCATTATCCTATTACGAGTGATGCGCGAGCGCAGAATAAGCCATATTTTAAAGTAAGTCTTAATGTTATAAAGTGAAACGTTTATATTAAATGCTATTTAAAAAACTGGTCAAGTGCGAGACAGAATTGCGTATTGAGGGTTCCGTACAAAACTGAACCGAGGGACTTACTTGCTGGTGGAAAAATAGAGTTCGTACTGCTAGGTATGGCTCGTATAGAGCAAAAATCCCATCTTGCCCCCTTTTACTGGGGGCAAGATGGGAACATCATCATTTTCATGGAGACGCATTTTCCTGATTTTTTCCGTAGCCTTCCTCCTTCACTTCGCACGATCTTGGGCGTCCATGGCAGTGAGACCACTGTGGTCCTACACCCAAAGGGGTCATCACGAAACCATAGATGGCCCTCGGTTAGCCGTGACCGACATTTCCCGAGAGCGAAGCTGTGGGCTACAGTTAGCATATAAGTTGAAAACTTGAAACACTAAGTGATGAATTCGCAAACCTTTTTTTGCCTCTGTTTGTCGGTCAATTTATCTTTTTATTGTTTAGCTTTTGAGTAACTTGTCTGAATAAAAGTTTCATTTCATTACCAGAAAACCAATTTTCCTAATAGAAATTAATTCAAAATTCAGTCTCGATCTGATGACAAACTCCCAAATGTCAAAAAAGATCACGATTACAACGAAAGGAGAGCGAATAATTCTCAAAATAAATAACATTTTTTCAGGATTAAGCCTCGATCTAATGTTAAAAACGATCTCGATGTCAATGTTTTTGACATTTCATTTGATTTTGACAGATCGAAACTAAATTTTGAACAACTTTTGATAATGAGAATTGACCTTTTGGATTTCCTCAATATTCTAAAAAGTTCAAATTAATATACCTAGAGCTACATGACTTCTCTGTCAATTACGTCAATTTAATCCGACATTGATACGAAACATCGTTATTATTAAACAATATTAAATTAAAACTTCAATAGCCACGTAAATTGTAAACACAATTTGTAATAGGGTGGTGGCACCAATTATCGGCCATGTCAACATTTTTTGACCTTTGATTGATTGTAATTTTATGGTTTATAGCATTTGCTTTCTTGCAATGCCTTTTTTGGGTAGAGGGATACTGAAACTCCATTACTACATTCGCAAAATTACCAATTCTTTGTTATTTTTGAAAATATAGATGTTTTTTTCCGAGTATGTCGATTTCCCTTAATATCGGCCTCTAACATCCTAATTTCTGCCGCCTGTGACCCTAATATCGTCATACCTTTTCCAACGTGAATTTAGGTCAATAAAACTAAGTAAAGAAAAAAATTATTACGTTTTATATTCCTATTCAGGTTCAAATAATTTTTTTAACGCTTATCTATAATTAATTTGTCTTTTCTTTATATCTCAGCCTTAAAAATTACAGTAAATGCTGTTATTATAAACTAATGATCACAATGATTAAAAAAATTTAAGACAAATAAAGATTTCCAAAATATATTATTATAAAGAAAATATATTATTAGATAAAGTCAAAAGAAAACTTGACTTTTTTTGAAGGCTTTTCAATTTAAATGCACTAAACAGTGACGGCAAGTAAAATCTTCTATAGCCACTTCAATATAATTTTGCCCACGATCAACTGTATACTTTAAGGCCGTTTGGAGCATAGGTATGTCACATTCAATATTTTTTGGCTTCATCTTCTTCGACATCATTAATTAGTTCTACTTCACAGCCACCACAAAAAAAATCTCCTTTTCTTTTTGAGAAGGTAAATCATGAGGTCAGTTACGCAGTACGCTATCCCTTAATAATTCTCTTCTTCTATTCTAATACTCTTCTTCTTTTATCTACTAGTTTTGTTTTATTTGACTGGTTTATGTTTTATATTCTATTTTCCAGATTTTTCTTTCTCTCTGTATCTATTCTTCCAGGAAGTCTATCTTGTAAAGTGGTGCTGGGAATTTCGTATTGTCGAAATGCTACTCTTCTTCTACTTCATCCTATCATTAATTCCCAGTCGCAACCGAAGCTTACACCTCGGATTTTGGAGTCCGCATTGCCAGTCTTAACTGCGGATTTGGCTAGACCTCGATATTTTCCGCGAAGCGACTTCCATTTATACTCCACAACCCCAATGGTAACATTAGACAATATCGAAGCATTGCATTACTGCCTGCTTCTTTGAACGGCATTTACTCCATCTATAGGGGTCATAGAACCTATAGGGGTCATAGAACCTATAGGGGTCATAGAACCTATAGGGGTCATAGAACCTATAGGGGTCATAGAACCTATAGGGGTCATAGAACCTATAGGGGTCAAAGAACCTATAGGGGTCATAGAACCTGTAGGGGTCATAGAACCTATAGGGGTCATAGAACCTATAGAGGTCATAGAACCTATGGTCATATAACCATAGGTTTGAAACGTTTCTCTTTTTGTTGGGACGACATGATTATATTATTGATTAAATTAAAATACATAAGTATTTGTTCATTTTGCACCACGTTCCTGTTTATTGTAAAGTTCGAAGGTTGTATGAAAGTAAGTACCTACCCTATACAAACTAGGGTGGCCGTTATTACGCATCGACTTTCTAGATATCGGCCGTAGCTGGCAAAAAAGTTTTTAGGCGGCCGATGTTAGGATCTGGTGCTCAAACAGAGCTGCTATTTCATTTTTAACCTTATTAATGTTACTGCTAACATATAAAATAGCTAAACATACAGTTTAGTGTTTTCATGCATTTCCCCAATATCGACCAGGTGGCCGATATTGAGATTTATCCAAAATAAAGATCCCTAATCTCGACCCCGCGATTATATCATAAGAAGTAAAAATAAATTTAAAAACACACTACCTAAACGTTACTTCGACTGTTTTTCTTTAATAAAAAATAATATAAAATACCATAGGTATATTTAATTCCTTTCAAATACTTTCCCACTCAGTGCGTCGACTCCGGGATTTGACTCGGTATTGCCACCAAATCACACCCGTCGATACCTGCGCGTGCTCTATTGCCACCTGAACGTTCAAATGTGGAGGTACCCGCAACAAAATATGGGATGTTATTCGTACGGATATAGAGTCGCTTTTTGCATAAAAACTATCATAATTTTAGGGTTATTTTCATAGTTATGTCTCATTTTCTCGAAAAGGCCGATATTAGGACGTGGCCGATACTAGGAGACTTCACCCTACATCGATCACCATACGCGCAATGCCAAGTTGAATGCACTTTCGACATTTTTGAATGGCGTAACGTGTATAAATAAATATTAACAATACTATTAAGTCATACCGGGCTCAAAAATATCAAAACACGTATATACGGGCACGAAATAAAAATTACACTACACAATTTTCTACCAATTAAGTTCCTGAACGACCCAATATCCATACACACTATACAGAAATATTCTCGTTAACGCATTCAAAGAAAAGTCAACCTTACTACCTCGTGTTTCAGTAAAAAATCCTTTGTTTCAATACCAAATGGACCACACACGTCGTGGTTTTTAAAAAAGGGACGCGCCAACCGCGCCTCGTTCGTTACCTCATCGTCGGCTGTTTTTTTTTAATTTTCTTTTTTTAAGGCAAAGGTATCGACGCTAGTTATGTATACGCCTTCTGATGTAGAGGGGAGTTTGGTAGCCGATTTAAAAAGGTCTCGACTTTAATCTATGGTGATGCGGTATTTTTGTAACCGATCTTTGAATTAATGATAAAGTGTTTGATGTTTATTGAGCACAATATCATCATTCTGGGATCATTGCCGGGAAGTGGAACACCTTGATTGATAAACGAACAGGATTGAGGAGCAATCTTCGCCGCGTCGGCGTCATTGAGGTTATGAGATTATTATTTTCAGAATTTCTGACAGTTCTGGTGGTATGACGACTTCTAGTTGAAGAAGGTTTTTTAATTTACTTGGAATACTCGAAACTCTAGTTTAGGAGATATCTACGAACCAATAAAATTGAGATATTAGGAACTTATTTTGTATTAATTTGAAAAAGTGGAGGCAGAGCCTCTAACAGTCAAACAACATGAACTTAAAAATAGATAAGAAATACATATCCATATTACAAGCTTTGCTAGGTTGGTCTTTTTGGGTGTAGTGGACCCTATCAACATATTTGAAGCCTCATTTTTTCAAATGCTTTACATAAATTACGGGAAAATTTTATAAAATATATCTATAATAATTCGCACCTTAATATGACAGCTAAACGAACTGAAAGTGTAGCGAAATGACATAACATAATACAAATTAATGTATTTATTCTGTACATGTATAAGTTTTTGTTTACTCCACACATACTACGCACTGATGTCATCATGAAAAATCCTTATATGTCAAACTTTGACAGCTCGATAAAATTATTTTATTATCTGTTCACACTTGAAAGTAAATTACGCGTGAAACTTAATGATAAGACCGGACAGGAGCAGATGTTTTATAATTGGCAGCCATTTTATTGTCTACAAGGTGTTGGTGTGTAATCAAACGCAAATTGTTCTTTTTTTTTAATTGTTAATCATACTTGATTGAGCTAGATAAAAAAAGAAAAAGTTGTTGTAACATAACCGGTTATGTTTGGTAACTATTATTTGAATTGTTTTGTTAGTAAGTTTAGTTTGTTTATTGTTATCCATACTAATATTATAAATGGGTAAAGATTGTGATTTTTTGACGTTGTAGGGGGTAATCTCTGGTTCTACTACACCAATTTTGAAAATTCTTTTACAAATAGAAAGCCACATTATTTGTGAGGTTTTTAAGATATATATCATCACGCTATCAGAGAGGGTCAACAGTGGGTACGGGTTCTGACCCCGTTCTACGAGTCCACTTAAAAATATGTTCAAAATTCAGTCTCGTACTTGACATCCCAAATGTCAAAAATGAAAAATCGTAACACAATTTATAAATTTTTCCGTCAAGATCGTGATCTTTTTGTACTATTTTTTTAGTTGTTGACATAATGCCTTTCCCAATATTGGAAGGCTTTGGCCTACTGTTTCTACGCTGGCCAGACAGGTTGGTACAGGGTTTTATTTCGAGTTTACCTTCTCTCGCAGTGATATCGTCGGCGTATATTCCGTTAGTCGCCTCTTACGACACCCTTCGGATGAGATGGGGTGGTGATACTTGTATTCTTTTTCCGTCACCACACGGATTGACGTCAGGATAACCACTATGTTAATGATTATTATGTGTATAATACACGCACCTGTGAGCCTCCGAAGGGGTAAGCAAAGGTATCAAAGAAGCCACTAAAAACAAGAATAGCAATATTATTTTTTAATCACATTTATATACAGCACAGATTCAGCCTCAGACGCATGGCTCGTGTCAACAATAGTGCTCGGAAATACTCAAGACAACCTATTAAAAACATTTACAATATTTCGTTCTTCCATCTTCCATTATGAGTAAAACCGCACCATCACTCCCCCATTGCGTTTCGTTTCACCAATAACAATATACGTTCCGTTATACCCTCAGAGATGTGGGTAATTTTGTCTAGTTAGCGTTTAATTGTATCTCGCCCCAGTTTTGTTGTGATACATGATTTATATTGGGTGATGCCGTGTGTGATGGCGGGATATTAATTCATTGTTAGTTGTACCAGCATATAAACACATTATCTTCCTGCTATAGATGCGAAAGTTTGAAGGGATGAATAATATTTGGTGCATAGCGCCATCTAGACCCGAGTTATGCAAAGTTTGTCATATAGGTTCTAGAATACGGATAAGACATTTAAATAGATACGTCATTGTAGGTAAATACATATCTATTATAAGTACCTACTCATAGAAACACTAAAAGCTATTATCCACCTGCTAAGCCAATACATATTCTTCAACTTCAACGACCTGTGTGCCCTTGCCGTAGCGATAAACCCAGCTTCGATTCCCGCTTACTTCAAATATTTTTATGCATGAATATGAATATTTGCATTGATCTGGGTGTTTCTACGTATAAAATGTATGGTATTTACAACAAAAAAAAAATATAAGTATTTTTATCCGCATTGTAGATCTCATACATAACACAAACTAGTTAAGCTATGCTATCTTCGAGTCTAGATACCAATGTGCAAAATTTCGTAGATAATATTATTTATTAATACATAGAAACACCCAAAACAAAGGAAAATAATGTAAACGTATTTGCGATGAATGTGACCTCTGATTTAACTGTCAAAAGCTCTACCGCTACGCCACAATGGTAGAAAATCCAACCGATTTGTCCTAAGATAAATTCATATCACCAAGCAAAACCGGGGCCAACAACCTATACCTAATTCTACAGACCCTTAACTAACCAATCAAAAACGTACCGAAACTTCTATATAAAGCCCGGACCATAGACATAAATAACTTTTTCTTTTATTTTTTATTACAAAGATCCACTGCTTCACCGCCTTCACCAGATACCTTTTATAGTTTTTTAAATATCCATAAGTATGTGGTCGGTTTGAAGATTAGTTTGTTATCTGTACGTAATAAAATAGCTGTGGGTATAGACTTACTCTTGTAGCTTTTTTTACCGGAGCTGGGTACGAGGAAATCGGGTTTTATATCATATTCTTTTTTTAATCTTCGAAAAATAATGAATATTATTTATGGTTGTTATTTTAAAGGTATTGTAATTACTTATTAAGTTGTTAAAGAATTCTATGTATTGATTCTTTTGCCTGGATAGTTCCCGGTGGAGTAAAATATGGCCATCCTATCTCTTCCCATGGATGTCGTTGAAGGCGACTAAAACAGCCGTTCCCAATAACCTATCTATCGCCAGTTTTGATATTAGAAAGGATAAAAACGTCATCAATCTCTATGGTAAAGCAATTCATAGTAGCAAAATAACAATAGGATTTGACAAAGGAACTATCTCTACCTTTACCTTTATCTGTAGATATGTTATTAAGAACGGCCGGGTTATTGGACAGCCTCCGTGGCGTAGCGGTAGTGAACGCGGCCGCTACGCAGGAGGTGCGGGTTCGATCCCCGCTCAGTGCAAATATTTGTGTTCATATAATATGGATATTTGCATTGGTCTGGTCGTGCCTCGGAGAGCACGTTAAGCCGTCGGTCCCGGTTGCCATAAAAACATCTATGGCAGTCGTTACGGGCAGTTGAAGCCCTAAAAAGTCCAAAAACATCGGTCTAGCTGCAAAAACTTCGATATCGCCTAATGTTAACATTGGGTTGTGGAGGTCAGATGGCAATCGCTTCACGGAAAATATCGAGGTCTGGCCAAACCTGTAGTTAAGACTGGTAAAGCGGACCCCAGACTTCGAGCTGAAAGCTTCGGATGCGACTGGGAATAACGCTAGGAGGAAGAAGATGTTATTAGGAACGGCCGTAAGGGCTTTTCTCCATTCGACAGTAACCATATATAACAAAGTACTTACCTACCCGCTTGACGGCCATAGGCACGCCCCTAACTGCCATCGAAAATCGAAAATCACAGGTATTTATACACCTCTGCCTACCCCTTCGACGTGAATAACATATGTATGATTCTTCATGTAAATTCAAAAGGCATACAGGTTGCGTCCAAAACTTGCACTTTGAAGTCCAAGGTTTGTTTTTTGCACCTCCCCCTCTTATGGATAATGTTACCTTCTACGGAAGGGACTGCTGACCTTTCAATCAAGAGAGGAAAGCCTGCGCGATATATTTACCGGCTCACAGGCGAGAACTAATTGACTTGGTGTGAATAAGTTGATAAGATGTCGACTTATCAACGAATCGTGAAAAACTTGCATAAAAAGAGGTACTATAAATAATTGATCAATACATTCTCTTTTGTTTATTTCTGACTACTTTTAAAACGTATAACGCTTCGTTTACACACACGGCAAAAGAAATAAGTATACACTGTTTCATATAAAGTTGTGTGTAAAGGTGTATGTATCGGGATCACGGATATCTAGCCCTGTATGTAGGGGGTGCTTCGTCGCCGAGGAAACGACTGCCCACGTAGTACTGGAATGCGAGGCAGTAGCTCCCCAACGCTCTCAAATCCTCGGCACAGTGAGGTCGCTCCGCAAAGCCTGTGAAGCCCCCAGCTTCTGCGCTTCTGGGTGGAGATAGGCTGGCTGCTATGGGCCACGCACAATGGCCCAAAAAGGAGGCTAAGTACGGAAAAAAGAGTCTCCTTACCATTCCATTCCATTCCATTCGAAGTGTATGTATACTAATATCTTAGACTAATATCCTTTTGTCGACTGTACAGACTGCAAAGGAGATAAGTATACACATTTTCACATTAAGTTGTATGTAAAGGGTGTACACTTATCTCCTATGCCCTCTGTACTATTACTAGCCTTATCTAAGGACTACAGGGTAAATATTCACTTAGTCCCACTAGTGGGTCGTACTGGTGGAATTACGAGTACAAACCCTAAAAGTTCTGTAGGCCCTAATTAAAAGAAGATAGTATTTTACAGACAGTGTTTTGGTACCTCACCAAGACCAACGGTGTCAAACAAGCCGATATAGTTACTGCTTGGGGGGTGGGATGGATGGAAGTCTCACATTGTTACAGCTGCGGGGTAATTTCTATTGATTTTTATAATCCATGGTCATTCTTCGGTTGTTAGAACTTCAGTCAAAGCTGCAACCTCCAAAGCTCCAAAAAAAAAATAAAAAGCTTCGCAAACCATAACGAGAATGTCTAGCTCAATTCGCCATGATACATCTATATTTACCACATACCTAAGTTTAGTCAATCGAGAATGCCATAATAATTATTTACTCATTTACATAATAATATCGTTACACATATGACTCTAAATAAGTAATTACATGCCATGATGTTTAAATTAGCCCAATTTAAATTTTAAATTACCAAAAATTTGTCTTTACCTATTCTTTTTTTTAAATTCCATTCTTTTTTCAAAGCACTAAGGCATTTAGATCTTAAAATTAACTCCAAACAGGTTTATTCGTCATAGCACCTACCTACAATATAATCGCAGCGTGCCTTATCGCGGCGGTGGCTCAGCTTGACAAATATCAATTTATATGTTAATAATTTGGGTTTTACGAGCGGCGGGATGCGCGTAGTGACAGGAGGAACCCTACTGTTTTTTTGACGTTTTTTGGTCAACAATATGGCGGCGGTTTTGGCGGTATTTTTGAATTGAGAACATATATTACGATTCTTTTATGTTTTTATTTTGACACGAACCTATACCTATAGGAGGAAAAGGAGCGGGTATTTACAGTAAAACCAATAATTCCGTGAAATGTCGAAAATAGAATCTACGGTTGTCACTGTCAAATGCATACTGTTCACGGGAATATTGGTTTTACTATACTATATTATGTACTTAGTAACCGGCTTTCAAATTGACTCGTCCGGATCGGATCAGGATCAGGGGATAAAATTAGCTTGCCCGATTTGTAGAGCGGTATCTCATTTTCGTTTAGTTGTAAGCACCTATTTGCATTGTCGTGTTAGTTGCAACTATGAACATAGAAGAAGCGAAAGATGTATGCCAGGATCGTAGCAAGTGGAAAACACTGTGGTGTCTGCCTACCTCACTGGGAAAGAGCCGTGACTGTATGTATGTGTGTGTCTCTTTGCATGTGTGTCGTGAAAAGCGACTATCACCCGTATTCACAAACAATACTTCGCTATGCGTAGAACCAAAACTGTGCAAAGAACGATAAATTTTCAGTGCGTTCGTTTTGGCAAGCCTTTTTATTCATTGATAACACTTATGTAATACTTCGTTGAGGGAACGCACTGCGTTGGATACTGCTCCGTGATGTTTGTGAATTAATTTTACCAGCCCTATGCGCTCGAGCACACTATGAGACCTCACAGTGTTGTTTGTGAATACGGGTGTTAGGGGGTAGAGCCTGCTGTTCTCCATACACATATTACCCATGGTAACGTGCTAGCTTGAAGGCATAAGACTCGCGCCCTATTACGTGGGACCGAAAACCTTTGTTAGTGAAATGTGGGTATTAATAACGCCTATGCATACCCCTTCGGGGGTTTACAGGCATAGTATATTTATCCTTTATCAGACTTTATCTTTATCTGTCAAATGAAATTTACCTAAATATTTGTATGAAGCAAATGTTAAAAGTTTATTGTTGCAAATTAATGGAGTTCCTACGTATTATTAATTAATAATTTATTGTAAATTTCATGTCAGTCATATTCTTCTGCATGTTATATATTTGTCACCTAACTACCCCGAAAAAAAAATCCAAATCGGTCCCGGCTTAAACTTTGTATGGATATTTTAATGGGTTCCTGAATAGTTTTAAAATATAATTGGGCCCATGGGATAGCGCTGACCAAATAGTACTACGTCTGCCGGATCCTCTAAAGTATCTCGAAGTATATAAAAATCTGTGAAAACTGCTCACAAATAACAGTGAAAGTAAGTATTTAATTGCATTTTTGTCACTTTTATACATATTTATTCGCTCGCGTGTTATAAACATATAAAACTCGCTAAATTCGGCCATTAACAGTCACGACATACGTAATAAACACAACATTTTATAGTCCAACATAAATACGTAATATCTATAAAAATGGCGGCAACAATATGAAGATGACAGATGTGGCTAATGCCCGCCATCCGACCAATGACAACCCGCCTAACTTTTTTCATAGCAACGACAGCTGCATGTATTCAGCCTCCATTAACGCATGTTATTGGTTATTTTTAAGGGTGGCTGGGGTGATTTTTTTTAATAATGATGTTATTTCTGATGTAGATAACTATTTTGTTGTAATGAGGTTGCAAGATGGAATTTTGATGATCGATAGATCTGTGCGATAAAAGTGATTACATTTCTTTATGTAGTAAATAAATATCTTGTACACATTCTTTGAGTACATTTTGTGTTCATAACTACAGTTAAGTTTCTTTTTTTTTCAGTTCAGCTTTCATTTTTTGTTTCAATAAACTTTTATTAGCAATTATTATTAATGGTATAGATACTTTCAAAGACCTGCAAAACAGTAGTAAAAAATAAGACCTGTTTCATTAAAATATGCTAATGCTAGGTCAGTTCCACTGAACTCTTTTCTTTACCATACCAATAAGACTTGGAATTCTTTACCTTACATGTTGCCTTCTTCCTCTTGTAATAGTGGATTAGATTTCCCCTGTAGGCCCGACCAGTTAAAAAGACATACGCGCCTGACAATGAAACCGGCCAAGTATTTGTTGTTATAGCGATACTAGTACCTCATCTGTAAAAATTTACCTACAACCTAGTTACAGACAGGCAGAGGAGTCTTAGTATTAGATTTCCATTTTGACCCTTTGAATACGGAACCCTAAAAATAGCTCAAAAGTTAATCTACATCGACAATAATTATTCCACATACTCACATAATATACCAGAAGATAAAATTACAGAGCAGCGGCTAAAAAGACTATTACTTATCTTCTATCAACCTCCCATCCAGGTTATATACAATCGTAAAATCGTCATAAAATCCGATTGCAGAGCATTACCGTAAAAACTTGAGTTTAATACCGATACCACAGCTTAATGAACCAAGATGGTACACCATTGGATAATGCACCCTGATTATAACCTCTTCGGAACTTAAAAACCTCTTTCTCGTTTTCTTTTTTCTCAACGAGCGCGTCCAACGACAATAATTGTTTAATTGATAACTATAAAGTGTGTAGTTTATGGTTGTTACTTTTTTTTAATACCGTTCCATGTTCAAATTGAGTATTTAATTCCCGCGCGTACAATTAAAACGTTAGATTAAATTTGAAATTATTATTTGATTTAGATTCTATTTTGAATTGATTGTGTTTTTTTAAGGTTGTGCAATTTATGTGTTATAATATTTATTATAATCTATTTGTGAAAGGTGAGCGTTGGGACACGGTCGACCTATAATGTTTTATTTACGATTCTCGATTAAATTAACTTCGCAAATTGATAAAATAGAAATCGATTTAGCTCATAAACAAATAACTTAACTAAGTATTTGAAGTTATAATGTAATATGTATTTCATTAGGCTTAGGATACAACAGTCTGCGCGTTTAGAGCTTTTTTTATACCACTACCGCTACACACAGCCCACTTGATGGAAAATGGTTACTGTGTTTCAATCATTATTGGATGATATCAAAGTGTTTCCCTCTTCCTACAGTCCCGGGTTCTTTAAGCGAGCCGTGAAAAAGCATCTGATGAGGCCGTCAAGCTGAGTGCCACCATTGTAACATGGTACGTGTCTGTAATGGTGACCCTCTTTCTTGAGACTTTGCCTTCAGCTTTTGTTAGGCGAGGTGTAGTCAAATTAACGTGTCCTCCATACTACCAACGCTGAACGTTCTGTCGGCGAAACGTTCGTAGTTGAAAGGTTCTCTCATCCTAGCGTTAATTCCCAGTCGCATCCGAAGCTTTTTAGCTCGGAGTCTGGGGTCCGCTTTTACCAGTCTTAACTACAGATTTGGCTAGACCTCAATATTTTTTCGTGAAGCGATTGCCATCTGACCTCCACCTGCCATCTGACCTCCACCGTCGTAGTTGAAAGGTTCTGTCGGTGAACAACTGATAATCGAAACGTTCTGTCGGCGACTCATTCGGCGGCGAAACGTTTGTCGGAGTTATGTTTCAGACCCGAAAAGTACTTAGTCGCTCTTCATTTTCTCGACCGTGTATCCTTAGCATTAAACTTGAGCATCTAAGGGTTGATTTACATCAGACGATCGAATGCTCAAACTATCCCTTCTACTTCAAACTCTATTACGGTGCGTACACATTATATAGCACTAGCTTTTGCCCGCGGCTCCGCCCGCGTGGATGTCGGTTATCGCGACCAAACATAGCCCATGTCCTTTCTCAAGGTTTAACCTACCTCTATACCAAATTTCATCAAAATCGGTCGTAAAAGTGAGACAGACAGACAGACAGACAGAGTTACTTTCGCATTTATAATATTAGTAGGGATAACATGTTATATAACATGTTTCAGTAATGTAGACACTGAAGTTAGTACAATGTTGCGAAGTTATAAAACAATGTTAGATAATGTGGACGTGTTATATATAACACAAGTTATACAACATGTTACATGATCTGTACGCACCTTTAGTGTAAACAGTGACAGAACATTCGTTCGTTGTTCTTTCTTATGTAAACGCTGAAAACAAGGTGTCATTTACACTAAAATATTTAAAAAAAATGCTCTTGTTCTAGATTTAGCTCTATGTATATGAACTCCACGACACAGGGTACTCTAGCCCTAGTGTGGGGTTCAGAGAATCAGTAGGTATATGTCTAGGTTATGTCTTTACGTTACTGTATGCATATGACACCTTAATGTACTTACATGTTTATTTGAAAACAATAAATGATTTATTATATACTAGCTGACCCGGTGAACTTTTACCGCCATATTTTCCGCCCGCGTGGTATTATCTCCAAATTTATCAGTGTTTCTCTACAATATTATGCATGTATTATACATATAAACCTTCCTCTTGAATCACTCTATCTATTAAAAAAAAAACACTTCAAAATCCGTTGCGTAGTTTTGAAGATTTAAGCATACATAGGGACGGACAGACAGCGACAGCGACTTTGTTTTATAATATGTAGTGATGATGATGATGATAGTGATGTTCGTTTGATCTAAATCCACCTTAAGAAAATCAATTACGTTACAATATATCCGCCCACATATATTTAGTAGCAATCTCGATCATAGATTGAACTAGTCGTGCAGCCAAGAACTGCTCCGATCAGAGGCGGACTATCGCTCGTGACCGCCCTATACCTTGTAGTACCAGTCCCCCCCTAGTCTACGGCTTCGTCCATTTTCGTAACTAATTTTTCATAACCAGTTACGAACGTGGAATATTTTTTCTTGCTTTCGTAACCAGTTACAAAAATAGAAGAAAAAAATATTTCGTAACTAGTTACGACAGGTGGTTATGAAAACGACAATTAAATTCTATTTTTGTACCTGGTTACGAAAGCAAGAAAAAAATTTCCACGTTAGTAACTGGTTATGAAAAAATTAGTTACGAAAATGGACGTAGCTGACATTTCACCATTTACTAAGACATGATATGAATTTACTAATAATTAGCAGGTCCCGCAACCCATGGGAATCTTTTCCCGGGATAAAATAAGCCTATCTGTTATTCCAGACTGTAATCTGTATCAGATATCAGCCAAATCCGTTCATCCGTTTGAGCGTGATTGAGTAACAAACATCCAAACAATTCATAAGCTTTCATCATTCTATCGAAAGAGGCTCTGGTGCAGGCTTTCTTCCTGATTCCCTAGAGAAGAAAGAAGTTTCGGTCGAACCCGATTGCAGAATTAGTGTATTTCATGGTACCTACCTAATGTGGTAGGTTGCCTGATTGATTGCCCGAAATTTCGGACAGCAAAATTGCGGATGTACGTTTCATGATAGGACTGCCAGCAGGTCAGCAGGTCTTGCTTTTCACAAAATATCATTGAATTTATCACTGTATAAGATTCGAATTTTATTTTATTTTTTAACTAACTACAATCTTATTCAAAGTTTAAGCATAAAACTTCTATAGCGAATGATCCCAATCTAACACCTATAAATTATTCATAAATAAATATATGGAATCTAAGGCCCGTATTCCACAACGATACTGTCCTGAATCTCGTACTATTACCACAGAACAGATAATTTCTAGTACTGAGGACAAATTGTCATTGACATTGACAATCTGTCAAATCTGTCAATGAAAATCGAGATTTAACCCCCCTAGACAAGTGACAATTCATTGGCCGGCATATTATAGAATAGAATGATGAATGTATGGTATTTGACGTATATGACAAGTATTTTGACGTTTGTCTACATAAGTTGACGACTGTCTTCTCTACTTCTTAAGTGGGTGACAGACGGGCGAGTAAGTACGCGGACTTATGGCTCGGCGACCTTACTCGCACGTCTGACACCTTAAGTTCGCGTAATTTAAAACCGCCGAGTAAGCTCGTCGACGATCTAGCAACTTTGAAATTTTGCTCGTAACTAGAGGTTTGCACCGGCGGTGTGGAATTTCGTGAACCGGTGAAAAACACCGGTGTTTTAGCAAGCTCTTAGAAAAATATGACATGATAGAATTCCTAGATAGCACAAAGCCTCTACTCTCGACGACATTGCAATTGCAATACAGTGTGAGCAAGCTTGCCGTCTGTCACCGACGGCGAGCCGAGTAAGTTCGCGAACTTAAAAACCGCGAGCTTAAAGTACGTACCTACTGTCTGTCATCCACTTTATATTTAATTCATTTTTGGTGTAGGTACAATCTGGTAATGGCACACTGCTAAGTGGTTCCAAGAAACGCCGCTACGATATCTATACTTCTATACTAATATTATAAAGAGGAAAGATTTGTTTTTTGTTTGTTTGTTTGTTTGTTTGTTTGTTTGTTTTTTTGTTTGTAACGAATAGGCTCCGAAACTACTGGACCGATTTCAATAATTCTTTCACCTATAGAAAGCTACACTATCTGGGAGTAACATAGGCTATATAACATCACGCTACTACTAAAGGGAGCGGAGCAGTGAGCATAACTGTCAATAAATCGGGCAGATTTCCATACATTCTTTACTAATATTAGATTTGTATTTTTGTATTCGAGTAAACTCAAGAACTACTCAACCGATTTCAAAAATTCTTTTACCATTAGAAAGCTGCACTATCACTGACTAACGTAGGCTATAATTAATTTTCAAAAAAATAGGGATCCTGGATAAAACTTCAATAATGTAACCCAAGGTGTAAAAAAATGACCTAAAAAATTCCTTACATCGCGTACGCTGCGAAAACTATTGAAGATAGAACAAAATAATGTACTGTAGAAATGTATAACTTAAAAAGGTCTACATAAAAGTCCGCAACAACATCTTCTTCTTCCTCTTAGCGTTAATTCCCAGTCGCATCCGAAACTTTCAGCTCGGAGTCTGGGGTCCGCTTTTGCCAGTCTTAACTACAGATTTGGCTAGACCTCGATATTTTCTGTGAAGCGATTGCCATCTGACCTCCACATCCCAATGGTAACATTAGGCGATATCGAAGCTTTGCAGCTAGACTGTTGTTTTTTTTTTTGGATTTTTTGAGGGCTCCAACTACCCGTAACGACTGCCATAGATGTTCTTATGGCAACCGGGACCGACGGCTTAACGTGCTCTCCGAGGCACGACCAGACCAATGCAAATACCCATATTTCATGAACACAAATATTTGCACTGAGCGGGGATCGAACCCACGCCTCCTGCGTAGCGGCCGCGTTCACTACCGCTACGCCACGGAGGCTGTCATAAACAACATATGTCTATCTAATAAGGGTAGCTCACAATAACCATTTTTATCTTTTACAAATTATAAAAAAAATATGTGTCATTTTCGAAGCTATTTTTAACAATATAGTGTTAAGCCTTATCTGACTAAATACGTTAGATACATTGTACATTTAATGTAGATCAAAATTGCCCTTTACACTGTATAATTATAATGAATATTTTAGAATCTATTGCAGTATGAAAGTAACGCGCGACGATATAAATTCAAGCCGAAATGCCGATCAAAGTCAGACCACGGAATCTATATAATACCTTTATATTAATTCTTATCTAAATAAATCATTTGGTATTTAAGATTGTTTCAATACCTGTTGATTACTTTTTGAATTATTGAAATCGGACGTTCTATTCAAAAGATATTACGAAATTATAATGTCAATAAATCCGGTAAATTACCATACATTATTTGAAAACTAATTATTATTACGGGCATGGGCTAAAAGGGTGCAACCACGGGTGTTCGAAGTATTTCACGAGCGAAGACAGGGAAGGTCAGCTGAACACAAGATGCAACGGTAACGGGATCCGAATGCGGGATTGGAACCTCCATGTGATGCATCCTGGGTAACGGAGGCATTAACGCCCCTCACCCAGGGGAGGCGCTACCGCCTACGGCAAATACATACAGCAACGGGAGCAGCTCTACAGAGGGCTGCTCAAAGGCTTCCCACATGTCCCTCTGACTACGAGGAGGCCCAGTAGAGAGCAGGAAAGGGAAGGGCTGGTCACCGAGCGCGGACGTGAGGATTATAGGTCCGGCCTCCTGTCATCCCTTCACGCCCGTCTACTCCCTTTCCGGAATTCGATGGGACATCGTGCTTCCCACTTCTGAGAGGGCCATCGTAAAGTTGTAGATGGCCCAGGGTCAGCCGGGGGGTGCGGAAAATGCCCTAGGCAATTTTACACTCCAGCAACTGAAGACCCGCGACGGCATGCTGTTTAGTGGGTCCGAATTCCACATGGCACTCCTGATGGCTAACGGGGATGGTATCCGAGGCAATTTTAGCACGAAAGAAAAGTTTGTACGGAATCCGAATTCCACGCGGGCGGAGCCGCGGGCAACAGCTAGTTTATGGTATAATCTGCTAAATCATCATTATCAGCTCATCTCGAAAAAGCAAACATGATCATATAATATTTTGTTACCTCGTTAAGTGTCTATTAAGTAGGTACTCTTAGTTTTATTCTGTGGTAGTACTATACAGTGCACCGCCGCGTCTCTAAAGACTACGATAGACGAATCTTGTGAAAAAAATGATAAACATTTTGAATCATTTAAAAACACGACGAAAAGGAAAATAATTTTCTTTGAAACCCTATGAGGTGAGGGGGTAGAGCGTTTGATTGCTAAGTCAGTGATCATAGGTTTGAGATTTTTTGCCCAAGCCTTGGGCCGGTGAGATAGTCACCGGTCCAAGCCTATCCCACAGATGTTGATATGCATGAATATGTCTTTGCATTGGTCTTGGTGTTTCTATTATATAATAGGATTTATTTACAAAAAAAAATTGTCTAACTTATAAGTTTATCCGCATTCTAGAATCCATGTCTCAAACTAGTTAACCCATGCTTACTTTGAGTCTAGATAGCGCTGAATATTTATTTATTACTAGCTGCTATCCGCGGTTTCGCCGACGTAGAATTTTGATCCCGTTCCTGAAATCACTTCCCGCGATAAAAGTAGCCTATTTTATTCATTTATTTAATTCTTTATTGCACACTAAAATTATACACTAAGAATCATAATAAGTATTAAAAGTAGCAAGTGTTAATCCAGATTATAATCTATCGCTGTACCGAATTTCAGCCAGATCCGTTCAGCCGTTAGAGCGTGATTGAATAACAAACATCTTCACAAACTTTCACATTAATTATAATATTAGGAGGAAAGTAGCAATAGTAGGACAGGATTTATTATAACTAGCACGTCGACAACGGCCTTTACACTGTTAAAGACGAGTGCTCTTCTCAGCTACCTAAAGCATAATAAAATCACTGATCTTAAAACCCACTCAGCCCCTCTAGACAAGTGGCAATTCGTTGCTCGGCGTATGATGGAATAGAATGCCAAATGTATGGGATTTGACGTACCTATATGACAGGTGTCAACAAATGTCAAAAACGTCAAATCCTGTACATTTGTCATTATATTCCATCATACGCCGAGCAACGAATTGCCACTTGTCTAGGGGGGCTGATCCTGTATATGATATTGCTTGGGATATATATCTTGAACTTAAAATGTGCTCTAAACGTTTCTTGGGTGTCTTTTGAGGATAGCACGGGGTGCTACTGCGGTGGACATGCAAATTTCTTTTATACCTTGGGTGGCAGACATCCACACGGCCCACCTGATGGAAAGTGATTACCGTGGCCTATGGCCGTATACAATACCAGGGGCGTGACATTCACGCTGCCGACCCCGAGAATTTGCACCCCAAATTCACCATTCCAAAATTCACCAAGCATAGATTATCACAAAACAATCCGCCAGGGTCGTTTGTCTTGCGATTCAGGTCTAAGATACGTGTCCCAAGGTATATATTTTATATTAAACCAGTTGTGGTATTCTAATAAAGATTATGTAAATATGTTCGGCTGGTATTTACGTGATCAGATACGCGCTATCACGGTTGGTATTAGATGCATCTATGACGGAATTAGATGCACTCTATTACGTTTTATTAACACATAGTTTGCATAATGTGACTGTGAACTCAGTGGTGGCTTCAGAGATCGCGGGTTCGATTCCCGCTTAGTGTAAATATTTGTATGTACAAATATGTATAATTGAATTAGTCTGGGTGTTTTCTATGTATATTTTGTGCCTCGTATTTCCGGCAGACTTGATGTTCTTGATACTTATTGAAAAAGAAAAGCATGGTAGACGTACCTAAGCAAGTATGTACCAAGGAAAAAAAATAATAAAAAATAAAAAACCCGACTGTTGTCTAAAAGATTGAAACAAATTTGATAGCAGGCTGTACCCACGCCATGAGTTCATCATAAACCGAAAGAAAATTAATAGGTTCCATTCATCGAAATCAATCCAGCCGTTTGGCATGTAGATGGGAACAAAGAAAATTACATACGCGGGAAACGGTTACCTATCTTAATCCCGAATTTTAATATTCCGAATATCATAATCCCGAAAACGTTTGGCCATTTTTTCATAATCCCGTTTTTTCAAATCCGAATTTCATTTGCCCAATTATTCATTTGTACGACGTTTTATAATCCAGACGAACGAGTTCCAGACACACGAAATCTAAATGCACAAAATCCAGATGACCGTAATCCATATGCATGAATGCCCAAATTTTAAAACACAATTTTTTGAAATGCATTTAATTGATAACCAGACAAACAATATCCAGATTTTTAAAACCAGCTAGCATCAGGCATGCAGCATGCAGCAAGCATCAGGAATTTAGCATGTAGCAAGCATCAGGCATGCAACATGCAGAGCATCAAGCATTTAGCATGCAACAAGCATCAGGCATGCAGCATTCATCAGGCATGCAGCATGCATCAGGCATGCAGCATGCATAATGCATGCAGCATGCAGCAAGCATCAGGCATTTACCATGCAGCAAGCATCAGGCATTTAGCATGCAGCAAACATCAGGCATTTACCATGCAGCAAGTATCAGGCATGCAGCATGCAGCAAGCATCGTTTCTGTCACAGCTCCGGCGCTGCGGGGCTCCAGCGGCCCCACACGAGCTTATCGTCGCAGATGGTTGTAACACCCACCACCTGCTCCTCAGCTCGTGGGCCGCCTCGCCCCTCCGCGCCTACGCGGGCTTAAATAACACTCTAGGGGTAGGGCAAACAAGACTACGTGAAGTCGGATTTGCGGCAATTCATTTCTTTCACTAACTTTTTTGTGACAATTTTTGACCTTTCAAACCAATAATTTAAGGATTAAACTGTTAATTTTTCCGTATAAAATTCCGTACAGGGATAAATAAAAAATAAAATAAAAACCTAACCTATCCGAAGCGGATTGCACTGAGTCGGGGTGTTAACGATAATTTTAATAGTTTCGACATTGAAATTTCTAAATTAATGTACCTTAATTTCTAAATTACTTACTGTACCTAATAAATGAATCATATAAATTTACTGAATTTTACTATACTTGTATATAGTTTAGCTGGAATACGATTGTATGGGAACCAAATAAAACGATTATGAAAATTTGGTAAATGGTACGATGGGAAACAAAAAAAAATATTTTGAGAATCTGGTATAACTATATTTGGATTATGACAATATGGGAAACAAAAAAAAGCTATTTGAAAATTTGGTTTTAGTGCACCTGGTAATTGATTTATCTGGGAATTGAAAAACGGAATTATAGAAAGTTGTCATTTATTACATCTGTCTTTTAAAAGTTCTACCAACCGTTTTCGGGGTTTTAAGATTCGGGTAACAGAAATTCGATATTTCAATAGGTTACCGCGGGAAACACATTAGGTACCCTCGCTGGCGCAGTCGGGTAAAAACATAAACCATTCTTAGCATTCGGGTAAAAATTAGCCATAGTTAAGAATTCATAAAGCTATTTTAAAGTTGTTTAAAATTATAGATGCTGTTACAAATCCAGTTTGAAATTTGATATCGTTATAAGTATTAAAATAATAACTCAAATACGTGATTCCTTCCTTTATGGACGGAGGAATCTATTAAAAAAAGCAATAAGACGTGTCTATGAGGCAGTGGGTAACTTTAACTATTATAAATGCGAAAATGCGTTTGCTTATTATTCTTAATAGACATACTCACGCCTTTAAGTGGGTAGGCAGATCGGGGTCGACCTCACAGAACAAATTGGTGACGTATTGAAAATAGGGCAGGTCAAAACATAAACCTCATGAGAATCATTTGGTCCGTCGTATTAGGTACAATTATTTTATAGCTTTCACTACTGCCTAATATTCGATTTCTTTATGCCAATGTTTACCTACTATTCCTACTAATCACTATCTTGCGCCATTTTTATATAGGTAGGTACGCAGCAATAAATTGATATGTTTCTTTCTAAATTATAATTATGTGAGTACGTATCTTATGCGGCCGGGGTGCGAGGGATATGGCTACGACAATCTCACCTCCGGCAACCGACGGCCCACAGACGGCGTGCGTTTTAGTCGGTTCGAGTCCGACATAACCTCCTCCTCCGGTTCCGGCGGGGGAGGTTTCCGTGGGGATTTTTCGCACGATAAAAAAAAAAAAGTACGCAACTTATGAGCGCCTCCATCTCCAACCATTCAGTAATGCAATTCTGTAAGTGCACAACGACGAGCACCACGATGCGACAACCTTGATATAGATTGTCATTGGTCAGACTGCGTGACGTCACTGGAGATCGACCAATGACAATCTATATCAATACGCTTACAGAATTTCAATACGCTTACAGAATTGCATTGCTGGTAGCATCGCACTGAAAAAACAAAATTTGAGAGTAGAAGTGCCGTCGATTCGAAAGGAAAAGATTAAGTACGTACGCATAGTACAACCTTTAACTAACCTTTTGTGTATAACTGGTGTGATTGTGAATGCTAAAATGAAGCGGCTTAGGACTGCAGCGGCACCCGACCTAGGTACCTACTGGCTCGAGTGTGTGTTTTTTGTTTGTGGTCCTATGTTGCTTCACAAAATAATATAATTGTGTATAAAAACGGAATGCATGGCACTCCGAACAAACTCTTCGTGGTTTTTGGTGTGTTAATCTGTATAACATATTGGTGTTTTAAATGATAATAAAGAATAAAAAAAAATTTAAAAAAAAAAACTTTGTAGGTATGTGTCGTGTCGTAACCAACTAGCTTAATTAGGCAGTCAAAGGCAAATTACGCCTAATAGCTATATTACCCAAATCAATCAAGATGAGTGTGACCACGCAAGATCACGCCTGGTGGACCGCAGCCTTCTAACAAGATTTAGGGTAATGACAATTTCCATTCATTTTATATTCTCCAAAAAAAATACAGTCACAATATCCAACAGATCAACGCTATAAAGCCCTAACATCAAAATTGTCATAATCTCGACTAACAAATAACAACAAAACAAGTTGCATAAATACAACAAAAAATATGTCCTTACACCACTTCAAAAGCTATTTAAAACGTATTGTACTTTTAAGTCATCTTAAATCCATCCCAGATTATGTCGCAACCACCACGAGTCAATACAATCAAAACAATCTTATTTCATTCTTTTGACTGCCTCTGTGGCGTAGCGGTAGTGAACGCGGCCGCTACGCAGGAGGCGCGGGTTCGATCCCCGCTCAGTGCAAATATTTGTATGCATGAAATATGAATATTTGCATTGGTCTGGGTGTTTCTATGTATAATATGTATGTATTTACAAAAAAAAATGTATCTAAGTATGTTTATCCGCATTCTAGAACCCATAACACAAGCTAGTTAAGCTATGCTTACTTTGGGTCTAGATAGCGTTGTGTAGAATGTCCTACAATATTTATTTATTATTTATTTATTCTCATAATAGTATCAATTTTCCGTCAAATTTAACCACAATTTGAAATGTTATTATAAAAAAAAAAGATTACATACAATCTACTTGGATCTACCGCAACTTATATTCCGAACGCCTTTGCC
The DNA here is from genome assembly GCA_914767945.1 of Eilema depressum. Classification (NCBI taxonomy): domain Eukaryota; kingdom Metazoa; phylum Arthropoda; class Insecta; order Lepidoptera; family Erebidae; genus Eilema; species Eilema depressum. The sequence continues at coordinate 5,829,820 of OU612040.1, forward strand.
GAAAAGAAAGTCGAAATATTGTCTATGGAAGAACATGGCGGTTAGGCGGTTTGTTTGACACGAACATCTTGTTAGTCTGTACCAAATAAGACCGTATTATAAATATAAATAAGTTGAAAAAAGAAGGCTAAGTGTGTTTTTGTAATAATAATGATGATTCCGTATTGATATTTTGTTTAAATAAAATTACGGAGAAGTTGGGATGTTTTTATAATAGATAGATATGAACTACCTAATTTATTTACAAAAAAAATTCTAGGTATATTCTAACTGTAAGTAGATAATACTTACACATAACATATTATAGTTTACAATTTATTTATGATTTAAATTATGTTATCATACCATTGCGCGCTATGAAAATCGACAAAGCTATTTTCTTTAATATTTCGAAATACGCATAATTCATACGAATCAATAAAATATAGTATTTCCCACAATACTGCTCTGATTGACCAATGAAAACATTTGAATTTGGGAGCTCTTTAATTTCCTGTGTTACTATTGGTTGATCGGTAATACTACTCGCTTTACACACCACTGTATGATTATTTTTCATAACTTATATAAAAACACACGCCATATTTATTTTGGCGATTGCGCACCGTTTCTATAATAATATCAAAGCAGTTATCGCATTTTATTAGACTTGGTGCTAACCAGGTCACAATGAATGTTTAGGTTTGAAAACAATTTTCTTGCTATGAGCGGTGTAATTTCAGAGCTATTGTTTTGTTTTTTTTTTTCAGTCTAATTATAAAGAATTGGTAGGTTCTGAAAATTCTCTGAAATAAAATCCAAAGAGACTCCGGCCTCAGAACTCCGACAGGAAGCTTCCTCCCTCAATCAGCAGATATATCGGCTTGCAGGAGAACTTGGCTTGACCCTAGAGTTCTTGGTGGATCTATAAACACCTTTTACATTTATCTCTCTGAGTTCTCTGAGTTTCTTGCTGGTATCTTCTCAGTAGAACCAACTTACCGAACCAGCGAAAGAATAAATTTCAAATGATTTATGTGCTTTACCTATGTTATAATATTTCTTGACATTATTGTAAAATTTTGACGTTCAATGTGCTCGCTATGTATGAGTACCTAAATTGCATTAAATGAAATTGATTCTTTGATTCTCTTCTTTGAATAATTGCCCTCTTTTAACTATATTTCCTGATATCATACATACAAATATACTCACGTCTGTAAACCCCCGAACGGGTAGGCAGAGGTGTATTAACACCCACATTTCACCAACTATGATATACGCCCGCACGTAATTAGGAGCGAGTCTATTACCGTCCATCTAGCGGGTACTTTGTCATGGGCTTTACGTTTATTTTCGGATGGAGAACAATTAATCGCCGTTTACGACACCCACAGGAAGAGCTGGTGTGGCCCTATTCTACTCCTCCGGTAACCAACACAACATATTTCCTTATATCAATACCGTATACTCCTCACAAAAACCACCCCCACAAAAAAACACCAGAATCCAACACACCCAACTCAAACAGCACCCTCTTTCACTCAGAAACCGCAAAGCAACCGAAATAGTTATTTGTTATACAAGAGTGCAAAGTTGCTTTTTAACCGCGTGCTCAGTTTTGATGACCGAGCAAGCGAAAGATTCTAAATTTGAATCACGAGCATAGCGAGTGATTCATAAATTAGAATCTTGAGCGTTAGCGAGGGAATCAAAAGAGCACAAGGTGTAAAATCTTTGCACTCGAGTGCAACACGTAACTTTTCATCCCACCTCAGCGAGGAAATAATGAAATGCTTCTTCTTCCTAGCGTTAATTCCCAATCGCATCCGAAGCTTTCACCTCGGAGTTCGGGGTCCGCTTTACCAGTCCTAACTGCGGATTTGGCTGGACCTCGATATTTTCCGTAAAGCGACTGCCATGTGACCTCCACAACCCAATGGTGACATTAGGCGATATCGAAGCATTGCAGCTAGACCGTTGTTGTTGAACTTTTTATGCATACAAATATTTGCACTGAGCGGGGATCGGACCCGCGCCTCCTGCGTTGCGGCCACGTTCACTACCACTACGCCACGGAGGCTGTATAATAATTATGTGTAATAATACTAATAATAAAATATCAACAAATAAAATTCAACAACAATGTTCAACCATAGGACGTGAAAAAAAAATTATGCGCGCAAAGCAAATTTTAAAAAAAAAGTAGGTACACCAAGGAGGTTCCGAGTTGAGTTTTTCATAAATTAAAAAAAAGTTGTATGATAAATCGGCACCATAGAGGTAGAAGTAAATAGGTTTAATGATGTTTTGAGTTCACAAACCTAGTACACACGATGTTCTAAATTCAAATTTACTTTACCACTCTAGAGGATAAAAGCGACTTTTACACTCAGATATCGAAGAAAAAAAGTACTCTTTCCGAGATGGTGGGATGAAAAATATATAACAAATTATTGGTCCACGGTACCCTAAAAGCCCTTAGCCGTAATGCAGCCACACAATGGCCTTAACAAATGTAGTCGCCGTTTCGTGTCACTTTTTCTATGTAAATTGTCGCTGCAATTTGTGTCCCGACTGTATCGTCCCTTTGTGCGTGCGATTTTTTTGTCGCATGCGTATTCAATTAAATGTGCGGCATTGTGAGGTTATTGGATAGATTTATTTGTTGTGATGTTACAAAATTGTATTACTTACCACTTTAAGTTGTGGTTAGTTGGGGTACTACAATATATGTATTTGTAAATGCTGTATTGGAGTTTGGTGCGCCGTTTCTTCTCAGTTAGCGCCTAGGAAGCAGTGGTAAATTTAGCTTGAGTAGAAGAAAATTGACGTCAAAAATTTAATGAATTTTTAAACTAACTTTAGTGTGCAAATTGATTGCGCTTTTTCTTATTTTTTCAATTTGACGTCAAAAAGTTATAACTGATATATTATTATGTTGAATAAATGAATTACCTGCAGGCAATTTAAGGTGGATACAGAAGGCGTGCTCTTGGGGTGCTCAACAGGGCGAAGCAGTACTTCACTGCGGGGCAACGACTACTCCTTTATAAGGCACAGGTTCGGCCCCACATGGAGTACTGCTGTCACCTTTTCGCCGGAGCGCCTGCGTGCCAGCTTGACCCTTTCAACTCGGTACAAAGACGGGCGTTGAGGCTCGTCGGCAATCCCATACTCACAGGCGATGTGGAACCACTCAGTCTCAGGAGAGACTTTGCTTCACTGTGTGTGTTTTACCGCCTATACAATGGTTTGTGCTCAGATGAATTGTTTGACATGATGCCCACAGCTACATTCTATCATCGCACTTCTCGTCATAGACGGGGAGTTCATCCTCACACATTGCGACCGGAAACGGTGCGCACTGTGCGGTATGAAAGGAACTTCATCCCTCGCACACTCAAGCTGTGGAATGAACTCCCCGCGATGGTTTTCCCAAGCGACTACAATATGGGGTTCTTCAAGAACCAGTTCCCCTGGTGTTGCATACGTCCATAGGCCACGGTAACCACTTTCCATCAGGTGGGCCGTGTGCTTGTCTGCCACCTAAGTGGTATAAAAAAAAAAAGGCGGAGGATCGGGTACACATACATTAGGAGAAGTATATTATGTGCAGCAGTGGAAAGTAAAGGAACTCTATAGCTGGTATTGGTACAATATATGTTTCTGTTGAAAATTTTGTGTTCATCATTTTAACGCTGTTCAGTTTCAGTTCAGTTTTCTATGATAATGTTAGAAGTTTCATGATAATACGTAGGAAAAGGGAAGGAAATAGAACACAAAATGAAAAAAAAATAGAGAATGGTTTCAATTGGCAGTGACTTTTTATCCCTATTCACCCATTGATCCCTATTCACCCCATAGTACCGTACACAATACTAAACAAGGAATATTTCGGTTATAAACTGAGTTTTTAAATAAAATATTAGGTATATTATTAAAAAAGACACTTCAAGATTGTTTACGTTTAGTAAAGTGCCTTTAACCGAATGGAGTATAAGTAATTCTCAAGCAAGCCTTTATCAGAATTAGTTTGTATTGCCATACCTACCTATTTCCATTTCTTTATATATCTTAGACCAGAAAAATACCTAAAATATTATGTATTTGCTATGCATTAAACGGTATACCTACGTACCATAAATCAGAAAAATAGCTGAAAACTTTTCCCGCGAGAAAATCCAATGATTTCATAACAGACCAACTGAAACTTTTCCTTCACGTCATAAAAACTACAATATCCGAAGTCATATCACCAACTTAGTCAGCGGATACATCCAATAACCGACATCGACAGATAAAAAAAAACTGTGACCATAGACAAAGCGCGGGACGACGTTTAGAACATATGTCGCGGCAATATGGCCGCGGATTTATTGCTTTTGGCGCGATATTACATGCTGAAAATGTTTGTCGGATATTCGTAATAAATATAATGGTTTGTTTGCGGTGCGTATGTACGCGTTAATTCCTATATTATATTTATTTTATTCATTGTCGGAAAACTTACAATGTTGATTGAAAAAGTTGTAAGTATAATGATTTCAGAGAATTTTGGAAATTAAATTAATGGCAGGCTGCTCTTCATTTTATTGCCCAAAAAAATTACTATTTGGATTTAGCGTTAAACAAAATCATTTAAATCGATTAATATAAAATAAAGCGAATACAGCTCGGACGGGACTCGAACCCGCGATCTTTGCCCTAACAGGGGGAACGCCTGAGCTATGTTCGCTTTTTCAATCTTATACGATTTGAATAATTAGCATACTAAATGCTTTAAAATAGTGCAGCAGAGAAAGAAGTCGCCGAACCGCTTGGTTCTTGATGGAATATTCTGCACCGTATGCGGGTGACATCAAATCTATGCCCTGCACGTATGTTGTCCTATATAGGAAAGAAGAAGGTGGGACTACTTGGAAGTGCTCATCAGAACATTCACCATGGTAGAGACGGTAAAATACTGCCAAGGACGCTACATCTCTACGCATCTGCAAAGGCACGAGGGTGCTGGTGACCTCAGGATACCCAATAATGCGGACCGCGTGTCGCTAGAAACTGTCTAAATCTAGAGCATAAAAATTGGTCAGGTTTACAACACATGGTTAATTACCTGCAGTGCAATTCTGTAAGCGCACAACGACGAGGATAACGTTGCGATAACCTTGATAAAGATTGTCATTGGTCGATCTTCAGTGACGTCACCCAGTCCGACCAATGGCAATCTGTAGCAAGGTTGTAGCAACGTGGTGCTCGTCGTTGTGCGCTTACAGAATTGCTGCATTCAATATGTATTTTACTCTTTTTACTTACATCCTACCAATATTATAAATGTGAAAGTTTGTGAGAATGGATGTGTGGATGTTTGTTACTCTTTCACGCATAAACGGCTGGACCGATTTAGTTGAAATTTAGTATGTATATAGGTTATACCCTGGATTAACATATAGGCTACTTTTTATCCCGGTCAACACACCACGCGGGCGAAGCCGCGGGCGGAAGCTAGTGCTTTATATAGAAGAAATTTCTAGAAAACTTACCTACAGTTATTTTCTAGAATTTTCTTCGCTGTTACTTTTTAGGTGTGAGTAAAAAAACTTATTAAATGTGCTAATAACGCTATGGCGTTTCCACCTTGCATACAATATTGGCATTTAGTAGGTGCTTAATGTTGGTAATCTACTTTTTTGACCCTAGGGCGTGTGGAACGCCATAACTTACAATAAGTACTTATTCGTATTACTCAGGCTTCTATGTATGTGTCGCAGCAAACTAGCTTCATCAGCCGTTCAATCAACGGCCTGAATGATGTTCGGCGACTCCTTGCTCTGCCGCACCATCAAGTCCTGGAATTCCTTACCAGTTCACGTGTTTCCCACTTCCTACAGTCCCGGGTCCTTTACGCAGGGCGTGAAAAAGCATCTGATGAGGCCGTCAAGCTGAGTGCCACCACTTTTCCAAGGCTTGCCTTCAGCTTACCATCAGGTTAAGTGGAGTCAAATTGACGTGGCCTATGTAAAGAAAATACTGTTTTATTGCAAATCAAAGACAATAAAACACGATTTGACATTATTAAAGGGAAAGTGGCGAACTCCTTCAGTTCACAGAATTATTGATTTTACCATACACAATTCTCTAAAGAAACAAATCATACAATGAACAAACAAATTCGCTCTCAAATCTCAAAAACTCTGAGTACACTCACAGACAGTTAGTATTCAGTGCGAGGCGCCCTCCGCGTGATATTAACAATCACTTCGGCGCACCTTACGAGGATGGTGACGGTCTGAGACATGAGCGAGCAACGGAAACCTCAGAAATATATTCCAATAAAGTACGGATTAGAGCCAACCAAACTTCAGAGAACCAATTCTTGTAATAAAAATTGTAAAAAAAACTCAAAAGCTAGCTAAGCTAAGAGGGAACTCATATTAATGCGTTAAGCTTGCCTTTATACATGTTTCTTGTAATTTTCTTTGTGTGTATGATCTCTGTACTATTTGTGTGCAATAAAGAATTAAGAAAAACAATGTCGACGTTTGATCTTGAAAATTATTTTTCGACAATACCTACTGTCTTTTACATTTGAGAGATTGAGATCTAGACTAAATTTTGAACAGATTTTTCATACGATAATTTGGCCTCAGAACGAGCTGAACTGAGAACCAAGCTTGTAGTCCTAGAGTATGCATAGATACGTACATATAGGTACTCATGCCATTTTCTCTCCAGTGTGAGTAAAGACAACAATCCGCCATTTGCTTCTGTCCTCTACACTTTACAAGCCCTGTCATTAAACCTTTCAATCAAACCCACCTGTCGAGTGCTTCTGACTGATGAAGTGGACGTTTTAGGAATTGTCGTTTTGGGAAGTGGGTGATTTGGGAATAGTCGTTTTGGAAAGTGGGCGATTTGGGAATTGTCCTTTTGGGAAGTGGGTGTTTTGGGAAGTGGGCGTTTTGGGAAGTGGTCCTTATGAGTCAAAAGGATTTTATTCAATGCTCCATCAATTTAATCAGAATATCTATTTATGTTCAGTGTGGTAGACTTTGGTTGACCTTACACTTTTCTACGCCTTGCACTACCTCTTCAGTCCGTGAGATAAGAGGAAGTGGCCTGCAAGATTTGTTCTTCACAACATAATATCCAAATTAAAACTTACTGATTTAAAACGGAAATATCCAGGGTTGGACTTGTACCCAGTGCCAATTTAAGGGGAACACTTTGGCCAGCTGACCTACATGGACCCAGGGGCTACCATGAAACATCTAAAACTTCGGTACCGCACGAAACAAGAACGATAAACGTAGCAAAGCAAAGTTGCACGTACAACCAGTTTCGGATTTCATTTCGGAATAAATGCGTTCCAAAACCGAATGCCCGAAACTTCGGTACGCAACTGCGGATGTTTCAGTGTAGGTTACTGGAATTCTCGTCTTCGCTTAGGGCGACACGACGTGGAAAATAAAAGCTCTTAAAAAGCTGTATTTCGCTGCTTTCTCACACTTGGACCATCCCACATAAAATCCATTACAACTGAGGGTTGGGGGTTGAAAATTCGTAAACAGTTGCCGTGAGGGTCTGTTTATTTGAGCCTTGTTGTTTACAGGGGTGGGTCCTCCGACCCCGGGGTGCGGTATGGGTTTTATACGGGGGAAGATATTTTTGATAACTACCTACCTGATAGATACATGTGGAGCACGATGTATGTGCAGTGATATTGTTTATTATTGGGGTGCTAATTTATATAATCACGCTTGCTATCTTTGAAGGTGTAGGCAGAGTTACAACACACGTACGTAGTCGTACGTGTCTATAATGGTGGCCATCTTTTCTGACACTTTGTCTGCAATTTAACATCAGGTAAAGTAAAATTAACGTGTCCTATAGGCTATATAAAAAAACAATCAGTATTTTAGTAACAACATTTTTGGGGCCAAGTCAATCAGACAATCTCACCTGCTATACAATTAGCTACTCGGGAAGCTTTAGAACAGTGAAAAAGAGGATCATTGACACGAAAGAATAAGAAGAAACTACTTGGGATTGGGAGGTCAAATGGCAGTCACAGTTGGTAGGTCAGATGCCAGAGCCTTGTCCATTGTTTAGCTGATGCACTGACTAGCTGAGGTTGAGGTTGACCATAAAGGTTTTAATAAGACCCTGAAGACTCAAAAAAGATCAACCTATGGGTTCTAGTATTTCCATCCATTTTTAAGTAAATAGATAGATAGATAATACTTCATTGTACACCAATAGATTTACAGAGAGATAAGTAGATAGCATGTATACAGTTCAATGTACAGTCGAATTCAAAAGTCCAGTAGCAATTCTACTCAACTATAGCGTCAACATTCTAGCGCTACTTGTGACGTTTTTCTTTTAAGACAATTTACACACACACATAAATTGTTCTTCCGTAGGAATATTATCGATAATTTCGTTGTCACTACGTAAGCAACACGTAGCCGAGTGGTTAAAGCATGAGGTTTGTGGAAATGCAAAGGTTGAAGGTTCAAATCCTGGTATCTTGCAATAACACTTTTTGTGTTTCATTTATAAATTAATATCATTGTTTTATTTGTTAAATTTTAGCAAATATCAACATAAAATGTAAAAAGAATGCCAACTTCATGCAAAATTACTTTATCAATATTTAAAATTATATTTTTGTCATAAATATAAAAAATCGTTATAAGCTGGAATCGAACCTGGAACCTCTTATCATTGTGAATCAATAGTATCTTGCTTAACCCACTTAGCTATCAGTTAATTTACTAAGTTGGTAAATTACTGTATTAGTATCTAATGACACACACACATATGTAAACACAAAATCGGGCCGCACGCCACACCATTTTGAGCCTTGTTGTGCTAATGCACTTATGAACTCTGACTGTACAATGGACGGTCTTATCACTGGAAGCGATTTCTTCCAGGCAACCTTGGGATGGACAGTGATGAGACAGCACAAAAGATATGGTTTAGTTATCATATAAACTAGATAGGTACAAGGTGTATTATTACGCAAAGAAAGGGAGAGAAAAGTACAAATAACGTAAATCAAAATAAATATACGACTTTATGTTTTCCTGAGAATATTCAATTAGTGAACATAATAGAAGGAAAATTATTTTCAATAACAATTTCACACAATACACAACGCGGTAAGTAGCTCCACAATCAACAATCACTTTAAGAGGGTGTCGGGATCCTCTCGTGCGCTAGGGCTGTGCCACGAGAAATAAAAGGAAATAATAGGAAGGTTCCTTTTTTATACAAGACTAGCTTATTTCCACGACTCCGCCCGAGTAGATGTGGGTTATCGCGACCAAACAGCCGTCCTTTCCCAAGATCTGATCTATCTCTGTAATAAATTGTATCAAAATTGGTTGAGTGGTTTAGGCGTGAAAGCGTGACAGACAGACAGACAGACAGACCGACCGACAGACCGATAGACCGACAGACCGACAGACCGACAGACCGACAGACCGACAGATCGACAGACCGACAGACCGACAGACCGACAGACAGACAGACCGACAGATCGACAGACCGACAGATCGACAGACCGACAGACCGACAGACCGATAGACCGATAGACCAACAGACAGACAGACAGACAGACAGCCAGAGAGTTATATTCGCATTTATAATATTAGTGTGGATATGTCCATTTAACTTCACTTCGCCTGCTGAAGGCAAAGGTTCAGGAAAGAGAGTCACCATTACAGACACGTACCTACCATGTAACAATGGTGGCACTCAGTTTGACGGTCTCATCAGATGCTTTTTCACGTTCCGCTTAAAGAACCCGGGAAGATGGAAACAGGGCCGGGACAGGCAGGGAAAATCCTACATTTCATGAATTTCAAAAAAATTTCTACAATAAACGTACCTAAGAAAGTGGCAACCCTACAACAAGAGAGCACCCCATAACCGGATTACGAGGGCTGCGGTTCATCTGGTTATTCAATAAACACGAATAATAATTGTTTTATTGCCGACAGGGGACTGAGGGCCAGGGGAATGATATTTGTTAGCTTTAAGTGGCTACTGAACGAGGCTACATTACATTTACAAGGTTACACATTGCGAAGCAATGACAACTAAGAGAGAAAGGATTATTGTAACTATTTAGACTAATTTAGAGTAATCCTGCTTTATTGTGTAACTAGCTTTTGCCCGCGGCTCCGCCAGCGTGGATGTCGGTTATCGCGACCAAACATAGCCTATGTCCTTTCTCGAGGTCTAATCTACCCCTATACCAAATTTCATCAAAATCGGTTCAGTGTTTTGGGCGTGAAAGCGAGACAGACAGACAGACAGACAGACAGACAGACAGAGTTACTTTCACATTTATAATATTAGTAGGGATTATTTCGAGTAAATGATTTCTATACTCTCTACTTGCCGATTTTGGTGGGACAATTGAGTCACATTTCGGTGGTGAGGTGAGAATTTGTCATTCCAGTAGTATTTTATCAGTCACATTTTAAAATATTATTTAGTTAGCAACCTAAAAGTATTTTCTTTATGTCAAATTTCATCCGGGTTTCCAAAACCGGTGCGTTTGTAATATTATGAGTAGCTTGATAAGGCTAAAGGCTAACTGCAAACGCACGCAGCAGATACGCGTAATTTTTTTCAGCTTCTCAATGGTCCCCTTTTTTTTTTTAAAGAATATTAGCAACCGAAATTACTAATATTCCCGTTAACCCCTCCAACTAAGCTAAATTGCTTGTATTAGGAGTGGGTTCACGTCGGTAGTGTAATGGCCAGGATTCGAACCCGGGACCTCTCGATCGTAAGGAAGCGTAGCGGAGTTCAACCAGTAATGGGTACGCCGCCGTATCTGTTGCATACGTCTGCAGTTGTGGTATGCGGTCGCCTTCGGCATCATGCATTTATAGTTGATGGCAATTGTGCCCCCATCTTTGTGCAGTTGTCACCTATTTAGGCGCCAAAATTCATTAATATATTTCAAGTCTGCGTGTCGACCCGTTCGCCATTCCCGTCACACCTCCGAACTGTAACAATTTTTGTTCTAAAGGACTTGGCGAGCCTAATGATATCTCGAAAACGTACCCTTGAAGACTAGAAAAAATCTTGCAACCATAAATTTTCAAGTAGCTTTCAACTTTTATGGTTTTATTACAAAACTTAACAATTTTAAACAAAAACGAAAATTGAATAAAACCTCAAACCATAAACACTACGACCACAATAAACAATAAGTTGTATTCTCCTTTTGAAATTCGAGGCAAAAGTAACACCGGTAGTCTGTTTGCTCAAAACAATCACTCAAAGTTGGCTCATCTTTTGTGTATACAAACAATTGGCATGAAAAAAAAAGTTAACTTCACTTGTCGGCACGCGATATCACGCACCAATGTAAAAATGTCTTTTATTTTGTTCGTTTCTAGTTGAATATAGTTTGGTTTTAGTTTGTATCCAGGTGATCTCTTTGTCATAATGATCTCTTTGTCAAAAAAAATATACCTAAGCAATTAGTATGCAAACTTTCCCTATAGATTTAAATCGGAAAATGCAACATCCAAGACTTGTCGTACCTCACCCTCAGCAACTGATGGCCCGAGACGGCCGTGCGGTTTTGGTCGGTTCGAGTCTGGCATAACCACCCGCGTGGGATCCGAGGGGATTATCGCACGTAAGCAAAAAGAATGGTCGGAATATTTCGCCTGTAAAGGACTGGTCTTGGACTGGACTGTAGGTACTTGGGTAGTAAGGCGGTAATGAATTTCGAATTTAGAACTGGACATAGGAACTAAATAAATGAGTTCATTCTTTTTGACACTTTTTTTGGCTTAGAACGCTTTTTGTGACGTCATCTGTATGACAGCTACCAAAAGATTCTCATTGTTGCTGGTCAATTTGTACTTTTTCGTGATAGCAAAGGTTATGTACCATAAGGCCAGTCTACACAGGAGTCATTGCTCGTATCGTAAACGATGTGTTGTGGTCATATTTGTAAGGTATATTTAGACAAACAAGGGTCTCTTTTTGTGGACATATAATTGTTTCTGTACAATACACAGTTGTGTACATTGTACATTGTACACTGGTCATTATCGGTCAGTTTGCGGTCGGCAGCAGATGCTCATAATTACAATTTTATATATATATTTCTTGTTAAATAGGGATGGGTAGTTGATGACTGTACTTAGTTTAAAATGTATATTTTTAATATTATCTACAGTAAACCATCTGGATCTGGACTGTAGCTGAAAAAAGCAGACGCATTGCTCGAGTCAACAGTAATGCCCGGAATACGACAACAGGCTCCCCCCTTATTACGTGGGACCTAATACAATGATTGGTGAAATGTGGGTGTTAATTCACCTCTACCTAACCCTCCAGAGATAGAGGTGTGATTATTATGTATATATGTATGCATCCTTATTTAAATAGGTTCTTCTTATTGTTTATATTAATGGCTTCTGCAACAGAATAGCTCCAATTAAAATTCTACCAGAGCCACGTTAGCCACGCCAGTTTTGTTTCCGTGTGTACGCCCTCCACGAAATAAGGTGATCGATCAGGTCGTATGTTTGGATTTTAATGCACTATAGAAATATGCACTAAATGATATAAGCACATCACTATAAACTAAAAACGACTTTTGACTTTCCGCGCGGGAAATGTGACAGCTGTCATACTTGACCATAAATTATACTTTTTTTTTAAGAAAGCCGCATCGCTGAGGCTTTGTGTCGGTCAGCCGTTTCCTGCCAGGGTGTGATGTTGTTTGCATTGTGCGCCCTGTTAGACACGTGTTGTGAAAGGAAAATGGCGATCGTAATGTTTGTAATAAAATGTGATTACATGTCCGCTTTTGTAAAGGTCTTGGTTGAAAAAAATGCTGTTGACTTTTGCGTGAGATGGGTTTTGTATGAAATTAAATGGGGCGTGTGCTGAGCTAGTGTGAATAGGAAAATTTGTTTTGTACAATGGAGAACACGCAGCTGCGATGTGAGAAAGTAAGGATACATTATCAAAGTACATAATACGGTGTCTACAGGGCCCAAACAACACCCTTGAGGCTTAAGTGACTCTCACCTGTTAGTCGGCGAGGCTGTGGTGTAGGCTTTCCTCTAAGGCTGTAGGGCCAGCAGCAGTCGCTTCTGAAACAAGCCAACATTGGATTTGGGCTTTTCTCAATTCAATTTTTGCAATCAGGAACAATAAGTGAACCCCGCGTTGAAAAGTTCAAGCTTTGGATGAAACTGAAAAATCTCTATGAGCGTATGTATACTGGTGCTAGTATTAGATCCACATTATTATTTCCAGTAAATATGTAAATAGGTAAACATCTAGTCTTCTGTACTCTGTATTCTGCACCTCGGAGTCTGGGGTCTGCATTGTCCAGTCTAATTCGAGACGCGGCTGCACTTCCATGTTTACCATGAATGTCGGCCATCTGACCTTTAGAACTCATTTGAGATATCAAAGTCCTGTAGTTAGAACAGTTGTTGAACCTTTATGGACGCCAGCTACCTGAAACGATGACTGTCAGAGGTCCTAGTTACCATACGAACAATACGAACATCTATGTTCATCTGGTTTGTTGTTAGACTTCTGGCTAAACGGGATCCTCCGAGGCACGGAGAGGTCTCATATGAATGGTCACCCATCCAAGACCGACTTGACTTAACTTGTGTACAATAAAGAATAACCACACGAAAGAAGTCAACAATATTTCAACCAAGTGATCTATACATTCGAAAACCCGCTGTAGATAAAAATATCTGTATCACTTTAGCTCACTTTACCACCGTGACAAGCCATTACTTGCACGATTCCCAAGGCTGTACACCTTTAATTAACCACCTACACGGCCCACCCATACCCACAAACGGTACACCGACACAATAACTGTCACAAATTCACAAAATACACACAAAAAAATACAATAAAACGGTCCAAACTTTACGTGTGCCGATTGCAAAAGAAAGATGGCCGGCGATACGTCACTGGGAACGTCAAAGAGAGCTATTAAAGTCAAAATATTTTGAAAATACGCACTCAGCGCCACAGGGGCGAACTTTGAGGTGCCGACTAAAGACCGTCTATACTCTATGGCTGTTGTACTTTTTTTTTCACATTTGAGCAAAGGTGCTTGTGCAAATTTTCGCTGTGGGCTTGTTGGTCGTAATTGTGTTACCTTTGTGTGTGTTTTTTTTTTTTGACATGATATTTCCTTTTTGGTAATGACATTTAGAGATTATAAGATTATTCTTTGAATGTAGTAATAAGGTACTATTACATTTCCCGGTGGGGTAAAATAGGGTCACCGCATATCTTGTCATAGGTGTCGTTAAGGATAGGATAGGGACAGCCCTGCCCGCTTGACTGCAAAATTACTACTATAGTTTACCCTCTTTGGGCTTCCTTTCCACCGGAGATATGCTATCCTAAGTTGCTATGAATGCGTTTGATATCCACCAATCATACTCATTGGTCCACATAGCATAGCACTGGTGGAAAGGGGTTCAGCTAAGGTGTATGTTTTTTTTAAAGAAAGATGCGTGTATTGGATGGAAAATAGGTTCGAAATTCGAATTATGAATATTTGTAGGAAGTTTCATAGCACATGTTACTACGCTACAGGTATTTTGGCGCGAACACGGTGAAAGAAACAATAGCGGTTGTATTTTATTTTCCAAAATTAGTGTGAGTTCGAGTTTTTATGTGTAAATATGGTGGAATTTTAGACAAAACGTCTTGGAAAACGCGCACAAGAGTAGGAAAGTGAAATATTACAGTGGATTGTGAATTCTCGTGTTGGTTTCAAATCTCCGTAGAAGCCTTTAGTAACGTTTCCACCACTTTACTGAGGCAGCCATCATCATCATCATCAACTCACCATCATCATCCATCTATCCATCCATCCACCCATTCAAATAAGATTATTTTAAACTACTTGATAATGGCTAAATGCTAAGCAAGAAGCCAATAAAAAAATAAAAAATAATAACTACGCTACATAGCATAGCACAGTGGATACGGTCACAAAGTTCCATAGCTTAGTTTTACATCTTTGTAGCGTAGCGGCATAGCATATCTCCGGTGGAAAGCCGTTTACTATCAGGCGAGGCAGTCATATCGACGTCCTATATAAAAAGCGGCTTATTTACCTTTCTTACCTACTTATCTCCTACCGAATAATTGAACCGTCTATTACATACTAAGTACATCTATTATTTAGTAATTTACCCTCACAAAAACCGTTACGCACATTCTATATACAAATAATTATTTAGAAAAAAAAACAATGGAACAACGCAATTTAAATAATAGAAACATTTAACTAAACAACATAATGGCTTCTCAAATATTTCGGTGTTGTAATTTAAATAATTCATATAAAACCAGTTGGCGGAAGGCAATTGGTCTAATCGCTTATTTAAAAAAAAGCACCGTTGTCTATTCTGAACTACTGTTCTTGTGTTATGTAAGCTCAGGGTTACCACAGTAAATATTTTGAAGTTTACTTTTTTTAGGAGACAGATTGTTTATTTTTTAACGATAAGGTAGCAATGAGCCTTAGAGTCTCTTCTAATGTCCAAGAGTGCCTTCGATGGCCCTGGGTCACCAGGGTGCAAGGGATATACCAGAGGCTACTTCAAAGACAACTTACGGCACGAGACGGCCACGCGGTTTTGGTCGGTTCAAGTTCGGCATAACCAGCAGGCTCCTGCTGAGAGTATCCATGGGAATTAAGTACCTACCGCAGGTAAAAAAAAGTCCTTAGGTACTAATTTTTATAGCTCATAGAGTATGAACGTTACCAACATTAAAAGTAGACCAATTTTTCTAAAAGTCTATATTTTATAAGGTAGGTATAAAATATTTTTGCAAGCATTGTTGGTAGTATATTTCGTGCCATCAATCCTGACTATTCCTGACTGCCATACAAACATCTATAGCAGTCGTTACGGGCAAAAATTCCGACAACTGGTCTAACAACAGAACTTCGATACCTATAACACAATGGGGTTATGGAGAGGTCTGATAGATAGAGAAAATATCAAAATTCGATGGACAGCCCCTAATTGGACTGAAAAGGTTCGAGGCATGATGATATCAGCCTTACCTAGGAATCAAACCCTCTGAATTATATATATTTATCTATATCTATTTGTATAGAGCGCACGAATGCCAGTCACTCTTTCGATGTCTTAAGGTCATGAATGCGATTTGTGCGAAAATTCCCTCGATTATCGAAGTCAAAGTCAAAGTCAAAAATCATTTATTCTGTATACACCATTAAAACGGCACTTACAAAACGTCAAAAATATAGAATTATGTACTAAAGACTAGCTTAGCAAATGGACCACCGGTTCGAAACGCGGCGCTGGCCTGAGAAGACTCCGGCAAGAAACTCAGCGGGCTCTTTTTTTTTGGTATATTTACAAATAATGCTTAGTAGGCTCGATACACCTCTTTCGCCACTATACTTAAGTAGTAACCTATTAGTCTTGTTTCAGCTAAGTATTACATAAATTATAATTTTGCCGATACGTTATTTTACTGATAGTTATTTAAAATGTCTCCATTAATTTTAAGCTTACCATAAAATTACTGTTTGCTGACAAATTAGCATATTTTTAAATATAACCATAAACAACACCCAGCGCAATCCGATTAAATACATTTAAACATAACAAAATCCTTTTTTACAGCCCTCACTAATAAATTACTCATCCCTACTGAACCGTAACATTTTACAATTTTCTATTATTAATAACAAACCGGATGTTGTAATGTTTACAACATCAAAAAACGCAACTTCCGCTCCTAAAACTATGTGACACGAATACAAATGGAAGTATTAAAATTAATCGCTTGGATTTCCAACCCCGATCTGTGCCTATGTGGTTTAAAAAAAATAAACCCTTTATCTGTGGATGCAAGCGCGCGAAATGTTGTGTCAGCGTGACATTTAAAGAAAATGGCGGAACTAATGTGAGAATTATGTTAAATAATATCAGCAAATGATGTTTTTAATAACTTTAATGTATTCAGCGCGTATGTTTACACTTATAATAAGCTAATGTGGCGCTCTATCTCTATAGCAATTATTAGTTCACCCATCATAATTGAGCATTTATTTCTTTCTTTCAAGGACTCGGGATCGTAATGTATCCTTGAGAACAACGAATAACTTCAGTCAGATCTAGTCAAGCCGTAACAATGACCTCATAGACAAGTAGTAATTCGTTGGCTTAATGTAGAATAGAATAAAGAATGTATGAGATTTGACGTATATGACACATATTTTGACGTTTATGACATACGATGACGACTGTCATATACGTCAAATTCCATACATTCTTCATTCAGCAGCGTGGCGTTCAGTGGCGTTTCAGAGCTGCGAATTGCACTTTCGAATTGATTTAGATTTTCATTTCCCTCACTACCATGGACGCCCAAGATCGTGCGAAGTGAAGGAGGAAGAGCCGGAAGGCGGACCCTGGGCTCCGAGGTCATCTTGGCCATGGATGCAATTAGGATAATGCATCTCCATGAAGATGATGATGAGATTTTCATTTCCCATGCGTAATTGCCGGCCCTGTTAGAATAGAATCGTTTATCGTTATTTTTTCATAATAATTTCAAGAGAAGCAATTCGAACCCACGCGATCGTTCAAATCCCACCGCGTTAACCTCATGAATACACAAATACTTATCATATCTTAAACCTCTATAAAATAGCTACATGGCGACACCTTTTATTTCTCCATACATATTAAAAAGTAATTTAAATTCTAACAAAATTCTTCAACAATCTCCCCTTGATCGAATTTAAAATTAAACTTCCTAAGATACCCTCCTGGTGTAGATACCTACATACCTTTGATTTGCCTGACGTTTAGATAGATACTAATACCCGTATTAACAAACAATACTTCGCTATGCGTACTACCAAAACTGTGCAAAGAACGACAAATTCTCAGTGCGTTCGTTCTGGCAAGCCTTTTTATTCATTGATAACACTTAAGTAATACTTCGTTTAGGGAACGCACTGCGTTAGATAATGCTCCGTGATGTTTGTGAATTAATTTTACTAGCCCTATGCGCTCGAGCACACTATGAGACCTCACAGTGTTGTTTGTGAATACGGGTGTAACTAAGTTAGGACACGACGGTATTTTCCGTCCCAATCGAGCAGTCCGACTGGGGAAGTACCTCCGCCCTACAAAATACCGCGACTAAATAACCTCGTGTTATGTTTCCGGCGGTGAGTAGGGTAGCCAGAGCTCACTGGAGAGGTTTTGTGCTGTCAGTGGTAAGACCAAAGGCTTGCCCTGCTTGTCTTCATCGCTGACGGCACAGAGTCTCTCTGTTGTTTTTAAAGGGTCGGCAGCGCGAGTGTGATTCCCCTGCCCCTCTAAGTGGCAATTCGTTGCTCGGCGTATGATGGAATAGAATGACAAATGTATAGGATTAGACGTTTTTGACATTCGTTGACGCCTGTCATATACGTCAAATCCCATACATTTGGCATTCTTTTCCGTCATACGCCGAACAACGAATTGCCTCTTGTCTAGGGGGGCTGGTGTTGCACTAATCCATAGGCCACGGTAACCACTTTCTATCAGATGGGCCGTGTGCTTATCTGCAACCTAGGTGGTATAAAAAAACACTAGATTACTATTCTCATGTCCCAAATGTCAAAAAGGTTCACGATTTCTATGAAAATTGTTTTACGAGATAACTTATACTTTACTTCAAACTATGGCAATGTGAAAATTATTATCTTTAGTCACCCCAAGTAACTGAAACGCCGAGCTAAATATAAATAAGAAAAAAAAAATGCCGACAGAAGCCTTTAAAAAGTAGTTTTATTTCAATGGTAAGCGTTATTCTCAATATTCCCCTTCGCTACAATTTTAGACCAGTGAAATTAAATTTAGATAGAAAACAGAAGAAGAAACTAAAGTATTGAACGTGTTGGTGCCCGGTGGAGTAAAATAGGGCCACCCCATCTCTTCCTGTGGGTGTCGTAGAAGGCGACTAAGGGATAGGGCTGTTCTCCATCCGACAGTAAACATACAGCTCATAATAAGTGCCCATTTAACGGCAATAGGCTCGCCCCCTATTACGTGTGACCAAAAGTGAAAGTCGGCGAAATGTGGGTGATAATACACCACTGCTTACCCCTTCGAGGATTTATCGGCGTGAGTATTATGTAAACTAAAGCATTTAATTTATATATAACGTGTCATTATCTTAAACGAATATCCGTTTCATATTAATTTTCAATACATAAACTTCATACAGATACAAAAAACATTATCTTTTTGAAATTAATCACTTTTTTAGCACTATAGTGCCAATGTGTCGTGTCAATTACTGACACATTACCACCTTAGTGCTTCATAAATTCATTTACACTTTGACAGCTCGCCATAAGTTATTCACCCTATGCCACTACTCGACACTAATATTACCAGCGTAATGATACCACAAGATTTTTTTTCCACTAGCTTATTGACTTTTCAAATCACTAGTGAAAAAATCGGTCAAGTGCGAGTCGAGCTTGCACTAGGTTCCGTACAAAATTGAATACAGGGATGAACTTACGCTGCATAAAGCGCAATATAATCTTGATTGCGTGGACTCACAGTTTCAAGTCGTCATATACGGATCTTTTTTTATCGAGCGCAAAATCCCCACAGATACCCTTCTCCTTCCCCCCTCCCCCCCCCCCCCCCTCCTTCTGGCCGCTGGCCCTCTTCGCTCGTCACGGTCGTGGGCTGCGAAGTCTATGGATATCCTCCGCTCGCGCTCTGCCGTCTCCTTCTCGAGCATTATTTGCTCGCAAAAGGAGGCGGTGGCCGTTACAGACCTGAGTACTGTATTTGATATTAGTTTCAATTTGATACCTTCATGCATTACAGATACGTACCATGTTGCAATGGTAGCACTTAGCTTCGCGGCCTCATCAGATGCTTTTTTACACACATTCAGGACCCGGGACTGTAGGAAGAGGGAAACACATGGAGCTGGTAAAGAATTCCAGGTCGTAATGGTGCGGCTTCTTTCAAATTCTTGAGTAAATGTTCTTGACAGACAGATAGACAGACAAAATTAATCCTATAAGGGTTCCGTTTTTTCCTTTTGAGCTGCAGAACCCTAAAATAATGACTCAACCGCGACTCGAGACTATTAACTCTTAAATACTCTTAATATTACTAATATAGCTCCTATTACACCTTTTTATTGACATATTTTAGCATTTCCCGTACCTAATTGAGCACGACGTTCCAATAGCATAAAAAACTTATTAGCAACTAATTTATTTCATTATGGCAACACCGTGGGTGTTAGTGCAGTGACAACACTACCGGATATTGGCTTCAGAATCGTTAATGATAAAGTTAAAGGTCCCCGCAAGCTGGTACCAGTGAGAGCGGTTATGTCCGACTCGAACCGACTAAAACCGCACACCGCCTTGAGTCATTTGTTGCCGGAGGTGAGGTTGCCACTGGTACATCCCTCGCACCCCGTTTGAACCCAGAACTATCAAGGTGGCCTCCTTGGGGTGTCAATCCTACTTGCAAACGGTACACAGGCAGCAGGCTTTCTTCTTTGAATTGGTAGGTCAGACAAGACAGTTAATCCTCCGTAGCAGTATGGTAAAGAGGAAAGCGACTCCATGGCTCCAAAGTACAAGCTTTGAATGCAAACAGAAAATTGGCGCCTGGATATAGAAGAAATTTAAAAAAAGAACAATCCAAAACAAACAAACTTCCAAAAGCCCGCCAATAAATTGGAATTAATTCAAATATTCAAAATTGGAACGTGGCGCTAGACCACACACGCGGCTAAATGCGCGCGAACCGCGAGCTGTCACGTAATAGCGTGCGAAATAACAAAATGTCTGATTTATAAAGACGCCAAATAATAAAATTAGATTAATAAATCTGTTCTCAGTGAAGAATAAGCCATCTCAACATTTTAAAAAGATGTTTTAGTATAAAAACATACTTAGGAGTCGTTTTTTTTTCTAATAAAGTAGGTACCATTATTCAATACTGAATACGGAATACTTATTCAGATTCTGTTAAGGCACAGACGCTTAGTTTATAATATATTCTCACTCACCACTAAACTTCTTCTTAGCGTCAGTCCCGGTTGCATTCAGAATTTGAGCTGTGGAGCCTGGTATTAGCCCTATATTACTTCTCCTCGCCGTAACTTGGCTTTTACTTGAAAGCCTGAGCCAACCAGACCCTCATCCGACAGCAAAAAGCCAGAATCTAAGCCCTTGGTAGATTAACAAAAAATGTTATGGTTATTCCCATTATCCTCCACCAGTTTGGCTTCCACTGTTGGCAACTGGGATTTTCTTTCCGCTTTTCTTCATCCGATAGTAAACATACAGCCCATGACAAAGTTCCTGCTTGCCGGCAAAAGGCTCGCCTCCGATTACGTGGGTCCGAAAATAAATTAATAAATAATTGTATTGTTGGAAATGTGTTTGATAATATACCTCTACTTACCCCTTCGGTTGTGATTGTGATATTGTATTTCTCTCAGACTCCCCAACCAAAATATTTCTTATGACGACTCTCTCTACGCAACTGCAAAAGTTCGAGGATGTTGGTGACTTCAGGCTTCAAAAAAAAAACAAATTAAGCCCTGGTTACAAAATAAATGTAATGTTTTAAGAACGGAATTTTGTTGATCTATGCCTCAACAGTAAACTAAACAAATAAAAAGAAAAAAAAGCGTTCGGAAATTCAAAAAAGTCGTTACTATTCGTCGCTAGATGTTTATCGATCTAATGGGCCATTGTTGAGCGCGGTCCTGAACGTTTTTCTACCAAAATTTTAATTATGGCAATTTTTATTAAAAACATCCACAGATACGGGCGACATTTTGATAGTTTAGTTTTAAAATGGTTTTAAAAAGTTGTGATAGGAACTCAAGAAGGCATTATTCAACGACAAACAATGACGCTTGATGAGATGTCCTTTTTGTAAAAAAAAAAGATAGAGTAAGGTGTAATTGATGGTGCAGGACGCTTTGTTTAAGTTTGGTGTTTTGGGGCCATTCGAAGACCTTCGTAGCCGAGCCAACCTCACCTGCCAGCTAGTATACCGCTGATGGACGAAAGAGTTCAGACGCCAAAGCTAGACATCTCTTCAATGTAAACTACGCACAGTAAGGTCACTCATTGTTCATACAACTGGGCCCCGATTCAGTTAACATTGGAAGCGATTTCTTCCACACAACCTTGGGATGGACAGTAATTCGACTAAACGAAATAATATTGTGTATGACTCTCTATCTGTTATTCCGTAGGATTGACCTGTCCCTACAAAACGTCTTTCCTAATACCGTTTGTTTTTCGAAAAGAACCAAATTGTATTTCCATTTTCAGGCAACACTATGGGATCCTCGTACATTCAATGAGGTGATCGAGGAATTAATCAAATTACTTTTTTTTTTCATAATCATAGTTTATTTGCGAATATAGGACTTAAAACCTATGTATGTGAATATGTCACATACATAATGTCCATTTATGATTTCCTCCGGGGGGTAGGCAGAGACACAACAGTCCACCAATTCTTGTTTCTATCCTTACACACTTCACGAGCTTCCTCTAACTAGAGGAAGCCCGCCGGTTTCGCATTCGACGGCTTCTGGTTTGTCCTTTTTTCAATAAGTTCTTTTCCAATTTACTCAGTATGTGTGATATCGAGGTCGACCCCGGCTGGCGCGCCCAAATATATTTGTCATAATATATTATCATATTTACCAATGAATTTAAAAACAAAATAACAGATAAAAAAATGACACTGCCATCGCCATTCGGGTACCATCGACAAATAAGTCGGCAACTTGTTTATCGACGTCGTCTCACATTTGAAATAAGAACGTCCGCTCGTTTCACTTCGGTGAAATTCGGTTTATTCTTATTTTGATTTTTGGCGGCAATATTGCACGGTTAGGATTTTAGGGACGTAAAAAATCGGTGGAGTTGCTGAAAAGATTTTTTTTCTGTACTTATTTTGTTTAAGAAACTGTTGCCATTGTAAATTGCTTCGCTGACAGAATTTCAAAATAAATCGTGCAAATATACCTATGTAGACAATGACATATTATTTTAGTTTATAATATAGGTAAGTATCATTGCAAGTAGATATTTATTCTATATGTTCTTTTATAATTAATTTTTATTACATTTTAATTGCAGGTGTCGTAATGGTGACCCTCTTTCCTGAAACTTTCAGCCTTCAGCTTACGATCAGGCAAGGTGAAGTCACATGTCACGTGTCCTATATATAAACGAAAGGTTAATAATAACTAGATATTCACTCATCATTTTAGAGTTATGCCCGGTGGCATATATGGCTGCCTTTGATAAGTATCTATGAACTTAAGTTCTCTTAATGTCCAAAGATCTACTTATAAGTAAGTGTAATCGACGTCTTAACTATGGCAGTGCAATATTGGACAGCTTCCAATAAGAGCACTGATGGAGCAGGTTTTTTATAATTCGCCTTCACCCGGTAACGATCGAGTGTCGCGAATTCGATCCTTAAAAGGGATAATTATTTTGTGCACTTCACAGATAATTAAGCCCAGCGTACTTGAGTCCGTTATATGTGATGTAATTATATTTAACTAAAGGAGTTGCAGATTATATTACATAGTAATATACGCATGGAGTTGATATAATAAGTCTGTGAAAATAAGTAGGTTATATTATATTTTTATGCTTTCAATATTCTTATCAGATATAAGGCTGATATAAGGATATCCAAACCATGCTGCACTTGCTCTCTTGCCCACTGTGCCCTTCCAACTGAACTATCGAGGACCTGAGTGAGGCAACGGTCAATGCTGTAGCCGTGGCCTAATATTGGGCCATCAAAATCTAAAATTTTATGAGTCATTGACTCGACGAAGAAGAAGAAGAACCGATAGCGTTTAGGTGCAGGATCGAGAAAAAGAGGAATAATAGGTATCTATTAAAGGTGTATGTACAGCTCTTACCTTTTTGTCTTTAATTACTAAAAAAAAAATAGTTCATTTCTGTAAAATAATCTTCATCATTACCCTAGCGCCAATCCTTTTAGCAACCAATGCTTGCACTTCGGAAGTTTCGGAATCCGGAGCCCATTCTCCTACTCCTATATTATTTCAACTTCTCATTTATATTGTGATACTGAGTTTAGGGTTATGTTATCTTATCAATTTTATTATCATAAATTAAGTTTTTATATTTCATTTGCTCTTTCTTCTGTATTCAGTGGCATGCGAGTGAATTCTGTTTCTACAAAGGTGTTGCACTATAACATTGACTCCAAAAAAGTTCACAAGGCTCTATGTGAACTATTAGAACTGTTGAAATAGCAACAAAATTACTTTATCGTCATGAAAACCCACTTCTTTACCAAACATAATCAGATTTATGCTATTTCTGACCGTGGCTTTGAACTACGAAAGCAATTAGGGGATATTTGCATAATAGACTTGTTTGGTTTGGTAGAACCGCTAGTACTCATACCTATCTACACTAATATTATAAATGTGAAAGTAATTTAGCTTCACTTTACATAATTGTACGGAGTTATCCATTCTGAATGCTTCTTTATAGCAACTAAACATATCAGTAGCAATTAATCAATTTAATGAACTGATAACCGACCGACTTATTTCAACACGACTGTATAATTTCTGCCGTTAAGAGAATCTGTCGTACCTTTTTTTATAATATGTCATCCTCCTCCCTCCTTCCAGTCGCTGTAGTCGTTATGTTGGACTCAAACCGCACACTGTCTCGGGTCTTCAGATGCCGGGGTACACCTAAGGTATTTTCCTCGTACCTCCGCTGACCCAAGCCATCTCTGATTTCGAGATGGCCCTCTCGGGTGTAGGAACCACGATGTCTTCATAATGCACTGGAAAGGGGAGGTGCGTTTCGCGTGGCCGCTGCCACCGCTCCGCTCCGGCTACCGTGGCGACCGGAATTAGGTCGCATCTTGGAGATTTTTCGTGGAGTGACTGCTATTTGACCTTCACAACCCATTGGCAATAATTAGAGTATTGTACCTAGCAGGCCAGTCCTTTGATTTTTAGGGTTCCAACTACCCGTAACGACTGCCATTACCATAGATGTTTGTATGGCAACCGGGACCGACGACGCGGCGACGGCTTAACGTCATCTCCAGGTCACGAATTCTACACAATTGTAATTCGATAAAAAGTAACTAAAATTTTAAAAATCTAATTTCGACTCTACTCACTCAAGTCTCAAATTTCAAAAAATTCAGTAGGACATTATGTATCAGAACTCCTCATTGGCCTGTTTAAAAAAGGAACACTTTTTTTTTAAAGCAACGACATTAAGTTACGGAGCCAGGGTTGTTTATATCTTGCGGCCTTTTTTATAATGCATTTACTTAATAGAACCTTTTTGTTTTGTTTCTTATCTGCGGATGAAAAAATATTTTTAAGTGAATGCTCTTTTTTTTACTTAAATACTTATTCGAATGATTACTTTTGAGTAAGTATATTTTGATGGCAATTAGCGAACTCTATACTCCTATAACTAAAGGCAAACAATCGTGTAGCGACATTTTATAAAAACACACTTCACTACATTATTATAAAACAAAGTCGCTGTCGCTGTCTGTCCGTCCCTATGTATGCTTATATCTTCAAAACTACGCAACGGATTTTGAAGCGGTTTTTTTTAATAGATAGAGTGATTTAAGAGGAAGGTTTATATGTATAATACATGCATAGTATTGTAGAGAAACACTGATAAATCGGGATCAGAATACCATGCGGGCGGAAAATATGGCGGTACGAAGTTCACCGGGTCAGCTAGTTATAAATAAACTAGGTTACCTACGGGCTAACTAGTGGCTATAAAAAATAAAAATAAATGTACTATCCACAAGTGGTAATTATTTGCCAAAATATGTCGCATGTATACGCAAAAATACAAATAGGTAGCCATGTGAATTGCCACCATAACATAGGTATTACAGGTATTACTGACTCTACCTATACTAAAAATGTACTACAGTTTCATCCTGGGAATAAGTTCCTATGTGTCTACAGAACCCATGAGAGTGACACAATCACTAGGTAGGTACTCCATGCTCCACGCTCCACAGCTATAATAAATTCATCTACGCCGCAGGCGGAGCCTCTCCGCGTTTCATAGCATCTAATATTTAAAATAAAGACAAAATAATGTCTATGGTCGTAATTAGCTTCACAGTGAGTTTTTATACAAATCCCACGAGTCTATGGAGTCATTAATTATGGGTTCCGTGGCCAAAAAAAAAAGAATTAAGAAAGTATACACAAAGGAATTTAAGATTTTTATAAAAAAGTTTATTATTGTATCTGAGTTTTTATGACAAAGCTCTCTTTTATGTAAGGTGATAAAAATATATGTAATATGCTGCGGCTGTGTTCGCGAAACACATGGGAATCTTTTCTCCGGATAAAGTAGCATAAATATATTATTCCAAACTGTAATCTATTCCTGTAACATATTTCAGCCATATCCGCATGTCTCAAAAGGTCATTTTATTGAAATCGTATTATGATAATATTTAGTCATCATCATCTGCATATAGACGTATTCTCCTGATTGCATCCGTGGCCAAGATGACCTCGAAGCTCAGGGTCCGCCTTCCGGCTCTTCCTTCTCCACTTAGCACGATCTTGGGCGTCCATGGTAGTGAGACCATTAGCACGCATATCACCCTCCACGACGTCAAGCCAGGACTTCTTTGGCCTACCCCTTTTACCTGGACCCGGCGGGGGTACCATTGCCAGGCATTTGTTCCCCAATATTTAGTCATGCGGCGTCATTTACACGAAATTAGAATCTGCTTAGTAAATGAATTGTTGTGATTCTGGTCATATGAGTGACCATTATACGAATTTTATAGGAATCTACGAGATAGACTAGAAATTCATAAAGTTACTCGTTTTTAGCGGTATTGTTCATTTTAGCCACCGTTTAGCCGTTATAGCGTGACTTGTTTTTTTTTCAGCTATATTAGAAGCGACTGCAGTATAAGCACCCAGCCTGCTACACAACACGAGGTTATTATGACCGCGGTATTCTGTAGGTCCGAGGTACTTCCCCAGTCGGACTCCTCGATTGGGACGGAAATATCGTCGTGTCCTACCTCCTCCTTTCCATAGAGGTAGCGAACAGAGTATTAAAAAAAAAACAGTCCTAAGACCCAAACAAAAGTTGGACGTCATCAAAATCACCGACAGGGGGTATTTTTAAATTATATACACATTAGGGAACCCTAATAATATAGGCCGCCAATAAATAAAAACATTACGCTGTGTGTCTGTCTGCGTGTGTGCGTGATCTCGGAAACTAAATTATCACATTTGTTGCCGCTCACAGTTGGTGTACAGGATGTTGTTTTATTCGATCAATTAAAAATTTATTTAAAAAAAATTGGTAGATTATTAATTTATAGATACCTCGTCAAGCTCTGAACGCGGTCACTGCCATTGCCATTGATAAAAACGTCAGAATGTGAATGTTTTTGACTGAAATTGCACACTGATAGACGATGAAAGGAATTTCGCGTTTAAAAATATTTAGGTATACCAATGCAAATAAACAGTTTCATGAATCATTATTTCACTCATTTGCACTGAATGAGAATCGAATCCGCGATCTCTAATGTAAAAATGGAATGCACTACTGTCACACCTCACAGGTTATACAAAACAGGCAATAGATGAGAGTTCTTTATTCTACAGAAGTGGCAATCTAGGACTCACTGAGCCTTATAGAAATCCAGACTTTCCAGCCCTTTTGGCTACTACGAACGACGCTAAAGCCGCGTGGTTCCCATGCGGTGTCATACAAGACGACTAAGGGATAGGGCTGTTTAACATCAGACAAATATACAGCCCAGGCTCAGCCTCAGATACATGGCTCGAGTCAACAATAGCGCCAGAATTACAATAGGCAATAGGCACACCCCCCATTACGTGGGATCGAATACAATGATTGGTGAAATGTGGGTGTTAATTCACCTCTGCCTAACCCTCCGGAGATAAAGGCGTGATTATATTTATCTATGTATGTATGTCTGCTGCTACGAAATTCGCTACTACCTGTTTATATTAATCCCAATCATCCAAAATAACAACAACCTGTATATAAAAACAATAATCACCAAAGGAACACCGCCCATGCACTCCGATATAATAAAAAAAACATTCCGCATCTCACTCTAACACATACTAATAGCTACACTCATCTCTTTCTAACCCAAAAGAAATTAATAAGTTGAATCGCCAGTTATTCTTGAGCTCTCGTTACGCAGTAATCTCTTTGGTTGAAAGGTCTAAGTTAGGTGGTGGTTGTTCCTATTTTCTAGCCCGCGGTACATATAATTTACTTGGCTTCGGTAAAATAATAATTATCTTTTGGTTTATATTGTACGTTTTTTGGTTTTGAAATTATATAGGGTGACTATGATAGAAGGAAAAATGGGAATATCGAGTTTGTTCATCGAAAAATAATAAGATATACGTACCAGAGTTACTCTTTGGTACGTATATCTTGTACTGTAGTATACGTACGTCTATCTAGGTACATCTAGGTACTGTACCTATATAGATAAAACCTTAGAGTATACATTGCTATAGAGCGCGCCTTACAAGTATGAACTGCTATCACGGGTACGAACAGTACCGAGGCTCCTGGCTTAACCTCAATCTGTAGCAAAACAATACCCGTCAAAATGACTTCGCAAATAATATTTAATTCGATATGTTAAATCAAAATTTTATACAACATCGTATATTTGTAGTAATAATGACGCAAAAATACCGCAAAATGACACCATGTTTTTGTATTTGGGCTTTAATTTTATCCATCAAATCGAACAAAAAACTTCATAACAACAAACTACATTAATAAGTGCATCTATTGATATTTTCGGTAATGCATGAAACGTCACTATAGGTGCGCTATACCATCGCAAAGTATCTGCTAACACTCGCCGCCAAAGACCTGAGTGATAGGCGCGCTCTATACAGGGCGTCCCACGGCGATGCCACATGGAGGGAAAGTACCTCAAACCCTTAAGTTAGCTCATTTTACTTAAAGGAGACATCATTTTATTTTTAAAAAGAAACAAAACTGCATTCAAAGATTTTTAAAAATTCGCTTGCCACACCCGGTAATCGAACCGACTAAAATCCGAAAAGTAACACCCTGTATTTTTATGGCATCAATCGATAGTGTCAATCATGAGGATCAAATCTCTCTAAGAAACATGGTAAATTAAATGAAAGGAAGTCCTTGAAATCTAAAATTATAAATTCAATTTGGCAAAATAAAACACTTTAATCTAAAGTTCATCCATCCATCTGATACCATATTAACAATAAAATTCCATATTTAAACTACTTTTCTTTTTTTATCGTGCTGACACCGCTGCTGGTCAGCAGTAGTATTTAGGTATGTCGAACTCAAACCGACTAAAACCGCACGCCGTCTAAATTAACAGGTTATAAGTTGATCCATAGGGGCAATTCTCTTGCCATTTTCGTTGCACAGGGTAGGTACACCGCGTGCAGGTTTCTAATCAAGCACCCAAAAATAACTACCTACCCTACCTACACATACCTCATGCAGTTATCCAATAAACTTACATTCTAAACAGGTAACAAAGTTCATTCATTTAGTACTCATTTTACTAAATAAATTTCATCAAAGATATCTCTAGTGTTGATACCTTGTGAGAAATTCTTACAAGGTATCAACACTAGAGATATCTTTGATGTGTTGATACCTTGTAAGAAATTCTTATAAGGTATCAACACTACAGATATCTTTGATTTGATTAGAAACCTGCACGCGGTGTACCCTGTGCAACAAAAATGGCAAGAGAATTGCCCTATGGATCAACTTATAACCTGTTAATTTAGACGGTGTGCGGTTTTAGTCGGTTTGAGTTCGACATACCATAAAAATACAGGATGTTACTTTTTCGGATTTTAGTCGGTTCGATTATCGGGTGTGGCAAGCGAATTTTTAAAAATCTTTGAATGCAGTTTTGTTTCTTTTTAAAAATAAAATGATGTCTTCTTTAAACAAAATGTGGCATCGCCGTGGGACGCCCTGTATATAATGTATACTCTAAGGATAAAACATTAAATAGGTAGGTAAATATATAGGTATATATTGCACAGCGGTACAGATAACTTAAATAGTGGGAGCGACTCAGACGTCGGAGCGACCTCCATCCCCATGAGCTTAGGCCTGGGAGTGACAGGTGCAGCCGGGGCCTCTCCGGGACAAGATACAGACACCGTGGTATTTCTCGGTCCATATATCTTGGACCTAAAATGTGTGTCTTTTGAGGATAGAACGGGGTGCTACTGCGGTGGACGAGCTCAAATTCACCAAGCATAGATTATTACAAAACAATCTGCGCGCGCCAGGGTCTCGTTTGTCTTGCGAATCTTGCGATTTAAGTCCACGATACGTGCCCCAAGGTATACCCACACTTGAGGGGGACATCTCCAAACCAATGATGGCTCTGGGTCAGGCGGGGTGCGAGGAACATGCCATAAGCGACCTTGCACCTCGGCATCTGAAGACCCAAGACGGCGTGCGGTTTAAGTCGGCTCGAGTCGGTGAAAACCGCCCCCGCCCTGGCTGGCGAGAGTGTATGCGTGGTGATTTCTGCACGAAAAAAAGGTACTGCTAAAAAACTCCCTCAGTTTTCATAATGAGTCTCTGGTTGTCTCCTTAGAATGTGACTACGATTTTGAGTCCCGTCTTGGACTTTTTGCTATGGTTGTCGTGAATTTCTTCTGGCAGAGCAGAGCAGGGTGGGGCAGGTGCCCCAATTGAGGAATGCACGAGTCTACGAATGCTTTTGGAGATAGATCAATCAGTTATTCAGATTATGCTGACACCACTAGTCCAATTCCGCGCGCACTGAAATAGTCGTGAAGTTTTCTGCAATTTTCCAAATTTTCACCGCAGTTTTCGTAATTTTTTTCTGTAAGTACCTTCTACAGAGTAGTTATTTTATTTAATTTTTTTAGTTTATACCACTTACGACAGACAAGCATACGACCCAACTTATGGAAAGTGGTTACCGTCGCCTATGGACGTGTGCAACACCAGAGGAATCACACTCGTCCTTTTTTTTATTTTTTTTTTATTTTATGTATTTGTTTTTTATGTCCGTAATATTTTTTAAATTTAAAGTAACAAAAAATGTGGTAAAAAGGCGAATTAGTCGAGTTCTCCACCAGCGAACCTTCCCAGATAGAGGATAACGTAATAATTATTTATTTATTTATTTCCATCCATTGTTAAAAGAGGGAAGTAAGGTAACTGTACCAATGCTCGACACTTTAAGGAAAAATAAAATTTCAATCTAAAAAATTTAACAAATTAATTACAGCATGGTCGTTACATTCTTTTTTAACTGTTACAGCAACAATTAGACATTAACTTTTGCCCATAAAATCTTTAAAATCTATCATACTTTTACTTTAAATTAAATTATTATGCACTTGGTCGAAAACACCAATGCTAGACATCATTGTCCCAATGGTCCAAGTATGTCAATAACTTCAATATTTATAACGTTTATACTAAAATTAGTAATAATCATAACTTATAAACAAAAAAATCACACCTATAAAAATCAGTACCCTTGGCAAAAATCTTAAGAAATAACACGACCGTGTTCACGGAGTCACATTATTTGCTGTCAACAGTCTTTCTAAATTTACTTCGGATGGTGTTGCGAATATTTGAACATATCTTATAGATACCATTAGGCATCTTTTAAGTCAATAGTCTTATAAAACAAATGGATAATTTTCTCAAAATACTGGGTTTTGTTCGAAAGTGTCTAGCATTGGTACAGTGTCGAGCATTGGTACAGTTACCTTATACCTCTAATGTATGGTCACTACATCATAAACAGCGCCATATTGAATTTTTTTCCCTCCAAAAAGTAATGGCGGCGCGTCTTAAGCGCGGGATGACTTCATATAATCTATGGCCGCCCGATGACTCTATATTAACATTTTTTTATTATTTTCTTTCTTACCTCAAATTATTAGGTAATATATTTTTTGTGTGCGCATGGGAATAATAGAAAAAGTTTGAGTAATAAGCTGCCTACCATTTTGAAATGTGAACAAGCAAGAAATTATGTTTTGGATTGTTTTACAATGACGTGACCTCAGACTAAGAGAATCTGAGGACGTGACGTGTAATTTTAAGGAAATTCTTATTTTTTTACTTGCTGGACCCCGCGTAGAATTCTGGAAAATTGCGACCCATTGGAAAGCCAGCAGGAATTGGGTTATAGGGAACCCTTGCCACTGTCTGCTAGTTGGCACACCTACTAAACAATGGGCTAAGCTCTGGTGTAGACTTTCCTCTCGGATTGGGAGGTCATGTCCCATGAAAGTCAGTGCCCGAGTCATTTCGTATTTATAAGTGCTAAAAAAGCTTGAGTTGGAAAAGGCTCAGGGGTTTATAATGATTTACATCACTATCATCACTACATCACTACATATTAATAAAAGAAAGTCGCTGTCGCTGTCTGTCCGTCCCTATGTATGCTTAAATCTCCAAAACTACGCAACGGATTTTGAAGCGGTTTTTTTTAATAGATAGAGTGATTCAAGAGGAAGGTTCATATATATAATACTGTATTATTAATACATGCATAATATTGTAGAGGAACACTGATAAATTTAGAGATAATACCACGCGGGCGGAAAATATGGCGGTACGAAGTTCGCCGGGTCAGCTAGTACAATACATAAATCACGAAATCCCCGAAGGGGTAGGTAAAAATAATACACTTACATTACGTCAACTATGATTTTTTGTATACCACTTAGGTGGCAGACAAGATTTTAAATCCTAAAGGGGGCAAGCCTATGGCCGTAAAGCGAGCACTTTCTCTTGCGCACGTTTGTTTGATAGAACAGCCCTAACCCATAGTCGCCTTCTACGATATTCATTGAAAAAGATGGAAACAAAATATCTAAACTTTTCTTTATCCTCACTAGTTGTTGTCCGCGGTTTCGCCCTCGTGGAAAACAGATCTCGTGCCTGCATTTATTATACTTATTAACCGGCCTCATGACTCACTGTATCTATTGCTGAAAATTGCATTAAAATCCGATGATTGATGAAATGTGCGTGTTAATTCACATCTTCATACCTATGCCTTTATACAGCCGTTTACCGTCAAGGTATTCTAATCTCTATACTCCCTGACCAATAGTTCACATCAAAAAATGAATTCATAAACGCAACGCACAAAATATTTTGACATTTTGATAACAAAAGCATCAAATTTATCGTTCGAAGTGACTTTGGAGCGGCGTCTTTGCTTCTACGGTCAATAGAATCTACCTGTATACGTCTTATATCACTGTGAGGTTCAGCGGCTCGTCTGTAAGCATGGGTGGCCTGGCAAGTGACAAAATACTACAAAAGGCTAAGTTTTTTCCGTTAATTTATGGCACTTTTTTTGGTTGGATGGCAGTTTTTGTGTTGATCGTCGTTAGGTTGATAAATTAATTGTGTTTGATGGTCGCGATTTGTGTTGAAGAATTTTCTTTACATAGTATAAATTGAAGGCGCTTTTATTGTCGCTTAGATCTGTTAAACTACTTACGGTGTCTGATGTGGCGTCTCAAATTGACAGAATAAGGTATGAGTATATTAGGCACTGTGGCATCTGTGGCGTGGGTGGTAGTGAACTCAACGCAGGAGGCGCAGGTTCGATTACCGCTCTGTGTAAATATTTGTGTGCAGGAATATGTATTGGCATTGATGTAAGTGCTTCTATGGATAATATTTATGAATGTATTTACAAAATATATATATACAATAGGTACATTTATCTAGGTAAGTATGTTTATCTGCATTCTAGAATCCATAACACAAGCTAGTTAAGCTATGCTTATTTTGAATCTAGATCTGTGTAGAATGTTCCGGGTTCGCTCTCTTTCTCGTTTTCCTTTGTATGTTATAGAAATTAACCCCATTATCATTAATATTCCGGCGAAATGAAAGCCCATCTTTAAAGTCAGTTTAAAACTTAACAAATGAATATAACTGCGGTTTCCAAACAAATAATGTGGCTTTTTAACCACATAAGCGCAATTATTGGTCAGAAGTATACCTCGGGTCGCGTATCTTGGACCTAAATCGTGAGTCAAACGAGGCTCTGGCGCGCGCAGATTGTTTTGTAATAATCTATGCTTCGTGAATGTGAGTTCGTCCACCGCAGTAGCACCCCGTGCTATCCTCAAAAGACACCCTAGAAACGTGTACTGCGCGTATAGAGCATATTTTGAGCATATTTAAGGTCCAAGATATATTTTGTCTTGAGCAATAGTACCAGTTGGTTGTTGAGACCAGATTGTGCGCTGACCAAGCGGATGACATCTGCCATCTCTTGACCGCAGCAACCGCGGAGGGTACCATCAATTGTAAGTATTGTGTGCTTGCTAAGTATGTATTTGGAAATCGTTTGGGACAGGTGATTTTTAGAGTTCTTTGAGAAGGTAAAATCATGAAATGACTGCAATAGACTCTACCCGTGACCAGAGAGCTTATTTTTATCGAGCGGAAATCACTACTCTTGTTGGCCATCGGCAAAACGGCATGTCGTCTCGGGTCTTCAGATCCCGGGGTGTAAGATTGCCTAGAGCATTGTGCCTCTAACAATAGGCTGGTTTAATTCTTACACAGATAATTGGTATTGCTATTTAACATGGCAATGCCGCCAGCCTTCTGGCAACCCTTTCGTCGATAAGGAGGAATTCTTTAATTCTTTCGCCTGAACCTGTATGTCTGTATGAATGTCGCAGCCAACTAGCTAAATTAGCCGTTCAATCAACAACCTAACCTCTTTACTAAACAGCGCCATTCAACGAGCTTCCTGAATGATATTCAACCATTTGATCTAACAGCTAGGCAAACGACTTGGGTCGATGATGTTTCATTACTTGCCTAGCATTGTCGGCTCCCGCATTAGCCTTCTAACCAAAGCTATCTAAGTTGGATTGCGCTGCTTTTCTCAATAATCACTAACTTTCCGTTTTATTTCTTGGTGGTTGGTAACCCTATCGTACGAATAGCCTAAGCATTAGGTAGTAACTATTTATTAATCTGTGGCATTAGCCAGATTATTAAATGTTAGGTATAACAAACGTTACGGCTGAATGCCATTCGGACGCTATAACGCGCTAGTATATACAGTGCCACAGTGTAGTTATAGTTTGGACTGAAATATCGCTATGAGAAATATGCATGATGATTTTTCAGCCAAAGATCCCCAAGATAAGATTCCGGAGCCGACCGCATACGACGACTGCAGACGCATGCAGCAGATACAGCGTACCCATTACTTGTTAAACTCTGATACAGATAAAGGGGACCATTGAGAACCCGCAATGAATTACGCGTATCTGCTGCGTGCATCTGCAGTTGTCGTTTGCGATCACCTTCAGAATCTTACCTTTATCTCTCTACGGAACCCGTAAATATTTCTTCAAACCTGACCACTAAATATCCACGGTCCTGAGTGACCCAATTCGGACCCATCTGCCGAGCGCGCCATAATCACCATTATTAGTATATATTACACAATACTTTACTTACTGTACATCCATACGCTTTATTCATAATTGCCATGTCTTATAATGGAAAAAGGATGTCAAAAATTACTGCTTTTGGGCTGAATTATATCTTTGTACGTTTAGATACGCAGTTATTTATGTATTTACACAAAAAACATGTTCTAGAACTATAAGCTGTACTTAGTTAGGATCTGATAGCGCGGAATAATGTCTTAGAATGCTATTTTAGGTGTTAATGGACAATTATTACTGTTATTATTGATAATGGATTTAGATCACCTAAATCAGAAAAGTGATCGGTGTATTTTGGGGTGGATTTAATCCTTGAAAGCAAAGGGTGGGGTGGATACAATCTTCAGCCGCACAGAAAAAACACCCTGATAATTTTTTGGTCAAAGTGTGAAAACTACAGCGGATTCTTAATTATTTATCGTGCATACAAATAAACTTCAGGGCCCAAATTAAAAGTCCATACAAAAACCTAAAGCAAATCTTATAAATACAATGAGGACAAATCTTATAAATGAAAGGAAAATAAATTCGCAGATAAGGTTGTTTTGGATGTAGCTTGGATGAAACTGGAATTGACTCTCAGATGAAAAATATTTTCAGTAGATTATTTTTAATTACCAAACCATGTTACAATAACCTCATGTTGTGTTCCCGACGGTGCTCGGTGAGTAGGGTACCTACATGCTTGTCTGCTGCGCTGACGACACAGAACCTCTATGTTCTTACAGGGTCGGCAGCACAAGTGTGACTCCCTTGGTGTTGCCCTCGTCCATAAGCAACGGCAACGACTTTGCTTGCCTGCGACCTAAGTGGTTTAAAATATAGTAACTAGGTACTAACAATACAAAAAAAGAAAACCCTTGTAATGAATTAATCTAAATCTCTCTTGTTATTTATGTTGACTTGTTCCATCAAGCTTTCCCTTAACACAAAATTCACACAGCCTTTGTGAGAAACGCAAATTAAATTGCCCATTACAATAGTAATTAATAAGTAGACCTGTAGACTGTTGTCGGTACCATTTTTAAAAGAGAGATCTACAAAAAAAATAATACACAGTAGTGCACGTATTGATTATAATAATAACTACGAAAATATTGATATTAGCGCCATCTTGCGCTGAAAAGCTACATAAAATTAGGTATTGACATCTAGCACTGAATAGCAGAACTACGACGTTACCTAACGTTTACAAGTTATATGTAGTTCAACGTGAAATCAATAGATGGCACTAATGTTGTAAAGGTACTCGTAGTTTTGAAAGTAATTCATAGATGGCGCTGTAATAACCAACTACGGTACTATACGTAAGTAGTGACATCTAGCGTTAAATAGCAAAACTATAACGGCAGCTAACGTTTATGTGTCAAACATAGTTTAACATAAAATTAATAGATGGCAGTGCTGTTATAAAAGTACATATAGTTATGCAAGTAATTCATAGATGGCGTTGTAAAAAACAACTACGGTACTATACGTAAGTAATGACATCTAGCGTTAAATAGCAAAACTATAACGGCAGCTAACGTTTATGTGTCAAACATAGTTCAACATAAAATTAATAGATGGCAGTGGTGTTATAAAAGTACATATAGTTATGCAAGTAATTCATAGATGGCGTTGTAAAAAACAACTACCTTTTTAACGTCAGGAATCTGACCTCCACGACCCATTGGCAATATCAAAATCTTGTAGTTATATCAGAATAAATCACTCACTAAAAATAAAACGACGAGGCATATAACATAAAATATATATATTTCTTATGTCCTAAATACATTAATTACATCGATAAAGCTATTAACTAAAACCACCACGCGGGCGCCCACCATTTGCAACACAAACATAGCATTTTGATACACAATTTCTCGATAGTAAAACCAATGACTAATATGTATACTAGACAAGTTGTTTAGAACAAAAATGTGACACAGTTCCCGGGAGAGGAGAGAATTGGCGAGCGACATGGCACGTAGAAGGATACATGAGTTACAATGAATGACACCTACTATAATATTATACTGAATAGACACAAACTGGAAACAAAACGCATCACAAAAAACGGCATTAAAACGCGTTTAAACTGTCAATGTGTGCATGTCATGGGATGTAATTAATTGTATATGTCAACTTGTACCAAACTAATATTATTTTTTTACGTCGCGTTGTAATGACACTTGCTGCGCCTATAGGGTTTGTATAATATAAGCCTATCTTTATATTCTTAGCGTATCTTTTTGTAATGTTATACAAAAAGTTGCCAGTGGGTGATGGTCAGTTTAGTGATATCAATGTTTTTGTCCGCACAACCAGTCTAGGAGTACACATAAGTGATTGAACTTATAGGAATGTAATTTTCACATTTATTTAAACACCTATTGAATTAATTTTAAACCATTTGGTATGCAAATATACAAATTGTTTAAAATCGGAAAAACGAAAGCTCAGGTGGGACTCGAACTCGCGATCTTCCCCTTTTTCGAGTCCCGCCTGAGCTTGATTTCGCTTTTTTTAAACAATTTATTGAAACATCAATTTTACTAAACACAAAATATTTCGTTAACGCAGAATTGCGAAAACCGTTTCCTTTATACATAATATAATTTTAGATCGACTAGCTTCGGTGTTTTTTTAATATTATTACACAAATTATTATTATTCCCTCCAACCCTACCAAATAAGCTAAATTGCTTGATTGTATTAAAAGTGGGTTTACGTCGATAGACTCGATAGTGTAATGGCCAGGATTCGAACCCGGAACGTCTCGATCGTAAGGCCGTCTTTATAACCATTCTTTTTGTCGCACAACGAATGCCTACACCTCAATATCTTACAGAGTAGTTAAACCCGTTAAATATTAGTTCTAAAATTGTCTAGTCACAAACAGTTTTAACAACTCTATGAAGGTATTGTCACTCGGACGTGCGATAGAGACAACGCTATACAAATCCGAAATAAGCCGATCTTAGCTGATCTTTCGCTCTTTTTCCCGATGTGCCAAATAAAATCGCAAGTAATATAATATATTTTTTAAAGAAATCTAATGAGTGAACCATCCGTCTGATGTTAAGCGGTTACCGTCAGTTATAAACTCTTGCAAAACTAGAAGTAACACATTGCAAATATCCACAGGCTATGGTGACCAGCTTGCCATCAGACCCCAGACGGGTTATTTGCAACAGTATTAGTATAAAACGATAGTGCGATATGTCATAGCCGAGTTATACGAAACAACACAGTTAAGCGAATACATATATTTTTTTAATTAAACTATTTAAGGGTCCGTTCATATCGTATTATTTCGTCACATAAAAATTTCGTCACAGTAACACCCTTTGTTACAGTATGGTCATATAACTCCCCCCAACGGTGTCCTATCATTTGACAAAAAACGAATGACAAATTTTCATTTGACAAACAACGTTTGACAAAATTATACTTGATAAATGTATCATTTGACAAACTATTGTTTAATAAACTACTCATTAGACAAAATATTTATTTGGAAAAAAATCATTATATAAAACATCATTTTACAAATTCATTATTTTAAAAACATGTTAGTTGACAAACAGACAGTTAGTGATAGATTATTGAAAAAGTTGCTCATTCCAACTTGGATAGATTAGGTTAGAAGGCTGTTAGCCGCATTAGCCTTCGTGGTTATATTTTTAAACCATGCAGAACTTTATTTAGTCAAATGAACATTTTTAAAACAAAATTTTAGCAATCGAAATGTTTTCGAATACATTTGCGAAACGTGTATTATGTCAAATGATTACTTTTAAAGTAATATGTTTGCGAAATGAAAGTTTGTCAAATGATTAGTTTTTCAAACGTTGTTTGTCAAATGATGTTTTGTCATACGTTTTTTGTCAAACAATGGTGAACCGTAACCCGTGCTATCAAAAGATACCCAAAATCACGTATTACGCATATATTTTGTGCCGTCACTATGGTCAAGATATATGCCGCCTACGAACGACCCCTAAACAGCAACATTTATTTCTTAACCCCCTTCTTCTTCTTCTTTCTATTTCTCACATCACTATACTCATACTCAACTGTAGTCCCACTCAGATCCTGGTACCCATCAGTCTTCTGACTTTCGTAGTTAGCAAAGTTAATTCCCTCAGTTTGTTGGTAGTTCTCGGAGAATGTCTCAGAGAACTTTGCGCTGAGCGTCTCCGAGCCGAAGAATTTGTTGGAGAAGTTCTCGGTGGGTTTCTGTAGATTGTGGTACTTTTCGGATTGCGGGTAGATGGTGTTTATTATGTTGGTTGCTATAGCAACCGGCGTGGCGGGGTACGTCCCCTGTTGGAGCGGTCAGAACTTCAGATCCTGGGGAACGAAAAGGAATAATTAAAAGCAGTCTTTTCTTTCATGCTAATTGCTACTGAAGAAATAGCTACTATATAGTTTGAAAGCCCCACTAAGCCCTTCGACTCAAGTCAACCTTTCCTGCTGATTGATGAATGACGCTTTAATGCAGGCTTTCTTCACAGGATTGGCAGGTCAGATGGCAGTCACCCACATAAAAGTCAAAACAACCTAATGAAACGAAATTTGAACTAATACCGAATTTCACGAGTGAAAATCTACTCAACTAAGTAGTCACATTCTACAGATTCTACTCAGTGAAAATCATCGTGTACAAATGAACTTAAGCAGTTTAAAATTGAATTGAACGAGTATCCTTTGATCGGTAAAACCCAGTTTAGTATTAGTTAATAGAATTTAGTTATCATATATCATTCTAAGTCACAATGTGAAGTATGTCATATGGACTCCTAGCTATTGCACTAGTAGGGGAAGGGGAAAAGCGAAGTATGTCATATTATGGACTCCTAGCTATTGCACTAGGGGAAGGGGAAAAGCGAAGTATGTCATATGGACTCCTAGCTATTGCACTAGGGGAAGGGGAAAGCGAAGTATGTCATATGGACTCCTAGCTATTGCACTAGGGGAAGGGGAAAGCGAAGTATGTCATATGGACTCCTAGCTATTGCACTAGGGGAAGGGGAAAAGCGAAGTATGTCATATGGACTCCTAGCTATTGCACTAGGGGAAGGGGAAAGCGAAGTATGTCATATGGACTCCTAGCTATTGCACTAGGGGAAGGGGAAAAGCGAAGTATGTCATATGGACTCCTAGCTATTGCACTAGGGGAAGGGGAAAGCGAAGTATGTCATATGGACTCCTAGCTATTG
The DNA here is from genome assembly GCA_914767945.1 of Eilema depressum. Classification (NCBI taxonomy): domain Eukaryota; kingdom Metazoa; phylum Arthropoda; class Insecta; order Lepidoptera; family Erebidae; genus Eilema; species Eilema depressum. The sequence goes on from OU612040.1 coordinate 5,870,721, forward strand.
CACTAGGGGAAGGGGAAAGCGAAGTATGTCATATGGATTCCTAGCCATTGCACTAGGGGAAGGGGAAAAGCGAAGTATGTCATATGGACTCCTAGCTATTGCACTAGGGGAAAGGGAAAAGCGAAGTATGTCATATGGACTCCTAGCTATTGCACTAGGGGAAGGGGAAAAGCGAAGTGTGTCATATGGACTCTTAGCTATTGCACTAGGGGAAGGGGAAAGGTGAAGTATGTCATATGGACTCCTAGCTATTGCACTAGGGGAAGGGGAAAGGTGAAGTATGTCATATGGACTCTTAGCTATTGCACTAGGGGAAGGGGAAAGGTGAAGTATGTCATATGGACTCTTAGCTATTGCACTAGGGGAAGGGGAGAGGTGAAGTATGTCATATAGACTCCTAGCTATTGCGCTATGGGAAGGTGAAATATGTCATATGGACTCCTAGCTATTGCGCGAGGGGAAGGGGAGAGGTGAAGTATGTCATATAGACTCCTAGCTATTACGATAGGGAGAGAGGGGAGGGAGAGTGGGGAGGGAGAGTGGGGAGGGTGTAGGTTACCTTGATGGCCTGCGGCAGGTCGGGCAGCTTCATGTCGCGGAGCTGCTGCGGCAGGTTCATGCTCTTGACCGCCGACACCGCTCGAGCCGGCGCTGCCGATATACCCGCCTGGAGAGAAACATACAGGACGATATTAAAAGAGATATAATGAACCGTACGACAAAAAGAATAAATGGACGACTGATAATGAGTTACTTTAAATACTGAGTGGGCGACTAAAATACTGAGTGACCCGTGTGTCACTAAATTGTGAAGTTATGAGGATTCGAGTATAGCGCGCCTCAACTTTGGATAGGTTAGGTTAGAAGGCTAACGCTGGAGCGGAGCGGAGCTACCGCTTTAGCCTTCGTAGTTATTTTTTTATAACCATCCTTTATAGTGGCTCACTTAATATTTTTGTACGCCACATTCAGTAATTTTGACACCCATAAATTGAATAAAATGTTTCTTCACTATAGCTGCCAACCTATTATTTTTACTAGATACCTGCTTTTCGGATTAATTTGTGGCCGCGTTAAATACAACCCATATTAAAATATGTGGCTTTAATACAATCTTGCCCGTTTTGCGTCTAGCAATGCACCCCTGCCGGGTCCCGAAGGAAGGTCTTTACAGGGTCGACAACGCGAGTGCGACGCCCCTGGTGTTACACGCGTCTATAGGCCACGGTAACCACTTTCCATCAGGTGGGCTTTGTGCTTGTCTGCCACCAAGTGGTATAAAAAACGGCGGACTGCTTATTCTTAGATGAAACGCCTAATTGACCACCAGTCCTAGATATTCCTTTAACTGCCTCTGTGGCGTAGCGGTAGTGAACGCGGCCGCTACGCAGGAGGCGCGGGTTCGATCCCCGCTCAGTGCAAATATTTGTATGCATGAATATGAATATTTGCATTGATCTGGGTGTTTCTATGTATAATATGTATGTGTTTACGAAAAAAATGTATCTAAGTATGTTTATTCGCATTCTAGAACCCATAACACAAGCTAATTAAGCTATGCTTACTTTGGGTCTAGATAGCGTTGTGTAGAATGTCCTACAATATTTATTTATTTCTGGATCTTCTACAATAAAACCACACAGCTCCATACCTCAGCCTTCTGCATCTTGTTCTGTTCCTGCAGCCTGCAGAGGATATCGGCCATGTTGGTCTGCAGCACCATGCCGCCCATCACCAGCTCGTCCAACACCTGGTGTGCTGCGTCCGCGTGGAAGATCAGGTCCAATTCGCACACGTTCTCGAAGCATTTGTCCAGGGTCTCGACGAATACCTAGTGATGGTACGGATATTGAATGATTATACTTAGATATATATCCTCTATTATTTTTTTCTACTCTCAATAATGCACCTACTAAATTTTCTCTGCACCACCTTTGGTTGACTGGTAGAGAATGCCTGTGGCATTAAGTCCGCCTATGTACTTGTGCATGAAGTTTTATAAATAAATAAATAAATAAATATAGGGGGGAGCCCCACCCCAGTCCCTGTTGCCTGATAATTTAGCTTTATAATGGCGAAAGATTTTTTTAAATCGCTTCACGGAAAATATCGAGGTCTAGCCAAATCCGTAGTTAAGACTGGTGAAGCAGACCCCAGACTAGAATAGAACAGAATAGTTCGCTAACTCGCTAATTCTTTTATTAGAATATTCCTTGAAATACGAAGATGGTTCTTACGGAGAGAAAAATTAAAAAAAAAAAGAATCGGCTGTTAGGCGGTACGAAGTTCGCGGGGTCAGCTAGTTTTAGTATAAAAATAAAATTATAGGTGGTATTTATGCTACCTGTGACCTGAGGGCTGGTTTATTCCTTAAAGGGAGGAATTCCTTGACGCCTGTACCTGCAGCTTTTTATATAGGTATGTTATGTATTGTTTTTTTTATATTATGTAGATAATTGTAATTTATTGATGAACAAATAAACGGTCCCCGAATTATAGGTTCATTCATCAGTGCCACTCCCAGAAATGACGACATACCAGTCAAATCAATACGCGGACCTCGGGGTCCTGACTGTTAACTTCGGAATGCCCCCTGGACATCATTATGAGGATGAAAATAGTGCAACACTGTTTTGTTTATTATTATTATTACTGCGGCATTTTTAGGACGACAAGCTCCACTGCGGCATTTTTAGGACGACAAGCTCCACTGCGGCATTTTTAGAACTACAAACTCCACTGCGGCATTTTTAGGACGACAAGCTTCACTGCGGCATTTTAAGGACGACAAGCTCCACTGCGGCATTTTTAGGACTAGAAACTCCACTGTGGCATTTTTAAGACGACAAACTCCACTGCGGCATTTTTAAGACGACTGGAGTCATCTGTCAAAATTTCTTTGGATTCCATAGGTGCATTACCTGTATTAGATCCAGTATGCCCAGCTCGCTCTCCGAGGAGTCCACGCAGAAGACGAAGTATAACGTGGCGTAGTGTCTATAGATGAGCTTGTAGTCGGACCCACCGATTAGGCTGAAAGGTAATTTTAAAACAATATTAAACAAGAAATTAAATTACTTGTTCTTGAGTTGTGCTTGGGTATGTTAGTTTAGTGGCAGTTATTCTGCATCTGAAAGCTGATGAATCATCATCATCATCTTCATTACGATATCTTTTCTTGGTTACACTTAAAACCTGGCTTTGGAGCTCTGGGCCTCATATTATTTTCGATTGGTTTGCTGACTTTTAAGACAGTGACTGTTGTCTGACCTCCCAATCCAATCTTAGAAAGTAATCTTGATTGTGGTGAAGCCCAATCATGAGCAGCAAGGCTCCCGCGAGCACAACTGCAGTCCGACTCAAACTCATGGGGAAACCTGCTTGGGAATCTCATTCATCAATCTATATATAATCCAGGGAAGGAAACGGTGAGAAAATATGGAAAAATTAGGAGGAGAATACTAAAAACTACAATTTTATTATCCTATACAAACTTGTAACTTGTCAAACATCTGATGTTTCAAATATACTTATGGTTTACATTAGGAGGCAAGTGATATGAAGTTCACCGGGTCATCTAGTCAGCATTAAAACACTGTGATGGTTACCTGCCCCCCTCGAGGAAGTTGCATACATTGTCTTCTCGTTTGGAGACCAATTGGAAAGTCTCCTTTATGATTTGCTGCTGCATGTCTTCATTCTGGAAATAAAAGTAGCCAATTTAGTTACTGCTGATACTAATTGTGTACTGTGGATTGTTTTTGGTTTTTTTTTTTAACTAAAATTTTTAATTCCATGCTATCGAATTCAATTAATCTATAATGAATAAATGTAATGATAGATGAAATGAATAAATAAAGAAGTGCAGCAGTAGCCATATAATAGTGCATGAGTATGTGGTGAATTTATTGAATGCATAACAAAGACCAAATCTTAGACCGGTTTTAATCGATTAAAATTATTGGGTCATAATTATGCGGTGATGGAACCCGTAGGCAGATTCATAGCATTAGAATTCGTCCAATTTTTGCTTTATTAATCACTTAAAATTATCGATAGACATAAACAAAATACGTAAGCCATTGCCTGTGAAAAACACACTTTCACTTACAAAATATTGGTAGAACTTCGATAACCGCGGCTTCCCATGGTTGTTAAATACCAATATTGCCTTTATCATTGCTCTAATTTGATTAACACTTAACAAATACGAACGAGAGCCGATTTCTTAGTTTTTTGTTCAACTTTTTGTCGTAAAGCGTGAGTTGTCATGTGTCATATTATCGATTTGTATTTATGACAATGACACTGACATCCGTTACCACGTTCAGAAATTTATCATTAAAACTGTACAAGTGTACACGCATGGGATTTTAGGTTACGAGCACATTGTTGAGATAAAATCAGTGTGGCACAGTTTTAAATTTTTTTCCAGTAGGTAGAATTAGTAAAACAAGGTAAAAAGTTTTATTTTCATTCTCCATGTAGTCCATACACTCTATACATTCAAATATAATATGTTGGAAATAAACAAACATCACCTTATTGTCATACCTGTTGATTTATCACCAAATTCCAGCAAGGGCTTCCCTTTAGGGGTTGCGGAGTCACTCCCGTAAAAGTCGAAAAGAAGCTAAATCAATAATGTAGACTAAAAATAGTAGAGGAACCGACCCCGAGGTCTATGTTGACAACTTTGGATGTAACCGGGATTGAAGCTGCTGATGATGGTGATATTTTAAGCAATTTATTCAATGAATCAAATATTATACCTAAGTAACGCTTTCATGCTGAGTTCAAGTGTAATTTAAACTCATGTATGAGTCACAGTTATTTGGAAATATACGTATTGCTCACGACTATTTTCCTCCGGGGTAGGCAGAGACAACAGCCTGCTAGCAGTCTCCATAAATACCTATACTTCACGAGCTTCCTGTACTCTGTCATTATCTTAATTTAAAGTCAGTATCTTTAACGTGAGCTGCTATTTTGTCTTATGTTTAACTAAACAAAGTGACGTATAAAAATTATTGTTTTTAGCATAATAATTATATTGCTATTAGGTATGTGTATTAGGGTGTCCCGATAATTTTTTTTTTTCGATTTTCGTTACACAAGACCCCCCAAAAGTTGCGTTATGAGTTGTAGATTACCGTAAAAATAATAATAAAAATATATGAAAATATCTTGAGGGCTCTACCGGCACTTTTATTTTTCAAAAAATCACTTATGTGACCCTTCAGTGCATATCGTCTATAATTATTTTTTTACATTAATCACATTTTATTTTGTAATTAAAATGATATTGAGACACCAATTTACGATTTGCAAGTAATGAAAAATGTATTTCCTATAAAGAATAGGTTTGGCTCGAATGCGCGAAATTAATGTTTGGACTTGTTTTTCTCAAATTCTCTACTACAATGGCGAGGCAGTTCGTCTCATTTCCATTGCGGTTTTATTGCTGAAAAAGGTGTCACTCCGTACTTTCTTGTGATAAATTACGTGTTTCAGTTATAGATATAATATAAATAATACTAAATTCAACACAAAGTGAGGCTAGGTACTTGTCCAAAATAAAAACCAAAATCTCGTGGTAAGAATTCAAATTTTAGTGTTTTAAATACCCTGGGAGAGGTGCTCTTTTCTGCTTCACTGACTTTTAATATCTTGCTAAATACAAAGTCTCAAATATGGTCTCTATCGTCAAATAACATGGCTATAAGCAATTTCATCGGGTGCGCGTAAAAAACGTCGATCACTGAATCTATAGATCTCTGTCTATCAGGTAAACATCGGAAATATCTACACATAAGTAATCATTTGAACAATATGATTGACTCCTTCTTTAAATGATGGCTTTTGCTTGTTGAAAAACCAAACGAGACCACATAATGAGGCCGTCAAGCTGAGTGCCACCATTGTAACATGGTACGTGTTGTAATGGTGGCCCTCTTTTCAGAGACTTTGCCTTCAGCTTACCATCAGGCGAGGTGAAGTCAAATTGACGTGTCCTATATAAAAAAAAAAAAAAAAAAAAAATCTCAAGCAGCTGCAATTTTTTCTGACGGCGAAACAGTTAGTACTTATGTTAAGTCTGAGGCCCGTATTCTAGAAAGAAACTCAGTCCTGAATCTCAATTTACCATAGGACAGATTGTATTGATAGACTGAAGGATTTCACAGATTGTCGTTACAACCTGTCCTCAGATAAATCGATATTCAGAACTGAGTATCGTTCTAGAATACCGGCCTGAGTATGCTGATGGCGTTTGGCTTCTTGTTAAGCAAAACCTATAATTTAAAGACGGAGGCAAGCATATTTTTTAAATTATTACGTACTCTCAATTTTTACCTGATAGACAGAGATCTACTTAAAGATGCAGTGATGGAGAGAAACGCTTTTTACGCGCACTCAGAAAACTTGCTTATTGCCATGTTATTAGCTGACTGAGACCATATTCCAGATCTTACATCTCGCAAAATATTAAGGCCAGAGAACTGGTTCTCGCTGCTGCTGAAGAGCATTTTTCTCAAGGTATTTAAAATACTAAAACTTAACCTCATAACACGAGATTGAATACTTTGGTGAGAGCGAGACTGTGAGATATCTCAGCTCCACTGATCCTGCGACACATCTCCAATGATGGACTCAGAATTAAGGCTAAAGAACTAAACCTTGATATCGTTGACTTTCCTTGTCACACACAGACAATAGAAAGTTGTTTTAAATTAGTGACGGAGGCTTCTCAAATCGTCATGAATGCTACAGCTCGGGATGCATTCATTAGGAACATATCAAAATGTCACGCGGAAATACCTTGTTTTGACACAAAAATAAGTTCCGTTTTTTATGAATAATTATTGATTTTATTGTATTTCAACTATTTTTAACACTGGACTAACTCATTTTTGTACTCTTAAATTTAATAAAAACCATTATAATGTTATTTTTGTATGAATTGTAGCTTATGTTAGGAACCCCTAAAAATTGCACATTTCTTAAACTTCAAGGTCCGGTAGAGCCCTCAAGATGACAGATATGTAATAAAATTTAATGATAATCGTAATGTACGCGTCAAAACGCAACTTTTGCTACCTCTTGCGTAGCCGTAGCTCAACATTTTTTTTTCTCCATACATCGACGGGACACCCTAATGTGTATTGATGCTAGTTCATTAAAACATGCATGATTATTCATACACCTATAAAGTGAAATATTGAACTGATGATCAGGTGCGCTCACTCACCTATACGCGTTTGCCACTTGGATGGCTGACCACATATTATTACTTCATCTGAGTGTACGTCACGTCACAAGTCGGTCCTGGCTGTCAATAGTCATTAGTACAAGACGGGGAGCTTTAAGGCTAACCCTGTGTCAGTGGCCATTAACCATAACTCAGGCTGGGAGGCAGCCGCGCCGCTCCCAATATTCCGGGATGAAAGGCTTCGGATGCGACCGGAACTAACGCAGGGATGATATCATGTCACCCTTGCGTTAGTTATATGAGTATAATTTTATTACTGTATAATATTTTTCACCAATAACACTTGAAAAAGGGCCATCAAAAACAGTGAATAAAACGCTCAATTCACTGAGTGAATAAAAAATTCGAATATGGAACATGCGCAAATGTAACGGATTGTAGTAAAACATGCAAAGAGATTGCATACTCTCACCTTATAAACGTACTAAAAGACACCTAAATGTAATCACTAGCTGTATGGAATGTGGCTCAGTTTAAATAAAGAAAAAAAAAATGCCGCCAATTTTCCGTGCAATTTTCCTTGTAAAAGTTTCTGTTTGTCTTTGAATCTTAAAATGACTTCATCCAGTGATTAAAATAAAACTCTCATATTCTCGAACGCGAAAAGATTCCGCAGCCTTTTCGCACTAAAGCGGTAGCTATATTGCTGATAATTTACTGCTTCTTTTATGTAGGTACTATACATAATAAAATTTTATTCATAATCACAGAGTAATTGTTTTCTCGTAATCAATTATGAAAAGTAGCGTACCTAACACGTGAAAAAATAATTCATCTCGGCTCTTGTATCCCTCGATCCGCTCAGGTTTCTATCTAGAATCCCTCGCTAACCTTCGCTCCTCTCAGGATATAACTTTTAGTACCTCGAAAAGAATTCATTTTTTTTCACTTATTGGGTAATCTACTAATTCCTACCAGCGCTGTTTATTCACTTTCAGTCAATTATTGTAATTTAATTTTACCTCTCTGTATTTTTATATGATGTGACTGCATGTACCCATGAATAATGTTAAGTTTAGTAAACATATTAAAATAAACACAGTCTACGTTATTTACTATTATTTGAATGGGGCGTCAGTCATGCTATAATAATATCGTTTTACTAATTAATAAGTTACATGGTATGTACCTCCCCTAATGGTAGCATTTATCCATTAAAGAATAGTAGCTTATTACTCAGCACACTAGCAACACTCAAAATCTCGCGAACGCGTTGTGCTGTCCGCTGTAAACCGCGAGTGTCACAATAGAAGAAAATCGTAAAAACGAATGATTATTGTGTGAAATAAACATTTATTGTTCACTTTCACGTTCTGTATAGTGTTGAATGTTTGATGGAAGCCCATCATCGCGCCGCTGATGTCTCACTTGTGATAAGCAGGTCAGTGAAATTAAAGCTGGACATAGAATATGTTGTTGTCTTTATTTGGATGTCTGGAGGGTTCTGGTGGTGTCGTGTGGCTTATTATGATTCTACGTGACTTTGAGAGTCATCTTTACGCTAGTAGCATAGCTGAAACTGATTATAATATGAAAATAATGAGTATTCATATCGTTTGGTTATTCGTATCTCTAGTCTTTCGTTTGGAAAGTAGAACCGCTAGTCTAGGGTTAAATTCAGTTTAAAACTGTGATTACCGCTGCGGTTTGAGCGCCGGGTTAAGGTTATACGTCTGAACTATCTAGCTTTACGCGATAGATACCGAACTACGTGTTCCTACAATATTATCATGAATTTTCGCGTAAATATTTTGTTTTTCAGCAGTAGTACGCTTATCTAGCCCGAATTATTAGTTTTAATTCGTGTTTAAGTACTATAATTGCTTCTACGTCTATGTACTACTTTCGTAACACAAACAGTTCAGTTGATAATACAAAATATTGTATTCATCAACTTTTTTGTAACTTGACAACTTTTAAAAAACTTATTTTATTTACTTATTGACTTATTCACATCATTAGAAAATCTTATCCACTATTAACTTGAAACTTTGGGTAAACTTTTTTGTAAATACATAATATTATAGATTGCAAATATATACATTCAAGCATATAAGTCTTTGCACTGATTAGGAATCAAACCTGAAATGTCTGACATACCTAGTTGAATACTTTACCGCTACACTATAATTTTACACATAAAACTTATTTAATGTGTAAAGTGTATGATCTGATATTTGAGACAACCAATCTTATTATGTTTGATATTATAGATTTTTATGCAAGGAGGAAGGAACGGCAAAAAATAATATCTATCAATAGACTTGTATTCAGATTGAAATATCTTTAATGTTTTCTAAATCCTACTGTCAGTAGTAGATAGTGTCAAGCAAGGGAGACACCAGTAAACGGACAGATGATATATACCCTTCATGTACCATTAATATTATTTTCAATTTGTTAATAAATGATTCTTTCATACTTTCTATAGAAAAAAGTTAAGATTTTTGACCCACACAGAAAGAAATAGAAGTGTTTTGAAAGTAATTGTATATTATTAGCACTAATAAATAAAAGTTAATAGTATTTAAAGACACTTTAATAGGAGACCCAACTATAAAGTTAAAAATAATTGTTAATTACTTTGAGATAATTGGAATAACTGTTTAAATTAATATAACTTTTCTATTGTAAAGGCCTTTATAATAATTTAATTTGGTAGTGTGCTAAAAATGTACCGAACCATAACCCATCAGGCCTTGGCTAGCCTTGACTTGGTTATGAGCACAAATCTATACTCGTTTAAAAAGGAAAAATTTGTAATTTTGTATGTAACAAATAAACTATTTGAAAAATACTTCCGCCATTAGAAAGGCACATTTTCAGGTACTATCACCAAGTGGTCCCTCACTATGGGCCTTATGAGTAAGCTCAAAGTAGCCCAACGAGCTATGGAGAGGGCTATGCTCGGAGTCTCTCTGCGAGATCGAATCAGAAATGAGGAGATCCGTAGAAGAACCAAGGTTACCGACATAGCCCAGCGGATTAGCAAGTTGAAATGGCAGTGGGCAGGGCACATAGCACGGAGGACTGATGACCGATGGGGTCGAAAAGTCCTCGAGTGGAGGCCACGTATCGGCAAGCGCAGCGTAGGACATCCACCCACAAGGTGGACAGACGACCTCATAAAGGCCGCGGGAACGCGCTGGATGCGAGACGCTTCCAACCGGTCCTATTGGAGATCTATAGGGGAGGCCTATGTCCAGCAGTGGACTTCCTATGGCTGAAATGATGATGGTGATGATGATGATCACCAAGTGTCACATTGTCTGAGGTTGAGCAGAAACTAGTGTTTTCTACTATCAGTAGAAAACACTAGTTTCTGCCATCCGTTTCTGTCATCACGCTACTGTCAGTCATGAACTGGATCAGACTTCCTCACAGGAGGAGCGGCAAGCAACAGCTAGTAATATAGAAAGTCAATGCCCTCTGCTTTACACTAATCCCTACTAATATTATAAATGCGAAAGTAACTGTCTGTCTGTCTGTCTGTCTGTCTGTCTGTCTGTCTGTCTCACTTTTACAACTAAACCACTGAACCGATTTTGATGAAATTTGGTATAGGGGTAGATTAGACCTTGAGAAAGGACATAGGCTATGTTTGGTCGCGATAACCGACATCCACGCGTGCGGAGCCGCGGGCAAAAGCTAGTATATTATAAACTTGCTATAACTTTCTTATTCTGACTTTATGTTTTCTAATATGACTGTAGTATATCATCATCCTTCTAGCCTTTTCCTAACTAGAGTTATTTTTTAGCCTAGCTACCATCTGACCTGCACAACCCACTAACGATAACAATGTTTTGTAGCTAGAGATAAGCGGGTCTAAAAAGGCCACATTGAGTGATTCTGCTAAAAACGAGTAACTTTATGAATTCCCAGTAGATCTCAATAGATTCTTATTAAATTTGTAAAATGGTCACTCATATGAGCAGGATAACAATAGTTCATTATAATAGGCAGATTCCAATTTACTGTAAATATTGCTGCATGATAAAAATATTATCCTAATACAATTCCAATGGCTTTTTTAGACCTGCAGTTGTCGTACTTTTCAGCGTTGATTTGATTATGCATAATGACTGCTATAGGTTAAATGAAATTTGGAAGCATCGATTTAGAAAGAGAAAAAGAGAATCGTCCTCGGGCGGGACTCGAACCCGCGATTTTTCCCTTACAGGGGGAATGCTCTGACCACTGAGCCACTGAGACCGCACGAAGCCAATCCAAATTCCTCTAGATAATTCCGTCTTTGGGGCGACGGTGGAGCCATCTACCGATACTCATACGAGTATAGAGGAATTTGGATTGGTTTCGTGCGGTCTCGGTGGCTTAACGGTCAGAGCATTGCACTGTAAGGGAAACATCGCGGGTTCGAGTCCCGGACGAGGTCGATTGTCTTTTCTCTTTCTAAATCGACTGCTATAGGTGTTTGTGATTGACTGCTATTATGCCAATATGTTAAGAATGGTCACCCATCCTAAGACTGACCTGCCTAGTGTGGTTATCACATAGCCACAAGCCCCTGTACGTTTAGTATAAGAAAATAATTCCAGCTCCATGTATCATTTAACTAATCAATCTCCAATAAATGCGGTATGCCATCTGTATTGACATCAATAATGGTAATCAATATTAATTGACATATAAGCGGGGTCAGTCTTGTCTTACTGAAAAAATATTGATTCATTGTGGTTTGAAGTTGAATAAAATAAATATATACAGCGAATGAGTGCCTGCTTGACGGCAATAAGCTCACATGGGACCGTAGGTCAATGTTGGCGAAATGTGGGTGTTCAGTTCACACACCTATGCTTACCCCTTCAGGCATTACATACTCATAGTGATGGGTCCCTTTAGATTTGGCTTATGAGCGTTTTATGGAAGCGACTGCCGTCTGACCTCCCAACTCCTATAAGCCTTGTCCGTCAATCAAGGCGTACCAGCTTGCAGGTGAGGTTGGCTTGGACTCGAAGGTCTTAGTGCACCCTATACCCCATAAACCCTATTGTTTTCAAAGAATATTAGTAAACAAAATTAATCACGGATTTACGTCGTCGGTAGTGTAGGCCAGGATTCGAACCCGGGACCTTTCGATCGTAAAGCCAAGGCCCCAACAACTGAGTTATTTAGGTACACTACGTCGTTGTGTGCATGCGTTTCTTTTTCTATGCACTCTATGGAGCAATATGGAGGGCAAGGACGTACGTGACCAAGCTGTAGGCAGGCCAAAGGCAATATGCATTCGAAGTCGGTGTCAATAGTTGTCATTGTCACGTTTTGTTGCGATCTCCATGACGTGCTTATAAGCGAATGTTTTGGGCCGCGATCTAGAAAGAGATGGAGCTATATTAGGGTCCCTCTGAACCGCGGTCTAAAACACAATTGCTTATGCGCGTCATGGTAAGACCCTGATCCCACGAAGGCAAACAATGACTGCTAACTATACTACTAGACAAGCTTGGAACAAAAATTGTGTTGCTGTCCCGGGGGTGAGACGCAAATGGGGATAGGGCTGCCTTTTTAGGGTTCCCTATCTCGGTAATACCGCAACATACATGGTACGGATACGGAACCCCTCGTGCGGGAGTCCGACTTACACTTGACCGGTATTTTTGTGACGTCAACCAAAAGTAGCTTCCCTACTCTTGCTATGGATCCTTGAGTATTGTATGCTGTTTTGCTTCGCTTAGCACTTATCACAATGAAAACCCTTTTTCATAAAGTACAGCCAACGACATAAGTTGATTAACTCTAAAATATTTATAATATAATCATTTTTATTGTATTTATTATGTATTGTGTATTGTATTTATAAATTGATTTATAAGTGATCCCCAGAAGACAGTTATCATTATCACATCACAACATATCTAATGTTTTGCTTCATTAGTTTATGAGAGGTTTAGAGGCTACAGTGATCAATAAATAAATAAAAATTAAGCTACTTTTGACGTTAACTGAAACATACCTATAAAATCTACATTTCTTAAATTAATTACTATATTTGAATCAGTTTTGTTTGCTTTATCGTGATCAAATCCATCTAAATCAAATGAGGATGTCCGCAACTACGATAAAATACCACAGTGTGCGTCTCTCGGAACGCCTGTACCTGTTATTGCATATAAATGACTTCATAACGGGCTCACTGCGTCACTAAGCGGAAGATCGGTCGCGCGCCTGTGTGAGTTGTTAACTATATATGTATGTGTGTATAGGCGTTCCGACGCGGCAGTTACGCCGGCGTCAATCAGCGGAAGTCTCACGTCGAGCACGCACGTACGGGATGTTTGATACCGAAAGATTTGTTTTGGAAGTACAAAATAGACCTTGCCTTTGGGATTCTAGAGAAAAATATGACAGGTCGACAAAGAAACCAGCATGGGAAGAGATAGGGAGCTTGCTTTACAAGAATTGGGATGGTGAAACGGAAAATAAACAGCGAGAACTGGGTGAGTTTGTCGTTTATTGATTTATTGTTACATTACGGGTTAATGTTTGACACGTCGGGAGGTAGAGTGAGAGTTCGGGTAAGATCGGTTAGTTTCATTTTTAACCGACTTCAAAAAAGGAGGAGGTTCTCAATTCGAGTGTTTATATTTTTTTTTTTATGTTTGTTCGTTCATAGCTCCGCCATGCGTAGACGGATTTGCAAAATTCTTTTTTTTATAGAGTGATATCTCTTGTCGTACGTCTGATTGACAGTTTGATATGAAGTTATCACACTGGCAATGGCATCCGATGTACGACAGAGAGAATGCTGTACATATATAAAATCAATTTTAGCTGACGTCTCACTCTTTTTTCCGACGACCTAAGTCAAAAACCGTGTAAGTGCTGTATTGTTATTAGGTAAGGTATGCATCGTGTATGTTTCTGCGCGTCTCTGAAGGGGAAGGGGAATGTTAATCCTTAACAACGCGTCGGGGTCGCGCACAGAACTGTGTTTAATAAAGAATTCTTCTTATTGTTAGTTCAGTGGGGTCTTGGTGGATTTATTTCAATGTAAAGATCGTCTGTAAGTTTGTTATTGTTCAGCCACTTCTGAAGGCGACAGTACTTTACAAGTTTTCACTACTTTTGGGACAACCGACCGTCCCGAAATCACGTGATGAAGTATAAAATTCCAAAGGAATTACTTGAAATAGAATAATGTTACTTAGTGAAACGTATGTATTTAATGTTGCAGTGGATGAACTCCAAAAGAAATGGAAGCATCTAAGGGACTATTACGTGAAAGAGAAAAAGCTAGAAGAGGTAAACGGAACTGCCCCCAAGAAACGCAAAACTTCTTACGTTGACATGCTGCAATTTTTGGATGTTTTGAAGGAGCCTCGGACCTCCTCCGGTATTATAAGCTCGCCAGTCACTGACCATACAGAAAACTCCTATGACGAAACACCAACTTATACGACCTCTCAACAAACCTTAATTAAGAATTCAAGAAAGACTGAAGAAGTTCCAGTGCCCTCTCAAATTAAAAACAAAACAAAGATGGCGGCCGATCCACCAAATTTAAACATAGAACAACCGCCAAAAGAAAACGAAGATGCAGATACGAAATTTTTACTGTCATTACTTCCTCAAATGAAGAGTTTAAATGAGAGACAGAATTTTGAATTTAGAATAGAAGTGATGAATTCTCTTTACAAAATCAAATATCGTAACCCGTATAACATGTCACATAACACGCACCCTTACAATGATCCTGGGTATACTTATGAACCATCACCCGCTGGGTATACAGCTGATGTCGCACCACCAGTATACCCAAGTATAAGCTCCAATTCGCCCATACAGTCACCCGAACATAATGAAAGTCAAGGTCAATCATCAGCTGATATGAAATCGCACAAGCAATTGAGAAAATCTACCAAATATATTAAAATTGAGACCGATTAGAACAATAATACGGCTAATTACCTACGTGTCTTGCGAATTCTACAACTTTAAAAATTAAAAATGTTGTTAATAATAATTATAAGAAATATTTTGTTTTATTTTATTATCTGCTTGTGCTTGCAATGTTTAATAACAGATTTACTGCGACGGAAGTTCGGCGATGGAATCTCCATCAAGTGTAGACCTGACAGTCCGGATAACAAAGGAGTGTCTTGATTCTATAAAGATTATTTCTTTCGAAACCTTGTAGAATCAGTTACTTGTGATTCTGACACTCTTGATATGACCATCAACTTTTGACGCTGACTGTACATTGAACTGTCAGTTTTATGCCTTACTAGCTGACCCGGCGAACTTCGTACCACCATATTTTCTAATCCCGTTCCCGCTGCATATTTCTAAATTCATCAGTGTTTCTCTACAATATTATGCATGTATTATACATAGAAACCTTCCTCTTGAATCACTCTATCTATTAAAAAAACCGCTTCAAAATCCGTTGCTTAGTTTTGAAGATTTAAGCATACATAGGGACGGACAGACAGCGACACCGACTTTGTTTTATAATATGTAGTGAATATGTGCCTATACCTTGAAAAGAAACAGATAGTTTCGACGGGACGCCGAAAATCAAATCCGTAGTAGTTCCTCTCTGTATCACGCTATGGACCCAGCGACCGCACGGTGAATCCATGGACCATGGAGTGCTGAGAATCGGATCTCTACGGATCTTTATTCGTAACACACGACCAAAGGGGACCATTGAGAAGCCGCGGTGAATTACGCGTATCTGCAGCGTGTGTCTGCAGATGTCGTGTGCGGTTCCCCTTCGGAATCATACCATTGCACATGTGCAACTTCTTGATTTTTGTTCAACATGTTTGCCAGACCGGCCCTCATACCGTTATACATACCAGTCAAAACATTTACCTCTCGAGATCGCAATATTACCCAATAGAAGTATTTCCATTGCGATTTATTTCACGCACCTCACTGACACAATTCGTGAAGCATCTTCCAGCGAGATCCGTTAATAAAAATATCTAAAAATACCCTCAAGTCTAGTGTTGTGAGCGCTGTTTATTTTCGTCCGCACACGTGGTCGTGCGCACACGCTGCTTCTTGGTTCCCGCCAATCACTTCTGTCTACTACTAGACTGGTTGTTTAGAATAAAAAAATTGGTATTGCGAAAGCTAATCCTCGTCTAGAAACTCAGAAGGCTACCATGAAACATTCGATACTTCGGGAAAACTTTTTTTTTTAAGAATTTATAACAGAAATGACCAATATTCCCTCTAATCCCTCCAGCTAAGCTAAATTGCTTGTGTTAGGAGTGAGTTCACGTCGGTAGTGTAATGACCAGGATTCTAATCCGGGACCTTCGATCGTAAAGATATGATTCCGTAGCCGCCCGCATACGGCAACTGCCGACGCATGCAGCAGATACGGCGTACGTACCCATTACTTGTCAAACTCCGATACGGATAACGAGGACCATTGAGAAGTCGCAATGGATTACGTGCATGTGCTGCGTGCGTCGGCAGTTGTCGTATGCGGTCGGCTACGGAATCATATCTAGGCCGACTCCTTAACTACCGTCTTCGGATCTGATTTTGGGATAAATGTGTTCTGTGGAACCAATTACCCAAAACTTTTATCCGCAGTTGTGAATATTTAATGTTATTAAGCCTTTTTTTATACAACTTTACCGTGTCTCTTACGAATAAATTTTCATTTCATTTCATTTCACTTAGATGGCAGACAAGCACACGGCCCACCTGATGGCAAGTAGTTACCGTGGCCTATGGACGTGTGCAACACCAGGGGCGTCACACTCGCACTGCCAACCCCGTAAGAACCTTCTAATGCCCATCTTCTAGAACCCCATACTATAATCGCTTGGAAAACCACACCTTGGCGACAATAGTTTCTATACGAGGTTTAGATGTTTAAGGGCAATTTCTCTTGATTTTATGTTCAACTCGATTGAAAAGGAAATTTTTCTCCAAGATGTGTTGTGTTTTTGAAAGCACCTTCTAGTGGAGCGTGACAACAAGTCAAGCATAGCGCTCGACGTTCCAGGGAAAGTCAACTGTCTTAAACGCAGTAGTTAAGAAGTCGGCTTTACGATTAAGTGGTCCTGGGTTCAAATCCTGTATGTATACCAGGATCATGATAAGATGAAAAATATAGTCTCTTTGACCTCCATGACCGTACCTCCATGTATATAATTAAATAAAGTCGCGTCGGTAACTTAGTACATAGGTTATTATTACACAACACCGATGTGGACCCACTCCTAACACAATTTAGCCTAGCTGGAAGGGTTAGGAATACTCGTAATACGTACATACATACATACAATCACGCCTTTATCCCCGGAGGGTTAGGCAGAGGTGAATTAACACCCACATTTCACCAATCATTGTATTAGGTCCCACGTAGAAGGGGGTGAGCCTATTGCCGTTTTCCGGGCACTATTGTTGGCTCGAGTCATGTATAGGCTGAGTCGTGGCTGTATATATCTGTCTGATGTTAAACTGCCCTATCCCTTAGTCGACGACACCGCATGGGAGGAGATGGGGTAGCCCAAATTCTACTCTGCCGGGAACCACGCGGCGGGAATACTAGTAATATCGGTAAAAAAACTATCTCCTCTGAAAACCAGCGCTGTGAAGGTCGACATCACTTTACTACACTGTAGTGGGAAGCAAGTGCATAGCAATATGCGCACGCGCATATATCATTAGGTACACGTGCCCAGTTATTAGTTGCGTTTAAATTAAGATAACGATTCGTCACTCTCATTGTACATATTAATGCAAGATTATAAATAAGTAACTTATTATGTAAAATATTATCGCTTAAAATATTAATATGCAGTTTTGATTTTATCTTTATTACTACATATTCTTGTTATTTATTTATAAAAGTCAATCTTTGGATGGATGACCATTCTTATAACTCCGGAAACGTATCTAAAATGTGCTCTATACGCGCAGTACACATTTCTTGGGTGCCTTTTGAGGATAGCACGGGGCGCTACTGCGGTGGACGATCTCAAATTCACCAAGCATAGATAATTACAAAGCAATCCGCGGGTGCCAGAGCCTCTTTTGTCTTGCGATTTAGGTCCAAGATACGTGTCCGGAGTTATAAAACATTAAGACCCTTCCGTACCTTGGAGAACACGTTCAAACGTCGGTCCCTACCATACGATCGATTGCGATCTATGGCATACGTTTATGGGTATTTGAAGACAAAAAATCCGACAGCTGTTCTAACTACAGAACTTTGATATCGCTATTGGATTGTGGAGGTCAGATGGCTATCGTTTCACGGTAACAATCCAAGTTCGACAAAGTGCTTTAACTGCGTAGACAACATCTATGGCAGTCGTTACGGGTAGTTGGAGCCATAAAAAGTGCAACAACTGGTCTAGATGCAATACTTTGATATCGCCCAACATCGCTATTGGGTTGTGGAGGAGATGGCAATCGCTTCACGTAAACTATCAAAGTTCAGCCAGATCCGCAGTTAGACTGATAAAGCGGACCCCAGACTCCGAGGTGAAAGCTTCGGATGCGACTGGGATTAACGCTAGAATGAAGAAGTATAGATGTTTACTAGTAGTATCATAATAAAAAATCTATCTAATCTAATAAATATAAAATCTAGACAGCGGTACTTTCCGCACTATTTCTTCAAAATCGCAAGTAAACAATCGTCCGGGTATAAATACGGTCGTCGTTTTTAAATCTATTGCTAGCGAACACACGCTATTCATTGCCGAGTAGGTTTGTTATATCATTCTCTGTAGGTCAGTGGGCCGGTAATGTACGTTGCGTCACTCGTAAATGAGATAATGTTGCTGTGACTCAATACAGGTTCGGGACAGAAGGTCAGGTTTGAACAGCTGTGGTATTTCGTTCGTTTCTAGTTTTCGTTTCATTCATTTTATAAATAAACCTGTCTATATAAACACTGATTCAGTTTTATACTTTTTATGTTTGTCAAAATCGTCATCACTGCTGCTGAACGGCCTCTCTAGACAAATAGCAATTCGTTGACCGGCGTATTGTAGAAAAGAATGATAAATGTACGGAATTCACACGTATTTTTAGACGTTTATGGCATTCGTCAACTTGTTTGTATTAATCCTATACATTGATCAATGCATTCTATTTTACAAACGTATAGCCACTTGTCTTCCTCCTAGCCATCCTACGGTTGCCCGAAAGAAATCATTTGTAGCTAGCTATAAGGCCGCCCATATAGCATCTGATAAAAAAAATGACTGGGTTTTATGGGGGTCTCACCAAGGTCTTCGGAGCCCAAAACAATCTCACCTCCTAATTCACGAACGAGGCTTTGGCTATGGGGCTACCCACCTTTCTTCAAGGGAAGGGGAAAAAGTCAAATCGGATCCGTGTATTGTCGTGTATTTTAAAATTTCTTTACTTCGGGTAGAGCAGAGCAGAGTGGGGCAAGTGCTCCTTGGTACGCGCATGCCTCTGGTGCACGCTTCCCTCTCTGGGTGGGATTAAGATGACAGTCGCCAAGTCGCAACCAAGGAGGAGGTATATGCGGACTTCAGGCTCCGAGTTGAAAGCTTCGAATGCGACCAGGATATGATGATGAGGAACTATTTAAAATGACTCCAAACTACAACCTAAATAACTGACCCATCCCTTAATTAACCTCAAGCATAACCACTACAAATGTAAACTGAATACTAACACGGACGTATTGTAACTGTGTGTGCGTATCGAATATTAACGACGGCATTGATCGAACCCTGGCCGCGAGGTCGCGGGTTCGAACCGGCGCCGTATGATAAGAGGCGACTTCTTGAACGTATTGACAGACCTAGGAATTATTTACAGATTGCAGTTTCTTACTTATTGTTGAATTTAGTTTTGCAGTTTCTTTAAAGAAAAAGAGGTCTCACAAAAGCCACGATCAACCTGTCAGACGATCCATAACAACGACCACTTTGCCAGAAGTGTATTTTTAAAGAGACTGTTCATATGGACAGAAATGGAGCTATACCCAGGTATTGCTCGGGACATAATATCTTGGATCTAACATGTGCTCTATACACACAGTCAACATTTTTTGGGTATCTTTTGAGAATAGCACGGGGTGCTACTGCGGTGGACGAGCTCAAATTCATCAAACATCATATTACAAAACAATCCGCGCGCGCCAAGACCTTATTAGTCTCACGATTTAGATCCAAGTGATTCGTGTCCCGAGGTATACGCGCAGATATAATAATATTATCTCCATGTTGTTCACTCTGAACCTGAAATGCTGCTGAATCTGAATCGCATAGGCTTGTCCTAGTAAGCTCGCAGATTTTATTCTTGAAGCTACATTACTGCATACTGCACACTGCACACATGTCCAATTATGTCCATTGAGGTTGTCTGAAAGACATCGCGCCAAGCGATAAGACCGTCGTCGTTTGTACTGCCACTTCTCTATTACTTTTTTTTGTATTTTGTCATAAGGTGTACAATAAAGAATTAATCGTAGCCATCATATTTATCGTAGTACCTACATAGTAGTAGTAGGCTTCGCACAAGGATAAATTCTTAGGCAATCATTAACTTTGTCAAACTTTATATTCATATTTACGTGTATATCCTGGCTAACCTTAGAAATCTACATACATATGTGTTTGTATGCGAACAGGCGGACGAATTTGCATCACTAATTGTGCTCGTTAAGGTTGGTTGAGCAATGGAAGTTCGACCAGTCTCTTTCTCAGGGACTGTACCTACATTGAACATTCATAATACTTACAAACGATTTAAATAACCTAATTTATCATAAAATGGGGTCCGGGTCCCGATTTCACACGGGATTAAAGTCGTAAAGAAATTCTATAACACTTTGTTTTGGGTGTCTTTTGAGGACAGCACGAGCTACTACAGCGGCGGATGAAAATCAATCATTTCATACACCAAATACACCAATCATAGATTATATTAAACCAATCTGCGCGCGCCAAGGCCTTGTTTCTCTCTCGACTAGAGGTGAAGATATATGCCAGAGGGAACTAATGAAGTTGTAGTGATGAGATGTAGATGAGAGTGAGCGAGAGATGGTTGGGACAAGTAGAAGGGATGGACGAAATAGATTTATGTGGGTGAATGGCCTACCAGGTAAAGGTTCACATATGCGTATGTATGTCAATCAGATCGAGGACGTTTTAAGGAAAGGCTAGGTCAAGAGTACTTGTAACCAGTGAGCATTTATTAAAACAATTATGAAAATAGAAGGTTGTACCCGTATGTAGTTGTCTCTGCCTATCCCATCTTTCACTTCGACGTAAGAAGTGTTATATTATAATATACTGGAATAGATATATTTGATTTATTATTAAGCTTGTTTGTAAGAAAATTATCACTTATTGACAAGACACACAGCATGCTCATAAATATACTCTCATCTCCACCATTGGTTTAGGCAGATGTCTGCACTAGTATAAAAATGTTATAGATACACCTAATAATGTTAAATTTATTTGATTTCAGGTAAAATTCCAACATGGCTAAGAAAGTTGAGGACCTACAACAGTTCCCGGTGGTATCCCATACCGGTAAAGTAAAAAAATCGATTCTGCACTATCTATTTTTTGCTTTTTTAATATTGATTTCAAAATATACACTTAATAACGTTACAATGTGTCTATTGCAGTTTTTTTATAATTTTAGGTATTAAACACAAGTATAGTATACACAATCGAACGCTTGATACTAGTTATAAACCCAATGGAACCCATTTCTACAGAGCACATTTAAGAAACTGATAAAAAGTACATACCAGTACTTATCAGTAGTCGGGCTTTAGTTTTTAAATAAAAAAAAATATTGGAAGTACACAAATTTTTTCTAGTGTGTCCACGCCCACGTACTTCTCCGAAATAGGCACACAGTCAGTCTGTCTGGGCAAGCATATAATGATTGATTCGGTACACTAGCTTTCAGCTATCAGTACATTATCATTAGCATTTTATTCCTCATTAGCATCGGCTATTAAAAATAATATGTTAAGGTGGGTACTCACCGGCGTCATGGCACAGGTCATGGGACCGTATCGTACGTTACATTACATCTACGGACTAGGTAATGAACACAATACATGAATATACTGCTAGTACATAACAAAATTGATGACTAATAAGTCATCTACTATCAGTAATCTATCCCAATTTTGCTGTCATCTCTCAAGGCTTTATCATGATGATATTATGACCTTTTTCTCCATTTTCGAAGTGTGACACAATTTTCGTTCTAAGCTTCTTTCCTACCTATAAATAAAAGTTATTTGTACCAAAATGAGCATTCATAACAAGCAAGCCACGAGCTGCATGAATACACTCGGCGTTACGACATATAGCGAATGTTACGGTATGCCTCTTGCCTATCGACAGTGAGCACCCACCTTTAGATCAATTTGATTAATCATTTTCTTTATAAGGGAAATTTAGTTAGTGCCATAATAGTGTGCAGTGTCTTTTCATGAAAGTGGTGGTGTATTAAAAATATCTTAACGAACGAGTCATTCTATCAGTTCGTACTTACTTTTTATTGTAATTTGTTGTGCAAAAGTAGACATACGGTACGAGCAGCCTTGTGCGGCTGCCCGCAAGTGTGATGTGAGACTTAACTCAGTTTAAAAAACCAGATTTTCACTCATGAAATCCAGCCTAAGTGAGCGACGACTTTACGTTCTCAAATGTATTTCTATCTCGACAAATTACCTTAAAATGACAGTGACATCATGCCACCTAACGATGTCTTACGCATTAATTGAGTTGCGTACGAGTTGCTTAGACTAAATCTAAGTTGTATTTGATCCAGGTCAAACGATAAAATGTTCTATATCGGATGGCGTATCTAATCTATTAGGTAAATACGTAGGATTCGTAGACAAATATGGGCGTGTTGCTTGTTTTTTAGGCTATTTTGTGTGGCAATAGTTTGATAAAGATTTGTATCGCCTTTCGTTATTCTTGATCGGGTAATGTTTGATTTGATGCAACTACGAGCTATATGGCAATATAATATTTCATTTGCAGAATAAACTAAAATGGAATATAATATCCGAAACCCACCCGATTACATCCAAAGCTTGTTCTTTGGATCCCAATGAACCCATGCATTGGTTTATTTTGTTTTTACGAGAGTGATTACCAGCTCGGTAATATTTCAAAAGAATTCGTTCTGATAATTGGGACTTCCCGCCGAAATTGAGAAGTTTATCAACACTGATTCCAACAAAACTCTAGACAAACAAAAGAAGAAAAAAAAAAGAAAATATACTTACATATGTCGCTTTTCCAAATAATGATCTCTTCATCTTCTTCCTGGTGCCTGCTGCTCCAGAACTTCATAAAAGCAGTGAAGAATTTATTCAGTCCTGAAGACACATTGCAGTTCATCTTTAAAAGATTTCTTCTATTTCTCCAGCTTTTACGATGTTTATTGTCTTCTATTAGTGATTTAATATCCACAAAACAGTACTTGAGGAAGATCGGAAATCAATCAAAATAGTGAAACTATGGGGTCCAAAAGCAAATTGTGAAAGGAATTAGTGAAAAAGCGGACCCCAAGCTCCAATGTGCAAGCTTAGATGTTAACAGAGATTGGCGCTTGCATTGAAGCTATAGAAATAGGCAGTAGTGTATTTACTGCGCGGGAAATAAAATGGGACGTGTTGCTTACGTAAATGAATCAAAAGGTTACTTTTAATTTGTTCGTATGATATTGGTAACTTTTTAATTGGTAATTGATTAACTTAAGCACATTATTATGAACAAGAATAGATAGGTATTATGTACGATTGCATAATTAACTGGTTGCGTTTATGTATTTGGTTCCAATTTTGAAATGGTATACTTTTTAATTTTCACACATTTTACACTGAAATCACTTCTCAAGTCTTTCAAGATGGACACTCCGTAAGAGCTCCAATTTTCGTGTATAATAAGCACTGTGACAAATTAACGACTGTCGTTAAACTAACGAACACTAGTTTTCCGCCAAAAGTAAAGAAATCGCCATAAAAACGATCAAAGACCCATGCAAATATTTTTTATCGCTCAAATTGAAGTCGAATGCACGAAAAAAAGTTAATCACAACGCATACAAAGGGCGGGAACAATTTGTCTAATGGAGCGTTCTAATTTCAAATTGGAATGGAATAAAAACGCATCCTTCCTGCTTCCGTATTGGCTGGTGCGTTTTTCCCGCGATTTATTTCTCTATAAAGTGTCAGATTGTGACGTATTCTCGTCAGTGTTGGGATGACTGTCATCCCCTCAACTTGTATGGTGTTGTTTGGATTGCTTTCACCGGTTTATTCAACAACTGGTGAGTTTACTTTCGATTATGACATACGTGTTTAGTCTAAGAGAAACTGCTTATATTAAACTAATAGTCATGAATTCCATAACAGATTATGTTTTAATCATGATTTTGCAATAATATCATTATTTGTTCGTGCGGACAAAAACTTAATTAAGTTATCTTTAGGTAACTATAATACAACAAAGCATTTAGAAAGCTTACTTTTGCTATAGATCTAGATAGACAAAAGTGAACATCCAAAACCCGCGACCAGTCCCATAGAGGTGGAATTCTCTGACTATATTGGATATCTCGGACATTCATCTTGGGGCGATGGTGGGGCCATCTTCCGATATTCTTACGCCGTCACTCAAGACGTATCCATGTGCTCATAGCTCAGTTGATCAGCCCTCCTAGACAGGTGGCAATTCGTTGGTGTGGTATTGTAGAATATAATGATGAATGTATGGAATTTGACATATATGACAGTCTTCAAAATATGTCATAAACGTCAAATACGTATCAGAGTATCCACCCTGTAAAGGGTCCTCTACACGTAGATATCTGCAGATGTCATCGGCGGACGCGTCCGCCAACGTGTGGATGGAGTGATTTGTTTTGGGGTAAGGTATTTAACAGTAAATATCTACCATAGATAAGCAAGTCCCGTCTGCACGTCAGCGGATGAGTCCGCCGATGACATTTGCGGATGAATCTGTCTACGTGTAGAGGAGCCATAAGGGACTGGTTGCGAGTTCTGTTCAAGACCCCGTCGTCTATGTTCACTTTTTCCTATTTTTCCTTATTTTCCGAATGTAAAGCAATAAACCACCGTGTACCACTATATCATACCATACCACTGCATACCACCCATTAATGCTAATGATAGCAAACGACACTAATATAATTGATATATTATACGAGCGATGATCATTTGATAGGTACAACGTTTACGATGCATTGTTCGCTTGGCTTCAGGACACAATGGTGATCTCATGGTCGTATTAGCGTGTTAATAGACCACCTGGTCCGACAACCTTCGACTTACTGATGGTCAACATCGTCTTCGGAATCCCATTGCATCCATCGAAATCATACTTGCACTTTGGAGCTCCAGGTCAGCTATCCCACTTGTCTCTTCATAATTTTTTTTTAAATAAGAATATTAGCAACCGAAATTACTAATATTCCCTTTAACCCCCTCCAACTAAGCTAAATTGCTTGTACTAGGAGTACAAGCAAAGCAAGGAGGTTCACGTCGGTAGTGTAATGGCCAGGATTCCAACCTGGGAACTCTCAATCGTAAGATGCTTTATTATAGTGGTTTTTATTGTGGCATCCGCCATTACCATCTGCGGTCTGACTACCTGGGTGTATAGGACCAAGATCTTCGGGGCTCAAGCAAATTGTTGAGGATTGCCCCATAGGTGGCCCCATAAGGAATTTCTTTGGAACCCGAGCTGATTTTGATGGAGCCCTATCTATACTCCCAGTGAAAAAAGAGTCCCACACTGAGTACACCATCGGTTTGTGAGAGGCGTTACCTCCCTTTAAACTTACTTACCTTTATTTTCCCGTGGTCCACCTCGTAGTTCACCCAGGTGAACCACGGGAAATTTTTTGTTTCACGTATCACCTAGTTGCGCCACGGGAAATATTTTTTTCCTGTGGCACAGTATATTTATCTTAACTTTAACTTGTAATGTTTGTATGTTAGTTTGTGTGCTTAGGTCAACCTTCGAAGTTATAATTACCAAACTTGTAATTTGTCGTATCGATTTTAAACTTTGTAAGTATCGGACATACGGACGAGTGACGTCAGTTCATTAATTTGATTCAATTGAGCTGATCTAACCGAGTAGATTAGCTAGCATTGCATCGTTGAGCAATGTTAAATTCTCATATTGTTGATATTTGAAAAAAATAAAATTTAATTTATTCGTTTCTCTATAAGTTCAGTTGATATTCCTAAAATGTTAACTTCCCAAAAAAGCTACCATTCCTAAAATGTTGACTTCTCAAAAAGCTGCAATTCCTAAAATGTTGAATTCCCAAAAAGTTGCAATTCCTAAAATGTTGACCAAAAAGATGACATTCAAATACCTGCCGCCTGTGTCTCCACCTAAGTAAAAAATTGCTATTTTTCGTTTTCCTTAGCGGCTTATCTGCTTCTCGGCATAAGCCTGTGAGTTTTTTCACATTTATAATATTAGTATAAATTGTGTGATACACCTATGTCTGTCCTTTCGTATATATAACATAACATGTTATGACAAAGCTCGTATTACTTGACTAATTAAAAATGTTTTGCTTTTAAAAACAACTGACGTTCGGTGTAACGTAAATGCGACTAAGGTATGCGTGTGCGCATAATATTATTATTATTATCCAGTTGCATGGATATCAAGTAATATCAACATTATTAATAACTAGGTGGTGCCCGCGGTTTCGCCCGTGTGGAATTTTGATCCTGTTTCAGTAACTCATAGGAACTTATTCCCAGGATAAATAGTAGCCTATGTGTTATTCCAGACTGTAATCAATACCTGTACCAAATTTCAGTCAGATCCGTTCAGCTATTAGAATGTGATTGAATAACAAACATCTTCACAAACTTTCACATTTAATACTTATATAAAAATCAATGCCACTTTTCGTTGTTATTTTATAACTCAAGAACGGCTGAACCGATTTGGCTAATTTTAGTCTTGAAATATTCGTGGGTGTCCAGGGAAGGTTTAAAGGATGAGAAAATAGGTGCAGCGGGAACGGGAAAAATATGGCGGTACGAAGTTCGCCGGGACAGCTAGTATTACATAGTAGGATAGTACGATTCTTGAAAGTTTTAACCGATTATTTAATCGATTCTTTTTTAAATTTTGAACGGGACGGTGTTCCGGTTGCTTTTCGAACGATATTTCGTCCTTTTCTCTAACGACCGGTTATTGTGTAAGTAAAGCCCTCAAAAATTATTTGTATTCTATAGATTCATTACTTACTTTTTACTGAATTTGACTTCAACTCGCCTGAAGGTAAGCTGAAGTCAAAGTCTCCGGCAAGAGGGGTCACCATTACAGACACATACCATGTTACAATGGTGGCACTCAGCTTGACGGCCTCATCAGATGCTTACACACAAACATACATACAACTCAAATACAGAAGTTATTTTTTTAATAAATAATTTTATTTTTGCCATACATCACATAAGTAAGTACATTAAAATTATTCTAACGAGCATACAATGTTCGGCAAACATCGGATGTTTCCGCACGCGGTCGTCGAACTCCCGAACAGGTTTTTGCTCTATTGAAGGACAGACGAACAGCCAGACGGTGGTTTTTATATAATAGTGTAGTGTAAAAACGTTATGTAATATCGTCTAGTCAATCTGCAAGAGGCCTCAAATCTGCAAGTTTACGGCTCAATGGCTCTTCTTGGTCGTGCAGACTTCAGTTCCCGGTCAGTGCAAAAATATTTGTATGTATGAACTTTGCAGTATTTACTAGCTGTTGTCCACGGCTCCGCCCGCGTAGATGTCGGTTATCGCAACCAAACATAGTACATATATTATGTCCTTTTCCGAATTCCGAGGTCTAATTTATCTCTGTACCAAATTGCATCAGAATCGGTTCAGTGGTTTAGGCGTGAAAGCGTAACAGACAGACATACAGTTACCTTCGCATTTATAAATATTAGTATGGATATGGATTCCGTTCTTCCTTCCATCCAAAGTTTGTATGAGAGAGATAACCCCGGTGCCAAAACCGGGGGTTATCTCTCTGTCTCCTTTTTTTACGGAAGCGGCTGCCATCTGACCTACCAAGCCCGAAAGAGAAGCCTGTCAACGAACAGGCTATCATGCATCTCCTGCTGAATTAAATGAACCCCTTTGTCCACTAGAATTCCCCAGGTAAAGTAAAAGCACCTTTATTTTGTCTCCCCTGATATTTCCCCTAGGGGAGCATAGGAATGTTGATAGGGATCGTGGCTACCCTGACAAAGCCCTTCCATTTTACCCGACTACGACGAAGCCAAAGGAGGGTTATTCAACAAATTTATTTAATTGCGTCATATAGTATTTTCCACTACCACCCATATAGATGTATTTAATAAAAAAAACAACACGTCCAAGGTATATTGAATTATGTTTCACGGACTGTACTTTAGCCTCAGCGTTTTCCTTACTCGCATACCGTATTAGGTGACGCAGATGTGAGAATAGGTAGAAATGTCATGTTGCCTCTGTGAGGACATGGTTACACAATTTGAATTTA
Organism: Eilema depressum; assembly: GCA_914767945.1. Taxonomy (NCBI): domain Eukaryota; kingdom Metazoa; phylum Arthropoda; class Insecta; order Lepidoptera; family Erebidae; genus Eilema; species Eilema depressum. The sequence continues at coordinate 5,899,539 of OU612040.1, forward strand.
TACATGGTCGGCTACTGCTTATTCATCTATCTATCTATACTAATATTATAAAGAGGAAAGATTTGTACCTATTTTTGTATGTTTGTATGTTTGTAATGAATAGGATCCGGAACTACTGTACCGATTTCAATAATTCTTTCACCTATAGAAAGCTACACTATCTGGGAGTAACATAGGCTATATAACATCACGCTACTACTAAAGGGAGCGGAGGAGTGAGCATAAATTTCAATAAATCGGGCAGATTTCCATACATTAAAGTTGGACCGGAATCCGAATTCCACGCGGGCGGAGCCGCGGGCAATAGCTAGTACTATTATATAATTGTAAATTGCAAATGTTTGTCCGCGATGGACGCAAAAACTACTGGACGGATTTTGATGCGGTTTTTTTTGTTAGAAAGGAGACTTAAATCAGACTTAAAATCTTACGTATGTTTTATTGCAATCGGTTGAGTAGAACCGAAGATAAGAGATCCACGCGGGCGGAGCCGCGGGCGAAAGGCTAGTACATACATATAATCACACCTTTATCCCCAGAAGGTTAGGCAGAGGTGAATTAACACTCACATTTCACCAATCATTGTATTAGGTCCCACGTAAAAAGGGGTGAGCCTATTGCCGTATTCCGGACACTATTGTTGACTCGAGCCATGCAGTTATTATATCCCCTATTAAACCTTTTTACTGACATAAATTTCAGCCTATAAAATTGTATGTTGTTTTCAGACGTTTATAATGTGCAGCTTCGTACGTAATAAGTGTAGGTATATCATACACTTCATTAAGCGTTATAAAATTACATAGTAGCTTCAGATTTATGGTGTAATATGAGTTTCTAATTACGCCAATAGGGTAGATAGACGCCTTGCAGATTGATTTATCTGAGGGTGTCATAATGAAATGTGATACAAGCAATACCCAAAACGAAGATGAGTTTGTCTTTATCCGACACCAATCTCCATACCTTGGAGCTCAGGTTCCTCTCACCTGCTCCTCCTCCTTTCTGTTAAAGAAAACTTCTTTAGGCGCGTTGGGCATTTTCTGTAGAACATTTTTTGAGATTGAAAGAAACCATTGAACTCGGGACTCCGTTACAGACAACTCTTGTAACAGGTTGTATCAATTCACATGTGTTACCTCAGTATAATAAGTATCTACATAATATTGGTCAAGTTTTTACTTCTGTTGGCACTCTCGGGGTGTCACTGTTTTCGTTTATTTTGGTCACGCAGGTCGCACGTTATGTATCCTCTCATTACCAAATTACTAAAGAGTCCAAAGCCAACCTCATATGCTAACCGGTACACCTACTGATTAACGGTTCAGAAACACAGGTTTTCCTTTCGGAGTTTGAAGGTCAGACGGCAGTAGCGTCCCTAAAAGCCATAATAAGCCAAATCCAAAGGCTCCAAAGTTTTGGTTGCAACCGGGACTAACGCTGTAATGACGATGATGACTTTAAACGTATAACGAGGTCATTTTATTATATCCTGCAATTAATATCATAACGCTGGAATGCGACGCCGAATTACTTTTGGCTCTGCCGTAGACATATTACAGGCATAAATCATGTACATTCGGAGTCAACTATGAATATCTTACTCGAATCTGTGTCATCGGCGAAGAGATATAGAAACATGATTAAGAACTCTCCCAAAATACGCTCCTGCCTAATTTGGGAACCAGTAATAACATAATGTGGTTACCGTGGCCCATGGTCGTGTGCAACACCAAGGTCGTCACGCTCGTGCTGTCGAAGGTTTAGGTTGATAATTAAATTTGGCGGTGACGTAACAGCTGAAGCATTGGATTTGCAATTCACAAGTTGCAGGATCAATCCCTATCCTGTGGATCTAGCGACATGAGTATCTATAACACAAGAAGTTCAGTTTAGCTGGAGGGATCAACGAATATATACTAATAACTAGCTGTTGCCCGCGGCTCCGCCCGCGTGGAATTCGGATTCTGTACAAACTTTTCTTTCGTGCTAAAATTGCCTCGGATACCATCCCCGTCAGCCATCAGGAGTGCCATGTGGAATTCGGACCCACTAAACAGCATGCCGTCGCGGGTCTTCAGTTGCTGGAGTGTAAAATTGCGTAGAGCATTTTCCACACCCCCCGGCTGACCCTGGGCCATCTACAATTTTAAGATGGCCCTCTCAGAAGTGGGAAGCACGATGTCCCATCGAATTCCGGAAAGGGAGGAGACGGGCGTGAAGGGATGACAGGAGGCCGGACCTATAATCCTCACGTCCGCACTCGGTGACCAGCCCTTCCCTTTCCTGCTCTCTACTGGGCCTCCTCGTAGTCAGAGGGACATGTGGGAAGCCTTTGAGCAGCCCTCTATAGAGCTGCTCCCGTTGCTGTATGTATTTGCCGTAGGCGGTAGCGCCTCCCCTGGGTGAGGGGCGTTAATGCCTCCGTTACCCAGGATGCATCACATGGAGGTTCCAATCCCGCATTCGGATCCCGTTACCGTTGCATCTTGTGTTCAGCTGACCTTCCCTGTCTTCGCTCGTGAAATACTTCGAACACCCGTGGTTGCACCCTTTTAGCCCATGCCCGTAATAATAATTAGTTTTCAAATAATGTATGGTAATTTACCGGATTTATTGACATTATAATTTCGTAATATCTTTTGAATAGAACGTCCGATTTCAATAATTCAAAAAGTAATCAACAGGTATTGAAACAATCTTAAATACCAAACGATTTATTTAGATAAGAATTAATATAAAGGTATAGATTCCGTGGTCTGACTTTGATCGGCATTTCGGCTTGAATTTATATCGTCGCGCGTTACTTTCATACTGCAATAGATTCTAAAATATTCATTATAATTATACAGTGTAAATGGCAATTTTGATCTGCATTAAATGTACAATGTATCTAACGTATTTAGTCAGATAAGGCTTAACACTATATTGTTAAAAATAGCTTCGAAAATGACACATATTTTTTTTATAATTTGTAAAAGATAAAAATGGTTATTGTGAGGTACCCTTATTAGATAGACATATGCTGTCGCGGACTTTTATGTAGACCTTTTTAAGTTATACATTTCTACAGTACATTATTTTGTTCTATCTTCAATAGTTTTCGCAGCGTACGCGATGTAAGGAATTTTTTAGGTCATTTTTTCACACCTTGGGTTACATTATAGAAATTTTATCCAGGATCCCTATTTTTTTTTAAAATTAATTATAGCCTATGTTAGTCAGTGATAGTGCAGCTTTCTAATGGTAAAAGAATTTTTGAAATCGTTTCCGTAGTTCTTGAGTTTACTCGAATACAAAAACACAAATGTAATATTAGTAAAGCATGTATGGAAATCTGCCCGATTTATTGACATTTATGCTCACTGCTCCGCTCCCTTTAGTAGTAGCGTGATGTTATATAGCCTATGTTACTCCCAGATAGTGTAGCTTTCTATAGGTGAAAGAATTATTGAAATCGGTCCAGTAGTTTCGGAGCCTATTCGTTACAAACAAAAAAACAAACAAACAAACAAATCTTTCCTCTTTATAATATTAGTATAGATGTGTCATTATCATCATAACGTTTTTCAAGTATCCATCCGAGATTTTCCCCTCAAACCCTGGGGTTCGTGTACCTCTCTTTGGTTCAATATACTAGTTATGTAAAAAGAAAAAAAATCATCAAAATCAGTTGAGGTAATCAGCTTCAAAATCGAGTTACAAGATTTGACCCGAACAAATGACATACATATAGTGCAAGAGTAATATAAATCTTGTAAAAAGAAGAATAACACCCTGAAGTGCTTAGTAGCAAAAGCGCAGAACCACCGGGCAGAAATATCTGCGCGTCTATAACTGTTATAAATATCAAAATACCAATAAATACATCGATAGCTTAATTTTCATCTAGAGAACGAACCAAAATTGCGTTGCTTATTATGCAAAACTACTATATGTATTATCCGCAATTAGGCATAAAACACACCTAATCCGACTGATGTATATGTAAGTTGAATAGTCTATGGCCCTAGTCGTTGTAACGACATCGTTATACGAACTAACGTAACGCACGCTATCGCGCCGATAACAGCTTATCTCGAGGGCCGCTTTTATTATGCGCACGCGCAGCCATACATATAACATAACTAACACTTTGTGAGTTTGACGTTTGATGGTGGTTTATGTAAGTTTTTCCTATTTATTTTTTATTCATGTTGTGTAGAATTTTCTTAAAATACCGGTTTTTTTTTCTTCAAATACAATTTTAAATTGCTTGTGGAGATATCTACACAAATAAATAAAATTGTAGTGTATGTTTGTAATGTTAAAATAACAGCTTTATGATAAAGGGATGTTCTACCAAAAAAATTGTCTGTCTGTGAGTTCCGGTTTAATCTGCGGAATGTCTTGACCGATTTTGACAGGAATTTCAGATAGTCGATAGGTATTATATATAACGCGCAACTTAGGCTTCTACTATTTTTGAAAAAGTAAATAAATTCGTATTTCTGGAATGTTGGTGTCCATATCATCTGGACTCCACCCTAGCTTCTTACAATCCGGCAGGGTTTAGTCAATTGACGGCCTAATTAAAAAAGGTAATCCTATTGGGCTAGGTGAAAAAAAATGTTTAAACCAAAATCTCAAACACAGGTCCACTCACGGATGAATAAAATTCGCGGGCACGTCTACTCTAATATCTACATAGATTTATCTTAATATCTTTTAATACCACATCCACATTGCAATTTGATCTTGATTGATCTTCCCAGAAACCACAGACCACATATTTAACAAAACATAGATCAAAGAAGCTCAGATACGTCACTGTAATTGAAAACCAATGTTTAATACCTTTACACATATCGCATTTACAAGTCACAAATCATAATAATAATGTCTAAGAGTGGCGATTCCAGAAAGTCCTATGTGGGCTGAATGTTATCTCGACTGAGAATCAAACCCAGGCCCGCTGCCAACATGTGAGGCACGCATTCCTTGCAGTGCTACGTAGGCGTCTGGGTTTTAAGGAAATTCTTTTATTATTTGATTTTTTCTGTCTGTTTGTTCCGAGTAATCTCCGAAGTGGCTGTACATGTTGTGATGGTTTTTTTTTACTGCAGATAGCTGATGTTAAATCCAACTCTCGTAGTACCTATATAAATCTGTTCAAAATTCAGTCTCGTTCTAATGTCAAAAACAATGACGACGTCAATGTTTGATTTTGAACAATTTGTATTACGGAACAACGGAGCGGATTGAGATTAGATCGAGACTGAATTTTGAACAGATTTTTATTTTTATTACCACAATTTAACCCCCGTACTAAGTAAAGGTTACCAGTTATCTATATAGATCTAGATCTATCTATACAATATATTATAGATCTAGATCTTTGTTCCTTTACCGTGCCGCAGATCGAAATCCATACGGATGAACCCGCGGGCACAGCTAGAAAGATCATTATTTTATACAAAGTAAATACTGTAATGAATATTGCTTTAAATTAAATCATGATATTGAAATATCTCCACTAAATAAATTTCATTCATCTCAAGTCAATGTTATTGCTCAAATTGGAATCAAGTACAAAGAATTTATTGTTTGCTCCCAAGGAGATAAGTACAAATAACTCTATATTGACAAGCTATGTATTATTATTTAGGTCAGATTTTAGGTCAATTTACTCATACTAAAATGTGATTTTAACAAAGAAAAAAAAAATGACTTAAGCAAGAAATAAAGCCGTTAGAAAGTTCGCACATGTGCACTAAACGAACCAACAAACAACCGCTAGGCCTTTTTGGACCAAACGGCTGTCGATCTTTCAGAAAAAACCGCTAGGCCTTTTTGGACCAAACGGCTGTCGATCTTTCAGAAACAACCGCTAGGCCTTTTTGGACCAAACGGCTGTCGATCTTTCAGTATAGGCAACTATTAGGTAATCTGTGGTATAGGTGACTAGCCTGAAGGTCAATTCTCAATTACAGTCTATTCAAATTCAAATGAAATGTGAAAAACAGTTTTCTGGTAACACAATTCTCAAGAAAGAACATTGACATCGTGTTCGTTTTTAACATTAGATTGAGGTTTCATTTTGAAAAAAGCATGTTTCTACGAGAATTGGTCCTCTTTTCAGTGAAATCGTGATCTGTCAATCAAATAACCTATCGCAGTTCCCTGCTGGACATAGGCCTCGCCCAACATTGGGAGGTTTTGGCCTGCTGTTTCAGTTTGGTTTTATTTCGAGTTTTTCTTCTCTCGCAGTGATATCGTCTGCGTATTTTTCCGTTAGTCGCCTCTTACGACACCCTGCAGATGAAATGGGATGGTGATACCTTGTATTCTTTCTCCGTCACCACGTATCTACGTTCGTTCGGTTCGTTTTGGCAAATTCGCAATCTTTCTAGAATGATATTCCTCAAATGATTTAATCAGAAATGTTTACAATACGTCCATATGCTTGGCACGTGTATTTGCTGCATGTCGTATCATATTTCGTCTTAAACGGTGTCATTCGTGGAATCTTGATAAAAACATTGCAGGTGTAGATATTTTTGTGTTGTGTGCGATGTTGGCAGATTTATCAAAGTCATTGGTTGTCAACATTTTCGTCAGGAATTTTTTATTACTATTTTTTTATGTTTCTTCGTATGTAACGTAATTTTGTCGTATACATTTAATTTGCTAAAGGTCTGTTAATCTTTTTTGTTGTTCGAAGCAAAGTCTTACAGGTAACCTTTAGATTAGTTGAAGATACTGTTGGGGATTTTGAGTCTTGGATGTTGATTTTTTCCAATTTATGATCTAACTAACCTAAAACATGGAGATGGGTTATTCCCAGATGGACTGTCGACGCCACCACAGGCGGAAAATGGGATTTATTTCTAAAAAAAAAAACTTCCTCTCCGATACAATTTTGGCGAAACGCAGAATGTTCTACACGCACACACACACCTCAAACTCCAGATTTTTAATAGGGGTATGAAAATGGGTCTGTCGAAACAACCGATAGATTTTTTGGACAAAATAGCCTTTTTTGTATCTTACCCTAGCCTACCATCAGGCTATCGAATGGCGGACTGAACATAAGAAAACCACCCAACCAATATTCCCAACTGAGTTGGACAACGGCACGGAGGATGATAACGATTTAATTAACCTTAAGGATAAGCTATTTTCAGGACTGTTAACAGGAAAATTCGCAAAACATATATTACCTGATAAGCCAAATTGAATACTTGTAGCTCGTAGCCAATATTATTACATTTGTACCTCTAACGAATCGACGCCACGTTTCGTTATTCCGTTTAACGACGCGTTGAATCATGTGCCGCGTAAAATTAGAAATGACTCAACCTAATTTTACAGCTGTAACTGAACGCGCGACTATATAATCTATGGCCGTTCCATAAAGTCGTAATTTGAATTTCGAATGCGATCTCGCAAGTCAATGTCAAATTTTAAATCGTGGAACGCCTGATACGTATAAATAAATCATAAGTAAAATATTTCGCGTAAACGAATTTGTGTTCTTACTTCTAGGTCATACGGTATATTTTTCTTTCTTCGGCAATAGTTTTTAACACGTTGTCTAACTAAGGTGTAGGAAATAAATTTGCATTGTATTACCGTCTTCATTGAAACACTTCTAAATGACATTTTGATAACAACTCTATTCCTTGAGAATAAAGTACATTTTCGTATATATTTATTTTTAAGTGCTGTACTTATTCGTCTAGAAACACCGTAACGGCGTATAACGAAGACACTCGTAGATAAAATTCGTTTCTTTCCGATAAAGGCTCTTACAGATAAACTATAAATATAAACTGAATCAGTACATAGTTTGTTTTCGTGTGGAGTTCACCATCTTTGAAATACCTACGTAAGTTTTTTTTATTAACCTATAAAACCTTCTTACATAGTCGTAGATCCAGATAATTATTTTTAACATGTGAGAGATCACATGTTAATTTTTTTTTATTTTTTATTTTTTGTGATGGCTTGTAAAGTTGTAACAGTAGGCTTTTGATCTGAAAGTTAACTGTACAGACTGTACATATCTGGCAGCTTGTAAGTAGGTACTTACAGCCCGCGTGGATATCGGTTATCACGACCAAACATAGCTTTGTATGTCCTTTCCCAAGCGCTAATCTATCTGTGTAGGTACCAAATAAAATATCATCGGATTATCTTCAAAAATTACGAACCTTCATACACTTTACTGTCAGTCCATTACCATAGGTAATTTAAATGTCAAAAACTCACGCACGAGAATGATCTGTCGACTTGTGCTCGACAACGTGACGTCACCAAATTTACAGCATGCGAAATTTAAATCTCACCGCGGATTCAGCTGTCGAGTTTGTTCGATCGTTCGAAATGTTCTTACAGCATGTCCTATCACTCATTCATATCCCATAATCACCTTCTACGACATAATCACCTTCTACGGGAAAAGATGGGGTGGGGCTACGGTCACCCCATCTCTTCCTATAGGTGTCGTTTCATCCTACTCCACGGGGAACCAACACAGTATAATCACTACATATTATAAAACAAAGTCGCTGTCGCTGTCTGTCCGTCCCTATGTATGCTTAAATCTTCAGATAGAGTGATTCAAGAGGAAGGTTTATATGTATAATACATGCATAATATTGTAGAGAGACACTGATAAATTTAGAGATATGCAGCGGGAACGGGGTCAGAAAATATGGCGGTACGAAGTTCGCCGGGTCAGCTAGTATATCCATAAAGCCGGAAAATAACTGAAACGTGTACATTTATTTTGGGTCTAGACGTCACGGTAACTCCGAGATGAATGCTAAATGACTTACTGGCACACATTTAGTACATTGACTCCGAATAGCTAAAAATATACTCAGTAAGTGTTAGTTACGTGTACATTGTAACTATATGTCATCGCCATCTTGTCAGCGCTGTTCCTGGCTGCATTCGAGGGTTTTACAGGAGTACACTTGCTCATTTGCTTGAAATTTTGAAGCATTTATTATACTAACTGTTCAAATCGATTGACCGTCGCCCAAAGACGGATGTATAGAGAAACTAGCTTTTGCCTGCGTCTCCGCCCGCCTGGATGTCGGTTATCGCGACCAAACATAGCCTATGTCCTTTCTCAAGGTCTAAACTACCCCTATACCAAATTTCATCAAAATCGGTTCAGTGATTTAGGCGTGAAAGCGTAACAGACAGACAGAGTTACTTTCGCATTTATAATATTATAAAAAAGGATAAGGATTTGGTCGGCTTCGTTCGGTGGCTTAGTGATCAGAGTTCCAGTCCCGCCCGAGGTCGATTCTCTGTTCTCTTTCTTAATCGATTTGAGTACACTTGCTCAGTCGGGACTTGAATCCGCGACCAGTCAATCACAGGGGAATGTCTCCGCCCTACAGAATACCGCGGGTATAATAACCTAGTGTTGTGTTTCCGGCGGTGAGTAGGGTAGCCAGAACTCACTGGAGAGATTTTGTGCTGTCAGTGGGAAAACCAAAGGCTTGTCCTACTGCACTAACGGCACAGAATCTCTTTGTTCTAAAAGGGTATGCAGCAGGAGTGTGATTCCTGGACTCCTGGTGCTACACTCGTCCATAGGCCACGGTGACCACTTTACATCAGGTGTGCCGTGTGCTTGTCTGTGACCTAAGTTGTATAGACAAATGCTCTTGAGCTACCGAGTCATCGAGTATCGCTTACCATCAGTCGCCTCATGTATATTCTTTGTTAGGAATGCCTTGGTCAGATTCAAAATACTGGTAGAACCATAAATATATGAGCAAGAGGCGCGACAACCGACATCCATGCGGGCGGACCCAACTAGTAAATCGATAATACTAGAATATCGATAAGAATTATGCATGTTACATAAATTCTCGCGCCGTTCGACCCGATTACCTGAATACTAGCGGGGTCAATGTACTGTTTTATCCAGAGGCTGTTTGTAAACATATGTACAGTCACACCTCTATTCCCCTATAACAGCCTCTGTGGCGTGGTGGTAGTGAAAGCGAGACCACATCTTATGCCGTTTTCATAATGTCTTCCGTTGCATGACAAAGTCAAGAGTATCCCTTGACTATGCATTTCTTCAGAACGTTCTCGGTCTCCGACTTGGGTGCGAGAGATATGTCTTAGCCAATCTCATCTCCTGCAACCCCATAGACAGCGTGCGTTTTAGTCAGTTCAAGTCCGATATAACCTCCCCTGCCGGCTCCGTCGGGAGGGGGTATCCGTGGGGATTTTGTGCACGACAAAAAGGATGTTCTCGGCCTGATTGAGCAGATGAGACCTTAGTAAGGCCCCATATAACCAGCCAGTAGTGAAGGGTGAAAACGTTCAAAAAGGAAGCCCGTGGAAAGCCTTATAGAAACACCATATAGAAACACCATAGGGATTTTGTATGCAATTCTCTTGAGGCAATTCATTGCAGAGGAAGCTGACAGGAATCGGGTTATAGGGACTCCTCGCCGCTGTTAAACATGTTCTTATCAAACAAACATTACAAGCCTAATAAAAGCTTGTAACGCTGCGCGAAATCAGATGGAATCAGAATCATCAGAATTTCTCGACTATAAGATGTAATGTTATTAAAACAATCTCATGTTCAGAGCTAGATACACACGGATGCAGGCACGTATGTTATCTTAAATCTGTCTGTACATCGTGTATATGTATACATAAGTACCGATTACTTGTCTAAAATGAAACTCGTAACGAAGACTCTTTGGAACGGTTGGTGGTACAGCCCACCTAGACAAGTGACAATTCGTTGCTCGGCGTATGATGGAATAGAATGACAAATGTATAGGATTTGACGTTTTTGACATTCGTTGACGCCTGTCATATACGTCAAATCCCATACTTTGGCATTCTACTCTATCATACGCCGAGTAACGAATTGCCACTTGTCTAGAGGGGCTGGGAAGAGTGGAAGGTCGGCGTTCTCGCGGCAAATCACCCACAAGATGGACAGGCCCTATTAAGTCCTCTACAAAATGTTTCCTTACTGAGTACTTATACGCGCTGTGCTACGAATAGAGAGAAGTGAAGAAGTCTCGCAAAACCTACTGGATGATCCATGACCACGACCACTCGTTAGGAGTGTACGACTAACATAAACTTCATCTGTGTAGAAACGTCGATTGTTTCATGAACTACAACATGTATGCGAACCTTGCGATCGACTAGTAGCGTGATAAATCCGAGTACGCTCAATGTATAGAACAAGACGTCCGCTCGCTCTCGCTGTCTGTCATATTATGACAAGTTGACCAACAAATCCGAAAACCATCGTCGTTAATTTGCTTGCGTGCGTAAAAATAAGCTGATATTTTTTAAACTTTTTGTAAATTTTGAATTCGGATGAAAGATCGTCTCTGCAACTTTACAGACTATTGCACCCGGGTTTATCCATATAAATACCTCCACTGACAAACTTACAAGCTTTAAATTTCCATGCAGGCGGTCCATTGAAGCATATATATGCATACGATACCAAGTAGTTATGTCGCATCATTTTACTTATTATATTCATTAGAATTTGATACATACGACTGCAAAGGAAACACGAGTCGAAATTGAAGCTAAGGGGCGACATGACACGTCTGACATCTACCATATAAGTTACTAGCTGTTGCTCGCAGCTCCGCTCGCGTTAAATACCTACCTACTGATCACAACTCAAAAGAGCCTATTTGCAGGATGAAACTCGTCTTAATCCTCATAGTAATTTCAGTCCGCACTTTGGAGTCAGAGGTCCATTAATTGTTTAAGGAACGATCACCTGACCCGCTAACCCTAAGAGGAAAGCCTGTGTCATATGTGAGTAGAGTAGCTAGAGCTCACTGGAGAGGTTTTATGCTGTCAGTGGGAAGACTAAAGGCTTGTCCTGCTTGTCTTCTGCGCTGACGGCATAGAATCTCTCTGTTCTTAAAGGGTCGACAGCACACGACAGCAAAGGTCGTTCATAGGCCACGGTAACCACTTTTCATAAAGTGAGCCGTGTGCTTGTCTGTCACCTAACCGGTATAAAAAAAGCTCCAAAGCTTACTCTCTTACTCTCGAGCTAATGGAGACAGACGGATTGTGGATGAGAGAATATGTATGTATTACAAAAATGTTATACAAACAAATAGCGTGCATTTTGTTTTACCGATATTTGTTTATCTGTCCGTTTTTAACAGCATAGCAATGTTCTATTATTTTTGTTTCAAAAAAATGTTTACGTATACAGAATAGAAATCGAATTCGCGTTCAATCCTAGTAGTAGGGGAAGCCAAAGAAGGGATCTTAGGAGTTACTCGAGCACGTCAGATTAATTTAAGGGAGGATACCTTACATATTGACAAGTAGGTAGGTACCCCCAGTCAGTATGAGCCATATTTTTTATATAGGACACGACAATTTGATTTCACCTTAATATCCATAGGGGGGGTGCGCCAAAAGAAAAGTATCAGAATGTCACTTTGTCTAGGGCTCTCCTACTAGTATTATTTTAATCGAAATGGAAGTTAATGTTTTTTATGTGAAATCTTCATTTCCCTTTTAAAAAATATTCTAAAAAATGCCCAGTACTATGCGTGCTTTTTAAAAGAGGGGAAAAACATTGGACTCGCGATACCGTTACCGACACCTCTTGTGATATTTAGAAGAGAAAAAAACGCTGATACATGTAGGTAGGGTCATTTTTTTCTTTAATTTTGTTTATCAACTTTTCCAACTCATGCGCAGCGATATCATCTTAAGCAAGCGTGTTGATTCTATCATGACGTGTTCTTTTAATGGATATATTTTGTTGACATTACAATGTTTTGTTTGCATTTTTCTTATGGCGACACTTCGGTTTGTTATTTTATTTGCGCAATTGTCATATTTGGCAAATAATCGCCACGGTAATTCCCCTGTACTCCACAAGGCCATTGATAGAATAGGCGGTTAGGTATGATGCCGAAACTGACCGTATACGACAACTGCAAACGCATGCAGCAGATACAGCGTACTCATTACTTGTTAAAGTCCGATACGGGTGGACCATTGAGAAGCCGCATAAATCTGCTGCGTGCGTCTGTAGTTGTCGTATGCTGTCGGGTACGGAATCATACCTTAAGAATTACTAGTCTTGAAATGACTCCTTCTTCTGCCGCACCGTTAAGTCTTGGAATTCCTTACCAGTTCACGTGTTTCCCTCCTCCTACAGTCCCGGGTCCTTTAAGCGGGGCGTGAAAAATCATCTGATGAGTGAGGCCGTCAAGCTGAGTGCCACCATTGTAACATGATACGTGTCTGTAATGGTGACGCTCTTTTCAGAGACTTTGCCTTCAGCTTACCATCAGGCGAGGCGAAGTAAAATTGACGTGTCCTATATAAAAAAAAAAGCAGGGGAAGAAAGGCAGAAAAGCGGACTTCGAGGTGAAGGTTTCTGGTGCAGTCTGGACACAAGACCAAACGCTGAGATGATGATGATAACCCATGGAATAAAACTGCCGCCCTCCGGGGGCATTTATATCGGTATCGAACCGACTAAAACCGCACGCCATCTTGAGTCTTCTGGTACCGGGGTGTGAGATAGTACAGTCGCCCTCAAAATCTATCTGAATCTCTGAATAGATCAAGATGTACATGGATAGAACAGTCGGCTCTGGAATATCATGGGCTACTTTTATCCCGGGAACAGAATATGCATTCACTTAACCCTTAGCCAGTCGATATATGAATTCTACACATATAGCTGTAGCTATTAACAACGTTACTGGCGCAGGTTCGAACCGGCGATATCGCGGTTCTATATCTGTTGCCTAAAAGTTCAAGGTTACCTACGTTAAATGCGACTGAGAAGTTTTCCATTTTATCATTACGTATAGCACTTGTCTGTTCGTTTTTAACTCTATTTAAAGACTTCTAGATGTCTCACTTAGCTTAGACTGGAAAACGCGGATCTGCAGCACCATTATGTCCTAGAATTCCTTACTAGTACACGTGTTTCCCTTTTCCTACAGTCCCGGGTCCTTGCGGGGCGTGATAAAGCTTCTGATGAGGCCGTCAAGCTGAATGCTACAATTGTAACATGGTACTTGTCTATATCTAATGGTGACCCTCTTTTCCGAGACTTTGAATTCAGCTTAACATTATGTGAGGTGAAGTCAAATTTTCGTGTCCTATATAAAAATAACCCCAGATTCCATAGTGAAAGCTTTGGACGCGACTGGGATTAACGCTAGGATAAAGAAGCTGTCCCGCGCCGTATTCTGATCCCATTCCCTCGACCTATAGGAATGGATTCCCGAGATACTCTTAAAAAGCCGATGTGCTGTTACAAACTAATCTATCTCCGTGATGGTTCGGATACGTGGAGAGGATGGAAGAAAGAAGACTGACGAAACAGATTTATGAAGCGAGGGTGCATGGGCAACCCGGTAGAGGTCGACCTAGACATACGTATATCAGACAGATTGAAGACATATTAAAGAAGGGACATGTCAAGAGTACCCGAAACCGGCGAGCATGTATGAAAACAATTATGAAAGTAGAAGAAGCGAAAGATGTATGCCAGGATCGTAGCAAGTGGAAAACTGTGGTCTCTGCCTACCCCACTGGGAAAGAGGCGTGACTGTATGTATGTATGTATCTCCGTGCCAAATTTCATCCAAATCCGTTGAGCCCTTCTGGCCTGTTTCGGTAATAAACATCCATTCATTTATCCATCCCCACCAACTTTTACGTCTCATAATCTGGTGCCTGCAGCTCCATCCGCGTGGGAGGAATCATCCGGAGATAAGTTATTTCCGGCCACTGTCATAAACCGGACAGTAAACATACGGTCCATGACAAATTACCCGCTTGACGACAATTGGCTCGCCTCTGTTATACCTCGGGACTTCGGGACATATATCTTGGACTTAAAATGTGCTCTATACGCGCAGTATACGTTTCTTGGGTGTCTTTTGAGGATAGCACGGGGTGCTACTGCGGCGCGGCAGACGAAATTGACCAAGCATAGATTATTAGAAAACAATCCGCGCGCGCTAGAGCCTCGTTTGTCGCACGATTTAGCTTCTTATTCTTTCGAGTCAATGATCCTCTTTTTCATTGCTTTAAATTATTCGAGAATAAAATCTCGCCATCTCGACCGCGCTGTCAGTGGCGTTATTGAGATCTTCTTTAGTGCAGGAGGTAGGACATAAGGGACACGAAACCAAGTGCGCCATGGACTGCACGGGGGCTCCGCAGTCACATGCGATTACGTCCGGGTGTCGCATTCCCCACCTGCATAGATTTTGTCTCGACCGGCCGACTAGTGTACGTAAACGATTCAGAGACCTCCATACTGGCCATGGCAGGTTCTGTCCGGGAGGTAGTTTTTCCTGGGGAGGTAGGAAGTTCAAGGGTGGTGGGAATTTCTCTTCCCATAGGGAAATTCTCATCGCAGCAGGGTCTTCGTGTGCGGCTCTCGTGGTTTGCATGAAACTTTTACGACTTTATAAGCGGGCCTCGTTAGCTAGGTCCATGATATGTGTATATAACTATATACATAATGCTCCCGCCTGTTTCCTTCCGGGTTAGGCAGAGACAACAGCCCATCATTTGACATTAGAAGAAGCTCGTGAAGTATGTAAGGAAAGCCTTGCATACTTCACGAGCTTCCTCTTCTGTTATTAAACCTTTCCTGCAAGCCCGTATTACGTGTCCCCTTTAATCTGATTAATAGTGATCCACACGTGTTAATACCCAAATATTTATACTGTCTACAGTTAATAATAGATACCATTCACGGTGTCAAGGGCAACCCGTCGTAAACACCATGACGAGGCCACGGCGTACTTCATTAAATATATACAATAACACGTACGCATTTGGGGGTTGACAGTCATCAATGCTTGTATTATCGTGGTTTATATCTGTCTCTCTATAAATGTATAATAAATGGATGGATGATTGATTAAATTTATTAAGAAAGTAAGTATAGGTATTTGGAAATTTCACCTGAACCTTGAACGTATGATTCCGAAGCCGACCACATGCAACAACGACAGACGCATGCAGCAGATATAGCGTACCCATTACTTGTCAAACGCCGATACGGATAAAGGGGGACCATTGAGAAGCCGCAATGAATTAGTTAGGTACGTGCTTCCGGTGCATCTGCAGTCTCCAGTGTGGCAGTTGTCGTATGCGATCGGCTACGGTATCATACCTTTAAATAACCTCTGTGACGTGGCACTAGTGTATTCGACTGGTATACAGGGGTGCGGGTTCCCTGAAGAGGGCCAGTTCGAAAATGATGGCCCTGGGTCGGCCGGGGTGCTCACAGACGGCGTGCGTTTTGGTCAGTACAAGTCCGATATAACCTCTGGCTCCGGCTCGGGGTTCGCGGATTGAACAGAAAAGTGGATCCCGGACTCCGAGGTAAAGGCATGATTGGCAAAATTCACCTTTAAAGGGTGAAATAAGGGATGAATAGGTATAGAAGTTTGTCATTTCGGAAGTAAAGAGCAAATCTTTTTTTCTGTGTGGATGTCCCCTCTCCATCACCTGGTGCTGGTTTCCTCTCAGTGTTACGACGTTCGCTAGTCCAAGAGCCAAGAATGCCGGTAATGCAACAGAAATAGGTTTACCACCTCATCAACATCACAGTCTCAGTTGCAACCAAAGCCTGGGGACCGCTCTCTTGATCTGGCTTATTTTAGCTTTTGCAGGGGGCCAACCCCAAACTTACCCCAAAGCCTCTTCCGTTAATCAGTAGGGGCTTACCGACGAAGTTGGCTTAGAGTACTTGGGACCTCAAGGTCTTGATTGGGCCCCATGCCCCTCATATATACTTATTTGTTAATTAATTGAAAGGAACTCCATTTAATTCTAATTCCGAAGTGACGTAACGCAGACACGCCATGACATAATAATAACTTTCACGATAGTGGATGCGCACTTCGTTATAATAATACATGTATTATTAAATTAAATAAGTATCGACGAGAAAGTGTGACATACTTGTTTGAATAATGTTAGGGCTACACACAAGTGCTTGTGACCAGCACCGCAACCGACGCTTGTCAGACCGCAAGCGTCGTGCGACTGCGGGGCTCCATTTCAATCCATGCTGCACTTGCTCTCTTGCCCACAGTGCCCTTCCAACTGTATTACCGAGGACCTGAGTAAGGCAACGGACAATGCTGTAGCCGTGGCCTAATATTGGGCCAACAAAATCTGAAATTTTATGAGCCATTGACTCGACGAAGAAGAAGAACAAGTGCTTGTTAGTGCTAGGTGTAGAGGACCACATCAAGGTTCTTCAGGGTACAAGACAATTCAAGCTCAAAAATTCATCAAATTTAATATTTCCTTTTATGCACCTACCTTCGAAAGTGGTGACCTTCTATACAGGGTGGAAGAATTTGACTTTAACTGGAGGGGAAGTATTTTAAATACTGGAGATGACTAATTTCACTCAAAGCAAATATCTATTTATTTTTAAAAGGAAACAAAACTGCTTTTATAGATTTTTAAAAATTCGCTTGCTACCCAGCCATCGAAACACTAAAATTCGAAGAAATAACACCCGTATTTCTATAGCTGCGTACCTTTGGAAAACTCCGATACGAATAAATGGGACCATTGAGAAGCCGCAATGAATTACGCGTATCTGCTGCATGCCTCTGCAGTTGTAGGATACGGTCGCCTTCGGAATCATACCTTCCCTCCTAGACAAGTGGCAATTCGTTGCTCGGCGTATCATGGAATAGAGTGACGAATGTATAGGATTTGACGTTTTTGACATTCGTTGACGCCTGTCATGTACGTCAAATCCCATACATTTGGCATTCAATTCTACAAAACGCTGGTCGACGAATTGCCACTTGTCTAGAGGGGAAGTACAGATCGATCGAGTTCGCAGCCTGTGAACCAGCATCCCACACTATTCATAGATAGTTTAATAAACATTGTGCGGGAGAGTAGTCGCGATTATAATCGATACTTCTCACGATCATTTGTTTACAACTATTGTGAGAAATTTAGGAGCAAAGGTAGACCCAGTTGGATGGAGTTCGTGAAAGAGGAAATGACAGGGAAGGAAGTAACTGTGGAAATGACATCTGACAGGGATAATCCAATGGAGATTAGTGGGCGCAGGGTACGAATTTTAAGGAACTGCCAAATGGCAGTGGCAATGGACAGTGTTCAGGGCAGACATAATTTGCCACTTTGTGATTTGTTTTTTTTTTTAAATCAAAGTATATAAGTAAGTGTATTAAACTACTTTGAACCGATTCTATTGTGAATTATTCGATGTTATTCAATATGTGATGATAAGTGATAAGTATTTGCGTAAACTTATATACATATATCATATTAAAAACTAGCCTTCCGCCCGCGGCTCCGCCCGCGTGCATCTCGGTTAACGCGACTTTTGCTCATATCTTCGGTTCTACTCAACCGATTGCGATCAAACAAACGTAAGATTTTAAGTCTGAGTAAGCCTTTTCTAACAAAAAAAACCGCATCAAAATCCGTCCAGTAGTTTTTGCGTCCATCGCGAACAAACAGACAAACAGACAGGAAGTTCAAAAAAAATATTTTCGTGTTCAATATCGTTAACATAACATAACCATAATTATATAACACATTTTTTTTTTAAATATCTCCAATGTACAGACACGACCACTTTACAATTATATAATAGTATAGATTTTACTAAAAATAACTCTTAACACAATAATAAACTTTGCTATTTGAAGTTAAAAATATTTTTTGATTCCATTTAATATGAAGGGAGCCATTTGTTTTCAATTGGGCAGTTTTTCATGACATGTAATGTTAACTGCCAGATTCAGAACAGCCCTATTCCTTGTATTTCCTCATACCCACCATACTCACGAGCAAAATTATTGTCCTTGTTGTTTCTGGGAATCGAATCACTTAAGAGTTATAATAAGAAGTGCACACTGCTTATACACTGCACATCTAGCACAAGGTCATTGTGGAAAGCTTAAAAATACGACTAATTTGCAGTAATTGCTAACAGAACACTTTTTTTAACCAATTATGTTGACGGTTACTTCGCACATAAAAAAGGAACCGACTAGTCTTGTTAACTTTTTGTTGATAGTTTTTTAACTGTTTTTTTTTTCACGTCTGGTATAACTGTTCGTAATGGTCAAGTTTAGTCTTCGCTTTCCGTTTTAGGTTTCCGTTCAATCTGAATTTTAAAAAAGTTTCAAGCTATTATATAACGAACCAACTGATACTGCGGCTCCGCCCGCATGGATGTCAGTTATCGCAACTTATGGTCATATTTCTAGTAGTAGTCCATCAATTACTATCCAATAAACGGCAAATTTTAAGTGTGACCAAGTCCTTTCGATAAGGCTGCAAGTCAAAACTAACACAAAACGCTCAAAGGCCACGGTAACCACTTATCCTCACACGGTGTTCTTGATCACCATCTCAGTACCTTTTCGTTACTAACGGGTGCAGCTCCATGTGTCTCTGAATTAATTTATTAAAGAAAGGACTTAAGCTCTACATCTGTAGATGGCTCCACCGTCGCACCAAGACGAATGTATAGGTTAATATCGAATGCCCAAGACGTGTTTGAGTAGCTCAGTTGGTCAGAGCATTGCCCTGTATGGGACTGGGCGCGTAGTCCAGTCCCTTCTTGAACGTTCCCTTTTCCGACCTAAATCAATAGGAAAAATTTGTATACTAATTACTTTAAAACATTAAATTGATTTATTACAACTAGTATCTAACGTTTTTCATTTCTTTGTCCACAGATCTGCAAAATCCAACCAGAACCGACAAAAGAAACCAATGGATTAGCCTTATATTATAATATAAGTTCTAATTAGCGTAAGCACAATGTCCCATCACCTTGTAACAGTATGCATGTTTTGCCTACTATGCGCGGCGCACACCTGCGGCTCGCACGTAGACATACAGCCCGAAGGCGTTCTCACCTACGACTCGAATATCAGAGATGTGGGCCATCTGAATTTAGATTTAGAAGAAAAAAGAAAAATACCGTCGAGGTATCACCAGAAACTGCTGAAGATAAGACAGGGGAGAGCCAAGAGAGAGACGAAAATCAATCCAGATACTTATGTGAAGCAAATATTCCGGTTGTATGGCGATGCTAGCACTATGACAATGAATTTGACAGGGTTTAATAAGATGCTCGATAAGTTGCAGCTGGATAGACTGATCCAGGGTGGAACACAGACTGAAGGCAAAACGTACTTCCACGGGCAGAAACAGATTGATTACAATGTAAGTTTCATAAACGTATTATTTATTCATCGTCACCATGTTAGATTTGATCTCAGTTGCACAAGGCTATCAGCGAGCCTGGAGTCTGTTTTCTCCTCCTTCTTGGTATTATTTGACTTATCTTTGCTATTACGATAGCGACCGCTAGCTAATCTCTCCAACAGCGAGCAAAGCCTCTTCCAGAGCCTCGTTCGGTAATCAGCAGTTGCATTGGCTACCAAGGTTGACTTGGACCCCGAAGATCATTTCATGCTCTTCTGACTTAGTCAAGATAAGGTAAAGTTTCTAGGTCAAAAATACCTAATTTGTCGTACAAGTTTTGATTTCCCGCGGTCCTAACCAACATATTCTTCTCCTTACAGTGTATGAACAGCTCAGATCTAATAACAACAGTAAACACTAGGTTAAAACCTCATGAGGAGCATGCCCACAGCCATGCACATAGCCACGCAGACCACGAAGACCACGACACAGAACCCGTCTTGAGTGAGTCCACTCTACAGACCATTTGTCCTATATTACTGTACCAGAAAGTGGCCGATAACTCCCTAGAAAGCAAGGGATGTGTCATAAAAGAAAATATAGACTCCAGAGTGGAGCTTAAATCTACACCAACAGACAAGGAGGAAAAGAATATGTATGCCGTATGGCTGTATTCCTCTCTAAGTATATTTGCTATTAGTGCGTGCGGTCTTTTAGGAGTCGCTGTGATTCCTATCATGCATAAGACGTATTACAATCACCTCCTCCAATTCTTGGTGGCGTTAGCTGTTGGTACTTTGTGTGGGGATGCGTTACTCCATCTTATGCCACATGCAATGAGTCCACATGATCACGGTCATGGAACAGAGTTAGCCACAAAAGAATCGCATAACGCTGGCATGTGGAAAGGTCTGGCAGCTATGCTCGGTGTGGTATTCTTCTACTTCACCGAAAAAGGCCTCACGGTCGTGGTCGAGTGGAGGAAACGCCGCCAGAAGTTAGAAGAAGACAAACTGCCTCCTCGAGTACGAGTACTTAAAGACGAAACTGGTGGAGGCTGTTCAGGAGGATCCAAGGCTAGTAATTCCACTTCGAATACTCTGCTGAAGATCTTCAAGAAGGATGACAAGAGTGACCCTACAACAAAGACTTGTAAACACAAATATTCTGAATACCCTTACTGCTATGATGAGATTGATACAGACACTCATGATGACCACCATCTCAGAGATGGAATACCATCAAGTCCTAAGCATTCGAAGAAGCACAATAATTCCGTGAGCGTGGTGTCTTCCAATGCTCTGAACAATGCTGAGAACAAGGAGGAGCCTACAGCGAAGGATTGGCTGCTGAAGGGCGAAGGAGCTGCTGTGGTGGAGATGAACAATATGAAGCACAAGGAAGATGGAGCCAAAGATCTTAAAGATGGAGACAGCTATACTGTCATTTTGAGGTGAGTTTGTTTTTATTTTTCCGAGTGATAATCCCAGTTGCATCCAAAACTTGCATATTGGAGCCGAGGTCAGCTATCCTACTTCATCCTAATTTGATTTACTTGGCTTTTACGAGCATGTGCCATCTAAACTACTAAGTTCCAAGGAAAGCCTATCAAAAACAACAGAAGGAAAGTAATTTCCTCGTTCGTCAATCCATAAGTTTACCGGCTTGCAAGTAAGGTTGATTTGTACCCCGAAGATCTTGATCTTCCACAACCCACTGGTGATATCAAAGTTATGAATCTATTTTCGGACTTTTTAGGGTCCCAACTACCCGTAACGACTGCCATAGATGTTCGTATGGCAACCGGGACCGACGGCTCACCGTTCTTCCCGAGGCACCGAGTCTGAATGTGTAAAGAATTGTCACCCATCCCAAGACTGACCTGGATAGTATAATAAATGACTGTATTATTGTCACTTCCAGGGAACACTCCAGGGCCCACCACGGGCACTCCCACGCCCATGGGCACGTCCACGCGCCGCCGTCGTCTATTGCATCCGTCGCGTGGATGGTGATCATGGGTGATGGACTGCACAACTTTACTGATGGGATGGCTATAGGTAAGTTATAGAGCGGCAACGCCGCCCTTTGTTGGGTAGAGGAAACATGCTTTTTACTGCCCTTTTACGGTACTTTCCGAAAAACACCATCCTTATACTTAGGCTGATTTACAGCAAACAAGTTTCTTGTCTGTTTCAAACAATAATATTGAAGCAATAAATGACTTGTTGGCAATAAATGTCTAAACAACATGTCAGATTCTTGCTCTAATCGGTAATTCTTGCATGCAAAACTTTTCTTGGTATTTTTTAATAAGAGAACTGTCGTTTCACAAAAAAATTAAGTAGGTATGCCAATATTATTTTTGCAATAAAGAGCTACTCGTTCTTAAGACAATTTCTTTACTATGTTTTCGGATCTTCCTATACAGGACCCAGTTAAAAAACAACACACTGTAGTCCTGTACAGTATAGGCTTGTGCAATGTGCATGTTATGAAATATGGATTATTCTTAGGCCGTCATTTGATAAGGAAAAAACATCTGACATGTAGAGATTATGCCTGACATTCGAAATGCATTGGTTTATTATGTTTGTCAAACAATTCGGCGAAATTTATATGTTTTCAAACGAGTCGATCTCATTCTTCATTCGCGACAAGAGTGACACAACTCAAAATGATTGATTTTGTATTACGACGGGTTAAACATATTTTGTTTTTTTTTAGATGGTCTTATCTACGTTTGTAGTATTGATTTCTATTTATACTAGACTAGACTAGCTAAACTAGATCAGAACAAAAATTGTATCTCGTTTCTACTCACTCACGCGTGCCTTACATACTTGTTTTTATAAACTGCGCAATATCCCCACGGATTACCGCCCCCCACCCCTTCCCTCCTGCCGAAGCCGGTAGGGGTTATGTCGGACTCGAACTGACTAAAATGCACACCGACTTTGGGTCGTATGTTGCCGGAGTTGAGATTGGCAGAGAAATATCTCTCGCAATCCGTCCGACCCCGGGTCATCATCTCTTACGAGCTAGCCCTCTAACATATTTGGTGTGCTTTACTGCTTACTTTACTCAGTAAAAATGGACAATACAGACGGACTAGAATGTTGCGGACTCAAACCATCTAAGCATATCCCTTTCTATTCTCGTTGAAAAATTCTCTTTCTACATATTTCTGTATTCCTATTGCCTATCAGCCAACGTTACTTCACACATACTACCGAGAGTGAATGTAGTTTGAGCTGCGGCAATTTACCCTACTATATGTATTATATGTTTTCCAGGAGCTGCCTTTGCTTCCAACATAGCGGGAGGCTTCTCGACGGCCATTGCTGTGCTTTGCCACGAGTTGCCCCATGAATTAGGTAAGTAATTAATGTGTCCAGCTTACTATACTCATTTGCCCATATACCCATATGTCTCTTACCCAGATTGTCCTTAAATACTTGATTTACCCAGCTCCCCATCCTCATTCGCTCACTTGTCTACATGTTTCGACTTATATGGACTTTAAATACTTCATTTGTTTTGCTTCTTGTACTCATTCACTCACATTTCTACAATTATTTCTACTTATATTACCCTTAAATATTCCATTTTTCTAGCTTCCCGTACTCATTCGTCTACGTGCCCACATGATTAGACCATTGACCTTTAAATATAAAGACATTTAATTTTGTCTTGCTCTCCGCTCTCATTCGTACACATTGATACGATTTTGAGTTACACTAGTCTTGTAGACTCCTTACTATCCATACTCATTCTTCCATATATCCTGTTCCTCAGGTGACTTCGCGGTGCTACTGAAGGCAGGCATGTCTGTGAAGCGCGCGGTCTGCTACAACGTACTATCATCAGGGCTGTGCCTGGCCGGCATGGTGGCAGGAGTACTGGCCGGCCACGCGCCTGACGCCACTCGTTGGCTATTTGCCGCTGCCGCCGGCATGTTCTTGTACATCGCGCTCGTTGATATGGTACGTATTCATTCTAGGTCACATGGTACAGACACACCCACACACCTATATCACATGGTCCAGACACACCCACATAACTACATCACATGTTCCAGACACACCCACACACACATCACATGGCCACATGGTCCGGAATCCGGACACACCCACACACCTACTTGACCTACGTAATCTATAGGAACAAGCTTTGGAATGAACTCCTGTCGTGTTTTTACAAGCGACGACAATATGGGGTTCTTCATGAAGGGCACTTAAGGTTCTCACAGGGTCGGCAACACCAGTGTGACTCCCTTGGTTTTGCACAGGTTATTGGCCACGATAACTACTTTCCATCAGGTGGGCTGTTTGCCTACCTGCACTTACACACACCTTATTGACGACAGGGGCTGTCCACTAATCACGTAATGTTTTTTTTAGCAATTTTCTAACCCCCCCCTGCCCCATGGTGATACGTGGTGAGAAAGTGAGAATATACCCCTCCCCTCTGGTGATATTTCGTGATGTTTTCCGAACCCCCCTGTTGAGCCTCACGTGATTTATGGATAGCCCCACATAATATCTATGTAAAGAAATCCTATAGCAATACTTATAATTTCAGATGCCCGAGCTGAGTACTTCACACAGCAAAGAAGGGACCCTTTGCCAATGCATACTGCAGCTGATGGGACTGGCAACAGGCATAGGCATCATGCTAGTGATCGCTCTGTACGAGGAGGACCTTAAAACATTATTCGGCTAAACAATACTGTGCTAAAAGTGGCTAAAATAATATGCAAGATGTGGCTAAAATTATGTGCAAGACATGGCTAAAATTATGTGCAAGACGTGGCTAAAATAAAATGAAGAAACATTATAAACATTGCAGGATGTGGCTAAAAAAGCGACGCGTGGCTAAAATAGCCATACGTGGCTAAAATAATTTACAAGACGTGGCTAATATGTGTAAAAGACGTAATTGAAATACTGTGAAGGAAGTGACCAATATAGTGTGCATAAATTTTAGAAACAATAGTGTACAGTGCCAATCGGATTCGGAAAATATGTGATCGCTTGAATTCCATGTAATTAAGCCATTATTTGACCAAAAGGTCAAAAATATAACCCCGTCAACTGTAAAAAAAATGTAAAAATTGTGTATAAATGTGTGTAAAAGTTTAGAAATGTGAGTTTTTTTTGTGAGGACCTAGAATCTGTCTGATTGCTTGGTGTATCAATGTTTGGTGCTACACTTATCGTTGAAAGAACTTTTTTTAGAGAGTTATCACAAACATACCAACATTAATGTAATAGTACCCAGTTAATTGTAAAGAGTTGTGGTGTATGTGAAGCAGTTAGTGCTAACTTTTCTTATACATAATTTTAATTTGGAAAAATATAATATTCATGACGGTACTTGAAGTCGTGACAATATAGGAAACTGACTAATACATACAATCACGCCTTCATCCCCGGAGGGTTAGGTACAGGTGAAATTAACACCCACATTTCACCAATTGTATTCGGTCCCACGTAATAGGAGGTGAGCCTATTACCGTTTCCCGTTTATAGGGCGTTTTAGAAGAAGTAAGACTTTTTCCACCGGCGGCGTGGCTCTCACCAACTAAACTCCTTAGAGCTATCTTGGACAGCTAAAATTTTCATCCACATACTTTTTACTTACTTCAGGCAACGGACGCTGTTAACCGAACGGGTAATCTACCTTTTCTTTACACGGGTCATTCCGCCCAATTCCCCTATTCCTGGGGTGGCTAACGGGTAAGCCTATCCGTGTTGCCATCATGTCAATTCGTCGTATGTCAAAAAATATCCTCCCCATCGCGGGGACTTTTCCCAAGCGACTACAATATGGGGTTCTTCAAGAAGGGCATTAGAAGGTTTCTTCAGGGTCGGCAGCACGAGTGTGACGCCCCTGGTGTTGCCACGGTAACCACTTTCCATCAGGTGGGCCGTGTGCTTGTCTGCCACCTAAGTGGTAAACTAGCTGGGTGGGTTAACTAGCCGATACCGGTATGTAAGCACCCATACGTCTTCTTAAAAAAACATTTGCTAACTTTCCTAGACCAACTCCCGTCATGTATGTTGATTTTCCGATTTAAATATCATATAAGTGTTTGCAAATAAGAAATTCACACATTCATATCAATATTTCGTCTTGATATTTAGAAAAAAAAAGTTACTTAGACAATGTATAGTACTTAATGGTGAAGCTCAAATCAAAGTGTGTATGTGAAGAGATAAAATGTTGTAATTACAGAAATTATTTTAGTCTATCTAAGTTTTTCTCTCATATTTATCAAAAAATCTTACCGTTAGAACGAAAACGACCCAAAAATGTTACTCTGAGAACGAAAATGACACAACACAAAATTTGGAGCAATAAATAAATAAATAAATATTGTAGGACATTCTACACAACGCTATCTAGACCCAAAGTAAGCATAGCTTAACTAGCTTGTGTTATGGGTTCTAGAATGCGGATAAACATACTTAGATACATTTTTTTTTTGTAAATACATACATATTATACATGGAAACACCCAGACCAATGCAAATATTCATATTTCATGCACACAAATATTTGCACTGAGCGGGGATCGAACCCGCGCCTTCTGCGTAGCGGCCGCGTTCACTACCGATTTTTGATTTTTGAGTTGTCCGAGTGAATTTTAGCAAATAATATGTCATTACAAAAATAAATAAAGAAATAAAAAATCAGTCAGTTTTCATTATTTTTGTATTGGGTCGTTTTCGTTCTTAAACTACAAATCTCGAATATTTTGATTATATCACTTATTTTCACATTGAAAATAACAATAAAATATTAATAGTGTATTTCTGTCTCCTATTTTAAATCATCAAATAAATTAAATACAATATACGCATTGCTATTTCTTTTACACTAAACAAAAAAGGTTCAACTAAGGTTCGCCAGCTGATTACATAATGTGAACTCTATAATTAATGAAAGAGTTCACTATAATTCAATTAATTGAAGAGTTCACTATAGTTTTCTCTACATGTATGTATTCCTAACTTAGCAATAAACCAACCGAAAAACTAATTTTAAATATATCAATTGTAAAATATACTATAATATAACTACTAAGTTGTGAAAAAAACTTCCTTATAATAATGCTTTAAGTAGCTGACTGACTACCAGACTGTGCTATATTATTACTTACTATATTATATACTACTAGCATTTGCTCGCGGCACCGCCCCGATATTGGTACCTTTTAATGTAGCTTTCTAATGGCGAAAGAACTAATCAAATCAGTCCAGTAATTCTTGAGTTTATTCTTGCACCAATCAATCAATCAACCTATTGCAGTCCACTGCTGGACATAGGCCTCTCCCAATATGCGCCACGTTTGCCGATCCTCCGCCTTCCGCATCCAGTCTGTCCCAGCCACCTTTCGCAGGTCGTCAGTCCACCTGGCTAGGGGTGTCCCACCTTCCGTTTTCCTTCGCGCGGTCTCCACTCTAGGTCTCGTCTGCTCCAACGGCCATCAGTCCTTCGGCAGATGTGACCACTTCTCTTCTTGCATACAAAAATACAAATCTTTCCTCTTTATAATATTAGTAGACATAAAATATGGATCTTTTTTACTAACCTTTGGATCCATATTTCTCATTTTAATGATATCAGTTAATTAACCCACCAATTTCATCAAGAACTAAGCGATTCGGCGACTCTTTTCTGTGCCGCACCATAAAGTCTTGGAATTTCTTACTACCACACGTGTTTCCCTCTTCCTACAGTCCCGGTATTTTTTTTTCGATACCCGGATCATAGTATGGATATAACACAGTCTGGGAGGGAATGAAAAAAAAATGTAGATTTTGTAATTTCTGAACGATTTTTCTATTGTAACAAACTGTACTCAAAGATGTTAGTGGATTGTACATGTAACTTTCTGACAGGTTACACTCTTGTGTTAGCTGAGAGCCAGAGGTAGATTGGCTTAGCAAAACCTTGGGTGTGCCAATCTGTACTGTGCTTTATAACAAACCATAGCTGAAGAGTTTTTCGCACACAGTCAGGGAATCCATTTCCACACGTTACGACTGGAAACAGTATGCACAGTCTGATATGAAAGGCACTTCATCCAGGCGCGGTCCGAGGGGGGGGGGGTGTCACAGGGGACATCTCCCCCCCCCCCCCCCCAAAACCATGCACTTCATATTGAAAAGTCCCAGTACGAGGGGAGGGGGGGGTTAAATTTCTTAAGGAATTTCCGAAGTGAGCCCCCCCAAAACTTCAAGCTGCGACCGGCCCTGAAATCATAGCTGAAGAGTTTTTCGCACACAGTCAGGGAATCCATTTCCACACGTTACGACTGGAAACAGTACGCGCAGTCAGATATGAAAGGCACTTCATCCCCCGCACGGTTAAACTGTGGAATTAACTCCCCGCCGTGGTTTTCCAAGCGACTACAGTATGGGGTTCTTCAAGATGGGCATTAGAAAGTCCTTACGGGGTCGGCAGCGCGAGTGTGACGCCCCTGGTGTTGTATATAACCCGCGCCACGTATCTTGGACCTAAAATGTGCTCAAAATGCGCGTCGTACACATTTCTTGGGTGTCTTTTGAGGATAGCATGGGATGCTTCTGCGGTAGACGAACTCAAATTCACCAAGCATAGACTATTAAAAAGCAATCCGCGGGTGCCAGAGCCTCGTATGTCTTACGATTTAGGTCCAAGATACGTGGCGCGGGTTATACGTCCATAGGACACGGTAACCACTTTACATCAGGTGGGCCGTATGCTTGTCTGCCACCTAATTTGTATAAAAAAAGCTTAAGTGTAAACAGTCAGAATGTTACAAACAATATTTCTTCCTCTTTGTATTTTGTTCCTAAACTTGTACTTATGTCAAACTTAGTGTTAAGCAATGTTTGTGTCCGATACAAACATTTATTTTTACAACATTTGTATTTGTATCGATACCATTAAAATAGTTTTATTTTTTGTTGCTTATTGTATTATAAGTTAGAATTTTTGCGAAATACAAAATTTGTATCGGATACAAATCAATAGAAACGAAAATGAACTACTTAAGGTGCATACTTAATTTAAATAAATAAAAAAAAATGTTAATAATGCATTTATTAAATTTTCTGGAGGATATTGTAGATATAACGCAACACTATAACAGATGTTGGCTAGTGATGTGCTCCTGTGTCAATGAATACTGCCCCCCTGACAAGTGGAATTCGTTTTGACCGGCGTAAGAGAATGATACTAGAACCCCATACATTTGTCAGTCTATTCTACAATAGACCAGCCAATGAATCCCAACTTGTCTAGGGGGACTGATCTTGTATTTTCTCTATATTTGTTTGTGAATATTACTTTTGTTGATATCAATATAACGGTTGTAATTTTTACATAAATACATTATCCCACACTAGAAATGTATACAATTTTAAATATATATTTTATTATGTTTACTCTTTCAAAGAGGCGAAAGGTACAAAGAGCATTCAATTTTATTCAATCAATCAATCAATTAGTAGCCTATTGCAGTCCACTGCTGGACATAGGTCTCTCTCAATTTTATTAATTAGTATGATTTCAAATTGATGTTCACAAACAAATATAATGTTTCTGGACGGAATATAAAATCAAAAAGAATGTCAAATGTCAGCAAAAACTATTGAAAATAGTTTCTTCACCCAGCTTTCACTTATTGGGACCAATCACGTCACAAAAAATAGTGATGCGATTGGTTATAATTTTAAACAAAGAACAAGTCTTAAAGTAAATGTCAGTGAGTAGCCAATCGCGTTGCGTTGCGAATAATGTTGAACATCTTCACAGCATTGTGACAAGCGATAGCTTCTTCTTGATTTTGAATTCCGTAATTTTCTGATTCTTAAACAATATAAATAAGAAATACAGATTTCTATAACTAGTAAGTTTATCATAAAGTTAATTTGTTTTTTTTTTGGTGTTTGCAAATCATGTTGAATGTGTGCGGACAGTGACAGCGGCTGTCAGGTGCAACTGACAGTTCAGCTGTCAGATGCGCTTGACAGCGGCTGTCAGTTGGCGTTGATAAGCATAAAGTGATGTGTCGCTGATGCGAGAAGTGTGATATGAAAATTGGACTTAAATTGCTATATATTGTAATAAAAGATAATTCGAATTCTTATTTGTTGGTTTTTATTGAGTATCGTACAATCTCACGAAATAAGAGAATATAATCTGCCGAAATCCCCTATACCGCCGGCGTCAGCGGGGGTGGTTATGTCAAACTTGAACCGACTAAAACCGCACGCAGTCTTGGGTCATTAGTTGTCGAGGATGAGATTGCCCACTGATCTGTCACTGACCCAGGCCCTCGATTCTGCTAAAGCAAAACCACTGTCGTACCACGAACACTGTAAAAAAATCCATTTAATTTTATTCTTTAAGGTAATGACGTTAATGTCTCAAATTATATGGCTTATTGTGAATGGAGTGCTATGAAACTCTTTTCATTTAATTTTGAACTTTAAGGCTATAGCAATAATGTCTATTTCATGCAATATTTTGCAGTATCTGTGGTGTGACAGTGGTTTTATTTTAGCAGAATCCAGGCCCAGGCCATCAAAGGCCCCCTCGGGTGTTGGACTACAGCGTCCTTATCTTGCCCCTGGATATGGGGAGGCGCGTAGGGTGACTAGGGTGACAGACCAGCTCCACTTGTCACCCCCATCCGCGCTTATGGAGGACGGAAATCGTTGTCCTTCGATGGTCAAGCATTGTGGCCCCTTCGGAATGGTAAAGATCTGTGCCTGCGGTGGGTTTTGAAACCTGGTCCCCCGCCTCTACTTGCTTGATGAAGGAGGTGGCACTGCAGGCACTCGCGTTCCGCACCCATGGGGCTAAGCAGAGACAACATCTTACAATGATATTTTCTGAAGTTCACGCGAATACTCATTGAAATAAAACCATTTTTTACTTTTCAGCAGCCATGGTGCTGAAAAGTAGCCAAACGTCGGGCTAACATTAAATAATAGCAAATAAATCTCGATCGAATCCGTTATGGGACTACGCACACTTATTCAGCTCCATTCGCGTTTCGCTGAATGATTTTGGTCACACTTATACAGCTCAGCTTATATCAGCCGCGTACAGCGTCGTAAGAATGAGAATGCGGTGAATCATCACAATCATCAATCGTCGACGGTGAATGCGGTGGAACAGCGCTGAACGCGGCGGAACAGCGCTGAACGCTCACTATAGCATTCGCATGATAAAAACACATTTATCCTCATTTTATACTGGTTTGCCGCGAAAGCCGTGGTAGCCGTGGTAGCCTAGTGGTATGGGTAATGGACTGCTGAGACGAGGTCTCGGGTTCGATCCCAGGTTTTACCATGGCACACACCAATGACTTTTCGATGCTTTTCGAAGTTATGTGTGTATTTATCGCAGGTTTATAAGTGCCCGGTTAATGGCAATAGGCTCGCCACCTATTACATTGGGACCTAAACATAAACGGCGAAATGTGGGTGCTAGCACCTCTGCCTACCCCTTCGGGGATACAGGCGTGAGTTTATGTTATGTATGTTATGTTGCCGCGAAAGCAGAAAAGATGCGGAAAGCAGAATCCATACAAAATCGTTGTTTTCTATGGACATAACATAAGTTTAATAGAGCTGAGCAAGTTTGAGTAAACATTGGTTTTATTTTAACATCTTTCCACTTGAAAATAAAAGTCATTTTAAATAAAACGTATAATATGTATTCGTAGGCAATATACAAACAAAATACACAATATTAGTTGTACTTAGTAGGGGTCTTCAGGGGGTCACTCGCTTGGGGTCCCGGGGGAACATGGACGTCTTGCGGATGTTATCCAGGCCTAGGTACAGCATCACCACACGCTCGAGACCTATGCCGCCACCTGCGTAAGAAAAAAAAGATAATTTTATTTGTTTTTTTCGCAGGGCACGTCAATCTCTCAGCCTTTCATAATTATCTCAGCTGGTCAGCATTCCAGTCTATTTTCCGTGAAACGACTGCCATATGACCTAGAGAACCAATTATCAATATCGAAGTCCTGCAGTCAGACTGATCGGACTTCTGTGGGCTAACAACTACCCGTAAGGGCTGCCATAGATGTTCGTATGGCAACCGGGACCGACGGCTTAACGTGCTCTCCGAGGCACGACCGGACTAATGCAAATACACATATTCATGCATACAAATATTTGCATTATGCAGAATCATTACCGCCACGCCACAGGTATTTGTAGGACATGTCAATAAACTCAGCTGTTTTTGTAGATTGACTGTAAAGTAGCACCAACTGAATTAGCAAAAGGCTCAGGGGAACCCATCCTACTAATATTAAAAAAGTTTATGAAGAATAACAAACATCAAAATTTTATTCAATCACACGGCTGAACGGATCTGCCTGCAATTTGGTACAGGGATATGCTAGTAAAGGAGTATATTTGCTCACCTGCATGGGGTGGGCACCCCAGTGTGAAGGATTCTATGTAGGCAGCAATTTTACTGATATCTGAAACAATATAAACAAAAATTATGGGTTATCATAACCTTCCTATAGATAGCTGTAAAAGTGCCGGCAAACTTGTTGGACAAACATCATAACATTCGCGCCTATGCACTTTACAGATCAATCAAAAAACTAATAAACCAATGACGCCAGCATTTTTCTTGCTTTTTCTTTAGAATAAAGAATATTAGTAACCAAAATTACTAATATTCTCCCTAGCCCCTTCAGTTAAGCTAAATTGTTTGTGTTAGCAGTGGGTTCACGTCGGTATTTTTTCCAGGATTTGAACATGGACATCTCGATCGTAAGTAAGACTCAGTAACCACTAAGCTACCAATACTTCAAAAGCCTGTGATTGGTTAAGATAGGGAAAAGACAATCGACCTCTATCACAGTTATAACTAATATGAATTCTGTAGTTAATAACGGTAAATGTTGAGCTGTACGTAAATGGGAACATTACTGCTGGAAAAAGTCTAAAATAAAAACCCTACGAGACAGGCTAGACTTAGGCAGGCAAATTTCACTTTTCTTCATTGTTTAAATTCATTATTAATTCTAGGATAGATTTATGCAAGTGAAATATAGAATGCAAATGTTTTATGGCAAATAAACGATTATTTATTATTATTATATTATTTACTCTTCTTTCTTCTTCTTCTTAGTATCTTAATTGGTATAGTTATCAAGTAGTATGCCGCTCCCTATACGTACCGATGCCGTGGTGCTTCGCCCTCTCAGTGAGGAACTCCGGGTCGTGTATCCTCTGAGCTCCCGACAGAATCTCTTCTCCTCGCATGAACATGTCGTAGGAATTCGACACGCGCTGTAATATAGAGATACATGCTTTAACAATGTCTTACTTATTAGTTAATAATACTAATAATATAAGTAGGTGTGAAAGTTTGTGAGAGTAGATGGATAGATAGATGGATAAATGAATAGATAAATGCAAAGTCTACACAATTGAATGAAAATTTTAAAGCAATTAGTATGATATGATATATGATATTTGAATAGTAATATTCAAATCGGTTATTTTTCGGAGGATAGGAAAATTTGCAACGCTTAAGGTGGTGGCGATAGCTCAGTGGTCAGAACATTCCCCCTGTAAGGAACTGGTCGCGGGTTCGAGTCCCGACTGGCCGAACACAGGCTACTTTTCATCTCTGAAACAGGTTGTCCGTACCGGGATCAGAGCGCCAATTCTCCTAATAAAAAGATGTTCACAATTCAGTCTCGATATAATCGTAATATTCGTAATCTCCTAAATGTAAAATTCCACAGCGTTTTGAGTGTGACAATAACAATTTTCTGAAAGTTGATCGAGACTAAATAGGATTCCTCGCAGGCGGAGCCGCAGGTAACTGCTAGTTTATTATTATACTATAGACTATAGACTCACGGGGTTGTTAGGGTCGGGCATGGTGTAGAACGGCCTGACGGCAAGTGGGTACTTGTCCAGCATGTAGAAGTCCGTGTCGTACTTGGCGCGCACCAGGCGCCCTAGCAGCTTCTCGTCAGGAGTTGACAAGTCATCTTCTTCTCCTACCGTCACACCTGGAAGGGAGAAAAAGTCATGTAAAGTGTCGTGTTAGTTGCCGGTGGAGTGGAATAGGTAAGGCCACCCTATCTCTTCCTGTGGGTGTCGAAGAAGGCGACTAAGGAATAGGGCTGTTCTGCATTCGACAGTAAACATATAACCCATGATAAAGTGACCGCTAGACGGCAATAGGCTCACCCCCTATTACGTTTGTGTTTTATTTATTTTGTGTGTGTGTGTGTGTGTGTGTGTGTGTGTGTATGTGTGTATGTGTGTGTGTATGTATGCTGTGTATGTGTGTGTGTATGTATGCTGTGTATGTGTGTGTGTATGTATGCTGTGTATTTATGTATGTGTGTGTGTGTGTGTATGTGTCTTGCCTGCCTGTATGTAGGTGTGTGTGTGTGTGTCTCACCTGCTTCCTTGAGCATCTGTATGGCCTGGGGGAACTCCAGCCTCAGCGGCGGGTCCAGGAACTTGAACGGCTCCACCTTGAACTGCTGCCCCACCGTCGCTATCTCTGATGCGTACCTGACAACCATTACAAACATACTTTTATCCAGAGTACGCGCCAAGAAATAAGTCCCTTGGAGGCGGCTGTCGCCATACTGTCACCCGTATTCACAAACAATACTTCGCTATGCGTACCACCAAAACTGTGCAAAGAACGACAAATTCTCAGTGCGTTCGTTTTGGCAAGCCTTTTTATTCATTGATAACACTTAAGTAATACTTCGTTGAGGGAACGCACTGCGTTAGATACTGCTCCGTGATGTTTGTAAATTAATTTTATCAGCCCTATGCGCTCGAGCACACTATGAGACCT
Source organism: Eilema depressum (assembly GCA_914767945.1). NCBI lineage: Eukaryota > Metazoa > Arthropoda > Insecta > Lepidoptera > Erebidae > Eilema > Eilema depressum. Next base: position 5,934,654 of record OU612040.1, read on the forward strand.
CACAGTATCGTTTGTGAATACGGGTGTGTGTGTTGATTGGTCCAGGCCATGACAGTAACATGGCCTGAACCAATCAACACACAGTATGGCGGCGATGTCATTTTAGTTCCTAGTTTTGCCGCGGGACTTATTAGCTGACGCGGACTCTACTCTCATATTGAAATTTAAATATTAAAAAAAAAAACAACTTTAATGACAGAGTTTACGCACAGAGTATATAAAAAAAATTTAAACAAATATTATTATACAGCTCTTCTATGGCAACTGTATCGCAAATGGGTTTTGGCGATGTGGTCAATGTTTGTCATTTTACGCAAATGATATTGCAATTTTTTGACATAATATGTGATGTCAGAACGTAAACGACGAACTATCACCATTTCTATTCTACGGAAACTTGTCGGTACAGGTAGCCGGTACCGGAAACTTGTCGATACAGGTAGCCGGTACCGGAAACTTGTCGATACAGGTAGCCGGTACCGGAAACTTGTCGATACAGGTAGCCGGTACCGGAAACTTGTCGATACAGGTAGCCGGTACCGGCAACCTGTGACCTAAGCACCCTTAGACCCCATAGACCTTGATGGGTCCCCATATACCCCTACCACGTTAAGCCGTCGGCCTCGGTTGCCATAAAATCATCTATGGCAGTCGTTACGGGTAGTTGGAGCCCAAAAGTCCAAAAACAACGGTCTAGCTGCAAAGCTTCGATATCGCCTAATGTTACCATTGGGTTGTGGAGGTCAGATGGCAATCGCTTCACGGAAAATATCCTGACTTCGAGGTGAAAGCTTCGGATGCGACTGGGAATTAACGCTAGGATGAAGAAGATACCCCTACACCAGCATACTCACTCGTCTCTCAACCCCCGGAACATGTCAGTGAAGGTATTTCCTATGGTGTCCAGCACCTCGTGGTAGTGGTGCTTGAAGGACATCTCCAGGTCCAGCCCCACGAACTCGGTGAGGTGGCGGTGCGTGTTCGAGTCCTCGGCGCGGAACACTGCGCCCACTGTGAACACCTGGACGGCAAAATAATCAGTCAAATTGTATACCGTCCTTTTTTGAAGTCGGTTAAACAATCCTACTAATATTATAAACGCGAAAGTTTGTGAATATATAAGGATGTATGTGAGGATGTTTGTTACTCTTTCACGTTAAAACTACTGAATGGATTTTAATGAAACTTTACAATAATATAGCTTATACATCAGGATAACACATAGGCTATATATTAGCGACTAACTGTTGCCCGCGGCTCCGTCCGCGTGGAATTCGGATTCCGGTCCAACTTTAATGTATGGAAATCTGCCCGATTTATTGACATTTATGCTCACTGCTCCACTCCCTTTAGTAGTAGCGTGATGTTATATAGCCTATGTTACTCCCAGATAGTGTAGCTTTCTATAGGTGAAAGGATTATTGAAATCGGTACAGTAGTTCCGGAGCCTATTCATTACAAACATACAAAAATAGGTACAAATCTTTCCTCTTTATAATGTTAGTGTAGATGAACGGGATCAGAATTCCACGCGGGCGAAACCGCGGGCAACAGCTAGTTTACCATATTTTTTTGAGAGATGATCCTTTTGATTGACTCCATCAATTGATGCCATACAAATAAAGGTAATTATTTTTTCTAGTCGGTTCGATTGCCGGGTGTGGCAAGCGAGTTTTCGAAAAAAAATATTTTTCTTCTTTGATCTTGAAATTTTGTTTCTTTTTAAAAATTAGGGAATGTTTCTTTTGAATGACATTCACTATCTCCAGTAATTAGAATATTTAATAAAGATAAAGATAAGAGATAAGAGGAGATGAGAGAGAGAGAGAGATAAGAGAGAGAGAGATAATAATAATAAACAAATAAATATTCTACAACATTCTACACAACGCTATCTAGACCCATGGTAAGCTTAATTAGCTTGTGTTATGGAATCTAGAATGCGGATATACATACTTAGATACTTTTTTTTTTTGTAAATGCATACATAATATACATAGAAACACCCAGACTAATGCAAATATTTATATTCATGCATACAAATATTGGCACTGAGCGGTTATCGAACCCGCGCCTCCTGCGTAGCAGCCGCGTTCACTACCGCTACGCCACAGAGGCAGTCTAAGAGAGATATTTATAAAATCAAAATGTGTATGACTGTGTATGTACCTTGTCGAAGTCCGCGGCGATGGCCATCTGCTTGTAGAGCTGCGGGCTCTGCGCGAGGTAGGCAGAGGACTTGAAGTACGACACCGTGAACACGTTGGCGCCGCCCTCGGACGCCGCCGAGATGATCTTCGGCGTGTGAATCTCCACGAACCCTGGACAACAATACATACTAATATTATAAACTAGCTGTTGCCCGCGGCTCCGCCCGCGTGGAATTCTGATCCCGTTCATCGCTAATATATAGCCTATATGTTAATCCAGGGTATAACCTATATACATACCAAATTTCAACCAAATCGGTCCAGCCGTTTATGTGTGAAAGAGTAACAAACATCCACACATCCATTCTCACAAACTTTCACATTTATAATATTAGTAGGATGTGAAAGTAACTCTGTCAGTCTGTTACGCTTTCACACCTAAACCACTGATCCGATTTTGATGAATTTTGGAACATTTACGCGAGTGGAACCGCGGGTTACAGCTAGTATCTAATGACAACTAGCTGTTGCCCGCGACTTCGTCCGCGTGAAGTTCGGAATGTTGTACATCCCCTATTTTATCCCCTTGGGGGTAGAATTAATCAAAATCCTTTCTTAGCGGATGCCTACGTCATAGTAGCTTTATGCATGCAAAGTCTCAGCCCGATCGGTTTAAAATTGACAAAGTTTCATCCCCTATTTTATCCCCTTGGGGGTAGAATTAATCAAAATCCTTTCTTAGCGGATGCCTACGTCATAACATCTACCTGCATGCCAAATTTCAGCCCGATCCGTCCCGTGGTTTGGGCTGTGCGTTGATAGATCACTATGTCAGTCAGTCAGTCAGTCACCTTTGAGTTATATATATTTAGATGTCATATAGGTCTTGTGGCTAAATGCGGAAGACGGAGGATCGGCAAACGTAGCGCATATTGTAAGAGGCCTATATCCAGCAGTGGACTGCGATGGGATAATCGATTGATTGTTATTGGTCTGGGTACTTTCGTGCCTCAGAGAGCACGTTAATCGGTCTGTATGTGACCCTTGGTTGCCATACCAACATCTATGTCAGTCGTTACGAGTAGTTGGAGCCCTAAATATCCAAGGACTGCTAACTACAGAACGTCGATATCACCAATGGGTTGTGGAGGTCAAATGGCAGTCGCTTCACGGAAAAACAAAACAAAATTCGTCTGTTTCAAACTAAGACTGAAGTCGACCCAAACTGATTTAAGAAAGGGCTCGGAGGTAAGATTCACAAAAGCACTTACCTCTCTTAGTAAGGATGTCCCTGAACAGTCTACACACCCCGGCTTCTAATCTGAAGATGGCCTGGTTGGCCGGAGTCCTCAGGTCTAGTACTCGGTTGTCTAGACGCGTGTCTTGGTGGACTCGGATCTTTAAGGCTTCAGGGTCCTGGGGACAACCAAGGAATATGAGAACCAAGAGAGAGGCTCTACTGAGACTTTCAGGGCGAAGCCAATCGCATCTGCAAGTCGGTACACTTGCTGACGTATGAAGCTCTGGTGCAGGTTTTCCTTCTCGGGTTTGGAGGTCAGATGGTAGTTGCTCCAGTAAGAGGCAAAATCAAGAGTCATAATGATTGAAATGAAAATGAAAATAAAATTGAAATGAAAATGAAATGAAAATGAAAATGAAAATGAAAATGAAAAGAAAATAAAAATGAAATGAAATGAGCTCACCTCAGGAAGTACAACCATTCAGAAAACTAACTGGAAACAGAACACAGTCAGGTATGAAAAGAACTTCACCCCACACGCTTAATTGTGGAATGAACTCCCTACCGTGGCTTTCCCAAGCGACTACAATATGGAGTTCTTCAAGATTGGAAGGTTTCTACAGGGTCGGCAGCACGAGTGTGACTTGGTATTGCACACGGCTATATGCCACGGTAACCACCTTCCATCAGGTGAGCCGTGTCTGCCACCTAAGTGGTATAAAAAACTTACATCATTCTTCTCCGGTCTGCTCGCATCTTCAATCTGTAACGGCAGCTGGGGCCTGGCAGCGGAGACCAGCCACACTTCACTGGCCAGCAGTTCTGCGTCTTGTATAGAACAGGATTCTACGGGAGTGGCTGTTTTCACTACTGAAGCATACACGTCCACTATAGATTCTTTTGTTATACTGCAATTAATAAAAAACATAGTTTACATTTTTTTTTAGTAAATCATACATACATAAACTCAGGCCTATATCCCCGAAGGGGTAGGCAGAGGTGCTAGCACCCACATTTCGCCGTTTATGTTTAGGTCCCAATGTAATGGGTGGCGAGCCTATTGCTATTAACCGGGCACTTTATAAACCTGCGATAAATACACACATAACTTCGAAAAGTCATTGGTGTGTGCCATGGTAAAACCTGGGATCGAACCCGATACCTCGTCTCAGCACCTATACCACTAGGCTACCGTATTATAGTACATTATGGTACAAGTGAGTAAAGTTGGTGATTACCGCCGAGGCGCCATTGAGACCCGAGCCGGCAGGCGAGGGTCTTAAGAGAGCCGAGGACGGTAATCATCATACTCACGCGTGGCATACGACGTTTTTCAATACACTTGTGAGGAAAATAATACTAAAAAGTCATTTTATATAGTAGAAAAAAAGTTTATTTACAACGCAAACTTTCATACTTCTTCACTATTTCGTAGAATGGACCGTGTATGGTGAATGACCTCGGTATTTTATTTTTCGTCATAGGTATCTTCACTTAAAGCATCTGACCATGGTTCTCTATGTCTTTCACAGTTATATTTGTTAATTCTTGTATCCTACATGCACCAGTTACACCAAATATTAAAGCGACCTGAAAAAGATGAACAATAATTTAAGTTCAACACACAACTCGGCAGAAGTCGCGTAGTTAAAATAAACCAAAAAAGTGAATAGTACATTAATTTAACTAACCTTAGTAGCCAGATAATGGTTATCTGGAGCATCTTTTTTGAATTTTTCAATATCGTTAGATGATAAAACCTTTGATTTTTTGCTTCTAAATCCATCGGATAGTCTCTTTAGATAAGCTTTCAAATTAGAGTACGTTTTTAAGTCCACTCCATTCTTTGTTCGGACGGTGTTTATACTTAGAAGATAATTCTTTAAAGTATGCCATGAACACATTTTCTGAAAAAGACTACGTATTCTTGTTGTTTTGCCATTGTATAAAATTTTTGTACGTTAATAGATATTTTTCCTTGGAGTTTTCAGGTAGTAAACTTTCCATAACGTTAAGGGCTTCACATTTTATATTGGTACAAAATAAATCATTTTCTTCACAACTAGTACATACTTGTAGACATTTTATAATAAATAACTATAATTTCGACACTTAAAATGAGTTGTGTAGGTAATTTTTTTCCTATCGGCGGGAAATATTAATAAGTTTTCGAATGCGCGCGCATCTAACCACAGATTAATCTAACAATGTATCGGCCATAGACTAAAAGAATGAAGTTTCTTTTTTATGATAGCGTTTTGGACTCAACATGGGGAATTTAAAGTTTTTTGTAGACAAAATAAAATAAAAAAGTGAAAGTTTTATTTAATAAACATGTATAAGTTGAAATTATCTATTTAAATATGAAGTTGCATGATGGATATCAATTTATTTGTAGGTTACTATTGAACACGATCTTTTTGGTTACCCAACTTTTTTTAAGAAACTCAACCAATAAAAAAAAAGAATCTATAACTCACTTTTGTGAATAATAGTAATGAAAAATTCACAGTTTCATTATAGGTGTACTTACGTGCTTAATTGCGGTGAAGTAAAACGCCAGTTACGAGCAAGTGTATTGAAAAATAATTAAATAAAAAAATCTAACCTAGGTCTCTTAATTTCATCAGTCTGACCAAGGACACAAAAGAGTGTCCACTCTTTTGTGTCCTTGGTCAGACTGATGAAATTCTTTTTTAGGTTAGACTGACCACGGATACAGAACGCAATCTAACCTAGGACTCTTAATTTAATCAGTCTGACCAAGGATACAAGAATGGACCCTTGGGTTAAATCAGTCTGACCAAGGACACAAAAGAGTGGACGTGGTTAGACTGATCTAACAATGCTATCTGACCACGGATACAGAAGGGTTTTAGTAAATACAGATATAATTTGCCGTATTGGTCCCGGTGGAGTAGTATAGGGCTACCCCATCTATTCCTGTGGGTGTCGTAGAAGACGACTAAGGGGTAGGGCGGTTCTCCATCCGACAGTTAACATACAGCCCATGAATAAGTGCCCGCTTTACGGCAATAGGCTCGCCCCCTATGACGTGGGACCGAAAATTACAGTTGGCGAAATGTGGGTGTTTCCACGCGGAACTCACGGGGTCGGCTTGTATCTAATATTCCCACTCTTAGAGGTAATCGAATATACATACATACAACCATTAATGTGGTCGTTTAGCCATCGACAACTAAACAGGTCACTGAACTATTAGAAAGAAAGATTAGGTATAATCATAATCTTAGTGTGAAACGACTTATCAGCTGTTATCAAAGTAATTAAGCAATTAATGAGTCATTAATAAATACTGCTCAGATAAAACGCTCTACAATACATGACGGCAATATACACGCTCCCTATTAGTACACCTCTGCCTACCCTCCGTGGGGATTTTGCGCACGTTAAAAAAGTACAGAATTAAATGGTTATATTTGTCTGTATTTCCTGTGCAGTCATAGAAAAACTGCCCGCTTCTTCTTCTTCATCCTAGCGTTAATTCCCAGTCGCATCCGAAGCTTTCAGCTCGGAGTCTGGGGTCCGCTTTACCAGTCTTAACTGCGGATTTGGTCGAACTTCGATATTTTTCATGAAGTGACTGCCATCTGACGTCCACTAACTAAAGGCGATACCGAAGCATTGCAGCTAGACCAGTTGTTGGACTTTTTAGGGCTCCAACTACCCGTAACGACTGCCATAGATGTTCTTATGGCAACCGGGACCGATGGTTTAACACACTCTCTGGAGTACGACCATATTTCAACTACCCATATTCATGCATACAAATATTTGCACTGAGCGGGAATCGAACCCGCGCATCCTGCGTAACGGCCGCGTTCACTGCCGCCACGCCACAGAGACTGTCCAATAAATTGATTATTATTTATCCTCCTTTCATTTCTCGTTTATTTTGACGACGGCCGTCCGACCGAAGCATGTTAGTAGGCCTAAGCATGTTAGTAGGCCGAAGTATGTTAGTAGGCCGAAGCATGTTAGTAGGGCCTTTTTAACCCTGTAATATAAAAAATTAGGGGCTATCTACAAAATGCTCAGTACTGACTTGCCGGTGAACTTGACCATCTGCTTGCTGACCCCCCGGTCCTCGCTCACGTTGACGAGCAACTGCACAGTGCTGCTGTTCTGCCGAAGCACCGCGAAGCACTGCTTCCCTTTCGCGCGGGTCGTTTGGAGACGCGCTGGGTGGTATTAAAACATTACTATAATAAAACTAGCTGATCCGACAAACGTTTTGCGCTATTAAATGAGAATTGCCTCCTCCTTTTTTTGAAGTCGGTTAAAAATAGATAGGTATGTCGTTGTATGTAATTTTGCATGCCAAATCATAATAAAATAAAAACAAATTGCGAAAAAAAAGAATAACTAAATATGCACAAAAAAATTGCATATGAATCGGTCAAGTTGTTTCGTAGGCCCGGGGGCGAGTTGGGGAATCTGTGGTCCCCACACCGGAATTTCGAGATATATTCCGGTGTGAGGACCACAGATACAGCGCTAGGTCGAGAGATATGGCCCTGGGTCGGCCGGGGTGCGAGGGATATGTCTCCGGCAATCTCACCTCCGCCGGCAACTTGTTTAGGCGGGGTAATCAAAAATCAATGTTTAAAAACGATTGTAACACCATTCACTGGTTCTGATAGTTCGTACGAGTATCGTTAGATGGCCCCCACTATCGCCCCAAGAAGAAAACAGAAAAATTTGCATCAGCTTCGGGCGGGCCTCGTTGGCTTAGTGGTCAGAGCATTCCCATTGGGTGACAGACGTGCGAGTAAGTACGCGGACTTATGGCTCGGCGACCTTACTCGCACGTCCGTCACCATTAAGTTCGCGTACTTTAAAACCGCCGAGTAAGTTCGTTGGCGATCTAGCAGGTTTGAAATTTTGCTCGTAACTAGAGGTTTGCATCGGGGGCGGAATTTTGTGAACCGGTGAAAAACACCGGTGTTTTAGCAAGCTCTTAGAAAAATATGACATGATAGAATTCCTAGATAGCACAAAGCCTCTTCTCTCGACGACATTGCAATACAGTGTGAGCAAGCTTGCCGTCTGTCACCGACGGCGAGCCGAGTAAGTTCGCGAATTTAAAAACCGCGTGCTTAAAGTACGTACGTCTATCACCCACTTAAGTAACTCAGGATATTATGACTTACCTCTAACCCAAACTTGTTGCCCATCCAACTTGACTCCTAGATCCTTTACATCAGTGTACACTCTGTCACGGTTCTCTCCGGAAGACTGGATCATCTTGACCACTCCGTAGCGACCCTCGGAGAAGTCAGCTTCGGGAGCTTCGGCTTGCTGCTGTCCAGAACCAGCCTGGAAGTAGTCAAGAATAAATCGAGGTCAAGAATTCTTTTTTTTTAGATTGGGATTGGGATAAGGAATGTTTATGTAAGGGTTAAAACGATGGTTTCGTTGGTTGTGTTTTATGTGCTTATTAAAGGTGAACGCAGATCTAGCCGCACCGCACGCACTGCAGTCGCCGCATTCCGAATTCTTTATATGAAGTTCTATGCAACCCCACACACCTAGCCGCGCCTCAGTACCCGGCGGTCGCCGCAGTACCCGAAACGTCGGCCCGCGCGCATCGGACGCTGTGGCCGGCCTGCTACTAATATTTTGTGTTTCTACGATTTATAAGTACAAGAATCGATGATTCTATTTTGATTACATTGGTTCAACAATGCAATGAGCTTTTCACGTCAACTTGTGATTTAAATTAGAAACTGAATGAAAAAAATTCAGTGCGATGTGTGCGGCGACGGGAACGACTGTGGTGCGGACAGATGTGCGAGGCCATTAACAAAAGCGACGACTGCTGTGCGTGCGGTGCGGCTAGGTATGCGTTCACCTTAAATACTAGCCTGCGACTTCATTCATGTGGATTTCAATCTGGGTTTTAAGTTTTTTACATGGAACTCTAATAATTTTACAAAAATAAAAGAAGCCCATGTTACACATTATAACATCAGCTATGTAGTTAGCTGTAAAAACAACAAAAAAATTAGCCTAGCCGTTTCGGAGATTACACTGTACGAATAGACAGACAAAAATTTTTAGGTATAGCAAATTTCTTATAGGTATTGTGTACATAATTCTTATATAATTATTTTATCATTACACAAAGACATTCTTATTTTATTTACCTTATGTTCAGCCTTCTTTTGTTGTTTTTCCGCAGCTTTGGCTGCTTTCTTGGCAGCCTTCTTGCTGGACGCAGCATCACCTTCCATCACGGGGGCAGGTTGCTCAGATACAACCATTTTGTGATGTGGACTGCTTCAAACAATATAAAATTTTAATTATTGTTATTTATACAAATACGAGGATGGATGATGGATGCGAGCCGCTTCCAACCGGTCTTATTGGAGATCTATAGGGGAGGCCTATGTCCAGCAGTGGACTTCCTATGGCTGAAATGATGATGATGATGATGATGACACAAATACCTACATACAAAGTAATATGAATTCCATGACGCATTTTAAATTTTAGTAATAATTTTTATATTATTGATTAATTTAGTTTTAGTTTTTTTTCTATTGTATAAATAGGATTAATTTCATTTTATTTACCAAAAATCTGTAAATTTTATTCTCAGAATAAAAATTGCTTTCTAAAAAAAAATTATTTTTTGTATTAATTTAACAAAAGGCTGACTTTTTTAGATGCTGCTAGTCTATTGGAAGAGGCCTGTATTGTTTTGTTTAGTACCTACCTGTTATATTATTAATAAGAATAATTTTATTATTCTAGTTTTTAGAGCTTTTTATTATACTATACAATGTACAATGGGTCTAATATACAGCTTTCCTTTAACTTTTGACAGCTCAATTTGACAACAAATTGCATCAGATCATCTTATTAGATTGAATTACCTTTGAATGACATCATACAACTTTGCAATATTTATTGAAACATGCAATATTTTATAGTAATATAAATATCACCGGCACATTATGCAGCAGAGGTTATCAGGCCAATAAACTGTACGTTCATAATAATCTTTTAGATAAAACTTGCGGTTGATATTAATTTTATTTGTTACATTCACGTGTCGATGTTTTGAAAACTTTTGCAAATTAAGTAAAAACAATTTAAAGAAAAGGTAAAGAGCATGTAATTAATTGTATTATGATACACGTAAATTAAAAAAATTATAAACAAATATAGTTAGAAAGGAAATTAGAAGATTTCTTCAAAAGAACTTCGGCTCGTTTTATAGAAAAGTTTTATACAACTTACCGCCAATATCTATTAGTTAGTTTTTATCTAACTTTTTATTAAGTGTCCAATTAATGGATATCAGGATTATTTTTAGAAAAATGAGAAAACTTAAGTTATTTATAAAGTACCTGTTAAGCTAGGTTATCAGCAGTTATCAGCGCTGGCTGCAACTGTCAAAATCAAGTGACAATACTGACTGACATTAATGACAATTTGACGATTTTCGGAGTTTGCAATGCTGCCACGTAATAAAATTGGTTGAACTCAAAAAAGTATAAATTGATTTTTATATAATGTAAAATATGCAAATGTAGCCCTGGCTTGATGTCGTGGAGGCTGACATGCGTGCCAATGGTCTCACTCACCACCATGTATGCCCACCATGTTGGCCTCGAATGCAATCAGTAGTCTCCACGACTTCCACGAGGATAGTGATGATGAAAATTTACAAAACTTTAAGCAATTACTTATCTGTTGCGGCACACGGTTCACAAACTGCTCGCGGCGGGGACGCGGTACACACATAGCACATAGCAGACACAATTTGCTATATCGACACCACCAAAGCGACCAAATTATATCTTGGTATACCGTTACCGTTCACTTGTACAACAATAGATAATAGGACGTTAATATATTGGTCACCTCAATCAATAAAACTGCTTACTTAGAAAGTAGCATTAATAATTAAAAAGAATAAGCTTTTCAAGCGTTCACGTCACATTGGCATATCAATACAGTCAGATAACCACAAAAATTACACCACAAGTAAATTGTTCAAACATCACTTCACAAAATAGTGTAATGTATAAATTTTTCGTTCAAAATGTCCAGTTATATCACTGGCCCTAAGTTAGAAAGAACTACGGGGCATAATTATATCTGTAATTTAAGTAATACTTGGTTAAAATGCCAGTCTTCACAGCAAACATACCCGGTATCCTCAAGGTCGGAGACAAAATTGAAATCGGTGGTAAAATTAAGGAAAATGCCCGGAAGTAAGCCATCATTACTGCCTAAAAGTTATACTAGTGTCACACAAAGAGGTTATAGTATTATAACTTAGCTACCTTTTAAGTGGATGTATGGCATCCCACTAGGACTATCGCGCCCAAGCCAACCCCATGCTAAGCCGATAGATCCGCTGATTGACTTAGGAGGGTCTGGCGCAGACAGGTTGGGAGCTAGTGGCAGTTGCTCTCACAAAAGCAGCATAAGCCAAGCAATGATGATGTCATAAAAGTCGGGTAAATTATCCAATTAGTCTATTAATTGTAGGCATACGAAAAACTTCTTAGTGAAAACATAGCTGCTGGAACAGATATGCGTCTGAATTAAGACACTAAGTTTTTTTCTTTCATGTTGATTAGGTATGACGTATGATATAGGTTACTAACATTAACAGTGCAATGAACGAGTTGCCAGTAACGAGGTGAACCCACCCAAAACTGTAGAAGGCCCAAGGTCAGCTGTGGTGCGGGGAAATGCCTTACTAGCTAATTTTACCGCCCCCGCCAATTGAGATCTGAGATTGCAGTTTTAGTCTCTGAAAGTCCAACATATCCGTCCTGTGGGGAGAAAAAAGTGATCTAGTCACTGCTTCGCTCTAGGATGTCGGTGAATCTCTGCGCTCAAGAGGGCGAAGAGCCCCGCGATGTGGTGCTGCACTTCGATGTACGGTTCCACCGGGACAACATCATCTCCTTATCCAGGAAGAACGGCATCTGGATCGGCAGCGGGAATTACGATACTAATTATAATATGTTTGTACCTGGTAAGTTTTTAGATCTGCTTAGTTTTCGATATGTACCTATTTTACTTAGGTAAGTAATGAAAAATCTAGAGCTAAGTCGGCGTATAGGGGGAAAGTTTACGTTTGTGCATTACACTCGTGCTGCCAATCCTGAACGAACCTTCTAATTCCTTTCATGAAGATTGGTTGAGAGAGAGATTGTTATCTGACACGCCTCTTGTTGCTTCTACCAAAAAGACATTGTCAAGATGTTTGCTGGTCCCTACATCTAGGTACGTATTGAGTTGAGAATACATCAAATTAATGGAAAATTCCTATTACTTTTAACTTAGTTCTTCGGCCTCTGAAATTTTGGTCTTCTGGTTTAGGTACAATATTCCGAATAATCTTCGAAATCAAAGACACGGACGTGATCACGATCTACTGCCAGGGCAAGTTCCACTCAAACTTCCTCCCGAAGATACCTCTCACGAGCGCGAGGTACATCGTTGCGTGGGCCGATGTGGAGCGAATCACTCACTGCTATTTTTATCTAAGCAATAAGGTACGACATCAGTCAATTTACTTCCGGCATTTTAGCCGTTCTGTTTTCACCAGGCCCCGGTAATAGGGGTGAGCTTGTGTGTCAATCGTTTTACTATCAAAGATACCTACACAAGACACTGGGTGAAGTGGAATGGAAAAAAATGAAAAGCGGACCTTCCGCTACGAGGAGAAATGTTCGGATTTGTCTATTCGATCAATGGAGATCAAGAGAGAAACAAAAGCTCTTTGAAAGTTCTTTTAAACTTCCCTATACCTTTGAACTTTGATCTATTGCAATCCGCTGCTGGACATAAGCTCCTCTCATTCATACCCAAGAAAATGTCAAGATCGCTTGTGTTGCTTGTTGCTTGGATCCGGGTGTGACGAAATATTGTGTGGTTTTAGTCGATTTGAGTCAGACATACAGCCTCATCATGGGCTCCGCTGAGATGAAGCCCGGGGCTTCCTCTCACAAAAGAGACGTCTTCCTCAAAACTAAATCACCTACCACATCTTTGAATCAAGGTAATATTATCACTTCTGTATTATGGTCAGGTGGTGAGTGGAGATGAAATTGGTGGCCCGGGAACCTACGTGCCACAATCACCGCATCCTACTATGATAGCTGGTGACGCCGCGAAAAGATGGTAAGCGAACACCAACTATGTTTTGTAACCAGGAATTTATTGACCAATGTGCAGTCTGATATAGGTAGTAAGGAATGAAAATTAACAACAGCAAAATTACTCGCTTAACTCAACTAAAATTCACGGAATATTGTACAACATTCTACGCAACGCTATCCTGACCCATGGAAAGCATAGCTTAACCAGCTTGTGTTATGAAGACACATTCCAATTTAAATAGAGAGTATATATAGAACATCGTATTCCGATGTACACTAGTCTTTTTTTTAAATAGCTCCTTCTGTAAGAATAAATACCCAATGGAAATTCAGCAGATGGATAAAAGTGAGCGAACCCAGTCTCCGAGATAAAAGCCTCGGGTGAAATCGGGACACTAATGATGAATGATGATACCAATTGAAATTCAACTTGCAATCCAGAAGGCTGTATATCTAGTTCTTTTTCACACTTCAGCTATTTTTTTAGAAGCCTGTAGTTGCAACAACTGCGGTACCCACCAGGTACGAGTAAGCCATAGGCATACTTGTCATTTTTGAGAGGTTTAAGAAATCCTCGATCCCCGTAGCTACGCCAATAGTATGAGGACTAATGATATTTGGGTTGTTAAGACTGTCGACAGTAAGAATTTGCCGCAATGTAATTTTAGACTCGTAACATTTCCAGCTCTAGAATCCATAAAACACCACAGGGCTCCCCAGACTTCAACTCATCGGGAGAAAGTTCAGATGACGACAAACCGCGACCGAAAGGCGAGGGCCGAGCAGACCGATACTTCTACGACACTTTAATGTGCCAACCATCAGATCATCCAAAATTTGGATCGCCTGAACCTATGAAACGTCGCGAGCCGAACATAGTAAGAGCCAAAGAATATAGCAGAAAATTTAGAGAGTTTACCGATACGGAGAAAAATGAGAGCGAAGATTATTCGGAAGACATTGCTTCTAAAAATATGGACTCGTCCATCATAGAGTCTGATGACGTTTTACAGGAGTTAGGTATAAAAAAACGTAATAGACGTGGAAAGTTTGCTCCATTTGCTCAAGTTGTGAATTTTATGGGAAAAACCACGAAGAGAAATTAGCGTTATGGTATAATGACCAATTGTTTTACGAATGGTGACTGGCGTTGCGACCGAAATTTTATTAACAGTCTAGTTCATAATTTCCAGGCTAAAAACTCCTAGGAGGTACCTTTTTTTGTTCCAAAGAATTCACCAATGTCAACAGTTTCCTTGTTTGACAGTTATGACAAGCTGAGTTGCCACAGGTAAAAATGTTTTTGATCGGGAAGCTTTGAACGCGATAGTATTTTCAAGATTAGGCGATTATTAGTGTTTTTTTTTTTTGTAGAATGTGTCTTCGTAACTAGTGGTGTCCCCTTTTGGATTAGTCTTTGAGTAATTAGTCAATGTGTGTGTTATGCAGTTTTTATTTATTTTTAATATTATTATAAAAACTTATATTGTAATGTAACTTGTTATACTCAAGATATCGTGTAATGTTAAAAAAAACATTTTGTGCAATTGTTTATTTTAAAAATGAAAATTCAAAAGTATGTTTTGTGGTTTATTTTTATTTTATTTATTTACAGTGCATTGAAAATTAATTAAGTATTCACTCCATTCGTAGCCATAGTTGTTTACAAAAAATTACACATGAATTTTATACACACATCCAACAATAATTTCTTATTTATGCTAAAATTGCATTTTGTCCAATTAACATTTAGATAGTATTAAAAATTAAATCTATTTACAATTCCAGTGCAATAACATTAGAGACACAACGCACTAGCGGGTATCAACATGCAGCACGTCTCGTGACATGTATCTTGGACCTAAATCGCGACACAAACGAGGCCCTGGCGCGCGCTGATTGTTTGTAAAAATCTTTGCTTGGTGAATGTGAGCTCGTCCACCGCAGTAGCACCCCGTGCTATCCTCAAAAAACACCCAAGAAACGTGTACTGCGCGTATAGAGATTTAACGTCCAAGATATATAATTATAATCCCGAGCAATACCAATCGAACGGACAGTAGCTCGCATGGTTCCTTCATAAACAAGGGTAAACATTCGGGCAGCCTCGTAGGATGCCCGCATGTCTAGCCTAGACCGCAAGTGTGTTGTACGCCTTCGAAGTATGAATTTTTGCTTACAACTAACACAGCTAGGTGATTGTAATAAATAATAGTAAAATGCTATATTTCTGCTTATAATAGGTTGTTGTATTGGTTAGAAGGACATACTGACAGTCCACAATATTAAAAAGGAGTAGATACGGCCTTGGCGCTTCAAAATGAACGTTCGAAACGAGCCTGATTACCCGCAAGTGCAACAAGATAAATGCCCTAATCAAATCAGTGAGTGCAAATGAGAGCGAAACATTAGTTCTCTCTTTTCTGTCAAAATGACATCGCTTTAGTATTTGAGATAACATATCTACCTCATATTATTATAACATCGTTGCTCATCGTTATTATTCCTTTGAGGATAATAATATATTTGTATTCGCGGGAAGAGGGACAGTATTGGAGCTGGATCCTTGCCTTCCCAAACCCCTTCTGGTTTGGGTTCAACCCCCCTCTTCCCAGGAGTTTTCAGTTAGAACCCAAACACTCCGTATCTACAAGTAATAACCAAATTACTATCACATTGATTTTCCATCGATGACATCGAAAATTTACATTAAGAATAATTCGACACAGCGTGTCGTTGAAGCTTGGGTTCTTCGTGATAGCTAATAAACCCAAGCTTTAAAAAGTGACTACTTTTTTTTACTAACTGTACACAAACATATTTACATACATTGAACACATAGGTTACGAACCATTACATTACTTTATACTTTTCGGCTTTCTAGAGTAGTTAAAACCGTTGCTGTTAAAATTATATGAAACTATAACTTGGGTTTTAATTACTCTAAAAATATATCAATCGATATGCGATAGAGAGAACGCTGTACAAAACAGACTTTACCCGAACTCGCACTTTTCTTCCTGACGTCCTAATCAAAAGTCGTATTAGTAAGGTTACTTAGTTTAAATTTTCTACATGGTATCCCTTACCATAGTGCTCCGTTCTTATTTAAATATTCACAGATTATAAAACTAACCACAGGATAAATAGAGAGTAGAACTAGACATACACACATATACAAAAATGGTCTTATTATTAAAAAAGAGGTAGATACAGTGCCAAAAAAAATGGTAGAATTGTTTCACCCAGTACGAGGACACTTTGTTCAACTGGATGACAGTACCAGGGTGAACAAAGTGGAATGAATCTTTATATTCGGTTGAATTCATCTCACTCGACGCAATCACGAGTGAAAGAGGACATATCATACTGGTCAATGAGTGCGAACATGAATAAAGTATGACTTCTGTCATACGACTCAGTATATTTTTTGCATTGTACTAGTATTGAGATATATCTACCTCATTTTAATATAAGAATCGGTAAAAAAGTACATTCATAGTTAGGGAGTCTCGAGCAATTTCTAACTTATGTCATTATACACTTGTGTGGTGAGGGGGAAAAACAACCTTCCCTCGATCTAGTTTTTCATGTACCAAGCGACCCATTCGTAAGCCAGCAAGAATATGGCTGGGTATACCCATCGCTACTGATACACTTAGTTATTCTTCATACGAAACTTCGTACCGAAATAACTTACGAAACATGTAACATTTTCGTATAAACATCGTCTAAAGTAGACTATTTGCCGCCTTCGCTGGTGCGTCACGTCTTACGGAAACCGCCAGGGTACGTGGGAATATTAAAATACATTAACTCATTTATGACTGACTTGCGTCATATTCCAGATTCGAAATTTGAAATTAATTCCCACCTTTCCCAGTAACCATGACACAATTTTTGTTCTAAACAACTTATCTACTTAGAATAGAAGCCGTTGGTTTCATGGTAGCCCTTCATGTTCATACAAAATCGCAGTAAAGAGAGCACCATAAACCAGTCTCTGAAGTTTGTCAGAGTTGTTAAAGGACATCATCCTTAATTCATACATTTTTGGGCCATAAGTTTGGTTCATAGAAAAAAAAAACAATGTTCTGTTAGAGCCTCTTTAGGATTTTTTATTATGGCGCCAAAATTGGAACTGTTGCTTCTTTTTTTTTTATAAAATAGAAAGTAATGGTCACACAGCTTTAGTGCCTAAATAAAAACTCCTAAGGAGGATCCCTTGTAAAAGGTTATTGTATTTTTTTTTGTTTGCCCAAAATGGATGATGTCCTTTTGTTCTAATTGGCAAATTTGTCAGAATTTGTTAAACTTGTTCAAATTGTCATACACCTTAAGAAGCTCAACTCTTAACAAACTCGCAGATAGCGTCTGCATGCTCCTCCGTGACTCCAATCGTGAGGAGTTGGGGCTTGGAGACGAGGAAGAGACTCTCCCCATCTATCTCGTGGTCCTGGAGTAGAGAGACGGTCTCCTTCCAGTTGAACTTCATGAGGTGGGTTGAGAGATCGTCCACCTGAAAGAGAGATTTAGTTAGGAAAATTACGATTACAGTCCAGGAGAGACCACATATTTTTACTTGCTAAAATCTTGGCATACGCCTTTTACTTCTTTTTTCACAATCAATTAGCCTATCGCTGTCCACTGTTGGACATAGGCCTCCTCCAATGTTGGGAGGCTTTGGCCTACTGTTTCCACGCTGGCCAGACGGGTTGGTACAGGGTTTCATTTCGAGTTTTCCTTCTCTCGCAGTGATGACGTCTGCGTATTTTTCCGTTAGTCGCCTCTTACGACACCCTTCGGATGAGATGGGGTGGTGAACTGGTGATACTGTACAAGTAATAATAATACTTGTGGAGACCCATACAAAAGTTGGATTGAATGAACTTTTGTATGGGTCTCCACAAAGATCTTCTAGGCCCAAGCTATCCTCAACTATAACCAGTACACCTACTGATTGACAGAAGAGGTTCTGGCGCAGGTTTTCTCCTCAGGGTTGTGAGGTCATATTATGGTCAATTGAATGGTAATTAAATGAAAGTTCTGGAAAGTACTTACCGTCCAGGTTTTGACGGTGGTTTGCTGCAGCTGCGAGAACGGGTCATCTGTAAGAGAGACAGACACCAGCATATTAATAAAAGGTAAGACAGTATTGCCAGGGTCTACGGGCTCCAAAACAGCCCCGCGCCCAAGATGTACCAAAGTACCCAAGCTGATACGCCTGCTGATTAAGATGACAAAAAAAGAAACAAACAGAAAAGCGCAAAATTAGGAGATAGGATCCCTGGCTCCATTAATGTGCCATAATCTCTTATTTACAATAAGTTAGTATAAATTATGAAAAGTTACGATATACTCTTTTAAACGGGTGTATCCCACTATTTCCATGGAAATGCAAAATGGAAAAAGTGGGACAAGCGTTTTGTACAAATCATATCCCATTATTTCCATTGGGGCAAAAAACCTCTAGTACCCGCTTATTCCACTTTTCCCCATTGACAATCCCCATTGATGGGGATAATTGAACTTTTTGTTCACTAATCCCCGTTGACGCAAAAAAAAAAAATAACCACGAAGGCTAAGGCGAGAGCTCCGCTCCGCTTCGCTCCCGCCTTAGCCTTCTAACCTAACCTATCCGAGTACTCTGAGTCGAGGTCTTAAAAGCAAGATTATTCAGAAATTAAATTACTATAATACAAGCAATCGGAAAAAAAATACTGTTACTTACTGTTCGAAATAAATATGATGGGGATTAGTGAGCTTTTAGTTCTCTAATCCTCATTAAATAAAAATTTTGTGTCAACGGGGAATATTGAAAAATTAAAATTCTTAAGAGGCAATGGAAATAGTGGGAGACTCTGTCCCAGTATTTCCATTAATGGAAATACATAATGGAAATAGTGGGATTCACCTTTTTAAACAATTTATCTTTTAAAAGTTTGTGAAGGATATTTGTTACTCAATTACGCTTAAACGGCTGAATGGATCTGCGTGAAATTTAGTACCGGGATAGGTTATACATATAGTCTGGATTAACACCTAGGCACATTTTATCCCTGGAATAGGTTCCTATGGGGTGCGGGAACGGACCCAGAATTCCACATGACCTAAGTCGCGGGTACAGCTAATCCATACTAATATTATAAATGTGAAAGTGACTCTGTATGTCTGTCTATTACTGTTTCACGCCTAATCCACTGCACCGATTTGGTACAGAGATAGACAGACCTTGCGAAAGGACATGGTCGCGATAACCAACATCCATGTGGGCGGAACCGCGGGCAAAAGCTAGTAAGAATTAAAAATATCTTACCTCTCGCTTTAGCTTCTTCTCTCTCCTTCTCCTCTGCTTTCTCCTTCTCTTCTTTCGCACTATCTAACAGCAGATAATGGAACGGCAACAGCGGAATATCTACAGCGTTGCTCTTCAATTCTTCTCTCATACTCTCCTTCAGAAGATCTTTTTCTTTCTGCTGAGACTTCAGGTTCGTGTGGAGAGTCTTCTCTTTTAGTGGCTTTCTTATCTGTAATAAATAATTTATAAATAAGTATTCTAGGCCACATTATTATTTTACTTCTACAATATGGGTTTGGGTATGTAGATTTGGCGACTGAAGGGATTTCGATGCAATTTGAAGTACAAGTAGATAATAGTCTGGAATTGGGCAGGAACACGAATATGCCGCGGATCAAAGCAAATCCTACTCAAATTATAAATGGGAAAGTTTGTGAAGATGTTTGGATGTTTGTTACTCAAATACGCTCAAACAGCTAAACGGAACTGACTGAAATTTTCATGGATACAAGAATCTGGCATACCTCATAAGCTACTTTTTATCACTGGACTAGGTTCCCATATGTTGCAGAAACGGGTCAAAATTCCACACAGGAGAATCGCGGTTAAGATTAGTAGTTGTAATATGTGGACGAAAAAAAAAATTACTTACCGGAAAAGCGATATTGGATTCCTGAATCACGTATCCATCGACAACATGCGTTAGTATATCGACAACTTCCGGTTTCACCAGAGTTTTCTCACTTACTGAAGGCTCTTCTTGATTTTCTACCTCCATTTTCTCAATTTCACTCGCTACATTTTCAACTTGCTTATTCTCATCTATCAATACTACTTTTTCAACCATTTTCTCTTCAGTTCTTACAGTTTCTTGTATCTCTTTCTTTTGTATCTTTATTTCGTCGTTTTTATTTACTTTCTCAATTTTAATAACTACTTCTTTATCTAATGGGGTGATGGTAATACTATTTGGTATTTCAACTGTTCTCGTTTTGAGTTCGATCTCAGTTCGGGCTGGTGTCGATTCAGTTCGGGCTAGTACGACTTCAGGAATGACTAACTTTTGTTCTGTTATTTTCGCTGGTACTACAGTATCTGATGTTATTTCTATGGGTTGTATTTTAATTTCGTCAGTCTTATCTTGAAGTACCCTCCCTCTAGCTTGAGTATAGACTGTGTTTCTTATCAACTTATCTGTATCTTGTAAGCAGATTGATTCTTTATTACGATTGTCAGATTCGTCATTGCATTTGACGATTTGAATGCTGTTCATTTGATACTGTGGGTTTAGTTTAGGTCTGTGTATAGGACTTGTGTTTGTACCTATTTCATTGACTAATTTTGTAGCAGTTATATTGCATTGCATCGTATGATAGTTTGTTTTCGAAATACTTTCTTGTGTATTGTTGTAATTGGTTTTTGTTACAGATTCTTGTGTAGGATTGTATGTATGTTTGGCTATATTTTGTGTATTATAATTATGCTTTATATTTTGAGCTGCAGGCGTGTTCTTTTGCATATCATCTGGAGATTCACTCTTTCTTTTTCGATTTATTGTTGGATTGTTTAACTCTTGAATTATTGTGTAATTGCTTGTAGCGGTTTGTTGGCTATTATTTTGCTGATTATTATTTTGGTGGCCACTATTTTGGTGGCCACTATTCTGGTGGCTACTATTCTGGTGGCTAGTATTCTGGTGGCTACTATTCTGGTGGCTATTATTCTGGTGGCTACTATTCTGGTGGCTACTATTCAGGTGGCTGTTATTTTGATGACTGTTATTTTGCTGGCTAATATTTTGGTGACTATTATTTTGATTGATGTTATTTTGGTGGCTTGTATTTTGGTGGCTGTTATTTTGGTGGCTGTTATTTTGGTGGCTGTTATTTTGGTGGCTGTTATTTTGGTGGCTGTTATTTTGGTGGCTATTGTTTTGGTGGCTATTATTTTTATCGTGATTATACACTGGATTTGTTTGTACTGTTTGTACAGGAACATGCTGTGGGGCTTTTGGCAAGTTTGGTACGTTGTGCATAATCTGAGGCCTAGGTTGTATTGGCCTATAGTAATTTGGCACGAAGTTCCTGACGCTAGGTGCAACGTTCCCAATAGGACCATTTACTGGTTTCTCTACATTTGCAGGCGAAACTTCCCTCACTTTAGGCACTGCTTGCATATTCACCACGTTATTAGGCATTGAAGTCCTCACAGTATTCATATTTGGGCCCGGTCGACTAGTATTTGGTGTAAATGTTTGACCAGTATTCGGTCCAACGTTTTGCAAACTAGCCAATGTCTGTTGTTGCACGTTTTGCATGTGATTAACGCTCATAATAGGCCTTTGAATATTCCCTTGTTGATGTATTTGAGGCCTCATGTATACTTGTCCTTGGACATCGAGAGCTGGATTGACGACCTGATTATGGACTGGTCTAACAGCAATTTGGTTTTGAATCATTTGTGGGTTTGGCTGCATTTGTCTATTCTGTATATTCCTTTCATTTGGTACGGTTGTCTGAATGTTTTGAACCATATTGGGCATGATATTTGCCAATTGCATTGTTGGCCTTATTTCCTGGGGGCTTTGAGCCAACATTTGCTGTTGGATTTGGAAGTTTGGGAAACCCTGCTGCAGATACAATTGATTTTGGTCCATTGGCTGTTGGAGGGTCGAAACCATATTGTTTGGTAGTTGATGGACGTAGACGACTTGATTTTGCATGGATTGCCTTGGTTGAAGACTGTTTTGAAGACTGTTTTGCATCCATGGTGGAGGATTTTGTGGATTTATGAAGAAAGTTTGATTCGGTTGAATGTGATCACCTGGAAGAGAATTGAAAAAGTAATCAATACCTTTGCATATAAAAACTTTCTGTATGTATGTGTCGGTTGAACCGATAATGATGAAATTACGCGTGCGTATGCGTGGCAAAAAAAAATAAACACTAAAAAATGAACAAAAAGGCACGTCTAAATCGACAGCATTGTCATTAGAAGGCAGACAATATCACTCACCAGGCTGAACCAAGATCTGAGTCTCGTACACTAACCGCACCGGACACAGCACCATCTGTTGACCTAGGGCCTGTTGGGTCCTGTAAAACGATACCATCATGTTGTTATTGCAGGACCTAAATTACACTCTAATCTACTGAGGGGCTTGTGGCTAAGTGACAACCGATTAGGTTAGCACATTGCAAAGTCTAGCAGTATTAGCCAGTTTCGTTATGTCAGGATGGGCAACAATCTTACGACTGCCATACGAATAGTCAGGCAGTCGATAAGTGGAGCCCTAAAAAGGGGACAACCTGGTTTAGTACAGGGTTGTGGAGATTAGATGGCAGTCGCTTCACGGAAAATTTCGAAGTTCGGCCATTTCGTAACAACCGATGCTATAATAGTGTGTGTATCTAAGATGAGTATAATATGTATAGTATATCGTGTTCCTCAGAAACAACTGTGACACTTTGGATCATATTTGGTATTTAGATAAGGCTTCAATATGGGTATCAGATATCATTCCTGAAAATATGCGATCGTACACAATAGAAGGACGTCATTCACCCATGAAATAAACATCAGATTAACCAACAATGCCGTGAAGAGTTAAGGATGGCGCCACCGTCCCTTAAAATATTGTCAAATAGTGCTAAACTGTTTTTTATTCGCAAGCATTTGACATTGACAACTTTAATTCCAATTTTAGGCATTTCACAGCATCGTCGATTTATCCATACTGCATTAAGATTCATATTTTTGTAAATCGAATGCCTGTTTTCGAACTCGCAACGAATTTAAATGATTGAATATAGAAATCAACGGTATCGAATGAATAAGAAATAAATGGTTACGGCAACAATTCTGAATGTTCGGATTTACTTGCTCTATTTTATAACAACTAGCTTCATCCGCGTGAATGTCGGTTTTCGTGATGATTTTTGGACATATCTCCGGTTCTACTCAACGAATTGAGATGAAATATACGTAAGTTTTAAAGTTTGATCAAGACGTTTCTAACCAAGACAATATGGTTAAATCAGTATGTCACAATGAACCATTTTTTATATCTCCAATAAACAGACACAACCAATTTACAATAGTACAATACTATACACAGATACATAATAATCGATTATAACAATTATTCATTTAGCGTAGCGAATTTAGCAAAATTAGTCGATTATACTCTACTCTATCGCCACATATAAAAATTAAATCTCAAAATATGTAGTTTTATTTTTTTTTCTTTTTTTATTACGACAAGGCGTCAGCACAAAAATATTAGTGGGAAGGGTCCCCATCAATATTTTTGTGTGTAGTTATAATAAGATTGTGTAAAATGTATGTATGATATGAAGCTCTGCACTTACCCCATTTGGTCCGGCTGCTGAGCCAACGGCTGCTGCATCTGCAAGAAAAAGCAATTTATTTAAAAAATGCCTTAAGTTATGTAGGACACTGTACATTTATATATTTTTATTTATATTGCCTGTTTAAAATTAAACCAAATAAATAAACGATTCGTAGACCTCAAAATAGCATCACTGTTTCAGAACGAAGTACACAATTGAAAGGGCGGGAAATTTGAAATTTATAATGGTTCGAACCGTTCGTAGCCAACAAAATAATAAAATTATTATGAATGTATACAATAATAATAATTGAATATATATTATGATAATAATAATAAATGATTATAAAAATTATAATGTGTCCAGGCACATCTTATTCTAAAAAGTATTTAAAAATCTTTTTAATTTTTGTCGCCTATTCTTGTTTCAAATTTTAACACATTTTTGCTCCCTCTTTGGTGCCATTTTCAACTCAATTATTTTTAATACCTCTGTGCAGACCATAATAAACAGTTTGATCTTTATTTTAGAGATTACAGTGTTCAAAAAGGTATAACAGCCCGGTATAGTGTACGAATTTCAAATTACCCGCCAAAAGCGCGAAGCGTCGTATTCAATAATATGGAGTCGGACAGAAAAGATGTAACAATTTTGTTTGCTTTTTGGGATACTCAGTCGAGGACTGATGGTAAGCGGGTATCAGTGCCACGAGTAATTATATTTAGAAGAAATGGGTAACAAATTTAGCTAAAAACAGTGTTAAGTCATTTGTAAAAAATTACAGATGCGTGCTTACCTGTGTATTGAATTTGATACGTCAATACAATGATCGGTGTTCAATGTGTTCATTCATCAAAAGGGGTGATTTTTTATATAAGCTTTTTTATCACCCCACAAACAAGGGGAGATTATAAGGGGAACTCATTCACAAAAATACTAGAAGGGTTGATTTAAAAAAAAAACTAATTGAAGCCCTTGAGATATTTGCAAAGGAAGGGTTGGTATTATTACCAGAAGTAAAAAATAATTAAAATTTATTTTTAAATAATATAGTAACACTACGTTTTTGTGAATAAAAATATGAAGAAAATAGATCAATAAAATTCAAATCATAGTAAAAAATGTATTTGCTATGATCTGTGAGTGTAATTCAGTGTACAATAAAGAATTAAATAAATAAATAAATAAAAATAAATATACCAAAATAATAATAAACAGACAGATCTAATTGATAATATAAGAATTATAAAATAATATCAAAGAATAATGTATCTATTATTCCATTTATAACAATATGGGTAATTAACTAGGCAATTTAAAAAGTGTGCTGTTTTAAAAAAAAATGACATTACAACATTATCTTAGTCTATGATGACAATAGCCAAGCAATTTCCGAGAAAGGTCGCAAAAGATGAATAAAAACATGCAACTAACATTTCTCTTTCTCCCAACCACCATCTTTGGGTCTTCATAAATCAACGTATTTCAAAAGAAATAATCTATTTGCTTGTAGTATTATAATTCAATAAAATAATTTTGAACCTTATAGCCAACAACAAAAAGTTTCAAGTCCCTTAGCGATCCCTTTTTTTTCTACCGAGACAAAGGCAATTTTCTATCACCAATAGAATATGAACTTTAACTCAAATACATAAGGTTTCTTTCGGTATATAAGGGCTGATGGTAATAATAAGCCCTCGGCGGGCATGGCAGACATTTTAATTTTTTTTTGTCGGGCGTAGTGCTGTGGTGATAGTCGATAGTTTTTAATTACGTTTTTAATTTTGTTATGTTTTAGTTTTATACTTTTGTAATAATTTTCCAGTTATTTAACATAGTTAGTGGAAAGTATGATTAGTCAAGCCGGAGTATTTGAAGTGGTTTAAAACATAGGTTCAACTCTCAGATGGGCATGGATGGCATGGATGAACATTAACGTTAAGAAGTAGCAGTGTGCTTTATGATTTTGGGTTTGTTAGAGTAGAGTACATATTGGAGTTTTATCTGATTTCAATTCCTTTTTCACTTCGTTTCATCTATTGCCACATGCTCTCCGTGTAAGAGAAGGTGCTACTAAAGTGTTACATTTTTAGGTAAGAGTACCAGCTTACTATCAGTCAGTATGTGTATTTTTTGCTACCTTAGTAATATGTTCGAAATAAATTCGATTTTTGGGGTATATATGTGCATTACATTAGTTCTTGCGTGTAAAAACTGATATGTAGTCAAAACTTATTTAGATAAAAAAGTTTTGCATATGATTCTAGAGTTCTTGAAAATGATAACGCTAGAAAAATAATTTAGAATGCTTTTCACAAGTCATTTACTCTTTAATAGCGAATAGCATATTGATAAATAATTACAATAGTAATTATTTTACTATTAGAAACATATTTGTTTGTGTGCTTGATGGCAGGGTATCGTTCAAGATTTGGCAATAAATATTTTGATCATCGATTGCACCCCGTGTAGCCGGTAATGGTAGCCAAATAAAGTATAAATTTATTGAAAATTAATATACTTATTGCAATTTCATACTGGTCATTCATTCCTGCCTAATGAGAGGGAGGGGGGAGAGGGGAGGGAATACCTCTGTACCTCTATTGAAGACAGGTCACAAGGATTTGGTTATATTATCTTATCATTATGTATTAGTATGATAGTAATTATTAATGAGTCATCTGACCTCACCGATATAGCTGACTGAGTCGTTGTCACGTAGTTATAGAACATGAATGAAGTTGTTATATCTTTAATGACTACTGCTTTATTCCATTAGTTGTATCACAAGCCGGAAAACAATGGAGTAGTGAAAGCAGATAAGATTTGACGCCGTTACTCATAACTCGTATAGAAAATAATGATAATGTGGTACGGGATAGTTAATTTTTTTTGTAGAAAAATGCTTCAAACTTCCCATAATATGCCAATTTTCACACTCCTTGAATTATAAATTTGTTCCAAATTCACTAGATAAGTGCATCTGAATCCCTGGCTAGAATAAGCCGTAGATCAGTAAGTAATGGCTGAAAATGATAACCGTTGGACCTTCAAGTTAAGATGCTGGTGGACCGGTACTGATATCAAATACATACACAGAATGAAGAATTGGAGAGAGAGAGTGAGAGTGTGGGAGAGGTGAAGAGCTGAACAGTTTCATCCTAGGAATAAAAGAGGCTATAAAAAGCACATCCGTACTGTTTCATTATGTGCATTACCATATAGAAAAGAATACTAAAGTCGCACTATGTATATACACGTGAAAACAATATGATTCATAATACGTAACAGGATATTTATTTCCGTATTAATCAAATAATAATAAGCGTTCACCTCGGCGGTGACCGCGTCGAATGACCGCCCATAAGAGGCGTGTAACGTTAATTATTGTTACTTATGCAATTCTGTGACTTAAGTTCTGAATATGTGTCTTCTATCATATTAATTTAATAAAGTGATACTTTGTTGAACACTCGTGCTGTTGTGAAGTGCTTAATTTACATAATTATGTATTGAATTATTATGTAGTAGTGATTGAGGCTGGGATATGATGTATTGAATAAAACAAAAGGGTTACCAGAATTTCGTATGACCAATATTAAGTATAGAAAATAAATATGGACTTAAGTGACTTGGAATGGATATATTATGGAAGGTTTCTGAAATATATACCTAAATACATTTAAAAGTTTGCTGCCATTTGTATGGGGGGGGTTAAACTAAAGCCCCCACATAATGACAAATCATTGGTGAGGGCAGAAATGTACGTATTTTGGAGATATATCAACAGCAACTAGTCATTTCAAACTATATAACAGAGTTACAAGACAAAAACATTACAGAAAGGACCAGAATATTTCTTCCCAAAGACCATTCATGATAGGGCACCACACTCGGACTTAAAAACAAAAACAGTTTGATCTTAGGTATTAGCTGATTAAAATACAACAGAAAGTATATAATGATGTCAACTAACTGACATTTGAATCAAACAATGGAAACCTTAGTAGGTTATATTCACTGGGAATAAAATGAAGACAATAATATAAAGTAGAAATTATACTTAGTTACTTTTTCGTAAAAGTTATCTAGTCAGGTTCCAATATATAAATAGTTTAGTCATCAGAAATAGTGACAGAAATCCAACTGATGAATAATAATAACAGCTCTGTACTGTATTTTGATAAATTTGCTTTAGGTCTATTTCCTAAAAAGCGATTTCATAAAAAATAAAGCCACATTTTTTGTGATGAAATTTTATTCAGTTCCCACGTGGCTCAGTGTAGCTCAGTGGTCAGATTGCCTCTCTAAGGGACTGCTCGTGGGTTCGAGTCGCGTCTGAGTATTCAATTTTTCCACTTTAAATCAATTTGAATACACCCACAGTGCAGCTAAATAGACAGTGAGTCAAAAATCAATTGCAGCATACTTTCCACTGCCAAATAATATCGATAAAAAGAAATTATATCGATAAACGACCTGTCAGAATCTCAACACTATCACAAAATGTAGGGCGCCACAGGGGAACGCAATACCCCGCTGAGAACACTATAAATAAGTTCAATGCAACAGAGGGAGACACCCTTATGTCAAATACATAAAGTTAGAGCGAGACAGAAGAGTGCATCAAAACAAAATATTGCTGTAGCAGCATTATAGTCTCTAACTTGTAGGAATAAGAATGTATGCATTGGATATGTTATCGTGAATTGTCATACGATGCCATATTACATCCACAATATCGCAATTCGTACACTTATACAAAAATAAACACATCGATACTAAAAAAATCGATTAAATCACTCAACTAAAACAGCTGATATAGGCAAAGATAAAAAAATATTCGTAATTTAAAAAAAATACCATCAAAAAGTAACGGGCACAGATAATCGAATTCACATTTCAAATAACCGTGACGTCACGGTCGAAATTCAAAGTTATTTCAGTGGTACAACTCAATACGTGGATTAAAATTTTAAAAAATAGATGTTTCCCGCCTATAATACACACTAAATGATAATTTTATTAAAAAATCTTATAAAAATAAGGTTGCACTGACTTACCTTTACAGTTCCTGAGCAATGGTATCTCTGTAAACGTCAAAAAACTATAGAAAACGTATTAAAACGTCACGATTAAAGTCACTCCGGACATCTTTCGAAACGAAATGGCTGCACGAATAACATAAAAGATACATCCACACCGTATCGCACTGCTACCACAAAATTACAAACGAC
This sequence comes from Eilema depressum, assembly GCA_914767945.1. NCBI lineage: Eukaryota > Metazoa > Arthropoda > Insecta > Lepidoptera > Erebidae > Eilema > Eilema depressum. Next base: position 5,964,085 of record OU612040.1, read on the forward strand.
AGGGTAATAGCGACAGAAAAGCGATACCACGATACAAACGAGTATCGATTTTGTTGGGCGAAACAAATCGTGGTACAGAGCTCGCACAACCAATGATAAAACACTGAATAACAAGCCACCGCATTGGACGGGACGTGTTTCGAAATTCAAACACGTTCCATGACCCCAATATCCTCTTGGCAGGTCGAAAAGGGGCAAGAAACATACATCTATCTCTCTCTAGCAAACAATAATTGTCGGTACGTAAAAAAGAGAGGCTGAATGTAATTTTTTTCAGATTTAAACGGAAAGACCATTGTGGAGATGACTTTTATAATCATCAACTGATTAATTGTGTACTTTATTGTGTAGCAGTAAGGTTGAAATCTGCAGTTGAAAGTTTGTTTTTCTATAGACTTGTGTATACGTAGAATGGCTGATATGATGCATTATTCATACTATTTGGGCCTATTTGCTGACTCGTAAGTTCTTATTACTTTGACCAAGCATTTATTTATAGTTATCGTAATTAATGCGTCGTTTAAATATGTACAACGTGTCATTTTGTTCGCTTGAGTAATATTTCTTAATGATATTTTTATTAAGATTGAAATAGACTTTGCCGACGGTAACTTGTCTCAGAGTTTTTAGAATTAAATTAATTAAGAAAAATTAAGATAACAATTTGAAATCAGAACTCAGAACTAAGATTAAAAAAAATAATTGGATGTAGATTTTTGTTTTTTGTAATATCAAACTGATGTTTTTTTATTTTTTTCTAATGACTACGACGACATGAATTTTTTTTTTATTTTTTTTAATTACAATTTCATTTGAAAACAGGCCGGACTCGCCATATTAACCGAGGTGGTGTTTGCAAGCGCCACCCCTGATGCGTTGGCGCTCACCCTACCCTACCCTACATACTGTCTGGCAAGCTCATGTAAAATGGTTCAAAAATACTTGAAGAGAAAAGAAAAGTATGAAAAATTGTTGACTTATGTAGGTAGGTACCTATTTGGTTTAATTGGTTGGAAAATGGTTGATATTGAAATATCATCTCTGAAATATCCCAATATGTTGGGGCTCCAATTGCTCAAAATTATTTATTTCTGAGGTCATACCTAATTATCTAGCACTATAATTTTTTCACGTAATTTGTAGATATTTGTATGTCATTGAGTAGATATTACTAATCAGAATATCTCATAATATTTTAAGTCCAATAAAAAAACCTGCTCATCCGAAATACTGGTTACCTTGCACCCTGCACCAATTGACAGATTCAATTAAAATTCCGAATTTAAAACTAAAACCGACCAACCTACAATAATAATTATAACTTACGCGCTCTTTTCTTTAATTTTTTTTTTACCATCGAATCAAATTACGAGTCGCCATTATAATCGCTCGTCAGTAATCAAATAATTACCCCAGTCCGCGACCACCAGACATTTAGGGTCATTTTTAATGGAAATATTCTCTCTGCAACCCTAAAACTGCCTAAAAATCACCAACGTCCCTAAACATTCCCGGTTTTAGTTACGACATTGTCGGATAGATGGCGATACTAGCCCGTAAATTCACCATTTCGTAAGAATTCAGATACTGCCAACTTACATAGATACAGATACTTTCTTTGCAGCTTTGTTTCTTCACGTATGTATGGTCAGCATCAAAAGTCCATGAACACATTCAAATTGTCAAAATTCCCTGAACACTAACTCTTGAAACAGTTAAAACTACATTAACACTTTCGAAGTTACAAACCACCTTTAGTGCTACAATTTTTCATAAAATATTTTAAAATAAATATTGTAAAATATAAAATTTATCCCCTGAATATAATAATGTAAAGATAGTTACTTAGTAAATTTGTCAGTGTTCAGCTACTTTTGAGGGCGAGAGTCACCTTCAAAAGTCGCTAAACACTAACCCAACTGTCGCTACAGTAAGTGCTTAGAACCCATCGATGAACCAAAATAATCTTTAATCAATTTTTAAAGCAATTAATATGCCAACGATTCCTACCGATTTTTATCGGAAAAAATAAATTTCCAAGTCGGGATCTGATCCCGCGACCGTTCCCTTACAAGGGGAATGTTCTGACCACTGAGCTACTTGAACGTCTTAAAAATAATCTTGATATCGGAGACTTACAAAGGCAAAATAAAGGCGACTAAGGGATAGGGCTGTTTTGTTTAATTTCAGATAGGTATATGTATACATACAGCCCAGAGTCAGCCTCAGATGCATGGCACGAGTCAACAATATAGTGCCCAGAATACGGCAATAGGCTCACCCCCTATTACGTGGGACCGAATACATTGATTGGTTAAATGTGGGTATTAATTCACCTCTGCTTGATCCTCCGGGGATAAAGGCGTGATTATGAGGCACTTCATAACACTTATCGATCGGTAGCACGAGTGTAACTCCCCTGGTCTTACACACGTCCATAGACTACGGTAACCACTTTCCATCAGGCGGGTCATGTGCTCGTCTACCGCCTAAATGGTATAAAAAAATCTTTCCCGTTAATTGCTTGACATCTAGGTTGCCTAACCACAAAGTGACAAAAGTAGCTTGATATAGTAATTTTCAATGTTTGAGAGTGTTAATCTAATTTTGGCGCTCATGATGTTCAGCGACTTATTGCATAAGTATGAGACAGTGTTTTTTATATGTTACTAGCTGACCCCGCGAACTACGTACCGCCTAACAGTCAATTCTTTCTCTCCGTAAGAAACCCGTACTTTATGGAATGTTCTAAAAAAAAAAGAATTAGCGAAATCGGTCCAGCCGTTCACGCGTGATGGCGTGACTAAGGGAAATAGGGATTCATTTTTATATATAGAAAGAAAGAAAGAAAGAAAAATAGTTTTATTGCGGATCACGCAGTACACATAAAAAAAAATACACATCATAAACAACACAGAGATAAACAAAAATTTTACAATAATTTAACAATAAGGTAACTGTAACCAATGGTTTTACGAGTTAGCAGGTATGTGTGGGACATTCAGTCATCATACTTCGACCATTTTCTTAATTCAATTGGGGTTTAATTACGAAAAAAAAAAGAAAAAACTTCGATATTTTCCATTAAGGCTGGAAAAAGCGGACCCCGGACTCTGGGATTAAGGCCTCTGATGCGACCCGTTTTTTTTATAAGTACTACTTAGGTCGCAGAACTCGCAGACAGGCACACCGCACACACATCCTCCCAAAGCAAACGGCCCTCCTGATGGTAAGAGGTTACCGTGGCTTATGGGCGAGGGCAACACCAGGGGAGTGACTCCCCTGGTGTTGCACTCGTGCTACCGACCCTGTAAGAACCGAGAGATTCTGTGCTGTCAGCGCAAAAGATAAGTAGGACAAAGCCTTTGGTTTTCCCACTACCAGTACAAATTGTCTACCGTGAGCTCTAGCTACCCTACTCACCGTCGGAAACACAACACGAGGATTAACGCAAGGATAATGATGATACATCCTAAGACCGACCTGCTATACTACTATCACGTGACGCGTACTATAATCACGTGATGTTTTTTCAGCAATTTTTTAACCCCATGGTGATACGATACGTGGTGAGGTTTTGGATTCCCCCCTCCCCCCAGCCAAAATCACGTGTATTTTTTTATTCATTATTTAATGCTAAAAAACTAAGATTCGTGACAAAAATCGCGAGTTATAAGAAAAAATAAATACACGTGATATCTCTATATTATACCCCTCCCTCCCCCTGGTGATGTTTCGTGATTTTTTCCGAACCCCCCCCCCCCCTCCCCCCTCCTCTTTTGAGCCTCACGTGATTAATGGACAGCCCCTATCTTGGACCTAAATCGCGATACAAACGTGGCCCTGACACGCGCAGATTGTTTTATAATAATCTATGCTTGGTGAATGTGAGCTCGTCCACCGCAGTAGCACCCCGTGCTATCCTCAAAAGACACCCAAGAAACGTGTACTGTGTGTATAGAGCACGTTTTAGGTTCAAGATATACCTTTTTTAACGTGCGAAAAATCCCCACGGATACCTCCCCCGCCGGAACCGGAGGAGGAGGTTATGTCGCACTCGAACCGACTAAAACGCACGCCGTCTGTGGGCCGTCAGTTGCCGGAGGTGAGATTGTCGTAGCCATATCCCTCGCACCCCGGCCGACCCAGGACCATATCTCTCGATCTGGCCCTCTTCCGGTGTGGGGACCACAGAGACCCCGACTCGCCCCCGGGTGTGGGGAAGCACGCAATGCGTGCTTCTGCTAGGGTGACAGGCGGGTTCAAGATATACCTACACGAGCAATATTATTGTTTAATGTATGATTTGAGAATGACATTGTCATTCACATTAATAATGCAACATTCACCGGGATATTTACCATGTTGTTTGTTTAAATTGAGTAATCGATGAATTGGAATGGAAAGAGGGCTCTTTTGTCTGCACTAGCCTTTCTTTGGGGCCATTGTACGTGAAGAGTGCTGTCTGAAAGCCTCCGTGGCGTAGCGGTAGTGAACGCGGCCGCTTCGCAGAAGGCGCGGGTTCGATCCCCGCTCACTGCAAATATTTGTATGCATGAATATGGGTATTTGCATTGGTCTGGTCGTGCCTCAGAGAGCGCGTAAAGCCGTCGGTCCCGGTTGCCATACAAACATCTATGGCAGTCGTTACGGGTAGTTGGAGCCCTAAAAAGTCCAACAAAAACGGTCTAGCTGCAATCGCCTAATGTCACCATTGGGTTGTGGAGGTCAGGTGGCAGTCTTTTCACGGAAAATATCGAGGTCCAGCCAAATCCGCAGTTAAGACTGGTAAAGCGTACCCCAGACTCCGAGGTGAAAGCTTCGGATGCGACTAGGAACACTAGGGAGAAGAAGTACTGTTTAAACTCTAGAGTAGCCAGTCTAGCTTCGCCAAGAAGCGCAGAAGCTAACTGGGGTCTTCACAGGCTTCACGGAGCGACCTCACTGTGCTGAGGATTTGAGATCGTTGGGTGGCCACTGCTTCGCATTCCAGTATAACGTGGGCGGCAGATTCCTCAGCGAAGCACCCTCTGCAAAGGGGGCTATCCGTGACACCGATAGTGTATAGATGCTTTTTGAAGTGACAGTGACCCGAGATTGTTCCCGTAATTGTTTTTAGACTTGTTCTGTCTAAAAGAAGACGTTTCGTAAGCCGTTTGTTTACAGACGGCATGGTCATTTTTGATTGCTTGCTGTCTGTGATTCTTACCCATCTCTTGGTTGGGTACCTATTGAATGAATTTTTAAGCATTTAGTATGCTAGCTATACAAATTGAGTATCATAGGAAAAAGCGAAATCAAGCCTCAAGACGGGCGGAAAACTTGGATCAACCTCAGGCGAAGCTCGGTGATTCAGTTGGTCAGAGCATTCCCCCTGTAAGGGAAAGATCGCGGGTTCGAGTCCCGTCTGAGCTTGACTTCGCTTTTCTGCTATCTTAATCAATCTTGGTTGTGTCAGCAACTCTCTCGAGTACCCGATATCGAGTAGGTACACCGTGATCATGGCGCTTGTAACAGCGCCAAAATATCGCCCGATATAAACAAACAGTATGGTAAATATCCCGGTGAATGCTACATTATTAATAGTATTGTTTAATCTTGTAATGTGTTTACATCCTCAGCTACCACTAAACCACGCCTAGGTAATTAAATTTCGGTCTAAAAAAATCTATCTATAGGTAGGTAGATATATAAAATTACTCGTTCGACTGACTCATTGTCATTTATCAACGTAGCCCTAGACTTGTCTAGCCTAGCCTAGCTAGCTTGCCACTTGTGGCGAGGGAATTCGTTGACGGGGAACAGACAACTGTTAACAGTGTTAACACATGAACAATCGTCTAACAAACAACAAGCCGCGCGTCATGTTGCGCGTCAGTTATCAACACCCCGAGTGTTGCGTAACATTGCCGAACTTTTTGAGCAACATACGTTGCGCCATTTGTTACCTAGTGGATATGAAGTTTAAAATCAATATAATTTATTTAATACTTAAATCACCAACACCACTAATTAACGTAACAATCAAATTACTCAGATATACATCGATTCGGCATATTGTAGAACAGAATGATGAATGTATGGGAATTGATGTATCTACTTATTATGACAGTTGCAACGTATGTCATGAAAGTCAAAATACGTGTCATATTATATACGTCAAATCCCATACAATCATCATTACGAAATACCAAAGGGGGCAGAGTCTAAACCGCTGGAACTTGAAATTTGGACAGTGCCTTTTATGGTGTAAGCTTCCTTTAAGAAATGATTTTTGGCAATTTCTCCACTAAAGGGGTAAAATAGGCGACGAACGGTTCTATCTCCTACAGTCCCTTTTCCTCATCGATATATACTTTTCCTACAGTCCCGGGTCCTTTAAGCAGGGCGTGAAAAAGCTAGATATTTCACTTAGCTTAGACTGGAAAACGCGGATCTGCCGCACCATTATGTCCTGGAATTCCCTACCAGTACACGTGTTTCCCTTTTCCTATAGTCCCGGGTCCCTTAAGCGGTGTGTGAATAAGCATCTGATGTGGCCGTCAAGCTGAGTGCTACCATTGTAACACGGTACGCGTGTATAATGGTGACCCTCTTTTCCGAGACTTTGCCTTCAGCTTTACCATGAGGCGAGGTGAAGTCAAATTGACGTCTCCTATATAAAAAAAGTATGGAAAATCCATCATTTTTGAAGTAAGAAGCATGAAATTTCATAAAGCTGCTTCTGGTACGATGACGCTGTTTTTCAAAATTTCGCTACTAAAGGGTGAAATAGGCGACGAACGGTCGGTATAGAAAGTTGGTATAGGAAGGCTCCCGAAGCTTTCACCTAGGAGTCTGGGGTCCGCTTTTTCCAGTCTAACTGCGAATTTGACTGGACTTTGATATTTTCCGTGAAGCGAGTGCCATCTGACCTCCACAATCCAATGCCGTTTTTGGGCGATATCGAAGCATTGCAGCTAGACAAGTTGTTGGACTTTTTAGGGCTCCAACTACCCGTAATGACTGCCATAATGTTACCGTAACGACCAGACCAATGCAAATACATATTCATGCATACAATTTATTTTTTATACAACTTAGGTAGCAGAACGCTGGCAGACAGAAGGGATATGGCTGTTCTCCATCCGACAGTAAACATACAGCCCATGACTAAGTGCCCGCTTGATGGCAATAGGCTCGCCCCCTATTACGTGGGACCGATAATAATCATAGTTGGCGAAATGTGGGTATTAAATCGCCGCTGCCTACCCCTTCGAGATTTACAGGCAGTATGTATGTATGTATGTAGGTGGCAGACAAGCACACGGAACGCCTGATGGAAAGTGGTTACCGTGGCCTATAGACGTGTGCAACACCAGGGGCGTCACACTCGCGCTGCCGACCCTGTAAGAACCTTCCAATGCCCTTCTTGAAGAACCCCATACTGTAGTCGCCTGTAAAAACAGGGGTCGGCAGCGCGAGTCTGACGCCCCTGGTGTTGCATACGTCCATAGGCCACGGTAACTACTTTCCATCAGGTGGGCCTAGTGCTTGTCTGCCACTTAAGTTGTATTAAAAATGATATCCCTAAAACGCTAAAAACAAAAGTTGCTGTTGAAAAATAACAACGGCGAGCTCGCAACAGCTGTTGCTTCGTTGATCAGCTGTTTTGCGGTTACCTACCTCCTAATTGTGACCACAGAGTAAGATGACTTATTTTTGCAATACAAAATTGCGAGCAGAAAGCGAGGACTTCTTTATATAGCAGTTGCAAAGGATCCTTACAATCCGATTCCTGCCGGCTTCGCAATGAGTCGCATGATGCATGGGTAGGAACTACATCGAGGTAAGTATTTTTAACCTCACTATCTGTATTATTTCTGGGTGGTACCCCATCGTACACTGGCCTAAGCATTTAGCCAGCCAGTTTGTTAAATGTTGTAACAAACAATACGGCTAAATCTCAGACTAAAAGAATAACAGTATTCTTCTAGTCTGAGGGCTAAATATCATTCGGGTCGTTAATTGAACAGCGCCGCCTCCGCGCCGATCAGTTAACAACTATAGACTTATAAATATATCACGCCTTTATCCCCGTAGGGTTAGACAGAGGTGAACTGATACCTACATTACACCAATCATTGTACCTACATATTCGGTCCCACTTAACTTGTCATACAAAAGGGTACACGACGACTATACTAGCAGGATTCCCAGTTGCATCCGAAGCTTTCACCTCGGTGCCCGGGAGCCACCTGTTTATTTGACTTCTATGAATTTTATGAGAGCGACTGCCGCTGACCTCCCGAACCCGGCAGGAAAGCCTCCGCCAGAGCCCCATCCGTCATGTAACGGCTTGCCGGTAAGGGCGGTATGAGCCCTGAAGATCTTGTACCTACCCCATACGTCCTAGGTAAGGTATACCTCGTGTCACGTATCTTGGACCAAATCGCGATACAAACCAGACACTGGCACACGCGGATTGTTTTGTAATAATCTATGCTTGAATGTGAGCTCGTCCACCGCAGTAGCACCCCGTGCTATCCTCAAAAGACACCCATGAAACTTGTACTGAGCGTATAGTACCTACGTAGTACTATTACTTATTCTGTGGTATAGTGCACATTTCAGGTCCAAGACATTATACGTCCCAAGGTATATTATACGACCCTAGATTAACACTTTCAAACACTGAAAATATTCATTGTCAAGCTAATTTTGTCATGTGTAAGTGTTCAGCTGTTTTGTAAATGTGTACGTGTGACCGCACTTTCGATGCTGACTGTACACGCCTGCCCCTTCGGAGATATCGACTTCTACGCCATCGATGCATGATGTTGATATTGCCCGAGACATAGTGATATCTTGGACCTGAAATGAGCTCCATACGCGCAGTAGGTACAGGTTTCTGGAGTGTCTTTTGAGGATAGCACGGGGTGCTACTGCGGTGGACGAGCTCAAATTCACCAAGCATAGATTATTACAAAGCAATCCGCGCTAGTCAGGCCCTCGTTTGTCTAGCGATTTACGTCCAAGATACGTGTTCCGAGGTAGGTATTTGCATTGGTCTGGTCGTGCCTCGGAGAACACATTTAGCCGTCGGCCCCGGTTGCCATAAGAACATCTATGGCAGTCGTTACGGGTAGGAAGTTGGAGCCCTAAAAAGTTCAAAAACAACGGTTTAGCTGCAAAGCTTCGATATCGCCTAATGTTACCATTGGGTTTTGGAGGTCAGATGGATGGATGGAGGAAATATCGAGGTCTAGCCAAATCCGTAGTTAAAACTGGTAAAGCGGATCCCAGACTCCGAGCGGAAAACTTCGGATGCGACTGGGAATTAACGCTAGGATGAAGAAGACTAAGTAAGTATTTACTGTTTGTGGTAGTAGGTACCTACATAAGTATTTTTTCGTGCGGAGATCCCCTTTGGCTTCAATTAGGTACCAGGTCCTCGATTCTGTTAAGCAAAACCACTGCAATACTACGGACTTTTGGACGGGAATTTGGGACTTTGAATTAATGCTGTTAAAGTCTACAATTAAATGGCTTTTTGTAGAGTGAATGAAAGAGTGTAATGAAACTCTTTTCATTTAATTTGGAACTTTGAATTTACAGCAATAAAGTCTAAAATTTAATACCATTTTTTGCAGTCTCTGTGGTATGACAATGGTTTTGCTTTTGCAGAATCGATGCCCTGTTCGTAAATCACTCTTTGAGCCTTTTTCCAATGCAGTCTAACTATGACGCGGCAGAACTTCGATATTTTCCGTAAAGCGACTACCATCTGACCTCCACAACCAATAATGTCTACATTGTAAAGACGAACATCTGAATGAATATTCAATATTATGTTGCACAATGCAAGCACCATTTTGTTTGCGGTGTACCTAAGTACAATACCTACTCAAGTTTTTTGTGAGTGACAGGTGGCCATTGTTGGTAGGAAGTACTTTATAATAAGTTAAAAGACTTGGGAAGTAGCCTCCGTGGCGTAGCGGTAGTGAACGCGGCCGCTACGCAGGAGGCGCGGGTTCGATCCCCGCTCAGTGCAAATATTTGTGTGAATGAAATATGAGTATTTGCATTGGTCTGGTCGTGCCACGGAGAGCACGATAAGCCGTCGGTCCCGGTTACCATAAGAACATCTATGGCAGTCCTTACGGGTAGTTAGAGCCCTAAAAATTCCAAAAACAACGGTCTAACTGCAAAGCTTCGATATCGCCTAATGGTACCATTAGGTTGTGGAGGTCAGATGGCAGTCGCTTCACGGAAAATATCGAGGTCTAGCCAACAGCTACATTCTATCATCGCACCTCTCGCCACAGGCAGGGAATTCATCCTCACACATTGCGTCCGGAAACGGTACGCACTGTGCGGTTTGAAAGGAATTTCATCCCACGCACACTCAGGCTGTGGAATGAACTCCCTGCGGTGGTTTTCCCAAGCGACTACAATATGGGGTTCTTCAAGAAGGGCATTAGAAGGTTTCTTCAGGGTCGGCAGCGCGAGTGTGACGCCCCTGGTGTTGTATGCGTCATAGGCCACGGTGACCGCTTCCCATCAGGTGGGCCGTGTGCTTGTCTGCCAACTAAGTGGTATAAAAAAAAAAATATCCATAGATAAGACTAGTAAAGCGAACCCCAGACTCCGAGCTGAAAGCTTCGGATGCGACTGGGAATAAACACTGGGATGAAGAAGAAGTGGGAAGACAAAGGTTTGTCCTGCTTCTCTTCTGCGCTGACGGCACAGAATCTCTCTGTTCTTACAGGGTCGGCAGCACGAGTGTGACTCCCCTGGTGTTGCACTCGTCCATAGGTCTGTCATGGTAACCACTACGCTACATAGGTGGTATAAATAAATCACGTAAATGGTAGGTAAGTAGTTCTCAAGGTAGGTACCTGTCAGTGGCAAGGGGTCCGACCCGATTCCTGCCGGCTTGCCGTAGGGGCGTGTGGTGTAATAAAACTAGATCGAGGTAAGTATTTTTTTTTTAATACCACTTAGGTGGCAGACAAGCACACGGCCCACCTGATGGAAAGTGGTTACCGTGGCCTATGGACGTATGCAACACCAGGGGCGTCACACTCGCGCTGCCGACCCTGAAGAAACCTGGTATCTGGTATATACCTATGTTATTTTACTATTTGGTGATGGTGAAGTGGTTTTTACTTAAAAAAACTGTTCCTATCCGAAAACATGAAAAATTTTGGTTCTAAAGTATGCGAACGGGCAGAACTTCAAATCAAAGACGTATTGGTGTTCAAACAATGTGTAAGCAATAAGCATGCGCTGGCCGAGGAGGGGGGGGGGGGGGGGGAGTGTCACAGGGTGACAGGTAGGGTTGCCAACTCTTTTTTCGAGAAAAAAAGTATATTTAGGTCTGAGAAGAAAATTGAACAGTATTCTAGAAAATAGAACAGTATTTTACAATTACATAAATTAATTTTAACAAAAAAGTTTAACCGACTTCAAGAAACGAAAAAGAGGCACTAAAAAGCGAAAAATAACTGCGGTGCCTAGCCTAGCCCGAGAGGCTTTTAATTTATTTTTCTCTTTTTAGTGAGTTATAATCGATCCATCGTCCATCCTTTGCTCAGGTTCCTATCATCAGCAGCTTAAAATCACGAGCAGATAATTTTTAAATGCAAATACTGAAATTAAATTATGTTAAAACAGCAGAAACAGTGTTTTGCCATCATTTTGAGGATTTCCCTAGATCCTGTTATCCAATCCTGACTCCCTTGATCCTGTCATCCTATTCTGGCTCCCTGAATCAAAACAAAGATCATAAAAATCCGTTTCACAAAATACGGTTTTACATACAACGGTTCGTCACCTATTTTGCCCCCTTAGGTCTGTCTGTCTTAAAAGAAAGCATGGTTTCGTAAAATCTAAAATGGTAATATGGTTCCCATCAATTTTTTTATGGATAAATTAAACTTAACATAACATAAACTCACGCCTATATCCCCGAAGGGGTAGGCAGAGGTGCTAGCACCCACATTTAGCCGTTTATGTTTAGGTCCCAATGTAATAGGTGGCGAGCCTATTGCCATTAACCGAGCAGTTACAAACTTGCGATAAATAGGTACACACATAACTTCGAAAAGCATCGAAAAGTCATTGGTGTGTGCCACCGGTGGATTAATTAAAAGATTTAATATATGGCTGGCAAATAGAAGATAGCTGTGAACTGTATTATTTTCTATATTATGATTTATCATTAATAAATTTTGGATTATCATGGGACAATCAACACCTAAACTTATAAAATAATTGCAAATTGGTGCCCAATTAATTAAAATTGTATCAATTGCTGCACATTTTTGTAGTGTTATGCATTTTGATGCTGAAAACAGTATTTTGGATACTGTTTATTTGTTGAACAGTAAACAGTATAATTGGGTGTAAAACAGTATAATACTGTTTTAAACAGTATGGTTGGCAACCCTAGTGACAGGGCTCATGACACCGAATCGTGCACGTCTGAGTAAAAGTAAGTGTTCTAAAACGTATTTTCTGAAGGAATTTCCGTAGGGACATAAAAACGTGACCCTCCCCTGTCTTTTTAATTTCATTGATAAGGATTTTTAATTTGGAATTTGTGCAATTATCTACTTTTAATGCTGACTGTACCTACTGCCCCTTTTTTCCGTTCAAAAATCCCCACGGACTTGAACCGACTAAAACCGCACGCCCTCTCGGGTCATAAATGCCGGAGTGTAAGATGGGTCACCTTACACCCTTTAAGGTATTTCCCTCGCACCCCATTCATACCTAACTTTTTTTCACACAGGCACGGCCGCACGGCTAACCCCATTGATATAGCATAATATATAGCTCTCTATTATAATATAAACTATTAAAATACCTAGGTAAATAGTAATTATATTTCATTAAAATTAATAAAATTGACGTATTATTAGTAAGTAGTTTTTATACCTAAGTATCTAGTGCTTGCGCCATTTTTGAAAGCCGCCATCTTCTTGTATGACGTATCTATGAACATAATACGTCATTGGCTAACCCCTAAACTTTTTTTCTTACCACGCGAGAACATAAGTGTATGTCGCACACCTAACTGTATGAAAACAAGTTTAAGTACTATTGTTTACGTTTACAAAATACCTACCTGAGTATAGCCTAGCTACCTACTTATTGTGATTTACTGTTTACGTCTCAGGTTTACAAAATTTTAAGCCAAATTACCTACTTACTTACTCGCTTACCATCAGCTGAAACGTATGCGTGATTGTTATTTATGTGTGTAAATATATTTTAAAAACTAATGCACTTTGCCTATGATAGGTAGGTACCTCCATAAGGAAGAAGATACAATAAAATTGGCAGTACAAATAAAATGTATTTCAACTTATTTTTTCTATAACTACCCACATTTTTTTCACAATCCACAAAATAAGACACCAATATCGTTAAGGTAAAGTTTTAGTTCACCTAAGCTAACAATAATAACAACTAACCTGTAGTGCATTATTTAAAAAAAACATTCAAGATGTCATCAGACGAATCAGATATCGAGTTACCATCGGCACTACCGAAAAATACCAACGTAAAAGTACCCAAAAGCCCTTCAGAAGACTTGCTAACGAAAAAACAAACGAAAAAACAAACACCGATTCAAAATGAAGATCCTAAAAAGCTAACAACAAAATTGATGATCAATCAAGCACTTACCGACTTGAAAAGCAGAAAAGGCGTATCTTTATACGCCATAAAGAAGTATCTGACAGAAAGATACAATGTTGATACAGAAAAAAATAATTATTTCATAAAAAAATATATGAAGAAGGCGGTCGAAGACGGTACGATCGTACAAACGAAAGGTGTCGGTGCGTCGGGCTCTTTTAAACTCGTTCCTGTCAAAGAGAAGAAAAAGGCAGCGAAACCAAAGAAGACTAAAGAACAGAAAGAAGGTGAAGATAAAACTAAAAGCTCTAAGCCTAAAAAAGAAAAAAACTCGAAGAAAGTTCTAGAAAATGCTGTCAAAACAAAAACGAAACCAAAAGAAACAAAATCGCTAGAGAAAAAAACAAAATCAAAGAAAACTGTGAAAGAAAAAGAGTCAAAAGATAAAAAGATTGAGAAGAGTGACGAAACAACGAAAAAAGTTAAAGTTACAAAAGGTGACCCAGCTCCCGCCAAAAAGAAGGCCGCCATGATAAAAAGAAAAAGTATCGGTAACATAATTAAACCGCCAAAAATGAAGCCAAGTGCGAAAGCGTAGGGATATGAGACTGTTTCGTGTGCTGTGATTGTTTTTGTTGATTTGTTTTAATTATAAATATGATTATAAAAACGTAATAAATAATTATAATTTACAGTTGATGTGTTTTTTTTATGTGAAATAGTATTAGAGGTGAGTGACATTAATTTTTTTTTTACCACTCTGGTCGCAGACACGGCCCACCTGATGGAAAGTGATTACAGCATGGCCTATGGACGAGTGCAACACCAGGGGAGTCACACTCGTGCTGCCGACCCTTTATGAACAGAGAGATTCTGTGCAGTCAGCGCAGCAGACAAGCAGGACAAGCCTTTGATCTTTCCACTGACAGCACAAAACCTCTCCAGTAAGCTCAGGCTACCCTACTCACCTCTGGGAAAACAACACGAGGTTATTATACCCGCGGTATTCTGTAGGGCAGAGGTAGGTACTTCCCCAGTCGATAAAGTTTTACTTTTAACGTGCATCTCTCACTGCAAAACTAAACTTATCTCGGGTCCCGGCTTCGTAAAAGAATTATACGAACTTTCTATACAACCGTTCGTCGCCTATTTCACTCTCATAATAGTGAAATTTTGATTTTTTATTCATTTTTGTATTTTCTCCACATCACTATCTTGGCCTTCTGAGCGGAGCTGTACAGTGAACAACGAACGACGCCGCAGGGCACAGCACAGCTTATATCATGCATAAATACATATAGGTAGGTATACCTACCCATATTTCATGCACACAAATATTTGCATTGAGCGGGGATCAAACCCGCGCCTCCTGCGCAGCGGCCGCGTGCACTACCGCTACACCACGGAGGCTGTCAGATTAGCCTACTGCTGGACATAGGTATCTCCCAATGTTGGGAGGCTTTAGCCTACAGTTTCCACGCTGGCCAGACGAGTTGGTACAGGGTTTTATTTCGAGTTTTCCTTCTCTCGCAGTGATAGGTATCGTTTGGGTATTTTTCTGTCAGTCGCCTTTTATACTGTTAAATGTAATAGTTTGCTTGAGTAGCATAGTTGCCCGAACAGCTAATTTGCAAGTTTGTTTATCAATTAAATAATCTTGGGTTTTATAATAGCCTTTTGGCACACCATCATCTTCATGGAGACCTATTTTCCTGATTGCATCCGAGGCCAAGATGACTTCGGAGCTCAGGGTCCGCCTTCCGGCTCTTCCTCTTCCACTTCGCACGATCTTGAGCATCCATAATAGTGAGACTATTTGCACGCATGTCACCTTCCTTTTTGGCAGAGTTTACTTTTAATTACTTACGTACGTAGGTACCTATAGATATATAGATGTATCTACTACTACCAACTGACATAAATACCTACATAATATTAATTATGTATATCCGGTCATTGAGGCAATGGCCACGCCTCACAGCGCAGTCATCCAAAAAGTACCTATCTAACCTATATATACTTTTTTATACCACTTAGGTGGCAGACAAGCACACGGTCCACCTGATGGAAAGTGGTTACCGTGGCCTATGGACGTATGCAACACCAGGGGAGTCACACTCGTGCTGCCGACCCTGTAAGAACAGTTTCTGTGTCATCTTCTGTGTGTGATTGAAATTAAATAACTTTAATTCTGAAGCTGAGGGCCACCATTATGTCATTGTTGGTGTCTGTAATGATGACCCACTTTCCTGAGACTTAGCCTTCAGTTTACCATCAGGCGAGGTGATCTCACATTGAGGTGTCCTAAAAAAAGTGTTTTTAAAAAGTGTTAATGAAATAAAAACTTTCAATTACAGTATAAAATTGTTTATTTGCTTAATACTACAAATTATGTATCTATTACTTACATATATATAAACAAAATGTAGATAACTATGTACTTTTGCATTAATTTTTCCATTTTTAATAAATGGTACAGTCGCCATCGAAATTACTTTAACATATTCAAGTTATTGACCACTATAGCTTTAAGATTTTACACAAAATAATAAAAATAAAATTGATATTTTTCAATTTGTCCTCTAAAGATTAAAAAAAAATATTTTTGTGTTGGACAATAACAATCACTTCTGAAAGCGACTGTACCACCTATTTAGTTTAGGTACATATACCTCGAGACACGTATCTTGGACTGTGAGACAATCGAAGCCCAATAATCTACGCTTGGTGAATGTGAGCTCGTCCACCGCAGTAGCACCCCGTGCTATCCTCAAAAGACATCCAAGAAACGTGTACTGCGCGTATAGAGTACATTTTGGGGCCAAGATATGTCTCCGAGCAATAAAAGGTTTCGTTCAGAAACTGCAGCAGCTTAATTTACTAAAATTGGTCAAATACCATTACGGTATTCTTACTGAATAGTAGAAATACATTGATACTAACACCCGTATTCACAAACAATACTGTGAGGTCTCATAGTGTGCTCGAGCGCATAGGGCTGGTAAAATTAATTCACAAACATCACGGAGCAGTATCTAACGCCGTGCGTTCCCTCAACAAAGTATTATTTAAGTGTTATCAATGAATAAAAAGGCTTGCCAAAACGAACGCACTGAGAATTTGTCGTTCTTTGCACAGTTTTGGTGGTACGCATAGCGAAGTATTGTTTGTGAATACGGGTGTAAATACAGATTGAGTAGAGCTTGTCTAAGTCCAAACGACAAACCCCACCACCTCCCTTACTCACAATTGATGACGACTGTTTTCGGATTTGTTGGCCAACTAGTCATAATGTGACAGAACGCGCGAGCGAGCGGACGTCTTGTTCTATACAATATGTCAGCGCTAGTCCATACACAGAGCGTACTTGGATATATCACGCGACTAGTTAACCGATAGGTTCGCATGCATGTCGTAGTTCACGAAACGTTTTTTCACTCTTCTGTCGGCAAAAGGGTTAATATCAATCGTTTGAAAAAAAAAACAAATATATAGTAGGGTAAAAGTAACAGTTAACATCCATGTATTTTAATTTAGAATCTTAATTACTAATATATATTTACATTGTTAGGAAAGCTTTTTTCGTTAACATCTGAATTGACATTAACTTTGCCTTTGGGCTGTTGTCTCTGCCTGCCTCGGAGGGAAATAGATGTGAGCATATACATGTATGTATAATACAAAGCTTTGTGAACTTATATATTTAACTAGCTTTTGCCCGCGGCTCCGCCCGCGTGTATGTCGGTTATCGCGACCAAACATAGCCTATGTCCTTTCTCAAGGTCTAATCTACCCCTATACCAAATTTCAATCGGTTCAGTGGTTTAGGCGTGAAAGCGTAACAGACAGACAGACAGACAGACAGAGTTACTTTCGCATTTATAATATTATAGTAAGTAAGGTAACTGTACCAATGCTCGACACTGTACCAATGCTAGACACTTTCGAACAAAACCCAGTATTTTGAGAAAATTATCCATTTATTTTATAAGACTATTGACTTAAAAGATGCCTAATGGTATCTATAAGATATGTTCAAATATTCGCAACACCATCCGAAGTAAATTTAGAAAGACTGTTGACAGCAAATAATGTGACTCCGTGAACACGGTCGTGTTATTTCTTAAGATTTTTGCCAAGGTACTGATTTTTATAGGTGTGATTTTTTTGTTTATAAGTTATGATTATTACTAATTTTAGTATAAACGTTATAAATATTGAAGTTATTGACATACTTGGACCATTGGGACAATGATGTCTAGCATTGGTGTTTTCGACCAAGTGCATAATAATTTAATTTAAAGTAAAAGTATGATAGATTTTAAAGATTTTATGGGCAAAAGTTAATGTCTAATTGTTGCTGTAACAGTTAAAAAAGAATGTAACGACCATGCTGTAATTAATTTGTTAAATTTTTTAGATTGAAATTTTATTTTTCCTTAAAGTGTCGAGCATTGGTACAGTTACCTTATATAGTATGGATTTATATTAAAAAAAAATAACAAATTAAAATTCCTGTATAATTCGCCTGTTTGTATCCATATTGTTGCTGAACTTAAATTATTATTATTACATTATTATTATTTAAATATTATTATTATATCGCAAATTTCAGCAATACATCACTGTCAATAATTTTAATGGAACTTCGTAGGTATTATTTGAACTAAAAAGCTTCCTTAAATTGTTTTTTTTTTTTAAATAAAAATCTAACTATTTTATTTTATCCTAATTTTTTATGCTACTATCCTAATAGAAATAAAATTAAAAACTTTGGAAGCTTATAGCAGTAGATAACTTAAGAAATGATTTGAAAACGACTGCAGTCGTAGCGACTACATAAACATGATAATTTCTCGTCCGTATTTCGGAGCGTAGTGTAACCACAACCTCAATAGAGAATTATTGGTTACAATGGAAATCAAACTCACAATTCTTCATACAAGCTTCTGCATGCAATGGATGAAGGAGGTATGTAATAATGTCTAAGACCCGTATTCTAGAATGGTACTCAGTTCTGAATCTCGCTTCTGAATCTGTCAATCTGTCTATAAAATCTGTCCTCAAATAAATCGAGATTAAGAACTGAGTAACTCAAGTTTTCTGATTGTTTATAATACAATTACTGTATGTTAACAATGAGAAAACATTGTCACATAACCCCTTCATTCACTCGAGTCTTTAAATTATATTAATGTTAAAACTATTGAGTCAAACACTTGCAAATAAAACCATCACACTTTGCGCGAGTTTTGTCTCACCCTGTAATATTATATAGACGGATGATAACTGGACCTTTCACCCTGGCCTGTTTCGAACTTTTAAAATACTTAAATAAAATAAATATATAATTTATATACAAAAAATATATGCCGCGTGATTCCCGGCAGAGTAGAATTTGGGCCACCCATCTCTTCCCATGCGGTGTCGTACAAGGCGACTAAGGGATAGGGCTATTTAACATCAGACAGATATATACAGCCCAGACTCAGCCTCAGATGCATGGCTCGAGTCAACAATAGTGCCCGGAATACGACAATAGGCTCACCCCCTATTACGTGGGACGGAATACAACGATTGGTGAAATGTGGGTGTTAATTCAGCTCTGCCTAACCCTCCGGGGATAAAGGCGTGATTGTATGTATGTATGTAAAAAATAGCAAATCCATTGTATCAAAGAAGTCTACTATTCAGAACATTAGAATTGATTTTTATTTTTTTAATATTTGTATAAAGCTGTACAGTTAGCAAAAAAATAAAATAAAAAAGAGATTTTCACTTTAAACATAATTATAACTATTTTATTAATAATCTTGTCATTCCTGCTTCAATACAAACATTTCTGCTTAAAACTGAATTAGTCTTTATACATTTCATCCCTTACGCTATCGTCTGACAAGTGCCGACTCGCCTCTTTCTGTACCGACTCGCCACTTACGGTACCGACTGGCCCCTCGACTAAGGCGGTTAGAACAGTCCTTTAGCTTTGGCGTCGGCTACGTATTTCCTCACGTGGACTATGTAGTCTAGCATCACTGTAGCGAAGGCTGCGTCAAGCACGAATTGAGGGATTTTACCTGTAATTTTTATAAAAATATTTTATTTTACTAATATATAAGAAATACATAAATAATATAATTTATTTCAATATATAAATTAAATTAATTACAAATAAACTAAAACTAAGTAATAAACTAAAATCTATCAAGATAAAAACGAAGGGGTCGCAAATTCCCTCCCCATAGATGTCGACTGGTAATGTGCCCAAAAGGCTGGCGGCATTGCCCCGTTGGAATGTAATGACAATCTTTTGGGCAAAAAAGAGATCAGCCCTTTGGTCAAGTGAAACATCGACCAGTTGCTTTGCTATTTCTTTGTAAAGTGTGCTCAGACCCCACGAACCCAACGTTTCGACCCCAAACAGCCCAAGTATTTAGTAGATAAAATGAATTATTTTATGAATATATAAAATTATAGCTTTTGCCCGCGGCTCCGCTCGCGTGGATATCGGTTATCGCGACCAAACGTAGCCTATGACCTTTCTCAAAGTCTAATCTACCCCTAAACCAAATTTCATCAAAATCGGTTCAGTGGTTTAGGCGTGAAAGCGTAACATACTGATAGAGAGACAGAGTTACTTTCAAATCAAATTTATAATATTAGTATGGAAACCTATGTGAAATAATATATTTCAAGTTACAAAAAAAAAATGGTTACACAAATAATTTGTCAATCTCGTACGCGTTCTCATATGCGATTCCACTGGCGTTTTCGCCAATAGAATGTCATTTTGTCTAGAGGTCCAAGTAATTAGTACATAGAACACAATACCTTTAAGATCACAGCACATGAGCCATTGGAAGGTGGTGTAGGTCTCGATCTTACCGCCCGCGGTCTGCACCGAGCGGGGGGTCAGGTGCCAGCACCCTACTTTATTTACACCTCTGAAAATTACACAATAATGAGAATATAAGTCTTTCTCAACGAATAATTTAATTCGATTCAAATAGGAAGGATATCGCCGCATCACCCTAAGGTTGACTGGCAGAAAATGCATTTGGCATTAAGTCCGCCTCTGTACAATGATTTTGTATTTGTGCAAAAAGTTTAAATAAATAAATAAATAAATAAAATAGGAAAAAGACGACTCCGGCAGGACTCGAACCCGCGACCAGCCCTTACAGGGGGGAATGCGTCGAATGAAAAAGCGTCAGTAGCTTAGTGGTTAAGGAGTCGGCTTGACGATCGAGAGGTGCCGGGTTCGAATCCCGGCCATTATACTACCGACGTGAGCATACTCCTAGCACAAGCAAATTAGCTTAGTTGGAGGGGTTAACGGGAATATTAGTAATTTCGGTTGCTAATATTCTTAAAAAAAAAAGAAATGCTCTGACTAATGAGCCACCGAGTGACTCGGATGAGTGGTCAATGATAGTGAGTGACAAGGACTGGTCGCAAGTTCGAGCCCGCCTGAGTCGTTTTTTCCTTATACTTCAAAGTATAGCACCACCTAGTAGAAGATTTGAGTACTACTAGCGTATAAAGTATTCGGTAGATGGCGGTATTACCAATTTCTTATATTGGCACTTTTCAAATTTTCACTTCTGTTAGCAGTTCCAGAGTATTTTATAATAATAATAATCATTTATTTATCAGATAATAAAATCCATATTTTGTTAGTAGCGTTAGTTACAAAATGGTTCTTTTTATTCTAATGTTAGATGTGTTAGCACAAGTAATTTGAGTTTGATAATTTCTGTTCTAGATACAATATAATTCCATTTCATATTACAAATCAAATAATTCAATTCAATTCATTACAATTCAAAATTCAATAATTCAAAAAGAAAAAAACAAAAGAGAAATAAACAATGATCGATTTAGAAAGGAAATTCCGATCATTGGTTCCGAGATAGCTCGTATGAGTTTCGGTAGATGGCTCCACCGTCGCCCCAAAGACGGTAGTATAGAGGAATTTGAGTCGGCTTCGTGCGGGCTTCGGTGGCTTAGCGGTCAGAGCATTCCCCCTGTAAGGGAACGATCGCGGTTTCGAGTCCCACCCGAGGTCGATTCTTTTTACCCGACTGCGCCAGCGAGAGGGTAATGTGTTTCGCGCGTATGTATGTATGTAGTTTTCTTTGTTCCCCTCTACAGGCCTTACGCCTGGACGGATTTTGATGAATAGGGTCTCAAATGAAAGGTATTCATCTCCCGAGTGTCATAGGGTACATAAAATTCCAACAAAAACTATACGGTAGATTTTTGATGCTAAAATATGTGTTGGCAAAAATTTTTTTTCATTCAAATTTATCGAGTAGGGTATCAAAATGAAGAGAATTAAAAGGAAATTACAAAAATATATAGATGTCATATCCTAACTAAAAAGGTTAAAATAAAATTAATTATTAAAAAATAAAAAAACCCGACTGCTGTCTAAAAGATTAAAACAAGCTTGATAGCAGGCGGTACCCATTAAATTTCTTTCGGTTTATGATTGGCAAATGGGTACCGCCTGCTATCAAGCTTGTTTCAATCTTTTAGACAGCAGTCGGGTTTTTTATTTTTTAATAATTAATTTTATTCTTTTCTAAATCGATTTGAAAAGTTAGGATAATATCTACAAGTGCTTACCTGACTAGATCCCTATGAGGGGGGTACCCAGGCACTGTGACGCTGACCCCGGAGCTGATGTAGCTGTAAGGGTTCTCGTCCACCACCTGGCCATCTTTGGTCAGGCCCGCGGCCTTGCGGAGGATCACGAAGTCTCTGGGGGCGATGATGCCTCGACCTCCGCCTGCCGTTACTTGGTACGATAGGTCTACACCTGGACTTATTTCCTGGTGGGAAAAACATTGTTTTAATAAATTAGTTAAGATATTATTTATAGCCTTAAAATATTTATAAACTAGCTTTTGCCCGCGGCTCCGCCCGCGTGGATGTCGGTTATCGCGACCAAACATAGCCTATGTCCTTTCTCAAGGTCTAATCTACCCCTATACCAAATTTCATCAAAATCGGTTCAGCGGTTTAGTCGTAAAAGCGAGACAGACAGAGTTACTTTTGCATTTATAATATTAGTGGGGATTATCAATGTTTCAATTAATTAAAGAAATATTTCTTCATTTCGATTAAACTGTTCAACATCAGACAGATATATACAGTCCAGACTTAGCCTCAGATACAATAGTGCCCGGAATACGGCAATAGGCTCACCCTCTATTACGTGGGACCTAATACAATGATTGGTGAAATGTGGGTGTTAATTCACCTCTGCCTAACCCTCCGGGGATAAAGGTTTGCTTGTATGTATGTATATGTATGTTCGATTGAGATAGAAAAATCCACCTCGGGCGGGACACGAACCCTCGATATTTCCCTTACAGGCCCTCGATTCTGCTAAAGTACAACCACGGTCATACCACAGAGACCGCAAAAAATGGCATTAAATTTTGGATCTACTTTCTATGGACTTACAGTCAAAAATTAAATGAAAAGAGTTTCATTACACTCTTTCAGTCACTCTACAAAAAGCTTTTTAAACTTTAACTGCATTACTTTGAAGGCTAAAATTGAATGGAATTTTCTTGCAGTGTCAGTGGCATGACAGTGGTTTTGCTTTAGCAGAATCGAGACCAGGGGGAATGCTCTGATCACTGACCCACTGAGTGGATTCGAATAGTTAGCAAACTAAATGCTTTAAATTTTCATTCAAATATTTCTTCATTGTTCATTAAGTTGTCGAAAATTGTTAGTGGGTGCAACATACCTTAATCAGTTCGCTCTTCAAGATGGTGGGATTCCACTCAGGTAACTTTGTGATATTGTCTCTAAACTCTTCGAACAGGAACTTTGGTGGACACTCTACTACACCCTGTAATATAAAAGAAAAGAATAGAATTTATTTGTTGATAAAGAGGAAAACAAAAGATCTAAGATATCGATAAAGATTGGAAAAAGCGACTACTGCTCAGGCGGGACTCGAACCCGCGATATTTCCCTTACAGGGGGAATGCTCTGACCACTGGGCCACTGAGCCTATCGGGCAAGACTTATCCAAATTTTTCTATACATCCATCTTCTTAGGGCGACGACGGTGGTAGCCATCTATCGAACATTATATGTTGACCATTAATATTTATTTATTTTATTTATTTATTTATAATTGCAAATACAGGTATATGAGATGTTATGCTAGTACATTTTGGGTAACACTGTATTTAGCCTTGCGGCGTGCAACAATTTGTAAAGAGAAAATGGTAACAAAATTAGGTTGGAATAATACATGTCAATTTAAAATAATATTTAAATTATCTGAATACATTGAATTAAATTTTGTTTGCTTTTTTCATTATCATTTTTATAATATTTCGCATGCTTTAACGTAACTGGTTACGTAGCATTTGGTTTCGTAGGCGGTTGTACGCAACTAGTTTCGTAGGAAGAAAAAAATCCTCTTTGTACGTAACTGGTTTCGTAGCAAGAAAAATAATTCTTCTCACGTAACTAGTTACGTAGCATGGTTTCGTCGGCGGCGGCCGAAGGGAATGAAGGGATCATTCAAAAGTACTAAGGTATCCTGGGGGTGACAGGTGAAGCCGCCTGTCACCCTAGCAGAAATAGGCCAAGACGGCTGGGGTAAGATGGGGACGCTGTAGTCCCACACCCGAGGGGCCCTTCTACGGCCCTGGGTCAGCCGGGGAGTGAGGGATATGCCAGAGGGTACCTCACCCCCGGAAACTGATGGCTCGAGACGGCCGTGAGGTTCTGGTCCGTTCGAGTCCAATATAACCACACCCGCTGGCCTTTCAGAGCTCACTGGAGAGTTTCTGTACTGTCACTGGGAAGACCAAAGGATTCTCCTGTTTTGTTTTCTACACTGACGGCACAGAAACTCTATTCTCACGTCAAATCAACTAATCGGCTGTCAAACCTCTTGTCAAGTAGCAATTGGGTTGCTAGAATCATGGCTAAATAGTTTAATTTGTTCATCGTGTCGGTTAAAATAGCTGATTAACCAACACGATGATCAAATAAAAGTATTTAACCATGCTTTTAGCAACCCAATTGCTACTTGAAAAAAAATTTAACAGCCGATTAGTTAATTTGAGATTGATCAGCCGTTCGGAAACTGGGCGTTAGTCTCAAATTACAACCAAGTACAATCATCATCATCATTTCAGCCATAGGAAGTCCACTGCTGGACATAGGCCTCCCCTATAGATCTCCAATAGGACCGGTTGGAAGCGCCTCGCATCCAGCGCGTTCTCGCGGCCTTAATGAGGTCGGCTGTCCACCTTGTGGGTGGATGTCCTACGCTGCGCTTGCCGATACGTGGCCTCCACTCGAGGACTTTTCAACCCCATCGGTCATCAGTCCTCCGTGCTATGTGCCCTGCCCACTGCCATTTCAACTTGCTAATCCGCTGGGCTATGTCGGTTACCTTGGTTCAAGTACAATACAATACAGTACAATACTCACAGTAAATCTATACACCTTCCCATGCTGCTCAGTCTTCTTGGTCTCCACTACGTCCCCTTTCTGCGAGCCTTTCTTCTCTACGGACCAGTTGGGTAGGTTCACGGTGCGCCAGGCATCTATCATACTCTCCTCAGCCTGAGCTTTGTACTCGTCAATCTGTAGACAATGAATAAACGGGTTAGGAAATGAAACTATGTAAGTGGTAGTAAACGCGCCCGCTACGCAAGAGACGCGGGTTCAATCCCCGCTCAGTGCAAATATTTGTATGCGTGAATATGAATCGCCGCGTGGTTCCCGGCAGAGTAGAATTTGGACTACCCCATTTCCTCCCATGCGGTGTCGTACAAGGCGACTAAGGGATAGGGCTGTTGTACATCAGACAGATATATACAGCCCAGACTCAGCCTCAGATACATGGCTCGAGTCAACAATGGTGCCCGGGAAGCGGCAATAGGCTCACCCCCTATTACGTGGGACCTAATTTATTTATTGGTGAAATGTGGGTGTTTTAATTCACCTCTGGTTAACCCTCCAGGGATAAAGGCGTGATTGTATGTATGTGAATATGAATATTTGCATTGGTCTGTGTGTTTCAATGTATAAAAAAATGTATCTAAGTATATTTATCCGCATTCTACAACCCATTGCACAAGCTAGTGAAGTTATGCTTACTTTGGGTCTAGATAGCGTTGTGTAAAATGGCCTGATATATTTATTTATTTATTTAAACTAAGTGCAGGATTCGAGTAAGATAGGAAACAGCTAATCAGCTCAGGCGGGACTCGAATAGTTCGTACGAGTATCGGTAGATGGCTCCCACCGTCGCTCCAAGACGGATGTATAGAAAAATTTATATAGCCTCAGGCGTGGTTCAGTGGATCATTGGTCCGAGCATTCCCCCTGTAAGAGACAATCGTGGGTTCCAGTCCCGCTTAAGCTGAATCGCTTTTCCTATCTCAATCGATTTGAATAGTGCAAAAGTGCTGATTCAGGTGCAGGCAAATCTTTTTTTAGGGTAACTTACCAAAAGCGTAAAAAGAGAATTAGTATAACAATACTCTATACTCGTAGTTGATCTAGGTCCTTATTCTGAGTGCCATGTGCGCTAAACGTTGCTACGATGTAATTTTGTGATAACACAAACGCAAACGAATATTATTTATAATATAACGGGAATATTAGTAATTTCGGTTGCTAATATTCTTTAAAAAAAAAAAAAAGAAAAAACGAATGTCAATGGGAACAATATTTTCTTCATCCTAGTGTTAATCCCAGTCGCATCCGAAGCTTTCACCTCGGAGTCCGGGGTCCGCTTTTACCAGCCTAACTGCGGATTTGGCAGAATTTCAATATTTCGTCGTTCGTTTTGAGCATCAATCTAACAATAACCCTATCGAAATTTTAACATATTCTATTTAGGTCGCGACTGGTACTGTACCGCGGATCGTAATGCATTTCACATGCCTATGTTTGTAAACATAAAATCGTGTGTGTTACGAAGTGCGATTTACGAACCACTTGACCAAAGAATCCACTACTCAAGAGAAGAATGTAACTCCTTAACAAAAAATCGGGTACGATTGGAGTTGAAATTTGTGAGTTGACAAATCACATCGTAACCATTGAAGTGTCTGTGTGGTGACGGCGAAAAATACAAGTATCACCACACCATCTCCTCCGAAGGGTGTCGTAAGAGGCGACTAACGGAAAAATACTCAGACGATATCACTGCGAGAGAAGGAAAACTCGAAATAAAACCCTGTACCAACCCGTCTGGCCAGCGTGGAAACAGTAGGCCAAAGTCTCACAACATAGGCCTATGTCCAGCAGTGGACTGTGATAGGCTAATTGATTGATTGAACTGTTAGCTTCAACGGATACGAACTATAAGTTAGAATAAGGTATGCGATTTTCTCCATTTCTACATTTTTTAACGTTTGACAGTAGTTTTCGATCGATTTATGCCAAACGTGGCACTCAAAATAAGGGCATTGTTTTGTACTCGTAATACCGGAACGTAACAACTGTGACAGGTGCAAAATTAATTATTTTTTTATCTTAGATTAGGAATCTTAATTCGTGAACTGGTGCTAATTAGTAATATTAAAATGTAATACTAATAACTCGATATCAACTAATTCTGTATAAGCTTATTAAACAATGACAAGGCAAGTTATTAAACAATGACAAGGCAAGTTTTTCATCATGAAAACTATTCATCCGAAAGCTGGTACGATTTTTTGAGTACATTCTTGAGGCAAGCTGCAAACTTGTCACACAAATCTCCTGTTATAACTCAACACGAAGCTGCAGACCTGGCTGGTGGGTGGGTACGAGGGCTAAATCAACCCTTGAATTGTTAAAAATTAAAAATAAAATCCCAAAAACCGTGTTGAGGCAATGTGCAATTTTTATAATGTTGTGCATACTATATTTTTGACTAAACATGCTCACGGTTTTGCCTGAATGGTGGTTCGTCTGACTTGTTGTGTCGTGATGCTCTCTGTCGCTTAGCTCCCTACTGATCCCTCCGCCCTACAGAACACCGCGGGTAAAATAACCTCGAGTTGTGTTTCCGGTAGTGCATAGAGTAGCTAGAGCTCACTGTAAAGGTTTTATGCTGCCAGTAAGAAGACCAAATGCTTGTCCTGCTTGTCTTCTGCTTGTCTTCTTAACTGATGGCACAGAATCTCTCTGTTTTTGAAGGGTCGGCAGCACGAGTGTGACTCTCCTGGTGTTGCACTCGTCCATAGGCTACAGGGATGGCGAACCATTGGCACGCGTGTGTGACTGTGACTATACCTGTTTCTTTCTTTCAGAAAGCATGATATACTTAACTAGAGGCGGACTATGGCATATTATCAGAAATTAATATTCTCCCAGCCCCAAATAATCTTGGGATACATTTATTTATTTGGGCCAAATCAAATGTGAAATAATCGGTCCAGTAATTTAGGCGTGAAATCGTAGCAAACACACAGAGCAACTTCACGGCACGTCTAGGACTTCATTGAACTTTTTTTAGAATTATGGCACGTTGATGCATAAAGGTTCGCCACCCCTGGGCTACGGTAACCACTTTCCATCAAGGGGGCCGTGTTCTTGAGACGCGTACAGTAAGACACTTCAGTTTTTATTTGTATAAGATACTAGCTGTTGCCCGTGGCTCTGTTCGCGTGAATGTGAGTTATCATGACTAAACATAGCCCATATCTTTCCCAAGGTTTAATCATCTGTACCAAATTTTGTGTCAACATCGGTTCAGTCAGACAAACAGATAGAGTTACTATCGCATGTATAATATTAGTACGACTGACTAACAGGGTGTTGCTTAAATTTTTGTAATTAAAATTTTTATACATAACACGATTGAAGCGTCTTTTTCATTAGCCGAGCCCCAACCCCGGTTGCACCCAAAACTTGCACTTCGGAGCCCGGGGTTCACTCTTTTACACCCCTTTGCACAAATTCATTTATTTTAGCTTTTACGAGAGACACTGCAATCTAATACCCCCTCAGATATGGGAAAGACGGTGTCCCCATTTTGCCCCCCGAAATGTTTCTTGCCCAGAATTAATCTAAATACCTATAACGAACTTACCGTACGCCATTCAGCATGAAACGCTTCGTCAGTAGAGTAATAATTGAATAATAGTTTCATCCATTTCGTCATAGAGTACCCCATTTTGGACAGCTTACTCTCATACTCTTCAGTAGTACTGGTTTTATTTAACTCTTCTACATATTTCTCTACTTCTTTTTCGTCAGCAGGTGTTGGGGGAGCAGCCGCCATTTTAATTAAATTTATTTACAGATTTTTTGCACTTACACTTTTGTTTTGACCGATTTTTTGCACTTTTAGTTTTGTTAATCGGATTATTTGCACTTACACTTTTGTTAACGGATTTTTTGCACTTTTATAGTTTATCTTAACGTGTTATTTACAATTTCACGTTTTTAACGGTATTTACTTTGATTGAATATTTTCTGTATGGATATGATGAGCATAATTAGGCGTTTTTTTTAAATTATAGCGATAGGTAACATAAAAAAATTATTGCATTTTTTTTTTCACAATAAAAGTACCCCACCCTAACAGGCAAGCCTGCCCCAGCGTCTAGTCTTGTCCGTAAATCTGCAGGTGTGCCTGCCTATAGCTTATAGATGAGATATTATAGGACCCTAAATATTACTCCCCTACGGCTCCAGCGGGGGAGGTATCTGTGGGGATTTATACACGATAAAAAAGGTATTTTTATTTATGGCTGACAGGCTCGCGTTGACCACTATCTCACCAGTTAGTAAGTGATTATGTGGCCAACTGTGAAGCACGCTTGCCTAGATAACCAATTCACTCTAGTCTTGAAGACACCCAAATTATAGCTATCCGGAAATACAGATTCGGGCAAAGCATTCCAATCTATGGCGGTGTTTTGAAGAAGTATTGCTGAGCCATGCAACGTGATATCCTATTCCGTAACCACCTAACCACAAGCCTATTAATGTTAAGCAATAATAAACCTTATGCACTACGTAATTTGACTGCAATTTGTCAAAATACAGACGTTTTTCCTTGTCAATTGTTATGACGGGAGTGACAAACCGAGGGTGCATTCCCCTTCAGCAATTATTTCTTACAATAGGTTTCCGGCACGTAAACTGCCAATTCAATATGTTATCTAGCTAAGTTTAAGTTTATTGTATTTATAAGTGTGCCTTGCCATTGTAACATGGTACGTGCCTATAATGGTGACCCTCTTTTTCCAAGACTGCCTTCAGCTTACCATCAGGCGAGATGAAGTCAAATTGACGTGTCCCATATAAAAAAAAATAACATGCGATCGTAAAATGCTGGTCAGGTGGAAGGGGCAGGTCTATAAGACAATCATTAGGCCTGTCCTTTTACATGGTTGTGAGGCGTGGCCGCTGATGGAGCGGCACAAGCAAGAGCTGCGTGTCACGGAGATGAAAAAATGCTGCGGTGGATGACGGAGACACGTGTAAAGATCGCGTGAGGAACTCTCGCATCTGCGTCAACCTTCATGTCCGTGACATTGCAGATAAAATGCAAGAGAACCGCCTTCGCTGGTGCGGCAACCGCCAGGCTAAGTGGGTAGCAAATGCCTGGCAATGGCGCCCACGCCCGGTCCAGCTAGAAGGGTTAGGCCAAAGAAGTCCTGGTTTGACATCGTGGAGGGTGACATGCGTGCAAATGGTCTCACTACCATGGACGCCCAAAATCGTGCGAAGTAGAGGAGGAAGAGCCGGAAGACGAACCCTGAGCTCCAAGGTCACCTTAGTTTCGGATGCAATCAGGAAAATGCTGCTCCATGAAGATGATCTTAATATTCCACCATCATCATCATTGTGATAGACCCGGTCGCATTCGAGGCATTGATGATTTGATTGATTGCCTTTATCTCGGACTCCGGACTCGGAAGGATACAATATTTGACCATCATTTGTCTAAACCCGGTTGCCATCTAAAGTTTGCATTATGAAACCCTTTGGAAGTCCCTCTAGGGTATTCCTTTAGAAGTCAGATTCCTTTTCGTGGGGATACCTAATCGGCCGGCGGGGATGGTTATATCGGACTTGAACCAACTTAAACCGCGCGCCGTCTTGGGTCTTTAGGTGCCAATAAAAATAAATTCTACCTCTATCAGAAATCTTCAAAAAAATAATTAATAACGATTTGTTTTCTTATGACTCACTATACATCTAATGCGTCTCATAGATAAAGAGGAGAGTCTCAAGAACAAAGACGACGATTGCCATTAAATAAATGGCAATAAATATTTTGTTTCATTTATTCTCATTTACTATATGCATATTAATTTATAAATAATGTGTACACAACAAGGACGGTGACCTGAAATACAGGCCTTGAGATTAGCTTAGGCACCAGTCAACCATGACGAATATTTGTAAAGAACAAAATATGTTAAATATATAATTCTTTGAATAAACGAAATTATTATTATCATTATTTAAATCATAACTAGTCAATGTACTTAATTTCAAGGTTAATTTTCCCGGTACAAAATTCGGAAGTCCTAAATTTACTTCCTGGGTCGAGCAGAATGTTACAACTCTGTCTACTGTCCCGATATACTGGCGTAAAGAAAATATAACTTATTCCCTAAACTCCACACGAGCCCTAACACATTTAAAAATACAATTTACACTTAATTACGATAAATTAATTTCAAATAGATATCTTAATTAATTTTTTAACGCCTAAATTAACACTATTATCGCCTAATTTACACTTTTATCGCCTAATGTACACTCAAAACGCCTAATTACACTTTTTATGTTAATCTTACACTTTTAAATTACGAATATCGATATTCCAGTGTTAGTCAACCGTCCGAGTGGATTGCCACACGTGATTGTACAATAACATACAATGAAACACTGTCATAATTTTATCTTGCACGCCTTTGTGAGCATATTTAGTTATCGCATTCGACGTACACTCGCACGGACAAGTCTTTTGTATTAAAACGAGTTTTTTAAGTGTAATTTTTGCTTATATCGATGTCGTAAGTGTCTTTTTGTGGTCAACTTGAATGCAATTGACTTTTTTTATTACGACGTGTTTAGTAGTCTGTTTGTTTCTTTGTGGCGTACTAGAGATGAAACGACGGGTTCCATATTTTTTTATTCTCAGCTCAATTTTATAACTGCGTTAGTGCGATTAAAGTGAACTGAGCTGTGTTACCTTGTTCACAGATATAATAGTTGCAGAACATAATAGTTTTAATTAACAATTTACATTTTAAATTTAGGTATGGCTACACCAGCCACATGGTAATCCATACTAACATTATAAATGCGAAAGTAATTCTGTCTGTCTGTTACGCTTTCACGCCTAAACCACTGAACTGATTTGGACGAAATTTGGCACAGAGGTAGACAAGACCTTGGGAAAGGACATAGGTAGGCTATGTTTGGTCGCGATGACCGACAACCACGCGGGCGGAGCCCAAACATAGCCTACGTCCTTTCCCAAGGTCTAGTCTCTGTGTCAAATTTCAACAAAATCGGTTCGGTGGTTTAGGTGTGAAAGCATAACAGATAGATAGATAGACAGATTGAAAGTGATCTCTGCGGGCAATAAACAACATATTTGGCGTCATCTGTACCATATTTTGCGACAGATTTCATGACCATATTTGGCGTTTTACTAGCTATTTTGAGTGCGAATATTTGATGACAAACAAACTTTGCTGACAAAAAATAATTCCAGTTTTTTTAAACCTATGGTAATTTTATCTGGCTCTGCGACAAGTGATAAGGCGAGGTGAAATTCAAATGAACGTAAATCACTTTAAATGGCGTCGTTTTATTATATTATTCAAACAATGTTTTATTTATTTAGTTTTTTAGATCTGCGTGTGACGTTGGTCCAATATATTACTGGTAATTTATTCATTATTTCTTTTTATATTTAATTTTTTGGGTTCCATAGTCACACAATAACAAATAACAAAATACATACATACATATACTCACGCGTGTACATCCTCGAAGGGGTAGGCAGAGGAGTAAACACCCACATTTCGCCAACAACGATTTTCGGTTGCGCGTAATAGGGGGCGAGCCCTCAAGCTTGCACTTTGTCATGGGCTGTATGTTTACTGTCGGATGGAGAACAGCCCTATCCCTTAGTCGCCTTCTACAACACCCACAGGAAGAGATGGGGTGGTCCTATTCTGCTCCACCGGGAACCAACACGGCAGATCACAAAATCAATAAATATACTCTTCTTCTTAGCTTTAATTCCCAGTCACATCCGATGCTTTTCGCCTCGGAGTCTGGAGTCCGCTTTACCAGTCTTAACTGCAGATTTGGCTAGACCTTGATATTTTCCGTGAAGCGACTGCCATCTGACCTCCACAACACAATGGTGACATTCGGCAATATCGAAGCATTGCAGCTAGACCGTTGTTGTTGGAATTTTCAGAGCTCCAACTACCCGTAACGACTGCCATAGATGTTCGTATGGCAACCGGGACCGACAGCTTAACGTGCTCTTCGAGGCACGACCAGACCAATGCAGATATCCATATCCATGCATTCAAATATTTGCACTGAGCGGGGATAGAACCCGCGCCTCCTGCGTAGCGGCCGCGTTCACTACCGCTACGCCACGGAGGCTGGCTCTAGGATAAAGTGTTATTATTCAACAAATAAAAAACTTTGGACTTAGAACCATTGAGATGGCAGACAAGCAAACGGCCCACCTGATGGGAAGTGTTACCGTGGCCTATGGACGTAAGCAACACTAGGGGCGTTACACTCGTGGTGGCGACACCTAGAGGGTTATTGTTCAATTATAAAATACTTAGGCGTTTTAGGTCAACAAGTCAACATAATTATTATGACCATAATTTGATATGTAAATATAAATAAAGTGCGCCGATAAAGTACACTTGTAATGAAAAGTGAATTAACACAGCGCTACAGATAAATATTATGTTTATTAGTCTCGTAATAGATCTATGAGTAATTATGTAGATAAAATTAATTGCCTATGTAGTGTATTAATGTATGTATAAATAAAAATATATATTCCGCCGATTGCCGCGTGGTTCCCGGCAGAGTAGAATTTGGGCCACCTCATCTCCTCCCTTGCGGTGTCGTACAAGGCGACTACGGGATAGGGCTGTTTAACATCAGACAGATATATACAGCCCAGACGCAGCCTCAGATGCATGGCTCGAGTCAACAATAGTGCCCGGAATACGGCAATAGGTATGCTCACCCCCTATTATGTGGGACCGTATACAATGATTGGTGAAATGTGGGTGATAAATTCACCTCTGCCTAACCCTCCGGGGATAAAGGCGTGATTATATGTTTGTATAGTCTGTAATACGTAGATAAAATTAATTAAATAAGTATTTGCGTCGCACACTACGTAAAAAACACGGACTTGTGATGTTTTTGATTGTATTTTACGGGAATGGCAGCCGCTTTTTTATACTACTTAGCTACTTAGGTAGCAGACAAGCACATGGCCCTCCTGATGGTAAGTGGTTACCGTGGCCTATGGGCGAGTGCAGCACCACTCACACGACCAGTCGCTTGACCTAAAGTTAAAAAATTATCACTGTTTAGTGGTTTTTTTAATGATTTATTATCCTATTTTGTCGTCGACTGTACAATATACAACTATCTCGTGAACAACCATGATGGCCAGATAGCCCGTATCTGGTTATCAAAGGGCCGATATAACTCATTTGTCAGGTACGTACTTGACTTCGGTCAAATAAACTACATTATCACATGGTTGACCTTTGAAATAAGGGGCTGTCCATTAATCACGTGAGGCTCAAAAGGGGGGGGGGGGGGGGGGGGGGTTCGGAAAAAATCACGAAACATCACCAGGGGGGAGGGAGGGGTATATTGAGATATCACGTGTAGGTATTTATTTTTTCTTATAACTCGCGATTTTTGTCACGATTCTTAGGTTTTTAGCATTCAATAATGAATAAAAAAATACACGTGATTTTGGTTAGGGGGAGGGGGGGGGGGGGGGTAGCCTAAAACCTCACCACGTATCACCATGGGGGAGGGGGGGTTAAAAAATTGCTAAAAAAACATCATGTGATTAATGGACAGCCCCTAACGTAATTACAACGTATTTTTAGAGTTATCCTTTTATTATTTAGGGCATGTCAATGTAGATTCACCTTGCGTGGTGGCAAGTTAAAGGGCAAGTAATGAGTATTACAATCTTGTGAAACTGTAATGTAGAATTGCTATTGTCTATTGTCGTGTCTGTGCCTTGCAGGTACCTAACATTAAAAAAAATTGGATTATATTAAATTAACGATTCTAAAACTAAAATATTTTATCAACACATATGCTCATAAAGCGGCTCTAATTTCACCGCAATTAGGCACATAATGACACCTGTTATCTAACTGTGACTTTGACTGTGATTTTCTTTGAATTTTATTTTCTTCAAAACCGTCGTATGATACACGTGTGTATTGGTGATTACCGTTCTCGGCTCACCTTCACCTAACGGGTCGGGTACTCGGGTCTCAATGGCGCCTCAGCGGTAATCACCAACTTTACACACTTGTACCACAATGTACCTACTACATATTTTGCAAAAACTCAGTACATATTTATCTATGCCGTTTTTTTTATTCAAGAGTCTTGGTTTAACTTAAATAAATAATGCGCTATGTTTGATCGCCATTAGTTGAATAAAATCGATAAAAAAAGGATAAAATAATGGACTTTTATTATAATTTATTTATTGAACAACAATATTTATTCTCCCTATAGGGTACTACTGCACTACTACTGTAGTATCTAATAAGTGTATTACTTAGCTTTTAAATACAGTTAAAAATTGTTAAAGGTTGTTGCTTAAAAAGTTCCTATAAATATTTATTTTATTGGCTGACAGTGCAAAAATTAATACATATTTCGCAAGCGCGATCCCATTCACAGTTGGAACATAAAGAACACACTGAGCTGTGAAACTGAAATTCGCAAATTCTAATTCTCTAAAGATGGTTTGACCATACGAACATACAACGCGCTAAAGCTTTAAAGAACATTTTTCTTAATATTTTAGTGACAATGAAACCTTAAGGTTCAACCCCACCAAACGGACGGCATCGGAACGGATTTTACAATCTTTAAACAAAATAAATCTTATATCACAGCATTTAAAGTTTATGTTACCAAGTCACGCATGACAGCTTGACGTGCGTCATGCCGCCGCACGTCGCTGTCAAGCTGTTGTGCGTGACTTGGTAATCTCTCTGATTCTTGATTCTTTGTGATAATAAGATTTAATTTTGTTTAAAGATTGTAAAATCCGGGCCGATGCCGTCCGTTTGGTGGGGTTGGACCTTTATTTTCAGCGTTTACATAAGAAAGAACAACGAACGAATGTTCTGTCACTGTTTACACTAAAGAATTTCACGTAGAGGCGATAGAATGAGCATTCACTCGTCAGATGTAAATAAATCTAATTGTATAAGAAATTCTCGCTATTGCACAGCACTTTTCTACAATGTGATATATTTATAAAGTAGTGGAAGTAAGTTTCAATATTTAGAACTAGAACCTATATTTATTTATCAATGTTAAACTATACGCACGAAAAAAGAGTGCAAAAGTAAATTTAATGTGTCCCTTCGCCCAGCATACTCACCATGGAATCTTGATATTTCATGAATGCAAAAAAATAGTTCTGAAATAGTTTTAAATAGTTGCGAAAGGAAAAAAATAGTTCTCTTATACTTACGAAATTACAGCCATAGTTCTATGAGTATGCTGGGCGAAGGTTTCGTCCAGCATACTCACCTCCGTTTGGGGAATCTGCGTACGCTTCAAACATAATTCATACTTCAAAAAATAGTTCTTAAATAGTTCATAATGGTGTCCAAAAAGAAAAAATAGTGCTCTAATAACTCCGGAGTTATAGGCTTTGTTCACTGAGTATGCTGGGCGTAGGTTCTACGCCCAGCATACTCACCTCACTGCGCAAATACCGAACGAGCTATAGGTACAATTTATGTCTCAAAAAATAGTTCTTGAAATAGTTGTCAATATCAGTCTAATTTTCGCTTCAATTTTGACCTAGAAAACCATTAAATTTGGTTGTAAACTTCTACATACATTCGATTTTAGTACAGTCGGATACAAAACTTTCTAATAACTTAGGTACATTTTGTACTAGGTATAACAATTTTTAACCCCCGATGCAAAAACGGGCGGAAGTTTGAAGTGTCTGTGTGTATGTCTGTGTACATCGTAGCTCCCGAACCGATTTGGTTTTTTTGTTTGAAAGGCGAATTAGTCGGGAGTGTTCTTAGCTATGTTTGATGAAAATTGGTTCAGTTGTTTAACCACTGTGTATATTATACGACAATCTACACAACGCTATCCAGACCCGAAGTAAGTATAGCTTAACTAGCTTGTGTTATGGGTTCTAGAAAGCCTATAAACATACTTGATACAATTTTTTTTGTAAATATATACATATTATACAGCATCTGTTGCCCGCGGCTCCGCCCGCGTGTAATTCTGATCCCGTTCATCGCTTAATATAGCCAATACGTTATTCTGATGTACAAGCTATATTATCGTAAAGTTTCACCAACATCCATTCAGTAGTTTTTACGTAAAGAGTAACAAACATCCTCACATACTTACAAACTTTCACGTTTATAATATTAGTAGGATAGAAACCAGACCAATGCAAATATTCATATTCATGCATACAAATATTTGCACTGAGCAGGAGCTTAGCGGCCGCCTTCACTACCGACAAAGAGGCAGTCAAATGGAATGTGGCACGTCGCGGCCTGCCGCGGCATCGTTTGACGAAATAAAGTAAAATGAAGTAAAATAAAGTCACTGAAATAAGATTCAAAATAACTTGATTAGTAATAAAATCCTTTGCCATGCCGTGCAATGCCGGCAGTGGGCGCCGGCCCTTACGACCCCCTCAAGCATGTAAGGGGAGGCGACAATGTATTCTTAGGCCGTCGCCTTCTCGGCAGGCTGCAATAGACTTAGTGTCCAGACAATTTTTTTGGCAAATAGTTCACCCTACAAGCAATGAAGTAAAAGGATTTATTTACGCTTACAGTTTCATTTATTTTATTATTAAAAAATATATACTTACTAGCTAAATGCTAATACCCACCATTAGAATGTTTAATATTTTTATATTATAAAAACATGTGTGGACGACTATACCTCATTTAACCTTAGTATGTAGAAGTTTACAACCAAATTTAATGGTTTTCTAGGTCAAAAGTCAAGCGAAAATTAGACTGATATTGACAACTATTTCAAGAACTATTTTTTGAGACATAAATTGTACCTATAGCTCGTTCGGTATTTGCACAGTGAGGTGAGTATGCTGGGCGTAGAACCTACGCCCAGCATACTCAGTGAACAAAGCCTATAACTCCGGAGTTATTAGAGCACTATTTTTTCTTTTTGGACACCATTATGAACTATTTATGAACTATTTTTTGAAGTATGAATTATGTTTGAAGCGTACGCAGATTCCCCAAACGGAGGTGAGTATGCTGGACGAAACCTTCGCCCAGCATACTCATAGAACTATGGCTGTAATTTCTGGGTGGCGCAAAAGTAAAGACCCTATTTGGTTCGGCTATAACATTTTTTCTAAATTAGAAAACTAGATTTAGGTTTTTTTAAATGTATATTTGTACCATTAAATTTCGTACCATTAGGATTTAAAGATGATGTCTTTTAAATGGTGACCTCCAGAGTTGATACACATTTGAGCCCTATTTATGACATTTTGCATAACTTGCCGTAACACTTCCTGCGATATGTTCGTTATTTCTTGACGAATGTTTTCTTTTAGAGCTGCGAGAGTCTGTGGCTTGTTCACATACACCCGAGATTTCAAAAAACCCCAAAGAAAGAAGTCTGGACTGGTCAGATCGGGTGATCTTGCAGGCCAAGGCAAATCGCCAAAACGAGAGATAACTCGGCCTGGAAAAGCGTCCCTCACTAAGTCCATAGTGTCGCGCGCTGTGTGTGCCGTAGCGCCGTCTTGTTGAAACCAGATGTGCTCCAGCCCCAATTCGTCCAAACTGGGTATCAAAAACTCACGTAACATGGTTCTGTAGCGTTCTCCAGTGACAGTTATCGCATTGCCTCCAGCGTCTTCGAAAAAATAGGGTCCGATCACTCTGTCAACACAGATGCCACACCATACAGTAACTTTTAGTGGGTGTAGAGGTGTTTCTTGAATAGTGCGCGGATTATCAGTGCCCCAGAACTGAGTATTCTGCTTATTGACATGCCCTGAGAGATGGAAATGCGCTTCGTCACTCATAACCAATTTTGAAGGAAAATCATCCTCTTCAAGGTTGAGGTTTATGACGCGCTGGCAGTAATCTAGACGAGCTCGGTGGTCAGCAGGCAGCAGCTGATGAGTCATTTGAGTTTTATGCGGGAACATCTTTAAGTCTTTCACCAAAATACGCTGCAGGGTCCGTCTGGAAATGCCCAATTGCGTGGCACGTCGCCTCGTTGATGTTTCTGGACACTCTTCCACATCTTCGCGCACAGCATCGATATTTTCAGCTGAACGGCCTGTTCTTGGTCTCCCAGACTTAGGTCTATCCAATGTTGAGCCAGTTGCTTCAAGGCGTGTGGCAAAGCGTCGAATTGTGCGACCAATCGGTGCCGGACGGTGGGGAAATCGTCGACGAAATTCACGTTGTGTTCTTATCACTGATGAATTATTCCGTAAGAACATTGACACAATTATTCCACGTTCTTGGGGAGTAAAACGGTCCATGTTTATTTTCAGTGTATTTTACATTTGTTCACTACACAATTTTCAACAACAGTGTGACAGAAAATGTCATATAAAAAAAATAAAGGTATTTTCTTTAGTGCCAGTACTTTTGCGCCACCCAGTATAAGAGAACTATTTTTTTCCTTTCGCAACTATTTAAAACTATTTCAGAACTATTTTTTGGCATTCATGAAATATCAAGATTCCATGGTGAGTATGCTGGGCGAAGGGACACAATTTAATGCCAAAGGAAATGATTTATAGTAAGGCTAAAAGCTATTTTGTTAAATATTATTTAACTATTACGCATACGTATTTATATTGTGTAAAAACATTTAAAATTGAGTGGAGTCAAAACATATTGCCGCGAATGGCATTATCTCCACAAGATAGCCTCGGACAAGTAACTGGAACCCAATGACATAAATTCCACTATATTAAAATTACAATTCTCCAGAACCTTTTTTTCTCTCCCTAAAAATCAGGAAATAAACAGTCTACCAACTGCCCTCGAACGTCCTATTGTATACGATTCAGATCTTCTAAGGTATATACACAGTGTGTTGTTCCAAAAGAGTCGATTACATACACATTGCCTTCTCTTGTCCAACATTTTGTAATATGAAATCGTTTCCTTGCAGCTACAAATACCTCATGTCTCCTTCGAGTTACATACTCGGATATCGTAACACCAGTACCCCTGAGTTTCGTTTTAGCCATCCAGACTCTGTCTCGGAGTTCCACACTCGCGAACTTTAATAAAATTGGTCTAGGCTTCAGAGAATCATCACGGCGGTCAATTCTGTGGCATAGCTTGATGCTATCAGGCGCGATGTCAGAGAGTTCCAGCTGAATGGTAATGATTTCTACAGCAATATCAGTTATGACTTCATTACATACTTCAGGGACTCCATGGAGCAGTATCATCTTACGACGATACCGTGTTTCTATGAGATCAAGCTCGTTCGCTAAAGAATCTAGTTGAGAGCGAAGAGTAGACACAGTTCTGGTAACTGTCTCCTTAAAAGTTGTGAATTCTAATGCTAGACTTGTCAAGGTTTGTGCAGTTTTTAAGAGATTTTTTGTACTCTGTTCCGCTCTGTTGCTGTCCAACGGCCGATTCGGCACAGTGCTTGTCGGAATGTTCGTGTTCTGTACTCTGTTGCTATCGAACGTCAGATTCATCAAATTAAGTGCAATTTGGGTGGGATTTTTGGTGCTCTGCATTCCTCTGTTGCTGTCTGCCGTCAGATTTGTCGAATCTGGTGCATAGCTCGACGGAATATTTGTACTCTGCATTCTTCTATTGGCACTTTTAAGTTTCGCTTCAAATTCCGCCATTCGTTTCTCAATTATAGCCATGAATAATGCCAACATTCGATTTGTAGCTTCCACTTCCAAACTGTCGTATTTATTGCTAGCCATGCTTAAATTACTGCTTTAATCATCAACTTTTGAGAGCAGATTTTCTTAGACTGATAGATTTTCACTGTATGTACTTTATTATTCATTTAAAAACTGAACAAAACTGCGACAACCACTCTCAAAGTCCTTTCAAGTGGAAATGTTTTAAGAATGACTTCTGTAATATGATGCACTATTTTGTACAATTACGAGACATGCAAGCAGGGGGATCAGCTGGTTGTTCACACGCAGGGTTGTCACTTTACCCATAATTCCGGGAAACAAATGACACTTCGATTTTAAAATCTCCCATTTCTGGGAACGAACGTAGCTAAGTTTGCTGTTAGGGCGAATTATGTAGGTAATAGGTATACGTTTGGATTTTCTTGGATACGTACAGCAGTTTACCATCTCAAAACCGAAGATGGCTCTGAGTCAGCCGGGTGCAAGGGCATATCCCTTGCACCCGGCTGACCCAGAGCCATCTTAGACAATTTTATAGCCCGGCATCTAAAGACTAGTAAGCAACAACTCCTATAGGATAAGATTTAATACTGCATACTATTTTCAGCCTTATCTAAATGGAATGAGGTTGATATTCAATTACCACTCAATACTGAGTTAAGCTCTCCTTTGTGCATCAAAATGTATTTATTATGCGTACTTGTTACAGTATTATTTTCTATGTACAATAAATAATAAATAACTACTTATGAACTGCCTGAGCATTTTGCCGCTTGCTCTAGAATGATCCGTAACGATATCGACGAGCTATAGATAGACGAATAATTTTTTTTAAGCTATTGCATAGCTTCTATCGGGGGCCTTGAGCGTGGAGACCGAATCCAGAAATTCCGTAACGAAAAAAACCTAACAACCCGAAGCTTTTTAATGTTTTATTTTAAATGGTGTAAGTAAAAAAAGTGTATATAAATAAATAAATAAATAAAGCTCGCACGAATCGAACCGAGCTGCAGGCACATGCTGTAACAAACATCTCGAATGATCGAAGTGAGCTCGATAGCAGAATCCGCGGTGAGATGTCAATTTGTATGCGAAATTGACATCTCACCGCGGATTCAGCTATCGAGCTCACTTCGATCATTCGAGATGCAAGTTACAGCTGCTCCGAAGTAGCTCCGCTTAACGTAAGTAATTATAATTGCATAAGTTGATAAAAAATGCTATGCAATAGCTTAACCGCGGCAGTCCCCGAGTGCCACACGTCTTTTTTTTTGGATTTCTCGTATTTGTCCGCGATGGACGCAAAGACTACTGAACGGATTTTTATGCGGTTTGTTTTGTTAGAAAGGTCTAGCTCAGACTTAATACATATAATTTTTGATCAATAGAGTTATCAAGTGACAACCCTAGTCAAACGTCGTTGTGCGCACGCGCGATCAATTCATCGATACTGCAGGTATGCTGTTTCACACGGTATGCATGCAATTACTTCATGAATTATAAATATCTTACTCAGACAGTTAGGTTCCAAGTCTAGGGTTAAAGACGGACTGCCCCCCTATTGGGTAGCGCCAAGTTTACCCTATTTAAACTGTGAATAATAATTGACAGCCTCCGTGGCGTAGCGGTAGTGAACGCGGCCGCTACCGGCTACGCAGGAGGCGCGGGTTCGATCCCCGCTCAGTGCAAATATTTGTGTGCATGAAATATGGGTATTTGCATTGGTCTGGTTGTGCCTCGGAGAGTACGTTAAGCCGTCGGTTCCGGTTGCCATAAGAACATATATGGCAGTCGTTACGGGTAGTTGGAGCCCTAAAAAATCCAAAAACAACGGTCTAGCTGTAAAGCTTTGATATCGCCCAATGTTACCATTGGGTTGTGGAGGTGAGATGGCAATCGCTTCACGGAGAATATCGAGGTCTAGCCAAATCCGTAGTTAAGACTGGTTATTCCCAGACTCCGAGCTGAAAAGCTTCGGATGCGACTGGGAATTAACGCTAGCTAGGATGAAGAAGAAGAATAACCTACATTATATGCAATTTATAAAAGCAAAATACCA
The DNA here is from genome assembly GCA_914767945.1 of Eilema depressum. Classification (NCBI taxonomy): domain Eukaryota; kingdom Metazoa; phylum Arthropoda; class Insecta; order Lepidoptera; family Erebidae; genus Eilema; species Eilema depressum. The sequence continues at coordinate 6,006,951 of OU612040.1, forward strand.
CTCACTGATTGAGTAATCACGAAATCCTACAAACTTGAAATTTGGCAGATGGATTCCTTATAGGGTGTAGATATCCACTAAGAACGAATTTTACGAAACTCCCCCTGTAAGGGTGGGTGTAAAACGAACTCCAAGCGTGCGAAGCCATATGCAGTCGCTAGTTTAATGTAATTGGCTTGTAAAAGGACTTTAAAAAAAAATATGGCTCCTGGGAGTTCCGACAGAAGTAAAATCAGTCTGTAGAAAAAGTAAAAAGTACCCACTACAAAAGTACCATTAAAGCCCGACCAGTAAAATAAAAAACCTCGCCATATTGCGGTAAACTATTGGAACTAATTTCTTCATATGGTAACAATCTATACAATGTCATTATGGTCATCTGTCAGTGTGGTGTCAATTGTGCGTGTTGTTGAGTTTGAGAGCGCTACAAAACTACAAAACTATAGTAATATGCCGAAAACTATTAAAAGCCAGTTAAGAAAAGTAATTTATAATATAACAAAGTATTTGTCGGATAAAAAGTAGGAAGGATTGGACTCTGTTCCTCTAAATAACATCACGGACCTTGTTGTCAACATGACGGGTAGGACATCATAGAGTACGTGCAACTGAAATTGGCCTAATCTACTGATTTTACTGTGACTAATTATTATTATTCACATTTTTAGGTATATCTCGATCTTCTGTAATAAAAATACGAAGAGAAGGTCAAACGTCAAATGTATTTTCTACGCCTAAGAAAAATAAGCCTAACGCAAAAAAGAAAATCATGCTCGATTATTTTGATCTCTGTGCTGTTAGGCATAAAATACAAGAATTTTATGCAGTCCGAAAAACAATATCGCGTGGTCCCTGTTCTATACATGGTGTAACTGTATGTCTAACTTGTATTTACCATTCCAAGCAGTAAACTATTATACGGATACTACTGTGTTGTGATTTGTGCCCAGTCCTTGTAACCAGTATAACACGCCGCGTCTATTTTTCTATTTTAACCAGAAAACTTAACAGAGAAAACCTTAACTTTTTAACAGAGAAAAAAAAAATACATTTTAGTGAAAGTTTTGTATATTAAACACATACTACAAGTTCTTTCTTTTTCTTTTCTTTCTATATTAATTCGTTTGTAATATTGGACACGATCTTTTTTGTATCGAAACTAAGGAACAAAGCAACTTAATGAAATTAAAAAAAAGAAGTCTATAACTCACTTTTGTGAATAATAGCAATGAAAAACATGACAGCCTCCGTGGCGTAGCGGTAGTGAACGCGGCCGCTACGCAGGAGACGCGGGTTCGATCCCCGCTCAGTGCAAATATTTGTGTGCATTAAATATGGGTATTTGCATTGGTCTGGTCGTGCCTCGGAGAGCACGTTAAGCCGTCGGTCCCGGTTGCCATAAGGACATCTATGGCAGTCGTTACGGGTAGTTGGTGCCCTAAAAAGTCCAAAAACAACGGTCTAGCTGCAAAGCTTCGATATCGCCTAATGTTAACATTGGGTCGTGGAGGTCAGGTGGCAATCGCTTCACGGAAAATATCGAGGTCTAGTCAAATCTGTAGCTATGACTGGTAAAAGCGGCCCCTAGACTCCAAGCTGAAAGCTTCGGATGCGACTGGGAATAACGCTAGGAGGAAGAATAAGCAATGAAAAAGTCACAGTTTTATATTAGGTGTCATTCCGTGCTTAATTGCGGGGAAATAAAAGCCTGTTCATAAGCAAGTGTGTTGAAAAATATTGGCATTTTACATGTGTATCACTATACTTGGTGTTGTCATAATCATAGATGTTTTTGGCGCCCCCAGTACGGGTTTTTTATTTTATTGGTCGGACTTTACATGTGAATTTTCACAACTTGACAAATAGATACTACTGGCCGTATAGAAATAGTTTTCTTTTTCTTATTGTACACAGTACGGCAACGTCTCATCCTATTTTATTGTAGGTACATGGCATTTCTCAAAAAGTTACTCGTGAATTGTATTTGTATCGTTGTGGCGTCAGTGTCACTGGACTGGACCGGACCAGTGACTATTTTACCCAATAAAGAATTAATTATCTATCGGGTTGTATTTAACGCGGCCACAAATTAATCCGAAAAGCAGGTAGTAAAAATAATAGGTTAGCAGCTATAGTGAAGAATCATTTTATTCAATTTACTGTTGTTACAATTGTCAAAATTACTGAATGTGGCGTACAAAAATACTAAGTGAGCCACTATTTATGGATGGTTATAAAAAAATAACACGAAGGCTAAAGCGGGAGCTCCGCTCCGCTCCCTCCCGCGTTAGCCTTCTAACCTAACCTATCCAAGTTGGGGCGCGTTATACTCGAATCCTCATAACTTCACAATTTAGCAACACACGGGTCACTCAGTATTTTAGTCGCCCACTCAGTGTTTAAAGTAACTCATTATTAGTCGTCCATTTATTATTTTTGTCGCACGGTTTATTATATCCCTTATCTATCTATTTATCTATATTATTATTAATATGTCTTGTCTGGCTTGACAGATATCTTTAATGTAGTATTAATTTATGCGGCTTCACTCGCTAGTTCTGTAGGTTCCGTCTGTATTATTCTTTTAACCTGAGTGCACGCTATGCTAATAAAAAAATAACATTTTAATGGTCTACTAGGTATTTTACCTAACCAGCTTCAAGCCCGATGCTGATGTAAATACTTTAGTTTTTACATATTATAATAAAATTATGTCTTAGCAACAGACTTCCACATGTTGTATACAAGGTCGCTATTCATATTCGGATAGAGTTTTAGATTAAAATATTCCAACGAAAGAGTAAGTTTCTCTAACAAGTTTTTTTGAAGTCGTAGAAGTTGAAAAATAAAAGAATATAATAATCTAGTTCTCTGAGTTTCTTGATGGTATCTTCTCAGTAGAACCGACTTACCGAACCAGCGAAAGAATTTATTTCAAATGATTTATTTTACCTTTGCCGCGTGGTTCTCGGCAGAGTAGAATTTGGGCCACCCCATCTCTTCCTATGCGGTGTCGTACAAGGCGACTAAGGGATAGGGCTGTTTAACATCAGACAGATATAAACAGCCCAGACTCAGCCTCAGATGCATGGTAAGAGGCAACAATAGGGCCCGGAATACGGCAATAGGCTCACCTCCTATTACATGGGACCTAATAATGATTGGTGGAATGTGGGTGTTAATTCACCTCTGCCTAACCCTCCGGGGTTATAGGCGTAATTATATGTATGTATGTTATTTTACTTAATTTAATATTTTTATAATTAATTCGTGACATAATTGTAATATTTTGACGTTCACGTATACTGAATAAACGAAATTGATTCTTTAATTCTTTGATTCGGTTAACAATATGCATTAGCAACAAAAATAGCACATCAACAAATTTTATTTTAATTCTAAACACGTGAATACCGATAATGCGATTATAGGCCTATAGGGCACAGATTTAAATTTCGAAACTCATGCGTCATCCAATGACACTGCACTCACGAGCATAATAAATAACACCTCACAAAAATAAATCCGATTTTTAAATCCGATAACGTGTTTACCGATAAGCCGATAAAATTGCACCTATAGATCTAGATTAAATTTTTTAAAAAAAGTCAACAATTAAACCTAAGTATTAGTGTAGATTTTAAATAACTTTTAGATTTTTATATTTTATTATTTCAATGGCGCAACGTTCAACAAAAATTTCATTATTTGGCACACGATTGTTTCGGCTTGCGTAAGCCGTAACTTAATACAATAATATTACCGAACATACGAGTATGTTTGACCGATAGCGCGGACTGGGTGTTACTGCGGGAGAGCCCCAAACGGTCAATGAGTCCGTAATAAGGTGATTGTTAATTGGTGTACAGTGTCGAGCACATTAAATAGGCACAGAAAAAATATTTTTTGATTGTTATTCAAAAGCTGAGAAGCGAAGTGATGCTATGGACATATTTATTTATTTATTATACACTTCTTCTTCTTGTTTCGTGTCAATGATCCTCTTTTTCACTGCTCTAAATTATTTGAGAGTAATATTCTTTCATCTCGACTGCGCTGTCAGTGGCTTTGTTTAGTTGCTACCTCCGCTGTTACTATACGGAAGTAGTACAATGGACGGCTTAATCGCTTCAAGCGATTTCTGCCAGACAACCTTTGGAATGTAATTAAAGGTTGTAGTATTGAATTATCTTTTTTTTTTTAAATAATATATTTATTTATTCGCATAATACAGTTAACAAGTTGGTCACATAAAATAAAATCAGTACATTGTATTATTACCAGTAATGGCATGCAAATATTACAATTGTTGGGTAATTGTTTGGCGTATATCTTGACCCCAATCACGTCATAAAATTGCGTCATTATGCGCAGTACGTGTTTTCATGGGTGTCTTTTGAGGATAGCACGGGGTGCTACGGCGGAGGAGCTCAAGTTCACCAATAATACAATATAATAAACCAATCCGCGCGCGCCAAGACCTCGTTCCCGCGACTTTGGGTCATGGCCTGAAACTATACTTAGTATGAGTTGAGGTAATAATAATGTTGTTACAATATAATAGTAATTTCGTACATTGTACATAGCCTTTGCATGTGGGTGTTAATTTACCTCTGCCTAACCTTCCGGGCATAAAGGCGTGATTGTATGTATAAATAAATAATCGTTTATGTGCCATAAAACATTTGCATTGTACATTTCACTTACATAAATCTATCCTAGAATTAATAATGAATTTAAACAATGAAGAAAAGTGAAATTTGCCTATCAACCCAACACTAGGTCTAGCCTGTAAGTATGTATGTATGTATGTATGTATGTATGTATGTATGTATGTATGTATGTATGTATGCATGTATGTATATATGTATGTATCGCGGGAACAGGTTCAGTTTATCACACAGGTTATCTATGTAATGTTAAAATAACAGTTTTTAATGAATATGAATTTTACACGATTTTTATAACACAAAATTCTTCAAAAAATTTGTCTGTCTGTTTGACTTGATTAAGCTCTGAAACGGTTGCGCTGATTTTGAAGGAATTTTCACTGTTTATATTGTAAAAAGTGTTAAGGTTCCGCACAAAATAAATAAAACCAATAACTCAACGCGAATTAAGTCGTGGACACAGCTAGTCTAGTAATAAAATACAAATAAGAGGACGTTAGTTATTGTAGCATCGCGAAACATAGCAACAAGAGTTAATGAACTGTTAGCTCTTATAGACCAGGTTATCATCAACAGTGATATGGCGAGTACAAATTAGAACCATGAATATAACGTACTGTACATGTAAGGGAAAGTCGACTAAATTGTACAACCTTTTAAATTGTACTAGGCTAAATTGGAATAGGCTATAGGACCCCCTATTACGTGGGACCGAATACAATGATTGGTGAAATGGGGGTAGTAATTCATCTCTGCCTTACCCTCCAGGGAAAGAGGCGTGATTGATTATATGTATGTAAGTACTACAGATAGCCAGTATGACGTACACGTGATTTAAGCACTCCATCATTAATAAACCTTGTCGATTACAATTTCCGTGAGTGGCCTATTTATGTCACTATCAGGAGACGTAAGATATTATTTTTAATCTGCGATAATTAAATATGTAAGTAGGTAAAATATTAATCTGTTGCACAATATTGCTGAAGTAGTACAATTACGAAAGCATTATGTCAATTGTACTGTCCTAAATAAGGTAATAATCACGTGTTTTCAATTATTTATATATGTACAGGTAATTCCCATGGCTTCAAGCAACGGTTCTACTAAACCAATTGAGATCAAACTGATCAAACATACGGTAGATTTTTAGTCTTATCAAGACCTTTCTAACAAAAAGCACTGTATCAAAATCAGTTTAATGGTTAATGTGACTATTGTGAACAAACAGACAAGAATTGAAAAATAAATTGTATTCAGAATCGTCAATCGAACACAACCCGAGTATATTACAATTGCTAAAAAAAAAAAGAAACGTACCTATTTTAAAGAGTAAATACCGAAATTGAACCACTAGTTAGTCAGTTAGCCTAGTTTATTTGTTTAATATGTGTTTTTTTTTTTTTTTTTATAAAAAGACGCTACAAGATTGCTGACCTTTAGTTAAGTACCTAACCAAATGGAATAAAGAGCGACTGTACTGGCAAAACATTTGATACCTCAACAACTTTTTGTAGGTGACTGATGAGATGACCATTCAATTCATTCTCCATTTCCGGAACAGTGACACAATTTTTGTTCTACAAAGTTTATGTAGCATACACAGAACACGGTTCACCCTTGTTTGACCAAAAAACGTGTGACAAAACATCATTTGACAAACAACGTTTGAAAAACTAATCATTTGACATACAACGTTTGAAAAACTAATCATTTGACAAACTTTCATTTCGCAAACATATTACTTTATAAATAATCATTTGACATAATACACGTTTCGCAAATGTATTACTTAGAAAACATTTCGATTGCTAAAATTTTATTTAAAAAATGTTCATTTGACTAAATAAAGTTCAGCACGGTTATAAAAAAAAAATAACCACGAAAGCTTTGTCATTCGTTTTTTGTCAAATGATAGGACACCACAGAACACATAATGATACGCATATGATTTGCATGAAATAGGGCGTCCGCATTCGTGCATTGTAATGGTACTTATATAAAGAAACAGGTTACCAGTATCGGCTACCTACCCCGACAAGTTCCCATAGCAACAGAAATAACAATACTTTGTTATGTTAACGATACTGAACATGAAAGTATTTTTTTTGAATTTCCTATCTGTTATTATTAGAACTATCGGGATATTTACCATGTATTGTTTGGAGTTTCCGATATCTGTCAAAACTATCTTCACTCCTTTAAAAAGGCTGTCACAATGCCTGCGTTCACCCAAAGATGGTTCTCCACTGGACAAGCCCGGAGTATACAAAATTGACTGCAGCTGTGGCAGTTCCTATATAGGTCAGACCAAAAGAACGGTTACATGCCGAATCAAGGAACACATCAGGGCAGTCAAAAACAACGAACCGCATAAATCTGCTATCGCTCAACATTTATTGGAGTCCGGTACTGACCACTGGATCGAGTTACATAACCCTCAGATGCTCTCGACAGAACGCCACTACATACCAAGATTGGTTAGGGAAGCGATTGAAATAAAAAAGTACAACAATTTCAATCGTGAGGATGGGTTTCAACTGCCGAACGTCTGGCATCCAGTGGTCCGTCTATGTACAAACAATCGGGAGCAAGCCAAAACAAAATCGCGAGTGGATACAGTAAGCATAGTGTGTCGTGAACGTGATCGAGATCGAGTTCGAGTTTGTAGTGAGAGTGAAACCAGTGGTAGTGTCCATACGCGTCACAAAAGAACTCGAAAGAGGGTAGATCGATATATGTTCTCCTGGAAACTTTTTCACCGTTTACCGCCAGTACTACAGTTCCTCCGTGATCATGGTGCTTGCAACAGCGCCGAAATATCGGAAACTCCAAACAATACATGGTAAATATCCCGATAGTTCTAATAATAATGTAAACGACCATGAAAGTTTAAATTCCTATCTGTTTGTCCGCCATGGACGCAAAAACTACTGGACGGATTTTGATGCGGTTTTTTGTTAGAAAGGGCTTACTCAGATTTAAAATCTTACGTTTGTTTGATCGCAATCGCTTGAGTAGAACCGAAGATATGAGCAAAGAATGAGACGCATACGGGCGGAGCCGCGGGCGGAAGACTAGCCATTGGTAAAAAATAATAGTTACGTTTTCGTGCTTGTATGTTTAAAAATACATGGGGCGCGAATACTTTTTGATTATATTTGACAAACGACGAATTGAAATGATTTTATTTATTATTTTATTTATTAGGGACAATAAACAGTTATGCGTTACAGTAAATTCTTAAAAACTAGGTATAGAAAATAAAAACGCACAACCCACACTATTGCTCACGAAGTTATAAAATGTGTGTGCGTAATGATGGCAACCTATAGCCGATACCGGTAGCCTGGCCCTCGACTGTCACACCACACATACTGCTAAATATTGCATTAAATTGTAGACTTTATTGCTACAGACGTAAAGTCCAAAATTAAATGAAAAAAGTTTCATTAAAATCTTTCATTCACTCTGCAATAAGCCATTTAATTTTAAACTTTAACTGCATTACTTTAAAGGCTAAAATCAAATGGAATTTTCTCGCAGTCTCTGTGGTGTGACAGTGGTTGTGCTTTAGCAGAATCGAGGGCCTGTTTCTTTGCTTGACTTAGACTTGACTTGGCTCTAAATTTTGGCAGAAAATAAAAATATGTGAGTAGCATATTAATATGCACGGCAGTGTACGGCGAGAATACTATGACCTTGAGTTTAGTGCTTGAAGACAAAATATTTAGATAGAGTACCTATTAATTTATGATATTGGGATATTTATATAAATCCTTTTTCAACAGGATATTTTTAACCGACTTCGAAAAAGGGTTAGGCAGAGGTGAATTCACACCCACATTTCACCAGTCGTTGTATTAGGTCCCACGTAATAGGGGGTGAGCCTATTGCCGTATTTCAGGCACTATTGTTGACTCGAGCCATGTATCTGAGGCTGAGTCTAGGCTGTAAATGTCTGTCTGATGATAAACAGCCCTATCCCTAGTCGCCTTGTACGACACCGCATGGGAAGAGATGGGGTGGCCCAAATTCTACTCGTACTCTTTTATTTCGTCAAGCGATAATTCGTTTCCACGCTGTTCGATTGTTTTGTTTAGAAAGGCTTTAGTGTTGCAACGGCCTGACCAAGGGGTACATATATCTCAGGACACATAATCTTAGATCTCGGAAGAAAAACGAGGCCTTGACGCGTGCGGTTTGTTTTAAGGTTCAACCCCACCAAACGGACGGCATCGGAACGGATTTTACAATCTTTAAACAAAATTAATCTTATACCACAGCATTTAAAGTTTATATTACCAAGTCACGCATGACAGCTTGACGTGCTTCATGCCGCCGCACGTCACTGTCAAGCTGTTGTGCGTGACTTGGTAGTATAAACTTCAAACACTGTGATAATAAGATTTAATTTTGTTTAAAGATTGTAAAATCCGGGCCGATGCCGTCCGTTTGGTGGGGTTGGACCTTAATTCTATGCTTGGTGAATTTGAGATCGTTCACCGGCGCGTAGCACCCCGTGCTATCCTCAAAAGACACCCAAGCAACTTTTACTGCGCGTATAGAGCACATTTTAGGTACAAAATATGTTCCGAGGTATAATGGGCAGTCAGGCGGCAAGTAAACACTAACTTTTATTTTTTGCCTTCCGCCCCCAGCTCCTTCCGTGCGGATGTAGGTTATCGCAAATTTTGCCCATAACAAAGGCAATATTTTAGGTCTGACCAAGACCTGTCAAACAAATGAACCACGAAATCCGTTCAGTAGTTTTTGCATCCATCAAGGACAAAAGACAGGATTTAAAAAAAAATCGCGTTTAAAATTGATAATATTATGTTATTCATAAGTACTTTTAAAGTTATCTCCAATGTACAGATACGACCACTTTACAATTATATCTTTTACTAGCTGACCCGGCGAATTTCGTACCGCCATATTTTCCGCCCGCGTGGTATTATCTCTAAATTTATCAGTGTTTCTCTACAATATTACGCATGTTCTCGTTTTCTTGTACGTTTCTCTTGAATCACTCTATCTATTAAAAAAAACCGCTTCAAAATCTGTTGCGTAGTTTTGAAGATTTAAGCATATATAGGGACGGACAGACAGCGACAGCCACTTTGTTTTATAATATGTAGTGATAGTGATAGTGATAATATAAAAATGAATCGCTAAATGTGTTGCTAAGCGCAAATCTCGAGAACAGGTGAACCGATTTCACTAATTCTTTTTTTAGAATCTTCCTTGAAGTACCTACGAGGATAGTTTTCACGCACAGAAAAAAATAAATAAAATACTTACCTGAAAATGTCTAAAAAAAACTAAAAAATTTAAGGATCGACTGTTAGGCGGTACGAAGTTCGCAGGGTCAGCTAGTAAGTAACAGTATAAATATTCAGTCTGTCAATTGACTACGCCCAGCTGGCTGGCAAGAATCTAGTCTGAAGTCCAGATGATACAAACGATAAATATTGAGAGATTTCTCGACATTTTTTTTCTCATCTAGAATTAAAAGCCGAGAGGCCTTATTCTAGATGAGATAATCTTTTCAGGGAGATTGCGAAGCGTATGGTCGACGCTTCTCGTGACCGCTTTTTAGGTCAGAGAATAAGCATTGCCATACAACGTGGCAATGCTGCTAGTCTTTTAGAAACGCTGCCACATGCGATGCGGAGGAATTTCACGACGTATTTTAATTTTTAGCTATAGTTCATTTAGTTTCAGTTTTATTTAATTTTTTTAGTGGGTAATGTATAAGTTAATGTAGAATTAATTTCATTTATTAATTTACCATTTAACGTAAAATTATTAACTCTAGCAACATTAATAAACGTTCCACAAAAAATTAATAGAGTAAGGCTTCTCGTCATAGACGGGGAGTTCATCCTCACACATTGCGACCGGAAACGGTGCGCACTGTGCGGTATGAAAGGAACTTCATCCCTTGCACACTCAAGCTGTGGAATGAACTCCCCGCGATGGTTTTCCCAAGCGACTACAATATGGGGTTCTTCAAGAAGGGCATTAGAAGGATCACACCAGGGTCGGCAGCACGAGTGTGACGCCCCTGGTGTTGCATACGTCCATAGGCCACGGTAACCACTTTCCATCAGGTGGGCCATGTGCTTGTCTGCCACCTAAGTGGTATAAAAAAAAAAAGACTTCCTGGGAATTCTTGCTTCTAGAAGATAGTCTGTGCCATCGAAATGTTTGGACCCAAAACATTCATCATCATCGTCTCGGTAGTACACGTAACACGACCGCCTCCCCTGGTAGAGGCTGTCCGTGACCCTCCGAATCAGAAGGTCCATAAGGGAAAAATGCCATTGTTTGCAGAAGGTCCACATGTTTAAACGTCCATAAAATGAGAATGTCTAGAGTGACAAAACGACTTACTAGTAAAACGTCCAAAATGTGAAAATGTCATTAATGTTAAGTACAGTCATTAATAGATGTCTCATATCGTTTCTTGATTTGTCTAACACGTTTACGTCAATACTTAAGATAAATACTCCTTTATAATTACACGCAAAGTTCTGTGACGTATCTAGTAAGGGATGGACCTATGCCGTAAACTGGCACCATGCAAAAACATTATCAGTCAAATAAAAGCTAGCAAAATGTCCCGAATAAGGTCAATAGGGTCACTTTGGGTAGCAAAACGAACCCGAGGCCGATACAATCAATTGCCTATTAACGTCAATTGGACGTCGGCCGCCAGTTCTCACATCATTGTACTAATGCCGGTTAATGGGGATTAAGTTTCTGTTTAAAGGAATTAAATCTACCTCTTTGGCGTAGCGGTGAAGAGATATCAACTGCTATGTCGGAGGTTCTAATCCCGTTTAATGAAAAATGTATATAAATACTAGCTGTTGCCCGCGGCTCCGCCCGCGTGGAATTCTGATCCCGTTCATTGGTGATATATAGCCTACCCGGGGACGAGTTGGGGACTCTTTGGTTCCCACACCGGAAGAGGGCCAGATCTAGAGATATGGCCCTGGGTCGGCCGGGGTGCGAGGGATATGGCTACGACAATCTCTCCTCCGGCAACTGACGGCCCACAGACGGCGTGCGTTTTAGTCGGTTCGAGTCCGACATAACCTCCTCCTCCGGCCCCGGCGGGGGAGGTATCCGTGGGGACTTTTCGAACGATAAAAAAAAAGATTATATAGCCTACTAGCCTTCCGCCCGCGGCTCCGCCCGCGTACATCTCGGTTAACGCAACCTTTGCTCATATCTTCGGTTCTACTCAACCGATTCCGATCAAACAAACGTATGATTCTAAGTCTGAGCAAGCCCTTTCTAACAAAAAAAACCGCATACGAATCCGTCCAGTAGTTTTTGCATCCATCGCGGACAAACAGACAAACAGACAGGAAATTCAAAAAAAATATTTTCGTGTTCAGTATCGTTAACATAACATAACCCAAGCATTTTTTTTAAATATCTCCAATGTACAGACACGACCACTTTACAAATAAATAATAGTATAGATGTGTTATTCTGATGTATAAGCTATATTATTGTAAAGTTTCTTTAAAACCCATTCAGTAGTTTTTACGTGAAAGAGTAACAAACATCCTCAAATATCACACACTTTCACGTTTATAATATTAGTATGATGTATACATCCGCATTCTAGAATCCATAACACATGCTAGTTAAGCTATGCTTACTGTGGGCACAGATTAATAAATAGTTACATAGTGTCGTGTAGAACATCCTTAATAATTAACATTTTAACGATTAACATTGGAAAACGTGAAATGCTCAGACGGGACTTGAACCCGGGTCCCTTACGGGCGAATGCTCTGACCGCTAAGCCACCGAGCCTCGTCTTGAGCATTCCAAATTCTCCTATACAAACACCTTGAGGCGACGGTGGAAGCCATCTACCGATAGTTCTAGGAACTATCGGCAACAATGAATGATGTTACAATTTATTTTTAAACATTGTTGCCAAAATGATTGTTAGATGCCGCTCGCTCGCGGGAGACGATTTCGTTATCGAAAAGCTCTCGCTTGAAAAAAATTAAATTTCGAAAAATCACCCGAAATATCTTATATCTCTATAAATAAAAATGAATCCCTATTTCCCTTGGTCACGCCATCACGCGTGAACGGCTGGACCGATTTCGCTAATTCTTTTTTAGAATATTCCTTAAAGTACGGGGATGGTTCTTACGGAGAGAAAAATTGAAAAAAAAAAAGGATTGACTGTTAGGCGGTACGAAGTTCGCGGGGTCAGCTAGTTTTTTATATTTTACCCCGCGTTTACATACTGCCGCTCGCATTGCTCATCGTGTTGCCAGAAATATTCACGCGATTATTGCCCTAGCATTCACACACTCCCATCATCGCGTTGGTCCGCATTACAGTATTCGCCCTGCAACGGAGACGGATGTAAACGTATGGAGGACAACGCTGTAGCAGTGTACGCAATAAGCTTTTACAGCATAGCGAATTAATTAAATAGATTATTATTAATAAAAACTATCACTTTCAACTACTATACACTTTCCGTAGATCGATATAAATATTTTTAAAAGTAAATATTCGAGGAGCAATAACGAAAGTCGTGTTTTATTTAGCTTAGCGCCATCTAGCGGTCTCGTATAGTTCATCGCGCTATTATTTGCGCAACATACGCGGCAGTACTCGCGGCATGACGAATATACCATTCACACCACGTCTCTGCCCACTTCTCTCGCCACTTCCCTCGCTCTGCCGCGAGTATGTAAACGTAGCATTATCGTATACTCCGTATAGTGACATCTATGAATAAAAGGCAAAACCATCATGTAAGACTTATAACGCCATCTGTGTTCATGTAGTATTGAAATATATATTTTTTTTGAATATATTTGAAGATAATATTTGTTGCGCTTCTATTAGGAGCAGAGCAAGGAACAGATTATCAAAAAATGAAGAAATAACATATTTTTACAACAAATTTATTTTTTTACGTCAAAAATCTCTTTCTGTGGGTGACGTAGAGTGCGACTAAGTGATAGAGCTGTCATCATCCAATAGTAAACATACAGCCCATGATAAAGTGCTAGATGGCAATAGGCTAATAGACGTGGCATCAAAAATCATAGATGACGAAATGCGGTTATTAATACACATCTGCCTACCCCTTCAGAGATTCACAGGCGTGAGTATATGCGTAATAAAAGCATAAGTTAAATGTTTGTTTGATTGATATATTAGCGATTTGACAAATTAATGATAAATGAAAATGCGTTATTATATCTGTGTTATTAGTGCCCATTTTATTTTATGTTCATATTTATTTTTGTGTAGCATGTGAGAAATTGTATGAGAAATTTTGACTACCACTGTATAACTCCGGACACGTACAGGCGCGGTCCGAGGGGGGGGGGGGGGGCGTCACAGGGGACATGACCCCCCCCCAAAACCATGCACGTCATATTGAAAAGTCCCAGTAGGAGGGGAGGGGGGTTAAATTTCTTAAGGAATTTCCGAAGTGACCCCCCCCCCAAAACTTCAAGCTGCGACCGCGCCTGGACACGCATCTTGAACCTAAATCGCAAGACAAACGAGGCTCTGGCGCCCGCGGATTGCTTTGTAATAATCTATGCTTGGTGAATGTGAGCTCGTCCACCGCAGTAGCACCCCGTGCTATCCTCAAAAGACACCCAAGAAACGTACTGCGCGTATAGAGCACATTTTAGGTTCAAGATACGTGTCCGGAGTTATAACTATGGCATTCCAATGTGGGGCTATCCATTAATCACGTGAGGATCAAGGGGGGGGGGGGGGGGTTCAGAATAAATCACGAAACATCACCAGGGGGGAGGGAGGGGTATATTGAGATATCACGTGTATTTATTTTTTCTTATAACTCGCGATTTTTGTAACGATTCTTAGTTTTTTAGCATTAAATAATGAATAAAAAAAATACACGTGATTTAGGGCTAGGGGGGGAGGGGGTAGTCTAAATCCTCACCATGGGGGAGAGGGGGTTAAAAAATTGCTAAAAAAACGTCACGTGAGTAATGGACAGCCCCTGTCCTGAAAAAAACTTTCTATAATAATAACATACCTGCTCAGTAGTCAATATAATCTGCTCCCCAGGCTTCCTCGGCCGAGGACTCGACTCAGGAGTCTCTACGGGAGAGAACCACTTGACGGTCGACTCCGCGTAGTTGGAGTGTCTCGACGCGTGGGCGGGGTGGAGCAGAGGCGTTCTCTCGGAGGCACCTCCACCTCCGTGGTGCACTGGGGGAGGTTGGAGTGTGATAATGTTGGGAGGTGTATGGAGGTCAGACCTCTTTGAATTTTTAATTCTAATGTTGATTTTATAGTGAAGGAACGATTTTGGACACTAGTTTTGATATCATAATCGTTTGGAAATACATAGTAATTAAAGAAAAGAAACTCAAACATTATTAATTTTTAATAAATATAGAAAAAAAAGCTGTGCCCAAAATCTTTCGTCCCAAAACTACCTATAAAATCAACCAGTATAATTAGGGAAGTACTTAGGCAAACGTGGCGCATATTGGGAGAGGCCTATGTCCAGCAGTGGACTGCAGTGGCTAATTGATTGATTGATTATTGATTTCTTGTAGATAAAATAAATTATTTTACCAAGCTTATTAAGCTAAGAAAGGTAAAAGTTGCTACCGTTTATTTTATCGTTTTTATTTATTTTTAATCATCCACACAACTTATAAAAGTAAATAAAATAAATTATTAAAAATAAAAAACCCGACTGATGCTGAACAGATCGAAACAAGTTCGATAGCATGCGGTACCTATTAATTTTCATGCGGTTTTTTTATACCACTCAGGTCGCAGACAAGCACACTGCCCACCTGATGGAAAGCGGTTACCGAAGCCTATGGACGAGTGCAACACCAGGGGAGTCACACTCGTGCTGCCGACTCTTTAAGAACAGAAAGATTCTGTGCCGTCAGCGCAGAAGACAAGCAGGACAAGCCTTTGGTCTTCCCATTGATAACAAAAAAACCTCTCTAGTGAGGTCTGGCTACCCTACTCGTTTAAAAGTTATATGGTGACCTCTTGGCGCCAAAATGTATGTCACATTTTGGCACCATAAGTTCACAATATAACCATTTTTAACATTTTATATACCCACTAGGTTTTGCCCGCGGCTCCGCCCGCGTGGATGTCGGTTATCGCGACCAAACATAGCCTATGTCCTTTCTCGAGGTCTAATCTACCCCTATACCAAATTTCATCAAAATCGGTTCAGTGGTTTGGGCGTGAAAGCGAGACAGACAGACAGACAGACAGACAGACAGACAGAGTTACTTTCACATTTATAATATTATAGTAGGGATGAACAGTTCGGCGAATAATACCTTCAATTTAAGACATCAATCATTGAAATCCGTAAAGAATATTACAAGCATATTGCTCGAGACATATATCTCGGACCTAAAATGTGCTCTATACCACAGTTATTCTGTGTCTATACGCGCAGTACATTACGTTTCTAGGGTGTCTTTTGAGGATAGCACGGGGTGCTACTGCGGTGGACGAGCTCACATTCACCAAGCATATTCATCGTTTCTCTCACGATTTAGGTCCAAGATACGTGCCCCGAGGTATACATACATACAACATACGTGCGAAATACATAACCCCATCTTGACCGTCGGATAATTATGACGTCATGCTTTTCTATTTCAATTTTCCTTGGAACTTACCGTTTCTAGTAATTCGAAGTAGGATGTGTCCGTTCTGACTGATCGGAACTACGATGTGCTTACCAATGGATTCCAGGATCTGTTTGGCCTGTAGCTCCTGTGGGAGGACCCTGAAGTCCAGGAACCAGGCTTCCCCCCACGCGAGGGTGAACGATGTCAGGATTAGGAACACCTGGTACACCGGGTCTGGGGCGTTTACCCACTGTTGAAAAGAGGGTAGATATTAGAAATGGATGAATTAATAACTTGAAATTTATAAATAAATAAATAAATTATCTTTGACGCCTGAACCTGCAGCTTTGTATATAGATATATTATGTATTGTTTTTTTTAATTATGTAAATAATTGTAATTTAATAATTGAGTACAATAAACAGATTTCCAATAATCTTTGAAAAAATAAAAAATAAATTTAAACTGAAATAAATAAAGAAATAAATAAGTAAATAAATAAATAAATAAATAAATAAATAAATAAATAAATACATAAATAAATACATAAATAAATAAACATAAATAAATTGACAGCCTCTGTGGCGTGGCGGTAGTAAACGCGACTGCTTCTCAAGGGGCGCGTGTTCGATTCCCGCTCAGTGTAAATATTTGTATACATGAATATGATATTTGCATTGGTCTGGGTATTTGTATGCATGAATATGTATATTTGCATTAGTGTAGGTGTTTCTATGTATATTAAGTATCTTCGAAATTGAATATTTAGCATAATAAATGTTAATGCTTCAAAATTTCATTCAAATATTATCGAGATTATTTATTTAAAATACTTACATCGTAAACGAATACTTTTGATATCAGAAACAAGCAGGTACCGCCTGTCGAAATCTGGAACAAAATAATATAGCAATGAAGTTTAAAATTTAATGTGCGTGCGAGGTAGAGCCTACTTCTTCGGGGATATAGAAAAACAGGCGGGAGTATATTGTATGCAAGTTATTTTATACTATACTGTGCAAGTTTTCCCAAGCGACTAAAATATGGGGTTCTTCAAGAAGGGCATTAGAAGGTTTCTTCAGGGTCGGCAGCACGAGTTTGACGCCCCTGGTGTTGCATACGCCCATAGGCCACGGTAACCACTTTCCATCAGGCGGGCCGTGTGCATGTGCATGTCTGCCACCTAAGTGGTATATAAAAAAAAAAGTACTGAATTCTAGTAATTTGGGGCTGTCCATTAATCACGTGATGTTTTTTTAGCAATTTTCTAACCCCCCCTCCCCCATGGTGATACGTGGTGAGGTTTTAGACTAACCCCCCCCCCCCCACAGCCAAAATCACGTGTATTTTTTTATTTATTATATAATGCTAGAAAACTAAAAATTGTGACAAAAATCGCGAGTTATAAGGAAAAATAAATACACGTGATATCTCAATATACCCCTCCCTCCCCCTTGTGATATTTCGTGATTTTTTTCGACCGTATTATTTTGCTGACAAACCATATTATTTTGCTGACAAACGTTATTATGTCGCTGACAAAACGTATTATTTCGCTGACAAACCCTATTATTTTGCTGACAAATCCTATTATTTTGCTGACAAATCCAACTATTTTGCTGATAAACGTAATTATTTTGCTGATAACCCTCTTATTTTGCTGGCAAAGCAATACATCGTAACCTAAAAGAAATACGTACCGCTATAATACTCCAGTTGTTAATATACAGCAGAGCGTAGAACAGCAGTAGTACCACGAACCTGTTCACCGCCAACATGACTATGTCGAACAGCGAGCTCTTTATGTTATAGTGGATTATCTCTGACTTGAATATCTCTTCTATCTATATAGAAGAAATAGCTGATCGACGTGTCGCTCGTGTACATTTTGGCAACAGGTCTGCTATTTTGCTTACAAATCCTATTATTTTGCTGACAAATCGTATTATTCTGCTGACAAACCCTATTATTTTGCTGACAAACTCAATTATTTTGCTGACAAACCCAATTATTGTGCTGACAAACCGTATCATTTTGCTGACAAACCCATATACTCTAAAAGAAATACGTACCGCTATGATACTCCAGTTGTTAATATACAGCAGAGCGTAGAACAACAGTAGTACCACGAACCTGCTCACCGCCAACATGACTATGTCGAACAGCGAGCTCTTTATGTTATAGTGGATTATCTCTGATTTGAATATCTCTTCTAGATTTACGCCGCGGATCTGGAATTAAAAAATAAGTATTATTATAGTAAGTACGTTTAGGTAGGGCTTACTACACACATTATATTACATACTAGCTTTTGCCCGCGGCTCCGCCCGCGTGGATGTCGGTTATCGCGACCAAATATAGCCTATGTCCTTTCTCAAGGTCTAATCTACCCCTTTACCAAATTTCATCAAAATCGGTTCAGTGGTTTGGGCGTGAAAGCGAGACAGACAGACAGAGTTACTTTCACATTTATAATATTAGTAGGGATTATATGCTGCCGCTGCTTCGGCAGAGAAGGCGCAAATATAGTAATTTAAGTGATAATTACATATTTGACCCGTTTGGGGTCGAGACGCTGGGATCGTGGGGTCCAAGTGCCCGTCTCTTATTAAATAACAGACGAGTAATCGGTAGCACGGTGTATACATACACCTCTTACGTCTAAGACAAGCACACGGCCCTGCTAATGTTAAGTGATTACCGTGGCCTATGGACGAGTGCAACACCAGGGGAGTCACACTCGTGCTGCCGACCCTGTAAGAACAGAGAGATTCTGTGCCGTCAGCGCGAAAGATAAAGGATAAAGCCTTTGGTTTTCCCACTGAATGACGGCACAAAACCGAAGGGGTTTTGTTTTGTCTGTCTCGCTACGAGAAAAAAATTTTGGAGACTGATATTAGAAAAATAGTAGGTACTGGATCGGAACAGATCATTTTTATTAAGAGACTAGCTGACCTGGCGAACTTCGTACCGCCATATTTTCTGATCCCGTTCCCGCTGCATATCTCTAAATTTATCAGTGGTTCTCTACAATATTATGCATGTATTATTATACATATACATAGTATACATATAAACCTTCCTCTTGAATCACTCTATCTATTAAAAAAAAACCGCTTCAAAATCCGTTGCGTAATTTTGAAGATTTAAGCATACATAGGGACGGACAGACAGCGACAGCGACTTTGTTTTATAATATGTAGTGAAGTAGATATAAAACTTACCATAACACATATAAGCCACATTAGACTAGTGAACAGCAGGTCGAAAGTGACAAACAGGCAGAAAAACCGCCTCACTGTCGACATTTTTCCTTGTGGCCGGTGACCAGCTACCAGGTCATCTGATACCAGGTTCACTGAATGTGCTGGAAAGAGACACAAGAGATTTAATAAGTGAATCCTCAGACGGGACTTTAACCCGTGACCAGTCCCTTAGGGTTTGTCCATTAATCACGTATCACGTGATGTTTTTTTTAGCAAGTTTTAACCCCCCTCCCCCATGGTGATACGTGGTGAGGTTTTAGACTACCTCCCCCCCCCCCCCCCCAGCCAAAATCACGTGTATTTTTTATTGATTAATGGACAGCCCCTTACAGCGGGAACGCTTTGACCACTGAGCTACTGAGCCACGCCTTATGCATTGTAAATTCTCGTATACAATACAAAGCATTCCAAATTGTCGTATACAACCATAGTGGAGAACAAAAATTGATTCTTTAATAATACTGTTTGAAGCTTACGCGAAAGGGGAAAACCCAGTTTTGGGCTAACCAGTGACCATCGAGACTTACACCCGTATTCACAAACAATACTTCGCTATGCGTACTACCAAAACTGTGCAAAGAACGACAAATTGTCAGTGCGTTCGTTTTGGTAAGCCTTTTTATTCATTGATAACACTTAAGTAATACTTCGTTGAGGGAACGCACTGCGTTAGATACTGCTCCGTGATGTTTGTGAATTAATTTTACCAGCCCTATGCGCTCGAGCAGACTATGAGACCTCACAGTATCGTTTGTGAATACGGGTGTTAATCTACGATATCTTTATGTGTATTACTTTACAATTGGGAAAATTACCTTTGACACTACTAGTGGTGTCATGGGGAATAATTTGTACTCTTGACACTACCGGTAGTGCCATGGAGAAAGAATTTTACCCTTGACACTACCAGTAGTGCCATTGGGTAGTGCCACGGGGCAGTCACCATTGAAATAATAATACTACTTCTAAACAGACTCTACAGCGATATATTTGTTACTAGCTGACCCCGTGAACTTCGTACCGCCTAACTTGACTATGTCAATAGCTGTCAATATTCTTACGATACGTCTAGGGATTGCAAAATTCGAAAAATTTTCAATTTCGAATTATTCGAATTTCACTTGACCTAAATTCGAATTATTCGAATTTTTCCAAGTTTTTTTTTGCAAAGGAGCAAATTTTATTACATTTGGATTTTTTAGTGAGCATACCTACACTGATCAATAAGAAAAAAAAAGGCAGCCCATTTTTATATAATTTGCGTTTAATAAACTTTACTTAAATTATATTTGCTTGGTATCTTGGTATCTTATTAAGTGAGCATTCCCTCATTCATACTCACTCTCAATTTAATAAAAGTAAATCTTCTTCTAAACATTTAAAATCACAGTCTCAATCTGAACTTAATAAAAGTAAGGGTTTCGTCTTCTGGTCTTGAAGCTGGACGGACATTGTGGTAGTGTCATATAAGCATCCCAGCACCTCGATGTATCGCCAATCGACACAACACCGCTGCAGGGCATCCAGCACTGCCCACGTTTCGATAGAGTCGAAGGCTTTTTCGTAGTCCACAAACGCCATTGTACCTACTCCTGATTCTTTGCTACAATCTGCCGAACAGTATGGATCTGGTCCACGGTACTATAGCCTTTTCGAAACCCGGTTTGCTCAGGTCGCTGGAACTCGTCGAGATTACCCGCGAGGCGATTTGTGATGACCCTCGAGAACAACTTGTAGACATGACTCAGGAGTGAGATGGGCCTGTAGTTCTTCAGCAAGGACTTATCCCCTTTTTTGAAGAACAGTACCACCGCACTCCCGCTCCATGCCCTAGGTGTTAGCCCTTGCTGGATGACGGAAATAAAGAGACTCGCTAGCTCTTTCAAGATTGGAGCGCCACCTGCTTACAATAGCTTAGTAGTAATTCCGTCATCACCAGGGCACTTGTTTTTCTTCAGTTGCCAAAGAGCCACCTCTACCTCGCACCGCTCGATATCTGGCGTCTCCTCGGTGTAATGGCGCGTGACTGGGGAACTGTGGTCTTCATAGCTTTATCCCATCGGTTTACTTATCCGTGATGCATATAGCTGTCCATAAAATTTCTCGATCTCTTCAAGTATCTCGAACTTTGAGGTAATCGTTTTGCCATCCCCAGTTTTAAGTTTCTTTCTTTCACTTTCACTCAATTGCCTCCGGGATAGTGCGAGTATTGGAGTGTCGGAGGTCGCGTCGTATCAGCTTTTTGATTTGTTGGTTTAAGGCTCTCCCATCCGATGAAGATGACTGTGTGGATGGTTGTTCATGCCTCTTCCTCATAAGTTCGAGAGTCTCAGAGAGAGCTTGGACTCTTGCTGTCTGCGTTTTCCGGGAAACAACTTTCCAGACACTTCCTGCAATGTTTTGACCACTATGCTGGCCTTCTCGTCAACGCTGCTAGAGGTTTCCAGCATTGCGAAAAGATTTTGAAGTTCTAGTTGGACTTTTCGGACCCTAGAGCTACTTGAAACGGCGTGGGTCGGAGGGTTTATCTTATCATTCGGAATCTTTCAGCCTTGATGTTGATATTTAGAGAGCCTCGGATAACTCGGTGATCGCCTCCAGTTTTAAACTTGTTGAGCACAGAGACATCTCTAAATAAGTGCTTACTGTCCGTTATGACAAAGTCTATCTCGTTCTTTATCGCAGAGTCCCGGCGTTGCCAAGTCCATTTCTTGTGGGGTTTTTTCTTAAAGAACCTATTCATAAGAAGAGCCCCTGTAACTCGAGAAAGCTGACTAGCATTTGCCCTATGCGATTTCTGCTCCCCACTCCATAACGTCAAATTTTCGTCTCGCTGCGTTCTTGTACTCCCACTTTGGCATTGAAGTCCCCCATAACAACTTTGTAAGTGGCCTTGGCGGTGTGATTCATTGCCTTAGCAATATCCTCATATACCACCTCAGCAGTTTCTTTGGGGTAAGATGAGGTCGGCGCATATACCTGTATCACCTTCAGCGAACGACTGTTCGTGATTTTCAGGACAAGGTACAGACAACTTCAACAACGCTGCTGATGAGGTCCTTTTTATCAGAAAGCCGACTCCTCCCTGGGGGAGCTGATCACCTTCTCTAAAATAGAACAGGTCACCTGACTCAAGGGTTGTCGTGTCCTCCCCTTTCTTCAGATCTCTGACAGTCTCAATATGTGCCAGTTTATGCGAATTAGTTCTGCCTCGAGTTCGGTGAGGTGCTCGTCTAGTCGTAGTGTACTGCAGTTATAAGCTGCCAGCAGTAGATGGTAGATGGTTCCCGCTACCATGGCTGGGAATAGCGGGACCACTGGGGGCCTTTTATTTTGGCGTCTGTGCATGGTGAGAGTGTCTAGCCTACTATTGCGTAGTAGTTTTTAATGATAGTAACCGAAATTCGAATAATTCGAATACTTGGTTTTAAAATTCGAATTTATAAATTGGCCCAAAAATTCGAATAATTCGAATTTTTCGAATTTCGAAGTATTCGAATTGCAATCCCTAGATACGTCACTCACTTGTTTTGCCTTCCCGGAACCTCTCTACTAACACTTGAACTTTATTGTATGGTATTAAGTTCAAATCGACTTTTAAGTAATTTGTATGGGAGTATAGAGAAGTGTTGTTCTTAGATTTTTTCAGACAATTTTTTAATTGTTCCCTCCGTAAGATAAGAACCATCCTCGTATCTACTTCAAGGAATATTCTAAAAAAAGAATTAGCGAAATCGGTTCTGCTGTTCTCGAATAAGCGCTTAGTAACACATTTAGCGATTAATTTTTAAATTATAGATTATTTAATTTTAGCCCGACGTTTTCTCATCTTAAAGGTATTATTCCGAAGCCGAGCTCATACGACGACGACGCATGCAGCAGATACAGCGTACCCATTACTTGTTAAACTCTGATATGGATAAAAGGGACCATTGAGAAGCCGCAATGAATTACGCGCATGTGCTGCGTGCGTCGGCAGTTGTTGTAAGCGGTCGGCTACGGAATTATACCTTTAGTTACTCCGCGCTGTCTAAAAATGGGGTCACTCTGATGGGCTCACTATACCCCTACCCCAGCCCCTCTAGAAAAGTGGCAATTCGTTGCTCGGCGTATGATGGAATAGAATGCCAAATGAATGGGATTTGACGTATATGATAGGCGTCAACGAATGTCAAAAACGTTGGTGATATTTCGTGTTCGAAGTTCGAATCGGACGACCTTGTTAAGTTGTTATCATCCCTATTTACGAATGTTAGCTGAGTTTTTATAAACATTCACTTGTGCCCGGTCCCTATAAGCAACAAAACCCTATTTCGGACACAATAGTGACCATTCCTTTTGTAAACAAAAGGCGGTCCTAAAAAATTGCGACCACTACCTGAGACAAACGATTCTTAGTAACCCATGTACAGAAGTCACTCTAGCAGTCTAGCTTCACAATATCGGAAACTCAAAAACAATAGTAAATATCCAGATAGCTCTAATAGTAACGAAATACTGTTTTGCTAGTTAACCAAATCGAACTTCTAATAAGTAAAAACATATAGCAAACAAATAACTAAATTTTTAAGCAAACTTTTCATTTATTAAATATATTAGGTACTTTGCAAAAATGATCAAAAAACTATTTTTTTTCGAAAAAATTTCGGTAAATATCTCGATAGGGCTTTTCACCATTTCATAGATGACACACGCAGTCAATTCAAATCAATTACAAGTAACTTCCTAGTAGTATAACATAGACTTTTTGAGCGACAAAAGCTTGCATTAGCAGACGTTACTTTTTCTACTAAAATAATCGTGTGATTATTTATTATTAAGACGTGTGTGTTGGCGCATAATTATGTACTTCGAATATTCAAGGATTAAAAATAGTATACAAATAATTCTACACTTAAATGGATGAAGGGGATATCTAACTTAATTTAACACTATAATATTAGTGTAGATATAAACAGACAGAAAACGTCAGTTATCTATCTGTAAATAAAGTATCAAAGCTTTGAAATTCAGTATCTCATTTTGAGACTATCAGATGCCCCCTTCATCCATTAACTCACTGATTAAAACAGTATAAAAATAGTCAAAAAAACTTACTTAGTGTCCTTTGGTGTGGGCTGATGCTGTTGAGAAGAGACTCCGCCGCCTCCCTGATATGTGGGTCCGACATTTTGACGCCTGCAACCGTACAAGACTAAAATCAAACTCCTACTAAGCGCAGTTTAACTGCTCTCTTGAGAGCTGTTGAGCCGAAAGCATTAGTTAACGATTTTGTTGACAAAAGATGTCGATAGTTAAGTAATGAATATTGGTGATAAATTTTGTTTGTTTAGTTTATCTTGATAGTAATAGGGTAATTTTTTTTACATATTATTAGCTGACTCGGTAATCGTTGATTTGCTGCTAATAAAGGGTGAAAATATAGGGTTGTATGTTTTTCATTGTTAAATCAAAAAAAATATTAAAAAAAAAATATTTTGTGTAATCGAGAATACTATAATATACTATTATTATCGTGTCTTGACGAATAAAAAAAAATTGAGTAGTGTTAAGCGATTCTGAAAAAAATCTTGTAGGTACTTAGGGGCTGTCCATTAATCACGTGATGTTTTTTTGCAGTTTTTACCCCCGCGCCCCGTTCCCCATGGTGATACGTGGTGAGGTTTTAGGCTACCCCCCCAGCCAAAATCAAGGGTATTTTTTATTTATTATTTAATGCTAGAAAATTAAGCACCGTGACCAAAAATCGCACTTTATGTGAATTAATTAATAACTACACGTGATATTATCTCAATATACCCCTCCCTCCCTCCCCCCTGGTGATATTTCCTGATTTTTTTCGGACCCCCCTCCTGTTGAGCCTCACGTGATTAATGGACAGCCCCTTATATTTGTTTTATTTTTGATACGGTTTTTTAGACGCATAAATACTAAGCGGATTATGTTACGTTTTTTTTTATTAGAAAGGTCTTGGTCAGACTTAAAAGTCTGCCGTATAAGTATAATTGAGGAATATGGAGTACATACCCACTTCATCAAGATCCTATCATCCTTGAGCCTAACCTCACCTGCTAGCCGATAAGCTTACCTACTGATTAACGGACGAGGCTCGGGCGTTTCCTAGGTTGCGAGGTCAGATGGCAGTCGTTTTTAAAACGTGTCTAAAAAAACGTCAAGGAAACTTATAAAATTAATACTTCAAATACCTAGGTAGGTACCTACCTAGAAACCGCAATCAACTGTGAGAGATTCTGACATGAAAATGTAGGTTTGTTATGAACTTATGACGGATCATACTGAATTCGGGGCACTCGAGCCATGTATCTGAGACTGAGTCTGGGCTGTAATATATCTGTTTGATGTTAAACAGTCCTATCCCTAAGTCGCCTTGTACGACACCGCATAGGAAGAGATGGGGCGGCCCAAATTCTACTCTACCGGGAATTGGCTTGGAAAAAAGTAAAAGATATTGAAATGTGTAGTGAAAAGTGTTGTAACTGTATCGAACTGTATGTGGTTATATAGTCGTAAGTATACGTATTGTAAGAGCAACAACATTTATCATTATACTATTCCTCACACTATCGGCCATCTGGCTTTATTAATAATATCTTATCGAGCGAGTAATGGCTAAAAAATAACTCGTTTACAAACACAATAACAAAGGAAATGACTCAGTCGAGCCTATAGCAAGATTATGATAGTAGACTTTTACTGTCTTGCTTTTTTTTTGTCGGTAAGATACCCTACCGCCGCGGAGGGTCCTATGGAGGTATGGAGGGCTTTCCACTAGTCCCTCTGACTGAGGGTACAGCGTATTCCCACCTCCTTCCCATGGCCCTACCAACCATCTTGGTTATAACGGGCCGAATCTTGGGAGATGCGCGCCCTACTGGCGTCTGCTCTGACGCGCATTTCTTGACTCCATACAAATCTCCCCATCTCCAGGGGCAGCACGCCACACTAACGAGGTTCGTCGTTGTTAGACCTCATGAGTTCTGCGCCTCTTGTAAAAATATTCTATATTTTATTCCTACCTGTACCAAATTTCATCTAGATCCGTTTAGCCGTTAGGGTGTGATTGAATAACAAACATTCAAACACCTTCACAAACTCTCATATTTTATAATATTAATTACTAATAAAATTTGTAGGAAGGAAGTAGGAAGGATAATTTCATATTTATTGCATCACATTCATAATTAATACATTTTGTTATTGAATTTAAGTTTCGAAATAAGGCCTTCAAGCATGTGCCACCATTGTCACATGGTATGTGTCCGCAATGGTAACCCTCTTTCTTTTGACTTTGCCTTCAGCTTACCATCAGGCGAGGTGAAGTCCAATTGACGTATCCTACATTAAAAAAAACTCCCCAGGAGAGCAATTTTTTTTTAAATTAAAGGCCAAAAATAACATTGAATGATCTGTATACTTAAGATAAGACTGGCTGGTATTTATTATACTAGCTGACCCCGCAAACTTCGTACCGCCTAACAGTTAATTCTTTTTTTTTTTCTCTCCATAAGAACCATCCTCATACTCCAAGGAATATTCTAAAAAAAGAATTAAGTAGTGAAATCGGTTCAGCAGTTCTCGAGATTTGTGCCTAGCAACACATTCAGCGATTCATTTTTATATTAAAGAAGATTGTCTACTTAAATTAAACAAACTATTGATAAACTTTGACCTCATGTATCACTTCCACGTCCAAATCTAGGCCAAACATTCATGTCCGATGATGTTTAAATGCAATGATTACCTATCACACTATCACATATCTATTTACGTACAATACCGAGTCGCCCATAACGTTAATGAATTTAATTTGCATTCGTTCTAGACATAAACAATATTTTTATATTGTTGTATTTTTTTTTATACCACTTAGGTGGCAGACAAGCACACGGCCCGCCTGATGTTATTTCCAATATGTACATATATGCTGTTATCCATATTAGGTATTAGTTATAGCGACCCAAGATAGACTAAGTCTTTTCCCAAGGTCTAATTCATTAGTTTTTTTTAATATTCAGTCCGACTTGTCTGTAGCCTGCTAGATGGCAAAAAGTTGAGGCGAGCTACATATATGCTTTTTGATGCCCCGTTTGATGGACCGGGATCCTTTCTTTTTTTATTTAAATGAATGGCTGTGTTTTTAGCATCAATTCCGCCAATGTCCCGTAGTAGAGCTACTAACGCAGGAGATAGAGTGGCCCAGAATTTAACCGGTTGATTCGAGTTTATATTTACTTCCCGGGATCCTTTCTTATATTTATATATTGTAAGTGTTTAATT
This sequence comes from Eilema depressum, assembly GCA_914767945.1. Taxonomy (NCBI): domain Eukaryota; kingdom Metazoa; phylum Arthropoda; class Insecta; order Lepidoptera; family Erebidae; genus Eilema; species Eilema depressum. The sequence continues at coordinate 6,034,845 of OU612040.1, forward strand.
CTTATATTTATATATTAACCTAGAGGCAAATTAAACTACAATCTATAATTTACTTTGTCAGTCAAGTGCCTCAGTGAAACATATAGGTGCACTCAGACATTGGTCAACCAGCCCTTTACAGGGAGGAATGCTCTGAATGAACAAGCTACATGGACACAATCATAGATGTTCGAAATTCTGTTATAGGTACATTGATCTTGAGGAAAAAGTTAGCATACTAATTGCTTTAAAATTCTAATCTTTAAAATAAACACAATGTATATATTATAAGACAGCTGTTAATATGTACTAATTATATTGTAGTTTGTCATAGTCATTAAGTTTTATAATATGGCAGATATAATAATATAAAGATTTGATAAAATTCTATTAAAATATGTATGTACATAGCAATGGCAAATTGTTTTTGTTATTTTTTTTTTTATTTGACAAAGGAATACATTACGTTATGATTTCTATTTACATAATTGGACTTACACTGATATCTGTGTCTAGTTAATTAAAAACTTACTTATCGACCTTTGTTACAAAATTATTAATTATGACGATTTTAATATACATTGTAATTCAATTATTTAAAAGCATTCAAACCTTGAATGGGCAGGGCTTCATAAAAGAAACGTAATAAAAATAACACAAAGAGTTGTAGCCTTACTTGTTTGGTCCCAAACAATTCACTTTACAAACACTTTTATAAACTTATATTATGAAATGCATAACTCGCTGGATGTTAACATAAATGCAGCAGTCACGTAAGTTAACACAATCTGCACTACATCTCGTTAGTAATACTATTTAGAAATTGTTATCAAACAGTTCAATTGTTATCAAATTAACACAATGCAATAGAAGAACAAAAATCTCTGTCGAGAGTTGAGCAAAACTGACTGTTCCAGTCCTTCCAAGAGTTCCAAGCTACGCAGAAAAAGGACATCAAATCGTGACTTGCACAAGAAAAACAAAGATAGCTGAAAATAAGCTTAATATAGAGAACATTTTTATCTGGAACAAAATTTGTTATGATTATTTGATTATGACGCATATTTTGACAGCTGTGCTTACGTTTCGTTCTACGCTACGCTATATTTTATTTGTAAATAAAATTGACAAATTTGACTTTTTGGTAACTTATTTTCTTTTCATTCGAAATTGTTTATAGTGATTTCGACAAAATGAAATCATCTGCTATTGGCCTCAGATTTTATTGTTAGCCTCTATAAAAGTAATTAAAATTTATATTAGCTTCATAATATTATATGATTTAAATCACCAGTGCCATCTCGTGTGCACGGGACTATATTTACAAAATATATTTAACAATTTTTTTCTCATTTTCCATGACAGCTGGCACTACTTTACCTAATAATAACAAACTACAAAACAATTAAAGAGGTTCATTTTCATAGAATTTTGAATGCTGGAGGCCAGGTGGAGGAACTTTGTTACCTGCGACACTCACTGATAAGTATTAAAGGATGACCTGTTAGTAAATTGCAACTCAGCGGTCCTCCCTGGTCCTCCCTACAAAGTCGAGCACACTGCACAATACACGTTCTTATAAACTATTTTTGGAAACATTAACCAATCTCTCACCTAAACTTAGCGATGACACTGTTGCAAGCACCGAGCCCAAACACGAGTTCCACTTACCATTTAAATACAATGGTAAGCGGAACTTCCACTTTCACCTCATTTGTTTCACCTATTTTGGCTATTATGGGAATGGTTAAAGCATTTTTGGAGCCCCACCAAGATCAGGGCCAATCCAACTTCATCTGCATGCTAGTACCTACCTGTGTAGGCATCGGCTTGCATTTTCAGCAGGGTTGCCTACGATCAGACGGTTGATCTGCCCTTCTGTGTGTCTTTTCAGTTTTCACCCATTTCCCCGGGTTCTCCCTTGGAGAGGATAGGGGATTTCCTGTGACGGGTGAGGCTCTGACGTAGGCCTTTCTCTCGGAATTAGAAGGTCAAAGGGCAGATGATCCTGTATCATCATAATTACAGCGATGGTCTGGCAGGCGCGGTCGCAGCTTGAAGTTTGGGGTGGGAGTCATTTCGGAAATTCCTTAAGAAATTTAACCCCCTCTCCCCTCGTACTTGGACTTTTCAATATGACGTGCATGGTTTTTGGGTCATGTTCCCTGTGAACCCCCCCCTCCCCTCGGACCGCGCCTGTAGTCTGGTAACTTTTACAGAATACCGAATAGGAAAAAAGTCCTTGAAGAATTTCCAGTAGGTAGCAGTTTGTATCGTAAATGAAACACCAAATTATAATGACTAATGTTTAATTTTGAATTTTAGTAACAATTACATAATTATATCCTTTGGTATGTCTACAATAAAATTAAATAAGTACAATATCTTAAACGTAGGACATTCTTAATTATAGACAGTGTTGTGGCGTGTGAAAAATGCAAAAAGTGTCTTCAGCCTACTCCCTTAGAATCTCTAAACCACACATACTTAATTTAAATTTTAAAGAACTAAGCCTTATTAGGAAGGCGGAGGATCGGCAAACGTGGCGCATATTGGGAGAGGCCTATGTCCAACAGTGGACTGCAATAGGCTAATTGATTGATTGAAGCTTTCTAAAATCGTTTATACCAAAACTGTTGATCGATGGTAGGTATTTGGTGGAACTTGCTACACATATTGAATAACACACTTGTATTTTTCCACTTTGTTTTATTTTTCAACCTGACCGGTTTCGCCTCACTGCATTCTCAAAGGTTACACTGTGAGTTATATCGGTTTGCCTTAGAAAATGGTGCATTAGCAAGATTTAATACAAGCTTTTTTGGCATTTTAATAACTTCTAGCATCGATATATCGATGGGTCCTATGTATATGGGCCAAAATGTAAAATGACTACTTTACAGTTGATAAACTTCATTAAAAAATCGTGTTTCAGATAATATATTATGTTCTGTTTTAATAGCTTACATGATTTATAATTTATATCAATAGGATGCGTTTACCATAAAAAAAAGTCAAAATGGTTAATTGGTAGTTTGGCCCATTAAACAGAGGACCCATGGATATATTATTTTCAATCGGAAATAGCATAAAGTGACGATCTACAATCATCACTTCACTTTACGTCACTATGCAACATCTACGTTATACATTAGAATAGGTATAGGTGTTTCAACACAGGGGTGAAAATGCAATGACTTCTGATAAAACTAGACAAGCTATTAAAATTTAGAGTAAAAATTGTGTCAGACTACTCACCATTAAGTATAACCCCTGTGTGAAAACACCTTACGAATAAAAATATTTATTCATAGGTACATACATACATATAATCACGCCTGTATTTCCGGAGGGTTAGGCAGAGGTGAATTAACACCCACATTTCACCAAACATTGTATTTGGTCCCACCCACGTAATAAGGGGTGAGCGTGAGCCTATTGCCGTATTCCGGGCACTAATTGTTGACTTGAGCCATGCGTCTGAAGCTGAGTCTGTTATATATCTGTCTGATGTTAAACAGCCCTATCCCTTAGTTGCCTTGTACGACACCGCATGGGAGGAGATGGGGTTCTCTACTGGGAACCACGCGGCACGGAAATATTGATAAACAAGCAAAATACAGTCTTTTATATTATTCAATACCATCTAGTAGTCCCTACTCTATTATCAGGTGGATCTTTGACGCAGCAGTAAGAAGCTAACACTCCTACAGTGGCGAGGCTCAGAGACAGAATGCTGACTCCGCATATGGCTCCTGAAGTGACGTCATTCAGTGGAGTGCCGGGAGTGGGCTTCACGCATAGGAGAGTGAGTAGTCCGAACGCGCTGAGCAGGGAGAATGATGATAAGACTATGTAACCTGGAAAGGAGAAAAAAAAGTTACTATTTTATGGTGTATAGCTGATAGCTGCAGCTCCGCCTGTGTTAGTTGGTTATTTGTCTTTTTTTATATCATCATCATCATCATCATCATCATCATTTCAGCCATAGGAAGTCTACTGCTGGACATAGATCTCCAATAAGACCGGTTGGAAGCGACTCGCATCCAGCGCGTTCCCGCGGCGTTAATGAGGTCGTCTTTTTTATATATATAGGACACATCAAGTCTTCAACTCGTCTGATAGTAAAGAAAGAGGATCACAAAATTACAGACATTAGTGGTCCTCAGCTTGACGGTCTCATCAGGACCCGAGACTGAATGAAGAAGGAATTATGTGTGAAATAATAATTCCAATTTTCTGTTGTTGGCAGGCGAATTGGTAGGTCATCCGACATAGAATCAAAGTTACAGACATAGTCGCAGAATAAGCAAGCTGAAGTGGCAGTGGGCTGGCCACATCTGTCGAAAGACTGATGGCCGTTGGAGCAGACGTGTCCTAGAGTGGAGACCGCGAGAAGGAAAACGGAAGGTGGCATGCCCCCTAGCCAGAAGGACTTACGACCTGAAAAAGGTGGCTGGGACAGACTGGATGCGGAAGGCGGAAAATCGGCAGACGCGGCGCACATTGGAGAGGCCTATGTCCAGCAGTGGACTGCAATAGGCTAATTGATTGATTGTTATTGGGGAGTCGGGTAAAAATAAAACTTACCAGAAATATAGTTTCTGTTCGGCAAGAGCTGCTGTCTGCGGAACCTGAAACCGAGCAGTCCTAGCAGGAAGCAAGTGAACCCTGAGAGCACCCCGAAGTCCAAGTAGTAGTGTCTTCCAAACTAGAAAACGAAAATATAAAGGTTTAATCATTTATCCTGGGGCTCGTGGCAAGAGTAGTATTTTTTTTTAACTGAATAGGGACTAACTAAAAAATAATTTTGGTAATTTATAGGATTTTGTCAAAATACCGACTAAGTGCGAGTCGAACCCGCGCGCAATCGGTTCTGCACCATTATCAATACAACATTAGCCTAGGGGGCTATATCGGCACCAGAAATACGTCATCTGTGAAAATTTCCACTACCATATTATGATGACCATACCATGCATATTACGATGCATGAGATACAGCCTCGTGACAGACAGACGGACAGTGGACTTTTAGTATGTAATACAGTCCTGTTAGTAATTACCAGCATGTAAGACAAAGGATGTACGGTTGCACCTTTACAAACAAATTTATATCAAAAGGTATACCACATTCAGGTTATCGTCCAATATGATGAACTTTCATACAAACTTTCATTCCCTATTTAAACCTTTTTACGCGATAAAGTTAGCCTATATCCTTTCTCAAGATCTAGTGCATCTCTAAATTGGTTAGTGGTTTAGGCGTGAAGGCGTAACTTATAAAGAGACAGACAGACAGCCAGAGTTACTTTCTCATTCATAATATTAGTAAGGAATAAAGATAGGATACTTACAGCATACATCATGTAGAAGCTAAGTCCCGTCGTAAGTCCACCACACATCGTGAGCATCACCGCGGCTATCCTCAGCGACGCAGTCGCAGCACTGATGGTCTTCCAGCTCGAAAAGGACTTGTACGTGTCTTCGGAGTAAACTGAGGGGGGCGCCGCTATCCTGTAATACGGAAAGAATTACTTTTAGTGTCATAATTTTTTGGAGTCCAATCAATCAGCCTATTGCAGTCCACTGCTGGAAATATGCCTCTTACAATGTGCTCCATTGCTCCCGAACCTACACCTTCCGCATCCAGTCTGTCCTAACTACCTTTTCTAGGTCGTCAGTCTATCTGGCTACGGGGCGTCCTACTTTCCGCTTGCCTTCTTAAGGAGGGTCCGCTTGTTGTTTTTGATTGGTATATCGACTTTTTCGGGAGTGACTGCCGCCTGACCTCCCGTGAACCGTGAATCGTGAGCCGCGAGAGGAAAGTCTGTGCCAGAGCTTTTAGTGTAAGTGCCGCCAAACTTTTGGAATGTTCATGCGAGTGCTTGTACAGTAAGCTGCAGAGAAAAGGGACCCCCCTTGTCAATGATATGAAAGCATGAGGGGGTCTGTTTTCTCTGACGTTGACTGTACTCTAATGCTCTATACGAAAACCCGTGATTAGTATCCTCAACTCAACTCAATCGATCGAAATGTATTAGCAAGCCTAACAAACATCATTTGAACAAATATTTGCAACGAGCGGGAATCGAACCCGCGCTCTACTGCTAAATAGATATCGATTTGACGTTTTTGACATTCGTTGACGCCTGTCATATACGTCAAATCCCATACATTTGGCCTTCTATTCTACCAAACGCCGGCCGACGAATTGCCACTTGTCTAGAGGGGCAGATACCGCAGATATCTTCAGTTTACAATAGGCAGTTTGCTCTCATTTTACTGACCGACAGACCCGCGGTATTATACAAATGAGCTACTTTAGTAGTTTAAAGTCCAACAGATGTAAGGTGGCAGCTGCTCTTGTTATACGGCCATAAACACCGGTGTCCGCAAGGCGCGTGCTATGCCCTACACCTGTTCTGTTTGTCCTACATATAAATTGTCTATAAGATGTACGTGTTTCCAAAATATATAGATAAATCGATAAAATATACCGATAGAGCAGTTGTCAGACTTATTAATACTCAACATAGCTCTAACTCGGTATGGGTTGCCGACTTAAATGTTTAATTGGCAACACGGGACCGACGACCGCTTAACATGGTTTCTGACGCACGGTTTATAAGGACTAAGTAGGTAATATTTATCTGGAAAAACTGTTTCATTCTTTTAAATACGACACCTCGCCTGATGGTAAGCTCAAGGCAAAGTCTCAGGAAAGAGGATCAACATCACAACATCACACAAACTACCTGTTCTGGCAATATAGTCCCTACTGGACTTGTCTGGAAGAGATCGCAGACTTGCGATAAGACCGCCCATTGTACAACTCTCTGTCATGTACGTATCTTATGTAAGTATGTATCCTATGTTTGGTGTGCAATAAAGAGTATTTATCTTATCTTATCTTATCACAGACATGTACCATAGACGTAGGTACTCATCTTGACGGCCTCATCATATGCATTTTCACACCCCGCCTAAAGGAGCCGGGACTGTAAGACAAGGTCGAACGAAACCCTACGAAAAACATAATAATATTGCACACACTTAACTTTTAAACATAATAAGAATAAATACCTCGGTACAATCACAGCTGTATTTTTATCCTTCCGTTGACTCTCCCTCCTCCTCTCGTAATCTCTCCTCTCTCTGCTGTTCTCTCTCTCCACATCAAAACTCTGATCTCTACTCTTATCCCTGAAGCTTGTCACGAAGACATCGTGTCTATTGAACTCAGGATCTGGTAATCCATAATTCAATTTCTGTTGAGCTTTAGGAGATATCGGAGAAGTTGTCGCACTGTTTCTCGACATAGTCAAATTAGCACAAGACTTAGAAGGAGTCACTCCATGAGTAGGAGTACTAGATATAAACTTTCTAGGAGTTTCTATATGTTTCTCTGTAGATTTATTAGGTGTCATGCGAACGGACGGCTGGCTAGCATAGCTTTTTAACTTCCTAGGCGTAGATATGAATTCGTGAAGTTTCTGAGTTGCTATTAGATGTTTTTTCGACATCATTGGTGATGTAAATGTAACTGATTTAGGTTCTTCATCATCTGATGGGACTATCGCGTATCTGTGAGTTCTTCCGTTAACAGTTTTAACAATTTCTGTTGGTATTTCTTTCAATTCATTCTCATCTGGTCCGTCAACATTATATTCGTCGATTTCGTCTTCTTTAGCTTGGACAATACGTTTTTTTGTTGGTGAATAGTCTACCATATCGTCGAAATCTTGAATTACTTCGTATCTGTGTTTTAGACGGTCTTCTAGCCCATCATCGCTGTGGTTATGTCGATCGTATCGTGTTTGTCTCTGCTGTTTCAACTGAGCCATTTCTAAGTCCTCACTTCGCGTTCTACATCTCACTTGCCGAGTTGGTTTGTGTATCATCGATGCTTGCCTTTGAAAGTATCTTGGTTGGAATTTTGCAGGTTTTGGCGGCAATTCTGGAGGTTCATCCCTGTTTCTAAGTGCCCCAGCTGGAGACATTCTCAAAGGGTTATCTGATATGTCTGTCCTCACAATTCTGTTGGTATTTTCGAATTTTCTCGGCGAGTTCGCGCCTAATGGTGGCATTCTTTGCCTGTCTGGCGTCACGATCTTTGTTAGACATGATTTTTGACCGAATACAACTTCACTTTGAGAGCAAAATGCTGGGTTTGAATAATATTTGTACACAATTTTTGGTGAATCCATTTTTTTGAAGCGTATTTTTTCCCCGAAGTGCGTTAATGCATGGTTCCTTTCTTAAGAAAGGGTGTGCGGCACCGGAACCGTTCTGGTCTCCTGCTTTTCTTAGTATTATCGCTAGGTTTATATTTACAGGTGTTTTATAAATATTAATATAGATATACACTTAGTACCTATAGATTAAATTTCGTCACTGACCCTTAAAAGGTACTTAACAGTCTAAATTATTCTTTATTAACACTTAACAAGACACAGTTTTGAATTATTCCACTACAATCACTGCAGTAACACGTATTTACTATAAGCACACACTAAAACATTAACTTAATAATAATAATTTATTTCAATATACACACGTCTATCTAAGTTTGAAGTTCAACCGTCAACTGCGAATGGAATTCCTTTTTCAAAAAAAGCGTCGGGGTCGGAAACGGCTCTTGCGCACCCCTGCAAACCGGCACGCGCTATAGGAATACAAAATTTTAAAACGTTTGCTTTTTATTTTGATACGTATAAGACTGCTCATAAGACTCAAAATCGAATAACGCTTACTTTTTATTGAATTTTATTTGACAGGGAACGCTAATATTGAAAAATAGACCTTATAAAATACAAGAGAAGGTTCAAAATGTTGTAGTAATTGATTTTATAGTGAGACTAATTCATACCTTGTGCAATTATTGAATGAATATTTAGAAATTCTTTTATAGGGTGCGCAGTCAGGGTCCTTTGAGTCAACGTTGAGTCCGGTCTAACCGTGTTTTCGTATTTCTTTTATATAATATTTAACCAACTTCAAAAAGGAGGAGGTTATTCAATGACTAAAGTAGGTAGGTTACTATTATAGGGAATAAGGCCCCACCAAGGACTTTGTAGTTCAGGGGTCAGTCAACCTCACCTGCTAGCTACTTTCTTAGGTATTGATGGATAGGGCTACACTGCTACAGTGTAGGCTTTCCTCTCATAATTGGGAGGCCAAATGGCAGTCGCTCCAGTAAAAGTCGCATAAACAAAATCAAAAAGAGGAGTAAGCAGACTCCAGACTTCGAAGTGAAAACCTTGAGTAGGTACCTACCTATTCTTTATCCATATCCATACTCCATATCCATACTAATATTATAAATGCGAAAGTAACTCTATCTGTCAGTCTGTCTGTCTGTTTGTCTGTTACGCTTTCACGCCTAAACCACTGAACCGATTTTAATGAAATTTGGTATAGGGGTAGATTAGACCATTAGAAAGGACATAGGCTATGTTTGGTCGCGATAACTGACCTCCACACGGGCGGAACCGCAGGCGAAAGCTAGTATCTATTAAAATAATTTTTAAAACCAGTTTACAAGTGACGGAGAAATTGAGGGCCATTGGTAAGTACCTAAGTACATTGCGATGAATTCTAGTTTTGCATCGAATAGGAATATAACCTAACCTTTTTTGAAGAAGGTTAATAAAAGAAAAAAGACAAAGGTAAATAGCAAACCAATTGATGTCTCTGCCTACACTGAATACAGAAAGGTGTAAGTATCTATGGATATTATAAAAAAAATCCCGTCAATCTGACGTAAATCCGAGCTTGTCATAGTTAAAGGTGAATCCATTCATACACATGACATCTGCTGTAATGCTACCCTCCCTGCTTACCCACTTTCTCTGAGTACCTTTGTAATAATAATATCACCAATAGCACGTGCTGGAGTGTAACGGTCGCAGGCAGCTGACGACGGCGCCCGGCGTACGCGCAGCTGCGGCCAGGGGTGTTGCACCTGAGGGCGACTAACTTATAGAATCTATGAAATATTAGAAGAGGGATAGTTAATAATGAAATAGCACAGCACTGACTTTTTGTATATACTTCTAAACAAGTGTCGTAGAAGGCGAATAAGGAATAGGGCTGTTCTCGATCCGAGAGTAAAACTACAGTCAAAACTGACAAAGTGCTCCCTTGGTGGCCATAGGCTCGATTTTCGGCATCATAAAGGATTACGTGGGACCGAATATCATAGTAGGCGAAATTGGGGTGTTAGGTAATTGTAAAACACCTCCCCCTACGCCTACCCCTTCAGGGATTTACAGGCGTGTATGTATGTAAGTTATTTAGAAAAAAATGTTTCGTAATTCTTGGGTTACACAGAACTACATTTTGAAGCTGTCATTGTAATTTGTGCTGTTTGAGCAATTTTTAACATTGAAATAAAAAAAATTGTATCACGAACGCTTGGTACTTTACTTATTTTCAACGATTTCTATCAAAATTTTGTTTGCTATTATTCTTTTCCTAATAAAAAAAAATAAGAAGTTATTTTATTATTTACACTGATCCCGACATTTTAATTGTTTTTCAGCAGCCATTCTCACACAGCTGATGTCTAGACTACTCCTAATTTCAACTTCAAGGTTGGTGACATCTGACAGCGCGTGCATCGGCCCCTTCCCGCATCATATTGACATTTCGATCCCCGCGAAAATCGATAACTCTGACCTTCAATGTATTCAATAATACCAGAAAGTTATATAAAATACCTAGTAAACACGTTATTCTGTTTATAAGATCATCATCATCATCATCCTCCAGAAGAAACATGCAGTGTGCGGTATGAAAGGAACTTCAACCCTCGCACACTCAAACTGTGGAATGAACTTCTCGCGGTGGTTTTCCCAAGCGACTACAATATGGGGTTTTTCAAGAAGGGCATCTGAAGGTTTCTTCAGGGTCGGCAGCACGAGTGTGACGCCCTTAGTGTTGCATACGTCCATAGGCCACGGTAACCACTTTCCATGAGGTGGGCGGTGTGCTTGTCTGCCACCTAAGTGGTATGAAAAAAAATGCAGGTGGTTGTCTCTGCTTACCCAAGAGCTACTAAGGTACTTATGAATGTATGTAGAATTTATAAGAACCGTATATTAACCTTGTTGTTAAACTGGTACGTATTAATATCACCCACCTGTGTTAATAGACATAGCTACTTCATTATAGGGTTCAGTAAGAAATAGCTTAAAACCTATTTATAGTTTTACATACATACGTACATACATACAATCACGCCTTTATCCCCGGAGGGTTAGGCATATAGTTTTATTAAATTTATTTAATCATTTTCCCGGTGACATCGAAAAAATACGTGGTGGTATTGATTTGGCTTATCTTAACACGTTCACGGACACAAACCATTCTCAAAAATTTGTGATATGACACACAAATTTCCCATACAAAATAGTATCACGTCTGCGGACGGATTGCCACGTTATTCGATTTTGAAAGTGTGTGTTGCGGCAGTAACGGCCAGAGACGTAACCGCCTGTAGACGGACATTCATACCAGGTGAATTCTAAACGGCGTACAGTACTCAAGTTAGCCTCATTTACAGGTTCATAATTTCCATCAGAACCATATTCACCATCTACATCACTATACGGATCCTGATTTTCATTGCTCGAGTCAGAGTCGGAGTCAAACAAACTACGCCGAATGTTAAAAGGTGTGGTATTTTTACGCGACGCCATCTGTAATAAGATTATGCGATTACAATTTGAAAAATAGTAATAATAATAGCATCAGTCAGTATGGCGTGTGTTAGGAAAGGTCTAAGTCCAGCAGCGGACTGCGATATGCTGATTGACTAATTGAATAGCATCAGTTTATAGGTATAACATACTTCAATATTGAAAATTGAATTGAATTTTATAATACTTTTTGTCTACGAGTACATGGTTTTATCAGCACCAAATTCACACAAACAACATTCACTATACATTGAAATAATCGGCAAATAAATATTTCGTAATTATGATCATGAATTATGAGTTAAATAGTATGTACCAGTCACAAAAAATCGCCACAGCGCACCTCAAGGACGTACTTCCTCCCGCTGTGGCGCGGGGCGACAGATCGGTCGAAAGTGTAGGTAGATCGTCCGGCCACAGACGGGGTGCCACAGCACGATGTTCTTCAATGTGTGCGTGACAGAGGTAACTTGTGTGCACGTGCAAGAGTGTTTGATGTGACACTAGCGATCTGTATTACAGCCTAAAATGGCACAGAGTCATATCCTTCCTACAAATATAATGGGAAACTGCCGGCTATGGACGTAATTCGAGTTTTGACGTATTTTAAATCACCGGCCACAGCCGTATTGCCATATTATGAGGGTACTAACTTACGTCTCTCGACGATGTGTCCGTGAACGTGTTAAGTTGGGCCAAATACCATCATTAGTGAAGTGTGGGTGTTAATTCACCTCTGCCTAACGCCTATATCCCCAGGCGTAATAGTATGTACCTATGTTATCATAAGTGTTGCGAGGGCAATTGTCGCCTGACACCTAAACCTAGACAGGAGAACCTGCGCCAGAGCATTGTCAGTCATCTAGCAGGTATACCACCTAGGAGATGAAATAGCTTAAACCTTTCGGATGATACTGGCTGGGACCTTCACTGAGATAATGATGATGATGATGTGAGAAAAGAATTAGCAATAGAGACTCACGACCACTCGTTTTCATCTTCAAATATTAATACAGAACCAATTACTAAAAACAGCAACAAATTTTACCTAAACTCGTCCAAACATTACACACACACCTTCTTCAGTTAACGTTCGATATGTCGACAGCCACACACATCGCTGTTCTAACTATATTCCTCATCAAATCTGAAGCTGCGAGAATCCTGGCTATATCTCAAACACCTTCTCTACTCCACCAGGAAGTATTCCACCCTCTCGTTAAAGAACTAGCCAGAAGAGGTCATGAAGTAATCTATATCACGACGAATCCTCTTCATCCTGACGGAAACCCACCAAACAATCTCAAAGAAATCAATTTAGAAGAACTATCTGTTGACATTCTGAGGAGCAAATTCAATTTATCTGGATATGCAATTGATAATCTAATTCAGATTGGGTTTTATAGAGAGGCATTAGAAGTTATGATCCATGTTTTCGAAGAACAAATGAGGAGTGATCCTGTTCAAGATCTCATAAAACATCAAAAAACGTTCGATCTGCTTTTAATCCCAGCGTGGTTTCGTCCAATGATGATCTGGTCTCATATCTGCAAAGTTCCTGTAATAAAACTGAGTCCTTTGAGCATGGATTTTGACAGTTCTGGCAGCTTTGGGGCTTCAGTACATCCGATATTTTATCCAGATCGGAATCTCAGTATTTTGGAGACTTTTTTGGAGCTGTATAGGAGGTTCTATGCTCGGAAAGTGTTCAATGATTATGAGGAACAAGAGAATGAGGTTGTACGAAGAGTTTTTGGACCTGGTGTGCCTCTGTTGAGTGAGTTAGAAGAAAATGTTCAAATGTTGGTGTTGAATGGAAATAATTTTGCGGAGGGCAATAGACCTTTGCCAAGAAATGTTGTGTACTTTAGATCTCTGCATCAGGAATCTGGGAGAGGATTACCAGAAGTGAGTAGACTTTTTATGGTTATTTTTTGAGGATAACTTTTCTCCTTGCCGTATAAGTAGTTGGTTCCCTGTAGAGTAGAATAGGGTCACCCCATCTCTGCCTGTAGGTGTCGTAGAAGGCGATAGTGGGATAGGGCTGTTCTTTAACCCTCTATTTTTAAATGGGGAAATCTCTACGGATACCTCCCCCTGGAGCCAGCGGGGGTGGTTATTTCGGACTCAGACCGACTAAAACTGCTCGGCGTCTTGGGTGCATAGTTATCGAGGGTGTGATTGCCTCTGGCATATCTGCTGGTTTCCATCCAACAGTTGATATACAGCTCATAGCTAGACGCCCGCTTGACGGGAATAGGCTCGAACAGAAACTAAAAATCATAGTTGGCGAAATGTGGGTGTCAATACACTTCTATCTACCCCTTTAGGGTTTTATAGGCCCATTATTGTGTATGTTTGTATTATTCCAGGGGTATATTCTCCTTCTTCATCCAAGCGCCAATATCGATTGTATCCAAAGCTTGCACTTTGCACTTTCGCGTTATTTTGAATTTTACGGTAGCGACTGCCATCTGACCCCCGAGTTATGAGGTGAACGCCGTGTGCGTAGCACTGTTACGCCGTTTGTAATCCATACTTACTTTAGCATATTTAAGTTTTAGTGATATTTTTTATATGTAGGCGTTTTTGTACATCCATACTGATACTTTTTATAAATGTGGAAGTAATTCTGTCAATCTGTCTATTTGTATATCTGTCTATCTGTGTATCTGTCTGTCTGTCTGTCTTTACGCTTTCATGTTCTAACCACTGAACCGATTTTTATGAAATTTGGTACAGGGCAGGTTAAACCTTGGGAAAAAACATGGGCTATGTTTAGGTTGCAATAATCGATTAACACGCGAGCGGAGCCGCGGGCAATAGCTAGTACCATATTATTGGCCAATTTTTAAGTTCCATCGGCACTCCCGGAGTGCCTCTGTTTCTTTTCAGGATCTAAATTCGTTCCTGAACGCTCCTCAAGGAAGTATCTTCGTGAACTTCGACATCAGCATGCCCTGCTCGCATTTCCCGCCTGCCACTATACAAATGCTTCTCAAAGTGTTCTCTGAGCTGCCTTATAATATCCTATGGAACCTGGACATCGATGGGCTGGAAAGGACGCCGGAAAATGTTGTGGTGGGAAAGTGGTTCTCAGAAAGTGCTATTTTTAGTAAGTTTCTTTTTATCAAATCAATTAATCAATTAGCCTATTGCAGTCCACTGCTGGACCGCCGCCGCTCCCAATATGCGCTACGTTTGCCGATCTTCCGCCTTCCGCATCCAGTCTGTCCCAGCCACCTTTCGCAGGTAGTCAGTCCACCTGGCTAGGGGGTGTCCCACCTTATAAACAATGCAGTCTGTCAATTGATTACACCCTGCTGGAGTCTCGGATAAAGTTCAGATGATATTTTTTTTTATCATGTGGGGTGTATGGGGTTTCATAAGACCCCCAGCACTAAGACAACCTAACTTGCAGCGTGGGGTTCCTTTTATTATTTGAAGGTACCTACTGACCTACATACCTACTGATTTGATTGCTATTGACTGTTTGCAGGCGCTTGCACTTGAATCCTATCACCGTACCGTACATATCATACGTCATATTATTATATTATTACTTATGGCAATTTGCCGGCTTATTAGTGCTTTTTCAAGTAATAACTTCTTTAGGTACGCTGGACTTTTGGGGCACGCTGGTGAATGCCTACGCAAACGTTACCAACGTTCACGAACGATTATAAACGGCCAGGTAGTATGTATTTGACCACAATTATGACATCTCTTGGAAGAGAACACTTTTTAGGCGCATTTAACACTTTTAGAAGTACGTTTTTACTTTTTGTACAACATTTTTCACTTCTGCGGCGATGAGTAGGGTAGCCAGAGCTCACTGGATAGTTTTTGTGCTGTCAGTGGGAAAACCAAAGGCCCTACTTGTCTTTTGCACTCAGGCACAGATAACATAATAACTACTATGACTCAGGGTACAGAATCTCGCTGTACTCACAGGGTCGGCAGCACGAGTGTGACTCCCCTGAAAAAAAACTTCTGTCGGTATTCCCGGAGTGCCAACTCTTTTTCTTTTTTTTTTCTTTACACTAGTAGGGCGCAAATAACCATTCAGTGTACTTCCAGGGCATCCCAACTTGAAGCTGATCATAAGCCAGGGTGATATCAGAACCACGGGGGCAGCGATCGACGCAGGAGTGCCTCTCATCCGTCTGCGTACCCAGGGCGATAGGTGGCTGAACGCGCAACACTATACGCAGTACGGGATAGGGCTCCAGCTGGATATGGACTCCATGGATGAGGAAGAATTGAGGAGTAGTGTTTTGAAGGTTATCAGGGATACAAGGTGCGTAAGAACTTTCATATAACAGTGCTATCTTGTGGAAATGATTTGAATCTATTCAAAAAATAATCTAATTCTAAGGGGTTAATTCATGGAGGTAGGATACGGAGGTATTTTCGTCCCAACTGAGCAGTCTGACTGGGGAAGTACCTCCGCCCTGAAGAATACTGCGGCCATAATAAGCTCGTGTTGTGTTCCCGGCGGTAAGTAGGGAAGTCAGAACTCACTAGACAGTTTTTGTGCTGTCAGCGGGCAGACCAAAAGCTTGTCCTGCTTTATCTTCTGCGCTGACCGGTACAGTAACTCTCTGTTCTTACGCGGTTGGCACCACACGTGTGACTCCCCTGGTATTGCACACGTTCATAGGCCACGGTAACCACTTTCCATCAAGTGGACCGTGAGCTTGTCTACCATCTCCTTCAGTAGTGTAAAGAAATTAAATAAAAAATCTGTTCAAAATCCAATCTCAAAACTGAGGCTGTAAAATTTCGACTTCCACAGCTATCGAGACAACGTTCTTCGCCTAAGAAACTTAATCCACGACACGCCAACACCAGCTCTAACCAACGCCATCTTGTGGATAGAGTACGTACTAAAGTATTCTGATGCTGTCCAACTCAAGTCCTCAGCGTTCAACATTTCATGGTACGAATATTTTGAGGTAGAACTAGTTATTATGATAATAGCTAGTATTGTGATATTTTTGACTAGTATTTGGTTATTATTTAAGTTGTTAATAACAAAATTTGAAGGTATTATTGCGAATCAGGCTAGAAATAATGAGAATTGAAGCAATAAAAAGTGAATTACTCTTAAGTGTACTATTTTTATTTTTTGTCCCCCGAATATTCCACAAGCTAGTAAAGCTATAAGTATTACTTTGTGTCCGGCTAGGTAGCCATTACCCGCGGCCCCACCTGGTTGGACTTCGGATCCCGTTCCCGCTGCTGACCCTCCTCGAAAGCGTGATGATAGCCTATGACACTCACAAATAATGTGAGTTTCCACTTTTCTAAATCGGTTCAGTAGATCCAAATATTACCCCTTACAACTTCCCAAACTTACATATTTTACCACTATATATTATAATAATAGTATAGATGTAGTATATCATATAGACTATGTGTATAGTATCTATAGATTTATTTATATTTATGGGGTAGACAAAATATTTACCAATCTACGCCTGCGCGTGCGGCCCACCCATTGATGGTGATTTTGTAACCTACCCACATTTTGTCATATGATCCTTCTCGGTCATTGAATTCTATCACAGAATATAAAATAATATATAGTTGACTGTACTTACAACACTCGCCCAGTTTCCGAAAGGCTGATCAACGTCAAATTAACTAATCGGCTGTTAAAGCTCTTGCCAAGTAGCAATTGGGTTGCTAAAAGCATGGTTAATAGTTTAATTTGATCATCGTGTTGGTTAACCAGCTATTTTAACCGACACAATGATCAAATTAAACTATTTAACCATGATTCTTGCAACCCAATTGCTACTTGACAAGAGATTTAACAGCCGATTAGTTAATTTGACGTTGATTAGCCTTTCGGAAACTGGGCTACCTTGGGACACATACCTAATTGAACCTCAGACTAATAGAATAGTATAGACGGAACGCTTAGAGCTAGCCGGTGAAGCCGCCAAAAGCAGTACCATAATATAGCAATGGGGTACCGCTTGGCTCGCCACTCCTTGTGAGTAGCGAACGAATGCGCACGTCCGATCACTGCTGAACAAAATATTATAAATATGACGTATTGTGTATTGAAAAGGTGTAAAAACACATCAACAATTCATAGAAATAATACTGGATTATCGTTTCATAAGTAAATAACTATTTCTTAATAGATTTCATAACATTTTTCTAAATAATTTAGTTGCACAAACTAGGAACACAAAACCTCCGCCATATTCTACAGTGTTGCCATATTTTTTTTTATCATTTCCATAAAATATTTTGCAGTATTTGTGGGAATTTGTAAAGTACTGAGTAAAAAAAACAATATCATGAATGTTGACAAGCTTGATGTTTCTAATCATCATCATCATCATCAACATCATTCTTGCCTTAGTCCTGAACTCCCGATCACATCTGTGTCTGCAATCTACTTAATATGTGGCTTGGTTTTTTCGGCAATCTTGGGAGGGACTGCAATCTGACCTCCCAGCGTGAGTTCTGATTAGTGGCCAACCACTGACAGAGATATTCAGGTTACCAACACAGGCCTCAGTCTTAACAGACGTTTTACGTGCCGTCCGAGGCATTGAAGCGCTCAGATGAAATACAACTTAGGTCACCCATCCAAATTACAATCGCGTCTATGTAGCTTAACCCACTGATCGTTTAGTGAAAAGTGAGCGCACTTGGCCACGAGCACTTCAACACTGTTGTTGTGTGTTGTGATACTGTTGTTTATCCTTTAGAATCTAAAGTGTCTTTACCTACTCAGTGTTCATTCACATGCCTATTTCCTTCCGCGGTAGGCAGAGACATCAGCTCGCCATTCTAATAATCATTAGTCTAAATGATATAGAATAATAACATTTATTACCTATAACAAATAAATATTCCATATGTCCAATAGGTACACACGGCGTCAGACCTCGGTTTACAGGCCACACCAACATAAAGGAAGTGTGCGTGACAGCAATACTATTAATACATTGCTTAAAGATGTGTGTCATAACAAGTAAACCAATCAGGGCCCTTGACGCACTCACACATTCGCTATTTTACTTACATGAAATATAGGTATTGATGATAGCCACTGCACCAAGTTATAATAGCATATTTAGCGAAAAACGAATAAGTAGATATAGCTGAATGGTTTAAATATGCAGCTGAACCAATAGAATCAATACCGGGTTCGGTCCTCGAGCGAGGTGCACTTTTTGTTCCTCAATATATTGAAGTCCGATTGGTCTAGTTTATTTACAGGAAACTAAGTGTATAAAATTCATTATATAATATAATTTAATATATTTTTTGTATATTTCCTTGATGATACTATTTATTCTTAATGGATAAAAGGAAAGGAAAATAATTAACTTATTGTTGCAATGCAATAATATATTTACTATTATAAGCATGATATTTTTCTTAAGTATGGGTATAATTAATTATTTATAGATAATAATTAATTAAGTATCAGATAAAAATATTTGATCTTTAATAAAAAATATAAAAAACACATAAGTATAATTATTATAAACTTCTAAAAAGATATTGGAACATAAAATAAAATGTTATGTCTATTAAATTGACTGACATAAAGATGCACGAATGACAAAAAGAGAATTCCGTTGTTAAGTTCCGAACCAACGACCGGCGACAACGGTGAGGTCCAAACTTACTTACTTGCATTCTTATCCATCTCGACTATGAGAACAGATAGTATAGTGACTAAATTTGATAACTCCTATTAGTTATAGAAACAAAATGCTGCATACATTTCATAAAATTAGTTTAGAATATGATATTATAACCTTGGTGCATTTTATGTAAGTAAAATAGCAATTGTGTGAGTGCGTCAAAGGCCCTGATTGGTTTACTTGTTATGACACACATCTTTAAGCAATGTATTAATAGTATTGCTGTCACGCACACTTCCTTTATGTTGGTGTGGCCTGTAAACCGAGGTCTGGCGCCGTGTGTACCTACATAGATATTTCTGGGAGACTTTTTCATTTGCCGGCAACATTACGCACACACACACACCGTTAGTGGTATCAGTACACGGAAATCCGAGTCCCACACGCACACATTGAAAATGTTTGGCTTCAAGTGTTTATTCGAAGCGTTCTGTCTATACCTACTATTCTTTTCGTCTGAGAATTGAACTTACATCGCGATACAAAGAGACCCTGGCGCGCGCGGATTTTTTGTAATAATCTATGCTTGGTTAGTGTGAGCTCGTCCACCGCTATATAGCACCCCGTGCTATCCTCAAAAGACACTTAAAGAACGTGTAAGTTGCGCGTTTATAGCACATTTTAGGTCCAAGATTTAAGCCCCGAGCAATATCATCATAATAATTATCAAACAATAGTATTAGTTGATTAGTTCTGATTATATTGTGAATACGGATTTAGCAAGCTTGCCGTTTATAGTGCGAAACTAAATCCACGATAACAGTACTTATATTTGATTACCAATACAATACACACATACAACCACGCCTTTATCTCTGGAGGGTTAGATAGAAGTGAATTAACACCCACATTTCACCAATCATTGTATTAGGTCCCACGTAATAGGGGGTGAGCCTATTCCGGGCACTATTGTTGACTCGAGCCATGCACCTGATGCTGAGTCTGGGCTGTTTAAATCTGTCTGGTGTTAAACAGCCCTATCCCTTAGTCGCCTTGTACGACACCGCATGGGAGGAGATGGGGTGGCCCAAATTCTACTCTGCCAGGAACCACGCGGCTTTCAATACAAATAAATAGAATTGTTGAATTGAACTGTATTTTTGTAAATCTTTAAAATAATAGTGTAGTTATTAATAAATTTAAATGATGTGGTTGAATGGATGAAAGGTTTTTCAAGAAGGGCATTAGAAGGTTCTTACGGGGTCGACAGCGCGAGTGTGACGCCCCTGGTGTTGCATACGTCCATAGGCCACGCTGACCATTTTCCAACAGGTGGGCCGTGTGCTTGTCTGCCACCTGAGTTGTATAAAAAGGTCTGAGATATTAGATTACGTAATCTGTGATAGACGTCAATAACTGATACTATTGTTTTGAATGATAAGCGTGTGAAAAAAGAAATAGAATAAGTACTTAATCAGTACCTACCACCTACTGAGCAATCGACTAAGTTTATCATGTCACATGTGTGACTAAGGCAGGATTTCCTCGCATGCTATCTCTAACAAAACGCTAGACAAAATATTTTCGGCAAGGGCTCGTGCTTATGTGGTTAAAAAACACTAGACATATCAGTGTCAGGATGGGTAACCAGTCGACCATAGGTTACCAGCATATCTGCACCATGATCGCGTTAATTCTCGTAAAACTATACCTAGGTAGGACACGACGGCATTTCTGTCCCAATTGAGCAGTCTGACTAGGGAAGCACCTCCGCCCTACAGAATACCGCGGCCATAATAACCTCTTGTTGTGTTCACGGCGGTGAGTAGGGTAGCCAGAAGTCGCTGGAGAGGTTTTGTGCTGTCCAAAGAGACCAAAGGCTTGTCGTTCTTTGTCTTTTACAATGACAGCACAGCAGTTCTCTGTTCTTACAGGGTCGGCAGTACGAGTGTCACTCCCTTGGTGTTGCATATATACATTCACAGGCCACGGTAGCCACTTTCCATCAGGTAGGACGTGTGCTTCTCTGCCACCTAAGTGATAAAAAAACCTAAATTTTAGTCGACAAAACCAACTCTTCAAAACAACTATAACAAAAATCTACAAAATAATTGAGCTCGTTAAGCCGCCCGCTACTTAACGGACTTTTAAACCTATATAACTCGTACAACAAAAATCAACACAGTTGATAAATCAACACACATAAAACTTATCTTTTCATACCAAAATGTCTTCCAAAGTAACCAAAGCGAAGAACAAATCCAGGTCTACCAGAGCTGGTCTTCAGTTCCCAGTCGGAAGGATCCACAAGATCTTGAAAAAAGGGAACTTCGCACCCAGGATCGGCAGCGGAGCACCTGTATATTTAGCTGCAGCACTTGAATACCTGTCTGCGGAAATCCTGGAGCTGGCTGCGGAAGCCGCTTCAGACAATAAGAAAAGCAGAGTCATTCCAAGACATATCCTCTTCGCTATCAGGAACGACGAAGAGTTGAACAAGATGATGTCAGGAGTGACGATATCCCAAGGTGGAGTGCTGCCGTCTATTAACCCTATTCTGCTGCCGAAGAAGACGGTTAAGAGTGATGGTTAAAGGTTAGGATGATGGTCGAATAATGGCCTGATTATGACAAAGTCCTTTTAAGGGCTGCATATTGGTTTTGTTTCTGATGAATCAGTCGATGTCATTTTTAACCGATTTCAAAAAATGAGGAGGTTCTCAATTCGTCGGAATATTTTTTTATATATGTATGTTCACGGATTACTCAAAGACGCCTGGACCGATTTGTGAAATTATTATTTTGTTTGATAGGCTATCTATACTTTCCAGATGGTCCCATGTTTTTATGAAAATCGGTCAAGCGGTTTATGAAATATCAACAAAAATCAGTTGAAGTCGGTTTTTTTTAATTTTTTTTTTTTGATTACATTTAGGTTTCTATACCACTAAGGGGTAAGGCTGTTCTTCATCCGACAGTGTCCGCTAGACGGCAATAGGCTCGCCTCCTATTACATGGGACCGCAAATCTGAAACCGAAAAGATGTATGTTTTATACCACTTAGGTGGTAGGTTCTTCAAAATACATACATAAATAGGTACAATACAAAATACTAAACATAACATATAACATAAACTCACGCCTATATCCCCGAAGGGGTAGGCAGAGGTGCTAGCACCCACATTTCGCCGTTAATGTTTAGGTCCCAATGTAATAGGTTACAAAATACTAAAAACAGAATAAAATAAGTATTTAACGTAATTATTTTACTGTATTTGGCTCGATATATCAAGAGCTTGAAATGTTCATTTAAATGTTTAATTTTATATTTAATTTAAAAATAAATAATTACTTAAATTAAAATAAAATAATTAAGACGGGCTAGATAATGGCATGGAACCCTTTGTGCGTGAGTCCGATTCGTAGGCACTTGGCCGATTATTAGTTTTTTTTTATACCACTTAGGTGGCAGACAAGCACCCTGATGGAAAGTGGTTACTGTGGCCTGCCGACCCTGAAGAAAGCTTCTAATACGCGTGAAAACAGCAGTAAATTGTTTTTTTTCTGTCTTACAACAGGTTGTAGGTATTTAAGAATTATATTTTTGTTTGCACAGTACAGGATCTAAAAGATCTTTACCGTCACGAGTGTGGTGTTGCACACGTTAGGTGGGCCGTGTGCTTGTCTGCATCCTAAATGGTATAAAAAGATGTAAAAATTGTACCGCGTTGTGTGAAAGAAGAATCCTCCGCCTTCCGCATCCGGACTGGATGCGGAAGGCGGAGGATCGGCAAACGTGGCGCACATTGGGGGAGGCCTATGTCCAGCAGTGGACTGCAGTAGGCTAATTGATTGATTGTGTGAAAGAAGTCATGCCTTTTTTTCGTAGTTTGCACCCACTAACTCGTGCTTGCGTTGATGTCTTTTTCTAGCACTTTCTTTTCTAGACTCAAAGTAAACCCAGCACTACCTAACTAGCTTGTTAGCCTTACGATCGACAGGTCCTGGTTCGAATCTGGGTTATTACAAACTCTTAATATTATAAGCAATTTATCTCAGCTGGTCTGGAGGAATTAGCAGGCATATTAGTTACTAAAAATCTTTACAAAAAAAAGATAGTAAATAAATGGGTTTAGGTGGCTTGTTCCCAGACCTCCACATTTTTATTACCACCACCTCCACGATTTTTATTTGTGTACAAATATAATTCTCAGGACATCCAAGAAATATAGTCAACATGTACAAGGTATTTATTATGATTTAGATAAATCGCGAAGATAATTTTGAATAGATATCGAATTAGGTACTAAGAATCAAGTATTGGTAATTTACACCAATGATGTATTATTTTTATAGATACGTCATACACGAAGATGGCGGCTTTCAAAAATGGCGCAAACACAACATATTAGCTACTTCTAAAAATACGTCAATGTTATTAATTTATATGAATTATACTATTATTTATATGAATAATATTTTATTATTACGTATTTCGGTCATTCTCAGGGAGTGAGATTTTCGAACGTCCATTCAATTATCTACTTCATTTTTAAAATTTTGGGATAAATTCTTTTTCTGGGGGCTAGTTTTGGCAATTATCTAATAAGGAATGATATTATATACATCTACTTTGGTACAAAAATACCTCAGAATAATTGTTTTTGATTCATTCTCCTAATTTCCGTTCACTGTCCAGAACCCAGAATAATACTTTCTGAGCATAAAAAGTGCAAGACAAGCTTTGATTTATACATTTATTGCCCTTTATTTATAAATTAGATAGATTAATTGAGCTATACTAAAAATATAATAACGTTAACATGGCTACTTATTTAGTTACAACGTAAAATATGTTTGTCCTTTCATTATACCTAATTTCGGTCACCCACTACAAATTCGTGAAAACAATCCTAGATATGTAAATTGTACCTATCCCTATCGCATGTACGGCAAGCGTTAGTAGCAGGCCGTGGACACTTAGAACATCGGTTTGAACTACTATGATTTCAAAGAAAAATAGCCCTTATTATCATTCAGCATAAGACTATGAGCAACAACTGAGGCAATAAATAGACAATAATATTTACGACTGAATGTTGGCCAATGTTGACAATGCTATATGACCTTAGACAATCTATTGAATTATTGAGCATTCTGTATACTCTGTGCTTAATTTCAATATTTTTTTCATTTAAAAAATCAAAATGGCTGTATCGCATGCGATTTCACTTTTTGATTTTTGAAAATTTACACAATACGCATACTTTTTTTGCGAGTTTTATGTAGTGAGATAGTGACTCTTATGTTATGTGATGTTTTTCTTTTTGTATTTGAAGACAGTGACTTACAATTTTGTATGATATTTCAATTCCTATTTCGGAAACGTTTTTGTGCTATATTTAGTTTTTATTTTGAGACAGTGACTCTTATTAGTTTATAAGTAGTGTAATTTACTTGTCTGCAAACATGCCAGGGACAAAGGGCACCAAAAGGTGTGAGCTTTGCCACAAAAGGAGATTTCCAAAATGCAAATTATTTTTGTCGAAATTTCCTCTAGATCCAGACCGGTAAGTTAAAGAAAACTATGTCGGACTATGTCCCTACTAAATTACGTATGAATCAGTCGAGTTCATTACTATATGTGCACTTCCAGACTAAAATATATAAGCATAAAGAGTTCGTAATGACAGCTATTGTTGCATTTTCGTTAGACATTTCGACAGTCGTTATGGGTAGTTGGAGCCTTAAAACCAACAACTGAAGAACAATGCTTCAATATCACCATTGGGTTATACAGGTCAGGTGGCAGTCATTTCACAGAAATTTTTGAAGTTTAGTCAAATCCATAGATTGATAAAGTGGTCCCTAGACTCCGAGGTGAAAGCTTCAGATGTCACCGGGATTAATGCTAAGCTAGCTAAGAGGAAAAAAGTGCAGGATACATGAAAAAAATGAGTGCACACATGAATGTATTAAACTAAAGTACAAAAGAAACTCGATTAAGCATACCATACTACATTTGGTTAGGTACTTAACTGAAGGTGTACAATATTCTAGCAACTTATTATAAAAACTTATATTAACTAACTAATTGACTAACTAGTGGTTCGATGTCTGTTTTTGGTCTACAAAATAAGTTTCTAAACAGAAAAATATTTAATAACTAACTTTTTAATTAAAACATATTAATTAAATAGACACATAAATATTGTTTACCTTTAGTTAAGTACCTAACTGAACTGAGTACAGTTGTTGTTAGGCATTCAGATAATCATACATTATAAAGAAAAGCCTGTTTTGTGCATTCATGTAGTACATAATGTATGTGTATTTAATAAAAGCAAAAAATACATTAAAAAAAAATCAATGTTTATTTTAAGAATTAACAAACAGGTACATTTGGAAATGAATGTATGCATTTACCTATATGCACATGTTTAATTCTCTTATGCTTACAACGGCATTGCAAAATTTAGCGGTAACATAATAATAATAATAATAATAATAATAAACGTCTTTATTGTACACCAAAGATAATACAATACATATAGTGAGAAATATAATTCATGTGGCACATACAAATGGCGGCCTTATCACTCTGCGGTAATCTCTTACAGGCAACCATGGGATGGAGAGAGAAAATAGGATTTACTTTTTTTTTCAGATTGATACTTCGGGCGTCGATTTTCAACTTTCTGTTCTGTCGGTGACATCACTGGAGAACAATCTATAGGCTATCTTTCGACTAACCTATCGGCTAACTATCGACCAATGACAATCTATAGGCTGTCACAAGACTGTGGCCGTCGTTGTGCGCTTACAGAAGTGCATTGCTGGAGCGGTAGCGCTTCTTCTCTATTGAAAATGGTCACTAGTTATTACATAATAATTTATCCTATTATATTATTGACCATATAATTACTACTAAACTTTGGATAAACCAGCTGATATCAAGATTTAATAGTACCAACACTATATTATGCGATAATTTGTTTAGTAGTTATAGCTAAGCTATGGTCATGCAATAATAACATATACAATATTAAAATGTACAACTACGTACGTATATATTACTTATTTAATTTTTAAGTCGTATAATATAGGTATGAATAAAAATAAACTATATGGTTGCCTACTTAATAATATGTGTTGATTGTACTTTTTGTATAAAGTTATTAAAAATAAAGAAAAAAACATGTGTGTATGCAGTGTGTAATCAGGTATTAACCTTAAAGTGATATGAATATCAGACTCACGCCCAGTTTCCGAAAGGCTGATCAATATCAAAAGTTTATGATGGACGCAAAAACTACTGAACAAATTTTGATGTGGTTCTATTGATAGCAAGGCCTTGCTTAGACTTAGTCTACCGTAGAAGTGGAACTTTAGATATACCAAAATAATATATATAATTATTATAATAATTCACGTAGATAGAGCTGTGATTATTAAATAAGTAAAATATAAATATATTATAACATATTGTAAAATATTTATCTTGTGATATTTTTCTACCAGATATTTTGTATTTTGGAATAGTTTTGAGGTAAAATGCTATTAAATTCTTATGCATTAATACTTTCATAATGTGATATTATATTGTAATTAGCGAACAATAAAATAATTAATTAATTAATAAAGCTACTTTTTAGTTAACAATAAATTCGCGGTACGCGATCTTACCGCGAATTTATTGTTAACTAAAAAGTTCGAATCCCGCCCGAAGTCAAATTCTCTTTTCTCTTTGTAAATCGATTTGAACAATCAGCATAATAAATGCTTCAAAATTAAATTCAATAAAAATAAATTATTTTTTGAAACATTTTTGCAGTAATATACTTTATAAATTAATTTAAAGCTGTGTTTTAGTTAAAACTAACATTTTGTAATATTTTTTAACCTTTCTGGTGCCACAGTTATATTTTTATAGTAAAATACTACGTAGGTATATTAATTTAAAGCTGTGTTTTAGTTAAAACAGTTATATTTTGTGATATATTTCATGTAAATTAATTTAAAGCTATATGTTAGTTGAAACACTAATATTTTGTAAATTAATAGGTTGTGTTTTCGTTAAAACAGTTATATTTTGCAATATTTTTGTAGTAAAATACTATGTAAATTAATTTAAAGCTGTGTTTTAGTTGAAACAGGTATATTTTGTAATATTTATGTAGTAAAATACTATGTAAATTAATTTAAAGCTGTGTTTTAGTTGAAACAGTTACTTATATATTGTAATATTTTGAAAGCAAATTAATTTAACCTCTACCGTTCGTTGACTCTTATTACTTGTACCTATTTTATGACATAACAATCAATAAATACAATAAAATTATAAGTTGTTGCTGGAAGTTTTATTTTAGAGTTTTGACATTGAATTTAAATTTTAAGTACCGGTTGTGAACCGCTAAAAATATTTAATCGATATCGATATATTAAGGCGCGTCACTATCGATGTCGATGAGTTGAGGAACATCACTCATCCTTCTTTCTTTAGGTTGGTATTACTTAAATGTCATTTTCAATTTGACATTTGACGTTCCCGTGTCACGTTGGTAGTATACATTAGTTCATTTGTGTATGTGTGCGTGAGCTCAATATGAATGTACTAAGTGCGGCCTCTTCATACGTAGTATATTACTTACTCTGTGGTTAGTAGTGCCACAGACATCCAGCGAACTGCACGCGTACTACATGTTCTCCGGGCGTCTTTCGAATTTCCGTTCGCATGGTTTACAAGTCTTCTAATTTCTGTTCGCTCATTTAATTAATTACTTCTTGCTCGAAATAACTATCAATCAAACAATTCTTACGTAATTATAAATCTTTTATGTATGAAAAGAATTAGTTGTTAAAATTATGTTCTAATTACTTTTTAAATTAAAAAAAATCCCATTTTCCCTAATTTCAGTCACACACACACACACACACGTCACGCTAAAAGTGACCGAAATTATAAAACTCCCTGTAATTGTTCTTTTTACCCACCGAACAAAGTTATAATTCTAAATGTATGTTTTTGAACAATAAACTCGATTATTTTCAGATATTATGGGTAAACCGAAGAAGAGCCGAGAAGATATTTTGGAGCAACTAAAACTTAGACAGCAACGGAGAAGACAAAGGTCAGGAATGATCCTGCTTTATACGCGGCATGCAAAGAAAAAGATCGTCTAAGATATTACAAGAGAAAGGATTTACTCATTTTTATCACCGCAAACCTAATTTCCGTCACCCTCAAAAATATATCACTTCGTAAAGAATGACGTGTTCTTTCAATTAAATTACTAATTTATAGAATTTAATCAAAATTAAAAATCGTGACGGAAATTATACGAAGAACATCATTTCGTGAGAATGACCGATTTATTATTAAAAACGTTTTTTTTAGGTGGCGCACTGTCGCGATTCTGATTGGTGCATAAAATGATGACCAAAAGTCATCATTTTTTTGTCGCCATTTTAGAGTGTGGACAACATATCTAAGTATAGTTTATAATATATCATTGATTTATACACGATGTTACAACAATAGTAGTAGAAATACTATTGTAGTAACATCGTGTGTAAATTACTAATACCTACATACTCTTATATTTTACTATACTCCTATAGATTTATATCGAAAAAGTCATCATCCAGAAAGGGACTTGAACCCACGATGAGGTACTTACAGACTTACTTTTTCTAACTGCACTACCGGACACATCCTGAATATTCGAATTTATTCTGTACATATCGGGGTGAGGCTGGCTTCTCTTAATTCTTTATAATTCTATGAAAAACTAGACGATAGTACCTATTAAAAAAAAAGATAGACTTTTCTGTTCAGAAACAAAAAACATTTGCAGCCCTGAAAAAGGGCTTTGTCCAATAAAATTGTACAATAAATTTCCAAACGTCGGATCCTACATATTACCCGACACCTAAAAATGATGTGTACCTCCACCCAAACAATCAATGTTTATTGACTATCGTCGGTAACATCCGCAGACTACGCGCGCTCACGCCGACTATGCCCACTCACACAGACTACGCCCGCTCACCGCGGACTCTCCTCGCCAGTTGAACATCCTTCGGCATAATTGTCACTCTCTTCGCATGAATAGCACACAAATTCGTATCTTCAAACAAACCGACTAAATACGCTTCGCTAGCTTCTTGAAGTGCCATTACAGCGGAACTTTGAAACCGCAGATCCGTCTTAAAATCTTGTGCTATTTCTCTCACAAGTCGTTGAAAAGGTAATTTTCTTATCAATAACTCTGTGCTTTTTTGGTATCTGCGGATTTCTCGAAGGGCTACCGTTCCTGGGCGGTATCTGTGAGGTTTTTTGACTCCGCCGGTGGCTGGGGCGCTTTTTCTAGCCGCTTTGGTGGCTAGTTGTTTTCTAGGGGCTTTCCCGCCGGTGGATTTGCGGGCGGTCTGCTTCGTTCGGGCCATGGTAAGAGTAATTAGTAGAAATATCCGTATTGTTTTGTCGTGTAGGAGGTTTATATAGCTTTTTGGTGGTCTTGGGTAGGTAGGAGTGGGGGTAGATTAGTTAAGGTTTGAGGGTAGATTGGAAAATTTGGATTTCGTTTGTGTTAACATATTCTTGTACAGATACCCCAATATCATACATGTGAAAGTTTGATAGTATTGTGTGTTTGTTACACTTTCACGTAAAAACTACTGAATGGATTTTAATGAAACTTTGCAATAATATATAGCTTATACATCAGAATTTGTACATTACCTAATTATGTTTGCCATTTATTTTATGTATACTTTTCTTTTTTTGTTTGGTGTACAATAAAGTTTATTTCTATTCTATTCTAATAACTCATAGGCTACGTTTGGTCGCAACAACCGATATCCACGCGGGCGGAGCCGCGGGCAACAGCTGGTAATATTATAAATGCGAAAGTAACTTTGTATGTCTGTTCGCTTTTATGCCTAAACTGATTTTGATGGAATTTAGTAGAGGTAGATTAGACATTGGGAAAGGACATAGGCTATGTTTGGTTGCGATAACCGACATCCACGCGGGCGGGGCCGCCGGCAACAGTTACTAGCCTTTATTATGGAGATTACAAATTCGATACGTATCAGTACGGTAAGTACGAGTATGTATGTAAATTTAATAGAACTGCATTTATTAGTAGCGAAGGGTGAATTTTTTTTTATATAGGACACATCAATTTGACTTCGCCTCTCCTGATGGTAAGCTGCAGTCAAAGTTTTGGAAAAAAAGGGAAGCCGGTGCAAGTCAAATCTAATAATCCACGACTTCCCTTTACAGAGCAAGCCGACAAGAATCGAGTAATAGGGAACCCTCGCCACTGTTTTCCAGGTTGTATTCTTACCTCCTTCGGACCTCCTAACCTCGTAAGGGGCTGTGCATTAATCACGTGATGTTTTTTTAGCAATTTTCTAACCCCCCTCCCCCATGGTGATACGTGGTGAGGTTTTAGACAACCCCCCCCCCCCCCCCAGCCAAAATCACGTGTATTTTTTATTTATTATTTAATGCTAGAAAACTAAGAATCGTGACAAAAATCACGAGTTATAAGAAAAAATAAATACACGTGATATCTCAATATACCCGTACCTCCCTCCTGGTGATATTTCGTGATTTTTCCGAACACCCCCCTTCCCTGTTGAGCCTCACGTGATTAATGGACAGCCCCTAATAAAGCCTCACCCGTCAATCAACTCAGGTGTACCACTTTACAGATGGGGTTGGCTTGGACCAGATCTTGGTGGGATTCCAAGAACATCTAATCTGAACCATTCAATGAAACTGAAGTAACTATCACATAGTTATGATATTCTATTAGGACAAGCAAATCCTAATGTATAGGGCTGTTCTCCATCTGAAAGTAAACATACAGCCTATAACAAAGTGGCTGCTAGACGGCAATAGGCTCGCCCCCTATTACGTGGGCCCGAAAATCATAATTGGCGAAATGTGGGTGTTAATACACCTCTGCCTACCCCTTAGAGGATTTATAAGCGTGAATATATATATGTGTATTATGTCAATCCGAACTATATAAATATTTTTAGTGTTCGATTGCCGCTCAGTGCAAATATTTGTATGCATCAATCAATCAATTAGTCTATTATGCGGAAGGCGGAGGATCGGCAAACGTGGCGCGTATTGGGAGAGGCCTATGTCCAGCAGTGGACTGCAGTAGGCTAATTGATTGTATGCATGAATATGTCTATTTGTATTGGTCTCCGTATTTCCGTGCCTCGAAGAGCATGTTAAGCCGTCGGTCCCGGTTGCCATACGAACATCTATGACAGTCGTTACGGGTAGTTGGAGCCCTAAAAAGTCTGACTTGTCTAACTACAGAACTTCGATATCATCAATTCGTTGCGGAGGTCAGGTGGCAGTCGCTTCACGGAAAATATTGTAGTTCAACCGCTTCACAGTTTGACTGGAAAAGGTGAACTCCAGAGTCCGAAGGGAAGGCCTTGGATGCGACCGGGACTAACGTTAGGACGATGATGATGACAAAAGTGACAAAATTCCGAGTTCGAAATTCAAAATTTAGTCTCGTCTCGTCCAGGAACCGTTACACAGCCTGCAGTGGTTTTTCCAAGTAACTGAAGATTTTTCAAGAAAACATTAGGAGGTTCCTGGGTCGGCAACACGAGTATAACGCCCCTGGTGTTGCATACTTTTATAGGCCACGGTAACCACTTTCCATCAAGAGGTACATGTGCTTGTTTGCTACCTAAATGGTATAATAAGTTGCTTCTACAGCTTGTCTAGTATTTTAAATAAAAGTCAATGAAAAAAACATTTCTTTACTATATAGCCAGTTTATACTTAGTTTCTTTTTATCTTTATTTTAAAAGGAGGGTTATAGTTGGCTGCATTCTTCTATTTTTATATAGGACACGTCAATTAACTTCATACATGCTTTTTCACACCCCGCTTAAAGGAGATGGTAAGCTGAAGGCAAAGTCTCGGTAAAGAGGGTCACCATTATAGACACGTACCATGTTACAATGGTAACACTCAGCTTGACGGCCTCATCAGACGCTTATTCACGCCCCGCTTAAAGGACCCGGAACTGTAGGAGGAGGGAAACACGTGAACTGGTAAGGAATTCCAGGACTTATGGTGCGACGGAGAAAGAAGTCGCTGAAATAAAACCATTATGACTTATCTGTTTTAAGAAACAAAAAGAAACTGCGGCCCTTAAAAGGGCCATGTCAACAACAAATTCAACTTCAAAATCAACAACTTTTTGTTTAAATCCAAAATTTTATCCGCCAAAACCGTATAAAGTTCTCCCTTGCCTCTTCAAGGCATAGACAACGTCCATAGCGGTCACAGTTTTCCTTTTTGCATGTTCTGTATACGTCACAGCGTCTCTGATGACATTTTCTAAAAATACTTTTAATACACCTCTTGTCTCTTCGTAAATTAATCCAGAAATTCTTTTTACACCTCCTCTTCTCGCTAACCTTCTGATGGCGGGCTTCGTGATTCCTTGGATGTTGTCTCTTAAAACTTTTCTGTGACGTTTGGCGCCACCTTTTCCTAAACCTTTCCCGCCTTTTCCGCGACCTGTCATTTCGATTTTTTTTTAAACGCAAACGTGAACGGTTCTTCGTTGAATACGGCCTAGTTTTAATTGCACGGCTTTTATAACTTTAGATCGAGTTATTTTGTTGGTTGAGGGTAGAATTTTTTTTTTCACATACTACGTATTCGCAGTGAATGTATTTACATTTGATTTATAGTAGTTACCAAAAGGAATGTTAACTCAACTAATCTTGATGTGTCTTTTAATAGTATTAATATTTAAAAACTCAGTTTATTAATATTTTTCTGTTTAGAAACTTATTTTGAAGACTCAACACCGAAATCGAACCAGTTGTTAGTCACTATTTAGTCAGCCTAGTTTATTTGTTTAATATTTGTTTGTGTAAAAGTCATATCAAGATAACTATTAAATAAATAATAAATAAATAAATATTGTAGGACATTCTACACAACGCTATCTAGACCCAAAGTAAGCATAGCTTAACTAGCTTGTGTTATGGGTTCTAGAATGCGGATAAACATACTTAGATACATTTTTTTTGTAAATACATACATATTATACATAGAAACACCCAAACCAATGCAAATATTCATATTTAATGCACACAAATATTTGCACTGAGCGGGGATCGAACCCAGATCCTTTAGTTAAGTACATAACCACGGAGTATTGTATAGATAGGTACTTTATTACCTTGTCCTAAGTGGTAATCGAGTCGCTTAACATATTGCATGGCAATATATTCCCGGGACATAAAGTAGCCTTTGTGTTATCCCAGACTATAATACGTACCAAATTACAGCCACATCCGTTCAGTCATTTTAGCGTGATTGATTAACAAACATTCAAACATCTTCACATAACTAAATATAAAATCGTAGAGAAGTCGTATCTGTATATTGGAAGTGCTCAGAATCGTTAATCTAACATACTTACTCCAAATATTTTTTCTTAAAACTTGTCTGTTTTTTCGCAATGGACGCAAAAAGTACCTACTGAACAGATTCGATCTGTGCTGTAAACACAAACCTACCTACGCGAGTCTTTCCTTTGCCACATCATGTTCTGGAATTCCTTACCAGTTCACGTGCTTCCCTCTTCCTACAGTCCCGGGTCCTTTAAGCGGGGCGTGAAAAGCATCTGATGAGGCCGTCAAGCTGAGTGCCGCCTTTGTAACATACGTACGTTGCTGTAATGAAGGTCCTCTTTCCTGAAACTTTACTTTTAGCTTACCATAAGGCGATGTGAAGTCAAATTGACGTGTCCTGTATAAAAAAATACGTTTTCAGGAGAATTACAGCAATCAGTCATTCATAGTTAATTGTTCACTCAATTAGATTTCGAAATTTTAGTTTTAGCAATCTTACTTAGTTTAAAATCACATTTTTAAAAGATTTTTTTACTAAATCAGTATACAGCTGTTTTGAACTGTGAACGCATACCAAAACTAACAAATAATACACAAAACTTTAATATTTATATGTAACAAATTTCAGCAGTATTCATTGGTTGTTTGATTTCAATCACTCGTCCAACTGCCCGCAACTTGCGGGCTATCAAAAGTTTATATCATCACAATTCACTTCAAAATCAAATCAGACGTTGTTATTGTTAATAGAAATAATTAGTTTTAAGACAACATGGCCCCAGTGAAAGGACCAAAGAAAGCATTGAAATCCATGGAGAAACCAATCGAGAAGCCAATATCAAAATCTAAGAAAGGAAAAAAGAAAAACTATCTAGGGTTCGCAGTATACATTTATAAACTGTTAAAAACAGTGGCCAAAGAACCTATGCGTATTTCTAGAACTTCAATGGTAATTATGAACAGTTTTGTGAACGATACACTAGAAAAAATTGCGGTGGAAGCAGGAAGATTAGTTGCCCACAGTAAAAAAACCACGCTGAGCAGCAGGGAGATTCAGTCAGCTATAAAATTGATAATTCCTGGGGAGCTGGCAACACATGCGAACATTGAGGCAACCAAAGCAATAACTATGTATTACAAAAGCCGAGAGAAGACTGCGTCGTGAACGATACTTATTCGAATGTTATAATACTGTTATAATAATATATTGGCTATTTGATATGAAAATAAATGATTTAATTAATGATTTTGTTGGTTTTATTCATGATGAAGACGAGGCGGGGATAGGCTAGAAGCCTCGTCTCGGTGATGGGAGGTCAGATGACAGTCACTCCCATAAAGCCGTATAAATCGAAGAACAATGTTTTAGCTAAACATAACTGTACCCTGTCAAAAGCATAGACTGACGAATTATGTAAAATGACGAATTAAGAAAACTGACGAGTAAGGAAACTGACTAGTTCACGAATTACTTAAAATTGACGAATCTATGAAACTGCTCCTCTAGACAAGTGGCAATTCGTTGCTCGGCGTATGATGGAATAGAATGCCAAATGTATGGGATTTGACGTACATGACAGGCGTCAACGAATGTCAAAAACGTCAAATCCTATACATTTGTCATTTTATTCCATCATACGCCGAGCAACGAATTGCCTCTTGTCTAAGGGGGCTGATCAGTTACAGAAACTGGCGAGTGGAAACTGACGAGTGCCTCCCTGACTTGAACAAGGAATATTCTGAGGTGAAAGCCTCGGATGCAAACATAAACAACACTAGGGGATGATTATTATAAGGTGGTGCTGCCATAGATTGTTTACGTTTACTTAATTACCTAACTAAATGAAGTAAACTTATGTCGGGGCGCGCGGCGTGCTGCCATTAGATTAGACGAACAATTTAAATGCGGCCACCCACTTACAGTCCGCCTGCAGTTTTTCGTCTGTCCGGCAGCCTGCAGTCCTTATGTCACCAATGTCATCATAATTTTATTACCTCAGACTAAATTAATAACATTATTTTATTCTTTTAATCTGATGTAATTACGTATAAAATGCCGACGGTCATAGACTGTCCGGCCTTTAACTGTCTTTGCTGACCGAAATCGTCAAGCGGCCACACACATAAGCCGTCAGTCCAAAATCGTATAGGAAACTGTAAGTGTGTGGGCTATTGCGATGAACTGACAGACCGATATCATCCGGTCGTCGTTCGATAAACTGTTAGTGGGTGGCCGCCTTAAGATTATGATTCCGTAGCCGACCGCATACGCAACTGCCGACGCACGTAGCACATGCGCGCAATTCATTGTGACTTCTCAATGGTCCTCTTTGTCCGTGTGAGTACGCTGTATGTGCTGCATGTGACGGCAGTTATCGTATGCGGTCGGCTACAGAATCATACTTTAATCGATAGATATATTTGGTGGCAGATCTACCATATTAGGTAGTAGAATACTATTTTGAGTAGGTACCTACATTTGATAGCAATTTTACCCGGCACACCTGATGGCAGGTAGTTTGCTTTTGAGAAAAATGGGTCATTTTGGGACAATTTAATATTAGATTTTTAAAAAGCAGCAGATAAACTTTAAAAACGGATTATTAAACAGGAATAGCATTTCTACTAGTGAAGAAATAATTATTGACTATTATTTAGTATGTTATTGTTTATAATTAAAAAATCAAATTTTAAATTCACACACAACCCAGTTTACGTAAGTACTTACCAAAAATTTGAATTTCCAATAAAAATGATTTTTTATACACAACACGGCAATTTGATTTCTCCTTGCCTGATGGTAAGCTGCAGGCTAAGTCTCAGAAAAGAGGGTTACATTATAGACATGATGGTGGCACTCAGCTTGACGGCTTCATCAGATGCTTTTATACGCTCCGCTTAAAGGACCCGGGACTGTAGGAACACATGTGCACTGGTAAGGTCCTTAATGCCATCGACAAGAATAAAGAAGACCTCGAGAGGCTAGCGATGTGGAAGAACAAATAATAGAATAAATTGTGATTTCAATTAATTTAATTCGATTCGTTACAATGCTTACAAAAGGGCTTCGATCCAGGACTGGAAGGAGGTGACTCTTGCGAAACCAGCTGGGAATCCGAGTGTGCAGCCCAATGAAGATGCGAAAGAAGTAATACCGATCTATAAAAAAGAATGGCATTATCAATTCACAAGCAACAGCCTCCTAGATAAGTGGCTATTCGTTAGACGGCATATTATTGAATAGAATGGCGAATGTATGTATATGTGTTGTATATGTATGTATGTGTGTATGTATAATAAATAAGTTAAGACTACACTAATCCCATAAGTTACTAATTAGTTTTAAGGTAAATTATGTCCATCCAAAGGTTGCCTGGAAGAAATCGCTTGTAGCGATAAGGCCGCCATTTGCACATTTCTTTCGTTAATGCTTTCATATCGTATTTTTCTATTAGTGTACAATAAAGTTTTAAAATAAATAAATAAAATAAATATTTAACATTATTTTGACGTTTATGACATTCGTTAACGTTTTGCATAAACGGCAATTCGTCATTTTACAATACGCTGTCGGCCAACGATGTGTTTCCGACGGTGAGTAGGGTAGCCAGAGCTCACTGGAGAAGTTTTGTGCTGTCACTGGGGAAACCAAAGGCTTGTGCTACTTATCCTACTATACCTACTTATCTTTTCCGCTGACGGCACAGAATTCCCACAGACTTCCCTGGTGTTGCACTGCCCATAAGCCACGGTAACCTCTTACCATCAGGAGGGCCGTGAGCTTGTCTGCGACCTAGATACTATAAAAAAATACAAATAAACATACCAGTATCTGTTGGCCATTGCGTTCAGCTACAAGAGGGCCACCGGAGTCACCGCCGCATACGCTATGACCTCCAATGCCGCTCACACAAATGGTACTGTCGACGACAATGCTATATGACCTGGCGCATAGACTGTTGCTGATCACAGGCACCTCCACAGCGCTGAGACGCTGGGCCTGAGTGATACCATGACCGGCACCTGTGAAGTATAGCATAGTTATGGTTTTTTTTATACCACTTAGGTGGCAGACAAGCACACGGCCCACCTGATGAAAAGTGTTTACCGTGGCCTATGGACGTATGGAACACCAGGGGCGTCACACTCGTGCTGGAGACTTTGAAGAAACCTTCTAATGCCCTTCTTGAAGAACCCCATATTGTAGTCGCTTGGGAAAACCATCACGGGGAGTTCATTCCACAGTTTGAGTGTGCGAGGGATGAAGTTCCTTTCATACCGCACAGTGCGCACCGTTTCCGGTCGCAATGTGTGAGGATGAATTCCCCCGCCTATGACGAGAAGTGCGATGATAGGATGTAGCTGTGGGCATCATGTCAAACAATTCATCTAAGCACAAACCATTGTATAGGAGGTAAAACACACACAGTGAGGCAAAGTCTCTCCTGAGACTGAGAGGTTCCACATCGCCTGTGAGTATGGGATTGCCGACGAGCCTCAACGCCCGTCTTTGCACCGAGTCGAATGCTTATATAAAGATACAGGTAACCAGAGAGGATGGATGAAAGAAGACTGACGAAACAGATTTATGAAGCGAGGGTGAATGGGCAACCCGGTAGGGGTCGACCTAGACATACGTATGTCAGTCAGATCGAAGACATTTTAAAGAAAGGACATACAGTCAAGAGTACCCGAAACCGTCGAGCATGCATGAAAGCAATTATGAACGTAAAAGAAGCGAAAGATGTATGCCAGGAGCGTAGCAGGTGGAAAGCTGTGGTCTCTGCCTACCCCACTGGGAATGAGGCGTGACTGTATGTATGTATGTATGTATGTATGTATGTATGTATGTATGTATGTATGTATGTAACCAGTAACGGCTGCCTGCAGGCACATTCTGTAAGAACAAATAAACATACATCACTGTCGACAGTGTCGACTTGTGCTCGACAAATGACGTCACCTGCGAATTTGAAATCTCGCTGTTGATTTAGCGGTCGAGTCCGTTCGACCTTTCGGAACGTCAGGTTACAGCATGTTTCTATAATAGAAAGGTGAAAAAAAACCACTTACCATCGCCAGTACGGCCGAATCCAGAAGCAATTGCTATTTTGCCAACGAACTTATCGTTAGCTGCACTAGGAGGAGGCAGAGCGATGGCGGAAACATATTCTGTGTACAAAAATATTGTGCCATTATTCACATCTCCAAATAAGTCAGTCATAAATCGAAAAATCAAGAAATCGAGAAGGAAGTGGTGGAGTGGGAACAGAGGAGACTCGCAGACCGCGCGGCCCGCGACGAGCGGAGGCTACTCAGGCGTTGGAGGTCGCAGAATGTCCCCCGTCCCTCATCAGCACAGGCCTGGGGGTGACGGGTGAAGCCGTCTGTCACCCTAGCAGAACCAGGGACTCTGTCGTATCCACACCCGAAAAGGGGCAGCTCGAATAAGATGCCCGGTGCTAGAGATGTAATTATTATCACGAGTATGTAAGCAAGGTCCGACTAGTCGAATAGACTAGTCGAGTCGACGGCGATATCGAAATTCTGTACCTAGGTACAGATACAGATACAGATCTTGGATCTTTCGATCTGGCCCTGAGGGGGTGGTGATACTTGTATTCTTTATCCGGCACCACACGGATAATATGTTTACTAATAATAAAGCGACTAAGGGATAGGGCTGTTTAACATCAGACACAAATATACAGCCCAGACTCAGCCTCAGATACATGACTCGAGTCAACAATAGTGCCCGGAAAACGGCAATAGGCTCACCCCCTATTACAATGATTGGTGAAATGTGGGTGTTAATTCACCTCTGCCTAACCCTCCAGGGATAAAGGCATGATTATATGTATGTATGTAATAATACTTACCATTAAACTTGAGAGGCGTTAGCAAATTGATTATCGCCACATCGTCGCGAATGACGGTTGGGTTCCAGTCCTCATGAACCACAACATCGTTGGAGTTAACCCTCTGACCACCGGCGTACAGGGTGACGGATCCAGCAATGACCGTAAGCCACAAACCCTGATTGCGACCGTCGAACCAGCAATGGGCGGCTGTCACTACCCTCTTTTCATTGAGAATGGATCCACCGCATACTCCCCGACCGATTGGCATAGTGATCAGGAGACCAACCTAAGAAAAAAAGCAGTTCTGCTGTGCAATTCACTAACAAGCACAACGATGCGACAACGATGCGAGTCGCAACGATGTGCGCGATAGACACTGTCATTGGTCGATTTCCAATGACGTGATACAATCTGGCCAATGACAATCTACGTTGCGCCTCGCATCGTTGTCGCATCGTTGTGCTCGCTTAGTGAATTGCATGCCTGTTATTGAAAGGTTGCCTTTCTAAAGGAGATGTGCTATTCAGCTATGCTACGAAGATGCTGCGAGGTTCCCAGCAGAGTTGAATTTGGGCCACCCCATCTCTTCTCATACGGTGTCTAGTAAAGGGATAGGGCTGTTTAGCATCAGACAGATATTATACAGTCCAGACTTAGCCTCAGATGATCATTATTTCTAAAATAATAAATTGCGGGCATATACAGAGTGATCAGTGATCAATCCAAATGACCCTATGTTTAACGAATTATTATCGCGATTAATTGTTATTAAATATTTACTACTAACGAGTTAACCAAAAAAACGGCTACGTGGTTAAACTCTACGCCGTAGAAGTAGGAGCAAGGGGAATTCCAGCTAAATCCCTGTACAACTTACTTAAAGATCTCGGATTGCCAAGAGCTTCAGTAAGCTCTTCACTAAATCGAATATCAAAAGCGGCTTTGATAGGATCTTACCAAATTTGGATAGGTAGGGGGGGGGGGGGAATCTTCAAAACGATGCAACGGATTTTGAAGCGTTTTTTTAGATAGAGTTATTCAAGAGGAAGGTTTATATGTATAATACATGCATAATATTGTAGAGAAACATTGATAAATCGGGATCAGAATACCACACGGGCGGAAAATATGGCGGTACGAAGGTCGCCGCGTCAGCTAGTAACAAATATATCGCGACAGAGTCCGTTAAAAAGTAGTTTTATTTCAATGAGTGAGGTTCGTACCTGGTAAGGATATTCTCCGTGATGAGCGAATGATCCACCCGTAATTCTAGACTGTGGTTGAGCCTCATAGGCACGAATTTCTTCAGCTAAAGGTATACCGATCTTGGCGTGATAGTTATATGCGGTGAGGTCCTCCAGGCCCACTACATCTTCGAAGTCGATGCTCTTGGAGCTGACGACTGCTACCAACGCCAATAGTACTACAGTGAAACCCTTCATGTTGCTTTGTACGAAGAATTGAGCAAGAAATGACTTCTGCAATTAAGTAATATCCCGTATTTATACTTAAAAGTAGCCATCAATTGAAAGATTAGGCGTTAGAAGGATTAGGCGTCAGATTCATTTGTAATTTGATTAGATTAGCATATCATTATTATCCTATTGCTTAAATAGGTGATGGGTAATTGGGAATTAATTATAATTTTTTTAAACAAGCTGGGCCCATGGCTTCGTTTGTATGTACATGCATACATACATAGGTACATACAGTCACGCCTCTTTCCCAGTAGGGTAGGCAGAGACCACAGCTTTCCACCTGCTACGATCCTGGCATACATCCCTCGCTTCTTCTACGTTCATAATTGCTTTCATGCATGCTCGCCGGTTTCGGGTACTCTTGACATGTCCTTTCTTTAAAATGTCTTCGATCTGACTGACATACGTATGTCTAGGTCGACCCCTACCGGGTTGCCCATTCACCCTCGCTTCATAAATCTGTTTCGTCAGTCTTCTTTCGTCCATCCTCTCTACGTGTCTGAACCATCTAAGCATCCCTTTCTCTATCTTAGTCACTACATCTTCAACCACCCCACAATGTTCCCTTATCACAGTGTTCCTCACTCGATCCGTCATCTTCACCCCAGCTATACTTCTGAGACTTCTCATTTCCACAGCATTCAATTTACTTTCATACTTCTTCTTCAAAACCCAACATTCACTACCATACAAAAGTGTAGGGACGAGCACTCCTCTATGTACAGCCAGGCGTGCCTCTCTCGATACATTCTGGCTGCTCCTAAAGTTATGCATTGCCTCATTTACTTGATTTCCAGCCATAACTCTTCTTTCAATATCACTGTCATACTACCCATCTCTCGCAAACTTCGACCCCAGATACACAAACTCTTTCACTTGTTCTGTTCTTTCTCCTTCAATCAGAACTGTGCCGCTTGTCATACTTTCTTCTCTTTCAAAAACCATCACTTTCGTTTTACTTAAGTATAACTACATTCACTTTCTTTCTTTCGTTTGTATATGATCGTGGATATTCTTAGGAATTTTATTCGTGGAAGTTATTCGTGATGATAACGCGACGAAAGAGAGATGAGACTCGCTGAGTTCGCGACTGTGACTTTAGGCTACCTTTCCAGCAGAGATGTGCTATGCAGCTACGCTACGAGGATGTAAAAGCTAAGCTATGTAACTATGTGACCGTGTCCACTGCGCTATGCTATGTAGCGTAGCGAGTAACATGTGCTATGAACCTTCCTACAAATATTCAAAATTCGAATCTATTCTCCATCCACAGCACACATACAAGCATCTTTCTAAAAAAACATAGTATATCTTGAACCCCTTTCGGCCAGTGCTATGATATTATGATAATAAGTATGTGGACCGCCGCGTGATCCCCGGCAGAGTAGAATTTGGACCACCCCATCTCCTCCCATGCGGTGTCGTACAAGGCGATTAAAGGGTAGGGCTGTTTAACATCAGACAGATTTACACAGCCCAGAGACAGCCTCAGATACATGGCTCGAGTCAACAATAGTTCCCGGGAAACGGTAATAGGCTCACTCCTATTACGTGGGACCTAATATAATGATTGGTGAAATGTGGGTGTTAGTTCACCTCTGCCTAACTCTCCAGGGATAAAGGCGTGATTGTATGATGTATGTATGTGGACCAATGAATATGACTGGTGGATATCAAATACGGTACGGTAGTTTTCACAAGCGACTACAGTATGGGGTTCTTCAACATGGGCATTATAAGGTTTCTTCAGGGTCGGCAGCACGAGTGTGACGCCCCTGGTGTTCCATAGGCCACGGTAACCACTTCCCATCAAGTGAGCCGTGTGTTTGTCTGCCACCTTAGTGGTATAAAAAAATCAATCATCGCCAATGTCAAATGAATGAATGAATGAATTTCTTTATTTACAAGCAACAAAGGCTCAATATTTGTTAGTATTACTTAGTCTATGTTAGTAAAATAAAAGTAGTTACAAAAAATTTAAAAAATTACAAAGGCCATTCCTGCACCATCCCCCCCATGGCACAGCAATGGTTTACGTGACGACTGTGCAGTCTTCTCGCGATCATGTCCAGGATGCTGCTGCCACCCCTCCTCACCCTGCGCACCAGGGACGCGCATCTCTTACACATGGTTGCGTAAAAGCAATCCACGCGGGCCTCCGCGAACATCCCTGATGCGCTACAGAAGCGCGGCAGTCCCAGCAGCACCCTGAACGCGTTATTATATTGCACGCGAAGGGCGTTGTAAGCCTTTTGAGTATATCAAAAAATAAAATTAATTATTAAAAAATAAAAAACC
The DNA here is from genome assembly GCA_914767945.1 of Eilema depressum. Taxonomy (NCBI): domain Eukaryota; kingdom Metazoa; phylum Arthropoda; class Insecta; order Lepidoptera; family Erebidae; genus Eilema; species Eilema depressum. The sequence continues at coordinate 6,078,210 of OU612040.1, forward strand.
CGACTGCTGTCTAAAAGATCGAAACGAGCTTGATAGCAGGCGGTACCCATTTGCCAATCATAAACCGAAAGAAATTTAATGGGTACCGCCTGCTATCAAGCTTGTTTCGATCTTTTAGACAGCAGTCGGGTTTTTTATTTTTTAATAATTAATTTTATTTTAACCTTTTTAGTTAAGATATGACATCTATATATTTTTGTATTCTCCTTTTAATTCTCTTCATTTTGATAACCTACTCGATAAATTCGAATGAAAAAAAATTTTTGACGACACATATTTTAGCATCAAAAATCTACCGTATAGTTTTTGTTGGAATTTTATGTACCCTATGACACTCGGGAGATGAATACCTTTCATTTAAGACCCCATTCATCGAAATCCGTCTAGGGGTTAGGCCTGTAGAGGAGAACAAAGAAAACTACATACACACATAGACACATACATACATACATACATACGCGCGAAACACATTACCCTCTCGCTGGCGCAGTCGGGTATATACGATTATTGCTTGAAAATTCTAGAAAATTCTATTTCGAGTCGGACACTATTCAATTGCGAGGCAATTCTCGACAGGCGAGGACGAGCGACCGCCTATTGTATCTGCGAAATTTTAGACGAAGCAACTTTTCCAGTCCTTTTGATAATCGTATCTTGCAGGCAAAAACTCTCCGCGTTTATAGGACCCCATAGGAAGAATCAGTCGGCCATAATCAAGATCCGTATTGTATCTATTTTGCATTTCGTATGCGATAAAGTTGGACTTCATTTTATCAGCGATTATGAAATAAACCAAAGTGATGGTCACAAATGTCACAACAAAGTTCCGTTCTCCATGGTCAAATCGTTATATGAAGATAAGTATTGCAACACTATATTGTTTTCTTAATCACCTAATCGTAATACATAATATAGAGGTAGGTGTAATATAGATATAATCCTTCTGTACGCGTGTTTATCACCTATAAAAAAATTGAGGTCTTCATCTGCCGCATGATAAAGAGCTGGAATGCTTTGTCCGCGCACGTGTTTCCCTCTTCCTACAGTCCCGAGTCCTTCAAGCGGGGCGTGAAAAATCATCTATCAACACTGTCAAGTTAGGGGCCACCATAAAGGTGATTTTCCACCAGAGCAGAGGGGCGAGATGAGACGAGGCGAGGAGAGAATTGAAATCGCACTGACCCTTTTCCACTAAAAATAGCCATCGCGAGCTCGCGCGTGACCGCTGCGCCACCCGTAGACTAGATCAAGATACAGGCACAGTGCTGTTTGAAATTTGCCATACAAATTTCAATTTCAGATTTCAATGGGGTGGTCCAAATTCTACTCTGCTGGGAACCACGCGGCGGTCCACATATATCATAGCACTGGCGGAAAGGGGTTCAGATAAGCTATGTTTTTTAGAAAGATGCGTGTCATGGATGTGTTCTGTGGATGGAGAATAGATTCGAATTTTGAATATTTGTAGGCAGTTTCATAGCACATCTTACCCGCTACGCTACATAGCATAGCACAGTGGACACGGTCACATAGTTTCATTGCTTAGCTTTTACATCTTCGTAGCATAGCTGCATAACACGTCTCTGGTGAAAAGGTAGCCTAAGGTCTCAGTCGCGAACTCAGCGAGTCTCATCTCTCTTTTGTCGCGTTGCCATTACGAATAACTTCCACGAATAAAATTTCTAAGAATACCCAGGATCAGATGCGAACGAAGTCATGAGCCCTGCTAGTTTAAAAAAATTACAATTAATTCCTAATTACCCATCACCTATTTAAGCAATAGGATAAGATTGCTAATCTAATCAATACAAATGAATCTAACGCCTAATCCTTCTAACGCCTAATCTTTCAATTGATAGCTACTTTTAAGTATAAATACAGGGGAATTAATTGCAGAAGTTATTAATTCTTCGTAGCAAGCAAGAAGCAATTATGAAGGGTTTCACTGTAGTCCTATTGGCGTTGGTAGCAGTTGTCAGCTCCAAGAGCATTGACTTCGAAGATGTAGTGGATCTGGAGGACCTCACCGCATATAACTACCACGCCAAGATCGGTATACCTTTAGCTGAAGAGATTCGTGCCTATGAAGCTCAACCACAGTCCAGGATTACGGGAGGATCATTCGCTCATCACGGAGAATATCCTTACCAGGTATGAATGAACTCATTGAAATAAAACTACTTTTCAATGGATTAGCGATTTAGTTATTTGTTATTATTTACTTTTAGCCAGACGTATCGGCTACTTTATATATCGCTATATCGCCGCATGGTTCCCGGCAGAGTAGAATTTGGACCACCCCACTTTCCCCATGCCTTGTCGTACAAGGCGACTAGGCGCCCGTCCCCCATGAGCGCGGGCCTGGGTGACGGGTGGAGCCGCCTGTCACCCTAGCAGAAGCAGGCCGCGGCGGCGGCGCGCATTGCGTGCCTCCCCATACCAGGGGGCGAGTTGGGGACTCTGTGGTCCCCACACCGGATGAGGGCCAGATCGAGAGATTTGGCACTGGGTCGGCCGGGGTGCGAGGGATATGACCACGACAACCTCACCTCCGGCAACCGACGGCCCACAGACGGCGTGCGTTTTAGTCGGTTCGAGTCCGACATAACCTCCTCCTCCGGCTCCGGCGGGGGAGGTATCCGTGGGGATTTTTCGCACGTTAAAAAAAAAAAAAAAAAAAAACTAGGCGCCCGTTCAGACTCGGCGGGAACCGCGCGATTTTAGAATCGTGCGGTTCCCGAAAGGGTTTTATTTATATGAGTTAGTTAGTAATCGTTCAGACTTAACCACGCGGTTCCCGCAAGTCTGAACGGGCGCTAAGGGATAGGGCTGTTAAACCTCAGACAGATCGGCTGCCCAAATTCAAAACACAGTAAGGGACATTTATTTTTTACGAAAACACTTTTTTTTCCACATTTCGAACTTTCATAGGGAACCGCATCGACTTGTGAAGACACCTGCTTTAAAATCTTACAAAATAACATATATTTTGACACCATGAAACCTAGTAATATATAATATATATACAGCCCAGTCTCAGCTCAGATGCATGGATCGAGTCAACAATAGTGCCCGGAAAATGGCAATAATAGGCTCACCGCCTATTACGTGGGACCGAATACAATGATTGGTGAAATGTGGGTGCTAATTCACCTGTGCCTAACCCTACCCTAACTGTATTAACCCTAACCTTAATTTTCATGTGAGACTTAGTCGGGGCTGTATATATCTGTCTGATGCTAAACAGCCCTATCCCTTAGTCGACATCGCATGGGAAGTAATGGAATGGGCCAAATTCTACTCTGCTGGTAACAACGCGGCATCTTCGTAGCATAGCTGAATAGCACATCTCCTGTAGAAAGGCAGCCTTATTTTTGAAAGAAAGAAAGAAAGAGAAAGAAAATAAATTTATTAAACCTCACACACACACACCAACATAATATTAATATCGCTATTGATATAATATTATTAATATCGCTATTGATTTTTCTAAGGTTGGTCTCCTGATCGCCTTTCCAATCGGCCGGAGTGTATGCGGTGGATCCATTCTCAATGAAAAGAGGGTAGTGACAGCCGCCCATTGCTGGTTCGACGGTCGCAATCAGGCATCGTATCTTACGGTCATAGCTGAATCCGTCACCCTGTTCGCCGGTGGTCAGAGGCAAGACACTAACGATGTGGTGGTGCATGAACGCTGGAACCCGAGTCTGATTCGCGATGATGTTGCGATCATCAATTTACAGTCTCCTCTCAATTTCAATCGTAAGTATTATAACTTATATGATTAATGAACTCCCTGCGGTGGTTTTCCCAAGCGACTACAATCTGGGGTTCTTCAAGAAGGGTATTAGAATGTTTCTTCAGGGTCAGCAGCGTGAGTGTGACGCCCCTTGTATTGCATACATCCATAGGGCACGGTGACCACTTCCCATCAGGAGTGCCGTGTGCTTGTCTGCCACCTGAGTGGTATAAAAATAAAAATAGTAAACATATATATCCGTGTGGTGACGGAGAATGAATACAAGTATCACCACCCCATCTCATCCGAAGGGTGTCGTAAGAGGTGACTAACGAATAAATACGCAGACGATATCACTGCGAGAGAAGGAAAACTCGAAATAAACCCTGTACCAACCTACCCAGCGTGGAAACAGTAGGCCAAAGCTTCCCAATATTGGAAAAGGTAAGGTGTCAGACAAGCACACGGCCCACCTGATGGAAAGTGTTACCGTGGCCTATGGACGTATGCAACACCAGGGGCGTCATACTCCTGCTGCCGACCCTGAAGAAACCTTCTAATGCCCTCCTTGAAGAACCCCATATTGTAGTCGCTTGAGAAAACCACCGCGGGAAGTTCATTCCACAGCTTGAGTGTCCAAGGGATGAAGTGCCTTTCATACCGCACAGTGCGCACCGTTTCCGGTCGCAATGTGTGAGGATGAATTATTATTCCCCGCCTATGGCGAGAAGTGCGATGACAGATGTAGCTGTAGGCATCATGTCAAACAGTTCATCTGAGTCTGTGTCCGGCACAATATAAATAAATTGCCTCTTGAGATACAGGCTTGCCTAGTTCAAGAGGTAAAACATGATAATTACGGTACAGATTTTTGTAGCTATCCCTGTCTTATTGTACCTACCATGTATCTGTGAATAAACATTTTCATTTATAAAAAAAAAGTTACACATATTGATAAGATAACACACTTGTCCTATGTTTTGTCGCGTGGATATGTCAAGTAAAGTATGGAAGAATAGGACGTAGGACATCGGGTAAGTAAACATTTTTGGTGATGCGAATAATGACACAATATTTTTTTACACAGAATATGTTGCCGCCATCGCTCTGCCTCCTCCTAGTGCAGCCAACGATAAGTTCGCTGGCAAAATAGCAATTGCTTCTGGATTCGGTCGTACTGGCGATGGTAAGTGGTTTTTTTTAATCTTTCTATAGTAAACTCGTCCCCCTACCGTCCTTACTGTCCCGGGTCCTTTAAGCGGGGCGTGGAAAAGCATCTGATGAGGCCGTCAAGCTGAGTGCCACCATTGTAACAAAGTAGGTACGTGTCTATAATAGTGACCCTCTTTCCAAGACTTTGCCCTCAGCTTATCATCAGGCAAGGCGAAATCAAATTGACGTGTCCTATATATAAAAAAAAACCTATGATAAAAGCCCCGAAGACAATGGCAATTCATTTGCCGGTGTATTTTAGAATAAAATGATGAAGCGTCGGTAGCTTAGTGATTAAGGAATCGGCCTTACGACCAAGAGGTCCCCGGGTTTATATCCTGGCCATTACACTACCGACGTGAACTCACTCCTAACACAAGCACTTAGCTGGAGGGAATAGAGAATATTAGTAATTTCGGTTGCTAATATTATTAAAAAAAGACGTGTGGCACTCGGGGACTGCCGCGGTAAAGCTATTGCATAGCATTTTTTATGAACTTATGCAATTATAATAAATAATAATATAATTTGAGTCTGAGTCCGAGTCCGAGTCCGAGTCCGAGTCCGAGTCCGAGTCCGAGTCCGAGTCCGAGTCCGAGTCCGAGTCCGAATCCAAGTCTGAGTCTGAATCTGAATTTGAATGTGAATTTGAATTTGAATTTGAATTTGAAAACTAACAACTTATGCAATTATAATTACTTACGTTAAGTGGAGCTACTTCGGAGCAGCGTCTAGATTCGTGCGAGCTCGGAGTTGGGGGTGTTACCTTTTTTCGTTACGGAATTTCTGGATTCGGTCTCCACGCTCAAGGCCCGCGATAGAAGCTATGCAATAGCTTAAAAAGTCTACCTATATGGGATTGACGGGTTAGTTCTGTTTCCACGTTGACCGATTTCTTTGGTTTTAGAACGTAAATGACGAATTATCATAATTTTTGTTGCTATGGAAGTGAATGCATAAATTCAGGTAGCTTGGCTTATTTTACCAAAATTGGCATGCAATTTCAAAGATCAAATATATATAGCAATGTCAAATGGATATAATTGTTTATAAGTAAGTATAATCATTTATTGAATTGTCAGTACAGGTAGCCGGGTTCGGGACTCCGTGGTCCCCACACCGGATGAGGGCCAGATCGAGAGATATGGCCCTAGGTCGGCCGGGGTGCGAGGGATATGGCTACGACAATCTCACGTTTTATCTAGTCGGTTTGAGTCCGACATAACCACCTCCTCCAGCTCCGCCGGGGGAGTAGACCCTGGGGAGTCTTCGCAAGATAAAAAAAAGAAGTACAGGTAGCCGGTACCACTAACCTGTTTCACAAATTAACACTTCAGAAATCGTTGTACAAATTAGGAATTGTACCAACTATCTGGAAACGTTTCTCTTACTATGCTATCTACACAGGTGCCGGTCACGGAATCACTCAGGCTCAACGGCTCAGCGCTGTGGAGCTGCCTGTGATCAGCAACGCTCAATGTGCCTGGGTATATAACATCGTGGTCGACAGCACCATCTGTGTGAGCGGCACTGGAGCCAAGAGCACATGCGGAGGTGACTCCGGTGGTCCTCTTGTAACTGAACGCGACGGCCAAAAGATACTGGTACGTTTTTTTATACCACTTAAGTAGCAGACAAGCACACAGCCTTTTTTTTTATATAGGACACGTCAATTTGACTTCGCCTTGCCTGATGGTAAGCTGAGGGCAAAGTCTTAGAAAGAGGGTCACCATTATAGACACGTACCATGCTACAATGGTGGCATTCAGCTTGACGGCTTCGTCAGATGCTTTTTCACGCCCCGCTTAAAGGACCCGGGACTGTAGGAGGAGGGAACTGCAAGGCGAAGTCAAATTGACGTGTCCTATATAAAAATAAAATCGTCCAAGTGCGAGTCGGACTCGCCCATGAAGGGTTCCGTAGTAGCAAAGGCGAAAATTGTGGTTTATGACGTATTAAAAAAAAACTACTGACTGGATCTCGTTCGAACCAATTTTTAGTGGTAGTTTGCATGGCAATTTACATCATATATTTTTTTTAGATTTATCATTCTCTTATTTTAGAAGTTAGAGGGGGGGGGGGGGGGGGGGAGGACACATTTTTCCACTTTGGAAGTGTCTCTCGCGCAAACTATTCAGTTTAGAAAAAAATTATGTAAGAAACCTCAATAGCATTTTTAAAGACCTATCTATAGACAAGACACCCCACACGTATGGGTTTCATGAAAAAAAAAAATTTTGAGTTTCAGTTCTAAGTATGGGGACCCCCAAAATTTAATGCTTTTTTTTTTTATTTTTGTGTGAAATTGTTAATGCGGCTTACAGAATACATCTTCTTACCAAGTTTCAACAGCATAGGCCTTACAGTTTCGGAGAAAAGTGGCTGTGACATACGGACGGACAGACATGACGAATCTATAAGGGTTCCGTTTTTTGCCATTTGGCTACGGACCCTAAAAAACACAAATAAACTCTTCAGGTTTATAATATTAAACTACTACGAGTGAATATATGTATAAGTATTCTTTTTTTATAGATCGGTATTACCTCCTTCGGCTCTGCATTGGGCTGCACACTCGGATTCCCTGCTGCTTTCGCAAGAGTCACCTCCTTCCAACCCTGGATCGAAGCCCTTTTGTAAGCGTTGTAACGAATCGAATAAAATTAATTGAAATCACAATTTATTCTATTATTTACTCCTCCACATCGCAAGCCTCTCGGGGTCTTCTTCGTCAATCTTGTCGATGGAATCCGATTCTCAGCAGTCCATGGATTCACCGTGCGGTCACCGGGTCCATAGCGTGATACAGAGAGGAACACCGTGACGGCGACTGGGACTTGCGACCCAGATGTAGGTTTAGGGTGGCCACCTTGTGATGCATCAGCGCTCACCTCCACCGTCAGTAGTGTTCCCCCCCCCCTACCTATCCAAATTTGGTAAGATCCTATCAAAGCCGCTTTTGATATTCGATTTAGTAAAGAGCTTACTGAAGCTCTTGGCAATCCGAGGTCTTTATGTAAGTTGTACAGGGATTTAGCTGGAATTCCCCTTACTCCTACTTTTACGGCGTAGAGTTTAGTCACGTAGCCGTTTTTGGTTAACTCGTTAATCAAGTCAAAGTATTTGTTCGTCTTTATAGCGTGGTCTTTAGGTATATTAGTTTCCCACGGTACTGTGAGTTCTACAAGCACTGAACGCCTATGCGATCGTGAAAAAAGGAATATGTCGGGTCTGGATGATGAGGCAAAGATATCCTCCGGTATTTTAAAGTGCTTCTCATACGTGTCTACGAGTATTGTCCAGTCAACGGCAGCTATCAAAATTCGCCAAATTTTTATTGGGAAATCTATCAGATTTTAAGCCGTGGTTCCCGGTGGAGTAGAATAGGGGGCCACCAATCTCTTCCTGTGGGTGTTATAAAAGGCGACTAAATGTACGATTCCGAAGCCGACCGCTTACGACAACTGCAGACGCATGCAATAGATACAGCGTACCCATTACTTGTTAAACTCCGATACGGATAAAGGGGACCATTGAGAAGCCGCAATGAATTACGCGTATCTGCTGCGTGCGTCTGCAGTTGTTGTCGTATGCGGTCACCTTCGGATTCATACCTTTACGCTTGCCTGCTGAAATAAATATAGCTAATTTTAAATTGTCCTAAAGTTATCCAGTTTTCAGAAAGCTTGGGGTAGTTTTCTGAAAAGTCGATAACTCTTGGGACAGTTTAAGGTCTTTATGGTCTCATTCAAAATAACAGATTTGCACCAAATGTTGGTATACTCAAAATGGTAATGGCTTCATTTTGATACCTTCTCGATATGTTTGAGTGAAAAAAAATTGACAATATACGTTTTGGCGCCAAAAATCCGCTATTTAGATTTTTAAAAACTAATGATCTTGGTGTCACTAACACAAACACGACGAATCAAATGACAACTCGCATGTCAAAATCCGTCTAGCTGTTCAGGTTGCAAAGCGTAGAAATGGACAGACATACCTACAGACATACATAGTCTCGAAAAACATTACCCTCCTTTTTTCGGCAGTCGGGTAAAAAGGTAGGTAGACAGGTGTGTAAACTGGAGGTAGGTAATAAGAATAGGTAAATAAAAATAACAAAATAAAATAAGAAAAACATTATATTAAAACACAATGTAACAATAAATCTCAATATTAAACATTATTATGTGCTGGAGATCACGCTTTTGACAAAAATAAAAGATAAATAGCATACAATCTAGATAAATAATTATTAAAACTAAGCCGGCGGGGCAGTCCCCCTAGACAAGAAGTGACAATAATTCGTTAGTAAAATAGAAAATTCTCTCTTCATCCTCTCATCCTAGCGTTAATTCCCAGTCGCATCCGAAGCTTTTCAGCTCGGAGTCTGGGGTCCGCTTTACCAGTCATAACTATGGATTTGGCTAGACCTCGATATTTTTTCATGAAGCGATTGCCATCTGACCTCCACAGCCCAATGGTAACATTAGGCGATATCGAAGCTTTGCAGCTAGACCGTTGTTTTTTTGGATTTTTTTAGGGCTCCAACTACCCGTAACGACTGCCATTGATGTTTTTATGGCAACCGGGACCGACGGCTTATCGTGCTCTCCGAGGCACGACCAGATCAATGCAAATACCCATATTTCATGAACACAAATATTTGCACTGAGCGGGGATCGAACCCGCGCCTTCTGCGTAGCGGCCGCGTTCACTACCGCTACGCCACGGAGGCTGTCAAACGGACGGAGAAAGAATACCTACAAGTATCACCACCCCATCTCATCCGAAGGGTGTCGTAAGAGGTGACTAACGGAACAATACGCAGACGATATCACTGCGAGAGAAGGAACACTTGAAATGGAACCCTGTACCAACTACCGCTACAGTGCTACACCACAAAGGTTGTCGCATGGCGGTAGTGTAATTTAATTACATACATTCTCGTACATACATACATATACTCACGCGTGTAAATCCCCGAAGGGGTAAGCAGACGTGTATTATCTTATCAATCACTTTTTGCCAACTATGATTTTCGGTTCGACGTCATATTGTCGTCTAGCGGGCTCTTATTCATGGACTGTATGTTTACTGTTGGATGGAGAACAGCCCTGTCCTAACCGATTAGGCGATTAACACACGATACCGCGCTCCACTGCGGAGGGCGGTGCAGTAAGGCGGATTTTGTAGCGGTGCTCCGCGCGGTAAGGCGGTTTAGGCGCCTGTCCGCGCGGATGGACTTAACGTGCAATCAATTTGATCAGAGAGACTAGACGCAAAGAATTTTACGAAAGAATCTCTAAGTGGGACTTCACGTTATTCTATAAAAGTTTGAAAGAACACGAAGATATTTTTTTTACTATACGCGAATGTCATTTTTAAATTGCAACTCGTCCTGCATCCGCGCGGTTATGCGGCGCCCCGTGTGTGAGGCGCCGCTCCTCCGCTCGGACGGCAGCGCGGAGGGGCGGTGGCGGCGAGAAAACCGTGTATGTGTGTTAGGTATAGGTATCAGCGGATTTAGTAGAGGCTAATGCATCGTGAGATCCGCTTCACCGCCAACCGCGGCGGTAGGCGGTGCAGCGTGTTAATCGCCTTAGTGTTGTGGATATCTCAATAGACCCCAATATTGTTAAGTAGATGTGTCAGGATGATCTGGTGCACGTCTCTGAAGACGGTCCTCACGTTGTCAGTGTCAGTGGCGGTGGTGAAGTGGAAGTAGCATTCCCTCGGGCGACGCATCTCACCGATCACGAATCTCTCGGCGGAGGTGTGGATCTGACGGCGTTCGCGCTTCTTAGTAATGATATCCTGGAAGCAATGATTTATTTAAGTGGATAGTACTCATATTAAATATTACACGTTTTTATAGCAGAGCAGAACGCCGCGTGGTTCCTAGCAGAGTAGAATTTGGGTCACACCATCTCCTCCCTTGCGGCGTCGTACAAGGCGACTAAGGGATAGGGCTGTTTAACATCAGACAGATATGACAGTCCCCGTGTGGTGAAAAGCAACCGGCGTGGAAATCTGATTCCCGCAACCCATTGCAGGGATGAAAAGTACTCGAGTATTTATTTCTATTTATTTATACTTTATTGTACTTGTACACCATTTAAAATACAAAATTAAAAATATATGACTAAGGAATCAGTACAAGGGCGGTCTTTTCGCTTTGAGCGATTTCTGCCAGGCAACCTTTGGATGGTCATAATGTTTGTAGGATTGAGTGTTAATTGTTTTGGCGTACTTTCAGTCTATATCATAGGTATATACCTACTTAAAACAACGGCGTCATACCTAATTTAGGTACATTAAGTACTTTTTCATCCCTGGAATAGACCTATATCTTATTCCCGACAATAACCTATCCCTGTACAGAATTTTATGTTATTTCAGACTATAATCAATCACTAGTTTCAGTCGAAGTTTTAGCGTGATCGAGTAGCAATACCAAACATCTACACACGCTTTCATAAGTTAGTAGGATGTCATAGAAATTTTATTACATCATAAGCAACTAGATGGCGCTCCTCGATTTAAATTGAAGCTATGGTTAGCTGCTCGGGTTTGGTACAAGTAGGTCATATTATTATGAAGTAAGTTAGACTGAAAAGTATCTGAAAAGACTGTTAGGTTAGCATAAGCGGAAACAGACTCTTGGAATGTACTGCATTATGCTCTATTTTTGTAATCACCTTTGTGGACTGTTCAGGGGTGATTTATAGTGATAGTGTGTTAGAATTTAGAAGTTACATGACTATTATATATTGCCATCAAAACATCTGCTATTGAAGTAAAACTATGTTATGTATTTTCAACGGGTTTCTGGCGATTTATTTGGTAATTTAATATTATAATTATTTACGCTGATTCTGACATTTCGTTTACTACTTTTCATGTTCATGGGTGGGATACTATTCATCCCTGGGTGGGATAAGTTGCAGGAATCAGCTTTCCACGCTGCTTGCCTTTCAGCAACGATGGTCACAGGAAGACTTAAGATGGTAGTTGTCACATAGGTACTTAGTTTGAAGTTAAAAGAAAAAGTGGACCTAATTTATCTTAGAGTACAGTAACTATGTTGAATTGTTGGTATAAATAAATAAAATGAGTCAATGCCTCATACAAGTATCGTTTAGTCTTGTTGTTTATAATAGAAAAAATGAAATTTATAATAGAAAAATTGCGATACAATTCTTTAAAAAGTGTTTTTACTTTTTAACGGATTCTATCGCGATTTACTTGGTATTATTTACGTTTGGCCAGTACACTTTCCGCCGACCCACCCGCGACCAGCCCCCCTAGACAAGTGGCAGGCAATTCGTTGCTCGGCGTATGATGGAATGGAATAGAATGTCAAATGTATGGGATTTGACGTATATGACAGGCGTCAGCGAATGTTACAACCACTTGTCTAGAGGGGTAGGGCTGCTTAAAAATAGCCGAAACTTACTACTAAAGGTAAATATAATACCAAAAATTTCAATTTTGAATTTCAACTTGATATCACAACCCCGCGTTTACACGCTGCCCATCGCATTGCTCATCGTGTTGCCGGAAATATTCCCACGAATAATGCCCTAGCATTCACACGTACGCATCATCGTGTTGGTCCGCATTACAGTATTCGCCCTGCAACGGAGACGGACGTAAACGTATGGAGGACAACGCTGTAGCAGTGTACGCATTATGCTTTTACAGCATAGCGAATTGATTAAATAGATTAATAATAAAAACTATCACTTTCAACTACCTATACACTTTCCGTAGATGGATATAAATATTTTTAAAAGTAAATATTCGAGGAGCAATAACGAAAGCCGTGTTTACTGATTAGCGCCATCTAGCGGTCTCGTATAGTTCATCGCGCTAGTATTGCCGCTCCTTTGACTCGCGCCGCCAAGCCGACATTCGCAGCAACATACGCGGCAGTACTTGCGCCATGACGAATATACCATTCACACCACGTCTCTGCCCACTTCTCTCGCCACTTCCCTCGCTCTGCCGCGAGTATGTAAACGCAGCATAATAAAGAGAAAATTTCTTGACAGATCTAGACGGACAACGGAGTGATCCTATAAGGTTATTTTTCCTTTTGACGTACGGAACCTTATAAATTAATATTGTTAACCGCAAACCTCGAGAACGGCTCAACCAATTCACCTAATTTTTTTTCTTATGTTCCTTAAGGCGGCCACCCATTTACAGTCCGCCTGCAGTTTTTCATCTGTCCGGCGGCCTGCAGTCCTTATGTCACCAATGTCGTCAGAATTTTATTACCTCAGACTAAAATAATAACATTATTTTATTCTTTTAGTCTGATGTTATTACGTATAAAATGCCTACGGCCATAGACTGTCCGGCCTTTAACTGTCTTTGCTGACCGAAATCGTCAAGCGGCCACACACATATACCGTCAGTCCAAAGTCGTATACGAACTGTAAGTGTCTGGGCTATTGCGATGAACTGACAGACCGATATCATCCGGTTGTCGTTCGATAAACTGTTTGTGGGTGGCCGCCTTTAAGTTTCACGGAATGTTTTTATTGAATAAAGTTGACACAGGTCTCGGGATCGGGGGATGGAACAGATTTCCATGCGGACGAATTCGTAGAAATTATATTACACCACCAGCAACTAGATGGCGCTTATCGATTTAAATTGAAGCTATGGTTAGCTGCTCGGTCTTGTTATATTAAGACTGGAAATAATACAGATTTTTGATTTGACGATAGGTATTAATTAATTGATTGATTAGTGCTATTTGCAATATTTTTGTACTTAATCACTTCTGTGGATTGTACAGGAGTGATAAAATTAGAATAGGATTCCAGTCAATAAGTACTAAGTACTATATTCTGTGAAATTTTCACATAATGTTCATTGCATCAGTGCTACAGTCCCGGGTCCTTTAAGCGGGGCGTGACGTGAACGTGACCCTCTTTCCAAGACTTTGCCATCAGCTTACCATCAGGCAGGGCGAGGTCAAATTGACGTGTTCTATATTAAAAAAAATCCAAGCCTTAGATTTATAGTATACTAGCTGTCCCGGCTAACTTCGTACCGCCATATTTTTCCCGTTCCCGCTGCACCTATTTTCTCATCCTTTAAACCTTCCCTGGACACCCACGAATATTTCAAGACTAAAATTAGCCAAATCGGTTCAGCCGTTCTTGAGTTATAAACTAACAACGAAAAGTGGCATTGATTTTTATATATTAGACTAGCTGTCCCGGTGAACTTCGTACCGCCATATTTTTCCCGATCCCGCTGCACTTTTAAACCTTTCTTGGACATTCACGAACATTTCAAGACTAAAATTAGCCAAATCGGTTCAGCCGTTCTTGAGTTAAGCTAACAACGAAAAGTGGCATTGATTTTTATATATTAGAAGATATACATGTACATTATATTATATAGAGCGCGCGTATCACTCAGGTCTTTGGCGCCGAGCATAGGCAGACACTATGCGATGGTGTAGTGTACCTATAGTGACGTTTCATGCATTACCGAAATATCAATTGTTGCACTTAAGAATGTAATGTAATGTTATGATCTATTTTAATACTAGCTTTTGCCCACGGCGCCACCCGCGTGGATGTCGGTTATCGCGACCAAACATAGCCTATGTCCTTTCTCAAGGTCTAATCTACCCCTATACCAAATTTCATCCAAATCGGTCCAGTGGTTTAGCCGTGAAAGCGTAACAGACAGACAGACAGACAGAGTTACTTTCGCATTTATAATATTAGTATGAATATGGATGTAATGTGAATTTTTGATAGAGTATAAGAATTGGTTAGTCCCAAAAGAGTTGATATTTAAACTTACAGTAAATAGACTCTTGATAAACATCTTAGTTCGTGTGTATTCATCCCCAGGGGAGTCAAATTCATTATACTGTGGGAAGTACGGTGCGATGCTGCGGCCCTGGGACACCTTCTGTTCTAGCAGGTCCTGCTTGTTCAGGAATACTATCAGACCAGCTTCTAAGAGGAACCTGAAACAGGAAGTAAGGCCCCGAATCAGATCAGCATCGAAAAATCGGTATTTTCGAAACCGTTTTTCTTTTTAACTATGAAACCTACAGATCTGGAATTCACATGCCTGCATACTACAAGATATACAGAGTAACTTCACCTTTTCATAAATTAAATAAAAAAGGAGGAAATAGTTGAAAAGAGGCTCTGAACTTCACTCTACTTTTTCTTATGAAACCAAATATTTTCTACAATAGGTATGTATCCAAATAATCTTAAATTTCACATTGTTAAATAAGTGTATTAACATGACGTGACCTTCTTAATTAGTAACCGTCGCCTATAAACGGTTGAAATTTGAGCGAATGACCTTGAGCATTTGTATGGTCAAAGTCATTCGCGTATGTAATCACCTTAAACTAATTATAAAAGGCAATTAGCTGTTGCCCACGGCTTCGCCCGCGTGGATGTCGGTTATCGCTTAGTATTGAGTCAACGCTTTTCGTATTTTATATTCGTATTCTTTCGTATATTTTATACTGAAAAGTTACTAATCTTATATAGCCTGCATCTCAAAATCCTTTCTTAGGGGATGCCTACGTCATGGTAGCTTTATGCATGCAAAGTCTTAGCCCGATCGGTTTAAAATTGACAAAGTTTCATACAAACTTTCATCCCCTATTTTATCCCCTTGGGGGTAGAATTAATCAAAATCCTTTCTTAGCGGATGCCTACGTCATAACATCTACCTGCATGTAAAATTTCAGCACGATCCGTCCAGTGGTTTGGCCTGTGCGTGACTATGTCAGTCAGACAGTCACCTTAGAGTTACATATTATACATATTTAGATTAGCTGACGTCACAGAATCTCTCTGTTCTTACAGGGTCGGCAGCACGAGTCTGACTCCCCTGATGTTGCACTCGTCCATAGGCCACGGTAACCACTTTCCGTCAAGTGGACCGCGTGCTTATCTGCGACCTAAGTAGTATAAAAATATCCTGCTCCAACTTGATCACCAGGCCCTCGATTCTGCTAAAGCACAACCACTGTCACACCACAGAGACTGCGAGAAAATTCCATTTGATTTCAGCCTTTAAAGCAGCACATTTAAAGTTTAAAATTAAATGGCTTTTTGTAGAGTGAACGAAAGCGTGTAATGAAAATATTGTCATTTAATTTTGGACTTTAACTCTATAGTAATAGAGTCTAAAATTTAATGCCAATCTTTGCAGAGATTGTGGCACGACAGTGGTTTTGCTTTAGCAGAATCGAGGGCCAGGACATTACCTGCTCTGCCAGACATCGCCGAACAGCGCCAGGGCTTCAATCAGCCTGTTCTGTGTGTGGTCTTCTCTCAGAGTCTGGTCGAAGTCACTGCAGGCGACGAGGAACCATATCGCGTTGATACCTTCGAATACCTTGAAAAGTCAAAGTTAAAAATTGTCTTTCTATTTATATCAGTACCTTGTAACCGCTAAGTACCTTAGTATTCTCTATTCCCCCTGACGGTCAGACGGCGGTCCCCCGACGAGACAAATGACAAAGGGTCAATACTTAGGGTAGGTCATTATGTAATAGTTATTATTTTACTTTTTATAGGTTCTTTTTGGGTCGGGGGTTTTTAAAATTTTTAATTTTTTTTTTCATTTCATGTTTTTATAGGTAACCGCTGAACCGATTTCCATAAACTTGCAGTATCGTGATGTATAAATTATGACCTTTCATTTGATACCCAACACGGGTATATTTGAAAATATTAGATTTTGCATTGCTACTTTCACTCCTCATATATTTCAAATGGCTGAACCGATTTTTATGAAACATAGCTAAGAACACTCTCGACTAAACCATCTTTCAAATAAAAGAAACAGAATCAAAATCGGTTCAGTCGTTTTGGAGCTACGATGCCACAAACAGTCTGACACACACACACACACACACACACACACACACATACACACGTCAAACTTATAACACCCCTCTTATTTGTCGGGGGTTAAAAAGGTGACCGACAAGCACGATGGGTACATCTGATGGAAAACGGTCGCCGTGACTTATGGACGTATGCAACACCAGGGGCGTCACACTCGAGCTGCTGAACCTACGGGAACCTTCTTATGCCCTTTTTGAAAAACCCCATATTGTAGTCGTTTGCAAAAATCACACCAGGGCCGGGATTTAAACTTTCACGGTCGTTCACATTACTATAGAACTATCGGGATATTTATCATGTATTGTTTGGAGTTTCCGATATTTCGGCGCTGTTGCAAGCACCATGGTCACGGAGGAACTGTAGTACTGGCGGTAAACGGTGAAAAAGTTTTTAGGAGTACATTATATCGATCTACCCTCTTTCGAGTTCTTTTGCTACGCGTATGGACACTACCACTGGTTTCACTCTCACTACAAACTCGAACTCGATCTCGATCACGTTCACGACACACTATGCTTACTGTATCCACTCGCGATTTTGTTTTGGCTTGCTCCCGGTTGTTTTTACATAGAACTCCAAACAATACATGGTAAATATCCCGATAGTTCTAATAGTAATCACACCAGGGAGTTCGTTCTACAGCTTGAGTGTGCGAGGGATGAAGTTCCTTTCATACCGCACAGTGCGTACTGTTTGCGGTCGTAATGTGTGAAAGATGAATTCCCTGCCTGTGGCGAGTGGTCCGATAATAGAATTTAGCTGTATTTACAAAAGTCAAAAATATCATTAGATCCCGTTGGATCCATTCAATCTCTTCTGAGTATCTTAGTAGGTGGCTAAGGGATAGGGCTGTTCTCTATCCGACAATAAACATACAGGCCATGATAAAGTGCCCGCTATACGGCAATAGGCTCGCCCCTTATTACGTGGGACCGAAAATTATAGTTGACGAAATGTTGGTGTTAATATATCTCTGCCGACCTCTTTGGAGGTTTACAGGCGTGAATTATAAATAATAATAAATAAATAAATACTGTAGGACATTCTACACAACGCCATCTAGACCCAAGGTAAGCATAGCTTAACTAGCTTGTGTTATGGGTTCTAGAATGCGGATAAACATACTTAGATACATTTTTTTTTGTAAATACATACATATTATATATAGAATACACCCAGACCAATGCATATACTCATATTCATGCACACAAATATTTGCACTGAGCTTCTGCGTTCACTACCGCTACGCCACAGAGGCAGTCAATGTATGTATGTGTGAACCAATGCACAACGTGGCTCTGTCCTGGGAAGGTAAGAGACAGGCAAGAGGCTCATAGGGTCTTTTATTGTGTGGAGGAACAAGGTGTGTTGTCCCTCCAACACAAAGGGAGGATCCTCCGACTAGGCAAGGTGATCACGCCTGGCGGGCCGCAGCCCAACGATTGTTGTTGGGATGTTGTATATAGCTTGTACCAGCGCTGGAACTTCACTTTCGCGATTCAGGATTCGTAGTGACGTAGTAGTTCGGCTTGCTGTCGCTAGATGGCGCTGTGTACATGTGGTATCGCCACAATTGTATTAGTATTTCGTGATGGACTTACCTGTATCCATTTTTTCCTCTCCCCCCTCTGCCCCCCAACGTCGAACATCCAAAACTCTTGAATTCCACCGTGCATTGATTTTGGCACCTGAAATACAGCTACATCTATATATCTTCTTCATCCTGGCGTTAATTCCCAGTCGCATCCGAAGCTTTTCAGCTCGGAGTCTGGGGTCCGCTTTACCAGTGTAGCTGCAGATTTGGCAATACCTCGATATTTTCCGTGAAGCGATTGCCATCTGACCTCCACAACCCAATGGTAACATTAGGTGATATCGAAGCTTTGCAGCTAGACCGTTTTTTGTTGACTTTTTAGGGCTCCAACTACCCGTAACGACTGACGATCAAAGATGTTCTTATGGCAACCGGGACCGATGCCGATGGCTTAACGTGCTCTTCGAGGCACGATCAGACCAATGCAAATACCCATATTTCATGAACACAAATATTTGCACTGAGCGGGGATCGAACCCGCGCCTCCTGCGTAGCCACGGAGGTTGTCAGCGTATCATATAAATTGTATAAAGGTCTTATCTGTACATATTTAAAAAATGTATAAGTAGTTAAAATAACTTTAACTGTAACTGTCCGCGATAGTCGCAACACGCGGGTTTTTTGTTTGAAAACTCTTGGTCAGTCTTAAAATCTTACGTTTGTTTGATCGCAGTCGGATAAAAGAGCCGGAAACATGAGCATGCAGGCATCAGTGGGTTGACCATGAAAACCTATCGTAATCATATCGTAAACGTAACGAGAGCACAGAGTACTGCGATTGGCAGGCTTCACCCACACACACGCTCACAGTTGGCAGGCGGCCAATCACAATGCTCCGTGCTCTCGTTACGTATACGATACGATTACGATAGTTGTTCGTGCTCACCCCACAGTTCTGTTAGCAATTTTATGCAAATTACTCGAAATATAGAATTCGCATATTACAGTTGCTACGCGGAATCGGCGTAGCCTCTAGTGTAGCCATCGGCGTAGCAATATGCTACAAACCGTAGAACTTTTCTTCATGTGCGCGTAGGCTCATTGTGCGACAGTGATTGGCTGACACGATTTTGTATCTCGCTCACTCTTGTGGTAGCATTGCTTCCAATGCTTATATAATATATACTTGGGATGACATTTTTTGCGATTATAGTATAGATATTATACAAGAAAAGACGGCAACCGATCCGTAGTCATACCAAATTGCCACACTGGTGTGACTATAGTTTCTTTTTTTATCCGTAGTCACATTAGTATGACTATGGATAATTCTTATTTATCCGTAGTCACACAGTATGACTACGGATAAATAAAAATTATCCATAGTCACAGTGTGACTATGGATAAATAAAAGAAACCATAGTCACACCAGTGTGGCAATTTGGTGTGACTACGGATCGGTCGTCGAAAAGACGTAGAACTAACAATGTGAACATAGATTTTCATGCCTATTACATATTTGTACTCAGCGGTTATCGAGAATGCTACTTGCCTTCACTTTGAATTCAATTTTCTGTATACCAGTAGTTTTCTGCCTGCACCGCAGGATGTCAGCGTCTGAAGGGACATAGTCCGGTTTTTCGATAAGGTCTATTCGGTCCAAAAAACTGAAAATAGTACGCAAAATATTAGCAGAATTCGTAATATTACGACTAAAGCGGGGAATTCACTATCAGACTGCCCGCGGGCCACTTTCCCGTGTTGAGAATCATTTTAAGCTTCGTTTACATACTCGCGGCAGAGCGAGGGAAGTGGCGAGAGAAGTGGACAGAGACGTAGTGTGAATGGTATATTCGTCATGCCGTCATGCCGCGAGTACTGTCGCGTATGTTGCTACGAATGTCGGCTTGGCGGCGCGAGTCAAAGGAGCGGCAATACTAGCGCGATGTACTATACGAGACCGCTAGATGGCGCTAATCAGTAAACACGGCTTACGTTATTGCTCCTCGAATATTTACTTTTAAAAATATTTATATCGATCTACGGAAAGTGTTACATAGTAGTTGAAAGTGACAGTTTTTATTAATAATCTATTTAATTAATTCGCTAGCATAATGCGTACACTGCTACAGCGTTGTCCTCCATACGTTTACGTCCGTCTCCGTTGCAGGGCGAATACTGTAATGCGGACCAACACGATGATGCGCGTGTATGAACGCTAGGGCATTAATCGCGCGAATATTTCCTGCAACAACGCGGGGTTATAGCGACAGGGACTGTGATGAAAAGGCTAAAGTATATAATAACACTTTCTGTAGCTAGATGGCATCATTTGCCATTCTATTTGCAAGCCCAAGACTGTCCTGTCACATTCACTGCCGTCTACCGTCTCTTTATGAATTTATTTAGCTTTAAATATTGACAGCCTCCGTGGCGTAGCTGTAGTGAACGCGGTCGCTACGCAGGAGGTTCGATCCTCGCTCAGTGCAAATATTTGTGTTCATGAAATATGGGTATTTGCATTGGTCGTGCCTTGGAGAGCACGTTAAGCCGTCGTTCCCGGTTGCCATAAGAACATCTATAGCAGTCGTTATGGGTAGTTGGAGCCGTAAAAAGTCCAAAAACAACGGTCTAGCTGCCAAGCTTCGATATCGCCGTTGGGTTGTGGAGGTTTTTTTTTTTTTTTTTTTTTATTTTTTTTTTTACTGACGCCTTCAACACGAAGCTGAAGCCTATGCTCGCAATTGGTTATTTTAACTAGTCTCCTTATTATAAAGAAACCCTCACAGGGTTCTGTTTTCTTAACTAATTTATCTTTATTTCCTATTAATTTTGCTCTCGCTTTCATTCTGTCCTCTTTGTCATTCCAGTTCTCGCATTTATTCCTCTCGCACTTTCTTACTGTACCTTTCATACTTTGGGGATAACAAAAATGGGGGGGGAGGGGGATGTTTAGTTGTTTGCGTCCTTTTTTATTTATATTATTCTCAGATACAGGTGTCTTATATTCTAATTTTAATGCTATATACATTTTCATTCTTAAATCTATTTTATGATCTAGTATACATGTACATGTTTATTTTACGTTTGGTATATATTTTACAGTTATTCTCTTGAATTTTTTACATTACGTTGTATCTCCCATTTGTTATTTATTTATAAATAGCAGTGCGAGATATTTAATTGCTGTTCCTTCTTAAGACTATTTTTATTATTTTCTCCCAATATTCAAGGAAGTAGTTTCTGTATTTTTTGGACATGAGTACTGGCAAATTTTTTCCCACTATTTTCATACCTATTTTGTGCTCTATATCGTGTCGTGCCCTTGCGTGTGATATGTCGGGGACACAGGAATCAAACACCGAGATCCAAAGCAGACTGGTTTATTATAACTAAGTAAAATCTACCCGCTACGCTGTTACATATTGTGCCTACCTACGCTAAGTAGTAAGTAGGTACATATATAAAGTATAGTACACAACACTGTCCTCCTCCCATTCATAAACGCCAGTACAAGTAGATTACATCAGGATTACTATAGGTATACAGTTATGACAACAATTCCATATATAATAGGTGTACAATATATTAGACGTGTAGACTTACTCTAACAAAATGATAAATACTAGAACGTAATTTGTAACTTTACATGTACACAATGATTTAATATAGTTTTAACTTTTTAACACATTCTTGAGCAGCTCTCCGACGCACACGTTTATCGGCAACATCATTTTGTATACTATTAGCTTCGTCCAAAGGTGGCGAAGGATTTATTGGCACACTTATATTGGGTACTACTGGGGTTTCATCTATGAAAACTTTAGCGTCTGGCGTCGAACCTGGCCCACTCTCTAACAAGTCTGCGTCAGTTTCTACACTATCTCGCCTACACAATGAATATCGCGACTTCCTACGATCCTTGGTTAATAACTGATCTATATGACGCTTATGCATACGTCCATCGGACTGGACTGTGTACGACACTGGCCCCGAGCGACTGACTACTACAGCATCTGACCACTTTTGATTATTTTTCGAATAATCTCTCATTAATGCACGATCGCCCGGTGCTAACACTCGCAAAGGCGCACCGGCGTCTCTCCGTTCCCGCGTCAGCTGTTCGTCACGAACCCGTTCACCGACGTCGGCACGCAGTAGGTCTAGTCTCCCGCGCAGACGTCTACCAAACATCGCCACTGCTGGCTCGCGTCCTGTAGTGCTATGTTCAGTGTTCCGATACATAAATAGAAATTTGCTCAATGCGGTGTCTTCATCAACCCCCTCCACGTAAGCCTTCTTTAGAACCCTTTTAATGGTACGTACAGCGTTCTCCGCTGCCCCGTTGCTGGAGGGGTGATAGGGGGCGACCAAGGAATGCTTAATGCCGTTAATTTCAAAGTATTTCTTTAACTCTAAAGATGTAAAAGGGGGACCATTGTCACTTACAATTCGTTTAGGTATACCGAAACGCGCAAAAATTTTTCTGAAACGATTGATAACTATTGCGGCGGATGTGGATTTAATCATTTCCGCTTCAATCCACTTTGAGTGGGCATCAATCATGACCAAATAATATTTGTTATGAAGGGGGCCCAAAAAGTCTACGTTCAAGCGGGACCATGGCTCGGTCGGCCATGGCCACGAGTGTGGCGGCGACGGCGCACATACAGGTATTTGCTCGATCTACGCGGCCAAAATTATTTTAATGCATAATTGGTATCTAAACAAGATAAATAAACAATAAAAATACTTATTTTTTTTTAATAATACTATATTTTACAAAAAACGCCTTAGTGGAGTACCTAGTATAGTAATATAGCTTTTTTAAGTTAATTCATCGCTTTCTGATGAATTTTCTATTATTGGATTGTATTCTGCAGACACAAACAGCCAAGGTTTCAGGCAAAAATGTTTTCGCTTTCCTTTTTTTTATATTTCGCATGCTACTTAGCAGAGTTCTGCTCAGTTCAGATCCTCTGCTAAGTACATACATGTGTAATGTATATACTTAGCAGAGGATCTGAACTGAGCAGAATCGGTTAATTATATCTTGATTGCAATTTGTCCTCGAACATTTTCTTGCTAAATCTTGATGGTAACAGCTGAAGTGTTTATTTCTAGCCACAGCTGCATCTCGGAAAGCTCTCCAATTGACAATAATGCCTTTTCAATTATGACTGCGCCATAATCGTTATCGTACACGATTCTTCTTGGCTTTTTGTAATGCACTTTAACACGGAAAAAAACCTTATTGGTCTTTCTCATAATCTCGTACTGTCCTTGTGTCAAATCGGCATCTATAAACATTTGCAAAGCCTGCATTGGTGTCAAGGAGGACTCCTCTTTACTGGGTCGCGTAAGCAAAAATGCCTTTATCTTTTCGGACAATTGATGCATCTTTGTTACCAGATCTACCCAGTTCCACTTTCGCAGCATGTATAAAAGTCTACTTTTCAAAGTTAGAACGTAGTTTTTCAGTCTTTTGCCTTTTGCTCTGGCTCTTTTTGAGAAGTTTTCTCAACAGGTATTCCAAAAGTGCCTTCCAGCCAAGACCGGTTGTATTTTATAAATTTATCTTGAGCTTTGGTTCACCTTTGTTTTATTTCAGATTGCTAATCATGAATTTGGTCGTTATTGTAACCTTCACATGACAAAAGTTTATCTTTTAAATAGTTTAATTTGGCATCTAAAGTAAGGAAATTTTCTTTCTTTATTAGATCAAATAAGTGTTGGCGTGTTACAACTCTTACTCCTGATGCATCTTCTGAACCTAAAACAAACAAATACAATGTAGAAAGTCACTAAAAGATATTTCCTATTTTAAACGATATTTAGCTGAATCTCTTCAATACCTCTAAACTGTATTTATCCGGACGTATCCGGAGATGATTTTCACTGTATTTACAAAGTAAAGGATCAGAGAATAACCTACAATACAAATTATAGCCGGATCTAACCCGATACATAAACAAAAACACTAGCAAAGATTTTTTTTTGAAATAAGTTATGGTGTGAAAATGGGTTTTTTTATCACTACAAAAAAAATATAGCTTGTTAATTGATCATAATTTTATTTATGCATTTTATAAGTCTTTTACCTTGTCCATCAGAATCCATCACTTTCAATTCGTAGGAAGAACTTGAGAATTTAGAAACACACTTCGAAAGTTTGATGTTTAGAAAAGCGCCAACATGAAAAACGCACACTAAGTGAAACGGTCAAATTGCGACTGATGTTACAGAGGCGGGGTGTAAGGTAGCAGGTAGATAAAGCATGGGTATTGTGCCAGGGTTCATATTCTGATCGTGGAACTAGTTTTTATGAATGTTATTGAATTTTTGATAATGGGACTTTTGGCCGCGTAGATCGAGCAAATACCTGTATGTGCGGCGCGGGGAGTGCGCGCTGCGACCGGCAGGCAACGCATTCGGCGCATACGCGTTCGATGTCTGCATCTAACGATTCCCACCACACGTAGTTCCGAGCTATTTGCTTCATCTTGACAATGCCAGGATGACCGTCATGTAGCTCTTTTAATAATCCGGCCCTTAACGACTTTGGGATTACGATACGATAACCCCATACCAAACAACCCTGATCTAAATGTAAAGAGTCCTTCCTATTAAAGTAGGGGTTCTCCGACGCGTCCTGGACGCTCGTCGGCCAGCCGAACTTTACATAGCCTATTACTTTATTTAACAAGGGATCTTTGGACACTTCCGATTTAATTTCTTTAAAACTGAGTGGTAAGTCCTCCTGTATAAAATTTAAATAACTGCACTCTTTTCTATTACCTCTCGCACGATTATTACTCAAGTTCAGAGGTAATCGAGATAACGCATCGGCATAACTATTGTTTTCCGATCTAACGAACTCAATGTCGAAGTCGTATGCGGCTAACTTAATTGCATATCTTTGAAGGCGACTCGCGGCCGTCACCGGTATACCTTTATTCTTACCAAATATATAACTCAGTGCTCTATGATCACTGCGTAAAACAAATCGCCTGCCGTATAGATATTGGTGGTGTTTCGTCACCCCGAATACAATGGCCAAAGCTTCCTTGTCTAACTGTGAGTAATTTGTCTCGGCCGCGGTGAGAGTGCGAGAGGCACAACTCACGGCTCGCTCGACGCCATCCGCGTGCGGTTGTGTTAGGACCGCGCCTATGCCATACGGACTGCTATCCACCGACAATATAAGTGTGACAGACGGATTATAGTGTGCGAGCATCGGTGAACTACTTAACATCTTTTTAATCGCGACAAACGCTTGTTCATTATCGTCATTCCACCGCCACTTAACATTTTTTTTAGTAAATTATATAAGGGTTTTAAAACGATGCTAATATTGACAAAAAATTTGGAGTAAAAATTTACAAGTCCTAAGAAACTTCGTAATTGAGTAATGTTAGTGGGTGACGGTGCTGCAACGATAGCTTGAACTTTCTTTTCATCAGTATGCAAGCCGTATTTGTCTATTTTATATCCTAAATACGTAACAGATTCCTTAAAAAATTCACACTTACTAAAATTAACTCTTAACCCATTATCTTTTAATCTTTTTAAGACCGCCCTCAAATTAGCCATATGAGAAGTTTTGCATTTCCCGCTGACACAAATATCATCTGCAAAAACAGCCGTGAACGGTAGCCCACTCAATGTCTCTTCCATAATTTTCTGAAAATTTTCAGGAATGCACTTAATCCCGTACGGTACGCGTTTATATACAAATGTTCCTACATGAGTGGTAATCGCCGTTAAAGGCTGTGACTCCTCTGCTAAGACACATTGTTGAAAGGCATTAGATAAATCTAGCTTTGTATAATGTTCCCCACCTCCTAATGCCGCGAACAAGTCTTCGATCCGGGGAAGAGGGTAATGAAAATCTTTTAGACGTGGATTAATAGTCACTTTATAATCACCGCATATACGAATACTCCCATTAGCCTTAACGACGGGCACAATGGGTGTTCCATAGTCTGACCTCTCAACCTTGTAAATAACATCTTCCCTCTGCAACCGATCGAGTTCCCGTTCGACTCGACCGCGTAATGCCAATGGTAACGGTCGCGCTTTTACAAACACAGGCGTAACTTCCTTTAAATATAGACGCAGCTTGGTTTTAAATGTACCCAAACCATCAGCAAAAACCTCAGGAAACTCATTCTTTAAAGTTTTAGGTATCGAGTCCACTACGGTCATATTGTGCAAGTCATCTATTACACTGACAGGATACAAATTCAATTCACGAATCCAACTACGGCCCAATAACGGCGGCCCACCGTTTTCTATAACAAATAACTTTAAATTAATATTTTTGTTATTGTACGAAACGCCTACAACAATATAACCCAGCGTCTCGATAACATCGCCCGTGTACGATCTAAATCTTAACACACTGTCAATTGTAGGTATTTTTGAAAACAGTTTATCGTAAAAAGATTTTGATATGGCCGAAATTTTACTGCCCGTGTCTATCTCGAACTTGACATATACATTTTCAATTTTCAATTTAACATAATAGGGACTATCATCCGTTTTTAGGCTTCGCTCACAGTTATTCATAGAATGAAGACTAAAAAAATTACATTCCGCGTCCGAATCACTTTCTGAATACAAATAAAACTGACCTTTAGATGGCTTCTTGTCCGACTCACCACCGTCACTTCTCTTTTGGCCGCACATTACCTTCAAGTGCCCCTTTTCCCCGCACTTATCGCACGAATAATGTTTATACCGACACCTGCTATCCGAGTGTCCTGCCTTACCGCAACGCCCGCACGTTGGTCTCGTCCCGGGCGCCGGCGCCGGCGGCGTGGCCGCGAAGCGCCGCCGGCCACCGCCCGCGCTGCGCCCGCCGCCGCCAACCCGATGCAAACCGTCGTCGTCGGCCGCGCGCAGCGCCTGCGGCACGGCGGCAGCGACGCCGGCCGCGGCAGCGCCCGAGGCGCCCGCCTGACTCGCGTGCCGCTCCGCTGCCTCCAACGCGAGCGCGAGTTCCACTCCGCGCTTGTAATCGACATTTTTCTCCGCAAATAGCCTAGATCGCATTTCCTCACTGTACAACCCCGAAACAAATTGGTCGCGAAGGTTTACCTCCAGAGACGCACCAAAATTACACGTCTTAGCCAAATGCTTCAAACTGTGTAGGTAGGTACGAATGCTTTCACCTTGCTGCTGGTTTCTTTGCCTGAACAAATGTCGTTCTGCTATTTCTGATCTCACGGGTTCCAGGTGATCTTTCACTAAGCTTACCAAAACGTTGAACGATTTGCTTTCCGGCTCTTCGGGCGCACACAGATCGCATATCAAATCGTAACATTCGGATCCGACTAACGTGACAAGTGTAGCCACATGTAATGACGCGTCGATAGAATTTAACGTGATAAATTGTTTCACTCGACGTACGTAAGTGTCCCAATTGCCACCGATTTGAAAAGGTTCCACTTTACCGATCGGCATTTTTCAAAAATTATTTGACCTACACGTATCGACACGTACACACGCACTTTTTTTTTTTTTTTTCTTCGTCGCCAATGATATGTCGGGGACACAGGAATCAAACACCGAGATCCAAAGCAGACTGGTTTATTATAACTAAGTAAAATCTACCCGCTACGCTGTTACATATTGTGCCTACCTACGCTAAGTAGTAAGTAGGTACATATATAAAGTATAGTACACAACAGCGTGGATGGGACAGTCCACCAGGAGGTGGACGACCGTCTCATCCACTCCCGGCTCGCAGGCACATGATGGGTCCTCCTTACACTTGAAGCGAGCCAAGTATTCGGAAAACCCACCATGCCCTGTAAGGAGCTGGGTAGTGGTGCCGGAGATCTCAATTTTTCGGACGACCCTATATGCATCCAGTGCGCAAGGGAAGAAAAGCTTGGTGACTGAAGCCGTAGCGCCCAATCTGTACCTTTCGTCCCATTCGCGAAGCGAGACCTGACGCAGACCTCTCTTCACGAATGAGACGGGGCACAGACTGTAATGCGGCGCAATTTTCGACCGTAGAGCCGCCTCTTTGGCAAGCTGGTCTGCACGTTCATTTCCCTCCAGCCCAGCGTGGGCCTTGACCCAGAATAAGGATATTTCCTTACCCTGGGTCAATCCCCGCTTGATGGCGGACCTGGCCTCAATTGCCAGTGGGTGGAGGGCGTGACGGTTCGTGACCGTCATGAGTGCGGCTCTACTGTCGCTAAAAATACCAAATGTGGCCGCGCCTCGCTTGAGGGCCTCACTGGCCGCTTTGCATATGGCCAGGAGCTCTGCTTGGTAGACGGTGCAGTACGGGGAGAGAGCAAGTTTGAGGGTCTTGGTTTCGGCCCCGTTATCCCACATGGATAACGCGGCGCCGACGCGACCCTCAATCTTGCTCCCATCCGTGAATATATGCGTTTGTATTTGCGCTCTGACGCGTGAGTAATGTTCTTCGTCTACCAGACTTACGAACTCCAGGTTCATATGCTCCGCGGGGTGAGGTGCCTCAATAGCTGGGGCCATCCGCTCAATCTCTCTATCCCCCAACCATGACTGGAACACTCCTCTCTTGGCCTCGTATAACGAGGCCACCTCGCGAACTCTGAGGTCCAAAGGGAGCATTCCAGCCAGGATCAGCCCCGAGTGTAGAGAGATCGTGCGGTAGCCTTTACAAAGCTTTTGAGCGAAACCGCGCTGCACCACATTCAGCTGCTTCCGAACACCAAGCTTCTCCACCGCAGGACACTAGCTACTGGCTGCATATAGCACCGTCGGTTCCACAGCGGCGTTGTAGATGGTCCGGATCACCTCGGGATGCAACCCCCAACTGATCCGGGCCATTCGCGCCAACTTGTGGTAAATACCAATTGCCTTCCTGCATACGTTTGAGACGTGTGTGTTAAACGTGAGTTTGTGGTCGATGGTGAGCCCCAGGATTTTGATTTCTTTGGACAGTCCAATGTCTATTCCGCCCATGCTGAGGCGTGGGACATCGTACTTCAGCCTCCGCGTGATTACCATCGCACAAGTTTTGTGCGGTGCGAATTTCAGCTTATTTCGGATGCCCCACTCCCGCACATGCTCGAGAGAGGCATTGGCCTGTCTCTCAATTTCCAAGGCGCTGTCCCCATCGAACACCAACACCACGTCGTCCGCGAATGCCTGTGCGCGACCTGACCCATTCCCCAGCTGATGCAACAAGGGATCCAGCAATAGGTTCCACAGTAAAGGTCCGCCAATAGAACCCTGGACGCATCCCTTCTCCGTGGAGCGTCTGCACTCCTCGCCCGCATACCTTACCCTTACCTCCCTGTCGCTAAGGTAACTACTGATGACTCGTCTCAAATTCGCCGGACATTTCTCCTCCGCCAGCCGCACTTTAATGGCCGGCCACCAGGCGCTGTCGAAGGCGCCCTCTATGTCCAGGGACACCATAAGAACTATCCTCTTCTCACCGAGTTTAGCCCTTATGTGCCCCATAAGGTCATAGAGGGCGTCCTCGGTGCATCTTTGTGGCATAAAGCCGTACTGGCGGGGGCTAATTGTCGGCAGTAAATAGAAGTTGAGACGAGCCACCAGCATCCTCTCGTACACCTTCCCCAAGACGGGCAATAGACCAATTGGTCTGTACGACTTGGGGACGGCGTAAGAGTCCTTTCCAGGCTTCCTCAGGGCCACCACCACGGCCTCCTTCCATATCTTAGGAAAGTAGCCGTGGTGGAGGCACCGATTCAGCAGCTTCAAGAAAAGTAAGGGGTCGGCCCCAATGGCGTGGGTGCAGATATCGGCCGTGAAACCATCCGCCCCCGGAGCTTTCTTGGGATTGAATTTATGGAGGGCATCGTAGAGTTCGCTCACTGTAAAGGGGGGGTCATCATCATGATGGCCCCTATCCTCATCTAACCTTTTCGCTAGTTCTCTTATTTCTTGGTGCCCTCCATCGTCGTCCCCTTCCCGATCCTGCGGGTAGAAGGTTCGGGCGAGTAATTCGGCCGAACCCTTGGCGTCCAGGTATGAACCATTGGCGGTAAGGAGAGTATCCTCCTCCCTCACTGTGGCCCTCCCGATTACACGATAGATACCCTCCCATAGACCCTCCCTGTCCTGCTTTCCGCAGAAGTTCTTCCAACTTTCGACCTGTGCCTGTTTTACTTCACTTTCATACATCTCCTTCTTTTCCAGGTACTGCGCTATCACCCATTCCCTCCGGACCGGCGCAGCGTTCCTGATGCGACGCTTGTAGGTGATCATCACCTTCCTAAGGTTGGCGAGTTTTTCCGACCACCATGGCGCAGCGATCAACCCCCCCGGCTTTTTAACTGGGATACTTCCCTTGCACGCATCCTCGACCGCTCTCGTATAAGCTTCAGCCAAGACATCAAGCTCGCTGGTGTGTCTTGTATCGCCTATCGCTATATCCGAGAGCTGCCGAGTCATAATGGCTTTGAAAGTATCCCAGTTTGCCTTACGGGTGTTATAGGCGCGAGTGGTACGACTGATTCCCGTACCCTTCGCTTTCACCAGGTTGAGGTTGAACGCTATGCCGGTGTGGTCTGAGCTCGGCGTGAGGCTTGTGTCGACCTTCCAAGCGTCGATCCAGGGAATCGCATTAGCAGAACATGCCGTTATGTCCACATAGCTGCAGTACCTTTTTCCACGTCTCACAGTATCGAAAGTTGGAATATTTCCGCTATTCAGAACATGGAGGTCCATTTCAGCGAGTACCCCACTCAGTAACTTACCACGGTTGTCTTCAAACCTGTGACCCCACCAGGTGCTCTTCGCGTTGGAGTCCCCCCCAAAAACAACAAGCTGGGAACCTAGACTTCGCCTCACCTCTTTGAGCCGCTCTAAGTAGGGCCCCAGTGGTGCTGGCCTCGGTTCGAAGTAGAAGGACACCAGCGTGATCATCCAGGCACTGGTCCGGATCCCCACCACTACGATGTTGTCAGTGGTGAGTTGCGGGTACTGTACAACATCCAATTTTGGATCGAAGACGGCAATGGCCGCCTTCACAGTCCCTCCTCCTTGCCCAGTGTTCTGGAAGACCCTAACGCCCTGGTATGACTTCATCCTCGCCAAGTTGCCTACATAGGGCTCTTGTACGAGAGCGACTGTGGCTTTTCGCCTCGAGGCTTCGAGTATGAAGTCGTCGGTTGCCAGCTTCCTCCTTTGGAGGTTCACCTGCAGCACTCTGTATGGAGTCACATTCCCCGGGACAACGTTAGCACCGGTACTGAGTGGTGGTCCTCGCTAATTTATCCCATCTTTCTCTCACTGGGCACAGATGACTATATGCATTGTGTCCCGTATTGCCAAGCTTCTCCCTCTGGCAGTTAACACAATTTGGCTCTGCACCGCACATGTAGTCGGGGCACTCGGCTCTCATATGGAGCCCCCCGCAGTGACTACATCTCGGTTCGGTGCCGGTGCAGAACTTCCTCGTGTGCCCGTAGCCTAGGCACAGGGAGCACTGCACTAGAGGGGATTGATCCGCTACCCTGACGGGTTGGAGGTCAATGTGCAGCCTCCCTACTCCTAGGGCACGGTTATAAACCGCCGGGGAGACCCTTAGCACGACGTGGCACGTGTGTGGATTTCTCGCCGTCTTACGGTATAAGACGGTCATCCTCACCTGCTCTGGGGCCAAGTCACGGAACACATCACGGTTCCGCGACTTTACGGCCTTCAGCAGGTCGTCATCTTCATGACTCCTGAGGACACCGTACATTATGAGGAGAGGATCTTTATTTTTAATCTCCTCGATGGCGAGGTTTACCTCCTTATCCGCAAGTCTCTTCTGTGCCCTCTTCCTTTCATCCTCAGTCTTGTAACCTATAATGACTCTTCTATCCTTCGCCTTTCGCACCTTCTCTACCATGACCCATCCTTCATCTTCCTTTGCTATCTTTTTCAATCTTTCCATTACATGCTCACTCGTCTCTCTTTCATCCTTTGACGTAATGGCAATGGAGTGCAGCGCTTCTCGCTCCGGAAGCTGCGCGCTCGGGCGGCTCGAAACTACACTCGCATACGTCGTCATCACCTTTCTTTCTCTTTCATCTTGTCTCTCCATTCTTTCCCTTAGCTCATTCATCATCCTTCCATTCTCTTTTATCAACCTTTCATTCTCTTCTAGTTTCCTTAATATTTCCTTACCGTGTGCGCCCGGGGCAGGGGCCGGGGCGACGGGGGCCGGCGTCCTCACCGTCCCGGTACCCTGCCTTGCCTGGTCCTTATGTGCATCAGCGTCGCCCTGGAACGCTTTTATGTGCTTCTCGAGCGCAACCACGGCTTCTTCGATTTTATACTTTATTTCCCTTTTTAAGTTTCCCGATAGACCCAACTGCTCCCTTATGTCTTGACAGCATTTGAAGGCGAGACGCGCGGTCGATGACTGTTCGGAGCTAGGTGATGGTGGCGGGTGAACTACCTCCTTTTTTGGGTTTTGCGAGAGAGGACCAGCCTTTGCTTGGATCCTATCGATACTTCTCCGAACATTTCCCAACCCACGACTCGCCTTTTCGTTTTTGGGGCTGCCCTCCACTATAAAAGTGGAATCCCTCTCCATAGCAGGGGTATTCCTTTTCTCCACGGGTGTATGGAAGGTGTTCATTTTGCTTCGTGGAGGCGCGCGTTAAATTTATAAAATTAAAATAATAAATGCAATGTCAATAAAATTGAAATGACGTTAATATTTAAAATAAAATAAAATAAAATGAAGCAAAAAAAATTGAATATAAAGATTCCGGTCAAGATTAAAAATGATAAAATTAAATAATAATATTAAAATGGCTAAAATAAAATTCGTCACGCACAAGCCCGCAGCACGACGCGGCAATGGCACCCGATGCAAAAGCTGCCCTAGATGTTTCGTGTACCTACGTGTGTGTTCGTGTAATGTGTAATGTTGTATTGTGTATATGCGACCCGTTTGGGTGTGTACTGTGTGTAACCTGGAGTAAGTGTTTGTGAGATTGGTGTGTGTGTGTAAAGTGTGTGTATGTATGCAGGTGGGCACGCGGTGGTCAATTTAGTTCGGCTCAGAATAAAAGTGTATAAATTCAAGTAGCCCAGCTACTCTGTCCAAAAAATAGAGACAAAAGTCTCTTGTCTTCACAAGTCCAATTAAAAATATAAACAAAATATGAAAAGTATAAAAATGTAAAAGACAATCTTCGCTCTATATAGAGCTGTGTAGACTCTATATATATCTATATAGGTAGTACAAGCAATTTTTTTTTTTTTTTAAATAAAAAACAGTCTAAAAAGAAAAGAAGTATATACACAAGTTTTACAAAATTTACAATTAAAATAATACAAGTCGCCCCTTGATAGGGTCCCAATCCAGGAGACGATGGCCCTGTAGAAATTTAAGCGAATTCGCGCCGCTAGAGTCGGCTCTACAGTCTATTTCTACCCGAGCTCTATGTAGAGTCACCCTACCAGGACGAACTGATAGAGCTCCCCGAGCCCTTCAAAAAGACTCCAAACTCGAAGGTCCTAGGTCCACGGGTTCGGAGACAATCGGCTTCCAAAATTTTGGTCCCAAGCTAGGACCAAAACTTTGAACCGGGTTTGCTCGCGAACCAGAGGTCCGAACTCGTCGAGATCAGGTTCCCCTGAAAGGTCTCGACGAGACCTACCCTCCGACGTACCTGTCGGCCAAATAGGGTGACCCCCAAAATTTGACCCCCCAATTTGGTGGGGTCAAATCCCCACCCCGCTAATCCGAAGTGGAGTCGAAAGCCAAGTATTCCAGCGGAAACCGCAGTCCGCTACGACCACCCGTTGCCAAAATACACCGGTTTGTAATTTTCCAAGATGGCCGACTTACAGAACTTTGAACCGGTGTATCTCGGGTCCCAGGTGTCCCAGCGAGCCGCGAAAAGTCTCCTACTGAACGGCTCGGCCTCCTCTACCACCCCTTGGTGCAAAACGGTCAAAAAATTTTTGACGAAATTTTTGCCCCCTTCCCCCCGAAAATGTGTAGGGTGGGAGAGCCGGTGTTCCCCTGATGCCCCCAGTCGAAATCCGGAGCTTCTACGACCTTCCGCGGCGGAGCTACGGCCGTCCAAAGAAAACCAAGATGGCCGCCGCGCAGCCGAGGTCAAACTTTGACCGGCTGCAACTCCGGAACGGTTTGTCCTAGAGCTCCCAAAATCGATATCTGGGGGTTTCTTGATATGCTCTATCTCCTGGGGGGGGTTTAGAGCAAAAACAGAAAAAACTCTCCAAACACCTCAAAAATGTATGGAGCTTATAAAAAATACAAAGCTATACACAGTGGAAAAAACCGCAAAGTCGTAGGCCAATCCAGTCCGGAAATATTTGAGTTTATGTAAATAGGACCAGTAGGACCAAAATGTTGGAAATTACGAAAATCGTTATTTTTAACGACAGATGGGCCTTGTTTGGGCTTAGACAAGTGTAGAAGGCTTATCTAAACCCGTCCCCGGTGTTAAAAACCAAGATTTTCTACCCCTTTTAATTAAATTTCGAAAAAACACTAAAAAAATCTATATTTCCGCGCTGGAAGGACCTAAAAATATGAAAAAAATGTCTAAAATCGTGTAAAATGCCGGCCTATCATATACATATACTGCGGTTAAAAAATATAAAAAATCACAAAAAATATAAACAAAAAAGTGAAAATTTTGAATTTTTGATTACCCCGTCCAAAATACCCAGCCGAAAAATCCAAAAAGCTTCAATCTTCCTCTCCTAATAAGCGCGCAACTTATAGCAATTGCAGAATTTCGCTAAGTGTGCTAGTTCCGCCGCTATAAGTGCCTAAAGTTGGCAACTTCAAAAGCAATTTATAATTGCCGTGGTGGTCGAAAAATTTTTCTGTTACCGTAGTTTCGGTGCTGTTGGGGAGGTCTTCCACGTGTCCAAAAATCGGCGCGCTCGGACTGCAGGAACTGGTTGCACGTGCCCACGTGGTTCTTATTTTTTTGGTTTTCCCTCGGAGACCAGGGCTCTCCGGGTGGATTTGACGCACGTGGGAGGTGGGGCTCCGCTGCCCGCAGCCGGGGACACTTTTTGTTTGAGGGTCGGTTCACTGGTCACTGCACTATTACGCAAAAACTTGTCAACCACGTGTTTAATAACCCCTAAAAACACACTTATACCGTTATAGCGGCGTTGTCAGTATCGTGCGGCTGATTTAAGATGTGCCGGCGGATGGGGGCCGCCAAGGCGCAACTTTTCATATATCGCACTGTACGATCGCGTTCGAAAAACCCACTCAAAACAATTTTCAAATGCGGAGCACTACAGAAAACGAACCGGTCAGCTCTAGGAGTGGCGGGCGACTGGGGGGGTTGTGGAGGTTAGATGGCAATCGCTTCGCGGAAAATATCGAGGTCTAGTCAAATTCGTAGTTAAGACTGGTAAAGCGGACCCCAGACTCCGAGCTGAAAAGCTTCGGATGCGACTGGGAATTAACGCTAGGATGAAGATGAAGAAGATTTAGTTTTATATATTATATTATTCATTTGATATATATTAAGTATAAAGCTGAAGACTTTGCTTGTTTGTTTGTGTTTGGTTGAAAGCGCTAACCTCAGGAACTGTAGGCTCCAATAAAAAAAATAAAAAAAAAAAAAAAAAAGGGTTGAATTTTCCGTTTATCGAAGAAAATACATACAAACAATCACGCCTTTATCCCCGGAGGGTTAGGCAGAGGTGAATTAACACCCACATTTCACCAATCATTGTATTAGGGCCCACGTAATAGGGGGTGAGCCTATTGCCGTATTCCGGGTACTGTTGTTGACTCGAGCCATATATCTGAGGCTGAGCCTGGGCTGTATTGTATATATCTGTCTGATGTTGAACAGCCCTATCCCTTAGTCGCCTTGTACGACACCGCGAGGGAGGAGATGGGGTGGCCCAAATTCTACTCTGCCGGGAACCACGTGGCGCCGTGCGAGCCATTTCCAACCGGTCTTATTGGAGATCTGTAGGGGAGGCCTATGTCCAGCAGTGGACTTCCTATGGCTGAAATGATGATGATGATGGCGACAGTAGTTGCGACTACTACGCCGCCCCCAAGGGACTTATTTCTTGGCATTGATGACAGTTGTCAACGTATGTCATATACGTCAAAATATGTGTCATTTACGTCAAGTCGACAAGACGTCTAGACAAGTGGCAATTCGTTGCTCGGCGTATGATGGAATAGAATGCCAAATTTAAAAGGGGTCAGTTAATGAAATCCATGATACTCGGCGATACATATATTTGCCAATATTTCACAGCTTATAGCTTCACAATAAAACACAGTACACTGTTCGACGGTCGACACGACAATGATCTCATCCTTACTAGCCGGTCAAAAATCAACTCGGGCGGAAGTGCGCCATGACAGTTGTTGGCGTAAATATCTAAATGGCTAATTTAATCAATGTATTTGACCGGATAGTAAGTTCATAAAATATATTTATATACATTAATAATATCTAGATTTATTTTAACTGTTATTTGTAAAATTTTGAGGATCACATTAAATCGATAAAAATAGATGACTGCTAAATGCATGTTGCTAGTCAGTATAGCTACTTTATGTTTAAAAATAAACAATGTATTTTAATAAATGCTAACACAAATGTATGGGATTTGACGTATATGACAGGCGTCAACGAATGTCAAAAATGTCAAATCCTATACATTTGGCATTCTATTCCATCATACGCCGAGCAATGAATTGTCATTTGTCTAGGGGGGCATGAGAGCTGGTCGCGACCTTTGAGGAAAGGTTTTTCGATAATATATACAAGTATGTATACTTACTATTCAGCACTATCAATGAGTTGATATTCGTTGGACCTCTTAAAACATTCTCTTACTCCGCCATCGCGCCATAACACACGCACGTGGTCAAAATAAGTCTGCAAACAAAATTAATATTCAACACCCTTCTATTAGTATCACTTCACATCTTACGTGGGACCAAAAATCATAGTTGGTGTAATATGAGTGTTATTAGGCCTCTGCCTAACCCTACTGGGATTTACATGCGTGAGTATATATCCCCGGAGGGTTGGGCAGAGGTGAATTAACACCCACATTTCACCAATCAATGTATTCGTTCGCCGTAATCGGGGCACTATTGTTGACTCGAGCCATGCATCTAAGACTGAGGCTGGGCTAAACAGCTCTGGGCTATTATCTCTCTCTTCCTCTCAGCGTTAATTCCCAATCGCATCCGAAGCTTTTAGCTCTGAGTCTGGGGTCCGCTTTACCAGTCTTAACTACGGATTTGGCTAGACCTCGATATTTTCCGTGAAGCAATTGTCCATCTGACCTCCACAACCCAATGTTAACATTAGGCGATATCGAAGCTTTGCAGCTAGACCGTTGGTTTTGGATTTTTTAGGGCTCCAACTACCCGTAACGACTGCCATAGATGTTCTTATGGCAACCGGGACCGACGGCTTAACGTGCTCTCCGAGGTACGACCAGACCAATGCAAATACTCATATTTCATGCACACAAATATTGCACGCGCGCCTCCTGCGTAGCGGCCGCGTTCACTACCGCTACGCCACGGAGTCTGTCTGTCTGTCTATTTATCTGTCTGATGTTAATCCCTTAGCCGCCTGCACGACACCGCATGGGAAGAGATGGGGTAGCCCAGATTGTACTCTGCCGAGAACCACGCGGCTATGCTATGGGGCTATGCCAGTATAGGAGGAATTTGTAATTTACCAACCTCTGTATATTCTAGGGGTCCAGTGACACCGCTTTTGAGTATATAGTGCTGCGACTGAATATTCTTCGGGTTCTGTAGCGGGATGCTGAGCGCCGGCATATTGCTCACGATGTCATAAATAGACTCGTGGACGTTGTGGCGGATGTGTAGCACCTTCTCTGCTCGTTCCCTGTAAAAAGGTACCTACATAAATTGCTATAGATGGTTAAAATAAATTTTAGGGTTCAAAGGAACATTATTACTAAGACTCTGATTGATTTTCGCAACCTGTTTATCAGAATGCAATAGTTATGTGTGGTATGTGTAGGTACAGCTTGGCAAAATAGTCATGAAACGGAACTAAAATATTTAACCACTGGCAACACTCTGTCAATTACGTCAAGTTAGTACTTGTAGTGTCAATAAATACATTCTGCGATCGTTTTTTCATATTTACTTGAAGTAAATTGTATTATTGTAGTGTTGTATTGTTATATTGAGTTCAAAATGAGTAGGCCTGTAATTCGCAGCTCCACCAGAGGGGTTATTTATAAAGTTTACAGGAGATGTATGTTGGAACGCGAAGCCGGCCAGTGTCTATCCGATCTGAACGATATTTATAATAGGACGGCCGAAATGACTGGTAAAGTATTGTTTTATTAATTTATCAGATATAATTTTGTGTTATTCAACTTGTGAAATGTAGATTTAACCTCTTAAACAATGATTGTTTGCTTTTTAATAAATGTCCATGAATTTGAGGTTATATTGTTTACAATCGATTTCTAGAGTAGTGCGTTCTAACAGTATTGATAGTTTTTTTGATGATATTACCCAAAAAAGTTTATTATTCAGATTTTAGGGTGTATACCTCATACAACCTTTTATGTTATTTCTATATAAAGTTCGCATCTTGTTTTAGGCAAATTCGTCAGTACCTTAAGACGAATTGCATTGGAAGGACAAAGAAATAAAGGAATTTTCACCACATCAGGAAAGCATAGAGCGGGACGACCTAGAAAAGAAGACCCACCCAAGAGAAGACCCACCCCAAAGCTCAGATGAACACTTTTCTGGCGTGGAATATTTGGATGAAAGTTTTTTAGATTCCGATTAGAACATATTCAATTGTACTATTAAATTGTTTTACATTACACTCAGTTCAATCGTTTTATTATTTTTCTTTTAGGGATTAACGCTAGAACTAGGACATACGAAACCCGAGCCAATTTTGAAAACCCGGGTTTTCGGGTTTTATCCTAATCAAAACCCGGGTTACCCGGGTTTTTTTCGAGCTTTTTCATCTTCTTTATTTTTTTTATTTGAATTACAAAGAAGCTATAAGCCATGCCCCTGACGGGTTAAGTTCTTTTTAAGGGTACCAGATTTGACTAAGGTACCAGAAAAATGTGGCAAAGGCTGCTCGCGAGGTCTACTGTTCACAGATATAACCAACAAAAAAACGATACGTTCTTATTTTAAACATCTTGGATGTTTCACCAAAAAGTAATGACGATCCGAGCTTTAAAAAAGCGCTATAGTAAACGGGGGGAACCCCCTATAACGTTACGACGCATTATTTTTTTTCACAACAGCTTATGTGCAATCATGTCCTTGAAGTTTCAGCTAAAAATCATCAATTATCTTTCATAACGTGCCAGCAAACTTCCCCCTTTTCTCCCCCTTTTTCCCTCCTATCAAAAGAAACTCTTGACAAAAGTTGTGTTTTAAATCAAAGAACATGTGTGCCCAATTTGGTGAAAATTGGTTAAGAAATGCGCCCTCCAGATCGGAACTAACATAACCACAGACATTCTTCTTCTGTCGAGTCGACGGCATATCCTGTCATATTTTGTTTGCCCAGTATGTAGCCACTCCGATAGCGTTGTCAGAGGCACTCACAAGTTCCTCCGGAGTGCACGTGCTTGGGCAGGCAGCACAAGTTAACAGGTGGGACATAGTCTGTGGAGTAGCTCCGCATTCACACCGTGGATCCATCTCGTCTGAATGACCTCACCTAATACGGTTTTCCTTACTTCGACGGACCTGCGTCCGAAGTCATTTTAAGGACTGCCAAGTGGTCCCGGCAAGGTCCCTTCCGGGGGGAAGATTCTCTGATAGCGGGACGAAGATGATAGGTGGCCTCTGTGCTCCCCATAGATCAACTCTGGCTGAAGAGGGTTCGCAGATAATAGGAGCAACGTACGCGATTAAGCTCTTGCGGCTTTTCAGCCTCTGTGTCACACCAGAATGATTATGCATGGGGTGTCGCTGACCACAGACATTAACACCGATAAAAGCAAAATCGGTCATCTTGTCGAAACGGAGACTCGCTCGCTCGGACAATTAAACAGTGCTTACCAATTCACAAAAACAGTTTTAATATTAAAAGTCACTTCTAATGTGCTCGAAAGAAATCTCTCAATCTCCAGGACGCTATCTCTATCTATTACAATCACCACATCATCCACGTCCATTATACGTGCACCATTCCACCATCTAGTTGGTTCCACCAATTGAACCCTGGGCGCATCAGGACTCCGTAGAGCCTCTGCATTCCACGACCGCTATATGTGGTCGTGGAATGCAAAGGCCTTACCTTCCTGTCGCTTAGGAAGCCTTGTAATAACTCGTCTGAAATTTGTGGGGCACTTTTCCTCCACCAGTCTCAGGCCCGGTTTCCACCAAAGCGAAGAGGAGAGAAAGGAGCTGCGAAACTGAC
This sequence comes from Eilema depressum, assembly GCA_914767945.1. Lineage (NCBI taxonomy): Eukaryota > Metazoa > Arthropoda > Insecta > Lepidoptera > Erebidae > Eilema > Eilema depressum. The sequence goes on from OU612040.1 coordinate 6,119,028, forward strand.
AGGTGATTTTCATCAAAGCGGAAAGGAGATGCGTAGCGGAGACGACATGTGAGCTGTGTCTTACATAGGCCACCAATCAAATGACGCCTTCTGGTGACCGAGGCGCGGGGAACGGGGATTGCGAGCGGGGCAAAGCCAACCGCCACAGGCCGCCCGGCTACACACTTCTCCACTCTTCCGCGCCACTGTAAAATTAGACATCTGCTTTCCTATCAGCTTGATCCGTTTTCTCCGATCGAGAGAAGTGGAAATAACTTTATCTGGCAAGGGCTAGTTTTCAACAGCGGATAAAGTTGAGACGAGCCACCAGCATCTTCTCGTACACCTACTCCAAGACGAACGATAGACCATCGACCATGGAGACGGTGTACAAATCCTTACCTGGCTACTCAGTGCCACCACTACAGCTTTCTCCTACATCTTAGAAAAGTAGCCGTGGTGAAGGTACTGATCCAGCAGCTTCACGAAGAGCAAGCGGTTGGCCTCAATGGTGCAGATATGTGCAGTGAGGCCATCCCCTGCGGAGCATTCTTGGGATTGAACTTTTGAAGGGCATCAAAGAGTTCGCTCAAATAAGGATGCGTAATTATCTTGATGGGAGTCATTATGATAATGACCCACCCTTTACTATAAGCGAACTCTTTGATGCCCTTCAAAACCTCCCTTCCTCCGCTTGCTCATCCGACCTTTTGAGCTTTTCTCTTCTTTCGCGATACCCCCGTCGTCTTCTCCTACCCAATCTTGTAGGTAAAAAGCAACTCGGCAGAACCCTTTGCGTCCTATACTCATAATTACTTATCAAATAATGAAAAGAAAAAACCCGAAAAAACCCGGGTTTCGATTAAAAAACCCGGGTTTTTTTTTCGCACCGAAAACCCGGAAAACCCGGGTTTTTTCGAGTCGAGTAAACCCGAGCTCGATGCCCTAGCTAGAACTAGCTTTAATCCGAGACGCATCCGAAGATCTTACCTCGGAGTCTGGGGTCTGCTTTACCAGTCTTACTACGGATTTGACCGAATTTTGTCATTTTTCGTGAAGCAACTGCCATCTGACCTCCACAACCCAATAGCGATATTGGGCGATAATGAAGTATTGCAGCTAGACCAGTTTTGAGACTTTTTTAGGGCTCTAACTACCCGTAATGACTGCCATAAGATGTTCGTATGGCAACCGGGACCGACGGCTTAACGCGCTATCCAAGGCACGACCACGACCAATACAAATATCCATATTTATGCATACAAATTTTATCAAATATACTGACAAACAGAAGTAGTGGGTACATTTTATACATAGTGTACAAAATCGAAGTATCAAAGCTGTTTTGGTCGTAGTATATAGGGTGGCTACATGCACGATTGTGGCGCCCCTATTAATTTCACGACTTTTTTGCCAAGCTGTACAGCCCCCCTAGACAAGTGTCAATTCAATTCAATTTTTTGGTGTGGCAAGCTATGCCGAAGTTGTCGGCAAATTTGGCCATGTACAGACGAGCGAAGGAGTATAGTCACTTAAAAGGCCGCAGTCAGTATACATTTTGAATTTGGCAATTTTGTCATAGGGTCTAATTTGACTGATTGTGAGCAAGTCGAAACACTTAAGAAAATACAAATTAAATAATAATATATAACCATTCACGAATAATTCGTTGCTCGGCGTATGATGGAATAGAATGACAAATGGATTTGACGTTTTTGACATTCGTTGACGCCTGTCGTATACGTCAAATCTATACATTTGGCATTCTATTCCATCATACGCCGAGCGTTTTTTTTTTTTCGCCTGAAGAACGTCGGTGCGGTTAGTCACCTGTCACTTGATTTGAAAATTTCCTATTTTTATTTATGATTTCTTCTTTTCATTTTTAACAAAACTAGTATCTTTAATATAATATTTCATTATTTATATATTTAGTGTCTTTATATTTCTATTTTTTCTTTTCTTCCTTTTATTAGGAAGGTGGGTTCCATTATGGACCCGCCTTCCCCAATCCCTCCTGATCCTCCGGATCCTGATATATTTTTAAACAGTTTAGATATGGATATCGATGTCCAGCCAAGCAATGCTGCTCATGGTAAGCGTCATCATGATGTGTCAGAAGATAGCGGCATTGCTTCTAAGATGTCCATTTTTAATAGGGAATCTTCGATCCCGTCGGTACAAAACATGTTTATACATCCAAACCTTGTCCTAGGTTTTAAGGCATATAAACCTTCAGATAAAGGTCCATTTGTGGTCCACGTTTCTCGGTCTGATTCGAACGTACCCTTAGATAATTACTCAATTCGCCCAATTAAATTTGGCCAATTTTTACATCAACATAAAATTTTAAACATTCGCGCTGACGGCGTAAAGAAGGTCGGCAGAAATAAAATTTCTGTTGAGTTTCTTTCCGCTGTTGATGCGAATAAGTTCCTAGACAACCCCATCTTGCCTCAAAATAAATATAAAGCTGATATACCTACATTTATTATTTCGAAAATGGGTGTAGTCCGCCAAGTGCCAACTGACTGGTCAATGGACGAATTTGTCCAGTCATTATCATTTCCAATTAACTGTGAGGTTATGAAGGCAAGAAGGCTGAATAGAAAAGTCATTGAGAATGGCAAAGCAGTCTGGGTTCCCACCCAGTCTGTTGTTTTAACTTTCCATGGTCAAGTCCTCCCTGATCGTGTTTTTTCCTACCACTCATCTCTCCCCGTTGAAATTTACGTTTTCCCAACAATTCAGTGCCGGCAATGTTGTCGGTTTGGCCACGTTAAAGCTCAATGTAGGTCCAAACCTCGATGCTTTCGATGCGCTCAACCCCACTCCGGGGATTCTTGTATTGTCGACGAGGCTAAATCATCTTGTCTGCACTGCCATGGCAACCATTTTGCCAATAACAATAGTTGCCCGGAGCTGGGCAGGCAAAAAAATATTAAACTTTTAATGTCTCAGGAGAATCTTTCTTATGAAGAGGCTAGCTCTCGCTATCCAAAAGTAAATAAATTCTTTTCTAGAGTCGTCACTGACTCTCCGGTCCCTCGTCCTCTTTTCTCACCATCACCTCCTAATCAGCAGTCTTCTCCTGCTTCATCTTTTTCTCACAAGAAAACAGTTTTCTCTTCCCCTCGTTCTAGGGCTCCCTTAGGTAAGTCCTTTGACAAATCTTCCCATCAGGCCATTATCGCCAATGAGCCTTCTTCATTGCCAAATGGCTTTTCTCTTCTTGCCTCGCATTCATCCCCTCCTTCTTCCAATGATTTTCTTGAGCTTTTATTGTCTTTGATTATTAATTTGATTCCAAAGGATAGATCCTTTTTACCGCCCAACGTTGCCCATAAACTTGTTCAAATCTCCTCTCTTTCTTCTAATTATGAATACAATTCTCCAGTGGAATCCGGGCAGTCTTCGTGCCAAGAAACATGAACTCCTTTACCTTATTAATTCTTTTAGTCCTTCGGTTATTGCCATTTCGGAGTCATGGCTGAGGCCTGGTGCTCGGTTTAGAGTGTCAGGTTTCTCATGTCTTCGTGATGATAGACCTGTTGGTCATAATGGTAGTGCTCTTCTTATTAGACGTTCTCTCCCTTTTTACCAAATTCCTCTTCCTCCAATTTCTCCAGTGATAAATATGGTAGCTGTAAGGGCTCTTGATATTTCTTTCCTTTCTGTATATATTCCTCCAAATCCTCACTCTAGTTTGATCCCAGACCTTTTGTTAGTTGTTTCTTCTGTCCCTCCGCCGGTCATTTTACTGGGCGATTTCAATGCCCACCACTTATCTTGGGGCTGTTATTACAACGACTCCTTTGCTCTCTCTCTTCTTGAAATTTTAGATGATGCCAATCTTTGTGTTATCAATAATGGATCTCCCACTAGAAGAGTCCTCCCTTCACAAAACCCTAGTACTGCTGTGGATCTATCAATTTGTTCTGCTTCTTTGTCCTCTTCTCTCTCCTGGAATATTTTATCTAACTCTCACGGTAGTGACCATTTTCCTATTCTTTTATCGCTCTCTGGCAGGGTCTGTCCTATGCGTAACTTTAACCCTTCGTTTAAATATAGAATAGTAGAATCCAATTGGCCCTCTTTTTCATCTTCTCTCGAAAACAAACTAGCTGCTCTTCCTTCTCCCGAATCCAGTAACCTTACAGATTGTTACTCTAAATTTGTTGATTCTATTATTTCAAGCGCTAACGAAAATTTTCCTTTAAAAAAACCTTATAGTTCTAAAGTTTCCACTCCTTGGTGGGATTCAGAGTGCACTGTTGCAGTTAATGATAGGAAAAGGGCAGAACAGACTTACAACTCTTCCATGACCATTGAAAATTTATTAGATTATCAGCTGAAAGCTGCCAGAGCAAGAAAACTTTTTTCGAAGAAAAAGAAAGAAGGGTGGGTTCGGTTCTGTTCCAACCTTTCCCCTCGCACTCCCTCTGCTTTAGTTTGGAAACAAATTAAAAGGTTCAGAGGTTCCTGCAACAGTATTGATATGACTGCCAATGATCCCTCGTCCTGGCTTGAGAACTTCTCTGATAAACTTTCTCCTCCTTTTGTTCCTAATTTAGATTACTTTCCTTCTCCTTCCTTTCCTCTTCCTACTCAAAATAGTTTTGATCAATTATTTACGTTCTCTGAACTTCAGTTGGCACTTGACGGTCTACGAGATTCTTCTCCTGGAGTGGATGGTATTCCATATTCATTTTTGACTCATGCATCTGATAAAAGCAAGGAATATTTTTTAAATTTAATTAACAATTATTATGATTTAGGCTCTGTCCCTCAGTCTTGGAAAAATCAAATAGTGATTCCCATTCTTAAGCCTGGTAAGAGTCCTTCCGACCCTAATAGCTATAGACCAATAGCATTATCCTCAGTCTTATCTAAAGTCACAGAACATATGATTAAACATCGCCTTGAATGGTTTGTGGAGAACAAAAATTTGCTAGCTAAGTCTCAGTACGGATTTAGAAAGGGCCGAGGCACTATGGACAGCCTTGGTATTTTAACCTCGGATATTCGTATATCTTATTTGAACCAGGAATATCTTGTTGGGTGTTTCCTTGATATTTCAGCTGCCTACGATAATGTCATAATTCCCTTATTGAAAAATAAACTCATTTATCAGCTAATGATTCCAGAAAAATTAGTTCGCTTTATCTGTAATTTATTTTTGGAAAGATCCATATCGATTAGAAGTGGAAATTTCTCTCTTCCTCCCAGGACTATTTGGAAAGGATTACCTCAAGGGTCAGTGCTTAGTCCTCTCCTGTACAGTTTGTATACGTATGACCTAGAGCTAGTGATTCAGCCTAATTGTCATCTTTTACAATATGCTGATGATCTGGCCTTATATGTATCCAATATGTCCATTGAGCTGGCAGCGAATTATCTATCATCTGCGCTCAAATACTTATCAGAATGGCTTCTTCGTCACGGTCTTTCTTTATCGGCCTCTAAAAGTTCAGTGGTGGTATTTACTAAAAAGCGATCTATTCCACAAGTAGTAATTAAAGTAGATAATGATGAAATTCCGCAGGATAACAAGGTTAAGTTTCTCGGAATGTGGTTAGACTCCAGACTTACAGGTTCCAATCATATCGAGTACGTAGAGCAGAAATGTATAAAGAATATTAATGTGCTTCGTTGTCTCTCTGGGGTTTGGTGGGGATCTCATCCTTTCTCGCAGAAATTATTATATAACGCCATTATTCGTAGTCATTTGGATTACGGTCTATTTATTATTGATCCTTGCAACAAATTGGGGTTGCAAAAACTTGACAAAATCCAATCAAAATGCCTTCGCATTATTCTTGGGGCGATGAAGTCTTCTCCCATAAATGCTATGCAGGTAGAATGTGTCGATCCTCCTCTTTCTATTCGTAGACAATTTCTTGCTAAAAGGTTTTTCTTTAAACTTGCTCAAAATCTAGATCACCCTCTTCTTATAAAACTTGGTCATCTATCCAACTTATTTAACGCCCGATATCCCCGTTCAAATGCTATTCCTTGTTTACTTCAAGCTTATCATCATTATTCTCAACTGCCTGATCCTTTCTTCCAAAACTCAGTTTTACCCCTTTTCTTCACGCCATATGAAGCGTTGATATTCCAGCCCAACATAATCTTGGATTTTAATATAAATAAAGATTCAATAGAAGCTAACAGTCTTTTTATTGATAAAATTTCCTCTAATTACCATAATTGGCGTATAATTTTTACGGATGCTTCTAAATTATCAGACAATGGCCCAGTTGGCGCTGCTGTATGGATTCCATCTTCAAGAATAATTCTGAATTACAAATGCTCAGCTATCACATCTGTTTTCACAGGTGAAGCAATTGCTATCCTTGAAGCTATTTCCTTCATTAAATCCCACAATTTAAATAAAAGTATAATTTTTACAGATTCCAAAAGCTGTCTTCAATCAATATTGTCAAACCCTTTTCGATCAAATCCCTGTTTTCCTATTATCCTTAAAATAAGAAATCTTCTGTTAGAGTGTCATAATTTGCATATAGAGGTTGTTCTAGCCTGGATTCCTGGTCATTCAGGTATTTCAGGAAACGTAACCGTGGACTCCATTGCAAAAAATGCTGTCCATACAGGTTCTCTTGACCATCCTGAAGTATATTCCCATGATATATGCTCATCTTTAAAATTAAATTTATTTGACTCATGGTCTAGAATTTGGCGAATTTCCAAAACTATCACTGGGAAATTTTATGGTGATATTCAGCCTGAAATTCCTCGTAAACCCTGGTTCTTCATATTTTCTAATCTGGATAAATCCACCACCTCTACAATTTGTCGCTTAAGACTGAATCATTCGTGTACTCCCGTTTTCTTGGCTAAACTTAGAATTAGGGATAATTCAATTTGTGATTGTGGTCTTTTCGAAGGAACTGTGGACCACATGTTTTTTAATTGCCCTAGGACAAGGTTTTCTCTTTATGATATTATTCCTCATAATATTCCACGCCCTACTTCTATTAAATCTCTTCTTTCACTTGTCTTTACTCCTTTTGTAAATATTCTAGGTAGATATATTAGTGCTAATAAAATTAAACTGTAAAAAGGTTCATAACATAACAATAAGATCTTGTTTTCTTAAGTTAATATTCAAGAATATTTCCTTTTTTTTATGTTAAGTAATATTTATTCGATTTTATCCGTATAAATGTATAAATATCTAATTATTTATTTAATGTTTTCAATATCAATACTAGTTTTGTTTTATCACAATATTATTGTGATCTCTATAAATTTCCTTTGGCTTCGTTATGGTTTCTTTTTCGTGTAATATCATTTGACAGTTTGTCTTTCTGACACATGACATTGGCGAATTGTGGTGGACTTCCACAAAAAGCCACTCTTAAAAGTTGAAGTTGATCATACGCCGAGCAACGAATTGCCACTTTTCTAGAGGGGCGTTTATACCATGTTTATACACACGCCATATGATATAATTACGATAGCGTTTACTGCACCGATACTACATCGATAAATAAATAGACGCGCGTTAGCTTGAAAGAAAGATTTTATTTTATACCAGTTAGCTGGCAGACAAGCACACGGCCCACCAATTTCCATCCGTTTTATTATTATAACCCTCGCCACGTATCTTGGACCTATATCGTAAGACATACGAGGCTCTAGCGCCCTATGCTTGGTGAATTTGAGTTTGTCTACCGCAGTAGCACCCCATGCTATCCTCAAAAGACACCCAAGAAATGTGTATTGCGCTTATAGGACTCATTTTGAGCACATTTTAGGTCCAAGTTACGTGGCGCGGGTTATACTAGGTATAAGACTATTAGAATATTACTTGAGAGAGAATCCCTGAATGTGTAAGATCTTCATTTGCTTAATGATCGTGGTCTTCCCACTCTCGCCGGTGCCCAGGAGTAGAAGTTTGATTGCCTGCAACGAGAAAGGAGCATTATCTCAACATAGCTCAACATAGGTATTTAAACTTTCATGGTCGTTTACATTACTATTAGAACTAACAAAATCGCGAGTGGATACAGTAAGCATAGTGTGTCGTGAACGTGATCGAGATCGAGTTCGAGTTTGTAGTGAGACTGAAACCAGTGGTAGTGTCCATACGCGTAGCAAAAGAACTCGAAAGAGGGTAGATCGATATATGTACTCCTGAAAACTTTTTCACCGTTTACCGCCAGTACCACAGTTCCTCCGTGATCATGGTGCTTGCAACAGCGCCGAAATATCGGAAACTCCAAACAATACATGGTAAATATCCCGATAGTTGTAATAGTAATAGCTCAACATGTTACAATGTTTAATGACAGTAAAAAAGGTCGTGAAGTGTATTAAGGACAGAAGTTGATGGTGGTTGTTGTATGTGCCTACCCCGGAGGAAGACAGGCGTGAGAGATCACCCACCAGCTCCTCTTCCAACTCAATCTGACTACGACACTGCTGAGCTTCAGTATTTTCTGTGAAGCTACTGACATCTGTGGGTCTAAAATGTCCACATTGATAGATTCCACTAAAAAGAGTAACTTTATAAAGGAGACGGGGACTTCTGGGCCAAAATTGTTATGAGTTGAGATATGACTTAAAAAAAGCGGTATTTTTTTCTATTTCAAAATATTAAAAAACCAGCTCAATTGAAAATCTTGAAGACGAGAAATCTTAAAACTAAATTTATTTCACTAGCAAAATAAAATATCGATTGTGATGCAAGGCATCACAATTTGATATTAAATCAATCAGAGTGAACAAAACTTAATCATAATAATAATAATAACCATTTAAAATACCAAATAATAGTGTAATAAAAATAAATTCTGAATCGATTTCCGTTAATCGATTAATTATTTCTTGTGTTTATCAACTGTATTTTTAAGCTGTGACAGCTGACAGCTCCATTTTCTGTCAATCAGGCCCACGAATGTATGGAAGAGTATCCATCTCCTTTCCAGTAGGAGCTAGATCGCATAAATTCCTTTATCATTCGCACAATGGTCACTCATATGAGCAAAATCACAACAATTTATTTACTAAGCAGATTTTTACATAACATAAACTCACGCCTATATCCCCGAAGGGGTAGGCAGAGGTGCTAGCAACCACATTTCGCCGTTTATGTTTAGGTCCCAATGTGATAGGTGGCGAGCCTATTGCCATTAACCAGGCACTTATAAACCTGCGATAAATACACACAGATTAGCAGATTTTTATTTCGTGTAAATATCGCCACATGACAAAATATTATCCTAATATGATTCCAATACTCGTGGCCTTTTCATACCTGCTGATCTCTACAACGATGTTGTTGATATAAGTAGATGCTCGTATAAAGGTCTCTGCATACGTAACGGGTTTTTTCACGGACGGGACGGGACGTGAAGCAAAATGTATGCGGCCCGACTCGTCCCGTCCCGTCCGTGGCCCCGTGACATATGCATTGCCGCATACATTATGTATGAAACGATATTTCCAAAACTTCACGTCCCGTCCCGTCCGTGAAAAAACCCGTTACGTATGCAGAGACCTTAAGAAACCGGACCGACATGACGGCAACGGTTTGTTATGCTCTGTGAGGCACAAAGGGGTCTCAATCTCAATGCGTCTAGCTTCTAAAACCTGTGACTTGGCCAATATGCGTAGCGTAACCTTTGTACCTATGTGATAGCCTTTTCGACTACCACTTAGCCACCAGCCTTTTTTTTAAGTGCGGATATCCCCACTGGTAACTCCTGCCGGAGCCAGCGGCGGTGGTTATGTCAGACTCGAACCAACTAAAACCGCACGTCATCTTGGGTTATTATTTGTCGATAATGAGATTGCCTCTGGTATATCTGACAGCCTCCGTGGTGTAGCGGTAGTGAACGCGGCCGCTGCGCAGGAGGCGCGGGTTCGATATTAAATGATTCGAAATTAATGAAATATGGGCATTTGCATTGGTCTGGTCGTGCCTCGGAGAGCACGTTAAGGCGTCAGTCCCGGTTGCCATAAGAACATCTATGGTAGTCGTTACGGGTAGTTGGAGCCTTAAAATTTCCAAAAACAACGGTCTAGCTGCAAAGCTTCGATATCGCCTAAAGTTACCATTGGGTTGTGGAGGTCAGATGGCAATCGTTTCACGGAAAAATATCGAGGTCTAGTCAAATCCGTATTTAAGACTGGTAAAGCGGACCTCAGACTCCAAGCTGAAAAGCTTCGGATGCGACTGGGAATTAACGCTAGGATGAAGAAGAATGAGATTGCCTCTGGTATATCCCTCAAGCCCTAGCTGACCCAGGGCTATCTTAATCCCCTTCGGGTTCCCATCTTGCCCCGGATGGGGTGAAGTAAATACTGCTTGTACGGGCTCCACCTGGCACCAGGCTCGCAGCCACGAATCCCTCAAATAGGTACTTACTTCATTATAAGACTTGATCCAGTGCTTGATCTCGCGGTCTATCTGCTTGGAGTGGTTCTCGTGTTCATCGTAGCCCCCCACACAAGGTATGAGCCGCATTACGTAGAACTGTTAACAGATGTCAGAATACATTCTCCAAAGATTCTCTAAAAAGTTCCTGGTTAATTAACCGGTAGATGGGAAAGAAGTGGGCGGAATCCAAGAATCAGCGGATCGTAAGTTACACTAGGTGGTGTAAGAATACAAGGCTATAGATATTTCGAAGAAATCTGGGGGCATTGGGGTACTGTGGTACTACTAGATTGATGGACGAAGCTGAGAATGACTGCCACCAGACCTGTCAACCTCTCGTCAATCACACATAGTGAGCTAGAATTGCAGAGAGATAGAGAGAGAGTAACAAAGAATTGTTCTTTTTACCTAGACAGAGCCAAGACGAACAAGAACATTCATAGCAATCACAACGGTAACCTTGTAAAGTAAACATAAGCGCGTTTCAGATTAGGACAACGCCATCTATTGAGCAATCTTGTAATTAGGTTATAACATCATTGATTATTCTCATTACATTGCCCAGTTGCACCGGTTTGCATTATGGAGCGCGTGGTTCGGTTGATGCTTTTAATTGGTACATCAACCGTACAGGAAGTGATTACCATCTGACCTCCAGAGTTATCAGTGCCCCGAGCTCGAAAAACATTCGTATTCGTAACGCAAACATTTCGAGAGAACGGAGCTTTGCGATTTGCAGGCTTCACACACACAGTTTCACAGTAGGCAGGACGCCAATCGCAAAAGCATCTGTGGGGTGAGCACGAGCTACTATCGTAATCGTATCGTTAACGTAACGATAGCACGGAGCATTGTGATTGGCAGGCTTCAGGCAGGCGGCCAATCGCAATGCGCCGTGCTATCGTTACGTTCACGATACGATAACGATAGTTGTTCGTGCTCACCCCACTGATGAGGCCGTCAAGCTGAGTGCCACCATTGTAGCATGGTAGATGTCTATAATGGTGACCCTCTTTCCAAGACTTTGCCCTCAGCTTACCATCAGGCAAGGCGAAGTCAAGTTGACGTGTCCTATATAAAAAAAACTAGCTTTTGCCCGCGGGTCCGCCCGCGTCGATGTTGATTATCACGACCAAACATAGCCTATGTCCTTTCCTAAGGTTCAATTTACCCCTCTACCAAATTTCGCAATATCGGTTCAGTGGTTTGGGCGTGAAAGCATAACAGACAGACAGAGTTACTTTTGCATTTATAATATTAATATGGATATGAATATGTAGTACACATTTTGGATGAACAAAAAACGTGGAATTCGCGTCACTGCATCGTCCGTCACGTCATGACGATGCAACTCTTTAGGCGCGTTGAACACTTTTTGTGTAAATAACAAGCTTCTAGTTCACTCTGTAGGTACTTTTTCTGAAGTAAATAGGTACTTTTTACTTTTTTCACTTAGTTTTCACTTCTATCGGCAGTTACTCATGTTTTTTACATAATTATAACAGTACTAACCTCAAATTAAAGTTGAAATATAATGCAAACACAGTGAAATCACGGTTACTAATAGTGTTATATCAAAATTATCAAACATCGGTGATAATTATGATATCTGATAAACAGCTATACAGACTTCCGATTAGTCCATAAAAACTGATAAATAATTTTTGATAACTTTTATCTTGTTGATTTTAAAATTGAAGAAAATTGAGCAATTTGTAAATCTATACCTACCTACCTACTATAATATTATAAAGAGGAAAGATTTTGTATCAATCAATCAATCAATTAACCTATTGCAGTCCACTGCTGGACATAGGCCTCTCCCAATGTGCGCCACGTCTGCCGATCCTCCGTCTTCCGCATCCAGTCTGTCCCAGCCACCTTCATCAGGTCTTGAAAAGAAGATTTGTGTATAATGAATAAACTCAAAAACTTGGTCCAATTTTAAAATTCTTTCGCCATTAGAAAGCTACATAATCAGGTACCAACAACCAATAAGATATATATCATTACGCTAATCATCATGATCATGTCGTATGGCTTTTGTTCGAGTCCTCATATATCAACGTCTAGTTGGCTAGGCCAGTCTATTGCTGCCGGTGTGAGGTCATGTAGCTCACGCATTCCTCCAGGGAAACGACGAAGTGGACTCCTCTGTGAACTCCTCTGCTATATGCATCGTTGTCTGCTTTAGAGCTCCACACTCACAGTCCGGCGCTTCTTTAAGTCCCCACTTGAAAAGATGGTAGTTGCATCTCCCGTGTCCAGTTCTAAACCGGTTGACCCTTGACCACACCGTGCGACAACTGTCAAAACCGGGCGGCTTAGTGGTGGGGTCAGGTACCAGGTCCTTCCAGGGATGGTGCTGAAACGCCTCCCACGACGCCCGCCACTGCTCTCCAAGGTCGTATTCCTCCATAAGGGCCCTGTCGGACCAGATTGGGGACCTTGAGATCAGTGGGGTGAGCACGAACTACTATCATAATCGTATCGTGAACGTAACGATAGCACGGAGCATTGCGATTGGCAGGCTTCAGGCAGGCGGCCAATCGCAATACGATTCGATTATGATAGTTGTTCTGCTCACCCCACAGGCGTTCGCGTGGCAGGTCGTCAAGTGTCCTTCGTGCCGGCACCACGCTACTATTAGCGATGACGGGATCAGAATTCCACGCGGGCAGAATTCCAAGATTTAAAAGTATGAACAAATGCGTATTTGCTGATCAATCAATTAGCCTATCGTAATCCATTGCTGATAATGGGCCTTTCCCAATGTTGGGGAACTTAGGCCTACTGTTTCCACGCCACTGGCCAGACGCCAGACGGGTTGGTAGGTACAGGGTTTTATTTCGTGTTTTCCATCTCTCGTAGTGATATCATCTGCGTATGCGTACGCGATTTATTTCTCCGTCACCACAAAAATATTTGTACTTACAAAATTTAAAATCTTTCAATTCTATGATAATTTCAAGGACTTCGACTTAAGTGGCAGACAAGCACACGGCGCACCTCATGGAATGTGGTTATCGTCTACTATGAACGTATGCAACACCAGGGGAGTCACACACGTGTTGCCGACCCTGTAAGAACCTTCTTATTCCAGTCAACTACAACATGGGGTTCTTCAGAAGGAATTCTTGAAGAACCCCATATTGTAGTCGCTTGGAAAAAGCTCAGAAGGGAGTTCATTCCACAGGGATTTTTTATACCACTTAAGTGGCAGACAAGCACACGGCCCACCTGATGGAAAGTGGCCTATGGACGTATGCAACACCAGAGGCGTCACACTCGTGCTGCCGACCCTGAAGAAACCTTCTAATGCCCTTCTTGAAGAACTCCATATTATAGTCGCTTGGGAAAACCATCGCGGGGAGTTCATTCCACAGCTTGAGTGTGCGAGGGATGAAGTTCCTTTCATACCGCACAGTGCGCACCGTTTCCAGTCGCAATGTGTGAGGATGAATTCCCCGCCTATGGCGAGAAGTGCGATGATAGCATGTAGCTGTGGGCATGTCAAACAATTCATCTGAGCACAAACCATTGTACAGGCGGTGAAACACACACAGCAAGGCCATACCCACATCGCCTGTGGGTATGGGATTGTCGATGATTCTCAACGCCCGTCTTTGCACCGAGTCGAAGGGATAGTATGCAGGCGCTCCGGCAAGAAAGTGACAGCAGTACCACATGTGGGGCCGAACCTGCACCTTTTTTTATTTATTTATTTATTTATTTACACCTTATAAAGAAGCCACCTTTTTTATATACAACTTAGGTGGCAGACAAGTACACGGCCACTATGAAATGAGTCATTATTTTGCAGCAAAACAGTCTAACAAGCAGGGCCGGCTTTAGATAAGGTCCGTCACCGCCGCGATTAATTACGACCTATAATTGGTAAATAAGTATATTTTTACAAATAAGTAAGTACATTTTAGTACATATTCACAATTTATTAAGCTACTTAGTACACAGTGTACGCACCAACCTACCTACTTTATGTTATCCATCATTTATTGTATCTATCAAAAAGATTTGAAAGATATTTTTTATAACAACCATGCATACGTCTTTGGTTTGTTTCGGAAAGAAAACCTAACCGGTTCTTCGTCAGTGTTGGTTCCCGGTGGAATGAATAGGTCCACCCTATCTCTTCCTGTGGGTGTCATAGAAGGCGACTAAGGGATAGGGCTGTTCTCCATCCGACAGTTAACATACAGCCCATGATAAAGTGCCCGCTTGACTGCAATATGCTCGCAGGGGGCGTGGGACTGAAAATAGCATTCAAAATGTTGGTGTAATGAAAATACATTTCTGACAACTCCTTCGGGGTTTTCAGGCGTGAATGTATGTATGTAGGTAAAACTTGGACTAAGAAATGAAAATTAACAATCCATATCCATACTAATACTACTAATATTATAAACTAGCCTTCCGCCCGCGGCTCCGCCCGCGTGTATCTCGGTTAACGCGACTTTTGCTCATATCTTCGGTTCTACTGAACCTATTGCGATCAAACAAACGTAAGATTTTAAGTCTGAGTAAGCCCTTTATAACAAAAAAAACTGCATCAAAATCCGTCCAGTAGTTTTTGCGTCCATCGCGGACAAACAGACAAACAGACTGGAAATTAAAAAAAAATATTTTCGTGTTCAGTATCGTTAACTTAACATAGCCCAAGTATTTTTTTTTAAATATTTCCAATGTACAGACAAGACCACTTTACAATTATATAATTGTATAGATGTGAAAGTAACTCTGTCTGTCTGTCTGTCTGTCTGTTAAGCTTTCACGCCTAAACCACTGAACAAATTTTGATGAAATTTGGTATAGGGGTAGATTAGACCTAAGGACATAGGATAGGTTTGGTCGCGATTAGGTAATAGTTTTTTTTTATCTTTATTCATGTATTTTACTGACAGATTCGCAAGGCATAAACCCTGATAGAAAAGAACCTGCCATTAAAAATTGCTGCTCTTTTCTTTATGTTTAGGTATATTCCTCTGTCAGATGTTTAAAGAAGGGCAATTATCCAGCTCAGGAAAGCAGTTACTCTTGCATAGCCAGCAGGAGCGCCATGCTGACAGTCTTCAGCAGAAACGAAAGAGGCTATACCAATCTGTAATAAAAAAAAAAGTATCAGTGGGGATTTTTCGCACGATAAAAAAAGGTATACTTTAAGGACCCTCCTAATTGATAGTAATACGTACTAGTATCCGTTGATTCTTGCTAATTGTGGTAAGAGGCCCGCCAGTGTCACCTCTGCAAATGTTCCTGGTTCCAGCCCCACTGGTACAGATGGTGCTTGGCACGATGATGTTGTACACCCTGGCACAGTCGGCGTTGGCGATCACTGGTACATGGACGTATCTGAGGCGTTGGTTCGCAAACAAATCACTGGCAGGAGCTGTAGTTGTGAGGAATTTATGAAAAAGTTTACCAACTATGAACTATTTTTGATAGATAGATAGATAGATAGATAATTCTTTATTGTACACAAATATATTACAGTACATTTACGGACAGTATATCACATAATATGTACAATCGGCCAGGTCACAGGGGACATGACCCCCCCCCCCAAAACCATGCACGTCATATTGAAAAGTCCCAGTACGAGGGGGGGGTTAAATTTCTTAAGGAATTTCCGAAGTGACCCTCCCCCCCCAAACTTCAAGCTGCGACCGGCCCTGCAATCGGCGGCCTTATCGCTGCAAGCGATCTCTTACAGGCAACCTTTGGATGGACATATGTAAATTATCGTAACAATAATAACTTGTGGGTAGTTATTAGTGTAGTCATGTAGTCATAATCCAAAATGTAGATACATAGCATATATACACATTATTCGGATTTTATAAATCAGGGAATTTAAGTTTAAATTTAATTTGGTTCTATTCCTACGGACCAGGATGCTCCGCGGTTTCAGTATTTGCACAATGTCGTATCCATATCGTATATATACTTATATTATACATCACATATACACATACAATACATTACACATTAAATACTTTAGTACTTATTAATTTACATAGACCTAAGTACATACTTAATGATCAGCCCCTCTGAATAGAATGACGAATGTAATGTAATAATTTGACGTGTATGACAGTTATTAACGTATGTCATAAACAGAAATCCTTCATCATTATATTTTATAACTATACATACATGCAATCACGCCTTTATCGCCGAAGGGTTAGGCAGAGGAATTAACACCCACATTTCACCAATCATTGTATTAGGTCCCACGTAATAGGGGGTGAGCTTATTGCCGTATTCCGGGCACTATTGTTGACTCGAACCATGTATCTGAGGCTGAGCCTGGGCTGTATAGACCGGGGCCGATACGTTTGAAAATGGTAAAAAGTGAAAAAAATAATAGTAGGATGAAACCCGTCATAAAAGGACGAGAACAGGGTGGGTTTTTAAGGGAAAAAAACGGTTTATTTCGATTTCCGGCAAAACTACAAGTCCTATGGAAAAAAATTAAACTACAAAGTTGTGGGTAATCGAGAGACCTACAACTTTTGTAAATACACTTTTTTCACATACCTACCTCAAAATTTGTGTGAAAAATTGAAATAATCAAGTTTTTGGTTTTTTATTTCTACTTACTTACTTCCTCTTAGCGTTAATTCCCAGTCGCATCCGAAGCTATCAGCTCGGAGTCTGGGGTCCGCTTTTTACCAGTCTTAACCACGGATTTGACTAGACCTCGATATTTTCCGTGAAGCAATTGTCATCTGACCTCCACAACCCAATGTTAACATTAGGCGATATCGAAGTTTAGCAGTTATACCGTTGTTTTTGGATTTTTGAGGGCTCCAACTACCCGTAACGATTGCCATAGATGTTCTCATGGCAACCGGGACCGACGGCTTAACGTGCTCTCCGAGGCACGACCAGACCAATGCAAATACTCATATTTCATTCACACAAATATTTGCACTGAGCGGGGATCGAACCCGCGCCTCCTGCGTAGCGGCCGCGTTCACTACCGCTACGCCACGGAGGCTGTCGGAGAATTTTCGATTGAAAATTAGGGTGGTTTTTCGATATTAAGTCAAAATAAGGGGAAAAAATAAATATTTCAAAGCAAAAAAATTACAGTGTCTTTAGGACATAAAAAGGTAAGTTTTCACCAAACGTGAGAAAATAATTGTTTTTGTATAAGATAAAAATGAAAAACCAAAAACTTGATTATTTCAATTTTTCACATAAATTTTGAGGTTATGTGAAAAAAGTGTAATTACAAAAGTTGTAGGTCTCTTTATTAGGTACCTACAACTTTGTCATTTAATTTTTTTCCATAAGACTTGTAGTTTTGCCGGATATCGAGATAAACCGTTTTTACCCTTAAAAACTCACCCCCTTCCACTTCCCGACCTCAGATTGCTCGTAAATTATTTTTCCTTTTATTTTTGTTATATTCTCTTCCTTTTATAACGGGTTTCATCCCACTGTTATTTGTTTTTGTTTCAAAAATTATCGGCTCTAGTCTAGTCTATATCTGTCTGATGTTAAACAGCCCTATCCTTTAGTCACCTTGTACGACACCGCCAGGGAGGAGATGGAGTGGCCCAAATTCTATTCTGCCGGGAACCACGCGGCGTTATAATTATAAAATATACCTATAGTACACAATATTATGATGATGATGATGAATATGATGATGATGATGAATATGATGACGATAACGGTGATGAAAATGATGATGAAGATGATAAGTGATGATTCTTACCATCAAAAGTACGACCAAACCCAGAAACAGTCGCTGTGTAACCCGCGAAGTCTTGATGACACTCTTTTTTGTTAGAAAGGGCTTGGTCAGACTTAAAATCTTACGTTTATTTGATCGCAATCGGTTGAGTAGAACCGAAGATATGAGCAAAGGTCGCGTTAACCGAGATGCACGCGGGCGGAGCCGCGGGCGGAAGGCTAGTAGATATATTTATATAATAACTAGCTGCCCCGGCGAACTTCGTACCGCCATATTTTCGGCCCGCGTGGTATTCAAATCCCGTTCCCGCTGCACCCTTATCACTTAGGGGGATGAAAAATAGATGTTGGCCAATTCTCATAGATACCGGATAAGCACAAAAAATTTCCTCAAAATCGGTCGAGCCGTTTCGGAGGAGTTCGATTACGCACCCCGTGACAGAAGAATTTTATATATTTTACCAAATAAAAAATAAGGGTTGATCGTAGAGGGGTGAAAATTTAGGGTTGCATGTATTTTTGTATGATGTATCATAAAAAAATAAAAATAAAAAAAATTGTCTGAAAAATAAAAAATAAAAATTAAGGGTGGACCACCCTTAACATTTAGGGGGATGAAAAATAGATGCTGGCCGATTCTCATAGATACCGGATAAGCACAAAAAATTTCATCAAAATCGGTCGAACCGTTTCGGAGGAGTTCGATTACGCACATTTGTGACACGAGAATTTTATATATTAGATAAATCAATTGTGTAGGATATCTAAGTGAAGGGAATTATAAGGAGATTACAAGTAGGTATTTCCATATTCACACTAGTATAAATGCGAAAGTAACTGTCTGTCTGTTACGCTGTCACGCCTAAACCACTGTACCGATTTTGATGAAATTTGGTACAGAGATAGATTAGACCTTGTAAAAGGACATGACATAGGCATTGCGTTGTACTAATAGAACGGCGTTAATTCGTGCGAACAAAGCTCGCGGATTCGCTTTCGAAGCTCTGTCTGTCTGTTAAGACAGACAGAGTTACTTTCGCATTTATAATATTTAGTATGGATACGTTATCGTGAATCGGTTAGACATGATAAAAGTTCTACGTCTAATTGTGATGATAAGTTGATTATTTATGTGGCATATCATGATGAATGGGCCGAGATTAATAACTATGCTTTTGGTTATAAATAACTGGCTGACCCGGCGAACTTCGTACTACTTGGGTTATGTTATGTTAACGATACTGAACACGAAAATATTTTTTTTTAATTTCCTGTCTGTTTGTCTGTTTGTCGGTTTGTCTGTTTGTCTGTTTGTCCGCGATGGACGCAAAAACTACTGGACGGATTTTGATGCGGTTTTTTTTGTTAGAAAGAGCTTACTCAGACTTAAAATCTTACGTTTGTTTGATCGCAATCGGTTGAGTAGAACCGAAGATATGAGCATAGGTCGCATTAACCGAGATGCACGCGGGCGGAGCCGCGGGCGGAAGGCTAGTTATACATATAATCCTTCCTCTTGAATCACTCTATCTATTAAAAAAAAACGCTTCAGAATCCGTTGCGTAGTTTTAAAGATTTAAGCATACATAGGGACGGGCAGACAGCGACAGCGACTTTGTTTTATAATGTAGTGATAATGACAGTGAAGTGATGATAGTGATAGTGGTAATGGTTTGTGTACAGATGAATTGTTTGACATGATGCCTACAGCTACATTCTATCATCGCATCGCTCGCCAAGAGCAGGGAACTCACACATTGTGACCGGAATCGGTCCGCACTGTTTGGTACAAAACTTCATCTCACACACACTCAAGTTGTGGAATGAACTCCCAGCTGTGATTTCCCAAGCGACTACAATATGGGGTTCTTCAAGAAAGGCATTAGAAGGTTACTTCAGGGTCGGCAGCACGAGTGTAACGCCTCTGGTTAAAGGTCCCGGGACTGTAAGAAGAAAGAAACGCTCTGATAAGGAATTCCAGGACTTAATGGTGCGGCAGAGGAAGGAGTCATCGAATCGCTTGGTTCTTGATGGAATATTCTGCACCGTATGCGGGTGACATCTAAGTCCCGCACGTGAGTGCTATAGAAGGATATTTCAGCCCCCCTACACAAGTGGCAATTCGTTGCTCGGCGTATGATGGAATAGAATGACAAATGTATAGGATTTGACGTTTTTGACATTCGTTGACGCCTGTCATATACATACGTCAAATCCCATACATTTGTCATTCTATTCCATCATACGCCGAGCAACGAATTGCCACTTGTCTAGAGGGGCTGAGCTCCTAGAGAAGTTTTGAGTTATAGACGAATTTGGAAAGTCGTCTCTTGGTCAGACTTACGTTTGTTTGATCGCAATTTGGTTGAGTAAAATCAGAGATTTGACCAAAAGTCGTGAAAACCTCTCGCAGATCTCTCACCACAGACAGGGAATTCATTCACGATGAGCACAACGTTACGACAACCTTGATATAGATTGTCATTGGTCGAAAAAAAGAATGAAAGAAAATACTATTTATTAAACTGTGGAGGTAATGTTCCTCCAACCAAAGGGAGGATCCTCCGACCAGGCAAGGTGATCACGCCTGGCGGACCGCGGCCCAACGATTGTCGTTGGGATGTTGTAGATATATTGTACAAGCGCTGGCACTTCGCTTTCGCGATGCAGGAACTGGAGCGTCGTAGTAGTTCGGCTTACTGTCGCTAGATGGCGCTGGGTACATGTGGTATCGCCACAAAACACACACAAAATAAAATATAAAAAAATATATAACAAAAAAAAACGCTCGCAGAGTCGAAGACGTTTGGGACACAAATTCTACGGACACTGTGTCCCTAAGTGTACTTTCAAATTTATTTATTTTTTCGAAGACGTTACGGACACCAAAAGTACACTTAGGGACACAGTGTCCGTAGAATTTGTGTCCCAAACGTCTTCGACTCTTACTATTTGCAGTGTGGGGTTCTTCAAGATGGGAATTAGAAGGTTCTTACGGAGTCAACAGCGCGGGTGTGATGCTCCTGATATTGCATACGTCCAAGGATCACGGTAACCACTTTCCATCAGGTGTACCGTGTGCTTGTAAAAACCGTGATTCACGCAGGCGAAGCCACACTAGTGTCAGCTTATATATAATACGAGTAGTTAGTACGTAGGATTAATTTTAATCAAGTGAGCACGCGATTTCTTATCGGTGATATATGACAAGGTAGTGAAACTTATCCACTGATCTGAGGAATTAACGATATCCTGATAACCTATTGTTAATCCCGTTACTTTTTTAATTATTAGCGCGTAAATACTTCGCCCCTAATAATGACTTATACGATATGGATACGACATTGCAAATACTGAAACCGCGAAGCATCCTGGTCCGTAGGTATAGAACCAAATTAAATTTAAACTTTAATTCCCTGATTTATAAAATCCGAAATTTTCTAACAAAATAATTATTAAAATAAATGTAGAAAATGCAACCACTTGTATAAGTCATTAAATAGTTTCATCCATTGCTTTAAAGTCATTGACTGTGTCATAAGTCATTAATAAATACGCACACACCTTCACACACACACACAACAATAGGCATAGTAGGTAACTTACTTGAACAGCTAAGGGGCAACATGCGATTCTACAGAGTGCTCAAAGTTGTTCAAATTCTATAAAATTAAAACTTTAATTTCTGCCCTTAATACTGGACCAATTTTGTTCAAACTTTTCCTCCTTGAAGCTTAGGGGGTACCAAGTATATGGTTTCAATTATTGCCTATATGTCGTATCCATATTGTATATAACTAGCTGTTGCCCGCGACTTTGTCCGCGTTAAGTTCGGAATGTTGTTCATCCCCTATTTTATCCCCTTGGGGGTAGAATTAATCAAAATACTTTCTAAGCGGATGCCTACGTCATAGTAGCTTTATGCATGCAAAGTCTCAACCCGATTGGTTTAAAATTGACAAAGTTTCATACAAACTTTCATCCCCTATTTTATCCCCTTGGGGTTAGAATTAATCAAAATCCTTTCTTAGCGGATGCCTACGTCATAACATCTACCTGCCTGTATGCCAAATTTCAGCCTGATCCGTCCAGTGGTTTGGGCTGTGCGTTGATAGATCACTATGTCAGCCAGTCTGTCTGTCAGTCACCTTTGAGTTATATATATTTAGATGTAGGTATCTATCGACAACCTCTGTGGCGTCGCGGTAGTGAACGAGGCCTACGCAGGAGGCGCGGGTTCGATCCCCGCTCAGTGCAAATATTTGTATGCATGAATATGGCTATTTGCATTGGTCTGGTCGTGACTCGGAGAGCACGTTAAGCCGTCGGTCCCGATTGCCATATGTATATCTATGGTAATGACTTATGGGTAGTTGGGGCCCTAAAAAGTCTAACAACTGGATGAATATTATGTCTATTTGTATTAGTCTGGGTAAATCCGTGTCTCGGAGTGCACGTCACGCCGTGCGTCGGTCCCCGATTATTTATGGCAGTATTCGCAATAACTACGGGTAGTTGGATTTCTAAATAAAAAGTAAACTAATTACTATTACATTATGACCTACCCTAAGTATTGACCCTTTTGTCATTTGTCTCTTCGGGGGACCGCTAAGTACCTTGTTATGCTCTATACCCCCCTGACGGTCAGACGGCGGTCCCCCGACGAGACAAATGACAAAAGGGTCAATACTTAGGGTAGGTCATAATGTAATAGTTATTATTTTACTTTTTATAGGTTCTTTTTGGGTCGAGGGTTTTTTAAATTTTTAATTTAATTTAGGTATTTTATTTTATGCTTTTTATAGGTAACCGCTAAACCGATATCCATAAAACTTGCTGTATCGTGATGTATAAATTATGACCTTTCATTTGATACCCAACACGGGTATATTTGAAAATATTAGATTTTGCATTGCCTCTTTCACTCCTCATATTTTTTAAATGGCTGAATTGATTTTTATGGAACATAGCTAAGAACACTCTCGACTAAACCATCTTTCAAACAAAATAAACAGAATTGAAATCGGTTCAGCCGTTTGAGAGCTACGATGCCACAGACAGACTGACACACACACACACACACACACACACACACACACACACACACACACACACACACACACACACACACATACACACTTCAAACTTATAACACCCCTCTTTTTTGTCGGGGGTTAAAAAGTCCAACAACAGCCCCCCTACTAGACAAGTGTGGCAATTCGTTGCTCGGCGTATGATGGAATAGAATGACAAATGTATAGGATTTGACGTTTTTGACATTCGTTGACGCCTGTCATATACGTCTAACTGCAATATACCTATATTATAATATTATAATAATACTAGCCTTTCGCCTGCGGCTCCGCCCGCGTGGATCTCTTATCTTCGGTTCTGAGCAACGATTGCAATCAAACAAACGTAAGATTTTAAGTCTGAACAAGACCTTTTTATCAAAAAAAAAACGGAAATCCGTTCCGGAAACAGGAAATTAAAAAAAAATATTTTCGTGTTCAGTATAGTTAATATAACTTAACCCAAGTACTTTTTTTATAAATATCTCCAATGTACAGACACGACCATTTTACAATTATATGATAGTACTTATATAGAAGATAGATAGATATACCTAGAAGTGATCTAGGTACTAAGGATCTGAATAACAACATAAGTGATATACATACTAAAGGATCTGAATTACATTATAATAAGTGATCTACTAAGGATCTGAATATTACAAAATAAGTGATCTATTAAGGATCTGAATTACAATATAAGTGATCTATTAAGGATCTGAATTACAATATAAGTGATCTACTAAGGATCTAAATTTTATTCTATAAAATAAGGTTGTATCGATAAAAATTTGACCTCAGGCGGGACTCGAACCCGCGATCTTTCCCTTACAGGATTCCATTGATAATAATTTGTAGACATTGACTAGAAAAAATATCCACATTAAAGTCGTTTATAACAAACTAGCGGCACGACGCATCTTCGCCTTGAAATTAATTCGTAGAAAAAAAGTAGTTATACATATAACACGACTATAGCCCCCTATGCAGGTTTCGCCCAGGAATAAATTCATAAAAATATCTTATACTTAGACAAAGTCAAAAATCATTTATAAATACGGCAAAATGCCTCCGTCGCTGTATACCATATTCTCAAAAGACCACATTCGTAAAACATCACATTCGTTAAACACGATATTCGCAAAACATCATAATAATCATACTCATTAAATATCATATTCTGAAAACATTATAATCTTCTATGACCATATTCGCAAAACACAACATTCTCTAAACATTATATTTTCAAAAAAGGTGAAAAAGTACACTTGTCTTCAAAAACTTTGCGGCTTTATGTATCAATGTGTTAAACGTTCCGTCGTCGTTCATGTGTCATGTCCACGGATCCCTAACAAATAACTTCTTAATTTAATACTACGTTCTAATACCTATTCTACTATTCAATAACAATATAATCTTATCAAATAATAAATTATTCTCGACACTAATCTGATCACTTAGAATCATTAGTACCATGTTTGGGGTATAAATACCATACACATATTTATCCGGAGCACTGTAACTCCTGTTCAACATGAAGCTTCTGGCCGTGATCTTGCTGGCGCTGGTGGCCCTGGCCAGCTCCCGGAGCATCGACGTCGAAGATGTGATTGATGTACAGGACCTCACCGCGTACGATTACCACAACAGAGTTGGTATCCCTCGAGCTGAAGCGATCCGTGCATATGAAGCTTCACCGCAGTCGAGGATTACAGGTGGTCAGCATGCTCAACACGGACAATTTCCTTACCAGGTATACATTATGAATATACATATTGCAATATAGTTTTGAATCAATTTGTTGTAAATTTTTATTTTATTCAAAATATAGTTTTTTTTATACCACGCGCATTTTAGGCATAGTTTTAATTTGTACTGCAAACTGCATAAGTGAGGACTTGAACAAGGGAACTGTAGGGGCTGGACGAAGTAGACAGGAGGATAATTATGAATGAAGATGATGAATGTATTCCTGACAATTTTTGTTTCAGGTTGGTATCTTGATCGAATTAGCGCGTGGAGGGACAAGTGTCTGTGGTGGTACTATCATTAATAACTGGAGAGTACTGACAGCCGCTCATTGCTGGCTCGACGGCCACACCCCTGCTCGTGGTCTGACTATTGTAGCTGGTTCGTACTGGCTGTTCTCTGGTGGTCAAAGGCTTTGGACTAACAACGTAGCGGCCCACCACGGCTGGAACCCTAGCCTGATCCGCTATGATATTGCGGTCGTTCGTATGTTATCAGCTGTGAATTTCGTGAGTAAGTAGATATTTGAGATATGCCTTTTAATCATCATCTGCAAAGCACCAATTACCATACCCTCCTACTTGAACTGTCGTCTGATATCTCGACGGTCACTACTCCCTACGTATAACAACCTAAGTGGTAGACAAGTGATTTGCAGGTTTTGTGTTCATGACCATGAGAACACCCTTAACTATCGATTAGTTTAATAAAAATTAACCTAAGTCGAAAAATTAAACCTTAAATCGATACACGACATTTCCCATAACTACAAAATTGACTCCAATTTCCAACGTAGAGCAACAGTAGTGGTAATTAAGTATTACTACGTTGGACGTTCAAGCACGACTGATACCTCAACTCCGAAAGGAAAACTTGCACCCGAACTTTGTATATAAATTGGGCTTCGGTCCAACCATAAAGGCGCCCACTCATCAACCCGGCAGTTCCGTGCTGCCACTTTTGCGACTACATACTAGCAGTTGGGAGTCGACAGTTTGCCACACTCTCGGATTGTATTAGCCGTCAGTCCAAAACCGTAAACTAAACTGTAAATGCGTGGGCTATTGCGATTAACTGACAGTTTGATATCCGGTTGTCGTCCGGTAAACTGGTAGTGTGTCCAAAACCCTTAAGATATAATAGACCAAAACATCAGATATCCAGAATGTTTGGAAGTTGACTTGTATCTGACAATGTCTAATTATTATACACAGATGGCGTTACATACATTCCATTGCCGTCTGGACATCAAGAACATCTCTCTTACGAAGGCTACACGGCGACTGCCTCTGGATTCGGCGGTACTGGAGATGGTAAGAGTACTTCAACTATTGAAACTGATGATATGTATTTTGTTTGAAATGTCACTTGTTGTGTCACTGTTGTGATGTCAAAACTGTACCTACCGGTATTCCTACCGGTCCTTCCTTCCGGTCCATGGAACAGATTTACTTGAAGATCATCATCAAAAGGGGTGGGTGGGCTTCCACTTCCACCGTCTTTTGTGAATGTATGTACGTACATACATTAGTCCAGTCAAAATAAATACTTGAGCTTACATAAATTCGCAGCAGAAAATTGGAGCGAGGGGGGGGGGGGGGGATGTCAAATATATTGGATTCTCCCATTTTTCATGTAATTATCAATCGTTTTTTGTAACCATCATTGGAAGAAGTCATATAGATTAAAAACGGTTCTCTATTTTTATTCCTACAATTTTATGTCATAACTAGCTGTTGCCCGCGGCTCCGCCCGCGTGGGATTCTGATCCCGTTCATCGCTTATATATAGCCTATATGTTAATCCAGGGTATAACCTATATACATACCAAATTTCAACCAAATCGGTCCAGCCGTGTATGCGTAAAAGAGTAACAAACATCCACACATCCATTCTCACAAACTTTCCCTTTTATAATATTAGTAGGATTTAACATTGCATAATGTTACTTGTCCTAACATTATTTACGCATAATACTCATTTGCCATAACTTTTTAATCATAATTTTTTTAATCCTATTTACTATAAGCATAATATTTTATAAGCATACTGTCCCAAAGCATAAGTTTACTTAAGCTTCGCTCTGCTCCGCTCCCGCATTAGCCTTCTAACCTAATCTATCCAAGTCGGAATCAGGGGCTTTCTCAATAAATCTATCACTCTGTTATTGCCATAATTATTAGTATTGCCAAAAATAAACAATATGCTTTACAACTTTATGCATATCAAAGTTATGAATAAAAACATTAGGATATACAATATTTATGCTTAATAACACAGTATGCTAAAAACCAATTATGGCATACTATTATTATGACAAAGAAAATTATGCCTAACTTGTTATGACAATTTAAATTAGGACAAAAACCATTATGAGAAAAAATGGGATCTCATTAAAAACACCTAGGGGCTACGAGTAGATAGCGCTGTGTGCCTAGAATTATTTAATTTAATAAGTGTACTCTAT
The DNA here is from genome assembly GCA_914767945.1 of Eilema depressum. Taxonomy (NCBI): domain Eukaryota; kingdom Metazoa; phylum Arthropoda; class Insecta; order Lepidoptera; family Erebidae; genus Eilema; species Eilema depressum. The sequence goes on from OU612040.1 coordinate 6,146,428, forward strand.
ACAGGTCATCCTATCACACAACAACAGCGTCTAAGCTGGGTCAATCTGCCTATTATCAGCAACGCGGAATGCTCCCGAACGTACGGTATCATCGTACCCAGTACCCTGTGCGCAAGCGGTGCCGGAGCCAGGAGCACTTGTGGAGGTGACTCCGGCGGACCTCTCACCGTCGTCGACAGTAACCGCCGCATACTGGTATGTAAATAATAATAATAAATAAATAATAGTACATTATGGTACAAGTGAGTAAAGTTGGTGATTACCGCCGAGGCGCCATTGAGACCCAAGCCGTCAGGCAAGGGTCTTAAGAGAGCCGAGGACGGTAATCATCATACTCACGCGTGGCATACGACGATTTACAACATACTTGCGAATAAAATAATACTACACATACTAAATAAACAATACTACAAATTAATTCGTTTTCCTATCGGTGCGCATCTAACAATGGCGATCGGCCATATTTAAAAGAATGAGGTTTGAATTTAACTTTTTTTTACTGTTTTTTTTTTCTGTACACAGAGAGAAAAAAAGTTAAATTTGAGTGAAAATTTTGTTTATTATACAAGTTGAAATTATTTATTTAAATACGAAAATGCATCAAATGACCACACGATATGCATATTAATTTATTCGTACTATTAAACACGTTTTTTGTATCAAAATTTTTTTAAGAACATAGAAACTTAACCTATGAAATTTAAAAAAGAATCTATAACTCACTTGTGAATAATAGCAATGGAAAAGTCACAATTTGATAATAGGTGTCATTACGTGACTAATTGCTGTGAAATAATATCACTTTTATGAGCAAGTGTGTTGTAAATAAATATTCCACAACATCTCACACAACGCTATCTAGACCCATGGTAAGCATAGCTTAACTAGCTTGTATTATGGAATCTAGAATGCGGATAAATTATATACTTAGATACATTTTTTTTTTTGTAAATACGTACATATTATACATAGAAACACCCAGACCAATGCAAATAGACATATTTATGCATACAAATATTTGCACTGAGCGGGGATCGAACCTTTTCTACGAATTACTTTCCGGCGAAGACGGAATTGGGTGAAGAATTTGTTATAAAATAAAGAACTGTAACGAGTACTGAATATTTTTGTTCTTTACACAAAAATAAAAATATCGAATGAAGCAAGCCAGTGTCAAAAAGATCACTTATAATATTGTAATTCAGATCCTCAGTAGATCACTTATGTTGTAATTCAGATCCTTAGCAGATCACTTATTGATGTACTTCTTTTCCAGGTCGGTGTTGTGTCTTTCGGTAATGCAGGTGGTTGCCAGCTAGGCAGCCCCGCTGGCTTTGCTCGGGTCACTTCTTTCTTGGGATGGATCCGTCCACTAATGTAACCACTAATATTCAATAAAACATTTTATTTGAGAACTGTTATGGCTCGGTTTATTTCATATTCCTTTCTCACTTTACTTTTTATTAAGTTGTCTGCAAACTATTTAAAATATCTGACATACCGTCACAAATCCGGCACCTGCAGCCGGTAAATTGAGATAGAGAGTCATCAGGGGTATCGGAAACGGGCTTTTCGGATTTCGGTTATTGTCTGAATATAATGACGAATGTATGGGTCTTGTCTTGACGAATTTGACATGCGTCGACGATTGACGATTGTCATAAACGACAAACCCCATACAATCGTTATTATATTTTACAATACGCCGGTCAATTCCGTCCGAATTACCAATTGCCTAAGGAGCTGGTTTAGTTGCATCGAATGCTTCTCGTATTGTCTACAAGCAAACAATAACAAGGTTTGTTGGTGTCACTCTACTACACCATTCTAAAGACTATTATGCGTCTTTTAGTTATTGATCGGGACATATATCTTGAACCAAATATGTGCTCAAAATGTACTCTGTACGCGTACACATTTCTTGGGTGTCTTTTGAGGATAGCACGGGGGTGCTACTGCGGTTGACGAGCTCAAATTCACCAAGCATAGATTATTACAAAACAATGCGCGCGCGCCAGGGCCTCGTTGGTCTTGCTATTTATGTCCAAGATACGTGTCCTGAGGTATATAATAGTTGTATCACACGGCAAGGTCTTTCCATGTTTTTAGTCAGTACGTATGTACGGATTTATTGTTATCAAGCGATCATAATAATATATGACAAGGTAGCGAACCTTATCCACGTGACGTGAGGTATTAACGACAGGTTTATAACCTATCTTTAATACGTCATATTATTTTTTTAATGATTACGGCGTCAATAGGCGTTCACCTCGGAGTCCAGGGTCTGTTTTTTTTTTTCAGTTTAACTGGGGTTTTGGCTGCACTTCGATATTTTAAGGGCAGCGACTGCTATATGACCTCCACAACCCATTGGTGGTATCGAAGTATTGCAGCTAGACCAGTTGTTGGATATTTTAGGACTCCAACTACCCGTAACGAACTGCGTACCCTGCTGCTGTGCATTTCTCTAAGCGTTCAGCGCCGAGCACAACGTTGCGGCAACGTTGATCAAGATTGTCATTGGTCAGACAGGGTGACGTCACTGGAGATCGACTAATGACAATCTCGACTAAGATTGTCGCAACGTTGTGCTCGGCGCTGAACGCTTAGATTTGCATAGCTGACCTTGGGCAAGCTATGGTTTGGAAATCGGGCGGGGTGCCGTAGGGGTAACTCCCCTGTTCCCACAGCGCCGCGTGCACCGTGTGGATGTTTCTGACACCGTTTTAAGTGCCTAATTAGAGCCTTGACCGTTAATCACAAGGTTGTTTGCAAATGAGCTTGACTTGCACACTTCACTACATTTGCTCTCCACAAGTTCCAATTCTGAGGACACCAACTAACACCGTCAAACCTTTGCAGATGCGTAGAGATATTGGGTCTGTGGTCGTTTTTTTACCGTCTCTAACATGGCGAACGTGCTGATGAGCTCTTCCAATTAGTCCCACCCTATTCTTTCCTATAGGACAACACGTGCAGGACTTAGATGTCACCCGCATACACGGTGCAGAATATACCAGCAAGAACAAAGGTGGTTCTGTGGCTATTTTCTTTATCACACCATAAAGTCTTGGAATTCTTTACTATAGTGTTTTCTTCTTTCTAGAGGCTCGGGTTTTTAAGTGCATAAAAAAAAAGCATCTGATGACGCCGCTGAGGGTCACATTATTGGCGTTTATAATGGGGGTCCTTCTTGAGACTTTGCCTTCAGCTAACAAGCTTACGTGTATTATCTATCTATACTATTATAGAATTGTAAAGTGGTCGTGTCTGTACATTGGTGATATTAAAAAAAAAATACTTGGGTTATGTTATGTTAACGATACTGAACACGAAAATATTTTTTTTGAATTTCCTGTCTGTTTGTCTGTTTGTCCGCGATGGACGCAAAAACTACCGGAAGGATTTTGATGCGGTTTTTTTGTTAGAAAGGGCTTACTCAGACTTAAAATCTTACGTTTGTTTGATCGCAATCGGTTGAGTAGAACCAAAGATATGAGCAAAGCTCGCGTTAACCGAGATGCACGCGGGCGGAGCCGTGGGCGGAAGGCTAGTATAAAAATAAACTCAAATCTTGCCACAGCCCATACGCTCCAACTATATCTATGATTTATACTTATGCTTTACTTACTTAGGTATATCTAGAATCCCTAGTTAATTACTTCATAATATAGTACAGTACGATTAAAACCAGTTGAACATTCGGTAAACCTCGGTAATTGTCGTGAATCCCTCGTCTCTCACATAGAGTTATCAATTTACAGATATGACCTTTAATTGTATTACCCGTTGTCATAATGAATACAATACAAGCACGATATGAGCAACAAAAACCTCCTTTGTAGCTCAAAACTAACACAAAAATGTTGAAATAAGAAAAAAAATTGATTTATTTGACGTATATGATACATTTATGATTACGAACGCTAATTTCATTCGTGAACATATTCGATTCTATCAAATTTTATCATCAAAATTAACTTACAGTAGTTATTATGTATCATGGCTTCAACAAATTTAAAGCGTGGTAAAATAATTGTTGCTCAGTCTCGTGAAATTGTAAATAATGTATGTAACTATTTTATTAAAGAATATAATTTATTTAAAAAAGAAGAAAATTTACTTTCTACTATTTTAATTGATAAATTATCAACAAAAATCGGTAGAAGTCGGTTTCTTAAATTTTTAATTTGGTGATTATTATCAATTATTATTAAACCGATGTAATATCGTACTGTTACTTATGTACATCAAACATCTGTACTTCATGTGACCGGTGAGATCGACCACGACGTCAAGGCACGCATTGCTGCCGCGTGGGCCAAGTGGCGAGAAATGACTGGCGTCACCTGTGATCCTAAAATGCCAGTCAGGTTGAAGGGGCAGGTCTATAAGACGATCATTAGGCCTGTTCTCTTGTATGGTTGTGAGGCGTGGCCGCTGCTCGAGCGACACAAGCAAGAGCTGCGTGTCACGGAGATGAAAATGTTGCGGTGGATGTGCGGCGTTACGCGTAAAGATCGCGTACGGAACTCTAGCATCCGCGGCAGCCTCCATGTCCGTGACATCGCGGATAAAATGCAAGAGAGCCGCCTTCGCTGGTGCGGCCACGTCTTGCGGCAACCGCCAGCCAGGCTACGTGGGGAACAAATGCCTGGCAATGGTACCCCCGCGGGGTCCAGGTAAAAGTGGTAGGCCAAAGAAGTCCTGGCTTGACGTCGTGGAGGGTGATATGCGTGCTAATGGTCTCACTACCATGGACGCCCAAGATCGTGCGAAGTGGAGAAGGAAGAGCCGGAAGGCGGACCCTGAGCTCCGAGGTCATCTTGGCCACGGATGCAATCAGGAGAATGCGTCTATATGCAGATGATGATGATGATGATGACTTATGTACATCAAGCAGTAAAATATTGACTTGTATCTGTTACGGCTGAAGGTAGGTGTGAACATAAACTTAAGATTAGCCGGTTTATCTTCGAGAAGCAGCTAAAGTTCGATAACATGTTAGTTTGCGTCGGGATATTCCATCTTTAGCCGGTTAATGTGCACATTAACCGATACGAAACGGCTAAAAATGTATTCGTTATACCTTTCAGTTCAAATGATTGATTAGACAACGCCTGCTGCCGGTCTATATTTAATTGCGTATGACTTTGCGAGACTTCAATTTCTTGATGGTCATAAAAAAAAAATAACCACGAAGGCCTAATTAATGCCTATTGAATTTGAAGCTTTAAATCATTAATGATTTTTCAAATTCATGTCGCTTCTGCATAATTTTCTTAGGTCTGCGGTTAGTAATGTCATCTTGTCAGATGGTATACATTGCGTTTATGATACTGCAAATTGAATGCTACATAAAATAAATATGGTAATGTATGTCGTGTCATTTCCGTCTCCGAATTTAGGCGATTATACCCGAAAAAAGCCGAATGTTCAACTGGTTTTAATGGTACTGTACTTAAGTATATCTAGATAGAATTATTCAGCAAAATACAATCTAATCAAATCCTAAATTATTTTCGACATTAATCCAACGATTCAGATCTTAGGTACTAGGTTTGGGGTATAAATATCGTACAAACAGCTACCTTGACCACCTTGTAACTTCTGTTCAACATGAAGCTTCTGGCCGTGACCTTGCTGGCGCTGGTGGCCCTGGCCAGCTCCCGGAGCATCGACGTCGAAGATGTGGTTGATGTACAGGACCTCACCGCGTACGATTATCACAACAGAGTTGGTATCCCTCGAGCTGAAGCGATCCGTGCTTATGAAGCTTCACCGCAGTCCAGGATTACAGGTGGTCAGCATGCTCTACACGCACAATTTCCTTACCAGGTATATATTATGAATATACAATTTGCAATATAATTTTGAAGCAATTTCTTGTAAATTTTTATTTTATTCAAATCATAGTTTTTTTTATACCATGCGCATTTTAGGCATAGTTTTAATTTGTACTGCAAACTGCATAATTGAGGACTTGAACAAGGGAACTGCAGGGGCTGGACGAAGAAGACAGGAGGATAGGAATAAAGATGATGAATGTATTCCTGACAATTTTTGTTTTAGGTTGGTATCTTGATCGACTTAGCGCGTGGAGGGACAAGTGTCTGTGGTGGTACTATCATTAATAACTGGAGAGTACTGACAGCCGCTCATTGCTGGCTCGACGGCCACACCCCTGCTCGTGGTCTGACTATTGTAGCTGGTTCGTACTGGCTGTTCTCTGGTGGTCAAAGGCTTTGGACTAACAACGTAGCGGCTCACCACAGCTGGAACCCTAGCCTGATCCGTTATGATATTGCGGTCGTTCGTTTGTTATCGGCTTTTAGTTTCTCAAGTAAGTAGATATTTAAAACATGCTTATTAATCATCATCTGCTGAGCACCAATTACCATACCCTCCTACTTGGACTGACGTCTGACACCTCAACTCCGAGAGGAAAAATTGTACCTGAGCCCCATCTATCAATAAGCAACTTTGTATATGAATCGGGCTGCGGTCTAGCCATACGATATCGTATGGCTAGACCGCAGCCCGATTGACCCAAATATCAGTTAACAATATCCAGAATGCCTGGAAGTTGACTTGTATCTGATAATATCTAATCATTATACACAGATGCCGTTACATACATTCCATTGCCGTCTGGACATCAAGAACATCTCTCTTACGAAGGCTACACGGCGACTGCCTCTGGATTCGGCGGTACTGGAGATGGTAAGAGTATTTCAACTATTGAAACTGATGATATTGTGTTTGAAAGAGGTGGATAATGTTATCTTAACACTGTTGTAATGTCAAAAATATGCTTACCGGTGGGAATTTAATTCATTTATGATATATCTAATTTAAGGTATGATTCCGTAGCCGACCACCATACAACTGCCGACGCACGCAGCAGATGCGCGGTATTCAATTCGGCAGCTTCTCAATGGTCCCCTTCCGTATCGGAGGTTAACAAGTAATGGGTACGCTGTATATGCATGCGTCGGCAGTTATCGTATGCGGTCGGCTACGGACGGAATCATACCTTTAACATTGTAGTTAATTCATTCGCTTGAGTCTGTAACATTTAGAATACATTACATGTCCGGAAAAGGCTAGGCTGTCTTAAGTACTGAAAATAATTATTGTAAAGATCTATGTAGGTCGGTGACGATGTGGAGGAATTTCACGACGCATTATGTATGTAAATATCTTAATTAATTTAGTTTTTTTTTTAGTGTTAATAACTAGTTTTTAGTTTAATTTAGTATTATTTATGTTACATAAGATTACTTAGATTTGTAAGTAGGTACATTATATAAGCAATACAAGATTTGATGCCAGTAATAGCTTTTCTAACACATTGGACTATGAAAATTCAATAAACTAATAGGTACGTAAAAAAAGGTAAATTAGGCAATTAAATATGCAATTTGAATTTGAAGGTATCTGGAAGAGATTTACTTGAAGATCATAAAACCAGGTTTCCACCCTGTTTTGTAAACGTATGTACGCACATAAAACACTCACCTAGGGACTACGATTAGACCTGTGTGCCTAGAATTATTTAATTTAATAAGTGTACTCTATACAGGTCATCCTATCACACAACAACAGCGTCTAAGCTGGGTCAATATGCCTATTATCAGCAACGCGGAATGCTCCCGAACGTACGGTATCATCGTACCCAGTACCCTGTGCGCAAGCGGTGCCGGAGCCAGGAGCACTTGTGGAGGTGACTCCGGCGGACCTCTCACCGTCGTCGACAGTAACCGCCGCATACTGGTAGGTATTTTTATATTACCTATACTTAGTGCTTATTTGTTTCTTCTTCTTGTTCTGCTATCGAAAGAATCGCCGCAATTTCGCCAATTTCTAGTAAATAAGTTTGTTTTCCATGAAATTCTATCAAAGTCACATCTAATATATAAAATTCTCGTGTCACAAAATGTGCGTAGTCGAACTCCTCCGAAATGGCTTGACCGATTTTGATGAAATTTTTTGTGCTTATCCGGTATCTATGAGAATCGGCCAACATCTATTTTTCATCCCCCTAAATGTTAAGGGTCCACCCCTTAATTTTATTTTTTTATTTTTCATACAAATTTTTTTGTTTTTATTTTTTTATGATACATCATACAGAAATACATGCAACCCTAAATTTTCACCCCTCTACGATCAACCCTTATTTTTTAGTTGATAATTAAAAAGTTTTATCTAATATATAAAATTCTCGTGTCACAAAATGTGCGTAATCGAACTCCTCCGAAATGGCTTGACCGATTTTGATGAAATTTTTTATGCTTATCCGGTATCTATGAGAATCGGCCAACATCTATTTTTCATCCCCCTAAATGTTAAGGGTGGTCCACCCCTTAATTTTATTTTTTTATTTTTCATACAAAATTTTTGTTTTTATTTTTTTATGATACATCATACAGAAGTACATGCAACCCTAAATTTTCACCCCTCTACGATCAACCCTTATTTTTTATTTGGTAATTAAAAAGTTTTATCTAATATATAAAATTCTCGTGTCACAAAATGTGCGTAATCGAACTCCTCCGAAACGGCTTGACCGATTTTGATGATATTTTTTGTGCTTATCCGGTATCTATGAAAATCGGCCAACATCTATTTTTCATCCCCCTAAATGTTAAGGGTGGTCCACCCCTTAATTTTATTTTTTTATTTTTCATACAAAATTTTTTGTTTTTATTTTTTTATGATACATCATACAGAAATACATGCAACCCTAAATTTTCAACCCTCTACGATCAACCCTTATTTTTTATTTGGTAATTAAAAAGTTTTATTTTCTAATATATAAAATTCTTCTGTCACGGGGTGCGTAATCGAACTCCTCCGAAACGGCTTGACCGATTTTGATGAAATTTTTTGTGCTTATCCGGTATCTATGAGAATCGGCCAACATCTATTTTTCATCCCCCTAAGTGATAAGGGTGCAGCGGGACCGGGGTTTGAATACCACGCGGGCCGAAAATATGGCGGTACGAAGTTCGCCGGGGCAGCTAGTCTAATATATAAAATTCTCGTATCACAAAATGTGCGTAATCGAACTCCTCCGAAACGGCTTGACCGATTTTGATGAATTTTTTTGTGCTTATCCGGTATCTATGAGAATCGGCCAACATCTATTTTTCATCCCCCTAAGTGATAAGGGTGCAGCGGGAACGGGATTTGAATACCACGCGGGCCGAAAATATGGCGGTACGAAGTTCGCCGGGGCAGCTAGTTAGATATAAAGAAGTTTGTTCCGTGTGTGTTAGATCAAGTGAGTAAGTAACACACCCTGGTGGGACATAACCTGGTAAATCAGGATTTTAGGTTTAATAAGTGTAAACAAACACACAGCCTCTGTGGCGTAGCGGTAATGAAGGCGGCTGCTACGCAGCATTTCGTTCGGAATAGAATACAAATGCGATAAAAAAGAAATACCACATGGTATTAGAAAAATGATCGTTTCTCCTGTACCATATCAATTTAATTGGTTAAAAATAAAAAAGGAAATGTTTTTGAGACCAGATCAGTTCGATGGAATTTCCTGTCCTCAGTAAGCGTACATTGAAATTTTTTCTAGAAATCTACAGCACATACCTACTATATCAGCTACCCTTAATGCGGAAGACGATACCAAACTACAGTTCCTCACAAATCATTCACCACGCGTATTTCGCTCTATCAATGACAGCATGATATAAAGCCGACAGCGTCCATACTTCCATATCCATACTCCATACTAATATTATAAATGTAAAAGTAACTCTGTCTGTCTGTCTGTTACGCTTTCACGCCTAAACCACTGAACCGATTTTGATGAAATTTGGTACAGGGGTAGATTAGACCTCGAGAAAGGACATAGGCTATGTTTGGTCGCGATAACCGGCTCTATTTTATACTAGTTTTTACACGCGGGCGGAGCCACGAGTAAAAGCTAGTATAAAATAAGGCCTAAAAGTAATGCTGAAGCACGTTATCATTCAGATAACCACTCACTTACAAGTTCCCAAACAGCAAGATCACTTATACTGTAATTCAGATCATTAGTAGATCACTTATATTGTAATTTAGATCCTCAGTAGATCACTCATGTTGTAATTCACATCCTTAGTAGATCACTTATTGATGTACTTCTTTTCCAGGTCGGTGTTGTGTCTTTCGGTAATGCAGGTGGTTGCCAGCTAGGCAGCCCCGCTGGCTTTGCTCGGGTCACTTCTTTCTTGGGATGGATCCGTCCACTAATGTAACTACTAATATTCAATAAAACATGTTTTTCAGAACTGTTATGGCTCTGTTGATTTCATAATCCTTTCTCACTTTTTTTAAGAATGTAAAGCGGTCTGCACACTAAAATCTCTGATGAACCGTCACAAATCCGGCAGCTACACCCGGCAAGTTGCGAGTGGGGTATCAGGGGTATCGGAACCGGGAAAAGGGGAATGATATAGGGTAAAACACCCAATTATTGGCACCTTAAGCGAAATTTGTAAAATAATTATCATCTACGGATATTATACGTCTTTTTAAGAGAAGAGAATAGTAAAAAGTAGTAGTAGGAATATTGTTTCACGTTATTTTGATCGTAAATAAATATTTAATTACCTGTAATTATTAAAAAATTACAGTTTTATCCAATTTTATAATATATTTGCCCATATATTGGCATAGGTAAACCAAACTATTGGCATTCATCAGACCATTGCCATTTGAAAAGGAATAACTATAGAAAAATCTTTACTTATTGCAGATAAACTTGATGATTGTGAGTTCTTGTTTTTTTTACATAAAACGTAGCTGTGCCAATAAATTGGAGGAGTGCCAAGATTAGGTATGTTTCCCCTACTTATGGAGTCATCAAATTAATATATTGTCAGGAGTTTTGGCGCGAACACGATCAAAGAAACAATAGCGGTTGTATTTTATTTTCCAAAATTAGTGTGAGTTCGAGTTTTTATGTGTAAATATGGTGGAATTTTATTTTAGACATAACGTCTTGGAAAACGCGCACAACAGTAGGAAAGTGAAATATTACAGTGGATTGTGACTTCTCGTGTTGGTTTCAAATCTCCGTAAGAAGCCTTTAGTAAAGTTTCCACCACTTTACTGAGGCAGCCATCATCATCATCGTCATCATCTTCAACTCACCATCATCATCATCATCCATCTATCCACCCATCCAAATAAGATTATTATAAACTACTTGATAATGGCTAAATGCTAAGCAAGAAGCCAAAAAAAAAAGGGTTTGTCAGCAAAATAGTAAATCTGCCTAAAGCCAGCTGATACCTAGTATCTAGCGAACTCTACGGGGTACTATTCTAGCAAATAATCACATTCATGGGTATTTCTTGTGTTAATTATTATTTCTTCCTTTTTGTTTTGTTTTTATTGGCTTCTTGCTTAGCATTTAGCCATTATCAAGTAGTTTATAATATCTAATCTTATTTGGATGGATAGATGGATGATGATGATGATGGTGGTGAGTTGATAATGATGATGACGATGATGATGATGGCTGCTTCAGTAAAGTGGTGGAAACTTTACTAAAGGCTTCTACGGAGATTTGAAACCAACACGAGAAGTCACAATCCACTGTAATATTTCACTTTCCTACTCTTGTGTGCGTTTTCTAAGACGTTATGTCTAAAAATCCATCCTTTTTACACCTAAAAACTCGAATTAGCACTAATTTTGGAAAATAAAATACCATCGCTATTTTTCTTTCGTGTTCGCGCCAAAACTCATTTTTAGGGTTCCGTAGCCAAATGGCAAAAAACGGAACCCTTATAGATTCGTCATGTCTGTCCGTCCGTCTCATAGACTTAGATACTATAGACAGGGTATACCTACAGAATTGACGTGTATACCTATGTTCCATTTTTATGAATGAACGTTTGACGACGGTTACTATGCTAGGGATGCACCTTCTACTATCGTAATATTTGTCGATATCTATTTATACTATAACCCGCGCCACGTATCTTGGACCTAAAATGTGCTCAAAACGTGCCCTATACGCGCAGTAGGTACACATTTCTTGGGTGTCTATTGAGGATAGCACGGGATGCTACTGCGGTAGACGAACTCAAATTCACCCAGCATAGAATATTACAAAGCATTCCGCGGGCGCCAGCCAGAGCCTCGTATGTCTTATGATTTAGGTTCAAGATACGTGGCGCAACTATAAAACTAAAACCCGACTACTGCAGAATCACGAATCCCTAGAATGTATTGTTTTGTTAGAGTAAATGGTATGCGACCACGGTTATTCTTGATATTTTCTTGCTTAATACTTCTTAGGGAGTGATTTGCAGTAGTCGGATTTTAGTTTTAGACTTGATTTTTATTTGTATTGTTTTGGTGCAAGCAACACCCAATAATGTATACATGTTTTTAATGTGCTAATAGAGCCCTTAATTTCATACCAAACACGTTCTATATATCTCAAGTTTTATTCTATTATAGTCAGAGTTTCAGATAGTCATTCATACGTCATATTGCCTATAACCAGCGGATGATCAAGACGTTTCTAACAATACCACAATTGCCTAGTTCTAATACGGAAAAACAGAAGACATTACAATTTTGTCAATTCGTATTTCTTCAAAAGAGTACCTACATTTTTGTAAAGAAGAATAGTTTCGTCTTCAAATCATTTATTGGAGTACATCACTATTATGCTTGTAGTAGTATGGTCTAGAAAAATTCAACAATAGCTGTCGCAAATCATTCATAATGTTGGCGCAAATCATTCATAAATGTTGGCACCGTCGGCACGCTGTCAAATTCTCATACTCATTTTCCCAAGTGAGCAATAACTTAAATTTTTTGTCTCTTTTTAGCAGACTTAACTGTATATTGGAAAAAAAGAGACAAAGTGATATAATCAAGGTTCAATTCATGTTTGCCTCATATTTGTATAACTAGAATTTCTATATGTTGAACGGGGCCCCCCTGTGGTCCGTCTGTCTGTCTGTCCGTCCGTATGTCACAGCCACTTTTCACTAAAACTATAAGGCCTATGCTGTTGAAAATTGGTAAGTAGATTTATTCAGCGAAACACAAAAATAGAAAAAAAAGGATTAAATTTTGGGGGTCTCCATACTTAGAACTAAAACTAAAAAAAAAAATTTTCATCAAACCCATACGTGTGATCTATAGATAGGTCTTTAAAAATGCTATTGAGGTTTCTAATATTTTTTTTTTCTAAACAGAATAGTTTGCGCGAGAGACACTTCCAAAGTGGAATAATGTGTCCCCCCCCCCCTCTAACTTCTAAAATAAGAGAATGATAAATAAAAAAAAAATATATGATGTACATTGCCATGCAAACTTCCACCAAAAATTGGTTCGGACGAGATCCAGTAAGTAGTTTTTTTTTTAATACGTCATAAACCGCAATTTTCGCCTTTGCTGCTACGGTACCCTTCATGGGCGAGTCCGACTCGCACTTGACCGGTTTTATTTCTTCCTTTTTTACTTGCTTCCTTCTTTCTTTTTCTCTTTCTTTCTTTCTGTCTTTCCTTTTAAGAAGAAGAGGTAAGTGGCTGTTTAGTCCAGGATCTCGATTACGTTATTTTTTCTTTTGGAGTTTAGCACAGTTGCAATATATATTATACTGTATATATATATATATATACAGTAGTTATATTTCAACTTTGGCTCAGTGGTGCACGCCCGCCGCCTTTGGGGGACGCGAAAACCGCGGGCGTGCACCGCTGAGCCAGTCAGCCTGTGACCACGGCCGGTGTAACCAGCTGTGCAATTCACTAAGCAAGCACAACGATGCGACAACGATGCGAGTCGCAACGATGTGCGCGATAGACATTGTCATTGGTCGATTTCCAATGACGTGATACAATCTGACCAATGACAATCTACGTTGCGCCTCGCATCGTTGTGCTCGCTTAGTGAATTGCAGTGCTGGTCAAAACCTCAAGCAAATCAAAGGTATGTATGTACCTATACCATGATCGCGTTAATGAGCAGTTTTCCAGTAGGTATTTATAGGGTTCCTAAAGACGCTCTAGATGGCGCAGCCGGCACTTTTGGTAAGAAGAGTGTGGTGTCACATCTAGTGTTCCCTAATTTATGGAAAAAATGTTCTTCGGTTTTGTAATGATTTACTTTACTGAAATATTCTGTAATTTTTTCTGAAACAATTATTTAAATATAATATTATTATTTTAAATTACAGACAGTGACGCGAAAAGAATTAAGCGTTTTATTATATTTTATCTATTATAATATTGGTAAATGAAATTAAACTTTGGCAACATCGCAAATCCATGAAAAAATACCACAAACGAACCACAGAGTACATTAAAATTACCAAAAGCTATGCTAGCGCCATCTCCTGATGACTTAAAAACCAACTGATTATTATACCTACTGGAAAACTGCTCATTCCAGCAGTGCAATTCTGTAAGCGCACAACGACGACCACAACGTTGCGACATCCTTGATATAGAGTGTCATTGGTCGATCTCCAGTGACGTCACCCAGTCCGACCAATGACAATCTCTAATAAGGATGTCGCAACGTTGTGCTATGTAGCCGCTTGACCTTGTAGTTAGCTACTAGCAAACGTTATGATACTAGGGGCTCAGGACTGCAATTCACTAGCGAGCACAACGATGCGACAACGATGCGAGGCGCAACGTAGATTGTCATTGGTCAGATTGTATCACGTCATTGGAAATCGACCAATGACAGTGTCTATCGCGCACATCGTTGCGACTCGCATCGTTGTCGCATCGTTGTGCTTGCTTAGTGAATTGCACAGCTGGACTGAAGCTAGAGCCGAATTCGAAGTAGCAGCGTTGCCTACAGGTAGGGCAGAAGTAAAAAAATATCATAATTGATCTGCCCTCGAAGCACGGGCTCCTAAATCCAATACAATTTCTAATACGTATTTTTGTCAATCACCATGTACTATTCTTACCCAAATTCTTCAGTGGAACCATTTTATCTAAGTACATCCAACTCATCAAAACTTGTAATCGAATTGGGCCCTAAGGGGCTGCCTGATAAAAGTGGCGGGCCTGGAGGTGATGCGGGCCTGGGGGTGACGGGTGAAGCCGCCTGTCACCCTAGCAGAAGCAGACCACGGCGGCGGAGCGCGCATTGCGCACCTCCCCATACACTAGGGTGAGTTGGGGACTTTGTGGTCCCCACACCGGAAGAGGGCCAGTTCGAAAGATATGGCCCTGGGTCGGCCGGGGTGCGAAGGATATGTCTATGATAATGTCACCTCCGGCAACCGCAGATCGCGTGGGGATTATTCGCACGATAAAAAAAAGATTATAAGTGCTAGGACAGATCGCTTTATCATTCCCATGTACCTTATTATTCAATAGCCTAAGCACTTAGGTGGCAGTCAAGCACTCGGCCCATCTGATGGGAAGTGGTTACCGTACCCTATACACACACAGACGTATGCAACACCAGGGGCGTCACACTCGCGCTGCCGATGCCGACCTCATATTGTAGAAGCTTGGGAAAACCACCGCAGGGAGTTCATTCCACAGCTTGAGTGTGCATGAGATTTCAATTCCGTATAGTATCAAATTGACCGAGGGCTTAACGGGCTCTTCGAGGTACGGAGAATGACTTTTTTGAAGCGAGAGCGATTGGTGTGGAAGTGGGGTACTTAATAGCCCCACCCATTTGCCCAAATTCATTTATTATGGTAGTGAGGAAGCATGATGAAATAAATATGGTCATAATTATTTTATATTTTATTTATTAAACTAGTCTTCAAAGATGTTGACGGACCCATCCCTCGAAAGAGGTGACTCGCGCAAAGCCAGCGGGGCTGCCTAACGTGCAACCACCTGCATTACCAAAAGAGGTAACACCGATCTGCAAAAGAAGTACAATAATAAGTGATATAAGTATTAAGGATCTGAATATTACAATAGAAGTGATCTACTAATGATTAGAATTTTCTTCTTCAAACTTAGGTTATCTTGTTACAAGTATCTGAACATTGGCTAGCTTTGGTAGCTTCACTCCCCATATTTTTCATGAGTAAAAAACATTGTGGGCCACCGGGAATGCCGGGCAAATACAAAATACATTCTTTGCAAAAACTGCATAACGCGTCAAAAAAGTTTTCCTTCAAAGAGGTAACATGCGCATAGATACAATAGTCGTCAAATAGGTACTACCTACTGGCTGTCTACAATTTACTTAGTCCTTTCGGGAGAATGCTCGCAGAGCTCTGCAGAGCCTCCTGCGAGCCTTTTGCAGTTGCGTTCTAGCTCTCGTGAAAAGCTCTAATTGTGAAACTTAGGTATAACAACTCTCATTTTTCGTCAGGAGTTAATAAAAAACACATACCAGTTCGCGTCGGCCGCCACTAAGGGCTGTGAGAGGTCCACCGGAGTCACCTCCACAAGTGCTCCTAGCTCCTGCACCGCTTGTGCAAAGGGTACTGGGTACTATGATACCATACACTCGGCCACAATCCGCGTTGCTAATCACAGGCATATCGACAAAGCTCAGGACCTGATTGGTTGTGATACCACCACCCGGACCTGTATCGAGGGTACACTTGTTAAATCTATATTAGTTAAAAAAAAAAGACGTGTGGCACTCGGGGACTGCCGCGGTAAAGCTATTGCATAGCATTTTTTATGAAAATAATTTGAATTTGAATTTGAATTTGAAATTGAATTTCAATTTCGGATTTCGGACTTCGGACTTCGCACTTCGGACTTCGGACTTCGGACTTCGGACTTCGGACTTCGGACTTCGGACTTTGGACTTTGGACTTCGGACTTCTGACTTCGAGTCCGAGTCAGAGTCCTAGTCCGAGTCCGAGTCTGAATTTGAATTTGAATTTGAAAACTAACAACTTATGCAATTATAATTACTTACGTTAAGCGAAGCTACTTCGGAGCAGTTCGGCTCTGTTCGTGCGAGCTCGGAGGTGTTACTATTTTTCGTTACGGAATTTCTGGATTCGGTCTCCACGCTCAAGGCCCGCGATAAAAGCTATGCAATAGCTTAATAAAAAATCTCCAAAAAGTAAAAAAGAATTGTGTTAAGTTACGCCTTCTTCTTCTTCATTCTCGCGTCTAATCCTAGTCGCATCCGAAGCTTTCACCTCGGAGTCTGGGTTCCGATTTACCAGTCCAACTGCGGATTTAGTTGGACTTCGATATTTTCCGTGAAGCGACTGATCTGACCTCTTTAACCCAATGGCGACATTGGGCGTCGCCCAATGTCGCCATTGGGTTAAAGAGGTCAAAGGTAAAAGGTAAAAGAGGATGGGCGATATCGAAGCATTGCAGCTAGACCAGTTGAACTTTTTAGGGCTCCAACTACCCGTATCGACTGCCATAGATGTTCGTACAATGGCAACCGTAGTTACCTACGCCTAACTTTTAAACTATCGCATTTTTTCATGATCGCGATCGCGACAGTATTGGGATAACATTGTGTACCTCTTTCAAATAAAAGATCATCATAATACTGTCTGAAGTTTACGCGAATAACACTAAATAAAAAAAAACGGATTCTATTTCGGTTAAATATAAATAATATCAAATAAATCGCGATAGAATCTGATAAAAGGTGATTTTATTTCAATAACATTATCAATATCAGTATTAATAGTCGAATTACTCTTACCGTCTCCAGTACCGCCGAATCCGGAGGCAGTCGCCGTGAAGCCGACGAACTGCTGTGAACCAGTCGCCATAGGAATGCTCCCTACGTTTCCTGTGTACAATAATTAGTTAGACATTCTAGAAAAAAACTGCATCCAAGCGTAGGTACTGAGGTCGGATTCACTAAAGTTACGATTTTAAATGTATTTCGAAACCTACAATAAAAATATACATACAAGAAATAAAAAAACAAGATATGATAAAAAATACCTGAATAAATCATTTTTAGTATTGCATATAGTACTAAATTACTAGCTTTTGCCCGCGGCTCCGCCCGCGTGGATGTCGGTTATCGCGACCAAACATAGCCTATGTCCTTTCTCGAGGTCTAATCTACCCCTATACCAAATTTCATCAAAATCGGTTCAGCGGTTTAGTCGTAAAAGCGAGACAGACAGACAGACAGACAGGCAGACAGACAGACAGACAGAGTTACTTTCGCATTTATAATATTAGTAGGGATTACCGCGTTGTTGCGTTGTTCCCGGCAGAGTAGAATTCGGGCCACACAGGATGGCCCAAATTCTCTTTGCAGTTCGGCAAATTCCGAATTGCAAAGAGGTAGTTGAGTAGTTGTACCTACTCTATCGGGATTGGTGCCCCCAACTGAATTGGAAAAGGCTCAGAGAATGGTGATGATGGTACCCTGATGATGATGTCTAATAACATTTTCAAATATCTACTTACCTGAGAAACCCAAAGCCCAGGGTAAACGGACGACCGCAATATCGTTTTCGATTCGGCTAGGGTTCCAGCCATGGTGAGCCACTATGTCGTTAGTCTGAGGCCTTTGACCACCAGAGAACAGCGTGACTGAACCGGCTACAACAGTCATACGGATAGCAGGAGTAAAGCCGTCCAACCAGCAATGGGCGGCTGTCAGTACTCGCCACTGACTGAGTATGGAACCACCGCAGACACTGACCCAACCACCCGGCAAGTCCATCAAGAGTCCAACCTATAGAAAAAAATCTGTATTATCCATTCAACATCCGAACCACCCATCTTATCCGAAGAGTGTCGTAAGAGACGACTAACGGAGAAATACGCAGATGATATCACTGCGAGAGAAGGAAAACTGCGTCTGGTCAGCTTGGAAACAATAGGCCATGGCTCCGAACATTGGGAGAGGCCTATGTCCAGTAGTGGACTGCGATAGGCAGATGGATCAAAAAGAAGCGAACTGCGTATGCCAGGATCGTAGAAATCATAGTCCTCTATGAGCGCGGACCTGGGGTAACGGAGCCGCCTCTCACGCATGCAGAAGGGGATTGGGGGTGGCACAATTCTACCTTTTTTTTTATCGTGTGAAAAATCCCCACGGATATCTCCCTCGCCGGGGCCGGAGGAGTGGCCTGCTTCTGCTAGGGTGACAGGCGGCCCCACCCGTCACCCCCAGGCCCGCGCTCATGGGGGACGGAGGTCATTCTGCGGGCACAATGCTACCATACAGGTTTCACATATTTTGGAATATCTTTAAATAATAGGACACACTCAATGTTGCTATCCTGATATATACAATATGGATACGACATATAGGCAATAATTGAAACCATATACTTGGTACCCCCTAAGCTTCAAGCAGGAAAAGTTTGAACAAAATTGGTCCAGTATTAAGGGCAGAAACTAGAGTTTTAATTTTATAGAATTTGAACAACTTTGAGCACTCTGTAGAATCGCATGTTGCCGCTTAGCTGTTCAAGTAAGTTACCTACTATGCCTATTGTTGTGTGTGTGTGTGAAGTTGTTGTGTGTGTGTGTGAAGGTGTGTGCGTATTTATTAATGACTTATGACACAGTCAATGACTTTAAAGCAATGGATGAACTATTTAATGACTTATACAAGTGGTTGCATTTTCTACATTTATTTTAATAATTATTTTGTTAGAAAATTTCGGATTTTATAAATCAGGGAATTTAAGTTTAAATTTAATTTGGTTCTATTCCTACGGACCAGGATGCTTCGCGGTTTCAGTATTTGCACATATGTCGTATCCATATCGTATAATGAATATTCATTAATGTATACCTGGTAAGGAAATTGTCCAAGATGGGCATGCTGACCACCTGTAATCCTGGACTGCGGTGAAGCTTCATACGCACGGATCGCTTCAGCTCGTGGGATACCAACTCTGTTATGGTAATCGTACGCGGTGAGGTCCTGCACATCGAGCACTTCTTCCAAGTCGATGCTCCGGGAGCTGGCCAGGGCCACCAGCGCCAGCAACGTCGCGGCCAGAAGCTTCATGTTGAACGCAGTTACAGAGTGTTCAGGGCAGTTGTTTGTACGGTATTTATACAAAAACCTAGTACCTACTTAAGTTTTTAAACCGTGTGATTAGTGTCGAAAATAATTTATGAATTGATTAGATTATATTTTGTTTAAAAGATTAAATTATAAAAAATATTTAGATATACTTACATACATAGGTAAGTGGTTTTATTAAATTACTAGCTGACCCGACGAACTTCGTACCGCCACCTTTTCCGCCCGCGTGGTATTCTGATCCCGATTTATCAGTGTTTCTCAACAATATTGTGCATGTATTATACATATAAACATTCCTCTTGAATCACTCTATCTATTAAAAAAATCCGCTTCAAAATCCGTTGCGTAGTTTTGAAGATTTAAGCATACATAGGGACGGACAGACAGTGACTGCGACTTTGTTTCATATAATAATATGTAGTGATGATGAAGTGATGATGATGATGATAGTGATTATGATGATGATGAAGTTATTAGAGTTTGCAGGACATACTGAATTTGAAATTTTACAAGGCTATCATCGTCATCTTTTCGTCATTGTCGACTAATTTATTTGTCAGATCTTGTTTGGCCATTGTGCAGTAACCTTGACAGCGTTCCTAGAGGTACTCATGAGTTCCTCCGGTTGTACATGTGTGTGGTAATATAGGTTAGCAGGTAGGTCATAGTCTGACACCCGTATTCACAAACAATACTTCACTATGCGTACCACCAAAACTATGCAAAGAACGACAAATTCTCAGTGCGTTCGTTTTGGCAAGCCTTTTTATTCATTGATAACACTTAAGTAATACTTCGTTGAGGGAACGCACTGTGTTAGATACTGGTCCGTGATGTTTGTGAAATAATTTTACCAGCCCTATGCGCTCGAGCACACTATGAGACCTCACAGTATCGTTTGTGAATACGGGTATGAGACGCAGTACGACATTTACTGAGTTCACTGGTTTTTATTACTTCAACTTAGCTGAGTAGGTACGAAGTCTGTTTAAAGACTTCCATGTGGTCCAGGGAATGTCCCTGGGAAGATTCTCTGACAGCAGGACAAAGGAGATGGATGGCAGTCTCTGTGCTCCCCAGGAATCAACTCTGGCCAGTGAGGGTTCATAATCAGTAGGAGAAACGCACGCGTAAGAGTTCTTGTAGCTTTTCAGTCTCTATGTCAGGCCAGAGTGATTATACAGGGGGTGTCTTTGGTCCTTCTGAAGATCTGAATGGATGAAGCCACGTCTCTGCGAACACTGCATGCCGCACATGCAACACTGAGTGGTGCAATACCATTCAGTGGATACAACATACAGTCCGAGTCAGCTTGAGACAGCTAGTAATGATTGGTTTCATTTAATGCTGAGCCACTAACTTAGCATGAGTGGAACTGAATGAAACTTTGACTTAGAAATACCTTTTTTTTATCGTGCGAAAAATCTCCACCGATACCTCCACCGCCGGAACCGGTGGAGGAGGTTATGTCGGACTCGAACCGACTAAAACGCACGCCGTCTGTGGGCCGTTAGTTGCCGGAGGTGAGACTGTCGTAGCCATATCCCTCGCACCCCGGCTGACCCAGGGCCATATCTTTAGATCTGGCCCTCTTCCGGTGTGGGGACCACAGAGTCCCCAACTCGCCCCCGGGTATGGTGAGGCACTGTTATAATACGATAGACGAATTATCCCGGGAAGGAGTTCGGGTTTTGGGAACGGGATCAGAATTCCACACGTATGCCACACGTTATCATATTATTTTCGTAGCAATTTAAAGGAATCATATTCTGTATTTTAATATTCTGATGCATCTTTTGTTGTAGCTGGATTTAGCTGAACGATAGGCGTCCCAGTTTTCCTCCGCACAAGTGTTCATAGCACTCTTGAACGCCCTTCTGACCCGCCCTCGCTTGCGCTCCAGTTCTGGGCCCCACCATGGTTGTCTACCTGGTGTTTTGGGTGGTAGGGTTTCAGGGCATGCTGTGTGACAGCTGTCTATTATAGATTCGGTTAGGTAATTTACCTGTTCCTGTATCTGTGTGACGTTCTCGAGTCTGCGTGAAGCGCTGTTCAGCGAGTTTGTTTATCAGGTGTCGCTCAAATTTCACCTTGTCGGTTTTTCTTGGGTTGCGTTTTGGCAGGTGATTCAGTGTCTCCGCTTGTAAGTCAAAGCGATCCACCGATGAAGATCCACCTGTGGTCCGAGCAGGATGTCTCCTTGGAGACGTGCCAGCCTGAAATGGTCTCCGCTGCGTTTTCCGTCGCTAATGTTAAGTCGATGATTGTACGGCGCCTTTTGGTGACAAATGTTGGTTCAGAGCCCGTGTTTAGTAAGGTAAGGTTAGTTGTAAATAGATAGGTATTCGACAAGTGACTTACCTCTATCGTTTTGGGTGCTCATGCCCCATAGCGGGTAGTGAGCGTTAGTATCCGTCCCGATGATGACCTCCATCCTCTCTCTCTCGCAGTGGTTCATCAGGCGGATGAGGTCTTGCGGAAGCAACTCTTCCCTTTCGGGCATATAGACTGAGGCGAGGATAACCATCAGACCAATGCAAATACTTATATTCATGCATACAAATATTTGCACTGAGCGGGGATCGAACCCGCGCCTCCTGCGTAGCGGCCGCGTTCACTACCGCTACGCCACAGAGGCTGTCTGTATTTGTATAATCAGAGCAAAGAACTTTAGTAGCCGCAGTAGTTGCCTTCAGCACGCAAGTCAAACGATATGACCAACTGTAAGTGTGTGGGCTATTGCGATGAACTGACAGACCGATATCATCCGGTTGTCGTTCGATAAACTGTAAGTGGGTGGCCGCCTTAACGCTCGCATAACACAACAGAAGCCCATACCATGGCTATCATACTACCAACTACATAAATAACTTTGTCATCCCATATAAATATATAGGATTACAAAGTTATATTTACAGTTGGTATGTATGTCATCAGGTCAAATAATTGGACAGCTGTCCAATTATTTGACCTGATGATATTCATGGTAGGTCCGCACTCCACAATTGATTTCGTGTCGGTTCGTCACAGGTTTTAGTGTGCAACCAGCTTTACTTTCTTAGAAAATACACCCACATCCCAGACTCAGCCTCAGATGCATGGCTAGAGTCAACAATAGTGCTCTGAATACGGCAATAGGCTCACCCCCTATTACGTGGGACTTAATACAATGATTAGTGGGGTGTTAATTATATGTCGTTAAGTATATGTCGGAAATGTTATTGGAGTAGGTGTTTTTAGAAGGTATTTTGAGTCTCTGTGCGTGTAATTCATGCAGCCGACCTCAGACCCCCCTGCATCTGTCACAAGAGTGTGTCTCTGCCACCGCCACGCGGCGTGTGGGGTTGCCATGTTGCATTTCCAAGTGTCTGTAAGTACAGACACTTGGAAATGCTATCATAAACTAGCGTGCAATCGATACAATCTGCTCAATAGATGGCGCTAATTACATGTTCATTCTCCGACACAAATAGGTAATATGTGTTTGTGTGTATGTAATCTATATATATAAAAGAAAGTCGTGTTTGTTACAACACTTATAACTCGAGATCTGCTGAACCAATATTCATGGTTATTGATTCGTTGGATTTGTCTCCGCCCTGAATAGCATAATAAATCTTAAAAACAATGAAAACTCGATAAAATATGTGTAATGAATACTTAATCATTTCATTTCATCTATTTATATAAAAGAAAGTCGTGTTTGTTACAACACTTATAAGTCAAGAACGGCTGAACTGATTTGGCTGAAAATTGGTGGGGAGGTAGCTTAGAACCAGGAGAAGGACATAGGATACTTTTTTTTTTTTTATTATTTTTTTTTTTCACTTAAAGGAAAATTAGAAGGTGAGGAAGTTTTCATTCCAAGGATCCCGATGATCCCAACCGACATGCCGCTTGAATTTAAAAGACTTCAATTTTCGATCCGTCTTGCATTGGCCATGACCATAAACAAATCACAAAGGACAATCCTTAAAAGACCACACTGAATCTAGAAAATCCATGTTTTTCCCATGGTTAATTATATGCGATGTGGCATGTTCATGGGTCGGGGACGGTGCAGCGGGAACGGGATCAGAATCTTCTAACATGGAAGTTTGAATAGAAGGTACCTACAGCGGGAACGGGTCTGAATCTAGAAAAGCCATGTTTTTCCCATGGTCAATTATATGTGGCATGTTCACATTGTTCACGGGTCGGGGACGGTGCAGCGGGAACGGGATCAGAATCTAACATTGAAATTTGAATAGAAGGTACAGCGGGAACGGGTCTATATCTAGAAAAGCCATGTTTTTCCCATGGTCAATTATATGTGGCATGTTCACATTGTTCACGGGTCGGGGACGGTGCAGCGGGAACGGGATCAGAATCTAACATTGAAATTTGAATAGAAGGTACAGCGGGAACGGGTCTGTATCTAGAAAAGCCATGTTTTTCCCATGGTCAATTATTTATGTGGCATGTTCACATTGTTCACGGGTCGGGGACGGTGCAGCGGGAACGGGATCAGAATCTAACATGGAAGTTTGAATAGAAGGTACAGCGGGAACGGGTCCAAATCTAGAAAAGCCATATGTTTCCCATGGTCAATTATGTGGCATGTTCTGTTCATAACACGGGTCGGGAATGGTGCAGCGGGAACGGGATTAGAATCTAACATGGAAATTTGAATAGAAGGTACAGCAGGATCGAAATACCACGCGGGCGGCAAATATGGCGGTACGAAGTTCGCCGGGTCAGCTAGTAAGAAATAAAATTGAGGAACCATGCTAAAATAATCAGTCATAATAATTGCGAAAAAATAATTTATTAAACATTATGTCGTTATTGGTGTTGTTGGATCCATGGCAAGAAAGAAGTGATTCGAGCAAAGCCAGCGGGGCTGCCTCGCTGGCAACCAGCTGCATTACCGAAAGACACAACACCGACCTGGAAATTAATTCGTGACAGTTAGCACATAAAGATGCAAGTGTGTATGAGCAGGCAATAAGTTTATTATTTATTTATTTATTGCGTTCCATAATGTGATTTATTATATATTATACAGTGTTGTTCAGTATGAAAAAGGTTACAATTATGGACCCTGTCGGGCACAGCATAGTATTTGGAGAGAGGAGTTCTTATTCTTTATTTATATTCTTACATAATTGTTTTACTTAATTTATATTTTTAGTGTATTATGATAATGTTATTCCCCATTAATTATTATTTATGTATTACTTACAATGCGAGTGGGCTATCGGTCAAATTAAGAAAGTATCAAACCATATCTATACATTATACAATTTAAATAATACTAAATATGTTTAGTAGATCTATTATTAATTTATTTGTTCTATTGAACATGATGTCAAAAACTCCAATGACGTCACCCCATCCAGGCCGTCGTCGCAGTGTTGTGCAGCTGCGCAATTCTCTAAGCATTCAGCGTCGAGCACAACGTTGCAACAACCTTGATCGAGATTGTCATTGGTGACGTCACTGGAGATCGACCAATGAGAATTGCACAGCTGCGCATATGGCTTCCACTGTCCAATTTTCCAAAAAATTGGACAGTGGAAGCCAATTTAAAAGAAGAAAAGAAACTATTACTATAGATAAGATAAAAATACGCATACCTGTATGCGGCGGTTACTCTCGACAACGGTGAGAGGTCCGCCGGAGTCACCTCCACAAGTGCTCCTGGCTCCGGCACCGCTTGCGCAAAGGGTACTGGGTACGATGATACCGTACGTTCGGGCACATTCCGCGTTGCTGATAATAGGCATATCGACCGTGCTCAGTCGTTGTTGTTGTGTGATAGGATGACCTGTATACATTTTGTACTTATTAAATTAAATAATTCTAGAACATTCTAGGTATGTACCTACACAGCTAGGTACCTACCTACTCATAGTCCCAAGTTGCCTTTCGGCTGACAATTGTAATGAGTTACGAGTACAATTAATAACTCGAGTTATAAATCTAATGATACTTTTACTTTTTTAGATCATCATGCATGGGATTCACATACGTTGCAGTGCATTCTATTCTAGCGTAAAAAAAAAACTTGAATAATTAATTTTATTTTAATTAAGTAGGTACCTACCCATTCAATGACGTATTATTAATAGATAAGTACGTCATGCAGGAATATGGCGACTTTCAAAAATAGTGCAAACACTATGTAGGTACCTATATAAAAATTGTATTCTTATTTAAATCAACGAATAATTTGTCATCATTTTTGGTCGCCATTTTAAAGTGCGGAGTGCTACTTACTTAAACAATTAGGTTTTATCCCGAAATTAAATGAGACCACATTATCTATAATTATCTTGTTAGATTGCTCTTACCGTCTCCAGTACCGCCGAACCCAGAAGCGACTGCCCTGAAGCCATCGAAACTTAGATTGACCTGATGACCACTTGGTAAGGCAATGGTTCCAACGTGAGCTGTGTACAATATTAAACATTTTCACAAAAAGTCAACATCTAGACGTGCTGGATATCTTTTTTTATCGTGTGGAACGTGCCCACGGATAACTCTTCCGCCTTGAAGTCGAACCGACTAAAACGCACGCAGTCACACCGTCTGTGGGCCGGGCCGGTGTTGCCGGTAGTGATAAACATATACTGTCGCTCCCCGGTGGACACAGGCCAGTGATTCTGCAGCTATTGCTTTACCCACCACTGTCATTATCATAGAGTGGGGCCGGTCGCAGCTTGAAGTTTTGGGGGGGGTCACTTCGGAAATTCCTTAAGAAATTTAACCCCCCCTCCCCTCGTACTGGGACTTTACAATATGACATGCATGGTTTTTGGGGGGGGGGGGGGGTCATGTCCCCTGTGACCCCCCCCCCCCCCTCGGACCGCGCCTGTCATAGACACTGCATAAATGCTATTGCATGTTAGAATTGTTGTATCTGTACCTTTATTGGACTAAGACCCCGTAAACGCCAGACCTTCGTCATTTTATAAAAGCTTTAAGTTTGTCAGCGTATGCTCCCAACACAGGCACAGACACAGGTAAGAACGATAGTGGCTTTGGCATAGATACGTCATGCCACGAACACCGCAAACATATCCCATTTAATTATAGACTTCAAAATAATGATTTTAAAGTCTTAAATCAAATGGCTATTTGTAGAATGTATCAAAAAGAGAAATGTAACTCTATTCATTTAATTTTGGACTTTAAGTCTATTAGCAATAAGGTCTAAAATTTAATGTTATTATTTGTAGTGACTGTGGCACAGAATCGAGAGCCTGTACTTACTAAAGTTGTGAAAAATAAAAATAAAGTGTGATTTTTAGATTATCGAGCATCTATCTATACTATGTACTAATATTTACTATATCCATATCTACTAATATTATAAATGCGAAAGTAACTCTTCATGTAGGCACAGATTAATAAATAATAGGTGACTCTGTGTGTCTGTTACGCTTTCACGCCTAAAATATGTTCACGCCTAAAATGCCTAAGTACAGAGGTACCAATTTTGATGAAATTTGGAACAGAGATAGATTAGACCTTAGGGAAGGACATAGGCTATGTTTGGTATCGATAACCAACATCCATGCGGGCGGAGCCGCGGGCAACAGCTAGTCTCTATATATAAAAATGAATCCCTATTTCCCTTGGTCACGCCATCACGCGTGAACGGCTGGACCGATTTCTCTAATTCTTTTTTTAGAACATTCCTTACAGTAGGTACGGGGATGGTTCTTACGGAGAGAATAATAGAAAAAAAAAAAAGAATTGACTGTTAGACGGTCGGGGTCAGCTAGTGTTTTATAAATATGTGCTTACCTGAGAAACCTAATGCCCAAGGTAGACGAATCATCGCAATATCGTCGCGGATCAAACTAGGGTTCCAGC
Organism: Eilema depressum; assembly: GCA_914767945.1. Taxonomy (NCBI): domain Eukaryota; kingdom Metazoa; phylum Arthropoda; class Insecta; order Lepidoptera; family Erebidae; genus Eilema; species Eilema depressum. Next base: position 6,174,253 of record OU612040.1, read on the forward strand.
CGTGGTGAGCGACCACATTGTTACTCCAAGGCCTTTGACCACCAGAGAACAGGAAGATCGAACCGACTACAACAGTTATACCACGAGCAGGGGTGTGGCCGTCCAACCAGCAATGAGCGGCTGTCAGTACCCTCCAGGCATTAATAACAGAACCGCCGCAGACACTTGTCCCGCCACGCGCCAAATCGATCAAGAGACCAGCCTAAAACAAAATAAAATTTGTTATGAAAAAAAAAATTGTTCCCGGCAGAGTAGAATTTGGGCCACCCCATCTGCCATGCGGTGTCGGGTGTCGTACAAGGCGACTAAGGGATAGGGCTGTCTATCATCAGAAAGATATATACAGCCCAGGCTCAGCCTCAGACACATGGCTCGAGTCAACAATAGTGCCCGGGCAAACGGCAATAGGCTCACCCCCTATTACGTGGGACGGGTGGGACCTAGTAAAATGATTGGTGAAATGCGAGTGTTAATTCACCTCTGCCTAAACCTCCGGGGATAAAGGCGTGATTGTATACAGGGCGTCCCACGGCGATGCCACATGGAGGGAAAGTACCTTAAATCCTTAAGTTAGCTCATTTTGTTTAAAGGAGACATCATTTTATTTTTAAAAAGAAACAAAACTGCATTTAAAGATTTTTAAAAATTCACTTGCCACACCCGGTAATCGAACGGAATAAAATACGAAAAAGTAACATCCTGTATTTTTATTGCATCAATCGATAGTGTCAATCATAAGGATCAAATCTGTCTAGAAATCGTATTCTCGTCATGAAAGGAACTTAAGCAAAGGATGGACGATGGATCGATCGTACCTACTTATGTAACTCACAAAAAAGAGAAAAATAAATTAAATTTTACAACACACCTGCTCATAAAAGTGCTATTATTTCACCGCAAATAGGCACGTAATGACACCTATTATCAAACTGTGACTTTTTCATTGCTATTATTCACAAGTGAGTTATAGATTCTTTTTTAATTTTTATAGGGTAAGTTTCTATGTTCTTAAAAAAGTTTCGATACAAAAAAGAACGTGTTTAATAGTACGAATAAATTAATATGCCTATTGTATGTTCATTTGATGCATTTTCGTATTTAAATAAATTAATTCAACTTGTAATTACTTGTTTAATAAACAAAATTTTCACTCAAATTTATCTTTTTTTTTTCTCTCTAAGTACAGAAAAAATATATACCTATTTTTTTTTTAAATATGGCCGACCGCCATTGTTATATGCGCGCACATAGGAAAACGAATTAATTTGTAGTATTGTTTATTTAGTACTAGCTTTTGCCCGCGGCTCCGCCCGCGTGGATGTCGGTTATCGCGACCAAAAATAGCCTATGTCCTTTCTCAAGGTCTAATCTACCCCTATACCAAATTTCATCAAAATCGGTTCAGCGGTTTAGTCGTAAAAGCGAGACAGACAGACAGACAGACAGACAGGCAGACAGACAGACAGACAGAGTTACTTTCGCATTTATAATATTAGTGGGGATTTGTAGTATTATTTTATTCGCAAGTGTGTTGTAAAACGTCGTATGGCACGCGTGAGCATGATGATTACCGTCCTCGGCTCTCTTAAGACCCTTGCCTGACGGCTCGGGTCTCAATGGCGCCTCGGCGGTAATCACCAACTTTGCTCACTTGTACCATAATGTACTATTAACAAAAAAGTTAGACTGACTTCAAGAAACGAACAAGGGGAACGCACTGCTTCTAATAATTCAGTAGGTAAGTCTGTAAAATAAGTCAGTTTGCGATTTTCAATGCTTCTTTTTCGTTTCTTGAAGTCGGTTTAACTTTTTTGTTAAAATTTAATTTATTTTTGTAGGATACACACTATTTACCGTTTATTCCGAACCTGACCCGAGAACCCTGACCCGGTCGCGGGTTAGGTTAGAAACTTGAAAAAAAAACGTAATATTTGTTCCGATCGTAACCCACTTCCTAACTTGACCCAACGTGTCGTTCCTATCATAACCCGATCCCGAATTGAGTTTTTGGTAAACATTGACCCCAATTCTGACGTTACCATCTCTAAACTTAAATTTCTCTAAAATTTTCTTATTTTAGCTAAGCGATTGACATAACCGTATTCTGTTGTTACGTCCAACTTATACTCTAAGGTCCAACCAGTGTTGCCAACTGCTTGCCTTACATTGTGGCTAAAAAAATTCTAAAAGTAGCTAGATTGCTACTTTTTCTTATCCTAAAAAGTAGCTAGAAGTAGCTAAGGCGGTTTATAAAAAATAAAATCAAATCCGCCACCGTTCAGATCAGCATGAGACCGGTTCTAAACGAAAGGAAATATGGTAAAACAATAGATAGTAAAAATAAATTAAACTCATTATGAAGCACGGGGGTGAAATGGCGTGCATTAAGCGTGAAAAGTGATCTCTTTTTCCTTTCTAAATCGATGATTATACTCGTTTTGCAGCGAAACTAAACCTCCTATCGAAAAAAGTTAAATACAAAAGTTGTAGATAATAACAAGGTCTACTACTTTTGTATGGAACGTTTTTCACATTACCTTAGCGTTTTTCAGAAAAATTGGAAAAACCTATATTTTGGTTTTTTGTTCTATCTGTCACAAAAAGTTTCTTTTTTCACTTTTATTCAATCTCTCAAATTGGATAATTCTTGACTTGACTTCTTCTTGTTTTGTGTTCGTTATTGTGTGGCTAAGGTTTGAATAAGAAAATTAAATAGAAGGTGCAGCGGGAACGGGATCAGAATTTAACATGGAAATTTGAATAGAAAACACAGCGGGAACGGGATCTGAATACCATGCGGGCGGAAAATATGGTGGTATGGAGTTCGCCGGGTCAGCTAGTATATTTATATTTATGCTTAAACAAAAAAGAGACCTCATTTTCAAACGAAAATGCCCAAGTCTAAAAATGCGATTTTTTTAAATAATAATAATGAATTTATATTGATTGAATAGTCTATTTTTATTTTTTATACAATATGGATACGACATATAGGCAATAATTGAAACCATATACTTGGTACCCCCTAAGCTTCAAGCAGGAAAAGTTTGAACAAAATTGGTCCAGTATTAAGGGCAGAAACTAGAGTTTTAATTTTATAGAATTTGAACAACTTTGAGCACTCTGTAGAATCGCATGTTGCCGCTTAGCTGTTCAAGTAAGTTACCTACTATGCCTATTGTTGTGTGTGTGTGTGAAGTTGTTGTGTGTGTGTGTGAAGGTGTGTGCGTATTTATTAATGACTTATGACACAGTCAATGACTTTAAAGCAATGGATGAAACTATTTAATGACTTATACAAGTGGTTGCATTTTCTACATTTATTTTAATAATTATTTTGTTAGAAAATTTCGGATTTTATAAATCAGGGAATTTAAGTTTCAATTTAATTTGGTTCTATTCCTACGGACCAGGATGCTTCGCGGTTTCAGTATTTGCACATATGTCGTATCCATATCGTATATTGTGAAGAAAAATGACATTTCTGTGGGAAAATACTAAATTTCAAAAGTTACATGAAGATGTTATGGAAATTATTCCTTATTTACAGTGGAAATCCTTATTATCGTTACTAAGATTTATGAAATTAAATTAAAATAATAGAAAACTAACAAAAAGATAGTTAATTTATAACAATTCAGTACTCGATATGAATTGGGTACCAATAAATAATAAATTAGTTTGTGCGTTGTCCTCTAATTTGTTGTGTGAAAAATAGCTAGAAAAAAGTGGCCAAAAAGTTTAGCCACAAGTTTTATTAAATTGTAGCTGTCTACCCTCCAAAAATAGCTAGATCTAGCTACAAAGTGGCTAAGTTGGCAACACTGGGTCCAACTAAATTTAGTGTATGATATGACAGCTCTAAATTTGAATATGACATCGCTAAAACGAGTGTTACAACTATTAAAAAATTAAGAATGAACGATAAAGATTTTCATAAAATCTGTAAAAACTTATCTTAATAAGTCTTTAGAATGCCGACAAATGATAATTAGTGCATATTATTGATCAAATAGTAAACAAACTGTGATATTTCTCAGTCTTAACCAAGCATATACAGTTTTTCTCGGTCCACGTACCTGGCAAGTTCGCGGGGTCCGCTAGTTATTTATAAAATCCAAATCAATCGACGATTTATAGAGCTTTATAAAGGCTTTAAGCGTCAATTGGCATTATTTTAGAATCTAAATCTAAATCTAAAATTTAGATGATGTCTAATTTTAGTTTGACATTTCTTATTTTAGTGCATATACGTACAACAGAATACCGTTTAACCAAAAATGACAGTTGAGTACTTTCTCTAATTTTAGTTGTGTCAAGCTAATTTTAAGTTAGTTGTGTGTTCTCAGAATACGAAATTACATTTTGACAGGACTAAACTGACATTTAGAGATTTTTAACTTATTTTAGTTAGCTTGTGACAAGACAGAATTGGTGTCATTATCTATACAAAAAAGATTTACCAAAAACGCAATTCGGGTTATGATAGGAACGACACACCCGGGTGAGGTTAGGAAGAGGGTTACGTTCGGGAGAAATTCTTCAAGTTTCTAACATAACCCGTCACCGGGTCAAGTTTACGGGTCAGGTTCGGAATAAGGGACAAAAACATAACCTTTCTTGACAGTCGGATAATATCTTCTTCCTCCTAGCAGCTTTCAGCTCGGAGTCTGGGGTCCGCTTTACCAGTCTTAACTACGGATTTGGCTAGACCTCGATATTTGCGACAGTCGGTTATTATCTAAATGTATTTTGAATTTGTATGTAAATTCATAAATTATACCTGGTAAGGATGCTGTCCGAGGGCAGCATGCTGACCACCTGTAATCCTGGACTGCGGTGAAGCTTCATACGCACGAATCGCTTCAGCTCGAGGAATACCAATTCTGTTGTGGTAATCGTACGCGGTGAGGTCCTGCACATCGATCACATCTTCGACATCGATGCTCCGGGAGCTGGCCAGGGCCACCAGCGCCAGCAAGGTCACGGCCAGAAGCTTCATGTTGAACACAGTTACAGAATGCTCAGGGCAGTAATTCGTACGGTATTTATACAAAAACCTAGTAGGTACTAATGACTCTAAGTCGTCTGATTAGTGTCGAAAATAATTTATGAACTGATTAGATACCTAATAATTTGTTCAGAAATCTTATCTACATATCAGTGGGTATTAAATTAAACTGTTATTAACTATACCTACTCCATTTGCTTAGGTAGCTACTTAACTACTATACCTAATGTAGAATAGGCTATTTGCTATAGATAATAGGCTATTTGACTAATTTCCAAAAACCATTTTAAATGATTGCTTATTACAGTATAAACCATAGATAAATTATGTATAAACATATCACATTAATATTTCTGTAAAAAAACAATGCATTTTGTTAAAAAATCAATGATAAAGTTAAAATTGTCATAAGTGCGCGAAAAACGCTATATTTAACAACATGGCGATGCGTGTGAGTTGTGACGTCACTGTAAGTTGCTGTTAATCATCAGCTCGCACAAAATTTGTATCCATTTCGAACTTAATCACAAAATAGGTATGTCCATAAAACTCGCGATAATCAAGGAAAAAGCAAGTAATAATACCGAAACAAACAATAATAGCTCATACAACTGGAGATATTTTATAAAAATGACTACACCCAGAGCTCTGACCAATAACGAGCGTTTTTTTCATAGACAATAAATCAACAAAATATAACATTTTTAAATTTGAAATTCCCATAAAATACACATATTTGAGAGTAAATTGTAGTCTCGTAGGTCTTTTAACCTTATTTTCTAATAGGATGACCATAATTTCTAGTATATTTTTAATGTTGTCAAATAGCCTATTGTATCTATATATGTAGGTATTATGTAATTTGGTAAATAAATTTAAAAAAAAAACTAAGTGCAGTCAATTTTGATTGTGTGTGTCGGCAGATATATCGACATTTCAAAGACAGCCTCCGTGGCGTAGCGGTAGTGAACGTGGCCGCTACGCAGGAGGCGCGGGTTCTATCCCCGCTCAGTGCAAATATTTGTGTTCATGAAATATTATGGGTATTTGCATTGGTCTGGTCGTGCCTCGGAGAGCACGTTAAGCCGTCGGTCCCGGTTGCCATACGAACATCTATGGCAGTCGTTACGGGTAGTTTGAGCCCTAAAAATTCCAAAAACAACGGTCTAGCTGCAAAGCTTTGATATACCTAATGTTACCATTGGGTTGTGGAGGTCGGAAGATGGTCAGAAGATGACGGAGCAACCAAAGTCACTTGAGTAGAGCAATCTCAGTCTCCCCTGCGAGAGAAAGGCGCCGTTTGGCGCCCAAGGTGTGTTGGAGAATCCGGACCATGAACCCCAGTTATACTGTACTTGAACGCAAATGTTATTTAGAGTTTTCTAATTGAAATGGCAATTAAAATAAGAGTGACATAGTCATGTTGTAAATAAGCTCCAAAAAAAAATACAGATAAACTAACATAAAAATAAAACGCTGAAAAAACTTGACCCTAAAAGGCGGCCAGAGATAGCCGCCCCGGGCCATGGCCCCCTCGGCCCTGATAAGTAGGCATAATAAATTGTATAGATCTTTAGATCATAACAGCCCCTAGGCTGCGGCAAGATTTGGAGATCCAATTCAATCTCATTAGCAAAACAGCGGCCTTACTCTGCAAATTAATTTCAATCTTAATATAAGCGTAATCCAATTCCAATGTTAATTTTAATATCGCCTGAATTGGTACTCTTGAAACAACATTGGATCGGAATCGCTATTGGCCGGCGATTCAACGCCATCGTTTTAATCCACTTGAAGTTAGCTACGTCACCGGCCGCATAAGTGATGTACAACACATTACGATAAACCGGTGAAAATACCGTAAAATGATCAATCAATTAAAATACAAGGCTAATAAATAAATATAACAAAAATAATTGATCCTTATATTACTTGTTACGTTTTAAATTCAATTTAATGGATGCAAATGGTCTAAATAATTAAAATCATTAAAATAACTACGCTACTGGCCGTATGTGGCATAATCGTTGCCTATTATGAAGTGTCAATTGTGTTTGTGTCAAACTGTCAGACTTCAAAAGTGTACAAACCAGTGGACTGCTCCGATATTTAAATTCAAAAACACTGAAGTGGTGTTAGTTTTTAAACATAAGAATAATATTGGTAAGTAAACATGTACACAATTAGACTTGTTATTTTAGTAGGTAATACTCACGGTGTTTTACATGGCATTAAATGAACAACTCAATATTTTTGATTTGTCTATGTGAATATTAAATAATGATTTTATTTATATACATAATAAAAGCTTTCCATTGTCAGTAAACATGATAAATCGCCCAAGCCAATTGCAGCTTGAAGGGTTCGTTGAGTTCCTGGAGCAAAACCCTCTTATTTTATGTTCAAACTTTAGTTACAATTATATTTATTGCGTTACAGTACTTGCATCATCCATCCCGCGTGCAAGCGACTTGCCGAGACCTCGCCGGCGGCGTCGCCTTTCCGTTCCGATGGACCCAAACATGGAACAGTTCGCCAACATTGAAGCACGACGGGTCGAAGCAGAAATAAGTACAGCACAAGCATTTAACAAAATATCAGAAGCAATCTTGTCGGTTAGTGAGGCTATAAGGGAGGTAGCAAGTAAAATGCCAGAGCCTTATCCTTAAGTATCAAATTAAGTTAAATCTGTGATTATATAGTTCCTTTTTTAAGTATAGTCCTTAAGTACCTATTGTTAAAGCTGTGATTCAATCAATCCAATAAGTCTGTTATTAAATAGTTCCTGTTTTAAGTATATACCTAGTTATTATTATTAGGTATTAGTTTAGAAAAGTTAATCTTCTTAATAAAGGTTTTATTATGTTATATTTTTTCTTATTTCTCATTACATGCTCTTTGTACATCATATTTTACCCTATGTTAATCACCAAGGTCCAATCTGTCTCTATACCCAAAATCCAAAAAAAAAACAAAGACTTTTAAAAGAAAAGATTTAATGCAAGAATCTATGTTCTGTTTGCCCACAGCTGCTGAACTAAAAGAGCTCTTTTTTCTAAGCCTCGTCTTAATTCAGCAGCTGATGTGCTACTGGATAATTGCTGCGGAGGAACATGTGAAAAATCATGACTATATGCTTCCATGTTGTCCTCAAGATTAATGTGAATCTCCCATAGAAAAAGCCTTGTCCATGTATCGCATCATTCGTCGCTCATTTCGTCTAAGTTTTAACTGTTTCTTCTTGGCTTTATTTAGAATATTGTACATTAGTACTAAACGCGCCATATTAACACTATAATTGTGATTAAAACCACTCAAAACGTAAAACAATTTCTACGAAGTTGCACGAGGACAGGCTACGCGAAACAGCGCTCGAACCGGAAGGAAATCATGACAGAAAATGTATGATATTAGCGATGAACTGGAGTCGGTTTGAAAGTCAAAGAGTTCTTGAAGGGGCCGAAATAACTTATTTGATGATAAATTTAGAAATTAATCCAAAAAAAGACTCCAAAGTTATTGAAAAACGCGTAAAACTGTGTCATTTGCCTGGCACAGTTTTCGTGTGAAGTTATAATTTTCTTAAGAAATAAATATGTATATAAGTAGATAAAGAGCTATACTTGCCGCTGAATACATTTTATTAATTGTAAATAACTGTTATGATGTCGCATATCAATAAAAATAACTATGTGTGCAAATTTCCCATACAATTATGCAGCGATCTGTGTAGATTCCTTCGTACGTCAGTCGCCCACGGGCTTTCGGAGAGAGAGCACGTCTCTTTGATGCGTGATGACAGTTCACACATACACAATAGGCATACCAACAAAAATGTGAAGTCAAAAGTGGCGACACTGTCTTCTCAGTGTTGTCAAATTTATTTAGATGTTCAATAAAATAGGCCCCCTAAAATCCAACCACACGTCCTGATCGACCATCTGAATCTCGTGGGGGGTGGACACACGGAAACAAAGTTACTGCCGTGGCTAACGTGGCTCTGGTAGAAAATATCTTGAAAACTTGACATTGGCGTTTCGCCATTATTAATTTTATAAACATTTATAATTTACTTGACATTGGCAAACTGACGGCGATTTGCTGCAGACGCCATTAAGAAGAAGTTGAAGTTGAAGTCAATAAAATAGTATGCATTTGACAGTGACAAACGTAGTTCCGATTTTGGCCGTTTCACGAATTCGTTGGTACATTTATAACATAGTGGTTCGATTTAGTGTATAACCACAAGCGCCTAAAATGTCAAACTAAAAAGTTGGGGATATACCAATCCAAAATATTTTTTTAAAGACAATATTTATCTTCTTCCTCCTAGCGTTAATTCTCAGTCGCATCCGAAGCTTTTTCAGCTCGGAGTCTGGGGTCCGCTTTACCAGTTTTAGCTACGGATTTGGCTAGACCTCGATATTTTCTGTGAAGCGATTGCCATCTGACCTCCACATCCCAATGGCGATTTTGAAGCTTTGCAGCTAGACTGTTGTTTTTTTGGATTTTTTAGGGCGCCAACTACCCGTAACGACTGCACTAGATGTTCTTATGGCAACCGGGACCGACGGCTTAACGTGCTCTCCGAGGCACGACCAGACCAATGCAAATACCCATATTTTATGAACACAAATATTTGCACTGAGCGGGGATCGAACCCGCGCCTCCTGCGCAGCGGCCGCGTTCACTACCGCTACGCCACGGAGGCTGTCAGTTGTTGTAAGGAAATTATATTAGACAATAAGTTCGTAGTCATACATGTATACATGTATTTTATAAACATAAGATCCTAAAAACATGTATCATGAAGTAGCTGGTTCCGTACATTTTAGAAATTAATAAAGAAAACTTAAGTAAGTACTTGGGTTATATTGTGCGTGTTCGTCGTAAGTTCGTGGTCTATATATTATGTTACACATACCGGCTCAATATGATTTCTCAAAAAGGTTGCTCAAAAAGGTTGGACCAAACAGTTATTTTTTTTTATATTTTTTTTTTTTTGTAGGACATTCTACACAACGCGCATTTGTGTGCATGAAATATGAATATTTGCATTGGTCTGGGTGTTTCCATGTATAATATGTATGTATTTACAAAAAAAAAATGTATCTAAGTATGTTTATCCGCATTCTAGAACCCATAACACAAGCTAGTTAAGCTATGCTTACTTTGGGTCTATATCTAGACCCCATAACACATGACACATAGACATGGGTCTATATCTAGACCCAAAGTAAGCATAGCTTAACTAGCTTGTGTTATGGGTTCTAGAATGCGGATAAACATACTTAGATATATTTTTTTTTTGTAAATACATACATATTATACATGGAAACACCCAGACCAATGCAAATATTCATATTTCATGCACACAAATATTTGCACTGAGCGGGGATCGAACCCGCGCCTCCTGCGTAGCGGCCGCGTTCACTACCGCTACGCCACAGAGGCAGTCAAGTTTGGTATATACCTAGCTAAAATACGTTTTGTGGATACTTTCTTTTTATTCTTGTTATATCTTTTTTTTTTCTCTTTTCACGACTACTAACGGGCCATGGGCGCCATGGCTGCTTTAGGCAACGCTTACACCAGCTAAGCTTGCGACCAGGAAAGCCGTGATTACGCACTCTGGGACTGTAAGTTGTACTACACTGACAAGGAAGTAGGTCCTGCCCCCCTAGACAAGTGGCAATTCGTTGCTCTGCGTATGATGGAATAGGTATGATGGAAGGAGAATGACAAATGTATAGGATTTGACGTTTTTGACTTTCGTTGACGCCTGTCATATACGTCAAATCCCATACATTTGGCATTCTATTCCACTAGGATCAAGTATACTCTGGATTCGTCAAGCGCGTACACCCGAAAGGGACGACAACATAGTACTTATGATACCAGTGTTGTTAGTCCCTACCAAATTTTACCCCGCGACTTTTTTAAATCCGTTAGGTGGTATATGCATTTAATGTTTTCTGGCATTAGTGGCATTACATCCTTTAAAAAACACAAATACAAAACAATTTAGGCATCTGGATCTGGATTTGGAAATCTGAAACAACATTTTCATTAATGTGAAGTTTTAAGAATAAATAAGAAATACCCCACATTATGGGTAATTTACCAGTACCTCAACTGGTATCCCTAATAATTCTATAACCCGGACAAATCATAAAGTAGATAAAAATGGCGGACAAGTCTGGCTTTTGTTTCGAGTTCGATAATTTTAACTCACCACTTTATTTGGTTGGTTAATACACGTATTATGGTGATAATAAATCAATATTTTGAGCCATTATTTCTACTTTAAAGAACTTGTTAATATGCTACGGCTCTTAATCTATTAATATCTTTACAAAAAAAGGGATATTTTGTCTAAAAATCGTACTTACGTATGATAGGTTATGTCTTGTGATTTCCGCTCACTACGGCTTTTGCAGCCTAATATATAACATATCACCATGTTGAATACAATGAGTTTTAAGCAACAAACTTATGCCACTTAGTTTCACCACTTAAATTACTGTCTATTATGAAGAATTCTCAGAACAATTTCAACAATTCACGATCACAAAAGATTTGTTGGTCACAACTTTCCACTTGTGACCAACAAAAAAAACAGAAACTCTGACAAAGACAGAGCATATAGTTTTTGTCCTATTCATTCCTTACAGTTTTTGTATGTTGTGTCTCGTTCATACGCGGTATTATTATTTGCGTAGCATATCCAGAGTATACTTGATTCATGCTATTCCATCATACGCCGAGCAACGAATTTCTACTTGTCTAGAGGGGCTGGACGCAATACATGCGATCGAGCGGAATGTAGAGGGCCCGCTATGGCATGAGTGACGGCTTTTTTCTCTTCATTTTGATACCCTACTCGATAAATTTGAATAAAAATGTTTTCTGTCATCACATAATATATTTTACAACACACCTGCTCATAAAAGTGCTATTATTTTACCGCAATTAGGCAAGTAAGTTATAGACATACAAGTGAGTTATAAATTCTTTTTTAAATTTTATAGGAAGTGTCTATGTTCTTAAAAGAGTTTTGATACAAAAAAGAACGTGTTTAATAGTACGAATAAATTAATACGCCTATTGTATGGTCATTTGATGCATTAGCGTATTTAAATAAATAATTTCAACTTGTAATACTTGTATATTAAACAAAATTTTCACTCAAACTTAACTTTTTTTTCTCTCTAAGTATAGAAAAAAAAAAACAGAGTAAAAAAAGTTAAATTCAAACCTCTTTTTTTTTTTTAAATATGGCCGACCGCCATTGTTAAATGCGCGCGCATAGGAAAACGAATTAATTTGTAGTATTGTTTATTTAGTATTTGTAGTATTATTTTATTCGCAAGTGTGTTGTAAAACGTCATATGGCACGCGTGAGCATGATGATTACCGTTCTCGGCACTCTTAAGACCCTCGCCTACAGCTCGGGTCTCAATAGCGCCTCGGCGGTATATACCAACTTTGCTCACTTGTACCATAATGTACTATTAGCATCAAAAATCTACCGTATAGTTTTGATGGAATTTTATGTATATATATTCTATAACACTCGGGAGATAAATACCTTTCATTTGAGACCCCATTCATTGAAATCCGTCTAGGGATTAGGCCTGTAAAGGGGAACAAAGAAAACTACAAACATACATATATACGCGCGAAACACATTACCCTCGCTGGCGCAGTCGGGTAAAAACTAATACCCGACTACTGAAAAATTACGCTAATATTAAACAAGAAAATATCTAAGTAGTAGTAGTCTTTAGAGATACTTCGAGCCCTAAAAAGTCCAACAACTGGTTTAGTTGCAATGCTTCTATATCGCCCAATATCGCTATTGGGTTGTGGAGGTCAGATGACAATCGCTTCGCGAAAGTTTTGGATTAAGCTAATTAAGAAGGAGAAGAACACAACTCTAATAGAAAAACAGGTTTTTACGGGATTTGTTTCCGTTCTTATCACAGAATTCAACAAAAAAAAACTTACTCCTATATTTAATTTTGTCTTCTGAAATAAATCTGTTCATTAAATCAGTTTAATTTTCGTTTTTTTAAGCCTGGTTTTATTTTTTTAATATACCTACTATGAATTGTAAAATATTGTAAGATAATACATAAGATATAAAATATAAGTTGTATGTTTTAATTGACCCAACATACCCTATATCTCAACTTTGATTGAAAAACTCTTGGCTTTATCAGTTGGAGTAAAGTCTATAACCTAAAGCCTAAATTTGCCTTTTATTATTACATATAATAATTGAAACATTAGCTTTTTTTGATTGACATTAGAAACTTTGACTGACTCCTACCTGAGCACATGTTGCTGAATTAGTGGAACATAACAGTGGAACGAACAGTCCGAAATCGAAGTGAAGACGTCTGATAGGAATTTTTGTTTGTTTGTTGAACGGCTCTATAGTTCGGGAACATTACGCGACAAGTGCGATGTTACCAGTTCAAAGAAAACAAAGTCTCGCGTTGATAATTGTCGTTGTTGGGCAACATTATGCAACAGTTTTGCACAATATCGCCATAAAATGTGATGTCTCGGAGTGGCTTAAAAATACCTTCATGGCAATAGCTGTTTATGGCAATGTTTTGCTCATGATAAAAGAGTATATAAGTAAGGTAGGACAATTTAGTTCTTTAAGAAACTATTTATTTAGAGTATGAGATATTCATCATCTCTCTACTATGATAATTATAGTCTTTCTACGCGGTGGGCATTTTAATTTTACGAACATTTTTAATATTTATATCAATATTTAGGTGTAGGTATGTTACCAACCTTATTTTGTTCAATATCTCAAATCTTTGTAAAAAATTCAAACAACGTCATGTCATGATGCCAAAACAAAAGACATGCCAATGACGTCATGCACGAAATGAAAGGGATGAATATACAAGCAAGAAAAGGAAAAGAAATATAATGTGACAGACGAAATTCGTCTCAATAAATCGTATTACTGAAAATGCACTCTAATCATAAGTAATAAAATAGCTTTTTCAGTATTCGTAAGACAATTTTCTACATTATTTTGACTTGCAAAAAGCATCTTGCAGCCCACTGTGCACCTCGGCGATGTGTGCGTGCACGTTTGCGTCTTATTTTGACAGATTTTGAGTCGTGCGCTCGGCGTAGCCGGCCCATAATCGTCAAACAATAATAAACACAATCCTACGGCAATAGACAGCTGTCAAATTTACTCTGGGTGGCGATTGGACAAATTCTAATCCCATTTAGTTTCCAATATGGCCACACAATTCCATAGTAATATGGCGCTAGTATTGAATTCAAGAGTACGAAACATCAAAATTCCAATGTCGATCGATCGGAATTAAAATCAAGAGTAAGGCCGCAGGCCCTGCTAAAGCAAAAACTACTGTCTTGCCACAGACACCAAAAAAATATTCCATTGAAAAGACTTAAAAAGTAGCCCGTTAAGGTCTAAAATTTATGTATTAAAATTAAAAGGCATCTAGTGAATGAAAAAAAAATGTAATGAACTCTTTTTCATTTAATTTTGGACTTTAAGGCTACGTTTATAAAGTCTTTAATTTACTGGCATTTTTTGCAGTATTGATAAATTTTCAGTGCGATTAATGATTCGCGTTATAAGTACTTAATTACATGAATTGTGTTCTAATCATATTTGATCACTTACTTAGTAATCAAATATCGTACCTCACGTTTTTAGATAAGTAATCGTATTATCATTCTTGTTTATTTGGGTTTTACCAATTTTTTTGCAGAACTTTTCATGTACTTATGTACCACAATACGGTCATTCTCACGAAATGGTGTTCTTCGTATAATTTCCGTCACGATTTTTAATTTTGATTAAATTCTATAAATTAGTAATTTAATTGAAAGAACACGTCATTCTTTACGAATTGGTATATTTGGCACTGCATTTAAACACTTAGTTTTTTATTTATGGAGTGATATATTTTTGAGGGTGACGGAAATTAGGTTTGCGGTGATAAAAATGAGTAAATCCTTTCTCTTGTAATATCTTAGACGATCTTTTTCTTTGCATGCCGCGTATAAAGCAGGATCATTCCTGACCTTTGTCTTCTCCGTTGCTGTCTAAGTTTTAGTTGCTCCAAAATATCTTCTCGGCTCTTCTTCGGTTTATAATATCTTAAAATAATCGAGTTTATTGTTCAAAAACATACATTTAGAATTATAACTTTGTTCGGTGGGTAGAAACAACAATTACAGGTAGTTTTATAATTTCGGTCACTTTTAGCGTGACGGAAATGTGTGACTGAAATCAGGGAAAATGGGATTTTTTTAAATTTAAAAAGTAATTAGAACATAATTTTAACAGCTAATTCTTTTCATACATAAAAGATATATAACTACGTAAGAATTGTTTGATTGATAGTTATTTCGAGCAAGAAGTAATTAATTAAATGAGCGAACAGAAATTAGAAGACTTGTAAACCATGCGAACGGAAATTAGGTACTTACCTCACTGGGACGCCCGGGGAACATGTAGTACGCGTGCAGTTCGCTGGATGTCTGTGGCACTACTAACGCTTGCCGTACATGCGATAGGGATAGGTACAATTTACATATCTAGGGTTGTTTTCACGAATTTGTAGTGGGTGACAGAAATTAGGTATAATGAAAGGACAAACATATTTTACGTTGTTACTAAATAAGTAGCCATGTTAACGTTATTATATTTTTAGTATAGCTCAATTAATCTATCTAATTTATAAATAAAGGGCAATAAATGTATAAATCAAAGCTTGTCTTGCACTTTTTAGGCTCAGAAAGTATTATTCTGGGTTCTGGACAGTGAACGGAAATTAGGAGAATGAATCAAAAACAATTATTCTGAGGTATTTTTGTACCAAAGTAGATGTAATAATATCATTCCTTATTAGATAATTGCCAAAACTAGCCCCCAGAAAAAGAATTAATCCCAAAATTTTAAAAATGAAGTAGATAATTGAATGGACGTTCGAAAATCTCACTCCCTGAGAATGACCGAATACCAGCTTGCGACAACCTTGATAGAGATACCATTTTCACCTTTGTTCCCACTAGTACCACCAAATTGTACCACCAGGGGTACTAGTGAGAAATCTTGTTCTCAATAGTACCACTATTTTTATTAATTTATATTAGTGGTACTAGTGAGACTGTTTGTCCCGCTAGTACCACCAACTAGTACCACCGGTACCAACTTCTCATCTGTACCACCGGTGGTACTAGTTGGTGGTACTAGCGGGACAAACAGTCTCACTAGTACCACTAATATAAATTAATAAAAATAGTGGTAGGTAACTACTATTGAGAACGAGATTTCTCACTAGTACCCCTGGTGGTACTACCCCGCGGAAAAAATCACGGAATATCACCAGGGGGGAGGGAGGGGTATATTGACATATCACGTGTATTTATTTTTTCTTATAACTCGCGATTTTTGTCACGATTCTTAGTTTTCTAGCATTAAATAATAAATAAAAAAATACACGTGATCTTAGCTAGGAGGGGGGGGGGGGGGGGTAGTCTAAAACCTCACCATGTATCACCACGAGGGAGGGGGGGGTCAGAAAATTGCTAAAAAACATCACGTGATTAATGGACAGCCTGTAAATTTGGTGACGTCACGTTGTCGAGCATGAGTTGACAGTTATGTATTAAGGCTCGTTTAGACGAGTAGTTTCTCGAACGTTTCGGTCCGAAAAATCGTACGCGACTATCGCTAGCAATAATCGCCATACTCTAAGTCGCCATACCATTGTAGTATCAAAGTGTTTACACACAAGCAAACGGATCACCCTTGTTTGACCAAAAAACGTATGACAAAACATCATTTGACAAACTTTCATTTCGCAAACATATTACTTTAAAAATATAGCTTTTAAAATAATCAATTTGTAAAATGATGTTTTATAAAATGATTTTTTTCCAAATAAATATTTTGTCTAATGAGTAGTTTATTAAACAATAGTTTGTCAAATGATACATTTATCAAGTATAATTTTGTCAAACGTTGTTTGTCAAATGAAAATTTGTCATTCGTTTTTTGTCAAATAATAGGACACCCAAGCAAAAACTATATTCTCGCCTACGATTATATCATATTATGAGACTCGCATGTGACGTAATCGCCTGTTTGACATACGATTTTTGCTTGAATATTCTGTTAAAGCGTCGTTTACACGAGGAGTTTCTCGCCCGCAAGTTTATTGTCTTTTCGATAATCGTATCATGCGGGCGAGAAACTCTCCTTGTGTAAACGACGCTTTATTTATGTGCCCGGAAAATTGTTTTCTAAAACTATAGAATATAATCACCAAATTAAAAATTTAAAAAACCGACTTCAATCGATTTTTGTTGATATTACATAAACTGCTTGACCGATTCTAATAAAATTTACATGGGACCACATGGAAAGTATAAACTATCAAACAAAAAAATTATTTTGCAAATCGGTCCAGGCGTCTTTGAGTAATCGATTAACAAACATAAAAAAAATATATTCCGACCTTAGAGTATCTATCTTACCTGATTCCGACGCATTGAGAACCTCCTCCTTTTTTGAAGTCGGTTAAAAATACTAACTGACAGGTAAAAGTTGTTGCTATGTAAAAGTTTAAAAAAAAAACGGTTTGTTCATATTTCGTTGGCCAGCGTACGAGCGCATGCGGTCGAGGGGTCAATATTGGCTCACCTAAAGTTCTTTATCCGAAATTATTCTTCCTAATGATTTCTGATCCGAATGATCACTCGTCCTAAAATTTTTCATCCTAAAGTTTTCATTCATACTACGTATTAGTAGAGTGCTACCGGTGATGTTCATAACACTAATGTTTCCGAAAATTGTAATTAATAACATCATATTATATGCAATGCAAATGTATTAAAACTCCCACTGTTTTAATACATTTGCATGTAAATCTCATCTAAACATAATAGGTACCATAATATTGTCACTCATACACGGAAAGAAACATTGACCAACATTTGACTAATAAAGTTCTGTATGGTTATAAAAAAAATAAACACGAAGTTGACGTAGAGCGTTTAGAAGCTAGGAGCATAAGGTTAAAAGCGCAAAATGACAAACGATCGCAAATTTTCAAAAGAGTAGAATGTCAAAAGCGCACATAGTCAAAGGCGCAGATTGTCAAAAGCGCAGAATGTCAAAAGCGCAGGAGGGGATAGAATTTGGCATTCGCTGATGTAAACCAACCTTCACGAGTAACTCATCTTATCGCTAAAACTTAATCCGCGTTGATTAAGTTTTAGGGATAAAAAATTATATAATACGAATATGCAATGCTCAGGATTACTCTTTATCAAGTTGCCTATTTTATTGCAATGATTCCATTTAAATCATGGGATTTACAACGATAATTATAAATGTCAATCGTCCTTATCGTTAAACCTGTATACAATATTTAATACACAATTACGGCGCAAATACTTAGGAAGGTATACTTTGCCCCCCAAAATGTGTGGTTTTCCCACCTTTTTTTAGAACAGGTGGCAGACAAGTACACGGCCCACCTGATGGAAAGTGGTTTCCGTGGCCTATGGACGAGTGCAACACCAGGGGAGTCACACTCGTGCTGCCGACCCTGTAAGAACAAAGAGTTTCTGTGCCGTCAGTACAGAAGATAGGCAGGACAAGCCTTTGGTCTTCCCACTGATAGCACAAAACCTCTCCAGTGAGCTCTGGCTACCCTACTCACCGCTGGAAACACAACACGAGGTTATTATACCCGCGGTATTTTGTAGGGCAGAGGTACTTCCCCAGTCGGACTGCTCGATTGGGAAGAAAATAGGTACCGTCGTGTCCTACCTCCTTCAAAACAATATCAACATTATTATTATTTGATATGCAAAAGAAAAAATAAAACAAAATTTGAAGTATTCAAAATATTTATTTTTGATACAAAATATATCTAGAATTATAATATTGTACTTAAAATATAATCATTGAAAATTAAAATTACTGCCAAATAAAGGAGGTTATAACGGAAATATATTTTTAAACAGTATTTAGTTTGGCCTCAAGGCAAATTGTTGACTACGATTTTTTATTCTCGAAAAATGTCTACCTTATAATATAAGGAACTGCTAAAGTCAAATAGTCTTACGACAAATAGTTTTAAAGATTTTGAAAATTCCATTTCTCGAGCCACCCGAAAAAGCTCCATGCAAAATACTTAACCGATTTTGATAACATTTAGTACAGAGATAGATTAGAGCTTGGAAAATGGGCCACCTTACACCCCAGTGTTAGGAGGCCCATTTACTGGGACTAATTTTAGATGGTTGGGGAGGGGGGAGGCTATCCGTGGAGATTTCCGCAATAAACAAACTATGAGGATTTTGAGGGTGGGTAAGATGGGAACACAGTGGTCCCCAACTCTGAGGGTGGGAAAGATGGGAACACCGTGGTACCCACACCCGAGTAGGGCCATCTCAAAGCTTGAGATGGCCATGTGCTAGCCGGAGTGCGAGAAATAAGACCTGAGACGGCATGTGGTTTAGTCGGTTCGAGTCTGAAATAAAATCGGCCAAGTGCGAGTCGGACTCGCCCATGAAGGGTTCCGTAGTAGCAAAGGCGAAAATTGCGGTTTATGACGTATCAAAAAAAACTACTGACTGGATCTCATTCGAACCAATTTTTATTGGTAGTGTGCATGGCAATTTACACAATATATTTTTTTTAGATTTATCATTCTCTTATTTTAGAAGTTAGAGGGGGGGGGGGGGGGCACACATTTTTCCACTTTGGAAGTGTCTCTCACGCAAACTATTCAGTTTAGAAAAAAAATATGTTAGAAACCTCAATAGCATTTTTAAAGACCTATCTATAGATACCCCACATGGGTTTGATGAAAAAAAAAATTTGAGTTTCAGTTCTAAGTATGGGGACCCCCAAAATTTAATGCTTTTTTTTTATTTTTGTGTGAAATTCTTAATGCGGTTCACAGAATACATCTTCTTACCAAGTTTCAACAGCATGGGCCTTATAGTTTCGGAGAAAAGTGGCTGTGACATACGGACGGACGGACAGACGACAGACAGACAGACGGATGGACAGACATGACGAATCTATAAGGGTTCCGTTTTTTGCCAATTGGCTACGGAACCCTAAAAACCACTCCCATCAGCTACAGTAAGAGTTGGAAGTATTCAAGGGGGGTTTTGCACTATAGAAAATGGAGTCCGGGTTCTTATGTGGTAGTCACTCCAGTAACATGGGATCATCCAGTTGTAGCTGGACCATCTGATTCCCGTTGACAAGGACCCCATCTCGCAGTAAAAGTTGAAGGTTCAGCTCTGGTATTTCCTGCAAATAACCATTCAGGTACAGAAAGTTGAATTCCTTAAATGTTGAATTTGCAAAAAGTTGAATTTGCAGAATGTTGAATCCTAAAAAGTTTAATTTGCATAAAGTTGAATTCCTAAAATGTTGAATTTGCAAAAAGTTGAATTTGCAGAATGTTGAATCCTAAAAAGTTGAACTCCTAAAATGTTGAATTTGCAAAAAGTTGAATTTGCAGAATGTTGAATCCCAAAAAGTTGAATTTGCAGAATGGTACTTATTGCACACTAAAAATTATACACTAAGAGTCATAGCAAATACATTTTGATGTACAAATGCGAGCTTAACTCAGTATTTTGGCATTTGGGAAAGTAATCATTTTGGGATTTCAACATTTTCGGAATTCAACTTTCTGTTCCTGGAGGCAAATAACGTGGATATGTTACCGACAATCTATACAATCCCGGTCTTCTTTATCCTAGCGTTAATCCCAGTCGGGGCCGAATATTTCACCTCTGAGTCTGGGGTCCGCTTTACCAGTCTAACTGTAGATTTGGCTGGACTTCTATGTTTTCCGTGAAGCGACTGCCATCTGAACTCCACAACCCAACGGCGATATTAGGCGATATCGAAGCATTGCAGCTAGACCAGTAGTTGCGACTTTTTAGGGCTCTAACTACCCGTAACAACTGCCATATATGTTTTTCAACCAGCACCGACGACTTAATTCTCTCCAAGGCACGACCAGCCTAATGCAGATAATACCTATATTCATGCATACAAATACATTGCACTGAGCGGGGATCGAACCCGCGCCTCCTGCGTAGCGGCCGCGTTCACTACCGCTACTCCACAGAGACTGACTAATCCAGGTATTCTATACCATGCCCAGGCAATGTATGCTATTAAGTAGAATGTCTGCTGTTCCACCGGCAATGTGTGAAATAAATAGATCTTGGTCTATATTTGCGGATGGCTTTGCGGAAATTCTATTTCTATAAATAAAAGGGATATAATAAACAGTGCGACAAAAATAATAAATGAATGACTGATAATGAGTTACTTTAAATACTGAGTGGGCGAATAAAATACTGAGTGACCCGTAATACAGAAAGTGTGTAGCTAAATTGTGAAGTTATGAGGATTCGAGTATAGCGCGCCCCAACTTGGATAGGTTAGGTTAGAAGGCCAACGCGGGAGCGGAGCGGAGTGGAGCTCCCGCTTTAGCCTTCGTGGTTATTTTTTTATAACCATCCATAAATAGTAGCTCACTTAGTATTTTTGTACGTCACATTCAGTAATTTTGACACCCATAAATTGAATAAAATAATTCTTCACTATAGCTGCCAACCTATTATTTTTACTACCTGCTTTTCGGATTTATTTGTCGCCGCGTTAAATACATGCCTAAATAAAATAACCATGAAGGCTAATCCATCCAAGTCAAATTATGCGGTGTGGACACTGCGCGTCCTTCTGTTTTTTTAAACATACATGCATATACTCACGCCTATGAATCCCCGAAGGAGTAGGCAGAGTATTTCGCCAACGACTCCTTCTGCCGCACCATTAAGACCTGGAATTCCTTACCAGTTCACGTGTTTCCCTCCTCCTACAGTCCCGGGTCCTTTAAGCGGGGCGTGAAAAAGCATCTGATGAGGCCGTCAAGCTGAGTGCCACCATTGTAACATGGTACGTGTGTATAATGGTGACCCTCTTTTCAGAGCCCTGCCTTCAGCTTACCATCAGGCGAGGTGAAGTCAAACTGACGTGTCCCATATAAAAAATACCTAACTGTCGATGGTACTGACGTCAAAAAGCTGTAACTGTGTTGCACTATTTTGAGAAATAAAGACTTTGACTTTGACTGACCTCCGCTCCAACGTTGACAGCTAGTGGGTAAGCAGAGGAGTCCTGAGAGCACATGCCACGTTGCAATATCTTTGGGCGTCGTGGATTCTTCGCTATGCCCCTACCTCGGCGTGCAGGCTGGAATTCATCCACTGAGAGAAAATATTTTGTTAGAAATCTCCTTAAATGTAGATATTTTACAGACACATCGGACAGCCTCCGTGGCGTAGCGGTAGTGAACGCGGCCGCTACGCAGGAAGCGTGGGTTCGATCCCCGCTCAGTGCAAATATTTGTGTTCATGAAATATGGGTATTTGCATTGGTCTGGTCGTGCCTCGGAGAGCACGTTAAGCCGTCGGTCCCGGTTGCCATAAGAACATCAATGGCAGTCGTTACGGGTAGTTGGAGCCCTCAAAAATCCAAAAACAACAGTCTAGCTGCAAAGCTTCGATATCGCCTTATGTTACCATTGGGATGTGGAGGTCAGATGGCAATCGCTTCACAGAAAATATCGAGGTCTAGCCAAATCCGTAGTTAAGACTGGCAAAAGCGGACCCCAGACTCCGAGCTGAAAGCTTCGGATGCGACTGGGAATTAACGCTAAGAGGAAGAAGAAGAAGTAGATATTTTACTGTGAGGGAGGACGACACGACGGTTCGCCCTAAAGAATACTGCGAGTATAATAACCTCGTGTTGTGTTCCCGGCGGTGAGTAGAGTAGCCAGAGCTCACTGGAGAGATTTTGTACTGTCAGTGGGAAAACCAAAGTCTTGTCCTACTTGTCTTCTGCACTGACGGCACAGAATCTCTCTGTTCTTCCCGAATCTCCCCTGGTGTTGCACTCAGGCTACGGTAACCACTTACCATCAGGAGGGCCGTGTGCGTGGCCATTTTCAAAAAAATGTTGAAGGAGCACTATCTGGGAACCTAGTTGCATTGGCATGTGGTTTTAAGACGGGTTATCTTTTATATTTAATATAATATGTGTATGTATGTCTATGTAAATGTTATAGAATGTGAATGTAAGTATATAATTAGGTTTATGTAAAATACTACTGAAGTATATAATGTATGTATTGTTTAGTTTAAGTTTATGACTACACAAATAACTACCCAGTTATTTTTGTTAAGATATTTTAAATATGTCCATCCAAAGGTTGCCTGTAAGAGATCGCTTGTAGCGATAAGGCCGCCATTTGTACATATCTCTTATATTGTCCCTAATGTACTGTAGTTTGTTTGTGTACAATAAAGAATTATCTTATCTTATCTTATCTTATCTTGTCTGCGACCTAAGTAGTATATTAAGCGCGGCTTAATAGCACGAGGTTATTAAGCCCCGGTATTCTGTAGGGCGGAGGTACTTCCCCAGTCGGATTGCTCGATTGGGACGGATGTATCGTCGTGTCCTTCCTCCTTTAGGTAAGGCTACTTACAGTTAAGCGGCGGTGGTGGTTTGCTACATACGACGTGCGCTCGCGGTACGTCACCCAGAGTGCCCAAGGCGCGGGCACTGTTGGGCACCACGCTTGACGTGCCCTGCAGGGGACACAACACTTCTTTTTAAAGAATATTTTAAACACCTATTATCAAACTGACTTTTCATTGCTATTATTCACAAGTGAGTTATAGATTATTTTTTAAATTTTATAGGTTAAGTTTCTATGTTCTTAAAAAAGTTTCGATACACGAATACACAAAAGAACGTATTTAATAGTACGAATAAATTAATTTACAACACACCTGCTCATAAAATCACTATAATTTCACCGAAATTAGGCACGTAATGACACCTATTATCAAACTGTGACTTTTTCATTACTATTATTCACAACAAGTGAGTTATCCCTACTAATATTATAAATGTGAAAGTAACTCTGTCTGTCTGTCTGTCTGTCTGTCTGTCTGTCTGTCGGTCTGTCTGTCTGTCTGTCACGCTTTCACACCCAAACCACTGAACCGATTTTGATGAAATTTGGTATAGGGGTAGATTAGACCTTGAGAAAGGACATAGGCTATGTTTGGTCGCGATAACCGACATCCACGCGGGCGGAGCCGCGGGCAAAAGCTAGTAGATAATAAATCCCTACTAATATTATAAATGTGAAAGTAACTCTGTCTATCTGTCTGTCTCGCTTTCACGCCCAAACCACCGAACCGATTTTGATGAAATTTGATATAGGGGTAGATTAGACCTTGAGAAAGGACATATAGCCCAGTCATATTAGGTAAAAAAAGTGGTCAACCTCGGAATGAAAGATAATAAGCTGCAAATTGGTATGAACCTTTGTTTTGTCATTCTAAATGTTGTCTCAAAAGTCACAATCGTTATCGTGTCCGCGTCTCAAGATATTCAAGGTCAAAGGTCACAAAAATCGGTTTTTCGCGAATATCTGGCTTCCTATCGGTTAAATGAGATTTGCATTTATTATAAAAGTTGTAGGCTATAAAATTCCCTACAACTTTTGTTTAAACTTTTTTTTCATACGACCAACCGTTTTGAAGGTAGAGCGCGAAGAGTGCACATCGTACAGTCATATACGGCCTAATGCAAGGTCAAGCGTGAGTTATGGTTATCAGTACGTTATAAAGTCAATTATTTACTTGGAAATTATAATTATTAAACAATGCCTATTATTTATGTACTAACTATTAATTATTTATATTTAATTAAAGTAAGTAACTTGATTATTTACATATAATTATTCATATTTAACTATTTAAGTATAAAATATTATTAATTCTGGATTATATATTTTAGTTTTATTTTAAGTTAACACGACATTATATATCTTTTCTTTAAAACGCGTAAATTTCTCAATACTTATATACCTGGAAATACTTGTCCCTACCCTATGCCCTTTTCTATTCATTGCCGGGACAGATGTTCTATAGTATTCAAGGCCACTCTCTCCACTTTGTATGAGTCAAGATTATTCGTTAGTTTGAAATTGTACCGTTGCAACTACGGACGTACGGTTTTAAGAGCTATGGCTAATTTGTGTTTTATATGTGATAAGAAACTTTCAGAAGGTGTTTCTGTGAATGTCGTACGTGGTTTACAAACTTTAAAAACTGCAAGTATTGAAAGAAATGATGGACATATAGACTATTTAAATACTTTAAGTTCTGTAAATGTGCATTCCGAGTGTCGAAAAGTGTACACGAGTAAAAATGTTATTATTGCATCAAAACGACGCACAGATGAGAGTGAACCTTCATCGTCAAGTGCACCTCGTAAAAAACGAAATGAAGTCTTTGATTTTGGAAAGTTATGCTTATTTTGTGGCCAAGAAGCTGATGAAATAGCAGAAAAGAAAAAAAAATTAAAGTATAGACGGACAATAAGTAATGTAAGTACTCTTGCATTCAAAGACAACGTAATTAAGAGAGCAGAAGAACGAAACGATTCCTTAGGAGAATTAGTAAAGGAACGTATATATTACGAGTATGATTTGATCGCTGCTGAAGCAAAGTATCATACTATTTGCTATACCAACTTTTTAACCCATTATATAATGCTCCAAAATCTGAGGACAACATTGATCATTTCCGCTACACGCAATTCATCAAATTTACAAAACTAAATAAACCTGTACAACTGTCAACACTTCCACCAACAAGTGTAGCAGCTCATCAACACATAAAACGTGTCTACTACCAGATTCAAACGTGGTTAGGGAAGGACTTAGAACCTCAAGAATGGGGCTGGATGCTTGAAAATGAAATCCTGGAGCCCATACGAACGTTATTACCTCCAGCACCAGCCGAACTACTAAACGTAATATTTTGCAATTGCAAAAATGGTTGTGGTTCCCGCTGTGGATGCAGAAAATCAGGGCTACAATGTTCTTTAGCTTGCGGCCAGTGCAACGGACAAGCTTGCCTCAACGCTTCACTGTATCCAAGTAATCCCGATAAAGAAAATACATATGATCCCGATATTCTGGAAGGTTTGGAGATGAACATGACAGATAATGAGGATGATGACAATGAATCGAACATTTTTGAGCGACAAGAAGAAGAAGACGACGAAGAAGAAGAAGATAATTAGCTTCCATTTCCAATTTCATTACAATTAAAATCAACAAAGATACTTTTGATATTTGAACTCACATTTTGATAAATGTATATTATGCCGTATTTAATAATAAATCAAAATATGTGTAAAATATATACTCTTACTATCATTTTAACTTAAAATAAAACTAAAATATATAATCCAGAATTAATAATATTTTATACTTAAATAGTTAAATATGAATAATTATATATAAATAATCAAGTTACTTACTTTAATTAAATATAAATAATTAATAGTTAGTACATAAATAATAGGCATTGTTTAATAATTATAATTTCCAAGTAAATAATTGACTTTATAACGTACTGATAACCATAACTCACGCTTGACCTTGCATTAGGCCGTATATGACTGTACGATGTGCACTCTTCGCGCTCTACCTTCAAAACGGTTGGTCGTATGAAAAAAAAGTTTAAACAAAAGTTGTAGGGAATTTTATAGCCTACAACTTTTATAATAAATGCAAATCTCATTTAACCGATAGGAAGCCAGATATTCGCGAAAAACCGATTTTTGTGACCTTTGACCTTGAATATCTTGAGACGCGGACACGATAACGATTGTGACTTTTGAGACAACATTTAGAATGACAAAACAAAGGTTCATACCAATTTGCAGCTTATTATCTTTCATTCCGAGGTGAAAGCCCTAATATGACTGGGCTAATAGGCTATATTTGGTCGCGATAACCGACATCCACGCGGGCGGAGCCGCGGGCAAAAGCTAGTAAATAAATAAATATTCCACAACATTCTACACAACGCTTTCTAGACCCATGGTAAGCTTAATTAGCTTGTGTTATGGAATTTAGAATGCGGATATACATACTTAGATACTTTTTTTTTTGTAAATACATACATATTATACATAGAAACACCCAGACCAATGCAAATATTTATATTCATGCATACAAATATTGGCACTGAGCAGGGATCGAACCTAGAATAGAATAGATTCTTTTTAAAATTTTATAGGTTAAGTTTCTATGTTCTTAAAAAAGTTTCGATACAAAAAAGAACGTGTCTAATAGTACAAATAAATTAATATGCCTATTGTATGCTAATTTGATGCATTTTTGTATTTAACTTGTATAATAAACAAAATTTTCACTCAAATTTAACTTTTTTTTTTTCTAAGTACAGAAAAAAAAGTTAAAGTCAAACCTCATTCTTTTAAATATGGCCGATCGCCATTGTTAGATGCGCGCACATAGGAAAACGAATTAATTTGTAGTATTGTTTATTTAGTATTTGTAGTATTATTTTATTCGCAAGTGTGTTGTAAAACGTCGTATGGCACGCGTGAGTATGATGATTACCGTCCTCGGCTCTCTTGCCTGGCGGCTCGGGTCTCAATGGCGCCTCGGCCGTAATCACCAACTTTGCTCACTTGTACCATAATGTACTATTGTCGCACGGTTTCTTATATACCTTCAGAATATTGCAAGATTGCATACATACAAGATTCGCACACGGTTTATTATATTCCTTCAGAATATTGCAAGATTACATACATACAAGATTCGCACAAAAAAACAGAATCCCTTTTGGCAGTGGTATAAAAAGAACCAAATAAAGTGCTCACCTTCGCGAAGGATATCTTGGTGATTTCGATGACCTTGTCGTGAGAGATATTGTGCATAGCTAGATGTTTCATTACTTCGTCCGGAGACGGGTTCAGGCCTTCCATCTGTAAAATAGGAGGGGCTTCTGGCTAAAAAGTAGCCGAGTAGGTTAACATATTGTAAGAAAGAAAGAAAGATCCGGCTCGAAGTAACAATGTTCGGGGAACGTTAACTATAGCGCGTTGGGTTCGGAAACTCGTGAGTAAAAGTTGTTGTTTTTGATGGTAATTATTTTATAATGAAATGTTACAATTAATGTTAATGTTTAATGACTGTTCGAGTGCGCCCGGTCGCGACGGAATCGACTACGATGCTATAGTGACAAACAAACAGCCCGGACACTCGCGATGACCGCTGTTGGTACACTTCTTCCTCTTAGCGTTAATTCCCAGTCGCATCCGAAGCTTTTTCAGCTCGGAGTCTGGGGTCCGCTTTATCAGTCTTAACTACGAATTTGGCTAGACCTCGATATTTTCCGTGAAGCGATTGTCATCTGACCTCCACAACCCAATGTTAACATTAGGCGATATCGAAGCTTTGCAGTTAGACCGTTGTTTTTGGATTTTTGAGGGCTCCAACTACCCGTAACGACTGCCATAGATATTCTTATGGCAACCGGGACCGACGGCTTAACGTGCTCTCCGAGGCACGACCAGACCAATGCAAATACCCATATTTCATGAACACAAATATTTGCACTGAGCGGGGATCGAACCCGCGCCTCCTGCGTAGCGGCCGCGTTCACTACCGCTACGCCACGGAGGCTGTCAACAGTATGTTAGTACACTATTTCTAATTATTAACTTCTTAATGAAGAGTCACGACACGACACGCGCCCGGGTTCACCTCACGTGTTCAATGTCAGCATTTACACCGAACAAAAATATTGTTAAAATAAATTTAAAAAAAACTTTGAATGCAGTTTTGTTTCTTTTTAAAAATAAAGGAATGACTCCTTTAAGTAAAATGATCCAACATAAGGATTTACGGTAGTTTCTCTCCAGGACCCGACTTATGAATTCAATTTGGCAAATAAAGTAAAGTTTCAAGGATTTCCTTTCATTTAATTTACCATGCTTCTTGCCATAAAAATACAGTATTTTACTTTTTCGGATTTTAGTCGGTTGGATTTGGAGGTCCAATAGGCACTACAAAAGAGGTCCAATGGAGTCTTATTTTATTTGATTTAATTTTGAAGGTCCAATGGGCACTGAAAAAGAGGTGGAGTGGGCACATCAATTATAATATTTCGAAGGAGGTCCAGTGGGACCTAAAAATGAGGTCGAGTGGGTATTTTTGTGAGAGGGTCGAATCTTGGAGGTCGAGTGGGTACGTCATCATCATCATCATCATTTCAGCCATAGGAAGTCCACTGCTGGACATAGGCCTCCCCTATAGATCTCCAATAGGACCGGTTGGAAGCGTCTCGCATCCAGCGCGTCCCCGCGGCCTTAATGAGGTCGTCTGTCCACCTTGTGGGTGGATGTCCTACGCTGCGCTTGCCGATACGTGGCCTCCACTCGAGGACTTTTCGACCCCATCGGTCATCAGTCCTCCGTGCTATGTGCCCTGCCCACTGCCATTTCAACTTGCTAATCCGCTGGGCTATGTCGGTAACCTTGGTTCTTCTACGGATCTCCTCATTTCTGATTCGATCTCGCAGAGAGACTCCGAGCATAGCCCTCTCCATAGCTCGTTGGGCTACTTTGAGCTTACTCATAAGGCCCATAGTGAGGGACCACGTTTCAGTGCCATAAGTCATCACTGGTAACACACACTGGTCGAAAACCTTCGACTTGAGACACTGAGGTATGTCGGACGAGAAGACATTGCGCAATTTTCCGAACGCTGCCCAGCCGAGTTGGATTCGGCGATTGACCTCTTTCTTGAAGTTGGACCTACCTAACTGGACTACTTGTCCTAGGCAGACGTACGAGTCAACAACTTCAAGAACCGAGCTCTCAACAGATATCGGGGTAGGTACAACATGGACATTGCACATCACCTTTGTCTTGTCCATGTTCATTTTAAGACCCACCTGTTGAGAAACTCGGTTGAGGCCTTCGAGCATCGTGTTGAGATCTTCCATCGATTCTGCCATGACTACAATATCGTCGGCAAACCGGAGGTGAGTGATGTATTCGCCATTAATATTGATGCCGAATCCTTTCCATTCCAGGAGCTTGAAGGTATTCTCCAAAGTGGCCGTAAACAGTTTCGGAGATATCACGTCTCCCTGTCTTACGCCTCTTTTCAAAGGGATCGCCCTCGAACTCTGTTCCTGTACTCGAACCGACATGGTGGCGTTATTATACAAACACTTCAACACTTCGATGTACCGATAGTCAATACGGCACCGCTGGAGAGACTCAAGCACAGCCCATGTCTCGACCGAATCAAAGGCTTTCTCATAGTCCACAAACGCTAAGCAAAGTGGTAAATTATACTCTTCGGTCTTCTGTATAACTTGCCGCAGCGTATGGATGTGGTCTATGGTACTGTAGCCTCTTCGGAAACCGGCTTGTTCGGGAGGCTGGAAGTCATCAAGCCTGCGCTCGAGACGGTTCGTAATGACCCTTGAAAACAGCTTGTAAACATGGCTCAGAAGCGAGATGGGTCTGTAATTCTTCAGTAAGGTATTGTCACCTTTCTTAAAGAACAGCACCACCACGCCTCTGTTCCACGCTTCTGGCGTTATGCCCTCGAGGACGACGGTGTTAAAAAGCCTCTGAAGGACTTTAAGTACCGGTGTTCCACCCGCTTTCAGAAGCTCTGAAGTGATTCCGTCGTCACCCGGTGCCTTGTTGTTCTTAAGCTGATTCAGGGCCATTCTAATCTCGTACAGGCTGATGTCCGGGATATCCTCGGTGAAGTGTCGGGTCAACCTGGCTCTTGGGTCGGTCGCCATGTTGCCAGCAGGATTAGCGACCGAAGCGTATAGCTGTCCATAGAACCTTTCGATCTCCTCCAAAACCTCAGCCTTGGTCGACGCTATACTGCCATCTTCTCTCTTCAGCTTAGTCAACTGGCTTTGCCCAACAGACAGATTTCTTGCGAACACTTTGGAGCCTTAGTTCCGCTCGATTGTCTCTTTAATATGTTCAGTATTAAAGAGACGTATGTCGTGTCGCAGAGATTTGGAAATCTGTCTGTTGAGCTGCCTATATGACTCTGCATCATCGGAAGACTGCAGTCGAAGTGAGCGTCGTTTAGCCATGAGTTTTTGGGTGTGATCGGAGAGTTTCTGAGGTCTATTTGAACGGCGGGGTCTGAAGTGCTTAGAGCCCACCGTTTGGACAGTTTCTACGAGCCTGTTGTTTATCTCGTCCACCGACGCAAAGTTCTCTAGGCAATCAAAGCGACTTGAAAGCTCAAGCTGAAAGTTCTCGGGGTTTTGGATTTGGACACGAGTAGGTCGGAGTGTAGACTTCATCAGGCGGGACCTTTCGAGTTTAACGTTAATACCCAATGTGCCTCTTACGATTCTGTGATCACTACCGGTTTTCACCCTGTGGATCACGGAGACATCACTGAATATTCGTTTCTCGTTGGTCATGATGAAGTCTATCTCATTCCTCCTGGAACCATCAGGGCTCATCCAGGTCCATTTCCTGTGCGGCGGCTTCTGAAAGAAAGAGTTCATCATGAAGAGTCCCTCTTTCTCCAGAAAGGCAGCCAGCCTCTGTCCCCGCGGGTTCCGTTGTCCATATCCAAATTGCCCTACTCTCAACTCATCATCGCTTTTCTTACCCAACTTTGCGTTGAAGTCCCCCATAACAACAGTGAAGTGGGTCTTAGACGTATGTATGGCCCTACTTACGTCCTCATACATAGTCTCCACTTCATCATCTGGGCGTTTCGAGGTCGGTGCGTACACCTGAATAACCTTCAGCGAATACCTCTTGGATATTCTGAGTATTAGGTATACAACCCTGCTCGACACACTTTCGATGGTAATGATGTTGTTAATGAGGGATCTGTGAACGAGAAAACCGACACCACCTTGCGACTGCTGGTCGCCTTCCCGG
The DNA here is from genome assembly GCA_914767945.1 of Eilema depressum. Classification (NCBI taxonomy): domain Eukaryota; kingdom Metazoa; phylum Arthropoda; class Insecta; order Lepidoptera; family Erebidae; genus Eilema; species Eilema depressum. The sequence continues at coordinate 6,206,181 of OU612040.1, forward strand.
TGGTAGAGCAGGTTGCCGGATCCTAGGGTTATCGTGTCCTCGCCCTCTCTACGGACTTCAGACAACCCCACAATATCCCAGCGCAACTTACTCAACTCTTCTTCCAGCTCAGCAATCCTCTCGTCAGTCCTCATCGTGCGTACGTTGTGCGTTACCAGGGCCAGTCGTCGTTTGGGGTGGCAGCCGGATCTCTGCCGGGGTTTCTTAGCACCCCCTGCTCCGCCGTTACCCTGGCCGCTACCGGAGCCAGGTCTAGCGGAGCTGCCGGGGACTAGGGGCCTGGTCCTATTTGTGCCTGTCATAGGGGGAGTTTGCCCATAATCGCCACGCTGGGCAGGCGTGTTGGCAATCGCAGGACGTAGCTTCGCGGCGAGGATGCTGCTGCCCATCCTCGCCCTGTGCCATTTTAGCTACGCCTATTTGAAAATGGTTATACCGCCATTGGTCGGTTCCGCTGTACCTCAGTCGGCTCCTACGACACCTGGTACTAGAGGGGGGTACTATTCTACTCTGCCGGTACCCCACGGCAGAGTGGGTACGTAGCCAAAGCGAATTTTTAAAAAACCTTGAAGGCAGTTTTGTTTTTTTTTTTTTTAAATAAAGGAATGTCTCCTTTAAGTAAAATGATCCAACATAAGGATTTATGATAGCTTCCCTCCAGGGCCCGACTTATTTTTCCACCCTGTATATAACCTCGGTAGCCTAGTGGTATGGGTAATGGACTGCTGAGACGAGGTCTCGAGTTCGATCCCAGGTTTTTACCATGGCACACACCAATGACTTTTCGATGCTTTTCGAAGTTATGTGTGTATTTATCGCAGGTTTATAAGCGCCCGGTTAATGGCAATAGGCTCGCCACCTATTACAATGGGACCTAAACATAAACGGCGAAATGTGGGTGCTAGCACCTCTGCCTACCCCTTCGGGGACATAGGCGTGAGTTTATGTTATGTTATGTATATAAAAAACAATGCCACTTTTCGTTGTTATTTTATAATTCAAGAACGGGCTCACCTATCCAAACCAAATGTTTAAGCTTTGTTCGGACTATTTAGTAGATGGTTTATGTGAAGTTTGCAGAAAATCGGTCGAGCGGTTCTTCATTTAGATTAGACGGTACGAAGTTGGCGGGGTCAGCTAGTACAGTATCCATACTAATATTATAAATGCGAAAGTAACTCTGTCTGTCTGTCTGTTACGCTTTCACGCCTAAACCGCTGAACCGATTTTGATGAAATTTGGTATAGGGGTAGTTTAGACCTTGAGAAAGGACATAGGCTACGTTTGGTCGCGATAACCGACATCCACGCGGGCGGAGCCGCGGGCAAAAGCTAGTATACTATAGTCAAAGCAAAGTCCCGACTCACCTCAAATACGAGTAAAGTCGCGGGATGTTTAAGTCTCAAGTGCGTCCTCAGATCGGATCGAATCCTGAACCGCTTGGGACATCGCCCGCAAGCCCACGCTCTCACTCCGCTGTGGATCAGGCGGTGGTTGCGCATCGCAGTCGACCTAGAACACATAATACCTACATGTTATAGAACAAGGGTGCCCAACCCTAGGCACGCGGGCCACGAAGTGGCCCGCGGATGAATTTCGGGTGGCACGCGCAAGCCACTGCGAGAGGAGCAAAAAAAAAGCTTGTACAAAAGCAATTGCATTAGTCGCAGTTGCAAATGCTATGCTATTTTTTCTTTTCACACAAATCTATCGAGTATTCATCAAAATGATATTATCTCTTCATATCATAACTAAAAAGTTTAAAATAATTTTATTTTATTTTATTTTTATGATTTTGATTGTATTGATAGTTTGGTATTATAAGAAACTTAATATTGTACTAGTGCACTTTGTTATTATACTAATTTTTGTAGTTACATTCCATATTATTGAGTTATAATTTATACGCGTAAAAATGTAGTAAAATAGGAGCTGTCACTGGCGTGGAACGGATCCGGCGGCTGGGTCTGAGGTGACTCTGTACAAAACTGAGGCCATAATCTCTCATAGGCCTCGGCGTGCACCACCGGAGGGATCCAACCTCACAGTGGGAGACACTCTCATCGGCATCAGGCCCCAGATGACGTATCTGGGGCTCGTGTTCGACGGCCCAGATATCGGGGAGCGTCTCCAAAGTCTGGCTCCCAAATTAAGATGCACAGCTAACGCTCTGGCGTGGCTGCTGTTCAACATGAGGGAGCCAGAGCAGAGCAGGAGGCAGATGCTGCGGGAATCGTACGTTCCATTGCCCTATACGGGTGTCCCGTGTGAGCGGATGCCCTGAAGTCTAGGCACGTGCACCTACCGCGTGCACAGCAAGAGACGATGGCCATCAAGGCCATCAGGGGTTACTGCACGATATCCTATGACGCGGCGAGTTTTCTTACCGGATCTCGGAGAGCGAGGCTATGGACAAAGATGGCGAGTCACCGGCAATTAATCTTGACATCGCCAAAGCTTTTATAGAGTCTGCCACAAATCGCTTCTTTCCAAGCTACCAGCCTTTGGTTATCCTCTCAGACAGTGCGACTGGGTGGTTAGCTTCCTGCAGGAGCGCCAACTTCGTAGTTCTTGCAGGTAAATGCTGGTGTGCCGCAGTGGTCTGTCTTAACACCCATTTTCTCTCTTCTACATATCAACGATATTCTGACCACCCGGCAGCATTCATTGCTATGCAGACGATAGCATCTTACACGGGAGTTATCATGGGCATACTGCGGCCGAGCAGTCTGATATATAGTCTGAGCGCGGGAAAAAAAGCAGCCTCTTGTCACTGAGCTCGACCGGATCCTTAATCATATTTCCCAATAGGGCTCTGAGAACCTGGTCGAGTTCAATGCCAACAAGACACAGGCATGTGCATTTACAGCAAAGGTATCTTTTTTCCATCCCTCTGTGGCGTGGGCACTACCACTGCGGGACAATCTCAGTATTCTCGATATGGATGTTCGCTGCCTACTGAACAACAAAAATTATATTGAGAGTATCATCAAAACAGCCTCGCGTAAACTCGGAGTCCTGAACAAAGTGAGATGTTTTAACACGCCGGAGCAGCGGTGTCTTCTGTCTCCTGCGTGGAATACTGCTCGCATCTCTGGGATGGCTTCGCAAAGTACTTACTTGATACACTCGACAGGTTCCAGTGTCGTGCGGTCTGCATTATTGGGAATCCTGAGATCACGAACACCCTCGAGCCTCTGCAGATGCGTAGAGTTGTGCATACTTGGCAGTATTTTAATTTTACCGTCTCTGCTATGGTGAATGTTCTAATGAGCTTTTCGAATTAATCTCACCCTATCCTTTCCTACACAGAACAACGCGTGCAGGACATAAATGTCACCCGCATACGGTGCAAAATATTCGGTGACTCCTTCCTCTGCCGTACCATTAACTCCTGGAATTCCTTACCAGTTTTCCTCTTCCTACAAGTCCCGGATCCTTTAAGCGGGGCGCGAAAAAGCATCTAATGAGGCCGACAAGCTGAGTGCCACCATTGTAACACGATACTTACGTGTCTATAATGGTGACCCTCTTTTCCGAGACTGCATCCAGCTTACCAGCAGGCGAGGTGAAGTCCAATTGACGTTATAAAAAAAGTTCTTTCGGTGCCATATCGTTACCGAAAAAAGGCGCGGGAACGGGGACACGAACCCGAGCCGTGAAGGGCACACCGTAGTAGAAGCGATAAGACCCATCATGGGGGAAAGCTAGAGAGGCCGCCATGTAGCCTCTCTAGCCACTCCTCCATCCTGCAGGTTATCACCAGGCACGGATGCTTCGAGGTTTTTCTGCGTCGGATCCGGTAAGAGCCAACCACCGAATGCCATCGTTATAACGCGGGAGACGCCATCACCGTAGGAGTGAGAGTTCTCTCGCTTGCCATCTTGCTCACGGCAATAGTACGCTGCGCGAGCGCGTGGGCTGCCGCCCCTCCTTTTGTGAGCAAGTAATATTCCGAAAGGAGACGGCGGGGTAGGAACGGAGGGGATTCGCAGCCCGCACAGCCCGTGACGAGCGTAGGGGACGCGGGCGTCGGAGGTGCAGAACAGGCCTCTGTCACTCATGAGCGTGGGCCTGAGGGTGGTGACGGGTGGGGCCGCCTGCACCTCCCCATTCCCAGGGGCTAGATGGGGATGCGATGGTCCCAATACCCGAAGAGAGCCGGCTCGAGGGAGATGGGCAAGAGATCAGCCAATTTCATCTTCCGAAACCTGGGAGGGGGGGGGGGGGCGTTGGTTGTGGATGTAGTAAAAAGATGTACTGGCCCGCCAAAAATGTCCAAATCGTAAGTTTGGCCCGACAGCTAAAAAGGTTGGGCACCCTTGTTATAGAACATTTCACAGCACCATCTAGAACCAAACAAAGTACCTACATTGTAATATAGGTTTTAGAATGTGATTAAATAATCTTATTAGAATTGCCCGTTTTACCCCCGATGTGTTATTTTTTTAATATATACAACTTAGGTGGCAGACAAGCACACGGCCCACCTGATGGAAAGTGATTACCGTGTCCTATGGACGTATGCGACACCAGGGGCGTCACACTCGCGCTGCCGACCCCGTAAGAACCTTCTAATGCCCATATTGAAGAACCCCATACTGTAGTCTCTTGGAAAAACCACGTCAGGGAGTTCATTCCACAGTTTACATCGTTAATATGAGTTCGAATATGAATAAATAATTAAGTCCGTTCAGTATTTTTTTACCCCGATGCGCTATGAGCTCAAAATTACAAATATCGAATTTGCCGAATTGTTAGAAGTCGGTGCCGACTTTGTTCGTTGTGTCTGAAATACTATGAACAGATCAATGAGTCTGTAAATTCAGTTTATTTTTCGCTTTTCAGTGCCTCTTTTTTTGTATCTTGAAATCGGTTTAACTTTTTTGTTAAAATTTAATGTAATTTTTCTTGTTCAGTTGTATAAACTTTCAATCAAATTTGTGGCAAGATACTTGCGGAATGCCGCATGCGGCGGGTCCGCGCGGGGCTGCAGGCGCGTATTGTTCGGGACACATATCTTGGACCTAAAACGTGCTCTATACACACAGTACACGTATCTTGGGTGTCTTTTGAGGATAGCACGGGGTGCTACTGCGGTGGACGAACTCAAATTCCCGAAGCATAGCTTTTTACAAAACAATCAGCGCGCGCCTGGGCCTCATTTGTCTCGGCGATTTAGGTCCAAGATACTTGTCCGGAGTTATACATACATACATACAAACATAGCCTGTCAGTGCCCGGAGTTATACATACATACATACATAGCCTGTCAAAATCATAATCCTCCTTTGGCTTCGCCGTAGTCGGGTAAAAAGAAGGCGTGCGGAATTCCGCGTGCGGCTACAGGCGCGTACCTGCGGAAGGCGACGCCGCACACATCGCAGGGTAAGGGCCGCTCGCCGGTGTGCACGCGCTGGTGCTCGTTCCGCATAGACAGCGTGCGGAACGCGTGTAGTATACCTGCGGAAGGCGACGCCGCAAACGTCGCAGGGGAAGGGCCGCTCGCCGGTATGCACGCGCAGGTGCTCGTTCCGCATGGACAGCGTGCGGAACGCGTGGCCGCACACGGGACACGCGTGCGGACGGCGAGCGCATGCAGAATGTGCGCCGGCCGTGAATGACTTGCTGCAGGAACCGCACGACATATCCGCTTCTATCTTGTGGACTTCTCTACGAAAATATAAGAGAAACTTGACATACTATATTAAACCTACAGAATACCGCGGCTTAATAACCTCGTGTTGTGTTTCCGACGGTGAGTAGGGTAGCCAGAGCTCACTGGAGAGGTTTTGTGCTGTCAGTGGGAAGACCAAAGGCTTTGTTCTACTTATCCTCTGCGCTGACGGCACAGAATCTCTGTTCTTACAGGGTCGGCAGCACGAGTGGGACTCCCCTGGTGTTGCACTCGCCCATAGGCCACGGTAACCACTTACCATCAGGAGGACCGTGTACTTGTCTGCGACCTTATTATTATAAATAAAAAATAAATAGGTTTGCGGAATATATGCGGTATAGTTTGCGGAAGTGTGTGGTGAACGGACCGTTTAGCCTAGATGCTTTGGTTTGCGGAATAATATGCGGTATACTTTGCGGAAGTGTGTGGTGAGCGGACCGTTCAGCTAAGATGCTTTGGTTTGCGGAATATATGCGATATAGTTTGCGGAAGTGTATGATGAACGGTGGAAAGTTAATTTCTACCAAATTAACTAAAACATTTCCATCCACAGTTTGCCTACAAGATATCCCTTTTAGGGATATCTTCGCCATTTGTTCATATTGTTTGTGTTTGCCACACATGTATACTTTATTAATGTACAACAAATATTAGAAAAATTCTATTGAAAGTCCGCCCAGTTATTTATTTTCCGTCTAACGGTCACAAATTCACAATGCAATGAGGATCATTCACGTTTTTAGCTGAGTATGCAGATTTATAATGATTAAAAAAACAATAAACACTGTTAAAAAATTATTTCAATCCGATCAAAAATGACGAAGATACAGCAATTTTAATGCAGTAATCTCAAAAACGCTCGCCGCCGCGCCAAAATACTGTGTGACGTCATCTGTTATGACAGCGCGCGCCGCCGCTATGGAGAGTACGAAGACTTAGGGCTCTTTTGGGTTAAGACTCCATAGCTGTTTTATTTCGTAACGTATAATTTTGAAATTTTGTACGGATTTTAAGTAATTTACAAAGCTTCTAATAATATAGTTTTTGTGCTATTTACTTCAATATTTTTTTTAATAAAAATAACTATATCTATACCTACTTATAATATTATGAAACTGAAGAGTTTGTTTGTTAGAACGCGCTAATCTCAGGAACCACCAGTTCGAATTGAAAAGCTCTTTTTCTGTTGAATAGTCCATTTATCGATGAAGGTTATAGGCTATATAACATCACGCTACTACAAAAGGGAGCGGAGCAGTGTTCATAAATGTCAACAAATCCGGCAGACTTCCATACATCTATGTTAACATAGTAATAAAGAGGGAAGATTTGTATTTTTGTATTCGATTAAACTCAAAAACTACTTGACCGATTTCGAAAATTCTTTTACCATTAGAAAGCTGCATTATCACTGACTAACATAGACTTTATTTTATTTTCAAACAAATTAGGAATCCTTACTAAAACTTCAATAATGAAATCCGAGATGTAAAAAAATTACTTAAAATATTTCTTACATCGCGTGCGCTGCGAAAACTATTGATGATAGAATAAGATAATGTACTGCGAAAATATATAACTTAAAAAGGTCTACATAAAAGTCCGCGATAGCATATGTCTATCTCCTAAGAAAAACCCACAGCAATCATTTTTATCTTTTAAAAATTACAAAATAATAATGTGTCATTATCGAAGCTATTTTTAACAATACAGTATCATTCCTTATCCAATTAAATACGTTGAATATATTGTGCATTTAATGTAGATTAAAATTGCTATTCAAACTATTTGATTACAATGAAGAACTTCAGCGTTAGGTAAGCGTAAGAGCGGGAAACGTGCGGTGCGGTGTGATGCGAGCGCTCAGGAGGGCGTTTGGCACTTGGCAGCCCTCTGCCAGTTTGTGTCGGTGTCGTCGACGACTCACCGAGCGGTAGGTGTATAGCGCGCGCGCGGCCTTGAGCGAGTGACGGAGGCCTGACGCAACGCAGTCCACTGTAGTGTATAGACTGGAACGTTTGTTATTGTTTCGGTGGTAATAATCATACAAATATTGTATTGTGCCAAAATGCAAGAATACAAGTGTTACTACGCCTAATAAACTGTTTTTTTATGTTCCGAGAGATGCAAAGATAAGAAAATAAAATCGGCCAAGTGCGAGTCGGACTCGCCCATGAAGGGTTCCGTAGTAGCAAAGGCGAAAATTGCGGTTTATGACGTATTAAAAAAAAACTACTGACTGGATCTCGTTCGAACCAATTTTTAGTGGTAGTTTTCATGGCAATTTACATCATATTTTTTTTTTAGATTTATCATTCTCTTAGTTTAGAAGTAAGAGGGGTGGGGGACACACATTTTTCCACTTTGGAAGTGTCTTTCGCGCAAACTGTTCAGTTTAGAAAAAAAATATGTTAGAAACCTCAATAGCATTTTTGAAGACCTGTCTATAGATACCCCACACGTATGGGTTTGATGAAAAAAAAAATTGAGTTTCAGTTCTAAGTATTAATGCTTTTTTTATTTTTGTGTGAAATTCTTAATGCGGTTCACAGAATACATCTTCTTACCAAGTTTCAACAACATAGGCCTTATAGTTTCGGAGAAAAGTGGCTGTGACATACGGACGGACAGACAGACAGACAGACGGACGGACAGACATGACGAATCTATAAGGGTTCCGTTTTTTGCCATTTGGCTACGGAACCCTAAAAATGGGTTAAAGTAATGAGAAGAGATGATAAAACTCTTCTTTCAAGCGAAAGTGTTTTACATTGTTGCGAAGATCAATTTGTCGTAAGTAGGTATTGTGTACCTATTACTATTAGAACTATCGAGATATTTACCATGTATTGTTTGGAGCTTCCAATAATAGTAATGTGAAAGGCCATGAAATTTTAAATACCTATATTGCGTACCTACCTATGTCTATACATGATAACAAAATTCAGTCTAGAGATTATCCTGCAGGCGTATACTATATACCTACCTATTCTATCATTTTTAAAAGTTAAAGTCTTGCACCACTACGAATAAGTCTCCTAAATACTTTTGAAGTGGTCATGACGGCATCGGCAATACCTACTTAAGTACTTCATTTTATTATAAAACTTAATACCTTTTCCTTTTCTGAACCTGTATTATACTAACTTCAGTTATTTCACGTCATTTCTAACGTGGTTTATTACTCGCTTGACAACACAGTAGGTACAACTTTCGACAGAACATCATAAGGTAGGTAAATATGTACAAGCGTTAGGACGGACTACGTATATTATAAAGTATTTTAAAAAACAAACTGTATTTGAATAATCACCAAAGAACTTAAAACACAAATAAAGTACTAAGAAAAACTAAGAAAAAAAGAAAAAAACGACAGCACGAGTGTGACGCCCCTGGTGTTGCATACGTCCATAGGCCACGGTAACCACTTTCCATCAGGTGGGCCGTGTGCTTGTCTGCCACCTAAGTGGTATAAAAAAAAACCAATAAAACGCAAGCACTACTAGTCGATCCACGAAAGAATTTGTACTGACTGACTGGCGACTGCGCTAGTCGGGACACGTTCATAACAGATGACGTCATCGTCTAAATCGCAGTGTAAGCGGGCGTTTTTAAGTACTCGTTAAGAAATCCCTAATAGCTTCGTCATTTCTTGACGGATTTTGATTATTTAAAAAATAGGATACTCAGAAAGGTATAGCGCACCTGGTATACTGATTAAAAATACAATATTCCATTATGTGATTCATCCTCATTACTTAGGCCACCTCCTCTCTGTGTTTGCTCTGCGGGAGACACAAGCGTAAAAGTGATGTTCGCGAATTGTGTGTATTGTATGTACATACTTGACATGCTTGTGTAGGTCCGGTGCGTGTGTGAACGTGGCTGGACAATGTGCACACGCGTTTGATATCCGTCCCTCGCCGCTGAATGTACCTGCAGAAAAAAAATGCCTGTGTCATCCGAGTTACTTTTTTTACAAAACATGAGTAATAGCAGTTACTTTTGCAAAAACTTCCTGTGTTATTCGAATTACTTTTCACAAAACATACCTATGTAATTCCAGTTACTTTTCACAAAAACGTGCTGTGTCATCCTGGGTTACTTTTCACAAAACGTGCATGTGTCATCCGAGTTATTTTTATAATTTGACATACGTGTGTCATCCGGGTTACTTTTTACAAAAACGTGCGTGTCATCCGAGTTACTTTTCAAAAACATACCTGTGTCATCCGAATTACTTTTTTCAGAAACAAATCTTATGATTTGTTTCTGACAAAAGTTTTACACAGTACATTTTGTTAAACATTACTTATTTGACCTTATGGAAGTCCCGCATAAATGCGAAAAAATGAATAAAATTCAACTTAGATTTAGAATTAAATTAAATTCTTACCCTGGGCGTTATTCGTCCGCGTGGCAGACATATTACTGTCGCTATGTTCTTTCTTCCTGTGCTTATACAACGCCGTCTTATTCGGGAGGACTTCTTCGCAATCTCGACACGGTATCCTTCAAAAATAAATTATGAAATAAAACCACTTTTTAACAGATTCTATCGTGATATAGGGGAAAACACACAATTATTGGCACCATAAGCGAAATTTGTAAAATAATTATCATCTAAGGCAATTATACGTCTTTTTGAGAGAAGAGAATAGTAAAAAGTAATACATAGTAGGAATATTGTTTCACGTTATTTTGATCGTAAGCAACATTATATATATATACAATTTTATCCAATTTTATATATTGGCCCATATTATTGGCATAGGTAAATCAAACTATTGGCATACATCAGACCATTGCCATTTAAAAAGGAATAACTATAGAAAAGTCTTTACTTATTGCAGATAAAGTTGACGATTGTGAGTTCTTGTTTTTTTTACATAAAACGTAGCTGTGCCAATAATTGGAGGAGTGCCAAAATTAGGTATGTTTCCCCTATTTGTTATTATTTGTTTTACCCCGACGTTTCGGCTACTTTTTAGCAGCGTGTGACGAAAAGGAGTGACTGAGGAGATATTTTTGAATTGGGGAACAGAAATGGGTCGAGTCAACCATGAAAAACTACTACATTTTTTGGGGACAGTCGAGAAATTTCAGAATAACCGCACTGTTTTCTTCAAATTTAAAGTTATTTAAAGTGGTTACTTCTCAGTTTACTCTTTTAGTGAGGCGGTTACCTGTAATCTTCCCTAGCAGGTTTATTACTCGTCCCAGGGTCATCAGGTCCTGTTTTACCGTGCACTTTCTTGCGATGATACGCCAAACTCCAACTGCCAACAAGAAGGTACGAAATCTAGAGCATTATTCTACTTGACAATGTATTGTGTTGCAAACGCAATAGACACGTCACAACAGTGTTTGAAACTTATTGTCAAGTAGATTAATGTACCAGAGTTTAGTAGACGCCGTCTACTCATGTTTCGACCGTCTACTCACTTTACAACCGTCTAATCACTTTACGACCGTCTACTCACTTTACGACCGTCTACTCACTTTACGACCGTCTACTCACTTTACGACCGTCTACTCACTTTACGACCGTCTACTCACTTTACGACCGTCTATTCACTTTAGGACCGTCTAGGTACTCAATTTACGACCGTCTACTCACTTCACGACCGTCTACTCACTATACGACCGTCTACTCACTTTACGACCGTCTACTCACGTTACGACCGTCTACTCACTTTACGACCGTCTACTCACTTTACGACCGTCTACTAACTTTACAAACGTCTACTCACTTTACGATCGTCTACTCACTTTACGACCGTCTACTGACTTTACTACAGTCTACTCACGTTATGACTGTATTTAAAACTCATTGTCAAACAGAATATAGGGTCATATAGACGAGCCTGCAAGATATTATGTTTATCGAAAGGGTAGAAAAAAGTTGCTTCGCCTTGCACGCCTGCTGTGCAATTCTCTAAGTGTTCAGCCTCGAGCACAACGTTGCGACAACGTTGATCGAGATTGTCATTGGTCAGACAGGGTGACGTCACTGGAAATCGACCAATGACAATCTCGATAAAGGTTGTCGCAACGTTGTGCTCGCCGCTGAACGCTTAGACAATTGCACAGCTGCCCCTCTAGACAAGTGGCAATTCGTTGCTCAGCGTATGATGGAATAGAATGCCAAATGTATGGGATTTGACGTATATGACAGGCGTTAACGAATGTCAAAAACGTCAAATCCTATACATTTGTCATTCTATCTATATCTAATCACCTCGCAATTGAATATTGATAATGTCCGTCTAAATTGAATTTAATAAAAAGTCTCACCTATTAGGGAATGTCATTTCACACTGATTGCACTTATATAGGAAGTTCTCGTTGGCGTGTTTCATACGGCGATGCACTTGTAGGTATGTCCAGTGAAGGTACGAACGGCCGCAATCCTGGTAGGTAGAAAAATAGATATACTTCGGGACACATATCTTCCACCAAAATTGCGAGACAAACGAGAGTTTGGCGCGCGCGGATTGTTTTGTAATAATCCATGCTTGGTGAATTGGTCGAGTGAGCTCGTCCACCGCAGTAGCACCCCGTGCTATCCTCAAAATATACATTTGCAGCAACACAGTCAGGTAAAACAACCGTTCTTGGTTCCAGGCAGTTCCACGAAAGCACAAACACGACGCTATCAGACGGAAGGTACTTGTGCACGGAATGCACTGGAACTAATTTCTCTACGGAGGGAATTGGTTGAGTGAGCTCGTCCACCGCAGTAGCACCCCGTGCTATCCTCAAAAGACACTCAAGAAACGTAAACTGCCCGTATAGAACACATTTTGAGCACATTTTAATACACGTCTTATAGCTCAGCTTGATAATTATTTGCAAGATCTCAGTATGAAAACTATGCTAAGGGACCCAGAGATAGTCTCTGTGGCATGGCGGTAGTGAACGCGACATCTACGCAGGATCTATGGATATGGGTATTGCTCGGAACATTTATCTTTTTCTTCCTCTTAGCGTTAATTCCCAGTCGCATCCGAAGCTTTCAGCTCGGAGTCTGGGGTCCGCTTTTACCAGTCTTAACCACGCATTTGACTAGACCTCGATATTTTCCGTGAAGCGATTGTCATCTGACCTCCACAACACAATGTTAACATTAGGCGATATCGAAGTTTTGCAGTTAGACCGTTGTTTTTGGATTTTTGAGGGCTCCAACTACCCGTAACGACTGCCATAGATGTTCTCATGGCAACCGGGACCGACGGCTTAACATGCTCTCCGAGGCACGACCAGACCAATGCAAATACTCATATTTCATTCACACAAATATTTGCACTGAGCGGGGATCGAACCCGCGCCTCCTGCGTAGCGGCCGCGTTCACTACCGCAACGCCACGGAGGCTGCTCGGGACATTTATATCTTGTACCTAAAATGTGCTCCATACGCGCAGTACACGTTTCTGAGGTGTCTTTTGAGGATAGCACGGGGTGCTACTGCGGTGGACGAGCTCAAATTCACCAAGCATAGATTAATATTTATTACAAAACAATCCGAACGCAATGGCTTCGTTTATATCGCAATTTAGGTCCAACATACCTGTCTCGATACCTAGGGGCGAGTGGGGACTCTGTGGTCCCCATACCGGAAGAGGGCCAGATCAAGAGATATGGCCCTGGTGCGATGGATATGGCTACGACAATCTCACCTCCGGCAACTGACGGCCCACAGACGGCGTGCGTTTTAGTCAGTTTGAATCCGACATAACCTCTTCCACCGACTCCCTTATCCGTGGGGATGTTTCGCACGACAATAAAACCTGTCTTGAGATATACTAAGTGTTGTAATGGTGGCCCTCTTTTCAGAGACTTTGCCTTCAGCTTACCATCAGGCGAGGCGAAGTCAAATTGACGTGTCCTATATAAAAAAAAAAAAAAATACATATATATGTATGTACTAACCTCGCACAAGAAATGTTTGACGACAGGAAAGTCTCCGTAGCCAAGTATACCGGTGGCGGACGTCGGTCCTGTGTCCTTTTGGGTGGACCCATCAGCTTGCTTCTTGGCGTCAGCCAGGGAACGCTTGTAAAAGCCGTGTGTCGTCTTGTGGGTGGTACATCTAGAACCATTATATAATTAACTAGCTGATGTCGGCGGTTTCACCCGCGTGGATTTGTGTTCCCGTTCCCGTTACCCATTACAACTTATTTAGACCATTTTAGCAACATCCATTTTCATTTATAAGAACACTAGCTTTTGCCCGCGGCTCCGCCCGCGTGGATGTCAGTTATCGCAACCAAACGTAGCCTATGTGTTATTCCAATGTATAAGTTGTATTATTGTAAAGTTTCATTAAAATCCATTCAGTAGTTTTTACGTGAAAGAGTAACAAACATCTATCCATACTATTTTAAATTGGAAAAAGCGAAATCAATACTCGGGCAGGACTCGAACCCGCGACCTTTCCCTTACAGGGGGAATGCTCTGACCACTGAGCCACCGAGCTTCGCCCGAGATTGATCCAAATTTTCCAATACATCCATCTTAGGGCGATGGTGGGAGCAATCTACCGATATCAAAAATCAATGTTTAAAAATGATTGCAACATCATTCATTGATTCCGATAGTTCGTACGAATATCGGTAGATTGCTCCCACCATCGCCCCAAGATGGATGTATTGGAAAATTTGGATCAATCTCGGGCGAAGCTCGGTGGCTCAGTGGTCAGAGCATTCCCCCTGTAAGGGAAAGATCGCGGGTTCGAGTCCTGCCCGAGTATTGATTTCGCTTTTTCCAATTTAAAATAATTTGTTTAGTTTAGCATACTAAATGCTTTAAAATTATCTCAATCTATCCATACTTACAAACTTTCGCGTTTATAACATTAGTAGGATTCACAGGGATTTTTATACCAGATTTTAGGTAGGATTAAAACTAGCTTCGGTTTTAACTACTCTATATACATATCAAGCTGTCTACAGCTTGATATCTATATAGCGAATGTTTATGAAACTGGATTGATGGAAGTTTGTCACTCTTTTACGCAAAAACAGCTAAGCAGATCTAGATGACTTGGAACACAGATAAATTATAATCTGATTTTTATTCAAGGGAATAAATAGGTCCCTCTGGATCGCGGGAACAGAGACAAAGCCGCGGGCAACAGCTAGTACTACACAATATAGTAGGATTACCTGGAATACGTAGCGAAGCTGACTTTACATATATGACAAGTGAAAGGATTCTTCACCCCCTTGTGTATCACGCGATGGTTGTTTAAACCAGACTCCAAGTAGAACACGCTGCAACAATAGAAAATGATGTCTGAAGACTCCGCCAGGTTCAGGTAGAAGGGGTAGGCCCAAGAAGTCCTGGCTTGACGTCGTGGAGGGTGACATGCGTGCGAATGGTCTCACTACTATTGACGCCCAAGATCGTGCGAAGTGGAGAAGGAAGAGCCGGAAGGCGGACCCCGAGTGAGCCTATAGGCGTATTCCGGGTACTATTGTTGACTCGAGTCATGCATCTGAGGCTGAATCTGGGCTGTATACATCTGTCTGATGCTAAACAGCCCAGACTGAACTGAAAGACTATAGATTTACAGAAATAGAAGTTGGGTCCGGTGTACAGGACCCCGATTCTGCAAATTTTTTATCATAGCAAAACGCTATCATGCCACTGACACTGCAAAAATGCCATTATATTTTAGACTTTATTGCTATAGATTTAAAGTCCAAAACGAAATGAAAAGAGTTCATTACATTTTTCACCCTCTCTAGAAGACGCCATTTAAACATGATCTCAAATAAAACCGAGGGAAGTGGTCTCTCAACTCTGACGCTATAATGAAAAATGCTAGTGAGAACAAGCTCTAAAGAAATATCGTATTTTTGTTCTTTTAATTTTGGACCAAAAATGTATGCAGCGTGATGCTAATGATGATCTTTAGACTTTAACACCATAGCCGTTAAGTTGAAAATGGCCTCGGAAGCACCCACGAACAACGCTAAGATGATGATGATGATGATGCTGGTACTCACTCTTCGCAGTACTCGCATCTAAACGCCTTCTCGATCTCCACGACTCGTATCAACGCCCTGGCTTCGTCTGCTAACTGAGACAGTAATGGTTCTCCCACATCGTTGGTTACCTGGCGTTTGATTGGCTTTGATAGCTTTGGGGACTCTGGAAGAGCAAATACGGAATACGGAGGTTGCTTCCATCTGCTAAAACTAGATATTATTCATATTAATGTTATAAATGGGCGATATAATGGGCTGTCTGTCTCTGACACGCTTTCACGTCTAAACTACTGGGCCGATTTTGATGAAATTTGGTAGATTGAGAAAGGAGATACACTATGTTTGGTCGCGATAACCAACATCCACGCGGGCGGAGCCGCGCTTAACAGAACACTATTTGTAATATGGAGTATGGACAGGAAAAAAAAACAATTTCAAAAATTCTCGCAGTGGAAGGATTCAATTTTCAAAAAACAAGATTTCGAATTCCAAAAGATTAAACATTTCCAACCTCAAAAATTCTCGCAATTTAAGATTACCAATTCATAAATTACCGCAATTAAAGATTTCCAATTTTAAAAATTCTCGCAATTAAAGATTACCAATTCATAAATTACCGCAATTAAAGATTTCCAATTTGAAAAATTCTCGCAAATTATACTTTTCCAATTTCAGAAACCCTTTGATAGTAGATTGTATGACAAGGGAGCAAAATAGTATATTTACGGCGAGGGCGCTACTTTAAACCACGAGCGAAGCGAAGGATTTTAGAATAGAATTCCGAATTTTCCGAGAAAAAAAAAAAAAAAAAAAGAATTCCGAATGTAGCGAGGGATTCTAACGTAAAATCCTGAGCGTAGTGATGATTTCCAAAGTTAAAAAAAAATGCAATTTTAATATCCGAAAATCTAAGCCTTACCAATAATCTGCACGGTGTGCCGCACCAGGCCGCTAGTGGGAGACAACTGCACCGTCATCTCCTCAGTTTCCTCCTTAAGCTCGTTCGCATACGCCTCTATACATTCCGTCGACTTTGTTGTATGCTCCTGCGCAATGAGAGCTAATAAGTTTTGGATCAATAAATTGCCACTATTATACTTTACAGATAGGACTTGTCTATCTGTTATGCTTTCACGCCTAAACCACTGAAGCGATTTTGATGAAATTTGGTACAGAGATAGATTCGACCTTGGGAAAGGACATAGGCTATGATTGGACGCGATAACCGACATCCACGCGGGCGGGTCGCGGGCAACAGCTAGTATTTATATATAACGTACCTGCGCGTGCTCACTGTCCCGGAAGGCACGCTTACATACTGCGCATACGCGTACGAGACGAGGAGCTAGTTCTTCTTCATGTGCTCGAACATGCATGCGTAAGCGCGAGCGACGGGTTAACTGCTTCAGGCAGATGTGGCATTGGAAGGGTTTGATCTGCGGACCGAAGAGACATGAATTATCACTGTAGCACCAATGTACCTTCTTTTTTAGGCGGAAATCCAGACGAGGGGTCGGCCATGGAGGGTGGTTATATCGGACTACGACAGACTAGAACTTCAAATGCCGGGGTGTAAGATTGCCTACAGCATATCCCTCGCAGCATGATTGACCCTGTGTAGGAAGCATGGTGACCCCATCGAACCTCAGAAAAAGGAGGGCGGGGATAATATTACCTATGAAAATTGTTTTTTTTTTTATATATACCGATTTGGTCGGTCAATTGATTACGCCACTCTTCTTCTTCATTAACTTTAATCCCAGTGAACCGGAGTCAGAGGTCCCCTTCACCAGTTTTAACTGCAGATTTGGCTAGACCTCTATATTTTCTGTGAAGCGACTACCATCTGACCTCCACAACCCAATGATGACATTAGGCGGTATCGAAGCATTGCAGCTAGATGGTAAAAAGCTGAGGTTTCTCTGAGAATTTCTGATGCTATGCGGACGGACGTCCCTAATTTCTGAAGGATTTGAGAACACCGTGGACTTACCTGGAGATGGGTGACTCCATGTTCATCCAAGGTCTGCTTATCCAGGAACCGTTTGCCGCAAGTCACACACACATATCTCCGTGTGTCTGTGTGTGTACGACTGTGTTTCGTTAGTGTTGCCCTATGGAAAACCAAAATTATGCTGAGTTCCTAGGACAGAAAAAAACATGGTAGCGACGTTGGTCATTGAGTTCAAATGCATTATTAATTGTTGATTATATCAACATTAATTCATTCGTTATTCATTCATCCATTATTCATTCATCGTTCATCGTTCATCATTCGTTACTCACCATTACTCACAAC
This sequence comes from Eilema depressum, assembly GCA_914767945.1. NCBI lineage: Eukaryota > Metazoa > Arthropoda > Insecta > Lepidoptera > Erebidae > Eilema > Eilema depressum. The sequence goes on from OU612040.1 coordinate 6,224,152, forward strand.
CAACCAACTTTTCACAGAGACATACACCCGTATTCACAAACAACACTGTGAGGTCTCATAGTGTGCTCGAGCGCATAGGGCTGGTAAAATTAATTCACAAACATCACGAAGCAGTATCTAACGCAGTGCGTTCCCTCAACGAAGTATTACTTAAGTGTTTTCTATGAATAAAAAGGCTTGCCAAAACGAACGCACTGAGAATTTGTCGTTCTTTGCAGTTTTGGTAGTACGCATAGCGAAGTATTGTTTGTGAATACGGGTGATAATGTCTCTGTGAAAAGTTGGTTACATGTTCCAGAACACACCAGGCACACAATCATCTAATAACATTCATTCAATCATTATGCATCACCAGTCATTCAACATTCACCATTCTCCTTTCATCATTCACCATTCTCCTTTCATCATTTACCATTTATTATTCACAATTCTTCTTTCATCATTCACCATTCTCCTTTCACCATTCACCATTCATCATTCACCATACCTAATACATCATTTATCATTGACCACCCACTATTCATCGTTCACTTGCTTTTAATTTCCATGGTTAACCAGAAATGACCAAAAACGTGCAAAATGTAGTGGAAAAGTTAAAAAAAACTGCAAGGTGAATAGATTCTGATGATACCTTAAAAAGAACGTCTTCCCACACCCCTCCACAGGACACTGCCACCTCTTCTGCTTATCATGCTGGAAGTGCACGTGGTCGAAGAGTTCCGTCTCCGTAGAGAAGTTGGTTCCAGTGCATTCCGTGCACAAGTACCTTCCGTCTGATAGCATCGTGTTTGTGCTTTCATGGAACTGCCTGGAAAGAAAGGCTGTTTTACCTGACTGTGGTGTTGCAAAAAGGAGTGTTATGAGTTTGACTTATAAGTACAATTAATCGTTTTTAGTTTCAACACATTTATTTTAGAATAAGAGTAAAAGTTCGGATAAGATCAGCTTGCTGCGGTTTTCAGAGAGATCTCCCTATCGCCCATTGGAGTTTGATACCATCATAGAGTACCTAGTTGAAAACCGATTATGTCAGAAGGAGGGAGTCAGTGGAAAAGCTATAATTTATTTTAGTATTAAACATCTCTACTGAGGCTTCCCTTACAGAGAAGCCGGCAGGAATCAGGTTATAGGGACCCTTTGCCACTGGTCCCTAGTGCCTACTAGGGTGCCGGATAATGTTAGCTGTGACGTATTTGTATGAGTGATGAAACCTTGGTGTACTCACATGTGGAACTTGAGTCGTACTTTGGACGTAAAGGACTCGTTACAGTTGTGGCAGGTGACGATCTGTGGGTTCCACGTCACCTGCTTGTTACGGCGCTTGCGAGAACGCTGGAGAACGAAAACATCATATTCAAGATTGAAATAAAACCACTTATAAACGGATTCTATCGCGATTTATTTGGTATTATTTACGTTTAGCCCGACATTTCGGTTACTTTTCAACAGCCATGGTCGCAGGGTGACTAAAGGTGGATCATGGCAACATCTCAGAATGCCAACTTCTTAGAATAAGAACCGCTCGCAAATAACCAACTTTGCAGAATGCCAACTTCGCGGAATGCCAACTGCCCGAAATGCTAACTCCGTAGAATGCCAATTTCGCGAAATGCCAACTCCGTGGAATGCCAACTTCGCGGTATGCCAACTTCCCGAAATGCCAACTTCGCGGAATGTCAACTTCGCAGAATGCCAACTTCGCAGAATGTCAACTTGTCAAATAAACCACGATAGAACCAGTTACAAAGTGCTTTTATTTCAATGAGTGATACTCGCGCAAACTATCGACAGTATCATATTCAAGACTCATTTTTTGGGTTCCTTCGTTCTTCGAAACGTCGTTGTCCGTCTGTCTATCTGTCTGTCAAAACCTTCTCAGGATTTTGTGGGGGTATCAAGTTGAAATTGTATACCAATTACTCAAGTAGGCCATCAAAATATACAGCCTTTTGTGTAGCAAAAACCAAATAAACAATTTAAAAAAAATCTTCCAAATCGATAGGTACAGTAATTTCCTGGATATGATAGTAATATTCACTCACAATAACAAGTAGATCATTGTCTCCTGTTGTATTATTGGGCCTGGGACGTCCTTGGGCTCTCTGAAAGAAAATGCATCCACTATTATTTGTCTTGACTGATTGACTGACTGACTGATTGACTGACTGACTGACTGACTGACTGACTGACTGACTGACTGACTGACTGACTACTGGTAGCCGCTGGGGTGTCCGAAGAGAGTCGCCAGCATAAAAGTCAGAATAAATGTAATCAGGAGAAAGAGTAGGTGGGTGGTCCATAACCCCGAAACCGGGTAGGGGAAACCCAGAGCCTCATTCGTCAATCATTAAGTCTCCGGTCTTGCAGGTGAGGTTGGCTTGGACCCCATAGGTCTCAGTGTGGGGTATGGGCCCTTTCACCCATACACCGAAAAAATGTACCTACTTACCTTTAAAAAATCCTCTTCCGTAGGTATACATATGAGGTTTTCATCCTTGACTTTCCGCTTCCTACCCCTGCGTTTACACCGATGTGATGAGAGGCTCTCAGCTGTTGGGAATATTTGACTGTGGACATAAAAATAACACCTATTTTTGCAATGACTCCTTGCCAGGGTAATACGGGGACTGTGAACCTACATGCAAGGGGGCCATCTCGAGCCAGGGACAGCCGGGTGTGAGAAAAATATCTTTTTGGACAACCTTACAGTTCGGCATTCGCTTCAAAGTGATTCCACTAATATAATGTCAATTTCTCTGCATACCCTGCCACTCTTGACAAGTAGCAATACGTTTGTAGAATAGAATATATTGATCAATTCATGGGATTGACGTCCATTGACGACTGACATAAATGTCAAAGTATGTGTCAATCTTATACATTCATCATCCTATTCTACAATAAGCCGGCCAACGAATTACCACTTGTCTAGGGGAGCTGAAAAAGATTCGGACTTACCTGCAATTAAAACATTTGAAACTCTTCTCTGATTTAGATGGCTGCACTTCATCTGTACCCTGAAATTTAACGTATAATTTCAATTTTATATTCATTTGTTGAAAATAATATGTTCAAGGTCTACCAAGACCGGGCCTAGCCAACCTCATCTGCAAGCTGATACACTTGCAAGCCGATAAACTTGCAAGCCGATACACTTGCAAGCCGACACACTTGCCAGCCGATATGCTTGCAAGCCGATACACTTGCAAGCCGATACACTTGCAAGCCGATACATTTGCAAGCCGATACACTTGCAAGCCGATATACTGGCAAGCCGATACACTTGCAAGCCAATACACTTGCAAGCCGAGGCTCAAGCGCAGGGCGATAACGACTTACCTTATTGCCAACAACCAAGAGTTTCTCCAAGTCCTGGCTGCTCTCCATGTCCGCGGTCTGCACTATCCAGATCTCGTCCTCACTGCTGTCAACAGCTTCTTGCTTCACTTCCATTTTTATGATGAGTGGCTCTTGCTGGCTCTAAATGTTAAGGTTTTTTTTTTTAAATAAAACGGATTCTATCGCGAATTATTCAGTGTTTTTACCTAATAAACTACAATCTTATAATGTATCTTGATATGAGAAGAGTGAGGTCTTCTGACACAGGTATCTTTATACTTAAAAGTCCTCAACAAATATTTTTTGTAAAAGTTTATTGATGATGAAATAAATATTATTATTACTATTATTTACTACAAAAATGGAATTTTAACAACGCCTTGTCCGTTGCGTTCAAATAAAATGCAATGCTACAACCGTTGTATTAACAACTACCAACTAGGTACTGTGCCGAAAACGAAAAATATTCGAATTTGTAACGTAGGTAAACGTATCGATAGAACGGAGCATTGTGATTGGCCGCCTGCCTACTGTGAACCAGTGTGAGTGAAGTCTGCCAATCGTAAGGCTCCGTTCCCTCAAAACACTTACGTTGCGAATTCTAATGTTTTTCGTGTAGAGGGCAATGATGGGTATGCTCTATACAGACTTACAAAGATGTAGATTACTAAGACTGTCTACGGAAATGTCTGAACTTCTTCTAATAAATGTACATTATATACTAAACTACTAATAATGAACTATACATAAAACTGTTAAAAAACTGTATTAAATATCTAATTTACCAAAAGTATAGAAGGACATCATTCATACTTCATACATTTGCGTTCAATTCGAGGGACCACTAGCCTCGGTTTATATCGTACACGATATAAACCGAGGCTAGTGGTCCCTCGAATTGAACGCCATATTAAGAAATGCTAGTGGGACAAGCTCTATTACGAATTTTTTTTTTCTTTGGCCGGCACTTTCAATTTTGAACCAAAATGAATGATGTCCTTTCTCTATGACATATAATAAGTTTCACGAATTTGACGTTGGGAACAAGTATTCCCATGGTTCCGCCACTACGACGCACTGAATGGAATACGTAGGTTTTTTTTAAAGTGAACAAAATGGTTACCGATCCCAAAAGGGAAATACTTATCAATGATTATAAATATTTGTAACTAACCAGAACGACGTTCGATTCCGTCTTTATTTCGTCTGAGGTCTCATTTTCTAAAGACCAATGCATAGAAAAAGAGTTATTATAATAATATTATTTATTATTTGCAAGCAAAAAGTCCAATGTAATCGACCGATTGCAAACATCCTAACACAGGGGTGGCAAACCTATATGCATCAACGTGCCATCATCATCATCAAAAAGAGTAAATTGAAGCCCTAGGCGTGCCCGGGGCGGTTCCCCTCCCCCCCCCCCCCCCCCCTGGGACAGTTATTCTGGCTGTTTGCTACGCTTTCACGCCTAAACAACTGAACAGATTTTGAAAAAAGATTGAAGTTCGATTATTTCAAATATGGACGAACCCCAATCAAATCAGTTTTGTGAGGGCCCACGTAGTCCTTCATTCTATCCATTATACATATACATACATACATATTCTCACGACTGTAAATCCCCAAAAAAGAATTCGGCCCCACGTAATAGGGGGTGAGCCTATTGCCGTCTAGCATTGGCTATGTGTTTACTGTCGGATGAAGAACAGCCCTATCCCTTAGTCGCCTTTTACGACACCCACAGCAAGAGATGGGGTGGCCCTATTCTACTCCACCGAGAATCAACACGGCAATGACATATGAATGACAGATCTCTTGTATTATAAAGTAAAAGAAACGAACCTTTCCTTTCTTCGTCACTTTTCCGATTCGAACTGCGAGTCCGTTTGGCTATAGGTGAATTCACTTTGGAAGATTTTGGATCCGATTCTGACAAACAATGAAAATCGATAAGAGAAAAGAGAATCGACTTCGGGCGGGATTCGAACCCCCGATCTTTCCCTTACAGGGGGAATGCTCTGACCGAAGCCCGCACGAAGCCGATCTAAATTCCTCTATTCCCGAAAAGACGTCGCCCCAAAGACGGACGTATAGAGGAATTTGGGTTGGTTTCGTGCGGGCTTCGGTGGCTTAGCGGTCAGAGCATTCCCCCTGTAAGGGAAAGATCGCGGGTTCCAGTCCCGCCCGAAGTCGATTCTCTTTTCTCTTTGTAAATCGATTTGAACAATCAGCATAATAAATGCTTCAAAATTTTATTCAACAATGAAAATTCATTTTTTTTTAGGTTAACCACTTCTTTAGATTTGTCCTTTTGCTCATGGATTGGTTTATCTTAGCTTTTAGGGAAGCGACTGCCGTCTGACCCAAAACCGGTGATGAAAACTTGCTCCAGATGGCGTTTACCCATGGTCCCACCAGTATAACCCACTAGTGAGACTACGAGAAAAAAAATCTCCGTGGTCCCTAGTGGTCCCACTGGTGGGACCATGGATAAAGGCCACTCCAGAGCCTCGTCCGTCAATAAGGTATACTTTAGCAGGTAATCCCCGCTCAGTACAAATATTTGTATGTATGAATATGGGTATTTGCATTGGTCTGGTCGTGCCTCGGAGAGCACGTTAAGCCGTCGGTCCCGGTTGCCATACGAACATCTAATGGCAGTCGTTATTTAGGGGAAATGGGTGAAATGGCCCACTCAGAAGGGCTGATCATCCACCCGTCCAGTCAACGGCGTCCACAATGGAAATAGTAGTACATAGTATCATCACAGAATGTGGTCATTCGTCACCTCAAGCTGTTGGACTATAAAAGAACTCACCGTCTTTGACTTCTTCCTTCATATTCGCTCCATCGGTAATTGTGTTTCTGTCGTGAGCTGCTTTCAGATGACCCTTCAGCCATTTTAAATGTGGATAACCTTCCAAAAAAATTCAAAAGTTAGGGTCTATTCTACGACCTCGATATACAGAATGGAAGATTTCGACCTTACTAGAGGGAAAATACTTTAAATACTTATATTAAATACGATAGCGAATTTCACTCAAAGGAATTATTCCTTTATTTTTAAAAAAGAAAAAAAGCTGCATGCATAAATTTTCCAAAACTTGCTTTTCCATACACGGTTATCGAACCGACTCAAATCCGAAAAAATAACAGCCTGTATTTTTATGGTATCAATCGATACATTCATCATTTACCATGATTGTTAGAGATTTGATCCTTATGATTTACTGCCTATTTTCTGCCTTGGGAAGAAAATCACTTACCATAATTACACAGTGGGCATGGGAAGACTTCTCCATCTTCTAAATCGTGTTTGTGAGCTTCACAGTGCTCCATTACTTCACACACATCCGGAAATATTTTTTCGCAGAACCTGGATCGAGTTTTAATCTTTTATTAATCGAACAATAGAATATCCTACAAAGCGCTATTTAGACTTAAGGTAAGCATAGAGATAGTGGTACTACACCAGATGAGACCTCCCCTCATCCCCCCTCCCCTCTTATCCCCTCCCTCCTTTAAGCTGTAAAAAGCATGACCATGTAACTTTTTTGTATGTAAATAACCAAAATTAGTAGTAATTGCCCTAACCCCCCTCACTAAGCTAAATTACTTGTTAGGAGCGTGTTCATGTCGGTAGTATAATCAGGTCAGAATTTGAACCCGGGACCCATTCCTTAACCAACAGATCCATCATCACCATTATCTTCATCATCATCATGGAAACGTAGTTTCCTGATTGCATTGACGAGGCCAATGTGAACTCGGATCGCGGAGTTTGTCTTCCAGCTTTTCTTTCTCCACTTCGCACGGTCTTGGGCGCCCATGGCCCACGCCGGTGGCCCAAGCAACCGACGCTTATAATTCTATGAAGAGCTTTCAAGAAATACAAAACATTACAACTTACCTGCACTTAAGTTCAGCTACTTCATTCGTATCACAAGAATACTTCCCCAAGAATTCTTTCACTTCTTCATCAGCTTCCTCCAAATTGTCGATAAAATTATCGATCTCTGGTTCCGGTTCAATTATTTCCACATCACTAGAACAACTCTCCTTCTTATCATCTTTCACTATGATCACATCATCATCCCGAAGATCATTGTCGATAGGCTTAGTGATGATCTCTCCATCAGAACCAATTTCAACTTTGACGAATTCTTCTTTATCCTGTTTCGTCTCCTTAGTATCCTTCTTTCCAAAACGCGTAAAGCTAAAATTCTTAATCTTCTGAAATATATACTGCTGATTATTTCTTATAACCAGAAATTCGTCTGGATTCAAAAATTGGTTAGCACTTTTCATCCTGCATGGTCTGAAATTCTCGTTCAAACAACATTCGCATATGATCTTGAGTTGGGTCGACATTTTCTTTTGAGGTGAGCATCTGTGAACCCTCTGGTCTTCGTTATCGAAAAGATACAGCTTATCCACGTTGTTATCTACGTGTTTCCCACATATGAAACATATCTGACTCTCGCTTTCTCCTATTAGAACACCATCTATGTCTACGTAAGTTATTGGTTTATTCCAACTCTTATGCACCAGTCTAGAAGGATCAGTTTTCCTAACATGCCTTCTTTCGCTATATCCCTGATCATAAGGTAATGACGTCATCGGAGAATCTTTAAACATATTCAAAATATCTTCCCTAGTATACGAAAGGCTGTCGCTTCTTTGATAACTATCATAGTTTTTAAAGTTATCTTTGATCAAGCTTTTTGGAGACTTATTTCTAATAGTTACAGGGTTCAAAGTCGCGTAAGTTTTGACTGTATTTGCTTCTAAATATTTAGTGAATTGTGCTTCGAAACCAGAAGTGTTGTTACATACAAGTTTGAACGGTAAAGAATTTACGAAACTGCACTTCGGACTGGAATTTTTACTCGACCATCTTGATACAGGGCTTTCAACTATGTTAATCTTTTTAGTTTCCTCGATAGTGAAATTTTCGATGTCAATATCATCGGTGACATCAGCATACTTGACGAAAGGTATCTTTTCTGCTGTTAAATCTATTAAAGGATCATCATTGTCGAAGTGTATTTGCGATGCCCTGATTTGAGTTCCATCGTCCAATATGTACACCAAGTCGTTGGCATCGGCGCCTTCGTTGGTGCTCAACATTGGATCCAATGTTTGGGACAAGCCTTCTGGCTGTATGCTCTGTTCTGCGTTCATTAGAAATTGGTACACGTTTTCGTTTAGAGAAACTGGTTGGTTCTTGGTTATGGAGTTTACGTCTACATCAAAACCTAATAGTGATCTGAAAAAACGTAAACGACGTGTTTCGAATTTATTTTTTCAAATTTATTCTAATTAGATATCGGTATATAGGTGTATGGGGCTAAAAAGTACCATCAAAATGTCCGGGACTATAAAGTACCTCACCTGCAAGCCGGTACTTACTGACGGACAAGATTCTGGCACCGGTTTTCTGGCCGGTGTTGGAGGGCCAATGGGCATTCGCTCACGTAAAATCGGACCTAGAATTCCCAAATGCAAGCTTTGGATGTTACCAGGACCATTATAGCGCTTGGATAATGGTGTAGTTTGTTACTCAATCGCGCTTAAATGGCTGAATGGATCTGGTCAAAATTTGATTCGGAGATAAATTAGTTTAAAATAACACAGGCTTCATATTTCTGGAATAGGTTCCCATGAGTCACGAGAAAGGGATCAGAATTCCACGAGGACTTGGCCGCAGGCAACAGATATTAGCTCATTAAAAGGACGGAACTTACTTAGCTTTGTCAAGGAATGTCTGGAAGTTGTCCTCTGGTTCAATCTTCAGCGCCACATCCTCTCCGGTCGCGTTCTCCATGCATATGATCACTGGAGGCTGGGACTCAGACATAACTGCACACACTGTAATGATATACTAGTTTACTGTTGTTACTGTATAATTTGATAGCCCAATTGACGGAAATAGATAGGTACCACTGGCAAGGGGTTATCCATGGCTTATCAATGGGTTGCATGTTACAAGCTAAATCAGGGTAAGTATTTTTTTCCACCGGATTCCCTTTTGAAAATTTTCGATTTCGCCACTGGTACGTGCAATGGCTCGCAGTAACGAGACGAGGAAAGATGCGTAGAACACCGTCACCTTCCTTTGCAGAGTAGGTAATAATGAGCATAAAACAGGCGGCGGAAAAGTAACGGTGAAGAGAAGTGAGAAGGTGCACTCTCCTTTGCCGAAGAAGGCGCATCAGTGGCGGAGATTGCAGAATGATCTTTATCCGCCATGAGCGTGGTGGCGGTTGAGGCTAGTGATTCCACGCGCACTTTATCTATAGGGGGACACCCTTGATTTTGATCCCGATAATACAGCACATTAGGGTCGTATATGTTGGTGGCCAAGGCCGGTCACGGTCTCTAGGATACACCAGGCACACCAGGGCACACCCGATTCCTCGGCCAGACAGGCCGATGTGATGAAACAACGTGCGATCAGTCATTCGAAGTTCGATGAAGTGAAACCAGAGGGGAGATTCCGCACGTAAAAACAAAACTACCGTAAAGGTATAATTCCGAAGCCGACCGCATACGACAACTGCCGACGACGCATGCAGCACATACAGCGTACCCATTACTCGTTAAACTCCGATATGGATAAAGGGGACCGTTGAGAAACCGCAATGAATTACGTGCATGTGCTGCGTGCGTCGGCAGTTGTCGTATGCGGTCGGCTACGGAATCATATCTTTACCCGTAAAAAGCCTTACTGGTAAAAACTTCGATATCAACCCACCGGGGGATGGAGAGAGATGAGATGGTAGTTGCTACACGAAAAATGTAATTCGGCGTGGATCGTGTGAGGCGGTACCCAGAGTGGATAAAGCGGCGTTAGAATGGGAAGCCTCTCGTTGTCAGGCGCGGTCCGAGGGGGGGGGGGGGTCACAGGGGACATGACCCCCCCCCCCCCCCCCCAAAACCATGCACGTCATATTGAAAAGTCCCAGTACGAGGGAAGGGGGGGTTAAATTTCTTAAGGAATTTCCGAAGTGACCCCCCCCCCCCAAAACTTCAAGCTGCGACCGGCCCTGCTCGTTGTAGCCTCTGTGCCGGTCATGGTCGACGGCGAGTGAGTGGAGCGTCACCGCCTCCTTTCATGAGGTAGTGATGAGCGTAAAAGAGGCGGCGGAATAGAACAGGAAAGGCGTAGGTCACTTTCCCAGGCCGTACAAGGTGCATCGGGAATGACAACTGTCCTTGGAATACGAGGGGGTCTGAGGATGACGGTTGGGGCTAGCTGTCGCCCCAGAAGATGTAAGTTCAAGTAGATGCAGCGTCGCATAATGTACCCACGCGCGCTTCTTTAAAGCAGAGGGGGCTTTTGAACCCTAATGAGACACAATGTTGGTAGCCAAGGTTTCTGGGATGTCCTTTCTGACGCACACCATGTGTCACAGGCTGATACAAGACTCATAACTAGCTCCATTAGGTGGTAGACACTAACAGACATTATCGCAGTTAACTATTGGTGTTTATGAGATACAGGCCAATTACATTTACATGGATACTACTAGACTAGCTGTACGGAGCATAAAATTTGGAATAAAAAGACCTCTATGTAACTAGTAATAATGTGCAACTTTTGTTGCTATTATTGCAATAAAACCAGGCAAGTGTGACACAAACCACACATAAAGGGGTAGGACTTCGGATTGCCCGCATTCGATTTAAGCGCTGGGAGTTGGTGGGGGGGAGGGGGGGGAGGTGTAGGACCCCCCCCTGTGAAGGAAAAGTTGCGGACGCCCCCCCTTTTTGAGATACGAATTTTTTTAAATTCTAACCTAACTTTCGCATTTTCTTGTATTGACATCGATTTACATGTTGAAAGGGGGTGCAGAATGAAAGAAAGGGAAAAATACCAGTCCCCATCCCTCCCCCTTGCATCCGCTGATGGATTTTGAAGTTTTTTTTATCATATATGTACCTCGTTCATGGAATGACAGATGAGGTAAGAGTGAAAATCCCCCGCGATGTGTCGACTTCTGAGTGGTCTAATATGATAAAACAAGTAAGCGTGTAGCAGACATGGCTTCTGTCACGGCTCCGGCGCTGCACGGCTCCGGCGGTCCCACGCGAGCTTATCGTCGCAGATGTGTTTCACACTCCCCACCGCAGCTTCGGCTTGCTGGCCGGCTCCGCCGGCCAGCCTCAGCCGCTGTGGCGAGTGTTTGAAACCACCTGCTCCTCAGCTCGCGGGCCGCCTCGCCCCTCCGCGCCTACGCGTTTTTAAATAGCACTCTAGGGGTAGGGCAGACAAGACTACGTGGAGTCGGTTTTGCAGCGATTTGTTTCTGTTACACAGGTATTATCGAATATTACTATAATTCAAATAAAACAATGCAATGTAAACATTAATAGTGCGGTAACATTACGTGAAATAAAACGTTTACTACCAAAACGAAATGTCAAAAGCATTATTAGTATGTGTTCTGTGGTAAAAAGTGACAAAATATTGCTAAATTTATATGATTTTGATTATTTTTTTTCTCGTTAACCATTGAACTCCGCAACTTGAAACTTTACGCGGAGGCTTCTAATAATATTAGCTCTGTGTAAAAAAAATATGGACGCGAAACTCGAGTGCGGGCAATCTAAAGTTAAGCCCATAAAGGGTTCATGAGATATCGCCCACCAGACAGACGGACAAAAGAGAGTTCCGTTTTTACCCTTCAGATATGGAACCCTTAAAAGTCATACACACATATGAAAATGTGTCAAAACACATGGTCAAAAAGTGTTAACATTCATTAGCTCATTTCATACTATACTTAAAGACGAGCTTACAGTAGTTGTTTAATAATAGGGTTTGCTTCAGGTAAGACCCTAAAACACTGAAATATATTACTAATTTTGAAAAACTTAATAGGTACTTATAACTGTATTTTTTTATTGAGGGTTAAAAATTATTGAAAGGAAAATGTCAAGACATTATATTGGTTCATTTATTAGAAAAATCAAATCACAACTTTAGTCTGTAGGTATATTGTGAACTGTAATAAGATGAAAATCCGCTTTACTGATCAGAAGTAGGTAATTGATTCCTTAATCTAAAAGTTCAAGTTCACTTATATAAAAAAAACTATGAACAAACTTTTAATATTATTTATAATCATAGTTCCTTGAACTAAATCTGTTCATTTAAATGCAACTGTAGATGAATGATATTCAATAACATTATGTAAACAATAAATATTTTTATTTTATGACAAAAATATTAAAGTTAGTAAGTTTATCAAACTAGAAGTTGAATTTTATTTTTACTTTCGCGACAAAGTTTGCGTATGTACAATCGTTATAAAAAATAATTTTAATAATAATTTCCAGCCTAGCCAAAAAACCAAAGCATAAAAATAGAAAACTGACACTGGCCACCGAATAAAATAAATGAAAACGGCCAGTATCAACAAACTATCAGCAACATTTTTGCATCATTAGGACCCCAAAATCATCTCGGAATTGAATATTATTCCTGAAAACTACAAATATCTTACCAAATCTGCGATTTCAATACAAAATTGATCACTTTCTTTGAACAACTGGCACATCTTTAGAAAAATAACAATTGAAACAATAGAATTTTCATCATTCATGTCAACTTTGAAAACAAAACAATTTGAATTTTCCATAAACAATTCAGATTATTTTCCTGTCATAATTACAAAATTTTATATACATCGCCGCTCTTAACCCATAAAATATTTCACGCAGTAATGTAATAAAAACTTTTACATTCAGGTTTACGTTTGATGGGATTTTGAATTTGTGAATAGTCGTGTGCATGGAAAATAAATAAAATTACTTAAAATTAAATAAAAATAACTGGATGGATATAGTGATACAGTGAGCGTGAACGTTTAAGTTATACAAATGTAGTTAGACAATTCGGGCGAAAAGCCTTTAATAAAATAACATAATAAAATTGTGAATCCGTAATTGAATAATTAAATTAAAATAACATAGAATTCAAATGCAACCAAAAAACTTCTTCATGATTAATTACCTCATTTTGTCTATGGTAAGCGAAGCACCTTTGTTCTTAGCTGTTAAAATAAATATATATATTATGCTGGAAAAATATATTCATTAAGTATACCTAAAATATCATTTTTTACCTAGAGAATTTATACATATAAACAAGTTAAATTACATATGAATCTTTTTAAATTGCGGCGGGGAGAGACAGAGACAGCTATGTTTTGATTTGTTGATTGACAAGACGTGAACTGTCATTCACTGCAATGCAATATGGCCGATAGTTTATCTAAATACGGAACGTATTATTTGTGCGCGAATTTATAATTTATATATTAATGTTAAGTTCTGGTTATTGATGATTTAGTGAGTGAAGTGCCGAGGCATGTTTCCTCTAACTCCACCGATAGTGAAACGGCTGCTAGGGTGGAAAAAAGGCCCCGAAGGGTCGTCTGCGGCGGAGGATAAATGGTCCGAGAAGGCAGTAAAGAGTTTAGTTAAGAAATTAAAGAAAAGCGGTGCCCTCGAAGAATTAGAAAAAGCCATTTCAAGCCAAAACTGTCATACTAAATGTGTAACAATTCCCAGGTCAGCTCCTTATTGATTTATTTTTCGTGATAACAATCATTTCGGAATATGACGTTTCCGGTGGCTGATAAATACTTCATTGTTGTTACGCTTTATGTCCTAGGAATAGGATTGTTTTTTAGTTGTCGCAGCTGTAATACCTAAAGCAGCTCAGCTAATCAAATCAAAGAGACGTTCGTAAATCACATAATTAAGAAATAGTTGCCAAATTCCAGTACTATAGAAATTATGTAGTTCCTATAGTAGTGAATAAGATTCTTATAAGGCTTTGTTGTTATTCCCATTAAATTCCAATGTATTGTATGGAAATAGCATAGTTTATGAACGTTTTTTTTTCGTCGCCAAGTATTTTGGTGAGCCCTATAACCCGGCGAAATCAAATAGTCATGTGTCATACACATTGAGGCGGTAAAGTTGAATGACCACCGCGTTTTAGTTGCATAATAGTTTACAGGACGCAAAATCGGAAAGGTCAAGACACCGTCAAAACAAATCGAAGCCTCATGTCAATATGGCGGACGTGTTTTGAACCTTGCGATTTTTTATAATTGCTTATTCAGTGCGATTACTTATTCAAATATAGTTGTTTTATTGTTTTTGTGAGTTTGTGACCATTTTGAAGGACATTCGTTTATCCTTTCGTCCTTGGAGGTAATTTATTCTATGTTTCAACTTCCGTTTGATGTATAATGAGTTTAAACATTTAATTTATGCAACAATTACTGTTTTTAGAATTAAATAAACGTGTTGCGTATACACATGGGGTGTGAAACAACATTGGTTAGTTTAAATCCTCAAATAGTCTTTGTGTAAACTATTTTTAAAACAATTATCTCTATTTATTTATAAACTGTACATAATATATGTATTGTTTTTAGTTTAAGTTAACATTTAGTAAAAAAAATATATTGTAGATACTTTGTGGTTACATTCTAAAAACCGAAATATATTGGAATTTCATTTGTCATTAAGTTTGCTTCTCAATGATTGTTATTAAATCATGAATGACAAACAATAAAGTCATTGATTTCATTAAAAACATCTGTAGTTACACATATAAAGCTTTTAATGTGTTCCGTTTGTAGTTGGATTGAAAAGAATTGTCTTGTGTTACTATAAAATCAATTAAAAAAGGGGTTCTGGTGTGAACAACAAAAACCTATACCTATACCCTGTACCGCATGAGGTATAGGCCTCTTCCAGGGAATGCCAATCTTGGTCTTGGGCTCTCCAAGCCCAGTTAGGCTATGCCAACGATATCATCCATCCAGTGTGACAATGTTCTGCCTCTCCTCCTTTTGTCGATTGTGTTAGTGTTACTAATTAAGAGAATATGGTTGAAAGATATGTTACAAATACACTTTTCTTGGTGTGTTTATTTCATTTATGCTGACCATACATAAAAAACTTATTGGAACTTTATGGCAGACATGATTAGAAAAAAAAACACAGCACAGGACAAATGAGAGAGGGTGGACCTAGATACTTCATTATTTTTTTAAATACATTAACCACTCTCATACACATTATTCAAATTTGAATATGAATAACACATAAATGACATTATAAAGTTAAAATTATAAATAACATTAGCTATTCTAACTTACTCAATGAAATTCATTGAGTGAAATATAGCGTTTAGTTTTCTGTAATCACAGTTCCTGACATCAGTCTATTGAATTCTTATCACATTTTTGTTATTATAATCTGCAATTTTTGCCTATGGTTTGTATTCTGAATCTCGATTTACGATAACTAGATCTGAGGACATATCTTATCTTAATATATATAAATCTCGTGTCACAATGTTTGTCCTCAATGGACTCCTAAACCACTTAACCGATTATAATAAAATTCGCACACCATGTACAGTTCGATCCAACTTGAGAGATAGGATAGTTTAAATCTCAAATTATAGTCCCAATTTTAATTTATCGCGATAACCAACATCCACGCGGGCGGAGCCGCGGGCAAAGGCTAGTTGTATTCTAGATGAGAGTTTAATATTACTGCGAGAGTCAAGGATTTGTTGTAAGGCGCTACCTGTGGCAGCAACCCTTCTCAGTTATACTGAGTCATTACTCCAATTAATTGAATCTTGTGGCAATATTGAGGTATAACTACATACATATAATCACGCCTTTATCCCTGGAGGGTTAGGCAGAGGTGAATTAACACCTACATTTTAGCAATCCTTGTATTTGGTTCCATGTAACAGGGGTGAATATATTGCCTCATTCCGGGCACTATTGTTGACTCGAGTCATGCATGGTATACATATTTATTATATGTAATATTATTAATTACCTCAGAAGCTAATTTATTAGGGTTGTTCCTTTTATACTTTTGAGCTAAAAGCCCAATTTCTTGTTTACTGTATTGACCTGTAGTGGCTCATGGATTTCAGTATCACATTCAAATTTTCACCATGCATCAGTAAGGCATGAAGAAGGTTATTGGTTAAAATAACCTTTGTTTTGAAAGTTTTTGCAACCCTCAAATTGTAGCCTGCCACAATTTCACACAAATGATATTATTAATACATAACAGGAAAGACCTTATCAAGGTTAACTTTATAGATTATAAATATGATTAAATAAATTATCTATGTACTAGATAAAATTAAATGTCTAGAGGTCATTGAACCTGGTGATGACGTAAAATTTGTACTCAAGCGCTGTTATCTTGTCAGTTTGATTTCCAGTTACACTAGATAATGTACAGTGACTTTTGACTGCCTCTGTGGCGTAGCGGTAGTGAACGCGGCTGCTACGCAGGAGGCGCGGGTTCGATCCCCGCTCAGTGCCAATATTTGTATGCATGAATATAAATATTTGCATTGGTCTGGGTGTTTCTATGTATAATATATGTATGTATTTACAAAAAAAAAAGTATCTAAGTATGTATATCCGCATTCTAGATTCCATACCACAAGCTAATTAAGCTTACCATGGGTCTAGAAAGCGTTGTGTGGAATATTTATTTATTTATTTACAGTCAACAAAAGAGATATGGTTGCACCTTTACAAACTTACTTCTAGCAGGGGACGCCGTTGGCGGGGACGGGTGATCCGCCCCCGATGTGAGCCACTCCACCCTTTCCCCTATGTGTCCTCTTATAGAGGATTTAGGGGGGGTCCAGCAATCACGGCGCCTCATCGAACCTGTTTGCTTGTAAAAGCTTACGATCTGTCCCACCTTCAGATCGTGGAGGAATTCTAGTTTGTCTGTTTCCATTATTTCCCATCTTTTCAGGGAGTGCATGGGGCATTCGGCCAGTAAGTGGAAGCTAGTTTCCTCGACCTCCATGCACTCCGGGCATATCCACGAACATAGCCTATGTCCCTAACTCTTTACGTAATTTTATCAAAATCGGTTCAGTGGTTTAGGTGTGAAACAGATAATCAGAAATACATACAGAGTTACTTTTTTATTTATAATATTAGTATAGATTTTTGTGGACTTACACTAGATACTAAAGTACTAAGCTTAATTTAATGCAAATGCTCAAGATGTGTTCATGTAGCTCAGTTCATTTCCCCTGTATAGGACTGGTCGCAGGTCCAGTCCCATCTTGAACATGAACTTTTCCAATATAAATTAAACTGAATAAATCTATCAATCAATAAGCCTATTGCAGTCCACTGCTGGACATAGGACTCTCCCAATATGCGCCACGTTTGCCGATCCTCCGCCTTCCGCATCCAGTCTGTCCCAGCCACCTTTCGCAAGTCATCAGCCCACCTGGCTAGGGGGTGTGTCCCACCTTCAGTTTTCCTTCTTGCGATCTCTAGAACTCGTCTGCTCCAACGGCCATCAGTCCTTAAATCAAACTTAACTAAACCTTTCTTTGTCTACAGAGTGAAACCCAATGAAAATAATACGAATGGTCAGTACCGCAAGGGTCTGCCGCATGTTGTCTACTGCAGGCTGTGGCGCTGGCCGCAGCTACAGGTAAATTTATGAATAACGGTGAACGCAGACCTAACCGCACCGCAGTCGCCGCAGTCATCGCTTTTGTATGCGACCACTTCGAGTACTGCGGCGCGCCTAGGTGTGCGAGGTTGCATAGAACTTCATATAAAAATTCGAAATGCAGGGACTGCGGTGAGTGCGGTGCGGCTAAATCTGCGTTCACTTTAATGATTCTAGATATTTTTTATACCGCATAGGTGACAGATAAGCTACGGCCCACCTGACGGGTATTGGTACGCTCGTGGCAGCACGAGCGACCCTATAAGAACCTATAGTTTCTATGCAGTCAGTACAGAAGACAAGTTGTGAACACTAACTAAATTTCACTTCATCATCACCCAAGTGCCAATCCTGCTCTCATTTCCTTTCTTTGTGGATTTATTTTGGTTTTCACTGAAGCTGTCTGACACACTTCACTTCAAGAAGAAAACCTACGCCAGAGCCTCGTCTGTTAACCAATTGTTCAGTTTAATCAGATTCGTGGATTTTACAGATTCGTCGATTGCACAGATTCTTGGACTCGACTGATTCTCTCCATGTTCACTTGCTATTTTCTTTACGACTGTACTTCTGCGAACTGCGAACCTTTACCAATATGTGGCATCAGTGCCCCAAGCACGGAAAACTATCGTAATCGTGGAGAAAATGTATCGAGAGTACGGATAATTGCGATTGGCCGCCTGACTACTGTGAACCTGTGTGTGTGCGAAGCCTGCCAATCGCAATGCCCTTCCCTCGACTCATTTACGATAGTTTTCGTGCTAGGGGTACAGATTCGAGGGCGAAGTGGACTTGGGTCCAGTCAGAATAAAATTCGCCGTCGCCCCAAAGATGGAAGTATAGAGGATTTTGGATCGGCTTCATGCGGTCTCGGTGGCTTAGTGGTCAGAGCATTCCCCCTGTAAGGGAAAGATCGCGGGTTCGAGTCCCGACCGAGGTCGGTTCTCTTTTCTCTTTCTAAATCGATTAGAATATTTTTTTTTAAATTTCAGAGCCAGCATGAACTGAAACCAGTAGACCACTGCGAGTACGCATACCAGTTGAAAAAAGACGAAGTGTGCATCAACCCTTACCATTACAATAAAATCGACTCACCAGGTAGTGTACTTTTCTTTTTTTTATATTCAGTCTGTAGCCTGGAGGCTTACTCTGAGCCACATACTTACATTTACGTATTCAATAGGAGGTAGCACTGCCTTGAAACCTATTTGTCATATTAATCCTTTCCAAATTGGTGTTTAATTGAAGACGCGCTACCTCCTATCACATGCAGGTTTGTTACCGAATTGTTCACACAAATCGTGTTCAATTCGACGCATTCAGTCGTACACAGGTTTACGAGGAACGCGCTACGCACATACAGATATTCGTTTATGTAACTTTTGCATCCCATGCCAAATCCATTCCCGCCTCACCCAGAAACCGTGACAAAATTTTTACTCTAAACGATTTGTCTAGCATACAATGCCTCATGTACTATGTAGAGACGAGACCATGGGGTAGGATTTACAGAGCATAGAATTCCTGCGTGATCTGAAAATGAAACAATAATATCGGCAGATTTTACAAGAAAACAGGAAGGTTCGACGAAATGTTGTAGATTGCTGGATATCCCACATCCTCCCCAAATACATAAAAGTCTTTGATCCCTCGCCTCCCCCTCCCCCTTTTCATGTGGAAATCCCCACGGATACCCCCCAGCCGGTGGGGGGTGGTATGGTATCACGGACTGGTATCCTCAACTCCACGTCAAGGCGCTGTATTTGCGTGAGGCAGCGGTATGGGGATATGTGGTACTAAAAATGTACGCCGTCTCGGGTCTCAAATGCCGGATGTAAGATGACCTCGCACCCCATCTGACCTTGGCCCATCTTGCATGTTTGAGATGGCCCTCTCACCGGTCACTGGCCCCTAACCTTCAGTTCCCATCTGCAGCGCTGCCGCCGATCCTGGTGCCTCGCTGCGGCGACGCGGACGTCCGCGCGCCGCCCCCGTACTCCGACTACCACCACGACCACCACGGGCTTCACCGCGACCACGAGGACGCGTGAGTTACTGGTCGACATTATACTTTGAGACACGTATCATCTGCATATAGACGCATTTTCCTGATTGCATCCATGGCCAAGATGACCTCGGAGCTCAGGGTCCGACTTCCAGCTCTTCCTCCTCCACGTCGCACGATCTTGGGCGTCCATGCTAGTGAGACCATTCGCAAGCCAGAACTTCTTGGGCCTACCCCTTCTACCTTATCGGGACACGTATCTTGGACGTAAAATATTGAAGTCCAGCTAAAGACTGGTAAAGCGGACCCCAGACTCCTAGGTGAAAGCTTCGGATGCGACTGGGAGATTAACGCTGGGATGAAGATGGCGTATCATGGCCCTCAATGGACCTCAATGGCGAGACAAACGAAGCCCTGACGCGTGTGGACTGTTTTGTAATAATCTATGCTTGGTGAATTTGAGCTCGTCCACCGCTGTAGCACCCCGTGCTATCCTCAAAAGACACCCATTCTAGGTCCAAGATATATGTCCAGAGCAATATCATCATATTAGGTGTGTTGCCAATTACATACGAGTCATTCAGTCTGGAGAGCCACTTGCTCCTCTCCTTTTGGTCCATCTTATATGGATTTTGGGGGTGACTGCCGTCTGAACTCCCAGCCTTAGAAGGAAAGCCTGCGCTAGAGCTTCGTCCGTTAATTAGCAGGTGCTCCGACTTGCAAGGGAAGTTGACTATGTAACCTTTTTCAAACTCAGTTGAGGTCGGCTTGATGGAAAGTGGTTACCGTGGCCTATGCACGTGTGCAACATCAGGCGCGTCACACTCGTGCTGCCGACCCTGTAAAAACCTTCTGATGCCCTTCTTGAAGTAGAAGAAAACCACAGCAAGGAGTTCATTCCACAACTGTAGCGTGCGTGGGATGAAGTTCCTTTCATACTGTACAGTGCGTACCGTTTTCGGTCCTATGTCACACGGTGCGAAATAGAATTTTACAGGCGGTAAAACACACACAGCGAGGCAAAATCTCTCCTGAAGCTGATAGATTTCAGTTTGACCACGAAAAGATCTTGAATCTTATGTATGGGAGAAAAAGTTC
Organism: Eilema depressum; assembly: GCA_914767945.1. Lineage (NCBI taxonomy): Eukaryota > Metazoa > Arthropoda > Insecta > Lepidoptera > Erebidae > Eilema > Eilema depressum. The sequence continues at coordinate 6,245,150 of OU612040.1, forward strand.
ATAGTCATTTGAAGGCATAGGCCTTCTCGCAACTATTTCTAGTAACAAATTCCGGTCACTACCGTTTGCTGTTCCTTCAGTAAGAATTAGCCTGACCCTTTGGCCAAGGCCAAGGTGCCCTTCCAAGTGAATAACCGTGAGTGTGGTGTACAGTGTGATGCAGCAGGGCGGCGTGGTGGGCGTGGGCGTGGGCGTGGGAGCGCACAGCGCCATGTACCTGGAGGCCACGCTCGCCCAGCAAGTGCCCGGCAACACCACAGTCCATGTGTGAGTATCTCTTTAAGCGCCTTCGCTGCGTTTAGCGAGTGCACGGCGCGGACGTCCGCTTCGCGTGCTTGTTTCATGTTATTTCAAGAGCAGCGCTGCGTGAGGCGGATACCCGTCACACGCGACGGACAGGCGGACGCACTGCGCGCGCATCCGCGACCCGCACCCGCTAAACGCAGCGAAGGCGCTTAGGTTCATTTTCGCGGCCATTCTCTTTTTGATGATTTTTTTAGCTTTTTTGAAGAAGCGCGTTCTGCAGTATCCTAGATGGTTCGTAGAAAATTTTGTAAAAAAATCATCATTGTCACCCTCGGTTACACGTCAAGACGTTATTTTTTTTAAATCCTATACGGCCAGTAGTACCTATTTGACAAGTTGAGAGAATTCACATTGTGCACTATTTTGTGAAGCGAATACTTTTTACTTCATCTAAAGTGGGTGACAGACGTGCGAGTAAGTACGCGGACTTATGGCTCGGCGACCTTACTCGCACGTCTGTCACCATAAGTTCGCGTACTTTAAAACCGCCGAGTAAGTTCGTTGGTGATCTAGCAAGTTTGAAATTTTGCTCGTAACTAGAGGTTTGCACCGGTGCGGAATTTCGTGAAGCGGTGAAAAACACCGGTGTTTTAGCAAGCTCTTAGAAAAATATGACACGATAGAATTCCTAGATAGCAATACAGTGTGAGCAAGCTTGCCGTCTGTCACCGACGACGGCGAGCCGAGTAAGTTCGCGAACTTAAAAACTGCGTGCTTAAAGTAGGTACGTACGTCTATCACCCACTTTACGAATACTTTTTACTTCTTCTTGTTTTCAGTATTTCTACATACTACTATGTATTACTATTTAACTACCGGTACTATGGGGTGAATAGGGTTAAAATGGTCAGCTGAATTCTGTAGTTATTTTCATTTAAGTGAAATTATGGATTACTTCAATGTAATAATGAGCAGAGTTATCAATAATATCTGGTTGGACAATTGGGATTAGGGAGAGAAATTATTAAAAAAATCTAACGACCATTTTATCCCTATTCACCCTTTGATCCCTATTCACCCCATTTTACGTACTTTCTTTGTTGAGTTTTATTTGTGTTTGCAAATGGGTAATTTCACGATGCCTAATTTTTTGCTAATTTCGGTGGTATTTTTCAATCATAGGTTTTCCGATGAAAAAAATTGATGGAGTTCTTTTAGAATATCTAGAATACTGATGTGTTCTAAAAGAACTCCATTAAATTTTTTAATCGGAAAACCTATGATTGAAAAATACCACCGAAATTAGCAAAAAATTAGGCATCGTGAAATTACCCAAATAATAGTACATTATGGTACAAGTGAGCAACGTTGGTGATTACCGCCGAGGCGCCATTGAGACCCGAGCCGCCAGGCGAGGGTCTTAAGACAGCCGAGGACGGTAATCATCATGCTCACACGTGCCATACGACGTTTTACAACACACTTGCGAATAAAATAATACTACAAATACTAAATAAACAATACTACAAATTAATTCGTTTTCCTATGCGCGCGCATTTAACAATGGCGGTCGACCATATTTAAAAAAAAATGAGGTTTGAACTTAACTTTTTTTTACTCTGTTTTTTTTTCTGTACTTAGAGAAAAAAAAAAGTTAAATTTGAGTGAAAATTTTGTTTATTTCACAAGTATTACAAGTTGAAATTATTTATTTAAATACGAAAATGCATCAAATGACCATACAATAGGCGTATTAATTTATTCGTACTATTAAACACGTTATTTTTTGTATCAAAACTTTTTTAAGAACATAGACAATTATAGACACTTCCTATAAAATTTAAAAAAGAATCTATAACTCACTTTTGTGAATAATAGTAATGAAAAAGTCACAGTTTTATAATAGGTGTCATTCCGTGCTTAATTGCGGTAAAATAATATCACTTTTATAAGCAGGTGTGTTGTAAATGTATTTTCTTCCTTTCTTCTTCGTTACTCCCAAAGTGCGACAATTTTTGTTTAATCCGTCCATTGTATCTCCTCACCAGGAGTTCGTCTTCCGTGGAGACTCCGCCCCCCGGCTACATCAGCGAGGACGGCGACCCCATGGACCATAACGACAACTTGAGTGAGTTTGTTGACAATTTTTACTTTTTTCTTTCTATTTTAAGTTTTACTTTTGTAATTGTATACATATTTAGTCCGTCAATTGACCCCGCTTGGTAGCAAAAGCTGAGGTGCAGTTCTTTTATGCCAGACTGAAGACTACCATGGCCTATAAATGCTTTTTATTTCAGTTACATGCAGTCTTACTATAGTATTCACATAAAAAATTAGCTCTCTCTCATCCTAGCGTTAATTCGCAGTCGCATCCGAAGCTTTTCAACTCGGAGTCTGGGGTCCGCTTTACCAGTCTTAACTACAGATTTGGCTAGACCTCGATATTTTTTCGTGAAGCGATTGCCATCTGACCTCCACAGCCCAATGATAACATTAGGCGATATCGAAGCTTTGCAGCTAGACCGTTGTTTTTTGATTTTTTTTAGGGCTCCAACTACCTGTAACGACTGTCATAGATTTTCTTATGGCAACCGAGACCGACGGCTTAACGTGCTCTCCGAGGCACGACCAGACCAATGCAAATACCCATATTTCATGCACACAAATATTTGCACTGAGCGGGGATCGAACCCGCGGTTCCTGCGTACCGGCCGCGTTCACTACCACTACGCCACGAAGGCTGTCACATAAAAAAATAGCTCGCATACAGAAAATCCGTATAATATGGCGGCTGTACAAAGTTGGTCCCCTCATTCTGACTTGACATCGTAGCCCGTATTCTCGACAAAATTAGCATAGCAAAAAACCGTGAACCGTGGTGATAGTGAAGGCGACCGCTACGCAGGAGGCGGGGGTTCGATCCTTGCTCAGGGCAAATATTTGTATGCATATGGATAATTATGGAGAGCACGTTAAGCCGTCGGATGCCATGCGAACATGTATGACAGTCAATATTCTAATATATAAAAATCAATGCCACTTTTCGTTGTTATTTTATAACTCAAGAACGGCTGAACGATTTGGCTAATTTTAGTCTTGAAATAATCGTGCGTGTCCAGGGAAGGTTTAAACTTTAAAGGATGAGAAAATAGGTGAAGCGGAAACGGGTAAAATATGGCGGTACGAAGTTCGCCGGGACAGCTAGTATATTATATAGGAGAAATGGGTGAAAAGGCCCACACAGAAGGGCTGTTCGCCTGTCCGGTCAACGGGGTCCTCACTGGCACCTATCAACAACAAACAAACGAGGCCTTGCGCGCGGATTGTTTTGATATAACCTATGCTTGGTGAATTTGAGCTCGTCTACTGCAGTAGCACCCCACGCTATCCTCAAAAGATACCTGAGAATTTCTTGTCTGTTTTTTCGTGATGGACGCAAAAAACTACTGAACGGATTTTTAAACTACTGAAAAGGCTTGATCAGACTTAAAATCTTATGTTTGTTTGATCGCAATCGTTAAGTAGAATCGGATATTAGCAATGGTTGTGGGCCCCGGGTGAAAGGCTAGTTGAGCATATTTTGAATACATTTTAAGCACATCTTAGGTTCAAGATATATCTACCGAGCAATAGTGTAGTATAGTCTAACCCCAGACTCCAAAAAATTAGCAGTTCTTTCCAGGGTAACTGTATACGCTTTTTTAACAAGCTCCCTAAGGAAATTAGGGATTTACCTATAAATAAATTTAAAAATGTAGTTAAGAGGAAATTGTGCCAAAAGGGCTATTATAAAATACAAGAATATTTAGATGATAAACTAGCTTGGAAATGAGCTGTTCACTCATGCATGCTTCTCAAACAAATTATTGTATTTAGACTAAGTAGACTAAGCATTATTTGTAAATAGACCAAAAAAAAAAAGCCCGCTGAGTTTCTTGCCGGAGTCTTCTCAGGCCAGGGCCGCGTTTCGAACCGGTGGTGGTCCATTTGCTAAGCTAGTCTTTAGTACATAATTATATATTTTTGACGTTTTGTAAGTGCCGTTTTAATGGTCTATATACAGAATAAATGATTTTTGACTTTTGACTTTGACCTGTCTCCCCCCAGACCTGACGCGTCTGACCCCCTCCCCGCCGGGGCTGGGCGCGGAGGCCGCCCCGGTGCTGTACCACGAGCCCGCCTTCTGGTGTAGCATCAGCTACTATGAGCTGAACACGCGCGTGGGCGAGACCTTCCACGCCTCGCAGCCTTCCATCACCGTCGACGGGTTCACCGACCCCAGCAACAGCGAGAGGTGGGTATACCTAGACCTTCCAACATCATCCTCATCCTCATCCAAATAATGATAATAAAATATCAAAAAATTAAGACATAGGTCTTTGAAACCAAGCCAAAATCAATCCAAAAAAAAAAAAAAAAATTAGCGTTGTTCCTGTTTGCATCAGAGGCTTGGCTAGAACTTTGGCATTGGACGTCTGGCCTGGAGGTGATGGGTGGAGCCGCTTTTAACCCTAGTGGAAGCAGGCCACGACAGCGTCTACATGGGTACTCTGTGCTCCCCACACTGAAAAGGGCTAGCCCGAAAGAGATGAAGAGGTCGATCGGGGTGCGAGAGATAAGTCTCAGACAATCTCACCTCCTGACCTCCTTAACCCAATGGTAACATTAGGCGATATCGAAGCTTTGCAGCTAGACCGTTATTTTTGGACCTTTTAGGGCTCCAAGCTCCAACTATCCGTAACGACTGCCATAGATGTTCTTATGGCAACACCGACGGCTTAACGTGCTCTCCGAGGCACGAACAGACCAATGCAAATACTCATATTTCATACACACAAATATTTGCACTGAGCGGGAAACGAACCCGCGCCTCCTGCGCAGCGGCCGCGTTCACTACTGTTACGCCACAGAGGCTGTCAAATATATAAAGTAAAATAAATATATGAATATGACTATTTGTATTGATCGAGGCACGGTAACACCCGTGCCTCGGGAAAAGAAGTTAATCCATCAGTCCCGGTTGTCATACGAACATCAATGGCAATCGTTATACAGGACGTCCCACGTCGAATTTTAGTCGGTTCGATTACCGGGTGTGGCAAGCGAATTTAAAAAAATCTTTGAATGCAGATTTGTTTCTTTTTAAAAATAAAATGATGTCTCCTTTAAGTAAAATGAGCTAACTTAAGGATTTAAGGTACTTTCTTTCCATGTGGCATCGCAGTGGGACGCCCTGTATAGTAGAAACAGGTGAAATAGCCCACAGACGAGAGCTATTCACACGTCCGGTCAACGATGTCCCCACTAGAAGTAGTTGTACCACATGCGACTTACGTTGATTCTATGCTTGCAGGTTTTGTCTGGGTCTCCTGTCCAACGTGAACAGAAACGAGGTTGTGGAACAAACCCGTAGACACATCGGCAAGGGCGTCAGACTATATTATATTGGAGGTAAGACATTTTGTGCATTTATATCGTGACCATATCGTGTAACCTTGCGTTTACATACTGCCGCTCGCATTGCTCATCGTGTTGCCGGAAATATTCGCGCGATTAATGCCCTAGCGTTCACACACTCCCATCATCGCGTTGGTCCGCATTACAGTATTCGCCCTGCAATGGAGACGGACGTATGGAGGACAACGCTGTAGCAGTGTACGCATTATGCTTTTACAGCATAGCGAATTAATTAAATAGATTATTAATAAAAACTACTATACACTTTCCGTAGATCGATATAAATATTTTTAAAAGTAAATATTCGAGGAGCAATAACGAAAGCCGTGTTTACTGATTAGCGCCATCTAGCGGTCTCATATAGTTCATCGCGCTAGTATTGCCGTTCCTTTGACTCGCGCCGCCTAGCCGACATTCATAGCAACATACGCGGCAGTACTCGCGGCATGACGAATATACCATTCACACCACGTCTCTGCCCACTTCTCTCGCCACTTCCCTCGCTCTGCCGCGAGTATGTAAACGCAGCTTAACGGGCTACATAAATACAGTCACGTTTCCCAGTGGAGTAGGCAGAAACTACAGTTTTCCACTTACTACGATCCTGGCATACATCTTTCGCTTTTTCTACTTTCACAATATTGTTTTCATACATGCTCGCAACGTTGTGGCTCAGAATGTCAACTTCCCAAAATGTCCCCTGGTACCAAAATGTCAACTCCCCGTAATGTCCCTCGTTAAATCATGTTTATTTGGCTCAGGCGCAAAACGTCTCTTTCGCAAAATGTCCCCTGGTCGTAAAACGTCTCTTTCGCAGAATGTCTCGTTCGCAAAATGTCTCTTTCGCAGAATGTCTCGTTCGCAAAATGTCTCTTTCGCAGAATGTCGCTTTCGCAAAATGTCTCTTTGTCTCTCACATTTTGCGAACGAGACATTTTGCGAAAGAGACGTTTTGCGCCTGAGCCGTTTATTTACGTAAAAAAAAATAACCACGAATGGTATGGTATGGGGCATTATGGGAAGTTGAAATTCTGAGCCACAACCGCTCGCAATCCTTGTCCTTGTCAATGTCCTTAATATCTAGATAATACTGTCCGTTATGGACGGCTAGTCTAATAATCGTGTTTGTCCATCAGGCGAGGTGTTTGCAGAGTGCCTGAGCGACTCGTCGATATTCGTGCAGAGTCCGAACTGCAACCAACGCTACGGATGGCACCCCGCCACCGTCTGTAAGATACCGCCTGGTGAGTACTGCTAGTCATCATCATCCTTGCCTTGTTAATCCAGGCCTTCTAACAGGCCAGGCCAGGCCAACAGTGGTTTTGGTTTACCACTGCCATATCAGAAACACTACAAAAAATGGCATTAGATTTTAAACTTTATTCTTCTTCTTCATCCTAGCGTTAATTCCCAGTCGCATCCGAAGCTTTCAGCTCGGAGTCTGGGGTCCGCTTTACCAGTCTTAACTGCGGATTTGGCTAGACCTCGATATTTTCCGTCAAGTGATTGCCATCTGACCTCCACAACCCAATGGTAACATTAGGCGATATCGAAGCTTTGCAGCTAGACCGTTGTTTTTGGACTTTTTAGGGCTCCAACTACCCGTAACGACTGCCATAGATATTCTAATGGCAATCGCGACCGACGGCTTAACGTGCTCTTCGAGACACGACCAGAGCAATGCAAATACCCATATTTCATGCACACAAATATTTGCACTGAGCGGGGATCGAACCCGCGCCTCCTGCGTAGCGGCCGCGTTCACTACCGCTACGCCACAGAGGCTGTCAGACTTTATTGCTATAGGGGTCCATTACACGCTTATGCAAGCGTCATGCATCATGCTGTCAATCATGAATGTTATTGGTCAATCGGATATTAGACGTTATGTTATTGGTCAATCACAGCGTGATTGGTGGTTAAACTGACAGCAAAACCTACCGTGTAACCTACCCCAAGTCCAAAATGAAATGAGTTTCATTCACTATACAAAACGCCATTTAATTTTAGACTGCCACCCCTGATCGCGCCCGTTGCAAAGGTGCCCATCACACTTTTCCACGCTAGATTGCGACGGTCAACCTCTGCTCCAGGTCTCCTCTGTGAGCCTCTGCCCAACCGCCCTAACAAGGCTTTTGGCCTCATTGTCCTGATAAATTAATAATGTAGATAATTGTATGTATTTTATAACTATGTGGGTAGCAAATGCCTGGCAATAACGCCCCCGCCAGGTCCAAGCAGAAGGGGTAGGCCCAAGAAGTCCTGGCTTAACGTCGTGGAGGGTGATATGCGTGCTAATGGTCTCACTACCATGGACGCCCAAGATCGTGCGAAGTGGAGAAGGAAGAGCCGGAAGGCGGACCCTGAGCTTCGAGGTCATCTTGGCCACGGATGCAATCAGGAGAATACGTCTATATGCAGATGATGATAATTGTATGTATTATTTTACAGGTTGCAATCTAAAAATCTTCAACAACCAAGAGTTTGCAGCTCTCCTGTCGCAGTCTGTGTCCCAGGGCTTCGAGGCAGTGTTCCAGCTCACACGCATGTGCACCATACGTATGAGCTTCGTCAAGGGATGGGGCGCCGAGTACAGGTAGCTATTACATATATTCACGCTTGTAAATACCTAAACGGGTAGGCAGAGGTGTCATTTCGTCAACTTAGATTTTTGGTTGCTCAGGATATTTACCATGTTGTATTGTTTTGTGTTTGTAGTGAGAATGAAACCAGTGATTGTGCTGATATGCTCAGTAAAAGAACTCGAAAGAGGGTAGATCGATATATTTATTGAATGAAATTTTGAAGCATTTATTTTGCTAATTGTTCAAATCGATTAAGGAAGAGAAAAGAGAATCGACCTCGGATCGGACTCGAACCCGCGATCTTTCCCTTACAGGGGGAATCGATATATTTACTCCTAAAAACTTTTTACATTTTTTTTACCTAGTACAAGTCTAATCAGATTATCAGATAGTATGTATATCATTAGACGCATCTTTAATTGGAAAATACGAAATTAATTTTCTTTATGTATGATCTCTGTACTATATGTGTTCAATAAATAATTAAGAAAGAAATGACTAAGCTGGTAAAATCAATATTGAGAAACCAAAAAAATCGGTAGGTACTTAGGTATCATAATAGTATGATAAGATTACAGGAAAAAAAACCAGGCTCATTCGAAAGATCATCAAATTCTGTATAATAATATGACAAATAAGTGCTGCAATTCCAAAACACTAACTAAAGTGGTGGCAGCAGTGTTTGGAGGACGCGTCTAATGATATAAATATTATCTGGTATTCTTATCAGACTATATTTAGTGTTTTCGTCTCTCATAGTATAGTCCTGATGTGAATTATGTTATTTTGTTCCCCAGACGACAAACAGTGACGTCGACTCCATGCTGGATCGAACTGCACCTAAACGGGCCGCTGCAGTGGCTGGACCGGGTGCTGACGCAGATGGGCTCTCCCCCCCTGCCGTGCTCCTCCATGTCGTAGGCGCCCGGTGAGTACCTCCCCTAGCACTGGGGGGCTTGTCCAGTCTCGTAGGCCGGCCATGGGACATCCGGAAATAGAAGTTTCGAACTATTCATACTGTTTGAAATAAAACCACTATTTAACAGATTCTATCACGATTTCTTTACTACTCTACTACCATCTCTGGTCACCCTGCGACCATCGATGCTGAAAAGTAGCCGAAACGTCGTGCTAAAAGTAAATAATCACTATCATAGTATAAGACAAAGTCGCTGTCTGTCCGTCCCTATGTATGCTTAAATCTTCAAAACTACGCAACGGATTTTGTCTTTGGAATCAAGAGGAAGGTTTATATGTATAATACATGCATAATATTGTAGAGAAACACTGATAAATTTAGAGATATGCAACGGGAACGGAATCAGGAAATATGGCGGTACGAAGTTCGCCGGGTCAGCTAGTAACAAATAAATCGCGATAGAATCCGATAAAAAGTGGTTTCATTTCAATGAGTGATATTCGGGTGAACTTCAGAAAATATCATATTTGTACTGTTGATTGATAGCAACTTGGTGAACTTGTTACACATATTGATAACACACTTATACTTTTCCACGATATCTACATCACGTGCCTAACCATCACAGATATATAACATAAATAACACTAAATTAAATTTAGACTACAAACTATTATTAAAATAATATAACTAAATAAAATTGAAGATAACTGGTTTCGCCTTACGGCATTCTCAGAGGTTTGTGTTACACATGTCTTTTGACAAAGTTACAATTTTCAAGCTGTCAATGTAAACTTTTTAGAATGCTGTAAGGCGAAACCGGTTAGGTTCCATAATAAATATCTTGGAAAAGTACAGGCAATCAGTTGTATGGAAAATAGCCCAAAATCGGTGCCTCGAGCACGAAAAATATTCAAATTAGTAACGTACACGTATCGAGAGAATAGATTGAAGTTTCATGGTAGCTACCATGAGTCTAAGTTAAAATATAGATTTTTGATCGGAAAAAGTCAATAACCGGGACTTGAACCCGTGACCTCTCGTCTTATGTTCTTTCATTCTCTTTTTTTACCTCGTACCCCGCCATGCTGCGCGTATCATGGGAGCGGTTCAGCGCTTGCGGTCGGACTATTGAACTATTTGTACACGTCCTGGATATTTAAAATACTAGCTGTTGCCCGCGGCTCCGCCCGCGTGGATGTCGGTTATCGCGACCAAACATAGCCTATGTCCTTTCTCAAGATCTAATCTACCACTATGCCAAATTTCATCAAAATCTGTTCTGTGGTTTAGGCGTGAAAGCGTAACAGACAGTCGGAGTTACTTTCGCTTTATAAAATTAGTATGAATACATACATTTTGGGGTGACACTGGAGCCATCTAGTGAATTTCCCGCTAGAAAGCGACTGCTCGCGGGTTCAGTCCCATCTTGTTCTTTTTTTACTTTTTCTTGAAAATTTTTATGAAGTAGTTTGTTTTTTTTTTAATTCCAGGCGCATCCGGTGGATTAAATACGTTATACTCAGACACAGTCGCGTACGAATGCAAAGAGTTTAGCTCAAAACAAATAAATACCTCCTTGAGTCTTAGTGTTATATTAATGAGGGTACCACGATATTTGTACACTAGCATTTTTGACAGTTGACAGTACTATATTGTGACGTCACAGTTTTGACGTTATTTATGTCATTGAGAACCATTCGAAATTTAAAAATACACCAAAAACTAATGTTTTCTAATTTGTGATTTGAAAAATTCAAGATGGCGCTGGTTCCATTTTCGAAAACATGGTATGGTCAACAAATATAACAAAAAAAAATTGGTTCGCATAAACAGTTTTTTGTTGCAGACTGTACTTATACTTCATAGAATTGATTTGTGTGAAAAGTATATGGTGCAGTCAGCAAAAATGGCTGAACACTACCAAAAATTTTTTTGGTAATATTTTCCTTGTCTATAATGACGAGTCAAGTGATTTGATGCTAACCGTACTTTCTTCTTTATTAAATGACAAGTATATAAATACCGTAGTACCCTCGCTTGCAATATTTGATAATAAACAATTACATATAAAATGTTTTAATAAATTAGATGTTTTAACTGTGCAAAAAGTATTCAGTGTGTTGTTTAAAACAATCGAAATGTACGAAGGGATGGCTTTAAGCCAATAAGTAATAACTAAACGATATTGAACGATAGCGAACGATGGCTAACGATAAAGAACAATTGTTTAATTTTTCGTCAGTACACCTTGAGACTTCAATTTGGATGTAGGTCTTTTCGGACCAAGGACTTTATGGACTAAAGTCTTCCCGGAATAAGGTCTTTTCGAAATAAGGTCTTTTCGGACTACGGTCTTTACATGCACCTATTGGTTGTTAAAGGCAGTCCTTCGTCATAATAATTAGCTTGTGTCTACTTTTTGCACGGGCACACACGTGGTAACTAGTCTATGACTTAGTGGTGTACTGTTGATGAAAGGGCCAATTTTACCCTGATATGTCCTTTTTTTATTTATGGCCCAGCTGCTGGTCAGTGGTCTCGTTTACTGGAGCTTTTATATGTATTACAGAACAAAAAAAATAATTTTATATACAGGGTGGTTTAAATTCTGTATATGTTAAAACTTAAAATTAATTTAAAATGTTAAAAAATTAGGAACCGAAAATTTAACCTTACAAAATATTTCTACTTGTGTAGAAAATACTAAAATAAAATAATTCTTTTAATTACCTGGTTTCACTCGCCGAAGGAAATTGAGGTAAAATGTTAAAAATACCGTTTCTTCCGGTAAAACAAGACCACTTGGCCAGCAGTTGGACAGTCCTATAACATAATGTTATTCTGTAACAATAGATCGCTACATATACAGGGTGATTTTGTATTCTTCTTATTACTTTAAACCATGATGACTTAAGTGGTATTTAAAAATATTCCAGAAGAAGCGCACGTGGTTCAATGTATTTACAAGATAACAAACACCCTGTATTCAACGAACAATTTTATACTGTACTAATTTTTTAAAACAAATCTGAGTTTGTTCTAGCCATTGCTGTATGCATTTATCAACGATTTAATTATTTTTTAAAACATGTTTTTTTATTTTTCACATATTATTATAGTTGTGTGTTAATACTTGTATGCTTTGTGAGAATAGCGCGTACGATGCTCGTGCATTGAATTTAAAAAAAAAAATACCTATACTTACACCCGTATTCACAAACAATACTTCGCTATGCGTACCACCAAAACTGTGCAAAGAACGACAAATTCTCAGTGCGTTCGTTTTGGCAAGCCTTTTTATTCATTGATAACACTTAAGTAATACTTCGTTGAGAGAACGCACTGCGTTAGATACAGCTCCGTGATGTTTGTGAATTAATTTTACCAGCCCTATGCGCTCGAGCACACTATGAGACCTCACAGTGTTGTTTGTGAATACGGGTGTTAATTTGGTTAGGTACTTACCTAAAGGTTAACAATCTTGATGGGTTTTTATTATTTACTAGCTGTCCCGGCGAACTTCGTACCGCAATAATTTATTTAGCCCGCGTGAATTTCCGATCCCGTTCCCGCTGCACCTATTTTTTCACCGTTCAAACCTTCCCTGGACATCCACGAATATTTCAAGACTAAAATTAGCCAAATCGGTTCACCCGTTCTTGAGTTATAAAATAACAACGAAAAGTGGCATTGATTTTTATTATAGATTTAAAAACTCAGTTTAAAAAATATACATACATATAATCTCGCCTTTATCCCCGGAGGGTTAGGCAGAGGTTTACAGCCACTTTTCGCTAACTATGATCTTCGATCCGACGTAATAAGGGGCGAGCCTATTACCGTCTAACGGGCACTTTATCATGGGCTGTTGTTTACTGTCAGATGAAGAACAGCCCTATCTCTTAAGGTCCTACCCCACCAAACGGACGGCATCGGAACGGATTTTACAATCTTTAAACAAAATAAATCTTATATCACAGCATTTAAAGTTTATATTACCAAGTCACGCATGACAGTTGACGTGCGTCATGCCGCCGCACGTCGCTGTCAAGCTGTTGTGCGTGACTTGGTAATATAAACTTCAAACACTGTGATAATAAGATTTAATTTTGTTTAAAGATTGTAAAATCCGGGCCGATGCCGTCCGTTTGGTGGGGTTGGAGATTTAGTCGCCTTTTAAGACACTCACATGAAGAGATGGGGTGGCCCTATTTTACTATTTTTTTATAATATAAAACGCGACTAAAACCGAAATCAAAGCACTAGTTTATTTGTTTAATATGTGTATGGGTCGCGTGTTGCATAATAAATAAGATTGAATAAGGTACATTTTTCCACCGGCTTTCATTTAAAAAAACCTTGTTTGCATAATAAACCCACATTAAGATTTTTCACGTTTAGTCAAGTACCTAAACAGAGTATACATATTTATCGATTCGATCTCTAATTGCATTTTCGATTTGCTTGAACGATTTTTTCATTTCATTCGATTACGATTGATATCGCATAATTAATTATGCGATTGTTATATAGCTTGAAATTCACACAAAACATACGAGGAATAAAATAGGCCTGTACATACGTTTTCGTTTTTTTTTCTATGATATAATCGTATATTGCAGTTATTTATCGAATAATGTACAATCGAATGGACGTTGTAGCGAATAGGTGTATCGATTGAAGTATGATAGGAAACTGAATATGGGATTTTTACCTACAAAAATAGCATCTATATTTTTATCTGTATTCTAGAATACATATTTATAAGTTATACTTAGTTCTGTCTAGATGGCGCTAGTATGTATTATGTCGGCGGCGCCTGAGTAGAGTTCCCTGGTGCTTTTCTCCCTCCCGTGGGATAAAATAACCTATGTGTTATACTATAATCCCCGCTACCAAATTCCAATCAGACCCGTACAGCTGTTATAGCGTAACTGAGTAACAAACATCCAAAAATCTTCACTAGCTTTTACATTCATATGTAATACTAGTTTTTGCCCGCGGCTTCGCCCGCGTGGATGTCGGTTATCGCGACCAAACATAGCCTATGTCCTTTCTCAAGGTCTAAACTACCCCTGTACGAAATTTCATCAAAATCGGTTCAGTGGTTTAGGCGTGAAAGCGTAACAGACAGACAGACAGAGTTACTTTCGCATTTATAATATTAGTATGGATTAGTAGAGAGTTAACGTACTACTCATTCACTAATTCAATAATCATAGTCTTCTTCTTGATATAATCTGTCGCGCTTCTGTCCCCGTGGGGTAGGCAGGTCAGCCGGTGGGTGTGGGATATGCCAGAGGCAATTTCACCCTCTGCAACTAATGACCCAAAAAGGCGTGCGGTTTTAGTCAGTGCTAGTCCGACATAACCTGAGGTATCCTGGGGGATTTCCACATTAGGTATAAAAGAAAAACATTTTTCAACCTGACATACATTTTTCGCTACAACGTTCATAAAATAAAGGCACAGGGATTTCACAGACATCCTTATACCCTGGCACGTAGGCAGGTTATGGCACACATATATTATAAATAAAATACAAAAAAAAAAGCTAAAAGAGAGGTTATTTTGGAAATGTTTTAGAGGTAATGTATAGGTGGAAAAAGAAATGGCGTATGGGTTGTATGTTGACGGTGTTTTTTTATTTATTTCATTTTTTTTATACTGGGTGATTTTATAATCGTTTCGGATAAAAACATTTTGGGCACAGTTTCGTTAGCAAAATCGACCGAAAGTATTAAGTTGGCGGACAACATAACTTTTTTCTTTATAATGTATGGGAATAATGTACAGGTGAGAGGCATACTGTATGGGGGTTGTAAAAAATTAAGATTTTTTTCGCCAAAATAATACTTCCAGGCGATTTTGCTACTATAAAATCGTATAATCATCCAATTTGACGCAGTCGTTGGCAAGATCTGTACATACATTTCGGCGATTAATTTTTATCAATCAATGAATAAATTAACCTATTTCAGTCTACTGCTGGATATAGACCTCTCTCAAAGCTCTCAGAGCATTTAGGCACATAAATAAGAAAAACACCGTCAATTCGTTTAGTAAAGTTATAGAGAATGTACGATTTGAATAATCTTTACATTTATATTGAAAAAAGATATTTTTATTATTATTTTTCTCTGATAATCGAAAATGCCATATAATTATGTTATTGATATTTTATTTACGAGTAATAGTCAACACACAATCTTATGATGTTATATCACGGGACACATATCTTGGACCTAAGGCGCGAGACAAGCAATGCTTTATAGTAATCAATGCTTGGTGAATGTGAGCTCGTCCACCGCAGTAGCACCCCGTGCTATCCTCAAAAGACATCCAAGAAACGTGTACTGCGCTTATAGAGCACATTTTAGGTACAAGATACATGTTCTGAGCAATATACTTTCATATTCCACCTTTGAATGATTGAATTAAATGTCGACCTTTACGAGAACGAATACCGTAAAAGACTAGAGTACTTTTCAGCTAGAAAATGCTCCTGTTGTTTTAGATAAAGAATGTTTAGACGGTCGTATATTAATGTGAGCGAAACTGCTGGTAAAAACTAATCCGTCAACAGCATTGGATGGTTGTGTGTTGACTGTTATATTGTATTAGATTTATTGCAGAATTTACTTGACTTACTAACAGTACATGATTGAAAACGTTTTTTTTTCTACTATCAGCCCCCCTAGACAAGTGGCAATTCGTTGCTCGACGTATGATGGAATAGAATGACAAATGTATAGGATTTGACGTTTTTGACATTCGTTGACGCCTGTCATATACGTCAAATCCCATACATTTGGCATTCTATTCCATCATACGCCGAGCAACGAATTGCCACTTGTCTAGAGGGACAGGTCTGCTATTCTTGTTTTTGTCGACCACAGACACTGCAAAAATGCCATTTAAATTTAGGCTTTACAGTTACGCTGTTAAAGTCTGAAATTAAATGGCATTTTGTTGAATAAACGAAAGAATGTAATGAACTCTTTTTCATTTAATTTGGACTGTAAGTCCCGTATTCTAGAATGGTACTCAGTTCTGAATTTTGATTTATTTGAGGCCTTAGCATGCCGCCGTAGACATATCTCTTCGCTTCACTTCGACCAATGAAGTTGATTAGATATGTCAACATCATGACGTTTTGGTCACGTGACACTTTTTTTCCAGCGATTTCATTGGTCGAAGTGATGTATCGATTTTGTCGATATCCGTCATGCTAAGGCTGAGGCATCTCTTTAGTAATTTACGTAACTCATTGAATAAACTAGTAGTCAAGTAATTTTTGCAACAATTACTTTAAAATCGAAAGTATAAAATACATTCTCTATGTAACCGTTTATATCTTTGGAAGGTGCTATAGTTGGATTTGGTGGGAGAAAAATTGTTGTGAGGTCGCTTGCCAAGCGATATAGGGCGCAGAAAGCAACTTGTGTATTTATAAAAGAAAAAATCGTGATGACAGATGATAGTCTGTCGAGTGATGTGATAGTGATGACTTGGTCGGCAAAGTAATCACTGGAGTGATGACTTGGTCGACTAGGTGATACCTCGATCGGTTAAGAAATAGTCTGCTTAGGCTCCGTTTTCACTGTGTTGTATTGTTGCTTTTTTATTATTGTTAAATGACTTTATTTATCTCGACTATTTGTCGATTTTTTTATCTTATTATTACCTTACGTAAAACGTTATTATTGCATTATAGTAATGTCTGACTTACCCAACGGGATTGTTATAAAAATTGTTTCAGACAGTATTGTTATAATTTAACCAGTTATACTAAATTTTATCCGAGTGCATAATATTAATTACGTGAAAACAACACAGTGGGAACGCGACGTAAGTTATACTTTAATTTTTTTCAGGTAGAAAGTAAT
Source organism: Eilema depressum (assembly GCA_914767945.1). Taxonomy (NCBI): domain Eukaryota; kingdom Metazoa; phylum Arthropoda; class Insecta; order Lepidoptera; family Erebidae; genus Eilema; species Eilema depressum. The sequence continues at coordinate 6,262,249 of OU612040.1, forward strand.
AATCAATATAATTGATCAATAATCTGTAATACAATTCTTATGTTTGTTAATTTATTTAATTATAATCAGATTGTAATACAAAAATGTGACGTTTATATAAATATTGTAGATTAAATTGGTTATTGATTTCGACCATTAGTGATGAATTAGTCGGCAGTGATAATTTGGTCGGCAGTGATGACTTGGTCGACAGTATAAAAGTTAGCTTCTGGGCCCCATGTTATTCAAATGTATTGTTTTAAACATTAAATCGAGTTAATTTTTTATACCATTTATATGTAATTATTTTATATATTGACTTGAATGATAGCCAAATTGTTAACTTAAGAATTTAATTGATTTTTAAACATGTAAGGCAGCAAATTCTATGTGCGAAAGTAATATTTTGCAGTTACGATAGTGGTGACCAAATTCTTCTTCATCCTAGCGTTAATCCAGACCTTGGAGTCTGGGGTCCGCATTGTACTGTACTACTGCAAATTGGTACTATCATATAGGATGTTGAACATATTTTATATATACGATTTAACTGTTCGAATATTAGGCAAAATAAAATGATATAATTTATTTTATTGATATATTCTATACTAGTTGATGCACGCGGCGCCGTCCGCGTATAACTCAGTTATTGAAGGAAAAACGTGTTGAACACTTTTTGGGTGACCAAAAATAATGGAACAACCACCGAACGCGTGACGTGACGTCAGACTTTGCTATTTTGACGTCACGTTTTTACTGCTATCGGCAGTTACGAAAGACTGTCATGTTTTTTTTTTATTTTAGTCATATCTCCGGTTCTACCAAAACATTATTTGCGTTTTTCCTAAACAAAATTTATCATCTGTTAATTTATTAATGTTATTTTTCTACTATGGCTAATATTCCAACAGTTGATCACAATACACGTACTTTCTATTAGATGGAGCCGTTGGAACATTCGTTTACTTATTTTGATGTATTTTTTTTAATCTACCTTCATTTTTCAGAATATTTTTAGATCTACCCTCATTTTTTTGTTAAAGATTTTTTATGGACTTTAATATATAATCATTGAAAGATGCGAATGATTGAACGATTTGGCCGATGTAGTACGTAGTTCTATCGCCGGTTGAAAGTAAAAAGTACTTAAGCGACAATTACTGTTAGAAGGAATAAAGGGTTAACTGACTTTTAAACTCTCGCGTTCCATGATATACAATAATGTTAACGGGAATTAACGCGATCATGGTATAGGTACATACATACCTTTGATTTGCCTGACGTTTCGACCAGGTTACACCGGCCGTGGTCACAGGCTGACTGGCTCAGCGGTGCACGCCCGCCGTCTTCGAATCCGTGAGGTAGTAAGTTCTTCATCTACCCGCACATCTTCGAGATTTTTCACATTTTGTTGTCGCCATGTACCGTCACATACTACACTCACTGTGTCCCTATTCCGCAAGCCAACTGTCCGGTGTCTATCCGACTGCGCAGAAAAGCGAGGTTGCATGTTGTTTATCACTGGATTCCATGTTGCTGATAATTTAAACCCATCTTCCCGATTGAAATTTTTATGTTTCTTAATTTCAATCGCTTCACGTACAGCTCTTGAATAAAAGTGACGTTCGGTGGAGAGGACTTGCGTATGGTGGAACTCGATCCAGTGATTGGTGCCTGCCACCAGTAGGTGCTCTGCAATCGCAGATTTGTTTGTCTGGCGATTCTTTACAGCTGCGATGTGTTCTTTGACCCGTTCAGCAATAGTTCGCTTCGTTTGGCCTATGTAGGAACTACCGCAACTGCAATCTATCTTATAGACATCTTATTTCAATCGGGAAGATGGGTTTAAATTATCAGCAACATGGAATCCAGTGATAAACAACATGCAACCTCGCTTTTCTGCGCAGTCGGATAGACACCGGACAGTTGGCTTGCGGAATAGGGACACAGTGAGTGTAGTATGTGACGGTACATGGCGACAACAAAATGTGAAAAATCTCGAAGATGTGCGGGTAGATGAAGAACTTACTACCTCACGGATTCGAAGACGGCGGGCGTGCACCGCTGAGCCAGTCAGCCTGTGACCACGGCCGGTGTAACCTGGTCGAAACGTCAGGCAAATCAAAGGTATGTATGTACCTATACCATGATCGCGTTAATTCCCGTTAACATTATTGTATAAAGGGTTAACTGATATAAAGATGCTAATATGTCACTTAAGACATTTTCTTTTAAACGTAAATGACTATGCGTTTGTCTGCAACCCAAGTGGTAATTAAAATTCTTTTTCGATAAAACAAATATATCTATATTACACCTTGTAATATTGGCTATCTGCCAGAGAAAGTCCCGTCAAAATCGGCCCAGTTATTTCAGACATTACCTATACAAACAGGCAGACAAAACTTTAAGTGCTGTGTATTCATTTATTGAAAGTCTGTTACAAGCAGACAATTATCTTATTATTTGTATAGATTGAGTTCAACAGTGAATGTCGCTTAAGTACTTTCTACATTCAACCATCAAATATTGGCTACGAACCGTTACGACGTCAAAGTTTGGACCTCATCCATCTTATATACCTCGGGACACGTATCTTGAACCTAAATCACAAGACAAACTAGGCCGTAGCGCGCGGATTGTTTTGTAATAATCTATGCTTAGTGAATTTGAGCTCATCCACCGCAGTAGCACCCCGTGCTATCCTCAAAAGACACCCAAGAAACGTGTACTGCGCGTATAGAGCACACTTTATGTCCGAGAAATATAAGAGAAGGTGTTTGTGATAGGGTCCAAAATATGAGGTCGTAAGGGTAAAGGTATGATTCCGTAGCCGACCGCATACGACGACTGCCGACGCATGCAGCACATGCGCGTGATTCATTGCGGCTTCTCAATGTCTCCCTTTTATCCGTATCGGAGTTTAACAAGTAAAGGTTCAACCCCACCAAACGGACGGCATCGGCCCGGATTTTACAATCTTTAAACAAAATAAATCTTATATCACAGCATTTAAAGTTTATATTACCAAGTCACGCATGACAGCTTGACGTGCGTCATGCCGCCGCACGTCGCTGTCAAGCTGTTGTGCGTGACTTGGTAATATAGACTTCAAACACTGTGATAATAAGATTTAATTTTGTTTAAAGATTGTAAAATCCGGGCCGATGCCGTCCGTTTGGTGGGGTTGGGCCTTAATGAGTACGCTGTATGTGCTGCATGCGTCTGTCGTTGTGGTATGCGGTCGGCTGTAGAATCATATCTTAACGCAGCCCAATTACGTTTGGTGAACTCATATATTTTAGTTATAAGTTTACGTTATATGTAGTATATAAGTTGTATAATATTTATGTTTTCCGTATAAAGGTGCGTACAAATTATATAGCATAACATGTTATAAAACAATGTTATATAACATGTTTCAGTAATGTAGACACTGAAGTTATTACTATGTTGCAATGTTATAAAACAATGTTAGATAATGTGGACGTGTTATATAACACAAGTTATACAACATGTTACATAATCTGTACGCACCGTAACATAGAAGTACAAGTGGCTTCCGTACAGTTCATTGTTTGCAGTTGCGATCTCACGGTGCGTCGTGGGATGTGTTAGGTATATTATATAAAACAACTACAATAAACATGTGTGGTTTTTTTAATTTTGTGTTTCATTTTTAGTGGTTTTATTGGTTCTGGTTAGACTCGCAACAAACAGTCATCATCTGCATATAGACCCGTGTAACGAAGGGAAAAATTAGTACACCGACTCTCGCACAGTCCACTGCTGGACATAGACCTCTTCCGATGTTGGGAGGCTTTGGTGGGTTGGTATAGTTTTATTTCGAGTTTTCCTTCTATCGCAGTGATATCGTCTGCTACCCGCAGTACGGTTAAGATGTCCGGTCAACCGGACTATGGAAAATATTAATTTCCCGTAGTTATACGGTTAAAAAATATAACATTCAGTGTGGACACTGAAAAAATTAGTGGTCCGGTCAACCGGACTATGGAAAATATTAATTTCCCGTAGTTATGCGATTAAAAAATAGTAAATATAAAATAGTAATAATAATGCGTCCTTTCGGACGGGGACAATTTACGCCGTTTTACACGATTGCTGAAATTGGCTCCGCTACAAACATGCACTAAGAAGCTCAGTCAGTCGGGGCTCGAGATCTTCTACTAGAGCAAGGACCCACTCTCGTCCTAGAATGCCGTCGGGTTTCGGGGCGGTTTTATTACTTCTTGGCTCCAGCATTGCACCGCCAGCTCTAGTTCTACCCAAGTGACCTCGAGTCGCCGTCATCCACACTGGGCGCCGTGCTCAGTAGTCTGTGGTGGAACGTGTTCCGTCGGCTGCGCTAGGAACAGGGAGCCATCAATTCCTTTGAATAGCACTGGAGGGTTTCCTCTACAGAGTCACCAGCAGGGTTAAGGGCCTGCCCCTCCCCCCCCTAGATCCGGCCCTGCTTCCGCATCCAGTCCGTCCCAGCCACCTTTCAGATTAATTTAATATAGACCATAAAATTTTATCAAACTAGATTTGATTTGGTCCGGTCAACCGGACTATGGAACAAAATAAATTTTCCATAGTCCGGTTAACTGTACTATGGATATATTTTTTTACCCATAGTCCGGTTAACCGGACAACTCAACCGTACTACGGGTAATAGATGGTATTTTTTGTGATACTTGTATTCTTTATCCTTCACCACACGGATATCCGTCTTATAAGTGCAAAAAAAAATAGCCTTTCAGTCCAGAATGTCTAATTCCCAAAATGTCAAGCTGTTTCAAAATGTCAAGTTCCCATAATGTCAAGTCACTTTCAACAAGTTGAAACAGCTTGACATTTTGGGAATTTGACATTCTGAACTGGAAGGATAAATAGGGATAACTACTAAATTAAACTCATCATTTGTTTTACTTTGTAGCCACAGACACTTCGCATGTGCGTCTGTGTCCACATCTTTATGCATAAACTTAATGATTTCTCACAATTCCTTACACCAAAACTCAAATTAAATTTTAGACAAACCAAACAAGACAAAACTTAGGACTTTTACAAAATATTCAACAAACGGACGAACACATGAACACTTACACTCTAATTATTTTTGTGCCCGGCTCCCACTTATAGGGGTTGATACCGGTTCTGACTTTCTTCACGATATTATTCACAACAGAAGGCTTTTTCACCGATTCCAATGATGTATAGTAGACTATATTAGTCGCTGGATCGTAGCTTAGACTCTCGTCAGATTTTCGCCTCGACACCTCGGTGAAAGATTCTTGAGTGAGCGTGGATGACGTATTTATTCTTCGGATGCCGCTGTGGGATCTGTCGACGCTCTGGACATTAATCTTGCCATCTTCGGATATCATGTCGACGTGGTTCGTTGGTCGGATGTTGAGGATACCGGAGCAGCTGTGGAACTTCGAGAACTTGTCGTGTACCCGGTGTTCTAGGTCCACGTGCAGACTCAGTTGACGTCTGTGGAGAGATAATTCAATAAATAGTCTTGTTTGTAAGGTACCAACAAAGACACTACAGGCTGTGCCAATCTGACAGGGTCAATATGAGCACATCGTGGTGCCACACCCGAAAGGGCCATCTCGATACTGGAGCCCTGGGTCAGTCAGGCTATGAGGGATATATCTTGGGCAATCTAGCACCTCAGCATCTGAAGACACAAGACGGCGTGCGGTTTTAGTTGGTTCGAGTCCGTCATAACCGGCGGGGGGAGGAGGTACCCCAGTGGACATCCGAAGGAAAAAAAATGTAGGTTCACTTGCAGATTGACGAATGGAAATATTGTAAAAAATAAACAACTTACCGGTAATCGAAATGCTCACCACACAAGTGGCAGACGACAGGAGCAACACTTGCGCCTTTGGACGTCACTGTCGATTCACCAGACGAATACTTCGGAGCATCAGGCTTCCGATTCAGATTCACCAAGCTCACCGTCCGCTTGTCCGACGAATCGGAACTATCGCCCGCCGTTTCCGTCTGCAAATTCGACATCGAGAATCGATTCTTCTTCATCTCCGTCAGAATCTGATCAGGGTCGGTGATCTTCTCGAAAAAAGAAACGATCTTCTTTAGTTTGTCTTCTGAGACATCGCATCTTGTCAAGTTAGGGTCTGTTTGAGTATCGCTAGCCCTCTTTTGAGTGAAATGCCTCACACTTGTAGGAGTGGTGACTTTTGGAGTGAGCTTCGTTATGCCGATATGTTCGTTTTCGTGGACGAATTTGTCGTACTCTCTCTCGAAGCCTTCGTGGCAATAATGGCAGATGTATTTCCTGTCCGTGAAGTGGCAGAGGTTCAGGTGATCGTGGTAGTTTATTATACCTGGAAAATGGTTTTTATTAGCATTCTTTCACTTTGTAGTTAACATATTCGGAGTGTATAGAAGTGCTCGTGCAGGTGTGCTATCTGTTCTGTAAGCGATGAGCTGGTTAGGCTACCAAGGTGCGGTTGCCATTTGGATGTATGAAGGATTAGTGGTATTTTAACTCCGTGCCTCGGAGAGCACGTTAAATGTCGGCCCCGGTTGTCAATAGTCGTTACTTCGTTAGATCAAGACGGGAGCCTAGGTACTTATACGGGCGACCTGAACAACTATCAGTGGTTGGTTACTAACCATAACTCGGATTGGGAAGTCAGAAGGCAGTTGCTCACAATATAGCCGATTAAGAGAAGAGTATTTAAGCGGAACCTGGACTACAGGTGAAGGCTTCAGATGCGGCCGGGACTAGATCAAGGATGATAATGATATTTGAAGTGTTAAAAATATAAGGTTGAAAATATATTTGAACAAGGTGTTACTGCTACTATTATGGCAGCTGTTATGTGTGAAACAGCGACTGTGCCACATATTTTATTAACCTAAAGTGTAGGTACATTACCTATTTTCTAAAAATAATTGTGCGAGTATCATCTCAATCATGAAACTTAGATACTATCGGCTTTTAGGAAAGCGGCTACCGCCTGACTCCAAACCCTAGAGAACATCTACGTCAAAGTCTTGCCCGTTAATCAGCAGTAGTATCGGTTTACTAGCGAGGTTCACTCGGACCCAAAGCTCTTAGTGGAGTCCCAATACACCAATATGTCTACATCTAACAACTGTTGCGATATGGACTATTTAGTGGTCAGTTAGTCTAAATGTAATTTCAATGAAAGAAGATCTACTTACCATAAGACAACATCAAACATCCGGTGATAGGACATTGCCGTGGTGTGGTATCCATCAAACAGCTTCTCTGCACAGATTGAACGTAAGTCAAGATCACAGGACTCTTCATATCCCTAAGGGCAGTTTCAGATTGGATCTTCTTCGGCCGTTTCGTTCTCCTAAACCTCAACCCTCTCCGCCTTCGCTTTTCGCTATAATTATAGTGAGATATATTATTATCACTAGCAGCGTAGACATGGCCATTGGGCAAAACGTAATTCTTGTATCCTCTTTCGTGACGAATACCAAAGATTCTGTGAATGAAACTCTGGAATCTTGTCAATCTGCGTTTTTCGTTAAACATAAGGTATGGAATCGGATGTGGCTCATTCGTTTGGGTACATTCACATTCCTGTTCTATCGTCACATTGTGGAAATTATCTCTGGAATCTTGGGTAGCAGCATTTTCTACTGCTGTCGAAGAGCAGGACTGGTGCTTCATTTTGAGATCTCTGATCACAGCAGTCGCGATGGACTCTTTCTCTGAATCGTCTACTACAGACTGTTGGGTCACATCTCCACTTGAGATCTCAGTAGTGCCTGCACACGCATCAGTCTTCGTCCTGTGCGATCGTTTCTTCCTACGCTTTTTCGTCTGGATTTCCTCGTCCAGGTACCCTTCAGTACCATATGATTCAGGCAGTATCCCAATCACGCTGGCATCGTAGATTTGGAAAAGTTTTTTAAGACATTTATATTTTGCTTTGAGAACTTCGTGCTTTTTCTTGGGAACCCATTTTGTAGCCATTTGCTCCTCCTCATTTTCATTCCTCTCCGGTATACTACTAAGAGTAGGCTGCTTTTTGTACATCCCTTGGAACCAAATAAATAGAGTACAGAAAATTTTGATTACAAAAAAGAATAAGACACTAGCGATTATTTCGCAATTTCGATACGGTATCATAACTGTACGGCTTCTCAAATTGTAGATGATGGGTTTTTATTAAATATCTTGTATCTGTAGAGTGCATGATTTTGCAGTGACATTTTTGCGAAGTCCTGTCAGTTTTGAACGTGGAAATTAGGTACTTGCTGTTTTGATATAAGAAAACTCTTTGCGACCAGTGTTCGAGAATAATGAGTTTTGTTCTAAAGGGCTGCTTTAAAAACAAATATTTTATGAAATTCAGTACCCCTAGCACGAAAAAACTATCGTAAAGGTATGATTCCGTAGCCGTCCGCATACGACAACTACCGACGCACCCAGCAGATGTGCGTACTTCATTGCGGCTTCTCACTCAATGGCCCCCCTTTATCCGTATCGGAGTTTAACAAGTAATGGGTACGCTGTATCTGCTGCATGAGTCGGCAGTTGTCGTATGCGGTCGGCTATGGAATCATATCTTCATCGTAACGTACAGACCTACACTTATCGCGAGAACGGAACATTACGGGCGCTTTAGCCACTTTTGTGGCTGCTTCGAGTTTTTTGTGGCTGCGTTTGTGCCCGGTGCGTGTGAGCCGTTTACGGCTACGCTTATAGAGAACTAAAGTTTCGGGGGTAATAATTGTCTGACAAGCATTATTCTCTGAGCCTGTTCCCAACTAAGTTAGAATCGATTTTCCATTCTAACTGTGATGCGGCAGAACTTCAATATTTGCCGTGAGGCGACTGCCATCCGACCTCCACAACCAATCGGCGTTATCGAAGTTCGGAAGTTAGACTAGTCGGAATTTTAAGGCTACTCGTAACGATTGCCATAGATATTCGTGTGGCAAACAGACCTATTTACAAATAGGTACCCATATTCTTGCATACAGATATTTGCACTGAGCAGGGATCGAACCCGCGCCTCCTGCGTAACGGCTGCGTTCACTACCGCTACGCCACAGAGGCCGTAAATGTAAATGTGTCCGTGTGCGTAAATGTATGAAAACTGCAGGAAATATATGCCAGTGGTTGGCGTTTTGGGGCTGTGGCCATTGGCCGGTGTGCAGCAGCCCTAAGGGGTCCGGAATGGAAAGGGGACTCTTTTATTCGCACTTAGCCTCTTTCTTGGGCCATTGTGCGTCCCTAAGGGGTCCATTACACGCTTATGCAAGCGTCATGCATCACGCCGTCAATCATGAATGTTATTGGTCAATCACGGCATGATTGATGGTTAAACTGACAGCAAAACCTACCGTGTAATGGACCCCTAAGCCTTATAGATTTTACATAAATACATACATATACTTACGCCTGAAAATCCCCGAAGGGGTAGGCAGAGGAGTAATAACATCCACATTTCGCCAACTATGATTTTCAGTCCCGCGTAATAGGGAGCGAGCCTATTGCCGTCTAGCGGGCACTTTGGTTGGCTGTATGTTTACTGTCGGATGGAAAACAGCCCTATCCCTCAGTCGCCTTTTATGACACTCACAGGAAGAGATGAGGTGGGCCCTATTTTACTGCACCGGGAACCAACACGGTTTGATATTTTTACCCGACTACGGCGAAGCCAAATGAGGGTTATGATTTTGACAGGCTATGTATGTATGTTCGTTTGTTCCCTCATAGCCCTTCAACTACTTATTAGAACTGGACAATTGAGGTATCGTTAGAAGCGTCTAGATCGTCCGCTGGTTATAGGCTATATCACGTGTCACTAAATGTAATGTGGCGCCCTCTAGCGGTCATTAAAAATACTGCATTACAAAATAAACTTGAGATAAAAAGACCGTGTTTGGTATCAAATTAAAGGGTAAATTTCAAATATGTGTAAATTATTAGGTGTTGCTTGCCCCAAAAAAAATATAAATAAAAATTAAGTTTAAAACTAAAACCCGACTACTGCAAAATCACACTCTAAGAAGTATTAAACAAGAAAATATCAAGAATAGCCGTGGTCGTATGCCACTCCTAACAAAACAATTTATTCTAGGAAAAAGTGTATTTTCTTGTTTAATACTTTTTAGAGCGTGATTTTGCAGTAGTCGGGTTTTAGTTTTTAACTTAATTTTTATTACAACAAGATTCTAGTGACAAATAAAAATACAAAATTCTTGCAAAACCTTTATTTATGTACAATAAATAACTATATTAATTATATCTTAGATTGTCAATAAAGTATTTATATGTATATAACTAATTAAGTACATAATTGTCTATATAAATAATATCACTTGTTATTTAACCAAATGCATCCTCTGGCATCAGCATGCCTGTAACAATTGGAAATATAAATTAGGTGTAGATATTAGCATCATCTCTCTTAGCGTTAATTCCCAGTCGCATCCGAAGCTTTCAGCTCGGAGTCTGGGGTCCGCTTTACCAGTCTTAACTACGGATTTGGCTAGACCTCGATTTTTTCCGTGAAGCGATTGTCATCTGATCTCCACAACCCAATGTTAACATTAGGTGATATCGAAGCTTTGCAGCCAGACCGTTGTTGTTAGACTTTTTAGGGCTCCAACTACCCGTAACGACTGCCATAGAATGTTCTTATGGCAACCGGGACCAACGGCTTAACGTGCTCTCCGAGGCACGACCAGCATCACGCCTTTGTCCCAATAAGGCAGGTAGTTGCTACGATCCTTGCATACGTCTTTCGGCTCTTCTACTTTCATAATCATTTTTCTACATGCTCGCTAGCTGTGGGTATCTACTCAAATTTTTCAAAAAGAAAAGAAAATAAACAAGAATAAAGAGTCAAAAAGAACCTGCGAACCTGGAACACCCTTGCGTTCATCCCCAATGGTAACCCTCATTCAATGGCTCTTTTCCTTTACCTTACCATCACATGAGGTGAAGGAGTCCTGGAGCGGAAGGCGTTACTTGTTAAGCTGGTTTTTTTTAATAAAGAATATTAGCAACCGAAATTACTTACTAATATTTCCTGTAACTCCTTCAAGTAAGCTAAATTGCTTGTGCTAACGTCGGTAGTGTAATGGCCAGGATTCGAACCCGGGACCTCTCGATCGTAAGGCTGACTCCACTAAGCTACCGACGCTTTTGACAACTGTATCGGAATACCAACTTACCCGCTATGCAGGCTGTCATGAAGCAAATACCGCATCCAGCGAAGAAAGCTCGCAGAGCGATCTACAATCAGAATGAAAAAGTTCAGGGCTCTTCTCGTGGGTATCGTAGGTGACTAAGGGGTAGGGCTGTTCTCCACCCAACAGGCCAGCCCCTCTAGACAAGTGGCAATTCGTTGCTCGGCGTATGATGGAATAGAATGCCAAATGTACGGGATTTGACGTATATGACGCGTCAACGAATGTCAAAAACGTCAAATCCTATACATTTGTCATTCTATTCCATCATACGCCGAGCAGCGAATTGCCACTTGTCTAGAGGGGCAGGGCAGTCCACTGAAAAAGACTCATCTCTTTCTGTGGTTGTCGGGATGTTCTCTTCTCCATCCGATAGCAAACATACAGCCCACGACAAAGTGCCTGCTAGATGGTATCAGGGTTAGAAAATCAATTTGGAAACCAGATATGGCCCAGGGCCACCCCAGCGAAGGAAATGTTTTATTGGGAAACCTTACACCCCGGTATTTGAAAATCGAGACTTGTTCAGAAAAAATCACGAAATATCACCAGGGGGGAGACAGGGGAATATTGAGATTAACGCGCGATTTTTATCACGGGCTCTTGTACCTATTAAATCTACCTATCTAGATTTGACAAAGCGGCTGATCGACGCTACGCGTGACCAGAAGGCTGGTTATTATCTTGCACAGAGAATAAGCATTGCCATTCAACGTGGCAATGCTGCCAGCCTTCTGGGAACGTTACCGGTCGGTGACGATGTGGAGGAATTTCACGACACATTATGCATGTAAATATTTTATTTATTTAATTTAGTTTATTTTAGTAATAATAGTTCGTAGTGATAATTTAATTTAGTATTATTTTTAACTTGTAATTTTCCTTGCAAATAAACGTTCTCATCTTCTATTAATATAAAAAAATAAAACCCATCGAATTGAGAACCTCCTCCTTTTTGAAGTCGGTTAAAAATGAATCCCTAAATGTGTTGCTAAGAGCAAATCTCGAGGCGAAATTGCTAAAAACATCACGTGATTTGGGCAGATCTGGGCCTCAAATTCTGCTAAAGCACAACCACTGTCACACTACAGGGACTGCCCGAAAATTCCATTGGATTTTAGCATTTAAAGTACCTACCCAATGCAATTAAAGTTTAAAATTAAATGGCTTTTTATAGTGTAATGAAACTCTCATCATTTAATTTTTGACTGTAAGTCTATAGAGATAAGGTCTATTTAATACCATTTTTTGCAGTATCTGTGATAAGATAGTGGTTGTACTTTAGCAGAATCGAGGGCCTGCTGGGGTCGACGCTGATACTCACACTGGACAAGGTCTCCCTCTGGTTGGGCGCGATGGCGGCGATGGCTCCTATCATGATGCCCGCGGAGCCGGGGTTGGTGAACCCGCACAGGGAGTACGTCGCGATCAGCTCAGAGCGGGGCTGCAATTTGTAATTGATTTGTAATATCGATTCTTTAACCTTTTTTTACAACTTAGGTGGCAGACAAGCCCACGGTTCACCTGATGGAAAGTGGTTACCGAGTTCTACGGACTTATTCAATACTAGGGGCGTTACACTCGTGATGTAGACCCTGAAAAAACCTTCTTGAAGAACACCATTTTTTTATACAACTTAGGTGGCAGACAAGCACACTGTCCATCTGATTGAAAGTGGTTATCTTGGCCTATGGAAGTATGCAACTCCAGAGGCGTCACATTCGCGCTGCCGACCCCGTAAGAACCTAATACCCTTCTTGAAGAACCCCATATTAATGACCTAAGGCTAATGTTAGGGAGCCCACGTAGGAAGGTTTAGGTGTAGAAGAATTAATTATTATAACAACAGAGTCACTGAAGAACTAATTCTCAAAATGGCAATTTATTTAAATCCAGATGATATCGATCACCATTCCAGATGCTGACAATCCCAGGGGGGCAAATTTTTAAGACTCGCAGCAACCATTGTAACTATATGTAGGTATGGGCTCATTAACCATTACAAACAGTATGTAGGTATTACCGAGAGCAGTCCCTCAGCTTTCATCTCTCCCAAACGCTGGTACGCCACGAACTCGTTCACGATGGTCTTCAGACCTATCAGAGCACCCACGTGCTCGCATTCCTCCCATGGGACACCTGAAAGAGATACACTGTTTTATGAATTAGGTACTAGATTTAATGCTCAGTGCATGCTCGACAGCTTCTGTGGCGTAGCGGTAGTGAACGCAGCCGCTACGCAGGAGGCGCGGGTTCGACCCCCGCTCAGTACAAATATTTGTGTGCATGAAATATGGGTATTTGCATTGGTCTAGTCGTGCCTCGAAGAGCACGTTAAGCCGTCGGTCGCGGTTGCCATAAGAACATCTATGGCAGTCGTTACGGGTAGTTGAAGCCTTAAAAAGTCCAACAACAACGGTCTAGCTGTAATGCTTCGATATCGCCTAATGTCACCTTTGGGTTGTGGAGGTCAGGTGGCAGTCGCTATTGGCAACACCAACACAGTCATCCGTTTCCGGTCTTTATATTATGTTCAAATGTTCATTCTACTTATGTCAATCGTTGTAAGGAGTTGTGCTTTGTCCTGCCTTAATTAAAACTAAAAATGTTCACAAAAACAATGTTCACAAAACTCACCCATAACCCAACACAGTGGTATAAAAATCTTCCCAAGAATGAACTCCAGGTTGAGATAGGGGTTGCCCAACAACCCCCCGCAGTACCCAATGAACCCATTGATGAAAGATATCATCGCCACAAAAGCCACGATATTAGCTATGATGTTGAGTATCAGACTGATGCCGTTGGTGGCCCCTCGAGTGGCCGCCGAGAGAGCTGACTGATCTTGGCTGTGGATAAGATAAGATTAATCTTACGATGCGTACACATTATATAGCATAACATGTTATATAACATGTTTCAGTAATGTAGACACTGAAGTTAGTACCTACAATGTTGCAAAGTTATAAAACAATGTTAGATAATGTGGACGTGTTATATAACACAAGTTATACAACATGTTACATGATCTGTACGCACCTTTAGTTTATTCCTTACACAAAGGATTGGCATTGCCATTCAACGTGGCAATGCCGCTAGCCTTCTGGCCACCCTCCCAGTTGACGTCGATGGGGGGGAATTTTTTGACGCCTAAACCTGCAGCTTTGTATACGGGCACCTCAGACTAAAAGAATAATATAGACGGAACGTATAGAACCAGCGTGTGAAGTCACATAAAGTGATACTAAAGTAGCACCATTTCGCTCGCACTCGTGCGTGCACACAAAGAGTGCGAGTGATGAAGCTCGAAGGATAGGTCTTACGATATTTTTTGTCGTGTGAAAAATCCCCACGGATGCCTCCCCCGCCAGAGCCGGTGGGGGGTTATTTCGGACTCGAACCGACTAAAACGCACGCCGTCTGTGGGCCCTCGGTAGCCGGAGGTGATATTATCGTGGACATATCCCACGTCGTGGACATATTCCTCGAGGATAGGTCTTACCTGATCACAGGTTGTATATTTTCCACTGTGGTTAACGATCTTCTGGTCTCCGGCATCATGAGCTTCGCGAAACAAATGGATGCGGGAGCAGACATGATGCTGGCTGTCACCAGATGCGCCGGGTCTGCTCCGAAGCCGATGTAGGCGGCGAGGATGGTGCCTGAAAGGAGAAGAAACTTTTCAGGTCTTGCGTTTGGTATTTTGTTGTAGGTTTTTTTTAATTTATTTATAATTTTAGGTTTCAAGGACTTCCTTTCATTGGATTTACCATGTTTCTTAGAGAGATTTAATCCTTATGATTGACACTATCGATTGATGCCATAAAAATACAGGATGTTAGGTACTTTTCGGATTTTAGTCGGTTCGATTACCGGGTGTGGCAAGCGAATATTTAAAAATCTTTGAATGCAGTTTTGTTTCTTTTTAAAAATAAAATGATGTCTCCTTTAAGTAAAATGAGCTAACTTAAGGATTTAAGGTACTTTCCCTCCATGTGGCATCGCCGTGGGATGCCCTGTATATAAAAGGCAGCCTAAGGATACAATTTCAAATAGTCCTTACATACTGAATGTTTGCGGGGGTGACTACCGTCCGACCTCATAACTCCAAGAGGGCAAAAGATCATGGTGTGATTCCGTACGTCCAGAAAATAGATTACTTAGTAGGTACATTTCTGATCACATCTTACCAGAAACTGTGGCGAACCCAGAAGACATGACCACGAACAGCTCGGACGGTGTCAGCATGGAGAGATATGGCTTGATCAATAGTATCGACTCGGTCTGGAACAGGCGCAAAAATGTATATATATATAATAAATAACCATTAGGTATTGTATAAGCGCAGCGTAGGACGTCCACCCACAAGGTGGACAGACGACCTCATTAAGGCCGCGGGAACGCGCTGGATGCGAGCCGCTTCCAACAGGTCTTATTGGAGATCTATAGGGGAGGCCTATGTCCAGCAGTGGACTTCCTATGGCTGAAATCATGATGATGATGATGATGATGGCTAATACATTCAGTATTAGCCATGTTTTAATTTTGAAAGCGAGGCTATCAGCGGATTTTACTATGGCCTACTAAAGCTAAACAAAGATTAGGTATATACCTACCTTTTATTTCAGATCTCTCAGATTACCCTATCGATCGAGTGATGCCATCAAAATACAGTATCCTATCCTAGTAATCCTAGGAAATATGAAAAAAAAATATCTCTATTTTTTAAATTACCTAACTTCTATTTTTTTAAATCTTTTAACGATATTACATAAGCGATTTTCAACTAGCAGACCTTCGATTCTGCTAAAGCACAAAAAGCCATTTCATTTTAAACTTTAAAAGGATAAACTTATAAAGGCTTAAATCAAATGGAATTTTCTCGCAGTCTCTGTGGTGTGACAGTGGGCTTTAGCAGAATCGAGGCCCATTTTTTTTTTTTTTTTTCAAATATTTTTGAACTCTTTTTTGTATTTTGGGACACTGTACATAGAGTCACATACCATGCCCAGGAACACGTTGCCCACGGCGATGACGCTCTCACAGACGGTAGTCCCAGTGGCCGCCCGCAGCACGTGGCCCAGCTTCAACACGAACCACTGCAGCGCCCCCCAGAAGAACAGCACCTCCACCAACATGCTGAAGAAGAAGATTACTGGAAGAGTCTGCAACCGGAAGAATATATATCAGATTTTGAAAATAGTGATAGAATCAATGAGTACATATTTGACTTCAATCTTTAATTTAATCTTTCGTAGTCTCCACTGCTCGTAGTTCTTTGATGGATTTTGATACCTTGGAGAGAGGGGGTTAATTCGTTATGTGGTTTTTTTATACTACTTAGGTCGCAGACAAGCACACGATCCTCTTGATGGTAAGAGGTTACCGTGGCCTATGGGCGAGTGCTACACCAGGGGAGTCACACTCGTGCTTACCGACCCTGTAAGAACTGAGAGATTCTGTGCCGTCAGCGCGAAAGATAAGTAGGACAAAGCCTTTGGTTTTCCCACTGATAGCACAAAATCTCTCCAGTGAGCTCTGGCTACGCTTTTTTGTTTGCTGTCATCTAGAAAAGGGGTTCATGGAGAAAAAAGCTTTAGAAATCCTGCCATACAATAATTTCTTCAAAATAAAATACTCACACTGAATGCAAAAACTCCTTCAACTCGGACTAAAAGATGGCCAAAGGCAAATGCTGCACCATCCACACCGTACGACAGGAACGTTGCTACCTGATGAGAAGTAAGTAAAGTACTTAGATGGCTCATAGTTAAGTAGGTACTTACAATAATTAGGTATACTAGGTTATTATAAAAATATGGAGAAAAAAAAAATATACAATCACTTACAAAATATACATAATAATATACAAAACTATGCTATACGTACAACAAAAAAGTGACCGTAACGTTAGGCATCGAAAAATTCCTCCCCATCGATCTCTACTGGGACCGTGCCCAGAAGGCTGGCGGCATTACCTCGTTGAATGGCGATGCCAATCTTCTGAGCGAGGTAAAGGCCAGCCCTATGGTCACGGGAAGCGTCGATTAGTCGCTTTGATATTTCCTTGAATAGCGCGCGCGCGCTTGGACCCCACGGACCCAACGTTTCGACTCCAAACGGCTCAAAAATGTAGCTACCAGCCACTATCAGCTAAATTAGTATATTTTCGCCGTTTGAGAGTCTTCGCTGATGCTGCAGTAGGTACTCAGAATAAATGCTAGTAGGTATATTTGTCACCTTCATCGTCCTATCATCGATATGCAGAAGATAGAATCAGTTGTTCAATTAACGGCCTGAATGTTATTCAGCTATTTGATCAAATGGCTAGGCAAATGGCTTGGATCTGTCGCAGCCAACTAGCTTAATCAGCAGCCGTTCTATTGACGGCCTGAATGATATTCAGTGATTTGATGAAATGGCTAGGCAAATGGCTTGGATCTGTCGGAGCCAAATAGCTTTATCAGCCGTTCAATTAACTGCTTCAGCTGTTAACTAGCTGGCGCCCTTCAATTATCGGCAAAAATAATATAGAAGGTCAGAATCTAGGAGTCATTGTCATTACCTTATCGGAGAAGCACTGCAATGCGATCCTACCAGGAGTCCAGGTTATGAACAGCACACCAAAGAGAAACTGAATGAGTAGACCCATCAACACGCTCCGCCAGTTGATACGACCGGGGTGAGCAGAGAACACGAATCCTGAGAACATCATTTAACATTAGAATTTAAAAAAGGGTAAAAAGTTCAGAGGCGTTGAAAAATTCCTTCTCATCGATGTTGACTGGTAACGTACGAAAAAGGCTGGCGGTATAGCCCCTTTGGATGGCAATGCCAATTTTTTGGGAAAAAGAGGCCAGCCCTTTAATCACGCAAAGAATCGACATTATAATTAAAATACGCGATTGCCCCGGAGAAGGGAGGGTCTCCAGGGCAAGAGGGGGCCATCTCAAAACCGGAAATGGCCCTGGGACGGCCGGGGTACAAGGGGAAAGGGCCTTAGGGCCAACTTACGTCCTGGCATCTGAAGACCTCTCTCTCATGGACGAAGCTAATTTCAAGTGGCAATACATTTATAGAATTGATTCATAAACGTCTTAAACGTCAAAATTCGTATCAATCCCATACATTCATCTTCAGTCGTCAAGGGGGGCTGAGCCGGAGCCGCACCGCACTCACCGCAGTCCGCTTTTATATACGACCGCTTCGGGTACTGCGGCGACTGCGGCGCGACTAGCTGTGCGAGGTTGCATAGAACTTCATGAAATTTTTAAAGAACAAGAACGTCGTCAATCTTTATGGGATAGCCAGATAGATAGATCCACCTTTAATGCAGGTTAGTTATTGGGAACGGCCGTTAGTCGGTTCAAATTACAATTCCGACAAAACCGCCTTCGTCAGCTGGTGAGGAAGGGATTCCGTGGGGATTTTCACACGAGAAAAGGTACATACACTACAAAGAAAACTTACCTAATAACAATAGAATTGCAAGTCCGAGCAAACCAATGAGTCTGGCTGGAGCGTCCCTGGCAGAGAAGTACAGATATATGCCGATGGCGGCTGGTATCGCCAGGCACAGGCCCCAGCGGAACAACCTGGAAAAACGCATGCGGAACATCTTTACTGTTATTAACAGCAATGTACAATTCATTAGATAATATTTTGATTGCTGCAATTATCTTAAATGCATCAATTATGTTACCGCGTAATACTTAAATATGAGATTTTGATTAGTAATCATTCCTATTACCTATTTCGAGCGCATATGGAAAGACACCATCTGTGCTACGGGCCACGGCAGTAGTGTACATGGTTTGTGATCAGATGAATTGTTCAACATGATGCCCACTGCTATATTCTAACTATCATCGCACCGCTCGCCACAGGCAGGGAATTCATCCTCACACATTGCGGCCGAAAACGGTGCGGTCTGCGCGGTGTTGCATACGTCCATAGGCCACGGTAACCACTTCCCATTAGGTTGGCCGTGTGCTTGTCATTAAACCACGCAAATTAAGTAAAAGACTCACAAATTATTCCACAATTGTCCACACACAGCCTCCACCCTCGTCCATATGACTTTCTCGAACCATTTCCCGATGAGTTTCTTCACCACCAAGAAGTATATTAAGAAGAAATATATAATACTGAGTAACGCGATGAGACTGCCGAAACCATAACATAGTTCTAGGGGCTCGTCAACTGGAAGAGGAGAAAAATAGGTGAATTAGGTATAATATATGTCGTTCGCTTCACGGAAAATATCGAGGTTTAGCCGAATCCGCAGTTGAGACTGGTAAAGCGGACCCCAGACTCCGAGGTGAAAGCTTCGAATGCGACTGGGATCCAATGCCTGTACCTAATACCGGGTGCTGAGCCGGCAATGTATGAAATGTTGCCAAGAAATGATGGCTTTTGTCTTCTTCTTCATCCTAGCGTTAATTCCCAGTCGCATCCGAAGCTTTCACCTGGGAGTCTGGGGTCCGCTTTACCAGTCCTAAATGCGAATTTGGCTGGACCTCGATATTTTTGAAGCGACTGATCTGATCTCCATAACCCAATGGTGACATTAGGCGATATCGAAGCATGGCAGCTATCTAGACCGTTGTTGTTGGACTTTTTAGGGCTCCAACTACCCGTAACGACGATACGACGATAAATGATGGCTTTTATAACCAACCAGAAAAACAATATCCGCAAATCCAATAACAAAGACCAAGCCGCTATTAAGTTTAGACCAAGAAGAAGAACTATTTAATTCACAGCGAGGGCATCAAAAGAACATGAGGTGAAAAATATTTGCACTTGAGTGCAACACGTAACTTTTCATCCAACCTCAGCGAGGAAATGACTAAGTAAATGAAAAAAAAATGGTGCGCGAAAAGTTAATTTAAAAAATGTACACCAAGGTGCGGAACCACCTTGGTCTGAGTTTTAACAAATTAAAAAAAGTTGTAAGTATGATAAATTCGGCAACATGGAGGTGGAAGTAAGATGTTTGAATTCACAAACTTAATTCACACGATATTCTAAATTCAATTTACTTTATCCTCTAGTCACTAGTGGATTTTTTCTCTCTCAGATATCGAAGAGTAAAAGTACTCTTTCCGAGATTGAGGGTTGAAAAAAAATTCATCTACATTCAGATACTTACCATAATTTAAATAATAATACAGGCAAGCCCCGAAGTATCCTATCACCAGTCCATTGAGGACGAACATCATGATGGTCTTCATTGAAGAGCTGTTCTTTTTGATGAAACTGCCGGTGGAAGTGCCGACTTTCATAAGGGTTTTCTCGAGCCACCCTGAAGGCTCGTACTCTATGTATTCGTGATGTATCTGTCGATAAGAAGACTTCTGTTTACATATCGCAAATTTGGAAAGAAAGCCCCCTTTCACTCCTTTTCTGATATTACAGAATTAGGAGAATTTTATATATTAACTTTACTTTATTAGTTGCCCGTGGATGTCGATTATCGCGACCAATCATAGCCTATGTCCTTTTCCAAGGTCTTATTCATCTCTGTACCAAATTTCATCAAAATCGGTTCAGTAGTTTAGGCATGAAAGCGTTACAGACAGACAAAGTTACTTTCGCATTTATAATATTAGTATGGACATGGATTTCTAAAGAATATCAATCAATTAGCCTATTGCAGTCCACTACTAGACATAGGCCTCTCCCAATGTACGCCATTCATTGCTCTCGATTCTCCACCTTCCGCATCCAGTCCACCACAGCCACCATTTTCAGGTCGTCAGTCCATTTGGCTACCGAATTGCCCCTTGTCGAAGAGGGCAGGGCAGTCAGCAACAGAGAGTTTCTGTGCCGTCAGCGCAGAAGACAAAGCAGGACAAGCCTTTGGTCTTCCCACTGACAGCACAAAAACTCTCCAGCGAGCTCTGCTGTGCAATTCAGTAAGCACGCACAAAGATGCAAGTCGCAATGTTGTGCTCGATAGCGATTGTCATTGGTCGATGACGTGACCTATTCCGACCAAAGACAATCTCTAGGTATCGAGCACGACGCGACGTTGCGACTCGCATCGTTGTGCTCGCTTACGGCCGTTCCTATTATCATACCTACAGTTTAAGGTAAAGGTAGAGATAGTTCCTTTGTCAAATCCTATTATTATTTTTTATTTTGCTACTATTAATTGCGTTACCGTAGAGATTGATGACGTTTTTATCCTTTCTAAAGGTGCGTACAGATCATGTAACATGTTGTATAACTTGTGTTATATAACACGTCCACATTATCTAACATTGTTTTATAACTTTGCAACATTGTACTAACTTCAGTGTCCACATTACTGAAACATGTTATATAACATGTTATGCTATATAATGTGTAATACGCACCGTAATGTCAAAACAGAACGGCCGTCAGTGAATTGCACAGCTGGCTAGGGCGGAGGTAGTTATTTCCCCAGTTTGACTGCTCAGTTGGGAGTGTTGGGACGGAAATACACCTCCATCAAAACATGTACTTCGTCTTTAA
The DNA here is from genome assembly GCA_914767945.1 of Eilema depressum. NCBI lineage: Eukaryota > Metazoa > Arthropoda > Insecta > Lepidoptera > Erebidae > Eilema > Eilema depressum. Next base: position 6,283,957 of record OU612040.1, read on the forward strand.
TACAAAACTTAAAATAGTAAGTAAGAAAGTAGGTAAGTACCTACCCTTACTTTAGTCATTCTTTCTATCAGATAGATTATAAGAATGGATTTAAAACTCATAAATTGAGTCAAGCTGATTACGGTGTTGTTTTTATTACCTACATTACCTACTTACTAAAAGCCTTTTGGCACGTTTTCGTGTTACTGAATGAACTGATAAAGTTATTTGTTATTGTTTTATTTTATCTAGAAGTATATCGCGTTTTTATGAACACAATTCCAAAAATAGGATTTCCTATTTAGGTAATCCTATTTATAATAATACTTAATACAGTTTTGCTTTATCAATTTCTGCAAAATGACCTTAAATTTGAATAATTTGATATTATGGGAAGTTTCCGTAAAACATTGAAATAAAACTAGTCTAAGATCGAGATTTATTATGTGTTTATCGCTGGACGCTAAAGTATACGAGTCCCAGAGTGGAGACCGCGAGGAAAATGAACGGAAAACCTGAAAAAGGTGGCTGGTATAGACTGAATGCGCAAGTCGGAGGGCCGGATGCTATAGAATAGAACACATTGGTAGAAGCATATTATCTCCAAGAGCGGACTGCAATAGGCTATCTTAATATTTTTATACACTTTTCCCGATATTTCGGTTGTGACAGCCATGGTAGGTACTGCTTTTCATTTATGTTAGTTACTAGCTTTTGCCCGCGGCTCCGCCCGCGTGGATGTCGGTTATCGCGACCAAACATAGCCTATGTCCTTTCTCAAGGTCTAATCTACCCCTATACCAAATTTCATCAAAATCGGTTCAGCGGTTTAGTCGTAAAAGCGAGACAGACAGACAGATAGACAGACAGACAGACAGACGAGAGTTACTTTCGCATTTATAATATTAGTAGGGATTAAAAAAATTACCTCTCCGTTCGTCTCAGTTTTTTCCGTTTCTCCCATTTCAGCTCTCCCATTTAGACCCTGTAAAGAAGAAAAAAATAAATTAGGTAAGTGCCTACTAAAATAGTTACCAAAATATAAACAAAAAATCCAGAAATATTGATTTTGAGACGGTATATGCACAAATTACCTAAATACCACTGGCGAACGAAGGGTCAAGATTTTCAAACGGGAAGCCGGTGGTTTTTTTTTTTTTATCGCGATCTACCTAATTTGTCACGCACCACGCGATTCATTGGTTAATCAATCAGCCCGTTGGAATCTTAGTGGCGTCGGTAGCTTAGTGGGGAGTCGACTTTAGTCGAGAGTCGAGAGTCGACAGGTCCTGGGTTCGAATCCTGGCCATTACACTACTGACGTGAACCCACTCCTAGCACAAGCAATTTAGCTTAGTTGGAGGGGTTAGCGGGAATATTGGTAATTTCGGTTGCTAATATTCTTTAAAAAAAAAAAAAAAAATTGACCATGTTATAGAGACCCCCTCGCCTATGCTAAATAATAAGAATGGAAAATGGCCTTTTTTTAACCTACTTTAAGGAGGAGGTTCTCTTCGATCGATTGGTGTGGCAGAGATCACGCAATCTCTAGCCAATCCCTTACGAATCTACATCCCCCACAAACACAAGACAAAGATTTATTTTATGATTAGAATTTGTTATTAGTCTGTAAGCCTTCTTCAAAAGTAAATAAAAAAAAATACACATATGAGAACAATACTCACTCAGCAAGGTTGTATCATTAAAAGAAAATTTTAACATTTATATCTAGACCAAATCACTTCTCTTGTCATTCAAAACCACATCACAAATGGTCTCACTAAACGCGTTGGTCTCGCTTGCAAGAACAATCCTACTTGTTGTACTATTCAGCTGCGTTGGATGTTTATTTGCATTACGTTAATGTAAATAAACTTCATTTGAATGAAAATAGTAAACAATAGGAAGGTACAGTCAGCGGCATTAAGGTAATTCTGATTACATACGCGAATGATTTTGACCATACAAATGCTCATGGTCATTGGCTCATATTTGAACCGTAAAAGTCAAAAGTCAAAAGTCAAAAATCATTTATTCTGTATAGACCATCAAAACGGCACTTACAAAAAATCAGTAAAACCAATTTTAATAGACAACTTTATACGCGACGATTACTTAATTAAGAAGAACACGTCATGCTAATACACTTATTTTAACATAAATATAATGTGAAATTTTAGATTATTTGGATACATATTGTAGAAAATATTTGGTTTCATAAGAAAGACTGATGTTCAGAGCCTCTTTTCTACTATTTTCTCGTTTTTTATTTAATTTATGAAAAAGAGAAGTTACTCTGTATATCCTGTAGTACTTATCCAGGTATATGTGAATTCCAGATCTACAGATATTCATAGGTAATATTAAGAAAAACGGTTTCGAAAATATCGATTTTTCGATGCTGATCTGATTCGAGGCCTTGGCCTTTGGCCTTGTATGGTCAAAGTCATTCGCGTATGTAATCATCACCTTAACTCAAAGTTAAGGTCTCTTCCAGTACCTAAGAGTGCACAGAGGAAAATTGCAATCTTCTTCATCCTAGCGTTATTTCCCAGTCGCATCCAAAGCTTTCACCCCGAAGTCTGGGGCCCGCTTTACCAATCTTAACTGCAGATTTGGCTAGACCTCAATAATTTCCATGAACCGATTACCATCTGACCTCCACAACCCAATGGCGACATTAGACGATATCGAAGCATTGCAGCTAGACCGTTGTTGTTGGACTTTTTAAGGCTCCAACTACCTGTAACGACTGCCATAGATGTTCGTATGGCAACCGGGACCGACAGCTTAACGTGCTCTCCAGGACACGACCAGACCAATGCAATAGAAGATGAGAGGGGATAGAACCTGCGCCTCCTACGTAGCGGCCGCGTTCACTACCGCTACGCCACGGAGGCTGTCAAGACATAAAAGTGGAGATTTTCATGTAAGAACGTTTAATATGACTTCAGGAGTATATTATGCTTAAAATATTTTATGTGCTATTGTTATGATGACGTAGGATGTACTATAGATCATTCAAATACCTATAACAAAACATTACCTAAGTACGTAGTGAGTTCACAACTCTGAAATGTGCTAGATGCATCACTCAGTTATTGTATAAATTAAGATTTATGATTCCGTAGACGACCGCATACGACAACTGCCTACGACGCACGCAGCACATGCGCGTGGGTCATTCTTTGAAACCGAGTGTATTTGCCTCATTGATATGGGGGTGAATTTCCCAAATGGCTTTTTTTTTTGTCTTCGGTGAAATTAGTATTTGAAAAAAGGAATATTGTTCTGAATTATTTTTTTTAGTATTCAATAGGTTGTTAATGAGTTGTGGCAAAAATATATTTAGGCTAGGACTATATATAAAGGTAGAAATAAATACATAAACCTCTATTTTCTTCAAATCGGTGCTGTCCCTCTACTTTTTTTACAAACAAAAAAGCTTATACACTAATAAAAATAAGTAAATTAAGTATAATAAATTATTCTATTTCATAGAATATTAGTTTTATTATTAATTTAAGTCATATTTTATTATATAATTAACGAATATTATTACTGAGAGGCACAAACGTACTTGTCCTGCGAAATGTTCTCAAATCGGTGACCAAAAGTAATTTACACATAACTCTATATCGACGAGTCCGACAGTGTCCCCACCTCAATTTTATTTCTCTCGTTAGTGCCTGCTAGTGCGCAGTCAGGACGGACGTATGTTAAATCACTGCATATTCCCGCCAATAATATAAGTACGCCATTTTAGTTGCTCCCGGACAATTATTTTATACTATCGGTGGTGGCATCTTTCTAGTGTAGTAAGCAGTTTTATTATTGTTTTTTGGTTCTAATAGAGGTAGAAAGTGAATTAGCTTCTTTGATTGTTATTGAATTTAACCTAGATATTATGCATTTTTTCTAATATTCTAAAAAGTGTGAAATTTCTCACGTCGGTGTTCGCATATCGGTGTAATCGGTGGTCTTTATTACCACGGATATGATAATTTACACCGAAAATGATAAGAAAAGACAAATCGGTGTCTTACACCTAATATCGGTGTTTTGATTCATGATCAATGCACAGTTTTGTCACATCGGTGGATTGCTTTATCATATCGGTAGATATTTTTTCATCTCGGTGAGTCGTTTTATCATATCGGTTGATCCCGTGCGATTTCGTTAAGTATACAAAGGAAAAATGGAACATACAAGAACATACATATAAACACATATATACATAGGGGGGACTTCAATGCCAAAGTGGGAATACAAGAACGCGACGAGAAGAAAATCGGATCATAAGGAGTGGTATGCAGAAATCGCAGGGGGCAAATGCTAGTCAGCTTCCTCGAGTCACAGGCATCTCTTCTTAATGAATAGTTTCTTTAAAAAAATACCCCGCAAGCAGTGGACTATAATAAGGAACGATATAGACTTTTTTCATAATGGTCCCTAAGCACATATTCAGAGATCAACAAGTGTAATCAACAAGTTTAATACTGGAAGCGATTACCGACTTATCTGAGGCTCTCTAAATATCAAGATTCCGAATCATAAGGTCAGCCCTCCCACCTACGCCGCTCCAAGTAGCTCTAGGGTCGCAATACTAGAAACCTCTAGGGAGGCATTGACGGGAAGGCCGACTAGTGGTCAAACCATTGCATTGTGGGGCTCCAATTCTGAAAGAGCTAGCAAGCCTCTTTAATTCCGTCATCCCGCAAGGGCTAACACCTAGGGCATGGAGCGGGAGTGCGGTGGTACTGTTCTTCAAAAAAGGTGACAAGACCTTGCTGAAGAACGCAGGCCATCTCACTCCTGAGTCATGTCTACAAGTTGTTCTCGAGAGTCGTCACAAATCGCCTCGCAGGTAAGCTCGACGAGTTCCAGCCACCTGAGTAAGTCAGGTTTTGAAAAGACCATAGTACCGTGGACCACATCCATATACTGTTTGGCAGATTGTAGAAAAGACACTGGGAGTACAACCAGCCGCTGTGTATGGCGTTTGTGGACTACGGAAAAGCCGACTCTATCGAAATCTGGGCAGTGCTGGATGCGCTGCAGCGGTGCCGCCTCGATTGCACATCGAGGTGCTGAGATGCTTGTATTACACTGTCGAAGAAGAAGACAAAACCCATTAGCCTCCAACGTGGAGTGAGACTGGGAGATGTTATATCTCCCAAACTATTTACCAACGCATTGGAGGACGTCTTTAAGACTCTGGGCTGGACTGGGCGGGGTATCAACATCAACGGTGAGTACATCTCGCACCCTTGGTTCGCCGACGACATCATAATAGTTGCGGAGTCGCTGGCACAACTGGGCAAAATGATGCACAGCTTGAATGGAGCTTCTCGACAAGTCGGCCTCAGTGTAAACTTGGATAAAACCAAGATACATAATCTTGGTTTTATCCAAAACGAACATGTTGTACCGAGAGCAATTGCCATCGAAGGAACGACACTCGAAGTTGTTCAAAAATAGGTATATCTATCTGGGGCAGGTTATTCAGCTCGGTAAAAACAACTTCGAGAAAGAAGAAGCCAGAACAATCCAACTGGGGTGGGCAGCATTTGGCAAATTACGTCGGGTCTTCTCCTCCCCCTTGCCGCAATGCCTTAAAACAAAGGTTTTCCGACCAGTGCGTTCTGCCTGTTATGACTTACGGTGCCGAAACGTGGCCACTGAAGGTGGGGTTAGTCCGTGACCTGAAAATCACACAGCGGGCTATGGGAGCAAGCTATGCTTGGATTTTCTTTGATGGATAGAATTAGAAACGAGGTCATCCGACATTACAACCAAAGTTACCGACATAGCTCGCAGAATAAGCAAGCTGAAGTGGCAGTGGGCTGGCCACATCTGCCGATGGACTGATTGCCGTTGGAACAGACGAGTCCTAGAGTGGAGACTGCGAGGAGTAAAATGGAAGGTGGGACACCCCCTGGCCAGGTGGACTGACGACCTACGAAAAGTGGCTGGGAAGGACTGGATGCGGAAGGCGGAGGATCAGCAAACGTGGCGCATATTGGGAGAGGCCTATGACCAGCAGTGGACTGCAATAGGCTAATTGATTGATCTGTGTTACCAGCTTATAAACGTTCTTTTTTAAATTAATTTTATATTATAAAAAAAGAATAGAAGAAAGTAAATATAATAAACTAGGTACCTATATAATTTCAAAAAATATAATATTTTCATTGGATCTTCAAGAACTCTATTCTCGTCGGATATGATCTTCTTCAGGTCAGGCATTCAGTTTTAAGTCACTCTTGTAAAAATAAGGCACCTACTCTTTCCTTTTTGATGTTCAAAGGTGGATAGATTATCATTTCGGTGAATATTTTATCATAATGGTGGATATGTATATAATTTCAGTGGATAAACTTATCAAATCGGTGTACAGAAAAAATAATCGGTGCGGGTTTGTCATGTCGGTGGAAACCAAAATTAAAACTGAATTTTCTCCATAATCTTAAATGATACGTTGATGATATTAAATTTGGGGATACATGGTTATCACAAAGATTACATAAAACCTTAAAAATATACAAAAAACATATAAATGAAAAAGTTCACCGATATGATAAAAAAAATGGCATTTGTTGAAATTCACCCATGGCTCAATTTTTTTTTCACTTTTAGACTTTAACTCACATAAAATCGTGACCAGATCATTATTTATGTTATATCATATTTCGAAGGCACTGATTTGTACCCAGTAGTTTAGGATATAGACTGTGCTGATGAATTGGTCAACCAGATTAATGATGACCAAGGCAGATAAATGGGCTTTTGCACCATATTAATTAGAAGCATGCAGATAAATGAGAACAACATATTATTATCTTCAATCAACTTTACTATAAAATATCTGGCAATCATCATCACCACCTGCATAAAGACGCATTTTCCTGATTGCATCCGTGGCCAAGATGACCTCGGAGCTCAGGGTCCGCCTTCCGGCTCTTCCTCCTCCACTTCGCACGATCTTGGGCGTCAATGGCAGTGAGACGATTTGCACGCATGTCACCCTCCATGGCATCAAGCCAGGACTTCTTGGGCCTACCCCTTTTACCTGGACTCGGCGGGGGCACCATCCGCGCCATTGCTAGGCATTTGTTACCCACGTAGCCTGGCGGTTGCCGCAAGACGAGGCCGCACCAGCGAAGCCGGCTCTCTTGCATTTTATCCGCGATGTCACGAACATGAAGACTGCCGCGGATGCGAGAGTCCACACATCCATCGCAGCATTTTCATCACCGTGACACGTAGTTCTTGCTTGTGTCGCTCCAGGAGCGGCCACACCTCTCAACCATGTAAGAGAGGACAGGTCTAATGATCGTCTTATAGACCTGCCTCTTCAACCTATTCATTCATTTTGGGATCACGCGTGACGCCAGTCATTTCTCGCCACTTGGCCCACGCAGTAGCAATCCATGCCCTGACGTCGTAGTTGATTTCACCAGTCACATGAAGTACAGATCCCAGGTACTTAACCTGGTCCGTGCGCTCGACCAAGTCATCGCCTATGTGAATGGGTATGGGATCTGTGGAGTTTAACGCTAAGTATTCTGTCTTCGCTACATTTAGCTTCAGACCGCCGCCGTTCTCAAGCACTTCCTTCCACCCTTTCAGGCGTCGCATCAATCTGCTCCTGTCCACGTCCATCAGCGCAATATCAACAGCATACATGAGCAACCACGGGGGCTGCTCATGCGAGTTTCTGATGCTGTCCAACAAAACGTATAATACTACGCTGAACAGGTAAGGACTAAGGACGGATCCTTGGTGTACCCCGACGGTGATGGGGAAGGCTTTGGAGTCACCAACAGCAGTCCGAACCACAGAACCGGAATGTCTCGGATGGTGTCAATGTAAGTTTCTGGGACTCCCTTGGCCCGCAATGCCCATCAGATCACCGCGCGAGGAACACAGTCGAAGGCCTTCTGTATGTCTAAGAATAGACAGTGCAGAGGCGTGTTCTTCGCCCTGTGGCAAGGATTGTGGTGGGGAAACCCACCACAATCCTTAGGGCGAACATCGGGTCCATGGTTCCGTGCCTGGGACGAAACCCGTACTGACAACCCGAGAGTGTACTTTCCTGTCGGATCTGGGAGTCGTTTATCTGCGGTAACTGCCACTCTCCTGCACAGATTCCTTGCCTTTGAAGATTGGTGTGATGATGCTCAGCCTCCACTGGCTTGGGATCTCACCGGGTACGCGGTTATAGAGATTTGCTAGAATGCTTACACCATGGGCACCCTTTGCCTTCCAAGCCTCGATAGGGACTTCGTCGGGTCCTACAGCTTTCCGGTTCTTCATGCGGCGAATGGCAGTCTCGAATTCTGCAGGCGTTATCGGTGGCACTAGTCCTTGATTCGGAGGGAGGTCTGGTGACTGCACCTCTAAATGCTGCTTATTAAGCAGCTCGTGGTAGATGGGCGCCATCTCTCCTTCACCGTGACTTTCTCGTACAACAGATTGCCCCCCGGGTCTTGAGTGCAGCGGCACTTGGATAGACCCTGGACCCTGGATAGACTGGCCCTGGACCGCGCCAACTTTTGCCCCTCAGACGATTCCACTATAATGTAAACAACATTTTTGTACCATATTCAACAAATAAAGGACATTGAACTGTGAACTTTGAACTTTGAACTTTGAACTTTGAACTTTGAACTTTGAACTTTGAACTTTGAACTTGAACTTTGAACTTTGGTATATAGCCATTGTAAGTGGTCTCGTTTAGCCCTGGCTACGGCTCTCCTGGGGGTGAATTTGCACCTTTGTACGCATCGCGGTCTTCGGAAGATTTGGACGCTTGCTACTTTTTAAAGAGGGCTTTCTTCGCCCTGATCTCTTTCTGGACTGTGTCGTTCCACCAACGAGTGTCCCTGTCACACTTTCGTCCACCCATAGACATACCGAGCGCCGCCCTCCCCGCTTCAAGAATAGCTGCCTGAATCCTGTCCCAGTAAACCTGTACTGGTTCGTCTACAGCATCAGCGTACTTGTCATTGATGGCTGAGACGAGACTTTGGGACTTGACTTCATCAAACAGCCAACACTTAATTCTGCGTTGGGCACGCTCAGCACGTTTGCCTTTGGGTTTCACGCGGAGGTCCATGACAAGGAGACGGTGCTGGCTAGTGAGAGTCGCCCCGGGTGTAACCTTGCAGTTGGCCACCTAGCTGATCCTGTGCCTCCTAGTAAGTAGGAAATCTACCTGGGTAGAGCGCCCTCCGCTCTTGTACGAGTAGGTGTTAAGATGTTCGGATTTCTTTTTGAAGTACGTGTTCACGATGGTATGAACGGCAGTCGCATAGGGTTGCAACTTGCGACTACCGTATCGAAAACCGTGGACACGCTCAAACTCCTCACACCCGCCACCCACATGACCGTTCAGGTCACCACCCAGGACGATTCCCTGCGACAGCGGGATGTCACGAAGCCTGCACTTCCCCGAGTTGGTCCCAGAATGATCTTTTCGGCTTCGCTACGCCTAGCCTGTGGCGCGTAGGCACTTATCAGGTGGGTTACAATTCCATTGATAAGCACCCTCACGACCATAAGTCGCAACGTCCGGGAGAGCACCACGAATCAGGTGTACCTGTGTACATCAGCTGGTAGCCGTCCCCAATGTGCATGGAGCTACTGCCACCCCAACGAGTCTCCTGCAGGAACGCCACGGCCACTCTCTGCCTGCAGAGTACGTCAGCCATTTTTTGGCCTTTCCGGGGGCAATTGCCAACCTCCAACTCCGAAGGGAAAGCCAGCGCCAGAGCCTCGTCCGTTCTTCAGCAGGTGCACCGGCTTGCAGGTGAGGTTGGCCTGGGGCCCAAGATCTTGGTGGACCCCCTTGCACCTAAAAATTCTTTTTCATTAAAGCTCATAAAAACGTAAAAAAACTGGTCATAAGTTGAGATTATTGTTGTTATTTTTAATTAATCCTAATTTATCTGGCCCGGTCAAATTCATCTGGGTATAAGAGCCAGATAAAACCAGACTAATGGGAGCCAGACAAATTAGAAAGTTATAGTTAATCGAACCCTGCACCTTTATTTATGAACAGATAGAATTAAAGGTGTAATTAACATGAATAGATAACATTATGACAGACCTTGGTTAAGTTTCAAAACATAACTAAAAACCCGCAATCCATGAAAGAATACAGATTAATTATGCGACATGCGTGACAAACTCCCAAATAACAACTTTCAGTCGTATTTTTTAACAAAATGAACCTAGAAATGCAAAACGAATGGTTGACCCTAGGTGAATTTTGTATTCCCATAGCCTTAAAATGGCGTACCATAATATACGACTGGTCACCGGCCTTACTTAAATTTTACCTAAATGCATTCCAGTTGACCCTCCCCGACCAAAGCAATCTAGTCAGGTGGGGAAAAGCCACAGATAAAACATGTAACTCATGTGGTGAAGCAACTGGAACGGCTAGGCACCTGCTAGTGGGTTGTAGGACGCTATTAGACCGGGGTCATTACTCGCGCCGACATGATAAGGTATTAGAAATCATACGTGAAGCTGTAAGTTTGGCGGTAGCTAGAGCGAAAAAAGGATTAACCACAAACCAAAGAAATGACATTGTGTTTGTAAAGGAAGGCTGCTCAAAGAAATCACCTCAAAAGCCATATTCAATTTTGATAGCTGCCGTTGACTGGACAATACTCGTAGACACGTATGAGAAGCACTATAAAATACCGGAGGATATCTGTGCCTCATCATCCAGACCCGACATATTCCTTTTTTCACGATCGCATAGGCGTGCAGTGCTTGTAGAACTCACAGTACCGTGGGAAACTAATATACCTAAAGACCACGCTATAAAGACAAACAAATACTTTGACTTGACTAACGAGTTAACCAAGAACGGCTACGTGGTTAAACTCTACGCCGTAGAAGTAGGAGCAAGGGGAATTCCAGCTAAATCCCTGTACAACTTACTTAAAGACCTCGGATTGCCAAGAGCTTCAGTAAGCTCTTTACTAAATCGAATATCAAAAGCGGCATTGATAGGATCTTACCAAATTTGGATAGGTAGGGGGGGGAACACTAGTGACGGTGGAGGTGAGCGCTGATGCATCACAAGGTGGCCACCCTAAACCTACATCTGGGTCGCAAGTCCCAGTCGCCGTCACGGTGTTCCTCTCTGTATCACGCTATGGACCCGGCGACCGCACGGTGAATCCATGGAGTGCTGAGAATCGGATCTCTTTGAACGTGCAAGTGTTCGATAGCTGGCTACTGACTGACGCGACCAATCACGAGTCGGTATTCATTAAGCAAATATTTTGTGTTTACATGGAAATTATGCTGAACAAGATGCGCCAGTTGAATTATCATTTTCGTCGGGGACATTTTTTAAAGTAATGTAATTACGAAGATATCCAATTATTTTGAATTTCAGGTATAACATATCAAGAAACATATATTCAAATATCGATGCAAACTTCTTATTTTAATATAAATTGCTTCTTAAGATCGCAAAAAATCTAATAATTCAACAAAAAGCGGCATGGGGACACACCAGATTAATTAGTTTTTACTGTTTTCTGTTAGTTAAATTATTGCTTGTATTAAATAATCCCAATTAATTAATATATGCGTCGATAGACATTTTTATTTACTATGTAACCTGAAATTTTTGTGTTATTTGGAGAATAAATTGATGTGTTCTTCAGTCAAAAACATGTCTAATCTGGTTTACAAAGAATCACCCGCGTATGTAATGAGCAGTTTTCCAGTAGGTATTTATAGGGTTCCCAAAGACGCGCTAGATGGCGCAGCCGGCACTTTTGGTAAGAAGAGTGTGGTGTTACATCTAGTGTTCTCTTAGAATTAAGCTTTTTATTATATTTTATCTATTATTATATGGGTAAATTAAATTAAACTTTGGCTACATCGCAAATTCATGAAAAAATACTACAAGCAAACCACAGAGTACATTAAAATTACCAAAAGCTATGCTAGCGCCATCTCCTTATGACTTAAAAACCAACTGAATATTATACCTACTGGAAAACTGCTCATTCAATGCGGCTTCTCAATGGTCCCTTTTATCCGTATCGGAATCTCTATATATAAAAATGAATCCCTATTTCCCTTGGTCACGCCATCACGCGTGAACGGCTGGACCAATTTCGCTAATTCTTTTTTTAGAACATTCCTTAAAGTAGGTACGGGGATGGTTCTTAAGGAGAGAAAAATTGAAAAAAAAAAAGAAATGACTGTTAGGCGGTACGAAGTTCGCGGGGTCAGCTAGTTTAAAAATAATGGGTACGCTGTATGTGCTGCATGCGTCTGTCGTTGGTCGTTGTCGTATGCGGTCGGCTTCAAAATCATACCTAGCCGGCCCGCCCCGGCTTTTGACCGTGGCATATTTTGAAACCCTGTAGGGGAAAGGGAGGCAAAACGGATCCTGTGGGCAAAAGGGTCCACGGATAATTTCGAACGTGTAATGCCATACATTTTTTTTTATATGTCAAAATGTTAGCAACCGTGTTCCCGCTATAGGTCGGTTTACTAATGTTTGGCAAAAAACGTTTCCCAAAGTGTCACATGCCAAAGTATGTTTCCCAAACTTTCAAAAACATTTGGCAAAACAACTTTTCGCAATTTTATAGTTAGCAATACTATTTTTTGCAAATTATTGTTTACTAAATATTTACATGGCAAAGTTTCATTTTACCAAGTATTAGTATTAGGTAGTCAAATATGGTTTGGCATATGATTTACTTAGAGTCTAAATTCACTGCATTAAAAAATTGAATTTTTAGATCCAATTTTTAAAATACGATGCTGCATCGATGTTTTTTTCACCTTGGACAAAATAATTTACAGGTAAGAACTTCGTTAATAATTATATTGTTATCATACAAATCATTTCCTCTGTTGGGGTCACAGTTCTAACCTAACCTAACCCACTTTTCTAGCAGTTCCAATCTAGCCTACTACGTTACAAACTACGCCTTTACTACGCCTTTACAAAATAAAGCATTTGCTAAATGTATATTTGACTTAATGAAAATTAAGCAAGTAAATATTTGCCAAATTAATATTTAACCAAGATTAAAATGCGAAATGTAAATTTGCAAAAGATTCTTTTATTGGGAAATTTGCGATATTTAAGTTTTTTGGGAAGTGAAATTTGACGAAACATATTTTGCTAAACGGCAGGATCCCCTATAGGTTAGATTACTTAATTGAAGCGTCGCCGTCGGTGGCTTAGTGGTGAAGTCGGTCTTCCGATCGAGAGGTCCCGGGTTCGAATCTTGGCCATTACACTACCGACGGCGGCGACGTGAACCCACGCCTAGCACAAGCAATTTAGCTTAGTTGGAGGGGTTAAAGGGAATACTAGTAATTTCGGTTGCTAATATTCTTTAAAAAAAAAAGAAAAAAATGGAAAATGAAAATCCACTGGCCACACATGCACTGAGTGAGCAAGGAATGTATTTTTTTTTTAGATTTTGATGTAAAATTTGCATTTTTGAACTAGCCTACAGTTTGGTTTGGTTTGTAATTGGGTACTCTAATAATAACTAACCCTATGTATATGTAACCGGAAAAGGAATAAACTACTAATTTGCCGACTATATCTCAATATAAAACTCGTAGGTCGTACCCGTACAACCTCGGAATTTGGACCCTATCACAAAAACATACGACCTAATTGATCGCATTCCGACCACAAGCGACGGCGATTACCTAATACATTTATTTATTATACTCCATAAATTTTGATAGCATCCATATTGATAAACTGTAATGAGTATTTTTATAGCCAAGATGAATACGTAACAATACGTGTCAAAACATATTTTATTATGACAAGCACTGAGTTATTATGAGAGGTAATGTCTGTACACAATAGATAGTGACTAACAAAGTATCCACGAACACAGTGTTAACGATCTTTTTATATTGTTAAGGTGCATGCAAATTATATAGCGTAAAGGTGCGTACAGATTATGTAACATGCTGTATAACTTGTGTTATATAACACGTCCACATTATCTAACATTGTTTTATAACTTTGCAACATTTTACAACTTCAGTGTCTACATTACTGAAACATGTTATATAACATTGTTTAACTGTTTTATAACATGTTATGCTCTATAATTTGTACGCACCTTTACATGTTATAAAACAATGTTATATAACATGTTTCAGTAATGTAGACACTGAAGTTATAAAACATGTTAGTGAGTTATATAACACGTTATTTTTTATTTTAAAAGCACTGCAACGTCCAACGAAATTGTAATACAACATTGTTATATGACATTGTTAAATCTAATGTGTACAGTATTGTTAAATGTTGCAAAGTTATAAAACAATATTAGATAATGTGGACTTGTTATAAAACACAAGTTATACAACATGTTACATAATCTGTACGCACCTTTAGTCGTCAAACGCATTGAAAAAAAAACCTACTTAGACTTCTTCTTCACCCTAGCGTTAATACCAGTCGCATTCGAAGCTTTCACCTCGGAGTCTGAATCCGCTTTACCAGTCTAGGGTGCCTGTTTCTTTAAAACAGGTTACAGGTGTCGGCTATCTCTACAAGTTTCCATGGCAACAAAAATGATGATAGTCGTTTACGTTCTAATACCACATATTACGGTAGGAAAACAATCGCAACGCACTGTGATTTTTTTGACAAACGACTAATTTGACATGATGGCAACCCATAGCCGATACCGAAGTGCTTTATTTTGCCAAATTGAATTTAACTATCCTCCAGGAACAGAAAGTTGAATTCCTAAATGTTGAAATCCCAAAATGATTAGGTACTTTCCCAAAATGATGCCTTTCGGACCGCAATGTTGAATTTGCAAAATGTTGAATTTGCAAAATAAGTTTAGGTTTCAAGGATTTCCTTTAATTTAATTTACCATGTTTCTTAGAGAGATTTGATCCTTATAATTGACACTATCGATTGATGCCATAAAATTACAGAATGTTACTTTTTCGGATTTTAGTCGTTCGATTACCGGGTGTGGCAGGCGAATTTAAAAAATCTTCGAATGCAATTTTGTTTCTTTTTAAAAATAAAGGAATGTCTCCATTAAGCAAAATAAGCCAACTTAAGGATTTGAGGTACTTTCCTTCCATTTGGCATTGCTGTGGGACGCCCTGTATAAGCACATTTAGATGGTAAAACGGACCCCAGACTCCGAGGTGAAAGCTTCGGATGCGACTAGGATAAACGCTAGGATGAAGAAGTAACAATACCTCAAAGTTCAAATCCTATCAGAAAATCTCTCGTACGATGTCCATTTTAACTTCGCTATGCGTACTACCAAAACTGTGCAAAGAACGACAAATTCTCGGTGCGTTCGTTTTGGCAAGCCTTTTTATTCATAGACAACACTTAAGTAATACTTCGTTGAGGGAACGCACTGCGTTAGATACTGCTCCGTGATGTTTGTGAATTAATTTTACCAGCCCTATGCGCTCGAGCACACTATGAGACCTCACAGTATTGTTTGTGAATACGGGTGTAAGAGTAAGACCCATTTGTAGGTCAAAACCCTTAGGTCGTACGGTACAAAGCCTAAAAAAAAGGTACTCACTGATGTTACTTCACCCGTAAAATAAAACTGAAAAATCATTTTTTTAATGATCGGTCCAATTGAATTGAGTCGTAAAATTTTATGAGTTTATGACTAACGATTACGTTATCAATTTAGGGTACCTTTCACGAAAAGAAAACCCTTTCACCATCCAGCCAAATCGTCAGTTAGACTGGTAAAGCGGACCCTAGACTAGACTCCGAGGTGAAAGCTTTGGATGCGACTGGGAATTAACGTTATCCCATAGTTCTATTCTATAATACGCGAAGCAACGAATCGCCACTTGTTTAGGGGTGTATAATTTAGAAAGAAATGGCTGCAAATTAAAAAAAAAATCATCTTTTTTTAACCCCCGACAAAAAAGAGGGGTGTTATAAGTTTGACGTGTGTATGGGTGTGTGTGTGTGTGTGTGTGTGTGTGTGTGTGTCAGTCTGTCTGTGGCATCGTAGCTCCCAAACAGGTGAACCCATTTCGATTCTGTTTCTTTTGTTTGAAAGATGGTTTAGTCGAGAGTGTACTTAGCTATGTTTCATAAAAATCGGTTCAGCCATTACATTATGACCTACCCTAAGTATTGTCCCTTTTGTCATTTGTCTCGTCGGGGGACCGCCGTCTGACCGCCAGTGTCTAATTTAAACTTACCGGGCTATTCTCCATCGTGATTTGTCGATCTTGGCTCTCCATTTTTAATTCCTAAACAATTGACTAGATTTCTTTTATCACTACACTATGTACACTTATAATTTATTACACTAGAATTCACTGGATTGTATATTAGCACTTCATTTTCGTATTCAAACGTAGGAGGTTTTCACATGTGGCACAGCTAGCTGACATTTTATCTGTAACAAGAGACAAACAGAAATTATAATAAATTGTTTAGTTTAGCAAACTAATTGCTTTAAAATTATCTCAACAAACAGAAATGTTAATTAGGATTATCTTCTTAAAAAATCTTAGAAAAAAAAGTCCAGCAACTGGTCTAGCTGCAGTGTTTCAATATCGCCCAATCGCTATTGGATTGTGGAGGTCAGGTCAGATGGCAATCGATTCACGGAAAATATCGAAGTCCAACCAAATCTGCAGTTAGACCTGTATTTAAAGAAGAATCTGGGGTGAAAGCTTCAGATGCGACTGGGATTAACGCTAGTACCTATCTTCTTAAAATATCTAAACAGCAATACGCTGGCTTTACACAGTCAATAAATAATAATTGTGATCCAGTATAGTGATATCGCTGTCAATATTTATACTTATACGTATTGCGTTTGTACATCAATAATAATAATTAATAAGTGGTTGCAAGTATCGAGATGATCCGCTACGGATAATATTATTTCTCGTGAAAGAGACACGCACACACGCAAACACACACACGCGCACTCACACATAAAAAATTTCTAGGATAACCAATGAAGAGATTCTTGAACTAAACCACGTTAACCACGTATACCTACGTACTTCAAAACAATCGCTAACATATGTAATATTTAATTAGACAACACTTGTCCGCTCTTCACAATGGTCATTATCTAAATGATATTCCCACTATCATAATTTAACACGTTAACTGCGGGAGGATTTTTAGTGTACTTTTATCTGGTGCGTGTGAGGTTATATAGACTCATGGAGGACTTTTTAACTGTGCGTATGTGGTCATATTGACCCATAAAAAGTTCAGTTTTAATATAGGTTTTATTCAGTGGTGGTAGCGATTTTTGTCTGTTTTTTTTTTGCAGTACATAGACCTTTATATGGTGTATATGTGACTACCGGCGTTTTTGGCTCCCATGTTTCGTTTATGCTATAGAAGAGAAACAATTTGTGAGTTCATTTTGACCACACAACGCACTGAAGATTTCAAAAGGCTAGTGATGGGAAACACTTCTGTTAATATTCATATCGATAAATTGACGTAGAGCTGTATTACTTATAGGTTATACTAATACCATTGGAATCTTAGAGGCTTAAAATGAAAAATCAGAGACTTAGTAACGGTTTATTTTAATATGATGGCACCTATGTCACGTTCCTCAACAGTGCTGCCCTTCTTCCTCAATAAACTATTCATATCAAAACATATACCTATGTTAATTCAAAAAACTCTATTGAATTTGAGTAGATGATCCATAAAACTATTTTATTGACTTTAAAATCAATCCCTATGATTAATAACCGCGTCTATCTTGTTCATTTTTAACATTTTTTTTCGATATGCTAGGTTTTTCTTCTCTTCTATTCTGCTCTTCTCTTCGTTTTCTACCTCACTGTCATAATTTAGTTTTTTCTACTAACGAGTATAAAATACTAAAATTCAACGATACAAGAAAGATCGAAAATGTAGGCACTTAAACGACGTGACATCTACGATGTCGCTCTGCATTACAACACTACCCGCACAAAATGACGCCAGCGCATCGTTCAGTGCGGATGTGAGGTGCAGAGAGTGTGTGGTCATATTGAACACACACCGCACTGGAATGAAATATTTTTCTTCTGGTGCGGGTGAGGTCATATTGGGTCACGACTATTTAAAAATGCTGGATTGTTCACATTAAAGCGGTGATCATAATGGTATATTCATCTCTTTCCTGTAAAATATATTCTTAAAGTTATCCCTCTCGCACCAGGGGAAAGTACGCTATTTTCGTCCCGCACCAGACAAAAGTTAGCTATGAGCCAAAATGACCTCACAACGCAGCGAACGTGTTAAATAAGATAACAAGATTGTTTACGTGTAGAGCACGCTACAGGTACCAATAATATTTTATTAGCTTTGCACAGAGCTGTAAAACTTCACGCGACTTGTAACCTGTATCCTTCGTACACGTACCATGGACCTAAATCGCGAAACAAACGAGGCCCTGGAGCCAGGGGCGTATTTACCCTAGGGCCAAGGGGGCCATGGCCCGGGGCGGCAGGTGGCGAGGGGCGGCGGAGCCGCCCCGAGCGTCTAATTTTTTTTTATACCACTTATGTTGCAGACAAGCACACGGTGCGGCCCACCTGATGGAAAGTGGTTACCGTGGCCTATGGACGTATGCAACCTGCCGCCCCGAACGTCTATCTCGGGGCGCCTTAATCTTGCTCTAAAAGGCGCCCGGAGATAGACGCTCGGGGCGGCTCCCTCGCAACGTGCCGCCCCGAACGTCTATCTCTGGGCGCCTTAATCTTGGCTCTAAAAGGCGCCCAGAGATAGACGCTCGGGGCGGTACCGCCGCCCCTCGCAACCTGCCGCCCCGAACGTCTATCTCTGGGCGCCTTAATCTTGCTCTAAAAGGCGCCCAGAGATAGACGCTCGGGGCGGTACCGCCGCCCCTCGCAACCTGCCGCCCCGAACGTCTATCTCTGGGCGCCTTAATCTTGCTCTAAAAGGCGCCCAGAGATAGACGCTCGGGGCGGTACCGCCGCCCCTCGCAACCTGCCGCCCCGAACGTCTATCTCTGGGCGCCTTAATCTTACTCTAAAAGGAGCCCGGAGATAGACGCTCGGGGCGGCTCTGCCGCCCCTCGCAACGTGCCGCCCCGAACGTCTATCTCTGGACGCCTTAATCTTGACTCTAAAAGGCGCCCAGAGATAGACGCTCGGGGCGGTTCCGCTGCCCCTCGCAAAATGCCGCCCCGAACGTCTATCTTTGGGCGCCTTAATCTTGCTCTAAAAGGCGCCCAGAGATAGACGCTCGCTCATATTACGTATATTTTTTTTTATTTTAATTTTTCGGAGCTTACTTAGTTACAATATGACTATGTCACTCATTATTTTAATTGCATTCAAATTAGAAAACCCTAAATAACATTTGCGTTCAAGTACGGTGTAACTGGGGCCAAGCAGCTTGGGCGCCGAAGACGGCAGCGCCTTTCTCTCGCAGGGAGACGCTACCGCCTACGGTTAATTCCGGCCGAGGTGGTAGCGGCGCTGTAAATGGCTACTCATAGGGTTTCCACGTATCCTTATGACTAGCAGAGAGCACAGATAAGAGCAGCTAAGGGGCGGCTGGTTTCCCGAGACCTGGGGGCGACAGGTGCGGTCGCCTGTTACGCCAATATATTCAGACCGGTAACGCAGCGGTGAAACCCGTACCTTTCCGGGGTTCAATGGGGACACCGACTACCCACACCCGAAGGAGCTATCTTAAAAGGTCAGCCGGGTTGCGAGGGAAATATCTAATTGGGTAACTTTACACCCGATAATTGAGACCTGACAGAGACGGTGTGCGGTTTTAAACCGAGACCGCATGTGGCACTTCACGAGGAATAATCACCCCTCGCAGACGGCCATAACTACTCGTAGCACCAGGACCTGCGGCGAGAGGTCTCTGATGGTTGCTTAAAGAATACAACGCGTGAAGTGGCATATACATGGAGGAGCCCAGGCAGAGGTGGCATTGCAGGGGTCGGCTCCTGATCTGTATGTCTCAGGAACTCACCGAAGCAGCCATAGCTGGGCGCATTGCGTCAGCTGGTAGGAGAAGCTACTGTGATACCTCTATCGCGTTATCGGCAGCAAAGACGTGTGAGAACCCCCTTCGAGCATCACCTCATCCGAGCTAATCTTCTCCTTTTGTCGAATCGACGACATATGTCATATTTTGTTTGCCCAGTGTGCAACCACCCTGATGGCGTTCTCAGAGGCACCCATGAGTTCCTGCGGTGTACACGTGCTTAGGCATGCAGCACACGTTAGCGCCTACCTCACTGTAGTTCCGCATTCACACCGTGGTGCCTGGGTCCACCTTATCTGAGAAACTCCATCAAATTCGGTTTTCGTTACTTCGGCTGACTTGCATCCGAAGTCTATTTAAGGACTACCAGGTGGTGTATGGGCAGCCTCTGTGCTCCCCACACATCAATTGGCCAGAAAAGGTTCGTAAGTAAGAGAACCAGGTATGCCCACTTCAGATCCAGTCACCAAATACGTCCAAGGACTTGGGTAACTCCAGCTGTGGCTTACTTGGTTGCTTCTGATTTCGTGCCGTCACCATCCAGTCCTAGCCGATGTTCCACAGAAGCGGCCCCAGATCCGCGCCAGCCGGAACACCCTGCCACATATCTCACTTACCAAGCCCTGTCTTACATGGGTAGATACTGGCTTTCAGTAAGCCGTAAGCCCCGACAATGACGCGAGGATAGAGAGGCACCCCGTGCTGAAAGAGTGCAGCTCTGATGCAGCTCCATGGCAAGGCAAGGTGTTAAAGACGTAGGCAATAATAGACACTGTCAGCATCAACTCGCCGTGCCACTGCTTCTTCCACCAGGGCCCTCAAGCGCGTGTTGGCATCCACGGTGCTCCCGACTATAACCAAATTGTCTACCAAATTCGGCCTCACTCCTGTAAGGCGCTCGATGTGGCACTTCACGAGGAATAATTCGTTTAAAACACCTGCATGACTGCACTCCTTGTCCATCAATATAATGAGCCGGTAGGCGGCGGTAACTTTGCAGAAGAGGACCAGTTTTCCTGTCTTTCAAATTTTCGGAATCCGTCTCTACTTGAGGCATATGTTATAGAGCCCTTCAAAACGGGATCCGAGTACCTTTAGAGCCTAGAGTGCTGCCAGGTCCCAAAGCGGTGCTTTTGCTGTTGCCTTTGAGTCATAAAACATCATTCTTCACAAGCTATTGCTGTACTCAAGTGATTTTTGGTTGCGATATCATCTTCTACGTAGGGCGCTTTAATGGAATGGAATGCAAATATTTCCCCTTGAAGGGATTCTGGTTGGGAGCCTGGGTTAGTGGAGAGATCGATGGAAGTCACTTCCCTCGCACCATAAGATAGAGATCTCACGAATCATGGCTTGAAAATCTCCAGCAATTTCTGACGGACCCCTATTTTGTGTCAGACCCTTGAGCGCAGGCTAACGGTGAACGCGAACGTCACATAGGGGCAGGCGCGGTCGCAGCTTGCATTTTTGGGGGGGGTCACTTCGGAAATTCCTTAAGAAATTTAACCCCCCCCCCCTCCCCTCGTACTGGGACTTTTCAATATGACGTGCATGGTTTTGGGGGGGGGGGGGGTCCCCTGCGACCTCCCCCCCCTCGGACCGCGCCTGCATAGGGGGCGGCAAACCTAAGTGGCCCGGGGCGCCAAATCTTTAAATACGCCCCTGCCTGGAGCGCGCGGATTGTTTTGTAAAAACCATGCTTGGTGAATTTGAGCTCGTCCACCACAGTAGCACCCCGTGGTATCCACAAAAGACACCCAAGAAACGTGTACTGCGCTTATAGAACACATTTGTCCCTAGCAATAACATTGATTGCGACGGCAAGGCACGGATTCCTCGCGAAGGCAACTCGGGCGACGGAGCGCGGGCCTGAAGGTGACAGATGGAGCCGCTTGTCACCCTAACAAGCAGAGACCGCGGCGCGATACGTCCCTTTTTCTGGTTAAAGATAATGACACTGTAGTCCTACACCCGAAGGGGCTTTCGAGGGCCCTGGGTCAGCCGGAGAGTGAGAGTTATGCCGGATGCTACATCACCCTCGGCAACTGATAGCCCAAGGTGGCCATGCGGTTTTATTCCCACCAAATCCGATATAACCACCCCCGCTGGCTTCGACGGGGGATTTTCGCACGTAACACAAAAAAGACACGTATTACTGCCGCTTAGGCGTGAGGTGACTGGCTTAAAATGTCCATCATCTTACCGTTGGTCCGATTGCAGCCGATACCTTCACCTAAGAGCCCAGAGCCCGCTTTCCTACTATTTCTTCCCCACTATAAGGCAAACCTCCGAGACGTGACATCATCCAGCAGCCACCACTTGGTCCGACCCATTTGTCTTTGGGCTTCACACAGAGGTCCATGACAAGGAGATGATGTTGTACCGTAAGAATGGTGTAACTTATGACCCTAAAGTACCAATTAGTTTGAAAAGACCTATCCTTCTATATGGCTGTGAAGTGTAAACGTTGTTAGAGCGACACAAGCACTGTGCTGCTTGTCGCAAAGATAATATTCTGCGTTAGATATGCGGAGTCACGTGTAAAAATCGCGTGAGGAACTTCCGCAATCGCGTCAGGCGAATGCTGACAGCGAGCCTCTTGTACAATATCCGAAGTGAGTGCTGAGCGAGACTTGACGTCGAGTTTGTTTGTTACAGAATAGCACTTCTTCTTAGCAGAATAGCACTAAGTTAACCTACTAAGAATCATATAGGTATATAAAATATTTTCAAAGTTGTTAACGTCCTTAGATGCATTTTGCCAGCAAACTGGACGAAGACGATCGCCCTAAACTCTGCCAAAAGAACTTCACAGTAATTTCATTGTCCTCGCTTCTAGGCTGGTTTTTTGTTGCCATTTCGTGCTTAACAGTTTAAGATGTACACTACTCGACCAAAGAAATATGAATACACCTGGTGTATACTTATTTCCATGGCCGTGTGCACGGTTCAAGGTATTCCCTCTGTTTTTTATACTACTTAGATCGGACCCATGGCCCACCTGATGGAAGGGGTTACCGTGGCCTATGGACGAGTGCAACACCAGGGGAGTCACAATCGCGCTGCCGACTCTGTAAGAACAGAGAGATCCTGTGCCGTCAGCGCAGAAGATAGCTAGGACAAGCCTTTGGTCTTCCACTGACAACATAAAACGTCTCCAGTGAACTCCACACTGCAATTCACTAAGCGAGCACAACGATGCGACAACGATGCGAGGCGCAACGTAGATTGTCATTGGTCAGATTGTATCACGTCATTGGAAATCGACCAATGACAGTGTCTATCGCGCACATCGTTGCGACTCGCATCGTTGTGCTTGCTTAGTGAATTGCACAGCTGATTACCATACTCACCGCCGGAAACACAACACGAGGTCATTTAGCCGCGGTATTCTGTAGGGCGGAGGTACTTCCCCAGTCGGACTGCTCGATTGGGACGGATATACCTTCGTGTCCTACCCCGTTGAAAGTCACGTGGCATCTAATAAATGGAACTAAACCAACAATGGCGAGATAGCCTAATTTCATTTAATAAAATGTATACCGCGGATGTTGTGTCACTAATGATAAGATTAGGCAGTTTTATATATTACGGAATGTACCTACATACCTGCCTAGATTAGGAATTACCTGGGGGAAGTACCGTAGCGAAAGCAAGCAAGTAGAATTCGTCACCATAGGCTACATACTACTTATAAAAGCGAAATACCACTCACTGATTAATCAGGAAATCTCAGAATCTATAATGCCACGTTTACATACTCGACGAGGAGCGAGGGAAGTGGGCAGAGACGTGGTGTGAACGGTATATTCGTCATGCCGCGAGTACTGCCGCGTATGTTGCTGCGAATGTCGGCTTGGCGGCGCGAGTCAAAGGAGCAGCAATACTATAGTCGGATTTTTAATTAGACGAACCTATCTGACGTTTACTGTGTTGCAAGTTTTTGATGAAATAAAAATAGTGTTGTGACTGAGTGAACTATAAAATATCATGATGAATGTATGAAATAGCATGGATAGCAAAATGAATGGTTAGAGCGAACTTCCGATATTGAGTACCGTTATCGAATTCTAGTCGTGCTATTGGACGTAGCAGAGTTAATTTATATTTATATCTATAGTATATTATAAATATATTATATATATAGTTGTATTACGTGGGACCTAATAGAAAGACTGGTGAAATGTGGGTGTTAATTCACCTTTGCCTAACTCTCCCGGGATAAACGCGTGATTGTATGTATGTATGTATGTATACTTATAGTATCTGCCTATACTGAATACCAAATGCTCTAAAGATGAAGGAAAACATCGTGAATTCGTGAGAAAACCTGCAAGTCTGTCCTATATCCAATAGGACAGTCCTTGGTATGGTATGACAGCTGTGTAGTCCATAAGACAATCCTTACATGTAGTGGAAGGAATATAATAGATTATGTATACAACATAGCAATTATAAAGAAAATGAAAAACAAAGCTTATTTTAAATTAATTTACTCATCATCAGAACTCATCATAGAATCAGAACTATCGCTGTCGTTCACATTTATTATAAATCTGTCGGATACAGTGTCGATCAGGTGGTCGAGACCACACATTTTATTTTCCTCTTTAATGACATGAGCCACGCAGCTACTCCATTTTTCAGCGTTTATTTTTTGAAGTCCTTCTTCAAACAATTTTTTGACTTCAGCCATTTTGAAGGTTTTGTTGTTCCTAGCAACAAACCCTTTAGCTTGCGCCTATACCAGCTCAATGGGATTGAGCTCGCAGTGGTATGGGGGCAGACGTAAAATTATAATACCATGCTCCGCCGCCATCTCGTCGACAGCATACTTGTCACTATATTCATCTTTGTGCTGCCTTACAATGTCTAAAAGTACAGCTTTTATCATCGTTGCTTCGAATGGAATATTTTTGGTCATTAACCACTCTAATATTTTTGCTTTAGTCCATGCCATATTAGGCAGCGATTCCAGTTTCCGGGAGTGGTAGGGGGCATTGTCGATCACCACTACGGAATTTGGTTTCAGTTTTGGCAAGACCCCCCTAAACCAATTTTCAAACGTCTCAGCATTCATCTCAAGATGGCGACTGTTTTTTTTTTTTTGCTATAGCTACTGGCGGCGTTAACTGGTGTTGCCGCCGCGCTTTGACATAGACCGGTAAAAAAACTGATTGTAATTTTACATACTAGTAAATATCAAAGCACTTTGATACAATTTTATTGTAAAATATAAATATGTAGTTCTTTTTATCATTCATTTCATATGATTGAACGGGAACTGAATGAATCAGTTGCATCACTAATACTGAATATAGCAACATTATTTTACGAAGTGACATTAGCTAATGTCAGATAGGTTCGTCTAATTAAAAATCCGACTATAGACTAGCGCGATGAACTATTCATACACTCGCGATGTGCTCGCGATGAACGCACTTTGCATCGGGCGCTCGTGGCTTTAAAAATATAAGACGTATGTTTTATTAATAAAAATATATTATAGTTTTTAGTAATAATTTATTTAATTAATTTTCTATGCTGTAAAAGCATAATGCGTACACTGCTACAGCGTTTTCCTCCACACGTTTACGTCCATCTCCATTGCAGGCCGAATACTGTAATGCAGACCAACGCGATGATGGAAGTGTGTGAATGCTAGGGCATTAATCGCGCGAATATTTCCGGCAACACGATGAGCAATGCGATGAGCAGAGTATGAACGCGGGGTAATACTTACAAACTTGAAAGGAGACGATTTTTTATGTTTGAGCTTTCGGCCACCTACAAATTTTGGAGAACAATTATGAAACGAGTATTGATTTATTTGTAATTTTATCGGGATTACAATGGTACATTGCTTCTTAGCTAGTCTAACCGGAGCATTGATATAAACCAAATCAAAACTGATACTAAAATCAATGTGAAACTGTCATGGCGCCAATCTCAGAAAATTATAATTTTATTATTTAGTATGACATAATAATAGACGTCATTAAAATCATGTCTTATGCAATGTATTGAATAAATAGAAGATGGATAGGGCAATAACCTTCTTTTTAACAAGTGGAAATCCACTCAAATCCGCCGGAGCCAGTGAGGGTGGTTATCGGACTCGAACCGACAAAACCCGCATGGCCGTGAATACATCAATATGTGATTACAAAGTACGGGCATGTGCCGTTTTTCACAGTCTATATGTTTTTCGGATGTAGAAAAGCAGGATTATCTTTACTAGTTGGGCGGTCAGACGGCAGCCGCTGCCATAAAAGGCATATTTCCAAACCGAATAAAAGAGAAGGAGCAAGCGGCCGGTAAAAGCCTCGGTTACAACTAAGCAAAACTCCTAAGATGATGATTCATACTTACACCATGAAATGAAAGTAGGTATCCAATGAAATAAAAACAAACAAAACCATATTATATTAATATTTATTTATTACATAGGTATATAAAACGTTTTTTTATTGCTGGTAGGTATGTCGTCCAAAAAGCATACAAATCATAGTAATTATAGTAAATGAGCAAAAAGAAAACTCAATTAATGTAAATAACATATATTATATTCTCCTAGTGCCTTGGTTGTTTACTGATTTGCAGTAATTCATCTGAAAAAGATGGTTGGCGGTACGACTGGTGTATTTATTAGAATTGTTTGACTACATCACTTATAGACACTGTAATACTCCACTCGTCCATATTATTCAATACTAGCCATTGATTTACATAGCAGCTGCCTGTGTAACGTCTGTACTTATATAATATTATTTTTTTTACAATGATCATTGAACAACAAGAAAATTCACTAATCAATCACTCAAAATAATCACAAAATAACTGTCAAACAATTTTTGGCACTTTTGGGATTGTATTGCCATTCGAAATAATGAAATCGTATTCGCTAACAGTTTTTACCACATGGAATCGATTCCTCAATTGATACTTTAAAATAAAACTAAAACATCAGTTTTAAATTAAAATAATCTTCATTATCGGGCTGTGGAGGTCAGATGACTGGAAGAGGTGCATCCCGGACTCGAAGGTTAGGCCACGATAATGATGACGACAACCAAGTAGGTAAAGAGTGCAATGCCCAACCTAACGTTGTATTTTTGTATTCGTAAAGCTATAACCTGAGAGTATTGTAGTTTAGTGTTTACTTCTAGACAGGCATACTGTAAATAATATGGACTGTTGTGTTATAACATCATTGAAATAAAAATATTTAAACGGATTCTATTACAGCCTATTACGTGGGGAAGATTGGTAAAATGTGGGTGTTAATTCACTCTGCCTAATTCTCCGGAGATAAATCAGTATATGATGATGACAGTATGTAATGAAATAACTGAAAACGAATCTTCATAGATTGCGTTGTAGATAGGTAGATGGCAACAATTTAACATCTTGTCATGTGAAATATTAAGAATTTTCACAAATATAATAAATGATAAAAACACTCTTTAATAAGTTATCGTGAATCGGTTAGAGATTGGAACATTCTTCGTCCAATTATGATAATAAATGGATTCGTATTTTGTGCATATTGTACAATGACTGTTCATGCCCTATTCTCTGTTGTCTCTCTCTTCTCTCACTCTCGCTTTGATGTTTTACATAAGAAACAAAAACTTAAAAGTCGTTGTATTGATGGGCCGAAAATAAATCATCTCCTTTGGCAGGTAGGTTCCATAATATACGGTGTACACTGTGTACAGACATCCGCTAAGAACGGAATTTACGAAACTCCGCCCCTAAGAGGTAAAACGAACTCCGCGTACGAAGTTGTCGGTGGCTGCTAGTCTCGTATAAACTCCTAGAGACATTAGATGGGGACCAGTTGAGCACTAGATACCGCGTAGGTACTGCGGAATTTGGAATCATAACTCTGAAAACAATCGGCGTATCATATCTTATACCAATCGTTAGATATTATTCACTTAACACTTAATTAGACAGTATCGCTACTGTATCATATAATAACCTGTCAAAAGATACATTATCAATATCGCCCATAAAAGACCAATAGTCAAACAAAATGAAAAAAGAACTTGCGTTTCTTTGTCGATGATGATGATACAGCGCTATCTAGAATCGAAGTAAACTTAGTTTGTATCTAATATAGATTCTAGAGTGCTAATCTACACTCTAGATTTATCTTGAATTTTTTTACCAGCTCACGTGTAACCTCGTTCCTCGTTACGTCTCTCTTTACGAGTTACTC
This sequence comes from Eilema depressum, assembly GCA_914767945.1. Lineage (NCBI taxonomy): Eukaryota > Metazoa > Arthropoda > Insecta > Lepidoptera > Erebidae > Eilema > Eilema depressum. The sequence goes on from OU612040.1 coordinate 6,312,204, forward strand.
GTTACGGAGCCCTAAAAAGTTCAAAAACAACGGTCTAGCTGCTTCAATATCGCCTAATGTTGCCATTGGGTTGTGGAGGTCAGATGGCAATCGCTTGACGGAAAATATCGTGGTCTAGCCAAATCCGTAGTTAAGAATGGTAAAGCGGACCCCAGACTCCGAGCTGAAGGCTTCGGATGCGACTAGGAATTAACGCTAAGAGGAAGAAGAAGAGATCTGGAATTTACATGCCTGCATACTACAGGATATACAGAGTAACTTCTTCTTTTCATAAATTAAATAAAAAAAGAAGGAAATAGTTGAAAAGAGGCTCTGAACATCACTCTACTCTCTTTCATAAAAAACCAAATATTTTCTACAATAAATATGTATCCAAATAATCTAAAATTTCACATGAATGATAAATAGGTGTATTAGCATGACGTGATCTTCTTAGTAACCGTCGCGCGTCGTCGCCTATAAAGTTATCTATTAAAATTAGTTTTACTGATTTTTACGGTTCAAATTTGAGCGCATGACCTTGAGCATTTGTATGGTCAAAGTCATTCGCGTATGTAATCACCTTAAGAACGTAACATGATGATACAGGGCTATCTAGAATCGAAGTAAACTTAGTTTGCGTCTAAGTAATATAGATTCTAGTGTAGCTTAATGTTGAATTTTTTTACCAGCTCACGTGTTTCCTTCTTCCTACACTCCCGGGCGTGCAACGACTTGGGCGACCGAGCGCATGGCGCCGTGTTATCGGCAGTCAGTAAGACCAATCATGGAAGACTGGCTAGAGAAGCGATTTGGGAGCCTACCACCGTACCGGCTGATACGGGTTATCTCCGGGAAATGGAATTTTAGGGCCACCTGTTCCAGACTTCCAGATTAGGGAGAAGGCAGTGTCTGTCAGTCTGTGTACCGTCACTGTTATGGGAGCGAGGACACATGACTCATAGTGGCCCTCAGAAAGGAGTCCTCTAGCTCAGCGGTTTGCTCAGCAAGGTAATATCCTTGCTGAGGTGAATGAAAAGTTACGTGTTGCACTCGAGTGCAAAGATTTTTCACCTTGTGCTCTTTTGATTCCCTCGCTGCCGCTCAGGATTCTAATTTGTGAATCCTTCGCTTGCTCGGTCATCAAAATTGAGCACGCAGTTATAAAGCAACTTTGCACTCTTGTATAACAAATATCAAATAACTATTGTTTAGCGCTGTGTAGAATGTCCTAGCTCAGAATATTATAATTTGCGTTCAGTTATGTAATATTACTTTACCTTGACGTGGCGTGGGTTTGGTCAAATAGCGCATTTATATGCACAGACGTCACTACATTATGTGTTGCATTGTATTTAATGTACCTAATAATGCTCAATAGAACCAAATTTATTATCGCATACAATACATCTAGTTATGACATTATTAAATGAGTCTAAAACATAACTCCGACTAACGTAAATGACCTTTCGAATGGCATAGGTCTTTAAATTATAATAAGTTACTAGGTATTAGAGCTATCGGGATATTTATACTTTAGAACAAGTATCTTGGACCTAAACGAGAGAAACGAGGACATAATAATTATTTCTTAATTTTTTAATTCTTTATTGCACACATAAAGTACAGAGATCATACATATAGAAAATTAATAGTACATTATGGTACAAGTGAGCAAAGTTGGTGATTACCGCCGAGGCGCCATTGAGACCCGAGCCGCCAGGCGAGGGTCTTAAGAGAGCCGAGGACGGTAATCATCATGCTCATGCGTGCCATACGACGTTTTACAACACACTTGCGAATAAAATAATACTACAATACTAAATAAACAATACTACAAATTAATTCGTTTTCCTATGCGCGCGCATTTAACAATGGCGGTCGACCATATTTAAAAAAAAAGTGGTTTGAATTAACTTTTTTTTTACTCTGTTTTTTTTTCTGTAAGTACTTAGAGAAAAAAAAAGTTAAATTTGAGTGATAATTTTGTTTATTATACAAGTATTACAAGTTGAATTTATTTATTTAAATACGAAAATGCATCAAATGACCATACAATATAGGCGTATTAATTTATTCGTACCTACTATTAAACACGTTATTTTTTGTATCAAATTTTTTTTAAGAACATAGACAATTATAGAAACTTCCTATAAAATATAAAAAAGAATCTATACTTAACTCACTTTTGTGAATAATAGCAATGAAAAAGTAATGAAAAATATCGAGGTCTAGCCAAAAATCCGTGGTTAAGACTGGTAAAGCGGACCCCAGACTCCGAGCTGAAAGCTTCGGATGCGACTGGGAATTAACGCTAAGAGGAAGAAGAAGCAATGAAAAAGTCACATTTTGATAATAGGTGTCATTACGTGCCTAATTGCGGTAAAATAATAGCACTTTTATGAGCAGGTGTGTTGTAAAAGTAATATGTACAACTAGGCGAGCTTAACTCAATATGAGTTCACTACCAGCAAACCCTTAAGTAGCAGAGAAGTAGTCAGAGTAATGAAGGGATGTGAAGTGTGCATAAAAAAAACAGATAATAAAAAGGGTACCTGTACAGGTACTTATATATGTATACATACATACATCTAAATATACCATACATATATACTATACATACCAAACATATATGCCATACATACATACAAATACAAAATACAACTTTAAATAGATACATAAATAAATAAGTATATAGATATAGACATAGATACAGATATACGGGTGTCCCAAAATTCAAGGATAAGCCGGTAACAGAGGGTGGCCCTACTAATGGCTGCTCTGGAAAAAATAAGAAAAAAAATGTATCTCTATTTTTTTTTTAATTATTTAAACTTTTTTAAAATCTTTGAAAATTCGGTACCCCTAATGATATTTTCAACTACCAGGTCCACAATTTTGCAAATATTTCTGAACTCTTTTCTGTATTAGCAAGCTAAGAAGCATGACTATCCACCAAGACCCTAAAAAATTATAGAATATTTTGTAGTTATTTTACAAAAATAAGTCAAAATATTTTTTTGTCGTCAAATTTTCATACATTTTTACTTTCAACCCACTTTATCTTACCTCGGTGAAAAAAAAAGTATGGACACCACTATGGCATTCTTTTTCAAAAATTGGCGCAACTTTCCAAGATTCCAAAATGGTATAATTTGGGTATGATACTATAATGAAATACTAAAAAAAAATTTTTTTTGTAAATAAGAATCACATTTAATACATTGCTCTTATTGAAAATCACTAGATTTACTTTGTACACAATGCATTCATCCTCAATAAAAAATCATTGACGGGACTTGTGACAAAGTGGTAACCGAGTAGGTTATCACATTACGAGGTTAAGCAACATAAGCCAGGGTGGTTTTCGGATGAATGACCATTCTTAAGACATTAAGACACCTCCGTCCTCTGTTTCTCAGAGAGTACGTTAGGTCGTAGATCCCGGTGGCCATATGAGTATCTATGACAGTTAGTCGGAACCCTAAAAGTCCAACAACTGGACTCACTACATAACTTTGATATAGCCAGTGGGTTGTGAAGGTCAGGTGGCAGTCGCTTCACGGCAAATTTCGCATTTCTGCTGTTTCACAGTTAGCCGGGAAATCCGAGGCTCAGAGTTTTATTGGAATTGTTTTAAGAACAATTAGGTTTCCGAAAGCAATAATTGCAACGCTGGACTAGTTTCATTCAAATATCATTGCGGCTACGGATTATATTTCTGACAAAAGAAATGCACGAAAAATAAAATGTATTAATGCCGGTGGCAAACAATAAAAAAAGTAAAATAAAAAAAATATTAACAATAATGCAATAATTATAAAATTATACCATTATGTTTGTTTAATATTTTAACAGTATGGATTTTCATCCTCTGAACCTTTACAAAATACAGAGTCGGATATTATGGTTAACTGTGAAACAGCAGAACCGCGAAATTTTCTTTGAAGCGACTGCCACCTGACCTCCACCACCCATTGGCGATATCAAAGTTAAGTAGTGCGTCCAGTTGTTGGACTTTTAGGGCTCCGACTACCCGTAACAACTGTCATAGATGCTCGTATGGCCACTACGATCGACGCGGCGACGGCCTAACGTACTTTCTGAGGATTGGAGGTGTCTCAATGTCTTAAGAATGGTTATCCATCCGAAAACCACCCTGGATTATGTTGCTTAACCTCGTAATGTGATAACCTACTCGGTTACCACTTTGTCACAAGTCCCGTCAATGATTTTTTATTGAGGATGAATGCATTGTGTACAAAGTAAATCTGGTGATTTTCAATAAGAGAAATGTACTAAATGTGATTCTTATTTACAAAAAATTTTTTTTTTTAGTATTTCATTATAGTATCATACCCAAATTATACCATTTTGAAATCTTGGATAGTTGCGCCAATTTTTGAAAAAGAATGCCATAGTGGTGTCCATACTTTTTTTTTTCACCGAGATAAGATAAAGTGGGTCGAAAGTAAAAATGTATGAAAATTTGACGACAAAAAATATTTTGACTTATTTTTGTAAAATAACTACAAAATATCCTGTAATTTTTCAGGGTGGTGATGGATAGCCATGCTTCTTAGCTTGCTAATACAGAAGGGTGAATTTCCCGGGGCCAAAAATTGCGTGGCATCGATGAAATCGGTACTAAAAATCATTTTTACAATACTCTAACATTTTTTTCTGGTTAGGCGATATAGTGATCTATGTGGAGCACTAAATATTTTATTAAATAGGATTATAGGTTCGCCAAAAAAAAAATTTAAACCTCGAAATTTTTCATTGCCGTGTTTGTCCACACATCACCTATTGTGTTGTGATACCTCATTGATAAAAATCTATTGGTTTTTTTAATTAAAACCTAGTTTTATTTGATACGTGAATAGTTAAAGTATTGTTACGAAATACATTTATTCAAATATTTAGACAATACAACGAATGGTTAATAAAAGTTCATTTGTCCTAGAGTTACCTTTAATCGCCATGTTCTAAACATATTTTAGAATATCGTTTTATCTAACGACTTGTATCCTCCCTCATATCCGCTAAACGTTGCATATTGGTGCCGCCTAAGTGCTCGACATGGAAGGACGTACACACGGACCTGCGTTTTGGCACTATAAATAAAAGTATATCATTTTTAAGTTACTGGACATTTTTTCTTTCATTACTGTGGATAGTTATAACTGTCTATTCCAATAAGTTTATCCTCTTGATTATACATTCAATAGAACGAAATTTATCTTGTTTATTTTAGTGAAGTGTTTATTACTTCGAATAATTAATAGATTTTTTCTTATATTATATTTTTGGCTCGTTTTTCACCACCGTGCTTTCATTTCCATGGTTTCCGTGGTCAAAATTTGCTATGGTAATGAAGAAAAAAACGCAGCAATGAAAAAAAAATCATTGCCATGCCTTGTAAAACAATTTAGTCTCATTGCCATGACCAGATGTTTCATTTCCGTAACTTATGTTCTCATCGCCATAGCATATTGACAAAAGTATATCATATTAATTTGTTAATTTCCCATTTCTTTTTCGTGTAAAAGAATTGGCGTCGTTTTGGAATTGAGCAGCCATGAATGAAAATGGTATAATATGAAAGTACCTGCAGTTTACCAGGTTTCTTAGAGAGATTCGAGTCTTATAATTAATCCTATCGATTAAAGCAATAAAAATACTGGCTGTTATTTTTTCCGATTTTAGTCGGTTCAATTACAGGATGTGGCAAGCGATTTTTCAGCATTCGTTAAACGCAGTTTTTTTTTTCTTTTTAAAAATGAGGAAATGTTTCTTCTGACTGAAATTAGCTATCTCCAGTATTTAGAGTACTTTCCCTCCACATCTCCAATGCAAACGCGTTTATCTAATACTAGCTGACCCAGCGAACTTCGTACCGCCATATTTTCTGATCCCATTCCCGCTGCATATCTCTAAATTTATCAATATTTCTCTACAATATTATGCATGTATTGTGCATATAAATCTTCCTCTTGAATTACTCTATCTATTAAAAATACCGATTCTAAATCCGTTGCGTAATTTTGAAGATTTAAGCATACACAGGGACAGACAGACAGCCATCGATGGGGTTACACTCTAAGTTGTTTAAGAAAAAATCTGCCTGGGATAAATTATCCAGCTTGGTAAAAACAACTCCTAGAAAAAACTAGCCAGGATCCACCTAGGTTGGGCAGCAGCAAAGGAAACACTCTCTTAATCTTAAAAAATACACTGCGTTCAAGGATTTCCAAAAAAATCGCTTGCTACACCCGGTAATCGAACCGAATAAAATCCGGATGAAGCTATATTTTAATTGCATCAATCGATAGGGTCAATCTTAGGGATCAAATATCTCTAACAAACTTGGTAAAATAAGTAAAAGGAAACCCATAAAAGAGAAGGTATAGGAAGATTTTAGGCGGTTTGATCATCAGGTGTGTTATTTTTAGAAATCTTTGAATGCAGGTTTGTTTCCCTTTAAAAATAAGGTTATGTTTAATTTAAGTAAAATTCGCTATCTCTAGTATGAGGGTACTTTCCCTCCAGGTAAAGTCGAAATGTTCCACCCTGTATATCGCAGCTCCGATATTACTTACAATAAAAATAACGACACTCATACGCGTGTTTAACACAGTGCCACTGAAAAAATAAATGACGCCAATGTCCATACACAATTGCCTAATCCCCTTTGTATTTTTATTGTATGTAAGTATAATTTCTCATGTAAGTAGGTACATAAAATATTATGTTTTATATTATGTATTTTCATTTCCATGGTTGATTTTTTCATTCCCTTGGTATATTTATTTCATGCCCGTGGATGCTTGTTTCATTGCCGCGCACGCATGTGTCATCGCCGTGGCGCGTAATTTTTGATCTTGTATATCTCGTTAGCTTTTTTATTTATCTGCTAGATATTAAGCAAGAATACATATAGTATCAAAACCTATAATAAACGCGATTTGTTTTAACTACAAAACTTAAGGTAAAAAAAATCCACGGAATGAAAATTTTAATGGACCTGTTGAAATTCACCCAGAAAAGAGTTCAAAAATATTTGCAAAATTGTGGACCTGGTAGTTGAAAATATCATTAAGGGTACCGAATTTCGAGGGATTTTAAAAAAGTTCGAGTAATTAAAAAAAAAATAGAGATATTTTTTTTTTCTTATTTTTTCCTGAGCAGCCATAAGTAGGGCCACCCCCTGTTGCCGGCTTATCCTTGAATTTTGGGACACCCTGTATACAGACTATTGTGACAGGAAATGTTCCCTAGTTCTTCTCCTGAAGATGTCCAGAGAATTACTACCGCGAATGGTGTGAGGTAGTGAGTATATCTTGGATATCTTGGCCCTGCCATCAAATGCCTGGCAATGGTACCCCCGCCGGGTCCAGGTAAAAGGGGTAGGCCAAAGAAGTCCTGGCTTGACGTCGTGGAGGGTGATATGCGTGCTAATGGTCTCACTACCATGGACGCCCAAGATCGTGCGAAGTGGAGGAGGAAGAGCCGGAAGGCGGACCCTGAGCTTCGAGGTCATCTTGGCCACGGATGCAATCAGGAGAATACGTCTATATGCAGATGATGATGATATATTTTGGACCTAAAATGTGTTCATAATGTGCTCTATACGCGTAGTAAGTACCTACACGTTTCTTGGTTGTCTTTTGAGGATAGCACAGGGTGCAAGGCAACTGTAACGCCTCTATTCCCACCTACTCTGTTGGCAGAACTACTGGTCGGAGAAAATTCTGTCCACTCCATTTTTCTGTCCGATTTCGAGGAAGCCGCCATGCAAGCCATTGCTGATATTTTCCCAAATGCTGAACATCAGGGATATTACTAAGATTTCTCTAATAAACTGTGGAGAAAATCATGTGGGGGTCATGTCCCCTGTGACCCCCCCCCCCCCCCCCTCGGACCGCGCCTTAACAGGGCCTTGTTTGTCACGCGATTTAGGTCCAAGATCTTTATCCCGAGCAATATATCAAACTGGCTGTTGCCCGCGGCTCCGCCCGCGTGGAATTCGGATTCCGGTCCAACTTTAATGTATGAAAATCTGCCCGATTTATTGATATTTATGCTCACTGCTCCGCTCCCTTTAGTAGTAGCGTGATGTTATATAGCCTATGTTACGCCCAGATAGTGTAGCTTTCTATAGGTGAAAGAATTATTGAAATCGGTACAGTAGTTCCGGAGCCTATTCATTACAAACATACAAACATACAAAAATAGGTACAAATCTTTCCTCTTTATAATATTAGTGTAGATGTAGATATAGAGGTAAGTACCTACCAGTTTTCTTACTTTTTTCAAGTATGTGCACGTCCGAGCTAATTGACCGTCACGATTTTCCTGTTGCTCAATCATTATTTCGGCGATTACCTACGTACTTACACAACACAGTACACTCACAAGGCAGTTGCAAAAGTGTATGATTTTACCTTATGGAAGTGCGCACAATTCTTGGCATAACTAGTTACTTGTAAACGGGGCTTTCCTCAGTACGTCAAGTAGATTACATAAGATGAATCGTTTATAAAATAAACTTACTTACTTCATCACTACATATTATAAAACAAAGTCGCTGTCGCTGTCTGTCCGCCCCTATGTTAATACATAGTATGTATGCTTAAATCTTCAAAACTACGCAACGGATTTTAAAGCGGTTTTTTTTCAATAAATAGAGTGATTCAAGAGGAAGGTTTATATTATGTATAATACATGCATAATATTGTAGAGAAACACTGATAAAAAATATGGCGGTACGAAGTTCGCCGGGTCAGCTAGTAACTAATAAGAACCCGACTACTTAAAAATCACGCTCTGAAAAGTATTAAACAAGAAAATATCTAGGATAGCCGTGGTCGTATGCCACTTTTCCTTAGAATAGCATGTATGTATCGTTTTATTATAGTAAGTGGCATACGACCACGGCTATCCTAGATATTTTCTTGTTTAATACTTTTCAGAGCGTGATTTTTAAGTAGTCGGGTTTTAGTTTTAAACTAATTTTTTTATTTATTTTATTTTGGGGCACCCAACAACTATAATTTATGCATATTTGAAATGTGCTAATTGAGCTCTTTAATTTGATACCATACACGGCATATTTATCTTATCTCAAAATATTTTTTCAACACAGTACTTTATGGCCGCTAGAGGGCGCCACATTAGATTTGTGACACGTCATATAGCCTATAACCATCGGACGATCAAGACGATTCTAACGATATGCTATATGTCCAGTTCTAATAAGTAGTTGAGCAGCTATGAGGGAACAAACGAACACACATACATACATACATACATACATACATACATACATACATACATACATACATACATACATACATACATACATACATACATACATACATAGCCTGTCAAAATCATAACCCTCCTTTGGCTTCGCCGTAGTCGGGTAAAAATGTATGCGTCTTTTTATTCTTCATCATCCTCCTAGCGCTTATCCCAGTCGCATCCGAAGCTTTCACCTCGGAGTTTGGGGTCCGCTTTACCAGTCTACTAAATCCGCACTGGATTTGGCTGGAATTCGATATTTTCCGTGAAGCGACTGCTATATGACCTCCGCAACCTAATGGCGATATCAAAACATTGCAGCTAGATTAAATTGGATCAAATTGTATTAAATTAAATATAAATATAAATATTGAATTGTACGACAATCTACACAACGCTATCTAGAATTCTAGACCCAAAGTAAGCATAGCTTAACTAGCTTGTGTTGTGGGTTCTAGAATGCGGATAAACATACATAGATTATACTTTTTTTTTTGTAAATACATACATATTATACATAGAAAACACCCAGACCAATGCAAATATTCATATTCATGCATACAAATATTTGCACTGAGCGGGGATCGAACCCGCGCCTCCTGCGTAGCAGCCGCGTTCACTACCGCTACGCCACAGAGGCAGTGAATTTGAATTGATTTTGAATTGACAGAATTGAATTTGAATATTATTCTTTTAGTCTGAGTATTATGTCTATGAATTACTTATGTGAATTGTAATCTATTTGTGACTCATGTATGTATTAACAAAATCAATTTACTAACACAATTAACGATATAACAAGAAAATAACTTTGTTACTAACAATACTAACAAATTATGAATTTTACGATCTGAAAACAAATTACTTTATATTATTTATTATTATTAAACTAATGGTACTTAGTAATGGTAAAACTTTGCATTCTCAATAAATAAAATGGTTGTTCACAATAATTAAAGTTTCGCCGAGATAGGTATAATCAATACAAGAATTATCAACATTTTTCCTTAATCTTATCTATAACATCATATTATTAGCATTTTTAGTAGCAAATATTATCTACGCTTTATTATTTTGTACGTGTACCCAATAACTACTGTGTACACAATCTTACAAAATTGTTCATAAGCTGTTAGGTATTAAGTATAGTCATGTTATCTTGGAAGGTAAAAAATCTTTAATTGCATGTCGTATTTTAATGTATATAAGTAGCTGAGGCCCGTGGTTTCGCCCGCGTGGACGTCAGTTTTTAAAAGTGAAAGTACCTACCTATTAAGAACCTACCTAGGTACTTTGAAAAAAAAAGGAAGAAATTAAATCCTATTACCAGTATTTGCTCGAAAATTGACAGAAACGTGACCATCTATATGTAAAGTCCTCAGACTAACAGAATGTAAAGTCATTAAAGATATTAGGTATCTAATCGATCTTATCGATATACCTAATTAATAATCGGTTAAATACCTACTTCCCGTTTATTTTATCATACAACTTACATACATCTAAGTACTTACAGTCAGTATCGGACGGATTTTGACAGTTGACTGCAAAGTCTCAAAATGATTTTAAACAAGGTAGGTAGGTACTCAAGGTAGGTAATAAGAGCAAATCAAACTGTTTCATTGATATAAATTGTGTTATCGTCCGAACTAAAGGTGTGCACCAAATATCAGAACCATCAGGAAGGGGGGAAAACCAAGGTAATAACATCTTCGATTAAGAAAGGGAAAAAGAATCTTTTTGAATACTTTGTTTGTCAAGATCGATTTGACGCTGATTGTACCTACACAAAAGGTCACCTGTTGGTCATCAGCTTCTACTGTCCTCAGATAATACACGACCTTCCTGTACTGTCATTCTTCAATAAGTATTGTTTCAATACATGTGATCTGTTTTTATTTATGCGACTTGAATTTCGAAGCCACAACATTGAAAGTCCCGGGGATTCCCGGTAATTTAAATATCGACTCCTGTGTGAGCATACCACAGGGGGGCCCCGTTCAACATATAGAAATTCTAGTTATACAAATATGAGGCAAACATGAATTGAACCTTGATTATATCACTTTGTCTCTTTTTTTCCAATATACAGTTGTGTGTGCTAAAAAGAGACAAAAAATTTAAGTTATTGCTCACTTTGGAAAATGAGTATGAGAATTTGACAGCGTGCCGACGACGGTGCCAATATTTATGAATGATTTGCGCCAACATTATGAATGATTTGCGACAGCCATTGTTGATTTTTTCTAGAACATACTTACTACTACACTACAAGCATAATAGTGAAAGTTATGGTTAGTACACTTTAACAGGTAGTATAGAAAGATATCGACAAATGTTACGATAATAGAAGGTAATCCCTAGCATAGTAACCGTCGGCAAACGTTCATTCATAAAATGGAACGTAGGTAATACACGTTAATTCTGTAGGTACTGGGTGGCGCAAAAGTAGTGGCACTAAAGAAAATACCTTTATTTTTTTTATATGAAATTTTCTGTCATTCTGTTGTTGAAAATTGTGTAGTGAACAAATGTAAAATACACTGAAAATAAACATGGACCGTTTTACTCCCCAAGAACGTGGAATAATTGTGTCAAACGCTTTTCCAGGCCGAGTTATCTCTCGTTTTGGCGATTTGCCTTGGCCTGCAAGATCACCCGATCTGACCAGTCCAGACTTCTTTCTTTGGGGTTTTTTGAAATCTCGGGTGTATGTGAACAAGCCACAGACTCTCGCAGCTCTAAAAGAAAACATTCGTCAAGAAATAACGAACATATCGCAGGAAGTGTTACGGCAAGTTATGCAAAATGTCATAAATAGGGCTCAAATGTATCAACTCTGGAGGTCACCATTTAAAAGACATCATCTTTAAATCCTAATGGTACGAAATTTAATGGTACAAATATACATTTAAAAAAACCTAAATCTAGTTTTCTAATTTAGAAAAAATGTTATAGCCGAACCAAATAGGGTCTTTACTTTTGCGCCACCCAGTATAACCCGTCTGTTATCTTATAAGTTTATGGAGCATACCTCGAAAAATCCCTACGGATACCGTCGGAGCCAGTGGAGGAAGTTATGTCGGCCTCGAACCGACTAAAACGCACGCCGACTGTGGGCCGTTTGCCGAGGTGAGATTATCGTAGACATTCCCCTCGCACCCCGGCTACCTAATCTACCTCTCTACTGTACCACAAGACCCAAGTTACACCTGCGAACATACAGACCAGGCTCTGAGAAATATACTCAGTTCCCGGAAACGGTAATAGGGTAATTTCACGATGCCTAATTTTTTGCTAATTTCGGTGGCATTTTTCAATCATAGGTTTTCCGCTGAAAAAATTTTATGGAGTTCTTTTAGAATATCTAGAATAATATTATGTTCTTTTAGAACACATCAGGTGTTCTAAAAGAACTCCATTAAATTTTTTCATCGGAAAACCTATGATTGAAAAATGCCACCGAAATTAGCAAAAAATTAGGCATCATGAAATTACCCAATAGGTATGCTCGCCACCCTATTGAGGTATGATTCCGAAGTCGACCGCATTTTGACAACGGCAGACGCATGCAGCAGATACAACGTACCCATTACTTGTTAATCTCCGATACGGATAAAGGGGACCATTGAGAAGCCGCAATGAATGATGCGCATCTGCTGCGTTCGTCGGTTATTGTCGTATGCGGTCGGCTACGAAATCATACCTTTGGTCCTACTTATTACGTGGGGTTATAGAACTGACTGAAGAAACGTGGGCGTAATATGCGCCCCTGTCTAACCCTTGAGGGAATAAAGACGTGATGAAGTCTTTGGCCTTCCTGCTGACAGCACAAAATCTCGCCAGTGAGCTCTGGTTACCCTACTCCCCGCCGGAAACACAACACGAGGTTTTCAAGGCCGCGGTAATGTAGAGCTATTTTTGGAGATGATTATAGATATTATAATCTCAGACTAAATATTCTTTTAGTCTGAGATTATAATCTAAAAAAAATTAAAGGTCTATTATCTAGTTATTGATAATCATGATATTAGTTTTAATCACAGAACAAGTCATTCCCGCTCTCGAGCTACCTACCGCCCGTGTACACGCACGGGATGCCTGATGCCTGAGTTAAGCCACATGTTAAGCAGTCGGCCTTTAATCAGTAACTTATTTCACTACATGTTAATTATAAAACCCTATTGTTGCTGAAAAGATCGAAATAATATCTTACGGTCGAGATCGAGAATGATGTTGATGTTTTAAAAGTTAAAAGCAAGATGTTATCTTGTCTAACAAGATCAATTAACTTACTAGTTAGTGGCGGTAGGCCCTTAACTTGGAATGCGGATCTTCACGCGGCCCTTCGCGTGGTTCTGCGTTTTGGTACTAACTAATCAAATATTAGTTATTATATAATTTACTAGCTGACCCAGCGAACTTCGTACCGCCATATTTTGTGATCCCGTTCCCGCTGCATTTCTCTAAATTTATCAGTGTTTCTCTACAATATTATGCATGTTGTATTATACCTACATATTAAACGTTCCTCTTGAATCACTCTATCTATTGAAAAAAACCGCTTCAAAATCCGTTGCGTAGTTTTGAAGCATACATACTTAGGGACGGACAGACAGCGACAGCGACTTTGTTTTATAATATGTAGTGATGATATACCTACTTATTCTGTAGTTTAGGTCTCACCCACCATACATCATACTACATTAAGGTATCCTTAATATTATAATAATGTGAAAGTTACTTTCACTGTAAAAAACTCTGTCTGTCTGTCTGTCTGTTACGCTTTCACGCCTAAACCACTGAACCGATTTTGATGAAATTTGGTATAGGGGTAGATTAGACCTTGAGAAAGGACATAGGCTATGTTTGGTCGCGATAACCGACATCCACGCGGGCGGAGCCGCGGGCGAAAGCTAGTATTATATTAATGTGAAAGTAACTGTCTGCCTGTCTGTTACGCTTTCACGCCTAAACTACTGAACCGATTTTGACGAAATTTGGCACAGGGGTAGATTAGACCTTGGGAAAGGATATAGGCTCTGTTTAGTCGCAGCCATCCACGCGGACAAAGCTGCGGACAACAGCTAGTTGATCCTATTCTAATCTACAAACGCTTTGCCACTTGTTTAGAGGGCCAGTTGTTAGGTAGATCTCTCACGTCGAGTGTGAATAGGTATGGCAACACAGTCAATACGAACAGCTGTGGCGATTGTTCAAGACAAATAGCTATCACGAGTGTAGACTACCTACTTGATACTTGACATCATCCTATTGTTTCATTAACATCATATAGGTAAGTACACATACTTTCATTTAGGACTTATACAAAACGCGCTATTTTTTACGCGTTTATTTGTAATCTTCCTGATCTTCTTCATCCTAGCGTTCATCCTAGTCGCATCCGAAGCTTTCACCATAAAGCTTTCACCATAGTATATAAATAGCTTTCATAACGGAGTCTGAAGCTCTATTTATACTATGTCTGAAGTCTGCTTTATCCAGTCTATTTAATCGAGAGCACGTTAAGCCGTCGCCGTCGGTTCCGATTGCCATGCAAACATCTATGGCAGTCGTTACGGGTAGTTGGAGCCCTAAAAAGTCTAACAACTGGTCCAGCTGCAATGCTTCGACATCGCTCAATATCGCCATTGGGTTGTGGTGGTCATATGGCAGTCGTTTCACGGAAAGTATCTATCCAAATCCAGCCGCGTCGCAGTCAGACTGGCAATAAGAAGACCAACGGAATTGGGCAAAGGCTCAATAAATGATGATTATTGGGTGGGTTTTTTCCCACCCAATAGGAAGGCAACGACTAAATATTGTGTGTGACACATGGGAGAAAAAATTTCCAGTAAATACCCATTTACATTGATCAATATAAATTGTTACATATGTACCTATTTACTTAAGTTTTATTTTGCGCGAAAATATGTTTTCACATTTTTGACTTTTTGGCGGACTTATTGGGTTTTTCCCTGTCCTCCGATCGGAACTCCGATTGGTAGGAGAAGCGGGAATATTTTTCCCATATCTCCGATTTAATTTACTTACTTAAAAAAAAAAGTACAGTCAAGGCCATTATACTGTAGTTTTGACCGATTTTCCGTGTACCTATAACTTAAATAAAACTTACTTATTTCTTTACTCTTTCTAAATAATGTCCTATATCACAGAATAAATAATAGTACTACGTCCTATATGGTAATTTCACCAGTGCTAAGCATCATTTGACTATTTATTAAAAATTCATCTCGCATTATGTGCTCTTTTGTCACTTGGCTCTTTACGCCAAGGACGAGGTTGCCCCTTAATGAGGAAACTTTCAAATGAAATATCAGGTAAGTAGGTACCTACTAAGTATGTCGACTGACCATCTTTAGACATATTGACCATACTGGGACCAGTCACTGACCAAAAAGAACATTTTCTAGAACAAATCAGAGTCAATATTCATAATGTTGAAATTTTTATAGCTGGCAAAATTTCAATGTAGGTTTCTTTTTAATACTACTTAAGTGGCAGACAAGCACACGGCCCACCTGATTAAAGTGGTTACCGTGGCCTATGGACGTATGCAATACCAACAATACTTACAATATTTGCGTGAATGATACGAGTTACTGATTAAGGCCCCGAATCAGATTAGCATCGAAACATCGGTATTTTCGAAACCGTTTTTCTTTTTAACTATAAAACCTACAGATCTGAAATTTACATGCCTGCATACTACAGGATATACAGAGTAACTTCTCCTTTTCATAAATTAAATAAAAAAGGAGGAAATAGTTGAAAAGAGGCTCTGAACATCACTCTTCTCTTTCTTGTGAAACCAAATATTTTCTACAATATGTATCCAATTAATCTAAAATTTCACATATATGTTAAATGAGTGTATTAGTATGACGTGACCTTCTTAGTTTGTAATCGTCCCCTATAAAATTATCTATTAAAATCAGTTTTACTGATTTTTACGGCTGAAAAACAAGCGAATGACCTTGAGCATTTGTATGGTCATCAAGTCATTCGCGTATATAATCACCTTAATATATAATTTGTATATTCTTCGTCTAGGTATATAAATCACTGAATAAGCAGGCTGAAGTGGCAGTGGGCTGGCCACATCTGTCGAAGGACAGATGGCCGTTGGAGCAGACGGGTCCTAGAGTGGAGACCGCGAGAAGGAAAACGTAAGGTGGTATACCCCCAAGCCAGGTGGACTAACGACCTAAGAAATGCCTACGAAGGGTGGCTGGGAAGGACTGGATGCGGAAGGCGGAGGATCGGCAAACGTGGCGCATATTTGGAGAGGCCTATGTCCAGCAGTGGACTGTAATGGGCTAATTGATTGATTGATTTATTGAAAAGTCACTGCTACTCAAAATTAGTTCGTTCCTCATTCATTCACCCTCATAAAATACGTTATTTTATCTATGGTCATAATCGACCTCGTTAAATTAATTCTTCACGGACTTTAAACTTTATGGTTTAAAAAAGAAACTAAAATAACTTGAGAAGCGAGAACATACAGTTTTTAAGATGACTGATTATGAATATTGGTTCTTTTGTGAACGACTAACAAGAAATTCGACACTCACGTCATTCAGCATCCTCTGAAAAAATAGTTCCGCTCAACACTGAGCTACGCAGCTTCACTTTGCTGAGCAAAACTTCTTGCTTCGCTTGGATTGGGGGGTAATCTGGTAAATACATTACGCAAACATTACGAACTCCCCTAGTGTTGCACTCGTCCATAGGCGACGGTAACCACTTACCAAAAAAAATGTCTGCGACCTAAGTAGTATAAAAAGCTATGAATTTCGGTCTCACGTGATAGGGGGCGAGGCTATTGCCGTCTAGCGGGCACTTAATTAAAAGACTTAATAAGTAATTGCAAGCTTCAAAGTAGCACCACCTAAAGCTGGGGCCACATTTGTAGCACCTTGACGTATCACGATCAGTCGTATCGTATCGAATATTTGTATCATAAATATGGACGCTCATTTCGTCCATATCGTATCATTAAGGCGTACCTATTTCGTAAAAAAAACGCGTCCATACTTAGTAAATGCTGTAATGATGTATCAAGATTCGCGTTTAGTGCGGATCGGACTGTATCAGATACGGCGTGTATTGTTAACGGCTATCATCTTGTGTCCAAACTAGCGATCATGATACGCGTTGAGGTTGAGGCTACGCGAAGCAGATACTATACACAGAAATGCTACAAATGTGGACCCAGCTTAAGATTGGTTCTGTTCTGTGCTTCGTATTACCACAGAATAAGTAATAGGTATTACATTCTAGAATGCGGAAAAATATTATTCTTTAGATCCTTTTTTCCTGTAAATAAATACAATAATGATTATTTATTCAAGGATATTCTACACAGTCTACAGTGCTCTTAGATCGAATGTAAGTATAGATTAACTATAATAGGTTAGTGTTATAGACTCTACAAAATGGATTTGCACAAACAAACATCCTCTCACTCCAAACGCATTAGGTACAGTCGAGTTCAATAATATATTGGCATTGCCAAGGGTTCAATATATTGTGAGCGTTGGAAAGCTCAATAAATTCTATAGAACCTATAAATCAAAAATATGTGCTCATGTGAACGTTTCAATAATACATGCTATGTATTAAGCAATAATTTGTGATCACGCTTTTCACCAAAAAATTCTAATCTATATTGGCTTCAATAATATCTGAGCAGGCTAAGATTCTTAATTATCTCTACATGCATGGGAATGTCAATTATATGACCTGAACAAATAAGATCGAGTTTACATTGTTATAGAAATGACAGTAGCTTCCATTGTTTTCTAGTTTTTGAAATGAGTGTCTTTCAATGTTCTTTTCGACAGCTTGTATTTAAATGTATATCGGAGGGATTACATCCATACGTATATACTAGCTTTTGCCCGCGGATTCACTAACTTAGGTTCCAATAGTGGTTCACGTAGTTTGGTATTAGTTTGGTTGAATTTCACGCCATGGAAAAGAAAAAAATATCATAACATTTTAATAAAAACCGTTTTATTTGACCGTATAACTAAAAAAATATAAGTACCTATTTAAAAAACCACTTGGCTTACATTAAGAAATCAAACAAAATTGTATCCTATACTACAGTTGAAATTATTTAAGAGATACGATTTGACGTTTATAGTCTAGGGATGGAGCGTCTTAAATCAATTGTTAAAAAAATTTTTTTAGCTGGAGTTCGGTGATGAATTCCCGCTTCTTTAAGTCTTCTTCGTATAGTTAAACTGGATACAGCCAGATCAGCTGCAAATGTAGATGTTCTGATAAATCTTGAATTTCGTACACTTTCAACCAATTCCCTATCTTGATCTTGAGTTGTTTTCCTGGGCCGGCCAGAAGACACATGTTTTGTAAGATTTCCTTCTTCTTGCCATCTGTTCCACCATAACGTAACAGTATTTCTCTGTTAAAGAACAGTTTTATTAAATTACCACATTAGAGATTAGCGTCAATATGGAAGAATACATAAAAATACTTTGCTTACCGATATGCCTAATTCTTCCGCAATGGCTGATTTCGGAACACCTTCCTCACACAAATGAACGATCTTATGTTTTGTGTGTTCATCAATTCTATACATTTTTATTTCAAATAATAATGTGTCGTAAATTGAAGAATTTCATCAAATCGTTGAAATATGACATATGCATTAGTTATATTTTTTTTTACAAAACAACGTTCATTTGAAGTTAATCTGGCCTGGTTAGTGATGATTAATAATATTGCAAACTCCTTGAGATTGCGATTTTAAAATTGCTAGTAAAATCATCTTTATGACGTTGTCGTATCACAAGATAAGGTTGGATTTGAATTACGTTAATTTGTTCAGATATTATTGTTTTCATGTGTGTATACATAATAATGATTTCTACAGTTTTCACATAATAATGTTCTTAGAGTTGTCCATATAATAATGTGCCTTTGGCTGTATACATGTTATTGAGACAAAGCAATCACATATTAATGAATCTATTTCGTGACCACAATTTAATTATGCTTTTCGTTATCACAATATTATTAACTATTTTAACGTTCATATATTTATGAAGCTTGGAGGTGTCAATATATTATTGAACTCGACTGTACATTACATTACATTATGGGATCGCCGTCTCCGTTCCGCCGCCGTGCCGTGGCCGTGGGTAAAATTAAAAAGTCAAAATGCGGATAGACAAACATAATACATTTTTGAAGTGAAAACTTCTTTAACGCGTCGTCGTTTTTCATAAAACATTTTTTAAGTGATAAAAAAGGTCATTGAACTATCGACACCACTTGACGACACCTCTGATGACAGATTGTAACACCTCTGTATCTAGATAATATTATACTGACCAACTTTTCGCATCTGGCGGCACTCCCAGAGTGCCACTTTTTTATTTATTTATTTATTTATTACATGGAAAACTTACAGCTACAAAAACATGAATAGCGTTGGATTAGACAATAGAAAGCCAGTAACAAGTTTTCGCTTATAGTATTATATAGATACCTATATAGGACACGTACCTAGTTGTAATACTCGTAATCTATGCTTGGTGAATTCGAGCTCGTCCACCGCAGTAGCACCCCGTGATATCTTCAAAAGACACCTAAGAAATGTGTACTACGCGTATAGAGCACATTTTGAGGACATTTTAGGTCCAAGATTGTCCCGACCCGAGCAATTCTTAAAAACAGGCTAATACTTACAATAGATAATCACGCTTACCTACAAACATATTTGCTGTGAGCGGTATTAGAAGAACCCATATCCTCTGTTTTAACAGTTGATCGCTCTACCGATACCGCGACGTGCGGTCTTCCAGGATTTTGATAGAATTAGAAATAAATTCCGATATTTGGTGTATACTATGTATATTCTATGTGTATCTATGTGTATACTATGTGTATTCTATGTATAATATGTACCTATGTATTTAAAAAAAAATGTATCTAAGTATATTTATCCGCATTCTAGAACCCATAACACAAGCTAGTTAAGCTATGCTTACTTTGGGTCTAGATAGCGATTCTACCGTATACCCCAACCACCAAAATTTACTCCCCTTTATCACCTAAACTTTAGGTGGTTGGTTAGTCCCTTTAGGTCCTAAAGGGGCTAAATAGTTTTAATTTGGTATTTATGTATCACTAAAATACGAGAATGTGGTTATTTTTTTATATTTATACGTTAATTTCATGTGGAGGTCAGATGGCAGTCACTTCACGTAAAATATCGAACTCTGGACTACGAGCCCAGACTCAGAGGTGAAAGCTTCGAATGCGACTGGGATTAACGCTAGGTTTCATGTCAGCAACTTGTAAGTATCGTAACAATTTTTTTAAACTACACTATATTACCTAGTAACCGAAATTACTAATATTCCCCCTAACCCCTTGTGTTAGGAAAAGTTTCAGGCCGGTAGTGTAATGAGCAGGATTCGAACCCGGAACCTTCCAATCGTAAGGCCGATTCAATAACCACTGAAACGCAAGAAAATCACTTCATAAAAATGTTATACGAGTACTTACTTACCCTGTGGCATAAAAAAGTGAAACACTATAACAAAAAAAACTCAATATTCACAGATTAAATATTCAAATGAACTAACGAAACGTATGAATGAATTTCTAAAATAAAATTAAAATAATCTATGGCACGAATTTGCACGGCACAGCCCGGCACAGGTAACAAATGACGCGTCTGAATGGCGCGAATCGCGGTAACAAACTATCGACGAATAAACTAAATGTCAAACATATATCATTGAGGCTATTGTTTTTGTGTATCGCAAACAGATATTACTTTAGACCTTAATTACCTACCTTGAAGATTAAACAAAGAAAGCGACGTGGCGGATTATAAGTAATTAATAATTTGATTGCGGTATCTCATGCATTTTGTTCGGTGTTTGCACTTTGCACGGAGGACAAAATATGATTCAGGGTTCAGGTGTTTGTCAATGAGTGGGACGAAGGGGGTCATGTAGTCATAGACGCAGAACCCTTTTTCCCATTGGGTTCTCTGGGTAAGCACTAAGTACCTAGTTATGGTCCCTAATCTCAGCTAAAAATTCATCGACGCAGAATCTATGGCCTATGGCATCCCTGTAGAGTGTACGATTGTTATGTCGGAGATCTCGGGTTCGATTTCCGTTTAGTGCATATATTTGAACATACATACATATTGTACTTAATCACGCCTTCATCTCCGCAGGGGTATTCAGTCCCACGTAATAGGGCCGTGTGCCTATTGCCGGGCACGGCGGGCACCACGACCACGCGGCTACAAATGAATAATATTAATTGTATGTGTATTTACATTGGTCAGGGTGTTTTTATTGTATTAACAAACGAAGCAAGACAACACAAGCTAAGCTATACTTACTTTGAGTCTAGTCTAGATAGCGTTGTGTTGTGTAGAATGTTCTCGAATATTTATTGATAAAAAATTAATGAATTTTGGCACAGTACACCTGATAGCAGTTACAATAAGATGTTGGTTAGTTACTCAGTGAATACCTAAAATATTTTTCATCCCACCATCTCGGAAAGAGTACTTTTTTTCTTCGATATCTGAGTGTAAAAGTCGCTTTTATCCTCTAGAGTGGTAAAGTAAATTTGAATTTAGAACATCGTGTGTACTAGGTTTGTGAACTCAAAACATCATTAATAGTTATTTGTTATACAAGAGTGCAAAGTTGCTTTTTAACCGCGTGCTCAGTTTTGATGACCGAGCAAGCGAAAGATTCTAAATTTGAATCACGAGCATAGCGAGTGATTCATAAATTAGAATCTTGAGCGTTAGCGAGGGAATCAAAAGAGCACAAGGTGTAAAATCTTTGCACTCGAGTGCAACACGTAACTTTTCATCCCACCTCAGCAAGGAAATAATGAAATGCTTCTTCTTCCTAGCGTTAATTCCCAGTCGCATCCGAAGCTTTCACCTCGGAGTTCGGGGTCCGCTTTACCAGTCTTAACTGCGGATTTGGCTGGACCTCGATATTTTCCGTAAAGCGACTGCCATGTGACCTCCACAACCCAATGGTGACATTAGGCGATATCGAAGCATTGCAGCTAGACCGTTGTTGTTGAACTTTTTATGCATACAAATATTTGCACTGAGCGGGGATCGGACCCGCGCCTCCTGCGTTGCGGCCACGTTCACTACCACTACGCCACGGAGGCTGTATAATAATTATGTGTAATAATACTAATAATAAAATATCAACAAATAAAATTCAACAACAATGTTCAACCATAGGACGTGAAAAAAAAATTATGCGCGCAAAGCAAATTTAAAAAAAAAAGTAGGTACACCAAGGAGGTTCCGAGTTGAGTTTTTCATAAATTAAAAAAAAGTTGTATTATAAATCGGCACCATAGAGGTAGAAGTAAATAGGTTTTTCATCCCACCATCTCGGAAAGAGTACTTTTTTTCTTCGATATCTGAGTGTAAAAGTCGCTTTTACCCTCTAGAGTGGTAAAGTAAATTTGAATTTAGAACATCGTGTGTACTAGGTTTGTGAACTCAAAACATCATTAAACCTATTTACTTCTACCTCTATGGTGCCGATTTATCATACAACTTTTTTTTAATTTATGAAAAACTCAACTCGGAACCTCCTTGGTGTACCTACTTTTTTTTAAATTTGCTTTGCGCGCATAATTTTTTTTTCACGTCCTATGGTTGAACATTGTTGTTGAATTTTATTTGTTGATATTTTATTATTAGTATTATTACACATAATTATTATACAGCCTCCGTGGCGTAGTGGTAGTGAACGTGGCCGCAACGCAGGAGGCGCGGGTCCGATCCCCGCTCAGTGCAAATATTTGTATGCATAAAAAGTTCAACAACAACGGTCTAGCTGCAATGCTTCGATATCGCCTAATGTCACCATTGGGTTGTGGAGGTCACATGGCAGTCGCTTTACGGAAAATATCGAGGTCCAGCCAAATCCGCAGTTAAGACTGGTAAAGCGGACCCCGAACTCCGAGGTGAAAGCTTCGGATGCGACTGGGAATTAACGCTAGGAAGAAGAAGCATTTCATTATTTCCTCGCTGAGGTGGGATGAAAAGTTACGTGTTGCACTCGAGTGCAAAGATTTTACACCTTGTGCTCTTTTGATTCCCTCGCTAACGCTCAAGATTCTAATTTATGAATCACTCGCTATGCTCGTGATTCAAATTTAGAATCTTTCGCTTGCTCGGTCATCAAAACTGAGCACGCGGTTAAAAAGCAACTTTGCACTCTTGTATAACAAATAACTATTGTTAGTTACAGACATTGATATACAAAAATGGTTACAGAAGTCATTGGCTTCTAGAGCCAAGGTTTTCTCATGATGAATAGGTACAATTTGTCCATAACCTCGTTCACTGATTGTAAAGTAGGTACTATGAAGCAGTTTTAATGACTAGGTAATAATGATTCATAGCATTCTGTTATGTCATTAAGGTGCTGATAAACTTGAGCATTCACTTGTAATGAGCATTTTTACGAATGTTACTTACGTTACAGAAAAATAAACGAGAGCGTTTTATAGTGAGCTTTCTATCAAGCGTTCTGGCGAGCATGCTTGCAAAACGACTGTAAATTTGGTTCGACTAGAGAGTTCGCTAGAAAGATCATGTAAATGTTCTTAGCATTATTTGGCTCTACACTTGGCTCGGTTCATTGTTCGGTTCGACAAATCACCAAGCATAGATTATTGCAAAACAATCCGCGCGCGCCAGAAGCCCAGAACCTCGTTGGTCTGTTGATTTAAGTTTCAAATACGTATCCTGAGGTATACAAGCAAAATTCGGATAAAGTTATGGCACATTATGGTGCATTCGCTTGCAGCGGATATTCGGTAATTAGGTAGGTACTTTCGAAACGAGACGCGGAACAAGTTTGTCGAGTCAATTAACTTTATGGAGTGTCCTGATAGCGAATATTGGAGTCGCAAAAACCTTGGCAGGTACCTAAAAACATTTGAAATCCATACTTCCATACCTACTTAATATTAAAAATGCGAAAGTAGCTCTGTAAGTGACATGAATATGTCTATTTGCATTGGTCTGGGTGTGTTCGTGCCTCCCGAAAGCACGGTTGCCATAATTATACCTACACATCTATGGTAGGTACCTAGTCGTTACGGATAGTTGGAGTCCTCAAAGTCTGACTAGTCTAACTACAGAACTTCTATATCACCATTCACCAATTGGTTGTGGAGGTCAGACGGCAGTTGCATCACAAAAAACATCGAAGTTCAATCGCATCACAGTGTGACATTGCAGATTGTCATTGCAATCCTGTATTTTTTTTATTTAATTTATAGTATTGGTGGAGTAGTGATCGATATTCAATCGATATCGATCGATACTCGACTAATATTATCTGTATTCTATTCACTCAGTGGACCTAGCACCTTGTCTATGGTTGCGTGCGAGCAAATCTGCAAGCGTCATGTCATCATGGCGGTTGCAGTTGATTGTAATTGCCAAATTAGTACGTATTAAAATCAAAACCCAAAGGCTATTACGGCCTAATCGTGTAATTTTGGGCCGGAAGTGGGTTCCACCACCGAACCAGCTATAAAAACTGGGGGACGAGCCACTCCGAGCTCATTATCTGCTGGCTTCGGTTACAACTACCTTCGGTTAAGATACTGTCCGTCCCGGGTGAGAATACTATATTTTTTCATATTGTGTGCTAATTTCTTTTATTTTAAGGTGGCGCATTTGGAAACATGAGAATGACGAATGACGTGGTTCCCATCTTTTCCATCAGGAGTTATTCCTATAACTCTCGCGATTACTATCACAATATTTTACCACGAAGACACGTCGTACTCATGTCGCCATTGCAAAGCTCTTCCAGGTACATCTTGTCTTTTTACGTGAGCAAGATGTGCCATATTTCAATTTAATCCATCCGATAAAATATCGTATATGGAATATTTTCATACTCGTCGCGCCTATGCGCGATGGGTAAACTTCATTGGGGCGTCTGCTTTTTACGCGAGCGGCGCCCGAACATTTTTATTTTAATTTAATTATTCGATTAGAATAATTTGCAAGGCTTATTTTTCTTAGGCTGTTTTATTTTCCTTCTGCTCGTCAAAAGGACAGTGACCTGCCGACCAGGGGGTCATCGACCTCCTGATCTTTTACCATCTACCTACCTACCCTATTCGGTGTAACTTATTTTCTGTGCATCTGTTCTTCTGCTTGCAATATTTTGGGTGTGGCTTTTACTGTAATGACCTTTTGCACTAAGTGCCTGGGAGAAGCTTGACCACCTGCTTTGGGCCTTACCTGCCACGCCCGCACTAGCAGTATGTCATGTAACATACTGATTGCTTCTGTACTATATTTTCCAGCACGAGGACCCGAGGCAGCAGTTAGCGTGGCATCTACCTTCGCCGTTGAACGAGCCACGCGACGGTTCATGTCGGCGCGGCACGTACTCCAGCGGCGAAGCTAAGTGCCTTGCTGCCCTACATCATCGGGTCGTTCTCATCGCCTATAGATTCAGTGCTGGTCTTAATTAATATTAACTCACCCCCTGAGATTCTTCTTATTAATTATAATTGTAATAACCAACTTCCTGGATTACAAATTGGAAATCTTTTTTAGCATCTTTCATTTAGTCTCCAATTTACTTTTAAACTTTCTAATTCAACAAGTATCTAATATCTAACTCTCTAAACTCTAACACTTCGTTTCAACAGTTAGATTAAACATCATAAAAAATGTTGTGAAAACCATAGAGATGTAAATCTCTCCTTTTTTTTTTGGGAATGAATCAATCAATCAATCAATTAGCCTATCGCTGTCCACTGCTGGACATAGGCCTCTCCCAATATTGGGAGGCTTACGCCTACTGTTTCCACGCTGGCCAGACGGGTTGGTACAGGGTTTTATTTCGAGTTTTCCTTCTCTCGCAGTGATATCGTCTGCGTATGTTTCCGATAGTCGCCTCTTATATTCATTGGTTGTTCATTCATTCATTCCCAATCCGTGTGGTGATGGAGAAAGAATACAAAGTATCACCACCCCATCTCATCCGAAGGGTGTATGTACCACACGGATTGGGAATGAATGAATGAACAACCAATGATATATTTGAATTTTGAACTTATATTAAATAATACGTACCTACATACATACATATACTCACGCCTGTAAATCCCCGAAGGGGTAGGCAGAGGTGTATTAACACCCACATTTAGCCAAATATGATTTTCATCCCACCATCTCGGAAAGACTATTTTTGCTCTTCGATAACTGAGCGTAAAAGTCGTTTTTATCCTCTAGAGAGGTAAAGTAAATTTGAATTTAGAACATCGTGTGTACTAGGTTTGTGGACTCAAAACATCATTAAACCTATTTACTTCTATGGTGCCGAATTTATCATACAACTTTTTTTTAATTCATGAAAAACTCAGACTCGTAACCTCCTTGGTGTACTTTTTTTTAATTTGCTTTGCGCGCATCAATTTTTTTCACGTCATATTGTTGACATTGTTGTTGAATTTTTATTTTGTTGTATTTTATTACTAGTATTAATACACATATTATACAGCCTCCATGGCGTAGTGGTATTGAACGCGGCCGCTACGCAGGAGGCACGGGTTCGATCCCCGCTCAGTGCAAATATTTTTTATGCATGAAAATGGGTATTTGCATTGGTCTGGTCGTGCCTTGGAGAGCACGTTAAGCCGTCGGTCACGGATGCCATACGAACATCTATGGCAATCGTTACGGGTAGTTGGAGCCCTAAAAAGTTCAACAACAACGGTCTGGCTGCAATGCTTCGATATCGCCTAATGTCATCATTGGGTTGTGGAGGTCAGATGGCAGTCGCTTCACGGCAAATATCGAGGTCCAGCCAAATCCGCAGTTAAGACTGGTAAAGCGGACCCCGGACTCCGAGGTGAAAGCTTCGGATGCTGACTGGGAATTAACGCTAGGAAGGACAAGCATTTCATTATTTCCTCGCTGAGGTGGGATGAAAAGTTACGTGTTGCACTCGAGTGCAAAGATTTTTCACCTTGTGCTCTTTTGATTCCCTCGCTAACGCTCAAGATTCTAATTTGTGAATCACTCGCTACGCTCGTGATTCAAATTTAGAATCTTTCGCTTGCTCGGTCATCAAAAATGAGCACGCGGTTAAAAAGCAACTTTGCACTCTTGTATAACAAATAACTATTTCAGTCCTACATAATAGGGGATGCGCCGCGAGCATATTGCATATTACCGCTGTATGTTTACATTCGAATGGAGAGCCTTCTACGACACCCACAGGAAGAGATGGGGTGGAGAAATTCTACTACAACATCCCTACTAATATTATAAATGCGAAAGTAACTCTGTCTGTCTGTCTGTCTGTCTGGCTTTTACGACTAAACCGCTGAACCGATTTTGATGAAATTTGGTATAGGGGTAGATTAGACCTTGAGAAAGGACATAGGCTATGTTTGGTCGCGATAACCGACATCCACGCGGGCGGAGCCGCGGGCAAAAGCTAGTAGATAATATGTACATCATTGTCTATAATGTAATGATGAATAATGTTGCGCTGGCAAACGCTCAGTATGAAATACTTAATACATTTACAACGCCTAAACTTGTAAATAAATAAATTATATTTTATCAATCGGTTGTCAATGAATTAGCTACAATCATAGTGAGTAATATCTTCAATTTTGGATTTAAACTTTATTGAATGTGTCAATGTTTATTGTACAAAAGCCCGTTCTAGATATTTAAGTAGGTATGTCATATTATAAAGGCAGAAATGTGATACTTACATAAAGTTCTAAAGGTAGAACACGACAGTATTCCTGTCCCAACTCAGCAATCCGTCTGGGGAAGTATCTCCGCTCTACAAAATACCGCGGTCACAATAACCTTGTGTTGTGTTTCCGGCGGTAAGTAGGCTCACTGATGAGTTTTTGTGCAGTTTGTGCTGTCTGTGGGAAGAGGCTTGTCCTGCTTTGTCTTCAGCGCTGACGGTAACCACTTTCCATCAGGTATAAAAACCGGCATATATCTTGATCCCAAGACGCGCGGGAAACCATGAGGCTATAATCTATGATGGTGGATATGAAGTCCTCCGCCGCTATGTTATCCTCAAAAGGCAACTACAAAACGGTTTGATTATTTGAATACGCTATCTCTGAAACGACATAATGTATTCAAGTTTTCTACAACATTCTACACAGCGCTATCTATTATAGACCCATGATAAGCATAGCTTAACTAGCTTGTGTTATGGAATCTGGAATGCGGATTAAACATACTTCTAGATACTTCTTTTTTTTTGTAAATATATAGGTAAGTACATTACATAAGTTAAACATAGAAACACCAATGCAAATTATATACATATTCATGCATAAAAATGTTTGTACTGAGCGGGAATCGAACCCGCGCTTCCTGCGTAGCAGTCGAACGTTCTACCGCTACGCCATAGAGGCTTATAATGCTTGCTAATTTTTATGCATGTCATAATCATAACCAAGTTGGGATATAACGTAAAAGTATTATAAACATCATGCTAAGATAAAAGAGCCAAGCAATGAGAAAAAAAAGTCATGTACAATTTTTAGGCAATGCGCCGCGAAAGACGTTGTAGTAACGGTAGTGAATGAAACCGTAGGGCGCAAGTAGTTTATAAAGAAACAACAAAACTTCCAAACAGATATTGAAATCAATAGTTGTTCTTCCGAACAATGCTGTCCAACTTCCAAAATGTCAACATTTAAAATCCAGTGACCCGTACACTCGTATGTTTGTTTTGTAAACATTTCCGATGGCTGTGGGTGCTCACTTACTACATTGATGTTCATTGTAGGTACTATACTACTACTACTTACTACACAGTGTTGTGAAATTGCGAATGGAACTAAATGGAAATAAATCATGATACCTAATTATTGATAGAATCCGTGAAAGAGCGATTTTTTTTCGATATGTTTATTCTGACAGTCATCTTATTCATCATCCTCATAGAGACGTATTTGTTTGATTCATTACATCCGAGGCCAAGGCCAAACTTGGTACAAATTTTGTTTGATATAAACATCGATGATATTGTCGCGAGTATTTTTTGATGGGAGGGAAATTGGGGGCGAAAATTGGTTTAGTTTGCTGTCGTGTTACTTATGAATGGACCTTAATGATTTTTGGCTGAAACATCAAGAATATGATTCCTCACAGGTTGTTGCGGAAAAAGCTCTTGCCTCGTAAAGGTGAACTATGTTATAAAAAAATACAGATTTAAAGAAAAAAAGAGGATAGCTTGCTGTAGCATTTTTTTGTAGACATCATCATGTCATTATTTTTTAGTGTAACATCTAGCTGTTTACCTAATTAAAATAAGAAGATAGGTACTACTAGTACCTATACTAGGTAGGTACGTCACATACTACAAGGGCACTGGGTAGGGTCGGTTAATTGGTAGTCTATCTATTAACAATTAAGCCACGTCGCCACCGCATGTCTTAACAATGCAATATGCTTTATCTTAGGAAATTAGGCATTGAAATAAGAGATTTTAATTACAGATATTATTATACAATACGACTTACAGCAGATTTGGATCATTAATAAGCATAGTCATGATCGACCTTCAATAAATCTTTGCGCAATATATTAGGTACAGTCAGCGTCAGAGAAAACAGACCCCCTCAATACTTAAAGAATATCGCGGCCTGCGCCGGCCGCGTCACATGACTCACGAATGACGTCACGCGATGCGATCGTCGCTGAGCTGCAAACAGCTTCATCTGCCTTTTATTTGCATGTTCATATTTGTAATTTTCTGATATTTTTCGTCTTTCGGCTCAATTGTATACCAAGATACAACATACTCACAAAAAGATGCCACATTAATTTATGTGCCGTTTGAGGATTCGAACCCGCATCTCCAGCGCCAGCCGATTACTTAGACCGCGCCTTACTCCACTAGGCTACGGTTCACTTGATAATAATGGCGAAAATATGAATCACATTACCTACTCCTATTATCGAACAAAGTTGATTACGGTGTTATTTTGTAGACGTTAAGGTTTAAATTTCAACTACACCAATTATGTGATAATAATAACTGCTCAATTGACTAAAAGATAAGGTTGAAATTAGTATAGATTTCTCGTTTAGTTCAATAGATTACGCTTGATACAGCTTATTGCACTACCGTCATTTTGTTTTTTACTTCAAAAACTTATCTGCTGTATGAGCTGCGGCTATAGTATTTTAATATCTGTGACAGCGCGCTAAGGTTGCAATTAGAATACTAATCTTTGTCTTATTTACTAAACTGTGATTGAAGGTAACTTTATAATTCGTGGTAATTTGCATTGGTGTTAATCCTCCTCGTAATATTATTCAATTTATTAAGTTGTTGATCAGTTTTTTGAGTAAATTGAAAGTAGGTATAGTTCGAATAACAACATTTTTGAAAGCTAAAATTGTTATTCTCTGGGAGCAAGAATAGAGGCATAACGGTAAGAGTTACGATAAAAATATATTATATACCTATTTATTGCTTAATCATGTTACATTTTCATTTACAAGTTAGATTTTTGGAGTTTCTCTTATTTATTATCATTTTCATTACAGAGAAATACAGTGCGTAGGTGGATTCGAAGATATCAAGCGACGGGTGATATAAAATGTGAACGCCAAGGACCTCGCCCAGTTGCTTACACTCATGAATCAGAACGGCGCCATGATATTGTGGAAGTTCACTCAGTGGCACCCTTCAACCCTAAAAACGTATAAGACTTAAGAACAAGCGGGCGGTTAACATTAGGTAGGTAAGTAAATGATTATAATAATATTATTTAAAATAAAATCACAAAAAAAAAACAGATTTGAAAAGGTTTATTATTTTAGGTTACTGGAGATGGATGTCCTCAATGGGCCCAGGCGAGCTAGTGGTAGTTGAAGTGTTGAAAGACGTAATGCTGCGCATAATCAGTGCGGGTCGCATATCCAGAAGGACAAATTTACCTGGTTCAGGATAACCCTTTAGTGCATCCCGAATTGTGCAAGACTGGCTAAATGCACAACAAGATATAACGGTGTTGAGTGGCCGGCTAAAAGCCCGGATCTTAATCCTATAAAAAACTTGTGGGGTCAGATGGTTTTAAACTGGAACTAAGGTAAACAGAACTTGGGAACTAATGCGAAATAGTGTCCTAACATTCATAATAATAATATTATATTATTATTAATACCTAATCCCATTACTCTTGTTTACAAGTTTAGTAATCTTCTAATGTGTTAACGATGCACCATCTGACCTCACATATTTTTCTAATGTTGTGTTAAAAGGGTTACTTATCAGAAAATGTGATCAAAGAGGAAGATGTATATTGCTATACTGTTATAGTTTAGCATGTTGGTTCTTTCTTTGTGATTCACAGGCATAAATAACATTTCATTTTTCAACCATTTTTTTATATTCAAAGATTATACAGAGTGTAAGAAATTAATGTTTGCAACTTTAAATAAATAAAGTAAATAAATATTGTAGTTATGTTTCTAGAACTATGTATAATATTAAACATTTTATACTTCACTTAGACCCTAAGTGAAGTAAACATTTTATACTTAGGGTATTGTGTTTTGTCAATAAATTTACGTTCTAAAAATAAGTAAATCTAAAAATAAGTAACCCCAATTTAACTCAGATAGAAAAACTGTATACTCAACCAGGAAATGGACTCCATGTAGTCCTAGAAATGTAATTCGAGAAATAAATTAATATTGTTTATACAACAAGCCTATCTTTTCTTACAAACCTCATACCTACTATAAAATTTGATTCCTTAAATAATAATTAACAAAAGTGCTTATGAGAATAAAAAAATAATTATACGAAATAAAAAAAGAACTTTGTGTCTGAGGATTTGAACCCCCGGTTACCGTATTCACAAAGTATAGGTCATAACCACTAGACCAACATGACATTTACAAAAAGTTTCAAAAACATTCAATGCTTTCATGTCATTATCAAGGGGGGTCCCTTTTCTCTGAAGCTTACTGTACTTAGAGCCCGTGTACCCCAGAACTTCGCCATTTTGTAAAAGCTGAAAATTTGTCAGCGCATGCTCCCAACAGGTAAGAACGATGGCCCACTAATGAGTGTTCACGTGTTTCCCTTTTCCTACAGTCCCGGGTCCTTTATGTGAGGCGTGAAGAAGCATCTGATGAGGCCGTCAAGCTGAGTGCCACCATTGTAACATGGTATCCTAATGGTGACCTACGTGTCTATAATGGTGATCCTCTTTTCTGACACTTTGCCTTCAGCTTACCATCAGGCGAGGCGAAGTCATAATGACGTGTCCTAACCTAACTGTCCTATTATCCTATAAAAAAAGCTTTAAAATTCAATAGTAAATGAATTGTTGTGATTGACCATTATAAGTCCTACCAATTTTATAGGAATCTATTGAGATCTACTGGGAATTCATCAAGTTACTCCTTTTTTAGCGGAACTGCCCATTGTGGCCTTTTAGACCCGCAGGGCCTAAAAAAAAGTTGCGTTTTAGTTTGGCAGAGGTAGGTGTTCACTGTAAATCTGTAAACAAGTTTATTTTTTAATGAATACAGTTTTTTTATTTTGATTTTAAATAACTTAGGTACATAAGTAAAAGTAGTTTGGTTAAATAAGGTAGGTACTTAGTAAGTACCTACCATATTGACCAAACCATTAAACTCGATGTAAAGACAGATTATTATCAAAATAGTTGCTTATTTAAGATAACTACCATTGCCATGTTCGATAAACATCAAATTTATTATTATCTTAATATCAATTTACCTAATATGTGTAGATTAGGTACCCATCTGCGAAAAATCTATAGCAGATTTCTCACATTATTATTGTGAAATAGCCTGAAATATTGGGTTTTTACGTGCTGCAGTCAACGATACGATCTATACCTATGCTGTTTGACAAGATCATCAGATTCTATAATGGACAGCCTCCGTGGCGTAGCGGTAGTGAAGGCGGCCGCTACGCAGGAGGCGCGGGTTCGATCCCCGCTCGGTGCAAATATTTGTGTGAATGAAATATGAGTATTTGCATTGGTCTGGTCGTGACTCGGAGAGCACGTTAAGCTGTCGGTCCCGGTTGCCATGAGAACCTCTATGGCAGTCGTTACGGGTAGTTGGAGCCCTCAAAAATCCAAAAACAACGGTCTAACTGCAAAACTTCGATATCGCCTAATGTTAACATTGGGTTGTGGAGGTCAGATGACAATCGCTTCACGGAAAATATCGAGGTCTAGCCAAATCCGTGGTTAAGACTGGTAAAAGCAGACCCCAGACTCCGAGCTGAAAGCTTCGGATGCGACTGGGAATTAACGCTAAGAGGATCAGATTCTATAATGCTTGAATAGGTAGGTATGTTAGTTTATTCTGGAAAAATATGCCTTTCAACGTAAGATATTGCCTAAATAAAATATCCATATTAATATTATAAATGCGAAAGTAACTCTGTCTGTCTATGTTACGCTTTCATGCCTAAACCGGTGAGCCGATTTTCATGAAATTTGGTACAGGTGGAGATTAGACCTTGGGAAAGGACATAGGCTATATTTTGGTCGCGATAATCGACATACACGCGGGCGGAAATAGAATTTTCAAAAATCTAATATAGCAGAGGTCAAAGTCGCAGATAAGCACACGGCCCACCTGATGGAAAGTGGTTACCGTGGCCTATGGACGAGTGCAACACCAGGGTTGTCACACTCCTGCTGCCGACCCTGTTAGAACAGAGATTTTGTGCCGTCAGCGTAAAAGCTAAGTAGGACAAAAGCCTTTGGTTTTCACACTGACAGCACAAAACCTCTCCAGTGAGCTCTGGCTACCCTACTCACCGCCGGGAACACAACGCGAGGTTATTTAGCCGCGATATTCTGTAGGACGGAGGTACTTCCAAAGTCAGACTGCTCGATTGGGACGAAATTCCTTAGTCCCTCATATTAACTTTTCGGACCATTGTGCGGCAGACACTACTCTCTCTCGTGTGACTTTTCTCTTGCATCTACAGTAATATTTCCCTCCATTTCCCTTGACACTACTAGTAACGTCACGGGAGATTTCTATTTCCCGTGACACTACCAGTAGTGCCATGGGTAAAACGGCATTTACCGTGACACCACTACTCTTTCGCAAGTAGTGCCACTGGAAATTTTATCTCCCTTGGCACTACTAGGTTATCTATCCTTTTGAATAAATATGACTGCACTAATTTATATCTCCTCAACTTCCGTTCACCTCGCCAGATCACACTTTTCATAACGGTCTTGTCACACATTCACCAGCCAACTCAAGAAGTTTAATTTCAAAAAATCTTCATACATACATACAATCACGCCATCCCCTGAGGGTTAGGCAGAGGTGAATTAACACCCACATTTCACCAATCATTGTATTAGGTCCCACGTAATAGGGGGTGAGCCTATTGCCGTTTTCCAGGCACTATTGTTGGCTCGAGCCATGTATAGGCTGAGTCTGGGCTGTATATATCCTTTCGTAGACTTAATTCACTTGCATAATTCACCCAGGTGCATTAAGTTAACCAAATAGTGTACCTTATTCACCCAGGTGAATTAACACAACCAAATAGTGTAGCTTATTCACCCAGGTGCATTAAGTACACTTATTTAGCATCTTTAATTCACCTAGGCTGGTCATCCATGTATGTAACCTATTTTAAAACTATTGCTGGCCACTTATATCTGTCTGATGTTAAAAAAATCTTCATCCTAGCGTTAATTCCCAGTCGTATCCGAAGCTTTCACCTCGGAGTCTAGGGTCCGCTTTACCAGTCTTAACTGCGGATTTGGCTGGACCTCGATATTTTTCGTGAAGCGACTGCCATCTGACCTCCACAACCCAATGTTGACATTAGGCGATATCGAAGCATTGCAGCTAGACCGTTGTTGTTGGACTTTACTACCCGTAACGACTGCCATAGATATTCGTATGCAAGTAGTAATAATAAAAACAAACACAAATAAAATTCATTAAATTAACGATTTAATAACATATGCCATCTAGAAGGAATGTATAGTGCTCATTATACAATGCAGTTTCAACATATACATGTATAATAATTATATAACTTCATAATCTTATACATTATAAGATTTTTGATTCAATATTACATTTTAAACAATACATAGATATGCAAGTTATTGCTCTTTATATAATTTTAACAAAATATCGATTACTTTTATGTATTTACTAGACTAGCTTAGTTATTCTTTCTAGCTGTACAGAGTGTACAGTACTAAACAAATTTAAAAAAAAATTGGTACCAAGATGCATGACTTTTTGACAAAAAAAAAACTAGGTACTGCTTATACCAATTTTTTTTATACCACTTAGGCTTAGGCAGAACTACTAGTGGTTCAATTTCGATTTCTAGTCGCGTTTTATTTTTAAACTTAGTTTATAAACAAAAAAAGATTAATAAACTGAGTTCTTAAAGTCATATCTAGATGTATTATCTTCAAGTACCTAACCGAACGGAGTATAGGTTTTTTTCTGCGTCCCGTCGCGTTCCAATTTTGAAATGATTCCCGCCTCAACCAGTAACTGTGACAGTTTCGTTTTAAAACAGCTTGACTAGTTATACATAAAAGTAATCGCAAAATATGAATACGTCTAACGTGATATTGTCTTTATAAATCATTTATAATATTCAACATTATTCATTATTTATATGACATTGCATTTAAAGGCTGTCGTATTACATACGACACTATATTTATTGTTCATAAATATGTAGTGCACATTCATAATTAATTACCACAATGTATTGCACAAACAATAAATAAATTATATTGGTTTTATTACATTTATTTCTATGAAATTTAATTTCAGATTATTATGCGAAAAAAAAAACAAAATCAGTGATTTTCTCGGCAGCTTGAGATAAACCTACTAAGAAGATAATAAATATGAAAGTTTGTAAAGATGTTTGTATGTTTATTTTTTTATTATACAATCACGCTCCAAGACTGAATGTTGAAAGATTAAACCTGGCTGAAATTCTCGCCTACCTAAATCTTAAAGCAACGAGAATTTCTTCCGAGATATTTTCTTGCTTATATTTATTGTCATATTATACGTGAATAGTGTCTGTGTTATTAGCTGCATTGAATACAATCTTGTATTGCTCAGGACATATATCTTGATCTAAAATGTGCTCAGTGCAGTACACGTTTCTTGGGTGTCTTTTGAGGATAGCACGGGGTCTTATTGCGGGGAACGAGCTAAAATTCACCAAGCATAGATTATTACAAAACAATTCGCGCGTCAGTGCCTTGTTTGTCACGCGAGTTAGGTCCAAGATTCGTGTCCCGAGGTATATACAAATAAACTTAACGTAGTTCATAATAATTTCCTGTGATTCTATCACTTTTTATAAATTAGTAACATTATATTCACTATTGCACTATTAAGTTTTTACTAACATTATTATTCAACAAATTGACATTAAATTAGAGATAAATATTACAATGCTTTGGCGTCAGAGTGCTGCATTAGCATGTCGTCATTTAGACGGGCAGAGTTTCTCGCACGTTTTGGTCCAAAAAATTGTACGCGACACTAAATTCTCGCCTACGATTATATCATACGAGATTCGCAAGAGACATATCGCCTACGTCAAAATACGATAATTGCTTAAAAATTCTGTCTAGACGGACACTAACCAATATTCAATTGCGATTCAATTCTCGTCAGGCGTGGACGAGCGAGCGGCAATTGTTTCTGCGAATGTTTAGAGACGAAGCAACTTTTCTTTGCCTTTTCATTAACCGTAACCGTATCTTGCAGGCGAGTAACTCTCCTAGTCTAAATGAGCCAACAGATATTTGACAGGTCATACAAATTGTCGCCATTGACAAGATAAATTTCGTTCACTCGTTCATTATGTTCACTGTATGTACTAGTGGCGCCCTCTGAGCCTACGTTTGCATAATATCCTCTATTCAATAAATTGCAATGCACTACAAACATTTTTAACTTGAGCACCTAATAAATAGAATATCACATATACAACACAAGATATATAATATATAATTTCTAAATTTTCACTGCAATAAGTATATAATTAATAATAAATATCTCACTAATATGTATTATATACGACATCACACGCAAAACAAACTGCTAAATACATTGTCGTGAACACTTGACAATTTTAATTCGTCAATAAACTCTTGATTAAATACAAAATACTGATTTATATATTTTTCTAAATAAGTACTTACGGCCTCCTTGCGTAATACTAAAAGACAATAATAATTTGTCTATATTTAATATCTAAATAAAATTACCAATTACTACAAGTGGTATATACGACATTACATTTATACGACAAAAATGTTTTTTTTTGTCAATTTTACTAATATCATTAAGCAAATAACAAACACAATAATACAATGTATGTCATTTTCTGTTACTAGGTTGACGTGAAGTGAATCGTTTTTGCTGTATAATTGTAATAATTTAAATGTAACTTCGAAAGCACCTAGCGTATGGTAACATTTTTATATTTCTATATTATTTTAATATATTTCTAAATATTTATTGAGTTCTCTTATACTTTGGGATTGTTTTATAAACAATACCGAATTTGATGTGTAAATAAAAAATTGCTCTGCGCCACAATGAGAATTTAATTTTAAACATTCTAGTCATTGTCATGGCACTTCTTCTCCGACAGTTTGGATTTAGTAAAATTATTACAGAATTGCAAAACTACTTTGTTTAAGGAATTATTTTAGTTAACCCCGTGTAAGCCTTCTGAAGAATGGAGAATACGTGACCCAATACATTTCTACTACATTTTCAAAAATAAATATGTTTATTTATATTACTCTTTACTATCTAAATTAGCTATAACATTAAACTAAATAGAATGGAATGACACGATTCGTTTGTCTAAAAATCCGCTGTAAAAGATATTTCTTAAACGTAATCCAGCGCTTTTTAGAACAACGTATTCACCAAAGTTTCACCACATCTCATTATATACAAGTATGTGTCGTGGCCAACGAGTGGTGAATATTTTGAACTAATCAGTACAATAGTAACAAAAAATAATAATTAATATAAAAATGTATAAATCTTGATAAATTAAACTAAGTTCGTTGATATTTTAAATAGGAATGGCTGAGATAAGACTTAGTGAGTAATAAATAGTAACTAATAAAAATAAAGCCTAGGTTACACTTGACGGAAATGCTATCGCGGATCTTCCGCGTGGGAAAATCCGCGGTAATATTTCTCCATAGAGTAGCCTAGGTCTAATAATAGGTAATGGCCGGCGTAATAGGAAATTGTAATACCCGGCTTATGATTTGGCACTTCGGAAAGAAGAGTGGGATTTCGGCTAAAATCGACTACCTTCGTTTTTGTAGAGCGTTCTCTCTACCTAACAAAGAACCGACAGTTTAATCCTACTTATATTATAAATGTGAATGTTTGTGAAAATATTTGAATGTTATTATTCTATCACGCTCTAAACGGCTGAACGGATTTGGCTGAAATTTGGTACACATACGCTAGTTTCTATCCCGGGATTAGGTACTCACGGGTTGCGGGAATGGGATTAAAATCCTATGCGGGCGAAGCCACGAGCAATAACTACTAGTTTTATAAGGCAGTAAAATCGTTTGTGTTAGTAAAAAAATATAGAGTTGGTTTTAACTACTCTATACAGATATCAAGCTGTATATATGCGCTGTACGATAGAGAAAACGCTCTACGAAACCGTAGCAAGCCCATCACAGCAGAACTCTCACCGTGTTCCCGACGTCGTTCTATATCAAAACTTATATAACTTAATAGGAAATGATTTTTATCGAATTTGAGAGTGATATTGGAAGACGAATGTAGGAAGATTCAACATGGAAGATACCATTACCATCAGGATTTTGGTATATTGTAACGATAAAGTAACAAACCAATGACTTCTGTACATACTACTAGACTTGCTATAAGGCATAAAAAGTCACAACTACTACAGTAGAGATGGGGCCACTTTTTGTAACTGTCATATAGATGGGGATATTGTGGATCGCACATCTGAGGTGGCCGTCTTGAAATCGGAGATGGCCCTGGGTCAGCTGAGATGCGAAGCCGCACTGGGCTATCTTATATCCGGCATTTGAAATCTAAGACGGCGTGCGGTTTTAGTTGGTTCGAGTCCAACACGAAGAGATTCGTGGGGAAATTCGCTCGAAAAAGTTATACCGGTCGAATTAAGAATCTCCTCTTTTTTTGATGTCGGTTAAAAATATGTCAACTTCCATTAACTCATTTATTTAGTTTCTGCGTCCCAATTTAAATGTATTCCCGTCCCACCTACGCGCCCGCGCCAACCTGCTTCATCATTATCATTCATCATCTTCATGTAGACGCATTTTCCTGATTGCATCCGTGACCAAGATGACCTCGGAGCTCAAGGGTCCACTTTCCGGCTCTTTCTCCTCCACTTCGCACGACCTTGGGCGTCCGGTAGTGAGACCATTAATTGCACGCATATCAAGCTACACGACGTCAAACCAGTACGCCAACCTGCTTGTCTAGTAGTATACATACATAGCAACTTAATAAATATCATTTTTAATTTTTATAATCTGTTGAACAAGTAATTTTATTCCCACCTTACCGAAATTAGTTCGCATTAGTTCGCAAACAGCATGACTCAATCACTCATCTAAATAAATGAAAATATAAATAAAAATGACAATTGTACACCAATATAATTAATATCTAAAATATAAATAGTAATTGTCATATCTCAGCGCTAGAAACACATTTTTAATTAAACATAATACTATAACCTTATACTATTATGTACTACACATTCTATATTTATTTCTGCGGCTATCTGAATATTTTCAACTCTAGTAATTCGTGATTTGGTCTATATTCTATAAATATTAATTTATTTCATATGCACGTGCTTATCTATTGAAATAGCAATATTTTTACGACAGAACGTTTATACTACAATAACTTATAAATAGTCTGCCATATTTGTCATGACCTATTTGGCTTAACCACAGAGAAAATACAGAGAGAAAGTGTTACAATTAGATTTCGCTATCTGCGAGGGTGAAAGTATGGTGAAGCGCAAGGGATATGCCTTGGTTAATTTCACACTTTGGCATATGAATACTTAAGAGGGCGTGTGGTTTTAGTCGGTTCAAGTACGACATAACTATCCAACGCCGTCGAAAGATGTAATGAAATGGGGGTAAGATCCCACCCACTGCTATATTATTAATTTTCCAAACAATAGTGATACTATTCACTTCATTCTGCGTAGTTTAATTTTCTCACACCAGATGTCACTAAATGTAGCATCGAGTGTCGCCATCTAGCATCGAGTAGAACTATTTTTAGAGACACTGAGGCTAAGAGAACTGTACACAGGACGAACACTGTCAGTACATTAAGGCTACGCCTGCTCTGATGACGCCAGAAAATAATTGAGAACAAGTGCACAGTTATTTCCCGGTGTGTTTACTCTGTGGTCTCTCTTCACAAAATATAGATTAAAAATGATTACCGTACAAAAAAATATTTTAAAGGAAATGTATAAAAAATCTATATAAACTTCTCTGTAATAATTAATACGAAAATATCCTTAATAGTAACATAAAAAATAATAATGTCGTTTCGTTGTATGCAAATATTGTAAGAAAAAAAAAAAGATCCGATTTATTATAGATGGCACCTAATTGGGCAAATTTTTGTGTATGGCAATTATAATTAATGACACTTCAAGTGTATTTATTTCACCTAAAAATAGGACTATTATAGTAACATAAATTACTAGTAATTCCGATAACCTCTATTAAATTGTTTGTATTAGGAGTTCACGTAGGCATCGTCAGTTTAATGACTCGAATGTGAACCCGGGAACTCTCTATCGAGAGGTCGACTCCATATCCACAAGTTCCCGACATTAAATTTGACAGTACATAAGTATGA
This sequence comes from Eilema depressum, assembly GCA_914767945.1. Classification (NCBI taxonomy): domain Eukaryota; kingdom Metazoa; phylum Arthropoda; class Insecta; order Lepidoptera; family Erebidae; genus Eilema; species Eilema depressum. The sequence goes on from OU612040.1 coordinate 6,353,554, forward strand.
CATGATAATTCTTCAAATAAACTGAACGGCTAAATAGATTACCATGCTAATAACATAGTTATTTAGCATGGTAAATTTTATACGCTTAATATTTATTTATTAGAGAATTGCAGAAACATGAGGCGTATTCGTAAATCATAAGAAATGTTATAAATAAAAATAAATAACGAATATTTGTTTAGAATTCTCTATTTGACAGTTACTTGTGTAGCGTTTATAAAAAACGTTTTATTTTTTATTTCTAACCAACAGCTCAGATTCCAATATTTAGCGAGGTGATTAAACATAGCGTTGTGGATAGCGTTCTTTTTGAACATACGCTTGAAAATTAAATTCTGAGGGTAGCTGCACATTATGTTCAATATTGCTGCAATTAAGCTTTTTTCTTAGGTTGCAGACAAACGCATGGCCTTATCACCACCCCATCTCATCCGAAGGGTGTCGTAAGAGGCGACTAACGGTAAAATATGCAGACGATATCACTGCGAGAGAAGGAAAACTCGAAATACAACTGTACCAACCCGTCTGGCCAGCGTGTTAACAGTAGGCCAAAGCCTTCCAATATTGGGAGAGGCCTTTGTCCAGCAGTGGCCTGGGCTAGGCTAATTCATTGATTGATTAATTCATTCTATATCTTATCATAGATATTGGTGTCTTCATTAAGTACCTAATTATTTTTTAATGATTTTTATGGGTAAACTTTAAATCCGTTTAGGTATTTTTTTTTCTTTTCAATGATAAATTGATGCGTGTTACAGAATTATCGTAATGATAATGGCTGTCTGTTTAATCGCTGTTTTTGAACGATTCGTGGTACAGATACAATATGTTAGATGTGTTAGGATTACGTCACACTAGACGGAAATGCCGACGCGGATCTGGCGCATTGGCATGCATGTTATTGCATATAAATGATATACGTACACATTACGTGGGTAACCGATCTCCTTCGTAATATATATGCAATCACATGCATTCGCGTTCAATGCGGAAGATCCGTCACAGCATTTTCATCAAGTATGGCATAAGCCTTAAGGTGGAGTACAGATCTGCTAATGCGTAATGTAATATGTTACAAAGCGAATATATTCATACAGTCAGTAAGTAGCTATGAGTCGCATAAACGGACAGATTTTAGCATATAGCGTAATGTGTTCGCCAAAATGTAACATTACGATACATACCGCGTGAGTCAGCGTACACCTTTATCAACTCTGGAACCACGAATTTTCCTTGTCAATTTTTTTAGATGGTATGACTTTTATATTTTTTGATTATAGCAATTTATATACACACAGATATAAATAACAGCTAATAATTTAAAAACTTAACGATTTATGGAATGTTCTCTAAATATCTAGAGCTAATATACAGCTTCAGTAGACCAAAAAGGCTTTTACTTAAATCGAAGTTTTTTTAAGTAATTTCCATATTCATATTTGGTATTCTTTCGTCTATTCTATTCTTTTTGTTTATTCTTCAGTATACCACTGAAATAGGACTATATTATAAATAATTGATAATTATATCAATCGGTCTTTTCGTCTACTAGGTCTTTTCGTCTACTAGGTCTTTTCGTCTACTGGGTCTTTTCGTCTACTAGGTCTTTTTGTCTACTGCATTACATCTATTAGTATTCTTATATCTTGGTGAGTAGACCTTCTAGTTCTAATACTTCTGGCAATTCAATGGCTTCTAGGCGAATAGGCGAAGGATTAAACGGGAATTGCACTGAGAATATCATTTTGGAGTCCATGAGGAGATTTTGCTGTAAAAGAAAAACAGATTATTATAGTTAATATATACTACTAGCTTTTGCCCGCGGCTCCGCCCGCGTGGATGTCGGTTATCGCGACCAAACATAGCCTATGTCCTTTCTCGAGGTCTAATCTACCCCTATACCAAATTTCATCAAAATCGGTTCAGGGGTTTGGGCGTGAAAGCGAGACAGACAGACAGACAGACAGACAGAGTTACTTTCACATTTATAATATTAGTAGGGAAAGTAGGGATGGAGGAATTGTTTGTATAATAGGGAAGAAATATAAAAGATTTGTTGGTTGTAATCCATACTAATATTATAATGCGAAAGTATCTCTGTCTGTCTGTCTGTTAAGCTTTCATACCTAACCCACTGAACCGATTTTGATGGGTACAGAGATAGCTTAGACCTTAGGACAGGACATAGGCTATACTTGGTCGCGATAACCGACATTCCACGCAGATGGAGCCGCTAGCTAGTCTATAATGAATAAATACTCTACAATATACAACGCTATCTAGACTCAAAGTGACCAAAGGTTACTTGTGTTATGGGTTCTAGAATGCGGATATTTAAGCTAAGATACATAAAAAGGAGTAGTGTATCTCACCGGTTCCTTATCAGGATTGACTCCAGCCTTCTCTTGCATCTTCTTCTGAATTTCATGAATGAATTCTCGCGTCACTTTCACTTCGTAGTCTTCGGCCGGAGTGTACATGTTTAAGATCTGTGAATGAAAAAACATTATGTTAAAATAATAAAGGATTTTTTCTTTAGTGAAGTTCATATTTTGTCAGCAAAATGGTAGATTTACCGTCAAATAATAATATATGTACTATTATTCGCAGAATATAACATCGTGCCCCCCGACACGAATATAATTAAACAATAAAAGAGGTTGGAAGTCGCCGGCGATTTTTTGTGCAAGGTAATTTTAATTCAATTAAATTTTTTGGTGTGGCAAGCTATGCCGATGTTGTCGACAGGTTATTTTTATGATAATGCACTTTATTGGAACGACGTTCCTTATCGCGCGTTGCGAAAGGGGACTAGACAGAAAAAATTAAGAGCAAAGTTGTAACGACACTTTTTGCATGACGTCACCTCTCGCCCGGCCGTCGAGTTACTGTAAACAAACACTTGTTATCGTTTTTAAGTAGTATGCGACAGCAAAGTGTTATGCGAAGTGTTGTTGTTGTTGTTGGTGGTGGTGTTGTTGGTGGTGGTGTTGGTGGTAGTGCTGCTGTTGTTGTCGGCGGTGTTGTTGGAGTTGTTGTTGTTGGTGGTGGTGTTGTTGGAGTTGTTGTTGGTGGTGTTGTTGGTAGTAGTGTTGTTAGTGGTGGTGGTGTTGGTGGTGGTGCGGTTGGTGGTGTTGTTGTTGGCAGTGTTGTTGGTGGTGTTGTTAGACCACATTTTAGGTCCAAGATACATGTCCCGCGGTATACAATAAAGCCAGAACTCACCTTGCAGACTTGCATAGCGTTTAGATTAGCGCACATGTCCACAGTGGACTGCACGTCTTGCATCGACTTGCGGGCTTGCAGCAACTGAACGGCTTGCGTGATAGGCTTCAACACGCCCAGGATCTCTTCCACCTGTGGACATTAAAGATTTATTAAGCTATTGCATAGCTTCTATCGCGGGCCTTGAGCGTGGAGACCGAATCCAGAAATTCCGTAACGAAAAAAACCTAACACCCCCAACTCCGAGCTCGCACGAATCGAGCCGAGCTGCTCCGAAGTAGCTCCGCTTAACGTAAGTAATTATAATGGCATAAGTTGATAAAAAATGCTATGCAATAGCTTTACCGCGGCAGTCCCCGAGTGCCACACGTCTTTTTATTATGATAATGTTAGGTGCTGTGCATAGATGTTCGTATGGCAACCGGGACCGACGGCTTAACGTGCTCTCCGAGACACGACCAGACCAATGCAAATATCCATATACATGCACACAAATATTTGCACTGAGCGGGGATCGAACCCGCTCCTCCTGCGTAGCGGCCGCATTTACTACCGCTACGCCACAGAGGCTGTCATATACACGTACCATGTTACAATGGTGGCACTCAGCTTGACGACCTCATCAGATGCTTTTTCACGCCCCGCTTAAAGGACCCGGGACTGTAGGAGGAGGGAAACACATGAACTGGTAAGGAATTCCAAGACTTAATGGTGCGGCAAAAGGAGTCGCCGAACCGCTTGGTTCTTGATGGGATATTCTGCACCGTATGCGGGTGGCATCTAGATCCTGCACGTGTTGTCCTGTATGGGAAAGAAGAAGGAGACGTCTTGTCCTACCTTTTTTTTATCGTGCGAAAAAACCCCGCGGTTACCCCGCCAGAGTCGGTGGAGGAAGTTATGTCGGATATGAACCGACTAAAACACACGCTGTCTGTGGGCCGTCGGTTGCCGGAGGTGAGGTAGTCGTAGTCATATCCCTCGCACCCCGGCCGACCCAGGACCATATCTCTCGACCTGGCCCTCTTCCGGTGTGGGGACCACAGAGTCCCCAACTCGCCCCCGGGTCGTTCCTACCTCCTACATATTTCACAAGCTTACTATTTTGCCTCACATATCAAACACATCCATACAAGTGTACTCACGCTCTTCTGGCCATACTCGGCCAGGTGCTCCTTGATCCAGGTCTCCAGGTGCGAGATGTTATAGCGTATCTGCAGCCCCTTGGCCCAGCAGCACAGGTCCTTGCGCAGCAGCAGCTGGTTGAGGCTGTACGCGCAGATGTAGTAGAACAGCTGGGAAACATACACATGTGACATTTAAGAATAGTAGATTGTATGACAAGGGAGCAAAATGGTATCTTTGTATCTTTACGGCGAGGGCGCCATCGCTGCGCTCATGTTTCTACGGTAGAATCCCTCGCTTCGCTCGTGGTTCAAAGTACATCGCCCGAGAGCAAAATAATTTGCTCTCGAGTCATATACTCTTCATCCCTTTTCTATGAGAAAAACATGTGGATACTGATTACAAGAACAGATACGGAATACGCGTGACAATTTTCGAATAGAAAGAATGAAAATATTATTTTGGCACTAGCTGCGCCTTTTTGGTGTAGGTATAGAAATCTCCCGGAAGCTGGGGTGGTTACAACAGAATCGAACTGACTAAAACCGCACGCCGCCGCCGTCTTGGGTCTTCAGTTGGTGAGATAGCCAGTAAACAGGGTTATCTCTGGCTTCGAGATAGCCCCCTCGGATGTGGAAACCACGGGGTTACAGTGTCTTAGATATACGAAAAGTAACTGCCTATGAGAGGAAGAGAGAAAGAAAATCGCAAGGTCCCGAGTTCGAATCCAGGCCATTACACTACCGACGACGTGATCCCACTCCTAGCACAAGCAATTTAGCTTAGCTGGAGGGGTTAGGTTCTATCTTTTCGAGGCTCTGGCGCGCGGATTGTTTTGTAATAATCTATGCTTGGTGAATTTGAGCTCGTCCACCGCAGTAGCACCCCGCGCTATCCTCAAAAGACACCCAAGAAGTGTGTACTGCGCGCATAGAGCACATTTTACATACATACAAGTTTGTCAAATGATTAGTTTATCAAACGTTGTTTGTCAAATGATGTTTTGCCATACGGTCACCCTCGAGGTATAGGTGCATATCGTTACTAACCTGTTTAAATATCATAAGTCTCAGCGATTGGTCGACTGCGTACGTATGTAAGTGATCGTGTGTGGCACTCAGCTCCAGCTTGAGCCTGGCAGGCCCGGCGCCGACGCTGCCGGTGGGCGGCGGGCGCGACGTGGGGCCTGATAGACCCGAGATCTCTTCGTGCTCCAGGATGGCGGGGACTATTAGACGCTCTAGTTGCCGTTCTAGGAGGTGGATGAGGCCTGTGGAGGGAGGAAACGATTATGTGGGTATTGTTTTAATACGAGTATTAAGTTGAATGAAATTTTGAAGCATTTGTTATGCTAACTTTTCAAATCGATTTAGAAAGGAAAAAGAATTGACTTCGGGCGGGACTCGAACCCGCGATCTTTCCCTTACAGGGGGAATGCTCTGACTGCTAAGCCACCGAAGCCCGCACGAAGTCGATCCAAATTCTTCTATACCACCGTCTTTGGGGCGACAGTGGCTCGTGTGAGTTTCGGTAGATTGCTCCACAGTCGCCCCAAAGACGGTGAAAGTCGAAATATTAAGTTTTTAGGGTTCCGTTGCCAAATGGCAAAAAACGGAACCCTTATAGATTCGTCATGTCTGTCCGTCTGTCTGTCTGTCTGTCTGTCTGTCTGTCTGTCTGTCTGTCTGTCTGTCTGTCTGTCTGTCTGTCTGTCTGTCTGTCTGTCTGTCTGTCCGTCCGTATGTCATAGCCACTTTTCTCCGAAACTATAAGGCCTATGCTGTTGAAACTTGGTAAGAAGATGTATTCTGTGAACCGCATTAAGAATTTCACACAAAAATAAAAAAAAAGCATTAAATTTTGGGGGTCCCCATACTTAGAAGTGAAACTCAAAATTTTTTTTTTCATCAAACCCATACGTGTGGGGTATCTATAGATAGGTCTTTAAAAATGCTATTGAGGTTTCTAACATATTTTTTTTCTAAACTGAATAGTTTGCGCGAGAGACACTTCCAAAGTGGAAAAATGTGTCCCCCCCCCCTCTAACTTCTAAAATAAGAGAATGATAAATCTAAAAAAAATATATGATGTAAATTACCATGCAAACTACCACTAAAAATTGGTTCGAACGAGATCCAGTCAGTAGTTTTTTTTTTAATACGTCATAAACCACAATTTTCGTCTTTGCTACTACGGAACCCTTCATGGGCGAGTCCGACTCGCACTTGGCCGATTTTATTTTTCTATTGGGATAAGCAGAGTATATCATTTCACTTAGTGTAGGGTTGGGGCTACAATGATTGGTTATATCCCGCGGCTAATATTAATAGTGTTAAAATTATTGGAGAATGCCTTTCACAGCCTGGCGGCAGTAAACGCGACTGCTACGCAGGAGGTTCGGGTTTGATTACCGCTTAGTACATGGCAATCGTTACTTGTAATTGGAGGCCTAAAAGTCCAATAACTGGTCTAGCCGCAATGCTTCGCTATTACCAATGAGTTGTGGAGTTCAGATGGCAGTCGCTTCACGAACAATATTAAGTTCAGCCGAACCAGCAGTTGGTTAGACTGGTAAAGTGGACCCCAGACTTAAAAATGGAAGCTTCGGATGCGATTGGGATTAACGCTAGGATGAAAAGTGTTTTTGGCACCATCAAAAACTTTGAGAGCCTAAGCCAACTTTGACTGCAAGCCACTACTCTTGGTGATTGATTGACGAGGTTCAGGCGCAGGCTGTCTCCTGCGGCTGGAAGGTCAAATAGTAGTCGCTCTCAGAAAAGCCTTATCTGCCAAACCAAAAGGAGGAGTAACTGGACTTCGAAGTAAAAACTTCGAAAGCGTTGGTTATGTCGGACTCGAACCGACTAAATCCTCACGACCGTATCGGATAATCAGTTGCCGGGGGTGAAGTAGCCTCTGGCATATTCCTCACACAACCCGAGGTCAGATGGCAGTCGCTTCACGGAAAATATCGAGGTCTAGCCAAATCCGCAGTTAGACTGGTAAAGCGGACCCCAGACTCCGAGGTAAAAGCTTCGGATGCGACTGGGAATTAACGCTAGGATGAAGAGGACCCGGTTGACCTAGGGCCAACAAAGGCCCCCTATGATGGAAGTACCTTGATAGATCCAGACGGCGATATCGCTGAGCACCTGCCTGTACTCCGACAGGTCGAAGATCCGCAGACACTGCTGGTTCTGGCGAGGGGTGTTCGCCGACTGGTAGATCGTGTCGCCGCTGTACTGACGCAGGTTGTTCAGCAACCTGAGAAATACATAATATATAATTTTCTTATTCTTCTTACTAGCTGTTGCCCACGGGTCCGCCCGCGTGGAATTCTGATCCCGTCATCGCTGATATATAGCCTACGTGTTATTCTGATGTATCCATATTCATATCCATACTTCCGTACTAATATTATAAATGCGAAAGTAACTCGGTCTCTGTCTGTTTGTTACGCTTTCACGCCTAAACCACTAAGCCGATTTTGATAAAATTTGGTATAGGGGTAGATTAGACCTTGAGAAAGGACATAGGCTATGTTTGGTCGCGGGTAAAAGCTAGTAAGCTATATTATTGTAAAGTAGTTTTTACATGAAAGAGTAACAAAGATCCTCACATACATTCTTAATAGACACAAACTTTCACGTTTATAATATTAGTAGGATTGCCGTGGGTTTAGTAGGATTGCCGTGGGTGTAGTAGAATAGGGCCACCCCATCTCTTCCTGTGGGTGCTGTAAAAGGCGACTAAGGGATAGGGCTGTTCTCCATCCGACCGTAACAAGGAGTGGTCTCACTGTATTGACAAAGGTCACCCATCCTAAGACTGGCCTGACCTGTATTGCTTAACCTAGTTATGTGCCTACCTGTCACCATAGAACCAGCCCAGACAGCCTAGTCTCTTGTGATGCTAATAGACTTAGCATCACACACAAGAGACCTTTTTTTACCTCAAACTAGACCCAGGAGCCAACCTCACTACACATACATTTATTCACGCCAGTAAGTACCCGAAGGGGTAGGCATAGGTATATTAACACCCACATTTCGCCACCTACGATTTTCGGTCCCACGTACCGCGAGGACAGCCTCCGTGGCGTAGCGGTAGTGAACGCGGCCGCTACGCAGGAGGCGCGGGTTCGATCCCCGCTCAGTGCAAATATTTGTGTGCATTAAATATGGGTATTTGCATTGGTCTGGTCGTGCCTCGGAGAGCACGTTAAGCCGTCGGTCCCGGTTGCCATAAGAACATCTATGGCAGTCGTTACGGGTAGTTGGTGCCCTAAAAAGTCCAAAAACAATGGTCTAGCTGCAAAGCTTCGATATCGCCTAATGTTAACATTGGGTCATGGAGGTCAGATGGCAATCGCTTCACGGAAAATATCGAGGTCTAGCCAAATCTGTAGCTATGACTGGTATAGCGGACCCCAGACTCCGAGCTGAAAGCTTCGGATGCGACTGGGAATTTTAGAGGGTACTTTGTCATAACTAACCTCAACATATTAGCAAGCCACAACGCGTTGTACTCCACACTCTCTGCCCGTTTCTTCAAGGTCTTCTTCACAGCAGTCCTGACTGCCTTCATCAGTTGGTGCATCTTAGGCTCGTCGTCTACATGGTCCATGTGTCGGAGCATCATGAACAGGATGTAGGCAGGTAGACCCGGGAGTAATGTCACTGCTGTTTTGGGCTTTAAGTCTGTGGAAATAAGGTTGGTTTTGATATAGCATATGAGGAGTTTTAGTGCAGTGTCTAATGTACAGTCAACGATATAACTTGATTGACACTAAAATATTTGAACTTTAATACATGTATCAATAATTTGATATTTATGTAGTTTTACTATGCCTAGAGGACGAAGTTAATATGTTTTATCTACTCTAATACGAAATGTTAACTTTAAAAAATTAAAACAAAACTTTAATTACGGTCTTTACGCACAGAATATTAAAAGAAATTTAAAAAATTACATTATGATACAGCTCTTTTACACCCAACCGTATCACCATGTAACGTTTTTTCTATTATGATAAGACTTTAGCTGGATTTTCATAGTCAACATAGTCTGTGGACGCGGCGCAACACGCATGCGCGATCAGCTAATGGACTTTGGCGCTCAACATTTCTATCATTTTACGTAAATTATGTTAATATAATAAATAATAAACTTCTTTATTTCAGACCAGTGATCCATAGTGTTAGTAATTAAATATAATCTTATCCTATTGTTAGTTACACATAAATAAACGATAATTATTTCATGAGCTTAGATAAAGTAGTATAATTATAAAACAGCAAGAACTTTAGTCTTAAAACACTCGTACATAGATTGCTATAATTATTTTGTTCATGATTTTATGTGAGGCTTAAAGCCCACGTGTTGTGCGCACGCCCAAAGTGATAAATAAATTAGAATTAGTTAACCTACTTTTGTCGTTATCTGTACTTTTGAAAAAGACTGTTGACGGGAACCAAACCTGCGATAAGCTTCTTAATAATGAGTCCCTCGTCCTGTATCTTGTACTCGAACATGCCGAGGTACTCGCGCTCCTTCTTGCGCGTCACCGGCGCCATTTCTAACGTCATCGACGCGTTCGGTGGCGCCACTGGGTCTGAAACAACAATAAAATTGGTTTAGTTTTGGCATGTATTTAAATCGATATTTGTATAGTCCCTTTTTTCTAACAAAATATTTCAAAGCTATATCAAAAATATTGACTTGCACACTAATTATGCGCACTAACTAAATCAAATTAAATATACTGTTTAATGAAATTTGCAGAACAATTCCTTTGGTTAAATAAAAAAAATAACCACGAAGGCAAAAGCGGGAGCTCCGCTTCGCTCCGCTCCCGCATTAGCCTTCTAACCTAATCTATCCAAGTCGGATTTGCACACCTTTTTCAATAAATCTATCATTTGATTTAGTTAGTGTGCAAGTCAGTTTTTTTGCACAGCATTCATGTTTCTGGTATGCATTCAGTAAATTAGTGGAGTTACGTAGTTTTCTGAAAAATTATACAGATGTGCATTTAAAAATATCCCTTTAGTTTTTATTTTGTTTTTCTTCGCCTGTTATGTGCATCTCGTAGGTTTATGTACATTGTTTATTATGAACTAGCTGACCTGGCGAACTTCGTACCGCCATATTTTCTAATTCCGTTCTCGCTGCATATCTCTAAATTTATCAGTGTTCCTCTACAATACTATGCATGTCATATACATATAAGCCTTCCTCTTGAATCACTCTATCTATTAAAAAAACCGCTTCAAAATCCGTTGCGTAGTTTTGAAGATTTAAGCATACATAGGGACGGACAGACAGCGACAGCGACTTTGTTTTATAATATGTAGTGATAAACAATGTATTTCTTTCTGTCTCTCTTTCCCCCTCTCTTTCTTTCTTTCTTTTTTTTCTAGTCACATCCTCTGAACTTTTTACCAACTCAGTTATGGTCGGCTTTCTAGTCTAACTGTGATGCGGCTGAACTTCAATATTTTCTGTGTAGCGACTGCCATATGACCTTCACAACCAATTGGCGATATCGAAGTTCTTCTATCTGTAGTTAGACTGATCGGACTTTTAAGGGCTCAATACCGGTAATGACTGCCATAGATATTCGTATGGCAGCCGGGACCGACGGCTTGCCCTGCAAGTTCTAATCAAGACTAAACTTTCATATTACTGTAATGTACCCTAATCTTTAAAAACAACCGCAATTGTATAATACCTATATTTTTGTTTCTACATTTACAAACTTTTGTAGCTAATTTTCGTAATTATATGTAATACATATTTTATTTTATGAAAATAAAAGTGAAAGTTGGGTATCGCAGAAAAATCATGAATTTAATGTCATTGAGATGCGGTTACTGCGCAGTATGTGTGGAGTTATGCTGGCTGACAGAAAGAGGAATATACATACATACATACATACAATCACGCCTTTATCCCCGGAGGGTTAGGCAGAGGTGAATTAACACCTACATTTCACCAATCATTTTATTAGGTCCCACGTAATAGGGGGTGCACACCCCGTCACCTTGTACGACACCACATGGGAGGAGATGGGGTGGCCCAAATTCTACTCTGCCGGGAACCACGAGGATATAGGAGGAATATACATAAATAAAATGGTGTAACCTGAAAGAGAATGCTGTAACGAGAATAGAAAACTGCAGTGACGAGGGGTCCCTATAACTTGATTCCTACCGGCTCCCCAAAGGGTCGCATGGTGCATGACAAACTAGGTCGAAATAAGTTTGTAATTAATGAACTAGCTGACCCCGCGAACTTCGTACCGCCTAACTTGACTATGTCAATATTCAATATTCTTACGATACTAACGTCACTCAATTGTTTTGGCTTCCCGGAACCTCTCGACTAATACTTGAACTTTATGGTAGGTATACTTTTAAATATTATTACGAATCTTTTGTATGGGAGTATAGAAAAGTGTTGATTTTATACTTTTTCAGACAATTTTTTGAATTTGTCTCTCCGTAAGAACCATCCTCGTACTTCAAGGAATATTCTAAAAAAAGAATTAGCGAAATTAGTTCAGCTGTTCTCGAGATTTGCGCTTAGCAACACGTTTACCGATTCATTTTTATATTATAGAAGAAGATATGAAAGTTTGAACGCCACTTGAAAAGTTATGTTAAGGTGGTTTTGTCCACCTGTCAGTACCAGGCCCGCGCTCATAGAGACGGACGGCTTTTATTTAAATATAAGTACACTTCACATCCCCCTCATTACCATATACCTACAGCTTCTGTTACTCAAAGGTTTGCTGGGAGAGAACTCATATTGAGTTAAGCTCGCCTTTGTACATTTTTCTTTGATTGTTTTATGTATGATCTCTGTACTGTATATGTGTGCAATAAAGAATTAAGACGGAGGTCCTTCAACGCCCTCCGATGCCCGAGTCGCCTTCTCGCATTGCAGACTATGCGGGAAGGGCGAGAACTAAGTCTCCACCAGGCCCTGCTTCTCCGCCTTCTCCTCGAGCATTACTTGCTCGCAGAAGGAGGAGGTCAGAAACACTGGTAACTGGCGGATTTGCATAAAAGTTTTATGGAGAGTATAGAGAACTCATGAAGTGTGTAAAGGACAAAAGTACATTTGTCTCTACTTAGGTCACGGCCCTCCTGATGATAAGAGGTTACCATGGCCTAAGGGCTAGTGCAACACCAGGGGAGTCACAATCGTGCTGTCGACCCTGTAAGAACAGATCCTGTTCCGTCAACCCAACCTACCTACCCCAAAGAGAAAAAGTCGTGAATTTATACATATAATATATAAATTCAAAAATTAATAACTTACCTTGACAAAGTTATTGTTTTTGAACTTTCACTACTCCTTGCACAATATGAAGTCAATTATTTTTTTTTAAATACAAAATATTTGATAATTTATCTATATTAACCGCTACGTACAGACACTATGACTATCGTAAATTTAATGATACAGTGTACTGCAGTGAGAGTCGGCAAAGATCGGCTTGTTTCGGTCTAGCAGACCGCTCTCTATATCACTCTTTATCTAGATAGCTAGATAGCTAGTCATCAAAATTAAAGATATATATTATTTTTAATCTAATAACACAAACTGATATTATCAACGCGAAAGTAACTCTGTCTGTTACGCTTTCACGCTTAAAGCACTGAACCAGTTTTGATAACGTTTGAGTTGATGGAATAGAGTTTGAGGAAGCGCTCTTCACCACCCCATCTCATCCGAAGGGTGTCGTAAGAGGCGACTAACGGAAAAATACGCAGACGATATCACTGCGAGAGAAGAAAAACTCGAAATAAAACCCTGTACCAACCCGTCTGGTCAACGTGGTATCAGTAGGCCCAATCCTCCCAACATTGGGAGAGGCATAGGCCTCTCCCAATGTTGGGAGGATTGGGCCTACATATATACATACATATATACTACATATAGACATATGGACATAGGACCAGCAGTGGACTGCGATAGGCTAATTTTATTTTTTATACTACTTAGGTCGCAGACAATCACACGGCCCACCTAATGAAAAGTGGTTACCATGACCTATGGACGAGTGCAACACCAGGGGAGTCACACTCGTGCTGCCTACCCTGTAAGAACAGAGAGATTCTGTGCCATCAGCATAGAAGACAAGCAGGACAAGCCTTTGGTCTTCCTACTGACAGCACAAAACCTCTCAAGTAAGCTCTGGCTACCCTACTCACCGCCGGAAACACAACACGGGGTTAATATAACCGCGGTATTCTGTAGGGCCGAGGTACTTCCCCAGTCGGACCGCTCGATTGGGACGGATATACCGTCGTGTCCTGCCTCCTACAAGAAGGCTAATTTATTGATTGACTGATAGACAGATGGACAGTGAAGTCTTAATAATAAGGTTCCATTGTCAACCTTTGAGTATGAAAAATACTATATCTTCTATACTATTATATAATTGTAAAGTGGTCGTGTCTGTACAATGGAGATATTTAAAAAAAAATACTTGGGTTATGTTATGTTAACGATACTGAACACGAAAATATTTTTTTTGAATTTCCTGTCTGTTTGTCTGTTTGTCTGTTTGTCCGCGATGGACGCAAAAACTACTGGACGGATTTTGATGCGGTTTTTTTTTGTTAGAAAGGGCTTACTCAGACTTAAAATCTTACGTTTGTTTGATCGCAATCGGTTGAGTAGAACCGAAGATATGAGCAAAGGTCGCGTTAACCGAGATGCACGCGGGTGGAGCCGCGGGCGGAAGGCTAGTAGTATAATAAAAACCTACTTCAACCGATTTTTGTTGATATTTCATAAACTGCTTGACTGATTTTGATAAAATTTACATGGGACCACCTGGGAAGTATATCAAACAAAAAAAACAATTTTGCAAATCTGTCCAGGCGTCTTTGAGTAATCGGTGAACATACATTGAGAAAAAAAAAAAAATATTCCGACGAATTGAGAATCTCCTCCTTTTTTGAAGTCGGTTATAAAGAGAACGTGGACAGACGACCTCATTAAGGCCGCGGGAACGCGCTTGATGCGAGCCGCTTCCAACCGGTCTTATTGGAGATCTATAGGGGAGGCCTATGTCCAGCAGTGGACTTTCTATGGCTGAAATGATGATGTTAATGATAAAGAGAAAGGTCTTTCAATGATTCTCACCGTTACTTTCAAGTATATCGTTGACATCCTCGATGCCGACGTCCTTTAGTTTGTTTACCAGCAGCCGGATCTGGTTCTTGTACCGGCGACAACTCTCCGACAGTTTGTCCACTCGCTCCTGTAAAACAATATCATTTACATCAATCAATACATCAAATACGTTATTTTTTATGCATCGGTTAGTATAGATTTGTAAATAATCCGAAAACTACATCATCAATATATATAAAAATCAATGCCACTTTTCGTTGTTATTTTATAACTCAAGAACGGGCTCACCTATCCAAAGTCAAAGTCTTTATATCTCAAAATAGTGCAACACAGTTACAGCTTTTTGACGTCAAAAACTCCTTAAAACTAAGTTTACCACCGCTTCCTAGGCGCTAATGGAGAAGAAACGGCGCAACAAACTCCACTGCAGCATTTTAAGGACGTCAGTTTACAAAAAATAAAAGAGTTTCTTAAGACTAAATATGAACGTATGTACATTTGTCTCGCGTCAAGTAGGTATATATAAAAAAAAAACCTTATATAAAATAAAAATAAGACAACTTCAAGCCATACATAGCCATACATACATACACATAAACAAAATGTTTGGGCTTTGTTCGGACTATTTAGTACATGGTTTATGTGAAGTATGCACAAAATTGGTCAAGCGGATCTACATTTAGGCGGTACGAAGTTCGCGGGGTCAGCTAGTTTATCTATAATATTATAAAATGATTAACTGACCAGGCAAGCGTTATTTTGCCGCTATTACAAAATAGGGCCGAATGGTTCCCGGCAGAGTAGAATTTGGGCCACCCCATCTCTTCCCATGCGGTGTCTTACAAGGCGACAAAGGGATAGGGCTGTTTAACATCAGACAAATATATACAACCCAGACTCAGCCTCAGATACATGGCTCGAGTCAACAATAGTGCCCGGAATGCGGCAATAGGCTCACCCCCTATTTCGTAGGACCTAAACAATGATTCGTGAAATGTGGGGGTTAATTCACCTCTGCCTAACCCCCCGGGGATAAAGGCGTGGTTGTCTGTATGTAAGTATAGATAAAAAATATATTATGATCTTACCCATGGAGAAGGAAAATTCTGTCCTCCGTGGATCTTACCTGTAAAGCTAAACTCTCCGCTGCCAGTCTAATAATTTCATTTTGCGCGAACTCCTGCGTCTTATTCTTCGGCTCCTGGCTCAGATCAGCGCTCAGTAACCTAAAACAATACAATTGATTACAAAACATATATGAAAAACTTCCTAGGGAACATTTCTACATTTTTAATAAACCGTAGAGTAGTTTTTGAGTGTGTACGCGACGATTACACAATGAAAAAACTATTTCAAATCGATTAACTTTTTTGTTACTGTTTATGTTAAAATAGAACCACTTTTTAACGGATTTTAACGCGATTTATTTACATTTAGCACGACGTTTCAGTAGTCATGAGACTACGCGATGTGACTAAGGATGGTTGCAGTCACACAAATCGCGATAGAATCCGTTAAAATGTGGTTTAGTTGCAATGTTTCGGTTACTTTCTCAAAGTTAAGCAGGGCTTCAAGACACTGAGGTCATTCTGCGTGCATAGTATCTCGACTCCTTGTAGCCATAGCTCCCAAGAAGCAAGTGAAGCATAAAATATATTGAGGATACAATATAAAAGCACATATTTAACGCGGCGACAAATAAATCCGAACTATGGGTATAAAAACATTAAAGTAGGCAGCAAAATAATAGCTGCCAGCTACTGCAGTGAAGGATCATTTTATTTAGAAAGTAGTAGCTTAACAAATCAGTTGAAAAGTTGTCGTCCTTTATATTAGTTAGTCGCCTCTATTATAGTTAGTCGCCTCTATTATAGTTAGTCGCCTAGAAAATTGTTTGCCCAATATAAATCGCGATTGAACCAGTAAACGTAATGATTTCAATGAGTAGGTAATATTCGCGTAAGTTTCGGAGAAAACGGTGGAAGACAAATTGAAATGTTCCCTAGAGAATGATAGATTTATTAATCTAACTAAATACCTTGACAGTTGCGTAAGAAATATAAAAATAATATCTACTATAAAATGTATTCATTAAAAGTAGTGAACCGTGGTTAATTTAAGGTTGATAGAATTCCCAGAGCTAATAGCAATTTACAAAATTATTTATAGACTATAAAATCAAGTAGAAGTGCACTCAAACCACGTTACTATATGGTTACTGACGTCACCATACTATCGCATAATATGACCAATCACGTCACACAAATCAGTGACGCATTGGTTATAGTTTTTAATTGAGAATAAGCTTAGAAGTAAAAGTTAGAACGCATACAACGTAAAGTTAGCGTTGTGGAACAATAGCTATTGTAAAATATATAAATTAAAATCATTGAAAGTGATGATGATGATGATGATGCTGATGATGGTGATGATGATGATGATACGGCTGTGGCGGAAGTAGAAGAAGAGATCTTTATTTAAAATAATGGTAGGTATGCCTACAATGATGATATCGTTGCAATGATGATATGATTGCAAAAAAGATATGGTTAAAATTATGTATGATAGTAATTTAAGATGGTTACAATAATGGTATGGTTGCAATAATTAAAAAGTTGCAACGATGATACGAGTGCAATGATGATATGGATGGAATGATGTATGAATTCATGAAGGTTATTGGAATGGTGATAGACTTCCAATGATGTTGGTTACAATGGTGATAGACTTGCAAGGATGTTGGTTACAATGTTGATATGTTGCAAAGATACGGTTGCAATATCAATGATATGGTTGCAGTGATGATGGTTACAATGATGATATGGTTGCAATGAGGATGATTACAATGATGATATTGTTACAATTATGATATTATGGTTACAATGACGATGATTACAATAATGATACTATTGCAATGATATTATTCACAATGGTGATACAGTTAAAATGATGATGGTTACAATGACGGTATGGTTGCAATGATATGGTTGCAGTGATGATGGTAACAATGATTATACTGTTGCAATGAGGATGGTTACAATGATGACACGGTTGCAGTGACATTATGGTTGCATTGATGATATTAGAATAGAATAGAATAGAATATATTTATTGCAGATTCAGAATCCATATATATTGTTGCCATGAGGATAATTATATTGACGATACTGTTGCAATGATGACACAGTTGCAGTGATATTATGGTTGCATTGATGATACAGTTCCAACGATGATACGGTTGCAATGATATGGTTGCAGTGATGATACTGTTGCAATGAGGATAGTTACAATGATGATACTGTTGCAATTATGTAACGGTTGCAATTATATTGTGCACTATGTTGATGCGGTTGATATGATGATGGTTATAATGATGATGATATGGTTGCAATGATGTTATGGTTGTATTAATATGGTTGCAATAACGTTATGGTTACAATGACGTTATGGTTACAATGACGATATGGTTGCAACAATGATACAATTGCAACTTTGATACGGTTACAATGAAGTATATATATTGGCTCGATACGATTGCAATGATGATACAGTGATGATACCGTTGCAGTGATGTTATGGTTTCATTGATGATACCATTCCAATGATGATATGGTTGCAATGATGATACGGTCGCAATGATGTGATAATGCTTACAATGATGTTACGGTGGTTACAATGCTCACATGTTTACAATGATGATACGGTTGCAATGATGATGATTACAATGATGATATGGTTGCAACGATGATGGTTACAATGATAATACAGGTGCAATGATGATGGTTACAATGATGATGGTTACTATGATGATACGGTTGCAATGATGATGGTTTCAATGATGATACAGGTGCAATGATGATGGTTACTATGATGATACGGTTGCAATGATGATGGTTTCAATGATGATACAGGTGCAATGATGATGGTTACTATGATGATACGGTTACAATAATGATACAGTTGCAATGATGATGATAACTATGATCATACGGTTGCTATGATGATTGTTACAATGATGATACTGTTGCAATGATAATGGTTACAATGATGATACTGTTGCAATGATGATGGTTACAATGACGATACTGTTGCAATGATGATGGCTACTATGATGATACGGTTGCTATGATGATTGTTACAATGATGATGGTTACAATGATGATACTGTTGCAATGGTAACGGTTACAATGATGATACTGTTGCAATGATGATGGTTACAATGACGATACTGTTGCAATGACGATGGTTACTATGATGATTCGGTTGCAATGATGTTGATAACAATGTTGATACGCTTAAAATTATAATGGTTACATTGATAATAAGGTTGCAATGATGCTATGGTTGCATTGATGATATGATTGTATCGATCATATGGTTGAGTATTGATGATGTGGTTGTAACGTTGAAACAGTTGCAATGATGACATGGATACATTGACGACACGGTTGCAATGATGATATGGTTATAATGATGATACGGTTGCAACGATGATTATAGTTTCTATGATATGGTTGCAATGATGGCATGGTTGTAATGATAGTATCTTTGGTATAATGATATATGGTTGTGATGATGGTATACGGTTGCAGTGATGTATGATAGAGATGATGATAAATTCAGTGATAGTCATTATTCATAGTGGCAAAGTAATGAATTAAACTTAGTACTTGCGATATTCATATTTAGTTCATCTAATGGTTAATTATGTTGATAAGAGGTTTTATGCAGGTGCTTCAGATAAAGCCTATAGCATATTATAGATGTATACAAGTTAAACAGTGATGGTGGACTACCTGGTGATAAAGCTGTGGATATAAAGATAAAAAGGTGATAGTGGATTATCTAGACCAATAGCAATCACCGGAGTTCAAGAACATGATACACATTCATATAATATTGTGACTGTAATTGTATTAAGATTTCAATGTTAGTGATTACCTGGTGGTTACGCAGATGGTGGTTACATGGTGGTTACTGGGTGATTTCGTGGTTACACAATGATGGTGATGATATTATAAAGCTTGATGAATGATCTTCTATTTGATAGTTTTCTTGCATACAATAATAACGTGATAACATTTTATTTACATTTATAATATTTACAAAAAAATTACATTATAATAAATTAATAATATTTAGAAAGCACTTAGTATAGTTAATGTCAATTGAACAAAAATTTCGCTAGAGAATATCATATTTTTTATATATTCCTTTGTATTATGAAAACAATATCTTCTAATAAACACTTGTATGTTTGTATGTTCTTCGTCACTGTAAGTTAAATATTAAATAATACTGTGACCAAAACTGTATTTTATAACCTTGTTTAACAATGTTGAGTACCAAAAATGTATCTTGGCACTCAACTTGCAAAACTTACTGGGATTTTAACTTTAAAATTAGAAATAATTCTTGGTAAGAGAGTGGTCATGGCGAGTAAAACATAATGAAACAAGCATAATATTGAAACTCAAATGGAAAGTAACGTGAATTTGTTATAAATAAATCTCATTTAGCATTGTCTAAAAAGGGAATCGAACCCAAAGTCTCATCTTCTCTTTATCCAGGCAACAACAAAATACAGGCAATTTCTATTCTTATAGTTATTAGACATGCAATAACATTAAAAAGTCACTTACTTCTGGAACTTTTCGTTCTCTTCTCTCAGTTTCTCTATCTCAGACTTTGATTTAGATATATGCTCCGAGTAGAATTTCTTTTCGGCCATCAACTCTTCTTGCAATTGTCTGTTGAAAGTTTAAGTTTATATTATGAGGTCTGCAGATACGGGTGACTGTGGAATAGGCGTATACCCATGCGAAAGGAAAGTATATACACCTAACACAACCTAATAAATAATACATTTTTTGGTCTATATGTATTACCTATATCTGTCTGTATATCCTGAAGAATCTCAATGTAAGGTGATATAGTCCTGCTTACAAAGCCTAATAAACAATACCTTTTTTGGTCTATATGTATTACCTATTTTTTTTAAAGAGATTTGCTCGTCTTGGGTAGGTATTTAATGTTAAATATCTACCACAGACCAGCAAGTCGCCTCGTTTGCATGTCGGCGAACGCGTCCGCCGATGACATCTGCAGATGAAACTATCTACGTGTAGAGGAACCATAAAATGGTTGTGCCATTCATAGTTTTGAGTTACATCAGATGGGTCCTCCCCGTTGTTTGTTGAAGCGTCGAAGGTCGCGTTGTATCAGCTTTTTGATTAGTATTTTAGGTTTTCTTGGTATAATAAAAATAAGGTCTTGGTCAGAAATGATGCCCGCGATTCTAGGGAGAAAAGAATATAAGAAATAACACTACGTACCTGTTGATACCCTTCTGCGCTTCGTAAGCTGACGCCAGCTCTCCATCTTCGTTAATGATGTCCACATCTGAACCATAGTTCGACGTTGCGAGCGATTTTAAGTTCACCGTCTGAAAGGAATAGAATTCAAAATTGAATGTTATAAAACAGTAGTAATTTTGTGATTTTCTCAAGCGACTGCAATATGGAATTCTTCAGGCATTAGAAGGTTTTTTCAGGGTCGGCAGCACGAGTGTGATGCTCCTGGTGTGTTACATACGTCTACAAGCCACGGTAACCTCTTCCCATCAGGTGGGCCGTGTGCTTGTCTAGACAATGACATTCGTTGACGCCTGTCATATACGTCACATCCCATACATTTGGCATTCTATTCCACCATACGCCGAGCAACGAATTGCCACTTGTCTAGAGGGGCAGGTTGCACGGGGTATTTGAATGGGTGTAGTATTCTCTTGTAAAGGCTCAGAGAATACACCCATTCAATAACCGCATGTCATAAACGTCAAATCCCGTACATTCGTCATTCTATTCTATAATTCGCTGGCGAACTAATTGCCACTTGTCTAGGGGGGCAGGTGTATAAACTCTACAATACAAATCGTGTATCAATTCTACAACATAAAGTATCAATGCAAATTATTAAATCAATCGACTATCATCATTAATCATATTTACATTTTTGCATATCGGTTTGTTAATTTACTAATCTGTCTGAAAGTCATAAAACATTGGATAAATATTTAAAGAATGTATCAGATAAGATTGAATATTACATTTTATTTTATCTAGAAATACTAAATAGTAACACGTGAAACGCACGTATATTAATCATCCTATTTTGTACATACATACATATAATCATGCCTTTATCCCTGGAGGGTTAGGCAGAGGTGAATTAACACCCACATTTCACCAATCATTATATTCGGTCCCACGTAATGGGTGGTGAGCTTATTGCCGTATTCCAGGCACAATAATTGTCGACTCGAGGCATGCATCTGAGGCTGAGGCTGGGCTGTATAAATCTGTCTAATGTTAAACAGCCCTATCTTGCCTTGCTTTGTACGACATCGCATGGCAAGAGATGGGGTGGCCCGAATTCTACTCTGCCGGGAACCACGCGGCCCTATTTTGTAATAGCGGCAAAACAACGTTTGCCTGGTCAGCTAATAATTTTATAATATAGATAAAATGTAATTTTCGGATAATTTACAAATCTATACTGATATTATAAAGTTAAAGAACTGTCTCATCACGCTACTACTCAAGGGAGGTTAGCATTAATCATAAATATCAACAAATCCGACAGATTCACATACGATCTTCAATATTCTTCAAATAAATAAATAATTGGAACTAGAGCAGGTGGATATACTAAAAATATGAATTATAAACTAAAATTCGGATATGAATCTACAATTAATACAAAATACAGGCGTGGGTTATCTCATTGAATCTTTCTACAAAGCACTACGAGATACTTACGACGTTCTTCAGCGCTTGGAACCATGGTTTCTTTCGTGAGCATGAACAAAATACATACATATTAATATTAAGATATATAAACTTACTTAAACATTACACATTATTTTAAAAGGTATGATTCCGAAGCCGACCTCACACGACAACTGCAGACGCATGCAGCAGATACAGCGCATATCTCCGGACACGTATCTTGGACCTAAAACGCAAGACAAATGAGGCTCTGGCGCCCGCGGATTGCTTTGAAATAATCTATGCTTGGTGAATTTGAGTTGGTCCACCGCAGTAGCACCCCGTGCTATCCTCAAAAGGCACATTAGCAATGTGTACTGCACGTATAGGGCACATTTTAAGCACATTTTAGGTCCAAGATACGTGTCCGGAGTTATACCCATTACTTGTTAAACTCCGATACGGATAAAGGGGACCATTGAGAAGCCGCAATGAATAACACGTATCATAACTAAAAAGTGCTTTCTCCTTCGTCCGAGTGCCTAAACCAGTCGTATCCAAAGCTTGCACTTTGGAGCCTAGGATCTGCTGTTTAGAGATCAAACCCTGGGTCAGACGAGGTGCAAGGGATATGCTTTAGGTAAACTTACTTCCCGGCATCTGAAGACCAGAGACGCCGTACGGTTTTAGTCGGTTCGAGTCCAACATAACGAACAAAAGGGTTCCGCTCATTTATTTTTTTCGGTTTTACGACTGTTTGATACCCAACCTTAGAAAGCCTTGGTGAGGGTCTTGGCACCTTTTTTTTTCGCTATATCCGCCTCAAACCGACTAAAACCGAAGACAGTCTCTGGGGGTCAGATGCCAGGGTGTAACATTACCTAAAGCATTTCCCTCGCACCCCGTCTGATCCAGGGTAATCTCAAAAGAGCGGATCCTAGGCTCACTCACATTCCGGGTAAATCGACTTCAATAAACAAACCTACCTCATTTTGACAATAATAGAAATTGCTCCTATGTATAGGACTGTCCATGAACCGGGATTTAGATATCCTTATCCCAGTTAACGGCAATGTCATTTTACACTGTCACTATATTAGTCACATCACTGGAATACAGTTAATTCACTAATATAACAGTGAAATAATTAAATCACTAATATTTAATCACGTAACGCATTATTGTAACTGTGTTATTTTATTTATTTTATCACTGGAATACAGTTAATTCATTATCATAACAGTGAAATAATTAAATCACTAATATTTCATCACTGATAATCAAGTAACACATTATTGTAACAGTGTATCACTATATAATTATATCACTGGATAACAGTGAACCTGCTAATGAATGATTCTGACTAAAAAAATGTTTATATGATGAAAAATAGCTATTCAGACGTCTTAACAGCGTCTAACTAAGACATTGCTACTTTAATAGCCGTGGTTAAACATTACTATGTTTAAAAACTCAAGAAAACGAAAGACCACTTATAAAGAAATAGTGTTAAACCACAAAAACAGCCCGTTTTTTAGGAAACATGTGTGTCTTTTACACAAATACACATAACATGTTGACTATGAAAATATTTAGCACATGTAACATGTTATATACTACGGTTTTGCTTCTAATTTATTTATTTTAGATTCTACGTAAAACGTTCTATGTCTGTAGACCAGTCTATGACTCCTTTGGGACTGGTAAACCAAAAAAAGTTCCCAATGGTATACCCTTATTTATAGTGCGTAAAATCCGCTCGGATAGACCACTCCCCCCTCCCCCTTCTGGAGCCAACAGGGGAGGTTATGTCGAACTTGAACCGTCTAAAACGGACGCCGTCTGTGGGTCGGTGGTCGCCGGATGTGAGATTAGCAGAGACAACAGATTCCCCACCTAACCCCCGGAAATGGCAATGGTAAACGGTTACCTAGGGCTTAGGGTATACCGTATACCCTAGGCCCTAGGTAACACAAATGACATCGTTTTTTTTTTGAGGCATTACTACTGTCTGTTCGCATCCTAAGATCATTTAAAAATATATTTCATTCCAACTAATGAGACTTTTTGCGTCGAATTACTTAAGTATATATCGTAGTTAAAAACTAGAAGAATAAAATACTGGCAACAAACAAACTGACAGTAACAAACGTAATTTTTATAGTGTGAGATGTATAAATATGCCAGACGTTATCAGAATAACTCAGTTCTTATCAAAGATATCTTTATCTCCAGTTTTCGAGATAAATCCGTACGCTGTGACGTTTCCTACATGTCGCTTGGGCAATAATATAGCGTGAAGTCTCGAGACACAATTAGACTGTTTATTTACTTCATATGATGTTTTTTTTTTAGCAATTTTTTTAATCCCCCCCCCCCCATGGTAATACGTGGTGAGGTTTTAGACTACCCCCCCCCCCTTCTCTAGCCAAAATCACGTGAATTTTTTTTATTTAATGCTAGAAAATTAAGCACCGTGACAAAAAAATCGCACTTTATGTGAAAAAATAAATACACGTGATATCTCTATATACCCCTACCTCCCCCTGGTGATATTTCGTGATTTTTTCCAGGACTAGCTACTACTACTAATGGACAGCCCCTTAGAACAAATATTGTGTCACGGTTCTGGGAGATGCGGAAATGAATGTAGGATTTCAAATTTGGGGTGCGACGCAAAATCTATAATATAAATTAATTAGTTAATTGGGTACTTTCTTGTATTTAATTTAACTTTATTTGAGTTCATTAACTTAAGAATGGTAAAAGAGCAGTAAAAGTTGCGATAGTTCTTATTTTATCGTTTTTATTTATTTTTATTCATCCACCCAATCTATAAATAGTAAAGTATTTGACAATTAAACATTATGACGTCACAATAATTATTGATTTCATACAAGATTCTTTAAAACTGACCATTTTGACGTTTAGTAAAAAGT
This sequence comes from Eilema depressum, assembly GCA_914767945.1. NCBI lineage: Eukaryota > Metazoa > Arthropoda > Insecta > Lepidoptera > Erebidae > Eilema > Eilema depressum. The sequence continues at coordinate 6,378,764 of OU612040.1, forward strand.
AACTAATGCAAGCTAAAGGTATGATTCCATAATTTTTAGTTGCGCATAATTCATTGCGGCTTCTCAATGATCCCTTTTTATCCGTATCGGAGTTAAACAAGTAATGGGTACGCTGAATCTACTGCATGCGTCTGTCGTTGTCGTATGCGGCCGGCTTCGGAATCATACCATAGGACTGCAGACTAGGTAGTCAAATATGACATATTATAAAACAAAGTCGCTGTCGCTGTCTGTCCGTCCCTATGTATGCTTAAATCGTCAAAACTACGCAACGGATTTGCAGCGGTTTTTTTAAATAGATAGAGTGATTCAAGAGGAAGGTTTATATGTATAATACATGCATAATATTGTAGAGAATCACTTATAAATCGGGATCAGAATACCACGCGAGCGGAAAATATGGCGGGACGACATTCGCCGGGTCAGCTAGTACAGAATAAAATTAGACTGATTTTCTTACCTGATTGGTGAGCACACTCTTCAGCTGTATACATTCGTCTCTTCTTCTGTCCAACTCTTTCTGCATTACGTTCATTTGTTCTGAAACAACATATTATATTTTTAATAAATCTTAAATTGTATTATTCTTAAACGCCATTCTTATTAAACAAATGGTAAAAACAAGCATAATATGGAAACACTCTTGGAAAATAGCATATCACACACACATTCACACATACCATTGCAAGCTCCTGCACACATACACATACACGTGCACACAAGTATACTGTATGGTATGCTTTCATCAAACGCGTCCTATGGGGCGATAAGCTCACCGCTTAAACTGCACCGATAAATCGATGGATTCGTGTGATAACTACCGTACAGTTATAGATATTCAGGTGTTTGTTACGACCCCCAAAAGGGTAGGACCGAGGGGTAAGTGGGGTCGATGCCGGAAGAGGTTTTAGTAGGTAAGGACTTATTTCAGTTCGACACAACACTTTTTGTTAAGTGCAGAAAACCCCCTTCGAAGCCGACGGGGGTGGACACGGACCGACTAAAACCGCACGCCGTCTTGGGTCACCAATTATCGGGGATGAGGTTGTCTCTGGCATATCCCTATAGGCCCCTTCGGTTGTAGGACTACTGTGTCCCCATATTATCCAGGATAGGGGGTGTGACAGCCACTTGTCACCTCCAAGCCCGCGCTCATGAAGGACGAAGGTCATTGAGCAACTTCCGACGCACGAGTCAGCGCATGACACAACTTACCTAAAAAGTATTTTTAAGCTTATGTATGAAAGAACAACCTCGCACAAGCACACACACACGCATGCAAGAATAAACCCTCATTCAAACTGTCTCTACAAAAAATGCCAACCCTGGGTCACTCACTGTTCATCTTATCACAGATTACTCGGCAATCTAGCTACTAGCTGCTTCACCCCAAATCTTCTAGCCCTGCAGTATGGTAGATGTCAAAAATTCTGACTTAAGGTATGATTCCGAAGCCGACTGCATACGACAACTGCAGACGCGGATACGATAAACTCCGATACGGATAAAGAGGACCATTGAGAAGCCGCAATGAACTATACGGACAAAAAAGTCCCAGTAGTCCCATCAAAGGAACTGCCAAAGGAACTGAAGGAACTTTGTAGTCTCAGTAGTTCCTTTGAAGGAACTATACGGACAAAAAAGTCCCAGTAGTTCCTTCAAAGAAACTGGCAAAGGAACTGAAGGAACTTTGTAGTCTCAGTAGTTCCTTTAGTTCCTTCGAAGGAACTGTAGGGACAAAAAAGTCCCAGTAGTCCCATCAAAGGAACTAGCAAAGGAACTACTGGGAATAAACGATCTGCTCCGTGCGTCGGCAGTTGTCGTATGCGGTCACCTTCGTAATCATATCTTAAATAAAACTAACAATTTTATGAACTGAAAGCCGCCACTTTCCCTTCAATATTGTCAAATGGTGCTAAATAGTATTTGATTTGCAATAACACAGTATGCATTTCACAGTGACAATCGTAGTTCTTATTTTCGCCATTTCATGGAAGCGCTGACGGCATATCTCTGTTCTTATAGGGTCGGCAGCACGAGTGTGACGTGCCTGGTGTTGCATACGTCCATAGGCTACGTTAACCACTTTCATCAGGTGGGCCCTGTGCTTATTTGTGACCTAAGTATTATAAAAAAAACTTTGGTTGACTCGAGCCATGCATTATTTTGTGGCTGAGTCTGGGTTGTATGAATATATCTGTCTGATTTTCATGAATGGCTGTGTGTAAAATTGAAAATATTTAAATAGACATATACTTATATTTTTTTTTTATATTGTTCGTGCATCTCTGTACAATATTAAAAAAAAACTTTTCTTCTTCTTCTATGTTATCTTCTCCTTACCTATCATATCAATTTTCTAATAATGTAACCAGGTTTATAGAACAATGAATTATTCTTCTTTTCTTCTTATCTTACCTATAACTTCCTTGGAAACGAGTAGAGAGTCTCCGGCCGCCCTGAGCCTCTCCAGGTGTTCTTTCAACTTCTTATTCTCCATCTCCAACTCTTCTAGCTTGTAGCGGTCGATGTTCGGGTTCGTTGGTGGGGAAGAGTTGCGGTCTAAAAAGGAAAATTTGTTGGATAAATCGGCTTTTTTAACATGGCATAAAATTACATAGGGTATCTACAGCAGTTCAGTGGCGAAATTCTCTAAATTTTGTTAATGTATTGTGTATATTACCCGTATAGCGGCTGCTTCAGTCTTCGTATGCAATTGGACTTCCATACAAACTTTTTACCCCGTTACGGGTGGATATTCGTAAAATCCGTTCTTAGCGGATGTCTATAAGGAACATACCTGACATAGTTTTTTAATGCATTTAGTATGCTAAACTAAACAAATTATTTTAAATTGGAAAAAGCGAAATCAATACTCGGGCAGGACTCGAACCCGCGATCTTTCCCTTACAGGGGGAATGCTCTGACCACTGAGCCACCAAGCTTTGCCCGAGATTGATCCAAATTTTCCAATACATCCATCTTAGGGCGATGGTGGGAGCCATCTACCGATATTCGTACGAACTATCGGAATCAATGAATGATGTTGCAATCATTTTTAAACCTGCCCGAGTATTGATTTCGCTTTTTCCAATTTAAAATAAAATAACATACCTGACAAATTGAATAAAATTTAAAAGCATTTAGTATGCTAACTATACAAGTCGATAAAGATAGAAAAAAGCGACCCGTCGCCCTAAGATGGATGTATAGAGAAATTTGGATCAGCTTCGGGCAAGACTCGGCTACTCATTGGTCAGATCTTTCCCCTGTAAGGGAAAGATCACGGGTACAAGTCCCACCTGAGCTGTATTCGCTTTTTTCTATCTAAATCTACCTGCCACATTTCAAGTTTGTAGGTGTTGTGTCTAAGATTGATTGATTAATCAGTGAGTGGTAGTTTTTATATTCTTCTTCTTCATCCTAGCGTTAATTCCCAGTCGCATCCGAAGCTTTCACCTCGGAGCCTGGGGTTCTCTTTACCAGTCTTAACTACGGATTTGGCTAGACCTTGATATTTTCCGTGAAGCGACTGCCATCTGACCTCCACAACCGAATGGTGACATTAGGCGATATCGAAGCATTGCAGTTATATCGTTGTTGTTGGACTTTATAGGGCTCGCAACTACTCGTAACGACTGCCATAGATGTTCGTATGGTAACCGGTACCGACGGCTTAACGTGCTCTCCAAGGCACGACCAGAACAATGCAAATATCCATAATCATTCACACAAATATTAGCACTGAGCGGGGATCAAACCCGCGCCTTCTGCGTAGCGGCCGCGTTCACTACCGCTACGCCACGGAGGCTGTCTGTTATCCCTACTAATATTATAAATGTGAAAGTAACTCTGTCTGTCTGTCTGTCTGTCTGTCTCGCTTTCACGCCCAAACCACTGAACCGATTTTGATGAAATTTGGTATAGGGGTAGATTAGACTTTGAGAAAGGACATAGGCTATATTTGGTCGCGATAACCGACATCCACGCGGGCGGAGCCGCGGGCAAAAGCTAGTTTTTTATATATTTATAGATTAAGCTAGACGTACTCGTATGCATGTGCACTGTGTACTCACTCATGATCCTGTCCTCCAGGTCGGCCGCCCGCTTGCTGGTACGCGACAGTTCGCTCTGCAGCGCCGAGATACGGTTGCGCATGCGCAGCACCAGCCCCGCGTCCGCCACCTACGTCACGGACCAACATAGGGTACACTACAATCACTGGTATCATGGTAAGCGGCTAACGTAGTGTGTTGCCGACGGTGAGTACGGTAGCCAGAGCTCACTGGAGAGGTTTTGTGCTGTGAGTGGGCAAATCAAAGGCTTTGTCTTACAGGGTCGGTAGCAACATCAGACTTCCCTGATGTTGCACTCGCCCATAGGCCACGGTAACCACTTATCATCAGGAGGGCCGTGCCGCTTGTCTGCCACCTAGGTAGTATAAAAAAAAGTGGAGGATTATATCTATAGTGTTATTGCTCGGGGCATGAATCTGGGACCTAAATTGTGATCCATACACACAGTACACGTTTCTTGGGTGTCTTTTGAGGATAGCACGGGGTGCTACTGCGGTGGACGAGCTCACATTCACCAAGCATAGATTATAAAATAACCCAGTATACAAAAACCCCCGATTGGCCTAGACCCATCTCAGAGAGTACCATATCCTACTTCAGTTTGCACCTGTTTAAAGAGTACTTACCGGTACGGTGGGTCCATTGTGTGTGCCCGCAGACCAATTGACAGCTTCCAGCGCTGGACGAGTGCTCTCCACCGATCTGACGGACCCGTATCCATAGTCCTGGAAAAAGAAATAGAGTAAGTACCCGTATATAAGAAAACCCACCTTAAGATTCCGTAGCCAACCGGATACGACAACTGCAGACGCACGCAGCAGATGCGCGTAATTCATTGCGGCTTCACAATATACCCGTTTATCCGTATCGGAGTTTAACAAATAATGGTCGTGCCTCGGAGAGCACGTTAAGCCGTCGGTCCCGGTTGCCATAAGAACATCTATGGCAGCCGTTACGGGTAGTTGGTGCCCTAAAAAGTCCAAAAACAACGGTCCAACTGCAAAGCTTCGATATCGCCTAATGTTAACATTGGGTCGTGGAGGTCAGATGGCAATCGCTTCACGGAAAATATCGAGGTCTAGCCAAATCTGTAGCTATGACTGGTATAGCGGACCCCAGACTCCGAGCTGAAAGCTTCGGATGCGACTGGGAATAACGCTAGGAGGAAGAAGAAGTTTAACAAGTAATGGGTACGCTGTATCTGCTGCATGCGTCGGCTGTTGTCGTATGCGGTCGGCTACGGAACCTTTAAGTTGCTTTATTTTTGTCTACATAGCATAACACATGTGTTTAGGCCTGCGCAAAGTAACGACAAGTGCCTTTTTCAGACTAGGATGGGGCCATCTTAAAACCGTAGATCCCGTATTGTAGATGGTAATTAGAGTCATTAAGTTTACACCTTATTATAATAAAATATAATCGTCAACTTACATCTTCAACAGTAGTTTCCTGTTGCGAATTGTTGCTGGCGTCAGATAACGATCTCCTGTGTTCCTTTGGTGCTGGGGCCCTGAAAAACATATTAAAACATCACTACATATTATAAAACAAAGTCGCTGTCGCTGATTGGGGGCTTCAGTCTCGTGTCTCCCCTGATGGGCCCCCAGGGGAGACATCAGAATGTCCGTCCCTATGTATGCTTAAATCTTCAAAACTACGCAACGGATTTTGAAGCGGTTTTTTTTTAATAGATAGAGTGATTCAAGAGGAAGGTTTATATGTATAATACATGCATAATATTGTAGAGAAACACTGATAAATTAAGAGATACGCGGGCGGGAAATATGGCGGTACGAAGTTCGCCGTAAATATGGCGTACGAATTATTACAAAATTGTAAATGACTCATTTGAGATATAAAAGTGTATTTTCGTGAGGTGGGAAAACTGCGTTTTCGCGACACCGTTACCGACACCTCTTATGACAGATAGTGACAATTCACATGTGACACTTCTACATAATGTATATTGATTTCACTTCTATCGGCACTGCCGAAGTGCCACTGTTTTTTAATCTAACCAAACATTCCTTCTAACTGTATAATAATAATAATAGCTCACCTCTGCAAAGAGTCTATTCGTTCCTGCAACTCATATTGCGCTGAGAGCAACTTCTGTCGACTCTGCCTCTCTGCTTCCAATTCTGCGTTCAACGCCTTCTTCTCTCGTTCATTTTCTTTGTCACGCTCTGGAGAAAAAGAGAAAATTGTGATCACGAACATATGAAAAAGAAGGGGGCTAAATTGAAGAGATTGCTAAAGTGTATGAGGATCAAACTACCGAGGAATACGGATACCTGAATGTTGACGGACGAAGATGTAACGCAGATTTTCCTATCGGGATTAGAGCTCAGAAGGCTCTCGTAAAAGAATGTTTTTTTTTTTATATTCAGTCCCTCAATTGACTGCATCCCGCTAAATAATAGAGAGCTGAAGTGACCATCATTCTAGACGTTGTTGAACTTAAAGTGGCCCCTAACTTGACGACCTCGATAGATGCTTTATTTTCACGTCCATTTTAAAGAACCCGGGACTGTAAGAAGAGGGAAAGTTTATAGTGCGACAGAGGAAGGAAGCCCCAAACCGCTTAGTGCGATATGGTATCATCTCTACCGTCTTTGGGTGGCACCACATGCTAGCACGAGTTGTTCTGGACAGGAAGGACAGAAAGTGGGATCAGTTAAAACACTCCTCACAGCTCCTTAGAACACTCGTCATGATGGCTGAAGTGATAGCAGGAGAGCCAATTCTGGGCTAAAAAGTGCAAGCTTTGGATGCAACTAGGATTGATGCAAAGAAGAAAAATGGAGTCTTATGTTTGGTAATCATTTCTGAAGCTGTTTATATTCCGCATCAGTACCCCTAGCACGAAAAACCATCGTATTCGTAACATAAACGTATCATCATCTTCATGTAGACGCATTTTCCTGATTGCATCCGTGGCCAAGATGACCTCGGAGCTCAGGGTCCACCTTCCGGCTCTTCCTCCTCCATTTCGCACGATCTTGGGCGTCCATGGTAGTGAAACCATTTGCACGCATGTCACCCTCCACGACGTAAAGCCAGGACACACACACAGGTTCACAGTAGACAGGCGGCCATCCCAGCTCCACAAGGACATGGTGGTGGAGTGGGAACGACAACTTGGGCAACCACGCGCAGGGCATGCCGGAGAAGCGGCAGTAAGACCCATCATAGGGGAGTGGCTGGAGAGGCCACACGACAGCCTCTCGTACCAGCTGACGTAAATGATCACCGGGCAGAAGGCAGGTGATCACCGTGATTTTGCGCTCGACAAAAAGAAAAGGCAGCCGGCCAATCACAATGCTTCGTTCTCTCGATACGGTTACGTTCGCGATAGCTTTTCTTGCTCGAAACACCCTTGAATTGTACGAACCTTTCCAAAATTGCGCGCGAGATTCAAACTCCTGAGACCAAAGCACTAACGACATGTCGTTAGACTTGGACTCGAAACTCTTCGCCACCTCCGTCACTCCACTTGACACTAGCATCGTACCAGTTTTTGACTAACGCACTTTAAAGTCAGTGTGGTTGGTACAGACTTTCGTCACTGTATGCAATGTTGAGAAACATGCTTTGTCTCTTTTGTTAATTCGCGTTTTTGATGTTTTGTTTCATTCTCGATAGTAACTAATTGAAATGTGTCATGTTTTCTACAAAAAAAAAAAGTTTATAACTTAAAAAAGTATAATTTGTAATGTAAATATTTGGCTTCGTGATAATAATCTTACATATAGTCACGCATTTTCTAAAGGGACGGCAGACATCACATATTTCCACTTGCTACGATCCTGGTAAACATTGTTTGCTTTGTCTAATGTCTATATTCATGAGCTTTCACACTTTCATGCTAGTTGGATGTAGATTTAAAGGAAGTCACACCAAGCTTCTTGACAAGCATCTCATGCCAAGAAGCATTTGTTGCTAAAATGCACTAGTTGCATTCTACTTTGGTGTGTACAATTTGGTTCAGATAATATATACCTTTCCCTGTAGTAACGAGAATTAAAAAGGGTATAAAGTAGAAGGGAATGAGTACTAAGCGAATGATGACACACCAAGTATGTAAGGTACGGATTAGTGGGCAGGCAGGCCAATGTTGACCTAGCAAAGACATCCTTAGAAACGCCCAAAACATGGCCAGGCTTGTATGACAGGTATAATGATAGTAGAGAAAGCTCGTAAAGTGTGTAAAAGTAAAGCACTATTGTCTATTGTGGAGGGGAAAATGTGTGAGAATATTATGTCGGTTTCAACCTATCTGTGAAATAACCTCTTAACACAAGCTACATAAAGACAACATCAAATCAGTCTAATAAGAATAAATTTTACACAATTTAGTGACAAAAACAAACTAGACACATTTAATTAGTTACTCGTAAATACGTTTGTTTACCACACACACTATTGTTTATATCTATCAATCCCACATTTCACTGCGACACTCCCTATACAGACACTTCCCACACTAGGAACGTATTGCTACGAATTCCACAACTCAAAAATCACACTAAACACTATTCCACGACACATCACAAGTTTAGCAAACTTTTATTCCTAAAATATAAGCCTTGACTTAGAAAAATAAAACATGGTCCAAAAGCGATGGTTTTAATAGATATGAGGTAGAAATAATTATTTGTTATCTGTAGATAATAATTCGCTATCGCGTTAATGGTGGGTGTATCAGTTGCTCTTATCGTGTATCGATAGCATTTATAATTAGAGGATTTATTGGTACTAGTTCGATGGATGAAATTTGATCGTAATTCGGTAAACTTTTAGATTTACATACAGACATACAGTACAGTCGCGTCTTTCTTAATAGGGTAGATAGAGAAAGACCTATGTTCAAATCGAATAAGATAGAAAAAGCGAATCCACCTCGGGCGGCACTCGAACCCGCGATCTTTCCCTTACAGGTGGAATGCTTTGACCACTGAGCCATCGATCCCGTCCGAAACTGATTCAAATTTTTCTATACATCCGCCTTAGGTCCCGATTGCCATAAGAACATCTAATGGCAGTCGTTACAGGTAGTTGGAGCGCTAAAAAGTCCAAAACCAGCGGTCTCGCTGCAAAGCTTCGATATCGCCTAATGTTACTTTTTTTTTTTTTTATCGTGCGAAAAATCCCCACGGATACCTCCCCTGCCGGGGTCGGAGGAGGAGGTTATGTCGGACTCGAACCGACTAAAACGCACGCCTTCTGTGGGCCGTCAGTTGCCGGAGGTGAGATTGTCATAGCCATATCCCTCGCACCCCGGCCGACCCAGGGCCATATCTCTCGATCTGGCCCTCTTCCGGTGTGGGGACCACGGAGTCCCCAACTCGCCCCCGGGTATGGGGGGGCACGCAATGCGCGCCACCGCCGCGCGGCCCGCGACGAGCGGCGGCAACTCGGGCGTCGGAGGTCGCAGAATGACCTCCGTCCCCCATGAGCGCGGGCCTGGGGGTGACGGGTGGGGTCGTCTGTCACCCTAGCAGAAGCAGGCCACGCCTAATGTTACCATTGGGTTGTGGAGGTCAGATGGCAATCACTTCACGGAAAATATCGAGGTCTAGTCAAATCCGCAGTTAGGCTGGTAAAGCAGACCCCAGACTCCGAGCTGAAAGCTTCGGATGCGACTGGGAATTAACGCTAGGATGAAGAAGATGAAGAAGATTAAACGCTTTAAAATTTCAGACCTTACGTTTCCATTTGCTACGATCCTGCCATAGATCTTTTGCTTCTTCTACTACTATTATTATTTTCATACATACTATTATTATTGATTCGGTAAGAACACATTTGTAAGAAACTTTAGTAAAAAAATTATCGAATCAACTAGTTGATTCGAAAGGAACATATGCCTGAATCGACTTCCACTCTGATCAACTGGTTGATTCGTTCAGTTGATCGGAGTGGAAGACGGGATTTTAAACACGTAATGGTCACATCGGCCTCGAACCGAATAAAACCGCACGCAATTTTGGGTCTCTAGTTGCCATAGGAAGATAGTCAGTAACATATCTCTCGTCGACGCAGGGCCATCTCTGGCTTCTAGATGGTCCCCTCTGATGTAGGAACCACGGTATCTCCATCTTGCCCCCGGATATGGGGAGGCCCGCTTGCACCGCCGCCGCAGCTATAAGACTAACCATCATCCTCCTACCCTTATTCCAACTTTATTTGGGGTAGGCACAACATGTGTGTGCTTTTTACATTCATCTCTATTTGCAGTCATCTCAACATTCACTCCTTTCTTAACCATATCATCATTCACACAGTCCATCCACCTTCTTTTAGGTCTTCCTCTCGCCTTGTAGCCATCCACTTCCATAGTTAATGCCTTCCTTACGACATTACTTTCATCCCTACGCATTACATGTCCGAACCAGGACAAACGATTTGACTAACCCTTTTTGCAATTTACTTTGTAGTGGAGTTTAATTTTTAAAAAATGCATTATCATTGCCACTTATCAGTTCGACGAGACATAAATTATTAATATAAGTATAGTGTTTTACAATGTCAGGTTTACATTTATATAAACAATATCTAATCTGATATATTTAACGAGTAATTCTTGTACAACAAAAATATTTGTATCAATTGTTTAAAATTCCGCATATAAGGAAAACATGGGAAAATAACCGAGCACGAAATACTTTACGAGTATCGAGAGAGCGGAGCTTTGCGATTGCCAAAAAGGCTATTATAAAATACAAGAATATTTAGATGATAAACTAGCTTGGAAATGAGCTGTTCACTCATGCATGCTTCTCAAACAAATGATTGTATTTAGACTAAGTACCCTCCCTCCCTCTACTAGGATCCACAGTCTAGATTAGACTAAGTATTTTTTGTAAATAGACCAAAAAAAAGCCCGCTGAGTTTCGCCGGGGCCGCGTTTCGAACCGGCGGTGGTCCATTTGCTAAGCTAGTCTTTAGTACATATATATATATTTTTGACGTTTCGTAAGTGCCGTTTTGATGGTCTATCATCACTATCACTTCATCACTTCACTACATATTATAAAACAAAGTCGCTGTCGCTGTCTGTCCGTCCCTATGTATGCTTAAATCTTAAAAACTACGCAACGGATTTTGAAGCGGTTTCTTTTAATAGATAGAGTGATTCAAGAGGAAGGTTTATATCGTATAATACATGCATAATATTGTAGAGAAATACTGTTAAATTTAGAGATATGCAGCGTGAACGGGATCAGAAAATATGGCGGTACGAAGTTCGCCGGGTCCGCTGGTACAGAATATATGATTTTTGACTTAGACTTTGCCCGCCTGCCTGTAAACCTGTGTGTGTGAATGCCTGCCAACCGGAATGTTCCGTTCTCTCGATACTCAATACGCTTACGTTACGAAATCAATAGGGGAATAGGGGAATTCCAGCTAAATCCCTGTACAACTTACTTAAAGACCTCGGATTGCCAAGAGCTTCAGTAAGCTCTTTACTAAATCGAATATCAAAAGCGGCATTGATAGGATCTTACCAAATTTGGATAGGTAGGGGGGGGAACACTACTGACGGTGGAGGTGAGCGCTGATGCATCACAAGGTGGCCACCCTAAACCTACATCTGGGTCGCAAGTCCCAGTCGCCGTCACGGTGTTCCTCTCTGTATCACGCTATGGACCCGGCGACCGCGCGGTGAATCCATGGAGTGCTGAGAATCGGATCTTTTACGGAGATTCGAGATTTGCGAACGGAGCATTGCGATTGGCCGCCTGTCTACTATGAAACCTGCCAATCACAATAATCCGTGCTCTCGATACGTTTAAGTTTCGAATTCGAATATTTTTCGTGATCGGGACGCTGATTAAAAAATTTTATATTCTTCATCATCATCATCTTAACTATGTTTTCGATTGTATCCGAGGCTTTCGCCGCGGTGCCCAAGGTCCGCTATCCATATTGTGTTTGGCCGTTACAAAGGCGAATTCTTATTTATTTTAATCCTGATTGTACATGTACATCCAGATTAAAATAAAGAGACCATCATCGGAGACATATTTTCCTGATTGCATCCGAGGTCAAGATAACCTCGGAGCTCAGGGTCCACCTGGTAGTGAGACCATTTGATCCTGGGTACTACCGGTGTGAACCCAACCCTACCTACTGCCCAAACCCCTTACATAGCTTGAGAAGTTCTATAGTATACCTTTTAAATGGATGGTCGTTGGAGCAAACGAGTCCTAGAGTGGAGTCCGCGCGAAGGTAAACGGAAGGTGGGACATCCCCTAGTTAGGTGGAGTGACGACCTGCGAAAGGTGGCTGGGACGGACTGGATGCGGAAGGCGGAGGATCGGCAAACGTGGCGCATATTGGGAGAGGCCTATGTCCAGCAGTGGACTGCAGTAGGCTAATTGATTGATTGATACCTTTTAAAAAAACTCACCCTCAAGAGCCAACTCATAATGTTCTTTCGAGCTTCTCAACTCCTTCGCCAGCTTCTCACTCTCCTCTTCCATCAATTTCTTCTCTTTAACGAACTGCTCTTCTACCGCCTTCTTCTCTTGTACCAAGCGTTTGTTGCTGTCCTTCTCACGCACCAGCTCCTCGCGTAACGTGGCAATGATGTTGTCCTTGTCTGTCGTGTCTACCCGTAATGCCTTCGCTTCTATTTCTACTAGTTTTAGTATTTCTAATTTGGCTCTGTAAATAAAATAGAAAAGTTTGTTTTTAAAGTAATTTTAGTAAGTTAATTTTCATTTAGTACTTACTTTTTTTTCTTTTTAATGTGCACAAATCCGATGGCGGATATTTCGGGCTCGAACCGACTAAAATCGCACGCCGTCTTTGGTCACAAATGCCGGAGAGTAGTTTTATTTTTTATACCACTTAGGTGGCAGGCAAGCACATGGACCACCTGATGGAAAGTGGTTACCGTGGCCTATGGACGTATGCAACACTAGGGGCGTCACACTCGTGCTAGTCGCTTGGGACAACCACCGCGGGCAGTTCATTCCACAGCTTGAGTGTGCGAGGGATGAAGTTCCTTTCATACCGCACAGTGCGCACCGTTTCCGGTCGCAATGTGTAGTGCCCTAATCAGATATTAGGTAGGGGTTGTATGATAAACAGACCTATCCCTTAAGTCGCCTTCTACGACACCCACAGGAACAAAAAACAAGTATGTACTCACTTGAGATCAGCAATCTGAATCAACAGCGGTTCAATTCCTTTAGCCTTCTCCATGGCGTCTCCTAACTTCTGCTGGAGGCTGATGATCTTGTTCTCTAGACCCTTGTTGAGTGTTTTCACGTGGTCCAGACTTCGAGCCTCAATGCGTAGGCGTTTGTATTGACGGCGGGCAAGGTAGCGACGGATCTATGAAATAAAAACATATTTAATTTTTGTATTTAGTCTGACATTTATCTGTCATATCTGTCAGTCTGTCTTAATAAGACGAGATGAGACTGACGCCGTGAAAACTGCTTTAAATATTCCTACAAAACGCCTCGGAAGAGGCAAGCTCCCGCTACATGGTCCAATATCAATAGGGAAATTAAAGAATTGAACCTAGCCCCTGAGACAACCCAGGACAGAAGGACCTGACGCAGACGTTCAAGAAGACCCGACCCATATAGATATGGGACTGAGGGGCGGAAAAAGAAGAAGCTTTAGTCTGTTATTTGACAGAATTCCGTGGGTATATTCTCAGAACGATTTCCCAGTAGCGTATCTTTCTACTTTGGAGCCCAAGGTCCATTTATTGAGCCTGGGGGTGTATGTGGAGTTGCCTGTCCCCCGAGCGCCTCGATACTATCTGAGGAAAGATGGGAACTCCGTACTCCCACACCCGGGAGCCCTTCGATGCCCTTGGGTACCGGGGAGTGAGGGATATGACAGTGGCTACCTCACCATCGGTAACTTATGACCCGAGGTGGTCGGATTTGGTCGGTTCGAGTCCGACATAACCACCCACGCTAGGATTCCCACACTTTAAAAAAAAGATCCGCTTATTATTTCTGATTGGTATGGCAACTGCCATTGGCTTTCCCCGTCTTTTATTGTGCGGCAATCGACTCCGATACCTCGTCGCCCTCCGGAAGGGGTGGTTATATCGGACTCAAGCCGACTAAAACCGCACGCCATCACAGGTATTCAAATGCCGCGGGGTGTTCCTTGAATACTGGCTGACCCAGAACCATCTCTAGTTTCGAGATAGTCCCCTCGGTTGACCTCCCAATCCTAAAAGGAAATCCTGCCCGAGACCCTCGTCCGTAGGGAGTACATGTAACGCCTCTATGTAAAGATACTTACACCGGCCTGTGCTATGACGATATGTCGTTTCATCTTCTTGACCCGCTGGCGCGCGAGGTACCCGCGGGCGTAGCGTTGTATTGTGATGACCTGGACAAGGGTTAATAATGTATGAAACATGGATGATGTCCTAGGTTACTTGGCTGAATCTTGGTCAGCCATCTTAACAGTCTTCTATTGTTAAGCATGGAGTGATTTTAGTACAATTAGATGTAATTGCATTTGATACATCGGTTCGCTGCAGTTTTGTAGAACAATCTCTCTGTCACATGACGTATGTCGATAGCACGATATCTTTTTAGTGTCATCATCAGGTGAGAAAATGCTCGATAACTTTACAAAGTACTCGAGCATTTTCTTCATTAAATATCAACCCTATTCCATTCACAGAAGGCTGAAAATTACAATTACATACAAATCATGCACGTCAAATTGAACAGTATTCGAAAAGGCATTTTCTGCAGACAATTCCGCGTTTAAAAAAGTGAATATTTGGTTATGGTCGTTTATAATATGTGAGACTTTTTTCGATCGTTTTGAAAATTTTCACTCTTCGCCACTGCCGGGTACACTTTATTTTTTATACCACTTAGGTGGAGACAAGCACACTGCCCTCTTAATGGAAAGTGATTACCGAGGACGTATACTACACCAGGGAAGTCATATAGATGTACTTACCGCTCTAACTCTCCTCTTGTCCTTATACAGTCTCCTGGACATGAACCCGCGAGCGTGAGCCTGCAAGCCGATCGCAAGTCGTCTGAGTCTCTGGTACTTGACTCTGCAGAGCCAACCGCGGACGTTCCGTTGGATTTTGATAGCAGCACGTCTTCGACGGATCTCTTGGGCTTTCCTGTGAATGAAAGGGTGGAAGTTGAGAATGAAGTCAATATGTCTTCATCTCGCCTCATGGTAAGCTAGAGGCATAGTCTTAGGAATGAGGGTTACATTACAGACACTAATAGTGTCACAATGGTGGCCCTCAGGTTGATAACCTCTTCGTAATGTTCTTTTTAAAACGTCGACTTTGCAAAATTTGCCTTCATACAATGTCCCTGTCTCATAAAGTCTCTTTCACACAATTTCCCTATCACAAAATGACGCTTTCTTACAATTTCCCTTTCTCATAGTGTCCCTTACTCATAATGTATCTTTCTTACAATGTCCCTTTCGCATAATATCCCTAACTCACAATGTCTCTGTCGCATAATGTCTCTTTCGCAGTTTCCGTTACACTCATAGTGTCCCTCTCTCATAATGTCCCTTTCTCACAATGTCCCCTTGCGCAAAACGTCAATTCAAGACTTACCGCCTAGCCAGGTATCCCCTGGCGGCCGCCTGCAGCCCCCTGATGGCGGCAACTAGCCTCAAGTACTTGCGCCTGGCCACAAACCGTCGGACGCAGCTCTGTACGCGCACGCAGTACGCGCGCTGAATGTCCGCACGGATCTTCTCTAGGTACGCCACCTAGACAAACATTTTATTTATACAGGGTGTATTTGTCCTTAACAAAAAGTTTGACCATTGTAGAAATTTGATTCTCTTGCCGAAATGTATGGGAAAAGTCTTTGGCGGTTTCTATCTTTCCTAGTACTCAAAGCTAAAATGATCCCATAGAGTATTTTGATCCCCCCACGAAATAGAATCGATTGGCACAGAAAAAAAATTTTTGAACGTTTTGAATTTTTTTTGCTAATTGTAAGATCTTTTCAAAATCTGTAAATGCAGTTCAAAATGTCTCAAAAAGTTAGGGAAGGTCTCCTAAGAACGCTTTGCTGTAACTACAACGGTTAAGGTACTTGCCCTTGTATTTTTGAAACGGGGCAGCGTTTCAAAAATACACCCTGTATATAGGACACGTCAATTTGACTTCGCCTCGCCCGATGGTAAGCTGAAGGCAAAGTCTCGGAAAAGAGGATCACCATTACAGACACGTTACAATGGTGGCACTCAGCTTGACGGTCTCATCAGATACTTTTTCACGCCCCGCTTAAAGGACCCGGGACTATAGGAAGAGGGAATTTTGTACTTAAATACTAATAACGTCGTGTTGGTTCCCGGGGGAGTAGAAAACGGCCACCCCCATCTCTGGCTGTGGGGGTCGTAGAAGGTGACTAAGGGATAGGCCTGTTCTCCATCCGACAGTAAACATACAGCCCATGACTAAGCGCCAGCTTGACGGCAACAGGCTCGCCCCCTATTACGTATAGTTGGCGAAATGTGGGTGTACATACACCTCTGCCTACCCCTTGAGTACATGCATGTTTATTTTAAAATGTACTACCTACAATGTTTTTTTTTTTTTCTTTAATATTTTGGGTTCTTTGAAGTATCACCCTCGAAAATAAATAAAAATAATTCCGACTCGTCAAACATTTTTTTTTAAATTTGCACTTGAAAGTTGAAATTTGGGTTAATATTTCGAAAGCTATGGATTTTCGACAACACATATGTGACAGCCTCCGTGGCGTAGCGGTAGTGAACGCGGCCGCTACGCAGGAGGCGCGGGTTCGATCCCCGCTCAGGGCAAATATTTGTGTGAATGAAATATGAGTATTTGCATTGGTCTGGTCGTGCCTCGGAGAGCACGTTAAGCCGTCGGTCCCGGTTGCCATGAGAACATCTATGGCAGTCGTTACGGGTAGTTAGAGCCCTCAAAAATCCAAAAGCAACGGTCTAACTGCAAAACTTCGATATCACCTAATGTTAACATTGTGTTGTGGAGGTCAGATGACAATCGCTTCACGGAAAATATCGAGGTCTAGTCAAATCCGTGGTTAAGACTGGTAAAAGCGGACGCCAGGTTTCGAGCTGAAAGCTTCGGATGCGACTGGGAAATAACGCTAAGAGGAAGATATGTGGGCTCCAAATTGTAGCATTTTGGGTCCCCTAACACCTCCTGACAGGAATACGTCGAGTTACCAATAACCGAGAATACATTAACAGGTCAACCAAAGACCGCAAGACGATGTTGAAAGTTGTTAACAAAAAATGTTGACAAAGTGGGGGCAAAGCTGGGAAACCTATATAATTTTTTTGACGCACAATCTTACCTGTCCAGCTCTGAAGAATATCTTGGAGGCTCCGAACTGGTATTTGTCCGGATCCTTGACGTGCCTCGTCAGTATCCGACCGCAGGTAGCCTTGATGTTCAAACGATCTATCTCTTTGTGGACGCACAGGAGTCGATACCTGGGTTGGGGAAAAAATAATTACAGGTAAGTGATTTATATTGTGTAGGTAGAATAATAATAGAATAATAATATAAATAGAAAGAAGAAGAAAGAATGCATCCATACTTAGGAATCAAACTAAACAAATAAAAAAATAAAAAATAAAAACAAATAAATCAAAATAAAAAAACAAATAATTCATACTTAATATAATAAATGCGAAAATAACTCTGTCTGTTATGCTTTCACGCCTAAACCACTGAACCGATTTTGATGTGGTACAAAGATAGATTAGACCTTGGGAAAGGACATAGGCTAAGTTTGGTCCCGATAAGCGACATCCACGCGGATGGAGCCGGGGGCAACAGCTAGTAATATTATAAATGCGAAAGTAACTCTGGCTGTTTGTCTGTTACGCTTTCACGCCTAAACCACTGAACCGATTTTGATGAAATTTGTTACAGAGATAGATTAGACCTTGGGAAAGGACATAGGCTATGTTAACCGCGGGCAGCTAGTATAAGTATATTTTCTCAGCAAAGTTTTAGTTTATCATCAAACTTTGGTACTCAAAATGATATATCTGACGACAATAATGGTAGAACTATCGACAAATATATCGACTATTGTTAAGATACATACCTATTAAAGAAATCTATATATGGCCATCTTGAAGGGAAACCAGCTGCGGATATTCGTATCGTCTCCAACACACCACACGCTCTGTAAACAATATACTTTTTTTAATATAAAAAAATAGCGGTAAATCAATCTACATACAAATTTATTTTATAATACGTTTTAAATCAAGTTCTAATAGTTTCTATTGTCGAAAAGTATAAGTCATTTATTCAATTTCTTGTTTCTATCATAATTTGTTATGTAATAATTATTGTATTTGTAGTTGTAATATTTGTAATTTTAGTAAAAAATTACAATTAATAAATACTACATTTACAAATACTACAACTAAAATACGACAACTACAAATATTACAACTACAAATACTACAACTTCAAAAACTACACAGACCTGCAAATACATACTACAACAGAAATACGACAGCTACAAATATTACAACTACAAATACTACAGCCCCAAACGCTTTACCTAAAAATACCACAAATACAAATACTACAACTAAAATACGTTATTTATTCATTTAAACACTACAATTACAAATACTAGAACTTCAAAAACTACAACTTGACCCACATTGTACATCAAACGGTTCACCTACAAATACTACAATTACAAATACTACAACTATAAATACTACAACTACAAATACTAACACCTACGAATACTACAACTAAAATACGTTATTCATTTATTTAAACACTACAATTACAAATACTACAACCTCAAAAACTACTTGAATTTCGTTGTGTATTGAAGCTATCTTTGTAATGAAACAAATCACATAAAATCCCGTCTTATTCCATACAAACTCACCTCAACTGGTTAACAGCTCGTACAGTGTCGAACTTGAAAGGCTCCTTGGTATCGTTGGGCTTGATACAGCGCACGTAGTGCGGCGTGGTGGCCGATAGTGTGCCCATTAACGCCGAGAGGGACTGGCGGAACTGGGAGCCTACTGTGTGTTTGTGGCCTGAGGCTCGGCGGCCGGGTTGCTATAGGACAACATGGGTATTTAAGGGTCAATTCCACTGAGCGGAGGTGACTTAGATTTAGATAGAGTTTGTTTAACGGCCTCCGTCCTCCATGAGCGCGGGCCTGAGGGTGACAGGTGGAGCCGCCTGTCGCAATAGCAGAAGCTGCTCCTGCTTCCAAGATATGAATACCGTGGTTTCCACACGCGAACGGGCCATCTCGAAACTGGCCCCCTTTTCCACAATGAACCAACTAAATCTAGTTGGTTCATTGTGGAAAAGGGACGTTATGAGAAAAGGATGTGGTGCGGAAGGGACGCTATGAGATGGGGTATTTTACGAAAGGGGCATTGCGTGAAAAGGACGTTACAAGAAAGGGGCATCTTTTGAAAGAGATGTTATGAAATAGCGATAATTTGAGAAAGGGAAATCGTGCGAAAGGGGCGTTATGAGAAAGGAGCATTGTGGGAAAGGGAAATTTTGTGGCTTATACATTTTGCGAATGAGCCCCTTTTTATGAAAAGTCCAAACATACTTACAGTTAAACTAGTAATAGGCACAGACGGTGTGGTCCGTCTCTTGGAAGGCGGCGGGAGAGTGTTCGACTGTTCTGCCGGTGACTCAGCGGATAGCATGGTGTGAACCAGCCGGCACTGTGTCGCGGACTTGATGCATTCCAACTGTTCCGTCGACACTGTGTCGCGATTCTTTTCCAGGAAACCCCCTGATTGATACTCTACGTGATCCGCGAAGTGTTTTATGATAAATGCTGTAAAGAAAGAATTTGTGACAATAAATTACGTTACTCAAAAATATAATGCTGCTGTAAGAACGTGGAGTATTGGCGGTGAAAATGTATTTAAGAGTAAATATATCGATCTACCCTCTTTCGAGTTGTTTTGCTACTCGTACGAGCACAGTGACAAATCACGTTTATTTAGTTGTTATCTAATATTATTTTTTCTAGGGCTCTAAGTTTGTAAGATCCTTACTAGCTGACAGATTAGTAGTGAACGCGGCCGCTACGCAGGAGGCGCGGGTTTGATCCCCACTCAGTGCCAATATTTGTATGCATGAATATGGAATTTGCATTGGTCTTGGTCGTGCCTCGGAGAGCACGTTAAGCCGTCGGTCCCGGTTGCCATACGATCGATGGCAGTCATTACGAGTAGTTGGAGCCCTAAAAAGTCCAACAACTGGTCTAGCTACAATGCTTCGATATCGCTCTATATCGCCATTGGGTTGTGGAGGTCAGATGATAGTCGCTTCACGGAAAATATCGAGGTCTAGCCAAGTCCGCTGTTAGACTGGTAAAGCGGACCCCAGACTCCGAGATGAAAGCTTCGGAAGCGACTGGGAATTAACGCTAGTATGAAGAAGAAGATGTTATTCCAATGTATAAGCTATATTATTGTAAAGTTTCATTAAAATTAATTCAGTAGTTTTTACGTGAAAGAGTTACAAACATCCACACATACCTCACATACTAACAAACTTTCGCGTTTATAATATTAGTAGGATTATAAGGTTCTTACCAGCATTCCCGAACCTAGGCTTCATAAAATGCGGGTACGTATGGCACGACTGGTGTAGCTTGGCGACGAACCCGGCGTCGCTTCCGCCCGGTACTCTGCACTGCTCGTCTAACAGCGCCAGTATACCGAGACGGTCTTCTATCAGGTCTATGCAAGGCTGGTTGTCGTAGAAGTCTATCATCTTCCACGAGATTTCTTCCTGTTGGGGAAGAAAGTTTTTTCAGATGTTAATGAAAAAAATGGCTTATAAAAATACAGATAGGCCACGGTAACCTCTAACCATCAGGAGGGCCGTGTGCCAAATATAGTAAAATATACAAATACGATAGTGGGTCTGGGTATGCTTAGCCCAGGGCGAATTCAACATCCTTTAAGGGATGGAGCCCTACTTAACCCCCTCTCCCCCCCCCCTAGATAAGACGACGACAACCCTTTAAAAGAGGATCCCTGTACGCCTCATTCCGCACTCATTCCATGAAAGTATGGTTATTAAAAAGCGTCGGTAGCTTAGTGGTTAAGGAGTCGGCCTTACGATCGAGAGGTCCCGGGTTCGAATCCTGGCCATTACACTACCGACGTGAACCCACTCCTAGCACAAGCAATTTAGCTTAGTTGGAGGGGTTAACGGGAATATTAGTAATTTCGGTTGCTAATATTCTTTAAAAAAAAAAAAAAAAAGGGCCAATAAAAACTTTGTTCAAAATTCGGTCTCGATCTAATCTCACAAATGTCAAAGCGGGTTCCCGTGACATTATCAAGATCTAACATTAACATCGTGATCGTTTTTGACGCTCACTTTGAATTCTGACTTTTTCGATCTATATAAATATTTTACATCTAGACCCAAACGAAATATAGGTTACAGTATAGGTCCTAGAATGTCTAATCCAAATCAATCAATCAATCAATTAGCCTATTGCAGTCCACTGCTGGACATAGGCCTCTCCCAATATGCGCCTCGTTTGCCGATCCTCCGCCTTCCGCATCCAGTCCGTCCCAGCTACCCTTCGTAGATCTAATCCTAATGTTACTTTTATTTATTTAAGAATCTGAAAGTACCCTCAAAATAATAAGAACTCACCTTAATATACTCGTCCTGCTCTAACTTGAAGACGTGCGAATTGAACTGTTGTTGCAGCTTCTCGTTCGCGTAGTTGATACAGAACTGCTCGAACGAGTTTATCTCGAAGGTCTCGAAGCCGTAGATATCTAACACACCTATAGACAACAAATAACAATATATTAGGACTACACTATCAATAAAATACACATTCGTGTGGTGATGGAAAAAGAATACAAGTATCACCACCCCATCTCATCCGTAAGAGGCGACTAACGGAAAAATACGCAGACGATATCACTGCGAGAGAAGGAAAACTCGAAATAAAACCCTGTACCAACCCGTCTGGCCAGCGTGGCAACAGTAGGCCAAAGCCTCCCAATATTGGGAGAGGCCTATGTCCAAAAGTGAACTGCGATATGTCCATTGATACCGAAATTACTAATACTTCCCCTTACCTTGCCACCTAAGCTACATTGTCTATGTTAGAAGTGGGTTCACGTCAGTAATGGCTAGGGTTCGAACCCGAGTCTTCCTGATTCAATGTGTCCCCAAATAGCTCATGGTCAGAGTATCGTCCTAGAAAGAAGCTTCATACTTCACTTCAGTAGTCACAAGTTCTAATCCCGTCTAAGGGTGCTTATATAAAGAACCAGGTTACCGGTATTTGCTAGCTACCCCGACAATTCCCATAGCAACAAAAATGATGATAGTCGTTTACGTTCTAACACCACATATGGAAAAAAACAATTGCAACGCATTCGCGCCCTTATGTTTGAAGACACAAGGGCGAGAATACTATGTGATGTTTTTTTGACAAACGACGAATTGACATTATGGCAACCGATAGCCGATACCGGGTACCTGTTTCTTTATATAAACACCCATAGATATTGACTCTGTCGAATTAAAAAAAAATCGGCCAAGTGCGAGTCGGACTCGCCCATGAAGGGTTCCGTAGTAGCAAAGGCGAAAATTGCGGTTTAAGGTTAAGGTTTAAAGAATTTATTCTCAAAAAGACATATAAGGTCACTTACATGAGAACATAACAAAAAACATAATAACTAAACATACAGTAAACGGTAACGAGAAATTTAGCATGCGTATCTACTCATTTTGCGGTTTCAGTCTCAGAGGCTTTTTTTTTTTTTTTTTTACTGAATAGGGTATCAATCAATTATGTAGTCTGCCAGTTGAGATTTGAAAGCGCGAAACGAGTTTACATTTTTAATTTCAGACGGAATGCTATTATATATTTGTGCTCCTTCATAGGTAATATTCCTTTTTGCATAATTTGTCCGTATTTTTGGCAAAACAAGCAGACTAGGCCGACGAAGACTACGTTTGCTTATCATAGATTTCTTTATGAAAGTTAAGTTTATGACGTATTAAAAAAAAACTACTGACTTCTGACTGTACTGACTGACTGACTTGATCTCGTTCGAACCAATTTTTAGTGGTAGTTTGCATGGCAATTTACATCATATATTTTTTTTAGATTTATCATTCTCTTATTTTATAAGTTAGAGGGGGGGGGACACATTTTTCCACTTTGGAAGTGTCTCTCGCGCAAACTATTCAGTTTAGAAAAAATTATGTTAGAAACCTCAATAGCATTTTTAAAGACCTATCTATAGATACCCCACACGAATGGGTTTGATGAAAAAAAAATTTTGAGTTTCAGTTCTAAGTATGGGGACCCCCAAAATTTAATGCTTTTTTTTTATTTTTGTGTGAAATTCTTAATGCGGTTCACAGAATACATCTATTTGCCAAGTTTCAACAGCATAGGCCTTATAGTTTCGGAGAAAAGTGGCTGTGACATACGGACGGACAGACAGACAGACACACGGACGGACAGACATGACGAATCTATAAGGGTTCCGTTTTTTGCCATTTGGCTACGGAACCCTAAAAACACACTAATAGCCTAAAAATGCAAGAATATGCTCTATATACATACCAATAAAGTGCCTATTATCATGCTTAGTATCCAACGCTCTGTTCACGGCTCGTACAAGCCACGCAAACAGTTCTCCATACAAATGTTTG
Source organism: Eilema depressum (assembly GCA_914767945.1). NCBI lineage: Eukaryota > Metazoa > Arthropoda > Insecta > Lepidoptera > Erebidae > Eilema > Eilema depressum. The sequence continues at coordinate 6,402,557 of OU612040.1, forward strand.
GCGAGAGCGTCACGCGCAAACGCCGCGCGCGTGACATCCAGGCGTGACACGATCACTTCGTGAGCGGACGCGATGCGACGGTGAGTGAGCCAGCGTGACAACTCTACGCGGGAAATGCCGAGCAGAGAGCACACTATGCTTAAGTGTTTGTCGTTTGACTGCGGACAATTTAGACTGTTTAGTGCATATAGGTAGTAACAATTTCGAGAAATAAGTCCTCAGGATTCGAATAAGTGCAGCATTTCTTCGCGACTTTCATCTTAGAGCCTAAGATTCAATAGCATAAGTTTTTAAGATCGTTTATAGCTGACGAATTTCAAAAAGTAGTCGTCGCTTTATCCGATTTTGTTGTACGTCAAGGCGTGACACGAAACACCGGTGTGTGAGCAGCGTGACAGCACTGACAGCTCCAGGCGTAAAATGCCTAGGTAAGAGCAGACTATGCTCAGATGTTTTTCGTTTGCCTAGTAGTAACTATTTCGAGCAATAACTCCACAGGGCCCGAGTAAGTCGTGCAGCATTTCTCCGAGGCCTTCACCTTGGAAACTAGGATTCATCAGCACAAGTTTTAAAATCGTATATAGCTGACGAAATTAGATAAATTTTCGTCACTTTATGCGATGTCGTTATACGTCAAGACGTGACACGATGACATCGTGTGCGGACAAAATACGCCGGTGCGTGAGCCAGCGTGATAGCTCTACGCGTGACATGTCCAGAATCTTTATTATTTTTGATATATTGTAAGTGCTGCTTTAATGAATTTTTAACTTTGACTGACCACGTGCTGCGAGGTGAAAATCCCGGATTCAACGAGACCATAGCTCAACTGTGCAATTCACTAAGCAAGCAATAGAGATTGTCATTGGTCGATCTCCAGTGACGTGCGTGACCCAATCCGACCAATGAAGTCAAAGTCAAAAATCATTTATTCTGTATAGACCATCAAGACGGCACTTACAAAACGTCAATAATAATGACAATCTCTATCGAGCACAAGGTTGTGACTCGCATCGTTGTGCTTGCTTAGTTAATTTTTTTATACCACTTAGGTGGTAGACAAGCACACTGCCCACCTGATGGGAAGTGGTCACCGTAGCCTATAGACGTATGCAGCACCAGGGGCATCACACTCGCGCTGCCGACCCTGAAGAAACCTTCTAATGCCCTTCTTGAAGAACCCCATATTGTAGTCGCTTGGGAAAACCACCGCGGGGAGTTAATTGCAGTGCAGATGATAATGAACGTGGGTATACTCACATCGATGTATGCTCCATCATCAGTATCCGCCGTAGGAGGCGCGTCAGGGTCGCAGGCACTCAGCTCCACGTTCCCGAGATGTAGGATCGTTGACAGAATCGTGAACATGTCTTGCTGTTCACTTTCCGTCACACCTGACAAACATACAGTACATATTATAGTACATTATGGTACAAGTGAGCAAAGTTGGTGATTACCGTCGAGGCGCCATTGAGACCCGAGCCGCCAGGCGAGGGTCTTAAGAGTGCCGAGGACGGTAATCATCATGCTCACGCGTGCCATACGACGTTTTACAACACACTTGCGAATAAAATAATACTACAGATACTAAATAAACAATACTACAAATTAATTCGTTTTCCTATGCGCGCGCATTTAACGATGGCGGTCGACCACATTTAAAAAAAATGAGGTTTGAATTTCACTTTTTTTTACTCTGTTTTTTTTTTCTGTACTTAGAGAAAAAAAAAAGTTAAATTTGAGTGAAAATTTTGTTTATTATACAAGTATTACAAGTTGAAATTATTTATTTAAATACGAAAATGCATCAAATGACCATACAATAGGCGTATTAATTTATTCGTACTATTAAACACGTTATTTTTTGTATCAAAACTTTTTTAAGAACATAGACAATTATAGACACTTCCTATGAAATTTAAAAAAGAATCTTTAACACACTTTTGTGAATAATAGCAATGAAAAAGTCACATTTAATAGGTGTCATTACGTGCCTAATTGCGGTAAAATAATACCACTTTTATGAGCAGGTGTGTTGTAAAAGACATTAAAAAGACAACTTCCCTGCTCTAAAATCTGCCTAAAGGTGTGATTCCGGAGTCAACCGCATACGACAGCTGCAGACGCACACAGCAGATTCGCGTAATTCATTGCGGCTTCTCAATGGTCCCCTTTATCCGTATCAGAGTATAACAAGCAATGGGTGCGCTGTATCTGCTGCATGCGTCAGTCGTTGTCGTATGCGGTCGGCTTCGAAATCATACCTTTATAATCACCATCCTACGAGCCTTTTCATAAGCTGAACGGACTTTTTAGAGCTCTAAGATTTCACAGATGTTCGTATGGCAACCGAGTCCGACGACGGATGGAAAAAAATTGAAAAAAAAAATGAAAAAAAAGAAAAAAAAATTAAAAAATTATGGCGAGATTACCATCAAAGAAATTTTAAGTTGTTAACTCGCCGATGGACGAGTTTTCAGCTTGGCGAGTTGACACATAACCCAACGTATTTAAGGCACGAAGGGGTCTCACTGTGCTAAGAATAGTCACCCATCCTACGATTCGCCAGGCTAACTATCCAATGTGCTAACCTATATGGTTTCCACTAAGCCACAAGTCAAAAATTCTCAAGAACTATAACATACATATATATACACATATTCAAGGCTGTAAATAACCAAAGGTGTAGGCAGAAGAGTATTAACACCCACATTTAGCCAACTATGATTTTCGGTCCCACGTAATATTACTTGAGAGCCATTGACCGGCTACCTGTATGTATTTTACAAGGCCTGTATTTTGTACAGTGAGTCTGCAATATGCGGCGAGCCTATTGCCGTCAAGCGGGAACTTTGTCTTTAACTTTATGTTTACTGTCGGATAGAGAACTGATGAATTTAGTAAAACATACCTAAAGTAGTGAGGGCACTCCTCGTTTCGTTGAAAGCTCTTAAATCATCCACTCCATCGATATTGGGACTGCCGCCTTGGTTCAGATAGTGGAACGAATCTTGGTGATCTGTAACAAGTGCATTTAGAATTAGTATAGTAATATAGGTGATTAAATACAGAAGAATTCGCTTATAATGACATTGAAGGTCAGGGACCTAGGGACAAATACGTCATACTAAGCGGACGTCATAAAAAGCAGTCTTGTTATGAAAATAACTTAATATCTTTCGAAGTCACAAAAAACGAAGTCGCTATAATCGAAGTCACAATAAACGAAGTCGCTTTAATCAAAATCCCTATTATCAAAATCATTCCAATCAAAGTCACCATAATCAATGTCACTATAATCAAAGTCACTATAATCAAAGTCACTATAATCGCAGTCACTATAATCGAAGTCACTATAATCGAAGTCACTACAATCGAAGTCACTACAATCAATGTCACTATAATCAAAGTCACTATAATTGAAGTCACTGCAATCAATGTCACTATAATCAAAGTCACCATAATCAATGTCACTATAATCGAAGTCACTACAATCAATGTCACTATAATCAAAGTCACTATAATCAAAGTCACTATAATCAAAGTCACTATAACCAAAATCAATATAACCAAAGTCACTACAACCAAAGTCACTATAATCAAAGTCACTATAATCGAAGTTACCATAATCAAAATCACTACAATGGAAGTCACTATAATCAAAATCCCTACAATCGAAGTCACCATAATCAACGTAACTATAATCAAAGTCACTAAATCAAAGTCTCTATATCCGACTATCCATAAAGAATTTCAAGTCTTACCTAACTTCAATTCCGGCATATGCTGGGCAGCAGCACAAAGCTGGTAGAATATATGGTAGTTCCGTTCAGCCCCGCTCTGGTACACCACCCTGGACTTCTCCAGGAGGTATGTCCTCATGCTGGCACCGGATATCCGGTACATACTGTCGAAGTGAATCTCTATGAACTTGCCGAAACGGGAGGAGTTGTCGTTTCGAGTGGTCTTCGCGTTGCCGATTGCCTGTAAGTAATGGAACAGGTATAAGTAATGGTTAGAGTTATCTTTAGTTCCCCGAATACGGCAATAGGCTCACCCCCTATTACGTGGGACTATGAGATATGCTGCAGAGAATGTGCAGTCACGCGAAAGGATCCCTTATCAATCCCACTTGCAAGTCAGTACACCTACTGGTTGGGAGGCGATGCTCTAGAGTAGATTTTCTTATCGGAGTTAGGAGGTCAGATGGCAGTTACACTCTCAAAAGTCAAGATAAACCGAATCAAGAGAAAGAGTAATACAACCATTGAATGGAACCGGGATTGGCGCTCGGATGATAATGATTATAAGGCGCCCCAAGACGGATTTAAATAAATATTAAATATTGTACGACAATCTGCACAACGCTATCTAGACCCAAAGTATGCATAGCTTAACTAGCTTGTGTTATGGGTTCTAGAATGCGGATAAACATACATAGATACATTTTTTTTGTAAATCCCTACTAATATTATAAATGTGAAAGTAACTCTGTCTGTCTGTCTGTCTGTCTGTCTGTCTGTCGGTCTGTCTGTCTGTCTGTCACGCTTTCACACCCAAACCACTGAACCGATTTTGATGAAATTTGGTATAGGGGTAGATTAGACCTTGAGAAAGGACATAGGCTACAGACCAATGTAAATATCCATATTCATGCATACAAATATTTGCACTGAGCGGGGATCGAACCCGCGCCTCCTGCGTAGCAGCCGCGTTCACTACCGCGACGCCACAGAGGCAGTCAAAATTGGATTTGTAAAATTAAAATTGGTAAAATTTGGATCGGCTTCGTGCGAGGTTCGGTGGTTCAGTGGTCAGAGCATTCCCCCTGTAAGGGAAAGATCGCAGGTTCGAGTCCCGCCTGAGCTATTTTCTATATTAATCGGAAGAACTCACCTCCATTATAGGACTCGAAGCCAGGACCTTCCGTTCCACTTGCGTCTCGCTAGCGTTGCCGCCGACTGCTGCGAAGTACCTCATCGCGTATTTAGCTGATACTGTCTTCCCCGCGCCTGATTCACCGCTCACTGTGAACAATGTCAAAAATAATTTATTCGGCACTGCACAAACGGCACTTACAAAACGTCTAAATTAAAATATTGCGCGGATCCGCGCGAAATAAAAATAAATCTTACCAATAATACTTTGATCTCTTCTCTCCCTCTCCAACTTAGTGTATGCTTCTTCCGACACGGCAAATATGTGTGGGTCCAGGTCACCCATCGCTTGCCCGCGATACGCCATGATTGTTTCATCACCTGAGCATAACAATAAAAAAAATATTATTGGATTTTGGGAGTTTTTTCCCTGACACCGCTTCCTACAGTCTGATGAGGCCGTCAAGCTGAGTGCCAACATTGTAACATTGTACGTGTCTGTAATTGTGACCCTCTTTTCCGAGACTTTGCCTTCAGCTTACCATCAGGCGAGGCGAAGTCAAATTAACATGTCTAATATAAAGAAAAAACCGATCGTGTTAGGTTAGGTTATGAAACCCTGTAGAGCACTTACCGTAAATAGGTAAATCGTAGTAAGGATTGATGGCCACCAAAACGATGCCGCAGTATGTGTATATGGCATTGCGATCGCAGAATCTGAAAAAATATTGTGAATATTAATACGATTAAGTAACATAATATACAGTGAAACTTGGATAAGTGGGACCTGGATAGTGAGAAAACTCTATAATTGGAACTCATGCTGAGGTCCCTACACCTTGGTACTGAATTAGGTACCTCTATTAGTGGGACGAAACAAACCTCTATATCTGGGATTCGTTCTTTCGATTTTATCGTCATAGTTACCTATATAACTGAGACAGCGATTGAACTTTATATGCATTTACCTCTGTAACTGAGATAACATCGTTTTATTTGTTGACTTACTTATTTTAAGTCTATCCACTTTCGCACTTACCTAATTTTGAACAATGACCTTTAGTTTTAGTTTTGTTTACTATCATACGGTTGTTTAATTTTGAAAAATGTCGAAACAAAGGGTTCAATCATTATCAGTAGATGAAAAACTGAAGTTAATATTCGTTTATGAAATTGGGAAAACACGCGATTAAGTTTGTGTACAATTTAATGTGCCTATGTTTCCACGGCACGACACGGGATGCCGCAGCACTACCTGCCGTACCATACCGTGCCGTGCCGGCACTGAGCGCCGACGACTAAATAGGCAGGCCCTCTCGGGTCTCAATTACCGGGGTGTAAGATTAACTGTTATGGCATATCTTTCGCTTCCAAGCAGATCTTGGCCCATCTACGGTCTTAAATTGGCCCAATTGGGTGTGGGAAGCACGATGTCTCCGTTGAACCCATGAAAGAAGGGGGCGTGCATCCTGCCTCTAGGGTGACAAGCATTCGTTTCCCTCCTGTCCACCCCCTTTATCTGCTCTCCACTGTGCCTTCTACTAAGTCAAGAAAGTGCGCGCCCGAAAGAGCACTCGTAAGTAAAGATACCGCATACGACAACTGCCGACGCACGCAGCACATGCGCATAATTCATTGCGGCTTCTCTATGGTCCCTTTTATTCGTATCGGAGTTTAACAAGTAATGGGTACGCTGTATGTGCTGCATGCGTCTATCGTTGTTGTATGCAGTCGGCTTAAGCGTGCACACTCCGTGATTCGGTCTTAATAGCCAAAAAGTTGAGAAGACCATGGATTATTGGAGGGTGTGCCCTCTGCTAGTTAGAGCACAACAAGGAAAACTCTCGCCTCAGCCGGAATTCGCCATAGGTGCCATAGGTGACCGCGTCACGTTTGCGGTAGACATGAAATACCTACAACATGTATCCTTTCCTACTTCACTATTCAACAAAAATGTACAATATTATACCTGCGAACGACCTTTCAAAACGGCTCGGGTATCTAATAATGCAGGTCATATAGATCCAGCAACATTGTTGTAAAGTCAAATGAACCGTGAAGTAGGTACGTGTATTGTCGAACGAATATATCAATTGTACTTAGATTGTGCATACTGCCACGCACATAGGGTATCCGAGGCTCTATCAAGACCCGTGAGTCCAGACCTACAAGCCGGTATTGCTCAGGATATATACTTATTTTAATAAATAAATGGCCTTAAAGCTATTTTTTTATTATTGTTATGGCTGATGGCTCCTTGAGTAAAAGTGCTTTATTTTGTTAAATTGAATTTATAAGTTTAGTTTTCAGTGATTTCCTTGCATTTAATTTACCACGTTTGTTAGAGAGATTTGATCCTTATGATTGACACTATCGATTGATAAAAATACAGGGTGTTATTTTTTCGGATTTTAGTTGGTTCGAGTACTGGGTGAGCCAAGCGTGTTTTAGAAAATCTTTAAATGCAGTTTTGTTTCTTTTTAAAAATAAAGGAATGTCTCCTTTCAGTAAAATGAGCCAACTTTAGGATTTAAGGTAGTTTCCCTCCAGGGCCCGACTTGTTTTTCCATCCTGTATATTGGCCCTAAAATGTGCTCTATACGGGCAGTACACGTTTCTTGGGTGTCTTTTGAGGATAACACAGGGTGCTAATGCGGTGCACGAGCTCAAATTCACCAAGCATAGATTACAAAACAATGCCTGCGCGCCAGGACCTCGTTTATCTCGCGATTTAGGTCCAAGATACGTGTCCGGAAGTATACCTGCGAAGCGGAAGCACTAAGCGAGCACAACGATGCGACAACGATGTGAGGCGCAACGTAGATTGTCATTGGTCAGATTGTATCACGTCATTGGAAATCGACCAATGACAGTGTCTATCGCGCACATCGTTGCGACTCGCATCGTTGTCGCATCGTTGTGCTTGTTAGTGAATTGCACAGCTGCTGATTGACGGATGGTATAGTCAACTTAGAGCACCTGAGTGAATAGCACTTAGCCTTGTCCAGTTTTTTATGTACTATTCGTCGATACAAATTCATTTTTACAATGTTATCCACGACGAGCACCTACGAGTCAACGGGTTAGTGCTGGGATGTACCTAAAGGCTGCATACTGACTTCTAACATGTTTGTTGTCGTGACCCCCAAAAAAAACTGATTTTACCAGTCGCTATTGCAGTCAGTGACCCCAATGTTAAGGTTTATAACCTAAGTTCTAACCTATCCAAGTCGGATTGCGCAGCATCACTATCATTATCATCACTACATAATTATTATAAAACAAAGTCGCTGTCTGTCCGACCCTATGTATGCTTAAATCTTCAAAACTATGCAACGGATTTTGAAGCGGTTTTTTTCAATAGATAAGAGTGATTCAAGAGGAAGGTTTATATGTATAATACATGCATAATATTGTAGAGAAACACTGATAAATTTAGAGATATGCAGTATGCAGCAGGAACGAGATCAGAAAATATGGCGGTACGAAGTTCGCCGAGTCAGCTAGTTTCTTAATGAACCTAAGACCTTTCTGTCTTATTCCGTCCGGGGTGGTGCCCTATCGTACGAATGGCCTAATCCAAGCATTAGCCTACCTTGTTATAAACGTTATGGTTGAATTGAATATCATTCAGGAAGTTAGTTGAACAGCACTGTTTAATATACTTACAAGTTAAGCTGTTAATTAAATGGCTGACTAAACTAGTGGGCTGCGACATGTATTTGTATATTCAGGTAAAAAGTAAACAATTAGAAAAAAAAATACACTATAAATATACGTAAAGTGACTCATAGCTGACTCAACCGAGTTTCTACCCGCGCAGTCATGGGAGATACGATAACCGGTTCTATCCTGAACATACATACAATAGATTTTAAACCTAACACTCTAATAAATAAGATTGCTTATCAGTTGCACTAACACAATAGATGATTTAATATTTGTTCAAGTGTTTTAATCAACTTTAAAATAATGTTACAATGACAAGTTTACGCAATGAGATGTTCTCAGAACCATTTGTGAAGTGAAAATGGCTTTGGGAATCTTTAGGCTCGGTGGGAACTGTTTGTAGAATATTTTTTTATATGGGAAAAGGCATTGAACTCTCGCGACACCGTTACCGACACCTGTGATGGCCATTGTTAAGACAACCGTCGACGTCGGTCCCAGTTACCACACGGACATCTTATTTCAAGATCCCAGTGCTGTAAGTAGGGATTGCAATCCCACAGTGCGGGTTCCCGCAATCCAGCGGTAACCCGAATAATTTTAGGGCCTGTGGGATCCCACAATATCTTTTGGATCCGCAAGCATCAGGTGGTGCAAATTTATTGAAATTGCCGCCTTAAGCAACGCATTTTCATAATTATAAACGATCAATCAATCAATTAGCCTACTGCAGTCCACCGCTGGACATAGGCCTCTCCCAATGTGCGCCACGTTTGCCGATCCTCCGATTATAAACGAATAGCACGAAAAATTAAAATGTTAGATTGTAAACCAAGAAGACATAATGAGAAATACATTTGGCACATACAAATGGTGGTCTTATCGCGCTGCGGCAATTTCTTACAGGCAAACATAAATTACGGATCCATAAGATATTGTGGGGATCCAGGAGGGGCTAAAATGATGCGAGAATCAGCCGGGTTGCGGGATCCCGCACTGCGGGACGGGATGTAAGACATCACGTATTTTCTGACGAATGAAATGTGTGCGATTGAGTAGTGCTACTATGTACTGTGGTCGCATGCCTACCTGCTAGTTGATCGAGATTGTCATTGGTCGATCTCCAGTGACGTCACCCAGTCCGACCAATGACATTCTCGATCAAGGTTGTCGCAGCGTTGTGTTCGTCGTTGTACGCTTACAGAATTGTATTGCAGGCGGCAAATTTCAAGTAATCACGGTATCAAGTATCAATATTTTTGTCAGTCCACTCACCGGACCCTAAGGTTATGCAGAACCGCTGGCTCGTGGAGGTACGACAGAGAGGTGAGGTCATTCTGCCCGATGAGGAGCGACGGATTCCGGAGGGGGGGCATCTTCCCCTCGTCTGTGATCTGGAGAAGACATTAGGAGTTTCAGGTTCTACATACATTCCCTGAAGGGACAAGCAGACGTGTGTAACACCCATATTTCGCTAACTGTGATTTTCAGTGCCAGGCGGTTCCACCTGTCACCCCCAGGCCAACGCTCATAGAGAACGGAGGTTGTCGAGCGAGCGTTTGGAGCTAGCAGTTGAAGGAGGCGGCACATCGCTGTGAGTAAGGCGCTGAGCGAGAGAACCCCCATCCTTAGAGCCGCCTCGACCCCCAGGTCTGCGCTCATGGAGGACGGTTGACGGCTTAGGACCAAAAATCGTAGGACCCACATTGGCGTTTCCCACACCAGGCTCACGGTCAACAAGTGCAGCTTCTTCGCTTGCATTATGGTGATTGCACTTGGGCGTTGGGTCCTTCGTGATCCGAAATAGCCCGTCTAGACAAGTGGCAAAACCTTTGTAGAATAGAATAGATTGATCAAGGTATGAGATTGACATTACGTTTACTACTGTCATAAACGTCATTGACGTCAAAATACTGTTCAATCGCATACATTCGTCATTCTAGTGTACAATACGCAAGCCAACGAATTTTGCCACTTGTCTAGAGGGGCAGATAATCTCCGAAACACCCCTTCCCATTACCGGTGATCACCTGCGTCAACCCATATGAGAGGCTCCTCTGGACGATACCCTAGCTTCTTGCCAACCAAATGGTTGTAAGCAATTGGCAGACTAAATATAAAAAGGATCCTTAATAGTTTAACTGACTCACCTTAATCTGTCGAATCTCATTCGTCTGGTCGATCTTGACTATGAGCACCCCGGAGCGGTAGTCTGACGTCACCGTGGCGCTCTCCCACACCTTCTCTGGGTGCTCCACCCATATCCGGGCGTCCTGTGAATAGAGGAAAAGTTTTACTTGACCGGAAGTTTATGCCAATATTACTCATTGAAAAAAAAACTATTTTTACCAGGAGTACCAATGAAGAGTGATGTTTTTCGCGCGTATCTTGCATGTTTGTATTTTTTTTTAATTAGACTTGTGCCTTCCGAACGACAGGATGGATTGCGACAGCCACGCTATAAAGCGTCCTTTGATAGGTGTTTAAAAAAATCAAAATGTCAAACTTTTGGCGCTAAATTGGCATTTTTTTTTTTTATAGCCAATATCGTATACGACATCCAAATGGGGGAAATTAGGAACAAAAATTGATCCATTTATTTTTTTCGGTTTATTATTTGCAAATGGCTCCTGTCTGCTATCAAACTTGTTTCGATCTTATTAGGGCATTGATTTTATTAATGGATTCTCCCAGTGACAGAGACTCCTTAACATCAATTGAAACGTCGGGACCCATGTGAAAAATAAAATAATATCAAATAAATTGCGACAGAATTCGTTAAAAATATTTTTATTTATTTCAATAAAAGTTTTTACTGCACGTTGACACGACGGAACTTCGCAATTAAATTTGCATATGTGGATATATCACATGCATTCTACGTGCGATAGAATTTGGTAATGCAATTTTGCAAGAATGATAAACGACAACGGACGTCATTAGGCACTTGTCCCACCGGCGAAAAAACTGCGGTCCACGACAACTCTTCTCTTCATTCTAGCGTTCATCCCAGTCGCAGTCTGGGGTCCGCTTTACCAGTCGGATTTGGCTTGACTTCAATATGCCGTGATCTACGACAATCATGCTGTGTGCTTACAGAATTGCACAGCAGAAGGAATAGCGAATGGCAGGCAGGCATGAATGTATCATCTGAGCCGTCCCTAGCGAGTGATGCGAATAATTGCAGTTATCTCGACAAAACTAGCGGACTATACACTCGCTACTCGCTATTCGCTACCTCATTTATAGTTGCTAGCTTTACTAGTTCATTGCCGGCGGAAGGACATGTACTTAAATAGACAGTCCACATGTGCGAAGACGACTTTGGTGCTATCTGATGTTACAAAACTCCCTATTACACGAAATTGAACTTAAATGCTATCTGTTGAATTCAGTCGTTATCAAATAGAAGAAAGAATTTGTTCTTTAGCCTTCAAGATACACATACAAGCATAAAGCGAATACAAAAAAGAGGCGGTCCAAGAAACTGTGCACTGTGATTTTCAATTAGGTCCTGACGTCATCACAGTAGGCGTGACTTTAGACTTTAGTCAGTGTACTGTCAACGTTCGTCCTGGACCCCGACTTTCGGGGTTTCGGTTATAATAACCTCGTGTTGTGTTCCCGGCGGTGAGTAGGGTAGCCAGAGCTCACTGGAGAGGTTTTGTGCTGTCAGAAGGAAGACCAAAGGCTTGTCCTGCTTGTCTTCTGCGCTGACGGCAGAGAATCTCTCTGTTCTTACAGGTTCGGCAGCACGAGTGTGACTCCCCTGGTGTTGCACTTGTCCATAGGCCACAGTAACCACTTTCCATCAAGTGAGTCGTCTGCTTGTCTTGTATAAAAAATACCCCCAATTCTGCTAATTATCAACCACTATCATTATCATTTACACTGCAAAAAATGCCATTGAATTTTAAACTTTATTGATATGGAATTAAAGTCCAAAATTAAATGAAGAAAAGTTAATTACATTTTTTCATTCACTCTACAAGATGCCAATTTATTTTAGACTTTAACAGTATAACAGTAGAGTCTAAAATTAAATAGCATTTTTGTAGGGTCTGTGGTGTGACAGGGGTTGACAATTGGCAGATTTCCGGTTGTGTGCTGTCTCTTAGCCTCAGTGTCTCCAAACATTGGCGGAATTGATGCTAAAAGCACAGAGCCATTCCCAAAAAAAAAAAAAATTATTTTTATATTCCTTTGATATATTTTACATCTCAGTACACCCCCCTGCTATATGTTGTGACATCTAATGCAAACATTGTTGTACTACATCAACATAGGTTGAAGAAGTGAGTAGTTTTGACTTATAGATGGAAAATAAAGAAGTGAGAGAGATCTAACCCCTCTTCACCACAACCTGACCTCCATGCATTGCATGTTCTTGTCTAGCCAAATTTAATTGTAACACCTCCTCTCTGTACATGCTTGTCCGTCTCTGTCTTGACCTAACATCTGTCGACAGCATGGAAGCACTCAGATGATACTACTAAGCAGTCACCTATCCAAATGGCAACAACAGTTCTCAGTTCACAGGTTTCCCTCCTCCTACAGTCCCGGGTTCTTTAAGCGGGGCGTGAAAAAGCAACTGATGAGGCCGTCAAGCTGAGTGCCACGATTGTAACATGGTACGTGTCTGTAATAGCGACCCTCTTTTCAGAGACTTCAGCTTCCCATCAGGCGATGCGAGGTCAAATTGATGTGACACATTAAAAAAAATGTAGTTTAACCCACTAATTGTTCACCAAACAATGAGTGCTAGGTGAACTCACTGGTTGGTGAACCATCAGTGAGTGGGTGACCATGAGTGCAACTCTCCTACTCTTTCTCCTTGCCTTATTCTGGCTGTTTGTTATTTTGTTTATACACATGACTTGAATTAAATTATATCCAATTCAATCTCATTATGATTTAGTAACTTTAGTTATTGTAGTAATTGTAATCACAACTTTTTGTACATCTGAAGGGCATCTAGTCATTATTATAAAGATGCTGTTGAATATAAATATATATAATAATTAGTGTTTTTTGTAACCTCCATAACTTAAGTCAACATCACAACAACCTTATTTGCAGGTGCTATAAAATATGTTTGAATTAAAGTGTATTTTTTTTAACTGGAACTGTACAGGGACTTTCCAAGTCAGCTAGATCTTGCCAGTCAGATTGGAAAAACACTGGATCCCGGACTACAAGATAGAATGAAGGCCTCTGGTTTAAACTGGTAATAAGATGGGTAATGATGATGAGTATAGGGAGACCTGAAACTATAGGATAGGGATGGCATAACAATGATGGCATGCAGCCCTATTTTTAGGCATGTTGCAAACAGAGAAGAGTTACTTCCGCATTTATAATATTAGTATGGGTTATTATTTTACCAATAATTACAAAGTCAGACTTATTTGATGGCACGTCTAGGGCTTCTTCTAACTTTTTTTTAGAATGCTGCACATAGGTTTGCCACCCCTGCTATAGGGGATACAAAGAACTATGTTGGAATAATAGTAGTAAGTAAGTAAGTAAGTAAAGGGAGCTCTTTATTAGATTTTTCAGATTTGCAGAAATTTAATTTTAATCAGATCCACAGATTTATGTGAAATAACTGACCCATGGGAGAAAAGAGACCCCCAATTCTGCTAATTATCAACCACTATCATTATCATTTACACTGCAAAAAATGCCATTGAATTTTAAACTTTATTGATATGGAATTAAAGTCCAAAATTAAATGAAGAAAAGTTAATTACATTTTTTCATTCACTCTACAAGATGCCAATTTATTTTAGACTTTAACAGTATAACAGTAGAGTCTAAAATTAAATAGCATTTTTGTAGGGTCTGTGGTGTGACAGGGGTTGACAATTGGCAGATTTCCGGTTGTGTGCTGTCTCTTAGCCTCAGTGTCTCCAAACATTGGCGGAATTGATGCTAAAAGCACAGAGCCATTCCCAAAAAAAAAAAAAATTATTTTTATATTCCTTTGATATATTTTACATCTCAGTACACCCCCCTGCTATATGTTGTGACATCTAATGCAAACATTGTTGTACTACATCAACATAGGTTGAAGAAGTGAGTAGTTTTGACTTATAGATGGAAAATAAAGAAGTGAGAGAGATCTAACCCCTCTTCACCACAACCTGACCTCCATGCATTGCATGTTCTTGTCTAGCCAAATTTAATTGTAACACCTCCTCTCTGTACATGCTTGTCCGTCTCTGTCTTGACCTAACATCTGTCGACAGCATGGAAGCACTCAGATGATACTACTAAGCAGTCACCTATCCAAATGGCAACAACAGTTCTCAGTTCACAGGTTTCCCTCCTCCTACAGTCCCGGGTTCTTTAAGCGGGGCGTGAAAAAGCAACTGATGAGGCCGTCAAGCTGAGTGCCACGATTGTAACATGGTACGTGTCTGTAATAGCGACCCTCTTTTCAGAGACTTCAGCTTCCCATCAGGCGATGCGAGGTCAAATTGATGTGACACATTAAAAAAAATGTAGTTTAACCCACTAATTGTTCACCAAACAATGAGTGCTAGGTGAACTCACTGGTTGGTGAACCATCAGTGAGTGGGTGACCATGAGTGCAACTCTCCTACTCTTTCTCCTTGCCTTATTCTGGCTGTTTGTTATTTTGTTTATACACATGACTTGAATTAAATTATATCCAATTCAATCTCATTATGATTTAGTAACTTTAGTTATTGTAGTAATTGTAATCACAACTTTTTGTACATCTGAAGGGCATCTAGTCATTATTATAAAGATGCTGTTGAATATAAATATATATAATAATTAGTGTTTTTTGTAACCTCCATAACTTAAGTCAACATCACAACAACCTTATTTGCAGGTGCTATAAAATATGTTTGAATTAAAGTGTATTTTTTTTAACTGGAACTGTACAGGGACTTTCCAAGTCAGCTAGATCTTGCCAGTCAGATTGGAAAAACACTGGATCCCGGACTACAAGATAGAATGAAGGCCTCTGGTTTAAACTGGTAATAAGATGGGTAATGATGATGAGTATAGGGAGACCTGAAACTATAGGATAGGGATGGCATAACAATGATGGCATGCAGCCCTATTTTTAGGCATGTTGCAAACAGAGAAGAGTTACTTCCGCATTTATAATATTAGTATGGGTTATTATTTTACCAATAATTACAAAGTCAGACTTATTTGATGGCACGTCTAGGGCTTCTTCTAACTTTTTTTTAGAATGCTGCACATAGGTTTGCCACCCCTGCTATAGGGGATACAAAGAACTATGTTGGAATAATAGTAGTAAGTAAGTAAGTAAGTAAAGGGAGCTCTTTATTAGATTTTTCAGATTTGCAGAAATTTAATTTTAATCAGATCCACAGATTTATGTGAAATAACTGACCCATGGGAGAAAAGAGACAAATGGGATTTGAGTATGGCAATACCTGTTGCCACCATAAACTCAAAACACAAATGTTTTTGACAGGTCAAGAGCTTAAAAAAATATAAAAAAGTTAAATTCTCATTTAATCATACATTCTGATGAATTAGTCTAACATCAATTATCTATTGATAATGATCTATATGGTCAAGTTATCTTTACACACAACCATTTTGTTAACTTACATAAGTGTTCAAACTCTGTGAAATTATGTATTTTAATAATTCATGAACATAAAAAATTATATGATGTCATTGCCCCAGATAGCTAAGTGATTATTATAATTTATTGTATTAGATTAACAGTGTTAACAGTGATGAATTTCATGACTTTTTCAGCAGGAGTTAGTATAAAAATATTAAATTATAGGTTTATGTAGCTTTTAAGCAAAAAGTTTTATGACAGCAGAGGGTTAAGTTAGCTCTAAGTGTATAAAATTAATGCTGATGTAATGTTATGTCTATATTAACATCCAAAAAAATATATATGATGCACAAATTAGCATTCGCGTGTGTAAAGGATGTAAATGACGTCCACACTAACAAGAAGGTCAATCATTTTAACCACACAACTCGACGTTAAATAATTAAATAAAATTGCATAAAACCTATAAATATAATCCCTCACATATTTTTTTTTTAAATGTTCTTAAAAAGTTACGTTACTTTTTAATTTCTAATAACAAAAAAAGAATACGTAAAAAATACAATCAAATAGACAAGTTTTTTACCTTCGTATATAACTCCTTGGTCGTCATTTTAATATTTTCACAATAATCTTGATATATTAAAGAGATATCATATATTAATTCATTATTTCACCACGAGTTCAGCACTTAAATAATCCATTTTATTAATTTATTGTAAGGTAGATTCGAAATATGATTTTTCCGAATGCGAAACGTCACTGCAATGTTATTGACATTTTATTTTCAGTGTTATCAGTTTTATCAATACTGTCGCAATAATTTTTAATGATCTCAACTGCTGCACTGATGTGTTCGACAATATTACATAATTTCTACTAGGAAGCGGTTCTTATTGGAATCCAATTAAACACCATAAAAACATTTGACAACAATACAAATCGAAAGTAACACTTTATCTACAAAGTTCCCACGGTTGGTGCTGCCATGATAAAAATATACGAATTTAGGCCAAATTTACGGTTCACTACACGCAGATTTTGTTTGCACCAGTAGCGTCAACTACAGAAGATTCGGTTCACCGTTGACGAGTTCCGTGTGTGGAATAATATTATATCAGTTACTAGCTGTTCCAGCGAACTTCGTACCGCCATATTTTTCCCGTTTCCGCTGCACCTATTTTCTCATTCTTTAAACCTTCCCTGGACACCCACGAATATTTCAAGACTAAAAGTAGCCAAATCGGTTCAGCCGTTCTTGAGATATAAAATAACAACGAAAAGTGGCATTGATTTTTATATATCAGTGTTATTATATCGTTAGGACTTCTACACATCATATATAATAATATCATGAACGGGGACACTCACATAGTTATGGTTCACACAGTTATGTAGTTCTAACACGTAACTACATTATTGAATATTATGGGTCACTATTCTCTACTTTACACCAGTCATTGATCCTAAATAACCATACAGACCAGCGTTACGGGGTATTGTAAGTCTCTGACTAGACTAATGATAACTCGTTGCTCACGTGATTCCCCCTACATACTGACCTTTCAACTGCTTGCAGTGTTACAGGGTATAATATAACATTCGCAGCAAGTATGTAGGTACCACTATAAATCTGCTTATAAAATACTAGCTGTTGACCGCGGCTCCACCCGCGTGAATATCGGTTATCGTGACCAAACATATGATAATATGTCTTCTCCCTAGGTTGAATCTATCTCTGTACCAAATTTTATCGAAATCGGTTCAGTGGCGGGAAAGCGTAACAGACAGACAGATAGACAGAGTTATTTTCGCATGTATAATATTAATCCTCAGCCTTTTCTCAACTGTGTTGTATTTTGGCTTTCAGTCGATATTTTTCAATAAGCGATTGCCATTATGATCTCCTCAATGCATGCGATATCGAAGTTCTGTAGTTAGACCTAGTTGATGGCTTTTAGAGTTGCAACTACCCGTAACGAATGGCATAGATGTTCATAGGGCAACCGAGAGTGGCCGTATAACGTAGTGGCTCTCCAAGACATGGAGGGACATCAATCACAAGAATGGTCACCCATCGTAAGGTTGACTTAGCTAGTAGGTATTGTTTAACCTTGCAATAGGTTATCCTTTTCGGTTACCACTTAGCTAGAACTACTGACTCAGGGTGAACCTTTTATTATCTTCTTACCCTATAAGTATTATAGGCACTGGAGAAACCGCAGCAGGGAGATCATTTCACAGCTTATATGTGCGCAGAATGAAGTTCTTTTCATACGGTCATACCACACTGCGTCCTCCGTTCCCAGTTCCACTGTATTACGATGAATTCCCTGTCTATGGTGTAGTGACCGGTGCAATGATAATAGAATGTGGTGGAGAGACTGCCGTCTGACCTCCACAACGGGGATATCGACGTTTTGTAGTCAGACTAGTCGAACTTTTGAGGGCTTCAACTAGGTAGGTACCCAAAACAACTAGGTACCTTAGGTGTTCATCTAGTAAACTGGGAGCGACGCCATAATATGCTTACCGAGGCACTCAAACCAATGCAAATAGACCCTTTTTTTTTTATATAGGACACGTCAAATTGACTTCGCCTCGCCTGATGGTAAGCTGAAGGCAAAGTCTCTGAAAAGAGGGTCACCATTACAGACATGTACCATGTTACAATGATGGCACTTAGCTTGACGGCCTCATCAATTCATGCATACAAATATTTGCACTGAAGGGGAATCGAACCCGCCCCTTATGTTACAGTCGCGTTCACTACCGCCTCGCCACGCCACCATTCTTTTATGTAGTTATTTACATACATACATATATATAATCACCCCTCCATCCCCGAAGGGTTAGGCAGAGGCGAACTAAACACCCACATTTAATTTCACCAATCATTGTATTCGGTCCCACGTAAATGTAGTTATTTGTAATTCTTAAATCGTGTACCTACATAATTTAAAGGGACTTGGTATTGACAGCCTCCATGGCGTTGCGGTAGTGAACGCGGCCGCTACGCAGGAGGCGCGGGTTCGATCCCCGCTCAGTGCAAATATTTGTGTGCATGAAATATGGATATTTGCATTGTTCTGGTCGTGCCTCGGAGAGCACGTTAAGCCGTCGGTCCCGGTTGCCATAAAAACATCTATGGCGGTCGTTACGGGTAGTTGAAGCCCTAAAAAGTCCAAAAACAACGGTTTAGCTGCAAAGCTTCGATATCGCCTAATGTTAACATTGGGTTGTGGAGGTCAGATGGCAATCGCTTCACGGAAAATATCGAGGTCTAGCCAAATCCGTAGTTAAAACTGGTAAAGCGGACCCCAGACTCCGAGCTGAAAGCTTCGGAAGCGACTGGGAATAACGCTAGGAGGAAGGAAGGTTTTGCTCGGGACGGGACATATTATGGGTATCTTGGACCTAAAATGTGCTCAAAATGTACTCTATACGCGCAGTACACGTTTCTTAGATGTCTTTTGAGGATAGCACGGGGTGCTACTGCGGTGGACGAGCTCACATTCACCAAGCATAGATTATTACAAGACAATTCGCGGGCGTCAGGGTCAGGCGCGGTCCGATAGGGGGACATGACCCCCTCCCCAAAACCATGCACGTCATAATGAAAACTCCCAGTACGAGGGGAGGGGGGGTTAAATTTCTTAAAGAATTTTCGAAGTGACCCCCCCAAAACTTGTTTTTTTCTCGCGATATAGGTCCAAGATACGAAGCCCGAGGCATACATAGGTAAGTCCCAGGTTGAAGTATAAAAAAAACATCATTATGTACATGACTGAAGCATATATTTTCTACTTTTTAAGTCATAATTTCCCAGCCTTAAAAATTATGATATAAAATTGCATATTACAGTCCAAAGCATTAAATGTTGCTATACTAAATACAAAAATTCCCTACAAATATTTTTCATTCAACCATAATCCAATACCGAATTGCTATTGCCATTACATTTTGTATTTAAGAGTTAATTCACTTATTTTCTTGGGAAGGAAACCATGCTTGGCATGCCTCAGTCGCGATCTCGCAAAGAGCTGTGAAGGTTTTGCCGCGAGTGTCATATTCTGTAAATAAAAATAGAATTTTAGGAAAGGCGGTAAACAATCATATACCGTAAGTTAAAAAACAAAAGGGTACAGTCCTTCTCAGTAGTCTGTTGCTAAAAACTAAAAAATCGTTGTTATTCCCTCTTATACAACTGAACCGATTTGAATGAAACTTTAGGTATTCCTGCATGGACTAAAACACAATTGGACCCGGCTGTGGTCGGAGCTGCTATCGATATGACCACTGCTTTTCCGCGCAGGACGACATCTGTCGGGACTAATCAGCAGGTTTTTGACTTGCAGCTGAGGTTGTGACTCGATCCTCGATCATGTGACAGATTTTTCTGCAATTACGTTGGTCGAAGAGAGTTGAGAGAGGTAAATCTTCACCTTTTTGCAGAGGCTGTTGTTCTATTAGGGTGTATAATAACGTCACAAATGCAAAGAACACGATTATCTTACCTGTGGGCCCTCTCTTGCCGAACATGATGCCGTTCATAGGAGCGTTCTTGTAGTTGGCTTCGCTTACTTCCGCCAGTGAAAGCAGCACGGCTACTACGCAAACGATGCCAATGGTGAACCGCATCATATCTGCAGACATCTGGAATAATTAATACATCAATAGGTACATCTTCAAAATAATTGTAAGACAGAAGGTACAATCATGGGATCAGGCGCAGTCCGAGGGGGGGGGGGGGGGTCATAGGGGACATGACCCCCCCCCCCCCCCCCTCAAAACCATGCACGTCACATGGAAAAGTCCCAGTAAGAGGGGAGGGGGGGTTAAAATCTTAAGGAATTTCCGAAGTGACCCCCCCCCCCCAAAACTTCAAGCTGCGACCGCGCCTGCATGGGATATAATAAAATAGAGAGGGGAGTAGAAGTAGAAAGATTTGGAGGTATATTTTGCCCAGTAATTGGTCAAATAGGGCCAGAAAAAAAAAATTCAAAATTCAAATACGACCATCCGATCTTGTTCAATATTCTCTATTTCTATAAATTGCAATAATTAATAAAGTTTTCGAAAGTGGACTCAGAAGAACATTTTTTCTTTTTTCTTTTATAATGGTAAAAAAGGTACAACTTCTTACTGCAGAAGTTTAAAAAACATCTCAAAGCTAAGATTTAGACCGGTATTGCTTTTTACTTCAAAGATTGCCCCCCGATAATTTTATTGAACGATAAAGAAAAAATATTTAAGAAAATCCCATTTGAAATAAACTACCTTGATTTTTTCAGTATATTTCTTAGTGGTAACACCGTCGAAGTCGAACCTCAACTGATGCTGTGGAAGGAATTTCCCGCCAATTTATACTGCGAAAATCGGGACACTGAGCTAAAGTCCACTCAATTATTGGATTATTGGATACTGACCACCATATTGACGGAGCTCGGGGGATTATAACTTAGTTAGTGCATAAGATTATTAGTTGCGAACAGGATCGCTAAGAGATGGCCGTCATTGGCCGCCATCTTTGATTTTTGTTAGGTATAGTATAGTTATAATCCGATGAGGGTATTTGTATAAATTAATAAATGGGCCTTTGTAAATGGAGAATTAAAATTAAATGATGGTTTTATCCAATTAAATCGTTTTTTAATATAATATGAATCTTAGTTATACATTATAGGTAGATCCTACCTCCTACCTATATCTAGTCCATATATTAACCGTCCAAAAACTTTTACGTCCAATGCGTAAAAAAACAGAAGAGACAAGCTCAAATTAAGCTTTCTCCCTTGCCTCCTTTGGGGTTTCATAAGTAGGATTTTTGTCTTACCTCAAAACTCAACTCAGAGGAAAAAATAGGCCAATTGCGAGTCGGACTCACCATGGACAGTTCCGTATTAGCAAAGGCGAATATTGCGGTTTATGACGTATTAAAAAAAACTACTGACTGGATCTCGTTCGAACCAATTTTTAGTGGAAGTTTGCATAGCAATTTACATCATATATTTTTTTTAGATTTATCATTCTCTTATTTTAGAAGTTAAAGGAGGGAGGGGGGGGGGGGACACATTTTTCCACTTTGGAAGTGTCTCTCGCGCAAACTATGCTGTTTAGAAAAAAATTATGTTAGAAACCTCAATAGCATTTTTAAAGACCTATCTATAGATACCCCACATGTATGGGGTTGATGAAAAAATAAATTTTGAGTTTCAGTTCTAAGTATGGGGACCCCCAAAATTTAATGCTTTTTTTTATTTTTGTGTGAAATTCTTAATGCGGTTTACAGAATACATCTTCTTACCAAGTTTCAACAGCATAGGCCTTATAGTTTTGGAGAAAAGTGGCTGTGACATACGGACGGACAGACCGACAGACAGACAGACATGACGAATCTATAAGGGTTCCGTTTTTTGCCATTTGGCTACGGAACCCTAAAAAGGGCCGCGCCGATACCCGGCAGCACCTGTGTGCGAAACCAATGAAGAGACTCTTTTTTTACGAACCTTCATGTTTTAATACTATTACTTATCCTATTTTTTTTTTCGTGCGGACGACATGGGCGACCGTGGTCGTGGCCTACAGGGTGTATAGCACCGTACGTCGTCACCCGCACCCAGTCGGATCTCCAAGCTATAAAGCTTGTGGACTGGACCGTGGCTTTTACGAGAGTGCCTGGCCATACCGTCCGTCCCTAATAATAGCTTTAAGCACTGACGTCTTCACACTTGGACTCACCGGTGAGATTCTAAATAATAGGTAAGACTAATTAATAATTACATACATAAGTACCTACCTACATACATAATATATACTCATGCCTGTAAAGCCTGAAGGGGTGGGCAAAGGTGTATTAACACCTACATTTCATCAGCTACAACTGTGGTTTTTGGTCCCATATAATAGAGGGTGAGCCTATTGCCGTCAAGCGGGGACTTATATTAGTAATTTCGGTTGCTAATATTCTTTAAAAAAAAAAAAAAAAATATGATTAAGTATGTCATGTAGGTATGTGATGTTCTCAATAACCGTAACGGCAGTCGTTACGAGTAACTGGATTCCTCAAAAATTCAACAACTATTACCGATATTGCAGTTACTTCATACTTCATATTGCAGTGTCGCCAATGGGTTTTGGAGGTCAGATAGTAGTCGCTTCAAGCTCAACCAAGCAAGTTCAGCCTCGAAGCAATTAGACTAAAAAAATACTATACAGATTACAACATACATACCTAATACCTACATACAATCACGCCTTTATCCCCGGAGGGTTAGGCAGAGGTGAAATTAACACCCACATTTCACCAATCATTGTATTAGGTCCCACGTAATGAGCCTATTGCCGTATTCCGGGCACTGTTGTTGACTCGAGCCATATAATCTGAGGCTGAGTCTGGGGTGTATATATATCTGTCTGATGGCTTTTTTTTTAACGTGCGAAAAATAACCACGGATACCTCCCCCGCCGGAACCGGAGGAGGAGGTTATGTCGGACTCGAACCAACTAAAACGCACACCGTCTGTGGGCCGTCGTCGGTTGCCGGAGGTGAGATTGTCGTAGCCATATCCCTCGCACCCCGGCCGACCCAGGGCCAATTCTCTCGATCTGGCCCTCATCCGGTGTGGGGACCACAAAGTCCCCAAGTCTGTCTGATGGCAAACAGCCCTATCCCTTAGTCGCCTTGTACGACACAAGGACGGACGCACGGACTACAAAATAAACTTATTACACGTTACACGCAGACGGTCCCAAGAGAGCATCCAGATAATTTTTCATCACGAGATTTGTCCTCACTCCTTTCTTAACACAATCTTCAAACAAATTAGTTATACTTATTGGTTCTCTATCCAATTACTGGGTTGCCATCACTATAAAAGGGGTTGGAAATTGATAGGACGCATCAGTTTCCCATCATCTCCAGAGTTGAGAAGACATCTGAAATTTAAACCAAGTGAGTTCCCCTTAAAATCTAGTAACGTAGGTAACGTTCCATTTTCAAAATTTTCACCCTTCACCACTGGTGGGTAGAGCAGGTATGCTCGAGTTTTCCATATGACCCGTACTTACTATATTTTAGGCACTTCTCGTTGCTATAAAAAAATTATGATGATGAGGCCGTCAAGCTGAATGCCACCATTGTAACATGGTAGTTACGTGTCTGTAATGGTGACCCTGTTTTCTGAGACTTTGCCTTCAGCTTACCATCAGGCGAGGCGAAGTCAAATTGACGTGTCCTATATAAATAAAAATTCAATCCGTTTGAACCCGGGACCTCTGTATCACTGTATCGTAAGGTAGATTCAGAAACCGCTAATAATAATTTTGAACTACAGAGTAAATTACTTTTTAATTTGTAACTTCATTTTTACTTAATTATTATCATTGTCAATTGTCACGCTCAGCTAGCACTGAGACCCACATCTATATGAACGTATAATGATTACTTAGCACACCTGGCAAACTTTGTTATAACGCCAGACACGTAACTTGGACCTAAAATGTGCTCAAAATGTGCCCTATACACGCAGTACATTTCTTGGGTGTCTTTTGAGAATAGCACGGGGTGCTACTGCGGTGGACGAACTCAAATTCAATTCGCCAAGCATAGATTATGTATTACTACTTTAGTATTATGTTATCTGTGGTACAAAGCAATCCGCGGGCGCCAGAGCCTCGTTTGTCGTAGTGATTTAGGTCCAAGATACGTGTCCGGTCCGGAGTTATATCCCGCTATTAAAAAATGGGGGTTGGTAGAAGGGAGAAAATGTAGGGTTGGGGTTCCAGGACCCTTAATATCATTTAGACATACCTAATCTGCTTATTTCTTGAGCGTTTAAAAATTAGTAGAACACCGATTATCAGGTTTACCATTTATATGCACAAAAAATTTCATAAGAATCGGTCAAGCCGTTTCGAAGGAGTTAGCAGATAACACTGTGAGTACTGTGACACGAGAATCGTATCTTGGACCTAAATCGCAAGACAAACGAGGCTCTGGCGCCCGCGGATTGCTTTTTATTTATATATGCTTGGTGAATTTGAGTTCGTCCACCGCAGTAGCACCCAAGAAAATCATCCAAGAAATGTGTACTGCGTGTATAGGGCACATTTTGAGCGCAATTTAGGTCCAAGATACGTGTCCGGAGTTATATTCGTAGTAGAGTACATAACTAAGCGGTAATGGTGACTTTTGAACACTTGCAACACCCGAGTTAGACTAAAATATGATTTAAAGACGCACACAAAGTAGTTTTTTTACAGTTTTTTTTTTTCAGATTCCTGTAAAGATGCGTCTGGTCTTCGCTCTATGCTTCATCGCTATGGTCCTCTGCGTGTTCCAGGATGCTGAAGCCACTTACAGGAAACCTCCTCTCAATGGTTCCATTTTTGGGAAAAGGGGCGTTGTTGGTAAGACAAAATAATATTAAATGATGAGCACTTTCAACTATAGTCTGACCGCAACCCACGTACCGCTCCCATGTATTTTATTATATTTTACCGTCTCTACCATGATGAATGTTCTGATGAGCTCTTCCAATTAAGCCCACCCTCTCCTTTCTCCTACCGCACCATTAAGACCTGGAATTCTTTACCAGTTCACGTGTTTCCCCCCTCCTACAGTTTAAGCGAGGTGTGAAAAAGCATCTGATGAGGTCGTCAAGCTGAGTGCCACCATTGTAACACGGTACGTGTCTATAATGGTGACCCTCTTTTCAACGGTCTAGCCCCCCCCCCCTTAGGGGCCCACACGTCCTACCTGAGCTGGATTAACTTCTTATCTTAATCAATTTTAATAGTTAGCATATTAAGTATGTACTAAATGCTTTAAAATTTCTTTCAATTTTTTTTTTCAGAATATGACACCACTGGCAGGGCACTGTCGGCATTGTGTGAGATTGCTACTGAAACCTGTCAGGCGTGGTACCAGGCTCTGGAGAACAAGTAGAGTGTGAACGATGATGATAATGATTACGATGATGAATATGATGACTCAACTGTATATTTAACGAAGACGTGAATGTGATGACAATGTTTCTAATTTAATGACTCGAGATTATGAATATGTATAACTATTTATGATGGATATTAAACGTAATTGAATGTGATTTTTTGTATTACTGAGGCATATTACAGGCCCTCGATTATGCGAATGTAAAACCACTGTCATACCACAGACACAGCAAGAAATAGCATTAAATTTTCGACTTTATTGCTATACCTACCTAGATCTGATGGTGGAGTGCTACAGGGCGGTAGCCATATTAGATGTATACCTGACTCCACTCTGTAGGTAGAGATGCTCGACGAGGCGCTTCGCTATTAATCTTTCGAGGAGACACTTGGCCGGTAAGTGGTCAGCGAGTCGGCAGTACCCCCCTATTACCCCGCACGCACCCGTAACACCGCACTTTCTGCACCAGTGCCGAGGGGTCCCTAAGAATTCCATAAGAGAGTTCCAAACAAAATTGCTATGATCGTTCTATAACAGGTGAGGTTTGTTTCCACCAGCTTACCTTTTCAAAATTATGAACCTTCATTACTGCCCTGCGCCATAGGTAAAAACGCTTCTGCGCCGTAGCACTCCATGCTATTTTCAAAAGACACCTAAAATGCGTAGGTGCTGTGCTTATAGAGTACATTTTGTGGCGCGTTTGGGGTTAAAATATAAACTGAAAACTATACTATGTAACCAGGCGCATTATTTTAAGCCTTTCGAGAATATCTATTTATTATACCCCATCTTAATTGCTTTAGGGACTGCATAATTTCTCGGCGTGTGTACAAGGATTATGGCTAATGGAGTCCAGAGTGAACTAAACTAATATCATCTGTTTGATTAGTTCAGTAAACTTTAAGTTGAAAACCACCTGAGTAGTGTCGCAGTTAGCACCTAAATGTGTTTGCATTGCAAATTTAATGGTTACAAAGTGTTGTATGTTGTATTATGGGGTTTGGATAATTAGTTTTATTTAACTTTTCTTGACTTTTGCGAGAGCGACTGCTATCTATCCCCCGAACACATATAGAAAAATCTGCGTCATTGCCAGGTCCGTTAATCACCCGGAGTATCGGTTAGCAGACGAAGTTGGCTCGGGCTCCAAAGAGTTCTATGGCCACCAGCTGCACTCGTGAGTAATTTAATTTCAAATGGGTGGGGCATTGCAAAACAAAACGTGCAGGACTGTAGTCATTATGATGATGACTGGCCGTTTGCTAAGATAAACAATGTAGGCGCCTGGCGCATTCACAAATATAGTGGGTGAGGCTGAGGGGTTGTAATTTGCATAATAAGCCAAGTAAAACCCTGATAATTCTGTTTGGGATGACGAAAACTATAAGTGACTACGTATTTCTTTTCACAATACATGCATAATGCTTAATGCACACTTCCATAAATTTTTATTAGAGTAGTATACTAGTCTCAACGTAAGAGGCCCACTATGACATTTGTCATTTGGACGTAACTAGGGATGTAACCACACCACTCGGTACACGATACTCAAGATAAATCGATTCAAGTTTGTATGCGTATTTGATCGATTAGAATATGTATTGTATTGTAGTGTAAAGTTCATTGGCTTAAAGTTCTAATTAGAAAATTTAATCTAAACTTTGATATTGTAGGTATTTTTAAACAATACAATACTGCGAAAAGTCAATTTTCTTTCATTTAACATTTTTATTACAATAATATTCAATCAATAATAACCAATAGAAGTCGCATGAAAATGAATCTTTAGTAAATCATTTTCTTGATACCTACTGTCTGAAGTTTACGCTTATATCACTTATTGAAATGAAACCACTTTTTAACGGCTTCTATCGCGATTTATTTGTCACTATTTACTTTTAACCCTACGTCGGCTACTTTCTAGCAGCCCTGGTCCCGGGGTGACTTAAGATGATATTTGAAGCCTAGGAATAAAAAAACCTAGATAACAGCAAACACAACAAAGTCACAAATTGGGATAATGTCATATTTGTCGATGAGACTTGGCTGAACTCGAATCATACCGTGCCGCAGTCATGGACAGATGATACCAAGGCCTCTTGCTCAAAAGTGCCAATCGGAAAAGGTGGACGCTTAATCATCTGCCACGTTGTCGGGTCAGCTAGTGGTGGTTTTGTGAATGATACCTTGCTCGCATTTGAGTCTAAAAGTACAAAATAATATCACAGAGTGGTTTACTAACCTGTTAGCAAACCTCTCTGAACAGTGCATAATAAAATTATTGTGTACAATGCACCGTGACCAATCAGTTCAAATAAATAAAGCACCTACTCAAGCAAACAAAAAGGCCGATTTAGTAGCATGGATACAAAAATCAGGCGTTGAAGCTGATACGAAATAGTTAAGAGCTGAATTGCTGTAACTGGTAAAAAAAATTAAACCTGCAAAATTAAAAAATTAAATTGATGAATGGGCACTTCAGCATGGACATAAAGTGACAAGAACGCCGTCATACCAATGTCAGTACAATGCTATTGAGCTGATCTGGGCTCAAATGAAAGGATATGCAGCACGCCACAATACAAAGCGGCCATTCTCCACTAAGAAAATGATGACATTGCTGAATGAAGCTTGTGCCAAAATTACTAAAGAAGACTGGGTAATAGTTCTGGGGGTCCAGGGCTAGGTTTCTAGGCTTCCAGGCTTCTAGACATAATTAAACCTACAAATCTTGAAGTCTACAAGCCTAAAATTTAAAAAAGACCTAGAAAACAGCAAAAAACAGTCAGACTTAACGAAACCGCGAGCTCATTCTACGTAAATAGTCGCTGATGTTTAGTCACTCCGCGACCACGGTTGCTGAAAGTTAGCCGAAACTTCGGGTTAAAGTAATAAAGAATTAATCGCGATAGAATCCGTTAAAAATGTTAAAATGTTAAATGTTAAACGCTTCCTTTTATTTGTGCTCTATGACCTTGCTTCGTCTCACATTTCAGGATTCTCGCTCAACGAGGAGTACCCTAAAATTAAACTTCTAATTCAACGCAATCAAAGTATTGCCGGTCTTGTGGTATATTGCCGGCCATGTAGCATATTGCCAGTACTGTAGCATATTGCCGGTCATGTAGCATATTGCCGGTCATGTAGCATTAGTTCGCACCACAATTCAGTTTCGTGAGGAATCTTTAATGCGCAAACACGAGTCGTGTTTGCGCATTAACACACGTTTTGCACTTGACCGGATTTTTACAGATAAGTGTACGATCTTTAACTTTGTCTTAGACATTTTTATGATAAAATTAAAAAAAATATCTTAATCGATTTATTTTTACCATAACCAATTTATTAATAGTCTGTGGAGAGTATAAAAAACTCGTTATGGACAGCACTGAGCGGAGTGGGCGGTACCCATCAATGAAAAATGTCATTCTACGTTTGAAAAATATCATTGTTTTACGTTCTCAAAATTGAGAACTTCATGGACTTGAAATGTCCAAACGGGCTTTTTAGATAGCGATTACTTTAGTAGAGTCATGAAAAGATTGTTATGAAATGTAAAATGGAACATAATTTCAGCTTGTTATTGATTACAGTACGTAAGGAGGCTCTATTTAATCTGTAACCAAAACTGTCAAAGTTTGACAACCAATCAGCTGTGTAACCGCGTCAGCTGATTGGCTGTCAACCTCCCTGCCGGTTCGATTCTCCAATAAGAATCATTTAAATTCAACCACGTTTCTTGTAAGAAAACAAAATACAATCTGTCTAATAGTGCTCATATATATATATTAATCTATGATAGTGCTAATGGCTGCTGGTTTTTGAGATTTACGTGTGGCAAATTAATATTTTATTCATTAATTAAGTGACAATTGAATATATACATATTGTGGTTAAGCAAAATATTGAACGACAGACTTTTGCATATGCAATGAAAAATCTTCGCTTCCACGAGCTAAATTGACGTCAATATCCGAAGTCCAACCTGTAAATGTAAGATTCTTTTAATTTCGTACTTATTACTTTAAAAAGTACTACATTTTGTAGTTTCACGGGTGTCTTATTAGCATATTTACGCTTAGTTACAATATAAGGTACAATGAGTGTCCGTAGCATAAATTATCCAAGGTAACTCGTACCGTGTAATTATTCTGATATTGTCAACAAAGAGTGTAATTGACAGACGTTTCCGTACACCGAAATATTGTAAAATGATCGTAATTTAATAGTAATTTAATTCTAATTAGTATATGACCGATGATAACACAGGTCTTCTTGTTTAAAACTAAACAAACATGATATCCCAGTATGTAGAATTGAGATTGTTATCTCTCCGTTCAAATTATTATAATTTAAATATACACATACAATACTACGTCTGTAAATCCCTAGACGGGTAGGCAGAGGTGTATTACCACTCACATTTCATCAACTGTGATTTTCGGTCCCACATAATAGAGGGCGAGCCTATTGCTGTCAAACGGGCTCTTAGTCATGGGCTATATGTTTACTGTCCGATGGAGAAAGCCCTATCCCTTAGTCTCCTGCTACAACACCCATAGGAAGAGTGAAGTGGCCGTTTTCTACTCCACCGTAAACCAACATGACCGTATTGCAAAGTGACCATAATTTAATTCTAATTAGTATATGACGGATGATATTACAGATCTTGTTTAAAATGAAACAAACAAATGATAAAACCGATATGTGGTTATCTCTCATTTCAAATCATTATAATTTATTGTACACTTACTATATTGTCATAGATTGTCTATCTTGTTTGTTTCTTATTGATTATGGACTCCATAATTTTTAATATATGTATATTTATTTTATTATCTAGTCTATAATTAGACTATATGCAAATACTCACATGGATTTAAAAAGATTTTGCATCTACCAATTTTTTTTTTGTTGTTGCTTGTATACAATTTGTACTGTAATATGCCAACTTAAAAGAACTTTAGAGCAGTGTCTATCTTTATATCAATCATTCAATTAATTTCTTAGCATCGAAACTACAGAGTACAGTATATTCTGGTCCATAGAGTATGAAAATTTTATTGTAAGTACCCATACAAGCAGGTCTTCTTAAACCATAAAGTAGATTAAAATATTGTTGAGTGCTCTCTCTCTCTCTCTCTCTTTTACCACTTGGTGGTGTAGTCAGCCTTTCTAATGTTTGTCCTCATAAATAAAAAAATATAAATATTGACTATTGTAAATAAATAATATTGCATTGAAATAACTTAAAAAAAACTGCTAAACCTGCTAAAATAAAAAAAATAAAGTAAAACAATTATAATAAAGTAAAACCAACATTAAAAAATAACTTTATTTTATTTACGATTTTTTGTTTTTTTTCTGTTAAAAAGTTAATGCAGTGTGTAATGAAATAGTGGTGTTATTTGTTATTTTCAGCAAGAAAGAAGACATAAGACAGAGTAGGGGAGGAATACATGTACGCCTAAAGGAATGGAGACTGAAAATATGGAGAGTACAGAAAATGTGAAGAAGAATGATGGATCAAAAAGCCAAAAGGTAAAAGATAGTACAAAGAAAGAAACTGATGTCTTAATAAATGTAGAGCCCATAAATACAAAAGATATTGTAGAAAAAAAAGAGAGTGGTTCTCAAACTGAGGAGTGCACAAAAAGAAAAAAAATAGAAGAGGGTACAGTAACTACAGGAGCTGCAGAAGCTGCGTGTTGCAAACGGGTCAAGTATCCAGAGACAATGAAAAGTTTTATTAAAAATATTGTGAAATCCAGTAAACCACTAAAAACAGTTTTGAATGATGAGTATTATAAACCAATGCCATTCACAAAAGTATATGTAGGACAGGTTAAGTCCGTAAAAGACCTATCAAAAATAATTTTATTGTTAAACCAAAAACTGCCTTTAAAAAACCTCAGCCATTTAAAGAGAGCTTGCCGAAAAGAGGTTATATTATTCCCTGTCAATTACTTAGACACTCAAACGCATGCATCAATCCAATATTATCTTGAAGAGCATTTAAACGAGTTAAGGGATTCTTTTGAATATTTTAAAATAGTAGATGTGCCATCTATAGCACCAAAACTTCGCAAACAGTACGATGAATGTTCAAGATCTTGGTCGTGTAATTTTCACCCGGAAAGATACATAGAAAAATTATTTGCTAATGAGATATTTACGGACAAAGAAATTGCACAACATAGAACGTTCATGAGTATTGCATTCCAAGTTGCAGTGTATCGTCTGAAGCAGGAAAATCAGGCTTGTGATCCCTACCACGTTTTGTCTGCAGATTTGAATGCAACGGTTGTGGTTGATCCAGGTTTCAATTCTGTTGTAGCCGTAGCGTTTGATAACCGAGTACATAACCCTGTCCAGCATTCAGCCATGATAGCTATTGATAATGTTGCAAAGACACAAAACGGTGGTGCCTGGGATACATCCAATATTGACAATATGAACTTACGAGGGATTGGATGTATGGATTTGCTCCAATATTTGAAACATAAGAATCCGAATATAAAGTTTGGTGCAAGAAATTATATCAACAAAAGTGATTTAGTAAAAAGTGATGTAAGTCTAAGGGAGGGTCCGTATCTATGTACGGGTTATTACATTTATATGATAAGAGAACCTTGTGTTATGTGCGCTATGGGGTTAGTGCATGCGAGGAGTAAGCGAGTGTTCTTTTGTACGAAGAATTCCATGGGTGCGTTGGCTTCGGTAACTAAGTTACACTGTAATGAGTCTTTGAATCATCGTTTTGAAGTGTTTACAGACTTTTTGTAATGCTTTTATACATTTTTGGATTATATAAATCTGTTACTACAACAATATTTTTAATAAATGTATTAAATCAGCTTTTTTTTTTTCATTTATGCCATAAGGCCCGCAACAACGAGTTGCAAATATTGCAACCGCACAGGTGGGAGGCGTGCGGCAGCTATCCGCACATTTTACACCCGCATGTGGATACCCGCAAGTGCTTTATGCCTCTATTTGAGGAAGTTTGTAGTATTGCCTGTGACAAAAAATTGTGACCAGAGTGAGGTGATTTTTATGCACAAAAAATGTTCCTCAAGTTTGCCATATTTCTAGATATATTATAAAATTTTAATTTGCATAAAGCCGGCTTTTGACTATGGGATGTAATATATATTACATCTTGAGATATATATTACATCCCGCGATTGCTGTTTACACTGTAAGATATATATTTGGGATAGTTCAGTAGCTTTACCATGAGTTGACACCAAAATTTGACAACTTCGTTACCCTATCGAACTGCGTACGCGAATCTGATTGGTCTGTGTAGAATGCATGCGCGAATTCCCTGACTTCTGATTGCTCAGTTTAAAATGACAACGTGATTTCGCATGCGCGATCAAACGTCGCCATTCAAACGGGTGAGACAGGGGGAGGCGTGGTGTCCGGGGATGTGAGGTAAAATATACACCTTCAAATATCGCTCGAAAAAATATTTATAACGGGTGGCGCAAAAGTAAAGACCCTATTTGGTTCGGCTATAACATTTTTTCTAAATTAGAAAACTAGATTTAGGTTTTTTTAAATGTATATTTGTACCATTAAATTTCGTACCATTAGGATTTAAAGATGATGTCTTTTAAATGGTGACCTCCAGAGTTGATACATTTGAGCCCTATTTATGACATTTTGCATAACTTGCCGTAACACTACCTGCGATATGTTCGTTATTTCTTGACGAATGTTTTCTTTTAGAGCTGCGAGAGTCTGTGGCTTGTTCACATACACCCGAGATTTCAAAAAACCCCAAAGAAAGAAGTCTGGACTGGTCAGATCGGGTGATCTTGCAGGCCAAGGCAAATCGCCAAAACGAGAGATAACTCGGCCTGGAAAAGCGTTTGACACAATTATTCCACGTTCTTGGGGAGTAAAACGGTCCATGTTTATTTTCAGTGTATTTTACATTTGTTCACTACACAATTTTCAACAACAGAATGACAGAAAATTTCATATAAAAAAAATAAAGGTATTTTCTTTGGTGCCACTACTTTTGCGCCACCCAGTAGTTTGGGATGTAATATATATTATAGCGTAGTGTAAACGGTCTCGTACAAAATGTATGACGAGCGATATGTCAAGATGTAATATATATTACTATTAGGAGTTCGTCGAGTTGTGATATAAAAAAAGTAGGTAGGCACACAAAGATGCCCTTTTACAAGTATTTAATTCTATTACTTTTATATATCAAGGGGCACAATCAATACATTAGCACTTTTATAACATTAATTAACAATTTAGTAATAAATTAATAAAGTCTCACGACATGAATTGTATCGAACGAACGTCACGGGAGATCCGCACGGCGCGATGACTGGCTGGCAAAGAGGGCGAGTGGGTAGTTCGCGCTCGTTTTATACCCTTCTGGAAGTTTAGGAGCTAACACGGCCTCTCCTGATCCTGCGTCGTCCACGACGGCATCCTATATGACCGGTAGAGCGCGAGGGCCTGGTATGACCTGAGAATCAAGGTCGTTTTCGGCTGAATGCAGTTGCTGCTCGGCTTCTAAAATTCCAAAGAAAGGCACCATATTACTAAGTGTCCACAGGTATTATGGTGTACCTACCTAATTCTTGCATTCATCGACTCTCCACGACCCACAGACATAATGTCCAACTATTTCCTCATCACATTCGCCACCACAAGCAGCAGTTACAAGTAGTCATTCATCATCTAATAACTGTGTAGGGCAAGCATCCCGCAGTCTGTTTGCCAATAGGAACGTCCCGCAGTCCGTCCTCTACACATACACCTGTAGCACCCCGCAGTTTGCTAGCAAGGAACGTCCCGCAGTCCGTCCTTATAGGTCCTTAGACACACCTAGGTCTAATACCCCGCAGTTTACTAGGAAGGAACGTCCCGCAGTCCGTCCTCTACACATAAACCTGTAGCACCCCGCAGTTTGCTATCAAGGAACGTCCCGCAGTCCGGCCTTACAGGTCCTTATACACATCTAGGTCTAGTACCCCGCAGTTTACTAGGAAGGAACGTCCCGCAGTCCGTCCTCTACACATACACCTGTAGCACCCCGCAGTTTGCTATCAAGGAACGTCCCGCAGTTCGTCCTTACAGGTCATTACACACATCTAGGTCTAGTACCCCGCAGTTTACTAGGAAGGAACGTCCGCGCAAGGCGAACACGCCCGCGTCCACCTTCAGGCGCCGCAGCGGCGCGCCCAGCGTCTGCAACTAGCCGCAGTCGTTCTGCAGCAGCAACGCCACGGTCTGGCGCGCCACGTGCCGCGTGATGACCACGAAGGGAAGCAGCCAGCGCAGCGCTATCAGCGCTAGCGACACCGTCAGCAGCGCCATCACCTCATCGGGTGGCGCAGCCTGCGCACCTGTGCGGCCCATTATGGGCACGCTCATGCGCAGCGTGTTGAGGAGCAAGCATGCCGCCTGCAGCAGCGGCAGCGCCGTGACCACGTCGGCACGGCCCGTGATGGGCACGCTCATGCGCAGCGTGTTGAGCAGCAAGCATGCCGCCTGCAGCAGCGGCAGCGCCGTGACCATGTCGGCACGGCCCGTGATGGGCACGCTCATGCGCAGCGCGTTGAGCAGCAAGCATGCCGCCTGCAGCAGCGGCAGCGCCGTGACCGCGTCGGCATGGCCCGTGATGGGCACGCTCATGCGCAGCGTGTTGAGCAGCAAGCATGCCGCCTGCAGCAGCGGCAGCGCCGTGACCATGTCGCCACGGCCCGTGATGGGCACGCTCATGCGCAGCGCGTTGAGCAGCAAGCATGCCGCCTGCAGCAGCGGCAGCGCCGTGTCCGCGTCGGCACGGCCCGTGATGGGCACGCTCATGCGCAGCGTGTTGAGCAGCAAGCATGCCGCCTGCAGCAGCGGCAGCGCCGTGACCATGTCGGCACGGCCCGTGATG
Organism: Eilema depressum; assembly: GCA_914767945.1. NCBI lineage: Eukaryota > Metazoa > Arthropoda > Insecta > Lepidoptera > Erebidae > Eilema > Eilema depressum. The sequence goes on from OU612040.1 coordinate 6,438,559, forward strand.
GGCACGCTCATGCGCAGCGCGTTGAGCAGCAAGCATGCCGCCTGCAGCAGCGGCAGCGCCGTGACCATGTCGGCACGGCCCGTGATGGGCACGCTCATGCGCAGCGCGTTGAGCAGCAAGCATGCCGCCTGCAGCAGCGGCAGCGCCGTGACCATGTCGGCACGGCCCGTGATGGGCACGCTCATGCGCAGCGCGTTGAGCAGCAAGCATGCCGCCTGCAGCAGCGGCAGCGTCGCTCTCAGCACGTACAGCGCTGCGCGCATGCCGCCCCACAGGCGCAGCGCACCCGCCAGTGCGTCCACCGCGCTTGGCAGCAGCACCCACAGCAGCGGCAGGAAGCCCGAGCGCAACCCGCGCGCCGCGCACGCCACCAGCTACTTGAGCTCTGTTATAACGTTAAAGATGTTCAAGGTTAGATTTCTACTTAGGTAGTCTGCGTGCGACATCATACTTCCTTTGCAATACTCAATATCAATTGAAGTCTTGAAGATAGAACCACCAACGCAACACCCTCGGGAGTAGATCGTTTTTGCGCTCGGTAGACTCTAGCGTTTCAGTCTATCACAACCACAACCTTAAACTGAGCACCTATTAAATAGTGCCTAAAATTTTGTAAAGCTTTCATCACGGCTAAGGTCTCTACTCTCTAGTTCGCTGGAGTGGTACCTACTCTCTGGACCTTGAGTAACTTTAGTAAAATAAGCCACGAAGTTGTTGCCTTTATGAGTTTGCAACAACACAGCACCATAGACTACGCTGCTGGCGCCGTTGTGTACCTTGGTTGGTAATTCTGGATCAAAGATCGTCAGAATGGGGCTGGTTAAGAACAAGGTGATCTCCTGGCGGACCTTCTTTTGTTCGGAGCCCCATTTTTGTGAGTAGGGACATGCAAGATGTTTTTGTTACCCCTACTTTCTAAAGTACCTGGCTCGGCCTAAACATTGTCGTACCTGTTTAACATTTTGAGAAGAGGGTGCGTTCAAAACGCAGTTATCTTACGAGGGCTCGGCTTAACCTGACCCTGATTGATTGCTACAACAATACCTTTGTTATTGGTACGGGGGTACTTCTGACAAGAAATAACATTATTGGAAACTTGTGAAGCAGACTTTAGTTTGGCAAAACAGGTATCTATTTTGTGGCCAGGTTAACAAAAACTGCATGGTTCAGAATGCGAGAAAGCCATTCTTTATCGGTCCAGTTGTTTATTGCTTTGGCACTATCTAACTCCTCACACCAGGCATCTATATCGTGAATGCTCGGATCAAAGTTAGAAATATAGTAAGAATGGTTCGATCTCACCGTACTGTTAATGGCACGTATCGCATCAATGATGCAGTCAGTGTTACTTGCGGGTTCCTGGTTGGGGACAGGGCTCGCTGATCGCACCGGAGTGTAACTCATTGCTCAGCAACAGAGTCGCTGCTGGACGCCTCCCGCGGTCGTTGCGACGTTCTAGGCGCTCGCTCTCGGCTGGCGCCGTCGTGGCGATGGCGACTGATGGCGTCGTTCAAGCGCAGTCAACTTCGCCATGATCTGTTGCATTTGGTCAGTTATACATTGATAGACAGTCCACTACGGTTGCGAGTGTAACGTGAATGTCGGCTGCAACCAGAACTACTAGAGCTGGATTCACCATCATTGGTATACCTACGACGACTATTATAGTACTTACGCCTCGATCGGCTTCTACCATAGTCTAGACATATCTAGGCATTCTATTATTCTTTGCACACAATAGAAACTACTTTACGTTAGGTAGGTAAATAGCTCCAAGTATAGTCGTATTAGAATTTGTTCACACTTTTGTTCAAACTAATGAACACTTTTCCACTCGCAATTTAAAGTAAAAAGATTGGAATGTACTCACCAGATTTTTACCAAATGACTCACCACTCTATTACTTACAAATTACAATGTAATTTCTCGATAAGAAAATGTAATAGATAATTATACTACCCACCCACACGATAATAATTTTATTTAAACAAAAGAGAAGGAAATCTAGTGCCAATCTGAATAACTAATCTGCAGATAATTTAGGTAGCAAAGCGGTCAGGACGCAGGAGTAGGATACAATGGAATCGCATCCCAGTTCTGATATTAGGAGTTCGTCGAGTTGTGATATAAAAAACGTAGGTAGGCACACAAAGATGCCCTTTTACAAGTATTTAATTCTATTACTTTTATATATCAAGGGGCACAATCAATACATTAGCACTTTTATAACATTAATTAACAATTTAGTAATAAATTAATAAAGTCTCACGACATGAATTGTATCGAACGAACGTCACGGGAGATCCGCACGGCGCGATGACTGGCTGGCAAAGAGGGCGAGTGGGTAGTTCGCGCTCGTTTTATACCCTTCTGGAAGTTTAGGAGCTAACATTACATTACATCCCATAGTCAAAAGCCACCTTAAACCTTAAAGTGAATGAACGAAATTGATTCCTTGATTCTGCCGCCAGGTGGTACTGGGTACAGGTCGCACTAGGCACTGATGTTTTGAGTCATTCACCATCTCGCGATCGTCAAATTCGCGAGCGCGCGCGAGTTGGCAATTATTGATTTCGAATTATTTTTTCGTCATCATCTCGCGCGCATGCTAAAATACAGTCAGATAAAAAAGGGTCAAAGAAAACATGAGAAGGAAACTAATGAATACTCGCGTCTTTACCTGCATTGGTTGATGCGCTGCGAATGTTTTTTTTTTTATCTTAGATTTCGATATAGACTTGCGAAGTGAGACTACGCCACTAGGGGGACACGGCCGATATTATGATATCTGTTATGAGTAGCTATGTCATCTTAATATGCGTCGTATGAAATTAGATTTTTTTTTTGCTTATCTTTTACTTTAGGCTGTATTTAAGATAAATTTCATAATGTTTCACGTATTGAACTAGTTAAAATATTTACAAGAATAATAAAAAGTATTTATTGCAATTTTTATTTCATTACATATATTTTTTAAGATATTTGTAATTCATTTTAAATAGTATAGTGTTTTAATGTATATATCTATTTATTATAAAAATATTAAATAAAGCTATTATTTCTGTTGGAATAAAAAATGGATAAATAGTTGGGGTAAGTAGTTCGGGTATCGAATAATTCCTCCTCATCGATTTTTACGGGTAAAATGCCCAAAAGACGGGCGGCATTGCGCCGTCGGATGGTAAGCTTTTTTTTATGCCAAACTAATTTCGTATCTTTTTCAAGGATCGTATATTTTCCACAACCTTTTTTTTTATTAGACAGTTTTTATTATTATTTAAGCATCGTGTTGTAAAATATAATTCAAGAATAAAATATACCTAATCGATTACTATAAAAAACGATTATTTATTTCCCACGCTTCCCCAAAAGTGATTGCAGGAGTATTTTTTACTGTGAATCCCTTAAAGTAGGTATATATGTTACGGGCAACTTGAGAAATCTGGTCCCTATGAATAGTGACCGGCCTGTATACATAATGCCCTTCTCACATGGGCAATTTGATAAAATTTTCTAATTACTTTTCCCGGTCAGTATGAATCCTCAATATTATGCCCTTGCCTTGGGCAAAATGATAAAAAAATTAAATGAAGCGTTTTTGTTTATTAACGTTAAAAAAATACCTAACCTAACCTGGGGTGTGGGATATATACCAGTACAGTGCAGTAAAATTTTATGCATTTAAGTTAAGATTGCCGTTTAGTAAAAATGTGGCAGCCTTTTGTGTTTTTTATGTATTGTGGAGGTAAGTTTTACATTTAACTTAGGTATAAAAGCTATACAAATAAAGAAAATTGAATGTCTGTAACTTTAAAATAACAGCTTTTTAACTGAAATTGTAACACACAAAAAGATGGATAGACAGAGTTACTTTCGCATTTATGTTATTAGTATGTATACGAGATACCTACCTATAACAAAATAGTTTTTCTTTTAATTTTGTGATCTGTCTACGGATTGTTGGCTACGGATAGTCTCCAAAGTGGCTGAACCGATTCTGGAAGGACGTCTCGTAATATATTATCTCGTAGTATTTATAACATATATTATACATTTCTTTATAACATACAAAATAATAGCTTCTTCCACGTCCATTTTCTAAGCTCTGCCGAAACAAACTGACAAACTCTCGCAAAACGCGGTAGCGCTTATACCTCGGGATCGGGACCCGTATCTTAGACCTGAATCACGAGACTAACGAGGTCCTGGCTCCCGCCGTAGCACCTCATGCTATCCTCAAAAGACACATTTTAGGTGCAAGATATAATGTTCCGAGTAACCACTGACCTCCGTTAACGCGCGTTACGTTATTTAAAATAGGTACCTAATTTAATCTATTACAACGTTTTTGTAGCTGACTGTACACAAATACGTCATATTTTCACAAACGCGCGAGTTGATGACACAAAAATAATTCAAAATCGAAACTTGCCAACTCGCGCGCGCTCGCGAAATTGACGATCGCGAGATGGTGAATGACTCGATGTTTTAGTGGACATGGACTTATTATGAGAAGGGTTAAGACTGTTAAGAGAAGTTGTTGGAAAGGCGTCTGGGGGTTAGGGGTTAAGGAGGCCTTACATCCTTACAATCGAGAGGTACCAGGTGCGAAACCTGGCCATTACACTACCGACGTGAACCCACTACTAACACAAACAATTTAGGGGCTGTCCATTAATCACGTGAGGCTCAAAAGGGGGAGGGGGGGTTGGGTTCGGAAAAAGTCACGAAATATCACGTGTATTTATTTTTTCTTATAACTCGCAATGTTGTCACGATTCTTAGTTTTTTAGCATTAAATAATGAATAAAAAAATACACGTGATTTTGGCTAGGGGGGGTAGTCCAAAACCTCACCAAGTATCACCATGGGGGAGAGGGGATTAAAAATTGCTAAAAAAACATCACGTGATTAATGGACAGCCCCTTAGCCTGAGGGATAACTAAGCGAGCACAACGATGCGAGTCGCAACGTTGTGCTCGATTGAGATTTTCATTGGTCGGATCGGATTGTATCACGTCACAGGAGATCAAAGAGACTGAAGATTGCGCACTGTGCGGTATGAAAGGAACTTCATCCCTCGCACGCTCAAGCTTTGGAATGAACTCCCTGCGATGGTTTTCCCAAGCGACTACAATATGGGGTTCTTCAAGAAGGGCATTAGAAAGTTTCTTCAGGGTCGGCAGCACGAGTGTGACGCCCCTGGTATTGCATACGTCCATAGGCCACGGTAACCACTTTCCATCACGTGTGCCGTGTGCTTGTCTGCCACCTAAGTGGTATTAAAAAAAAAAGATTGTCATTGGTCGATCTCCAGTGACGTCAGACGTGATACAATCCAACCAATGACAATCTCTTTCGAGCACAACGTTGCGACTCGCATCGTTGTGCTCGTTTAGTGAATTGCACTTTTTTTTAAATACACAATAGTATGATCAGCCTCTGTCGCGTAACGGTAGTAAACTCGACTGCTACGTAGGGAGCGTGGGTTCGATTCCCGCTCAGTTCAAATATTTGTATGAATGAATATGTCTTTTGTGCATTGGTCTGATTGTTACCGTGTCTCAGTGCAGAGAGCACGTTAAGCCGTTGGTCCCAGTTGTCATAAAGACATCTATGGCAATCGTTAGGGGAAATGGGTGAAATGGCTTACACAGAAGGGTTGATCAGCCGACCCCACTAGATGTAGTAGTAGCAGATATCATCACATCGAACCAAATCTAAAGATGTGCTTCCAGTCTTTAGTCCAGGTGGAATTTTGATACTTTCTGCGGTACCCAAAGCGTCGCAAAGTTCATAATAATATGAACGTGCAGTCCTTAATGGCACTATGTCGAAATATCAAACCTTGGTTTGCATCACGATTCAAAGAAATTATCAATTTGTACTGCCCCAAATAGTATGGGCCTACTTAACGACAGTCAACATCCATCCAATTGTTGTCCCCCATATTGTTGGGACGGGCGAGCTGCAATACAGAGTCTTGTCGGAATTGTAGGCGCGAGCGCATGCATTCCACAAACATTCCATTTTAAAATATTTGAAATTTTGAAAAAATTAACGAAGGAAATATGGCCGTTTTTTGCTCCAACCGGATGTGATCCGTTCGGGTGAGTTTTGAATTTAGAATTTTGATTTGATGTTGCCAATTAATGTACATACTTATTTTTTTAACATTTTTAACATTTATATTTCAAAAGTTGTTTTTTAATCTGGGGCAGTAAAATTGAAATAAATTTTCAAATTATATTTTCTTTTAAGCGTGATTTACAATTAAATCTGTTTCCGGGTATTTAAAATAGACCTCGTTGAGAATTTCGTTTTAAAATAGTCAGTATATTATATTTTTTTACAAAAGTTTATCTATTATTAGTTATGCGTGTGTGTGTGTGCTTAGTATGCTTGTACTCCCTCACACTAAAATGGCTGGACGGATTTTAGTGGGACTGGAGCATCCAGAATTACCATCTTAATGATCCACAGCATCTGGATAGGAGGCCTGTATATTCTGAACTTTACTCTATCTTCTTTACCATCCAGCGGGCTTAGTAATTTCATGGACAGAATAAAAAAAAAATATCCAGATTCGAACTAATGGTCTTGACAGCCCTAGGCCTTGTAGTACCAGTCGCTCTCCAAAAACAGACCCAAAAGTCTTGGTTGCTTGCATGTTTTGTAAGAATCTATGTTTGGTGATAGTCTACCGCTGTAGCACCCCGTTCTATCCTCAAACGACACCCAAGAAACGTGTAGGTACTGCGCGTATAGAGCACATTTTAGGTACCTACAAGATATACGCGTAGACCGGTATGGTATGGTCTGCTGTTCAACCAACGACGTTCTTACTCCCGTAATATATGGATGAGCAGCAAGTCTAAAATGGCCACTTTGAGCGATTCCGCTAAAAACGGGTAACTTTATGAATTTCCAGTAGATTTCATAGATTCCTATGAAATTCGTAAAATCATCACTCAAATGAGCAAAATCACAACAATTCATTTACTATGCAGATTCTAATTTCGTGTAAACGCCGCATGACAAAATGTTATCCTAATACGATTTCAATAAAGTGGCCTTTTTAGACCTGCAAATCTGAGTTCACATTATTGGCTTAAAGGTGAAAACCTCAGATGTACCTACTGGGATTATTGCTAAAAGGTGATGACGCAGTTACTCATGCAATGATAACAAATCTTCTAGAAATTACAGAACTACGAGTACAAGCGAGCAGTAGAATCTGGTTCGCACTGAAAACTATTACTATAAATTTTTCTTTCAACTGGCACTAGTTAGTTGCTTCCGCACATCTTGATGTCACACTTAGATCTTATTACGTTCGCCATAAGGTACATAATATTACATTTCCTATGACCAGTCCATTCTTCCTTCACGTGATTTTAATGTAGGGCTTAAGGTTAGGTCATGGGGGAAGTTAGAAGGGACTTTTGGTGTGGATTTTCATCCTTATAGATAAAGACCGTTTAATCTGATGGGCCGCAGAGAGGGATTCCCAGAGACCTAAGAGACAACATAGAAAACCTCTTATCGAGGATTAAAATACCCCCTCCCTTATGGAAAATTGACTTCTTATGATTAAACACAAGCATAAACTAAGGACCATGACCATAAATAATTGTTTTTTTTCTTCTTTTTCAGATAAAGAAGCGCCATCTACGTGTTCATACCAAGAAGTGCCTTAAAATCTGTGTTAAAGTCCTCATAGAAAAAGGATAGAAATATATACGGCAAGGTGCTAAAGCAAGACAGCACCACTTCCTCATATCAGTGCCTATATTGATGGAAATATTTTGTATACTGTTCGAAATTCAAATAATCTTTGCTGTTTTCGAGACGTTACTCTAAAAGTTGGAGATATTTGTCAAGTTCGGCTATTCTTTGTTAATGGTAAGTTTTTTTAAATTATTTGTACTTATTTAAAATCGCACGCCGTCTTGGGACCCGATTACCGGGTGCAAGGTTACTCAAAAAGGCATTTCTTTCGCACCCCGGCTGACGGTGTCGGTGGCCCTATCGAATCCCGAAAAGGGAGTGAGAGCATTGCCAGGTCTTGGGGTGACAGACGGCCGTACCTATCAACCCCTGGGCTCTGCTCGGAGAATCAGCCCGCCCATTGCCTGCTTTCCTCTGTACCTTTTGCTAATCAGAGGGTCACATGGAAACCACACTCTCAGTTCAATGCCAATCGATTTTAACTCTTCCTTGTGCTAGATCAAAAACCTGGTACATACATTTTACACTAGATGTCGTTAGTTGTTTGAGTGTTGGTAAATAGATGGCGTTGTTCTCTTGAATTTTATTATTCGTTACAACACTTACAACCAATCAGCATGTGATCAGTCCTTTACAAATATTTTAAACTAGCTGACCCGGCTTCCACCTTGGGATACTTCGAAACCTCGTATGACCGAAAGGGGTCATACAGGGTTATCGCTTTAAACCATACATGCCCGCAATTTAATTTTCAAGAATGAATTAGCCAGATTTGTTGACATTTATGGTTACTACTTCGCTCCCTTAAGTAGTAGCGTGATGATATTTAGCCTATAACTTTCTTCGATAAACTATATAAAATCCTATATAAAAAACTTACACACAAAACTGTGCAGTTTCTGCGGTAGTGCGATCGTATAACTCCGGACATGTATCTGACCTAAAATGTGCTCAAAATGTGCTCTATACACGCAGTAGGTACACGTATCTTGGGTGTCTTTTGAGGATAGCACGGGGTGCTACCGCGGTGGACGAGCTCAAATTCACCAAGCATAGATAATTACAAAGCAATCCGCGGGCGCCAGAGCCTCGTTTCTCTTGCGATTTAGGTCCAAGATACGTGTCCGGAGTTACAGCATTATATGTACCTGTACCTTAATCAGAATACAACCAACAGATCCCTTTCATACCACTCCCAGGCCTACCTAATACCTATTGATACATTGGCCATTGTTGCTCTTATGCCCATACCATGATGTCATGGCCGCCTCTCGTCGCCACGTGACCAGACCTTGTGAGCCATAATTGGTAGATCTTTATCTGGATGATTAGCTTCATTGGCCTGCTGTTATTGTGTAGCTTATTGTGAACAAAACATAATGGGATATCATTTAACTAGATAGCATACATACATTATAATCACAGCCTTTATCTCCCGGAGGGTTAGGCAGAGGTGAATTAACACCCACATTTCACCAATCATTGTATTCGGTCCCACGTAATAGGGGGTGAACCTATTCCTGGTACTACTGTTTTTTTTTTATACCACTTAGGTGTCAGACAAGCACATGGCCCACCTGATGGGAAGTGGTCTTCCCATCAGGTGGGCCGTGTGCTTGTCTGCCACCTAAGTGGTATAAAAAAATACATAAAATTCGTAGAGCGCAAAACCGTCTGACTCATAAGTTTCTGCTTAACCTTCTGTGCATACAGCTTGAGGATATCATTACCAATTTATACTTTAATTAAGCAATTGTTATACACTCGTAAATTCATTTCTTTTGAGGTCATGCAGACGTTTTGGTGTCAATAATTGCCAGCGTTTGGACAGCGTTGTAAGATGACCTGTGTGCTGTGTGTTGGTGGGATGTCTTCAATGAAAGGTGGACTGTATTACAATAGTGCTTTACTGATAAAATTATAATATTATATTATAATATCGTAAAAAGAAAGTTCTAGATCGTAGACAATAATATATGACGTGTATCGCGCTATAGTCGCTCGCTGAGTGGTGTGACGTTGATGCCGAGGCGCGCGCGTGGCGGGCGGCGGGCGCGCGGGGTGCGGGCGCGCGCGAGCCGACGTCGTACGATGTCGAGCGAAGACGCCCGAACACTGTGTTTAACCCCCTTAAAATCCGTTCTTAGCGGTTGTCTACACCCTATAAGAGGCTGTCCATTAATCACAGGGGGGAGGTTCGGAAAAATCACGAAATATCACCAGGGGGAGGGAAGGGTAGGGTATATTGAGATATCACGTGTATTTATTTTTTCTTATAACTCGCGATCTTTTAATCATAATCATAATCATAATCATAAATCATTTTATTGCGATATATGGGTAGGTACACAGTTGTTACAATTTATGCATTAGATTCACCATATTTCAGCCAAATTGACATGCAATAATCTCATATTAGAGAATTGACAGCAAAAATGGGAATTTAATAATTAAGTATTAAGTATAATATGTTGTCAAAATTTTAGATGTCCGTGTTTCTTATAACAGTAGTAATAATTTTCATGCAAAATACATTAATTAGTCAATTACAATAGTCTTATCTAATAAAAATGTCATAAATTAATAAAATTAAAACATAATGCAAAGTAGAAATGTCAACAATAATAAAATTAAAACACAATATAAAATAACAATGTCAAAGTCATAACCATAGATTAATATATATACTAGAGGCACTAGAGGTCATAACTGAAATTTACTTAACCTACAGTGTGTTGTCATTTAAATAATCATTTACTGTGTAATAGCACCTATTTAACAAAATAATCTTAATTTCTTTTTTAAAAATATTTAGTTCTGATATTTCTCGGATTTTTCTTGGTAATTTATTATAAATTCTAGGAGCCATACACAAAAAGCTACTATTCATCAATGTCGATTTGTTTGATGGAATGCTTAAAATATTTTTTTTTCTTTTACTATTTAATTTAGTAAACAGATGCATGTTTTTCCTTACAAATAGCAGCACCTCCAGAATGTATATACATGGTAGTGTTAATACCTTTAACTGTGAGAAGTAAGGTTTACAGCTGTCTGTCGGTTTTAAATGGCATATAGACCTTATACACCTCTTTTGTGCCACGAATGCGTCTTCATTATCGGATGAGTTGCCCCAGAACATGATACCATATCTCAAGAGAGGTGCAACATAACCATTATAAGCCGTCAGAACGGTTGCCTGGCTAGCTGATTTTCCTAGCATGTAAAGTGCATATGAAAATGAATGAACTTTCTTAGACAGTGATTCAATATGGTTTTTCCAACGTAGGTTGTTATCAATGTTCAGACCCAAAAACTTTGTCGTGCTAACCTCCACAATCTTTTTATTAAAATAATTTATGTCGATATTTTGAATTTTATTCACTCTATTTCTAAATGTCATAAGATTTGTCTTATCAATATTAATATTTAAATTGTTTAATGTCAACCAATTAATTGTATTATTTAATGTCATATTTACTTCTCGTTCTAATTGCACTTTATTATTCCCAGTAAAAACAATTGTACTGTCATCTGCAAATAAAACCGTGTCATAATGAGTTACTTTAGGTAGGTCATTTATATAAATATTGAACAACAGTGGACCAAGTACACTACCTTGCGGAACACCAAATGTAACACTTCTACACGTTGATGTGTATTCAACGACTTTCTTTGATGTGTTACATATCTTTGTAATTTGAGTGACTTGGGTCCTATTGCTCAGGTATGATTTTATTAAGTCATAGACATTACCTCTGACTCCATAGGCGTATAATTTTCGTAATAAAATTTTATGGTCAACACAATCAAAGGCCTTTGTTAGATCCATGAACAACGCACACACTTGATATCCACTATCTAAGTTTGTTAGTACCGTGGACAAAACCTATAGACTGCCATATCGATAGATTTATTTTTCCTAAATCCTACTTGCTCGGTACAAAATAAATTATGGTCTTCAAAGTAATTATAGATACAGTTATGTATCACCTTCTCAAAAATTTTTGAAACAACAGGCACTAGTGCTATAGGGCGATAATTATGCATACTGTCTCTTTCGTTTTTCTTAAACAACGGTTTGACTATGGTCAATTTTAATTGATCAGGAAAAACACCATTCGTTATACACAAATTTATGATGTGACTCAGTATATGGGATAGTGCAACGGAAACGAGCTTTATTATTTTAGTTGATATACCATCATATCCAGTACTATTTGTATTTTTCAAACTTAATATAATTTTATGTATGTCATTAGGCACAGTGGGCGTCATAAATATAGAATTCAATTCGTATGTCATTTCTGTTTTGTGGTCAATTGATAAACTTTGGTGGATTGGGTCAGTGAAAAAAGTATTAAAACAATTTGCAATTTGTAAAGGTTCTTGTATAATGTTGCCGTCTACAGTAAAATTAAACTGCCGTCGGCAGTAAAATTGAAATAAATTTTCAAATTATATTTTCTTTTAAGCGTGATTTACAATTAAATCTGTTTCCGGGTATTTAAAATAGACCTCGTTGAGAATTTCGTTTTAAAATAGTCAGTATATTATATTTTTTTACAAAAGTTTATCTATTATTAGTTATGCGTGTGTGTGTGTGCTTAGTATGCTTGTACTCCCTCACACTAAAATGGCTGGACGGATTTTAGTGGGACTGGAGCATCCAGAATTACCATCTTAATGATCCACAGCATCTGGATAGGAGGCCTGTATATTCTGAACTTTACTCTATCTTCTTTACCATCCAGCGGGCTTAGTAATTTCATGGACAGAATAAAAAAAAAATATCCAGATTCGAACTAATGGTCTTGACAGCCCTAGGCCTTGTAGTACCAGTCGCTCTCCAAAAACAGACCCAAAAGTCTTGGTTGCTTGCATGTTTTGTAAGAATCTATGTTTGGTGATAGTCTACCGCTGTAGCACCCCGTTCTATCCTCAAACGACACCCAAGAAACGTGTAGGTACTGCGCGTATAGAGCACATTTTAGGTACCTACAAGATATACGCGTAGACCGGTATGGTATGGTCTGCTGTTCAACCAACGACGTTCTTACTCCCGTAATATATGGATGAGCAGCAAGTCTAAAATGGCCACTTTGAGCGATTCCGCTAAAAACGGGTAACTTTATGAATTTCCAGTAGATTTCATAGATTCCTATGAAATTCGTAAAATCATCACTCAAATGAGCAAAATCACAACAATTCATTTACTATGCAGATTCTAATTTCGTGTAAACGCCGCATGACAAAATGTTATCCTAATACGATTTCAATAAAGTGGCCTTTTTAGACCTGCAAATCTGAGTTCACATTATTGGCTTAAAGGTGAAAACCTCAGATGTACCTACTGGGATTATTGCTAAAAGGTGATGACGCAGTTACTCATGCAATGATAACAAATCTTCTAGAAATTACAGAACTACGAGTACAAGCGAGCAGTAGAATCTGGTTCGCACTGAAAACTATTACTATAAATTTTTCTTTCAACTGGCACTAGTTAGTTGCTTCCGCACATCTTGATGTCACACTTAGATCTTATTACGTTCGCCATAAGGTACATAATATTACATTTCCTATGACCAGTCCATTCTTCCTTCACGTGATTTTAATGTAGGGCTTAAGGTTAGGTCATGGGGGAAGTTAGAAGGGACTTTTGGTGTGGATTTTCATCCTTATAGATAAAGACCGTTTAATCTGATGGGCCGCAGAGAGGGATTCCCAGAGACCTAAGAGACAACATAGAAAACCTCTTATCGAGGATTAAAATACCCCCTCCCTTATGGAAAATTGACTTCTTATGATTAAACACAAGCATAAACTAAGGACCATGACCATAAATAATTGTTTTTTTTCTTCTTTTTCAGATAAAGAAGCGCCATCTACGTGTTCATACCAAGAAGTGCCTTAAAATCTGTGTTAAAGTCCTCATAGAAAAAGGATAGAAATATATACGGCAAGGTGCTAAAGCAAGACAGCACCACTTCCTCATATCAGTGCCTATATTGATGGAAATATTTTGTATACTGTTCGAAATTCAAATAATCTTTGCTGTTTTCGAGACGTTACTCTAAAAGTTGGAGATATTTGTCAAGTTCGGCTATTCTTTGTTAATGGTAAGTTTTTTTAAATTATTTGTACTTATTTAAAATCGCACGCCGTCTTGGGACCCGATTACCGGGTGCAAGGTTACTCAAAAAGGCATTTCTTTCGCACCCCGGCTGACGGTGTCGGTGGCCCTATCGAATCCCGAAAAGGGAGTGAGAGCATTGCCAGGTCTTGGGGTGACAGACGGCCGTACCTATCAACCCCTGGGCTCTGCTCGGAGAATCAGCCCGCCCATTGCCTGCTTTCCTCTGTACCTTTTGCTAATCAGAGGGTCACATGGAAACCACACTCTCAGTTCAATGCCAATCGATTTTAACTCTTCCTTGTGCTAGATCAAAAACCTGGTACATACATTTTACACTAGATGTCGTTAGTTGTTTGAGTGTTGGTAAATAGATGGCGTTGTTCTCTTGAATTTTATTATTCGTTACAACACTTACAACCAATCAGCATGTGATCAGTCCTTTACAAATATTTTAAACTAGCTGACCCGGCTTCCACCTTGGGATACTTCGAAACCTCGTATGACCGAAAGGGGTCATACAGGGTTATCGCTTTAAACCATACATGCCCGCAATTTAATTTTCAAGAATGAATTAGCCAGATTTGTTGACATTTATGGTTACTACTTCGCTCCCTTAAGTAGTAGCGTGATGATATTTAGCCTATAACTTTCTTCGATAAACTATATAAAATCCTATATAAAAAACTTACACACAAAACTGTGCAGTTTCTGCGGTAGTGCGATCGTATAACTCCGGACATGTATCTGACCTAAAATGTGCTCAAAATGTGCTCTATACACGCAGTAGGTACACGTATCTTGGGTGTCTTTTGAGGATAGCACGGGGTGCTACCGCGGTGGACGAGCTCAAATTCACCAAGCATAGATAATTACAAAGCAATCCGCGGGCGCCAGAGCCTCGTTTCTCTTGCGATTTAGGTCCAAGATACGTGTCCGGAGTTACAGCATTATATGTACCTGTACCTTAATCAGAATACAACCAACAGATCCCTTTCATACCACTCCCAGGCCTACCTAATACCTATTGATACATTGGCCATTGTTGCTCTTATGCCCATACCATGATGTCATGGCCGCCTCTCGTCGCCACGTGACCAGACCTTGTGAGCCATAATTGGTAGATCTTTATCTGGATGATTAGCTTCATTGGCCTGCTGTTATTGTGTAGCTTATTGTGAACAAAACATAATGGGATATCATTTAACTAGATAGCATACATACATTATAATCACAGCCTTTATCTCCCGGAGGGTTAGGCAGAGGTGAATTAACACCCACATTTCACCAATCATTGTATTCGGTCCCACGTAATAGGGGGTGAACCTATTCCTGGTACTACTGTTTTTTTTTTATACCACTTAGGTGTCAGACAAGCACATGGCCCACCTGATGGGAAGTGGTCTTCCCATCAGGTGGGCCGTGTGCTTGTCTGCCACCTAAGTGGTATAAAAAAATACATAAAATTCGTAGAGCGCAAAACCGTCTGACTCATAAGTTTCTGCTTAACCTTCTGTGCATACAGCTTGAGGATATCATTACCAATTTATACTTTAATTAAGCAATTGTTATACACTCGTAAATTCATTTCTTTTGAGGTCATGCAGACGTTTTGGTGTCAATAATTGCCAGCGTTTGGACAGCGTTGTAAGATGACCTGTGTGCTGTGTGTTGGTGGGATGTCTTCAATGAAAGGTGGACTGTATTACAATAGTGCTTTACTGATAAAATTATAATATTATATTATAATATCGTAAAAAGAAAGTTCTAGATCGTAGACAATAATATATGACGTGTATCGCGCTATAGTCGCTCGCTGAGTGGTGTGACGTTGATGCCGAGGCGCGCGCGTGGCGGGCGGCGGGCGCGCGGGGTGCGGGCGCGCGCGAGCCGACGTCGTACGATGTCGAGCGAAGACGCCCGAACACTGTGTTTAACCCCCTTAAAATCCGTTCTTAGCGGTTGTCTACACCCTATAAGAGGCTGTCCATTAATCACAGGGGGGAGGTTCGGAAAAATCACGAAATATCACCAGGGGGAGGGAAGGGTAGGGTATATTGAGATATCACGTGTATTTATTTTTTCTTATAACTCGCGATCTTTTAATCATAATCATAATCATAATCATAAATCATTTTATTGCGATATATGGGTAGGTACACAGTTGTTACAATTTATGCATTAGATTCACCATATTTCAGCCAAATTGACATGCAATAATCTCATATTAGAGAATTGACAGCAAAAATGGGAATTTAATAATTAAGTATTAAGTATAATATGTTGTCAAAATTTTAGATGTCCGTGTTTCTTATAACAGTAGTAATAATTTTCATGCAAAATACATTAATTAGTCAATTACAATAGTCTTATCTAATAAAAATGTCATAAATTAATAAAATTAAAACATAATGCAAAGTAGAAATGTCAACAATAATAAAATTAAAACACAATATAAAATAACAATGTCAAAGTCATAACCATAGATTAATATATATACTAGAGGCACTAGAGGTCATAACTGAAATTTACTTAACCTACAGTGTGTTGTCATTTAAATAATCATTTACTGTGTAATAGCACCTATTTAACAAAATAATCTTAATTTCTTTTTTAAAAATATTTAGTTCTGATATTTCTCGGATTTTTCTTGGTAATTTATTATAAATTCTAGGAGCCATACACAAAAAGCTACTATTCATCAATGTCGATTTGTTTGATGGAATGCTTAAAATATTTTTTTTTCTTTTACTATTTAATTTAGTAAACAGATGCATGTTTTTCCTTACAAATAGCAGCACCTCCAGAATGTATATACATGGTAGTGTTAATACCTTTAACTGTGAGAAGTAAGGTTTACAGCTGTCTGTCGGTTTTAAATGGCATATAGACCTTATACACCTCTTTTGTGCCACGAATGCGTCTTCATTATCGGATGAGTTGCCCCAGAACATGATACCATATCTCAAGAGAGGTGCAACATAACCATTATAAGCCGTCAGAACGGTTGCCTGGCTAGCTGATTTTCCTAGCATGTAAAGTGCATATGAAAATGAATGAACTTTCTTAGACAGTGATTCAATATGGTTTTTCCAACGTAGGTTGTTATCAATGTTCAGACCCAAAAACTTTGTCGTGCTAACCTCCACAATCTTTTTATTAAAATAATTTATGTCGATATTTTGAATTTTATTCACTCTATTTCTAAATGTCATAAGATTTGTCTTATCAATATTAATATTTAAATTGTTTAATGTCAACCAATTAATTGTATTATTTAATGTCATATTTACTTCTCGTTCTAATTGCACTTTATTATTCCCAGTAAAAACAATTGTACTGTCATCTGCAAATAAAACCGTGTCATAATGAGTTACTTTAGGTAGGTCATTTATATAAATATTGAACAACAGTGGACCAAGTACACTACCTTGCGGAACACCAAATGTAACACTTCTACACGTTGATGTGTATTCAACGACTTTCTTTGATGTGTTACATATCTTTGTAATTTGAGTGACTTGGGTCCTATTGCTCAGGTATGATTTTATTAAGTCATAGACATTACCTCTGACTCCATAGGCGTATAATTTTCGTAATAAAATTTTATGGTCAACACAATCAAAGGCCTTTGTTAGATCCATGAACAACGCACACACTTGATATCCACTATCTAAGTTTGTTAGTACCGTGGACAAAACCTATAGACTGCCATATCGATAGATTTATTTTTCCTAAATCCTACTTGCTCGGTACAAAATAAATTATGGTCTTCAAAGTAATTATAGATACAGTTATGTATCACCTTCTCAAAAATTTTTGAAACAACAGGCACTAGTGCTATAGGGCGATAATTATGCATACTGTCTCTTTCGTTTTTCTTAAACAACGGTTTGACTATGGTCAATTTTAATTGATCAGGAAAAACACCATTCGTTATACACAAATTTATGATGTGACTCAGTATATGGGATAGTGCAACGGAAACGAGCTTTATTATTTTAGTTGATATACCATCATATCCAGTACTATTTGTATTTTTCAAACTTAATATAATTTTATGTATGTCATTAGGCACAGTGGGCGTCATAAATATAGAATTCAATTCGTATGTCATTTCTGTTTTGTGGTCAATTGATAAACTTTGGTGGATTGGGTCAGTGAAAAAAGTATTAAAACAATTTGCAATTTGTAAAGGTTCTTGTATAATGTTGCCGTCTACTTTTATGTGGTCAATTTGATCATTTAGTGCATTATTCTTTTTTACGATATTTAGTATTCTAGCATTAAATAAAGAAAAAAAATACACGTGATTTTGGCTAGGGGGGAGGGGGTAGTCTAAAACCTCACCACGTATCACCATGGGGGAGGGGGGTTAAAAAATTGCTAAAAAAAATCACGTGATTAATGGACAGCTCTACCTGCCCAAGTTGTAGGTGTTAACTAACTAACCTAAGCTGGTTGTGGTGCACCAGCTTGCAGTGAGCAAGCTGGTGCACCACAACAGCAGGTGATCCACCTGACGAGGCTCTGGCGTAGGCTTTCCTCTAGAGTTTGGAAGTTTAGATGACAGTCGCTATTATACATAATATACTCCATACCTCTGTTTATCTATACAAATAAATAAAATTGGAGTCTGTTCGTATCGATACAATAATAGATTAATGAAACAGAAAAAGATATTTCTAAAATATTTTTATTTTTGTCTGTAACCTCCGAAACGGCTGGACCTATTTTGATGGGATTTTCACTGTAGGTGTCCGATGTGATGAGGTATAACTTAGGCTATTTTTATTTTAGAAATAATTTTAGGGATCCGCGCAAATAAATTAAAACCCATATCGATGAAGTCGCGGACAGTGTTAGTTATAAAAATGTCATACATACATACATACATAATAATCACGCCTTTATCCCCGAAGGGTTAGGCAGAGGTCCAATCATTGTATTAGGTGCCACGTAGTAGGAGGTGAGCCTATTGCCGTATTCCGGGCACTATTGTTGACTCGAACCATGTATCTGAGGCTGAGTCTGGGCTGTATATATATCTGATGTCACAGTCCTGTCCTTTAGTAGCCTTGTACGACACCGCATAGGAAGAGATGGGGTGGCCCCAATTCTAGTCTGCTAGGTACAGCGACTAAATAAATGTGATGTGTATTAATATATTGTCATTGTACTTTACAAAATTCGCGACGCCAATTGCAAAGCGGTTTAATTCGCTCCAATAAATGCCAATTAAAAAGCTGCCCATAAACGCGCTCCTTGATTACACGTGATTACTAGTAATTGTCGTGGGCATACTTACCGCTTGCGGGGACAAGGGCACCATGAGATTTTGGTAACAATAGCACGTACTGCAAATATTTGCACTGAGCGGGATTCGAACCCAGGACCTTTGACTTAGTAGTTGAGATCCATCGCCAGGACACACAGCTCGTATAAATTGCTAATTGCCGCTAAATTCCAATCTCAGGTTCTTTAAAGGGGGTGTAAAAAGGCTTACTATGGCTTATTCCCAATATTCCCAACGACCGCCATTGAAACTGGCACCACTGGAGGTCGTTGGGAAAAAATCCATATCCATACTTAATATGATAAATGCGAAAGTAACTCTGTGTTTTTTTATAACCGACATCCACGCGGGCGGAGCTGCGGTTAACAGCTAGTTTGCAATATTTTCCCAACCGCCCCTAGTGGTTGCCGTACAAAACAAAACCTGATCTTATTCCCAACGGCCACTGGCCACTACTAATGGCAAAATTTGGTCACAACAGACAAAATTTTGCGTTTGAAAACTCACAAGGGTGGGTTGCAGTCAAAAGACGAACTACACATAAAAAAAAGAAAACAAATCGACCAATCATATCAACCCTTTCAACGAAATAAAAAGGTCCTAAACAACATCACAAACACTTGACAGTACAGTGATTTTCCTCTCAACTGTCATTGTCACTTACACCTTTTGGCTGCGTAAACATCCATATGCAGAACCTTCGCAGTCTTGGACAGAACCCATCGCCATTCGTATTGACCCGACGATTGTATGACCCTGCGCCGGCCAAGTGGTCCCAATTCCCAACATCCACACGACGTTCGCATCCCAGTACGCGATTGGCCAGTGAATTAAAGACAATATTGCGTACCTACTTGCTCGTTTGACCGTCTACACATGTACCCTCAATTTAGCAATAGACGCTGAAGTACTTGACGTCCTCGCTCGCCCGTGCTTCGCGATAATTTGATTTGAATTTCGAAATAATACGAACGGAAATCAGAAATCTCCCGCGCATTCTGATTTTTTTAAAAATCGAACGTATTTTGTTTTTTTCAAAATGGTTGATTGAAATGATTTTTTTTAAAGACGGAGACGGCAGGGGAGAGAATCTTTATATGTCTTTCGCCAATATGGCTTTGTAAAAAGAAATTGTGCTGAAAATCGGACTATTTTGTATGTGATCTTGTGTGTTACTAGAGACTCGATATAAAGGTGAGATTCTGTGGATTGTATGTGATATTTGTTTCTGCTGTAAACAGGTTTTTTCTCTGTTATGAGAATTTTCTTTTTTTAATCATTCACTTACTAACTATTATAGATAACACATTTCACATTATTAATTTAGAATGGCAGTGAGGTTTAGAAATCCAAAAAACTACCATTACCTTATTAATTATCATCTCTACTACATGAAGCCCTCAAACTAAACTAAATGCGCAAAAAGGAAACGCAATTGTAAGAAAACTAATCTCACCTTGCCTTTTGACTTTTCACCCTCATCTCTCAAGTATCACTGCAGATTTTTTTTTTTTTAGTTTTCTAACAACAGTGAATTTCATTCCAGAATACACTTTTTTGAATTTTCAAAAAGTCTTCTTTGTTAAGGATTGCATCTTTATTAACCTTCTCTTCGGTATTTAGAAAAGCCCTCCAATTTCACAAGGTTTATGTTTACTGTTAGATGCAGCCATATCCCTTAGTCTCACGTTTAAAAGAGAAGAAGCGGCGGGTTTAAAAAAAGATCCAATTGAAGTGTTCCACCAGACTGCAGACTAAACACCAAATATCTTTTTGCTTACCAAATTGGATAAAATAAATACTCACCAAATATGAAATCTGCTCACACAATATTTGATCGGCATTTATCCATGGACTTGACTTTGGATTGCCATGGTGCTACTTGCCCACATACATTTACTCCGGAGGAATTCATGAGTGCCTCTAAGAACGCGATAAAGGTGACTGCACATTGGGCAAACATAATCTGACAAATAATTATGCCGTCTACACGACAGAAGAAGATGCATTTGTTATTTTTTTTTTGGAAAATATTGTCTGGTGATCTATTTTACCCAGTGCCCCGAATACGAAAAATATTCGAAGAACGATGCAAGAGAACGGAGCATTGCAATTGGTAGGCTTCACACACACACAGATTCACAGTAGGCAGGCGGGTGCAGCCAGGCGAAGTTTACGGTCAAATTTGAATATTTTTCGTGCTCGGGGCACTGGATTAAATAGCGTCGTAGGGTGCTTATATGAAGAAACAGGTTACCGGTGTGGGCTAGCTGCCCCGACAAGTTTCCATAGCAACAAAAATGATGATAGTTCGTCGTTTACGTTCTAACACCACATATGGTAAAAAAAACAATTGCAACGCATTCACGCCCTTATGTTCAAATACACAAGGGCGAGAATACTTTCTGATGTTTTTTTGACAAACGACGAATTGACATGATGGCAACCGATAGCCGAAATCGGTAGCCTGTTTATTTATATAAGCACCCGTAGGAAGGATTTGTTTTCAACCCTTCCTTCTTTTAGACCGATTTTACATAGTGTTTTTCCCTCTGCCTTCACCTCTTTTTTCCTTTTCCTATTTGTCTCTTTTTTTTTCTGCCTTTTTCCTCTTCCCTCTGGCTAGAGATTGCAATCCCGCGGTGCGGGATCCGCAACCCAGCTGAATTTCGCGTCATTATAGCCCCTGCTGGATCCCCACAATATCTAACAGATCCGCAATTTATGTTTGCCTGTAAGAAATTGCCGCAGCGCGATAAGGCCACCATTTGTATGGGCCAAATGTATTGTATTTCTCATTATGTGTCATATTCTTGGTGTACATACAATCAAAAATATTAATGTTTCGTGTTATTCGTTTATAATTATGAAAGGCGTCGCATAAGGCAGCAATTCCAATGAATTTGCACCACCTGATGCTTGCGGATTCGCATTGCGGATCCAAAAGATGTTGTGGGATCCCACAGGGCCTAAAATGATTCGGGTTACAGCTGGATTGCGGGATCCCGCACTGCGGGTTTGCAATCTCTACCTCTGCCTAACCCTCCAGGGATAAAGAAGTGATTGTATGTATGTATGTTTACATAGTGCGCTGTAGGCATATGACAAAGCAGCATAAAAATAATGCATTTCTCATTTATGTATTCCAAGAACAGGAGACCGTCCATCGAGCCATTTAAACTTGTCAGTTGAAGTCACATTTTATTTATTGATTGATGTTAACGACCATTCGACGAACCACTGGTGTCCACTCTTAAATGATTTCAAGGTATCAGAAAAGATCTTTTGACTTGTGCAATTCTTTTAATAATGCTTAAGAACAGTTCAGAGACTCGCAATTTCCTTCTTTTGAAAGATCATTCATCCTTTGCTCTTTTTACTACCGCTTTTTTATGGAGTGGATGACGACACGCGAAAGTTCGATTAAAACTTTCGAAACTGAAAGGACTATAAAGCTACATGTCCAAGTTTCAATTCGTCATATAAATTAGAACGGATGTTGTAGACTTGCAAAATTTCGCTCCAAAACCAGGGGTTTTCGCAATTTACTGAAGAACTACTGAATTGATTGTCAGCTACTAGAACTCATTCGATCTGTATTTTATAAACACAAATTTTATATGGCACATTTTTATACAACCTCAAGTTTTCTATTTAATCGAGAAAAACTGTTTTCGGTACTTTTTAGCCTCCGTAGTGACAATGGTGTAGGTAACAGGTGTAGGTAGCTATTTTGTAGGTAACAAAAAAGTGGTCAACTTTGGAGGAATATCCTCCAAAGTTGACCACTTTTTTGTTACCTACAAAATAGCATAAAGAAGTCGCTACTTACAATTTGCTCTATAAAGGGTGGGCCGTGCGATTCCTCGACGATTAAACCGACATTTTTTTCATTGAAACTCATGTAATAACAATACTTCTCATTTTTCCAGGAGCCGTAGTACACCGCCGCCGCAAGGCTGCAACGAGACACAGAATCGACATTCGGTTCACACCTCGCCAATTGTGCCCCATGGAGACCATCCTCAACCGAACACATTTGATCGGAAACCGCTGCACCAAGAACTTCCCTGGTCTCGACCCCCACATACAGCATACCAACCGGTTTTATTCAAACATGCTCCTGAAAATCGAGAACGAACTTCTTCAGAGTCACCGTCAAAGAGAACCCACAGGAATCAAGAAATTATACAATTCCTTCTTCGTTTTGTTTTAACGTGCTGGTTGTGGAATTCATCATCATCATCTCATCATCATTTAGTGTCAATAGTGTAGTGATAATGGCCAAGTTGTGATGGAATTGTATTCACTGGAGAAGGACTTTACTATGCACGATAGCCGCAAGGAGGACAGCTTCACTTGGGAGTCGAGTGTTAGACTTGCGCTGGTCGGTCGTGAAGAAGATCTGGGAATGTATCTAGAAGAGAGGGAAGGGAGGAAAAGGAAGTGGCAGGGAGAAGGGAAGATGATGAGGCGGGATGAGAGCGAAGAGAAGGAGCAGAGGAAGGTGCCGCCAAAGAAAGTTATGGGTGAGTAGTCTTTGTTTTAGTTAATTAAGTTTTTAGGACGTCAGCAGATTTTCTTCTTCTTTCGTATCAATCATTCACTTTTCACAGAAGTTAAGTGGTTCGAGTATACAATTCTGCCTGAAATTCTTCTATTCCGATTTCAATTTATAGAAATACGTTGTTCTACAAAAAACGACTACACGTATACATTCGCACGCAAGTACATACCTATACCTATCCAGAATTGAATGAAGCATTCTGGTCTCATTCGAGTATATTGTACGGTGTGGATTGTGGTCAAATAGCACATTTTGAGCTCACACCATGAACTATAAAAACAGGTCAATAATAGAACGGCTGTCATAGTAGCAACTGCATAAATAACTTTGTAATCCCATATAAATATATAGGATTACAAACTTATATTCGCAGTTGGTAGAATGAGTAAAAAGTAAACATGAGGATTGCAGTTAGTAGAATGACAGCCATTCAATTATTGACCTGTTTTAAGAGTTTATGGTAAGTCGGGTAAATGACCGAGTAAACATAACGATTACTGCTATGGTTAGAGACGAAAGTATACAACCCCGAGTTTTTAGCTGCTTTACTAATATCCTGTAGGAATATCTGGATAGAAAGAAGCCTATATTCAAACAGATCAATAAAGATACGATTCCGAAGCCGACCGCTTACGACAACTGCATGACTGTAACTATAGCGTGCAGCGTACCCATTACTTGATAAACTCCGATACGGATAAAGGGGACCATTGTGAAGCCGCAATGAATCTCGCGTATCTGCTGCGTCTGCAGTTGTCGTATGCGGTCACATTCGGAATCATACCTTGATTAAATTAACCTATTGCATTGGATATAGGCCTTTCCCAATGTGCACCATTTCTCTGATGCTCCGCCTTCCGCATACATTCTCGCTGTCTCCACTCTAGGACTAGTTTGCTCCAATCGGTCCTTCGACAGATGTAGCCAGCCCACTGGCACGTCAGCTTGCTTATTCTGCGTACTATACCGGTAACTTTATTTCTTTGTCGGATGTACCTCGTTCCGATTTTTTTTCTTCACAGAGACTCCAAGCCTATATTACGCAGGGATAATGTAGAATTTTTGCAATCTCAAAACCTAAGAACTACTGGACCGCGATAATTTCCATGAAGCGGCTTCCATTCTGTCCTACGCAACGCACTGGCGATATCGTAGTACTGTAATCAGACCAGCCACAATCACATACAATCATTATCTGGCCAACGAACTGCCACTTGTCTAGGGGGGCAGATTGCCGAACTTTGTAGGGCTCCCAACTACCCGCAACGATTGTCATAGTTGTCATGTTTACTTACGTTTTTCCTGGAAGACATGTTCTTACCGACTCAGATAAATGTCCGTCAAAACATAACGATCACTATGAATAGTGAAGAAAGTATAGGCAGTATAGGTACCTTCAATAAGACATTATTCTATGTTATGTTGACATTAGAGCGCCCACATATCACAATGATTAATCTATATTGTAGACTGGATAAGCCTTTCATCGAAGTGCAAATGTAACCCTATCTCTACACACGTCCCTTTATAAAGAATTCACACGAAGTCTGTTCGATATTTCTCTCCACTTTTTGCTACTAGTAAAGTTGCATGCTGATCGGTGTTCTACCTCGTATCTTCAAGAGACAAACGAATCCCTGGTGCTCGCGGTTTGTTTTGTGATAAATCTATGAATGGTGAATTGGAGCTCGTTGCTATCTTTTTGATTTTTTGATCACATCTTATGTAGATCCAAGACATAATGTCCCGAGGTATATCCTACTCAATAACTGACGAGGCCCTGGCGCATGCATTTCTCCTTGAGGGTCCCCTCCCAAAAAGCCACATCTAAAAAAATTAAGAAAAGGACTAGGAAGGGAATAATTTCATAACTCAGTCCACTCATTATTATATTAATCGATCGACTTCGTACGGATCTCGGTGGCTTAGTGGTCAGAGCATTTCCCTGTAAGGGAAAGATCGCGGGTTCGAGTCCCGTCCAAGGTCGATTCTCTTTTATCTTTCTTAATCAATTTGAACAGTTAGCATAATAAATGCTTAAAAATTTAATTCAAATATTTTAACTTTTCAATTAGACGGCTTTAAATCAGCTTCTTCTCTCCTTTCAACTTCACTGAGTCTAACTCTATTTAGGCACAAAACTTCACCACATTTTAATATATTAATAATTGATGTAATCTATGCGCAAGCGCTGATAACGTGACGATAGAGTTATGATTTGTGTTCCAAACAGTCACGATCGGATCGCCGCGTCTGGCTAACGTATTGCCTTTTGATCACACGATTGTCTTGTGCCCAGTTCTTTGTGCCCCAAAAAGTGCTGAACCAAATTTGATCTGTGTTTGTTTAGTGCGTTCAAATAAGTGATAGTAGCTATCAATTAGAGGACATTGGACAGTCTGTATTTACCTTTCGATGTTGATCTAAGTTAATATTTGCTATAGGTGTACTAGATATAGATACTATTGGAGTAACTGAATTTTCTTGACTCAGAGAGCATGTTAAGTCATCACCGTCGATCCAAATCTGGTTGCAGGGAGCGCTAATAAATCCGACCTTTTCTTCTTCTTCATCCTAGCGTTAATCCCAGTTGCATCCGAAGCTTTCACCTCGGAGTCTGGGGTCCGCTTTACCAGTCTAACTGCGGATTTGGCTGGACTTTCCGTAAAGCGACTGCCGTCTGTCCTCCACAACCCAATGGCGACATTGGGTGATACCGAAGCATTGCACCCGAGGAGCAATCACGAAATCGGAGATGACCCTGGGCCAGCCGGGGTGCGAGCGAAATGCCTTATGGGACACTTTATAGCCAGGCTTCTGAGACATGAGGCGGCGTACGGTTTTAATAGGTACCCGAGGTATGCGTAGATTTCCGCGAGGAATTAAAGGAGATCAGGAGGGGAAAGGTGCTCAAACATAGTCTCACTGCAATTTCATGTGGAGTAGAGAGAAGGTCGAGTCCCGCCTGAGCTGGATTTTGCTTTTTCCTTAATTAAGGTTGAGATAAATCTCACGGCTCATCAAGGGAAAAATCCTAACGTCATTCATGGATGCTCCCTATTACTATTAGATAATCTCCCCTGTGAAGTGTAGCACAATAATGTTTTGTTTCGTACAATCTAGTTTTACATTGCTATCATGCCCGTATACTCGTTCACTGCCTTATAAATTAAACAATACTATCTCTACAATGCATAATTCTATAACAGTGTGTTTTTAAAAAGGTATAAATTATATAGTCAATAACAGATATATCTGATATGTATCACTATGTCGGCCCGTATCTGATAAGTTACGGAGATAGAAATATCATATTTTTGGTCGTCATTCTCGGATTGCCAAGAGCTTCAGTAAGCTCTTTACCAAATCGAATATCAAAAGCGGCATTGATAGGATCTTACCAAATTTGGATAGGTAGGGGGGACACTACTGACGGTGGAGGTGAGCGCTGATGCATCACAAGGTGGCTCTGTGATCATGAATCAAAATTTGTTATGGATAGTACATATAAGAAGCAGCAAATTATCAGTAATAGCTTTAGCGCGAAAAGACTCCGGAGTCTTTTCGCGTTCAAGAATTTCATTTTCATCACTGGATGAAGTCATTTTAAGATTAAGAAATGAGCAAAAGCTTTTACAAGAAAAATTGCACAGAAAAATGGCGGCTTTTTTTTCTTAATTTAAACTGAGCCACATTCCATCCAGCCAGTGATTACATTTAGGTGGCTTTTAGTACGTTTCTATAGTGAGAGTGTGCAACCTCTTTGCATGTTTTACTACAATACATACATTTGAGCATGTTCCAAATTAAAATTTTTTTTCATCCCACCATCTCGGAAAGAGTACTTTTTTTCTTCGATATCTGAGTGTAAAAGTCGTTTTTACCCTCTAGAGTGGTAAAGTAAATTTGAATTTAGAACATCGTGTGTACTAGGTTTGTGAACTCAAAACATCATTAAACCTATTTACTTCTACCTCTATGGTGCCGATTTATCATACAACTTTTTTTTAATTTATGAAAAACTCAACTCGGAACCTCCTTAGTGTACCTACTTTTTTTTTAATTTGCTTTGCGCGCATAATTTTTTTTTCACGTCCTATGGTTGAACATTGTTGTTGAATTTTATTTGTTGATATTTTATTATTAGTATTATTACACATAATTATTATACAGCCTCCGTGGCGTAGTGGTAGTGAACGTGGCCGCAACGCAGGAGGCGCGGGTCCGATCCCCGCTCAGTGCAAATATTTGTATGCATAAAAAGTTCAACAACAACGGTCTAGCTGCAATGCTTCGATATCGCCTAATGTCACCATTGGGTTGTGGAGGTCACATGGCAGTCGCTTTACGGAAAATATCGAGGTCCAGCCAAATCCGCAGTTAAGACTGGTAAAGCGGACCCCGAACTCCGAGGTGAAAGCTTCGGATGCGACTGGGAATTAACGCTAGGAAGAAGAAGCATTTCATTATTTCCTCGCTGAGGTGGGATGAAAAGTTACGTGTTGCACTCGAGTGCAAAGATTTTACACCTTGTGCTCTTTTGATTCCCTCGCTAACGCTCAAGATTCTAATTTATGAATCACTCGCTATGCTCGTGATTCAAATTTAGAATCTTTCGCTTGCTCGGTCATCAAAACTGAGCACGCGGTTAAAAAGCAACTTTGCACTCTTGTATAACAAATAACTATTACAACACACCTGCTTATAAAAGTGATATTATTTTACCGCAATTAGGCACGTAATGACACCTATTATCAAACTGTGACTTTTTCATTGCTATTATTCACAAGTGAGTTATAGATTCTTTTTTATATTTTATAGGAAGTGTCTATAACTGTCTATGTTCTTAAAAAAGTTTTGATACAAAAAATAACGTGTTTAATAGTACGAATAAATTAATACGCCTATTGTATGGTCATTTGATGCATTTTCGTATTTAAATAAATAATTTCAACTTGTAATACTTAATAAACAAAATTTTCACTCAAATTTAACTTTTTTTTTTCTCTAAGTACAGAAAAAAAAACAGAGTAAAAAAAAGTTAAGTTCAAACCTAATTTTTTTTTAAATATGGTCGACCGCCATTGTTAAATGCGCGCGCATAGGAAAACGAATTAATTTAGTATTGTTTATTTAGTATTTGTAGTATTATTTTATTCGCAAGTGTGTTGTAAAACGTCGTATGGCACGTGTGAGCATGATGATTACCGTCCTCGGCTGTCTTAAGACCCTCGCCTGGCGGCTCGGGTCTCAATGGCGCCTCGGCGGTAATCACCAACGTTGCTCACTTGTACCATAATGTCCTATTATGCACTCAGTGAAATAAAGAGCGTTTTATTCACTGTTTTTGATGAATCACGGGCCCTTTTTCGAGTGTCAATGGTGAAAAGGTCTATGACTACCTCTCGCCTCTTACCTCTCGCCACAGTCAGGGAGTTCATCCCCACACGTTGTGACTGGAAACCGTACGCACAGTCAGGTATGAAAGGCACTTCATCCCCCGCACGCTTAAACTGTGGAATGAACTCCCTGACGTGGTTTTTCCAAGCGACTACAGTATGAGGTTCTTCAAGATGGGCATTAGAAAGTTCTTACGGGGTCGGCAGCGCGAGTGTGACGCCCTTGCTGTTGCATACGTCCATAGACCACGGTAACCACTTTCCACCAGGTGGGCCGTTAACTTGTCTGCCACCGAATTTGTATAAAAAAATAATAAAAAAAGACATGTCAAGAGTACCCGAAACCGGCGAGCATGTATGAAAGTAGTTATGAAATAAAAAGAGCGAAAAGGTATGATTCCGACTGCATACGACAACGATAGACGCATGCAGCAGATACAGCGTATCCATTGCTTGTTAAACTCCGATACGGATAAAGGGAATCAATTGAGAAGCCGCAATGAATTACGCGCATCTGCTGCGTGCGTCGACAGTTGTCGTATGCGGTCGGCTTCGGAATTATGCCTAAACATGTATGCCAGGATCGTAACAAAGTAAAAACTGTGGTCTACCTACCCAACTGGGAAAGAGGCGGGACTGTATGTATGTATGACTAGAATGGGAGAATCATCCACCTTCTCCTTCTGTCGTGTGTTTGTCTGCGCACTGTACTATTATTCGGAGGCGACACGGGCTTCGGAGGTCGCAGAACGACCTCCGTCCCCCATAAGCGCGGACCTGGAGGTAACTGGACTGAGGCATGGAACGGCCTGTCACCTTTGCAGAAGCAGGGTGCGGCAGCGGCGCAATACCCGCTTCCCGATACCTGAGGGCTAGTTGGGGATGCCGTAGTTCCCCCAACCGAAGAGGGCCAGCTCGAACAGTCAATCGGATCCTTGGGTGTGTGGTCTTGTATTTAAAAATTTTCAACTTCGGGCAGTGGACTTGCCCACGTGGATACGCCCATGGAGAGAACGGGGAACGCATTGCGATTGGTCGCCTGCCTGTGAATTGTGAACCTGTGTGTGTGTGAAGTCTGCGAACGTTTACGTTACGAATTCAATTTTTTTTCGTACTCGGGGCGCAGAGTTAAATGCAAGCCAGGGCAGACAAGGGCAGATCATACATTTGTCAAAGTTGTGTAAAAATAGCAAGGCAAAAGCACTTTATCCTGGCGGATTTGCATGAAAAATGACAGTAAAGGTAA
This sequence comes from Eilema depressum, assembly GCA_914767945.1. NCBI lineage: Eukaryota > Metazoa > Arthropoda > Insecta > Lepidoptera > Erebidae > Eilema > Eilema depressum. The sequence continues at coordinate 6,468,931 of OU612040.1, forward strand.
CTCCTGTAAGCATAGAAATAAGATGGTGGAATATTGTTCTAGTCGGTTCTGAAGGGGGAAAGCCGTTTGTATATGTATCTAGCAGAGCTCATTAAACATATTATTATCGACTTATAACCTCCACGCGTGTCCATAAGTAGGTAAAAACTGAAATATTTAAAACGCCGTCGAAGCAGATCGGTAATCATATGACCCAAGACCTTTGAGCGGCCATACTGGATCCGACATGGTTCTGCAATTTATAGGTTAGCACTGATAACGTAATTGCTATCCTGCTCTTTCACATAAACGAGCATATACATTATAATATCGATAAATAATATCTGTACAAACGACTTTATTGACATCAACGCAAGCTCAGCTAAAATATGTGATCATTAGATGGAATATTAAATCGTCAAAACAATACGATAAAAAAGGATATTAGGTAAATGATTGTGATAACCTTATGAGGCAAAAATGTCTGACCACGATGTGGTCAATTCATCTATATAATTAAGTACTTATCCTGATTGAATTATCAATGCAAAGCTTCAACCGCTTGGGTTTCATTTCAAACTTGATATTTCGGCAGTTGATGCCAACAAAGAAGGATTCCAATATCCAATGAGAAAGGATTTTTGGAAATTCCACCCCTCCATTCTCCTCCATCGAACCCCTGAAAGAGGAAGGGGCAAAGCTTGTATTCATAGAGCGAAGCCGGTAGTTGTATTAATTGTCTTAATCTTCGTTAGACTTCTTCAAGGAATTTCTGCCGGAGCTTCATGAGATCCACTCTGGCTATTGACAGTCCCCCACGGCGAGCAAGAGAGCAAAGGTGGGCAGACAAGCTTCCAGTCCCAGCAGGTTTCATCAGACCAAGCGAAGACCTACCGGCTGGTCATCATCTCCAGTGGCCAATTTGGAAGTCTTTAAACCACCTGCGGACTCAAGTTGGCCGCTGCAGGGAAAATATGGCAAAATGGCGCTTTATCGACCGGTCGCAAGAGTCCTGCGATTGCGGTCCAATCCCAGTCCATGTCGCATTTACTTTCTTGCTCGTTGTGCCCCGTCACTTGTACTACCGACGACTTTTGTAGAGCAACTGCAGACGCTATTGCTGTAGCCAAGTTTTGGGCCGACTTTAAAAATCCTGATCTAGCCATTGACTCGAAGAAGAAGAAGGAATTTCTTGGAAAGGAAATCTTGGGCTGTTCTGATTCAACACTTTTCTACCTTCAATTCATCAATCAATTAGCTTATGGCTGTCCACTGCTGGATATAGGCCTCCCCCAGACGTGCGCTATAGCACCTAATCCTACGCCTTCCGCATCCAGTCGTCTCCCATTCATGTCGTCAGTCTATTCTACCTTATCGTACCTATCTTAAATATTTACCATCAACTTAAAAATATGTTCAAATAAAATCCTTTCCATAAAATCGGAATGTATGTTCGGTTTGTTATCTCGTCAGAAAAACACCAGAAAACCCAAATAAATCAATAATCGATCAACTGTACTCGAATGAAACCGGTTCGTGAAAATCACACAACGAATAAAACTAGTTTCCAAAAATCACATTTTAACGATTTAATATTAAACCGAATAAAACCGGTTCCTGAATAAATAGGTTTGCGATATCGTATGTAGGACGTTTCGCCATCGCAAAAGAGATAAAGGAAAAATCTATATTATCAACGAATTTAATATTTGTATTTAATATATTTCTCTCATAATGAATTATTTTATTTTGGTAAAGCTTCGCGCACACAAGCAAATTATTATTGACAACCGCGAAGGTGAATGGGCAACCTGATAAAGGTCGTCACATATTGAATAAATCACTTGTACTTTTCCACAATTATTTATTTATTTGAACCTTACCGGTTTCACCTTACGGCATTATCAAAGGTTTACAATGGTTTAAACTCCACCAAGTGCCATCAATCTCCAGTATAAACAGTTTGATAAAGGTCGAACTATAGCTTTTTTCGACCAGCCCGCCACTTGCCTGCTCTCCACTGTGCCTTTTGCTGGTCAGAGGGATACATGGAAAGCCTCTGAGCACCCTTCTACAGAGCCGGTCTCGCCGCGGCAGGATTTTGACGTAGGCAGCAGCATCTGCCCTGGAAAAGAGAGAAAGAGGGGCGGTTGTTTCCGTTGCCCAGGGTGCACCGCATGGAGGTTCCGGCCCACGCACCCCACAAATAGATCTGAACACTACGCAGGCGGAACCGCGGGCAACAGCTAGCTAATAACTGTAACTAGTTTCTCATACAAACTCTTTACGTAACAACCAACGAATGTGACGTACGGATTATTTGCATATATGTCGCAGGCATTTTGTATGAATCCGCCGTTTACAAACGGCGTCGTCATTTTACAAACGCTCGCTGTTTGTAATAACGCTCGCTGTTATGTAATATGCCAAAGGCAAAATGACAACTCGTTAATTAGATAAAATCGGGACTTTAGGGCACCCCGACTCGGATAGGTTAGGTTACAAGAGGATGGCGGATGACCCCGCTATCCCCTTCGTGGTTATTTTTTTATAAACCACCCAGAAGTAGTTTGGTTAGGTGCCATTTGAGTTTTCGGCATATTACATAACAGCGAGCGTTGTAAAATGACGACGCCGTTTGTAAACGGCGGATTCATACAAAATGCCTACGACATATATACCATCAGTAAATATTTACTTATTAGATTATTGTAACTTTTCCCAGGGTTCCGTACTCGGAGGGTAACTGACGCGGACGGAACCCATTCTTTCGTACGAAAATCCCTCAGGACATCCTCCTCCGACCGGTGGGGAGTACGACCCGAACGGACTAAAACTGCACACCGTCTCGTGTTTCAAATGCTGGGGTGTAAGGTGACTCAATAAGGCATTTCCCTCGCACGCCGGTTGACTCTGGGTCATCTCTGGTTTTGAGATGACCTCCTCATGTGTGAAAACCACAGTGTCCCCGGGAAGGAAGAGAATGCACCACACCTCCCCGACCTGCTTCTGCTAGGGTGACAGGCGGCCTCTTCTGTCACCCCTAGGCCTGCGCTCATGGAGGTTAGAGGCCGTTAAGCGATCTCCGACGTCTTAACCGGAACCCTGTATTATCTACTGAGACTCCACACTGTAGGTCCGTCAGCTGTATCTCATAAACTGCAGTAGTTACAGAGAACAATTTTGCATGTTACTAATTTCCACCAGCTGACAGAGAATTTTGAGGCAGCTTACAAGGACGCTAATCCCTGAATGAGTGGCAGTTTGAGATGAATAGATAGATAATTCTTTATTGTACACCGATAGATTTACAAAGGACTAGGCCGAAGGATATTTGTTTGTTACTCTCTAACGTCAAAATTGCTGAATCGGGATTAAATCTGGCACAGAGATAGATTATATTCTTGATTATCACATAGGCTACTTTTACCCCGAGATTATGGTCTCATGCTCCGGGAACGTGATCAATTTTTCACGTGAACCGAGCTGATGCTACGATAAACGTATCATAAAACGTTAAAAACACGTAGTTTACGATTTACGTTTGTTTATATGTAGAAAAAAATTTAGTTTATCTATGGGGTCACTCAAATATTATGCTGAATAACAGACATACAAACGAATTCTGGATTTCGCGGCCCCAATCAAGGTGACATTGGACGCCATGATAACAATGGATGCCATGGGCGTAACCAGCTTTCTTTAAGGGATGGGGCAAAAGTCAAATCGGATCCGGGTACAGCCATGATGGGGTGCCCGTGCCATGGATTAGCGAACGAGGTTAGGCTTTCCTCTCAGTCTTGGGAGATCATTACTGGTCAAATAGTATTCAAGTTCAAGTAGACTGGACAGCCGACCCCAAGGGAAATGACTCAGAGAGGATAAAGTAGTGGTCTTCCCGCGATACTATTTCTTTTTGTTTCGAACTGCCAGTCACACAAGTCATTGGGTCGAATTGGCTTGCAAAAAAATATCCTATTTTTTATACCACTTGATCCTATTTTTTATGCAACACCAGGGGCGTCACACTCGTGCTGCCGACCCGTCAGTCGCTAGTCATTGGCTGCAGTCGAATTGGCGTGCAAAAAAATATATTTTTGATATTTTTTTATATAACTTAGGTGTCAGACAAGTACACGGCCGTGACTGTACGTTGATGACTGTCATATACGTCAAATCGTTATTCTATTGTACAACTAGCTGACCCCGCGAATTTCGTACCGCCCAACAGGAGATGGGTGATCTTTATTTTTTTTTTCTCTCCGTGAGAACCATCCTCGTACTTCAAGGAATATTCTAAAAAAAGAATTAGCAAAATCGGTTCAGCCTTTCTCGAGATTTGCGCTTAGCAACACATTTAGGGATTCATTTTTATGTTATAGATACGCCGGCTAACGCATTGCCACTTGTCTAGGGGGGCAGGAGAGTCACTATCGTGCTGCTTATCCGTCAGTCAGTCATTCAGACACAAGTCATTGGCTGCAGCCGAATTGGGATGCAAAAATTATCATGTTGATAATTTTTGATGAAAGTCAACACTACCGAAGCCCAAATATTAGTGTCAATGTGTATATAAATTATATCAGACATGATTATCAAGTGTGACGCAATACATTTATCTAAATAAAACATTCTAATACTCTACGACTGTTTACAACTTGCACTATCTTTCTGACTTAAGTTATTTTTTCCGCTCTGAGATATAAATATCAGCTAAATATACAATATAGAGTTTGAGGGAAAATTTATAAGACCGTGACACAGATAACATAACATACTAGACCTGTACTGTCTGGTATAGACCGTCATCTTCTTCTTCACCCTAGCTTCAATCCCAGTCACATCCGAAGCTTTCACCTCGGAGTCTGGGGTCCGCTTTACCAGTCTAACTGCGGATTTGGCTGAACTTCCATACTTTACGTGAAGCGTATGCCACCTGACCTCCACAACGAAGGCGATAACGAAGCATTGCAGCTAGACCAGTTGTTGGACTTTTTAGTACTCCCGTAACGACTGCTATAGATGTTTATATGGCAACCGGGACCAACGGTTTAACGTGCTCTCCGAAGCACGACCAGACCAATCCAAATACCCATATGCATGCATACAAATATTTGCACTGAGCGGGGACCGAACCCGCGCCTCTTGGTATGGACCGTCATGTTCCACCACAAGTAACGGGTGAAAGACAACTGCATGTAGCAGATATGTGAATTGTATGTAGTTAAGATAGATGTGTGGTGTTACTTGACTAAATCACGTTTCTATTTCTCTTCTTTACTATAGATCTTGCTTTATAAACTCCATAATTCCATACCATTTAAAACAATACCTAATTCTCAAAAACTGTGTTTTGAAATTTAAAAAAGAAGGAAATATGTTTTCCTGCCTACCGTGAAAGTGATTGAACCAGTGAAAGACAAAAGTGCAGTGGGAGTCCTTCTATACGATAATGACACTAAAACATTACTCAAGTGCTACTAAATATCACATTCACAGCTTGTGTGAACACCACCTTAGAACGTTTACTTCTAAATTTGGTTGGATTTTCTGACAGTGGCTTAAAATCTTAAAACACTACTGAATTTTGGCTTTACATCAATTTGTGTAATAAAAATCTCACAAGTGAACCTACTACTAACGCCATCTGTTAGTGTGTAATAAAGCTATTTGTGGCGCCATCTCTCGGTGTCGAACGTCAAACTGTCCAACATGGTGGAGGATACCACGCCGCAGCAGGAGCGTGTCTCCGCTGCTGCGGTACTGCAGTTCGCGGCAAGAGAAGCGAGAGAGGGAAGGAGATTCACCGAATTTGGGGCTCATGCTTTTGCGAGCCTCAATTATAATGCATACGGTAGCTACGCTTTTTTTATTGTTTTATTCTTTTTTATGACAAATGTATCGGATTTGACATATATGACAGTCGTCAACGTATGTCATAAACTTCAAATCCCATACATACGTTAATCTATTCTACAATGCGCCGGCCACCAAATTGGGGTTCTTCAAGAAGGGCATTAGAAGGTTTATTCAGGGTCGGCAGCGCGAGTGTGACGCCCCTGGTGTTGCATACGTCCATAGGCCACGGTGACCGCTTCCCATCACCTGTTAGCAGACAAGCACACGGCCCACCTGGGCCGTGTGCTTGTCTGCTAACTAAGTGGTATAAAAAAAAATTGCCACTTGTCTAGAGGGGTAGGTTTACTTATTATATTTTTTTGGAGAGTCTCAAATATTTTGGGAGTACAACGCATGTGTAATAGTTTGATATCTTTTAGAGTAACTAATCCCGAAGCTATAGTTGTAATATTTTTGTAAATACAAAGGGTTTTAACAACTCTATACAGGTATGAGACTGCACGTAACTGTACGATAGAGAAAGCGCTATACAAAAGCAACCACTCTCTCGCTATTTATTTTAAAAGGCGGGTACTGTATACAAATATGGATAACTATCACTTTATTGGAAATAAAGAAAGAATATAATTGAATTCTATCAATATAGAAAGCGGACAGTGGGAGCAGATATAACTAGTTCCTTCACATTAGGTTCAAAGTATAACTGATAACGGTACACTGTATAATCGTTTCTGTGCTCAATGCGGTTTCTGATATACCCTGTTAATTAACCGAATAGTTTAGTTATTTTATTGGTCAATTAGGCAAACTGATGATTATTGCATAAACTGGTTATTTTTTCGTCTTTTACGACTTCCATTATTTTAAGTAGTGTCATGTTTTTCATTGTGTTCGTAAAAGTGTCAGAGGGTTTAAGCTCCCTCCCTCTTCAAACATCCCTAAACTCTTCCTTCCCTTTTCCTCTAAAATGTTGTCCATGCCAAAAATGGTACCCTTACATAATCAGTCTATTACAGATAATTGCTCGATATATCAATAAATCTTGTTTGTTTACTAATCTGTTTTACTTAAACAGGGGGGAGGCCCCTCGCTTTCATTTTCCCATTCTAGTTTCCTTCCCCCTTGCCCTCTATAGAGGGTGACATATTAATCTACTTTTCAAACTACCTTTCTTTGTTTTCCTTTTTCCATTCTTCTCTTTTCCTTTACCCTTCCCCTCTGTAGGTGGCAACAAGCTTATCTATCTTTTAAAAAAGACGTGAGCTTGTTGCAAAAAAGATACGCTTATCTATCTTTTATGAGATCACGGCTCGTTTTAAAAATATATTTATCAAAATAATTTTAATAACACTAGCGCCGGAGTAAACATAATAATGAGGCACTTAAAAGTACCACAGCGATCGTACAATGATAACCCGGTGTCTGTTGTCCTGCATTGGCACTAGTAGATAAAACCCACACATGTCTCAATACCATATCAGAACATGTGCCGTTCGCATGTTATGACACTAAGTGTTATCGGACTTTGCTTGCCACTAAAAAGTACCGTGAAAAGCAAGCTAGAAGATGTTAATATTACACATTTTCGCTTGACTTGGTAAACAAAATGATATGAGGGTTAAAATGTTAATTGTAGCTTTGACTAACTTATTCTGGAAGTCAGCACGAGTTTATAATATAGTTATTAACACGCAAATTATCTATACACTCCACATAAAATAGCTTCGGTAGCTTAGTGTTCGAATCCTGACCATTACACCACCTATTCCTTCCTAACACAAGCAATTTACCTTAGCTGAAAGTATTCGGTGTCTTTAAGAAAAAACTATTGTTTTTTCTCCTACCACACTTTAACCACATATTAGAATTGACATGGTCATTTACACTACTACTTTAATTAATAGTTTATTTCCGATATTTAATTACATTTCGAGATTCTGCGCCATGATTGCTTTTAAATACTGTGAAATAGTTAAACTCGGATCACATTCTGAAGACTGTGAATGTTTCACAGTATCAACTCGCCCTGTTTTCGAATTAGCGGAAATAACTTCACCCTATTAACATAGGTATACTAGTAGTTACTAATTACGTACCCCTTGTCAACAGTTGCCTTGAGCGACATGGGTGGCAGCGGCACAAGCTCCTCGTCATCTCACATGTCACCTGGTTGGCAGGTCAACGATATTGATCTGGAGTTACCTGGCGAACTGTCTATGAAGTAAGTATTATGTGCTGACATAAAATAGTTAATGCAATAATAATGGCCACTAGGACACAACTTTACTCCCAGTTGCTTCCAATGCTAACATACGGCCAGGGACTAGGTTTTCTAGCCCCAGTTTCCATGATTTGGTTTGTATGGCTTTTGAACCACGCGAATGACTGCCGTCTAGTCCCCAAACCCTCGAGAAAGACCAGCACCAGAGCCTCATCAGTTAATCGACAAGTGTACTGACTTCCAGGTGAGGTTGGCTTGTTCCCCAAAATTGGTTGGTGGAGCTACATACACCCTGACTTCTTAACTGATAAACCATATCGATACAATTAGAATTATTTTATTAGATTTGAGCCATGACAAGGCATGCTAAATAAAAACTTGTAAAATAATATTATTTAAATCTTTCCAACCACAACTCGTTAAATGTAAACAGAAATACGTAAAGTGACAGTATTGCATCAAGCAATCCACACCATTTATGTTCTAAAATATTTACATAACAATTTGACACCCCATAGATGAGGTGTTAAATAATAAAATGATAAATCCATTATCAAAGACTGCTAACGCCATCTGTTATCCGGTTTCAAATAACTCTTAACACAAAAATATTGTATCATCCACAGTGAGGCGTTGTTAGCACTGCCATCTCTTGCCGTAAACTTCAAACAGGAAGCGCCGTCGCCCACAGGCGCTGTACTATCTCCGCCGCGGCGGTCGGCCTGGGCTCAAAGACGACCTGATGATAGACAGGTACTGTTACTCTTTCAAATCGTTATATAACTCCAACAGCAGCTTTTGCAAGCCGTTACCCGGGTTAGGGAGATATCTCGAGTTTTTTCGTCCAAAGAATTATATAGGACTTGCAATTACATACGTCCAACCTCATTTATTCAGTTCGGCAAAATTTTGCTAAATTCATTCCCGCATACAACTTGTTCTCTTCTTCTTCGTTCTAGCTCTTGGAACTGCGCCACAGCGTGCGGTTGCGTGTTGTCTCGCCTTCCAAATCTTTTCCCTCTTTTATATTCTTTCCACTTCTATAAAAGGACTGGACTGTTTGAAAATATCGAGGTCTAGCCAAATCTGTAGTTAAGACTGGTAAAGCCAGACTCCGAGCTGAAAATCTTCGGATGCGACTGGGCATTAACGCTAGGATGAGAGAAGGACTGGAATTTGCACTTACAGATTCTTTTATTAACTTCTAGCTGTTACCCGCGGCTTCCTCCGTGTGAAATTCTGATCCCATCTTCCCAACCCATGGGAACCTATTCCAGACTATAATGTATCCCTACCAAATTTTAGTCACATCAATCATCCAAAAATAGCTAATACTAATCTTCACAAACTTTCACATTTACAATATTAGTGGATAAAATATAATGGGCCATAACTACCCCACCCCTTTCTCCCAAATCTGTTTCATGAGGCTTGTGAAAGAACAGCTGATATATCCTGTGTTTTGTTTTATTCCCAGATCCCAGTGGAAAGTTCAAAAGTAAAGCTAGCCGACTGGGAATATGAAGTGAAGAATTTATGCGAGGTGATACTAACACCTTACTATTTGAATGATATTTTCTTCCTCTGTAACCATTTTCTTTGCACGAGATGGCATATTATTATCGAAAAAACGATCGTTTCCTTGAGTTTCGAATTAAAACCTGACGAAATTTTTATTTCGAAAAACCAACAATCCACACGAAGGACCAAAAAAGTCCTGTCATGGCTTTTAGTCGAGTCCGAAGGACCAAAAACATGACAGGACTTTTTTGGCCCCTCGTAAGGGTTGTTGGTTTCTCAAAAATTCGAAGGACCAAAAAAGATCGTCAGTTAACAACCAAAAAGGCTCCATTGCTGAAACAGCTGAGCAATTAAATAAAACACCTAAATTGAAATATGTTTATTGTATGATCCAATATCATGCAATAAATATCTTTCAAGTAGTTGTAGGTCATGTTGGTCTTTTTGGACCGAACCGAAAAATTATAGTCGTTTTGCACGTCAAATACTTTTACCAGCGATTCCGAATGTATTGTCTTGTCTCTTCTTGCTATATAAGCATTTAACATCATCTGAGACTGCCCATTTCTCCAATATCCAATTGTTACAAGTGCCAGTAATCATGCATGACAATATCAACTTTATGCTGAACGAATAAACTTCATTTTCTATTTATTTCTCTCTTTCTCTCACTCAGTCATAAGACTACGTCTTATGAACTAAAACCTCTCTCAAAGACACCCTCCCTCCATCTCTCTTTCTCGCTCAGAAAATGAACGCTTATAGTACGTCATAGTAGGCCCGGCTCACAAATAATTTTCATTAATGATTTGTACTCTATGAGAGGCCAGGGCCACACACCAAAGCAGCATTTGCAGGATCTCGATGTTGAAACTCAAAATAGTAAATCTGCCATCAAAAATGGTAAAACTTCAGATAGATAAAGATCCGATCTCTTCGTGTTTGGTTACTTTTGTGATAATGCGGGAAGAAATAGACCGACCAATAATTTTGTTTGAACGAAGAAATAATGGAAAAGAGTTTTGCGAGTGCCCTGCAACTCCTAGTCGAAAGCCTTCCTCAGAGTCTTATCCATCAATCCGCAAGTGTGCCGGCTTGCAGATGAGGTTGACTGGGGCCTAAAAGATCTTCCTGAGGTCCCATACACCCAGTCTCCAAACCTCTCATCATCATCTTCATGGAGACGCATTTTCCTGATTGTATCCGTGGCCAAGATGACGTCGGAGCTCAGGGTCTGCTTTCCGACACTACCTCCTCCCCTTCGCACGATCTTAGGCGTCCATGATAGTGAGACCATTTACACACATGTCACCCCCCATGACGTCAAGCCAGGACTTCTTGGGTGTTCTTGGACTTTAGAAGATCTCCCTGGGGTCCCATACACCCAGTCTCCAGACCTCTGCCTCATTATTATAACCTTTGTGATTGTTTGCTGCAGATCACCAATATGGTTGTCGACAATCAAAGGGACGGCATGGACGACGGTAGCTGCCAGCAGTCGCCTACCCACAATGGGAACGTTATGGTGCAGCATGGTAAGTTTTAGAAGCTTTTTAAAGAAAGAAATCCTATGGGAATAGTAGATTGTATGACAAGGGAGCAAAATTGTATTTTACGGTGAGGGCGCTACCTTAAACCACGAGTGAAGTGAAGGATTTCAGAATACAATCCCGAGCGTAGCGAGGGTTTCCAACGTAAAATCATGTATACATAAAATATATATTTTGATTATATATTTTTCGATGAAAATATATTTTTTGTCAGCAATGTTTATTATTTGTTGTCATACTTTGGTATTCAAAATCGGAGATCTGCCGCCTAATTATGATAGATCTGTCGTCGACCAAATATATCGATTATCTTCTGCAGATTACGACGTCCACGCGACTCGATACAGGTAGATATAGTTTAGGAGACATCGGCGATCTCGTCGTAGTCTCTTTGTATTATTCCTACCACGGGGTTGGAAGCATTTGACCCTCTAAAATGAAAGGAACCAGCCCCCTTAGACAAGTGGCAATTCGTTGCTCGGTGTATCATGGAATAGAATGACGAATGTATAGGATTTGACGTTTTGAACATTCGTTGACGCCTGTCATATACGTCAAATGCCATACATTTGGCATTATATTCTACAAAACGCCGGCCGACGAATTGCCACTTGTCTAGAGGGGCTGAGCCGAAGCTTCGTCCATCAATCCGCAAGTTTCCTTACGCCTATTTCTACACCTTTTAAAGTTCCACATTTTTTTTAATACTATTTAGGTCACAGACAAGCACACGGTCCTTCTGATGGTAAGTGGTTACCGTGGCCTGTGGGCGAGTCATACTCGTGCTGCCGACATGTAGGATTAGATAACTAGGATAAAGCCTTTGGTTTTCCCACTGACAGCACAAAACCTCTCCAGTGAGCTCTGGCTACTCTACTCACCGTCGGATACACAACACGAGATTATTAAGTCACGGTCTTCTGTAGGGCGGAGGTACTTCCCGAGTCGGACTGCTCGATTGGGACGGATATACCGTCGTGTCCTACCTCCTCCAGAATCTGTCTCCACATGTCTTTATTTTGTTAGTAACCAATTTATCGTTTGTGTAACAGGCAGTCCAGAAAGCATGCAGTGCCAGCCCGCTATGCCCCCCGGGAGTATAATGTCGATGAATGGGTATCATTCGCCCAACGGACAAGAGAATAAAAGTTAGTATTAGTTTCTAAGTGTTATTATGAGGTCAAAGCTATGATTCCGTAGCCGACCGCATACGACAACTGCCGACGCACGCAGCAGATGCACGTAATTCATTGCGGCTTCTCAATGGTTCCCTTTTTCCGTATCGGAGTTTGACAAGGAATGGGTACGCTCTATGTGCTGCATGCATAGGCAGTTATCGTATACAGTCGGCTACGGAATCATACTTTTAAGATAAGAGAGTTATGGAAGAACGATTGTAGCAATTAGCAACTTTTTATTAAAAGGAAAAACAGAAAGTCAGTATTCAGAACGGAAGTCAAACCCTCGAACAAGAGGAAATCTAGGAGGAATACTCTGGCCAACTAAGAAACTACTCTTCCTGGATATTCGAAAATTCTTCTATACATACGTCTTGGGAAGAAAAAATTGAAACTTACAGTAAATCTTCTTCAGACGCAGGTCTTCTGATGTGTTCGCCAGTCAGTTCGCTGGACGGCTTCCTACAGTCGCCGACACAACGTATCGATCCCAGCTTCAAAGATGACACCAGGTAATCGCCTATGTTTTATTTCACTACGATTGCCAACTAGTAAAGGGTCTTGTTTATCTTAGCAGGCTGAGTTCTCTTCTGGAATCAGCCTTTTTGAACCAACTTTGTTGCCTTTTTTGGTGACAGCGGATCTGCGTTGTGAGCCTAACCGCTCGGGCTAAAATGTGAGTGTATGATACAATCCTACCGACATATCTGTGATATTTGCACCTTTTTATAACATTTTAACCACCCACTTACGGTACTATTCGATTTAGAAATGTTTGAGTGCATTTCTAGATCTAAAAGAAGCATTTGACTCTGTATCCTATTTCTTGGGAACAGACTGAAACATTAAACTACATGGAAGGCTACTCCAGCAGTTTAAAGAATACCTGACGAATAGGGAGCAGAGTGAGGCATTGGATTTGTACTCTGATGGACATGCTAGGGTAGCATAATATGGAGTTCCTCAAGGAAGCGTCTTAGGCCCCACTATGTGCCGGTGTAGGGACATTATTTTTATTAACTTCAACTTTAAAATATTGTAAGTAGTAGCGATAGGTAATAGTCTTTAACTATTCGTTAGACTTGCTTAAAACAACTAGGTGATTAGTTATTAATATGTTTATAATGTACTATTCCAATAGGTTCCAATACGTCCTCGCAGCGGCCACGTCTATAGCCACGAAGCAGAACGAGGAATCCCTCACGTACCTGAATCAGGGACAGCCATATGAGATCAAGTTGAAGAAGCTGGGGGATCTGTCGCAATATAAGGGGAAGATCTTGAAGGTAAGATGTCTTTTCAAGACGTGATACAACCATCATCTTATGGTGAAATGCGGGATGATAAAAGTAAGGTAGCTTTCGCAAAAACCGATAATGTTACGACCACATAAGGTGATGGTTTCTTCCATAAAGATAAGATTTTTTTTTATTTAAACTATAAAGTAAGTCCGCGGATCCGAGTAGGCAACATTGTTGCGCGCAATGTTGCGCATTGTTGCACAGTAGAGTAGTGCAACAACCGGGAACAATGCTGTCTGTCCACACATGATTAATCATCGAAAAACAACAAGCTGTGTGTCATGTTTCTTTCATCTGGCAACATCGCAGTTGTTGTGGAACTTCGCCGAACTTGTTGAGCGTCGTATATTGCGCATATTCATTATGCGCAAAAACATATTTAAGACTCTGTGGTTACCTAACGATATTTTATTTACTTTCTATTTTCATGTTCTGAACTGATCATTGGTTTTCTTCATCAGAGCGTGATCAAGATCTGCTTCCACGAACGCCGGCTGCAGTACATGGAGAGGGAACAGATAGCGCAGTGGCACACCGAGCGGCCTGGCGAAAGGATAGTTGAGGTTTGTACCTGTATGATTTTACTAGCGACCCGGGTCCCAGTTACACCCAGGAAGGGAAAAAATCCTATACGAATTTTCTTTACAACCGTTCGTCGCCTATTTAACCTGGTATTTGTGTATAACAGTTGAAGCTCTGGCGCTGGCTCTCCTTTGGAGATTGGGAGGTCAGGCGGCAGTCGCTTCCCAAAAAGCAGACTTCGTAAGAATCAATAACCTTTCGATGGCAGTTGGATAAAAACAATAAGTAGACCTCGGTCTCTCAAGACAAACTTTGAATGTAATATAGGAGTGGCCCGAGGACCGACCCCTGAGGAACACCATTAAGAAATAGCTTTGAGGATGATGATGACATAGATGATCTTTTGTATATAGGTAGATGTTCCCCTATCATACGGTGTGATCCGAGTGGAACAGCCGGCTTGCCTGAACGCCCTGCACGTCTACTGGGACCCTACTAAAGATGTCGGAGTTTACATCAAGGTAAGCATATATACCTATCACACCTAATTATACAACTTAGGTGGCAAACAAGCACATAGTACATGATGACTGATGGGAAATGTTTACCGTGGCCTATGGACGTATGCAACACCAGGGGAGTCACACTCGTGCTGCCGACCTTGTAAGAACCTTCTAAAGCCCTTGTTTAAAAACTCCATATTATAATTGCTGCTCTGTAGTAAATCCATATCCATATCCATACTAATATTATAAATGCGAAAGTAACTCTGTCTGTCTGTCTGTTACACTTTCACGCCTAAACCACTGAACCGATTTTGATGAAATTTGGTATAGGGGTAGATTAGACCTTGAGAAAGGATAAAGGCTATGTATGGTCGTGATAACCGACAACCACGCGAGCGGAGCCGCGGGCAAAAGCTAGTAATACATATAGATGTAGACAGATTTGTATCGCTACCCATATTTCGTCAACTATAATTTTTGGGTTCGGGATGCGAGTATCGTGCTTTTTTTATAATTTTCCCAATTCCGTTGGGGTCGACTTTCAGTCTAACTGCCACAAGGCTGAATTTCAATATCTTCTGTGAAGCGACTGTCATGTGACCTCCACATTCATTATCCAAGTTCTGTAGTTAGACCAGTCAGTCCTCTTTAGGCTTCAATTGCCCATAACGTATGGCACGGGTACACCATGGACGACCATTTTTGACACTAGTGACCTCTCTAATGCATGGAGAGGTTAAAACAGGTCGCCCATCCTAAAACTGACCTGGCATAAATTGCTTAACCTCGCAATGTGATTCGTTACCACTTTACCAAGAGCCCGTCCTCCGACATTTATTATTAAGAAATTCTTAGATACATACATAATACTCGCGCCTGTAGGCAGAGGTGTATTAACATCTACTTTTTGCCAACTACGATTTTCGGTCCCACGTAGTAGGGGGCGAGCCTATTGACGTCTATCGGGCACTTTGTCATCGACTGTATATTTACTGCCATATGGAGAACAGCCCTATCTCTTTTTTAGGGTTCCGTAGCCAAATGGCAAAAAACGGAACCCTTATAGATTCGTCATGTCTGTCCGTCCGTCTGTCTGTCTGTCTGTCTGTCCGTCCGTCTGTCTGTCTGTCTGTCCGTCCGTCCGTATGTCACAGCCGCTTTCCTCCGAAACTATAAGGCCTATGCTGTTGAAACTTGGTAAGAAGATGTATTCTGTGAACCGCATTAAGAATTTCACACAAAAATAAAAAAAATGCATGAAATTTTGGGGGTCCCCATACTTAGAACTGAAACTCAAAAATTTTTCTTTCATCAAACCCATACGTGTGGGGTATCTATAGATAGGTCTTTAAAAATGCTATTGAGGTTTCTAACATAATTTTTTTCTAAACTGAATAGTTGGCGCGAGAGACACTTCCAAAGAGGAAAAATGTGTCGTCCGTCCCCCCCCCCCCCCCTCCCCTCTAACTTCTAACTTCTAAAATAAGAGAATGATAAATCTAAAAGAAATATATGATGTAAATTGCCATGCAAACTACCACTAAAAATTGGTCTGACTGGATCTCGTTCGACGAGATCCAGTCAGTAGTTTTTTTTAAATACGTCATAAACCGCAATTTTCGCCTTTGCTACTACGGAACCCTTCATGGGCGAGTCCGACTCGCACTTGGCCGGTTTTATTAATTCTTAAATTCTTCATTTTCTTAACAGAATTTCTAACAGAATATAATATAAAATTCTTGACAGGAAAACCAAAAAACTCTATTTTCCCAACCTGGTAATCGAACCGGCAAAATCATACTTACAATATTGTTATCTCTCACTTCTGTCCCCAGGTAAACTGCATCTCCACGGAGTTCACGGCCAAGAAGCACGGCGGTGAGAAGGGCGTGCCCTTCCGCATACAGGTGGAGACGTACCTCGGCAGTGACGAGCATATGCGGTTGCATGCCGCTGCATGCCAGATCAAGGTATGGGGTTCTATATTACAGGTTCATAAACCTAGAGCAAGCAGCGAGACAACTCCGTCAATTTCTCCCGTCCCGAACAAAAAAGCCCTTTGATAAGTGACTTATCCAATCGAGCAGTCCGACTGTGGAAGTAGCATGTCTTTACTTAGTGAGTAGGGTAGCCAGAGCTCACTGGAGAGGTTTTGTGCTGTCAGTGGGAAGACCTGAGAGGAATATTTGTGTGAATGAAATATGAGTATTTGCATTGGTCTGGTCGTGCCTCGGAGAGCACGTTAAGCCGTCGGTCCCGGTTGCCATAAGAACATCTATGGCAGTCGTTACGGGTAGTTGGAGCCCTCAAAAATCCAAAAACAACGGTCTAACTGCAAAACTTCGATATCGCCTAATGTTAACATTGGGTTGTGGAGGTCAGATGACAATCGCTTCACGGAAAATATCGAGGTCTAGCCAAATCCGTGCTTAAGACTGGTAAAAGCGGACCCCAGACTCCGAGCTGAAAAGCTTCGGATGCGACTGGGAATTAACGCTAAGAGGAAGAGTAGGAAGACCATAGGCTTGCCCTGCTTGTCTTCTGCGCTGACTGCACAGAATCTCTCTGTTCCCTTGGTGTTGCACTAGTCCATAGGCCACGGTAACCACTTTCCATCGGGTGAGCCGTGTGCTTGTCTGCCACCTATAAGTGGTATAAAAATAAAGTTGCTAAGCTAGACTTTAGTACTTTTTTTGTTGTTGTTAATTTTGACGTTTTGTAAGTGCCGTTTTAATGGTCTATACAGAATAAAATGTTTTTTTTCTTTAGTTACTGACAAACATTTCTAGTATTCCTATTAACTCCTCCAGCTAAGCTAAATTGTGCTAGAAATTGTTTGACGTACGCAGGTAGTAGTAGGTCAGGATTCGAACTCAGGACATCTCGATGGTAATTCTGCGCTCTGTTCCCAGGTGTTCAAGCTGAAAGGTGCGGACAGGAAACACAAGCAAGACCGGGAGAAGGTGATGAGGAGACCACGCTCTGACCTTGAGAAGTATCAGCCAGGGTGTGAAGCCACGGTGCTTACTACGGTACTACACTATTATTTACTAGCTATTGCCTGCGGTACCGCCCACCTAGAGTTCTCATCCCTTTTCCGCGACCTGTGGGAACCTAGTCCAGGTATAGAAAAGAAACTATAGTCGGATTTTTAATTAGACGAAGCTATCTGACGTTTACTGTGTTGCAAGTTTTTTATGAAATAAAAATAGTGTTGTGACAAACTTAACTATATTATGATGAATGATATTATCATGATGAATGTGAATCCAGTCAAAACAGACGAAATTAAATGGTAAGTTCACATGAATTCGCATAGAGTTCAAAATTGGTGGGAGTCTTAAATACACCATAATGAAAGAAATATCAAAAGTCCCCATCGATTTGAACCTTGCATTTTTTTTTTCAAGGTTAAAAGTCAAAAATATAGGATTCTCGCATTTTTCTCGTAAACAACAAATGCTATCGTAAAAGTAGGGTAGACAAAGTTGTAGATCATGTATTTACCTACAAAATTGGTTAAATACAATTTTATTGCAAAATAGAAATAGTTCTTTTTCGTATAGTAAGAAAATATTAACAATCCCTCATCATTCATTTCATATCTGCACGCACTATGGCCAAAAAAAGGAGGCTAAGTGCAGACAAAAGAGTCTCCTTTCCATTCCATTCCATTCATTTCATATGAGTGAACAGGAACTAAATGCATCAGTTTCATCACTAATACTGAATATAGCAACATTATTTGACGAAGTGACATTAGCTAATGTCAATGGATATCGTCTAATTAAAAATCCGACTATATGAAAAGTCATTTCGATAGATATTTTTTTATTTAAACTTCATGTACAACTTATGCGGAGTTAATGCCATATGCATTCTCTACTGTTCTATTTTTTTCCACTTAGGAGCTGGTAGTCATTAAAACAGTTCATTTTGACACCGATGGATTAGGTTAGAAGGGTATGGAGGACCAAAATCTTTTGATATCGCGATTTAGGTTCAAACTACTCATGATGACAATAGATGGCGTTGTTACAATTGAATAACGTTAATTTCTCTTTGACAGCTGTCACATGACGCGATGATGCCGCCGCCATCTTTGGTCACGACGTCACCGCCGTACTCTCCCGAGTTGTGGTAAGTGTATTTAATTGTACAGATTATATCGGCGCCACGTGGTTCCCGGCAGAGTAGAATTTGGGCCACCCCATCTTTTCCCATGCGGTGTCATACAAGGCGACTAAGGGATAGGGCTGTTTAACATCAGACAGATATATACAGCCCAGACTCAGCCTCAGATGCATGGTTTGAGTCAACAATAGTGCCCGGAATAAGGCAATATGCTCAGCTCCTATTGCGTGGGACCGTGGGTGTGGAATTTGGCTGTTCGCCTCTGCCTAACACTCCGCGGATAAAGGCGTGATTATATGTATGTATATCGGCAAACATCATGAATAACACCCGTATTCACAAACGATACTGTGAGGTCTCAAGTGTGCTCGAGCGCATAGGGCTGGTAAAATTAATTCACAAACATCACGGAGCAGTATCTAACGCAGTGCGTTCCCTCAACGAAGTATTACTTAAGTGTTATCAATGAATAAAAAGACTTGCCAAAACGAACGCACTGAGAATTTGTCATTCTCTGCACAGTTTTGGTGGTACGCATAGCGAAGTATTGTTTATGAATACGGGTGTAAAAACTACCAAGTTCGCGCATGTGCACTATAGGGATCAACCAAAGAACCTTTCGAAGCATGTATTTGATCATCAATCTCTGGATTTCGTCTGGATCTCTGAAATTCATTCACAATTCACACATTGTGGTCAGAAAAGGTGCGCACAGTCAGGTATGAGAGGAACTTCATCCCGAGCACGCTCAAGCTGTGGAATGAACTCTCTGCTGTGGTTTTTCTAAGCTGTACCTTGGGACACGTATCTTGAACCTAAATTGCTACACAAACCAGGCCCTAGCGAGCGCAAATTGTTTTGTAATAATGTATGCTTGGTGAATTTAAGCTCGTCCACCGCAGTAACTGTGCTATCCTCAAATACTACCCAAGAAAGGTGTACAGCGCGTATAGAGCACGTTTTGAGCACATTTTAGGTCCAAGATATTTGTCCCAAACAATACTTTAACATGAAGTTCTTCAAAAACGACATTAGAAAGTACCTACAGGGTCAGCAGCTTGAGTATAACGCCTCTAGTGTTGCATATACACATGCCATGCACATAAATGATTGACAATGTCAACCGAGGGGTCCTCGGCACTGCAATCATATCATTATTGGTTCTATTGTGGAATTAAAGTCGCCTTGCAGTGACCTCAGTGGTTGACCTTTTAGTAATAGAACGTTCTATTGCACGGGATATGTTCTAGAACAGGGGTGGCGAACCTTTATACGGCAACGTGCCATAATTCTAAAAAAAGTCAGAGGGGCTTCCTTTGACTTTTTTTAGGCGTGCCACCAAATAAGTTTGACTTTGGGGTAAGTGATTTTTGCTAGAGTGGGAGGGGGGTTAGTCTAATACCTCACCGCGTATCACCATGGGGGAGGGGGCGTTAGAAAATTGCTAAAAAAAACATCACGTGATTAATGGACAGCCCCAAATAAATTTATCCCACGATTATTTGAGGCTATCACTGGGGTTATATTAAGTGCAGGAAGATGATGATATGGCATAGTCCACCTCTAATAATACATATTATGCTTTCTGAAGAAGTGTCCGTCTGTTCGTTTATTTTTTAGCGCCTAAGGTATGGAGGAGCACATCTGAATACCTTGGTACCAAAAAATTGGTTCGCCATCCAGGGGCGGATCCAGCTTTCAATTCAGGGGGGGGTCATGGTATAGCCGAGACATAGTTTCGGGGGGGGGGGGGGGGGGGTTGTCAAGTCTCCCAATAAAATGTCATTGAATGAAAATAAATGTGTATGAAATTCATGACGAAATAATCAGGGGCCGCCTTCTGTCTCTTCCTCCTCCACTTCGCACGACGTTGGGCGTCCATGGTGGTGAGATGAGACCATTTGCACGCATGTCACCCTTCACGACTTCAAGCCAAGACTTCTTGGGCCTATCCTTTCCACCTGATGCCGGTGGCTGTGCAACTGCCAGCCATTTGTTACCCACGTAGCCTGACGGTTGCCGCAAGACGTGGCCACACCAGCGAAGGCGGCTCTCTTGCATTTTATGTGTGATGTCGCGGACATGAAGGCTGCCGCGGATCTGAGAGTTCCTCATGCTATCTTTACGTGTGACGCCGCACATCCACCATAGCATTTTCATCTCCGTGACACGTAGCTCCTGCTTATGTCGCTCCAGCAGCGGCCACGCCTTACAGCCGTGTAAAAAGACAGGCCTAATGATCGTTTTATAGACCTACCCCGTCAACCAGACTGGCATTTTAGGGTCAAATGTGACGCCAATCATTTCTCGCCCCTTGGCCCACATGGCGGCAATCCGTGCCTTGACGTCGCGGTTGAAGTAACCAGTCACGTGATGTACAGATCCCAGGTACTTAGCCTGGTCCGTGCGCTCGACCAAGTCATCGCCTATGCGAACAGCAACTTTTGCGGCAACCACCAGGCTAGGTGGATACCAAATTTCTGGCAATGGCGCCCCGGGTGGGCCCCTGTGGGAGGGGTAGCCCCAAAAAGTGCTGGCTTGACGTCGTAGAATGTGCAGATGTAAGGCCAGGCATATGCTGGGAGTGAGAGCTCTCCCGCTCGCCACTTTGCTCGCAGCGATCGTTCGCTGCGCGGATGCGTGGGCCGCCGGCGCATCCTTCTAATGCTCGTGAAGGAGGCGGTGGAGCGGGAGCGAAGGAGAATCGCAGACCTTGCGGCCCGCGAGGAGTGAAGGAGAATCGCAAACCGCGCGGCCCGCGACAAGCGGCGGCAACTCGGGCGTCGGAGGTCGCAGAATGACCTCCGTCCCCCATGAGCGCGGGCCTGGGGGTGCCGGGTGGAGCCGCCTGTCACCCTAGCAGAAGCAGGCCGCGGCGGCGCGCATTGCGTGCCTCCTCGTACCTGGGGGCGAGCTGGGGACTCTATGGTCCCCACACCGGAAGAGGACCAGATCGAGAGATATGGCCCTGGGTCGGCCGGGGTGCGAGGGATATGGCTACGACAATCTCACCTCCGGCAACTGACGGCCCACAGACGGCGTACGTTTTAGTCGGTTCGAGTCCGACATAACCTCCTCCTCCGGCTCCGGCGAGGGAGGTATCCGCGGGGATTTTTCGAACGATAAAAAAAAGACCAGGCATATGAGCCAGCTGCGTCATCCGCAGCAGAAGATGGCCACTGGCCACAACCGCTGGGCCCGCGGTAATAGCGGTAGTAAGGCCCATCCCATCCTATGGGGGAATGGCTAGAGAGGCCACACGGCTGCCTCTCATACCGGCTGACGCAGGTTATTACCGGGCACGGGTGCTTTGGTGACTACCTACGTCGGATCCAGAAAGGAAGGCTTTTTCCAAGTTCACAAAAAGTTTTTGTAAGCAAACAGTAACATGAATACGGGGCCTTTGAAGCTGAGCCCAAGTCAAGTTGTTGCCCGAATCGAAAAAGGACCTCATGGCTGTCAGCTCCAGACCTTCGACTGCCGGCCTGGTTAGTCATTCGCGCGTCAATCGTGTGAATAATATTCTTACTGATGTTTGGTGCCTCATAAAATTATAATACTAGTAGGTACAAAGAGACAGTCTTCTTATGCGTGTTATTTTTTAAAATTTTACAGTGACATTGGGATATTTTTTAGTAGGTGACCCGCCCAGGGGGGGGTCATGACCCCCATGACCCCCCCCCCCCTGGATCCGCCACTGTCGCCATCCCTGTTCTAGAAGGAATGTACACATTGTACACTCCATTAAATAAGGAATTTCACTAAAGGGAATCAATCTTGGGAATGTTTCGATACAAACAACTGCTATAAATAGGGCTTTTTAACATCAGACAGATATTATACCGCCCAGGCTCAGCCTCAGATACATGGCTCGAGTCAACAATAGTGCCCGGAATACGGTAATAGGCTCACCCCCTATTACGTGGGACCTTATATAATGATTGGTGAAATGTGGGTGTTTTTTCACCTCTGTCTAACCCCCCGGGAATAAAGGCTTGATTGTATGTATGTATGTATGTATAAATAGTGGTTGAATTTCGGTTTAGAATCGCGATTTTCCAACGTGAGTATTTAAACAAAAACAATTTTAATAATTATTATTCTTGATGTGTCTTTTAATTATTGTTCATTTAAAAACTCATCTGTTTTTAAGTCGTGTTTCCATTCATGTTCCATTCATATTCCATTCATATTTAAATTTTAAGAATTACAAAAACTACATAATGTCAACCTAGTTGTAACATGTAAAAACCGGTATTCACCGCAAAAAGTAATCTATCGATATAGTATACATCACTATCACACCAAAAGTAGAACAAGCCGCCGCCTAAGTACAATACATCTTTTTCAACTCGATTGTTGTGCCTTGAATAGAGGCGCACTCGATTAGCATGACAAATGTTTAAATTTGATAAACCAGAAAGGCTAGAGCTTTCGTTTTGAAAATTTTCACCCTTCGCCACTGTCACCTCTCATGGTTAGGCGGCCAGATGACAGTCGCCCCGGTCTGAGTAAGATTAGGAGAGGGGACCCCGGGCCCGAAAGTACAAGCTTTGTATGCAATCGGGACAAGCGCTGTGAAGATGATGGCTCAGAACATATTAATTTATAGTCAGTACATTAATTTTATGATTTTAAGACGATGTGTCAAACCTGCACACGCGTTTCCTTCTTCCTATAGTCCCGGGTGCTATAAGGCGTGAAAACGCATCTAATGAGGCCGTCAAGCTGAGAGCCGCCATTGTTAATATTGTTAGTATGTTTAGTGGACCTCTTTCCTGATACTTTGCCTTCAGTTTGCTATCAAAAGAAGTGAAGATATATTATGTTCATTAAAAAAACAAACTAAACACTACAAAAAAATATGCTCACTCTGATAAATAAAGCAATTAATCATGTAACATTATGCGTAGCTGATCAAAATTGGCGCCAATTATCATTCTCTTTGTCACTTGGTGCCTCAATCAGTCTCATGGGTGTTACGCAACGGCCCGACATAGTTGGTTGGTTCATTCATCCTGCGACCAACTAACGGCCCCATTACGCTAAATTGGCTACTATATTTAGCTCAATCATATCCAAGACTTGTTCGCACCGGATTCTGAGGATGTGATGTTATTGTAATATAGATGTGACCTTTGGGATGTAAATTGATGATTTATGTTCTACTAGCTGTTGCACGCCGGTTCCGCTCGCTTGAATTCTGCAATTCGTGTCCATAGGCATTTGTGCCAGGAATAAAAAGGAGAGTCTATGTGTTATCTTTCTCTGTACCAAATTTCAGCCAAATCCGTTCAGCCGTTTGAGCATGATTGAGCAACAAACATCAAAATATCCTCACAAATTCCTCGTTCATAATATTATGTAGTAAGATAAGAAGTAACATTAGTAGGATAATAGAAATATATGATAGGGCATGAGAAATTATAACACAGGCATTCTACACTGCGTTAACATTGCTTAACTTACCTTGTGTTAAGGGTTTTAGACTACTGATACATTTTATTTTTTAAATACATAATAAATAGATACCAAAACCAATGCAAATAGACATATTCATCGATACAAATAAAGGGAATCGAAACTACCTTTATTTTAGCAGTCGAACCCTTTACCGCTCCACCACATAGGTCATAGTTGCATATAGGTCACTAGAGGTCAAAAACAACAATTTTCCATTCTTTATAATTCATACCCGTGGCTCTTATTTGCGTGCACTGAGCTGTACCGAACTAGCCTATTTAAAGCGCAGGGTTCGTCTAGGTCGTCGACCTTCATGGCTTGTGGTTTATACGATTGACGCACCATTTGTAGCTTCGTTACGTTGGAGTTAAACCGTTTTAGTAACTATTTCTTTGTCAAAAAGTACTGCAGTCTACGGTCGTAACCGCGTGGAATTAGGATCCCGTTCTTTTAACCGATTATGTGTTACTCCAGCTCCAGACTAAAGGAGATGATTTATTTTCGGCCCATCAATACAACGACTTTTAAGTTTTTGTTTCTTATGTAAAACATCAAAGCGAGAGTGAGAGAAGAGAGAGACAACAGAGAATAGGGCATGAACAGTCATTGTACAATATGCACAAAATACGAATCCATTTATTATCATAATTGGACGAAGAATGTTCCAAAGTCTAACCGATTCACGATAACTTATTAAAGAGTGTTTTTTTCATTTATTGTATTTGTGAAAATTCTTAATATTTCACATGACAAGATGTTAAAATGTTGCCAGACATCTTCTTTACCATAGACTCAAATCGATTAAGAATGCGATTGTATTCGATAAAACTTCAGGCACATAATTATAGGTTTTTTCTTCAAATCTTCAATCTTACAATTCTCATTCCATATGACGTTATCGAAAGTTTTTGCTAATAAAAGTATTTTGCTATAAACGAATCTTCATAGAATGCGTTGTAGCTAGTTTTATTTCAATGTGTAATTGAAATAAAACTATCTACAACGCATTCTATGAAGATTCGTTTTCAGTTATTTCATTACATACTGTCATCATCATATACTGATTTATCTCCGGAGAATTAGGCAGAGTGAATTAACACCCACATTTCACCAGTCCCACGTAATAGGCTGTAATAGAATACGTTTAAATATTTTTATTTCAATGATGTTATAACACAACAGTCCATATTATTTACACTATGCCTTTCTAGAAGTAAACACTAAACTACAATACTCTCAGGTTAAAGCTTTACGAATACAAAAATACAACGTTAGGTTGGGCATCATTGCACTCTTTACCTACTTGGTTGTCGTCATCATTATCGTGGCCTAACCTTCGAGTCCGGGGTGCACCTCTTCCAGTCATCTGACCTCCACAGCCCGATAATGAAGATTATTTTAATTTAAAACTGATGTTTTAGTTTTATTTTAAAGTATCAATTGAGGAATCGATTCCATGTGGTAAAAATTGTTAGCGATTACGATTTCATTATTTCGAATGGCAATACAATCCCAAAAGTGCCAAAAATTGTTTGACAGTTATTTTGTGATTATTTTGAGTGATTGATTAGTGAATTTTCTTGTTGTTCAATGATCATTGTAAAAAAAATAATATTATATAGTACAGACATTACACAGGCAGCTGCTATGTAAATCAATGGCTAGTATTGAATAATATGGACGAGTGGAGTATTACAGTGTCTATAAGTGATGTAGTCAAACAATTCTAATTAATACACCAGTCGTACCGCCAACCATCTTTTTCAGATGAATTACTGCAAATCAGTAAACAACCAAGGCACTAGGAGAATGTATGTTATTTACATTAATTGAGTTTTCTTTTTGCTCATTTACTATAATTACTATGATTTGTATGCTTTTTGGACGACATACCTACCAGCAATAAAAAACGTTTTATATACCTATGTAATAAATAAATATTATTATAATATCTCAGAATACAGAACAAACCAGAAGCCGCATTCGCTAATAGCTGCATATCCCGCACTGTGTCCAAAAACGATACTCTGTCTCGCTCTATAGTGAAACTTCCCGCTCGCGTAATGTTACTAGGCTAAGGTGCGGTTCCCAACTTTAGGGTAGTCATAAAACACTAGATAAGAGATATAACACTAGACATTTAATATCTGTATTATACAGAGAGGTGATCAGTGTAAGTTAAAGCTATTAAATATATATAAATTTAATGAAACACGGTAATAAGGTAAGTATTTTTTTAATGGTATAATGATATACAAAGTCTATAGACGCAGTGTCACTCCAATGCGGCGTAAATAATACTTAGCTACTACTCTGGTACATGTTGACAATATAGGTACATACTTATATCTCCTATTTCATCCATTTCAACGTTTCTCTTCATGCATCGGTAGGGAAACTAAAATTAGAAACATTTTATAGAAAAAAAAAGTACCTACCTACTTTATACATAATATTGCTACTGTGCGATAAAACCACCAATTGTATATAGGTACCCACATAATAGCGTGTTTAATGATGTCTGTGGTGTACCTACATATCGATTCAAAATGAATGACGATTCCGAAGTTTGTGCGTAACGATGCACGCGCCTGCGAGACTCGCAGCATATGCAGTATGTACCTACACGCAGTGATTGTTGAAATTGTTGTTTGCTATTTATTATGTTAAGTTTGTTATTGTCCTTCCACAAGCAGAGAAGGGGCTATGTAGGGTATACAGCCCTACAAGCCGGACAGCCAGTAAATTGTCGCTGTTGGTACAATAAATGGTATTTCTTCAATTACTGAAGACAAACTCCTATGGTCATCTACAGGTCCTGTATACTAAGAATACCAGAGAATTAGCTAAGACAAAACAAATGAGCTCAAACTCGATAGGTTTTTCTTGTTTAGTTTAGTATTTCTTAAGGCCATCTTCTGACTTTATCATCAGACCAGCTCCATGGTACCATATTAATGCATTATCCCCTAAACTAACATGTATACAAAATTTCATCAAAATCGGTTGAGGATATCTGCTTCAAAATCGAGTTGCAAGATTTCTTTTCGAACAAATTAAGTAGGTACCATACCTACATCCTACATCCAGTGAAAGTAGGTAATGAAAAGATTTTTATAATAATATCATTTACCGACTTGTTTGCAATGCAACAAGGAATAATGCTTGGACGAGTAAAGTGAACAGAATATTTTTGTACCTACCTGCGCATGGCACTCGTACGTACTACCGAGCCATTTAGTTTGATTTGAACCGTATTGTACAATAAAGAGACCTATCTAAGTATATATCTGTTTAAATTTCATAAAAATAGGTGGGTAAAATTTTCAATTGACATGGCAACACACAAGATGGCAGCGTCTTCGTCTAAATCAATCACAATTAAATTCAATAATTAAATAACTATGCATTTGTATACGCTAATTACAGATGAAATGTGATCCCATCCTGTTTTTTTGTAATCCTAGATGTATTTTTACATGAAGGAACAACTAAAACCGACATTTTAAAATTAAAATTGACACTGATGTAATACGTCTGACGCGCTACGTGCATACGAGTGAATGCGAGTGACAATATTCAAATCAAGACAATTTGTCTTGATTTGTGTGTCTTCACTTTTGAGCGCGCTTGCGGTTTCTGGTTTGTTCTGTATTCTGAGTATAATATGGTTTTTTTTTGTTTTTATTTCATTGGATACCTACTTTCATTTCATGGTGTAAGTATGAATCATCATCTTAGGAATTTTGCCTAGTTGTAACGGAGGCTTTTACCGGCCGCTTGCTCCTTCTCTTTTATTCGGTTTGGAAATATGCCTCTTATGGCAGCGGCTGCCGTCTGACCGCCCAACTAGTCTAGATAATCCTGCTTTTCTACATCCGAAAAACATATAGACTGTGAAAAACGGCACATGCCCGTACTTTGAAATCACAACATATTGATGTATTCACGGCCATGCGGGTTTTGTAGGTTCGAGTCCGACATAACCACCCTCACTGGCTCCGGCGGATTTGAGTGGATTTCCACTTGTTAAAAAGAAGGTTTTTGCCCTATCCATCTTCTATTTATTCAATACATTGCATAAGACATGATTTTAATGACGTCTATTATTATGTCATACTAAATAATAAAATTATAATTTTCTGAGATTGGCGCCATGACAGTTTCACATTGATTTTAGTAACAGTTTTGATTTGGTTTATATCAATGCTCCGGTTAGACTAGCTAAGAAGCAATGTACCTACCATTGTAATCCCGATATAATTACAAATAAATCAATACTCGTTTCATTATTGTTCTCCAAAATTTGTAGGTGGCCGAAAGCTCAAACATAAAAAATCGTCTCCTTTCAGCTAGATTCATTTAGCTGTTTAAACGTGGTTGAGTAGCCAACAACAAAACTAGAGTAGCGCAAGCGATTTAGCTTAGATAACAGGGAAATTTCGCTAACTAATATTCTTTAAAAGAAAAAAAATCGCATTTATAATATTAGTAAGTAAGAAGTAAGTACGATTTTTCATTCATTGATCAAAATTTTCATTCAGATGTTTATTTATCATTAACTAAAAATTTGGGTGCCGTTCGAAACAACAAAAACCGTAAAAGTGTGACGCAATACAGCCTTACGTATCTGTTACAAAACATTTCATAGCA
The DNA here is from genome assembly GCA_914767945.1 of Eilema depressum. Taxonomy (NCBI): domain Eukaryota; kingdom Metazoa; phylum Arthropoda; class Insecta; order Lepidoptera; family Erebidae; genus Eilema; species Eilema depressum. The sequence goes on from OU612040.1 coordinate 6,497,818, forward strand.
ATTTACAGTTGTATTCAATACCTATTTGTTGTTTGTGTCGTAACTGCTCCATGAAGAACACATTCAATGAACGCACGCTAGATTAAATGTCGTAACCAATCACCTTCTGTTTGTTATGTTTTGTGATTATGTGACATAGGTACGTGAAATAATACCTTCTGCTACTCCAGTAGCTTCTTCTTCTAAATAGTTTCTGGAGAAACTATTTAGAAGAAGATTTTTTGTCAAGATTCCTGGACGAGACGAGAATGAATTTAAAATTATAAATGTGTAACGGGGCGCAGAAACTAAGTAAATCAGTGTTATGAGATGAGAAAGAGAGTTTTGACGCCTATCTGCATCCAGTCTATTCCAGCTACCAGCCTCAGCTACCGTCTTCTGTTCAGTCAGATAGATGCTGACTAGGGATCTCCTGGTTACATTAGGGCCTTCCACCTCTGAGCCCTTGGTTTGCTTAACTGTGTTCTCCGCACGGACAGCATTGATTTGATTGTTTTCGGTATTGTTGGAAACTGCCCTCTGACCTCTCTCCCTTTATGAGTAAACCGCCAAAACCTCGTTCTTCAGTCAGGAGGTGTACGAGCTTGCAGGCGAGGTCAACTTAGGCCCCGGAGATCTAGATAGGGCCTCTACTACAATATTTGAAACAAGTACACACATACGTATTGCTTTTTCTCTAGAATACTTGTTTGGCTTACCGTTACTTTAATATTTACTGTTAGGAAATGTTGACCTTGAGAATCCGCAATCTAAGCGAATAGAGATAAAATACTAGTATTTACTAGTTGGTGTCCATTCTTCCAAAGTTATATTTTTAACAATGACAATTTGATATAAAAGGAAATGCAGCCATCAAGACTAGTGCTTGACAAAGCATATAAGGCAATATTTGATCGTGATAATCCGCAACCACGCGGGCGCGGGCGGTGCCGTAGGTAACAGCTAGTTTGGTGTAACTCCGAAGTTACTGCCCTATTTAAAATTATAGAAAAGAATTATACTGATTCTGTAGGAGACTTTTTGAGCTTGTCTCCTCTTCAATCACTTAACTTGTAGAGTAAAAACCTGAATAAGACTAGAAAATCTCAAATTGATTGATTGAACGGTAAAATAATAATATCGGTTAATAATAGTGTTGTGTTTTACTTGCGGTTAATGTGGTTATAGCTTTTGTTATTACGGTTTTTGTTCCATGTAATCAAATATAAGTTAAACAAACACGATATGTAAATAGCGGAATAACTTAACATTGACATTCAAAACATAATTACATAAATTACTTTAGTGTATAAGCATTACAGAATAAACTACCTATACATTTGTATGCCATCTGGGTTGAGTTAGTTTCAACAGGATTTATCTAGACAATTTCATTGTCTTTACAACAAACACACCCACACATATAATAGTCAAAATAAATAAAACATAATATAAAATATGAGATTCATAGCAACTTAGATGTGAATTATCAGGCCAAAATATAAATACACAGCTTAATAATGATATGAGAAACATTTCTGACATAATCTTATTTAGGTATCGAAGCCTAAAATACAAATCATTTTTATACAAGTGCGTGTGAATAATTTGACAAGGTCACAGTCCGAGGATGCTTATCACATGATCTTGATTTTTGACTGTAAATAATTACGAGGTTGAACCTTTAAAGTACATACTTAACTTAAAAGAACATATGGTTGGGGCCTTTCATTACCAGAAGCAGAAGCAAGCCTTGGGCAGGAGGACGACGCATTCTGTCTGTAGAGGAGAGGGGTTTTAAGTTTTAATCCCGAACAGTATGTCGGGGTCGCCTATGTTGGTGAACCAGGCTAGTATGGGTCTCTGGGATATCCTCTCTAGAACACACCAGATTCCTTGGCTACATAGGCCCATGTGGTGAATCACCATGCGGTTTTATGTAGGTACATATCCACCTCATCTTTGGCTCTGTTGAGGTGAAACCTGAGGGCATTTCCGCAAGGCTATTTTCAGAAATCTAAGCGATCTGTGAAATTTCCTCAGAACATATCTCTTAGCCTTAGCCTAACCTATTTCTAGATTGGTGCGATATAATAAACAACATCTCACTATTTTTAGTATGTAAAGTAGTCAATCCAAATAGGTATTTAACAAACTCATTGATAATCACAATATTATCTTGCATGCAATCAAAATGCCGACATGCAGTCTATAAAGTACGAAAGGAGATCGATGACGCAATTTTTGTTTTATAAATAAATCAACAACCGAGATATACAAAACAAACGTGTGCGTGTCGCAACACTATCGCCTCGCAAACGCACGATGCATCACCGATCCGAGCCGGCCGCAGCGGCTGTGAACTGATTCCAACCGGTTTTGATCCAATCGAGGTGCGCGCCTCACTCACGACCAATCAGCGTTCATTACGCCCAGTCGATCTCGTTCGCCCGTCTGTCACGTACTCCTTTGTTTCTGTTCGACAACATTATTTTTCGCAGTTATTTCGTTGTATTTTCACTGCACGACATTAAACCGGTGTAATCCTGTCTTGAATACCGCATATTCGACAACAAAGAGACATTTACGCAACGCTTTCTGCGGACAGCCGACTTTAAATATGTTGGACAAGTAAAAAGTGCAAGGATCTGTGCGAAGACTGTGATACCCAGTGTTGTGGTGTTCTATTTGCGTTTATAATCGTAACAAATGGTTGTTGAAGCGGTTCGCGGGCCAGCTATGGTGGTTTCGTACGGGCGGGCATACCGTATTGGGTCTGGTGCTTTTATCTTCTTCAACCTGACGAGGCAGGACTACAGCTGACGAGTAATATGCTCGTACTCGAGCAGAGACTGAATGCGCGGCACCTGGGGCGCGGCGTGGTGCTCAGTGCTCGCCTTGTGCACGGCGTGGAAGCTCAAGGGTGGCGGATGAAATTCTCCCTTCTGAAAGCGGAGGTGGAGATTGAAGCGGACCCTGTGACGTATCGGGAACTTGCGAGGAGGCTAAAGGCGGCTAATGTGCACGTCAGGCCTGCAAGACGCTCGAGATTGACGTAAATATCTCGTTTTTATCCTAAAATGCATGCTAAATAATGACAGCTGTTTTGAAGAAAAATGTTTTTCACACATTTTGACAACATACTGTCACTGAATTTATTTTTGAATCTAACCTATTTTTTTTTTTAAATATCATCAATATAGTTTGATAACTGATATATTGTGCGGTATCTAATAACATGATAATATCATTTGGAATCTGATTGATATAAATCACTGATTGATTGTAATTTCAAACAGTAATCATTCAAGTGTAGAACTTGGTGAATTCAATTTGTTTGGATGAATTAGAACACAATAGCTGGACTTTGAATGATATAATGTTACACTACTGTTCCATATATCCTAGTTATCAGAAACTTGGTGAACCAATAGCTAATTTATTATAGGAATGACTAGCAGTTGACCCAAATACAATATGGGGTTATTTAAGAAGGGTATTAGAAGGTTTCTTCAGAGTTGGCAGCACAAATGTAATGCCCTTGGTGTTGCAAACCGCCCATAGGCCACAGTAACCACTTTTCATCAGGTGGGCTGTGTGCTTGTCTGTCACCTAAGTGGTACAAAAAAAAATGAAATACCAATATTTCGTCTAACCTAACCTCCTTCATTTAAAGCTAAATTGCCTGGCCTGGAATTGTAACCTGGGACCTATCGATCGTAAGGGCGACTATTTAACCACTAAGCTAACATCCATGTAATTTGTATATCTACCCTGGTCACACTCCTCTATTCCTGTTTGGGTAGCCAAAATGCCCTTAATCATATCAGAAGTCAGAATAAATAACCTAAATTCAACTAGTCTAATAAGTAATAACATTGTCAAAACAATCTCGAGCCAGAAATGTTCGCTCAGTGCTAACTCCTACTAGATAAAACTAGTTTAGCAAAATTGTAATAACGCCCAAATAATAAACATAATATCGACATAATAAACCATTGATTACTTGTCTTCTACATCCTAGTTAATTCCCAGTCTCTTCCACTTTCACCTCGGAGTCTGGGGTCCGCTTTACCAGTCTTAACTGCGGATTTCACTGGACCTGGATATTTATAAACGGTCAAATATTTCTTATTACCATACAAACATACATACAGTCGCGCCTTTATCCCCGGGGGGTTAGGCAAAGGTGAATTAACACCCACATTTCACCAATCATTGTATTAGGTCCCACGTAATAGGGGGTGAGCCTATTGCCGTATTCCAGGCACTATTGTTGACTTGAGCCATGCATCTGAGGTTGAGCTTGGGCTGTATATATCTGTCTGATGGTAAACTGCCCTATCCGTTAGTCGCCTTGTACGACACCGCAAGGGAGGAGATGGGGTGGCCCAAATTCTACTCTGCCGGGAACCACGCGGCTATTTCTGATTACCTAGCATCCTAATATTCTTGTAACCCTTAGCAGCTAAGCCTGCAACTAAGCTGTATTGCTTGTGTTATGTAGCACTCCCGACTGAGCTTGGCAACAGCGGCTGACTTCTACATGTGACTACAGCGTGAAACTGACAGTTCCTTTTTGTTCCAGTGTTGCTCCAAAGACTATTGCTAGCCCGATAGTGGTCAACAAACCCATTTTATCTCAACATGGTGAGTTCAAGTTTTTATTGTAAATAATATGACAGTCTGATGATGGAACTGGTGACACGCCATATATGCAGTACACTCCAGTTAACTCTAGTGAATACAATCCTCAGAGAGGGCCACACACCAATGCAGCTTCACTACACACACAGAAAAATATTTCTTGATGATTCTTGATGTCATGAAGTATTTGCTTGCTGCCTAAATGTTGGTAAATTTGCTACAAATTTGCTACTTTTGTGTGTGTGGCCCCCAACATTGTGCATCAGATATGCATGATTTGACATTTTTTGACACTGATGTTAGTCAGTGTAAATTTACTGGCTTGGTCTGATAATTGGGTGAGATATTCCACAGGGGGGATCCTTGGTGAAAGGGACATCACTCCCAATCCTTCACAAATTCATCCACATAGTGGAAACTTGGAAGACCCTATCATTGGCATGGTTAATTTGTGCAATCTGATATACAAGCTACCCCTTGTGGGATTTAGTCTTAAATATACATATTGCGTGTATTTTGAATGCCTTTCTAAATGCTTGTTTTCTTTTCAGCAATTATTTCATCAAACAATCAAATGAAGCCATACTGTCCAGAGTAAGTATTATCTTTAATCTTTGAACTATAATTGGGAATGTTTGAATGGATGTTACGCTCACGCCAGAACTGCTGAACCGATCTAGATAAAATTTGCCGCAGCCATAGTTTATAGTCGGTATTATGATACTATGAGTACCCGAAACCGGCGAGCATGTATGAAAACAATAATTATGAAAGTAGAAGAAGCGAAAGATGTATGCCAGGATCGTAGCAAGTGGAAAACTGTGGCCTACCCCACTGGGAAAGAGGCGTGACTGTATGTATGTATTATGATACTGTTTATCCAGGTGATAGGTTCCTGTAGGACGACGGATTGGTATAATCGGACAATAAACATACAGCCCATATCAAAGTGCCTGCTTGACGGCAATAGGTTCGCCCTGATGATTTGGGACCGAAAAACATACTTGACGTAATATGTGGGTTATCATCTCTGCTTACCCCTTTAGCGATTTACACTCGTGAATAATATATGTTCATAGGGTGGCAATTATTTTTTTAATAAGTCTTGGTTTTTTAATCACGAGACCGACAAATGTATCTGCAATAGAAAGAAACCTATAAAAAAATTGTTTGAAATAATTTGATGTAAGACAAACACGTTTTGCTTCATGTATAATACACACTTCAAAGAATGAAGGTGAATGTAAATAAGATTTGTTCAAAATCTTAACATGTAACTATTCTAAAGCGTAAACAAATCATAAGTATTTGTCTGTCCGTCTCGCGCGTTCTCAAGGCTGTCTCGCGAATTGATACTACGCAGATATATTTTGGCAAAACATTGCAGTATAATCTGCTGAATCTATATTTATTTCTTCAAAATCACACATTCTAAATTAAAGTATAATTACTATTACTTATTCTGTGGTATAATATAATAAAGAAATATACGTGCAGTGGCGAATAAGGAATACAAGTATCACCACCCCATCTTATCCGAAGGGTGTCGTAAGAGGTGACTAACGGAAAAATACGCAGACGTTATCACTGCAGGAGAAGGAAAACCCGAAATAAAACCCTGTACCAACCCGTCGGCCCAGCGTGGAAACAGTAGGCCAGAGACTCCCAACACTAGGGTAGACTTATGTCCAGCAGTGGACTTCGACTTCGAGTCAACATTTTCCTAGAGCTATATTGTGTCCAAAGTTTGCACTTGGGACTGCTGTCCTACCACCCCATCCCATCAAAAAAAACTACTCTAGAGCCGTTGTTTATTAAGTGGATAGCGAGATGGACTTAGGTTCGTCATCATCATCATGGAGACGTATTTTCCTGATTGCATCCGAGGTCGAGGTGAACTCAGAGTTCAGGGTCCACCTTCCGACTTTTACTTCTCCACTTCGCACGGTCTTGGGTGTGCATGGTAGTGAGATCATTGACACGCATGTCACTCTCTATGCCGTCAAGCCAGGACTAGGGAAATGGACAAACAAATGTGGGGAAAAGAAAAAGTAATAAATAAAATTGTTTGTCAACAGTGGTAACGACGTGAAAGTGACCTCTCCACCATGTCACTCCCCTGGTGCCATACTGCCGGATCTGCCGCCGCAGCCAGTAGAAGATCCCGATAAGGTAGATATGTTTTTCTTTGCCTGTGGATCAGCCTTCTCATCTAGGAGCTGTCCATTAATCACGTGATTTTTGTTAGCAATTTTTCAACACCTCACATAGGTCTTGGTGGAACCCCATATACCCACTTCTTGCCTCCAGAATATCAATGTTTGGTTTCTTCAGCAGAACAGCGGACTCTCAAAGGAAGCGACTTCATCAGAAACGCAGGCGTGGCTCGCCAGACACAGGTTCGCGCACCACGCAGCTACCTTCACCAATTTTTCTGGTGCTGATCTATTGAGGTAAGGACTTATATACTACTTAGGGAAGCTAAGGATAGAAAAATCTGGTGCAAGCAATTTTCGAGCTTATTGACATGACATAGTAATCGAGTTTATTTTTTTCTAATATTCGTGATCAGCGTCATCTATTAACGCGAAATGACTACGTGTCTTATTAGGAAAATGACATTATGGTCGAAAGTCGCCTGTCGCTGTTTTATTCTCTGTGTGAAACTTGTAGTTAGTTTGAGTCATATTCAATAATGGACAATGTGCAAAGCAGATACATAATGTCATACAATTGACTGTTCTTGTCGGATCGGTTCGGAATCGGATAATGTGAAACCGCTCTAAAGCCATGAACCCTAGTTTCAAATTGTCCATATTATTTGTCAACAGGTTGTCACGCGATGATATTATACAGATCTGCGGTTTGGCGGACGGAATACGTTTGTTCAACGCTCTGCACGCCAAGTAAGTACATAATATACACATATTGCCACGCCTGCCAACCCCCGAAGGGGTAGGCACAGGTGTATTTACACTTACATTTCGCTTACTATGATATTCGGACCCACGTTATAGGGGCCAGGGGGCGAGCCTATTACCGACAAGCGGGAGTTTACTGTGCGATGGAGAACAGCCCTTTTCTTTACATATATTATAAGTTAAATAACATTATCTACTCTCATACTGAAATGGCTAACTTTATTATAATGTAACCTTTTCCCTCATTACATATACAACTTCAGCTGGTTTTTTTTTCGACATAGTCTGTGGACGCGGCGCAACACGCATGCGCGATCAGCAAATGGATTTTGGCGCTTAACGTTTATCATTTTACGCACATTACTTTTGACTACTTCATGAGATCAGAGAACCCTTGTTATGCAACAGTTTCATATACTATTTGAATTTTAGGAGAAGACCCATTGCTCAACTAATTTTATCGACTTCATAATGCACCTTGTCTCCTATCCAAAGCCTACAACTTTACAGTTTGCGCTTCAAACGGGGACTTATTTCGGACATCAATCCTATAAGCTTCGTCTGTTAATTAACACGAGTAGGGTTGGCCATGTTCCCTGAGATCTTAGTCTCAGGCCCTCCATATAGCCACTACTAATAAATAAATTGATTTAGGAAAAGAAAAGAGAATCGATTTCGAGCGGGATTCATTGGTACCGATAGCTATGAGTATCGGTAGATGGCTCCACCATCGCCCCAAAGACGGAAGTATAGAGGGATTTGGATCGGTTTCGCGCGTGACGGTCAGAGCATTCCCCCTGTAAGAGAAAGATCGCGGGTTCGAGTCCCGCCCGAAGTCAATTCTCTTTTTCTTTCTAAATCTATAAATAAATGCTTCAAAATTTCATTCAAATAAATTGATGTTCCCCTTAGACGCATCGAGCCCCGCCTAACGGTATACGTGTGTCCGTGGGGCAGTAACATCTACAGCGCGCTGTACCTGCACGCGTGCCGCGCCCTGGAGCTGCGGGCCAAGCTCAACTCGCTCGTGCACCACCATCACCCGCCCGCCAAGGTAAGCACCAGCCCCGCCTGACGGTGTACGTGTGTCCGTGGGACACAACATCTACAGCGCGCTGTACCTGCACGCGTGCCGCGCCCTGGAGCTGCGGGCCAAGCTCAACTCGCTCGTGCACCACCATCACCCGCCCGCCAAGGTAAGCACCAGCCCCGCCTGACGGTGTACGTGTGTCCGTGGGACACAACATCTACAGCGCGCTGTACCTGCACGCGTGCCGCGCCCTGGAGCTGCGGGCCAAGCTCAACTCGCTCGTGCACCACCATCACCCGCCCGCCAAGGTAAGCACCAGCCCCGCCTGACGGTGTACGTGTGTCCGTGGGACACAACATCTACAGCGCGCTGTACCTGCACGCGTGCCGCGCCCTGGAGCTGCGGGCCAAGCTCAACTCGCTCGTGCACCACCATCACCCGCCCGCCAAGGTAAGCACCAGCCCCGCCTGACGGTGTACGTGTGTCCGTGGGACACAACATCTACAGCGCGCTGTACCTGCACGCGTGCCGCGCCCTGGAGCTGCGGGCCAAGCTCAACTCGCTCGTGCACCACCATCACCCGCCCGCCAAGGTAAGCACCAGCCCCGCCTGACGGTGTACGTGTGTCCGTGGGACACAACATCTACAGCGCGCTGTACCTGCACGCGTGCCGCGCCCTGGAGCTGCGGGCCAAGCTCAACTCGCTCGTGCACCACCATCACCCGCCCGCCAAGGTAAGCACCAGCCCCGCCTGACGGTGTACGTGTGTCCGTGGGACACAACATCTACAGCGCGCTGTACCTGCACGCGTGCCGCGCCCTGGAGCTGCGGGCCAAGCTCAACTCGCTCGTGCACCACCATCACCCGCCCGCCAAGGTAAGCACCAGCCCCGCCTGACGGTGTACGTGTGTCCGTGTGTCCGTGGGACACAACATCTACAGCGCGCTGTACCTGCACGCGTGCCGCGCCCTGGAGCTGCGGGCCAAGCTCAACTCGCTCGTGCACCACCATCACCCGCCCGCCAAGGTAAGCACCAGCCCCGCCTGACGGTGTACGTGTGTCCGTGGGACACAACATCTACAGCGCGCTGTACCTGCACGCGTGCCGCGCCCTGGAGCTGCGGGCCAAGCTCAACTCGCTCGTGCACCACCATCACCCGCCCGCCAAGGTAAGCACCAGCCCCGCCTGACGGTGTACGTGTGTCCGTGGGACACAACATCTACAGCGCGCTGTACCTGCACGCGTGCCGCGCCCTGGAGCTGCGGGCCAAGCTCAACTCGCTCGTGCACCACCATCACCCGCCCGCCAAGGTAAGCACCAGCCCCGCCTGACGGTGTACGTGTGTCCGTGGGACACAACATCTACAGCGCGCTGTACCTGCACGCGTGCCGCGCCCTGGAGCTGCGGGCCAAGCTCAACTCGCTCGTGCACCACCATCACCCGCCCGCCAAGGTAAGAACCAGCCCCGCCTGACGGTGTACGTGTGTCCGTGGGACACAACATCTACAGCGCGCTGTACCAGAAGTTGTTTCAGAAGGCTTACGTGCTTTCCCGTTCGAAGTAGGCGACTGAAGAATCTCAACCTTATATGAAAATGTGGTTTGATTATCATTCTTCGAGCCTTTCCCCAACTCAATTGGGGTTGGCTTGCCTGTTGTCTGTGATGCAGCTGAACTTCGGTATTTTCCGTGAAGCAACTGACATCAACCTGGGGTCTCCATGGTCCCCACAGCGGTAGAGGGCCAGATCGGACGATATGGCCCTGGGTCGGCCGGGGTGCCAGGGATATGTCTACAATAATCTCACCTCAGGCAACCAGATGGCTCATAGACGACGTGCGTTTTAGTCGGTTCGAGTCCGACGTAACCTCCTCCGCCGACTCCGACTGGGTCAACCTGATTGCGGTTGAGCCAGGATCCTCGGTACTGTTCACACTCGTGCCTACGGTTTATACTTAGTTGAGCACGCTCTCTATATATATAATGTACTAGCTGACCCGGCGAACTTCGTACCACCATATTTTTTCTGATCCCGTTCCCGCTGCAAATCTCTAATTTATGGTTGTTTCTCTACAATATTATGCATGTACCTCCCTCCTCTTGAATCACTCTATCTATTAAAAAAACCGCTTCTAAATCCGTTGCGTAGTTTTGAATATTGAAGCATACATAGGGACGGACAGACAGCGACAGCAACTTTATAATATGTAGTGACTAGCTTTCGTCGGTTGTTGATGTCGGTTATCGCGATCAAACATAACCTATGTCCTTTCTCTAGGTCCAATCTACCCAGGTACCAAATTTCATCAAAATCGGTTCAGTTGTTTAGACGTGAAAACGTAACAGACAGACAGAGTTACTTTCGCATTATATTAGTATGGATATGGATGCTCAAGTGCCAAACCCTTTACACTACCAAATCAAAGTATAACCAATAACTTTTGTTTCCACAGGATTGTGAGACCGTCCTAGTGTCTGGACCAAACGGCGCCCGTGTTCGTCTGACCGACGAGTTAGTCCGCCATATGCCGGACAACTCCACCTACCGCCTGGAGCGTGTTGACGACAGCGGGGCGCTCCTATTGTCGGCTACTAGCACCAATTGAGAGTATTATCGAATAAGCGCTGGCGTTTTACCGTAACTAAGAAAATATAAATGAGATATTACCGAAAACATGTGAGCAGATTTTGTACATTATATAGAATGAAAGTTCATATTTTTAGATTGCCGGCGGCTGATAAAATAAGAAATGCTTGGTTAGAAAGTATAGGGGTGGAAAATTTAAAGTCACACAAAACTATCTATGTTTGTTCTCAGCATTTATTATGCTGTTCAAATCGATTAAAAAAGAGAAAAGAGAATCGACCTTGGGCGGGACTCGAACTTATTCCTTACAGGGTGACTCCTGTAAGGAATAGATCGCGGGTTCTGACCACTAACGGCAGTTCCCAATAAAATATCTACAGATAAAGGTAAAGTAAGTTCCTTTGTCAAATCCTATTGTTATTGTGCTACTATTAATTGCGTTACCATAGAGATTGATGACGTTTTTATCCTTTCTAATGTCAAAACTGGCGATAGATAGGTTATTCGGAACGGTCGTAAGCCACCGATTGATTCTGATAGTTCGTATGAATGTCGGTAGATGGCTCCACTGTCGCCCCTTAAGACGGTTGTATAGAGGAATTTGGATCGACTTCATACGGATCTCGGTGGCTTAGTGGGCAGATCATTTCCCCTGTAAAGGAAAGATCGCGGGTTCGAGTCCCGCCCTAGGTCGATTCTCTTTTCTCTTTCTTAATCGGTTATATAGAATGTTAGTAACTAAAATTACTGATATGCCAACCCCTGCAGCTAAACTGAATTGCTGCTTTTCCATCAGCGATGTGCTTTGATATCCACCAATCATATTCATTGCTCCTCATAGCATAACAATGGTGGAAAGGATCAGCTAAGCTGTGTTTTTTTATATAGAAAGACTAGCTGTTGCCCGCGGCTCCGCCCGCGTGGAATTCGGATTCCGGTCCAACTTTAATGTATGGAAATCTGCCCGATTTATTGACATTTATGCTCACTGCTCCGCTCCCTTTAGTAGTAGCGTGATGTTATATAGCCTATGTTACTCCCAGATAGTGTAGCTTTCTATAGGTGAAAGAATTATTGAAATCGGTACAGTAGTTCCGGAGCCTATTCATTACAAACATACAAACATACAAAAATAGGTACAAATCTTTCCTCTTTATAATATTAGTGTAGATGTGTGCTATGGATGGAGAATCGTTTCGAATTTTGAATATTTGTAGGCAGTTTCATAGCACATGTTACTCGCTACGCTACAAAGCATAGCACAGTGGACACGGTCACACAGTTACATAGCTTAGCTTTTACATCCTCTTAGCATAGCCGCATAGCACATCTCTGCTGGAAAGACAGCCTTAGGAATGGGTTCACTTCAGTCTAACACCCGTATTCACAAACAACACTGTGAGGTCTCATAGTGTGCTCGAGCGCATAGGGCTGGTAAAATTAATTCACAAACATCACGGAGCAGTATCTAACGCAGTGCGTTCCCTCAACGAAGTATTACTTAAGTGTTATCTATGAATAAAAAGGCTTGCCAAAACGAACGCACTGAGAATTTGTCGTTCTTTGCACAGTTTTGGTAGTACGCATAGCGAAGTATTGTTTGTGAATACGGGTGTTAGACTATACAAACTATTTAGACATAGTATGCCACTGCAAGGCGGCTAAAAAATAGATACTATAATGACTAATGAGGAATTGAAAAACAGACCATTTTAATGATTATTTCTGTATTTATTTTTATGTGAGAAGTTTTGGTAGAATTTGATATCCATAAAGAGGATTTGATAATAAATGTAAGGGCCATGAAAAATATTACAAAGACTAATCTCATCTCATCAATCTTACTAACAATTTAATTATAATTTCCTTTATATATCGATGACGGTGGACTATCTAAATTTCGTAAGCGATATTTTGTCTCAAGGCAAATTGACCCTTACGACATTTTGTCTCAAGGCAAATTGCCCCTTACAACATTTTGTCTATAGGCAAATTGACCCTTACGACATTTTGTTTCAAGGAAAATTGACCCTTACGACATTTTGTCTTGAGGCAAATTGACCAGTTACGACATTTTGTCTCCAGGCAAATTGACCCTTACGACATTTTGTCTCCAGGCAAATTGACCCTTAAGACATTTTGTCTCGAGGCAAATTGGTCCTTACGACATTTTGTCTCAAGGCAAATCGACCCTTACGACTTTTTGTCTCATGGCAAATTAAACCTTTACGAAATTTCTAAAGGCAAGTACTCGCCCCGTCTGACGCTTAAATTCCATCTCAATATGAGTAAGCTTCCATTTTTAATGACGTTTAAGTTCGCTTCCATATTATTCAAAGTTTATATTATCTAGATCTCCGCCGTTTCGTGCGTATATCCGCAACGGTGGGCCGTTAAGTGTTGTTAAAGAGTCGTCTGTCACTCGCGATACGGAATTCTTAGAATACAAAAATACTCTATTTTTATGGTTATTATTTAAGTGAAGGAAACGTCGGGTTATATGTTGTATTAATTGTAAGTTTGTGAATGGTGGCCCTAATTAAAAAAAAAATGTTTTATACCACTTAGGCATCCGTAGCGTGGCGGTTTTCGGGCGCGGCTTCGATTTCCGCTCAATGCAAATATTTGTATGTATATTTGCATTGGTTTTCAATGTATAATATGTATTTACAACAAAAGTATATAAGTTTTTTCGCAATCTAAAACCCATAACACAAGCTAGTTAAACTATGCTTACTGTGGGTCTATTTATTAGGGCCTAATCACACGTGCGTGTCATAAAATTAAGGCAGCTACACACCATATTATTTTAATTAGTTTGTAATATTGGTTGTTATGTAATCACAGATTATACTTGTTATTTAGATATTCTATGAATAAGTTTTTAAAGCCCTCCGCTGCCTCATGCGTCCACTTGTCGTGCATTTTTTGCTGAAATTTCGTGCAATTTTTTTTTGTGCGAAACATGTATTTGCAAAAGGCAGCGGGCGGCCTATACGCATGTTATTTTAAATAACTAAAAATTTTATTTGAGATAAGTTTCTAGTTGTAATCTTATATTTTTGTTAAGGACTAACTATCTTAGTCAACATAAGATTGTGCAACTCATATTTGTTAATATTGTATAATATAAAAAAACGAATTATATAAAATTTATTGCAATCACAAAGTCACAGGCTGTAACATAAATTAAATTTTAGTCACATCAGCCCTCCTGGCGATTCGTTGGACGACGTATTGTAGAAATTATGAATGTATGGGGTTGACACGACAGTCGTTAACGTATGTTATAATAGTAGTTTATGAAACTGTTAATAAGGGTTCTTAAACCACGAGTGTGAGTTAGAAAAACGGGCCGCCAGGCGAGTTTTTTATAGTATCACACGAGTGTTTTAAGACCAAATTATGTGCGGTTTCATACACTACTTTATCTAATCTCATGAAGTAATTAATATAATTTGTATAAAATTACAGAACAGTAAAGCGCGAAAATCCTTAAAAAAAATTTTGCTCATCGCGCATGAGCGGCCACAGATTATATAGAGACAATGTGACAGATTCAGTATGAGATTATAAACGTACAAATACGTTTAAATCCCATACATTCTGCTCTACAGTACGCCCGACAACGAATCGCCACGTGTCTAGAGGGAGTTTTATAAAAGCAGAAAATGTATATATAATTTTGAAAGTTGTGCCTTCAAAAGTGCCTGAACAGAGTCAGCGCTGTTGCATTACGGAGTATTAACTATTAATATATGATAAGATTTTGTAACATTGATAGGCTAGTTGTTATAGAGTAGTTGTAGTCAAATGTATGAAATATATTTAGTCTATAAATAAATGTATAAAGACGATTTTTGGCGTTTTCTTTTTCGTCCTTACGACAATGGTGGTTTGGTGCATTACCCCTGCACCATATGGATTATTATGGATTAAGTTTACCCGAGGGAGCCATCTCGAACCTGAAGACTGCTCCCTCGGGCTCTGGGGTCATCCGGCAACTGATGACCCAACAAGACGGCATGCGATTTTAGTCGGTTCGAGTCTGTACTAGAACTTGTTTTACTATGACAGGTGGCTCCACCCAGTCAGGCCTGCGCTCATGGCATACCGAGTTACCTCCACTCGATTGTGCTATGGTTGGGAATGCAACATACGAGAATCTGTCATCTCGACTGCACCGTCAGTGGTTTTTATCAGGTCGTATTTGGTGCAGGAGCTAGGGATATGGGACACTAAACCCAGTGCGCCCTAGACTGCACGAGGGATCCAGTCACATGCGCTACCCGGATCTCGCATTCCCCACCTGCGTAGATTTTCTCTAGACCGGCTGACTAGTGTGCCCGTCTTCCTGCAATCCCGGGATCTTCAAACGGGACGCGAAAGTTCTGTTGGGGTCGTTAAAGTAGGAACATCATCTAAACAGCAGCTACTATTGCACCTGAGCTTACCGTCATATCGTGGACCCACAAATTTGTTCCACTAGTGGGACCACGAGGAAGTTATTTCTCGTAGACCAACTACTTATTCCACTAATTTGTCTCACTTGTGGAACCACGAGGGAGATCTTGGACTTAAAAATAAATAATTATGCTCTATACGCGCAGTACACGTTTCTTGGGTGTCTTGTGAGGAAAAATTCACCAAGCATAGATTGAATGAAATTTTGAAGCATTTATTATGCCGATTGTTCAAATCGATTTACAAAGAGTCTCAAAGAGAGAACAATTGTTTGGGCGGACTCATCAAAAATCAATGTTTAAAAAGGTTGTAAAATCATTCATTGGTTCCGATAGCTCGTATGAGTATCGGTAGATGGCTCCACCGTCGCCCCAAAAGACGGAAGTATAGAGGAATTTGGATCGGCTTCGTGCGGGATTCGGTGGCTTAGCGGTCAGAGCATTCCCCCTGTATGTAAGGGATAGATCGCGGGTTCGAGTCCCGCCCGAAGTCGATTCTCTTTTCTCTTTGTAAATCGATTTGAACAAGCAAAGATTATTATAAAACAATCTGCGCGCGCCAGGGCCTCGTTTGTGTAGCTCTCTCTCTCTCTCTCTCTCTCACTCAGAAAATTAAAAATAATGTGGGGCATATATTAAAACAAAATAAATGTAGCTTATAAAATTTATTGATATTTCAAAAGGCACTGCAACTTAATACTGCTCCTATATTATAATAGCTTCGTTTGTGATGGTTAGGCGTAACAGTCGGTTAACAATTGCTATTAAACAAGCTATACACGATTATAAGTATAACTAAGTATTTTAAAAACATTTAGAAAAATATACAGTATATTTTATTGTATAAATATTTTTTCGAGTAAGTCAACCACAAAAATCAGTCGTTTAGGTTCATTTTTACACTTGTTTTTTGCGTACTAGGGTTGACATAACCGATATATCGACATGTCGGATATGTAAATTGAATTATCGACAAGTCAATAGCGCAGTAAAAGCGGGTCGAAGCTAAATTCTTTAAAATACAAAGGTCAATCCACCAAACAGTGTTCCGGCCACCAGTGCACGTATTCAATGAGCGTTATTTTTATATTTCGCTTCGATGCGCTTCGCTCCGCACCCTTGGCAATCGATCCGAAACAATTACATATTGTTTACGTGGAATGCGTTCAATTGAATTGCAAAAATTGGTAAACTTAAGTAGAATTGATGTCAATAACATGAGATACTTTTTTTATACACTTAGGTGGCAATCAAGCACACAGCCCACCTGATGGAAAGTGGTTCCGTGGCCTATGGATGTATGCAACACCAGGGGAGTCACACTCGCCATACTATAGATATAAAATAAGGTACTATTCGTACATTATATTGAGAAATAAATATGACTGAATCTTGTAGCTGAAATAAAACTATTATTCAATGTGGAATTCAAATATTCAAACCCAACTAGTTGACAAAATCAGACTTTTTAAGGCACCTTGCTGGTTTAATGCAAATTGACATAGTTTAATTTCTAAAGGTGCGTACAAATTATATAGCATAACATGTTATATAACATGTTTCAGTAATGTAGACCAATGTTGCAAAGTTATAAACCAATGTTAGATAATGTGGACGTGTTATATAACACAAGTTATACAACATGTTACATGATCTGTACGCACCTTAAGAAGATTGCTAATCTCGAAACATTTTTTCTTGTTTAGTAAATTGGTTTTTTTTTTTCAATATTCTTGACATTATTGTCCAATACTTAATAAAAGTGCCAAAAAGATAAATTATTGCATTAAAGTGGAATGTAAAAAAATTACTAAGTATTATTAATATTATAAAATATGAGACTAAAATTGCTATGCACATAAGTTAGATCGAATATTTAAATTCCACATTCAGAAATCATCAACATCTCTTGCACATCAAGAGATTCAAATATTTCTTAAACAAATCGAGCGCTTAGTCAGACAGTGGAATGTATGATACATACAAGTCTTGATATAAAAACCAGTGCCTATATTATGCTGGTATGTAGTTTTATTTGGTCACAGAAATATATCAAAATATAATATTTATCCTCATTTAGAACCGAGAACACAAGCTAGTTATGCTTACTTCGGGTCTAGATAGTACTATGTGAATGATCTATACTCCAATCGGTTAGGTACTGAACTGAAACGTAAACAATCTTGATTATGTTTTATTTAAAAACTCAGTTTATTAACATTCTTTTGTTTAAAAAGTTATGACTAAAAAAAAAATCTCATCGAATTGAGAACCTGCTCCTTTTTGAAGTCGGTTAAAAACAGAAATCGAACCACCAGTTAAGTGTCGTTTACACGAGAGTTTCTGGCCAGCATGATACGATTATCGAAAGGAGAGAAAAAAGTTGGTCCTCGTGTAAATGACGCTTTAACTGAATTTTCAAGCAATAATCATATGTCAAACATACGCGATTATTTCACATGCGAGTCTCGTATGATACAATCGTAAGCGAGAATGTAGTGTTTGCTTGTGTGTAAACACTGATACGATAATGCTTTAGCGATTATTGCTAGCGAACTCTCCTTGTCTAAACGAGCCTTTAGTCTAGTTTATATTTTTATAAAAAGTCGCTAGGTACAAGATTATTTACCTCTAATTGATTACCTAAGCGAATGAAGTATAGAACATAATTATTACGAGTATATACTATCTTGATATATTCCTGTGAGCTTATATCGAAACCAGAAAAAGAGGGTATTTGTAAATGTATTTTTCTCGTCAAGATATAAATTATACATTGTTAAAAACTAAGTGTATTTACAGGCATTACCTGCCCTTTCATGGGTCTCCAGGTACTAAGGGCGCTCGTACACTAACGACTTCTTGCTGACAATAGGGTCACGACAGGCAACGAAAAAATTGATAGTGTATCGAGGCTTTATAATAAGTGTTAAGTCTAAATTATAACAATAATTTCATTGTTCAGTATCGAGCATAATTGAACGAAGGACAAATTTTAATTCCTAGAGTAACGACTGCCAGTGGGGAGGGAGAGTCCCCTATTTTAATATTATGTTTGTATGACAACTGGGACCGACGACTTAACGTGCTCTCCGAGGTACAGCAACACCCAGACTTATTCGTGCTTATAAATATTTGCACTGAGCGAGTATAGTAACCGCGTCCCCTGAGTAGCAGTCGAATTTACTATCACCATGCCATAGAGGCTATCCCAATAGAAGTTAAAACTGTTTTTGTTTATAAAATTTTAAACCAAACTTAGGTTTTAACTGCTCTAAATATATATCAGCGAAATATGCGTTGAGCGACAGAGAGAACGCTATACAAAATCGGTTTTAGTCCAGTCTCACTCTTCTCCCAGATGAGCCAAATAAAACTTGTGTTCTATTAATTTAAAATGGGTTACCATTTGCTAAAATTTAAATAAATTAAGTAGAAACTATGCTCGACACTTCTTACATAAAAGATAAATACTTAAAAAGCAATTGTTTATTATTAAAAAAAAAACATAAAAAATACGGAATGGACATAAATACTTAGATTTTGGTCCACGACAAAAAATTATTTGTTCGTTCGAAAATTTTAAAGCCATTTTTTTTAAATGGAATTTTATTTTTTGGAATATTAAAAGTTCGTTTTATAGTTAGTCATAATAAATAATGTATTTAGGCACATTCTAGCCTTACAATCTCAAATCTAGTTCACATTGTTACACTTTTTGACAAAATATTACAAAATTGAATACCTACATAAGAATTCTATCAAAAAGTGTAACATATTATACATATAATATATGTAATCCTTATTATAAATATATTTCGAAAGTATATAATCTTTACATAATGTAATGCTAGTGGCAATATTAGTACATGACTATGTATATAAAATATATAGATATATATATCGGAGGGAGGTCGAAGAGACGAAGCCGCCAGCTTGGGTGCCCTTCGGGCATGATCTAATCCAATATGATTTTTAGAATGTACCTAGTTCGAATGCAATATTTCCTATTAGATTATCTTAAGACAAAGATTTGTTTGTTATAGAAACTGTACTAATGACTTGTAATCATAAAAAGTACTTTGCAAAACAGATTATTGATTAGCAGCTAATTTACCTTCGAGCGTAATCTAATCCAATATGATTTTTAGAATGTACCTAGTTCGAATGCAATATTTCCTATTAGATTATCTTAAGACAAAGATTCGTTTGTCATAGAAACTGTACTAATGACTTCTTGTAGTCATAAAAAGTACTTTGCAAAACAGATTATTGATTAACAGCTAATTTACCACAAAAAGATAATGTAACTTCAAACTATAGATTCAAATTTATTTTACTGTATTCCACATAGAAATAATGCAACACGTATTTTGGCAGAGATCTAAAAAGATCTTGAGTGAGGTCGAACGCCATGTTGTTTTTGGGCTTTGGAAAAAGGGCGGGGTCAGGTTGAGACAAGTACCTAGTGAGTGAGACGGACACTACACAGAGCAACTCGGGGGAAACGGTCATGTACGCTACGCAGGACGCGTGGAAAAACGGATTGATGAGCCATGATGGTAGACCGTGTTCCCGAGATGAGACGTATAAGTTAATACCGGTTGTCAATCAAATCATTGTGATTTGACTTGTGAAGCGTCTCGAACTCACTGCACAAAACGCGTGTTTCAATAAACTTGAATTAGTTTCACAAGTTCGCCATATTAGTTCCATGAGTTTTAAAGATGTTTTAAACTGTTTTAAAGTATACGTTATTAAAGTAGATGTTTTAAACTGTTTTAAAGTATTTTTTTTTTTATGTACATTAGTCATCAACATAATTGCGCTTTCAGTGCAAACAGACGTGTTTACAACAATTATAATTAAATAATATTAAATTGCTGAATCGTGACCTACTTTATACCAATAGCCGGTAATAAAGAGTGTGTAAAATATATCTACCTAATGCAAAGTGTAACAACTGTGACAATGTGCTGTAAGTAGGTAATATAAGTTTATAATTAGATCGGACATTAACCCGATAAAATGGAAAGCAGCCCGTTTAGTAAGGGTAGCCGGACCTGCCGAACGCCGCCACCAACTCCTTCACCCGCTACTCACCCAAATGTGCAGGCTCAAATCGTGACCCATGTGGATGCCATCCCAACCCCGGAGATCCAGAACTGGATGGCCTCTATCGAACAATGCCTTAATGAGGTATGTAGTATTGCTGCAGAGGGCAAATTAAACTCAGAGCAGAAACTGCGCATTAGCTCATTGTGCCGAAAAGTGAGTCACGGCACGTCCCAAATGGCAGTGCAATATCAGGCCCTCAAAGCAAAAGCCGTTCAAGCTACCACAGCTGGCCGAGCCCTCCAGGATGACCTTCACCTATCGCAACAACTCAACGACCTAAAACAGGCCATTGAGGAATCCAAAAAGCACAAAGCCGGGACATCATTTGCTGATATGGTAAAAAAGGGGACCAACGAATTTTTACCCACAACTCGCTTCAGTTCGGTGGCGATCTACCCCAATGACAAGGCCAAATCAAGTGAAGATACCAAGTCTTTGGTCCAAAAAATTATCTGCCCTGAGCAAATGAAGCTCCAAGTAAGAGGTCTACGTAAGACAAAGAACGGTGGCGTCATTATTAGCACTGATACAAAGGGAGACATCGAGAAGCTAAAGCGATCAGCCCAGCTAACTAACTCAGGCCTTATAGTAGACGACCAGCTCAAAAGAAAGCCAAGGATTATCGTAATCGGAGTACCAGCGTCCATGCAAGAAAAGGAAGTTTTTACCTGCATTTACAACCAGAACCTAGAGGACAAACTACAAGATTACAGCCTCGAAATATTTCTGGCTTCGATCAGGCTAAGCCATAAATCGGGCAAGAAGGATGCAGAGACCTGTAATTATGTGATTGAGGTACCAGCAAATATTCGTAAAGCCCTAATTACCAACGAAAGACTATTTGTGAACTGGTCGTCTTGCCCCGTCAGAGACTTCACGCTGGTTACTCGATGCTTCAAGTGCCAGCAGTATG
Organism: Eilema depressum; assembly: GCA_914767945.1. NCBI lineage: Eukaryota > Metazoa > Arthropoda > Insecta > Lepidoptera > Erebidae > Eilema > Eilema depressum. Next base: position 6,519,475 of record OU612040.1, read on the forward strand.
GCCATGCGGCAAAGACTTGTAGGGAGAACGCATACACCTGTGGACAGTGCGGAGATCTAGGACACTCAAAAAAGGACTGTACAAAGAAAGCAGAAGGAGCAAAATGCGCGACTTGCTCAAAATTCAAGAAGCCCAGTAATCACACCACGGGAGCGCCTGAATGTCCAGCAAAAACAATGGCAGAGAGAAGGTATATCAATTCCATTGATTATGAAGGCGCCTAAGAGCGCCCTTAACCAAGTTATTTTTATTGACCTTTAGCCGATATAGCTTTAAATTATCCTTTAGTTTAAGAACAATGATCCATAATTTAATAAATGACATAGATTACTTCTCTGTATCAGAGTCCAGGACGTGTGAGGCGGAGGAGTGCAAACAATATCTGACCCCGTGCATTAACCCATTAAATATAATAACCCAGAACATACGCAGTGTCTTCAAGAATTTAGACAGCTTTCTAACATTACAGTATAGAATGAACATGAACCTTGATGTCATTGTCTTGACGGAATGTAGGCTATCTTTACCATATAACATACCACTAATGCCGGGTTATAACATGTACAGAACTAATACAATATATAATCAGAACGATGGTGTAGTAGTTTACATAAAAAATAATATAAATGCAACTGTAGAGGAGCCCAATATGCAAGAGTGTAATAGATTATTGATAAAAATAGGAACAGACTTGGCCATACTAGCAATATACAGGCCGCACGCCTTTAACGACAAGTATAAATTTATTGATTCATTAAATGACACCTTGCAAAACCTGTCTTCCTACAAAAATATAATCTTAACTGGAGACATAAACATAAACATCCTAAAAGGACAACAAGACCTAAAGGAGGATGCGTTACACTATCTCAACCTCTGCTCATTTCACGGCTTGTTCCCCGCGCACTCTTTTATCACGCGTCAGGCAAGTGGGTCTTGTCTCGACCACATCATGCTAAAAACACAATACCCAGCACACGCACTCGTCATCAATTCCACAATAACCGATCATAGCGCTGCCCTACTAAATCTGAGTTGCAAGTTACCCAAACTAGATAAACCACGCTTAGTCACCAAATTAAACATAAACAAACTTGAAGACGATTTACGCGACATCGACTTTGACCCAGTTTATTTTTCTGATGACGTGCAATTTAGTATGCAATACATGACTGATAATATAAAAAATGCAATACATAAAAACACAAAACTAATACGATTGCATAAGATAAATCATAATTTGAAACCTTGGATTACACCAGGCCTAATCCGCTGCATGAGACACAGGGATCAACTTCACTTCAAATGTAGACAAAACCCCAATAATTTAACACTACAGTTGTCGTACAAAAGATACAGGAACTTTTGCAATGATTTATTAAGAAAAATAAAAATAAATCACGACAAAATAAAACTGGAAATAGCAGGGTCGAATAGTAAAAAGATCTGGCAACATATTAAGAATATAACTTACACTACGAAACAAAATGAATCGCCTTCAAGTTTATTGAACATCCACACATCACAGGTAACATCCGCTAACATAGTAAATAAGTTCTTTATAGATGTCGGTAAGCGACTTGCACAGCAAACGCAAGCAAATACGCAGTGTCCCACAAGCCCACTATTCCCGAGTACGACTACCCTGGCATCTCTTGTGCTATTGGATACCGACGAAGAAGAGGTGGAGAGGATAATCTTGAATTTAAAAGATGACTGTGCTGTTGGCTGGGACCTCATATCAAGTAAAATACTGAAAAAATACAGACATATACTGGTGCCACCGTTAACTTACATCTTCCAAAAATGTTTAGCGACAGGCGTTTTCCCTAAGTGCCTAAAAAAGGCGGTAGTAGTCCCTGTTTATAAGTCTGGAGAAAAAGACCAGATAACGAATTACAGGCCTATCTCCTTACTACCAGCAATCTCAAAAATACTTGAGAAAATTGTGAATAATAGGTTGATGAAATATTTGGAGGATAATGCTCTTTTATCAAATACACAATTTGGTTTTAGAGCTAATAGGTCTACGGCCGATGCTGTACATCATCTGACGGATTATATAGTACAACAACTTGATAAGGGAAAGCGTACAGTGGGAATTTTTTTGGACCTTGCTAAAGCGTATGATACGGTCTATATCCCTAAGCTGTTGAACAAGCTTGACAATATGGGAATAAGAGGCGTACAGTTAGAGCTCCTCAAGAGCTACTTAAAAGAGCGTACCCAATGTGTAAAGATCGGCAGTGTTCTCAGTGAGGACATGGACAACACGTCATTTGGCATTCCTCAAGGAAGCGTGTTGGGAAGCACTTTGTTCTTAATATATATAAATGACCTATGTAATATAAAGCTAGAACACGGTAAAATCATATCTTACGCTGACGACACTGCCCTCCTTTTTTCTGCTGATTCAGAAACAGAAGTGTACAGGCTTGCGCAACGAGGATTTAACATTGTAAATAAATGGCTTCAATATAACCTACTAACGCTAAATGCAGATAAAACCAAATACGTTTCATTTTCTATGCGCAAAAAATCAGCTACGATCCAACCTAATCACTTACTGTATGCGCATTGTTGTAAAGAACCTAATCATAAGGACAGCAAGTGCACTACTTGCCCCGTTATAACTACAACAAATAAGATAAAGTACCTAGGTATTATAATAGATGAAAACTTGTCGTTTAAAGACCATTGCGAAGCACTAGCTAAGCGACTACGCAAGTTGATATTTGTATTCAAAAAACTAAGATACATCAGTGACCCAAAACTGATTAGAAACATCTACTATGCCCTTTGTCAGTCTATATTAACATATTGCATAACGTCTTGGGGGGGAATGGGTAAGACGTTGCTACTGCCTGTCGAGCGAGCTCAGAGAGCGATCCTCAAGGTAGCGACGTTTCGCTCTTTCCTATATCCGACTGACCTTCTATACAAATCTTGTGAAGTGCTAACAGTCCGTCAGCTATATATATTAAGCGCAGTACTAAAACAGCACGCATCGCTTCCCTACAGCACCGAAATTACTAACAAAAGGCGGAAAGATATTGTATGCACTGACAGAATTGCAATAAAACACCAATATACGGGCAAATTTCATATGTTTTTAGGACCGCTCCTCTATAATAGGATAAACGCTTTGTCAGACATTTATTCTCTAAATTATATGTGCTGCAAGCAAGCAGTAAAGAAAGCCCTCCAACGAATGTCCTACGATGAAACAGAGGAATTAATGATTGTTGTTAAATAAATAGTATTAAGTTGTTTAATTAAGACATTATTTTAGATAATAGAAGTGAAACACTAGCATTGTATTATTCTTAGAAAATACTTGAAACTGTAATATTATGTTGATTATATTATAACCATTGTTAAACTGCACTTGACGCCTGAAGCACAGGATTACCTAGTTCAGGCAGAAATCTAGTAATATTAGTAAATACCTATTTAAGATCCCTAAATGCCCACATTTAAATGATACATGCCTAGATAGAAAATCTACTTAAGCAATAACCACAATGTAATAATGCACGATAAAGTTAAGAACCTTTGTAATTTATTGTACATTGATTATGGAAATAAATTATTATTATTATTATTATTATTATTATACGCGTAAAAGTTGTGAAAGTGTAATAAACTGTTAACTAACATCATTGTTTTGTGCTGGCATCTACCCTTTATCGCCCACGAATCCTATGCGTGGCGTCGAGTATCGATGGTCACGTCCCTTCTCCGACATATATATTTGTATTATAGACCATGAATCACTAGATTTATATAATAACACAGTTGAAATTGTTGCAGATTTTTTTCTACTTGTAGAAAAAGTCTAGAAAAAGTACTTTAGACCTTAGTATATAACAAGTAGGTACCCTACTTCTATTACTAAGAATTCTGTACACGAGTATCAGAAGTATGACAACCCCGGGGAGGTTTGTCTAGACTTGGAAAGTGTTGCAATATAAAAAAATTACTTTCCGATAATTTAAAAAAAAAATAAATGGAATAATCCAAATGCAAAATCTGAATTTTAAATAAGTTAAGCAATATTCGTGATATTTAGTGTTATGTGATATTTTTATTACTTTTAATTCACCTGATATTTCGATCGTATTGTACCAAATATAGTCATAGTAGAATAATGCTCTAATCTAAAGACAAAGGATTTGGTGTCGAATAGAAAGAAACCTTAATTATATGATAATAAAATTGAAATTGCTCTGAGGGTGAATTCTTGCAATAATCAATCAATCAATTAGCCTATTGCAGTCCACTGCTGGACATAGGCCTCTCCCAATATCCGCCACGTTTGCCGATCTTCCGCCTTCCGCATCCAGTCCGTCCCAGCCACCCTTCGTAGGTCGTCAGTCCACCTGGCTAGGGGGTGTCCCACCTTACGTTTTCCTTCTCGCGGTCTTCTTCGTTTTCTTGCAATAAATATCAGGATCGGCAAACGTGGCGCATTTTGTGAGAGGCCTATGTCCAGCAGTGGACTGCAGGAGGCTAATTGATTGATTGATTGAGGAACCAAGATTAACCAAGCAGCCCCACAGCGGCCAGTTCCGCAGCAGCTGGACAGAGATTTGGTGGCGATCAGTCTCAATAACAGGATCCCCGCGTTTTGGACGGACATGCCGCTAATGTGGTTCGCCCAATTTGAAGCAGTCACGACCACAGCACCAAGGAGAGGACGTCAAATATGACCTGCCCCCCTAGACAAGTGGCAATTCGTTGCTCGGTGTATCATGGAATAGAATGACGAATGTATAGGATTTGACGTTTTTGACATTCGTTGACGCCTGTCATATACGTCAAATCCCATACATTTGGCATTCTATTCAACAAAACTCTGGCCGACGAATTGCCACTTGTTTAGAGGGGCTGGTGGTGGCGAAGCTGAGCCAGATAGTAGATCTCAAAGACGAGCCACCAGAGCAACATCGGTACACAGTGCTCAAAACAAGGTTACTCAAAGCTTTTCAGGAGTATGGAGACCCAATGCCATAGGCTAGTGAAAGATCTGGAGTTAGGGCAGCAGAGATCATCTCAGTTGCTAGCCAAGATGCGTGAACTGGCACGGAACACGGGGACAAGAGGTGACACGGTGAAGAACCTGTGGATAACCAGGCTGCCTGGGTAGATGCGAGCCGTTTTGGCAGGTGTTAGCCCCGATACCAAGCTGGACGACCTGTTCGGGATGGCGGACAGAATTTTGGACAACCTACAGAGCGGAGAAATAGCAGAAGTAAGAATGGCGGCCCCGAAAAGAAGTTCCGACCCGGAGTTGCTTACAGAACTGCGGAAAATGTCCCGGGAAGTAAAAACGCTTCGTGGGGAGGTGTGCGAGCTCCGAGGGAGAGCAGAGACGCAGCTACAATCCAAGATAGCCACCAAGTAGGAATGCATCCAGGCCTATAATTCTGCTAAAGTAAAACCACTGTCATATTAGACACTGCCAAAAATGGTATTAAATTTTAGACCTACTCCTATAGATTTAACGTCCACAATTAAATGAAAAGAGTTGCATTAAGCTCTGTCATTCACTCTACAAAAAGCTGTTTTATTTTCGACTTTAACGGCATTACATTACAACTAAAAATTAAATGTATTTTTTTACAATGTCCGTGGTGTCATAGTGGTTTTGCTGCAGAATCGAGGGCCTAGTTGAGATCTGGCTATGCAGGTGCCATTTCCGTTTCCAGGAGACCGTGAGATAGTGCGAGGAGTCGTGTAACTGGAAGAAGCAGGGAAACTGAACGCAGTGCATTCTGGTACGGTGAGAGAGTGCGTTGAGTTGTCTGACAATCACCGTTTGTGTAATGTCATGTGCAATTTCACGAATGTCAAAAAGAATCTCGTATTGGCGGAATTGATGCTAAAATCACAGAGCCATTCATTAAAAAAAAAACCACACATTCTCAGACTCAGATTGGATTAGAATTTACCCTCTGATGAGTGAACAACAGTTTTGATTTTGTGTCTACGATGACCAGTATCATTGAAATTTCAATTTTATTTGCATAGAGTTAAGGTCTATTTTTGTTCAGTCAGTGCAGGTCATATAGTACTACGATGGGTACAACGCGATCGCAACCTAGCAGACTAGTACAATACGATTGATGAGTCTTAAAAATCGTATAATATATACCAAATCCTAGCTAAGGCATATTAGTATCTAATACAAGGTACAGTAAAGACTATTTTTCCTTGAACACAACCTTTTGGTATTAACCGCAGTGACATTTTAACTTGAATACCTAATTTTAGTAAAGAAAATTGTATAATCATAATAAATAATCAATAACTATATAGTTGAGAGGTTCATTTTGATTACTCAAAAGGTTAAATCTTGTCAACTTTGTAATATTAACAGTCATAAGTTATGGGAAGCAACAATATCTATTTATAAGATAATTTAAGGTTAACCAGAACCTCAGATGCCTGATTTAGTAAAATCACTTTACAAAACGTACGACTACTACTTACGAAAACTTATATAATTTCAAAATCGAATTAAAAACTTCACGAAAACGTAGGTGTTTTTTTTTACATTTTTCTTACCAATCGGATAAAAATCAGACATTTTTAATCGGACTCCTGCATAGTATTAAGGTTAACCTCCATCAACGTTATAAATAATATCTCAATTACATAGTGGTATAATTTCTTACTTTTTAACCTCCAAAGTAAAATATAGACATGTTTAATCTTGCATTGTTGCTGCTGTTAAATAATTTATAAAAATTGCTATCGATTAACCTTTGAGGTTAACAATCATACACGTTTATTTCTAGGCTAAAATGTGATATAATAACCGGCAAACTTCTTGATAAGAAACTCTTAGCAGCGCATCACGGGATTTTTAAGACTCTTTTTATGGTAAGCGACGATCTACACGCACCAAATAAATTAACCAATCACAATCACTTGCATCATTGGTTGGTCCATATAGCGTACATGCGCGAACTTTAACATACAAGAAGTTTACAAGTACTTATAACAGTTGTTGAAGCTTAACCCCCAAGGTTAAACTTCACCAACAATGTTATCTTAACCTTAGTTATATAACGGTGTGCCCGCCGGTGCCAGTTCCACATAGTTGGCAGGTAGCATGCCTGTGCGTCCTGTGCGTAAGACCTGGCCTGTCATCCAGCCTTCGTCGATGGAGGTCACGTTCGAGATGAGGTCTCCTTCGCGGAATGAGACTTCGTCGCTGTCACTGGCTTCGTAGTCGTACATTGCGATGTATACTCGCTGGAAAAGAGATTTCAATTATTATAATCATTGAAGTGTCATGTGATCCATTAATTCGAATGAGAAATGAATTCGTTTCGAAGGGATTAATGTAATGTCAGTGCAAGAAGTGAATAACTCTGCTATCAACAAATTCAACAACTCCTGGTATCCATATTAGTACTAGAATAAATAATTTCTCACTAGGTTAAATCTTTATATTTTTAACCTTAACAGTAACTTTTACATTTTTAAGAATAACTACAGGAATTTAATGAGAAGTAATTAGTATGCTAGCTTTTCATATTAAATTAAATCGGAAAAATATTATATCTGGAACGCCTCTTGCACCCAGTGGACCCAGTCCCATTCTAGGTGGAATACTCTGAACAACTGAGCTACCTGGACAGGACCTGGATATTTCTTGACTATATTATTTATGACTACAGGAACTCAAGACATGCTTATAATATTATTACTAATTCTTTTGCTATACAATCGTTACCTGGTTGACCTGGTTCTGGTGATTGGCACTCTGTCTCGGCATCTCATTCGCGAGTGGGTCGAGGTCTGTCACGCGACCGATCTGACGACTCTGCTGCTGCTGCTGCGGGTGAGCCTGGTGAGATCCTGGAAGGTACAAACTGTGTGACAACCTTCGAAAGGTGGGTATTGTGCCAGCATGCAAGATTGGACCTTGAGTTGTGAGTGCGTAGGATGAAAATTATGTTCAGGTATGGAACGAAAAGTATTAAACCATGAGAAGTTATAGACGCTTTAGGCTTTGGACTATGAGGCCACCCTCCCTCTTTCTGGGGGCAAGATGGGGCCACCGTGGTTCTCAGTCCCAAGAGGCTATCTCGAAACCGAAAAAGGCCCTGAGTCAGCCAGGGTATGAAGGCAGTGCTATATGGAAAACCTTGCAAGAATCTGAAGACACGAAACGGCATGGAGTTTTAGTTGGTTCGAGTCCGACATAACCGCCTGCGGTGGGAGAAAAGATAGGGCGTAAGGCCTACGAAAGACGACATTTAAATGGCTACTAAAATTGACTCTTGTTCATTCGACCGACATTTCCGGTTGCCGTCAAAACTTGCATTTTGAAGCCCAGCGTTCGGTCTCTTACCCCTTTTTCATTTATTTTGGCTTTTAAGTTATTTTTAGTGCTGTCCCCTCTCATGCTTAAAGATCTTGGTAAGGCTGAACATTGTCAATAACATATTACTTTTCAAAATTTGTATCCTCGCCTGAAGTGATCACGACAAAGGACACAAGATTTGGATGATGTTCATCTTCCATCCGTCCTTCTCTCCAGGATCCAGGTATCCAAATCTTGTAAGGTTAAGATAACATTGTTGATGAAGTTTAACCTTGTGGGTTAAGCTTCAACAACTGTTATAAGTACTTGTAAACTTCTTGTATGTTAGAAAGTTTACGCATGTGCGCCATTCGTAAATAAAGTCTCCCTACACCGAGTGTTACTACAATATACAAACCTCGTTTGCCTTCACTACTATTGTATATAACTGTGGCCGACGCCCTTTGAGTATTCGGAGGAGCCCTCGGTGGGTCCATAAGAGGATCGTAATCTTGAATCCTGCCGATCTTCTGCTGCTGTGCAACAGGATAAGTCTGCTGGTACTGCTGATAACTTTGTTGATTTTGCTGGAAACTCTGTTGGTTTTGCTGGAAACTCTGTTGATTTTGCTGGAAAGTCTGTTGATTTTGTTGGAAAGTCGGTTGAGCTTGCTGGAAAGTCGGTTGACTTTGTTGATAGTATTCCCTGCCTCCTTGGTAATCGTACTGGTATTGTAACTCTTGCTCTTTCGGTTTGTAGTAAGGATCCTGTTGGTATTGTCTGTTGTGCGATGGTTGGTGAGCAACCTGCGGTTGTTGGGTCTGATGTTGGGCCTGGTGTTGGGTCTGGTGTTGGGCCTGGTGTTGGGTCTGGTGTTGGGTCTGGTGTTGGGCCTGGTACTGTGTTGTGGGGGTCTGGTAGTGGTTCTTGGGCGGCAAGTTCGGCGGTGGAACGTTCGGTGGCAGCATCTCCGTGGCATAGTTGTCGATTTGTTGGTGATAATTGTCTGATGGGACATCTAAACGTGTGATGGACAAACAGACATGGTTTAATAACATATGAATGAATGAAAGTTGATCAGGGCATTTGTAAGGATATACCATAAAGACCGTTTTTAAATATGGCAGCAGTGGGACTGGTTACAACCCTATAAACTTCGATTTAACTCGAAACTGACCCCCTTGATATCCAAATGTAACTTTTCGATTATCTGGCCGTTACGCTACTGACGTAAACCCACTCCTAACGCAAGCAATTTAGCTTAGCTGAAGGGGTTAGAGGGAATTCTAGTAATATCGGTTAATGTTCTAAAATAAAAACATACAGTAGCATCCCACAGTAAACATACAGCTTGTGACGGCAATAGGCTTAACCCCCTATAACCTACGCGAAATGTGGGTGTTAATACGTCTAATTATCCCTTCGGGGATTTAAAGCTGAAGGAGCGCAGGAGGGGTTAACGGCAATCAGTTTGGGTTCAATCAAATAGCCCATCGCAGTCCACTGCTGGACATAGACCTCTCCCAATGTTGGGAGGCTTTGGCCTACTGTTACCACGCTGGCCAGACGGGTTGGTACAGGGTTTTATTTCGAGTTTTCCTTCTCTCACAGTGATATCGTCTGCGTAGCTTTCCGTTAGTCGCCTCTTACGACACCGTTCGGATGAGATGGGGTGGTGATACTTGTATTCTTTCATCACCACACGTATTGGTTACTAGTTTCGGTTACTAAGGACTCTAAGAATAAATTCCTGATCAACTTTCTTAATGATAGTTAGCACATATGGTACGTATGGCCGCTCACCATATGGAGTGTGAACATCCACATATGATAGTGAATGTGCAATCGAAATATGACTGGATACATTTATTTAGTGGAATGGATCTGGTTTCTAGCTAATGAGATAACAACGACTGATTAATTGTGTTTACAGTAATTACCGTGGTCATGCCATTATGGAAACAGGTCGAAATGTTCAATTCAATGCTGTTTATAGGTGTATAATATACCTTAAGACACATATCTTGAACCCAAGTCGCGAGAAACGAGTTCCCAGCGCGTGAATTGTTTAGTAATAATAATAATTTATTTTTTTGGGAATTTGAGCTCGTCTACCGCTGTAGTATAGTACCCCGTGCTATCTTCAAAAAACACCCTTGAAACGTGTATTGCGCGTATAGAGTAGATTTTCAACACATTTTAGGTCCAAGATATAATATAATATTATGTTCTGAGGTAAACCATGATCAGTCACGTAAATATAATGACATGTTATGGTACGCGAAAGTTGATAGTTATAAAAAGGGCTGTGCTATTTTCAGCCTAGTTTTGTTAATAACAAATTACGACTGCATTTCATTAAAAAAATCCGGAAAAAGTGAGATAAATGGTTCTTATTCTACAATCTTCTTTAGCGAAAGAGACAAAGTTAGAGATAAAAGGAATCCAGATTCATTCCACAGTGCCAACAAAAACCACACGACATATCACCAACATTCACCAATTTGCAACAAGTGCACATATTCACCAGTGTGAACAGATATTCACCAGGGTGAACACACATTCACTGTGATGAATAGACATTCACCGCCGTGAACAGATATTCACCGAAATGAACGCACATTCACAGGGGGTGAACACACATTCACCAACGTGAAGACATTCACCGAGGTGAAGAAACATTCATCATGGTGAACAGATATTCATCAGAACAATAACGTGTACAGAAGCATGAACACTCACCCACAATCTCACCGTTTTCGTTGATCTGGCGTTGCTTCTCCATCTGAGCTTTCTTTTCCAGCTCGCCGTGGTACGCTACGTTGCTGATGATCTTCGTGTTAGCTTTAATTCGAAGGGTTTCTGGGTCATCTGCGACCTGGAATTCAACCGAACACTTATAAGTAACCAAATAGGAGATTTCCCAGTTACGTCCCAAAGTTTGAACTTTGGAGTAGGGGTCCTCTTATTGATTCGGATTGGTATCTCGATTTATCCGGAAATGAATGCCATCTGATATCTGAACCCCGAGAGGAAAGCGTACGCTCGTTTTTCTTCAGTCCAAAAAGGTACAATCAAAATACTATTATTTTCCCTAAACCCTCAAGTTAAGCTCAATTACTAAAGTCACAACCTGCAGTTGATATCTACGTTCTATAATTACACTAGCTTATCAGACTTTTTAGGTCTGTAATCAGTTTATTTCGTGTAAAATATGCTCCACCGAAAGACATACGGAAAAACTCCAACTGCCCGTAAGGTTCGCCGTAAGGCTCCACCGAAAGACATACGGAAAAACTCCAACTGCCCGTAAGGTTAACACCTTTACCTCGTTGTAAGGCAACCGGGTCCGGCGGCTTAATGTGCTCTTCATGGGGCTAGAGGCAAAGCAATAGCAGGACATACCTGTGTGAACTTCCCCTTACTCTTCTCGAAGGCAGCGTGGTAATTGACGTTGCTTTGTATCTTCGTGTTCTCGGCTATTCGTTTGAGTTCGGGCGTTTCCGCCATCGTGGTTGGCTTCGCTTTTGGCACGTGTCTGGAAAATATATGCAGACAATTGTTAGTGATTGTTGATATACAATCTAATCAAAAAATAATCTATATGAATGAAATCGATTGTTTTTGTTGCCAAGCTCGCAAAATTTGAGAACGGCTCGATAGAATTGGATGGTGCTTTGGTGTTCATAATTGTCCGAACAAAGTTTATATGTAAGAAATAAACTCTGCTCATAAACTTAATAATGCTTTGCTAGTATATATTAAGTTTATGGCCATGCTAGTAGTCGAATGGGGCCGGCCAAGGTGCATTGGACCGGCCGGGTTGCGAGGGATATGTCTACGATAATCTCACCTCCGGCAACCGACGCGACGCCCCACAGACAGCGTGCGTCTTAATCAGTTTGAATCCGATATGACTTCCTCCACCGGCTCCGGCGGGGGAGGTATCCGTGGGGATTTTTCGCTCAATAAAAAAAGCTAGCGGTCGAACATGGAACCTTTAATTTGATAGTCAATATATATATAACTAAGAAAAAATTGTGATTATGGCAGTATATGAAGTGACCAAGAAAGAAAAACGGATGCTTAAGAAGGTTTGCGAAAGAAGATTCAAGAAATACATTCAGATCAATATGGCAGATCTAGGCGGATGAATATCAATGAGATCGAGTACATTTTTAGGTAAGCAATACCTCAAGAGTACTCACATCTGACGTGCATGTATGAAAACAATAATGAAAATAGAAGAAGCGCGAAAGATGTATGCCAGGATCGTAGCAATTGGAAATATGTGTTCTGTCTATATATGAAAGAGTCGCAACTGTATTAATGCATGTTGTATTATTTATTTGTTATGTGTTAATACACATCAACCCCTTCAGGGATTTACAGGCATGTGTATATGTATATGTAATATGTATTATTTGAATGTTTTTCCTCAATTAAATACACGGTATCATTAAAACGGTAATTATTAATCACATCGCTGATATTGTTCTAGCAGTTATTAAATAATTAGCACCAATTATAATGGTGATTATACATATAAAATTGGATTATAAATTATTTTATTTATTATATAGTGGTAGCACCCACATTTAACTTGTTATTGCCACTAGCAAATAGATCATTACTATAATTGTAGGTACGCACGCGTGGATATCGGTTATCGTGACCAAATATGTTTAGCCTATGTCCTTTCTCAAGGTCTAATCTACCCCTTTACCAAATTTGATCAAAAATCTGTTCAGTGGTTTACAATCCATGGTAAATTAAATGAAAGGAAATCAAGAAAGGGAAAGTTGTACCAAAATGGTTGAAAAATTCCATCATTGATACTTAACTACTCTCCATTTAAGTCAGCCTTTGATGTAAGCATGAGGTAATAAAAAGAATGAACTTCAGCAGCGAAGGCTAACTAGTTCAAAATGGAGTATTTGTCGCAACCCACTAGGCCGTTAGTTGAGCGGCACCGTTTAGTCAGGCGCGGTCAGAGGGGAGGGGGGTCACAGGGGACATGAACCCCCCCCCCCCCCAAACCATGCACGTCATATTGAAAAGTCCCAGTACGAGGGGAGGGGGGGTTAAATTTCTTAAGGAATTTCCGAAGTGACCCCCCCCCCCAAAACTTCAAGCTGCGACCGACCCTGCGTTCAGTTAACAGCCTAGGCAGTTAATACAACGGTTGATTAAGCTAGTTGGCTGCGACATATCCATCAAGGCCTAGGGTCTTTTCCTTAGAGAATACATTGCTATAGAGCGCGCCTTACAGTATGAACTGCTATCACGAGTATGAACAGTACCGAGGCTCCTGGCTCAACCTCAATCAGTAGCAAAACAATACCCATCAAAATGACTTCACAAATAATATTTAATACGATATGTTAAATCAAAATTTTATACAACATTGTATATTTGTAGTAATAATTACGCAAAAATACCGCAAAATGACGCCATTTTTTTTGTATTTTGGCTTTAATTTTATCCATGCATATCAAATCGAACAAAAAACTTCATAACAACAAACTACATTAATAGTGCATCTATTGATATTTTCGATAATGCATGAAACGTGACTATAAGTGCGCTATACCATCGCAAAGTATCTGCTAACACTCGGCGCTAAAGACCTGAGTGATAGGCGCGCTCTATATTTATAATGTTTACTCTAACGTCTTTTCTGATCACCATAAAAGAAGCCGGTGAAAATCGTGTTACACGAAGCCTTCGGCGCCATTGCCGTGTAACTAAATATAAAATAATTACTCACAGCAAGTAAACGGTTACTCAGATCATAGCTGTCATAGCACAGCGCGCAATGTGAGTGACTCACGCGCAGACGTTATTGTGTTATGTATGATGCAAATATTTTCAGTAATACATAAATTAATTCTTTGAAAATATGGTTATTCCAATGCGGTTATGTCTACGTCATAAGGTTAGTAATATTATAAAACCCAGTAAATAGTATTGGTCATGTAATAACAACGTGTGACAAACTGACAGACTAGATTTTACTATAGTTACCCGTAAAACGTGTGGTGACGGAGAACGATATCGGGCGATATTGAAGCATTGCAGGTAGACTTTATAGGGCTCCAACTATCCGTAACGACTGCCGTAGATGTTCGTATAGTAACCGGGACCGATAGCTTAACGTGCTCTCCGAAGCACGGCCAGCCAGACCAATGCAAATACCTATATTTATGCATAGAAATATTTGCACTGAGCGAGGATCGAATCCGCGCCTCCTGCGTAGCGGCCGCGTTCACTACCGCCTGAGCTTCCGCTACGAAGCAGAGGTTGTCAGTCAAAATCTTCAACAAATGTTCTCTATAGTATCTCTTACACTTAATAGATAAAAAATATGCAAGTAATGTATCGTTGCGTGTGTGCATGTAATCAAATGAAAGCTAAAGTGTTACTTGTAACGTAAAATTGTCCTCACTTTTACTTAGTAGATCACGGAAAATATCGTTTTGCTCTTTTTATTGGAACTTCACGCTTCGAAGCGAATACTAGAGGTTTTTACACCTCAGCTGTATAATTACTGAGTTGTTATTGATGAGATCAGAATATGAGTAATGAGAGTGCGGTAGGCAGAGACCACATGTTTTCACTTGCTACGACCCTGGATCCTGACATACATCTTTCGTTTCTTCTACTTCCATAATTGTTTTGATGTCAGCATCATTCTCTTAGCGTTGCTCCCGGGTGCGTCCGAAGCTACTCCGTGTCTTCCTTTTGTATTAAACTACACGGCTTTTACGGGAGCGACTACAGTTTACCTTATCTCCTCCCTCCCCTTTTTCAAAGCCAAGAGCCTCATTTCGTCAATCAGCGGGAGTGAAGGCTTGCAGTTAATGTTACGTGCAAAAGAGCTTGGCAGGGCAATATAAACCCTGCTTTTGTTAGAGGATAGGGTCAAGAAAAGATGGATGCATTCCATCCATTACATCCATCACGAAAGAAGAAATAATCAATTTAAATTAATTAAGATTGGAAAAAGTGAATCGGTCAGACGGGACTTTAGCGACTAGTCCTTTACAGATTCTTATTCACCGGCTTCCTTTTTGAAAATTTTCACCCTTCGCCACTACGAGATAGTGGTGAAAGACAGGCAGACGGACTTTGAGTATGGAACCCTAAAAAAGTCAGCATATTAAACGCTGCAGTAATAATAGCTCAAATCTCTGTGTATTTGATAGCTGAGATAAGATATCGTAGATTACAAGCTCATTATATCATAAAATCCACCTCAATGCGTTTAATCTGCTGCTTATCAGCTCTGATGGTATGCTACAAGTTAATGAGGTTTTTGTTATGATATATGATTACTTCAGGCTACAATTGTAGCGAATGCGGCTTCATTACGTACAAGGTTCGATTCCCGGGTCGGACGTAGACCCCCTCCTCCGAGCCTTTTTCCAACTCAGTTGGGATCGGCTTTATTTTTTTATTTACCATTTAGGTCGCAGATAAGCACACGGCTCACCTGATGGAAAGTGGTTACCATGGCCTATGGACGAGTGCAACACCACTCGTGCTGCCGACCCTGTAGGGCCTACAGAGTCTGCAGCACGAGTGGTGTTGGACTCGTTTTTTTTTATTTATTTTTTTATTAAAAAAAAAAAAAAAGCACTGTTGCCTACAGTGTAGGCTGTAATAACAGAGATATTCTGTGCCGCAGAAGACAAGCAGAACAAGACTTTGGTATTCCCACTGACAGCACCAAACCTCTCCAGTGAGCTCTGGCTACGCTACTCACCGCCGGGAACTAATCACGCGGATATTAAAAGCCTCCAGTTTACAAATATGGTGTAATCTTTTCTGTGAAGCGACTGCTATCTAAAGGGTATTAATACCCTTAGGACCGATGTCTTAACGTGCTCTCTAAGGCAAAATCGTGGGTGACGAGACGACCCATCCCTAATCAAGTAAAGCATTAATAGTATAGGTATGATATTGAATACTCACGCTTCGCAGTATGGGAGCTTTCCATATCCTTTGTAGGTGCGCATATTGAGGGTCATACTGCATTCCTGGCATTTGAAGCAGCCCTTGTGCCATACCTGTGGAAAAATAATAATGTATACGTTAATTGAGGTGGATGTATGGTGTGACGAGGATGTTAGAAGTACGTAGTAAGTTGCGTCCAAAATTTGGGGTATTTACCCCTGATCCCACTTATACGACCCCACTGACGCAAAAGGACCCAGGACTGTAGTAAGAAAGAAAACGCTGGTAGAGTATTCCAAGACTATGGTACAGCAAAGAAAGGAATTATTATTTGGGTTAGAAGTTGGTGTACAGGGCCCACGAGGCCACATGTCAACTTTTGAATGGGCCCCTAGTCTATAGACAGATAGATAGATAGGTACTCTTTATTACATTACACATCAAACATAGGATACATACAAAGGAGAGCACAGGGTAGTGAGTTGTACAATGGGCGGTCTTATTCTGCAATTTCTTCCAGACAACCAGACTACAGTGTCAAACAAAGTAAACTGTCAAGTTAGGTACACCTGTCACTTGTCAGTGGCGCAGCTCATCGGGCACAGTGACGCAACGCTTGCGCAAGCGCAGACGGACCAGCTCCGCGCCGCGAACGTTTGCGACAATTTTATTATGCAACACAACAATATGTTGCCATTCCACGTCGATTACTGCATGATGCGAGAAAACATGGCGGACTTGGCAACATTCTTGGGTAAATAAACATTTATTTGGCATATGTGGCTACTAGCGACCTGGTTTCGCATGGAAATCCATTCATCATAATAAATAAATATTAAGAGCCTCTTTGACAGCCGCCTTGACAGCCTCCGTGGCGTAGCGGTAGTGAACGCGGCCGCTACGCAGGAGGCGCGGGTTCGATCCCCGCTCAGTGCAAATATTTGTATTCATGCAATATGGGTATTTGCATTGGTCTGGTCGGAGAGCACGTTAAGCCGTCGGTCCTGGTTGCCATAAGAACATCTATGGCAGTCGTTACGGGTAGTTGGAGCCCTAAAAAAATCCAAAAACAACGGTCTAGCTGCAAAGCTTCGATATCGCCTAATGTTATCATTGGGCTATGGAGGTCAGATGGCAATCGCTTCACGAAAAAAATATCGAGGTCTAGCCAAATCTGTTGTTAAGACTGGTAAAAGCGGACCCCAGACTCCGAGCTGAAAAGCTTCGGATGCGACTGGGAATTAACGCTAGGATGAGAGATTAAGAGCCAAGAGGCTCGATCAACATCTTGAAGAGGCTCTAGTTAGACAGCTGGCTTGATGCAGAAGGCAGTTTTGCTAGGCACTGCTCGCATAGTGAAGAAGTTCTTCTCCCGGGAGTCGAACTAACCACAAGATGGAGCGCAGTTTTAGTCGGTTCACGACAATAAAAACCGAGGTTGGCTTAGACGCCGTAGAAAAACGGTTCCACATACAAAAACGTACATTTTACCGCTTACGATATTATTATTCATTTCCGCTGTGAAATAATAAAAACGAGAAATGAAACCAAGATGGCAACAGTGACAAAACTCATTAATTCAATTTGTACAGACAGCGGACACCGCCGTTCCTCAACGGCTGCAAGCGTCCAGTCCCACTTCTCACAATGAAACTCGTGAACCGTGGGATTGTTTCCCACGCCTGAAGGTCGGACATTCTGGCCTTTCTGTAGCCCTTGTGCTGGATGCTACAATATTACGTGTATTCTATATTTGTGATAGTATTTAGCTGATAATTTCATTATGTCTTCACAGACTTCCCCATTTTAAAATATAAAACTAGGATAGTAAAATAATCTTATCTTCCACTGTCGTCCAGTGGCGAGGGGTGAAAATTTTCCAGAAGGAAACCGGTGCAAAGAAAAAATACATCATCATCATCATCATTTCAGCCATAGGAAGTCCACTGCTGGACATAGGCCTCCCCTATAGATCTCCAATAAGGCCGGTTGGAAGCGGCTCGCATCCAGTCCAGCGCGTTCCCGCGGCCTTAATGAGGTCGTCTGTCCACCTCGTGGGACGATTACGTTACCTCGATCTAATTTAGGTACATTAGTAGGTATAATTTAATGATCGGCATTGATTAATTGCTTGGTACATTTTGTGCCATTCATGGTCAGGTCAGTCGGCAGAAATAGGATTGTATGGATCCCTCGCCACTGTTATCTTCCTATTTAGGTGACCAGTTTCAAAATACGTGATTTTAATTTTTTTTATACCACTTAGGTGGCAGACAAGCACACGGCCCACCTGATGGGAAGTGGTCACCGTGGCCTATGGACGTATGCAACACCAGGGGCCTCACACTCGCGCAGCCGATTAGATTAGAAAGAGTAAACGTGGTATGATATTCCGTATGACCTGTTAAAACACTCAAACAAAACCTACCTACGTTTTCGTGAGGTTATTAACCTTTAGAATCACTCATTGTTTGATTGCGTTTAAAAATTACATATTGAAATTTAATTTTTATAAGTTTTCGCAAATTTTGAAATTAAGTTTCTATTAATAACTGTAATTTGAATGAATCGAGCCACAGATTACGTTTACAACTAAAATGCACTTGCATTTTTTATTCTACTTAGGTGTCAGACAAGCACACGGCCAACCTGATGGAAAGTGGTTACCGTGGCCTATGGACATATGCAACACCAGGGGAGTCATACTCGCACTACCTACACCGTAAGAATCTTCTAATGCCCTTCTTGAAGAACCCCATACACTAGGGTTGCCATAAGTGTGGGGACCCAGACCGGGACATTTGAAGAAAAAATAGTAAAGGTAGAAAAATAGGAACTTTTATTACAACAACTTTTAACACTGCCATTACACAAGCGTTAAACAAGCGGGCAGCGACCCGGGCTTCCTATGTTTTCTGAAAGGCGAAAAATTATCAGAATTAACTTCTGATAATTGTACAAAATATTTTGACGAAATCAACATTAAGTTAAACATCATCTTCATGTAGACGCTTTCTCTCGATTGCATCCCTGGCCAAGATGACCCCGGAGCTCAGGGTCCGCCTTCCGGCTCTTCCTCCTCCACTTGACACGATCTTGGGCGTCCATGGTAGTGAGACCATTTGCACGCATATCACTCTCCACGACGTCAAGCCAGGACTTCTTGGGCCTATCCCTTCTACCTGGACCCGGCGGGGGCGCCATTGTCAGGCATTTGCTACCCACGTATCCTGGCCGCATGTGGCACGTGGCCGCACCAGCGAAGGCGGCTCTCTTGCATTTTATCTGCGATGTCATGGACATGAAGGCTGCCGCGGCTGCAAGAGTTCCTCACGCAGCATTTTTATCTCCGTGACATGCAGCTCTTACGTGCTTACGCTCTTGCTCTCACAACCATGTAAGAGGACAGGCCTAATGATCGTCTTATAGACCTGCCCCTTCAACCTGACTGGCATTTTGGGATCACCCGTGACGCCAGTCATTTCTCACCACCTGGCCCACGCGGAAGCAATGCGTGCCCTGATGTCATAGTCAATTTCACTGGTCACAAGAAGTACAGATCCCAGGTACTTAAACCGAATCATCGCCTATGCGGACCGGTGTGAAATCTGTCGAGTTTCACGCTAAACTTTCTGTCATCGCTACATTTAGCTTCATACCACCGTTCTCAAGCGCTTCCTTCCACACTTTCATTTCACGTGTTGCACCAATCTGCTCCTGTCCGCGTCCTTCAGCGCAATATCATCAGCATACATGAGCAACCACGGAGGCTGCTTATGTGGTTTTCTGATACTGTCCAACAAGACGTCTAATACCGAGCTGAACAAGTAAGGACTAAGGACGGATCCTTGGTGTACTCCGATGGTGATGGGGAAGGCTTTTGAGTCACCAAAAGCACTCCGAACCACGGAACCAGAACCATTATCTTGGATGGTGTCAATGTATGGAACTCCCTTAGCCCACAGTACCCACCAGATCACCGCGCGAGGAACACAGTCGAAGGCCTTCTGCATGTCTAAGAATAGGCAGTGCAGGGGCGTGTTCTTCGCCCTGTATTTCCCCACCACAATCCTTAGGGAGAACACCGGATGAATGATCCCGTGCCCGGGACGAAAACCATACTGACACTCCGAGAGTGTACTCTCCTGTCGGATCCGGGAGTCGATTATCTGCTCATAGAGCTTCATGGTGTGGGACATTTGGGACATGTGGGACCGCGGTTACTACCACACTCCTGCACCGATCCCTTGCCTTTGAATACTGGCGTAATGAAGCTCAGTCTCCACTGGCTCAGGATCTCACGGTGAGAAGTACGCGGTTATACAGATTTGTTAGAATGCTCACACCACGAGCACCCATTGCCTTCCAAGCCTCGATGGGGATTTCGTCGAGGCCAAGTCTGTACTTCTGCAGGTGTTATCGGTGGCACTAGTCCTTGTTTCGAAAAGAGGTCTGGTGGAAATACCTCTTGCTGCTTATTCAGCATATCGTTGGAAGTATGAGCGCCATCTGTCCTTCATCGCGTTTTCTCGTAAAATCATAGGCCCCGGGGTCTTTATTACTCATTAAAATATTCATGTATGGAAAAATATCAGCGCTTTCGTCGTTCTATCTACGTATTAATAGCCTAACTACTTAGTCGCGTTTATTGTAGGTATATTACTGTTTACCAACCAAGTCCAGCTCTCTAATATAATACTAAAAATGTTTAACCGGGACAATTTGCTTATTGGCCGGGACGCCGGGACACCAGGCCTCAAACGGGGACATGTCCCGGCGTACGGGGACGTATGGCAACCCTACCATACACTGTAGTCGCTTGGAAAAAAATAAGTTTAAAACTAAAACCCGACTACTTAAAAAAATCACGCTCTGAAAAGTATTAAACAAGAAAATATCTAGGATAGCCGTGGTCGTATGCCACTTTTCCTTAGAATAGCATGTATGTGTCGTTTTATTATAGTAAGTGGCATACGACCACGGCTATCCTAGATATTTTCTTGTTTAATACTTTTCAGAGCGTGATTTTTTTAAGTAGGTAGTCAGTCGGGTTTTAGTTTTAAACTTATTTTTTTATTTATTTTATTTTGGGGCACCCAACAACTATAATTTATGCATATTTGAAATGTGCTAATTGAGCTCTTTAATTTGATACCATACACGGCATATTTATCTCAAATTATTTTTTCAACACAGTACTTTATGGCCGCTAGAGGGCGCCACATTAGATTTAGTGACACGTCATATAGCCTATAACAATCGGACGATCAAGACGATTCTAACGATATGCTATTATGTCCAGTTCTAATAAGTAGTTGAGCAGCTATGAGGGAATAAACGAACATACATACATAGCCTGTCAAAATCATAACCCTCCTTTGGCTTCGCCGTAGTCGGGTAAAAACCACGGCACGGCTACTTGGAAAAATGCATAGACGACTGACGAAATTTCGTCCTCCGGAATTAAAGTTGTAGATTCGTCTCCCTATATAGGTAGGTGCCCATGGGTGCCTAGGTACGCAACAAGAACTCAATAGGACATTTTAATTATTTATTTATTCTCAAACTTTATGCAGGGTACATTTTACAAAGGCGGACCGAATGCCATGCGCATTATCTGAGTCTACCTTAGGGTGATGCAGAGATACATAGGATAACGGAAGCTATACCGCGGGACGGGATATGTATTCTGGACCTAAATCGCAAGACAAATAAGGTCCTGGCGCGCGCGTATTGTTTTGTAATAATCTATCACCCGTATTCACAAACAATACTTCGCTATGCGTACTACCAAAACTGTGCAAAGAACGACAAATTCTCAGTGCGTTCGTTTTGGCAAGCCTTTTTATTCATAGACAACACTTAAGTGATACTTCGTTGAGGGAACGCACTGCGTTAGATACTGCTCCGTGATGTTTGTGAATTAATTTTACCAGCCCTATGCGCTCGAGCACACTATGAGACCTCACAGTATTGTTTGTGAATACGGGTGTATGTTTGTTGAATTTGAGCTCCTCCACCGCCTTAGAACCCCGTGCTATCCTCAAAGACACCTAAAAACGTGTACTGCGCGTATAGAGCACATTTTGAGCATATTTTAGGTCCAAGACATATTATTATGTCCTGAGCAATATCATACAGAGTCCTAATTCAGTTTACAAGATTTGACCTTCACAAACTAACATAGGTACATACATTTCAAATTAACAGTACATGGTGTGTATCAAGACAAGGATAAAAGGTATATTTCTATTTTTATCCTGTGCTCCATTTAATTAACTCATGCTTGAGACAATAGCGCTATAATAAATGAACTAAATTATAATGGGCCGGTTGAATGATAGCGCAACCGCGAGCCAGTTCCACGCGCGCTTGGAGTTCCACCACACACTTCGTAATGAGGTCATCTGACAAATGACTACTATTCCCCTGGGAAAACTGAAGGGCGAAAGACTATAGTAGCTTAGTATAACCCGCGCCACGTATCATGGACCTAAAATGTGCTCAAAACGTGCCCTATACGCGCAGTACACATATCTTGGGTGTCTTTTGAGGATAGCACAGGGTGCTACTGCGGTAGACGAACTTAAATTCACCGAGCATAGACTATTACAAAGCAATCTGCGCCTCCGCGGGCGCCAGAGCCTCGCATGACTTACGATTTAGGTCCAAGATACGTGGCGCGGGTTATAGTTATGGAGTCGATCTTACGATATAAAGGCACACTTTGAAGGTATGATACCGTAGTCGACCGCGTACGACAACTGCCGACGCACGCAGCACATGCGCGTAGTTCATTGCAGCTTCTCAATTGTCTCCTTTATTCGTATCGGAGTTTAATAATGAGTACCTACGCTGTATTTGCTGCATGCGTCTTTCGTTGTCGTATGCAGTCGGCTTCAGAATCGTACCTTTAAGGTCCAACCCCACCAAACGGACGGCATCGGCCCGGATTTGACAATCTTTAAACAAAATTAAATCTTATTAACACAGTGTTTGAAGTTTATATTACCAAGTCACGCACAACAGCTTGACAGCGACGTGCGGCGGCATGACGCACGTCAAGCTGTCATGCGTGACTTGGTAATATAAACTTTAAATGCTGTGATATAAGATTTATTTTGTTTAAAGATTTTAAAATCCGTTCCGATGCCGTCCGTTTGGTGGGGTTGAACCTTTATCGTGTGGAAATCCCTACGAATACCACCCCAGCCGGCCATCGGAGTTGGTAATTATGTAAGCCGCCTTGGGGCTCGATAACCGAGGTGTAATACCCAATAGGTAATGTATTTCCCTCGCACCCTGTCTGACTTTTAACTAACTACGGTTTTAAGATGGGTCATCTTCCTTCTCGGTTTCAACAGTTGTTCCAGATAATCCAGATCTCGTTCCTAATCCCCATCGTGTTGGGAGTGTAGGATCATGTCGGAAGTTCAACGGCCATTTTATTTTCTGTTTTTTTTTAATCAACTGTATGATATATTGTCTCTGCCTACCGTGTTAGGAGTAAGATCAGGTCGGAAGTTCAACGGCCATTTTATTTTCTGTTTTTTTAATCAACTGTATGATATATTGTCTCTGCCTACCGTGCCTAAAAGGCGTGAAGTATATGTATATCTGTAGTCAAGAAGTGCGTGTACAATTATCTGCAGGTGCCGTTGTATCTAGATACTTGCTCACGCAACAAGGATACACCCCCCATATTGCGCAGTACCCAGTGGTTCTATTTACGCAATGTCGTGTTATTCATAATGGTGGCCACGTTTAGGAACCGATTAGGTATTGTGTGACGAAATCGTGTTTCTAGACGACTAAGTGACTGTTCTGTGTATGCTTCAAGTTTGAAGTCAAGACACCTGATTCTGGCGATAGCATCCTGTAAATCAGCTGTGCATTTACAATACACAAGAAGGGATATACACATATTCATGCCTGTAAATCCTGGAAAAAGTAGGCAGAAGTATATTCACAGCCACAATTCGCCAACCCCATGTAATAAGGGGCGAGCCTATTGCCGTTAAGCTGGCACTTTGTCATGGTAAGTAAGGGACACCTGCTAGAAAATAGTGTTTGTGATTTATCCAGGTTGCTAGATCATAAAACATCGATTCGATGCCTTGAAATACCCCAAAATGGTAGGAAGTAAAACCCAGCAAGTATTATGTCGCATCTCTCGATTGCAACCAAAAGCTGCAACGTGGAAGCTCGGAGTCCCCTCTCCTTCTATTTACCTAGATTTAGCTTATCTTCATGTCCGTGACATCACAGATAAAATGCAAGAGAGCCGCCTTCGCTGGTGCGGCCACATCTTGCGGCAACCACTAGACTACGTGGGTAGCAAATGCCTGGCAATGGCGCCCCCGCCGGGTCCCGGTAGAAGGGTTAGGCCCAAGAAGTCCTGGCTTGACGTCGTGGAGGGTGACATGCGTGCAAATTGTCTCACTACTATGGACGCCCAAGATCGTGCGAAGTGGAGGAGGAAGAGCCGGAAGGCGGACCCTGAGCTCCGAGGTCATCTTGACCACGGATGCAATCAGGAAATTGCGTCTACATAAAGATGATGATGATGATGATGATGATTGGCTTATCTTGGCTTTTACGTCAGGAGTTACTGCCGTTTGACCCCAATCCTAAAACGAAAGACTATCCAGAGCCTCATCTGTCAATTAACAGGTGATATTTGCTTGGGTCCCAACGATGACGTGGTTCACATAGCCATAGGCGATATTATATCTATGTAATTATCGAGTCACAAAGAAAGTAAGTACTTACACATACAATGAATGAAACATATGTCACAATTGCATACGTGTTTTCCATACAAAGTAGGTATAGTGCGACCACCTGTTGCACAAGATATGTTCTACGGCCCATATAAGGCTGTACCTATCACTTATGATATTATTACATCATCGTTATATATGGTCACCTTAACCGCATTAGTGTCCGTATATGATCATGGGAGGTGACTGTTCTTTTCGATGTTATTTATCGACTTATGTTTCCCATAACCGCGTTTTGTTAAAGGCGCTTCACCAGTTAAACCAACCATGAGGTAAACTGTGATATATTCCGGTTTGTACATATTGACAGCCTCTCTATGGTGTAGCGGGCCGCCACGCAGGAGGCGCGGGTTCCATCCCCGCTTAAAGCAAATATTTGTATGCATAAATATGGGTATTTGCATTGGTCTGGTCGTGCCTCGGAGAGCACGTTAAGCCGTCGGTCCCGGTTGCCATACGAACATCTACGACAGTCGTTACGGGTAGTTGGAGCCCTAAAAAAGTCCAACAACTGGTCTAATTGCCAGTGAGTTTAATGGATTAACGCTAGGATGAAGAGATTCCGGTTTATGTCACTGGATCTGCCACTAATGGCACAAAACGCGAAAATCTGTGGTCAAACGTCCTTGAATACAAATTTCCTCTTAGCCGCAAACGTAGTAAATACGAACATATTTCTGAATAACTTCAATTGAAATTAAATTACATCTATTTATTATATAAACTAGCCTTCCGCCTGCGTGCATCTCGGTTAACGCGAACTTTGCTCATATCTCCGGTTTTACTCAACCGATTACGATCAAACAAACATAAGATTTTCAATCTGACCAAGTCCTTTCTAACAAAAAAAAAATCGCTTTAAAATCCGTTCATAAGTTTTGCGTTTATCGAAAACAAACAGACAGGAAATTAAAAAAAAATCCCTGAAACGCAAAACCCGACTACGGCCATACCCACATTATAACATTTCACAAATCTAAACCGTAACAACAAATGACATTGCCCTTCTAAAAGCAGCCAAGATTCGCGCGGCCACAATGTAGAAAGTAGCGAGTGAGCCATAACAGAGCCGACCTCCTTGCACGCGTCGGGTCGGGTCACTCGCACAATGGGAGCTTTGTAGTCATTTAACATACGTTGGAACTTTTAAATATGCTATCGTGCAGTTTTTGTACTGTAATTTCGCATGCTGTAAATTTGGTGACGTCACGTTGCCGAGCACATAGACATACATACATCACCGTCGACTTATGCTCAAATTACCAAATACCAGCACGCGAAATTGAAATCTCACCGCGGATTAAGCTGTTGAGTTCGTTCGAACGTTCGAAATGTTCTTACAGCATGTGCCTGCTGCTACTGGCAACAAAGATGGCAAATGTTTCCATCTTGAGTTTGTTCTTTGGGATTCAAGGTCTGCTTATACCCGGGGGCTTGGCCAGGGCCAGCTCGAAAGACATGGTCCGTGGTGGAAGAGATTTGTCTCAGCCAATCTCCGGCAATCCAGTGGGAGCTTTGTAACCATTTAACATGCGTTGGAACTTTTAAATGTGATATCGTGGAGTTTTTGTACTGCTACTGGTAAGAAAGAAGGCAATGTTTCCATCTTAAGTTTGTTCTTTGGAATTCAAAGTCTGCTTATACCCGGGGGCTTGGCGAGGGCCAGCTCGAAAGAGATGGCCCAAGGTGGGATAGATTTGTCTCAGCCAATTTCCGACAATCCAGTGGGAGCTTTGTAATCATTTAACATACGTTAGAACTTTTAAATGTGATATCGTGGAGTTTTTGTACTGCTACTGGCAACAAAGATGGCAAATGTTTCTATCTTAAGTTTGTTCTTTGGGATTCAAGGTCTGCTTATACCCGGGGGCTTGGCCAGGGCCAGCTTGAAAGACATGGTCCGTGGTGGAAGAGATTTGTCTCAGCCAATTTCCGGCAATCCAGTGGGAGCTTTGTAATCATTCAACATACGTTGGAACTTTTAAATATACTGTCGTGGAGTTTTCGTACTGCTACTGGCAACCAAGATGGCAAATGTTTCCATCTTAAGTTTGTTCTTTGGCGTTTAAGGTCTGCTTATACCCGGGGGCTTGGCGAGAGCCAGCTCGAAAGACATGGCCCGCGGTGGAAGAGATATGTTTCAGCCAATATCCGACAATCCAGTGGGAGCTTTGTAACCATTTAACATGCTTTGGAACTTTTAAATGTGATATCGTGGAGTTTTTGTACTGCTACTGGCAACAAAGATGGCAAATGTTTCCATCTTAAGTTTGTTGTTTGGAATTCAAGGTCTTTTTTTGACCACTTAGGTGGCAGACAAGCACACGGCCCACCTGATGGGAAGTGGCTACCATGGCCTATGGACGTATGCAACACCAGGGGCGTTACGTTACAATCGTGCTGCATGCCGACCCTGAAGAAACCTTCTAATGCCCTTTTTGAAGATCCCTATAATGTAGTCGCTTGGGAAAACTACCGCAGGGAGTTCATTCCACAGCTTGAGTTTCGGCTGCTCGTACGTTAGGTCTGCTCATACCCGGAGGCTAGGTGGGGACTCCGTCGTCCCCGCAACCAAAGATGGCCAGCTCGAAAGAGATGAAGAGCCCTGGGTCGGCCGGTGTGCGAGAGATATGTCTCAGCCAATCTCACCTCCAGCAATCCATAGACGGTGCGTGTGCGTTTTAGTCGGTTCGAGTCCGACACAACCACCCCCGCCGGTTCTGGTGTGGGTATCCGGGTGTTTTGCGCACGTAAGAAGTCTGCTCACTCACTGTATCTCTAGATTTGGCTTATCAGGCAGGGGCTATGACGGGCGCGAATGTCTGCGAGTCTCGCAGATTAGGAGGTCAGATGCCATAGCCTATCTAGCTAAACACCGCGAGTGAAGCCAGCTCCTACACACCCAGGATTGAACCCTTCGTTTGTATACCTGGGGGCCCCGCAAAGGTCTTTGGGGTCCAACCAAACTTCAATTGCCACTTACTGATAAGCGGATAAGACTCTTGACCAGGCTTTATTATACAAAAAGAAGTGAAACCTTCCGCTTTCAACCAGTGATTTTTCTACCGGTGAATACTTATTTCCGATTTCAACCAATTTTCATTCCTTTAACCGACCGGCAAACTAATTATTAAATTATAATTCTAGTTTCTTTTCTACTAGTAGTGGATTCATTGGCATCTAACGATGCTTACTCAATAACAAAAATAATTATTCGTTCTAATATGATAAAGTCACATCCTACTAAACGTGAAAGTTTTTAAGTATGGATGTAAGTACGTGAGGATGTTTGTTACTCTTTCACGTTAAACTTCACGTTCACACCGGCGGAGCCGCAGGCAACAGCTAGTCGTCTTATAAAAAGTTAAGAAACTGCTATGGGTGTATTGAGACGCTCGACATAGTGTGACCAAATCGAATTATTTTAAACCAATAATTGTGCAGGAGCGCCCAATATGTGGGGACACCATCTATTGTTAATTTTTCAGGATAGTCCCGTCTCCTTTTGGTGCAAGAGTGACGAGTTTTAATCACAGTTATAACAAGAGCAGTCGGTGGATTTCAATTGGTTAACGTCTTTGGTTTTTCGTGTGGGATCCCACGAATAAACACGGTCTACGGGGGCGGTTGTCGGACGCGAACTGACTAAACCGCACATCGTCTCGTGTCGATGTAAGGAGGCCCATAAGACATTTCTCTCGAACCCCGGCTGACCCAGAGTCATCTCCGGTTTTGAGATGACCCCCTCGGGAGGTTAACATATACCTGGGAAAGAACTGATGATGAATCGAAAGGGGACATCTGAGGAGTGGAACTCCATGCTGTCTCTTTACGGAAAACTATAACCTGGAAGTCATCAAATCTAGAATGAATATACTTTTAGGCTAGGTGCTAGGTTACTTACATCGTTTTTATTAAACTCCATAAAATAACTTACATACGATGTTGTAGACAAAATTTAAATTTCTGCCTATCCCTTACAGCCCTTACAGCTGTGCAATTCACTAACAAGCACAACGATGCGACAACGATGCGAGTCGCAACGATGTGCGCGATAGACACTGTCATTGGTCGATTTCCAATGACGTGATACAATCTGACCAATGACAATCTACGTTGCGCCTCGCATCGTTGTCGCATCGTTGTGCTCGCTTAGTGAATTGCAGTGCAGGTATGTTTGGCCTGTTACACTTAAATAACAAGAGAGAACAACTATTTGTGTACTGTTCGTGATGATGTTCTCGACAGATCTTACAAAATCTACGATGCATCATCAACCTTATTAAAAAGGAAATAAACTATTGTCATGATTATAATCGATGACCTACAAACGATTAGATAAATTGGCATATTCAGACGATCGTTACGTCGCTCCCAGCTTCCTGTGGTTAGGGATACGAAATTGTTCTTATATCGATAAAAATATAAGAATTAATGTCAATCGTTATTACCGATTTATGTAGAAGTAAAAATCGATACTACTATCGGATCGTTATCCGATTTTAGAACATTATGTATTATGATGACGGCTACACGATACGGAATGTATGATATGTGCTGCATGCGTCTGTCGTTGTCGTATGCGGTCAGCTTCGGAATCATACCTATGCACTCAGTGCACGCAATTGAGTGTAAGGAATCACATTATCGTAATAACGCGTCCGATATTATCGACCGATAATCACGCGTCCGGAGGATCGGCAGATTTGGCACACATTGGAAGAGGCCTATGTCCAGCAGTTGACTGCTATAGGGCTAATTGATTGAATCACGCGTCCGGTATTATCGATCGATAATAACGCGCCCGTGTGGGGGAGATGTAAAGCGGTTATATCGATAATATAGCAGGAATATTGTTTTTATATCGATAATATAGATGTTATCGATTTGTTGATATATCGTTGCAATATATCTCTAGTGACGTAACAGCTATTTGGCTGTTATTCTACTTGGTATCTGTAATGGGGTCAGTTTGTAATATTGTTATTAAGCGATTGTATTCGCGTGACCTTTAATTAAGATGCAGAGAAATTAATATGACGAAATTAACGTCCAGCCTTGTTTTAATTAGAGATAGATATCGTATCGTAGGTAGCGTTTACATAATATAAATGTATAATATATATAAGGTTAGGAGGGGCTCGTGGATAAGTCAAGCAATACTAAGTAGGTCAATCTCAGGGTGGGTGATCATTCTTATCACATTTGACCCCAACTGAGTTGAATTATTTCATTTTATCCTTTATAGTTATGGACAATGGACATATTATTATATATTTGTGATCACCTTCTAATTTGCTTCATTTTGATACCCTACTCTACTCGATAAGTTTGAGAGGAAATATTTTTGACAACATACGTTTTGGCACCAAAAATCCACCATACTGTTTTCACCAGCTTTTGTTTACATTTTATTCAACAATTGGGAGAATAATACATACCTTTCATTAGTTTTCATATAAAGCTACAGGTTTTGTTGACAGCGGTTCTAAAAAATGTCCTGCTTTTTATCCAAAATATTGTCACCCAATTGCCATCATGTCGTCACGCTGCCAGCACAATGACTCTTGACGGCTGAGCGCACAACAATGTCTATGTACGTAATACTTGTACTATAGGCATTTCTTTGTGAACCGTTGCTCATATTTATAGATCTACTACAAAAATTATTATGTCTACAACCCATGACTGGTTAACGGCAATTGGATTGTCCTTTAGGTATGACTTTTTAATATTGGGTCCATCAATTGACCACGTTAGATGGTGAAAAGCTGAGGTACTTTTGATGCTATTGGCCTTAAAATGATGGTTCTTAACTTGACGGCTTTGATAGATGCTTTTCACGCCTCGCTTGAAGAACCAGCACAACGATGCGAGTTACCCGCGCCACGTATCTTGGACCTAAAATGTGCTCAAAATGTGCCCTATACGCGCAGTACACATTTCTTTGGTGTCTTTTGAGTATAGCACGGGATGCTACTGCGGTAGACGAACTCAAATTCACCAAGCAAAGACTATTACAAAGCAATCCGCGGGCGCCAGAGCCTCGTATGTCTTACGATTTAGGTCCAAGATACGTGGCGCAGGTTATACAACGTTGTGCTCGATAGAGGTTGTCATTGGTCGATGTGCTTGCTTAGTGAAGTGCACAGCAGGACTGTAGGAAGAGGGAAACACGAAGGGAAACGTGGAGTAGATGAGTGTTAAGTGTTAATACACTCCTGCCTATAGGCTTACCACCATCACCATCAGCTTTCGAGTCATCTATTATCAAGTATATTCTATACCACTTAGGTAGCAGACAAGCACACGGCCCACCAGAAGGAAAGTGGTTACACAGGGGCGTTACACTCTTTAAGAACAGAGTGATTCTGTGCCGTCAGCGCAGAAGAAAAGCAGGACAAGCCTTTGGTCTTCCCACTGACAGCACAAAACAGCTCCAGTGAGGCTACTCTACTCACGACCGGAGCCCCGACGACCCCGGCGACCAAGCTGGAGTACCATGACCACGTTCGTCAATCAGCAAGTATACCGGCTTGCAGGCGAGGTACACCCAACTATAATATCGCGACTACAGACACATAATTATTTTATACTTTTTGCAACTATTAAACACGTATTCTGTGAAATCTCACAATGAATACAGTTAAGAGTTAGAATTCTCAGAATCGTTGAAATATGCAATTACTTGTTATTACTTTACGTAATAAACTTTTTCAACTAAACGTATAATTGGAATATTCCAAGAATAATAACCAGTGTACCGAGTATATGAGTTATTATCATTACTTTTTAGTTTAATACACCTCTGCCTACCCGTTTATGGGTATGTGTATGTATGTTATGTATAGCTAATAAAAAATGCATTTCAAAATACCGATACTTAGTTTTAACAACTTTCATCAACATTATTACAAAAACTTACGTCGCGTCCGTCGCGATAAAAAATGGCGCGGATTCGCGCTTTATTTGACAGGTTTTTTTATTCTTATGTCTATGGCAGTGGCACATGAGTTCACGTTTCCGTGCAACGTACCGATTAATATTCCGATTGTGTCGTATCGATAATGATATTATTATTTTTCGTTTTTATAGATGGAAGGATATTATTGTTGTCTTCATTAATTACAGTTTATTAATGGGCAAGTACTCCTTGGTTGATCGTGGTGAAGTGAGACTACAAAAATATAGAACCTCTCCAATGAGGGACCCAAATTAAGCATAGTTTAACTAGTTAGTGTTAGTTATGGGATCTAGAATACTGATATACATACTTAGATACATTTTATTTCTAAAACGATTTATAGGCGAAATTGGCGATTTTTCGAGTACTTACCTTCTAGCTAACGTTTAGTTTACACCCGTATTCACAAACGATACTGTGAGGTCTCATAGTGTGCTCGAGCGCATAGGGCTGGTAAAATTAATTCACAAACATCACGGAGCAGTATTCAACGCAGTGCGTTCCCTCAATGAAGTATTACTTAAGTGTTATCAATGAATAAAAAGGCTTGCCAAAACGAACGCACTGAGAATTTGTCGTTCTTTGCACAGTTTTGGTAGTACGCATAGCGAAGTATTGTTTGTGAATACGGGTGTAAGTCCTTTCTAATATCTGGATTTTTTCTTAGAAGTTTATGTAATAGAGACACCTAAATAGATAAAGACTATAATTAATATAATTTACAGTATCAATATCAAGATAAAACGATTCTAAGAGACCGCATAATATGACTACTATCGATTTCCTTATCGAGATATACAAATTGATATCTCGTGCTAGGTATATGAATACATATTATGAGACTGCCAGAATAGGTCCGATATTTCGTAATATCAATTAACAATGATATTATGAATCATATATAATACTATGCCGACTTCCCTCGTAAGTTGGAAAAGTTAACATCCAGGAAGGAAGTTGTACCCTGCGGCATTCCGTTTCTAGAGAAATATTGTCCCAACTGCGTTAACTGGCCTCACTTGATTATGGGTGTAGAGGCCATGTCCCTGTCACCTCAATAGATCTAGAGATTTACTGAGGCAATAGGGATATGGCCATGGTAACAGGGGACGTACAAAGTAAAATCAATAATCAGACCAGTGTGTTATAAAAACCCCAATATTCAAAATACTGTACTGTTAAAAAGAATTTTGCAAATCCGTCTACGCATGGCGGAGCTATGAGCGAACAAAAATAAAAAAAAATAAAATAAAAAAATATAAACATCCGAATTGAGAACCTCCTCCTTTTTTGAAGTCGGTTAATAAAAATACTGTACTGTTATAAAAAAAAATTGTTTGTTCATAACACAACACGACAAAATAAATGAATTCTAAAGAGCTGATGTCGTAGCTTAGGCTTTCATTTTCGAAAGAGTACTGGAGTTTCGCGCGATGAAATTAAGACCCAGATAAGAGTTCGCGGGTACAGGCATATATTGCGACCCCAAACAACATAAAATGTACTTCTATATGCGCAGTACGCGTTTTTTGGGTGTCTTTTGAGGATAGCATGGGGTGCTACGGCGGCAGAGAAGCTCAAATCCACCATAGATTATTATATCAAACCAATCCGCACCTCAGGGCCTTGTTTCTATCACGGTTTGGGTTCAGAATATATGCCCGGAACGAATACACCTAGTGGTATACCACGGGACACGTATCTTGGACCTGAATCGCATAAAAAATGCGGCCTTGGTGCGCGCGTTTTGTTTTGTAATAATCTATGATTGGTGAACTTGAGTTCATTCACCGCAGTAGCACCCCGGATTATCCACAAAAAAAGACACCCAAGAAACGTGTACTTCGCTAGAACATATTTTGAATACATTTTTAGGTTCAAGACATATTATGTCCTCAGCAATAGACATAAATATCTCATATGAAACTACGTCACCTAGTTTATTGGACAAAAACTTTCGATTTCCTAACTGGAACTCGTATAATCCTTATGAATTTATATCGATCGATTTTCATATTAAAAGGTGTAAGAATATTATTTATTTACATATTAACGTAATAAAATTCACATGGCCTACATTTTCGTATAGTTTGATTCCAAATTGAACTGTTAATATGCAGTCCACGTACAGAGGTACAGACAGACGATTACACTTTGCATACTTGAATATCAATTGCAAATGTTACAAAATATCTACCTAAACAATACTGGCTGAACCGTCCTGGTTTCTTCTTCATCTAGGGTTAATCCCAGTCGCATTCGAAGCTTTCACCTCGAAGTCTGGGTTCTTTTTCCAGTCTTACTGCGGATAAACTATCAAAAATCAGCCAGATCTTCGATATTTTCCCTGCTGCTGAACCGTTCCGGCTTCACACAGGATGATTTTTCTTCTCCATCGAGTTAATGGACTTCCGAGTCTATTATAAAGAGGAAAGATTCGTATTTTAGTATGTAACGAATAACCTCCAAAATTCCGATTCCGATTTCACACATTCTTTAGCCATCAGAAAGCTACAGCTATACATCATCACGCTCTATCGGCGATGAACGGGATCAGAATTCCTGGCGGGCGGAGCCGTGAGCAAAAGCTAGTTTCGAGTTAGAACTCGGCCACAGCCACGGCTCTTTCCATTGCTCTACATAAGTCCTCCGTTGTACATGTGGAGTGGCACAGTGAACAAGAGAGAAAATGTGACTTGAACTGAGATTGGACCCCGCAGTCGCAGGGTTCTTGCCACGGTTCATTATAGAACTACTTGGACATATTTTCCTCATAGCAACCAACTTTGGTCCGTAGGCGATTTAGTCACCTTCAAGAGTGGTCCACTGAAGGTGATGTCCAATTAGATTTTTGACTGGTTACCTTTGCTTTCTTTGTCTGTTTGTTTGGTTGAACGCGCTAATCTCAAGAACTGCTGGTTCGAATTAAATTTTTTTTTTTTTGTTGAATAGCCCGTTTATCGAGGAAGGTTATAGGTTAAATACCTTCATGCTACTACTTAAGGGGGAGGAGCAGTAACCATAATTGTCAACAAATCCGGCAAATTCCCATACAGCGAGACAGCTAGTTTGTCCTATAAACCGATTGCAACGGAACCTACAGGGTTAAATTTTTCTCTATAATATTCGCACAAGTGTAAGAAATACGTTGTCAAAGTTTTATAGCTATTCAATGACTGGTACAGCGTCAGCAGCGCATATAAAATACGGATAAACAAAAAATATTGATTGATTTTTATGTTAATAGAAAACACCGATGCGTAATGCAGGAAAACGGAGTCTGAAACGTATCTCCGACAGTCAATTCGCCGTTTGACACTTCGTCGACAGAACTTTTCATCCTCGGGCAGTTCTCCGACAGAACGTTCCGCCGACGGGCATTTCACCGACGTAATGCTTCACCGTCGGGCAGTTCACCGATATTACCTTTCACCTAATAACGTTTCGCCGACAGAACGTTTCACCCTCGGCCAATTCGTCGACAGAATCTTTCACCTACTATACTATACTATATTAAATACACCGAAATAACTTTGTCTTTTTTATTTACTAATTTCAAAAATCACAATAAGTAAGTACATAACATAACATAATTTTAAAGTACCTACATACGTATCAAAAATTAAAAAATCAAAAATTAAATTTATATTCTAGCAATATACTATTAATAGAAGCAATGTTGCAAGTATTTGCAACATTGCTTCTATTAATAGTATATTGCGGAAATGTGGGTAGTACAGTAAGCTTCAGAGAAAAGGGACCCCCCTTGATAGTAACATGAAAGCATTGCAGTTTTTTGAAACATTGTGTATATGGAATGTTGGTCTAGTGGTTATGACCGATGCCACCGATGCTTTGTGGATACGGTAAGCGGGGGTTCAAATCCTCGAACACAAAGTTCTTTTTTTTATTCATATAATTATTTTTTTATTCTCATAAGCACTTTTTGTTAATTATTATTTAAGGAATCAAATTTTATAGTAAGTCATACCTAATAAATAGGTTTGTAAGAAAAGATAGGCTTGTTGCATAAACAATATTAAATACCAATGCAAATTACCACGAATTATAAAGTTACCTTCAATCACAGTTTAGTAAATAAGGCAAAGAAGTATTCTAATTGCAACCTTAGCGCGCTGTCACAGATATTCAAATACTATAGCCGCAACTCATACAGCAGATAAGTTTTTGGAGTAAAACATGACGGTAGTGCAACAATATTGAACTAAACGAGAAATCTATACTAATTTCAACCTTATCTTTTAGTCAAAGTTATTATTATCACATGGTGTAGTTGAAATTTAAACCTTAAGCACAGATTAATAAGGTCTAGAAAATTACACCGTAATCAACTTTGTTCGATAAAATAGGAGTCATATTTTCGCCATTATTATCAAGTGAATCGTTAGCCTAGTGGTATAAGGCACGGTCAAAGTGATCGGCTGGCGCTGGAGATGCGGGTTCGTATCCTCAAATAGCACATAAATTAATGTGGCATCTTTTTGTGAGTATATTGTATCTTGGTATACAATTGAGTCGAAAGACGAAAAATATCAGAAAAATTTCAAATAAATGAACATGCAAATAAAAGGCTGCAGGCAGCTCAGCGACGATCGCATCACGTGACGTCATTCGTGAGTCATGTGACACGGCCGGCGCAGGCGGCAATATTCTTTAAGTATTGAGGGGGTCTGTTTTCTCTGACGCTGACTGTACATAATGGGTTGTCGTTATTAATTAATAAATATATATACGTAACAAATTGCTAATTTAATTAAATTTATGTACCTACATAATAAAAGTAACAAATTTAGACCTAAGTTCTCTTAAATAAATTAAGTAGCTACTACTTTATTAAATACATTGATTAAATACACAAAAGTAAGCATTTTTGGTATGTATGTAGGTAGGCACTTACAGGTAAAGTTTACTTTGTTCTTACTTGTTTCTTACGCTTTCTCCTTTTATAATATATTAGTATACATTATGTTAGTATATTCAATAATATGTATATTTATGTATGTTTATGTAATAACACTATATATTCATCTATAATATTCATTCTTAAATGTAATTATGTTATGTTATGTACTTACTTATTGTGATTTTTGAAATTAGTAAATAAAAAAGACAAAGTTATTTCGGTGTATTTAATATAGTATAGTATAGTAGGTGCAAGATTCTGTCGACGAATTGGCCGAGGGTGAAACGTTCTGTCGGCGAAACGTTATTAGGTGAAAGGTAATATCGGTGAACTGCCCGACGGTGAAGCATTACGTCGGTGAAATGCCCGTCGGCGAAACGTTCTGTCGGAGAACTGCCCGAGGATGAAAAGTTCTGTCGACGAAGTGTCAAACGGCGAATTGACTGTCGGAGATACGTTTCAGACTCGGAAAACGAAAGTGTTTCGAACGTATTCGATAATTTCGGCGCACTCAGTAACTGGTTCCGTGGTGTAGTGGTTATCACATCTGCTTTACACGCAGAAGGCCGCCAGTTCGATCCTGGCCGGAATCATATCTTTTTGTTCATGATTCAGAATTTTAATGATGTACGATTTCATTGCTTTTTACATATTTTCTGTAGAAATACGCAAGATTTTTTTGTTCTTTTTTATCACTTAA
The DNA here is from genome assembly GCA_914767945.1 of Eilema depressum. Classification (NCBI taxonomy): domain Eukaryota; kingdom Metazoa; phylum Arthropoda; class Insecta; order Lepidoptera; family Erebidae; genus Eilema; species Eilema depressum. The sequence continues at coordinate 6,557,125 of OU612040.1, forward strand.
TTTTTAGTACTATCTTTTGTGTATTAAAGTTGTAGAAATGCTCTATTCTCTGTGTTCTTCATCCTAACGTTAATCCCAGTCGCGTTCAAATCTTTCACCTCAAAGTCTGGGGTCACCTTTTCCAGTTTAACAGTTTTTGGTTCCTCTGTATTCCGTCTTTATTTGATCCCACTTGACGAAACAAAAGTCACCTTCCATTATAAGCTCGCCGGTTTCGAATACTTTGAAAAAGAAACCGGGGAAACTATTGCAGGCTTTGAGTTCGACTTGAACATTATTCTCGAAGTATTCCTGGAAAACCATATCATTCACATTTCTATCGCAGCTTAAAAGTTAAAACAGATGAACACCAAAAATAAAACATGTAATCATTCGTTAAAAAAAATAAAACTGTTCCTTTTTTAAACTTATCAACGTGACCCAGTTTTGATCAAATTGAGGTCAACCCTCGTCACAGCGAACGTAAAATAGCGCGTCATCTTCCGGTTTGTATATGACTTGACTTAATTACTTAAACCCCAATTATGTGGGTTTACATTTTTGAAACATGGGTGAATATTAATACAATGACTGTGTACTCCTAGACAAGTCGAAAATATTGAATCGACGTCAGTAAACTGGTGGTTGATTCGTGGTCGATTTCTGGTTATTACGCTACCGACGTGATCCTAACTAGCTTAGCTGGTAGCATTAAATGAGATGAGAATACTATGTAGTAATTTTGGTTTTGTGTGGCGATGCCGGGGCTGAGACGCGAATGAGAGAGAGTTACAGGATAGAGGAACGCAGAGACTCTAGACAATGGGTCAATTAATTTTGGTGCCTATTTGTATAAGCATAGCGCACCTTTTGACATCTACAATTTTTTTGTAGCGTTTTAGTTGATGGTTATGGCAAAACTATTTTTTTTTGTTTTGTGCAGCCCATCTGGTAGCGATCTGCAGGACTACCACATAAATATGTATAGAGAAATACAAAGTTACATTGCAAGTTCCCCTTTATCATGGTGGGCCTGGTGAAAATCAGCGCTGCATATTCAGTGCCCCGAGTACGAAAAATATTCAAATTCGTAAAGTAATTGTAGCGAGAGTACGGAGCATTGCTATTGGCCGCTTGCTTACTGTGAACCTGTGTGTATGCAAAGCCTACCAATCGCAATGCTCCGTTCTTTTGATACGTTAACGTTATGAATTCGAAATTCGAATATTTTTCGAGGGCACAGGTCTTTGACATGTGATGTGCAGCATTTAAGCCAAGACAAGACGTCGGACAATGAAGACTTGTACAGTCGTTGATATTTTTCATAGCTTCTAGCCTAGTACTGGTACTAGTAATAACTAGCTGATGCCCACAGCTTCGCCTGGATAGTCTGATAGATCCGTCAGTAACCGCAACTGTTAGCCATATCTCCGGTACTACTTAACCGATTGCGATCGAATATTCGTCTGAATGATACTTTCTAAATCATTGCTTAAAACCTTAATTTTGCGGTACATTCTTGCAAAATTTGTTGAATAATAAAAAGATAGTTATGGATAACTAGCGTGCTCTGCATTATATACAGTTTTAATTACTGTTAACTAAAATACCTGTTTAAAGAACATATTACGAAGCGTCTAGAGTTTTATTAGCCGAACAAAAACTACACAATTAAAATAAAATCGTCGAAAAAGTGCGCCATTAAAAATTATTACAATACGTTAAGTAACATCCATCAGCTCAGGCTTCGCACGGGTGCTACTCGACTTCCTGGTCTTCTTCGGTTATGTATTATGCATACAAACTCTCCTATCTAAATGGTAGTGAAAACAGTATAAAATTCGTTGCCTAGTTTTAGTGGGAAGTACCTGAAAGTCGCGCAGAGTGCTATGGAGCGAGCTATGCTTGGAGTTTCTTTGAAGGACAGAATTCGCAACGAGGTCATCAGACATAGAACCAAAGTTGCCGACATAGCTCGCGGAATATGCAAGTACAATTTTATGAATTTAAAGCATTTAGCCACCGAGCTTCGCCCACCGCCTTCCCTTTTCCCCCTGTAAGGGAAAGATCGCGGGTTCCAGTCCCGCCTGAGCTTACAATTTTAGCCAATTTTTTTTTTTTTTTTTAAAGAATATTAGCAACCACAATTACTAATATTCCCGTTAACCCCTCCAACTAAGCTAAATTGCTTGTGCTAGGAGTGGGTTCACGTCAGTAGTGTAATGGCCAGGATTTGAACCCGAGACCTCTCGATCGTAAGGTCGACTCCTTAACCACTAAGCTACCGACGCTTCGCCATCATGTTCTGCCCATTAATATAGTTTCGTAGGAAGTACATACAAGTGTGACTAATTAACATAAAAGGATAAAATAGAATAAATAGAATCCACGCTACTCATGAAATCCATAAAAATTCCAATTACAAAGGTTTTTCCTGTTTGTGGTTAATTTAAGTCCTGATAGATGACTGGATTTGGTATGGAGCGAACCATCGAAACATGTTCGGCGACCAGACGATCGAACTAGGTCCGGAGCAGACCAAGTTTGGTGCCGAACCACTGGACTGATGATAATAATAATAATATCCGGCGGACTGCTCTCCAGGTGATCGGATTTGGTTGGGATTGCATTGGTGGTTCATTCCAGACCAATTTTGATCGTATGATAGGACTCTTAGACTGTCATGCAACCTACACAGAAGCTAAAAATATAGAGAACAGATTACCACCAGGTTGTGGTGTTGAGAACGTAGAGGGACTAAGCTACCTATCTGTGGTTACGTTATCATTAAAGTATGAGGATAAAAGTGAAATATAATTAATAATTTTGATGTGAAACCTTAATTTTCAGGCCTTGGCAATACTGATTCATAGGTTGTGACGTCAATTGGTATGATAAATTATGCTGTCATGCTCCACACATACTCATACGCTCCTTTGCACACCTCAGAGTTTGCCATTTTATGTTAAACAGACTGGGATTGATTTCAGGGAAATTCAAAATGGAGATAAGTTATATCCTGAACACAATGACTACTATTTTTTTAAGGGTTCTGTACCTCAAAACGAAAAATATCGAACCCTTATAGGACGACTTTGTTGTCTGTCTGTCTGTCCTTGTGTGATCTTTTTTTTGAGAATGTTTTTTTTTATATAGGATACGTCAATTTGACTTCGCCTCGCCTGATGGTAAGCTGAAGGCAAAGTCTCTGAAAAGAGGGATGAATGTGTGGATGGATAAGTTGAAATTTATACCAAATAGTCTGAAGCCTCTTACAGCTGGTAAAAAAAAACAAACTTCTAGGCCAATTCAATAAAATATATTGCCATTTATGTAGCAAAAGTTCGTCACTCCATTAGTTTTTTAGAAAAAGGAAGAGTTTATTCTTCGATTTTAAGGTAGCTGGGACAAAATGGTTGTGGAAAGTCCTACACCTTCCGCAATCTGGAGCAATGGAGCACATTGGGAGAGGTCTACGTCCAGTAGTGGATTGCAATAGGTACTTTTCAAAATTTGATTAAACACCATGTTTTTACAAAAATTACCATCCAATCTACTTAAATTAGTCACGAGCATTTTCTAAAAAGGTCCAAGGCCACATTTACATACAAGTTCCAACCATTTTAAGAAACACTAACAAAAGAATTCCAATTATATGAATTCATATAGTAATACTGGTTTTTAGCACCTGGTGCGTTGAATATGTAAATATTTGTCAATAAAGATATTTGGATCAAATATCGCTTGTATGCTAGGCCTTACTTTGTTTACAAAAATGTTTATTGTTTCATTCACATCTCAATCACTCAAACATGAGGAATTCACTGATGATGTAAGGCAAGGAGGATGTTTACAACAGCATCTTGATGTGGCAACTCATGTAGTATGACATTCAAGCTGACAACACTAAAAAAAAAAACTTGTTTTTGAATTTAGAACTCTTAAGTATAAAAAAATTGTAATTGATTATAATCATGATTCATCTATTATTAGCACTTGGCTACATAACATTATAATCAGGCCTTTATCCCTGGAGGGTTAGGCAGAGGTGAATTAACGCCCACATTACACAATCATTGTATTAGGTCCCACGTAATAGAGGGTGAGCCTATTGCTCTATTCCACTATTACTGACTCTTGAGTCATGCATCTGAGGTTGAATATAGTCTGTTAAAAGTAGTTTCTTGATGTTGGTGCTGAGTACCACTTTTGAATTATTACTTTCTGTAGGAAAACTAGACCTACCCCTTCTTTCTTATGAGGATATAATACTTATAATGGCACCTGGAGAATATGTGGGAACTCTTCAAATATGGCAGCTCCAGTCAGATACCTTTAGCAATTTGGGTTGATTTTAAGAATCAGTGTTGTTTAAAGGATCATTTAAATAAAAATGTAAAAAAAAAAATTTTGCCACCTTAGTACATATAAACCAAGGCTGAAATGAAAAAGTTTCCTTGGCATAATGACAACCCTAGCTTTTTTATCTAGGGTTGTCAAGTGAGTAGTTTTAAAACATTATTGTCACTATAAAGTATCCTATCCTACAAATATTATAAATGTGAAAGTTTGTTATTCAATCACGCTAACAATCGGATTTGGCTGAGTTTTGGTACAGGGATAGAATAGTCTTGAATAAGACCACTTCTATCCCAGGATTAGGTTCCCATGGGTTGCGGGAAGGGGATCAGAAATCCATACAAGTGAAGCCGCAGGCAGCAGCTAGTGTGTAAATAAGGAACTTCAGTATAAGACGTAATTATTTTGTGACTGTAATTTACCAATATAAAATAATATAAACCAGCAGTTTCTGACATTTAAACCTGTGTTATCTAATCTACCAAACCATGTGTATGTAATTTTATTCTTATCGTACAGATAACGAAATTACGCAAACAATATCAGCAGATAAAGAAATTACAATGTAAACAATTCGCGCGAAAATGGATGCCAATTTTTATCTCAAGGTATTAATTGACCAAGGTATCATCTCCATTCAGCTCAGACAATCGAGATATCATTTGAATACAATCGATACAGAACGTGACACAAGGTCGCATATTGCCTAAGAGGACTCTAATTAGGTAAAAAGGTCGATGTAAGTACAGATACTGTATTATAAAGAGCCCACAATGATATCAGCGGCAATTTATATAATTTAATGAGTCACGCGTCCGGCTGTATGAATTGATGTGCCCGGCACACGACAATAGTTACGAAAAAAGTTGGTTGGTATAAATCGAGTACATTGCTAACTGCACTCAATTGCGAGATATCGCACCTCTTTCTGTAATGCAGTTGTTGCGAAAGTGTGCAATAAGGAGACGACTGGTTTATAATAGCTTTTAAAAGGAATGCAAGTGAAAATTACCTTGTCCAAACATTTTAATTCCTCAGTCGGATAAACTGTTTTCTCACACCTTGCGCAAGTTTTATTCATGTTGAATGTTTTTAACACAAAAACACAGTAAAAATATTAAAGCACTGATATTTCACAGAGCAACACGGGTTTTCACGATTCACAAACAACGTTCGAAATTCGGTTTTATAAGAAAACACTCATGAGCACGATTTTCGTAGCATCCCCGAACGCGCATGCCAAAAATATGACAAATGGCGGCCGTTAGGGTGGCGAACGTTGTAAAAAGATTCTACTAAATGTTACCAACTGAAATAATATAGATTTAGTAGAATACGAAAATGAAAGACGACGTGGTGCCGATCTTTCCTCCCGGGAATGGCGGTCAGTAGTTTCGGAAATCCTAATCGAGAAAAATAGTGGAAGAATGAACCCCGGGCTCTGATCTAAAGAGGTGGTTTGGTGCAACCGGTACAAACGAAAATATTTTATACTCAAAACTATTTTAATTGAAGCAAATAAATGAAATTACTCTATAAAAAATAACTACGAACAAAGGCACTTTTCTCTCTGTAATACCATCAAAGCTTCGTTAAATAGTTGTTTCGACGTCTGTATCATGTCCGTCAAGTGGTTATAATCGTCTTGCTTCTCTTCCTCAATCATCTTGAGTCTGTCCTCCATTATTTTCAATTTTTCCTCATTAAGTTCTAGCTTATACTTCAAATCGTCTTTGTCTAAAGACTCCGTACCTTCACTTGGTTGAGATTCTGAGGAACTTTCACTCACTTTCTCCATTGCAACCACAGATGATGGCTTTTTAGTGACAGATGCAGTGCCACTATATACCTCAAAAGTTTGTTCTTTAATTACAGAGATCTTTGAAGATCTAGAGCCTCTTCTCAGTGACTCTCGTAGTGGCTTTATTTCATCTTCCAAATGAGCAACTCTGCGTTCCAAACGCCTTTTCTTCTCTCTTACCTTTCTATGTTTAGCTTCTAGTTCTTCCCATTTGTGTCTCTCTTCATCTATTCTATTGTTCAAAGTTAAAACAAGTTCCGATAACTTTTTAATTTCGTTGTCTGTTGCAGTTTTCATTGGAGTAAAGAAAATACTTTGTAGCGAACATTCTTCATATCTCAGCAGCTGCGCTCTTAGTTCTTCAATCTTAGCAGCCTTTTCTGTTGCTTGTTTTCTTAAGGCATCGATTTTGGCATCAGTATTCTTAATTTCTTTCTGAGATTCCGTTATTTCAACATTCATTTTGTTCATTTTAATAGTGTTTTCCTTGAGAATCTCTTGGTAATATAGCTCAGAAGTTTTGATCTGGTTCTGAAAAAGAAAACACCTACTTTATATTGAACACAAGCTGCTGGCGCGGCTCCACCCTCGTGGATGTCAGTTATCGCGATCAAACATAGCCTTAGGTCATAGTCCTTGCCCTAGGTCTAATCTATATCTGCACCACATTTCATCAAAATCGATTAAGTGGTTTAAGCGTGAACGCGTAACAGACAGACACATACAGACGGACAGACAGACATACAAAAAGAAATCAGAAAGACAGAGACAGTTACTTTCGCATTTGTAATATTAGTATGGAAGTGTGGATCTGTGTGAACCGGTAGTCAAACATGAGGTAGTCTAATTCTTTTTAGTTTCGTTGACGTTTTGACAGTTCTGTTTAAATGGTTAATAGAGAATAAATCATTTTTTATTTTTGATTTTGCTCCCTGCAAAATTCTGAAATTAAAGGTTCCTAACCCTTTGCTCATTAATCAGCATATCATCATGGTTGCTCTTCTCTGCAAAGGTCTGCATTTTTTGTCTGATGGTGGTGGTGTCACATTCCAAATTTCGTATTCTGCAGCGAGCACCTTCTAGTTTTCTCTTCAAGTCCTGATTCTCCTCCTTCAATGCTTCCATTTCCTTCATGGCTTGATCGACTTCTTTTTTCCTCTTTTGTTCAATTTCTCGAATATACTAAAAATTATCAGGTATTGTAAGAAACTATAATATTAGGTCACTACTTAATTGGCTTTATACCAGTCTTACACTTATGAAGCCCTAAAACTAGGTTTGGGTCTGAAACCCAAGCCAACATCACCTGCAAGCCAGTATACCTACTGATTGATGGACGAGTTTCTGGCGCAGGGTATCCTTTCCTTCCTTCCAGAGTCTAGGCAGGTAACATTTTTGAAAATATTTATTTTCCTTAATAATTATGAATATTAATAGATACCTACAGTTTATTCATAGCTACATGCGGCATTAAATACTGAATATCAAATGTTATTTAGAATCTTCTCTTCACACGAATGAAATCGAGAGTATAAAATTTTATTGAATAACGACAGTCTATTTAGGCATCTCCTAAACATTACCTGGCCCTGATCCTTCTTCTTATGTTCACTTGGTAACTCTGCTTTCTGCTTACCACTTAGTTTTTCTTCGAGATCCGCTACTTTAGCCTGCAACAAAACTATTTGTTGCGCTCTGCCTTTCCATCCAGCCACATCGTTTTGCAATTCTTTGATGCTAGTGAACTTATCACCTAGCTCCTGCTGAAGGATCTTAGTTGCCATCAAAATTTCATTCTTCAATTCTAAATTCCTGTTCTTACTGTCGTATAGTTTTTTATTGACTGCAGAAAGTTTATTGTTCAATTCTTTCAATTCATCCGGACTGGCATCAATAGATTCTTCTTTACAAAGACAAATATCAAGCTTTTCGTGCTCTTTATTCATTAGATCCAACTGCATTACTTTACGTTCTAAAGAGGCATTTTTCGTTTTGTAGCTCTCAATTTCAGCCACTAAATGTCTATTTTGTTTGCAAAGATCGGTTATTTTTGCACTTATAATGCCAGCCGATTTTGACGATATAGCTGGGCCTGACCCAGATATGATATCACGAATCCGTTGGTTTAAATCAGTGACAGTCTTATTCAACTCTTTTATATTTTCATCTTTTGTGAAAATACATTTGCGTAGTTGATTCCCTTCTGCTGTCATTACCTAAAAAAATGCAGAAGTTCCTAATTAGTTGGATGAGAAAGTTTAGTTTGGTTCAAGGTAGGTAATAATACTGAGGAACTGAGTATTTTTAAAATCTTTCGCCAAATACGCAGATCCGGCTCGAAGGACCAAAATGTTTTAGATGAAGGTTAAAGAGAGAAAAAGGATTTCATCCTAATTTCTAAGTCATAACAATTTTTTTTTGCTTGTACAGGTTAGCATTATGGGTTTTGGTATTGCGCATTTGACTGAACGTTTCGGGTTAGGACGATGCCCGTTTAAGGCAAATACTGTCTTTATATTGGTTTGCGTGCTTATGGTACCTATAACAAGTCGGTACCTACCTACGTAACTTTATAAAGTAAGTTTATACACGTTCTTGAACCCATGTTTCTTACTTATTTCATAATTCGCAGAACATTTCTAGGTACTATGATACTATACCTGCGCGTAAGCAAGCGTTGATAAGCCTAATTAATTATCAAAACAGGAAATAGGAATGGCAAAGGGACACGTAGAAAGCTCCTCCTCTTATTTCCATCACTACACACATAGTATTTGCTACAGCACATTCATGATTAAAGTCTTCGGAAAGTTTATTTGTAGGATTATGAATAGAAATGCTACAATATAATGTACAATAGTAGGTATAGAATGAAAACGTACTTTCAATTGTTCAATCAAATGGGCATTAAGTTCAGGTGGATATAGCAGGTCATCAGGATCCGGGTTTTCAATACCAGCAAGCATTTTCAATTTCATTTCGTCAGTTTCATCGATTTGTTTCGCTAGTTCTTCTTTGACGTTCGGCTTAGAACGCAGTTTTTGTACCGATGTTTTGACTTTATTCATGGTTTTAACACGATCAGTATATTTAAAATTATCAAAATCGTGTTTGCCTTATTCAATTATGACAAAAGTCATTTGTCCAACTCAGGGGAATGAAGCTCTCATACAACAGTGTTTTACATTACTACTAGCGTCACCTAGCGTGCAGCACATCATTTACAAGCCCTTTAATGCTTATTATATGAAACAGATGGCACTGATGCGCAAAAATGTTATAATTAATAATAAGTAATAAAATAGAATAAAATTTATGTTTCTATTTTTTTTATTTAACTTAATTTTTACGGATAATACATAGGTACCTATCCCATGGATTAGGTATCGAATATCCTCTTAAATTTTAGTTATGGTATGAAGTACCCACAAATTAACCATAAATTTAGTAAACCTGCCCATAAAGCTACAAACCTCCCTGATGATATCGCTACTTACGTAAATACCATTGATATAAAAAAACCCAAGATACACAGTCTCGAACTAAAGTCACACTTGAATCTGTCTTCAATCACACTTGAGTAGTTATAGTTATGTTATAAACATATTTTTTTGCAAATTCAACCTTACGCACATAATATAAAGCTCTTTTTACAAAGCAGTGTACAAAAAGCAATAAAATTTTACGACCGAAGTCTGCCGGTAGGACAAGGCATGGAATGGAGACTTCACATGTTTATACTTTTTATTTTTATACTACGTTTACTTAGTATTTTAATAATTTATAAAAATATGTTCTCAACATATAATTATACTTTTATCTCAGTGTATATATATTTTTGAGTGGAACATGTATTTATCAATAAAACAAATGTTTATTTAAAAAAATATTTATTTGTATGTATTTAGTTGAAGTCTAGTTAGTCTAGAAGTTTAGTTTACTCGTCCAAAAAATGTTTTGAACAAACTACGCTTGATCTATTTGGCTTAAAAAAATCTTCACGCCTTTGCTGACTGACTATTGATTTCCACTCTTCACATCGCATTGGGTCACGAGGAAAATTAAAATATTAAAATTAGAAATCATATAGGAGGTATTTAGTTGGTACCAGGAGGTATATAGTTGGTACCTACAAAAATCAAAAGTCCTAAGTAATCGAAATATACAGAAAATTAAAAAAAAATAGTCAATATGACTTCCTCTTCAATTTTTGAAAGTCGATTCGAAACTATGTTATATTGTATGATATAAAAACATTAGTTACAAAATGACACTCAAATAAAGTCAAAACATGAACAAACATAATATTCTTATTCATAAAAAAAAAATAGTTCAATATTAAAAAATCGACTCCATTGAAAACGAACAGGGTCATTTGTATTATGCGACTAATTTAAAGGACGTTGTAATGCGTTGTTTTTACACTGATATGCACCTATTGAAATGTGCTGTACGATATTGGACCGTTAAGTGAAGATTTTAGATAAAATAAATCAAAATCACATAATACGTCCTATATTTAGTCATGAAAACCAGAAAAGCAAATCAATAAACTATTTTACTTACCGAAAATAAGATATTCCAACCTTTTTTAAAGTTCTAGACGTATTATTTTTGTAATTTTTCACAGAACACTTTGGCATTTTTGTCGTGCGTACATGAACACGGGCGATGCGAGACTATTTCAAAAGAGCGCTAAATTTGGAGTTTAGCGCTCATTTTATGCGGACGGTTTTGATATCCTGACTGTGTATCTTGGGGTTTTTTATATCAATGGTAAATACGTATTCTCTTTGACATGACCATAGAGTAAAGTAATACATCAGAAAATGACAGTTGATGAAATTTTTAATGAATTCGACGGATTTTTCATTTTAAAACTTTGTGCAGCTAATTATTTTGATTTTCGATATCTCGGGGACTGTGGATTGCATTGAACTTGTTGATACCTTCTATTTACGTTTGACCCCGGCTTTTCTCTATTGGACTTGTGATTTCTACTTTCGTTTGACCCGGCTTTTCTTGGATTTGTGTCTTCTACGTTCTTGTGACCTGGCATTTACTTGGACTTTGTAATTTGTGCTTATAATGGCAAATGCATCTGTTAAGCGTTGTTATTGTGAAGTGTGTGTGTGTGTGTGTTCTTATTTTTTCATATTATATGAAACGATTATAGAAAAAATAAAAAATGTACTCATCGATTATATTTTGGTAGTTTTATTTTTCAATCATAATATTTTATTATAACAAATAAATAATATAAAGTCCGACCAATAAAATAAAAAACCCGTACTGGGGGCGCCAAAAACATCTGTGATATGACAACACCAAGTATAGTGATACACATGTAAAATGCCAAGTGTACAAATATTTTTTCAACACACTTGCTTATGAACAGGCTATGACACCTAATATAAAACTGTGACTTTTTCATTGCTTCTTCTTCCTCCTAGCGTTATTCCCAGTCGCATCCGAAGCTTTCAGCTTGGAGTCTGGGGTCCGCTTTTACCAGTCATAGCTACAGATTTGGCTAGACCTCGATATTTTCCGTGAAGCGATTGCCACCTGACCTCCACGACCCAATGTTAACATTAGGCGATATCGAAGCTTTGCAGCTAGACCGTTGTTTTTGGACTTTTTAGGGCACCAACTACCCGTAACGACTGCCATAGATGTTCTTATGGCAACCGGGACCGACGGCTTAACGTGCTGTCCGAGGCACGACCAGACCAATGCAAATACCCATATTTAATGCACACAAATATTTGCACTGAGCGGGGATCGAACCCGCGCCTCCTGCGTAGCGGCCGCGTTCACTACCGCTACGCCACGGAGGCTGTCATGTTTTTCATTGCTATTATTCACAAAAGTGAGTTATAGACTTCTTTTTTTTAATTTCATTGATTAAGTTGCTTTGTTCTTATATAAGGTTTTATATAAGGTTTTATTTTTATTTTTTATATACCTACTTGACGCGAGACAAATGTACATACGTTCATATTTAGTCTTAAGAAACCCTTTTATTTTTTGTAAACAGACGTCCTTAAAATGCCGCAGTGGAGTTTGTTGCGCCGTTCTTCTCCATTAGCGCTTAGGAAGCGGTGGTAAACTTAGTTTTAAGGAGTTTTTGACGTCAAAAAGCTGTAACAGTGTTGCACTATTTTGAGAAATAAAGACTTTGACTTTGACTTAAAAAAGTTTCGATACAAAAAAGATCGTGTTCAATATTACAAACGAATTAATATACCTATTGCTTGCTCATTTCATGCAGCTTCGTATTTTAAAAGATAATTTCAACTTGTAGTACGTGTTTAATATACAAAACTTTCACTAAAATGTATTTTTTTTTCTCTGTTAAAAAGTTAAGTTTTTCTCTGTTAAGTTTTCTGGTTAAAATAGAAAAATAGACGCGGCGTGTTATACTGGTTACAAGGACTGGGCACAAATCAAAACACAGTAGTATCCGTATAATAGTTTACTGCTTGGAATGGTAAATACAAGTTAGACATACAGTTACATTACACTATGTATAGAATAGGGACCACGCGATATTGGTTTTCGGACTGCATAAAATTCTTGTATTTTATGCCTAACAGCACAGAGATCAAAATAATCGAGCATGATTTTCTTTTTTGCGTTAGGCTTATTTTTCTTAGGCGTAGAAAATACATTTAACGTTTGACCTTCTCTTCGTATTTTTATTACAGAAGATCGGGATATACCTAAAAATGTGAATAATAATTAGTCACAGTAAAATCAGTAGTTTAGGCCAATTTCATTGCACGTACTCTATGATGTACCTACCTGTCATGTTGACAACAAGGTCTGTGATGTTATTTAGAGGAACAGAGTCCAATCCTTCCTACTTTTTATCCGACAAATACTTTGTTATATTATAAATTACTTTTCTTAACTGGCTTTTAATAGTTTTCGGCATATTACTATAGTTTTGTAGTTTTGTAGCGCTCTCAAACTCAACAACACGCACAATTGACACCACACTGACAGATGACCATAATGACATTGTATAGATTGTTACCATATGAAGAAATTAGTTCCAATAGTTTACCGCAATATGGCGAGGTATTTTATTTTACTGGTCGGGCTTTATATAATATATATAGGTAAAGCTGTATTAAGCCGCCATCTAGTGCGCCACTATAGTAACTATATACGCCACCTGGTGTGCAGCAGTAACAAAATATGACTATTTGTCTCTCACTCTATTGTAGAGTGACTTATCTATACCCTATTTATATATTTCATCTATGTGTCCAACATTGACATTGAGACAGATTGTTCGATTTTTAATTTAATTATGGTAAAAAACCTGCTTGCATTTCAACCCTTTCTGATTGTCTATTTCTTAATATCACCCAGGGTAAACTACGGGTAGAGACTATCTCATCCCTGGCAACTGACGCCTCCATCTCCGGTCTCGGGCCATCAGTTTGTGGTTGTGGTTTTTATCGGTTCGACCGTTCGACCGGTTCGACTGTCAGTGTCCTCGTAATCTTCACCAACTAATCTGTGCTGTGCCTCGGTTGATCAGTCGGGCCCTTAGAGTATCGTAAGATAGATACTCAAAGGTCGGGCCCAGGAATTGGCGGGGGCCAGAAAAAAAAAATGAATCAACGAAAAAGTTCTCGTGGAACACCTATGTACTAAGTGATCTACTATAAGGTTCCACGGGTAATACCCCGCAACAAAGTATTGTCCAAGCCAACCAGTGTTACCATTTTATATAAATTGTAAGCTTGTATTTATATTATCTTTCTTTATAGTGATCTGCGTAAACGTACTCAGCATTAAAAAAATAACAAGGTAGCGCCCCAATGCAGTGATTTCAGCTCATAAACCCTTGTTTTCCAAGTTTCAACCCAATAAATTGTATTTTTCAGCTTGTAAAGTCTAATGGTGAGTTTGATATACAATAGAGGTGCTGGAATGCTTATCATCAGTGCTACCACTATCACAAACTCATTGACAAGTTTGACAACCGATGTCAATTTACCTGTCAAAAACTGACAGCAAAGTGTATTGATTGTGTTGGAATCGCAGTGTTTTTAAATATTTCTAAATCAATTAGCCAATGTTTGTGCAAATTTAGGAAATCTCCATGTACTCATAATAGTGTAGAATCCATTACACCCTCTTCCTAGCGTCAGTTGACGTCGGTAGGTATCTATTTTCGATAAATTATATCGACCTTGGTGCTAGGCAGATGACCATAGAAAATTAAGTCTTATCACATTGTTATGTTCTTATGTTAACAAAACATATTCACGGTATAGAGGTTTGTTACGTATATGTAATTATTCAAACAACAGCTCGTAAGTCTCGCCTACGGTTTCTGGAATGTCCTAGAATCCTAAATGTAAATAGACTGGAGTGTTGAAAACATAAACATTGTTTAGGTGTCTCTAATCACGACGTAATACAGTCACCTTTTTCTCTATTATCTCCACATTTCATCCAACACGGGGAGGCCCTGGGTCATGTGGAGTCTCTCACCATATTTAAATAATCAGCTGTGAGCCATACCTACTGTATACTGTGTCTATATAAATGAGTGGACTGATGGAACTACACCATAATGTCTTCAACGAACCACTGACATCTTCATTATTTAATCAACCTTCTTAATGTGGAAGTAAAAAATGTTATAGCTATATCCCATTATATATAAGCCAGTATCATGAAACGTTTTTCTTTTGATGAGGAAAGAAATTTAAAATGGTTACATAAATAATTGTAAATTAGATATTATATTGGTATTGGTTAGGATAGTGTTGACATATTTGCACAGACAAAGACACAAAAAAAAGTAAAACAGAGCAGATCTAGTATAGTAATTATTATTGGCCAGTTAATAATTAAAAATGCAGTCTTTTATTTAAAGACTTAATTAATTCAAATATGCCCTTTTAATTGCCTTTACTGTGGGCTATTGTTGATCAACCAACCTACACTTATTGTATTTTTAAATTCATCAATCTAACTTTTAGATGGCCTCCATTTTTTTCTTTTCCTGCTCCCTGTGTACCAGCACTTTATTATCTTGAACTGTTTCTCCTAACTCAAAATCTGCCTTTTTAAAAATAATCTTTCTTCCCCAGCCAACCATGCCGGGAACTAACCTTATAGTCCCAGTAGTCCTATGGGGCAAGAATGCACCAACACACTGTGTATCATCGGTCTACCTCTCCCGGGACCAGAAGACCTTGGTCACTGGATGCTACGATGGCCAGATTTGCATATGGCAGGTCGACCCTGAGACACTGAAGATGACTCCGAGATGTTTGTTGGTGGGGCATACTGCTCCTGTGACGTGTTTATCCAGGGCTTCGATCATACAGGTATTTTATGGCTTTCTTTACTAATGATTAATAGTAGTTAGGGGCTAATTGTGTTGTGAGTAAAGGTTTTATTTATACTTTAGTGAACACTAAGTTAAAATGCATAATACAATTTTATAAGATTGCATTATCCTCGTCATGGAGACGCATTTTCCTGATTGCATTCATGGCCAAGGTGACCTTGGAGCTCAGGGTCCTCCTTCTGCCTCTTCCTCCTCAACTTCGCACAATCTTGGGCGTCCATGGTAGTGAGACATTGGCATGCATGTCACCCTCCATGACGTCAAGCCAGGACCACTATCTTGCACCGGCGCGGCGGGGCGCCATTGTCAAGCTTTCGTTACCTACGCCATAAGACGAGACCGCACCAGCGAAGGCGGCTCTCTTGCATTTTATCTGCGATGTCACTGACGTGAAGGCTGCCGCGGATACCGCACACTCACTGCAGCATTTATGCAGACTACTGGATGTCGGTGCTTGCACATACATTTTTACAAAATAATCCGCGCGCGCTAGGGCTTCCTTTGTCTCGTAAGTTAGCCCCAAGATATATGGTCCGAGGTATACCTATTGAATGATACACGTATGTGAGAGTATACACAATAAAATTGCAAATTTATGGAGCGTAAAAAGTGAAGTAATACGTGCAGTTTCGGAATAAGACTTAACTTTCGTTTTTTACGTTCAATACTAGATTTTTTGCTTTCTTTTCTCATAGATACGTACATATACTCACGCTTGTAAATCCCCGAGGGGGTAGGCAGAGGTGATACCCACATTCCGTCAACTATATATTTTCGGTCCCACGTAATAGGGGGCGAGCGTATTGGCGACAAGCGGGCACTTATTTATGGGCTGTATGTTTACTGTCGGATGGAGAACAGCCTTATCCCTTAGTCACTTACTACGACACCCATAGGAAGAGATGGGGTGGCCCTATTCCACTCCACCGGGAACCTACACGGCCAGGCACGGCCGGCTTTCTTATTATTTATTATTTAACTAGCCGACCCGTCACGGCTTCGCCTTGGCAAACTTTGAAACCTCATATTAGGCGGAAGCGGAGCTCCCGCGTTAGCCTTCGTCCTTATTTTTTTTATTATAACCATTTATATTTTTTGATAACATTTCATACATTGCCGGCCTTAGGCAAAATACAGGATACATTTTTTTTTTATCGTCGGTAACATTATATAAAAACGTTCTTTTTCCGACTCCTATGTGAAGTGTACCTATATTGTAAGGTACCAAAAAAGACTTTGTACACCGTACTACCCAAATATAGACTCGAACTCTTTTCTCCATCCAATGATTTCCTGTAAGAGATTGCCACTAGGTGATAAGGCTGCCTATTGTTTATACTCAAAATGTACTAAGTACCTAATAAAATAACACATGTGCTGACGGCACAGAATCTCTCTGTTCTTACAGGGTCGGCAGCACGAGTGTGACCCCCCTGGTGTAGCACTTGCCCATAGGCCACGGTAACCACTTACCATCAGAAGGACCGTGTGCTTGTCTGCGACCTAAGTAGTATAAAAAAACAATAAAGATATAAGTACTATACTAAACTATAACGAATTTTCAGGACAACAACTTCATTGTGAGTTCATCTGAAGCCGGCGAGATGTGCACTTGGGACCTTGTAGACGGGAAATGTCGCGAGAGTGTGAAGCTTTCTCAAGTGCACACCAACATACAGGTGAGGACCGCCAACTATGTGCATTATCCCTCAGTGAACTAGCGGTAAAATGATCTACTGTTCACGATCTCGGTTTCGATTCGGTCTCAGCGCAAATATTTGTTGACTTAAATAATAAATATGTGTTGTTCTATAGATACTCTATTCGGTTGGGTACTTATCTAAACATAAACAATCTTAATGTGTCTATTTAATTTTTTATTTAAAAATTCAGTTTATAAATATTTTTCTATTTAGAAACTTATTTTGAAGACCAAAAACAAGTCTAAAAACACTACTATTTTCAACCTTATCTAAACGGAATAAGGTTGCTATTCAATTATCACTCAATATGGGTTCTCCAAGAAGGCCATTAGAAGGTTTCCTGAGGGTCGGCAGCTGGACATGGATGTGTGCAGTGCAACACCCTGTTGTTGCACACATCCATAGGCCACAGTAAAACATTTTCCGTCAGGTGGACGGTGCGCTTGTTTGCTACCTAAGTGGTTACGAAATAATGCTGGAGTATTTTTTCGCCTGGTCTAAATTGCCCCTAGCCACTAGACCAATTTTTATTGTAATCTAATTTATTTTTTGTCTTTACAGGCGTATCACATGTGCAACAGTGAAGACCTACGTCTGTTCTGCAACGGTTACTACGCCGAAATTCTAATCATGGATCCGTTCTCGCTAGAGTTACTCTTCTCACTGAGCTCCAAGATGAATCCAGATTGGATATCAGCTCTGCATGTAAGTACAGGTTTAATTGCCTTATTTTTGTAGAATTTTCGCAGTGGTAGTGAGTACGACTGGACTGCCGATCTGGGGATCATGATTTGCGGTTTAGGTATAGTGGTGTTATATTCTAGTCTTGAGTCTTGAAATAAAGTTTATAGTAAGTATTTGTTTTATATTGAACCTGAAAATTTCATAAAAAACCATCGCACAATTGAGCTCTTATAAACAGACAAATCATTTGGAGTACCTCAAGGTACTATTTTGGGTCCATTAATCAATCCCGTATACATTAATGATTTATTAGTTTTTACTAACGATAAAACGATTTACTGATAAATATATCAATTATAGTGATTATTAATATAATTAAAATGATACATACAATTAATGTTACATAAGACATGAACAAGGAAAAGAACAACACGAATTATGTTCTAGATAGGTTACCTATGAAATAGCCAATATTATAGGCATACATATTACGATTTAAGTGAACTAACATAATATTTCAGGTTCTACGTCCATCCTCGCGGAAAGATGACGTTGTTCTCGCCATTTCCATCACCGGAACTGTCAAGGTAAGTCGAAATCTCAGTATGCTATTTAATTGTCAACTGGGACTTGAAGCCAATTTCCGAATACCTTCAAATATGTATTTTTATATAATTTCGACACCTCTGGGTTCAATTGGCGTATAAACCATTTTGGCCAAAATGAGTTATATACACCGTTTAGTTCAGAATTTTTTTCTCTATCGATCTGTATATTTAAAATGTTCAAATTCGCAAAAAAAATGCTTTTACGACCAAAAAAATTTAGATCATCCTACCACAAAAAAGATAAAATGTTAATGTAACAGCCAAATTTTTCTTTTTTAAATTTTTAGTAAGACGTTATGACCAAGATTTTTACCAACCCGGGGCGTAAGATCTGCCTTGATTGTAAATGGTTTTTACGCCGTGACGAATGAATATATTTCTTAAACGTAATTTAAGATTGAGGTCGTAAATCCAAACATTTAAATAACATATGGACGTATAAACCATATCCATTGCAAAAAATGGTATTCAATTTTACACTTTATTGCTATAGAATTAAAGTCCAAAATTAAATGACAAATTTTTACTACACGCTTTCGTTCACTCTACAATAGGCCATTTAATTTTAGATTTTATATACATTGCTTTAAAGTCTCAAATTAAATGGTAAAAATTCAAAAAATTATTAGTGTCCGTGTTATGACGGTGGTTTTGCTTTAGCAGAATCGAGGCCCTGGCCCTCGATTCTGCTAAAGTAAAACCACTGCACGAACAGTCATATGGGTGACAGATGTTTGGACATGCCCACGGCGGTTTTGGACACGGTAGCCGTAACCCAGAGGGTGAGCACATCCTCAAAACGTGTACGGCCATCGAACTTGCCGTCGTGAACAGGTTCTTCAAAAAGAAAGCCGAACTTCTTGTCACCTGCAAGAGCGGAGAGCACGCTACCCAGATCGATTTCCTACTCACTAAGAGGCATAGCATCAGCAAGGTGGCCAACTGCAAGGTAATACCCGGAGAGAGTCTCACTAGCCAACACCGTTTCCTTGTCATGGACCTCCGCGTGAAACTCAAAGACAAACGCGCCGAGCGTGGCCAACGCAGAATCAGGTGGTGGTGAAGCCAAGTCCCAAAGTCTCGTCTCAGCTATCGGTGACAAGTGCGCTGATGCTGTAGACGAACCAGTATAGGCTTGCTGGGATAGGATTCAGGCAGCTATCCTTGAGGCGGGGAGGGCGGTGCTCGGTACGTCTAAGGGTGGACGTATCTATGACAGGGACACTTGGTGGTGGAACGACACAGTGCAGAGAGAGATCAGGGTGAAGAAAGCCCTCCTTAAAAAAGTGGCAAGCGTCCAAATCTTTCGATGACCGCGACGCGTACAAAGATGCAAAACGCGCCACCAGGAGAGCGGTATGCAACCGCTATATAACAAGTTGGAATCGTCTGAGGGGCAAAAGCCAAAATGGCGCAGGCTCTGTTCAAGTGCCGCTGAATTAAAGACAAAGACCCTGAGGACAATCTGTTGTACGAGGAAGTCGCGGTGAAAGAGAGATGGCTATGGAAGAGCTACAGATTTAAATAATTGCCTTTATTAGTTTGGTAATCTGATCATGACTGATAATGTGTGCCATAATTATCTGTTTTATTTAATAAAACTAAGTTAATTTCGTTTCTGGTAGTTTAATTTCGTATATATCGACCACAATTCTGTAGTAAGACTAATATTAATGTAATTCTGCCACATTCTAACAGTATCGAGATTGTTTTTATTAATTATAATTCTATTGATGTGCAAAGTAAATAGTTTTTACAGCAAAAAAATCTACAGTTACGTGCTTTTACATCAGTAAATGTGAACTTAATTTTACCAAATATGGATATAAGTACAGCTTATATCCATATTTGGTTTTTCATCCAATTTTCATGGGGTGTATACACCATAAATTGGTATTTTCTAAGACGTATATCCATGCTAACTTCCAAACCAAAGAAGATAGATATGATTGAATGATTTAGTCTTCTTCATCCCCAAATTCTAAGAATCTTTCTCTTTGGAATTTTTTATGTAGCTTCTAAAATAAAAAAGTTATGATTTTTTTTCTAAAAATAAAATCGTTTTTTTGCTCTCCTGAAAAGTCGTGTTTTGGTTTATACGCCAATTGAACCCAGAGGTGTCGATTTGTTTACACTTTCAAAAATATTAGAATGAAGGTACAAAATGTTATTCCTTAACTTAGCAAAGGCATTTGACACAATCATTCATCACTTACTCTATGGAAAACTTGAGAATATCGGCATAAGAGGCCTTTAGCTATCCCTTTGCAAGACTTATATCGGTAGTAGACGATATTGCTTCATAATTTGTGATTAGACCATAGACCAACTCTCTAAAACATATGGCATACCCCAAGGGAGCATTCTGGGTCCTATATATTTTACTAAATCTACCAATGACATTGCACATCAACAGCTTTCTCACAGCATCTTAACGCTAACGCTGGAAGCATTGCTCTATTATTGCCGTGTGGTACTAGTATCGATTGATCAGTTTAGGCAATTTCTTTGAGTTTTGTGGAAATTGAAAATAATAGCACGGATATGTAAAGATTCTCTTGTTCGTTCAGGTGTGGTCTCTCCTGGGACATGAGAACAAGCAGTCGGAGCCGATATATGAGAACGAATCGAAGCAGATCCGCTGTCTCAACGCACTGTCGCTAAACTGCTGCGCGTACAACCAAAGGACTGTTCTCATCGTGTGTGCTAAATACTGTCAGATATATGACGCAGGTAATTTCTTTTTCTTTTTGCAACTGCTCAATTTTTTGCAGGTGTTACACGGGTACCGACTTTTCCTATGGATTCTCCAAAATTTGCAATAATGTTAACTGGAATTAATACGTTCGTGGTATAGGTATAAACATACCTTTGAATTTGATACTGTATGAAGTTTACACGAATGTTACTCATTGAAATAAAGCTACTTTTTAACGAATTCTATCGCCACTACCCTGCCATTTTGGTTACTGAAAAGTAGCCCTAACGTCGGGCTAAATATGTAAATAAAGCGGACCCCAGGCTCCGAAGTGAAAGCTTCGGATGCGACTGGAATTCACGCCAGGATGAAGAAAAAGACCAAATGAATCGCGATAGAATCCGTTAAAAAGTGGTTGTATTTCAATATCTTTGAATTGTCTGGCCTTTCGGTTACACTGGCCGTCGTCACAGAGCGACTGTCCTCGCGTCAGCTTTTTTTTGACACCCAGGTCAATGCAAATATAAATATTGAAGCGTGCAAATATTTGCACTGAGTGAGAATTGAAGCCGTGTCCCCTGTAGCAGTCAAACACACTACCTCTACGCCACAGAGACCATTACTCACTCACTCTGATTCTTTTTCTCTTACAAAACTCTATTCTCCAGGTGATTTCTCAGTCCTCTGCTCCATCCAAGCTCCTACCGGCGAACGCTGGATGTCAGGTGACTTCCTAGCTCCAGACAGAGTACTTGTCTGGTCTACTGAAGGCAAGGGGTACCTCTATAGATTGCCAGCCAAGTAAGTTTTTTTTTTAAATATTGAGTGTGGTTTCGGTTCGTCTACTGGGACTCCTGCAGTCCAGGGTCTGGTTTAGACTGGTATACTGGCTATCTGGTTAGGTTAACTATTAATCATTGATGTATAATCAAAAGTGGATAAGTAATTTTAGAACTGTTTCTAAACAATAAGCTAGAAACTAGTTTACTGTTAATAGCGTAGTTGATAACTTTAAGCCTAGTATCCACTAGGCAACATTGTTGCGTGCCATGTTGCGCAACATGGTTGCACAACGTTGCTTATTAAAGCTGCGCCCATCCCGGTATTATGTTGTCTGTCCAAGCATAATAAGTCGTCGAATAAACAACAAGCCGCGTCATGTTGCGCTTTAGCTGGAAATCGTTGTTGCGCAACGTTGCCATACTTGTTGAGCGTTACTTGATGCGCGTGAAATGATGCCTAATGGATTCAAGGTCTTATAAAGAACTGTTGTCGATATAATTGAACAAAATATATAATGTTTTACTTATTATCTCAATAACTTTTGAATTATATATCAATGAATAATTAAAAAAAAAGTTTTATACATAAAACTCTTTGTACACTGTTGGAAGCTAACAATTGCTATATCAAAGCTATGGTGCTAATATAAGCTTATAACTTAATACAATACATATTTCAAGAACATCAGAAGGTTCTTACAGGATCGGCAGCACGAGTGTGACGCCCCTGGTGTTGCATACGTCCATAGGCCATGGTAACCACTTCCCATCAGGTGGGCCGTGTGCTCGTCTGCCACCTAATTGATATAAAAACACAATACATTACAAAAAGGCGGTCAAGTGCGAGTCGGACTCGCGCACCGAGGGTTCCGTAACTTAAGCTACATAAACCGCAATATATTTGATTGCGTTGAGATAGAGCTTTGATTTTTACACAGTTCCAAGACGTTATAGATCAGGTCTATAACGTCTTGGAACTGTGTAAAAATCAAATATGGTAAATATGGCTCAGGTATGTGGTATGAATATCTCCACGTATTCCTGAGATAAAAGTCTTGACAGACAGACAGACAGACAGACGGACGACAAAGTGATTCCATAAGGGTTTCGTTTTTTTCCTTTTAAAGTACGGAACCCTAAACAACATAAAAGTTATTGTACACATAACAAAAACACATGACATTGCATTTTGAACTTTATGTGCAAACAATAAGGGTGAAAATACATTATATCGCTGAACGTTTAGTTGAAATTGGCATGTGTCATCGGTAACAATGTTTCATCAGTGGGGTGAGCACGAACAACTATCGTAATCGTATCGTATACGTAACGAGAGCACGAATCATTGCGATTGGCCGCCTGCGTACTGTGAGCGTGTGTGCGGGTAAAGCCTGCCAATCGCAATACTCCTTGCTCTCTTTACGTTAACGATACGATTACGATAGTTTTTCGTGCTCACCCCACAGTAGATAACTCATTGGAGCACTATATGCTAATGTTATAGATGTTTATTTGAATAAGTATGGGGATCTTCCATAAGCAATGTGTTAGAACGTTTTTAATTTATTTTATTTTCTTTTGCCGTACGCGCGTTATATGTGGTGTGACCCTATTCTAAAATATCTTTTATACAAAATAAGTACCGGTACTATGGGGTGAATAGGGATCAATGGGTGAATAGGGATCTATGGGTGAATAGGGATCAATGGGTGAATAGGGATAAAATGGTCAACTGAATTCTGTAGTTATTTTCTTCCAAGTGAAATTATGGATTAGTTCAATGTAATAGTGAGCAGAGTTATCAATAATATCTGGTTAGATACTTGGAATTCGGGAGAGAAATTATTAAAAAAATCTAACGACCATTTTATCCCTATTCACCCTTTGATCCCTATTCACCCCATTTTAATACCTATATTACATTTTATTGCATCGTTTTTGTAACTAACTGTGTATATAGGTTTTCGCAATCGAGCGAGTTGACGACAAAAAATAATTTATAATCGAAAAGTGCCAACTCGCGCGCGCTAGCGAATATAACGCAAGCGAGTTGGTGAATGACCTAACAGTTATACTAAAAACAATATAATATGCCCTAGGGAATCTTAAACCCCGGTAGCTGAAGACACACGACGGCATGCGTTTATAGTGGGTCTGAGTCCGACATAACCACTCCTAATGCCGACAGCGGTGGTATCCGAGGGAACTTTTAGCACGAAAAGAGAGTGCAAACGGAATCGGAATTTCACGCGGGCGGAGCCGCGGGCAACAGCTAGTATAATATAATTCACAAGTATACTGTATACTGCTTTGTCACATTTTAATAAATGAAGTACATACATACATACAATCACGCCTTTATCTTCGGAGGGATAGGCAGAGGTGAATTAACACCCACATTTTACCAATCATTGTATTCCCACGTAAGTGTGACCCATCAGTGTCCCACGTAATAAGGGGTGAGCCTATTGCCGTTTTCCGGGCACTATTGTTGACTCGAGACATGTATAGGCTGAGTCTGGGCCGTATATATCTGTCTGAAGTTATACAGCCCTATCCCTTAGTCGCCTTGTACGACGCCGCATGTGAGGAGATGGGGTGATGATGAAATTCTACTCTGCCGGGGACCACGAGGCCAATGTCTGTTCGATAAAATCCATTTTCACTGAGTAAAACACCTTTCGCCAGATATATTATATTATTAATGTTTAAAATTACACATTACTTATGGAAGATTCATTAACTCCGTCCACTAACTAACAAAATTCATAACACCATAAAGGTGACTATCAGCTTTAACCCTAAGCTACATATAAAGCTATAATATACGATAATATATGAAGATATAAATATTTCTTTTATAGCAGACTTCGCGGACGGGCTATCAGTAGGTCAGCACAATCTATGTTTGTATGTTTGTAGATAGTTTATTTGCTTGCACATTTTTTGAGCTTGGTCGTTTTTGGTTTAGTTTTTTAAGCGATAGCGATATTAAAATTTAAAGCAGAGGAGTACAGAGTATATGTAAATAAATATTCTATAACTTTGTACACAGCGCTATTCGACGCGACCCAAAGCAAGCATTGTTCAACTAAGGGTCCAACCCCACCAAACGGACGGCATCGGAACGGATTTTACAATCTTTAAACAAAATAAATCTTATATCACAGCATTTAAAGTTTATATTACCAAGTCACGCATGACAGCTTGACGTGCGTCATGCCGCCGCACGTCGCTGTCAAGCTGTTGTGCGTGACTTGGTAATATAAACTTCAAACACTGTGATAATAAGATCTAATTTTGTTTAAAGGTTGTAAAATCCGGGCCGATGCCGTGCGTTTGGTGGGGTTGGACCTTTAGAATGCGTATAAATAAACTTCGATTTTTTTGTAAATAAATACAAAGAAACATCTGACATATCTAATTCTCGAATCTCCGTGATACTCTTATCCCTAAGGGGGGCCTCCTATGACCTGATTCAACTGGGTATGGTATGGTATCCAGGCTGGTATCCGCAACTCCACGACAAGGCGCGGTTTTTGCGTGAGGGTGGGCAGTTTGTTCGATTCACCCCAGATCAGTAAAGAACGCCAGCAGACTGTTTACGCTGCTGGTGATCTTCCGCCACCGCAGAGGCCACCTCACCCCCGGCAACCGATGGCCCGACATGGCCGTGCGGTTTTGGTCGGTTTGAGTCCGACATAACCACGCCTGCTGTACCCGAGGGGATTACCGCACGGATTACGAATTTACGATCTCTCATCCGGTACAGGATGGACATACCTCCAAACGGTGCGCCATACTCTTCGCTTTGTACAACAAAATAACATTCACTAATTTTAACTAAAACCTTCAAATTCACCCTGAGTATCAATTAACTCATTAAGTCATAAGTTACTTGAATAAGTAATATTAATTTAAAAAAACTAATATCTCGTAATTTTTCATTATTAATATCGCTATCGCTTGCCCTGTGACCGTAGCTTTATTAAACTACATATACAGGGTGTCCCAAAATTCAAGGATAAGCCGGCAACACAGGGTAGCCCTACTTATGGCTGCTCTGGAAAAAATAAGAAAAAAAATATATCTTAATTTTTTTAGATTACTCAAACATTTTTAAAATCCTTCGAAAATCGGTACCCCTAACGATATTTTTAACTACCAGGCCCACAATTTTGCAAATATTTTTGAACTCTTTTCTATATTAGCAAGCTAAGAAGCATGGCTATCCATCACCACTGTGTAACATTATAGAATATTTGTAGTTATTTTACAAAAAATGAGTCAAAATATTTTTTATTCGTTAAATTTTCATAGATTTTTACTTTCGACCCACTTTATCTTATCTGGGTGAAAAAAAAAAGTATGGACACCCTAATGGCATTCTTTTTTAAAAGTTGGCGCAACTATCCAAGATTTCAAAAAGATATGATTTGAGTATGATAATTTCATAAAATTGTCTAAAAAAATTTTTTTAGTAAATAAGAATCACATTTCATACATTGCTTTTATTGAAAATCACCAAATTTACTTTATACACAATGCATTCATTATCAATAAAAAATCATTGACGGGACTCGTGACTAAGTGGTAACTGAGTAGGATAACACATTACGAGGTTAAGCAACACAAGCCAGGTTGGTTTTCGGATGGATGACCATTCTTAAGACATTGAGACACTCCCGTTCCTCAGAGAGTACGTGAAGCTGTCGATCCCGGTGGCCATATCTGCGACAGTTCTTACGGGTAGTGGGAGCCCTAGAAGTCCATAAACTAGTCATCATTATCTTCATGGATACGCATTTTTCTGATTGCAATCGTAGCCAAGATAACCTCGGAGCTCAGAGTCCGCCTTCCAGTTCTTTCGCCTTCACTTCGCCAACTAACAACTGGTCTGACTACATAACTTCGATATCGCCAGTGGGTTGTGGAGGACAGGTGGCAGTCGCCTCCCGGAAAATATCGAACTTCAGCATTTCACAGTTAGCTGGGAAATCCGAGGCTCAGAGTTTCTGGACTAGTTTCATTCAAACATCAATACGCCTGCGGATTATATTATTGGCAAAAGATATGCACGAAAAATAATGTATTGATGCCGGTGGCAAACAATTCAAACATATACAATAAAAAAAAATAACAATAATGCAATGATTATAAAATTATACCATTATGTTTGTTTATTTTTTTCACAATATTGATTTTCAACACTCATCATCCTCTGAGCCTTTACAAAATACAGAGTCGGACCTCTGGGTTCACTGTGAAACAACAGAACTACGAAATTTTCCGTGAAGTAACTACCACCTGACCTCTACAACCTACTGGCGATATCAAAGTTATGTAGTGAGTCCAGTTGCTCAACTTTTAGGACTCCGACTACCCGTAACAACTGTCATAGATGCTCGTATGGCCTCCGGGATCGACAGCTTCACGTACTCTCTGAGGAACGGGAGTGTCTCAATGTCTTAAGAATGGTCATCCATCCGAAAACCAACCTGGCTTGTGTTGCTTAACCTCATAATGTGTTATCCTACTCGGTTACCACTTAGTCACGAGTCCCGTCAATGATTTTTTATTGATAATGAATGCATTTTGTATAAAGTAAATTTGGTGATTTTCAATAAAAGCAATGTATGAAATGTGATTCTTATTTACAAAAAAAAATTTTTTTGACAATTTTATGAAATTATCATACTCAAATCATATCTTTTTGAAATCTTGGATAGTTGTACCAATTTTTAAAAAAGAATGCCATTAGGGTGTCCATACTTTTTTCTTTCACCGAGATAAGATAAAGTGGGTCGAAAGTAAAAATCTATGAAAATTTTACGAATAAAAAATATTTTGACTTATTTTTGTAAAATAACTACAAATATTCTCTAATGTTACAGAGTGGTGATGGATAGCCATGCTTCTTAGCTTGCTAATACAGAAAAGTGTTCAAAAATATTTTCAAAATTGTGGGCCTGGTAGTTAAAAATATCGTAAGGGGTACCGATTTTCGAAGGATTTTAAAAAAGTTTGAGTAATTTAAAAAAAAATTGAGATTTATTTTTTTTCTTATTTTTTCCAGAGCAGCCATGAGTAGGGCCACCCTGTGTTGCTGGCTTATCCTTCAATTTTGGGACACCCTGTATATATTTCTATTCTCAATCCCAGTATATTTTAAAACAAAGTCGATTATTTTAATTAAATAGTAATTTACTTTGTTTGACAGTATTTCTTTAATTTGCCGCAGCACTTTCATACTGTAACCATCTTATATTTTTTTAGATATAAGTACTAAATATTTGCGTAAATTATTCACTGTATTATATTCACAAAAAATCTAGGAACATGTATAATTTAAATACAAATTGATACTATAAGTATTTTTAGATTGTAGTGGTAAGATTTTTTCCTATGAACTCTGCGGGCCTGGGGGTGCCACGGGGGCAAAAGGGGTCTCCGTGGTCCCGGAAGGCCAGCTGTGGAATTCACTAAGCGTTCAGCGTCGAGCACAACCTTGAAGGAGATCGTCATTGGTCGATCTCCAGTGACGTCACCCTGTCTGACCAATGACAATCTCGATCAACGTTGTAGCAACGTTGTGCTCGACGCTGAGCGCGTAGAGAATTCCACAGCAGCTCTAAAGAGATGACTTTGGGTCGGTTGGGTGCGTGAGATATGTCTCAGCCAATCTTAACCTACAACACACAGATGGACACTTTGATGGAGTGCGTTTTAGTTGGTTCAAGTCCGACATAACCGCCCCCGGCGGGGAGAGGGGGTGTATCGGTAGGGATTTTGCACACGATAGAAAAAAGTATTCCTGTGGATCCCTCCAGCTAAGCTGAATTACTTGTAGCCGAGATGTGAATCTTAAGATGGATGTATGGCGTGGCGAGAATGGACAGAATAAGGAATGTGCACCAGGGGTGGGTCTTAGTGAGTGAAAATTTGAGAAGCGAGCGACTGTCGTAGTATGGACATACTATGAGAAGAGCTGAAAGTAATGTTGTAAAAGAAGTTCAAAGTATGAACGTAGAGGGCTTTAGGAATTAAGGCAGGCCCAAAAAAAGATGGATGGATTACGTGAAAAAGGATATGGCGAAAAATGGAGTGACTAAGGAAATTACATCTGACAGGAATGTATACAGGAGAATGATAAAGGTCATTTTAGATTAGCTTGTTTATTGATATATATATTTTTTCGTTTTCCTAAATATTTGATTTTGGATTTTAGCTCAGTCCCGGATCACAAAGGATTCCACGGCCCTACGGTCGACCATGACAGTCCAGTATTGTTTGGTTTACTGGCACATCCTGACAATAAGGTATGTTGATTTAAAAAGGCACACACAAACAGACATGGTTTTTTAGGTAAATGTGTTGAAATAAAACCATTTAACCTGATATTTCGGCTACTTTTCAGCAGCTATGGTCGCGAGGTGACTAAAGATTGTCAACAATGACTTTTATTTTCAATGGTTTTGCTTATTTTATTGAAGTATTAGGTAATATAATGTCTCCAAATTTGCAAAAGCAACTAATTTATAATTAAACTATACTGTTGATTGCGTCTCCGTCCGCATGGATGTCAGTTATCACGACCAAATATAGTCTATAATCTTTTCCCAAGCTATAGTCTACTTCTATACCCAACACAATCGTGTAGTGGTTTAAGTAAATCTACGTATAAATTAAGCACGGCATTGGCAAACTATGGAAAATTGCCGTGCGCGGCTGCCGCGCGTTTTATAGACGGGGTCGCGCTTGAACGTGCCCCGAGATAAACCGCAAGGAATTCCAGTCATTCGTTGCCGCGCAGTTTGTTACCGCGCGCGGCAAACGTGTTCGCGTACATTTGGCTTGCGCAACAAATGAGCGTCAACTTTAGTCGAACATTGGCTCGCGCGGCTGATTACAGAGTTACTCTCACATCTATAATATTAATATGGATTTATTTATCTAAAGAAATATGACTAAATATCTTCAACATTTAATCCTAGTTTTTTAAATACATTTTTCTTTATCAGCTCCTCTCCTGCCCCCCTGCGATGAGGTTCATTATCACGTCGGTGGGGGGTAAGCAGCGACGTCTGCTTCTGCGAGGAGACTCTGCTGGGGTCGTGTCTCTATGGAACGTTGACTCAGCTGCTGTGCTTACGCCTAATCAAACGCTTTGTAAGTATTTTATATAAGTAGCTGTAGTCCGCGGCTCTGCCCGTTTAGAAATATTGAAGGCATTCCCGTAGTCCACAGGAATCTATGTCAGGGATAAAAAATTGCCTACGATTCTAAGAAAACCATTTTATACACCATTTCATAAGAACTGGTCAAACCGTTTCGGTGGAGTTCGCTACAAAATGGCAATTATTTTTTGCAAAAGAATAGCAACCGAAATTACTAATATTGCCTTTAACTCCAGCTAAACTGAATTGCTTGTGCTAGGTGTGGCTTTCAGTAGTGTAATGTCCAGGATTCGAACCCAGGACCTCTCGATCGTAAGACCGACTCCTTAACCGCTAAGTTACCGACGCTGATTGTTATTTATGATCATTTTTGTCAACAGCACACGCGCCAATAGTAATGACGAGCCTGGACATGGCCTGGGCGGAAATGAACCCCAGTCCTGTTGGGATCTTAGACCAGTTGCATCTATCTGACGACACAGGTTAATAAATAAATACATACACAACATAAATGCAATCAGGAAAATAATAATATATTAATCTCCATGAAGATGATGACCTATCCCCCCACCTCCCTAACACACAAGCGAGTTGACGACGACGGTTGTTTTCGGATTTGTTGGGCAACTAGTCATTATGTGACAGGACGCTCGAGCAAGCGGACGTCTTGTACTATACAAATGTCAGCGCTAGTCTACACTCAGAGCCAGAGCTTACTCGGATTTATCGCGCGACTAAACGATTGTTTTCAGATTTGTTGGTCAACTAGTCATAATGTGACAGAACGCGCGAGCGAGCGGACGTCTTGTTCTATACAATAGGTCAGCGCTAGTCCACACAGACCGTACTCGGATTTATGTCGTGACTAGTCGACCGCTAGGTTCGCATGCATTTCCTGGGCCCTCGTAAAGCCGACTCCTTAATCCTTGTAATTGCTTTGTTTCAGAAATAAAATTGACAGCTTCGATATACCTGCTGGCTGCCAACCGCTTGGTGGTTGGTCGTGAAGATGGCTCCATAGTGATCGTTAACGCGACTCACACGGTACAGTTGCAGCTGCTGCATGGAAATCATCAGCAGTTGGATGGTAAGTAGACTGGAGAAGGCATGGCAGAAGACTTTTTTCGTGGGAAAATCTTCACAGATACCCTCTTAGACCATATATCGTACAGAAGCAGCACTCACTCACGCCGTTTTACAAACCGTTTTTGCCATGCATTTTGTTTATTGCATAGCAAAAAAAAATGGTTAGAAAAACGCGTTTTTTTGTGAGTAAGCTAATGTCAATATTGTTCTTTAAACTAACAATGTGTGCGTGTTATGAGTATTATATCAACTTATACCGAAGTAGTAGTCATTTTTTACGACGTGTTGAAATTACCCTTGCCGCGTCTAACCGACCGGTCTTACGATCCTGTGGGGTCGTGGCGAGTTCGATCTTAATGATTTTTTTGCTATATTTTTTTAAATTGTTTTCTCAGACTGGCCACCTCACCAGATGCTGCTGGGACACATAGGAAGGGTGAACTGTCTTTTATACCCACACCATGTCCACCAAAGGTGAGTAATTTATGATTTATAAAAGGTTATAGTATAGTAAAGTTATAATATCTACCTGCAATAAAACCACAATATTACAAAACTTATCATCCTAGGAACCTTTACCCAACCCGTTTGGGCTTTAAGTCTCAAAAAGTCTACGAAACGGCCGAACTTCGATATCTTCTATAAAGCGACTGCCATCTGACCTCCACACACCTGCGATATCGGAGTTCTGTAGTTAGATCGCTCGGCAGTTTTAGCGCTCGAACAACCCGAAACGACTGTCATAGATGTTCGTACGACATTGGGAACCGACAGCTTAACGTGCTCTCTGAGGCATGAAGGGGTTTTCACTTGTTAAGAATGGTCACGCATCCTAAGACCAAGATTTTTCCCTTCCCGCACGTACCACGTTCCCCTCCCGACCGTGTCTCCGTGATATATGCACTGCTGCATAAATTTTAGCAGAAATTATATTTTCAAAACTTCCCATCCTGTCCCGTTCGTGCAAAAACCCGTTTAGCATACTAATTGTTTTAAAATTTGATGAAATATCGTTCCCTATGTCCAACAGATACGACAAGGCCCACTTGGTGTCAGGAGGCATCGATTTCGCGGTGTGCCTCTGGGACCTGTTCAGCGGAGTACTGCTGCATCGGTTCTGCGTCCACGCGGGCGAGATCACACAGTTGATAGTACCTCCTCACAACTGTAGCGTGAGTAACTGAATATATACACAGCATTTATCTATAGCTAACATTATATACAGCCCAAACTCAGCCTATACATGGCTCGAGCCAACAATAGTGCCCGGAAAACGGTAATAGGCTCACCCCCTATTACGTGGAACCTAATACAATGATTGGTGAAATGTGGGTGTTAATTCACCTCTGCCTAACCCTCCGGGATAAAGGCGTGATTGTATGTATGTAATATTATTAAGAGGAAATATTTTCTTTATTTTCCTCATGATATCATCACTGTCTTACTAGTTGCTAATACCAGTTTAAACATTCCAGACTCGCATCCAGAAATGTATCTGCTCCGTCGCTTCAGATCATAGCGTGACTTTACTAAGTAAGTTTCTTTTTAGATTCATTTCATTAACTATAGAGCTCGCCTATTGAGTAAAAACCGTAAGCACGAGTAATGTTCATACCGAGGTTCAATCTCAATCAGAAGCAAAACAATACCCGTCAAAGTGTAACACTTTGACCGGTATTGTTTAGTAAATAATATTTACTTGGACATTTTATATCAATATTTTATATAACATCGTAAAGTAGTATTTATAGGGAGAGTATCCGTGGGGATTTTTCGCACGATTACAAAAAAAGGTAAAAACTAAGACGCCACTGCTCGTCTGTTTTTTTGTCACCAGGCTGTTTCTCATGAACCGTGATAGCTAGAGTGTTGAAAATTTCACAGATTTACTGTATATTTCTGTTGTTGCTATAACAACAAATATACTTAAAACAGAATAAAATAAATATTTAAGAGAGGCTAAAGGTACGGGACCCTACATGCGCGAGTCTGACTAGCACTCCTTATAGGAGTTCTTCGTTGTCCGTCCGCCTGTCTGTCTGTCTGTCTATCGAGAACGTTTTCTCAGGAATGCGTGGAGGTATCAATTTGAAATTCATACAACATAGTCAGGTCTATAACGTATTGAATCTGTGTAAAAATCAAACTTATAAGTGTACGAATCATAATATATTGCGGTTTATGTCACCCTCGGTTCGCGAGTCTGACTAGCATTTGACCGACTTTTTTAATTCCCCCTGTAAGGGAAAGATCGCGGGTTCGAGTCCCGCCCGAGGTCGATTCTCTTTCCTCTTTCTAAATCGATTTGAATAGTTAGCATAATAAATGCTTCAAAATTTCATTAATTTGTTTAATTTGTTTCTATTTTAACGTACCATTTCTCCTCCAGGTCTATCGGAACGCAAATGCGTGACGTTAGCGTCCCGCCACCTGTTCCCCGTCGTCAGCATCAAGTGGCGGCCCGCCGACGACTTCATGGTGGTGGGTTGCAGCGACGGCACCGTCTTCGTCTGGCAGATGGAGACCGGGCACCTGGATAGGGTCCTACATGGTGAGTTCACCATTACTGCCACCATGAACTCTTAAAACCGATCAATAGTTGTACGGCTGTCATACTACCACTGCAAATGTAACTTTGTAATCCTATATATTTATATGGGATTACAAAGTTATTTATGCAGTTGGTGATATGACATCCGTTCGATTATTGACCGTTCATGGTACGGGCTCTTATTCTTTTGCCTCAAGACAGCCTCTGTGGCGTAGTGGTAGAACGTTCGACTGCTACAGAGGGGGCGCGGATTTAATTCCCGCTCAGTGCAAATATTTGTATGCAATATGTATATTTGCATTTTTGTGGGTGTTTCTATGTATAATATTTATGTGTTAACAAAAAAAAGTATCTAAATATGTTCATCCGCATTCTAGATTCCATAACACAAGCTAGTTAAGTTATGCTTGCCATGGGTCTAGTAGCGTTGATTAGCGTTGATTTAGAATCTTGAATTTTTTTTACATCTATACTATTATATAATTGTAAAGTGGTCGTGTCTGTACATTGGAGATATTTAAAAAAAAATACTTGGGTTATGTTATGTTAACGATACTGAACAAGAAAATATTTTTTTGAAATTCCGGTCTGTTTGTGCGCGATGGATGCAAAAACTACTGGACGGATTTTGATGCGGTTTTTTTTGTTAGAAAGGGCTTGCTCAGACTTAAAATCTTACGTTTGTTTGATCGCAATCGGTTGAGTAGAACCGAAGATATGAGCAAAGGTTGCGTTAACCGAGATGCACGCGGGCGGAAGGCTAGTTACATATACGCCTGTAAATCCCCGAAGGGGTAGGCAGAGGTGTCATATCACCCACATTTCGCCAACTATGATTTTCGGTCCCAGAACACATTTTTAGGTCTATGGGGTCCATGACACGCTTATGCAAGCGTCATGCATCATGCCGTCAATCATGAATGTTATTGCAGGCGCGGTCGCAGCTTGGAGTTTGGGGGGGGGGGGGGTCACTTCGGAAATTCCTTAAGAAATTTAACCCCTTCTCCCCCCGTACTGGGACTTTCAATATGTGCATGGTTGGGGGGGGGGGGGGGGGGGGGGTCATGGCATAAAAAATTAAGTTTAAAACTAAAACCCGACTACTGCAAAAGCACGCTCCAAAAAGTATTAAACAAGAAAATATCAAGAATAGCCGTGGTCGTATGCCACTTACTCTAACAAAACAATATAGGTATTCTAGGGAAAAGTGGCATACGAACACGGCTATTCTTGATATTTTCTTGTTTAATACTTTTTGGAGCGTGCTTTTGCAGTAGTTGGGTTTTACTTTTAAACTTAATTTTTTATTTATACTATTTTGGGGCAGCCAATACCCAAAATTTTTACATATTTGAAATAAGCTAATTGAGCCCTTGAATTTGATACCAAACACGGTATATTTACCTCAAGTTTATTTTTTAACGCAGTACTTTATGGCCGCTAGAGGGCGCCACATTGGATTCAGTGACATGTCATATAGCCTATAACCAGCGGACGATCAAGACGCTTCTATCGATACCTCATTTGTCCAGTTCTAATAAGTGGTTAAAGAGCAATGAGGGAACAAACGAACATACATACATACATAGCCTGTCAAAATCATAACCCTCCTTTGGCTTTGCCGTAGTCGGGTAAAAACTAGCGTGTAATGGAACCCTAAGGTAATTTTGTTCTGAGCAATAGCCGAGCCGGGCGGGGTATATCTTTCTAGAGCACACTACATTCCCTGGCTACACGGAGTGATGTAACGATAACCTGTGCAGTTGTAGTCATTTCGAGTCCGATATATCCATTGTTCTTCTATAAAATACCATACTATAGCAATATAAATTCCCTGGGTTGTTTCAGGAATGATCGCGGAGGAGGTGCTAGCAGCGTGTGATGAAGCAATAGCTGATGACCTTGGAGGGTCACTGTCTGGCGGATCCAGCGATGGCCTCGCCAATCCCGCGGTGCATTTCTTCAGGTCGGTACAGTCTTCTTCATCCTAGCGTTAATTCCCAGTCGCATCCGAAGCTTTCACCTAGGGTCCGCTTTACCAGTCTAACCACGAAGCGACGGCTATCTGACCTCCATAATCCAATAGCGATATTGGGTGCTATTGCGGTATGAAAGGAACTTCATCCCTCGCACACTCAAGCTGTGGAACGAACTCCCTGCGGTGGTTTTCCTAAGCGACTACAATATGGGGTTCTTCAAGAAGGGCATTAGAAGGTTTCTTCAGGGTCGACAACACGAGTGTGACGCCCCTAGTGTTGCATACATCCATAGGCCCGCGGTAACCACTTTCCATCAGGTGGGCCCTGTGCTTGTCTGCCACCTAAGTGATATAAAAAAAAATTGAATTGCAGGTAGACCAGTTGTAGAGCTGTTTTTAGGCCTCCAACTACCCTTAACGACGGCCATAGATGTTGATATAGCAACCGGGACCGACAACTTAACGTGCTCACCAAGGCACAAGCACACCAATGCACATACTCATGTTCATGCAAACAAATATTTTCACTGAGCGGGGATCGAACCCGCGCCTCCTGCGTATCGGCAGCTTTCACTACCGACACGCCAGAGGCTGTCTGGTACAGTTATTCTGACATAAAACATATTGAACAAATACGTTGAGCATCATCATCCTCCTACCCTTATCCCAAGTTTATTTGGGGTCATCTCAACATTCACTCCCTTCCTAACCATATCATCATTCACACAGTCCATCCACCTCTTTTTAGGTCTTCCTCTCCCCTTGTAGCCATCCACTTCCATAGTCTTCCTTCCTTACGACATTACTTACATCCCTACGCATTTCATGTTCGAACTACGAAACCTTACCTATAACCATCAGAAGTAATCAGAACAAGTCTAGTAACCCCAGTTCTTTTGCCCAGAGGTCTGCGTCACCGCAACCTCACGGCGATGCGCGCGGCCACCCAGAGAGGGTTGGCAGCGCTGCAGCACAGCGGGCCGGCCGGCAGTGCCGGGCCACTGGCGGAACCGGCCCGGGCCAGGCGCGCGCAGCTCACGGTCCAAGGGTTCCGGTCCAACCCTACTGGTAAGTATATAGCTTGTCGATTAAGATATAGAAAACAGAATCGATCTCGAGCGGGACTCGAACCCGCGATATTTCCCTTACAGGGGGAATGCTTAGACCACTAAACCACCGGGAACAATAGTAGATTGTATAACAAGGGAGCAAAATAGTATTTTTACGGCGAGGGCGCACCACGAGTCTAGCGAAGGTTTCTAGAATAGAACCCCGAGCTTTAGCGAGGGGTTCTAACGTAGAAACCTGAGCACAGCGAGGGGTTCAAAGTATATCGCCCGAGGGAAAAATAATTTGCTCCTCGAGTTATATACTCTACTTTTCATCCCCTTTCTATGAGAAAAATACATCGGTACTGATTACTTACATTGAATCATTCTCAAATGATTTATTTTACTTTATTTTTGTCATAATTCTTGACATAATTGTAATTTTTTGACGTTCATGTGCTCTTTTGTGCCTAAACTGAATAAACGAAATTGATTCTTTGATTCCATAATACAAGAACAGAGACGGAATTCGCGCGCTGGTTTTTTTTTTACATAGCACGGGTCACCATACCGCCGTGCAGCCAACACGAACCAGCCAGTAATAAAAAAAAAATTGGTTCCATTTCTATGAATAATATGATGTTCCAAATTCAAATCACTTTTCCGCCCGCTAAAAAGCTCTGAACAGAAAAGTGCTACTTTGCTCCCACTTATAAATAAATAAATAAATAAAGAGAACAGAGGAACAAAGTGACACTTTTCGAATAGAAGGGATGAAAAGTCTATTCCAGCTCGAAATATTAGTCCTTCGAGTCGGATTGCTTGTCTAGAACTCACGCGTGAACACCACAGAAGTGACGAAAACTGCTATCTCCATAATATTAATGAGGTATTTTTATTCTAGACCCGGAGAGCCACATTCTGTTCTTCGATATCGAAGGCCTCATCGTGGAACTTCTTAGCGAAGAGTATTCAGCTATGAGTCCTGCTAGTTTGGAAGTGAGTTTCTGTTTCTTTTATTAAGAGCCATTTCACAAAATGATTGCGCTCGAGTTTAGGTAAAATACTGTATAATTGTTTATGTGTGCGTAGCTACGCACACAAACGTAACATAAACAGTGTAACGCGAGAGACGAGACGGACGAAGCATTCTTGAGCCGTAATGTGATTTTATATGAGATTTATAAAAAGTTATATATTTTATTTAGTCTAACGAAATTTTCAAGGTAGGTAAATAGAAAAACAAGAAGTTAGGTATGTAAAATAATATATGTAATAACAATTAAGATAAAAACAATCACATATTATTGTCGATTCAATAAAAGTACATCATGGTACAAGTGAGCAAAGTTGGTGATTACCGCCGAGGCGCTATTGAGACCCGAGCCGTTAGGCGAGGGTCTTAAGAGAGCTGAGGACGGTAATCATGCTCACGCGTGGCATACGACGTTTTACAACACACTTGCGAATAAAATAACACTACGAATACTAAATAAATAATACTACAATATGAATTCGTTTTCCTATGCGCGTGCATCTAACAATGGCGATCGGCCATATTTAAAAGAATGAGGTTTGACCAATGATAATTTCATAACATATATATGTCATATGCTTACAAATCAACGTAGAAATAGCAATAACACATCTATTTATATTTAATATCATTGGGTTTGACTTTAACTTTTTTTACTGTTTTTTTTCCGTACTGAGAGGAAAAAAAAGATAATTTTGTTTATTATACAAGTATTACAAGTTGAAATTATTTATTTAAATACGAAAATGCATCAAATGACCATACAATAGGCATATTAATTTATTCGTACTATTAAACACGTTCTTTTTAGTATCGAACCTTTTTTGAGAACATAGAAACTTAACCTATTAAATTTAAAAAAGAATCTATAACTCACTTGTGAATAATAGCAATGAAA
This sequence comes from Eilema depressum, assembly GCA_914767945.1. Lineage (NCBI taxonomy): Eukaryota > Metazoa > Arthropoda > Insecta > Lepidoptera > Erebidae > Eilema > Eilema depressum. The sequence continues at coordinate 6,595,896 of OU612040.1, forward strand.
AAGTCACAGTTTGATAATAGGTGTCATTATGAAATAATAGCAATGTTATGAGCAGGTGTGTTGTAAAATACATATTAATGCTATATGAATATTTGTCGTAATGGCATTGATCTTGCCTTTCTTGGGTCTATGATTTCTGGTAATACGCAGTCTTGGTAAAATCGAGTCAATTTGGGTAGCATTTTCTCCTGCCAAAAAACCTCGTCTTTCTCTACTCTTACTACTTGCAAGGGAAAATCAGGCCCAGTCCATACAGCAAATACACATATGTTTTTTTTCGCTATGTGCAACTGGCCCTGAACCTGGTAGTACCAGTCGTGATTTTTGTTCATCTCGATTTCAGATTGGCTGTTCACTTTGAAACATTTCAGATTTTTAGCTTGCAAAGCGGTAGCAGGATCTATTCCAAAAAGTGAGCTTGGACATTTCACTTCCACTATTCCTTCACTGCACAATCCATCTGGTGTTGCGCCTAAATAAAAATATTCTTCGTCTATAAAAAGACCACATTTATCTATTTTAATATTTTCTTGGACACTGAGTTGTGCCAAAGCCTTTGGTTCACTGTCTTTACCATGTTTTATTGAGGTAATGTGGTCTAGGTTATATGAATATAGAACAGATTTTACGAGGGGAGCAGAATTTTGGTTTGTTCGCCTTTTGCAAATTTTACCAAAGAAGGACGCAGTAAGTATACACCTTCTAAGTTCGAGCCACAAAGAGCTTTCAGCCTGTAATACAGTAGCTCTCTCAATTTCATGGCGGTTTAACGCTTGTTCTTTTAAATTGTTTAAGAACAGTTCTTTTCCTCGCTCATAATCTGCAGCTTCCATATCCGGTCTTTCACATTCCTCTCCATAATGAGCATCTACAGGATTGAAATTAATTTTTTTGCGAGTACTACCTGCACGAGCTATTACTTCTCGAGTATTTTTTGCATGTCTCCTGGTTTCCAACAATTTTAAAGATTTTCCCGGACTAGTGTGACAAATTGACTTATAAAAAGTGTATTGTGGCTTGCCGGTATTAAAAGATACCACTGCGGCATAACACCTTGTAGTGTAGGAGTCTTTTAGCGAAAAGTTGACGCGTTTCCCACCTACCATCTTAGCCACAATACTATTGAATTGTTCTGCACGATTATTGGTGTAGGCATATAAAAGGCTTCGGGAATTATAGGCGAGTTGAGATACGTTCTTTTTAATCTTCAAAAACAGCGTAGGTATTAGTGAGACTAGATTAGGCTCTTTTTTTCGCTCATCTGTGCAGTAATAACTATCACAATGTGAATGGTCCCCAAAGATGTGATGAGGGCTATTTAAAATGTCCTTTTGGAGGTTTTCAATTTTACAGGAACTTGAACTGTTGTCTTGTTGTCTCTGTCTAATAGCAGCACGAACAGCAATACGTAGCCTTTTCAAACGGTCCATATTTAAAAGTTTACGCTCGTTCAGAGGAATAGTTGTATCTTTCTGAAGAAGCATATTCTTTCCATTATAATTCCGTAACAAATGGTTTGTACATTCAATTTTTTGAATTGGAATATCCGGATATGGTCGACTCTCCAATATGCTTTTATAGGTACTAGAATCGCCATCCGCAATCAGGATGTTATAAATTAAATTTCTGTCTTTAATGGAATTTTTAAAACCTTCAACTAATATCGCTTGTTCCATGCTGGTTGAAGATCCCGAATGGTTTTTAGTGCATTTGTGGGGTCTCGCTGGCTGGCCTTTTTTGTTTGCTCGGGCGCAAATAACACAATATTTGTTGCGAACCCCAATGTGTAGCACTTTACCACTATTCTCTCCGATTATGGCTGCAACACCAGAGAGGGCAGAATAATTGTTTTTATACGAGCGTTTGCCCCAACAGGCATCCGCTTCTACCGGTATCATGGCTATACCCGCATTATTAATATCGCCTCGTGATTTTGCCGCCTCAATTTCCTGTTTAGCAGCATTTACCATAGTTTCTTCAGCAGCAGCCTTCCACATGTCAGAAATAGCGTCGTGTTTTTTACTGTATAAACGAAATGGCATCGTTGGCAAATCCATCGAAGCAGTGATCTCATTAAGGTTTGACAGACCAATTCCCGTAATGATTGAACCTGATACCGCCCCAGCATTAAGATCAAGTTTTGCTTCGGTTGTGTTGCTGTCCGAAGTTTTCAGAACAAAGCTAGATCCACACATCGTACACTTAATGTCAAATTTAGATATGAGGCCCACCTGTTTCTCTTTACATATTTTGAGATAGTTCAATTTGCAGCCGAATTTCTTGCTATGTTCGCTTATATTTATCAATTGACTCCAAAAGTATTGGAAATCAATTATTCTTCTGCCATCAACTGTATAATCGTCCTAAAAAAGTAATACTTCATAAATAATCACATTTACCTAAAATGAAATTAAGAAAAAAAAAATGTGTACAAAAATACTTACAATTGAGTCCGAAAGTTTCATTGATTGGTCTAGGTCTCCAGGGTCTAATGCAACATGCTCTTTCTCCTATAAAATTAATGAAATAATTATTAACAACTACTAAATAAAGTTCTGATTTAAACCAAGAATTGATAAATGTTTCGTACAGTTTCTGTTACCGAATCTGACTTATCACTTGTATAGCTAGTACCCGGCACGGCGGCGGTGTTTGATCTAGAAGTGCTATCCTCCTCTAAGCGTTTTAGACGATTTTTCATTCTAAAATGAAAATAAAAGAGCTGTTGATTTTCGGTATGTTTAAAGAAGTTGTATGTTTAATCAATAAATAATCAGTTGCTATGTAAATAAATATTGTAAATAAAAATATTTAAATAGGTATTTACCTCGCTTCTGTTGCTTTCTCTAAGGCTGCAGAATTATCACGTTTCCTTTTTTTAACACAACGGTATACACAATCCTTGCGCCCCATTGCTAAAACTAATAAAACAAAAATATATATTTATTCTACAAACAATGAAAATCATACAGTATACTTGATAATAAACCAAACTTTACCTTGTGAAAAAAATACACAAGCAAATCAAAGCTATTTGGTCGCAGTACAATAATGCTTTCTCTCTACGAACGCTCGATAATCGGGACGCGGGAAAAAATGACACAGGTCCTTCTCCAACGGGCGCTCGCGCCGTACTAAACGGTGCCCACTTGTGTATCGTAATTTATTGTTATTTAGATTGAAGTTATATCAATATTTTGACAAAGTATATGCAAGAACTTCCTATATTACTGCAGAAATCGGTTCTCTAATAGACGTAGTTTATTTTGGAATAATTTTATTTTTGTAATTACTGTGTATTTAAACTACAAATCACGATCAAATTGCGATGTTAAACGGAAAAATTGGCCGAATGGTTTATTTTTTAACTAAATAATTATAATACAATTCAATCATCTGTTACATTAAATGACAATTAAAATATATATCCAATGTTTTATGTATTTTTTTAAGCTCAATTTATAAGTATTTTTAATTGAAATTCGACGTTGAAATCAACTCTGCGCCCGTTTTTCAATAAAATGCTTGTGGGAAATTGATTACTATAGATCAAATAAGTTTTTTTTTAGAAAATGTGTTACATTAAACGTCAACACGAAAGCTTGGCCTATTTTTTGCGCATATTCAATAACTTCTAGATATTACAGACTAGGGTAATTTAGGAGCTCAAAATATTAGAAATTCGTGCGAAAACGTGAAATGGCTCTTAAGCACTAAGATCATCACTACATATTATAAAACAAAGTCGCTGTAGCTGTCTGTCCGTCCCTATGTATGCTTAAATCTTCAAATCTACGCAACGGATTTTGAAGCGGATTTTTAATAGATAGAGTGATTCAAGAGGAAGGTTTATAATATGTATAATACATGCATAATATTGTAGAGAAACACTGATAAATTTAGAGATATGCAGCGGGAACCGGATCAGAAAATATGGTGATACGAAGTTCGCCGGGTCAGCTAGCAACCTATAACTCAGTATACACACAATTTGAAAGCGCCGTTAGCTTAGTGGTTAAGAAGTTTAGTATTTTCCGCAAGCCCTCCCCTCGCGTGGGTTCCATAGGCGTACCTAGGAGGCACCCTGCTCGGCTCTGTCCGAAGTTAAGAATATTAAAACACACGACAAATTTTGGCCCCATCCCTTAAAGAAAGCTGGATACGCCCATGGTGGGCTCACGTCGCCGTCGGTAATATAATGGTCTGGATTCGAACGTGGGACTTCTTGAACGTAAAGCCGTCTCATTAAACACTAAGTTAGCAACGTTTCGGCATACTTGATTTTTATAAATTGTTGTATCGGAGTCTTCTCAGAACGGGGACGCGTTGCGAACCGGGAGGATCCATTTCATAAACAATAATCTATTTTTTTCTCATTATCTGCACAGAATAAATTGATTTTGGACTATGAATGTGATAGTTTTAAATATGTTATTTCCTTAGGCCGCCGGTCTCATCACAAGCGAGTACATGAAGGTAGCAGCACTGACGCAGTCTGCCAGTCCTGACGCCACCAAAAGAATATCAGGTAATTACATATTTCTTTCACCTGACTTCACCTGCAATAGAGCAGTCCGTCTGGGGAAGTACCTCCACCCTACAGATTACCGAGGGTATAATGACCTCGTGTTGTGTAGGGTAGCCAGAACTCACTGGAGAGGTTTTGTGTTGTCAGTCAAAAGACCAAAGGCTTGTCCTGACTTAACTTCTCCGCAGACGGCAGAGAATCTCTCTGTTCGCAAATAATATTTAATTCGATATGTTAAGTCAAAATTTTATACAACATCGTATATTCGTAGTAATAATTGTTTTTGTAATACGCAAAATGACGCCATTTTTTTTGTATTTTGGCTTTAATGCATATCAAACTACATTAATAAGTGCATCTATTGATATTTTCGGTAAAGCATGATACGTCACTATAGGTGCGCTATACCATCGCAAAGTATCTTAGTACGAGAAAATTAGGATTTGACACAGGAATAATTCCTAGTAGCAATTTTCTTTCGGAATTCATAGAGGGAGGTTACTGGCAGTCTAAATTTCGATTTGCGTGGTATTCGGTTTGTTGCGTTCTCCGCCATCTTGAATTTAAGGGTACATTTTTGTTTACTACTTTTTGGGGTATAAATAAAAAATATCGATCCTAGAAAATAATTAAGGAGAGTTAGATTGTAGAAAATTTAATTCTAAACAACTTTGTACTAACAACTTTTTGTGTAAAATTAGAACTAAACGATTTATTCAGTAAACAAAAATGTATCCTTAAATTCAAGATCACGGAGAACGCAACGAACCGAATACCACGCAAATCGAAACTTAGACTACCAGGGGAGGTCCCTCAACGAATTCAGAAAGAAAATTGCTACTAGGAATTTTTTCTAGGTTTGCCCCTTAATTGAGCTAAATCGGTTGTACTATCTGCCAACACTCGGCGCCAAAGACCTGAGTGATATGCGCGCTCTATATACGAATATAATGTATATACTCTAAGGTCGTACCATATAGAACTCTAACATAATTGTTTGTCTGTCTTTTGTCACACGCATACTAAACGGATAGATTTCTTTGGCCGTGTTAAAGACAAGGCCGGAGATATGGAAAGGATACTCAAGGAGAAGGATAAGCATGGTTAGTATTATAAGTATGATGTAATCTGTGTCATAGCGTGATATGTGACCAATAGGATGAGTGTGAGGCCACGTGACGTGATTTTTCTGTTATTTCATTGGTCGAGAGAGATAGTAGCACTCGGAGAGTACCGACAGAAGTGAAAACTTGTCTAATATACAGGGTGGAAGATTTTAACCTTATTGGAGGGAAAGTATTTTAAATACTTGAGATAGCAAATTTCGTTCAAAGGAAACATTCCTTTATTTTTAAAAAGAAACAAAACTGCATTCATAGATTTTTGAAAATTCGATTGCCACACCCGGTAATCGAACTGACTAAAATCCGAAAAAAATACATCCTGTATTTTTATGACATCCATCAATAGTGTAAATCATAAGGATCAAATCTGTCTAAATAACATGGTTAATTAAATGAAAGGAAATTCCTGAAAACTTAATTTTAAATAAAACTTAACACAATAAAGAACTTTAAGTCAAGGGTCCATCAGATAGGTATCATAATTAATAATAAAATTCCATATTCAAACTACTTGTCCCTGTTTTTCATGCGGATACCCCAGCAGGCCAGCAATGGTATTTATGTCGGACTCGAACCGACTAAAACCGCACGCCATCTCAGGTTAATTCAAAAAAGGCAAGCCAATAAGACAATTCTCCGTTTCCGTTGCCCAGGATGTTGTGGGGTGTACCATGCGGAGGTTCTCGACCAAGTACCCCAAATTACCTACTTGTACCTCATGTAGTTTTTTTTTTTTTTTTTAAAAGGATAATAACCGAAATTATTCAAATTACCGTTAACCCCTTCAGCTAAGCTAAATTGCTTGTGTTAGGAGTGGGTTCCCGTCGGTAGTGTAATGGCCAGGATTCGAACCTGGGAGCTCTAGATCGTAAGGCCGACTCCTTAACCACTAAGCTACCGACGCCAATTTACCCAGACGAAGTTACCCAATAACATTACATTCTAAACCGGAATTAATAGTACTAATTTTAATAAATAAATGGCGTCAAAGCAAAGATAACTTTATTGTTGATTATGGTGTCTGATAGCTCCTTGAATAGAAGTGCTGTCTGCTGAAATTAAATTTATAAATTAAGATTTTATGGACTTCCTCTTATTTAATTAACCATGTTTGTTAAAGAGATTTGATCCTTATGATTGACACTATCGATTGATGCTATAAAAATACAGGATGTTATTTTTTCAGATTTTAGTCGGTTCGATTACCGGGCGAGGCAAGCTAATTTTCAAAAATCTATGAATGCAGTTCTGTTTCTTTTTAAAAATAAAGGAATGTTTCCTTTGGGTGAAATTCGCTATCTCCAGTATTTAAAGTACTTTCCCTCCAGGTAAGGTTAAAATCTTCCACCCTGTATGTTGATACTTATATACGGAGGTGTCACAATCTGTCACAAGTGGTGTTGGTAACGGTGTCGCGAGTCGAATCACTTTTTCTTATCACTATACACGATAAATGCTCAGCGCGCTCAAAAAAGTTTTCACTTCAAAAATATCATCTGTACAGTCTCCACTATACAGTCTCAAAGCAAGCATAGCTTAACTAACTTGCATTATGGGTATACATATGACATCCAGACGAATCCAAATAGAGATGTTCATGCATACAAATGTTTATTTGCACTGAGCTGGAATCGTAACCACGAGCTAAAGGGTCGGTTCATATCTGACGGATCACGCGTATGATCTGTCGCGTAACGCCAGAACAGACAAATTTATAGAAAAGCACTCGACCGTTCACACTCAACCGATGATACGTTAGTGCGTCGAGCGTACAGCGTCTGTTCCGTTTCGTCAACGCATTGTCGATCTACGTACTTTAAACCAACGATTCTGGAAAGTGGCTAAAATCGGAACTACGGTTGTCACTGTCAAATGCCTACTGTTTTAAGGATTTGACAATATTATATAGAACCGACTATACGCATAATGTAAAAGGTCTGATTTGACCGAATAGACGTGACTGATGATACGCTCGATGCATGATCCGTAAGATATGAACCGACCCTAAGTTAGCAGACGAACTCTGCCGCAATGCCACAAGTCAAGAAAGATACAATAACGGAATATTTTCTGTGACAGGTATACTGGCTAAAATGAAGGAGGGTGCGGAAACGATGCAGACTAAGTTACAAGCTAAAGCGGAACAGCTTAAAGGCCATCTAGAGCCTAAAGGTAAGTGCGACTGGTTTTTACAGAGGCTCTGAGGTTCCTTTTAGGCCCTTCTTACATTAGGCAACTAGAATAAAACCGAAATTTCGTCTACGCACGTTTGAAAAAGCTGACACACTCAAGTTTAACGTCAATTTTCTTTTCTATGTTAACCAATGGGGTTGGCCGGTGAAAGCTAAAAGCACATGGCGCCAGCATAGCTTGTCCCAAAACATTGCATTTTTTTGTATGGATAATTCCTACTTTCCTACTAATAATGCGAAAGTAACTCTGTCTGTCTGTCTGTCTGTCTGTCTGTCTCGCTTTTACGACTAAACCGCTGAACCGATTTTGATGAAATATGGTATAGGGGTAGATTAGACCTTGAGAAAGGACATAGGCTATGTTTGGTCGCGATAACCGACATCCACGCGGGCGGAGCCGCGGGCAAAAGCTAGTTTCAGATAATAATTTCAAACAGCTACAATGACGCGCATGAATTATTTTCTGAAATTATGCAATGTTTTAGGACAAGCTATGCTAGCGCCACTTTGACAGTTGCCAACCCCATTGTAATCTTCTCACGTTACGATTGTAGTCCGCGCCAGCTAATAAGTCCCGCGGCAAAACTCGGAACTAAAAATGACATTTCAGGCCATGACAGGTAGGTTTCGAGTTGCCAGCATGTTTTAATGATGTACTAGTGGGAATTATAGTTCCCGGCATATATCTTGATTCCAATCACGTCACAACATGTAGGTACACGAGGTGCTGCGGCCGCAGAGTACAAATCTACAAATTATATTAAAATGTATTGTTTCACAACATGATCCTATGTCTTGATTTCTTGATGCACTTTGGGTTTCACAACATGATCCTTTGTCTTGATGCACTTTGGGTTTCACAACATGATCCTATGTCTTGATGCACTTTGGGTTTCACAACATAATCCTTTGTCTTGATGCACTTTGGGTTTCACAACATGATCCTATGTCTTGATGCACTTTGGGTTTCACAACATGATCCTATGTCTTGATGCACTTTGGGTTTCTCAATATGATCCTTTGTCTTGATGCACTTTGGGTTTCACAACATGATCCTATGTCTTGATGCACTTTGGGTTTCACAACATGATCCTATGTCTTGATGCACTTTGGGTTTCACAACATGATCCTATGTCTTGATGCACTTTGGGTTTCACAACATGATCCTTTGTCTTGATGCACTTTGGGTTTCACAACATGATCCTATGTCTTGATGCACTTTGGGTTTCACAACATAATCCTTTGTCTTGATGCACTTTGGGTTTCACAACATGATCCTATGTCTTGATGCACTTTGGGTTTCACAACATGATCCTATGTCTTGATGCACTTTGGGTTTCACAACATGATCCTATGTCTTGATGCACTTTGGCTGGAGTTTTCACTCCTATTTCACATAAATGTAGCTTTGTGACGCCTTGACAAGATTAATTGTTGATTTTTTTAATTACTCGATTGGTGGTCCAACGTTTTAACGTTAGAAACGCGTAAATATAACTTCTTAAGTTCTGCGGTTCAACTACGTTCATATCTGAACAATAAAAGATCTGGTAAAATGTAAAGACGAAACTGGCAACATTACACGTTGCGACTGCCACGTCGCGTCTAAGGGACTTATTTCTTTGCGCGGACTCTACGTTTAAAACTAGATGACACTTAAAATATTGCCCCAGAGGCTCATATCTACACTAACTGAATAGGCTATAGCTAGCTCAGTCTATGAGTATGAATTTGTAATAAGTGTGAATTTATTTAAATTTCGTTCGTTCGATATTTGACAGCAAGTAAAAGTTATTACCCGCCAATTATCTTGTCAGATTTGACATAACGTCAGTTTTCGCGCTTAAATGTTAATCAGTCACTTGAGCTTCAATTACCGAGGCTTTTTAATTACTGGACTAACTTGTTTAAGTGTTATGCCGCCACTAAATAATATTATGTATCGATTTTATTTATTAGTAAAACCTATTAGAGCAATTTACAGTTAGCGGTGTTTCTATCTATTTATAACGACAAAGCTCGCAGGTGGAATGTCGCAATTATCGCGAAATTTCGCAATTTTCGCGGAATTTCGCAATTAACGCGAAATATTGCAATTAAGTATATCCGAACCAGGTTGACGTATTTCCATTCTATATAAGGGCAGAACCTAAGGGTGTGAAACCTATTGCTTAAATATAGTATAAATATCACTTTTTTACTAAAGCCATTCAGTTTTACAAGAGCATTAGGTACGCAAATGCTCGTGTATACTTATTGGTAATCAAATTAACAAGCTTGTTACAATATTTTTTTATACTACTTAGACAAGCACACGGCCCTTCTGATAGTAAGAGATTACCGTGGCCTATGAGCGAGTGCAACACCAGGGGAGTCACACTCATGCAGCTGACCCTGTAAAAACAGAAAGATTCTGTGCCGTCAGGGCAAAAGATAATTAGGACAAAGCCTCTGGCTTTCCCACTGACAATCTCTCCAGTGAGCTCTGGCTACCCTACTCACCGTTGTATGCTAAGGTGGTTTGGGCACGTAGAGTGAATGAGTACGGAGCGAATGACACACCAGGTACAGATGAATGGGCAGACCAGCCGGGGTCGACCTCGCAGTACACACATTGGCCAATTAATTAAATTTTGTAAAAAGGGCAGGTCAGAAGGCGCAAGGGCGCATCTAAATACCTACTTCGTGGTCGCAAGCCCAAAAAGTTAAAATTGTGCTGCGTGCCATTTTTAGCACGCGTGCCAATGGTTCGCCATCCCTGTCTAGAGGAACTTATTAACATTTGCAATAAGTGGTGTAGAGTGTTAGACCAGGCCGGTAGGTGGCTCGGGCGTGGTTGACAACCTTGTATTGTTAACAACCGGTCTACCCACTAATGTGTATGCATGTCGCGGGTATAAACGACTGCTGGACATTTACTATACTGTCGGAAACGGAGGAATGAACTCTCTGCTTTGGTATTTCCAAGCGGCTACTGCTAAGGTCGCAGACAAGCACACGGCCCACCTGATGGAAAGTGGTTACCGTGACCTAAGCACGTATTCAACACCAGGGGCGTCACACTCGTGCTGTCGACCCTGAAGAAACCTTTTAATGTCCTTTTTGAAGAACTCCATATTGTAGTCGCTTGGGAAAACCACCGCAGGGAGTTCATTCCACAGCTTGAGTGTGCGTGGGATGAAGTTCCTTTCATAGTGCGCGCCGTTTCCAGTCGCAATGTGTGACGATGAATTCCCCGCCTATGGCGAGAGGTGCGATGCTGCTTAGGTCGCAGACGTGCACACGGTACACCATGACCATCAGGTGTACCGTGTCCTATGGGCGGCCTATGGGCGAGTGCAATACCAGAGGAGTCACATTCATGCAGCCGACCCTGTAAGAACAGTCTTTAAGAAGGGCATTAGAAGCTTTTGATATGTGAGCCGAGAGCTTGTCTCATCGGCATCATTGACATCTAAATGAACATCATCATTCTTTTTGAATGGACAACTTCTTTAGGTGTGTTTGGGCTTTTTAGTTTCGGCAATTTGTTTTTTTTAAGTTGCGGAAAGCACCATTGAACTGGCGACACCGTTACCGACACCTTATGTGACAGATTGTGATAATAAAAAACTGGCTTTCTATTGCCTAATCCAACGCTATTAATGTTTTTGTAGCTGTAAGTTTTCCATGTATTAAATAAATAAAAATAAAAAAATTAATCGATTATGACATTTATGACAATTGATTTTGGCCAAGTTGACGACAGAAGTGTACAGTACTGTCATCGTAATGCTTTCATTTTGGAGCCCGTTGTCAACAACCGGGGTTCGTGAACAAAAACGCACTTGTGCGAAAACCTATCACCTGTTTTACACCATAACTGCGACATGCCAATATCTGCAACACGTAATATTTTGTTTTGTTATTTTGTAACAGGGTTGATTTAATACCTGACCAATTGACAGTTGTTATAGGAACACTATGCGGCTATTATTACAATTTTAATTAAATACAGTACATACAATAAAACTACATACAGGAAACTACTCAATTACTTTTCATTGTTTAATATCATAGCATTCCTTACTGTACCAGTGCCTCGAGCACGAAAAGCTATCGAAATTGTAACGTAAACAGCCTATTAGCAGTTGAGGTTGGTTAGGCCCGTAAAGTTGTTGGTAGGGCCATGCACACCTATTAGCAGTTGCGGTTGGTTTCGGTTGTATAGTTGTTGGTAGGGCCATGCACACCTATTAGCAGATGAGGTTGGTTTGGGCTGTAAAGTTGTTGGTAGGGCCATGCACACCTATTTGCAGTTGAGGTTGGCTTGAGCCGTAAAGTTGTTGGTAGGGCTATGATTACCTATTAGCGGCAGAGGTTAGCTTGGGCCGGAAAATTGTTGGTGGATAATGCACACTTACCAGCAGTTGAGGTTGGTTTGGGCCGTAACGTTGTTGGTTGGGCCATGCACGCGTACTAGCAGTTGAGGTTAATTGAGCTGAAAAGTTATTGGTAGGGCCATGCACACCTATTAGCAGTTGAGTTTGGTTTCGGTTGTATAGTTATTGGTAGGGCCATGCACACCTATTAGCCGTGAAGTTGTTGGTAGGGCCATGCACGCCTAATAGCAGTTGAGGTTAGCTTGGGCTGGAAAGTTGTTGGTGGGCCATGCACACCTACTAGCAGTAGAGGTTGGCTTGGGCTGGAAAGTTGTTGGTTGGGCCATGCACGCCTTATAGCATTCCTTACTGTTGATGCTAAGTTTTCTTCGCTGCATGCCTCTAGAGGAAGTGCAAATATAATGTGTCCGTACGCAAATGTGTATGTAAATGCGTTATTTGTAATTAAAACTTGTTTTATTCATTCTGCCGAGTCCCCAAGGTGATCTACATTCATAAATTATTTCGTCCAAATGATATCTATGGACACACAGCACGGTAGTGCGTCGAGCTTGTTTTACTTTTGTGTTACTCAGATTTTGTATGTGTGTGATAGCATAAAAATTAGAATAAAATTTGCGGTTCCGCCCCTGTGGAATATTGATCCTGTCCCCACGTACCATAGGATTGATAAATAATTATAAATCTATTTATTTATATAATTTAAAAAGCTCATCTTTTAAAACAAGAATGATGATTTTTTTAACTTTTAATCATAGCACAAAATACTATTATGCGTAGAACACCTATTTGTTGAAAAGTTTAATCCCACCACATTTTGCGCTAGGTAACCGTGGAACACCTTTTAGATGAACTTTGGGCACAAATAAGTTTTTACCGTAGGCGGCAGGGTGTATGAAATGAAATGTTTTTTTTAAAGCAGTTTTTTTTACTTTTTATTATCTATGATTATTTTTTATTTTTTATTTCTTTATTTGTCCCCTGCGTGAGAGAGAGGCTTACCGTCTCTGTTGGTCAGGGTACACCGCGAAGAGGTTCCGGACCAAGCTTTCCAATGTAAATATACCTGCTTAGAAATATTTGCACTGAGCGGGCATCTAACCCACAACCTCTCACAGTGGAACGCTCTACCGGTACGACCGGGCTGATGTATATTGTAAAATGTGTCATTCTCTGGAGGTGGGCGTTAATAACTGTAACACAGTTGTAAACTACTACAGTTATTCTCGTGCATATTTGATACTGTATTCTGTTGTTTTTGTTGCAATAAACATTAATATTATATTATTATATTAAATGCAAAACAGAGCTCGTTATAAACTAGTAATTTCCAAATCATTTTTAATATTAAAATTTTAAAGATCGCCAACTTATAATTTTGCCGAACATGTCATCCAACATGCTCGCTCAAACCTCCGTCTGTATACACCACCCAACAAAAGCCTACGCCCTCACCAAGGCAGTCTAGATATCAAGTAAACAGGTCCAGCACACATACAGACTTAATTGACTCTTATTACCCTCGACTTAAAGGTCATATTGTCTTGGCATTCTATAGGGCTAGTTCTGGTTTTGAAATTTCCACATAAAAGGTGTTTCTTTGTTCGATATTCAATATTGAGGAGCAGGAAGCGGTTAGTGATGTTGAACTATATGTTTTTTAAAAAAAGAATACGATCCATTATTGGATATAGAGCCTTTTGAGGATTAAAAATACTATCGAAAGTTTAAAATGCTTTCTTTTATATGGTGCTGTTGGTTAGCTGAAGGCGAAGTCACCATTACAGACATCAACAATGGTACAATGCTTTTTCACGCCCTGCATAAAGGACCCGGGACTGTAGGAAGAAGGAAACATGTGTGTTGGTAAAGAATTCCAAGCCTTAATGGCGCGGCAAGGAAAAGAGTCGCTAAAGCTCTTGGTTCTTCATGGAATTATCTGCCCCGTATGAGAGTGATATCTAAGTCTTGCACGTGTTGTCTTGTATAGGAAAGGACACGACGGTATATACGTCCCAATCGAGCAGTCCGACTGGGGAAGTACCTTCGCCCTACAGAAGATCGCGGCTTAATAACCTGATGTTTCCGACGGTGAGTAGGGTAGCCAGAGCTCACTGGAGAGATTTTGTGCTGTCAGTGGGAAAACCAAAGGCTTTGTCCTACTTATCTTTTGCGCTGACGGCACAGAATCTCTGTTCTTATAGGGTCGACAGCACGAGTGTGACTCCCCTGGTGTTGCATTCGCCCATAGGCCACGGTAACCTCTTACCATCAGGAGGGCCGTGTGGACGTCTGCGACCTAAGTAGTATAAAAAAATACTGTTAAATGGGAGTGACCGAAATTATTAATATTTCCTCTTACCCGTCCAGCTAAGCCAAATTGCTTGTGTTAGGAGTGGTTTGAGCCATGGACGGCGCGATGGGGCAAGATGGGGATACTATGATTCCCACCCTTGAATGGGCCAAACTGATACCGGATATGGCCCTGGGTTGCGACTTTGCGAGGGATATGCCTTAAGCAATCTCACACCGCTTTTTTAAAGTGCGAAAATTTCCTTGGTTACCCTTTTTTGTGTGGGACTTGAACCTACTAAAACCGCACGCCGTCTTAAGTCTTCAGTTGCTGGAGGTAAGATAGTGGCGACCCAGGGCCATCTCTGGCTTCGAGAAGGCCCCTCTCGGGTGTGGGAATCACGGCATCACCATCTTGCCGGATATGGGGATATCCGCAAGAAAAAGAGGGTTTTAGTGAGGCCCAAATACCCCTTATATGGTACCTAGGAACCACGCGGCAATAAATACATTTTGTAATGCCTAGAAATACGCCTGTTTTCTAAACTGATCTAGCTATTTGTCGTTACCTAATGCTAGTGAGCCGCTAGCCCTTGGCTGACCTAAGCAACCATTATTTTCTATCATTACCATTAGGAAGTAGGTATTCGCTCCAATGGTTTTATCATTCTCTGAATATTTTATTTTTATTGGCTAACAATTGTCTAGTTAGTCTCCAATCAATGAAACATACAATAATATACATAAAATCTCGCTTGTATCCCCGAAGGGGTAGGCAGAGGTGTATTATCATCACCCCCATTTCGTCAACTATGATTTTCGGTCCCACGTAATAAGGGGCGAGCCTATTGCCGTCAAGCGGGCACTTATTCATGGGCTGTACCTTCTTCTTCCTCTTAGCGTTAATTCCCAGTCGCATCCGATGCTTTCAGCTCGGAGTCTGGGTCCGCTTTTACCAGTCTTAACCACGGATTTGGCTAGACCTCGATATTTTCCGTGAAGCGATTGTCATCTGACCTCCACAACCCAATGTTAACATTAGGCGATATCGAAGTTTTGCAGTTAGACCGTTGTTTTTGGATTTTTGAGGGCTCCAACTACCCGTAACGACTGCCATAGATGTTCTCATGGCAACCGGGACCGACGGCTTAACGTGCTCTCCGAGGCACGACCAGACCAATGCAAATACTCATATTTCATTCACACAAATATTTTCACTGAGCGGGGATCGAACCCGCGCCTCCTGCGTAGCGGCCGCGTTCACTACCGCTACGCCACGGAGGCTGTCATGTTATTCATGGGCTGTATGTGATAAACATATTCGGATCAGTCGGATGGAGAACAACCCTATCCTTTAGTAGCCTTCTACGACCCCCACAGGAAGAGATGGGGGTGGCCCTATTCTACTCCATATAAGGAGTCAACACGGCTATTTCATTTTTAAAATTTAATAAATGTATGTATGGAACAAATACTGGATAAGTACTATAAGCTGTTGCCCGCGGCTCATCATCATCTCATCATCTACGTATTTTCCTGATTACATCAAGATGACCTTGTTCTAATCTAAGCAAGGTCAAATCTACCCCCCTTTACTAAATTTCATAAAAATCGGTTCAGTGGTTTGAGCGTAAAAGCGTAACAGACAGACAGATAGAGTTACTTTCACTTTTATAATTTTAGTATGGATTTGGATATCTATTTACTGATCAGGATAGTTCTAAATGGAATTGTTTAAGCCATATGACGGTGTCACCTCAGGTGTGCACAAGATATTTTGAATCCAATCCAGGATATATAAAGAACAGAAAATGGCTTTCCACGATATATGCCAGTAGCTCAGTCGGTCAGAGTATTCTCCTGTGGCGACACTACATGTACCAAGCGCCATCTAGCGACAGTAAGCCGAACCACCTCATCATTACGAATCCTGCATCGCGATAGTGAAGTTATCGCGCTGGTACAATATATATACAACATCCTAACGACAGTCGTTGGGTGCCAGGTGTGATCACTTTCCCTGATTGGAGAATCCCTTTGTGTTGGAGGAACATCGTACCACGTGCCTCCACGCCATAATTAGAATAACACTGTTAACTGTCGGTCTACAGTGTTATTCTGGCTGTGGACTTTCGATTTGAATTAATTGAGACCACACTGGATGAGACCATTAGTAACTATTGCATAGGAGTTATAATTGTATGATAGTAAATAGAGATATGTATAATTATTGAGAGCATTGGTTTTTTTCAAAGAATATTAGCAACCGAAATTACTAAAGTTGTGTTAAAGCGTCCTACTAATATAAATTATTGGTGATCTCATTGAAATTAGGATGCCTCCATGGGTCCTGGGACATTACCCATAGTATTCAATGAGAAAGAAGGGCCACCGAGAGCGTAGTGGCTTCATAGAGGATGTAGTGATGAGTCTTGAAAAAGGCATGCTTAAGTGGTTCTGGTTAAGGTAACCAGATGGACTGACGACCTGAAAAGGGTGGCTGGGACGGACTGGATGCAGAAGGTGGAGGATCGGCAGACGTGGCGCACATTGGGAGAGGTTTATGCCCAGCAATGGAATGCAATAGGCTAATTGATAGATGCTAAAGTGGTGCGTACGCGCAGAAGGAATAAATACTGAGCGAATAACCTGTACACCGGAGGAACTCATGAGTGTCTTTGAAAACGCAATCAAGTGGTAGAACACAGGGCAAATAAAATTTGATGAGTGATATGCCATGGATACGACAGTGGAAGATGGCAAATGGAAATAATGATGGAAGGGCAGATCCATTGGGGTAAAGCTCGCAACACATACAAGGATCAAATTGGTGATGGTATCAATATAGGGCACGTCAGAAGCAGCTGATTTCTGTCTAGCAACAGTAGAGAGAGCTCGAGAAGTGTATAAGGATAGAGAAGCAAATGATGGGTTATTTTTAACCGACTTTCAAAAAGGAGGAGGCTCTCAATTCGACAGCTATGATTTTTTTGGATGTATGTTATGCGATTACAATGCTGATCATGAATGGATTTTTGTGATTTTTTTTGTTGGAAAGGGGATGCTTCAAGGGTGGTCCCATATCCAGGTATTCAGGATTTGATACTGGGATCCAGAGATATCCTCAAAATGTAGACAAAGGACTGTATTTATTGTCTTTATATAATGTATTTAGAATATTTGCATCTGAAAATCATCTTCTCATGGTAATACAATCAGAAAGAGACCGAGAAGCAAATGGTGGACTGTTTTTACCCGACTACGGCAAAGCCAAAGGAGAGTTATGATTTATGCTTACTATCGAGTGTACATCAGGGGTTCGAAGAAAAATAAAATTGCAAACATTGTTTTGTAAAAACGTGTTTATTTACACTTTGGCAGTGATGGCATGATCTATAGCTTTTTTTATTTACAAAGAGAGTTACTATACTGAGACCTTAGTTCGTTTGAGCATATTAATTCCGTTATGAGTAGCGGTGTTGATGGTAACCCTGTGCCAACCCTACCTGGCAACACTGGCAACTAAACGCTACTTGTGTCACCAGGTACAACCGACATGGGACAACCGTTATTTAAAAGCTAAGTTTTGAAATAACGATTTACCATGCGCGGTAACCGAGACCGAAGGGGGCGGCGAGACCGTAAGGGGCGGCCCAACCACCATAACCGGCGTAGGGGGCAGCGACGTAGGGGGCGGCAGCGTAACCGGCAGCGACTCCGTTAGCGGCAGCGGCGTAAGACTGAGCAGCAGCGACGGCGTTCTGGTTAGCGGCAACCGATCCCCAGTAGTGGTTCTCGTGGATGTCTCGGCTGGTTTCGGCAACTTGACGGGCAGCTTCGGTGTTGTATTGGATTGCGGCTTCGGCAGCACGGGCCTGGCCTTCGCCGATGGCGCGGGCATGGTCGGTGGCGGCAACGTTCGCGTTGATGGCGGCGGCTTGCACGTCACCCGCGTTTATTCCATAAGCGTATGGGAGTACGCTGGCGGAGGCACAGCCGAGGACGGCGACAATTACGACCTGTGGAAGATAGAAGTAAGGTTAGAGAAGTTGGAGATATATTTGAAGAGCTGCAAGTGACTATTGGAGATCAACTATGCAACAGGAGAACTTATAAGTAAGGAGTATCATTCCGCTGTTTTAGTCGCATAAGTTCTAATCCTGTGGGAATATAGGCATAAAAAAGTATATCTATTTCTTGTCTGATAATGTAGCTTTCTATAGGTGAAAGACTTTTTAAAATCGGTCCAATAGTATTTGAGTTTATTCGTTACAAACAACAACATAAACTCCTTTGTAATTTTAGATGACCTAGCTATAGAGAAACTAGTTTTAACCAAGATTATTATCTTCCTAAACGTAGGCATCGCGTAACTCAAATTTATGTATCTAAAATTAACATTGTTAGATATTAAAAGTCGTAAAAATTAAATTATATATACAACAAAATATTACAATCGTAATAAATCAAAGTTATGCTAATTGTAATAATCTAATCAACGATCAACGACTCGTTAAATTCATTACCAGTAATCCTTTCTATTATGAAAGCACCTTGAAATTTAACACGCGATTTAGTAAGTGCTATTGTTCTGTTACTTGGGGCATACGTCCGCCATGTTTGACGACATGCCACAGGATGTATTGCAGGATCTAATGACTACAACATATCACTAATTGCATGTCTACATTACAAGCATCGTGGACGTAAAATCACTGAAGAATGATTGGGAAAATCTCGAGAAAAAAAATCCGGAAATCGGATTCTAAGATCCAACCAAGCTTTGGATGAAACCGGCATATGGAATGATGTTTGATTGGCAAAAGGTAATTTGCCATTACTCGTGATTTGTTTTTTTTTTAAATTGATAAATGACTTACTGCCGTTTTTGACGGTCTTATACAGTTGATAGTTGCGAATGTGGGTAAAATAGTGGGAAATGATGTTTGATTGGCAAAAGGTAATTTGCCATTACTCGTGATTTGTTTTTTTTTTTTAAATTGATAAATGACTTACTGCCGTTTTTGACGGTCTTATACAGTTGATAGTTGCGAATGTGGGTAAAATAGTGGGACAAGAGAAGCGTAAATACTTTCCTGGACTATCTTATTGCCAAAGTTTAGAGGAACAGAGGACAATGTCAAGTGACTTAACTAGATACTAGAGAATTATTATATTATTGCATTAAGAGCTTGCAAATGAGTAACATTCTGTGAGAAAGAGTAATGAGAGCCGACCACGATTAGAAATGAGAAAAGGCGAGACAAAAAAGAAGAGAAATGAGTAACATTCTGAAGTAATGGATGCTACAGCGTCAAATTCGATCAATAATATTGATTGAATATTGGCGTATATTTTAGAAATTGCTAGTATCAATTGTTTACGCATCATTCCACATTATGATTACCTGTGTCTTCGAATTAATACCTCATTACAAGTTTACAAATTACTTCTTGTAATCGATGTGTTCAACTTCAATATTTCACGATGTTTAATTCCTACGAAATAATGAATAAACGATAGACAGGATATTTGCAATGAGTTGCTTTTTTTGTTCTTTGATTACTTTTTGTTTTGTCAAAGTTATTTAGCTGTCACAAGGTTATCTAGAAATAATTTTTCGACGCTTTTCAATACCGACACGTCAAAGAATTTGAATTTATTTCTCTACCTTTTAGAATTAACATTAAATGAAGGCAATTGTTTATTAACTTATTTAAAATTATCTTTTGTTTATAATTTTAGGCTACAAAGCGTAAAAGAAACCAAACAAAACATAACCTCACTTTTGTGTTACTGTAACTAACCGCCAAATACATTTGTCATGTCAAATCTGGGTCAATGTTACCCATAACTTACTATGAAACAAAACGTTCAAAAACTGCCATATAGATCAAAGATGTTTATTTAAAGTAGTATAATTATTTTGTAAGACAACCTACATTCTCGACCGCGCCCTGTTTAAATGTCTTACTGATAAAGCCCTAGTTGCGTTGAGACCTAAATATACTACTGTGACAACTGGTTTACCTGTAAGTACTTAAATTATGCTTGGAATACAAATGTATGCTAATCTGAATTTATGTTTTGCATTGCAACAATTTGATATAGTATTAAGATACGAAAAGCTTTTGACAGTTAAATGGCGCGAGTATTATTTTACAGCATAAGAATCCTTTGACTTATGTAAGGAAATTAAACAAAAATGTGTAGTCTTCTTATTTTGAAAATAAGATCTGTTGTATCTTTTGAGAGGTAATTTTATACAATACAACTTTTTCGGCCAAAAATGGATGTATAAATAACGGTATTGTCCCCATGCCATTTATGGTTGAACAATGGTGCATATTTGCATCATAATGCAAGACCTTGACATCTATATGTGCCTACTCTAAGCAGTGTTGTGCGTGCGTAATGTGACACAATATGCTTCAATAATGAGACTGCAGTGTCATACTAATTAGGAAAATATATCATACTGAACGATCTATTGAGTGTGTATTGAGAAAGGTGTTCAAAGTTACTCTAAAGTAATAAAAAAAAAACATAATTCGTCCAGATGTAAACAAGGATCAAAATTGGATTGTGACTTTGGAAATTTGACCATTATATAGACATATTTTGATCAGAATAACATCAATCCTGGTTATGGTAGTTGAGATAGACTGGATGCGAAAGATGGAGGATCGGGAGTAAAAGAAGTATTATCCAGAAGTGGGATAACCTATCCCACTTCTGGATTTGATTGATTGAAAATCGTCCAAGATATTCAAAAATCAATAGTCATTTTGATTCGATTGAGTGATTGAAACCTTACCAGTCTTAAATAACACGTTTCCTAATTAAGTTGTCACAGTACCCTGATCCAATCAATACCAGTTAGTATGCATAACAAGAATTAATTGCAGCCATATTTGCACGGCCGAAGCACTAACTACGCACTGGCACATAAACTTAATTATGTTTTGGTATATCGTTCATTTTTTATCTGTCCTTGATAATGACATTGCGGGAAATTGAACGTGATTGACATTTTTTTGTCTGTGGTAATAATTTTGATCGACACATTAGGTTGTGTACTGAAATGAGATCATTGATACTATTAATAAATTGAATGTTTGTCTCTATGCGGATGGTGGAGTAGGAAGGTAATTAAGAAGGGCGTTGTGTGCTTTGGTTTTCCGCTTCTTAATTTATGGAACTAATTAATTAATGTAATAACTTATTGAGAAAGAAAAACAAGAACATTAGCGGATATGATATTGTCAGGAAGGAACGTGTAGGAAAAAAATGTATTCTGTGTTTTTCACGAGAATGAAAGATGAAATTCGTCAGAAAGAGTGCCTTTTTATTAGTCTATTCACTTCACAGTTTCGTGTGAAATATATCAAGGTATAGTTGGTACTATAATGATATGCAAAGCGATAATTAAGGTAACTGTACCAATGCTCGACACTGTACCAATGCTAGACACTTTCGAACAAAACCCAGTATTTTGAGAAAATTATCCATTTATTTTATAAGACTATTGACTTATAAGATGCCTTATGGTATCTATAAGATATGTTCAAATATTCGCAACACCATCCGAAGTAAATTTAGAAAGACTGTTGACAGCAAATAATGTGACTCCGTGAACACGGTCGTGTTATTTCTTAAGATTTTTGCCAAGGGTACTGATTTTTATAGGTGTGATTTTTTTGTTTATAAGTTATGATTGTTACTAATTTTAGTATAAACGTTATAAATATTGAAGTTATTGACATACTTGGACCATTGGGACAATGATGTCTAGCATTGGTGTTTTCGACCAAGTGCATAATAATTTAATTTAAAGTAAAAGTATGATAGATTTTAAAGATTTTATGGGCAAAAGTTAATGTCTAATTGTTGCTGTAACAGTTAAAAAAGAATGTAACGACCATGCTGTAATTAATTTGTTAAATTTTTTAGATTGAAATTTTATTTTTCCTTAAAGTGTCGAGCATTGGTACAGTTACCTTAATGTGCTTAAATATAGACATAAGACAAATATTTATGGACAAAGTGTCGTGTGGCTATGACGGTTTCGCAATTTTAGGAAAAGTTATAAGTTACTAGTTCGGTTTAGGTCTCAAATGGTATTGTAACAACTAGTATTTCTATATGTTGATTATATCTACAGAGATAGACAATAACGAAAGCTTTTTCCCATGTCAATCAATATTCAAAACAATTGTTCGATGTTGTGCAAAAGCAACTCAGATTTACCGATATTTAGAAGAATGGTATTTAGTAAAGAATTTCACGCGGCGAGTCATTATTCAGATCGGCGGGAAATATAATCTATGAACTCTTTTTTTTTCGTTCACTAAGATGTCTTGTAATTTTTTAGAGATACAGTTACAAAGACGATCAAGTTATATTTTTCGTAATAATATCGAATTCAGTTCTTAATATTGAGTACAATTGATTATTACGTGCGTATCTTACTAGTGGAATTTGTGTAATGAAACTAAATGAATCGATTTTCTAACAAAATACTTTCAATATTTACGAGTTTATTGATATTATTTTACTGATATAACTTATCTTAAAACATTGTAACTCAATCTATATCCCGCCCATTGGTTTTGCGAACAGATTATAAAACCAGATGATTGACGTTTGGCGCCTAATCTGACCACATTTTGAGGCGTGCACAGACAATATAAACATTTCACGCTAAATCATAAACAATGATAATGATAAGTTGAGTGAATGAAATATCTGTTCTGTTTTGTATTGCGAAATTGATTACTATTGTTGTCGATTTAACAGTCATAATAGATTTCAATGACTAATATCGTGAAGGAATTGTTAATATTGTATTGTATAATGTTATTCAATGGGCAATGTAGCAACTGTCAAACCGATTTATTCGATACATGAAGATTTAGATACGATGCAACGAATAAAAAACGAGACTGATTATAGGGATACCTTTGCCTTATCTAAAGGAGCTGTATATAAAAAAAAAAGAATTATCATTGATGCTCATAATTTTTGATTCTATATTCAAATAATAAAAAATTACATCTGTCAGTTTTTGGCGCGTATTTGATTGTTCTATATTTGATTATTAGAATTAATTTGTGACAGAACAAGAAGCAGGTTTCATTACAATGTGAGATTATTTTAACCTTGTCATAGAAATCTTAATGACTCTATACTGATAAATTGGATCAATGTTGATTGTTAATCTTCAAGTTATGGTAGGAATGCGATCTTGAGGGTTTTAATAACTACCACGCCGCCTATTATAAACAAACATAATTGAATACCTAAAATAGTAAATAGGATATATAAACGTTATACTTATAAGTAATTAATGCAAGGTTGTAGGTAAGCGAATTTTTAAAGCAGAACGGAACTTACAACGGAACTATTAGAAATATAAAAAATATTAATACCTATTCAATTTTATAATATTAATATTTTATTTTCATTACATAAGTATATTTGAATAAGACATTTTAGGTTAATTTCATTATCGTTCGCAAAATAGTTTAAAAAATAGAAGAATAGAAGGGTTACAGATTATATATCTATAGAGAAAACATTAGAGAGTATTGAACTGTTCGATTTTCAAAATTTAATTTCATTGTAGCTCGCAAAAGAGTTCAAATTAGAAATAGAACAAGAAAAGAAAAAAAAAGGTAAAATGAAGGGTTACAGATTATCTATTATAGAGAAAACATTAGAGAGTAAAATGGGAATGTTCGATTTTCAAGATTTTAATTTTTTTTTTCTTTATCACTACTTTCCGTTATCACTTGATGTTATTACTGTTATTATTTAGAATAATAAATAAAAAAATCGTACCAGAAATCTCATCGTGCACTTCTGTTTGACTGCTCGATAGCTACTGAATACTTTGGTGGTGTACGCCCTAGCTTTTATACTAAACCCGGCAATGTTATTGAAAGTCGCCAAATGGACCTGCTGTTGAAGTGTTAGAGGCGGATCAGTGATGCGGGCAAGGTCTTGAAATAAAAAAAAAAAGTATTTTCAAAATTCGAACTCGATTTAGATTTTTTTTATCTACTTTTTAATTTGTTTCAGATACTTATCGGTTTTTGGGGTAAATGTTTTATTGATAATAGTGATATTTTTTCCGGAAGCTTTGATAAGTATTTCCTTATAAGAATTATTATCCATAACAGGATTTTTTTTTATTTTAGATTAATTCTAATTAATATGGGTTTACCTATTAATGTTGAATTTTAAGTTTGACGTAATTGAATGAAAATCGTGTTTAGATAGGCGTAAGGGTGTCGTACTGTCTTGGGTTTGTTCCTGGATTTAGTAAACCGTTGTTATATTTCTAAAATTAATATAACAAAACTCATTAGATTATAGATTTGCAAAATAAGGCTTGTTATGGATGTCAAACAATAAATTTGGCACCCGTAGCTTAGTGGTTAGGAAGTCGGTCTTACGATCGACAGGTCCCGGGGTCGAATCATGGCTATTACACTACCGACGAGAATCATCTCCTAACACAAGCAATTTAGCTTAGCTGGAGGGGTTCATAGGAGTACTAGTGAATTCGATTGCTTTAAAAATAATTGTGACACTCCAGCCTCCCTAGACAAGTGGCAATTCGTTGCTCGGCGTATGATTGAATAGAATGACAAATGTATAGGATTTGACGTTTTTGACATTCGTTGACGCCTGTCGTATACGTCAAATCCCATACATTTGGCATTCTATTCCATCATACGCCGAGCAACGAATTGCCACTTGTCTAGAGGGACAGGAGTGCTGACAGAAGCAGTATGTATAAAAAGTACCTACATTTATTTACTTCACAAAAAAGTATACAACGCGCTCGAAGAAGTTTTCTCTTTAAACATGTGTCACATGTGAATTTTCAGAACTTTTTAAATGGGTAGGCACTACTGACCCTACCTATTAGATTTTTTTTTATTTTTGTTTATTAATTTATTCGCATGATCTATCTTCTTCTTCTTCTTCTTCTTCTTCTTCTAATATATAAAAATCAATGCCACTTTTCGTTGTTATTTTATAACTCAAGAACGGCTGAACCGATTTGGCTAATTTTAGTCTTGAAATATTCGTGGGTGTCCAAGGAAGGTTTAAAGGATGAGAAAATAGGTGCAGCGGGAACGGGAAAAATATGGCGGTACGAAGTTCGCCGGGACAGCCTAGTCTAATATATAAAAATCAATGCCACTTTTCGTTGTTAGCTTATAACTCAAAAACGGTTGAACCGATTTGGCTCATTTTAGTCTCAAAATGTTTGTGGATGTCCAGGGAAGGTTTAAACGGTGAGAAAATAGGTGCAGCGGGAACGGGAAAAATATGGCGGTACGAAGTTCGCCGGGACAGCTAGTACAGTTATAAGAATTGGTCGTAAAAAATGGATTTAAAAATTAAATCGGTGTATCGTCATGAGGTCAATTCGTTGCAGAATAGATGATGAATGTATGGGATTTGACATAATATATGACCGTCGTCGTCAACGTATGTCCTAAACGTTAAAATACGTGTCAAAGTAATGGGCACCTGCCCCTCTAGACAAGTGGCAATTCGTTGCTCGGCGTATGATGGAATAGAATGCCAAACGTATGGGATTTGACGTATTGACAGGCGTCAACGAATGTCAAAAACGTCAAATCCTATACATTTGTCACTCTATTCCATCATACGCCGAGCAACGAATTGCCTCTTGTCTAGGGGGGCTGATGGGAAGTGACTACCGTGGCCTATAGACGTATGCAACAACAGGAGCGATTCTGAAGAAACCTTCTAATGCCCTTCTTGAAAAACTTCTTGAAGAAGAAGAAAATTGGATCTAGTAGAGCCATGTTTCATCATCATCCGCTCGCCACGAGCAAAGAATTCTTCTCCATACCTTACAACTAGAAACGGTGCACACAGTGAGGTATGAAAGGAACTGCATCCCACACACGCTCAAGCTGTGGAATGATCCCTGCTGTTTTTTTTTAATTTCACCTTTTAAATAAAGAATATTATCAACTGAAATTACTAATATTCCCTCTTAAGATATGATTCCGAAGCCGACCGCATACGACAACTACCGACGCATGCAGCAGATACAGCGTACCCATTACTTGTTAAACTCCGATACGGATATAGAGGACCATTGAGAAGCCGCAATGAATTACGCGCATCTGCTGCGTGCGTCGGCAGTTTCGTATGTGTTCGGCTACGGAGTCATACCTTTACCCCTCTAGCCAAGCTAAATTGCTTGTGCTAGGAGTGGGTTCACGTCAGTAGTGTAATGGCCAGGATTCGAACCCAGGACAAGAGGTCGTAAGACCGACTCCTGAACCACTAAGCTACCGACGCTTAAGCAAGCGACTACATTAATTTCATCAACAAGGTTCCTACAGAGTTGGCAGCACGAGTGTGACGCCCCTGGTGTTGCACAGGCAATGGGCCACGGTAACAACTCTCCATCAGGTGGGCCGTGTGCTTGTCTGCCACCTAAAGTATAAAATCCCACCCTCTCCTTTCCTATATAGGAAAACACGTGCAGGGCTTAGATGCCACCCGCATACGGTGCAGAATATTTCATCAAGAACCATTCCATCTTCTGCCGCACCATTAAGTCTTGGAATTCTTTACCAGTTAACGTGTTTTTCTCCTCCTACAGTCCCGGGTCCTTTAAGCGGGGCGTGAAAAAGCATCTGATGAGACCGTCAAGCTGAGTGCCACCATTGTAACATGATACGTGTCTGTAATGGTGACCCTCTTTTCAGAGACTTTGCCTTCAGCTTACCATCAGGCGAGGCGAAGTAAAATTGACGTGTCCTATATTAAAAAAAAAAAACTCCAGACAGTTAACGTCATGAGGATATAATAGTTCTATTATTTTAGTATCTACTCTTTCTTCCGTAATGTATAAAAATGACTATAAAAATAAGTAATGTGTGGAATTCAGCCATTTTTTGTTTCATCAAACAAATAAATAATTTAACATATTTGTATGCCAATATTTTAAGTAAGTACATAATAATTTTTTTTTAGTTTGTAAAGGAAGGCTGCTCAAAGAAATCATCTCAAAAGCCATATTCAATTTTAATAACTGCCGTTGACTGGACAATACTCGTAGACACGTATGAGAAGCACTATAAAATACCGGAGGATATCTGTGCCTCATCATCCAGACCCGATATATTCCTTTTTTCACGATCGCATAGGCGTGCAGTGCTTGTAGAACTCACAGTACTGTGGGAATATACCTAAAGACCACGCTATAAAGACAAACAAATACTTTGACTTGACTAACGAGTTAACCAAAAACGGCTACGTGGTTAAACTCTACGCCGCCGTAGAAGTAGGAGCAAGGGGAACTCCAGCTAAATCCCTGTACAACTTACTTAAAGACCTCGGATTGCCAAGAGCTTCACTAAGCTCTTTACTAAATCGAATATCAAAAGCGGCATTGGTTACCAAACTTGGATAGGTAGGAGGGGGGGGGGGGGGGGGGAGGAACAAAACTGACGGTGGAGGTGAGCGCTGATGCATCACAAGGTGGCCACCCTAAACCTACATCTGGGTCGCAAGTCCCAGTCGCCGTCACGGTGTTCCTCTCTGTATCACGCTAGTGACCCGGCGATCGCATGGTGAATCCATGGAGTGCTGAGAATCGGATCTCACCACATTCACAGCACACACTTACACAGCGCTATCTAGACCCAAAGTAATAATAGCCGCGGAGTACAATACAGCATAGCTTAACTATTTGTTTTCATACTGTATATGGAAACACCCAGACTAATGCAAATACACATACGAGTATTCATGCATACAATTATTTGCACTGAGCGGGTATCGAACCTGCGACCTTTGACTTAGCAGTCGAGCGTTCTACCGCTACGCCACGTAGCAGGCCATCTCGTAGAGTTTCCACCATCAATATAATAATTAATCAATCAATCAATAAATTATGCAGTCCACTGCTGGACATAGGCCTCTCCCAATATACCTAATAATACTCCGGTTCTTTCATTCCGTCCATCTTTCATCATCATTATCTGAGTCTTTATCCGACTCAGTCGGGATCAGCTTGCCAGTCTACTTGTGAAGCGACTCCCATGTGACCTCCGAGACCAATTGGCGATATCGAAGTTCTATAGCTAGACTAGTCATACTTTTTAGGGTTCTAACTACTTGTAACGACTGCCATAGATGTGTCATGCATACAAATATTTGCACTGAATGGTAATAGAACCCGCAATCCCTGCGTGGTAGTTGATTACGCTACCGGCACAACACAGAGTGTCTCCCTCCGTTCATCAATACGTCTTGAAATATTTGGGGTGCTTAGGAGTGACAGGCGGAGCTGCTCGTCACCCTAGCAGAAGCAGACTGAATACAGCTCGAAAGAGAGTATAACCCGCGCCACATATCTTGGACCTAAATCGTTAGACATACGAGGCTCTGGCGCCAGCGGATGGCGTTGTAATAGTCTATGCTTAATGAATTTGAGTTCGTCTACCGCAGTACCGTCTGAGATGTGAATGCGGAGTTACGCCACAGACAATGGCCCACCTGCTGACGTGTGCTACAAGCCCACACATATGTACACCGGAGGACCTCATGTGCGCCTCCGAGAACGCTATCCAGGTAGCAGCACACTGGGAGAACACCATTTGAGAGAATAGGCGCCATCGCCACGATAGAAGAAGAAGAAGTAGCAACCCGTGCTATCCTCAAAAGTCACCCAAGAAATGTGTACTGCGCGTATAGGGCACATTTTGAGCACATTTTAGGTCCAAGATACGTGGCGCGGGTGATACTCTGGGTCGACCGAGGTGAGAGAGATTATGTCTCTGCCAATTTCACCTGCGGAAACCAACGACCTACAGACGGTGTCGGTTTGAGTCCGAAATAACCACCCGTATCCCGTATCCGTGGGGGTTTTGCTTACGTCAAAAAAAAAGTTACTTAGGTATTAGGTACTCAAACATCTGAAATATTTACACGAAAAGATTTACAATATCGTGTAAAGGTAAATCGTGTTTTTACTCAAAAATAACTAACTATTGCCAACTACTTCGCCCGCGTGAAGTTACGAATATTTCGAGTAGTGATCGTTATATTTCCAATTATTTATTTTAGTTTGTTCAGGCTAAAAAAAAAAAAAAAAAAACCAAATTATAAATAACTATTCTCTTTATTTAGAAATGTTGATTAAATGCCGCGTGGTTCCACCGGATTTGGGCCACACCATCTCCTTCCATGCGGTGTCGTAGAAGGCATGAAGGCATTTAACATCAGACAGATATGTACATTATACAGTCCACCTTGCGGCCCGCTAGGAGCGAAGGAGAATCGCAAACCGCGTGGCCCGCGACGAGCGGTGGCAACTCGGGCGTCGGAGGTCGGGTGACGGGTGGAGCCGCCTGTCACCCTAGCAGAAGCAGGCCGCGGCGGCAGCGCGCATTGCGTGCCTCCCCACACCCAGGGGCGAGTTGGGGACTCTGTGGTCCCCACACCGGAAGAGGGCCAGATCGAGAGATATGGTCCTGGGTCGGCCGGGGTGCGAGGGATATGGCTACGACAATCTCACCTCCGGCAACTGACGGCCCACAGACAACGTGCGTTT
The DNA here is from genome assembly GCA_914767945.1 of Eilema depressum. Taxonomy (NCBI): domain Eukaryota; kingdom Metazoa; phylum Arthropoda; class Insecta; order Lepidoptera; family Erebidae; genus Eilema; species Eilema depressum. Next base: position 6,626,036 of record OU612040.1, read on the forward strand.
TCCCTACGGATACCTCCTCCGGTTCCGGCGGGGCAGGTATCCGTGGGGATTTTTCGCACGATAAAAAAAAAGAAAAAGATATATACAGTCCTGACTCAGCCTCAGATACATACAACAATAGTGCCCGAAATACGGCAATAGGCGCAACCCCTATTACGTGGGACTTAATACAATGATTGGTGAAATATGGGTGTTAGTTCACCTCTGCCTAACCCTCCGGGGATAAAAGCGTGATTGTATGTATGTATCTATATTGTTTAGACTAGCAGATACCTAAAAAATAACTATTCTCTTTATTTAGAAATGTTGATTTAATTAAAACTTTTAAATCATTTATAATAATGTTCTTTTTTTTTATTACTTTTCTTTTGTTGTTATAAATTGGCAACGATCAACACACCGGACGGAACTGAGCTAACGGACGATTCCCTTGTTCGTTCAAATTTCCGTATGCGTCTCTAAGCGTTGCTAAATATATATAAAAAAGTCTTTGTTCGTTAGTTAGGCCCCACGAAGACTGCCATTTGACCTCCTAACCCCGAAAGGAACACATATTCCTGAGCAGTCACTCAATAAACAGTAGGCAAAACCGCGAAACATTTTGTTTTTCTTAGTTTTTTTTTATAAAGAATATTAGAAGCCGAAATTACTATAATATTATTCCCTCTAACCGCTCCAGTTAAGCTAAATTACTTGTGTAAGGAGTGGGTTCACGTCGATAGTGTAATGGCCAGGATTCGAACCCGGGACCTCTCGATCGTAAGGCTCCATAACCACTAAGCTACCGACGAGGTTGGGACGCCCCCTAACCAGATTATGGACTGATGCCCTGAAGAAGGTAGCTGGGATGGACTGGATGCGGAAGGCGAAGGCGAAACCGCGGTATATTACTACTTATGGTGCTGATAAACTTGAGCATTCACTTGTAATGAGCATTCTTACGAATGTTACATTACAGAAAAATACGAGAACATTTTAGCGAGTATTCTTTCGAGCATTCTGGCGAGCATTCTAGCGAGCATTCTGGCGAGCATGCTTGTAAAACAACTGTAAATTTGCTTCGACTAGAGCGTTCGCTAGAAAGATCTTGTAAATTTTCGTAGCATTGTTTGGCTCTACGCTTGGCTCGGCTCGTTGTTCGGGTCGACAAATTTAAAAACGGCGAATGCTCGATGTTCTGTTACAAGTGAATGCTCAAGTTTATCAGTTCCTGGTCCGCCTCTTTACAATACAAATGATACACAATACATTGATAGCTTGGGTGGAGCAGGAAGTTTCGATCGACGCATTTGCGACGAGAAAAAAATTGTCTCAATATCTATTGACAATAAGGCGATAGGTTTAGTATAGTAGTCACTCACACGGCAGTGAGCCGGTAGCACCTTCTATCTATGCTATTATACTGGGTGATTTTATAGTCATGAATATGGGTAGCGTTCCTCGGAGAACACGTTAAGCCGTCGGTCCCGGTTGCCATAGGAACTTCTATGGCAGTTGTTAAGGGTAGTTGGAGCCTTAAATAATTCAACAACTGGTCTAGCTGTAATACTTCGATATCGCCTAATGTCGCCATTGGGCCAAAATTTTGAAGTTCAGCCAAATCCGTAGTTAGACTGGTTAAGCCCGTTAAGCGGACCTCAGAATCCGAGGTGAAAGCTTCGGATGCGACTGGGATTAACGCTAGGATGAAGAAAATTGGAGATGTTTAAAAATAGTTTATTTATAAAATAAAACCGGCCAAGTGCGAGTCGGACTCGCCCATGAAGGGTTCCGTAGTAGCAAAGGCGAAAATTGTGGTTTATGACGTACTAGCTTTTGCCCGCGGCTCCGCCCGCGTGGATGTCGGTTATCGCGACCAAACATAGCCTATGTCCTTTCTCAAAGTCTAATCTACCCCTATACCAAATTTCATCAAAATCGGTTCAGCGGTTTAGTCGTAAAAGCGAGACAGACAGACAGACAGACAGATAGACAGAGTTACTTTCGCATTTATAATATTAGTAGGGATTAAAAAAAAAACTACTGACTGGATCTCGTTCGAACCAATTTTTATTGGTAGTTTGCATGGCAATTTACATCATATTTTTTTTTTAGATTTATCATTCTCTTATTTTAGAAGTTAGAGGGAGGGGGGGGGGGGAACACCTTTTTCCACTTTGGTAGTGTCTATCGCGCAAACTATTCAGTAGAAACCTCAATAGCATTTTTAAAGACCTATCTATAGATACCCCACACGTATGGGTTTGATGAAAAAAAAAAAAATTGAGTTTCAGTTCTAAGTATGGGGACCCCCAAAATTTAATGCTTTTTTTTTATTTTTGTGTGAAATTCTTAATGCGGTTCACAGAATACATCTTCTTACCAAGTTTCAACAGCATAGGCCTTATAGTTTCGGAGAAAAGTGGCTGTGACATACGGACGGACAGACAGACGGACGTACAGACATGACGAATCTATAAGGGTTCCGTTTTTTGCCATTTGGCTACGGAACCCTAAAAACAACACAACTTTCGTAACAAAAATGTACCGAAAAGTAAAATAAATACCAACAATTATCGCTGAAAATGTCAAAATGCGCGTAGGACTTTTGTTGTAGTCAGTGCAAGCAAGTTGTCTATGGGGGCGTAAATTACAGATATTATATCACATGCGAAACTTGTACCTACGATACAATCGTAGGCGAGAATTTAGTGTTTGTCTATGTGTAAACAATTTGATGATATGATAGTTGTATGGCGATAATAGTGATAGTCGCGTGTCGCGTACGATTTTTCGGACCGAAATGTACGCCAAAGTCTCTCTTTAGTCAGTTGCGCGGCTTTTGTTTGTGGACTAGCCCCACTGTCAGTGTCACCGTAAATCACCGCGTTACATACTTTAATCATATATTCAAAGTACCTAATAGTTCAGTCGATACGTCATTTAGCATGACTAGACATTATTAGACTTAATAATAGTCTATTTTATACGTTGTTAGGTATCTATGAGTCATGGCTGGCATTCCGATCAATGTCGTTAGTTTGTTAAGAGTTAGCTTAACTAATAAGATGTTTAAGTATAGGTTGGGATTATGAAGTGGGTCCTAGGTTTATAGGGCTAAGTGGTAACCATGTAGGATAGCATATTTCGAGGTTATCTAAGTAATACTAACAAGGTTAGTTATAGGGTGTCCGTTCTTTAATTAATCAATGAGCCTGTTGCAGGCCACTGTTAGACTTGGCCTCTCCCAATTTGCGCCATAGCGCCCTATCCTCTCGTTTATAACACATTGAAATCCCTCCATGTTTCAGAGAGCACGTTAAGCCGTCAGTCCCGATTCTCATACGAACATCAGTGACATTCGTTACGGGTAGTTGAAGTCCTAAAACGTCCGACAATATGGACTAATTACAGAACTTCGATATCGCCAGTGAGTTGTGGAGGTCAGGTGGCAGTTGGCTCAAAAATCTCGAAGTTTGGCTGTTTGTAGTTAGATTGAAAGTCGACAAAAGGCGAGGGGTCCCTATAACCCCATTCTGACCGGCTTGTCTTTGCAGAGATGGTAATCGCATGGTACATGACAAACTAGATCGCTTTAAAAATAATTCCACCGGCTTCACTTCTGAAAATTGGCGAAAGTTAACTAACTTTCGCCAATTTTCAGAAGTAAACAGTGGCGGGGTTCTTGTAACCCGATTCCTGATGGCTTGCTCTGCAAAGAGATGCCGTGGTACAATCTTCTAAATATATGTGTAGGTATAATTATATAACTCAAAGGTGACTGACTGACTGACTGACATAGTGATCTATCAACGCACAGCCCAAACCACTGGACGGATCGGGCTGAAATTTGGCATGCATGTAGATGTTATGACGTAGGCATCCGCTAAGAAAGGATTTTGATTAATTCTACCCCCAAGGGGATAAAATAGGGGATGAAAGTTTGTATGAATCTTTGTCAATTTTAAACCGATCGGGCTGAGACTTTGCATCACAAAGCTACTATGACGTAGGCATTCGCTTAGAAAGTATTTTGATTAATTCTACCCTCAAGGGGATAAAATAGGGATGAACAACATTCCGAACTTAACGCGGACGAAGTCGCGGGCAACAGCTAGTTCTATACAAAATTGCTATGGTTGTTCTATAGGGGGGAATTTTTTTCTACGGTTTTCCCTTATAACAAGTTTCTCTCTTTACCACTGGTAGGATAAGATAGGAAGTATTAATAGGCTTTATCATGTCCATGCGTGCCAGTATTACATAACGGTGTGACACGAGGATACTGCAGTTATTTTTACATGCTCTCATTATCGCTATTCAAGTTAATCCTAATTAATCGGCGCATAGCTTGCAGGTTTAATGAAAAGATTAATATGGTATTCGCACCTGGGCGAATATGGTCGTGCTGTGCCTTAAAGGGCTCATATTAATTAGCAGATACAATAATTGGCGATTTGACGACCTGACGTGGTGGTTGGCAGTTTAGTTAGAGGTCGATTGCGTCGGAGGTTGCAGGGCGTCGGAGGTCGCAGGGCGTCGGAGGTCGCAGAATGACCTCCGTCCCCCATGAGCGCGGGACTGGGGTGACGGGTGGAGCCGCCTGTCACCCTAGCAGAAGCAGGCCGCGGCGGCGGCGCGCATTGCGTGCCTACCCATACCCGGGGGCGTGTTGGGACTCCGTGGTCCCCACACCGGAAGAGGGCCAGATCGAGAGATATGGCCCTGGGTCGGCCGGGGTGCGAGGGATATGGCTACGACAATCTCACCTCCGGCAACTGACGGCCCACAGACGTCGTGCGTTTTAGTCGGTTCGAGTCCGACATAACCTCTTCCGTGGGGGAGGTATCCGTGGGGATTTTTCGCACGATAAAAAAAAATGAAAAAAAAAAGAGGTCCATTTGATTCTCACTCAGTGCAGTTATTTGTGACTAGCTGATGGCTGCCCCGGGTAGAATTCCCAGAACCTACTCCAAGGGAAGGGATAAAAAGTATCATATGTGTTTTCCAGATTGGGATTGTTGAAATATAGGCGTTCATTCAGACTTTTCGACAAAGCTCACAGAGGCTTTCGACCATACACCTGGTATTGCTGGGGACACATAATTTGGAACTAAAAGTTGCCTCCAAAATGTGCTCTATACGCGCAGTTCACATTTCTTGGGTGTCTTTTGAGGATAGCACGAGGTGCTACGGCGGTAGACGATCTCAAATTCACCAAGGCCTCGTTTGTTTCGCGATTTAGGTCTAAGATACGGGTCCCGAGGTATATAAGCTAGTAAATAATTGGCCCTAATTCGTTAGTTTCTAAGCAACCACGCCTTGCAATAGTATCATTTATTTCATCAGATTATATTCAACCTTCCGATTTCAGAACTAGCAGTGATAACATTGAATTTGCCGGTGTGCGACTGTGTACATAATTTATTAATAATTTTAACATTATTAGGAAATGTGTACATTTTATTACTACTTGTGTCTTGCGGTTGCACGCGTCTAATTCGATGCTACATAATGCTCCGCTCCAACAATCGTAGCGTGATGTTTCTATATATTACCATCCTCGAATGTCGAATACTAAAGATCTTTCAAGCTACTTATGTAACACAAGAGAAAATTATTGGGACACGGGCACTTAGGTGACTGACAAGCACACGGCCTACTTGATGGAAAGTGGTTACCGTGACTTATAGACAAGTGCAACACCAGGAGAGTCACACTCGTGTTGTCGACCCTGCAAAAGAAGTGAGATTCTGTACCATCAGCGCAGAAGACAAGCAGGACAAGCCTTTAGTTTTCCCACTGGCAGCAGTTGCGGTATTCTGTAGAGCGGAGGTACTTCCCCAGTCGGACTACTCGATTGGGACGGAAATGCGCTCGTGTCCTACCTCTTCCAAGAGGTGAAATCAAACATATTCCTTGCTATAAACGCCGAAGGTACTTTCTTACTACCGCGCCCACACCTGCAGAGTGTATACCGGCAATCTGAGTTGAATATTTCATCAGCCATAGTTCTAGCCGACCTTTTTAGTAAAACCACTCATAACAACACATTTTATACAAATACCTATTTATTGATAACTTGAAAACTATGACTGAACGTGTCGAAGTCCAGCCAAATCCGCAGTTAGACTGGAAAAAGCGGACCCCAGACTCCGAGGTGAAAGTTGTTTTCAAAATTAAAATCTTCTTCATCCTAGCGTTAATCCTAGTCGCATTCGAAGTTTTCACCTTATGTATGTATATGTGTATAGAAATATTTGCACTGACCGCGAATCGAACCCTCAATCTCTAACATAACAGTTGATCGCTCAACCATCGCGTCACAATGCCCGATCAAGATAGAATCGAGGCATTTACGTTTAAAAATGTCCTTAACCTTAAAGGATTTTAAAAAGAAAGTTGTATCTCTTTGTACGTACATCAGATGCTGACAACTGGTCTAACTTTAGGCGGTTGATATTTACACCAGCTACCTTGAGAAGGACAGATGGAGGATATTTTTTTCATTACTGTTATTATTAACTACTGCGTTATCCGTGTGGTGACGGAGAAAGATTACAAATATCACCACCCCGAAGTATACCTTGGGGCACGTATCTTGTACCGAAATCGCGATACAAACAGGGAGTACGGGATATTTTGGGCCAAATGTCATAATGTCCAATGTATCAAAATGACAAGGCTTGGCGAGCGCGGATTGTTTTTAATGGAATGATGTTGTATCTATACTTGATGAATTTTAGCTCGTCCACTGGCGTAGCACCCCGTGCTATCCTCAAAAGACATCCAAGAAATGTGTGCTGTGCTTATAGAGCATATTTTAGATCCAAGGGTGTCGTAAAAAGCGACTAACGGAAAATACGTGGATGATATCACTGCGAGAGAAGGAAAACTCGAAATAAAACCCAGTACCAACCCGTCTGGTCAGCGTGGAAACAGTAGGCCAAAGTTTTCCAACATTGGGACAGGCCTATGTCCAGCAGTGGACTGCGATAGGCTAATTGATATTGTTCAATAATGAAGTTTGAGTAGTAAACTCACGCGCTTGGTTAGGATCAATTCAGGTAAGCGGGAAAATGCTCGAGCACTTTCGCATGATTTAAAATGACTTATAGACACGTAGGATCAGTAATAATTATTGGAAGGTCGAGATTATATGCCACTGATTATACATACTATACAGTCCTGGTGTTCAGGTGGCGCCAATTTAGTGACGTCACGTACGTATAAGTACATACAATTAAAAAAAAACAGTATCACCCCGTGAGTGCCAAAGAAGTGAAAAATATTTGAGTAAAAATAAAATTATTTCATGATGATGACTGTGCTCTAATCGAAAAAAAAATACGTTCTCTGCTTTTTGCACATTGAACATAAAAGTAAAGCCGTTCAAGTGCGAATCGAACTTGAGCACTAGGGTTCCGTAACTTAAGGTACATAAACCGCTATATATTTTGATTGCGTCTAGATAGAGCTTTGATTTTTACACAGTTTCAAGACGTTATAGACCTGAGTATGTGGTATGCATTTCAACTTGATACCTTCTAGCAACATGAGAAAAAGGTCTTGACAGACAGTTAGACAGACGGACAACGAAGTGATCCTTTAAGGCCCTTTTCACATGCACACGGTCACGGTACCGCCGCCGTGCCGTGTAAAGTAGAAATGTGTGACCGTGCCATGTGAAAGCTGTCTATGTAGCCGTTTCTTCCTTTTAAGTTATGGAACCCTAAAAATAAACATTTCAATAGGCTAATATCTCTCAGGTACAGTCAACATAGGAGAAACATATTATACTATACATATCTTTTGTCAATGTTACAAATAAATGTTACCACGTGCAAATAATAAACTATTAATTTTTTATCACCACAAATGGCACTTATATATAAACAGCATTGTCAATCAGTTTTTTGTGTACCCTAATGTCAAAGACCCGATATAATTAGCTTTTTAATGTACCTACAGTGGTACACAACAAATATTTAAAAAGTTAAATGTCAGTCGAATCCGGATGTCGCCTGATGATTTTTTTTTCAAGGACACTTTCCTTTCACTTCTGATAAAAATCGAATATTTCATAGGGAATCGAAGTTTGATCACGTTTCCGCTCTGCTCCCCTAGACAAGTGGCAATTCGTTGCTCGGCGTATGATGGAATAGAATGACAAATGTATGGGATTTGACGTTTTTGACATTCGTTGACGCCTGTCATATACGTCAAATCCCATACATTTGGCATTCTATTCCATAAGCTGATGTGTTATATACTCAAGCTTGAATGTCCTCAGGGGTAGGCAGAAGTATTCTTCCTGGCTTTCAATAGCCTTAGGTCAAGACGAACGCCTATATGGGCGACCTGAACAATTCTTTCAGTGATTGATATCGATACCTACCTACTTGTTTAGTTTGTTCTAGAGGGCGCCACGGATGTCGTATTCTATGTAGGACTAAAAGTATGTAGATTGAATTGTTAATAATCATATTGTAAGAAATTAACATAACTAATTATTTATTCACCGTAGCAGGGATTCAAAAGTCTATCATAGCATAGTTCTTTTCTATTTTTTATTTTTTATTTATGGGGTAGATACGACATCTGTGAGAGATTTTTGCATAAAATTGTTTAATTTTCTTTTTCTTATAAGAAGTGTATTACTGTAAATGAGACCAATGTGTGTGTAAGCAATTTATGTTGAACAATAAATTATTATTATTATTAAAAAATATATATCTACTCTACATACTCACGCCATATTATCACCCAGATTTCGCCAATCTATCCGACCCTATTGCCGTCTAACGGGCACTTTGTCATAGGCTGTATGTTTACTGACGGATGAAGAACAGCCCTATCTTTTAGTCTCCTTCTACGACACCTACAAGAAGAGATGGGGTGGGCCCCTATTATACTCCACCGGGAACCAACACGGCATTCTACTCTACATTGTTCAAAAAGAGCATCAGAAGGTTCTAACAGGGTCGGCAGCACGAGTTTAACGCCCTTGGAGTTGCTCATATCCATAGGCTATGGTAACCACTTTCCATCAGGTGGGCACACATCCATAGGCCACAGATATGTATACTCTAAGCCTAAGCAGTAACCACTTTCCATCAGATGAGCCGTATCTGTTACCTAAGTGGTATAAACACATTGAAAAAAGCAAAACCTGCGGTTGTTTTCCCAAACGACTACAATATGGGGTTCTTCAAGAAGGGCATTAGAAGGTTTCTTCAGGGTCGGCAGCGCGAGTGTGACACCCCTGGTGTTGCATACGTCCATAGGCCACGGTGACCACTTCCCATCAGGTGGGCCGTGTGCTTGTCTACCACCTAAGTGGCATAAAAAAAATATAACCCAACTGTAAGTTTGACAAGAGACCTGACGAAAATAAAACCACGATCCAATTCTTATCATGTATTCTTACATAACATACTGTTCTGGTCACCCCATTCCGTATCACTGTGACCGGACTGCCAAATTACGTGGTATGATTCACGAGTGCACGACGCCGACGTGTACGTAAAATACCTTTGGTGAATGTTAAGGTGCGAGTTCGTAGCCGACTGCATACAACAACTTCAGACCGCCGCGCCGCAGCAGATACTATTATGAATCAAAGAATCAATTTCGTTTCTTTTTTATACCACTTAGATGGCAGACAAGCACACGATCTACCTGATGGGAAGTGCTTACCGTGGCTTATGGACGTATGTTACACCATGGGCGTCACACTCGTGCTGCCGACTCTAAAGAAACCTTTTAATGCCCTTCTTGAAGAACCCCATATTGTAGTCGCTTGGGAAAACCACCGAAGGAAGTTAATTCCACACCTTGAGTGTGTGTGGGATGAAGTTCCTTTCATACTGCACAGTGCATATTCATGCAGTTAAGGCACATAAGGAGCACATATGAATGTCAAAATGTAGCAATTATGTCAAAAAGAATCCATCCATACTAATATTAAAAATGCGAAAGTAACTCTGTCTGTCTGTCTGTTACGCTTTCACGCCTAAACAACTGAACAGATTTTGATGAAATTTGGTATATGGGTAGATAAGACCTTGAGAAAGGACATAGGCTATGTTTGGTCGCGATAACCAACATCCAGGCGGGCGGAGCCGCGGGCAAAAGCTAGTATTAAATAAAGTAAAGCAAATCAGTTGAAAATGATTCTTTCGTTGGTCCGGTAGGTTGGTTATACTGGTTATACGGAGAAGAAACTCAGAGAACTAGATTTACCCTTTTTAATATGGTTTTGTATACAATTTATATTGGACAAGCAAGCAAGAGATTAGATGCATGGTGCATTGGTTACATGGTACGCTGTATTGTATCTGCTGCTCCTGTATGCGGTCGGGTACAACTTAGTACTGCGCAATGCGCGGAGCATAGTCTGGATACAGTATTAGAAGTTTCATTTTAGGGTACTTCCCGTTGAGATAATGAAATTTGAGACGAAGCACAAATAAAGTGAAGAGTTCGAAAACAGTAAATATGTAACTGTACGGTATCGTACCGTACTGCTATCGTAGATAGGTGGATTATGGTGATGACTTCGAATAAAGAAAATCCAGTCACTGGATCAATGGGGACTTTAGATCTCATTTATGATGGTGTTTTGAATAATCCTACCAACTGTCAGCTGGTTGCGAATTATTGTACCCTCACTCCTATATTTCGGTTTATTTATTTATTGTTACACTTCGATACGGGAAGGTATGACTCCGAAGGTGACCGTATACGACAACTGCAGTTGCATGCAGCACGTACTTACGCGTAATTCACTGCGGCTTCTCAATGGTCCCCATTATCCGTATCCTAGTTTAACAAGTAATGGGAGCGCTGTATCTGCTGCATGCGGCAGTTATCTTATGCGGTCAGCTTCAGAATCATACCTTGAGATCCATTGAGAATCCGCAATGAATTTGAACAATAAACGATATCGTTGTTACATTCAAGTCTACGACAATTTCATGGTACGCTATATCTGCTATTGCTGTTTGCGGTCGGCTATGAACTGCTACCTTTATGGTTAAGTTTCGTAATAGTTGTTTCGGCGAAATGTCCGGTCCTGCGCGTTCTATGTTATATGCAAATGTGAAGTATTTGTGCGCTTTGTAAGGTTATTGCCAAATATCCGGTTGAAATATAAGTTTATCTTTTTTCATGGCTAAGGTTGATAACAGGCAAACGTCCAGCTTGCTGGTAAGAAGTTATTGGCCTTTAAATATATGTCCACGAATATTGCTCGGGACAGAATATATAGTGGACCTAAAATGTGCTCAAAATGTGCGCAAATAAATAATTTTCTGGGATCCATAGTTCACCTGGGTGTACTGCAGTAATTTTCTCGGATCCATAGTTCACCTGGGTATGCCACGGTAATTTTCTTGGACCCATAGTTCACCCGGGTGTGCTACGGTAATTTTCTCGGACCCATAGTTCACCTAGGGTTGCCAAGGTAATTTCCTCGTACCCATAGTTCACCCGGGTGTGCTACGGCAATTTTCTCGGACCCATAGTTCACCTGGCGGTGCCACGGCTATTTTCTCGGACCCATACTTCACCTGGGTGTGCCACGGTAATTTTCTTGGATCCATAGTTCACCTGGCTGTGCCACGGTAATTTTCTCGGACCTTTTCACCTTCAAGATTATTAACATCAGCGGGTAGGCTGAATAATCAGTCGGGCTGTCAGTCAAGACAAGTAATTATATAATTATGTATAAATAAACGCCAATATTTCACACTATACTCGTAGATACAAGTTTTAATGTCTATATCATTAAAATGATTGTTGTAATAAATATTGATTTAGATAAGCTTGAGAGCGATTACCTCGGAATGCGAAAATTATATCAGGAAGTTTTGTTTTGTAACTCACACTCATGAGTGCGAAAGTTGGTCTGTCCGCGAAATCACCGTTGAAATTTTACCATTATTAACCGACTTCGAAAAGGAGGAGATTCTCAATTCGGTTGTTTTTTTTGTTCAAAAGAAAGTGAATGAATGTAGAAATATTCTTCGTATGATAATAGGAAGATTTGACCTTCACAAACGTATTTCAACTTAAGTATAGGCACAGAATAGATAATAGTACTAGGTGTTGACTCTAAACATGTGCAACACTACAACATCAGGGGATACACAGTCGTGCTGCCGACCCTGTAAGAACAGAGAGTGTACTGTCAGTGGAAAGGCTAAAAGCTTGTCCTGCTTGTCTTCTGCACTGACGGCACAGACACTCTGTTTTTACAGGGTCGGCAGGACAAGTGTGACTCCCCTGGTGTTGCACACGTCCATAGGCCACGGTAACCACTTTCCACCAGGTGGGCCGTGTGCTGATCAATCATCTAAGTTGTATAAAAGGAAACGTGTCACAAAATGTGCTCTTTATACGCAGCACGCATTGTGTCTTAAGGATAGCACGGTGTGCTACGGCGGTAGAGGAGCTCAAATCCACCAATTATAGATTACTAGCTGACCCGGCGAACTTCGTACCGCCATATTTTCTGATTCCGTTCCCGCTGCACATCTCTAAATTTATCAGTGTTTCTCTACAATATTATGCATGTATTATACATATAAACCTTCCTCTTGAATCACTCTATCTATTAAAAAAAACCGCTTCAAAATCCGTTGCGTAGTTTTGAAGATTTAAGCATACATAGGGACGGACAGACAGTGACAGCGACTTTGTTTTATAATATGTAGTGATATCAATTCAATCCGTGCGCGCCAGAGCCTCGTTTTTATCGCGACTTGGGGTCAAGTTATAACTATATCTTCGAATGATAGGGACTAACACCCGTATTCACAAACAATACTGTGAGGTCTCATAGTGTGCTCGAGCGCATAGGGCTGTTAAAATTAATTCACAAACATCACGGAGCAGTATCTAACGCAGTGCGTTCCCTCAACGAAGTATTACTTACACTTGAAAATATTTAAGAGATACGATTTGACAGATGTCTGGATTCATGGTAGGTAACTAGGCACTATTGAAAGGATATATGAAACTGTTATAAATTAAGTTAAACCATTTCTAAATACGTAATAACTTATAATAGTAAGTATAAAAAATATGGTGTGACATATTTCACTTTAAATTACTACAAATATTTTAAGAATTGCTACAAATAATTTAAAATAAGACGTGATTCTTCATTTTTCGAAATCTCGTGTGACAGCTACGTCATATCGTTCTTATTTTTTCATTTGAGTGTTGCGGCTGTGTTCTCTATGGTTGTTACATTTTAATCGTATGGAGTTTATGTCAACTCGTTACGTTTATGGTCAGCGTTGCCAGAATGTAACTTTTGTAATATTATGTATTTCTTTTTACCCTCTTATGTTTCTTCTAAGTAATACAAATGAAAATATTGCTTAGATTTTTCTTTTATCGTATCGCATACTAGAGACAACGAATTTTTTTTATTTTTTTTCTGATACTGAAATCGAAAGTAGCTCAGACAGTGAATATATAAAAATTATAAATACCCATTTCGTATTTTCATTTACCCTGCTTTATTAACATTATATATCCTGAACCTAATATCAATACTAGATAAATATTAAATTGATTGTAAAAATGCACCTCATAGATTATTTTGCCTACCAGCATCATCATGCGCATGGAGACGTATTTTCCTAATTGCATCTGAGGCCAAAGCTTGCCAAAGCTATAATTTTTAGGTTTTTAGGTTTCCCGTAGGAGCCGCGTGGTTCCCGGCAGAGTAGAACTTGGGCCTCCCCATCTCTTCCTATGCGGTGTCGTACCAGGCGACTAAGGGATAGGGCTGTTTATCACCAGACAGTTATATAGGTACAGCCACAACTTAGCCTCAGATGCATACCTCGAGTCAACAATAGTGCCAGGAATATGGCAATAGGCTCACCCCCTTTTACGTGGGACCGAATAACTACAAATACCTATTTATCTATTATTTTTAACCTATTTATCTATTTTTTTTGTATGTTTGTTATGCGATTGTGAAGCCAATTCTAGACGGATTTTGAAAATTCTTTTTTTGTTCGTAAGTAGATTATTTCGAAATGGTCCCATTTAAATTTTGTAAAGATCTGATGATGGGTTTCCGAGATTAGACCAAGGAACTCTTCAAAAAGTACCAGGAAATCAGCCGCGATTGCTGCAATCGCATATTATTGCAATGTTTTCATTAAGCCTAACACATATAGGTACTAATCCAAATATCAATACTAGATATATTACATGATTAATCAGTGTTGCCAGGGCCAGATAGTCTAGTGTAAATGTAAACAAGATAGCTTAAAAAGTTACTTAACAGGGAAAAAGTAACGTTGTTTTATGATATGGGAATCTTGTCGGATAATTATTATATTGCGCGGTTATGATGAATAGTTTTATTTATTTACAATGTTACAAAAGTTACATTTTGGCAGCTATGCGATTAATCTTTTGTTACTTGAATCGATTATTCTGACAATTGATTTAAGAAGCTCCATCCCTAGACTATAAACGTCAAATCGTATCTTTTAAATATTTTCAACTGTAAGTGTTATCAATGAATAAAAAGGCTTGCCAAAACGAACGCACTGAGAATTTGTCGTTCTTTGCACAGTTTTGGTAGTACGCATGGCGAAGTATTGTTTGTGAATACGGCTGTAAGTCTAGTATTGCTCGGCACAAATATCTTGGTCTTAAAACGTGCTCTATGCGCGCAGTACACTTTTCTTGCGTGTCTTTCGATGATAGCACGGGGTGCTACTGCGGTGAACGAGCTCAAATTCACCAAGCATAGATTTATTACAAAACATCCGCGCGCGCCAGGGTCACGATTTAGGTCCAAGATACGTGTTCCGAGGTATAAAAAAAGATATTCCAAGTTTCTAAAACCGCAGGCTACCAGATGGTTCATTCACATTTTAACCACACAATTCGTTCACACCAACACCTCTGTACTTCACGCCCTATATAAACTGGTATGGTCCTTCACGAGCCAGGTGAATAACTCCAAAATAATAAACACTTCGTAATCGGCTCGTTTTATCCAGCTAGTTAAGTGGCCACTACCGGTCGGTGTTGTGTAAACGCCCAATTATGACTTGCAGATCTTATCTGTATATTGTTAGAAATTTTAATGCGATTCGAATAATTTTGTAAGTTGAATTATAATAAGGTGTGTCTTTATTCGCCTGTATTTCTATCTGTTTGTTAATGACCTATTTGGCGTAGCGATAGAGCGTTTGACGGCTAAGTTTATCGTCGCGGGTTCAATCCTTCCTCAAGGCGGCCACCCACTTACAGTCCGCCTGCAGCTTTTCGTCTGTCCGGCGGCCTGCAGTCCTTATGTCATCAATGTCATCATAATTTTATTACCTCAGACTAAAATAATAACATTATTTTATTCTTTTAGTCTGATGTTATTACGTATAAAATGCCGACAGCCATAGACTGTCCGGCCTTTAACTGTCTTTGCTGACCGAAATCGTCAAGCTATTGCGATGAACTGATAAACCGATATCATCCGGTTGTCGTTCGATAAACTGTAAGTGGGTGGCCGCCTTCAGTTGGACTCCCAAAGAAGGGTTTTTTATTGTAACTTGTACCTTACCGGGTATCTTTTAAACTACCTGAAAAAAGATGGCCGGGATAGAATATTTGGATGTGGAAGACGGAGGATGTGTACTGTAATCGGCTAATTGATTGATTGATATTTTTTTTATGGTAAACAGGCCCCATTAATTTTCTTTCGTTTGATAATTTGCGAATGGGTCCCACCTGTTACTAAACTTGTTTCTGTGTTTTAATAAAAATGGAGCTTTTGATTTTTTAAATAGTGAAACCGAAACCGGCGTGCATTTATGATTGATTTCATAAATGCTCACCGGCTGAAAGTAGAAGAAGCGAAAGAAATATACCAGGATCGTAGCAGGTTCAAGCATGTGGTCTTTGCTACCTTTTTTTTAACACGGTTGTAGTCACTCAGGCGCAAGTAGAACATATCAGTTTGAGCACGTTGTACACGCATGATCGCGTTATTCACCTGTAGTACGGCAGTACCGTACTCATTATCAACTCGACGAGTGTCGATTAGGTACTTGACTGTCTAGTCAAATTAGTTACTTTTTATTAAATTCTATTAGTACGGAACTTGTGTATAAATAAAAAAAAACATAATTTTAATTCTAGTTATGACTAGGTATATCTACTTTTGACATAGGCGTTTAGTAAAACTAGTTTTAACTTCGGAAAACGGGTTCTAACTAAAATTGAGTTTTAACTGTAATTTAATGTTAATTTCTGTCGCATCCGAAGCTTTCACGTCAAAGTCAGGTGTGCGCTTACTGCGGATTTGGCAGGTCTTCGATATTTCCATGAAACGACTACCGTATGACCTCTACAACCCCATAGCGAAATTGGGCGATAGCGAAGCATTGCAGCTAGACCAGTTATTGGATTTTTTTAGTGCTCCAACTACCGGTAACGACTGCCATTGATGTTCGTATGGCAAACGGGACTAATGTAAATACTCACATTCATGCATAAAAATATTTGCACTGAGCGGGGATCGAATTCACGCCTCATGCGTAGCGGCCGCGTTCACTATCGCCATGCCATGGAGGTTCCTGCATTCCGTTAATATTCATGTTTATAAACGAAAGGTTAAAAGTTAAAACGATCAATCTAAAATAAACAATACGCTGTATCAGGGCGTAGGCTAACATTATACAGGTATTCATGTAATTGATACATTGACGTGTACATATTTGTATCAAGATCGCATAATCGACTGAGCTCAAGGAAATGCGTGTTTGATACTTGTTCGAATAGCAATAAATCTTAGTAATTTTTATTTTATTCATTCTAACGGAAATCGGAAATTAATATTTGTACATTTAATTTGGCTCAAGGTTGCGCAGAATTATACTGTATTCACACATTATGGCATATGACACACTGGTCATATTTGTCGAAAGACCTATGGCCGCTGGGCCTAGGCCCGTATTCCACGACAACGCTCAGTTGAGAATCGGCTCTCACTTCAGTGACATTAAAACTGTCTTCTAAAATATAGTCGGTTCTCAGATCTAGTTATAAACCGAGATTTAGGACTTAGCACTGTTCTGGAATACGGGCCCTAGAGCGGAAACTGCGAGGAGGCAAACAGAAGATCGGACGCTTCCGAATCAGATGGACTGACCACCTGAAAAAGCTGGGACAGACTGGATGCGGAAGGCTCCCGAAGGAACAGGCACAATGGTGCACATTGACAGAGGCCTGTGCCCAGCAGTGAGATTTAACACAGTATGAACTGGAGTTGAAGGAAGGGGGGAGCAATGTAGGAACTTCATCCCTCGCACACTCAAGCTGTGGAATGAACTACCCGCGATTGTTTTCCCAAGCTACTACAAAATGGGGTCTTCAAGAAGGGCATTAGAAGCTTTCTTCAGGGTCGGCAGCACGAGTGTGACGCTCCTGGTGTTGCATACGTCCATAGGCCACGGTAACCACCTTTTACCTTTAAGTCCGCCTTTGTACATTTTTTTTATTTGTGCAAGAAGTTTAAATAAATAAATAAAATAAAAATAACCACTTTTCATCAGGTGGGCCGTGTGCTTGTCTGCCACCTAGGTGGTATAAAAAAAAATGGAAGTATTCTGCTGTGTAAACTGTGTTACACAGTTTGTTGATCCACCAAAATGCTCCAAAATATTTACCTATGGGATATACCTACTCTTGAAAGATAGTGTCTTCTTTTTTATGAAACGAATATTAAAAGACCATTTTAAATGACAAGGTATCTCCAACACAAATAAACTCAACCTGTATATAAAATATAGATCGGAATGCGTCTGTCATCGGAGTTGAACCTGTTGGCCTTTACTTACAATGTAGACAGTGACAAGTAATCTTTAAGATATACATTACATATTTTAACTTCTCGCTCGATATAGGTAATTTTATACTGGAATAGTTGAACCCGCGTGAAATATTTATTCATATTCTCGCGTTCCACTGTAACCTATGTTCCAGACTGTAATCTAAATCTGAGCCAAAGTATAATGCAAATTCTGGGCCACCTTCAATAGCTATGTGTGGAACATAGCTTGAGAGGTATTTTTGAGCTACGTTTGGATTGGTTTGGAAACTACTATGTTTATCCATATCCATACTAATATTATAAATGCGAAAGTAACTCTGTATGTTACGCTTTTACGACCAAACCACTGAACCGATTTTGATGAAATTTGGTACAGAGATAGATAAGACCTTGAGAAAGGATATAGGCTATGTTTGGTCGGGATAACCGACATCCACGCGGGTGGAGGCGTGGATAAAGATTTGAAAATAGGCGCCTTATTGACTTTTATTCAGCGCAAAAATACCTATCCAGCGATGTGACACACATATATAGCTATTGGAAGATGGGACCAGGTTTCATAGAAACACTGGCAGGCTTCTATCATACAGGTACGTTCAACAGAAGCTTTCAGAACAATATTCGAAGGTTTTTAAATTGGTAAACAGAACCGAACCAGTGGTTTCACTCGTTGCTACTTGCATATAAAAAGGAAAGTAGTGAAGGAAAAATGGTGAAAGGGAATGAGAAAAAAGAAAGAATGTAGAACAGTCCTACGGCGGTACTGCAGTAAATTGCCACGTGAAATTCATCTAACTAATCAAAACTCAAGAGTTTGTTGCGCCGTTTCTTCTCCATTAGCGCTTAGGAAGCGGTGGTAAACTTAGTTTTAAGGAGTTTTTGACGTCAAAAAGCTGTAACAATGTTGCACTATTTTGAGAAATAAAGACTTTGACTTTGAGAGCTACGCATTTTAAATTTAATTAATATAGTGATCAATAAGTGTAATATTATGTTGGTGGGATGCCCCGCAGACAGATAAACTGATGGCCTGAAAAAGGTGACTGGGATGGACTGGCTGCGGCAAGCAGAGGCGGAATATCACCCAATGGCGCATATTGGGAGAGGCCTTTGTCCAGCTGTGAACTGCGATAACCTACTTGATTGATTGACAGATTGATATGGTGATCAGTTCATATTGCTCATACAATTCGGAACAAAACTAACTTGACATAACTTATCTCACTCTTAATAAAACAAAAGTTATTCCTCATAAGTCAAGTTTATTTAATGCCGTTTCAGATATTATCGAAAATTTACCAAACGTTCTGCACGTAGGTGGTAGCAAAAGGTCCGTTGACAGCCGGGAAAGGCGCGTACCTGACTATGGGTTGACCGACTACTGGTCCTACAGCTGGCACACCATTGTATTGCCATAGAGGTGCCACACGGGCTACTGGAGCAATAGGAGAATAGTACGGCACGACACTACCGATGGCAACCTTAGCATTAAGTTCAGCATTGCCGGCTGCGGATCCATCGATACGAGCTTCAGCGCTCTTCACAGCATCAATAACTTCCCATTTCCTTTCCTCATTCGACCAGAAAGCTTCCACATTCTTCTCGTTGATTTGGTCGACAGCGGCTAAAGCTTTTTCGTTGGCGATTTGTGCCTGTTCAGCGGCTATTTGAGCATTATCAGCTGCAGCTCTAGCTTGGTCGTCAGCTTGCACTTTAGCGTCAGCAGCTTGTACTTCTGCGTCATTAGCTTGGTCATCACCGTCATTAGCTTCGGCTGGAGCGTCATTGCTTTTGACTTGGGGGCTATTGGCTAGGATTTGGGCGTCATTGGCTTGAATCTGGGCATCGTTGGCAAGTACTTGAGCGTCATTGATTTTAACTTGGGCGTCGATGGCAGCTGCTTGGTCGTCTCCAGAGTTGCTGGCTACGTCGGCGATCAATTTGGCTTGGTCGGCAGCGGCTCTTGCTTGGTCTGCGGCGGCTCTGGCTAGGTCGTTGATTTGGACTTGGGCGTCTATGGCAGCAGCTTGAATGTCTCCAGCGGAGACTGTGGGGACTGCAGCTGGGAAGACCAGAGGCTGATAGAAGTAGGGTGTGATTAAGCCGGACGGCGCTGCCGCGGCGTAGGCGAGGAAGGCGGATACAATCTGTAACAACATAGCTTTGTAAGTCTTTTTTGTCTTTGTAGTTTTCGTACACTCTTTTAATTTTTTTAACGTGCGAAAGGTCCCCACGGATACCGCTCCCGCCGGAGCCGGTGGAGGAGGTTATGTCGGACTCGAACCGACTAAAACGCACGCCGTCTGTGGGCCGTCGGTTGCCGAAGGTGAGATTATCGTTGACATATTATCCCTCGCACCCCGGCCGACCCTTTTCTTTTACATATGTAACAGTGATACATAGTTTTGGGATATAAGTAAACTGGTTTCTTACTTCATCCTTTTTGCTTTTCCATTATACACTTCAACTATATCTCACAATCACGTTATATCACGTAATTTACTTTTAACAACTAAGGGTATTTGACTGTTCAGTGAAATTAGTTATTTAATACTAAACGTCAAAAAGGTAAGTTTTATTAAGGAAACTTGTATGAATTAAATAATTGTGACATTTATTGTCAAATATTCACTATTATAGATTGGATGGATGATTAAAAATAAATAAATCAATCAATTTTATTAACCTAGCACAGTCCACTGCTGGACAAAGGCCTCTCCTAATATTGGGAAACTTTGGCCTACTGTTTCCACGTTGGCCAGGCGGGTTGGTACAGGGTTTTCTCTCGAGTGATATCGTCTGCGTATTTTTCCGTTAGTTAGTCACGATTAGGTGGTGATACTTGTATTCTTTTTCCGTCACCACCGTAAAAAAAAAAAAAGAACAGACGCAACTTTTACTTTTTTTTTTTACCATTCTTAATTAATGAATTCAGTTAAATAATTTATTTTAACTGCATGAAAGTACCATAATCTCCTTAAATTTTAAATGGATTTATTAATTGCCAGACGTAGCCCCGCCTCGAGGTTGCCATGTTACAAAATTTAGAGTACTTGTTGAACTTTAGTCTTTGTGTATGATATATTTTTGTCAACACGCTTACCTTGCTTGTCAAAATAGATAGGTAATTCTTAAATCTAGATAGACTAGGACTAGTACTTACTAGAATTCATTAATATTTAATGTAGGTACTTTTTATTTATTTGCTATATGGTTTTTTTTTACTCTAACAAATTATTGTATTTAGACCAAGTAAACATATTTCTAAATAGGCTAAAAAGCTCACTAAGTTTCTTACTGCAACCTTCTAAAGGTCTAGGACGTGTTTCGAACCGGTGATTCATTTGCTAAACAAATCTTGAATATTTGAAATTTTGACGTTTTTTGAGTGCCGTTGTAATGGTCTATATAGAATAAACACTTTCGCTAGTTGGTAGTAGAATTTTTTGAATGAAAATAGTTCATTGATCAACACCCAGTCATAAATGATGTACAGTCATTGACAAAAGTTCATAAGCACAAACATATTTTTAAATCCTTTTTACATTGGAATGCATAAGGTAGTTTTTTTTATATAAGACACGTCGATTTAACTTCACCTCGCCTGATGGTAAGCTAAAGGCAAAATCTCGGAAAAGAGGTTTTTTAGAATTCTCCAAAAACAAATTTAATACAATTTCATGTTTTGTTTATTTTTTGTTGATCGATAGTGATGATTGAGCTATTGCTATAGTGATTAATAAATTAGAATTTATTAAGCTACTTTCGGCGTTAACTGTACAATACACAAAAGCCTAACTACACAATCACCAAAAGTGTTTAAGTCATTATGCTAATTGGGAGCGCACATAATTGAATTAATAAGGCGGAAATAATTACAATAATAAAACAACAATATAAAAGGTCACGTCTGTCAATCAATCTGTGCAGTGAGCAGGTATCTGTCAACAGAGGCTATTGTTATGAGATGATGTCGCTTATAGATGACTTTCGTTTAAATGTCAATGTGGAATGACGTTTGACACAGAATTTAAATGAAAAAAAAAAAAGAAAAAACAAAAAAAAAAAAAGATTAAGTTAAAAAAAATCTAAAACTGTAAAAATTTACCTGTTTATGATTTATTTGTGTTTTTTTTTGTTTATATTTATTGTTAAAAAATAACTTGTCTATTTGTGAAGATAGCATTTTTTATACAATGAGCCTTTGATAATTATTATATACTACCATTTCATTTTAAGGAAAAAAAAATAATTACGGTTATATTTTAGAAAAATCAGTGATGTATTTATTGATGTTATATTTTAAGTGAAATTTTGATCACCGTAAGGTTTGAATACGATTTTTTCAACAGCTGCATTTGTTGCTGTAAAAAAAGGCTGGTTCACATTTTAATTTGAATTATTTTATTTTCTTGAATAGCACTCATAATATTTTTCCTTTTTTTACGGTGAAATTTATTTTATTTTCATTTATTAATCAATTTAATATTTTTATGTAAAATATAGGTAGGTATTATAATTTTTTTGCACTTAATAATTTTCAAAATTCAATTTTAATTTAATAAACACTAAAAAATAATATCACAGTTCACTAACCAGAACTCTCATCTTGAACTCGGAACGCTTCAGATGGCTACTGATATCGATCATCTGCGCCGGCGCACTATATATACGATACTCGAGACCAAGTGTAATTTAATGATACATACGTTTTATTTAAATTAATTCCTGATTAAAAACATTGCATCATATGGTAAGACGACATACACATATTTTATACACTTAATGGTATTATTTTGTTAATTTTATTTCCTAAATATTATCTGTGCCCCGAAGGGTTTGTAAAATAAGTTAGTAGTGACTCCTATGTATGTACTGTACAAGCTGTTTAGAAAAAAAAAAAACAGGAGATCTCCGGGAATGCCGATAGAATTTCCTTATAAGAAAATCTAATTTACGTTTTGTTTGTTTCTGTGTGTGCATAAATTTTAAATAAATTAATTTAAAAAAGACGTAGAATCTTGGCCAATATCATATTGGCCAAAATTCTACGTTTTTTTTTTATATTTACACAGGTACAATACTTATACGGGGTGGAAGAATTTGACCTTACCTGAAGGGAAAGTTCTTTAAACACAGGAGTTGGCGAAATTCACTCAAAGGAAACATTCCTTTATTTTTAGAAAGAAACAAAACTGCTTTCATAGATTTTGGAAAATTCACTTAATACGAAAAATGCCCGATGCTAGCAGGATTGGGTATTTTTCGTAGAACATTTTCGTAGAACAACGAATCCTGGGTGAGACGGAAATGAATTTTGAATTTCGATTAGGAAAGGGCGCGGCAATTAGATGAATAATTTGAATTTATTTTGGATGTAGCATATTATGTGGATACTGACGCCTTGATCCCTGCGTGCTAGGCAGAAACCTTTTACAGCTTATGAGCTTTCTCTAATGGCATCAAAATTAGATAGACCTACCGGGTCTGAACATACTCATCTGACTTTTTTTTAATAACACTATATGAAATCAAAGAAATTGAGAATCTATAAATAATAAATATAATAATAAATAAAAATATTTTTATTCTCTCAAACAATTAAAAATACAAATAAATAATAGCAATAATAAAACTTATTTCTTAGTGTATCTTAGGGGCTATACAAAAAACTCTCTCTCGTCGTCTGCACGCCTATCCCGGGTACATCTCGGGGCACAATTATCCTGGACCTAAGTTAAGAAACAAACGAGGACCTGGCGCCCGCGGATTGTTTTGTAATAATCTATGCTTGGTGAATTTGAGCTCGTCCACCGCAGTAGCACCCCGTGCTATCCTCAAAAGACACCCAAGAAACGTGTACTGTGTGTACAGAGCATATTTTGAGTATATGTTAGGTTCAAGGTATATGTCCCGAGGACTATCTATTGATATTCGGATATCTATAGATTGTTCTACCATAATTAATTATTGTAATCCATATTTCTATTAGAAACTAGCTGACCCTGTGAACTTCGTACCGCCTAACATTCGATTCTTTTTTTTTTTTTTTCTCTCCGTAAGAACCATCCTCGTACTTCGTGGAATATTGCAAAAAAAAAGAATTAGCGAAATCGGTTCAGCCGTTCTCGAGATTTGAGCTTAGCAACACATTTAGGGATTCATTTTTATATTATAGAAGATTACTAATGGTTAAAGCTTTTGTAATACATCCATACCTACTAATATTATAAATGCGAAAGTAACTCTGTCTGTCTGTCTGTCTGTCTGTTACGCTTTCACGTCTAAACCACTGAACCGATATTGATGAAATTTGGTATGTACCTTTAAGGGTAGTTTAGACTTTGAGGAAGTTGTTAGTCTCGGTCGCATCCGAGGCCTTGGCCTCGGAGTCTAAGGTCCGCTTTCTTTCAGTCTAACTGCGATGCGACTGAACTCTGATATTTTGCGTAAAGCGACTGACATTAAACCTCCACACGCCATTGACAAAAAGCTTTTTGTAATCTTACAAATAATATTCCCCGGAGAATGGGGTCCCACCACAATTTTTGTAATCTTACAAATAATATTCCCCGGAGAATGGGGTCTCACCATAATTTTTGTAATCTTACAAATAATATTCCCCGGAGAATGCGGTCCCACCATAATTTTTGTAATCTTACAAATAATATTCCCCGGAGAATGGGGTCCCACCATAATTTTTGTAATCTTACAAATAATATTCCCCGGAGAATGGGGTCCCACCATAATTTTTGTAATCTTACAAATAATATTCCCCGGAGAATGGGGTCCCGCAATAATTTTTGTAATCTTACAAATAATGTTTCCCGGAGAATGAGGTTCCACTCCCACCATAATTTTTGGAGCCCTAGCGAACCTCACCTGCATACCAGCTAATTTACGGACTAGGTTGTGTTGCAAGCTTTACTTTCAGGGTTTGTGATCAGAAGGCAGATGGCATGGAAGAGATTGGTCGCGGGTTCGAGTCCCGTCTGAGTCGTTTCACTTTTTCTTATCTTAATCGAACAGAGGGCAGTAATTTCCGTATAAGTTAAAGATACCACATCATGAAAAGGAGCAGACATCGATCTCCAAAACAAGACTGGGGTTTGGATGCAATCAGTAGGCCTATTTTTATACCACAGTTCATTCACGGTAGGTACACATTCTTTCATTGCACCACTCGCCACCGGCAGGGAATTCACCCTCACACATTACGACCACAACGGTGCACACTATGTGTATGAAAGGAACTTCATCCAACCCACGCTCAAGCTGTGGAATGATCTCTCTGCTGTGGTTTTTCAAGCGACTGCAATATGAGGTTCTTCAATAAGGGCATTAGAAGTAGTGATGTACAAGCCTCGAGGCGTCCGAGTCCCTTTGCCTAGAGCTCGGTGTCGTTTACAAGGCTCGCCGCGTTTGTATGGCGCTCGACGACTCGGGAGTCTTTTTTAGAGCTCGAGCTTTTTTCAAGTTTCGAGTCCTTTTTGAAGGCTCGAGCTCTTTTTGAAGGCTCGAGCTCTTTTGAAGGTTCGAGTTCTTTCGAAGGCTCGAGCTCTTTTCAAGGTTCGAGTTCTTTTCAAGGTTCGAGTTTCATAATGAAATTTCAAACAAATTTTCATCCCCGCCTACCCCCCTCCCTTAACCCTTTTTTTCGCGTAAAAGGTATCCTTTGTCCGTTTCCAAGCTCTAATCCATGTACAAACTTGTGTACAAAGTTGCATCAAGATATCTTGAAAAATGACGAAACTTTCATCTTCAAACTTTCATCCCCTATTTCACCCCTTTAACCCCCATAGACAGACAGAGTTACTTTCGCATTTATAATATTAGTATGGATATTTTAAGACTCGAGCTTGTTTTACGGCTCTTTAGAAGACTCGATTTCTTTGAAGGCTCGAGCTCTTTTGAAGGCTCGAGCTCTTTTGAAGGCTCGAGCTCTTTTGAAGGGTCGAGCTCTTTTGATAGGTTTGAGCTCTTTTGAAGGCTCGAACTCTTTTGAAGACTCGAGGCATGGCTCAAAAAACTCGCAGCTCGGCTAGGCTCGGGACTCCGAGCTTACCGAGCTCACCGAGTCTTGCCATTCCGCCTCGAGGCTTCAGAAATAAGACTCGACGCCTCGAGGTTTGTACATCACTAATTAGAAGAGACCTACAGGGTCGGCAGCACGATTGTGACGGCCCTGGTATTACATACCGCTATTGGTCACGGTAAACACTTTAAATTAGGTGGGCCGTGTGCTTGTTTGACACATAAGTGATATAAAAAAGGTCGAATTAAACCCTATCGGATAATAATTGAAGTGACTTCATAAAACCTACATGCTAAATACGTAAGATTTTTTTTTTCTGTGCTGTATATCTTAAGTGTCTAGCTAGAATAAATATTTTTTCTTTCTTTCTTTCTTTCTTTCTATTACGTCTTTCGTTTGTGTTCCGACGGGCTCGAAGTTCGGATGTTTCATGGCAACCCCCTAGGATGATTTTTTGACATTGTGATTGTGTTTGATATCTGCGAGATCGATTTTCTCAATCTTTGCAGATATACAGCTTTTGCCCGTATTTGTTCTGTAGGTATCTCTTTCGAAATTGCCTGGACTTCCTAGCTATGCCTCATTCCTCCTTACCCTCAGTATATTGTATCGAATCGTTTTATTAGAGGTTAGATTTTTTCCATCTCTTTCTATTTTGCAAATTTTCACCCTTCGCCATTAGTAGGATAGAGTATATTTTTGAATTTCAATTCCGTAGCCGACCGCATACGACAATGGCAATGTAGTAATGGGTACGCTGTAAGTGCTGCATGCGTCTGTCGTATGCGGTCGGCTTTGAAATCATACCTTTACCCTCAGGTTAGTGCTCATGGAGACCTGCCCCTCTAGACAAGTGGCAATTCGTTGCCCGGCGTATGATGGAATAGAATGCCAAATGTATGGGATTTGACGTATATGACAGGCGTCAACGAATGTCAAAAACGTCAAATCCTATACATTTGTCATTCTATTCCATCATACGCCGAGCAACGAATTGTCACTTGTCTAGGGGGGCTGAGTTTGTTCAGCTCTTTCTGACGTGAGGTACTCTTCTGCGGAATGTAGCTCTGCGGGAGTGAAGACCAACATGAAGCAACCTATTCCTTGCAATTTGGTAGCTTACTGTGCAACCGTAGATTTGGATACCTTTCTCGGTACAGACGGTCTTGAGAACTACCTACCTTAAGGAGTGCTATTATCTGTTCTGTGCTTAAGGTATGAATCCTAAGCCGCCCGCATACCACAACTTCATACGTATGCAGCAGATACAGCGTACCCATTACATGTTAAGCGCCGATACGAATAAAGGGGACCATTGACAAGCCACAATTAATTACGCGTATGTGCTGCGTGCGTCGGCAGTCGGTTAGGAATCATACCTTTAAAGTCATTCAGTTATTTCGTTTGTTCGTCGATAGTGAGAGCCCAATTTGGATATTACCGACGTGAACCCACTCCTATCCTAACACAAGCAATTGGGTAATTTCACGATGCCTAATTTTTTGCTAATTTCGGTGGTATTTTTCAATCATAGGTTTTCCAATGAAAAAAATTAATGGAGTTCTTTTTATACACATCAGTATTCTAGATATTCTAAAAGAACTCCATTAAAATTTTTCATCGGAAAACCTATGATTGAAAAATACCACCGAAATTAGCAAAAAATTAGGCATCGTGAAATTACCCAATTTAGCTTAGCTGCTTACAAATATTCTTTTGTATACATACTTATAATAATATGCTTTGTGTAGTGCCAAACCTGTCCGCAACTTTCCTTTATATGGCACTGCCTTGTAGCATATTGTAAAATACAAACCATTTCTTCTCAGCTTAAAGTCCTTTCATGGAAGCAAGATTTATGAAGAAGATACTCATGTGGTGAAGCAACTGGTACGGCTAGGCACCTGCTAGTGGGTTGTAGGACGTTATTAGACCGGGGTCATTACTCGCGCTGACATGATAAGGTATTAGAAATCATACGTGAGGCTGTAAGTTTGGCGGTAGCTAGAGCGAAAAAAGGACTAACTACAAAGAAATGACATTATGTTTGTAAAGGAAGGCTGCTCAAAGAAATCATCTCAAAAGCCATATTCAATTTTAATAACTGCCGTTGACTGGACAATACTCGTAGACACGTATGAGAAGCACTATAAAATACCGGAGGATATCTGTGCCTCATCATCCAGACCCGATATATTCCTTTTTTCACGATCGCATAGGCGTGCAGTGCTTGTAGAACTCACAGTACCGTGGGAAACTAATATACCTAAAGACCACGCTATAAAGACAAACAAATACTTTGACTTGACTAACGAGTTAACCAAAAACGGCTACGTGGTTAAACTCTACGCCGTAGAAGTAGGAGCAAGGGGAATTCCAGCTAAATCCCTGTACAACTTACTTAAAGACCTCGGATTGCCAAGAGCTTCAGTAAGCTCTTTACTAAATCGAATATCAAAAGCGGCATTGATAGGATCTTACCAAATTTGGATAGGTAGGGGGGGGAACACTACTGACGGTGGAGGTGAGCGCTGATGCATCACAAGGTGGCCACCCTAAACCTACATCTGGGTCGCAAGTCCCAGTCGCCGTCACGGTGTTCCTCTCTGTATCACGCTATGGACCCGGCGACCGCACGGTGAATCCATGGAGTGCTGAGAATCGGATCTCTTGTTTGAAAAAAAAAAATACTTCTAAAATTGTACAAAAATCCCTAGATAGATTTGAGATGCGTATCAACAAGGTACCGTAATACTTTTTATATGGAAAGAGGAGAATACTGAAATTGTGAAGCTGATGATGGTTGTTTTTATTGCGGTGAGCACATACACTTCTTAGTAGGCTTAGATCCTAGTCGGTGGCTCCTCTAAGTGTCACCCCTGACCCAAGTATTTACAGTACGAGTATATTCAAGGTGTCTGTTAGTTAGTAACATGCTTTATCTTAATGAAACCATACAAATTATCCTGATTTCACACATTCACGTCCTCTACCAGATAGTTTAAAATAAAAGTTGTTTATCTAAGTTCCAATTCATTTAATCCTTCCTACGCTATTACCAGAAATTTACCACACTTTTTGCACGAAGGTAGGGACTAGGGCTCCATGGACTGCGGGGAAAGCCGCGTACTTGACGATGGGTTGAGCGACGATTGGTCCTACGGCCGGTACCACCAGACCGGGAAGTGGATGAATGATAGAGCTAGTGAAAACGGCAGGTTTGTTCAAAACAAGTGCTTTCTCGGCAGGTTTGTCTTCGGCTTTCTCTACAGGAGCTTCCACCTTTTCAGGTTCCATGCTCTTAACAGCAGCATCAACTGTAACTTCCTGATTTTCTTCCTTTTTCTCCTCAGCTTTGATTTCTACTGTTTGAGTGGATACAGTCTTAATGGCAGGCAGATAAGGATTGTAGATTATAGCGGGCTTAGGAGCAGCGTCGACTGGAGCTACTGCTACTACCGGTACCGCACCAACAGCAGTTTTTGCGTATATATCAGCATTGTTTGCTGCGGCTCCATCAATTTGAGCTTCAGCGGTCTTCAAAGCATCGAGGGCTTGCCATTTTTTGTCCTCATTCGACCAGAAAGCTTCCACGTTTTTCTCATTGATTTGGTCGACGTCAGTCACTGCTTTCTCGTAGACATTTTGCACGGCTTTGTCGGCGAATTCTTGGGCTTTATCTGCAGCAGCTCTGACTAGATCGTTTACTTGAACTTGGGCATTTATGGCGGCAGCTTGGATGTCTCCGGGGGAGATGGTGGGGACTGCAGCTGGGATGACCAGAGGCTGATAGATGTAGGGTGTGATTAAGCCGGACGGCGCTGCCGCGGCGTAGACGCAGAAGGCGGATACAATCTGTAACAAAAGATGATTTTTATTTTCTTTCCTTAAGATTTTTAATTCCAGATGCCTATCCACAGTGTGTGGGCATGAATTTGACTCATGTATTAAGACTTGACAGAACAATCGAAAATTCAATTCTTTTGCTTTAATCAAGTTGTTCCCGGTTGCATCCGAGGCTTTCACCTTGGAACCCAGGGTCCGTTTACTGCTTCTTCTCTTGTTATTTTGATTTTGGAAGAGATAGTGGTCTGACTTCCCAATTCTCAGAGAAAAGTCTGCGCCAGGCCATCAGTACTCAATCATCAGGTTATGAGTACTGGTTTCCAGGTGAGACTTGACCTGAAGGTCTCGGTATGACTGCATACACCAGTATTATCTACTATATTTTATCATTATATAAATCGTAATTTCTCATTACTTATAATTTGAAGGTAAATTGCATTTTGCAAAACTTGTTGAACGTAATTTCTTAGTTCTTGAATATCATTTGGATTTATGAATGTTGATCAGTGCATATTGCGTAAAACTTGTCTTTTTGATCTATTTTTTTTCCTAGTCAGGCATTTTATCTATTCTGGCATCACGCCTGAAAATCCCCAAAGTTGTTGGCACAAGTGTATTAACAGCCACATTTCGCCAAACATTATTTTTGGTCTCACGTAATATACGGCGAGCCCTTTGCCGTCTAGCGGGCACTTTGTCATAGGCTGTATGTTTTCTGTCAGCGTATTGTAGAATTGAATGACGAATGTATGGAATTTGACGTATATGACAGTTGGCAACGTATATCATAAACGTCAAATCTCATACATTTATCTAGGGGGACTGATTTGTTTGATACTGAATATACGCCACCTGGCAGCAAATTTGTTAAGCTTAGTGTTGCTATAGTGAAGTACTGTAGGTGGAATAAATTGCGCACAAATTAGTATAATGATAAGGTTGTGATTTAAAAAGGTTATGTTGTCAATCCATCAATGTAGCAAGCAGCTGTCCTTAGAGGCTGTTGTTATGTGTCGGCAATGATACGTTAAATGTTTAAACTGAAGTAAATGTTAATGCCGAATCTTTACTAATTTAGTATGTAGCTTTGTGGTTACGAGGCGGCCTTACGATCGAAAAGTCCGGTGTTTGAATCCTGACGGACACTACACGGGTCAGCCTACCGGGTTTGAATCCTGCCCCTCTAGACAAGTGGCAATTCGTTTCTGGGCGTATGATGGAATAGAATGCCAAATGTATGGGATTTGACGTATATGACAGCCGTCAACGAATGTCAAAAACGTCAAATCCTATACATTTGTCATTCTATTCCATCATACGCCGAGCAACGAATTGCCACTTGTCTAGGGGGGCAGGCCAATACACTACCGAATGAAAACCTAACGCAGACAATTTAGGAAAGATGGCGTGCATTTCGACAAGTAATTTAATTTAACAACAAAACAACTGCAAACGTATAAATTCGGTCCCACGTAATATGGGGTGAGCCTATTGCCGTATTCCGGGCACTATTGCTGACTCGTGCCATGCATCTGAGGCTGAGCTTGGGTTGTATATATCTGTCTAGTCTTAAACAGCCCTATCCCTTAGTCGCCTTGTAGGACACCGCATGGGAGGAGATGGGGTGGCCCAAATTCTACTCTGCCGGGAACCACGCGGCTATTATCAAAATAAAAAACCTAATAGACTAAAAAGTTACAGTTAAGTAGAAAATTAAATAATTACATTTATATTTTAAATTATTATCCTGTTTTATTCCTGTTCTTTCTTAATTAATTTTATATAAATTAATATCATATAATAGGCTCAACCCCTATTACGTGGGAGTTGGGACCTAATAAAATGATTAGTGAAATGTGGGTGTTAATTCACCTCTGCCTAACCCTCCGGGGATGGAGCCGTGATTGTATGATGTATGATGATGAAATTAATATCACAGTTCACTAACCAGAACTCTCATCTTGAACTCGTAACGCTTCAGATGGCTACTGACAACTGTCATCTGCGCCTGCGCAGTATTTATACGACGCGACAAACCTAGTGTTTATAGTACATACGTTTTATTTAAATGAATGCCTAACAAAAAAGGTGTTGGAGTGTATTTGCATTCTTGTATGCAACTTTTTGTTGTGTGTACTTAATCTTAATTTTCTAACGTTTATTTATTTTACCTATACCTAGACAATGATTTATATGTGTACTACCTAACAGTAACGAGGAGTCCCTATAACACGATTCCAGCCGGCTTGTCTTTACAGAGATGGTGAAACAAATAAATCGCATGGTGCGGTGAAAAACAATCCACCGGCTTCCCTTTTGAAAATTTTCACCCTTTGCCCCTGCTACCTAAATTACCAAAAAAATTGTATGAATTTCATTATATCTGTCCCGTCCCATTTGTATGAATACAAAGAAAATATTGATGAATTTTTTTAGGCAGTTACATTTTAATGTTTTAATTTTTGAGGCTCTTTTATCTTGAATTATTAATTTTACCACGATGTTTATTTTTGAATATTGAAAAAATATCAAATTATTTTCAAAAATCAAATCGTTTTATCAAATCCAAGAATGAAATCTATCAAGTTTTCAAGAATGGAATCTATGTTTTCAACTTTACCACACTTTATATCATTTAAATTTTAATTTAAACATCTTAAATTTTAAGATGTTTATATTTTTGAATATCGAAAAGACTTCAAATAATTTTCAAAAATCCAATGGTGTTATCAAATTTTCAATGATATGAAATTTTCAAAAATGGAATATATTTTACAAATGTCCAACTTACAATAGGTTTCAAATTAAAGCAAAATTTGTCAATACTATTTAACCAACTATATATACCTAAACTCAAAACACTTCAAACTTAAGAGAAAAATCTCTAAAATATAAATATTTCACTGACCAGAACTCTCATCTTGAACTCAGGAGGCTTCGGATGGCTACTGATGTATGCCAGTAGGGCTCGTCCACTATTTATACGAGCGATATAGAGCAGCCTGGACTCCGCTTGATGTATGAAAATAACAAAAAAGTATTAAAACACTAAGTATGGTCTGGAGTTCGGAATTGGGTTCCGTACAAATACTGAAAGAGTAGTAACTTTTTCGAACAAATTTTCATTTTCATAATTTGGAAGAAATATAACCGTTTAAAAATATTTATTCTTTTATCAAAGACCTTTCGATAATCTCGAATTAAATACTAATTACCATTGATTTTGTACCTAGATTGTAGTATATCCACTTACAGAAAAGAGGACAATTTTGAACAATTTAGTTTCGTACTTTAAATTTCGATTTGACGGCCTCTGTGGCGTAGCGGTAGACTGTTCGACTGCTACGCATGGGCGTGCGGGTTGAACTCCCGCTCTGTGCAAATATTTGCACTGCAATCCATTTTTCTATATGAATATAAAGCTTAGCAAATGTTGTGTAAGACTGACTTCGACTGAATCGCTATTCAGCGAAGTAGAGATTTTGTAGTAGTAACTTTACTCAATGAATCGACCGGAATATTTAAAAAAATAATAGTGCGCATGTAATATCACCAACCCTATGATATGAACTTATGAATGTACCCCTAGCGCGACAAGCTATCGTAATCGTATCGTATACGTAACGAGAGCACGGATAATTGCGATTGGCAGGCTACACTTTTGCAGGCAGGCAGGCAGGATTGCCGAAGGACTGATGGCCGTTGGAGCCAACGAGTCCTAGAGTGGAGACCGCGCGTAGGAAAACGGAGGGTAGGACATCTTCTAGCCAGATGGACCGACGACCTGCGAAAGGTGGCTGGGACGGACTGGATGCGGAAGGCGAAGGATCGGCAAACGTGGCGCACATTGGGGGAGGCCTATGTCCAGCAGTGGACTGCAGTAGGCTAATTGATTGATTGACCGCACACACGCTCAAAGTAGGCAGGCGGCCAATCGCAATGCTATGCTCTCGTTACGATTACGATACGATTACGATAGTTGATCGTGCCCACCCTACTGAAATGGTCCTAATTACCTATCTTACACTTTCACTGCGGTACCCTAAACTTGTTCAGACGAGGGCGCTAAGAATGCAGGAAGTTCGCACGGCGACGACGCGATCGGACTTGCCCACTTGCCTGAACACCAACATATAATTTGTGATACTTACTACACCATTCGTGACGTCACATGCCTGTTTTTTTTTCTATGTCGAACTATTGATTCCTATACTAATAAAATTGTAAAGTGGTCGTGTCTGTACATTGGAGATATTTATAAAAAAATACTTGGGTTATGTTATATTAACGATACTGAATACGAAAATATTTTTTTAAAATTTCCTGTCTGTTTGTCTGTTAGTTCGCGATGGACGAAAAAACTACTGAACGAATTTGGATGCGGTTTTTTTTGTTAGAAAGCGCTTGGTCAGACTTAAAATCTTACGTTTGTTTGATCGCAATCTGTTGAGTAGAACCGGAGATATGAGCATAGGTCGCGTTAACCGAGATGCACGCGAGCGGAGCCGCGGATGGAAGGCTAGTCGTTATTAAAGGTATAGGGAAAAATAATATGTATAAACTTTGGTATTTTAATTTGTCATTTTGTGTTTTGGTATTTTTTTTCAGTCAATTATAAATAATTACGCATGTCATACCGGAAATATTAATTCTGATTATGGTATGTAGAACCACATTGCATTGGTTATCTAGATTTTTGTTTGTGGTTTATTAAATTAGGATTTTTTACTACCTACCTGGACCTGTTAATTTTAGTTCTAGGACCTACTACGGAATACCATTTAGATAAATTAGCAGAGCTTGTGATTATGGGTTCTCGAACGAGACTCTGGCGAAGGTCAGACCCAGATGAAAATAAAATTCTTGGAATATCAATATTAAATATGCTAAGTACCATTGTAGTTTTTTAAGGCAGTTTTACACCCCGGGATCTGAAAACCCAAGCTTTCAGTCCGTTTGAGTTGCCCCCGCCTAGCAATGGGAGGTATCCCAGAGGATTTCAACACAAAAAATCGGCCAATTGCGAGTCGGACACGGCCCATGAAGGGTTCCTTAGTAGCAAAGGCGAAAATTGAGGTTTATGACGTATTAAATAAAAACTACTGACTGGACCAATTTTTAGTGGTGGTTTGCATGGCAATTTACATCATATTTTTTTTTTAGATTTATCACTCTCTTATTTTAGAAGTTAGAGGGGGGGGGGGGACACATTTTTCCAATTGGAAGTGTCTCTCGCGCAAACTATTCAGTTTAGAAAAAAAAAATATTAGAAACCTCAATAGCATTTTTAAAGACCTATCTATAGATATGTACGGGCTTGATGAAAAAAAAAAAAAAAATTGAGTTTCAGTTCTTAGTATGGGGACCCCCAAAATTTGATGCTTTTTTTTCATTTTAGTGTGAAATTCTTAATGCGGTTCACAGAATACATCTATTTACCAAGTTTCAACATTATAGGCCTTATAGTTTCGGAGAAAAGTGGCTGTGACATACGGACGGACAGACAGACAGACAGACAGACGGACGGACAGACATGACGAATCTATAAGGGTACCGTTTTTTGCCATTTGGCTACGGAACCCTAAAAAGGGACTTTTGTAAGAAAAAAAATTGTTTTATCGATAAAAAAACTATATATTCATTCATATTTAAACTGTAACAGACAAATTATGCTTACACGTGTGTTCCTAAATGTCAACAGACAACTTATTACTTGTAATAATGTCGATACACCGATTAGGAAGTAATAATCGTGTACTAAAATGTTGTTACAATATGGCATTAATTATTTGGGATCAATTTCATGGCGATAAATTTATCAGAGGATATAATTTAAGGAATGCGTGGGCTGGGAGGTTTTATTGTAATAATACATGCTTCTCCGCCCATAAGGAATACTGTATCTTTTCTTTTTCGTGCAGAAATATCCAGGGATACAACCCCCATCGGCTATTGGAGGAGGAGGGGGGGGGGGGGGATAATTCGGACTCTGACCGACTAAAACTTAAAAAAACTGAGTTATATTATATCAATGCTTGCAACCATGTCAATTGTGTGTGTGTGTGTGTTCATGGGGTAGATTTAATAAATTAAAAAAATGTCTGTTTTCTAGTCTATTTTAGAAAATATTTGTACAGAATTCGTAATTAATTAAACATCACAAATATGAATTTGATGAAATCTTTATCGTGAGCGATATAGGCCTATGCCTTATAATCACTTAAGTATTTTTTTGTTTTTGACTCATTAAGTGGCTTTTAATCACAGTTTATTTTTTAAGATTTCCCTATACGAAGCTGGGAATTCCGATATAAAAAAACTTATTTTAAATTATATGCTTGGGTATAGGCTTTACCTAGACCCTAGTCCACCTTACCTGCAAGCTAGTACACCTGTTGATTAACGGACAAGACCCTGGGGCAGGTTTTCCTCTAGAGTTTTTAGTTCAAATCGCTTCCATAAAACCCACATTAGTCAAATCGGAGGGAGAAGGAGAATCCGAATCGAAAACCTGAAGATAATGATGATTCTAAATTACATACATACATACATACAATCACGTCTTTATCCCCGGAGGGTTAGACAGTGGTGAATTATCACCCAAATTTCACCAATCATTGTATTAGGTCCCACGTAATAGGGAGTGAGCCTATTGGCGTACCAATTCCGGCCACTATTCTAAAGCCGTGGTAGCCTAGTGGTATGGGTAATGGACTGCTGAGACGAGGTCTCGGGTTCGATCCCAGGTTTTACCATGGCACACACCAATGACTTTTCGATGCTTTTCGAAGTTATGGGTGTATTTATCGCAGGTTTATAAGTGCCCGGTTAATGGCAATAGGCTCGCCACCTATTACATTGGGACCTAAACATAAACGGCGAAATGTGGGTGCTAGCACCTCTGCCTACCCCTTCGGGGATACAGGCGTGAGTTTATGTTATGTTATGTATTCTAAATTTAGTACTGACATTAACCATATTTTTTATTCTTTTCAGGTAAGTGAAAGCAGTTATTCAGCCTATCTACGCGTATTACTAGAGTAAGGTATAGTAAAAAATACTTTAGATTACTTATATATATTCACGCCTGTAAATCCCCGAAGGGGTAGATAGACGTGTATTAACACCCACATGTCACCAGTTATTGATTTTCGGTCTCAAACGCAATCAAGAATCAATTTCGTTTATTCAGTTTAGGCACATAAAGAGCACATAATATGAACATCAAAAGGCAATAGTAGGCGAGCTAATAATCATGTGTTGCTGTATGTTTACTATCGGATGGAGAACAGTCCCATCCCTTAGGTACTTCTACGATACCCTCGGGAAAACATATACAAAGAAAATACTAACAAATGTCATCTGCTCGTAATATTCTCATAAAGGATTCCAAAGCTTCGCTTCAAGTATTAATAAAAAGCTCATGTTTATAGCATTCCATAAGAAACACTTACGTCTTATTTTATGCGTAAATTCACTGCTAAAGGTAAAACTCATTACTAGCTTTATCTCGGCTGTTGGAACTGTAAATGTCAACGGAGCAATTTTTTAGGGTTCCTTAAGAAGTTGTGAAAATCTAAGAAGTTGTGAAACTCTGACTGCAAAAATAGTGCAGTGGTTTAAGTTGTCTAGCTTCTGTATCAAGGTTTCCTGAACAAATTTTATTAGGTGAAACGTGAGAACCCAATTTGGTTGTGTTTTTTAGCGGTAGATAAGCACACAGCCTACTTGTTTACAATATTTGATTGGTGAAATCAGGCCTAAGGTGGCGAACACGTAGTAAATTACTATTGGGAAAGTTTCGTCAGATCAATCAGACTATAGCAGTCCACTGTTGGACATAGGCCACTCCCAATATGCGCCATTGCGCAGCGGTGCCTTCTCTACAAGACACAAATTCTCTCTTGCGTGGAATACTGCTCTCATCTCTGGGATGGCTCCGCAAAGTACTTACTAGATGCTCTCGACAGGTTGTAGCGACGTGCGGTCCGCATTATTGGGAGTCCTTAGGTCACCAACACCCTCGAGCCTTTGTAGTTGCGTACAGATGTGGTATCTTTGACGGTATTTTACCGTCTCAAATACGTCTCTAAAACTATATAAAAAAAAATCGGTTCTATGACAGATAGAAATTATCTTCTTCTGTTATATAAAACACATACAGAACCCTACCACTACTTAATATCGGTATTGACTCGTTACTTCTGTAGCTAGGACAAAAGACTGTACAGAATATTTAAGTTCATAAATCCCGAGTGTTGTCTGAGCTAGTTTCGTGATTGGCCAGCGTGCAGTCGATGGTGTGGTGTGGAGTGACATTTGCGGGATCAAGTTTCGTCATTAATAAATTCTGAATGAACTTCTTGTTGTCAAGCTCTGCTTTCAGAGGTTTTATTTTAAAACGACTGTACAAAAGCTAGAGGTTGTGTTTTTCATCATTTTGATCTCAAGTAGTCTCAATAATACATACATGCGATATGTATGTATTATTGAGACTTGAGACTACCCCCACGGAAATAAAGGCGTAAGTTGAAAACGTTAACTTTACAGGAGGGCCAAAAACAGTTTAACCAGTTAAATCTAATTTATTTTTGACTAGCTGTTGCCCGCGGCTCCTCCTGCGTGGAATTCTGATCCCGTTCATCGCTGTTATATAGCCTACTAGCTTTTGCCCGCGGCTCCGCCCGCGTGGATGTCGGTTATCGCGACCAAACATAGCCTATGTCCTTTCTCAAGGTCTAATCTACCCCTATACCAAATTTCATCAAAATCGGTTCAGCGGTTTAGTCGTAAAAGCGAGACAGACAGACAGACAGACAGACAGAGTTACTTTCGCATTTATAATATTAGTAGGGATGTGTTATTCTGATGTATAAGTTATATTATGGTAAAGTTTCATTCAATAGCTTTTATGTGAAAGAGTAACAAACATCCTCATATAGTAGAATATTATAGTACTAGTAGGATTCTATAATATTTTGTTATTTAATAAAACTATTAACAGAAACAAAGGCATATGATACTGCCTACCTACTGTGCACCTGTGTTTTCGTGAAGCGTGCCAATCGCAACGGTAGTTTCTCTCGTTACGTTTACGTTACTATTGTTATTAACGAACGAATACCTACTAATACTAAAAAGATCTACTCGGGGCACTGATTTTAGATAAGGATAAAAACTGTAGATATTATAGGCCAGACAATGCAGATCGTACGTTATCAAGCGGAAGACATTAACTGAATAAATATATGAAACAAAACCGGATCATCTGCGGTCGGACGCTTTGTGAACTTGAACTTAAGATGTACGGACGATGAACCTCGATTACACGCCTGTTAAGAAAAACATTGTAACTCTGCTATTCGCAATTTTGAGTTACAATATTTTCCGAGTACGGCATTGATTTTTCCGTATTTTTATCAGAGCCAAAAGGTTCAAAAAAGCGAAACGCTATTACTGGATTTGCGATCGACTGAACGGGGTATGCAGAGGTGTATTAACAGATATAGCCCAGACTTTTTTTATCGTGAGAAAAATCTCCACGGATACCTCCCCCGCCGGAACCGGGGGAGAAGGTTATGTCGGACTCGAACCGACTAAAACGCACGCCATCTGTGGGCTATCAGTTGCCGGAGGTGAGATTGTCGTAGCAATATCCCTCGCACCCCGGCCGACCCAGGGCCATATCTCTCGATCTGGCCCTCTTCCAGTGTAGGGACCACATAGTCCCCAACTCGCCTCCGAAGATGGGGAGGCACGAAATGCGCGCTGCCGCCGCGGCCTGCTTCTGCTAGGGTGGATATAGCTCGAGTCAAAATAGTGCCCGGAAATGGCAATAGGCTCACCTCACCCCCTATTACGTGGGACCGAATACAATGGTGAAATGTGGGTGTTAATTCACCTCTGCCTAACCCGTCGGGGATAAAGGCGTCATTATAAGTAAGTATATGTATGTATGTATTAACATTTAACACCTACTTTTCGCCAAATATGATTTTCGGACCCATGTAATACGGGGTGAGTCTATTGTTCGTCAAACGAACCTGATGAAAAGTGGTTACCGTGGCCTATGACAGATCATAATTTATGGAGTACTAGCTGACCCGGCGAACTTTGTACCGCCATATTTTCCGCCCGCGTGGTATTCTGATCCCGATTTATCAGTGTTTCTCCACAATATTATGAATGTATTATACATATAAACATTCCTCTTGAATCAATCTATCTATTAAAAAAAAACCGCTTCAAAATCCGTTGCGTAGTTTTGAAGATTTAAGCATACCTGCATACATAGGGACGGACAGACAGCGACAGTGACTTTTTGTTTTATATTAAGTAGTGACAGATCATAATTTATGGAATACCAGGGAATAACATAGCGTTTTTTACGCTTTTGTTTCTAATCGTATTTTCATCAAAAATGAAAATGTGATATTACTGAATCGGGTCCCAAGTCGGACTTGAACCCGCAATCTCTCAATCGCAGTTTCAATACTAAACTAATGTTTTGACCGAATTAAAGTAAAGTTTCCGACGGTGAGTAGGGTAGCCAGAGCTTACTGGAGAGATTTTGTGCTGTCAGTGGAAAAACCAAAGGCTTTGACCTGGAGAGGGATAAAAGCGAGAACTTGTATGTTCCTAGAGGACAAGAATGAAAGCGATTTAACAATATAAAAAGAATAGTTAGTTAAGAAATAGCACTGAACCCTGAGTGGGTTCTTTCCTCAATATGATAGAACAGACTAGTAATAATTTTGCATTGTATAGAGTAGGCTCTGGCGCTGCTATATCCACATATACGGCCAGAGGTGTTCTTATCTTACAGGGTCGACAGCACGAGTGTGACTCCCCTGGTGTTGCACTCGCCCATAGGCCACGGTAAACTCTTACTATCAGGAGGGCCGTGTGCCTAGATAGGCACACGGCCCTCCTGATAGTAAGAGTTGCGAGTTGATAGTGCAGATGCGACCTAAGTAATATAAAAAAAAATTGAACCGTTACACCACCGCGTTTAAATTTCATTATCAAATCGTTTTTACTCTCAGTTGAACTTGAACTCGGAGATGCGCGGGCGCCGACCTCTTGCGGTTTCTGTGATGACGTCACGTTATTGCATTGTCTCTGTGTGCGTGTCTTGTTTGTAAACGTTTTAGCAATATTATGATGACGTTATAAATCATCATCGCTATAGAGTTGGTTTCGGTTGCATTAAAAGATTGGACTATGGGTGCCCAGGGTCAGTTCTCCTACTTTCTCTTGATTTAGCTTACATTGAATTTTGGGGGAGCGACTTCTTCATCCTAGCGTTAATTCCCAGTCGCATCCGAAGCTTTTCAGCTCGGAGTCTGGGGTCCGCTTTACCAGTCTTAACTACAGATTTGGCTAGACCTCGATATTTTCCGTGAAGCGATTGCCATCTGACCTCCACGACCCAATGGTAACATTAGAAGATATCGAAGCTTTGCAGCTAGACCGTTGTTTTTGAACTTTTAGGGCTCCAACTACCCGTAACGACTGCCATAGATGTTCTTGTGGCAACCGGGACCGACGGCTTAACGTGCTCTCCGAGGCACGACCAGACCAATGTAAATACCCATATTTTATGAACACAAATATTTGCACTGAGCGGGAATCGAACCCGCGCCTCCTACGTAGCGACCGCGTTCACTACCGCTACGCCACGGAGGCTGTCAAGCGGGGCAGCGACTAGCGTCTCTTAATACGTGCGGCTAAGGGACAGGGCTGTTGCTAGCGGGCATCATAAGGCAGAGAATCATGGTGGGCTAATGTCAAAAGGTGTGAAAATATGTATCCATTTGTGTTTCATCTAGAAAAATCATCGTACGACAATCATGACATAAATAACACTCATCATTCGCCTTATTGAAAATTAATATATATTCACGTATATATTTATTGCTATAACAATTTATGTAGGCGTTTTAGATATTAAACACAAACATGACGATTGCTATGAATTTCACTGTAGGCACTTGAATGACGTTAACCTTGCTCGTATATCATCAACAGAGGTAAGCAAGGACGTATTATATGCTCTCAATTGGCCTAAATACTTGTGTTTGTTCTTCAGGGTAGGCAGGAACAAGAGCTTCCCCTGCTGTCATTAAATCTTTCATTTTATCCCACTGGTTTTATTTTATATCGCACTAGTCAGGCCGCCCCGGCTTCTCCCGTGGAGTATTTCAGAACCCCCTATGCCATACCTATATGCCTGCAATTTATTAATTTTAAAAAAAGCTCCCTTTAGTAGTAGCGTATTCATGTATAGCCTATAATCGCCCTCGATTACCGGGCTATTCAATATAACAAGATTTTTTTCCAATTCGAACCAGTAGTTCCTGAGTTCGCCGCGTGGTTCCCGGCAGAGTAGAATTTGGGCCACCCCATCTCCTCCCTTGCGGTGTCGTACAAGGCGACTAAGGGATAGGGCTGTTTAACATCAGACAGATATATACAACTCAGGCTCAGCCTCAGATATAGGTATGGCTCGAGTCAACAACAGTGCCCAATACGGCTCACCCCCTATTACGTGGGACCTAATACAATTACCGGTGAAATGTGGGTGTTCATTCACCTCCGCCTAACCCTCCGGGGATAAAGTCGTGATTGTATGTATGTATGTAGTTCCTGAGATAGAGTTCAACTAAACAAACAAACTCTTCAGATTTATAATATTAATATTTTCTAAACTAATATTATAAAGAGGAAAGATTTGTTTTTTTGTTTGTTTGTTTTTTTGTTTTTTTGTTTGTAACGAATAGGCTCCGAAACTACTGGACCGATTTCAATAATTCTTTCACCTATAGAAAGCTACACTATCTGGGAGTAACATAGGCTATATAACATCACGCTACTACTAAAGGGAGCGGAGCAGTGAGCATAAATGTCAATAAATCGGGCAGATTTCCATACATTCTTTACTAATTCTAATTCTAAACTAATATTATAAAGAGGAAAGATTTGTTTTTTTGTTTGTTTGTTTTTTTGTTTGTAACGAATAGGCTCCGAAACTACTGGACCGATTTCAATAATTCTTTCACCTATAGAAAGCTACACTATCTGGGAGTAACATAGGCTATATAACATCACGCTACTACTAAAGGGAGCGGAGCAGTGAGCATAAATGTCAATAAATCGGGCAGATTTCCATACATTCTTTACTAATATTAGATTTGTATTTTTGTATTCGAGTAAACTCAAGAACTACTGAACCGATTTTAAAAATTCTTTTACCATTAGAAAGCTGCACTATCACTGACTAACATAGGCTATAATTAATTTTCAAAAAAATAGGGATCCTGGATAAAACTTCAATAATGTAACCCAAGGTGTAAAAAAATGACCTAAAAAATTCCTTACATCGCGTACGCTGCGAAAACTATTGAAGATAGAACAAAATAATGTACTGTAGAAATGTAAAACTTAAAAAGGTCTACATAAAAGTCCGCGACAGCATATGTCTATCTAATAAGGGTAGCTCACAATAACCATTTTTATCTTTTACAAATTATAAAAAAAATATGTGTCATTTTCTAAGCTATTTTTAACAATATAGTGTTAAGCCTTATCTGACTAAATACGTTAGATACATTTTACATTTAATGTAGATCAAAATTGCCCTTTACACTGTATAATTATAATGAATATTTTAGAATCTATTGCAGTATGAAAGTAACGCGCGACGATATAAATTCAAGCCGAAATGCCGATCAAAGTCAGATCACGGAATCTATACCTTTATATTAATTCTTATCTAAATAAATCGTTTGGTATTTAAGATTGTTTCAATACCTGTTGATTACTTTTTGAATTATTGAAATCGGAC
This sequence comes from Eilema depressum, assembly GCA_914767945.1. Taxonomy (NCBI): domain Eukaryota; kingdom Metazoa; phylum Arthropoda; class Insecta; order Lepidoptera; family Erebidae; genus Eilema; species Eilema depressum. The sequence goes on from OU612040.1 coordinate 6,669,614, forward strand.
GTTCTATTCAAAAGATATTACGAAATTATAATGTCAATAAATCCGGTAAATTACCATACATTATTTGAAAACTAATTATTATTACGGGCATGGGCTAAAAGGGTGCAACCACGGGTGTTCGAAGTATTTCACGAGCGAAGACAGGGAAGGTCAGCTGAACACAAGATGCAACGGTAACGGGATCCGAATGCGGGATTGGAACCTCCATGTGACGCATCCTGGGTAACGGAGGCATTAACGCCCCTCACCCAGGGGAGGCGCTACCGCCTACGGCAAATACATACAGCAACGGGAACAGCTCTATAGAGGGCTGCTCAAAGGCTTCCCACATGTCCCTCTGACTACGAGGAGGCCCAGTAGAGAGCAGGAAAGGGAAGGGCTGGTCACCGAGCGCGGACGTGAGGATTATAGGTCCGGCCTGCTGTCATCCCTTCACGCCCGTCTCCTCCCTTTCCGGAAATCGATGGGACATCGTGCTTCCCACTTCTGAGAGGGCCATCTTAAAATTGTAGATGGCCCAGGGTCAGCCGGGGGGTGCGGAAAATGTCCTAGGCAATTTTACACTCCAGCAACTGAAGACCCGCGACGGCATGCTGTTTAGTGGGTCCGAATTCCACATGGCACTCCTGATGGCTGACGGGGATGGTATCCGAGGCAATTTTAGCACGAAAGAAAAGTTTGTACGGAATCCGAATTCCACGCGGGCGGAGCCGCGGGCAACAGCTAGTATAATATAAAAATGAATCGTTGAATGTGTTGCTGATCGCAAATCTCGAGAACGGCTGAACCGATTTCGCTAATTCTTTTTTTAGAATATTCCTTGAAGTACGAGGATGGTTCTTACGCTGAGAAAAATTACGCTACTACTTAAAGGAGCGGAGCAGTAATCATAAATGTCAACAAATCTGGCATATTTCCACACTTTACGGGCCTATAGATGACTGAAAGGGGACGGGACTTCGAAATGTGCCATGGACGAAACCGGGGCGGGTCGGCTAGTAGATATAAAGTACTTTCTCTTGTAATGAATGTCGTCGTGAACTAGATCCGATTGCGAGAATATTTCAGATTCTATGTGCATTTCAAATAATGCAATGTGTATGACGCTGATTGCTTCAGAACACTAACGCCCGGTTTCTGATAAACCAACACGATGATCTAATTTTATTATATACTAGCTGTTGCCCGCGGCTCCGCCCGCGTGGAATTCTGATCCCGTTCATCGCTGATTATAGCCTATATGTTAATCCAGGGTATAACCTATATACATAACAAATTTCAACCAAATCGGTCCAGCCGTTTATGCGTGAAAGAGTAACAAACATCCACACATCCACACATCCATTCTCACAAACTTTTACATTTATAATATTAGTAGGATTAGTAGGATGTTTGTCTGTGACCTAAGTAGTGTAAAAAAAGCAGTCACTCGTGTTGCCGACCATGTAAGAATCTTCTATTGCCCTTTTTGAAGAACTCCACATTTTCGTCGTTCTGTAGGTTTTTAACCGACTTCAAAAAATAAGGAGGTTCTCAATTCGTCTGTATGTCTTTTATTATTTTGTAGATGTCATTGGTCTAAAGATTAGTGTATTGCGCATATACAGGTAAACAGTGTGATTGTTAGCGTAACAATCCAAAATGGCGGCGTATAGCAATACTTACGTTAGAAGCAGACCAAACTAGAATGTAGCCAGACTTTAGGACTGCGACGCACTGAGCGGTTTGGCGCTCCAACGAATATGCTAGAGATTCTGGCCGACGATGGTCTCCCTGCCAGCATCTCTAGACAAGTGGCACAATCGCTAGGAGAATAGAGAGAATAGAGTCGCGGGTTCGATTCTAGCTCAGTGCAAATATTTATATGCATGAATATGGCAGTCGCAAGCGTCGCGCGACTGCGGGGCTCCATTCCAATCCATGCTGCACTTGCTCTCTTGCCCTCAGTGCCCTTCCAACTGTACTCTCGAGGACCTGAGTGAGGCAACGGACAATGCTGTAGCCGTGGCCAAGTATTGGGCCAGCAAAATCTTAAATTTTATGAGCCATTGACTCGACGAAGATGAAGAGTATGGCTATTTGGATTGATCTGATCGTGACTCAGAGGAAATCTTCGGGTGCGACTGGGATTGACGCTAGAATGATGAAGAAGAAGAATAGTCAAAGTATGAGGTCCGTATTTTGAGTTTCTGACAATCGTAAACATATATGTCAATCCTATACTTTGAATGTTCTATTCTACTAACGAATTGCCACTTATCTAGGGGGCACGTATCCCCAAAACTTGGAGGTGAGTCAGGCGCTGAGATCGCTCAACGACCTCCGTCCTCTAGAGCGCAGGCCTGAGGGTGACAGGACTGACTGGAGAGCCTGTCTGTCACTTTAGCAGTAGCAGCCGAGGTAGCGGTAGCTCCTCCCCCCCCCCCCCCCCCATTTTCTGGAGATTAGAATACCGTGCTTCCCACACTCGAGGGCACAACTCGGGGGAACTCTGAGTGTGACTCGCACCTGTCCTTTTTTTTTATCGTGCGAAAAATCCCCACGGAAACCCCCCCCGCCGCTGGAGCCGGAGGAGGAGGTTATGTCCCCGTCTGTGGGCCGTCAGTTGCCGGAGGTGAGATTGTCGTAGCCTCGCACCCCGGCCGACCCAGGGCAATATCTCTCGATCTGGCTCTCTTCCGGTGTGGGGACCACAGAGTCCCCAACTCGCCCCCGGGTATGGCGACTCGCAGCTGTCCAGTTTTTGTTTAATATTGTTACTAAACGACTGACGTCTTACCTCCTAACGCCCGAAACAAAACGCCAAGTGTGTACTCACCCTAACGGTAACATTTGCCATTTAGTTTAATTTATACGTTCGCTGTGCCGCCTGCACCGATTTCATAATATAATTATGGTGAGAAGTCGACCTGTGGGGACCGCGCTAATGTCTTTGATATTATATTATGAGCTTATGTGCAAACGTCTGATCGCTAGTTATACCTCGGGACACGTATCTTGGACCTAAATCGAGACTAACGAGGCCCTGGCGAGCGCAGATTGTTTTGTAATAATCTATGCTTGGGGAATTTGAGCTCGTCCACCGCAGTAGCACCCCGTGCTATCCTCAAAAGATCAAAAAAACGTGTACTGCGCATATAGAGCACATTTTAAGTTCAAGATATCGCCAGCAATAGATTCGTAGTGTTCTTGTTCTTAAACCGACTTCAAAAAAGGAGGAGGTTCTCAATTCATCAGAATGTTTCCCTCATCCTACAGTCCCGGGTCCTTTAAGCGGGGCGTGAAGAAGCATCTGATGAGGCGGTCAAGCAGAGTGCCACCATGGTAACATGGTACGTGTCTATAATGGTGACTCTCTTTTCTGAGACTTTGCGTTTAGCTTGCCATCAGGCGAGGTGAAGTCAAAGTGTTCTGTATTAAAAAAAAAAGAGTAAACCATTTTTATGAACACAAAGGAACCCTTTCACCAAGACTCCGTTATCTCCTTGTCTTTCTATCTGTCTGTCTGTCACCGGGCTCTCGTATTAACAAACGTGATTTTAAGAGGTACTAGATAATCGCACAGAACCGTTCGCGCGTGTATCCAACTCGCACTTGCCATGTTTTTTGTTTAGAAGAGTATTTTATAACGATGATTCAAATTAAAATGTTCTCTGACGTTCTTAAAAAGAAATGTTATGGAGATCTTCGGATATAGACGATTGGAACTCTTCAATAAAGTAGGTGAGATGGGCACTTGAATTTGGAGTGGTACACAGAAACCTGATGAGAGTGATGGTGAGATGACTGATGAGTAATGAGTTTTTGTATTTCGTAATCTCATTGTATGACGGCTACATGAAGTTTGTAGTCTCAGATTGTAGTCATAACTCGGTACCATTTTTTTAGTTCTTTATATTCAGTTTAGTAAATAGTTAGCTAATAAATAGAAATACCTAATTGTTATATGATTACTTACAAATTATCAAGAATTATTATCCTGACTTAGTATAGTACTGCGACCTTGTATAACGTCATATTCTAACAATTATGTAATTATTTCGATATCCCTTTCTCTGGACTCAATAGCTAACTTTGCTTGACCTTTATTTAAAACTGGCTTCTATGCTCCTGCGCACAGTACCGATGTTGTAGAACGAATGTCCTAGTTTAGAAATGAATACTTGTACCTAAACTCGAATTCGCTGTGATTGTGACTGAATATTTCCCGTTCCCGCGGGAATTTTGGGATAAATTATATGTATAAACATTCTTGGGTAACTATGAAATATCTGGTCAAAATTTCAAGTCACTCCATCGAATACTTTTATAGCGACAGCAAAAATACAGCTACTGAATTCTTATAGAAATTCATAGACAAATATGCTCACAACTATTTTCCTATAAGTTAAGCAGAGACAACAGTTCCCCTTTTGAATCTATCTTTTCTTACATACTTCGTGGGCTTCCCCTATCCAATTTTACAGAACATAAATCAACAAACCTATAGACATGCATGTCTATTGATATATTCTGAATATTGAGGATCTCTAACCACATATATTTTATACATACATACAATCATGCCTTTATCCCCGGAGGGTTAGGCAGAGGTGAATTAACACCCACATTTCACCAATCATTATATTAGATCCCACATAACAGGGGGTAAACCTACCGTATTTCAGGCACTATTGTTGGCTCGAACCATGCATCTGAGGCTGAGCTGATATTTTTTACAATTGAATAATTTTAACTATCAACAATATGTACCTAATAAAAACTTTAAAATATAAATACGTAATTATTAATTTGATATGGTAACAAAGCGGAAGACTTATTTTCCGGGCGCCAACACAACCTTGGCAGCCTTTACTTGGTACGTAAATAGAAAAAAAAATCACGGATTTCGGCCAAGGCGTGGCGGTTGTAAAAAGTTTCATACGTTTAAAAATAATAATTAGGCACTGACAGCCCGGAAGTTGGCTCGAGGCAAAAGTATCCAATTAAAAATGTAGATTGCATATTGTTTGTGTCTACTGTTTGACTTTGATTAATTAAAAAATATATAATGTAGAGATGGTATCGTACCTCACGATAATCGATTATTTTGCATAACTTGAATCGATAAATCGAGAAATGTAGTCAACATTTCTCGATTTAGCGATATGTATATTTTTTGCATCGTAATATTTATTGAATGTTACTATGTTAAGGTCGCCGATTTAAAATTTGAACTTGACATTTGCAATTGTATAATAGGAGCGATTATCTTGAGTTTGTTTAAAGTGATTGCGCCAACTACCGATTTGACATAATCGATTTTATTGTTCGAAATCGCGATTGAAATAGTTGTTTGAAAAGTCAATGTTCTTTAGATTATGCAATCGAGTGTGCTATCGAGATACAGATGAAGGAAAACAAAGAAAATAAGTTTACCATTTCATTTATTCACTCATCCTCGCCTCTCTTTTAGCCTGTTTATGTATATTTTTTATATAATTTATTTACAAACCGAAACACATTGAGTATTTTTTGGTATCTAAAATTCTATCACAGTTTACCAAGCGTGACCTTGGAGACCATGCGCGTATCCGAGGGAACCATGGCTGATGGCGGCGTAGGGGGCGGCGTGGGCGATGACGGGAGCGTGGACCACGGGGGCGGGGTGGGTTTGGCTGAGGGACTGGCTAACGACAGTCTTGCTGGCAGCGAGGGCAGGGGCAGCGACCACACCATGGGCACCGTAACCTGCGCCGTAACCGGCACCGTATCCAGCGACGACACCACCGGCGGCATAACCGGTAGCGAGACCAGCGCCGTAACCGGCGGCCAGGCCGTGACCGGCGTAGGCGGCGACTGGGGCGTGACCAACGATCTGCTTAGCGAGGATGGGGGCAACACCGGCGGCGGCACCGTCGAGTTGAGCCTCGTGGGTCTTGACGGCATCGACCGCTTGCCAAGAGTGGTCTTCAGCGGCGTTCACAGCCTGTCCCTGGAGCTCGGAAGCCTGGTCGTGGTATTCACGGGCGGCATCGACGGCAGCGCGGGCGTGGTCGTTGGCATCAACATGGGCATCGATGGCGGCGCCAGCGATGTCTCCGGGGGAGATGGTGGGTAGGGCAGGGGCGGCGTGGGCGACAGCCAAGGGGGCGCCGACGGCTACGGCACCGTGGCCGAGGCCGAGCCCAGAGTAGCCGAGGCCGGAGTAGCCTAGGCCGACTCCATGACCATAGGGGCCTGCGAGCAGACCAGAGGGCGCAGCTGCGGCGCAGGCGAGGACGGCGGCGACAATCTGCGAAACAAAACTCCGATTATAACTTCCATGTTACATCACAAATCGATATTTAGGTCATCGATAAATCGATGACAATCCATGTTTGTCACATCACTAGCACAATCACTGAACACTTCGGACAATATATGCTTTATAATTTTTAAAGAATTTATTGTTTACTATTTAAATTTGACCACTATTAAATCATTATTTGTTATGCCAAATGAGAACTAACCAGAACTCTCATCGTGCACTTCTGTTGTAGACTGCGCGAAGGCTACTGAATGCTCTCAATTGGTTGCGGCAGGTTTTTATACCAATGCAATGTGCCTGTGCTTTGTACGTAAAAAAAGTAAGTGGTCTACATTCAAGGGCGGGAAGGGTGTATAGGAAGCGTACATTTTTGACTGATAGTTTCGTGTGTATGTAGATAGGAAATGGCCGGTAACTTTTTAAGAACTCTGTGCGTTCGGTATTTGAATTTCAGTTAAATTGTTGAAATTGTATTCGATTATTCAAATAATTAATTTAAATGTTTTATTGGCATTATGTTAATATTGTTGCAACGAAAAAAAAAATGTGTATGCAGTTAATTGCAGTTTTAAAAGATGGCGGACTGAATGGCAAAGCAATTTTTTGCTATTTCTTTTATTTTATATATTTTAGAAGTTTACTTACTTAGATTGCAAATGTGATTTTTTTAAACCATGTACAAACTACTACAATGCAGACATGAAAAATAATGAGCTACTTTATAGAAAGCGTACCTAATGCCTAAGTGTGTTTACTTATGTGCAATGTAATTGAAGTAATTTTCCATAAAAATGTAAATAAAATTTAAATGTGTTTTTATTGTTATAAAGTCACTTATAAATATGTATTAAGCTCTATTTTATATACAAAACTCAGTTGAACTTTTCTTTATAGTTCAAATCAATATAAGTGCTAAATAAAAGTTAATTTTTAATTTTAATATTCAAACAAGATGACGACTAATGCATTTCTTATCATAACTGTCAAAGGTTGGCTATTTTTCAATTTTAATTTAGTATTGTTTACTCAATCACTACGTATAATATTATATTAAATGCAATCTCAAAATATGTTTTGATTCTTGAGTCGAGAAATAATTCCATAATATGATTGGTCTAGATAGCGCTGTCTTAGATATTTATTTGTTTTCAGCTAAGTTTCTATATTGTCATCAAAAGTTGTTCCCCAAAAATGGTAGATCTATCGCCAGATATATTGATTACTAGCTTTTGCCCGCGGCTCCGCCCGCGTGGATGTCGGTTATCGCGACCAAACATAGCCTATGTCCTTTCTCAAGGTCTAATTTACCCTTCATCAAAATCGGTTCAGTGGTTTAGGCGTGAAAGCGTAACAGACGGACAGACAGAGTTACTTTCGCATTTATAATATTAGTATGATTGTCCGTAGATTAGTTAGGTACTGTTAGTTAAAACTGACTTACGTGAGGTTACTTGTGATAAAGCATGAATAAAGTAGATCTATCGCCAAGAATTTTGGTGACAGATCTACTATTTTTCTAACAAACCTGATTTTTTAACTGATAGTTTTGTGTGTATGTAGATAGGAAATGGCCGGGTAACTTTTTTAGAACTCTGTGCGTTCGGTATTTGAATTTCAGTAAAATTATTGAAGTTGTGTTCGATTATTCAAATAAGTAATTAATTTAAATATTTTATTGGCATTATGTTAATATTGTTGCAAGTCAAAAAAAATGTGTATGCAGTTTTAAGAGATGGCAGTCTGAAATCCAAAGCATATATTTTTTGCTATTTCTTTTTATTATTTCAGAAGTTTACTTTTATGCTTAGATTGCAAATGTGTTTTTTGTAACATGTACAGACTACTACAATTCAGGCATGCAAAATAATGAATACGTTTGGCGGATAGCGTACCTAATAAGTGTTTTTACTTACATGCCACGTAATTTTACAAAAAAATGTGTTTTTCTTGTTTTACTTTACATATAAATATTTATTAAGTGTTTTTTCGTGTTTTACATATAAATATTTATCAAACTCTATTTTATTTATATACAAAGCTTAGTTGAACTTAGCTTTATAGTTCAAATCAATATAAGTGCTAATTAAAAGTTAATTTTTAATTTTAATATTCAAACAAGATGGCGACTAATGCATTTCTTATCATAACTGTCAAAGGTTGGCTATATTTCAATTTCAATTTAGTATCGTTTACTCAATCACTAACTATAATATAAGTACTATATGCAATTTAAAAATAGGTGTATGCGTTAACGGTCTACTTTTGATTTTAGATCTCTAGACAGCCATTCCAGCTCTGAATTGCAAGTTTACCAGTGAAAACGTATTGTTTTCTTTGGATGTTATTTTTATAACAATGATATTTCTAAACGCTTTAAAAACTGAAATAGTGTAGACGAGAGGGTCTAGTCCAGTCCACTGCTGGACTAGATTGATTCGATGGACTATTAGACTGGAATAATGTGACCCGGGTATTAATGTAGGGCTTAGTCCTACTGGATATCCCAGATTAAATTAAAAAATATGTTCTGATGGATAGCCATCAGAACATACAGCTACAATATTATGCATGTATTATACATAAATAAACCTTCCTCTTGAATCACTCTATCTATTAAAAAAACCGCTTCAAAATCCGTTGCGTAGTTTTGAAGATTTAAGCATAGGTACATATGGACGGACAGACAGCGACAGCGACTTTGTTTTATAATATGTAGTGATGTATGTAATGAAATGACAGAAATAATGTCCATATTATGTATGGGTTTAAATAGCGCTCTGGTCTTATGGTATGATAATCGAGGGTGACCGCGTACGACAATTGCAGACGGCTTCTCAATGGTCCCCTTCTCCTTAACGGATAATATTGATTTATTTAGTGTCCGTGAAACGGACACTGCCGTTGTAAATAGGCACTTACGTTAAATAGATCTGTTGCCAAGAATTTTGGTAATGGATCTACTATTTTACAGACAGACCCTTAAAAAACTACCATTGAAATTTTTACATTCGAACTTTTTGATCCAAACCCATCGAGTTCTCATGCTTCTAACCTACCATTTTTCTCACCATAACATCACATAATCTAAGTTAACCTTGACCGACCTGCCGTTCGTTACCTACTCTTGCCCCAAAACCTGAAGTTTTCTCACTGTCATGTCATCATCATCATTTTATAGATGAAAGAAAACAAAAAAATAATTTTACTATTTTTCGTTTATTCGCTCATCCTCGCCTGTTCATATATTTATTTTTTTATTTAATTTATTTACAAACCGAAACACATTGAGTATTTTTTGGTATCTAAATTTTATCACAGTTTACCAAGCGTGACCTTGGAGACCATGCGCGTATCCGAGGGAACCATGGCTGATGGCGGCGTAGGGGGCGGCGTGGGCGAAGGTCACGGGAGCGTGGACCACGGGGGCGGGGTGGGTTTGGCTGAGGGACTGGCTAACGACAGTCTTGCTGGCAGCGAGGGCGGGGGCAGCGACCACACCGTGGGCACCGTAACCTGCACCGTAACCGGCACCGTATCCGGCGACGAGACCACCGGCGGCGTAACCGGTAGCCAGACCAGCGCCGTAACCGGCGGCCAGACCGTGACCGGCGTAGGCGGCAACTGGGGCGTGACCAGCGATCTGCTTAGCGAGGATGGGGGCAACACCGGCGGCGGCACCGTCGAGTTGAGCCTCGTGGGTCTTGACGGCATCGACCGCTTGCCAAGAGTGGTCTTCAGCGGCGTTCACAGCCTGTCCCTGGAGCTCGGAAGCCTGGTCGTGGTATTCACGGGCGGCATCGACGGCAGCGCGGGCGTGGTCGTTGGCATCAACATGGGCATCGATGGCGGCGCCAGCGATGTCTCCGGGGGAGATGGTGGGGAGGGCAGGGGCGGCGTGGGCGACAGCCAAGGGGGCGGCGACGGCTACGGCACCGTGGCCAAGGCCGAGCCCGGAGTAACCGAGCCCGGAGTAGCCGAGGCCGACTCCATGACCATAGGGGCCTGCGAGCAGACCAGAGGGCGCAGCTGCGGCGCAGGCGAGGACGGCGGCGACAATCTGCGAAACAAAACCCGATTATAACTTCCATGTTACATCACAAATCGATTTCTAGGTCATCGATATCGATGACAATCCATGTTTGTCACATCACTAGCACAACCACTGAACACTTAGAACAATATTATGCTTTATAATTTTTTTAAGAATTTATTGTTTATTATTTAAATTTTACCACTATTAAATCATTATTTGTTATGCCAAATGAGAACTAACCAGGAATCTCATCGTGCACTTCTGTTGCAGACTGCGCGAAAGCTACTGAATGCTCTCAATTGGTTGCGGCACGTTTTTATACCAATGCAGTGTGCTTGTGCTCTGTGAGTGACATGTACGCGGTCGGAGCCGAGGGCAACAGCTAGCGGTGGTAATATCCCGTCGAGTTTGGTTGACTCCGAGCTAAGGTGTACTCGCTAACTAATTTTTCAATCCTCGTGATCCTGGATGGGATACATCGTGGCCAAAGACAAGTTATATCATTATTGTAATGTCATAGGTGTTTAATACGTATAAAAATTACTTTGAAAGGTTCCTTTATATGGAAAGGTAGTTCACAAGGTCGTTCAACTCCGGGCTTCAATTTCCGCTCAGTGCAAATATTTGTATAGTTAAATAATGTCTACTTTCATTGATCAGTCTGTGTGTATGAAATCAGTTACTATAAATCGTATATACTAACTAGTGGCTGCCTGCGACTTCGAACGCGTGGGGTTCGTTTTACCCCCTAAGTTTGTAAAATCCGTTCTTAGCGGATGTCTTTTTTGCCGCCTCCGCCGCCGGAGCCAGTGGAGGAGGTTATGACTTGGTTGCCGGAGGTGAGGTTGTCGTAGACATATCCCTCGCACCCCGGCCGACTCAGGGCCATATCTTTCGATCCGGCCCTCTTCCGGTGTGGGGACCACAGAGTACCTAACGCGCTCCCGGGTATGGGACCCGCCGCCGCCGCCGCCGCGGCCTGCTTCTGCTAGGGTGACAGGCGGCTCTACCCGTCACCCCCAGACCTGCGCTCATGGGGGATGGAGGTCATCCTGCGACCTCCGACGCCCGAGTTGCCGCCGCTCATCGCGGGCTGCGCGGTTAGCGATTCTCCTCCGCTTGCGGGCCGCAAGGTCTACGTTTCTCCTTCACGAGCATTCTTAGCAGATATCTACGCCCTATAAGGCAAATTTCAAATTGGTAGGCGTTATGGTTTCTGAGATTTCGTGATTAATCAGTGAGCGGTATTTCTCTTTTATAGATATACTAGCTGTTGCTCGCGGCTCCACCCGCGTGGATGTCGGTTATCGCGACCAAACATAGCCTTTGTCCTTTCTCAAGGTCTAATCTATCTCTGTACCAAATCTCATCAAAATAGGTTCAGTGGTTAAGGCGTGAAAATGTAACAGACAGACAGACGGATAGACAGAGTTACTTTTGCATTTATAATATTAATATGGATAGACATACCATACATAACGTTGTGTATATGTCCTGGCATATTATTATTTATTTATTTTATTTATAAACTGTTATTCAAACTCATTGACTCAAACTCACCTAGTTCTCATGTTTCAGACCTACCATTTTTATTTACATATAACATCACATAACCGACTCAACCTTGACCGACCTGCCTACTTTAATTTACTTTATGTAAATCGATTTAAAAAGAGAAAACAGAATCGACTTCGGGCGGGACTCGAACCCGCGATCTTTCCCTCACAAGGGGATTGCTCTGACCACTAAGCCACCGAAACCCGCACGATTTGAATAATCAGCATAATAAATGCTTCAAAATTTCATTCAATTAGGTACTTTGTCCGCAAAGTACTTACTAGATGCTCTCGACAGGTTGCAGCAGCGTGCGGTCCGCATTATTGGGAATCCTGAGGTCACCAACACCCTCGAGCCCTTGCAGTTGCGTAGAGATGTTGCCACACGGTAAAATACCGCCAAAGATGCCTCTTTGGCGGTATTTTACCGTCTCTACCATGGTGAATGTTCTGATGAGCTCTTCCAACTAATCCCACCCTCTTCTTTCCTATATAGGACAACACGTGCAGGACTTAGATGCCACCCGCATACGGTGCAGAATATTCCATCAAGAATAATAATAATAATAATAATAATAATAATAAATCTTTATTTGCGAGAGAACCAAGCGGTTCGGCGACTCCTTCTTCTGCCGCACCATTAAGTCTTGGAATTCCTTACCAGTTCACGTGTTTCCCTCCTCCTAAAGTCCCGGGTCCTTTAAGCGGGGCGTGAAAAAGCATCTGATGAGGCCGTCAAGCTGAGTGCCACCATCGTAACATGGTACATGTCTGTAATGGTGACCCTCTTTTCAGAGACTTTGCTTTCAGCTTACCATCAGGCGAGGCGAAGTCAAATTGACGTGTCCTATATAAAAAAAAAAAGATCATTCGTTCCACTTGCCAAAACATACCATAGAAAGTTTTTCCTTGTATTTTCAGTGGTTTTAGGGCTTCACAGCAAAGTCTTCTAAGCCCAGAACAACATAACCTTTATCATGCACAAAATCTCCACGGATGGAGGTTGTGTCAGACTCGAACTGACTAAAACACACGCCGTCTGTGGGCCGTCGATTGCCGGAGGTGAGATTGTCGTAGTCATGCCGGCCGGCCCAGGGCCATATCTCTCGATCTGGCCCTTTTCCGGTGTGGCGACCGCAGAGTCTCCAACTCGTCCCCGGGTATGGGGAGGCCCGCAGTGTCAACCACCGCCGTGGCCTGCTTCTGCTAGGGTGACAGGAGGCCCCATTCGGCACCCCCAGGCCTGCACTCATGGGGGACGGAGGTCATTCTGCGACCTCTGATGCCCGAGTTGCCTCTGATCGACGCGGGCCGCGCGATTTGCGATACTCCTTCGCTCCCACTCCGCCGTCTCCTTCACGAGCGTTACTTACTCGCAGAAGGAGGCGCCGGCAGCCCATGCATTCGCGCTGTGAACCATCGCCCCGAGCAAGGTGGCGAGCATGAGAACTCTCACTCCCAGGGCCACCACCAGCTCCCATCTCGGCGTCTCCCACGCCGGGCACTCGATGAGAGCGTGCAGCGCCGAGTTCTCGCTCGCATCTCACTGATGGCACTCGAACGCGCTGGTTCGGGAAAGAGCCAACTCTTTCCCGATCCAGCGCAGATACCGCCCAAAGCTCCGGTGCCCGATGATATAATCTGCGTCAGTCGTTACGAGAGGTCGCCGTATGGCCTCTAGCCGAGTGGCTAGAGAGGCAATTCAATCACCATCATGAGAGAGTCCCCATGATGGTGATTGTACTGTACTGGGGATTTTAATGTATAACTTACGTAATGAGAAAGAAAAAATATCCATATTACGTTTGTGTTTATAGCGCTGTAGTCTGACAAAAATATATTTTTTATCAGCAAAGTTTAAAACTCCAAATGGTAGATCTATCGCCAAATATATCCATTATTTATTATCCGTGAAATATGTAGGCACTTATGTTAGGTTACTTGTGATGAAGCACGAAAATCATCCCGTACATAGATCAGTTGCCAAGAATTTTGGCGGCAGATCTATTATTTTGCAAACAAACTCTATTATTCTGGCGACAGCTTAAATCTCACCTTTTAAAAACTACATACTTACCATTGAAACTATTTCATTGAAACTTTTTGATTCAAGCCTACCGAGTTCTCATGCTTCTACCATTTTTCACATATAACATCACATAACTAAGATGACCTTGACCGAACTGCCTACTCATTTGCTTTATATACAAGTACTTGATATATCTCGGTACTCGTTCGTTACACTTGCCCAAAACCTTAACCTCACCTCACTGTCGTCATCATTGATGAAAGAAAACAAGAAAATTAGTTTACTATTTTTCATTTACTCACTCATCCTCGCCTCTCTTTTAGCCTGTTTATATTTATTTTTTATATAATTTATTTACAAACCGAAACACATTGAGTATTTTTTGGTATCTAAATTCTATCACAGCGTTTACCAAGCGTGACCTTGGAGACCATGTGCGTATCCGAGGGAACCATGGCTGATGGCGGCGTAGGGGGCGGCGTGGGCGAAGGTCACGGGAGCGTGGACAACGGGGGCGGGGTGGGTTTGGCTGAGGGACTGGCTAACGACAGTCTTGCTGGCAGCGACCACTCCGTGGGCACCGTAACCTGCGCCGTAACCGGCACCGTATCCAGCGACGAGACCACCGGCGGCGTAACCGGTAGCCAGACCAGCGCCATAACCGGCGGCCAGACCGTGACCGGCGTAGGCGGCGACTGGGGCGTGACCAGCGATCTGCTTAGCGAGGATGGGGGCAACACCGGCGGCGGCACCGTCGAGTTGAGCCTCGTGGGTCTTGACGGCATCGACCGCTTGCCAAGAGTGGTCTTCAGCGGCGTTCACAGCCTGTCCCTGGAGCTCAGAAGCCTGGTCGTGGTATTCACGGGCGGCATCGACGGCAGCGCGGGCGTGGTCGTTGGCGTCAACATGGGCATTGATGATGGCGCCAGCGATGTCTCCGGGGGAGATGGTGGGGAGGGCAGGGGCGGCGTGGGCGACAGCCAAGGGGGCGGCGACGGCTACGGCACCGTGGCCAAGGCCGAGCCCGGAGTAACCGAGGCCGGAGTAGCCGAGGCCGACTCCATGACCATAGGGGCCTGCGAGCAGACCAGAGGGCGCAGCTGCGGCGCAGGCGAGGACGGCGGCGACAATCTGCGAAACAAAACCCGATTATAACTTCCATGTTGCATCACAAATCGATTTCTAGATCATCGATAGCGATGACAATCCATGTTTGTCACATCACTAGCACAACCACTGAACACTTGGAACAATATTATGCTTTATAATTTTTTAAAGAATTTATTATTTAAATTTTACCACTATTAAATAATTATTTGTTATGCCAAATGAGAACTAACCAGGAATCTCATCGTGCACTTCTGTTGCAGACTGCGCGAAGGCTACTGAATGCTCTCAATTGGTTGCGGCAGGTTTTTATACCAATGCAGTGTGCCTGTGCTCTGTGAGTGACATGTACGCGGTCGGAGCCGACGGCAACAGCTAGCGGTGGTAATATCCCGTCGAGTCTGGTTAACTCCGAGCTAAGGTGTACTTGCTAACTAATTTTTCAATCCTCGTGATCCTGGATGGGTAATATCGTGGCCAAAGACAAGTAATATCATCATTGTATTGTCATAGGTGTTTAATACGTATAAAAATTACTTTGAAAGGTTCCTTTATATGGATAGGTAGTTCACAAGGTCGTTCAACTCCGGGCTTCAATTTCCGCTCAGTGCAAATATTTGTATAGTTAAATAATGTCTACTTTCATTGATCAGTCTGTGTGTATGAAATCAGTTACTATAAGTCGTATATACTAACTAGTGGCTGCCTCCGACTTCGAACGCGTGGGGTTCGATTTACCCCCTTAGTTCGTAAAATCCGTTCATAGCGGATGTCTTTTTTGCCGCCCCCGCCGCCGGAGCCAGTGGAGGAGGTTATGACCGACTTGAACCGACTAAAACGCACGTCATCTGTGGGCCGTCGGTTGCCGGAGGTGAGGTAGTCGTAGACATATCCCTCGCACCCCGGCCGACTCAGGGCCATATCTTTCGATCCGGCCCTCTTCCGGTGTGGGGACCACAGAGTCCCTAACGCGCTCCCGGGTATGGGACCCGCCGCCGCCGCCGCCGCGGCCTGCTTCTGCTAGGGTGACAGGCGCCTCTACCCGTCACCCCCAGACCTGCGCTCATGGGGGATGGAGGTCATCCTGCGACCTC
The DNA here is from genome assembly GCA_914767945.1 of Eilema depressum. Taxonomy (NCBI): domain Eukaryota; kingdom Metazoa; phylum Arthropoda; class Insecta; order Lepidoptera; family Erebidae; genus Eilema; species Eilema depressum. Next base: position 6,685,722 of record OU612040.1, read on the forward strand.
CGACGCCCGAGTTGCCGCCGCTCATCGCGGGCTGCGCGGTTAGCGATTCTCCTCCGCTTGCGGGCCGCAAGGTCTACGTTTCTCCTTCACGAGCATTCTTAGCAGATATCTACGCCGTATAAGGCAAATTTCAAATTGGTAGGTGTCATGGTTTCGGAGATTTCGTGATTAATCAGTGAGCGGTATTTCTCTTTTATAGATATACTAGCTGTTGCTCGCGGCTCCACCAGCGTGGATGTCGGTTATCGCGACCAAACATAGCCTTTGTCCTTTCTCAAGGTCTAATCTATCTCTGTACCAAATCTCATCAAAATAGGTTCAGTGGTTAAGGCGTGAAAATGTAACAGACAGACAGACGGATAGACAGAGTTACTTTTGCATTTATAATATTAATATGGATAGATTATTCTACATAACGTTGTGTATATGTCCTGGCATATTATTATTTATTTATTTTATTTATAAACTGTTATTCAAACTCATTGACTCAAACTCACCTAGTTCTCATGTTTCAGACCTACCATTTTTATTTACATATAACATCACATAACCGACTCAACCTTGACCGACCTGCCTACTTTAATTTACTTTATGTAAATCGATTTAAAAAGAGAAAACAGAATCGACTTCGGGCGGGACTCGAACCCGCGATCTTTCCCTCACAAGGGGATTGCTCTGACCACTAAGCCACCGAAACCCGCACGATTTGAATAATCAGCATAATAAATGCTTCAAAATTTCATTCAATTAGGTACTTTGTCCGCAAAGTACTTACTAGATGCTCTCGACAGGTTGCAGCAGCGTGCGGTTCGCATTATTGGGAATCCTGAGGTCACCAACACCCTCGAGCCCTTGCAGTTGCGTAGAGATGTTGCCACACGATAAAATACCGCCAAAGATGCCTCTTTGGCGGTATTTTACCGTCTCTACCATGGTGAATGTTCTGATGAGCTCTTCCAACTAATCCCACCCTCTTCTTTCCTATATAGGACAACACGTGCAGGACTTAGATGCCACCCGCATACGGTGCAGAATATTCCATCAAGAACCAAGCGGTTCGGCGACTCCTTCTTCTGCCGCACTATTAAGTCTTGGAATTCCTTACCAGTTCACGTGTTTCCCTCCTCCTACAGTCCCGGGTCCTTTAAGCGGGGCGTGAAAAAGCATCTGATGAGGCCGTCAAGCTGAGTGCCACCATCGTAACATGGTACATGTCTGTAATGGTGACCCTCTTTTCAGAGACTTTGCTTTCAGCTTACCATCAGGCGAGGCGAAGTCAAATTGACGTGTCCTATATAAAAAAAAAAAAAGATCATTCGTTCCACTTGCCAAAACATACCATAGAAAGTTTTTCCTTGTATTTTCAGTGGTTTTAGGGCTTCACAGCAAAGTCTTCTAAGCCCAGAACAACATAACCTTTATCATGCACAAAATCTCCACGGATGGAGGTTATGTCAGACTCGAACTGACTAAAACACACGCCGTCTGTGGGCCGTCGATTGCCGGAGGTGAGATTGTCGTAGTCATGCCGGCCGGCCCAGGGCCATATCTCTCGATCTGGCCCTTTTCCGGTGTGGCGACCGCAGAGTCTCCAACTCGTCCCCGGGTATGGGGAGGCCCGCAGTGTCAACCACCGCCGTGGCCTGCTTCTGCTAGGGTGACAGGAGGCCCCATTCGGCACCCCCAGGCCTGCACTCATGGGGGACGGAGGTCATTCTGCGACCTCTGATGCCCGAGTTGCCTCTGATCGACGCGGGCCGCGCGATTTGCGATACTCCTTCGCTCCCACTCCGCCGTCTCCTTCACGAGCGTTACTTACTCGCAGAAGGAGGCGCCGGCAGCCCATGCATTCGCGCTGTGAACCATCGCCCCGAGCAAGGTGGCGAGCATGAGAACTCTCACTCCCAGGGCCACCACCAGCTCCCATCTCGGCGTCTCCTTCGCCGGGCACTCGATGAGAGCGTGCAGCGCCGAGTTCTCGCTCGCATCTCACTGATGGCACTCGAACGCGCTGGTTCGGGAAAGAGCCAACTCTTTCCCGATCCAGCGCAGATACCGCCCAAAGCTCCGGTGCCCGATGATATAATCTGCGTCAGTCGTTACGAGAGGTCGCCGTATGGCCTCTAGCCGAGTGGCTAGTGAGGCAATTCAATCACCATCATGAGAGAGTCCCCATGATGGTGATTGTACTGTACTGGGGATTTTAATGTATAACTTACGTAATGAGAAAGAAAAAATATCCATATTACGTTTGTGTTTATAGCGCTGTAGTCTGACAAAAATAATTATATTTTTTATCAGCAAAGTTTAAAACTCCAAATGGTAGATCTATCGCCAAATATATCCATTATTTATTATCCGTAAAATATGTAGGCACTTATGTTAGGTTACTTGTGATGAAGCACGAAAATCATCCCGAACATAGATCAGTTGCCAAGAATTTTGGCGGCAGATCTATTATTTTGCAAACAAACTCTATTATTCTGGCGACAGCTTAAATCTCACCTTTTAAAAACTACATACTTACCATTGAAACTATTTCATTGAAACTTTTTGATTCAAGCCTACCGAGTTCTCATGCTTCTACCATTTTTCACATATAACATCACATAACTAAGATGACCTTGACCGAACTGCCTACTCATTTGCTTTATATACAAGTACTTGATATATCTCGGTACTCGTTCGTTACACTTGCCCAAAACCTTAACCTCACCTCACTGTCGTCATCATTATCTTATAGATGAAAGAAAACAAGAAAATTAGTTTACTATTTTTCATTTACTCACTCATCCTCGCCTCTCTTTTAGCCTGTTTATATTTATTTTTTATATAATTTATTTACAAACCGAAACACATTGAGTATTTTTTGGTATCTAAATTCTATCACAGCGTTTACCAAGCGTGACCTTGGAGACCATGTGCGTATCCGAGGGAACCATGGCTGATGGCGGCGTAGGGGGCGGCGTGGGCGAAGGTCACGGGAGCGTGGACAACGGGGGCGGGGTGGGTTTGGCTGAGGGACTGGCTAACGACAGTCTTGCTGGCAGCGACCACTCCGTGGGCACCGTAACCTGCGCCGTAACCGGCACCGTATCCAGCGACGAGACCACCGGCGGCGTAACCGGTAGCCAGACCAGCGCCATAACCGGCGGCCAGACCGTGACCGGCGTAGGCGGCGACTGGGGCGTGACCAGCGATCTGCTTAGCGAGGATGGGGGCAACACCGGCGGCGGCACCGTCGAGTTGAGCCTCGTGGGTCTTGACGGCATCGACCGCTTGCCAAGAGTGGTCTTCAGCGGCGTTCACAGCCTGTCCCTGGAGCTCGGAAGCCTGGTCGTGGTATTCACGGGCGGCATCGACGGCAGCGCGGGCGTGGTCGTTGGCATCAACATGGGCATCGATGGCGGCGCCAGCGATGTCTCCGGGGGAGATGGTGGGGAGGGCAGGGGCGGCGTGGGCGACAGCCAAGGGGGCGGCGACGGCTACGGCACCGTGGCCAAGGCCGAGCCCGGAGTAACCGAGGCCGGAGTAGCCGAGGCCGACTCCATGACCATAGGGGCCTGCGAGCAGACCAGAGGGCGCAGCTGCGGCGCAGGCGAGGACGGCGGCGACAATCTGCGAAACAAAACCCCGATTATAACTTCCATGTTATATCACAAATCGATTTCTAGGTCATCGATATCGATGACAATCCATGTTTGTCACATCACTAGCACAACCACTGAACACTTGGAACAATATATGCTTTATAATTTTTTGAGAATTTATTGTTTATTATTTAAATTTGACCACAATTAAATCATTATTTGTTATGCCAAATGAGAACTAACCAGGAATCTCATCGTGCACTTCTGTTGCAGACTGCGCGAAAGCTACTGAATGCTCTCAATTGGTTGCGGCACGTTTTTATACCAATGCAGTGTGCTTGTGCTCTGTGAGTGACATGTACGCGGTCGGAGCCGAGGGCAACAGCTAGCGGTGGTAATATCCCGTCGAGTTTGGTTAACTCCGAGCTAAGGTGTACTCGCTAACTAATTTTTCAATACTCGTTATCCTGGATGGGTAATATCGTGGCCAAAGACAAGTAATATAGGTAATTATTCTATTGTCATCGGTTCTTCATAAGTTAAAAATTTACGCTAAAAAATTCCATTACATGGATAGAGAGTTCACAAGGTCGTACAACTCCCGGCTTCGATTTCCGCTCGGCGCAAATATTTATTGAGTACATGTTTTGTATCTACACGGCACGTTTCGGCAACTATTATTTTCTGTCCCACGTGACAGAGGGCTAACCTATTGCCGTCAAGCGGGCAATTAGTCATGGGCTGTATGTTTACTGTCGGATGGAGAACAGCCCTATTCCTTAGTCACCTTCTACGACACCCACAGGAAGAGATGGGATGGCATGTACTCTCCCGGGAACCAAGTCGGCAATCGTCCCAGAATATTTATTTAGGGTTGTTCTGCCTTCATACCACGAGAACTCATACCGTTCTTAAATCATACCAAATACGTATTCCTTACTCATCATCATCATCGTCATTTCAGCCATAGGAAGACCACTGCTGGACATAGGCCTCCCCTATAGATCTCCAATAGGACCGGTTGGAAGCGGCTCGTATCCAGCGCGTTCCCGCGGCCTTAAAGAGGTCGTCTGTCCACCTTGTGGGTGGACGTCCTACGCTGCGCTTGCCTTACTCATACCATTCTTAAATCATACCAATATCCATTCTTAAGTCATACCGGGGCAAAAAGTAGGGATGCACAATCATGCATTCAACTAATTTAATAAGGTTACAAGGAGTCTGTATAAGTTTACCAACTCGTATCTATTTCTAACCGACTTCAAAAAGGAGGAGGTTCTTTATATTCGACGTATAGGACCTCCATCGACGACGACTTATCTTTTAACCTACTATTCAAGCTCACCGAGTTCTCATGCTTCTGACCTACCATTTTTATTCACATATAACATCACATAACCGACTCAACCTTGACCGACCTGCCTACTTTAATTTACTTTGTGTACTTGATATATCATTCGTTCTATACTCATTCGTTCCACGTGCTAAACCAACCATACTATAGAAAGTTTATTATTTTCTTCGTAATTATTTTCTTTCGTAATTAAAAATTAGGTGCTTTTAGGGCCCAAAGTCTTCAGGAATCAAAGAATCAATTTCATTTATTCAATTTAGGCACATAAAGAGCACATATGAACGTCATATATTACAATTTTATTATGTCAAGTTAAAAAAAAAAGATATATTATTAAATAAAGTAAAATAAATCATTTGAAAATGATTCTTTCGCTGGTTCGGTAGTTGGTTCTACTGAGAAGATACCAGTAAGAAAATCAGAGAACTCAATTATCCTTTTTTTATTTTATTTTTTAATATAGTTTTTATACAATTTATAATGTGCGAGCAAACAGGGCCTAAGACAAAGTAACATGATAGGTACCCCTGCCGATTGACGAACGAAGTTTTGACGCAGGCTTTTCTTTCGAGGTTGACGAATCGAATATCAGTTGCTCCTGTGAAAGCCAACTAAACTATTGATAACAATTATGCGTTATGAATGTATGATGAATTATGTACTTTTAGCATACACTCAGTATGCCAAAAGTACATAATATATAACCCACTGATGCCAAACCATTTTCTGCGATAAGAAGTTTATGCTATTCTTTGTTATGCGAAACAAAATTATGACAAAACAGAGGGAACCTAACTGGAACAGTAGACCTTGGGCTTTGACTTGAATGTGACGCTAAGATTATAATGGTGTTGCAATTTTACCCAAGGATCCCTGAAAAGAGCTGGAGCCCATTTCCCCAAAAATAACCTCAATAAACTAAAATTCCTCCTTTCTTATAAGCTTCCCGAAGTTCCCACGGGAATCAACAGACAAAGTCACAACGAATCATTACTGATTTTAGCTAATAGGTATGTAATTACAATTGATCATTATGAAGTGTAAAATACTGCGCTTGCAAAATGGAAATAATTACGTTTAATATAATGTTTATACAATTCGATAGTATCTGACATTCACCGGATTGGCGGTATTATACATGTATAATGTGCAATGGATGTATATTATCAGATAAGCTACTTAGAACAAAAACTGGGTCACGGATCCTGGGTGCGCTGGCAATTATTTTTTTGGGGGATGATTCTACTAAAATTCTATTCTAAACCTGAAAGTTTGTTAGAGATCCGGTTCTCAGCACTCCATGTATTCACCGTGCGGTCGCCGGGTCCATAGCGTGATACATAGAGGAACACCGTGACGGCGACTGGGACTTGCGACCCAAATATAGGTTTAGGGTGGCCACCTTGTGATGTATCAGCGCTCACCTCCACCGTCAGTAGTGTTCCCCCCCTACCTATCCAAATATGGTAAGATCCTATCAATGCCGCTTTGAATATTCGATTTAATAAAGAGCTTACTGAAGCTCTTGGCAATCCGAGGTCTTTATGTAGGTTATACAGGGATTTAGCTGAAATTCCTCTTGCTCCTACTCCTACGGGGTAGAGTTTAACCACGTTGCCATTTTTGGTTAACTCGTTAGTCAAGTCAAAGTATTTGTTCGTCTTTCGTTTGTTATCCGTAATTCAAGCGTGATTGAATTAGTAACATCCTGATCCAAAGAAGAATCCTGAAAGTGAACGTGTACATGATTATATTCATATCGTTATAATAATAATATGATGGGTAGTAAGAGAAAGCACAGGCGAAATTTTAATTCAAATTCATTTGTAAAATTTGTACATACTAATCCTGAAAATAAATGTGAAAGTTAGTGAGTGTGAATGCATGGCTCAAGTCAACAATAGTGCCTGGAATACGGCAATATGCTCACACCCTTTTACGTGGGACCAAATGATTGGTGAAATGTGGGTATTAAATGTGCCTAACTCTAAACCTCCGGAGTTAAAGGCGTAATTGTATCTTACACCCGTATTCACAAACAAAACTTCGCTATGCGTAGAACCAAAACGTTTTGGCAAGCCTTTTTATTCATTGATAACACTTAAGTAATACTTCGTTGAGGGAACGCACTGCGTTAGATACTGCTCCGTGATGTTTGTGAATTAATTTTACCAGCCCTATGCGCTCGAGCATACTATGAGACCTCACAGTATTGTTTGTGAATACGGGTGTATGTTTTGTAGAACGTTTTTTGAGACGGGGGAAAATGATTGAACTCGTGACACTATTACCGATATCCGATTACGAGATAAATGCAGTATTCTATGAAACTAATCAATTAGCCTATCGCAGTCCACCGCTGGACATAGGCCTCTCCCAATGATGGGAGGCTTTGGCCTACTGTTTCCATGCTGACCAGACGGGTTGGTACAGGGTTTTATTTCGAGTGTTCCTTCTCTCGCAGTGATATCGTCTGCATATTTTCCGTTAGTCGCCTCTTACGATATCCTTCGGCTGAGATGGAGTGGTGATACTTGTGACCTTTCTCCGTCACCACACGGATTGTGGGTTTGTGATTGTGGGTCCGATTGCCAGAAACTTTGATCTGCAATCGGTTATTTCATGGCAGGCCTACTGTCAGATATTATTCTTCAAAATGAGTGTAAAATGGTCTAATTTAGTGAAGCTAAGATTCCAGTTATTGGCTCGGCATTGGAAACAATTATCATGTTCACACCAGTTCTAGTTAGAATCATGTAGAAATGTCTGTTGGGAAAGCTTCGTAAAGTACTTATAGGTACCGTCAGCAACAAAAGCCTCTCAATATACTAAAATAGTTGTCCAGGACTCCGCCCGTGTCTTAGGTCTTCAGACGCCGGGATGTGAGATTACTGAAGACATGTCCCTCATACCCTGACTGACCCAGAGCCATCTCCAGTTCCTAGATGGCTCCCTCGGGTGTGGGAACCACGGTGTATCCATCTTGCGCCTAGAAAGGCGGAGCGCAAGGATAAATGACCCTAGTGATGAAGAATATCATTTTAGACAGGTTTTTTATACTACTTGCCGCCTGTCCGCCTGATGGTAAGTGGTTACCGTGGCCTAAGGACGAGTGCAACACCAGGGGAGTCACACTCGTGCTGCCGACCCTTTAAGAACAGATAGGTTATTTTTTCTTTCATACTACTTAGGTCGCAGACAAGCACACGGTCCTCCTGATGGTAAGAGGTTACCGTGGCCTATGGGTGAGTGCAACACCAGGGGAGTAGAGGTTCTGTGCCGTCAGCGCAAAAGATAAGTAAGACAAGCCTTTGGTTTTCCCACTGACAGCACAAAACCTCTCCAGTGAGCTCTGGCTATCCTACTCACCGTCGGAAACACAACACGAGGTAATTTAGCCGCGGTATTCTGTATTAAAGAAATACAATGTTGCAATAACCACCCATCATATGATTCACCTTACACTGTACAGCTTTACGTGTAACTTAACACTATACGCGTGACCTGGCCTGCGCACTGCCAATTTTAGCATAACATAGTTTATTCGTCAAAAGGTTAGAGAAGGCCCTTGTATAAGGCTATTGTCCTACTGCAGGCGAGTATATTATAGGCGATTAATTATAAATATACACATTACGAGTACTCAGTTCAGTTCAGTTGTACTGGGGAAATACATAGTCATTATTAGGGCTTCCAAAATCAGTTATCTGAGATCTCGTGATTTTCTCGTAATTTTCAGTCTCGTTTAACGATATAAAGATCACTGGAGTCTGTTGAATTCGCGTTACTGGTTGTAAAAATATTTAAGAATACAGTTACTATCGTCAGTATCTAATGTAATTTGTCCGTTACATATCGAGTTATTAGATTGAAAATACATTTTTTAACCAATTTTTTTGGAATTGTAGGTAACCATTTACATTATTGCACATATTTTATGTTACCTCTCTCGAAACTCTGGCGCAAGCATTCCTCTCAAGGTTGAGGAGTCAGATGGCATTCGCTTTCATAAAAAACTTATAAGCCTAACTAAGAGGAGGAGTTGGAGAAAACGAAACCCGAAATGAAAGTTAACGCTAACATGATGAAGTAAAGCTTGTTAATACTTACAAGTTTAAACTCTCAATCCGCTACTCGCTGTCAGTGAGACAACAGCCTAACTAACAACGAGTCAAGCAACTCGTTCTAGTAGCTAACTCTGCCGGATGTTAGTCAACTGTAAGTGGGACCTAAGTGTGTGGTACAGGTAGCTTACCTCGCCTTGAACCCTCGGCTCAGTGGTTAGATTTGGCATTTGTACTTGTAATGAGCGTATTTGAAATATACCTTTATAGTCTTGAGTATTAGGCTATTATTTCATTAAATGACTACAGGCGAATATAATACATACATATACACCCCCAAGACAGGTGCACTGACGACCTGGTGGCTGGGACGGACTGAATGCGGAAGGTGGAGGATCGGCAAACGTGGCGCATATTGGGAGAGGCCTATGTCCAGCAGTGGACTGCAATAGGCTAATTAATTGATTGATACATATAATCACGCATTAATCCCTGGAGGATTAGGCAGAGGTGATTTAACAATCATTGTATTCTGTCTACAAGTAGTCATGCATTCTGTCCGCGTAATAGGGGGTGAGCCTATTACCGTATTCCGGGCACTATCTACTTATTGTATCTAATACTGAGTCTGGGATGTATATATCTGTCTGATGTTAAACAACCCTAGAATGCAGACGATCAATTTTGGTAATAAAAATCCCGACTGCTGTCTAAAAGATCGAAACAAATTTGATAGCTGGCGGGCGGTACCTATTTTTTTTTTTATTAACTTAATTCGTTATGATATGAATATATTTCTGTAATCTCCTTCTGATTCCCTTCATTTTGATGCTCTACTCGATAAATTTTTGACAACACGCATTTTAGCCCCAAAAATCCACCGTATAGTTTTTTTGTCATTTTGTGTACCCTATAATATTCGGGAGATTCATCGAAATCCGTCTAGCAGTCAATACGTTTTTGCCTGATTGAGTAACAAACAAATATATAAACTCCGGATTTCTTACATAGTTATGGACAATAAAGATACAAAATGACCTACTTATTATACAAAATAATTCTTCAGCCAAAATTTTGGCATTAAAACAGGATGCAGAGCATTCCACAATGAACTTGAACCAAATCTTTCTTATTAATTCAACACGATTGTGGAATGCAACACCAATAGACTCCAACGTAAGAATCATCAAGGTTTGATGCATCCTATCTGGATATAATTATAAAATAGATATTGTATATATTATTTTAGAAATTTTTATCAAATAATTTCCTAGTTGCAAATTCCAAATTAAAAATGCAAGGTTGAAAACACACGTTTGTGAGCTCTAAACGTCTGAAATTGGACGTCTTTGTTTACTAACTGTGGTTTCGGGACCCCACCAAGATCTTCGAAAACCAAAGCAACCTAACCTCACCTGCAAGCCGATACTCCTCCAGCAGGAGTATCGGCCATTCATACCAACAGGAAAAACAAATCTGCGTCGTTAGACCAGTCGGACCAATAGGAAAGTGTTTCCGCGTTGTCCGATCAGTCGGATCACTAGGAAGCAAAATTCTGCGTCATCCGATCGGTTGGAGCGACAGGAAGAGAAATTCCACATCGTCCGACCGGTCGGGTCAACAGGGAAAAAAAATTCCACGTCTGCCGATCAGTCGGATGAAGTGGTGTGACCACGCGGCCACAGCCTTTTAAAAGCGGCCACCCACTAACAGTTTATCGAACGACAACCGGATGATATCGGTCTGTCAGTTCATCGCAATAGCCCACACATTACAGTTTGGATTGACGGCTAATATGTGTGTGGCCGCTTGACGATTTCGGTCAGCAAAGACAGTTAAAGGCCGGACAGTATATGGCCGTCGGCATTTTATACGTAATAACATCAGACTAAAAGAATAAAATAATGTTATTATTTTAGTCTGAGGTAATAAAATTATGATGACATTGATGACATAAGGACTGTAGGCCGCCCGATAGGACTAGAAACTGCAGGCGGACTGTTAGTGGGTGGCCGCCTTAAAGTTGCAAACTTCCTTCCCGGCGCACTGTGTGATGATCTGCCTTCAATGAAATTTCCAAGCTACTGCAATATGAGGTTCTTCAAGAAGAGCATCAGAAAGTTTTTACAGGATCAGCCGGAGTGGGTGACGTCACTAGAGCTCGACCAATAACAATCTCTATCAGGGCTGTAGCAACATTGTGCTCGATAACATTGTGCTAGACAGCCTCCGTGGCGTAGCGGTAGTGAACGCGGCCGCTACGCAGGAGGCGTGGGTTCGATCCCCGCTCAGTGCAAATATTTGTATGCATGAATATGGATATTTGCATTGGTATGGTCGTGCCTCGGAGAGTCTACCTGAAACCGGCGGGGGCGCCATTTCTAGGTGGTGTAATTGTTCTCTATTGGATGATTACAACAAAAAAAAGAACCAACTGCCAATTTAGGTTTTGTCATGCAGAAATACCCACTGATATCCCTCTCCCCGAGCGTAGTTAGGCTGTCTGCTATAGCCAGCACTCTCCACGCACAATGGCCCAAATGGAGGCTAAGTGCGGACAAAAGAGTCCCCTTTCCATTCCATTCCATTTCCATCCCTCTCCCGCCGGCCGACGAAAACCTGCACACCGTCTCGGGTCTCAGAAGCCGGGGTATAAGTTGGTCCCATAAGACATTTCTTTCGTTGACGTTTCGTTTAGAAGGTTCTTACGAGGTTGGCAGCGTCCATAGCCCACGTTACCCACTTTCCATCAGGTGGGCCGTGTGTTTGTCTGTCACCTAAGTTGTATAAAAAAACACAGTGCCATCTTCGGGTTTCTGGGGTGTGGGAACCACGGTGTCTCCATCTTGCCCAGAAGAGCCGCAGGCGTATGCCTTAGGGTGACAAACGGTGCCACCTGTCACCCCAATGCACTGCATTCTGCTCATGGAGAACGGAGGTCGTTGTGCGACTTCCGACATCTAAAGTCAGGACAAATAGGTACCTAATTACATATTTATTGATATTAATTGTTTAAACTTTAAAGCAACAGCCACCGGAAACGGATCGACCAAACCACAGTAATTATTAATTAATATGCAGACATTCTCTTATTCTGAAAAGAGACAACTGGTCTAACTTGACTCCGGCTCCGTGGCGAAGGTTGAACGGCAATCGCCCCCCGATATAAATACCAGTAATCATTCGGACGTGGCAGTTAAAAATTATATGTTAACTATCATATAAGGGGCTGTCCATTAACCACGTGATGTATTTTTAGCAATTTTTTAACCCCCCTCCCCCATGGTGATACGTGGTGAGGTTTTGGACTACCCCCCCTCCCTAGCCAAAATCACGTGTATTTTTTTATCCATTATTTAATGCTAAAAAACTAAGAATCGTAAGAAAAATCGCGAGTTATAAGAAAAAATAAATACACGTTATATCTCAATATACCCCTCCCTCCCCCCTGGTGATGTTTCGTGATTACCCGGCTAGCTGACCCGGAAAACTTTGCACCGACATATTTTTTTCCGCCCCGGTGAACTACAGATCCTTTTTCCGTGTTTTCTCACTGTTTAAACCTTCCCTGGACAACCACCAATATTTCAAGACTTAAATTAGCCAAATCGGTTCAGCCGTTCTTTAGTTTTAGCGTGACTAACAGAATTGCGATTTTTTCGAGACATTTTTATTTAAATAGATTATTTGGTATTATTTACACTAACCGCGTGGTTCCCGGTAGAGTAGAATTGGGGCCACCCCATCTTTTCCCATGGGGTGTCGTACAAGGCGACTAAGAGATAGGGGTGTTTAACATCTCATCAAGATATATATTCTTTCCCAAACTGTAGTTTATCTTTGTACCAAATTTTAGTAGTTAGTAGTTTAAGTAGTTTAGGCATAAAAGTGTAACAAACAGTCAGAGATACTTTCGAATTTATAATATTAATTTGAATTGATATAGTAATATTAGTATGAATTACTTAATCGTCTTATATCACAACCTGTTTCTCTCGAGTGACGCATCGTACAATATGCATATGAATATATTAAAGATTCAACGTTCATTCATAAAGATAGATACATTAGCATATGATAATTTTATGATGCTAATGGCTGTTTCGTTAACTATGATATGCTTGCTACGCATATAGTAGAATATTCTTATGATATGCAAGTTTTTTTTTGTTGTAATAACGTTAATTGCTGACCACTAATAAATTTACAAATGATCTTCATATAATTATTATTTATATTCATCTATTTACATACATACATATCAAGAACCAAACGGTTCGGCGACTCCTTCTTCTGCCGCACCATTAAGACCTGGAATTCCTTACCAGTTCACGTGTTTCCCTCCTCCTACAGTCCCGGGTCCTTTAAGCGGGGCGTGAAAAATCATCTGATGAGACCGTCAAGCTGAGTGCTACCATTGTAACATGGTACGTGTCTGTAATGGTGACCCTCTTTTCAGAGACTTTGCCTTCAGCTTACCATCAGGTGAGGCGAAGTCAAATTGACGTGTCCTATATAAAAAAAATGTATTCACACGCCTGTAATTCCCCGAAGGGGTAGGCAGAAGAGTATTAAAAATATTTCGCTAACTGTGATTTTCGGTCCCACGTAATAGTGGGCGAGCCTATTGCCGTCAAACAGGTACTTAGTCATGGGCTGTATGTTTACTGTCGGATGGAGAACAGCCCTATCCCTTAGTCGCCTTCTATGGGGTGGAAAAAAAATTACCTGAGAAAGAACAACCATGGCAATTTTATATGAAACTAGCTGCCCCGGCGAACTTCGTACCGCCATATTTTCGGCCCGCGTGGTATTCAAATCCCGTTCCCGCTGCACCCTTATCACTTAGGGGGATGAAAAATAGATGTTGGCCGATTCTCATAGATACCGGATAAGCACAAAAAATTTCATCAAAATCGGTCAAGCTGTTTCGGAGGAGTACGGGAACGAACATTGTGACACGAGAATTTATATATAAGACTAGCCTTCCACCCGCGGCTCCGCCCACATGGATCTCTTATCTCCGGTTCTACTCAACCGATTACAATCAAACAAACGTATGATTTTAAGTCTGACTAAGACCTATCTAAAAAAAAAATCGCATCAAAATCCGTTCAGTAGTTTTTGCGTCCATCGCGGACAAACATTTCCAATTTACAATTATATAATAGTAATAATAATAGATTCGCTCAAAATTTCATTCAGATAGTCTAGATCTAGTTTTAAATTTAAGCATCTCTACCACGAATTCCCTTCGCAGAGCAAGCCAGTAGGAATCGTGTTAAAGAGACCTCTCGCCACTGCCTGAGAGAGTTTGCCTAGTATAGTACCTATATATAGAAGTTATTCGTTATACAACGTAGTGTTCAAAGTAGCTATTATCCGGTCTGTTATACGCGGATCTGGGCCAAGGATATATATAAACACTGCATTTATTTGTTCGCTCTATATATATGTAGGTGCGGTTTATAATAGAAGCTACGTTAGCGCAGTGGGTAAGGTTTCGGACTTGCGATTGTGAGGACGTTAGTTCGAACTTAGAATAAAGTATTTGTGTTAACTACTCGTAGCTTGTGTTATTGATTCTAGAATGTAGATAAACATATTTAGATAGCTTTTTTTTTTTGGAAATACACATTATGTAATATTACTAGCTGACCCGGCGAGCTTCGTACCGCCATATTTTCTGATCCCGTTCCCGCTGCATATCTCTAAATTTATCAGTGTTTCTCTACAATATTATTTAATAAACCTTCCTCTTGAATCACTCTATCTATTAAAAAAACCGCTTCAAAATCCGTTGCGTAGTTTTGAAGATTTATGCATACACTAGCTTTTGCCCGCGGCTCCGCCCGCGTGGATGTCGGTTATCGCGACCAAACATAGCCTATGTCCTTTCTCAAGGTCTAAACTACCCCTATATCAAATTTCATCAAAATCGGTTCAGCGGTTTAAACGTGAAGGCGTAATAGACAGACAGAGTTACTTTCGCAGAGTTACAGACAGCGACAGCGACTTTGTTTTATAATATGTAGTGATAGTTTTACTGTCGCATCTGGTAGGGTAGCCCAGCTTTTTACCACCAGCTGGGTGTAGGCGATTGATGGGTTGAATATAAATAAGGAAATAACCCGACCAATACAAATATTTGCAGTGAGCGGGTATCGAACCCGCGTTCTCTGACTTAGACGTCGAGTTTTCTACTTAGACGCGATAGAATATAGTATATAAATTCATTATTTACATTAAATTTACATTAGGATATTTACTTTTTCTGATGCTTTCTTTTAAAAAGTATATTATATAATTACATTAATTTGTAATTGTTAATTGTATACATATAAACATTTGTTGCAAATATTAAATTAATAAATAAATAATTAATAAACATAAAATAGATTGTCTGCTGTAATACGTTTAGAAAATGTAGTTTATTTGAGTGTATCTGTTTTAACAAATATCTCCCCGAGTCGGGGCGTGGGGTGTCGTATTCTGCGGACAATAGTCGATATATTTGGCGGCGATAGATCTACCACATTCGGCGACATATCTACCATATTCGGAAAAGTTCTACCATATTTAGCGACAGATCTACCATATTTGTCCAATATGTCCATGTTACAATATGCCCAACCAAAGGTTGCCTGTAAGAGATCGCTTGCAGAGATAAGGCCGCCGTTTGTACATATGTCATATGCTGTCCATAAATGTACTGTAATTTGTGTGCGTACAATAAAGAATTATCTATCTATATATCTATATTTGACGGCAGATCTACCATATTCGCGACATATCTACTATATTCGGCGATAGATCTACCATATTTGCCGGTAGATCTACCATAATATGGCGACAGATCTACCATCTTAATAATAGTAAGAGAGCTTGGATCATTAACTCCGGTACCATCAGCGTACTGAATGAGATGTACATCATTAGAAGCGCCTTTAATTGGAGAACACGAAATGGCTATGCTGCAAAGTCAAAAACCTGGTGGTGATACCAAAAATCAATTTTGAAAATGCTAAAAAAATCGGTACCTAATATTGAAAGATTACCAATTTTCGTTTGTTCTTGGCAATAGAGGAGATTTAGGACTATATGATAGTGCAGTGCTGCAAGCCTCCATAACTGGCCTTGTCAGAGGCAGCACCTTGCAAAGTGCCGCCTGAAAACAGGTATCTGGTACGATCGAATTACCAAATAAAACCGGGCTCATCTGAAAGATCATCAAATTCTGAGTATGAAAAACTGGTGCTGCAAATCTTAAACACTGGCGAAGGTGGTTGCAGCAGCGATTGAAGATCGCGAGTTGCGCGTCTCGGTTTGGTATTTTCACATTTATACGATCGAGTTACCAAAAAAAAACAGGGCTCATCTGAAAGATCATCAAATTCTGTGTAGGAAAAACCGGTGCTGCAAATCTTAAACACTGGCGAAGGTAGTTGCAGCAGCGATTGAAGATCACGAGTTGCGCAACTCGGTTTTGTAATTTTCACATTAGTACGATCGAGTTACCAAAAAAAACAGGGCTCATCTGAAAGATCATCAAATTCTGTGTAGGAAAAACCGGTGCTGCAAATCTTAAACACTGGCGAAGGTGGTTGCAGCAGCGATTGAAGATCGCGAGTTGCGCAACTCGGTTTGGTATTTTCACATTAGTACGATCGAGGTACCAAAAAAAAAACAGGGCTCATCTGTAAGATCATCAAATTCTGTGTAGGAAAAACCGGTGCTGCAAATCTTAAACACTGGTTTTTTGGAAATTCGATCGTACTAATATGAAAATCAAACCGAGTCGCGCGACGCGCGATCTTCAAACGCTGCTGCAACTACCTTCACCAGTGTTTAAGATTTTCAGCACCGGTTTTTCATACTCAGAATTTGATGATCTTTCAGATGAGCCCGCTTTTATTTGGTAATTCGATCGTACTAATATGGAAATACCTACCAAATCGAGTCGCGCAATGCGATATCTTCACACGCTGCTGCAACCACCTTCACCAGTGTTTAAGATTTGCAGCACTGGTTTTTCTTACGCAGAATTTGATGATCTTTCAGATGAGCCCTGTTTTTTTTTGGTACCTCGATCGTACTAATGTGAAAATACCAAACCGAGTCGCGCAACTCACGATCTTCAATCGCTGCTGCAACCACCTTCGCCAGTGTTTAAGATTTGCAGCACCGGTTTTTCCTACACAGAATTTGATGATCTTTCAGATGAGCCCTGTTTTTTTTGGTAACTCGATCGTACTAATGTGAAAATTACAAAACCGAGTTGCGCAACTCGTGATCTTCAATCGCTGCTGCAACTACCTTCGCCAGTGTTTAAGATTGGCAGCACCGGTTTTTCCTACACAGAATTTGATGATCTTTCAGATGAGCCCTGTTTTTTTTTGGTAACTCGATCGTATAAATGTGGAAATACCAAACCGAGACGCGCAACTCGCGATCTTCAATCGCTGCTGCAACCACCTTCGCCAGTGTTTAAGATTTGCAGCACCAGTTTTTCATACTCAGAATTTGATGATCTTTCAGATGAGCCCGGTTTTATTTGGTAATTCGATCGTACCAGATACCTGTTTTCAGGCGGCACTTTGCAAGGTGCTGCCTCTGACAAGGCCAGTTATGGAGGCTTGCAGCACTGCACTATCATATAGTCCTAAATCTCCTCTATTGCCAGGAACAAACGAAAATTGGTAATCTTTCAATATTAGGTACCGATTTTTTTAGCATTTTCAAAATTGATTTTTGGTATCACCACCAGGTTTTTGACTTTGCAGCATAGCCATTTCGTGTTCTCCAATTAAAGGCGCGTCTAATGATGTACATCTCATTCAGTACGCTGATGGTACCGGAGTTAAAGATCCAAGCTCTCTTACTATAATCATGTGCAACATTCGGGGAGTCACACTAGTGCTGCCGACCCTTTAAGAGCCCTTCTTGAAGAACCCCATATTGTAGTCACTTGGGAAAACCACACCGTTTTAAAAACGTGGCGTTACTGAATAGGGCCTCTGTATTGATTGCGAAAACAAATATTTTATGATGATTGTAAGTAAATTAGATCGGAATGATATACATACAGACAGAACGGTTTAGTTGCAAATGGAGGAAATGACCCATTGCGGGACTCGTTTGAAAGGGCCGTCGGCGTGGCGCAAGTGTTACGTATTTCTTACTAGTACAAGTGCCGGCAAACATCGTGAAACACAAGTCAAAATGTATTGACCTACCAAAACACCTACAAAAGAATTTGAGACAAATTCTCTTAAAATTGGAGTGGAGTAGAATAGGACCACCCCGTCTCTTCCTGTGGGTGTCGTAAAAGGCGACTAAGGGATAGGGCTGTTCTCCATCCGACAAGTAAACATACAGCCCGTGACAAAGTGCCCGCTTGACGGCAATATGTTCGGCCCCTATTACGTGGGACCCAAAATCATAGTTGGCGAAATGTGGGTGTTGGTGAACCTCTGCCTACCCCTTCAGGGATTTACAGGCGTGAGTATATGTATAAGTATGTTCAAAATTTAGTGTCGATCTAATTTCAATTTGTTTTACGAGAATACGGTAAGCGTGCTTCACTGTAGACCACATTGTCACTTACCAATAGGTGAGATAATGGTCAAACGCGAGCCTATCGACCATAGGAGGTAGGACACGACGGTATATCCCTCCCAATCGAGCAGTCCAACTGGGGAAGTACCTCGGCCCTACAGAAGACCGTGGCTTAATATTTTCCGACGGTGAGTAGGATAACCAGAGCTCATTGGAGAGGTTTGTGCTGTCAGTGGGACAACCAAACGCTTTGTCCTACTTATCTTTTGCGCTGACGACACAGAATCTCTCAGTTCTTACAGGGTCGGCAGCACGAGTGTGACTCCTTTAGTGTTGCACTCGTCATAGGCCACGGTAACCTCTTACCATCGGGAGGGCCGTGTGCTTGCCTGCCACCTAAGTAGTATAAAAAATATATCAAAGAATGCAACATACAAACTCAGTCTCATTATAAACTGTCAAGATTTAATAACAGATAGTTAGCACATATTTTCATTATTACAATAATTGTCGTAATAAACCGCAACCTTCCCCGCGCGTATAATAACGCATTGTTATTATTTTATGTGCTATTATACTTATATTAATACGACATACGTTGTAAAGATTATCTTTGTAAACTTACGCACATTTTGGGTGATCAATTTTGTGATACTTATTAATGAAATTTGACGTTGAATGGTTAGCGAGAAACACCTGAGATTTTGAGCTTGTCTAAACTATAATGACGCCCCCACATTTTCACATCCCTTAAGGTCCAACCCCACCAAACGGCTTGACAGTCACGCATGACAGCTTGACGTGCGTCATGCCGCCGCACGTCGCTGTCAAGCTGTTGTGCGTGACTTGGTAATATAAACTTCAAACACTGTGATAATAAGATTTAATTTTGTTTAAAGATTGTAAAATCCGTTCCGATGCCGTCCGTTTGGTGGGGTTGGACCTTTATGTTGCATACCATAGACCACGATAACCACTTTCTATCAAGTGGGCCAAGTGCTTGTCTGCAGTGGTAAGAAATATATCGACCAAAAAATATACCTTCTTCTATAACTAGATTGAACTGAAAACTAAAAAATAGATTATACTAATATTGTAAAGCTGAGTTTGTTTGTTTGTTTGTTTGTTCGTTTGAATTGAATTTGTTTTAAACCGGTTTCTCTTAAATACCTTTCGCCTCTGTATATTTCGCCTCCATATAAAAGACATCAACGCGTCAAGTTTGAATAACAAACTTTTATTTTTTAATTAATGTAGTCGTCAATAAAACATTTAATACTGAGTATCAGAATAATAATCTCTATAAATCTTTCATATTTATACTATTAGTAATTATTATTAAATACTAATTAAACTTATTTATAACGTTTTAAAACACTAAAATATGTAAATAGTGTTAGAACACGCTAATCTTAAGATCTAGTCTATATAGCAATAAAAAAATTGAATAAATTTTGCATTAATCGCAATAAATTAAAATAGTAAATTCATATCCGTGCTAATATTATAAATGCGAAAGTAACTCTGTCTGTCTGTCTGTCTGTTACACTTTCCAACCAAAACCACTGAACCAATTTTGATGAATTTTGGTAGGTACAGGGATAGACATTAAAATTAACTTAATTTTAATATTTTAAGCTATTGCATAGTTTCTATCGCGGGCCTTGAGCGTGGAGACCGAATCCAGGAATTCCGTAACGAAAAAAACCTAACACCCCGAAGCTCGCACGAATCGAGCCGAGCTGCTCCGAAGTAGCTCCGCTTAACGTAACTAATTATAATTGCATAAGTTGATAAAAAATGCTATGCAATAGCTTTACCGCGGCAGTCCCCGAGTGACACACGTCTTTTTTTTTAATTCCATCATCATCATCGCAAGTCCCGGTCGCATTCCAAGCCTTCACCTCTGAGTCCGGGCTCCGCTTTAAGGTATTATTCTGAAGCCGACCTCATACGACAACTGCCGACGCATGCAGCACATACAGCGTACCCATTACTTGTTAAACTCCGATACTGATAAAGGGGACCATTGAGAAGCCGCAATGAATTACGCGCATCTGCTGCGTGCGTCTGCAGTTGTCGTATGCGGTCGGCTACGGAATCATACCTTTACGAGTCTATAATAATCCTACTAATATTATAAATGTGAAAGTTTGTGAGAATGGATGTGTGGATGTGTGGATGTTTGTTACTCTTTCACGCATAAACGGCTGGACCGATTTGGTTGAAATTTGGTATGTATATAGGTTATACCCTGGATTAACATATAGGCTATATATCAGCGATGAACGGGATCAGAATTCCACGCGGGCGGAGCCGCGGGCAACAGCTAGTAAATAATAAATATTGTAGGACATTCTACACAACGCTATCTAGACTCAAAGTAAGCATAGCTTAACTAGCTTGTGTTATGGAACCATACTTACATACATTTTTTTTTTTGTAAATATGGACATATTATACATAGAAAACACCCAGACCAATGTAAATACCCATATTTAATGCACACAAATATTTGCACTGAGCGGGGATCGAACCCGCACCTCCTGCGTAGCGGCCGCGTTCACTACCGCTACGCCACGGAGGTAGTCTAACTTCGACTAATTAATTTAATATGTCTGTTATTAGTTTTAATCTATTTCGAAGGTAATTCTATAAGAAACAATGGGTATTTTAAAGGTTTACAGTGGTATCAGTAGCTGCCAAGGTCCACTTGCCAGCAATCGGGTCAAACAACGGCCTCATATCACAATGACGAGTCCTTGCCACTCGTGTATGTTATAATCACAACATCATTACTTACGAAAGCGGCGCGTGCGCATGTACAGTCAGTGCCTTATATACATACATAAATACAATCACGCCTTTATCCCCGGAGGATTAGGCAGAGGTGAATTAATACTCACATTTCACCAATCATTTTATCAGTTTATTATTTAATTCAAATTTACTAACATACGTTATAAGCACACACTGTTTACTAACAAAATGGACCTACTTATGTTGTCTGAATGAATAAATAAATGAATTTAGGTCCCCGTAATAGGGGGTGAGCCTATTGCCGTATTCCAGGCACTATTGTTGACTCGAGCCATGCGTCTGAGGCTGAGTCTGGGCTGTATATATCTGTCTGATGTTAAACAGCCCTATCCCTTAGTCGCCTTGTACGACACCGCATGGGAGGAGATGGGGTGGCCCAAATTCTACTCTGCTGGGAAAGCACGCTAATATGATTTAAGTATATCTTATTTATTATAATGTATTATATTATACAATATGGATACGACATATAGGCAATAATTGAAACCATATACTTGGTACCCCCTAAGCTTCAAGCAGGAAAAGTTTGAACAAAATTGGTCCAGTATTAAGGGCAGAAACTAGAGTTTTAATTTTATAGAATTTGAACAACTTTGAGCACTCTGTAGAATCGCATGTTGCCGCTTAGCTGTTCAAGTAAGTTACCTACTATGCCTTTTGTTGTGTGTGTGTGAAGTTGTTGTGTGTGTGTGTGTGAAGGTGTGTGCGTATTTATTAATGACTTATGACACAGTCAATGACTTTAAAGCAATGGATGAAACTATTTAATGACTTATACAAGTGGTTGCATTTTCTACATTTATTTTAATAATTATTTCGTTAGAAAATTTCGGATTTTATAAATCAGGGAATTTAAGTTTAAATTTAATTTGGTTCTATTCCTACGGACCAGGATGCTTCGCGGTTTCAGTATTTGCACATATGTCGTATCCATATCGTATATATATACAGGGTGTCCCAAAATTCAAGGATAAGCCGGCAACAGGGGGTGGCCCTACTTATGGTTGCTCAGGAAAAAATAAGAAAAAAAATATATCTCTATTTTTTTTTTAATTACTCGAACTTTTTTAAAATCCCTCGAAATTCGGTACCCTTAATGATATTTTCAACTACCAGGTCCACAATTTTGCAAATATTTTTGAACTCTTTTCTGTATTAGCAAGCTAAGAAGCATGGCTATCCATCACCACTCTGAAAAATTATAGGATATTTGTAATTATTTTACAAAAATAAGGCAAAATATTTTGTTGTCGTCAAATTTTCATACATTTTTACTTTCGACCCACTTTATCTTATCTCGGTGAAAAAAAAAAGTATGAACACCACTATGGCATTCTTTTTCAAAAATTGGCGCAACTATCCAAGATTTCAAAATGGTATAATTTGGGTATGATACTATAATGAAATACTAAAAAAAAAATTTTTTTGTAAATAAGAATCACATTTAATACATTGCTCTTATTGAAAATCACCAGATTTACTTTGTACACAATGCATTCATCCTCAATAAAAAATCATTGACGGGACTTGTGACAAAGTGGTAACCGAGTAGGTTATCACATTACGAAGTTAAGCAACATAAGCCAGGGTGGTTTTCGGATGGATGACCATCCTTAAGACATTGAGACACCTCCATACCTCAGAAAGTACGTGAGGCCGTCAATCGTAGTGGCCATACGAGCATCTATGACAGTCGTTACGGGTAGTCGGAGCCCTAAAAATCCAACAACTGAACGCACTACATAACTTTGATATCGCCAATGGGTTGTGGAGGTCAGGTGGCAGTCGCTTCACAGAAAATTTCGCGGTTCTGCTGTTTCACAGTTAACCATAAAATTCGACTCTGTATTTTGTAAAGGTTCAGAGGATGAAAATCCATACTGTTAAAATATTAAACAAACATAATGGTATAATTTTATAATTATTGTATTATTGTTAATATTTTATTTATTTTACATTTTTAATTGTTTGCCACCGGCATTAATACATTTTATTTTTCGTGCATTTCTTTTGTCAGAATTATAATCCGTAGCCGCATTGATATTTGAATGAAACTAGTCCAGCGTTGCAATTGCTTTCGGAAACCTAATTGTTCTTAAAACAATTCCAATAAAACTCTGAGCCTCGGATTTCCCAGCTAACTGTGAAACAGCAGAAATGCGAAATTTGCCGTGAAGCGACTGCCACCTGACCTCCACAACCCACTGGCGATATCAAAGTTATGTAGTGAGTCCAATAGTTGGACTTTTAGGGGTCCGACTAACTGTCATAGATACTCATATGGCCACCGGGATCTACGACCTAACGTACTCTCTGAGAAACAGAGGACGGAGGTGTCTTAATGTCTTAAGAATGGTCATCCATCCGAAAACCACCCTGGCTTATGTTGCTTAACCTCGTAATGTGATAACCTACTCGGTTACCACTTTGTCACAAGTCCCGTCAATGTTTTTTTATTGAGGATGAATGCATTGTGTACAAAGTAAATCTGGTGATTTTCAATAAGAGCAATGTATTAAATGTGATTCTTATTTACAAAAAAAATTTTTTTTTAGTATTTCATTATAGTATCATACCCAAATTATACCATTTTGAAATCTTGGATAGTTGCGCCAATTTTTGAAAAAGAATGCCATAGTGGTGTTCATACTTTTTTTTTTCACCGAGATAAGATAAAGTGGGTCGAAAGTAAAAATGTATGAAAATTTGACGACAAAAAAATATTTTGACTTATTTTTGTAAAATAACTACAAATATTCTATAATTTTTCAGGGTGTTGGTGGATAGTCATGCTGTTTAGCTTGCTAATACAGAAAAGAGTTCAGAAATATTTGCAAAATTGTGGACCTGGTAGTTGAAAATATCATTAGGGGTACCGACTTTCCAAAGATTTAAAAATAGTTTAAATAATTAAAAAAAAAATAGAGATAAATTTTTTTTCTTATTTTTTCCAGAGCAGCCATAAGTAGGGCCACCCTCTGTTACCGGCTTATCCTTGAATTTTGGGACACCCTGTATATTGTATATAATCAAATCAAATCAAATCAAATCATTTATTTGTATAAACACGTGTCAATATACATATGCATGCAAGATGGTCAATAGTCTGGTTAATGTCCAGCGTGTTTAGCCGTAGTCATGCCGGCGTACAAATGCTTCAGTAATAGGTATGTCAATCTTTATAAAAAAGTCAAGTAACAAAAAACAATTAAAAATCAATTACAATGTACTACTTGAGTACTACATGTATAATAATATAATGTACTATAAAGAGTAAGATTTGTATTTTTATATGTAACGAATTAAATCAAAAACACTATGTATTTGATGCTGACTGTACCATCGCGGTTAACATTTGTTTCATTAGGCAATAATGAATTATTACTACCATTGCTAATGAGACTAGTCTAATTATTCATTTTTGAAGCCCATTGAACATGGTAATCGCATCTAGTGATAGGGTGCATATACAGGGTGGAAGATTTTTGTTTATTAGAGAGTTTCGATCCTCATGACTGACACTATCGATTGATGCTATAAAAATACAGGATGTTATTTTTTTGGATTTTAGTCGGTTCGATTACCGGGCATGGCAAGGGAATTTTCAAAAAACTATGAATGCAGTTTTGTTTCTTTTAAAAAATAAAGGAATGTTTCCTTTGGGTGAAATTAGCTATCTCCAGTATTTAAAGTACTTTCCCTCCAGGTAAGGTTAAAATCTTCCACCCTGTATAACACCCTAATATAATGACAGTAAATACCTCAAAAATTACATTTAAAGTTACGACATTATTAATAAATGTTAGTGCGGAACGAACACCATTCGATACTCGATCAATGCAATTAATAAATTGTACATTGTAATACAATCTAGGTTTCAAATATACGAAATGAAACACCCGATTCCTGTAGCCGGTTGCGTCAGCTCTTGAGAGCGAATAGCCTGCCTAGTTTGAAACTTATAAATACATTTTTTTTTATATAGGACACGTCAATTTGACTTCGCCTCGCCTGATGGTAAGCTGAAGGAAAAGTCGCTGAAAAGAGGGTCACAATTACGGACACGTGCCATGTTACAATGGAGGCACTCAGCTTGACGGCCTCATCAGATACTTTTTTATGCCCCGCTTAAAGGACCCGGGACTGTAGGAGGAGGGAAATACGTGAACTGGTAAAGAATTCCCAGATTTTATGATGCGGCGAAGAAAAAATGTCGCCGAACCGCTTGGTTCTTGATGGAATTGTGTGACGACACGACGACAGGGTAATTAGATGTCACCCGCATACGGGATACGGGTGACATCTAAGGCCCTGTACGTGTTGTCCTGTATAGAAAAGGAGAGAAATACTTTGTAATCCATCGAATTAGATCGAAGCGTCGTCAGTAGCTTAGTGGTTAAGGAGTCGACTTCGTTCGAGGAGTCGGTTCGAATCCTGGCCATAACACTACCGACGTGAACCCACTCCTAGCACAACCAATTAGCTTAGTTGGAGGGGTTAACGGGAATATTAGTAATTTCGGTTGCTAATATTCTTTAAAAAAAAATACAGGTGATAAAAATAAGATTCTAGTATCTGTGGTAATCAAATATGAGATTTACATCACAAATAATTCTCTGTGTGTAAGATTAATGTAACTGCGGCCTCAGTGTGTCAGGCTATTCTTTTATTTAATTAATCGTGCGACATGTCGCAAGGCGGTAAGCTCGTGTAGACAGTGCGTAATCATTTTTAAGTAGTACCTACGTTGATTTTAAGCTATTGCATAGCTTCTATCGCGGGCCTTGAGCGTGGAGACCGAATCCAGAAATTCCGTAACGAAAAACCTGAGCTGACACACCGAGCTCACACGAATCAAGCCGAGCTGTAGGCACATGCTGTAAGATCATTTCGAACGATCGAACGAACTCGAAAGCTGAATCTGCAGTGATATTTCAATATCGCATGCTGTTTTGGTGATGTCACGTTGTCGAACACGTAAACATACATCACCCTCATGCTCAAGAACGTGACGACACAGTGGTTTCGGACTGACCTCTCCCCTAGCTGGTTCCCCTGGGGGGGACGCAAGGATTTTCTAGTACTAGCGTCTATGGAAATATCACCGCGGATTGAGCTGTCGAGTTCGTTCGATCGTTCGAAATGTTCTTACAGCATGTGCCTACTGTAGGCACATGCTGTAACTTGCATCTCGAATGATCGAAGTGAGCTCGATAGCTGAATCCGCGGTGAGATGTCAATTTCGCATACAAATTGACATCTCACCGCGGCAGCTATGTCTGTGCCAAATTTTATCAAAATCGGTTCAGTGGTTTAGGCGTGAAAACGTAACAGACAGACAGACAGACAGAGTTACTTTCGCATTTTTATTATTAGTATGGAAGTATGGCTTCTGTGCATAAAAGGCATGTTGCTGTGTTTGTACAGCACAGCTAAGTCACGTCCTCTGATTTTGATGGGTTCGATTCCCGCTCAGTGCAAATATCTACTCTACATGTATGTCTGGGTGTTTCTATGTAAGTATAATATGTATAATTCATAAGGTTTCTTCAGGATCGGCAGCGCGAGTGTGAGGCCCCTGGTGTTACATACTTCCACAGGCCACGGTGACCACTTCCCATCAGGTGGACCGTGTGCTTGTCTGCCAACTAAGTGGTATAAAAAAAAGAAAAAAAAAAGCATCTAAATATATATGTTTCCGTATTCTAGAAACTATAACACAAGCCAGTTAATCTATGCTTACTTTGGTCTATATATCTATCTCATATATAAAATTCTCGTGTCACAGTTTTCGTTGCCATACTCCTCCGAAACGGCTTGACCGATTTTGATGAAATTTTTTGTGCTTATCCGGTATCTATGAGAATCGGCCAACATCTATTTTTCATCCCCCTAAGTGATAAGGGTGCAGCGGGAACGAAAATATGGCGGTACGAAGTTCGCCGGGGCAGCTAGTATAGGTATATTTATTAAGGACTAAACAGAGGTAGGAATATCCTAATATCATTAAGAAATGCAGTAAACATAAATAATACACGATACTCTCGTCCACTCCCTAACAACGTAGTCGTGAAGATATTACATAAATAAAGTCACGAGTTGATAGTACTGCATTAAGGCACAGTTCGCACAATGAAATAGTTATCGAATTCTGAGATTATGTGTTGAATTAGCTTCTATTGTGTTTAGGATAGGGTGACCAGCTAATTACAGAATGCGCAGACGGATGATTTTAAAAAAAAAGTTCGCATAATCCAAATTTATTTAAAAGATTGTAATTAAGTATGATTTTTTTTTAATTTTTTTTTTTAACATAACATAAACTCACGCCTATATCCCAAAGGGGTAGGCAGAGCTAGCACCCACATTTCGCCGTTTATGTTTAGGTCCCAATGTAATAGTTGGCGAGCCTATTGCCATTAACCGGGCACTTATAAACCTGCGATAAATACACACATAACTTCGAAAAGCATCGTAAAGTCATTAGTGTGTGCCATGGTAAAACCTGGGATCGAACCCGAGACCTCGTCTCAGCAGTCCATTACCCATACCACTAGGCTACCAAGGTTCAATATGTTTTGCTGCTGACTGTTCCAAAAATATGTTAATAAATAACGACGGTTATTCTGGGGTATCCAACCGGAATATAATATTTAAATTTATTTTTTATACCCTGCACGGTAGATCAAAGTGGAATAGAAAATATTATAAAACAAAACTGATCCCCCAGGGTATCAAATACGGGATATCCAACCAACCGGAATAAAAATCTTTCTAAGGCGATTGATCACGAGTAATAATTGATATTGATAGGGGAGGCCTATGTCCAGCAGTGGACTTCCTATGGCTGAAATGATGATGATAATGATGATGAATCGATATTCCTGGGGTTCACGTAAAGGAGGTAGGACACGACGGTATTTCCGTTCCAATCGAGCAGTCCGACTGGGGAAGTACCTCCGCCCTACAGAATACCGGGATATCCCCGGTATTATAACCTCGTGTTGTGTTCTCGGTGAGTAGGGTAGCCAGAGCTCACTGGAGAGGTTTTGTGCTGTTATTGGGAAGATTAAAGTATTGTCCTGCTTGTCTTGTTCGCTGACAGCACAGAATCTCTCTGTTCTTACAGGGTCGGCAGCACGAGTGTGACTCTCCAGGTGTTGCACTCGTCTATAGGCCACGGTAACCATTTTCCATCAGGTGGGCCGTGTACTTGTCTGCGACGATGGTATAAATAAAATCCATGTTTGAATGTTCGTCATGTTGTGTCCAGTCAGCATTTTATGGCCAGGCCCCGTGTCCGTATTGGATGATGCCATTGTCCATGTTGGCTGGTGCAATAGTGTAACAATGGCGAAATTGGTGTGTCAGCGATTGCCCTATTGTACCATGGTATAACAAGCTTAACACGATATTTTTGGCTGCATGTTTTTAGTTTGAAACAGCTTCAATCAATCAATCAATCAATCAATCAATTAGTATTGCAGTCCACTTCTGGACATAGGCCTCTCCCAATATGCGCCACGTTTGCCGATCCTTGTTTTGAAACAGCTTGTAAACTTTCAATCACTTCCCAGCACTTTCATGTTTGTACCAAAAATGTGTAACATGGATAATGTCCTTTCCTTTTGCCTTATTGAATGCTTGATAAAAGGTATCACCTGCCAAAATTGCAAGTTTGTAAGCCCAGCGACTTAAACTTACGGCTGATTCAATATTTTTCTTAAAGTGAATGTCATCTGACTTGCTCAACCCACTGGCGATATCAAAGTTTATAAACTACTGAAATATATAGTTCTTCGAGAAGGGCATCAGAAATGTTCTTACAAGATCACTAGCACGAGTGTGACGCCATCCATATGCCACGGTAACCGCTTCACATCAGGTGGACCGTCTGCTATAACTATTTAAAGTTTCAATTATAGGGAATGAATCAAATCTTGATTCTCCCGGGCTTCAAAGTGCAATAACGATGATATTAACTACTCAAGTCGACGCTAGACGACTTGTCCCAATTTCTACCGAGCTCGTGGACACAGTAGTCTAGATCTAGATACAACAGGAGCGTGTCTCGCCGAGTGCGTCACGCCCCTTCACTCAACAATCCACGGCATGGTACGTGGCGCGGTCTTGAATTTATTATACTTGCATATACTAACACCTATATAACTATCTACTATGTTGGTATGGTCAGGAACCTACCTTAGGCTATCTTACAGCTCACGTTTTCCCTCTTCCTACGGTCCCGGGTCTGATGAGGCCGTCAGCTGAGCGGCACCATTGTAATATCTATAATGGTTGTAGGTAGGTATCTATAATGGTTACCCTCTTTTCCAAGATTTTGCCTTCAGCTTACCATCAGGCGAGGTGAAGTCAATTTGACGTGTCCTATATAAAAAAGAGAGCTTTAACACCCGTATTCACAAACGATACTGTGAGGTCTCATAGTGTGCTCGAGCGCATAGGGCTGGTAAAATTAATTCACAAACATCAAGGAGCAGTATCTAACGCAGTGAGTTTCCTCAACGAAGTATTACTTAAGTGTTATCAATGAATAAAAAGGCTTGCCAAAACGAACGCACTGAGAATTTGTCGTTCTTTGCACAGTTTTGGTGGTACGCATAGCGAAGTATTGCTTGTGAATACGGGTGTAAGACGCAAACTGGCTACAACCCTAGGGATACCCCCCAGTGGAGCCGGCGAGTGTGGTTACTAAAACGCGAGCTATCCTTGGGTCGTAGATTGCCGCAGGTGCATTGGCTGAGATATATCTTTGGCACCCCAGTAAACCCAGGGCCATCTCTTTCGAGCTGGCCCTCTTTGGGTGTGGGCCACGGAGACCCCATCTAGCCTCCGGGTATGGGCGCGCATTTCATCGGAGACTGATAAAATAATTAATGATAGAAAGGATTATTAAATACTAGCTGTTGCCCGCGGCTCCGCCCGCGTGGAATTCTGATCCCGTTCATCGCTGATATATAGCCTATATGTTAATCCAGGGTATAACCTATATACATACCAAATTTCAACCAAATCGGTCCAGCCGTTTATGCGTGAAAGGGTAACAAACATCCACACATCCACACATCCATTCTCACAAACTTTCACATTTATAATATTAGTAGGATTAGTAGGATAGGAAGTAGGATAGGATGCAACCGAGATCCTCGCTAAGATGATGATGAGCTGGTCCGTCCATTCGTCTAAAACTATTTCTTCAACACGTTATAAATCCCGCCAGAAAAATTCGCCATAACTCCATTAATGTCGACATATTCCTTATCCCGGATACTAACCAGAGCATTTATATGCAATCAATCAAACAATTACATTCATTATCTTCCGGCTATAATATCCCCCTCCCCCTCTCATCGCCTTTCACCACGCATTCCTCAACCATGGTCAAGCCATGCCCAATGATATGAGCCAACCTTGCTGGAGACACTGAAACCACACTTATCTGGTAAAAACTTTGATGCCAAGCGATTTTGAACCTTAATACCCCAGGAATAAAAATTTTAACGTTTTTTGAAATGATATTGTTAAGTTTTCTTTGCAATTTTTGTTTTGCGGTCGGATGTATAGTTTGGTACACGATTTACGCTCTTATGTGTTGATATATAAGAGTGAAGTTACTTTTATTGGATTGTAAAATATATTGGTAGTGTGAATGATAGTTCTTGGTATCAGATTAGATATAAAAGGAAGTTTGTATACATTGATATAGGACTTGTGAGTGTACAATCGACAAAGGATGTAAGTAACAACCTTTTCATATAAAATTCTACGCAAAGGTGCATACTTATCTCATTTGTCGACTGTACATGATGGATTTGCAAGACTGATACGAAATTTAGAGTTAATGACTGTATGATACGTATAGCTAAGTGGTTAAGGAGTCGGCGTTATGGTTGAGAGGTCCCGGGTTCGAATCCTGGCCATTATAGCGACGTGAAGACACTCCTAACACAAGCAATTTAACTCAGCTGGAGGAGTTAGAGAGAATAATAATAATTTAGCTTACAATTTTTGTTTTGTGGATATATATGGGGCCCTACCAAGATTTAAGAGTCTCTAGTCAAACTCACTTCCAATCTCACTCGGGGTTGAGAGGAAAGTCTGCGCCAATCTGTCCAGTAAAATCTAAGATAATCAACATCCTATAAGGGGAATTGGAGAGTGTACCTACCCCTGGCTAACTTGAAATGCCACCATTTCTGGGTAGACAACCCGCCATCTCATTCTATCCTTACACACTTCACAGGCCTTCTCTCCTGACATTAATACTTTTATGCAAGCCCGAGTATTATCATTCACGAGCGACGGCTTAACAGGCTCTCCGAGGCACGACCAGACCAATGCAAATACCCATATTTATGCATACAATTGCGTAGAGATGTGGCATCTTTGGCGGTATTTTACCGTCTCTACCATGGTGAATGTTCTGATGAGC
The DNA here is from genome assembly GCA_914767945.1 of Eilema depressum. Taxonomy (NCBI): domain Eukaryota; kingdom Metazoa; phylum Arthropoda; class Insecta; order Lepidoptera; family Erebidae; genus Eilema; species Eilema depressum. The sequence goes on from OU612040.1 coordinate 6,717,561, forward strand.
TCTTCCAATCAATCCCACCCTCTCCTTTCCTATATAGGACAACACGTGCAGGGCTTAGATGCCACCCGCATACGGTGCAGAATATTCCATCGAGAACCAAGCGGTTCGGCGACTCCTTCTTCTGCCGCACCATTAAGTCTTGGAATTCCTTACCAGTTCACGTGTTTCCCTCCTCCTACAGTCCCGGGTCCTTTAAGCGGGGCGTGAAAAAGCATCTGATGAGGCCGTCAAGCTGAGTGCCACCATTGTAACATGATACGTGTCTGTAATGGTGACCCTCTTTTCAGAGACTTTGCCTTCAGCTTACCATCAGGCGAGGCGAAGTCAAATTGACGTGTCCTATATTAAAAAAAAATACAAATATTTGCACTGAGCGGGGATCAAACCCCCGCCTCCTGCGTAGCGTTCGCGTTCACTACCACCACGTCACAGAGGCTCTCCTTATCTAATCTATGCCGCCAGTCTCAAATACAACTACCCATTTATTTCGTCATTTAATCATAACTTAACATCTAACGTATCTCAAATCTAAATATTTTGGATATTAAATTATATTAATATTAGTATATCAACTGTAGACGTGATAACATCTAGCTTGATGATACAATACGCACTGAAATACCATTGACCTTTTCAATATAGATCTATAGATCTGGCAGCCTTCGTTCGCCGTTGGGATCAATTGACAAGCATATCGGCGGTCATCTTAACAAATGCCGATCATATTAGATGATTAGTTTATTATATAGGGCACTGGCTATTCTTGGAATTTAGAACTCAACCCATATGAAGTTATCTACATCCATATCCATCCATACTAATATTATGTTACGCTTTCACGCCTAAACCGATGAACCGATTTAGGTGAAATTTGGTACAGAGATAGGTTAGACCTTGGGAAAGGACATAGGCTATGTTTGGTCGCGATAACCGACATCCATGTGGGCGGAGCCGCGGGCAACAACTAGTCCTAATATATAAAAATCAATGCAATTATTCGTTTTAATTTTATAACTCAAGAACGGGCTCACTTATCCAAACCAAATGTATGCTTTGTTCGGACTATTTAATAGTGGTTTATGTGAAGTTTGCACAAAATCGGTCTAGTGGTTCTTCATTTAGACGGTACGAAGTTCGCGGAGTCAACTAGTCTATCTATATATAAAAATGAAACCCGTTTTCCATTGGCACGACATGGCATGAAAACGGCTGGACCAATTTCGATAATTCTTTTTTTAGTACATTCCTTAAAGTACGGGGATGGTTCTTACGGAGAGAAAAAAAGAAAAAAAAAGAATTGACTGTTAGGCGGTACGAAGTTCGCGGGGTCAGCTAGTAATATATAAAAGCGATATACGACTCACTGATTAATCACGAAATCTCAAAAACTATAACACCTATAAACTTGAAATTTGGCAAGTAGGTTCCTTATGGGGTGTAGACATTCACTAAGAACAGAACTTACGAAACTCCACCCCAAGGGGGGGTAAAACGAACTCCACGTGTAAGAAGTCGCAGGTAGTTATACATATGAACCTCCCTTTTGAATCACTCTATCTATTACTGAAAACTGTTTTAAATTCGGGGAATAGCGGCGGTAGCTTAGTGGTTAAAGAGTCGGCCTTATGGTCGAGAGGTCCCGGGTTCGAATCCTGGCCGTTACAGCGACGTGAACCCACTCCTAACACAAGCAATTTAGCTTAGCTGGAGGGGTTAACGGGAATATTAGTAATTTCGGTTGCTAATATTCTTAATAAAAAAAAATTAAAAAAAATCTAATAATGAACGAATGAATGAATGAAGAATACATACCTACAACATACATACAATCACGCCTTTATGCCCGGAGGGTTAGGCAGAGGTGAATTAACACCCACATTTCACCAATCATTGTGTTAGGTCCCACGTAATAGGGAGTGAGCCTATTGCCGTTTTCCGGGCACTATTGTTGACTTGAGCCATGTATAGTCTGAATCTGGACTGTTTACATCTGACTGATGTTAAAAAGCCCTATCCCTTAGTCGCCTTGTACGACACCGCATGGGAGGAGATGGGGTGGCCCAAATTCTACTCTGCCGGGAACCACGCGGGAAACATAACCTTCCTTGGCAGTCGGGTAAAAATGAATCGAACCCAACCAATTGTTTCGCGAGCGGCTCCTTTATGTAACCGAGAAATAAAGGCATACAACAGTTGTGCAACTGTACATTCTTTAACCGCAGCTCAAGTGCAAGTTCGAATGACGCAACTCGCGCAACGCAACACTTGAGTTGAGCGACTTTTTATCGCCTTTGAGTCGGCTGACGTCTTCCATTGCGGTTATTATTGCTCGGGATAGTATCGTGTACAATGGTACTAGTGGGACAAAGATTAGTAGTACCATTAATGGTACTAATCTAGTACTACCAGTAGTACTAATGACCCCCTTCGGATCCGTAGTACTACTGAGTAGTTAATGTACCATTTGTACTACCAGTTGTACTAATCAGTAGTACTACTGATCCACAGCGTCAGTCGGGGGTATTAATTTTTTCATAATATTTTTTTTTTATTTCACAATTTTGAGTCATTTATTTTGAATGTCGATTTACTTATGTAATTATTTTTAATTAATTACATTTTTAATCCTTTGTAAAAAGTAATAAAATAAAGTTTGACAACTACTGTTCACGAGGTCGTTTGGTGCAATTTGCAGGCTTTTTAACTGTGTTATTAATTTTAGTTATAATTGTTAACTAGTAAAAATAAATGTAGGTACCTATGCTATTATAAAATTGAAAATTAATTGTGTCTGTACAATGTTGTGTGACATTTAAAAAATATCTTTAGGTATGTGGAATTAACGGTTCCACATACATATTTTCACGCATGTAAAGCCCCGACGGGGTAAGCAGAGGTGATTAACACTCACAACGCAAAACTCTAAACCCAAAAATACTTTAGTTATTCTTGTATGTTAATTCACGATGGACGCAAAAACTACTGAACGGATTTTGATGTGGTATTTCCTTTCTTATCACGCCTCTCTCCCCCAATAGCAGGTAGGCAGACATAGAAGTATAGCATTTACTTGTGTCGTTACACATTTTTGCTATTAAACTTTTCATGCAAGCCCGCCGATTTATAGTTCTTCAAAACTGAAATAAATTAATTAATTGAGGTAATAATATTAATTATCTTGACCTCCAGACAAACTTGGAGTTAGACGGCGCTAAAATTCTAATTATTTAGAAATCGTATTGTGGTAAGATAGTAACATTTTTAGTTAAAATAATTTGAAAAAAAAAAAAGCAAAATCGTCTATAGTCAACATACATACGCGCGAAACACATAACCCTCACTGGCGCATGCGGGTAAAAATGGTAACCCATCTTCAGTCTGACCTGGCTTATAATTGTTTAACTTTGCTTTAGCCTGCTCGGTTTTGTCTCCATTCATACTTAATACCTTCCTACAACAAACAAACGTTGACTAATTTTACTATAGGTTTTAAGCCACAGATATATACTTAAGAAACTGTAGGCTTTATCTCAACAGAAGTGGGTGTTCACTATTGAGTCATTTAGGTCAGCCTTGTAGCTGTGGCCGGGTGGAGACAAGACATGTCCCCTTTACCTATTAATATAGGTAAGCAGAACATTATGCAATGTAGATAATTGGTTATTTTGAAATGTAATGCCGTGTGGTTCCCGGCAGAGTAGAATTTGGGTCACCCCATCTCTTCCCATGTGGTGTGGTACAAGGCGACTAAGGGATAGGGCTGTGTAACATCAGACAGATATATACAGCCCAGGCTCAGCCTCAGATACATGACTCGAGTCAACAATAGTGCCCGAAATATGGCAATAGGCTCACCCCCTATTACGTGGGATCTAATACAATGATTGGTGAAATGTGGGTGTTAATTCACCTCTGCCTACCCCTTCAGGGATAAAGGTGTGATTGTATTGTATGTATGTTGTACTTTAGATTGCTAGAAATGAGAGAGTAGGTACTGAATGTAATAATGATAACGATTGATTTATCATCATCTCCGACTATCGGCGACTCCTTCTTCTGCCGCACCATGACCTGGAATTCCTTACCAGTCCACGTGTTTCCCCTTTTCCTACAGTCCCGGGTACCATAGACTTCATCCTAGCGTTAATTCCCAGTCGCATCCGAAGCATTTCAGCTCGGCGTCTGGGGTCCGCTTTTACCAGTCTAACTGCGGATTTGGCAAGACTTCGATTTCATGAAGCGACCGACTCCACAACCCAAAAACATTGTTAGGTAATATCGAAGCACTCCAGACCATTCGATAGACTATTTAGGGCTCCAACTACTCATACCATTCGGAAAATCCTGATGTCTTCCCGTAGACCATCAGGGGAGACGGGACTGAAGCCGTATTTTCCACACCAAAAAAGTACAAAAGTAATTCGTTTTATTTCTAAATGTTTAAAAGTACTTAGAGTTTACTCAATCATGCCATATCGAGGCAGGTAGCCACTTAAACGAACATTATGACTTAAAGAGATACTATCTGTCATACCCTAAAATGGATGTCTAGTAATGATAAATGTGTATATGTACGACATGCATAATTTTTATCTTATTTTTTCTCACTAAGTTATTTGGCAAACCAATACACAAAATTATCATCTTCTTCGTCCTAGCGTTAATTCCCAGTCGCATCCGAAGCTTTCACATCGGAGTCTGGGGTCCGCTTTACCAATCTTAACTGCGGATTCAGACCTCGATAATCCGTGAAGCGACTGCCATCTGACCTTCACAACCCAATGGTGGCATTAGGCGATATCGAAGCATTGCAGCTAGACCGTTGTTGTTGGACTTTTGAGAGCTCCAACTACCCGTAACGACTGCTATAAATGTTCGTATGGCAACCGGGACACCGAGGCTCGACTAGACCAATGCAAATACCCATATTCATGCATACAAATATTTGCACTTGCAGTACGCGTATCTGCTGTATTCGTCTGCATTTGTCGTAGGTATGCGGTCGCCTTAGAAATCATACCTTATGGGGTCACTTTATGATCTTTGGAGCCAAGCCAAGTTTTCCTCTCGGGGTTAGGAGACTGAATTGGCTTCATAAAAATCTAATAGGTAGATTATGGCCACCCGTCTCTTCTCATGGGTGTCGTAAGGCGACTAAGGGATAGAGCTGTTATTCATCTGACAATAAACATACAGCCCATAACAATGTGCCCGCTAGACAGCAAAAGACTCCCCCTGTTACGTGAAACCGAAAATTATAAGTAGTTGGCAAAATTTGGGTGTTAATACAGTTCTGCCTACCCCTTGAGGCACTTACAGGCGTGATATAGATATGTATGTCTGTACTTTTATCCTCGCAATAGATGCCTGGGCATCTCACAGACATTTTTTTTCACGCGGGCGAGCCGAGAAGAAAATGTAGTGCCTATGAATATTGGTGTATAGTTGCGGAGTGCGAACCCACAACCTTTTGATTGAAAGCCCAACGCTTTAAATTATTTTTTGCTTACCGGGTAATTAGAAAGGCACCTCCATCCACGGACGCTCAAATTGTGAAATGATGTTTTTGCTATGGTTTTTCCAAGTGATTACCATATAAGGTTACTTAAAGGCAAACATAATTACATAAGGTCATGCCTGCCTTTCCCATTATTCCTGCGATCGATTAAGATATCCGCGCCTGTAAGATAGACAAAAGCAAATACAGCTCAGGCAGAATTAGAACTTTCGATCTTTCCCTTACAGATGGTTACAATAGTTCGTACGAGCCCAATCTGCAATGCTGACCATAGCCGGGATTTATCTACACCACCATCATCTTAGCCTTTTTCCCGGGTACAATCTAGGCTTTCAATTCGGAGTATGGCGTCTGCTTACTCCCTTTTGATGTGGCTTTAATGAGTGATATTCGCATAAACTTCCGAGTGTATAATATACAATCTTTTAATAATATAGATGCATAGAACAAATAGAACAGGGTGAAGCCAATACAAGTGTGTGTGTGTGTGTGTATTTGTGTATGTGTGTTGCCTTGCAATTGTAGTACATATTTTTAATGACCTCGTGACACTTATGAAGCATACATTTTGCATGTCTTGAGTTCTCATAGAGTTACATATGAGAAACATTTAAAAATCGTCGTGAGATTGTTTTGTTCCAATTCTCATAGACGCGAGATTAGGGGGCATCCAATAATTACGTCTCTCGGGTATAGGGGGCCACACCAAGTCCTGTGGAGCCAGATCAACTTACAAGCTGGTATAACCGCTGTTTGGTGAACGTGGCTCTGGTGCAGGCTTTCCTCTCGAGGTTAGGAGACCAGACGGTAGAATTATGAAAATGAAAGCAATCAATGTGCGTTCTTTGCCTGCCCTAATAGAAAAAAGGTGTGACATTATGTAGGTTTGTAAAATTACAAAGTATATGATATTTCCCGGTTCCCGGTGGATTAGACTAGAGTCATTCCATCTCTTCCTGAGGAGAAGTCTTCTAGGAGCTGTTCTTTATCCGACAGTAAACATACAGCCCATGATAAAGTGCCCGCATGACGGTAATAGGCTCGCCCCCTATCCTATTACGTGTAATCGAAAATCATATTTTGTGAAATATGGGTAAAAAAAAACTTTTTTTAATATAGGACACGTCAAATTTGATTTGGCTTCGCCTGATGGTTAGCTGAAGGCAAAGTCTCGGAAAATAGGGTAGTACACCTCTGCTTACACCTACGGAATCTACAGGTGTGAAAGCATGTATGTATGACGTCAGAACATTGTGACGAGTAGCATCTGTGTATGACGTCAGTATGACGAGTATTACATAATTAATGGGTGATCCCTTATTTGTTATTACAATATAATTATTCTTGTCTTAGATTTAAGAGGTTAGGTTGCAGACCTAACCTGACCTGATGAGTCTAGCTAATTAGTAAGTAAGGCGCTATCGTATATTTTCGTCACCAAGTGCCGTTGCTCAAGTAGCTAACGATATTATGTTATTAGCAATGGTATTTACATGATGTATTGTCGGAATTTTGCGCGAATATTACACATTAATAACTATTTTTAAGATTCCGTTCCGATCAGAGAACATAGGTCACCATTACAGACACGTACCATGTTACAATGGTTGCACTCAGCTTGACGGCTTCATCAGGTGCCTTTTCACGCCCCGCTTAAAGGACCCGGGACTGTAGGAAGAGGGAAACACGTGAGCTGTGTGTTTTCCCCATATTTTTTAAATGTATATTTCCCACGCGCCTATATAAGGTTCCTCTTGAATAAATCATTTGTTCTCAATAAAGCTTTATCAATTATAACAATATGACGCAAGCAGCAGTAATAATTAAAATATCGAACTAGTACTGCGATTCGATGTACCGATAATCGATCTAAAAAGGTTATCGGCATTCTGTTGTAATCGATTCGTCTCGAGATAATCGCGACCGGTAATTGCATGGGAACGACACGAAGGTTCCATTGCAGTCTTGAAAGGATTTGTAATGGCCGTTTGTATGTATGTTAGTTGTGTGCATCAGATGCAAAATATAGATACCCATTTTAGGTTTTGATTCGAAACGAAAATTCTCATTAGGTTTTCGTGAGGCTACTGCAGTCTGCCCTCCACAACCCATTGGCGATATCGAAGCATTTCAGTTAGAACAGTTGTTGGACTTTTTAGGGCTTCATCTGCCTGTAACGACTGCCATAGATGTTTGTTTGGTAACCGGGACCGACGACGGCTTAACGTGCTTTCCGCAGTACGACCAGACCAATGTAATACCCATAATTATGCATACAAATATTTGCACTGAGCGGAGATCGAACCCGCGCCTCCTGCGTACCGGTCGCGTTCACTACCGCCACGCCACGCGGCAGTCAAGATGTACTCGTATGTACAGGAGTAATCCGAATGAAAGAAATTCGTGGAACAAAATGATCTTTCTCGTAATGACCTTGACATTTTACTTATAAATGGCTTATTGTACGTAATACGTAGGTAATTAGAGACATAATCATGAACCGGTAGTCGGCAGTGGTATGAGTGGGCAGTAGGTAACTACTTTCTTAAAGTGCAAGGTGACCGCACTAGTTACTAGTGATGGGACATAATATCGATAAATTTAACACGCAAGGTTTCCGCGAACATTTTTGTTGAATTTTATATGTAAATCTTACTTTTATGTAGCTATGTCGATACTAATATAATAAACGCGAAAATAACTGTTCGTTATTGCGCTTTCATTCCTAAACCACTGAACTGATTTGAATAGAATTTGGTACAGAGGTAGACTAGAGGGAAGGACATAGGCTATGATTGGTCGCGATAGCGGCCGTCCACGCGGGGAGCCGCGTCATCAGTTAGCTAATGATAAAAAATTCGGTGCAGACAGAATTGAAAACTTTGCTAATATTTCTTATACCAATTACCTAAGTGGTAAACAATCATACTACCCACCTGATGAAATGTGGTTACTGTAGCCCATGGATGTGTGCAACACCAAGGACGTCGCTTTGGTGCTGCCTCATCTAGATCTGGTCTTATATAGATATTAACTAGCTTTTGCCCGCGGCTCCGCCCGCGTGGATGTCGGTTATCGCGACCAAACATAGCCTATGTCCTTTCTCAAGGTCTAATCTACCCCTATACCAAATTTCATCAAAATCGGTTCAGCGGTTTAGTCGTAAAAGCGAGACAGACAGACAGACAGAGAGACAGACAGACAGACAGAGTTACTTTCGCATTTATAATATTAGTAGGGATAAACAGTTGTGTTACATGTGAATTGTCGCAATCGATAAATTGTCACAAGAGGAGTCGGTAACGGTAACATGAATTCAATAGTTTTATTTCCTATCTCAAAAAATGTACTACGAAAAATGCCCAATGGGCAAAGTAATCGCTTCAAAAATATATCTACTTTTTTTAATACACAATATACCTACCTAATTTACCAGTATATCGACTTATCGATAAACTTAAACTGCCCACGTCCCCTCCCTACGCTCTGAGATCAAGTGTCAACCTGTCATTTCACCTGACGTGGCCCGGAACCTTTTGACAATCGAGTGAACGCCAGCCAATGGTATATGATATCATGTCACCTTCGCGAGTGAATGAGTAGGATCTACAATTTGCACATATAATACGCTTGTATTGTATGTCTTTGAAGGGGTATACAGTATACAGTTCATAATACGCTTGTATTGTATGTCTTTGAAGGGGTATACAGTATACAGTTCATAATACGCTTGTATTGTATGTCTTTGAAGGGGTATACAGAAATGTATTTCTGAACACACCATCCTATTCCCACTGTAGGTTACAATAACAAAATAAAGGTCTGCATACGACAACTGCCGACGCACGCAGCACATGCGCGTAATTCATTGCGGCTTCTCAATGGTCCCCTTTATCCGTATCGGAGTTTAACAAGTAATGGGTACGCTGTATGTGCTGCATATCGTTGTCGTATGCGGACGGCTTCGGAATCATGCCTTAATCCATATCCATACTAATATTATGAATGCGAAAGTAACTGTCTGTCTGTCTGTCTGTTACGCTTTCACGCCTAAACCGCTGAACCGATATTGATGAAATTTGGTATGGGGGTAGTTAAGTTAGACCTTGAGAAAGGACATAGGCTATATTTGGTCGCGATAACCGACATCCACGCGGGCAGAGCCGCGGGCAAAAGCTAGTATAATATATTTTTTAAATATTTAGTCCGTCAATTGACCGCACCTCGCTAGATGTTAAAAAGCTTAGGTGCAGTCCAAAAGATACGGACCAACATTTCTGATATTGGTCTTAAATTGGTGTTCCTTAACTTGACGGCCTAATACGCTTTTTCACGCCCCGCTTGAAGAACCCGGGACTGTAGAAAGAGGGAAACACGTGCGCGAGCAAAGCATTCCAGCTTTTTATCGTGGGGCAGAGGAAGGAGGAGAATGGATATAGAAGAAAAGGGTAAATGAGCAACCCGGTAAGGACCGATAGGCTTGCCGAATGCCCATTGCCCCTTTTATTTTGTACGGAGACCGCCACGAGCATCCTCGTCGGCCATCGGATTGACTAAAACCGCATGCTGTCTCGAATCTCAATTACCGGAATGTAAAGGTTACCTATTAAGACATTTCCCTCGCACACCGGCTAACTCTGGGCCACCTACAGATTTAAGATGGGCCCTTGGGTCTGAGAAGCACGGTGTCCCCATCTTGCCCCGGAGGTCTAATACTTACATAATATATGAATAATATATGCTCCAAATTTAGACGCCGTCGAATCCCTGGTGACCCTGAAAAAGGGGGGTCGTCTTAGCAACAAAATGTCGTTCATTACAGTCACTCATGTAAATGTGACTACATTTTTTAAAGACCACGCCTTTCACCACAGCCTATATAAGGCAATAAAGGTAGTTTTGATAAGGAACGTGCGTACGCGCATGTATCACGCGTGACGCACGGTGACGTGTGCCGTGCAAGCGCACAACAGCTGTCCACAAAATAGTATAATAGAGTCCGTATGATATGTCAAGGTGTCAGCCATACTTATTATCACTATCACTACATATTATAAAACAAAGTCGCTGTCTGTCCGTCCCTATGTATGCGTAAATCTTCAAAACTACGCAACGGATTTTGAAGCGGGTTTTTTTAATAGATATAGTGATGCAAGAGGAAGGTTTATAAGTATAATACATGCATAATATTGTAGAGAAACACTGATGAATTTAGAGATACGGGAACGGGATCAGAAAATATGGCGGTACGAAGTTCGCCGGGTCAGCTAGTTATTAATATAACTGATATATAGCTTATGTGTTGTTCTGATGTATAAGTTATATTATTGAAAAGTTTCATTAAGATCTATTCAGTAGTTTTTAAGTGAAAGATTAATAAATATCCTCACATAATTACAAACTTTTGCGTTTATTAATATTAGTAGGACTTGTCTTGCAATGACTATCAATAAAATTAGCCTATCGCAGTCCACTGCTGGACATAGGCCTCTCCCAATGTTGGGAGGCTTTGTCCTACTGTCTCTACCTTGACCAGACGGGTTGGTCTCTCGCAATGATATCTAAATATATATAACTCAAAGGTGATTGACTGACTGACTGACTGACAGTGATCTATCAACGCACAGCCCAATGCACTACACGGATCGGGCTGAAATTTGGCATGCAGGTAGATGTTATGACGTAGGCATCCGCTAAGAAAGAATTTTGATTAATTCTACCCCCAAGGGGATAAAATAGGGGATGAAAGTTTGTATGAAACTTTGTCAATTTTAATCCGATCGGGCCGAGACTTTGCATGCATAAAGCTACTATGACGAATTTTGGTTTTTTGTTATGAGTTTGGTATGAGGATTTTGATTAATTCTACCCCCAAGGGGATAAAATAGGGGATGAAAGTTTGTATGAAACTTGTCAATTTTAATCCGATCGGGCTGAGACTTTGCATGCATAAAGCTACTATGACGTAGGCATCCCCTAAGAAAGAATTTTGATTAATTCTACCCCCAAGGGGATAAAATAGGGGATGAACAACATTCCGAACTTAACGCGGACGAAGTCGCGGGCAACAGCTAGTCGTATTAGTAATATGTTTCCGTTAGTCGCCTCTTACGACACACTTCGGATGAGATGGGGTGAATATATTTCTGTAAATCATTATAGGAAGCAATAATTTTCAACCAAATAGATTATCCGTAATTAATTGCGCATTTGACAATAATAAAAATTACAATAATAATAACAACACGGAAGACGTTGACTTATTATAGTAATTATTAATTATTGTTAAAAATAACAATGCTTACATACTAACACGGAAACACATAAAATATATGTTAATATGCTATATGTTAAACTAGGTATTATTATACTATCTATGGGTTTTAGGGTTCCGTACCTCCAGAACAAAGCAGAACCTTTATAGGATTCTCCACTTGGTTGTTACAGACAGACAGACAGACTGGACGGACAATTTTTCTCAGAAACGCGTAGAGGTATTAAGTTGAGTTTTTTTTTTCTTCTAAAATACCGAATATAAGTTCTTTATTTATTACTAGCCTGCCGCCCGCGGCTCCGCCCGCGTGCATCTCGGTTAACGCGACCTTTGCTCATTTCTTCGGTTCTACTCAACTGATTGCGATCAAACAAATGTAAGATTTTAAGTCTGAGTAAGCCCTTTCTAACACAGGAAATTCAAAAAAAATATTTTCGTGTTCAGGAAGTATCGTTAACATAACATAACCCAAGTATTTTTTTTTAAATATCTCCAATGTACAGACACGACCACTTTACAATTATATAATAGTATAGATTACAATCTAGCCTTGTTGGCTAATTTTAGTAAACAAATTTCACCTAAATTACTACGTAAACATAAATCTACGAATGCGTCCATTAACACTGACTTAGTTTTGAAATTCATACGCACTCACACCTGTAAATCCCCGAAGGGGTAGGCAGAGGTGTATTAACACCCACATTTCGTCAACTATGATTTCTTCGTTCCCACATAATAAAGGGCCAGCCTATTGCCGTCTAGCGGGCACTTTGTCATGGGCTGTATATTTACTGTCGGATGGAGAACAGCCCTATCCCTTAGTCGCCTTCTACGACACCCACAGGAAGAGATGGGGTGGGCCTATTCTACTCCACTAGGAACCAACACGGCACACACAAATTAATATTCAAACATTTGAAACCTCTTGTAGCTGTGTTTGCAGTCTATGCAATCAAAAGATGTAGTCTATTGTCACTTCGAGTTACATACATACAATCACGCCTTTATCCCCGGATGGTTAGGCAGAGGTGAATTAACACCCACATTTCACCAATCATTGTATTAGGTCCTACGTAATAGGGGGTGAGCCTATTGCCGTTTTCCGGATACTATTGTTGACTCGAGCCATGTATCAGAGGCTGAGTCTGGGTTGTATGTACCTATCTGTCTGATGTTAAACAGCCCTATCCCTTAGTCGCTTTGTACGACACCGCATGGGAAGAGGTGGGGTGGCCCAAATTCTACTCTGCCGGGAACCATGCGGCGGAGTTACACACAAAAATAATCCGCTGTGGATCAGAAGTACTACTGATAAGTACACCCGGTAGTACAAATGATACATTGTAGTATCACTAGTACTACCAGTAGTACTAGTGACCCTCTAGTACTACCAGTAGTACTAGTGACCCTTTAGGTCTCTAGTACTACCAGTAGTACTAGTGACCCCCTTCTGATCAGTAGTTCTACTGATTAGTACAACTGGTAGTACAAATGATACACTAATAATCCAAATAATCCAACCGTATACAGAACCCTCAGTGCAAGAGTCCGAATCGTACTTGGCCGGTTTTTAATAAAAATTATTTAAAATAAAAAGAAGTGGTCTTTAATTTTAAAGAGAAGAAAAACAGATGTATGCAAAAAGCTGAATTCGTTGTAATTCCCCAGAAAACTGGCAGCTTTGACACGTTGTATGAGTATATATAAAATTCGAGGCTAAAAAATGTTACTTTAAAATTCATAAAATAAATAAATATTGTAGGACATTCTACACAACGCTATCTAGACCCAAAGTAAGCATAGCTTAACTAGCTTGTGTTATGGGTTCTGAAATACGGATACGCATGTGGGGTGGGTTCGATCCCCGCTCAGTGCAAATATTTGTATGCATGAATATGGATATTTGCATTGGTCTGGGTGTTTTTAAGCTATTGCATAGCTTCTATCGCGGGCCTTGAGCGTGGAGACCGAATCCAGAAATTCCGTAACGAAAAAAACCTAACACCCCCCACTCCGAGCTCGCACGAATCGAGACGAGCTGCTCCGAATGCTATGCAATAGCTTTACCGCGGCAGTCCCCGAGTGCCACACGTCTTTTTATGTATAATATGTATGTATTTACGAAAACAATACATACATATTATACACAGAACCCATAACATTCTTGAACCCATAACACAAGCTAGTTAAGCTATACTTACTTTGGATCTAGATAGCGTTGTGTAGAATGTCCCACAATATTTATCTATTTACTAGCTTACCCGGAGAACTTCGTAACGCCATATTTTCCGCCCGCGTGGTATTAAGAGCCCGTTCCCGCTGTGCTTTCTATTCAAATTTCCATGTTAAATTCTAATCCCGTTCCCGCTACACCTTCTATTTAATTTTCCTTTGAGAAAAAAAGTATCCTATGTCCTTCTCCTGGTTCTAAGCTACCTCCCCACCAATTTTCAGCCAAATCAGTTCAGCCGTTCTTGAGTTATAAATAGTGTAACTAAAACGACTTTCTTTTATATATAGATATTATTATAGATTAGTATGATAAGACTGTAGCGCGTTGTTGCATACTATTTTAAACTTTACCACAATTGAATAAAGTTGATTTTTCATTACCACTTAAGAACTGCGGGGCACTTCCTCTTGTTTTATGATCCTTGCATAAAACAGTAGTAGGTCAAAAGTGTTATTTCGAAACACGGACTATCGTAACAAAAGGTAGCCATGTAGCGAAGGCTAGACTTAATCTGTGCCTTTAATGTAGTGTATCTAGGTTATCTGAACCTCTTAATACGTGGTTAATTCAAACTTCAAAATATGTGCGGATATAACGAGGGGTCCTTATAGCCCGATTCCTGCAGGCTTGCTCTGGCTTGCTTGGTACAAAATCTCTATAGTTGTTCTATAAGGGGAAGAGCATTTCCACCGGCTTCCCTTTTCAAAATTTTCACCCTTCACGACTGGCGGATAAATATTCTTGTGGTACCTACCAAGGCTTTTGGAGCCAAGCCAACCTCACCTGCTAGCAAGTAAGGTTGACTCGGCCCATCCTTCTGCGAACAATGCTCCAGAAGAGCAAGCTAAGGAGACACTGGGGTCTCTTCCAATCCGCATAACCTGCGGAGATGTTCCTACTCTTAGGAGCACTGTTACCCGACAGCTGACCCCATTGAATGAGGGCGTCGTGTGTTGGCGGGTCTGCTAAGCCTGCAATCGCGTCGCCGCACCGACTTGCTTGTGCTAATGTGCCAGAAAAAGCTCTACCTGTCTCCCCTAGGCCTGCGTTCATGTAGGACGGATGTCATTGAGTGACCTTTGACGTCAAAGGTCACTCAATGAGTCACTCAATCGGTGCAGCGACGCGATTGCAGGCTTCGCAGACCCGTGTTGGCGGGTCTGCTAAGCCTCGACGCCCTCATTCAATGGGGTCAGCTGTCGGGTAACAGTGCTCCTAAGAGTAGGACTCTATTACGTGGAGGTTACCCGACCTCGCACCTCTACAACATAAGCCTGAAGCCCTCCCCAGAGGCAATATGAGGACACAGTTATTCCCACATCTGAGTCAGGAAACCAGATAGTACTGGGCTGTACACTTGAGAGACGTGTTTTTGTCCCAGACAGTATTAAGTTCATACTTATTCTTTATTGTACACACACACACATTATATTAACAAATACAAAGGGATATTTCTGTACAAAGGCGAGCTCTCAATGTTGAGTTTTCTTCCAGCAATCCTTAGAGTGATAGAGGAAAATAAATATAGATAGAGGGCAGAACCAAGGGTAGGTACCTACAGCAAAATGGATATGAAATACTAGGAACGAGAAAGTTTAGAGAAGTTATACAGATAGCAATTTTCATGGAATCTCCAAAGAACAGGGCGAGTTTTATCAAATGTACCATCCAGCCTACGACATACTCGAACGTTGTCATTTCTTCGTATTATTTCAAAATTAAATAATTTATTTGGAAGTTGAATATCACGCATTTTGAAATAAATCATCGCGATAGTATCCGTTGAAAATAGTTTTAGTTATTTCAATTTATTTTTATCAAATCAAGTGTAAGGAAGCGGAAATTCCACCAATCGCTAGATCACGATAACAAAGTAACCATTCGATTTCTATAACGATAACTATTAATATTTAATTATATGGCTCGTAACGTTGTTCGTAATGGCGTCATATATAAAATATGTATTAACAACACGTCATAAAAAACAATAAAGACCAGTTTTATGAACCTTGACCCTTAGAATATTTAACAATGAATGATGATGTAAACTGGGGTTAGTTTTATGTGAACTGGGAACTGGATAACTTACCTAACTACTTACTACTACTTAACTATAACGGCAGTGGGCTGGCCACATCTGCCGAAGGACCGATGGCCGTTGGAGCAAACGAGTCCTAGAGTGGAAACCGCGCGTAAGAAAACGGAAGGTGGGACATCCCCTAGCCAGGTGGACCGACGACCTGCGAAAGGTGGCTGGGACGGACTGGATGCGGAAGGCGGAGGATCGGCAAACGTGGCGCACATTGGGAGAGGCCTATGTCCAGCAGTGGACTGCAGTAGGCTAATTGATTGAACTATAACAGATAAATAAACAAAAAAATAAAAGTTTCGGTTGCTAATATTCTTAAAAAAAAAAGATAAAAAATAAGTCGTGGAAAAAAAGGTTCGAGGAGGGGATCAAGTTTATATGCAAGATCGTCATTTTTTTAAATTTCCTAATGAAGGTACACAAATAGATTAGAACTTGAGATGTTTGATCGTGATAACCATAATCGACACGGGCGGAGCTGCGGGTAACAGCTAGTACATAAAAACTCTGATTGATCTATACAAGTCAAAGATATTATATAAAAAGAAGTAGATATGTTATTGCGCGAAAATCGTGAAGATCCGAAAACGAGTCAATTGGAACGTTTGCCTCTAGTACCGCGTGCCGAGCGGCGCCGGTCGGACGTTGAGCGGAAGCATCAGTGACTTAAAAAAATAACGAAAATGCCATCGTATGTTTATAGACACTGCACGAACTATTACTCTAAAGTTAATACACCAAAAGTGTAGATGAATTAAAAATGTGTGTGTGTGAGTTCGGCACATTTTTCTACGTTGATTTGTAAGCATATGACATGTCTATGTTATAAAATGTCATTGATACAAGTATATCCAAGTAACTAACGCTATGATATTTAGCTCTATCGACAGCAAGTACAACGTGCATGTCACAATACTCACGGGCCGTAAGTTCGACGCCGTGCTGCGTGATTCCTATGTGGCGCAAGCGCAGTCGTATGCTACTTACCTATGTACATTACTATTTACGATCTGCTTTGACACGACTACTTAAATCGAACTATTAATGACATAAAGATATTACTCGGGGGAAAATTAGTTCAAAACGTGCTCTATAGCAGTACACGTTTCTTGGGTGTCTTTTGAGGATAGCACGTGATGCTACTGCGGTGGGCGAGCTCAAATTCATCAAGCATAGATTAATACAAAACAAATAAAGACAAACGCGATTGGTCCTTACACTAGATCACGATATCGAATCGCAATATAAACGCGCCGTAAAGCATAACTTTTGAAATCCAAGTGTTGACCTTCTGCTCACCCCTTTTGGGATATAAGTATTATAGGTGTTGTGGTCTTTTTTACGTTTCTTTATTCTAACCTTTAAATCTCCTTGTTTCAGATGAAGCCACCCAGGGCAAGCGGCAGCGCCCTCGCGACATGTCCCTGGCAGAGCCTCCACATACCATGGAGATCGCTCAAATCCTGATATCTCTGCTACACGCTTGGGGGCTAGACCCTGATTTAGACAGGGTCTGTGAGTCTAAACTTGGGCTTTTGAGACCTATGGTAAGTTCATACACATTGTCATCAATTAAGCAATCGATCAGCCTATTGCAGCCCACTGCTGGCCATAGGCCCCTCCCAATATTGGGAGGCTTTAGCCTACTGTTTCCACGCTGGCCAAACGGGTTGGTACGTTGGTGTTTTGCCGCTTCTAATGCCCTTCTTAAAGACCCCATCTTGTAGACGCTTGAAAAAACCACAGCAGAGAGTTCATTCCACAGCTTGAGCGTGGAACGTTATCTTTCGTATGCTTACCATCAGGCGAGTTGAAGTTAAATTGTCGTGTCCTATATAAAAAAATGAAGCATTTTATATAAACTATCTGCCCCACCAAAGATTCTTGGTTCAACGTTTACTCCATTTAGCAGTAAATTAGTATTTTGATACCATCAATCCTAACAATATAACTATCATTAACAGGTGCCAGTGTGCTTCGGCGTGGTCTCCCGCCACGGCCACATGGCTGTCCAACTCCCCACGTGGCTCGGCAGCTGGGCTGAGGCCTGTGCCTCCGCTCCTGATGATCCTCTACTCATCACATCGGATCTACCACCTGAGCTGCTGAGGCAGGAGAAGTTGACTAGGTGAGACATATCCACTCAACCCACCTACATGCTTTTATGGTGTTCAATTGGGGTCGGTTAGAATATATTTTTTTATACCACTTAGGTCGCAGACAAGAGCACGGATCACCTGATAGAAAATGGTTACCGTGGTCTATGGACGAGTGCAACACCAGGGGAGTCACACTCATGCTGTCGACCCTGTAAGAACAGAGATATTCTATGCCGTCAGCGCAGAAGACAAGCAGGACCAGCCTTTAGTCTTCCCACTTACAGCACAAAACCTATCCAGTGAGCTCTGGCTACTTTCCCAGTCGGACTGCTCGATTGGGACGGAAATACCGTCGTGTCCTACATCTTATTTATTTTTGGTAAAGCGACTACGCGTTTTGCCAATTTTCACAAGACCAGAATGTAGCCATAGTAAACTGCTCGTGTACACTATAAAAAATATGATTGGGAAACTTTTAATAAAAAATACCCTGATGATATTATGACCATAGCGAGATTTTCAAACATTGGTTTCCTTCCAGACTCTTTACGTCGAAACTCCACTGGGAGCTGAGCACGACCCTCACAACCAACCACCTACTGTCCATCGTTGCACTCGCTAATACGCTTATGTCGATGAGCAATGCCAGCTTCGTTCCTGAGCAGGAAGTCATCAGAAGACTCCACAGGTACGTGTAAAATAATTATTGTGGAGCAATATTTTCTTAATGCGAGAGCAATAAGAAAATATTGCTCCACAATAGTTCTCTGCATTCCTCTGGATCCAATTCAGAGATGAATTGGATCCAGAGGAATGCAGAGAATCTTTTAGGAATAAGGGTCACCATTACAGACGCCAATGATCCTACAGTGGTGACCTTCAACTTAATAGCCTCATCGGTTGCATTTTGACGTCCCACTTAAAGGACCTGGGACTGTGAAGAAGAAAACACGTGAGCTGGTAAAGAATTCCAAGACTTACTGGAGCGAAGAATAGAAGATGATCTCAGCTCGAAAGGGATGGCCCTGGATCGGGCTGAGGTGCGAGAGATATGTCTATACCACATCCGGCAACCTACGATCCAAAGACGGTGTGTGTTTTAATCGGTTTGAGTCCGACATAACCGCCGGGGAGGTGAGGTGGGCATATCCGAGGGGATTTTGCGCATAATGACTGCCAATAATGCTAATTGCACGTCGCTGCAACTTATATACACCGATACAGCTTTACATGAGAAGGTTTCCTCCTTCCTTGGCCCTATATACTGCGCAGTGACCTCAGCACTTCTAAGTTCACGACCATCACATCATACTGACCTGCAGCCCTTTATTCCCGTAGACCTTCGACCCGAAGCTCCTCATCATGGGCAGCAGACGAGGAGAGAGAGGAACAGCTGGCGGCCCAACAGGCTCACATCAAGCAGGGCTGGTCACTCCTGGCGACACTACACTGTGTTCTACTGCCTGATAAAGTGGTGACTGCAGGTAAGGGCTTTCTGATTCTAGTAATTTTTGTTTTCTAAATGAGGTTCTTAGTTTGTTAGTCGGAGGAAACCCTTTTTTCAGGATGTGTTCCTTTTTACAAGACTTATACTTTTTATTTCAAGAATTGTACCCTATTTTGAAAGATTTGTAGGTTCATATTATTTTTTGGAGATATACCTACCCTATTATGGAAATGGAACCCTTTTTTGGAAATTTATGCTCATCTTGTTCAAACTCATTACTCACACTCTACTATGTGGGTAAATATAAAAATGTATGGTCTGTTCCTAGGTGCGAAGAGCTTCAAGCGCCCCCAGGTGGAGATGCTCGCTCGCCGCTGGCAACACCACTGTCTGGAGGTCAGGGAGGCTGCACAGGCGTTACTACTCGCCGAACTTGGCAGGTAAGGATTCTATTGTTAGGGAACTTTTAATGAAACTTTAAATAGTATGCTAACTTTTTCTATAGATTTCTATCAGAAAAGGTCAAAATCCACGAATGAAACCATGTTAATGAAACCATGTTATTTATATTTATAATCCTTTCCAGGTTGGGTCCAAAAGGCCGCAAGAGTCTTGTCGACAACTGGGCACAGTTCCTACCCCTGTACACCCACACGGAGAGCATCAACCCTCACGCCGCGCCCAAGGACCCCGTTGAGAAGGTCAGTATATTTTTTTTTTATATAGCACACGTCAATTTGCCTTCGCCTCGCCTGATGGTAAACTGAAGGCAAAGTCTCGGAAAAAGAGGGTCACCATTACAGACACGTATCATGTTACAATGGTGGCACTCAGCTTGACGGCCTCATCAGATGCTTTTTCACGCCCCGCTTAAAGGACCCGGGACTGTAGGAGGAGGGAAACACGTGACTGGTAAGGAATTCCAGGACCTAATGGTGCAGCGATGCGCCGATCAAGGATTGGATCGTGGATGGACGATGTAGTAGATGTTTGGATCGGATCGGAACCATGCAATCTGGACTCTACCAAATATTGGATCACGATCCAAAAATCTACCAAATATTGGATCACGATCCAAAAATTGTGAGATGCTTACCACATTATATCTTATCATATTTTAGCATTTGATGTTATCACTTTATCACCTTTCATCTCATTAATTTATCACCTTTCACCTTATCACCCTTCTCCCTCAATCAATCAATTAGCCTATTGCAGTCCACTGCTGGACATAGGCCTCTCCCGATATGCGCCACGCCACCCTTCACCCTATCACCTTTTATATGACCTTGAACATGAAACAATCTTTTTTATGAATAGAAGCTATGGGAGTTAAATTTCGTTCACATTACTATATCAATTACAAAGTGTAACAGTATACTGATCAATATATCGATTGGCACATATTTCAACTTTCGGTCGCAATTCTATAAGTTCATCGATTCACATTACAGTTGGATGTTGAAACTACTCATTTGTTAAGAGAATACTTTAGTGTATAAGATTTGTGAAATCTAAATGAAATCGTAACTGAATTTTAATTATATTTCAATTAAGATAATTACGACAATCTTTCGTCCTGGGAAAAATACATTAAAGATAGTCTTTCACAAAAAGAAAGAAACTCATTTTGAAGACTAAAAACGGAAATCGCAATACTAGTTTTGTGTTTATACCCGACTGCGACAGCAAGGGTAATGTATTTCGCGCGTATGTATGTATCTATGTATGTATGTAGTTTTCTTTGTTCCCCTCTACAGAGCTAACGCCTAGACGGATTTCGATGAATGGGGTCTCAAATGAAAGGGATTTATCTCCCGAGTGTCATAGGGTACATAAAATTCAAAAAAAAAAACCGGTAGATTTTTGATGCTAAAATATGTTGTAAATTTTTTTTTTTTTTTTTTTCATTCAAATTCATCGAGTAGGGTATCGAAGAGAATTCAAAGGAGATTACAAAAATAATATATAGGTAGATGTCACATCTTAACTAAAATGTTTAAAATAAAATTATTTAATAAAAAATAAAAAACCCGACTGCTGTCTAAAAGATCGAAACAAGCTTGATAGCAGGCGGTACCCATTAAATTTCTTTCGGTTTATGATTGCCAAATTATAATTAATTAATAATTAATTTTATAATAACAAGTCGCTATATACAAGATTGCTAACCTCTAGTTAAGTACCTAACCAAATGAGTATAAATATCTCCTCTCTTCTAGCAAGAGGAAGAGTTTGAAGAAGAAGAAGAAGAGATAGTCCGCAAGCCGTCTTCTCTAGCCGAGCTGAAGAGGAAGCAGACCACCGCAGTCGTGTTGCTAGGGGTTATCGGGGCTGAGTTTGGACAGGACATCACTAGTGAAGGTATGGCTTAACTGGCTTACTAATATCTGTGATATTTGGCATATTTCTTTGGAGTGAGAATTGTTGATCTTGTTATTCGATGGTTAAATCGACCTTTGCATTGAATAAAGTTGCAGCTTTTAACGATAATCCTATTCTTCTTCATCCTAGCGTTAATTCCCAGTCGCATCCGAAGCTTTCACCTTCGAGTCTGGGGTCTGCTTTACCAGTCTTAACTGCGGATTTGGCTGGACCTGGATAATTTCCGTGAAGCGACTG
This sequence comes from Eilema depressum, assembly GCA_914767945.1. Lineage (NCBI taxonomy): Eukaryota > Metazoa > Arthropoda > Insecta > Lepidoptera > Erebidae > Eilema > Eilema depressum. The sequence continues at coordinate 6,739,846 of OU612040.1, forward strand.
CCATATGACCTCTATAACCCAATGGTGACATTAGGCGATATCGAAGCATTGCAGCTAGACCGTTGGTGTTGGACTTTTTAGGGCTCCAACTACCCGTAACGACTGCCATAGATGTTCGTATGACAACCGGGACCGACGGCTTAAAGTGCTCGCCGAGGCACGACCAGACAGACCAATGCAAATACCCATATTCATGCATACAAATATTTGCACTGAACGGGGATCGAACCCGCACCTCCTGCGTAGCGGCCGCGTTCAATACCGCTTCGCCACGGAGGCTATCAACCGATTATCGATATTTAACGATAATTCTATGTGCTATGTACGAGTAAAAGTATGATTTAATTGAGATTTCTCGATGGTTTTTTTTGCCAGTTTTTCGAGAAGTAATTGGCGAACTTTCGCCTTGAACACAAGACTGCTGGCTGCTGGCTGTAGAGCCTTCCTGATTTCAAAAGGCACCTTTATTCAATGGATAGGTCGAAATATTTTTTATACCTGAGAGGTTAGCACGAAAAACTATCGTAATCCTAACGGAAACATAACGAGAGCACGGAGCATTACGATTGGTATGCTTCACCCGCACACACGCTCACAGTACGCAGGCGTAGGGACAATAACAGGTCACTGTCCACTAAACAAGCACCTTTACACCATCGGGATCACGGATAGCCCCCTATGTAGGGGGTGCTTCGTCGCCGAAGAAACGGTTGCCCACGTAATACTGGAATGCGAGGCAGTAGCCCCCCAACGTTTCCAAATCCTCGGCACAGTGAGGTCGCTCCGCGAAGCCTGTGAAGCCCCCAGTAAGCTTCTGCGCTTCTGGGCGGAGCTAGGCTGGCTGTTAGAGCCAGCACTCTCCACGCACAATGGCCCAAGAAAGAGGCTAAGTGCGGATAAAAGAGTCCCCTTTCCATTCCATTCCAGTACGCAGGCGGCCAATCGCAATGCTCCGTGCACTCGTTACGTTTACGATACGATTGCAATAGTTGTTCGTGCTCACCCCACTGGTCATAGCCATACTGTGGCTGATATTATTTTGGATGTTTTATATTTCACTGTCCTTTAATGTTGTAAGCGATTGATTACAAATATACAAGTCTTGCATATTCCCTGTTGTTATACGGCTTTTTATAGCTTCCATATATTAATCATATATAATCGGCTTCATTCTTTTTATTTGCCAACCGCTGCTTGTTTTAGGCGCGGCTGGCAACAAGAGGCGTAAAGATGGGGATAGCAGAAAGAGTTCCGTCGTTGAAGGTATGTACGAACTAAAAAAAACTTGATACATATATTCACACATTTAAATAAACGCCCACATTTGTCCAACTCTGTTTTTCGGGCGGTTTTCGGGTGAGTGTAATAGGTGCGAGCCTATTAACGTCAATGGGTTACAGTTTGTATAGATACACTACTGTCGGATGTAAAATCGTAGTCACAACAGTGTGGCAATTTGGTGTGACTACTGATCGGTCGTCAAAAACAGCCCCATCCCTTAATAGTCTCCTACGATATCCATTTTCTACACACAATTTTCAAGTCATCTTAAAATTTGATTCCATAGTGGCCTCGTGGCAAAGTGATAAAGAGTTTGTTAATATATTGCAAGGTTAAGCCAGATCCTGACGGCCCACAGACGGCGTGCGTTTTAGTCGGTTCGAGTCTGACATAACCTCCTCCTCCGGCTACGGTGGGGGAGGTATCCGTGGGGATTTTGCGCACGATAAAAAAAAAAAAAAAAAAAAGGTTAAGCCAGATCAGTCTTAAGATGGGTGACCATTCTTAACATAGTGAGACCCCTTTTCCCAAGTCAGTTGGGGTAAAAAAGGTCAAAAAAAGTTTCGATATTTTCATTGAAGCGACTGCCATCTGACCTCCGCAACCTATTAGCGATATCGGAATTCTATAGCTATACCAGTTATCGGACTTTTTCTACTTCATAGAAGTAGAACAAGCGACTGTTTAACATACTCTTCACTAAGGCAGAGCATCTCATGGGCAACCATCCTTACGACAATCTCACCTCCAACAACTGACCGCCCTCAGACGACGTGCGTTTTAGTCGGTTCGAGTCCGACATAACTTCCTCCTCCGGCTCAAGCGGGAGGTATCCGTGGGGATTTTTCGCACGATAAAAAATAAAGAGCAACCATCCTAATAATGACCTCGTTTTTATTGCTTAACCTTATTTTTTATCGTGCAAAAAGTTCCTTACGGATACCCCTCCGCCGGAGTCGGTGGAGGAGGTTATGTCGGACTTGAACCGACTAAAACGCACGCCTGTGGCCGTCGGTTGCCGGAGGTGAGGTTGTCGTAGCCATATCCCTCGCACCCCGGCCGACCCGGGGCCATATCTCTCGATCCGGCCCTCTTCCGGTGGGTATTGCTTAACCTTGCAATGTGTTAACCTACTCTGCTACCACTAAAACACAAGCATCTCAAATCTATTCTATGAAAACACGAAAAATGTGTACATTTGAATCAAAAACTTGCAAAAACTAAGCTAAATTTTTCGATATTTTTTTACAGGTTTCACTCTAAGCTCGTCAAATAACCTAGCCCGCCTGACCGCGCTGGCGCTCACCCATCTACTTCTAAGCCCCGCGTGCCCTCGCTTGCCCGCCGCCACGCCACTCCGTCGAGCGGCAGTCGACTTACTAGGTCGTGGGTTCACTGTCTGGGAACCTTATCTAGACGTCAGCCATGTTTTACTAGGTATGTATATCCATTAAGTCGTGGAATTCCTTACCAGTCACGTGTTTCCCTCCTCCTACAGTCCCGGGTCCTTTAAGCGGGGCGTGAAAAATCATTTGATGAGGCCGTCAAGCTGAGTGCCACTGCCCACGTCAAAATCGTCTGAAAGTATTATTTTGGCGAGAAAAAAAAATACAACCCCCATACATTATTCCTCTCACTTGTACATTATTATTCCCGTACATGATAAAAAATAAAAAAATAAAAAATTCTTCATATCATCAATACTTTCAGAATTTGCTATCGAAACTGTATCCAAAATGACTATAAAATCACCCAGTATACATAATTGTATCTTCCCTATGTCCTGGGGGCAGGTCTGCTGGAGATGTGCTGCGACGCGGACAAGCTGGTGCCGTCGATGTCGTACGGGCTGCCGCTCACGCCGCAGGCCGACTCGTGCCGCACCGCGCGACACGCGCTCACGCTCATCGCCACGGCACGGTACGCAATGACGTCATCATATAGATGTGCTGCGACGCGGACAAGCTGGTGCCGTCGATGTCGTACGGGCTGCCGCTCACGCCGCAGGCCGACTCGTGCCGCACCGCGCGACACGCGCTCACGCTCATCGCCACGGCACGGTACGCAATGACGTCATCATATAGATGTGCTGCGACGCGGACAAGCTGGTGCCGTCGATGTCGTACGGGCTGCCGCTCACGCCGCAGGCCGACTCGTGCCGCACCGCGCGACACGCGCTCACGCTCATCGCCACGGCACGGTACGCAATGACGTCATCATATAGATGTGCTGCGACGCGGACAAGCTGGTGCCGTCGATGTCGTACGGGCTGCCGCTCACGCCGCAGGCCGACTCGTGCCGCACCGCGCGACACGCGCTCACGCTCATCGCCACGGCACGGTACGCAATGACGTCATCATATAGATGTGCTGCGACGCGGACAAGCTGGTGCCGTCGATGTCGTACGGGCTGCCGCTCACGCCGCAGGCCGACTCGTGCCGCACCGCGCGACACGCGCTCACGCTCATCGCCACGGCACGGTACGCAATGACGTCATCATATAGATGTGCTGCGACGCGGACAAGCTGGTGCCGTCGATGTCGTACGGGCTGCCGCTCACGCCGCAGGCCGACTCGTGCCGCACCGCGCGACACGCGCTCACGCTCATCGCCACGGCACGGTACGCAATGACGTCATCATATAGATGTGCTGCGACGCGGACAAGCTGGTGCCGTCGATGTCGTACGGGCTGCCGCTCACGCCGCAGGCCGACTCGTGCCGCACCGCGCGACACGCGCTCACGCTCATCGCCACGGCACGGTACGCAATGACGTCATCATATAGATGTGCTGCGACGCGGACAAGCTGGTGCCGTCGATGTCGTACGGGCTGCCGCTCACGCCGCAGGCCGACTCGTGCCGCACCGCGCGACACGCGCTCACGCTCATCGCCACGGCACGGTACGCAATGACGTCATCGTTGTATAAGAGTCTGCGTCCTACGAGCCCGTAGGGATACCACTTGTACCTAACGCCATCTAGCGACAGCAAGCCGAACTACGTCGCTACAAATCCTGCATCGCGAAAGTGAAGTTCTAGCGCTCGTTATAGACATACATACGACATCTCAACGACAATCGTTGGTTGCCCGCCAGGCGTGTTCACCTTGCCTGGTCGGAGGATCCTCCCTTTGTGTTGGGCATCACACCTTGTTCCTCCACAAGCCTTTACCCAACTCAGTTAGATTGGCCTTCACTTTAACTGCGAAGCGGCTGAACCTCGATATTTTCCGAGAAACGACTGCCATCTGACTGGTGGCCCACTGACGAAATCTGCTTTCTTGGAGTTTCGACAATATGTCAAAAGTCAAGCCGGAGAGCCAATTCTCGTAATAAAAATCTGTTCAAAATTCAGTCTCGATCTAATCTCAATCTACCAAATGTAAAAAAACGATCACGATATCAATGTTTGTTGTTTTTGTTTGAGATTAGATCGAAACTGAATTTTGAACTAATTGTTATTAGGAGATTTGCCCCTCTGGTTGTTGGACTTATTAGGACTTCGATATTTTTGGTAGTATTTGCCAAAAAAACCTTCTTCATCCTAGCGTTAATTCCCAGTCGCATCCGAAGCACGTCAGAGTCTGGTGGCTACTTTGCCGGTCTATCTGTGGATTTGGCTGAACTTCAATATTTTATGTGAAGCGACTGCCATCTAACGTCCACAACCCAATGGCGATACCGAAGCATTGCAACGAGACTAGATGTTGGACTATTTAGGGCTACAACTACCTGTAACGACTGCCATAGAAGTTCGTATGACAACCGGGACCGACAGCTTAACGTGATCCCTGAGACACAGCCATATTGCCAAACAAAACTGTTTTTGACAAAACCTCTCTCAATACACTTTACTTTCCCTCTCAGTCCTGCAGCATTCATCACGACCATGGCCCGGGAAGTGGCCCGCTGCGCCGCTGCGGCCCAGTCGGGCCAACCCTCGCCCGCCTTCCAAGCACTACAGAAGGGCCGGGCCGAAGTCCTGCGGGGCATAGAGCTGCTCATAGACAGAATGCACAACGAGGTCGCCGAACTACTTGTTGAGGTACTGTCCCGGAAATTGCAGCTTTACAAGAATTTATTCAAAAGCTAGCTGATGCCCGCGGTTTCGTCCACGTGGAATTCCGTTTTTTTTTTTTCGAAAACTGAAGGAACATACGAAGAAAATTTCTGTATTGATCGAGCCGTTCTCGAGTTTTGTGCTTAGCAACAACCATCTTAATTTATAAATAGCATCGCCCTGTTGTTTATCCATTTCTGATCTCTTGATCAGATGAGACCACCTGTCATTCCAGCAGAAGCAGGCTAAGGCGATGATAAGATACCCCTCTCCCTCTGTCTGGGGTAAGACTGGATTCCACGTTTCCCACGCTCAAGGGGGCCATCTCAAAGCCGGGGATGGCCCAAAATCAGTCAGGGTGCGAGGGAAATGTCTTATGGGCCACCATACACCCCGGCATTCGGGATCTGAAACAGCGTGTGTTTTTAGTCGGTTCAAATCCATCTTAACCGTCCCACTGACCAGACAAGAGAGGTTTATCCGTGAGGATACTCCACACGAAAAACCCCTTTAGGGCCATCTCGTCCACTCTATCAAAATGTCCACCGCATCAAAATGTCCACTGTATCATAATGACCACTTCAAGATGTCCTATTGTCAAAAAGCAAAGTATTTAGAAACCATCCAGGTTCTTTCTTTCTTCCCAATACCTTGCATGTTCTATGACACACTAAATCCAGGTAAGTTTTTTCCACCAGCTTTTTTTTTAACCCTTCGCTACTGCTGTATAATGCCAATATATGTCATATCCTCTTCTATTCACAGGTGATGGACATAATCCTGCACTGCGTAGACCAGTCGCACCTGAAGAGTAAGGGTCTGAACGAGGTGTTCCCCGCCATCTGCCGGTACAACCAGGTCTCGCATTGTCCCGCCACTAGGAGGATTGCAGGTATTATGATAACCGTCATCATGACAGCATTAAGCTGTCTTTCCACCGCTAATGTGCTATGCAGTTATGCTACGAAGATGTAAAAGCTAAGCTATGAAACTATGCTATGTAGCGTAGCGAGTAACATGTGGAGCTCGAGCTATGGGATATATCAATCACATAACCGTACAGAATGAAATTTTCTTATAAATGTTTAGATTTCGAATCTAGTCCAACCCCACCAAACGGATGGCATCGGCCCGGATTTTACAATCTTAAAACAAAATTAAATCTTATTATCACAGTGTTTGAAGTTTATATTACCAAGTCCGCACAACAGCTTGACAGCGACGTGCGGCGGCATGACGCACGTCAAGCTATATATATAAATAATAATATATATAATATAAACTTTAAATGCTGTGATATAAGATTTATTTTGTTTAAAGATTGTAAAATCCGTTCCGATGCCGTCCGTTTGGTGGGGTTGGACCTTTATTCGTATCTAAAGCTCACATCTATAGCATAAATCCATAACACGCAACTTTCTATATAAAAACATAGCTTAGCTGAACCCCTATCCACCAGTGCTGTGCTATGTGGACCAATGAATATGATTGGTGGATATCATACGCATCTATAGCATCGTAGCATGGCACATCTCTGGTAAAGGCAGCCTTAGGTCCCAATTGTATCAGAGACCTTCCTGACGGAGCCCAGGGTCTATCACTTCACACGGTCTTGCACTCAATTGATAGACCAAATATGTATACAGTGTGGAAAAATAATTTAGTACTCTTTTTAATAAATAAATGGCATCAAAGGTATTTTTATTGTTGAAAAGGCATCTGATGGCTCCTTGAGTAAAAGTGCTGTATCTGTTGGCATTGAATTTATAAGTTAAGATTCTATGGACATCCTTTCATTTAATGTACTATGTTTCTTACAGAGATTTGATCCTTATGATTGACACTATCGGTTGATGTTATAAAAATACAGGATGTTACTTTTTCAGTTCGAAAGCCGGGTGTGGCAAGCGAGTTTTCAAAAATCTTTGAATACAGTTTTGTAAAATGAGCCAACTTTTCACATTATCCGATCCGATATCGCTGTTAGATTAAACTAGCAGACAGCCAATAGCTGATATGACAATAGAGCAGTGTTGGTTCCGATATCCAATATCGGGCTGGATAATGTGAAAGACAGATACATATTTCATACAATTCACTTCCTCTAATATCGGATCGGCGTCTGACACCGATATCGGATCGGATAATGTGGAAACGCTCTAAGGGTTTAAGGTAGTTTCACTCCAGGGCCCGACTTATTATTCCGGTTCACCTTTGTTTGACCAAAAAGCGTATAACTAAGACATCATTTTCACAAACAACATTTGAAAAACGAATCATACACTGTATATTAAAATAACATGAATTTTTACAGCAGAGCTTTTGACAACCTTGCCCATATTTTTTTTTTTGGCCTATAAATAAATATTGTAGGACATTCTACACAACGCTATCTAGACTCAAAGTAAGCATAGCTTAACTAGCTTGTGTTATGGGTTCTAGAATGCGGATAAACATACATAGATACTTTTTTTTTTGTAAAAACATACGTATTATACATAGAAAACACCCAGACTAATGCAAATATTCATATTCATGCATGCAAATATTTGCACTGAGCGGGGATCGAAGCCGCGCTTCCTGCGTAGCGGCCGCATTCACTACCAATACGCCATGGAGGCAGTCGTATTCAACACCAGGGGCATCACACTCATGCTGCCGACCCTGGAATGTTACCTGGACCCATATAGGCACATTCAACAGACTTCATTTCTCTTTCGTTCGCAGTGGGCAGCCACACTGGCCAGCTGGCCATGTACGAGCTCCGCGCGGGCCGCTGCCAGTCCCTAGCGGCCCACAGCGGGCCAGTGACGGCCTGCGCCTTCAGCCCCGACGGGCGCTACCTGGTGTCGTACGCCACCTCCGACAACCGCCTGTCCTTCTGGCAGAGCACCGCCGGTAAGTGCCTTGTGACGGGTGTATCCCACTATCCATGGAAATGCAAAATGGAAAAAGTGGCCCATTATTTCCATTGCGGCATAAAACTGCTAGTACAGTCCCCGTTGATGGGGATTATCCCCCCCCCCCCCCCCCCACTCTATTATGACTAACCTATTGTACCATCTGCCCGCAGGCATGTTCGGTCTAGGAGCGGCCCAGACCCGCTGCGTGAAGTGCTACAGTACGGCGCCGATGGCCGACGTGGCCCGGCTCAACCCGGCGCGCCTGGCCCGCCTCGTGTGGACCAACTCGCGGACCGTCACGCTCATGCTGGCCGACGGCTCCGAGACACGCTTCAACGTCTAACCGCTAGCTAGTATACTGCCTACCCCACTATACTACCAGTGGCGAGAGGTCAATACTGGCTGATTTTATATAGTCGTTCGTTCGTTCGGATAAAAAGATTTTAGACACAGTTTCGATAGCAAAATCGTCTGAAAGTATTGAGTTGGCGCGTGTATAATGTACTCAGGTGAAAAGCATACTGTATGGGAGTTGTAAAAAAATAGTACATTATGGTACAAGTGAGCAAAGTTGGTGACTACCGCCGAGGCGCCATTGAGACCCGAACCGCCAGGCGAGGGTCTTAAGAGAGCCGAGGACGGTAATCATCATACTCACGCGTGCCATACGACGTTTTACAACACACTTGCGAATAAAATAATATGTACTACAAATATGTATTAAACACGTTCTTTTTTGTATCGAAACTTTTTTAAGAACACAGAAACTTAACCTATACAATTTAAAAAATAATCTATAACTCACTTGTGAATAATAGCAATGAAAAAGTCACAGTTTAATAATAGGTGTCATTGCGTGCCTATTTGCGGTGAAATAAGAGCACTTTTATGAGCAGATGTGTTGTAAAAGTTTTTTTTTTTTTCGCCAAAACTTCCAGACGATTTTGCGCTAACGAAACTGTGCCCAAAACCCTTTTTATCCGTAATGAATATAAAGTCACCCAGTATAACCCGATTCTTGTTAGCTTGCTCTGCAAAGGGAAGCTGTAGCCGAGATTACACTAAATAATATACATAATGTACTATCTAAAACTGAATATAGATACCTGAAATTCGGAATGAAAAATTTTTTTTTTCACGGCTTCCTTTTTGTAATTTTTCTCCTTTCGCCACTGCCCGCTAGTCTGGTATAGGTTCTCGCGGGTAAAGCCGCGTGTCGCAGCTAGATAATACATAAAAATATTTGTACTAAACCTTATCGTTGTTAATCATATTATTAAAAATAGACAAATTATTAACTATTAGAATGTTTTACTTATTTATTTGTTATTGTCAATAATTCTTAGCTCTTTTCCCGATTGCACTATAGGCAATTCTGAGGTCCGCTCACCCTTTCACTGCGTTTCGATTTGATTTTTGTGGAAGTTACTGCCGACTGACCTCCCAAAGAAAGGAAAGCCTATTACCATCTCGTTAATCAGCAATTATACCGGCTTGCAAGAGTCAAAGTCAAATTCCATAGCAAACAAACAGACAAACAGACAAGAATTCCAAAAAAATGTTTAGTTAATATAACATATTAATATCTCCAATGTACAGACACGACCACTTTACAATTATTTAGTATAGATAATATTATTCCAATGTTATAGACGTAGCAAGTGGAAGCATTGGTATCTGCCTACCCCACTGGGAAGGCGGCATGATTGATATTTTATATTATATGCCTACTTAAATTATGTGATGTCGTATCAAAGTATTATTTAATTGTATTGTTAAATATTGTAACCAAATGTAAAATATGTTAAATAAATGTTGTAATATAATGAATACATGCAGTTTTTTTTTATTCTACACCATTCTGCATTTCGCTATTTAGACCCATGGTAAGCATAGCCTAACTAGCTTGTGTTATGGAATCTAGCATGCGGATAAACATCCTTAGATAGGTACCTTTTTTTTGTAAATACATACATATTATACTTAGGTACACCCAGACCAATGCAAATATACATATTCATGCATACAAATATTTGCACTAAGCGGAAATCGAACCCGCATCCCCTGTGGAATAGTCGAATGTTCTACCGCTACGCCAGAGAGGCCGTCTCTTTTTTTTACTCAAGCGCCATCTAGCAACAACACCGTAACTAAAGAAACTTACTTGCGCGTATCGTATGAAGGCGTGTCTTACCCTCACCTTCTTGGTACGCCACTGTTTCTACATAATTAGGAAAAAGCGAATCAGTTCAGGTGGGAGTCGAACCCGAGATATTTTCCTTACAGGAGGAATGCTCTGACAACTGAGTTTAAATATCCAATGGAGACGGGGACTTCTGGGCCAAAATTGTAATGAGTTGAGATATGACTTAAAAAAAGCGGTATTTTTTTCTATTTCAAAATATTAAAAAACCAGCTCAATTGAAAATCTTGAAGACGAGAAATCTTAAAACTAAATTTATTTCACTAGCAAAATAAAATATCGATTACTAAAAATTATTTAAACAATATTGCGTATTATAATACTTGCATCACAATTTGATATTAAATCAATCAGAGTGAACAAAACTTAATCATAATAATAATAATAACCATACCAAATAATAGTGTAATAAAAATAAATTCTGAATCGATTTCCGTTAATCGATTAATTATTTCTTGTGTTTATCAACTGTATTTTTAAGCTGTGACAGCTGACAGCTCCATTTTTTGTCAATCAGGCCCACGAATGTATGGAAGAGTATCCATCTCCTTTTCCTATACATCCATCTTGGGGCGTGGAGCCATCTACCGATACTCGTACAAACTATAGGAACCAATGAATTATGTTACAATCATTTAAATGAAGCAACCGACATCCATTATACAAACAAATGAAAATGGTCCCGAATCCCAATGTCTTCATAACCACTTTGATTAACAGCACCACGATTATTTTCTAAACATTGATTTTTGATTACTCCGGCCAAATAATTGCATGACATTTTAAGGCATTTAGTATGATAATTATTTAAATCGATTAAAATTGGAAAAAACCAATCAGCTCAGGCTTAGTTAGCATACTAGGCCGCTACGCAGGAGGCGCGGGTTCGATCCCCGCTCAGAGCAAATATTTGTGTGCATGAATAAGTCTATTTGTATTGGTCTGGTCGTGCCTCGGAGAGCACGTTAAGCCGTGCGTCGGTCCCGGTTGCCATACTAACATTCTATGACAGTCGTTACGGGTAGTTGGAGATCTAAAAAAATGCTTCGATAGCGCCCAGTATCGTTATTGGGTTGTGGATGTCAGATGGCAGTCGCTTCACGAAAAATATTAAAGTCCAACCAAATCCGCAGTTAGACTGGTGGACCCCAGACTCCGAGGTGAAAGCTTCGGATGCGACTGGGATTAACGCTAGGAAGAGTTGAGTATCGGTAGCTATGAAGAGTTAGCATACTATTTAAATGCTTTACATTCAATTTTGTTTTGTATATAAAAGGTAACACAACAGCAAAAAGGAATATCTATCTATGGCGTAGCGGTAGTGAACGCGGCTGCTACGCAGGAGGCGCGGGTTCGATCCCCGCAAATATTTGTATGCATGAATATGAATATTTGCATTGGTCTGGGTGTTTCCTATAATATGTATGTATTTACAAAAAAAATGTATCTATGTATGTTTATCCGCATTCTAGAACCCATAACACAAGCTAGTTAAGCTATGCTTACTTTGGGTCTAGATAGCGTTGTGTAGATTGTCGTACAATATTTTTTATTTTATTTTTTTATCTAATCTATCTTCTCTAATCTTTCTTCTTCGAACGGCCGAACCGATTTAGCTAATTTTAGTCTTGAAATGTTCGTGGATGTCGACGGAAGGTTTAAACGGTGAGAAAATAGGTGCAGCGGGAACGGGAAAAATATGACGGTACGAAGTTCGCCGGGATAGCTATCCTAGTATGTTGATAAATAAAAAAACAATTACAAAGCTACAGATATATATATTTCTTAATAACATTGATACGATTACAATGTTGTTACTAGGTTACAATCCTATGTCAGATACTATATAATTATTGTGTCCCAATTTATACCACTTAGGATTTAAACAAGCACACCTGTTGGAAAGTGGTTACCGCGGCCTATGAGCGAGTGCAACACCAGGGGAGTCACACTCGTGCTGCCGACCCTGTAAGAACAGAGAGATTCTGTGCCGTCAGTGCAGAAGACAGCAGAACAAGCAGTCTTCCCACACTGACAGCACAAAACCTCTCCAGTGAGCTCTGGCTACCCTACTCACCACCGGGAACACAACACCACCCGCTTTCATTCATTCATCATTCAGTCATTAATAAAAAAAAAGAAAAACATAGGATTTTCGTATAAAAATTTAATGATCTAATAACTAGAAAAAGTCTTTACAAATATTACTTATTTGTCTATATGGCCGAAGAGATACAGCATAGGGCTGAGAGTTAATTTCTAATATATAGTAGCCATCGAAACATTCTGCGGGTTATTTGACAGCTTTGATTATAAAGGTTTGATTCCGAAGTCGACTGTATACGACAACTGCCGACGCATGCAGCACATACAGCGTACCCATTACTTGTTAAACTCCGATACGGATAAATGGGACCATTAAGAAGCCGCAATGAATTACGCGTATCTATCTGCTGCGTGCTTCGTGTCCTTTTAATTTTGGACTTTATAGCAATATAAAGTAAAAAAATTAATGCCATTTTTGCAATGTCTGTGGCATGTAGTTTAGCTTTAGCAAAATCGACGGCCAGATCTGTTTAAATTTTTTAAAGACAAAAACAATATTGAAACTGTTCATACTGGGTGGAACTTGCTACACATATTGAATAGAGCACTTGTACTTTTCCACAATTTTTTTTATTTTAGAACCTAACTGGTTTCGCCTCACAGCATTTTTTAACGGCAATATTTAACATTTGCCAAGAAATTTTGACACGACTAACAAACAAATAATATCAAAAATTTTACAAAAATTTCGATATCTTAACGATAAAAATTTTTTGGACCGTTCGTCGATAAAATTTTGTGTACATTTGTAACAATTTCAACTATAATTAGGAGTTTTTAAACATATAGGAAGACTTATAAAAACTAGAATGATTAGAGAGCGGTGGTTTGAGTACATTACTATTATAAATACATAAGTGTCATTTAGAGTATCTCGCCCGTTTCGGTTCGAGAAAACGTACGCGATTATCGCTAGCAATAATCGCCATACCATAATCGCATCAAAATGTTTACACACAGGCAAACACTGCATTCTCGCCTACGATTATATCATATGAGATTCGCAAGTGATCCCGTGAAGTGGACTCGACAAAATGCCTGATTAAAAAATAATCATTTGACATAATACACGTTTCGTAAAATGTATTACTTAGAAAACATTTCGATTGCTAAAACTGTTCATTTGACTAAATAAGCTCTGCATCCCTAAATGTTGCTAAGCGCAAATCACGAGAACGGCTGAACCGATTTCGCTAATTCTTTTCTTAGAATATTCCCTGAAGTACGAGGATGGTTCTTACGGCGAGAAAAATTTAAAAAGAAGGCGTTACGAAGTTCGCGGGATCAGCTAGTCAAGTATAATTTTGTCAAACGTTGTTTGTGAAATGAAAATTTGTCATTTGTTTTTTGTCAAATGCTATCATTTGGTAAATCATATGAAAATAGTATTTATAATAATGATGTTTAAGTACAGTTTACAAGTTCTCTCATAAAGTACAAATTACATTTCTTACTTCACTAAAATAACTAAAGTAAAAAAAAAAATCAAAAAAACTTAATTTTCTAGGGCAGCTTTATAATCACTTCTCTTAATATCACCGCATAACATATAACGATTTTAATTTGTAGTTAATTACAAAAAATAAATGAAAATAAACGATTTTTTTTTTCATAAATGAAACAATTTTATGGAAAAACTATTTTTTTTTTGTATTTTTGTATTATTTGACATTTTCTTACCTCGCGTCGCACTAGCTCACTCTGGTGGTAGAGATGTGATCGTTCTCATGCACCTGGTATACAAAAATGTCAAAATAAAACAAAATACACAAAAAAATATAAAAAATGCGGTTTTAGTTGGTTCAAGTCCGACGTTGGACTATACATCGGTCGTGCGGTACCAGGGTATTCACACGAAAACAAATACTATGTAGTAAAAAAAATTAAAGAGAAAGAAACTAAATAATTAATCAACGGAAAAAAAGAAAAAAGCTCTAACTAAACATTAAAAAATCAGTGTCACACACGAACACACACAAGATGGGGCCATCTAAAACCCGTAGATGGCCCAGGGTTAGCCAGGGTGCGAGGGAAATGCGTTATTGGATAACTTTACACCCCTGTAATTGAGACCCAAAACGGCGTTCGGTTCGAGTCTGACATAACCACCCCCAGTGGCCCGAGGGATTACCGAAAAAAAAAAAGCAATTATTTGACAAATCAATACACGTGTAACGCTACTTTGCACGGATCGCTTCATGAGGAATTCAAACGAACTGATTTTGATCGAAGCGATCTCGACTGAACCGATTTCAACCCATTTTTTTTTTGTACTTTTTTATATTTTTTTTTATGATTTATATTCAATCAATTAGTCTACCGCAGTCCACAGCTGGTCATAGACATCGACCTTCCTGGCCTGCCAGCAAGGTTCCCACCTTCCGTTTACCGATTCACCGACTCCACTCGTTTTTTTTTTTTATAATAGCATCATCATCCTCTTTGCGTTAGGACTGGTCGCATCCGAGGCTTTCACCTCAGACTCCGGAGTCCTCTTTCCGGCTTTTACTTTTCCACTTCACACGGTCATGGACATCCATGGTAGTGAGACCATTAGCACGCATGTCATCCTTATGACGTCAAGCTTTTTGAGACCGGCTCTCTTTGGGGTGCGAGGGATGTCTACGATAATCTCACCTCCGGTAACCGACAGCCCACAGACGGCGTGCGTTTTAGTCGATTCGAGTCCGAGTCCGGGGGAGGTATCCGTGAGGATTTTTCGCACGATGAAAAAAAGGTACCGGCGGAGACAGTCTGGCCAGATATTTGTTACCCACGTAGCCTAGCGGACGCCGCAAAACATGGCCGCCCCAGCGACTTTCTTGTACTTTATCCACGATGTCACGGACATGAAGGCTGCCGCGGATTTAGGAGGTTTTATCATAGCATAACAATATTATTTCGCGCCTGATGCTCAGATATAAAAGTCTGAATTGTAAGGAAAGCACGTGTGTTGATAAATCATTAGTCTTATTTTTAAATTATCGCACAGGTGAGTAGGCACATAAAACCTCCTCGCATACCTCGCGACCCTCGCAAAACAGTCAAATGCTGACCACGGGTGCTGCAACGCTTCCGAAACGTCGGCAAAAGAAAGTTCTATTATTTTGCATAGCACACGGCCCGATTGAAAATGGTTATAGCCTATGAACGTGTGCAACACCAGGAACGTCACATTCGTGCTGTCGACCCTGTAGCAACATCCTAATGCCCTTCTTGAAGAACCCCATGATACTCGCCTGGAAAAGCCACATAGGGGGATCATTCCGCAGCTTGGGCGTGCGCGGAATGAAGTTCCTTTCATACCTAACTGTGCGCACCGTTTCCGGCTGTCAGCAAGCATACAACACTACTGACAAACGGGCATCCAGCAGAATCTTATCAAAATATGGTTCCATATAATTCTCGAGCGGAACATAAGCTTACGTATACAAAAATTTGTCATATACAATTTTTGTTTATTTAGTACCTACGTAAGCTCTGATTTACGATATCTTTTTATTTTTCACAGGTCATTTTTTAAAACTTAACCATTGAAAAAAGGTTAAAAGTAGATATAATTATTTAAACAGAATGGAAGTCAAAATTGTTAAATACGAAATACACTAGCCAATATCAAAAATTATCATCAGACGTATTTTCCTGATTGCATCCGAGGCCAAAGTGAACTAGGAACTAAGGGTTCGCCTTCCGGTCAGACCATTGGCATGTATCATTCACGACGTTAAGCCAGGAACGAATATCAAAAAAGTCGAAATTATAAAATAGTGAAAATTGACTAGTTCTCTCGTAAAACTTCAAAGTTCAAATACATTATAAAATGTAATAACCTGCCATTATCATTTAATAAAAATATATCACAAAATAGGAATGCGTATAGCAATTACTATAAACTAATTATTAAAATTATACGACAGTTTAATAGGCGGCGTGCCTCAAGGACCAATGTTGGGTCCCTTTTTCAACACTTTTCTAAAATATCTTATTTTAAAAATAATTACTAGGTATAATGACACTTCTAAAGTATCTCTTGACTAAAAAAGTGCATTTCACGACAGCATGAGCATTCATAATGAGACCGTCAAAGGATTCATTGTAATTTAATAATTGACATGATTATCGCTTTAACTAATGCATTTGAATCATTTGATAACCTAAGGAAAACTTGTATATAATATCATAATTATATACTATTTATACGAATAATGAGCAATAACGTACAGATTCAAACTCCCATTTAATAATAGTAAAATATATACAAATACAATCTACAACCCTGTCAACCTACTCTTGCTCTGATGCCAAACTATATTTTAGTAGTTTTTTTATTAATTTTCTGCAGTTTTTGCAGAAACATGTCTTATTAACATTACAATTGCCTTATTTAGTTAATTTCACGTACTAGCCGCGAGCAGATTTGTCGGAATAACAACTTCGTGAATTTTTTTAAAATATTTGATATTAATCACGTAGATTGAAATTATTGCTGCCACGTTTGTAATTTTAGTTGAAACTTTTAGCATTTATAATTAAAAATCTACAGAAAGGCAAATCAGGCTAAATAGCAGAAGTGAAGGAAGATCAAACAACTTAACAGATATTAAACAGAGGTCATATCAAGTAAAATGTCAAATTGACAACTGAATCACACAAAATCACAGAATGTTATGCATTATGTCGGCTCTACACGTTGGCAAACACAGTGGCTAAATCGTTAGCCAACACAACCTCCCGGCGACCTGCTACACATAAAAAAACGGCACAAACCCCCGCAGTAAACGTTCGCCAAGAGGTGCTGGCTAATGAATTCGCCATTGTGATCGCCAACGTGAAGAGCGGACATTAGATATACTCGTATATTGGATTTATCTTGTAATACATAAAATAACACAACTGTTATTATTTTTCTTAGCTTAAAATTGCTATTGGTATCCAAAATTCACATCGTCCACAAAATCTTCATCACTATCATTTTCGTGATTAAGATTCAAACTTTTTCTAAGATTAGCCAGATCTTCTGTGGTAGATTCTTGCTCGTCTTCTGACGAAACATCAATATTGTCAACATCGTATACTATCCATTTTTTCATGAAACCCTTGCCCAACATAAGCCAATTTCTCATCATGACTTTTTGCAAACTGACTAGTATATACTGTCCCTTATTCGAATGAGAAGATTTACTAACATCTACAACACCATATAATTCAAATTCAAATCCATAAACCTCGTCGTTTGCTTCAGCATTGAATTTTATATGTCTGTCACTGATGTTGACATCATATTTATCTGTTATTAATAATATTTTCATAGTGACCTTATTTTTATTCTGATGCCAAACTATCTTTGGTTTCCTTAATACATCCTTATTTTTCTTATCTTCTGAGTTGACAGTTTCCTTTTTGCTTGTCTCATCAGAGACTATATATTTTTTTATATTACCTTTATATAATGATAACCATTTCGTGTAGAATGTGGAAATTTTATTCAATTTAATTTCCACGTGCGTATCTTTATTCGAGTGGGTTGATTTATCAACGTTTACAACGCCATAAAGTTCAAATTCAAATCCGTGACGTTCCGAAAGAAACTTAATTTCTTTATTTTTAATAAGTAATTCGTATTTTTTCACTTTAACTTGTACTTCAAGAGTAACACTCCTATTATCTTGACGCCAGTTTATTTTTATTTTTGCTGGTGAGGAGTCATCGTAAAGTAATATTGTTTGATTGCTTTCGGATACCGACCATGGATCTGTTTTGATGTCTGTATTTAATGTTTGTACTACCATAGTATCTACTAGTTGATCTGCATTCCTATTTGATACTGTTTTAGTTGTATTTAAATTGGTTGTGCTATTTTTTGTAAATATATCTGTTACTTTCTTAGTTTTAATTGCTTCATTTTCAGACTTAGCCTTTTCACTAAACTCAGATTTCACATTATCTGTTAAAGCAGGAATTATTTTTGCTGATTCGGTAATATTTGACTTATCCGAATTAGGGACCATTAGCATTTGTACAGGGTTTGCAGAATCCCATCTGCTATCGTCTACATCGTCATCATCACCGACCAAGGGCACGGATCGTATTGGCTTACTCCTAAATAAATCCATTATATTCTGCTGGTTAGTGCGAATACTTCCCTTGGTATCGTCTAATACACTGCTTGAGTTAGATTCAGCAGCTTCGCTCTTAATATTTTGTGCATGATTGCTCACTAAAGCGAGTTGATTATCATTATTTGGCTTTAAAATATCTGATTTACTAATACTACTTATTGTATTCTTATTGACGAGTCCAGACAGGGGCACTTTAGATATTGTTTCATCAGTTGGTTTGATATTATTATTAGACGAAACTGTGCTTCCCACCAATGAGTTGTCTAATGAACCAGAACCTGATGAAAAGGCATCATCTTTGGCATATGAAGGGTAAGAAATTGAACTACTATTTGAATCTCGAGATGTATTTGCACCTGTTACTTTGTTTTCAAGACTGTGCTTTATTTCTTTGTTGCCTTCTACAGTAGCTTTCTCATCATCATCACTATCAGCATCATTATCATCCGAACGTGTTTCCTTCATGTCAATATTATTCAGATACTCTACTTCTTCATTTTCTATCGCCAAATTAGAATCTATCATTAGACTGTTAATGCATACATTATCATCACCATATGTATTAATCAAAGCCACACCATATTTGAAACCGTCAGTGAACTCCGCCTTATCTGCAGTAAAGCGCTTTGCGAATAAATATTTCAAATCATCTCCAGTGCCGTAGAATTGGTCAACTAGCCAGTTTGTACTGAATTCTGACCATTCTTCACAAACTGGTTTTATTCCAACTAATCTACATTCAATCGCTTGAAACGGTAATTGAGTAATAATTTTCTCAGATATTGGGAAAATTTTATCGACAGGAACTTTTCTCCAATCTCCTAAATCTACGAAGAAACAGTTAACTTTATTATTGTCAATCTTGCCATCAATTCTTGCCCTTTCATAACATACATCATCGGGAAACTCAGCTATAACAATATCCCCTTCTTTAACGTCATCAACAGGGGTAGGATTTTCTGATACATACTTTTGGATATCACTGATAAGCATGTTAAGACAACTTTGAAATTTCTCAAGCTGTACAAAGAACACTGATGGACTTTTTGCGTACAAGTAATATACGAGAGCCTGTCCTTCCCTTTCTAAGTACGCCCATCTAGCTTTTGGCAGCACTTTGATCGGTTTAGGAAGTTCAACCATGTCAATTTGAACCTTTTTAGGTATTAAATCTATGCTTTCAGCAAGACTTTTCAAGGTATTTATATGATCAGGATTGTCAACCGCATGACCATTTAACAGTTCGTTTCTGAAGTTATTTTTAACTACTGTCTCATTCAATGAAGACAAATCTTGGCAAGCTTCTAGTGTCTCAACAAATATAGAGTTCCCTATCACCAGTGATATCTGACCCCTCATATATAAATCGTCGTTATTCTCTGTGATTTTCCTGAGTTGAAATTCAGCCAGTTTGGAAAATGTAATGTCTCTGTCTTGAGGTGTTATATTAGCCAGTATAACTTTGACTACATGACTTTCTATGTTTTTCAACTCTTCTGGTAGATGATAAAGGCAAGTGTCACTAACTCTCTCATACACTTCTTCATCAATTAGGTTTATGAGCATAAGGCAAGGTAGCTTATTCGCGGTGTATTTCAAAACTTTTATTACTTGACATCGTGCGAAAAGATTCTGTTTTATAGACACTGCACAAATATCACCAGGTTTAGCTATACCATGAAGCTTTTTATTTTTTTCTTTACTGTAATACATTCCTAACTTTATAGAAATCGTACTGTATGACTGTGGATATTTTGTCACACCGCTGTTTGTGGTACAAGACAGTATTCTAGCCGAATAATGTACTGGAGAATGGTAGTGTAAGATTTTGAAGGTAATAGTGCCTTCTGTTGGAATCCAGTCCGAAGGCTTGTCGAATTGCCGAAAAATGGAGTGCCTTTCCTTGCAGTTCCATATGTCTGGACATTTTCCCAACTTCAAAAGAGTGGTACATAATGGGACACATACTTTAGCTTTCTCAAAATCTTTTTCCGACATCACAGTAGCACTTATCTGTTCTAACTCAGCAGGAACATTATCAGAGCACCTTTTAATAAAATGGAGTATTTTTGGCAACTGTTCCACGTTACTTGTTTCCAAAAATATTTGTATTTTCACACCACTATCTTGACTATTAAACACTGATGCATAATTGTCGATTAACACCGCGAATCTTCGACTGAATATTGAAAATAGTTCGGGTAAAGAAAAATGAATTAAATAATGTGCATCTGTGATATTTAAGTCGCTCAAATTAGTATCACAGCATACTAAAATAGGTCCTTTTAAAGGTTCCTGATATGCTTCAAGATCTAAATCAATGTTATACAAATCTTCTACTGTCATAGTACTATCACATGCATAGACTACATGCTTTAAGCTAGTCAACGCTCTTTCTATAAGTCTTACTTCCTCATCAGTCCTACAAGCTATCACAGTCTTCTTCGACTTATCTATACTTTCCAAAAAATTAAGAACTGCATCTACTTTATCCTCCTTTGCAAGGAACCGGAAAGAAGTATCGGACTCCGAATATAAAACACATTCCTGAAATGCACCGATGCACACAACAGAATCAGGAGCTTTCTTTGCAAGCGACGACATGAAATTTCCCCAAATTCTAGACGCAACTACATACTGAACTTTTACTTCTTTATTTGCACGAGCTTTGAGCATCTCTTTAACTTTAAAAAGGCAAAATTTAAGCTCGTTTTGATAAACCTCAGATATGCGTTCACAGTCGTCTATAACAAACGTATTCAGACTACGTAAGTCGAGTCCTAAATTCTCACGCAGCAAGCGAACAAGTAAAATTGGGGTAGTTATTAAAATATCACAACCATTAAGAATGGTAGTGCTAATGCTAACGTCAGTCATGCCTGCGTAGCAAGCGAAAATACGCGCCTGGTGTAAAAACATCTTACACAACTCCTCAACATGAGAGACTGATTTCGCTGTAGCGCAAACTATTATACACGTTAACCGAGGAACAGAAAGGCCCTCTGCCGTATTCTTCGTATCGCTAACTAAACGGCAAACGGCAGGTAAATAGCCTAAAGTTTTGCCACTACCAGAGGGACTTACTATAAATACGCTATGACCTCTTAAAATTTTAGGCCACGAAATCGTCTGCAATCTCATAGGGCTCTTAACGGACATGTTTTTAAGTACTATACGAATATCTGTACCAAAAGGAATGTCTCTCAAATTACTCATAGGTTGTATACAGTTACCGTTTTTAGTATGTACCAGCAGTGTAGGCCTGATCAATTTTTCAACAAACACGGATTTACTGCCATCTAAGTTTTTAAACGGATTTACATTATGTTTGACATCATTGATAATTATATCAGGTTCTGGTTTTACTTCTTTTTTAATACTACCGCTACTTAAGTCTAATTTAGCGACTATAGCTGAAATACTTTCATTATCAGAATCATCACCTTGTCTAGCGCTGTCTGTGTCTGCAGTCGAAGAGCTTTCGTTCATCTTGCTAATTTTGTCTTTAAGGGAGGTCAGTCTCCGTAGCACAGATGTTTTTGCACGATTTTTATTCTTAACGTGTGGAGAATGATCTTCAGCAACGCGATCTTTCGCATCGTTATTTACTTTAAGACTTGGTGTAGTTTTGGGATTTTTATCTTTGGTACCGTTTAGTTTCAAACTACCCATTTCAGCTTCGAAATATTCATCAGAGTCTACTCTACGTAACATGTTATCGGGTTCATCGATTTCTTTTACTTGTATTATTTTTGATACTGGTAGTACAGTGTCAATTTCAACTTCTTTCAGACGGTATTTTGTTGGGTTGATGCCAGGAGGTCCGAAAGCTACAAATCTCTTTCCTTTATCTGCTTCCTTACTTTTTGCTTCTTTTACTGTGGAAAGGAAAAAAATATTAGTACACTCATGCTCATGTCATGTCTCGCATGTCATGCATCTATTCTATTGGGGTGGACAGAGCCAGGCGCGTCACCCCAAAATTGTGCACGCCAAATTGAAAAGTCTACTAAAATGGGATTTTCTGAGGAATTCCCGCACTTATGAAACAAAATATTACAAACCATTTCGAATCTTATCTAGGAGACAAAAAATCTTAGTCATTTGAAGGCGAAAGACGGCCGCGCGAGCCGGAGTCGCAATCATTTCTAGTATAACCTCGGCCGCTGCTCTTTCAGAGGGGATCGGCCCTTATTGTAAATACCAAGTGCAAAGATTCAATATTATTTCAAAATTAGTTATATGACATCTGAAAATTATCCATACTTCCATACTAATCCATGTCCATACTAATATTATAAACATTTTCATGCCTAAACCACTGAACCGATCTTCATAAAATTTGGCATATAGATAGATTAGACATTGAAAATGGACAAAGGCTATGTATGGTCACGATAACTGACATCCTCACGGAAGGAACCACGGGTAATAGCTAGTTTCCTATAAAAACAAAAAGGCTAGTACTAACAAGGAAAAAAATTACCTTTTTTGGTTTTCTTTTTCACAGGAAACACATGAGGTTCATCAAAAATAATATCAGTGTCCTTTACATGATGGTTTACAGAAAAATTTTCATTTTCTGATTTAAAATCTGTATCACTTTTATCTATGCCATTGCCAGATTGCAATTCCAATAATTTCAATTTCCTCACTAAAGTGGAATTAAAACCACTAGCAACGCCTTTCTTGTAGGCTCGGCCAGCGGAAATCTCGTCGACATCTTTACAAGCACTTAAACCGTTTATCTGCTTGTTTAACACCACTGTTTGGTTTTCACGGGCACCACCGTACATATTCCTTTTAACAAAAGACTCTTCTAACTCCACAGTCTTTTGGAAGACGCTAGTCTGTTTGTTAAACACGGAAACTAAGTCTCTGGTAGATTTATTCTGAAGTGGCAGCGCTTCTTTGATTTTATTCACGACTCCAACTGTAGTTACATAGTCTAATTTGGTCTTCAAGTTTTGTGGGAACGATTGGAGATCTTCAATGACGAACCCTGTTTCGAGAAGGCTTTCAAGCATGCTAACAGTTTCTCCGTTATTCATTTTTATCATAAGATCACCATATTTGTGTACATTGTTGTCAAAAATTGAAGTTCTGAAAGAGTAGCAAGAAGAGTTGTAAGTTTAGATAGAACCAAGATTTGGATTATAATTTTTTTCACAGATCCCTAATACTTTTTCGAAAATAGTATTGTAGTCTCAGTTATACCTCGGGACACATATCTCGGACCTGATTCGTGAGACAAACGAGGTCTTGGAGCATGCGAATTGTTATAATCTATGCTTAGTGAATTTGAGCTTGTCCACCACTGTAGCACCCCATGCTATGCTTCAAAGGAACTCTAGAAATGTATACTGCGCATATTGAACACATTTTAGGTTGAAGATACATGTCTCGAGGTATACATCTTATGACGTTAGGTCTGTGTAGTAAAAAATTATGTCACAATTGGCCCATCCACTCATTTATTTATTTGTATAGATTAATAGATAGTCCCTACTTATTATGGTGATTATAAACAAAATGTGCACATAAATAAATAAAATTTCAATCCCTGTTTTCAATTTCTTCAATATAATATTTAAAAAACCATTTTTTTTAAATATAACATATCTATGTAATATTAAGCACAACTTTTAAAAAAAAATTGCCTGTTTGAATTAGCTAATATAGGAATTGGCTGGGGCGATTTTGACAAGACTTTCACAAGAAGATGCCTGATGTTATAAGACGTAACTTAGGCTACTTTTATTTTACAAAACGACATAATGTACCGCGCAAAAAAAAACACATGTACCACAATCCGCGCGTAGGTACGATTTCGTGGGTACTTCTCACCCAATAGTATAAACTTGTACCATACCATTATAATAAGTACCAATCGCAAGCACGGTCCTATCCGAGTGGTAGTAGGATAAAATGTGTAAATCTCGTTACAAAATCTTTAAAACTAGATTAGAAATTACTGTGATACTTACGTTCTGTCTAAAAAAGTTACAGAGAACCACACTTCGGAAGCTTCAAGTAATATTTTTTTCATGGCTACGAACACAGCTGGTAACCAGTTTTCACATCTTTCGGTTAGGAGGGTTCCTTCGATATCAAGCGTCATACTTAGAGGCCTAATCCCATAAATGCCGATTTGCTCGAAGTATACATCATCCTTGTTCTGAACAAGCACCCATATTAAATGCGGGTCCAAGTAATGTAGGATCTCTACTTTATACATATCAGGGTCCATTTTGGCAGAAATGAGAACTACAATATCTTCGTACAATGTAAAAACAGAAGTTTCACATTCGGCGTGCAAAATTTCGTCCAAATAAAATCAAACATGCCATGATGAAAAATATGAAAATGAAACTGGGTAAAAGACAACCTGTCAACTGTCAAACCAAAGAGTTTGTAAATGTCAAACTGTGACCGTGGGATCTGGAACGCGTGCTTGCTACAAGTGTTCGTCCTTTCCAAAAATCTTTTTTATTGAAAATACTGAGTTGCTGGAGTATTTAAGTGCTTCTGTGTTGTCTAATTGTGCTCTGTGTTTGTATTCACGGTAAGTTAATTGGTTTAAGACGTAAATTTCCCAATGGATAACCATCCACCAGACCCAGGAGGGGGAAGCGTCCCCGGCGGACGGCCGAGCACGCCACTCCCCGGTACTACTCGTGTTACCATAGATAATTTAAACGTACCTACAGCCGCCACAGCCAAGAAGCGTGTCATCCAAGCCTCACGGGAAGACGCTGTCCCCGCCAAAAAAACAATCACTGTCCCCTCCCAAGCGACTCCGTCCATTCAAAGTACATACATTCACCCCGATTTTCAAGACAAGGTTTCCAGGTACTTAGAGTCGGACTCTGGCCCGTTTTTAGTTCACGTAACAAGGGATGTTGCTGATGATGCCTCTGCTGGAACAGTGTTACGTTCTATTAAATTTGGACATTTCTTGCATGTTAATAAAATTACCAACATAATAGAAGGCAGCGTTAAACGGGTGGGTCGTAATAGATTATCTGTAGAATTCAAAAATGCTTCTGACGCCAACAACTTCATTTCTCATCCATCTTTGGCAAGGGCCAAGTACAATTGCTTGATCCCATCTTTCGCTTCCTCCCGAATGGGCATAATTAGGCAGATCCCGGTAGATTGGACCCTAGAAGAAGTGGTCCTGTCCATTGAGGTCCCATCAGGATACGGGTCTGTTATGAAAGCAAGAAGGCTCAATAGAAGAGTCACAGGTGAAAATAACACTGCCACATACGTACCCACTCAAACTGTAGTGATCACCTTCTCAGGACAAAAACTGCCCCCTCACGTCTATTGTTTCTACAATTCACTCCCGGTGGAGAATTATATACTTCCCCTCATACAATGTTGGAAATGTTGCCGGTATGGTCACACTTCCACACAATGTAGATCTGCCCCTCGATGCTTTATTTGTTCCCAGGCTCATGAGGGTATTTCATGTGCCTCAAAATCCCCCACCTGTATGTTTTGTTTAGGGCCCCACACAGCCAAAGACCCTTCCTGTCCGGAGCATTCCAGGCAGAAGTCGATAAAGATTATCATGTCTCAGGAGAGCATTTCGTACATGGAGGCATCGGCTAGGTTTCCCCAAGTGAGAAAGTCTTTCGCCGACACAACTAGATCATCTCAACCAATGAATTCTCACCTTGATACTCGGCAGTCTTCCTCATCTTCTGTCCGGGGGTCTCAAGGGCCTCAGGTATCATCGTATAGAAAAACTATGTTCATGCCCAGAAGGCAGAGTTCCCCTGCTTCTGGCCCTGGCTATGACAGGCAGGCCCATGACCTCATCACTCAATCTCCTTCCTCTTCTCTTCCAAACGGTGCTGCTTTTCCTGGTGCACAAGTTAATGTTGATTGCAATGACAACTTTCTGGATCTCTTGCTCTCCACCCTTATTAGCATGCTCACCCGTTTTGATGATACTGAGCTACCTGAAAGATATAAAACAAAACTCACTCAGCTGCTTAATTTTACAAGTAACATTCCCACCTCTCCTTCAATGGAATTGTAGGAGCATTAGAAGTAAAAAGAGTCAATTAATTTATTTAATTAATAAACACAAACCTCTCATCCTTGCCATTCAGGAGACTTGGCTTAAACCTGGCACCCATTTCAGGATGCCTGGGTATGCCTGTCTTCGGGATGACAGGGGTGACAGATATGCTGGAGTAGCCATTTTGGTCTCCAGATCAATTACCTTTAACTCTATGTCTCTACCTCCTCATAGCGATGGCTGGAACATTGTTGCTATTACAGTATCAAACATTACTTTCCTTTCCATTTACATCCCCTATCCGGATCCCTCCATACTAGCTGAGTTAAGCAATATTTTAGCTTCTATAACTTCTCCTCTTGTTATTCTGGGTGACTTCAATATCCATCATACCTCATGGGGATCACATGATTGTGATGATTTAGCGTCCTCATTCATTGATATCCTGGATTCTTTCAATCTCTGCATCTTAAATGATGGCTCTGCCACACGCAGATCCTCTTTAACCCAAAGGGGCCCTAGTGCTGTGGACTTAACCATCTGTTCCGCATCTCTCGCCTCATGCCTGACCTGGCAGATTGAAAGCGACTCACACCAGAGTGATCACTACCCCATAATTGTCTCCTCTCTAGCCAGCCACAGGGAGTCACCTCCGTTTAACCCTCTTCTTAAATTCAATCTATCAAAAGCCGATTGGGAACTTTACTCTCATGCTCTTGACCAGAAGGTTTCTCTTTTGCCTGTCCCTAACCCTGGTAATATTGATACTGTGTATGCCCTTTTTAAACAGGCTCTTCTAAACTCCGCCGACAAGGCAATTCCTGTTAAAAGAGCTCCCAGGAACAACATCCCCTCTCCTCCTTGGTGGGATCAGACCTGCTCAGATGCCTGTCGAATGAGAAGGGATGCGGAAAGAACGTATAGACATAGCATGACAACTGCAAACTATCTAAATTACCAAAAAGTAGCTGCACAAACAGTTAGACATTTGTCCCAAAAGAAAAAAGATGGATGGCGCAAGTTTTGTGAAGCTCTGGCCCCGCGTACCCCTGCATCGTGTGTATGGAGAGATGTTAGACGGTTTAGATTTTCCACAACCAACAACAACATTACCTCAAATGACCCCTCTCAATGGCTACAGAAATTTGAACAAAAACTTGCTCCCCCGACAGCTCCCACTGCTGCCGAGTCCTCAAACTACTTTCCCTCTAGCTCTCAGACTTCACACCCTTTGGATTCATCTTTTTCCTTTGAAGAACTTTCGAATGTCTTAGGGTCACTTAAGGATTCTTCTCCTGGTGTGGATGGCATTCCTTACTCATTTATTTTCAAGAGCAGCACAACAACCCAAAAAATTTTTTTAAGTTTGCTCAACTTAATTTTTTACTCTGGTTTCCCCCCAGAAGAGTGGAAGTCACAAATTATAATTCCAATCCTGAAACCAGGTAAACGTAGCGATGATCCTTCCAGCTACCGCCCTATTGCGCTCTCTTGTACTATGTCCAAAATCTTAGAGCACTTAATAAAAAATCGTCTAGAGTGGCTGGTGGAAAGCCAGGGTTTGCTCTCAAAAACTCAGTTCGGGTTCCGCAAGGGATTGGGGACTATGGATAATCTCAGTATATTTACCACTGACGTTAGAATAGCTCTATCAAAAAATCAGTATTGCGTGGGTGTATTCTTGGACATAGCATCCGCATATGACAATGTACTACTTCCTGTGCTCAGGCAAAAACTGCTTAATCTGAGTGTTCCAGAGAAGATAGTAAATTTCATTTCCAATTCCCTGTCTGGGAGAACCATTAGTCTCAGAGTTCAAAATTCAATCCTTTCTCCCAGAATAATTTGGAGAGGCCTTCCGCAGGGCTCTGTTTTAAGCCCCCTCCTCTATAGCATCTATACCGCCGATTTAGATCTCTCAGTCACTTCCTTCTGCAACATTCTACAATACGCGGATGATCTTGCTCTTTATGTGGCAGCGGACAATATGACGGATGCTGTGTCCAGATTGAACTCAGCAATCTCCTATCTCTCTAATTGGCTTACTGACCATGGTCTATCACTTTCAGTCCCCAAAAGCTCTGTAGTAATTTTCAGCCGCCGCAGATCCATCCCTGATTGTCTAATCTCTCTAGATGATCAAAATTTCCCTGTAAGAGACACCGTTAGGTTTTTGGGAATGGTTTTGGATTCAAAACTATCTGGGGTAGAGCACATTAATTATATCACCCATAAATGTGAGCAAAACATTAATATCTTAAGGGCTGTGTCAGGAGTTTGGTGGGGTGCTCACCCTTATTGCCAAAAATTAATGTATAACGCGCTTATTCGTAGCCATTTAGACTATGGTTGTTTCCTTTTGGAGCCATGCAATAAAGCAGCCTTAAGCATGTTGGATAAGATCCAGGCCAAAAGCATGCGCCTTATTGTGGGTGCTATGAGATCTTCGCCAATTAACGCGTTACAATTGGAATGTGTAGACCCCCCTTTATTTTTAAGAAGGCAGTACCTGTCTGATAGGTATCTATATAAATCTTCCCAACTGTCCTTCCATCCTCTGATTCCCAAATTACACAAACTATCAGAATATATTTCTTCAGGTGGATATTGGACGCATAAGAGCCATCCATGCTTGTTTAATAGCTTTGTGAATTATGTTCGCCTCCCTTTCCCTTGTTTCCAGTGTAAAACTAACCCCCTTTTTGAAACCCCATTTGATGCCATTATCTACAACCCTAATGTTGTCCTATACTGTGGTATCAGCAAGGATTCTGTGGACGCTAATAAGGAGCTAGGCTATTTGATCAGCCGGCATTGGCAGGACTGGCTAGCAATTTACACGGATTCATCTAAATTATCTGACTCTACTTGTGTGGGTTCTGCGGTTTGGATTCCAAAATACAAAATTGTACTATCATTTAAATCGCCAAATATCAATTCCATTTTTACTGGTGAATCGATAGCTATACTTGAGGCATTACTGTATATTGAATCACATAATATAGGCAAGGCAGTAATATTTACAGATTCCAGGAGCTGCTTAATGGCCATCCTAGCTAATCAATTCACCAGTAAAACAAAGTTCCCTTTGATCCTTTTAATAAAACAGTCATTGTTCAGGTGTCAGTCTAGGGGACTCGAGGTTTCATTGGTGTGGATCCCGGGTCATGCTGGCATAGTGGGTAACACTTTTGTGGACTCCCTTGCCAAGGAAGCAATACATAATGGTACTCTCGACCAATATAAAGTCTATGCTCATGACCTCCTTATACTTGCCAGACCTTGTCTACTTTCAAAATGGACCGCCCTTTGGGAGAAATCCAACAAGGTGAAGGGAAGACATTATGCATCCATTCAGCCTGACATACCAACTAAACCCTGGTTTTACCAATTTCGCGAAGCTACTAAAAGAGCGACATCGGTAATCTGTCGTCTGCGTTTAGGTCATGTCTGCACTAATGTATTTCTCGCTAAGATCAGGGTCAGGGACAGCTCTCTCTGTGAGTGTGGCTTGGATGAACACTCTACTGACCACATCTTCTTTGAGTGCCCAAGAAGGAATGGTTCTCTTTATGATATCCTACCCACCAATCGTATTCCCCGACCCATAAACTTTAACTCCCTTCTCACCTATACTAATTCTCCCCTTATATATCTGATATGTAACTATATTAACTCAAATAATATTAACCTGTAGAATTGTGTTTGTCTGCTATAACCACTAACCTGTGTTTTTTGCTTTGACTCAGGTACTCCAGCGAGCTGCAACACTTTCGGCCTTTATTGTATTTTTTATACACCTTCTCTTGTACATTCACAAAGTTTTATTCCGCGGGTACATCAATCGCATACTTACTTACCCCCAAGTCGAAACTGAATTCAAATCCATGTGCTAAGTCATTGGCGGAAACTGCGTAATCGCCAGAAGAGAAAAAAAAAAAAAAAAAAAAAAAAAAAAAAAAACTGTGACCGTGAAACCCAGTGAAACCAAGAAACCCACAGACTGTATAAATAAGGAATGTTTTGTGGTTGTGGATGGAAGATGGGATGGAAGGGTTAGATATTTATAAAGATCGGCTACAGCTCATGTTTTTCACAACATTTTCTCTGTACCAAATATCATAAAATGTTGTAATAATCCATAGAGATGTAAATCTCTATATATTTTGCTGCGTGTTTTTAGTGAAAATGTTGCTAAAAACATGAGCTCTCTGAGTATTATGGGAAAAAGCACCAATGGTGCGAACTAACCCAATAGAGGACACTTACGTAGAAACCCGTTATTTCAAGAAAAGTAACTATTTGGTTTACAAGACTATTGACTGAAAAGACGCCTAAAGGCCTACATAAGACATGTCCACACGCATCTAGACAATCGCAACTCTTCCAATATCTGGAGATTTTTGAAATCCGTGGGAATTGGTAAGGGCCCTGACCCGGCAGTGCCTAAAATTGTCCACCTATCTCTCTAAATCCCAATACTAAAAATGCCACACTGCGGTCTCTTTTGACCTTGCCAATTCCACAAATACCTGCTTTCGACTTGGACCCTGTCACAGTACAACAACCGCACTCCTCAAAGTTACTGATGACATCCGCTGGGCCATGGAAAATAGGGAACTTACTCTCTTGGTCTTACTGGATTTTAGTAGTGCCTTCAACTCAGTTGATTTTGACGTACTCCTTGGCATACTAAGGTCTATAAATGTCTCAGACACTGCGATTGCTTGGTTTGACTCCTATCTCCGGGGACGCCCGCAATGTGTCAGGGGAGACGAATCTACGTCAGAGTGGTGTGACCTCATAACGGGCGTACCCCAGGGTGGCGTCCTCTCTCCTCTTCTTTTCTCTATCTTTATTAACTCTGTCACGCAACTTATCTCTTCCCGCTTCCATCTCTATGCAGACGACCTGCAAATGTATCGTCATTTTGTGGCGGCCGACATTGGGTCAGCTGTTGCTGATATGAATGGCGACTTGTGTCGCCTTAGCCAATGGGCTAAATCCTACGGTATCCTTATCAACCCAGCCAAATCACAAGCTGTGATTATTGGCAGCAGGTTTAAGCGTAACGAGATCGCTGATTCATCAGTTGACCCAATTCTATTAGACGGTATACAAATACCTTTGTCTGACTCAGTAAAGAACTTAGGAGTTCATATCGACTCCTATCTCTCGTGGCATACTCATTTTGCTGAAGTCAGTAAAAAGGTACGGTACGCTTTTCACTCACTGAGATGTCTCCAAGGCTTCTTACCGTTTAAAACAAAAATTTATTTAGCTCAAACCCAACAGCCCATTATCGACTATGCTGATGCCTGCTATTTGGATGCGAATGAAGAACTCCTGGATAAGCTTGAGCGACTGCAAAATCTGTGCATCCGTTTCGTCTTTAACCTGAAGAAATACGATCATGTCTCCTCCTATCGCAGAGAACTCAAGTGGCTCCCTATCCGTCTCCGCAGGAACACTCGGGTACTGTGCCTACTCTACAACATTCTCCATAATCCTTCAGCTCCCTCCTACTTGCAGGAACGTTTTTCCTATGCTCGTTCACCCGAAGCACCCTGCAGATCCCATCTACGATCCACACTCAAATTTCCATCTCATAAAACCAGCTACTACTCTTTTTCCTTTTCCGTTCATGCTGTAAGGCTGTGGAACTCGCTACCTGCTGATATCAGAGACTGCAATACAATTAATAGTTTTAAGTATGTCGGTCTATGGCCTTCGCCTAACCAGACCTGATGATCAGCTGACGCCAAGTCGGTCTATGGCCTTCGCCTAACCAGACTCGGCGATCAGCTGATTGTAGACCGAACGTGAGTAGCAGCTGATTGGTGATCAGCTGAGGGGTCACTGACCCGAGAGGAAGGTACTGATCAGCTGACCCGTAAGGTAGGGATCAGCTGAGGGGTCACTGACCCGTGAGGTAGGTACTGCCCTAGTAGTTAGCTATGCCAGCTGGCTGATGCCTCTAGACCGGCTGGGTTCAAGAAGTGAACCCTGTCCGTTGCTAGAGAGCTCTGTCTGTTTGGACCGGAAGGGGAACCGTAGCCAAAAGTAAAAGCCAGAGCATGGAACTGATTATTTTATTGAGCAAAAAGGGCTACTAATATATAATAATTCGTCTTACAATGTCCATACAATTAAGCGAGCTTACAAACTATCTACACCAATCACAGTTTAGCATTCTATTTACATAAGGAATCTTAAAAGCTATTATATACAATGCAGTTCACAAATACGCCGTGTGGGGCGCTTATCTTTCGCTATAAATATAAACTGGGTGCGCAGAGGTGTGCCAGCTATAAATATACGAAGACCGTGTGACGCGCCGCACTCGACGAGACTCTTCACTGCGTACGGACGTGTTTGGGGCTCCGCATTTCGGCACTGCTGTTATCGTATGATAATGTTGATCTTGTAGGTAAAGTAAGTAAGTAGGTATTATGTATGTTCCTACATTACCCCCCTCTAAGAGAAACGTACGTTTGGTTTTACTACTCTTCCTGTACGAGTCGTATAGGGGTCTTGCTGATTGTTACTCACATTTGTAGATTTCTCGGAATTTGCAGTCGCCGAGTTCTTAGAATTGGATGCACTCGATGTCGTAGGTTCCTGACGTATAATTGTTGCAGGCCTCGTACACGGGGATTGCGGTACGTTGGCTGCAGGCGTCTCATCATTATGTAATATGTATGCTGGTTTCAGTCTGTCTATGGATACGCATGTTTGACGATTTGGTAGTTGAATTGTGAATAACTTGCCGTTTTGACTTCGTTTGATAACTTTGTATGGGCCGTCATATGGTGGGATCAATGGTCGTCGTACTGTATCATTTCTCAGGAACACATGAGTACAAGTTTCGAGTTCTTTGTATATGAAGGGTTGCTTAGATGAGTGTGATATTTGCTTCGGTGCTAGCGACGTCATCGTTTCAGTGAGTTGGCGAACGAATTCTGCGTCATCAATGTTTGGCTTGGTAGGCACAAAGAAATCCGACGGAATTCGAATTGTAGACCCATAAGTCATTAGTGCGGGACTTACAGATGTGTCTTGACATAGTGCTGTGCGTAGTCCTAGTAGTACTGTAGGTAATTCCTCACTCCAGTTGGTACCTGCTGATCTGGCCATCAGCGAAGCTTTCAAACATCTGTGTCTTCTTTCTAGGAATCCGTTTGCTTGTGGGTGGAATGAAGTTGTGCGTATACGATTAATACCTAGTCGTTGCATTAGTGTGCGAAATAATGACGATTCGAACTGTCTGCCTTGGTCAGTTGTGATTCGTAGGGGACAACCGAATCGTGAGATCCATCCGTCGTATACTGCCTTCGTTACTGTTTCAGCGGTGATGTCACGAGTAGGTATAGCTTCAATCCATTTCGTGCATCGATCTATCATTGTGACTATGTATCGATATTCGTTTGATATGCATAAAGGTCCGACGATGTCCAGGTGTACGTGTTCGAAACGCGATGATTCTTGAAACTCACCAAGGGGACTGCTAACGTGTCTTTGAATCTTCGAGCGTTGACAACCAATGCATGATTTTGCCCAGGTGGTTACATCTTTATTCATAGAAGGCCAGAAGAATTTGGATGTGATTAGTTTTCTAGTTGCGCGAACGCCCGGATGACTTAGTTCGTGTTGAGCTTTGAACGCTATTTCACGAAAAGTCACTGGTAGGTATGGTCGAATGTTTGTTGTTGATACTTCACACCATATGGATATCGGTTGTTGACCTCCAGGGAGATTTACGAGAGCGAATGTGAGGTTTGATTGTTGTTTGCAGGCTTCTAATTCGGTGTCATTTTGTTGATCTGTAGCTAATTTGTTGTAGTCGATTGTGTTATTTAATATTTCGATCTCTGTGATTCGTGATAAGGCGTCAGCAGCTGTGTTGTACTCGCCTTGAATGAATTTGATACTTGTGCAGAATTGACTAATGAAATGAAGTTGTCTTTCTCTTCTTGGAGTGTCACTGTTGTTGGCTGATCTCGTGAGTGCAAAGGTTAGAGGTTTGTGATCAGTGTAAATTGTGAGTTCATTACCCTCTATCAGTCGTCGTAAACTTTTCACAGCGGTATACATAGCTAGTAATTCGCGATCGTATACGCTGTACCTTCGTTGTGTGTCGTTCATATTTTTGGAGAAGAATGCGAGTGGTTTCCATATTCCGTCGACTTTCTGTTGTAGTACCGCGCCGATGCCTGTGTCTGAAGCGTCGGTGAGTAGGCATAGCGGTGCGTTAGGTATCGGATGGGTTAATGAGGTTGCATCGAGAATACTTTGTTGACATAATTGAAATGATTTTTCTGCTTCGGGTGTCCATTGTATGGGTGATTTATCGTTCTTCTTGGCATTGTGTAGGTATTTATTGAGTAGGTGCTGATGGTTAGCTTGATGGGGTAGGCAGCTTCGATAGAAGTTGATCATACCCAGAAATCTTCTTAACTCTTGTACTGTAGTTGGTTTGGGATATTGTAGTATGACTTGAATGCGTTCGTCTGTGGGTTTGATTCCGTCTGATGAAACTTCGTAACCGAGGAATTGGACTTTTTTCTTGCTGAATTCGCACTTATCGATGTTGAGTGTGACGCCATATTGATTTAAGCGCTCGAGCACTCTTTTTACGTTGCGTTTGTGTTCTTCTTCGTTGTCGTCTGAGTATATGAGTAGGTCGTCTATGTAGCAGTAGCATATGTCATCGAGGCCGCGTAGTACTTCGTGCATGAACCTTTGAAATGAAGCACTACTGTTTACTAAACCGAAGGTCATAACTTTGAAGGTAAAGCTTCCGAATGGGGTGGTTATAGCTGTCTTAGGGATGTCTTCTTTTTCGATAGGTATACTGTAATATGCCATTTTCATATCGAGCTTCGAGAATAATACTTTTCCGTGCAGTTGGTAGGTGAAATCTTGTATTCTAGGTATTGGGTATCTGTCGGGGATTGTGACAGCATTTAATCTTCTGTAGTCGCCACATACACGTAAAGAACCATCTTTTTTCTTTACCACGTGCAGTGGACTGGCCCATGGGCTGTTAGCGGGTTCGCATATGCCCATTTCCATTAGTTTTTCGAATTCTAACTTGGCAGCTTTGTACTTGTCTGGTGGTAATGGTCGCGGTCGGGAGTATATAGGTGAACCTTTAGTTTCTATACGGTGAGTGACGCTATGTTTTGCAGTTGACTTGATTGCCATCGGACGTAATATGTCTGGGAATTGCTTCAAGATGTCGTGATATGCGTGATTTTGGTTGATAATATAGACTGATTCTTCTGTGTTCTGTATCTTTATAGTGTTCACGGTGAGGTCTGTGACACTATCGATGAGTTTCTTTTGATGCAAGTCGACTAGTAATTTGTGTTTTACTAGGAAATCTGCGCCTAATATTGAAGTCTTCACATCGGCAACTATGAATGTCCATTTGTAACTTCTACGTAAACCTAAGTTGAGTTCTAATGTACGCTCTCCATAGGTTCGTATTTGTGTGCCGTTTGCAGCAAATAATTTATAATTGTTTTCTATAGGTTGTGAATATTTCTTGTTTCTTGCGGCTAACACTGAAATATCAGCTCCAGTGTCAATAAGGAATTTTTCTTTATTGTTTCTGTCTATTATACATAGGCGGTGGCCTTGGTTAACATCGACGCCCGCCACAGTCGATGTATTGCTTAGTTTTCCTGTTGCTTCGTATTAGTGTTTGTATTTGTATTTCTTTTAGCACATGGTTCTTCGCATTTACGAGCATTATTACCGAACTTGAGGTGGTAATAGCATAACCAATCTGGATCGCCTGGCTGTCGACGTGTTGAACGCGAGTGTGAACGCGCCCTTATGTTGCGCCTATCGTCAAAGCGCTCGTTGCTACGTGGCTGGCGATGCGGGTTTTGCGTCGGTCGAAATTGGTTCGAACGTAATTCTGCTACTTCGAGGGATAGTTTCTCTATTTGTTTCGTAATTAAGTCGAGTTGTAGTTTTTCGACTGTACTAGATGTAGTTTCGTTCTGAGATGGGTTTGACACGGGAATCGAAGTAGTGATAGCGGCGGCTGTAACGGGTTCGAAGTGCTCTATAATTTTGTCAGCCATAGCAGATAGGGTTTCTAGTGATGACTCTGTATTTATTGCTAGTATGCCACGTATTTGAGTAGGTAAATGAATCAACCATATGACTCGGAGTGCTTCGTCGGTTAGTAGCTTCCCACTTAATTCTCTCATTTTTCGTAACAGCTGACTAGGTTTAGAATCGCCAAGTTCTAGGCCACTAAGTAGCTTTTGAAGCTGACGATGATCTGATTCTTGGTATGTCGATATGAGTCTGTCCTTCAATTTGGTGTATTTGCCATTAGCGGGTGGGTTGAGGATGATATCTGCTACTTGTTCTAGATCATTGCAACCTAGCAGTGGCATAACTAGGTTGAATTTTTGTTCTTCGCCTATTTTGCTTGCCGCGATGGCCGCTTCGAACTGAGCGAACCATAATCGTGGATTCTGACGCCAGAAAGGTGGTAGGCGTGCGGGAAGAGATATCATGGCGACATCGCTGGCTGGTTTGATACCACTACCTGATGGTAGCGATGGTGGTGCTGTGCCGCCTTCTGTAGACATGATGTCTGTAGGTAGGTACACTAGGTACGGCAATCAGCTGTGCGTGCAGTAGTGCGCTGTGATACCGTAGGTACGTAGGTATCAGTTGTTCGGGTCGTCGGGGGTCACCAATGTCGGTCTATGGCCTTCGCCTAACCAGACCTGATGATCAGCTGACGCCAAGTCGGTCTATGGCCTTCGCCTAACCAGACTCGGCGATCAGCTGATTGTAGACCGAACGTGAGTAGCAGCTGATTGGTGATCAGCTGAGGGGTCACTGACCCGAGAGGAAGGTACTGATCAGCTGACCCGTAAGGTAGGGATCAGCTGAGGGGTCACTGACCCGTGAGGTAGGTACTGCCCTAGTAGTTAGCTATGCCAGCTGGCTGATGCCTCTAGACCGGCTGGGTTCAAGAAGTGAACCCTGTCCGTTGCTAGAGAGCTCTGTCTGTTTGGACCGGAAGGGGAACCGTAGCCAAAAGTAAAAGCCAGAGCATGGAACTGATTATTTTATTGAGCAAAAAGGGCTACTAATATATAATAATTCGTCTTACAATGTCCATACAATTAAGCGAGCTTACAAACTATCTACACCAATCACAGTTTAGCATTCTATTTACATAAGGAATCTTAAAAGCTATTATATACAATGCAGTTCACAAATACGCCGTGTGGGGCGCTTATCTTTCGCTATAAATATAAACTGGGTGCGCAGAGGTGTGCCAGCTATAAATATACGAAGACCGTGTGACGCGCCGCACTCGACGAGACTCTTCACTGCGTACGGACGTGTTTGGGGCTCCGCATTTCGGCACTGCTGTTATCGTATGATAATGTTGATCTTGTAGGTAAAGTAAGTAAGTAGGTATTATGTATGTTCCTACAAGTATAAACTCCGTAAGCACTACCTATCCTCTATTTCTGACTGACTCATTCCTCTAACCCTTATGATACTCTTGCATTATATTATGTAACTGTGTATTCTTA
Organism: Eilema depressum; assembly: GCA_914767945.1. Lineage (NCBI taxonomy): Eukaryota > Metazoa > Arthropoda > Insecta > Lepidoptera > Erebidae > Eilema > Eilema depressum. The sequence continues at coordinate 6,778,133 of OU612040.1, forward strand.
TATTTTATATTGCTTTCATGTACCTATACATTTTTTTTATATATTTATTATATTATATATCATATATCTTTATATTTTTATATATTTATATATCTGTCTTTCGTCTTCCCTACACACATTTTCACTAAGTTCTCTACTTCTCACTCTCTCCTCTCGCAGGTCTGCTGGAGAAAATTTCTTATAGATATAAGCAGAGCCTCTGTACTACTATTTCCACCTATGTATCTCTCTATATTTGTTTGTGTGTACATAAATGAATAAATAAATAAATAAATAAATTTTGAATTGGCGACAGTTGACGAACACGGTCCTGCAATCCAATTCTGTAAGCGCACAACGACGAGCACAACGTTGCGATAACCTTGATAGAGATTGTCATTGGTTGGGCTGGGTGGCGTCTCTGGAGATCGACCAATACCGATTTTTAATAGCTGTGATTTTTTATTTACTTATAATGATTATTACTAATTTTAATATGAATGTTATAAAATATGTAAGTATAAGAAAGACAAAGAGAAAGGTTAGTGGTCAGAGCTTTCCCCCTTTAAGGGAAAGATCGTTCGAGTCCCGTCCGAGGTCGATTCTCTTTCTTAATCGTTTTGAATAGTTAGCATAATAAATGCTTCAATTTCATTAAATAAGTAAGTAGCCTACATGTTTTGGCTAGATTTTTTATGACAAAAAATGTAAATACCCAAAAGAGAACACTTTCGAAACTAGTACCTATTTTTTAGAAAAGTATAATATTATTATAAGTCATACCTCCGGTATACGGAAAACGGAGGATCGGTAGAGGTGGCGCATATTGGGAGCGGCCTATGTCCAGCAGTAGACTGCAATAGGCTAAATGTTGCTGTAGCAGATAAAAAAGGATGAAACAACTATTCTGTATATAATATATCAAATTTTGTAAAGTAAAGTTTGATTTTGTCCTTAAAGTGTTCACCATTGGTGCTTTTACCATAAGATCTTTTAAATCGTTATGATCGTATTTCATTCATTTACACTCATTCATCTACAGTTGTCAGAAATTAATCTATGGTTGTCACCAGTATATATATTAATCTATGGTTGTCAGTTTTTGACAAGACTGCAATGGTTTCGTGGCCAAAAAATAAATTGCGGTTTAAATTAATAATTTAAATCGTCATAACATTGTTATATTTGTTGTAAAACCGTGTTAAGAAACAGGTAAGCTTATCCTTTGTAATATTAGCCATTATGGGGTGCATGCGATCTGAAATAGTCAAATAAAACGATTTAAAAATAAATTCAATCTCAGTCATAATGAAATGGTGTGTTTATAGCGTTATCTTACAGTTTTTAGGGTTTGCCATAAAACTAGCGCTGTAAATTGCAGTGTTAATAACAAAAGAAGGTTTTACAAGCATTGTATTATTTAAATCTTTTGCCTTTTGGGGTGTACACCATATGTATTTTAGGTATCCAATACATTACTATAAGAATAAGGTTTCTTTACGTTTGTGTTTAGGTTTATCTATTTTAGGGAAGTTAATAGGCCAATTCATTGTGTCCTACGCATATTAGTACAGGTTAATACTCAATAAGCACATTGAAATTGAAAATGGAAAAAAAAATCTTTAACAATACATAAATATATGTTTCTTTTTTTAATTCAAAACATGATATACGCCTTTAAAAGTGTAGGAACAAAATAACTTCAGCAGTTCCTGAGTATACTAGTCATCTGAAAGCAATGAAATGTTATTAAGTCATTGTGCATAGGTCCATGAAGGTTTCTAATATAAATAAACAAAAAAAGGCTGCATGCCGAGCATTAATTAGCCATTTGAATTTATATCACACAAAGTTTTATTTCACAGATAGCACATAAATAGCATGGACTTGTTTGCATATTATTTTCTATTTAGTTTATTTGAATTTTAAATACAATTATGTAAGATTGTTTTTGTCCCTACATTAATAAAATAAAATACCTATCTACTTCTATACCCATGATAGATTGAAGACAGTATATTTTGCATTTGTTTCTTAATCTGTATTTTATCTGTGGTGTAATGGTCACAAAGGTGGCAGTGGATGCGACTATATGTTGAGCACAAGGACCTAACTACTAACCTAGGTGGTTAGGACTCTAGGGAGAGTAACTTTTTTACTATGCATGTGATCATCACGAATACATGTATCCGTGTGGTGACTTAGAAAGAATACAAGTGTCATCTTATCCAAAGGGTGTTGTAAGGCGACTAACAGTAAAATACACAGACAATATCACTGCCCGAAAAGAAAAATAAGCTCTGTACCAACCCAGAGCCGCCCACCATTGGGAGAGGCCTAAATCCAGCAGTGAACTGCGATAGGCTAATTGATTGATTGATTGTTCAGTATCGTTAACATAACATTACCCATGTCTTTTTTCTTTTTTTAATATATAAATACAGATTAGATACAAACATCATCCATTTACATTTCTCACTTTCAGATTATAATGGGTGTAGCAGTGAGTAAATACACGGACCTGTCTTCAAATGAGCTACTGGCAAGGTTCTGCTCGTCGGATGTGATCTGTCCGAACGATCCGTTTTGGAACCAACTTTTGGCTTTCAACATCAATCCACCACAGAGCTCGTGAGTTATGTTTTTTGGCATTACTATTAAAACTATCGGGATATTTACCATGTAGGTGCTTGCAACAGCGCCGAATCGGATCTCGCCACTTAGCTTGCAGCGATGGTTCGCTGCGCGGATGCGTGGGCCGCCGGCGCCTCCTTCTGCGAGCAAGTAATGCTCGTGAAGGAGGCGGCGGAGCGGGAGCGAAGGAGAATCGCAGACCGCGGTCGTCGGAGGTCGCAGAATGACCTCCGTCCCCCATGAGCGCGGGCCTGGGGGTGACGGGTGGAGCCGCCTGTCACCCTAGCAGAAGCAGGCCGCGGCGGTAGCGCGCATTGCGTGCCTCCCCACACCTGCGGGCGAGTTGGGGACTCTGTGGTCCCCACACCGTAAGAGGGCCAGATCGAGAGATATGGCCCTGGGTCGGCCGGGGTGCGAGGGATATGGCTACGACAATCTCACCTCCGGCAACTGACGGCCCACAGATGGCGTGCGTTTTAGTCGGTTCGAGTCCGACATAACCTCCTCCCCCGGTTCCGGCGGGGGAGGTATCCGTGGGGGTTTTCGCACGATAAAAAAAAAGGTTATACATACAAATGCTCACGCCTATTTCCCTCCAGCATAGGCAGAGACAAAGTAGAAGAAGGTACTATGAAAAGTACTTATCTTGTAATGATAACTAATAAATCTGAATACCTTGTAAACAATTACTTTTGATTGTAGATATGATGTGATACATTTCCTTATTGGACGATATCTGATTTTAAGTATTAGGCGATTAACACACGATACCGCTCTCCGCCGCGGAGGGCGGTGCGGTAAGGCGGATTTTGTAGCGGTGCTCCGCGCGGTAAGGCGGTTCACGCGCCTGTCCATCCGCGCGGATGGAATTAAAGTGGTTTTGATCAGTTTGATCAGAGAGATTGGCAAAAATGGACGCTGAGAATTTTACGAAAGAGATCTCTAAGTGGGACATTCATGTTATTCTATGAAAGTTTGAGAGAACACGAAGATACTTTTTTTTAACTATACGCAAATGTCATTTTTAAAGTGCAACACATCCTGCACTCACGATAATCCGCGCGGTTATGCGGTGCCCCGTGTGTGAGGTGCCGCTCTCCGCTCGGACGGCAGCGCGGAGGGACGGTGGCGGCGAGAACACCGCTGGACCGCGCGGTCGGGCGGTGTAGGTTTAGTACAAGCTAATGCGTCGTGAGATCGGCCTCACCGCCAACCGCGGCGGTAGGCGGTGCAGTGTGTTAATCGCCTTAGTATTAGTTTTACTCTTTCCACTAACAGGCTTGTTGAGTTTGGGACCAGTGACCCTTCTATCTGTGTGGATATTTGCTATCTTTCACACAGAAACGGCTGAATGGATCTAGTAAAAAGTACTTTTTTTTTTTTTTCATAAAATTAAGTACTTTTACACCCGTATTCACAAACAATACTGTGAGGTCTCATAGTGTGCTCGAGCGCATAGGGCTGGTAAAATTAATTCACAAACATCACGGAGCAGTATCTAACGCAGTGCGTTCCCTCAACGAAGTATTACTTAAGTGTTATCAATGAATAAAAAGGCTTGCCAAAACGAACGCACAGAGAATTTGTCGTTCTTTGCACAGTTTTGGTAGTACGCATAGCGAAGTATTGTTTGTGAATACGGGTGTTAGAGATCTCTAAGGTATGATACAGAATCATACCTTCTTTAGGATATGATTCCGTAGCCGACCGCATACGACAACTGCCGACGCACGCAGCTGATGCACGTTATTCATTGCGGCTTCTCAATGGTCCATTTTATCCGTATCGGAGTTTGACAAGTAATAGGTGCCCAGCCCCCCTAGACAAGTGGCAATTCGTTGCTCGGCGTATGATGGAATAGAATAGAATGACAAATGTATAGGATTTGACGTTTTTGACATTCGTTGACGCCTGTCATATACGTCAAATCCCATACATTTGGCATTCTATTCCACCATAGGCCGAGCAACGAATTGCCACTTGTCTAGAGGGGCAGGGCCTCGATTCTGCGAGAAAATTCCATTTGATTTTAGCCTTTAAAGTAATGCAGTTAAAGTTTAAAATTAAATGGAATTTTTGTAGAGTGAATGAAAGAGTGTAATGAAATTCCTTTCATTTAATTTTGTGACTGTAAGTCTGTAGAAATAAGGTCTAAAATTGAATGCAATTTTTTGCACTCTCTGTGGTGTGACAGTGGCTGTGCTTTAGCAGAATCGAGGGCCTGTATGAGCTGCATGCGTCGGCAATTGTCGTATACGGTCGGTTACGGAAACATACCTTAAGGCCGTCTGTTAAATCACAATGGTCGATTTTACTACACTACTTTTTTCCCATAGTATTCTGGCCCACACATTCGGCCGACTTTTCCACTACTGTTCCTACTCCGTGTAATGTGGGCTTCCGGCCAGAGGCGAGTTTCCCCCTAAGCCTTGCGCACGCGTCACCCGTCGCAAGTATTTTTCGCGGTATATCTCGCTGTGGTTGCTCGCGAAGGTCACACGCAACGGCTCCCACTTAACGCAGCAGACGGCCTTATTATTATTTAGTTTATTGCTGCTGTTATAATATCTCTAAAATTTACAGATGTTTTTCATACTTTTTCTTTCTTTAAATGCTGTGGTTTTAATTTCAGAGAAGAGCAACTGATGTTTGACTCTAGTACGGAGTCGCTGCTGCAGAAGTTTCTACAGAATAACCCTCAAACAGGGAACCTCGGGTCACTGGTGCAAGTGTTCATCACCAGAGCCACAGAGCTACTTGCTGCGCCCAACAGTGACAAGTATGTCCAAAATGTACTTCCCAAATCTGAATCTTACGTTATTATTCTGTACTAGCCTTCCGCCCATATCTTGCTCATATCTTCGGTTCTACTCAACCGATTGCGATCAAACAAAAAGATTTTAAGTCTGATCAAGCCCTATCTAACAAAAAAAAAACCGCATCAAAATCCGTCCAGTAGTTTTTGCGTCCATCGCGAACAAACAGACAAACAGGAAATTCAAAAAAAATATTTTCGTGTTCAGTATCGTTAACTTGACGTAACCCAAGTTTTTTTTTTTTAAATATCTCCAATGTACAGACACGACCACTTTACAATTATATAATAGTATAGATATCTCGTAGGTTTATGTATGTATGAATGAATGGTTTCTTTCTTTCTTTCAAATCGAACCATGCCACTTAGCCAGCAAAGTGTGCCAGCTAAGTGGTATAAAAAAAAACTGAAATGGTCAAGGGACATAATTTTTTATTAATTGCATGCAGTTTGTCTCGGTTTATGATTGGCAATTGGGTATCCACCTGCTATCAAACTTGTTTCAATCTTTTAGACAGCGTTCAGGTTTAAATTTTTTTATTTTTTTTAATAATCAATTTCATTTGAAAATTTTCAGTTAAGACATGAGATCTATATATTTTTGCAATCTCCTGTTAATTCCCTTCAATTTGATACCCTACTCTTTAAGTTTGAAAAAAAAAGAAAACTACATACATAAATAATACATACATACGCGCGTAACACCGACATGTTGGCCACTAGACGTGCGGTACGGCAGAAGTGACATGCATAGACATAGAAATGGCATCTGATGGAGGGCATTCATTGTGTTAATAGATGTCTCAGCCGCGCTCAATAGATGTTTCATTGTCGTTGAGATAGGCGGCTACCTCGAGTTAAAACTTAGTATAACGTTTTTTTTTAATATCCGTATTTAAGCACTATGGAACCACTCGACACATTCCGTTTTTCATTAATGAAGAATATTACTTTAAAAGTGGTCTAAACTGCTATACAATTTAAAAAATCCTGTATTTTTTTCTACTGGAAATAGGCTATACAAAACGCAGAAAGGAACCACAAGCAATAATAAAGATTATTTATTAAGCAAAACCGAACCCCTTAGGGGCTTATAAAATTGTTTACGACCGATGCTCAGACCTACCAAATATGCACAAAAATTGTCATAAGAATCGGTCAAGCCGTTTTGGAGGAATTTACAGACAAACACTGGCATATAAGAATTTTATATATTATTATATTAGATTGTATACAAAATTAACTTTAAGTTGTCTCAGCTGGAGGCGGCTCAGTCTGTGACCTCCACAACCTCAAAGTTATATTTGGGTTCAGTAAGAAACCCTGGCCCAGAAGATACAGGTAATCTGGTGGTAGGAGAACCGGGGACTCTGAAAAGAGATAAATAATCATCATCTTCTTCTTCATCCTAGCGTTAATACCCAGTTGCATCCGAAGCTTTTCAGCTCGGAGTCAGGGGTCCGCTTTACCAGTCTTAACTACAGGTTTGGCTAGACCTCGATATTTTCCGTGAAGCGATTGCCATCTGACCTCCAATAATCATCATCATCTTCTATTATTACTGCCGACAATCTCTGGCGTGCCGGCATTGAACGCGACTGCTTCCCAAGGAGCGCGGATTCGATTACAGATCAGTGCAAATATTTGTTTGGATCAATATGTCTATTTATAATTGGGTGTTACCGAGCCTCGGAGAGCACGTTAAGCCGCCGGTAGTTGCCATACGCATCATCTATGGCACTCAATCCATCAATCAGTGGGGGCACCGGTTTGTGAGCTTAGCTTGGGCCACGAATATCTCCCCTATTGTCGGGGTTAGCCCTCCACCCGGTGTAGACCCTCCCACGAAGGGGTGATGTCCTGGTGTGTCTGGACATAGCTCAACCAGAAGACAGGCCCACACCACACCTTTGCGGGCCAGCACTTGGGTGATCCGTCGACGAGAGTGTAGTGTTTCAGACGTTTCACTCACTATGGCACACGGCAGGTTGTTTTAGTGTGGTGAGCGCCCCACATACCCGTGTGGCTTCCCCGAGCCCGCGAAATGCGGAAGGTACATTTTCCTGTCTAAACAAAAAAGGGTCCCGAAGATCTTATTAGGGGGCCCTATAATCTTCGGGGCCCTTTTTTGCAGCACCACAAAGCTGTAAATTTTGCATGCCTTCTAGGTATAAGGAATGAGGAAACTTTTTAAACCAATGTAAAACTATAATTTAGACCTGTATTCGTAAATAAATATTGATTATGATGAAGCATACTATATGATATTATAGCATCATTAAAAGTCAAAAATACTAATATATTTACCTGTAGCACTCACAAAAGTACAGAACGCAAAAACAACTAATATTACTGATAGTATCTTCATCTTGTAAGCGTTGTTCTGCTGTCTAGGATAGCTTACTTCGTTGTGTGAGAAAATATTGTATGTTGAGCTATTTTGTAGAATGGCATCGTGGTACAGTCGACCTCAAAAGTTGTTGAATATGTATTTACAAATTTACATTGAAATAAATCAACAAGTAAACATTTATTCAGCTCAAAAATATCTATCAAGTGATGAACACACATAGTTATTGGAAGGTGAGTCCAGAATTTGCATCATCCTTAACGTTTTTTATAGTTATATGTGACGTTTTGAAACTAAGGTGGGTGGTAACTTAGTGTGTTAACCATAGATTTAGTATTTTTAATTCTTAATAGATTGATGATACTAAATAATTGTAATGTCAACAAGCGGACGAAAGAAAATTGAATGTCTATATGTGCGTGTGTGTATAATCCTGGCCCTCGTTTCTGCTAAAGCAAAACCACTGTCGCAACCGCTAATACTGTAAAAAATGGCATTAAATTGCAATAGTCCTAAAGTCCAAAATTAAATGAAAAGAGTTTCATTGCACTTTTTCATTTACTCAACAAAAGCCATTTATTTATAAAGGGGGTTGGGTAATGTTGGCGTCGTGTTGGAATTGAGCGGCCATCAATGAAATTGGTATAATATGAAAGTACAGTATAAAGTGATCAAAAGTTACTATGGACAAACTTCTCTAAACTATATCGCGACTTAGCTATACAGGGTGGTATTTTTCAACTTTACTTAGATGGAAGTACTCTAAATACTGGAGATAGCGAATTCCACTGAAAGGAAACATTCCCTTATTTTTTTAAAGAAACAAAACTGCATTCAAAGTTTTCTGAAAATGCCACACCCGGTAGTCGAACCGACTAAAATCTTTCTAAATCTTCTATTTCATGGATTTCCTTTTATTTAATATACTAAGTTTGTTAGAGAGATTTGATCTTTATGATCGACACTATCGATTGATGCAATAAAAATACAGGGTGTTATTTTTTCGAATTGTAGTCGGTTCGATTATAAGGCGTGGCAAACGATTTTTCAGCATTCCTTAAATGCAGTTCTGTTTCTTTTTTATTAAAATACTAAACTGTATTCAAAGTTTTCTGAAAATGCCACACCCGGTAGTCGAACCGACTGAAATCTTTCTAAATCTTCTATTTCATGAATTTCCTTTTATTTAATTTACCAAGTTTGTTAGAGAGATTTGATCCTAATGATCTACCCTATCGATTGATGCATTAAAAATATAGGGTGTTATTTTTTCGAATTGTTCGATTATAGGGCGAAGCAAACGATTTTTCGGCATTCCTTAAATGCAGTTCTGTTTCTTTTTTAAAAACGTACTAAACTGTATTCAAAGTTGTCTGAAAATGCTACACCCGGTAGGCGAACCGACTAAAATCTTTCTAAATCTTCTATTTCATGGATTTCCTTTTATTTAATATACCAAGTTTGTTAAAGAGATTTGATCCTTATGATTGACCCTATCGATTGATGCAATAAAAATATAGGGTGTTATTTTTTCGAATTTTAGTCGGTTCGATTACAGGGTGTGGCAAGCAATTTTTCGGCATTCCTTAAATGCACTTCTGTTTCTTTTTTTAAATAAGGAAACATTTCCTTTGAATGAAATTCGCTATCTCCAGTATTTAGAGTACTATTCCTAGCGAGAAGGAAAACGGAAAGTAGCCCCCCCCCCCCCTCCCTCCCCCCAGCCAGATGGACTGAAATGGCGCACATTGGTAGAGGCCTATGATGTTAATATGGTGTTAATATGTAGGAAAAGTACCTACTCTTACTACCGGAAATAGCTAATTTCATTCAAGGGAAACACTCTCTTATTTAAAAAATACAAAGCTGCATTTAAGGAATTTCGAAAAATCGCTTGCCACGCCCTGTAATCAAACCGACTAAAATTATAAAAAATAACACCCTGTATTTTTATTGCATCAATCGATAGGATCGATCATAAGGATCAAATCTCTCTAACAAACTTTGTAAATTAAATAAAAGGAAATCCATGAAATAGAAGATTTAGAAAGATTTTAGTCTGTTCGACTACCGGATGTGGTATTTTCAGAAAACTTTGAATACAGTTTAGTATGTTTTTAAAAAAGAAACAGAACTGCATTTAAGGAATGCTGAAAAATCGTTTGCCACGTCTCACAATCGAACAATTCGAAAAAATAACACCCTATATTTTTATTACATCAATCGATAGAGTTGATCACAACGATCAAATGTCTTCAACAAACTTGGTAAATTAAATAAAAGGAAATCCATGAAATAGAAGATTTAGAAAGATTTTAGTCGGTTCGACTACCGGGTGTGGCATTTTCAGAAAACTTTGAATACAGTTTAGTATGTTAATAAAAAAGAAACAGAACTGCATTTAAGGAATGCTGAAAAATCGTTTGCCACGCCTTATAATCGAACCGACTACAATTCGAAAAAATAACACTCTGTATTTTTATTGCATCAATCGATAGTGTCGATCATAAGGATCAAATCTCTCTAACAAACTTAGTATATTAAATAAAAGGAAATCCATGAAATAGAAGATTTAGAAAGATTTTAGTCGGTTCGACTACCGGGTGTGGCATTTTCAGAAAACTTTGAATGCAGTTTTGTTTCTTTTTAAAAATAAGGTAATGTTTCCTTTAAGTAAAATTCGCTATCTTTAGTATGAGGGTACTTTCCTTCGAGGTAAAGTCGAAATGTTGCACCCTGTATATCGCAGCTCCGATATTACTTACAATGAAAATAATGACATTTGTACGTGTGTTTAACACAGTACAATGAAGCGGTATCAAAATTATTGATGGCCGCTGAAAAAATTAAGGACGCCACTGTCCATACTAGATTACCCAATCCCCTTTTAATGGCATTATTTTAAAGTCTAAAAATAAATCGATTAAATGGTAGAAATTGGAAAAAAAATACGGCGAAAAAATCGGCTAAGTTAATATTGATAGCGACCACATAGTCGAATAAAATTAAAAGCAGCCATGGGAACCGGAATTCACAAAGTCAGACAGATGTATAATCAGATTTAATATATATTAGAATATTTTCCTCTTACAATCTATTTTTATGTTCTTGGGGAAGTTATTTAGAACAAAAATTGTGTCTCGGTTCGGGGGTGAGTCAGAAATTAATTTAATATGGAAAGGCACGCAGAACTTAGGCCACACCTTTCTCGAATCTCAGTTTTCTTCTTTCTATCAACCAGCCTTAGGTACCCCACCTTAGAGTATATAATTATAGAACTAGCTGACCCGGCGAACTTCGTACCGCCATATTTTCTGATCCCGTTCCCGCTGCATATCTCTAAATTTATCAGTGTTTCTCTTCAATATTATGCATGTATTATACATATAAACCTTCCTCTTGAATCGCTCTATCTATTAAAAAAAAACCGCTTCAAAATCCGTTGCGTAGTTTTAAAGATTTAAGCATACATAGGGACGGATGACAACGACAGCGACTTTGTTTTATAATATGTAGTGATAGTGAAGTGATGATAGTGATAGTGATAGTGATGAAGTGACAGTGAAGCGCGCGTATCGCTCGGGTCTGTTGAGCCGAGCGTAGGCACGTGTAAGTTCATACCCGTGACATTATCGAAAATATCAAAAGTTGGCCTTATGAATTCAGCTGTGCAATTCACTAACAAGCACAACGATGCGACAACGATGCGAGTCGCAACGATGTGCGCGATAGACACTGTCATTGGTCGATTTCCAATGACGTGATACAATCTGGCCAATGACAATCTACGTTGCGCCTCGCATCGTTGTGCTCGCTTAGTGAATTGCAGTGCAGTATAATGTTGCGAATTTTTTTTCGATTTACTATGAAGGGACAAAATTAAAACCAACACACAAAATAATGTAGGATTTCACGTATTATGAAAACAATAAATACTACAAATATACGATGTAATATAAAATACTGGTAGAAAATATGGAATTAAATATAATTTGTGAAGACACTTTGACGGGCTTTGCTACTGATTGAGGTTCAGCCAGGAGCCTAGGTATAGTAGGTATGAACAATACTCGTGCCTACGGTTTTTACTCAATAGGCACGCTCTATAGTTCATGTATACTTTAAGTACCCCACGTATACTGCTCAACAACCACATCTCCACGGTGACTGCCCCGTGGCACTACCTAATGGCGCTACTGGTAGTGTCAAGGGTAAAATGAGCAGTTTTCCAGTAGGTATTTATAGGGTTCCTAAAGACGCGCTAGATGGCGCAGCCGGCACTTTTGGTAAGAAGAGTGTGGTGTCACATCTAGTGTTCCCTAATTTATGGAAAAAAATGTTCTTCGGTTTTGTAATGATTTACTTTACTTAAATATTCTGTCATTTTTTCTGATACAATTATTTTAAATATAATATTATTATTTTAAATTACAGACAGTGACGCGAAAAGAATTAATTGTTTTATTATATTTTATCTATTATAATATGGGTAAATGAAATTAAACTTTGGCAACATCGCAAATTCATGAAAAAATACCACAAACAAACCACAGAGTACATTAAAATTACCAAAAGCTATGCTAGCGCCATCTCCAGATGACTTAAAAACCAACTGATTATTATACCTACTGGAAAACTGCTCATTCTTGCCCCATGGCACTACCGGTAGTGTCAAGGGTACAAATTATTCCCAATGACACATTGACACCACCAGTAGTGACAAAGGTAATTTTCGCAATTGTAAACTGCATTCACTCTTTCATGCGTCTTTTCCCACAATTAGCAGAATCGGGAATCCAGGATTCGAACCCAGGATATCTCGATCGCTGGACGGAATCCTTCACGACTAACTTGCCGATACTACATCGAAAAATAATAATAACATAAAATGAATCGCGACGGAAATTTTTTAAATTAATTTTATTTCAATTTCCTAGTTATGGTGACACTGGAAATATAATTGAGACTTTATTTTGGTTCATTTTTATCATCGTCTTTATCTGCCTTGTAGATAGAAAGCATTCTGGTAGCTGGTAGTTTTGCCCCTGTGGAAGAAATAGGATATATTTATTATACCTCTTGTATATCAGAAATTAATCGAAGATGTATAAGTGAGGTCGTATGGAACACGATGTTTGATAGAGGGTCGAACGGGTGGAAATTTGAGCGCCTTCGCTGCGTTTAGCGGGTGCGGGCCGCGGATGCGCGCGCAGTGCGTCCGCCTGTCCGTCGCGTGTGACGGGTATCCGCCTCACGCACAGTGTTGGCATTAATCGATTATATTTTTAATCAATTAATTAATTTGATTAATTTTAATCAGATTAAATTAATCATGATTAGTTTAATCATGATTAAAAAATATATCTTAATCATGATTATTGATTTAATCATCAATCATTAATCATCAATTGATTAACTTGATTAATATTATTAATTCTACGTAACGAAAGTATACGAATACGACGTGACCTGACGTCATGCAAAAAGTGTCGTTACAACTTTTGCTCTTAATTTTTTCCGTTTAGCCCCCTTTCGCAACGCGCGATAAGGAACTTCGTTCCAATAAAGTAGCTACTTTATACCTAGTTAATCAAATAATCAAATTAACGATTAATGATTATGATTAATAATCATAATCATGTCAAATTTGATTATGATTAATTAATCATAATCATTTTTTTGATTATGATTAATTAATCATAATATTTTTTTTTATTATGATTAATTAATCATTAATTTTTAATCGTTAATCAGATTAACTTTCGGCCAACACTGCTCACGCAGCGCTGCTCTTGAAATAACATGAAAGAAGCACGCGAAGCGGACGTCCGCGCCGTGCGCCCGCTAAACGCAGCGAAGGCGCTGAGGGTCCTAACCGCGAAGGAGGTCGTAATATTTATTGAGGGTATCGCACGGGTATGTAGCCAAATAATGCTGTAGCCTAAACAATAGAGTTTGTCCGCAAAATAGCAGATCTGAACACGAAAAACAGAATTCGTAACGTTAACCTATCATGAGAATTGAGCATTGCGATTGGCAGGTTTCGCACACACACAGGTTCACAGTAGGCAGGCGACCAATCGCAATGCTTCTTTCTCTCGATACGTTTATATTACGAATTCGATTATTTTTCGTGCCGGGGCTCTGTTGCTAAAATGTAGTCTCGAGCGACGTCGACGGGACCCCTATTTAAACAAAAAAAAAGAAATTCGTGCTGAAATCTTCTCGGATACCCCCCTACCACGGTTATCGAACTCGAAACTACTAAATCCTCACTCCGACTTGAGTCTTCAGATGCAGGGGTGTAAGATTACCTAAAACCTTTAGGCAATTTTTACACGTGTAAAGGAGCCATAAGCGCCTTCGCTCCGTTAAGCGGGTGCGGGTCGCGGATGCGCGCACAGTGCGTCCGCCTGTCCGTCGCGTGTGTCCGCCTCACACAGCGCTGTTCTTGAAATAACATGAAACAAGCACGCGAAGCGGACGTCCGCGCCGTGCGCCCGCTAAACACAGCGAAGGCGCTAAGACATATCTCTTGTACCTTAAACTGACTCGGGGCTATCTCCAGCTTTAAGATGGGCTCCCTCGTGTGGGAATCACGGTATTACAAGTAACCTAACACGAGGAAGATCGGCAGAAGTCTATGCGAGAACTGTCGATATTGCTCGCTATTTTTAAAAGTGACATAATTTAAGGAATATTTTTTATCAACTTCATGTTACAGTTATGAGGAAAATTTTATTTTAATAAATGCAAACAACATTGACAGTTATTGATGATTTTATTTCATTGTTTTTATATTATTGTATTGAAATAAACCTACTTTTTAACGGATTCTATCACGATGTATTTGTTATTATTTACTTTTATCCCGACGACGTTTCGGCTATTTTACAACAGCCATGGTTACAGCAGACAGTATCATATATTATTTTATTTGACGACAGACCTGCTATTTTGTGGTCAAACCATATTATTATTTAGGCTCTAACTCATAACCAATTTCATTGGCAATAAGGGTCAGCTCACACCGAGACGCGACGCGACGCGATACTTTATTTACAACACGAAAAGATACACATTTCATTTTGAGAATAATTCAGAACACACGATGCAACGTATTCCGAATTTTATTCTCATAATGGACAGCCCCTTAGGCAGTTGTCTCACCGGGAACGATGAACGAGTAACGAGTAGAGCTAGAGCTACAAACGAGTTGGCGAGCAGCGAGGAGCGAGTGCGTATTTCCGATAGTTCTGTAGCTCGGCTATAAGCGAGTGTGCGAGTGAGGTGAGCGATTACTCGCAACATTTCGAGCAGCCAAGCGTACAGTCCTAGCTTTACCATGAGTTGACACCGAAATTAGCAATATTCGCTAATCGTTTAGCGAGTATCGCTGAGCGAGTATTATTTTTCATAGCTATTGTCGCTCAGCGACAAACTAGTAAAGCGAGTACTCGCCGGCAGTGTGAACAGTCAGCGATCAACTATTTGTATATGCATCTCTTTTGTTTACACGGAATGTATATCTATTGTACGTTTCTAGAGCGAAAAAATAGTCAATAGTTACTCGTTTTCTCGCCGGCGGTGGGACAAGTGCCTTAGACTGGTCGCGAGTTCTAGTCCCGTCTAAACATTCACGTTTTCTAATCTAAATGTAGTTTATATCATACCTTTAAAAAATCCCCATGATTTTGGCGAATGGAATATACCCTGCAGCACTGAAGCAGGGAGATGCATCGGTGCATCTCCTCCTGGAAACAGAACAAACAATACCTCTCTTAATACTCGTATAGAATAAGTCTTCTGTCTGTACGTATGTCACCTAACTCTTCCTAAACAGCTGAACCGATTTTGAAATTTTGTGCATCCCTATCACTACATATTATAAAACAAAGTTGCTGTCGCTGTCTGTCCGTCCCTATGTACGCTTAAATCTTCAAAACTACGCAACGGATTTTGAAGCGGTTTTTTTTAATAACTAGAGTGATTCAAGAGGAAGGTTCATATGTATAATACATGCATAATATTGTAGAGAAACACTGATAAATTTAGAGATATGCAGTGGGAACGGGATCAGAAAATATGGCGGTACGAAGTTCGCCGGGTCAGCTAGTGTGTACTAATAGGTTCCTAGATATATTTTTAATATGTTTTAATGCTGACGTTTTGTAAGTTCCGTTTTAATAGTCTATCCATACTAATATTATAAATGGGAAAGTAACTCTGTCTGTCTGTTACGCTTTCGCGCTCAAACCACTGAACCGATATTGATGAAATTTGGTACAGGGGTAGATTAGACCTTGGGAAAGGACATAGGCTATGTTTGGTCGCGATTACCGACAGCCACGCGGGCGGAGCCGCGGATAACAGCTAGCACAGAATAAATGATTTTCGACTTTGACTTTATTTTATTTATTTATTTATTTAAGAATATTTCAAGACTAAAATTAGCCAAATCGGTCCAGCCGTTCTCGAGTTTTAGCGAGACTAACGAACAGCAATTGATTTTTATATATAAGAAGATTTATGCACACTCAGAACAATAATGGAAGATGAAAATTTGTACGCTTATTTCTATAAAGAAATTTCTCCCAGCAGACCGGCGAGAGGAGATCGTGGGGAACAAAAAAAGAGGTGTAAAAGTATGTACAATAACAGGAGAGAAAAACACTTAGGTACACACACAAGCCACAAATATACAGTGGTAATTATTATATATGTCGGTCTATGGCCTTCGCCTAACCAGACCTGATGATCAGCTGACGCCAAGTCGGTCTATGGCCTTCGCCTAACCAGACTCGGCGATCAGCTGATTGTAGACCGAACGTGAGTAGCAGCTGATTGGTGATCAGCTGAGGGGTCACTGACCCGAGAGGTAGGTACTGATCAGCTGACCCGTAAGGTAGGGATCAGCTGAGGGGTCACTGACCCGTGAGGTAGGTACTGCCCTAGTAGTTAGCTATGCCAGCTGGCTGATGCCTCTAGACCGGCTGGGTTCAAGAAGTGAACCCTGTCCGTTGCTAGAGAGCTCTGTCTGTTTGGACCGGAAGGGGAACCGTAGCCAAAGTTAAAAGCCAGAGCATGGAACTGATTATTTTATTCAACAAAATGGGCTACTAATATACAATAAATCGTCATTCAATATCCATACAATTAAGCGAGCTTACAAACTATCTACACCAATCACAGCTTAGTATTCTATTTACATAAGGAATCTTAAATCTATTATATACAATACAGTTCACAAACACGCCGCGTGGGGCGCTTATCTTTTGCTATAAATATAAACTGGGTGCGCAGAGGTGCGCCAGCTATAAATATACGAAGACCGTGTTTCGCGCTGCACTCGACGAGACTCTTCACTGCGTACGGACGTGTTTGGGGCTCCGCATTTCGGCACTGCTGTTATCGTATGATAATGTTGATCTTGTAGGTAAAGTAAGTAAGTAGGTATTATGTATGTTCCTACATTACCCCCCTCTAAGAAAAACGTACGTTTGGTTTTACTAATCTTCCTGTACGAGTCATATAGGGGACTTGCTGATTGTTACTCACATTTGTAGATTTCTCGGAATTTGCAGTCGCCGAGTTCTTAGAATTGGATGCACTCGATGTCGTAGGTTCCTGACGTATAATTGTTGCAGGCCTCGTACACGGGGATTGCGGTACGTTGGCTGCAGGCGTTTCATCATTATGTAATATGTATGCTGGTTTCAGTCTGTCTATGGATATGCATGTTTGACGATTTGGTAGTTGAATAGTGAATAACTTGCCGTTTTGACTTCGTTTGATAACTTTGTGTGGGCCGTCATATGGTGGGATCAACGGTCGTCGTACTGTATCATTTCTCAGGAACACATGAGTACAAGTTTCGAGTTCTTTGTATATGAAGGGTTGCTTAGATGAGTGTGATATTTGCTTCGGTGCTAGTGACGTCATCGTTTCAGTGAGTTGGCGAACGAATTCTGCGTCATCAATGTTTGGCTTGGTAGGCACAAAGAAATCCGACGGAATTCGAATTGTAGACCCATAAGTCATTAGTGCGGGACTTACAGATGTGTCTTGACATAGTGCTGTGCGTAGTCCTAGTAGTACTGTAGGTAATTCCTCACTCCAGTTGGTACCTGCTGATCTGGCCATCAGCGAAGCTTTCAAACATCTGTGTCTTCTTTCTAGGAATCCGTTTGCTTGTGGGTGGAATGGAGTTGTGCGTATACGATTAATACCTAATCGTTGCATTAGTGTGCGAAATAATGACGATTCGAACTGTCTGCCTTGATCAGTTGTGATTCGTAGGGGACAACCGAATCGTGAGATCCATCCGTCGTATACTGCCTTCGTTACTGTTTCAGCGGTGATGTCACGAGTAGGTATAGCTTCAATCCATTTCGTGCATCGATCTATCATTGTGACTATGTATCGATATTCGTTTGATATGCATAAAGGTCCGACGATGTCTAGGTGCACGTGTTCGAAACGCGATGATTCTTGAAACTCACCAAGGGGACTGCTAACGTGTCTTTGAACCTTCGAGCGTTGACAACCAATGCATGATTTTGCCCAGGTGGTTACATCTTTATTCATAGAAGGCCAGAAGAATTTGGATGTGATAAGTTTTCTAGTTGCGCGAACGCCCGGATGACTTAGTTCGTGTTGTGCTTTGAATGCTATTTCACGAAAAGTCACTGGTAGGTATGGTCGAATGTTTGTTGTTGATACTTCACACCATATGGTTATCGGTTGTTGACCTCCAGGGAGATTTACGAGAGCGAATGTGAGGTTTGATTGTTGTTTGCAGGCTTCTAATTCGGTGTCATTTTGTTGATCTGTAGCTAATTTGTTGTAGTCGATTGTGTTATTTAATATTTCGATCTCTGTGATTCGTGATAAGGCGTCAGCAGCTGTGTTGTACTCGCCTTGAATGAATTTGATACTTGTGCAGAATTGACTAATGAAATGAAGTTGTCTTTCTCTTCTCGGAGTGTCGCTGTTATTGGCTGATCTCGTGAGTGCGAAGGTTAGAGGTTTGTGATCAGTATAAATTGTGAGTTCATTACCCTCTATCAGTCGTCGTAAGCTTTTCACAGCGGTATACATAGCTAGTAATTCGCGATCGTATACGCTGTACCTTCGTTGTGTGTCACTCATGTTTTTGGAGAAGAATGCGAGTGGTTTCCATATTCCGTCGATCTTCTGTTGTAGTACCGCGCCGATGCCTGTGTCTGAAGCGTCGGTGAGTAGGCATAGCGGTGCGTTAGGTATCGGATGGGTTAATGAGGTTGCATCGAGAATACTTTGTTGACATAATTGAAATGATTTTTCGGCTTCGGGTGTCCACTGTATGGGTGATTTATCGTTCTTCTTGGCATTGTGTAAGTATTTATTAAGTAGGTGCTGATGGTTAGCTTGATGGGGTAGGCAGCTTCGATAGAAGTTGATCATACCCAGAAATCTTCTTAACTCTTGTACTGTAGTTGGTTTGGGATATTGGAGTATGACTTGAATGCGTTCGTCTGTGGGTTTGATTCCGTCTGATGAAACTTCGTAACCGAGGAATTGGACTTTTTTCTTGCTGAATTCGCACTTATCGATGTTGAGTGTGACGCCATATTGATTTAAGCGCTCGAGCACTCTTTTTACGTTGCGTTTGTGTTCTTCTTCGTTGTCGTCTGAGTATATGAGTAGGTCGTCTATGTAGCAGTAGCATATGTCATCGAGGCCGCGTAGTACTTCGTGCATGAATCTTTGAAATGAAGCACTACTGTTTACTAAACCGAAGGTCATAACTTTGAAGGTAAAGCTTCCGAATGGGGTGGTTATAGCTGTCTTGGGGATGTCTTCTTTTTCGATAGGTATACTGTAATATGCCATTTTCATATCGAGTTTCGAGAATAATACTTTTCCGTGCAGTTGGTAGGTGAAATCTTGTATTCTAGGTATTGGGTATCTGTCGGGGATTGTGACAGCATTTAATCTTCTATAGTCGCCACATACACGTAAAGAACCATCTTTTTTCTTTACCACGTGCAGTGGACTGGCCCATGGACTGTTGGCGGGTTCGCATATACCCATTTCCATTAACTTTTCAAATTCTAATTTGGCAGCTTTGTACTTATCTGGAGGTAATGGTCGCGGTCGGGAGTATATAGGTGAACCTTTAGTTTCTATACGGTGAGTGACGCTATGTTTTGCAGTTGACTTGATTGCCATCGGACGTAATATGTCTGGGAATTGCTTCAAGATGTCGTGATATGCGTGATTTTGGTTGATAATATAGACTGATTCTTCTGTGCTCTGTACCTTAATAGTGTTCACGGTGAGGTCTGTGACACTATCGATGAGTTTCTTTTGATGCAAGTCGACTAGTAATTTGTGTTTTACTAGGAAATCTGCGCCTAATATTGAAGTCTTCACATCGGCAACTATGAATGTCCATTTGTAACTTCTACGTAAACCTAAGTTGAGTTCTAATGTACGCTCTCCATAGGTTCGTATTTGTGTACCGTTTGCAGCAAATAATTTATAATTGTCTTCTATAGGTTGCGAATATTTCTTGTTTCTTGCGGCTAACACTGAAATATCGGCTCCAGTGTCAATAAGGAACTTTTCTTTATTGTTTCTGTCTATTATACACAGGCGGTGGCCTTGATTAACATCGACGCCCGCCACAGTCGATGTATTGCTTAGTTTTCCTGCTGCTTCGTATTAGTGTTTGTATTTGTATTCGTATTTCTTTTAGCACATGGTTCATCGCATTTACGAGCATTATTACCGAACTTGAGGTGGTAATAGCATAACCAATCCGGATCGCCTGGCTGTCGACGTGTTGAACGCGAGTGTGAACGCGCCCTTATGTTGCGCCTATCGTCAAAGCGCTCGTTGCTACGTGGCTGGCGATGCGGGTTTTGCGTCGGTCGAAATTGGTTCGAACGTAATTCTGCTACTTCGAGGGATAGTTTCTCTATTTGTTTGGTAATTAAGTCGAGTTGTAGTTTTTCGACTGTAGTAGATGTGCTAGTAGTTTCGTTCTGAGATGGATTTGATACGGGAATCGAAGTAGTGATAGCGGCGGCTGTAGCGGGTTCGAAGTGCTCTATCATTTTGTCAGCCATAGCAGATAGGGTTTCTAGTGATGACTCTGTATTTATTGATAGTATGCCACGTATTTGAGTAGGTAAATGATTCAACCATATGACTCGGAGTGCTTCGTCGGTTAGTAGCTTCCCACTTAATTCTCTCATTTTTCGTAACAGCTGACTAGGTTTAGAATCGCCAAGTTCTAGGCCACTAAGTAGCTTTTGAAGCTGGCGATGATCTGATTCTAGGTATGTCGATATGAGTCTGTCCTTCAATTTGGTGTATTTGCCATTAGCGGGTGGGTTGAGGATGATATCTGCTACTTGTTCTAGATCATTGCAACCTAGCAGTGGCATGACTAGGTTGAATTTTTGTTCTTCACCTATTTTGCTTGCCGCGATGGCCGCTTCGAACTGAGCGAACCATAATCGTGGATTCTGACGCCAGAAAGGTGGTAGGCGTGCGGGAAGAGATATCATGGCGACATCGCTGGCTGGTTTGATACCACTACCTGATGGTAGCGATGGTGGTGCTGTGCCGCCTTCTGTAGACATGATGTCTGTAGGTAGGTACACTAGGTACGACAATCAGCTGTGCGTGTAGTAGTGCGCTGTGATACCGTAGGTACGTAGGTATCAGCTGTTCGGGTCGTCGGGGTCACCAATGTCGGTCTATGGCCTTCGCCTAACCAGACCTGATGATCAGCTGACGCCAAGTCGGTCTATGGCCTTCGCCTAACCAGACTCGGCGATCAGCTGATTGTAGACCGAACGTGAGTAGCAGCTGATTGGTGATCAGCTGAGGGGTCACTGACCCGAGAGGTAGGTACTGATCAGCTGACCCGTAAGGTAGGGATCAGCTGAGGGGTCACTGACCCGTGAGGTAGGTACTGCCCTAGTAGTTAGCTATGCCAGCTGGCTGATGCCTCTAGACCGGCTGGGTTCAAGAAGTGAACCCTGTCCGTTGCTAGAGAGCTCTGTCTGTTTGGACCGGAAGGGGAACCGTAGCCAAAGTTAAAAGCCAGAGCATGGAACTGATTATTTTATTCAACAAAATGGGCTACTAATATACAATAAATCGTCATTCAATATCCATACAATTAAGCGAGCTTACAAACTATCTACACCAATCACAGCTTAGTATTCTATTTACATAAGGAATCTTAAATCTATTATATACAATACAGTTCACAAACACGCCGCGTGGGGCGCTTATCTTTTGCTATAAATATAAACTGGGTGCGCAGAGGTGCGCCAGCTATAAATATACGAAGACCGTGTTTCGCGCTGCACTCGACGAGACTCTTCACTGCGTACGGACGTGTTTGGGGCTCCGCATTTCGGCACTGCTGTTATCGTATGATAATGTTGATCTTGTAGGTAAAGTAAGTAAGTAGGTATTATGTATGTTCCTACATATACAATAGATCACAATACTATATTTTTTGACGACATTGATGAAGACTTTGATGGTTTGAAAACACATGGACACTTGGGTTATGTTAAATTAATTAGGTGGGTCTATCGGACTCGAACCGACTAAAACCGCATGCATTTACCGGTCAACGTGCCACCTTTGTAGTGTACCTAAGTGTATATAGACAAACATACCTTTTGGCCTTTTAGTCGTTTTATCCTGGGCACTAACGGCTATACAAAAAACAGACAAACACAGTAACAAACATGAAAACTTCATATTGCTTTAAGTATCTACTTGTTCACTCCTAGAAAGTCAACTTTGTTATGTGGTTAGTTGAACGCAATGGTCATTTATATACCTATATAAATATATAAAATTGTATTGTCTGTTTGTAACGCTAAAATAACAGCTCTTTAATAAATTCATACGACTATTAAAATTTCCGGGGGGAATCGGTAAAAGGGGGAAACAGAACTAACCCGAATGGGGGGTTACATGCTGCCTATCTATCTTCTATAATATAAAAATAAATCCCTAAATGTGTTGCTAAGCGCAAATCTCGAGAACGGCTGAACCGATTTCGTTAATTCTTTTTTTAGAATATTCCTTGAAGTACGAGGATGGTTCTTACGGAGAGAAAAATTTTAAAAAAAATAATGAATCGACTATTAGGCGGTACGAAGTTCGCGGGGTCAGCTAGTAATAAATAAAAATAGTTTTAAATTTTTTTGTTAAGTATCTATTTATTTGTGATTTTGTACTTATGTGCGATATATATTCATAATCGTATTCGTAACTTAAACGTATCGATAAAACGGAGCATTGCGATTGGCAGGCTTCACACACACACAGCTTCACAGTAGGCAGGCAGCCAATCGCAGTGCTGCGTTCTCTCGATACAAATACGAATATGTGGGGGGTGGACACACGGAAACAAAGTTACTGTCGTGGCTAACGTGGTTCTGGTAGAAGTGGTAGAATATCTTGAAAACTTTTACAATTTACTTGACATTAGCAAAATTTCAGCGATTTGCTGCAGAAGCCATTAAGAAGAAAAAGTTGAATACGAATATTTTTCGAGCTCGGCACGGATGTGGCTGAACCTACTTCGATGAGATTTTTACTGTAGATAGCTGATGTCATAAGGTGTAAAGTACGCTACTTTAATTTTCAAGAAATATTAGGGTTTCGCTTACAAAATTAAAGCCAGATTATAGTTCACGCGGACGAAGTCAGCTACACAACTAGTTACTATATAAGTACTTCTATTTTCCTTGTTACAATCTTGAAAGGAATTTTATTAGGCATGTTGTTTTGATTGTGGTTACAGATGACGTAAGCTAAGTAGGTCAGTCAATATAGAGTCATCGGGTGTAGAAAGAGGGTCCCTGTTCCAATATTTTCTTCCGATGCAATAAAATATACCTCAATAATACTTGAGTCCATCCGCATTAACAAAAATTGCAATACACGCGACTACAATATGGGGTTCTTCAAGAAGGGCATTAGAAGGTTTCTTCAGGGTCGGCAGCGCGAGTGTGACGCCTCTGGTGTTGCATACGTCCATAGGCCACGGTGACCGCTTCCCGTCAGGTGGGCCGTGTGCTTGTCTGCCAACTAAGTAGTATAAAAAAAATGAACAAAATTACTTAAAAGTTCAGTTAACCGCCTAGGCTATTAACAAATATGTCTGCAATAGTATGGCTCTTGATGCAGATTCATACACGGGCTACACAAACCGGCAACAATGGCTGACGAAATCACACTTGTTGCAGCAGCTTATATTGTTTTATTAAAAAATTAACAGAAAAAGAAGAGATTGTGGATTTGACCTTACTTAGATAGACGTGAAACTTTAGATAATTTAAGTCTAGAAATAAGCCTTGATAGTAAATTATTTAACAATTCGCGTAGAAAAGGGTAGACTGTGCTATATCAAAGAGAGCGACTGAAACAACAATAGAACTGGCCGAGCAATATTGCAGTAAAATCGACCGCATAGCGATCGTCCGGCAACCCATCGAGGCAATACCGGCCATATGTTGCAACACAAAACATGTTTGACTTTATGGCCGGGACATTACTGCAATACTGGCCGGTATTGCTTGCAATTGTTGCCGGGCCACAGTGTTGCAGCCACTAATTGCAGTAAAACATCGCCCGTTTAGAAGCACCTTAAAACATCACCTTTATATTATTACTATTTTACTATGTACATCTCATTGTTCTTTCTTCTTGTCCCCAGTGTGATGCTAGCATGGCAGACATTCAACGCGCTGTTCGTCATACGAGCGGTAAGCAAGTATCTCGTGGAGATGGTGCCAGAGTACGAACTATGCAGGCACCTGGACGTGCAGGCCGAAAGGAGGGTGGGCAACGGGCCCGTGGAGAGGGAGGAGCTAGATGAATCTACGGTAAGTGGGTATATCTGGTACTATAGTTGCCGCCATATATCTTGATTCCATTCACGTCACAATTTTTTTTTATACAAAAGAATATTAACATCCGAAATTACTAATATTTCCTCTAAAGGGAACCTCTCGATCGTAAGGCCGATTCCTATTCCAAGAGACGGCCTTCGATCTAGAGAACCCGAGTTCGAATCCTGGTCATTACCGACGTGAACCCACTAAATAAGCATCTTAGTGTAACTGGAGAAATATATAATTTTAAATTCCTTGTCGGTTCGTTCGCGATAGACGCAGAAACTACTGATTGTATTTTGATGCAATTTTTTTTTATTAAAAAGATCTTGATCAAACTTAAAATGTACCATATGTTTGATCGGAGATATGGCCAAAAGTCACTAGAACCGACATCCACACAAACTGACTCGCAGGCATCAGCTAGTAATAGTATCGAGATTTTTTCCATGAAGCAAGTATGCTACTTCCACTACAACTGTCTGCATTGGTAGTTCAAATTTAAACCTTACCATTCGGTATTAAAGTTCATTCTTGTCTGCTCACAGCCCCAACAGGAGGAACCTTCAGCGGTGCCGTCACCCTCGCCCCCCGAAGTGGAAGTCCCGGCGTCTCCAAAGCTGGCAGGCAACGAGAGTCGAGTGGAGATGCTAATTGACGCGCTCATTGGGATAATAATAGATGTTCCAGTCACGTGAGTTACTAAAAAAGTTTACCTATTACACCTTATTAAAAAATAAAATTTAGATATCACTCCAGACACGTATCTTGGACCTAAAATGTGCTCTATACGCGCAGTACACATTTCTTGGGTGTCTTTTGAGGATAGCACGGGGTGCTACTGCGGTGGACGAGCTCTCATTCATCAAGCATAGATTATTACAAAACAATCCGCGGGCGCCAGAGCCTCGTTTGTCTTACGATTTAGGTCCAAGATACCGTGTCCGGAATTATAGATAGACTAGCTTTTGCCCGCGACTCCGCCCGCGTGGATGTCGGTTATCGCGACCAAACATAGCCTATGTCCTTTCTCAAGGTCTAATCTACCCCTGTACCAAATTTCATCAAAATCGGTCCAGTGGTTTAGGCGTGAAAGAGTAACAGACAAACAGACAGAGTTACTTTCGCATTTATAATATTAGTATGGATAATACTTTCAAGTTGGTATCATGTATACAGTTTAATGTACAATGGGCGGCCTTATCGCTGGGAGCGATTTCTCCCAGGCAACTTTGGAATGGAGTTATCATATAAACTAGATACAAGGTGTATTATTACAAGAAAAAACCCTTTTTTTCGATCGGAACATGGATACGGAAAAGCATCCGATGAGGCCGTCAAGCCGATGACCACCATTTTAACATTGTCAGTGCCTGTAGTAATGACCCTCTTTCCTGAATCTTTGCAGCTTACCATCAGGCGAAGTGAAGTCATATTGACATGTTCTATCTATTTTTTTTGTTCTAGGGACAACACATACTACCTACATCTAGAATGTATAAACACAATACTGGTCCTCATGTCTGTCTACATGTTCGCCGGTGTCCACGGCCAGCTCAGATTAGTGGACACTTCTTTGATTTACAGGTATGATGTATTTACTACTGAATTTTTAATGATAGGTCCCGGGTTCGAATCCTGGCTATTGCTCTATCGACGTGAACCCACGCTAAAGCTGCGTTTACATACTCGCGGCAGAGCGAGGGAAGTGGCGAGAGAAGTGGGCAGAGACGTGGTGTGAATGGTATATTCGTCATGCCGCGAGTACTGCCGCGTATGTTGCTGCGAATGTCGGCTTGGCGGCGCGAGTCAAAGGAGCGGCAATACTAGCGCGATGAACTATACGAGACCGCTAGATGGCGCTAATCAGTAAACACGGCTTTCGTTATTGCTCCTCGAATATTTACTTTTAAAAATATTTATATCGATCTACGGAAAGTGTATAGTAGTTGAAAGTGATAGTTTTTATTAATAATCTATTTAATTAATTCGCTATGCTGTAAAAGCATAATGCGTACACTGCTACAGCGTTGTCCTCAATACGTTTACGTCCGTCTCCGTTGCAGGGCGAATACTGTAATGCGGACCAACGCGATGATGGGAGTGTGTGAACGCTAGGGCATTAATCGCGCGAATATTTCTGGCAACACGATGAGCAATGCGAGCGGCAGTATGTAAACGCGGGGTAACACAAGCTAGTTAGCTTAGCTGGAGGGGTTTCAGAGAATATGTATTAGTAATTTCGGTTACAAAAATATCTTCTATATAATAAAGTACCGCATGATTCGCGGCAGAGTAGAATTTGGGCCACCCCATCTCCCATGCGGTGTCGTACAAGGCGACTAAGGGATAGGGCTGCTTAACATCAGACAGATATATACAGCCCAGACTCAGCCTCAGATGCATGACTCGAGCCGAACAATAGTGTCCGAAATACGGCAATAGGCTCACTCCTATTACGTAGGACCTAATACAATTGGTGAAATGTGGGTGTTAATTCACCTCTGCCTAATAGTCTAAAAAAAATAATATAAGAGGAGATGAGTCTTCTCAGGTCGGAGCCGCGTTTCCAACCGGCGGCGATCCATTTGCTAAGCTAGTCTTAAGTAAATTTTGACGTTTTGTAAGTGCCGTTTTTATGGTCTATACAGAATAAATGATTTTTGATTTGACTTGGCATAAGTAAAGCGTTGTCATATTATGTATGTTTGTGTATAAATAAACCGGAATGTTGCTGAACGCAAAATTTGAGAACGGCTTGACCAAATCGGCAAATTTTCCATGTCGCATAAGTTTCACGGAAGAATTCCACGCAGGCGAAACCGCAGGCAGAAACTAGTTCTTTAATAAAAATCCTGGTTCTTTTCAGAACTCTCTTCCAAGGACGCTACGGCATGCACGCGCCTCTGCTCGTAAAGACACTGCTGAACAACCTGTCCAGCATGCTCGCCGCACCGCCGAGCATGTTCGGCGCGTATGCTGGCGGTGGCAGTCTACTTATCAATTTTGCCTGTAAGTATATTTTAATACAAGCTTTCTATTAAATTGCACCGTATTTATGTAATTTAATACATCCCATCAGGCGAGGCAAAGTCAAATAGACGAATTGTAAAGTCAAATTGAATCTTGCAACTTGATTTTGAAAAAAAAAACGTCAAAATCGGTTGAGGATATCTATCCTCAAGTGATTTTGATGTTTTTTTTTTTATTTTATTTTACTTAATATTTATTTTTAGCTTGCCAACATTGGGAGAGCCCTATGTCCAGTAATAGACTGCGATAGGCTTATTGAAATTCATTTATTTCTGTAAGATTCCCGGCTGAGAAGAATTTGGGCCCCCCATCTCCTCCCATGCGGTGTCGTACAAGGCGACTAAGGGATAGGGCTGTTTAACATCAGACAGATATATACAGCCCAGACTCAGCCTCAGATGTATGGCTCGAGTCAACAATAGTGTCCGGAATATGGCAATAGGCTTACCCCCTATTACACTGGACCGAATATAATGATTGGTGAAATGTGGGTGCTAATTCACACCTGCCTAACCCTCCGGCGATAAAAACGTGATTATATGTATGTATGTAAGTAAAGATTAAGATCTTTATTTCCAGCCGGACTATGGAACATGATAACCTTCAACGCGACCGCTCGCCAGACGATCTACACCCACCCCCCTCTAGACCGGGCAGAACTGCAGGACAGGGTTAAGAGGGAGCACCCATTGGCGAACCAGTCGTGTCTCCTGCTACTGACGCTCGCCAACCACTGTATGAATGATGATAACTTGTATAGGAATGCTCTGCTGTGCTGCGAGGATACCGCAGGTGAGACCATTTAAGACCATTAATATAAACTTAGTTTGGGAAAAGAAAATAGGTAGCATACGAGGGTATAGATAGAATATGGCAATAGGCTATTTGACTAATGTTCAAAAACCACTTTAAATGATTGCTTAATACAGTATAAACATATCACATTAATATTTCTGTAAAAAAACAATGCATTATGTTAAAAAATCAATGATAAAGTTTAAATTTTCAAAAGTGCGCGAAAAACGCTATATTTAATCAAATTGGCGATGCGTGTGAGTATTGACGTCACTGTAAGTTGCTGTTATCATCAGCTCGCACAAAATTTGTATCCATTTCGAACTTAATTACAAAATATGTCCATAAAACTCGCGATAATCAAGGAAAAAGCAAATAATAACACCGAAACAGACAATAATAGCTCATACAACTGGAGATATTTTGTAGGAATGACGTCACCCAGAGCTCTGACCAATCACGAGCGTTTTTGCCATAGACAATAAATCAACAAAATATAACATTTTTAATTTTTATATTTTAAATTCTCATAAAATACACATATTTGAGAGTAAATTGTAGTCTCGTAGGTCTTTTAACGTTATTTTCTAATAGGATGACCATAATTTGTAGTATATTTTTAATGTTGTCAAATAGCCTATTGGCTCACCCCCTATTACGTAGGACTGAATACAATGATAGGTGAATCCTCCAGGGATAAAAGCGTGATTATATGTATGTACGACGGTATTCCCGTCTCAGTTGAGCAGTCTGACTGGGGAATTACCTCCGCCCTACAGAATACCACGGGGATAATAACCTTGTGTTGTGTTCCCGGCGGTGAGTAGGGTAGTCAGAGCTAATAACCTTGTGTTGTGTTCCCGGCGGTGAGGAGGGTAGTCAGAGCTCACTGGAGAGGTTTTGTGCTGTCAGTGAGAAGACCAAATGCCATTCCCCTGGAGTTGCATACGTCCATAGGCCACGGTGACCACTTTCCATCTGGTGGGCCGTGTGCTTGTCTGCCGACTTTTAGGATGGGATTTCAACCTTTGTCCTTTACGGCCCATGGAAAGTGGTTACCGTAGTCTATGGACGAGTGCGTGATTCATTTGGTTAGTTAGTTTTTCGTTTCTTAGACGAATTAAGACCTGGAATTCTTTACCAGCTCACGTGTTTCCCTCCTCCTACAGTCCCGGGTCCTTTAAGCGGGGCGTGAAAAAGCATCTGATGAGGCCGTCAAGCTGAGTGCCACCATTGTAGCATGGTACGTGTCTATAATGGTGACCCTCTTTCTAAGACTTTGCCCTCAGCTTACCATCAGGCAAGGCGAAGTCAAATTGACGTGTCCTATATTTAAAAAAAAAAAACATACAAAAATAATTTTGTTTAAATTTTTTTTCAGAAACCTCAGCGCCCACACCGCAGAAACAATCAAATGGAGCCTCACAAGTGACCCCACCAAGAATTGATATAGCAGCTGTAAGTACCTATCTTTTCGTAAGTTTGGCTTTTCGTAAGTAAGGCTTTGATCTCGGCACAACCGTCAGTGGGAAGACCCAAGCCTTGTCCTGCTTTGTCTTCTGGAGAAATTTTGAATTTTATAATAGACTAGCTTTTGCCCGCGGCTCCGCCCGCGTGGATGTCGGTTATTGCGACCAAACATAGCCTATGTCCTTTCTCAAGGTCTAATCTATCTCTGTACCAAATTTCATCAAAATCGGTTCATTGGTTTAGGCGTGAAAGCGTAACAGACAGACGGACAGACAGAGTTACTTTCACATTTATAATATTAGTATGGATATGGATTTATTTTCTTCTTCATCCTAGCGTTAATTCCCAGTCGCATCCGAAACTTTCAGCTCGGAGTCTGGGGTCCACTTTACCGGTCTTGACTACGGATTTGGCTAGACCTCGATATTTTCCGTGAAGCGATTGCCATCTGACCTTCACGACCCAATGGTAACATTAGGCGATATCGAAGCTTTGCAGCTAGACCGTTGTTTTTTGGACTTTTTAGGGCTCCAACTACCCGTAACGAATTATACTATATTTTTTTTATTAGAAATATGGATTAGGTAGGATAATAGATGGTCATCATCCTCATGTAGACGCATTATCTTGATTGCATCCGTGGCCAGGATGACCTCGGAGCTCAGGGTCCGCCTTCCGGCTCTTCTTCCTCCACTTCGCACGATCTTGGGCGTCCATGGTAGTGAGACCATTTGCACGCATGTCACCCTCCACGACGTCAAGCCAGGACTTCTTAGGCCTACCCCTTTTACCTGGACCCGGCGGGGGCGCCATTGCCAGGCATTTGTTCCCCACGTAGCTGGTCATCAATCATTATACTCCATTCGGTTAAGTACTTAACTAAAGGTAAACACTAAAGTAGCGACTTTTTATGATAACACATATTAAACAAATAAACTAGGGTAACCAACTGATTAATTAGTGGTGCAATTTCGGTTTTTAATCTTTAAAATGAGTTCCCAAACAGGAAAATATTAATAAACTGAGTTTTGAATGGAGATGATTGGAGATGATTTAGAATGGATTGAATGGAGTATAATCAACGATGGTCTCACTACCGTGGACGCCGAAGACCCTGGGAAGTGGAGGAGGAAGAGCCGGAAGGCTCTGAGGTCATCTCGACTTTGGATACATTCAGGAAAATACGTCTCCATGAGGATGATGATGATGTTTTGTTATTATTCCAGCTCCACAAGGCCCTATGTGCCACGGCGGGCTGCGAACATTCGACCTTACTCCTGTACCTGATGCTACACTCTTGTAACGCGTACAAACGACACATAAGCAACGTCGCCCAGATCGACCATCTGGTAAGTGTACTATATACGGACCTATCCTATCCTTTTGGGATTATATTCATATATTTATATTGGAAGCTGCGTAGTTCCCGGCAGATTAGAATTTGGGCTACCCCATCTCTTCCCATGCGGTGTCGTACAAGGCGACTAAGAGATAGGGCTGTTTAACATCAGACAGATATATACAGCCCAGACTCAGCCTCAGGTACATGGCACGAGTCAATAATAGTGCCCGGAATACGGCAATAGACTCATCCCCTATTACGTGGGACCTAATACAGTGATTGGTGAAATGTGAGTGTTAATTCACCTCTGCCTAACCCTCCGGGGATAAAGACGTGATTGTATGTATGTCTATATGTATTGTATTGTTCCCACAGATAGTGCCAATACTGCAAGTGTTGTACAACGCTCCCGACAATAACTCTCACCACATATACATGTCGCTGATCGTGCTGCTCATACTGACAGAAGACGAGGCTCTCATCAAGAACGTGCATCTCATTGTAAGTACTGCTGTTTTTTCCCTCCTGATCAGAAGGTCTAAGTAACTGAATGACCAACATCGCGAAACATCTCAGCAGCATTAACACCCGAATTCACAAACAATACTTCGCTATGCGTACTACCAAAACTGTGCAAAGAACAACAAATTC
Source organism: Eilema depressum (assembly GCA_914767945.1). Taxonomy (NCBI): domain Eukaryota; kingdom Metazoa; phylum Arthropoda; class Insecta; order Lepidoptera; family Erebidae; genus Eilema; species Eilema depressum. Next base: position 6,810,124 of record OU612040.1, read on the forward strand.
TCAGTGCGTTCGTTTTGGCAAGCCTTTTTATTCATTGATAACACTTAAGTAATACTTCGTTGAGGGAACGCACTGCGTTAGATACTGCTCCGTGATGTTTGTGAATTAATTTGACCAGCCCTATGCGCTCGAGCACACTATGAGACCTCACAGTATTGTTTGTGAATACGGGTGTAAGTCTAACTAGCACAAAGTCCATGAAGCAAAACGTCCAATTATCAGATGGTCTATATAGCAGGGGCCCTAGACAATGTGACATTCTATTGGCGAAAACGCCAGTGGAATCGCTAATTGTAGTATGAAATTGACATAAATCATTAATATAATTAAGTATATTTTTTTATGAAATTTGTGTCTTTTTAACTCGAAATACATTTTTTCACATATCATTATTACTATAACCACCGTAATGTCACGTAAACCACTGTTAAACATTAAAAACGGTTCGCTTCAAAGCGATTCCATCAATAGAATGTCACTTTGTCTAAGGCCACAGAACGTCTAATTAACGAATCGTCAGTTTCTCAAAATGACTGGACACTTAGGCACAAAATTCAACACTCACATTGCATCATCGCCATAATATGTACCTATATAAAGACTCCTTGGTCTATGTATAAAAGAAGAAAGATAGACATAATGTTTAATATCAAATACAAACGAGAGCTGCAAAAACTTGAGAACCAAAAAGTTAGTCCTTTACTTAGGTCGCAGACAAGCACGCGGTCCGCCTGATGAAAAGTGGTTACCTACCGTTGCCTATGGGCGAGTGCAAAACCAGGGGAGTCACACTCGCGCTGCCTACCCTGTAAGAACAGAGAGCTTCTCAGCCGTCAGTGCATATGATTTTTTCTTTGAATCTTCTTCCTCTTAGCGTTAATTCCCAGTCGCATCCGAAGCTTTCAGCTCGGAGTCTGGGGTCCGCTTTTACCAGTCTTAACCACGGATTTGGCTAGACCCCGATATTTTCCGTGAAGCGATTGCCATCTGACCTCCACAACCCAATGTTAACATTAGGCGATATCGAAGCTTTGCAGTTAGACCGTTGTTTTTTGGATTTTTGAGGGCTCCAACTACCCCGTAACGACTGCCATAGATGTTCTCATGGCAACCGGGACCGACGGCTTAACGTACTCTCCGAGGCACGACCAGACCAATGCAAATACTCATATTTAATTCACACAAATATTTGCACTGAGCGGGGATCTAACCCGCGCCTCCTGCGTAGCGGCCGCGTTCACTACCGCTACGCCACGGAGGCTGTCTGATTTTTCCTTTGAATATGGAGTGGTAAGTAGGACACGACGATCTTTCCGACCCAATCGAGCAGTCCGACTGGAAATAACCCCACTCTACAGAATATCGCGGCTATAATAACCTCGTGTCGTGTTCTCGGTGAGTAGGGTAGCCAGAGCTCACTGGAGAGGTTTTGTACTGTCAGTGGGAAGACCAAAGGCTGTCCTACTTGTCTTCTTGGCTGACGGCATAGAATCTTTTTATTCTAATGGGTCGGCAGCATGAGTATGACTCTCTGGTAAAGCGGACCCCAGACTCCGAGGTGATAGCTTCGGATGCGACTGGGATTAACGTTAGGATGAAGAAGAAGCATGAGTGTGACTCCCCTGGTGTTGCACTCTTCTATAGGCCACGGTAACAACTTTCCACCAGGTGCCCCGCCTAAGTGATATAAAAAAATGAAACCCTAAAAATATAGTTTACCCCTTCTTGAGTCTATATTTTATCTAACTACCCACATTTATCCACAGATGTTAAAGAATCTGACGTGGTACACAGAACGCGCCATCTCCGAGATATCTCTCGGCGGTCTGACGGTCCTGGTGATCCTCAGGGCTCTGCAGTACAACATGGCAAGGGTCAGAGACAAGTATCTGCACACCAACTGTCTTGCCGCGATAGCTAACATGAGCTGTGAGTATTGATTCAATTCAATAATTTATTTGAAGTCAAATCAAATCATTTGTTAACAGTGGTTGACAGTGTTAAATATAATGTCCGCTATTCAAGTTTCAAAACGTAAATACATTTTAAAACATTTGCAGTTTTTTTAAATTTATTTATTTACAAAAAATCAGTATTATAAAACTGGTTACCTATCTTAATCCCGAATTTTAATATTCCGAATATCATAATCCCGAAAACGTTTGGCCATTTTTTCATAATCCCGTTTTTTCAAATTCCGAAGATTTATTTGCCATATAATCGCAACTCCGAATTTCATTTGTACGACGTTTTATAATCCAGACGAACGAGTTCCAGACACACGAAATCTAAATGCACAAAATCCAGATGACCGTAATCCATATGCATGAATGGCCAAATTTTAAAACACAATTTTTTGAAATGCATTTAATTGATAACCAGACAAACAACATCCAGATTTTTAAAACCAGCTAGCATCAGGCATGCAGCATGCAGCAAGCATCAGGAATTTAGCATGCAGCAAGCATCAAGCATTTAGCATGCAGCAAGCATCAGGCATGCAGCATGCATCAGGCATGCAGCATGCATAATGCATGCAGCATGCAGCAAGCGTTAGGCATTTACCATGCAGTAAGCATCAAGCATTTAGCATGCAGCAAGCATTAGGCATTTAGCATGCAGCAAACATCAGGCATTTACCATGCAGCAAGTATCAGGCATGCAGCATGCAGCAAGCATCGTTTCTGTCACAGCTCCGGCGCTGCGGGGCTCCAGCGGCCCCACACGAGCTTATCGTCGCAGATGGTTGTAACGCCCACCACCGCAGCTTCGGCTTGCTGGCGCCAGCCTCAGCCGCGGCGGCGGCCATTGTAACCACCTGCTCCTCAGCTCGTGGGCCGCCTCGCCCCTCCGCGCCTACGCGGGCTTAAATAACACTCTAGGGGTAGGGCAAACAAGACTACGTGAAGTCGGATTTGCGGCAATTCATTTCTTTCACTAACTTTTTTGTGACAATTTTTGACTTTTCAAACCAATAATTTAAGGGTTAAACTGTTAATTTTTCCGTATAAAATTCCGTACAGGGATAAATAAAAAATAAAAAATAAACCTAACCTATCCGAATCGGATTGCACTGAGCCCGTTAACGATAATTTTAATAATTTCGACATTGAAATTTCTAAATTAATGTACCTTAATTTCTAAATTATTTAATGTACCTAATAAATGAATCATAAAAATTTACTGAATTTTACCATACTTGTATATAGTTTAGCTGGAATACGATTGTATGGGAACCAAATAAAACGATTATGAAAATTTGGTAAATGGTACGATGGGAAACAAAAAAAAATATTTTGAAAATCTGGTATAACTATATTTGGATTATGACAATATGGGAAACAAAAAAAAGCTATTTGAAAATTTGGTTTTAGTGCACCTGGTAATTGATTTATCTGGGAAATGAAAAACGGAATTATAGAAAGTTGTCATTCATTACATCTGTCTTTTAAAAGTTCTACCAACCGTTTTCGGGGTTTTAAGATTCGGGTAACAGAAATTCGATATTTCAATAGGTTACCTATAAAACTCTGAAGGCACACTGATCCTAAACTAGACCAAAGAGGCATCAAAGCGATTGCTTTTCAGATAGGGGTGGATTCATTATGTGTTTTGTGTGTGTGTGTGTGTGCGTGCGTGTGCGTGTGCGTGAGCGTGTACGTGAGCGTGCGCGCGTGCGTTTACGTGAGCGGGCGCGTGTGCGTATACGTGAGCGTGTGCGTGTACGTGAGCGTGTGCGTACACGTGAGCGTGAGCGTGTGCGTATACGTGAGCGTGTGCGTATACGTGAGCGTGTGCGTGTACGTGAGCGTGTGCGTATACGTGAGCGTGTGCGTGTACGTGAGCGTGTGCGTACACGTGAGCGTGTGCGTACACGTGAGCGTGTGCGTGTACGTGAGCGTGTGCGTATACGTGAGCGTGTGCGTGTACGTGAGCGTGTGCGTACACGTGAGCGTGTGCGTATACGTGAGCGTGTGCGTGTACGTGAGCGTGTGCGTACACGTGAGCGTGTGCGTGTACGTGAGCGTGTGCGTACACGTGAGCGTGTGCGTGTACGTGAGCGTGTGCGTGTACGTGAGCGTGTGCGTATACGTGTGCGTGTACGTGAGCGTGTGCGTACACGTGAGCGTGTGCGTGTACGTGAGCGTGTGCGTGTACGTGAGCGTGTGCGTACACGTGAGCGTGTGTGTGTACGTGAGCGTGTGCGTACACGTGAGCGTGTGCGTGTACGTGAGCGTGTGCGTGTACGTGAGCGTGTGCGTATTACGTGAGCGTGTGCGTGTACGTGAGCGTGTGCGTACACGTGAGCGTGTGCGTGTACGTGAGCGTGTGCGTATACGTGAGCGTGTGCGTGTACGTGAGCGTGTGCGTGTACGTGAGCGTGTGCGTACACGTGAGCGTGTGCGTGTACCTGAGCGTGTGCGTATACGTGAGCGTGTGCGTGTACGTGAGCGTGTGCGTGTACGTGAGCGTGTGCGTGTACGTGAGCGTGTGCGTATACGTGAGCGTGTGCGTGTACGTGAGCGTGTGCGTACACGTGAGCGTGTGCGTGTACGTGAGCGTGTGCGTATACGTGAGCGTGTGCGTGTACGTGAGCGTGTGCGTACACGTGAGCGTGTGCGTGTACGTGAGCGTGTGCGTACACGTGAGCGTGTACGTGAGCGTGTGCGTGTACGTGAGCGTGTGCGTGTACGTGAGCGTGTGCGTACACGTGAGCGTGTGCGTGGACGTGAGCGTGTGCGTACACGTGAGCGTGTGCGTATACGTGAGCGTGTGCGTATACGTGAGCGTGTGCGTATACGTGAGCGTGTGCGTGTACGTGAGCGTGTGCGTATACGTGAGCGTGTGCGTGTACGTGAGCGTGTGCGTATACGTGAGCGTGTGCGTGTACGTGAGCGTGTGCGTATACGTGAGCGTGTGCGTGTACGCGAGCGTGTGCGTGTACGTGAGAGAAAAGGGACCCCCCTTGATAGTGACATGAAAGCATTGCAGTTTTTTGAAACTTTGTGTATAAGGCATGTTGGTCTGGTGGTTATGACCGATGCTTAGAGAATACGGTAAGCGGGGGTTCAAATCCTCGGACACAAAGTTCTTTTTTTATTCATATAATTATTTTTTTATTCTCATAAGCACTTTTTGTTAATTATTATTTAAGGAATCATATTTTATAGTAGGTCATACCTAATAAATAGGTTTGTAAGAAAAGATAGGCTTGTTGTATAAACAATATTAATTTATTTCTCGAATCACATTTCTAGGACTACATGGAGTCCATTTCCTGGTTGAGTATACAGTTTTTCTATCTGAGTTAAATTGGGGTTAATTATTTTTAGATTTTACCTAACCTAAATTTATTGACAAAACACAATACCCTAAGTGAAGTATAAAATGTTTAATATTAAATAGTTCTAGAAACATAACTACAATATTTATTTACTTATTTATTTGAAGTTGCAAACAATATTTTTTTACACTCTGTATAATCTTTGAATATAAAAGAATGCTTGAAAAATGAAATGTTATTTGTGCCTGTGAATCACAAAGAAAGAACCAACATGCTAAACTATAACAGTATAGCAATATACATCTTCCTCTTTGATCACATTTTCTGATAAGTAACCCTTTTAACACAACATTAGATAAATATGTGAGGTCAGATGGTGCATCGTTAACACATTAGAAGATTACTAAACTTGTAAACAAGAGTAATGGAATTAGGTATGTATTAATAATATAATATTATTATTATGAATGTTAGGACACTATTTTGCATTAGTTCCCAAGTTCTGTTTACCTTAGTCCCAGTATAAAACCATCTGACCCCACAAGTTTTATATAGGATTAAGATCCGGGCTTTTAGCCGGCCACTCAAACACCGTTATATCTTCTTGTGCATTTAGCCAGTCTTGCACAATTCGGGACCGATGCACTGAAGAGTTATCCTGAACCAGGTAAATTTGTCCTTCTGGATATGCGACCCGCACTGATTATGCGCAGCATTACGTCTTTCAACACTTCAAGGTAACGTTTTTAGGGTCGAACTGTTGGCCACTTCTTCTAAGCAACTGGGCGAGGTTCTTGGCGTTCACATTTTATATCAGCCGTCGCATGATACCTTCGAATCCATCTACGCACTGTATTTTTCTGTAATGAAAATTATAATAAATAAAAGAAACTCCAAAAATCTAACTTGTAAACGAAAATGTAACATGATTAAGCAATATATAGGTATATAATATATTTTTATCGTAACTCTTACCGTTATGCCCATATCTCGTGCTATTTACTTTATGCTTTGTTCTTGCTCCTAGAGAACAACAATTTAGCTTTCAAAAATGTTTTTAATCAAACCATACTTTCAATTTACTCTAAAAACTGATCAACAACTTAATAAATTGAATAATATTACGAGGAGGATTAACACCAATGCAAATTACCAAGAATTATAAAGTTACCTTCAATCACAGTTTAGTAAATAAGGCAAAGAAGTATTCTAATTGCAACCTTAGCGCGCTGACACAGATATTATAATACTATAACCCAAGGGTGCCCAACCTTTTTAGCTGTCGGGCCAAACTTACGATTTGGACATTTTTGGCGGGCCAGTACATCTTTTTACTACATCCACAACCCCCCCCCCCCCCAGGTTTCGGAAGATGAAATTGGCTGATCTCTTGCCCATCTCTCTCGAGCCGGCTCTCTTCGGGTATTGGGACCATCGCATCCCCATCTAGCCCCTGGGAATGGGGAGGTGCAGGCGGCTCCACCCGTCACCACCCTCAGGCCCATGCTCATGAGGGAGACAGAGGCCTGTTCTGCACCTCCGACGCCCGCGTCCCCTACGCTCGTCACGGGCTGTGCGGGCTGCGAATCCCCTCCGTTCCTACCCCGCCGTCTCCTTTTGGAATATTACTTGCTCACAAAAAGAGGGGCGGCAGCCCACGCGCTCGCGCAGCGTACTATTGCCGTGAGCAAGATGGCAAGGGAGAGAACTCTCACTCCTACGGTGATGGCGTCTCCCGCGTTATAACGATGGCATTCGGTGGTTGGCTCTTACCGGATCCGACGCAGAAAAACCCCGAAGCATCCGTGCCCGGTGATAACCTGCAGGATGGAGGAGTGGCTAGAGAGGCTACATGGCGGCCTCTCTAGCTTTCCCCCATGATGGGTCTTATCGCCGCTACTACGGTGTGCCCTTCACGGCTCGGGTTCGTGTCCCCGTTCCCGCGCCTTTTTTCGGTAACGATATGGCACCGAAAGAACTTTTTTATAACGTCAATTGGACTTCACCTCGCCTGCTGGTAAGCTGGATGCAGTCTCGGAAAAGAGGGTCACCATTATAGACACGTAAGTATCGTGTTACAATGGTGGCACTCAGCTTGTCGGCCTCATTAGATGCTTTTTCGCGCCCCGCTTAAAGGATCCGGGACTTGTAGGAAGAGGGAAACTGGTAAGGAATTCCAGGAGTTAATGGTACGGCAGAGGATGGAGTCACCGAATATTTTGCACCGTATGCGGGTGACATTTATGTCCTGCACGCGTTGTTCTGTGTAGGAAAGGATAGGGTGAGATTAATTGGAAAAGCTCATTAGAACATTCACCATAGCAGAGACGGTAAAATTAAAATACTGCCAAGTATGCACAACTCTACGCATCTGCAGAGGCTCGAGGGTGTTCGTGATCTCAGGATTCCCAATAATGCAGACCGCACGACACTGGAACCTGTCGAGTGTATCAAGTAAGTACTTTGCGAAGCCATCCCAGAGATGCGAGCAGTATTCCACGCAGGAGACAGAAGACACCGCTGCTCCGGCGTGTTAAAACATCTCACTTTGTTCAGGACTCCAAGTTTACGCGAGGCTGTTTGATGATACTCTCAATATCATTTTTGTTGTTCAGTAGGCAGCGAACATCCATACCGAGATTACTGAGATTGTCCCGCAGTGGCAGTGCCCACGCCACAGAGGGAAGGAAAAAAGATACCTTTGCTGTAAATGCACATGCCTGTCTTGTTGGCATTGAACTCGACCAGGTTCTCAGAGCCCTATTGGGAAATATGATTAAGGATCCGGTCGAGCTCAGTGACAAGAAGCTGCTTTTTTTCCCGCGCTCAGACTATATCAGACTAATCGGCCGCAGTATGCCCATGATAACTCCCGTGTAAGATGCTATCGTCTGCATAGCAATGAATGCTGCCGGGTGGTCAGAATATCGTTGATATGTAGATGAGAGAAAATGGGTGATAAGACAGACCACTGCGGCACGCCAGCATTTACCTGCAAGAACTACGAAGTTGGCGCTCCTGCAGGAAGCTAACCACCCAGTCGCACTGTCTGAGAGGCAAACCAAAGGCTGGTAGCTTGGAAAGAAGCGATTTGTGGCAGACTCTATAAAAGCTTTGGCGATGTCAAGATTAATTGCCGGTGACTCGCCATGTTTGTCCATAGCCTCGCTCTCCGAGATCTGGTAAGAAAACTCGCCGCGTCATAGGATATCGTGCAGTAACCCCTGATGGCCTTGATGGCCATCGTCTCTTGCTATGCACACGGTAGGTGCACGTGCCTAGACTTCAGGGCATCCGCTCACACGGGACACCCGTATAGGGCAATGGAACGTACGATTCCCGCAGCATCTGCCTCCTGCTCTGCTCTGGCTCCCCCAGGTTGAACAGCAGCCACGCCAGAGCGTTAGCTGTGCATCTTAATTTGGGAGCCAGACTTCGGAGACGCTCCCCGATATCTGGGCCGTCGAACACGAGCCCCAGATATGTCATCTGGGGCCTGATGCCGATGAGAGTGTCTCCCACTGTGAGGTTGGATTCCACCGGTGGTGCACGCCGAGGCCTATGAGAGAACATGGCCTCAGTTTTGTACAGAGTCACCTCAGACCCAGCCGCCGGATCCGTTCCACGCCAGTGACAGCTCCTATTTTACTACATTTTTCGCGTATAAAATTATAACCAACTCAATAATATGGAATGTAACTAAGTACAAAAATTAGTATAATAACAAAGTGTACTAGTACAATATTAAGTTTATTATAATACCAAACTATCAATACAATCAAAATCATAAAAATAAAATAAAATAAAATTATTTTAAACTTTTTAGTTATGATATGAAAAGATAATATCATTTTGATGAATACTCGATAGATTTGAGTGAAAAGAAAAATAGCATAGCATTTGCGACTGCGACTAATGCAATTGCTTTTGTACAAGCTTTTTTTTTGCTCCTCTCGCAGTGGCTTGCGCGTGCCACCCGAAATTCGTCCGCGGGCCACCTTGTGGCCCGCGTGCCTAGGGTTGGGCACCCTTGCTATAACCGCAGCTCATATAGCACATAAGTTTTTGAAGTAAAACATGACGGTATGTAGTGCAACAAGCTGTATCAAGCGTAATCTATTGAACTAAACGAGAAATCTATACTAATTTCAACCTTATCTTTTAGTCAATTGAGCAGTTATTATTATCACATGGTGTAGTTGACACCGTAATCAACTTTGTTCGATAAAATAGGAGTAGGTAATGTTATTATTATTTTCGCCTTTATTGTCAAGTGAACCGTAGCCTAGTGGTATAAGGCACGGTCTAAGTCAGTGGTTCTCAAACTTTTTAAATGACGGAACCCTTTTGGGAAGCAAAATACTTGATGGAACCCTACAATAAAACAATTATTTTTATAAGTGTATTCTTTATTAATCAGCATAATAAAAGTACAATGTATCAGTTACTAATTATTATTTACTTCACCACTTGGTAAGGACAATAATAGAAAACATTAAAAAAGAAAAAATCTAACTAGTGGGAGGTATGTAACTGTTTTTTATTTTTCATCAATTGCTTGATATCAGGTTTGATGGAAGAAAGTTGGAGTCTCATATCAGCTTCGGCGTCCAGTCTATTGCGATATTTTGTTTTCGTGGCTGCGTAGGTAGAGAATCCTGTTTCGCACAAATATGTAGTTGGGAACGGGAGAAGAATATCCAGAGCCATTTGGCCAAGCATTGCATATTCATCTTGGATTCTGCACCAAAAATCATTAAGAGGCGTCGTTTTGAACAATGACTCCATACTTGTGTCTGATGACATTTCTAAAAGAGATTCATATATCTCATTTGACATGTTTTCAGGCTTTTCCAAGTTGGGTAAAAAAGGATTATGAATCCAGGAGTTCACTTTAATTTTTGTATTGTGTTCTTCGGGAAAATACTTTTCAAAAGATGCGCGCATCGAACTGAGATATTGGACCAATTCTTCAAACATTTCTGAGTCGTTTTCGCTAACAAACTCACTGAGTAATGTAAAACTTTCTATTTCTTTCTTACCAATGCAAATGATCCAAAAATCTAATTTTCTTTTAAAAGCAGTTATTTTATTATAGGCCTGAAACACTGTTGTCTGTTTACCTTGCAACGATAAATTTAATTCGTTAAGTTTTTGAAAGATATCCGCCATAAAAGACAATCGGAACAACCAAGTTTTATCATACAAACGGTCCTTCAAATTAAAAGAAGTATCTGCTGAAAGAAACATTTGTAACTCGGCTCTAAGTTCAAATAGCCTTGTTAAAGTTTTTCCCCGAGACAGCCATCGCACTTCTGTATGGAGCAGCAGTGTTTTATGTTTGCTGCCATAATCTTCACACAATAATGAGAACAATCGGGATTGTAGTGGTCGTGATTTGATAAAATTAATTATTTTTACCGCTTCATCCATAACTAATTTTAGATTAGACGGCATTTGCTTCATCGCAAGTGCTTGTCTATGCAGAATACAATGACTGGAACTACAATTAGGCGCTTTATTTTTCATTCGTGACACTGCTCCTGCTGTTTTACCTGTCATCGCCTTGGCCCCATCTGTACAAATGTCAATGCAATAATTGTTCCAACTGAGATTATGTTCTTCAAAAAATATATTTATTTTATTAAAAATTTCTTCCCCGGTAGTGTTTGTAAGCAGCGATGAACACATAAGCATGTCTTCTTCAAAAGAACTTTTATATGGATATCTCACAATAACCAGCAGGATAGCCAAACCAGCGACATCAGTCGACTCGTCCATTTGCAAAGCGAATCGTGTATTTTGTAGACGTGTAACTAGTTCTTGTTTGACGTAGCTTGCCAGATCATGGATTCGTCGTGAAACAGTATCGTTTGATAGCGGAACAGTAGAAAGATGCTTTGCAGATTTTTCATCAAGCATACATTTTGTTATGTCTAATACACATAGTTTTATTAATTTCTCAGCGATAGTGTGCGCTTCACCTGCTTGTGCAATGCGATAGCTAACTAAATATGATGCCTCCGTGGCCTTTTCGTTGGTAGTTTGTGTTACATGCATCATATTTTTTTGACTTTCTAAGAACTGATCTTTTTTGCGAACAAAAAATTCTTTATTCTTGTCTTTAGTCTCGGGGTGTACGGTTTCTAAATGTCGACGCAATTTGGCAGGTGCCATGGAACTATTAGGAAGCAGTTTACTACAGAGCATGCAGAGAGGTGAGCCGTTGGAATCAACAAATCCGAAACTGATATAAGATTCATCATACTTCCTTTTTTTCGTCTTTGAAACCGTCGAGCTTGACGTCGTGGCACTCGTGGCATCATCTTCTGGATCGGTGATTGCTAAATTCTCCGCGCGCATTGCTTTTGAACATTCAGCGTCATTAGAAGATGTTGTTGGAACACGTTTAACACCTTTAAGCCAACGTTCCATTCTTCTTTATTTATAATGTTACAAGTCAGGATAGTGGGGTTTAAATAATGCACAATCGTTACTGCGTATAAGAGACTAAATTTAGAACCTACAGGGAAGAAATGTATAAAACTGAGACAACAGAATACAGCAGGCAGTAAAACAATGAACACTAGTTTCTCGCTAGCGAGCTTGTAAGTAGGTAGTAACTTATCGCTCCGAACGCTAATCATCAACTGACGACGCCAACGCGCGATCGCCGCTTTTATACTTAGTCCTAGACTCGATCTCAAATATTCTCGAAAATACTCGAGTCGGCACCTTTGATAAACAAAAAGCAAAAATAAAAACAGAAATTTAAAAATAGCGTTGTAAACAATATCGACTATAGCGTCTAATTCAGAGGCGGCTTTTATCAAAGAGACTGAGCGCTTACAAGTATACTACCCGCTCGTTTTAAGTTTGCCGCTGGCGATAGGTATGAGTGTATGACGTTCGAAATTTTTTATTTAATTGTAACGATAAAAATTGTGTACGTTAGATATTTGGGTAAAACTATGACACATTATAAGTTTTGTTGTCACGTGGGGGAGGGTACGCGCATTCCACAGACCGGCAAACTTAGAGCGAACGCGTTGTACAAGTATAAAATTGTTGAGACCAAACTTATGAGATATTGTACCAGCTAATGTAACACAAGCTTATACAAATACAAATAAATAAATAAATAACATTCATAGCGTTTTGTCTCCGCGCGGCCGCGGAGTCCGCACAGCCGCGGAGCGACCAGAGAGAGGTGTTTTGATTTTTTTATTTCTAAATTCTTGCGGAACCCCGACAGAGGTATCACGGAACCCTAGGGTTCCGCGGAACACACTTAGAGTATAGCTGGTCTAAGTGATCGGCTGGCGCTGGAGATGCGGGTTCGTATCCTCAAACAGCACATAAATTAATGTGGCATCTTTTTGTGAGTTATTGTATCTTGGTATACAATTGAGTCGTCGAAAGACAAAAAATATCAGAAAATTACAAAATATATGAACATGCAAATAAAAAAGGCTGCAGCTCAGCGACGATCGCATCACGTGACGTCATTCGTGAGTCATGTGACGCGGCCGGCGCATGCGGCGATATTCTTTAAGTATTGAGGGGGTCTGTTTTCTCTGACGCTGACTGTACGTGAGCGTGTGCGTATACGTGAGCGTGTATGTGCGCGTGTGCAAGTACGTGTGCGTGTACGCGAGCGTGTGCGTGTACTTGAGCGTGTGCGTGTACGTGAGCGTGTGCGTGAGCGTGTGCTTGTACGCGAGCGTGTACGTGAGCGTGTGCGTGTACGTGAGCGTGTGCGTGTACGTGAGCGTGTGCGTGTACGTGAGCGTGTGCGTGTACGTGAGCGTGTACGTGAGCGTGTACGTGAGCGTGTGCGTGTACGTGAGCGTGTACGTGAGCGTGTACGTGAGCTTGTGCGTGTACGTGAGCGTGTGCGTGTACGTGAGCGTGTGCGTGTACGTGAGCGTGGGCGTGTACGTGAACGTGTACGTGCGCGTGTGCGTGTACGTGAGCGTGTGCGTTTTCAATTTTCAAGAATTTACGTATATTAAAATCCCTCGTGCCATAATATTGTTTTATGTTTTTAATACGTACTTTGACAGTTTGACAATTTTTTTTTATTTTCATAGTATTTTGAGCTACGGAATTCGCCTTTGGGGTAGTTCCGCGGATTTGAATACAATATTTATATTACAAAAGCGGGCTGTGCGAGCTATTTATAATTTGGGCCCAAGAGTCTCCCTCAGAGAAAAGTTTAAAGAAATAGACATTCTGACCGTAGTGTCACAATACATTTTCGAGAACCTAATGTATGTTAAGAAAAATATTTCCAAATTTCCAAAAATATGTGACAGGCATAACATAAATACGAGACATAAAAACAATCTTGTAGTCTGTGATACCAGACTCCAAAAAATTAGCAGTTCTTTCCAGGGTAACTGTATACGCTTTTTTAACAAGCTCCCTAAGGAAATTAGGGATTTACCTATAAATAAATTTAAAAATGTAGTTAAGAGGAAATTGTGCCAAAAGGGCTATTATAAAATACAAGAATATTTAGATGATAAACTAGCTTGGAAATGAGCTGTTCACTCATGCATGCTTCTCAAACAAATTATTGTATTTAGACTAAGTAGACTAAGCATTATTTGTAAATAGACCAAAAAAAAAAGCCCGCTGAGTTTCTTGCCGGAGTCTTCTCAGGCCAGGGCCGCGTTTCGAACCGGTGGTCCATTTGCTAAGCTAGTCTTTAGTACATAATTATATATTTTTGACGTTTTGTAAGTGCCGTTTTAATGGTCTATACAGAATAAATGATTTTTGACTTTGACTTTGACTTTCAAATTTAAAACTTTGATACCCGTATGCACTCTCTCTATTAAGATAATAGAGATCAGTGCCCGTCATGGTGCCTGTATGTGTGTAGCGCCATCTACTGGGGTCATCAAATACTTCCGTAATGGGTAATGGTTGTTGGTTCAATGCCCCTTTGCCAAAATGTTGTTTTTTTGAGGAAGTAGAGGAATGATTTCCTCGCATAGCTCCTCAAAAAGTACCCTCGTCAATCTATAATTAGAGACAAATTCTATGTCCGGAATTTGCCTCAAAAAATTTTTTCACGAAGCCGGTGACGATTTTGGCTTCGCTCAGCCGCTTCTTCCCTCATCATTTCGTCCAACAATAAAAATCTCGCCATTTTCTTAGATAAAAATTCAAATTCGAAAGTCTTACGAATGGTATATAGCTTTCGTTGAATTTCAAGTAATAATCCACAAAATTACTTGTCAAATAACGACAACGAAAACGTCAAATGTATATTGGGAGTAGGTGCACCGACAACGATCGACAACCTCAATGTCAAACGATCGAAGACACGTATCGAGAGAAAGGAGAACTGCGATTCTGGCCGCCTGCCTACTTGAACATGTGTGTGTGTGATGCCTGCCAATCGTAATGCTCCGTTCTTTCCATACGTTTACGAATACGAATGTTTTTCGTGCAGATGTACCGACTAGCAGTTATAATCAATGATTGGATTAAAAGTGCAATTTGATGTTAATTGAGATTTGGGGAATGCTCTGACCACTGAGCCACCGAGCCACCGAGTAAGGGAAAGATCGCTGGTTCGAGTCTTGCCCGAGTATTGATTTCGCTTTTTCCAATTTGAAATAATATTTGTAGTAAGTATGGATATACCCACGGGATTGCGGGATTGATTATCAGTAAGTTGTTGTTTGTTATGCAAAAAGAAAGAATTTTCTAAGAATATTAGTTATGTTTGAAAAAAAAAGCAACAATATGGCTGCCAATTCAGCCGCGTAAAAATAGCAAAATCCATACTAATATTATAAATGCTCGCGTAAAAAATAACTGTCTGTCTGTCTGTTACGCTTTCACGCCTAAACCACTGAACCGATTTTGATGAAATTTGGCATAGGGGTAGTTTAGACCGTGAGAAAGGACATAGGATATGTTTGGTCGCGATAACCGACATCCACGCGGGCGGAGCCGCGGGCAAAAGCTAGTAATAGTATAATTGCATTTTAAACGATATTAATATTTAATGTAACCATCTCGTATCGAAAGTAATCTCGTGCGGTTGGTATGTCCATGTTAAAATTTCGTCATGAGATCCCGCAAAATTGCTCTATTAATCTGATCATTGGTTATAATAGGCTGGGGTCTCCATGTTGTTATTAAGGTCCTTTACACCATCTTACACAAAAATTTAATTAATATAATGTTTGTTTTTCAGGTGAATTCAGAAACTTACATCCTTACGTAGCGCAGAGGTTAATATCGTTGTTCGAAACATTGACGAAACGGAGAGCGAGGCTCTGCAGTGAGATAGAAGGTAAGATATACATACATTTACTTTCAACAGAAGATAAATCTAAAGGTGATGATAAACTTGAGTATTCACTTGTAATGAGCATTCTTAAGAATGTTACCTACATTACAGAAAAATAAACGAGAGCATTTTAGTGAGCTTTCTATCAAGCGTTCTGGCGAGCATGCTTGCAAAACGACTGTAAATTTGCTTCGACTAGAGCGTTCACTAGAAAGATCATGTAAATGTTCGTAGCATTATTAGTTCGTTGTTCGGTTCGACAAATTAAAAAGCGGCGAATGCTCGATGTTCTGTTACAAGTGAATACTCAAGTCTATCAGCACCTTATGATACATATTATATTATAAAGAGATGCCGAATTTTGTGGATTTATTTTATGTCTGGGATAATGTTAATGTAAGTGGATGTGGATTTGTGGATTTATTTTATGTCTGGGTAATGAAATGTGGATTGAGGACACACCTTGTTATTTATCATTAAAATGTGCTTTAACTAAACATGGCTAACTAAATCTAACTACTTTTGTTACAGGCGGAGATATAAACGGTTTAGAATTACCACACCAATCAGAAGAAAAAACTGAAGAAATTGTGAGTTCATAGTAACCAAATTTATAAATCACTAGCTTTTGGCCGCGACTTCAGACACGTAAAATCTTGTCTCCAACCAGGTGGTGTGAATCTAATGTTGTATCGTTTCTTCATTCATAAGTGAATGGGAAACAACTAAAATACTCACTCTAGAAAATTCATTTTAACAAAAAAGTTTAACCGACTTCAAGAAACGAAAAAGAGGCACTGAAAAGCGAAAAATAACTTAATTTACAGACTTACTGATTTATTAGAAGTAGGCCACGCTAAAAAAAAAATATTAAAGCATTCGAAAAGAATTTTTAAAATCAATGCATATCTATACACCGGCAATATAGCTGAATATTCTGAACACTTCTGCGTACCCGTTCAAAGGACTCAGGCGTGATGTTATGATGCGTAATGGCAGAAACATTGCAATAATATGCCATTGCAGCAATCGCGGCTGATTTCCTGGTACTTTTTGAAGAGTTCCTTGGTCTAATCTCGGAAACCCATCATCAGATCTTTACGAAATTTAAATGGGACCACTTCGGAATAATCTACTTACGAACAAAAAAAGAATTTTCAAAATCCGTCTAGAATTGGCTTCACAATCGCGTAACAAACATACAAAAAAAAAAATTGGGTACGAATTGAGAACCTCCTTTTTTGAACTCGCTTAAAAAATGGCCGTATGCTTGTCTACCACCTTCTTCTTCATCCTAGCGTTAATTCCAGTCGCATCCGAAGCTTTCACTTCGGAATCTGGGGTCCGCTTTACCAGTCTAACTGCGGATTTGGTTGGACTTTGATATTTTACGTGAAGCGACTGCCATCTGACCTCTACAACCAAATAGCGATTTTTGGCGAAGCCCGTAACGACTGCCATAGATGTTCGTATGACAAACGGGACCGACGGCGACGACTTAACGTGCTCTCCAAGGCACGGCAACGTCTGCCTCCTAAGTGATATTAAAAAAAAGTTAACAATGTTTGTGATTTACAGATGGACCACATCAGCGTGTTAGACGAAGTACTCCGTATGCTGCTGGAGATCATCAACTCTTGCGTGGCACACCAGCTGTCCAACAACCTGAACGTGGTGTACGCACTACTGCACAAGAGACACCTGTTCCAACAGCACCACCACCACCACCCCGTGGCGCAGAACATCGACATGGTGAGTGTCTTAGTACTGTGGTGACACCACCACCACGTGGTGCAGAACATCGACATGGTGAGTGTCTTAGTACTGTGGTGACACCACCACCACCCCGTGGCGCAGAACATCGACATGGTGAGTGTCTTAGTACTGTGGTGACACCACCACCACGTGGTGCAGAACATCGACATGGTGAGTGTCTTAGTACTGTGGTGACACCACCACCACCCCGTGGCGCAGAACATCGACATGGTGAGTGTCTTAGTACTGTGGTGACACCACATATACGTAAGGCCATCTAGCGGCAGCAAGCTGAATTACTTCGATACTAGTATAGAACTATCGATCCTGCATTGCGAAAGTGAAATTCCCGTAATACATAACATCGTCATGGTGACTCTCTCAGGCTTGTGGTGATACCACATACCTTATGCCATATAGTGGTAGCTAGCTGATCTACTCTTCGATACTAGCACAGATCTATCCTGCATCGCGAAAGTCAAATTCCCGTAATACATAACATCGAAATGGTGACTCTCTAGGCTTGTGGTGTGGTGATACCACATATCTAATGCCATCTAGCGGCGGCAAACTGAACTACTTCGATACTAGCACAGATCGATCCTGCATCGCGAAAGTGACTAGGGATAACGCAAGAATATTCACCTTGTTGAACTACACTGAAGTGTATCTACCTGTTCTGGCAATATAGTCCATACTGGTTGTCTGGAAGAGATCGCAGACTTGCAATAAGACCGCCCATTGTACAACTCTCTGTCATGTACGTATCTTATGTATGTATCCTATGTTTGTGTGCAATAAAGAGTATTTATCTTATCTTATCTTATCTTATATCTCAAAGTTTTGATTTACCAATCTTGTTTACAGGTTATAGGCTACTTCTCAACGAGGTTACAGAGGGTACAAGAGGGCGCCGGCGGAGACCTCGGCGTCACAGAAGTGTTGTCGTGTATCAAGAAGGGAGCTGAACAGTGGTCCAGCGATAGGCTAAAGGTTGGACACTAGTTTTACTGTCTAGACCGGAGCTATTACCAATAGTATAATCATCTCTACCTACATATTCACTACATATTTTAAAACAAAGTCGCTGTCGCTGTCTGTCCGTCCCTATGTATGCTTAAATCTTCAAAACTACGCACTGGATTTTGAAGCGGTTTTTTTTTAATAGAGTGATTCAAGAGGAAGGTTTAATGTATAATACATGCATAATATTGTAGAGAAAAACTGATAAATTTAGAGATATGCAGCGGGAACGGGATCAGAAAATATGGTGAGACGAAGTTCGCCGGGTCAGCTAGTATAATATAAGCCGGCAAGTTTCTTGAACTAAGGAAAGTAATTTCGCGCATGTGGTCTATGGACTAACAAAAAAATTAATATAAGGAATAATCGAGCAAGTGTGGATATCGTTACTTTTGGTCATATATCCGGTTCTACTGAACCTATTGCGATTTAATATAGGTACGTAAGATTTTAAGTCTGACCATAATCATACCAAAAAGACCAAAATAATCTGATACAAAAAAATTGTATTCAAGTGTTTTTAATCCATACTAATATTATAAATGCGAAAGTAACTCTGTCTGTCTGTCCGTTACGCTTTCACCCCTAAACCACTGAACCGATTTTCATGAAATTTGGTATAGGGGTAGATTAGACCTCGAGAAAGGACATAGGCTATGTTTGGTCGCTATAACCGACATCCACGCGGGCGGAGCCGCGTGCAAAAGCTAGTATAGGTAACATAACCCAAGTTTTTTGAAAATCTCCAATGTACGGACATACACAGATTTTTCGTTACTTTTAGTCATATATCCGGTTCTACTGTAGCTATTGCGATTTAGTATAGGTACGTAAGATTTTAAGTCTGACCATAATCATACCAAAACACAGTGTGTTATAGAAGCCGACTTGCGGTCATGTGTGGTTTATATGTCTATTTGATGGGCATCATCGTGATGAAGAATTGACAGAAACCCCGATACAATAATCTTCTCTAGTTTTAGAGATATTAATTTTTCTATGAGAGGTCAATGACCTTAAGAAAATCTTTATTTATTTTTATTGGGAAAATTATGACCCCATTATACTTTTTTAGTACTCAGAGTAGTGTAACTGTATGCTATATATTTATATTAAAAAGTAGAAGACAGTAGCTTTAGTAGTCTGAGAAATATTAAATATTTTCTGTTTTTCACAATTATATTTTTGATAATTGTACATTAGCGTTGTAGCATTTTATTTTTGGTTATTACTATGCGCATTATTGTCGTCTACAATATCCTAAAATTTCACAAACTACAAACTTACGTTATACGAGAAAAAGCGTTTCTAAGTTTTTTAGAAATTTCTATGGAAATAGGGTTGTCAATATTTAATTAATTACAAATATTAAAATCAAAGTTTTTAGGAGATTAAGGTTGAGAAGAGATTAAGGAAGGAGAGAGGTTTATGTAGATTGTTGCGCCAACTCCATGTTGACGTGGTAAATAATCCCAAAATCAAATAAAGACTAATAATAAGTTTTTTGTTTTTCATTTTTAGGACTCCTCATCAGAGTGAATTAATACTTCTTCTGATGACAAAGAAAGTGTCTCATCAAGTCTATGAAGAGTAACATTTTCTGTCGAGGGTTTTAACAAAGAAAGGACTCTCTCGGGTAGGGCTGTGCGTTTATTTTTATTCTTTCGCAAGTCAAAGGACATGGTTGTTATGAGTGGATCTGAGGATTCCAAAGCTCGGTGAAACAAATCGAGAATGGTAGTTTGGCGATTTAATTTTCGCGTATGACGCTCGCGGTCATAACGCCAAAACTTATTTCTCGATTCACCGGCTTGTTCTGAAAGCATACCAATCGGCAAGAAAATCGATTCTATAATGTTTGCACCATGTATCAGTATTTTATGCAAGGTGACTGACATATAAAACCACTTATAGTGTTCCACATATCTAGTGGCGAGATCATAGCAAAATACTTTAAACTTTTTAGAATCTATTTCCAAACCACTTGATAGTGCCACGAGAATAGTATGTAGGTCCTCGACTAGCCATTCCTTGATGCCCAAAATGTTGGCAAAAGTTTTGCGATTGGTGTCTTCCCTTCCCAATACCACATGATAACCTTCATAGAAGAAAAATTGCCAAGTAGCATATATTTTGCCATGAGAATAGTATATTTACAATAAGTACATAATATTTACCTATAACGTCAATTATGAGTCATCAGTAAGAACTTTGCGGATCATAAATGGTACATTTCACACAATAACTTAATTTTTGACAACCCTAAGCAAGATTTTTAAAAAATCATATCTTAAGAGACGCGTGTTTTTCGCGTCTGGTTTTTTTTGTGGCAATACATATTAACATTATACATATAATTCAATTTGAAACAAATGCTTCAATGCAATAGTTTTCGAAAAAAAAAATATTTAAGTTATCATAGAAAATATTTTTTTTCTTTTTTTTAGTACTCCAATCATCAATTATTTATGTGTACATTTGCTCTTTAGGTCAACATTCATCATATTTATAAACAATTTATGGTTAAAAATCATAAGGAAAACAGCTATAAAGTTTTTCTGATTTCTATGGATTTTTCTCGATTTTTTTAATTTCTCAAAAACTATGAGACATACATCAACGAAAGTTTCTTTAAGTTGTTTGTCTTAAAATTCTCTATACGAAGAGTTTATAAAACGGAGATGACCGCAAATCGGCTTCTATAACACACTGTGCAAAAAGACCAAAATAATCTGATACAAAAAAATTGTATTCAAGTGTTTTTAATCCATACTAATATTATAAATGCGAAAGTAACTCTGTCTGTCTGTCCGTTACGCTTTCACCCCTAAACCACTGAACCGATTTTCATGAAATTTGGTATAGGGGTAGATTAGACCTCGAGAAAGGACATAGGCTATGTTTGGTCGCTATAACCGACATCCACGCGGGCGGAGCCGCGTGCAAAAGCTAGTATAGGTAACATAACCCAAGTTTTTTGATAATCTCCAATGTACGGACATACACAGATACTTTCATTTACATACATACAGATATTTGTATGCATATTAATATGAATATTTGCATTGGTCTGGGTGTTTCTATGTATAATATGTATGTATTTACAAAAAAAAATGTATCTAAGTATGTTTATCCGCATTCTAGAACCCATAACACAAGCTAGTTAAGCTACGCTTACTTTGGGTCTAGATAGCGTTGTGTAGAATGTTCTACAATATTTCATCGTAATAATGGTATGTATAGATACTATAAA
Organism: Eilema depressum; assembly: GCA_914767945.1. NCBI lineage: Eukaryota > Metazoa > Arthropoda > Insecta > Lepidoptera > Erebidae > Eilema > Eilema depressum. The sequence continues at coordinate 6,831,754 of OU612040.1, forward strand.
AAAGTATTTTTCTTCCACAGAAATTCCCAGATTTAAAATTCCGCTACGTAGAAGAGGAAAGACCTGAAGAATTCTTCACCCCATACGTTTGGAGTCTCGTAAGCTCTTGCGGTGGGGTCTACTGGGCCAGCGAGGGCGGAGCCCGGGCCTTAGGGGACCTCCTCGCTTGCTGATCGACATATAATGACAAGATAGTGTTCATATAATTAATTAGCGTGTTTGAACATCACACAGATATATACAGCCCAGACTCGGCCTCAGATGTATGGCTCGAGTCAACAATAGTGCCCGGAATACGGCAATAGGCTCACCCCTATTACGTGGGATCGAATACGTTGATTGGTGCCTGCCTAACCCTCTGGGGATGAAGGCGTGATCATATGTATGTATGTGTATGTATGTTTGAACATGCTGTGTATATATAATTTTGAAATAATACAGGTTTGTATGAAAATTTTAATGGTATACAAGCTTATTTTTGGTGTACCATAAAGAAGTTGGTTACAATTTTTGGTTTTATGTTAAGGTAGTAAGCACATGGGTTGTCTTATGGTAAGAAATGTAACGAAAATCCTTTCACGGTCAGATTTTTTTTATATACCACTTCGGTGGTAGCACACAGCCCACCTGATGGAAAGTGGTTACTGTAGCCTATGGACGTATGCAACACCAGGGGCGTTACTCTCGTGTTGCCGACCCTGAAGAAACCATCTAATGCCCTTCTTGAAGAACCACAACCCCTTTCGGCGCTGTTGCAAGCATCATAATCACTGAGGAATTGGCGGTAAACGGTGAAAAAGTTTTTAAGAGTAAGAAGTATATCTATCTACCCTCTTTGGTTGGCTTATTTACGATATGTCACAAAAATATTGAAGATTGTATACTCTATGGTGTGCTAACAATAATCTTGTATATTATAATAATATTGGTATGGAATCTTATAATAAAACAAAAAAACTGTGGTCGCAAGTTCAAATCCTGTCTTGGCAATTAACTTTTTCCAATCTTAATTCATTAATAATAGCTGTTGTCTGCGGCTCCTCCCGCGTGGAATTCGGACCCCTTTCCCGCCACCTATAGGTACATAGTCCAAGGTTCAAAATCTCTCTATCTATATATCTAACCTATGTAATATTCCAGACCATAACTCTATCCTTGTACAAAATTTCAGCCAGATCCGTCTAGCCGTTAGATCATGACAAATTTCTTTAAAAAAACTTTCACATTTAAAAAAATAATAATAGGATATCAACAAAGTAGGTATAATATAATTCCTTTCTACAACTTCTTCTTCTTCCTCCTAGCGTTAACCCCAGTCGCATCCGAAGCTTTCACCTCGGAGTCTGGGGTCTGCTTTACCAGTCTACTTCTATATTTTCCCTGAAGCGAATGCTATCTGACCTCCACAACCCAGGTCAATCAATTAGCCTACTGCAGTTCACTGCTGGACATAGGCCTCTCCCAATACGCGCCACGTTTGCCGATCCTCCGCCTTCCGCATCCAGTCCGTCCCAGCCACCTTTCGCAGGTCACCAGTCCACCTAGCTAGGGGGTGTCCCACCTTCCGTTTACCTTCGCGCGGTCTCCACTCTAGGACTCGTTTGCTCCAACGGCCATCAGTCCTTCGGCAGATGTGGCCAGCCCACTGCCACTTCAGCTTGCTTATTCTGCGAGCTATGTCGGTAACTTTGGTTCTTTGTCGGATAACCTCGTTGCGAATTCTATCCTTCAAAGAGACTCCAAGCATAGCTCGCTCCATAGCCCGCTGCGCGACTTTTAGGTCACGGACTAACCAACCCAGTTAAATTAGGCTATATCAAAGCATTGCAGCTAGACCAGTTGTTACACTATTTAGGGCTCCAACTACCCGTAACGACTGCCATAGATGTTCGTATGACCATTTTTTTCGACATATTCCATACCAATATATAATTCGTAAATACAATATTGTATAGCTTGTAAACTGAAATGTCGCGCCCATTTCACTAAAAACATCGATTATTACGTAAACTATGACATGTATGCGAACCTTGCAGTCGACTAATCGCGTGATAAATCCGAGTACGCTGTCTGTAGACTAGCGCGGACATATTGTATAGAACAAGACGTCCGCTCGCTCGCGCGTTCTGTCACATTATGACTAGTTGACCAACAAATCCGAAAGCAATCGTCATCAATTCGCTTGTGTGCGTTAGAGTGCTTATATAAAGAAACAGGTTGCCGGTATCGGCTAGCTACCCGACAAGTTTCCATAGCAACAAAAATTATGATAGCTCGTCGTTTACGTTCTAACACCACATATTGTAAAAAACAGTCGCAAAGCATTCTCGCCCTTATATCTAAAGACACAAGGGCGAGAATACTTTGTGATGTTTTTTTACAAATGACGAATTGACATGATGGCAACCGATAGCCGATACCTGTAATCTGTTTCTTTATACAGGGCGTCCCACGGCATGCCATAAGAATACAGGATGTCACTTTTTCGGATTTTAGTCGGTTCGATTACCGGGTAGGGCAAGCGAATTTCAAAAAGTCTTTGAATGCAGTTTTTTTTTCTTTTTAAAAATAAAGGAATGTCTTCTTTAAGTAAAAGATTTAAGGTATTTTCCCTCCATGTGGCATTGCCGTGGGACGCCCTGTATAAGAACCCTAAGGAAGGTGGTGGGGTATCGTTTGGGATTATACAAGCTCTATTATATTGTAATTAATTTATTTTAGAGTCCGTAGTGTCTTAAAGAATCGTTTACTTGTCAACTACAAAGAATTTATAATAAATGCCTAATGATATAATATTAATGTGTAATTTTTATAAAATATGCCTGACCAGGACACCAGTTTGATTCTTACTCATTGCAAATAATATGTTTACTTGCATTGTTCTGGGTGTTTCTATGTGTAATATGTATTTATTTACCCAAAAAAATTGTTTTTAAATATTTATCTTCATTTTAGAATCCATAACTATAGCTATTGAAGCTGTACTTTGGCTCTACACTCCATTCGGTTCGGATTGGAGTATAGATACCACTGTATAAAATATCATTATCATTATTATTATTATGTATCTCTGTTCCACAACTCTCGGGACTATGGAGTTCCGGAATGGAAGCCGTGCATTGATCCAAAGCCAAGACGTAGAGGCCCTTTTAAAAGACTTTAATATGCTAGGGATACACACCTGACGGATACCATCCCCGAGAGCATAATATGATACACAAGGATATGGTCCCCTCCAGGTGCAGACTATTATTATTGTTCTATTATGTTTTCCTGGTTAGGCAATAAATCTAATATACTGTGAGAACTTCCATTAACCATTTTCCAATAAACATAAGATAAAAATAGTATCTAATGTATATAGCTGTTAGAGAATTCATATCAATATGAAAAGAGTCACGTTAACTTCTGAGGCGCGGTTATACAGAAGAAACGTGACCCCTAGTAGACAAGTGACAATTCGTTTGCCGGTGTATCGTAGAATAGAATGGCGAATGTATGGAATTTGACGTTTATGACATGTTGACAACTGTCATATACGTCAAATCCCATACATTTGTCATTATGACCTCCGAAAGACGGTATTAGTTTGAAGAAGCTGTCTGTGATTTTTCCCTTTTTTAAGCGTTAACATTGTTAAAATCTTACCTCTAGTCCTCTTTCGACTATAGTTACCCGTTTAAATCACCGCTAGGGGCGCCACTGTTTCCAGTCGCACATCTTTATGTCAATCATAGTTCATAGCGTTTTGTGATTTTACCGCGTAAAGGTGAAAAAATTTTCAAGTCAAGAAAAAAGTTATTAAATAACTAATTAAATAGTAATTACATTGTTTTTACCGTATGTATGTGTACAGTGCAACATAAATAAGTACAAGGTATCTTATTTAGTGAAGTTTCTTTCCGTGAGCTTCGGTAAGCAGATTGTACCATACTAATTAATAAATACCGCTGAGGAATCGTTGCTCCCGAGGGAGAGCGAAGAGCGAAGCACTAATAAGTCCCAAAATAGTTCTCATCTTCGGAAGATTAGAACGACTTTGCCTCGCCATCCTCGAATAAATAAGCGGTTTAACCAAGTCATTTCGAAATGTGTTTGAGAGTTCGGTCTCACGCTCGGAACTCATTCCGCAATATGTTAAGGTTTTTACAAAAATGAACCTGATAGAATTATATTAATAATCATTTACATTCGTTAGTTACTGATGTAGGTACTTTAATTTTTTTATTGGAAAATATAAAATTATTATATTTGTTACGAAAACAATAAGATCGTTCCTTGAAAACCTGGAGAGGTACTTGATTTATGGACTATTATAATGAGAGTAGTGTCACTTGGATTTACCGGCCCAATAAAAATAAATAAGTTATAAATGATGTATCACCTTAATAAAAGGTATGATTATGTTGCCAGCACTGAACGGTCGATGGCGTACTTGTATACATTGTATTGCAGGGTCAGGAACTTCTAAAAACTGGCTTACAAAATAGCAATATTATAACATTCTAAGTCTTATTCCAAGTTGAATTCTTGAGGGTGTCCTAGTTGGCGTGATATTCATACGTTAAAACAAGAATATCTATAAAAATACTAATCTATGTTGTAAGAAAGTCGTAGGCATAAATGCATGTCATCTTAGGATGCAAAGAATTTAACATTTTTTTATAACTACTAATTTACACATACCTACATTAATAGTTAAAAAATAATTAAATTAAATGTTGAGGAACAGCTCCTTCCTGTTCATAAACGTCTTTAATAAAAGGTCAGATGGGACATTATCCCCCTTTTTAAACTTAAAAGCCTAAATTAACATGTTTGAACTTAACATGTCAGTTGAAATTCCAATTATTTGGGATTCAGTTCTTACAACAGGTAGATTGGATGACAAGACTTGCACCAGGCATTTCTTCATCTATGCATAAAGTAATTTCACAGGAGGCTCTTGCGAGTAACACTTAATATGGAAAAGAAATTGTCTCAGAGCCCACTCTTTCAGTCTCATCTTCACCTTATACCATTGTAACTGCGACTAATTGGATTGCGGAAATCCTTTGGAAACAAGTCATGGTCATGGTTCATTTGCTAAACAATTCCTTCATAATTTTTGTTTTGGGGCTTTGGTTAATACCCACTTAACGATGCCATAATAATGTTTTTATCCGTGAACATAATATATCTAAAGTATAACATATAGTCACATTATTAAAGTTGGATCGGTAGGTAAATTCCAATCAATTCACCTAGAGTCACTTGAAACACAGATTTCAACTTGATGCCTTTGCCCACAAAGTAACTAAAATAGCTACTTAATTGGTATATTTACCAAAAATTTGCAGAACTATGACTTGCCTCCAAGCGATACAGTCAACATCAAAAGTCCATAAAAACATTTTTTTTTTATAAAAAAAAAAACTGCATTACATTGCTTAATAATGTGTCAATTAAGTTGATGTTTAAGTAGTTGTATAATATTTAGAAAACAAAGTAACCACATAGTACTACTAATTAATCTACTTTTGTCGTTGACTGTACTATAGTTGCAAGACACTTTGAAGTTAACCTGACGACTAGGATGATCAATTTCATTGTCTCAGGATGCAATTTTATTTTTGCTTGCTTCAAACAAGGTAGACTAAGAGAAAGATGGGCTCTGCATCCCCTAGTGAGGTGCAAATTACAGTGGCGGCTCAGGAATGGGAACCACAGTGCACAAGTGATACACAGGCAAAATGTGACTCACTTTCTCACTACAGAACGCGGCGGACGCGGGCTGGGGACTGAAGTTGAACAACTTTATGTTGTCAAGCAAATGGAGTTAGAGCCTACAAAAAACGGCATTCCAATGTGAGGGAGTTGTTTGCAAAATGCACTACTGGTTCAGTCGGACAGCCAACTGAAATGATGGGTGCACTTGCCCCTTAACCCCTCTAGAGCTGACCAATCAACCGAGCAGTTCAATATAATACTGACGGTTATCTCCCTGAGAAGTTAAACGGATTCTTTGACCTCGTCTCAAGAGGCTGATTCGTTCATGAATGTGAACTTCTGCTAGGAGTCGCAATGGCCTCGATCAAAGATCAGGACATAATGCAATATCAACCCTTTCACATCAAAGGGACTCACCCGTCGTTCCCCAGTGCATGACGCGGGACTCAAAGGTGGTTCAGTGACCACATGTAAGGCTTTCAGTTAAACTGGAACTACATCATACCTATCAGTACTTTAGGCTGATTGATCTCAGATTGACAGCCCTAACGGCCCTGACTAATAAAGGATCTGCGGAAGATCCTAATAGATCAGTTAGGATGGAGGTTTTTTCCCCCACCTATTTTAATAATTCTAAATATAGCCACATAGTGGGATCAGTACTTTGGGCTGATTAATCTTAGATTGACAGCCCTAACGGCCCCTGACAAATAAAGGATCTGCGGAAGATCCTAATAAATCAGTTGGGAATTGGGATGGATGTATTCTCCCACCTATTTTAATACTTCAGTGGCTGGCCCTTCTATACAATGCCAAGGGAACACAAATTCTAAATATAGTCCCATAGTGGGATCAGTACTTTGGGCTGATTGAGAGCCCTAATCGACCCCTTGCCGATAAAAGACCTCCGGGAGATCCTAATTGACCCCTCAGCAGAGAGTTGCTATCCTCCTTAAAAAAGGGGGGAGGGGGGAGAGGAAAACTGGAGTTATCAAGTTGTAGTTAGCGGATAACCACTCTTGATCAATGCTTTGACTATACACTGTATTGACAAAGTATCAGTTGCATGTCAAATTTGCATATTATGAGATTATAGTACATATATCTCAAACTTGTTCCAAAGTAGTAGCTATCTTTTACGTCGTGACGGTAATGGCCATTTACTGGGTCTGTATAGATTGTGTATAGTCTAAGTGTACGGGATACCTACCCATACAACTATGGGTTACATACTGCATATTCAATGGCAATCTTTTATGTCATACGGCAGGAATGTATTTTGCATATCCCTATTTTAAACATAATTTTATTTTGAGCTTACATTTCAAATGATTTAATAATTAACATCTGCAGGGCCTGCAGATCTATACGATCGGCAGTGTTTCAGTACTGTGCTACAAATGTAGACAGTTTTTCTACGGAAAGCCCAGGCCATTAATTATCCTGAATGGGATACATACATTCGCGCCTGTGAACCCCTCCATGGGTCAGAGGTGTAATATTTGACACCCACATTTGGCCAGATAGTTATGAGTTCACATGACGGGGGCCAGACCTATTGCAGTCAGATAAACGCTTTGTCATGAGTCATGACTAATCACTAATGTCTACTGTCGGATGGGGAATAGCCCTATTCCTTGGTAACCCATACCACGAGAAGTGATGGGATACCCAAATAATATCTAACTGACTATTTTCAGTACCATATAACAGTTTATTTTAGACATTTCTAGAAGAGTTGCCATTATTCTGTCTCTAGCTACAGACAGGTGAGTACATGACTTCACGTATTAGATCAATTTCGCAGTATCGCAGCTTCATTGTTTTATCTCATTGAAAAATTGTACGCTACCCTATCATCTCTTTTGCATTCTATCCATCCAAAGGTTGCCTGGAAGAAATCGCTGTTAGCGATAAGGCCGCCCATTGTGCATTTATAAGTCGAAGATAAAATTAAGTGAAAGCCAGAATACATTATAATATTCTAAAACTGATTGTAGCTAGCATAGGCAGTCTGTGCTAATTGTCAAACACCAAAATGCCTAGTTGTGTACTTCAGTACACTCAACCTTGCGGTCTATGTTACTGATGTAACTAGTTGATTTATCTCAATTAGAGCAGCTACCACGACACTCCTAGGAGAATGGATAAGATCTATTTTTATGCAGTACATATTGATGCGGCTCAAGGTAGCTTCAGATCTTCAGTTGCCTTCAAAGGTTGACATGTATGCCCATGGCATAGGTTTTATGTTGAGGAAATTGGAAGTCTCAATTTGGTAATAAATTTTAATTAATGTTTGATGTTATGAATATGCTTATACATCTTGGTTGCATGTTTTGTATAAACATTCTATTATGATTAATGCATTATTTTAATTCATATGCTAAATAATACTGTTTTCTATATTATCACATAGCGTTGTTATAGTTACCATCACCAGCAGAAACCAAACAGGTCTTCAAACTAATACCGTCTTTCGGAGGTCATAATAGAGCTGTTTTACATAAAATAAAACAGTTATTATGGCCGAAAGAAAGACGGTATTAGAGCAAGGTCCTTGCTGGCGAGAAGACACTATGATCTATGATTGACATAAAGATGTGCGACTGGAAACAGTGGCGCCCCTAGCGGTGATTTAAACGGGTAACTATAGTCGAAAGAGGACTAGAGGTAAGATTTTAACAATGTTAACGCTTAAAAAAGGGAAAAATCACAGACAGCTTCTTCAAACTAATACCGTCTTTCTTTCGGCCATAATAACTGTTTTATTTTATGTAAAACAGCTCTATTATATTCGACAATACGCCGGCAAAAGTAACACAATATAAACTTTATTACACGTAAAGCCGCCTTTTCACATCCCGCGATTTCACGGCGGGTGCGTCAGCGCGGACTACGCACCATGGCATGGCGCTCGTCTAAGGTGCTCATGCTTTTCGCAATATTTTTACTAAAAACACACGATTGGATATAAAGATTTACATCTCTATGGTTTTTAGAGTTTTTAGTGGTGTACATACTGTACATCTCTATATATTATGTTGTGTTACATGTTTTTGGTGAAAATGTTGCTAAAACATGAGCCATGGACGACCGAACCTTTAAAAAGGGCCCCTAGAAATTGCAAAAAATGGCATTAAATTTCAAAGTAATGTGAAGTCCAAAATCAAATGACTTGTTAAAGGCTGTAGATTGATGTTGATAGTATGAGTAAAATGAAAGTCTTTTCATTTCATTCTGGACTTTTAAGTTTATAGTAATAAAGTCAACAAATCAATGCCATTTTTGGCAGTATCTAGTATGACAGTGGTTTTGCTATAGCAGAATCGAGGCTTTGCACAGTTGCTGTATTGTACTGACTAATATTTATGTAACTATAATTTATTTATTAAAAAGTTTAATAAAAATACTGTGTAAAATAATTCATTTTTAACCTACTTCAAAAAGGAGGAGGTACTCGTTTATGTCGTTCGAAATGTTCACATAGGACATGGCGTATACCAGTGACATAGGGTCAGATCATGCTAGTGGAAATTGGCAAGTTGGAAGCACATCGAAGCGTCGAATCTTGGACAAAGTCACCCATTCAAAGATGGCGGATGACATCTTACGTAGAATGCGCGCGAAAACTGTATTTTTAAACTTAAAAGATATTTTTAGCTTGAATGACGCTTCGAATGCGCTACCATGAATTGACCCATTCTTATTCCAATGCAACGAATGCATTCGTTTGGGCCCCCTGAATGTCCGGGGCCCCACACATTTGCAATTATTTCTTTTAAAATGTTCTTAGCGAATATTACTATTATGTTTAACTAGATTGTAATAAAATGCAATATAGGTTAATGGAAAATAAAATTGATAAATAAATGATATTTAAATAATATCGTTTTTTGTTTTATTATTTAAATTAGCCACTTCCTTTCCTATAGGTAGTTATCGAAAACAGATGACGGGCTGTCTCTGCCTACCCCGGAGAGAAATAGGCGTGACCATTGTATGTCTGTAAATCAGAAAACTTGCCAAGCAGGTGTATGTGAGATTATCCAAAAAAAATTAAATTGAGAAATATTTTGGCCTCTGAAGATTTAAAAAATGATTCAACTTCTGACAGCGACTGTACTTTAAATGTAAAATATTGTATAGATACCTAAAAGGTCTAGACACGTATCTTGGACCAAATCGCGAGACGAAGTAGTGAACACGGCTGCTACGCAGGAGGCGCGGGTTCGATCCCCGCTCAGTGCAAATATTTGTGTGAATGAAATATGAGTATTTGCATTGATCTGGTCGTGCCTCGGAGAGCACGTTAAGCCGTCGGTCCCGGTTGCCATAAGAACATCATTCTATGGCAGTCGTTACGGGTAGTTAGAGCCCTAAAAAATCCAAAAAACTAACGGTCTAACCCTTTATGCGCAAAATACCAGATTCGCAAAATACCAGATTCTCAATATACCAGATTCTCAATATAGCATATTTTGCACATTCGAAAACAAAAGCTTCGATATCGCCCAATGTTAACATTGGGTTGTGGAGGTCAGATGACAATCGCTTCACGGAAAATATCGAGGTCTAGTCAAATCCGTAGTTAAGACTGGTAAAGCGGACCCCAGACTCCGAACTGAAAGCTTCGAATGCGACTGGGAATCAACGCCAAGAGGAAGAATCTATGTTTGGTGAATTTGTTATCCTTATAAGACACCCAAGAAACGTGTATTTAGGGCCACGATATATGCCCCGAGCAATATACATAAAGTATATTGATGGAGCATATTGTTACTTACCGTAAGACCAGAATTCAACATACCTAGTTCGGGGAATATCGACAAAACTTCATACAGTTGTGTGAACTTGTGTGCCACTTGCTATCTACTCAAATGAGAAATTTAATAATAGGTATTATTAATCCCAATGTCTGACTTATTTATTTACATAATATTTGGGTTTTGTGATATTACACAAAAGAGTCATTGATGCTACACATTAAATTTATACGGTGTTATTTCATACATCCAAAGATCAATAATAAAATGCACAAATTGTATGGATGAAAATAAAATGTTTGAATTTTCCCGCTAACAGTGGCTTACTGTGCCACTGTGGTACTTATAGACTCTGAAACGGTATACATTATTATTTATTTAGAATATACAAAATGTTCATTTTGTCACAAATCTATTTCCATTGCATTTTTTGCTTCTAAAGATGTAATGCCAATTTCCTCAGAATAAAATTATATGATACAAAATTAACATACTACAAAATATCCAGAAAGCCATAGACAATTTTTACTTCTTCAGAGTTCAGAGATATGAAATCAAATCAAAATCAATCGACAATCATGAAGTGTTGTGAACGAAGTGCGTAAACAAGACTTAATTTATTTAATATAAATAATAAATAATTGTCTTTACGGAAAATAAGAACAGAGGTTGAATGAAATAATATTAAAGACAATCTATGTGTTTGTGTATTTATTTGTGTGTGTCAAATACATGTAATAAGAAAAACATCGTGATTTAGGTAAGTCTACTGCTGTTTTTATAATCTAATGTTTTATTTATTTTATCAATGCTGATTTTGTCTTTCGTACTGTGACGTTGTATTTAAATAAATGATCTTATCGTCGAAGCTTTTCTTTTCACTTGTTTTTATTTATTTTCTAGCCTTTATGTACTACGTGTGTCGCAGCATTAATTTGTTTTGGTTTATTTTAGAAAAAAAAAACATAATTCTATTTTTGAAAGAATACTTCCTTATTTATTTTTTTATATTGTTCCTGTACTTCGCGCTTGACTTGTTATGATAAAAGTAGGGTAGTATCGATTTTTTTAATCTTTCTATATTTACCTTTATATTATAATATTTTATATTTATATTTTCTTTTTTAAATTTGTTAGTGAAAATAATAATGTGTGTTACTTATCAACGATAGAATATGTACCAGTAGAGCCACCATATAAAATAGTATATTAATATGTGGAAACAACTGAAACAGTAAGTGATAATCCCAGCATCTAATTTTTTTTTAGTCTTTAGTGCAGATTATATAGGATTTCTTTGCTTTATGCTTATATTCAATCCAGCCAGAGTTCTCTTTTTGAAAATGAGTGCAGATACAGAGTGTACCTAATTAAGACAAAACACACAACACAAACATCTGAAAATTTATTAAACATGTATCGGGTTCCTAGATTTTTGTACATAATATATGAAAACATGGATATCACCTTCCTTGGGCTAACAGTTGAGGTAGTATTTTTTTTAAATAAATTGTGTGCACTAATGTCACAGATATTCTCTACCAATAAATAGTGTAGTGTAGACTTAGTAGGTACATTATTGAGACAGTCAAACTGATTAAAACTACAGGGTGTTTCATTAAGGCGATCTATAGCAGGAAAACTGCATGTGAAAGAAAATTGCCAGCATCCCCGATGGGCCTTCACCACTTGTAGTAAAAACAGGCAATGGCAATGGCAGGCACCTAAAAATTGTTATTGATTTCACTGTTGCATCCGCATTGACTTTTCTGAAGAAATTTTCCTCTGACGGACAATTTCCAATAGGAATGTTTACAGTAGAGCCTCATCCGTTACTAAAAAGTGTACCAGCTTGGAGCTAAGATTGACTTTGCCCCGAGGGTCTGGATGGGGCCCTAAGGACTATTAGTATAAATAAGTCAGTCACATGACAAACCATTTTATCTTAACACAGATAGTTCAAGATGATTCTGTTATCTTAATATTTATTAGATAGTTTCATCTTATAATCCTCTACATGACTACTGAAAAATTCTATATCTGTGCTTCTGTTTATATTATCTATACTGAAGACTAATATTATAGAGCTGAAGAATTTGTTTGTCTGTTTGAACAAAAAATATTTTTCAATTCAAACTTGTAGTTCCTGAGATTAGCGCATCTCAGGAACAACTCGTTCGAATTGAAAAAATATTTTTTTGTTCTATTTATTGTGGAAGGATATAGGCAATTATATTAACACTACGCTACTACTTAAGGGAGCAGAGTAGTAATCATAGGTCTCAAAAAATCCGGCAGATTCCCATACATTATTTGAAAAGGAGTGATACGGGGTTTCGAAGTATGTCACGGGTGAAGTCGGGGCGGGTCGGCTAGTTTATCATAAGACAGGCCACTGCCTCGAGCAGGCGTCTATTTTGTGCAAATATATGGAGCTAATTTCGTGCAAAAAAAATTTGCACAATATTTGTGCAAATAACTTAACTTACTTTTAGTCTTTCTTTTTTACTTTTAAAAGTGAATGTACAGAATAAATAGAATTCTGTACTATATTAATCTTCGAGTCTTAATATTAGAGACAAAGGCTTGAATTTCTTTCATGACCAATACAGGCTCATGAAAGTGCCGACGAAATTCTAGGGTGAGGCGTCTGTTTGTGCCTAAATAAAAGAAGGTACGAGTACGAAACTGAGACACAATTTAATATAATAGAATGCAATACAAATACAATGAACGTTCTTCAAGAAGATTCCTATAGGTCGGCAGCACGAGTGTCACACCCCTGGTGTTGCACACGTCTAAAGGTCACGCTGACCACTTTCCATTAAGTGGACAGTATGCTTGTCTGTCACTTAAAAGGCATACAAGAAAAGAACTAACGTCAGAAAAGCCACGCATATGCACTTTATGAACCAAATAAAACAAAAAAAAAATATCAATCAATGCCGCGAGCCTTTTGAAAACTGTTGTGGATCGGTTATCGCATTCGCGACCAAACATAGCCTATGTCCTTTCCCAAGGTCTAACTAATGTATCTCTGAACTAAATTTCATCAGAATCGGTCCAGTGGTGAAAGCGTAACAGACAGACAGACTTACTTTCGCATTTATACTATTAGTATGGATGATTGGCTGATTGGTGCGTCATATTCGCCCCCAGCACAACCACCAAAGAGACCTGTAAAACGCTGTCTGCGCAGCTAGATAAGGTACATTGTCAATAAGTTTGCCGGCATTTTACCCACAGTTCCACACAGTGCATTATGTGCATGTTACAGGAATGTGACCTGAATATACAACAATTAAGTTAACAATTTACACTGCACCATCACACAGTCATTAAACCAATTAGTTAATGGACACTGTCCCAGCAGGACTGCTTAGGGACCAGAAAATATATGTATGAAATATACCAATAATACATATATTATGTCAGATTTAGATGGCAGTTGCTCCCGTATAAGCCAAAATAAATCAAAATGGAGAGTACACTCCGCCCAGATTGGGCAGATTGGGTATAGGGCTGAAGACGATTCCCCCGTAGAGACCTACGAACCCCCCCAAGTTGGGCAGCAGTCCCACCAGAGCGGGAGCTGCGCCCTTCAGCTTTGGGGGCCAGACTTTGGAAATATTGTCATAAGTTCCCAGAATCACTCCCTGCGGAACACCGCACGACATCTCACGCACATGATGGATGGAAGCCATATTGACCACCTGCCCAGTCGAGGGCTCGATGAGACTCTTTGCAAGAACTCTTTCAAAGCGGTTGCTTACCTCGTCGAGCAACACTATAGGCCGGTAGGCGGAGGCGCCCCCCGCCTTTTGGATGAGGACCAGTTTCTCCCTTCGTTTTACACAATTTTGAATCCTGGCCGCGCTCCAGACATGAAACTGAGAAACCCTCTCAGACGGGGCTCGAGAGCGTTTTCGTTGCCTGGAGCTAGCTAGGACCCACACCTTCGACCTGGAGTGCCTTTGGGTCCCGCGGTGGTTTTCGCTGATCGACGTGATAGACGATATAACGATGGCAACGGTCGATAACCGATCGATCGGTGTAATAAAAACGATTGATGGACTTCGAATAATTAATTCTACCCTCAATCGATTAGTGTGACAACATCTTAACTCACATTTATTTATATTACTAGCTTTTGCCCGCGGCTCCGCCCGCGTGGATGTCGGTTATCGCGACGAAACATAGCCTATGTCCTTTCTCAAGGTCTAATCTACCCTTATACCAAATTTCATCAAAATCGGTTCAGCGGTTTAGTCGTAAAAGCGAGACAGACGGACAGACAGACAGACAGACAGAGTTACTTTCACATTTATAATATTAGTAGGGATCTCCTGAAACATGCAAGTGTGTTTAATGTAAAGTCCAGTTCTTTAGTATCCGATGAGCAACTAAGTTGATAACTTTATTAACCAAGAGAACGAATGAATAATTTCCTGTGAGGAATATGGCTGACATCGAGGTTAATGTATCTGTCGAGCTTGCAAGTTTGAGTTGCTGTTTGAGTCATGATTTTCTTTATTGAACCTAGTTGATTTTCCTTATTCAAAATGCCTTAAAAGGTGAATTTTTGTAAACTTAAAAACACCGCGAAATATTTATGCAAGTAAATAAACATGCATGTGTCTGTTTGAATTTTAATGAAACCCTACCTATATGAGGCTATGACCGTCTGTCCTTTTGTTGTTTAAGTTTTTCTTGCGTCATACATAAAGGTTGAAAATTCGGTTTCTGTAACACTTCTGAAATCCCTATGGATACCCCGCCCCGTGCTAGAGGGGGTGGTTATGTCGGACCCGAACCGACTAAAACCGCACGCCGCGCCGTCTTGAGTCATCAATTGTCGAGGGTAAGATTGCCTCCCTCATGGCATCTCCCTCACACACCCCAGCTGCCCCAGCTGTCACGTACTACACGTCCTAAAGAGTTAAATTACAATTACGGTTAGGTGGACATGAATGGTCAAAGTAGCAAATTATTAGTTCCGGGCACCCGGTCTAGTGGTCTAGTGCCTATTTGTATTATAAACATAATATATCTATGGTGGCACCCATCTAGGGTTGCCAGATGACAAGAATTTACGCGATACGTTCGGAATTTGGTACCTGGATCCGCTTATTGTTTTTCATTGACATGTCGACTTTTTTGGGAGCTAGTGCCTTCATTTTGGGGTTTCGAATCTGACCTTCTTACCCCGAGAGGAACGGTTGCACCTAAGCCTCGTCCGTTGTTTAGCAGGTGCACCGTATCAATTCTTGATGAGATTGGCTTTGGTCTCAAGGATGTGGTTAGGGCCCTGTCCAGTGTCCACCCACTCTCTGTAGGTAGGCATCAGGGAAACGGAAAATTTGAAAAGCAAATAATATATTTATTTCAAAATTGCAAGAAAGTCTTACGCAGAAATGAATTACACCGCAACATATTGCATATTGAACACGCATATTTCCAACCGGCAAAACTAAATAAGTATACGGTAGTCATAATTTTGACGTTAAAAAAATGTTAAGATTTTTATAAAGTTACAATTTTTTTCAGGATAATTCATTTTCCCATCCGTTGGTAACCCTTTGTCCGATGTCTAATCCAAAAGGCACTAGGCAGGTATCGTTGAAGTGCATAATATAATAGCACCATGAACGCTAGGTGCCATAATCGACAACTCAATTATTTATCCATTGACCCGCTTCCGATGCCGCTTCATAAATTCTTCCGACGTTACACTCTCGTATTTGGACGAGAACACAACTTGAATCCTAATTGAAGCCATTTATTACACCTCCATTTTAGTTTGTCATCGTTTCCCGCCATATTTTCTTTACAGTGAGTGGCGCGAAATGGGACGCGCGGACCGTGCATTCTTATTTTAAAAATATTTATTTTCTATGCCCATCGGCCAACCAGTATTCATAGACAAGTGAATTTGAATAGTTTTGAAGACATTCGTTTAATAATTTTTGTGTCATCTGAAATAGCATTAATAATAGTGACTTAAATGTGAAAAATAGCTATGTGGAGAAGGATTTTCAGACGGATGAAATGGTAATTGTTTCTGACCGATACTTGTACATTATTACTCCTTGCACTATACATACACTTTAGATTCGTGCTTTATGGAAATACTCTGAGTACTAGTACTCTGACTGAGCTAGAGTATTGTTTATGAGATCTTGCTTTTCATATCTGCATCAGCTGAGGTGATACACAGGATTTGCATGAACCTTCCAGTATTTATGTTAATCCACAGTAGTGGTGGTTGGTTCACTAATTTGCTTTTTTATTTATTGTGTATTATCTACCTGGTAACATTTAATTTATTAATTGGTAAGTTTTTTAGTTGTTTTTGCCCACGTAGATCTAGCAAGTAAATACCTAATCCGGACCGACGAGGACTTGACGTGCTCTTCAAGACACAGAGGGGTCTCAGAATCCGCCCATCCTAAGACAGACCTGGCTAACATTGCTTAACGTTGCGATGTGCTAACCTGCTCAGTTACAACTTAACTACGAGCCCGTCGATTAAGTCTAATCGAGTAATATTCCTATCGTTCTACTTACCCTGTTATACGTAGACCACAAAATTTTGTAACAAATCGTTTATAACCAAATTAAAAACATTGAATTAATATCGCTAGAAATGTGTTTGACAGAAAAGTTGAGGTATTCTAATGTAGGTAATATATTAATAATAACCTGTGGTTTGGTTTGCAACCACAAGAGTTAGCTCATTCTCTCAAAGCTGACAGAAATGCTCCAGTGACGGATTTACATGTTTATAAATAAATAAATAAATATTGTAGGACATTCTACATAACGCTATCTAGACCCAAAGTAAGCATAGCTTAACCAGCTTGTGTTATGGGTTCTAGAATGCGGATAAACATACTTGAATACAATTTTTTTTCGTAAATACTTACATATTATATTAGATATAGAAAGACTCAGACCAATGCAAATATTCATATTCATGCATACAAATATTTGCACTGAGCGGGGATCGAACCCGCGCCTCCTGCACAGAGGCAATCCGTTTGCCGTGTTTTCAATTTTTCTGGGTAAACTAATTGTTGCCCGCGACTTCGTTCTCGTGCATTTAGATCTGGGTTTTGAAAGTGAAATGTATTTTAATCGCGTTGGACAATTTTCATAGATTTTTTTTTAAGTGAAAACCTTTTTAGACACGTTAAGCACTTTTTTGTGAAGTACCTAAACCATTTTTGCTTTAGATACAGTCTGTTTTTATTTCTGTGGGTATTCCCGGAGTGCCACAATGTTTTTTATACATCTACAGTCTACAGCAGCTAAATCTGCAGTAAAAAGTCAGAAAATATCAGTTTTACCGGATACACTAAAAAGTACATAACTTACCACAGGAAACGATACGTTTGGTGCATAGACAATGATGAGCCACTGACAAAGGTATCTGATGTAAAGCCACTTGATGAATGAAATGTGTATTCAATGGCGTAATTAAACCTTTGTGCTGTTACTGAACGGAAAAAAAGAAAATAATTACAAAGTTGTATAATTTGTTTCCACCATACATTATTATTTGCGCTGTAGTTGCCACAATGAAAAAATAAAATATAAACTTAATTACCGACGGTGAGTAAGGTAGCCAGAGCTCACTGGAGAGATTTTGTGCTGTCAGTGGGACAACCAAAGGCTTTGTCCTACTTATCTTTTGCGCTGACGGCACAGAATCTCTCTGTTCTTACAGGGTCGACAGCACCAGTGTGACTCCCTTGGTGTTGCACTCGCCCATAGGCCACGGTAACCTCTTACCATCAGGAGGGCCGTGTGCTTGTCTGCGACCTAAGTGGTATTAAAAAAAAAAACAATATTCTGCTACATTCTACACAGTGTCATCTAGCCCCAAGTAAGCATTGCTTAACTTGCTTGTTATGGGATCTAGAATGCGGATAAACATACTTAGATACTTTTTAAATACATACATAAAAACAACCAGATCAATGCAAATACAAAATACAAATATTCGCACTGAGCGGGAATCGAACCCGCGCCTTCTACGTAACGTAATATTCTACCGCTACCCATAGAAACTTGAGATATTGTTTCGGTTTCTGAATGTATGTTACCCCACCAAGATCGAGAGGTACCAAGCCAAATTCACCTGTTAGCGGTACACCTGCTGATTGCTCATTACGAGAGAGTAGAGACCTCGTTCTTTGTTTAGCAGGTGTTCCGACTAGCAGCTGAGGAACATACACTTGAGCCACGGAAATTTTGGCTGGACCATTTGTACACCCAAACCGTAAACCCAAATGAATTGAAATAGTAGAAAAATGGACTAAAGATTAAGGAGTACTGGCAGGCCCACTACTCCTTTTAATTCTTAATGATGGTGACCCAGTGCCGCACTAGACTAGGCGCTACGGAGCCCTTACCATGAACTCTTAAAGCAGGTCAATAATTGAACGGCTGTCACACTACCTACCAACTGCTAATGTTATGGTAAGCTCGCAGGATCTTTTGAATTTCTTATTCTTAAGTTTGTTTGATTAGTACGAATTTGATGCATTAAGTAGGTACTTACAATTTGCATTTGCATGTAGACGCTGTAAGATGTAAGACATTGCTTTGAGATGACAGAACCCTAAAAAACCTAAAACAATGTTAGGTAACTAAAATATAATTCTGTAAGTATTTACACAAAAAGCATTTCGCATTCATAAATCAATGCGAATTTATTGTTATGATAAGCAGCCTTAACTTTTGCGAAATGTCTTTTTAACGACTTGTTTTGTTTACTAAACGATATAAAACCGCCATTAAAGTTTCCGAGGTAAATTCGCTAAACAAATGTATTTCTTTGAATGTTTTCATTAATCACAATATTCGATAGGATCTTTCGGAAAACTAAAGCATTAAATTATAGGTATGATTCCGTAGCCGACCGCATACGACAACTGCCGACGCACGCAGCAGATTCATTTATACAAATATTTGCATAGCTATGCGTTAGTTTCATACTATATTACCTACAATTACATTATAATGGGTGTTTTTTTAGAGGTATAGAACTTTAAATTGCAATAAAAGAACGATGGATTATTCGATTGACATGAATTTTATTTATCCTCAAGATAATCTTGTGGCAATACATTTTAAATATGATTTCTGGCACATGACCGCCACGGCTGGCTCGGATGTAGTCCAATCACAAAAAAGACGCGCTTGGTGACCGCCTAATTTCACGTTTTGGACCTGTGAAGTGGCCTCCAAGATCTTGTGATTTAACACCGCTAGACTACTTTCTGTGGGGCTATGTAAAGTCATTGGTCTATGCGGATAAGCCACAAACCCTTGACCATTTGGAAGACAACATTCGCCGTGTTATTGCCAATATACGGCCACAAATGTTGGAAAAAGTCATCGAAAATTGGACGTCCAGATTGGACTACATCCTAGCCAGCCGTGGCGGTCATATGCCAGAAATCATATTTAAAATGTATTGCCACAAGATTATCTTGCTGATAAATAAAATTCATGTCAATCGAATAATCCATCGTTGTTCTATCGCAAATGCAATTTAAAGTTCTATTCTATACCTCTAAAAAAACACCCTATATAAACAATACCTAATTATTTGTACGATGCGCATAAATTAGAATACGTAAAGACATGTGTCTTATTTCAACTGTATATGCTCCGCTCCTACGTCTTTGATCAAAGATGTTAAGAACGTGTCAATCGGTAAGAATCTGTCATCTTTGCAACTGTTAGCTTCTTACGGCATTGCTATTTAAAACTGCGCAACAAGGACTGCTAGTGCTACCTTATCACTACATATTATGAAAGAAAGTCGCTATCGCTGTCTGTCCGTCCCTTGTATGCTTAAATCTTCAAAATTACGTAACGGATTTTGAAGCGGTTTTTTTTAATAGATAAAGTGATTCAAGAGGAAGCTTTATATGTATAATACATGCATAATATTGTAGAGAAACTCTGATATATCGGAATCAGAATACCACGCGGGCGGAAAATATGGCGGTACGAAGTTCGCCGGGTCAGCTAGTTTTTAAAGTTGAGATGTTGCATCCTTGGCAGTAATTTACCGTCTCTACCGTCTTTTCCTATTAGTCCTACCCTCTCCTTTCCTACACAGGACAACACGTGCAGGACTTAGATGCCACCCGCATACGGTGCAGAATATTCCATCAAGAACCAAGCGGTTCAGCGACTCTTTCTGCCGCACCATTAAGACCTAGAAATCCTTGCCAGTTCACGTGTTTCCCTCTTTCTACAGTCCCGGGTCCTTTAAACAGGGCGTGAAAAAGCATCTGATGAGGCCGTCAAGCGGAGTGCCACCTTTGTAACATGGTAGGTACGTGTCTATAATGGTGACTCTCTCTCTCAGGCGGGGTGAAGTCAAATTGACGTGTCCTATATAGGTATGTATTAAAAAAAAAAGAAATAATAATATTTCACATCTGTTATTTTTAAGCGATTAGTAAGCATGGTACTTTTCTGTATTTTATAATCCGAAATTTGTACTAGGTACTTGACTAGTTGTTTGATAGTATATAAATTAATCCGCATATCCTCATATCTATCCTGAATTCTCAGACATGAAAAAAGAAATCAAACGCAGATCGGGTCGATGCACCCGTCTTGGACGGAAGCCAGCGTTGCACTGCGCTGCAAACTGACCGTCTCCGTCTAGAGCCATAGACAATAAACATAGAATAAAATGATTGTGACTTCTAAATTTGAATTTTATTGCACTCTGTACAAATTTAAATGAAGACTACCGTTCGTTCTTTGCTCGACAATACCTCTTTTGTACATTAAATTAATGTTCATTGTGGTAATAATTATGTATTATTTATCGTACAGTGTGGTACAGTACTCTGAAATACAAGGTTGTTTGTCTCATAAGAAATCGCGCTATTATATTATCATACAGGGGAAAATTATTTATTTATTTATTACTAACAGAACTGTCCCGGCGAACTTTGTACCGCCATATTTTTTTCAGCCCGTGTGAATTTTTGAACCCGTTCCCTCTGCACCTATTTTCTCACCGTTTAAACCTTCCCTGGATATAATATTGCAAGACTAAAATTAACCAAATCGGTCCCACCGTTCTCGAGTTTTAGCGAGACTAACGAACAGCAATTGATTTTTATATATAGGGCGTCCCACGGCAATGCCACATGGAGGGAAAGTACCTACCTTAAATCCTTAAGTTGGCTTATTTTACTTAAATTAGACATTCCTTTATTTTTAAAAACAAACAAAACTGCATTCAAAGATTTTTTTAAATTATCTTGCCACACCCGGTAATCGAATCGTCTAAAATCCGAAAAAGTAACATCCTGTATTTTTATGGCATTAATCGATAGTGTCAATCATAAGGATCAAATCTCTACAAGAAGCATGGTAAATTACTTATTAATTAACAACATAAATACATAGATCTCTGTGTCACATTTTTTTTGCACTTTAGAAAAATAATACTTCCTCTAAGGTGCCAAACATTTAACAACAAGCACCAAAACCGTGATCTCACTGATCTCTGAGACAATTTCTAAACGTATTTTCTTAAAAATAAGGTATAATTTATTTTTAAGAAAATACGTTTAGAAATTGTAACTTTTTTCTGCGCTTAAAAAGAGAGCCACTCTTTTGTCTATGCTTCGGGTAGTAATAAAAAATAAACTCGGTAAGCAAATCTAAGTCACTCGTGTTTTACGATATACACTTCAAAATAGCTTAGATGTCTTGTGATGTTTATTTTAAACATGGCGTCGTAAAGCCGAAAGCAATGAGCTTTATGATAGAAGTTACATACGAGCTTTAACAGCAGTAAAATAACTGTTTTACGTTCTTAACTGGCATTTTGTAAAAAGGGTTGAAATGTTTTATCCATACTACTCGTAATATTATAAGTGCGAAAGTAATTCTGTCTATCTGTTACGCTTTTACGCCTAAACCAGTGAAAAGATTTTGATGAAATTTAGTAAAAAGATGGACTAGAACTTAAGAAAGGACATAGGCTAGGTTTTATCACGAAAAAGAAGGGGATAAAAGGGTCTAAATGGGCGATGACATTTCGTCATTTTTAAAGATAACCCTATAAAATTTGGTACACATATAGGTTCGAGCTTTAGAAAGGACATAGAGTATGTTTGGTTACGATAACCGAGATCCACGCGAACGGAACCGCGGGCTACAGCTACTAGGAACTATTTAAAGGAAGCATCTGAAGTCAGGCAAGTAGACAAGCGGGTAAACTGCAACATCTACACTTTCTGTAATCCTACCATAGAATATCCGCAGTTTCAGGCATTAAATTTTTCCTGAAATCGGATCCGGTATGTGACACTTCAATTCAGCTTACACCCTACCAGAAGAAATTCGAAATGATTTCGTGGTACATACCTGCTATCTTTCGTTCATACTTTGAAGTTTCGAATGTAGGGTAGCCCCCATTATTTTCAACACTAAATATTTGCTGTCAGTTAGTTTTACTGTTGAGGAAGCATAAATAACGAAACAGATTTATGTAAACATTATTTGAAGATGGCGATCTCGCCCTCTGTCCTATTTACCCGAATACAATGCTTCAATAATGGAACAGAAATATGAAATACACACTATAGACCTACATATTTACACGATTTTAATATTTTGGAATGAAATGATAGTCCATATCATCTGGACTTCACTCTAGCTGTATGAAGCTAGAGCACCCTAAATTCCATGAATTCACTATAAATGACGTAGCAAGATCTTGCTTTTTAGCAATTTCGTCCTCGCAAGCTTCGGATGCGACTGGGATTAACGCTAGGATGATGAACAAGAAGCATAGGCTACCCGGTAATGGTCGTTGAAGGCGTATGTCATTCAGATCGAAGCCAATTGAGAGAAGTCCCAGAAGTAATCAGCGAGCTACCTATGAAAATAATAAGAAAGTAGAAGAAGTAATTATCAGGATGGAAGACGGACGTCAGGATCATTGTAAGTGGTACCATTGTGATCTCTGCATATCCCATTGGAAAAAAGGCGTGGCTCTACACTAAACTAACTAGCTAGACTGTCAGGTTTGTGCCAAAGTAGTTCAATTGTAAATGCATTCAATGTTGAGCACTAAAGCGGGCCGTTGCCAAAATCTCCCTCCGGAAAGTGGCGACGACATAAATAATGATTATGTATATTTGAAACAAACAGATAAATAGTCGTTTTAATATTTCAGCAATTTTCATGTCCGTGAGGAAGATCAAATACGAATAAATTAAGTTATAGGATGTAATTATACATTAATCTCCGGCTAATATTCGAGTAATATATTTGGATGTCCAGGTTCCTAATTGTCGACAAGACTCCTCAAACAAATGTGTGTCAAATTAACCTAAACCATTGAATTTTAGCTCAAGAAAAACTTCAAAGGTCTCTAGACAAAGTGACTTTCAATTGGCCAATGGAACCCACCAATAAAATTCTAATATTAATATTAATGATCATGGCATTCTTGGCAGTCTAAATACTTATAATATTTATCATTGATGATAAGCTCCGAATTTGGCAGCTCAATTTGGTATCCAGGCGTTTCAATCAAAAATTACAGCAGCACTTCATGTAAGACTGATACTGCTACAGGCTACTTCTAAGTCTAAGAAAACAGTCTATTTTCCGCAGTGAAATACTGCTTTGCTCACAAGGAGTTTTTTTAAGCACACATCTCTTAAGCTTCGCCACTTTTTATCCATCCAAAAACATCCATTGTCTTTATTACACTTGTAAGTGGTAAGTTTTAACAAGAATTACTTGTAATAAATTTGAGTACTGTACGAAAAAACGTGTACACAACCACACCGCCATGCACTTCTCGTTCTATTTTTTTCTCAGAACCACGCGTATACTGTGTATCAAACATTTCATAGCGTACTATAATTAAACATATGACTTCCCCGAAAACCACGCATTTTCTAAGATCTGTCGGGTCAGTTGCCGTGTACGTCTTGCGACTGACGCTACAGGACTCGGGACTGACGCTCGATATCCCCCCGGTGATTATTTAAAAATCGAATTCCACCATATTTAATAGAGCGTCTTTTGTCTATGATTACTTTTTTTTAGATAGCATTTGTCGTTCTGAAATTAGTTGAATTTTTTCATGTTACGTGTTACTTTGTGTTATGAATATCTAAAGATATTTTGATTTTGATCTTTTGTTTTAAGGCGTGGTTTCGTTAATGATTAATACTGTGTTGGCGGTGATTTGTGGTGAAAGTGGATGGTGTTCTTTGTTTATATTTTGCGTTTAGCGACGCTCGTTTGCGTTTCGTAACTGAAATAGATAAAAGAGGAGTCGCGGCAAGTGTTGACATCTCATACTGCAATGTAGAGTTATTTTTAATTTCTAAACAAAGATATTTCGGCGAACAAACGAACGGACGATCCAAACTAATATTATGAATGCGAAAGTAACTCAGTCTGTCTGTCTGTTAAGCTTTCAACCACTGAACCGATTTTGATGAATATTGATATAGAGACATATTAGAACTTAGGAAAGGACATAGGCTATGTTTGATCGCGATGACATGTTAGGATCTAGTCTATCTTTGTACCTACCAAATTTCATCAAAATCGGTTCAGTGGTGTAGGCAAGAAAGACTTACAGACAGACACAGTTACTTTCGCATTTTTAATATTAAGTATGGATTTCAGATAATTTTTAAAGCATTTAGTATGCTAAACTAAACAAATTATTATAATTATAATAACTATGGATTTTTTCCTTTCAATACAACTGCATAATTCATTTTATTTTAGTGTGTACTGTCCATAAGTATGAATCGTCTCGATATTCTTAATACTAGTAGTGGAGTACTAAGTCTGGATCTGTGAATCGATACATCGATACAATAATTAGATACTCGTTTGTATAGGGGAGGTCACATCTATGTCTATTTCGTTTCAGTTCAATAAGGCGCCAAAAAGTATTCCCTCTATAAGCCTCGTTTTTGTTTATTTTCCCTTTCTGTTTTTAAAAAACTGACTTTTAAATTGCGAAAATGGAACGAGAAACCCTTTTGAAAATAGAACGCGTATCATTTCGTCAATATGCGTGAAAGCTACGTCCAGTCAAACTTGACCGATACACGCCATTGAAGATGCACGTTTCACTAGAAATCATGCGCGATGGTAGATCTAGTTAGATTGGAAATTCTACCCTTTGGATGCTAAACGGTTTTCAACGAAATTCTGTAGAGAACGGACTCAATGAGATTGTTATATCGATACTAACAGGGACTGATTAAGAGTTCTGACCGCCCTAGGCTAATTTTGAAGACGCGCCCCCATCAAGTGTGTTACCGTTTACGGTCACCTTAAAGAGTAGTAGCTATAGCAGTTTTAACTTTGTTTACAAGTGTGAAAATTTTAACATGGTTCTTACTAAGAGTACTATAAAAGTTTTTAGATCATCAGCAAGTAAAACTAACGTTGTCCTTTAATCTACTCGACATTCAACCTTAGGGTGGCAAACCATTTTTTTAACTGACCGTACATAAAGGCAAAGCACCTCACGCATTATACGACCAAAATAGCGACAAGTGATGAAGTGACTGCAGGCTACCAAGTAGAAAACTTAGTTTCTATATACAACTTAGGTGATACAGTCATTGATGATGAGCGTGGTCATCTAGCGTGTGAAGAATGTGAAGATGCTGCGATTTTAAATCTTTTTTAAATATAAAAAAAAAAGACGAGAGGCATAGGCGTAGCCAGCTTCTGGCCTAGAAAGGAGGCCAAGTCAGATTTTTATGTCGAATCGTCCGCGTCTATTTTGTTATACTCATTACCCAAATACACCTAAATACAATGATAATTATCTTCTAATATATAAAAATCAATGCCACTTTCCGTTGTTATTTTATAACTCAAGAACGGCTGAACCGATTTGGCTAATTTTAGTCTTGAAATATTCGTGGGTGTCCAATAAAATTTTAAAGGATGAGAAAATAGGTGCAGCTGGAACGGGAAAAATATGGCAGTACGAAGTTCGCCGGGACAGCTAGTAAACTATAGATGCGTTGTTCGCAATCTAAAATGACAAGAAAAAAATAGGACAATTGTCCTTATTTTACGCACTAATCTATGGCCACCTGTTTACTTCATCTTCAGACTCTGAATACCATGTAATACTAGAGTGTTTACCTAGACAAAAGAAATAAGCCCAAGCTCGATGCATTTATCTTGTTTAATTTAAGAATTCCTATGGCCGCCTTCGTTTTCCATCATCAGACCAGTTCCAAGGTGCCATAGTAACATCAAATAATTATCCACGACATCCAAGGCTTATTTGTAAGCCCAATCTCGATAACTTTATCTTCTTTAGTTCAAGAGTTCCTACAGTCACTTTTCTACTCCATCTTCAAAACCTGACTGTCATGCATGTAACAAAAGACAGTTATCTAAGACAAAACAAATGGGCCCAAACTGACCGAATTTATCTTGTGTAGTTTAGGAGTTCCTATGGCTACCTTCTGATTCCATTTTCTGACGCTGAATACTATGTAAAATAGAGTGTTTCGCCAAGACAACACAAATGAGCCCAAACTAGATGGATTTATCTTGTTTCGTTTAGGCGTTCCTTATGATCCCGTGTTAGTGGAGGCTGGGTGAGGAATATCCGCCAGTTTTCAAAGGCAAGGGATCGGCGCAGGAGTGTGGCAGCTATCGCGTTATAAAGGTAATGATTCACACCATGAAGCTCTACCAGAGGATAATCGACTCCCAGATCTGACAGGAGAGTGCACTCTCAGAGTGTCAGTATGAGTTTCGTTCCGGTCACAGGAACATGGATCCGACGTTTGCCCTAAGGATTCGCGGAGAAATACAAGGCGAAGAATACGCCTCCACATTTTCTTTTCCTAGAAATGCAGACGACCTTCGACTGTATTCCTCGTGCGATAATCTAGTGAGCACTGCGGTCTAAAGGCGTTCCGCTTACATTGACACCATCCGAGTTATATACCACGATTCCGGTTCCGTGGTTCGGACCCCTGTCGGCGACATGCAAACCGGATCCATCACTGTCGTGGTATACCAAGGATCCTTCCTTAATCTTTACTTGTTCAGCGTAGCAGTAAATGTTCTGTCGGACAGCATCAGAAACTCTGACAGCTTCACTCTTCAGCAACAGGATGTTCATGTATCCTTAATGGTAATGATATCGCGCTGATGGACACGGACAGGAGCAGATTGGTGCAACATGTGAAAGTGTGGAAGGAGGCGCTTGAGAACGGCAGTCTGAAGCTATATGTAGAGAACTAAACTCACACCCGTCCGCATAGGCGATGACTTAGTCGAGTACACGAACCAGGTTGAGTAACTGACTTCACGTGACCAGTGAAATCGATTACGACATCAAGGCACGTTTTGCCGCCGCATGGGTCAAGCGGAAAACGACTGGCGTCACATTCAACCCTAAAATGCTAGTTACATTGAAGGGACAGGTCTATAAAACGATAATTAGGCCTATCTTTTACATGGAACGACATACGCAGGCGCTACGTGTCACGGACATGAAAATGCTGCGGTGGATCTGCGGAGACACACGTAAAGATCGCGAGAGGAACTCTCGCATCCACTGCAGCCTTCATGTCTGTGACATCGCAGATAGAGGGCAAGAAAGTCGCCTTCGCTAGTGCGGTCACGTTTTACGAATGCTAATGCTAATGGCAATGGCGCCCCCACCGGGTCCAGACGGAAAGGGTAGGTGCAAGAAGTCCTGGATTGACGTCGTGGAGGGTGAAATGCGCGTGCGAATAGTCTCACTACAATCACGCTCAAGATCGTATGAAGTGGAGGAGTAAGAGCCGGTAGACGAACGAAGCGTCCGAAAAATGGTTTGCTTATTTTGAACGGACAACTTGCCTAAAAATAGGTACCATGCAACATTTTGCCAGGGGTTTATTCAAAAGTCAGCTCAGATAGTTTATACTTTGATTATTCAGCATTAAAGTCATACATCTTCTGCTAGGATTCCAGGGGGGGGCGGCTGCCATAGAAAGTATTTTTTTGCAAACTATTCAATTCGAGTGACAAGTCAATGTTGGTTTTGTGCGCGCTTATTAATATTTCTTAAAATCAGGGACTCTCAAAAATTATTCAGTCCACAGCGCATTTAGTTTTAGTGTCTATTTGGAATATGTAGAGTGGATGTAATTGTGCTTGACGAATAGTGCATGCGAAGATACGATTTCAGCGCGCGCTCGCGCCCCCCCGGTCCTCGCGCCCTAGGCTATAGCCTAATTAGCCTAAGGGTTAATCAGGCCCTGGATACTAAAATTAATAATTAAACTAAAGATATGCATGCTATGGTCTCACTGCTTGGGATGGCGAAGACCCTGCTAATACAGAACCGAACGCTGTAAACCGGGTCCAGGCTGAGTCTTGAAAACGACCGGAACAGGGAACTTGATGCTATTGATAAAGTCTGGACCAACTTTGATTAGTAGTTCCAGAGAAATATGAATATAAATGGTACAAAAAATAAGTAAGGTCAAGAAATTGTATTCTATTGTATCATTTTTGGAATTTGGAATTCATCATTCATTAGTCCCGGTTGCAATCCTTAAACATTGCATTTTGGAGCCCGGAATCCAGCCAGCTCTTGCCTTTGCCGGCTTGTAGATGAGATTGGTTTGGCATATGGCCTCATAGGCCTTGTTAAAGCGCCATGCACCTGTTCAGTAACCAGTATTCACTTTAATTAACGCAAAGAACGGAAAAAACCTATCCATTTTCCATAAAAGAATATCGTTAGGTATTTTATCTGTCTCCATTTAGACGCCTGTTCTTCATAGATAAGCTTAAAATATACCTGCGGGACCATAGATGGATTACTTATCGTTGAGCTTCAACTTTATCTTCACGAGCCTTCCAATTTAGGAGAATGAGGGCGCAGTAAAAATGATACGGAGACACAAATTCTTATGCACTTCCTCACTTCGAAATATTTTTATACAAATAATCATCGATATATATATTAACATCAAATAATATAGTAAAAAAACTACGGTCCGGTTGTCCACGATGACACTTTTCATCAGCAAGAATTCAACATCATAAAAATAGTGACAATACCTTCATCACCTCAGCGGTCGCACCTCGGAGCCCGAAATCCGCTTTCCGTCATTTCCTTCTCCACTTTGCACGGAGTTGGGCTTCCTTGCCAGTGAGACCAGTGGCCCGCAAGCGAGTATTGACAACATACACGGTAATGGTCATGAATATTTGAAAATATCATTGCATTCTACAGATTTCCTTCATAAAATGTTTCATTCAATGTTCGCTTGTGGAATGCAATAAAGTTGTTCAATATACCTGTAATTGTTATATCATCTTATTCATCCTGAAGATTCTGTTTCTATTTATAATTACTCGCATAATTATCATCTACCTGCCCTGTTCCTAAAAAAATTGGGATCCTCTCGATGTCTCGTACTTTTGACCCTGGTCAAACCAAACGTCTTAACATCCCCTCGAATTATTTCCAAACCTGTACTCCAATTGTAGGTAGATACATATATTCACACCTGTAAATTCATGAAGGGGTAGGTAGAGGTATACCCACATTTCTCTAACTATGATTTTCGGTCCCACGTAATATGGGGCGAGTTATTGCCATATCAAGCGGGCACTTCGCCGTGGGGTTTTTGAAGCACGCGGTCCACTTGATGGAAAGTGGTTATACGCCCCGGCTATGGACGTATGCAACACCAGGTGTTACACTCGTATTGCCGACCCTGAAGAAATCTTCTAATGTCCTTTTTAAAGAACCCCATATTGTAGTCGCTTGGGAAAATCACAGCAGAGAGTTCATTTCACAACTGTCTGTATGTTCCCTGTCGGATGGGGAACAGCCCTATCCCTTAGCCTTCTACGACACCCACAGGAAGAGATGGGGAGACCCTATTCTACTCCATCGGGAACCAACACTAGTTAAATCAATATATTAGGCTTAAACACATCAAGCGTCTATTTCAATCGTTTCCTCATTCTCAACGCGACAGTTGGACGTTGCCCAAACGGTATTGCAACATCGTGACGTGACGTAACATTGTTTACGTTTTTATACATTACTAGCTGTTGCCCGCGGCTCCGCCTACGTGGATGTTGGTTATCGCGACCAAACATAGCTTATGTCCTTTCCTAATCTAACTGTGTACTAAATTTTATCAGGTTATCTTTGAAAATGACGAACTTAATGTTGAACTTGTGCAGAATTAATAACTTTCTTTCTTTCTTTATACAAAACTTTCGTCCTCTATTTGAACCCCTGTAGCACCTTTTTTTGCAATAAAAGGTACCCTATCTCCTTCCCAAACTCTAGTCCATCTTCAAATTTCATCAAAATTGTTTTTTTGAATCACCCAGAAACAAGACGGAAGGTTAGTGATAGGTTCATTGAGAGAAGTAGCGCAAATTCCTCTGGATCTCTCTCTACAAACCTATTTATTCTAAGTTAGAAGACTAAGGAGCGGACTAGATTAGGCAAGCAATGAAACTTCATCGATGCAAGTTATTCGTCTAGCTTTTGTCTTTTTTTTGTTATCGTGCAAAAATCCTCACGGTTACCTCCGCCGAAGGAAATTATGTCGGACTCAATGCGACTAAAACGCACGCCGTCTGTGGGCCGTCTCTAGACTTATCCATTCTCGAAGAAATGAAGAGTTTGAATTTAAATTTGCTGAATATCATTCCGGAAGCTCGTTGAACGGTTACTGTTTAGTAAAGAGGTTAGGTTATTGATTAAACGGTTTATTAAGCTAGTTGGCTGCGACATTGATATACAATCGTTAATATTACAAACAGACACTCAAATTGATTTATTTTTATAGATGTGTAGACGTCAAATAACAATAAATAACACAGGTTATAAGATTTGTACATGTTAAATGTCGCCAGCACCTCTCGATCTCGATGTATCTCCGGATTTAGCCCATCATGACTCACAGTATCGCATCTAAATTTATTTCGTCTGCCCTTTACGTTTAAGGATTATTTCTACTTATGTCCGCCATGTTTGATGGCTTTATGGGGACTGTTTTAACGGTAAATAAACATTAGAATTAAACTGGTATGATTATACATTTGTAAAAGTGTTTTTAATGGCTGAGGAAGTGTATTTAAGACAGGCGCCATGTTTTGTTTTAGGCGGGAACTACAGCAACAAGAAGTGAAATTTTAGAGTAATTAAATAAAATTCAAGAGAATATTTTGCAGTGTCTGTGGTATGACAGTAAAGTAGTTTTGCTTTGGCAAAATCGAGGCTCTGATTTCATTAGAATTTCGTGACAATTTTTTCGATCTCTTTGGGGTAAGCGCGGGGCGCGACGGCGGAGGTGCAACAATCAACCAATCATAGATTAAATTATACTAATCACGGGCTCAAAGGGCCTAGCGTCATTGGTGGATTAGTCCTTTTATAGGTTTTGATTGGCCAGTTAGTGCACAATGCGCGAACTTTTTGACATTTGCTTACGAAGTTAGCTGGTCATCCGCATGAAGTGCTTACGAGGTGATTGAACCACCTTGGGTTTCTTTTTCATACGATGATAGCTTAAAACACCGGAGGTGTCATTATAATGTTCCTACATTTTAGAATAGTGGATGAATCTAGTTAATTAATTTACTTTTAAAAACGGATGTAATTATTACTTGCAAGTCTTGCAACCCGTTCACCATACTTGTTCTATGTACATTCGTGAGACACGCGATTTATTAAAAAAAATGCTCCACCGAGTTAAGTACTTCTATTCTCCATAGGATTCTTGTTGCGACTTTTTTATGAAAACATATTATAAATTAAACAAATAAACTAAACCAACTGACTACCTAGTGGTTATTAGTCTTTAAAATGTTTCGAAACCCTCGAGCCTTTGCAATTGCGTAGAGATGTGGCATCTTTGGAGGTATTTTACCGTCTCTACCATGGTGAATGTTCTGATGAGCTCTTCCAATTAATCCCACCCTCTCCTTTCCTACATAGGACAACACGTGCAGGGCTTAGATGCCACCCGCATACGGTGCAGAATATTCCATCGAGAACCAAGCGGTTCGGCGACTCCTTCTTCTGCCGCACCATTAAGTCTTGGAATTTCTTACCAGTTCACGTGTTTCCCTCCTCCTACAGTCCCGGGTCCTTTAAGCGGGGCGTGAAAAAGCATCTGATGAGGCCGTCAAGCTGAGTGCCTCCATTGTAACATGATACGTGTCTGTAATGGTGACCCTCTTTTCAGAGACTTTGCCTTCAGCTTACCATCAGGCGAGGCGAAGTCAAATTGACGTGTCCTATATAAATAAATAAAAAACAGAAAAATATTAATAAACTGAGTTTGTAAATGAAACATACTAAAAAGGCACATCAAGATTGTTTGCTTTAGTTAACCAATTTGTTCTCTTTTCTGGGGAAAGATGGGGACGCCGTAGTTCCAAACCCGGGGGGCCTGCTATGGCCCTGGGTCAGTCGGGGTGTGTGAGGAATCTGCCAAAGGCCCCGGCAGCTGATGGCCCGAGGCTGTTGTGCTGTTTTGGTTCGTTCGAATCGGATATAACTACACCCGCTGCCTCCACCAGTGCAATTCTCTATTATAATATATAATATAATTTTGATAGAGATTGTCATTGGTCAGACTGTGTGACGTCACTGAAAATCGACCAATCACAATCTATATATCAAGGCTGTCGCAACGCTGTGCTCTACGCTGTAAGCTTAGAGAAATGTACAACACCTTGGGGAATGCATGGGGATTTCTGCACGTAAAAAAGTACCAATGACAATATACTATTACTAGAATAGCTCATCATCATCCACCTTGCGATAGTCCCGGTCCAACCGCGCTTCGGCTGAACTTCGCCATTTTCCGTAAAGCGACTACCATCTGACCACCCTTGGCGATATCGAATTACTGCACCAGTTAAACCAGTTGTTGGATTTTTTAGAGCTCCAACCACCTGTAACAACGGCTATAGATGTTCGGTTGCATTGCAACCGGGACCAACGGCTTAACGTGCTCACCGAGGCAGTCATTGCTTAAAAACAATCTCAACGAATCCGTTCAGTACATATTCATTTCTCTCTCTCTCTCTCAGTGAGAGATGTACGAAAATAAAATCAACGCTGCATTTCTCGATGTGCATCCATGTTTTTTTTTAGCGTCTAATTTCGTCCGCGGCGCGATCCCAGTATGCGCAAGAACACCGCGCCGTTCTAAACTCAAATCACAAATTACCGCCAATACGCCATCTTGGTAAATATTTGGCTTCCATTTTGAAAATATTAATCGAATATTATGAAAAGCTTTTTGTTAATAACTGTTTTAGAGAATACTAATTTGAGTGACTAATTATTTTGGTTTTATTATTTTTAAGAGCGAAATTGGGTCCTGTATCGTGTCGGTCAGAGATAATTTCCGTGACTTTTTAATTTGTGAGTGACAAGTGATTTTTACTTGACTGTGGTGACAAATAAACATTTTCGTTTAATAAAAAAAACTGTGTTAAAAAAGTGTTTGTGTCATATGATATTCTCAAGATAAAATGGGTAAAAAGAAGAAAAATGGTGCTAAAAAGGGGGGGAACCGATTCTTCCGATGGATGAGAAGGTAAAATAATAATATAATAAAGATTTTGTTGTAAATATAATAATTAATACTTAACAACTGCAAAATATTATGAAGAAAATGTGTGATTTTTCTAACAAACTGATGCATGATGTTTTTCGTAATAAATTTTGTGTTTTGAATACTAAATTGATTTATTGTACTCTAAAATTAACTAACTTTCCATAAAACGCACGTAGGTAGGTATGTATTATACCTAAGTAACTAGTTGGAATACCTACCTGCTATGTGTTACCCACAAATATTCGTGGTGTTACCACTATGATTTTTTTTTAATAACTGCCTACGTAGTACCTAGTACGTCAGACCATAGATATCAAATTCTATAAATATGCCCTTCGCGCCATTATGCACTCCCAGCATCACACCAATAATATAAAGGCCGCTTCCCACCGTCCGCGATTCTGCGGATCATCACGCACAGCCGACGATCGCGGACGGCAACGCACGCAGACAGGGCTCTTCCAACGGTGCGTGTTGGTCTGTGTAGATCTTTTGATAACTTCATTTCAAAATGCAAAGTGAAAGAGAAACGTGTCGTCGCTTCAGCCGCGGCTGTGGTATTAATTAACAATTACCAAATTATGCGATCTAGTAAAAGTAAAAAGAAACCACGTCGCTGGTGGATATCAGCATACAACAAAATGTCGTTTAACGTAAGTGTAGGTACATAGACATACCTATATCTAATTTTATTTATTTTTTGTTTTGTCACCCACAGCAGTGGAATCACGGTAGAAAATTACCGAATGACATAAAATACTCCTTGTCCTGTGATCCTACCGGTGCGCGGTGGGATTATGATTCGGAAAATGATCGCGCCGCACCGCACCTTTGAAGTTACCGCCTCGCGACGGATACCGGCGCACCGCCACGGACGTCCTCTGCTACCACGGACAAGACCCTTCCCACGGTGTGCCGTGCGAGCTGGTCCGCGTCCGTCCGCGATATCGCAGACCGTGGGAACCGGCTATAACACATTCGATTTCAAACAAATAATTTATTACAATTTTCATTGCGTGATTGATATTATCACTGTACGCGGGCGCGAATATATTTACTCTATATGGGTACATACTAGAAGCGATTGTAGCATTTTTATGTAATAAACCTTAACTATGGTCAAGTGTCCGTAAAGTTCGTCCATAGCTCATATTTTTCGCAACATTTTCACTAACATTAACAACACGCAACACAACATAATTATAGAGATTTTCATCTCTATGGTTTGGTAGGTACTTCTTGTTAAATATTTGGCACTCTGGGTCGGCTGGGTACGAGAGATATGTCACCTCCAATCCAATCTCCAGCCAATCTCACCTCCGACAACTTACGACCCACAGACGTGCGTTTTAGTCGGTTCGACTCCAATATAATATAACCACACTCACAGGCTCCAGCGGCGGATATCCGAGGGGGGCTAACTCACCTCCGGCAACTGATGGCCAGAGGCGGCCGTGCGGATTTGGTCGGGCCTAGTCCGATACAACCACCCTTGATGGCAACAAAAGAGGGGAGGGGTATTTGTGGTGATTTTGCACACGTAATAAGAGAAGCCTGAGTAGTTATTCATAAACAGGAGGGTGCTGTGCCGAAGGGTGAAAATTTTGAAAAGGAAAACCGGTAGATTTTTATTACCTGGATCTGGTTCGTCAGGCACCATGCGATCCTATATTTTCTCTGTAATCCTATATTTCCTATATTTTCTATATAATCCTATATTTTATCTATATTGCTTTTGCCAACTTCACTATATTAATACTTGCTTATAAGCATTGATGTACTCGTAGTCTCACAAGTAGGATAAAGGTGGGAGGACAGGAAAGGGGTGGGCATAATAAGATATGATTCCGTAGCCGACCGCATACGACAACTGCCGACGCACGCAGTAGATGCGCGTTATTCATTGCGGTTTCTCAATGGCCTCCTTTATCCGTATCGGAGTTTGACAAGTAATGGGTACGCTGTATGTGCTGCATGCGTCGGCAGATGCGGTCGGCTTCGAAATCATACCTGTTGTACGCGGTCACCCAAATATCTATAGATCCACGGGCCTGCTTGAAAAAAGGCTCTGAGGATGGTCGGTGTACAGACACCGACCATTGACCCAGGGCCATATTTTTTGTTTTCGAGATGGCCCCACGGGTGTCGCCTTGCGACCCTAATTTCAGGACAAACTATTTTATTCTGGGACTTTGAAAAACCTCTATTTTAGATTTTTTTATAGTACTTAGGTCACAGACAAGCAAACGGCCCTCCTGATGGTAAGTGGTTACCGTGGCCGTGGCCTATGGGCGAGTGTCCCACCAGGGGAGTCATACTCGTGTTGCCGACCCTGTAAGAACAGAGAGATTTTGTGCCGTCAGCGCAAAAGATAAGTAGGACAAAGCCTTTGGTTTTCCCACTGACAGCACAAAACCCTACCCACTACAGAGAGGGTGGTATTCTCGAGTGCTGGGAGGTGACTGTCCCAGATCTCCCCACCTCGATAACGTGTGTTATTGTATAACATTATTACAACACACAGGAACTCTGTTATCACCGCCTTATCAGCGTTGATAACAATCCATTGAACTTAAAGCTGCTCCAATAAGCAGAATCGGTATATCGATTTTTTGTTGAATTCGGTAATATATTCCATTTTTATTTCATGGTGGTTCCCGGCAGAGTACAATTTGGGCCACCCCATCTCTTCCCATGCGGCGTCGTACAAGGCGACTAAGAGATAGGGCTGTTTAACATCAGACAGATATATACAGCCCAGACAGCTTCATGCAAGGCTCAAGTCAACAATACTCGTAGTGCCAGGAATACGGCAATGGTTATGAAACTTTTCATGTTTTATATTTAGGTCAAACAAAATTGCAACTGGAATATGCCAACTATCCGGAAACTCAGCTATAAATCCAGCCAGAAGTGATTTTATGTTGGAAGCGAGCCACACGGAGTCATTTAGCTGTTTCGAATTGGCATTTTCGTTGAATAGAAAAGTTAAACTCCAATTATTGGAGTTTAACTTTTAAGTTTTTGTATTTGATGATGTATTTCGTGGACATCTTGTTAAAGACAGTTAATTATGGCCGAAGCGGTTAATTAGATACCTAGACTGTTCACCTGCATTCAATCAAAGAGCTTAAAAAATGTCCCGTTCGTATAATGTCCCTGTCGCATAATGTCTCTTTTGCACAATACATAGTACGTTCGCAAAATGTCCGTTTCGCACAATGTTCCGTTCGCATATTGTTACTATCGCATAATATCCCGTTCGCATAATATCCTTTTCGCTCAATGTCCCCTTCGCATAATATCCATTTCGCAAAATATTTCATAATACTTAATTAGTGAAATAAAAAATGTATTTACTATGTTTTTTGTTTTCAACTATTTTCTGCAAAGATTTTTTGAATATTTTCTGTTTACTTTTATGGCCGCTCTACGCGTTGGCCTACACCTGTTGGCGAACTTGTAGACTGTACATTAGAATTAGTTAAAGAGGATGAAACTCAGGCGAATTTATTAGATTTTTAATTGTGACGAATCTTCGCTGTGGCAAGTTTACCAGTCCAAAGCCGGGCACTAAGTATATCCTTATATTTATAGAATCAAAGAACCTACCTAAAATTGGAATTTTGGCAACCTTTAATAATTCTACGTAGGCGACTGGCGCATTGTGGGTCAGGTTGCGACAGGTTTGGGGTCTACCCACGCATAGATTAGCATTTTTAGGTACCACTAAGGACGATGACCTCTAAAACGATTTAATATAATGACATTGAAGGCCTCCTGTATTCACTATCAGCCCCCCTAGACAAGTGGCAATTCGTTAACCGGTGTATTGTAGAATTTAATGATGAATGTATGGGTTTGACACGTATTTTGACATTTATGACAGTCGTCAACGTATGTCCATCCCATACATACATACAAACACGCCCTTATCCTCGGAGGGTTAGGCAGAAGTGAATTAACACCCATATTTCACCAATCATTGTATTAGGTCCCACGTAATAGGGGGTGAGCCTATTGCCTGGCACTATTGTTGACTCGAGCCATGTATCAGGCTGATTCTGGGCTGTATATATCTGTGTGTATGATATTAAACAGTTCTATCCCATAGTCGTCTTGTACGATACCGCATGGGAGGAGATGGTGTGGCTCAAATTCTATTCTGCCGGGAACCACGCCATGGGGGCCATACATTGATCAATCTATTATATTCTACAGAAGTATTGCCACTTGTCTAGAGGGGCTAAGCGCCATTCGCTATTGCATCCGAAACTTGCACTCTTTGCAATTTTTGGAGCCTGGGATCCGATCTTCTGCTATTCCATTATTACCATTATTGGTACCTATGGTTGATTTTATGGAAGTCTTGGCCTGTCTGCGGCTTGACCAACAAGCAGGTGAGGCTGGTTGAAGACCAAAGGACCTTAAGAGGATCTCGTATAGACCTCATGTGCTAGTTAACTTAAGCTGGGTCCACATTTGTAGCATTTCTGTGTATCGTATCTCCTTCGCGTGGCCTCAACGCGTGTCATGATCGCTAGTTTGGACACAAGATGATACCCGTTAACAATACACGCCGTATCTGATACAGCCCGATCTGCACTAAACGCGTATCTTATACATCATTACAGCATTTATTAAGCATCATCGCACGTGACTGTACAAAAACAGTGCATCAAGCAAGCGTCAGTTTATCGCTCAAGAATGCACTCCTATTGTTTTTATGGAAGCCAGTCCTACGATCTATGATGCTCGGGAAAATCAATCCGGCTCGAAAGACCATTTTATGTTATTGCAATTAAGGTTCACTTTGCAACTGGGATACTTTTTTAATGAATAACAAAAAACGTTTCGCTTTGATGTGATTTATTGGCAACTAAAATTAGCCTTATAACAGGTGTTGGATGCAAAACTATTTTTGTGTCGAACTGTACCTTGGAGTCGTTTTTCGTAATTACCCCACACACAATAATTTTCCAATCACTTGTTCTACGACTGAAGCGTGAAATCGTCGAGTTTTTTACTAGGAAATATTAGAAACTATTACGGCAATTTGTTAAGCTCTATATCAGGAGAAAATTATTATTTGTTGTTTCAACAACTTGTCTTTTAGTCGTCAGTAACTTAAAATTGCTTTTTATAGTGTGCATCAAGATGGCGGATCTATAAAATGGCGTCACTATAAAAAATACTACGCTCGGGACTTATATCGTGGACCTAAAGTGTGCTCAAAATGTACTTTATACGCGCAGTACCTATACGTTTCTTGGGTGTCTTTTGAGGATAGCACGTGGTACTACTGCGATGGATGACCTTGTATTGTACTATTAACGCTAAACAAAACAGTCCCCAAAAGGTTCAGGCAGTAAGAATGTTAAGAAGTCAAGACGGCTCATAGTGCTCGTGCGCAAATTCCTTTCTACTCGCTACTTACTTAAATTAAGGCAATATATTTTTGGTACTCAAAATTTTAGATCTGCCGCCAAATACGGTAGTAGATCTGTCGCCAAATATATCGAATAATGTCCGCTGAAATCGACACCGCGCAACTTGATATGGATAAATATAGGTTAGTAGAGATTTGTGGAGGTCTCGCAGTAACCTCCGCCGATCTCTTGTGTTAGGTTACTTGTGATAATGCTATTGATATACCTCGGGACACGTATCTTGGACCTAAATCACGAGACAAACGAGGCCGCCATGGCCTCGTTTGTCGAAACGAGACCCTAGCGCGCGGATTGTTTTGTAATAATCTACGAGTATGCTTGGTGAATTTGTAGCACCACGTGCTATCCTCAAAAAACACCCAAGAAACGTGTACTGCGCATTTTGAGCATATTAAAGGTCCAAGATATAACTATTTCCTGGCTATAATAATAATAGTTTCGATTCGCCTCGTCGCTTCTCAAGCGACGTCGATCGGTCGTCGTTGTCAGGACCCCGTCGACGTCGCTTGAAACAACATTGGGTTCCGCAAAATAGTCTTCTAGTCCTGCAGCATGATCCACTATTTTCCGGGCAAACCCTATTACTTATTTATATCTTAAATCACACCCTATATTTTATTGTTTCCACCTCCGCCGCCATGACACTTACCGGTTTATCAAATTTTTGAACAAACAATTTACTTAATCGAAGTGCAACATGTCCTTGAAGTGACGAAGCATCGACTCCTTGATCGAATACCGCTGGCATTGTGTCCCGGCCGGTGCGAGGCGCGACAGGACACACAAACAATGAGATGACATAAGACGCATAATTGTCTATTGTACTGCATCCGTTCAAAAACTATCGGCGATAGGGTTGACAGCGAAAATATTTGTAATTTTTATGTAGATATTTTTACAAGAAAAAAAGAGTTTTTTTATTGTCCTGTCGTTCTATTTGTTTGTTCCGGGTAATGCACATGTGAACCTGAAGAAACTGACTGAACAGATTTCTTATCTTATCTTAAGTTATCTTATCGCAAGTTTTTGGTAAGTATATTAATGTTTATACTTTTCAGCACTAGATACTTTACTGAGCAACTCGGGTTCATTCAAAATTTTCTTGTAGAATTCTTCGCAACTCATATTTTAAAGGTTGTATTGAATCATTAACTATGATCTAACTGAGGGTATATACAATCTGATTCGATCTTTTGTCCATTGTGCTCCCATTAGAGAAAACACTCTTTCCACATTTGCGTTTTGAGCCTGGATAGTAAAAATAAACTCGCAAATACTCAAAAAACGGACAGTCTGGAGATTGTGAAGCTTTTAAAAATCTAAGTGTCCGGAGTTTTATCGAAATGTCAGGCTTTTTGTCAGGACTTTTCAGATTTCTAAATGGTAACCCTGAACGCAAGCCACTTTTGTTTTAGAAAAAAGTATTAGGCGAAAAAAAAACACCCGCGGATGAGGCATAGATTTTTTATATGCCATTTGGGTGGCAGACAGGCATACAGCCCACCTGATGGGAAGTGGTTACCGTGGTCTACTGACGTGTGCAACCTCAGGCTATTATAATCATCTTTTAGGGCTTCGTGGTATTCGAATTATA
Organism: Eilema depressum; assembly: GCA_914767945.1. Classification (NCBI taxonomy): domain Eukaryota; kingdom Metazoa; phylum Arthropoda; class Insecta; order Lepidoptera; family Erebidae; genus Eilema; species Eilema depressum. Next base: position 6,872,948 of record OU612040.1, read on the forward strand.
GAAGAGTAAATCATCAAATTTTAACGTTTATAAGTGCTGTTGCCCTAAATGAATAAAAGTATTAAAATTTTAAATATACGATACGTCAATTAGACTCTACCTCTCCTGATGGTAAGCTAAAGGTAAAGTTTCAGGAAAGAGGGTCACTATTACAGACACGTACCATATTACAATGGTGGCACTCAGCTTGACGGCCTCATCAGATGCTTTTTCAAGCCCCACTTAAAGGACCCGGGACTGTAGAAATAGGGAAACACGTGAGCTGGTAAGGAATTCCAGGCCTTAATGGTGCGGTAAAGTAAAGAGTCACCGAACTGCATAGTGACAGCCCTATTCGTATATTTGTCATTAGAGTAGGCTTCGCCGCCTATATTTATTTGCATGTACTTGATAGGTGCGTATATTTTTGGGTTATGAGTTAAATATATACCCGAGGTTTAATCAACGGAATACTTGATCTAAATCCACCTTTAGAAGGACAGAGACATTCTGTATTTATTTTTATATGACGTCACCATAGTTTCAAAGCTTTTACTTGAGTAGAATTCCGCTCTGTCACACGCCACACCTTTAGAACAGAAAGATAAAAGGCTTTTATGGTTATAATATGGGTACTGGTCTAGGTGTGGTTCGTCTTATCAACTGCGATATGTTTTGTATAGGCGTATACCTCGAGACAAATATCTTGAACCTAAAATGTGCTCTGTAGTAAGTACACGTTTCTTGGGTGTCTTTTCAGGATAGCACGGGGTACTATTGTGGTGGATGAGCAGAAAAAAATCCGCGCGCGCCAGAGCCTCGTTTGTCTTGTGATTTAGGTCCAGGATACGTGTCCTGAGGTATACCAGTCCATGGCCGCCATGGTACGGTGACCTAATTTGTCAATTGACATAGCCGCCAGGAAATTCGGCTTCTTAGAGATTATTACGTTGGTGGTTTATAATCCTTTCCGTACATGATGATTTAATCCTATCAAAAGTAGGTGAGCTGGAAAAAATGGGTGGCTTGCGTGAAAGAGGCCATAGTAAGGTGTGGTTACATGTGATAGATTGACTTAGCACGGTTGACTTGGGGGGTAAGTTGGTGAATGCGTTACGCGAACGTTCTTCGGAGAGCACGTTAAGCCGTCGGTCGCGATTGCCATAAGAACATCTATGGCAGTCGTTACGGGTAGTTGGAGACCTAAAAAGTTAAAAAACAACGGTCTAGCTGCAAAAGCTTCGATATCGCCTAATGTCACCATTGGGTTGTGGAGGTCAGGTGGCAATCGTTTCACGGAAAATATCGAGGTCTAGCCAAATCCGTAGTTAAGACTGGTAAAGCGGACCCCTGATTCCGAGCTGAAAGCTTCGGATGGGATTGGAAATTACCGCTAGGAAGAAAGATAGACTACAGAAATCTTAGTACCTACATATAAAGATGTTCCAGTTAACAAAGTTTGCGAGAACAATGCGATACGCACATTCCACGCAAACAGCTCTCATTATACAAAGATTAATTCACGAATTAACTCTATGAAGGTCTAATAAAGCAAACATCAGTACAAAGTCGCAGGAAGTCATCCATTTACTCAACAATGTGTTTGTTAAAAGGATTATGATAAAGAACGAGTCGCCATTTTGGTTTCTACGAGCTAATTTTGCGTTAATACATATTTCGAGTAATTGAAAAAAAAAATTGAGTAGATAAAAAGAAACGTTACCAAAAAACAATATTTTATAGTTACACTAGCTGACACGGCGATTTCGTACCGCCATATTTTCCACCCGCGTGGTATTCTGATCCCGATTTATCAGTGTTTCTCTACAATAATCCGCGTGGATGTCGTTAATCGCGTGGTGTTATAAATTTTGTGCAGAGAATTGCGCGTTGAACGCTGATTAGAGGACCTTTATTTTTTAAAGGAGGTAGGACACGACGGTATATCCGTCCCAATCGAGCAGTCCGACTGGGGAAGTACCTCCGCCCTTCATAAGATCGTGGCTTAATAACCTCGTGTTATGTTTCCGACGGTGAGTAGGGTAGCCAGAGCTCATTGGAGAGATTTTGTGCTGTCAGTGGGAAAACCAAAGGCTTTGTCCTACTTATCTTCTGCGCTGACGACACAGAATCTCTCTGTTCTTAGAGCACAGCACGAGTGTGACGCCCCTGGTGTTGCACTCGCCCATAGGCCACGGTAACCTCTTACCATCAGGTGGGCCGTGTGCTTGTCTGCGACCTAAGTAGTATATATAAAAAAAAAGGTTAGATACTGTGCTCGCCTCTCTATTCGGCCATCTATTTCACTCTGTATTCCACTCTCTACTCGACGTAATACTTCACTCTGTATTCGCTTCTCTACTCGATGCCACTATACTCGACTTCACTATTACAGTATGGGATGGGGTACTTCAAGAAAGGTGAGTGTGACGCCCCTGGTGTTGCATACGTCCATAGGCCACAGTAACCACTTTCCATCTGGTGCGCCGTGTGCTTGTTTGCCACTTAAGTGGTATAAAATAATCTTTCTACCTGGATATCTACTCGACTCTCTAGTCTCTAGTCCCCATACCTTAAGAAGGGCAAAGGTAGAAAAAGAAGTCGCCAACTTCTTCTTCCACCCTCTCCTTCTCCTTTCCCGTTGTATCTCTTGTCTACTCAACACTATAAACTTCACCAAGCTCTTACTTATCTTTGCGTGAAAAACGATTTTGTAACGGATCTTAAGACTGTACCGATATCTATTTCATAATGACAAATTAGAAATTAAAAAAATAATTACAACATACCGGTTCGGATATATCGGTAGTTTGAAACCAAACGATAGCTTGAATTTAAACGCGAGAACGCCATCTAGTTATGATTCTGGTACTAAATCATTAAAATTAAAATTTTAATTTCATGATTAAAAACGTATTGGTTTGCATAATTGTGTATGTAAAAATAAAATCTATAACTTTACATACTTGCCCGGATGTAATAAGCTATAAAAATTGACCAATAATATTATAAAGCGCCATCTATATTGCCGCTCATATTCCGTGTAATATCAATATTGTTCACAACTCCGGTTCTACTCAACCGATTGCGATGAAACAAACGTAAGATTTTAAGTCTGAGCAAGCTCTTTCTAACAAAAAAAACTGCATCAAAATCCGACCAGTAGTTTTTGCGTCCATCGCGGACAAACAGACAAACAGACAAACAGACAGGAAATTCAAAAAAAATATTTTCGTGTTCAGTATCGTTAACATAACATAACCCAAGTAATTTTTTTTAAATATCTCCAATGTACAGACACGACCACTTTACAATTATATAATAGTATAGATATAAACCTTCCTTTTGAATCACTCTATCTATTAAAGAAAACCGCTTCAAAATCCGTTGCGTGGTTTTGAAGATTTAAGCATACATAGGGACGGGCAGACAGCGACAGCGACTTTGTTTTATAATATGTAGTGATGATGATGATACATTAACTCACGCCTGTAAATACCTTAAGGCGTAGGCAGAGGTGTATAAACACCCACATTTCGCCAACTATGATTTTCGGTCCCACGTAATAGTGGTGAGCCTATTGCCGTCATGGGCTGTATATTTACTGTCGGATAGAGAACAGCCCTATCCCTTAGTCGCCTTCTACGACACTTACAGGAAGAGATGGGGTGGCCCTATTCTACTGCACCGGGAACGAACACGGCGGTTTCGAAGAGTAATATCCGAAATTGAATCACTAGTTAGTCAATTAGTTAGTTAGTTAGTAATACATTATAAATATAGAGCGCGCCTATCAGTCAGGTCTTTGGCACCGAGTGTTAGCAGATACTTTGCGATGGTATAGCGCACCTATAGTGACGTTTCATGCATTACCGAAAATATCAATAGATGCACTAGTTTGTTGTTATGAAGTTTTTTGTTCGATTTGATAAGTATGCATGGATAAAACTTTTGAGGGATAAAATTAAAGGCAAAATACAAAACAATGATGTCATATTGCAGTATTTTTGCGTCATTATTACTACAAATATACGATTTCGTATAAAATTTTGATTTAACATATCGAATTAAATTATTATTTACGAAGTCATTTTGGCGGGTATTGTTTTGCTACTGATTGAGGTTGAGCCAGGAGCCTCGGTACTGTTCGTACCCGTGATAGCAGTTCATACTTGTAAGGCGCGCTCTATAGCAATGTATACTCTAAGGTTAGCCTAGTTTATTTGTTCAATATGAACTGAATGGAGTATCATTTAGATTAGATATAGGTATATTGTGAAAGCTGATAAATAAATGTAATTACGACTTTCAAAATTTAGAATTACTGTTCCTAATAGTTACAATTAGGTATTGCATCAATATAGGAGAAGTAGTTTCGGATATAAAATAAATTAGTGTATGTTTCTCAAGCTACTTATTTAATCAAATTAGACTATTTTGTAATGATTGCTATACATAATCATTTCCTCTTTCCTTCCTTACATTCTCTATTTGAATAATAATATAATCATACAATATATATAGTTCGCGGCAAATATCTTGACCCTAATGACGTCACAGAATATGCTCTATGCGCAGTATGCGATTTTTTGGGTGTCTTTTGGGGATAGTACGGGGTGCTTCGGCGGTGATATAACTCACAATAATCATAGATTATATCAAACCTATCTATGCGCACCAGGGCTCTGTTCCTTGCGCGATTTGCGGCAAATATCTCATGAACTGTACACATCCTGTCCAGTTGAGAATCTGTCCAGATGCACCGGAGGCGTGCAATGCATATAAAAAGAAATTAGCACCACCTAAGTGGTATACAAAAGGAACAGACAAGGGAAGTCGCATTGACGTGCCTCATATAGAACAATTCATACAATTTTGTGATAAACAGACAGTTATTCTTGTTAGTCTGTATACGTATACAGAGTGTGACGTCACTGTCATTTCCCTAGACCTTGTATAAATGTTTGCCGGGTCAGCTATATTTATAAACAAAAGCCGGTCAAGTGCGAGTCGGACTCGCGCTCCGAGGGTTCCTTACAGAATTGTATTCAGGGATGAGCTTATATATCTGTTTTTTTTTAATACTACTTAGGTCGCAGACAAGCACACGGCCCTCCTGATGGAAAGAGGTTACCGTGGCCTATGGGCGAGCGCAACACCAGGGGAGTCACACTTGTGCTGCCGACCCTGTAAGAACAGAGAGATTCTGTGCCGTCAGCGCTAAAGATTAGTAGGACAAAGCCTTTGGTTTTCCCACTGACAGCACAAAATGTCTCCAGTGAGCTCTGGCTACCCTACTCACCGTCGGAAACACAACACGAGGTTATTAAGCCGCGGTCTTCTGTAGGGCGGAGGTACTTTCCCAGTCGGACAGTCGAACTTATGTACGTATAGCACACATCCATGGCGACCATGGCACACATCCATAGCACGCATCTTTCTATATAAGCAACATGGCTGAATCCGTTTCCACCAGTGCTTTTTTTATAAAGGATATTAGCAACCGAAATTACTAATATTCCCGTTAACCCCTCCAGCTAAGCTAAATTGCTTGTGCGAGTGGATTCACGTCGGTAGTGTAATGGCCAGGATTCGAACCCGTGACCTCTCGATCGTAAGGCCGACTCCGACGCTATGTGGAGATTCGATCCCGGGGTCAAGGGTCTCGGGATCCCGGGATCCAGCTCATATTTCAATTAACTTTTGACACCACTTTACATTACTTATACAATCACGGGAGTATCCCGGGATACCGTGATTGACAATGAAATCCCGGGTTCAGAAAAATAGACCGGGTTCGAATCCTCTAGTGCTGTGCTATGAGGACCATGAATATGATTGGTGGATATCAAAGGCATCCATAGCAATGTAGCATAGCACATATCTGGTGGAAAGGCAGCCTAATTCAAAGATAATGTAACGGTTTTAACTACTCTATAAAAGTACCAAACTGTCAGTCTGCTGTGTGACAGAGACAAAGCTCTACAAAAACGAAGAAAGCCGATCCTAACCGATCTCTCACTCTTCTTCCCGAAGTCAAATCAAAAGCCGGGGTCTATAACATAGCTTAAATTGTTATACCTTAAAAGAAACAAACATAACTGTTTATAAATTTAAATATAAGGATCACCGTTACGAATACTAAATGTATTAGGGTCTGCGCTGCGTCGTGCGGGTGTACGCCGCGGGCGCCTACCATTACTCTCATAGCGATTTCCTACTGGCGTAGCCCGCGGTTCACTTATTGTTTTTGATTGGTATGTCGGCTTTTCCGAGACTAATGTCTGACCTCTCAACCCTGAGAGGAAGGAAAGCCTGCGTCAAAACCTAGTCCACGGGCTTGGGCCTCAAGGATATTGGTACCTACACTCATACTCGATCGTGCAAATAATACTCGATTAGTTAATTTAGTTTTTTAGTTAAATAAATACTTAGATGATTGTCACTTATTCCAAAAATAAATAAAAATGGAGAATAAGGATGACCTGAAAAACGATGGGCGATATTAAAGTTCAGGAGACGATTAGGTATACATAGACGTAGTGGGTAGCTTAAAATGGGCACCTATATAGGAGACGAATCAATAACGTTTTATCCAGCGGACGGATTTTAGGGTTCATCGCCAAACCTATCGGGACATAAGCATCTTCCAATCAAACAGTGGACTGCAATTAATAGGCTAATTGATCGATCAATATACAATAAACTATACACAATTTGTACGCCTTGCGGGCGACCGCATGCGTGTCACGCATAAGTCAGCGGAACCAGTTAGAACTTCCGCCTACATTCCTCTTAATATGGAGACAGAGGTGCGCTATTACGCTATGCAAATATTACGTTTTTTTTATCACACCGCCTCGCGGATATGTAAATAGAGAAATTAGTTACATTTGATAAGATAATAACGATCTTATTTGATAGGAATTTGGAGATTCACAGCGTAAAATATCGTGATTATAACAGATATTTCAGTTACGTGGTTACTGAATCTTAATCTAGAATTTACTGTTTAGGTCAATGACTTTGTGGATATTAGGCTGACTGTAGGTACACTGTACACTCTGTACAGCTGTGAAATTCTCTAAAGGTTGATTTACATCAAACGAGCGAATGCACATTCTATCCGTTCTACGTCAAATTCTTTTAAGTGTAAACAGTGACAGAAGAAAGAAAGAGGAAGTGTAAAGAGCGGAAGGCGGAAGATCGGCAAATGTGGCGCATATTGACTGCAATATTGATTAATTGATTGAGTAAACTAACTTTTAAACTCTTGATTGAGTGACAGATTATTCGTTAATCGTTCGTTGTTCTTTCTTATGTAAACGCTGAAAGTAAGGTTTCATTTTCACTAAAATATTAAGAAAAATGCTCTTAGAATTGCTTAGTATGCTCTTGTTCTAGCTCTATGTTCGGTCTGTAAATCAATCTTAAGCTTTGAGCATAACGCTGCGACAGCTTTGATAGAGAATGTCATTGGTCTGACTGGGTGACGTCACTGGAGATGGACATGGGGGCCTTACCACCATCTCTTAAAACTAATATTATTTCAATCTTACTTTACTTTCATAGAGTGAATTGGACTCGGACCGTTGTCGTCCGTCGATATTAGTGTACTGTATTTTGTAAGACAAGTGTAAAATCTAACAAATAAATACCTATATCCACTACAGTAAGAGATAGTGTTTGACTCAGTTTGACCATATAACACTAGTATCTCGAGTATTCTGACTTCTGACGGACGTTTACGGTTCAATTCACATTATGATAGTCACGAAGTAAGATTTAAATAATGCTCCTAGGCTCCTAGAGATCGAAGTAGGTAGTAGCAGTAGAAGTCTCTCCGCAAGCTATAATAAGGTTTATAAGTCCTCTTGAACAGAATTATGTATTTGGTAAAAGACCATAAATCGACCATCGAACGGGCTACTTTTTGTAGCTGTCAGAAGTGTCAAACAGATGACATTACAAAAAGGCGCGCTCCGCTACTCAGAAAGATGTCAAAATTCGTTAGCTCATTTGTTTGGTTTCGGTGTCCCATTCCAAATTCGAAATTCAAAATTCATTTTCGCCTCACACAGGAACTGTCATCAACAAATTTTTTGTTCGAAACAGTTAACAAAACTCCATGGTTTATTAGGAAAATCCTGTTTTTTTATGCCACTTATATTATTTCAGACAAGCACACGGTCCGGCCTACCTGATAGGAAGTGATTACCGTGGCCTATGGATATGTGCAACACCAGGGGCGTCACACTCGTGCTGCCGACCCCGTGACCTTCTAATGCCCTTCTTGAAGAACCCCATATTGTACTAATGAATAGATGTAATATTCTCTCACGCAAAACCGGCCGAACAGATCTGGATGCAATTTGACACAGATATATTTGTCCGGAATAGCACGTAGACTTTTCATCCCGGAAATAAGACCCTATGAGTCGCAGATCAGTATTTTATGGGGATGAAGCTGTGGGTAGTTAATAATAAATAGATAATTACGCTTTTTAAAATATTTTCTGATCTGTATAAACTCAAAACCAATCAAAAAAAGAAAACCATCCTTACTACAGCAGTTAAACTTAAAAAGAATACTAAAATTAACGCCATTTGTTTACAAATCAGTTCAAAAATAACACCTAATATAAAGACTTCTAAACATCTGTTACAGTAAACTCATCACAAGGCACGTGCCATCGCATACACCATCATACATAAACATTTGTACCGTTCCCAGTCACAGTCTGGGCTAAGTTCCCCTCTTTTACCATCAGTACCACATGTCGCCTCATTTACAACCTATACAACCACTTTCAACTTCACACGAACCATTACTGCTCCAACTTTTATCAAGAACTTGTTTTTAGATTCGTAGCAAGCGTTGGACACTGTTGATATCAGTATTACCGGTTCGCTTATGAGGTCGGCCGTTACTTGATACTTCAATTTCGAATACGCGTCATACGGTTGCACCGCCCACGATAGGCAGACGTGCGTCGGCGCAGTATACGACAATAATCTCGTAGAGAAATTGGAAAGGGTTCCACAGGGAACAATTTTGGAGCCTATATTTTCTAAATTCTGTTTTGTGGACGTGTTTTGTTTCTTTTTAATTTATTTTTTTACTGTGTAATATTATATCTTGATACTTTCTGAAGTGAAATTAGATTCCCACGGGTTTTAAGTGATTGTTGTAGTGAGAACCGAGTGTAAGAAATGATTTGATGATATTTCGCTATACAAAATGAATGGAATGTGTAAGTACAGATAGGTTTTAGTTATTTTTGTCTGTCTGATATGAATTGAAGTGTGTTTGATTTTGATTTGATGCTGTTACGCTCATAATAAGGTTCTAATTAGCGTGCATTTTTAAATGATGAATCATTGACTTTGGTCGAGTTAAGAAATTTTCTTTTTTCAAGGTTCATGTGACTTAGTTTTAAGATCAATTTTGTGTTTTAATTGATATAATATAAGGTCCGAAGGAAGCCTGTGCTTATGCCGGGAGCATTATGCCTAAATAAAACTTATTTTTAACGGATTCTATCGTGATATATTTTAGTTATTATTTACTTTTCAAAAGTCATTTCGGCTACTTTTCAACAGCCATGGTCGCGGGGTATCAATTTAAATTCCTGTATTTGCTATAGATTGATTAATTACTATTTTAATCCTATTTCATTTTCTTAATTTCCCAAGCACAAGCGAAGACAAAAAAAGCTCACAATAAGTGGTCCTATCAAGCTAGACATAGCTAGTCTTGTATATTCTTAATGAAAAAATTACTCTGCACAGCCATCACAACTGCGCATAGTTTACCGACGTATCACAGATAATAATAATAAAAAAACGAACCTATGTTAATCCTACTTAAGTAATTTACAAGAAAATTACATATAAATAAGTAGGATTAACATTCCTCGCAAAGATCGTCTGCCAATTAAAAAGCAGTAAGTTCCAGGTTCATCTCCTCCTTGATTACACCTGGGTCTTAGTATAGGTAGAATTTCTAATTCTATTTATTCTGTACCCGGCGGGTCTAAAATGGCAACATTAAGCGATTCCGCTAAAAACGAGTAATTTTATGTATTTCCAGTAGATCTCAAATATTCCTGTAAAATTCGTGTAATGGTCACTCATATGAGCTGAATCACAACATTTCATTGTTAAGCAGATTCGTGTAAATATCGCCACATGACAGGATATTATCCTAATACGATTCCAATAAGGTGACCTTTTTAGACCTGCGGCTCCTGGGCTATAATTCCATCATTATATTTATTTATTTATTTCAAACTTTTTGCACAAATAAAAATGATTGTACAAAGGCTTACTTAATGCCCTAATTGGGCATTAAGTCATTATATGGTAGGTACAAATGAAGTAAATCACTTCTCCAGGTAAGTATAGCTGTTTGTTTCCTAACCTCTGCCAAACCACAGAACGGTTTTTGATACGGTTTTCTCTGTTATCTAGACAGTTTACAGTTTATTTTATGTAGTTACTAGCTTTTGCCCGCGGCCCCGCCCGCGTAGATGTCGTTTATCGCGACCAAACATAGCCTATGTCCTTTCTCAAGGTCTAAACTACCCCTATACCAAATTTCATCAAAATTGGTTCAGCGGTTTAGGTGTAAAAAGCTAACAGACAGACAGACAGAGTTACTTTCGCATTTATAATATTAATATGGAATGGATATATCGGTGGCGAAGAGTGAATAAAAGTTTTCAAAACGGAAGCCGGTGGAAAAGAAAATCACTTCCATCTAGTTTGTTATACACCATGCGACCTATTAGTAAGCCGGTAGGAACCGGTTTAAAAAAACAAAATTAAATAAATATTAAAATTGACAAAAACGCATTTAGTTACAGGTTACAGACAAGCTAGAATCATTAGCATTCTTGAGACATTAAGATAAATGTACACAGACTAACAAAAAATATAATCTATTTTGAAGTGTGTATAATTACGTAGCAACACCAAGTTATTAATCCTGTATAGTGTCCGACAGGCAGCCTCCGTGGTGTGGCGGTAGTGAATGCGGCCGCTACGCAGGAGGCGCGGGTTCGATCTCCGCTCAGTGCAAATATTTGTATGCATGAATATAACTATTTGTATTGGTCTGGTCGTGCCTCGGATAGCATGTTATGCTGCCGTCGGTCCCTATTGCCATACGAACATCTATAGCAGTCGTTACGGGTAGTTAGATTATATTCAACCAATCACGGGCTCAAAGGGCTCGCGTCATTGGTTGATCAGCCGTCCTAGACTAGTGACAATTCGTATTTTAAAATAGAATGACGAATGTACGGGGTTTGACATATATGACAGATGTCAACGTGTGTCATAAACGTCAAATCTCACACATTCGTCATTCTATTTTACAATACGCCGGCTAACGAATTGCCACTTGTCTAGTGGGGCTGTACTTCTTTTGTTTTTTTTGGGTGACGTATCCGACTTTTTTTTTTAAATATTTGCCGGCATTTTAGTGCTGAAGAAAAATATTATGAGCGTTCATAGATTAGAATTGCCGCTTACCATTGCACATTACTTCTCACGAAATAGTATAATATGCAGACTACATACTAGTGGACATTTTAAATTAAAATATTACTTAATAAATATACAAGATATCAATAATTGCAAATACGATAGAGCAACGTGTTCTGAATTGCAAATTGACTATTAAAAATTGTACAGTCAGCAACTAAAGTTACTGAACAGATTTCTTTTTTATAAACCTTTCATCTTTTTTCTTTCAATAGGTATGTATACTGAACACGTATAATGAACCTAAATCGCGAGACAAATTGTTTTGTAATAATCTAAGCTTGGTGAATTTGCGCTCGTCCACCGCAGTAGCACCCCGTGCTATCCTCAAAAGACACCCAATACTTCTAACCTAACCTATCCAAGACGAATTAAGCAGCTTTCTCAATAAACCTATCACTAACTTTGTGTCTTATTCCGGGGTGGTGCCCTATCGTTCGAATGGCCTATGCGCACTGTGCGGTTTGAAAGGCATTTCATCCCACGCACACTTAAGCTGTGGAATGAACTCCCTGCGGTAATTTTCCCAAGCGACTACAATATGGGGTTCTTCAAGAAGGGCATTAGAAGGTTTCTTCAGGGTCGGCAGCGCGAGTGTGACGCCTCTGGTGCTGCATACGTCCATAGGCCACGATGACCGCTTCCCATCAGGTGGGCCGTGTGCTTATCTGCCAACTAAGTGGTATAAAAAAAAGCATTCGCTAGCCAGTTTATTAAATGTTGTAATAAACGTTACGGCTGAATATCATTCACACCGTTAATTGAACGGCTGATTAAGTTATTTGGCTGCGACATTATGTACGGGAATCGTGTTTCTACTTTGGACGTGTTAAACTACTTTTTTGTCGACTGTACACAACAGTTTTTCTCGCAAGAAGTTTGCCAAAGAATATCTATTATGTTCTGGTCAGTAAGCACACATAAAGACGGAGATATACCATTGTGGCAGCTGAACCTTGAGATAATTGTAGACTAGCTGATGTAAGTGGCTGCACCCGCGAGGATGTCGGTTATTATTGATTTTTTTACCCGACTGTCAAGAAGGGTTATGTTTTTCGCGCGTATCTTTTATGTATTGTTTACCGGCGAACTTTGTACCATCATATTTTTTTCTGCCCGCGTGGAATTCAGATCCTTTTTCCATATTTTCTCACCGTTTAAACCTTTCCTAGACATCCACGAATATTTCAAGACTAAAATTAGCCAAATCGGTTCAGCCGTACGCGGACTAACAGAATTTGCAATTCATTTTCATATTTAAAAAGAAGAAGAAGATCTTCTGAAGCACTTCATAGATTTCACTGATTTACCTATGTCTCACTCAAGTTATAGGTATTCATCGCCCGAGTGTTTTTGGGTAAGTACATACAACGTGGAAAAAAAGCTATATGGTGAACTTTTGGCGCCAATTTTCACTCAAACTTATTGAGTCGAGGAAATTGAAAGACGGTGACAAGAATTCCAAAAAATAAAAAACATAGTGTTAATAATCGTTAATGTACCTACCTAACATAAACCCAAGTATTTTTTTTTATCTCCAATGTACAGACACGATTGCCTTACAATTTTATAATAAGTAGTCGTGACTTCTTGCGTTAAAGTTGAATGCTAAAACTTTTTCTCGCATCTTTGTACGATGCAAGAAAAACTACTGAACCGATTTCAAAAATTCTTTCGCCGTTAAAGAGCACATTATCAGTTATCAGGTACCAACATATAGGTATACAATAACGCTACCATCAGAGATGAACGGAATCAGAATTCCACGCGGGCAGAGCCGCGAGCAGTATTAGTAGACAATAGTAGGATTCTATGAAGAACTTCATCTCGGAGCTCAGTATCCGTGTTTATTTCCTCTCCAACATTCTCTATTTTATCATTATAACAAATAGTCGATATTTATTTAAACGAAGTCTTGAAGTAAGACTTCGATATGAAATGCTGCTAGGTACCTACTTATTCTGTGAAAATGAAAGTAGATCATAACGGGAGGTGTTGATCTACTTTCATTTTGAGAATATAATTACCTTTTACATACTTATTTCGAAAATTGGTTGAGCGAATATTCAGGTTTTTATTTTTGGGGTCCCGTACTCAAATGGGGAAAACGGAACCCATTACTAACACCCGTATTCACAAACAACACTGTGAGGTCTCATAGTGTGCTCGAGCGCATAGGGCTGGTAAAATTAATTCACAAACATCACGGAGCAGTATCTAACGCAGTGCGTTCCCTCAACGAAGTATTACTTAAGTGTTGTCTATGAATAAAAAGGCTTGCCAAAACGAACGCACTGAGAATTTGTCGTTCTTTGCACAGTTTTTGTAGTACGCATAGCGAAGTATTGTTTGTGAATACGGGTGTAAGACTCTAGCATCTATCTTCTTTTTTATATAGGACACGTCTGTAGGACTTTTCCACCTTTTTTATACCACTTAGGTGGCAGACAAGCACACGGCCCGTCTTATAGCAAGTGGTTACTGAGTCTTATCGACGTGTGTTACACCAAAGAAGTCACACTCGTGCTGTCGACCCTGTAAGAACAGAATTTCTGTGCCGTCAGTGCAGAAGACAAGCAGGACAAGCCTTTAGTTTGCCCACTGACAGCACAAAACCTCTCCAGTGAGCTCTGGCTACCCTACTCACCGACGGGAACACAATACAAGGTTATTATGGCCGCGGTATTCTGTCGGGCGGAGGTACTTCTCCAGTCAGACTGCTCAATTGGGACAGAAATACCGTCGTGTCCTACCTCAGTCTGTAAAATGATGATTTGTCTGTCTTTCTGTCATTCTGGCAGGCTGTACCTATCTCAGTTTAGTTCTTGCTTTATGTTTCCGCTTGCTTATTTTGTACATTCTTACTGCGAGTGTTATAAACTTCAAAGATAATGATATATGATCGGTTTAAAAAAAAACCTATAGATCCGTCTGTCTTTGTATCATCAAGTTGTATCTCAGGAGACGTGATAGCTAGACTGTTGAAATTATCACTGATGACGTATTTCTGTTTCTCTATAATAACAAATACTTATCTACTAAAAACAGAAAAAAGTTATGGTACGGAACCCATCGTGCGCGAGTTCAATTCGTACTTCGTCAGTTTTCATTCTTAGTGTTGCTAACTCATTATTTTAGTTTACCACTAGTTTTGAATGTCTTTATTTTATTATCTACATTTATTATGAAAAATAAAACACTTTGAGATTTAATTAAGTATATAAATTACTGTGCTTTTGTCAATTAAACATTAAAATAGTGTTTTTGTTCTCATAAATAGTTGTTTTATATTTAACGTTATTCGTTCCTACTTAAGTCACAGTCTTTTTATCATTTAGCTCACTGCATACGTACGTACTAGAATCTAGACATTATACTTATAGGTACAAAAAATGATAATTAAGGTATTTACCATTTTAATATTTCAATTCAACAAAATTTGGATTGCAATGTCTCTGTATAGAGAAGCTGTTCAAAAGATCCGTTCTTATAACTTGAAAAGCTCGTCACAAACATAAAAAATTCCGTCGAATTGAGAACCTCCTCCTTTTTCTTTAGGAGTTTTAAAAAGTTGTGTCACACTTCCTGGGTGAGGCGGGAATTTTAAATTTCGAATTTGGAACGGGACCGCAGATTAGATAATAGTTACTTTATAACAGATACATCATACAAGAGCAACAATAACTCTATGAACAGGAATAGCTGCAAGAGGAAATATACCTTCCTGTCGTGATCCAAGAGTTTAGAACTGCGCGACTGCGTCATCGAGCCAACCCATTAATGGGCTTGATAATATTCGATTAAAGAAAAAACATTTGAAGACAAAATATAAACTGCTGACAAAATAGTAAATTGATATGTAATATTTTTACGGCGAGGGCGCTTCTTTAAACCACGAGCGAAGCGAAGGATTATAAAATACGTACGTAACGTTGAATCCTGAATTGCTCCCACTTATAGAGAAACAAAGTGACACTTCGAATAGAAGCATGTAATTTCCTTTTTTATTGCATTTACATCAGGTGCGTCTGTGCCCTTATTTGCCTTGTCTATACGGTATACCTAGGGTTGCCAACTCTTTTTTCGAGAAAAAAAGTATATTTAGGTCTGAGAAGAAAATTGAACAGTATTCTGGAAAATAGAACAGTATTTTACAATTACATAAATTAATTTTAACAAAAAAGTTTAACCGACTTCAAGAAACGAAAAAGAGGCACTAAAAAGCAAAAAATAACTGCGGTGCCTAGCCCGAGAGGCTTTTAATTTATTTTTCTCTTTTTAGTGAGTTATAATCGATCCATCGTCCATCCTTTGCTTAGGTTCCTATCATCAGCAGCTTAAAATCACGAGCAGATAATTTTTAAATGCAAATACTGAAATTAAATTATGTTAAAACAGCAGAAACAGTGTTTTGCCATCATTTTGAGGATTTCCCTAGATCCTGTTATCCAATCCTAACTCCCTTGATCCTGTCATCCTATTCTGGCTCCCTGAATCAAAACAAAGATCATAAAAATCCGTTTCATAAAATACGGTTTTACATACAACGGTTCGTCACCTATTTTGCCCCCTTAGGTCTGTCTGTCTTAAAAGAAAGCATGGTTTCGTAAACATCTAAAATGGTAATGTGGTTCCCATCAATTTTTTTATGGATAAATTAAACATAACATAACATAAACTCACGCCTATATCCCCGAAGGGGTAGGCAGAGGTGCTAGCACCCACATTTAGCCGTTTATGTTTAGGTCCCAATGTAATAGGTGGCGATTAGGTAATGGCTATTAGGCTATTAGGTAATCTGTGCTATTGCCATTAACCGGGCTCTTATAAACTTGCGATAAATACACACATAACTTCGAAAAGCATCGAAAAGTCATTGGTGTGTGCCACCGGTGGATAAATTAAAAGATTTAATATATGGCTGGCAAATAGAAGATAGCTGTGAACTGTATTAATTTCTATATTAAGATTTATCATTTAATAAATTTTGGATTATCATGGGACAATCAACACCTAAACTTATAAAATAATTGCAAATTGGTGCCCAATTAATTAAAATTGTATCAATTGCTGCACATTTTTGTAGTGTTATGCATTTTGATGCTGAAAACAGTATTTTGGATACTGTTAGTTTGTTGAACAGTAAACAGTATAATTGGGTGTAAAACAGTATAATACTGTTTTAAACAGTATGGTTGGCAACCCTAGGTATACCTGTCAAATCAGTTAATAACACAGAAGTTGGTAGCCATGTTCGTTCTCACGTCTATTATGTTATTTATATTATGTTTCTTTGATAATTAGTTTCACACGAATCCTTCAGATTCGTTGCGCATGTTGTCGCTTACCGCCGTTGTTTAAAATTACTTGTATGTAAATGTCAACGTCTGGCAAGTAATGTCAAATTCTTTACGAAAATTTAAATTTTAAATTTTACACACCTAAGTTTGACGTGTCATTTGTTTGACGTTTTGTATACGCACTGATGTCATTTAAACATCAACTTCAACTTTTTTTTTGTTCTAAAGTCCACCATAGATTCGATAATGACATGTGTCTGAAAGACAAGCTGTCAACATTTGAATACCGAACTTAGCTCTATTTAACTAAATTCTTCTGTACGTGTTTTTGTTACTCAACTCCTCCTAAATAACTGGCCCGATTCGGATGATATTTTATGTGTTTATTTCAATGGGTTCCTGAATGATTTATAAATACAATTGACCCGATATGCATTGCTGTCAATATGTGCTCTGCGTTGCCGGGCAGTACAACATCTACCGGGTCCGCTAGTATTATATTTTTTAAACTACAGAGTAACAATATTGGGGTTTACATTTTGGTGTTTAAAAATGTCCTTACTTTTCTTTACGTTGTGTTGCGTTGTTTTTGGCAAATAAAGTAAACCAGTAATGGAGTACCACTGTGCTGTTTCTATGACAACCTGGTAGAAGGACCATAACATTTTATTTTAAGGTACGGCTACAGCTCATGTTTTTCGCAACAAAATTCACAACAAAACATGTAGAGATTTATATCTCTATGGTGTTTGTTGTTAAATGTTTGGCATCAGAAAGTATTCTTTCACTAAAGCGCCAAACATCAAAAAAATGTTGTTATAAGCCATAGAGATGTAAATCTCTGCATGTATTGTTGCGTGTTTTTAGAGAAAATGTTGCGAAAAACATGAGAGTAATGGATGAGGCTTTACGGTAAATTGTAGTATATATATGTATTAACTGACAAAAGTGACGTTTTTGACAGCTTTTTGACAATGTTGCCAACATGCAAAATATTAATTCAGTTTCGAGACTTTCTCTGTCTGTCTGTCTGTCCAGCACCAATGCTCAATTTTTTGTTGCTGCCTATATTCTATTGATGATGGCATCAAGATATCGAGACAATAAAATAAAAGTAACAGTTAACGTTTAAATATTTATTGAATCAAAAATATCAACATGGCAGACAATTGTATTGTATTTATAAAAGTTATCATAACATATCTCGTTCTCATGGGAAAAAAAATTTAAAAGATTACGGAATGGACTGTCCGCTGTAGTTTTCCCAAGCGACTACAATATGGGGTTCTTTAAAAGGGCATTAGATTAGAAGATTTCTTCAGGGTTGGCAGCATGACGGGACGTGTGCTTGTCTGCCACCTAAATGGTATAAAAAAAAACTAAAATTTACCTGTAACTAATTTTACTGTAATTTTTTTTTCGTAACTGGTTATGAAAGCAAGAAAAAAAATCCACGTTCGTAGCTGGTTATGACAATGACTGTTACGAAAATGGACGAAGCCGTAATAACAATAGATACTGTCCTCTTATGACGCGGACGCTACGTATGTACTTACAACAAACGCAAGATCACTAAATTCACTAGCGATTAGAGGAAACAAGGCAAGGGCCTCATGGGCCTCTCGGTTTTAGTCGGTTCGAATCTGACATGACAACCCTCGTCCACAGGCTAAGGCGGAGGTAGGGGGAGAGGGCATTTTAGCAAGAAAACAGAAATAGAAATACATAAAGTCATAATCTTAACTTATAATTTATGTCTAGCTACAAAAACTAGGCATTCTCTTCAGACTTTCATTCTAGTTTCTCACGTCATAAATAACAAGAATAATAAAATCGATAATAAGTTTGCATGCCATTAAGACCTCTACTGTCATTGCCCTGCTTATTTATTTAAACGAAAGTTTGTTGTAGGTATTTATTCAGTTTTGCAGAGGTATTAAGACACTAGAAATTAACATACATACCATACATTCACGTGTTTTTCCCAGGGGGTAGGCATACATACAACATCCTATCCTGGCATACATCTTTCAGTTCTTCTACTTTCATAATATTTTTTCGTTCATGCTCGCCGGATTGAAGGCATTATAAAGGAAGGACATTTCAAGAGTGCCCGAAAACTCTTGAAATGTCCTTCCTTTATAATGCCTTCAATCTGTCTATAATCTTTCTTAAGAATCTTTAATAAGAAAATATGGAAAAAATCTAATTTAATTTTAATATAACGAGCTGATGCCCGCGGCTTCGCCCGTGTGGATTTGTTTTCCTGGTCCCATTCAAATTTTTGTTTTATTTATTTTTTTACATAAAAAATTAATTAAAAACAAAAATTGGTCGAGCCGTTTTCGAGTTTTGCGCTTGGCAACATCGGTCTAGCTATGAGTTAGGTATACAATATGGACTTTCTTCTCCAATTTCTAATTTCCACAGCATTCAAAATACCTACAATACCTACATGTTCTAATTATGATAACAGACTTTCAAATATCTTGAGATGAAGACATCATGTTTGTTATAATTAATCATAGTAGGTATTTCCAAATGTTAAGTCATATCTATTTGCTTTGCATTTATTGAAATTCTTACATATTTTAACATCGAAAGCTTTTAATATAGTAAATATTTTATTTATTGCTTGATAACAATACTCACTATTAGCATGTAATAAAAATAAACCTGTTATATTTTACTTTTACGTGAGATTTTTAATAACTACACATAAATTAAGTATATTGGGAGATTTCTCTCATAAGAGTCCGCCAGTAGCTTGGTCCCCGTACACGATGCCGGTGGAGCATTATTTTTTACATTTTTTTTTTTTGGTACTTAGATTAAACTTTTAAATTTTATTTGATGGATAGTTATAAAACTATCTTTTATTTCAGATTTCAGACCTTGATCCATAAAAAAGCTAGCCTATTACAACTGTAATTTTAATAAACTATGAGCTATGTCAGTAACCAAAGACAAAAACAACACAGGAACACAAAAATTAAAAGAAATAAACCTTGAAACAGTTCAACCAAAGACAATAAAGAAAAATAATAGCTCAATAGATCTAACTTTTATTTTTAAAACTGCCGGAGGCAACGAATTCAATTGACCTAATCGTTCCACAATTGGTACCAAATTAAATTATCACGATGTTGATTGTTGGTTAAGACAAGGAAATAAAAATGTACTCTGCGCAGCCACCAAAGAACCCTAAAAAGAGTACATAATATTTTACACATTTTTCCCGCGTTTGTTTGAAGAAACTGGTCGGAAGACTCGGAAGCTTCTCATAGCCATAGACGGAAGTTCCGCATCGATGTAATGTAAGACATAATCAAGTTAATTATTTAAATTTGGAACATCCTGTTCCATTATTTCAAGAATTTTTGTTTTCTTTAGTTTTAGTTTTATTATCAGAAAGAAGATAAAATACATCCGAGGTTCAAAATTATTATTGAACGTATACTCGTAGGATGTTAGACTTCCTACTGACTTTGTTTTATCAGATTTTTGAATATTATTGAATTGTTTAGATAGATAAATACAATATACATTCCAAAAAGCATTGGCCTTTTGGAATGGATATTGTATTTTATCTATTTAAATTGTCTCCTAATAAAAAATCTAAGTATTCATTTGTTCTCGTTTTAATCAATACGTGACGAACATTGCGAACAATAAATGACAAAAACGATCACGATATCAATGAAAAAGTTGTGTTATGTGTAGAATACCGTTTTTGACATTTAGGAGATTGAGATTAGATTGAAACTGAATTTTGAACAGATTTTTATTACGAGAATTGACCCTCAGAACATGCTAAGAGGCTCTATTTAGACCTAAAGCTATACCTTAACTAACTTGTAATATAGAGTATAAATACACTTGAATTTTTAATTTGTAAAATAATACATCATTTAAACATCCAGATCAAAGCAAGCCAATCTTAGCCGACCTAACCTCTCAATCTTTTTCCCGAACGTGTAAAATCAAAAGCTTAGTTTCAAACGCGATCTCAATTAAAAAATTAACCGCGGCCATTTTGAAACAGAGAATTCGTTCACAATTAACATTTACAAACTTCTCATCTTGCTCTATCGTAAATTAACATCTAAAATACCGTTTTATCGCTTGCCACAGCAAAAAAATCTTCACATAATCACAATTATATCGTCAGTCACTCACCTGAATGTCTTCAATAGTCACGAATTACGTCGGATGAGGTCGTTGAACTCTTATAAGAATGGATTGTTTTACGAATAATTTATGTTTTAGTTAGAAAAATCTCACGGAGAACTTACCTACTACTGTTATACAAGTTCTAGTGTTCGTAAAAGTGGGTGTGTGGGGCTCCACCAGGGTGTATACAGTATGCTCAGATAGCTTTTTGGAGCCTAAGCTAATATAGAGTAAGAGAACGGCCATTCCACAACAATATGGGGTTCTTCAAGAAGACCATTAAAAGGTTCTTACGGGGTCAGTAACGAGAGTGTGACGCCCTTGGTGTTGCACACGCCCATAGGCCACGGTAACCACTTTCCATCAGGTGGGCCGTGTGCTCGTCTACCACCAAGTGGTATAAAAATTAACCCCAAAGTGCAAGCTTTATAATCAAATATATTTATAACTATTAACTTATTTGATCATAATTGGTTCAGCGGTTTAGGTGTATTAAACATACAGACAGGCTACTTATATATTCATTTATGAAGTAAATACTTCGCTTGCGAATCGAAATCGTGGAAAATAATCCAAAATAATAATATTATGTTCTGCTAACTCATTAATTTTTTTTAAAATTAAATTGTTATAATTTAATAGGAAACTTTGTAGAAGGAAATTGTCTAACTTATTTTTATGTTAAGCTTATAAAAAGAGCGATAATTATAATAAACATCCGTTCTTATTTTATCGTTTTTCCGCATTTTTATTCATTTTAAGTGATTAAAAAATCCTCTAGTGATGTCCTGAATATTGTTTTCGTTTCCACGGATATCCGAGAAAAAGGAAGATCCGTTTCCGTTAAGGGGGTGATCCATCCACGGTTTAAACCGTTGGCTCGCCAAACCGCTTTGGTGATCCATTAGCGTAACAAACAGTCTCTCTCATCTTTAGCGAAGTCAGAGTTACTTCGTTAATCGGATATATTGTAACATCAGGAGACAGAGCAAATAAATTATTAAAATAAAAACAATAAATTCGCACCGCGGACTTAGAATTTCAAGCATGCACCACGGTCCACGAGCCAGCGAGCAAAATTGTCAGTTTTTAAGTCCGCGGACTTTTAGGTGCTCCATTAGCGGTTTAGACCAACGTTTTTGCTCGCCAATGGATCACCCCCTTTAGGAACCTTTTTTAGACCACTTAGTCGCAGACATGATTTATAAAATGGTTACTAACCTATGGACGAGTGCAACACCACTTTATTTTTTATTGTTCCGCACGCATAAGGTAAGAAATAAAATCCGTCTTATCACTAAGGTTCCACTGTCCATTTCTCTGTCATCAGGCTTTTAAAAGTAACTAGACAGACGGTACAGAGTTAAAATGTACTACTGTGTGTACTAAATACCTGCTGCATAAAAAAATGTACTTCAACCCCACGGGACTTTATTGTTGATTGACCTTAGAGAACGATCAAATAAGTTAAGATTTGTAATCGTATCCAAATATCCGAATGCGGATTTTTATCCGCGGATACACATTTTACTTGCAGATATTCGAATATACTTACGAAAACAAAATAATATTAGTTTCTAGAAATAAGTAGACACGTAACCGTAATTTTATACGCCTAAAGAAGACTTAGATAACTAAACTAAGACTGTCACTTATTTGTATAGCTTCACACATTACGTGTGCTGACAGAATCGAAAAGAAAGTTAGTTTTCCTACCACTTAGATAATAGGTACAAACAATGTCATAAAGAAAGTCATCCGCCATGTTTTTATTATTAAATAATGGACAATTATCCGAGATTGTGGGAAATAATAAAACAATGAAATACGTTTTATACTGTTTAGAAAAAGTTGTTTTTAATTCCAAGGAAACTGTCATGAATAGGTGATATGTAACGGGTGGCGCAAAAGTAGTGGCACTAAAGAAAATACCTTTATTTTTTTTATATGAAATTTTCTGTCATTCTGTTGTTGAAAATTGTGTAGTGAACAAATGTAAAATACACTGAAAATAAACATGGACCGTTTTACTCCCCAAGAACGTGGAATAATTGTGTCAAACGCTTTTCCAGGCCGAGTTATCTCTCGTTTTGGCGATTTGCCTTGGCCTGCAAGATCACCCGATCTGACCAGTCCAGACTTCTTTCTTTGGGGTTTTTTGAAATCTCGGGTGTATGTGAACAAGCCACAGACTCTCGCAGCTCTAAAAGAAAACATTCGTCAAGAAATAACGAACATATCGCAGGAAGTGTTACGGCAAGTTATGCAAAATGTCATAAATAGGGCTCATGTGTATCAACTCTGGAGGTCACCATTTAAAAGACATCATCTTTAAATCCTAATGGTACGAAATTTAATGGTACAAATATACATTTAAAAAAACCTAAATCTAGTTTTCTAATTTAGAAAAAATGTTATAGCCGAACCAAATAGGGTCTTTACTTTTGCGCCACCCGTTATAAGTTTTTATAAACTGCGTGTTATGTAATACATACATATAATCATGCTTTTATCCGGGGGTTAGGCAGAGGTGAATTAACACCCACATTACAATAATCACAGTATTCTGTCACACGTAATAGAGAGTGAGACTATTGCCGTATTTCGGGCACTGTTGTTGACTCAAGCCATGCACCTGAGGCTGAGTCTGGGTTGTATATATCTATCTGATGTTAAACAGCCCTATCCCTTAGTCGCCTTGTACGACACCGCATGGGAGGAGATAGGTAGGCCCAAATTCTACTCTGCCGGGAACCACACGGTATACACAATCTTGTACCTATATAGTCACGCCTCTGTTCCATTAAGGTAGTCAGAAATATCTTCTTTCCGCTTGCTTGCTCTGGACATAGGTATATCTTTCGCTTCTTTTGCTTTCATAATTGTTTTCAAAAATGGTCACCGTTTGTACTACTCTTGACCTGACCTTTCCTCAATATATCCGTGACTTGGTAGATATTATGTTTGCCTAGGTCGACCTTTACTGATTGTCCATTCATCCTGACCACCTAAATCTGTATCGTCAGTTTTCTTTCGTCCATCCTCTCTACGTGTCTTAATTCTTCTAAGCATCCCTTTCTCTATTTGAGTCACTACATCTTCTACCACACCATAACGTTCCCATATCATGCTGTTACTCACTTCAACTAAAACACAATCGTTATATTGTCTCATACTATGGAAAATTACTTCCATACTATTTACAGTGAAACCTGGTTAAGTGAGACCTCAAGGGACCTGCAAATTTGTCTCACTTATAGAGGTATTCCATTTACCCAGTGTCTCAGAGATATCCAGGTATAAAAAATGTCTGTCTCATTTACAGAGGGTTCCATTAATAGAGGTCAGATAACAGGTTACTTTCAGTTATAGGGGTGCGATGCGATTCTTCAAAATAACGTTTGATGTAAACATTATATGTGTGTCTAAGTATAAATCTATACTGGGAAAAATTAATAAATTACCAAAGGCGCGTTTGATTATAAATGTTATCTTCTAAATTATTCTACAAAGAGTAGCTATGGCATATTAAATTCGACACAGATTTTGTCGCGTTTCTTCACAATTTCATAAAAGGATAATTTTTCACATACCTAATGATAGCTTTCGTTTCGGCTTTTTAAAATAAACATCTGTATGAAAGTAAAGCAAAACTAAAGCTGAAGGTCATTGAGGTTCAAAATTAGTTATGCAAGGAACTGATTGCGGGTTGAATAAGAATAAGTAAGTAAACAAAAAAAAACGGTGTTATCTCAGTAACAGAGGTTAATGCATAAAAATTCACTCGCTTTCTCAGTTATAGAGGTAACTTGGACGATAAAATCCAAAGAACGAATCCCATATATATAGAGGTTTGCGTTGTCCCAATAATAGAGGTAATTCAGAGCCAAAGTCTAGGGACCTCAGCATGAGTTCCAGTTATAGAGGTTTCTCACTTATCCAGGTCCCACTTATCCAAGTTTCACTGTAATATACTAAATGCGAAAGTAACTCTGTCTGTCTGTTACGTTTTCACTCCTAAACCACTGAACCGATTTTAATGAAATTTGGTACAGAGATAGATTAGACCTTGGGAAAGGACATAGGCTATGTTTGGTCGCGATAACCGGTATACACGCGGGCGTAGCCGCGGGCAACAGTTAGTATATCATAT
The DNA here is from genome assembly GCA_914767945.1 of Eilema depressum. Lineage (NCBI taxonomy): Eukaryota > Metazoa > Arthropoda > Insecta > Lepidoptera > Erebidae > Eilema > Eilema depressum. Next base: position 6,898,103 of record OU612040.1, read on the forward strand.
TCTAGACTAGTGCGTTAGGGAAGTAGTTAATTTTTTACGCAATTTATCGATGATTTTTATCGATTCCTCATTGCGTATGATAAACGATCGATTGTTTTAATCGACCGTTAAATCGATTTACTTTCTATTGCGTTTATGAAAGTGTAACACGATTTTCGTGCAATTTGGAAACGTGAGGCAACCACCATCATGTGTGCTTTTGAAACGTAATCTGATGAATCTTGGTGAAAGAAAAAACATGGCGGCGGCGGTGGCAAACATATTTACATTTTTTTCCCCTTTTTTTTAGTTACAAACATCATAAAGTTTGCTAACTAACTAACCAACTAAAAATAACATTTAATAAAACAGTTCAACCGACTTCAAGAAACAAAAAAGAGACACTGAAAAGAATAAAATACTGATATTAGACATACATTGTCGAGCAGTATTAAGATGTCTTAAGGTATTGTTTTGTTACATCGGATTTAATTTAATTAACGAAGTGTGTCATAATTTCCTGCTATTGTTAAATTAATTACTATTAGTGATTGGATGGGTGATTAAAAATTAATAACAACGACAAAATAAGAATGGACTTTTATCACTATTTTACTACTCTGAGATTTATTAATTTTAATTACTTAGTTATGAGAATCTAACCAATTAACTGTACACGATGTGCTGGGAAACTTACAAGCCAGATTCAGATTTTTTTTTATACTACTTAGGTCGCAGACAAGCACACGGCCCTCCTGATGGTGAAAGGTTACCGTAGCCTATGGGCGAGTACAACTGCCTACCAATTTTTTTTTTTTTACCGGAGGGAAATAGGCGTGAGCTTATATTATACTAGCCTTCCGCCCGCCGCTCCGCCCGCGTGCATCTCGGTTAACGCAAACTTTGCTCATATCTTCGGTTCTACTCAACCGAATGCGATCAAACAAACGTAAGATTTTAAGTCTGAGCAAGCCCTTTCTAACAAAAAAAACCGCATCAAAATCCGTCCAGTAGTTTTTGCGTCCATCGCGGACAAACAGACAAACAGACAGGAAATTCAAAAAAAATATTTTCGTGTTCAGTATCGTTAACATAACATAACCCAAGTATTTTTTTTTAAATATCTCCAATGTACAGACACGACCACTTTACAATTATATAATAGTATAGATGTCCAAGTTGAATTACGGTTTTTAGAGGTGTTATGTCTCGATATTGTTCAGATACCGTTGTGTATCATAATATACATTCCTATGTTCACGGGTGGTTTCAGATACTACGGTACACTACTTATTGGATGGATAACAGTAAAGTCGATGGAGCGTGCGGCGCTGATGGGTTGATGACAGGCCTAGTGATGTGACAACATACATGTCGATAGAATACAATATACTACTAATAAGTATTATCATCATCACTACATATTATAAAACAAAGTCGCTGTCTGTCCGTCCCTATGTATGCTTAAATCTTCAAAACTACGCAACGGATTTTGAAGGGGTTTTTTTAATAGATAGAGTGATTCAAGAGGAAGGTTTATATGTATAATACATGCATAATATTGTAGAGAAACACTGATAAATTTAGAGATAATACCACGCGGGCGGATAATATGGCGGTACGAAGTTCGCCGGGTCAGCTAGTTTTTAATATAAAGTATCTTATTACAATTTAATATTATTCTAGCTAATTACAGACAAACAAAACTAAATTAATAAATAAAAATATTTAGAAGATTAAAAAAGAAAAGGTCAGGTGTCGAAAAACTTGTAATATTAAAAATATTATTTAATTTATGTAAAAAAAAATCTAATATTATAAACACAAAAGTTTGTAAGTATACATGGATGTTTGTACTCTTTCACGTAAAAACTATTGTAAGGATTTTAATGTAACTTTACAATAATATAGCTTACTAGCCTGCATCTCGGTTAACGCGACCTTTGCTCATATCTTCGGTTTTACTCAACCGATTGCGATCAAACAAACGTAAAATTTTAAGTCTGACCAAGCCCTTTGTAACAAAAAAAAACCGCATCAAAATCCGTTCAGTAGTTTTTTCGTCCATCGCGGTCAAACAGACAGGAAATTCAAAATAAATATTTTCGTGTTCAGTATCGTTAATATATCAAAACCCAAGTATTTTTTTTAATATCTCCAATGTACAGACGCGACCACTCTTAGTATAGATACATCAGAATAACACATACGCTACGTTTGGTCGCGATAACCGACATCAACGCGAGTGGAGCCGCGGGCAACAGCTAGTATAGAATATTATTTTTATTTGCTAGAATATAGTAATGAGGATGTTACAAATTATGTCTTGTGACTAAGTACATCATGCTCTACCTAAATTGGGCACACAAATTTTCCTTATTATTATAGGTATAGCACTTTTGGCCTATAAAATAACCTAGAGCCTAAACCACCTATTACACATTTTTATCCATACAATGTAAAGAGTACAGCTCTTTATATTGTACTAGCTTTTGCCCGCCGCTCCGCCCGCGTCGATGTCGGCACCGATCCCGTATCCGCTTTTAATTGCATCCGCAAAAAAAAAATATCGATAAATATATACGCATCGGCGTATATATTTATCGATATCCCTAGCACATCCCTAGCAGTCCCGTTGGCCGGACAGAGCACAAATTACTCCATATCACGCAAAAGTAGATTATTGCCGATTGCCGGCCAGACGGTAGACGCACACACGGGCCTTGTTGCCGTATACAGGGAACAGCGGATGGGTACTTCCAGTTTGCCCCACCAAACGTCCCTACTAGTGGGGCAAAGTGGAATATTAAAAAAATTAACTTTTCCCCACAAAATTCATTCTGGTGGGGAAAATTATACCCGTTTAAATTTCTGGTGCAATCAAAAATGTGTTTGTGAAGATGTTTGTTATTCAATTTAGTACAGGAACAGATTTGTAGTCTGGAATAAAACATAGACTATTTTATCCCTAGAAATAGGATCAAATTTCTTCAATAACTAGTAATCGCCCGCGGAGCCGCGGGCGATTACTAGTTATTGAAATTGACATTGCCATACTCCAGACTCCAGTGAGCCTTCAATGTGTTCTGAACTCTAGCGGAAGAGGTATAATATAGATCAAGGTAGACAATGAGTCTTAGATTATTTTGTAATTAATTAATGTAATTGCGCAGTAGGCAATCGACCATATAAGTCGACTTGATATGCATTCATAATAAATGTATCATTATGATTTGTACAGGGTTGTCATTAAATGTCGCAACTGCCTAGCCTAGACTGTTAACGGAACGGCGGCGTTCAGCCATTCAATTAAATGGCTAGGCAAAGGGCTTGGAACGATGAGGATTAATTACTTGCCTAGCCATTTAATGAAAATTGAAAAAAAACTTTAGTAGTTGGCGGCGAGATATACAGTAGGTACGATCTATCCGTTGAATAATGGCACTTTTGCAAAATCTTCACAGGACAGTTATTCAAATCACTGCCCCGTGAAGATTTTAGTCTCACACAAAACTTGCTGTAGCTGCCTTCGTTTTCTCCACACTTCTTATCACTGAGTTTAAAGGTGTGATTCCGAAAATATGGCGGTACGAAGTTCGCCGGGTCAGCTAGTTTAAGGTATAATTCCGAGGCCGACCGCGTACGACAACTAATGGCTGAACCGATATTTATGAAACATAGCAAAGAACACTGTCGACTAAACCATCTTTCAAACAAAAGAAACAGAATCGAAATCGGGTCAGCCGTTTGCGCACACACACACACACACACACACACACGCACACGCACACGCACACGCACACGCACACGCACACGCACACACACACACACACACACACACACACACACACACACACACACGCGCGTCAAACTTATAACACCTCTCTTTTTTGTCGGGGGTTAAAAAGCGTCAAAAATATAACCAAACAAAAAGAAAATTGGTTTCACTTCCTTCTGCGCATACTTATTTCATACGTATTGTTATTGAGTAATATATCTTGGTACTCAAAATGGTAGATCCCGTTGCTTGCGGAAAATGTTGCGAACGCACGGAAAGATTTTCCGACATGTAGGGTTCACAATATAATTGTTTTCAACGCCATCTCTTAGTGTATTGTGCTAACATCAATACCAAACAATACAATTAGGTACCTCAAAGGTTTACTAGATGGCGTTATGTGTATAGTGAAATAGGTTTTTTTTTTTCAAAAAATCCACGAAAATCCTCTTACAATGTCTGAATGAAAAAATCTCAACCGTTCAAACTATTTCCAAGATATTAATTTCTTCTTCAGGATTCAAGCGCCAATCCGTATTAAATCCGAAGCTTGTTGTTTATCGCTCTTCTCAGCGACTATCGTCTGACCCCCTTAATCCCGAAACTTGCAGACAAAGTTGACTCGGGCACTTGAGTCGGCCCCGAAGATCTTACCTCAACAATCACCGATTTTAAAACTTAAAATTTTTAAACACATGACTACATATTATGCTATTTACCGTTATCGCGAGATTCGTAAATTCTCGAAAAATCTTTTTTATTACTCTGCAAAATTTCATGGTTCTTGACCCAACGGTTTACGATCTGTATTGTCTATGAGTCACCGTAAAAGTTTTGGAATGCAAACGCAGAAAAGTCATCTGTTGAAATCTGAGGCCTACTATGATACTATACGGAACGTGCAGACCGAAATTTCTGGCAATTTGGTACCGTGAAACGCTTTGCCGGCCGCAATCAATGAAGACGGCATATGCCATTTCGTTTGGCCTTAACCTGAGGTAACTTGATACAACATTAGAATTAACCAATATCAATCAATTACTAATAAGATATTAAGTAGGTACATATTTATAAATTATGCTATCAAAGTTAAAGTCAAAGTTCTTTATTTGTTGAATATGGTATAAAAATGATGTTTAAATTATACTCCAGCCAGTTTTACTGCCAGTTCTGGCGTACAAAGTTTACATTTTAAGTTCAAATTAAGTTATACAATTATAATAATACATGCAAATACAATTAAAATAATACATGTCAGTGTTAAAGTGATCTCATCTCTCTCTCATCAGATCACTAAAGCTATGTAGTTATTAGAATATAGTAAAAGACATTTATTAATATAAGATTAAATCTATACCTAATAATTTTAAACCAGTTAAGTACATAAAAGTTCATACCCGATAAACAGTAAGTGCGTCTAACTTTAGCCCCGTAAAGGCTAAAGTTATCCGAACTTTACCCTCAATCTAATTAATCGAGGTCTTTGCAAATGCTCAGAAAAAGTTGCGTGTCGTCGTTAATAAAAGGGGTAATGAGGGGTAATGGCTTATTCGAAGGTAAACCGCAGGGCGTGTCAGGCCGTGCCTTTCACCCTAATACGATACTAATTCAGGAAAAAGCATGTGAGGTCAAAAACTCATTGAACAGTTGAGAATATCCTATTTATATAAGTTTAGGCAGATTATTTTACTTTCCTTCGACTTGTATATCAATGGTTTTACTGCCATGATAAAGACCTTGTGAAGTGGATGAGTAAAAGTCTGCAAGCGGATGGAATCCGGCTTCCATTTTCAGAGACTTTATTCTCAGATCGAAGTCCGGGCCCCAGATTGCGAGGACACATCTCCCATAACTGCGAACGTATCTATTTTACGAACCAGTACAGTCGAGAAGAGAGATATGGTCCCACTTTTTCGTGTAATGTTGTATGTGAAGGTGTGTATCTCCTTTGTAAAACTAAAAACAGGATTGAAATGAAAATTAGATGTTATTATACGCTTACTCATTGAAGTACCTGCGTCTTAATACAACTCTACTTGGGGACGATGATATATTGATATATCATAGGACATAGGTGCATTAATTGAAACCACGTATGCTACCAGGCCAGGCCAACCCAGTAACGGCACGCCCATTACTGTACACCAAAAATCAATTATAATAAATATACAGTAGTTTACCCACAAGATAAACGTTTTATCACAAGTGAGGTACATAAATGGTGTACCCATGCATGTACCTATTTTATTTTTCTATGTCTAAAATCTGATTTTTCTTCCTTTTCTTTTGATATCACGTAAGTATCGTTGTTCCGTGTTTTGTGTGCTTAATAATGCTTTTTGTCTCCTAACACGTTTTCGTTTATTGTTGAATTATTGCGTAGATATTAATGCTTAATAGTTTTACAGTACTTAGTTATATCTCAAAGGTGTTGATTACCATTGCAAAAACTAAAAATTTACCACTACAGTTGGATATGGGCGGTAAAATTTATCAGTCTCAAAGTTTTTACTCTTATCATAATAATAAGCTATATAATAATAGCTAATATAGCTAAGTGGTTAAGGAGTCGATTTTACGATTGAGAGGTCCGAGGTTCGAATCCTGGCCATTACACTACCGACATGAACCCACTCCTAACACAAGCAATTTAGCTTATCTAGAAGGGTTAACGAGAATAAACTACTAATATTCTTAAAAAAAAAAGAAACAAAAATATTTAGACATATCTATCTTACATTATTTTGTACAAATATAACAATACTAGCTTTTGCCCGCGGCTCCGCCCGCGTGGATGTCGGTTATCGCGACCAAACATAGCCTATGTCCTTTCTCAAGGTCTAATCTACCTCTATACCAAATTTCATCAAAATCGGTTCAGCGGTTTAGTCGTAAAAGTGAGACAGACAGACAGACAGACAGACAGACAGACAGACAGAGTTACTTTCGCATTTATAATATTAGTAGGGAAGTAGGGATTGCAATAAAATGCCTTACGCCCAATTCTGCTTATCACCATAAAAAGTTAAATCTAACTGCCGCTTCTTAGGACAGATAATAATAAATTCTCTGCCACCGTCATTCAAACTGTTTTGTTTCTTTCCAGCGATCTCCCTGATGAAGAGGACAAGAAATCGTCAGTCTTACTCTTAGGCGTCAACAAGATATCTGACTCCCCATCGTTCATTCGTCGGCGGTCTATCGAGCCTCACACATCAGGGTCCATTCGGTTTTTTCGACCACCAAAATCGAAATACACCAGAGGCCTCCATGGCGATGAAAGACTGGAAAAGATCAGGCAAGATCTCTTAGTCCACAAAAGCAAGCCTGACAGGTACATTCCTAACGATCATGACGTCTCCTTGGAGCCTGAAGAAGTATGTCCAAAATTGAACTGTGTCGGTAGCTGCATTTGTGACAGGAAGCACAGCAGCAGTAGAGGATCCTTCTCTTTCCAGCGTCCAGAATCAGTCAGCAGAGAGGAAGAACCAAAAGACTTTTCAGAAAACGAAATCGAATTTAAGTACACAGAACACATTCCTCATTCCCAACCTTCTAGCAGTAAACAGAGCTACAATATAACTCCGAAATCGACGGAACGCAGACATTTTTTACTTGCAAATCTAAATGAACGATTTCGGAAAACATTGAGCTTAGATTCTCGGAAGATAGAAACTAATCGTATACCGCTAAGCATCCCAAAGGAAACCAGACCTAAATCTTTAGTAAATACAAGCAATATTTGCGTGCAATACAAATCTGGTGATCCATTCGCCGCCACAAACTTTAACAAACCTAGTCAACCAAAGAAAAAACGAAAGTCGTTTTTCTCGCTCGAAACTTTTTTCGATTCCAAAAAGTCTGATACTTCGTCTGTAGACGATTACTGCTCATCTAAATATAAGCGTTTTGAACTCGAAAGTGATGATTCTCCTCTATTTAAGAGAGAAAATAAAGAAGAAAGGACACCGGATCTCTTGAATTTACCCGTGATAATAGATTCAGTAAGGAAAAAGCAATCCGACACTAGAAGGCAGTTAGAAAAGTTAGAAAACCATTACTATAAGAATATTCATAAGCCTCAGACTGTTATAGACGCCGTCCCTAAAGACGCGACTGACGTACAAGGAACTAGCGGACATACCAATCATTTATACTTCGATGAGGATGTTGAATACATAGAACCTATACGAAGCACATTTACCAGTCAAAGCACTTTAATATTGGATAAAAAATCAACTGAAGACTTGAAACCTGATTCGATTTTGACTATCAATACTGATGAGACCGATATTCGACTTCCAAGTTCAACTGTATCCCCTAAATCGAATGTTGAGGACTTCGATAGCATAGGAGCCTATGAAATTGAAGTGAAGGAGTCAGATTTGATTAAGGCTGCGAAAGAACTCACTGTTAAAGTTATGGATAAATCAGTTGATTCAATCGGCAGTTGTTCGCTAGATGTGGACGCAAGCACAGACTTTTCAGGTAAATCCGTGTTGTAAATCTGTTTGGCTTCTCAATGTTATGTAGTGTTGTGGATTCAGGAAATTTCAATTGCTTGTCTTGATATTTATGAGACTGATTTCTACTTGCATATCGTTGTAACAGGGCTATTTATATATCTATCAATTTTAACCGGCTTAAGCTTAAATATCATTAAATCGTTTGAAATAAACTGCTGACAAAAAATAACTTTAAAAATTTACATTGAAATTATTGTTCCAGACTCTTTATGTTTGCCCGAAATGTGTAGTTTCTTATTGCCAAGAATACTTTCTTTATTATACTTACTAAATCTCCCCACTTATAATTGAAATACCAAGTAGCTCTTCTCCTTTTTTCAACCTTTCTTTTTCTTCAAATTTTTATAAAGTAATTGGGTCAAAAATTTCTCTTGAATTTGGTCAAGTTTATGTCGCGGTAGTATTTATTGATATTCGGGACATGATATGACATTATCATTGTGTCTTACTTTAGAGAAAACTTAAGATTAATTATGTAATGTGTATCTTTTTTTTTAATTGAGCTTTTCTGAATCCGCTTATCGTGTATAGCATGAGATGTGTTGTGATTTTTCATTTTCATTATAAAATAAATTTAAACATTACGTTTGTACTATACGTACTTTATTTATGTATTTATTGAAAATTCACGTCGATTGTTCGTAGATAGAATTTAAATTTTCTTTCATTTGTAACTTCTTAGACGGAACGTTCCGTTTTTTTTTAAATACATTTGTAGATACTGGTTAAACATGTGTAGCTACATTTTAGATAACTATTAATTCTTTTATTTTCTTGAAAATTAGATCTGTTAGTTCTACAATAGCATTTTATAATAATAAATACTTATTTTCATCTGTGATCTGTGTTTTCTTTTCACCTATCTGTGTCGTGATTGTGGTTTTGTATGCTACTGTTGTTTGCAACATATTCTAAATAATAAACATTACTTGCTTGCTTTCTTGCAATCGATTCAGTAAAAATTGTGTGCTTGACGTCAATGTACGTGGCTATCCAATCCACTATAATGGTTATCACGAATTTTGATTACAATTATGTAATTTTATCATTATCTTTAGATTTTTGTGCCTCTGACTTCTTTTTAGTGGCTAATTTAATGTTGCTATTTGCCCAAAAATAATATTGAGCTTCGAAAATATAATTGAGATCGAATTCATGATGGCCATGGTTGTATTTTCTTTCTTTTTTTGCTTAGTATACAAAGCTTGACGTATTCCTGGCAGGAGATGTTGCAGGGTCTAAAATGTCAGGGTCTATCATTTTGGGTTCTCCAATACCTGCCATACGTCGGGTTATCAGTAACCCTGTAGGTATAGGTATCTACTTTCCTAATAATGTGTTCCAATTCCATCATCTTCTCTTCTTCATGGTGTCGATTTATTAAGCAAATATAAGTAAGTACATAAGTCTGTGGCATTAGATGTGCCCAGCCTAGCCCACCCATAGCAATAAACATCTGTTAGGAATCATAATTGTTAATGTAAAGCTAGGTGTTATAAGTTATTTTATTTTAAATTGGAAAAAGCGAAATCAATACTCGGGCAGGACTCGAACCCGCGATCTTTCCCTTACAGGGGGAATGCTCTAACACGAATATCGGTAGATTGCTCCCGCCATCGCCCTAAGATGGATGTATTGGAAAATTTGGATCAATCTCGGGCGAAGCTCGGTGGCTCAGTGGTCAGAGCATTCCCCCTGTAAGGGAAAGATCGCGGATCGAGGTTCGAGTCCTGCCCGAGTATTGATTTCGCTTTTTCCAATTTAAAATAATTTGTTTAGTTTAGCATACTAAATGCTTTAAAATTATCTCAATAGGTGTTATAAGACTGATAGCTTTCAAAAAGAGAAATATAATAGGACAAGACATTTTATTTTCACCACATTGATAGACCAACATTAGGCATAGCTCAATCCACTTGCGTTATGGGTTCTAGAATATGGAAGGCACCTAATACCTTCCATATTCTAGAATTGGATGGTATATATCTTTCTTCTTCTAAGCTATTTTTATGGTGCATTATTATCTAATAGGATCTTTCTAAATGAGACCAATGTCCATGTCTCGTCAATATACAATATTAGTATTTTATTAATTTTTATTTAGTTGCCCTACTGTGACGTTTTAAGATGTCACTAAAACAGCTTACCTGATCATAAATCAAAATAATATCTAGGTCAAGCATTGAAATAGCTTAACAACGCATGTTGCAAAATGCAAGTCATAATCAAAAAGATAATCGAATCTTGTACCTGCCGTAGACGTATGAATAAAGCTATGTATCGGCCTCGTTTTCTACCTACGCACTTCTAAACAAGATCGGTCATTGCCGTCATAATGCTTTGCTTATAATGTGAATACGCACATACCCAAACACACCTCACTTCAGACGAATTATTTCGCAAAATTTTAACAATACGACTTGTAAATCCAGAACTCGCCGACCGTGAAACGGAACGGTGCGGACTGGCCGCAAACTGGTGCGTCGCGACTCGAGGATATTAAAAAAAAATTAAAAACGTTGACATTTCTTTGTGAACTGATGTCATGTTGTTGTAATAAATAGTTTAGTGAAAAATTGTTTTAGGTGTTCCAAAAAAATATATTAGTGCAAATTGTTTATTTTATTGTTCTAAATAACGTGTTATATGGTTTATGTGTGTTAATAACTATAAGGTGAGTGTTTTAAACCGGTATTCCAATGACAGATACGTGAAAAAATAGTTTTACCGTACTTTAAATTTTTGCAATTTCATTTATTATTTTAGAAAATATTCTAGAACCGCGTTGAGTATGCCTGAAACTTGGATGACGTAGTTAGTTTTTGCTTTTACCGTATAGCGTAGATGAGTAATCAGATTATTTTTATTAGTTCACGGTAGAAACGATTCATGCTCTTATTTTCTGTTCCTAAGTGTGACTGTATCTTTTTTACATATAAATATTCTCAAATTTTCCACTATATTATATTCTGTTTAACATTAGACAGATATATACAGTCCAGATTCGGCCTCAGATGTATGACTTGAATCATAAATAGTACCTGGAATATGGCAATAGGCTCACCCCCTATTACGTGGGACCGAATATAATGATTGGTAAAATGTGGTTGTTAATTCACCCCTGCCTAACCCTCCGGGGAAAAAGGCTTGATTATATGTATGTATTATAATCTGGAAGAGCCTCCTGACATGGCATTTGTGAGAATACAATTTAATTACCTTCTACAAGTTAATAATAGGTACTGATGTCCTTCCACCCAAAAATAGTAATGACTAATAATGTTTGTATTCATTTAAATTATTGCTAATTTAAGTTAATAAACTCAAGAACAAAATCTCTATACATTTCAAGCTCGGAATGTCAAGAATTTCTTCACTCCATACTGAATCTGCAAGATGTATAGTGTAATCAGTATTAGCATAACTTATTCCAAGTTAAGCCCTAGAGTTTGTAAATAAAATAAAAAGTAAATTGACATGTACTCTCACCTGAAAATTCTCGAAGAGGCAGGAAGAGGTAGCAGTAGTATTAACCCACGTTACGTAAATTTTCCTACATAATAGCGGACAAGCCTGTTGCTGTCAAGCGGACACTTAGTCATGGACGGTATGTTTACTGTCAGATGGAGAACACCCCTATATGTAAAGATTGCAAAAATAAAATACATCCATTTGTTTATTGATTAAATCCTCCTGGCATATCCAGTTGGCATCTAACTTTTCATATGGTACCTTTACCTTTTGAGGCGGTTTCACCTCAAAAAAAGAATTCCATAGTGTTTAGGATCAATTTTCACTGAAAGAGCAGTGGCTTTTACAAACCATTTTGAATCTTATCTTTAGGAGTAAAAGATCATAGTCATTTGAAGCCAAAGGAGGGGTAGTGGCAATAATTTTTTGTAACAAGCTCTGACTGCCGGCGGCCACTGCTCTCTCAGTGGGAATTTACCTTTACGATGTATCTTATCATTAGACCAATGGATTTCACATTAAATTGATAAGCGTGCAATATCTACTGATAATAATCTTACATAACTGGTAGGAATTAATTATTATAATGTCATTTTATATCTTGATGATCTAAATCCTACTCTATATCTTGGTAGTAGAGTCTATTTTTCTCTATTTTGTGTTTCTGTCAGATATGTCGTAATAAGGTGGATAAAAATGTCATGTTTATGATGGTTACAGTTTCTTGGGAAATGGATTAAATGGCTCACATGTTATAGGTGGATAAGTAAGTTGCCAGTGATATATTAATAATGATAATCTGTTTATATCTTTGTAACCTATTTTTGCCATTCAGTAGAGTGCTTCTTAAGGAGTCAAATAATAAAGATCATAGTTTCCAATTGGGTATTTTCCTGTAAGTTAAAATAAATTATTTTTCATTACCTTATGGGGTTCTTGATTGATACACATTGTTAGCATTGAACACTATTTAATATTCACCAAGTGATACACTATGTCTGCTTATATTATACGTATCTTCTAGTAGGTAGTTAACTGCGTAGATTAATATGTTATATACTAGTAGGCTGCGAGTCCCGTGACAGGTACGAATGCGAATTATCACGGGGAGCGCGTGAGCGATGCGCGAGCGCGAGTGCGTGCGTCTGTCTAGTTCCGCGGTCACCGCAAGAAGGCCTGAGCCCACGCTTGCGCTCGGCGTCAGTGTTGCCAACCGGAGCGTTCCGAAGTCGCCACACCAGCCCCCCAGGGAGAAAGCGAGGCCAAGGTTTACACGTCCCATGTTTTTGTGTGTTTTACCCGTCGGCCTGACCGTGTAGTTACGGGTGGTGGCGTAGAGGGCGCGGGCGGCGTGTCGGCCGGCGTCGCGTGCGGCGGCGGGGGTGTGCCTGGTGGGCTCTGGGGGGGCTCGCGCGTGGGTGTGTCGGCGTCAGATGGATCGAGGTAAGCTGGCTTGATGCGGTCCAGACTTACCTCGACCTTTTTTCCTTTGAATTCGATGGTAGCCGTTTTTTCACCTTTTGCCAGTAGCTTGTGCGGGCCCGAGTAGGGGGGCTGTAAGGGCCGCCGGACGGTGTCGTCGCGTAAAAAAATGTGGGTGGATTTTTTTAAATCCTGGGATACATACGCGGTTGGGTGTGCGTGTCGCGAGGCTGGTACGGCTCGTAGTGCGGCCATCGTTTTCTTTAGGCGGGACGTGAACTCGGTTGGATCGTTTGTGCGGGATTTGGGTAGAGATTCGCTTACCATTTCGCCGGGGAGTCGTAGCGTTTCTCCGTATACGAGCTCGGCGGTGGAGGCGCCTATGTCTGGCTTTAGTGCCGTCCGCATCCCGAGCAGAACGAGTGGTAGGGCTTCCACCCACGAAGTACTGTGGCACATGATGGCGGCTTTTAGCTGTCTGTGCAGGCGCTCGACCATGCCGTTAGCGCACGGGTGGTAGCTGGTGGTTCGGATTCGGGTCGTACCGAACTGGTGGAGGAGCTGGTGGAACAGGCCAGACTCGAATTGCCTTCCCTGGTCAGTAGTAACGAGGGACGGCACTCCGAATCGCGACACCCAGCCCCGAACGAACTGGGTGGCTACCTCCAAGAGAAGCGGTCCACTGCCGTGAGGCAATATTGGAACCCTTGACAGCTCGGCAAGGGGCCGACGATGTCGAGGTGGACGTGGCGAAAACGATCGCTTGTGGTCCCGAAATGGCCGGGAGGTGCGATCGTGTGGCGGGAGACCTTACTGCGTTGACAGGGGGTGCAGGCGCGCGCCCACGCCTGGCAGTCGCGCCGGATGCCGGGCCACACGTAGCGCTCGGCCAGCAGCTGTGCCGTGGCGCGCGGCCCGGGGTGGCTGAGGTTGTGGAGGCGCGCGAACAGCGCGCGGCGGAGCGGCGGCGGCACGTAGGGCCGCGGCCGGCCGGTGGACACGTCGCAGGTGAGCGAGACGCCGGTGCCCGGCACGTCGACGCGCCGCAGTGCCAGCGAAGAGCTGCCCGAGCTGCGCAGCTCGCGGAGCTCCTCGTCGAGTTCCTGTGAGGCGGCGAGAGATGAGAAATCGTCCTCGAGCGAAATAGCAGACAGTGAGCGGCTCATTGTGTCCGCTACAATATTTTCCACGCCCTTGATATATCTGATGTCGGTTGTGTACTGTGAGATGAAAGATAATTGGTTCAGCTGAGTGGGAGGCAGCTTCTCGCGTTTTTGTTGGAAGGCGAATATAATTGGTTTGTGATCGGTGAAGACTGCGAACTGTTGTCCTTCCAATATGTGTCTGAAATGTTGTATGCTGTCGTAAATTGCCAACAATTCGCGGTAGTATGCCGGCCATTGTGTTTGTGCCTCGGTGAGCTTTTTACTGAAAAATGCTAATGGGGTCCACTGACCATTCACTAGTTGCTGTAGACACGAGCCTACTTGTGTGTTTGACGCATCGGTAAATAGGCCGATAGGTGCGCCGGTATCCGGGTGTGCGAGGAGGGTGAAGTTGGACAGGTCCTCCTTTAGCTGCATGAAATGCTGCTCGAGTTCCGGGGTCCACGTGATTGGTTTTGAACCTTTGTCGCCCGTCGCCGTGAGATACTCGATGAGTGGAGCCTGTCGTTCGCCAGCGTGAGGTAGGAATCGGCGGTAATAGTTGATCATGCCGAGGAATCTGCGTAGACCCTTTACAGTGCTTGGTGGGGGAAAATCTTTGAGGGCCTGGACGCGGTCCGCTGGGGGCCGTGTGCCTTCACTGCTGATGTGGTAACCGAGGTAGATCACCTCCTTGGCGCCTAGCACGCATTTGGCTGGGTTGATGACCACCCCATATTTCTGGAGTCTCTCGAAGACGGTGCGCAAGTGTCGTATGTGTTCTGCTGCATCGCGAGAATAAATGAGTATGTCATCTATGTAGGCAAAACAGAAATCCAGCCCCTGTACGACCTCGTCTATGAAGCGCTGGAAAGTTTGCCCTGCGTTCCGCAATCCGAACCCCATAAAGGGGAATTCATACATTCCGAACGGTGTGATGATTGCAGTTTTGCAGATGTCTTCCTCCGCGACAGGGAGCTGCTGGTATGCTTTTACCAGGTCGAGTGTGGTGAACACGGAGGCGTGCGCGAGGTTGTGTGAGAAATCTCCGATGTGCCGCACCGGGTATCGATCTGGGACTGTGCGTTGGTTCAGCGCGCGGTAGTCGCCGCAGGGGCGCCATGTTGCGTCACGTTTCGGTGCCAAATGGAGGGGGGACGACCAAGCGCTATTAGATGGGCGGCACGTACCTGCTTGTAACATTTCTTCGAAGACTCTCTTCGCCTCCTTAAGCTTTTGTGGTCCCAGTCGGCGCGGGCGGCAAGATACAGGGGGGCCCTCTGTTGTGGTGATGTGATGGACAGTGTTGTGTTTCACCGTTTTTGGGGCGCCTTGTGGGCGCGTGATGTCAGGAAACTCGGCGAGCAGGGAAGTGAAGGGAGACGACGGCGTTGTGGCGAGGACTGCCCTGATGCTGTCCACCTCGATGGATGCTACGGTGGCCGGGGCTTGTAGTCCGGTGACACCGTCGAGGATGCGCTGGTTCCTGCAGTCAGGTAGTAAATTGTAGTAGGCCAGAAAATCGGAGCCAATTATGGGAACGCCGACATCAGCTACCACGAAGTTCCATGCAAAACTGCGGCGGAGGTTAAAATTCAGGGTGAGTGCTACTGCGCCGTAAGTTGTAATCGCGCTGCCGTTGGCTGCACTCAGCGTGTAATTTGTTGCTTGTCGCCGGTCTGCCAGTAGTTGACGGGGGTAGCAGCAGATGTCCGAGCCCGTGTCTATAAGAAAGCGACGTTTACTAGTTTGGTCCGTGATGAATAGTCGGCGACTTAGGAGGGGATGGTCGGTGGTCGCCTCTACTGACCCCCCTGGGAGTTTCCCGTTGGAGGTGGGTCGGTCCATTTGCACGGCTGTACACATTTGCGTGCCTTTGCATTAAACTTCCAGTGGTACCAGCACAACTGTGTGTTATTGGTGTTGGAGCGATTGAGGGAGCGGGAGCGGGACCGATTTTGGTCACTGCTCTTGCGTGAGTTGTCCCCGTGTAGGGCTGCTACCTGTCGCGCGAGGTCCTCCATCCTGTTAGTAATTGACAGTAGCCAGTTTGGTTCCGGCGACGGGTGAGTGGCAGTGTTTGCAATGCTTGCTGTTAAAATATGTGATGGTGGTGATACCGTGACATCCATGATTTTGTCAGCCTGATCGGCCAGTTTGTCGAGGGCTGTGTCGCCTTGTGCAGCCAGTATTGCCTGCACGTGGGGCGGCAGGCGGCGCTGCCACAGCTGTCTTATGATGCTGTCGTCGGACAGGGTAGTCCCCGCGAGGCCTCGCAGGTGGCGCAGGAACTGGCTCGGGCGGCGGGTGCCGAGCTCCTCGTCAGACACTAATTTGCGGACGCATTCCTCCTCTGACGCCGACAGTCTATGGATAAGAGCTTCCTTTAATTTATCATATTGATTTGTTGGGGGAGGGTTGCGGACAATGTCGTCCACCTCCGCTATGTAACGGGAGTCTAGTTGGCCCACCACATAATTATATTTGGTAGAATCAATAGTAACATTGCATAACTTAAATTGTGCCTCTATTTGGGCAAACCATACTGCCGGTTTGTCTGGCCAGAAAGGTGGCAGCTTAACGGCCACCCCGTATGCCGACTGTCGACCTTCGATATTACTGATTTTGCCAGCCAAATTTTGATTACGTTCCCGCAATGCCTCTATTTCCTTTACGAGTTCCTCCATCGTTATTAACCTTATTAGAGAGGTTAAGTTACACGGGTATATCTCTACTATGCTCTTGTTCTTATTTGACTAATTATTTACCCTGGAGGTGTTGTTTACAATGTAAAATGACTTACAATTTGTCAGGGCACAATATACTTAACAGCGGTGACAGTGTCGGTGATGTCGGGGCCGGTTATGATCGCGCCGCGTGGGCGCAGTCGCGGTGATTTTCGGGTGCACGGTGAGACTGCTTACTGAACTGGCCGCTGGGACGGTGTCACGCGTCGTCGTGTCGTTCGTTTCGTAGCCCGTAGGATGTTGCTGCTATGCGGTGACGCGGGCTCGTAGCAGGGACTCGATTCGTGTCGCGACGTGTCTATGTAGTCTCGCTCTCGTGTGAGTACCTAGGTACTTCAATTTCGGTTCTTGATTCGTATCTGTTGCTAATTACTATGCGGCAGCTGCGTGGTATGAAGCACGTGTTCGTTTATCGGGGTCACCAATATGGGGTTCTTGATTGATACACATTGTTAGCATTGAACACTATTTAATATTCACCAAGTGATACACTATGTCTGCTTATATTATACGTATCTTCTAGTAGGTAGTTAACTGCGTAGATTAATATGTTATATACTAGTAGGCTGCGAGTCCCGTGACAGGTACGAATGCGAATTATCACGGGGAGCGCGTGAGCGATGCGCGAGCGCGAGTGCGTGCGTCTGTCTAGTTCCGCGGTCACCGCAAGAAGGCCTGAGCCCACGCTTGCGCTCGGCGTCAGTGTTGCCAACCGGAGCGTTCCGAAGTCGCCACAACCTTATTAAAATAAGAATGTTAAAAAGACTGGTAAAGGCTGCATCTGTTCTTATTTTATAATTTTTATTTTTTTTAATCATCTGCCCAATGTAAAAAATAAATATTTGATAATAAAAAGATAGTACTTTTAGCTGCAATGCTGGGATATCGCCCAATATCGCGATATCCAATATCGCTATTGGGTTGTGGAGGTCAGATGGCAGTCGCTTCACGTAAAATATTACTATACTATTAGAAGTACAGCCAAATCCGCAGTTAGACTGGTAAAGCTTCGGATGCGACTGGGATTAACGTTAGAATGAAGAAGAAGAATAAAAAATATCACTTCACAATAGTATATTCCATCAAATTTTCTTAGAAATTACTGTTTTCACATTAGTAAAAAGTAACTAATAGCCAATTACAATATTTCATATTCAGAACAAAACACATTAGTATGTACATTAGTTAGTAATATTATTGTTTTGTTCAATAAAATTGCGATATAATTTTTATCAGTACGATATCCTTATCATAAAATGGTACCTCATAGTGAATTTATTTATCTAGAACTAACTAACTGTTGCAGTAGTCTATGTTGGTACCTGATGATGTAGCTTTCTAATGGAGTACAGATTTCGTTTCATACAAAAATACAAATCTTTCCTCTTTATAATATTAGTATAGATAGACTATAAGTACTTCAAATAAAAAAAATTCTCGCTGAAAATCCTCACTATAACATTTTGCCTTCTACAATTTTTGGCTGAATAGCCGATTGCAGATAAAAATAGAGAAAAATATAAAAAACCATTTTTGGAGCGCCGGTAGCTTAGTGGTTAAGGAGTCGGCATTACGATCGAAAGGTCCCGGGTTCGAATCCTAGCCATTACACTACCGACGTGAACCTACTCCTAACACATCAATTTAGTTTAGCTGTCCTCCCTCTAGTTAGAGGAAATATCAGTAATTTCAGTTGCTAATAATCTTTTTAAGAAAAAAAAAAATTGATTGCTAATTTCAGCCTACATGCTGGCTTATGGGTGTATCAACTTGCAGGAGGGGTTAGATTGGCCCTGAAGGACCACATCTAGGTATATCCAAACTTACTCATCCAATATCAATTCTAGTGATTGCCCAATCTCACACTTACCACACACATTTCTTAAAAAACAGGTTATGTTGACACCTGTGTTAAAACCTTGATAGATTCATATTTATACAAAATATTTACATGTTTAGTAGTGAGATGAGTTGTACTATGTATATGTTGATTTTATTGTGAAGAAAAACGGCCTTGAAATAGATCCTGTGTTGGAATCACTATAGATGTACTTCATACATATATTCACGCCTGTAAGTGGCCAAAGGGGTAAGCAGGGGTGTATTAACACACACATGTTCGCCACGTAACAAAGGGCGAGCAGTAGCTTTAATTGATAGTCTTTTCCGGAAGCGACTTCTGTCTGACTTCCTAACCCCGATGACAAACCCTTCTTCTTCCTCCTAGCGTTAATTCCCAGTCGCATCCGAAGCTTTCAGCTCGGAGTCTGGGGTCCGCTTTACCAGTCATAGCCACAGATCTGGCTAGACCTCGGTACCTTCCATGAAGCGATTGTCATCTGACCTCCACGACCCAATGTTAACATTAGGCGATATCGAAGCTTTGCAGCTAGACCGTTGTTTTTGGACTTTTTAGGGCAGCAACTACCCGCAACGACTGCCATAGATGTTCTTATGGCAACCGGGACCGACGGCTTAACGTGCTCTCCGAGGCACGACCAGACCAATGCAAATACCCATACCCAATGCACACAAATATTTGCACTGAGCGGGGATCGAACCCGCGCCTCCTGCGTAGCGGCCGCGTTCACTACCGCTACGCCACGGAGGCTGTCATGACAAACCCTGTCCGTTATTTAACAGGTTTGGTGGTTTAGGGCCAGAATATTTTAATGGAGCCCCCCATACACCATCTGTGGTCGGCATAATCAAGTTGAGTAAATGCCCCTCGAGCACTATCGTTGCTTTTTATGAAGGCAGGGTTGGTTACCGGTGGAGTAGAGTAGGGCCACCCCATCTCTTCCTGTGGGTGTCGTAGAAGGCGACTAGGGGTCGGCGCCCACTGCCGGCATGGCAAAATGAATTATAAAGTATATGAGATAAGGTTTAAAATAACTTGATTAGTAATAAATTCCATGCCGTGCCATGCCGGCAGTGGGCGCCGGCCCTAAGGGATAGGGCTGTTCTCCATCCGACAGTAAACATACAGCCCATGAATAAGTGCCTACTTAACGGCAATAGGCTCGCCCCTATTACTTGAGACCAAAAATCATAATTGGCAAAATGTGAGTGATAAATACACCTGTGCCTACCCCTTCAGGGATTTACAGGCGTGTATGTAATACACACTCCAACTTTTCCGGGAACGTAGCCAACTCATCATTCTTTCTCACACAGTCAGCACACATCCGTTCATATTTACATCTCAATAGTCTTTAGTCAGTACTGACTCACTCATTCAATCGACGTGACTTAAACCACCTTCGCAGTCCTATTTAACCATTGTCAATATATCCTCCTACGTAGACGCGGAAATACCCTACGGAAGACCGCGGCTTAATAACCTCGTGTTGTGTTTCCGACGGTGTGTAGGGTAGCCAGAGCTCACTGGAGAGATTTTCTGCTGTCAGTGGGAGAACCAAAGGCTTTGTCCTACTTATCTTTTGCGCTGAAGGCACAGAATCTCTCTGTTCTTACAGGGTCGGCAGCACGAATGTGACTCCCCTTGTGTTGGACTCGCCTATAGGCCACGGTAACCTTCAGGAGGGCCGTGTGCTTGACTTTGATTGCTTAATAAGTATAATAGAAATGCCTTAAGAACACTAAAAAGGAAACCTAGCTCAGACTAATTACGTCACAAAATACAGCACGTTAAGCCATACGGTTGTCATACGAACATCTGACAGCCGTTACAGCTAGTTGAAGCCCACAAAAGTCCGACCAGTTTCATTAAAGAACTTATTCACCTATATCGCTAATTGATTGTGGAGGTCAGGTGTTTAATCCACATCTTTAATTAAATTTCATCAAAATCCTAGTAGGATAGGAGGTAGGACAAGTCTGTATTTCCGTTCCAATCGAGCAGACCGAAGAAGTCAGTCGGGGAAGTATCTCCGCCCTACAGAATTAAGCGACTTAAAGACCTCGCAAATTAGCAGAACTCACTGGAGAGGTTTTGTGCTGTCTGTGGGAAGACTCGTCCTGCTTGTCTTCTGCGCTGATGGCACAGAATCTCTCTGTTCTTACAGGGTCGGCAGCACGAGTATGACTCCCCTGGTGTTGCATTCGTCCATAGGCCACGGTAACCACTTGCCATCTGGTGGATCGTATGCTGTCTGCCATCTAAGTGGTATAAAAAAACATACAGATGGCGGTCTAATCGCTCTGCGGCAATCTCTTAAGGCAACCATAACTAATTGAACCCACGATAAAAGGTAGCCAATATCCTAATGCCCAAGGTTTAATCTACCCCTATACCATCTTTCATCAAAATCAGATCAGTGGTTTAGACGTGAAAGCGTAACAAACAGACAGAGTTATTTACACATTTATAATATTTGTATAGTATAGATATAATTGAATGATGGACATTGATAAGTATTGCGAATGTTATTGCAATGCGTTAAGAAATAAATAAACACAAAGAAATTGTTTGCATGCACATAACATTGACATTATACGTTATGAGTCATTAGTGTCATTACGTATGTGGGTTATTCGTAGGCGGTTTGATCTTGGGCCGGACACGTGAATATTTGCAATAAATGTCTTTGAAAGTTCTTTGTTAGCTCATTTTTGGAGAGAAACCGTGCGTATATACCTACATACCTACTCAGCGTCAAAAGTAAATGATCACTTCCAGCTTTTTAAGCTTAAAGGTATGATTCCGACCTGTGACCGCAATTGACCGCATACGACTACTGCAGAAGCACGCAGTAGATACGCGTAATTCATTGCGGCTTCTCAATGGACCGGATGGACCCCTTTATCTGTATCGGGGTTTAACAAGTAATGGGTACGCGTGAGTGACTTCCGTAGTGTTGCACATATATCCATAGTAACAACTTTTCATCAGGTGGGCCGTGTGCTTGTCACCTAAGTGTTATAAAATAAGACAGATAGGGTATAAGGATATCCGGATACCCGGTATCTGAATCTCACCTCTATTTTTATCTGACGGACTACGTCACTATCAGTAACAACGATACGGCAAATCCCAAACGAAACTGACTTTATTTTATCAATTCCTTCACGCATAACTTGATAACAGATATCGTGAACATGCTGTTAGGTAATTAGATATTTTTTTACTACCGATGCATGAAACTGCGTGATGTGATGTGTGATTATTTCATAATTTTTGGTTACTGTGAGTCATTTTTTATTATTATATAGGTAGGATATTATGTTACTAAGTTTGCTGTGAAAGTTGGATCGTTGTATTATCTGTAGATATGTGAATTTGTTTTTTATTAGGCAGTGACAATGACAACTTCGCGCCAAAACAAATGCCACTGCCAAAGACAAATGGCGCCAAATTTTTCATGCTCCATCAGTCCATCCTTCCTCAAAAATTTTCAGTTTAATATGTATAGGACTAGGATTTTTGTTAAATTTTAGAAATAAGTTTTGGAAATAGTACCTACGTAAATAGTTTCCGAGTTCTTATCTTAATTACTTTTGTTATAGTTTCGTTGACAAGCATCGTAAGTGTATTTCGATATTATACGAACATGGTATTCATAATACATGTTTGTTTTCCGATGATTTTACAACTAGGTAACAGATATCATTATCATACGGACTATGGAGTTTGGAGCCCGCTGACTTCTCCATTTGAAATCATTTAATTACTTTCAAAATTGAAATGAATTCTTGACGTTTCTAATTATATTCCTTGATTACTTAATTTAATTTAGCATTTTTTGTTTATTTCAGATACCACATCAGGGAGCTTGAATCTCCTTACACCATCATCCACGGCCAGTCGTATCCGGGACTTCACATCACGCATCCAGGAACGGGCGGCTTCTAACCTTCAACCAAACTACTTAGCCAGTCCAACCCCCGTAGCAACACCAGTTCGAACTCCAGAGGAGACCACTCCAACGCCCAGGAAACCCTCAGAGAATCTCCTCAAACCACCTCCCAAAGTCTATATTGACGCGTCCAGTCATAGATCCAGGGGACATCATAAGAAAAGAGACGAACTTCCGCATAAGAAACCCAGTTACTTAAATCTAGCCTGCTCCGTCAACGGCTATACCAATCTTACAACATACGACTCCAAGCTTAGGCAAGACATCAATAAAAGCAGGGAAGCGTCCCCTATCAGACCAATAACACATACATACCAATACAGAAGCGAAAATAACTCCTTATTGGTCCCAGTACCGGTTTCAGCCAATAAGCTGCTTGTCCCAACATTCGGACCCCATGATACTCGCGCTGATTTGACACAAAAAGCGCCTACTAAGGCGCACACAGATCCTTATCTGGTTACTTCACCTTTTAATGTCTATATGGCGGCGGAAAATAAGCAATTGAAAAACGATTTTCTGGGCAATATGACGACTACCAGCCGTCCTTATATCTCCAGCGAGAGCAAAACCTTCGCTAGTTCCATGCTCCATAAGACCGATGAGGTGGACAATTCCAAAGAGATCACCTTCAAATCTAGTTACTCGGAGACGAATTTTAGGAAAACTGTTACATCTAATGGTAAAGAAAGCAGATTCAGTTCTGAATCCTACACTATTTCTTCAAATGGAGTTTCTAAAAGGGTTGAAATAACAAAAGAAAATGGGGAGAAGCTCACCAGTCCTATGAAAAGTTTTATTCAACAAAGGGTCGAAAGACTTTACGGTCCTGGAGCGTTGGCGCAAGGTTTCTTTAACCAGAAGCGTCATAAACTGAAAAGTTCCAGCGAGGATGACGAACCAAAAGTTTTGATAGAGAAATCTTTGAATACTCCTGAAAGGATTCCTCGAAAAGTTGAAGAACCAGAGAAAATCTGCACTAGTCCTAATGGTGAAATGGCAGACGTTTCCCTTCCAGTTCTAAGGCATTTAAGGCCAGAGTTTCGAGCACAGCTGACTATACTATCGCCAAAGAAGAGTGTGAAGAATGAACTATCGCCTCAGAAGGTGGCAGAAGACATTCCTAAAGTGGAGAAGACTGAAGTGATTGTTGAAAGTGATGTGTCTGTAACAAATGGTGTTTCTGTGATAAAATTAGACAGTGATGTAGATGAATCTGTCGTTAGTGTTAATGGTGATCAGAATGGTGTGAAAGAAGAGGTGAAGGGTGGACATTACTTCTTGGATTTGGAGAAGAAGGAGACTGAGAGGCTGCTGGCGTTATCAGCGACTGCCGAAAAGGAATTGGAGGATTTACAAGTAAGTTCGATGGATTTTTTGTCTGTAAGGATCAAGTCATTTGCATCTAAGGCTTTTACTTCGAAGCCCGTGGTCCACTTACTACTTCTTCTCTTTTTGACGTGGTTTACAGCGCTTACAGGAGAGACTAGCATCTGACTCACCAACCCTGCGAATCCTGCGATGGAAGGATGATTGGACCATAGCCTTGTCCATTAATTAGCAGGTGTAACGACTTGCAGATGAGATTACTTGACCTTCAAGGCCTTGATGGTCACTCTCTTGCATCTTCCTTCTGAATTCTTCATTCACAAATTAGGGTTTACCAACTCTTGTATGTTTTCATTACCTTCGCTGTGTTTTCGAACATGCTAGAACAAAGGACTCTTAACAGTCGTAACAATATCTCAATATTTCACACATTTTATATCATTTTGAATGTCAGACCGTGACCTGCTTGTATCGCGGTTTTGCAACCGATATTATATCGATATGTACTTGGATTAGATTTGCATAATAAAATTCGGTACGGCGATTGGAAATCAATACTTTACCGGGACTAGATAACCAGGGCTGTCCAAAATAACTTCCATAAATACTTCGTATTATTTTACTGTTGCAAATATCTTGTCAACAAAGTCTTCTTCGTCATCCGAATACCAATGCTGGTTGCTACCCAAAGCTTAACTTAGAAGCCTGGGCTCTCCAACTAAACCCCTCCAGAAATTTGGTTTATTTTGATTCCGAGAACGACTCCCGTCTGACCCAGAGAGGTAAGCTTGCGCCAGGGCATCGTCCATTCCCACTTCACTCGATTACAGAACTTAGTTCACTATAACCTTCAAGGGAACGACTGAACTCTGACCCCCAGGAGAAGAAAGCCTTCGCCTTACCCGGCAAGCTGGCGTACCTGCTAATTGATAGACGAAGCTCTGGCGCAGGATTTCCTCTCGACGTTGAGGATTAGACAGCAGTCATGTTAGACCAACCCAATTACGGAAAGGATAAAGGACGGACTCTCAGCTCCAAAATACAATGGCGTTGGATGCCACTGGTATTGGCGAAGGAGAGAGATCAGCCCCTCTAGACAAGTGGCAATTCGTTGACCAGCGTTTTTTAGAATAGAATGTATGGGATTTGACGTATATGACAGTCGTCACGCATAAGCGTCAAGTCCTATATATTTGAATGAAATTTTGAAGCATTTATTATGCTGATTGTTAAAATCGATTTACAAAGAGAAAAGAGAATCGACTTCGGGTGGGACTCGAATCCGCGATCTTTCCCTTACAGGGGGAATGCCCTGACTGCTAAGCCACCGAAGCCCGCACGAAGCCGATCCAAATTCCTCTATAGTTCCGTCTTTGTATCATCGGTATCGGTAGATGGCTCCACCGTCGCCCCAAAGACGGAATTATAAAGGAATTTTGATCGGCTTCGTGCGGGCTTCGGTGGCTTAGCGGCCAGAGCATTCCCCCTGTATAGGAAAGATCGCGGGTTCGAGTCCCGCCCAAAGTCGATTCTCTTTTCTCTTTGTAAATCCTTTACATTTGTCATTCTTTTGTGTAGCAATTCCTTGACTGGTGTATTGTAGAATACAACAATACGCCGGTCAACGAATTGCCATTTGTCTAGGCGACAGGAGTATAAACAATCTGGCTAGCGTTTGACCTTGACAACACTAAATATTATGCATCATATATTTATGCGCGTTACGTATAATACCTGTCTTTCCTTCCTTACTTCCTTCCTTGTAGTCTCATTTACGCGGGGACATAGTGGGTTCAGTCTATAATTCGATCTATTTTAACTTTTAACTGCTCAACAAAAATCGAATCCAGAAGAACATCAATATCGGTCTTCTACAGCACTGCAATTCACTAAGCGAGCACAACGATGCGACAACGATGCGAGGCGCAACGTAGATTGTCATTGGTCAGATTGTATCACGTCATTGGAAATCGACCAATGACAGTGTCTATCGCGCACATCGTTGCGACTCGCATCGTTGTCGCATCGTTGTGCTTGCTTAGTGAATTGCACAGCAGAATAGCCTTCTTCTAGAACGATAAACACATGTCGTATTAACTTATACCAGCAATAATGGAGCTAGAGATCTTTTGAAATTCTCCATACGGCTTACGGGAGAACACTAGACGGCATACATTTCTGTTTCTGAAACAGTTCAGGATTTCTTCACCAGTTGTAGCTTAATCAGACCGTGAACAGTCCCATGATCTGGAAAGCCGACGCCACTTAAGTTGGGCAAAAACTCGGAAGGGGAGGAGGATAGTACCATGGTCATAAGATACTTCCTTTAATGACCGTTTTGAGGTTAAAACAATCCAGGGGCCCTAGACAAAGTGACATTCTATTGGCGAAAACGCCAGTGGAATCGCTAATTGTCGCTTGTCGCCCAGCCTATTGCCGTCAAGCGGACACTTTATAATAATAATAATAAATTCATTTATTTCAAGTAACAAAGACTCATTATTACATTAATTTTCATTGAACTGCATTATAAAGATACAATGATTAAATTGAATTGAATCAAATTATATTGAATTGAATTACATTAAATTAAATTGAATTAAATTACATTAAATTGAGTAATCAGATATGTCAAATTATAATGAGCTATATATTAGGATACAAAAACACATATCAGGAAATTAAATAATTTTAAATTGAAACAAATTGAGTAATTAAGTATGTCAAATTGGAATTAAATATATTGAGAAATTGAAATTTAATAATTACTCAAACAATACTACATATAATAATAAATAATAAATCTGATTTCGAATCACCGGCGCTTCGTCCCATGGGAGATAGCACTGCAGTGATTCATGTACGTGCAATCTAGCCTATCCGCTATCATACTTCATCATAGATCATAGAGAACATCTTTATATAGATCACTTTTGGGCCGATCCAAAAGTTAGATTGCTTGCTCCAAAAATATGTAAAAAACAAGATTTTTATCGTCTATCTATAGATTATAAAGCTCTAAATCTACTGACCTCACGATCTAATCGTCAGTCCTTGTACATAAATGGCATATCTAATTGATTCGGTTTTGTTTCTCAAATAAATTCTGTCTACTAAAACTAGTTTGAGTTCAAATTAGGGTTGCCAATTTTTGCTTTGCTGTTGTTATGGTACAGATTAAAAAAAGCACATTACTGGAGATGACTCAGCGTCTGCCGGGGTTTCCAGGGATATAGTTGAGGCAATCTCACTCCCTTTTTTATAGTGTAGAAATCTACTTGGATACCCCCCGTCGGAGTCGCCGGGGGTGGTTGTCGGACTCGAACCGACAAAAACCGCACGAAGTTTTGGCTCATCACTTGCCGATAGTGAGATTGCTTCTGGTATATCCCTCACGCCCCGGCCGACCCAGGGCCATCGAAATAGCGCATTGTATGCGAGACCAGGGCCATCGAAACGGGAACGAGTTTATACTTAGAGCATTATAGTTCATAATCCATTGCAGCATTATTGCTAGAATGACCCTCATTCCTGAGACTTTACCTTCAGGGAGGCTTCCTTATAAAAAATTGTAATACAGTCTGAAACTGCTCCTGCCCGAGAGGCAGCCATGGACTGCCTAATAAATAAAGCTCAGCTCACACCAAGAGCGGCGATAGGCGTCAAAGAAAACATGACTGTGGCCTTAGACAAAGTGACATTCTATTGATGGAATCGCGCTGAAGCGAACCATTTTTAAGGTTTTAACCATGGATTTCGGAACATTGCTGTGGTTATAATAATAATGATAAGTTAAATAATGTATTTCGAGTTACAAAGACTCATTTCATACAAAAAATATAGTTATATTAATGATTTATGTCAATTTCATACTACAATTAACGATTCCACTGGCGTTTTCGCCAATAGAATGTCACTTTGTCTAAGGCCCCTGGTTTCTTGCGGCCGGCTGTCTCATTACTCAGAGCTACCCTTTCGGTTTCAATTCCATGCTCTATAGTCTTGACTTCATATTACAAGTTACAAATACTGGTTTAAGCGGGTTAGCGGGGAACAACTGTTCTAACTGCAATTCTTCGATATCGCCAAGCTTATCGGCAAGCATATCGGCAGACGCTTTACGGAAAATAAATAAATAAATAAATATTCCACAACATTCTACACAACGCTTTCTAGACCCATGGTAAGCTTAATTAGCTTGTGTTATGGAATCTAGAATGCGGATATACATACTTAGATACTTTTTTTTTTTGTAAATACATACATATTATACATAGAAACACCCAGACCAATGCAAATATTTATATTCATGCATACAAATATTGGCACTGAGCGGGGATCGAACCCGCGCCTCCTGCGTAGCAGCCGCGTTCACTACCGCTACGCCACAGAGGCAGCCAAAACCGCAGTTAGACCGGTAAAGCAGACCCCAGACTCCGTGGTGAAAGCTTCGGATGCAACTGGGAATAACGCTAGGATGATGAAGAAGAAGAGAATAGGAGTTCTGGTTAGGCTAGGCTAGGTCAACCAGCAGTACGCGGCGTTGCCTAGCCGTAAGGCGATACGGTGACTATCCCTTTCCGAGTTGATATGTCTGCTATGACCCTAATACGTAAGATAATTTGCAAAGGAATCCAGTTAGGTTTTATTGCCTGTCTAAACTTGTAGTTTTATTTTTTACTCAAGCAGAATGTGTAATGTCTCGATCGTGTATGTCGAAAACAATCTATGGAGTGTCTTGTTATGGTGTTTTGACTTTAATTTTATGAGCGTGCTACTTAATTTACAGAATAGAAACATCTTACCGCCTTATTAGGCGCACAGAATCTATATCTATAGAAATAAAAATGTATTGTCTGTTTTAAGAGATAGAGCACATTTTTTAAAATTTGTGTTTGTCTTGCCTGCGTAGAAATGCAATTCCGTACCCGTTCTTCCTAGTAATTTATCCATATTTTCTCACAGTTTATACCTTTCCTGGACTACAATAAACATTACAAAACAAAAAATCAGCTAAATCGGCACAGCCGTTCTAGAGTTTTAGCGGACAAACGAACAAAAATTGATTTTTATAAACATTTATTACTATTGATTATTATTATTCGCGTGCAGTTAGTTAACCCCCGTTTTACACCCTTAGGGAGTTTCGTAAAGTCCGTTCTTAACGGGGATGACTTATTTTTAAAACTACTTAGGTCGCAGACAAGCACACGGCCCTCCTAATGGTAAGAGGTTACCGTGGCCTATGGGCGAGTGCAACACCAGGGGAGTCACACTCGTGATATCGACCCTGTAAAAACAGAGAGATTCTGTGCCGTCAGCGCAAAAGATAAGTAGGACAATCCTAGGAACCTACCTGCCAAATTTCTAGTTTGTAGGTGTTATAATTTCTGAGATTTCGAGATTAATTAGTGAGTGGTAGGTATTTCGCTTTTATAGCATACTAGCTGACCCCGCGAACTTCGTACCACCTAACTTGACTATGTCAATATCCAAACGTCACTCAAATTAACAAAATGATCCGCCATTTATTGAATTCATTTGTTACAAAAAATGTGATAAATGAAAAACCGCTCGACCGATTTTGTACAAACTTCACATAAACCATCTGCTAAATAGTCCGAACAAAGCCTAAACATTTGATTTGGATAGGTGTTCTTGAGTTATAAAATTACAACGAAAAGTGGCATTGATTTTTACATAAATATATAAATGAATTACATACATCGTATTAAAATCAAATCACTAACATCTGTGCATCCGTCTTCAATAAACTAGAATTTAATACGACCTTCGAGAATATAACATATCTATTTATACTGATGTTTTGTAATCAATAATTAATTTATGTGAAAAAAACATGTCTTTAACAGCAGAACTTTGCATCTTTGAATCATTATCGACTTAAGGTCCAACCCCACCAAACGGACGGCATCGGCCCGGATTTTACAATCTTTAAACAAAATTAAATCTTATTATCACAGTGTTGAAGTTTATATTACCAAGTCACGCACAACAGCTTGACAGCGACGTGCGGCGGCATGACGCACGTCAAGCTGTCATGCGTGACTTGGTAATATAAACTTTAAATGCTGTGTTATAAGATTTATTTTGTTTAAAGATTGTAAAATCCGTTCCGATGCCGTCCGTTTGGTGGGGTTGGACCTTTAAGGTGTGATTCCGAAAGCGACTGCATACGACAACTGCAGACGCACCCTGCATATACGTGTACCTACCTTGAATATGGTATACCTCAGGACACGTTTCTTGGACGTAATCGCGAGACAGACGAGGCCCTGGCGCCTGCGCATTATTCTGTAACTAGCTGACCCGGCGAACTTCGTACCGCCATATTTTCTGATCCCGTTCCCGCTGCATATCTCTAAATTTATCAGTGTTTCTCTACAATATTATGCATTATTATACATATGAACCTTCCTCTTGAATCACTCTATCTATTAAAAAAACCGCTTTAAAATCCGTTGCGTAGTTTTGAAGATTTAAGCATACATAGGGACGGACAGACAGCGACGGCGACTTTGTTTTATAATATGTAGTGATGATTAAATTAATAATATGTTTGGTGAATTTGAGCTCGTCCACCGCAGTAGCACCCCGTGCTATCCTCAAAAGACAGCCAAGAAACGTGTACTGCGCGTATAAAGCACATTTTGAACACATTGTAGGTTCGAGATGTCCCAATGTATATATTTCTAACGCGAACGTCCAGAAGTCTAGATAATTAATATGTATAATAAAATTACATTATAAATAATATATAATATTATATAATTAACATTTGACATTGACTGTCTCGAGGATCAAATTAAAATTCTGGCCTTCTGTTTCAACTTAATATTTAATTTTAATATGTAAATATTTAAATTGTCTCCATTACAGAATGTTGTAACAGATGCTTATATTGTACATAATGTGTACAAAGATGTACAAAACTTAATAACATTATGATTCATTGTAGACTTTATACGTAACTAGCTGTTGCCCGCGATTTCGCTCTTGTGGATATCTCTCCCAAGCTCTAGTCTATCTGTGAACCAAATTTTATCAAGATCAGTTGAGTGGTTTAGGCTACGAGCCACTGAAATGCCGTGGCCTATCGTGCTGCCGACCCTGTAAGAACAGAGAGATTCTGTGTCGTTGGCGCAGAAGTTGAAGACGATTGTGCTATCAAAATTATGTTCAAAATATTTTTATCCGAAATGATTATAAAATCAGGGTGTATGGCTCGTGCTCATACAATAACTCATGAATGTTCATATTTGTATGTCTAAATTGGAGTACAAAATACATTAGGTATATGTATTTTGTAATTATTTCCACTAATAAATTTTCGTTAATCAGTTTTTAATTCCTAAGGATTGTTCTCCATCCGATAATAAATAAATAACCAACGAAAAAGTGTCCAGTTGACGGCAATATGCCGAAAAACTAACTGTCGAAATGTGGGAGTCGATATACCTCTGCTCCCCTTTCTTTCAATATGTTTTCCGTTAGTAATATTTCATGTGGTACTGATTCCAGAACCGGGAAGACATAAGTGAGGAGATCCTTGGTTTTCTGCGCGCGGCTGCCGGCAAAGCGAGGCTCTTGGCCACGCAGAAGATGCAGCAGTTCGAAGGTAACATACATACACTCATAGCTTTCTCCTTCTGCGGTAGGCAGAGATCTGTAGAGAGAGTATCAGGCGCGGTCGCAGCTTGAAGTTTTGGGGGGGGGGTCACTTCGGAAATTCCTTAAGAAATTTAACCCCCCCCTCCCCTCGTACTGGGACTTTTCAATATGACGTGCATGGTTTGGGGGGGGGGGTCATGTCCCCTGTGATCTCCCCCCCTCGGACCGCGCTGGGAATTTCTGTTATCTGTTTCTATTCTTATGGCTCCTCTACAAGTTGAAATTCATCCGCAAATGTCATCGGCGGACGCATCGGCCAGTAACATCTGCAGATAAATCTGTCCACGTGTACATATTTCACGCGCTGCTACTTTCGTCAAACATTAAGATTTTCGAACTTTTAGGGCTTCAACTTCTTTATCCTAGGGTTATCCCAGTCGCATCCGAAGCTTTCACCTCGAAGTCTGGGGTCTGCTTTACCAGTCTAACTGTATGTTAGGCTGAACATCGATATTTTCCGTGAAGCGATTGCCATCTGACCAACCAATTGGCGATATCGAAGCGTTGCATTTAAACCAGTTTTTTTGGACTTTTTAGATCTCCAATTATACGTAACGACTTCCTTACTTACATAGATGTTCGTATGGCAACCGGGTCCGACGGCTTAACGTGCTCTCCGAGGCACGACAAGGCTGCCGATTTTAAATCAGCCCCTCTAGACAAGTGGCCATTCGTCGGCCAGCGTTTTAGTAGAATAGAATGCCAAATGTATGGGATTTGACGTATATGACAGGCGTCAACGAATGTCAAAAACGTCAAATCCTATACATTGGTCATTTTATTCCATGATACGCCGAGCAACGAATTGCCAATTGTCTAAAGCTGGGTCCACATTTGTAGCACCTTGACGTATCACGATCAGTCGTATCGTATCGAGTATTTGTATCATAAATATGGACGCTCATTTTTTCCATATTGTATCATTAAGGCGTATTTCGTAAAAAAAACGCGTCCATAATACGAGGTGTATCAAGATACGCGATTAGTGCGGATCAGATACGGCGTGTATTGTTAACGGGTATCATCTTGTGTCCAAACTAGCGATCATGATATGCGTTGAGGCCACGCGAAGGAGATACGATACACAGAAATGCTACAAATGTGGACTCAAGGGGGCAGTACTTGAACTTTTTGGGCTCCAACTACTCGACTGCTACAGATGTTCGTATGACAACAGATACATTTGAATTCCAGGTCTTTGCTACAATAATATAAACGAGCGGCTAGACGAGCCGTTCCCGACCACCCTGGAAGACCTGCAGGGTTTCTGGGACATGGTGTGTCTGCAAGTCAACAACGTGGACGCTCTATACCAGCATATAGCTGAGCTGAAGGCCAATAACTGGCAAGAGGTATGGATGAAAGCTTTTAATTGTAGACTAGTTAATTTTGTTGTTTGTCTGATTGACTTGACTAATCTCTGGAACGGCTGAGCCAATATTCACCAGATTATCTGACAGGTAGCTGATGTTGTAATCCGTCACTTGGTTACTTTTATATTTATGTCAATTGTGATGTTTTTACGACCTTCTTCATTCTAGCGTTAATACACGGTAATACTTTCTATCTATCTATATGTTGATAGTATAACGTGGTTAATCCCAGTCGCGTCCGAAGCTTTCACCTCGGAGTCTGCCATCTGACCTCCACAACCCAATGGTGACATTAGACGATATCGAAGCATTGCACCTAGACCGTTTTTGTTAGACTTTTTAGAGCTCCAATTGCCCGTACCGACAGCCATAGATGTTCTTATGGCAACCGGGACCGATGGCTTAACGTGCTCTCCGAGGCACGACCGAGGAGCGTGGAACTACCAGTAGTGCCATTGGGTAGAGCCACGGGGCAGTCACGGGAATATGCCCTAGGCAATCTTACACATCTGGAGACGCGAGACGGCATGTGGTTTTAGTCGGTCCCAGTCCGACATAACCACTCCTGATGGCCAAAGGAACTTCAGCACGTAAGAAAAGTTGAAACGGAATCTGAATTCCATGTGGGCGGAGCCGCGGGCAACAGCTAGTCCATACTATCCATCCATATCCATATCCATACTTCCATCCATATCCTCCATATCCATATATCCATATTCCATATAACATTATAAATGCGAAAGTAACTCTGTCTGTCTGCCTGTCTGTTACGCTTTCACGCCTAAACTACTCAACTGACTTTGATGCAATTTGGTATAGAGGTAGATTAGACCTTGAGAAAGGACATAGGACATATGTTTGGTCGCGATAACCGACATCCACGCGGGCGGAGCCGCGGGCAAAAGCTAGTTATTGATAATAAAATATTACCTATCTCCTAGCTGGCCACCCCTGAGACATCCAAACCCCTGGCTAGTACAGTGATGTCTCCACCCCGCAGTCGGCCCCGCGCCACCCCGCAGGTCAAGAACGAGAAGGCGCGCCTCGCCGCAGAGAAACGGGAGGCTGACAGGAAGGCCATGTTGGAACATA
Source organism: Eilema depressum (assembly GCA_914767945.1). Lineage (NCBI taxonomy): Eukaryota > Metazoa > Arthropoda > Insecta > Lepidoptera > Erebidae > Eilema > Eilema depressum. Next base: position 6,932,476 of record OU612040.1, read on the forward strand.
GGAGGTTAGTATCTCATATATAAGGGTTTTTGACCGACTTCCAAAAAAGGAAGGTTCTCAATTCGTCAGAATCTATTTGAATATATTCATTTGGCCGCGTGGTTGCCGGCAGAGTAGAATTTGGGCCACCCCATGCGGTGTCGTACAAGGCGACTAAGGGATAGGGCTGTTTAACATCAGACAGATATATACAGCGCAGACTCAGCCTCAGATACATGGCTCGAGTTAACAATAGTGCCCGGAATACGGCAATAGGCTCACCCCCTATTACGTGTTGGTAAAATGTAGGCGTTAATTCACCTATGTCTAACCCTCCGGCGATATAGGCGTGATGGTATGTATGTATATATCTCCCTATGCTAAGACCAAATTCTAAAGTTCCTATATATGATTAGATTAGACATTCATGTGATTATTTGCCCATGCCTTACTCAACCATGTGTTTCTGTACCCCAGGCTCCTGGCTCGCGAGCGTCAACTCCGTGCCCGGGCTGGCTCCAGTGCTGAAGCCACCACCACTATGGGCATCGAGGGGAGCCAGGTATGTACCACACAGTTGTACTAGGAATAAAGCACATGCTAAACGTACCATATCACTACAGTTACTACTCAGATCATCTATTTCTTTGGCTGTTATAGCATCGATATATCTGTTATGGACCAAGTGATTAATGTGGGCATTATGAATAATCCACGAGCATTGTACTACTGAATTGAACCAAAGTACTGGTTTATTTGGCGTCAAAAAAAAAAAACAAATTTTCACTTGAAAAGCATCGTTTGGCAAAATTATACTTGATGAGTTTATCATTTTACAAACTATTGTTTAATAAACTATTCATCCTGAAAATGTAAAAATAACATTTTTAACTATACTATACATATAGGATATTTTATTTTCAGCACGAAACATGTAATGTTAAGCTAATTTTCTACCATTTTCATTTTCAGGAGGTAGAAATCTTCGTTGGCAAGACCGCCAAGCCATCGAAAGTCGCGCCAAAAGGTGATTGTAGGAGCGCCCCTGACTCCTACGATTCTTTCAACGAAGAGAGCTGATTACACTGTCTATAGAATATGAAATGTGTCTAAAAACTGTGTATATAGGTCTTGAAATGTATAAAAATTATGAGGTTAAAGTTACACGTATTAGAGCCAAAGTAACCCACTTTTTTATATAAAAAACTTTTTAATTAAAAAAAATCTATCATACATTACTTTGTCCCGACAATAACGAATACAAAAATCAAAGAGTTATCTTATTTGGTACAGTGGTTTGGCAGTTATGTGCGTACAAACATACATAGATCTGTTACTATTTACTTCACAAGCATTTTTTTTTTATAAAAGGTCTTTAATAACTAATAATACGATAGAACAAAATGGTTTCTTTACTTTTTAAATTGACTTTTGTATATAACCCGAAAAATTATCAAAAAAAATAATCTTTTTTTTATATTTTTTGTCAGTAAATATTAAGACGTATATACACAGTTTTAAAAGATACGCTAAAAGTCCAGTTTTGAATGAATTTGTATGTAATGTATGCATGTAATTTAAAAAAAGAAATTATGATACTCAACGCACTAGAAATATGGAATCGTATTATTTTTTATTTTTTCCACAATAAATTTCTTGTTTTACGCCATCTTGTTTTGTTGTTTACAATTTTAATTCGAATTTTGAAATTAATATTTTATCTATGATTTGAGCATTCCAAAATCGAAATTGCAAATCTATTAGGCAGCAAAGAAAATCGTTGCAAAACTCATTATGAAAAAAAGACTGAATTGCTTTCAAATTATGAACTTTTGTGCTGCTAGCGGCGACATCTTTATTTTAAACGACTTTCTGACTTTAGACGTCTTGTATTTTGATGGCAATCCCAGTATTTCTGCCAGTAACATAAGGACGCGTATTCACCATAACATACAACTAAAATATTACATACTGGCTGGGAGAATCGCTTGTATTGTGGTCATATTATTTTAACAGACATCCTGCATATTTTGAATAGAATGCGTACAGTCGGAAAGTTCGTATGTACACATAATGGGCAACCGAGGCAGTTGGTCTTTGCTCAACCCATCGCTCAGTTTCGTATATCCGTCTCTACGGAACCCACGGCTCACGTTCCGTTCACATGGAAACATTCGAACGTGATGTGACTAAATTCACCTAAAATCGATCAGGCATGTCCGTGTGAACGCGTTATCCATAACTATTACTGCTTCTGTCAAGTCGACGGCATATCGTGTCATATTTTGTTTGCCCAGTGTGCACTGTTCCTTAATTACCTTTCAATAATCTGTAATTTTGTATGCATATTCCAAAATTAAATTACTTATCTTCCACATGTTTTGGCATAGCCATGTTAATTTCTGAACGAAACATCTTTTTTTTTATAAAAAAAATCATCCTACATTTATTTCGGGTATATTAAAAAAAACATATCGATTAAAATTGTAAATAATACAAATACCCACATATTATTTTATTTCATTAGAATACAAATTATACACATTCCTTCAAAAATATTTCATTGATATGATAATATTCTCGCATTTCATTACAATTGTAAATTTAATATAAAGCGCTATAATTATAAAAACAGCCAATCAAATATATCTAAATTTTTGCTACGCTTGAATAATCTGTAAAATCGACAATTCAGTATTTATTTATTTGCATTTTATTCCGTTTTTATTTTTATATAACGCTATTTAAAGAAGTATTATTATGAAATTCAAATTATTGAGATTCTAAACAAGACATTAATTTGTCTTATTAAGATCTTGAGTTTTTCAAAGGAGATCATTGTAAACCCTTCAAAATTCTGTGAACAGTAATTGTAAGAAATGGTAAAAGAAGTGATTCTTTTGTCATAATTGGATGAAGAATAAGCGGCAGGCACGCAATAACTCTCTACTATCAATATTATATCGCAATACTTATAACCAACTAGCTGACCCCGCGAACTTCGTACCGCCTAACAGTCAATTCTTTTTTTTTTCAATTTTTCTCTCCGTAAGAACCATCCCCGTACTTTAAGGAATGTTCTAAAAAAGAATTAGCGAAATCGGTCCAGCCGTTCACGCGTGATGGCGTGACCAAGGGAAATAGGGATTCATTTTTATATAGAGAGATTTAGAAGGCACACGTTTAAAGTTCGGTATACCTCGGTACACTTATCTTGAACCTAAAATGCGAAATAAGCGAGGCCCTGGCGCGCGCGGATTGCTTTGTTATAATCTATGCTTGGTGAATGTGAGCTCGTCCACCGCAGTAGCACCCCGTGCTATCCTCATAAGACACCTCAGAAACGTGTACTGCGCGTATGGATCATATTTTAGGTCCATATATGGCCCAAGCAATACCGATCAGCGTTACGGGGTGTAATGTAACATTCGCAGCGAGCATTTATTGCGTTTTTTTACTGTTTCTCCGTACTTACAGCAAAAGAGCATAATTTTGCAACGAATATATCATAATAAGGCTTATATTAGGGGCCAATTTGTTATATTTTACAAGCAAGTATTGTTTCGTGATGTATTATTTTGTGCTTGTTTCTAAATGACACTAATCTCAACTTCATGTAAGAATGGTATCCGCCAACCAATGTGGTTGGGATAAATCAAGCTGGTCTTACTCTGTCAACTTCTCTTATGCGGCTTACAAACTTATGCCAAGTCGGTCTAGTACCACGATATAAGATAGTTGCATCTCTCAACTGAAGAATGTATGACAGTAGCTTGATTCAAGCCCAGTCAACATTGAAAATGTATTGGTAAAGTAAATAAGAGATGTTATATGATTGGTGAATTTTATTTCCAGACCAAAAACGTATATATGGAGGATTAATACAAATTCATGAAGGAATAGGACAGATTTAGATACCGATTAATCGTTTTTAAGTTATGGCTTTATTTTTCCATAATATATAGATTTAAAATAGAAATTAGAGTACTTTTTGCAACCATAATGAATTGGATATGATAAAATGGAATTTATAGACGAAATTGTATGTTACTTATAAGTGTTTATTGCAATATTGTAAAGAAAGATCGTAAATTATGAATTGAATTGCTGGCTTCTTGTGTCGTCATTGTGAAATGTGAAAAGTGAAAGTAAAATGGACTGGGAATTTTATATATAATGTTAAATCGTATGTTTGTTATGTTGTGCACACGAGGGTGTTTGATATTGTTAATGATTTCGCGAGTGTTAACGTTTTGTAGTGGTATTTTCTGGAGTACATTGCGGGGATAGGGAACGAGAATTTACAAGTTCAGTTTGGGCATTCAACCTCTATCATATCCTCTACGCTGTAATATATATTCCGCAATGTATATCAGAATTTAAAGCATATTATTAGATAAGATTAATAATAATTTGTACAAAATCTACGGCTTTTCAATCTGACTTTAGTTTTTAATCATGGCAACGAGCATTTATCCTAGCGTTAGTGAATAAATTTCCAGTTTTCTAGAACAATGCTTCACTCACCATAGCATGTTAATATGAAATTGAGATAAATATAAAAAAATAAAACATTACAAAAAAATAAATGTTATATAAATAGTAAATATACACGAATTATTGAGCAATGTTGCTATGCTTATAACTTCTTCATTCAATGTTGCTTTTACAAGATTCGGGTCTGGATTATTTATTTATTTGCAACATTTTCAAGAATATTCTGAACACTAATTGTTAGGCGAATTTACTAAATTTTAAGTCACTATATTTATTGTACACACTCTAATAAAACAAAATATATATATTTATGGATATTTTTTCTAAATTTGTAAAATAAATTACGATGTAAATTGCTTTACTTTTTAGAAACATCACATCTCTCACTTTCTGAACTCACAGTATCCTAAAGTGTACTTTAGTTTTAGAAATGGCTAAAAATAAGCAATTTTACATCGTAATTTTCTGAATAATAGAAACTTCTAGTTACTGTTATAAATTATGTGAAAATGAAGATCACTATCACTATGTATATTAAATGATAATTTATACGAAATTATTTCAATGTGTCAAGCGTATTGTAATTTAAACAATGAGCGTATCTACTGAAAGTTAAAATATCCGCTGTAAAATAATTTATACAATAAAGATCATGACATTGGTTTATACATAGTTTTATTTTGCGAAATGAGATATTTCATATAAGCCACCTGACTTTACCTCACCTGATGGTAAGTGGATAGCAAACTTCTGCTGTATGTCACTGCCTCCACTGTTGATGCCTGACGGGTTGCCGGCCTACTCCGTTGAGAAGAAAGCAAGAACTTGTTTCAAGCTTTCATGGACTCCTCACGTCTGGATCTCGGCACCGTGAATTCCAGCAATACTGCTTAGGATTTCTGAACTGTCGCCATTTTTCGATCGGTGGCTTACTGGTCAGGGCATTCCCCCTGTAAGGGAAAGATCGCGGGTTCGAGTGCCGTCCGAGGTCGATTCGATTCATTCAAGTACAGACCCATTTCAGTATCGTCACTGAACATTATCAGTATTGACTAATAAACTCAGGACTCAACCATCGAAGTATTGCATTAGAACAGTTGTTGGACTTTAGGGTCCCAACTACCCGTAACGACGGCCATAGATCGCTTGTAGCGATAAGGCCACCATTTGTACATTTCTTTTTGTGAATGCTTTCATATTGTACTATTATATTAGTGTACAATAGTTTTAAAATAAATAAATAGATGTTCTTGACAGCCGGGTCCGACGGCTTAATATGATCCCCGACCCCGAGGCATCCAGACCAATGCAAATAGCCATATTCATGCTTACAAATATTTGCACTGCGCGGGAATCGAACCCGCGCCTCCTGTGTAGCAGCCGCGTTTACTACCACCACGCGGTCACGCCACAAAGGCTGTATGAGAGATAGCCAGAAACATACCTTCATTTTTCATCCGCATTCTAGTAGAACCCATAACACAAGCTAGTTAAGCTATGCTTACTTTGGGTCTAGATAGCGTTGTGTAGAATGTCCTACAATATTTATTTATTTATTGTTTATTAATATTTTCTGCTTAGAAACTCATTTTAAAGACTAAAAACCGAAAGTGAACCACTAGTCAGTTAGCCTAGTTTATTTGTTAAATATAATTATGTTTTCTTCCTCCCAGTGTTAATTCCCAGTCGCATCCGAAGCTTTCAGCTCGGAGTCTGGGGTCCGCTTTACCAGTCTTAATTAAGGATTTGGCTAGACCTCGATATTTTCCGTGAAGCGATTGCCATCTGACCTCCACAACCTAATGGTAACATTAGGCGATATAGAAGCTTTGCAGATAGACCGTTGTTTTTGGACTTTTTAGGGCTCCAACTATCCGTAACGACTGCCATAGATGTTCTTAGGGCAACCGAGACTGACTGCTTAACGTGCTCTTCGAGGCACGACCAGACCAATCAATGCAAATACCCATATTTCATGCATACAAATATTTGCACTGGCCGCGTTCACTACCGCTACGCCATGCCACGGAGGCTGTCAATTGGCACATTGTTTAGTATAGTCAATGTGTGCTAGTCAAATAACAAATGAGGGTAGGTGGTACAGTAGTACAGGTGGCTTTCGCTCTGTATAAAAGGGCCTACAGTTCGAAAGCCTACACTAGTAAAATCTAGGTACATAAATAAAAAATCACATAAAACAGAATCTTCGCTTTATTCAGCAATTTCCGGTTGAAAATAATAATCAACAAAACTAGAGTGAAATTGATGAGATGACTATTTTTACAAACATTTTATTATACAGCGTTGATATTTAGTTATTGTCGTATCGCACCGCGTGTGTTTAGCTAAAAGGGTAAGCAGACACAGGAGACACACGCAATGCGATACCACAAGCAGACAGACAGACACAACCGTGCCACTACATTAGTACAATTGAGAAACTTATGAGGTACTATATCGTAACCACTTTACTAAGCGTATGTTTTGAGGTCCCAACAATATGGGACCAAACGTTTTTTTAATTAAACACATTCCATCCCTTTTGTACACTATATGATAGTTCCTATACATGTATGTATACACATACCCGCAGTAATACATATGCAACTGCTAACAAACGAAAATAACCCACTAAAATGATATTTATAATGCGTTATGCGAGCTCGGAGGACAAACCGACGCACGAATCGTTTTCCTCATATAGCATAGCTAGATTAAAACCCCATGTTTTTTTACACAAAACATTATACACATACATACACACACAGAATATTTTTCTTTATTTTTTTGCTTTTTTCTTTCTGCAAATTTCTAATAACGTGAGCTGATCGGATAATTACATTACATTTTGAATTCCGAAAAAGAAACTACAAGTTTCAGTTCAATCAAACAATGTATTGTTTTCGTCGACAATATAATGTTGTACATGTGTTGTACAACAATAATATTGTACATCCGATTACAATACATGTATAATGTACACGTAACATAAATAATAGAACATTTATCATTTGTTTATTTCTACCTAACTACCGCGTGTTAACTACACGATTATCGCTAACATTTTTGAATGGACACACTCCCTAATATCCTACAATCATAATACCAAATACGTTTATACATGTACAATAAGACTGCGAATGGGACTATAAGTTATTTTTATTACAATATGGTCAGGTTATTGGAATAATAACATGTAATTACACATATTGAATAATAAAATAAAATATTTTGAGCAGTAGTTCAAAATTTGCTAAACTAATAATGGTTGCCCATGCATCTCGCACAATAATATTTCTATCTCACTTTACCTAATATTTCAGTCTCGCTTCCGCGCGGAGAGCAGGTTTAAAAATTATTAATTTACATACAATTTCTAATTAACATCTTAGGCCGTCCGCTGTCTTATACGTGACGCCCGAAAGTCGTGCAAATCGTGTGTATTTTTACGAAATTTCTTCAAAATTATTTGCACGAACATTACTCAATATTATTTGCACGAAACTAGTGCTCGCATGCGTGCAACTGTACAAGACAGCGGATGACCTTAAAAAACAACGAAATTTTCATTCCACCCACGTTGTTCGTTCACATTTTGATATAATAAATCAACACCGAAATCAGTTTCTAAGTCCTAATACAAAGCAATAAATAATACATGTTATTTCTTCCAACCTTGTTTCATACATTCAGATCGAATAAGACTGCGAGCACAAGAAAGGCTTAGCCAAAATACAATAAAGAACATGTTAGATGACCTTCCCCTCTAAACAACAAGTGGCAATACGTTTTGTAGAATACATTGATCAATGTACGGGATTGACATACGTTGACGGCTGTCATGAACGTGAAAATACGTTTCAATCCCATATATTCATCACTATATGCAACAATAAACCAGCCAATGCATTGCCACTTGTCAATAGGGGTTTATATCCATCCGAAAATGACCTAATATTCATAAATATTGTCAGATAATTATAATAATGTTTAGAATACAAATTGTGTCCCGGTTTCTGGGTGAGGCGGGAATGAATTTTGAATTTGAAACGGGACTCAGAACTAGATAGAAGCATTAATGAATTTTGGCACCTATCTGTATTGACATAGCGTGCCTTTTTATAATATCTACAACGGGACAGAGAAACTATATGAATAATTGAATTTTGATACCTATCTGTACAAACATAGCGTGTCTTTTTATAATATCATCTATATGACAGCTACAAAAATTTAGTGGTCAGGTTGTGGTCTGAAATCGACAGCAATATTTTTTGTCCCAACAATAGTCAGTCTAGCAGTAATAATATATAAAATATAAAAAGTCTTACAATTTTTTTTTACCGCCATCTCTTGATACTAGAAAAAATTCGAAGCTTGGGCCAGTTTTTTTTATAACAAACCATTTTTAGATGGATATAGAACTTCAAACTGAAATATTGGGTAACCGTTCTTATGCCGCCTACTGCCTCGTGCAACGCACGCGTTATTAGCCTGTTTCGTGCAAATAATTTGCACAAAAGTAGTGCAACAATATACATTCGATTTGCGCGACGGGCGCCCGCGTACATGTACCGCATGAGACAGCAGACGGCCTTACGCTCGCAGCCAGAAATCATATCAAATGTATGTCAAATTCGTACAAGAAATATATATTTTTTTAAATTAAAACTGTAGTTTCTTTGTCAGCATTCATTTACACAGCATCTACAAGAGGCATGTCCCTTTCATATCATCTATTTCTTTCTAATTCTCAGTCTATTTCGGATCTCTCACTTTGTAAAGGTAAGTACTATACGATTTTGGTTCAACAATATTGATTTATAGTTGGTACACAGATTATATAGGGGCGCGGCTGGCCCAGATGTGACCAAATCGTATAGTAATTAATAATAGGGCGGGACTGCCTTCGTATAATTGCCGCGTAATATCTTCTATACTATTTATTTGTGACTTTAGTTGCTGTTGCACTGTTCAATAAAAAAAAAATAATCTTTAAGATTTAAGATTGTACAGCCTTTCTCAAGAATAGAGGCATCTAATTTAATGAATAAAGATGAATCGCCGAAATATAATGTACGCGCATAACATCTGAATGACTGCATCAATATTGGTTCCTTTTTTGGGTTCATTATTAGCGGTAGTGAACGCGGCTGCTACGCAGGAGGCGCGGGTTCGAATCCCCCTCAGTGCAAATATTTGTGTGCATGAATATGAATATTTGCATTGGCCTGTGTGTTTCTATGTATAACATGTATGTATTTACGAAAAAAAAGTATCTATGTATGTTTATCCGCATTCTAAAACCCATAACACAAGCTAGTTAAATGCTTACTTTGGGTCTATATAGCGTTGTGTAGAATGTCCTACAATATATTTATTATTTATTATTGTCAGGAAATGGTGGAGATGGCCATAGGCTATTGAAGACTCAGGTTCGATTTTCTTTTATAGTTATAACAGCAATACATGGAAGATGTCAAATGGAAAGAATGGACTGGTCATCTACTGGTATGAGGGCATAAATTAGAAAAATATGACAAAGCGGCAATAGGCCAGTATTACGTGGGACCGTATTAGTTGGCGAAATGTGGGTGACATTCGCGCGAATTCAGCGCACATTAAAAAATATATAACGCTAAGACAATTGATGCAATACTTCGATATCGCCTAATATCGTTAGGTATTGGGTTGTGGGGGTCAGATGGCAGTCACTTCACGAAAAATATCGAAGTCCAGCCAAATCTGCAGTTAGACTGGTAAAGCGGACCCCAGACTCCGAGGTGAAAAGCTTCGGATGCGACTGGAATTAACACTAGGATGAAGAAGTTAAGAAGAGTTAAAATAACGATGATATTATGCATACAGACGATATATTACAAAAAATTTGAACAATTTCAACCATTACAAAAAAGTCTAAAGAGCGAACAGCAACTAAAAGTCACATAACTAAAATTCGCAGTCAAACAAAACGATATCCCATACATTTATAACTTACTATGCTTTCTAAGGAAAGCAGATACTATGCCGCATCGTTAAAAATTACATATTATATGGCAACACCACCGACAATATTCGGTATAGCAACACTATGTCAGCAGTGTTGCCAGTTATCGTCGTAGACATCTATAAATCACATCAAGTTATATCCGATTTAACATTTTTTTATACAAGAAAAATATATGGTTTAGCTAGGTCACGTAATGTTACAATGCGTGCTACTGACATAGGCACAGACATACTTACACAATATTTTGACTATGACAACAAGAGACACTATATTAAATTTCAGTACAATAGTTTTGAAGTACAACAACTGAAATCTGCTTAAATCAAAAAGATCGTAAGCGCAATGAGTATTTTTAAAACTTACTCTCTTTCTGTTTTGAACAGTCGATTTATGAGAACCGAATATTACAAAAAATCTGAAGATTTTTTTTTGGATTTTATTTTATGTTATTTAAATTTTGTGGTAGTAATCAATTTAATATTTTTTATTGAATTTCAAAGATCTCATATAATCGTCTCAGCGTGTACGCACCACGTGACCATTACCATAGACTCGTTGGATTTTTTTTTTTAACTTTCACCCAAACACTGGTCCTGCCAGTCAACAAAACAAATATTAAGTAAATATTTTTCATTACATATTATAATACACATAAAACTATATGATACACAGTTATGCGGTTATTACTTTACACATTTTTTAATTATTTTTATTTTAATTTTTTTATGCTCATACACATTTTTAAATATACACTCGACGTAGTTACGCGTGCTTTTTATATAACTAAATGAAAAGGAAAAACAGACTAATGCATGTTTTTTCTTTTTTTTTCTTTTGCTAAAAACTGGTGAGGGCATGCCAGATATTTCTACATAACAAAATTACTTGGACTGACTGACAGATTCATCAACGCAGAGCCTAAACCACTGGAGCTACAAACTTGAAATTTTGACAGGTGATGCCTTCTATGGTGTAAGCATCCACTAAGAAAAGATTTTTGGAAATTTCGCTACTAAAAGGGTAAAATAGGCGATAAACGGATCTATAGAAAATCGTCATTTTTGAAGTAAGAAGCATGGAATTTCATATAGGTTTTTCTGGTCCCAAATAAATGTATACCAGAACCGCTGTTTTTTTAAATTTCACTACTTAGATGGTGAAATAAGCGATGAACTATTGTATGCACACTTCTTATAGGATTCTTGTACGAACTTATGCTGGGGAGAAGTCGTGACACGGGCTGCTATTGAAAATAAATTATACTAGTTATAACAGCATGACTGAAGTGTCTATCGGGCTGGCCACATCTGTCGAAAGATTGATGGCCGTTGGAGCAGACGAGTCCTAGAGTAGAGACCGCGAGAAGGAAAACGGGAGGTAGGACACCTCCAAGTCAGGTGGACTGACGACTTGGGATGGAATGAATGCGGAGGGCGAAGGAGTAATGGTGCACTTTAGGAGAGGCCTATGTCCAGCAGTGGACTGCGATAGGGTAATTGATTGATATTATATAGGATAAAACAGTAATTAGACGCGTTTCCTTAGAGAATAAGGCCAGAATGAGAATACACGATTCCTGTCTGGTGTATCTTACTAATATTATAAGTGTGAAAGTTTGTGAAAATGTTTCGATGTGTGTTAATCAATCACGCTCAAACGGCTGAATGTATCTGGGTAAAATTTGATACAGGGATAGATTATAATCTGGAGTAACATATAGGCTACTTTTATCCATAGAATGAGTCGCCATGAGTTCCGGTAACGGGATGAGAATTAAACGGGGACGGAGCAACGAGCAGCAATAAATATTCTATCATTATACAGCAACATCCAGATCAAAATTAAGCATAGCTTGTTATATGGGTTCTAGAATGAGGATAAACATAGTGTGACGTTTGACCTTTTTTACTAAAACCTCCGCAACTCACACTTGACAGAAATAAACTATTTGAGGTTCCGTTCCCAAAAGAAGCCTATCTAAGACTGTCTGCATGTCTTTCACCAGACTGTATCTCAAGAATCCTTACAGTTGAAATTTTCTCAGACGATTTATTTTTGATGCCATTTTAATAAATACTAAAAACAAAATGGAACGGCAACCGACTCGCACTTGACCGGTTCGCTACTTAAATATGGCGCGCCCTCACACAGTTCGTTCAATGTATTATCTATGTCACAGCCTTAAATAACTTTACAAGCATGTATGCTAAATGTAACTATAGTTTGAGACGCAGCAATAATATAGACTTGAAAATGTATAGCCATAGATCGAACAAAAACAATAACTAGCTTGTCTAAGCCTAAAAGACACGCCCCACCATCTCCCTTAAGTGGGTGATAGACGTACGTACTTTAAGCACGCGGTTTTTAAGCTCGCGAACTTACTCGGCTCGCCGTCGGTGACAGACGGCAAGCTTGCTCACACTGTATTGCAGGTCGTCGAGAGAAGAGGCTTTGTGCTATCTAGGAATTCTATCATGTCATATTTTTCTAAGAGCTTGCTAAAACACCGGTGTTTTTCACCGGTTCACGAAATTCCGCACAGGTGCAAATCTCTAGTTACGAGCAAAATTTCAAACTTGCTAGATCGCCAGCGAACTTACTCGGCGGTTTTAAAGTACGCGAACTTATGGTGACAGACGTGCGAGTAAAGTCGCCGAGCCATAAGTCCGCGTACTTACTCGCACGTCTGTCACCCACTTTAGGGTGCTTATATAAAGAAACAGGTAGTATCGACTATCGGTTGCTATCATGTCAATTCGTCTTTTGTCAAAAAAACATCACAAAGTATTCTCGCCCTTGTGTCTTTACACATAAGGGCGCGAATGCGTTGCGTTTGTTTTTTACAATATGTGATGTTAGAACATAAACGACGAACTATCATGATTTTTGTTGCTATGGGAACTTGTCGGGGTAGCTAGCCGATACCGGTAACCTATTTCTTTATATAAGCACTCTAACACACACAAGCGAATTGATGACGATTGTATTCGGATTTGTTGGTCAACTAGTCATAATGTGATAGAACGCGCGAGCGAGCGGACGTCTTGTTCTATACAATTATGTCAGCGCTAGTCCACACACAGAGCGTACTCGGATTTATCGCGTGACTAGTCGACCGCAAGGCTCGCGTACATGCTCACAGATAAAGTGAATGAGCGTGTCGTTTTAGTTTAGACAAGCTATATACTATAACATGTTAGCCAATATGCTGAAACAGAAACAATCGTAAGACCATCCACTGCTTTATGCATGTGCACGCATGCGGCGTGTTTCGTGAATATTGTGATAAATTAGTGCAATACATACATTGCTTTATGTACGCAGTGTAAGCACCGGTATGCGTGTACACGTGTAAAGCAGCGGATGACCTAAGTCGTAGTCGTCAATGGATTACGTACGGATGGATATTGCAATTATTGTTAACAACGCATTGAACTGGCAACACTATTACTGTTACCGTTACCGACACATCGGTATCGTAATTTAGTACAGCGCCACCTAGTAGTGAGTTTGAGAAGTTGTGTTTCGTTTCGTCTTTTGTACCCGGTAGATGGCGGATTAGCTTCCCGTAATCCATACACGCTTAGACATAGATATTCTACGTATACCACACGCCGTGAAACTCTCAAAAAATTAGAATAAAACTATTTTGAACAGAATCTATTGCGATTTATTGGATATTATGCGGCAGACACGGCCCATCTGATAGGTTACCGTGACCTATAAACGTATGTAACACCATGGGCGTTACACTCGTGCTGCCGTGCTTATTTATATTAAACCCGACGTTTCGCTTGTTTTTCAGCAGACATTCTCCCCATGACCATGTCTGTCAAAGCAACCGAGACTTCGGTCTTAATATAAATAATATAATACAATAAATCGCGATAAATTCAGATCAAAAATAGGTTTATTTTCTTTTGATATTCGCGTAATTTTCCAACTCCAAAAAAATTTAAATTTAACATTTTTACAAATACTACGTCTATACAACACAAAATTTGAAAAACCAATGTCTTTCTTAAAGCCAAAGTATCGAATAATACGTATGTCTGTGAAGACACATCGCTTATATACAACAAAGATAAATTTAAGCATTCCAAGTCAGTTATATTGTATATTAGAAAATAAATACCTGTGTAAATTTGACTGTGAAGGCAACAGCGGCCAAAATTAAGTTATGTTTTATACTTAAATTCGCTGTTTAAGTGAATAAAGGTTCATTTAGACGAGGAGATTTTCTCGCCTGTAAGATACGATTATCTAAAGGACAAAAAAAAGTTGCTAGCTCGTTCACGTTGGCGAGAATTGCATGGCATAGCATCATAGATAGATTATATCACAAAATGATCATAGACCTCATAGACTGTAACGACTATGGCATAGGAATGCAAGGCAGTGTTGACATTGTACGATATGTTTTATTGTTTTTTTTTATACAGGAATGAATGGTCTGTTCTGTATAGTGTGTAGTGACATTTATTTTGCTTTGACTGTCTTATGTGCTGCGGGTCAAAATAAAGGTATTTTTCTTTCTTTAATTGCCTGGCAATTGAATATTGGTAGTGACAGAAACAGAATTTTAAAGCAATATTTTGACATAGGCGATATGTCACTTGCGAATCTCGTATGATATAATCGTAAGCGAGAATTTAGTGTTTGCCTGTAAGTAAATATTTTGATATGGTAATGGTATAACGATTATTATGATAGTAAAATACGATTTCTCGAACCGAAACATTCGAGAGATTCTCTCCGTCTAAATGAGTCTTATGGGGGTTTTCCTGTCACCCAACAGTCAAAAAGACTCAGGTCCACTGTACAGCTCCGCTAACACATTTTTTTTTAATTTTTCTGTATTATGAAAATCGAATAGCCGAGATACATAATTCGATGACACTTCTCGTGAAAGCCAGTAAGATTTATAGATAAAAATAACGATCGAATATCGGAGCACAATCAACGGGGGGCGAGCTCAAAATTCAAACAATTCGCACACAATCCACAAGAGTCTTAAATATCGTTCATTAAAAAAAGTCCTACTTAAAAACGAAAAAAAAAAAACTTTTAGGTCGTTTTTAGAATTCACTAGTTATACAATTAAATCGGGGGTATACCTACGTAGCGGGGGCGGCATCATCACGCCGAAACAAACGCGGGGTAAGCACACTAGTGCGCTCGCACGTGACGTCACGTGACCTCCATCGGCACTGTATCGGCGCGGGGAGCTTCCGCTTCCGGCGCCGCGTTGGGCGCAGGCGGCGCAGGCGCGGCGTCGTTAGTCGGCGCGGGCGCAGCTCGAGCTGGGCCGACTAAACGCGCACGCGCAGTCTTCAACGCTCCACCGGGAGCAAAAGCTATCGCTTGCACTCCAGTCACATTCCGCTGTAGAGGTACTCCCTTATGTAGTAGGTTGGCAACGAGTGCGCGAGGCGTATCGGGACGTAGCGGACGCGTTCGCAACTGTATCTGCTGTCGGACGGGCATGACGAGTTGGCGGCCGTCGAGGCTGAGGTTGACGCGCCGCTTGTCGTCAGGCGGGCGCGGCGGGGGGCCCCGGACCACGTTGACGAGGTGGGGCCCCTTGCCGAGGGCCCCGCCCTTGATTTCGAACAGCTGGGCGACGTTGGTGGGCGCTTTGAGCTTCCCGTCGAGTTGTGCGAGTGACACTACGGCGGGTAAGCCGGCTAAGGCGCGATTCTGTGCAAGAAGTTGGGTACGTTGGCTTTGGGTGAGAGGGTGCGCCGTCAGTACCTGAGGAAAAAAAAGAAATAGTTAATAACCGACAATGTAAACCTTTGAGAATGCCGGTAGGCGAAACCGGTCAGGTTGATTAAATTAAAAAATTGTGGCTAGTTACACCAAGTACATGTATTTAATTCAATTAAGACTAACAGATGAAAGAGACCGCAAGACCGACCCGACTACAAACGAGTTGAGAAAGTCCTCGGACACACTGGCGTAGTTATGGTGCACCGGGGCCCCCAAAAGCAGGGGGCCCCGAAACTCAGGGGGGTGACGTTTCGTGTCCAAACTAAGATTTGATGATTTGATCCCCAACAGCACGTTGGCGACCAAGGCTGGTCGGGCTCTAGACCCCGAGAGAGATTTCGCAACCAAAAAAATTAAATGAAACATGGGGCCCCTGTTTCTTTTTGCATCGGGGCCCTTGGTCATCTAGCTACGCCACTGTTCAAACGATGATAATGAGTGACGTAATCAACATAATATGTTACACAACGCACCTTGAGCTTAGGCGTAACGTGTTGCAGAGCATGCGCGGGCGCAACAACGAGCGGCGTGTGCGGCGCGTGCAACACGTGCTTGTGGCCCGCCAGCTGTACTAGCGGCGCTGATACACGGCGCGTTGCACTGCTCACGTGGGTCGCGCTTACACCGCTTACGCTTGCGACGCTTGCTACGCTTGTTACACCTGGAACAATACAAATAACGGGTGATTTTATAGTCGTTTCGCAAAATCATCTGAAAGTATTAATATAACGAATTTTATTTCTAATAATGTATGGGAATAATTTTCAGGTGAGCGGATTAAAATATTAGATGTTATTTCATTAGTTTTCGCCGAACTAATACTTCCTGACGATTTTACTATTGAAACTTTGTCCAAAATCTTTTTATTGGAATCTGATATATTACAGATGTTACAGGCAGGCATAGGTTAGAACTGGTGTCGATTATAAAAAAAATACACAAATCTTCACTAGCAACCTACACCAATACATGACTTAACAAATAAAATGATTAAAATTATATTTATCTATAGGATATCTTTCAGAATACGCTCAATTTGAACCAAAAACTTTATCAACTGTATTTAAAAAAGAACAAAG
The DNA here is from genome assembly GCA_914767945.1 of Eilema depressum. Classification (NCBI taxonomy): domain Eukaryota; kingdom Metazoa; phylum Arthropoda; class Insecta; order Lepidoptera; family Erebidae; genus Eilema; species Eilema depressum. The sequence goes on from OU612040.1 coordinate 6,949,816, forward strand.
CTAATATTGTACCTGAGACGTCTCTCTGCTGTACGGGCACCGCGACCACGGGTGGAAAAGGCCCATTCTGCACTAGCACTCCTGCCTGGGTCGACAACAGGTGGTTCTGTAACCGGACCTGGAACAAAACATACAGACATCAGTGGCGAAGCGTGAATTGTTTTAAAAACGAAGCTAGTTAAAAAAAAAAAAACTTATTGAAAAATCAAAGCAATTTTGTACAGTAGGCGTTCTGATTTCAGAAACGGAAAAGCATATCGGTATTGAGTTTTAGAATCTGAATTACTATCCTGAATCTGTAAATTAGATCTCTACCATTATTTTCATTTATTTTCAATAGTTCGTTATCATAAAATGTGTATATTTTCAAGATTTTTAAACTCATATAAAACCGAAGGAAGTGGTCCCTCAACTTTGACGCCATAAAAAAAATGCTACTAAGAACAAGCTCTAACGAAATATCGTTTTTTTTTCGTTGGCCGGTACTTTCAATTTTGGACCAAAAATGTATGAAGCGTAAATGATGTCCTTTGGTACGGAGATAGATTAGACCTTGAGAAAGGACATAGGCTATGTTTGGTCGCGATAACCGACATCCACGCGGGCGGAGCCGCGGGCAACAGCTAGTATATTACAACATATAAGTATTGCAAAAAAAAATAAAAAAAAATATTTAAAAAAGTCATGATGATTTGGACTAACATAGCGTACCTTGAGGCTGTCAGAAACAGCGACGGTGACGATCTGCGGCTGCGGCGTCGGCGTCGGCTGCGCGTGCGCCGCCGCGTCGGGGGCGGCCGCTGACGTCACGATGGTGACGTCACTGGCGCGTCGGTGGCCCGCTGACGTGATGATGTGCTTCTTGAGTGGGGAGTGCTTCGTTTGGACAGTCTTTAGTTGTACGCCGTGGGGGAGTTGTACCTGGGGAATTAAAAAAATACAATTTATTCATTAATTCGTCATCTTAATTCATCATTCTTAAGGCCGTATTTTAGAGCCACACTCAGTCTTGAAATACGATGGCAGGTTGTATAGACCGATTGAGATTTGACAAATTACCAGATTTGACAGAGTGACAGATTAGATTGCCTATACAATCTGTCCTAAGATAAATCGAGATTTTGTAGTTCTAGAATACGGGCCTTTATGTTGTTTGGTTGCAATCGAGGCTTACGGCTCTTTTGTCCAGTGTACATTCCCTTCTTTCCACATCTTTTTGACTTATACATACTCCATTCGGTTTGGTATGTACTTCTAAAGGTAAAAAATCTTGTAGAGACTTTTTATAAAAACACATATTAAACAAATAAACTAGGCTAGCTAACTAACTAGTGATTCAATTTCGGTTTTCAGATTCTAAAATGAGATTCTAAACAGAAAAACATTAATAAAGAGAGTTTTTAAATAAAACATACTAAAAAGACATATTGAATAAATCACTTTTGTACTTTTCCACAATTATTTATTTATTTGAACCTTACCGGTTTCACCTTACGGCATTATCAAAGGTTTACAATGGTTTAAACTAAAAACTACAATATTTTACGTGTGGGTACTTTTAAAAAAAAGTATACCAGCTTCAACTTTTTTCCCCAAAATTTGGGGATTTTTTCTTAAGTGATTTATTCAATATGTGTAGCAAGTTCCACCAAGTGCCATCAATCTCCAGTATAAACATCTTCTTTACGTTTAGTTAAGTTACCTAATTGAATGGAGTATATTAAGGAAAATACTACGATCTAACCTACCGAGGACATGGGAATACTAATAATTTCAGTTAACAGTACTGTTTTTCTAATCTCTCACCTCCTCAATAGTATCATCCCTCCTCTTCTTCTCAAGCTTGACGTGCGGTACTTCATTGACCTCCTCGACGATGATCTTGGAGTTGGGCACGGGCGCCGGAGGTTCCTTCACCTTCTCCTCCTTCACCGGCTTGTTGGGCGCGACTCGCTTGGCCGGCGGGGGTTCGGGGGTCAGCGCGTCGTAGTATATAGGCTCCTTATCCGCCGAAGTTACATTTACGACGGTGCAACCGAACGAATCCGCCTGGGGGTGCAAAATTAGCTGTTAGATTTTTGTTATTAGTAAGTAAGTAAGTAAGTATATATCTTTATTGTGCACACCATGGAGAAAACAAGTATAATTATGTAGTACATTCTAGGTATAAACAACAGGCGGTCTTATCACCTAGTGGCAACTCTTACAGGCAACCATTGGATGGAGAAAAGAGTTTGAGTCTTTGTTTGGGTAGTATGGTGTACAAAGTTTGTTTTGGTACCATATAGGTACACTTTACACAGGAGTCGGAAAGAACATAATTACTATACGAGTACATAAAATTAGTAGTATAATATTCACGCCTGTAAATCCCAGGAGAGGTAGGCAGAGGTCAATTACGTACACGTAAAAGGGGGCAGAGCCTATTGAAACTGAAGCCGTGTTGGATACATGGCTTCAGTTTCATCATAATTTAGAGTTAGCAGCCATTCTCTACATTTTGGTTTGCATTTATTTAATAGAAATGGGTATATTATTATTATTTATTACTTATATAAACCACACTAGCAGCTCATAAAGCTGATGCGTGTGTATCTTTGGATCTGAAGATACTGTCAAGTCGGTTTTTGAACGCATTCACAGTGGGTGCCTCTATGACATGTTCAGGCAAACTGTTCCACTCAGCAACCACTCGGTTCGGCAGAAAATATTTTAAGAGGTTTCCTTTACACTGCATTCTACACAGCTTTAATGAGTGACCACGTAGATGTTTATTCTCATTTTTCTGAAACATATTGTCCATTCCTGTGACATTGTAATGGTTGGTGAGTATTTTATGTTTCTATGAGACTACCCCGCTGCCTGCGTCGTTCAAGAGAAGTGAGACCAAGTTCTTTCAAGCGTTGATCATAGGGTTTATTCCTCAGTATTCCAACCATCTTAGTTGCCCTTCTTTGGACATTCTCCAGCAGTGCTATGTCTTTCTTGAAGTATAGGTCCCACACCACGTAAGCATGTTAAGTTAAGTTTTTTATTTAAAATGTTGGAAGTGACATGCATGTAACAGTAACATGCGTGCGTACGTTACCTTCCTCTTCCTGCTGGGTGCGCCGGGCCGGGCGTGCGCTGACAGCGCGTCGTCGCCCACCAGCTCGGCCAGCATGTCGTCCGCCAGCGCCAGCTTGCGGTCCGCCTCCTCCGACAGCGCGCGCAGGTCCGTCTCCGACAGGATGCTCTCCACCTGCGCCTCCGTCAGACCTGCCGACCACATTCATCACAATATTACATACATACATTTTTTTTTATTGGCTTCTTGCTTAGCATTTAGCCATTATCAATTAGTTTATAATAATCTTATTTGGATGGGTGGATGGATGGATGATGATGATAGTGAGTTGATGATGATGGCTGCCTCAGTAAAGTGGTGGAAACTTTACTAAAGGCTTCTACGGAGATTTGAAACCAACACAAGAAGTCACAATTCACTGTAATATTTCACTTTCCTACTCTTGTGCGCGTTTTCCAAGACGTTATGTCTAAAAATCCACCATTTTTACACATAAAAATTCGAACTCACAATAATTTTGGAAAATAAAAGAACACCGCGACCGTTCATTCTCGTTTTGGCGACAAAACCCGAACATACATACATACAATCACGCTTTTATCCCCGGAGAGTTAGGGGCTGTCCATTAACGTGAGGGTCAACAGGGAAGGTTTCGGAAAACAACACGAAATATCACCAGGGGGGAGGGAAGGGTATATTGGGATATCACGTGTATTTATTTGTTCTTATAACTGGTGATTTTTGTCACGATTCTTAGTTTTCTAGCATAGCCGACCGCATACGACAACGGTAGACGCATGCAGCACATACAACGTACCCATTACTCGTTAAACTCCGATACGGATAAAGGGGACCATTGCGAAGCCGTAATGAATTATGCGCATATGCTGCGTGCGTCGGCAGTTGTCGTATGCGGTCGGCTACGAATCATATCTTAAAACACAAGAAAACGAGAAACACAAAATAAAAAAACCGTGGCGACAATTGCGTACATCGTGCAAAGCCCATCTACAGCTTCATAAGGTTAAAATTATGATCAAGGAGATGATATCTGAGACTAACAACAAATGAACTTACCAGTGAAATTGTCAGTCATTAGATCATCCCCGCTGATATCAAGACTGCTGCCACTGTTGTCCGCGTCCTGGTTGACATCCGGGTACAATTCACCCAGGGTGAACTCCGAGGTGGTGAATATACCCAGCTCCTCCGATGGCGGTTTCTCGGCCGCCCTAAGTTCTACAGAGATCGGTGTGTCTAGAGCGACTTGGAATTGGTCCTCGTGTTTGTCTTCGCGAGGTGGGGATGGTGGTGGTGTTTTTGGTCGGAAGTGTAACCTGAAATTCAAATCATTTATTGCTCAGATTACATTGATCCACTTTGTTAGTAGTTACTTAAATTAGGGTTAGTATTCACATTTTTATTTTATTTCATCCATTATACCTATTATCATTAACCATTTACATTCAAACGATCAACAAAGGTAATGGACTATAGACTGACCCCAGGTAGATCTGTGATCCTAACTGATCGCCCTTCTCACAAGAAACTTATTAATTGGAGAACAATACTCTCCGCCACTGTTTTTAGGATGCTGTTCTCCCTATTCTGCGTAGCAGCGATGCAGTTTTTTTTGTGAAAGACAGCGTGGAACCCGTCAGTCCTATTCTGCGCAAACATCTCCGACGCGCTACAGAAACGTGGTAAATAGTAATAATAGTCACGTAAATTTACAGTACATACAAGCAATACTTGTCGCCTAATGTCACCATTGGGTTGTGAAGGTCTGGCAGTCGCTTCACGGAAAACATCGAGGTCCAGCCAAATCTACAGTTAAGACTGGTAAAGCGGACCCCAGATTCCGAGGTGAAAGCTTCGGATGTGACTCGGAATTAACGCTAGGATAAAGAAGAAGACAGGCAACACTATTCCTGGCAGCAGTTGAACTCCAATTAAAGCGACTGCTATTTGACCTCCACAACTCATTGGCGATATCAAAGTTCTGCAGTCGGATCTCAAATCATCAAATATCAAAGTCGGAGTTTTTAGAGCTCCAACTACCCGTAACGACTGGTATAGACTATTTTTATACTGTGGATTGATGGCACTTGGTGGCACTTATTGTTACACATATTGATAACACACTTGTACTTTTCCACAGTATTTATTATTGTACCTGACCGGTTTCGTCTTACGGCATTCTCAAATGTTTACAATGACTGCTATAGATGTTTATATGGCAACTGGAGCTTAGCTGACACGCTCTCCGAAATACAGAAGGATATTTCGTATACAATAGATCTACAAATAGTTCAAGCTGTAATTAATAGAGTTCGCTATGACAAACAAATTTACAAAGACGCCAGTCAACGTGACGTAACAGTGTCGCGAGTTCAATGGTTTTTTCTTATTTCAAAAAATGTCAACATAGCCCAAAGCATCTCTTTTTATAGTGCAGATATCCTCTCGGCCCGGAAAGCCTCATTGCCGCCGGTTGACAGGGACAGTTATGTCGTACTCAAACCGACTAAAACCGCACGCCGATCATAAGATGCTGGAGGTGAGATTGCCATTGGCATATCCCTCGCACCCCTTCCGATAGCCCTCACGCCTGTAAATCACCGAAGGGGTAGGCAGAAGTGAGCCTATTGCCGTCAAGCGGCCACTTAATCACGGGCTATATGTTTACTGTCGGATGGAGAATAGTCCAATCCCTTAGTCGCCTTCTACGACACCCACAGGCCGTGGAAAACTATTTAACATACCTAAAGACCACGCTATAAAGACTAACAAATACTTTGATTTGACTATAGAGTTAACCAAAAATGACTACATGGTACTATTAATGTTACTTCTGGGACAAATATTCCCAATAGTACCATTGATGGTACTAATCAATGGTACAGTTGGGAAAGAGGGGGAAAAGATGGGGTGGACCTACTAATTAAAAATTAAACTCACCATTTTTTAACCTCGCAGAAGAACTGTTCAAATTCCTTTTCAACGGGCTGCAGCTCCTCGTCCGAGTCATAACTGCTATCACTACACTCACTGTACGACCTCTTCTTACGCATCACTCTGTTTATATTGTCCGTCACAACACTGTCTATAGTCCTTGCACTAAACCTAATATCACTTTTAACACTGTCTTGAATAACGTCCGGTAGGTGGTCAGCCCTCTCGGCCAGTGTCGGGGTGCCGTTGGGCTCGTCGGCGTCAACCGGCTCGGTTTTGACCTCGAAGCCTGGTAGTCTGACGTCGATGCCGGGTAGTCTGACGTCGTAGCCGGGTAGCCTGACGTCGACGTCGTCCGGCGTGGGTTCCGTCCACAGGGCCGGGTTCCGGGCGAGGTGTCGTCTGAACGCGTGCCTCCAAGGGTACTTGCCGCTCGTGTGGTAATCTCTTGACATTTCTTTTGGCGTTCTGTGCGCTTTCGTCTCGAGTTCCACCTGGAATGAATAAATTGTAATATTAGTTTTATACACTTCACGAAATCAGTATACATATAGCGTCTTTCTTATTTATCTAGATCAGTACACAAATTATTAGATTGAAAGGTATTGTTACTTATAGCTTTGTTGTTTAAGGTTTTCGTCAATTTCGAGTGTACATTTCAACTTGAATGTGCAGTATGTGCAACGTACTTAACTGGGGCCGGCTCAAGGGACCAAATTTAGTTTTTTGGATGAAAGAATGATATATGAACTGAATTTTTACGCGAGTAGAAAAGTTTTTGAGAATAAGTATTTCTTTTTGCTTTTTTTTAATAAAGACGTTATAAGAGCGGCAATCGGCGAGCAACTTTGAAAGTAAACATAGACTCCAACGGGAACGGAGTGTAATGCATGTATATTATGAGATATTGCTCTATTATTATCATCAAGCTGTAGATGAGTAAGTAATAAGAAATTTCGGCCAATCGGCGGCCACACAAGCGGTGCGCGGCCGCTCGTATGGCCGCCGATTGGCCGAAATTTCTGCAGTGCGGCGCCGCAACGCACCGTGTGCCCCCGTACTAATAGGAGAACGGCGTCGCCTCTTGAAGTAGAGGGTATCTTTTTTTTAATAGTGCATCTAAGCACTGGCGGTGGTTATATCGGACTCCAACCGACTAAAACCGCACGCCATCTTAGGTTATCAATTGCCGTACAAGTAAAGTCGTACCTCCTCGTCCTTCTCCCGCCTATAGTGGTGCGAGTTGGGGAAGCTGTACGGCAAGTACGGCCACAGATCGTCTAACGGCGTACGCGTGCGGTCGAGCGCCACGCGTCCACCGCGACACATGCGACGGCGAGCGAAGCCTACGCAGTGGCCGGAAGAACCGCACGACGAACGGAGTGACGTCAGCGTGTACCTGTGGACATAATGACGTCATTATAGTAACCGGCGAACATCTTGACAATGGACTCTAGCTAGACCTACCGCCGTATATCTTGGACCCAAAATGTGCTCTATACGCGCAGTACGCGTATTTTGGATGTACGGGATTCTATGGTGGTGGAAGAACTGAAATTTACCAATCAAAACAATCCGCGCCCGTTAGGGTTTAGTTTCTCTCCCGAATTAGGTCCAAGATATGTGGCACCGACCGACACCACGACAGAGGCGAATATATTAAAATAAACACAGGCTCAAAGAGATGGAAAGGACTGATCAACGAATGTTGCGAGATCATTCGTTGATCAATCCTTTTATTGGTTTTTTAATTGAACCGTACAATAAACATGCACTTTTAAATTTTGACATAGCAATTACTAAAAACTAAATCCTTTTAAAGAAATTACAATTTTCTAGTTTAAAAATTACAAGTATGGTTAGACGATCCCTAACCAAGTGAAGTGACGACCGAAAAACCACAATGGGAAGAGCCTATGTTCAGCAGTGGACTGCTATTGGCTAATTGATTGATTGATTGAACAATTACTATTCTATTTTATTCAAAAACCACATTACTCACCTATGCCTCTCATCCACCTCGTGTTCGTACATTCCACGTTTTGAAGGATCTTCTGGGTCCAACGGGTCTCCGTACAGTGTTGATGTGGGCTGTAAATTGACATTATAACACTGTTAAAATGTTATATTCATAAAATTGTTCATTCATCATCAATGTAGGGGCGGGGAAGTCCGTCAAATTGCAACAATCGTGTTATAATGATATACAATTATACAAAAAAATGTCACCCTATTTTAGCATTTATCGAAAAATCCCCACGGATAACATAAACGTCAAGAAAGAAAGAAACGTTGTACGGCCTTCCCCGTACAGAATAACTTGCTGGAAGAAAACTTATCCTTGAATTAAGCTCACCATTGTACATAAAATCTCACTAACTTTTATAAATGCCATGTAAGTGTACAATAAATAACAATAAAACTACAGCTATTTTTCTACATACCATTTCGTAAAAGCACCCAGGCTTCCGTCGGAAGGCGAAGGGCCCATCGTCCGGGGGCGTGGCCGCCTCCGCCCTGGTGGGCTCCTCCTCCGACGAGGTGTACACGCCCGAGTCTGCGGGGACAAGCAGCCGCTCACACACACTGTCGCTAGCCTCGCCTTGCGATCATCGCCGTACACGAGCGTGTAAGGGATAGACAGTCAATATCGTGAGGTGCCAATATAAGTACTGGGTGATTTTATAGTCGTTTCGGATAAAAAGATTTTAGACACAGTTTCGTTAGCAAAATCTTCTGGAAGTATTAGGTTGGCGAAAAACACGACTTTTTTTTATAATGTGTGGGAATAATATACAGGTAGGCATACCGTATGGGGGTTGTAATATATTTTTTTTTTCGCTAAAATAATACTTCCAGACGGTTTTGCTAACGAAACTGTGCCCAAAATCTTTTTATCCGAAACGACTATAAAATCACCCAGTATACTCCGTTTGATTAGCTACTTAACTAAAGGTAAACAATCTTGATAATATGTTACTTACAAACTTAGTTTATTAATATTTTTTGTTTAAAAACTCAGTATTTAAACGTGACTAATACTCGAAATCAGTGGTTTATTTAAAAACAAGAAACAACACATATCAAGATTGTTAGATTGTTTTAGTCAAATATCTAACCAAACGGGGTAATAACGCCTCTGTGTGTTTGAGGCTTTATAAAATGAATACAAAATTGTATTTGTACGGGTTTGTCCGTACAAATCATTTATTCTACAGATATACACAATATTTCGTAAAAGCATCTAGACTTTCGTCCAATTGCGCATCTAGAAATATATATTGACAAGATCGCGAATATCGCAATATTCATTGACTGTCTAATCCTCACTTTATTTCGGTAACTTAATTTCACTGATTTACCTACGTGATTTATTTAATATGACATTTAATGTGATTTCATTTAATTATTCTTAATAATGGCAATGTGTAATAATAAAAACAATTATTCCATAATAAATAAAGTTGAATTAAAAAAGAAGAGAATAATAAAATAAAATGACATTTTACGTCATTTTTTGTACACATCTTGTGTCGTAAATTATTGTGTAATAATTCAAAATATTTCTCAAAAAAATGTACGTCTTGAAACCCTACCTACTTGAAATTAACGGGTTTGATAATTTTTTTTAAAAAATTTGGTGTTGCCAGAATGTTAGCATAGACATGTTAGTGTTGCCAAGTACAAAATCACAATGTTGCCAAATGTATAAAATCAACTTAACCTTTCCCAAGCTCCTTTTACGCGAAGCTTGGTCACTGGTCACAGTGGGCACAGTGTCCACAGTGGGCGCCCCCATGTAACAAGAGTCGTGCACGTTCATACACGGTGCATGCACGGTGGAATACATACCTCTAAGCCCCTGCACAGTCCCGGGCGCAGGGTGTCTGTGTTTCCGTCTCTTGTACGGTCGCTTCTCACGCTGGAAGGCAACACGACAACATAATATCGTACTCGCTCACATATTTTTTCTTTTTAAATTTAGGAGAGAGTAAAATTTGTTTAAGCTCGCGGCTTTCAAATTTGGAAAAAAAATTGAATCTTGTACCGGGTTAACAGGGTTGACGTTAAAATTGAAAGCTGACGAACAAACAAACATACACTTGTAAAAGGGAAATATTTTTTTTGTCCGCAAAAGTTTGTATTTCGTCAACAAATGTTGGTCAAAACTCAAAATGGTAAATCTGTCGCCAAATATGGTAAATCTACCGCTGAATATGGTAGACCTCACGCCAAATACGGTAGATCTACTGCCAAATATGATAGATCTACTGCCAAATATAGTAGATCTTCTGAGAAATATCATAAATCTACTGAAAAATATCGTAAATCTACTGCCAAATATAGTAGATCTGCCAAACATGGTAGATCAACTGCCAAATACGGTAGATCTACTGTTAAAAATGGTAGATCTATCGCCAAATACGGTAGATCTACTGGCAAATATGGCGGCAGATCTACTATTATACTTACAATCCCTATTTTTTGGCGACAGATACATACCCCTTTTAAAATATTGGACGAATAGAAAACTGGATAACTACATTGATTTTTGATGGTTACCAATAGAGTAGTTTACGGCTATATTAAGAAAAAAAAAAACAAAATTGACACGTCTATACCATTGTCACTTTCAATGCTCTTTATTAGAACTGAATACCTTGAAATAATTTGTACGGAGTTCCTCAAAACCATCTGATACTATTTATACAGGTTGCTCAAATAATATTTAATCACTATTATTAACGTAGAAACAAACTTTCAAACGTTTAATATTCTGCTCATTACATTACTCTTTATATTAATAATTGAAAGGGCACCCGGCCCCAACGATCAGCTTGCCAGTCACGTATGGAGTTCGATACCCACTCAGTACATTATAAAAATATTCCCTCTTTCCCAACTGTACCATTGATTAGTACCATTAATGGTACTACTGGGAATCTTTGTCCCACTAGTACCATTGTACACATTCCCAAGATGAAAAAAAAAACAACAAACTCTTGAAAAAGAAAAAAAAGCTATAAGCCATCTCATCGTTATCTGAGCAAGTGAAAGAGAGATGGAACTATATAAGGCTTCCTCCCTCATTCTCGTCCAGAAAACGATTATTTATAGCACGTCATTCTAGGTCTTACTCATATTATAATAGTTTATGAACCCATATCAAGGCAGGCCCACTGTTATAACACTAAACCCACACCCTGTACAGAAAATCCTACAAAAAACTACACACAATAGATCAAATGGTTTATAAGAACTAAATATTTTCCTATAATGTTACCTATACAGCAATCTAGGACTTCGTAGTCCACCACACTAGTTACACAAGACCTCTGACCGCTAGTATGTACTGTGTGGGTAGGTACCTGTCTTGGCTGGTCGACGGGCGTGGGAGGCGGCCGCGGCGGGTAGTGGGGGAGTGTGTACGCTTCACGACGGAAGTTGCTCGACGATATTTGTACGGGGGTGAATGCTGGCCTGTAGGATACAAATTGGAGGAGCTTCTTTAAAAAAAAATATAGGGGGGCTTACACTATATACAAACTCTATAGATACAGTTAAGGTGCGGCTACAGCTCATGTTTATCACAACATTTTCGCAGAAAACACGCAACACAACATACAGAGATTTACTTATCTATTGTTTTTCACAATATTTTTTATTTTATTTGGCACTTTAGAGAAATAATACTTTATAATGTTTTGGCTATGTTTGGTCGCGATAACCGACATCCATGCGGGCGGAGCCGCGGGGAATAGCTAGTAATATAAATGGGTAAGTTAGGCCCGTATTCTAGAATGTCACTCAGTTGAAGCTCGATTTACCTGATGACAGATTGTATAGAACTATAGACAATCTGCCTGACAGCCTGTCAAATCTGTGAAATCAGTGCATACAATCTTGCCTCAAGTAAATCGAGATTCAGCTGAGTGGCATTCTAGAATACGAGCCTTAGTGAAGTTGTTTGGGTGTTTGGTACTCAATCATGCTCTAACGGCTGAACGGATCTGGCTTAACTTTCGTACAAGGATAGTCTACATTTCTACAACAACATGTAGAATACTTTTTATCCCGGAAATAGGTTCCCAGGGGTAGAATAACGAAATCATTTTACACGGGCGGAGCCGCGAGCATCAGCTAATGTAGAAATAAGCTTACAATTAGAAATACGTGGGTTGTTATGATCGTCTTATTGCGACTTCAAAGGCCCACGTGCCACGTGAGGCTCTTTTAGAGGAGCCAATTATTTTATTTGTATTGCAAAGGTGCTATTGATGTTTAAAAATAATATTTAAGAAGCTTTCTGCCTATATTTTTCTCGACAAGTATAATGATTCTATTATCAAGGTTTCTTGAAGTGCCTCGAAGAGCGCGTTAAGTCTATGACGTCAATAAGCTGTAACAGTGTTGAAAAATAAAGAATTTGAATTTGAGTCGTCGCCGTCGGTCCTGATTGTCATACGAATATCTATGGCAGTCGTTACGGGTAGTTTGAGTCCTAAAAAGTCCAACAACTGGTCTAGCTGCAATGTTTCGATATCGTCAGATGGCAGTCGCTTCACGAAAAATATCGAAGTCTAGTCTATTTAAAGTACTTTCCCTCCAGGTAAGTTAACATCCCTGTATACTTGATGAATTTGAGCTCGTCCACCGCGGTAGCAGCCCGTGCTATCCTCAAAAGACAACCAAGAAATGTGTACTGTGTGTATAGAGCACATTATAGTTCCAAGATCCACATCAACAAATTCTAGGGATATTTTGAATTTCTAGGTATAATTTAAGAACCCGCGATCTTTCCATCACAGGGGGAATGCTCTGACCGCTAAGCCACCGAGACCGCACGAAGCCAACTCAAATTCCTCTATACTTTCCGTTTTTGGGGTGACGGTGGAGACATCTACCGATACTCTTACGAGCTATATAAAAACCAATGTTTAAAAATGATTGTAAAATCATTCATTGGTTCCGATTGTATAGCTCTCTAGAGCATTCCCCCTGTAAGATCGCAGGTTCGAGTCCCGTCCGAGGTCGATTCTCTTTTCTCTTTGTAAATTGATTATGACATATTACAAATTTAACTTACAGACATCACGTCCAGCCTATCCAGGACTGCCATACTTGTATTATTTCTCTGAAAAAGTGGAGGAAATGTCGAGTGGTGAGTATGTCTGTACCTGGGTGGTGGGTCAGGCAGCAGCTGGTTGGCGAAGTCCCCGGCGGCGAACCTTCGTTCCGCGATGAGCGCGGTGAGGCGCACGAGCTCGCGCTTGGAGCTCTCGCGCCGCACCACGAACTCGAGCAGGGAGAGCGCGCGGGCTATGTCGCGACGCAGCTTCAGCATCTTCTCGTATGAGCTCTCGTCGTTTTTCCTGGAGCAATACAATATTTGTGTCAAATACACACATACATACAATCACGCAGCAAGCATTGACAGCCTCCGTAGCGGTAGAGACCGCGGCCGCTACGCAGGAGGCGTGGGTTCGATCCCCGCTCAGTGCAAATATTTGTGTGCATAAAATATGGGTAATTGCATTGATCTGGTCGTGCCTCAGAGAGCACGTTAAGCCGTCGGTCCCGGTTGCCATAAGAACATCTATGGAAGTCGTTACGGGTAGTTGGAGCCTTAAAAGTCTAAAAACAACGGTCTAACTGCAAAGCTTCGATATCGCCTAATGTTACCATTGGGTTGTGAAGGTCAGATGGCAATCGCTTCACGGAAAATATCGAGCACTATTGTTGACTCTGGCTGAGCCTGGGCTGTGTATATCTGTCTGTCTAATGTTAGTTTCCCAAGCGAATACATTATGGAGTTCTTCTAGAAGGGACATCAGAAGGTATCTTCAAAGTCGGCAGAACGAGTCTAAAGCCTGTTGTGGAACACGGCAAGGCAGTCTTAGTGCCGAAGGCCGAAGGCATTATCTTAAAAATAGACATTTTACCACTTCATATGGGAGTACTAATCTTTGGAAAAAGTTTGAAACTTCTAACAACAACTCCCCAAGAGAAGAGGGCCGAAAAAGCATCAAAAATACCTCACGTAACTAATGAAAGCTCCCTAATGATAGGGTGTTAATGATTGGAAACATTGGATCTCACCTGTTCTTCCTGGTCTGCATCTTCTCCGTCCGCCGCCTGAACGCCAGGTAGGGGTTGTTGGACGACTGGCCCGGCCTGTTCTCCGTCTTCACTGACAAGACTAACGGGTGTTGCTGCAACAATAACGTACAACAATATTACTAAACGAAAAAAATCTCATATAAGTAATGTGGGATTAGGAAACCACGACCAGTTTTTTGGAGCTCAGCTTTACAAAAATAATTATGAAATAAGTTGTCAATAGCCTATCGCAGTCCATTGCTGGACAATGTCCTTTTATGGACACGATTGACTGATATTACATACATATACTCACCCCTATAAATCCCCGAAGGGGTAAACACCCGTATATTATCACCCGCATTTTCCAAATAATGATTTTCGGTCCCACGTTACTGTAGGCGAAACCGCGAAACTATTACTATCGGATGGAAAACAGCCCTATCCTGTAGTCACGTAGTTCTACAACACCCACAGCACGAGATAAAGTAACCCTATTCTACTCCACCGGGAACCGCTTCAGGTTCTGGAGGTCAGACATATAGTCTGCTTCAGAGCCTCGTGGTGAGGTTGACTTAATCCCATCAGTCCTCATAGGGTCCCATCAATTAATAAATTAGCCAATTGCAGTCCACTGCTGGACATATGCCTCTCCCAATATGCGCCACGTTTGCCGGTCCTCCGCCTTCCGCATCTAGTCCGTCCTAGCCACCCTTCGTAGATCGTCAGTCCACCTGACTTGGGGGTGTCCCACCTTACGTTTTCCTTCTCGCGGTCTCCATTTGAGGACCCGTCCCATACCATCAGGCCAAATGTTGTAAAGAAAGTTACCGTATTAAGCCGCTTGTTGAGCCAGTAGTCGTAGACAGCGATGACGAGGTCGTCGTTCCTCTCCAGCAGCAGCTTCGCCTCGTTCAGCGTCACCACCGTCTGGCCCGAGCACTTCTCCAATTTGTCCATCATCTGTTCAAATTTTAGCTCTGGAAAAAGATAAAGATTCTTCATTGTATTGTACACATACAGTAGACATACACAAATAAAATTACAAGAAATATGTACAAAGGAAAGCTCAATTCAATATGAGTTCTCTTCCATCAAACCTTTGAGTAGCAAAGAAGTTATGGTAATAAAGGGATGTGGATGGATCTTGGGCGTCCATGGTAGTGAGACCATTTGCACGACAGTCACCCTCCACGACGTCAAGCCAGGACTACTTAGGCCTACCCCTTTTACCTGGACCCGGTGGGGGCGCCATTGCCAGGCATTTGCTACCCACGTAGCCCGGCGGTTACCGCAAGACGTGGCCGTACCAGCGAAGGCGGCTCTCTTGCATTGTATCACACGCCTAGTATCCGCTAGTAGATTACGTAATTATCCAAACCTGTGAGCTCGGGATGCCTCTGCTGTTTCAGCCACCGTTCGTCCTCCGAGTCGATGTCGTACTCCGGCGCCTCTTGCTCCTCCCATAGCGCTGTAACAATATAATTAGCACTTTAGAACACAAAGTATATAAGTCTTTATAATGTATCTTTTTTTCGTGCGGATATCTCCACGGATACCGCTACCGTTTTAACCGCCCAGTTGGACAGAACTGGGCGGTTAAAACGGACTCGAACTGACAAAAACCGCACGCCGCGCCGGCTCGAGTCTCGAATGCCGGGGGTGTAAGGTGGACCAATAACATCTTTCCCTCGCACGTGCCCCGAGCACGAAAAATATTCAAATTCGTAATGTAAAGGTTTCGATAAAACGGAGCATTGCGATTGGTAGGCTTCACACACACACAGGTTCACAGTAGGCAGGCGGCCAATCACAATGCTCCGTTCTTTCGATACATTTACGTTACGAATTCGAATATTTTTCGTGCTGAAGGCTCAGGATGAGACGCGGACGACTTTCTCAATGATTGAAAAGACGTAAATAATTTCAGATTGATTTCTCCTTCAAAATAATGAACAAACATCAAAACTTCGACTGACGAAGGACATAACATTTGTGTGTGCCATATTATCAACGTATTTCAGTCAAAATGACGTCATTAGCGCATAATAATTATAACAAAAATAAACTGTGCGCTACAAACGAACAGTTTCATAGAATTATTCTCTGCGATATGCAGCCTTGGAATTTTCCTCCTTCCTGTGTGGTGCAGGGTATTTTGTGGAGTATTATTTTGTACTAGAATTAAAAATATGAATACCTCTTTGTGAAGAGTAACAGTAACAGAGTAACAAGTAACAGTAACATAACAAGTAACAGTAACATAACATAAGTAACAGAGTGAAGAGTAACAGAGTAACAGAATGAAGAGTAAAAGTTGTGGATGTATAAAAATAATTATTCTTCTTCTTCTTCGAGTCAATGGCTAGATCTGGATTTTTAAATTTTGTTGGCCCAAAACTTGGCCACAGCAATAGCGTCCTCAGTTGCTCTGTACCTAAAGTTCATCGGTAGTACAAGTGACGGGGCACAGCGAGCAAGAAAGCAAATGCGACATGGACTGGGAATTATGAAAGTTGACGAAGCAAAAAATGTATGCCAGGATCGTAGCAATTGGAAAACTGGTCTCTACCTAACATCATATTACATTTTATTTTATGTACTTAAACGTAGCCTACCGCGGTAGCCTAGTGGTATGGGTAATGGAATGCTGAGACAAGGTCTCGGTTTCAATACCAGGTTTTACCATGGCACACACCAATGACTTTTCGATGCTTTTCGAAGTTATGTGTGTATTTATAGCAGGTTTATAAGTGCCCGGTTAATGGCAATAGGCTCGCCACCTATTTATTACATTTTGGGACCTAAACATAAACGGCGAAATGTGGGTGCTAGCACCTCTGACTACCCCTTCGGGGATATAGGCTTTAGTTTATGTTGTATGTTATGTTATGTACTTAAACGTTTCTACCCCTACCATGCTTTTCAAATATCAATACTATAAAAAATATTAGTCATCTTGTATTTCTTCGTAACCAGCCACACGTGCATTCCCCGCGATATTCGTCATCGCTATAGAACAAGAACTGCAAACTGCGAGCGAAGGCCCGAAGGCCGACCGACTACGTCTAACAGCTGACGGCGACAACTAACGTAATCGAATAACCAGACGCTCGTGTTTGTAGACGCACACGTGGTTGGGCGGTCTGCGATATATTCGAAGTGAAGTATTTATAAATTGTTCATTAATGAATGTCGGTGTGTTGATCCCGCTAAGCCAGCTGACTGTCTTGTAGACTTTGAAATGAAAATAAACCTATAATTAACAGTAAAGGACGTTGTTTCTTTTTTTGTTCAGATTTATAATATTTAACTTTCACAGTAGTATAAATCAGATGTGAGTTTTTGAAATATTTGCGTAAACTTAAAAAATTATAAATTATATTAGATTACTAGCTGACCTTCGAACTTCGTACCGCCATTTTATCCGCCCGCGTGGTATTATCTCTAAATTTATCAGTGTTTCTCTACAATATTATGCATGTATTATACATATAAACCTTCCCCTTGAATCACTCTATTAAAAAAAACCGCTTCAAAATCCGTTGCGTAGGTAGTTTTGAAGATTTAAGCATACATAGGGACGGACAGACAGCGACAGCGACTTTGTTTTATAATATGTAGTGATGATTTGTAAAGATAAGACACGTTATACGAATGCGAATGACTATTTATTTACAACTTTTTTAGAGGAAATAATTGATGCATATTTCAACCTTAGACATTGAATGTAATTGGTACCAATTGACCTACCTGGACACCTGGATTACCGAAATTATCCTATACATACGTTTTGAAGTTAAATTACGTTAAAATCGTCGACCGAAATTCTTAGTGGTGCAGCGCACTTTGGGACAACCAAACAAAAGGACGGCTACCTGCGCGGCTACCGGGTGTGGTTTTTTTTTTCATACAAAAGCAAACATGGCATACATACGAGGGTACCCGTATATGTGCAAGTGTGTTATGGGCCTCACAAACTGATGGACACAACGAATGATATTACAATCATTTTTAAACATTGTTTTCAGATTATACGAAACGAAATACAATCCAATCTCATTTCATGCATTTTCATTTAATAACATTGAATAAAAACCATCTAAACGTGATAAAAAATCAATACCGGAATAATATACATACATACATATATACGCTAACGCCTATATCCCTCCGGAGTAGGCATGGGCTTAAAAACAATATAAAATCGGCTAAGTGCCCGTACTTCCTCAAAGTTTTGACCCTATCACCCACACGACCTCATTTTAATAGTTATTTGTTATACAAGAGTGCAAAGTTGCTTTTAAACCGCGTGCTCAGTTTTGATGACCGAGCAAGCGAAAGATTCTAAATTTGAATCACGAGCATAGCGAGTGATTCATAAATTAGAATCTTGAGCGTTAGCGAGGGAATCAAAAGAGCACAAGGTGTAAAATCTTTGCACTCGAGTGCAACACGTAACTTTTCATCCCACCTCAGCGAGGAAATAATGAAATGCTTCTTCTTCCTAGCGTTAATTCCCAGTCGCATCCGAAGCTTTCACCTCGGAGTTCGGGGTCCGCTTTACCAGTCTTAACTGCGGATTTGGCTTGACCTCGATATTTTTCGTAAAGCGACTGCCATGTGACCTCCACAACCCAATGGTGACATTAGGCGATATCGAAGCATTGCAGCTAGACCGTTGTTGTTGAACTTTTTATGCATACAAATATTTGCACTGAGCGGGGATCGGACTCGCGCCTCCTGCGTTGCGGCCACGTTCACTACCACTACGCCACGGAGGCTGTATAATAATTATGTGTAATAATACTAATAATAAAATATCAACAAATAAAATTCAACAACAATGTTCAACCATAGGACGTGAAAAAAAAAATTATGCGCGCAAAGCAAATTTAAAAAAAAAAGTAGGTACATCAAGGAGGTTCCGAGTTGAGTTTTTCATAAATTAAAAAAAAGTTGTATGATAAATCGGCACCATAGAGGTAGAATGCTTGTAAAGAAAATGACATTAAAATTTGCACGCTCTACGGGGCAGAATATGCTGTATTCACTAGTTTTTAAGACCTATAATGTAACCATATTCGAAGCAAATAAATGAATTTATTATTATTATTATTATTATTAAGTAAATAGGTTTAATGATGTTTTGAGTTCACAAACCTAGTACACACGATGTTCTAAATTCAAATTTACTTTACCACTCTAGAGGATAAAAGCGACTTTTACACTCAGATATCGAAGAAAAAAAGTACTCTTTCCGAAATGGTGGGATGAAAAAACCATTTCTAGTTGAGGTCCAAACATTGAGGTATTAAATCTAGACAATTCGGCAGCAATGGAGGACAAACGTCCTAGTTTCGAAGGGGACTTTATTCAATTAATTCGCATTCAATTAGCCGGGTGTCAATAGCAGATAATCAGACGGCTAAGTCTGTTAGGATTGGATATAAATGGAAATTGAAACAGATGGGAGGTTGGAAATCGATAATGTCGTGATTTATTTAGTCCTACTTTGATTATGAATCTCGGACTGTAGGAGTTTATAACTAGCTTCCCGCCTCAGTGAATGTTGGTTATCACGACTTTTGGTTATATCTCCGGTTTTATTCAACCGATTGCGATCAAATAAACGTAAGATTTTAAGTCTGATGACGATCTTTCAAACAAAAAAGTGGCCAAACAGACAAGAATTAAAAAAGATAAACACATTTTTCGTGTATAAGGATGAATGTATGGGATTAATGTTATGTCGCCAATTTACGTCAATCTCATGTATCTGTCTGTCTGTCTGTCTCTTACGCTTTCACGCCCAAACCACTTAACTGATTTTGATGAAATTTGGTACAGGGGTAGATAAGACCATGGGCAAGGACATAGGCTATGTTTGGCCGCGATAACCGTAATCCACGCGGACGTAGCAGCGGGCAAACAGCTAGTGATATTATATGGACAATCCTCCAACTAAAATATCTCAAATACAAATGTACAAAATTTAATAATTAAGTAAGCCGAGTAACGAAGCTCGACCTGTGTACTTATGCATTCACCGTACATTTTGAACAATGGCGGTGATGAACACTTTACACATGGAGATTTATTCAACTCACATTTCTGAGTAAAACCTTTTTGAATTGACGTCATTGAAAACATAAAAATAACATATTCCACGAAAAAATATTTAAGAGACAATATATTATGCCGCGACAGACGACCTTATTAAGGCCGCGGGAACGCGCTGGATGCGAGCCGCTTCCAACCGGTCTTATTGGAGATCTATAGGGGAGGCCTATGTCCAGCAGTGGACTTCCTATGGCTGAAATGATGATGATGATGATATTATGCCGCAATATCAACTTATCTAACAATTTAGTTCTAAGGTTTAATGATAATAATGGAAGCTCGTGAAGAATGTAAGGAGGCAAATGATAGGCTATGGTTTCTACCTACCTCAGAGGAAAATAGACGTGAGTATATGTATGATGTATGTCTTTAGTTCTTTGAAATAGGCTTTGCAAAATTAAATAAATTAACATTTATTAGATTAGAATTATAGATCCTATCCTATCCTATAAAATTCAGGGAATTTTCCAATAAATTTTCTTTCATACAAACGTTATCTAAATATAATAAATTCGTATTAGCGTATTATTCTACTTGACAATGAGTTTTAATCGCAATCGTAAAATGAGTAGACGGTGGATTTCAATTGCTTAACATTGAAGATAGAACTGTTGTAAGACTAAACCAATTTAAATGTGCCGGTTAATACTGTAATATTACAATTGGTCAATCCGAATAACGGCTCTGTATCCAATAAAAAATAAATCAACAAAAAATACCATAATATTCAAAATTGAGCAGTTAATTTTTTTAAATTTTAGGGGTTAGTCTTAAGACATGTCATCGGATAACATCAGCACAACTCCCTCACTTGTATACCCGTCATGACGCACACTAACAAATTAACGCACACATTCAAACAACACGGACACAAAAGCGGTTTTGTTTGGTTCCATGAACAATACGATACTTATCTATCGGTTGCAATTTGTTATAATATAACAATGGGGAAAATATTGTTTCGTAAGTTGTAGCGGTCTCTGTGCTTTAAAACGGTAACTTTGGGATTTATAGTTAGGTTTTCCAGGACCAACGGGGCCAAGTCAATCTTCTATTACGAGCAGAAGTCCTTTCGAGCTTCCTCGAGCCCACGATAAAATGGATATGTCGCACTCAAATCGAGTACAATCCTGGCTGGGGAATTTGGTGTGTTCTAGAGATCCCAGATACCTCGACCGGCTTCGAAACATATGTATATCTAGGCCCTAAAATATGCTAAAAACGTTCTCTATACACGCGGTACACGTTTCTTGGGTGTCTTTTGAGGATAGCACAGGGCGCTTGGGCACTGGACGAGCTCAAATTCACCTAGCACAGATTATTATATATTAATAAAAAAGTCCACACGCGCCAGGGTCTCGTTTGTATCCTGCCTTAGGTCCAAGATATGTTCCGACATATACTAATTTCACATGCAAGCCAGTGTACCAGTATATGGATGAGGTTCTGGCATAGAAACGCTATCCCTACTTCCCTACTAATATTATAAATGCGAAAGTAACTCTGTCTGTCTGTCTGTCTGTCTGTCTGTCTGTCTCGCTTTTACGACTAAACCGCTGAACCGATTTTGATGAAATTTGGTATAGGGGTAGATTAGACCTTGAGAAAGGACATAGGCTATGTTTGGTCGCGATAATCGACATCCACGCGGGCGAAGCCGCGGGCAAAAGCTAGTCTACTGTATAATTTTGTTTTGCTTTCTCGTTCCCTCTATCCTCTATCCCCAAAGGGTTGCTGGAAGAAAGCCCCATACTGAGTTAAGCTCGCCTTTGCACATCTAAATGTGTTTATGTTTGTATAAAGAATTAAGAATAGACGACTTTACTTCGTCAACTATAATTTTATAAGATGCGCACTTAAAAAAGAAAGAAAAGAAAGAAAATATTTTTATTCAACCCAGCTTACATAAACAAAAATATACACAGCTTTGCAACCAGAATAAAAAAAAAAAAAAAAAAAAACTTCACTTTACCTTGAACATTGATGAAACACTCCTCAAAGTTGCACAATTATTTCTCTTGTTACTATGAGATTGCATAGTGACATTATATCCGTGTGGTTACGGAACGAAAGAACAAAAAAATATGTATACAATATCACTGCGAGAGAAGAAAAACTCGAAATAAAACCCTGTCTGGCCAGGCCAGCGTGAAAACAGTAGGCCAAAGTCTCCCAATATTTGGAGAGGCCCGTGTCCAGCAGTGGACTACGATAGGCTCATTGGACATTGACCGATCTCACCATTATCCTTAGCGTTGTTCCCGATTGCATCCGAGGCTTCCCCTTCTCATCGTTTTGGTTTGGCTTTAACGGCTTCTGTGGGATGCTACAAACCTTGAGAAGAAAGCTGTTGGCCGTTCTACCTACTCCTAAAGGTATGATTCCGAAGCCGACCGCATACGACAACTGCCGACGCATGCAGCACATACAGCGTACCCATTACTTGTCAAACTCCGATACGGATAAAGGAGGCCATTGAGAAACCGCAATGAATAACGCGCATGTGCTGCGTGCGTCGGCAGTTGTCGTATGCGGTCGGCTACGGAATCATATCTTAATGCATACATATATTCACGCCTATAAATTGTACGGGTAAGGTGGGGTAGGTAGACGTATATTAACACCCACATTGTTAGTTATAATTTTCAGTTCTACATCATAGGGGGAGAGTCTATTGTCACCAAGCTTAAACTCTAAATACACCATAAAAGTCGATGATAACACCATATCAACATAATTCACCTGCACACCTGCTCACCCCTTTTCGCGAATGTTAATGTTGAACACATTTACATACGCGTCAAGTGTTGCCAGTATTTTAACAGGTAACCACCATGCAATGAAATACCGACCTCTTCAGTTATAAATATCACTCAACAACAATGGAACCCTAAATTTAAAAAAAGAACCGGTCAAGTGCGAGTTGGCCTCACGCTTGAGAGGTTCCTTACCATTTATTTATTTAAACTTTTTGTACAAATTCAAAATCATTGTACAAAGGCGGATTTAATGCCATATGCATTTTCTGCCTGTCAACCTTAGGCTTTTGCAGAGATATTCATGTCAAAGGTACGTACTATTATCTATAGAACACTAGCTGTCCCGGCGAACTTCGTACCGCCATATTTTTCCCGTTCCCGCTGCACCTATAAACCTTCCCTGGACACCCACGAATATTTCAAGACTAAAATTAGCCAAATCGGTTCAGCCGTTCTTGAGTTATAAGCTAACAACGAAAAGTGGCATTGATTTTTATATATTAGATTAGACATTATACTATGTTTTTTTAGCTTTCCTTGTCCTGTATTAATATCGAGCAAAAAACGCTAAAAAAACTTTGTTGTATGGCAGACCCCCTTAAACATGTTTGTATTTTAGTCTGTTATTTTAGTCTTTACTTTTTGTTACAAAGGCAATAAGAAATACTTTAGTAATAGGGTTTCATTTTTACCCTTTCGGTTACAGAACCCAAAAAATAGCAATGTTATAAAGCTTCCCCCTGTACGTTTTAGGTATCAATTTCAATATCCGTGGGGGTGATATTGCGATAGTATTGGATTATATACCCTATTGGTTAAACCATAAGGTGTGTTTTAGGTTGTTGCTTCGGCGTTGTGTGGGTGTTCAGTGAGACAGATGGGTAGGCAAACGTATTGTTACAAATAAATATGAGTAAATTGGTTTGTGGAGAATCATTGGTTTTATCAGCGAAATTATAGTAGCTTCGTTGTTTGTGGTTTATTTATAACTAAGCCTTTTCAAATAGGGTACAGCCTCAATGGTAAATTCCAGCGAAGGCGTTCCTGCAAAAAGCTGAAACCTACAGTAGGTAGGAACTTCTTCAACATTTTTTTGGAAGACCTCAAATTTATTTTTTGGACATGTACCCATATACCCTCAAAGTTTAGACCCTATCACAAAAACACCCGTATGAGCGAACGTAAGAGTATTATGACCCTCATTTGTAGATGAGTTCCAAACTTTGAGGCTATTTCTTTTTCAAACCTTAATGTATTTTTAAAAACTCAGTCCCGTATCGACCGTCATAGATGTTCGTATGGCAACCGGGGCCTACGGCTTAGCGTGCTCTCCTACTAGCTTAGCTTAAAATAATAAATCACTCTTTCATTTTAAGCCTATAAAAAGCACTCAAGTTATCGAACTACTTAGTGCTCATGTTGCGTCCAACTTTGTTAAGCCGGTTCGTATGCGCAAAAAGAGCTGACAGCTGCTCGGCGTTCTACAGTAAGACCCCTTTGTGAAGAACTTTTATCATTAAAAATGCTGTCACTGTATACAGCAGTGAAGCTCGCTGTTTAGATATTATCGCTACGAATAAATAAGAGCTTTTACAATATTGCTTTCCGATACTTACTGAAGATTGAAATTGTCATATGAATATCTATGGCAGTCGTTACGGGTAGTTGAAGCCCTGAAAAGTCGTGACCTAGTCGCCAATTGGTTGTGGAGGTCAGATGGCAGTCGCTACACGGCAAATATTGAAGTTCAGCCACATTACAGTAAGACTGAAAAGCATTTTCGCTTCACCCAGTAACCGCGACAAAATTTTTGGCAAAATGCCCATATGACCTCAGCGGTCCTCAGCCTTTAGCATTTAGTTTGGACTTGGACCCTGTCACAGGAACACCTGTACGACCTTAAATTTTGAACCCTGTCACAAAAACACCCGTACAACCACAAAGTTTGGACCCAATCACAAAAACACCCGTACACCCACAAAGTTTTGACTCAATAACAAAAATACCCGTACAACCTCATATTCTGGACCCTATCACAAAAATACCCACACCATCTCAATTTTTAAACGCACATTTAGATTCAAACTTTGAGGGCACGTAGCCCAATTTTTGTTCTAAACAGTTTGTCTAGTTATAAACATAAGAGTCATTGTTTGGTATACGTAACTAGCAGACGCCATTAGACACACAACGCCTACACACAGTTCCAACTCAGTTAGTTACAGTTAACATACTACACCCACGCGTTAAGAAATTTATGTAGATAAGGGCCTTTGTTTTGTACACGGCGTTTTTTTAACAAGCTGAATATGTACTTTTTGAATATTCTAGTCAAATTTCCATTTGTATGAGTGGAAATCAGAAGGTCAATTCTCGTAAATAATCTGTTCAAAGTTCAGTTTCGATCTATTCTGAATCTCCATCTCCGAAACGGATTTCATTTGAAATGAAAAAATTGAATCGCCCAGGCGACTGGAATCCATTGCATTGATAAATTGGGAGACCCTCCTCCTACAGTAGCGGGTCCTTTAAGCGGGGCGTGAAAAAGCATCTGATGAGGCCGTCAAGCTGAGTGCCACCATTGTAGCATGGTACGTGTCTATAATGGTGACCCTCTTGCCAAGATTTTGCCCTCAGCTTACCATCAGGCCAAGGTGAAGTCAAATTGACGTGTCCTATATAAAAAAAAAAGATAGAATGGATGATTTTTATTATTATCCTTTCACGCAAAAACTACTGAATGGATTGGAATGAAATTTAGCACAGGGATAAATTATAGTCTAGGATAGCATATGGGTTTCTCTTTATCCCCGAAATATGTTCCTGTGGTTCGGTATCCTATCAGTATATTTTATCGGCCGCTCGTAGTATCTAATAACAACAAACCGGTTGACTGGGCATCAAAACTTTCCAATTGTACATCGCATTATTACAATCTGACCTTGCAGCGACGTCTCTAGATCTATCACAGAACGGGAACAATGGAATTGATGTCAAACGATACGTAGATTGGTGTCAAATCAATCCGTTTGACGTAGATACGCAGAACGTTCTCATCAAGCTTATATAACGTCAGACATACGTCATGAATAACGGCTGAGTTCACACTGCCTGGGTATATTATCATCATAATCTCTACTAGAAACTAATTATTGTAAGACTGGGGCAGGACAGAAAACTAATATATCCTAACTGGGCCTCGATCCCAAAAGAAACAGAGAGAAAACGAAGGTGTCTATACTTGCAGTTAAGGTTCATCAAAAGAGGATAAGGCTTATTTGAAGAATCTCGTACTGATAGTTACTTCGATTGTAGAGAGTAATTACGGGAAAGATCTTAAAAACCCCTTGATTCCTCAAGCAAGTTTATGAAAAAGATTTTATAATCTCTCCTTAGGCTAAAAGGATACTGCTTGCGAGTATAAAGTCATTTTTGTACCAAATCAGTCCAGCGTCTGAATACCAAATATAGCAGTTATTGTTAGTATTCTGGGGGGTATAAAACTACAAACGCCCAGTCAAAAATCCAGTCAGTGTCAGTCCAGTCAGTCTCGGCATTTTGTAAGGATTGTATTTTGATACCATGCCTTCATATCGGAGTCCAGGGTCCGCTTATCGGCATTAATTTCTCCAGCTCGCACGGTCTTAGCACAGGTCTTAGGCTCTCCTACCGGGATACCATCAGCATTTCTTTTTTGTCTTTCATTTGTGCATTAATAACATGACAGTTATTTATCGAAAAGCTAAATAGAAGGCGTTAGACATATCATAAACCACTTCAATCAGTAGCCTGATAAACAGAATACTTAAGACACAGAAGTACCTACTACACAATATCATCAGAGTAGCACAATTCGAGAGACATTCGATAATAAATATACGGCACTGACGGGAAATGAGTTACGAAGTCTCCAGACAGTACTAAATATAATATTATGTATGTATCGCTCTCCATCTTGTAGCCATCCAAAATAGAACCATTACATCTATTCCCTTGAGAAGTTCACACGCTCTTAATGCGTGTAAATAGACGTTAAGACAACCGAGGACTAATTAGAAGAGTATCAAATTTCGTAGATGCAATAGAAAACTACACTATATCCGTGGCTCCACCCGCGTGGATTAGGTACTAGGGTGAGTTGCTTGGTTTGGAACCTCCAGGCGGTACATCCTGGGCAGGGGAGACGCTGCTGTCTACGGCAAATTCCGGTTGAGCCAGGGGCAGACCTGTAGAGGGCAGGTAAAAGGCCGGCTAGTTTTCCGAGAGGCGGCGGGGAGCTGACCGGTGCGGTCGCCTGTCACCCTAACAACTTTAACGAGAAATTACCAGGTTTCGATGGGGACATTATGCTTCACTGAAGGGGCCATCTTAATGGCTCAAGATCAGTCGGGGTGCGAAGGAAATGCTTAATCGTTCTCGTAACAGCCAAGATAAGGCGAATAAGTTATCCAGATAGAGGAGAAAGACTAGGAAAGTGGATCCCGGGCTCCAATCTGGAAGCTACCGCTGGGATGAAGAGGTGCTTCTCCACTGTTACATAACGTTTTCCGCGTCGTCAGAAATATATAGACATGTATTGAATATTCGTAGGCACGTACGAATAATGAATATATATTATATATCAGTAAGTATGTCTTGCAACTAGATATATAAACCAATATTTGGAGCGCAGAGACATAAGACTGCCACTTACTATGGAAATACAAATTACTTTGTCGTTATGTAAGCTGTTCTCCATCTGACAGTAAACATATAGCCCATGACCAAAGTGCCCGCTTGACGGCAATAGGTTCATTCCCCTATTACGTGGGACCAAAAATTATAGTTGGCAAAATGTGGGTGTTAGTACACCTCTGGGGATACTCCTTGGAGATTTATGATGTGTAGTTATACCAGGTTGTCGGACTTTTTAGGGCTTTCGGTGGAGTAGAAATAGGGCCACCCCATCTCTGAGGACGGGATCTACATCATGGGTGTCGTAGAAAGTGACTAAGGGATGGGGCTGTGTGCTCCCTCCCTCCCTATTGGATGGCACAGAAAAATCATAGTTGGCAAAATGTGGGTGTTAATACACATTTGCCTACCCCTTCGGGGATTGGCAGGCGTGAATATATGACGTATAAACGGAACCAATTTATTAAAGTTACACAAAGAAAGAATAACGAATAACAAAAAGGTCTAATTCCCACTTAAAAAGTTTGTACGCAGAACTTGCACAATATCACCACGTAATTTCTCCAATATCGTCAGACATTTTTTGGCTTCCATTTTGTTTGAAAGAAAAGGCACGTTACCTTCGCCACAAATCAAAATAATTAATTCTTTTTCTTTATAGCTTCTGTTGAATGTGATCAGGAAATCCTTCAGGGTCGATTTTGAATACGATATGAAGACTAAATTAGCGATATTGTGACTTGTGAAAGCGTAGATCAGCGTCAAAGGCATTCATTGAGCATTTGAAAATGGAAATTTTAAAGCATTGATCTTGATGTTATTTCGCTCTGTTTATTTAGCCAGGTAAAAGATAATTAAAATGGTTTTGAAGATGAACCCATAAAGAAATTGTGACGCAAAACTTCGGGGGGCGAATGTAGAAGTTTTTTTTATACTAATTAAATACTAATTGTACATGTACTCGCATAAAGGATCAGCCAATTGCCGTATACACTACGTTTCCAGTTCTAATTTGACTTCACGTATCGGACATAAATCGAATACGCCAAAGGAATGACTCCAAAGGTGTGACCACATACGACCACTTCAGACGCACGCAGCACATACGCGTAATACATTGCGGCTTCGTAATGGTCGTCTTTATCCGTATCGGAGTTTAACAAGTAATGGGTACGCTGTATCTGCTGCATGCGTCTGCAGTTGTCGTATGCGGTCGAGGGTGTGCCACTAACACTTATCGAATGGATAGGTAACATGCTCAAACTAAGAGCTGTGCAACTCACAGTTAACACCACAACGAGAGGTATCGTAGGCAGGGGATGCCCACAAGGTGGGGTACTCTCCCCGCTCCTATGGAACTTAGTGGTTAACGAACTCATAACAGATCTGAACGCCAATAATCTTTTTACTATAGGTTATGCGGACGACATCACGATCTTAGTATCGGGTTTATTCGAAAGCGCCATATGCGATCGCATGAGACAGGCTTTCAAAATAGTTGAAACCTGGTGCGCAAAACACGACCTATCGGTAAATCCCCAGAAAACCGAATTAGTAATGTTCACCAACCGAAGAGCACCGGGCCCATATAGGCTCCCGAAGCTCTTCGCAACCGAACTAACACTCAGAGAGGAGGTAAAGTACCTAGGAGTTATTCTAGATAGTAAACTACTCTGGAATAAACACCTCGAGTATAAAATGAACAAGTGCACAATTGCCTTTTACCAATGCAAAAGAATGATGGGTAATAAATGGGGGCTCTCACCAAAAATAACCCTGTGGCTATACACAGCGGTGATTAGGCCCATGCTAGCCTATGGGGCATTGGTGTGGTGGACTCGAACGGAGTTGTCCACCGTGATCACCAAACTAAAGTCCTTCCAGAGGCTGGCCTGCTCATCAATCTGTGGATGCATGAAAACCACTCCAACCGCAGCGATGGAGGTAACGTTTAACTTAACACCACTTGACCTGTTTATCCAGCAGGAAGCCACCACCACGGCTATCAGGCTGTGGCATCTGGGACTCTGGGGTAATAACCAAGAAAGTCCACACACCATCATCCTCAAACGAGCTCTGGAATATCAGCCTTTAATGGCTGCTCCGTGTGATAGGATCTACAAACAATTCTTTTTCACCAAAAAATACCATATAATAACAGAAGCCGAGGACAAGGACTACTCCGGTATCAAGGAAGTACGCGTCTACACTGATGGCTCCAAAACAGAAAATGGCTCAGGAGCTGGCGTACACTCCCTGGACCTCGGTCTAAATATCCAATTACCACTGGGCAAACACAGTTCAATTTTTCAATGTGAATGTGTTGCCATAACAACAGCTGCGACGGAAATAAGCAGACTGAAGGCGAGGGACTTAAACATAAGGCTCCTCACCGACAGTACAGCTGTCCTAAAAGCACTAGACCACCAAATAACCAACAGCAGACTAATAGCGGAGTGTCAGGCTGCCCTTAACAAGCTATCCACAAACAATGCAGTAACGCTACAGTGGATAAAAGGGCACAGTGGATCCTACGGCAACGATGCCGCGGATGAGCTGGCACGTAGGGGCTCTGGCACGTCCGTATATGGCCCGCTACCATTACTACCGATCCCTTTCTCACAGATACGCACTTGGTCACGTGAGAGATCCGCCGACCTACACATCCAAAGATGGGTAGAAACCACAGACTGCAGCCAATCAAAAGTGGCCATGCCGTCTTTGAACAAACGGCTTACGAAACGTCTCCTAAAATTAGACAGAACAAGTCTAAGAACTATTATAGGGACAATAACAGGTCACTGTCCACTGAACAAGCACCTTTACACCATCGGAATCACGGATAGCCCTCTCTGTAGGGGGTGCTTCGTGGCCGAGGAAACGGTTGCCCACGTAGTACTGGAATGCGAGGCAGTAGCCCCCCAACGCTCTCAAATCCTCGGCATAGTGAGGTCGCTCCGCGAAGCCTGTGAAGCTCATAGTAGGCTTCTGCGCTTCTGGGCGGAGTTAGGCTGGCTATTATAGCCAGCACTCTCCACGCACAATGGCCCAAAAAGGAGGCTAAGTGCGGAAAAAAAGAGTCCCCCTTTCCATTCCATTCCATGCGGTCGGTTACGGAATCATGCCCTAATGCGCTAAAAGTCTAATGAGCTAATCAGGCCTTCCAAAACTAACATCCACAGTCACAGATATCTATTATTAAAAAGTCGAACCAGCACCCCTAAATTGCCCCCGTCCGGACATTTAATTGGATATAATAAGGGCCTTTTGTGTTCAATATAAAAATAAACTAAAAGAGGGCGCTACAAAGGGATGCTGCGAAGTAATTTTAGTATTTCATAAAGCGGACAAGGGCTGATAATCAAATTTAATAACACTATAGTGGTCAAAGTAATGTAATTCTTTGCTCATTAAATGCATCCTGTGCCAGAGTTTCCTTTTAAATTCTAATATAAAAGCAGGATACTGGGGAGCCGAGGGTGGCGGCGCGTCGTGTTTTCGAGCGCGCCTTTCTATAGGGAGTATTTTGATTCCCAATAACACGTCCGGGACGCCTATGTAGGTGTCCAAGGCCAGTCAGCGTGTCTGGGATGTCTTTTATTATCCCACTTAGGTCGCAGACAAGCACAAGGCCTGTGGCCTATGGATGTATGCAACTCCAGGGGCGTTACACTCGTGCTGCCGACCCTGTAATAACAGAGAGATTCTGTACTGTCAGCGCAGAAGACAAGCAGGACAAGAATTTGGTCTTCCCACTGACAGCACAAAACCTCTCCAGTGAGCTCTGGCTAACCTACTCACCACCGGGAACACAATACGAGGTTATTATAGCTGCGGTATTCTGTACTTCCCGGTCGGACTGCTCGATTGGGACAGAAATACCGTCGTGTCCTACCTCCTACTACTTCCTGGGGTACACTAGATTCCCCAGACACACAGGCTCATGTGACGAAACATCGTGCGGTTAATCGGTTATAGTGGAGCTCATCATTGATACAAAAACTCAAACACAAAGGGTAGGGTAATGGTAGTGGCAATCCTTACTTCCTTTGGTTACGTAATGACTTAATAATGACTAGACGGGATTCATTATGTTTTTGTGTTGAGTATTAATGACTATTTTTTAAGTCTTCTATTACTTTGTAGAAGATTCTAACATCATCTGCATATAGACGTATTCTCCTGATTGCATCCGTGGCCAAGATGACCTCGAAGCTCAGGGTCCGCTTTCCGGCTCTTCCTCCTCTTTGTAGAAGATTCTAACGGAGAGAAAAATTAAAAAAAAAATACACAGGAAATTGGAACATTCCAGAAAACTTACTGATTATTTCAGTATTCCAATACAAGGACGAAGTTACGGACGATCCGGCACTTTAAATCCTATTACCGGAATGTATAGTCGGTTCATTACGTCTATTTCCCTGAAAGTCCATTCCCTGATGGTCCACTTCCCTGTTCAGGTATGATTCCGAAGCCGACCCCATACGACAACTGCCGACGCATGCAGTAGATGTGCGTAATTCATTGCGGCTTCTCAACGGTCTCCTTTATCCATATCGTAGTTGAACGAGCAATGGGTACGCTGTATGTATGATATGAGGTATGATACCTTTAGTCTATTATCCTAAAAGTCCTATTTCCTGCAAAAGCTAGGTAAAACCAAAAAAAATGTTGTGTTGTTTCCCGATAGAGTAGAATAGGGCCACCCCATCTCTTCCTTTGGGTGTCGTACTGCCTCTGTGGCGTTGCGGTAGTGAACGCGGCTGCTACGCAGGAGGCGCGGGTTCGATCCCCGCTCAGTGCAAATATTTGTATGCATGAATATGAATATTTGCATTGGTCTGGGTGTTTTCTATGTATAATATGTATGTATTTACAAAAAAAATGTATCTATGTATGTTTATCCGCATTCTAGAACCCATAACACAAGCTAGTTAAGTTATGCTTACTTTGGGTCTAGATAGCGTTGTGTAGATTGTCGTACAATATTTATTTATTTATTTATTTATTCGTAAAAGACGACTAAGGGATATGGCTGTTCTCCATACGACAGTAAACATACAACCCATAACAAAGTGCCCGCTAGACGGCAACAGGCTCGCCCCTTATAGCGTGGGACCGAAAATCATAGTTAACGAAAATGGGTGTTAATACATCTCTGTCTATAAAAAAAAAACAGATGAATGGAATGCGTTAAAGAAAAACTAATCAATTGAAAGAACTGGCGAAGAGTTCCAATCTGTCTTATTACAAAACACGGACTAACACCCGTATTCACAAACGATACTGTGAGGTCTCATAGTGTGCACGAGCGCATAGGGCTGGTAAAATTAATTCACAAACATCACGGAGCAGTATCTAACGCAGTGCGTTCCCTCAACGAAGTTTACTGTGGTATTACTTAAGTGTTATCAATGAATAAAAAGGCTTGCCAAAACGAACGCACTGAGAATTTGTCGTTCTTTGCACAGTTTTGGTAGTACGCATAGCGAAGTATTGTTTGTGAATACGGGTGTAAGTCTGGTTTAAACCCGAGTCCAGGCTTAACTTTAGACCATGGTTTAAATTTCTCCTTACGAAAGCTGAATAATCCGTAGACTACTTAGTACCATAATTTGAAGGAAGGAACATAAACATACTTAACATCATCATGGCCGTTTTTTGACCCACCTTCGTTATGTAACGAACGGTCACCCATCCAAAACCCGACCCAGCCAATGTTGCAACCCAGAATTTATGTGATGCTAACTGGCTAACCTCAAAAAATTGGCAAGTTTTACATAATATATTATTATTGTGATTTACACTTTAGACCAACATTAAACTAGGGGTCACGCAGGTTAATCTTTAGACCAGAGATAGTCCTTGGTTCAGTACTAAAATGCTTTTTTTAATCCAATTTTCCTCAAACCATGGTCTAAATACGAAGAAGTTAGTCCGTGTTTTGTAATAAGACCGAGTGTCTAGCTATTACTGTACCATACTCTTCTGATCCCAGCATAGCATCATCTACTTACTAGGAAATCAACGAACTCGTTGCTAACAAAAAATAGTGCTTGTATACATTTATTTTTTATTCCACATTCATCACTATGAAAGCAACGAGTGTTTTTTGCACCAACAAGTTTTTTTTATACCCACCCACCTCCATTAGGTAACTATGAAGCCGCATTCTCTACGCGGGTATCTCGTACGGTATTCTGCTAACGAACGATGAAACGAGAGTGTACGGGCTGTGTATGTTAATTTTAAATAGCCCTCATGTTGTTGAAAGGTTTTTTTAGGATATATTTTATACATACACTAACTGACCCTGCGAACTTCGTACCGCCTAACAGTCAATCATTTTTTTTTCTCTCTGTAAGAACCATCTCCGTACTTCAAGGAATATTCTAAAAAAAGAATTAGCGAAATCGCTTCAGCCAGACTCGAGATTTGCGTTTAGCAACACATTTAGGGATTCATTTTTATATTATAGACTAGCTGACCCTGCGAACTTCGTACCGTATTTTTCGCCCGCGTGGTATTATTTCTAAATTTATCAGTGTTTCTCTACAATATTATGCATGTATTATATATATAAACCTTGTTCTTGAATCACTCTATCTATTAAAAAAAAACGCTTTAAAATCCGTTGCGTAGTTTTGAAGATTTAAGCATACATAGGGACGGACAGACAGCGACAGTGACTTTGTTTTATAATATGTAGTGAAGTGATGATAGTGATATACTCTCGACTGTAAATCCCCGAGGGGTAAGCCAATTATGATTTTCGGTCCCACGTAATAGGGGGCGAGACTATTGCCGTAAAGCGGACACTTAATCACGGGCTGTATGTTTACTGTCAGATGGAGAATAGCCCTATCCCTTAGTCGCCTTCTACGACACCCACAGGAAGAGATAGGGTGGTCCTATTCTACACCACCGGGAACCAACACGGCAATTGTAGAACTAGAACCTTCAAATGGTCTCAACGTTTAAAAGTGGTACTTTTATAATAGCTAATCAGATTAACCAAATCAGCTTAACCGAACGCGATTGTTAGATTTAAGTGCCATGGTAACAAAGCGATTAAGGGCAAATTCGCTTAACAAGGCCGCTTATATAACGTCCGGTGTTGGTCAAATCTATCTATACCTATATTATAAATATGTTACGAGTAACTTAATTTAGTTTGTACGCTTCAAAAACTAAAAGTTTTGCTGGATGGAAATGGAGCTCTGATTTTGACAATTTTATTCGATAGATATCGAATAAGATCTATCGGATATCTTATTCGATTATAATTTTTAAGGTACGATTCTGAAGGCGACCGCATACGACAACTGCAGACGCAGAATATATATTGAAATAAACTCATTGAGTTATTATTACTACGTAGTAATAATAATACGTACTAATGTACTACGTAGTAATACGCAGTAATAATATCTCAATGAATAAACTGACGAATTGAGAAGGGTATATACTAGTAGGTTCCTGCAGGGTCAGCAGCACTAGTGTGACGCTTCTGGTATTGCACACGTCCATATGCCACGGTAACCTCTTTCCATCAGGTGGGCCGGGTACTTGTCTGCCGCTTAAGTGGTAAAATTTCGGTAACTAGTTCGTAATGTGGGTTCTAGAATGCGGATAAATATACATACATAAAAAAGGCTTTGTTTGTAAATACCTGCATAGAAACGCCCAGATCAATGCAAAGAGACATTTATACATCGAACTGAGGGTATCGAACCCGCGACTTCCACGTAACAGTCCACAACCAACCACGCCACATGATATAGGGTGTATTTCCCGCGCTAATTAGAGGCCAAGCAATTAGGGTGCATACTAGGAATCTCCCTAGTACATTAGGGTCCCTATAGAAAGACATAATTACAAAGCACTGTCAGGGGTCATTTAATTACTTGCCACTACAATTATTTGAAACTATACAGGGCGTCCCACGGCGATGCCACATGGAGGGAAAGTACCTTAAATCTTTAAGTTAGCTCATTTTACTTAATGGATACATCATTTTATTTTTAAAAAGAAACAAAACTGCATTTAAAGATTTTTAAAAATTCGCTTGCCACACCCGGTAATCGAACCGACTAAAATCAGAAAAAGTAACACCCTGTATTTTTATGGCATCAATCGATAGTGTCAATCATAAGGATCAAATCTCTCTAAGAAACATGGTAAATTAAACGAAAGGAAGTCCTTGAAATCTAAAATTATAAATTCAATTTGGCAAAATAAAACACTTTAACTCAAAGTTCATCCATCCATCTGATACCATATTAACAATAAAATTACATATTTAAACTACTTTGCTTTTTTTATCGTGCTGACACCGCTGCTGGTCAGCACTAGTATTTAGGTATGTCGAACTCAAACCGACTAAAACCGCACGCCGTCTAAATTAACAGGTTATAAGTTGATCCATAGGGCAATTCTCTTGCCATTTTCGTTGCACAGGGTACACCGCGTGCAGGTTTCTAATCAAGCACCCAAAAATAACTACCTACCCTACCTACACATACCTCATGCAGTTACCCAATAAAGTTACATTCTAAACAGGTAACAAAGTTCATTCATTTAGTACTCATTTTACTAAATAAATTTCATCAAAGATATCTCTAATGTTGATACCTTGTGAGAAATTCTTACAAGGTATCAACACTAGAGATATCTTTGATGTGTTGATACCTTGTAAGAAATTCTTACAAGGTATCAACCACAGATGTATCAACACTAGAGATATCTTTGATTTGATTAGAAACCTGCACGCGGTGTGTACCCTGTGCAACGAAAATGGCAAGAGAATTGCCCTATAGATCAACTTATAACCTGTTAATTTAGATGGCGTGCGGTTTTAGTCGGTTTGAATTCGACATACCTAAATACTACTGCTGACCAGCAGCGGTTTCAGCACGATAAAAAAAGAAAAGCAGTTTAAATATGGAATATTATTGTTAATATGGTATCAGATGGATGGATGAACTTTGAGTTGTTTAGTTTGAGTGTTTTATTTTGCCAAATTGAATTTATAATTTTAGATTTCAAGGACTTCCTTTCGTTTAATTTACCATGTTTCTTAGAGAGATTTGATCCTTATGATTGACACTATCGATTGATGCCATAAAAATACAGGGTGTTACTTTTTCGGATTTTAGTCGGTTCGATTACCGGGTGTGGCAAGCGAATTTTTAAAAATCTTTGAATGCAGTTTTGTTTCTTTTTAAAAATAAAATGATGTCTCCTTTAAACAAAATGAGCTAACTTAAGGATTTAAGGTACTTTCCCTCCATGTGGCATCGCCGTGGGACGCCCTGTATAGCTGCATGTTATGGACGTGTAAATCAGAATATCATGAAAATTGGTTATTACATAGTTCAGGCACAGGGATTTGAATTTTAAAATTGGAACAATTAGGTGAAAAGCTTCGAATGCGACTGGATTAACGCTAGGATGAAGAAGAATTAGTTCAATTAGTTTTTTTTATACCACTTACGTAGCAGTCAAGAACACTGCCCACCTGATGGGAAATGGTTACCGTGGCCTATGGACGAGTGCAACATCAGGGGAGTCACAATCGTGCTGCCGACCCTGTAAGCACAGAGAGATTCTGTGCCCTCAGCGATGTGGGGAGACCTTTGTGTGATGTCGTGCGGAAATGTCCTTGGATACCCGCCCACCGTCAGGCGGTGGCGGTTTTGTTGGACTCGAACCGACTGAAACAGCACGCCGCGCCGTCTTATACCTTCAGGTGCTAGTTCGTACGATTTGTCTAACTAAGACATTTCCTATCATTGACTGCCTCAGTGGCGTAGCGGTAGTGAACGCCGCTGCTACGCAGGAGGCGCGGGTGCGATCCCCGCTCAGTGCAAATATTTGTATGCATGATTATGAATATTTGCATTGATCTGGGTGTTATCTATGTATAACATGTAAGTATTTACAAAAAAAAATGTATCTATGTATGTTTATCCGCATTCTAGAACCCCTATCATCAGCTAGTTAAGCTACGCTTACTTTGGGTCTAGATAGCATTGTGTAAAATGTCCTACAATATTTATTTATTAATTTATCCCTCGGACCCCGACAGACCCATCCTTCTCATCTCTAAACCATTTTCAATACAATTTATCAATAACTTACATACCCCATTTTTTCTAGCAACATTGTAACCACATCTGAAGATCTCCTTGCAGTGCAGGCATAAAAACTGGCCTGTGTATATCAAGGCGGTCGTTTCCGACGGGTACGAATGCAGACAGATGGTGCTGCATATGGCGGACCGCACACGTCCGGTGCGAGCTAAGGTTTCTTTAATAAATGTTTTATTACTTTAGGTTGAGGTTTTAAATGGTGGTGGTTTGTATTAAACTGTGCACTGTACAGCCCCTCTAGACAAGTGGCAATTCGTTGCTTGGCGTATGATGGAATAGAATGACGAATGTATGGGATTTATGACAGGCGACTATTCCATCATATATGTCGAGCAACGAATTGCCACTTTTCTAGGAGGGCTGTACACTATGAATATGCTGTATTATCCGTGTGGTGGCGGAGAAAGAATACAAGTATCACCACACCATCTCATCCAAAGGGTGTCTTAAGAGGCGACTGGAATAATATTCAGACGATATCACTGCGAGAGAAGGAAAACTCGAAATAAAACCCTGTACCAATCCGTCTGGCCAGCGTGGAAACAGTGGACCAAAGCCTCCTAATATTGGGAGAAGCCTATGTCCAGCAGTGGACTGCAATAGGCTAATTGCTTGATTAAACTTATGTGAAAACAACTCTTTGAAAAGGTTTATTAAGTTAAGGTACTCGAAACTGGCAATTATGAAAGTAGAAGAAGCGAAAGTTGTATGCCAGGATTGTAATAAGTAGAAACAATTATTGTGGTCTCTGCCTAACCCACTTGGAAAGGGGCGTGACTGTATGTATATGTATATTAACTATTAAGTTAATATACATATACATACGTTGCTCGGCGTATGATGGAATAGAATGACAAATGTATAGGATTTGACGTTTTTGACATTCGTTGACGCCTGTCATATACGCCAAATCCCATACATTTGGCATTCTATTCCATCATACGCCGAGCAACGAATTGCCACTTGTCTAGAGGGGCTGAAGACACTAAAAATATAATATTTGATATTATTTTGTAGAAGCCGATACTAGTGGCTCCGTTCGCTTAATGTCGGTTATAGCGACTTTTGGTCATATCTGCGATTCTACTCAATTGATTGCGATCAAACATCCCTACTAATATTATAAATGCGAAAGTAGCTCTGTCTGTCTGTCTGTCTCGCTTTTACGACTAAACCGCTGAACCGATTTTGATGAAATTTGTATAGGGGTAGATTAGACCTTGAGAAAGGACATAGGCTATGTTTGGTCGCGATAACCGACATCCACGCGGGCGGAGCCGCGGGCAAAAGCTAGTACATAATATTTTAGTCTGAACAAGACCTTTTATATAAAGAAACCGAATCAAAATCTGTTGCAGCAGTTTTTGCGTCCTTCGCAAACAAAAATACAGACAAGAATTTAAAAAAAAAACGGTTCAGTATCGTTAATATAACATAACCCAAGTTTTTTTTAAATATCTCCAATGTACAGACACGACTATCCATCATCCAAAGTGTAGACTTTGGATGCCTTTTTTTTTGCTGGAGGGTGCAGTTTCGCAGCTGTTTCAACCCCTGGCGGGTGGTTCAGATATTTAAAAATTAAATCTCTTCTTAATATCTGAATCTGAACATGTTTATATCTAACAATAACTCTAACTACAGTTACTGTAGCAGTGGAGGAGGGTAAAAATATTCAAAATGGAAGCCAGTGGAAAAAAGTTCTTACCTCGATCTAGTTTATCAAAAATCATCTCTACCATCTATGCAAAGGGAAGCCGGCATGAATCGGATTATAGGGACCCGTCGCCACTTGAACCCCCGGGTTCATTCACGCACAATGGCCCAAGAAAGAGGCTAAGTGCGGATAAAAGAGTCCCCTTTCCCCCAGGTTCAAGTGGCGACGGGTCCCTATAATCTACTTTCCATTTTATGTTTGGCTTGTTTTGGTTATCACGAAAGCGACTATCATCTGACCACCTAAGCTCATACACCCTATTACACCTATACTATATCTGATCCTATAAAATAAATTCAATACAAGTAGGTATAAAAGGGGTCAGTGATACTCGGCGATACATATATTTTCCAATATTTCACAGCTTATAGCTTCACAATAAAACACAGTACACTGTTCGACGGTCGACACGATAATGATCTCATCTCATCCTTACTAGCCGGTCAAAAATCAACTCGGGCGGAAGTGCGCCATGACAGTTGTTGGCGTAAATATCTAAATGGCTAATTTAATCAATGTATTTGACCGGATAGTAAGTTCATAAAATATATTTATATACATTAATAATATCTAGATTTATTTTAACTGTTATTTGTAATATTTTGAGGATCACATTAAATCGATAAAAATAGATGACTGCTAAATGCATGTTGCTAGTCAGTATAGCTACTTTATGTTTAAAAATAAACAATGTATTTTAATAAATGCTAACACAAGGAAACAAACCCTTTAATAACTATAACCGGTAACGGAAAAATTGTTAAGGGTCAGCTTACCCCCTATTACGAGTACAGTTGGCGAAATATGTGTTAATAACATTCCTCTACCTACCCTTAAGAGGATATACATTCGCGTGATATAAGAAAGTAATTTACGAAATTACATATTGCAGACGAATGACAATTATTGTTGTGACAGCTTTCACGGAACCCGCGTGACAACTCGTCAATTCTGACACTCCCTTTACGATTTGCAGCTGTTCACTTGTAAAGAAAAAAAAACAAGAAAAAGCTCTTATAATTGATTCGCGAAATTGGGGTTTCCTTTCTTGCTTTCTGTAAAGTGAAGGTATTTCTTGATGCTCGATAAATATCGTCAGAATGTCAATTATAATCAACATAATTCTATACACTGTTGCAGCAAATTTGAAACAACCGATCGAATTGATAATTTCCTTCTTTTTTGAAGTCGGTTAATTATCGCGACGCTATAGCTTTCCGCAGGCTTATTAGCTAACTTTTCGCGACCAGCGAGCGAGCGATGAGCAGTAAGAACGAGATCACTGCGCGATGGATCGCGATACGTCAAAAAAAATTGGTATTACGTAAGGATTTGCGATCAGATCGCCTTAACAATTATATGCTGCGGAACTGAAAAATAGCGATAGTTTTATTTCTAAGACTAATTTATATGTGTTTCTTGATTTACCACTGGTTTTTTTACAATGAAAATTTCTGTATTTATTATTTTCACAATGGCGGTCATTAAAAAAGGACCTTTTGAGTGATCGCGATGACATTTCTTATCGCGCCTTTTTCGCTGATCGCTTTCTGTCAAATGTGATACGAGCAATTTGTCGTTTTTTGTGCGATTACCGCGCAAATTTTGCTATCGCTTTGCTATCGCGAGTTAGCTAATAAGCCTGCCGGTCAGCTTTTAAGCCATAAATTAATCAGCCTATCGCAGTCCACTGCTGGACATTGACCTCTCCCAATGTTGGGAAGCATTGGCCTACTGTTTCCACACTGGCCAGACGGGTTGGTAGAG
Organism: Eilema depressum; assembly: GCA_914767945.1. Classification (NCBI taxonomy): domain Eukaryota; kingdom Metazoa; phylum Arthropoda; class Insecta; order Lepidoptera; family Erebidae; genus Eilema; species Eilema depressum. The sequence continues at coordinate 6,991,132 of OU612040.1, forward strand.
GGTTTTATTTCAAGGTTTCCTTCTCTCGCAGTGATAATTATCGTCTGCGTATTTTTCCGTTAGTCGCCTCTTTTTTTTTGTACCACCCAGGTGGCAGACAAGCACACGGCCCACCTGATGGAAGTGGTTACCGTGGCCTCTCATCGGGTATCGCCCTTCGGATAAGATGGGGGTGGCGATACTTGTACTATTTCTCCGTCACCCCACGGATAATTTGACCATATAAAAAGTCTAAAATATAATGACATTTTTGCAGTGCCAGTGGAATGACAGTGGTTTTGCTACAAAATAGCAGAATTAATCCCGACTCTAGCCGTACATAATTCACAGGCTTGTCTGTACGCTTAGATATTAAACTTTTAGGCCCGTATTCTAGAATGGTACTCAGTTCTGAATATCGATTTATCTACGGTTTGATTGATTGTATAGACTGTACAAAACAACCTGAACAGGGTGACTAGGGCGCAGCCGCCACGCTGTGTCCGGGTAAACCGTCCCACTGAATCTCGTATCTTAATAGATAGATCATTAGGTTAATAGATAGATATAAATATAGTAGTTCCAACTTAGTCAACTCGGTATAACATAATTATATTATTGTTTTGTAAGTATACACTGTTTATGAGTCACAGTCCAGTTCAAAATGTTTGCCAGTTGTTTGTCTTGCTAAGGATATCATTGTAACTTGTTGTGTATCAATAAAAAAATAAAAAAATAAAAATAAAATCTGTCAATCTGTCTCTGTCCTCAGATAAATCGAGATCCCGGATTATGTCGATCCAGAATAAAAGCCTTAAACTATATTACGGACAAAGAAACTTATGTTCCGTACTACGATATTCAGAAAAAAAACTCACACAAAGGTCATAATCCTTTCTAACAAGCTCACCGATCAATGTCATTTATTATCTAGCATAGTTACAGTGTAGTGATAAGGCAATATAGTACATATATAAATAGATATAAGGTTTAAATGAGCTTAAGGAGGAAGTTGGTGAACCAGTAAGTGAATGGATGGGGCCACTAAATTAGATAAAACAGTGTTGGGTTCGAGGAGGTCAATGGGCACTGAGGGTACAGATTGTATTGGTGGAATGAATTAAAATGGGGTATAATATTGATCCTTAAAGTAGCACTACCGATGGTTAACGATGTCTCCGTGACACGCAGCTCTTCTTTTCGCTCCAGCAGCGACACAAGCTTTTTTTATCATGCGAAAAATGCCGGTATGAACATGTATGTCGGACATGAACTGACTAAAACGCACGCCGTCCGTGGGCCGTCGGTTGCCGGAGGTGAGATTGTCGTAGCCATATCTCTGCCGCACCCCGGCTGACCCAGGGCCATATCTCTCGATCTGGCCCTCTTCCGTCCGACATCATACCTATCGCCGGGAGAGGCTGTTTGCCCGCTGTGAGGAATGCCCATCCCGTACACCGTTTTCTCTCACAAGATTTTAAAAGGTATGGTGTCTCCGACGTCAGACCTATCGCTATAACAGTGTGCCCGTATGGCACGCCGAATAGCCCCCAATTACTACTTTAATTAGATTTACTCCAACAACTTCTTAATTTGTTCCCCATGTTGGTTCCAGGTTAAGTAGATTGTGTGTCGTAGAAGGCGACTAAGGGATAGGGATATTCTTAACCCGAAAGTAAACATACAAAGTGCCCGCTTGAAACTAATAAGCTTGCCCCCTATTACCTGGGACCGAAGAATCATAGTTGGCAAAATATGGTTGACAATACATCTCTACCTCTGCTTTCGGGGATTTATAAGCGTGAATATATGTATGTAATTAAGTCAAATTTCACTGGAAACTATTCACTATGTTTTCAATATTTATTTGAAAATAGGACCGCACCCTAAGCCCATCATTGCAGGTTATCGGTACATTTACAAGATGGATGTCAGTAAATGCCAGCTGTGAGAACGCCCAAAACCAATCTATTGGAAAGAACGCCGTTCAGTCGTACAATCCACATAATAAATGAGGAGCAGATAAAATTGACATATTGTGTCCCTTAGGAATTCGAAAAAAAAAAAGTTTGCTTAGAAGCTTCTTTCCTTACACGTTCATTCGACTCATACGGCGTATTGTTTAATACGTTTATTCCTAACACCTAACATAGCCAGCCATTGTGACCTATTTCATTGTTGTATATCTAATTTGTCCTGTGCAGGTTTTTCTTTCTTTATTTTTTTCATTTCCTAAAATATCCTCAATTTGATTGCTATAGGTGCGCCTAGGTTGGTTTGACCCACATACTGATGTTTCTGCTATTCGCCTTCACCGTAGAGTACCATCTCTACAAATAGAAGCCGGTGGGAATCAGGTTATAGGGACCCCTCCCCACTGGTCGACCCTTTACTATCACCTAATTAATCTATTTCGACAATTCTTTATCGTCTACTCTCAGTACATGTTCAAACCATCTAAGCATGCCTTTTTATAACTTAGGTAGTCACTACATCTGTGTTGCCATACATACACTCTTATGAGTTTGAACCGTAAATAAAAGACCTTTTATGTAAATAATTTATTAAAGTTATGATTAACTTCGGGGATATAGGCGTGAGTTTATGTTATGTTATATGTATGATTAACTTCTTAATTTAAGTCCGGGATTAAGTCCCGGGATAGACAAATCCCGTGAACGCAGACTTAAATCCCGGTTCAATGTTGTAGCATGAATCAACCGTAAGTGTGTGGAAAATGGGGTTGCCAGTCGCTTTAAATCCGGGATTATATTACCACCCGACAGAAATTATTACCTCGGGAGTTAGGTTACGTGTCGAAAAATAAGGGTGTCTCCAAGATATCTTGGCAGACATGACAAGAATTTTAATTGCTTATTGAGTCTAGGATACTTTGCATATTATGTTAATTTTAACCTAGAATTACATATTAACTGGATAAACCGAATCCCCAAAGCGTAATATATTTTCATTTTGGTGTATCTCTTCAAGTCCTCGGAGCTCAAGACAACCTCACGTATGGACGTAGGCTCTCCTCACGGGGCGACTGCCGTCTGCCCCCCTAGACAAGTGGCAATTCATTGCTCGGCATATGATGAAATAGAATGACAAATGTATAGGATTTGACGTTTTTGACATTCGTTGACGCCTGTCATATACATCAAATCCCATACATTTGTCATTCTATTCCATCATACGCCGAGCAACGAATTGCCACTTGTCTAGAGGGGCTGAGACGCTCTCATAATAGCTGTATAAAGCAAAAGTAAGTGAACGTTTGCAGCTAAAACTTCGGTTGGAACTGAGCAAGGCCCTAAAATGTAATGACTTATATTCTATGGCGACTTCACACTAGACCCAAATTAAGCATAGCATAACTAGCTTGTAATAAATATACTAACAGTAACAACTCACCTATTGGCGTACCAATACGACCTATTTTGGACCTAATCATAAAAACACCCATACGACCTCATTTTAGACCCCGTTATCAATGAGGTCTAAACTTGAGGTCATACAGGTGCGTTGCCCATCTAGTAAATCGTATATCCACGACACGTGCGCCGCGTCACCGCAACGCTAAGTGACATTGACTCGTATTACGAAAACGGGCACAAATATTGTGTAAAATGTATAATTATGATACACTGTTTACACACATGTGTGTGTGTGTACAACATGTGTGAGATAAACTTCGGTGAGCTGTTAACGTGTGAAATGTTTGTCACCTCTGATAACAGAGATTTGAAAATAAAATTTTATTACTTTTTATTTTGAATTAGGCTGTTGTGGGACCTGAACGTCAATTATCGCAATAAAAAGTTGTTAAAAATTCAGACTCGATCTAATCTCAAACTCCTAAAAGTCAAAATCGATCACGATTTCAATGACCAGGGCAATTTTGTATCTAATAACAATTTTTTTTTTTTTCAAAATTAAGCCTCGATTAAACGTTAAACACGATCCGTGACATTTCATTTGATTTTGTCAGATCGATTTTTTCCCCAAGTGAAAGAAAGAAAGAAAGAAATAGGTTTTATTTGAGTTATCTGCACAATGTCAAATAATACAGCAATACAATAATAATACAGCAATATAATAATTACTAATAATACAGCAACATTCAATCATCGCGCAGACCCAAATAGGGCCCCATCTCAGTGAGTGCCCAAAGATGCTAGTGAGCTCGCTCTTCATCACATAGAGCAAAACAATATAGTTTGTTAAATGATACCATACGTCTCTGCCCACCCTTTCGGCAGTATACAAGCGTAAATATAAGTATATATAAGAAACAATATTTCATCTATTGTCTGATCCATGGCGTTGGTGGACGGGATAATAAATGGTCCAAAATTGAGCGTTTCTCTAGTAGCGACAGCTGAAACATGTTCGCCGGAATTAGCCTTTGTTGATCTAATGTAAATTGATGGGACAAATAATAGCTTTCTAGCGCAGCTGTAGCTAGTGAGACTGCTGTGTTTGAGGTCCAAGATTCTATTCCCGAAAGGAGTAAAGGGTATTTTGATTTTTCTGTGAGGAAATTCATAGAGGTGTCGTCAATTAGGTTTGAGAGGGTCGGTGGCGTAATACCCTCGCATTGCCCTGTCGTTGCACACGTCAATTAGACCATGGTAACCACTTTCTTTCCATTAGGTGGGCCGTGTACTTGTCTATCACCTAACTGATATAATCAAAATGGGTCAGTGAGCCTATTGCAGTCAGTCGGACAATGTTTCACTTTATTCAGACTGACATAGTAATTTAAGTTGTATGTGTATGTATGACTATGTGAAAAAGAAAACCCTGTAATACTTTGTCTTACGTGGAAATCAAATCTGAGACACCATGTGCAAGTCACACTCGCAACTGCTGCGCTATCGAAGTAAATTTCGCAAAATAGAGCATTTATGAAAACATTATGTCAATAGAAGAAGCGTCAGGTGTATGCCAACATGTGGTCCCACTCTGCCTACCCCATTACAGAGAGGTGAAACTTTATGTATCATCACTACATATTATAAAACAAAGTCGCTGTCTGTCCGTCCCTATGTATGCTTAAATCTTCAAGACTACGCAACGGATTTTGAAGCGGTTTTTTTTAATAGATAGAGTGATTCAAGAGGAAGGTTTATATGTATAATACATGCAAAAAACACTGATAAATCTAGAAATAATACCACACGGGCGGATAAAATATGGCGGTACGAAGTTCGCCGGGTCAGCTAGTAGGTATATAAAACATACTTGGTATTTGATGATATCTTACCTACATAGGAATCATAAAAGTTAATTTACATACAGAGCATATAGGACCCTACATTCGCCTCACATAAAAAATCATACCCTCTAAAATTGAAGAGCTCCTTTAACCTGAATTGTATGAAATATAAAGCGCCATTACAAAATATAGGTTGAAGGTTTATGAAACCACTAGCAGCCGCCCGCGACTCCGTACACGTGGAGTTAGTTAACTACCGTTTCGGGTTTCATAAAATCCGTTCTTAGGACGTCTACACCCTATAAGGAACCTACCTGCCAAATTTCAAGTTTGTAGGTGTTATGGTTTCTGAGATTGCGAGATTAATTAGTGAGTGGTTTTTTCTTTTATAAATATAGATTAGGGGCTGTCCATTAATCACGTGAGCCTCAACAAGGGGGGAGGGGGGGAGGTTCGGAAAAAATCAAGAAACATCACCAATGGGCCTCCCCATTGGTGATGTTTCTTGATTTTTTCCGAACCTCGAATCTGAATCCGATCCTCGAATCTGAATCGAATCCGAAAACCTCCGAATTTAACCGAGGGGTATATTGAGATATCACGTGTATTAATTTTTTCTTAGAAGTCGCGATTTTTGTCACAATTCTTACGCCTGTAGCACATCTCCGCCGCGAAACCGCGTATAGCGGAACCGCGGTTGTTTCGCCATGTTCTGTCAGTTGTACGAGGAGCGGAACTCTAGCGAAACGGCATGTTCTAATGCATAGATTTACCTATCTTCTATCTCTTTCGCCGCGCAGTTTCGCCTATGCCGTTCACACCTCCGCGCTTCGTCCGCTATTTTGTCAGTGTTGTCACGTGACAATTTTACGTAACACGTAAATTGCAGGGCCGCATTAGGGGTCTTTTAAATTCCAAATGAATCAAGATCAGTAAAAAAGTTTTACTTTGATTATTTTATCGCCGTCTACAGTTTTTTGTACAGGATGGTATTACCTACATCTAGGTACACTAATATTCTAAAGAGGAAAGTCCTTTTCTTGTTTTTTTTTGTTTGTTGTTGACTGATTTCAATAATGGGAGTAACATAGGCTAGCAACTAAAGACCCGCGACGGCATGCGTTTTTAGTGGGTCAGAGTTCAGTTCAGTTCGACAATAACTCCTGACCATATCCGAGGGAACTTTAGCACGAAAAAAAAGTGGGAACGGAATCCGAATTCCACGCGGGCGGAGCCGCGGGCAACTGCTAGTGTTATACATAGCTGCTGTTCGCGGCTCTACCCACGTCAAATTCTGATTCCGTTCCAACTTTTTATTCGTGCGGCAGTCCCCTCAGATACCTACCACTCCGGTCGATCATCGCACCCACTGAAAACCGCACGCCGCGCACCGTCTTGGGTCCTCAGGGTGTAAGATTGCCTAGAGCATATCTCGCGCTCCCCGGACGATCCTGAACTATCATTTAAAGTGGCCCCTCAGGTGTGCAAAACTGTTAGTCATCCACATTATAAAAATAACGTGAAAAAATTGCAAGCATGGCTAGAAATTCAGAGAGAATTAAATGTGGAAGGTACGCTTTTTATTATAATAATAGACTTTTAATTGTATTAATATTATATTTATCTAAATGTAATGTTAACGTATAATGGTACCAAATATAAAACTAATTTATATATATTATATTTGTGCAAATTAGTGTCCCCATTGTCCATACAAAAAGTGAACATCTCCTTTCCCTATCACTCACCATAAAGTAACTAATAATTTAACTAGACAGCCAATTACCCAATTTCGGCCCTGTTGATTTTGAAAGTTCTTGACGCACGGTATCAAGTTCGCGCATGCGAAAAAGACGTTATCATGTTGAACGGAGCAATCAGAAGTCAGGTAGTTGGCGCATGCGTTCTACACGGACCAGTTAGATTCGGGTACGCGCTCCATATTAGATAACAAGTGTCAAGTTCCGCTCATGTTTCGCTGCTCCAGCTACACTTGAACACAGCGAAACTCAACTAGCAGTTCCGCTGTCCGCCGCGAAACGGCGGAGATGTGCTACGGGCGTTAGTTTTATAGCACTAAATAATAAATAAAAAAATACACGTGATTTTGGCTAGGGAGGAGGGGGGGAGGTTTGTCTAAAACCTCACCACGTATCACCATGGGGGAGGGGGGGGCGGGGTTAGAAAATTGCTAAATAAATATCACGTGATTTGATGATTGATGATTATTGATGATTAATGGACAGCCCCTTAAGCCTGTCCTTGGAGGCGGAAGAGTCGGAAAGTGGACCTGATTCCAAATAAAAAGCTTGAAACATAACCATGATGGAACACTAGGAAGATGATCACAGAAGCATCAACATCATCATCATAGTGATTTCCCACATCCACTGGTTACATATTTTTAGCTCCGCGTCCGCTTATTAGCTTTAATTGGTTCGCCGGCTTTTTGGAAACGGCTGCCCTCCCAACCCTGCCCCTCCAGACAAGTGGCATTTCGTTGCTCGGCGTATGATGGAATAGAATGACAAATGTATAGGATTTGACGTTTTTGACATTTGTTGACGCCTGTCATATACGTCAAATCCCATACATTTGGCATTCTATTCCATCGTACGCCGAGCAACGAATTGCCACTTGTCTAGAGGGGCTGAGAGGAAAGACTGCGCAATACTCGCCTATTTTTAGCTTGTGCATTATAGATTCATCATCATCACCATGGGAGACGTTTTCCCTGATTACATTCGAGACCCGAGTGAACCAAGAGCTCAGGGTCCGAATTCTGGCTTTTCCTCCTCCACTTCACTTGGGCGTGAGATAATTGGCACGCATATCACCCTATCAGACGTCAAGCCATTATAGATTTTCAGGTGAAATTCCCTGGCGAAATTCGAGTATATTATCCTGTCAAATATGATTATTGTGTACTTACGCTGCATGTGTATGTGCTGCTTGGGCATTTTGTAATCGGGCGGGTAGCATCTCTCGTAGAAATCCAGGTCGCTGACCTGGCATACCTCAGGCGTTGGTATTATCAGACCAGTGCCTGATATAGCCCTCTGGAGATGGTGTTCCTGTGGACAAAGGAATTACAAAGTCAGTTTTGTTACCAAAACTTTCAGTTACAAACTATTATTATAAATGCCTAAACCACTAAACCGATTCTGATGAAATTTGGTACAGAGATAGAGAAACAGGTTATGCTTGACCGCGATACCCGATTTCCACGTAGAAGGAGCTGCGGGCAACAGCTAGTATCTTTATAAATTCAACCGTAACTATGTCATCATTAAGAAATTGTATCATTGCTTTTACGGGACTGCTTCCTGATCCCTTAATACCAAGAGGAAAGCCTACGCCAGAACTTCGACACGACACTCAATCAGTAGATGAACCAGCATTCTGGTGAGATTGGACCCGAAAAATCTTTGTGGGGTGCATATCTTCTGAATGAAACTCCCCATCGAATTTGTAAAATACAAAATATCACTACGATATCCAAGTATCGTGATAAGAAACTATATTTTCTAAATAAACATACATTCATTCATAGCGATAAACAATATTCCCCAAGAACAAACATTATTCATGGCGATAAACAACATTCGCCGCAGCGTTTGTGCGAAAATATCATAAAAATACGTACGATTACTTAACAGGTGGTTCGCGAATGAAAAATAGCACCTGAAATCAATTTTTCCCGCAATAGATATTGTATGGTTAGATGTGAAATATTATTGATAAAATTACAGATACAGACATACTTGCGCATTTATTACCCACAAAGGGGGTAAGCCGAGGCATGTTATACGACGATATAATATGGTCAATTAATTTTAGTTTTATCATGTAACAGGAGGGCGAGCGTATTGGCGTGAATTGGATACTTTGGGACTTTTTTACATGCAGAAATGCCCTCGGATAACCCCCTTCCCACCCAACCCATAGGCGCCAACCTGAGTGGTTATATCGGACTCGGACCGGCAAAAACTGCAGGGCCATCTCGGGCCATCAGTTACTGAGATTCTTTTGGGACTAAGGCCGCGTGTTTCTATTTGGTGCTGACCTCCCAGTCTGAGTTGTGGTTAGTGTCCAATCACTGACAGAGTTGTTCAGATCACCTGTATTAGGCCTCCATCTTGTTCTAACGACTATTGACATCCGGGACCGACTTTTAGCATAGGTACCCCCCGAAGCACGAAACCGCTCAGATGAAATACCACTAAACGGTCACCCATCCAAATCGCTACCGCGCCTAGGTGGCTTAACCCACTGATCGTTTACCGAACAGTGGGCACACCTAGCTACGAGCGCTGTATCTAAATCGATCAAATCCACTTAATGCAAATAGATTTGACTAATTTTGATGCCAATGGACTCTTACACGATTCACAAAGACGCCTACACCTGTATATTCTAAAATACTGTATTTCCCAGATGAATACATAGATACAGTAAATGAAATATTGCTGTTTATTCAAATCCAAAAAAAAAAAAACATGCTTTTGACTGGTATTCTATACGAAAAGTGCTTCTGGCTACAGAGTTCAATGTATTTAGTATGTGATTTTTTCTCACAACACCGTTTGAATGCTAATAAGTCACAAGCTATAGGTATATGATTCCGAAGTCGACCGCATACGATAACTGCAGATGCATGCAGCAATATTTGCCTACATTTGCATGTTAGCATAGACCTCAAATAATTTTCCAAATACAACCAATGCGAACCCAAATAGCCATGTGAAGTGACACCATAAGGCAAATTTCAAATCACTCTGTTCTGCCCCCCTCCCCTAGACAAGTGGTAATTCGTTACTCGGCGTATGATGGAATAGAATGAGAAATGTATAGGATTCGACGTTTTTGACATTCGTTGACGCCTGTCATATACGTCAAATCCCATACATTTGGTATTCTATTCCATCATACGCCGAGCAACGAATTGCCACTTGTCTAGAGGGGCTGTAGAGATTGTGCAGAAGTATAATTATTTGATGGATACGTCGACCATAGCACAGCGTTCCCATTAGATACTTGCTAAACTCCGATACGGATAAAGAGGACCATTGAGAAACCGCAATGAATTAGGCGTATCTGCTGCGTGCGTCTGCAGATGTCAGCGTCCTATTCAGGCAGAGCTCTAAGAAAAATTTCAAAGCACTCTGTCCTGTAGAGATTGTGCGAAGCGGAGGAGGAAGAGCTGGAAGGCGGACCCTGAGCTCCGAGGTTAACTTGGCCACGGATGCAATCAGGAAAATGCGTCTACCTGAAGATGATAAAGATGTCCTGTAGAGATTGTGCAAAAGTATCATTATTTGGTGGATAGGCCAACACAGTCATAGGTCTTTCCTATTGTGGTAACTATTAAGAGTAGACACCTCGGGCTCGAAAGTGCATGCTTTGGGATTGGACTATGATGACCACTCGCACAGACCTCCACACAATATAAGCGGTAGGTAATGTAATTGCGTAAACTTACTAATCGTTCTGAACTAAAATGGATCGCCCATCAAAGTTAATGTTGTGGTTATACAATTTTGAAACGGCACTAATAATGGCGTCCTCTATATTGGAGTTGGGCTGACGTCATATGTCTTGTTCATAAGCTGTCAGTCTGGCTTCGAATAACTGATGAGTTTAGCTTATAAGTGTAACAATATAGTTGGAATATTCGAGAATACAGACAACTGTATGTCATCGATTAATTCTGGAAGTTATTTATGGCTTCATTAATCAGCTACCAGCCGGCACGTTAACCGATTGACCGACTTTTCTCTGAGGGTTCAGGGATCAAAAATGGCAGTCGCAAAAGTGAAGTTAAACCAAATTCTGGGCAGAAATAGTAGAAAACCTCGGACCTCGGGCTCCCGGCAATGATTTTGGATATAATAAACAAGTCATTCATTACGGCAGTTATGTATTGACACCCACAATTCGCTAACTATGACTTTCAATCCCACGTAATAGGTGGCAAGGCTATTGGCGTCTAGCGGGCAATTTGCCATAGACTGCTTGTTCACTGTCGGATGGACAACAGCCCTAGCTCTTAATTTCCTTCTATGACACCTACGGGAAGAGATAGGGTGGCCCTATTCTACTCCACCAGCCCCCCTAGACAAGTGGCAATTCGTTGCTCGGCGTATGATGGAATAGAATGACAAATGTATAGGTTTTGACGTTTTTGACATTCGTTGACGCCTGTCATATACGTCAAATCCCATACATTTTGCATTCTATTCCATCATACGCCGAGCAACGAATTGCCATTTGTCTAGAGGGGCAGACTTAATAGTTCGTCTTCTTCGTCGAGTCAATAGCTCATAAAATTTTACATTTTGTTGGCCCAATATTTAGCCTAGGCTACAGCATTGTCCGTTGCCTCACTCAGGTCTTCGATGGTATAGTTGGAAGGGCACAGTGGGCAAGAGAGCAAGTGCAGCATGGATTGGAATGGAGCCCTGCAGTCGCACGACAGTAAACAAATCATAAGCGAAATTTTACAATATATAGGACAAGAATCAAGAATACATAACACGTGTAACCAGGTTACCTAATAGAACGCATGTAGAATTATTTAATTAAAACATTGTCATAAATAGTGAGTCACACATATAATCGTGAATGCTGCAAGAGAAATGGTGAAAGAATATAAATGTGCAGTGCACAGTGTGCACAGGAAAGCCTCGGATTTGTTTGTACGTTTAAAATAATTTAAAGGTAGGTATGGTATATATTTGGCCACATCTATATGACAAAATTGCTTGTATCTTCAGGATGGGGCTTAAGTCCGTAGCGAATTGCACTCCAAAACATTAGTCATTCCCACAAATTGGCCGCTGGACCTCCGTGACCTGCTCCACCCTTTTGTTGTATCTAATCATTAACCTCTATGACCCAGATAGCGAGACATGTTAAGTCCAATTCCATTATCGTGATATCTAATTCTGTTTTGTTTTCCTCAACTCTTTCGAGGTGTGTGTCAGATATTATTATTACAGTACTAGCTGTTGTTCGCGGGTTCGCCCGCGTTAATGTCGGTTATTGCTAATTTTGGTTATATCTCCGGTATAAATATATTCTATTTTCCTACTAAGGTAATGGGAAATTGAAAAGAGCTGATAAACTTGAGCATCAACTTTCTACGTCAAATTCTATTAGTTTAAACAGTGATAGAACATTTGTTCTTTATTCTTTATTATGTAAACGCTGAAAATAAGGTTCGTTTACACCAAAATATTAAGAAAGAAAGCTCTTGCTCTATGTTCGTTTGGTCTAAATCCACCTTTATATTAAGCATTCTTGCGAATGTTACATTACAAAACAATTAACGAGAGCATTTTAGCGAGCTTTCTATCGAGCGTTCTCGCGAGCTATTTCGCGAGAGGACAGTAAATTTTCACTGACTAACAGCGTTCGTTCGCATATAGTTCGTAGCGATGTTTGGCTCGGTTGTAAAATGGTTCAAAAATGGCGAATGTTCGATGTTCTGTTACAACTTTACAAGTAAATTCTTAAGTCTATCAGCACTTGAAGAGACAAGGCAAGTATTTCTCTTGAGTATTGATCTTGAGTTTTTCTTAGAATCGAAATGTTTACGTTTAATTTCGAGGAAAAAATCTTCAATTTAATAAATATTTAATCTTGCTGATTTAATTTCCTCATGGCAATCATGTTTTTGAGTGTCTTCTTATTATCACAGGTCGGATTCGAAGAGGAAAGCACAAGTAAAATATTTATTAGAAAGTACCTACAGATGTTTCACAATTAATTACTCGTAGCTTAAATTTAAAGAAGATCCGTTTATATTATATTTATATTAAAATTGTAGCTACAATAATTATTATTTATTCAGAATCAGAATCTTTAGATTGAACTGTATACCTTTGCAGATCGCCAAATTATGGGGAAAAAGGGAAATTATTTCCCGCACAATGTCAGTAATTAAATAAAACGATTATGTATGTTTTATCCAGATGGAAAGTGGTTACCGTGGCCTACGGTCGAGTGCAACACCAGGAGGGAAACAATCAATCAATCAATTAGCCTATTGCAGTCCACTGCTGGACATAGGCCTCTCCCAATTTGCGCCACATCTACCGATCCTCCGCCTTCCGCCTTTCCAGAGGGGAATATGTATGGAATATCACTGAACTACTACTAGACGACTGAAACGACACTGTTATAATTTCGTATGTGTATTTGAGTAGGACCCCGGATGGTTAACTTAGATTCACAATTGAACCCGGTAGGTAGCGCTGCAGTCGTATTCAATCAATAGGCTCGACTAGTCTACCAGGTCCGTAAGCAAATTAAAAGAATTTTTTAAATCGGTTCACAAATGACGAAGAAATCGATGGACTTACATCGTCGATGGGCACTCTATACGTCCCATATAGATCCAGCTCCCCTAGACAAGTGGCAATTCGTTGCTCGGCGTATCATGGAATAGAATGACGAATGTATAGGATTTGACGTTTTTGACATTCGTTGACGCCTGTCATATACGTCAAATCCCATACATTTGGCTTCCATTTTACAAAACGCCGACCGACGACTTGCCACTTTTCTAGAGGGGCAGTCCCTTTCTTAAAGTGGGTTAAAAAGTAAAACCATCATTATTATGGTACAAATAACACAATGATAACTCTACAAGAAGAGCCCAGACAATATTTAGATGGTCGTGAGTTTGAAATTACGCCCCGAGCCCGACTTTGCCTCTTACAAAGACAAGTTTAAATTGGAGAACTTGGGTTATAACTTTCTTTCTGTATAATATAGATAGGAACCTTTATAACCTATATAGATATATTTTATCATTAATAAGCCTTATTGGTTTACTCAAGAACTAATTACTGAAGAAGTAAAGCTATGTCAAGAGTACAATAGTATGAAAACAATTATGAAAGTAGAAGAAGTGAAGGCGTATGTCAGGCTCAGGACCGTAGATAGTGGAAATTTGTTGTCTCTGGCTACCCCATTGGGCAAGAGGCGTGTCTATATGTATATACGTACGTGTCATAAACGGCAGAAACGATTTTGATGGAACTATTACGCAGCAGATACGCATAATTCATTGCGGCTTCTCAATGGTCCGCTTTATCCGTATTGGAGTTTAATAAGTAATGGGTACCTTTTTTTTTTTTTTTATCGTGCGAAAAATCCCCACGGATACCTCCCCCGCCGGAACCGGAGGAGGAGGTTATGTCGGACTCGAACCGACTAAAACGCACGCCATCTGTGGGTCGTCAGTTGCCGGAGGTGAGATTGTCATAGCCATATCCCTCGCACCCCGGCCGACCCAGGGCCATATCTCTCGATCTGGCCCTCTTCCGGTGTAGGGACCACAGAGTCCCCAACTCGCCCCCGGGTGTGGGGAGGCACGCAATGCGCGCTGCCGCCGAGGCCTGCTTCTGCTAGGGCGACAGGCGGCTCCACCCGTCACCCCCAGGCCAGTAATGGGTACCCTGTATCTGTTGCATGCGTCGGCAGTTGTATGTGGTCGGCTTCGGAATTTTACCTTCAAGATTCACAAATTCTTAAAAAAGCATTTTTTCAATATTGCAATTGCTAGGGTAAGAAGATTCAAATAGTACCGCAGGATATTGACTTTTTTAAATGTAAAAGAAGAAATTGGCATGACAAATGTTTCAAGAATTCATTCATAATAATGAACACTGTTTTTATACAAAATCTCAGATGTTCTCAGGGCGTTGTACTCGGAGTATGTCGCCATTGGTAACAACTGGTAATTAGTGTTTTGTAATACTTAGGGTTGAAGCTGAGAGTATTTTTGTTTGACGAATAGAAAATAGGATTTCTGCATAAAAATCTTTACTACAATTTGAATTTGAGCATCGGTAGCTTAGTGGTTTAGAAGTCGGCCTTAGGATCGAGAGGTCCCGGCTCGAATCCTGGCCAGCACACTACCGACGTACACGACGAACCCACTCATACAAGCAATTTAGCTTAGCTGGCAATGTTAGTACAGCCCGCGCCACGTATCTTGGACCTAAATCGTAAGACATCCGAGGCTCTGGCGCCCGCGGATTGCTTTGTAATAGTCTATGCTTGGTAAATTTGAGTTCGTCTACCGCAGTAGTATCCCGTGCTATCCTCAAAAGACATCCAATAAATGTAGGTAACCTGCGCGTATAGGGCACATTTTGAGCACATTTTAGGTCCAAGATACGTGGCGCGGTTTATAATTTCGGTTGCTAATTCTTATTAAAAAAAAACTTTTTTATACCACTTGGCTGACAAGCGTACGACCCACCTGACGGAAATGGTTCTGTAGACTAGGGGAGGCGTGCACACCAGGGGTATGTCATTTCCTCAGTCACTTCCTTCTTTGCCATTGTCTCTCACGCAATCTATTTATCTTTTCTTGGATACTTTTGCTCCTAAAGCCATCTAAATTAGTACCTTGGACGTTTTTTTAAAAGAAACCTGCATTTATAGCATCTACCAAAATCTCTAGGAAAACCAGTACGCCGCTTGCACACATTACTAACATAGCAGTACATTTTGGATCTGTTCCCACATACTGTCAACACAACCAACTCATCGACAAACAAATCCGCATAGTGACGTCACTATGTCGACACAAACACGAGTGACATCACTGCAGTAACATTTTATCGACAGTATCGTGAGCTTTGGGTGGACTACGATATTGATAAGATCGATCGCGTAAAAGAAAGTATAGTTTTATGTTATCTATGTAGGTATATGATATCGTTGGTGTTGATAATATATTGGCTTCTTCAATTCCATTATGTTGTGATGTTTGTGTATCATCACTACATATTATAAAACAAAGTCGCTGTCGCTGTCTGTCCGTCCCTATGTATGCTTAAATCTTCAAAACTACGCAACAGATTATGAAGCGGTTTTTTTCAATAGATAGAGTGATTCAAGAGGAAGGTTTATATGTATAATACATGCGTAATATTGTAGAGAAACACTGATAAATCGGGATCAGAATACCACGCGGGCGAAAACTATGGCGGTTCGCCGGGTCAGCTAGTTATACATAAGAAAAAGAGATAGAGTAAGAGGCTTGACCTTTATGTATGTATGAAATTATCTATACTGTTTTCACAACTAATCAGCCTATTAGAGTCAGCTACTGGACATATGCCTCTCCTAATGTGCGCCACGTCTGCTGATCCTCCACCTTCGACAAGCCCTTCAGTACAACCAGTTGTATCAATGGGTGTACCACGGGTAATACATGGACATTCAGTCCGTCGTCCACCTTTTTCAGGTCGTCAATCCCCCTGGTTAGGTAGCGATTACTATTTTCCCATTATGCATTAAACTATATTCCTCAAAACTACTTCGAACTAACAAAAAAAATATAAAAAAGTGGTCAAAAAAGTTAACAACTATCCTCATTGATACGAGATAAAATTCGTTTCTAAGAGTGAACAAACAAGTGTCTCGGAGGGAAAGGCCTCGTGTTCTCTTGGGAGGGCCGGAGAATGTGGGCGTAATGAGTTGTTTGCTAACAAAATATATGTGAACGAGACGCCTCACGAGAAATCAATGTCAAGGCTCTAATCGAGAATTGGTATTAAATTCCTGTAGATTAATGATCGATTATCTTGAGTTTGCTGTTTGGTATTTGCTTGTATGGTAGTAGGTTTAATGCTCAGGTTCTGGTCACATGTATTACTTTTGTTGAAAGTTTTAACGTTTGAAATTTTAACGTTTTAGACAGGACATGAACTCACAGTATCACGCGTTAGTAGAATATTCTATTTTACCTAATTGAGCTACCAGTACAGCGGACTCCGTTCTCTAAAAGTCTCGGACACAACCGGAACTAACGTAAAGATGATGATGATGATGATGAACAAACGTATCAGGAATACTAGGACTTGTGATGTATACTAGAAATGCTCATTTATATAGGTACGTCTGTCTCAGGGCAACACATGACCCATCCAATGGCATTCTTAAGAGTTACGAGTACGACACAATGTTATACTTTTAAATATTTGTTCAATATTGGATTTTGATGATTCTGATCACATTTATTAATGCATTTTTAAGGACGCACGTCAAGCTGTTATGCGTGACTTGGTAATATAAACTTTAAATGCTGTGATATAAGATTTATTTTGTTTAAAGATTGTAAAATCCGTTCCGATGCCGTCCGTTTGGTGGGGTTGAACCTTTAATGTTTGTATGTCCGTTGATGTATAAGTTCGTCCCCAGTTATATGGGGTCAAAAAATACAGATAGCGATACGAAATACTGGCTCTAAAATCTCAACCTTTTGATAATGCAACCACACAGTCTCATCTTAGAGGTTCCGTGTTTGATTGCTACTTTAACTGTATAAGAAAAATCTTAAGGAAAACGCAGATCACTGAACAAATAACAACATAACCTACTCATATTATAGTTATCTCCTACACCGTATGTTGTAGCAGGGGGCTGTAGCACTCGGCGCAGTAATTGAGGCAGCCAGACAGTACGGTCCAACGCATACAGTCGTCGAATAACGAGATGGGATTTGTACCCGACGCTCGCCAGATTACTGAAGGGAAATGAGAGTTTCACCTTGTTTGTTGTCAAAGGGGACTTGAGCTGTGAGCTGTAAGACAGTACACTTGCGACGAGTCTATGTATGTAGGTATGTAATTAGGTAAAAGTAATTCTTGAGTTGTGCTTGTGAGAAATTTTACCATGCACAAATGCTACTGTCAAACGAGTGTAGTTTAAAGCGAGTTATGTTTATACTGTGTAGATTATTAAAACGGAACTTACAAAACGTCAACAATAATCCATACTAATATTATAAATGCGAAAGTAACTCTGTCTGTCTGTTACGCTTTCACGCCTGAAATAAAAAACCGATTTTGATGAAATTTGGTATTAGACCTTGAGAGAGGATATACCTAGGCTATGTTTGGTCGCGATAACCGACATACACGCGGCCGGAGCCGCGGGCCACAGCTAGTAAGAAATAATATATTTCGAGTCACAAATACTTAAATGTCATGGAATTTTTGTACTCATTATCAAACCAATACACAGTATACATTATACATACATACTGAACGATTCCATTGCCGCTATCGCTAAAATAGATTGTCACTTTGTCTAGAGACCAAGTTTATTGACTATACTTACATTGTTTTTTAAGGCCCCGAATCAGATTAGCATCGAAAAATCGATATTTTCGAAACCGTTTTTCTTTTTAACTATAAAACCTAAAGATCTGGAATTTACATCCCTGCTTACTACAGGATATACAGAGTAACTTCACCTTTTCATAAATTCAATAAAAAAGGAGGAAATAGTTGAAAAGAGGTTCTGAACATCACTCTACTCTTTCTTGTGAAACCAAATATTTTCTGCAATATGTATCCAAATAATCTAAAATTTCAGATATATGTTAAATGAGTGTATTAGCATGACGTGACCTTCTTAGTTTGTAATCGTCCCCTATAAAATTATCAATTAAAATTAGTTTTACTGATTTTTACGGCTGAAAAACGAGCGAATGACCTTGAGCATTTGTATGGTCAAAGTCATTCGCGTATGTAATCACCTTAAGGATGTTTGTCGGGTATTGAAATCTTTGACGATTCTGCCCCTCTAGACAAGTGGTAATTCGTTTTCCGCGCGTATCATGGAATAGAATGACAAATGTATAGGATTTGACGTTTTTGACATTCGTTTACACCTGTCATATACCTACGTCAAATCCCATACATTTGGCATTCTATTGACTGCCTCTGTGGCGTAGCGGTAGTGAACGCGGCTGCTACGCAGGAGGCGCGGGTTCGATCCCCGCTCAGTGCCAATATTTGTATGCATGAATATAAATATTTGCATTGGTCTGGGTGTTTTTCTATGTATAATATGTATGTATTTACAAAAAAAAAAAGTATATAAGTATGTGTATCCGCATTCTAGATTCCATAACACAAGCTAATTAAGCTTACCATGGGTCTAGAAAGCGTTGTGTAGAATGTTGTGGAATATTTATTTATTTATTTATTTATTTATTCCATCATACGCCGAGCAGCGAATTGCCACTTGTCTAGAGGGGCTGTGTATTTACGGAGTATATTTGGAAGACATACAAATGTGACCAGGAAAAGAACCTGGGTCATCCTCTTCAGAGCCAACTCAGTTGAGGACCCCAATCAGTCTAACTACGAAATTTTCAGAACTTCGATATTTTCCGTAAAGCGACTGCAATCTAACATCTACAACCCACCGGCGAAGTTAGAAGTTTATTGTGCATTTCAAAAACGTCATTATATAATAAATAAATGTTATCAGATTAGATAATTTCCATCGTTGAATAGCATTGCATTTACGACCGTTATCAACTGAGTCATTCGGTCATAAACATCGATAAATAATAAGAATGTTCCCATAACATGTGAAATATCGATACTTTGCTATGAATCAGCGGTTCATTATAATTTTGAGAAAGGTGCATTTTGAGAAAGGTACATTTTGAGAAAGGTGCATTATAAGAAAGGTGCATTTTGAGAAAGGTACGTTTTGCGCATGGAGTGCATTTTTCGAAAGATACATTATGCGACGGAGGGTTTAAAAATACCAAAGGTGATAATTATTATACATAATTGCATAATCTATAAAAGCGAAATACCACTTACTGATTAAACAGAAATCTCAGAAACTATAACACCTACAAATTTGATATTTGGCAGGTAGGTTCCTTATAAGTATAAGGTGTAGACCGAAACTTCATAATGGCTAACCTTTGCATCAGGTGCTCGTACAGGTTAGCGAGAGCGAGGTCGTGGATTTCCTCTATCCTTTTTCTTTTCTTTAGATATTGAAATATATCGATATACACTAGCTACAATATCGCACTACGTTACGGAGCAACCTAATCTCAATGAGTGCGATCGACACAGATAGATAAGATGACATTTGAATAGCAGATAAAATAATGAAACTGTAAACATATTTACAATTGCATACAATTCCATTAAAAATATGAAAAATGTACAAAATGCAAGTCATCAATCCACCGTAACAAAAAGTAGAATCTTCTGTAAATACAATCATAATCTAATCATATCATTTTAGTCATATTTTGAACTGCCATCAATCATTTCTTAATGAGTTACTTACCTTCTGAATATCGCGTGCTAAGAGCGTATGAACATTAGACATCTTTATTTTTATACTCGTAAATGTAAAATAACTCGTGTTATTATGCTCGTGGTTGTCACAGAGATCTGTACCGTAATGCCCGGAGTGAAATATTAAGTCTTGACTGAATAGGAATTTGAAGGATGAAGAATTACTTGAAAGTCTTCTTACGAAGTTCCTAGCATATGAGTTCTGGGTTCGCTTACTTCTTCTGCTCCTCTTGGTTTGACTTAGGTATACGGCATCAGGAGCCTCCTGACCTCTCAACTCCGAGAAGAAAACCTGCACCAGAGCCACGTGCATTAATCAGAAGGTGTACCGACTTGCAAGTGAGTTTAGCTTGGACCCTAAAGGTCCTGGTGGAGCTACCATACCTTTTTTCCTGCGGAAGTCCCCACGGATACCCTCAGCAAACCCCTCTGGTGAGCTGGGCGGTTATATCCCTACACCCATAGGAGATACAATAATATTGCTTATACAAGTGAGATGCCAGATAGCATCGTTCATGTGTTAAACGCTGTAAGCTCCAAAAACGTTTTGCTTAATTAAAGCGGACGATAGCGAAATGGCGAAGAGACGTTAGGGATTAACGTAATTATCCTTTGCATAATTGAGTTGAATAACTTGACTGTAAATTTTATTTGATTATAAAATTACGAAATCTTTTTTCTATAATTCGTTTAGCCATAGAATAGGCTTGTGTCCTATTTTTTTTTTATTATCGTAATCTGTACATTTTTCAATAATATAATTAACTGCTAAAGTGAAATATTCTTACGACAAATAGTTTTAAAAATATTTGATTTTGAAAATACAATTTCTCGAGTCGCCCGAAAACGCTCCATACAAAATCGTCGCACGTGGTGACGTCACCGCGTGTTGTGCGTAGTGCAAAATGTATGGAGTGCAAGAGAATATCGCATTTATCTCGGTCCACGTTGCGTTTACACGTATACAATGCGTAATAAGATTAATTTGAAATTTAATAAGGAATCTAAAAAGTTATAAATTGTGACTTAATTCGATTGTTTATATTTTAACCTATTTTGGAAATTGAAAATAATGAAAAGTCATAGTTTCAGTTTAATTGGGCAATATCTTAGTTTACTATGTATATTTTTTGAGAAAAAACTAGGATACTAAGCAGTATTGGTAAGGATGTGATGACCCAGGACACTACCCAATTTAGACTTGCGTTGACTTTTACGAAGATTAAATTATGCGGAGGTAGAAACACAAAATTTCTAAGTTTTACTAGTTCTGAAATGTCGAATATAAAAAGCAGCGGTAGCTTAGTGGTTAAGGAGTCGGGGTTACAATCAAGACGTTCCGGACTCGAATCCTGGACATTACACTACCGACATGAACTCATGCTGCACCCATGCGACCCTGCTGTTTTTAAAGGTCCTCGTATCGGTAACAGTATGCATAACATAAATCATATTACACTATGTATAATCTTTAAAATTCTTATTGTTTATTTATAAATAAAAGAACGTGACTGATAAACAAATCATTTTTAACGTAACTCGTGACAAGTTTATCTATAAGTTTAAATATGAGGAAAGATTATATACTTTCAGTTTATCAAGACAGTTCCTACACAGTTTCATTAAAATAGCAAGTAATGGATGTTTCGGGGCCATATCAAAACTTCGGGGCCATAGAAAACAGATAAAGAACTTGTGCGATAGAAGCTTTTCAAATCAGAACAATCCTTAGATAAAATATATATAAAATACATAAAATATAGCAGGTTCTTTAAAAGAAAGCTTGTTCTTAAAAGTATTTTTATAAATAATTTTATCTTAGGCTTAGCTCTGCTTCTAAAGCCCTCTACATTCATAATTTGAACCTTTTTTTACAAGATACTTTCATTTCCTTTCGGAGAGTGAATGTATATCCATATTGTCTATACCACGAAAGTCGCTCACTTCTCAATTTTTCATTCACTAATACCATTCATAATTTGTACTTTTGGTTTGTGTTCACAACACTTTTCATCTTTTCTCATAGTATGTCCATACCACGACAGTCGCTCGCTTCTCAATTTTTAATTCCCTGATGCCACTTTCAAATTTTTTCAAACAACGTTATGACGATGACAATGACTCTTTACCGTAGTGAAATTGATTTTAAAACCTTCCGTCACCTAGAAAGTACAAGTGTCAGTCCTTACCGGTGTCATCGACCGGTGCGCCGCCGCCATCGGAGCGTAAACCACAGAATAAGGATGCCGAGGGCTTAACGCTCCGCCACACCACTGCCACAGAAACGTATTTTGTTACGACTCTCCCGTGTTCTTGGGAGATATGATACAAACCATGGACAGTATTGAAATAAAACTACTTTTGAACGGATTCTATAGCGTTATATTTGTTTTTATTTACTTTTAAACCGACGTTTTGTCTACTTTTTAGAAGCCAGCTAAAGATGGTAATTGTCACATACTTTGAAGTGTAAGTTATGTCAAAGTACCGGAATCGTAGCTATTTACGCAGAATGAGCTTCACTGTGTCGTTGTGTCGCTTTGGGTAGTAGTAACAGCCCCTCTAGACAAGTGGCAATTCATTGCTCGGCGTATGATGAAATAGAATGCCAAATGTATGGGATTTGACGTATATGACAGACGTCAACGATAGACGGTTATAGCATAGAATAAAAAAGGCTAGCTTCATATTATATCGATTATTAATTTAGTAGGTACCTGTGTTTTTGTACTCAGGGTCTGCTGAAATGCGAGGGGAATGGCATATTTGAGCCCCGGTATTTAAGACCCGAGACGGTGACCTGCCTGCCGTTTTGGTCGATTCAAGTACAAAATAAGTCGGTTAGGCAACCGTTGGGACTACTGCAAAAAAAAATGTACCTGGGTTGGGTGCCACTAATATAAACTTTTTTTGTAAGCCGATACATCTGCTGATTGACGGACGAAGGTCTGTCGTTGGTTAGACACTCGTAGTTGACCAAAATAAACCAATCAAGGAAAGAAAGGGAGTATAAAGCGGATCTGGGGGCAAATTTTCAGGGCAATCGGGATTAGCGCTCGGACAATGATGATGACTGGTAGTAAAAGCCAAACTAGTCAAATTATGGAAGCTAAGAGTAAGGCTGGACCCCGATATCATCACCATAACCTTCACAAAATCACCCTGTCATTAGTCGACGAAAATCAACAAAAACATACAAAATTATATAATAAACTGTTACAGCACCCAAACCAGAGGAAAAACAAAGCATCATACACTTAATTGAATTAATTTAAAAGGAGAGGAAGCTTAGAAAACAACAAAAAATACATTAAAAAGCACATCTGCCTTATTAAAACATAAATACATTTACGTAGAAATTCTTCAGCGAGTAATACTACCAAGGAAATGAATTAACGTGGATTGTGTTAGAAATAAAAGGGAAATATAATAAAGTTTTTACTGGAATGGAATAAGAGAAAATTGTGTTGCAGCGGTCCGAGTGTCGGAGTGAAACTGTAGCCATATTGGAAAAGTTTATATTGTGGACTTTCTTTGATCTAGCTCGTAGTTTAATTATGAAATATTGTATGTTGGATTCTGTAGGAGTGAAATTTATGTAGTAGAACTAGTAAATGCATGTGTATTGAAGTGCTTTTTGAGCTTCCCGGTTACATCCCGGTACATTCTAGCGTATTCACCTCCTGTTCCCCTTTCCGGGGACAAGGTGCACCCAAGAGGGGGCTATCTTGAAATCGGAGATGTCCCTAGGTCGGCCGGGTACTAGAGATATGTCTTAGGCAATCTTAAACCCGGCTATATGAAGACCTAAGACGACGTGCCGTTTCAGTAGGTTCGAGTCCGACATAACCACCCCCGCCCCAATGATCTTGATGGGCTCATAATACAGCTACAGAATGAAGTTTAGATTTCGCTCTAAACACCACACTGTTCAGTTTCGAGTAAAGCTAGGTTTAAATACGTTTGTATATCCAATGGATACAATAACAAAGATCAAGGTGAAGATACATTAGTCTTCATTACTGGCGTTGTTTGTACGTCTCGACATCTAGAACTAAGTAGGGAGATGAATATCAGAAGTCTACATGATATTTATAAAGTTTACGCGAATATCACTCATTGAAATTGATATCTCATCAGCCTAATAAGATAATCAGATCATCTCCAGTGGCCAACTTAGAAGTCTTTAAACCGCCTGCGGACTCAGGTTGGCCGCTGCAGGGAAAATATGGCAAAATGGGGCTTTATCGACAGGTCGCAAGAGTCCTGCGATTGCGGGGTCCAATCCCAGTCCATGTCGCATTTGCTTTCTTGCTCGCTGTGCCCCGTCACTTGTACTACCGATGAACTTTACAGAGCAACTGAGGACGCTATTGCTGTGGCCAAGTTTTGGGCCGACAAAATTTAAAAATCCAGATCTAGCCATTGACTCGAAGAACAAGAATAAGATAATAGAACAAATGCTATACTAGAACATTATACATACTAAAACACAGCAAAATAATCTTCAAATATTTCTTCTTACCTAAAAATATCAAGCAACAGAGTAAACAGTTAGTCCTTGAAGTCAGTCAAAAATACCGACGTTCCTAGACGTTATAAAAAAGTAAAGACCTTTACTACATAATAAAATACTACAGCCTTTTATCTTTTTTTTGTTATGTCTCTAACTTAGGTATTAACATCGAATTTTATTAAGAAAGATTTCTACTAAAATTCCCAATAGCTATGTTCATACATTGTACAAGTAATAGGTCTGTCTATATAAAACATCTGTCCTTAAATGCCCTTTGTTCTCCTTTCGACCTACACAAGTGTCTGGGAAATTACGCTACCAGAGCTCAACTAAAGCGTCATTCGGGGCCCGATTCTGCTATCTTTTTCCAAGCAAAACCACTATGGTATCACTAACACCATCCGTGTGGTGACGGAGAAATAATCCACACCATCTCATCCGAAGGGAGTCGTAAGAGCTGACTAAAGGAAAAATACGAAGACGAAATCACTGCTAGAGAAGGAAAACTCTAAATATAACCCTGTACAAACCCGTCTGGCCAGCGTGGAAACAGTCAGGCCGAAGCCTTCAAACATTGGGAGAGGCCTATATCCAGCTGTGGACTGCTGTAGGGTAATTGATTCACCACTGACAGTGCAAAAATGTCTTTACTTTTGTGTAGTTAAAGTCTAAAATTAAATGCCATCTTCTAGACTGAATGAATATTGTAATTAATTTCTTTTGGTTTGGACTTTAAGTCTATATAAATAAAATAAACCCTAAAATGTAATGGCATGTTTTGCTGTATCAGTGGTATGTCACCAGAATCGGGATCCAAGAAATCGACCCAATTTGTACTATAATAAATGAATCATATTGTATACATGAATATAAATATTTGCATTGGTCTGGGTGTTTCTATGTATAATATGTATGTATTTACAACAAAAAAAAAGTATTTAAGTATGTATATCCGCATTCTAGATTCCATAACACAAGCTAATTAAGCTTACCATGGGTCTAGATAGCGTTAAAAAAAAAAAGGGAAATTATGATCTCTGGGTTCATATAATATTTAAAATTCACTCACAATTGGATTAAGATTGAAGCTTCAGACATGGAACGTCCGGACACTCATAACTTGAAGCTACTTTTATCAAAGCCCTACAGAAACCAAGCAACCAATGACGTTACAAAAAACATCATATTCAAAAACTCGCAGGACATATTTCCAGACAGACAAGTTTTTTTATCAAAATATCTACCTAATGGAATTACTTAACATTTTCTCACAATCAATACAGAATAAAAAGTAGCTCCATTTGGAAATCAAATCCAAAGCTCGGAAAGGATCGTGAGCGAGGGTCAATGGGCGTAATGAAAGAAAAAACCTGACAAGTTTGAGTCGGAATCGTGTGCCGAGGACGCCGTAAACAACTGGCTCATGAGATAAACTTAGGCCCGTATTCTGAGGACAGATTGTATAGACATCTGTCTCTGATTCAATCTGCCTTCAGATAATCATCATCATCATCATCATCATCTGCATATAGACGTATTCTTCTGATTGCATCCGTGGCCAAGATGACCTCGAAGCTCAGGGTCCGCCTTAAACATCTTTAGCCGTGCCTGGCTCAGGCACGGTAGCCCTTGCCCACTTGCGACACGAGGCGGGCGACCCTCATGCGCGCCGTTTTGCGGCGGCGCCCTACCTTCATCAATTCGCTGTTGTTACCAATCTGCCTTCAGATAATATCGAGCTTCAAGACTGACGCCCAGTTTCCGAAAGGCTGATCAACGTCAAATTAACTAATCGGCTGTTAATTTTTTTGTCAAGTAACTTGCAACGGAACAATAGTCCCATATAGTGACAAAGTCAAAAACCTAGGGATTTTTATCGATAGTCGCTTATCCTGGGGGCCACAACTTCTAGAACTAAGGCGTAAAATATTTGCCGCGGCGGGATCCCTGCGTAGGCTTCAAAATTTCCTACCCACTACCACTAAGACTGCGCTCGCACAATCTCTTCTTTTTCCTATTCTCGACTATGCTGATGCCAGCTATCCAGATCTCACTGAAGACCAACTTAATAAGCTTGAGAGACTCCAAAATCTTTGTATACGATTCATATTTGGATTACGCAAATATGATCATGTTTCTGAATTTCGAAGAAAGCTCAAGTGGTTACCTATACGCCTTCGCCGGAATGCTCATATTCTCTCCTTACTGTACAACATCCTATTTAATCCACTAACTCCTTCTTATCTTAAACAGCGTTTTGAATTTCTGCACAACACTCACTCGAGGGTTTTGAGATCATCAGAGAATCTGAGACTGAAAATGCCAAGCCATTTCACTAATTTTGCCGACAAATCCTTTTCGGTACAAGCCGCTCGGTTGTGGAATGCTCTGCCAGTAACTGCCAAGCGTGCTCAGTCCCTGCCTGTGTTCAAAAGGCTAGTCAAGGACCACTACCTATCTCTCTGTTAATATGTGGAACAACAAGATTTTTACCTTTCTGGTTAATATATTTATGTGTGTATTAATATAATACGACATCTTCTGTGATATTTATAGTATTTATATTTATCTGTATATATACCTATACCTACTCAGGTAGCTATTAATGTTTGTGTTTTCTCTTTAATTATTACTGTTTTATTCTACTTATATATTCTCTATGTACACCAAACTACCCGAAAACATTCTTCTCCTTTTATTTCTATCCATCCTATGGTTGCCTGTAAGAGATTGCCGCAGAGTGATAAGGCCGCCATCTGTACTTACCACATACCTCAGTTCTCTATGTTATATTGTTATATCTATGGTGTACAATAAAGACGTTTTTACTTACTTACTTACTTACTTACAATTGGGTTGCTAGAAGCATGGTTAAATATTATAATTTGATCATCGTGTAAATCGTTAACCATGATTCTAGCAACCCAATTGCTACTTGATAAGAGATTTAACAGCCGATTAGTTAATTTGACGTTGAACAGCCTTTCGGAAACTGGGCGTGAGTGTCGTTCTAGAATACGGGCTTTAGTGTTGTTGAGTTACAAATGTAGCTCGCAGAGTAAGCCAACTGAAATGATAATGGACAGACCACTCCTGCTGAAGGACCGATTACCACCAACGAGCAATAGAGTGGAGACCACGAATCGGTAAGAGGAACTGACGACCTAAAAAAGATAGCTGGGGTAGATAGGAGACTGGATGCCGTGGTATGCTGCAAACTTATTTCTAGCTGGTAGTAGTTTAAAATTGAGATATGAAGGCATATGAAGGCCAACCTCGCCTGCAATCTAGTACACCTGCTAATTGACTGACGAGGCTCTTGTGCAAGCTTCCTCCTCAGGGTTGGGATATCAAATGGAAGTCAATATCCTTCATCCTAGCGTTAATTCCAGTCGCATCCAAAGCCCCCACCTCGGAGTCTGGGGTCCGTTTTACCAGTCCAACTGTTGATTTAACTGGACTTCGATATTTTTATCATAAAAGCAAAATTGAAAGAATAATGAACAAGCCGTCGTCGATCTCCAAGGTCAACAACGCTAAGATGATGATACTGAAGCTAAAATAGATGTAAGGAACCCTAAAAACGTGTCTATAAGCAAAACCCGCCATTATCTATTCCGAACCAGTGGCTTTTATGTTACGGACCGCGGACCTTGTGAGCGCTGACAAATTGTAAACGATTTATTAAGTTACCCTAAACATTATTTTGAAAGCCTTTTGAAATTCAGTACCAATGTTGGCCCATTTGATAAGCCTTTACCTATCTTCTATGAATAGATTCAAATTACATGAACCTTTTATGGAAATAAGTAACTTTATATCAGCAAAGGGGTAGGTAAAAGTAGGATCTAGGATCCCAAAGCGATATATTGAGTAACCCAAAAGGAGAAGTAGAATTTAAAAAGCCATTTTAAATTCTGAAAGGAAGAAAACATATTTTATTGCAAAGCACAACTATAATATGATACTGTCTGAAGTTTACGCGAATTTCACTCCTTGAAATAAAACTACTTTTTAACAGATTCTATCGCGATATATTTGCCCTATACTTTTAGCCCTACGTTTCGACTACTTTTTAGCAGCCAGGGTCGTGAGGTGACTAAAAATACATAATTGCGACTTTCGTTTTAAGGTTCTTCAGAAAAAGCATACAATATTTCTTTGCTCCAAAAACGTATTACTTCGTCTGAACACCGATTCCTACAAAAAGGAACATCCACGACGAGGATTACTACAAATCCATAAACAACAATGCTCCAGCGCGTTATAAGCCGTTATTCTTCGTGAATAATCGTCTTCAACCCCAATATATCACGGGGGGCGTTATGGGAGTCAACATTACATGAATTAGGACACGATTTTAATATACTACATTACAATATATTAGCATAATTTTATGGTTATTTATGAGACAAATACGTGTTAATCATTGTTTGTTATTGGTTTTACTAAATCGATTATTGAATGGCATTTTATTTTTAAAGTAAGAATAGGCTATCTCGATCGGAGGATTTTGTTTGTATCAATATTGAAATGGAGTAATCGTAAGAGAAGGCATTTCGTACGGTTTGTCAAAGGCCTCCAGGTCTTAGATCGCGTTCTTCGATATTAGGGAGAGGTACTTATATAAAAGTATCCCAGGCACGTCATAAGCTACCTGTTCCACCTAAGCGCTATTGCAAATAGTAATTAGCCACAATTAAACTGTCCTTAATAAAACATTTTCATAATAACAAAATATAATGCTATGCAAAGCTGGTCCCACGTTCCGTTGCGCGAACAAACCGGTTCCATACTTATTTGCATGCTAAAATACGAGGCTTTGTTTTCTTTGAATATTTAGAAGCTAGCTAATTTTATATGAATTTACATGGTGCTAATTATCATGGCTTAAACACGTACACTGTGGAAACATCCGATATGCTATCTTCTGAATACTATAATAAATATAATAGTACAGATATCAGTAAACTTCGTGTACATTACTCAAGTCTGGCAAAGCTCGTTTTCAGGTCTTCTTCATCATCCTAGCGTTAATCACAGTGGCATCCCAAGCTTTCACCTCCGAGTTTAAGGTCCACTTTATCAGTAGGACCTTAAATATCAGCTGGACTGTTTTAGGTCTCTTTGGCGACGACGGCGTGGCCGCGCCAATTAAACAATCATAGATTATAATTAATTAAACTAATCAGGGGCACACGAGCTTGCTTTATTGGTTAATCTGTCGTTTTATTTCACCACTTTACTTTCAAGAATGTCAAATCCTGCTAAATTGACAGTGACCATCGGTAGTTCCTATTTTCATAATTCCACAGAGTCGTTGGTTTTACCGTGGTAAATGTACGCGAACGTTTTGACGTTTGTTTATGATTTACCGATAACAATAATAGCGATAGGCCATGATTCCGCCAGCTCGAAATATTGATCCCGCTCCCGCAACCCACAAATATATATTCCCAAGATAAATTCTATCAATTCTCGTAATCTTAAACCGCTACTGAACGAAAAGCAATTAAATTGAAATTGAATTATGAATTGACTGAAAATAGCTACTCTGCTCATAAATAATACGAAGGAACGAATAGAGGGCAGAGAATTATATTTCATACTCATTATAATATCAATTACAAACTCTGACAGCGATTTACACATTTAATGTACACAGCGATTAATGTTGGATGTTGAAAATCGATCTCCATGGAAAACAGTGACTTATCTAGGGTAAATAGTAATCTCTGAAACTCTTCAGTCTACCCAACTCTTCAATTGCAAAAAGAATAATGTATCGAATAATGTATGTATCGAGTAAGAGGTCTCCTTACTCGATACCGAATTGAAAAAAGATAAAAAAGAACTTTTTTTTTTTTTTTTTTTAATACCACTTAGGTGGCAGACAAGCACACGGCCTACCTGATGGAAAGTGGTTACCGTGGCCTATGGACGTATGCAACACCAGGGGCGTCACACTCGTGCTGCCGACCCTGAAGAAACCTTCTAATGCCCTTCTTGAAGAACCCCATATTGTAGTCGCTTGGGAAAACCATCGCGGGGAGTTCATTCCACAGCTTTATTATTATTATCGTTTAATCAGGCAGGCAGTTGCTACAACTGATAGTTGCCTGTATCCAGTTTCTAACACTTGATTTCTTTCTTTTTGTTCAAGTGTGTATCCAGCCTGTTCTTAAATTGGTTAATGGTTTGTGCTGAAATGACGTCCTTGGGCCTGAACTTGGTTCACAAATGGCGGAGAAATCGATGTACATCGTTGATGGACGCTCTATTCGTGAAATATGTATCATATTCCTATTTAGAAGTCAGTTAAAACCACTCTTACATTGGACAAAAATACAGTTTTTCCAATTTTCTGTGAAAATGAAATATTTTCCTGAAATATAAAGTAGCTTATGTCACTCTCCGGTACTCCGAACTAATGCTTGTGCAAAAAAAAAAAACACTGATTCGTTGCTCTGATGGATGTTAAAAAAGGAAAAAATTCCCAAACATATCTATCGTATTGAACAAATTAGGTTTTTCCCGAGTTTATGCGACAATTCCCGGGGGTAAAAGTAGTACTATTCTATTACAACATCACGTCTATCCGATGCTCAGCTGCCATGTAAGAGAATGGAAAATAAAGCATATTGGCATTCATGATGGCACGACTAACTCATTTTGTTAGCAATTTCACGGGGTTTTTGTGTTAAGCCCTGCTTTTTCTATTTTACTTTTATTCCACCCAGCTGTGCAATTCACTAACAAGCACAACGATGTGACAACGATGCGAGTCGCAACGATGTGCGCGATAGACACTGTCATTGGTCGATTTCCAATGACGTGATACAATCTGGCCAATGACGTGATACAATCTGGCCAATGACAATCTACGTTGCGCCTCGCATCGTTGTCGCATCGTTGTGCTCGCTATGCAGTGCAGGTCGCAGACAAGCACACGGCCCACCTGATAGAAAGCGGTAACCGTGGCACTAGGCAACACTAGGGGAGTCACGCTCGTGCTGCCGCCTCTGTAAGAACAGAGAGTTTCTGTGCCGTCTGCGACGAAGACAAGCAGGAAAAGCCTTTGGTCTTTCCACTGATAGCACAAAAGTAGCTACGCCTTAGTAAGTTACGTCTTCGGCTATCTATCAATGAAAATCCTGTCCAAATAAGCCTAGTAAATTTAGAGATTATCCGGAACAAGCAGTCTAAAAGTTTTAAAATTATGCAAAAACGCATTCATTATAAAGCGGTTATTTTGACATTACAAACATACACTTCAATTTATTTGTATATAGTAGGATTCTGTATTAACTTTAGAACGTGATTTCAACAGATTGTTTTGAGAGCTTCTAGCAGAACTTTATAAAGATTAGGGAAAAGAAAAAGATGCTCTCCACAGAGTGACAGTGGTAATTTCGTTTGACCAATGAGGCGAAACCCCGGCCACCATTCATTTGGATTACGGTGTCAAAACTGTCACTGTTAAGCTTTGAATAGGGCTAACAAAACCTTCAACGGATTCCAACTTCCTGTATCAACGGAGCAGGTAGATACACGACAAGGAAGAAAAACTTCTTTATTCCTCGTGTTCAAATGTTTTTCTGGATATCATAATTTTGTTTCCCATTTTAGGCTATAATGAAATGATTTGGATGCCGGATTTTATGAATGATATCAACCGAAATTCAGAGTAGAAGTGTCGTGGATTAGTTAGTTAGTTTTATACTATTATTGGTATTATATTTTTATTGGTGACTAGCTGACTCTGCGAACTTCGTACCGCCTTTTTTTTTTTACAAAAGTTCCCATTAATTAAAGAGCAAAATGATGTTTCCATAAGCTTAATATTACTCTACTAACGCTGAATATCTCTATATCTCTATAATATAAAAATGAATCCCTAAATGTGTTGCTAAGTTGCAAATCTCGAGAACGGCTGAACCGATTTCGCTAATTCTTTTTTTAGAATATTCCTTAAAGTACGAGGATGGTTCTTACGGCGAGAAACGTCTTCAGTGATTAACAAGCAGAACATAACCTGCATACATCTCTTATTTGGCGATATCTGGGTGTTAATAAATTAAATACACCTCTGCCTACCTACCTATTATGTTACTGATAAAAACACTCAATCAATACTATGTAATCAAAACGTAATACTATGTAGCAACTACTACTTTTTAATAGCCAATAAAACATATTCGTAGAACTTCCACTTCTGTCGGCTGCCGGCAGTAGAGCATCCTTTTAAATTCGGGTGTTACGTAAACCGGGGTCAACGAACTGAGGCCCGGCCGGACCGCACGGTTACTCGCCGACTAA
Source organism: Eilema depressum (assembly GCA_914767945.1). Taxonomy (NCBI): domain Eukaryota; kingdom Metazoa; phylum Arthropoda; class Insecta; order Lepidoptera; family Erebidae; genus Eilema; species Eilema depressum. Next base: position 7,024,313 of record OU612040.1, read on the forward strand.
AAGTTTAACGTGGACGCGCCATGCTTTTGCTAATATTTTTTTAATATTATTTTTCACCACCGTGTGGTTCCTGGTGCAGTAGAATTTGGCTACCCCATCTCTTCCCATGCGGTGTCGTACAAGGCGACTGAGGGATAGGGCTGTTTAACATCAGACAGATATACATATACAGCCCAGACTCAGCCTCAGATGCATGGTTCGGGTCAAAAATAGTGGCCGGAATACGGCAATAGGCTCACTCCCTATTACGTGGAACCTAATACAATGATTGGTGAAATGTGGGTGTTAATTCATCTCTGCCTAACCCTCCGGAGATAAAGGCGTAAGTATATGTATGTGTATGTTTTTTTTGTACTTACGATGTGATAATGAGATTTTAGTTAAATATTTATAATGGTAAAGAGGGTTCTCATTAGTAAATAATGTGTTGTTAGTAGAGACAATGGGTAATAAGTTCTGGTAAGCCTCTTTTGCAAATGAAATATGGTTTTATAATTGATATTTAAGAAACCACTCTCAAATATACTAACTACTTAAGCCTACATTTCGGCAGTTTTCATTTTTGGTACTACTTATTAGGGTCGCCCTATCTATAACGGTCAATCAGGCAAGTTTTCAGATTCCATGTTGGTACTGACAATTATTGTAATAATATCGACCTTATGTTGCTATTAAGAATTTCTCTCATAATCCTTAAATTTAAAAAAGAATTCACGATCGCACCAAAACAAGCTAGAACTTACTATAAAATCGTATCCACAATATTATATCGATCGCTTTTACGGTGCCAATATCAATTTATTTTTTGAAGCGAAACTTTCAGTATGCACTTCACATGGCATACACTGTGCAAACAAAGGTTATCCCATCAAACCAAAATGAACTTTATTTTCCATATCTTAGAATTGATTTTGCATGAATCGGTTGTTGATAAATATTTACACAAATAAATGACATTGTGGCTATTAGAGCGATATTATACAAACACACACAGAGTCATGATTTACATAAATTTAAACTGCGCCTTTTGAAGGACGTCCATGTGTTGTCTGTCATGGTTAATAGCTTGTTCTAAATACGTAAATTTTTTATTTTTTAATAGGCCCGCGTTTGACCGATATCTGACCTGAGTAGTGAATAATATAATCTGTTTAAAACTCAGTCTTAATCTCTAAAAATTCAAAAACGATCACAATGTCAATATTCGAGTTGGAAAATTGTGTTACGGGAATACCGTTTTTTGGGAGAGTTTGGGAGATTGGGAATAGGTCGAGATGAATTTTGAACAGATTTTTATTAGAACAAATTGGGCTCTGTCGTTGAGTGATGATGGAGTCGGGGATGGACCACGCTTCCGTTTTTACTTCTAGACATTTTAAACTCCCAGGTAATAAGTCTGTAAACACAAATTCGGATTAGGTGGGGTTTCTCAGATGAGGTAGACCTACGGTGTGAATGCGGAGCTACGCCGCAGACTAATGATCTACCTGCTACAAGCATGTGCAAACTGGAGGAACTTATGATTGCCTCTGAGAACGCTATCGGGGTGGCTGCAAATTGGGCATACAAAATATGACAATCATGCGGATACAAGGCGTCTACAAGGTTTCGTACAAGGCGACTTAACGTCAGACAGATATATACAGCCCAGACTCAGCCTATACATGGCTCGAGCCAACAATAGTGCCCGAAAAACGGCAATAGGCTCGCCCCCTAATACGTGGGACCTGTTACAATGATTGGTGAAATGTGGGTGTAAATTCACCTCTGCCTAACCCTCCGGGGATAAAGGCGTGATTGTATGTATGTATGTATGTATACCGTCGAAGAAGAGCACAAACTTAGGCAAGCATTCTATTCCTTAGTTGTACGCAGCATGTACGCACACAATACTGTAATGTTTTAAACTAACATTGAGTTCTACGACTATTTTCTTAAGGGCCGGCTACGCCGAGCGCACGACTCAAAATCTGTCAAAATAAGACGCAAACGTGCACGCACACATCGCCGAGGTGCACAGTGGGCTGCAAGATGCTTTTTGCAAGTCAACATAATGTAGAAAATTGTCTTACGAATACTGAAAAAGCTATTTTATTACTTATGATTAGAGTGCATTTTCAGTAATACGATTTATTGAGACGAATTTCGTCTGTCAAATTATATTTCTTTTCCTTTTCTTGCTTGTATATTCATCCCTTTCATTTCGTGCATGACGTCATTGGCATGTCTTTTGTTTTGGCATCATGACATGACGTTGTTTGAATTTTTTACAAAGATTTGAGATATTGAACAAAATAAGGTTGGTAACATACCAACACCTAAATATTGATATAGATATTAAAAATGTTCGTAAAATTAAAATGCCCACCGCGTAGAAAGACTATAATTATCATAGTAGAGAGATGATGAATATCTCATACTCTAAATAAATAGTTTCTTAAAGAACTAAATTGTCCTACCTTACTTTTATACTCTTTTATCATGAGCAAAACATTGCCATAAACAGCTATTGCCATGAAGGTATTTTTAAGCCACTCCGAGACATCACGTTTTATGGCGATATTGTGCAAAACTGTTGCATAATGTTGCCCAACAACGACAATTATCAACGCGAGACTTTGTTTTCTTTGAACTGGAAACATCGCACTTGTCGCGTAATGTTCCCGAACTATAGAGTCATTCAACAAACAAACAAACATTCCTATCAGACGTCTTCACTTCGATTTCGGACTGTTCGTTCCACTGTTATGTTCCACTAATTCAGCAACATATTGTGCTCAGGTAGGAGTCAGTCAAAGTTTCTAATGTCAATCAAAGAAAGCTAATGTTTCAATTATTAAATGTAATAATAAAAGGCAGATTTAGGCTTTAGGTTATAGACTTTACTCCAACTGATAAAGCCAAGAGTTTTTCAATCAAAGTTGAGATATGATATAGGGTATGTTGGGGTCAATTAAAACATACAACTTATATTTTATATCTTATGTATTATCTTACAATATTTTACAATTCATAGTAGGTATATTAAAAAAATAAAACCAGGCTTAAAAAAACGAAAATTAAACTGATTTAATGAACAGATTTATTTCAGAAGACAAAATTAAATATAGGAGTAAGTTTTTTTTATTTACATTACCCTCGCTGACGCAGTCGGGTAAAAAGGCATTCCTACAATTTACCAAGTCACTATGCCATAGCGGGCCCTCTACATTCCGCTCGATCGCATGTATTGCGTCCAGCCCCTCTAGACAAGTAGAAATTCGTTGCTCGGCGTATGATGGAATAGAATGCCAAATGTATGGGATTTGACGTATATGACAGGCGTCAACGAAAGTCAAAAACGTCAAATCCTATACATTTGTCATTCTCCTTCCATCATACCTATTCCATCATACGCAGAGCAACGAATTGCCACTTGTCTAGGGGGGCAGGACCTACTTCCTTGTCAGTGTAGTACAACTTACAGTCCCAGAGTGCGTAATCACGGCTTTCCTGGTCGAATTCCCTACATGGGCATGCTGCAGACTCGCAAGCTTAGCTGGTGTAAGCGTTGCCTAAAGCAGCCATGGCCCGTTAGTAGTCGTGAAACGACGAAGTCCGGTTCAATCCACCTATACTTGAGCCTCACGACGACATCTGGAAATAAACTATATAAATCACGCCCGTTGGTAGTTATTTCCCACCGCTACTGCCAAAGGGAGACAACTGCGCCACTCACCGAAGCCCTAAGCTAAAGCTAAAGCGTTCCCTAGGGGTCAGATGGAGTCCCTCCTCCGCACTTCGCCCCACACGAAAGACCTCCAGATCGGCAGGTAAATCCCCGCGATAACTGGAAGTGCCGCGGAGCTACACGATCTGTAAGCCTTCGTGAGAAGTATTAAGGCTGGCCGCTGAGTCTTCAGCAAGTTCCTCTTGACCACGAAGTTGGACGAGCGTCGGTACCATACGGCCGGCATAGGTGACTGTAGCAACATAGGTCCTTGAATACAGGATCCGTAGTGCCGGGAATCTAACTCCCCACCTTGTAACGGACACCCGGGAAACCTTCCGGAAACAATTCGCCGCCTTTTCGCCAATTAAAACTGCATGCGACTCGTAGGACCTAGCCCCGTCCAGAGTGACACCGAGCACCTTGGCCTGTGAAACATGCCTAATAGAGGCGCCGTCCATCCGAACGATTTGCGGTCTTTTAAAATTAATACATAATATATAGACCACGAACTTACGACGAACACGCACAATATAACCCAAGTACTTACTTAAGTTTTCTTTATTAATTTCTAAAATGTACGGAAACAGCTACTTCATGATACATGTATTTTAGGAAAATATCGAGGTCTAGCCAAATCCGTAGCTAAGACTGGTAAAGCGGACCCCAGACTCCGAGCTGAAAAAGCTTCGGATGCGACTGAGAATTAACGCTAGGAGGAAGAAGATAATTTCCTTAGAACAGGACCCAAAAATATTGTCTTTAAAAAAATATTTTGGATTAGTATATCCCCAACTTTTTAGTTTGACATTTTAGGCGCTTGTGGTTAGACACGAAATCGAACCACTATGTTATAAATGTACCAACGAATTCGTGAAACGGCCAAAATCGGAACTACGTTTGTCACTGTCAAATGCATACTATTTTATTGAACATCTAAATAAATTTGACAACACTGAGAAGACAGTGTCGCCACTTTTGACTTCACTTTTTTGTTGGTATGCCTATTGTGTATGTGTGAACTGTCATCACGCATCAAAGAGACGTGCTCTCTCGCCAAAAGCCCGTGGGCGACTGACGTTCGAAGGAATCTACACAGATCCCTGCAAAATTGTATGGGAAATTTGCACACATAGTTATTTTTATTGATATGCGACATCATAACAGTTATTTACAATTAATAAAATGTATTCAGCGGCAAGTATAGCTCTTTATCTACTTATATACATATTTATTTCTTAAGAAAATTATAACTTCACGCGAAAACTGTGCCAGGCAAATGACACAGTTTTACGCGTTTTTCAATAACTTTGGAGTCTTTTTTTGGATTAATTACTAAATTTATCATCAAATAAGTTATTTCGGCCCCTTCAAGAACTCTTTGACTTTCAAACCGACTCCAGTTCATCGCTAATATCATACATTTTCTGTCATGATTTCCTTCGGGTTCGAGCGCTGTTTCGCGTAGCCTGTCCTTAAGGTGAACTTGTATCTAAGTAAAGGTGGTGTATACTGTATACCTACTTATCTGTGTACACTTTCAATTGAAATCGGTTTAAATTATATCTACATACTAGTATTTTTCCACTAGCCAACAGACGTATAAATGATATGATTATGATAAATCCACGATAGATTGAAACTAAACATTTATGGGATCGAATATATAACCGGTTTCAGTATGATTTCAAGGTGACTTTAAAAAGGTTTATTTAGAAAAAAACTGAATAGTAAGTTACTAGTGCTCTTTTTATGTAATAAATATTAGTAACCGAAACCATACTAATATTCTCATTACCCGTCCAGCTAAGATAAATTGCTTGTGCTAGGAGTGGGTTTACGGTAGTGTAATTACCAGGATTCGAACCAGGGATCTCGCGATCGTACGACCGGCTCCTTAACCATTCAACTATCAACGCTTCGTTGTTTAAGAGAAGTTAAAAGGTAATAAGTACAAACAAGTCCTTTCCACAGGAGATGTGCTATGCAGCTATGAAACAAAGATGTAAAAGCTAAGCTATTAAAATATGTGACCGTTTCCACTGTGCTATTCTATGTAGCGTAGCGTAGCGAGTAAGTTATGCTATGGAACATCCTACAAATATTCAAAATTTGAATCTATTCCCAGTCCATTGCACGCATCTTCACTACATATTATAAAACAAAGTCGCTGTCGCTGTCTGTCCGTCCCTATGTATGCTTAAATCTTCAAAAGTACGCAACGGATTTAGAAGCGGTTTTTTTTAATAGATAGAGTGATTCAAGAGGAAGGTTTATATGTATAACACATGCATAATATTGTAGAGAAACACTGATAAATTTAGAGATAATACCACGCGGGCGGAAAATATAGCGGTGCGAAGTTCGCCGGGTCAGCTAGTTCTTTATAAAAACATAGATAGCTGAATCCCTTTCCACCAGTGCTATGCTATGTGAACCAATGAATATGATTGGTGGATATCAAACGCATGCAGCGTAGCATAGCACATCTCCAGTGGAAAGGCAGCCTTAGCCTTAACTAACAACTTAGTAGACATTTTAAGCTACAATTTAAGCTTGGCTAATTTATACTTTGAATTGTTCCAAGAGATTACGCTTACGAAGGGGTTTCGTAACAATTCCAGATAAAGCTTTATAATTTCTGTTGTGGCGGGTGCTTATCGATCCTATAGTTTGTCCGAGCGAAACTTATGGAATATGAGGGTACTTGCGGTAACATGGTATGCGGGTATTTCGAGAAAGAGAGATTGGCAGTGCCGCGCGCGCCACCTCTCGACCGCACCAGTCTCGCTTCGACATTCGTATTAATTGGAGGTCTCAGCAGCTCACCGCATCACGAGCATATTATAGTGCAAGTGCTACAAGCATCCCGACACCTGGACCAGTTGGTGGCCACCAACAAATCACCAAAGGAGCAGCGCGCGGTAAGTGACTTCTCTTTACCCGTGTACCTAAGTGTTGTAGTGTGCCCATATTGTTCCTTGGGGATTGCTACGGATAGACGAGTTGGATCGATACGCACTCCACGTATTCATCGTAATTGTACTCCATCCCGCTAAAAAGGGGGCAATTATCGTACACATTGCCACCCCATTTAATGGTCCTTTCGAACCTAGGATAGGTTATCAGCTACATACCTACTTAGTGCATAAAATTTCCCAACCGCGTTTATTAAATTCCGCATTTAATAAAAAATTTCATATTGATTAATATAGAAATTTTCTACCCGCATTATAAATTTCGCATTTAAGCAAAAATTTCATATTATTTTATTTAATATCAAATTAAATTATTTAGTACCTAATCCAATTCTAATTTTAAAATGCCCACTGCTAAACTTCAAAGCAAGCTATTACAGCTAACGGCTAAAAAAGAAGCGATTTTCGTACGAATTAATCGGATATATATATTATGCAAAAATATTTCCAATTATGATTCCCGTTCTAATGAACTATTCCTTTCGCAATCTGAATCCGTTACTGAGCAATACAGCAGATTTGAAGAAATAGTTGATGAAATTAATGAGGTAAAATTTGCAATTGATGGTACCCCGCCAGACTATTCCAGCTTGAGCTCTATTGAGGACTTATATTCCACGATCAAATATAAGCGGAATCTCATTAGGTCAAATAATACAACGGCATCTACAGCCGATAATAAAAAATCTAAGATACACTTGCCGCCAATTCCCATACGTACCTTTGACGGAAAGACAGAGAACTGGCCAATATTTTTTGAGATATTTCGTAGTAATGTGCACCTTAATGCCGATCTCATGGATGCACAGCGCGTACAATACCTAATAAGCAATTTAACGCACGATGCGTTAAAAATAACGGCAGGTATTGTTCCATCGGGGGATACCTATAGGATACTTTGGGATAGTCTTGTAAAAAAGTATCAGGACAATCGCAGTTTAGGTGAGCATTACCTTAATAACATTTTTAATATTAAAGGTTGCACCGGTAATGCTATCAGTTTGAATAACTATATAGAAAAATATTCGGCGTCTGTCGCGGCATTGAAACAATTAGACATACCTGACTTATTAGATTTTATTCTATTATATTGTGGGTTGCGAAAGCTTGATTCGCAAACAATACAGCAATTTGAAAATAGCGTAAGCAAGAAGGAATTCCCTTCTTACCTAGAATTAATCTCATTTATACAGGATTATGTCAAAGTACTTGAAAGGTCGAATAAAAATAATTCACAAGTCGAGCCGCGCGCAAGAGCTAGTGTTAGTAATTCTAAAGCTTTCATCGCGAGTAACGAACCGGTTTCCGAGACGGCTTCAATGTGTCCTTTGTGCAATATAGATAGGCATCCGCTGTTTAATTGTTTACATTTTAAAAACTTAGAATCACCGCAAGCCCGGTTTGACTTTATTAAATCGAAACGTGGTTGTGTGAACTGTCTGAGCCTATCTCATTCCATAACCAAATGTAAATCGCGTAATGTTTGCAAGTATTGTAAAAAGCAACATCATTCGTTATTGCATTTTTCAAATGATAATAATACGGATTCCTCGAGCAAGAAGCGGTCCGCGCCCGCGGCGCAGCCGGTTCGAATCCAGGCCGCTGAAAAAGATGACACATTAGACAAGACACAATCGATTGCCTTGACGTCCGGTAGCCATCCACATAATTACACTATACTGCTAGCTACCGCTCAAGTATACGCGCATTGTAATAATCGAGATAAAAATCGAATGACGCTTAGATGTTTGATTGATAACGGATCTCAAAATAATTTGATTACCATGGATTGTTGTAAGCGTTTGAACATTCCGGTTATTAAGTTGTGTAATTCGTCGTTGCAAGGTGTTGGTATGACCACGCGACCCGTACATGGATTTATTCATTTTACAATTGAGTCTCGAATTAATCCTAACAATAGATATTATATTCATGCGCTGGTAGTTGACTGCATTACGGACAAACTACCCTCTAATTACATTAAAATAAATGATGATTTGTCCTACTTGAATAATTTACCGCTTGCCGATTTAACCTGGAATTTACCGGGAGAAATTGATTTAGTTCTTGGTGTTCAACTATTTCCGTATATTTACTTGGGAGATAGGGTCGATTCGGGTAATCGCGCACCGCCCGCCATATTGACTAGTTTCGGTTACGTACTCATGGGGGACATTCCATGTCTAAATGATACGAAACCTACCTCTTCGTCATTTACCTCGCTTACTGATATTGATTCGAGTTTGCAAAGATTTTTCGAATTAGAGGAAATCCCAACACAACGAATCATCAGTCCAGAAGACTTGGAATGCGAAAATAGCTTTAATTCTTCAGTTTTATTTAGGGACGGTAGATATTTTATCGATTTACCTTTCTCACGAGACCCTTCTGAGCTAGGCAATTCTCGCGGAGTGGCTCATCGGCGTCTGCTTGCGCTCGAGCGAAAATTTGCTCAAGTACCTACCCTACGCGAAAATTATAGTAAGACCATCGCCGATTATATAGCTCAGGGTTACTTGGCTGAGGTACCTGATAATGAATTAACTGAGGAAGGCTACTACATGCCGCATCACGCCGTTATTAGGCCGGATAAGGACACCATTCGGGTGGTCTTAGACGCTAGTGCGAAAACTCACTCAGGGTTGTCACTCAATGATATTTTGCATGTCGGACCTAATTTACAGGCCGATTTATTTTTATTATTACTTGATTTTCGCACGTTCCCGGTAGCTATGACCGCAGACATTAAACAGATGTTTTTGAGGGTAGGTGTAAATGAGCACCATAGGAAATACTTACGAATTTTATTTCGTTTCAATAAAACCGAACAGGTACGCACCTTTAGTTTCAAGCATTTACCTTTCGGATTAAAGCCCAGTCCGTATTTAGCTATGCGCACTTTACGTCATTTAGCGGGTGAGCATAGTGACCGCTTCCCTGAGGCTTCTAAATTAATAGAAACTCAGTTTTACATGGATGATTATGTTTATTCAGTTCCCGATATACCTTTGGCAAAGGAATTATCTCGCGAACTAATTGACTTACTTAAAATAGGTTCATTTGATCTAATCAAATGGGCAAGTAATAAGCCCGCTGTATTAGAGACGTTGCCTGAATCTCATCGCTCGCCGGTATGTTTCTCGCCGGTAGACAACAATTCAAATAATTTCAAGATCCTTGGCTTATCCTGGGAACCCGCTGACGATCGATTTTTTCTGACTACCGTCATAATGGAAAATAAATGTACGAAACGTACCATTTTATCGCTGGTAGCCCGCTTGTTTGACGTGCTGGGTCTTGTGGCTCCGGTCGTTTTGTACGCTAAAATCCTCATCAAGGAACTTTGGTTGGCTAAAATAGATTGGGATGAGGAACCTCCGGCACATATCGTCAGTCGCTTCACCGCATTTACCCGGGATTTTACGGCACTCTCTTCTTTAAAAATACCGCGACATATTGGAGTTTTTAAGGACTCTGTGGTAAATATTGTAGCCTTTTGCGACGCCAGCTTCAGTGGTTATGGTTGTTGTATCTATCTACACATAACTGACCCTGATGGTAATATCACTGTCCGACTCCTATGTGCTAAGTCTAAAGTTTCCCCCGCCAAGATTACGACGCTGGCGCGATTGGAACTTGTCGCAGCTTTGCTTCTATCCAAGCTTGTTCGCGTGGTTAAAGAGAAGCTTTCCGTTCGCGTACCTATTCAGGGTGTTTACGCTTTTTCGGATTCCACCATAGCTCTCTCGTGGATTCACTCATCTCCCCATAGATGGTCTGTTTTCGTAAGCAACCGTATCGCTAGAATTCATGAAAATTTACCTGCGGCTTGTTTTACCCACGTATCGGGGAAAACGAACCCTAGCGATTGTCTTTCACGTGGAATGCTGCCATCGGATTTGATTGCACATTCGCTCTGGTGGGACGGCCCTACTTGGCTTCATCAGCCGATAAATGTATGGCCCTTAAAATTCATCCTAACTGAGTGCGATACATTACCAGAGTTGAAATCCAAGGCATTTGTGACCGAAACTTCAAAGGCTGAACCGCATGCTTTAGCTGCCATAGCTGATCGCATCAGCTCATGGAATAAGCTATTGCGTACATTCATTTGTATTCTTAAATTTACGAATAGATTAGGTAGTCAGGACTCTATTCAAAATATTCAAACCGCTGAAAAATTTGTTATTCGAATTGTTCAAAGTATCCATTTCTCTAATGAGGTGAACCTGATTAAGGCCGGCGAACTCCCCTCTAAAAAATTACGCAATCTGTCTGTTTTTCTGGACGATTACGGAATCCTACGAATCGGGGGTAGACTTTCAAAGTCTGACCTACCCTACGAAGCTAAACATCCCGCACTACTACCTAAACTTGACCGTGTAGTTGATTTAATAATTGATCACTACCATAATACGTACTGTCATACGGGCCCTGGACTATTGATGTCCATTATTAGGCAACGGTTTTGGATACTGGATGGTAGGACCGTTATTCGTTCGCGCTGCCGCAAATGCAACACTTGCTTTCATTTAAATCCTGTGCACCCGACGCCCAAAATGGCTGATCTGCCTGGATACCGGGTCCGCGATGCCAAGGCCTTTGTGCATACTGGGGTGGATTTAGCTGGTCCTATTGCGTATGTACCTACTCGCCGCAGAGGACAACGCTCGCAGAAGGTCTATATATGTCTATTTATATGCTTGGTCACTAAGGCCATACATATAGAACTCGTTTCGGATCTCACCTCAGAAGCTTTTCTTTCCGCTTTCAAAAGATTTATTGCGCGCCGGGGTCCAGTGTCCGTTATGTACTCGGACAATGGTACAAATTTTATAGGTGCGAAAGCACAGCTAAATGAAATATACTCATTTTTATTAAATTCAGCTGTTCAGTCGGACATTAAGCGGGAACTACTCAAAACTCAAATTAAGTGGACTATGATCCCACCGCGAGCTCCACACTTCGGAGGTCTGTGGGAGTCCAATATTAAAAGCGTTAAGACTCATTTGTTCCGAGTCATTGGTAAGCAGCTTCTCACGTATGAGGAACTTTTGACAGTATTGGTGCAGATAGAATGCCTTTTGAATTCGCGACCGCTTAGTGTTTTGTCATCGGACCCACACCCCGAGGTGCTCACACCGGCACATTTTTTAATGTCCAGTCCGCTTACATACTTGCCTTCTTCTGAACTGACAGAGGAAGGTATTAATCTAAAAAACCGCAAGAGGCTTCTGGATCAGTTGGTATTGGGTTATTGGAAAAAATGGCGCGTGGAATACTTAAATACGTTACAAACTCGACAGAAGTGGTGTACGCCTGATCGTCCGATAGAGATCGGCATTATTGTCCTCTTGGGTCAAGATAACGTACCACCTTTATCGTGGCCACTCGGCATTATAACCGAAGTTTTCCCGGGTACAGATGGCATAGTTCGAGTCGCGTCTGTCAAAACCGCGTCCGGAATTTATAAACGTCCTGTAACTAAGCTGTATCCGTTGCCAACCCAATAAAATTTATTTAAATTTCCTTAATACTTATTTTTCAACCGCATTTTAATTTAATATTTATTTAAATAATTTCGTGATTAAGCCTCAATCGGTCTCCCTATGGGTATCTGCTTGGGTTATAATAATAATATCCATTTTACGCTATTTACTGTTTCATCTGCTGTAACGGTTCATTAATGTTATCAGAGTTCCTTACATTTATGAAACTTAACCGCTTAGATCGGAATTACCTCATTACCTAGCTCCCCCTATTTAGCTATGGACCTTGTCAAGGCGGGGAGCGTGTTGTGGCGGGTGCTTATCGATCCTATAGTTTGTCCGAGCGAAACTTATGGAATATGAGGGTACTTGCGGTAACATGGTATGCGGGTATTTCGAGAAAGAGAGATTGGCAGTGCCGCGCGCGCCACCTCTCGACCGCACCAGTCTCGCTTCGACATTCGTATTAATTGGAGGTCTCAGCAGCTCACCGCATCACGAGCATTATTATAGTGCAAGTGCTACAAGCATCCCGACACCTGGACCAGTTGGTGGCCACCAACAAATCACCAAAGGAGCAGCGCGCGGTAAGTGACTTCTCTTTACCCGTGTACCTAAGTGTTGTAGTGTGCCCATATTGTTCCTTAGGGATTGCTTCGGATAGACAAGTTGGATCGATACGCACTCCACGTATTCATCGTAATTGTACTCCACCCCGCGAAAAAGGGGGCAATTATCGTACACATTGCCACCCCAATTTCTTTGAACGAAATCCTAATCCATCTCTAAAGTAACGTCGTCATAATATCAGCGATGTGTTAGTGAAAATCCTGCCAAAAGATGCACAGCCATTTCGGAGATTAATCGGAACAAATAGAAACACAGATAAAATTTAAAAAAAATCTTCAATCCTTTCTTTCTTTCTTAATTCTTTATTGCACACATATAGTACAGAGACATAAAGAAAATTACAAGAAATATGTACAAAGGCGAGCTTAACTCAATATGAGTTCTCTACCAGCAATCCCTAGAGTAGCTGAGAAGTAGTTATATAATCTTATTATGTGATTGTACATAATAATAATATAATAACAAACAAATTCTTCACAATTTTATTTGTATAGAAGAAAGATTCTATGACATAGAATGGATATCCCTTTCACATGTATTCTATGTGACATACCTGTGAATAAGCCCTGAACAAGCTTAAATTCAACATTCTTTGAGAACCGTCAGCCTTTGTGCCATCAATCATCAATCCTGACTGACCTCAGTCGCCTGTCAGATACGAAGCTGAATCCAATATTACGATATTCACGTTCTACCTGTTTTTAAACTAATTCAAAATCTCGATTCATCGGTATTAAAAAAGAAAATGTTCGTGGATAAATATCTCTTTAGTATAGAAATATTAGCTCTTATTAAACTCACTGCTTTTCCTTCATACTATGTACTATGTACTACTGTATACAGGGTGTAATCGTTAAGTGTGTCCAGATGATTATTCCGTAACTATTACAGATATCAAAAAACTTTAAACTGATATCGAAAGTACGTAACCTAATGAGTAAAATGACATCAATAACTTTTTAAAAATCAAACGAGAGGTATCTAACATTTTGACATTAAACACTCCCATACATTTAGTATGACATTAGTAGAAAGGTTTTAGTGTCCTTATTTTAAAAGAATATTTTAGCTTAGTACTGATATTAAAGGAAACTGTTTATCAACCTTACAGAGTAATAAAACTATATTTTAATTGAATAATATTTATTTCTTAGTAAGTACAAAATTTTGTATTCAAAGCAGATGTCCGAAGTGACGTCATTGTTGTGCGATACAATGACGAGCTCTACTTACAGTTTCTAAATGAACTTTCCTTAACATTTGCGTAGTAATTAAAGCAATTGCACGACGTACACGATTCTGTAACTCTTCTAGGCTGTGCATTCTCTCAGCGTACACTTTGTCTTTGATAAATTCCCATAGGAAGAAATCACAGGGCGTGAGATCCGGGGATCTGGCAGGCCAAAGGGTTGCGCTGTTATTGGCTATTAAACCATCAAATTTGAAGTGGTAAGATAATTAATCTACACGTATCTACTTGAAAATCATCCTTGTCATATCATACGTAATCATAAAATATGATTAAGGTAAAATGAGTACTAGACCACTTAAAATAAGGAACCTAAAATGTTTTGACTATGATCTAATACTAAATGTATGGGAGTGTTTAATGTCAAAATGTTAGATACCTCTCGTTTAATTTTTAAAAAGTTATTGATGTCATTTTACTCATTAGGTTACGTACTTTCGATATCAGTTTAAAGTTTTTTGATATCTGTACTTAATAGTTACGGAATAATCGCCTGGACACACTTAACGATTACACCCTGTATACCTGTTTATATGTTGTAGTGGTATATGTTTATAAAACTTTATTTTATTTTACTTTATCTGTACATCTCTCTCTTTTTGTTTTTAATATACCTTGTAGGTATCTAGGTTTTTGCTAATTACGACTTATATTTTGTTTTTATCACATTAAGTTATGATTCCGAAGACGACCGCATACGACAATATTGCCGACGCATGCAGCACATACAGCGTACCCATTACTTGTCAAACTCCGATACGGATAAAGAGGACTATTTGAGAAGCCGCAATGAATTACGCGTAACTGCTGTGTACGCCTGCAGTTGTCGTATGTGATCGGCTTCGGAATCATACCTTTAGTGTCCACCCCAAGGTTGCCTGGAAGAAGATAAATCATCAAACTCTTCATTTTGTTGCATAACGATAAATTTTTGCTGCATAGCAAACTAGTTGTGCGCTCTGGCTTCCCCTCAATCCAATTGTAGCATTTTACCCATAGACTTGCACGATGTTGGAAAGTAATATTTTACAAAAGTTTGTTGGAAGCAAGTTTTTCTTAAGAAAAAGTTGCATAAAAATAGAACATAAAAACAACACAGCGGGTCATCGACCTCAGAATATTACCTAACTCTTCAAAAATTCATTTGCGTCGGTGGTCTGCGACAAAAAACTGCAATTTCCTAAAATACTTCCACGGATTATAGACTCTATTCAAGCGTAATAGATATCAAAATTTGTTTGACAGAGAGACAAGTTGGATCGTTTATACGTCGTAGAAATGGGACAAGTTCTTAGATAATATCTATTTGATGTCTCGACCATCGCATTAGGTACGTTTAGTATCATTTGTATAATTAGGAACTGGGCAGACTTGAAAAAGTTATAAAATGTTTTAAATGCAGAGTTGTTGTTAAATTATGTAAGTTACACAGCTCAATGTAGACCCTAAGTATAGCTTATTTGTGAAATATTCTAATCTAGAAATATATTTCGTATAGTCTAGTAAAGTATATTTTTCTGTAAATACAATGATAGGAGTATTATTTTATTCCATACTAGCTGGTGCCCTCGGCTCCGCCCGCGTGGATGTAAGTTATCGTGACCAAACGTAGCCTATGTGCTATTCTGATGTATAACCTGTATTATTGTAAAGTTTCAATAAAATCCATTCAGTAGTTTTTTATGTGAAAGAGTAACAAACATCCATACATATTTATAACCCGCGCCACGTATCTTGGACCTAAATCGTAAGACATACGAGGCTCTGGCGCCCGCGGATTGTTTTGTAAATAGTCTATTCTTGATGAATTTGAGTTTGTCTACCGCAGTAGCATCCCGTGCTATCCTCAAAAGACACCCAAGAAATGTGTACTGCGCGTATAGGTTACATTTTGAGCACATTATAGGTCCAAGATACGCGGTGCGGGTTATACAAACTTTCGGTTTATAATATTAGTAGGATTTACAGAGGAAAAATGTATCTAAAGTACAAGCTAAAAGTCAGTGAGTTCGCGTGTAGTTGAGCAAACTCGCTCCGTGACATTAAGCTTTTTTACAATCGGCTTTTAAGTATCCGATTGTATTGCTTACTCACTCAAACAGCTCACAAACACCCAAAACTTAGAAATTTGACTAACATCTTATTTTGTATTTATAATCATAAGATCATAACGTAAGTTTCATGAGCATAGTGATAAGATTTTTCCCGCCGTTTAATTAATTATAATTACACAAGGAAATACTTCCGATACACATTGAAGAGTCATGGTCTAAAAGTTCACTTTTTTTTTTCATGAAAATCAACGCACGCACACACACGGCTCAATTAACGAACTGCCTTTGATGGATGAAACGTTGACAAAATATATTGCATTTTCAATATGATACCGGTACTCATTAAATCCAGTAGGGTGGGCCCGGCATGCGAGTTATAAATTCGGTATTTCGTTTAACGCATTCCGTTTATTCGAAACTTGTGTCATACATAACATACTTTAAGCTTTTCAGCTTTCAAGTGAAAATTTTGGAAGTGAGCAGAGAGAGAGAGCGGAACAACATAACTGAAATTGCGATTTGGATGAAGAAGATAGAACGAACTAAAAATTCAGCGAATAAATATCGTGTGTCAGTCTACGTAGCTTTAAGTAATACCTGCTTAGTGTAACTGGATTATTGAAATTTCACCCTACCTACCTACATTTCAAGTCTATATTGTACTATATACTCTATATTGCAATCTGGCTGATGAAAACTTAGGATACGATGGAGCTGGCATGGCTACTTTGGTAAAAAGCTCCTAAATAAATGTAGATAAAAAAACTTAGCTTTCCAAAGACTGCCGTATTGTGCTACGAAAGTTGGTCAGATTGCGTTTTGTGATTCCTGCAATCACAAACATACATACAAACATACATTAAGCTTGTAATTGCAGGATCGTAAAATGACATAAGTGGTTAAGTCTACCCTCCTAGACAAGTGACAATTCGTAGGCCGGCGTATTGTAGAATGACGAATGTATGGGATTTGACGTTTATGACATGCGTTGACGACTCATATTCGTCAAATCTCCTATATTTCTTAATTTTATTCTACAATATGCCAATAGGGGGGCTGACAAGCCCCCCTAGACAAGTGGCAATTCGTTCCTCGGCGTATCATGGAATAGAATGACGAATGTATAGGATTTGATGTTTTTGACATTCGTTGACGCCTGTCATATACGTCAAATCCCATATATATGGCATTCAATTCTACAAAACGCCGGCCGACGAATTGCCACTTCTCTAGAGGGGCAGTAGACCTTTCGTAACACAATATAGGAGAATTAAAGTCTTTTGAGAGCCGCGAACAATGTCATGCAATATTTATTTAACTACGCAAAAAGAAAGGAAAAATTATCATTAGACGCAAGGGCGAGATGGTTTTTTGTACCATGCATCATCTCTACAATCTTAAGCCTCTCATGTATAATCAAAATGTTCTTACAAACCGATTAAAGTTTCATTTACCTGAATGCCCGTAGCGGTTAGTAGACACGTGTGACGGCCTGGAGCCGACAGCTTAACGTGTTCCTCTCAGGAACAGAGGTTTTGCGGTGTCCGGAATGTAATTCAATAGAAATATGGCGTGATACTCAACATGGGTCACTACAAAAACAACTATAGATATTGCAGTTCTTTTCGACTGTTACATAAAATATGTAGTATGTAGTTTAAGCTGTCGCCAAAAAATAGGGGTTTTCCATAAAAAAATTTGGCAGTAAATCAACTACATATTTTGCTATCAAACCCTATGTGGTCTCGAACAACGTCGAGGGGCATTTTATGTGCTGCAGATAGAATAAATGCATTTTTCTTTCTTCTTTCATTACGTATCTCTCCTACCTTCCTTCCTTCCTTCATCTCTTTATCAAAAGTATCTACCTACCTAATTATTCATACCTATTTAGTCATATCGGGGCGCGTAGTGTCGTATTCTGAGGACAATAATCGATAAGTTTGGCGATAAATCTTCGATTGCGTACCAAAAATATATTTTCCCATAAAATGTATCTAAAGCCCAAAAAGTTGAGGCGAAATTGGCATAGATAGGAACGACGAATACGGAAAAATTCAAAACTATAGACGTTTTTCTAGAATAGGTACTATTATTATTTGAATATCGTGATCATGTATGTCAACATTATTAAAATCCTCCAGGGAGAAAAAAAACTACAAATACACAGCTGACCGTAATCTTAATGAAACCAACACCAAAACGTTCGGGAATAGCACCAAAATTTACTTTTTCCTCGTGTTATCTTACAAATTACCTTCATTTTAGGGGAAAAAATAATGAATACGTTTGTATACACCGCATTTGATATGCATAACGAGCATACTTTGTACAGGATGCCGTCAAAAATTCCCCTTTAAAAGTAAGTTGATCCATTCTGTATATAAGCTTACCCTTTGCAAGTTTTCTCTTTGAGAATTACGTTACCTGAGAGATGATGAACATTCTTAAGAAAGAGGGATGAGTTTGAAAAGTTGATCTACTTCAACTATATCAGGTATTATTTTTTATACATACACTCACGCCCGTAAACTCTCAAAGGGGCATGCAGAGGTGTATTAACATCCACATTTCGCCAATGCCAGAATCTATTGTCGTAAAGCAGACACTTAGATACAAGCTGTATGCCTACTGTCGGATGGAAAACAGCCCTATGCCTAAATCGCCCTCTATGACACCCACGGGAAGAGATGGGGTGGCCCTATTCTTCTCCACCGGGAACCTACACAGCTTTAATAAATAGCCAATATTTGCCATAGATTAAATTCAAACAGCAATAGGCAACCAATTAGTAGCTAGTATGACTGAATTTATAAATAATACAACTGACTGTATGCTTCTTTTCATTTTTTACCTGAAGGGTAAAAACAGACCCTTTTTTACCTGAAGGGTAAAAACGGACCCTAATATTGAGACTCGACTGTCCAGTGTCCATGTCTGTCTGCAACCGGGCTGTATCTCATGTATAGTTACAGTTAAAATATTCACAGATAATTTATTTCTGTTGCCGCCGCGCTATAACAAATACTAATAACCGAATTATTTAAGGGCGGCTTCCATACACCAAACCTGATTTGTTTTCTGTTTGTTTAATGTTGCCAAGGTTATAATATAGCATCTAATGTTGTTAGAAAATGGATACGGAACCCTTCGTGCATGAATCCGACTTGCATTTGGCCAACACTAACAACAATAAATACATGACCCTAAAATACATAGTCGACACCAAAACAAATGTTGGCTATTGGCTGAAATGGCAAAAGTTCAAAGCTATCTCAAAAATAATATTTTAAGATCTGCTGCCGTCTCTTTCTGTGCCAAAACCAAACTTACTCGATAGGTTCCGCTGTTCCGACATTAGTGCCGAACGCTAAAAATAACTAGGGTGTTTTATGTGACGGGGGCGGCAAACGGGGAATACCGGATCGATTCCAGAACGTACATCTGCACGGGATTTCCAAAGGTCGGTAAAAATGTATTTATGATTTCACCGGTACTTTCTGTAGTAGAAGAAAACTACATACTGGATTTTCGGGTATTGATAATGGTAATTTCAGTAGGTACTGTTATGATGAGGGGGGCGAGTGGGGTGCTTTTCAGGAAGTACTGATTCGAAATGAAAATTTATTTTTGTGTTGAATAGTCCGTTTATCGACGTAGGTTTTAAGCTATATATCATCAATACTCAAGAGAGCGGGGCAGTGATTATAAATGTCAACAAATCTAGCAGGTTTCCATAAATTGTTTGAAGATTAAAAAATTATGGGTTCAAAGGGGTGATATGAGGTTTCAAAATATGCCACTGGCGAAGCCGAGGCTTGTCAGCTAGTGTAGAGTGTGACATAACCCAAATTTCAACTCCAAGTATTCGTGTTTCCCTCCTCCTACAGTCCCGGGTCCTTTAAGCGGGGCGTGAAAAAGCATCTAATGAGGCCGTCAAGCTGAGTGCCACCATTGTAACATGGCACGTGTCTATAACGTTGACCCTCTTTTCCGAGACTTTGCCTTCAGTTTACCATCAGGTACGAGGTGAAGTCAAATCGATGTGTTCTATATAAAAGCAGCAAATAACACAAAATCCTCAAACATACATTTTCTCCATTCTCCTTCATGTTTTAATACGTTTAACAGAGTACATTCCGTACCGTTCGCAGACGGCAGACTACCCTTTAACAAAAACAACTCAACTGTGAAAGAGCGCGAATGTTTCCATTAAAACTCCTAGTAAATATTTTTGCATCAAAAGCGCCAGCATTCCTCGCTGCTGTCGGCATACCGTTCCCGGTTCGTGTTGCATTTTGTGCTTGGATAGAGAGAGCTTTGTATGTAATATCTCGATTATAGCAAGTAAATAAATCGATGATATCTGTGGCATAGTGATATGTAGTATATTCGATTGCTACGTTGGAGGTCTTGGGTTCGATTTTGTTTTTTATATGATTTTGCCCGCGGCTCCACCCGCGTGGATGTCGGTTATCGCGACCAAACATAGCCTATGTCCTTTCTCAAGGTCTAATCTACCCCTATACCAAATTTCATCAAAATCGGTTCAGTGGTTTAGGCGTGAAAGCGTAACAGACAGACAGACAGACAGACAGAGTTACTTTCGCATTTATAATATTAGTATGGATTAGTATGGAAGTATGGATTTGAGTTGAAATTTGAAGTATTCTATATGACATTTGCATTGGTCTGGGGTGTTCCTATGTATACAAATATTTGTACCGAGCGGGTATCGAACCCGTGTCACTGCGTAGCAGAGTAGCAGTCGGGATATAATCCGATAAACAATTTTAATTCAATGTGTAATATTTCCAACAACACTTATAAACAAGGGCGTTCATAAAATCGACTACAAAGTTAAAATACTAGGTCATAAAAAGGTACCAGCCAGTTTAATAGCCCCAGTGCAACGGTACCATAACAACTATAACTCTATCTATACGTATTGAACAGCTCCATTCAGACGTACAGTCGGCATACTGATCATTGGCCTGTGTTCATTGGCGAATACTTTGTATGTGTGAATGTTCGTTGCAAGAACTAGTACTACACGTCTAAAAATAACCTTACGAGATCCGTTGTAACGGATATCTTGAATGTCATTCAATGCAATTGGAAGATTCCTTCACCTTTTTTTCCCTTCGCAAAATCCCTTCGTCGAAGTCAAGGGAGGTTTACATCGGACTTGCACAGACTAAAAACCACGCTGTCTGTGGTTCGTTGATTGCCAGAGGTGAGATTGACTGAGACATTTATCTCTCGCACCCCGGCCGACCCAGGGCCATCTTTTTCGAACTGACCCTTCTTCCTTCTTGTATCATCAGTATCCTTGCGAGTGCTGTCTAAACTGCCAGTCTGGAGTTGTGGTTGTACAGGTCGCCCATATTGACGCCATTAGGGTCGGCAGCACGAGTGTGACTGTGGCCGTGTGCTTGTCTGCATCCGTCTTAACTTAACGACTATTAACAGCCGAGACCGAGTTTTAAAGAGTCCTTTGAAGCACATAAGTGTTTAAATATCCTAATACCATTAAGCCCATCCAAATGGCAACCGCACCTAGGACCCAACAATTCAACTCACGATTTTCACCTTTCAAATCAACTCGATAGTTTTGTAAGTTACTGACATGTCATGTCCTTTTTCCAAAACATCACCGAATAAACCAAGGCTGAGGCACAAATAAGGATTTCATACTCATTCGTTCTATTTACCAAAAATATCTCAACATTTTTTGCTATCCAATACATCATCTCAACACGTGTCTGATGCTTACCTCGAGAGCTAAAAGCTATTTTATGAAAATACGTTAGTATCCATGAACCTATATCAAATTCGGTAGATAAGTGAGGACGTGAGCGTGTCTGAAAATCATTTAGCCTTTAATAAATATGTAAATTGAAACCCTCGTACCTTTAAACTAAACATATATTACGTAGATATCCTAAATTCACACATAATAGGTAAATAGATGGGCTGCCTATTGTCCTGTAGTTGGTATAGACATTTTGCAGGACACAATGCTGGCATGAATGGGCTGGCTCGACCAGTGAAGGCACCACTTCTTCCTCTGAGATAGGAAACAAAATCCCTCGCCACCAAACGCCACGATAACCTCTTCCCATTAGATGGAATGTTTGCTATTTAAATATTGTAATCTTTTCGTCATAAGGTGTCCCTTTTTTCTAAAGCTAACTGTCCACATACATACTTGCACCATTCCCCCTTAGGAATTAGAAGAGACATCTAAACTGAAGATAGCCCTGGGTTGGTAGGGGTGCGTCTGCGTCTGCGACTGCTAAATCTTACACCCCCTGCATATGAAGGTGTGTGTGTATCCTTAATCGGTTCGAGTTCAACCTAAAAGCCAGCCCACCGTGCCGCGGGAGGGTATCCAAGGAAATTTCCTCACGGAAAAAAGGGGTTAGAGACAGTCCACAAATCCCTTTTGCCCTTCACGCAAAGTTTCTCAACTATAAAAAAAGTTATGTAAACTATAATTTATAGACCCGGATCCAAACAAAAAAATATAATAAATAAAATAATGAAAGCGGATCCTAGAACAACGTGACCGTTATCTAAGTATTTTATCAATTACTTCGTACCATGTGTTTTATCTACAACCGTCTGGTAGTTCGGTATAGCACCGGCGAGATACGATTTTCCCACGCGTTCTTGACCGGTCGTGGCGTAATAATAATTCTTATCTAACAGAATACGCGAGATATTCTCGATATTCGGCAACAATAGCCAGTTAGGTTTTGTGAACACGTAATCTTTTACGAAACCGGTACGAGTGAGCTGTAAGAAAATGTTTTAGGAGTGTTGTTTCGGGTACTTTACTGTCACTGTCTGCTACGCTTTCACGCCTGAACCACTGAACCGATTTTGATGAAATTTGGTACAGAGATAGATTAGATCTTGGGAAAAGACATAGGCTATGTTTAGTCGCTATAACCGACATCCACGCGGGCGAAACCGCGTACAGCTAGTCGAATATATTATCGTAAATATTTCATAATTATGGTAATTTAAGAAGGATGAAGAGGGATGCAAACTTTGTACCCTATTCTAATTACCTATATGACCCCTTTGACGCATCAGGGGTCCGCGATGCTAAGTTGAGAATCAGTAATGTAACCTATCAATACAATATTTGACTGCCTCTGTGGCGTAGCGGTAGTGAACGCGGCTGCTACGCAGGAGGCGCGGGTTCGATCCCCGCTCAGTGCCAATATTTGTATGCATGAATATAAATATTTGCATTGGTCTGGGTGTTTCTATGTATAATATGTATGTATTTACAAAAAAAAAAAAGTATCTAAGTATGTTTATCCGCATTCTAGATTCCATAACACAAGCTAATTAAGCTTACCATGGGTCTAGATAGCGTTGTGTAGAATGTTGTAGAATAGAATATACAGGTTAATATAGGGTGCAAGGGGATCGTTGCTATGACAACCAGACGAAGCTTATAAATGCACTTATATGTATACGGTACGAGGGGTAACGGGATAATATGAAGGGCAAACATGTAGAGGTATAATATTTTTTGGAGATAAAATGTTTGAGGGTTGGAGTTTCATGATAGATGAGGTATACAAGTAGTTAGAATTTTTTAGACCTCTTAGGTGACAGACAAGCATACGGCACACGTGATGGGAAGTGGTTTCCGTGGCCTATGGACGTATGCAACACCAGGAGCGTTACACTTGTACTGCCGACCCTGAAGAACCCCCATATTGTAGTTGCTTGGGAAAACCCCAGCAGAGAGCTCATTCCACAGCTTGAGCGTGGGATGAAGGAAGTTCATACCGAGCAGTGCGCACCGTTCCATTACGGGTGGTTGGAGCCCTAAAAAGTCCAACAGCTGGTCTAATTGCAATACTTCAATATCGCCAATGGGTTGTGGAGGTCATGTGGCAATCGCTTCACGGAAAATTCGAAGATTAGCCAAACCCGCAGTTAGACTGGAAAAAGTGAACCCCACACCGAGGTGAAAGCTTCGATTGCGATTAGGATTAATGCTAGGATGATGAAGAAGTTGTACAATGGGCGGTCTATTCGCAGACTACGATTTTACCCAGACAACCTGTGTAGGAAGGTTAATTTTCATAATAAAATTTTGCCTCGATCTAATGCCAAAAACAATCACGAGATCAAATTTTCTTTCTTGAAAATTGTATAAAGGTGGATGTAGACCAAACGATCATAGAGCTAGAGCTAGAACAAGAGCATTCTTTCTTAATATTTTAGTGTAAATAATACCTTATTTTCAGCGTTTACATAAGAAAGAACAACGAACGAATATTCTGTCGTACGTAGTGACGTGGATGGGACAGAATGAGAATTCGCTCGTCTGATGTATATCAACCTTAACGAGAATACCGTTTTTAACAGTTAATTTGATTTTGACAGATAATCGAATTGCGACAACATCTTTTTATATTAGGGAAATTGACGTTCAAATAGGTTAAGATGAAAGTTTCAAATGTTGTATAACGAATCGATGGCAAATTTCTCGTATTAGCTAGCTAAACATTCGGTATGAGAGCGCTTGTTGGAGCGCGTAATACACGATTCAATTCTGGCTCTGGCACGGTACGATCGATAAATTCTGGTATGCACACAACGTCCTCACTCTCAATATACTCTGATTGCTAATTTTCCAGCACAACGGGGTTATTATCTGATGCGGTAATTAATATACAAGCTAGTCTGAGTATCTACATAGATATCAAATAGGTATTGACTGACAGTACAATGCTCTCGCAATGCCGAACACCACCAAAAGTGGAGAAATATAACGCTACGTGCAGCACCCTGGCCCTCGATTCGTGGTTTTAGCTGAATCGAGGGCCTGAAAGCAAATGGTGACTCAAATATATATGACAATAATAGGTACATGGAGATCAAAAGTAAAATCGGCAAGGCAACTCAGCAGAGCGAACTGAGTTAAAGCTGAGCTACGAGCGCTAAGCTAAATGGTTTAGCGAAATCAGTTTTGCGTGAGTTGGATAAGGATAATGCACGAAGGCGGCTTAGCCACGCATGGCTAATGGTGGGGTAAGGCTAAGATGTATCTTAGCCTATTTTAGCCATTATTGTAACAAAAGAATCAGAGTTTGGTTCAAAACAATTAAAACCCATCTATTAATACCTATTACAAACTGTCTGTTACGATTTCATGCCTAAACCACTGAACCGATTTTGATGAAATTTGGTACAGAGGTTGATTAGACCTTGGGAAAGGACATAGGCTATGTTTGGTCACGATAACTGACATCCACGCGGGCAGAGCCGCGGGCAACAGCTAGTAGCCCATAAACTCAGGCTTACTGACACAAGAGCCCATTATTTCCATCGCACGCCCGGCGAACTGAGACCAAGCGGAGGTAGATTCCATTGACCTTATGACACGCACCAAGTTCTATTATTACGAGTTGTGACGTCATAATGATGTTACGGGTTTCCGTTGACCGCTAGCAGGTTCAATATTGTGTTATGGTTGTGTGAAAAAACATTCAGTGTTAAGGTACCGACAGACTTGAGCATTCGCTTGTAACAGAACACCGAACATTCGCTGTCAAATTTTGTAAAAGTGCTGAGCAATTATCTACTAAGCATACAATGTCCAACACAACGTTGCGGCCGGCCTTGATAGAGGTGTCATTGGTCGATCCAATGACAATCTCTTGCCGAGTTGGATGGCAGCGCTGTATGCTTACAAAATTGTACAGCTGAACAACGAACCGAGCCAAATATAGCTACGAACATTTTCATGATCTTTCTAGTAAACGCTCTAATCGATTTAAATTTACTGTTCCTTTGCGAGAATGCTCGCGAGAACGCACGCACGCACGACAGAATCCTCACTAAAACGCACTCGTTGATTTTTCTGTAATGTAACATTCTTAAGAATGCTCATTACAAGTGAGCAAGTTTATCAGCACCTTTAGGTTTCTACACACTTTATCGTGTTGATTCGATGGAAATATATTTCATTGATTTATTAGAGTTTCGGTTGGCTGGACAAAAAGAAATACAGAAAGCTAGCGGGACTGAAAAGGTACAAGAAGTTAAATAGGTATACGTATCTGGGTACGATAATGATAAAAATAATTGGCTGATTGATCAGACGGTAATCGCGTCCGTAAATCCTACTAATATTATAAAAGTTTGTAAGTATGGATGGAAGTTTGTTACTTTTTAACGTAAAAACTACTGAATTAATGAAACTTTATATATACATCACATTATAGAGTAGACATAGATAACCGACATCCACACGAACGGAGCGGCGAGCAACAAATATTCTAAAATAAAATAAATAATGGTAAGGAGGGTTAAATACTTCCCTTTTGAATTTGCAACTGTTCGAAAGGGTAAAAGCCTCCACTATATGAATAAAAAAACTTATAGTATATGCTGGCACTTATAGCTAGGATTGCCGAGTTTGAAGAAGTCAATTCTTAGCATTATGAGTAGTAGGAAAAAACTCCAGTATACATATATTCATGAGTATAATTTCCTCTTGAAGTCAGCAGTGTAGTGGGTTAGCCATACATCCTAACCGAATAAATCTGTTCAATCTTATTTCGTCCATTCTCTCAATAACTTCGAGACTTCAAGATGGTATTATCGATCATCCGTTCTATTGTAAGACGTAATTACTTTACACTAATAGGCAGGTACACAGAATTGTATGAGTACGTAGTAGACAGTAAGTATAATTACAGATTATTTGAGACTCGTTTTATCTGGGTTTGAAATCGTGTACATAACTAGCTACCTACTCGTGTAATACTCGTAATACAGTTGAGATAAGTATCCGAGGTTATTAATAAATTATTAGTTTAATAAGAAAAGTAGACATTGTTACTTGTTTTCTAATTATAAATTCGTTTACTTTTAATATATCATTACTACAAGTAAATTGGGACAAGGGCAGGCAGATGATAATCAGATGATAATATAACTCTTCTTAACTTGGAATTTTTACTTAAAGTCAGTTTAAAGTTAAATTTTAAAATCCTAGGCAATTTATTTATTTACAAACGAACATTTGGACCCAAAGCAAATGGACGCGGACCATAAGTAGGATTATTGGCTACGAAATACATGTTTTATTTTTCTATTTCTCAAGTTTCAGTATGGAAAAGTCACAATTTGACGTTCAAAATTACAGGTACAGAAAAAAATAATCAAACCTTTGAAGACTTTACGACTAAGTCACACATACCTAGTCGTTATGATATCCGTAATGTACACAATACCTTAATAAATTCATATAGGTACGTAGATAGGCTGAATAACTGCTTTCACTTACCTGAAAAGAGAAAGAAATATAGTTATTATAAGGTAGGCATGTAAAACGGAAAATTACGTTTCTTTGAACCCTCTAAATTCTAAAACATTACACAAACCGATGTAAACCCTAAGTATAGCTTATTGCGTGAAATATTCTAGTCTATAGGCTGACCGCTTGTGTTGCAATTTCATTAGTCGTTAACTCGTACGGTATACAGCATACGGGAAGTCCCCGCAGGCGAGATAACAAGAAATAAAAATGAACAAGGCGATACGTATTCGGGAAACCCCGCATGCTTTATACCGACCGTGATATGAACCAATGAAATTCATCGATCGATCGATCGGTCGTTTAATAACTGGCGACGAACATGGAGGTTCTAGCTACACCCCGTATGCGGTCCCTATCGACTAATGGCGCAATTTCATTAGTCGTTAACTCGTACGGTATATATTCAGCATACGGGAAGTCCCCGCAGGCGAGATAACAACCAATGAAAATGAAAGGCGATACGTGTTCGGGAAACCCCGCATGCTTTATACCGACCGTGATATGGACCAATGAAATTCATCGATCGATCGGTCGTTTAATAACTGGCGACGAACATGGAGGTTCTAGCTACACCCCGCATGCGGTCCCTATCGACTAATGGCGCAATTTCATTAGTCGTTAACTCTTACGGTATACAGCATACGGGAAGTCCCCGCAGGCGAGATAACAACCAATGAAAATGAAAGGCGATACGTGTTCGGGAAACCCCGCATGCTTTATACCGACCGTGATATGGACCAATGAAATGCATCGATCGATCGGTCGTTTAATAACTGGCGACGAATATGGAGGTTCTAGCTACACCCCGCATCGACTAATGAAAACGATTCCCCAAATGCGGGCCCTGCGGCACGCGTTTCAAAAATCTCCCGCACCCCGCATGCGGGCCCTATCGACTAATGAAAATGCGCCATAATGAAAACGATTTCCCGAATGCGGGCCCTGTGGCACGCGTTTCAGAAATTCCCCGCATCCCGAATGCGGGCCCTATCGACTAATGAAAATGCGCCATAACACAGGCATCCGGTACACAGGCGTAGGCGGGAGGTAGCACGAGAGTGGGGACCGCGCACGGGGGCGGTCGTGACTTGGTATACCTACTAAGGCGAAACAAATGAACAAATAAACCTAAAAGCGGTCTAATCTATCTCTGTACCAAATTTCATCAAAATCAGTTTAGTGGTTTAGGCTTGAAAGCGTAACAGACAGACAGAGTTACTTTCGATTTATAGTATTAGTATGGATTAAGGTATTCCTATCAGGAAGGCTTTATAAAGCCTTCCTCAAGTTTGGGCGAAACGGTAAGATAGACCCGGCGAGGAAGGCTACAATCGGCCGGAGCGTTAGGAGGAAAGAAAGGAAGTAAGTAAGTAAATGTACAAAGATATCATACATTTCTTTACATCATACATATCAAGTTACTTGTGAGCCTAATAAAAACATAGCTGAAAAGTTCGAACAAGCCGACAAGCCAAATATATTTAGACGCAAGCCGTAACTTCTTATAGATAAAATCGTTAACCATTCTTGTGTAGTCATCCCTAACGGCCAACTAATGGTCTATTTCTATTATATTATTTTTAGACACAGACCGGCTCATAGGTCCGTAGGGGCGGAGCAACGGGTAACTTGAAAGGAGTTTTTTTATAGGAAAAATGTTTTCAATATGTGTTGTGAATGTGATGCCTGGAATTCGATTTAGGTGTTGCTCAAAGGATCAAAGGGGCACGCGGTGTACCCTGTGCAACGAAAATGGCAAGAGAATTGCCCTTTGGATCAACTTATAACCTGTTAATTTAGACGGCGAGCGGTTTTAGTCGGTTTGAGTTCGACATACCTAAATACTACTGCTGACCAGCAGCGGTGTCAGCACGATAAAAAAAGAAAAGTAGTTTAAATATGGAATTTTATTGTCAATATGGTATCAGATGGATGGATGAACTTTGAGTTAAAGTGTTTTATTTTGCCAAATTGAATTTATAATTTTAGATTTCAAGGACTTCCTTTCGTTTAATTTACCATGTTTCTTAGAGAGATTTGATCCTTATGATTGACACTATCGATTGATGCCATAAAAATACAAAATGTTACTTATTCGGATTTTAGTCGGTTCGATTACCGGGTGTGGCAAGCGAATTTTTAAAATTCTTTGAATGCAGTTTTATTTATTTTAAAAAATAAAATGATGTCTCCTTTAAACAAAATGAGCTAACTTAAGGATTTAAGGTACTTTTCCTCCATGTGGCATCGCCGTGGGACGCCCTGTATAGGATTACAAAGGGATTCCAAAGTGACATTTGCAGTTGGTAGAATGACAGCAGTTCAATTATTGACCTGTTTTAAGAGTTCATGGTATGGGCCCTGTTTTGTAAGACGACATGTCATGGGTCATCGAAATTATCATATTTATTGGGAAGTATCTGAAAGGACAGTTGGTTCGTAGCCGAGGGAACGGCTGCCCACGTAGTACTGGAATGCGAGGCAGTAGCCACCCAACGTTCTCAAATCCTCGGCACAGTGAGGTCGCTCCGCGAAGCCAGTGAAGCCGCCAGTAAGCTTCTGCGCTTCTGGGTGGAGTTAGGCTGGCTAAAAAGGAGGCTAAGTGCGGACAAAAGAGTCCCCTTTCCATTTCATTCCATTCCAGGACAGTTGGTCAGAGTATTCCCCCTAGAAAGGGGCTGGTTGCGGGTTCAAATCCTTAATATTACCATACCATACTACTTGCATCAAATTTTCATATTTATCATTTTATTGATTTTAAGGTCGGACTTTTTTTTATCTAACTTAGGTGGCAGACATGCACACGGCCCACGGAGAGTGATTACCGTGGCCTCTGGACGTATGCAACACCAGGGGCGTCATACTCGTGTTTCTGTATGTAAATTAGTAGAGTTCGTTAAGGTGACACTACATTCTTTGTCCGTAATGCCATTGATGTTAAGTTGATTGACGTTAATCGATATTATTTACTTTTAATGTAATTTATTACGTTGAATCTAAACAACTATACGCTAATAAAAGAAATACGTGAATAATTATCATTTGAATTCTGACATTGTATTTGTTGTTTTTAACAAGGCGTATACTGTTCACTTAATTTGAACCAGCAAATTAATACAATGTTATAGTCCACGAGCCATAAACAAATTTTGACTGTCATTTCCTCTTGTCGATAATATAATTATTTAAATGTTTCAGAGAATGTATCACGAAATCCCATGATTGTCAGCTGCAGACCCATGAATGGGATAAGAAGCGGTGAAACAAAAGAAAATATAACCATTTCCTCCCCCTTTGAAAACGGCCATGGATCCCAAGATCGTGCAAAGAGAAAAAGTTGAAAAGCGATCTCCGGGCTGCAATGTGAAAGCCTCGGATGCAACCGAGAGACAACACTAAGATGATGATGATAATCAGCAAATTTAGATTCTCTTTTGAAAGTAAAGGAACTAATCGTTCTCAGAAGATTAATCCTACTTTCTAGTTCCTACTATAATATTATAAATGTGAAAGTCTGTGAAGATTTTTGGATGTTCGTTATTCAATCACGTTCTCACGACTGATCGTATCTGGCTATTTTTATCCCGGGACTAGGTTCCCATAGAGTTGCAGGAACAGGATCAGAATTCCACGCGGGCGAAACCACGAGCAACAACTAGTGCTACATAATATCACCGTTGCCAGGGGCGTATTTACCCTAGGGCCAAGGGGGCCATGGCCCGGGGCGGCAGGTTGCGAGGGGCGGCGGAGCCGCCCCGAGCGTCTAATTTTTTTTTTATACCACTTACAGACAAGCACACGGTGCGGCCCACCTGATGGAAAGTGGTTATGTATGCAACACCAGGGCGTCACACTCGTGCTGCCGACCCTGAAGATCTGATCTGGGCGCTTTAATCTTGACTCTAAAAGGCGCCCAGAGATAGACGCTCGGGGCGGTTCCACCGCCCCTCGCAACCTGCCGCCCCGAACGTCTATCTTTGGGCGCCTTAATCTTGCTCTAAAAGGCGCCCGGAGACAAACGCTCGGGGCGGCTCTGCCGCCCCTCGCAACCCGCCGCCCCGAGCGTCTATCTCTGGGCGCCTTATTTTGCTCTAAAAGGCGCCCAGAGATTGACGCTCGGGGCGGTTCCGCCGCCCCTCGCAACCTGCCGCCCCGAACGTCTATCTTTGGGCGCCTTAATCTTGCTCTAAAAGGCGCCCGGACACAGACGCTCGGGGCGGCTCTGCCGGAAACCTCTCGCCGCAGGTCCTGGTGCTAGTTATGGCCGTCTGCGAGGGGTGATTATTCCTCGTGAAGTGCCACATGCGGTCTCGGTTTAAAACCGTAAGTCAAAGGCGCCCAGAGATAGACGCTCGGGGCGGTTCCGCTGCCCCTCCTTAATCTTGACTCTAAAAGGCGCCTATTAGAGTAAATATTACGTTTTTTTTTTTTTCGGAGCTTACTTAGTTACAATATGACTAAGTCACTCATTATTTTAATTGCATTCAAATTAGAAAACCCTAAATAACATTTGCGTTCAAGTACGGTGTAACTGGGGCCAAGCAGCTTGGGCGCCGAAGACGGCAGCGCCTTTCTCTCGCAGGGCCGAGGTGGTAGCGGCGCTGTAAATGGCTACTCATAGGGTTTCCACGTATCCTTATGACTAGCAGAGAGCACAAATAAGAGCAGCTAAGGGGCGGCTGGTTTCCCGAGACCTGGGGGCGACAGGTGCGGTCGCCTCTCTCCAATATATTTAGACCGGTAACGCGGCGGTGAAACCCGTACCTTTCCGGGGTTCAATGGGGATACCGACTACCCACACCCGAAGGAGCTATCTTAAAAGGTCAGCCGGGTTGCGAGGGAAATATCTGATTGGCTAACTTTACGCCCGATAATTGAGACCCGACAGAGACGGTGTGCGGTTTTAAACCGAGACCGCATGTGGCACTTCACGAGGAATAATCACCCCTCGCAGACGGCCATAACTAGCACCAGGACCTGCGGCGAGAGGTTTCCCGCTCTGACGGTTGCTTAAAGAATACAACGCGTGAAGTGGCATATACATGGAGGAGCCCAGGCAGAGGTGGCATTGCAGGGGTATGCTCCTGATCTGTATGTCTCAGGAACTCACCGAAGCAGCCATAGCTGGGCGCATTGCGTCAGCTGGTAGGAGAAGCTACTGTGATACCTCTATCGCGTTATCGGCAGCGAAGACGTGTGAGAACCCCCTTCGAGCATCACCTCATCCGAGCTAATCTTCTCCTTTTGTCGAGTCGACGACATATGTCATATTTTGTTTGCCCAGTGTGCAACCACCCTGATGGCGTTCTCAGAGGCACCCATGAGTTCCTGCGGTGTACACGTGCTTAGGCATGCAGCACACGTTAGCGCCTACCTCACTGTAGTTCCGCATTCACACCGTGGTGCCTGGGTCCACCTTATCTGAGAAACTCCATCTAATTCGGTTTTCGTTACTTCGGCTGACCTGCATCCGAAGTCTATTTAAGGACTGCCAGGTGGTGTATGGGCAGCCTCTGTGCTCCCCACACATCAATTGGCCAGAAAGGGTTCGTAAGTAAGAGAACCAGGTATGCCCACTTCAGATCCAGTCACCAATTACGTCCAAGGACTTGGGTAACTCCAGCTGTGGCTTACTTGGTTACTTCTGATTTCGTGCCGTCACCATCCAGTCCTAGCCGATGTTCCTCAGAAGCGGCCCCAGATCCGCGCCAGCCAGAACACCCCGCCACATATCTCACTTACCAAGCCCTGTCCTACATAGTTAGATACCGGCTTTCACCGATAAGTAAGCCCCGACAATGACGCGAGGATAAAGAGTGCAGCTCTGATGCAGCTCCATGGCAAGGTGTTAAAGACGTAGGAAACAATAGACACTGCCAGCATCAACTCGCCGTGCCACTGCTTCTTCCACCAGGGCCCTCAAGCGCGTGTTGGCATCCAGGGTGCTCCCGACTATAACCAAATTGATTGTCTACCAAATTCGGCCTCACTCCTGTAAGGCGCTCGATGTGGCACTTCACGAGGAATAATTTGTTTAAAACACCTGCATGACTGCACACCTTGTCCATCAATACAATGAGCCGATAGGCGGACGGTAACTTTGCAGAAGAGGACCAGTTTTTCTGTCTTTCAAATTTTCGGAATCCGTCTCTACTTGAGGCATATGTTATAGAGCCCTTCAAAACGGGATCCGAGTGCCTTTAGAGCCTAGAGTGCTGCCAGGTCCCAAAGCGGTGCTTTTGCTGTTGCCTTTGAGCCATAAAACATCATTCTTCACAAGCTATTGCTGTACTCAAGTGATTTTTGGTTGCGATATCATCTTCTACGTAGGGCGCTTCAATGGAATGGAATGCAAATATTTCCCCTTGAAAGGATTCTCGTTGGGAGCCTGGGTTAGTGGAGAGATCGATGGAAGTCAATTGGTTTGGGGGGGGGGGGGGGGGGGGGTCATGTCCCCTGTGACCCCCCCCCCCCCCTCGGGGTGATATTTTCAAAAGGGACGCCGTTGAAAAAAAAAACACTTCGATCTAGTTTGTCATGCACCATGCGATCCAATATTAAGCCGGTAGAAGTCGGGTAGCAGGGACGGACCCCTCGCACCCTTTTTTTGCTTACCGCTCTGAGTGCACAAGCGTAAGCATAATAACTAGTGGACCTTACAAAATGTATCTTTTAATATTAAAGGTATGATTCCGAAAGTGACCGCATACGACAACTGCAGACGCACGCAGCAGATACGCGTAATTCATTGCAGCTTCTCAATGGTCCCCTTTATACGAATTGAAGTTTTACAAGTAATGGGTACGCTGTATCTGCTGCATGCGTCGTCAGTTGTAGTATGCGGTCGGCTTTGGAATCATGCTTTAAAGGTTCGAAATAAGTCACGAGCGAATCTGGAGACGCAGTCGCGGGCAATAACATCATCATGGAGACGTATTTGCATCCATG
The DNA here is from genome assembly GCA_914767945.1 of Eilema depressum. Taxonomy (NCBI): domain Eukaryota; kingdom Metazoa; phylum Arthropoda; class Insecta; order Lepidoptera; family Erebidae; genus Eilema; species Eilema depressum. The sequence goes on from OU612040.1 coordinate 7,058,732, forward strand.
ATTGGATCCGAGGCCACGGTGAACTCGAAGCTCAAGGTCCGCCTTCCGGCTCTTCCTCCTCCACTTTGCACGATCTGCTCGCCCCCTGTAAAGGTATGATTCCAAAGCCGAGCGCATACGACAACTGCCGACGCACGCAGCACATGCGCGTAATTCATTACGGCTTCTCAATGGTCGCCTTTATCCATATCAGAGGTTAACAACTAATTGGTACGCTGTATGTGCTGCATGCGTCTGTCGTAGTCGTATGCGGTCGCCTTCGGAATCATACTTTTACGTGGGACCGATAATGTAATAATCATAGTCGGCGAAATGCTAAATTTATCTTGATTTGATGAATATTGTGCTTATATTGAAAACTAAGCTGACCAGCTTAAAACCTAGCTGAATAACTAAACTTTGTTAATAAATTATAAAGCTTTTGTATACAGCCATTCAATTAGCATAACCGGATAAAATCGATGGGGCCACGTGATACGTGTGAGGGTGCATGCACGTTGAAAATTGGCGAGCTCAAAGCCGTTTATAATATGAAATTTCGGCTCGGTATATCGTATGCTGACATATTTAGCTTAGGTTATATTTTGTGAGTGGTAGAGTTTAATAATTTCAAATTAATAAATGTTAATGGAATAAGCTCGCAGAATAAGCAGGCTGAAGTGGCAGTGGGCTGGCCACATCTGTCGAAGGACTGATGGCCGTTGGAGCAGAAGAGTCTTAGAGTGGAGACCGCGAGAAGGAAAACGTTAGGTGGGACACCCCCTAGCCAGGTGAACTGACGACCTGCGAAGGGTGGCTGGGACTGGGACGCACTGGATGCGGAAGGCGGAGGATCGGCAAACGTGGCGCATATTGGGCAATAGGCTAATTGATTGATTGATTGATTGAATGGAATAATATTTTATTTTTCTGTTTCTTCGGCACAATACTGTCTCGTAGACATTCAGCACGTGATCAAAATATAGGTAGTTCTCGTGGGGCTATCAGTCCATTGGTTAGAGCCCGTTTCGATTAGACCCGTTAATAACATTTTACTGTTCTGAAATCGATTTATAGGTCAGTATCAAGATTTTCGGGGTCTAAATCAAGCTGATCTGCAAGTTGACTTACTGATTGTTACGGAAGAGCTAATTTTTCTGCCCGGGTTTAGGCAGTTGAACCTGCAAATTAGGGCTTCGGATTCCAAAGTGCAAGACTTTGGAAGCAACCGGGATTCCAGTTTATGATGGAAGATTATGAAACAATATTCTATAATAAATATCGCCTAATTACGTCATCAGACAAACACGTTTCGACTGTCAGTCAAAACCTCACAACTTTCAAGTCAACATGACACGTAACTCTACAATCCCTTCTACGATACCCTCGTGAAGCATCACAGCGGACGCTGAATATGTTTTAGCTCTCGAAGGTGTAATCATCCGGCAATGGGTAAGGCTTCCATTAACGTTTTAGAGATAAAGGATTTAAAACCAAATTAGGTAAAAACGCCTCTCGAATGGGATGCTCGGATTCATTTAATTTTATGGATGACGAACACAGCAATAAAACCTTCCGGAGACATTTACGATGCAAATCTAATTAAACTGAATACGGGAAAGCTACAATGAAATTCATTCCAAGTGTTTTATTTTATGTGAATAAGAATAACCTAAAGACTGGCTTAAGAATCTCTGATCTTAAGGGTCGGCAGCACGAGTGTGACTCCCCTGGTGTTGCACTCGTCCATAGACCACGGTAACCTCTTTAAATCAGTGGGCAGTGTACTTTTCTGCCACTTAAGTTATATAAAAAAAACACCTCATCAACTACCGTGTAAACAACTGCTTCAATAACCAATCGGTTCGACGACTGTTTTTATTGCCGCAACATAAAGACCTGGACTTATATACCAGCAGATATGTTTCTTTCTTCCTACAGTCCCAGATCTTTTAAGCGGGACGTGAAAAAGCATCCGATTAGGCCCCCAAGCTGATGGCCACCATTGCCATATATATTGTTGGCGTCTGTAATAGTAACCTTAATTCTTGAGACTTTCGACTTTAGCCTGTCATTAGATCAGAATTTGGTCCGTTAATCAGCCCCTTAAAGACCCTTATACATCCAAAACCTCCATCCAGACCCACGAGGCAACTAAACCACTCTTGAGACTTTGCCTATAGATTGTCTTCAGATCAGAGTCTCGTCCGTAAATCATCGGAGTGCCAGCTTGCTGGCGAAGCTGACTTAGCCCTTGAAGATCCTGGTGGGGCCAATAAACCCAAGTAAAGAAGTAGAAATGCACTAGAATATTTTACGAACAAAGAGTAAATAAGCAAATATCCTCATCATGTATACTACGTAAATATACGAGATTCATACAATATTCGAGGCTCAACAGCGACGTCGTATAAAAACAAAAGGTCCAAATATGAGGCAAGACTGAGGAGTAACGTCTAGTCGTCTAAACGCGCCAAATATGTCGCAAGGTACGAAATAAGCCCGACATAGCTAGCGTATACAGTAATATTTGACATAAGATATAGTACACTACCTCTGCCGAATGTAGGACAGAGTCTGTTTGCGTCATAGTTTGTTTCATCGAATGCGTTGTCAAAGGGCAGATTGGATTTTGTCAACGAATGTGCAACTAAAAGCGGATTTCATCAAGGTGCTGCGGTCAAGGCGAATTGAACTTTGTTAACACATTCAATTCAATGAATTTCATGAAACCTAATATTCAAGACTGTAAATCCTCTTAAGAGATAGGCAATGCTGCAATGCTTCGATATTGCCTAATGTCTCCATTGGGTTATGGTCAGTGGCAGTCAATTCACATAAAATATCGAAGTCTAGCCAAATCCGCAGTTAGACTGGTGAAGCGGACCCCAGACTCCGAGGTGAAAGCTTCAGATGCGACTGGGATTAACGCTAGAATGAAGAAGAAGAAGAGGTGTATTAGCACCCACATTTCGACAACTAAGATTTTAGTTCCCACGTAATAGGGGGCGAAGCTATTACCGTAAAATGGGCACTTTGTCATGGGATGTATGTTTACTGTCGGATGGAGAACAGCCCTATTCCTTCCTTTCATAGACTAAAACGTGAGAATTTAGTTTAGTTGAACAGATTTTCTCTGGTAAAATTCATCCTAAAATTGTATCTTTGTTTATTAGCTGCCTTTCTATCTCAATATCCTCCCTAATACCCTCGACACTATCTAAATATCTGATTCAAATATATTGAAATAAATCCGATGCAATCGGATGGAATCTCCAAGATTCCGGTTTCATGTCTGAATCTTGGAGAAATACTTCATATCTTATTCATTCGGCTTTTATGTAATTTTGTTCGCGTAAGTCATGGACAAAATTAGCATAATTTATGATAATATGTCTACCGCGGTAGCCTAGTGATATGGGTAATGGACTACTGAGACGAGGTCTCGGGTTCGATCCCAGGTATTACCATGGCACACACCAATGACTTTTCGATGCTTTTCGAAGTTATGTGTGTATTTATCGCAGGTTTATAAGTGCCCGGTTAATGGCAATAGGCTCGCCACCTATTACATTGGGACCTAAACATAAACGGCGAAATGTGGGTGCTAGCACCTCTGCCTACCCCTTCGGGGATATAGGCGTGAGTTTATGTTTATGTTTATGATAATAATTAAGGAAAACCATTAACATGTATAACTACTGCTGGGTAAACCCCAAAGACAACATAGAATGGTACCACCACACCACAATCCACAACATTTTTATCATAACAAAGGTAAGGAAACCCAACACATAATGGCGTCGAAGTAGTTGCGATTTTGTAGCATATATACATGTATTGCTCGGACCTAAAATGTGCTCAAGATGTGATGTGCTCTGCACGCGCAGTACACGTTTGTTGGGTGTCTTTTGAGGATAGCACGGGGTGCTACAGCGGTGGAGAATTCACCAAGCATTCATTACAAAACAATCCACGCGCGCCAGGGTCTCGTTTTTTCGCGTCTTAGGTCCCCGCGTGGATGTAGGTGATCGCAACCATCATTGTCACAATGGTCAAAATTTCCAAAAGGCTGTAAGTCACATTTATTTACTTGCGGCCAGTTCGTTTTCCCCCCTTAGGGGTGGAGTTTCGTAAAATTCGTACTACACTTGAACCTACCTACCAAATTTCAAGTTTGTAGGTGTTATACTTATAATATTTCATGGTTAATAAGTGAGTGATATTTCGATTTTATATGTTTAGGTAGCCGCGCGGTTTCTGGTGGAGTAGAATTTGGGCCACCCCATCTCCTCCCTTGCGGTGTCGTACAAGGCGACTAAGGGATAGGGCTGTTTAAAATCAGACAGATGTATACAGCCTAGGCTCAGCCTCAGATGCATAGCTCGAGTCAGTAATAGTGCCCGGAATGCGGCAATGGGCTCACCCCCTATTACGTGGGACATGATAATACAATGATTGGTGAAATGTGGGTGTAATTCGCCTCTGCCTAACCCTGCGGCGATGAAGGCGTGATTGTATGTTTAGATTATGAAGTGCAAAGTGGTGTTATCTTAGTTAGAAAATAACGAACTTTCATACAATCTTTCATCCCCAATTTGAAGCCCTCTAAGCCTTTTTGCGACTAATCAATAGGCTATGTCCTTTATCAAGCTAGTAAGTCTATCTCTGTACTAAAATCCATTAACCGACATAGGCGTCAAACCGGTAACAGGCAGACATCGGTTTGGATTTTCACTGCTGGTGGTCAGAATGACTGGTGAAAATTTAATTAGGTCAAAGTGATTTGTAAAATTCGTAGTATCATTAATCCTCATCTTCAATACGCGTACGACACACCCCTATGACGACACATAACATAACATAAACTCACGCCTTTATCCCCGAAGGGGTAAGCAGAGGTGCTAGCACCCACATTTCGCCGTTTATGTTTAGGTCCCAATGTAATAGGTGGCGAGCCTATTGCCATCAACCGGGCACTTATAAACCTGCGATAAATACACACATAACTTCGAAAAGCATCGAAAAGTCATTGGTGTGTGACGACACGTCTTGCTATATACACAACTAGCTGATCCAGCGAACTTCGTACCGCCATATTTTCTGATCCCGTTTCCGCTGCATATCTCTAAATTTATCAGTGTTTCTCTACAATATTATGCATGTATAATACATACAAACCTTCCTCTTGAATCACTCTATCTATTGAAAAAAACCGCTACAAAATCCGTTGCGTAGTTTTGAAGATTTAAGCATACATAGGGACGGACAGACAGTGACAGCGATTTTGTTTTATAATATGTAGTGATGACAACATACACAGATATACCTACATACATACATACTCACGCCTGTAAATCCCTAAAGGGGTAGGCAGAGGTGTTTTATCTTAACACCCACATGTTGCCAACTATGATTTTCGGACCTACGTAATAAGGGGCGAGCCTATTGCCGTCAAGCGGGAACTTATTCATAGGCTGTATGTTTACTGTCGGATGGAGAACAGCCCTATCCCTTAGTCGCATTCTACGACATCCACAGGAAGAGATGGGGTGGCCCTATTCTACTCTTCACAGATAAAGTAACCGATGTATCTCTTGAATTGACATAGGGATCATCATTTTAAGGTCGATAAGCATCAGAAAGGGTGGTCCGTATCTTCTGGACTGCACCTCAGCTTTTTACCATCTAGCTGCACCTCAGTTCATATAGGGGATGAAAGTTTGTATGATGGTTCGTCATTTTTGAAGATAACCTAATGAAATTTGGTACACAGATTGATTAGTGCTTGAAAAATATGCTATGTTTAGTCACTCGCGGGCGGAGCCGCGGGCAACAGCTAATGGGAAATAAATGAAAATAAAAAATAATATTAGTAATATTCCACTATGAGATGTGTCCCCGTGTAGATTGTTCAAACAAAAATAAAACAGCTGATTTACGTAGTGACTGGCGATGTTTATGTAGCTTATATGTTACACAATATTTCGTAATATCCACACTGTATATAATATACATTGTGTTCTAGAAGGTTCATTTGTGTGCGATACTATTGTATTGTTAGTTAATGTCCATTATGATAGTGTAAGTCTGTCTAATCAAAATTGTAAAACACAGCACTGTAAACAGGGATATTATGAGCGCCTCCGAGAACGCAATAAGTCGTTCGATTAGTTTTTAACATAAAATTTTATATTTGTACCAAACTAGGTCAAACTCTCACCACTAGGTCAATAAATCGTGAACCTAGCATTGTCATGTCATATCTCTGTATCACCCAAAGGCAGACTTACACCCGTATTCACAAACAATACTTCGCTATGTGTACTACCAAAACTGTGCAAAGAACGACAAATTCTCAGTGCGTTCGTTTTGGCAAGCCTTTTTATTAATTGATAACACTTAAGTAATACTTCGTTGAGGGAACGCACTGCGTTAGATACTGCTCCGTGATGTTTGTGAATTAATTTTACCAGCCCTATGCGCTCGAGCACACTATGAGACCTCACAGTGTTGTTTGTGAATACGGGTGTTAATCCATAGGCATTTTCTGCCAGTCAACTAAGGTTGACTTATGGATTAAGTCCGCTTTTGCACAATCATTTTGTATTTGTGCAATAAGTTTAAATAAAATAAAATAACAAATGATGAATGATGCCTAAATTGTGAAAGAAAAAACATACATTATATGTTAATACATTACATACATTCACGCCTATAAATCCCCAAAGGGGTAGGCAGAGTCGCGTTAACACCCACATTTCGCTAACTGTGATTTTCGGTCCCACGTAACCGGGAGCGAGCTTGCCGACAAGTGGGCACTTTGTCATAGACCGTATGTTTACTGTCGGATAAAGAACAGCCCTATATCTTAGTCGCCTTGTACGACACACACGGGAAAACATAGAGTGTCCCTATTCCCAGTCATATAACCTGCGCCACGTATCTTGGACCTAAAATGTGCTCAAAATGTGCCTTATACGCGCAGTACATATTTCTTAGGTGTCTTTTGAGGATAGCACGGGGTGCTTCTGCGGTAGACGAACTCAAATTCACCAAGCATAGACTATTACAAAGCAATACGCGGGCGCCAGAGCCTCATATGTCTTGCGATTTAGGTCCAAGATACGTGGCGCGGGTTATACCTACGTTAACTCTACGTTTTCCTTCCATTTCAGAACTAAGAACTATATTTATTAAAGCCGCCGTGGAAGCGTACGGAACAAACTTGTAACTAAACTAATATTCCTAAGAGTTTCTTGGCGTTATATTAACTTACAAGAATTTATTAGTGTTTGTAAGTACGTCTGAGTTCCACGCAGGGAAGAGTATACCTTCATTTTGTGAAATGCTATTTATAGTCTCGTAGTAGACTGTGCCTCAAGCCTGCTTATCACATGCAGCATATGCCTATTGACGAAATAGGCCCTTGGATAGGACGGATAGATCAGACGTCAGGCGCTTCCGTATAGGTCTAAGTAAACCAAATAATATAGTTTTATTTGGCGTCTAACAAGCCTCGGTAGGTTAGTGTTTAAGGAGTCGAACTTAAATCGAGAGGTCCCAGATTTCAACCTTAGCTAGATTACAAAAATAAGATAAAAAACGTTTAAACATGGTATTCTATAGAGAAATACGAGTTACAAACCCGTTCTAAAATAGTTGAACCGCTACTATTGAACATTTGGATGTCTTAGCTTCATTACATATTCTTAGTGAAGTTGATCACATTGACCTAGCAGAACTAATGCTGTTTAGATTTATTCTCAAGTGCAAGCTCAAGCCTTGCTATGAGAAAATTATTCTTAGCTTGAGACCCTGTTCTAGTAAGTAATCTAGGTAACAAGTGATAGTAACTAAAGCTAAAGCCTACGCTACGATAGACGGTAATGCCGTTGCGGATCTGTTGCGTTGGAAGGTCAATACATGTTCTCACACTAATCCTACTATCCTACTAATATTATGTGAAAGCTTGTGAAGATGTTGTGTGAATGTTTATAATTCAATCACGCTCTAACGGCTAAACGGAACTGGCTGAAATTTTGTACAGGGATAGATTATAGTCTGGAATAATACATACATACATACACACACACACACAATCACGCCTTTATCCCCGGAGGATTAGGCAGAGGTGAATTAACACCCACATTTCACCAATCATTGTATTAGGTACCACGTAATAGGGGGTGAGCTAATTACCGTTTTCTGGGCACTATTGTTGACTCGAGCCATGTATAGGCTGAGTCTGGACTGTATAATCTGTCTGATGGTAAACAGCCCTATCCCTTAGTCGCCTTGTACGACACCGCATGGCTACTGTTTATCCTGAGAAGGAATGACATCAAATCATCGGTTAGTATTATAAATGCGAAAGTACCTAATTCAGTCTGTACGCTTTCACACCTAAACCACAGAATCAATATTGATGAAATCTGGTATAGATAGAGTAGCACTAGACCTTGTGAAAGAACATAGGTTATTTTTGGTCGCGATAACCTACATCCATACAAGCTGAGCTGCAGGCAACAGCTAGTATTATATAAATGAACTAGCCTTCCGCCCGCGGCTCCGCCCGCGTGCATCTCGGTTAACGCGACCTTTGCTCATATCTTCGGTTCTACTCAACCGATTGCGATCAAACAAACGTAAGATTTTAAGTCTGAGTAAGCCCTTTCTAACAAAAAAAACCGCATCAAAATCCGTCCAGTAGTTTTTGCGTCCATCGCGGACAAACAGACAAACAGACAAACAGATAAACAGACAAACAGACAAACAGACAAACAGACAGGAAATTAAAAAAAAATATTTTCGTGTTCAGTATCGTTAACATAACATACCCCAAGTATTTTTATTTAAATATCTCCAATGTACAGACACGACCACTTTACAATTATATAATAGTATAGATAATAACAGACACACCATACGGAAGATCCGTAGCTCCGTCGCGGACCGATTTATAAGTTTTAACATTATATTATATTCCGCCGCGGAAAATCCGCGATGAAAATTTCGTCATGTATGTCGTAGGGCTAAAATCCAACTGCTGTAATTTTAAGGTTTGATTCCGAAGCCGACCTATACGACAACTGTAGACGCATGCAGCAGATACAGCGTACCCATTACTTGTTAAACTCCGATACGGATAAAGGGGACAATTGCGAAGCCGCAATGAAACGCGTAACTGCTGCGTGGGTTGGCAGTTAGGCTACGGAATCATACCTTTAAAAAAATATACATACCTATCTAGTATCTAAACCATCGTAATTTTTAAAAAAGTAATCGTGTGAAAAGGACGAGCCCACGCGATAGAGAGAGACGACTTGACAGGCTTTGATCATCGAGCAACGAGCGTTAGCATTTTTTCTTTTGTAAGAAAATTAATAATGAAATATCTAAAATCTTATCCCCCAATATGCTGATAAATGATGCCGTCGATGTATTAATATCATTTTGACAAGATTCCTTGATGCGTGATATTCGGCGAATGCCAAGGAAATATAGGGTCTCTTGTAAACCGCGTCAAAGATAATTAAATTCAAGGAGTAGGTAATATAATGAAATTACTTCCTTGCTTAGCAGATTGGTGACATAAGTGTGAAAGAGACGCACTGCTTATAAAAAGAGAGAAGGCCTCACGACTACAATTTGGTGCAACTACCTACATCCTGTTGGGTGGTAAGAACTTAAGAAGCTAGGGTGAAGTGCAGATGATATGGACCACCATTACAGATGCTGATAATCCCAAAATGGCGGTTCCTACCTAGTTAGATGTTTTCTCACGCCTCGCTTGAAGAACCAGGTATTGTAAGAGGGAAACACGTGTGAACTATATACTGATAGAATCATTTGATTCCAAAAATATGCAATTCGCCAAAACGCATAGAAATTCTAACACCCGTATTCACAAACGATACTGTGAGGTCTCATAGTGTGCTCGAGCGCATAGGGCTGAAAAAATTAATTCACAAACATCACGGAGCAGTATCTAACGCAGTGCGTTCCCTGAACGAAGTATTACTTAAGTGTTATCAATGAATAAAAAGGCTTGCCAAAACGAACGCACTGAGAATTTGTCGTTCTTTGCACAGTTTTGGTGGTACGCATAGCGAAGTATTGTTTGTGAATACGGGTGTAAATCACGAGTTATGAACTAGGTGTGTTCGTGGGTCCCTGCTGTAGATCCAGCAGCCCCCATTTCCTTTAGTTTTCAAGCACTTTCATAACACTGACACTGCAGAAAATACCATTAAATTTTAGACTCTATTGCTAAAGACTTAAAGTTCAAAATTATATGAAAGAGAATTCATTATACTTTTTCATTCACTCTACAAGATGTCATTTAATTTCAGAGTTTATCGGCATAACAAAAAAGTCTAATTTTAAATGGCATTTTTGCGGTGTCAGTGTGGTATGACTGGCTGACAATTAGACGAATCGACTTCTGATGTACAAGATTTACAGTGGTGAGAATGAGGGTAGAATGAATCCCAAAAAAAAGCTCCCACCTTCTGCATCCAACTAACCCCCTTTCACCCGGCTTGCCTTATTCTGTTTACTTACGACCCTATACGGTTCAATAACTTTACCAAGTTTTGAACTCGTATCCCGTCCGACCTTTTAGTAATCAACAAGTATAACATAAACAACATTTCGTTAATTAATTAAAAGTGATTAAAGAATACTAAACAAAACAAGACTTGCTTGTTGAAGCAAGTAATTGAACACGAATGTTTCTTCTAGTGCATTCTTCTTTTTTATTCGACAATAGTGTGGGTGACATTCTGAATTAATGAATTAATTTCTACTGCAACGCAATCTAGACCCATAGTAAGTATAACTCCAGTAATAGCCAACACGTTTTGTGTACAAACATAGAAAGGTTAATGCGGGAGCTCCACTTCCGCCTTAACCTTCTAACCTATATCTATCCAGGTCGGGGCGCAGTGTCTACACCACGCAATTTTTTATAACCAGCCAAAAATATTTTTTTTCCACCATCTGCAAATATAGATAAGATCTACTTATTTCACACGTTGCCGGTGGAGGGGTAGGCTTTCATTAAACTAACATACATTGTCTAGGCATTGTATAGAATGCCTGCATTATACAGATTGCCGGCACCTAACATATCTAAAAAGAAACTTGAATATCTGAAAATGATCATCTACTTTAGAAGTCAAATTCAACAAAGGTAAAGAAACCATCGCAAAATTCACAAATAAGCTAACTTATTCGTTTGTTGATTATTTCGTTCGATAACTAATTTACCGTTCGCAATTTCAATTATGTCCCAGTGATGACATCTGTCGATATTCTAAATCAGTTTCATTTCGACGGCTCCCCGATGAGTACGTGAATTGTTTATTAAATGAGATCAAATAGAATGTTTTGGGTCAGCTATCCGCAAGTGATACACTGGCGTTATCTAAGCTACGGTGATGGGTTTTATTTATTTAGGTCCAATAATTAGTTGTATACATCGTTATATATAACGTTATACAACTTTAAGAATATTTGATATACTTCAAGGAATATTTTAAAAAAAGAATTAGCGAAATCGGATCAGCTGTTCTCGAGATACACTTTCAGCGATTCATTTTTATATTAAAGATAGGAATACCGTTTATTGTAGAACGAATGATGATTTCTACAGTATGTGTGTAATGTTTAGTATACTAGCTGTCCCTCCGAACTTCGTATCGTCATATTTTTTCCCGTTCCCGCTGCACCTATTTTCTCATCCTTTAAACCTTCCCTGGATACCCACGAATATGTCAAGACTAAAATTAGCCAAATCGGTTCAGCCGTTCTTGAGTTATAAAATAACAACGAAAGTGGCATTGATTTTTATATATTACTAGCTGCCCCGGCGAACTTCGTACCGCCATATTTTCGGCCCGCGTGGTATTCAAATCCCGTTCCCGCTGCACCCTTATCACTTAGGGGGATGAAAAATAGATGTTGGCCGATTCTCATAGATACCGGATAAGCACAAAAAATTTCATCAAAATCGGTCGAGCCGTTTCGGAGGAGTTCGATTACGCACCCCGTGACAGAAGAATTTTATATATTAGATATAGATATACCTATATGTATTTAAGCCAGGTGGACTGACGACCTACGAAGGGTGGCCGGGACGGACTGGATGCGGAAGGCGGAGGATCGGCAAACGTGGCGCATATTGGGAGAGGCCTATGTTCAGCAGGGGACTGCAATAGGCTAATTGATTGATTGATTGATATATGTATTTAAAACAAAAAAAGTATCTAAGTATGAATATCCGCATTCTAGATTCCATGACACATAGTTACGTTTACTGGGTCTAGCTAGAATGTCCAAGAATATTTATAGGCAGGCAGTGTCAAAGACTGGATAATTGAAAAATCGAAGCCTACAAAGTAAGCTTTTATGAGGAACCTTTTCTTTTGAATACAACACCTATTCAAAAAGCTTGTAGGAATCGTGATAAAGGAGCATACATACATAAATATATTGATACACAAGCTCACAGCGGCTCCATGTTTCACTTCAACTGCTTAGTTTTTTAAACCCCGACAAAAAAGGGGTGTTATAAGTTTTGAAGTGTGTATGGGTGTGTGTGTGTGTGTCAGTCTGTCTGTGGCATCGTAACTCCCAAACGGCTGAACTGATTTCGATTCTGTTTCTTTTGTTTGAAAGATGGTTTAGTCGAGAGTGTTCTTAGCTATATTTCATAAAAATCGGTTCAGCCATTGAAAGATATGAGGAGTGAAAGTGGCAATGCAAAATCTAATATTTTCAAATATACCCGTGTTGGGTATCAAATGAAAGGTCAGAATTTCCATCATCACGATACAGCAGACACGATACACGGTCCCCCGACGAGACAAATGACAAAAAGTCAATACTTAGGGTAGGTCATAATATAATAGTTATTATTTTACTTTTTATGGGTTATTTTCGGGTCAGGCGTATTTATTTGTTTAAATCGGTCCACATGGTGACAAATATGTAATGTCAAAACATCATCACTCCTCACAAACTGAGACTCTTCTTTTATTGAAGTCGGGTAAAAACTAGTAATTCTAAACTAATAGGGGTCAGTTTATAACACAGCAACAAAATACTACATTCCTGTGCCATTTAATATCGCAATAACGGCGCTGGATCGGCTCCAATAGTTCCGAACATAACAGTAACAGTTGTTGGGTATCGAGCCCTTCATAGTTTCGCTTCTATATAAATATTATACTCAGAACAGTGCTTCTTAAAGATTTACGTTACACGACCCCATTAAAATAAACAAATATTTTCATAATAAAACAATTTTACGCGTGGAGAGCCTTTGCTTTGCTTTCACGTGTTGTCGGGGAAATAGATACAACCTAGAATGCGAATTCCTGGGACCCTGATGACCAGTATTAGTTATCCTCTGTCACCTATAGAGAAGAGAGGCGTGCAAAAACACAACGCACGAAACACAACACACAACGAAATTTCATCATTTTCTATGACTCTAAATGTAATAGATTTTCTGTCAACGTAGGTCTTACTCTGTAGCCATAGTTTGAGGATGTTTTTACAATTGAATTTAGTCATTGGATATAATATCAAGGATTCTAAAGTGTTTTTTGGCTTAAGTAGTTCTGTGATGGATTACGGAACACTCTTGTATCGATGCTTGTGAGTGTAAACGTTGGGATCGTACTCTAGAGTCATGTGTTTTTTACGTATAGTTTGCAGGAGAATAGCAATTCTATATTTATTTCCGCTTTACTAGTAACGTTATCTTCTCAGTTGATAACTACCATCACAATACCTATTATTTTAAGACCCCCATGCGCTTTACTTTGACAACCACTGATCTTTATAATATGTATAACATAGTGTATTACACATTTATAGTCGGTACAGCAGGTTTAGTGAAAACGCTGCGTTTCAATACAGTCAGCGGCAGATTCGTATCTAGTTTATAGTGGGTTCCGATAACATCATCTGTATCTGTCGGGAACGTGGGTTTTCCGAACCGCGTATTACATTCAGAGCCAAGATATTTGTTTGAAAGATATTCTTTGAGAATACAAAGTATATAGTTCAGCTGAAGTTTGAATGTATTTTGTTGGAAACTGAATATTGGAATCGATTGCTTCTAGGGTTCTGCAATCGTAGGGAAACCAACAAACTGGGGCTTCCCATTAATTGCACCAATTTTGAATGGCACCAAAATTATATCATACTATGGGATAATTGGTGCATTAAATGGACTGCCTGAACAATCTCACTGAAAAACAAATCAACTCACTGTGTTTCTTACAGAATCGTCATATCGGCTAACTAAACGAATGTGAATGAAATATGTACGGTATAGTTCCCGGCATTTAACTTGGCAAGAAGTCGCGAGACAAACAAGCCTCTGGTGCGCGCGGATTGGTTTAAAATCTATGATTGGTGGATTTGAGGTCCTCCGCCGCCGCAGTACTATCCTCAAAAGATACCCAATACGCGCATACTGCGCATAAAGAGTACATTTTGTGACGTGTTTGTTGCCAAGTTAAATGCCGCCATTCATTTAATACCACCATAGGTACCTATGGTGGTATTAAATGAAAATTGAAAATCCTACCATGAAATGGAACCAATTTATCCCGAACTCGGACCCGAAAACGGTACGTGACACTTTGGTTCGGTTCAAACCGTAAAAAAACCGAAGTGACTTCATAGTACCATGGCTAATGCTGTCTTTCATGCGGGTCCATAGTTTCGGATGCATCACGGTAGCCCCTCAGGTAGTTAATTGGAGATCTATTCCAGCCGAACCTTCAGGGTAGGACGTTAATACAAAAAGTGTGAACAATACCTTATCTAAGACAAAGATACGCTGATTAACTGTTATCACTTACCTGAAACAAAAATAACAGACATGGTTACTACAACATACACTGATATAAAAAATATAAACTAGTTGTTAGTTTTAATTAGTAGATTGTTTGATCAAGGTGACTTGCAAAACTCAAATCAATTTAACCTTTTAATATTTATTTCATCATCATCATCATCATCACCATAGGAAGTCCACTGCTGGACATAGGCCTCCCCTATAGATCTCCAATAGGACCGGTTGGAAGCGACTCGCATCCAGCGCGTTCCCGTGGCCTTAATGAGGTCGTCTGTCCACCTTGTGGGTGGACGTCCTACGCTGCGCTTGCCGATACGTGGCCTCCACTCGAGGACTTTTCGACCCCATCGGTCATCAGTCCTCCGTGCTATGTACCCTGCCCACTGCCATTTCAACTTGCTAATCCGCTGGGCTATGTCGGTAACCTTGGTTCTTCTACGGATCTCCTCATTTCTGATTCGATCTCGCAGAGAGACTCCGAGCATAGCCCTCTCCATATTTATTTACTGTTATTTTATTATTTACACAGTTCCTGACGTTTCAGTTACTTTTCAGCAGAAAAGGCCATGGATAAAATAAAATAAGTTTGAACGTCAGAAATGGAATTACTACTGCAGTGTATCTAATGCACAAGACCGATGTGACGAAATAACGTACGGTTTTAGTCGGTTCAATACCTATCCACCTCATCATTAGCTCCGGTATGGTAGAAGTCCAAGGAGGTTTCCGCACAAAAAAGGAATATAATTTCATTAATACAATTAATCATTTTTCATTTCCCGTCGAAGTGAATAATCTCTTTATTATTTTTTTTTTTTATATAGGACACGTCAATTTGACTTCGCCTCGCCTGATCTGAAGGCAAAGTCTCTGAAAAGAGGGTCACCATTACAGATACGTATCATGTTATAATGGTGGCACTCAGCTTGACAGCCTCATCAGATGCTTTTTCACGCCCAGCTTAAAGGACCCGGGACTGTAGGAGGAGGGAAACACGTGAACTGGTAAGGAATTCCAAGACTTAATGGTGCGGCAGAAAAAGGATTCGCCGAACCGCTTGGTTCTTGATGGAATATTCTGCACCGTATGCGGGTGGCATCTAAGCCCTGCACGTGTTGTCCTACATAGGAAAGGAGAGGGTGGGATTAATTGGAAGAGCTCATCAGAACATTCACCATGGTAGAGACGGTAAAATACCGCCAAAGATGCCACATCTCTACGCAATTATTACGCTGCTTTATTTTTATAGGCGTATATTTCTCAAAAATGGTAAAGAAACGACCACAGAAACGCGGAGCCAGACTTCGGCCAAGGAACCTTCTAGACTCCTGACCTGACACGAGGAGAGATCTGCCGCAGCTGTTCTAACATCATAGCAATGTGTCGTAAACGTATGCAATATTGTAGGCTGATAGTGAAAGCTACTTGGCCAACCGCCTGCACCCATCTATTTATAACAAAATACTATTCTATTGTTCATTACTAATGTTTATAACAATATTTACTTCACACAATATGCTAAAGAATCAAATGATACACAAGAGAACGTACAAAATAATAATATTACAAAAGAAAGTAGCTAAGAATAGGTTTAGCTGTCAAATCAAATTAGATTCTCTTTATTAAACGTCAAATCGGTAAGCTGTGGAACTTTGTATGAAATAACTAGTCATGACAGCATAGCGTGCTATTGTCAAATAATTCGCTATGATTGGTTGGGTGGTATTCTTAAGTATGATTAACAAAGAGAACATAAGAACTTAATTTGACAGCATACTATTTATTTGAAGTAAAGAAATCTAGCCATTATGATATTACAGTCCGCGCTCCGAGGAATTGGGGGCTGAGGAACAAATGAAAAAAACTGAGGACCTCAAAGTAATGCTATCGATAGATACTACATCATCATATTCATCATCCCAGTGGTAAGGACCTGGTTGCATCTAAAGCCTGATTTTGGAGTACTGGGTCCCCATTTTTTCATTTCTCCTCAGCTCCCGATTAATCTTAGCTCGTGCGCGGACTATAAGTAGTAGGTAGATAGGTACGTCGTAACGGTATGATTCTGAAGTCGACCGCAACCTAATACGCAGATACAGCATACCCATTACTTGTTAAACTCCGGTACGTATAAAGGGGACCATTGAGAAGCCGCAATGAATTACGCGTTCTGCTGCGTGCGTCTTCAGTTGTCATATGCGGTCACCTTCGGAATCATAACTACATCGCATGTTACGACAAACGGACGTATAACAAAAAAAAAAGGCTTTATGGAAAGCTCTAAAATAAAATATGTTAAGAGATGAAACTGATGATTTATTCATAGAGTTTGTCAAAATATTCATGTTCTTGTAATAATATAAAACGTCCTTTTCTTAGATCGTGAGCACCTATATCTATTTATGTTTTTTCTCTTTCTAAATGTACTCCTTTATTAAATCAAACTGTGTACTGTAGATAAGTGGCTGTGTCCATTTTGAAAGTAATTTACGCTGCATTTCACCTATAAGTATTGAACAATTTAAACTTAGTTTGCTTAGTTTACTCAAATACTTTCACTGAGGTTGTACTCAACGAAACTCGTGAAACTGAATCAATCAGATTTGCACTGATCCGGATTTCCAACCCCGACAGGAAAATATATCCTAGAGCCTCGTTCCAAGCAGGATACCATACATCCGTTATATTAATCTGATACTTCCGGTAGGTGTACTATAATAATAGCAATCTGCTAAATAAATGTACCAAAAACTACGAGTACATAAGCTGGTAGATGATAATTCAGTTTTCAATTCCTCCAGTAAACGATTGCTTTAAAGATAAACCTCTAGAAATCCGTCGGAGCCGCAGACTGGCTGCCGGCCAGAACTTTAATACGTGTGAAATGTTGTTTCATAACTGTTCATGTTGCTACCATTTTACTTTGAAATGTTCTAAGCTTGTAGCGGTTCGTATAAAACAGAGCTGAAAACGATTTCTGTATTGAGAAATTCAAGTGGAGTTTTGTCAACGTCTAATGATGTTTTAGAGCGTAGTAGGAGACTCACCTTTCATCTTCAATTCAGAAACCATCCACAACATAATTATCTATAGTAATATTATAACGCTGAAGAGTTTGTTTGTTTCATTGACTAAACGCGCTAATCTCAGGAACTACTGGTTCGAATTGAAAAATTGATTCCATACTAATATTATAAATGCGAAAGTAACTCTGTCTGTCTATCTGTTACCCTTTCACGCCTAAACCACTGAACCAACCTTGATGAAATTTGGTATAGGGGTAGATGAGACTTTGAGTAAGGACATAGGCTATGTTCGGTCGCGATAACCGACATCCACGCGGACGGAGCCGCGAGCAACAACTAGTAGGCTATATATCATAACGCTAGAACTCAAGGGAGCGTATTAGTAATCATAAATGTCAACAAAACCGGTAGATTTCCATACGTTATTTGTAAATTAATAAATGGCGAGTACATATTATGGCTTAAAAGAGTGATACGGGGGTTCGAAGCATGCCACGGGCAAAGCCGGGGCGGGTCGACCAGTATGACATAAAATAGTAACATGGAAAAGAACGACATGGATTGGGCATGGGCCCTGCAATCGCAAGTCACTTGCGACCGAATGCTATAAGTTACTTACCTTATTTTGCAAATTATTTCTATAGAATCAATAGCCCATCAATGACCCTGGCCTCATAAAATGCTAATTTAAGAGCTCACCGTCCGCTAGGAGAGGCTATTGATCTCGTCACAAGTGCCGGTATTAGGAACGCTATCCTGAATTTCGACTAATTGATTTCCTATTATGGTCTGATCTCCCGACCCCGGCAGGAAAGCCTGCACCTCTTTTAACCACTAGCGTAGTCATAAACTTTTATAAATAATATTATATCGATTGTGAGTAGGCGATGGACTGAATCTGGGTTAAGTCAGCTTACCTTTTTAAATATTCAGCCTGTCACTGGTTTCCATTATCGCTACTGTGTTCAATAACAAGGTATCAATATTAATTGAACACATACCATTTTGATACATTCAAGCAAAGACAATAATATGGTGTTTTTCAACACCATATTGCCGTCGCTTAAAAAACCATAGCAGGGATATCATTTCCCAGCTTAAAGATATGATTTCGTAGCCGACCGCATACGATAAATGCCGACGCACGCAGCAGATGCACGTAGTTCATTGCGGCTTCTCAAAGGTCCCCTTTATCCGTATAGGAGTTTAACAAGTAATGGGTGCGCTGTATCTACTGCATGCGTCGGCAGTTGTCGTATGCGGTTGGCATCGGAATCATACCTTAAGCGTATGCGGTATGATATTCTTTTCATACCTTACTGTGTGCACCCTTTGTCAGGTTGTCATGCAAAGAATTCGTCCGAAAACTTTGACGGAAAATCGGGAGCAATGGCGCACATTGGAAGGGGCCTATGTCCAGCAGTGGACTGCAATAGGCTAATTGATTGATTATACTTTGAAATATGACTTTTTTATATACCGTCCGTCAATTGACTACACCCTGTTGGATAGTAACTATGCTAATCAATAAGAAAAATATAATGATCTCTTCAGGATCGCCTAGTTACGTCTGATGTGCAAGAAAAACATAGTGGATGTATGCCAATGTCCATGGAAAAATTTGATAAATTTGAACAACAATAAGAGCTGTTTGTTCCGTAATTTGATTAGTTCTTGTCAGTGAGCGTCTGGATGGAGCACGAATTGCCTGAGGCGTCGAGAACACCAATGTCTCGATTAGAGTGCCGTGTGTCTGGCAGTTGTTTGAAAGCCGTTCGCTTCAGAGATAGTAATTACCTAATAATTTGGTATTGAATGATTATGTCGTTTTGGTTTTGTCGACAGACACTTCAATGTTATTTACTTTTGTAGTTATAACACTTATAACATATACAAATAAATCAAATTGTAGTGTTTATCGTTATATTAAATTAAAAGATTTTTTAATGATCCCATATAAATATAAGTAAATAAATAAGTATATCTTTATTGTGCACACCATGGAGAAAACAATTTTAGTATCATTTAGGTAGTACATTCTAGGTATAAACAATAGGCGGCCTTATCACCTAGTGGCAATCTCTTACAGGCAACCTTTGGATGGAGAAAAGAGTTCGAGTCTTTGTTCGGGTAGTATGGTGTACTATTTTTGGTATAATATACCTAGGTACTTTACATAGGAGTCGGAAAGAACATAATTACTATACTATATATTATACCACTTGACTTGACCATATAAAGGTATGATTCCGAAACTGACCGCATACGAGAACTGCCGATGCATGCAGCAGATAAAGCGTATCCATTACTTATTAAACTCCTATACGGACAAAGGGGATCATTGAGAAGCCGCAATGAATTACGCGTATCTGCTGCGTGCGTCTGTATGCGGTAACCTTCAGAATCATTATCAAAAACAATAAAAGTCTCTGTCTATTTGCTTATTCTAGGGCCTAGAACAAATAGACTGACACTAGGTAATCTGACTGACTGACTGACTGATTTTAGGTAATCTCTGAACTGATTTAGCCGATTTTAACGAGAATCTCACAATATTATAAGTTGTTACATATAAGGTATCACTTGTATTTTATTGCCTTTAGAAAAGATTAAGGGTCCCCCGCGCAAAAAAAATAAACACCAGATCTATCCACACACACAAAGACACACACACTCGTTATAAAAGATGACTTGAAAAATAAAAAAGTTCGCTGTACCGAGCGCATGACCTTGATATTGAATCTTACTCACCGAGGTCAATGATTATAGTACGCCCGGTTATGAACCGTTATACATACGGATTATAATATTTTTGCACAAAATTATGCGTCCCGAGACAGTGCGGTTATGAACATGAGGTTTAAAGTAAATTTTCTTTTAAATCCCATTTGGATAACTTCTCGTTTCGCAAAGATTATAAATTAGAAAGAAAGAAGAAAGAAAGAAAAGTATTTTTATTTTGGTTACTGCAGCACACAAAATAAATTATAAAATAAACACGTTTTAGCAGCTATAAACAAAAAAATATAGGTAAAATCAGACAAAATTAAATGTTTTTTTTTTTCATAGTGGCAACACTGCTGTGCTGGGCAGCATCAGTTTACTTATCTGTGTTGTACATAACATTATGGTGTGACTCTTATTAGTCTGTGGTCTGTAGTCTATGATTGAGTACAAAAAAAAAGCAAAATAGTAAATAAACAAAAAAACAAAATAATAAAGTGCAGTGCCTTAAACAAATGTAGCGTTTCGTAAACCTTTTATATTTCAAGGCGTCTTAAAAATACGTTTGGTAAAACATCTATGTCAATCCTCCTTCTAAAACCCACATGGCACAAGCTAGTTAAACTTTATGCTTACTTTAAGTGTATGTAGTGGAATATATTATTAATTACTCCTATTTACAAAAGTTAAATGACGTTTGAGAAGGAAATGGCGTACTGAACGCCAATTATTCTAATAAAAAGATGTTCACAATTCAGTCTCGATCTAACCTTAATCTCCCAAATGACAAAAACGGTATTTTCGTAACACAATTTGAAAGAAGAACATTGATATTGTGGTCGAGGCTGAATTTTGAACAACTTCTGTTGTCATTAGTCTGTCCTGTCTACCTCGGAGAGAGAAAAGCTCGTTACTTGTATAATATTGGTTAACAATAGTTAACACTTGATAGAGCATGAGCATAATTATAATAAAATTGCCAAGCAACAATATTCTCTTTCTATCTAGTTCCGATCTCACAAGACAAGAAGTGTACCGAAAACCATTATCGATTGTCGGCACGTCTTGTTTTTATGGGTCATTCATCTTTAGATCGTCAATCAAAGTCAAAATAATAGGTATAATGACTTGCTGGAATAAATATTTTTGGTAAAATCGTTACGTGGACGTAATAAAAGGGATAAGCATCATTGATCAGTCATACCTTGTCATAAGAACAACTATGGCGACTGCCTGAATACTTATTCCGTTAGGTTGAATTGAATCCTGAAAAAGTTCGAGAACTGGTCAAACTACAATACTTCGATATCACCAGTGACTTGTGGAGGTCAGATGACAATCGCTTTCAACCGCGTCGCAGTTAGACTGGAAAATGGAGACCCCAGACTCCGAGATGAAGTCCTCCGGTACGACCGGAATTAACGCAAACTTATGGAAAACATTTTCCCACTTTTCACAACATCGTAGGGCACAGGCAATACTTTTCTAAAGGGTTATCCAAGTCATTGAATTGACTGCACCATTAAACTTGGTTCGACCGCTAAACAGCTTGGTTCTTGTTGGAATATTCTGCACCGTATGCGGGTGACACCTAAGTCCTGCAAGTGTTGTCTTAAATAGAAAATGGGAGGGTGGGACTAATTAGAACAACTCATCAGAACGTTCACCATGGAAGAATGGAATAATTTAGGTGGGATTAAAACAGATGTGAAGGCCCTTTACTACACGCATATTTTTATGAATGAACAAACACAAATGAGTGCTACGCATTAAATTAAAACGAAGTACCATCTTTATTACTAGCTATTGTATACTTCAGTAGCATTGTTATGTGAATTTGTTTGCAATACAATACAATTCATGGACAATTTACATTTTCCGTTCCAACATAACAAGCGAGGCGCCTACCAGTGGCAGGTATTTATCAAAGAAAAATAAATTAACGCAACCGTTTATTTAAAATGCAATTTTTCAGGTTATAACCATCATCCTTGCATTAATACCGGTCGCATTCGTGACCTTACGTCGGCTTTCTAGGTACACCTCTTCGAATCCATCCGCGAAGCGCACGAACTTCGATAGTTTCCGTGAAGCAACTGCCACAGTTCGAACTTCGATATCGCCAATGGGTTCTCGAAGTCACATGGCAGTCGCTATACGGAAAATATCGAAGTTCTGTAGAGTGGTAAGATTGGAAAAAATAAATTACGGATTCTGAGGTTCCTATAGCCTGGGATGCGACCGAGACTATTGCAAGGACAGTGATGAATTTGGAGTTACTTTTGCTCCAACACACATTAGCATTGTAATACACACACACACACACACACACACACACACACACATATATACCCATTCGCACAATCTATCACATTTATAATAAGTATATTAAGACGATCCCCTTTAAGAAGTTCATACTTCAGAAGACCAATTCTCATAATAAACATCTGTTGAAAATTCAATCGCCACCTAATCTCAATCTTCCAAATGTCAAAAACGATCACAATGTCCATGATGATTGTGCCACGAGAATACCCTTTTTGACATTTGATAGACTGAGATTAAATCGAGACAAGTACTTTTTCCGCGAAAAACAATTACAGCAAAACAGTCGTCGACGACCTCGACTCGAACTGTCGCGTCTGTTTCAATAATCTCGGGCATGTCTACACGCCGCTCGCCACGTGACCGTCTGTCTGACTCACCGCTCACCACGCTCATTCAACGATAAACGTACCGTCAGCTGGCCTGTACGCACTCGGGATCCTGTTATCGCGAAGTACGCTCGCTTTATCATCTACAGAACTATACATATTATTAATGGCGTATGAGCAATCGCTTAGCGAATGGTTAATTCTAGACTTGGTCAATATGTTTTTGTTGTTAATACACGAACCGGACTCGTGCAGTCGGCTAAAAAAGTGGTCTGCCACCTCGTGGTTAAAGTTTATTCGTCTTTTAAGTTAAAATTAAGGTATATTTAACATTTGCCTTCGCAATAATATTAAAACAGCGACATACCTATGTCATCATTTTTTTTATAAACAGAAGAACGTAAATCAAAATTACACTGATACGAGGCCAAAGCAGCCGGCATAAAAAGGCCACATTGAGCGATTCCGCTAAAAAACGAGTAACTCCATGAATCCTCAGTAGATCTCAATAGATTCCTATAAAATCGTGTAATTGTCACGCATATGAGCAGAATCACAATAATTCATTTACTGAGCAGATCAATTTCGTGTAAATATCGCCGCATTACAAAATATCCTATTATAATTCCAATGAAGTGGCCTTTTAGACCCGCTGGTCTATGTAGTAGTTTAAAATGAATTATGAATTACTTTACTGTGAGTATCCAGCCAGATGTAGAGGTAGAACCCAATTAAAATAAAAGCCTGTTACCTAAGCCTAAAAAAGCTTGTAACAGTAGAGGTGTCCCGTGTTACAAAATGTAATTTGTAACGCTACTCCCTAGAGTGCTTTAGCGACCTTACTCAGCAAGTAATACCGAAATTAACTAACTATTGTTGTTTAACTAAGGTTTTCTCAAGGGCGGAGGCACCCCGCAGTCGGGCGGCTCTTATTCGAACGGAAAATCTCGTTATGCCTCACCTCCGCAATTTTCCTCTTATACAATCTACAGAATAAGTTGAAAGAGGGAGTTCTACCTAAATTAAGCGGCCTCAAAATTTAATTACTGGCATTTTTTTATTCAAATACGTTGTTCATAAATGAATTTCGTGGAAAACATACAAATTTTTTATTGAACTTTTCTAAATCTATACCAATATTAAAAAGTTGAAGAGTTTGTTTGTTTATTTGGTTGGTTGAAACCGCTAATCTCAGGAACAGCTGCTTTGAATTTTAAAAGATCTTATTGTGTTGAATAGTCCGTTTATTGAAGAAGGTTATAGGTTATATATCATCCCGCTACTACTCAAGAAAGCGAAGCAGTAATCATAAATGTCAACAAATCCGGCAGATTCCCATACCTACATCATTTGAAAATTAATAAATTATAGAGTTTCGAAGTACATATACCACTTGCGAAGCAGGTGAGGGTAGACTAGTATAAGATATTTATGAACGTTTTATGACGTCATTTACGTATAAATATACCTTATTGAAGTCTTTCAATGAGAGCCTTTGATGTGTAGGAGGTGGGAATGTCTTTGTAGAAGCAATTTATTTTTAGACCCGCCATTTGAATAGGCTACAGGTATAATTGTAATTTCTATTTCTTCGTAAGTTTATTTCGGGTGAATTATATTGGGAAGGATGTTTATTAATAATATGAAGCCTCACGGGCCTAAGGCAACCTCATTTACTAGCCTGTATGTGGTATACATGTTGTTTTATGAACGACGTCCTTTCTAGGTTCGTGGTCTGTGCACGTGCGCTGACACACTCGTGCTGCCGACCGTATAGGACCTTCTTGAAGAGACCTTCTAAGGGCCTTATTGAAGAACCCCATATTGTAGTTGCTTGGTAAAACCACAGCTTAAGATATGATTCCGTAGCCGACCGCATTCGACAACTGCTGACGCACGCAGCAGGTGCGCGTAGTTCATTGCAGCTTGTCAATGGTCCCCTTTATCCGTATCGGAGCTTAACAAGTAATAGGTATGTGCTGCATGCGTCGACAGTTGTCGTATGCGGTCGGCTACGGAATCATACCTTTAAGTGTACGTGGGATGAAGTTCCTTTCATACCTATGTTTTTAAATTCAAATTACATATTTGCAAGAATCTGGTGTAGGTAGGTGCAGAATGATGTTATGAAGTTTATAATAGTTTTGTTTATTATTTTATTTTTGATGATGTCACCTGACCATCGGTTGCTAGTCTCGCCCGTGACTTTTTAAAGAATTTGTATAGTCTATGACACACCACCAACGCTATCCCCGGTAACACCTTGTGGCATTATACATAGAGGAAAAAGATTCTTGTTATTTAAGTTTTCGTATCAATAGCGGACAATCAAAACTGAGGAAATAATATAGTGGACTAATATATTCTTTACAATACTTACAATATTTTAAGTAACTACATCAATCAATCAATGCGATAGGCTATCGCAGTCCACTTCTTCTTCTTTCGAGTCAATGATCCTCTTTTTCATTGCTTTAAATTATTCGAGAATAAAATCTCTTCATCTGGCATTATTGAGATCTTCTTTAGTGCAGGAGGTAGGACATAAGGGACACGAAACCAAGTGCGCCATGGACTGCACGGGGGCTCCGCACTACTCCGCAGTCACATGCGATTACGTCCGGGTCTCGCATTCCCCACCTGGACTGCAAGGTCTCTACCAATATTGAGAGTCTTTGCCCTATTGTTTCCACGGTAGCCAGACGGTTGGTAGGTATATTTCCAGTTTTCCTTCTCTCGCAGTGATATCATCTGCGTATTTTTCCGTCAGTCGCCTCTTACGACACCCATCGAATGATCTGGGGTGGTGATATTTGTATTCTTTCTCCATCACACAATTTACTTCATAGGAGAGACAATAGTCCGTCAATTTCTTGGTCGATGAGAGAGTAGAGATGGTAAAAGTCTTTTTATTCTCTACATACATTAATGCTTATAAAAGTATGATTCCGAAGGTGACCGCATATGAAACTGTAGACGCACGCAGCAGATACGCGTAATTCATTGCGGCTTCTCAATGATATTACGTGTATAATGAAGGTGTCAAAAGCAGAAACAGAAACGTCAGTAGGTAGGTAAAAACCAAAGAATCGCATGGTGCGTGCGATCGAGGTCAATTTTTTTTCCATCGGCTGCCCTTTTGAAAATTTTCCCCAACCATGGGAATCAAGATCTATGTTATCTTATCACTTGATGAATTTCATTGACGTGAGAAGACTTAATTGAATTCGGACGGACGTCACCTTAACACATAACGAGGTAGTATTTATTTTAAACTAGCTGACCCCGCGAACTTCGTATCGCCTAACAGTCCATTCTTTTTTTTTTATTTTGCTCTCCGTAAGAACCATCCTCGTACTTCAAGGAATATTCTAAAAAAAGAACTAGCGAAATCGGTTCAGCCGTTCTCGAGATCTGCGCTTAGCAACACATTTAGGGATTCATTTTTATATAATAGATTGATAAATAGATAAAATCTAACAAGATATTATATTTTTATCAACCTAAGCACAGAAAATATAAATATAGATAAAATTATCAGTGACTAATTTTAAAGTTTTAAAGTGCCTTTGGCCTAATGAGTGATAAGACTGATAAGTAATTCTTTTACGGGTGGCAGACAAGCACATGGCTCACCTGATGGAAAGCGGTTACCGTGGCCTATGGACGTATGCAACACCAGGGGCATCACACTCGCGCTGCCGTGCGACGCCGCGCCTTAAGAACCTTCTAAATGCCCTTCTTGAAGAACCCCATACTGTAGTCGTTTGGAAAAGTCACGGCCGGGAGTTCATTCCACTTAAATTTAAGAACATCTGCCTGCCTTTCTTTCCTTTCTTTTTTTAGAGCCAGCGCAACAGTGCGTTCTTTTCCGTACATTCCTGTCAGCTCGCATATAAACCATTATGTCTTAAGCGCGTGGTTTAAATTTGTAAGATATTGTTATGTCATGAATTGAACAATATTGTAAGATATTGTTATATTATGAATTGGAAAAAAAAAAACCATCATGTCTTAATTCTTAATTCTTTATTGTACACTAAAATATTACAATCAGAAACATAACAATGAAATATTGATGTACAAAGGCGAGCTTAACTCAGCATTGAGTTTTCTCCCAGCAAACCTTTGGGGGATCGAGGAAAAGGCGAAACAAAAGGGTAGAAAGCAAGCGTACAATTGTGGAGAACGAATATAAAATATAGAAGTACGTACTAAGAAGATACATACCATATCTACATAATAATATACATTACATAGACATATTACATAAATATATACACATACACACATACATATTACTTATGCATAAATACATAAACAAAATATATATATATATTGAGACTTGGTTTAAGGATACTTCTTCCTTCTGAATTAATATTCCATGTGCGAGACACTATAAGTCAATATTACATTGACTTATTGTGTACATAAGGTAAACTCTAAATAAAACCCTGTACCAACCCGTCTGGCCAGCGTGGTAACAGTAGGCCAAAGCATCCCAACATTGGGAGAGGCCTATGTCCAGCAGTGGATTGCGATAGGCCGATTGAGAGATTGAGATTGTGTACATTATTATAGTCCACATCCACAATAAAAGGTTGTAATAAGGCCGTATGCCTAGGGCATCTGCGTGGGCTTTATAAAACCCGGTTGAAGGCTCCAGTTCCATTAGCGTGACAGCTTTTCAAGTGACGTCAATAATTTAGATCTGGAACGAATTGTAGTATTCTAATTTCGGTCCGTCAATTCGATTTTCCATTTCTCTCTGACAAGTTTAAGCACGGATACTGCTCTGTCAATGACTGGTTTATATAAGAAACAATGTTATCTCTGTTCTGATCAATATCATAATGCGATTCATTTTCTTCAGTGGTTTAGACGTGAAAACGTAAGAGAAAGACATAGTTACTTTTGCATTTATAATATTAGTATGAATATGGATACAAGGACGTATATTCAGCGTCAATAAAATTAATTATTAAAAAATATAAAAACCCGACTCCTGTCTAAAAGATTGAAACAAGCTTGATAGCAGGCGGTACCCATTTGCCAATCATAAACCGAAAGAAATTTAATAAGTACCGCCTGCTATCAAGCTTGTTTCAATCCTTTAGACAGGAGTCGGGTTTTTATATTTTTACCAGTCTACCCACGTCAACAAACTCTCACCTAACACTCGCGGTGCCCGGGCACCGGTTGGTATTTTAGAGGTTAATAATTAATTTTATTTTAACCTTTTTAGTTAGGATATGACATCCATATATTTTTGTAATCTCCTTTTAATTCTCTTCATTTTGATACCCTACTCGATAAATTTGAATGAAAAAAAATTTTTGCCAACACATATTTTAGCATCAAAAATCTACCGTATAGTTTTTGTTGGAATTTTATGTACCCTATGACACTCGGGAGATGAATACCTTTCATTTGAGACCCTATTCATCAAAATCCGTCTAGGCGTTAGGCCTGTAGAGGGGAACAAAGAAAACTACATACATACATAGACACATACATACATACATACGCGCGAAACACATTCAAAGAATCAAAGAATCAATTTCATTTATTCAATTTAGGCACATAAAGAGCACATATGAACGTCAAAATATTACAATATCATGTCAAGTTAAAATAAAGTAAATTAATAAATCATTTGAAAATGATTCTTTCGCTGGTTCGGTAGTTGGTTCTACTGAGAAGATACCAGCAAGAAACTCAGAGAACTCAATTATCCTTTTTATTTTATTTTTTAAATATAGTTTTTATACAATTTATAATGTGCGAGCAATCAGTGATTAGGATGACCATGCATTTTTATCATTAAGATATTCATCTACTTTATAGTATCCTTTTTTCATTAAACAATTTTTTATTTTTATTTTAAACTTATTAAGAGGCATGTCAACCCAATCCTGAGGAATTTTATTAAATATTTTTATACAATTGCCTACAAACGAATTACCAACCTTATGAAGCCTGAGTATTGGCACTGCAAGTTTATCTTTATTTCTTGTATTATAATTATGTGCATCAGAGTTTTTTTTGAACAGATTTAGGTTCTTCCGCACATATAAAATGTTATCATAGATATATTGTGAAGCAACCGTTAATATATTAATTTCTTTAAAAAGTTCTCTCAGCGAGTCACGGGGTCTGAGGCTGTAGATTGCCCCTCTCGCTGGCGCAGTCGGGTAAAAATAGGTGAAAATTTTCAGATGTTAAACCTCTTAATTAGAATTTAATTAACCATAGACGCTGATTGTACATGGTTAGGTACAAGGTTCCATTAAATTCACTTCGGAGCCCGAGGCCAATCCGTCTCAGGGGCGGATCAGCTAGTATTAAATCATCTCTGTTATTTTTAAACTCCGAGGAGTACAAATTCACAAAGTATGTATTTAAAAATAACTTCAATCAATCAATTAGTTCATCGCAATTCTCTGCTGGACGTATGCCTGTCCCAATGTAGGGCTTTGGCCTACTGTTTTCACGCTGGCCAGACGGGTTGGCAAAGGGTTTTATTTCGAGTTTTCCATAAGTACACAATAAGTCAATGACCCCAATTCTGACGTTACCAACTCTAAACTAAATTTCTCTAAAATTTTCTTATTTTAGATAAGCGATTGACATTTCTAACCGTATTCTGTTGTTATGTCAAACTAAATTTAGTGCTTGCTAAGCACAAGACAGCACTAAATTTGAATATGACGTCGCTAAAACGAGTGTTACAACTATTAAAAAATTAAGAATGAACGATAAAGATTTTCATAAAATCTGTAAAAACTTATCTTAATGAGTCTTTAGAATGCCGACAAATGATAATTAGTGCATATTATTGATCAAATAGTAAACAAACTGTGATATTTCTCAGTCTTAACCAAGCAAATACAGTTTTTCTCGGTCCACGTACCTGGCAAGTTCGCGGGGTCCGCTAGTTATTTATAAAATCCAAATCAATCGACGATTTATAGAGCTTTATAAAGGCTTTAAGCGTATATAGAACGACAATTGGCATTATTTTAGATGATGTCTAATTTTAGTTTGACATTTCTTATTTTAGTGCATATACGTGCAACAGAATACCGTTTAACCAAAAATGACAGTTGAGTACTTTCTCTAATTTTAGTTGTGTCAAGCTAATTTTAAGTTAGTTGTGTGTTCTCAGAATACGAAATTACATTTTGACAGGACTAAACTGACATTTAGAGATTTTTAGCTTATTTTAGTTAGCTTGAGACAAGACAGAATTGGGGTCAATATCTTTTATATTTATTTTTACAAATTAGTTTTATTGTTTATTTTGGACATAATCAAATTGTATTATAATAAAATTGTATCCAATGTCTCTCATCCTAGTGTTAATTCCCAGTCGCATCCGAAGCTTTTCAAGTAGGGCTTTGGCCTACTGTTTTCACGCTGGCCAGACGGGTTGGCAAAGGGTTTTATTTCGAGTTTTCCTTATGTACACAATAAGTCAATGTCTCTCATCCTAGCGTTAATTCCCAGTCGCATCCGAAGCTTTTCAAGTAGGGCTTTGGCCTACTGTTTTCACGCTGGCCAGACGGGTTGGCAAAGGGTTTTATTTCGAGTTTTCCATAAGTACACAATAAGTCAATGTCTCTCATCCTAGCGTTAATTCCCAGTCGCATCCGAAGCTTTTCAAGTAGGGCTTTGGCCTACTGTTTTCACGCTGGCCAGACGGGTTGGCAAAGGGTTTTATTTCGAGTTTTCCTTATGTACACAATAAGTCAATGTCTCTCATCCTAGCGTTAATTCCCAGTCGCATCCGAAGCTTTTCAAGTAGGGCTTTGGCCTATTGTTTTCACGCTGGCCAGACGGGTTGGTACAGGGTTTAATTTCGAGTTTTCCTTATGTACACAATAAGTCAATGTCTCTCATCCTAGCGTTAATTCCCAGTCGCATCCGAAGCTTTTCAAGTAGGGCTTTGGCCTATTGTTTTCACGCTGGCCAGACGGGTTGGCAAAGGGTTTTATTTCGAGTTTTCCTTATGTACACAATAAGTCAATGTCTCTCATCCTAGCGTTAATTCCCAGTCGCATCCGAAGCTTTTCAAGTAGGGCTTTGGCCTATTGTTTTCACGCTGGCCAGACGGGTTGGTACAGGGTTTAATTTCGAGTTTTCCTTATGTACACAATAAGTCAATCTCTCTCATCCTAGCGTTAATTCCCAGTCGCATCCGAAGCTTTTCAAGTAGGGCTTTGGCCTACTGTTCGTTAGTCGCCTCTTACGACACTCTTCGGATGAGATGAGGTGATGATACTTGTATTTTTCTCCGTCACCACACGGATGAAAATATGGTTAAAACAGTTTTTTTTTCACGCAGTTATCAACCCACGTATTAACCATAAGTGTACCAATTAGAACCCGAGCTGAAATCCAACCGCATGCATAATAAATGAGCTGTCCTTCCCACTCATTAATACGGCTCAGTCATGGTTATTGAATTAATTGTACGTTACCTATGTAATTAATGACTCAGTATCCCATGGGACGCTGATAAATGTTATCCGTCCGTTATCGGATAATCTATTTGAGATGACCTTCAACTTGCTATAGTTTGCGGCATATTATACAAGTCGCGAGAGAAGCGTTGGTTTTATATAATCTACTAACTATTGCTTGCGGCTCCGCCCGCGTGGAATTATGATCCTGTTCGTAGCTGATAGTAGCGTGATGACATAGCCTATGTTGGTAGGTACCTGATAATGTAGCATTCTAATGGTAAAAGATTTTTTAAATCGGTTTAGTAATTTTTGAATTTAGTCGGTATATACAAAAACAAAAATATTTCCTGTTTATAATATTGGTATAGAATGTATAGATGCGCTGTAGCACGCCGTGCTATCCTCGAAAGACACCCAATAAGACTACATTTTGTGACGTCACTGGGGTCAAGATATGTGCCGAGAATTATAGTTTGGTTTTAATTGTTTAAATACGTCTCACCTAGTCTCTAAACACCTTCAAGAACATAGAATTTCTGGTTGTTTTCCATCACCGTGGAAGTAAGTGTTCATCAATTTTTAATACGCACATCACAACTACGCAATTTGTTCGAACCACCGAACACGTGTTACTTTCGTATTGTTTTTATTGTACGAATTGATATTGCGGTTTACATTTTAATTAAACGATCGATTGTTACTTTAAACATACAATACTGATATCGCTAAATAAATAAACAAGAAAAGGCGAATGAAATCTAAATCCTTCTCAAATTATGGCGTTACCAAGACAAACCGGATTTCTTTTCATACCTGTATTGTATCTTAACCGTACTGTATGTTGCCGGTATGGAGGTCTCTGAATCGTCTACGTACCCTAGCCGGCCGTTCCAGACAAAATCTATGCAGCTGTGGAATGCGAGACCCGGGTTCAATCGCATGTGACTGCGGAACCTCCGTGCAGTCCATGGCGCACTTGATTTCGTGTTCCTTATGTTCTACCTCCTGCAGGAAAGACGATCTTAACAAAGCCACTGACAGCGCGGTCTGCGCGGTTTAGATGGCAGTATTTTATTCTCGTATAATTTAAAGCAAAAATATGAAAAAGAGGATCATTGACACGAAAGAAGAAGACTGTATGTTACCCATATTGTGTCATACCCGTCTTTCTATACCCCGGGTGGAGTGCCACCTAATAGGTCACAAAAACAAAATAACATTTGCTTTGGTGGATTTAAACTAGAAGTTGACAAAGCATGGTATGGAAGCGCATAAAATATTAATAAAAATATAGCTTTTTACTGTCAGGGTTTTTGACAAGCATAGACTAATAAATTTATTAGATTGGCAACCCATTATGCGCCGTTTTGACGTTAACTGTCATTTTTTTGGTCATAAGTTACGAAGTATTCTGAATAGGACGTGTTCTGCTACTGGAATCAATGGATTCTATGTTTTATTAACTGTAATTTACGAGTTAATTTATGTTAATTCAGATCGTTAATTAAAATAGAACATCAAGTTGACACAAATTAGCATTTTTTGACACCTTTTAATCAAGATTGAATGGCTGTACAAGCTGCTCGGCACTCGGATACTTAAGTCCGTATTTAAGAACGTCAGTCATGAATCTGAACCTGAAATTAGTTCTGAACTTGAGTGGATATTATAGGAGTGCTCAGGTGATTTACGTTCATAAAACCTCACTTCAATACAATACAGTTTCGATTAGTGACTCAAGACTCAGTATACGAGACTTGGTATAAATAAAAGTTAAAAGAAGTGCTTGTAATATGGTATGCCAAGTTGAAAATACTTTGAACACAAATGCAGA
Source organism: Eilema depressum (assembly GCA_914767945.1). NCBI lineage: Eukaryota > Metazoa > Arthropoda > Insecta > Lepidoptera > Erebidae > Eilema > Eilema depressum. The sequence goes on from OU612040.1 coordinate 7,092,298, forward strand.
TATATTTCACAAGGGATTGCTTGGCAACGTACTTATTTATGCATTACTACGATATTCAGATCCAAAACTACAGCAACGCGGATACTCTCAGTGCCAAGAAATTTATCTCCGAGTGTAATTACACAAGAATCCGTGGACAAAGGTCGCTTTTTGTGCCACCAAGATAGCAAGGGGCAACAAACGACGCAAGTGATTACAACATCAGATATTGCTCGGGACATATTTGCTCAAAATGTGCTCTATACGCGCAGTACAGGTTTTTTGGCTGTCTTTTGAGGATAGCACAGAGTGCTAATGCGGTGGAGCTGAAATTCACCAAGCATAGATTATTACAAAACAATCCGCGCGCCAGAGCCTCGTTTGTCTCGCGATTTAGGTTTTGGAAGGCTACGTTTGTGTATTTTTTGATGACCCTGATGTTAGAATCGAACTTTTCCAAGTACGAATTTACAGTCTCAAGTTTAAGTGGCGGTTGCTTCGTTTAGTACGGTTTGTGAAAGTGTCAACCCTTACTTTTTTATTGTCGTTCTCTGTTTTAATTCAGTTCTGCGTGATTAAGTGGGTTTTTTTGTGGAACCAAGATAGTAAAAGTAGGCTCTTTAACGGCGCAAATACTCCAATCTCTTCGGAGATTATGAATTTGTGCCGTTTGGAGTCGAAACGTTGGGGTCATGGGGTCCGAGCGCTCGCAATCTCTTCAGGGAGATTATGAAACGTATGGTCGACTTCACTTCTCGTAAAGAGAAGGCTGGTCTCTTTTTATGTCAGAGAATAAGAATTGCCATACAACGTGGCAATGCCGCCAGTTTTCTGGGAACGTTCCCACAACAGGCATGAGTTGCGGAGGAATTCCACGACGCGTTTAAATTTTAGTTCTTAATGGGTATAAGAGTTCTTTTGTTTTTAGTTTTATTGTTAATTGTATATTTCTTCCATTGCCTCACGTGATTAATAGACACTAGACAGCCCCTTAATGTTTTTTTTTTCAAACGTTTATTTTCTTTACTATGTACATATAACGGTTCTGAACGATACAAAAGAATAGAAGCAAAGGCAAGTGCCAAGACCTTTCGTATGCGGGTTCAAGTAGCACTTAACCGGTGTTCATTTACTTTTTGACATTATCCACTTTTCCTTAGACTGCGTCTACATTACACGAGCCAAGCATGAGCGGAGCACAAGCTGAGCACGAATTCGTGTAGTGTGGACGGACTTATCGAGCCTCAATAGAGCAATGCCTCGAACGTTTGATTCGTGCAGTCGTGCTCGATTGTGTCAGTTCTTTGACGACCTCACGTTTCAGGGCATTATTGTAGGTTAGTTGTACGTTCACATTTGAAACCGCGACCGAGAACATCCAGAACAGCTCCGTTCAGTTCGGTTCATCTAGCTAGTGTAATCGTAGCTTTACAGTTCTCTCCTGCAAATGGCAACGCGTAACTGACACCTCTGACATTTCAAGCGTACAAACTCTCGTAAAATATATCTCTGTGCAAACTCAAACTTAATTATTAATAACCTAAATAAAACTTGTTAGAAACATAAAGCGCAGGAAACTTCACTGAATTACGGCTTTGTACAAGAGCCAAACTTTAACTTAATTAATTCGCGTGAACCTTCGGCGCCGGGGTATCATAAAAGTAATGATGTTACAACATAAAAAATCTTATTTCAAATGTCGTAAAATGTTTTCTAACGGGCCGAATTTATTAATATATTGCTGTAAGAAGGTTGTTTGACGTGGTTGTTGCTATCTAAAGTTATATCTGATGGGTTTATTGGTGGATATCATGGGTAAGCTGATGGATATCGTTATTTGGAAGCTCAGTTTATGGCAAGTCATGGTGCTGTTCATAGATTTAGGCAAGATTTCACAAGTGAAACTCTCATTAAAGTCATGTATTCAGTTTTGAACGTGGGACGATCGACAGTCCGATGAGGCGATGATAGCGAGTAGATCGCGTTTAACGCGTGGGTGGGATTCGAACAAGACTAAGAACTCGGAAGTCCAAATAAGGCCAGCTTAAGATCTTTGGAGGCCAATCTCACCTGAAAGCTGGTACATCTGCTGATCGCCGGACGAGGCTTTCGTAACCAGAGGGTCTGTCGGTAGTCATTCAAGCGCAAGCCAAAACAAAACCAAATAATTGAAACATGATGGAAAGCGGACACCGGTCTCCTTGGATGTAATCGGTATTGGCGCTCGGATGGCGAAGAGATAATTAATTAAATGTGAGGACTATCGACAGTTCTATCTCTAGTCACTTTGGGTACATTCAGGGATAAAAAATGAAACTATCAGCATACTTTTGTTGCTATTATGTAGGATATTGTATGAAGACTTAAATGTAGAAAAAGCTCAAAAGGTAATACGGACTGATAAAAAGAGCTGTTGTGTAGAATGTGGTGGATACCGCGAAGGGAGCAAAGCGGTAATACATCAAACGGATGTTTGCATACATACATACAACTGTTATGTATGTAACGGAAAAATGCTCACATACAAAATGTTATTTCATTTTTCTTTGAGTTTGGCTATGTTTACGTGCTCTTCGAGTCACAAAGAGGGGTAAACGTTTATGTTACGTTTTATGAAATAAGTTGTTCACCCAAACGGATGTGTGGTAACGTTACCTAACGCGTCTAGCGTCTTGGCCCTCGAATATTTTATTTAATAATAACCTCTATAACTTATAAAATATTCCATCAAATTTTCATTACATCGTCTATGGAAACTACTTACTTATTTAGTAATCGAAGAGTATGACGTCACGGTTTCGTATCAGATACAACAGAAGTCAGAAGAAAGATACAAGTCAGAAACCTACTCAGTAACTACTTATAGGTAGCAAGCAATGGAAAACTTTTATGATTAATTAGGTAATATTCCAGATCTGAAAATGGAATACAATTATCTTCTATACAACATTATAGTCACAGGCATATATTTTGACCCCAGTCACGTTACAAAATGTACTCTATATGTGCAATACGCGATTTTTGAGTGTCTTTTGGGTATAGCAGGGTTAGTACCCACTGATCCCCTGGAATTCGTCCCCTGGGCTCATTCGACCCTTCATAATTTTGAGGTGCCCACTCGACCCCCTGGTCTATTTTATAATTAAATTATTCACGCGTACCAGGGTGACGAAGGAGTTCATCCACTAATCATAAGATTATATCAAACAAATCCGTGCGCGGTAGGGCCGTGTTTCTCTCGCGACTATAGTTCAAGATAAGTGCTGGTAGCTATAAATTTCCTTGCGTATAAAAACGCTACGCTAGTTCATATTAACAATATCATAGTACAGTCATCGGTTCCGAGAAATTAAAATATAAACATGCCGCTTTATCAATGGCTTATCTAATCGCGCAATAGTAAATGCGTCGTAATGTTGTATTCGAGATCTGGGTTGGTTTTTTATGATATATGATGATGCAACTGATGATACTACACACCTATGAGAATACCACTAACTAATGGGTCATATAAATGCGTCAGCCAGACAAAACGTGTAAGGTATTATTTGGTATTATTCCGAACCCGACCGCATACGACAACTGCCCACGCATGCAGCAGATACAGAGTACCCATTGCTTCTACTATCGCATCTGCTGTGTGAGTCGGCAGTTATCGTATGCGCTAGGCTAAGGCATCATATCTTCACATAGAGAAACAGGTTACCGGTACGAGTAAAAGGGAGTACGCATACTTATTCAGCTCTATTCAGCTTTTGTCCATACGGGTGTTAGACTCAGACAGCCCCTCTCGTCAGCGCATTGCCTATGCCTATGCAGGACGACTGTCTGAGTACGTGACTACCATTTTTTCCGTGTTTTTTGTACGTATTGCGTCGAGTTTTTTTTAAATAAAAAAAATCATTAAATTTACGCTGCATCTGCGACGTGTACGAGTAAATCCATTGTTTGACTTGCGCCTTACCTGCAATGGGTTGCCTCGACCGGGAAAGTATTTGTTTTATGGGACAGACTCTGCCTCTATTTCTTTTTTTAACAATCCCTTGCATTTCCCTCATCAGGTACCTACTAACACAAATACATCTGTGTTCCGTTTGTGTTTTTATATGCGTATGCGTAAGGTAGAGGCGACGAGTCACAGATTGTATTTGAAGAAATAAACATGTTTTGATCCAACACGATCACAATTTCAATGATTAATCTTTAAAATTACTTTTCGATAGTATTGTTTTTTGACATTAAGGAGATTGAGATTAGATTCGAAACTGAATTTCGTACAATTTTTTACTAAAAGAATTGGCCCTATATTCGTGTAATCAGATTCGTTGAAATATACCTACTGTAATACAGGTAGTGGCCCCATTTCGTTAAAAAGGGCAGCGATATACTGTTATTTGGTTTTCCTTGTGTACTTATTGATATGCGTAAGAAAAGAAATAAGTACTGAGATAACGAATGACGAGAAGTTTATACCCCGGGAAACGTATCTTAGACCTAAATCGCAAGACAAAAAGGCCCTGGCGCGGGCGGTGGTGAATTTGAGCTCGTCCACCGCAGTAGCACCCCGTGCTATCCTCAAAAGACACCCAACGAACGTGTATGCGTATAGAGCACATTTTAGGTTCAAGATATTTGTTCCGAGCAATAAACTTGTTGTGCCATCATACTCTGAAGGGCAATGAGATGTTGATAGAGTTAAAGTACCTTTAGTAAATAATGACATCAACGTTAATTATAGTTACACGTCATGTTTATCCACCAGATTTATGCTAATCACGATGATATAGTACCTATTTTGTTAACGACATCCTTCACCATGATTAATTGCTCACCATCAGATGGATATGCATCTTAGCAGTGTAATAATTGGTATCTTGTCACATACATAAAACATATATTCGCGTCCGTAAGGAGTATAGAAATATTCGTATGCATGAATATGAGCTCTGGTCGTGCCTAGGAGAGCACATTAAGCCATCGGTCCCAGGTACGAACATCTATGGCATATGATATGACACAGTTGAAGGCCTAAAAAAGTTCAACAACTGGAATAACTATCGCTTACTATGCTTCAATATCACGGAATTCGGCAGCCGCTTCACGGAAAATATCAAAGTTCACACAAACCCACAGTTACACTGGAAAAGCAGGCCCTCGATTCTGCTAAAGCAAAACCACTGTCGTGCCACAGTCTCTGCAAAAATTGGCATTAAATTTTAGACTTTATTCCTATAGAAATTAAAGTCCAAAATTAAATGACAATATTTTCATTACATGCTTTCGTTCACTCTACAAAAAGCCATTTAATTTTAAACTTTAATTGCATTATTTTAAAGGCTAAAATCAAATGGGATTTTCTCGCAGTCTCTGTGGTGTGACAGTGGTTGTGCTTTAGCAGAATCAAGGCCCTGATCCCGGACTTTGAGGTGAAAGCTTGGAATGCGACTGGGATTAACGCTTGAATAAAGAGGATTCACGCCTGGTGATTCCCTAAGGAGTAGGTGGTCACCAACTATGATTTTCGGTTCCACAGCGCGGTATAGGCAGAGACAAATACAACAGTCTGCCATTTCTGTCCTTACACACTTGAGCTTCCTATATTGTCATTATACCTTTCAAGCAAGCCCACCGATTTTGATAACTTCAGACCTGCCCTTTCTTCCCTTTCAATGTGAGTCAGTAAAACATCCGCATACAGCGTATCCAAGTGCCAACAACACTAAACTCAACGCTGTCTGATAAGTTATCAAAAATTTGATTACTAATCCTAATCGTGTAAATATTGCGACGATAAAATATAAGGCACGATACGAGGCCCCGTGGACTCCCACGAGTGTCGTGAATGGGGAGAACTTGCGAGGTAGGGTTGACACGTGCGAAAACAAAATTACCAAACTTTATACGGCTTCTAGGTTCTAAGGGTACACGGCTAGCGTCGCGTGGTAACACAACGTGATGTCAGTAATTGGGTTACCTATCTTAATCCCGAATTTTAATATTCCGAATATCATAATCCCGAAAACGTTTGGCCATTTTTTCATAATCCCGTTTTTTCAAATTCCGAAGTTTTATTTGCCATATAATCGCAACTCCGAATTTCATTTGCCCAATTATTCATTTGTACGACGTTTTATAATCCAGACGAACGAGTTCCAGACACACGAAATCTAAATGCACAAAATCCAGATGACCGTAATCCATATGCATGAATGCCCAAATTTTAAAACACAATTTTTTGAAATGCATTTAATTGATAACCAGACAAACAATATCCAGATTTTTAAAACCAGCTAGCATCAGGCATGCAGCATGCAGCAAGCATCAGGAATTTAGCATGCAGCAAGCATCAGGCATGCAACATGCAGCAAGCATCAAGCATTTAGCATGCAGCAAGTATCAGGCATGCAGCATGCATCAGGCATGCAGCATGCAGCATGCAGCAAGCATCAGGCATTTACCATGCAGCAAGCATCAGGCATTTAGCATGCAGCAAGTATCAGGCATTTAGCATGCAGCAAACATCAGGCATTTACCATCCAGCAAGTATCAGGCATGCAGCATGCAGCAAGCATCGTTTCTGTCACAGCTCCGGCGCTGCGGGGCTCCAGCGGCCCCACACGAGCTTATCGTCGCAGATGGTTATAACGCCCACCACCGCAGCTTCGGCTTGCTGGCCGGCTGCGCCGGCCAGCCTCAGCCGCGGCGGCGGCCATTGTAACCACCTGCTCCTCAGCTCGTGGGCCGCCTCGCCCCTCCGCGCCTACGCGGGCTTAAATAACACTCTAGGGGTAGGGCAAACAAGACTACGTGAAGTCGGATTTGCGGCAATTCATTTCTTTCACTAATTTTTTTGTGACAATTTTTGACTTTTCAAACCAATAATTTAAGGGTTAAACTGTTAATTTTTCCGTATAAAATTCCGTACAGGGATAAATAAAAAATAAAAAAAAAACCTAACCTATCCGAATCGGATTGCACTGAGTCGGGGTGTTAACGATAATTTTAATAATTTCGACATTGAAATTTCTAAATTAATATACCTTAATTTCTAAATTACTTACTGTACCTAATAAATGAAACATATAAATTTACTGAATTTTACTATACTTGTATTAGTTTAGCTGGAATACGATTGTATGGGAATCAAATAAAACGATTATGAAAATTTGGTAAATGATACGATGGGAAACAAAAAAAAATATTTTGAGAATCTGGTATAACTATATTTGGATTATGACAATATGGGAAACAAAAAAAAGCTATTTGAAAATTTGATTTTAGTGCACCTGGTAATTGATTTATCTGGGAAATGAAATACGGAATTATAGAAAGTTGTCATTCATTACATCTGTCTTTTAAAAGTTCTACCAACCGTTTTCGGGGTTTTAAGATTCGGGTAATAGAAATTCGATATTTCAATAGGTTACCCAGTAATTGTGAATGTTTCATAAAGCACTTGTAATTTTCCAAAATTTTGTGGAAAAGTATAAGTGCTTTATTCAATGTGTAGCAAGTTGCACCAAAGGATAAAGTCTTATTATAAAAATTGAACCTGCAATACTAATGTATACCTATAAACTGTTGATTTATTTCAATCTGGTTCAATCCTAGAGTCGTAAGTGAGAGGTTTAATATTACAGAGATAAGGTCTTTACACAAAATAGTTTCGATGGTTTCATATTTGCCAAGCGCACCGGGACTACCTATTTTTATCATTAAACAGACAACTGGTAACGCATGTATTCTCGTTAACTTCTACAACTAAAGCTATGATTCCGAAGCCGACCTCATACGACAACGATATTCGCATGCAGCAGATACAGCGTACCCATTACTTGTTAAACTCCGATACGGATAAAGGGGACCATTGAGAAGCCGCAATGAATTTCGCGCAACTGCTGCATGCGTCGGCAGTTGTCGCATTCGATCGGATACGGAATCATACCTTAAGCTAAACGCGTTATGAGGTGGTGGAAATATTTTACATTATTTTTATCCCTATCTGAAAAAAGCAATTAATAATACAGTCCCAATTCTAAAATTGTGCAGCAACCCTGATCGGGAATAACAGCATCTACCTTACAGGCCAATCGGCTCGTGAAGCAAGCTAATTATATCTCGAGTTTCTTATGTAACACCTCTTCGAAAAGGGTCTTATGCTCTGTGATGTGGTGAAAACGATATAATCCATGTTTTAGTGCTTTGTAGGAGCGAGTATTTTTTTACGGCAAATTGAAATGGCGTGTCGCTCGCAATCGACTTTAACAGAATTAATTTCATTTGGTCCACAATGTGATCACGTACTATCCTTATTCTGTTTTTCTTTATTTGTTTTCCTTAAATGGGTGCTCTTACTGTATAGTAGGAGCACCCATTTAAGGAAAACAAATAAAGAAATAAAGTATTAGAGTACCAATAACTATGTTTTCACCAAGAGTATACTTGGTGAAAACATAATTATTGGTACTCTAATACTTAAGTGTGAGGACTTGAGGAGCACTGGAGGCAGATAGGTATGAAATAAAGTTATTGTAGGTATTTTGATACCTATCTTTGGTATATCAATTCCAAATGGGGTGGGTATAATCCATTTTTATTTTAGACCCCTCGTGGTGGCCCCACAGGAAGAACTCAGATTCTTCTCATGACTCGTCCACGGCCGAAAATAGATTATCCTGTAATTCAACGCCGAGGTTATTTACATGCAGTTGACCGCAACTTCCTTTTTAAAATAGGTAAGTAAATGTTAGAGGAAAAATAAATAAATAGTCATATAAGTCATGCTTTTATTTGCTCTGAACGTGTTATACGACACGCTTGTACGACACTCACAAAAAAACTTACAGCAGCCATTTTATCCTTTTTTGCCCGAACCCATTTTTAATGGAATTTTAGTAGCTTACGCCAGAATAAACAGCAGTGACCCAAAAAATATCGAGACACGTAGCAATGCCGAAACAAAATAATAAAATCCTTATTTTTATTACAATAGCTTATGTGCTCCATTATCGCAATGAAATACAACACTCTCACGCCTTTCTCCCTCCGGAGTAGGCAGAGAGAACAGCTCGCCATTTGTTACTGTCCTCACATAGCTGAAGAGCTACCTCTACTACCATTAAACCTTTCATGCAAACAGTCGGTTGCGATTTCATATAAAATTTTCTTTCTACATTTTTGCTACTACCCTACAACTACGAATTCTATAAATACCCTCAATCCATTCACATAATTTTGAACGACTTCGAAAATACTGTACAGTACACGACCTCACGTCTTCAATTTCAGAGTAAGGTCCCTAAAGGATCGTGTGCCTTTGAAGGGAGTGTATAGGCAATCTTTAGCCGAACAAAAGGGGAACGAGAGGCACCAATTTATTTCTTTTATACACGTATACGTTGTGAATGATCTTTTCAGAAAACGTACACTTTAGTGAGGTATTCTTAGCGGTACCTCAATGCGGAGTAACAATAATGCGTCAATGTTTTATTTATTGGTGTCAATTGTTTAGATTGACATTAGAGAGGATGGACGAAAGAGATTGACGAAACAGATTTATGAGGTGAGGGTGAATGGGCAATACGGGTCGACTAAGGCGTTCCTATGTCAATCAGTTCGAAAACGTTTTTTAAATCTCTAAGACCCTAAAGATTATTCTTACTTCTTTACACTATGGGCTCAACGTACTTGAATGAAATTCTATATAAAAATAAATACAATAAATTCACGGGGTGCAAAAGTAACACATAATACTGTAACATACAGGAAAGTTAACTTGAAGTATGGGAAGCTTTTATACCAACAAAAGGACCAATAGTCTCGTAAATCATACTTTCAAAGACTGTCACGTTATTCTATACAAAGGAACCATTGCTTGCGAATTAAGAAAGTTAGGGTAGTGATGGTGAAAGGGGAACCTTTTGAGAGGGGAAGCGAACATCTACTGATTCATCGGCTGTAACGGTATGGGTATAGTACGAGAAGAGATACGAGTAATGTTGTTAGAAAAGTTCAAAGTAAAAAGTAATGTTGTTGGGCGTTAGGAGCCTGACTATGAGCGTTTTAGTCGGTTCAAGTCCAACATAACCACCCCATTTATCCGAGGGGATTTCACGCACGAGAATAAAAAAGGGTTTTTGGAGTAGATGCAATGAAATATGGATGAAATTGCGTATGAGACATGGTAAGAAATTCTTTCCTTGCCTCCTGTAAATGAGATGATGATACCTGAAATTGGAAGATATCAATGTGGAGGCAAATAATTGTGACAAGGTCAGAGACATGACGATAATTTTTGTCAATAGTTTCTGCCCTGTTACCTGAAAAAGAAATACAGCTGGCGAACATTCATAATATACCTCTGCCTAACTCTTTCTAGGATACACGGATGTGAGTAGTCAGCACACAATAAATAAACTCGGTCAAGAAGCATGATGACACTTATCGAATTACGGACGGACGACGGACGTAAGCCAGATGGGCTACTGGCCTGTAATCTTTCGATTGCCGGAACTAGTGATTAGGGATAGCAGATGTTTTATTTTATGTGTGCAAAGATAGGCCATAAATTTGCCAAAAAAATATTGTTTTTGGGCTCTACTCTGACCTTCGGAAGTCAAGCCAACCTCATCTGCAAGCCGGCACCCTACTCATTGAAGGACGAGGTGCGTTTCTTAGTGTCTACTTATTTCAAAATATGCTTCAGAAGAATCTCAGCGGGCATTTTTGTAGTCTAATAACAAACATAGTAACTTAATCGAATTACAATGTTTTCTTTGAGTAGCCTTAAACTGCTGGGTTAGTAGTTATTTCCAAGCTTGTTTGTCATCAAAACATCCAAATTTTATCTAAATTTATATTCACAACGAGTCCAATAATGGAAATTGGTTTTTGACAATTTTCTCAGAACTCATCTGACTTAGAGATCGGTATCGCTAGCCATATTGAAAAATGAAATTGCCTAAGCTTTTTTCATCAGCTAGCTTTTGTAACTTTTTTAAGTTAAACCTATTCAGAAATCAGATCAGATCTGACGCCTAGCAGTTGCATATATTCCTGTTATGCTACCGACAAACAATATATCGAATTTTAAAAGCTTTCCTCCCAAATCGTCGCAATATAAATCTAAAATCAAACAACCTTCTCGTCTCGTATATTTCAGCCATTTTCCATTTCGAGCGGTATTCCCACCCACGTCAAATGTTGGCCAAACATGCCGACACCAACGGACATTCGACAAAGTTCAACAATGTTGATATATAGCCCATTTACCAGGTGTAAAACGGTTATGACTCGCATTGTTCCGCTAAAATTGCACCCAAAGCCGTTAAACGATGTATGTATAGCAATATATGTGGGTTATTTAGCATATTATGATATTTAACGATGGCTTTTACCCGTAACTTGTACTTTAGGTACTATAGGCAAGAGGAATATGTGAATTTTGTGTAGAATAGACTATGCTTTGTAGTGGCGAAGGATGCGTATAGCCCGATCCATGCCGCTTACTTTTGCAGATATAGCAGACATGTCCATTTAGTGACAAATTTAATCTAAGTAATATTTTCTTCATATCCATCCAAAGGTTGCCTGTAAGATATTGCTTTTAGCGATAAGGCCGCCATTTGTACATTACCTAATTACGTTTGGCATTTATTTTATGTATACTTTTCTTTTTGTTTGGTGTACAATAAAGTTTATTTCTATTCTTTTCTATTCTTTTCGCCAGTTTCCCTTTCCACCCCTCGCCACTGATGCTTTGTCAAAATAATACAACTTAACCATAGCGTGGGCAACCGGCGTTCTTACAGCTTGAAATAATCTCTTCCAGACAAACTTGGTATGGATCTAATTGAATTTAAAGTATGTCAAGTGGTTACATACATTTGGGTGTAATTTTGAACAATATTTGGAAAAATGGCCTTCAGTAGAAGTAGAATTCGCGGGGTGCGCTAGTAAAATAATAAAACAGCACAAAGTTGAATATATTCGTCGTCGGGTAGTGAAACGCGATTTTACTGCACATTGTTTCCTTTAACCGGTCCCTTCTGAGCCCTTTATACGTTGCTTACGTCACCGTTCTATATCGCAGCTCACCCTAGGGCAGACGGTATCATTTCATTACGGGCTAGTAGTCTGCGAGCAAACTGTCAAGGTGCGTGCACTCGTTAGCAGGCGATGGGTGAGGTCATTGACTTGATTTGATTAATTAATATTTAAAAAAGATGACAAATTGATAAGTTTTTATATAGTTTTACTATTAGAGCTATCGGGATAATATATAAATGTGAAAGTAACTCTGTCTGCCTGTTACGCTTTTACGCCTAAACCACTGAACCGACTTTAATGAAATTTGGTACAGTGATAGATTAGACCTTGGGAAAGGATATAGGCTATGTTTTGTCTCGATAACCGACATCCACGAGGACAGAGCCGCGGGCAACAGCTAGTTTACCATATATTGTTTGGACTTGCCGATATTTGGATGCTACTGTACTTGTACTAGTACTTTTAGTTGTGTAAGTTTGGCAAATATAGCTGTAAGGTAATGGTCGTGGGTTCAAATCCGTCTGAGCAATTACGTTTTTCAATCTAAATCGATTTGGATTCCGCTTTTAGAACGTAATTGAATAAAAAGTTTATTACACACCCGGACTGCAGTTACTTTTTCTGGGCACAAGCAGTATGAGTGTATAGTTAGGTATTTTATAAGACAAGATTTTAATCATTTGTAGATAAGATAAGGTAATCTGTTTTTCAATATGACATAGAGAATAAATAGCGCAATCTAGTGCTTACAATAAAATTCTAGAATACGATGCATAAAAACACTCAAAAAAAAATACTTCGAGAATTACTAGTCTCAGCCCAACCCTTCCTCACAAAAGATGTTACGCCACACACGATGATCAGTAAGTTTTTTCGTCGAAACTTGTCCCTAGATAGAAACATATCCGGCTTACGAATAAAATTATAATGTTAAAAACATTTCCATCGTTCACAAAGTGTATACGCATCGTTGAATACTAATCGATACATTTATACCTTACTAGCTATACTCGCAACTCCGCTCACGTGGAATACTAAAGAACCTTCTACAAAGTATATTAGACCTCTTAAAAACATAAGATGAGTGAAAACAATGATAAGACTGACTAGGGATATAGGGAAACAAAGATTTCCATCAATCAATATCGCAGTCCAATGCTAGACATAGGTCTCTCCTAATGTTAGGAAACTCCGGCCTACTGTTTCCACGCTAACCAGAGATTGTTACAGGGTTTTATTTCGAGTTTTCCTGCTCTCGCAGTGAAATCGTCTGAGTATTTTTCTGTTAGTCTCCTCTTACGACACCCTTCGGATGAGATGGGGTGGTGATACTTGTATTCTTTCTCCATCACCACACAGACAAGGATTTAGCCTACTAATATTAATATAAATGTGTGAACGTTTTTTAAGATGTTTGTTATTCAATCACACTCCAACGGCTCAACAGATCTGGTACAGGGATGGATTAAAGTCTGGAATAACATAGGCTCGGATAAGTTTCCACGAGTTGCGGAACGGGCTCACAATTCCATGCGGACGAAGCGGGCTTCAGTAAGTTTATATATAAATACGAATGTTGAGATTATAAACACGAGGCTCGGGTCTTCGAACGGGCGTTTTTATTTATGGATACGACCGTTTTTATCCTTACGCCTGATTTTTTTATCAATGACCGTTGGAAATACGAGCTTTTAATGGAAAATAACATTGTAATGTTTGGTTATTTTGACGTATTGTAATGGTATTGTAATGTTTCGTGACGGCGGATTTCCGGGGCTAGATGGGGACACCGCGGGGGGGCCCAACTCGAATCCGGAAATGGCCCTGGGTCAGCCGGGTGCGAGGGATTTGCCTTAGGGAATATCATACTTCGGCATCTGAAGAATCCAAGACGGCGGCGTGCCGTTTTAGTCGGTTCCAAGTCCGATATTACCGCTTCCGCCGGGACGCGCGTGGTTTACCTGAAGGGATTTCCGCACGAAATTTTTTTTAATTTTGATTAGTTCATGATAGTGATTTCAATTAGGTTTAAATTCTATACATTTTATTGGATTACAATTAGGAGCGTGACCTGGCTCTAGACGGCCTAGATATAAAAGTAGAACCTTGTCGAAATAGTATCGACGAGATTTAGAATAGAATATTCTAGGGCATTCCACAAAGCGCTATTTAGACACAAAGTGAGCATAACAAGCTAAACAAGTTTATGTTATTGATTCTAGAATAATATAATTCGATGATTTTTATCAGGTTACCATCATCGTCATCTTAGCGTTGTTCGGTTGCATATGAGGCTTCCCCTCGGAGTGCGGGCTCTGCTTACTCTTATTTTATGGTTTATATATATGAGTGACCACACTGACCACTGACAACTGTCTGACCTCCAAAATCCGAAAGACTTGAGGCAGACCCTCATCCGTCAATCAGGAGGTACCGGCTTGTAGGTCAGGTTGGCTTGGATCCCGAAGGTCTTGGTGAGGCCCCAAAAACACCCTGTTGAGGTACTTGAAGTTATCCTATTAATATCATACTTTCTACTAATACTATGAAAGTTTGTAAAGACCTTTGTTATTCTATCATTCTAAAGGTAGTCATTGACGGACATCTGTTTGGAAAGCTTCTAAATGGAATACTTCCAAATGTTACCCTACTTCAGGTTACATTCTCATTGACCCACTTCCATTTGGAGGTATGCGTATTTTTTTTTAATAGATAGTGATTCAAGAGGAAGGAAGGTTTATAGGAAGGAAGAGGAAGGTTTATATGTATAATAATGTATAATACAAGCATAATATTGTAGAGAAAAACTGATAAATTTAGAGATAATATCACGCGGGCGGAAAATATAGCGGTACGAAGTTCGCCGGGTCAGCTAGTCTAATCTAATATATAAAATTCTTCTGTCACGGGGTGCGTAATCGAACTCCTCCGAAACGGCTCGACCGATTTTGATGAAATTTTTTGTGCTTATCCGGTATCTATGAGAATCGGCCAACATCTATTTTTCATCCCCCTAAGTGATAAGGGTGCAGCGGGAACGGGATTTGAATACCACGCGGGCCGAAAATATGGCGGTACGAAGTTCGCCGGGGCAGCTAGTAAACTATAAAAACATTACACTCCTTTATTGTTTTTCCGCCTAATAGAAAAAGAAAGGTCACATTTATCGCTTAGTCAAACAACTTATGTAACTAAGTTATTATTAAGTACAAACAATAACCATTTTCCAGAACTTTCGGCCACTTTCCGGTCTCAATATGCTATAGAACCTTTACCTTGTAGTAAATAACGCACCGAAATTACATTTCCGAACGAAAGTACATTCCGAAGTTAATTACTTTTGAACGCAACAAATATTTAAACAAATTAAAAGCAGCGAAGTGTGGTTCAGCCAACGCCGAGGGTTGAACCCCAAAGTTTTGATTAATTAAAGGAATATTCCAATAAATGTACGTTTCCTTGACAGGACTTCTTGATGGCCTCATCAGATGCTTTTTCACGCCCCGTTTGAAAAACCCGGAACTAAGAATAAGTCTGCATTTAAACCACATTTCCGCCTCATCTTTGAATCCTCACTTGGACCGGTTTTCAAACCATAACATCAACACAAAAAACTCATTTTAGATCTTACCCATTCTCCAAAATACCTAAGAGTTCAAATGGTACTTTAATGATAATGTACACATAAAAAGTGCCCGCCACAAACTCTCGCATGGAGTAATAACAAAGAGTAACGGGTTTACTGTACGAAACAGACAGACATATATTTACGTAATCCATATACTTATAATAGTTTGTTTGGGCTAATCTCTGTAAGCACCAGTGGGATTTTAAAAAATGTATTTACATTATGGGGTAGAATATAAGTGCTTTAAAATCACGCTTCGACTCTTAGGAGCGGAGCAATCTATCTATCTTATCTTAATATATATAAATCTCGTGTCACAATGTTTGTCCTCAATGGACTCCTAAACCACTTAACCGATTATAATAAAATTCGCACACCATGTACAGTTCGATCCAACTTGAGAGATAGGATAGTTTAAATCTCAAATTATAGTCGCAATTTTAATTTATCGCGATAACCAACATCCACGCGGGCGGAGCCGCGGGCAAAGGCTAGTACTATTATATAATTGTAAAGTGGTCGTGTCTGTACATAGGAGATATTTAAAAAAAAATACTTGGGTTATGTTATGTTAAAGATACTGAACACGAAAATATTTTTTTTCAATTTCCTGTCTGTTTGTACGCGATAGACGCAAAAACTACTGGACGGTATTTTTTTTTGTTAGAAAGGGCTGGGTCAGACTTAGGCCCGTATTCTAGAATGACGCTCAACTCAAACTTGATTTACGTAAGGGTAAGGACAGATTGTATAGATCTATAGACAATCTCAGACAGATTGTCTATAGAGCCTGTCAAATCTGTGGAATCTGTGCATTCAATGGCATTCTAGAATACGGGCCTTAAAATCTTACATTTGTTTGATCACAAACGGTTGAGTAAAACCGGAGATATGAGCAAAGGTCGCGTTAACCGAGATGCACGCGGGCGGAAGGCTAGTAAAAAATAAATGAATAAAAGTAAAAACCTGATTGATGCAGAAAATACAAACAAGTTTGATAGCAGGCGACAGCAAGTATAAATAAATAAATAAATATTCTACAACATTCTACACAACGCTATCTAGACCCATGGTAAGCTTAATTAGCTTGTGTTATGGAATCTAGAATGCGGATATACATAGTATCAAGGAAGTATTGACTTTTGGTTGCAGGTAAGACTGATTTTGCCCCTGAAGATTTCACTACGAACTATATAGTAAATCAGGGTATCAAAAAAAGATTCCACCGAATTGAGAACCTTTCTCCTTTGTGAAGTCGGTTAAAAATGAAAAGCAACCCGAAGGCGAGTTGCTAGTATATTACGATATCATAGAAAATATTTCGGCATGTTATAACCATACTCGTTATCACTCAAACACCGATATTCGTGGCTGCTCATAAATAAATTATTATACCAACCTCATTCGTATCCCGCACGGCTACAGTATTATGTTATAAAGGTAGAATAATATACATAAAAATGTACTACGTGAGGATCCCAAAAGGTGGTATGAAAATATATGAAGTTGTATCTTCATGGTTCAACGTTTTGATTGATATAAGGGAATGAATGTAGACTTAATATCGCTTCTAATCATTCTCCGTCATTCAGCGAAGGAGTTGCGGGAAATCGTGAAAATGGGACCATTTGTATGATGAATTGAAAAGAATTAATGTAAGTAAGACGAATCTGTTTTTTTATACCACTTAGGCCCCAGAAATCACTCGGTCCACCTGATGGAAAGTGGTTTCCGTGGCCTATGGACGAGTGCAATATACCAGGGGAGTCACACTCGCGCTGCCGACCCTTTAAGAACAGAAAGATTCTGTGCCGTCAGCGCAGAAGTAGGACAAGCCTTTGGTCTTCCCACTGACAGCACAAAAACTATCCTGTGGATAGATCGGACTTTTTAAAGATAGAATCAAACCACCATTAACGAATGCCGCAGATATTTGTAGGGCAACCGGGACTGAGTGCTTTACGTGCTCTCCGAGGCACGGTAGGATTGTATTAAGAATGATCACCCATCTTTATAGTGTCCCGGCTAGTGTAACTTAGCCGCGCAATATCGGATACGACTACTCACGAGCCCCCCGATACGCACCACCGCCTACAATTTTACAATTTTGAATATTAATAATAAATATCTGTGTTTGTTACATGATGACGAAACAGGCCACTTAAGTCACACAGCGGGGCATAGAGCATACCTCTATTGTTCAGTACGGCAATAATGCCCACTTTCTAAAACAGCCGTACCTTTTTGAAGCTATGGAAAACTAAACAAATTTTATAGACACGACAGCCATCTGACCTCCTAACCTTGAGGAGAAAGCCTGCACCAGAATCTCATTCATCAATAAGCAGGTCTACTGCTTGCAGGTTAGGTTGGCTTAGCCTGTACAATGGTGTGTGTTCAGAAGAATTGTTCGACATGATGTCCACGGCTACATTCTATCATCGCACCGCTCGCCACAGGCAGGGAATTCATCTTCACACGTTGCCACCAAAATCGGTGCGCACAGTGAGGAATGAAGTTCTGTATGAAAGGAACTTCATTCCGCGCACGCTTAAGCTGTGCTGTTCCCTTTAAGAAGGGCACCAGAAGGTTCTTACATAGTCGGCAGAACGAATGTGACATGACACCCTTCCATAGGCCACGGTAACCATCTTGTCAACAGGTGGCCGTGTGCTTGTCTGCTAACTAAGTAGTATAATAAAGCTCCGTTAGTCTTGGTGGCACTATTGGCATACTAACAGTCGTTTTGAAACTTATTCTTTATTACATAATTGTACCAATTATGTCACTGTTTTGTCTCAAATCTGTGAGAGTCTGTCAGCACTAGTTCCCATACAAACAAGGTTAAAAAGTCACTTCCTCTTCATTTTGTATTTCATATCTTATTATATGAACCTATATACAATGCCTCTTGCCTTCGCTCCCGGTGGAGTACCTAGAATAGAGCTACCCCATTAGTTCAATTAGATGTTGTAAAAGGCGACTCAGTGATAGGTCTTTCTCCATCCGAAAGTAAACATACCTATGGTGACGGTAATATGCTCGCCCTTTGCCCTTATTTCGTGGGATCAATAATATCATAGAAAGAAAGAAAGAAAGAAAGAAATAAAGAAAGAAAGAAAGAAAGAAAGAAAGAAAGAAAGAAAGAAAGAAAGAAAAAAGTTTTATTTGAGTTATCTGCACAATGTGAAATAATACAGCAATACAATAATATGTATTACTGATAATACAGCAACATTCAATCATCGCGCAGACCCAAATAGGGCCCCATCTCAGCATGAATGCAGGAATAGCTAGGAAGAGTGTGTATGGTAATGCACTCCTGCTTACTGCTCCTGATTTACAGGTATGTTATATGTATGTATGTATGTATCCCTTCGCCTTCCAAACAGTAAAATAAGTTTCATTCCTTTTTCATTAGACATGCATGCCACTTAGTAAGTAGCATGAAGGCTACGCATTGTCACGCTGCATGCATGTTATAACCTCATTACTATAATCAAGATTAATGTTTTAGTCATTAAGGGGAGGCCTAATGATATAATTAATAAAATAATTGTGAGAAACACGTAATAATTATGATAACCTGAGTATGTTGTTGCAGGTGGGTTGGTTATAGATTGGTAATGAAGTAATACATACATTTATTGATACGTTTTCTCCTTCAGGGGTAGGCAGAGATAAAACTTATCAGCTTAACGAGTTTCCTCTCTTATTTATTTATTTCTTTAATAGTGAAACGTCAACAAAAAGATGTAAAACGAGTTAAAAATCGCATCTTAGGTTAGATATATGGCGTTCACACCTTTATGTGCGTACGGTTACATTCGCTTTTACAGGAGTCACTGCCATCTTCCAACCCTGGGCGGAAAACCTGCAAGTGTAACGGGCTAGCACCTAGAATTAGCTTGGACTCCGAAGACAGAAGAGGCGCAAGGGGCGGGGGAATATACCCTACCATACTCTTCAAACTTTTCGTACCAGCATACTGGCACTAACACACGTTATAGCTGGATTTGAGCTCCTCCGCAACCGTAACACCGCATACTATCATCAAAATATGTACACCTAACAACGCGAATACAATTTGTGACGTGACTGGGGTCAAGATTTATGCCGTTAACAATACCTTGACTCGACTCAGCTGTTTATCGTAATGTGCATGAGTCAACAGCGTAAATTGCCTCAACAAATACTCCATTCACATGATCTTTGGACTTAGGAACCTGTTATATTGTTGCCGACATAGCAGGTACTTTGTAAGGTCAGCTATCAAGTAGTTATGTGCATTCCTATCTACTTAATTAAGTACTTTAGTTATTAAATATTTTTTGAAATAACAGACAAAACATATTAATGCTATTAGTATAGTATCCTCCTTGTAATAGGTACCCGTAACAGAACACCGTGCGGTTTTAATCGGTTCGAGTCCGATAAAAACCGCTGGGCGGTGACGTATCCATGGGGATTTCAGCTATGCTATTATTACAAAGACTACAAGATGCTAAATCTATATTATAAAAGCGAAATATCATTCACTGATTAATCACGAAAGCTCAGAAAATATAACATCTACAAACTTGATATGTGGTAGGAAGGTTCTTTATAGGGTGTAGACACCTGTTAAGAATGTATTTTATGGAACTCCACCCCTAAGGGGGTGAAACGGACTCCACGCCTACGAAGTCGCGGACGGCCGCTGGCTTTTAATATAATTTAGAAATTGAGATAATTTTAAAGCATTTAGTATGCTAAACTAAACAAATTATTTTAAATTGGAAAAAGCGAAATCAATACTCGGGCAGGACTCGAACCCGCGATCTTTCCCTTACAGGGGGAATGCTCTGACCACTGAGCCACCGAGCTTCGCCCGATATTGATCCAAATTTTCCAATTACATGGATACAATAAGATGGATGTATTGGAAAATTTGGATCAATATCGGGCAAAGCTCGGTGGCTCAGTGGTCAGAGCATTCCCCCTGTAAGGGAAAGATCGCGGGTTCGAGTCCTGCCCGAGTATTGATTTCGCTTTTTCCAATTTAAAATAATTAATTTAGAAATGATTTAATCGTAGTTCCATATTTAAAAGGGGCGACAATGTCACGTCGTTATCAAGCTCTTACCTATGGTAAAAAAAAACTAAAAAAATCTTTTCTGATTACCATACGTACGCTTAGATCGACCTCTACCGGGTAGCTGGTTTTAAAAATCTGTTAGACACAGACAAAACAGGATATCGACTAGAGATAAAAAAACACTGTCATACCGGTGGAGGTGACTCAGCTAGTTCGTCAACGAGTCACTAAGAGGTACGTGTATTGCCCAAGGTATAGCTAGCGGCATATATCTTGACCCCAGATCCGTGCACGTAGGTCCCGGTTGCCATACGAACATCTATCATATGGCAGTCGTTACAGGTAGTTTGAGCCCTCAAAAGTCCAACAACAACGGCCTAGCTGCAATGGTTCGACATCGCCTAATGACACCATTGGGTTGTGGACGTCAGATGGCAGTCGCTTCACTGAAAATATCGAGATCTGGTAAAGCGGACCCCAGACTCCCGAGGTGAAAGCTTCGGATGCGACTGGGAATTAACGCAAAGATGATCTTGACCCCAAATCGTGAGAGAAACGCGCAATGGTTTCATATCATCTGTGTTTTTTTTATATTACTTAGGTCGCCGTTCCACCTGAAGGAAAGTGATTACCGTGGCCTATAGACGACACCAGGGAAGTCCACTCGTGCTGCCAACCCTTTAAGAACAGAGAGATTCTGTGCGTCAGCGAAGAAGACATGCTGGATAAGCCTTTGTTCTTCCCACTGACAGCACAAAACCTCTCCAGTGAGGTCTGGCAAACACAACACGATTAGTGGATTTGACCTCCTTCTTAGCCGCAATACCACCCAGATATCCTCAAAAGACACCCAAAAAACGCATATTATAAAATACATTTTGTGACGTAATTGAGGTCAAAATATATGCTGGTACCTCTAGCGTAAGTCTTGTGAACACTCATCTACGAAAAGAATGAATAAAAACCCGGAAAAACTGGTCTGAGAAGTGTGCATGACGAGCTATGCGCATCTAATGGCGTTATGTAGGGCAATGAGAGACAAAGGTATGGGTTAAACGCAGCTTTACCCGGAATGAGACGACAGTTAATATATTTTTTGAGTTAAATAAAGTTGTTTTGAATAAAGGTAGTCATTATTTAGATAAAAACGATATGTAAATTTGAATTTGGAATGTACAGTTAACGCCAAAAATGTTTTTACATACTGCTTTAATTTATTCTATTCCATTTAAAAATGTTACTATGGATTCTGTAAAATCTGTCAATCCGTCTATACAATCTGTCCCCAGTTAAATGGAGATTCAGGACTGAGTACCATTCTAGAAGTCATTTAATGGTCCGAAAAATAGTGACAAGACAAGTGTTACCAAAAATAATAACGCCCATAAAATTGCGTGTACACGTCAATATGAATAAATAAGTGTTCCAATCCAATAAATAGTAATAAATAAATATTGTAGGACATTCTACACAACGCTATCTAGACCCAAAGTAAGCATAGCCTAACTAGCTTGTGTTATGGGTTCTAGAATGCGGATAAACTGGAGTATAGGTTTGTAATTACAGTGCTAGGCAATTTTTGTCATCGACTGTACCTACCTACCGTATTCTTTTTTTAAATTCGGTTTTTTATCAACGTAGAACTAACGGTTAATATTTATATCGTCGTTATCACTCTCATTATAAAGTCATTACAATCGTATGCACACGGATATACTGAGTACATATTAGAGTGATAATTTGAGTGTGTACCTACCTATTTAAACTTTCGTCATCATCGTCGCCCATTATCATAAAAAGCCGGTCAAGTGCGAGTCGGGCTCAAGCCCGAAGGGTTCCGTATCATTATCTGTTTTCAGTATTTATTGTTGAAATACATCTGTGAAAATTTCAACTGTCTAGCTATCACATTCATGAGATACAGCCTGATGACAGACAGACAGACAGACAGACGGAAAGTGGAGTCTTTTAATACGGTTCCGTTTGTATCCTTTGGGTACGGAACCCTAAAAGCAACGAATCCAGTCTCCATTTTTATAGGTTTTACGTGATTAGCCTACCAAAAAAAGCGTACGGACAGTACTCGATTCAAACAACCCTATTCAAAACGCATGATTTCAATTCGTAAAAATAATTTTCCCCCGCCGGAGCCGGTGGTGGAGGTTATGTCGAATTTAAACGGATTAAAACGAACGCCGTCGGTTACCGGAGCTGAGATTATTGTAGACATATCCCTCGCAGCCGGGCCGAGAAGATCAATCAATCAGCCTATTGCAGTCGACTGCTAGTCCACAGGCCTTTCCCAATATTCGCCACGTTTGCCGATCCCCCGCCTTCCGCATCCAGTCCGTCCCAGCCACCATTCGTAAGTCGTCAGTCCACCTGGCTTGGGGTGTCCCACCTTACGTTTTCCTTCCCGCGGTCTCCACTCTAGGACCCATCTGCTCCAACGGCCATCAGTCCTTCGACAGATGTGGCCAGTCTACTGCCACTTCAGCCTACTTATTCTGCAAGCTATGTCGGTAACTTTAGTTCTATGTCGGATGATCTCGTTGCGAATTCTATCCTACAAAGAAACTCCAAGCATCTATAGCCTGCTGCGCAACTTTTAGGTCGAGGACTAACCCCACCTTCAGTGGCCACGTTTCGGCACCGTAAGTCATAACAGGTAGGACGCACTGGTCGAAAGCCTTTGTTTCGAGGCATTGCGGCTTGCGGTCGAGAAGATACGGACCACCATTTCTGATGCTGGTCCCTAACGGCCTTGAAAGATACTTTTTCTCGCCCTTTCTTTTACCCTTACATACTTCACGAGCTTCTGTCATTAAACCTTTAATGCAAGCCCGCCGGTTTCGAGTACTTCTGACCTACCCTTGTATACATAAGGCTGAAATTGA
The DNA here is from genome assembly GCA_914767945.1 of Eilema depressum. Classification (NCBI taxonomy): domain Eukaryota; kingdom Metazoa; phylum Arthropoda; class Insecta; order Lepidoptera; family Erebidae; genus Eilema; species Eilema depressum. Next base: position 7,115,927 of record OU612040.1, read on the forward strand.
CTGCCTAAATTGTAATAGCCAAAATCGGCAGCCAAAATCAGCGGCCAAAATTGGCAAATAAATTATAGCAACCAAATATTGGCTGCCAATTTTAGCCTCATCTTACACCTAAAAGTTTTCGAGCAAAAACTTATATTGCTCTACCTAAGATAAAGTTGAGCGTGACTCAGCTTAGGGTAACTCAGGTACCTACTTTTATTGAAATCCGTGAAGCTTCTACCTGAATATCGAATTGAAATCCATCCTCTGCCCCTAGAACAAATTATACCACGTCCCTTCTGAGCACAAAAAAGTTGGGACGGATCCGTAGCGGCCTTTATTCAACTGTAAGTAATTCTTTGTAAGATCGTGCACGAAAATCGCACCTGCCGAAGACCAATCCAGCTGTCGAGAAATGCGTTACTTTGTTATTATTATTTATTTGATCCAAGCCACGCAAGCTAGATGTTAAAACTCTGAGGTGTAGTCCAAAGGATACGGACCACCATTTTTGATGCTATTGACCTTAAAATGGTGGTCCCTATCCCTCCGGAGATTTACAGACGTTAATTATATAATGGGACATATTCTATACGTCTACTGCACGTTTCTTGGGTGTCTTTTGAGGAAAGTACGGGTTGCTACGGTGGTGGAAGAACAGAAATTCATCAATCAATAGATTCTTACAAAACATACTGATTTAGAAAACAAAACAATCCGCCCGCGCGTCGTTTAGCTCGCGACTTAGGTCCAACATAATGTGTCCTGTCCTGAGGTATACCAACAACATCGGGTGGAGCCTCCTGTCACCCTAGCAGAAGCAGGCCGCGGCGGCAGCGCGCATTGCGTGCCTCCCCACACCCGGGGGCGAGTTGGGGACTCTGTGGTCCCTATACCGGAAGAGGGCCAGATCGAGAGATATGGCCGTGGGTCGGCCGGGGTGCGAGGGATATGGCTACGACAATCTCACCTCCGGCAACTGACGGCCCACAGATGGCGTGCGTTTTAGTCGGTTCGAGTCCGACATAACCTCCTCCCCCGGTTTCGGCAGGGGAGGTATCCGTGGGGATTTTTCGCACGATAAATACAAAAAAAAAAAAGGTATACCAACAACATACTAGTTTATGATATCATTAGCTCATTTTAACACCATTATAATAGGCAACTTGAGATGTAACTCAATATGGAATTTCCAATTTAACAAATATATAGGTACTCAATTTACGAGTACTAAAATTTCCACTACAAAGATCCATACTAATATTATAAATACGTCTGTTACGTTTTCACGTCTAAAACACTGAACCGATCTTGATGAAATTTGGTACAGAGATGGATAGAGCCAAGATATAGGCTACCTTATATCGCGAAAAAGGGGGTGGTGAGTAAAGGGATTCAAATAAGGGATGAATTTTTTTTATGAAATTTCATAATTTTTGAAGATATCCTAATGAAATTTGGTACTATCGCCGTATTTTCGCCGCGGTAACCGACATTCATGCGGGCGTACCCGCAGGACACAACTAGTTTATACCTAAAACAGCATGGCGCTAACAAGATGAGGTCATACTAACAGATATATTAAGTACATGATCTCAAGTTGAGAGTACCTTATCAAGGGCAGAAATAAAAAGGGTTTATTATTTCATTGTTATGTTAAAACCTTGAGTACCTTATACCAGTAATGTGTTATACAATTTGCTATGCTGATAACTACTTTAATGGTCTTGGTATCTGTGTAATAATAAAATAACACCTCCCAAGAGTAGCAGTTAAATTAGTGTTTTTATATACTATTATTTTTTCCTTGCAGAACACCATACATTGGTGTATGACGCACCATCAAGATCTATATACTCAAGCCAACTACATCTGCCACTCGATACACCAGCTGATTGACACATGAGGCTCTAGTTTTTCACACAGGCTTTTCTCTCAGGGTTGAAAGGTCAGACAGTAGTACACATAACCTCTATGAGCCAAATTAAAATGAGAATGATGAAGCAGACCTCGGACTTCATAGCTCCGATGCAACCTCAATATTAAAAAAATAGAAGGTCAGAAAAGGTTTGGTAAATAGTGGCTTGAATGAAATGGATTATTTAACTTAAATACATACAATCACACCTCTCTCCCAATGGTGTAAGCAGACTGAACATGTTTCCGCTTACCTTTCCCATCATACCTTTTACTTGTTAAAAATAAATCCACGTTTAAAAAAATAAAGGATTCTATCGTAATTCCTAATTAGATAATAAAAAATAAATAATCATTTGACAATCAACCATGGCTGTTAATTTGCATAATGATTTGTGAAAATGCATTTCCTTGAGTATAGGCAGCTCATACATTATAATGGTGAATAGTATATGGTAGTAACCATTCATAAAAAATATTAGACTGACAAAAAATGTCGTAAATTAGAAAGAAATTTGATGAAACAAAAAAATAACAAAAAGTAAAAAAAAAAAAAACATGGTTTTTTTTTACTGATTTTATACATAAAAGTAGTTTATTTTATATAAATGTAATCCATTGTTCATAAACTATTGTTGAAATAATTATGCAATCACATAAAATAGCTACGATGCGAACCGGTGCGACGCAAGCCGGTACTCATTGTTTGTAAACAAATAACATATGACCCGGCGTCCAGCGCATTATCACCTTGAAACCCCAAAATCTGTATAAATTCACCAATAACGTCCCAAAATTCCAGCTAAATCCATTCCCATACAGCTGAGTAAATACTAAGTAAGTTAAACGAAGTCCCAGCGTGTTAAAATCACCATGTGCTCATTTGTCGCGCCAAAATTTGACAATAACTTTCGCTAACAAGTTTCAGTCAAATAATTTTCATCGATTATTTTTCAGGGTAGAAATTGAGAAATAAGAAATCTCTCGTGTGTATCAGACGCCAAGCAATAAGTATTTTTTGAAAATATTAATTTACTCACGAAATAATAACGCCCCTAGCGGTAAGAATAAGAAACATAACGTAATGGCCGACACACAGTAGTTTCCGATGACTTAACATCTAAATGCGCAAAATACTTACGCTTTCTTCCTCTTTTTCCATTCCAGAGGGCATCTGAGGTACTGCACGGTTAATCGCCGAGTAGTCCGGTAAATCCGGAAGCTCCTCGGCGAGATATATGGGCATTGGTTTCGACGCATCCAGGGCCCTCGCCCTAAACGAGAGCTTCGACATTTTGTTGACAGAACAAAACACGCTAGCGTCGACACAAAAATGCACTTATAAAACACTTTATAGCTCCACTGGGAGGTCCCAAGGGACCGTAAACTGAACTTTGCACACTCTAGTTCGTTCCCATGATTAATTTTTGCACGCACTCAGTCACAATTAATGAAAAACAATAACGAAACTTTACATATTGAGCGTACTTTACAGAAAGCCATCATGGCGGCTTTCCGTTTGGCGGACGACCATGACCAACTTCCACCTAGTACGACGTGCGCGGGAAGGAAACACGCGGGGCCAATTGCATCAGTTTTCGTACTTTTTAATTAAACTGTACGAAAAGTCTCTAATTTTATAAACATGAAGTTTTATAAAACATTTAAATAATATTGAATACAATAATGTTAAGTAGTTACGTAAATTTTATTATAAAAATTTAAAAGTATAAAAATGACGCTGGAAGTTACTTGTCACACCATAGATTATAAACTTTTGGACGTACGTTTCGTTTCACGTAAGTGTGATATCAGATATTCTGGTTCTTATAAAAAGTATTTATTGAATATAGTTTTTTACAATAGAAAATATTGGATTTATTTCCTATAATATATTAAGATAATAATAATAATGCTTAATTAATTTTATTTTGAACGATAAAGTACATCGCTTGAAATATTTAACCATAAACAATAGACTAAGGGTAAAGTTTCTGAAGTTCCTTTCGAATCTTTGAATTTTTACAAAAATTACTGTATTTTTATTGTTTTGTAAAATTAATATTTTCTATGCATTTCTTGTTAGCTTCGATATCGCCTAATGTTAACATTGGGTTGTGGAGGTCAGATGACAATCGCTTCACGGAATATATCGAGGTCTAGCCAAATCCGTAGTTAAGACTGGTAAAGCGGACCCCAGACTCCAAACTGAAAGCTTCGGATGCGACTGGAAATTAACGCTAAGAGGAAGAAGAATTTGTTTAATTCTATTAGTCTGATTACTAAATAAACATAGGTACTGTGCAATATTTTAATTGATTATTTCCATAATCTTTTATTACTGAAGGGGCACACTTTGTATGCTAGTCGAGGTCGAGTCAGCCTTTACCCGGCGCCGAGTTTTCCACTTTGAGCGGTCTTGGGCATCCATGGTAGACCATTAGCACGCAAAGGGTTCTAATTCCAACATCCTTCCTTACCGGATACTTACGATATTGAAAGGCATCAACAGGTACCTAATGTTTCAAGTTTGTCCAGCTGTTTATGAATCAGTCAATCGGTACAAGTATAAAATACTCTTACTTTTATACTTGCCTCATATAAAATTACTAATTGTTTCTGTGAGTTCTGTCTGCAAATTGGAATTATTTTCGAGGAATTCCTGACTGTGTATCTATCTACTTGTTAGGGACGGGACGGATGGAAAAACTACTGAACAAATTTTGTTGCGGTTCTTTCTTGGTTAGACTAAAAACTGCCACAATAGCGTTTGTTACCAACGGACCACTCAATCCATCCACCGAGGTGGTCAGTTAGGAATTTAATTCCTATCAATTCGTGAGTGCAATAAGTTAAGTAGAACCGGAGACATAACTAAAATGCTTACTGACATCCACGCAAGCGAAGCCACAGGCATCAGCTAGTACGTAATTACTTGTCCCAACTTATTCATCATCTTAGCCTTGATCCCAGTTGCAGCTAAGATTTTGACCGCGGAGCCCGAGGTTCGATTACTTTCTCCTATTTTTTAACCGACTTCAAAAAAAGGAGGAGGTTCTCAATTCGTCTGTATGTTTTTTTTGGTATACCTATAGGCTTTTATAGAAGATCAGCCCCAGCCCCAAGTGGAAACTAACGGGAACAACAGCAGGGACTTCAATAAAGTGTAACTGTAGGAAAGTGTAGGTATCTACGGCAAATAACCGCTTGAATTCTTAGGTAGCTTACTTACCCTGAGCGGTGACATCCCTGTAGATTCAACCAGTGAACGAAAACAAATAAAACAAGAAATTGCAGAAAGAATGCTTTTATTTTTATTAAAAACTATATATACAATAATATTTGCAGCATTCCCCCGACATTTTTCTAAAAAAATAAATCCAGAGCATACATCTTTGGAAAAAACTAAACGATAATCGCGGTTTTAAATAAAGACATGTTTAGTCTGTATACAGCAGACCACAAATTAAAAATATAATCAACTTAAAGGTCCGATGAACCAATAGTAAAAAAATTGCTAGTTGTTATTATTTGATTTGAAATGCATTTATAAACCTCCATATTATAACAGGAACTAAATTGATTTATTGGAGTATTTATTTGTTATTTCTTATGTCAGAGAATGGGATGATTAATTTATGAACCACATAATTACTTTAGGACTATCCGGCGTGCGAGGTGACTGCCTCATGGGCCACCTTACACGCCGGCTGAAGTCTCGAGACGGCGTGCGGTTTTAGTCGGTTCGAGTCCGACATAACCGCGCCCACACGAAAAAAAGTACCTATACTTTTTCTAAACGTTGATTAAAAATAATTTATAGGAATCTATCCAGTCAATAAAAAAGCCAAACGTCGACGCAGCGCTGTGCCACTGCGTTGTTTTACATATAAATAATAATAGTGTCCACACGGCGCGCTGCGTCGACGCAACGCACACACGACGGAGCTGCAGCCCGCGAGGCGCAGCGGGCGGGGGTGTACGCCTTGTGACTGCTTCGTAGTATTGCCCGTGTGGCCGGCTACGCGTCAAAATATTTGCGTTGCGCCGACGCAACGCGCCGTGTGGACTGGCAGGGGGGCCGGGGCGGCGTGCTATGCCCCCTCCCCCCCATTTCGGGGCAAAATGACACAATGGTTTTCATACCCGAGGAGGTTATTGGGCCACCTCACACCCCGGCATTTGATACCCAATATAGCGTACGGTTGTAGTCGGTTCGGACATATTTTTATTTTATTGATCAGGACAGATTCCAACATAAGATTTTACGCTATTATGTAAACATATTATAACAAAACTTTGAACTAGTAACTGTATACGATATGGATACGACATAAGTGCAAATACTGAAACCGCGAAGCATCCTGGTCCGTAGGAATAGAACCAAATTAAATTTAAACTTCGATTCCCTGATTTATAAAATCCGAAATTTTCTAACAAAATAATTATTAAAATAAATGTAGAAAATGCAACCACTTGTATAAGTCATTAAATAGTTTCATCCATTGCTTTAAAGTCATTGACTGTGTCATAAGTCATTAATAAATACGCACACACCTTCACACACACACACAACAACTTCACACACACACACAACAATAGGCATAGTAGGTAACTTACTTGAACAGCTAAGCGGCAACATGCGATTCTACAGAGTGCTCAAAGTTGTTCAAATTCTATAAAATTAAAACTCTAGTTTCTGCCCTTAATACTGGACCAATTTTGTTCAAACTTTTCCTGCTTGAAGCTTAGGGGGTACCAAGTATATGGTTTCAATTATTGCCTATATGTCGTATCCATATTGTATACTAAAATATTTGGTCAGGTAATTTCAGATATTTTAGAGGTGTAATATTATCCTAAATAGAAATGAAAAAATATTAATTTTAAGTAGAGTTAACAGAACATGAATAATTATGTTTCATTAGAAGCAGTGATAATTTCTAAAAATAATTTTATCTATCGCATTGCCGGCGTTATTAGTGGTACAACGCACTTGGGGCAATGCGGCCAGCCGGGTGCGGCACGCCCGCATGCGGTTAGTTTTCATACAAATTAAATATGCGGCTGTCCGCAAATGCGTCGTGGGCTGGGGGGGCTACCGATCATCCGAAACGGCATTTATGTACCATTACTTTAGATAGGGTTTAGGCCGAACGAAGTTTACGCGTCGTCTTTGAGTCCAATTGCGGGACAAACGCGCATCACGGTATTAACTGCCCGAAACGAATTTACATTATTTCATGGTAGGCCTAAAGTCTTCAGTTTAGAACGAAATATTATCATAAGAGAAGGCGACCTGCCCCATTTTACGACTTGGTTTTTTTCCTAATTAAAAATCTAAAAATAATGATGTCATTTTGTAACCAATAATCACAAAATAACGTTTCTCTTTTTATCGGCAATGGAGGAGCGTTTCAAAGTTAGGAACATTAATATGTGCGAATTATTATTTTTACAGTATTATGAAATTTAAAAACTTGTTTGCGTTCCTATAGGGTTAATTCTGGATTGGATTGACTTCAAAAAAGAAGGAGGTTCCATGTATGACGGTTTTATAGTTTTACTTTGCAATATATTCTGGTAAGACTGTCATTTTCAGTACATTTGGGAAAATTACAAAATCTAATACAAAAAATTAAACCATTCCGATGGTATATCGGCAATCATGAGCTGTAATTAAATAGTATATAAAACATTTTTTTCGACTGTCCATATAAAATTATTATTAAAAATAAGTATACATTTTTGAAATTAATTAGTTTTTACCGGTGATTTATTGGTTTTACCGATGATATTTTTTTACTGATGGTTAATTTTTTACTGAAGGTTTTTAGTGTTTTTTTTTTTCACAATATTTATATTTTATAGTATTCAAGTGTAAGTGACAGTTATAAGTAGATTAGATAATATTATTCTACGTGTATGAATCTTGTTCAACACAGGATCTGCCTAACACTATCCAAAAGATTATTAAGTATTTTTTTTTGCTTTACCATTTTTTCCACGAATATGGTGAAACTGTTTAATCCAGAATCTGATCTATAGCCAACAAGTGAAAGAAAGGATTTTTGACTGTCCTTTTTATAGATACTTGATACATTTTAAATTGTGTTATTAACAAAGATAAGTAGAACGAAATACTAAGGTTTAATAGAAAAAAATGTCCAAGAAATATTTAACTAAGTTGCAAACCGTTAATATCAGGCGAGCAAGATAATTGACCATGCGGTTGACGGATTGTTAGTTTGTGCTATAAATCAAATTTGCACAAAATATTGCTTTTTTAAGATTTGCACATTTTTTTAAAGTTTGCACAAAAAGTGAGTTTATTTTCTATTTCAAAGTTTGCACAAAAAGATTATTTTTCTTTAAAATTTGCACAAAATATTGTTTTTTTTTGAGATTTGCACAATTTTTTTTAAAGTTTGCACGAAAAGTGAGTGTTTCTACTGCTTGCATTTCAAAGTCCGCTTTGCAAGTGTCAAAACTGCTATTGGCTACTATAATAATATAACACGAATAATAATAATATAAAAAAAAGAACTAATTCGCGGATATATTTTATACATTCGATTCTTATACTACGAGGCGAAATAGCTAACTTTATGATGATCCATAAATATTTTTTAGTGATTTTTTTTTAATTATCTTTATAATTCGAAGTCTTAAGTTTTCTTATAGATAGATTTTGTTATATAAACGGCCTTATTTGAGTTTGGGTGAACTCATTTCAAATATCAAAATAATTCCAAAACTTTACTTTTTAGTCAAAAACCCATTTGTTATAATTTAATATCCAATAAAAATTTTGCTCTGAAATTATGTTAGTAAAGGGGTACCAAAGAGAAACCAAAAGATATTGACGCGAAATAATTTATTACAATAAATAGCATTCGCGTAATATTTAAAGACAATCGTTTATCACATTTACAGTTCTTGATAATCTCCTGATATTATCACGTATAATCATTTGTGTGGCAGCTAGTGTATCGACATTTTAGTGATACAAGTGCTTAGACAATCACATGTGAAACTTATGTGTTAGCACTTTTCTAAACCACAAATGTCATAAAGTGCTTTAAAAGTTGCATGTATTGAAGTGCGTCTAGTCCAAGCTAATTTTTAAATGTAATAAAGTGCATAGACGCATTCCAAGCCATGTCACCACGAGTTCACCCAACACTCAGCGGCTAATCAAAATTGTCACGTATAACGACCAGCATAAAAAAAAAGAAATATTCGCATTTGAGTATTGCCATGTATATGTATGTATAAATACTATATTGTAAGCTGGTTCAGTAGTTTATGTCAATTTTAACATTCGGTGTACATATAACTTAAATAACATGTGATTCTGGTGCCTCATACGTGTCACGCATGCGGACCCCGCACATATCGTGCAAATTGTATGTAATTTTGCACACATTTCGTGTAAATTATTTTTGCACAAATTTCATGCAAATTATTTTTGACCTTGCTTTATCATAGGATTTTATTTACCAGCTGTATAGGAGTTATCAAAAAAAGTATAACTAGCAGATCTAGAAGAGTTCTACTGTCAAAATATCATCAAATTATTAAAATCATATTGTTGCAAATTTTAGATCGATGTAACAAATTAGAATTAAGTTACAATCGACTTCAAAGATTTTACAAAAAAAGTTACAAGTCAAGTTAATGAAAAAGGATTCAAAAATAAAACCAAAAATTACTGAAAAAATATTTTTAAGTCACTTTCACTAAGATATGATAATTGTTAAGCTTTTGAAAATGGCAGTTTTGTGGCAAAAGACTAATGTATTACTGGTGTTCATTATTTTAAAATATAACCGAAATTACTATAGTTTTAATTGATTGTTGGATATTGTTTGCTAACAATTATTGATATGTTCACACAAAAATAATTTATGTTCACACGTTAAATTGACATAAAGCTACTAACTCCCATATTGGGTAAAGCATCCTATCATTGGCACTTCATTCAATTATTGACACTTTTAGTTTAAAGTGAAAACCAATGAATCTATAGATGTAAAGGCGACTTTCCACAGTGCAAATTTCTGCAGATTTCACGGCACTGCATAGGACCTGCGGTGTATTTATTTCGAGGCCGCGGATTCGAACCAGCCCTACGAAATTTTCTGCGCTTCACGATACTCTTTCCATGTTCCGTCGATGGGGGTTGAGGCTCATTCGTTTGAACAATTTTTTTTATACATTTAGTCCGTCAATTGACTGCACCCCGCTAGATAGAGCTAGAATGCAGTCCAGAAGATACGGACTATAATTTACGGTCTTAATAGATTCCTTGCTTTTTCACTTTGAACCAAAAGTGTCAACAATTGATGAGGTGTCGATAATAGGATATTCTACCCTATAACTATTTTAAGAAAGCTTGTTAGCTCAATATTGTATCGGGTAAGCCTTGCGTCAAATAAATATTAGTCCAGTTTTAAGTTCAAATTACGTTTATTAAAAAAAAACCAGTCTCGTAAGGTAAAAATGATAACATGGACTTTGCAATGTCTATAGTCGTCTATAAAAAATGTATTTTATTTAATTGGATATCGTTTTATTAGAACTTTAATATAATAATCAGAATCAGAAAAAAACATCTTACTGTTTAAATAATCAGCAGACCAGAGGGTCAATTTTCGTAATAAAAGTCTGTTCGAAATTGAGTCTCCATATAAATTCAATCCCTCAAATGTCAATAACATGATTTTCATGAGTGAACATCGACATCATGATCGTTTTGGATATTGTGGATATCGAGATTATATCGAGTCTGAATTTTTAACCCATTGTTTTTTACGAAAATTGGCGTATTTTTTTATATTTTCAAATTTAAAAGTGTCACTTTACAAATATAATTTTATCTTTGTAAATTTCCGTTTTTATTAATTAATTATTTTAGCAATCAAAATCTTTTAAATTTAAAACTGGACTACATATTATTTTCGTAATAAAATCAACTTACGTATAGACAATACAACAATATATATAAGTTTACAACCATTATTTACCTGAATCGAAACATTATATCACATTTTTCAAACATTAAGAAACCTGGCCGATTCTCTGCTAGTTTATTTCTTTTTACAAAAATCACCTTTATTTAATATAAATACATTGACTAAGAGCGTGTTCAGACCAACGGCCAACTGTCGCACAACTGTGGCCCGACTGTCGCACAACTGTTGGACGATTGTTGATAGATTTTTGCACAACTACAGCACACGTACATAATGGCAACCCAGTAGCTTCAGTGGCGCAAGTAATCTTTATTACGTCTGTCTATCTCATGTGCGAATATAATTTATTTCCTATTGAGCGTTATCTGAATTAAAAAGTTGAAGTTGAGTCTCTTCAACGCCTACTTAGTATCCAGTGTTTAGGTAGATACTTTGGTTAGAAAAGTGATGGTCCGTCTTAGATCGGCTTGTAGTTTGTGATAGTCGATTCCACAAAATTAGTAATTAATTTCAGGGTATGCTTCTACAACAAACTCCCTAATGAAATTAAGTACCAATCAATAAACTTAAGTTAATCAAAAGGCTATCAAAAATCCAAGACTATTTAAATCACAAACACGGTTGGAAATGAAGTATTTGTTCAATTATACTACTCAAAGAAACCATTGTATTTGGATTAAGTAAATGTGATAGTAAAGACAAAATAAAGCCTGCCGGAACCTTTTTATTTGAACGTTTTGTAAGTTTTGTTTTAATGGTCTATACGAAATGATTTCAACATTGATTTACTTCGATTTTATGAAGCGTGCTCTCTAAATCAAACTAGACTGACAGTTTGATGTAATGGTATCGAACTGTCATACCGATGTGTGACAGAGAGAACGCTCTACAAAGTCGAAAAATACCGATTTTAACCGAGCTATTACCACTCTTTCCGACGTGCCAACCCAAATACCGGATACTGTAAGTTGACTTTAACGAAACTCAACTTCAATTACTCAATTCAAAAACTATAAGTAGCGTATATAATTAAAGACATTGTTATAGCACAATATCCAATCGTATATTAACCTAAAACACGGGGCATGCGAACAGCGGCCATTCTGAACACACTATTTTGTTCGTGGCGGTAGTTTTGAAACTTGTTCAGTTCCAAAACGAACTAGGTGCGAAGGCTAGTACATTGTAATGAACAATTCAAGTTACACAAAGAAAAATTATGTACATTTAATAGAACTAGCCTTACGGAAAACTTAATATTTTTTTTAACAAAACGCTAACGTCTAACTAAAATAATAAATCGAGCTGTTGAGTTTTGTTGACTTTATCGCGCTGCTGTCACGCCGAAAAATTTAAGTGCCACACTTTTTTTTTCAACTTTTTCAAATTGAATTGTGGGTAGTTGTAAAAATATTTTTTCAAATTGATTTGTAGGGTAGTAGTAAAAACATTTTTTACAAATTGATTTGTGGGTAGTTGGAAACACAGACCTATATCAATGACTTTACTACTAAAACCCGTAACTTATTGCAGCTGTCAAACAGATGACATTAGAAAAGGCGCCAAATTTCTTTACACATAAGTGTCAAAATTTACTATCTCCTTTATCTTGTCTCTGGTTATAACGCCATGTCATAAGCGGATTGTTGCTGACTTGTTTCCTTTGCCGCGTGCACGAATGCTTGCCTTTCGACATCAGTATAGATGTACCAACGAATGCGTGAAATGGTTAAAATCGGAACTACGATTGTCACTATCAAACTGTTTTATTGTCAAAGTCAATTTAGCACGATTTGACAATAATGAAGGGACGTTGGCGCCATCCTTAAGTTCACAGATCTATTGGTACGACTATACGCAGTTTTTAATATACAATCTTTGCGTGCTTTTATAAAGAAACAGGTTCGGTATCGGCTATCGGTTGCCATCATGTCAATTCGTCAAAAAAATCACAAAGTATTCGCGCCCATGTGTATTTAAACATAAGGGCGTAAATGCGTTGCGACTCTTTTTTACCATACGCGGTGTTAGAACGTAAACCTTGAAATATCATCATTTTCGTTGCTATGGAAATTTTTCGGGGTATGTTTCTTTATATAAGCTCCCTTTGATATTAAATGCTTGAGAAAACAAACTTATCACTATTTGTTGGATTGTTTTTTAGTATGCCCGAGTCGCAAGCGCACGAAAAAGTCACAGCTCTTATGATATTATTTTTTTTAATTCACAAATTGTCTACCTAACGACACCTTAAAACTAACTTTCGATACCTATACATCGTTTTTACTTTTTAATTATCTTTTTTTTTGCAATTCATTCTTCCAATCACACATCGCTACGTCATAATATTTTTGTTGGGTATTTTTAAAATTTAATATTAACACCTAATCAGAATTATTCATAAGAATCGTCATATACATAAATAAGATTCTATCGTAGTGTATCGATATCGGTAATATTTTATCGATACTCGATACGAGAAGCAGTGACATTGGCCGTCTTTTATTTTAACTTTTCATGATATCTAAAAAAATTGGACAAAGCTTTTTTTTTAAGAAAACCGACGTCACTGTTTTCGCACCGTACGATATATCTTGGGCCAGCCAGAAATGGGGAAAATACTATAATAATCTAGACAGGCCCTAATACCTACAAAATATACACTTAAACATAAATTATTTAAATGAAAAATCTCACCATTTTACAAACAACAGTCACTAACCAACAACAAACCGGACAGTTACGGTTTTTTTGTCTTTTTTATTTACGATTTTTTTTTGTCGTACAATATCCGGTTGGCTGTCGATTTTTTTAAAACATGGAACAACATGATACTCCAGTGTTGTACATAGTTATAATTTAAAGAAAAACCTAAAACCCTATGCTTATTTGTATCCCTTCGCTTGATTTACATTTTCTAATCAAAAAAATCAGTAATCTGCACTATATCTAGTTTAATAAACCTAAATTAGCCTTCTTAATAACATACCACACTGGTGTACCAATAGTTCCGAAGCCCATTCATCCCTGCAGGGGTGGGAGACGGCGTCTGGGGCCGTTTTATTAGTAGCTAGCATCCCCGCACCTAAGTCCCGCCATTCGAAAACCACAACACGATTTTGGCTCAATAATCAATCAGTCTGTTAACCAACCTATGACGACACAACCGCATCAATGTATTTACAGGAGAAACGTGCAAGTAAAATTATTCAATGACAAATTTACATTATAAGTGATGAATTTGTCGTATAAACGCGAATGTGTCGTCACAAATTTTTCAAATGTGACATTGATATAATCTAAATAATACAGTCACCGTGGGTGAATAGGGTCAAGCCAAAATCGCGCTTATAAAAATAGAGAAGAGAAAATTAAAAAAAAAAAACAGTTAAACAGTGAAAAAAAAAAAGTTTTTAACCGTAGTTACACTACACTATTGAGGTCCGATAGTTGTTGCTTGAGGAACGTCGACACACGCAGCGCTACCGCGGGCGGGGCTGTGACGTCACTTGCCCACGTGACCGTTCCCCAACGCCTGCTCGACGACCTGCAAACCGTACGACGTGGTGAGCGCACAGCCGTGTGTCGTCGTTCCTAATGAGGCTGCAAGGGTTACGCACAGCAATGGGACTGGAAATATCGGGATGTAGTTCTAAATAAATACAAATCGCTCGATCTCTGGTTTAGTTTGTTATAAAATTGAGCTCACTGTTTTGATTAAAAAAAAAGTAATTTTTTTTGCAGAAAAAGTATAATTTTTTTCAAAAAAGTTCAACATGTAGGGCAATATACTTGAGCCACCAATTGAGTTATGACCCATCCTAGATAACTGATTCTAGTCTGACAGGACGGTTCTAGGTATCTCAGTTGGTCAGACTCAAATTATTCTGACAGTTCAGATAGAAATTTATAAAAAAATAAATTTTATAAAATTTTGAGCTCAATTTTTATTAAACCCAACACCGGGCTAGATAAAAAAAATCCCATCGCTGTGTGTTTTCATACACATCTACAGCTCGGATCGCTTGTACAACATCAAAATTTTATTGTAATCCGAATTGTAATGTGCCTCCCGCCACCACGATTTTAAAAAGCGAGGGTACCCAGCGAATGTGCGTTTTCAACCCATTGACTGTTTCAAACGGTAGTAAATTTGAAATAGTCAGAGCCCCAGGAGGTCACGATATACACAGCTGCGCGCAAGCTATCATTTAGCTGTTACATTTAAACACCGATAAAAAAATATAAGACTTGCATTTATTGTTAAATGATGAAAATAAAAAAATGTGGTTTAAAATGTTGGTTTGATTGGATACGGTATAATTAATTATTTCATAATAAAATAATATAGTAATGTTATTTGAGAAGTTTATAGGACAGTTTACAGTGATAATAAAACGTCTGTACGCAATATTTATTTGACAGAATATGTCAGAAGACTGCAGATAGAGAGAGAAAGTAGATAGACCATTAAAACGGCACTTACAAAACTTCCAATAATTGGCACTCGACCAGTTTATTAGTAGTTTTTTCTTTTTTTTTTCTTTGAGTGTTCAAAGTGAAATAAAATAGGAATTCTATTATAGATATTATTTCTATCAATGATTTCTACAGATTTCTTGGTTTTTTTTTGTAATTCACACATAAAAGTGCCAATAACTGAAACGGTGCCATTAGCTTGGTTTAGCAAATGTTAAGTTTGCTTTTTAACAGCAGGACAAGATGTTTTAGAAAGTAAGTAAATAAAAAAACTAGTTTTTCTGAAATAATTTTACCGTATTCATAGTCAAACCACATCTGTTATAAATTATATTATAAAGGAATTTTATTTTATTTTTTATAAATCGAGATTATTATTTCTTTTCCATCATTTTACAAATAAAATAGGTCCAAAAATTTATAATTCACCTTCAGAAATTAAAAAAATTGCCATCAGGTAATGCAACAATATTTTATGTTGCCACACGTGACATCATACACATTAAATTGTACACAAAATGTCACCAATATAAAAGTCTCTAATTTCATACAAAAAAAAAACAACTGCTGAAAACATAAATTAAATTGAGCATACTAAATTGGGGCAAAAAGACAAGCGTTTGCGAAAAAAGGACCTAAGGAAAAAAATTAGAGACGCTCCAAAAAAAAAAACAATCACTTCGAAAAATACACAAAAATCACTCAAAGCAAAACTTAAATATAACAGCTAAATAATAGTGAAAAAAAAAAAAAAATGTGCTAGTTCACAGACCAAGTGAATATCAACCGTGTGAAAGCCACATAGTAAGACATGCATTTTATACAACAATGTTAATTTTATACAACATTTTACTTATTTATTAATATCAAGTTCAAGAATTCAGTAACTATTTTTTTTTTTATTGCT
Source organism: Eilema depressum (assembly GCA_914767945.1). NCBI lineage: Eukaryota > Metazoa > Arthropoda > Insecta > Lepidoptera > Erebidae > Eilema > Eilema depressum. The sequence goes on from OU612040.1 coordinate 7,132,187, forward strand.
CGAGACATATATTTTGGACCTAAAATATGCTCATAATATGCTCTATCAGTACACGTTACTTGGATGTCTTTTGAGGATAGCACGGGGTCGGGGTGCTACTGTGGTGGGAGAGATCAAATTCACCAAGCATAGATTATTACAAAACGATCTGCGCGGACCAGGGCCCCAGTTTGTCTCAAGATTTCGGTCCAAGATACGTGTCACGAGATATAAAATGTTTACGAAAGTCTTGTATGACCTATCCAAGAAAATAAAAACGCCACCGAGGGAGTAATCCTCAACCTTTGTAAAAAAAACGGGCTTTCCTAAAAAGGTTTTTATTCTCCTTTTAGGTAAATTTAATACAAAAATTAAAAAATAAAATTCAAAACTCGTGAAATTACGAAATCATAGTTTTTAATCAAATAAAAATCGCTTTCAACACATAATAAATTCGATAGATTCAACTTATGCGACAAAAATACATACTATAAGTAAGGTATTTCGGACGTGATAAAGTATGTAAACACTATACGACAGCGAGCGATATGTGTATGTACTCTTTTCGCTTACACGTAATTAGGTAAGACTATCTCTGTCATTTGTTGTCATATTTTATCTCGAACCAACGACCTTACTTTGTTACAAAAATATGGTAAAATTATGAAAGTTGTTCCAGTAATCTGTTCTTTTGATTTAATCATAATTCAATACCAGTCAGTAATTTATTGAAACTCAACACACATAATACACACACACGTTATTATCGGTCGATAATATCGCACGCGTTATTGCACATATGCGAAACCTTCGTTCAAACGGTAGTGGACGGCGTAATTATCGCAACAGTGTGTCGTATACATTGTGTAATACATAATGAACTAAAACAGATATCGTCATAACGCGTGCGGTATTATCTATCGATAATAACGCGCTTGTGTTTGAGGTTTTAATCGGTAATAAAATAAAATGAAATATGACACATTATCGTTAACATATTTCTGTTGCCATTAATGTTTATTATGATAATAGGAAATAGCGTTTTTCGGGACACAAGTGAAAACAAATCAGTATAAATAATTTAAGGTTTTATTTATTTCGTTTTTTTTTCTGGTAACCAACATTGTGTATTCTTGAACATATAAAAGTATCGAATTATGATTAAACATTACAAAGTATTTTTATATGTATGTATTTTACATTAGCAAGGTTATGTAATAAAACATTATATTATTAATCAGTACTAAAATTTTAATTTTGACAGCCTAATTAAATGTATGTATACTTTTACGAGTATTATTTGTTCCCAAATAAAATTCAGTTGCGTTTAAAAACAATCTAATGGAGTATTAAGTCCCCCATCTTGTTTTGAGACCGCCATCTTGTGCTACTGTCAAATCATCTTTGCAGTGATCAACATAGTTATTTGTATTTTTTTTAGATTGTGAAAATACATTCATTATAATATCGAAAAGTCCTTATAAGTTTGGTCAGGTATTTGCTTAGGCGCATTTAAAAAAGGACGATTTTTTTGTACGTGTCTTTTGATTTTGTATCAAGTTCAATCTTTAGTTTAGACTAATCCATGCGATATGATAAATCCTGAAGTTGCAGGGCACATAGCACGGAGGACTGATGACCGATGGGGTAGAAAAGTTCTCGAGTGAAGGCCACGTATCGGCAAGCGCAGCGTAGGACGTCCACCCACAAGGTGGACAGACGACCTTATTAAGGCCGCGGGAACGCGCTGGATGCGAGCCGCTTCCAACCGGTCTTATTGGAGATCTATAGGGGAGGCCTATGTAAAGCAGTGGACTTCCTATGGCTGAAATGATGAAATTATGAATCCATGCGAAATAAGAGGGGAAGAAGACCAATACAAAAATGCTTGTAACAATATGGAGACGCTTAACTAGGTGCGAAATTCACTCCATTGATAACAATGGCTACTTCTCTTAGGGATGGTGACAAGCGAGCTCTACTCAAGCAAGCTGAAGTGGCCGTGGGCTGGCCACATCTGTCGAAGGAACGAAAGGTGGGGCGCCTCCTAGCCAGGACTGCCGACCTTACAAAGGTGGCTGGGACGGACTGGATGCGGAAGGCGGTGCATCGGCAGACGTGGCGCATATTGGGAGAGGCCTATGTCCAGCAGTAGACTACAATAAGCTAGTTGATTGTTTAAGCGATATTTCTGATATGCTAAGCTTCTTTGAAACTAGTTTTAGAAAGATGGCGGCCGGTAACATTGATCCTATTTCTAGAACATAATTCAAACAAAATTATGCGAGATACTAGAATTTTCGTAGTAAGCATTGATGTATAAAAAAAGTTATTTAGGTGCTAAAGATATTTTCTAATAGAAAGACGAATATTGTTAAATATAATGTTTATATTGATAGTTATATTATGTTCAAAATACATTAATTTTATCTTAATTCAATGAAATAGAGTTGTATTCATTATGCTGTACATGTTGATCTAAGGTAATTTTCAACTGTCTATTATTAAAATCCAGTCTTTATTATAAAATGCGAAAGTTCGTTTGTTACAAGGTATCCAATCAAAATATTTTATTGGCCAAACCATTGAAATACGGGGGATATTGAAAAAAAAAAAAAAAAAATCTAATACTTTTTTTTTATAAAAATGTGTTTTACAAATATAAAAACGGTTCAGTTTTTATCTTAAAACATTCTCGCCGATTCTGTCGCACGATAAAATTTTTTTATTTAATTACCACAGACAGTCAAATTCGAATATAAAGATTTTTTTTTATTGAAAACCTTATCCAGTGGAAAAACTATTAAGGTACCGATTTGAAAAAAATCCTGAAGTTCACGAAAGAAAAAAAATATTCAATTTAAAAAAAAAAATGGTCATTTCAAGCGACCAACCTTTTAATCTTGCTAAAGAAATAAAGTAACTTAAAAATTTGTTTTAATTTATATATCAATGCTTAATAAGAACCATAACACAAATTTTTTTGACTGTTTATTTTCACACTATTCCTAATAATTATTAGCCTCTTGCAACTTAAATGATTATTTTTTGAAGATGAGAAATGCACTTTTCTAAAGGAATTATGATATATTTACAAAAAACTTAACTACCTACTTAGCTTAAAAACATATCCTTACGAACTATAATAAAACATTTAGGACTTATACATTTAAAGTATTTTGTCATTCAACACAAGCTATAAACAAGCTTTTAAGTACTTTTTTTTTTCAAGAAAAAATATCAAAAAATAACATTCTTAGTTTTCCTAAATGGTAACATCGATGGCACCACTATTCAGATGTATTGTTACTATAATATTTACAATAATTTACAACAAAAAAATATGCGAATCGTTATCATAAATTCTGTTTTAATATTATTGTATATTTTAAAGATACAATGTAACAACAAATTTAAAAAAAATACTGTCTAATTTTGGCCGCAAAAGCTGCTACTCAAATACTTTTATTCCAAAAAATATTAATTGACTCTACAATAAAATATTTTTTTTACTGTAATATAAGATTCTTTTTTTTTAAATTAGCTACGAAAACATTTGTATAAAAGGCATGACAACGCTATAGTTAAAATTTTGCTCCAGTGTTGCCAGTGTAATAAGGAACGTTAAAATTATTAACCCTGTATTTTTTTTTATTTTTTGATCTTTTTGAGCAGGCATTCTATTTACACATTTTTTTACAACCTAACCGATAAATATACACGAGTCAACTTACAAGAGAAAAAAAAAACAAAAAATAGTTCTATTTATAATACAATTAAAGCTGAAATGGTAATGTGTTCAGATAATAATTGTCACAAACGAAATTGGTAAACAACATTTTTCTATATAATATAATATACTACTAACTATACCCATTAACCACGGAATGTAAAATCATGAGAAAGTGCTCATAGACTTCGTTCGCCCGAAAATTATTGTATTTTTGCACGATTTTTGTGCTATTTTACACGATTTTTTGTGTTCATTATTTGCACGACTTTTGTGCTATATATTTGCACGACTTTGTGCTAATAATTTGCACAACTTTAAGTTATCTATTTGCACGACTTTTGTGCAAATGTACACGGACGAACCAGCGGACGGTTTGAAAGTAAAATTCAGTTGTGTGCAATCGCGAATTATGTTGAATATATCTACAGCATTGTAGCGACAGCTAAGATACACTTTCTCTCGGTTCTATATTCTGTGCAATAAACTACACACAACTTTCACGATAAGCTGTTATAAATAACACGATATAACATTTAATAATTCAAAATAGACGGCCATCTTGGAATGACATTTAAGTAAAATAAATTTAAGGCAATAAATAACTTCTTTCGCGTTCAAATACTAACCTCTAATAAAAATATCACGAATATTAATATGCAGTTATAATAATATGTGATGTATATTATGTAAATATATTTGTAAATAGGCCGTCAAGCGACATTTTAATAGCACAAAGCTAAACTGTATATATTACAAAGAGATAATATGTATAATAGTTTAGTTAAATGTATTTAGAAGTAACAATTAATAACATAGAGCCTATGAAAAAGTGCCCGTTAGTTGGCAATAGGCTCGCCCCCTATTACGTGGGACCGAAAATCATAGTTGGCGAAATGTGGGAGTTAATACGCCTCTGCCCCCTTCGGGGATTCACAAGCGTGAGTATATGTATGTATCATAAAACCGAAAGAAATTTAATGGGTACCGCCTGCTATCAAGCTTGTTTCAATCTTTTAAACAGCAGTCGGGTTTTTTATTTTTTAATAATTAATTTTATTTTAACCTTTTTAGTTAGGATATGACATCTATATATTTTTGTAATCTCCTTTTAATTCTCTTCATTTTGATACGCTACTCGATAAATTTAAATGAAAAAAATTTTTTGCCAACACATATTTTAGCATCAAAAATCTACCGTATAGTTTTAGTTGGAATTTTATGTACCCTATGACACTCGGGAGATGAATACCTTTCATTTGAGACCCTATTCATCAAAATCCGTCCAGGCGTTAGGCCTGTAGAGGGGAACAAAGAAAACTACATACATACATACGCGCGAAACACATTACCCTCTCGCTGGCGCAGTCGGGTAAAAACTAGTAGCGAGTTGAAAGATGTTGTGTCTGTCTACCGTAATGGAAAAGGGGCGTCACTTTTATATAGATTTTTTCAAATCTATACATAAATAGGAATATGTAGAGGGCAGACGATAAAGGATAATGTTTTGAACAGAGCGGTAGGACAAGTACAAATATGAATCAGTTGATTGAATAAATCTTTCTAGGTGGTGATACTCAATCATCTGAGTAACATAGACCCTCTCTCTCTATAGCTAAAATTTTCCTCTACGTAAGTTATTATACGATTTTAAGAGGTTTAACATATAGTTTTAAGGATTGAGAACGATTTGAGAGAGATCTTTAGGGAAAAACAGTGGTCCTTACCACTCATATTACTTGTATTACACAAAGATATATAAGTACTAAAGTCTTCTAAATACATTCACTACTAAATATATATGAATATAGACCCTGTGCCAGTCATCTTTAACAATTGTACATAGCTGAACATTAGAACTATAGTAAAAATTGTATACATAATTGTATATGTATCCCTATTCAACAATAGTCAAATCAGTAAACAGATGCCCAAATATAATCACTAATGGGTCTGCCACACGTTCAAGTTTCACCACAGTTTTGTCTACCCAGAGCGGTTTGTACACGCATGTGGTTGGTAAAACAGATACCAACGATGTTCCGTGTACAAACCGGTTTGTGTAGGTAAAAGTGTGGTGAACTTATGCGTGTGGTAGGCCCATAAACGTGATTGAGTAAGCTGTAGTGGCACTTTTAAAACTACATCAACATTAAAACAACTTAGCCCGTAGAATCTAATAAACTTATCTCAGTTTTGACACAATTATGTCCCTGTTTCGTATAATAACATTAATATGTACATTCAGTGTGCGAAAGAAAATCTAGCGCCGAATAAAACGTTAAATTCCAAATTTCTAAGACAACTAGCGATCTAAAGTTTCAATATATTAGACTTAAAACTAATTTGTGACGTAGTTTACTCTGGGGGCGGTGGAGGTACGGGCGGAGGCGGCATCGCCGGCAGCGGAGGTTGCGGAGGCAGTACGGTCGGAGGCCGCGGTGGACGGAGACGCTGCGGCGGATGCTGAGGATGCTGCGGAGCGTACATGTAGCCTTCCATACCGTAGCCCTCCATGCCGTAGTTGTACGCGAAGCCGTCGATGGGCATGCCGAAGTACAACGGCGGGGGTGGCTGGACCATGAAGTAGGGTAGCGGTTGCCTGTAGGGAGGGGGAACATTCCAGGGGCCTACCTTGGGGTGATGCGGGGCTCCGTTGTGGCGCGGCATCTTGGGCGGCGGCCCGGCGACGGGGGCAGGCGCGCGTTTCCGCGACGAGTCCAACACATCCCGAGATATCTTGATCTTAAGGCTCGAGGTCTGCGGTGGTGGTGGCGGCACAGCCAATCGCTCCTTAGGGATCTTGATCTTCAGACCGGGGCTCAGGCTCGTGGGATGTTTCTCCTGTTTAATAACCATCCGTATCGGGACGTCTGCCGGTTGTTCGGCCGGCGGCGGCGGCTGCGGGCTATCCCTCTTCTTATCTTTGTCCTTTTTATGTTTCTTTCTCTCCTCTTTCGACTTGTCGCGGTCCTTGTGTTTGTGTTTGTCCTTCTTTTTCTTTTCCTTTTTGTGTCTGCTGTGTTCGCTTGTCTCCTCTGCGGGTTGAGGGACAGGTTCTACGGGTTGAGGAGGAGGGTGGACCACGACCGTTGGGGGCGCGGGCGGCTCGATAGGAACTTCGCGTTTCACTTCTGGTGATTTCCGCTCAGTGACCACTGTGATCGGCGCCGGTTTAGCCAGACTCTCTTTTAGTAGGTTCGACACCTGAGCGGGGTCGGTTTCGATGCCGTTTAGGGGTCTTCCAGGGATTTCCGGCTTGCGATCCGGCCGGCCAGCTTTGATAGAGCTTCCTCTCTGTGAATCGCGGATAACGTTTTCGTACCCGGGTGTTTCGTCTAACTTTTTGACTACAGGAACTAGCTCAGGTTCAGAATTAGACATGACGCGCTGTCTCTGTTTGGGATGCTCCTTGGGAGGTGGAGACGAGAAAGGTGAAAGTATTGCAGGGGGTTGCATTTCTCTGATCGCAGCGGTGGGATCGGGCCTTTTTCTGTGTGGACTGGGGGGTCTTTGCTCAGGTCTCTGTACTTCTTGAGGGACGGGTGGGGGTACAGCCGGCGCTGGCGTTGGATTTGGAGGTCGCGAAGGTGGTTCAGGCTTCGGCCTGTGTGAGGGTTGTGGGGGAGGTTGGCTCGGCTGTGTTGGGGGTTGCTGTGGCGGCGGACGGCGTGGTGCCGCGGCGGCCGCAGCGGTGGGATTGATCGCACTCTCTGGCGAGAATAGAGACGGGGGACGAGTCCTTTGGGGCACAATTTCTGGTTGTGTCTGAGGGGGGTGTGAGCTAGGCGCGGTTGCCGGGGCGGAGGCGCCCGGTATCGGCGGACGGTGGTGCCTGTGGTCGTGAGGTGGTTTCGGATGGTGCGGCTTGTGTGGCGGCCAGGGGTGGTGCGGTTTGTGGTGGTGTTGTGTCGTCGGCCTCTGGTGGTGAGGCGGAGGTTGCGTCCCTGAAGGTGGTCTACTCGCTCCAGGTCGCTGCTGAGCCGCCATGGCTTGTTGGCGTCTCTCTCTCTCCTCGCGCCTCTCCCGCTCTTCTCTTTCCCTCTTCTCTCTATATAAGTTGTAGTCTATTTTCTGGGGTGGTGGTTGACTTGGTTGTGCGGTGGTTGCGGGTACGTAGCCCCCAGGGACTGGTTGGCGACGTCTTTCGCGTTCATATTCTGTAAAAATATTTTGTAAAGGACATATAAGAAAAATTCAGTCTCGCCTGTGTATCTCCAAATACACAGGCAGTAAGCAGTGATGTAATGTGTTGCTTGATTTTGCAGATTTATTCTTAGCACTAGGAAATTTGCATATTGTATATTTTGGGTTTTTTATTACACATATATTAATGCATACAATCTTAAGTTGTAATAGTATCACAATAACAAAAACATCGGGAGGTGATTATCAACTGGACATTTCTTGCAATACTTACCTTTGTCAAATGATTTGTCAATCTCATCTGTGCTAGACTGATGATGTTTCTTATCAAACGGCGAGTTGGCTACGCCAGACCCTCCTGTCGCCAATGAGTGTGGAGAACTGCCGTCAGCTGTGAACCAATTACATTACAACATTTATAACAAGTACAGCTGAAAAAATAAAGTACCAAAAACTTATATTCCGGTCTTATATTCTGCAGTGATACCCCTAAGGTCAAACAAAAATCTAGTCCAATATACCCAGAGATTATATCGACAGTCATATTATCCAAAGATCTTATACCATACCATATCATAATGGTCATCAGGTACTACTTGTATGTGTGACATATAAAGGTCACCTCAAGATATATTCACTATAACTATTTAATAAATGTAAGCTTTGGAGTTATATGCTCAGAAGATCCTCATAACTTCACTTCATATTTTTACCACTAAGAGATAAGCTTTCTTCCTACCGAATGGAAAGTTATCTTTGTACCATAAAACATACATCCGAAACTTCTCTTGTACGAAAATTGTAAGCCGTAGCGTTTAGGAATCTGGTAATTGTGAGTACCTAAGGTTTCTTTCAGTAGTATTAAGGCTAGTGTCATGTACCCTTAGACTATAGTATTTAGTCCAGTGGTGAAGGGTGAACACTTTTGAAAGGAAAGCCGGTGGAAAAAAGTCATGAAATTTGTCATGCACCATGCTGCTTACAGGGTCTTCGGCAGAAATCTAGTCAAAGCATGTACCGTCTTTCGGATGCATGTTTCATCATAAACCTACTGTGCTGATCTGGTCTGTCTACATTTCGGGACTTTTCTTCTAGAAAAAGTAATACCTACGTACATTCCACAAAGGATATAATTAAGCATACACTTTTTTATACAACTTTATATGACAAAATCTTAATACATTATAATATAGAGCGCGCGTATCACTCAGGTCTTTGGCGCCGAGTGTTAGCAGATACTTTGCGATGGTATAGCGCACCTATAGTGACGTTTCATGCATTACCGAAAATATCAATAGATGCACTTATTAATGTAGTTTGTTGTTATGAAGGTTATTGTTCGATTTTATATGCATGGATAAAATTAAAAGCCAAGATACAAAAAAATGGCGTCATTTTTCGTATTACAAAAACAATTATTACTACAAATATACGATGTTGTATAAAATTCTGATTTAACATATCGAATTAAATATTATTTGCGAAGTCATTTTGATGGGTATTGTTTTGCTACTTCAACCAGTAGCAAAACAAAACCCAGGTTGAGCCAGCAACATCGGTACTGTTCGTACCCATTGCTTACTGATCACACTTGTTAGGCGCGCTCTATAGCAATGTATACTCTAAGGAAAAAGTGTACACTTACATCCTTTGTCAACTGTAATTAGTCCGAGACTCACCAGCTTTGACGTTCATCATCTTCCTCTTGAGCCTGGACGGGCACTTCTCGAAGATAAGCAGAAACTCGGCAGTCAATCGTTCAAGCAGCTCTGTAGTGACCGAGCGATCTACGTACGAGAACCAGTGGCGGCCCTCGTTCGATTGTGGGATCTGGTAGCAAAACGGGCCTTTTACTCAAAGGGTATACCCGCTTTTCTTCAGAATTCCTTTTATTTATAGAGCTTAGGTGGAAATCAAGACTCGGTACATGTGATGGGGAGTGGATACCGTGGCCTGTGACGTAGGGTCGGCAATCGTTCTGCCGACCCTACGAGTCTTTTAGTCTTGGAAACTTCATAATATCATCATCATCATTCTCAGCGATTTTTGAGTTGTGTCCATTGGCTCGTGTTATAGCGTTTTTTGTATGGGAGTGTGTAAAACAATATACTCACGAATCCTACAATTTGGGACCAAAATTTGAATTAATAACTAACTTATCAACACCAGAAATAGAAGATTGTATAAAAAAGGGTTTTAGTAGTTTCTGGTAGTTAAATAAACTCTAACAACAAAAGAATTTGGCTCGTGAACTATCTATTAATGAAAAAAAAAAATGGTATTATCAACTCTTAATAAGTACTCACCGCCCAGTTGCTCCATTTTGAGGCTAAATGAATACAGAAGCAAGCAACAACAGTCGGCCGGTACTGTAAACACATCGTCGTCAAATGTAAGCTGTTTGAAGCCATGAAGTACGAAGTTTGTGCCAAATCCTTTGGTGCTGTAAACAAAAAAAGTTATGATAAAAAAAATATAGATATTTTGAATATGGAATGGGAGTTTACTATGGAATGAGGGTTAAGCATGAACCGTTCCTTGTTTGAAAAGGATGTAGGTTTATAAGTGTGCTAGATGAGGCATGAGACTAAATAAATAATATTGGTAGATATTCAGGGGAGATTTTTCAACCTTACTTGAAGGGAAAGTATTTGAAACACTGGAAATAGCAATTTTTATGTCATATAGTATTTTTTTTATTATAAATCATTATCATCATCATCATCTCAGCGTCAATTCTAGTTGCATTCAAAGCTAGTACATATTTTAGTCATCATCTTAGCGTTGTGTCACCATTGCATCCGAGGCTATACTGGGCCCAACGATATTCAATAAAATCATCATCATCCTAGCATTAATCCTGGTGGCATCTACCCTTACTCCGGAGTCCAGCGTCAATCTCCCCAGCCAAACGACGCGCCTGAACTTTCTTTTTTATATAGGACACGTAAATTTGACTTCACCTTGCCTCAATAAGCTGAAGCCAAAGTCTCGGAAAAGAGGGTCACCATTATAGACACGTATACTTCGGGCCACGTATCTTGGACCTAAATCACGAAACAAACTACTCCCTGGCGCCCGCGAATTATTCTAAATAACCCGCGCCACGTATCTTGAACCAAAATCGTAAGACATACGAGGCTCTGGCGCCCGCAGATTGCTTTGTGTCTATGCTTGGTGAATTTGAGTTCGTCTATCGCTGCAGTATCACGTGCTATCGTCAAAAGACACCCAAGAAATGTGTACTGCACGTATAGGGCACATTTTGAGCACATTTTAGGTCCAAGTTACGTGGCGCGGGTTATAATACCCTAAGCTTAGTGAATTTTAGCTCGTCCACCGCAGTAACAACTATCATCAAAAGACACGTACGTACTGCGCGTATAGCACATTTTAGGTCCAAGATATTATGTTCTGAGCAATACCATGTTACAATGGTGACACTCAGCTTGATGGCTTCATTTAGGTGCCAAACAATATTGAGTATGTAATTAATTTTGTAATTATTATAGAATATTTTCCTCGTTGACGTCATATCTTACTGTTTACTAATGTTTTATTAATTTATATAACAACAGGAAACTCATTACATAGGTAGGTATATTGCATTTAGTGTCTCTGTTATTCTCATTACCAATATTTGATTTTAAATGTAATTTAATTATGTATGTGGCAAGCTTGGGAGTAAAGAAGACAAACTAAAGGTATAAACTAAAGATATGAATTTTGAAAATGACAAAATTCAGAATGGGATTTGAACCCATGACATTCGCTTCCTAAGTGGAATACTCTGTCAACCGAGCTACCTGGATCCGACCCTGATAACTGAACTTCTTTATAATTATTACCTTTAAAGTTCGATAATATTAAAATAATACGGCTCTTTGGTTAGGTTAGGTAGCCTAACACGAATTTGGATTTTTACAATGACTTCTATGCACATAAAAAAAGCTGCTTAAAAAAATATTTTTTGAATTTCGAATTTGGAACGGGACGCAGAAACAACATAATTTTGATACTTATATGTATCGATATAGTGCACCTTTTTGTAACATAACCCAAAAGAATTACAGCTCCAAAATACATACATACATATACTCACGTCTGTAAATCCCCGAAGGGGTAGGCAGAGGTGTATTAACACATCACCCACATTTCGTCAACTATGATATTCGGTCCCAAGTAATAGGGGGCGAGCCTATTGCCGTCTAACAGGCACTTTGTCATGGGCTGTGTGTTTACTGTCGGATGGAGAACAGCCCTATCCCTTAGTCGCCTTTAACTACACCCACAGGAAGAGATGGGGTGGCCCTATTCTACTCAACCGGGAACCAAAATGGTAATATAATCTGAATTAAAACTTCACCGAAATTACTAATATTCCCGTTAACCCCTCCAACTAAGCTAAATTGCTTGTGCTAGGAGTGGGTTCACGTTGGTAGTGTAATGGCCAGGATTCGAACCCGGGACCTGTCGATCGTAAGGCCGACTCCTTAACCACTAAGCTACCGACGCTTCTGGTCAGTTTATGTTCTTAAAACAAATTAAATATTTTGTTCCGTACATACATGGTACACATAGGAGTCATTGTATGTTTATATATTTTTATGCAAATCATAGAAAAGAAAAACAACAAAAAAGAAAAAGAAGCTTAAAAATTAAATGAGAGAATGAAATTAGTTTTTGGATTTTTATAGTCTAAAGGGCTCACCACACGCACAAGCTTCACCACAGTTTTGCCTGTCTCGTTGAACATACACAGAACACTGTGCGTGTATTCGTTTTTCTTTAAATAATTTTTGCAACCAAAATTTCTAATATTCTCTCTAACCCCTCCAGCTAAGCTAAATTGTCTGTTTTAGGAGTGGCTTCACTTCGGTAGTATAATGACCAGGATTCGAACCCGGGACCTTTCGATCGTAAGGCCGACTCCTTAACCACTAAGCTACCGACACTTGTTGGTAAAACTGATACAGTTACGCACAGTTTTCCGTGTACAAACTGCGTATGCAACATTGTGGTGAAGATCGTACGTGTGGTAGGTTCATAACACAAGTCTATAATTTATAAGCTAAAAGCTATGTACGTGAATACGTGAATTGCGGGACGCATATCATGAAGTAGGGTAACCAATATGCGGCGAGTACATGGATGTGATTAGGGTGACACACATACAATTAATTTTTTACTAATCCACATACCTTGGGCAGATTTTCTTATACATTGCCTGATGAGTTTTCGTTATTTTTTTTATTTGCAAGCGATCGAGTCCTGTGCGGTTATCGACAACGGTCTAGGTTTTGTCCCATTTTAATAGAACGTGTGGCTGCCATACTTTTGCGTTATTATTAATGTCATTTAGAATATAATTTTTTATGCTTCTAACAGGCAGAATTCTTTAGAAATACTTAAAAAAAGGATTTGTTTATTTTTTTAACCTTTTTTTTGGTTAAACTTAAATATCCAAGACTGTTTTGATTTTATCAAGTTTTACAAATAAATGGATTTTTGGCACTAACAGCTCAGCATGTACCTAGATGTGTACGAGTAGTTTTAAAAAAGGGGGATTTATGTACAAAAAGATAAATTACTGGGTGAAATAATAATAATAATTTTTTTGCCTGTAAAAACATATTTATTTTACTTATACATTTTTTTTTAATAAGTACACAAGAAAAGAATGGAAGCCATACGTTATACATAGATAAATTGTTTTCCCCTAATCAAATTTAACGCTCAAAAAAGAATTTATACTTGTTATTGATGTATACACACGGCCAAAGAAATAACAGTGCAGGTAGTAGCGTAATGCTACTTAATTCTTTGGTCGTATATACATAGGCCGTCCTGCTATCAAACCAGCTAATAACTTAGGCCGTCCGCTGCCTCATGCGTGTCACGCATGCGGGCGTGTACGTCGTGCAAATTGTATGCAATTTTGCACGAATTTTGGACAAAACATTTGCACGAAATTCGCTCCATACTATTTGCACGAAACAGATGCCAGCATGCGTACACACGCATGATGCAGCGGACGAACTTATAAACTCTGCGAAAACGTAACAAAAAGTGTCAAATACTTGTAATATAAACAGTAAATAAATATAATAACATCCGATATCTAGTCATCACGCGACCAAAAAATGGTTCAAACCAGACCGCCCCGACTCAACCACCGCATTACGAAACAAGAAACTCGATCGACAAGTTTGCTGCGCTCGCGCAACATCATTTTATTCCCGCTACCCGCGGCGCGTGACGTCACCGCACTCGACACAATGTTAGGACGCTTGCCTCACCTTTGACAAGGTGACACGTCCGTACTACGTGAGTGTGAGGGTGGTCGATCGCAACATCGAACCCTAATGTCTGTAGGAGTACGTTCTCGTTGAAAACCAGGTCCTGCGCCTGAAACAATTGCACAAAAAATTATTAGACAATTTGAAAAAAAAAAAAAAAAAAAAAAAAGAAATTGGCACTTCGTGAATGCCGGCAGAAGTGAAAATAAGTTTTTTTTTCATCCTAGCGTTAATCCCAGTCGCATCCGAAGCTTTTAACCTCGGAGTCTGGGGTCCCCTTTACCAGTCTAACGGGAACCAATAACGGCATATGTCAGGGACCGGACAACCCCGCTTACGAGTTAAGCCTTTGAAAGGGTAACCCGATATGGTAACTCATATCGCAGTATTATCCTTTGATCGAGTAAAAAAAAAACTCCCGCTAAACCAAGCGAAATGGGTAATTATAGTACAGAATATCTACACAGATGGAAAACAACAAAATATGTAAGGAATCATTGGTAGCTAGCAATAAATATAATTAATAAGATGCCTAAAACGTCACATGTTGCGGTTTAAAAATAAACCGGCCATCACATCCTGTATCGGATGACAGCAACAGCAGCTTCCACCTGGCTTGTGTGTGAGTTGTAGCCCTTAGGTCATTGAACTTTATGTCACAAAGACACGCACTGAGTTTTTAAATTCGAGTATTGGACAGGTATTCCAGTATGTAGTACACCTGTTCACTTGAATCAAAGGGAGTTTTTATTATGGTGTTAGACCGGTATTAGGATTAATATTATATGTGATGATATGAATGCTAATAAGGAATATACATTACGTTATACGTATAAATTTAAGTATTTTTTGTGTAATAGTGCCGGCAAACATGATGAAAAGTTTTGATTGTTGTATCGGCTTTTTGATTGCGACTGCCTTGTGATCTCTAAACCTTGAGAGGAAACCTGCGCCAGAGCCTCGTCCGTTGTAGGTCGGTTTGGCCCACTAAGGTATTAAAATGATAGAACCATTGCGGGTTCAATCCCCGCTCAGTGCAAATATTTGTGTGCATTAAATATGGGTATTTGCATTGGTCTGGTCGTGCCTCAGAGAGCACGTTAAGCCGTCGTCGGTCCCGGTTGCCATAAGAACATCTATGGCAGTCGTTACGGGTAGTTGGTGCAACGGTCTAGCTGCAAAACTTCGATATCGCCTAATGTTGACATTGGGTTGTGGAGGTCAGATGGTAATCGCTTCACGGAAAATATCGAGGTCTAGCCAAATCTGTAGTTAAAACTGGTGAAGCGGACCCCAGACTCCGAGCTGAAAGCTTCGGATGCGACTGCGAATTAACGCTAGGAGGAACCATTGCGGGAAGAGGATCGTTCAGCCTAGACCCTGCGTTACTGGTTCTATCTGCTTCCAGTTGCACCACAAGGAGACTCCTGGCAACCAACTCTCTTGCTCACTATACCCCTCTTCCTATACTACCGAAGACGTTTGTAGGGCAACAAAGAACACTGTTGCTGTAGTCAAATTTTGGATCGACCAAACTTAAAAATCTAGCCACTATATTTTTATTTACCAGCTCTAACCAAAGTCTGGCCACTATGTACCAGATCTAGCCAAAATCTAGCCACAATATACCAGATCTAGCCATTGACTCAAAGAACACACTGGTTTCCTATCTAAATTCATGGTATATTGTAAGACACTCACCTGTTCTTGGTACTGTTCAGCAGTGAGGGCGCTCACGCTCTCACCTCTGTGGAGGCAAACGTGTGCCACTTTTATAACATACTCCAATTTTCTCGGCTGCTCCTCCACCTGTGAACACACATTCATTTATTAATAATCCATATTATTATTATAAATGCGAAAGTGAATCTGGAATCTTTTCAATAAAATTCCTGATCCCTAGGATTTGAACTCGGATGATTGGATCTTTGTACAGGGCTACACGTAGCAGATTCATCCGTAGATGCAATGCAGGTGACGTGCAGACGACTTGCTTGTCTGTGGTAGATATTTAACGTTAAATACCCCTCGGAGCCGGTGGGAAGTTTGTCGGACTCGAACCGACTAAAACATACTCCGTCTAAGGTCATCAATTGCCGAGTGTGAGGTGACATATCCCTCACGCCGCCGCTGACCCAGGGTTCGCTACAGAGAGCCTGGGGTCCACTTATTATGTTTACAACAGTATTTTCGCAAAGCCAGTACCAAATTACGATCAAAAATTAAGTAGTCTAGTTTTGGTAGATACCTGCGAACAACCTCTTACTCATTTTATTATTTCTTTTAATGGTTTTTTAATTGTTTTTAACTATTTAACTTAAAGTACAATGGAGCAGTTGTTATCCATGCGGGCGGAAACTTCCTTAAAACCATTGATAAAGAAATAACAGGCTTATCTGACCCCATAGTCTATCAATAGAATTATATTAAAGTAAGTGTAAGTCATATTTAGGCCATAAAATAAGCATTTTTACCAACAATAGAAGCCCCAATTGTTCTTCTTCAGTTACATTTTCTAGTATCTTTTGTATAACAATCATATTTCTTTCACAATACAATACATGTTTCGAGAATAGTGAACTGGTTACAAAAGATTAATCTTTTTGTATTATCTTTTTCAGTCCGCCATATTGTTCGCTATTTAAGTAGTATGAAACTAGGGTAAAGTCCTGAAGGTAAGTACAGGCTACCTTTCTAGAAGCTGCGTTATCAGCTTCGACAGATGCTTTTTACACCCCGTTTAAAGGTTTTTCTATAATAGGGTGGCGAGTGGCGACACCTCAGTTCAGCACATATTGTTCTGGATAGGTGGGAGAAGTGGCATCTAATCATTGCTTAGCCAGTTCTAAGAACTATTAGAAGTATATGACATTAGAAATCAGGTGTCTGTATTTTATCAGTCTGTCTAGGACACATTGATAACAAAGATTGTTTGTTCTAGATAGATTGGATAACAGCTCTGAAATCGGACAATTTAGATTTTAGTTATCAGTATTACTAAAAACATAATAAACATTTTCTTTATAGCTGATTAGCTGTAGGTACCCACGACCTTTCAAAGCGCAGAAGACAAGCAGGACAAGCTTTTGGCCTTCCCACTGACAGCACATAGGTTTTAGTTTGTATGCGGTAGGTACCGTAATTTATTTATTGCGTTAGCTCAGTGGTAGACTTTCTACAGAAAATATCAAAGTCCAGCCAAATCCGCAGTTAGGCTGGACCCCAGACTCCGAGGTGAAAGCTACGGATGCGACTGGGATTAACGCTAGGATAAAGAAGAAGAGCTAGACTTTCCACACACCAAAATCTATTTTCCATGTACGAAATACATTTAAAAAGGGGTACAAAGTCCTTACATTTCAAGTATGTTTCCAATACAAATAGATTCATCTACAATTTATTAGCATCTTGGCGTAAGTTCAAAGTAACAGGTAGTGTTTGTATAGAAAACAAGCCTCGCCGTGGCGTTTCTCATTAGCGAGTGACTGTGCCAAAACTGACCCAAATATCCAGACGAAACATGAAAGTTTTGCTATGATATATGAACTGTGAACTAGGGATGCGTACGCGCATCAATTTGTATTGATACAACACTTGGTTTTTAATCGATTTAATTGCAATTTAATTGTTTATTTTATTTTTGTATTAATATCTCATTAACTTTACAGTGATGACGCGATCGGAACCATTTCTCGTAGATTCTGTGCCTCGTTTTACAAATGCAATTTATCGTTGCAGTTCTAGAACTGTGTAAATAATATTTTTTTTTTTTAAATTACGTTTTTTACTTAAAGTACGTAAATTGTAAATTACAAAAAGAGTCTCGTGATTTATTTTTACAAGTGCGAAACTTTAAGAACATTCCCTACCTGCATTTTTGTTTTGTAGTTTTGCTAAGCAAAAAAGGTTGTCTATTGTTAATCCGGTATCTCGCTTACCTGACCTTTTTTTGTAACGTGGTATTAAGAGTTGCTAGTTATGCACCTTTCTAAAACATGACTGAGACATAATCTGTACAAGGTACAAGGCCAGTGCTGTGTTAACGATAGGGAATTACCAACCAAAGTGGCCCAAAGCCCTAATTCTGATTTATAAGCCGTTCTTCAGTTTCTATTTCACCTCAAACTCCCAAATGTCATGTATTTTCGTAATACGATTTTCAAGAAAGAACAATAACATCGTGATCATTTTTAACATTAGATCGAGACAAAATTAATGAATAAATTTATTATTACGAGAATTGGGCCTCTTTTCCTTTTTGTATTATTACCACCATATATTACACATGCAGGATAGCAACACAGAGGAACGGGAAGTGAGCGAGATTTATGAATGCGAATTTGATTGGTTGATTCATTTATTTTCAAATTAAAGATTGTCTACCCGCGTTAATCGGTTGGACTATTTTTTATATTGCCAGATTCCTATTGACAGCAGCGTGATGTTAAATATAGCATCACCGTTCCCTACAACTAAGCTACCAAATGCAAAAGCATTGCTCAAATTCCATTGTTATTTGCGCTAACCTCATTTGCGCATTCAAACAAACAATATCTTCAGCTGTTATTATTAGTATCGACTTGAACTCGTAATTTAACCATTTTATATTCTTTAATTTCTTCCGCAATATTTATTATGTTTAAGGATTCTCTTAGAATTTAATATTACCTACAATTAATATAATACAGTACATAACCTTGGACTCAGACTTCCGTCTTGAGCGCTTTTTTTTAATGAAACTAAGTATTTAAATTAAAGATAAAATCAGTCTACTACAGGTCATTAACATCTAAAATTATTGAATCATCGCATAAAGACTTGGAATTTTTTACCATAGTACACATGTTTCCTTCGTTATGTCTCAAGTCTTGCAAACGAAGCGTGAAAAGCATCTGATGAGGACGTTAAGATGAGGGCCATCAGTGTAACATTATTGGTGTCTGTTATTATTATTACGGTGCTGATAGCTTTGAGCATTCACTTGTAACAGAACATCGAGAATTCGCCGATTTAAATTTTTTCAAACTGAACAACGAACCGAGCCAAGCATCGCTACGAACATTTTTATAATCTTTCGAGCGAACGCTCAACTCGATGTTTTACTGTCCTTTCGTGCGAATGCTCGCAAGAATACTCGTTAGAACGCTCGATAGAATGCTTGCTAAATTCCTTTCATTTATTTTTCTGTAATGTAACATTCGCAAGAGTGCTATTTCAAGTAAATCCTATGGTCATTATGTAAATAATGTTTTATAGAATAACACACTTGTACTTTTCCACTTTATTTTCCAACCTGACCGTTTTCACCTCACGGCGTTCTCAAATGTTAACATTGTCGGTTATAAAGATTTTATTTCTAAACATAACCTGCAGTGTTAACATTGGAGATTGCTGTGCAGAACCTCGACCATTGTTGACTTGCTGGCTTGGGCCCAGAATATCTTGCTGGAGCCCCAAGAACACCAATGTTTGGTTTGGAATGAGGCTGAAATTGGCAGTTAAAACTGTATTTTTTACGGATTGGCTGCTCATTTTGGCTGCTACAGTTTTTGCCTGTCATTTTCAGTCTCATCTGTTTTGAATATCCCTCCGTGACAATATGTACTTATGTATTTTGTTCCAGTTAGCAAAAAGAGAAAATAGAAAATAAATCTTCGGTACATACCTTTGCGGCGAGGAACAGCGCAGCTGCAGCAATGGCATTCCGGTGGAACTGTGTGAAGGAGTGGAAGGCGAAGAACCTGTGCATGTAGACTATCGCTGTGTTGATGCATAGTTGAGAACTGTACGATACTGGTTAAGGAAATATTTGGCAGAACACAAACTACATACCTTATACGAAGATCTAAAATAAATACTTTAAAATTTTAACAATATAAAAAGGTACTGTACTGGCAGTCTGAAATTCCATTCATCCCTTGCGCTTTATCCTTAAAATAAAGTCAGTCATTTCCTTTTGTCCTTGCATACCTCCCAAGCTTTCTCGGAAGTATTTAAGCCAAGAGTACCTGCTGCTGCCAAGTTTTTAAAAATATACAAATTTTGTCGAAGTCAAGTTATGATAAGTGCGTTTAAATTATCTAAATACTTTTTCAGATAGATATCACAGATTATTTTGATAACTATCTGATGAAATTTGATAAACATTTTTTTTACCTTGTAATCACTAAATTTTTCGTTTTTCCTAAAGCATTCCAACATTCATATATTCATTACAGATTATTCCGTTCAGAAATCCAAGCATAATTCATTTTTCAGTAAATTCAAACAACTTGCAACACAGGAAACAGCGAACGAATCAGTTTAATATATTGCAATTCCTGAAACCGCCCACGCTGGGATTCCCCGTGTCGGAAAAACCCGACGCTACCGATTTAGAAGGCAGCTGTGTATTTATTTCTAGAAGCTCATCCTTCGTATTTTAACTGAGTAAGTAATAACCCCGTTCTCTTTGGTACGTATGGCAAAATAACATGATGTCCTTTACTATTAAGATAATATTGGGATCGAGGATCAGCGCCGAAATTATCAGAACCTCAAAACAGTAGAATACATTGAAATAAAACCCCTTTTTAACGGTTTATATTGCGATTTATTTGGTATTATTTACATTTAGCAGACGACGTTTCGCAGACTACTTACATGTAATGAATACCAAATAAATCGCGATAGAATCCGTTAAAAGGTGCTTTTCTTTCAATGCGTGACATTCGCGAGAGGATCCAATGCAATGCATGTTAATTACCTATATATCCCTTATTTTTATCGTGCAAAAAATCCCCACGGATACCTCCCCCGCCGGAGCCGGTGAAGGAGATTATGTCGGACTCGAACCGACTAAAACGCACGCCGTCTGTGGGCCGTCAGAGATTATCGTAAACATGTCCCTCGCATCTCGGCCGACCCAGGGCCATATCTCTCGATCGGGCCCTCTATGATAATTATACCCCTAATAGTAATTGTGACGAGTGACCATGACAGATTGAATAACATGAAGTCCTTATAATTCCTAAGCAATTATTTTAAAGATCAAAGCTTTTATTTTTTAATGCTATCAGCAACACAGTCCATCTGACCTTTTACCTTGAAGTAAGGTTTAACTTCTGAATCTTAGAGGTAAAAGAAACATTATTCGTTTTTTTAATACTGTCAGCAATTTGCCATTGTTTTTTGAATTGTAAAGTGAAGAAACAGACCCTCGTTTGACTTCCGTATCCTGAATAGACATACAAAAACTTAGCACCAATCAAAAAATTAACATCCGTTTTTTACTGTGCCGATTTTTTGTGCCGAATCAAACATTCTATGCGGTTACTAGTGGCACATAACTGTTAAACAAACCTCTTGAACCAAAATTGTCCATAGTTTGATTTTTAGTATGTAAGTACGTATGTTGAGTCAATGACCCGAAAATGTATGAGGAAAAACTAAAAAACATTGCCAAGATTTCCGCGATTTGGCATAGATGAAGTTATATAACTGATCGTAATGTTTCTCGTTTGATATTTTACTTCAAAGCTATGAAATATAAGCCAAATCGTGTACTACAAAATGAGTATTACGGAAAACACGCAATGCTTACAGTTACGGGCATAATATGATATTTTGTTTTGACCTCAATTACATCACAAAATGAGCAGTACGCGATTTTTGGTGCCTTCTGAGGATAATACAGGGTGCTACGACGACGGAGCAGCTCAAATCCCACCAATCATAGATACATAATGTGGAGTAGAATAGGGGCACCCCATCTCTTCTTGTGGTTGTCGTAGAAGGCGACTAAGGGATAGGGCTGTTCTCCATTCGACAGTAAACATACAGCCCAAGACTAAGTGCCGGCTTGACGGCAATAGGCTCGCCCCCTATTACGTGGAACCGAAAATTATAGTTGGAGAAATGTGGGTGATATAGTAATACATCTCTGTCTACTCCTTTGGGGATTTACAGGCGTGAGTATATGTATGTATGTATGTTTTGAAGATAACACAGGGTGCTGACGCAAGAGCTCAAATCCGCCAATCATAGATACATCAAATAGGTCGAGCCGTTTTCTAGTTTTGAGAACAACATCAATTTTTATTGAGTAAATTGCCATGAAAACTTCGTCCTTGGACATCGATCGATGAGCGTATGTACAATAAATTTTATAGGCCTTTCTGACGAACCAAGGACAGTGAGAAGGTCAGACAGACGAGCTCGTAAAGTCATTGCTAAGGTCAATCAATATCAGTGCGGAGGCTGACGTCAATGTTTCGTTTCCGAGTCATTCTTTACTTCGGCGGAGGAAGTTTTAAATTGTATACAATGAGGAAATATTACTGAGTGTGTGCAGCTGTAGATTTTTGTTATTGTACAATAATTGTATAGATACTATTAGAAAATTGTTAGTTTAATTGTGTCTGTGCATTGGGAAATATTTAATTTTTTTATAGGACTACTACGTGAGCCAAAAAGTGGCTGGGCGCGACTTCGTACGCGTGGACTTCGTTTTACCCTCTTATGGGGTGGAGTATCGTAAAATCCGTCTACACCCTATAGGGACCTTACCTACCAAATTTCAGCTTTGTAGGTGTTATAGTTACGAGATTTCGTGATTAATCAGTGAGTAATTTCGATTTCGCTCTTATATAATACTAGCTGTCCCGGCGAACTTCGTATCGCCATATTTTTTCCATCCCGCGTGAATTTTTGATTCCGTTCCCGCTGCACCTATTTTCTCATCTTTAAACCTTCGCTGGACATCCACGAATATTTCAAGACTAAAATTAGCCAAATCGGTTCAGCCGTTCTTGAGTTATAAACTAACAACGAAAAGTGGCATTGATTTTTATATATTATATAGAAGAGAAGAAGATTATAGATGAATTATTTTCTCATTTTTACCTCAACCCTAACCGTAACAAACAGTGAATAGTTTTCTCACATTGTATTAGTAGATTACCCAACAAGTGAAAAAAAGATGAATTCTTTTCGAGGCACTGAGTTGTATCCCGAGAGAAGCGAAGCTTTCTGCGGTAGAATCCCGAGCATAGCGAGGGATTCTAGATAGAAAGCTGAGCGGATCGAGGGATACAAGAGCCGAGATGAATTCTTTTTTCACGTGTTAGGTACTCAACTTTTCACCATTGACTACGAGAAAACGATTACTCTGTGATTATGAATTACATTTTGTTATGGATAGTACACAAAAGAAGCAGCAAATTATCAGTAATAGCTACCGCTTTAGCGCTTTTTGGAGAATATGAGTTTCATTTTCATCACTAGATGAAGTCATTTTATGATTATGAGACAAACATAAACTTTTACAAGGAAAATTACACAGAAAATGGCGGCATTTTTTTTTCTTAATTTAAACTGAGCCACATTCCATCCAGCCAGTGATTACATTTAGGTGGTTTTTAGTACGTTTTTATAGTGAGAGTGTGCAACCTCTTTGCATGTTTCACTAGAATCCGTACATTCGCGCATGTTCCAAATTCAAATTTTTTTATTCACTCGGTGAAACAAAGAGCGTTTTATTCACTGTTTTTGATGAATCACGGGCCCTTTTTCGAGTGTCAATGGTGAAAAAATATAATTCCAATGAAGTACATAATATACTAGCTGTCCCGGCGAACTTCGTACCGCCATATAGCAATAAATTAAAATTGCGACTATAATTTGAGATTTAAACTATCCTATCTCTCAAGTTGGATCGAACTGCACATGGTGTGCGAATTTTATTATAATCGGTTAAGTGGTTTAGGAGTCCATTGAGGACAAACATTGTGACACGAGATTTATATATATTAAGAAGATGTCGCATTATAACAACTCCAAGGTCACAAGTCTACTAATATTTCCTATACTATTTCCAACTTTGTCGATAACGAAATAACTGAACAGAACGAATTGATTAAGTACACCGATGTGTACTCGTATAAATGCAGTTTTTACTACTTAAATACGATTTTTCAATGGCCGATTAATTCGCTAACATCTGAATTACTCTCTTTTTATAAATATTATGATTGTAGTACAAAATTCCAAGTGCAGCTGATTAAACAAGCTTTCTACGTCTTAGGTAAAACCCGCGCAGGGAAATTACGCAGCTATATTTTTTCCTCTTCATTTGAGCGCTAATTTCGATTACATTCAAAGTTTGCACTTAGGAATCCGGGAAGTGAGAAGACAGTGGGTCTTCTACACAATTTGATTTATTCTGGTGATTTACTTTTTTGCGGTTTATCCGTGTACTGAATCTTAAACGGCGGGACCCAAGAGGTTTTTCCAAAGGTCCAAAGGGTTTTAATTCTGTAGTTTAGTTTTTTATACCACTAAGCTGAGATAGACTGGATGCGGAAGGTGGAGGACTGGGTGAGGTTTATTTCCAGCAATACTCAGCAATAGGTCATCATCATTGATTGATTACACTAAGATGGTAATTGGTAATTAACCCCCACGACATGTAGCCTAGATTAGATGGCAGTGGCGAGGAGTCCCTATAACCCGATTCTTGCCGGCTATCAAAATGATCGCATGATGCTTGACAAACTAGATCGAGGAAAGCTCTTTTCCACCGGCTTCAGTTTTGAAAATTTTGACCCTTTGCCACTGCTAGGTGGTTAAAATATCAAGCGCACACGCATATTATCGAGTCAGTACAACTTATTAAAATGTCATGAGCCCTATACAGTAATCATATAGGAAAACCATGGTTCGGGAGGTCATCCGACAATGTTAACTACCGCGGCAGGAAGTTCCTTTCAAGCTGCACATATACAGTTGCCAGTCTGGTTTTAAGAGTACATATGAAGGCGAACCCCTTGCCGTACACAGGCGATGTTAAAAGACCTCAATGTATAAAAGTTAGGAGAGATCAGGTCAAAAATATTCTCGATCGGCGACTGGTGAGCATGTATGCAAACCATAATAAAAGTAGGAGAAGTGAAAATTGTATGAAAAGATTGTAGCAAGTGGTGCAAAATGCTGCAAACTCCAATGGGTAAAGGACTGTAAAAAAAAAACAAGACTGATGAGGATATATAATTGTATTTTTTTTGTTATCACAAAACTCCAAGCTCCCCAACTCTTGCTGATGTCACTTCCAGTTTATCTCTGACATTATCTTCCATGCCTGAAGATTAAGTTAAGAAAAATATCGACAAGGTTGTAGTGCGACTAAAAGACAATGACTCATACGAGTGACGACACAAAAATTTAGGTAAAGAAAAAATACATGTGCTAATTTCTGAACGAGAAAGTTGAATGGGGTGAGCAAGCAGCAGCTTTTGAGGCTGGCAATTAACGGTATAAATATTTCCAGGTAAATTCGAAATTAAGGTCAATGTAAGCTAAGGACCTCGTCAATGTCTTGACTGCAGAAAACTAACCGGAAATCAATATGTATACTTGAAAGTTCGATTTTTGAAACGATTTGCTTCGTAGGTATATTTTTATGATATGCTGTCGCTTCTCAACGACCTCACAAGAACTTATTTCCGGGATAAAAAGTCTACGCTCTGTGCCAGACTATAAATCTCTGTGTAAATCTTATCCAGATCCGTTCAGACGTTTTTAGCAGACACAAAAAGTAGTTGGAAACCAAATATAGGTCACTTCAACAGCGTTGGGTGCACCGTGCGTCACAAAATGTGAAAGTTAAGTTTCGTTGTTGAGACTTTTTGCAGTCTACCGATGGATTTAAATAAAACGTGGCCCAATGAAGCCTGATCAAAAAGATAGGTACAGACTACTCCAGTTAACAGCTTTTACTTTTAAGAAATTCGTGTTGTAATTGGAAAGCTTTGCAGGTGGGTGAACACAGCAAGGAAGAAAGTAAGTACAGAGGATAAGTCTCATAACATAAACGGGAAATAGGTAGACGTAACATTTTCTCATTATGGGTGAATTTTAAGTTTGTAGCGACAACAGTTTAGGCAAATACTGATTAATTAATGCAGATTTATTTATACACGAGTGTTAGAAAAAGTAACCTTACTAATAACTTTATTCGCGTTCCATTCTGTTACACTACCTTATGAATGAGAATAATATTGTGAATGAGAAAGTTAGATGCATGGATATTACTCAATTGTTACTCAACAGCCCAATGAATCTAGTTGAGAAATTTGGCAAGAGATAAAGTTTAGACTGGAATAGCAGTAATAGCACATTGTCTGGGATCAGTATTTCACGCGAGTGATCCCGCGGGATACATCTACACATACATATACAAAACCACATTATCATAAGACTAGTCACGGCTACCATAAATAAACTGACATATCAATACCGCAGTAGAGCAATTCAGTTCTTTTTTTTCTTGTAAGATGTCGAGGCAAGCGGTGACACGGCCCACTTTCAGTCACAAAACGTTGCGCAAGCGCAATTGAAAAGAGCGAGAACTATAGGATTAGTGAAAGTGAGTTTCAATTTTAGGTTACGCGAAATCCACGTGAACATATACTAACAAACGTTGCTATGCTACATGCTTAGCAGGGCACGTTTAGATATATTGGGAGCAGACTGAAAATTGACTTTTAAATTGGCAAATCTTGCAACATTTTTCTTTTGTGGAAGTTTTGCTCGGTGTCGCGTATTCAATATGTAAACGTGTAAAATCTGTGGTTTCATTTAAATTTGATGGCGTATGAAACGTCAATTTAAAAAATTACAATACTAAGTCTTTTTTAAGTGGGGCAGTATGGGCATATTCGAAACTATAGACACAAAGAAACTGTCTGAATAATTGGTTCTTCAGAAAGCTATTGGTAGCTTTCGGAACTGTCTAAAGAAACATTAGTCAAGCGTGAGCACGTGAATGAGATATTAAAACCAAACATTTTGCATTATGAAAAAAAAACTGAAATTGGCGAAATGTCTGCATTTTGGAGGATTATTTGGTCTATCTTATCTTTTTCAGAGCTATTGCCTCTGAACCTAGACCCCGAGACGGAAACCGGCACCAGAGCCTCGTCTGTCAATCAGTAGAAGTACCGAATTACAGATGAAGTTGGCTTGGACCCTCCAAGGTTCAGGTTAATATACTTGCAGTTAAAAAGTGCTGGCTTGGCGCCATAGCGTATGACATGTGTGCCTATGGTCTCACTACCATAGATGCCCAAGACCGTGCGAAGTGGACAAGGACAAGTAAAAGCCGGTAAAAGGACCCCAGACTCTAGAGGTAAAAGCCTCAGATGCGATCGGGACTAACGCAAAGATGGGTCAAAAGTCTTTAGGGGCGAAAACCGCGGTCCCAGACTCCCCCTACAAATGCAATAAGGAGGAGTATTTTGGGACCACAAATAAAATAAACAAAGTTATGTCTTACGAAAGTACGGCCAAGAAGTTGTACAGATAAACCTATGACGATAGTGATATGACAGTTGAAAATCGATAACAAAACGAAAACTTGTCGATAAGATTATTTTACAGAATACCAATCAACACCTGGTCATTATTGTTATGATACTATTATGGACTTATTGTTTAGTTAGTAGCTACGTCTAACATTACAGTTACGGTGCAAAACAACTGTGACTCAGACATTTTTCTTGCAACTGTGTGTCGAAGCGGTCGAAGCACACACAATAGGCGTGCTACCGATTTATCTAGATGACTCACTGCGTAAGTGAACACTTGAATCAAGTGTACTATCAATGATTGAACTAGTATTAACCGTTTTGGAAACGTACAGTTATGTCTGATAGAACGAAAGTAGACGACACGTGGTTGTTAGAATTAAATTACTCGTAGATAAACATATATCCTTCCTGATACTGTCTGAAGTTTACGCGAATTCCCCGCTTTGATATAAAACTACTTTTTTAACGGATTCTATCGTGGTATATTTGGTAATATTTACATTTAGCCCAACGCATGACCATTGACCTTCCTTGGAGAGGTCTATGTCCAGCAGTGGACTGCAATAGGCTAATTGATTGATAGATTGATTGATTGATAGATTGATGTCTTTCCTACTAATTAGCAATCATTAACATCTAAGCAGTGTTTCCGGTTGCATCTGAGCCTTCACCTTGGAGCCCAGGCTCCGCTTATCCTGTCTCCTTTGTTTTATGAGAGCAACAAAGTAGTTACTACCTTTGGACGTTTGTAAGTGCCGTTTTAATAGTCTTTATAGATTTTTTTTAATTTGACATTCTGAACTCCTAACTCCACGAGGAAAGCTCGCGCCCAGTGGTTACCTTCAAGTAGGTGTAGCTTGGCAGTGTAGCAGGTTTGCAGATTGGCTTGGGCTGCCGAGATTTTGTTGGCGCCGCAAAAAAAACCCTTCTAATATTATAAATTGATGAAGGATTCATGAATTATACGTATATGTAACCTTTTATTACGGGAATAGGTTCCTAAGGAACACGAATACGGAATCAGATGTGAGGGCTCTCCCAGAAATGTTTTCGTCCGGAAGACGGACACTTGTAATGTAACATGTCATGGTAGACCTTTTTTTCATTTAGGGTTGGACCACATCTGGCACCATCGAATCGGGACAAAGAGAGCGGGAGCCGTGCGCCTCGGTATTACTGCCACGTGCGGTTGCATTTTTTCTGTCTCGCTCTAGTAAAGGACGGCTCTGAGTATTAGAATAGGACGGAAGCACAGGTAAGCGCGCCGACTAGGTAGGTACTGACAGATCCAAATGTTATATAGCTCTAAAACGATACTTTGTCACATATTTTCATGATCAGCTTTTAATATTCATGAAACAAAATATTATGATTTATGTTATGAATCATGCCTTAGACTCATAAATATTACTGATTAGTAAAAATTGTGACTTCTTTCCACAATATTGTAAATAAATTACTCATGCACATTTTTTCGTATTTTAGCAGATACGGTACACAATGTACGATCCACTAACTATTGATTTCTCAACTACCCACATGGGATAATAAATCTTCTCCTGCAATCTACAGAAACCTATTCCCTGGAAAGCAGCTCATGTTTTCATCCAAACTATGTTCAACAATTCTGGAATGATTGAGTAACAAACATTCATATATCCAAGCTTTCGTATTTATAAATGAGACGCATTTGTAAGAGAACGGGATATAAGGCCCCTGCAAGACCAGTGAGACCAAAGAAATTCATAAAATTAATAAATTGGTTGAAAACAATTTTATGAAAGTAGAAGAAGCAGAACATGTATGCATCACAATCATAGCAAGCGGGAACATTGTCGTCTCTGCCTACCCCATTGAGAAAGGGACATGATACATTACAGTATGTATGTATGTGATAGGTTGGTGACCTTTCCACGAAATCCATTGTAAACAACAAGTTTTGTTATCTAATTACTGATACACAGTATTAGTACTTCACAATAGTGACTCAAAACAAATTGTTAATGAAATGACTGCTGTGATAACACTGATTTTGGTTACGGACGGCCAAAGGGTAAAATCCAAACCCTATTAGTAGTATTAGTAGTCAAACACATAAGAGAACATCTGCGTTTACATCAAATAATAAGCGACTGTCAACATGGCTTCTGTCCACGCCGCTCCACTGTGTCAAACCTGCTGTCGTGCCTGGCTACCTGGACCAAGAGCTTTGATGAACGAGCCCCGGTCGACGTAGTTTACCTGGACTACGAAAAAGCTTTTGACAAAGTCCCCATAAGCAGACTGTTGCAAAAGCTCGAATTTATTGGCATACGTGGCAAATTGCTCGACTGGATAGAAGCTTTCCTTCGCAAAAGAACCTTCCGTGTGAGAGTGGGTGACACACTTTCCGAACAACGAGATATCCATAGTGGTGTGCCGCAAGGCTCCGTCCTAGGCCCGGTGCTTTATATTATCTTCACCTTCGATCTGTGTCAATGTCTTGATTGCAAGGTCAGCATGTTTGCCGACGACACAAAGGTCTTTGCAAACCCCCTTTTAGACTATGATCGTCTCCAAGCAGACTTAGACAAAATCATGAAGTGGTCCAAAGACTGGCTCATAAATTTGAATCACGCGAAATGTACGGTATTGCACATCGGAAATCGGAACCCCAGGCTAACTTACAAACTTGGCGACACTCAGCTAGCCGAAGTCAAAACACAGATGGATCTGGGAGTTAAGATCTCGGAGAACCTGAAATGGGAAGACCATATCACGAATATTGTCAAAAAAGCTAATACCATGGTATACCTCATACGGAAGGCCTTTGGAACATTGACACCTGAAATGGCTCTTAGAATCCACAAAACGTATGTAAGACCAATACTAGAATATGCCTTTCAAGTATGGAGCCCCTATTTCATAAAAGACATAGACCTGTTGGAAAGAGTGCAGCGTAGATTCACGAAAGTCCCCAGACAGCTGAAACGTTTGCCATACGAAGAACGACTAGATAAACTGAACCTGACCACCTTGAAGGAGCGCAGAGAACGTGGAGACCTAATTGAGACCTTCAAGATAATAATTGATCACTACGACTTGCAAGGATTCAGCAACATGTTCAAACGCGCACCAGACCGAAATCGTAGAGGACACAATCTTAGACTGCAAAAATCTAGTTGGAATACAAATCCACACAAGAACTTCTTGGGCAATAGAGCGGTCAATGCATGGAATAGGCTGCCTGAAAATATTGTGACAGCAGAAAATATTAATCAATTTAAAAATAGACTGGATAAACACATAAATCAACAAAAACATTAAGTAGTTAGTGAAAACAGTGTAGTGAACAACGAGATGCAGGCTGATATCAGTTGTTTCAACTGCTGGCCTGTTCCCCAATAATAATAATAATAATAATAATATTACTATTTACCCATCTGTCCATCTGTAAATAGGGTGGTCTAACAGTAATTATACAATTTCAATTCAAATATTAGTAGAGATACAAAGCATATAGTGATCAAATCTGATGATGATATGATGTAATAAAAAATTGGGTACCTACATGGGCTTGCATGCAAGGTTTAATGATAGTAGAGGCTGCCCATAAGGTGTGCAAGCACAGAAGCAGATGGCAGGCTTTGCTTCTCCGGAGGACAAATGTATGTTAGCATTGGAAATGCTTTAAAATTCAGACAAAATATGTATTTCATATCGATAAATAGAATTGAAATTACCAGTTTCTCTGTCAGACCCCAGACTCAGAGGTGAAAGCTTCGGATTCAACTGGGATTAACGATTAGATGGAGAAGAAGAATTGAAATAGTATAAGACAGAAAAAAGTGGACCAAAGACTTTGAAGTGAAGGCTTTGGATGTGACCAGGATGCAAGTAAGCTAGTAAAGTGCAAGATGAGTATTCTAATAAAAAAAAAGAAAAACTGTTTAAGTAAAACATAAGGAAGTTACTACAATAAATGCTTATAAGGCTTGTAATTGAGCAACAAAATCCTCATATCAAGAGACGTATTATGACAAACAAATAAGATAATACTGATAAACGCAATATTGATTATGTTAATATGAATACAGACAAGTATTTAGGACTTTTTTCTATTAAAACTTAATTACTATTAATGCAATCAGTCATAGGTATTTGACTGATTGTAATAATATTGTTGTTTTAATACCAATCTGCCAATATCCCTGCTAATACCCCTCCCTCCAGGACTAGAATCAACCAAAACACATGCCCTCTTTGGGTCTTTGTTGCTGGAGGTGAGAATGAAACATTGGTCTCACACCCCAGTCGATACAGGCCATCTTTTTCAAGATGGCTCCCTCTAAGACTACTCATAATTTTTTGATGATACTAAGAGGAGACATGGGGGTACCTGTGGAACCCCTAATAGCATTCTAGGAGGTTTTCCATGGCTATTTCCCAAGATATCAACTAGTCAATTTCTTTAATACCCTATTGCCATCAAAATTTTTGCATCTATCACTTTTAGTAGTTCCCACTTGCTTTCAATAGCTTGTTCTTTGGAGCCCGAACCCAGTCTCCTAGTCTTCATTTTGTTTGTTTTGACTTTTACAGGAGCAACTGGTGTTTAACATCAATCCTGAGAGGAAAGCCAACACCAAAGCCTAGTCTATTAATTAGCAGTTGTACCAACTGGCACGTGAGGTTAGCCTGAGTCTTGAAGCTTTTAATGTGCACACACCCCATCTGCCTTTTGCATAACATGTTCATAGCTAGCATAGGCCACAGTAACCACTCCTTTCGTGTGCTTCTTTGCCACCATAGTGTTTAAAATAGTAATAATTAGGGTTAAAAAAAGACTCAGGAAGTAAGTTAAGCTATACTAAACAGTTAGCCTACTTTCTTCTTTTTCTAAAGGTTACTCCATTTCAAGGTTTTTGAACAAGGAAATATGCACAAAATCGATATGTACAATAAAAACTCAATTAAACATAAAATTCTTTCCTACTAAACCAGTAGTAAGGTTAAATAATGTGGGTATGGAGGTCAGGGACTCGACATTGTCAATGTTTCAACATACATAATGCAAGGTTTTCTTACAATAGCCTGAATTAACTTAATGATTGCACAAAGATTACCGACAAGTAATAATTTAGCTACTGAAATGTTGGGTTATAAAAAACTAACTTTGATGTTTTACTGTTTTTCAAGTAAAGGTATGATTCCGTAGCCGACGCACGCAGCACATGCACGTAATTAATTGCGGCTTCTCAATAGTCCCCTTTATCCATATCGGAGTTTGACAAGTAATGGGTACGCTGTATGTGCTGCATGCGTCGGCAGTTGAATCATATCTTAAATATGTAAGGATAGAGTCAAATGGAGGGCTGTTATCTCTGCCTACCCTGGATTCTGAGTTCCAAGGTCACCATTTCCTCAGATGCAATTAGGAAAGTTAGTCTCCATGAAGATGATGATGACTCCAGAGAGAAATAAACGTGAGCATATGTATAGCCTGTTTACCTTTTAAGTTTGGAACTGGTATCGATGATGTTACATCGACATCTGGTTCAAACTAGTAAATGGGCTATGCATATTATGATATATTTTTGATAAATTAAAGAGTTTAGGGCCCATATTCTAAAAAAAATACAACAGTTCATATTATTATTATACTACACAAAAAAAAAAACTAAATTCTCCAAGCGGCCTGGATTCAGCGAATCAACTAACATGAGTGAGGAAATCAATGTTATCAAAATTGAGCACAATATCTTAGATATTGACAAGATAGCTATAGTCCTACACAACATTGTGCAACACTGAGAAATTAATGCTTTGACAAGAAAACAACCCTATCTGCACCTCAATAATATGCATATGGGCTGCATAAACACAATATTATTGGCAGTAAGTATTTTATTGTCAATATTATTGCATGTGTCCAGTAAAATATATAAATAATAATTGGTGACCAATTATTGAGAATACAGCGATGATGAGGGTTATAAAGGATCCAAGAATGGATATATTCATTATAATTTTGAAATCTTCAACATTAAAAGCAATTTAAAAGGAGAAACTACAGAATTGGGAATGTATTGAAATCTGTTTTCGGATTGGTAAAGTTCTTTGTAATGACAGTCAGAGACACATACATTATACATTTTTGTATGTTTTTGCAATAGGGTTAAGTACGAGCAAATGCTGTTGTATATTGTTATACATGAAAATTGGCTTGTTGCATGAGTACGTATATTATTCTTTTCATTATGATATAGGCTGAAGGTACGTGAGTAGTGAGACGTGTACGTGGGAAGCCGCATGGTTTCCGACATAGTAGAATTTGGACCTCCCCATCTCCTCCCATGCGGTGTAGTACAAGGCGACTAAGGGATAGGGCTGTTAAACAACAGACAAATATGTACAGCCTAGACTCAGCCTCAGATGCATGGCTAGAGTCAACAATAGTGCCCCAAATATGGCAATAGTGGGACCCCTATTATGTGGGCCCCAATACAATGATTGGTGAAATGTGGATATTCATTCACCTCTGCCTAACCCTCTGGGGATAAAGGCGTGATTATATTTATTTATGTATGTATGTATGTCTGTACAAAGATAGGGATACCCACATTTTGGCCCAGTTAACCTCATTTGGTTAAGTTTTTCTTACAATAGCATTGGCATTGTTTTGAAGTATTTTGCAAAAAATACTTATTGGTTGGCAAATATTTAGCAAAATAGATTATTTTTGTACTGTTTTGTTGATTACGCTACTGACCTGGCTTTGAAAAAGTTTGTCAAATGATAGTTTCAGTTTTTGATAGTTTTTTGAAGGTATTTTTGTAGTATTTTCATATTGCTTACAAATAGATAGCTATTAGTACAAGATTTGTTGCTGACAGTATCAAAAAATGAAAATTAATTAATTCATCCACAGTTCTTAGAAGTTCAATGTTTTCCTCAATGGAAGCTACCCATAATTTATACAAAAACCGGTCCCAATTTATGTAATTATGATGAAACATGATAACTTAACTTAGACGTGAGAAGAAAGATACAAATAACAAAATTATACAATTTTATCTGTAATTATTTCGTTGAACTTCCAGGAAAACGCGATAACGTGAAGATCACGACTGTTTTACGAAAAATTACGCGCGTCGCGCGTGTTCAATATAAAAACATTTGTATTGAGTAAATTTAGCTCGGGCATGCAGGTCGATCACTCACAGACCCTACGTCACGCGCGCAGGCGTCCCGTCGATACACAGCTGTAAGATCAGTGACCTCGAGAAAAACCACGCTATCACGCGTGACCCTAACCTAAATACAAACATTTTGATCCTTTTTTAGTAGTTTCATCTATAGCATGATCCTCGTACCTGTAGAGAACGGGGCGTTACTTACTGTCAGGCGGGAAATCCCACACGATCGAGCGAAAGTGGCTGCGATGACGCCTCGGGCCAGCCAAAGTTTCATCATCAATTCATTGTTGTACACTATCACAAGGCACTTTACACTATATAAATGCATTTTAATGCATGTTAACTATGATTTCATATATAAAAACATGCTACGAACGCATGTTATACGCACTTTATCCACATGACTCGACAAAAACATTGAACTGAAAACATCACATTTTTGAAAAAGGATACACTTGGAGCCTCTGGCCCATATCTTGAATTAAATTGGCGGCCTGCTGCCGATATGCCAATTCTTTATCTGCATCTAAACCGCATTTTCTGCTTGGGGAATTCACTAATTGTTCTTTTGTAAAATACCATTTTTCTTGCCCACCAGCCATTGAACGGATGTTCCGACTGCGCGCGAGAAAGCACGACGGAGAGCAGAGCTCCGTCTAAGTGCTTGAGTGGAAAAGGGATAGCGTTATGACAATGGAGACCGGACGTCGACCACGTTAACATTTAAGAGATTTAAAACCAATAATTTAACATCTTGAATGTACACCACTGTTTGTTATCACTAAATAATCACTAAAATTAATAAAGTTTTTTGAAAATAAGTCTTTAAGTATTGAACGCTTGATAAAAATTCGTCAAAACTTGGTTCTTGATAGGTATTCTCAATCGGACGCCATTGTAAAATTTGGTGGTTAACGTAGAAAGATCTCCGGTGACAGAATGTGGATCTGCAACAATCACAGGTATTTTTCACTATTTCACTATGTTTTAATAAGTAGTGTGAACGTTTTTGTTTCATTTGTGCATATTTTCTTTGAAGATCATTAACTTTTTAACGATAAAATAGAACTTTAAAATTACGGACCTAAAGACTCTGTCACACCGTGCAAATGGCCGACCCACCACTGTTTACAACACACTTTTTAATTTTACTGTACTTTAGTAACAATGCGTTATTTCTTGAGTGAAAAATCTAATAATGACTGCTTAATTAGTAGTTGATTTTTAAGAGCATTAAAATGTAATTAGGAACTTGTTTATATTGATTTAATTAAATAAGATAGATTGTTGACTATACTAGTGAGCAAGTGAACAATGAATATTTTCGCGGCTACGTGGATTTACATTTTGCACACTGTGACGAGGCGAAAACAAAAAAAAAGTGGAAAATTACGCAATAGAAAGTGATTTCGTATTAAATTTATTTCAGTTGTTTACTGTTTGATACAAAGTGCAATAACAAACATGTTTTCTTTTAATAAAAGCGAAAATATAAACCAGCTGTTTGCCCATAATATTAGGATTACCGAATGTAAGGGTATTTCTGGTAGCTAGCAGTAGATAGATATTCGTTTCATTCATATATAGTTACAGCATAAACATAATGTACCCATTCCATTAAATCGTTTTGTTTTGGTACTGATATAAGTATCATAGCCGGTAAGTAGTTTCGTACCCATTTAAATCACCTAATAACATTAACATTGCACTGAACGTCACAAATGTTTTTCCTTATGACTAGATATAAAGACTATAATAAAGAAATCTATCTTTTATCCATACAATACGCATAAGCACTGCTAGTATAATATTATAATCGATATATTGATTGCCAGTCAAAATTCGCGCGCTAACGCTGACAACTCTACTAAAATGATCATCACAGATCAACCAAAGCTTGCACTTTGGAGCTGGATCCTTTCTCCTACGCTTTCTGCTCTTCATAATTGATTTATTTAACTTTTTACGAGAACGACAACCATTATGTCCTCGTCCGTTTAACCGGTGTTGCCAGATCGTGGGTGACTATGGCTTAGGGTCAGAAGATCCGGTTCCCTTACAATACAAACTCACTAACTACCCTATCCAAAATTATGTGTAAGTTGAAGGTAGGTATTTCGTGGCACGCCACCGTGTTTTCACTCATACAGGGCATCGAAACCCATACGGAGTCTGCGACATGAGTTTTTCTGGGATTTCCCCGCGGAACAGAGTACCCGCCAACTTTCGGCAAGCCTTCGAACCCCACCCTTTTTTAGAAGAATTAACCCTCTTCACATTTGGAAGAGCTATCACGAACCACAGGAGTGCCTTCTTTGGCCTCTAGCCCGGCCGTCTACTACGATACGCCCCATGTCCCTGTCACAAGGTGTTCATTAGAAATTTTCGAACTCGGTATTTTCAACTGGCACTGTTACCTTTCTTTACCAGGTTGCCTTGGTGGTGGTCTTTATTAGATCGCATTCTCCATCTTTGAATGAATTCTTAGACAACTTGGCATCTAGCTTGGGCTCATTTTATATAGCGATTTTCTACCTTAAATTCCCTAAGAATCACATATACGTACGTGGAGCTGCTCCATTGACTGTATCTGTAACCCACCTACTAACGTGTGCTGCTTGCCCATACACTGTATATTTATCGGCAATCCAGCATATATTTTGACTCGAGAGAAACGAGGCTTTGGATCGTGCGCATTTGTTTTATATAATCTATGATTAATGGATTTGAGCTCCTCCGCTGTAGCACCTCGTGTTATCCTTAAAATACACCCAATAAACGTGTACTGCGCATATAGAGTACATTTCCTTCGGAGGAACTCATGAAGCCTCTGAGAATATTATAGGATGGCACTGAGCAAATCAAGTTTTACGAATTATATGCCGTCAATACCACAGAAGGAGAAGGACCACTTCCTGTCTGTACGCTACCATTCGAAGTTCTTACGACTTGTCCGGTTTAGTTGCATGCCAGACGATATCCACCTTTCCTAAATAAGTCAGAGAGATGGTGAATTTTTGTCCCACTCATTGCTCTTTCGCTACTGTGTCATCTGCAAAATAGATATGTGTAGATTACCCAAAACGTGAGCCACTGCCGCCATGAAATACCTTTCTCTGTGCACTCCGGATGGTTCGTTGGGAGAGACCTCAACCTTGAGTTAAGCTAATATTTCACTAATTTGTAAATGCCATTTATGTGTACAGTACAATAAAGAATATTGTCATAGCGTTTTTGCCGGTTACATTTGAGGGATTCGTCTGCCGCTTACACCTTCTTTGCCATCTATGGGCGAACCCACCGTGCGATCCCTCAATCCCTAGACAAAAGTCTGCACCTGAGCATCGTCCGTCAATCAACAGGTATACCTACTTCCAGGTGAGGTTGCTCTGATAGTGCGTCTCCAAAAGTTAAAGTCTTGACCCCGTACAACTTCTCGTTCAAAGAAATCGTCACTCATGTTCTATTAATGTGTTTTCCAGTTAATCCATCACCCAGTATGTCGCAGCCACCACGGCAGGTGATCCATCTACCTAAAGTCAGAATGTTGAGCCGCGGAGGTCGGCTGTCTTCAGGTGTTCGGATCACCAACGTAAAGTCAATAAAACCACCAGACCCGGAAGCAGTGAAGAAGCAAGAAGAAGATAAACTGAGGGCTCAGGTATTGTATACAAGCCGGCAAACATCTAGAACAAAAGTTAGAACGGGCCAACCAAAAAGTCAATAAAAGACGGATAAAACAATGACGAACAAACTCTTGCAGTCCACTACTGGACATGGCTTCTTCTAATGTGCGCCATTGCTCCCGAGCCTTCCGCTATTCTATAATAATATAATATAATCTATGACTGGTTAATTGGCGCCCAGCACAACCATCAGAGATCTATAAAATGCATTTCGCGCAACTAGAGTATATTGTCATCTGGCACCGATACCCACAGACGGCGTACGTTTTTAGTCGGTTCGAGTCGAGACTGAAATAATCCGGCTCCGGCGGGAGAGGTATCCGTGGGGATATTTTACCCTATAAAAAAGAGTATATTGTCAAGTTGTCCAAAAACGAAGCATTATAATAAACGTTGGGGGTAGCAGAAGATAATTTTAGTTACCAAAGTCACCATGAAAGAGAAAGGGATGGTTAGATAATTCGGACAAGTAGAGAGAGAGAGAAGACGAAACAGATTTATGAATATGAGACGAGAGTGAATGAGATTGGTCTGGTCCTGCCTAACCCTTAAGCCATCAGTCCCGGTTGCCATACGAACATCTATGGCAGTCGTTACGGGTAGTTGGAGCCCTAAAATTTCCAACAACTGGTCTAACTGCAATGCTTTGATATCGCCAATGGGTCGTGGAGATGAGATGGCAGTCGCTTCACGGAAAATATCGAAGATCAGCCAAACCCACAGTTATACTGGTACCTATAGCGGACCCCAGACTCCGAAGTGAAAGCTTCGGATACGAATGGGATTAGGCTAGAATGAAGAAAAAAAAGATTGTCTCAAAATATTTATACATAATCCTAGAAGTCACATTCAGAGGTAAATGAAATCACTTCATGGAGGGACTGAATAAATTAACCGACTTGGTATTACATGGATCTCACAACTTTTTGCGGTAGAAGAACCGAGGGCGAGGCTTGGCATTTTTTTGTTTTTGATGGCATGCAGTTGTTTCAAAGAACTTGTTTGAGTAAATGTGCTCAAATGTGTTCTTTATTATATCTATGCTGAACAATGAAGCTAATATCGTAAGCCATTACAATACAAAAGCTTGTACTGGTGTTTCGACGCCGAATAGACGCGACGTAATTATCTTCAAAGGCAGCACTGGCTAAGGCTTGAAGTTCTGAGAAAAGCCGACCCGTATACATATTTCTACCTAGAAATGCACAAACGATCTGATGGTCTAAAAATGCCAGTTTATTGATTGACCATTTTACGAATTTTGTAGGAATTATTGAGATATAATGGAAATTCATAAAGTTACTCGTTTTTAGCGGGATCGCTCATTGTGACTGTTTTAGACCCGCTGATGAGGCGTGCATTGATGAATTGTTTGACAAATAATTATGTTCACGGTTGTCTCTGCAAGAGTGACGAACTGCCCATAAAAAATTAACCCTTATTTCGTCCTCTTAAGATAGAAATTCTCAAAGACGCTAACGCACGTGGGCATTTATTTCTAGCCAGAAATGCACACTATAATGAAATTTTATGTTATCTATTTTAAAAATGATTATAGAATCATTCATCCCTTATGTTATTAAAATCTAAATGAAGGCTGTGCATTGATAAATCGCGTTGACAAATAAATTATAGTATGTATGGATAGAAGATAGATTTGCTACATTTATGGCGGTAGTTATCAAATAAAACCCGCTTCATACTATCTTAATTCGTTTGAGTTACAATGTTCATATTTCTAATTCCTAGTCAAATATTTAACGAAACCTGTTCATCCTATTATAATTCGTTTGGCTTACATTCAATTAAACCTATTCCACATATCATAATTCGTTTGAATTACAAATTCCATATTATAAATCTAATATCCAATTAAACCTCGTTCTATCATAATTCGTTTGCTTTACAATCTAAAGCTCTTCATCTCATTACAATTATTTCGGTTTACAATGTCCATACTTACTAATATGTTAATTATTATTGAATTAAAGAGTTTCATTATAACATAATTAGTCTAATGTCCAAATTACTAATTTATTTATCATTATTTAATTAAATTTTTCATCGTCTTCTAATTAGTTTGCTTTAAAATATACTTAATATTACTTAAGTAACTACAAACAACTATAGAATAACCATTACCTTATTTTGAAATCCAACAAATGCACTCAAACACAAATACGCACGCACACAAATTTTAACGTTAGACGCCACTCACGAAAGCAGAATCAAGACTGGCGTTAGAACGGCAAATATTTGCACATGCACATTTGCACATTTGCACGAATTTTTGCCAGACCTCCTACATGTTGCACACAAGTTGTTGCCATGTGAATTATGCACTAAAAGTGCTAATGAACTCTCTTTTAGCACAGGTATTAGAATTTTAATTGCTGGATGTTGTTGCTAGTGGTTTAGTTTCCAACAGTTACTAGTAATCTATACTATTGATTGATTGTTTGTTTGATTGAAGCGCTAATCTCAGGAACTACTGATTCTAATTGAAAAAATATTTTTATAGTCCGTTTATTGAGGCAGGTACTACTCAAGGGAGCGGATCAATAATTCCCATAAGATACTTGAAGAATTATATGGGCTGCTGATGATATGTGGTTTCGAAGTATGCTGCGGGCGAAGTCGCATTAAAATATAGATATTAAAACACTAACACGTAAATCGGATTAGAATAATTATACGCGGGCAACACATTGCACGTATTTCGAATATTGCACAAAACAAGTGGCAACACTGCACACTGAGTGTGCACACAATTTAAATAGGTTCAATTGTTTAAAATATCCGTGGTATTTTACTATTTATGGCTCTAACACAATGCTGTTAGAAACATTCTAGAATGTAAGTAACGGCTTTAGAAGCAAAGGTAGAATTGAGAAAAGAAGAATGGATTGTGTGAGAGAGCATATAGCAAGAAAGAGAAAGACCGAACGTTTGGTATAGTTAGCAGTGTAGATATATGAACGGGCTAATTTGATTAGTAAAATGGACTTTGTAATTCAAACGAATTATGATTATGATGAAGAGATTTAATTAAAAATTACAGACTTTCTATACATACGATATAAAGAATA
This sequence comes from Eilema depressum, assembly GCA_914767945.1. Taxonomy (NCBI): domain Eukaryota; kingdom Metazoa; phylum Arthropoda; class Insecta; order Lepidoptera; family Erebidae; genus Eilema; species Eilema depressum. The sequence goes on from OU612040.1 coordinate 7,173,640, forward strand.
CAGATAAATGTGTAATAGACGGTATAAGCTTCCTTTTGACTTCGTATCATTTATACGCCAAAAGTGTTATAATATTATTAAGATAAATTTGCATGCCCAATTTAGGCAGAACATCATGTACTTAGTCATAAGAAATACTTTTTAATATTCTTATCACAATGTTCTAGCAAATAAAAGATCTATAATATTTGACTAGTAATATGGACATTGTAATTCAAACGAATTATGATAGTATGAAGGGGGTTTGATTGGATAATTACCGACATAAATGTAGTAAATCTATCTTCTATCTATCCTACTGATATTATAAACGTGAAAGTTTGTAAGTATGTGAAGATGTTTGTTACTCTTTCACGTAAACAATAATATAGCTTATACATCAGCATTATAAATGCGAATGTAACTCTGTCTGTCTGTTACGCTTTCACGCCTAAACCACTGAACCGATTTTGATGAAATTTGGTATAGGGGTAGAGTAGACCCTGAGAAAGGACATAGGCTATGTTTGATCGCGATAACCGACATCCACGCGGGCGGAGCCGCGGGCAAAAGCTAGTAGGCTATACAACGATAAAGGGGATGAGAATCTACAATAAGTTACTTAGCCTAATAGTTCTGGGAATCTCGTTAGTCGAAAAACTGATTGAGTGCTTATACATGAATCAATAAATAAATTAGGTATTAATTGGATAATAATGATGTCTTACTAGTCGGAGTATTGTTTCGGGTAGTTGGAGCCTACAATAGTCCGACTAGTCTAACTGAAAAGCTTCGATATCGCCATAGTAGGGGTGTCAGATGGCTGTCGCTTCACGGAAGATTATGGAAGTTCAGCCACAGTTAGACTAGAAAGCCGACCCCAAGTGAGTTGGGAAAGGGAGCAGAGAATCAATTATTAGTCGGTAGACTTCCACATAAATCTAAATATATATAACTCAAAGGTGACTGACTGACTGACATAGTGATCTATCAACGCACAGCCCAAACCACTGGACGGATCGGGCTGAAATTTGGCATGCAGGTAGATGTTATGACGTAGGCATCCGCTAAGAAAGGATTTTGATTATCTACCCCCAAGGGGATAAAATAGGGGATGAAAGTTTGTATGAAACTTTGTCAATTTTAAACCGATCGGGCTGAGGCTTTGCATGCATAAAGCTACTATGACGTAGGAATCCCCTAAGAAAGGATTTTGAGATGCAGGCTTTTTAAACACTAAGCGATAACCGACATCCGCGCGGGCGAAGCCGCGGGCAACAGCTTGTAAATAATAAAGAAATAGCGCTGGTGGAAACGTATTCAGCTAAGCTAGTATAAGCTTTTGAAGATAGCACGTGCTACTGCAGCGGTGGACGAGCTCAAATTCATCATATATTATTACAAATCAATCCCCGGGCGCCATGGTCTCGTTTGTCTACTACTTAGGTCGCAGACAAGCATACGACCTTCCTAATGGTAAGTGGTTACCGTGTCCTATGGGCGAGTGCAACACCAGGGGAGTCACACTCGTGCTGCCGACCCTGTAAGAACAGAGAGATTCTGTGCCGTGTTAATCTTATCACATTACTAACTTCTAATTTTCCATACATTACAGCTACAACAAGAGATAGTGTCTCGTTCCCGCACATGTGCCTACAAGACCTATGAATGCATGCTACCAGTGCTTACCGGCCGCCAGTATTGCCATAAGCACATACTAAAGGACCCTACGGCCCCATACAGGCAATGCGCACATACGTTTAACAATGGAGAGAGGTGTGCAATGCCCGCGCCTGAGGAACCACGGGATCTTAGGGACCCTGGGTAAGTGTTCATGAAAAAATATGGTTAATGTTAGAATAGATAGGAAGCAGACTCCAAGATGAGAGCCTGGGAGGTAACTGGGACTAATGCAAAGATGATGAATTTTAGAGTCAGGCCTTAAAGAACTATACATAAATATTGAATATAAATATTGTAGGACATCTTACACAACGCTATCTAGACCCAAAGTAAGATAACTTAACGAGCTTGTGTTATGGATTCTAGAATGCGGATAAACATACTTAGATACATTATTTTTTGTAAATACATAAATTTTATACATACAAACACCCAGATCAATGCAAATATTATTATTATTATTCATATTTATGCATACAAATATTTGCACTGAGATCTGGGATCGAAACCGCGCCTCCTGCGTAGCTGCCACTACTGCCACTTCGCCACAAAGGCAAGAATAAGTAAGTCACAGGAATCAGAAATTCAGATAATTTCATAATTCTCTGAGCCTTTTTCGACCTTTCGGTCGTTCTTCGGAGAGTACGTTAAACTGTCTCTCCCAGTTGCCATATAAAATCTATGGTAGTCGTTATGTGTAGTTGGAGCCCTAAGCCTGTCAACTATGTGGAGACATGAATATGATTAGTGGATATCACACATATCCATTGCCACGTAACATAGCACATCTCTGGTGCCTTAAGGCGGCCACCCACTAACAGTTTATCGAGCGACAACCGGATGATATCGGTCTGTCAGTTCATCGCAATAGCCCACACACTACAGTTTCGTATACGATTTTGGACTGACGGATAATATGTGTGTGGCCGCTTGACGAGTCCGGTCAGCAAAGACAGTTAAAGGCCAGACAGTATATGGCCGTCGGCATTTTATACGTAATAACATCAGACTAAAAGAATAAAATAATGTTATTATTTTAGTCTGAGGTAATAAAATTATGATGACATTGATGACATAAGTACTGCAGGCCGCCGGACAGACGAAAAACTGCAGGCGGACTGTAATTGGGTGGCCGCCTTTAAAGTCGGAAAGCGGTCCCAGGGCTCGATTCTGCTAAAGCATAACCACTGTCGATTGATTTTAGCCTTTAAAGCAATGCAGTTAAAGCTTAAAATTAAATGGCTTTTTGTAGAGTGAATGAAAGAGTGTAATGAAAATCCTTTCATTTAATTTTGTGACTGTAAGTCTATAAAAATAAGGTTTAAAATTTAATGCCATTTTTCGAAGTCTCTGTGGTGTGACAGTGGTTGTGCTTTAGCAGAATCGAGGGCCTGGACTAACGCAAACATGATAGGGATGAGTAATAAATCTGTATCTCTATTCCAGGTTGTGTTTCGAGCACGCGCGCTTGGCGTTGTGTGCGAGACAACGAAGCATTGCCCCGGCGCCGCCCGTCGTCAGCACCGAGACACTTCTACATCAGCTACACCACTATGTCAAGTTAGTACTACTTTACTTTAGCGTGTATACCTCGGAACACGTATTTAGGACCTAAATCGCGAGATAAATGAGGTCCTAGCGCACTCGAATGGTGAATTTGAGCTCGTCCACCGCAGTAGCACCCCGGGCTATCCTCAAAAGATATACAAGAAACGTGTACTGCGCGTATAGTGCGCATTTTGAGCACCGCTCGCCATAGGAAAACATAGTCTATGTCCTTTTTCAAAGTCTAAACTAGCCCTATGCCAAAATTTTTAAAAATCGGTTCAGTTGTTTAGGCCTGACCGCCTGAAAGTGTAACAGATAGACTCTGATAGATAGACAGATAGACAGACAGGCAGACAAACAGACAGACAGATAGACAGACAAGCAGACAGGCAGACAGACAAGAAGACAGGCAGACAGACAAATAGACATACAGACAGATAGACAGACAGATGGACAGACAGAAAAACAAATAGACATACAGACAGATAGACAGACAAATAGACATACAGATAGACAGACAGACAGACAAGACAGACAGACCAGACAGACAGACCAGACAGACAGACCAGACAGACAGACCAGACAGACAGACCAGACAGACAGACCAGACAGACAGACCAGACAGACAGACCAGACAGACAGACCAGACAGACAGAGAGAGAGACAGATAGACACACACAGACAGACCAGACAGACAGACCAGACAGACAGAGAGAGACAGATAGACACACAGACACACAGACAGACCAGACAGACAGACAGACCAGACAGACAGAGAGAGAGACAGATAGACACACAGACAGACCAGACAGACAGAGAGAGAGACAGATAGACACACAGACAGACCAGACAGACAGACAGACCACTCAGACCAGACAGACAGAGAGAGAGACAGATAGACACACAGACACACAGACAGACCAGACAGACAGACAGACCAGACAGACAGAGAGAGAGACAGATAGACACACAGATAGACAGAGTTACTTTCGCATTTATAATATTAGTATAGATTATAGGTGTGTTGATACCAATCCTGTCGTACTCCAGGCCGGAGCGCCGCCGCACCGACTCGTGTACGTCGTCAGTGTCCGTGGTCAGCGACCCCGCCGAGCAGGAGCAACCGGCCACGACGCAAGCCGTCGACCCTTTCAGTAAGTACCAGCTGTTCTAATTGATCAATACTTCGTACGAGTATCGCCCCAAGACGGATGTATATCGATGTCGGTAGCTTAGTGGTTAAGGAGTCGGCCTTACGATCGCAAGGTCCCGGGTTCGAATCCTGGCCATTACACTAGCGACGTGAACTCACTCCTAACACAAGCAATTTAGCTTACCTGGAGGGGTTAGAGGGAATATTAGTAATTTCGGTTGCTAATACTTCGGGCGAAGCTTTGACTGCTTCTGTGGCGTAGCGGTAGTGAATGCGGCCGCTACGCAGGAGGCGCGGGTTCGATCCCCGCTCAGTGCAAATATTTGTGTGCATGAATATGGGTATTTGCATTGGTCTTAGTGTTACTATGTATAATATTATGTACAATGTACTAATTTTATTTTATGTGACCAACTTGTTAACTGTATTATGCGAATAAATAAATATTATTATCTACTATATAAAAATAATTCGGGTTTTCCTTCCTGACGCTATAACTCCAGAACGCACCAACCGATTTGGCTAATTTTAGTCTTGAAATATTCGTGGGTGTCCAGGGAAGGTTTATAGGTGCGGCGGGAACGGGGAAAATATGGCGGTACGAAGTTCGCCGGGACAGCTAGTTATGTATGTATTTACGAAAAAAAAATGTATCTAAGTATATTTATCCGCATTCTAGAACCCTTAACACAAGCTAGTTAAGCTATGCTTACTTTGGTTCTAGATAGCGTTGTGTAGTGTCCTACAATACAATATTTATTTATTGTTTCCAGAACAAATAGACGCAACATCAGTGAATACTGTGTACTCCGCTTCCATCATGGAGTACGCGAGCTGCAGCGACAGCGACGGCGACAGCGTGACCCTGGGGCCCGAGGGGAACTGCCGCGCTGGAGACCACGAGGACCTATCTGATGCTGAAGACGCTCCGTGTGAGGAACTGCCGCTGTGGTAAGAGCAGAATGTACTTCTAGTGGAAGGCACAACAAGATCAATGATCGATTTACAAAGAGAAAAGAACAATCGGCATAATAAATGCTTCAAAATTCAATTCAATAGTTTGGGCGGAGTCATCAAAAATCAATGTTTAAAAATGATTGTAAAATTATTCATTGGTTCCGAAAGCACTTGTATAAGTATCGTTAGATGTCTCCACCGTCGCCCCAAAGACGGAAAGTATAGAGGAATTTGGATTGGCTTCGTGCGGGCTTCGGTGGCTTAGCGGTTAGAGCATGTCCCCTGTAAGGGAAAGGTCGCGGGTTCGAATCCTGCCCGAAGTCAAATTCTCTTTTCTCTTTGTAAATCGATTTGAACAATCAGCATAATAAATGCTTCAAAATTCAATTCAATTACTTTCGGGTACCCATCTTTATATTCCGTGAATATAACGACCATACTATAGTATAATACTACAAATCTCCGTATACAGGCGCGCGGGCGTATTCACAGCAGAAGAAGCAGTAAGAGAAGCAATGAACGTACTGCGTCTACTGCAAGGCGCCTACAGCAAACAGATGCAGCGACTGCAAGTACTGCTGCAGACTGCACGACTGCGGTACCTGCAGCAGCTTAAGAGCGAGAAAGAGCAATACTGTGAGTACAAAAGAGCAACTTCTTCATCCTAGCGTTAATTCCAGTCGCATCCGAAGCTTTCACCTCGGAGTCTGGGGTTCGCTTTACCAGTCTAACTGCGGATTTGGCTGGATTTCGATATTTTCCGTGAAGAGAATGCCATCTGACCTCTTTAATCCAATGGTGATATTAGGTGATATCGAAGCTAGACCGTTGTTGTTAGACTTTTTAGGGGTACAGCTACCCATAACGACTGCCATAGATGTTCGTATGGCAATCGGGACCGTAGGTTTAACGTGCTCTCCGAGGCACGATCAGACCAATGCAAATACACATATTTTTATGCATTCAAATATTTGCACTGAGCGGGGATCGAACCCGCGCCTCCTGCGTAGCGGCCGCGTTCACTGCCGCTACGCCATAGAGGCTGTCCAACTATAAAAATATATTTGGATCGACTTCGGGCGGGCCTCGTTGACTTAGTGGTCTGAGCATTCCCCCTGTAAGGAAAAGATCACGGGTTCGAGTCCCCAGAGTCGGGTTCGAGTCGAGAAAAGAGAATCGTCTTCGTCGATTCTCTTTTCTAAAGCTTTTTTTTATACCACTTAAGTGGCAGACGAGCACACGGCCCACCTAATGGAAAGTGGTTACCGTGGCCTATGGACGTATGCAACACCAGGGGCGTCACACTCGCGCTGCCGACCCTGAAGAAACCTTCTAATGCCCTTCTTGAAGAACCCCAAATCTCAATCGATTTGTTATTATACTAATTGTCCGTATGGTATCTAATTACGTCGGGCGTCTAGACCCAACAGGACTTCGTTCTTCTTCACGAAGTTTTTGATACGAATATCACGTATTATGAAGGCCTTGTTGGAGAGTATTTAAAATAAAATCACTTTATACTTATTTGAAGTTATAATTATTTAAAAGTATACTGTATTACACGAAGCTCAGATAAGTAATGTCTTCAGAACCACGCAGGGTCCTTTTATATACAGTTACAGCTATGTTACAATGTAGAGTAAATTATTAAAAAAAAAAAAATAATAATAATGAAGCGCAACTAATCCTCATGTAATTTAGATTAGACATATACAATGTTGCAACTAGAAGAATATATGAGACAAAGTATAGTTTATGATTATTGCTATGTGTTATCACATAACTATCTTCATATATGCAGGTAGCATCAGCTCCATGGCTCGCGGTTCATCTCTGACGCCGCACGAGAGGCGACAACTACGCAAGTTGAAGGCATACGCGAGCTACCACCGCAGGACCGGGACTGATGCTGTACTGGCACGGAAGCTGCTGCATCGACGGGCCAGGGTATGTGTCTCTTCTTCCACAAATCTTGCAGCTTCATCTTACTTAAGGCCTCTGCATACGTAACGGGTTTTTTTAACGGACGGGACGGGACGTGAAGCAAAATGTATGCGGCCCGTCCCGTCCGTGGCCCCGTGACATATGCATTGCCGCATACATTTTGTATGAAACGATATTTACATAATTGAGATAATTTTACAGCAATTAGTTTGCTAAACTAAACAAATTATAATAAATTGGAAAAAGCGAAATCAATTCTCGGGCGGGAATTCGAATGCAACATCATTCATTGATTCCGATAGTTCGTACGAATATCGGTAGATTATTCCCACCATCGCCGTAAGATGGATGTATTGGAAAAATTGGGTCACTCTCGGGCGAAGCTCGGTGGCTCAGTGGTCAGAGCGTTCCCCCTGTAAGGGAAAGATCGCGGGTTCGAGTCCCGCCCGAGAATTGATTTCGCTTTTTCCAATTTACTATGATATTTACATAACCTCACGTCCCGTCCCGTCCGTGAAAAAACCCGTTACGTATGCAGGAACTTTACTTACTTGAAGGCACTTGGTGGAACTTATTGTTACATTATACTTTTCCACGATATTTATCATTAGTTTTTTTAGCTAGGAGCAACTGCCGCCTGACCTCCAAATCCTAGAGGAAAGCCTGCGGCAGAGTCTGGTCTGTTACATAGCAGGTGCACAAACTTGCAGATGAGGTGGTAGACAAGCACAGGCCCTACCTGATAGAATGATGTTACCTGGGCCTATGGACCCTAAAATACAATATCTCTCTCTCCCCAGACGAACTCAGGCTGCCCGCGCCCCGTGCCGTCGATAGGGCGCTGTACGTTCGCCGAGGGCGGCGTGCGATGTCCCGTACACGCGCTGCCCGCGTCCAAACACTGCCTCAAGCATATCCTGCACGACCGACACCAGGTAACTTACCTCTGAACCCCTTTGGGTCTACTCCCAGTTGGGTACGTGTCCCACCTTCCGTTTTCCTTCTCGTGGTCTCCACTCTAGGACTCATCTGCTCCGGCAGCCATCGGTCCTTCGATAGATGTGGCCAGCCCACTGCTACTTCAGCTTGCTTATTCAAACAAGATAACCGCACTAACTAAAGGATTATCGCTAGGATGAAGAAAATGATATGTTACTGTTGGAAGGAGCGGTAACATACCTTCTTCATCAATACTACAGGGTGAATAGGGATCAATGGGTGAATAGGGATAAAATGGTCAGCTGAATTCTGTAGTTATTTTAGTGAAATTATGGATTAGTTCAATGTAATAATGAGCAGAGTTATCAATAATATCTGGTTAGATACTTGGAATTCGGGAGAAAAGACAAAATTATTAGAAAAATCTAACAACCATTTTATCCCTATTCACCCTTTGATCCCTATTCACCCCATTTGTCGGTATCGAGATAACGACGCATTGCGATTGGCAGGCTTCACACAGGTATAGACAGGCGGCCAATCGCAGTGCCCCGTTCTTTCAATACGTTGACGTCAAGATTACGATAGTTTATCGTGCTCGGCGAACTGTTCAAAATCCAGAAAACGACGTAAACATAAAAGGAAACCCAACTTACATATCAATCAATCAATTAGCCATGTATGTATAATGGATGCATTATTATTGTGTACAAATTAGAAAATTATCCTTTACTAAATCGTTCATTCTCCTACCTGCACCTACCTCAATGTATTTCTGCATCACCCTAAGGCAGACTGTTAGAAAAGCCTTTGGCATTAAGTCCGCCTTCGTACAACGTACTGTGTATAAAGTTAAAAAAAAATAGGCCTCTCCTAATATGCGCCACGTTTGCCGATCCTCCGCCTTCCGCATCCAGTCGGACTTTCTAGATGACAAGCTGATACCAACCTAGAATAATGTACCTTATTTTTGTAACACAAACTAAAATGCAAATAACCAAATAATTTATCTTTAATTCTGAACTGACATTTAATTATATTTTGACTGTACTTTGAACCTATAATCGGACTTTATTTGACTACTAGCTGTTGCCCGCGGCTCCGCCCCCGTGGAATTCGGATTCCGGTCCAACTTTAATGTATGGAAATCTGCCAGATTTATTGACATTTATGCTCACTGCTCCGCTCCCTTTAGTAGTAGCGTGATGTTATATAGCCTATGCTACTCCCAGATAGTGTAGCTTTCTATAGGTGAAAGAATTATTTAAATCGGTACAGTAGTTCCGGAGCCTATTCATTATAAACATACAAACATACAAAAATAGGTACAAATCTTTCCTCTTTATAATATTAGTGTAGATGTAGATGTATTGACTAAATTCTTTGTTTTAAGTGCATGATTAACATGTTTTTAATATTTGTATGCCTAAATGGTAGAGTGTATCAGGAACCTTATTGTTAAAATGTAACACCTCATGTAATACCTACATTCCATGCAAATAAATAAATATTCTATATATTCTATTCCGTCAGTCCACCTGGCTAGGTTCTCGCGGTCTCCACTCTAGGACTAACTAACATAGTATTCATATATTGCAGGTGTTGTTTGCGCCATGCGGCGACATCCGTGGAGTATCGTCGTGTCGGGAGCCCATCCCGAAGCTTCCCCTGCCATCCTCTTCTTGCCGCTACCACACAGACCCGCCGGTCTACAGCGTGTTCACACTTAAGGTAACACTAGAGGTCCAACCCCACCAAACAGACGGCATCGGAACGGATTTTACAATCTTTAAACAAAATAAATCTTATATCACAGCATTTAAAGTTCATATTACCAAGCATGACAGCTTGACGTGTGTCATGCCGCCGCACGTCGCTGTCAAGCTGTTGTGCGTGACTTGGTAATATAAACTTTAAACACTGTGATAATAAGATTTATTTAGTGTAAAGATTGTAAAATCCACGGAGTGGACACTATAACTATGTTACGGTATATAATTATATCCCTAGGGATATAATTATATTACGGCTTTATCTATCTTACTGCGACATATACATTTCATTGCATGTGACTGCACAGCCGTCTTTGCGGCGAAGCGTTTTCTCTTTCTAAATCGATTTGAATAGTTAGCATAATAAATGCTTTTTCAAAAATTTCAGTATTATGTGCCCGCAATTTATTTATTTTCAAATAATATATGTGAATCTGCCAGATTTGTTGACATTTATGATTACTCGCTCTCTTGAGTAGTAGCTTAATAAATTATACAGGGTGTATTTTTGAAAAGGGGCAGTAAGGGCACTAAAAATTTTTTTTGGACTTTTTGCATTTCTTTTTGCAAACTGTAAGATTTTTGCAAAATCTGTAAATACAGTTCAAAATATCTCAAAAAGTTAGGGAAGGTCTCTTCAGAACGTTTTGCTGTAACTACAATGGTTAAGGTACTTGCCCTTACTGCCCCGTTTCAAAAATACATTCTGTATATACCCTATAACCGTCATGGATTAATGGGCTTTTTAACACAAAAAGAATTTCCAATTCGAACCAGTAGGGTCTCTAATCCGTTACAAATGTTTAAGATCTCTGCAACCATTATTTGACATATTTGATGCAAATAAATAAACAAACTACTTGATTCAAGAAGTGACTTGTAATAGTTGTATTATATTTGTACTAGCTTTTGCCGCGGCTCCGCCCGCGTGAATGTCGGTTATCGCGACCAAACATGGCCTATATCCTTTCTCAAGGTCTAATCTATTTCTATACCAAATTTCATCAAAATCGGTGCAGTGGTTTAGGCGTGAAAGCGTAACAGACAGAGAAACAGACAGACAGACGGTCAGATAGAGTTACTTTCGCATTTATAATATTACTAGCTGTCCCGGTGAACTTCGTATCGCCATAATATTCTTTTCAACCCGCGTGAATTTTTGATCCCGTTCCCGCTGCACCTATTTTCTCATCTTTAAACCTTTCCTGGACACCCACGAATATTTCAAGATTAAAATTAGCCAAATCGGTTCAGCCGTTCTTGAGTTATAAACTAACAACGAAAAGTGGCATTGATTTTTATATAAATAGATAGAATAGATTAACTGTCCTCGATAAATTCAACACAAAAAGATATTCCAATTCGAACCCTACTGGTCTCTAATCCGTTACAAATGTTTAAGATCTCTGCAACCATATTTGATGCAAATTTGCTTGATTCAAGAAGTGACTTGTAATAGTTGTATTATACATCATACATATAACATTACAGAAAGACGAATCGGACAGCGACTCCGATTCCCACTCAACTTCAGACGCAGAGTCCCACCATACCGAGATCGCCGAAGAGACCGCACACAACACGGACAACTCTACTGACGACAGGCAGGACATCGCCGAGGTGGTATTACCCCCTGAGGCGACGTTCCAATGACAAATGGCCGGGTTGGAACCCGCTGAAGTACTATGGATGTGGTCGCAACAAGAATAGTGCACTAACTTTTATAGTCTTTTGAAATAATTTTAAAGCATTTAGTATGCTAAACTAAACAAATTATTATAAATTGGAAAAAACGAAATCAAGCTCAGGCAGGACTCGAACCCGCGATCTTTCCCTTACAGGGGGAATGCTCTGAATACTGAGCCACCGAGCTTCGCCCGAGATTGATCCAAATTTTCCTGCCTGAGCTTGATTTCGCTTTTTCCAATTTATAATAACTTTATAGTCTTGTTCTATACATACGTACAATCACGGCTTTATACCCGGAGGGTTAGGCAGAGGTGAATTAACACCCAGATTTGACTAATCTTTGTATTCGGTCCCACGTAATACGGGGTGAGCCTATTGCCGTATTCCGGGCACTATTGTTGACTCGAGCCATGTATAGGCTGAGTCTGGGCTGTATATATCTTGTCTGATGTTAAACAGCCCTATCCCTTAGTCGCCTTGTACGACACCGCATGGGAGGAGATGGGGTGGCCCAAATTCAACTCTGTCGGGAACCACGTTAATTCCCATTAACATTATTGTATGAGAATAGTATAGTAAACTACCAAATAAATATAATAAAAGTCACAAAAAAAATGGTTGGCAAAAATATTCAATAAACCATAGGTATTAAGATTGTGTGGAAAAGTACAAGTGGTTTATTCAATATGTGTAGTAAGTTCTATTAGGTATATACAGTCAGTGTCATAACGATCTTGACGGTATAGTCTCAAAATGATGTTAGGTAATACCAAGGTATTAAAAGCAAATCATCGGTCTAGCTGCAATGCTTCGATATCACCTAATGTCACCATTGGGTTGTAGAGGTCAGATGGCTGTCGCTTCACGGAAAATATCGAGGTCTAGCCAAAACCGCAGTTAGACTGGTAAAGCAGACCCCAGACTCCGAGGTGAAAGCTTCGGATGCGACTGGGAATTAACGCTAGGATGAATAAGAAGATTAAAAGTAAATTAATCTGTTTTATTGATTTAAATTGTATTATCTTCCGAACTAGGGTATGTACCAAATATCAAAACAATCAGTCTACAGGGATGGGAGAAAACCAAGGCATTTCATTTTGAGTACTTTGTTCATCAAGATCTATCTAATACTGACTACTATCGAACTACAATATAGTCTAAAATGGTTGAAAACTGAAAAAAAAAGCATTCTGGCAAGCATTTAATACAGTTACAATCATTAATAAGAATACCAAAAATGTATGTGTGTGTTTTATTCGTAATGGAATTAAAACTATTAATAAATATTGTAAAATGTGTGTGTTACAATGTAATATCGTATTCCTCATATCGATGAATCTATTAGTGATGTACCAGATCGTTTAAAAAGTATATCCGCGGATACGGTTTTTTTTGTGTCAAGATTCGCGGATATAGATACGAATCTTAAGGTTTTTGTTCAATCGGTGTGTAGGTTCACGTAACCTATGTACGATAGGTGACCTCCACTGGACGCTTTAGGGCGAGGCTTCATTTGTGCGTTTGCGTTGCAATGTCGCAATGGGGCAGGTACTTCTTAGAAATGTATAACCATTTAAAATTATACCAATGAGACATTTTCTTAGAAAGACCCTCAAGCTTTGCCCTTGCGTGTCCGACTGTTTCGACTTACATTGCGCCTAATCAAGTATGTTCAGAATTTCATCTGTGTATTGAAAATTAATAAGATTAAATATCTGCAATAAATAACGGATACGGGTCATTTATCTGCCTCGGATATTTGCGGATATGGATAATTTTTCTCCCCTCAGATATTCGCGGATACGGATAAATTTTCTCCCCTCGGATATTCTCGGATACGGATATTTGGTACATCACTATAATTTATGTATTATTAAGTTACGATTTGTAAATATTGAATTAGTTATAAGTTAATATTAAGGCCTATAATTGTATTGGTGAAGTATGTGCGTTGCAATTGTGTAAAGTAAAAAGTAAATATGACTCCTCCAGTCGCTAGAAGTATCTGTCATTAAGTGGTATTAAAAAAAGTATGTACCTTATTATACCCGAATATCGATATTGTATGTAGTAAAAAAATAAATACTTAAGAGTCTTAAGATAGACATACATATATGTTCATGCCTGTAAATCCTCGCAGGGGTAGGCAGAGGTGTTTAACACGTATATTTCGTCAACTATTATATTCGGTCCCACCTATATACTTAAGTAACATGTAAAATAAAAAGTATTTTGATGAAAATTAACTCTTTCCTTGTGTATTACATCCTTTCTAGATTTTGTTCCTTATTAGAAAGACTATTAAATAGTGTATAGCCTATCTAAGCCCAAAGGACCGCGCCCTACCAACTCTCTTTCGCACAAGAATTTGCAAATTATCGACGATCAAGCTCATGAAACTAGGCTATTTCACAACATTAAAAATATACTACAAATGATGGTCATCCTATTAGAAAATAACGTTAAAAGACCTACGAGACTACAATTTACTCTCAAATATGTGTATTTTATGAGAATTTCAAATATAAAAATGTTATATTTTGTTGATTTATTGTCTATGACAAAAACGCTCGTGATTGGTCAGAGCTCTGGATGACGTCATTTCTACAAAATATCTCCAGTTGTATGAGCTATTACTGTTTGTTTCGGTGTTATTATTTGCTTTTTCCTTGATTATCGCGAGGTATAAATACCTTAGACCATATTATACTGTATAGACACATCTTGCTACGAAATGCTTCATAAAAATGTATATCTCAACTTATACCGAATAGAGGCTTAAAGGGCATTTTCAACGCCGCGCCGCTTTGAAATGAGTAATGACGCTGCGTCTTTATAGGTCTTAAGGCGGCCACCCACCCACTAACAGTTTATCGAACGACAACCGGATGATATCGGTTTCGGTCTGTCAGTTCATCGCAATAGCCCACACATTTACAGTTTCGTATTTTGGACTGACGGCTAATATGTGTGTGGCCGCTTGACGATTCCAGTCAGCAAAGACAGTTAAAGGCCGGACAGTCTATGGCCGTCGGCATTTTATACGTAATAACATCAGACTAGAAGAATAAAATAATGTTATTATTTTAGTCTGAGGTACTTAATAAATGATGACATTGATGACATAAGGACTGCAGGCCGCTTGATAGGACCAGAAACTGCAGGCGGACTGTTAGTGGGTGGCCGCCTTTACAGTAGGTAGATATACATAGGTATAGAGTTTGTATGTAGTCTAAGGTACTTTGTGATATACCAATCCAAAGGTTTATAAAACATTAAAATAATATGTTGAACTGTGTTTAATTATATTAAGAATATTCCATTTTAATGTTAGTACGATAGTGAGACTATTAATACAAACAATAGTTTTAATAAATTAAGATCTGAATGTTCTGAAACAACCAGTATAATAAAAATCAATCAAATGTATGAGACAGTTTTATTTACCCAGTTTTCAGGTAGCCAGAGCTCACTGGAGAGTTTTGTGCTGTCAGTGGCCAAAGACTTGTCCTGCTTTATCTTCTTCTTCTTCTTACGCTAGTACTATTATCTGTTCTGTGCTTCTGCACTGACGGCATAGAAATTATCTGTTCTCACAGGGTTGGTCGGCAGCACGAGTGTGACGCCCCTGGTGTTGCACACATCCATAGGCCACGGTATCCACTTTCCATTAGGTGGGATGTGTGCTTGTTTGCCACCTAAGTGGTATAAAAAACCTAACTATTCCATCTAAATTAGTTTGAACTCGTATGAGCGTTTACAATTCCTAATAATTTGTACAACGACGTAGAAAGCTTTTATTCTATCAATATTGGCAACTCTAAAGCGAGGCGATAGCCGCGGTAGTGAACGCGATCGCTATGAAGAAAAGGCGCGGGTTCGATTCCCGCTCAACATAAATATTTGTTTGCATGAATATCATTGATTTAAATGTTACTATGAATATGGCTATTTGAATTTAGTCTAGAGGTCGTGCCTCGGAGAGCACGTTAAGCCGACTGTCCCGGTTGTCATACGAACATCTATGGTAGTCACATTACTCACATTACACGGGAAGAAGGAGCCCACCAAAGTCCGACAAGTCTAACGGCAGAACTTCGTATTGCCAATTGGTTGTGGAGGTCTGATCGCAATCGCTTCACGGAAAATATTGAAGTTCAGCCTTATCTTATCACAGTTAGACTGGAAAGCTGACCCCCACAAAGGCTCAGAGTATGATTGTTTTGTGGCACTCGGCATGTTTACATCTAAGTACGTCAGTACTGTTATCTATTCTGTGGTCAAGGCATATTATCATAATCATTATGAAGATGTACCACGTCGGAACCCAAGACCTGCCTTCCGGCTTTTCCTCCACCACTTCACACTGTTTTGGGCATCCAGGGTGGTGAGGGCGTGAGGCCATTGGTCCGCCACCCTCTACGACGTCAAGTTTATCCCTCCTGTTCTTGGATCTATCCCTCCCATCGTTATCTGACGGGGACGCCATCTGCATCTTTCCGCGTCCGCCAAAGAGATATCATCAGCATACATGAGCAACCATGGAGGCTTGAGGCTACTCATGTGAGTTCCATATGCCGTCCGAAAGAACATGTAAGGTACATCGCCCATACTGGGGCATAAATAGCCGTAAAACGCTCGATTCCAGCATCCCAAAGTCAAGAGATCCCAAGATCATCCAAATTGGGAAACAGCTGCACGGGTGCAAGGTGCAACCACAACCCCCTTGAGCTTGTGAGACAGATTTCGGAAATGACAGGTCCCGCATCGAGGACTCAAATCCTAACTTGCCTGCTTCTTACTCGTTGTGTAACTGGTTTGTCAGTTTTCCGAATGACCCTTGTGGTTCAGTTACTGCACTCGGGTCGCTTTGTTGGGCTTCAAAATTTCTGCAAGCAAGCAAAAAAGACGGCAAGATATCAGTTTCACCGAGGTTGACCGGGTTGATCGTATTTACCTGTGGAGATTCGACAAATCAGATATTTTCATATTTTTCATTAATTAAAAATTCGTGGGTGCATAAGAGTTTCAATAAGATATTTGGAACACCGTCATCGTCAATTCCCATTGCAGTCAAATGCAAACAATTATTTTTTATATAAACTGACAGTTCAAAAGCCTTGTATCCAAACACAGAATACAACAAAAACGGAAACTTGTTGTCGTTTGGGTAGATTTTCGTACGGGTTACAGCTTTTGATGAATTTCTCTATAAATATGAGTTTCTGTTGATAACTATGGCATTTTGCGTCAACTGAATTAGGAAGTTGACGAATCTCTAGCATAATTAGGAGGAAATATCTCAGTATTAAAGAAAAATGGTCGACCTTAGCGGTGGGGCTGAGGGCCCAATTGAACATGGATTTTCTAACAGTGTTTTTATTATTCCTGGGATTGTGGTCATCGGTTTATCAGGTAATATATTGCTTTTTTAACTCTATTTAATTTATTTCTTAGCTGCCATGGACGAGGAGAGAATATTCCCTTCTATTTTTACCGGTAAACTACCCCCTGAGAAAAAATCTTCCCTTTGGAATCAAGCACGTAAAAACAAGGTTCCAAGGAAAGATAGTTTTAAATTAATTCGGAACGTTTAACATTTAAATTTTAATAAATACGACTGTTAAAATTTTGTATGCAAAGTGTAGGTATATTTAAAAAAAAAAGTCTTCAAAGTGAAAGTCTTGCATGCAACAGTGAGCAGCATTGAGATGATGATTATGATAGTTGAAAACTCTCCCCAAGGGGAGGGATGTGAAACTGACCTGCAGCTGTCATGGTTGTGTCTTCTGTCCAGGTTCCATGGTCCCGATGGAAAAAATAATGGTAGATGAAGTGACGATTAATTCATATTGTTGTATTTTTATATTCATGGCTACTTCTCATTTTTAGCTCTTCATTTTTGCATTTTCTTAAATCTTGTAGTCTCAACACAATCAATATAAATCAATACAATCATTTAAGTACAGTCAACAACAAACTTAGCTTTTTTTTATACCACTTAGGTGGCATACAAGCACACAGCCCACCTGATGGGAAGTGGTTACTGTGCAACACCAGGGGTGTCACACTTATAGGCAGAGGTGTATAGACACCCAGATTTGTACAACTATGATTTAAGTCAGATGGAGAACAGTTCTATTCTTTAGTCACCTTCTACAACACCTACAGGTAGGAATTGGGTGGCCCTATTCTATATCCAATGTATAAAAAATGATTTTAAATATTTGTGTTAATCAACTTTTGTCATTGACTGTACATTAAATACTACAAATTCGAATTATTTTTGAGTATTGACTCAAAATAGTGCAGTTTTATTGAAATAAAAAATTGTTATAAATATCTGACTCACTTTTATAGTAATAGCTACCGTAATAACTACCTTCAATTTTTTAAGAAAAAAAATATTTGCCACATTTCTTTTAAATCAACATTGAAAAATACCAGAAATAGCATTTAACAAGATAATTAAAGAGAAAATATTTTTTTTAATACTTCAATAATATAACACTAGCCAGCGCCTCGATTCTGCTAAAGCAAAACCACTGTCATACCACTGACACTGTAAGAAAATTCCATTTAATTTTAGCCTTTAAAGTAATGCAGTTAAAGTTTAAAATTAAATGGCTTTTTGCAGAGTGAATGGAAGACTGTAATGAAATTCTTTTGATTTAATTTTTGACTGTAAGTCCATAGATAAGGTCTAAAATTTGTGCCATTTTTTGCAGTGTCTGTGGTATGACAGTGGTTGTGCTTTAGCAGAATGCAGGGCTAGGTGGGTCTTAGGATGGCTGACCATTCTAAAAAAAAAAGTAAAAGGTAAAAAATCTTTATTAGGAACAAAGGTAATACAGGATCATAGACAAATTCATAGATTAAAAAAAAAAAGTCAATGATGACTGCAAAAGACAGAGGGGGTCTCATTATCTTTATGAATGGTCAGCCATCCTAATGCCTCATGCCCCTGAGAGCACATTAAGCTGTTGGTCCTGGTAGCCATATGAACATCTATGGCAACTGTTATTAATTACATTAAAGTTTTTTTTGAAAAGAATATTAATAACAAAAATTACTAATATTCCCATTAACCCCTCCAGCTAAGCTAAATTGCTTGTGTTGGGAGTGGGTTCACGTCGGTAATGTAATGGCCAGGATTCGAACTCAGGACCTCTCGATCGTAAGGCCGACTCCTTAACCACTAAGCAACCGAAGCTTATGTTAAGGTTTGATGGAGCCCTACAAATCTGATCTACCGCCAATGGGTTGTGGAGGTTAATTTACTGGCAGTTACTTCATGGATAACATTGTTATATGGACTTGAGTTACCGGGGAGTAAGGTGGGTCCATAAGGCATTTCCGTCGCACCCCGGCTGACTCAGGGCCATCTTCGATATTGAGATGGCCCCTCGGCTGTGGGAACTGGGTACCACGGTGTCCCTATCTTGCTCCCTGAATAGAGGGGAGGAGGGGGGGGGGGTCTCGGATGCAACTGGGAACAAAGCTAAGATAATGATAGTGACTTACTTTACCATTACATAATGGATCCATGAAATTGATTGTACTCCTTTATTTAATTAAAGTATGTCTTGCAATCGCCATACCACTGTGCAATTTCACCTGTGCAAATCTCATTACTTACATTTGAATAACTCTGTATTGAAGTATGTACACGAAATCCAATTGTGTGGTGTAATACATAAGCGGCAGCGATTAAATGAGCGGTAGACACTCGCGCTCATTAAACGTCATAACATAATAAAAAATATTGACCATATTAAATTGTGTGAGGGTGACAGGAGGGCTATGCTATAAATCTCGTTCTGGCCACCGGTAAAGGAAAGAGTTTGTAGCCAACTCTACTCAGCTGTGGCAAGCGAAGCGACATGTCGCCGTGACACTATTGAATCTACTGAAATGATGGCAAATTACTTCAACTCGCTCAATTTCCTTTGGTTAAAAGGGAAGCCGGTAGCTGTCGTGTCATATGGCAGTTTTGCTTGTCAGAATCTTGTAATTAGTAGACAGAATATAATAGATATTCTGTTATATGTAGAAATCGTGAAGCGTCGCAAAAGCGACAGGGTCAAGTAGGGCGAGAGGGTGCGTGCTACGTTGAACAATATAAGTATTTGAAATGCAATAGCATGCCAAGAGAACGCATTCCCTTCTTTGGCCTAAAGTGGTGCAATGTTGTACTGGAGAAGAATACACAGCTCGTATATACATAGGTATAATTAGTCTGCCAAAAACTTTATTTAGCCCAACACGTTAGGATACTTCCTATAGTATTAGGCGGTAGCGGGAACTACTGCTCCCGCTATCCGCTCGCACATTACACCACAGCCTATCAAACAACGTGTACTCCACGTTACACACAAGATAAGTACACACATTCTGCCGATAACGGTCCAATTCTTAAATTGTCTTGACAAAAATGGACGCGGTCGATCAGGAAGCTCTGAACAAACTGCAAAATCTGGTCAAAGATGCCAACCTCGAGAATCCTTCTAGAAAAGATTTGCTCGGAATGCTGGAGACTCTGGACTTGACTGATGAAGCGAAGGAGAATCTGAAGGTCTTACTGACTGGTGATGTGCCAAAAGTGTTCGGAAGCCATGGCGGAGGAACTGTTCTGGCTTTAGTGTTCATTTTGCTGGTGTTCGCTATGATATGTGAGTTTATTTTTTTATTTTGATATCAGTTTTTAGACTACACTAGCTCTCGTGGCTTTGCCCAGGAATATAGCACCCTCCTTGCATTAATCCCGGGCGCATCCGAGGCTTTCAACTCAAAATCCGGGGTCCACTTTTTTCAGTTTAACTACGACGCGGTTGTTTTTTAATATTTACCGTGAGGAGACTGCTATCTGACCTCTTCAACCCATTGGCGATATAGAAGGATTTTTTAGGGCTGTAACTACCCGTAACGACTGCCACAGATGTCCGTATGGCAACCGGAACGTACGGATTAACATTTTCGCCGAGGCACGGAGAAGTCTCAATATGTTAGGAATGATCACCTATCATAACACTGACCTGACTAGTATAGATTAACTTTGATTTATAATAACCTACTCGGTTACCACTTAACCAGTCAGTATTATCAATCAATTACCCTATTGCAGTCTGTTACTGGACATGGGCCTCTCCCAATGTGCGCCATTACTACCGATCCTACGCCTTCTGCATCGAGTCTGTCGCAGCCACCTTTTGCAGGTCGTCAGTCCATCTGGTTAGGGGACGTCCCACCTTCCGTTTACCTTCTACTTGTATTATACAATATATTTTGTATGAATATACTCGTACCATTTATAATTATTGACACGATTTGTGCTCCAAAATCTATATCTATACTAATATTTTGAAGATAAATAGGTTGTTTGTTTGTTTGAGCTCGCTAATCTCAGGAACTACTGGTGCGAATTGAACAATTATTTTTGCGTTGAATAGCCCGCTTATCGAGGAAGGTTATAGGTTAAAAATCATCACGCTACTACTTAAGGGAGCGGAGTAGTAACCATAAATGTTAAGAAATCCGGCAAATGCCCGTACATTATTTTGAAAATGAATCAATTGCGGTCATATAATATGTTTTAAAGGGGTGATATTGCCATAAACGAAGCTGGAGCGGGTCAGCTAGTATTATTATATAATACCGACACGTATATCAGCCAGTGGGCCAAACATACCTGTTATATATCTTAACCTCACTCAGATAAGTTATTGATATCGGCAGACCGTGAGCTGGGTTTACGTAAACAATGATAGCGTGTACGTAATCATGTTTATTACGTGCCTATCTTTATTAATAATGTTGCTTTTTGATGCAATTATATTAGGGGTATAGGCGCTACAACATTCTTGGAGCCCAAGCCACATGCCTCGTCCGTCATTCACCACACTTGCTAAATGACTGACAAGGCTCAGCAATACAATAGGCTATTTGACTAATGTTCAAAAACCACTTTAAATGATTGCTTATTACAGTATAAACATGTCACATTAACATTTCTGTAAAAAAACAATGCATTATGTTAAAAATCAATGATAAAGTTTAAATTTTCAAAAGTGCGCGAAAAACGCTATATTTAATCAAAATGGCGATGCGTGTGAGTATTGACGTCACTGTAAGTTGCTGTTATCATCAGCTCGCACAAAATTTGTATCCATTTCGAACTTAATCACAAAATATGTCCATAAAACTCGCGATAATCAAGGAAAAAGCAAATAACACCGAAACAAACAATAATAGCTCATACAACTGGAGATATTTTGTAGAAATGACGTCACCCAGAGCTCTGACCAATCACGAGCGTTTTTGCCATAGACAATAAATCAACAAAATATAACATTTATATAATTAAAAATCTCATAAAATACACATATTTGAGAGTAAATTGTAGTCTCTTAGGTCTTTTAACGTTAATTTCTAATAGGATGACCATAATTTGTAGTATATTTTTAATGTTGTCAAATAGCCTATTCTGTAAGCGCACAACGACGGGCACAACGTTGCGACAACCTTGATAGACATTGTCATTGGTCGGACAGGATGACGTCACTGGAGATCGACCAATGACAATTTGTATCAAGGCTGTTGCAACGTTGTGCTCGTCGTTGTGCGCTTACAGAATTACATTGCATGCGCAGTATTTCCTTTTCCTGCAATCAGCAGGAAGTAGAAGGTAGGAGGCAGTCGCTCTTAAAAAACTGTTCGTTAAACAGTCAGAGGGCTACCTAGGCGCGCTTGCCATTTGGTTAGGTGACCGTGTGCTTATCTGCCACCTAAGTGGTGTAAAAAAATAAAGATTATGTTTGGTGTGCAAACCAAACGTACTAACAAAGGATACTACACAAAAGTTAGCTGAAATGGTGAACATGGCAATGGGGCATTGCTTTGCATAGGCCCAACAATGCAATCTAACGAAGACAAAC
Organism: Eilema depressum; assembly: GCA_914767945.1. Lineage (NCBI taxonomy): Eukaryota > Metazoa > Arthropoda > Insecta > Lepidoptera > Erebidae > Eilema > Eilema depressum. The sequence goes on from OU612040.1 coordinate 7,196,238, forward strand.
CGAATTAAGGTCCAACCCCACCAAACGGACGGCATCGGCCCGGATTTTACAATCTTTAAACAAAATTCAATCTTATTATCACAGTGTTTGAAGTTTATATTACCAAGTCACGCACAACAGCATGACAGCGACGTGCGGCGGCATGACGCACGTCAACCTGTCATGCGTGACTTGGTAATATAAACTTTAAATGCTGTGATATAAGATTTATTTTGTTTAAAGATTATAAAATCCGTTCCGATTCCGTCCGTTTGGTGGGGTTGGACCTTTATTACGCAACTACGGATTCTGTATCGCGATATCGAAATTTCCTCTCATTGATTATTGCAATTATAGGTCGGGAAGTCTTTCCGTGTTTTGAAAGAGGTGGAAACAGGTCTTCAACTCCTTATTCCGTTAATTTATCTACTTATAAATAAATGTAGTTTCACATATCGATTTGTTGGCTTACCGAAATATCGTTTAAATGCTGTTATCTTAAGTCGATAATGAATTTATGTTCTTCTTTAATAATAATCAATAATTATTATTCTGTAAGTGGATAAAATATAATTGATTAGTTAGTTTATTTGTAATTGGCAAGCAAAGTGGTGAGTTATTTATATTTTTGAATTTATATGATTCTCACTTGCGGTGTACGGGATGCGGTTTTGGATTTATTTAGAAGTTAAAGTCTAAAATAGTTCAAAGTCTAGTCAAAAATAATTGACTTCATATAGACCATTAAAACGGATCTTACAAAAAGTGAAACAAAAAACTAGACTAAATAAATTGAGTAGATAGGTAGCGCTGGTAGCGCCGATGCGATCGCATCCCACATGACAGATTAGAGATTTGATTTAAAAGACCAAACTTTCTCGTACAACAGAATTAAAATGGCGTCCTATGAATCACCCCAAGACAAGGAATTGTTGAAAATGCTACAAAAGATGGTAGCCTCTACCCCAGAGGAAGAAGAGTCGGAAGAAATCCGCGGCAAATTGCAAAATGTTCTTGGACAGTATCAAGATTTGAGTGACGAAGAAAAGGCTACTTACACGGCACAGATCAGAGACGGTCTTGCAAACAAAGTAAAGGGCACGGATTTTGTTAATTCTGCTTTGAGAGAAGATCTGAAGACTAACCTTTATATTATGACTGCTGGATTTGTCTTGCTGGCCATTTTGTTGGGTATGTCCCTTGGCTAAAAGATTTGTTTCGTGTTGTCCATCATCGTAACAGTTTTCCAGTTGCCTCCATAGTTTTGTATCTTGGAGTTTGGAGTCCGCTTATGGTTTGTGATTTTCTGCTTTTCTGGTCGTAACTGCTGTCTGTACTCCCAACCCTGCGAGGAAAACCTGCGCCAGAGCCTCGTCTCTTGTTTAGCAGGAGCACCGAGTACTGAGGCTTTGGACCTTAAAGGTGTTGGTTGGACTATGTATACTGTGTTGTCTTTGATTCTGCTTTTCCTTTTTTACGTCAGACTCTTCAAAATAAAATCACCTCGCCTGTGTTAAGTCTCTAGTGTTCTACCTCCTGCTTAAAGAACCCGGTATTGTAGGAAGAAGGAAATTGGTACAGAATTTCAAGTTTTTATAGTACGGTAAAAAAATGTGGTGCTGAACCGTTTCGTTCATGCTGGAATTCTTTGTACCTGGAATTCTTTGCCCCAGGTGGATGTACTTCTTTGGCCGATTGGTCGTTATTGAATAACCAACATCCTGGATGGATCCAAACTTTCTCCAAAATTTATAGTATTAATAGTTGTATTAACAAATCTGTGAGAAAACAAAGAATGGCTTCACCGCCCCTTCAATGTTGTCAAATCGTGCTAAATCGACTTTGATGTGCAACAGTATGCATTTGATAGTGACAACCGTAGTTCCGATTTTAGCTGTTGACAGATTGAAACTCTCTACACGTCGTTATTGTCTATGCTTGTTTCCAATTTTAGTTTTATCAAATTCTTGTCTGGGTTTTTAAATCGATAATAAGTTTATGGTTATCTTAAGTCGATAGTATTTTTATTCGAATTAAATATAGACACGTAACTGTGTTAGCGGCGATAAATGCGCGTCCTTAGATAAAGTTAGTTTATCTGTAAGTGTCAGACAGAGCGGTGAGTGTTATGTTTAGGTTTTTTATTAATATGTTATGGATACAAGCGTCATGCGGGATGCGAATCGAATAGCAAATTCTGAAAGGAACTATTATAGAATGCGAATTTTAAAATTTAGTATCTACAGTAAAGTTAAAAACTAATAGGCTTTGAGGAATTCTTCATTTGACAATGTTGTAAAAATTGTAAGGGTTCAGTTAGTTACTCTACAGGCAAGCAGGAATAGTTTCATTTTCAAATGTCATGAGTCTGTTTCTTGAATTTAAGACGATATAATTGAAGTCCTAATGGAAACAAGATAAATGCAACTTAGTAGAAAGTAATGTAGAAATGTTTCTAAAAATACCATCGTAGACAATCCACATCGCATCCCGTGTGCCTGCATTGAGCAAGCTTCTTAATATAGCAGTGTAGGGCAGTTATAAACGAATTGAACTGACCTACAAATCTTTCAACTGCTGTTAAGCACTGTTTAAAAATTATAATTTCCCGCACAATAGAACCAAAATGGCAGATCCTGATCTAACAGTAAACGTGCCAGTCGGAGCAGGAAGTCTCGGAGGAGGAGGTCTCGGTGCAGCTATCACGGAACAGTTAGGCAACACAATCAAAAACATGGACGTTCCAGAAACATTACGAAAGATTATCTCTTCAATAGGAGACGATGAAGAATCCGTGGAACTTCGCGACAAACTGGAGAATATTATCCAGAAATATAGCGCTTTGAGCGATGAGGATAAGGCTGCATTCGCTAATCAAGTCAAAGATGGCATTACTAGTAGGCTTGGAAAGAAATTGCAAGAGAGTGGTGCTTTGAATAATATCAACGACGCTATTAAAAGCGCTGTAATGACTAAATTGTATATGGTAGCTGCAGGAGTGGTTTTAGTAATCATCTTGTTAGGTATGTCTATTGATTAAACTTTAGTTATGTGTCGTCACTAATCGTAATCGAATTTTGGGATCCAAATTAGTTCTGTTCGTTTCTGGGATTGTCCAGTCGTAATGGTGGCATTCGAAAAAGTTTTGACGCCCTCTGCTCACCGAGAGATACGTGTGATAGATATACTAAGGACGTTAAAAATGTGTGTTACGCTGATTGCAAACCTCAAGTTTTTCGGTGAATGGAAAAGTATCCATTAACTTATTAGTTCTGGAAATGAGAATTTTTTTGGTATCGTGTTTTAAAGACTATCCATTAATTTATTTAGTAGTTTTTTAAGCGACTGTAAACTATGCCATAGATAGACTATACCATAGATAGACTATAAAAGCCTTCAATTACCATAATATATATCTACTTACATATATATTTATCAACATCATCATCATCTCAGTGTTAATACCGGTTGCATCCAAAGCATTTGCTCTGGAGGTAAGGGTCTATATGGTTTAAAGATCTTACATCTGAAGACCCGATCCCTCGCCGGCAGCTATCCGAGGGTATTCCCGCACGATAAAAGGGTCCAATATGGCCTTTAGATATTATATGGTTATCTAAATCCAAAACTTCAGTATGTGTTGAAGAAGCGAATTTATTGCTTTAATCAAGTCTTACCTAAGCGATCACAATCTTAATTATTGATTACTCTGTTGGTCTGTTTGTGTACACTTATCATGTCACTATCATTGATCTAAATAAATTGTTTACCTAAGCTCCAGTAGGCATAATGTACACCTGGTATATGTTCTAATTATGTAATGCTGATACCAGCAAGATACTCTAACGTACGATAAAAATCCCTTAAAATTTGTAATCTATTGATTAAGTCAAGTGTGCGAAAATATTTTGGAAATGGTTAAGGACAATTATTGTTTATGAACTTTATGGAGTCTTGCAACACCAGAGGTTTAAGAGGCCCCCTCCTCTTAAGAAAAAGATATATTCTTAGGTTATCGAAAACTTATTTAATAAAAATTTCTCATCTTGTCAGGCAGCTTTCATGACAAGAAACCGATTAAAACTGCACGCTGCCTGTCTCGGGTATCCTATAATATTGAGCTTTCTCAAGACTATTCTCTCTTCGTACCACGTACCTGCAATATCTGTAAATTGAACTAAATTTCTAATTATTTTGTAATAGGCTTCTAACGATAACTTAATAGAAGGAAGAGAAATCAGTTATGGATTTGACCGTTTCTACCTGGACCCGGCGGGGGCACCTGTTTGCATCCGGAATCTCGGAACCCCGGGTCCACTTTCCTTCATTTTGTTTGCCAAATTTTGCTATTATAGAAGCGACTAACGTCCGACTCACCAACACCGACAGACAGGACGTCGTCCGTTGATCAGTCGGGAGGCTGGATTCACCCCAAATTTCCTACCATCAATAAATATGAGTATTAATATAGACGCGACGAGAGCAGCGCCCCGAACACGAAAGATATTCGATTTCGTAAAGTTAACGTATCGAGAGAGTGGAGCATTGTGATTGGTAGGCTTCATACACGCACAGGTTCTGAGTATGCAGGCGGCCAATCGCAGTTGTCCGTTCTATCGATACGTTTACATTACGAATTCCAATATTTTTCGTGCTCGGAACATAATCATTCTCCAGAGTTCATGAACCTACTGAGAGTTTCTAACAAAATAAAAATTGTATGGGGTCCATTACACGCTATGCAAGCGTCATTCTATCATGCCGTCAATCATGAATGTTATTGGTCAATCGGCTATTAGACGATACATATATATGTTATTGGTCAATAGCCGATTGACCAATAACAATCATTATTGACGGCATGATGGCATGACGCTTGCATAAGGGTGTAATGGACCCCTATGCCTGTAAATCAAATTATTTTACAGTCAAAGTGTATTCTTACATATTGTATCACTACCTATAATTAACCTATGTTTCCATTACAATTTCAGTATTCTTCGGTTACAAACTATACAAATCAATAAAGGACAAAGAGATAAAGAGAGAGGAAAAGAAGAAAGCCAAACAATTGAAAAAGAAAAAGTGAAGCGGCAACTAAACGTGACAAAATGGCGGCGGGCAAAATGGCGTCGTGTGTAGAAAATTATGTATTTTTACTGTAGGCAATTGTATTAATCTAAGAAACATTAAGTTTAACGGTAATTTAATATTAATTTATTGTTATGTCATCACAATCAATATTGACTAAAGTTATAATGTTGTGATAATATTTGAACTAAATTTTTCTGTTTATGTGGCTGTGTTCTTCCTTTTTCTGTATCTTTCTTTTTAAATCTTTTTCTTTTTTGATATATTCGTGTGATACTTTGAGAAGTACTACGTAATGTTAAAGTAGGAATACATTATTTATTTTTCTGGCCTGGCAATAATTTAAGAAAAAAAAAGAACGTTTAGTTGATGCATTAAATAGTAAAACTGAATTTATATTTTTGACAATTTTGACATTTATTCAAATGAATACAAAAGATACGTAATTTTCTAACACAACTATTAAATGACTGATTAAGAAATATTTAAGATTAAAATGATTATATTATTTTCTGTTGTATTCTACACAAAATTAAGATATTTATTCCAAAATATTTATTAGTAATCCATATTTTACGCACAAACGTGTATTGACGAGTTTTAAATCTAACAGTTATTTGCTCAAGATAATTAAAAAAAATCAGTGTTGCAATTAAAATAATTTTATATTAGACTTTATAATAGATGAAAACTTTGTACATTCCTGAATGATTTGAAAACATGAAGTGCATATTTTTATATTATTTTTGTTATGATTTGTCCAATAATAATAATTTGTGTAGGTAAATGTTCTGTTAATAAAACATTTATTTTTACATGACAATATTCGTTTTATTCGATGGAAAGCACACTTAGGACTCCCAAATTGTCGATACTTATAGATTTTATCATTTTTTCTCGACCCAGAATCGAACTCGGGACCTAATTGACCTAATGCTCTGTAGGCACACTTATACCTCTACGCCAATGAAATAGCCAGGAATTACGTGGTGGTTATGTTGGACTCGAACCGACTAAAACCGCACGCCGTCTTTGGATCTACAGTTGCCGGAAGTGAGATAGCCAGAAACATATCTCGCACTCTGGCCGTTCTAGGTGGAATGATATATCTTAATGCATACATACCTACATATACTCACGCCTGTAAATCTGAATCTGAAGGGGTAGACAGAGGCGTAATAACACCCACATTTCGCCAACTAAGATTTTCGGTCCTACGTAATAGGGGCGAGCCTATTGCCGTCTAGCGGGCACTTTGTCAAGGCTGTAGCTATGTTTACTGTAGGATGGAGAACAGCCCTATTAATTAGTCGCCTTTTAAGACACCAAAGAATGGTGGTCCTACACCGGGAACCAACACGGCTTAATGATGAAATAACAAAACAATATTATAAATATAAATTTATTATTGAAAATACACAATTATGTATATCTTTTGGCCTTAAAGTAACACTAGTGTACACAATACTAAAAACAATGTTCACTAATGAAACATAGCGATACAACAGTTCTAAGGACACTATCATACACAACTAAAAATAAAACATTTTATTTATAATAATCAAGAATAAAAATAGTTAATTTTATAATAGGTATGTTCATGGAGTGATGGCGCTAGTGCTGCAATGTCATTCGTATTACTACGAGCTTTTTTTGGACCTGGCAACATTGGATCCGTTCCGATTGCAGACATAACGAGGGCCACAGAAATGTTAAATTATTACAAATATTTTTCATTTGTATGAACTTATTAAAAGATAATTAAATTAAATTCAAAATTTATTAATATACATTTTATATATTTTTTTCTTTCAAGAAATTGTAATACGTATAGTTATGTAAGTATAATGTTGTATGGTATTAGCACGTAATATAAAGTCAAGGGAATACCCCGCAGATAGCTGTGAAGGATGTTCAACACAATCAGCAACGCGATTGAATACTAACTACGGTCGCCATCTTACCCCGGACCTCGGGCCCACACCCGAGGGGGCCATTAAAAAGCCGTAGATGGCCCAGGGTCAGTCGGTATGCGAAGGGAATGTCTTATGCCACCTTAATTGTTTTGTTAGACGTGATTGGTTATAACATGCGATAGTTTGGCAAAATTAGTTTTAATCTAACGAGGCTTAGGTTCGTCTCATGCGTGTCACGCATACTTGCATGCCTGTACATCATACAAATGGTTTTTTTTTGCACGAGTTTTGTGCAAAATATATGTGTTAATTTTTAGCTTCGTATTAATTGCACGGTGCCAGAGGTGGACAACCTGAAGGACAATTCCTCTTGACTTTATGTTTATGTATAAGTTTGTAGTATGTATATTGAAATGTATGATCGTGAAGTATGAAAAGTGACTTCCCCCATGCAACAAAACTTCGTGTATAATAATAACTATCTAAGCTGCCAGTTCCAAGTTCATTTTACGACGTAATTATGTTAGTTTATTTACACCCTGTTACACGGTTCCAATCATTTTATATTCAGTCGAATTTTGGGCCATTTTAACAATTTGAAGATCCTCAACTTGAAAAGATATATCACAGAATATTATGAGGCCGTCTTCAAATTTTCAAACCGTTTTATAAACAATTTTGGTCCTTACATACCTAAAAATAAATGTCAATTTCTACCAGAATACATTTTAGTCCTATTAAAATCTACTGGAGAAACGCTTTTTTTATTTAAACTGTATAAATTTTCAAATATTTTAAGGCACAACTGGAATGGAATGACATTGAGCGTATACGATTCGCACGTAATCTATGATATTATATCACCAAAATTGTTTTAATTTTCATTTTATTTATATATTTTAATGTTTTGTCATATTACTGGTTAGATTCTGAGATTCAAGATTCAAGAGACAATGTAGAGATTCATTTCTAATCTACTATCACGAACGCATCAAGTTTATCTGTAACCAATAACATGGCAACACATACGTTTAAAAAAACCGTTGTTTCAGTTCACACAACGCTTATATTCTAAAATTTTAATCCACAAATACATTATTTTACCGAAAATATTTTATTGCATTTGTCTATACACTAATGTTTGTGTGAGCTCAAATATGGGTTTTCGATTACCTAAATTTTAACTATTTTATGTTTTAATGCCTTGTATCTACTAGGAGACATTTGACGCACAACATGGACGCTCAATAATATCGGCAGCGTTGTACAACAACGCGCAACGTTTGCTTGTTTACGTGCAACATGCAGTTGGGGAACAAATGTTGTCGAAATGTCGTTAAAATCAATTCTAGTTCCTCTCATGCTGTCGAGGATAGACAATCTTATTAAACAAAGTTTCGTGTTGCGGGTGAGAATTTTGGGCTATATGGCGTGCGTCAAATGTCGCCTAGTGGATACAAGGTGTATTAATTAAAAACGTTGTTAGTTTTTAATTTTTCTTCAAGGGATCAAGGTTGTCTATTGAAAAGTCATCATTCCCAAATGTGATCCCTCGGCTGAAGCCATCCTGGGAAAGAAATATTCATCATAAGTTTATTTTAAATCCTAACAAAGATAACCATAACCAAACTTTTTTAGACATGTTTCTAGCCATACAGGCTTTTGTCGGTTTTTTTTATTAGTCACAGCACGTAGACGCCAGTTACAAGTAACAAAAATGAGATATTATTGAGACATGACTGCAGACTTATTGTAAGCGATATTTTTAGTCAAATAGCCAAATAAAATAAGGGTTTTCCCCGCTGTATTCAGAATTTCTTAGTTAGCACATCGAGTAAAAGAGTGAGAAGACTAGAAGATCGGTTTACCTCGGTACAGCGTTCTCTCTGTCGCACAGAGCATGTTTATAGCTTGATATATTTATAGAGTAGTTAAAACCGAAGGAATAGTTGTAATATTTAATTACACAAATGGTTTTAACCACTCTATACAGATATCAAACAGTCAGTCCTATGTGCAGCGGAGAGAACGCTCTACATAATCAAATCAAACCGATCTTAACCGACTACTTAGATACTATTTCCTGACGTACCAAATGAAAAAGCTATATTTTCCAAATATTAAGTTTATATCTCCAACAATAGATGGGCATTGCTCATTATTTGGTAAAAAATCCACTCAAGCATATTAAATACGCCATGTTTTAAGACTGATTACCGATTTTATATTACCTTCCCATATTAATGACATGCCTATGAAATATGAATGATGTGAATTCATCGATAGCGCGATTCAGCATACTCATGATGGGGTAGCAAGCAACAAAAAATATTTAAGCCTGAGTAGAAAAATGGAATGTCTCACGAAATAATAAAAAATATATCAGCTTCAAGCGAAAAGACGCTTCGGGTCATTTATTTTCTTATCAGGCTAAATGTAAGTAGGTTTTCATTTTAAATGATAAGTTTTATATATGTACATAGGTTTTATTATTAGTGCGGGTATCTCTGTCAAAATCATAATGTTTAGGCAAATATTTAAAGCGAATTTATGAAATGTCGGTAGTTTAGTGGTTATGGAGTCAACCTTACGGTCCAGAGGTCTCGAGTTCGAATCCTGGCAGTTATACTACCGACGTGAACGTATTAGTAATTTCGGTTACTAATATTCTTTATGATAGAAAACAGAGTTATTTTTTTCTAATGCTATAAAAGATTATGGGTATTTCTCTATAATCAAAATATTAATTGTAGACAAAGTTACCCGCACAATCAAAGTTATCTGCTCTTTCAGTTAGTGAAGTTCGACCGTTATCAAATTTTAGTCAACAATTTTACAGCAAATATGGCACGTTTAGACAATTTTTATGTCTGTCTATTTAGTAACCTATGCAAGTTGTTTGCTAAGCCACACAACACGCTTTAAACTTACCCGTTCATCGAGCTGTTAAAATTAAGAATAGATTTGTAATATTTCCTTTAGCTGAATGTTACTTAAGTCAAAATAGTAAACGAATATATTAAAAATTTATAGTAAGTTGTGAGTAGTAAAGGATCTTATAGTATAATAAGTAATAGGATAATAATATTTTTTTAATCTTAAAATAAACTGGAATACTAATTTGACGATTGATTTGGGAAGCCATCTTGGCAATTTGGCGGCGTGAGCGGGAATCGGTACCTAGCTAAGTAAAAAATTGTAAAAGCACCTTGAAATATTCTAGATGAGTTTAAATAATAATTATATTATTATGTGCTCGTATTATCTATTTAAAAAATATGTGCATATGTACACAGTAGTCTATTTAACTATTTTGGCAACGATAGTTCTACAGCAAATGGACTATTTTTTTATTCATGGCGGCAAAATTCTTTTATTTTTCTTATTAATGGCTGCTGTAGCAGAATTGCTGCAATTTCGCCTATGTCAAGTAAAATATAAATGATCGCCATTTTGGCCATTTGGGCTAACTTTTATTATATTTTTAAGTAAATATTGTTTACTTAAGGTTAGGCCTCTAACGATATAAAAAAAAAACTAAAATGTCAATCATCTGTCAAATATAAACATTCTTTTTTTTTTAAATTAAGGAACTTAGCACAGATATTTGGCAAGGTCAGTTTAGAAACATAAAAGTTACCATTACAAAAAAAGGACTTTTTATGTGCAAGTCGTGAATTATTTCCTCACCTTCATTTCCGAAATAGTTTTATCTAAAAATCCATCGAAACTAGTGTTGAGTTCCACAGCTTGCTTCTCACTGAGGTTCCCGAATCCGTTGAAGGTATTATTGAATCCGTTGCCAAAAATGTTGCCAGCCTTTTGCGTATCAAACGGATCGTAGCCACTCAGACCGTTAGTAAACGATGTGTTCGTATTGAACACGGAGGTGTGGAGATTGAAATCGGAGATGTCGTAATTCGGTTTATTGGGCGTTGACGTCGGGAATGGGTGCGTGGGCGCAGGTACCGGGGGAGGCGCCACGGCGAACGGCGCGGAGCCGAACAAGTCGCTCCCGTTGACGGCAGGGGGCGCCGCTGGGGTGGCCGCCGGCTGACGCTTGGAGGTCTTGGTGGGAGGTGGCAACACTAAAACAATACAATGAGCAGTTTAAAATAATAATATTATATTTAAAATAATTTTATCAGAAAAAATGACAAAATATTTATGTAAAGTAAATCATTACAAAACCGAAGAAAATTGACTGCAGAGCAGGGTGGGGCTAGTGCCTTAACTCCAACCCCCCCCCCCCCCTCTAACTGGGTACGCCCATGGAGCCACTTGTTCCATGAGTATGACTTTTTTTTTATCGTGCGAAAAATTCCCACGGATATCTCCCCGCCGGAACCGGAGGAGGAGGTTATGTCGGACTCGAACCGACTAAAACGCACGCCATCTGTGGGCCGTCGGTGGTGAGGTTATCGTAGCCATATCCCTCGCATCCCGGCCGACCCAGGGCCATATCTCTCGATCTGGCCCTCTCCCGGTGTGGGGACCACAGAGTCCCCAACGTATGACGAGGTACTTACGTTTCACCGCGGGCGCAGTAGTGGCGTGTAACGCGTCATGCGGCGAGACGGCGTTGCGCGGCGCAGGCGCAGGTACGGGCATGTCGTCACTCGCGCGCGGGTCGAAGTCTGCAATGTACAGGGTCATGGTTAGGGCAATCTTCTAGACATAATATAATACAATAAAACTAACTGTCTGTCTGTCTGTCAATAAAACCCTTTATTCCCATTTTCCACTCCTAGGCTTGCCACCGAGGTGGTATGATATTGTACTTACCACTGTCTGAATCAGAATTGAGTATAAGTCCTTCGAGCTTGGTGCCTACAGAGGGGTTCTTGTTTGACAGCAAATCATTGATGAGTTTTCTGGATAACAAACAAATGTTTTAGTGAGTTTATAGTTGTAGCAGTTAGCAGTTATGTTACTGCTCCACCAGGTCCTTCATTCTGCTAAAGCAAAACCGCAAAAACTATATACATACTTACATACCTACATACACTGCAAAAAATGGCATACAATTTTAGACTTTAAGTCTATAGGCTTAAAGTCAAAAATAAAAGAAAAGAATTTCATTACGCTCTTTCATTCACTCTACAAAAAATTAATTATTAAAAAATAAAAAAACCCGACTGCTGTCTAAAAGATTGAAACAAGCTTGATAGCAGGCGGTACCCATTTGCCAATCATAAACCGAAAGAAATTTAAGGGGTACCGCCTGCTATCAAGCTTGTTTCAATCTTTTAGACAGCAGTCGGGTTTTTTTATTTTTTAATAATTAATTTTATTTTAACCTTTTTAGTTAGGATATGACATCTATATATTTTTGTAATCTCCTTTTAATTCTCTTCATTTTGATACCCTACTCGATAAATTTGAATGAAAAAAAAATTTTGCCAACACATATTTTAGCATCAAAAATCTACCGTATAGTTTTTGTTGGAATTTTATGTACCCTATGACACTCGGGAGATGAATACCTTTCATTTGAGACCCTATTCATCAAAATCCGTCCAGGCGTTAGGCCTGTAGAGGGGAACAAAGAAAACTACATACACACAGACACATACATACATACATACGCGCGAAACACATTACCCTCTCGCTGGCGCAGTCGGGTAAAAATTCATTTTATTTTAGACTTTAACATCATTACTTTAATGTCTAAAATTAAAGTATTTTTTTACAGTGTCCGTGGCGTCACAGTGGTTTTGCTCTAGCAGAATCGAGTCCTTGTAAGAGTTGTACTATTATGGGAGTGGGAGAAAGAGAGTTGAAGAGTGAGAGGTAATTTGTGACTCACCCGGTGCCAAAGCTGTGTTTCCCGTTGTGTTGAGGCGGAGGTGTGTCCAGCAGCAGGTTGTTGTCGTTGCTGGAGTTGAAGGTGTCCGTCGAGTTGTTGGAGAGAGCGTCTACACCTGCAACAGGAGATATACCCAATGAACATAACACAACAACATAAACTCACGTCTATATCCCCGAAGGGTTAAGCAGAGGTGCTAGCACCCACATTTCGCCGTTTATGTTTAGGTCCCAATGTAATAAGGTGGCGAGCCTATTGCCATTAACCGGGCACTTATAAACCACATAACTTCGAAAAGCATCGAAAAGTCATTGGTGTGTGCCATGGTAAAACCTGGGATCGAACCCGAGACCTCGTCTCAGCAGTCCATTACCCATACCACTAGGCTACCGCGGTTATTGCTACCCAATGAATGATAACAATATTACAAAAGAGGGAACGGGTTTACGGGTACAATCACGTTTTATGGTATGACTACAGAGCACCGAGCAAATACTGGTGTTGACATTTAGATTTCCTTTTTTTTATACCACTAAGGTTGTAGACAAGTACACGGCCTACCTGGCCCTCGATTCTGCTAAAGCACAACCACTGTCATACCACAAACACCAACAAAATCCATTTAATTTTAGTCTGTAAACTAATGATTTCAAAGTCTAAAATTAAATGACTTTTTGTAGAGTGAATAGAAAGTGTAATGAAACTCTTTTCATTTAATTTTGCACCTTAATACTATAGCAATAAAGACTAAATTTTAATGCCATTTTTTGCAGTGTTTGTGGTGTGCTTAAGCAGAATCGAAGGCCAGACGGAAAGTGGTTACCGTGGCCTATGGATGAGTGCAACACCAGGGGAGTCACACTCGTGCTGCCGACCCTTTAAGAACAGAGAGATTCTGTGAGCGAAGAAGACAAGCGACAAGCCTTTGGTCTTCCCACTGACAGCATAAAACTTTTCCAGTGAGCTCTGGCTACCCTACTCACCGCCGGAAACACAACACGAGGTTGTTTTACCCGCGGTATTTTGTAGGGCGGAGGTACTTCCTCAGTCGGACTGCCCGCTTGGGACGGAAATACAATAGGAGACTATTTAACATTTCATTCGATTTTGATAGATCGAGGTTGTACCGCTTCCATGGTTCCATAAGCTGTGAGTTCTCGTTTCATGCTCTTCCTTTCTCTTTTTTTACCTGGTCTTCCGCTATACAGGCGTACCATGGGAGCGGTACAGTAGGTATAGAGCGCGCCTATCACTCAGGTCTTTGGCGCCGAGTGTTGGCCGATACTTTCCGATGGTATAGCGCACCTATAGTGATGTTTAATGCATTACCGAAAATATCAATAGATGCACTTATTAATGTAGTTTGTTGTTATGAAGTTTTTTGTTCGATTTGATATGCATGGATAAAATTAAAGCCAAAATACAAAAAAATGGCGTCATTTTGCGGTATTTTTGCGTCATTATTACTACAAATATACGATGTTGTATAAAATTTTGATTTAACATATAGAATTAAATATTACTTGCGAAGTCATTTTGACGGGTATTGTTTTGCTACTGATTGAGGTTGAGCCAGGAGTTCATACTTGTAAGGCGCGCTCTATAGCAATGTATACTCTAAGGACAGTCTCAGCAGAATCGTGGGCCTGTTATCTGTTATGTTGTATTCTTACCTAAGTCAGGCGTCTTGTTCCCGTTCATAGCGCTGAACCCATTCGCCAGGGTGAGCGACGAGATCTGTTTCTCCAGCTCGGGTGGCGGCTTGAACTCTGTGATGTCGGACAGCTTGTTGCGCGCCAGGTACGACGTCAGGTCGTCCTTGTACGTAATCTTTGATAGCTCCTGTAAGTAACACGTTTGAGGCTTATTATTTTTATATTAAGCGCCTTTGCTGCGTTAAGCGGGTGCGGGTCGCGGACGTCCGCGCAGTGCGTCCGCCTGTCCGCCGCGTGCGACGGGTGTCCGCCTCACACAGCGCTGGTCTTGAAATATCATGAACCGCTAAACGCAGCGAAGGCGCTAAAACCTGACAAGTGCGAGTCGGGCTCGCGTTCTGAGGGTTCCAGTACAAAACTGAATTAAGGGATGAACTCATGTTACATAAACACCGAAATGTCTGTTTAATCTGTTACAGCTGTACAGCGTCTGTTACACGCTTATGCAGGCGTCATTCATGCCATCACTGATGAATTGTATGCTGATTATACTGTCGAAATACATGTCACCATCATGTACCCACCAGGCAGGTCGGCAGCTTTCTATCAATAACAGGAGAGTTGTGTGACAAGTTTTCAGTTTGCCTCAAGAAGGTGCCTACTCAAAAAATCGTACCAGCTCCTGGTCTATTAACTTCGGGAAGATGATGAATGATGATGATGATGATGATTATATAATGAAGAATGGTATCTCACCTGTAAACGATTTTTGTACGCGTTCATTTGTATCTCCAGTTTCTTGTTCTGAAGCTGCATTTTCTGCATCTCGATGTATTTGCCGTTGTCGTTCAAGAACCGCCTGGAACGAAATGTAAAGCAATTTGTGTTATTATCGTACTATCAGCTATGAAAGGAACTTCATCCCACGCACGCCCAAGTTGTGGAATGAACTCCCTGCTGTGTTTTCCTAAGCGACTACAATATGGGGTTCTTCAAGAAGGGCAGGTTTCTTCAGGGTCGGCAGCGCGAGTGTGACGCCCCTGGTATTGCATTATGTCCATAGGCCATGGTAACCAACTATCTTTATCTGGTATCTAAAATTGAGAGAATGCCAGACGAAAGCTATAATTGCTCTATATGCCAGACGAAATTGCTATGATTGCTATAGAGCAATTATAGCAATTTCCTCTGGCATTCTCAGATTTTGATTTCGATTCGAAATTTTCGGAAGGGAAGCTGGTGGAAAACAACTTGCCTTTTATAGAAGAGGCACTTTCCACCAGCTTCCCTTTTGAAAATTTCCAAAGGGGAAGCTGGTGCTCGCTCACCTACTTACTACATATTTAAACCAGTAAATCTGTTTAATATTGATGCGCTGGCTGAGGTGTACATATTTAAATCATCAAAAGGTAGATATGTATTCTCAAACCTTAATTTCCATGTACTGTCTTGGCAGCCTTTTCTGCCTTGTGTTTGGATCTAGGAGATTCTAATTTCTCTTCATTCAAATACTTCTTTGGTAAAACATTACCAAGAGTTAAAATATTACCTACGTAATTTGTAAGCTCTGTAATCAAACCGGCAATAAACATGTCAACTGCGGCTAAATTTAAACTTTTTGTGCAAAAACTGTTTGTGAAAAATGTCACATAGTTACCACACAAAGAAAGATGTTCAATACAGAACGAAGAAAAATAAAATAATAAGCTTGAATAGGTACTATAAAATACGGACAGCCTTTGTGGCCTAGCGGTAGTAGGTAAACGCAACTGCTACGCAGGGGGCACGGGTTCTATACCCGCCCAGTGCTAATATTTGTCTACATGAATATGGTCTGGGTATTTCCGTGCTTCGGAGAGCACGTTAAGCCGTCGGTCTCGGTTGCCATACGAACATCTATGATAGTCGTTAGGATTAGTTGGAGCCCTTAAAAGTCCGACTAGTCTAACTACAGAACTTCACGTCGGTCGTGGAGGTCCGATGGCAGTAAGTTCCGCTTTACGGAAAATATCTGGCCTCCCAACCGTCAAGTTGTCGGTTGGGCATACACTTCGATAAGGAATGCCACTTGTCTTCTGCACTAATGGCACAGAAACTCTGTTCTTAAAGGGTCGGCAGCATGAGTGTGACTCCCCTGGTGTTGCACACGTCCATAGGCAACGGTGACCACTTTCCATCATGTGGGCAGACCAACACACGGCTTGTCTGCCATAGTATAAAATTTTGTATCCCTATCTATGGTATAAAACTTCATACCTATATGCCAAGTCGAAAGCTTGCCCAATCGTCAGCGTAATCTCCGAAGCGAGTTTCGAGGATATGAAGACGAAGCACTCGTGCTTCTCCGGGGTCCCATCGTGGCCGTTGACCCCGTTGTTGACGGTGCTGCCACCTTTCGCGATGAAGGAGAAGTACTTCTTGGCGCCCTTGTCGTCAGCGCAGTAGGATATCCGGTGTAAAGGGAACTGGTATAGGATGTTGTTAGATTTTGGTTCCTGGAATGCAGAGAAAATGAGGTTTAAGACTTGTACTTACTGGATTATAATCTATTCTTACTAGCTAACAATGTTCCAAAATAATAGTTAATATTCTACGACATTCTACAAATCGTTTATAGATTTTGCTTGGATAGATACTTTTTTTTTAGTAAATACACATTTATTATCCCGTCCAAAACAATCACAATCAATCAATCAAATTAGCCTATTGCAGTCCACTGCTGGACACTGCTAGACCTCTACCAATATGCGCCACATTTGCCGATCCTCCTTCCGCATCCCGTCCGTCCCAGCCACCCTTCGCAGGTCGTCAGTCCATCTGGCTAGGGGTGTCCCACCTTCCGTTTTCCTTCACGCGGTCTCCACTCTAGGACTCGTCTGCGCCAAAGGCCATCAGTTCCAGATGTGGCCAGCCCACTGCCACTTCAGCTTAATCATTATCTTAGGGTTGTTATGGTCTACTTTGTCAATTTATTTCACGCTATTTGACTTATAGGGCTTTTATGTGAGCAATTGCACTCTGCTCCTGACACCGATAGGAAAGGCATTGACAGGGCCTCGTCCGTCAGACAAATTAAAAGGTGGCTTGCATATGAGGGTGACTTTAGTCTCGGTGTCAGACGCCAAGAAAAGGGGATGAAGTAGTTCTTAAAGTTTAAGTAAAGGCAACCGAGATTGGCTCAGATGACGAAGGATCATATCTCATATTTCTTTGCAGTAACCACCTAAAAAAACATCACAGATTGCCGCATCAGATCAACCAGTCACCTAAACAATGACTCAAATAAACAGAATTCAATGTCACATCCAATTCAACGAAGGCACAAATTCAGTAGGTACCGGTTTGCACAAACCATTTATAAGCCAATCTCGCGTACAATTTCGCACAATTAGAAAGGGTAAACTGTATGTAATCAATGGTAGGTCGTTCGGGTGCAGTCGGGTAAGCTCGGGCGCTTCCGTCGCTTTCACGTCACGGCGCGCGCGCAAGGTCATGAACACTAGTACCTCATCTGTTTATGTTTTTTTTTTATTGACTATGATTGTTTTCTTTATGGGGTGATTAGCCTTTCACACATACATACAAATACTCACGTCTATAGATCCCCGAAGGGGTAGGCAGAGGTGTATTAACACCCACATTTCGCTAACTATGATTTTCGGTCCCATGTAATAGGGGGCAAGCCTATAGCCGTCAAGTGGGTACTTTGTCATGAGCTGTATGTTTACTGTCGGATGGAGAACAGCCCTATCCCTTAATCACCTTCTACGACACCCACCGGAAGAGATGGGGTAGCCCTATTTTACTCCACTTGCCACTTAGCTAATTCCGCTAAGACCGCAGTTCCGCCTGCGTGGTTGTAGACCATCAGATATTTTATTTTTGGTCATAAGAAAGAAAGAAAGAAAGAAAGAAAGAAAGAAAGAAAGAAAGAAAGAAAGAAAGAAGGAAACCATTTATTCATATACCTACGAGATACACAGAATAATAGCAAAAAGCAAATGACGGGGAATACACAAAAACAATAACAAAAAATATAAACTTAATAACTATCCGGCATACATCTCGCAGGCATGCTGAATAGGGCCTGGTTCAGCATATGTCAGACAGGTGCCTGACGCTGGTTTTCAACCAGATCCTTTGTGACCCATAGATGCCAATCAAATAATCAGATATTTAACAAAACAAATAAGTAAAAACAACACATGAAAAAAAACGCCACCCACACACCACGCACACAGCAAGCACAAAACACAAATAAGTATTTCTAAGTTACAAGTAGAGAAGTGAGGAGATAAGTTAGAAGAAGTATGATTAGGATAAGTTGGAAAAGGGCTACATAAAGCATTTGTGGATGATGTAGCACAGAATGAACGTCTAGTAGGAACCTAGACTACTTATCTATACCTCGAGACACCTATCTTGGACCTAATTCGCGAGACAAACGAGGTCCTGGCGCCTGCGGATTGTTTTGTAATACTTGGTGAATTTGAGCTCGTCCACTGCTGTAGCACCCCATGCTAACCTCAAATGACACCCAGGAAACGTGTACTGCAGAATAAAACACATTTTGACCACATTTTAGGTCCAAGATATTATGTCCCGCGGTATAATAATCTATGCTTGGTGAATTTGAGCTCGTCCACCGCAGTAGCATCCCGTGCTATCCTCAAAAGACACCATCAAATTACACAGCGCGTATAGAGTACATTTTAGGTCCAAAACACCTATCTTGGATATTAAATGTGCCTTTCTACTTACTAATTTTGTTATACAAGACGTAAGGTGGATTTTATCGGAGCGGTGAACAGTGGACACGGTCTGATGACGACCCACGTTCCGCAAACACATAAGGAACCCTTAATTTAGGACTTCGCCAACTGAACACTTCCTTCAATTTACTAGTAATGAAATGCTTCGTAGGTTCCTAGTTTTATAGTATTTACTGTGCAGCGAGTATGAACATAACCTTGGTTTAACCCGCGCTACGTATCTTACACCCGTATTCACAAACAACACTTCGCTATGCGTACCACCAAAACTGTGCAAAGAACGACAAATTCTCAGTGCGTTCGTTTTGGCAAGCCTTTTTCTTCATTGATAACACTTAAGTAATACTTCGTTGAGAGAATGCACTGCGTTAGATACTGCTCCGTGATGTTTGTGAATTAATTTTACCAGCCCTATGCGCTCGAGCACACTATGAGACCTCACAGTATCGTTTGTGAATACGGGTGTTAGACCTAAAATGTGCTCAAAATGTGCCCTATACGCGCAGTACACATTTCTTGAGTGTCTTTTGAGTATAGCACGGGATGCTACTGCGGTAGACGAACTCAAATTCACCAAGCATATACTATTACAAAGCAATCCGCGGGCGCCAGAGCCTCGTATGTCTTACGATTTAGGTCCAAGATACGTGGCGCGGGTTATAGAGATTGTCATTGGTCGGACAGGGTGACATTACTGGAGATCGACCAATGAAAATCTATCTATGTCAAGGCTATTGCAACGTTGTTTTGCATTGCAGACTTTGCAGTACATGTTTATCTGTGTTAGAACTCCTGCTGGTTAATGGAACAGGTCTGGCAGACGGCAGTCGCGCCCATTAAAGTCATAGGTATAAACCAAATCAATAGGAAGAGAAGGAGGAAGCTGAGCTCCGAGGTATTCTAAAAGCCTCTGAAGCAATCGGGAACAACGTCAAGTATAATCCGCGCGCGATGAGAATGAGATGGAACCTTGTCATGGGAAATTAAATTAATATCGTCCAGAAATCCAGCTGCACTGAAAACACAAGTTCATCTCGTCAGCTTCCACACGAGTTTGCCGACGCTACGGCTTGCCAGCAGAACACATACGTATCAGTTCCAAAAGGTCGGGTAATAATGTAAGACAACGCGAGAATTTCAATAGCGCGATGTAGTATTGTTTAGTATCGAAGTAGTTCAACTTGCGATCGCAAGATGGCACTATCAACATATGTATTTAATCAATGCCTAATCATTAATTTTCTTTGTGTCGATATAAGTACATTTTTGCTTCATTGTATGACAATAATGGCGGTTAATTACTGATAATATTGACAATTACCGGTGATTGTTCTATTGACACCCATTGACATTTCATGCTTAGTAAGCTGTTATTACGTGTTTACCGAACAATAGCCGATACCCGTGGGTTCACTCGCGTTTTAAAGTTCGACCTTCGACTTACTTCACCTTATTTTTAACGTGTCGTTTCTCGGTGGAGTAGAATAGTGCCACCCCATCTTTTCCTGCGGGTGTCGTAGAAGGCGACTAAGGGATATCTAGGGTTGTTCTCCATCTGACAGTGAACATACAGCTCATGAATAACTGCCCGCTTGACGGTGAAGAAGCATCGGCGCCTTAGAGTATACATTATAATAATAATGTAATGTACATTATAATAGTAATGTACCTATACTCTAAGATCGGCGCAGAAGATAAGTAGGACAAGCCTTTGGTCTTCCTATTGAGAGCACGAAACCTAACCTAACCTTTTTCTGCTCACAGTTTTAGAGTCTAACTTAAAGGCTATTGGCAAATTTAAATTTAATGTCATAACAAAATAATTACAAGCGACCTGCGCAATTGCAATTAAATATTACAGTCAATGATCGTAGCCATGTTTTGTTTTAATATTAAACAATCGCCTGCGCAAGGCGGCCATTAGAAACCCGAGATTTAAAACATTAAAGGATTATACAATCGTATGTAATTTTGTTATATAATGACAACGGGCAAAGACATAGTATGTCACTTGTATTAATACATAATGTATAGAGGGCCTTACTAACATGCTTGAGTACCTAAGACTGTCTTTTCACCAGAGATGTGCTAACGGAAACTGACAAAAACTGACGGAACCTGGTTACCGTGGTCTATGGAAGTGTACAACACCAGAGGAGTCACACTTGTGCTGCCGAGCCTGTAGGAACGGAAAGTTTCTGCGCCGTCAGTGCAGAAGAAAAAAGCAGGACAAGCCTTCGGTCTTCCCACTGACAGCACAAAAGCTCTGGCTACCCTCCTCATCACCGGGAACACAATACGAGGTTATTATTCTACTTCTTCATCTTAGCGTTAATCCCAGTCGCATCAGCCCCTCTAGACAAGTGGCAATTCGTTACTCGGCGTATGATGGAATAGAATGCCCAATGTATAGGATTTGACGTATATGACAGGCGTCAACGAATGTCAAAAACGTCAAATCACATACATTTGTCATTCTATTCCATGATACGCTGAGCAACGAATTGCCACTTGTCTAGGAGGGCAAAAGTTTTCACCTCGGAGTTCGGGGTCCAGTTCACCAGTCTAACTGTGGATTTGGCTGAACTGACTTTCACAACCCAATAGCGATATCGAAGCAATGCAGCTTGACCCGTTGTTGAACTTTTTGGGCTCCAACTACCCGTAACGACTGCCATAGATGTTCTTATTGGCCACCGGGCCCGATGGCTTAACGTGCTCTCCGAGCCACGACCAGACCAATGCAAATACCCATACAAATATTTGCACTGAACGGGGATCGAACCCGCGCCTCCTGCGTAGCAGCCGCGTTCACTAGCGCCACGCCACAGAGGCTGTCAATTTCACCACCTTCCCAATAAACTTAAAGTAGGTAAGACAAAAAAAATCTAATACAGCTCAGGCGGGAGTCGACCCCGCGATCTTTCTCTTACTTCTTCAATCTTCTTCTTCGAGTCCCGTCTGAGCCGTATTCGCTTTTTCTATCTTAATCGATTTCTCTCCTTAACTTCATAATATATGTATTAAATTTAAATAAAAGTAAGAACTTCCGATCATAATTTACAAAAAATATCTAAAATAAGACATAAGCGGGCATTAACAAAATATATAGATGTCGGTATCTGTTGAAGCGTTAAAGCGCCTGACGGATTATTCTCGCAACTAGTGGAGCCAGAGCATACACGACTTATGCAATACGCAGGTGCTGCGTCCTGTCGGTAGTTTTAATTATCCTATTGTAATTTTATAAATTTAATTTTAATGACTGTTGAGCTTTCGCACGATAAAGAAGTCTTATTAGCATTTCCGAATTTTATTTATCCCGAAATTAAATCCAATTTCGTACATGGTCCTAACGAACCGGATATTCTGGAAGATTAGCGGAAGTGGATATAGCAAAATAAGGAATAAGAAATATAAGGATTAAGGATTGCTAAGGATCTGAACCAGAGGATTAAGTTCAAGAAAGACGAAGTTCGTGGTGTAAAGCAATTATTTATTATAATTTAATATCTTCACCCAACACTCAGGTAACATATTATCTAATTATAGCTTACCATTAAACGTACAGTGTTAGAGTAAAATCATCAGGTACCTACTTACATTGTAATTAGTATTTTTTTCATCAGCATTTAATATTTAGTATAAATCATACTTAATATAGTATAGTTAGCTAATTTGCTACATATTTGTCTAAATTTATATAACGCTGCAACTAATTCACATCATTAACTGTGATTGTTAATAGGTAGCTAGGTATCTTGACACAGGTGGTACATTCGAGTGTTCGATATTAATAATTGCAAGTCATTCATTTTCAATCAATTTAATATAGTTATTAGTTCAGGATTTATTATTGTATTCATTAAAATATATATGTAATAAATGTATTATTGGAAAGTAAAAAGATCTACAAATTAATTTAATATAGGTAGTCTTTTATAATATTGTGTAATTTTATAGTAAATTAATACAAGTAGTACTATAGGTATATTGTAAGTCCTAAGTACCTACATATACCCTTGTCAATTAAATAAGAGGAATCATATTGCTAGAAAAGTAACTTTCTGTAAGCTTTAGTCAAGTGTAGGTATTCATCGAAAACTTTATGGTTCCGGTAATATAAGCATTAGTTGTTAATTGTATCATTGTATCAATTCTAGGTTGACGACACCTGCTTCCCAGTATGGCCGAGGAAAAGGAGTTAGTTAAAACGCGAGGTAGCTACAAGGGTCGATTGACGACCTTCGTTCACTTCCTGAACTCACTTCAGGACAAAGAGTTGTCAAGTTGCGATGTTTCGGAACTACAGTTACGTATGGATAAGCTTGAGTCGGTGTATGAGCGATACGATGAGGTACAGTTGCGCCTAGAATGTCTTGTTGAGGATGTAAAATTGCAATATGCTGAACGTTCTGACTTCGAGTCTATTTATTACAAGTCCTTGTCCAGAGCGCAAAGTATGCTTGTTAGTTTTAATACCGAGAATAAATCGATGCAGAGTTGTAAAAGCACTCGTACTGGTATGAACACACGAGTCAAATTACCTACCATTCAGTTACCTAAGTTTAGCGGATCATATGATAATTGGTTAGAGTTTCGTGACACCTATACTAGCCTGATTCACTTTAATGATGACATTGATGTAGTTAGCAAATTCCACTACTTAAGAGCATCTCTTGAGGGTACTGCTGCCGTGGTTATAAAAAGCATTGAGTTTTCGTCGAGTAATTACGCCGTAGCCTGGAGTTTATTGTGTGATCGATTTGACAACAAACGACTATTAGTAACTAATCACGTAAATTCGTTATTAAATATTGAGTCTATTCATAAGGAGTCTTCTGTTGCATTGAAGAATTTAATCGATAAATTAAATAAAGACTTGCGAGCTTTGACATCGTTAGGAGAACCTGTCAACCAGTGGGATACACTTTTAATTTGTATTATCACTCCGAAGGTTGATCAAAAAACCTTTCGTGAGTGGGAGGAATACAAAGGCAGGTTAGACAAGGACAGCCCGATTACGTTTGCTGTATTTCTACAGTTCTTACGTGGCCGAGCCGATCTCATAGAAACCTTAGAGTCCTCACGTCAACATTATTCACAGACATCTAAATCAGACCCTAAGTTAAAGTCTATGATAGCCACGCAGTCTTCTAGCAGTTCTTCTACTCATTCGGTTCCGAAAGTATGTCCTAAATGCAATAGTCTCGATCACACATTGAACAATTGTCAACAGTTTCTCGCATTAAACACTGACGCTCGTATCAAGTTACTACCTAGCTATAAAGTGTGCTACAATTGTCTTCACTCGGGTCACTACGCTAACAAGTGTAAAAAACCGGGTTGTCAACACTGCAAACGTAGACATCACACACTTATTCACACAAATAATAATACATGCACTATTCCGAATACACATATAGATGATTCTCCTCCTGAAACGACTACTAACTTTCATCCATCTGTTCCGTCTGCCAATACGACCTCAGCTAACGTAGCTTTATCAGCTACCATTGCGTCTGTCCGTGGTCATAAGCAGCGAGATGTGTTGTTGTCTACTGCCTTGATCAAACTGCGCGACCATAATAACGGTGTCCATTTCGTTCGCGCCATTCTAGACAGTGCGAGCACGTCGTCATTCATAACAGATCGGTTATGCAAAAGACTAAATTTACTAACTAGCCCGGTAAGTAAATCTATACTTGGCATAAACAATGTCACGTCGCGCGTAGGCAAAGTATGTCGAGTCAAACTGACGTCATTACAAGACGACTTTGATTTCGAACTCAATTGTTTTGTTTTGCCATATATTACGAGCAACGTACCGTGCCGAGAAATAAATATTAGTGATTTTGAACTACCCTCGAATATCACTTTAGCTGATCCCAAGTTTTACAAGCCTGGAGATATTGATATTCTCATAGGTGCTGATCTGTTTTGGGATTTGTTGGGATCTCAAAGAATAAAGTTAGGTACTGGGAAGCCAGTATTGTGTGAAACCCGTTTAGGATGGATAGTTTCTGGCCCAGTTACGCAGAACTATTCATCACTACCCTCGCATGATTTAAAATGTAATGTTTCTATCGATAATCATGACGAGTGGGTAAATCATAAGGCTGCACACTGTTTACATTATTTAGTACCTAAATGGAAACGTAAACGTCGACGCGAGTATCGTTCAATGACGTTCAGTGTTTAGGATCGGAGACACTACCAGAGGTTCGAACTAATGTACCTAGTTTTAAGAGCGGTCATTATGAATGATATACGTTACCCGTTGTCATACGTTTTGTTAGCCTATGTTTTTTAGATTTATTATTTCCAGTAGGAAAACCTATTCTATAACTGAATATTTATCTATTTATTTATTTACAGTCCACATAATCATTAAACTTTAAACCTAGGATCAAGTAACAAACCTATTATTTAATTTTGGGCAAATCTTGCTATTATAAATGTGTCAGGTACTATCGTATGAAGGGTAAGGTGGTAGCCCCGATGATGGGCAACTTACCACGTGAGTGTCTCTGTCCCGGTTATCCCGTTGAGACTACGGGCGTTGATTACGCAGGCCCTATTATGTGTGCTAATTATGATGCAGGCTAGTAAAGGTGTAAATCGCCAATTTCATTTGTTGTACATCCAAGGCTATCCATTTAGAGCTTGCGGGTGATTTTTGCTAGCTTTGTATCGATTTATATCTTGAGGAGGCAAACCCGTTGATATTTTTTGGCCAACGGTACCTCATTTGTCGGTGTTTGTAACGAAATTCATAAGTTTTACCTCGAATAGTTTGTCCTTGAGTGAGTGCACGGCGAATGATGGTATTCGGTTTCATTTATACCCCGCATACACCCCGCATTTGGTGGTCACTGGGAAGCAGGTGTAAAGTCAAAAAAGTACCACCTACAAAGAGTGTTGGGAAATTGTAACATTAGGTTTGAAGAGCTTTACACCACACTGACGAAGATTGAAGCCATTTAGACTCTCGTGCACTGACGCCGTTATTCTCGGATCCAGCAGATCACACTTCGCCAACTTAAGCCAGGTCACTTCCTCATTGGACGCTCCGTTACTTCTCGACCGCAGCCTGACTATCTATCTCGTTCCCAACGGATAGGACAACTCCGGCAATATTTGGTACAGATGGAGCAACGAATTATGTTGCAGAATTGCAGGTGCGGACCAATGGCGTTCAGAAAAGGACTCGTTGAAGCTGAACACATCTGCTGGAGTCATCCGGCGAGCATTCAACAGGATCTGTCCGTCGGAGTCTGGTTGAAACCGTTGTTTCAACGCCCGGGGGCATGTTGAAGCGTTAAAGCGCCTGACGGATTATTCTCGCAACTAGTGGAGCCAGAGCATACACGACTTATGCAATACGCAGGTGCTGCGTCCTGTCGGTAGTTTTAATTATCCTATTGTAATTTTATAAATTTAATTTTAATGACTGTTGAGCTTTCGCACGATAAAGAAGTCTTATTAGCATTTCCGAATTTTATTTATCCCGAAATTAAATCCAATTTCGTACAGTATCATGTCATAGAAGCTTAAGTTTCCTGTTTAATTCTGTTCAGATTACGATCAATGCAAGGCTTGTGTCTACTTCCTTTAATTAAGCAAATTAAAAAGAAAGTTACATATAGGTAGGTACACCCAGCGGTACGGCATGCAGTGCCCCCGCCAAAATGAGTTATTAGGTATTTCTGCCAGACTACGGTCTAGTCATAGTCTCCATGATGGGCGTACCCAATGGGCAAGTGGGGCGTCAAGTTTAAACACATTTTAACATTTTTAAATATGAAAAACTGCACTGGCAATAAAATAAATATAACAATATAAACAATACTACTTGTTGAAAAGTGAAATCAAAGAGAATTATAGATGTTACGTGCTCGCGGTAAATTATTCGTTCGCTTATATCACGCCGCTTTAAAAGTAAAAGTGCTTGTCTATGCCTATGAGGAGTAGTTTTACTATAAAATCGATTTTATGGTCGCTAGGCTTCATGGGAATGTCGGTACACCAATGATTCATACGTTATTGGACACAGGTAATTAAGATATTGAGTAATCGATGTGAGACAAAAAAATTGGTAAGACAAATACGTAAATTTCGTTGATAAATTACTTTTATCTACACTAGGTACTAGATTGGCGCTTTTGGATTGACCCAAGACGATTTGGTTCGAGTCCGAATAACCATCCTCGCCGACTCCGGCAGGAGGAGGGATATCCGAAAGGATTTCCGCGCCATAAAAATACTAATAGATTGTGCAGATTGAGAAACATTGGAACCAGCCCAAAGGAAGAGATATAATCAATATTTGGTGGAACAATAATAGACCAAGTTAGTACCCAGACAACCAGAATAGAACTTATCATTCAACAACATCCATGCATTAGTCCCGGTCTCATAGGAGGACTTCACCTCGGAGTCCGGGGTTCGCTTTTCCAGCATAACAGCGGGCTGAACTTTAACATTTTCCGTGAAGCGATTGCCACCAATTGGTATTTAAGTTCTGTAGTTAGACCAGTTATCGATCTTTTTAGAGCTCCAACTACCATAAAGACTACCTCAGATGTTCAACCAGGACCGACGATGGCTTAATCTGCTCCTCCGCGGCACGGAGGTGTCTCAATGTCTTAAGAACATCTCAATGTCAAGTGTTGTTTAACCTTGCAAGGTGTGAATCTTTATTTGATTTTTATTTGAACATTTTACAGAGCATTTACATTATTAAACACACGTTTACACACACTTATAATTATCAGAAATATGCTAATATCACATCATAGTGTTAGCTCGACATTTCACTTTAGGGGTTACGTCCTTATTTCTCAAAGTAGAGCCCGAAGGCTCTGTGTTATGTTATGGGATAAGTAGTAAAAGTAGTGCCATTCCCTCTGTGCTTGCCCCTTTTTGTAAAATATTGCTTTACATGGTGTAAGAATCAGTTTTCTATATGATAAAGAATAAAGTTTCTAGTAGGTAAGTTGTGTGTGAAACCAAGTAGAGATTTAGAACTATTCGGTGAACAGGTCGAAGCAAGTAAGGTTTGGTGGATACTTATCTTTTAAGTTTGAGTTTTTGAAACAAACTGACCTGTATCGCAACTCCATCGACGGATATCGTGATCTCCACCTTCTTGCACTTGGCGCCGTCTTTCGCCTCCGATTTCTTCAGCTGTTGTGTGAACTGTAGTTTCTTGATGGCATCCTTCACGACTTCGATGCCTTTGGGCAGCTCCACTTGCGTGCAGCCGAGGAACTGGAAGGAGAAATGAAAGAAATGAATCAGTCTGTTTGAAATAACATTGTTCAGAGCGAAACGATGGCTTAAAGTTCCCTAGACTATTGTAGGAATACAGGGTATTATTTCTAGTTTTCCTTCTCTCGCAGTGTTATCGTCTGCGTTTATTTTATAGTCTCCTCTTACGACACACTCACCATAGAGTAAATGTAAATCTGACCATAGATATCCAAGAGAAGTGTCAAATATCACTCTCTTATAAACTTATAGCACCCTCTAGCGAAAACTAGAAACAACTTTGAAGAGGAGCCATCCTGAATCGCGCTATAGAATTATTTTCACTGTAGAATTAACCTCAAATTGTGTTTTGTAAAGAAACCATGAGTGGAGGTCAAGGTCAATTCATGTGTTATGTGTATAATGTGTGTGTGTATGTATTATTATGTAAGTGTACTGTTTCTAAGGTTGAACTTTAGGCGGCGGTGTGTAAGATTGGTAGTTTATAATTGCAGTATTTAGATGTAATAGATAAATTAATGGAAACGGTCAAGGGTGGGCCGTGCGAACTGTGGCCCAATCAATATTAATTGTTTATGGTAGGTCTTTTAGTTTTTAAGTTTTCGTAATAAACGCGATGCTTACTGTAAAACTACGGTTGTGAGGGCAGGCAGGAGAAGGAATTGGAGGGTGAAAAGTTAGATTTACAAAATTTGTAATTTGAGAAATCAGTACTCAGGGCTCAGTTAGTTTAAAAGTATGTAATAGGGGAGGAGGGAGTTACTATAATGGTCCAAACAAATTTATATTTCCCAGTCATTTCTGACAAGCTGAGTCCAGGCTCGTAAGTTTCCGAGGGGACTATCTCGAAGATGGCCCTGGGTTAACTTAACCTGGGTGAGAGTGAGACGGATATGCTTTAAGCATTCTCATACCCGGGCATGCAGCTGTAAACCCAAGAGGGTGTGAATATTTAGTTGGTCGGAGTCCGACATAATTAGCTCTATCCGAGGGGATTTCCGCGGGAAAAAGACTCGCAGACGTTGTAATGGAAAAACAAATATGATACAGTTGGCCATAGGGCATAGAAGAGCTGTATCATAATGTAATTTTTAAAATTATTTTGGTAGTTTATGCGTGAAGACAGTCATTTAAGTTTTGTTTTTAAGTTTTTAATTTTAACATTTTCAGTATGAGAGTGAATAAAACGTATTTTCTTTCTTTTTCGGCTTCAAATTAACACGAGTAGTACCGCCCTCTGTTTCCGCACCTGTTGCGGTTTCCGTTAGCACTGCGGTTTGAACCCGCATATCCACCGGAAGATCGCTACCGATAAGTAACTGTTTTTTTGGAACAGACCTTTACACCATTACATACACATAACAGTCACGCCTCTTTCTAATTGGGGTAGGCAGAGAGTACCTATACCTGTTTAAATTTACTACACCTTTTCTAGTTTCATAAAATTGTTAAATCTGTTTAGTTTTAATACTAGTACTGATTTTGAAAGTGTAGGTAACACTCACCGGGATATTTATTTAGAGCATTCCTTCTGTAAGGGAAAGATCGCAGGTTCGAGTCCCGTCTAAGCTGTATTAGATTTTTTTGGATTAGAGCTCCTCCGCAGCCGTAGCATCCCATGCTATCCTCAAAAGACACTCAAAAAACGTGTAGGTACTGCGCGTATAGAGCACAACTGGACTGCGTTATGTAAGAACGAATTAAACGACAAAATCGAAAAAAAAAAGTTATGAATGTAGTTCGATTATAGGCATGATAAACTATATATCCAGTTACTTTTATGTTCAAAAATTACTCTTATGGCCTTACAATAAGGGGGTGAATTAAGTGACATACTGAAATTTGTTAGAATTTGCGCAGACATTCGTTATGTATTAAAGGATTATGCATCAAAGTAACGGTTACAGATAGTTTTTCAAATTGCATAAACGAATTAAATACGCCCACATTGAAGATAATTCGGTTTTGCCTCTTGATTCAACTACTATTAAACCGCAGTATCGAATTAACCACCAAAAATGGTACTTAATTCGTTAATCCATATCACCGCAGGCGCGTTTATTAATTGTTATAGAATGAAGCGCCAGCTTCTGGCGTTTGCCAGCACAAGAAGTAGGCTCCACTTTACGCAAACATATATTATAACTTTAAATCTAGACTCAAAAGTCAAAGAACTCATCCTGTGGTCAGACTCCTGTGGTGGCCAAAATCGTAATATCAAGTTAACTTTACTACTATTTGCAGTGCTCGAAGAAAATAACAACCTAGAGAAAATTACCCTCCGATTATGGTTCCTGGGCATAGCTTTTTAGAAAATGATAGCGAGTTTAGTGATATCGAATCAGCCTTAAAAACACATACCCGGCTATGTCGATAACTTTGGTTTTTTGTCGGATAACCTCGTTACGAATTCTATCCTTCAAAGAAACTCCAAGCATAGCTCGCTCCATAGCCCGCTGCGCGACTTTTAGGTCACGGACTAACCCCACTGTCAGTGGCCACGTTTCGGCACCGTAGGTCATAACAGGCAGGACGCACTGGTCGAAAACCTTTGTTTTGAGGCATTGCGGCAGGGGGGAGGAGAAGACCCGGCGCAATTTGCCAAATGCTGCCCACCCTAGTTGGATTCTTCTGGCTACTTCTTTCTCGAAGTTGTTTTTACTGAGCTGGATAACTTGCCCCAGGTAGATATATTTTTGAACAACTTCGAGTGTCGCCCCTTCGATGGCAATCGGTCTCGGTACAACATGTTCGTTGGTCATAATCTTGGTTTTATCCAAGTTTACACCGAGGCCGACGTGTCGAGAAGCTCCATTCAGGCTGTGCAGCATTTCGTCCAGTTGTTCCAGCGACTCCGCAACTATGACGATGTCGTCAGCGAATCGAAGGTGCGAGATGTACTCACCGTTGATGTTGATGCCCCGCCCAGTCCAATCCAGAGTCTTGAAGACGTCCTCCAATGCGTTGGTGAATAGTTTGGGAGATATAACATCTCCCTGTCTCACTCCACGCTGGAGGCTAATGGGTTTCGTCTTCTGGTCTTGGAGCTGGACGGACATTGTGGCAGTGTCATACAAGCATCTCAGCACCTCGATGTATCGCCAATCGACACGGCACCGCTGCAGGGCATCCAGCACAGCCCAGGTTTCGATAGAGTCGAAGGCTTTTTCGTAGTCCACAAACGCCATACACAGCGGCTGGTTGTACTCCTGCGTCTTTTCTACAATCTGCCTAACAGTATGGATGTGGTCCACGGTACTATAGCCTTTTCGAAACCCGGCTTGCTCAGGTGGCTGGAACTCGTCGAGCTTAGCCGCGAGGCGATTTGTGACGACTCTCGAGAACAGCTTGTAGACATGACTCAGGAGTGAGATGGGCCTATAATTCTTCAGCAAGGTCTTATCGCCTTTTTTGAAGAACAGTACCACCGCACTCCCGCTCCATGCCCTAGGTGTTAGCCCTTGCTGGATGACGGAACTAAAGAGACTTGCTAGCTCTTTCAGGATTGGAGCGCCACCTTCTTTCAGCAGCTCAGTAGTAATTCCGTCATCACCAGGGCACCTGTTGTTCTTCAGTTGCCTGAGAGCCGCCCCCACCTCGCACTGCTTTTAATTCTAAAGTCTAATTTATTTCATCCAAAACTAATCGCAATAAAGTATTAAGTGACAATTATGTCGTATAGTACGTTATTGATAAATTAAATTGGCCTAAATATGGTTATTATGCATTAACAAATTAAGCGGAAAACTGGCTCTAACTCCAATGGTTTATTATATAGCCTCATTTTTTTTTACTTATGTAATCTCATACAGATTTCATATCTTCAGAATAAAAATCATACGCTAAACATAATAAATGTATGCACAGCGACAGTTTTAACTTGGAAATCTTTGAAGCTCATTTTCTCAGTTTTGTCTAAGTGGCGCATAATCGTTTCTTACATAACGCAGTCCTAACTAATCTATGGTTAGTGGATTTGAGCTTCTTCACCGCAGCAGACGGCGTGTTATTCTTAAAAGACACCCAAAAAACCCATACCTACCGACCATATTTGTACATTTTAGGTTCAAGATATGAGGCACGGTCTATACTGATGTTTTGAAACGCATTTAACTTAATAATATTGTTTCAACTAGTCTGTGAGTGCGCGCTACGCCCCCTAGCGAGACATCTGTCGCAGATACGGTCCACGTGCACTGATAACGTATCAGTAAGCTTCCTGATAGCATTGTTTATATTCTGCAGCCTCTGACGCTGTGCAGAGGAATGCAATGATACATAACAGCTAGGTTTTAAATGAAATAACATGTTGTACAAAGCAAGTAACATCACCATAGGCAGGAATTATAAGTAACTAGCTTTTGCCCGCGGCTCCGCCCGCGTGGATGTCGGTTATCGCGACCAAACATAGCCTATGTCCTTTCTCAAGGTCTAATCTACCCTTATACCAAATTTCATCTAAATCGGTTCAGTGGTTGGACAGACAGACAGAGTTACTTTCACATTTATAATATTAGTATGGATTTTGAAGATGCGTTGTGTGGAATATACGAGTATCTTGGACCTAAAGTGTGCTCAAAAAGTTCTCTATACGCTCAGTAAACGTTTCTTGGGTGTCTTTTGAGGATAGCACGGGGTACTACTGCGGTGGACGAGCTCAAATTCACCAAGCATATAGATTATTACAAAACAATCCGCAGGCGCCAGGGCCTCGTTTGTATCGCGATTAAGGTCCAAGATACGTGTCCCGAGGTATATAAACACAGAGGGGCACATCACAACCTGAGCAAAAAAAAGACGTGTGGCACTCGGGGACTGCCGCGGTAAAGCTATTGCATAGCATTTTTTATCAACTTATGCAATTATAATTACTTACGTTAAGCGGAGCTACTTCGGAGCAGCTCGGCTCGATTCGTGCGAGCTTCGGGGTGTTAGGTTTTTTTCGTTACGGAATTTCTGGATTCGGTCTCCACGCTCAAGGCCCGCGATAGAAGCTATGCAATAGCTTAAAAACATGATACCCACGGTTACATTCTATCATTGCACCTCTCGCCACAGGCAGGGAATTAATCCTCACACATTGCGACAGGAAACGGTGCGCACTGTGCGCTATGAAAGGAACTTCATCCCACGCACACTCAAGCTGTAGAATGAACTCCCTGCGGTGGTTTTCCCAAGCGACTACAATATGGGGTTCTTCAAGAAGGGAATTAGGTTTCTTCAAGGACAGCAGCACAAGTATAACGCCCCTGGTGTTGCATACGTCCATAGGCCACGGTAGTCGCTTTCCATCGGGTGGGCCCTGTGCTTGTCTGCCCCAATAATCAGAGGACCGGGATCAAAATCCAACGGGGGTAAAACCGCGGGCATCAGCTAGTAAATAGTATTTGTAATGATACTGTACCTACCTTAACTGGGTAAGCAACGTGTCCTTTGACAAGCGCGTCGGGCGCGTGTAACCAGTTTCTGCCATTGGGTGCCCCATTGGCCTTGCCCTTCCCCTGCCAAAACAGCAGGGTTGACATTCTGGAACAAACAGAAAGGATATGTTAAAAATATCAATATGGCGATAAACTATGGCCTCTGTGGTGTAGAGGTAGAACGATCCACTGCTGTGTAGGGTCGCAGGTCCTTGCGTCGTGTTCCCGGCGGTGAGTAGGGTAGCCAGAGCTCACTGGAGAGGTTTTGTGCTGTCAGTGGTAAGACTAAAGGGTTGTCCTACTTCTGCACAGACGGCACAGAATCTCTCTGTTCTTACAAGGTTGGCAGCACGAGTGTGACTCCCGTGGTGTTGCACTCGTTTATAAGCCATGGTAACTAATTTCCATCACGTGGGCCGTGTGCTTGTCTGTGACCTAAGTAGTATACTTAATAAAAAAGTGCAAATATTTGTATGCATGATTATGTATTGGTCTGGATATTACAGTGCCTCGTAGAGCACATCTATGGCAGTCGTTATATAGGGGATATCAGTGAAATAGCCCATTCAGAAGGGCGGATCACGGATCACCCACCCGATCAACGGCTTCCCCACTGCCAGAAGTAGATCTTGACAGCAGAAGAGGATAGCAGGAGCAGAAGGGGAAGATCTTCTTAGCAGGAGATCTCGAACTGGAGCTCTTATTTACACTTCATCAGTCAAAGCGACACGCGCAAAACGCATCGCCATCTTGGGCTGATTTTTAAGGTTATAACGATTGCAAAATATATATTTATTATAATTTTATTATACTAATCCACGATTAAATGGCCAGAATCGATAATAAATGCATTTATTATAATTCGATATAGCAGCTATAGTAGATTTATTATTAAATAAATATATTTTTGCCATAAATAATTGATTGTGTATGTTACAGTTAAAACTTGTAATCAGTCAAAAGTTTCTCTTTTGATGGAAATTAAGTATAGCCAGAAATAGTTGTGCTCAATGAGTGCTCACTTAGATTAGGTTTTTTTACAGAAACTTTAACCACCGTGGTTATTTTTTATGTACATCCAGATTGCCGAATCTTTCGCCATGGTAGATACTCTGTAAGGTAATTTTTCGGAACTAAATCATAACTAAGGACTAAATTTCCAAGCATTAACCCAATACTTCGGTTCGCAATTTCAGTGCTCCGAGTTCGAAAAACATTCGAATTCGTGTGTATACGTATCGACAGAACGGAGCATTGCGATTGGCCGGCTTCACTCATACACAGGTGCAGAGTGGACAGGCGGCCAATCGCAATGATCCGTTCTGTTTATACTTTTACGTTATGAATTCTAATATTTCTGCTTTCTTCGAATTTTCGAATGCTCGGGGCACAGATGTCCGTTTTATGATAAGTTTGATAAGTCATAACTACTTGTGGCAGTTGATTAAGCGAGGAAAAAGCGAAATCATGTTCAGGCGGGACTCGAACCCGCGATCTTCCACTTACAGGGGGAATGCCCTGACCACTGAGCCACCGAGCTTTGCCCGAACCTGATCCAAATTTTCCCATACTTCTTGGGGCGATGGTTGGAGCAATCTACCGATACTCGTTCGAACTATCGCAACCAATGAATGATGTTACAATCATTTTTAAACATTGATTTTTGATTACTCCGCCCAAACAATTGACTTGCTTTAAAATTTCATTAAATTACTTGTCGGCTGTCAAAAACTGGGCTAGTGTCTTCTAGGTAATAGTACATTTGACTAATTTTAATCTTTGACCGTAACATATACAAGGAAATCTCACTAGATTCCACACAATAATATGTAAGGTATTTTAGCTATGCTGTTATGAGCCAATGGACCGATTCATTCAATGCTAATTGTGCAATCGTTAATTATCATATAATATTATAAATATTTGCACTCATAACATGATAGAGATGCCGGCTGCTAGTATTTAGAGACACTATGCAACTTAAATAAACATTGTAGGTAATTGAAACACCACTCACTGATTAATCTCGAAATGTAGAAACTATAACACCTACAAACTTGAAATTTGGCAGGTAGGTTCCTTATAGGGTGTAGACATTCGCAAAGAACGGATTTTAAGAAATTCCACCCCTAAGGGGGGACTAACCCACGTGTACGAAGTCGCAAGCAGCCGCTTGTATGTTTATAAATAGACCAAAAACAAAAACACTGGTGAAATCAGATCTAAAGGCATACTATACAATCAATATAATTCTGTATAACGATATATCTATTGCATGTGTATCACGCTATAATTATTGTAATGAGATCCTGTGTACATGATATGATTGCCATTAAAATTATGTAGGAAATAGTGGAAAACATATCAATAATCATTCTATAAGAAATAAATATTATGAACGATGAATAAAAAATCCGAACGGAATGGTCCACGTTGTGCACTTTTTTCGTGCTGAAATCCCCACGGATATCACTCCCGTCGTCGGTCATCGGAGGTGGCTGGACTCAGACCGATTAAAACTGCACGACACGGCGGCGCGCCAAGGTATAGACAGTAACCTAAATACGTAGTTCTATTAATTATTCTGTGCCTAAATATCGAAGTATTGCAACTAGACCAGTTGTTGCCGTTGTTGGACTATTTTTTAGGGCTCCAACTTCCCATAACGACTCCCGGGTGCTTTTTACATTTCCTTTCTTTATAATGCCTTCGATCTGATTGACACCGACAAAGAATAAAGTAGGTAAAGTCTGTAGGTATATAATTATGCTTCAACCTTGACTGATCGTGTCTACTGATGTGATCTGACAGAAATAATTAATTTAAGTACTGCACGGCCGTGTGGCATCATCACGACATTAATGCGAGATGAACTGTATTGTAATAAATTAGTGGATGACTTAAAACGATAAAAGAGTGGAAGGAACTGCCCCCCTAGACAAGTGGTAATTCGTAAGCCGTCGTATTGAATGGTATATGTATGAGATTTGACATATAATGACAGTTTGTCAACGTATGTCATAAGTAACATAAATTAAAATAATTAATAAATATAATTATATACCTATAGTAAAATAATAAATGTAATTAAAAGACATGTCTACTACTGACAACTGTCGGTATGTAGTGTTATAATAGCGGAGTTATTGTTAACAGTTAGGTGAATCTACTCACATCATAGATCATCATAAATATAAACAAAATCAAATAAAATAAATAAAAATACGACCAAATACTAAGGTAATTTATTAGAACCGAGTATGACAAAATCTTCCTCTCTCCAAACATTGTGCTGTGCCCGACAGGGTCCGTAATTGTAACCTAATTGCTTACATGAACAACTGTACTGCACCTCTAGACAAGTGGCAGCAATTCGTTGCTCGGCGTATGATGGAATAGAATGCCAAATGTATGGGATTTGACGTATATGACAGGCGTCAACGATTGTCAAAAACGTCAAATCCTATACATTTGTCATTCTATTCCATCATACGAATTGCCACTTGTCTAGGGGGCTGTACTAACTACATTTTGGAATGCAATAAATGTATTGAGTATTGAGTATTAAACGTCAAATGCCATACATTTGCCGTTCTATTAAATAATACCTACATCGGTCAATGAAAGCCAATTGTCTAAGGGGGCTGGCCAAAGGCTTGACCTGCACTGGCAGCACAGAAACTCTTTTTTCTTACAGGGTTGGCAGCATAAGTGTGACTCTCCTGGTGTGGCACACGTCCATAGGCCAGAGTAACCACTTTTTTTTAATATAGGACACGTCAATTTGACTTCGCCTCGCCTGATGGTAAGCTGAAGGCAAAGTCTCTGAAAAGAGGGTCACCATTACAGATACGTATCATGTTACAATGGTGGCACTCAGCTTGACGGCCTCATCAGATGCTTTTTCACGCCCCGCTTAAAAGACCCGGGACTGTAGGAGGAGGGAAACACGTGAACTGGTAAGGAATTCCAAGATTAATGGTGCGGCAGAAGGAGTCGCCGAACCGCTTGGTTCTTGATGGAATATTCTGCACCGTATGCGAGTGGCATCTACCATCACTTTTCAGCAGGTGGGCCGTCTGCTTTTCCTCCTAATTGGTAATAAAAAACTAGCTTCATATCAGTATTGTACATCCTGGGATCGAAGCCGAAATTACCATTGCAGTTTTTTATTTGCTATTGTTATCTAAAAATAGAATTATATTACTTAAACAGTTAATTGTAAGATCATTATTTAGTTTTTTTGGTACAAAAAACACCTATTAATATGACGAACAAGCTATGGTTTTCCCTAGTGACCCTTCTTTTTTATATAGGACTTCACATCGCTTGATGGTAAGCTTACACGTGTTTCCTTCTTCCTACAGTCCCGGGTTCTTTAAGCGGGGTATGAAAAAACATCTGCTGTGGCCGTCAAGCTGAGTGCCACCATTGTAACATTTAAATAATGGTGACCCTCTTTCCTGAGTCTGCCTTCAGCTTACCATCAGGTAAGTTGAAGTCAAATTGACGTGTCCTAGGTATATAAAAAAAAACCCGACTGCTGTCTAAAAGATTGAAACAAGCTTGATAGCAGGCGGTACCCATTTGCCAATCATAAACCGAAAGAAATTGAATGGGTACCGCCTGCTGCTATCAAGCTTGTTTCAATCTTTTAGACAGCAGTCGGGTTTTTTTATTTTTTAATAATTAATTTTATTTTAACCTTTTTAGTTAGGATATGACATCTATATATTTTTGTAATCTCCTTTTAATTCTCTTCATTTTGATACCCTACTCGATAAATTTGAATGAAAAAAAATTTTTGCCAACAGATATTTTAGCATCAAAAATCTACCGTATAGTTTTTGTTGGAATTTTATGTACCCTATGACACTCGGGAGATGAATACCTTTCATTTGAGACCCTATTCATCAAAATCCGTCCAGGCGTTAGGCCTGTAGAGGGGAACAAAGAAAACTACATACATACATACATACATACGCGCGAAACACATTACCCTCTGGCGCAGTCGGGTAAAAAAGCCCGGGCTGTGGTTTTTCCAAGCGACTAAAATACGAGGTTCTTCAATAAGGTCTTACAGGGTCGGCATCACGAATGTGATGTCCCCTGGTGTTGCACACGTTCATAGGTTATGGTAATCACTTTCCCTGGGGCGTATAAAACAGATTGGCTTTTGAACCTGTGGTAAAAAGTCGATAGTATAATGTCCAGGATTGAACCTGGGACCTCTCGATCGTAACCGTGACTCCAAAACCACTAAGCTATCGACGTAATGATAATACTCTTATTCTTCTAGTTAGTTTCGCCTCGGAGTCTGGGGTCCGCTTTACCAGTCTAACTTCGATATTTTCGGTCAAGCGACTGCCATCTGACCTCCACAACCCAATATGATAATACTATAGGAAGTCAAAACACATCTCCGTTAAAACACCGCTAAATATAACGGAACAGTACGATATGGTCACTTCAAAGGTCATTGTGAGCGAGGTATAGGCAGTAACCTTCGCTTTGTATGCAGATATACACATCATGCTACAAGGTTGACAGACCTGGGATGACTTCAGAGCATCGAACTTTGACTAAAGAGTGCGCAGCCGGCAATTTAGGAAATGTTATCAAGAAATGTAAATGGCAGTTTTAACAAAAACAACCACGTAGGCTAACGCGGGAGCCTTCTATCCAAGCCGAGCCTTTGTGGTTATTTTTATAATCAACTAGCTGACCCGGCGAACTTCGTACCGCCATATTTTCCGCCCGCGTGGTATCATCTCTAAATTTATCAGTGTTTCTTTACAATAATGTGCATGTATTATACATATAAACCTTCCTCTTGAATCAGCCTATCTATTGAAAAAAAAAACTGCTTTAAAATCCGTTGCGTAGTTTTGAAGATTTAAGCATACATAGGGACGGACAGACAGCGACAGCGACTTTGTTTTATAATATGTAATGATCATCAATCATACATTATAATTTCCGCACAAATATAGACCGAGATCTAATTGCCTAGGCATTAGGCATACAGATTGCCGGTAACATATCCAATAGTTACATAGCCTATGCCCTGTCCTTTCCTAAGCCCTAATCTATATCTGTGTACCACATTTCATCAGGTTATCTTAAAACTCAATTCAGTTGGGGCCAGAAAACGCTCGCAGAATTACATTGATCACAAACCAAGGTTGCTTTCGAGCATCGAACTTAGTCTATTATGCTAAAAATTGCAAAAATCTTGCGGATATTTTTACATAATAAAGATGTTTTGGTGAAGAACCGGTTCTGCTGATGGTAAGCAGGTATTCTCGTTCGCAATAACTGTGGTGCTAACTGCGTAGTGTCGACACTGCCCCCATTTCTTTGCCTTTACTTAACTTCCAGTTTCACATAATTAACTAATGAATGGGTTAGTGGTTAATGAGTCGACTTTTTGATCGTGAGGTCCCGGGTTCGAATCCTGGACATTACGCTACCGTCATGAAACTGCTACAAATACAAGCAATTTAGCTTAATTAGGGGAATTAGGGTAACACGTCTAATTTCGCTATTCCAAAATAACATTTTTTTTATATCGAATACTTCAATAGGTATTATTTCACCTTGCCTGATGGCAAGCTGAAAGATTCAGGAAAGAGAGTCACTATTACAGACACCAACAAAGTTACAATGATGGCACTCAGCTTGATGGCCTCATCAGATGCTTTTTCACGCCCCGCTTAAAGGACCTGGGACTGTAGGAGGAGGGAAACACGTGAACTGGTAAATGATTGCAAGACTTTATGGTGCGGCAAAGAAAAGAGTCACTGAACCGCTTGTTTTTTGATGGAATATTCTGCACCGTATGCGGGTGACATCTAAGCCCCATCTAATTTAGTAAGTAGTCGCGTGGTTGCCGGCTGAGCAGAATTTGGGCCACCGCATTTCTTTCCATGCAGTGTCGTACAAGGTGACTAAGGGATAGAACAGTTTAACATCAGCCAGATATATACAGCCCATATTCAGCCTCAGATGCATGGCTCGAGTCGACAATAGTGCCCGTAATACGACAATATGCTCACACTATTACGTGGGGCCAAATACAATTGATGAAATATGATAATTCACCTCTGTTACCTCTGTATAACTCTCCGGGGATAACTCGTGACTATATGAATGTATGTATGTAGTTAATAAAAGACACATACCACATTGATGCAACTATTCCGAGTTTCATACATATGTACAGGGTTACCACATAGAAAATTACATTTAATTATTATGACGCCAACACGAAGAATAAAAAGATTTTGCAGATAATAAAAAATGTCGGGAAATACACTAATTACTTTGTTAATTAAGTAAAGTTAGTTGGATGCTGTTTTAAAGACAAACCAAGGTGATTTAACGTAAATAGATATTTTTGGAAGACCTCTATAAATAGTTATAGCTTGTAGGTATTTCAAGTTTTTGACAATTATTGTGCTACTGTTTAAAACACGTACGTTCCAAAATAAATATTAAAACAAGTAGATTAAAGTATCTTCATCTTATAAATAAAAGGGGGAAGATGGGAATGTGGGGGAATGTTAGAATACGTGCTTTCGCGGGTAAATTTTGATTCCTTCCGATTTATTTTCTGTTTTTTCGGGCTATTATAAGTTAAAAATATTCGGGGGAAACCGAGAGCGGGGGAAATCAAGAATAACTCGATTTCGCAACATACTTATATTATGAATTACTCGTACTTATGTGACTTAGGAGTAAAATTCATAACATAATTACGGACGGGCTTAGGCTAAGTTAACCTAATTTACGTGTATCTACTATATGTATTAATGATATAATTGAAATTTGTTAAGTAGGTATACCGTTATGTGTCGTAATTGTGTTCTAGATTAGATCATTAGGACTATTTTA
The DNA here is from genome assembly GCA_914767945.1 of Eilema depressum. NCBI lineage: Eukaryota > Metazoa > Arthropoda > Insecta > Lepidoptera > Erebidae > Eilema > Eilema depressum. The sequence goes on from OU612040.1 coordinate 7,238,049, forward strand.
GTTTCATTATGTTCTTAGGTTGAGATTAGAAATTGATATTCATGATTAATTTTATATGTATTTCAATACTAGCTTTTGCCCGCGGCTCCACCCGCGTGGATGTCGGTTATCGCGACCAAACATATCCTATGTCCTTTCTCAAGGTCTAACCTACCTCTATACCAAATTTCATCAAAATCGGTTCAGCGGTTTAGTCGTAAAAGTGAGACAGACACACAGACAGACAGACAGAGTTACTTTCGCATTTATAATATTAGTAGGGAAACTAGTAGGGATTATCTCTGGTAAGGTACGGTGAATGTATGGGTCCTACTAACCTATGAATCCGATGTGAAAGTCGTGGATGCGACTCAAAGATGATGATGATGATGATGATAGACCTGGCAAACCAGGATAACTGGCAAGTCTGGCAAGCTTAGGTCATGATTTTAATTTTCTTCCAGTTTTCCCGACTTGTTTGTGATTTGAGAACGGTTTTGACTGAGTTCTATTACGAATGTAGTAAATGCGGCCAATCTTATAAAATCTACTCATCATCATCATGTCGTATGGTTTTTGCTCGAGTCCTCATTTGTCGACGTTCAGTTGGTGAAGCTAGTCTATTGCTGCCGGTATGAGGTCATGTAGCTCACGCATTCCTCCGGGGAAACGACGGAGTGGACACTTCTCTGCTATATGCATCGTTGCAATCTACTATAGAAGGTATAGCCTAAGAACGCCTGCAACTGCTGTAACACCAGAGATAGAAGGAACAGCCGTTATGAAATGCATTACCGATACAGCTAGTGAACACCCCAGGTTTTTGTTCTGTTTGGGGAAAGTTCAAAGTCTGTCAGCAAATCTCTCTCTCTGATAGGTAAGGTAAAAATATTTTTAAACAAAATTTGTTTGTTTTTAGGCATTGTAATAACCTCTACAGAGTCTACAGTCAGTCCTTCAGCTGTCTTTCTAAAGCATAAAATGTATTTACATGTCAATAGAGACATACATAAATTTAAATAGGTATTTCTACAAAAATAAGCGCGAAAAGATACTATCGTATTCCTTTATTATGATTTTGCCAGTGGCTAAAACTGTTATGTTCATCTTTGTGCTTCAAGTATCTGGTTTTAGCAACACATGTACAACGCAAAATCTACTCTATAACTAAGAGCAAAAGAAACAAAATCCTTCAACAGATAATTCTTAGAATACGTACCGAATAAACAAGCGAATATCAACTGTATTCTAAGTTCAAAAAGTTGAAACAAGTCACAGACGTTCATGCATTGTTCTCTTAAAATACTCGATTTGGTTTCAGCTCTATGACTATTAAAATAGAGTTTAAATTAGCTTGAAGGGAACGTGGTGGTTGTTACGTTATATCAACGCGGATGGCAGTCAAGTTCCGTACTAAGTACGGAGTGACACGGCGCGTCGCGCACAGACGCACACTGACGCAACGTACGTTCATTCACATTTGTTTGGCCTAGTGACGAGACATTGTAGATCTAAACTAATGAAAATATAGTACGATAATATTAGGCGAGTGGATGAGTAGTTGACACGTTGTTTTAATTTTGAGATATTTATTTCAATCAATCAATCATTTAGCCTTTTGCAGTCCACTGCTGGACATAGGCCTCTCCCAATATGCGCCACGTTTGATATTTATTTATGTAAGTCCAAATCCTCTTTTCCCATGCGGTGACGTACAAGGCGACTAAGGGATAGGGCTGTTTAACATCAGACAGATATATACATCTCAGACTCAGCCTCAGACGTATAGCTCGAATCAACAATAGTGCCCGGAAAATGGCAATAGGTTCACCGGTTACCGGTTCACCCCCTATTACGAGGGACCGAATGCAATGATTAATGTAATATGGGTGGTAATTCACTTTTGCCTAATACTCCAGGGGTAAAGGCGTGATTGAATGTATGTATGTCCAAAGGCCAAAATTTTATCTTAAAGAATTAATGTTATACAAAAAAAAACTTAATAAGTTACTAAGCGTCGTTTTATTTATTATTAGTAATAGTTATACTTACATAACTTACATTAACTTGTTTAAAAAAATCAGATATAGAAGTTGTCTCAAAAGAAACCAAGACCATCTTTATCTTCTTATATTATTTCTATTTATTTATATGCATAATTCATATTTTTACATGTGTGAAAATCTTGGATTCGCGAACTAGTTTTGTAAACTATATTACAGGAGTCCGAACTAAGTTGGGTTTGTATCAGTTCACTTTCCTTTATTCTTAGATATAATAATGTCATCAAAATAAAAAATTCTACATTCTTTACGTCAATTTAAAATAATATTACAAAACAAAAAGCTATTCAGGCCAAATTCGACTAAATATTCACCGACACATCCCATCCCTACGGCTTGCATAACACACACTCGCTCACATACACACACAGACACCGGACGCGGCTGAGACTAGGTGATTGCGAATGAACTGTCCTGGGCCAGGAAAATGAAGATAAAGTAGTTTGTATGATGTTTGTATGAGAGACAAACTCAAACAAGTGCGCTTTTCAAGCCGTTCCTAGAATACTCAGTGTTGACATGTTAAGGAAGCGAATAGACTACTTACCTCGTTTAGTACAATTGTTGTATTTATAACTTGACTTTGTATCACTGAATGGGGTGGGGAAAAGGCGAATATCGACATTTTTAGCGATTGCACGTACTCATAGATTATTATCAGCGAATGGGAGTGGGAGAAACTCGTTATTTGTGCGCATTTTTATTAATTATATTTGAGTTCGACTTCATAGGAGCTGGGAATCTTTCCTACCTAATTTATCTAATCTTATAACTTAATTTATAACTTGTAACTACATATTTTTAGCGCACTGATAGCTTATATCCCTAAAAGGGGTCGGGGAAAGTCGTAGTATATGTTCATATTTTTGGCTATAGTTTTAGTTCTACGTTATAATATGTTACTTCCGTAACGTAATAAGTATTTATTTAATCTGTGATATTGCAGTCATCAAAAATTTTGGGATTACAAATTGGGGAAAATGAGAATATATTTTATGGGGAAATTAGTAAGAAGAAGTTCCTTTTACGAAAGGAATCCCCAGATTATTTTTGTTTCATATATAGCCTGATAAAACGTTATTTTAAAACCGAAATTTTTTCGGGGGGATTCTAGAATGGGAAGAATCGGGACTAACCCGCTAAAATGACAGGTCGTCGTCACCGGTGCTCTCTTACTCTTTCTTAAAAGTCAATTATTCTATCTGTGACCATGACATCAAACATTTCTACGAACCGTGTGACAGTAGATTACGATTGAAGCTGTGAGTCATTGAAATAAACCTTAGTGGCTTTGAATGCAGATTCTGACTGAATTTAGTAGTAGTAGATAGGATTGCATTGCTGTTGTTAAATGGGGTCTATTGGTAACTTAAGGCGTTTTTGAGCATTTTTCTGCCCCCTGATCTGGTGAGATGTCATAAAATTCATCTCAACCCTCACTCCCCTTCCCTAATCTCACATGAGATCCTTCAAAAGATCATCATCATCTACCTGCCCTTGTCCTAATCATTTAGGGTCGGCGCAACATACATGACATTCTGCTTCATACATTCCAGTCTGATGTCATTACTTCAGTCACTCTCTTCTTTGCTATACCCTCTTTCACGCAATCCATCCATCTTTTCTTGAGCCTACCTGCCACTGCTCCTGAAGCCAAAGGTTCAAAGTATGACTGTACTTTTTTTTACAAAATTGTTTTCTTCTCATAATAACATCCATACCAAGATTATAGTAATTTACATTATAATAATTTATATTACGACACGCAAAAAATAAATAGGCAAGGAAATATATCACAAAAATATAATGTTACCTACCTGGATATAGAATAGATATTAATTTAGTTAAATATTAGGTTGATTTTCCTGGTGGATTTTTATAATACTGTTTAAATTGTTATTGATATATTATTTTCCTGTTAATTTCAATTTCTTGGAAGTATTCAGAACTACGAACTACAATTGATTAAGTACCGACTTAACTTAAAGCTATTAAACTAACTAAAAGCTAAAACACGACAGTTAGGCGACAGGTGGCTGACGCTTACTTCGATGGGAGGGGTACCGACGGACTGACATACCTCGAAGTATATTGTGGCAAACGAGTCCTATAGTGGAGACCGCGAGGAGGCAAACGGAAGGTTGGCCAAATGGACTGAAGACCTCAAAAAGGTGGTTGGGAAAGACTGCATGCGGAAGGCATCTTATGTCCAGCAGTGGTCTGTTTTAGGGTGATTGATGTTGTGTAGGTATGGCGATTTGATACCTAATTCTTCAATAATAAATTTATAAATAAATAAAAAAAGTAGGTACGGACATTGTTTCAAATTACAGCTTGTTTTCAGACAAAAAAATTCATGACTTGTGACTTACAAAAACAAAATATTTGAGTTGTTTTGGGTAATTAATTTTATATATATAAAAGTAACACGGTACCTACCTACTTAGGCACAAATATAATAAACGTGCAAGCTCTTTGGTGAGAATTTTTACAAAGAAAAACCATATGAACCGGTTTAAAAAAGTATTCAGTCAGTTCCCAGCCATTGTGGTACACTACACAATGTTATTTTTTTGTAAAAAATATGCATTTCGTTAAAATTGGCAACTGTAGGTACGGATACGGACGTATTATTATATAGACACGATATGCAGGAACATGACCGCTTTTAAAAATAGCGTAAACACTAAGTACTTACCTATAAAAAGAATTATAGATACTTACTCGCGTGAAGAAATAATACGTCATTATTATTAATTTACAATAATGAAATATTTTATAATTTATTGAACTTCTCAACTTCTTAAGCTGGTATGTAACATAATAATGGGCTTAAGCCAAGTGAGTTGGTGCATTTTGAATTGTGGTGGTTGATTGTTTGATGATTGTGTATCAGTAACAATAGTAATATGTATTACGAATTTATTATTAACCACCTATTTTTTTTGCATAGCGCACTGTCACGTTTGTGGTTGGTGCGTAAAATCACGACAATTGTCCTCATTTTTATTACCATTTTAGAGTGTTGACAATGCATCTATAATTTAGAATAATATATCATTGACTGTAGGCAGGTACAATACCCGACATTCTTCTTACCCATGTAAAACACCTTCTGTGAAGCTTCACAGAAGATTTTTTAGGTCTCTTTGGCACATAATTTTTATTGTGTGCATGACATTATGTACCTTTTTTCCGTATGGAAAGCCCACGCACACTGTCTTGGGTCTAAATTACTGGGCTATTCAATAAGGCATTTCCCTCACATTCCAGTTAACCTTGGTTGGTTCAGGTTTTAGTATGGTCGCCTCAAGTGTGGGCGTGTGGGAAGCCCCATATGACCCCGGAAAGGGAGGAATCACACCGCTACACAGGCGCGGTGTGTAAAGAGGGACATGCTGCCTATTTGAAGGCATTAGGTACTATATATATACTCGTAGATTCCATTTCTGTAATATATTTGCTTATTGTGGGTAACACCTAGTAAAAAATATGCATTTCGTTAAATTGGTAACTATTGTTAGCATGAAATTAATGACCTTGTAAGTATTTTTACAATGTCTGAAGAGCACAAGATGTTCCCATAATCATAATAGCGGACAACCGGATATTAAGATCTTCATCTTAGATTAATATTTCTTTAATAAATAGTTGCTTGGCTGTTTCTATTTATGCTCATCTCTCATATATCTTAGGCTTATTATTATGCAGATGCGGCTAAAATTCATTAATTCATTTTATTTATTTATCTAGCTCCAAATTCGGCATTCAAAATTAATTCCCGTCTCGTCCAGAAACGGAGACATAAATTACATGGGGGAGGTTATTTTAAACAGTTTTGATAGTAAACATAGTGTTAAACATTGTACCTACTGTAGTGATCTATTTTTAATTTCACTTACATTACACAAACACAAATTTATAACATACATTTTTTGTTTACACTGGAATGACATTACTGACACTACTGACATTAGTGACATTCGTGGCTTGTCATTTGTATTAAACGTTTCGTTCTCATAGCTAGCTACGAAATGTACCATTGAGTTCTGACGGCAACATTCCCGTCTTTAATAATTTAATAATTGTAAGATTTAAATGTATCAAAATGTCATAAATTCAGCTAGAATTAAAAACTAGCTTTAGTAAATTTTTGTATTAAATTCCTGAGAGCTGCTTTGTCTATGATTGCATTTCTGATTTTTTTTTTGTTGTAATCATAGAGGAACAGAAACACTCTGGTTTGGAATAGCGGCCATTGTAGTTGACTAGATGATGGCTCTGTAAATTTATTTTGAACAAACAGTTTTTTTTGTGCTCGGACCAAGTGATCCGAAATCATCAGCTCGTACCCGCATCCCAGAAAGTTGGGAGCGCCATAGAAATCTGGTTCGGATGATGTCGATCACGAACCACGCCGGCATTTTGATGTCTGCGTGTTAGACGAGGCACCGCCATCACCCGCAGGCTGGACATCTGGGGGCTGTCCATGTCGGATTCGTGTGGCCGGATCCGACGACGCCAAGGGTCATCTTCTCCACCCCTTTTGTGCCATGGGAGTCTGAGGCTCTCTCTTTGTTGAGCACGAGGTGTGCGCTGAGAGGCTGGCGCATGTCACGCGGCGCGCCCGCGCAAGCTGACGTTGGAGGATTACGTACCCTGAATGATTGCTTTCGCCAGGGTACAGTTCTGCGTTCACGTGAGTTACATTTTTCATCAGTACACGTGTCATTTGTGTCGCGAGTGTCTCAAGTGCGGACTTACGTAACGCGTCTAGCTAATCGTTAGAGTTTACTTTTAAGCCTTAATCTTAAAGCTATATTTAAGAGCATTGTAAAAATCTCATGGATTATACAAATTGTGCATGAAATTATACCATCGTTTCATTGTCAACTCCCAAAACAAACCAGAGGCTATCATCACGTAAGAGGTCCTTCGAACCAAAAGGCTGATGTGATCTCCGAGAGCCTATCCAGGTAACCTTATCTTTATCTTCATCTAAAACATTGTAACAACACCCTCACAACTCTGTTCTTGGGCTTGGACCACCATCTGACCTTCCAACCCATGAACAGAGCTTTTTTTTATTGTTTTTTTTTATACGTTACACTACATACAGTAGATTATACCTCATTTATTAATTTATGATATTGTTATCGTTATGAAGTTAAAATGCAAGTTGCCTAGGTAACGCCATAATAGTTTTCTTGTAAGTATTAAGTATAACTTAATGCGGAACAAGAGCCAGTGTTATGTACGAGTACTTATTACAAAGGTGACATTACAATATGTTTTGTAATAGGCATGAACCTTATTTACACGATCTTTGCCTCCATATAAAAAAAAAAACAAATGTCAAAGTCGAATGTGCAATCAAGTTGGTGAACTTTCAACTGCAATTAAAAAAGGCAATGGTACCTATGTATAATTAAAAAAAATTAAATCCGTTCAAATAGTTTTTTTAAATATAAGACTTCAAGCTTAAAATTTATTAACAAAATCGATTAATATAAAAATTATAAAATTACGAAAGCACAAAACGTAAAACAATGACCGCATAAACAAAAAAAATATTCTAAATAATTCTAAATTCGAATGCATATGTAAAAGCGCGCGAATCTGAATATCAAATTATTATCAATATTTTAGTTCGGTACCCATTGTCAAGTAATTTGCTATCATAGGTTAGATGCATAATCATTACATACATAATATTATAAAACAAAGATGATGTCGCTGTCTGTCCGTCCCTATGTATGCTTAAATCTTCAAAACTACGCAACGGATTTTAAAGCGGTTTTTTTAATAGATACTTAGAGTGATTCAACAGGAAGGTTTATATGTATAACACATGAATAATATTGTAGAGAAACAAATTTAGAGATAACTATGTAGCGGGAACGCGATTAGAAAATATGGCGGAACGAAGTTCGCCGGGTCAGCTAGTTAAAAATAAATAAAAACAATAAAACAAGAACAGATGCAACTTTTACCGCTCTTTTACCGTTCTTAATTTAATGAGATAAATTAAATAGTTTATCGAATTGTTCGGTATTCATTGCTTTTTGTTTTGTAACACATTGCTACATATATAAACAGAGTAGGTAATGTATACTTAATAAAGCTCGTAGCATTTCGTGGTACAAGTAAGGCGTGTTGACATGAAGTATGCGTCATAACCGAGATATGCAGGGCACGCTGCGATTGTGAGGTAAACCGATGTTTACCGTGGTAAAGTTGTGGATTACACGCAAATATTATGTGGCTTATAGGGCCTGCATGGCTCGGAGTTACAACAGGCAACGCAGGAAGTGAGGCAAAGCGTTTCTTACGTGTACGAATTGTACAGCCCCCCTAGACAAGTGATAATTCGTTGCTCGGCGTATCATGGAATAGAATGACGAATTTATAGGATTTGACGTTTTTGACATTCGTTGACGCCTGTCATATACGTCAAATACGGCAGGGGATTGTAGAACGTATCCTTCGGGACACGTATCTAGGACATAAGTCGCGAGAAAAACGAGTTCCTGGCGCTTGCGGTTTGTTTGGTAAAAATCTGTGCTTGCTGAATTTGAGCTCGTCCACCGCCGTAGAACCCCGTGCTATCCTCAAAAGACACCCAAGAAATGTTTACTGCGCGTATAGAGCCAGAGATCATGTTTTTCGCAATATTTTCTCTAGCACAACACTAAAAACTATGGAAATGCTTGTTGTTTTGGGATTGGGACCTAATATATATTCTTTCTCTAAAGTGCTAAACATCATAAAAATATTTTGAAAACTACAGAGATGTAGAGATTACCACGTTATGTTGTGTTGTGCTAGTGAAAATATTGCGACAAACATGAGTTGTAGGGAGGTTGTAGTGTAGGACTTGTAGGTGTACCTTTAGGCAAAAAAAAAAAAAAAAAAGATTCGTGCTTCAGAAAAAAAAATAACGTAGAGATCCGCATAGAAACAGTAATTATATCAATCAAAAGCATAAAATTTGAATTATTCAGACTATAATTGTACAGTACCGGTAATATCGTTAATTAATATATATTGAAGTTGCTATTCCTCATATTACCTACTAACTATTATGTGTAATATAAATATTTATATCGGAAAAATAACATAGGTAAAAAAATACATTGACGTAAGTACAAAGTATTTTTTTTAATTATGTTGTCAATTATACATACCTATTAGGTAAGCGTATAAATATATAGCATATTTTTTTTTTAGAGGACATGTCAAATTGACTTCGCACCGCCTGATGGTAAGCTGAAGGCAAAGTCTCTGAAAAGAGTGTCACCATTACAGACATGTACCATGTTACAATGGTGGCACTCAGCTTGACGGCCTCATCAGATGCCTTTTCACGCCCCGCTTGAAGGACCCGGGACTGTAGGAGGATTCATTACTGTCTTTTTTACCGTGCGCAAAATCCCTGACAGGGGAGGTTATGTCGGATTTGAACCGATTAAAACCGTTGTTTGCTGGAGGTGAGATTGGCCTGAGACATATATCTCGGTCCCCGGCCGACCCAGGGCCATCTCTTTAGACCTCTTCGGGAGTGGGGAACATGGACACCCCACCTACCCCTTTTGGGGGGAATCACTAACCGCACCGCACTAATTATAGACACGTACCATGTTACAAATGGCACTCAACTTGACGATCTCATAAGATGCTTTTTCACGCCCCGCTTAAAGGACCCGGGAGTGTAGGAAGAGGGAAATATCTGTACTGGTAAGGAATTCCAGGTCTTAATGGTCGTGCTTGGCCAAGAGCCAGACTATGGTTAAACAATGTACCTACATATTTTAACTTATAAATCCAGTTATATTATATACTTTATCCTGTTTCGTAGAACGAAAACATGGACTTACAAAAACCCATTCGTAAGTTTCTCGTTATCAACAAATCAGACACACACAACCAACCCATCCATCTATAAATAGAACTTGTTTGACAACTTGCTCGCGAGCATTTAAATCTGTGCCTACTTTTTAAAAGCGAAGTTTTTTTTTACTACCCTGTGCGTTTGCTGTCGACATCGCAGGATATACAAATCCGGAGGACCCCTGCAGGCAGCATAGCATAGGCGAGGCGAAGTCATATTGACGTGTCCTATATATAAAAAAAATCGTAACATATTTGATAGCGCCCACAATAGCGAGAAGAAAAGCCAATTTCCCTAGTAAAGATCTAGTGTGGGTCCACGAGAAAACAGGGGTTTTTTTTTTAAAGAATATTAACAACCGAAATTACTAATATTCCTGTTAACCCCTCCAACTAAGCTAAATTGCTTGTGCTAGGAGTGGGTTCACGTCGGTAGTGTAATGGCCAGGATTCGAACCCGGGACCTCTCGATCGTAAGGCCGACTCCTTAACCACTAAGCTACCGACGCTTCATTTTTTATTCATTCATTTATATTTAAATCTCAAAGTCGAACTGACAAAGAATATTGACATCGTAATCTTTTTAAAATTAGACTGAGGGTTACTTGGCCTTTTTTTATAGTTATTACTAGAATTGACCCTTTTTTCATTGACCGTTTTTGACTTTTGATTTTGAAGACTGAATTTTGAAAAGTTTCATAGAATATTTGAACCTATAGCCCTAGGCCCGAATTTACGGATGGTTCATGGTAGCCCCCAAGTAAATAAAATTAAAATATCGGGGTGAGCTTGATCAGCTTGGTTGGGTCCTGAAGATCCGTTTTAAAAATTATACAGTCCTTACTTGCCTCTAGTCGATTTTTAGAAGATTGGTCAACTTAAACATGGCCTAAGAGTAAGACGATATTTTCACGCTGTCTGGATTTATCTTACCTGTAACAAAAATAAGACATTTTAAAAATAAGATATTTTAATCGCAATTTATTTGATGTTATTTTATTATTTATCCCGACGTATCGGTTGCTTTTTAGCAGCCATGCTTACAGGGTGATTAAAGACAGTGGTTGTCTTATAGTATAGTGTAAGTGTATTGTCTCTTTAGCCCAAATTATAAAGGGTGTGAGTTAAAGCTGTCGCCAAAATATTAGGGTTAGTCACCAAAATTTGAAATCTGACACCAAATTTTTTTGGTGGCAAGTTTTCTATTTTGGTGACATAGTATCTAGTCTCCAGCGACGTCGACAGGGTCCCCTGAAGCAGGGCCACTATTTTCGCACATTTCGCGACTACTTAAGCTCGATTCCTAGTACTGCAGTATTGCATAATGGCTACTAAGGAGAGAAGATTAAGTATCTACTATCAGAATGTAAGGGGCCTTCGTACTAAATGTTTAGATTTTTTTAATAACATTCTCAGTCACAACTACGACATCATTATAATAACAGAAACATGGCTACAAAGTGACATTCTAAGCAGTGAATTATGTGATGGTAGATATGAATGTTTTCGCCGAGATCGTAATCTGTTGCTTACCGATAAAGTGAGTGGAGGGGGGGTTATGATTTGCATTAAAAGTAAGTACACCGCCAGTGTGTGTCTTGATTTTAGTAGTACAACAACCGAGTTACTTTGCGTTACTGTTGCCGCTCAAGTTTTACACGCGCCGGTCAATTTACACATTGTTGTAGCTTACATCCCGTCTGGTAGCCCTAATATACCTACTCAACTAGAGGAGGTTAAAACATCATTACAGGGTATCACGTTTTCCCATTCGTCCGACACAGTCTTACTGGTGGGTGATTTTAATCTCCCCTGTTTACAGTGGTCCGATGATGGCTATCAGTTGGTCAACATTGGAACAGGAGAGATTCAATCTGCGGCCACCCATTTTGTTGAGGACCTACTACTTCAGGGTTTACAACAATTCAGCTGTATTAAGAACGCCATAGGTCGAACGCTTGACTTGGCTTTTTGTAATCTCCCTCTCAGCGTGTTTAAATGCGATAATAATAATAGGCTCTTGAAGGAAGATACACATCACCCTTCCTTCACATTAGAAATATTGGATTTGTATGTTACACCACTCACTGAACAAATTAATAAACGATATAATTTTCACCGTTGCGACTACGATGCTTTGAATAATCACTTGAGTCAAACTGATTGGTCTGAGATTTTGCATGCAGACACGGTGGATGATGCCGTTGCCAGATTCTACGAAATAGTAAACGATAGTATCGAATTAGTGGTTCCCTTAGTTAAGGATGCCAAAAAAAGTCATTATCCTAATTGGTTTAGCCCATCCTTAGTGAAGATAATTAAAGAAAAAAACAAAATACATAAAAGATGGAAGAAATTTGGAAATCCCCGTGACTATTTAGAGTTCGCGATACTTCGTGATAGGCATCATCGCGAACAGAAGAGGTGCTTTGATACTTTTATATCTAGAACTGAATCTAATATAAACCGCAATTCAAAAGCGTTTTGGACTTACGTCAAATCAAAGAGAGGTTGCAGTCAATACCCTAATCGGTTTACTTCAGATGGTGTCACTTTCACAGAGGGACAGGCCATATGTTCTGCTTTCAACAGCTTCTTTCATAGTGTATTTATAGATGTACCATGTAATAGTTCTAATGCCATGCCTGGTTCAGACTGTGACACTCATCTCAATGCTATGTCTAAAATAACGATAACAGAAGAAATGGTCCTCAATTTGTTAATGACGCTTGACAAGACAAAAGGCCCTGGCTGCGATGGAATACCAGCAATACTCTTATCTAAGTGTGCTAATAATTTGTCTTACCCGATTTCTCTCATTTTCCAGAAATCATTGCGACTTTGCACATTTCCGTCCCTTTGGAAAAAAGCACATATAATACCTATCCATAAAAAAGGTTCAAAGTCAGTAATTCAAAATTATCGTCCCATATCTATTCTTTCTATAATAAGTAAAATCTTCGAAAAAATTATTTACAACAGCATTTACCCAGTTATTTCACGGGGTATTCCGGATACCCAACATGGTTTTATGAAAGGCCGTTCCACTAACACTAACCTTGCTCTATTTTGTAACGATGTATTGTGTGGAATGGAGTCAGATGGGCAGGTGGACGCGATTTATACGGATTTTGAAAAGGCGTTCGATCGCGTTCATCATGACGTACTGCTCGCAAAATTATTAAAGTTAGGAATACATGGCGATTTATTGCGTTGGATACGATCCTATTTAACAAACCGCTCTCAAGCTGTGACTGTTGGGGGATACAAATCTAATTTCATCAATATCCCTTCCGGAGTACCACAAGGGTCGCACCTTGGACCTCTATTGTACTGTGCCTATTTATTTGACATAGATAAATGTTTCAGTAACTCAAAACATCTTATGTATGCAGATGATAAAAAAATATATATGAAAGTTAATTCTAGATATGACTGTGAGTTGATACAGCGTGATCTTGACACTTTATTTTCATATTATAGACGTAATAATATTACTGTTAACATTGGCAAATGTCAATGCATAAGTTTTAGTCGTCGTAGGAAGCCTGTCGAGTACACATACAAATTCGGAGATAATGTTATTGCAAGGGTAGACCACGTCAAAGACCTGGGGGTTGTATTGGACTCTAAGATGCTTTTTTCCCGCCATATTGACACCATTACCAGTAAGGCATTCCGAAGTCTGGGTTTTGTTATGCGCACGTGTTCTCAATTTAAAAATATCACCTGTCTCAAAACTATTTACTGTGCATACGTACAAAGCGTGTTGGATTATGGTAGTCCCATCTGGTCTCCCCAATATATCACATATAAAGACAAAATGGAAAGGCTTCAAAAACGTTTCTTAAGACATCTTAACTTAAAAACAAGGAGACGACATATATCATATCTTGACGACTGTAAGCGGTATAATTTACTCCCTCTATCAAGTAGGCGCATATTAATAGATATGAGCTTTTTATTTGCTATTGTGAGAGATGGAATCGATAGTATGGATCTACTCTCCCATATTAGCTTCAGTGCACCCAAAACTCGTACCAGACATACCCGCCTGTTCAGTGTTCCCCTACATCGAACTAATTATGGTAAAAATGCGGTCCTTACTCGTTTACCTAGCTGCTATAATGATTACTTTGATGACGTTGACATCTTCCACCTTTCGAAAAGTGTTTTTAAAAAAGAAATTATTAAAAAGTTACAATCATACTCGTACTTGTAGATTCTAACGAGAATTGTATAATAAAATATGATTTGCTTGCACTTGCTTTCAATTTCTGTTGCATTAAGATACTTACTTATACCTACCTATATAAATATATACTAATTTATTAAGTCGTGAACGCTATCATGCTTGTCGGGAAACTTTGTATTGGCTAAGTGTCCAATGTAATTTATTCTTAATTTACTCATGTATCATATTATGTAAGCTGTTAAGTTTCTAAATAAATAAATAAATAAATAAATAAATAAATTATTTGGTGTTGATCTACCATTCCGAGTATCATAATTTGGTGGCAGATCTATAATTCTGAGCACCAAAGATAATTGGGTTATTCCCAATGGCCACCACCCAAACGACCATTACCGGTGGTCGATCCATTACTGGTGCCCGTTGACACATAAATTACATTTATTCCCAACTACCCCAAGGAGAAAACTGTTCTTTCCCAATTATAAATAACAAGGACGCTCAGCAAATTATGTTCTTCCAATTCTTAGTAAACAAACTTAGTAGGTACATTAAAGTATAGAACACAAAATATTTGTCTAACGCATGCGTGTCACGTCTAAATCAGTTGTTTACACACAAGTAGATAAGTCAGTCCACTGGTTACGTATACTTACGTAAGATACAAGTTACCGGGGTTAAGGTATACGTAATATAAATATCGCCTAATGTTTCCGTTAGTCGGAAAACTTGTTGAGTGCCAATTAGAAATGAAAACTAAACGAGATTTTGTTACTTGTTAAGGCGAGACTTACAATGTTATGCCGGTCTCACACATATCACAAAGAATGGAATTAAATGAAATAAAGTAGGAGCAAGGGGAATTCCAGCTAAATCCCTGTACAACTTATCTACTTAAAGACCTCGGATTGCCAAGAGCTTCAGTAAGCTCTTTACTAAATCGAATATCAAAAGCGGCATTGATAGGATCTTACCAAATTTGGATAGGTAGGGGGGGGGGGGGGGGGTAACACTACTGACGGTGGAGGTGAGCGCTGATGCATCACAAGGTGGCCACCCTTAACCTACATCTGGGTCGCAAGTCCCAGTCGCCGCGCCGCGCCGTCACGGTGTTCCTCTCTGTACACGCTATGGACCCGGCGACCGCACGGTGAATCCATGGAGTGCTGAGAATCGGATCCCTAGTGCAGAGGCTGGACATCACAATCCAGCGTGGAAACGCAATATGTGTAATGGGCACCTTTGCACCCGGAGCGATCAGGGCGGGTTATTAGATTTGTACACTAATATTGTATTAATTTGATGACATAATTAAAGCTGTTAATTGTTTTTTGACGAATAAAATATTAATAATGGAAAAAATCAAGTCAGTCCCTTACAGAGCTTTGCCCAATTGAGCTACTTAGACACGTTTTAGATATGGATTTCCGAGCTAAATTTAGAAGTAAGCGTCCTGAAATGCTTTACCAGAATACGTGTTTCCTCCTCCCTACAATCCCGGGTCCTTTATGCGGGACGTGAACAAGCATCTGATGAGCCCGTCAAGATGAAGGCCAAACCATTGTAGCAATATTTGTATTTAATTTGCAATAAAGAGCCTCATTCCATATTGACATGCCCTACATAATAATACACGAACTTTAGTAGGAACGTCACTAATATGGCAACACTACTTTCTCAAATATTTGTCTATAACAGGCGCCCGCATAATAAATACGAAAGTGATATTGTTTGTTCATTATCTAACAACGATGTTAGGGCGAGGTTCGACCTCTAAATCGACAAAACGCTTGATTTTTCAAACACGATCGTATTGTGACACAACAAATATGCATAACCAGCTTTTACCCGCGGGTTGACCTATTCCCAGCATAAAAAGTAGACTATGTGTTATTCCTTTCGTACAAAACTGATTTGAGGGACCAACTTATTTTCTGTTTATACCACTTATAAGCTCTCCAGTGGGCTCTGACTACCCTACTCACCGCTGGAAACACAACAAGAGGTTATTATACCCGCGGTATTCTGTAGGGTGGAGTTACTTCCCCAGTTGGACTGCTCGATTGGGGCGAAAAGGGTTCAGTTTTTTACTTTTGAGGTACAGAACCCTAAAAAGTACAATATTCATAAGCAACATTGACCTAAATATAAAAATAACAGCGAGTATCAATTGTTAAATCGCGACATAACTGTTGTGCATAGACAATAAAAGCATTCCTTCCCATCGAGAGTTATGTCATGTTTCTATATACGGTAATTACTTCATGGTATGATTGCGTGGGCCGCCGGCGACTCCTTCTGCGAGCAAGTAATGCTCGTGAAGGAGACGGCGGAGCGGGAGCGCGAGGAGCGAAGGAGAATCGCAAACCGCGCGGCCCGCAACGAGCAGCGGCAACTCGGGCGTCGGAGGTCGCAGAATGACCTCCGTCCCCCATGAGCGCGGGCCTGGGGGTGACGGGTAGAGCCGCCTGTCACCCTAGCAGAAGCAGGCCGCGGCGGCGGCACGCATTGCGTGCCTCCCCATACCCGGGGGCGGGTTGGGGACTCTGTGGTCCCCTCACCGGAAGAGGGCCAGATCGAGAGATATGGTCCTGGGTCGGCCGGGGTGCGAGGGATATGGCTACGACAATCTCACCTCCGGCAACTGACGGCCCACAGACGGCGTGCGTTTTAGTCGGTTCGAGTCCGACATAACCTCCTCCTCCGGCTACGGTGGGGGAGGTATCCGTGGGGATTTTGCGCACGATAAAAAAAAAAAAAACAAAAAAAGGTATGATTGCGTGGGATAACATAGTAGTTACTTGTAGGTAGGTAGGTTCATTTTTTATTTGAGTTTCTGTGTGTTGACTTTAAAGTTTTAAGTTATTATGTTGAGTTGAAAGGTTTAATTTTGCACTAATTAAAAGAAGAATAAATATAAATAAATATTAATTAAATATTAAATTTAAATATTAGATGAATATCTTCTAATATATAAAAATCAATGAAACTTTTCGTTGTAGTTAATTTTATAACTCAAGAACGGACTCACATATCTAAACCAAATTCAGGCTTTGTTCGGACTATGGTTTATGTGAAGTTTGCACAAATTCGGTGGAGCGGTTCTTCATTTAGGCGGTACGAAGTTCGCGGGCTCAGCTAGTCTTTTATGAAATTTCAAAAATGTATGCTATTATTTCCTATAGATTTAGATCAGCTGATGCCCACGGCTTCGCCGGTGTGGTTATTGATTCCGGTTCCGCAACTAATGGGAATATATTCCCAGGATAAAAAGCCTGTGTTATTCCAGACTGCAGTCCAAATTTCAGCTAGATCCGTTGAGCCGTTAGAGCATGACTGAATTACAAACAACCAAACATGTTTAGAAATTTTCACATTCCACAGGTCCCGGGTTTGAATCCTAGACGTGACATTACCGAACTCACTACCAACACAAACAATTTAGATTAGGATGAATACCAGTAAATTACATACATACAATCACGCCTTTATCCCCGGATGGTTAGGCAGAGGTGAAATAACACCCACATTTCACCAATCATTGTATTAAGTTCCACGTAATAGGGGGTGAGCCTATTGCCGTATTCCGGGTAGGTACTATTGTTGACTCGAGCCGTGCATCTAAAGCTGAGTCTGGGCTTTATATATTATTATCTGTCTGATGTTAAACAGCCCTATCCCTTAGTCGTCTTGTACGCCACCGCATGGGAAAAGATGGGGTGGCCCAAATTCTACTCTGCCGGGAACCACGCGGCTATAGTAAATTAGGCTACTAATTTTTCAATTAGCAAGTTTACCAGCTTGCAAGTGAGGTTAGCTTGGGTCCATAACCTTTTCCAAGTGTATTCAACACAAAGCTTTGACATGACGACACATCTAGACATCTAAATAGGTTATAATGTCAGTGTCTGACCTTAATAGTGAATTTTAGGTTATCGCTTCCTATTCGAGATAAAGCTAGTCTGTCAGACTTTTAATGACCAATTACTTGATAGTTTTCGCGATAGCCGAGAGACTATTACGCGTTTGTTAATAGATCTAGTTGTGTAACGCGGTATTGTTCGCAATAAAGTAAGTGCGATTGTCGGTAACATGAAAGATACCACCAAAATTGTATTTAAGTTCGGGTGCCCACCAAAATTAGAATTTATTTTCCAATAATGCAATAGTGCATGTAATAAGGGATAGGGCTGTAAGCTTACGGCACATGACAAAATTTCCGCTTGACGGCAATAGCCACAGTAAATAGTTCCTTTTTAAATACTATGGCAATAGGCTCGTCGATGAGCTTCCATTACGTGGAATCGAGAATAAAAGTCGGCGAAATGCGGGTGTTAATATATGTGTATAGGAAATATTGTGGTTTTTTTTCCTTTCATGTACCTATTTGTTTTTTTTTTTGGATTTGTTATATGCTATATTAATAAATGAACTCAATACACTCTGAAGACACTCGGGAACCAAACGTATACTGGTAAAGGGGACCCCAGAGTCCACGGAGAAAGCTTCGGATGCGACTGGGATTAACGCTAGAATGAAGAAGAAGGAATAGTTAGCATTAAATTAATTCATCCATTTTTCGAGTTTTGCGACCACAAACACATGGATGCTGTATTTTTATCAAAATCAAGTAGGTATATCTGCCCCCCCCTAGACAAGTGGCAATTCGTTGCTCGGCGTATGATGGAATAGAATGACAAATGTATAGGATTTGACGTTTTTGACATTCGTTGACGCCTGTCATATACCTACGTCAAATCCCATACATTTGGCATTCTATTCCATCATACGCCGAGCAACGAATTGCCACTTGTCTAGAGGGACAGATGTTTCTGTAAATAATAATCCTGATAGTTTTAATTAATGACAACACATTTAAAACTAAAAGGTTACAAATATATGCTCATGAGGTAACCACTTAGAATACTTAGATCATTATGCTGATTAGGTAATCATTTCCGCGATAATTTTCTTGAATGCACTTTTTTATAACACTTAGGTAGTAGACAAGCACACGGCACACCTGATTGAAAGTGGTTATGGTGCCCTACGGACGTCTGCCACTTGGTTCTTTCACTCCTCTGATGATAAGCTGAAGGCAAAGTTTCATAAAAGAGGGTCACCATTAAGACACGTTACCATGTTACAATGGTGGCACTCAGTTTGACGGCCACACAAATATTTGTACTGAGCGGGGATCGAACCCGCGCCTCAAGCGTAGCGGCTGCGTTCACTACCGCCACGCCACAAAGGCTGTCAATAATAGTTTATGACATACGTCAACGACTGTCATATACGTCACATTTTAAGGTACATTCATCATCAATATGCTGATTGTTCACGATGTGATGGACGCAAAAACTACTGAGCGAATTTTGATGAGGTTTTTCTTGTTAGAAAGGTCTTGGTCAGACTTAAAATCAACCGTAGGTATGTTTGATCGCTATTGATTGAGTAGAATCGGAGCTATGACCAAAAGTTACGATAACCAAACACCACGAGGGCTGAGCTCCGGTCATTTGCTAGTCATTTAATACAACTGCAAAGGCAAAAAATGTCCAAAGTCAGGATTACTAATTATTATTTAAGCTATCTGTGGTAAATTGCAAATTTTAATTTACTTTATGGTACAAACAAGCGTTCATGGAGAATTACAGTTCTAATTCTGAATATTTTCCCGCCAAACCGTTGACTCATAGCAATTGCAAAATTCAAATTTAGAATTTACCTCCAAATTGGGCGCAACCGCGAAAAGATACATGATTTTGCAATGATAATACTAGGCCAGTATCTTTCAAACTGAAAATGAACTTTAATACCGAGAAATAGCGATGAAATTTGTAAGTTTGGTGGGATAATGTGCTAAGACCGAGAGCTGCTCCGATTTTAATATTTCTCTCTCATGTTGGATAATTGACATACCTACTTTGATTTGTACGTTAAAATAATTGGTATTCTAAGTTTAAAATATATTTGAGGTTATCTGAATTGGATACTGCATTTAAGATACATTATATTTAATTAAATAAAAAATAGTAAAAGAGCGGTGAACGTGCCAGTTCTGATTTTATCGTTTTTATTTATTTTTAATCATCCATAAGTAGTCAATGATATATTATAAACTATAGATATTATGTATTAGGTATGTTGTCCACACTCTAAAATGGTGACCAAAAAAATTATGACTTTGGTCATCATTTTTTACATCAATCAGAATCGCGATAGTGCGCTACAAAAAAATAACATTATTATTGATATAAATAATAAAATCATTCGTATAAATTAATAATATTGACGTATTATTAGTAACTAGCTAGGTATATTTTTTTATACTTATTGTTTGCGATATTTTTGAAAGCCGCCTAAGTACTTATATGTTCTTCTATGAAGTATCTATTAATATAATACGTCATTGATAGTACTAAATTATTTGACAGAAAAAAATTATGACGTCACAATTCTTTATTTCATACAAGTTTCCTTAGAACTTACCATTTTGACGTTTAGTAAAAAGAAAAAGTAATTAATTTAACTAGACAGTTAAGTACCCAATTGCCGCCGTTTCGTTACTTCTCGGTAGCTTCGAGGTCAAGGCCCATTGAGACCAGTTTATTCAAATATAGAACAATTTACGTGTTCGAAATTTAAAATAACGTTATGTTTTTAATGAGAAACGGTTACTTTATGGTTTGTTTTGCACATTACATTTTCTGTTATTTAGATTTCTACTCGTAATATCGTCTAATCAAGGCTTTGTTTTGACCAGAGGGTCGATTTTCGTATTTATAGTCTAAAGGTATAAAAAACACTGACCAAAAAGTTCTCAGTGGAGTAGAATGGACCACCCCATCTTTTCCTGTGGGTGTCATAAAAAGCGAATAAGGGATAGGGCTGTTCCTTCCGACTGTAAATATACAGCCCATAACAAAGTGCCCGCTAGACGGTAATAGGCTAGCCCCTATTACGTGGGACCGAAAATCATATTTTGCGAAATGTGGGTGTTAATACACCTCTGCCTACCCCTCCGAAGATTTACAGGCGTGAGTATATATGTATGTATAAAAAAAAAGAAAAGTTTCAAAAGTTTCAAGTTGTAAAACTATTTTCTTTGTTGTCAGTAAATGCGCACGCGCATCTGACACAGATGCTGCGCAATAGTGATGTACTAGTAACGATCTCATTATCGATACTCGTATGAATACCAAATCGATACACGTGTGGACTTTTAATTTGCGATGCAAATAATTACAATACGTACGTATGGTAATCGATGTGTTTTATTTGTAATTAAAAGAGTTAAGATATGTGATGATTGTTTTGTAATTGACATCTATACCTACAATAAATAATATTGAATTGTCTGTTAGTAACGTTAAAAAACAGCTTTTTAATTTATAATTTAAAAAAAAAATATTTAACTCAGTTTATTTATTAAACAAAAAATTGAAAGAATACAATTTTATGATAATAACCTCCCCATCTCCTAATGCCTAATGTTAAAATTGGGTTGTGGAGGTTAGATGACAATCGCTTCACGGAAAATATCGAAGTCTAGTCAAATCCGTGGTTAAGACTGGTAAAAGCGGACCCCAGACTCCGAGCTGAAAGCTTCGGATGCGACTGGGAATTAACGCTAAGAGGATAGAACCTCCCCATCTCATCCGAAGGGTATCGTAAGAGGCGACTAACAGAAAAATACGCAGACGATATCACTGCGAGAGAAGGAAAACTCGAAATAAAACCCTGTACCAACCCTGGCCCGACGGGTGTCTGGCCAGCGTGGAAACAGTAGGTCAAATACTCTCAACATTAGGAGAGGCGTATGTCCAGCAGTGGACTGCGACGATGGGCTAATTAAAATGATAAAATATCAGTAAAACTTGTGTCTATTATCTTATCGATTTTTATTATTTTTTTAGCTACATAATTGTCCAAATTTTGAGGTGATTGAGGTCAAGATATATAGCCAGTAACTATGCTATGAGTCATCATTACAAAGTCACACTTATTGAAATAAACATATTAGCCGTTGATCCAATGAAATCATTGGATCGAGATTTCATTGGATCAACGGAAAGATATCGAGAGGTTTATCTGACACCTGACAGCTTTGACACCTCTAAATCAGTCTCGGTTTACCCCTTAGAGTATATAAGAGGTGGCATACCTACGAAAAAAAACTGTATACCTAAACTTGGATAAGAACATTAAATGGCGTCTATAATAGAGAAGCCCAGTAAACTGTCGATAACTACTTATCGATATAAAAGAAGCACAGACTAAAAATGTAAGCAAGGGTTTAAACACTTTAAACTATTATCTATCTATCTATACTCTATACTATAATTGTAAATGGAAAATGTTTGTCCGCGATGGACGTAAAAACTACTAAAATGGATTTTGATGCAGTTTTTTTTTGTTAGAAAGGTCTTGTTTGGATTTAAAATCTTACGTCTGTTTTACTGCAATCGGTTGAGTAGAACCGAAGATAAGAGATCCACGCGGGTGAAAGGCTAGTATTTAGCATATATTTGCTAAATATAATAGTTTGAACCATTGTAAACCTATGAGAATGCCGTAAGGCGAAACCGGTTAGGCAACAAAAAATTAAATAATTGTGGAAGAGTACAAGTGCTTTTATTCAATATGTCCTTTATATTACAAAGAAGAACGGGCAGTTCGTTACATAATATTGTAAAACTTTTTACTTAAATCACAATTTTATTATTTCGTTAAAATGATAATTATTGTATGTTTAAATACATATTTTTCAGTGCATGGTTATTAATACTGTCTAAAAATAATTATTACTGTTATAATAATAAAAATAAATAAATAAATATTGTAGGACATTCTACACAACGCTATCTGGACCCAAAGTAAGCATAGCTTAACTGGCTTGTGTTATGGGTTCTAGAATGCGGATAAACATACTTAGATACATTTTTTTTTGTAAATACATACATATTATACATGGAAACACCCAGACCAATGCAAATATTCATATTTCATGCACACAAATATTTGCACTGAGCGGGGATCGAACCCGTGCCTCCTGCGTAGCGGCCGCGTTCACTACCGCTACGCCACAGAGGCAGTCAAATAATAAATGTAACATTCAGTAATATATTAAATGGCAAATGTAAAGCTTATTTTTACAACAAATTTTTAACACACTCATAATGTAGCTTCATCATTTAATATCATACTGAAATGTACACAATAAAAAATTAAAAATAAAACTTTAATGAAGGATAATTATGATCTTTATGCACAGAGTATCAAAATAAATTTAAAAATAGTACATTATGGTATGATATGCGTATCATAATCGAGGAACCTATAAAAAACTTTGATAAAGTTTCAATATTCAAGTCGCCGACACCATCACGAAATAGAATCCATGATACTTAGCACATGCATTATATTTCATTCAGAACACATAATTCCATCACATACGTTGTAGGTATTTTTTAAATTCAAATTCTTTATTTTTCAAAATAGTGCAACACTGTTACAGCTTTTTGACGTCAAATTCTGCTTAAAACTAAGTTTACCACCGCTTCCTAGGCGCTAGTGGAGAAGAAATGGTGCAACAAACTCCACTGCGGCATTTTTAAGACGTCAGTTTACAAAATGTGGTTTCATAAGACTAAATATGAACGTATGTACATTTGTCTCGCGTCAAATATATAAAGGAGCGATGTGCCAGACTCTATCGAAACCTTTGGCAATGTCAAGACTAATTGCCAGTAACTCGCCTTACTTGTCCATAGCCTCACTCTAAAGATGGGTAACGTACGCCAGAAGATCACCAGTTGACTGTTTCGGCCTGAAACCATATTGCGGGTCGTTAATTAAAGAGTAGTACTCTAGGTGACGCATGAGCTATGTGTTAACGATTATGTGCTTGAATACCTTGCACAGCACTGAGGTAGATAGATTGTTAATTTCATTAGGGTGCTTGTTGATGCTTGCTGCATGCTGCATGCCTGATGCTTGCTGCATGATAAATGCCTGATGCTTGCTGCATGCTGCATACCTGATGCATGCTAAATGCTTGATGCTTGCTGCATGCTGCATGCCTGATGCTTGCTGCATGCCTACTACATGCAGGGTTTATGCTTACTTGTTTGCATGCATGGATTATGTTAGCTTTTTTATATAGGATTTGTATGCCAATTTGTTTGAAGATTATGCATGTAAAATGTACGCCAAGTGACGATTCTGCGTGTAAATTTTCTGCGACATGACGGTTCTACTTTTTGATTATTATGCTTTAAAAGTTATGCCAAAAGATGATTCTGGCTTACAAAATTATGCGTTATGAAAGTATGACGAATGACTGTATACCAAACCTTTTTCTGCGAAATGAAGTTTATGCTATGCGTTGTTATGCGAAACAAAATTATGACATAAAAATTTCGGTGAAACGGGGGGGAACCGTTTTATAATACTAATAGAATTATAGACTACTGATATTTACCATACTATGAGCATCAGCTTGAGACAGTGCCATACAAGGACCTGCATTTCTCTCACTTAGTACTTTTTGGGTATTTATAATACCGGCACATCTCTGCAAAAAAGAACATTGTACATGTGACTTAAAGTATTGTGATCGATGGATGTTACTTTCTTATACACTAACATGATATTTGAGTGCAATAAAGAGTTATCTATCTTGATATTTATCATATAACATATGCATCACGTTGATACATTGTTAATTGTATCAGATTACAATAATATTGCTTGTCCTATGTAAACGACAACATCTTTACTTTTACAACACACCTGCTCATAAAATTGATATTATTTCACCGCAATTAGGCACGTAATGACACCTAATCAAACTGTGACTTTTTCATTGCTATTATTCGCAAGTGAGTTACAGATTCTTTTTTAAATTTTATGGGTTAAGTTTCTATGTTCTTCAAAAAGTTTCGATACAAAAAAGAACGTGTTTAATAGTACGAATAAATTAATATGCCTATTGTATGGTCATTTGATGCATTTTCGTATTTAAATAAATAATTTCAACTTGTAATAAGACTTTTATAATAAACAAAATTTTCACTCAAATTCAACTTTTTTTGTCTCTAAGTACAGAAAAAAAAAACAGTAAAAAAAGTTAAATTCAAACCTCACTCTTTTAAATATGACCGGTCGCCATTGTTAGATGCGCGCGCATAGGAAAACTAATTAATTTGTAGTATTGTTTATTTAGTATGTGTAGTATTATTTTATTCGCAAGTGTGTTGTAAAACGTCGTATGCCACGCGTGAGACCAACTTTACTCCCTTATATCATAATGTACTATTATATGACTTACGGTTAATCGTCGTGAAGGTAGAACATTATCATGCAGCTTCACATAATTCAAAGTGCGATTGAAACACGAATCTTCAAAATGCAGAGAACAAACATAGATAGTTTTGTGTGACTTTAAATTTTCCACCCCTGTACTTTCTAACCAAGCATTTCTTATTTTAACAGCCGCCGGCAATCTAAAAATATTAATACATTTTGTACCACCGAGTTATACAGGTAATAAAATAAAATACCCGACTGCTGCTGGAAAGATGGGTAGATTTAGTGTAGATATAACTATAATAACTGTATGAGCGAATGCCTACAAACTGCTGTAGCAGTTTGGTGAAGAAAATTTTGTGAATATTATGTATCTATTAATAAATAAATTAATACATACAAAAAAAAGTACTTACATACATATACGCGTGTAGAAAATTTGCCTCGTGGGCCAGTCGAATAACAATACGGAGTGGATATTAATTTATGAATATATAAATTACAAAAAAAATATCGATAATCAAAATCGTATTACCGCAACACTAGCGTTTTCCATACAAAGATGTTTTATTGAATTTTAGAAAAATACGACCTAATTATTGATTTAAATTGTGAGTTTTACAAGCTCGTTTGCTTTACAGACAGACAAAACGAACTATTGATGTCGTAGGTCAACAAATAACAATGATATCTCGATGAGAAGAATACGTACCTATGTAATGTTATTTCTGGCTCATTCCTTGCATAATTTGATCCACATCCAACAATTGAGCAGGTAGGCATCTTCGTCACACGTATTTCTTCACACTTTACACGATTAACACACCAAAATCACTGGATTACGCGTTTATTTGCTAGGTAATCGTAGTAAACAAAGGTAAACAAGCCTCGAATGACGTAACTATGTACTTGTTGCTTGGAACAAAAGATGGCGATTTGGCGTCAAACTTCAGTGGATTTTATGAATGAAATCGTAGTAGTTTCGTCTCTGTATACTATATACTCTAAGGTTTACCCGCCTTTCACTTTAGTATTGTATTTTTTGACGTTTCGTCATACCATAGACAATTGATTGAATGAAAAAATCATTCTTGTACTGTTAGCAACGAAACTCAACCTATCTTTTAGCTACATACTATATTTTTTGTAAATATAGTAAAAAATAATGAAATTATTAAGCTATTGGTAAGCTAACTTTTACTATAGATTTAGAACGGAAATAGTGAATAACTAAGACGGGACTTGATCGCAACCGACCAGTGCCTTACACAGGGAATGCTATGAGCTACTGAGTTATATGCGATATATATATTAGCGGCCGCCTGCGACGCGTGCAGTAGTTTCATAAAATTCGTTCTTAGCAGATATCTTTGTCTACACCCTATAAGGAACCTACCTGCCAAATTTCAAGTTTGTAGGTGTTATAGTTTTTGAGATTTTGGGTCTGATCACTGAGTGGTATTTTATGTTTAATATTATTTATAGATTTTGAACATCCAAGACGTGCCCATGCAACTTATCTAAATCTGTAGTATAATAATAATAATATTCGCTTTTCCAATTAAAGACTATTATAAAAAGGTAATCAATTCGCAATTCAAAGGATGTGTAAATGATCAAAAATATTAACCGAAAATTCATTGCATAGCCATAGACAATAGAGTAGGGACCAATTAAAATGCAGATAATAGACAGCATTCTCACGTTGTCTGTGCCTTGTTCAAACAATGGTTCCCATGTGACGAAATTATTTACGCAATGTCTTTTTGTTAAGTCATGTCATATCTATCTTATGGCGGGTATTTACTAAACAGCCTCAATATAAAGAGATTTTTGATAGCACACTCATATTAAAACGTGCAAAAAATTTCTGATAAGATTGTTTGCAGGCAAGCGGAAGGTGGGATACCCCCAGTGAGATGGACTGAGGAACTGAAAATGTGTTGTGATGGACTGGATGCGGAAGGAGGAGGATTGGGAGCAATGGCGCACATTGAGGGAGGCTTGTGTCCACTGTCCAGCAGTGGACTGCGATCACTTTAAGATGGCAGATAACGCAACGAACCGAATATCACCCAAAACGAAGTTTAGACTGCCAGTTAACTTCCTCAACGAATACCGAAAGAACTGGTACTAGGATTTTTTTCTGGGTCAAATCCTAATTCGGGGTTTATTATCTAGCTAATGATTCCAACATTACCAAACAGTGATTAAAATTTCCCTAAATAGCTATCAATTAAAAACGCCTAAAGTTTTTTTTAAGATTAAACAAATTGATCTGAGTCACATAGAGCACATTTTAGGCCCAAGATAGTAGTAGTCCCGAGCAGTATGCTAATCCATTATTATCACCTTATTAGGTCAGTCTCTGTCCAATACCCTTACACATAGGACGTGTTGTAATCACAATCGGGTCAGGTCAAAGGTCGCTCTCCACGAACGATATAATTTTTTGATCGCCACGTCCTAATAGGGCCTAAGGTCAAAGATCTTTGTTCGTGGCCTTGTGTTAGTTTCAGCTTGTATTGTGCGACTTAGCTTACGATAATGATATGATAGAAATGATTTTGAAGTTTTGGAATTTTGAAGTCTTTTCATCCTAGCGTTAATCCCAGTCGCATCCGAAGCTTTCACCTCGGAGTCTGGGTGTGGTCTGGCGTCCGCTTTTTCCAGTCTAAACTGCGGGTTTCTCTGAACTTCGATATTTTCCGTGAAGCGACTGCCATCTGACTGATATTTGCGAAGGCTCATTTATAGGGGGAGAGTCTCTCGCCAGCAAAATACGATTATCGAAAGAGCCGAAAAAAGTTGATTCGTCTAAACATTCGCAAAAACAATTGCTGCTCGCTCGTCCACGCTGCGCGCTGGCGAGAATCGCTCGCAATTTAATATTGTCCATCTAACTGAATTTTAAAGCAATAAAATCTTATTTTGACATAGTCGATATGTCACTTGCGAATCTCGTATGACATAATTGTAGCTGAGAATTTAGTGTTTACCTGTGTGTAATGGTATGGTGATTATTGGGGTGATAGTAGCGTACGATTTCTCGAAACGAAAAATGTGAGAAGCTCCCCCGTCTAAATGAGCCTCAAGGGTTAATATCATGACGTAATAAATACATCTATTTGGGTAATTTCACGATGCCAAATTTTTTGCTAATTTCGGTGGCATTTTTCAATCATAGGTTTTCTGATGAAAAAATTTAATGGAGTTATTTTAGAACACATCAGTATTCTAGGTATTCAAAAAGAACTCCATTAAATCTTTTTAATATTGTTTAATTTGAAAATAATGTACATAAAAAATAAATCATTATGTCTGCAGCTCGCCTCCTGAACTTTGTACTGACAGCCATATCAAAGTTATTGAACTCTAAACAACTTAGTTTATCTCGACGATGTGCTAATCTCCTTGCAGACTTCTATTTTTTAAAGAATCTTGAATCAAGTTATGATTATATTTTATGTAGGATATTATTAGTCTAGCTGATGTCTGCGGCTTCATCCTCGTGGAATTTTGGCTTTTTCTCGAACTCTTTGAACTCAATGAACAACTCATGGGAACCTATTCCTACAAAAAGATAAAAGTACCTAAAATTTGGTAGGCGTAGGGACAATGACAGACTATAATCTATCTCTGTACCAAAGAGCCAGATCCGTTCAGCAATTAGAGCGTGATTGAATAACAAACATACAGACATCTTCACAAACTGGCCATAATATTATAGTAGGATAATAATTTTCAAAATCGATTCACAAATGACTATTCTAGTTTCAGTTGAATATATAACCCCCCTTCTTTGAAGTCGGTTAATGATTTCTATGTATACAGCTAATGCCAATACGCATCCAAAATAAATGATCTTTAAGGGTTTTTTTATGAAGGGCATTAAAAGGTTCTTACACCGTACACGTCCATAGACCATGGTAGCCGCTTCACATCAGGTGGGCCGTGTGCTTCTTTGCCACCTAAGAGGTATAAAAAGGGGAACAAAATGATGTCTAAAATTCCTAGCTAATTATCAAATCGTCATTCCCCGAGTAGCATAAGTACTAGAGAACTTCTCTGTCCTTCCGTTATGATAAGGCATCTAGGAGTCCCATTCATTAACCAACAACGACAGTATATAAATAGCCACATAAACAGTGATCTACCTACATGTTGGACAATGAATGGACAAATGACGAACTCAAGCAAGGTCGTTTGTAAAAAAATGGCGACAAAAACAAGATGGATTATTACAACCAATGTTTAACAGATTAAGTGTATGTGATCATGACATTATGAATATAAAAGAGGTGGTATAGGTGGAGTTTTTAATATGCAGATTTTTTATCTGTGGGCCCCGGAGTGTCTGGGTGTTCTGTGGTTTTTGTCTATGATCATATTCTAAAATTGTTTATTTAAGGTATACGATATGGATACGACATAATATGTGCAAATACTGAAACCGCGAAGCATCCTGGTCCGTAGGAATAGAACCAAATGTATAAGTATGTTACGTTTAGAAATTTAGAATCGTTCTATTCGTTTTTGGAATTTCTTGAAAATTTTGACATTGGCGTCTCGGCATACCTAATAATAAACATAACATAACATAAACTCACGCCTGTATCCCCGAAGGGGTAGGCAGAGGTGCTAGCACCCACATTTCGCCGTTTATGTTTAGGTCCCAATGTAATAGGTGGCGAGCCTATTGCCATTAACCGGGCACTTATAAACCTGCGATAAATACACACATAACTTCGAAAAGCATCGAAAAGTCATTGGTGTGTGCCATGGTAATACCTGAGATCGAACCCGAGACCTCGTCTCAGCAGTCCATTACCCATACCACTAGGCTACCGCGGTTGTAGGTATACCTAATCATATATTAAAAAAATTGTGGCGATTCGCTGCAGAAGCCATTAAGAAGAAGAACATCGTTCTATCACCTCGTGGTCCTATCCTATCGCCTTTATCCCCAGAGGGTTACGCAGAGGTGAATTAACACCCACATTTCACCAATCATTGTATTAGGTTCCAAGTGATAGAGAGTGAGC
This sequence comes from Eilema depressum, assembly GCA_914767945.1. Lineage (NCBI taxonomy): Eukaryota > Metazoa > Arthropoda > Insecta > Lepidoptera > Erebidae > Eilema > Eilema depressum. The sequence continues at coordinate 7,268,531 of OU612040.1, forward strand.
CTATTGCCATATTCCGGGCACTATTTGTTGACTCGAGCCATGCATCTGAAGCCGAGTCTGGACTGTATATATCTGTCTGATGTTAAACAGCCCTATCCCTTAGTCGTATTGTACGACACCGCATGGTAGGAGAACGGGTGGCCCAAATTATACTCTGCCAGGAACCACGCGGCGGCGATTCTAAATTGTGTCACGAAAATCGTTTCTGACATTGAAATTTGATTTTGACAAATCGACACTGAATGTTGAACATCTTTAGGTGCACTTGTAACAGAACATCGAGCATTCGCCGTTTTTAAAATTGTCGAACCGAACAACGAGCCGAGCCAAGCGTAGAGCCAAACAATGCTACGAACATCTTTCTAGCGAACGCTCTAGTCGAAGCAAATTTACAGTCGTTTTGCAAGCATGCTCGCCAGAATGCTCGCCAGAAAGCTCGCCAGAATGTTCGCCAGAACGCTCACTAAAACGCTTTCGTTTATTTTTCTGTAATGTAACATTCGCAAGAATGCTCATTACAAGTGAATGCTCAAGTTTATCAGCACCTTTATGCGATAGTTGGTTTGGTTTAAAGAATTGTCACTCGGATGAAAAAGAAGGCAGATATTTTTTTTAAATAGTCGACATTGGCATATCATGCCTTTAATGCATTGTAAGGCTAGGTACAGAGGAACAAAGTGTGTCTAGGTCATTGCTCAGTATTCGCTAACTCGGCTGAAGCGCTAATACCTAAACATTATATGCAAATAAACATATATTATGAATCTTATGCAGTAAATAATAAGGTCTCTTAGATATGACGTCAGCGTGATTGTGCAACTTTTTTATTGAGGTGTAACGATTTTTATAGTTACAAGTGTTTTTTGTTGGATTTAAGAGGATATATCCTGTGGAGATTAGAAAAATAGCGCAGATACTTATTAAATAATAATTGGATAGAATGAGTTAAAAAGCTTTGGATAGTAATTGCGAGGTGGTTGATTCGACTTTTAAAAAGTCAATCAATCAATGAATTAGTCTATGGTAGTTTGATGCTAAAGTTAATCAAATTACTTTAATTTTGGGGAATCCCTGAATCGTGAACCAATCAGTATCTGGCACCCGTATTATACCTCCATACATTCCTCTCCACTGTGCCCTCTGTTAGTCAAAAAGGGACACGAGGAAAGCTTCCGCAGCCCCTACAGGGTACCGGCGCGACTGGTATTCGCCGTAGGCAGCAGCATCTTCCTTAGAAGAGGGGTTTTCTTTGACCTACCTTTGCTTTTCCCTTTTAAATGTATAAATCCATGTAGTGATGGAGAAAGAATACAAGTATCACCATCCCATCTCAACCGAAGGATGTCGTAAGAGGCGACTAACGGAAATATATGCAGACGATATCACTGCGAGAGAAGGAAAACTCGAAATAAAACCCTGTACTAACACGTCTAGAAGGTAAAGTGGAAATAAAGCTAAAGCCTCCCAACATTGGGAGAGGCCTAGCAGGGGACTGCGATAGGCTAATCATCATCACTATCACTACATATTATAAAACAAAGTCGCTTTCGCTGTCTGTCCGTCCCTATGTATGCTTAAATCTTCAAAACTACGCAACGGATTTTGAAGTGGTTTTTTTCAATAGATAGAGTGATTCAAGAAGAAGGTTTATATGTATAATAAATGCATAATATTGTAGAGAAACACTGATGAATTTAGAGATATGCAGCGGGAATGGGGTCAGAAAATATGGCGGTACGAAGTTCGCCGGGTCAGATAGTTGATAATAAAGCAATAACTTAATTGAAACTTCAAAGTTCAGAAAGGCAAAGATTAGTTATAATTGCTAAACGATAACTTGGTTCGATACGACTAAAATCCGCACGGACGCCGCAAGCATAGACTTTTACTTTTTTTTTTTAATAACTGTTATGAACAATTTTAATAATTCCGTGTTCAATTACGTTACATAATCTGTTTCAAACTGAAATTGGCGGGAATATTCCACATTTGTAAAATTTTATTTAGTTATTAAATTAATAAATGTGGAACGTTTTATAATTATGAAGTTATTTAGTGTTATATTATCTTTTAAACTGTTGTAAATAGCAAAGTATACGTTAAGATTATATAATTAATTCAAATTAGATTGCTTATTTACTTTAAATTAGGTATGTTAAGTGTTAGGTAAGGTGAGGTTTACATAGTATATAAACTTCAAACTACCTAATTTAAAATGTTTATTTTTTCTTTTTTTTACCCGACTGTCAAAAAGGGTTATGTTTTTCGCGTGTATCTTGTATGTATGTATGTAGGTATGTATGTAATCTTTCTTTATTACCTCATATCTTCCCGAGACCTCTTGATTGTAAGACCGACTCCTGAACCCCTAAGCTACCGACCGCTTGTATGATATCTATATTATGACATGACATACATTTCAAAACTAATATTATTAGTACCACACATACCAAATATATGAAATTATGCTATTATTTTATCATTAAGCACACAATAACGAATAAAAAAGTGTGATACAATTATTATTATCTCGAGCAATTATTGTCGCTGGCAACACTAACCTTCAACAATTCGAAAGGACAATGTTTCCAACTGCAACTAATTTATTTGACATCAAAATCGTGATATTCCAATTCGTCTATGGTACTATAAAAATAATAGCAGCTATTGCCTGCAGTTCCGCCTGCCGATCCAGTTCCTGCACCTTTTGTTAAGCGGTCACTCCCAGTCTTAGCTCTTGGCATACTTTGAACCCCTGTTGCATCCCTTTAGCCCATATTAAAAAACGTAATTTACTAGATTTCAAAAAAAAAAAAATTGATCTTTATGATTATTGCTCCGTTCTCTTGAATAGTAACGTGATGATATGTGCGGGTGTGCCTATGATACTCATATCATACATGTGGCTTTCTATTGGTAGAATATTTTTTCAAATCGGTCCAATAGTTTCAGAGCCTATTCAATTATAAACAATAAAATCTTTCCTCCTTGTAATATTAGTAGAGAAAAAAAAATCGAGCGTGAATTTGAAATCCCCAATCCCGCCAAAAGGTCACCAGATCCAATATGGCGGAGCGCGCGAAAATGGCAAACGTTTGAGGTTAAAAGTGAAAGAGCATACGCCCTCCATTGTGGATTGTCTTTGTACCATTAGAATTGCATTGCGCTTAGATAAAAAGGTAATAAGTTGCATTTTACTTTTACTTTCAGTATAATCAATTAAATCTTTTGTAATAAGTAGGTAAGTATTGTATTTCAACCATGGCTACCAATGCCTTTTAAATTATGCTATGTATCATTAAAGGGCGCCCATTGCCGCGAATTTTTTTCTTATGTGTAGCACCACCTGTTTTCAGATCCTATCCGGACCAGTGTGGTTTTGAATTGCGGATCATTTTTTATAATGGCCCAGGCCATGTCAATATGACTTCATCTCAAGTCATACAGATATGGCATGACAGAAAAGGGTGCGAAATTCGGAACCCCTTTTTAGTTATGACTTCCTACTTACGACTAAAACCCGATTTGACGTCAGGACCAACCTGACGTCAAATCGGGAAATTTTTCTTAATAATAATTGAGCTATGGCAGTGGCACATAATCGTAGGCCTAATAGTCGGTGCCTAAGCTTAAGTTTCATATCAAAGCAGGTAGCTATTATTGAAATTTCTAAGTGAAACGTGAAATAACTATATCTCAAGTTACACAGAACGAAAGCAACTAAATGCAGTATTAATGTATCAGGTGACTTCATGATCGAGTGAGCACTATACGTGACTATTATGTTACAATGTTAAATTTTAAACCCTATCGCAGTATTAAGTTAAAAAAAATAATCTGAGATTTTTAGCTTTTGCACTTAGAGTTGTTCATCTATCCGAATCTTGGACCTGCAGAATGATAATGATGGTCTGCATGAAAGACATACATATTGATAGCTTAGATTAACAAAATATAGCCATCTAATACGTTAAACATTTAACACTACTCTGCTTACCCCTTCGCAAATATACACATATAAAAGAGTATAGGTATGTATCTCCGATTATTTAAATATTTTATCTGTCAGAAACTCATCTACACACTGCACAAAAAGTAGCGCAACCTAATTCAACTGTGTTCAAAGTCATTTAAAAGTTTTTATTTACTTTTTGCAACCATCTATGATTCTATTTTTAAAAACTTCTCGTGTTTCAGTAATAAATGTGGGTATTTCCCGGCCTATAGACAAGGATATGGCCAGCCGTAAGATAGCTAGTAGAATGGCAACTTTTTCTGGTAAATAATTTTTTGATAAGCGCAAGCAGGAAAATGAGAATCTTGTTTCGTTAAAGCAGGTAAGATTTCACGATAATGGTTTCTTTGAATGGTATCATTTCAATAGTTATAAGTTAATAATGGTCAATATTATACAACAAACTTACAATAAAACAGACGGAGTTTATTGAGCTACCTCTAACGCCCGAGTCGCCTCCGTGCATCGCGAGCTGTACCAGTCGGGAAAGACCTGCGTCTACTCTGGACCTGCTTCGCCACCTCCTTCTCGAGCATTTCTTATAGCCTCGCGCTTGACCACTAACTCACCAGTGATGATATGGTTGACGGTGGAACACGTTTGCCTAGAAGTAACCTATTCACTCTAGTCTTTTAAGACACTCAAGCTATCTTGAGATGCTCACAGAAGAAGGAGGCGGCAACCATAAAGGTTGTACTCTGGAGTCTAGGGTCCACTCTCTTTCTATTATCGTGCAGGTGATGTTGCCTTGAGCAACATGGATCTTTGTGGGCCTAGAGCCCCTATACAGGGTGAAAGATTTTAACCTTACCTGGAGGGAAAGTTCTCTAAATATTGGAGATACCGAATTTCACTCCAAGAAAACATTCCTTAATTTTTAAAAAGAAATAAAACTGCATTCATAGATTTTTGAAAATTCGCTTGCCACACCCGGTAATCGAACCAACTAAAATCCGAAAAAATAACATCCTGTATTTTTATGACATCAATCAATAGTATAAATCATAAGGATCAAATCTGTCTAACAAACATGGTTAATTAAATGAAAGGAAATCTACAATATCTAGGAATATCTACAATATACCTTATTCACTTATTACCTATGCAGCAGAAAACTATTGAGTGTGCCTAGCAAAGTAAACGTAACTAGTCAAGGGAAAGCTAGGTAGCAACATACAAGTCGGCCATCCTACTTGCCGGTCTGTGTGTCCCTAGAAAGCAAGTCGGTCAGTCAATCAGTATAAATACAATTTCTTATATTCTTTCGTTGTGTCATTTGTATACAATTACTTAGTCGTTCGTTTGGCTTCATTAGATTTTCCTTACCAATATTATAAATGCGAAAGTAACTCTGCCTGTCTGTCTGTTACGGTTTCACACCTAATCCACTGAACCGATTTTAATGAAATTTGGTACTGAAATAGATTAAACCTTTGGAAAGGACATAGGCTATGTTTGGTCGCGATAACCGACATCCACGCGGGCGGAGCCGCGGACTACAGACGTTAGTGTTTATTATAAATGAGGAAGTAACTCTGTGTGTTAGGCTTTTGTAAATGACTGAACCGTTTTTGATGCAATTAGGAGTCGATTCTGTTGCTACTATATTTTGTTGCTATGCTATAACTCTCAAAACCAGATTCGTTGTTTTATTCAGTCTCGACTCGCCACAAATTGTTCCCGGCATAATATGACTCCAATCTCCAATCACGTCACAAAATGTACTCTATTTTTGGATGTCTTTTGATGCTAATGAAGTTCTCAAAAGGGTCCAAATTAAACAAGATAATATTTTGTTTCATAATCCTGTGACAAGTTACGACAATATAAATTACAATGAAATGTTTCGTATCGATTCGTCATAACGATGAAACAATATCGTTGTCGGTAATCGATGTGGGCGCGATGGCCGAATGAGTAGGTGTCAGTGCGTCGTTTGTTCTAATTTAAAAAAAGTATAATGCGTTCGGTTTTTAAATTAGGTTGACGAATCTCGTTCATAATGGCTGCTTTATTGTCTTAGATCCATTATATTACAATCTATATAAATAATTAATCCGTTAATTGTGTTTGTAATGTAACGGATTACAATCACAATCTATACAAATAATTACAATTGGAGTGTATGTAATATTAAAATAACAGCATCAAACTTTTAACAGAAGCGATTTATTTTAATTTTTCTCTGTTTGTCTAGCTAGGTTAATCTCAGAAACCATTGGACAGATTTTGTCAGGATTTTCACTGGCAGATAGCTGATATAATAAGGCGTAACTTAGGCTATTGCTTTTGTAGGAAAAAGAATCAGAGCTCTGCGTAAAACAAATTAAAACCAAGATCACAAAGTTGCGGGCATAGTTAGTATGTAATATAGTAAAAAAATACCTCGATTTCTTCGCAACCATAGAAAGGATTAGTCGAATGTATTACCTGCAAATAAAAAAAAACAAAAATTAAAAAATACTTTTCACTTAAAAAAAAATCGAATTATGCTTCTAAACCGTCATAAAAATTCACGACTGCCATTTCATATTTTACAATAAGCCCGATATTTCGGTTGTTTTCCAGCAGTCATAGTCACGGGGAAAAGCACAAAAAAATCCCTACTAATATTATAAATGCGAAAGTAACTCTGTCTGTCTGTCTGTCTGTCTGTCTGTCTGTCTGTCTGTCTCACTTTTACGACTAAACTGCTGAACCGATTTTGATGAAATTTGGTATAGAGGTAGATTAGACCTTGAGAAAGGACATAGGCTATGTTTGGTCGCGATAACCGACATCCACGCGGGCGGAGCCGCGGGCAAAAGCTAGTAACTTTATATTTCAACTAGCTGACCCAGCGAACTTCGTACCGCCATACTTTCTGATCCCGTTCCCGCTGCATATCTGTAAATTTATCAGTGTTTCTCTGCAATATAATGCATGATGAATTATACATAAAAACCTTCCTCTTGTATCACTTTATCTATTAAAAAAACCGCTTCAAAATTCGTTGCGTAGGTTTGAAGATTTAAGCATACATAGGGACTTTGTTTTATAATATGTAGTGATGAGTAAACATCCGACAGTATCATTATATCAATCAATCAATTAGCCTATCGCAGTCCACTGCTGGACATATAGGCCTCTCCCAATATTGTTAGGCTTTGGCCTACTGTTTCCACGCTGGCCAGACGGGTTGGTACAGGGTTTTATTTCGAGTTTTCCTTCTCTCGCAGTGATATCGTCTGCGTATTTTTCCGTTAGTCGCCTCTTACGACACCCTTTGGGTGAGATGGGGTGGTGATACTTGTATCCTTTCTCCGTCACCACACGGACGACACGAACGGAATAAGCACGGATTGCTCGGGACATTATATCTTGAACCTAAAATGTGCTCTGTACGCACAGTACACGTTTTTGGGTGTCTTTTCAGGATAGCACGGGGTGCTACTGCGGTGGACGAGCTCAAATTCACCAAGCAGAATGACAAATGTATAGGATTTGACGTTTTTGACATTCGTTGACGCCTGTCATATACGTCAAATCCTTTACATTTGGCATTCTATTCTACAAAACGCCAGCCGACGATTTGACACTTGTCTAGAGAGGCTGGTCCTCTATTGTCTCGTAATTCAGGTCCAAGATACGTGTCCTGAGGTATATTTCTAGTATGTACATATTGTATATTTCTAGAACAATCTAAATAATACAATTTGCAAATTTTATTACATATCACACAACTTATACAACAACCTTCCTGTTTCGCAAGCGTAGGCCTGCGCGGGCGCACAAGAATTAGCGCTACGTAATATGTATATAGCATAAATCAGTGCACGATACGCGTTTGTATAATGTATTACATTATGCGTACACGCATAGTACGGTATCAAAATAATTGATGTTGTATTCGTTTGAGGTTCATTAGAACAGTATCGCGTGTAATGGTCAAGGAGGGTACAGGGCTAATGGTACGTGTTGCTATTTATATCAGCGGCGAGGAGTCCCTATAATCCGATTCCTGCCGGCTGACTCTGCAAGTAGCTTGACAGCCTCGCCATAGCGGTAGTGAACGCGGCCGCTACGTAGAAGGCGTGGGTTCGGTACCCGCTCAGTGCAAATATTTGTTTGCATGAATATGGGTATTTGCATTGGTTTGGTCGTGCCTCGGAGAGCACGTTAAGCCGTCGGTCCCGGTTGCCATACGAACATCTATGGCAGTCGTTACGGGTAGTTGGACCCCTAAAAAGTCCAAAAAACAGTGGTTTAGCTGCAAAGCTTCGATATCGCCTAATGTTACCATTGGATTGTGGAGGTCAGAGATGGCAATGGTTAGAGGGATTATTATAAAAAACTGAAATTACTATTAGTATATTAGTATTTCCTCTAACCCCTCCAGCTAAGTTAAATTGCTTATATTAGAAATGGGTTCATGTTGGTAGTATAAAAAAAACAACAAGGCCAATCACACAAAATTATCGCCACACAAAATGAATGAAAGATTTAATAACAGCTGAAAACAAAAGTATTTAATCAGCTACACGATTATAACTACCATGCTATGTTCTGTCCTAGTTTCTGATTCAATAAAACGTTTGTACTTACATGTTGTAGGTTACAGTGCTGCGAAATCGATTATATGCCGAACGATAAATCGATTATCTACATACGACTTTTTACCGTAATTTCACTTTGGATGAACAGAAAAAAGACGCGCTTCTGAGGCGTGGCGATTGAGAACGCGATTACGACGCAGGAGGCACGGGTGCGACCCCGCTCAGTCCAAATATTTGTATACATGAACATGTTTTGCATTGGTCTAGAGGTGTTTCCGTGCCTCGGAGAGCACGTTAAGCCGCCGTCGGTCCCGGTTGCCATATGAACATTTGTGGTAGCCGCTACGGGTACCTATATAGTTGGGAGCTCTTGAACAACCGACTAGTCTAGCTACAGAACTTCGATATCGCCAATTGGTTGTGGAGGTCAGATCGCATCACAGTTAGACTGGAAAACCGACCCCAACGGAGTCACGGAGAAAATATGGGGGAAATGATATAAAAATACACCTACAAGGTGTACCACCCTCTGTAACACTGAACATTTCATGAGATTACTGTGTGAAACATAAAGTTGTAAAAACAAAAGCAATAAAATAACCTGACCTATATAAAAATCCGTTAGCTGCTAGCAAATGTGCAGATTTGCGTTACAATCCAACACGGTCAGGTATTGTTCTGTCAAGCGTGCGTTGACCCCGAAACCGACGGCCATCTTGAACAGCTGTGTTCTTAGTTCAAATAGAATAATGTTGACATAGATATTGCAGTAAAATCTATTCGATTTTTAAAAATCAGTTTATATTTTGTTCGTATTGTTTTTTTTTAATTCTAGCGTAACTTAGAGGTCATTATCCTCTGTAGCCGTTTAAGTTAGGAATAACTTATTCCATATTTAAATAAAATTGTAACGGTATTTTGTTAATTTTTTTGTAACGGTTTCGTTGTCAGGGTCACTGATTCTCACAGCTTCCAGAGTTGAGCTTTCCTGAGATCCTCTGCCTTCAATTTTTAATAAAATTGAAGTACAAATCCTTCAATATCAATGTAGGTATGTATTTTTTTAAGGTTCAAGATTACCCTAAGTAGCCTAGTGGTATGGGTAATGGACTGCTGAGACGAGGTCTCGGGTTCGATCCCAGATATTACCATGGCACACACCAATGACTTTTCGATGCTTTTCGAAGTTATGTGTGTATTTATCGCAGGTTTATAAGTGCCCGGTTAATGGCAATAGGCTCGCCACCTATTACATTGGGACCTAAACATAAACGGCGAAATGTGGGTTCTGGCACCTCTGCCTACCCCTTCGGGGATATAGGCGTGAGTTTATGTTATGTTATGTTTCAAGATTCTAAACGTAGTATCCTAGATTGACATACGTTGACGTCTGTCATTAACGTCAAAATACGTCATCATTATATTCTACAATACCCCGGTGCCAACGATTTACCACTTGTCTAGGAGGATAGGTGTTCATAGGGTGTGTGCATCACCACGCTTAGGTACAGTCGCCCACAATCGCGCTGCAATCACTGCCTCTCTAACCTAGTTTATTTATGTCGAACGTTTGCACCGCGGAAATACTTAATTTATACAAACTTAAGGTTTACGAGGCGACGATATGAATATAAATTATATTGGTGTTTGCGTTTATGCAGCTAGGCGTGTAAGATACTACAAAGAAACAGTACCAGGAAATAATGTATTATCCTTATTTAATTGTAGGGAATATGCAGAGAATGGATTGCGTTAAGACTACGTACGAGTATAAAGAACTGTGGTGACGATGACAGAATAAAAAAAAAACAATACAATGCGTTCAGAAGAATTGTTTGACGTGATGCCCACGGCTACATTCTATCACCATACCACTCGATACAGGCAGGGAATTCATCCTCACACGAAACAACCGGCAACAGTGCGTAGATATGAAAAAGACTTCATTCCACGCACGGTTAAGTTGTGGAATTAACTCCTTGTTGTGATTTTTCCAGGCGACTTTGAACCCTTTCTGCAATACACGTACGAAGCAGATCCAAATTCCCTTATACAACCGTCTTAAGGGCGACGGTGAAGCCATCTACGGTCGGTTGTATAAGGGAATTTGGATCAGTAGGCACATGCTGTAACTTGCATCTCGAATGATCGAAGTGAGCTCGATAGCTGAATCCGCGGTGATTGGTCAATTTCGCGAAATTGACCAATCACCGCGGATTCAGCTATCGAGCTCACTTCGATCATTCGAAATGTTTGTTACAGCATGTGCCTGCTGCTTCGTACGTGTCTCGGTGGCTTAGTGGTCAGAGCGTTCCCCCTGTAAGGGAAAGATCGCGGGTTCGAGTCCCGTCCGAGGTCGATTCTTTTTCCCTTTCTTAATCGATCATAAGGAGTTTCCTATAGGGTCGGTAGCACGAGTGTGACGCCCCTGGTATTGCACACATCCATAGGCCACGATAATTACTTTCCATCAGGTGAGCCGTGTGCTTTTCTGCCACCTAAGTGGTATGATAAAGTTTCAAGTAGCGTTTCCAACGCGACTGTAATTTCGGCCTGAGATTCTTCAAGCGACGGAATTCTCTGTTATATGATTGGCTAGAAAGAGTTGAGAGACACAAGTCTTCTCGTTGAGGCTACTGGAGTCTGTAATGTGTATTCGTCACCTAACTGCTCACTGACCTTCAGTAATCTTTGTCTCATCAAGTATGACACAGTGATATCATCGTATACAAGGAAATTGTCGTCCTGTTCAATCCGAGTTAATTTCTGACTAGCTATTTCAGATGTTAATCGCGCATACGGATATGGTAATCATTGACAATGATAAATTCGCTTTGTTACTTTTTTAAGTGTGGAACAATGTCTTTTTGTGTCGATTGTACGATAGACGTCAGAATAAAGAACACGAAATGACACGATATTTTTGTAATTTAATCTTGGCTGATTATAATAAATGTGTATAAAATATAGATATGGTAATTTTTTGAGTAATTTATTAATCTGGCAACAAATTTATTTATGAAAAGTAGATAATAAATAAAATAAATAAAAATAAAAATAAAATAAAAATCTTTTATTGCAGACAACAAAGGCCCATATTTTGTTAGTACATACTTATTCCTAATGTCTATGTTAGTAATACATTATAAGGTAGGTAGGTATCCACAGATGTGCCGCATCACTTGATAGATTCATCAAGCCACATGTAGCTTGATGAATCTACCAAAGGCAGGCCCATCCATCCTCTCCGCAAACACTCCCAGAATGCTGTTGGTGCTCCCCCTGACCCTACGTAGCAATGAAGCTATTTTCATGCGCATCAGAGCGTGAAAGTCATCGGTATGCGCATCCGCGAACATACCAGACGCACTGCAGTAAGGTGGGAGCCTCAACAGCATCCTGAAAGTGTTATTGTACTGTACACGCAGCGTGTTGACTGCTCTATGAGTGTGGTTGAACCAGAGGCTGCCGGTGTAGAATGTCTGGCAATACGCCTTGAACAGTGTAATTTTAACTGGTACAGTACAACCAGCAAACCTTCTAGCCACCATGTTCCCCCTCACAGCCAACGCCCTGCGTTCCCTTTCCAAGTCCAAGTCATCTCTTAGATCCTCGGTAACAATATGACCCAAGTATTTAAATTGTTTCACTCTTTTTAAAAGTGCACCATTGAGTGTAACAGCAGGGACATGTGATGGACTTTTATTTACTCCTCTAAACACCAACATCTCACTTTTCACAGGGTTGTACTTTAATCCATGTCTCTCAGCATACCTCTCGCAAATACTTAAGAGTCTTCGTATACCATTAATTGATGGGCACAGCAGCACCATGTCATCAGCATAACTTAAGTTATTAATGCAGGTGCCATCTATATGACATCCGACATGCGTGCTGCTGAGCTCAACAAGTAAATCATTTACATAGATGTTGAAAAGTCTCGGGGAGGTAAGACCTCCTTGTCTTACACCACATTCGAGCACATATGGGTCCGATAAAGCATTTGACCATTTCACAAAGTTTCTTTGATTATCATACCATACAGTTAATATTGATATCAATGAATCAGGCACATTCATTGCTTTAAGCTTTTTCCATAACACATTATAAGACACCAAGTCAAATGCTTTTGACAGGTCCAGGAAACAAGCATACACTGGTGTTTTCCTATCCGTATAGTATTTGACAGTGTGCTTCAATGCAAAAATGGCACTCTCTGTAGATAGCCCTGGGCGGAACCCAAATTGAGAGTCATGTAACTTTACATATCTGCTTAGATGTGAGTCAAGCACACTGTCAAACACTTTGGCAATCACTGTAGCCAGGGATATAGGCCTGTAGTTACCCTTGTGTGCTATGTCTCCCGTCCTGTCCTTCACAATGGGCACAACCACTGTATCTGACATCTCTTGTGGTAAGTGAGAATGTCCAATACATAAATTGAAGAACATAGTTAATACTCTGGGCAGATGCACCCCAGCATTTTGAAGATGTTCGATGCTAAGTCCATCCTTACCTGGAGATTTGCCCCTTTTCATTTCTTTAATGACAGTTTTTATCTCTTTACATGTAAATATAATGGGAGCCCCCAGTAGCCTGAACTCAGCATCGCTCATCCCTGCCCTCGACTCAAGAGGAGAACTCACTTTAAAATGTTCCTTGAAGATATTTGCTATTTCAGTACAATCGCTAGTACCTTCCACACTAACTGGAAGGCTTGGGCTGTTATTTAATTTTTTTGTACTCTTCCAAAATGCTGAAAAAGATTTTCTAGCATGATGTGAGGCCAAGATATCCATCTCTATTTGATTTTGATTCTTAATACACCATCTTAATTTTGCCTTAAATATTTTACGAGCCAGCCTCATATCTTCAAAGACTGGTCCACTGTCAGGTTGACCATGCCACTGCCACTCTCTAAACTTAAGTCTTGCCTGCGCATGATAGACCTTTACATGCTTGTTCCACCCTTTTATTGGCTTATTTTTTTTAATAATACCAATTGGGGATTTACCATTACTGTTAGTAGCAGCTTCACATAATATACACACAATGTTATTATACATTTTATCCAACAAAATTTTGTGTTCAGCCTTATTACAAAAAGAATCAGCACATTGAGTAAATTCTATGGGAAAATCTATTTTCTTTAAATTATCATTACATAGGTTTAAGTATTTATTTATCTCATCTGCATTACGTTCCCCCCAGTAAGTGCCATTGTATGTAGATCTAATATTAAAAGTTTTTTCTCTAATTACATTTACTTTACATTCCAGTTTCAATGGAAAATGGTCAGATGAATATGAATCATACATAACCTCAATGTTTACAATTGTCTTGCTTGCTGACTGTGTAACAAGACAGTGATCAAGCCATCGCTTGCTCCCAGACACTTCACAACTGAATGTATAGGTCTTTGATAACATACCAAGATAGTCTATGTCTGCACATAGTAATTCTTGTTCTAAACAAAAACTTAGGAGTTCATGACAAAATAACTCACCTGGGTGGGCATTGAAATCCCCTAATACAAATACTGTTTCAATATTACTGTTTTGTATAATGGAATACATTTCACTAAGACATTCTGTGAAGTAAGGAAGGTTGTTTTTATCTTGTGTAGGCATATACATGTTCACAACCATAAAACATTTACTGTTCACTACTACTTTGATTGCATTTAGCCTATCACTGTCACATTGTATTACAGACACACAACTAAATACACTCTTTCTCCATAAGATGGCAAGGCCTCCATATGGCCTACCTTTACATATACCTGCTGAGGTATCCACTGAAGACTTGGCTGTGTAACAAAAATCTAAATCTATGTTTTCAAGGAAGGCTAGGTCATGTGGGTATAACCAGGTTTCTTGTAGTAATACAATGTCAGCCTCCTTACACAGCCCACGTATACTTTTCACTGATGTTTTCACATTTTTGCAGTTAAATGTGATAATGTTCAAAAGCTTATCTGTCATTTGAATTTGTCAAAATAATATCCCCAGCACACTGTGTGCTGACAGGTCTATGCTTGTGACCAAAGATCACAAAGCGCCGATATGCTATACCATCTGGCCAAAAGTCTTCATGCATAAATATATCAACTTTGTCTTTGGGGACAAAGATTTTAAAGGAGTTGTACTCTTTCTCCACCTTCATAGCCATCTTTTCCACAGTAATATTACTTATTCCTGACTTGGTGTTGACATATTCAGTGACGTCACTAGCTGTTACCTCCTTTGCAACATGATAAATATAGATAGGTACTTTAATTTCAGCCGCTTTAAAATTCATAGTCGGGTCGACCACCCCTTTGCCCTTATTTACCATAAATCTATTTTTATATTTCTTTCTCTGCACCTTTATCCAGGCACCATCCTGCTTCTCCCCTTTCCACTCACCTTGTTTTAGCATGTCAGCCATAGTTTTGGTACTTCTCTCCGCAGCCTCCCTATTTTCATCCGCTTTCAGTTGCGGATACTGTGGGGGATGACTAGATATTATATCACCTGTCAGTCTGTTTGCGGCCACTTGAGCAGGTTCCGGACTAGTACACCTTACAACATGTCTTTCATTACTATAGTGAGGTACTTGTTCACTTGTACTGGCACCTTTCTTATTCGCTTTGTTTGCTTCCTTCACTAACGATTGCCTTTTCGGTACATTAAATGAGGTACCCTCTGCTGTAAAATTGTTATTAGCAAATTCACGGTAAACTGTTTCCGGGGAAGATAGTACATTATTTTGAATGCTATTCAAACTAATATCCCCTAGTGCAGTTCCTCTAGGATCAGTTACACTCACACCACCAAAACTTTCCCGCAAACAAGCTCCCCTTCTAATGTTCACATTATCTTCGAAATTTTTGTTATCAGTCGCATTCTTTACTGTCTCCATTTCACATTTTAACATATTTAGCTGATCAGAAGTAACGTACTGCTCCTTTATCGTATTTATATCACGCTGCAATACTAAAAGGTCCTTCAGTATTTTGGTTACATCAACATGGTCGAAAACAATTGGCGGCAATTTTTGCAACTCGCGAGCCACGAAGACATGACATGACACACACATGACATTTAGATTTGTTTAGGAACTCGAACTTCCTGATATAGTCAAAAATAACAAAATGTAAAAAAAGCTCTTCGTAGCTTTGTAGAGCTTCGTAGTTGTGACCCTGGCTCTTTCAGGAGCTGGAGCTAATATCTAGATTTTAGAGCTTGTCGCTCTAAAATCTACCTAATACCATATTCCGGTCCCGTGACTAAAATCTATAATAATAACTTAATAATATTAAACAATAGCTTAGCGTCGGTAGCTTAGTGGTTAAGGAGTCGACCGAACAATCGAGAGGTCCCGGGTTCGAATTCTGGCTATTACACTACCGACGAGAACCCATTCCTAACCAACCCTAGAGGGGTAAGAGGGAATATTAGTAATTTCGGTTGCTATTATCCATAATCCCTAATCCCTACTAATATTATAAATGTGAAAGTAACTCTGTCTGTCTGTCTGTCACGCCCAAACCACTGTACCGATTTTGATGAAATTTGGTATAGGGGTAGAATAGACCTCGAGAAAGGACATAGGCTATGTTTGGTCGCGATAACCGACATCCACGCGGGCGGAGCCGCGGGCAAAAGCTAGTAATATTATAAATGCGAAAGAAACTCTGTCTGTCTGTCTATTACGCTTTCACACCCAAACCACTGAACCGATTTTGATGAAATTTGGTACAGGAGTAGATTAGACCTTGGGAAAGGACATAGGGTATGTTTGATCGCGATAACCGACATCCACGCGGGCGGAGCCGCGGGCAAAAGCTAGTTCTTTATAAAAAAAGACATACGTTCACGACTGTTAATGTCGAATCCCATACATTTGTCATTCTGTTCTACAATACACGGTCAACAACAAATTGCCACTTGTATGGGGGGGGGGAGCAGGGGGGGGAGCAGGGGGGGGGCAGAAGAAGTCATACAACCAACTGGGACAAAGCCAACTATATTCTGCAATAGAATAACCAGTGGCAAGGCTGTCTTGTTCACACGAAAATCTTATTGTTTGTGTTAAATAAAATTACTCCTATCTAGACAGACTCTGTGGCGTAGCGGTAGTGAAGTGCAGCCGCGGGTTCGATCCCCGCTCAGTGCAAATATTTGTATGCATGAATATAGTACTAGTGTGGCAATCCGTTGGCCAGCGTATTGTACAATAGAATGGCGAATGTATGAGATTTGACGTATATGACAGTTGTCAACGTATGTCATATACGTCAAATCCCATACATTCGTCATCATCACTACATATTATAAAACAAAGTCGCTGTCTGTCCGTGTCCCTATGTATTATAAAATAGAACAAGCTGACCCGGCGAACTTCGTACCGCCTTTCTGATCCCGTTCCCGCTGCATATCTCTAAATTTATCAGTGTTTCTCTACAATATTATGCATGTATTATACATATAAACCTTCCTCTTGAATCACTCTATCTATTAAAGAAAACCGCTTCAAAATCCGTTGCGTAGTTTTGAAGATTTAAGCATACATAGGGACGGACAGACAGCGACAGCGACTTTGTTTTATAATATGTAGTGATGATAGTGATAATCTATGATTGGTGGATTTGAGGTCTCCGCAGTAGCATCCCGTGCTATCCTCAAAAGTCACCCAAAAAATGCGAAATACTCTTGTATTTTAGCAGATTTTTGGTCCGCCGTAGCACCCTGTTGACCCTGTGCTATCCTCAAAAGACACCCAAAAAAACGTGTACTGCGTGTGCATTTTGAGTACATTTTGGGTCCAAGATTTATGCACCGAGGTAGGTATATCTTTAGTATTAAAACCTTCAATTCATGTATTCATATCTGTCTATTTTAGAATTTCCTGCTATGATATCATAATAGGAACCTCTAAAACAGAAATATAGATAAATTCCTTATTGTGCAGTAAAACTGTATATTTTTTCATTTAATTCTCATTTTATATCTTAATTATTTATTCAATTTACACTTAAGGTTGTTATTTTACTTCCTACTAATAAATGAGAAAGTTTATTACGGAACTCACGGATGTGTAATATTGTTGCTCTTTCACGCAAAATCGCTGAATGAATATGGATGAAAATTTGTACTCAGATAGATTATAGTCTGAAATGGCACATAGGCTTTTTTGTCCCGGAAATTGGTTGAAGTCCTGCCTTAAAGATCCGGAAACGCAAGAAGGTCCAGTCCATTATAATTTTAGAGATCCGATTCTCAGCACTCCATGGATTCACCGTGCGGTCGCCGGGTTCATAGCGTGATACAGAGAGGAACACCGTGACGGCGACTGGGACTTGCGACCCAGATGTAGGTTTAGGGTGGCCACCTTGTGATGCATCAGCGCTCACCTCCACCGTCAGTAGTGTTCCCCCCCTACCTATCCAAATTTGGTAAGATCCTATCAATGCCGCTTTTGATATTCGATTTAGTAAAGAGCTTACTGAAGCTCTTGGCAATCCGAGGTCTTTAGGTAAGTTGTACAGGGATTTAGCTGGAATTCCCCATAAATCTATATCTAAGTTATTAGGTATTATTATGCAGTAGTATTATTATGCTAATGAAAGTTATGCGAAAACGTTATGCCAAACTATATTCTGCCTTAAAATTTTATGCCAAGAGGAGGGATACCTGTTTATCCGTATTCTAGAACCTATAACACAAGCTTAGTTATGCTTGCTTCGGGTGTAGATAGCGATGTGTAGAATGTCCTACAATTTTTTTTTTCATTTATTTAGTCGTGTCTCTACATTGAATATATTAAAAACACTTTGGTTATGTTATGTTAGATTTATGATTCTTTTTTTTTATACCACTTAGGTGGTAGACAAGAACACGGCCCACCTGATGGAAAGTGGTTACCGTGGCCTATGGACGAGTGCAACACCAGGGGCGTCACAATCGTGCTGCCGACCCTGAAGAAACCTTCTAATGCCCTTCTTGAAGAACCCCATATTGTAGTCGCTTGGGAAAACCATCGATTCTAAATAACTTTTTTTTATTCTCCGCGATGGTCGCAAAAACTACAAAACAGAATTTTTTTATAGGACTCGTGGTGTGGTTCCTTTCGTTTAGAAGGTCTTGGTCCAAAATTGGTTGAGTAGAATCGGAGATATGACCAAAAATCGCGTTAATCGAAAGGTAGTTTAATAAATTAATTGTATATTATAAAGTCCTTGGAATTCAATGAACTTTTAATAAACAATCTAACTAGTTATTTCAATACTGTTCAGTATTTTTTGTTCAACAATTTTTATGTGAATCATTGATAACGAGTTAATTGGAAATGTAAGAAATGTTGCCAGACTTAAAACAATACATAACTCAGTTTTATCAATCGCATGTCCTTGAGCTATTGTACCTAGTTAATATCCATCACCACAACGAGTGAAGTGTAGACTTTCCTCTCGGGATTGAGAGGTCAGACTGAAGGCGCTGTTGTAATAGCCAAAATTAGTCAAAGGAGCCGGAGTTACATCCGAGGTTATTATCATGTCG
The DNA here is from genome assembly GCA_914767945.1 of Eilema depressum. Classification (NCBI taxonomy): domain Eukaryota; kingdom Metazoa; phylum Arthropoda; class Insecta; order Lepidoptera; family Erebidae; genus Eilema; species Eilema depressum. Next base: position 7,287,625 of record OU612040.1, read on the forward strand.
CCCATCCATTTCCTCCTATTCATTCGGCTTATACGGCTTTTATAAAAGCGACTGATGATGGAACTCTCAACCCTGGGAGAAAACTGGCTTCAGAGCCTCATTCGTCAATTAACAGACTAAACGACTTGCAGATGAGGCTGACTTGATCCTACAAGGAAGAACAAGGCGACTGAGGGCTGTTTAACATCAGAAAGATATATACAGCCCCGACTCAGCCTCAGATACATGACTCGAGGCAACAATAGAGCCCGGAAAACGGCAATAGGCTCACCGCCTATTACGTGGTACTTAATACAATGATTGATGAGATGTGGGTGTTAATTTTACCTCTGCCTAACCCTCCGGGGATAAAGGCGTGATTGTATATATGTATGTAGATGGTAGTAGCCCCTAATTAGAAACACAAACACTATTATTATGTCACATATAACCGTCTGCAACTGGGTCACTCTATCGCATTCACATATTATTATTACCGCCATTGTCACTCCAATTCGTACGATTCGAAGTGACACAAGCGCCATTCATATATGACTCCGGAACGAGTCGAGTTCCTCGAAATGCTAACAAAGGCGATTTGTCTCGCGTTTACGGTTTCTTTGTTTTATCTGTTTGTCTATGCGTTTGATTATAAGACAGCTGTATCAATCTAAAAGCCCGGAAAAGCCGTGAACGCTATTAGCAGAAGGCAAAATGTGAGAATTCAAAATTCAGTATCGATCGGTCTCTACCATGGTGAATGTTCTGATGAGCCCTCCCAATTAGTCCCACCCTCTCCTTTCCGACACAGAACAACACGTGCAGAACTTAGATGTCACCCGTATATGGTGCTGAATATTCCAACAAGAACCAAGCGGTTCCGACTCCTTTTGCCGCATCATTAAGACCTGGAGTTCCTTATCTTACTTACACGTGTTTCCCCTCTTACTACAGTCCCGGGTCCTGATGAGGCCAGCAAGCCGAGTGCCACCATTGTAACAAGGTACGTGTCTATAATGGTGACCCTCTTTTCCGAGACTTTGCCTTGATCATCCGGCGAGGTGAAGTCAAATTGACGTGTCCTTTATATAAAAAAAATACGGACCTTTTTTATCGCACGCAAAATCCCACGGATAGAAGAAGATCCTCCGTTGAAGCCCTCGGGAGTGGTTATATCGCTCTCGAACCGACTAAAACGCACGCCGTCTTTGGGTCTTCGGTTCGATGAGATAGCCAGTATCTCTCGCATCCAGGCCGACCCAGGCACTAGAAAAGACCCGAAAATTTTTTCACGGTTCCGGAACAGACCGGCATGATGCTCACGGGTACGTTCTATCACCGCACCGCTCACAGGCAGGGAATCCATTCTCACGCGTTACAACGGTTATAACTACTCTAGAAACATTAACCATCATGCAGCCGTGTTGGTTCCCGGTGGATTACAATAGGGCCACCCTGGGTGGGTGTCGTAAAAGGCGACTAAGAGATAGGGCTGTTCTCCATCCGACAGTAAACACACAGCCTGACAAAGTGCCTCGCACCCTATTAACGTGGGACTGAAAGTCATAATTGGCGAAATGTGAGTGTTATAATACTGTTAATACACCTCTGCCCACCCCTCCGGTAGGGCTTGCATTCTCGCAGTGCGGGATCCCGCAATCCAGCGGGAACCCGAATCATTTCTTTAGGCCCTGTGGGATCCCACAATATCTTTAAGATCCGCAATGCGAATCCGCAAGCATTAGGTGGTGCAAATTTATTGAAATTGCCGCCATAAGCAACGCATTTTCATTATAAACGAATAACACGAAAAATTAAAATTTTTGATTGTACACCAAGAACTATGAGTAATACAATACATTTGGCACATAAAAATGGTGGCCTTATCGCGCTGCGGCAATTTCTTACAGGCAAACATAAATTGCGGATCCGTAAGATATTGTGGGGATCCAGCAGGGACTAAAATGATGCGAGATTCAGCTGGGTTGCGGAATCCCGCAATGCGGGATTGCAATCTCTACCCTCCGGGGATTTACATGCGTGAGTATATGTAGGTATGTAGAATGGAAACATTTATCGCAAACGTTGCAAATGTAGGTTATTTTTTTCGTGCAAAAACTACGAATTGAAGTTAAAGTTCGTGGTCACAATTAATGTGCTGGAGTACGCACTATTAATTATTGCAAGAAAAAATATAAACAAACACGGTATTATTAAGACTTAAACACAGGATGGGGATACGGCTGATTGCTTATAATTTACATTTAATTATATTTTTTTACTTTGGTTAATAAGTATTTGTTTACCTCTCAAGTTTATCCTTGACCTCAGAGGTAAATAAAGTTAAGAATATTAGTGCAGTGAGCATCAGTTCGATTGTGACAAGCAAATTATCGAAAACTACCTGACCCAGCGAACTTCGTACCGCCATATTTTCCGCTCACGTGGTATTCTGATACCGTTCCCGCTTCATATCTCTAAATTTATCAGTGTTTCTCTACAATATTATGCATGTATTATACATATAAACCTTCCTCTTGAATCACTCTATCTATTAAAAAAAACCGCTTCAAAATCCGTTGCGTAGTTTTGAAGATTTAAGCATACATAGGGACGGACAGGCAGCGACAGCGACTATGTTTTATAATATGTAGTGATGTAGTGATGAAGTGATGATGCTAAATGACCTCACACTGGAAGCAATAGACTGGCTTCGCCAACTGGACGTCTACATATGAGGACTCGAGCAAAAGCCATAAGACATGATGATGATGATGAAGATCAAAAATGATCATAATTGTATTTAAAAAGTGTTTGAATAGCAAACACTATTCAAGCGTCGGTAGCTTAGTGGTTAAGGAGTCGGCCCAACGGTCGAGAGGCCCCGGGTTCGAATCCTGGCCATTACACTACCAACGTGAACTCACTCCTAACACAAGCAATTTAGCTAAGTTGGAGGGGTTAACGGAATATTAGTAATTTCGGTTGCTAATATTTAAAAAAAAAAGATACCCTAACCAGTATCAACCGTTAATAACTGCGTAGGTCCTACGACGTGCGTGTGCGCAGAGATACATTCTAACACGAGTTCATAAATATGGTCGCAATTATCATTTAGCATCATATGAAATACTAGCCTTCCGCCCGCGTGCATCTCAATTAACGCGACCTTTGCTCATATCTTCGGTTCTACTCAACCGATTGCGATCAAACAAACGTAAGATTTTAAGTCTGAGTAAGCCCTTTCTAACAAAAAAAACCGCATCAAAATCCGTCCAGTAGTTTTTGCGTCCATCGCGGACAAACAGATAGGAAATTCAAAAAAAATATTTTCGTGTTCAGTATCGTTAACATAACATAACCCAAGTATTTTTTTTTTAAATATCTCCAATGTACAGACACGACCACTTTACAATTATATAATAGTATAGATAGATAGATAGATAATATATCTACATGAGGATTACTGCGTTATAGTTTTAATTGGAATAAAATATTCATAACAAGCTATGTCCCACTGTTTTACTCGCCATATACGGTTCTATTTCGCTTCGGCCGTCTACGCAACTGTGATTCACAACCAGTTGCGACGGAAGAATTTTTTACCTTTAATGGCAACTGGTTGCGATAGAAGAATGTTTTTTTCTTATTACGCAACCAGTTGCCAAGCTGTAATCCATTTTCCATCATCGCAACCAAGTTTCGCAACCAGTTGCTACCCGCCCGTGCGTGACTTCTTCTTCTTCCTTCTTCATCCTAGCGTTAATTCCAGTCGCATCCGAAGCTTTCACCTCGGAGTCTGGGGTCCGCTTTACAAGTCTACCATCTTGCGTACCAATTGTTGGACTATTTAGGGCTCCAACTGTCCGTAACGACTGTCATAGATGTTTGTATGGCAACCGGGACCGACGGCTTAACGTGCTTTCTGAAGCACGATCAGACCAATGCCTGCCTCTGTGGCGTAGCGGTAGTGAACGCGGCTGCTACGCAGGAGGCGCGGGTTCGATCCCCGCTCAGTGCAAATATTTGTATGCATGAATATGTATATTTGCATTGGTCTGGGTGTTTTCTATGTATAATATGTATGTATTTAAAAAAAATGTATCTAAGTATGTTTATCCGCATTCTAGAACCCATAACACAAGCTAGTTAAGCTATGCTTACTTTGGTCTAGATAGCGTTGTGTAGAATGTCCTACAATATTTATTTATTTATTTAATTTGATGCAAATACACGTATTCATGAAAATATTTGCACTGATCGGGGATTGAACCCGCGCCTCTTGCGTAGCGGCACGTTCACTACCGCCACGATACATAGGCTGACTTTATTGATCTGTTTCTTATATCCGCATTCTAGAATCATATTTCATAAGCTAGTCAAGTTACTTTAGGTCTAGATCGCGCTGTGATCTAGAAATTATTTTATCTTACTTTTTTGGCACAAACTTTATTCATGCTCTATATAATATATCTTATCTTATTTTTGACGTATTACATCATTGCTTACTCCATTATTTTTTACTCTACACTCTAAAAATCATTCTCTTATTTATCTAATATTTTAAAGCTGAAGATTTTGTTTACTTGTTTATTAGAATACGCGTTGTTGGCAGAATAAATGTATGATTCCGTAGCGACCGCATAAAGACAACTGTCGACGCACGTAGCACATGCGCGTAGTTCATTGCGGCTTCTCAATTGTCCCCTTTATCCGTATCGGAGTTTGACCAGTAATGGGTACGCTGTATGTGCTGCATGCGTCGGCAGTTGTCGTATGCGGTCGGCTACGTAATCTTCTAAATATATATAATATAACTCAAAGGTGACTGACTGACTGACTGACATAGTGATCTATCAACGCACAGCCCAAACCACTGGACGGAACGGGCTGAAATTTGGCATGCAGGTAGATGTTATGACGTAGGCATCCGTTAAGAAAGGATTTTGATTAATTTTCCCCCCAAGGGGATAAAATAGGGGATGAAAATTTGTATGAAACTTTGTCAATTTTGAACCGATCGGGCTGAGACTTTGCATGCATAAAGCTACTATGACGTAGGCATCCACGAGGGCGAAGCCGCGGGCAACAGCTATAATAGTCATACATATTGATCAATGTATGAGACTGATATGTTGACGACTTTCAGAAACATCAAAATACGTGTCTATACCATATATTCATTACTGTACTCTACACCTCCAGATACGTATCTTGGACCTAAATCACGAGAAAAAACGAGGCCCTGTCGCCCGCGGATTGTTTTGTAATAAACTAATAATCTATGCTTGGTGAATTTGAGCTCGTCCACCGCAGTAGCACCCCGTGCTATCCTCAAAAGACACCCAAGAAACGTGTACTTACTGCGCGTAAAGAGCACTATTAGAGCACATTTTAGGTCTAATAGTAGCAATACAATACACCGGCTAACGTATCACTTATCTAGGGGTTTTATTATACGAAATTATACGAAGAATAACAATTATACATAATTATATTATTTGCTCAATTCATGTCGCAATATTTCGAGAATGTTGTAAGACAACCTTGGAGATTCAATGTTTTGTGAAAATCTCCCAAAGTCAAAGGCGCGACACAGACTCTTTAGTGCCATAATTACTTTTAATTGTTTACAAAGTAAGTAGCGTAATTAAAATATAATTGCAGGATTATAACTTTCTGTGTTTTTCAATTTTAAAATACTTTTATTAGCTTGGTATGTATAAGCCGCCTGGTTCGGCAGAGTAGAATTTTGGCTACCCTATCTCCTCCCATGCGGTGTCGTACAAGGCGACTAAGGGATAGGGTGTTTAACATCAGACAGATAAATACATGAGGTTGAGTCTGACCTCAGATACATGGCTCGAGTCAACAATAGTGCCCGAAATATGGTAATAGACTCACCCCCTATTACGTGGGCCCTAATACAATGATTGGTGAAATGTGGGTGTTAATTCACCTCTGTCTAACCCTCCAGGGATAAAGGCGTGATTGTATGTATGTATGTATGTAAAAAAAATCGAAGGTAATCTAATACACAGATAGATTAGAGCTAGGACATAGGCTATGTTTGGTCGCAATAATCAACATCTACTCAGGCGGAGCCGCGGGTAACAGCTAGTTATAATATAGTATGAGCCAAAATTAAGAATTTACGTTACTAAGTAACGTTCGCATTACAAAATACTTACAATTATTGCATTCGCGAACAGTCTGCATGCATTTGTAATGTAATGATTTCGCAAGGAATGCTAGAATGCTAGGAGTTTTATCTGCAGTATTTATAGCTGTAATGATATATCGTTTAGAATAGTTACCGGCCAGTTTAATGCGTCCTACTGATCAGTGGTGAGGAGTCCTTATAACCCTATTCCCGCCGGCTTGTCTTTGTCTCGCCTTTATTATGTAGGCGATAGGACACGTCGGTATATCCGTCCCAATCGAGCAGTCCGACTGAGGAAGTACCTTCGCTTTACAGAATACTGCGGCTAATTAACCTCGTGTTGTGTTCCCGGCGGTGAGTAGAGTAGCCAGAGCTCACTGGAATGGAGAGGTTAGGAGGAGAGGGAAGACCTAAGGCTTGGCCTACAGAATCTCTCTGTTCTTGTAGAGTCGGCAGCACGAGTGTGACTCGTGCGTTGCACTCGTCCAATAGGCCACGGTAAACACTTACCGTGTAGATTTTTCGCACGATAAAAAAATGGTATATCTCAAATAACATAGACCTGCGTTCGAGTGTGTTATTCCCATCTAGGGGTATAATAATAGCTGTTAATCCCACATATAGGCAGTAGGCACTAAATGCGACTTAAAATGGCGTCGTGCCTCGTCTGACCTCATTTAGATAGCTTAATACTCTTATTTCATTGTCTGGTGCGTGCATTCTATTATTTTTGCTCAGATAACCTTCGAGGGTCATTTTGCTGTTCTATGCCTAACGACAGTATCACACTCTTAACGGAATTAAATTTTGGGTGACATACATACACATCAGGCGCGGTCCAAGGGGGGAGGGGGTCACAGGGGACACCCCCCCCAAACCCTCCCTTCCTCCCCCAAATCGTGCACTTCTTTTTATTCATCCTAGCGTTTATTCCCAGTCCGAAGCTTTCACCTCGGTTTCTGGGGTCCGCTACCAATCTTAACTGCCGATTTGGCCGAACCTCGATATTTTCCGTGAAGTGACTTCTATAAGTATACCCAAATCGTACACATCAATTGGAAAGTCCTCCAAAAAGGCATTTTTGAAGGAAATTCCGAACTTAAAAAAAATGTGACCTTCCTCCCCCCTCCCCCCTCCTAAAATCTCAGGCTGTGACTACGCCTGATACACATAGTCACGCCTCTCTCCTAATGGGGTAGCCAGAAATCCCATTATTACTACTTGCTTAAAAAGTGACATGATTAGAGTAGCTGCAGGAGATATCGTTTGAAAAGAAAGTATGGGACAAAATGACACGTAGCGCCATTATTAGGTTAAGTCATGTGCAAGTGAAAGTGTAGAAGCGAAGATATTGTTCCTGCCGACCCTAATCAGTAAGAGACGTGAGCGTATGTACTCGTATGTCATGTCATGACATACGAGTTTGGCACCCATCCCTACTAATATTATAAATGTGAAAGTAACTCTGTCTGTCTGTCTGTCTGTCTGTCTGTCACGCCCAAACCACTGTACCGATCTTGATGAAATTTGGTATAGGGGTAGATTAGACCTCGAGAAAGGACATAGGCTATGTTTGGTCGCGATAACCGACATCCACGCGGGCGGAGCCGCGGGCAAAAGCTAGTTTGTTAATGTGTAGGACTTTTCAGCTTAGCTTTGCGGGGAAATCCCGCGTCTCTCTAGACCAAGGTATCTTAAACTTTTGACTCCACGAATCCCCATGCTGCCCAAAAACAGATTTTATACAGTCCTACAGTGTCTTGTCGTAGAGGTCTAAGTAAATATGTCTGGCACCAGCTTTAGTAATAATCTATTTAAAAGCAACCCACTCACGCCTTTCATTTCTCGCTCAGAATCGATTTGAATGGAATACTGTAGAATGTCTAGACTTTATATTATATCCGGTTACAGTTCTATCTGTCGTTTTCATAAAAAATATCTAGAAGTTTCTTTGATCATAAATAAATTGTGCCTGCAACTATTTAATTTTATTGGCCTCAGACCCATTGGATCCCGACTCCCGACAAACTCTAGGTACTAGTGCATTCGACCGTTACGCAGGGGGCGCGCGACGCGGGTTGCATTCCTGCTTAGTGCAAATATTTGTATGCATGAATATGTCTATTTACGAGTACATTGGTCTTAGTCTAAGTCATAGATCTGGGTGTTTATAAGCCTCGGAGAGTAGGCTAAGCCATCGTTCCCAGTTGTCATACCAACATCTATGGCAGTCGTTACGTTGGAGCCTTAGAAAGTCTGAAAACTGGTCTGCAATGCAATATTTCGATATCGCCAAAAGGTTGTGGAAGATAACATTTGCTTCACGGTTAATATCGAGGTTCAACCTAGTTGCAGGTAGACTGGACAAAGCAGACCCTGGACTCGAGAGATGAAGGCTCAGTGGTGACCTCCTTGGCGTTGCACACGTCCTTAGGCCACGGTAACCACTTTCCATCAGGTGGGCTTTATGCCGCCTAAAGTTGTATAAAAAAATTATTACTTTGTTCGAAAATTTGTGCGAAACACTGCTTTTTAAAATTAACATCTTTTAGTGGTCGATTCATACAATCTGAATTAACTAGTGTGCGAATCGACATCTGTAGAACAATTAAAAAATTATGTACTTTTTTTTTCTTTGTACAGTACACATACACGTACCTATGAACGTTATAAAAATAAAAACAAGAATTGTTTACATGGTTATTTCAATATACATATTTGCATGGGTATTAATTTTGAATTTGATTGCATTAAATTAATGTTTGCAATATTTTTATGGTAATTTTTAATAACTGAAAATAAATGTAAACATGACGATGTCCGACTGATACAACAGAGGTCGCGAGTTCGACACCCGACCTATGCAAATATTTGCATGCATGAATTATGCCTGCTTTCATTAGTCTAGTTTCTATGCCCATTTATTTGCAAAAAAGGTATTATCTGTACTCCATAAACGTAAACAATTTTGATGCATCTTGATGTTTTTTTTTAAACTAAGTTTATTAATACAGTGCAACCTCAGTATAACGAATCGGAAGGGAACAGGGTAATATTCGTTATATCAAGTAGGTACCTACTTTGTTAATCTGAGGTTTGTTAAATTAAGGTTCGGTAGGTCTAAAATTCGTTATACAGAGGTAAAAAAATAGGTAGCTGTAACAACTTTTTTCCCTTAGGTTAAATATCAAAATTAAATGCAGTAAAATCCGTAAAAGTAGGTATCTAGGTGGATGCATTCCTGTTTTACGAAAAAACTGGGTCGAAATCAGTCGTGTCGTGTTAGAAACCACATCCAATGAAATTCAAGAGTCATTATTGATGCGTACGTTATATAAAGGTTTTGGGTGACAAAATTCGTTACCTAGAGGCATTTAAATTTTTTTGGCTAGTTGACAATTCGTTATAATGAGGCAGTGCGCAAAAAATGTTCGCAATGTAGAAGTATATTTTACATTGACTCTTATGGACAATAATTCAAGGGGATTCAGAAAAATTCGTTAAATTGAGAAATTTGCTATATCGAGGGTCGTTATATCAAAGTTGCACTGTATTAGAAGCTGATTAGTATACACACGAGTGAAACTGCTGGCATCAGCTAGTGATAATAATTGTGATAAATCATTAATTCTAATGATTAAAATTACCTACATTTTATCTGCACACACGAGGTCATAATGAATACGAAATACAATATCAAATTGTATTTTATAACATTGTATTGGATTTCAATAATGGATATTGTGAGTAAATGCGAAGGTTTGTAGAACAAACTAACTTTTTTTTATACTACTTAGGTTGCAGACAAGCATACGGCCTTCCTGATGGTAAGTGGTTACCGTGGCTTAGGGGCGAGTGCAACACCAGGGGAGTCACACTCGTGCTGCCGACCCTGTAAAAATAGAGAGATTCTGTGCCGTCAGCACAAAAGATAAGTAGGGCAAAGAATTTGGTTTTCCCACTGACAGCATAAAACCTCTCCAGTGAGCTCTGGCTACCCTACTCACCGTCGGAAACACAACCACGAAACGTTTTCTGCGCGTATGGAGGACATTTTCGGTCCAAGATATATGTGCCGAGCAATACCACATTTTTTTCTCCGCAGCGCAGCAGCCATGTTAGTAGTCATCGGTATTTGGCGACTCAGTGCGAATAGGCTGAATACCGTAAATAGGAAGAGAAGTAGGCATTGTTAGAAGTCCATTCAAATATTTGCGTCTAATTGATTGTTTGAGGAAACAATCAACTTGGATTGTTTTCACTAATTTTAGCTTCGTGTAAAAACAAAAAAAAACGGCAATGAACAAACAACAAGTTGTCTCCGTCAACTTATATTTAGACCTCAAAGAATGAATATATAATAATAATCTCCTCAAAGAATCAATAGAATTTGGGCCACCCCATCTCTTACCATGCGGTGTCGTACAAGGCGACTAAGGGATAGGGCTATTTAACATCACACAGATATCTATTGTCCAGACTCACGCCCACTTTCCGAAAGGCTAATCAATTTGTCAAATTAACTAATCGGCTGTTAATTTTTTTTTAAGTAGCAATTGGGTTGCTAAAAGCAGGGTTAAATTATAATTTGATCATCGTGTTGGTTAATCAGCTATTTTAACCGACACGATGATCAAATTAAAATAATTAACCATTATTCTAGCAACCCAATTGCTACTTATCAAGAGATTTGACAGCCGATTAGTTAATTTGACGTTGATCAGCCTTTTGGAAACTGGGCGTAAGTCTTAGATACATGGCTCGAGTCAACAGTAGTGCCTGGAATACGGCAATAGGCTCACCACCTATTACCTACACAATAATTGGGGAAATGTGGGTGTTAATTAACCTCTGCCTAAACCTCCGGGGATAAAGGAGTGATTATATGTATGTATGTTCTACTAAGCTAACTTACAACTCTCATTATACGACGACAATCAGTTCGAATATTGACGCGTTACATTACTTATCTGTAGGTAATGTCGGTTACGCCCACAGCTCTGATACCGTCATACCCTTGTGGGCAGACGTAGGTCTAAATAACAATACATTACAACTTATTTCCTCACTCATAGTATATCAACAAACAAACTTAAGGCCCCGAATCAGATCAGCATCGAAAAATTGGTATTTTCGAAACCGTTTTTCTTGGTGGAATGACAGCAGTTCAATATTGACCTGTTTTAAGAGTTTATGGTAAGGCTGCAGATCTGAAATTCACATGCCTGCATACTAAAGGATATACAGAAGAACTTATCCTTTTCATAAATTAAATAAAAAAGGAGGAATAGTTGATAAGAGGCTCTGAACATCACTCTACTCTTTCTTATGAAACCAAATATTATCTACAATAATGTATCCAACTAATCTAAAACTTCACATATATGTTAAATAAGTGTATTAGCATGACGTGACCTTCTTAGTTAGTAATTTTCGCCTATAAGTTATCTATTAAAATTGGTTTTACTGATTTTTACGGTTCAAATATGAGTGAATGACCTTGAGCATTTGTATGGTCAAAGTCATACGCGTATGTAATCACCTTAACACAAACAATAACAGAGTTGTCAGACTAGTATGTTTACTATCGGACTGAGAACAGCCTTGTCCCTTTCGCCTTCTGTGTCATCTACGAGATGAGATACCCTCCTAGACATTGTGGCATAACGTTGGCCGGCGTATCGTAAAATAGAATGATTAATGTTTAGGGTTAAGGGTAGGTAAGACAATGGTAGGATACGACGGTATATCCGTCCCAATCGAGTAGTCCGACTGGGGATGTACCTCCGCCCTACAGAAGATCGCAGCTTAATAACCTCATGTTGTTTCCGACGGTGAGTAGGATAGCCAGAGCTCACTGGAGAGATTTTGTGCTGTCAGTAGGAATACCAAAGGCTTTGTCCTACTTATCTTTTGCGCTGACGGCACAGAATCGCTCTGTTCTTACAGGGTCGACAGCACGAGTGTGACTCCCCTGGTGTTGCACTCGCCCATAGACCACGGTAACCTCTTACAATCAGGAGGGCTGTGTGCTTGTCTGCGACTAAGTAGTATGAAAAAAAGGGATAGGGCTGTTTAACATCAGACAGATATATACAGCCCAGACTCAGCCTCAGATTCATGGCTCGAGTTAACAATAGTGTCCGAAATACGGCAGACTCACCCCCTATTACGTGGGACCGAATACCTACAATGATTGGTGATATGTGGGTTTTAATTCACCTCTGCTTAACCCTCCGGGGATAAAGGCGTGATATTTATGTATGACTACCTGACCTGGCGAACTTTGTACCGCCATATTTCTTTTCGCCCGCGTGGAATTCAGATCCTTTTTCCATATTTTCTCACCGTAAACATTCCTTGGACATTTACGAATATTTCAAGACTAAAATTAGCCGAATCGGTTCAGCCGTTCTCGAGTTTTAGCAAGACTAACAGAATTTGCAATTTATTTTTATATATAGGACGAAGATAAAGAGCAACTTTTTCTAGATAATCCTCTTAAAAATTTGCCTGAACCAGGCATTAATAACCAGATAGCAGGATTTTCCACTACTGAGTCAACGAGGCATTGAAATTACCACACTTAACCACTAAAACATTTGGTTTGCAAATGTTAGCACCTATTCGACATTGACTGACGTGGCTAATAGGATGTAAGTACTTTCAATTTTAGTTACACTTGTGACCTTAAGCGCATTGTTTAAAATAATACTTTAATAATATGAATAGTGCACAAATATAGCCGGCTATGATACTGTTATTTTGTATTTCCGATAGAATAGAATGGGTTATTCCGGTTGGATACCCCGTATTTGATACCCTGGGGGATCATTAGGCCACTCGATCTCTTCCCATGTGGTGTCGTACAAGGCGACTAAGGGATAGGGCTGTTTAACATCAGACAGATATATTTTACAGCCCAGACTCAGCCTCAGATGCATGGCTCGAGTCATCAATAGTGCCCGGAATACAGTAATCGGCTCATCCCAAGCTCATACCCTATTACCTGCAATGATTGGTGAAATGTGGATGTTAATTCATCTCTCTAACTAATATGTATGTGATAATTAAAAAAAAAAAAACTTCACACAAAAAAAGTTACTTACCATAACATCATTTGTCATAATCATGGTAAGCCCTAATTATCATATGACATAATTATCGCATGCCATAACATCATCTGCCATCGACATTGGGTGTGTAACGGTTGTTATATCAGGAGAAACTGGATACAATCGGGAATTTAGGGCACCCCGACACGGATAGGTTGGGTTAGAAGGGGATGGTGGGGTCGCTTGAGCGAGCGAATAGACCCCGCTATCTCCTTCGTGGTTATTTTTTTATAAACCACCCAGAAGTAAATAATATGTCTAATAATCATTATGGCGTTTAAATATTATGTCTAATAATTATTATGGCAATTAAAAATATGAAAAAACAATACGTATGGCACTCGTATTTTATGGTATCTAAGTTTCGGGCAATTAAAAGTATGTCATATGTCTTTTAGGGCAAACAAAACATTCGGGCAAATGAAATTCAGGTAAATGAAATTCGGGAATATGATGATTATGATTATTTGACTGCCTCTGTGGCGTAGCGGTAGTGACCGCGGCCGCTACGCAGGAGGCGCGGGTTCGATCCCCGCTCAGTGCAAATATTTGTGTGCATGAATACGAATATTTGCATTGGTCTGGGTGTTTCTATGTATAATATGCATGTATTTACAAAAAAAAAAAAAGTATATAAGTATGTTTATCCGCATTCTAGAACCCATAACACAAGCTAGTTAAGCTATGCTTACTTTGGGTCTAGATAGCGTTGTGTAGAATGTCCTACAATATTTATTTTTATTATTATTTTATTTTATTATGGCATATAATCTTCGGGTAAACAATAGACAACCGTAGTGTAGGTATGTAAATGGGGAAACTAAATGTACTAACTGACCAACCAAAAACAGTAGAAGGACTGGCCAACCTACAATGGTCCCCTTTGGGCTGGGTCGTAGCAATCCGCACTTGATATTGCATTTTCTAGTACTCTTTGGTGGTTTAAACATAACTAAAGAACTGTTTTCTACGCAGCTAAAATACTCGTACATTGGCCAGATTTATTAGAAATTATTACAGGTTATGTGTGGGCAGGGCACATAGCTCGGAGGACTGATGACCGATGGGGTCGAAAAGTTCTCGAGTGGAGGCCACGTATCGGCAAACGCAGCGTAGGACATCCACCCACAAGGTGGACAGACGACCTATCAAGGCCGCGGGAACGCGCTGGATGCGAGCCGCTTCCAACCGGTCTTATTGGAGATCTATAGGGGAGGCCTATGTCCAGCAGTGGACTTCCTATGGCTGAAATGATGATGATGATGATTACAGGTTATATTGCTAGCAGCATTTTTTCTTTACAAGAAGGTTACCACGGACATATCGGGATGTAAGGAGGACTCGGCGGACTCGGCGGACTCGGCCTCACTGCCCGAGCCGATTGAATTGATTATTCCGAACCTGACCCGAAATCCTGACCTAATCGTGGGTTAGGTTTGAAACTTGAAGAATTTGTTCCGAACGTACCTAACCCTCTTCCTAGCCTGCGACGTGTCGTTCCTATTATAACCCAAATGCGTTTTTGGTCGCGCAATTATATTTGGATAGAAAACTAATTCTTATTTTTTCTAGAAATTTTGATCACGCTTTCATTCTGTCCTCTTTGTCATTCCAGTTCTCGCATTTATTCCTCTCGTACTTTCTTTCCATACCTTTCATACTTTGAGAATAACAAGGGGGAGGGGGTGGTTGGATTTCTTATGGTTGCGTCATTTTTATTCGTCTTCTTAAAATTACAAAAGTATCTTATATTCTAATTTCTTACTACTATAATATACATTTTTATCGTTACAGTTATATCTACTGGATAGATTAGGTTAGAAGGTCCTGGTTATTTTTTTTTAATATTGTTTACCAAAAACGCAATTCGGGTTATGATAGGAACGACAAGTCGGGTCAGGTTAGAAAGAGGGTTACGTTTTTTTTTCAAGTTTCTAACCTAGGGTTCGGAATAATCGGATAGAATCCGTTAAAATCAGTATCATTTCTGCAGTATTTGAGTCAACTTTCGACAAGTTTCACCTCAGTCCGTATGCACTTATGAAGATTCCTACCGAAGTTCCACTCTACTTAACCGATACTTCGTGATACAAACCGCGAAATCAGCATATCGTTTGACCTAACATTTAAAACTAACCTTGAAAAGTCCAAATATCGGCTAATTCGTAACAAAACGTTCGTGATTGTAATTATAATCGAGGTATGTAAACACGAGGTTTGGTTAATAAAGTTTATGAAGGTTGCTAACCACTGGAGGCTTTACCACCATCTCTTAAAACATACATACATATTATACTCACACCTGAAAATCCCCGAAGGGGTAGGCAGAGGTGTGATAACACCCACATTTCGCCAACTGTGTGCGAAAAAAGGGTTTAAGGAAGGGGGGGGGGGGGGGGGATTGAGGATGAAAATTTGTTTGAAAGTTCAAGATGAAATCTGGTACGAAGATGGATAAGAGCTTAAAGAGGGAGGGGAATAGGGGATGAAATATTTTTTTTGGAGATATTATCTTGATTTAATTTGGTACAAAGTTCTTATCCATACTCCATACTAAAATTATAATTGCGGTAGTTACTCTGTCTATCTGTTACGCTTTCATGCCTGAACCGATTTTGATGAAATTTGGTATAGGCGTAGATTAGACCTTGAGAAAGGACATAGACTATGTTTGGTCGCGATAACCGACATCCACGCGGGCGGAGCCGCGGGCAAAAGCTAGTATTATATAATAATACACACGGCTTCAAGCTCACGGCTGTCAGGTGGTCCAAGTCTCAATACTTATGCCATTCTCAGTTAATATGTAGTTATATCTAAATTTGGAAACTAAAAATGAATCATAGAAAGATAATAAGATCAGCATATTGAACAAGTATAACCTGTTTGATAGGTAGGTACATATTGACGTCAATTATGTTTTTATAAATAAACAACGTTTTATTATAAAGTCACTGTTAATTAACGAGAATAAGAAAAGGAGCTGTTCGATATAGTCGCCATTTTTATGATAGACAAGCGGCCCGAGTCCATGTTTCGCCCGAGAATGATTTTGTAAAAGAATCGAGTCGAAGACGTTTGGGACACAAATTCTACGGACACTGTGTCCCTAAGTGTACTTTCAAATTTATTTATTTTTTCGAAGACGTTACGGACACCAATATAAAACGATAGTTTTTTGTACAGTCGAGTCGGGTATGAAATTATCATACTTACAATCGTTCATATTTCACCTTCTTAATAGTGAAATTTTTAAAAATTCTTTCTTATTGGAAGCTTAAATACGCCATAAAAGGCATCACCAGGCACCTGGCAAAAGGAGATGGGGAGGCTTTCATATATTCTTGCGCCAAAAATGTAATAAGATGAGGGTGGTATCAATTAAGAGCATATAAATTATTAAACCATCCCTGAAAATTCTGCAGATTTTGGATATCTGAGAGCAGAGTTATAAGAGATTTAGTAAAAGTGAGATTATGCAAGAAATTGACATTTTAGAACTGTGATTTCTGTGGTGTTTTAATAGAAAGTGGTCATTTTTTTTATCTTAAAATACTTTTAAATTGTACTGTATTAGAGATCCAAATCCGTGCGGTCGCCGGGTCCATAGCGTGATACAGAGAGGAACACCGTGACGGCGACTGGGACTTGCGACGCAGATGTAGGTTTAGGGTTAGGGTTTAGGTTCAGGGATAATGTACGAAAACTTACAAAGAGATTTTAAAGATATGGAGTACAAGGATGTTATGTTAAAAAAAACACTTTAAATAATAATTATCTTTTATTCTTCTTCAATAATAATTAGAGTACCTATTGTCTAAGAAGTGCGCAGGTGGAAATATATTACCTTATTTACTTCATTTTCTATGCCACAATTCACACAGAGATCCATGTCAAAATCCAAAATACCGAGCAAAACTCAAACAAGTAAACAAGTTTATCATTGTACTTTAAGGTAACCAGGAGCAAGCTGAGAAGTCCGTAAAGAGAAATCACTGTTATGGGAATATAATCAAGAAATCAACTGGAAATACTCAAAACGCAGAAGTCAATTGATCATTGGATTTAAACCAATAAACTGATACAGCATACTGATATAGCATACTTTTGTACATATTTTATAAACAATTGTATATCCCATAAGCCGTGTAAATATACAATTTTTCGATAAAATAATTAATTTTGAAGATTGAATAAATAAACTGATTGACTGAAAATGGAGCTGTCAGCTGTCACAGCTTAAAAATACAGTTGATAAACACAAGAAATAATTAATCGATTAACGGAAATCGATTCAGAATTTATTTTTATTACACTATTATTTGGTATTTTAAATGGTTATTATTATTATTATGATTAAGTTTTGTTCACTCTGATTGATTTAATATCAAATTGTGATGCAAGTGTTTAAATATGCAATATTGTTTAAATAATTTTTAGTAATCGATATTTTATTTTGCTAGTGGAATAAACTTAGTTTTAAGATTTCTGGTCTTCCAGACTTTCAATTGAGCTGGTTTTTTAATATTTTGAAATAGAAAAAAATACCACTTTTTTTAAGTCATATCTCAACTCATTACAATTTTGGCCCAGAAGTCCCTGTCTCCTTTCATTTGTAGGTCCAGCTGTGCGTTGATTAATCAATCACAGATCGATCGTGACTATACCTATAATATTTTTTGCCGCCATGTTCCTTTATTATGACGTATCTTTTAATATGCTACGTTATTGCTAAGGGTCTAATAGTTTTAAACAGAAGATACTTTTTAATAAGCTTTTGATTTTTGGCAATTATGGTGACTGTTCGTCTAAAATCAGCTTCTCTCTATTTAGAATATTATTAGACGTGCGTGTAATTAAAAATGCAATAGCGTTTAAAAAACCGGCAGAAATTTTATGTACCATACAACATTGTTGACATAATTTAAAAAAATACATTCAGTTCTAAATTCAAATAATTTACATACATAAAATTCTATTTAAAAAAAAACGCGGCAAATACCTTAGACCGGATACAGCACAACATCTATGCCTGAACATTTTTTTTTTCACTTAAATAAGGCACAAACAGCACTAGAACACAACTTCAGTCACTCAAATGAAAAGGAAAGTGTCACACTGAGTAATTCGCGTGCGACCAACACGAGAATCAAACGATTAACATTGGGATTTAAGGTTATCGTAACCGGTAAGAAGGACATGGACATACTGTATCCATTAATATTTAACTTAAATCCTACTTCCTACAAATATTTGGACGCAAAAACTACTGAAGCACAGAGTAAATATATCTGCTTATCGATGAACGGAACAGGTAGTTTATACTTAAATATGACGCACCTTTTTAGGAGACGTGTCGTATTTATTAAATGTCTAATATAAAAATCTTGTTTGTTTGTTCGTATATTATGTGCATAAGTACCGTACATCCGATATGATGAAACTATGTCAAATTATTGTTTGCATTTGTGCAAAAGTTAAATGGACCCGGCAAGTCAAATCATGGAACGCCGGGTCTGCACTAACCACGAATGAAATGTAGCATTTAGGTATCATGAAGTTGGAATTTCTTTCAGTAAGGTTTTCAGAACTTTCAAAGCGAATGAAATGTCACGTATGGTGGTCTCGATAGCGGGACTAATACGCTGCATGGCAGCAATTGCCTTCGGATATAACTACAATTCACTTAAAATGTATCATTGGTTTGTTGATTTTTACGAGAATCACTGCCATCTGACTTTCCTGAACTAAGTATACGCAGACGAAGTCGCGGGTATAGCTAATTATGTAATATAATAAAAAATACCTCGATTTCTTCGCAACCACAGAAAGAGATAGTCGGACGTATTACCTGCAAATAAAAAAGAAACTAAATTTAATAATCACGACAAAATTTGTTGTCACGTCGCCTGCATAAGAGTCTGGTTCGTTGTTTAGCAGGAGCACCGAGTAGCTGATGAGATTCGCTCCACCCGATGGGGCCTTCGATCGCCCTGGGTCATTCGGTGCGTGTGGGATAACCCTCAGCAACTGATGACCCGAAAGGGTTTTAGTCAGTTCGAGTCCTACATAACCCCCTAAATCCAGCTTAGTATTCGTGCGGTTTACCGCACCCACAAATAAAATGAGGTCAGCTTGGGCCTCAAGGATTTGGAAGAAGGGCCGGGAGGGCCCTGTACACTGTACACCAACAGATTGTTATAGGATATTCCTATGAAGGAGGGAGTTAGCCTAGTATTATCACAGTATTATTAATTTTTTGTACACGTGTATAAGTATTAGTGACCGATTACGACCGCGACCTTACCGAAATATGTAAATGTAAAGACCGGTGCTTCGAGTTGTATCGTTTGTCAATAAACATTTTTATATAATACAATTTACACAGTGTACAAAAAAGTAATACATATTTAACAGTTTCACATTTATATTCTTGCTGTAGAAGCGAGAAAATTCTAAATGTCATGAAAAACTGATTGTTAGAAGATTTTTCTAAATTTAATTTATTTTTTTTTTAATTTAAAGTAGAGGATGCTCATAAAGTGTGTAAGGATAGAAACTGATGGCGGTCTGTTATCTCCACCACCACTAGGGGGAAAATACATGATTATGTATGTATTTTCTTTAGAAAATTTATGAAATAACAATGTATGACGTCATGGATTTTGTTTGTGAATACATGATGCTAATAATTGAATATCTAAGGCATTAAAAATAAATATTTAAGTACTAATTGTTCTCCCGGCTCCACCCGCGTAGAATTCTGATCACGTTCTCAAAAAATCTTCACATACTTTCACATTCATCAAGTGTATTAGTTAATATTAGGATAGGATTTTGTATTCAGAGGGAATCAAATCCATGATCCATACTTAGCAGTTGAACGCTCTACCGCCAAGCCACATAGGTCGTCAAGCCCATTTTATATACAGCCCACAAACAACAATGACATATTAAATTGGAAAATAGGTCTAAATGTAGGTCAATAATGTCCATAGTAACTCAAAATGGGTACCATCAATCAATTTGGGCCAAGATTTAAAAGGGAAGTCGTATTAATAAAGCCCTGAGAATTGATGATATAGGTGCACAGACTAGGGGACTTACTTATATTTTATTTTAATTTATTAATCTCACTAATATTTGTATTGTATTCATGAGTACCTACTATAAGTAAATGTTTAATAGTTGTGTTTGTAGATTGGAAACCTTAAAAAAAATTTCACATTATAAATTATCATTACAAATGAGCACAATTCGATTTTGAAATGAGTGTCTTTCAATGTTCTTTTCGACAATTGTACCTATTTGTTAGTAGAACCAAAGATCCCAATATAATGACCAAAAGTCACAATATCCGACATCCACGCGGGTGGAGCTCCGAGTGTCAGCTAAGTAGTACCTAGGTACATGATAAGAAAACACTCAGTGTATCACTGACTTTTTTCCAAGGTGGCAACATAGCGAGGTTACTTTAAGGAAATTAAAGGATCTGCGTGACTTTGTAGGATTTAATTATATTTCTAAATTATCTCACGTCTGTTGTTCACAAGATAACAATTAATTGTATTGATACTAGTTGTTGTTAGTGGTTCCGCTTGAGTAAAATATTGATCCCGATTATGCTTGATTTCGGGACCACAGGGGATATAAAGTAGCCTATTATTCCAGACTATAAGCTCTGGCGGTTGGGAGCTGGCTTCTGTACTAATGAAACAAACCAAAAAGAGGGGATACTGCCTGCCTGAGCCTGAATTCCGAGGTGAAAGCCTTGCATATGGGAACACCCAACAATTCCGAAATACTTAATTCCGAATTTCAATATTCCGATTTTCAAAATTCCGAATATTATAATTCCTAAGAAACCAAACTCCGAGTATTCAAAAACACGATAGTTATTTATCCGAAAGTTATAAATACGAATGTTCATTCTTCCGAATTTCATTTTTACGAATAATTAAAAATCCGTAGTATTATTGGCCCGAAAAACGTTATTCCGAATTTCAAATTTCCGAAAATTCATTGCTCAAATAGAAAATTTGTATTAAAAATAGGTAAAAGTTAAAATTGATTTGACATGTTGCGCATTTTAGAGTTGTTTTTTTATAATAATAAATTAATTTTCTCGCCAATTATTACGTGTAAAAATTAAGCCAAACCCGACTTGCCGTGGTCCTACTGCCGTGGTACTTGTTTGCCCTACACTAGAGTGTTATTTAAAAACCGGAGGCGCGGAGGGAGGGCAGTCCTCGCCCGCAGTAACGAAGCTCAGGCGCCCGGGCGAGCTGGAGCGGCTGAGGCTGGTCGCCGGAGGCGACCAGCAAGCCGAAGCTGCGGAAGCGAGCATGGGTGCCCGAACTTTGTTACGCAAGGGCGGAAGGACTGCACATCCCGTAGCGCCGGAGAAGAGCGAAACTAATGCATGCCTGCATGCTTGCCTGCATGCATGCTTGCCTGCATGCTTGCCTGCATGCATGCTTGCCTGCATGCTTGCCTGCATACATGCTTGCCTGCATGCTTTCCTGTATGCATGCTTGCCTGCATGCATGCTTGCCTGCATGCTTGCCTGCATGCATGCTTGCCTGCATGCTTGCCTGCATGCTTGCCTGCATGCTTGCCTGCATGCTTGCCTGCATGCATGCTTGTTACTGAAAGTTGTATGGCAACGTGTATTTTGTAATCATTAGCATAAATAAATTAAAATAATAGTTCAATAATTCTATTTCCTGTTTATCTCGTGTACCCCTAAAATAGCAACTATCCTACTTACCTAATGCAGGTTTACAAGGCGCTTGATTGTCGGGTTTGTGTTGTTTCGGAGTTTTGATAATCGGAATTCGTATTTATGATATTTTGGATTATTAATAATTCGGAATTGTAATGGTTCGGTATCTTCAAATTCGGAATTTTAATATTCGTAGTTATAATCGTTAGGAATTTTGAAATTCGGGTTTTCAATAAATAGGATTTATGATACATCGGATATCTGACTTTCGGAATTTTGAATGATTCGGAATTATGAAATTCGGAATTTTGAAATTCGTGATTGTAACTTTCGGAATAAGACTTTTCGTATTTATGTAGTGTACCCCTTGCATATAACCCTTCCTGTTCTTGATTACGCCGATGTCAGCTATCCCGATCTCACAGAGGAGCAACTAGATAGACTTAAGCGACTTCAAAACTTCTGCATACGATTCATATTTGGTCTTCGCAAGTATGATCACATTTCAGATTTTCGTAAACAACTCAAGTGGCTCCCAATTCGGCTTCGCAGGAATGCCCATATTCTAACATTGTTGTATAATGTTCTGTTCAGTCCCACCACTCCCTCTTATCTCAAAGAACGATTCCAGTTCCTTCATGACACACATGCGAGATGCCTGAGGTCATCCGAGAATATGAGGCTGAGAATGCCAGTGCATTCCACTGCATTTGTCGACAAGTCGTTTACTGTCAAGCAAGGCTGTGCGATTATGGAATGCACTGCCATTGAACATCAGACGGGCAAAAACGCTCAGCATCTTTAAAAAAATGGTAAAAGACCACTACTTGTCATTATGAGAACTAGCAATTATATACACAATCTTTATTTTCCTTTTGTATAAGTTTGTTAATGATTATTTCATTTACTTGTATCCATCCCGTATCTATTTATGTGTTATATGTTATTTTTCTATTTATGTGTGTCCTATATTCATTTGATTTACGTTAGTTGTGCTTTGTTTCCTCTCTTTCTTTTCTATCAATACATCTTATATCTAATTTATATGATAACTACACCATTATCTTTTGTGTTGTCTCATCACTTTCCATCCCAAGGTTGCCTGGAAGAGATCACTTCCAGCGATAAGGCCGCCCATTGTACATTAAACTGTATACATGATACCTACTTGTCTCTATTGTAAATTTATTGGTGTACAATAAAGTATTATCTATCTATCTAAATGTCCCACAATGCACCAGTACACTATCAGTGTCCTCACCACTGTAATATCGCCTTATTATCCCTTAATATATTCGGATTCAAGACTTAGGCCCCCAATATAAATATAAATATTGTACGACAATCTACACAACGCTATCTAGACTAGACCCAAAGTAAGCATTGCTTAACTAGCTTGTGTTATGAGTTCTAGAATGCGGATAAACATACATAGATACATTTTTTTTTTGTAAATACATATTATACATAGAAAACACCCAGACCAATGCAAATATTAATATTCATGCATACAAATATTAGCACTGAGCGGGGATCGAACCCGCGCCTCCTGCGTAGCAGCCGCGTTCACTACCGCTACGCCACAGAGGCAGACTGACGCCCCTGAAATCGACGCCCCCGAATCCGAATTTTTATTATTTGTGCATTTGCACTGAATACAGTAAACAATAAAACATTGCACTTAGTAAATAATAAATAAGTATCTAATAGTCGTATACCGCGGGACATATATCTCGTGGCCGTGGCACGCGCGGGTTATTTTTAATAATCTATGCTTGGTGAATGTGAGCTCGTCCACCGCAGTAGCACCCCGTACTGCTATCCTCAAAAGACACCCAAGAAACGTGTACCTACTACGCATATAAAGCACATGTTAAGTATATACAAGATAAGTATAATATACTGAGTCTTAATTAGTAACAAATTTCCAGTTACTGATATCCACACTCCACACCACAAAACAATACTACGAAAATTAAGTATACCTACATTGTTTTTTTTTAATACTTTTCTAATAACACATTTCATAATTCGTACGAGGATAACCTTCCTAATTGCAAGCCACAGATAACGCAAAGAATGAACTGCGAAGTAAGATAACCATCAACCTTTGGCCCATAGACTATACTTGTCACAACTAGTTTCTGTATTAGCGTGCTATAAATCGGGGGAAATTTAATAGCTATGTACGCAGTACAGGTTTTAATAACATCTATACTAATATTATAAACAGGAGAGATTTGATTGTTTGTTTGTATTGATAGGCTCTAAAATTTCAGGAGCGATTTTGGGAGAGGGTCACATACGGGAATTCCTTAAAAAATCTTTTTTTAAGTCTTTTTAATTTGACGTGTTTGATTTTAGGGGGAGAGGTCATGTCCCCTGTGACACTCCCCTCCCCCTCGGACCACGTCAGACCGATTTGAAAAGTATTTTACCAATACAAAGCCACATTATTTGGGAGTGAGATAGGCTATATATCATCGATCATTACGCTACTACTCACGGAAGCGGAGCAGTAATCATAAATGTCAACAAATCGAACAGATTCCTAAACGTTATTTGACAATTAATAAATTGAGAGCTTATATGACCTAAAGGGGTGATAGGAGTTTCGAAGTATGTCACGGGCGAAGCCTGTGAGCGCTGGCTAGTGTAGTAAATGACTGAGTATCTAATTGATAGTAGTTTCCGTCGTTCAGTCACACGCGAACATCAGCTGATTAAATATTATAATGATATTCTGTGGTTCCATTGTGAATTTGTGAACAGTTCCGACTACATTTTGTTCTTTATTTGAATATAGCATTATCTATGCCACAAGTGAACGCTAATAAACTTGAAATTCTATTTTCAAATGTTATTTAAGAATGTATTCAAATATCGAACGCGTCGCGAATTCTATTTTTCGAATATGTCATATGTCAAAATTGAATTACCATAGATAAAATATTAATGTATTTGTGGGTACTCTAATAGAAAATAGAGTAATGTTTGTGTTCAAGATTCGTAACGGCTACGGTACCTTCGCGTACCTGAGTCAACAGTAAACGGTGCCACGCTGTGTGACACAGTAATGGACCGATGAATGACACATAAACTTAGTTTACAATATACTAAGTAAGACATTACTTGACATTTAAAAACAATGACCACATAAAAAAGGCTGTTGACTTTGTTCGAGGAACTAATTAATAAAAAAAGAAGCACAGACTAAAAAAATCTGGAAGATCATGAATATGTCAGAATCCACTCAAACTCATTACGAAAACCTGTATCTAAACAAGAAATATAAAAATTAACTTCCTATTGGAGTTCATTAAATGCACAATGATGATGCTGGCAAAGCCTTGATGAGCGTATAGGTCACGTAAAATTTTGATGCATACAATGACGTTAGATGTCAGTATCTTAAAAATCGCTTTAGTGTTTCGTACTTTGTCCTATAATTCAAAATTTGTGTTTACAAAACATGGGCTACGTACCTAAATAAAATAAAAACTTCTTTTGTGATTACTTTTTGTTATTGACAAAGAATAGGCAGAGGTAACATTGAACAAAGTTAGCCAACCCAACTTGACATTCAAGGATTTCGTTGCTTATTTATATTTAAATAAAAACACAAACACTCAACAGTTTGGAAATGCCTAGAAAAATATTTACGATTGAAATCACAAACTGGCCGAATAAACCGTAAACAGATATTCTATAGCCGAAAAAAAAACAAACCTCGAATTAGCTCTGGTCATTTTGGTTCCATTCGCGCCAAATTCAATTTCACTTCCGCTAAAACTTTTGACTAAAGGCACGTCGCCTTCCGCCATTTTTAATGCTAAGTAAACACTAATTTAAAAATGTCAAAATAGTTTTTGAGTTTTAAACGACCGAACGGTATTTTCGCGCGCGAGCGTTCTACGCGGCGTACGACGATGCACTGAAGGTTTCTACGATTATTTTATTGATGTTAATATAACGATGGACGGCATGGCCGCTGTAGAAGATAACATGTGATCGCTGGACGCTGTAGTGTCAGTGATAATTGAATGGGTTTATGCGAGATGACCCACGCAATAAAGTCATCGTATTATCTGTTGGTTGTCAAAGTTTTCTTATTGGACCAAGTGAAAAACTATCAAGGGACGAACATCGTGATAAAGGTACCTACGTTTTCATCCTCATCACTCTCATAAAGATTTACCTGTGGCATTCAAAAGTGGTTCCCGCCGCGTGGTTTCCAGCAGAGTAGAATTTCGACCACCCCATCTCTTCCCATGCGGTGTCGTGCAAGGCGACTAAGGGATAAGGCTGTTTAACATCAGACAGATATAAACAGCCCAGACTCAGCCTCAGATGCATGGCATGAGTCAACAATAGTGCCTGGAATACGGCAAAAGGCTCACCCCCTATATACTATGATTGGTGAAAAGTGGGTGTTTATTCACCCTTTGCGTAACTTTCCGGGGATAAAGGCGTGTTTATATATATGTATGTATGTATGTATCCAAAGATTGGATGTGATTATAAGGCACGTTTTATGGTAATAGAAGATGTAGTGACAAAAATAGCAAAAGTATTTTGCTTAAATAGTATTTCGTACACATATAAAGGAAGGGCAAAAGCAGATTGACAAAAATGGGGCGAGAGTGAAAGGCAACCCGGTAAATATTGACCTATGCATTCGTTGTCAATCAGACAGAAGGCCACTTAATGTTTACTCGGAGAATTGAATAACTTCAGATTTCAATTGTGAAAGTAGGAGAGGCGAAAGATGTTTGATAGGATCGTAGCAAGTTTTTGGTTCAAACAGTGCCTCATTTTCATATACAAATACATTATTTTATACCTAAATGCATGCGTTTAATGACTGTACCTAAAGGTAACAACAAAAGATTGTTAAGTCAAAAAGTTTCATACCATATCACACGGCATAAGCACGTGCCCTCGATAAGAAAGTGATATAAACTATCACTCTCTATAAGTATCGAGCCATAAAAAATTATTTCAATAACTATTCTACGCCTTCCATATTCCGTACCGACATGTTTGAAAGTTCGACAGGTTTATTGTATCAGGGATAATAATAAGATAAGCTTACTGCGTGGCTTCAGGATCTCGTGTTGTCTGAAGAGCCTCGTCTCTTAATCAGAAGAGTGTGTACCGACTGGGAGGTTCCTGGTAATTTTTCATACATCCTAAATATGCACTATCAACCAATTAGCCTATTGCAGTTCATTGCTGGACATAGACCTCTCTCAGTCTGTTCCAGCCACCTTTTTCAAGTCGTGAGTCCATCTGGTTAAAGGGCGTCCCACCTTCCTTTTGCCTTTTCACGGTCTCCATTCTTGGACTCGTCTGCTCCAACGACCATCGGTCTTTCGACAGATGTGGCTAGTCCACTGCCACTTCAACTTGCTTATTCTGTGAGCTATGTTAAGTAACTTTACTTCTATTTCTGAGGACCTCATTGCGAATTCTATCCTTTAAAGAAACTCCAAGCATAGCTCGCTTCATAGCCCACTGCGCGATTTCTGTCTATGCACTAATAAAATACTATTACTATATATAATAATTTACTATTACTACCGCGTAGGTAAACGTTACGTTTCTAGGGCATCTATCACAAAGGCCATCGGAATGCTTCATTTGGCCATTTGAAACAATACAGTTACGTAACTCCCAGTCGGGCATCTATGGCCCAGTTACTTATTACTTAACGTGCGGTTAGACTAATAGCAAATAAGTGACTCGTGCGCATATATATACATATACTCACGCCTGTAAGTCCTCGAAGGGGTAGGCAGAGGTGTATTAACACCCACATTTCGCCAACTGTAATTTTCGAGTACGAGTATCACTACATATTATAAAATAAAAGTCGCTGTTGCTGTGTGTCCGTCCCTATGTATGCTTATATCTTCAAAACTACGCAACAGATTTTGAAGCAGTTTTTTTCAATAGATAGAGTGATTCAAGAGGAAGGTTTATATGTATAATACATGCATAATATTGTAGAGAAACACTGATAAATTTAGAGATATGCAGCGGGAACGGTATCAAAAAATATGGCGGTACGAAGTTCGCCGGGTCAGCTAGTACGTGATAAAATTGGGTAGTTTCCATAATCGAGACTTGTTGGATGAAAATTAGCATACACCACATAATATTAAATTTACAAACCCCGAGAAAAACGAGGCCTTGATTCGTGCAGATTGGTTTGATCATCATCATCTCAGATTGGTAGATTTGAGTTCTTCTGCCGCCGTAGCACCCCGTGCTATTTCTCAAAAGACATCTAGGAAACGCGTACTGCGCTTATAGAGCACATTTTGTGACGCTGGGATCATGACATAATTATGTCGGTAGCTATACGCACGATATGCCTTTAATACGTAATCTAATCACTTTCGCACAAACTGGCCCGCTATAAGTCTGAGACCCTTTGTTATTGTAAGAAGCGCTTGCATTGGTATCATGTCCTCAGTATAAAAAGTTGCTTGAATATTTTTGCAAAAAATGTTAAATGAAAATGTAAGTTTTATTTGATTATGAATTTTATAGAAATAATTTAAAAAAAAACATCTACCTAGTAATCTCTATTCAGTAAACATCTATAGAAAAGGTCCAGTTAATTTTCATAGTGCAATTATATTATAGAACGAAGTAAAAATAATTATTCCATTCAAGAAAATTGTTATTTTCCACAAATAAATAAATTTGAAGAATGTGGCTCGCAACCTATGGGAACCTATTTCAGGGATAAAGTACCTAGCTTATACGTTATTTCAGACTATAATCTATCCGTATACCAAATTTCAGCCATATCTATTCAGCCGTTTGAGCATAATTGAGTAACACACATCCAAACATGTTTAATATTATTAGGATTATGAGTTAAAGAATATTACAATTTTACACACTTTCAGTTTCAAACACCTGTCTTTAGTTTGACCTTAGTATATTCATATAATGAATACTAATTTTAATATTAAATTAACACTTGCCAGTTATTCAGTATTAATATGCTGCTATAAATTAAAACATATGTTCATGTTTGTTCGTTTGCGTCAGAGAATTGTTTGATCTGAGTTAAGTATACATAGTTTGAACAATTGAGAACATTGTATACTACTAGAGTGCCTGTACAGAACAAAAAAAATGGTATAGAAGACCACCACCTGATTTTTCACATCTATAGATGCAATTACAAAAAGGCACGCTATGTCTATACAGGTAAGTGTCACAATACGTTAAAAAAATAAGTATCCTCGATCATTCAATTAGTCTATTGCAGCCCGCTGCTGGACATAGGCCTCTCCCAATGTCCCATTTCTTATCCATTTCCGATCCATCGCCTCCCGCATCCAGTCTGTCACAGCGACCTTTCTTAGGTCGTCCTCAGTCAATCGGGTCAATCGGTCCTTCGCCTAATTATCCTTATTCGTATAAATCTTCTACATTCTAGCGCCAAACTGCGCATCCAAAGCTTGCACTCTAAATTCCAGAGAAATTCTAGAGTCCGCTTTTCTACTCCCATTTCCTTTCTATAAGTTTATTAATTCTAGCTTTTAACAATGCGACTGCTATCTGACCCTAATCTCGAGAAGAAAGCCTGCGATAAGCCTCGATTAAAAGATCCAAACTAAACATTTCTTGCATCACTATCACATTACACCGTCCCAATACGTCACAACGATAATCTTGCGTTTGTACCAAGCGGTGTCATCCGCCGTATTTTTGGTAAACCCCACGCAAAATAAAGTTGTTATCGGATTGGGGGCGTTTTTCTGAGAAAACTCAGAAAACTGGAGGTAATGGGAAGCTGTGACGTTTCCCAGAAAGTAAAATTACCGACAAGTTGTTTTTCACCCCTTTTATCTCCTGCTCCAAAGGAAAAAGGAAAAAAAGGAAGAAAATAAATAAATAATATTTCTCACTACCCGAATTTACTTTGTTTTTTTAATATAGGAAATGTCAATATGACTTCAAGTCTCCCGATGGTAAACTGAAAGCATAGTCTCAGAAAAGAGAGTCACCATTACAGACATCAACAATGTTACAATGGTGGCACTCAGCTTGACAGCCTCATCAGTGGGGTGAGCACGAACTACTATCGTAATCGTATCGTGAACGTAACGAGACTCGAGAGCACGGAGCATTGTGATTGGCAGGCTTCAGGCAGGCGGCCAATCGCAATGCTCCGTGCTCTCGTTACGTTCACGATACGATTACGATAGTTGTTCGTGCTCACCCCACAGATGCTTTTTCACGCCCCGCTTAAAGGACCCGGGACTGTACGAAGAAGGAAATCTGATTTCGATGCGGGTTCCTAGACAGTTTAACTCTTCCTGCTACTTTCTGAGGGTCATTACTAGATGTTAGTGGGTCTTTGTTAATCCTGGTGTATACCTAGGTCTTACAGAAATGGGAATGCAATGCAGTTCATTCTCAAAAAGTCCTACGCAAAACTCATACGTTATGTTTGGTTATCAAGGTAACGACTGCCGTATGACCTCCCAATTTTGAGAGGAAGGCGTGTAGTAAGTAAAAGATGTTAGAAAGTGCAAAAGATGTTGAAAAATTCAGTCTGAATACAACCACAATTTCACATAATATATCAGAAACTGTTATATGTAATACAATTTGCAAAGAATAACATTGAGATCGTGATTTTTTGACATATAAGAGTTTAACTTTTGATAGATACTGAATACTGAACAATATTATTATTAGGAAAAAGCCTTCTGGATATGAAGTGTTTGATATTTTCTTACCTTTTGATTTGATCGTCTATTCCTGCATTAACTCTTAAAAATACCGCTGCATTGTTCTTCAGATTTTTCATCTTGATTGAATCCATTACTGATTTTTTTAACTTTCACAATATTTATGACCTTTTGAACTCACAGTAACTATCTTTATTCCCCTTTTTTATGCTTACTTTTGGTCTAAATTGTCCAGAAATGTTTTAAAATTATGTACTTTAAGTTCACTTTTCCACACAATTGTTCAATCACGATTTAAATCTTACTGTCAACTCCTGCGCACGATATTATATTTATTTATTGTTATCTGCGCAAGCGTCTTGTAATTCGCAAGTAGCACCCGCACTCGCTGTAATCACAATAACGACTGAATTCAAACCTTGAGTGTGACAATTTTCATAGTACCTATTCCAACTGTACTGGATAACAAGACGGTATTTCCAAGTCAAGATTAATTCCCTCTTGTTATCATTAGGAATTGTCTATCGTCGGATGATACGACTTGAAATACTCGTAATAAGACAGTCGTCATCATCATGGAAACGTTTTTTCCTGATTACATCAGAAGTCTAGGTGAATTCAAAGCTTAGGATTCGTCTTCCGGCCTTTGGTCCTCCATTTCATAGGGTCTTGGGCGTCCATGCTAGTAAGACCATCATCAAGCCAGGACTTCTTGGGCCTACCCCTTCTACCAGGGACCAGGCAGGGGCACTATTGCCAGACATTTGTTACCCACGTAGCCTGGCGGTTGCCACAAAACATGACCGCACCAGTGAAGTCGACAGCAGACAGTCTGTCTTATTTTAGAGTTCTATTAGTCAGATGACACGTTAAAAGAAGCCTACCTTCTTTTGATTTTTTCTATTATTATATCTTTTTGGGGTTTAAGCTGATCTCACCTGCAAGATGGTACACCTATTAATTGACAGACGAAGTTCTGGTGAAGGGGTGTGTCCTATGCAGTTCAAGGCCCTCTCATTTTTTCTTGGTCTTCTACTGCTCATTGTCCAAATGCCCACAAGGTAATCACACATTAGAGTCTACCAATATTAGACAATATCATTTTTCTGCATCCTAGCGTTAGGTAATCCAAGTCGCATCTGAAGCTTTCACCCGGGAGTCTGGAGTCTGCTTTACCAGTCTTTATTTGGCTGGACACAACATCATTCTCTGACGCTTTTCTCTACTCAGTTGGGGTCGGCTTTTCTAACAGATCGCGGCTGAAATTCGGTATTTTCCGAGAAGTGACTGCCAACTGATTTTGGCGGCGACGAAGTTCTTCAGTTAGTCTAGTCGAACTTTTTAATTGCTCCAAATAACCATAACGTATGGCAACCGAGATCCATGGCTTAACGTGTTACACAATATAAATACCTAAAGTTTAGTATACATACATATATATTAGGTATGTATATTACAGATACTCATATCTATTTTTCTTATGCCAATTCGCGGTACATACAAGGTCATGTTTTTTTTAATGATTCACGGAATTAACTGATAATAAGTATAAGTAAATATTATGTAATAAATGTTTGTATGACTGTTTGTTTATAATGTGCTGAGTATCCGGATACCGGAGCTCGATCTGCCAGTCCGTCTTGCCGCTCGGCGTTTGATGGAATAGAATGACAAATGTATAGGATTTGACGTTTTTGACATTCGTTGACGCCTGTCATATACGTCAAATCCTATACATTTGGCATTCTATTCCATCACACGCCGAGCAACGAATTGCCACTTGTCTAGAGGGGCTATTACATTGTGTAATGTTTTCTTTTAAGGGACCTCCCAGGAAACCCTGCGCCCAGTCTCCGTGGTTTAGCAGGAGCACCGACTAGCGAGTTAGTTGACTTAGGACCCGAGGATCTTCCTGGGGCCCAATACACCCTATTTAAAGTGAGTATAAAAAGATAAGCTTGTCCCGGGTCTTGGGACCGAAAAAATCATAATTGGCGAAATGTAGGTGTATACCAATCGTCCGGGTTTCTCCTGATTTGTCTTAGTTTAGAAGATATCAAGGGAGCGTCCGGACCGGATACAAATAGTCCGAGTTTTACCCGGACTACAAGATCCGGTGATAGTCCAGGGATTTCACGCTTCTTGTCCGGGTTTACAAATATTTATTATTACACCTCTGCCTACCACTTCGGGGATTTACGCGGTGAAAAAATATTAATAATGTACCAATATCTGCCAAGTATTAATATTGCGAAAAACATTTTGATTCTTTAATTATTATTTATTTTATTAGTACCTATATAATGATTAAGAATAATAAAACAACATCAAGAAATAAGAGCCGAGAATTTCCAATAATAATAATGGCGGCGTATTATTTTGTAAACAAATAACAACTACGTATAAATTAATATGTTTTTGTAAGATAAAACATACCGTCTTTTATGACTACGTGAGTAATTGTTTGTGTACAAACCCGAATCTGATATCAGAACCGGGATTCAACCGAAATTTTATTCGTCATCATGACGAAATCATAGACGTCATAATTATTTTCGTAAGCATTTAGGGTCGCTGGGGATGTAAAGTGGGGGTGAGTATGTCTCCGGCAATCTCACCTCCGACAACCTACGAGTACGACCCACTAACGGCGTGCGTTTTAGTCAGTTCGATTCTGACATAACCCGGAGGAGCCCCATCTGTGGGTATTTTGCGCAGGTAAGAAAGGGGCCACCATTATTACATCGTGGGTGTCTCGTTCCTGAGACTTTGCCTTCAGTTTACGGCATATCAGGCGAGGTGAAGTCAAATATAGTCGTGTCAAAAAAATCGGTTTTTACTTTGACATAACACTAAGTACTTGTATAGTTTATGAGTTTAACCTTTAACCTTTTTTATGAGATCTAGATAACATAACATACCTACCTACGAAATTTAGATAAGAAAATGAATATACGAGTAGATAGCCAATTAATGCATAGATTTAATCTTAAATCTGTACCCAGTCTTCTAAACATTATCTGGGATATCCCACCCACATTCAAACCGGTCGTAATAGAATAAAAGAAGAATAGGAATAGAATAGAAATAGTATAGAATATAAATAGAATAGACGGTTCAGGTCGCTTGGATGTCGGTCATTGCGACCAAATCTCTTACCCAAGACTCACCAAGACTGTACCGAGATTCATCAAAATCAGTTCAGTGGTTTGGGCGTGAGAGCGTAATAAACAGAGGGAGTTACTATCCCAATTTAGCAATTACTTACTATGCTAACAAAAAAAAGAACATGATTTGAACCTGAATTCTTCTTCTTACAACCCCTGATTCTTTAAGCAGTGCATGAAAAAGCATAGGTACCTATATGTCAAGGCCGTCAAGTTAGGGACCACCATTTTAAGATGATCAGCATTTGAAATGGTGCCCAGAATCTCCTGTGACCGCAAGGCAACAACCGCCATCTTCTTACAAAAAAAACTGCACAAGGCACATCAAGTAACCATTACTAAAAGCCTATTGAAGAGCGAAAATACAAAAGAGTAAAACGTTCCCACAGTTTGAACTTTAAAAAAAAGAATAGAAATTCAAATTTGAAAAGCGACCAATCAGCTGTAGACGAATTTGGCGCCGCGCACTTTCAACGAACGTGATTGGTTTAACAAACTAATGCTGTGACCCGTAATTGGTCAAGTAATGGTGGACGACAACAATTTGCTTTCTCTAATTGTATATGACTTTCGCTAGCTGCGTTAAGATTTTATTTTGTATTCCAAATGGTTTGAAGAAAATGTCAGGCGCGTGCGGCCTACTTTTTAGGGTTAGGAATCATAAAACTCATACAGTAAATCATAAAAATAGGTCAATATGAGTTGGATTCGCATACGAATGGTTCCGCACCATCATACTATACTACTGTACTCATCAGCATAATAAATGCTTCAAAATTTAATTCAATTTGAGATGTCGCTTTTTAACAAATTACTTGATAATGACTATTGTAAGCACCTTCTATTGTTTAACATAATGAAGTAATTATGAAAGAAAATCATTTATTTAATTACTATTAGCAATCATTCAAGTATTCATTTGTCATCTATCTATACTATAATAACTAGCTGTTGCCCGCGGCTCCGCCCGCGTGGAATTCGGATTCCGTACAAACTTTTCTTTCGTGGTAAAATTGCCTCGGATACCATCCTTGTCAGCCATCAGGAGTGCCATGTGGAATTCGGACCCACTAAACAGCATGCCGTCGCGGGTCTTCAGTTGCTGGAGTGTAAAATTGCCTAGGGCATTTTCCGCACCCCCCGGCTGACCCTGGGCCATCTACAATTTTAAGATGGCCCTCTCAGAAGTGGGAAGCACGATGTCCCATCGAATTCCGGAAAGGGAGGAGACGGGCGTGAAGGGATGACAGGAGGCCGGACCTATAATCCTCACGTCCGCGCTCGGTGACCAGCCCTTCCCTTTCCTGCTCTCTACTGGGCCTCCTCGTAGTCAGAGGGACATGTGGGAAGTCTTTGAGCAGCCCTCTATAGAGCTGCTCCTGTTGCTGTATGTATTTGCCGTAGGCGGTAGCGCCTCCCCTGGGTGAGGGGCGTTAATGCCTCCGTTACCCAGGATGCATCACATGGAGGTTCCAATCCCGCATTCGGATCCCGTTACCGTTGCATCTTGTGTTCAGCTGACCTTCCCTGTCTTCGCTCGTGAAATACTTCGAACACCCGTGGTTGCACCCTTTTAGCCCATGCCCGTAATAATAATTAGTTTTCAAATAATGTATGGTAATTTACCGGATTTATTGACATTATAATTTCGTAATATCTTTTGAATAGAACGTCCGATTTCAATAATTCAAAAAGTAATCAACAGGTATTGAAACAATCTTAAATACCAAACGATTTATTTAGATAAGAATTAATATAAAGGTATAGATTCCGTGGTCTGACTTTGATCGGCATTTCGGCTTGAATTTATAATTTATTTTTTATTTTTTATATAGGACACGTCAATTTGACTTTGCCTCGCCTGATGGTAAGCTGAAGGCAAAGTCTCTGAAAAGAGGGTCACCATTACAGACATGTACCATGTTACAATGGTGGCACTCAGCTTGACGGCCATATCGTCGCGCGTTACTTTCATACTGCAATAGATTCTAAAATATTCATTATAATTTATACAGTGTATAGGGCAATTTTGATCTACATTAAATGTACAATGTATCTAACGTATTTAGTCAGATAAGGCTTAACACTATATTGTTAAAAATGGCTTCGAAAATGACACATATTTTTTTTATAATTTGTAAAAGATAAAAATGGTTATTGTGAGCTACCCTTATTAGATAGACATATGCTGTCGCGGACTTTTATGTAGACCTTTTTAAGTTATACATTTCTACAGTACATTATTTTGTTCTATCTTCAATAGTTTTCGCAGCGTACGCGATGTAAGGAATTTTTTAGGTCATTTTTTTTACACCTTGGGTTACATTATTGAAGTTTTATCCAGGATCCCTATTTTTTTGAAAATTAATTATAGCCTATGTTAGTCAGTGATAGTGCAGCTTTCTAATGGTAAAAGAATTTTTGAAATCGGTTCAGTAGTTCTTGAGTTTACTCGAATACAAAAATACAAATATAATATTAGTAAAGAATGTATGGAAATTTGCCCGATTTATTGACATTTATGCTCACTGCTCCGCTCCCTTTAGTAGTAGCGTGATGTTATATAGCCTATGTTACTCCCAGATAGTGTAGCTTTCTATAGGTGAAAGAATTATTGAAATCGGTCCAGTAGTTTCGGAGCCTATTCGTTACAAACAAAAAAACAAACAAACAAACAAACAAACAAATCTTTCCTCTTTATAATATTAGTATAGATAATAATAATATAATAATAATAATAATATTTATAATTTATAATTTATAATAATATTATAAAGAGGAAAGATTTGTTTTTTTGTTTGTTTGTTTTTTTGTTTGTAACGAATAGGCTCCGAAACTACTGGACCGATTTCAATAATTCTTTCACCTATAGAAAGCTACACTATCTGGGAGTAACATAGGCTATATAACATCACGCTACTACTAAAGGGAGCGGAGCAGTGAGCATAAATGTCAATAAATCGGGCAGATTTCCATACATTCTTTACTAATATTAGATTTGTATTTTTGTATTCGAGTAAACTCAAGAACTACTGAACCGATTTCAAAAATTCTTTTACCATTAGAAAGCTGCACTATCACTGACTAACATAGGCTATAATTAATTTTCAAAAAAATAGGGATCCTGGATAAAACTTCAATAATGTAACCCAAGGTGTAAAAAAAATGACCTAAAAATTCCTTACATCGCGTACGCTGCGAAAACTATTGAAGATAGAACAAAATAATGTACTGTAGAAATGTATAACTTAAAAAGGTCTACATAAAAGTCCGCGACAGCATATGTCTATCTAATAAGGGTAGCTCACAATAACCATTTTTATCTTTTACAAATTTAAAAAAAAATAGTTGTCATTTTCGAAGCTATTTTTAACAATATAGTGTTAAGCCTTATCTGATTAAATACGTTAGATACATTGTACATTTAATGTAGATCAAAATTGCCCTTTACACTGTATAATTATAATGAATATTTTAGAATCTATTGCAGTATGAAAGTAACGCGCGACGATATAAATTCAAGCCGAAATGCCGATCAAAGTCAGACCACGGAATCTATACCTTTATATTAATTCTTATCTAAATAAATCGTTTGGTATTTAAGATTGTTTCAATACCTGTTGATTACTTTTTGAATTATTGAAATCGGACGTTCTATTCAAAAGATATTACGAAATTATAATGTTAATAAATCCGGTAAATTACCATACATTATTTGAAAACTAATTATTATTACGGGCATGGGCTAAAAGGGTGCAACCACGGGTGTTCGAAGTATTTCACGAGCGAAGACAGGGAAGGTCAGCTGAACACAAGATGCAACGGTAACGGGATCCGAATGCGGGATTGGAACCTCCATGTGATGCATCCTGGGTAACGGAGGCATTAACGCCCCTCACCCAGGGGAGGCGCTACCGCCTACGGCAAATACATACAGCAACGGGAGCAGCTCTATAGAGGGCTGCTCAAAGGCTTCCCACATGTCCCTCTGACTACGAGGAGGCCCAGTAGAGAGCAGGAAAGGGAAGGGCTGGTCACCGAGTGCGGACGTGAGGATTATAGGTCCGGCCTCCTGTCATCCCTTCACGCCCGTCTCCTCCCTTTCCGGAATCCGGGACATCGTGCTTCCCACTTCTGAGAGGGCCATCTTAAAATTGTAGATGGCCCAGGGTCAGCCGGGGGGTGCGGAAAATGCCCTAGGTAATTTTACACTCCAGCAACTGAAGACCCGCGACGGCATGCTGTTTAGTGGGTCCGAATTCCACATGGCACTCCTGATGGCTGACGGGGATGATATCCGAGGCAATTTTAGCACGAAAGAAAAGTTTGTACGGAATCCGAATTCCACGCGGGCGGAGCCGCGGGCAACAGCTATAATATATATAAACCCGCGCCACGTATCTTGGACCTAAATCGTAAGACATACGAGGCTCTGGCGCCCGTGGATTGCTTTGTAATAGTCTATGCTCGGTGAATTTGAGTTCGTCTACCGCAGTAGCATCCCGTACTATCCTCAAAAGACACCCAAGAAATGTGTACTGCGCGTATAGGGCACGTTATGAGTACATTTTAGGTCCGTCATACGTGGCGCGGGTATAATAATTCGTCCATTTTCAACATACAGGAATAAAAAAAAACATTTTTGTTAGTTTTAACTTCAGAGTTTCCAAAAAAATGTAAAAACAATTTTTAACGTGCTACATTAACGATTCTAGACCGAAAAATATTATTCTTCCGTCTGAATTCTTGTCTGTTTGTTTGCCATGAACGCGACGGATTTTTAAGTTTTTTTAATAGAAAGCACTAGGTCAGATTTAAAAATCTGTTGAGTAAAACTAGAGATAAAACCAAAAATGCATTCATATAAAAATATTAATATTCTGGCCTCATAACACGAAACAACAGTAAACAACAAAGAAGCATAATGTATAAAGATGCATTATGGCAAGTGGGTCATGGAAACCGTGTTTATATGATCGTGTA
Organism: Eilema depressum; assembly: GCA_914767945.1. NCBI lineage: Eukaryota > Metazoa > Arthropoda > Insecta > Lepidoptera > Erebidae > Eilema > Eilema depressum. The sequence goes on from OU612040.1 coordinate 7,326,480, forward strand.
AGGGGTCACTGCGAGTGTATTAGTTAATTAATACGTAATTGATCTTTAACTCGAGTTATAACGATTGTCTGTGAGAAAATTAGATCTGAATTTTTTTTGTTTATTTCGATCGATGTATTTTATGCCCGGACTGCCAAGGAAGTGCGGTTAAAAAAATCAATATGGCGACGTTTTGGCGCTAAATTAAAAGTATTCAATGTTTTTGAACCAGTAGTTTTTAGACAGAATTAAGTTTGTACTATAAATAACTAGTAGTTACTTGTGCTTTGTTTGTTTTGGAAATTATTTAACTACTTAATTCGAATTCAATTTATTCTACCCCCTAAGGATGACTTTTTCAAAAATTCTTTCTTAGTGGATACTACAACATAAAAAGCATCAACTGCTAAAAATTCAGCTTGATAACATCAAAATTGTAGCAGTAGTTTTTTATACCTCTTAGGTGGCAGACAAGCACACGGCCCACCTGATGGAGAATGATTACCGTGACCTATTAGAGAGTGCAACACCAGAGGAATCACACTTTTGCTACCGACCCTGTAAGAACAGAGAGATTCTGTGCCGTCAGCGTAGAAGACAAGCAGGACAAGCGTTTAATCTTCCCACTTACAGCACAAAACCTCTCCAGTGAGCTCTGGCTACCCTACTCACCGCCGAGTAGGGTAACCGAGTTTAGTAGTTACCAGGCAGAGCCGCGGGCAACAGCCAGTAATAGATAACCAGACTATTTTTGTTATACCACTTAGCTGATGACATATAAGTCAGTCATTTTTTGTTTGTAATGGTGTTAAAATTTTAAAATCTCTTATCAGATAGGCACTTAAAGAAGTATTATAAGCATGATGTTTTTTTATATACCACTTACGTGGCAGATAAGGATACGGCCCACCTGATGGGAAGTGATTACCGTGGCCTATGGACGAATGCAACACTAGGTGCGTTACACCTGTGATGCCGACCCTGAAGAAACCTTCTAATGCCTTTCTTGAAGAACCCCATATTGTAGTCGCTTAGGAAAACCACCGCAGGGAGTGCAATTTCTTAACTTGAGCATGCGTGGGATGAAGTTCCTTTCATACCGCGCAGTGCGCACTGTATACAGTCGTAATGTGTGAGGATGAACTCCCTTCCTATGCGAGCGGTGCGATGATAGAATGTAGCTGTGGGCATCTCGTCAAACAATTCATCTGAGTACATGCCATTGTATATGCGGCAAAAACACACGGATAGACAAAGTCCCTCTTGAGGCTGAAAGGTTCCACATCACTTTAATCTAATCAATTAGCCTATTGCAGTCCACTGCTGGACATAGGCCTCTCCCAATATGCGCCACGTAGCCACCCTTCGTAGGTCGTCAGTCCACCTGGTTAGGGTCGTCAGTTCCACCTTACGTTTTCCTTCTCGTGGTCTGCTGTCTAGGACCTGTCTGCTCCAACGGCAATCAGTCCTTCGACAGATGTGGCCAGCCCACTGCCACTTCAGCCTGTTTATTCTGAGAGCTATGTTTGTAACTTTGGTTCTATGTCGGATGACCTCGTTGCGAATTCTATCCTTCAAATAAACTCCAAGCATAGCTCGCTCCATAGCCCGCTGTGCAACTTTTAGGTCGTGGACTAACCCCACCTTCAGTAGCCACGTTTCGCCACCGTTAGTCATAAGGTCATAACAGGCAGAACACACTAATCTAATTATTTAGGAATATGCCTATACTTTAATTTGCCTATACTTTAAGAAACGAGTGATGGACTGACACATCGGACAGTTCATTATACTATACATATTATAACATACAAAAGGAAATATGCCACTACAAAGGTGCTTGGTGATTCAGAGTTTAAATATGAAATATAGTAAACAATGACGTCATAGGTTTTGTTGCTATGTGATGTCATAATACTTTATGAGAATGAGTGAAAATATTACTATACTCAGGCCTCTGTGGCGTAGAGAGTTCGACTGATATTCAGGGGCGTGGGTTCGATTATAGTTCAGTGCAAATGTTTGTATGGATGGATGAAAGGCATTGGTCTGGGTGTTCCTATTTTTAATATGGATGTATTTGCCACCCCGTCTCTTCCTTTGGGTGTCGTAACAGGCGACCAAAGGATAGGGCTGTTCTCCATCTGACAGTAAACATACAGCCCATGAAAAAGTGCCCGCTAGACGGCAATAGGCTCGCCCCCTATTACGTGGGACCGAAAATCATTGTTGACGAAATGTGGATAGCACGGGTTGCTCATGCAGTGGACGAGCTCAAATTCACCAAGCATAGAATATTACAAAACAAACCGCGCGCCAGGTCCTCGTTCAGCTCCACTTAGGTCTAAGATATGTGTCTTAAATTATAACGAGAATTTACCTAACTGTACTATACAGCGAACTACGGAGCGAGACGGCAATACTAGCTTCCACGAGTGTGAAAGAGACGGCGTAATCAGAAAATAGTGCGAAACTATCATCTCAGGCGAGTTTTGCTGATGTCATTGGAGTCAATTATTTTTTGTTTGTAATGGCGTTTAAAACTCTTAATAAATACTAAAGAAATACTCATATGCATGATGGTTTTTTTGTACAACTTAGCAGACAATCATATGGCCCATTTGATGGGAAGAGGTTAGCGTGGCCTATGGACGTATGCAACACCTCGTGATGTGTTCCCGGCGATGAGTAGGGTAGCCAGAGCTTACTGAAGAGGTTTTGTAATGTCAGTGGGAAGACCAAAAGCTTGTCTTACTTATCTATATCAAGCTGTGGAATGAACTCCCCGCGATGGTTTTCCCAAGCGACTACAATATGGGGTTCTTCAAGAAGGGCATTAGAAGGTTTCTTCAGGGTCGGCAGCACGAGTGTGACGCCCCTGGTGTTGCATACGTCCATAGGCCACGGTAACCACTTTCCATCAGGTGGGCCGTGTGCTTGTCTTCCACCTAAGTGGTATAAAAAAAAAAAAATCTTCTGCACTGAAGGCACAGAATATCTCTGTTCTTACAGGGTCGGCAGCACGAGTGTGACTCCCCTGGTGTTGCACTCGTCCATAGGGCACGATAACCACTTTTCATCAGGTGGGCCGTGGGCTTGTCTGTGACCTAAGTAGTAGGTATAAGAAAATGGGCGTCACACTCGTTTTGCCTCTGAGAACCTTCTAATACCCTTCATAAAGAACACTATATTGTGGTCACTTGGGAAAACTACAGCTGGAAGATCGTGGAATGATCTTATTAAGGTATGATTCTGTAGCCGACCGCCTACGAAAACTGCCGACGCACGCAGCACATGCGCGTAATTCCTTGCGGCTTTTCAATGGTCCCTTGTATCTGCATCGGAGTTTAACAAGTAATGAGTACGCTGTATGTGCTGCATGCGTCTGTCGTTATCGGCTCCGAAATCATACCTTTAAGCGTGCGGGTTCCCTGATTTACACCCCTCCATTACGGGGGAAAGATGGGAATGCCGTAGTCCCTCACACGAGGGGGCCTTCTATGGCCCTAGGACAGTCGGGGTACGCGAGGGGTATGCCTCACCCCTCGCAACTGATGGGCCGAGACATCCGTGCAGTTTTTGTCGGTTCGAGCATGACATAACCACCCCCGCTGGACCCGGCAAGTTAGTAGAGGGATATTCGCACGATAAAAAGGCCTATCATTCTATCTGTGTTGTGACGTATAACTTTCTAGTCGATAATTTCTAAATAACAACACCAATAAATTAAATAATAACAAGTTTAATCATTCAATTACAAGTCCAAATAATTATTTCCTCCATTACATAAACGGTTGAGATATCGCTCAGATACAAAACTTGATTATATTGAGATATAACCAGTTTTAGTTTAACTGTTATTGGGTATAATTATCATAGTTATTATGTCTGTTCATCATAATAAAAAGCTTGGCAAAAGAGAGTAGAAAATAATAAAGGCGTCTTTGTGGTGCCCCGTTGGGCATTTCGTTAGCGGGCCTATTGTAAAATAGTTTGACGTATATGACAGTCGTCAAAGTATGTCATAATTCATAAACGTCACTTCCCATTCGTCATTCTATACTACAATATGAACCGCTAACTAATTGCCACTTGTCTAGAGGGCACAAAACTACCCCCCGAGACAAGTGGCAATTCGTTGCTCGGCGTATCATGGAATAGAATGACGAATGTATAGTGTTGTATATACTAGATAATTTAAATAAGATATGTGGTAGTAGACCACACCCACAAAATCGACCAGGATGGGATAAAAAGGGGGTACTCACAGCACGCTGCTCTTCTTCTTCTTCCCCCCGGGGGTGTGCCCACTCCGGAACCACTTCACACAGGCCTTTTACACAATTTTGATATTTAAATCCGCGGAGCGATGTGTCGCGCGCGTTGCGTTTCGAAAGAGAGAGATTTTTTATTTTCGCCGTGGGCGGCAGCACTTTCTTCCGCCCGGTGTTGCGAGTGTCAAAATTAATTAGGATATGGGATTAAAAGGAGTAGTCGATTACCCAACATTTTCCCCCCACCGAAATCAACATTGATTTCAAAACAGGTATCATCAGACAACGTAATGGTCAAAATGAATGTACCTACTTACATGCATGAAATTAAAGAGCATAAGTGGACTGTATAACATATAAAAGAAAACTAAAGATTAAAATATTAATTATGTTTATATAAGTTTTGAGAAAATTGACATTAGAGTAAACAAATAACTTAATTGTCCTGACTTATTGGAAGAGGACTCAGTTTAGTGACCGGGCGCTGAAACCGAGAATTTTGTGTTCGTATGGTGACAACGCGAACTCTACCGTCAGTACCAGGATGAATTTGTTCTACGCGTCCTAAAGACCATTGTTGACATGGAATATTATCATTATGTACTAGAACTAGATCGTTTATGGCCAGATCAGGCCTATCTGCAAGCCATTTCTGTCTCTGTTGCAAAGTATGCAAATACTCATGTTTCCACCGACGCCAAAAATGCATCGTGGCTTGTCGAATACATTGCCACCTTGTCAATTGATTGATGGAGACGTCTGTCAGGTCGTAACTAGGAGCCGACACTAAGTGACGACCAATTAAAAAATGTCCTGGCGTAAGGACGTCGAATTCATTCGGATCATTAGACAAACTGCACAGAGGGCGAGAGTTTAGAATAGCCTCAATATTAGAGAAAAGAGTAGTCAACTCTTCGAATGACAAAGCACGCGTACCCATTACGCGCTTGAGGTGCCACTTGGCTGATTTAATGCCAGCTTCAAAAATACCACCGAAGTGGCTACCAGTTGGTGGGTTAAGTTTCCAAGTTACCTTTCTGTTGGCTAACCCTTCAGTTAATTGATTTGTGTTCGAATTATAAAATTGAAATACCTCATTAAGGTATTTTCTAGAAGCTACAAAGTTTTTTCCGTTGTCAGACCACACAGTGTGTGGAAGACCGCGTCTAGCTGTAAAACGATCGAAAGAAGCTAAGAAGCATTCACTTGTTAAAGCCGACAGAGCTTCAAGGTGTACTGCACGAGTTGAGTAACAAACGAATAAACACAAGTAAGACTTTGATATTTTGGCATTGCGTCTATTACACTCTTTTGTATAAAAGGGACCCCCTATATCAACACCGACCGTATGAAATGGGTAGATATCTTGTAAGCGGTATTTAGGCAGCGAAGCCATTTTAGGCTGATTTATAGTGGGTCTATTTTTAAAACAAGTAACACACTTTGAAAGACGGGATCGAATGATACATCTAGCGGCTATAATCCAATATTTTTGTGCTAATATATTTTGCAGATTTCTTGGACCAGCATGTAAATAAAGTTTGTGGTAATAATCTATCAAAATATTTGTGAAGTGTGATTTTTTAGGCAAAATTAAAGGATGACGTTGAGTAAATGGTAGATCTGCTTGAGAGAGTCTACCCCCCACCATGAAGAGACCACGGTCATCAATGAATGGGTCTAATTTTCGTAGACTTTGAGAGCAGGGACTACCTCGCTTTATTGACTCAATGGCGTCAGAAAAATACTGGGTCTGCACGATTGCAATAATTTTATCATGTGCATTATTTAATTCTGACGTGAGTAAAGGACCTTTAATTTTATTAGGGTCTCGAGCCCTGGAATTATTTATAAATCTGTAACACCATGCTACAACACGCTGTAGCTTATTAAAATTAGATACTTTCGATATTACATCATAAAAATCTGTTTTTAAAGTGGAACTTTCAGATAACAATGAAGCATTTTCTTTTAGTGGTTTTGATTCCAATGGTTCACCATTGAACTCACCGACAGACCTCACCGGCCATGTGTGCTGTGGTTCATACAGCCACTGTGGGCCGCGAAACCAACTATCCGCTATTTGTAATAATTGGGCAGGTGTCGCGCCACGAGAGCACACGTCGGCGGGATTATCAGCGCCGTTAACGTGATACCACTGTACTTGTACATTAGAGGGACACTCCGTAATTTTAACGACGCGATTAGCAACAAAAGTTTTTAATTTGAATGCTGGTGTATTAATCCACGTTAAAACTACCGAGCTATCAGTGAAAGCTAATATGTCACTAATTACCACCTCTTTTGATAAAATAGAGATAACATAGTTGAGGGATTTCGATAGTAAATGAGCAGCCATTAGTTCAAGACGAGGGATGGAGACTGTTTTTAAGGGCGCGACCTTAGATTTTGACAACAGTAGACTCACTTTGATATTTCCGTGCTCGTCCTGGCTGCGAATAAATATTACGGCGGCTATACCAAGCATGGATGCGTCACAAAATCCTATGATTTGAAAAGCCGTGTAATTTTTCATAAAAATATGTCGATCATGTTTTAATTTAGATAATAATGGAATTTGAGATGAATAGGTATGCCATTCATCGCGTAATGCGCTGGGCAACGTATCGTCCCAACCTAACTTAGCACACCATAATTTTTGCATAAAACTTTTAGCAAGAAAAATACAAGGTTGAACGTAACCTAAAGGATCAAATAGTTTTGCTATTGCCGATAGTACAGAACGCTTCGTAACTTTGATATCCGTATCAGTTGTGCGAAAAGAGAATGCGTCTTCTTGAGGTAGCCAATGGAGACCAAGAATTTTAATAGCCATCGTTTTACCATCGTCAAATTGGACGGGCGGTTCGAGCTGGTCGCTAGGTAAGCTATTTAAAACTTGATCACTATTACTCGACCACTTACGCAATTCGAACCCTCCGAGCTTTAGTAACTCAACTAATTGATGCTGGATCTGAAAGGCTTCTTCTACACTATCAACTGACCAGAGGAAATCGTCAACGTAAAAACCATCGCGGAGAGCACGCGCAGCATTCGGGAAGCGAGAACCCTCATCTGCCGCTAACTGCTGTAAAGTACGAATCGCCAAATACGGACTACTAATGACACCGTAGGTAACAGTGCGTAGCTCGAATACCTTTATAGGGTCGTTCATTGAATCTCGCCAAAGAATGTGTTGAAATTTACGTTGGTTTTCATTGATTAATATACAACGATACATTTTAGAAATATCAGCACACAAACAAATTTCACGCAAACGAAAACGTATCAATAATTCAATAAGGTCCGATTGTAATTTAGGTCCTGTATGCAAAATAGAATTCAGAGATTCCTTATTCGTAGTCTGACATGATGCGTCGAAGACTACGCGAAGTTTTGTTGTACTACTGTCTGGCTTATGAACACAGTGATGAGGTATGACATAGTTGGACTCCACTTCCGCTACGTTACCGACACAGACCATGTGACCGAGAGAAGCATAATCGTCCATAAACTTTTTATACTCACACCTTAATTCAGGTAAACGAGACAGTTTCCGTTCTAAATTTTCAAATCTTTTTAATGCAATTTGCTTAGAATCACCTAATGACGCGTCGGGTTTAAAAGGGTAACTTACAATGTACCGACCAGTGCTATCACGCTTGCAATCATTAAGGTACATCTGCTCAGCGACTACGTCATTCGGGTCCTTAGGTAAGTCACAGGTTAAACTTTCCGTTTCCCAAAAGGATTTAATTAACTCATCAACCTTTACTGAGCTACCAGAAAACATACAAGTTTGTACGTTATCTGTATTTTTATTGAATGATAACTGACCCGTTATAACATACCCAAATACACTACTTAACGCGAGTGGTAAATCTTGTCGTGACGGATGATATTTGCCACCGTCGTAAACAAATGGAAACACGTCGCTGCCAAGCAAAATATCAATACGACTTGAGCGATAAAAAGTAGGGTCAGCCAACACCAAATGTTTATATTCTTTGATTATTTCCTGCGACAAAGTTGCAAATGGCATATCACCAGAGATTTTTGGAATCACTACTGCTTTAAGATTGAAAACAGGATCGTTTGATATAGTTGGTTTGATTTTACACGACACCATACCTTGATCACGAACTACTGTCCCGCCCAGGCCGACTAATTGAGTATTACACTTCGAACGTGGAAGACCTAAACGTTGTGCACAGTCGTTCGTGATAAAGCTAGACTGCGAACCACTGTCAATCACTACACGCACTGGTTGATATATGCCTAAACCATCTAAAACGTGAATGAACGCAGTACCCAAGATTACTGTTGAGCCAGCCGAACATGTTAGGGAGACCTGTTTCGCCTGCTCGACACTAGTATCATTTTTATTTACGACAACGAGTTCTGAATTTGAATTAAAATCTAAATGCAATGTGTGATGGTGTTTGTCTTTGCAGACGGTACACGTTATCTTAGATGGGCACTCGTTAGACGCGTGACCTTGACGTAGACAATTATGACACAAATGCAATTCTTTTATTTTATCAATTCGTTGACTCGGTGTCAATGCAATATATTTGAAACATTTATATATTGAGTGAGATGGCTTATTACAATACACACAGACCTTTTTCGAATTATCAGACCCATTCGTGCCCGTATTACTCGTTAAACATGTTTTCACATTAACGTTTTTCGAATTAGGTTTAGAAATATTATTATTATTCGTAGGTTTACTAGTACCAGGTTTCGATCTGGTGTTTGTAGCCATTCCTAACATGTGTGAATGTTGCATTACAAAATTAATTAACGATTTGAACGTAGGTATGTCGTTTTGACTGATCGTTTTCTCGAATTCACGCCTAGAAACCGGGTCCAAGTTTTGTAAGCCGATATAACACAGTATAAACCCTGATAAGTCCTCAATTTCTAACAACTCAAGTGCCTGAACGCAGTCTTGAAAGGTTGCTAGAAAAGAGTTTAACCCGCTCACGGACTCACTAGACAACGGTTTAAACGCAAACAATTGATCCAAGTAATTAGTAGCTAAAGCTCGCTTATTTTCAAATCTATCAGTCAAAGCCGACCAAATAATATTGTAATTGTCACTTGACACACGTAAACTTTTTGCAATTTGAAGCGCGGGGCCGCTTACAACCGATAATAAATAATGAAACTTCTCGGTGTTACCTATATCATCATTATTGTGAATCAAATTGATAAATGTATCCCGAAATGTAACCCAATTGTCCAACTTACCATCGAAATGAATTAGTTCAATTTTAGGTAAACGAGCCTTCGCCGGGCGCGCGCATTTGCCGCCATCTTCGTCATTTTTCGGTGACTTTCGTGTTGGTTCGTGATTACGAAAAATATTTTTTATTTCGAAATACAAATCATCCAAGGCATTTATCTCCTTATCACTGATAACATAATTCGGGTTACGCTTTTGTTCTAACACAGAGATCTCATCAACTATCTTTTCAAACAACTCCCGAGTAGTGTCAAGGTCGTTCGCCCTCACGCGCAATTTGTCTAACTCAGCGAAATTATGTTCGGAACTTTTAGCTAAATCGTACAGCTGTTGAATACGTCTAAAACTACGCTGTTTACGGCTAATTAACGTATTTATTTTAATATCTAATTCACTTAATTTATCGGGCATTTTAACTCGGGAAGTAATGGCTTGCAGATAAAAATGGCGTAGATAGGTATGTACCGGTTCCCTACAATTTCACTGCCGTTCACTAAACTGAGTCAGTAAAAACACAGAAATAGATTAAAATATTTGACTACGTGTTTTTAAACTTGAAATAACGATATTACACAGCTACAAATAGAACTTTTGACAAATATTTGTAGTGCAACAAGTATCGTGGTATGTAGGTACCTACAAGTCTTGCAGGTTATGCTCGAATTTGAATACGAAACTTATTAAATATCTGCTGATACCTGTCCTGATAGAATGTGCTCCGGGTCGAAGAACCAAAATGTTGTATATACTAGATAATTTAAATAAGATATGTGGTAGTAGACCACACCCACAAAATCGACCAGGATGGGATAAAAAGGGGGTACTCACAGCACGCTGCTCTTCTTCTTCTTCCCCCCGGGGGTGTGCCCACTCCGGAACCACTTCACACAGGCCTTTTACACAATTTTGATATTTAAATCCGCGGAGCGATGTGTCGCGCGCGTTGCGTTTCGAAAGAGAGAGATTTTTTATTTTCGCCGTGGGCGGCAGCACTTTCTTCCGCCCGGTGTTGCGAGTGTCAAAATTAATTAGGATATGGGATTAAAAGGAGTAGTCGATTACCCAACATATAGGATTTGACGTTATTGACATTCGTTGACGCCTGTCATATACGTCAAATTCCATACATTTAGCATTCTATTTTACAAAACGCCGGCCGACGAATTGTCACTTGTCTAGAGGGGCAGAACAGATAATAGTATACCTACTAGCGTATAGAGGGCCTGTTCATATGGCAACCCGAAAGAATCATATAATTTCACTAGCAGCCGCCCGCGACTTCGTACGTGATCGTTTACCCCCTTAGGGGTGGAGTTTCATAAAAATTCGTTCTTAGCCGATGTCTGCATCCTGAACTTACCTGCCAAATTTCAAGTTTTTTAGTGTTATTGTTTCTGAATTTTCGTAATCATAATCAGTGAGTGATAGATATTTCGCTATCAAACTTGTTTCAATCTTTCCAGCAGCTATCAGGTTGAAAAAAATGTCATGTATTTATCGAAAAGGCAAGGATATGCTCCGAAAGTTGTACGCGATGTAGTATAAAAACTTTAATGGCTATCATAATATTTTTTGGGTAAAAGTAGTATACCTTGTTTAATCAATTCAATATTTAGGTGAATCAGGTTTATTTGTTTTAAATGCTAGTTTATTTAAATTAGAAATTGATTTAATGATAGTAGAGGAAGCTCATAATGTATGGAAGAATAGAAACAGAGAATAGGACTTAGATGCCATCCGCACACGGTGCAGAATACTCAATCAAGAACCAAGCGGTTCGGCGACTCCTTCTGCCACACCATTAAGACCTGGAATTCCTTACCAGTTCACGTGTTTCCCTCCTCCTACATTTCCGGGTCTTTTAAGCGGGGCGTGAAAAAGCATCTGATGAGTCCGTCAAGCTGAATGCCACCATTGTGACATGTTACGTGTCTATTATGGTGACCCTCTTTTTCCAAGTCTTTGCCTTCAGCTTACCATCAGACGAGGCGAAGTCAAATTGACGTTTCCTTTATTAAAAAAAGATGCCTGGTTGTCTCTGCCTAGTCCGGAAGCTTAATTTACTTGTAAGCTACATAGGAAATATGCCAGATATCGTTGCGGTTGACCATAGCAGTAGTAGATTTGACCAGGATTCGAACATAGAACCTCTCGATCATAAGGCCGACTCCTTAACTACATACTAAGCTACCGACACTTCATTGACTTTTATGTGATGGACTGTCATTTGACCTTCCAAACTCAAATCAGCCGATGTTTTTATACCACTTAGATCGTAGAGAAGCCCATGAACGACCAGATGGAAAGTGGTTACCGTGGCCGATGGACGAGTGCAACACCAGGCGAGTCACACTTGTGCTGCCGACCCTGTAAGAACAGAGAGATTCTGTGCCGTCAGCGTAGAAGACAAGCAGGACAAGGCTTTGGTCTTCCCACTGACAGCACATAACCTCTCCAGTGAGCTCTGGCTACCCTACTCACCGTCGGGAACACAACACGAGGTAGTTATAGCAAGGGTATTCGGTAGTGCGGAGGTAGCTGGTGTTGTCTAGGTGCCTCAGATCTTTAATCCCCTCTTCCTAAAGTCATTAAAATGCGAAACTGTAGTTTAGTTCGTTTGTTACGCTTTCACGCCTTAACTACTCAACCGATTATCGTGAAACATCAGGGTACTTAAATAAGGTACAAGGTACTTTACATCTAGAAAAAGAAACCGGCCAAGTGCGAGTCAGACTTACACACGAAAGGTTCCCTACCATTTTATCTTCGGCACCTCAAGTTCATATACATTATATTACTAGCCTTCCGCCCGCGTGCATCTCGGTTAATAATTATTCATATCCCTTTGCTCATATCTTCGGTTCTACTCAACCGATTGCGATCAAACAAACGTAAGATTTTAAGTCTGAGCAAGCCCTTTCTAACAAAAAAAACCGCATCAAAATCCGTCCAGTAGTTCTTGCGTCCATCGCGGACAAACAGACAAACAGACAGGAAATTCAAAAAAAATATTTTTGTGTTCAGTATCGTTAACATAACAACCCAAGTATTTTTTTCAATGTACAGACACGACCACTTTACAATTATATAATAGTTATATAATAGTAAAATTGTTGAATTTTCTAGTCCAAGATATACGGCGGGAGGTTTACCTACAGTAAACTATCAACAAAGTTACGCCCTTAGAGTATACAATATAAATATAGAGCGCGCCTATCACTAGGTCTTTAGCGCTGAGTGTTAGCAGATACTTTGCGATGGTATAGCGCACCTATAGTGACGTTTCAAGCATTACCGAAAATATCAATAGATGCACTTATTAATATAGTTTGTTGTTATGAAGTTTTTTGTTCGATTTGATATGCATGAATAAAATTAAAGCCAAAATACAAAAAAATGGCGTCATTTTGCGGTATTTTTACGTCAGTATTACTACAAATATACGATTTTGTATAAAAATTTGATTTAACATATCGAATTCAATATTACTTGCGAAGTCATTTTGATGGGTATTGTTTTGCTACTGATTGAGGTTGAGCCAGAGGAGCCTCGGTACTGTTCATACCCGTGATAGCAGTTCATACTTGTAAGGCGCGCTCTATAGCAATGTATACTCTAAGGTTACGCCATATTCAACGATATAATTTTAATCGAACAGCTTCAAGCCATATAAGTTTTTATGCGTTTGCAGAGAGCCTTATGAGAACGTCTACACAATGAAACCGATAAGTGAAAGTGTGGCCTATTATAAACACCAGCGGCATAATTAATTCTGTTTATATTTACGTTACTTTTTTTTTTTTTTTTTATATAGGACACGTCAATTTGACTTCACCTCGCCTGATGGTAAGCTGAAGGCAAAGTCTCTGAAAAGAGGGCCACCATTACAACACGTACCATGTTACAATGGTGGCACTCAGCTTGACGGCCTTACTTCGCCTGTTGCATATTTTTAAACATATCATCACTTTGAACGTGTAATTTTTTAATCTCCTGGAAAAGAGGGTCATCAATATAGACACGAACCATGTTACAATGGTGACACTCAGCTTGACGGCCTCATCAGATGCTTTTTCACACCCCGCTTAAAGGACCCGGGATTGTAAGAAGAGGGAAACACGTGAACTGGTAAGGAATTCCAGGTCTTAATGGTGCGGCAGAAGAAGGAGTCGCCGAACTGCTTGGTTCTTGATGGAATATTCTCCCAAAGACGATAGAGGAATTTAGATTGACTTCGTGCGGTCTTGGTGGCTTAGTGGTCAGAGCGTTCCCCCTGTAAGGGAAAGATCACAGGTTCGAGTACCGCCCGAGGTCGATTCTCTTTTCTCTTTCTAAATGTCTAAAACGAATTGCCACTTGTCTAGCTAATAACTATTTGTACTCGTATTAACTACTTTGTTGCTAACCGTACCTACATATTTCTGTAACATTCCGTATCCAACTTTATCTGTGAATCATCTGCACAGACATAAATACACTTAGCACATGTTAAGTGGAGAACTTAAGTAACCCATAAATGTTTCGTCACAGTTTTTATGTTTACTCTCCCTAAGTTTTTTGTCCAACATGAATGAAAGAAAGAAGGGTTCGGTGCGTACGCAGGTAGCTAATATAACCCACTAACTGAGGACCGCCAAGATTGTTTACCTAGTGAAATATCTAATCAAAATATCTAAATCCGCAGATAGCCTGAACCCCAGACTCCGAGGTGAAAGCTTCGTATGCTACTAGGATTAACGCTATGATGAAGAAGAAGTTAATTAACTAATCAGAAGGAGTATAGTACAAATTCTGGGTGAGTAACACCCGTATTCACAAACAATACTGTGAGGTCTCATAGTGTGCTCGAGCGCATACCTAGGGCTGGTAAAATTAATTCACAAACATCACGGAGCAGTATCTAACGCAGTGCGTTCCCTCAACGAAGTATCACTTAAGTGTTGTCTATGAATAAAAAGCAGGGACCGAAACAGTAACCACTATAAAGTGTTTTAACACTGTTTTTTGAAACTGTTTTAGAAGAAAACCTTTTATAAGTGTAACCGAAACGAAAGTGTAACCGATTGAAAGTGTTAAGGGTTTATATCTGTTAATAACGGTTAATAAGTGTAACCGTTATAGATTTATAACGTTATAACGTAATGATTTTAAGTATCTGCACGGAATGGCAACAACACGTCGCGTTCTTCTATGTAGGCTCACACCACAGAAAAAATACTCACACCGAACTTTATGGCCGCTTTAAGTTCGTCACACGCCGTCACACGCGTAGCTATATTATAGGATACCTATATACCTTTAAATATCAATCATATAGCAAGGCACATTACTAGATACATATTGCTCAGGAAATTATATCTTGGGCCGAAAATGTGCTCAAAATGTATTGTGCTCTATTACGCGAAGTAGGTACTCATTTTATGGGTGACTTTTGAGGATAGCACGGGGTGCTACTGCGGTGGAAGAGCTTCATCAAACATAGACTATTACAAAATAATCTGCGCTCGGCAGGATCTTATCCTTTCTTAAGGTCTAAACTACCCCTGTACCAAATTTCATCAAAATCGGTTCAGTGGTTTAGGCATGAAAGCGTAACAGACAGATAGACAGAGTTACTTTCACATTCATAATAATAGTATTGATATGGATATGGATTAATACGATGTTTTTTCGCACACTTATTCACAAAATTTCGTATTCATGTATTCGTTTCGTATATCGTCGCCTACTACGCACCTACTAGGTATACCTAGATGTCTTAAAATGATGGCGAGAGGGTAACGCGTGTGAATTCATCTCCCGTACTAAATACTCGAAAGCGTTGATATATGGGGACATATACCTTGGACCTAAGTCACGAGAAAAACGAAGCTTTGGCCCGCACGGATTGTTTTGTACTAATAATATCTATGATAGGTGAATTTGAGCTCGTCCGCCGCCGAAGCAATTCGTACTATCCTCAAAAGACACCCAAGAAACGCGTATAGAGCACATTTTGAGCGTTCAAGATATAGATATGTCTCGCTGTATACATTAGTATTTTTTATCGCTCGCTGTATATATTAGTAATTGTAAGATATTAATCTTACAATCTACAGACACATGGACCTACTGCGTAAACCGCAGGGGATAATGGCCTCTAGGGCCATCAGAGGGTACCGCGCGATATCCTTTGCAGCAGCGAGTCTTCTCGCTGGATCGCCAACGTGGATCCTGGAAGCGAGAACCCTTTCGGCGCTATATCAGTTCCGAAAAGCGGCGCGGGAAAGGGGACACGATCCCGAACCTGAAAAACTTCGGGCCGTGAGATCCCGGCTCTGTGAACTCCGGGCGATATCTGCATCGGATCGTCGAGAAAGAGCCAACGTCCGAGTGCCACCAATGCGACCCGAGCGAGGACTTGGTGCTACATACGCTCACCGAGTGTCCGGCATGGGAGACGCCGAGACCGGAGTTGGTCGCGGCCCTGGGCGTGAGGGCCGAGTGGAGGAGAGACGCAAACTGCGTGGGCCGTGACGAGCGGAGGCAACTCGGTCGTGGGAGGTCACAAAATTACCTACGTCCCCCATGAGCTTGGGTGTGACGGGTGAGGCCGCCTGTGACCCTAGCAGAAGCAGGCCACAGCGGCGGCGCGCATTGCGTGCCTCCCTATACTTGGGGGTGAGGTGGGGACTCCGTGGCCCCATTCCGGGAGAGGGCCAGCTGGAGAGATAAATGGTCCCGGGGTCGGCCGGTGTGCGAGGGATAGTTATGTTTGCGATTACTTCACCTCTGGCAACCGACGGCCCAGAGACAGCGTGCGTTTTAGTCGGTTCAAGTCCGACATGATCTCCTTCACCGGCTCCGGCAGGGGGTATCCATGGGGACTTTTCACACGATAAAAAAAAATGCATACCAATTAGTTTGAACATATACAGGGTGGAAAAATAAGTCGGGCCCTGGATGGAAACTACCATAAATCCTTAAGTTGGCTCATTTTACATAAAGAAGACATTCCTTTATTTTCAAAAAGAAATAAAACTGCATTCAAAGATTTTCTAAAACTAGCTTGGCTCACCCAGGCAGCACCCTGTATTTTTATAGCACCAATTGATAGTGTTAATCATAAGGATCAAATGTTGCCCAAGGTACGGTGCTGTGTACCACGTGAAGGTTTCCGATCAAGTACCTACCTACCCCAAATTACTTGTAATTTGGGGTAGGTAGGTACTTGGTCGTAACTCATGCAGTTACCCAATAACGTCACATTGTAAAGGGTAATTTCACGATGCCTAATTTTTTGCTAATTTCGGTGGTATTTTTCAATCATAGGTTTTCCGATGAAAAAATTTAATGGAGTGTTCTTTTAAACACATCAGTATTCTAGATTTATCTAAAAGAACTCCATTAAATTATTTCATCGGAAAACCTATGATTGAAAAATACCACCGAAATTAGCAAAAAATTTGGCATCGTGAAATTACCCTAAACAGGAATCAAAGTTCAGTCATTTAGTACTTATCTATTTTAAAAAGAGGTGGATACTTGGATACTTATCCATGTCCATACTTCCATATCCATATCCATACTAATACTATAAATGTGAAAGTAACTCTGTCTGTACGTCTGTCTGTTACGCTTTCACGCCTAAACCACTGAACAGATTTTGATGAACTTTAAAAGGACATAGGCTATGTTTGGTCGGATAACCGACATCGACGTGGGTGGAGCCGCGGGCAACAGCTAGTAATATTATAATAACGTGTCATCAAACTCTCAGTTCAGCTAAACACCTCTCTTCATCGAATAATACGCGGTGAGGCCAAGCGAGGTGTACAACTAAATGCCATTATTTCAAAAAGTTAGCTAAATGATAGAATAGTAAAAGCGGCAACGTAGCTATTTCGGTGCACCCTTATAAACCGGTTAACAGTTTGATATCGGTTAGGGTTCTGTAACGGTTACACAATCGTCCGTGGTAATGGTTAACAGTTTCAAAAACACTTTTATAAGGGTTACACATTCAATGTGTAACCTTTTAAAAGTGTACCCCGTATATTTCTGTACCCTTTATGAATGTGTTTTTAAGTCCCTGATAAAAAGGCTTGCCAAAACGAACGCACTGAGAATTTGTCGTTCTTTGCACAGTTTTGGTAGTACGCATAGCGAAGTATTGTTTGTGAATACGGGTGTAATTATCAAAAAGTCATTGGGATCACCCTCTGTTTTTATTCTCTTCGTCCGACATACGCTCGGAAGTTAGAATTAAGTAATGGGTATTTCCAACTCCAATTCACATTTTGTTTAATTTCGATACGGGCTCTAAGATAGTCTAAACTCTAATCCCATCAAAAACAATACTTGTAAAAAAATGCCAAGCCTCGCCGCCCTCGGTTCTTCTACCGCAAAAAGTTGTGAGATCCATGCCACCAATACCAAGTCGGTTAATTTATTCAGTCCCTACTTCAGATACCTTCTGGCCTAAGTTATTACGTAATAAGTTTTTATGTTTTGAATATAATAAATTGACTTGGCAATCGCACTAAACAATCTTATTTAATGTAATTATTGTGATGTGTTACACATTGTTTTCAGATTCAGGCTTCTAGGTTTATCCACAACGAAGTTCTAGGGGGTCGAAAATGGCCTGAAGTGCTTCGAGAAAATAGTCTTACGGCCGCCGTGCCGCTCTTTTTTGCTCGACTTGGCGGGGGCACTGCCGTGCCCCCAGATTTTCCCTGGGACTGCCTGAATGTAATAAATCGATGATTTTGTGTTTCATAGTGTTGATCCGGGTCTGATACCCAGATGCAGTGATATTTAATAGGTATCCATATCCTTATTTCCATTTAAATGCGAAAGTGAATTTGTCTGTCTATCTGTTACGCTTTCACGCCTCCTGAACCACTGAACCGATCTTGATGAAATTTGATACAGAGGTACTAGAGCTTATAGGCTACTCTTTATCGTGAAAAAAGTGGATGAAAGTTTGTGTGAAAATTTATCATTTTTAAAGATAGCCTGATGCAAACTAGAGCTTGAGACAAAATTCCCAACATGTCACCAGTGCTGCTGGATAGAACACTTTTTGAAGCAACACTGGTTGCTTCAAAAAGTGCAAAATATTGATGGGAAAAAAATTCCCATCGTACCTAGTAACATTTTACAAAATAATAACTAAGTACAACCAAATGAAAATTTCACCTACCCGTACGGTTAACTCAAATAACCCTATAACAGCTCAATTTTTTTTTAAATATAACCCATAGCAATTATCTATCCGATAAATAGGTACCTATCAAATATCGTATATTTTATAAAAATATCGGATTTTTAACCCTGAAAATAACTTGGTATTTTTGTGATTCACTATTGCTTTCCCTATAGGTACATGACATGAGTCACAGTAGGTATTTGGAGTTTGGATGGAATTCGTTCTGTTATAAAAACATCCGGAGACTTCCACTGCTTTCAGAAAAACAAAACAAATAAGAGATAATAATGAGATGAAGTCGTCGAAATAGGCCCTTCAAATGATGTTTTGTGAATCAGGAATCTAAACAAAAATATCTTGCATTTTTTGAAGACTTATTTTTGTTCCCACACGGGCAGGCGACAAGTAGCAATTATTAAAATCAACTTTACCTAAAATGAATTAATGAAACAGGCTGGATTTCAACTAGGTACCTACAAAATGAAAATACCTATCCCACTTAACATAAAATCGTTGTCTTTTTAATATAGGTAGGTACCTATTTTATTTAAAAACTCAGTTCTTTTAATTTTATTCTGATTAGAAACTCATTTTAAAGACTAAAAAACTGAAATCGAAACACCAGGTAGTCAGTTAGTTAGCCTAATTTATTTGTTTAAAATGTGTTTTTAATCCCTACTAATATTATAAATGTGAAAGTAACTCTGTCTGTCTGTCTGTCTGTCTCGCTTTCACGCCCAAACCACTGAACCGATTTTGATGAAATTTGGTATAGGGGTAGATTAGACCTCGAGAAAGGACATAGGCTATGTTTGGTCGCGATAACCGACATCCACGCGGGCGGAGCCGCGGGCAAAAGCTAGTGTTTTTATAAAACAGTCTCTAGGTACAAGGTTGTTTACTTTTAGTTATGTACTTAAGCGAATGGAGTAAGTATAATTTGACAATATTACTTTTTTAAAGAAAACTAATAAAAAAGAAAAAAAGTTATCCAAATAAACAAAAAAAAAAATTGTTTTATTACTTTTGGGCAATTTAAAAGATGTTTAGAAGATATGCCCACAGTTTATACCTACAGAATATACCTAACAGTTTTCTTTATAACGAAACTTTCCTCCTAGACAAATGACAAGTCCTTGGCCAGTGTATTGCAGAATAGATTATAGAATGACAAATGTATAGGATTTGACGTATATGACAGTCGTCAGCGTATGTCATTAACGTCAATACATTCGTCATTCTATTTTACAATACGCCGGCCAATAACTACTTGTCTAAGGTAGCTGTTTAGTCTACCGATTCAGAAATCGTGTTAAGTAAAAGTAACCACAGTAGGTACCATAGACTGCTACAGGTTACTAACCTGTGATTATTACGTCCAATGCTTAGTTTTCACCACAAATTACGCTATGAGTCACGACTCTTCGACAAACCAAGTAAAACCAAGTAAAAAGTTTATAGATATTACGACAGCAAACGACAGCCACCACAAAAAAAGATATGATTGTCTATGAGAATTTTCTAGAATGTTTAAAAAGTTTTGCAATCGCGCGCTTTTTAGCATAAATGCGCGGGTATTCGAAACTTTATACGTTCCGTTCACTTTTTAATTTATTTGTTTATAGGTTTTAATATCGTTAATATCGTTACTATTATCTTTATATACTGAATAACTAACTGTTAACGGAATACCGTTAGTTACCTATCAAAATCCCGTTGCCAATGTAGATTTATTTGTTGATTTTGATCTAGCGATTATACAGATTTATTCCAAATTAATGTCCTGAGAGTTTCGATTTCAAAGTCATCTTTTATGAATACAAAATACAAAGTAGTGAGTAAGTATTGAAGACGTGAGTGTATGAAGGGGGTAACTGACAATCTTAAAATATTGACAACTTCGAAGTTTTAAAAATTCATTTACACCCTTCGTCCACTCACGTCTTCTATTATAATTATACAGTAGGTAACTTAGCATTGTCATAAAATTAAACAATTGTAAGTAGCTTTACCGTTGTGCTCAATACTGCCACGGCCAGTCATTCTGAGGCCCCTACGCGGATGCCAGCCTAACTTGTAGAACATAATTACCCGACGAAGTTGTTTGATTTCATATTAAAACCGGTAAAGTACGCAAATACCGGCAAAGACTTCGCACTCATTAATCCTATGTACATTTAGAGTATAAACATTTATAATAGGTACCAGTTGCAACGTCGTCGCTTCGTACATGGTACGTTGTGAGCTATTTAGTCGACCCTGTAATCGCGGGAGAAAGCGTTCTTAACCGCTCTAGATTAAAAAAAAAACACTCACCTGAATGAGTTGTCGTCACAAAGAGTAAAACGTCTCAAAACACTTTGACAACAGTAGTAAAAAAAAACTTATAAAAAATCACACAAAACAAAAAACTAGTGCCTGCAAAAGAAAACTGATTTTATATAACTGTTAACTTCCTATAGCGCAACCGGTTTTGGAGTTAACATTTACAATTATAATTTGCGGAACACACAGATGAGATTGTTTGAACTTTTGTAATTAATATGTCAATTGTTTTTTTTTATTTGTTTGTAACCACAAGGGATTTTGGTTAGCGTGTGAAATGAAACGACGGAAGGTACGCAACAAGCAACCACGACGCTCCCCCGCTCTCGACTGACTTCAAACTCGGATAGTGTTACCAGCGTGCGAAGAAGGTTTTACTCTCAAACCAACATAAGATGTCATTTAAAAAGTCCTATAAAGACCTTATCTGAATGCAATAAGACTGATTATGTACTGTAATAGATCTCATGACACGTAGGCTTCGATTTGGTATTAAAATTATAATCATGATAGAACGCGTACAAAGAGTATTTTATCGTTTTCAAAACGAATAAAAAATACATAATTGAATGACATTGTATGGAAGAAAAAATATGATGTTTCACACGTACTGCGAGTGTTTAGGAGTGTCGATAAGTAAATTATTATTCATAATTTTGTTGGCTAAGTAGTTAAGAGTTGTTTGTTAAAGATACATAATAATTACATTTACACAATTGTTTGCTAACAACTTAGCTATTAAAATATAATTTACAATATAAAAACTTAAACGTATAAGTTTACTGGCTAATTAAAATATTATTTTTTACAAAAAGTTGAATCCTTACTTATTGACATAGCATTTTTTTGATGATATTTTCAATGAATATGGGCTCTCACTTGCTTTATTACTATGCCTGTAAGCCGAAGTCACACAAAGGTCCATAGCTTGCATTTTGGTGCATAGCTTTGTTTTGTATCTACCTATTATAAGAATAGCTAACTTCTAGCTTCTTTATTAAAAGCCTATATTACGAGTAGTATCTAAAATAAATCACACATTATCATATACCTTACTTCGCGTTCGTGAAACGGAAAACTGAAACTATTATAAATATTTACTGCCTAGTACTAATCCTGATTATCCTTATTGTTAACATTTGTACACATTAAAAAAGTATTAAATATAATATTTATGTTCCCTTAAACGCTGAGTGCTCATTCAACATTGTTGTGGCCCAAGTCAAACCTCACCTGCAAGTCGGTGCACCTGCAAAACTACAGATGAAGCTTTAACTGCATATTTCTTATCAGAATTGGGTGGTCCAACGGCAGTCGCTTCCGAAAAAGTGAACATACAAATATACAAAACAATGGAAGTGCTTCTTTGGATGCAACTAGGTAATTGCTGTGACGCTGATGATGATGAAATACTGCTAGATATTTTCCTTATAAGATAATCTAACATTCCAAGCCTTCTTTTTCAAAGTTTTGAGATTCGATTAACTCAAGTCTAATAAAACCATACATTGCGGTACAATTGAGAAATTTGCTTCGGTTATATTTCTCAATAGCAATAATTATTCAGTAACTGTAATAGTTAATGAAATATATTATTATTTAACTATTATATAATAAATAAATAGTTTGTTAACTAACTCGTAACTGTGACACATAAATTCAGAAAACGCAACACACTACAGTCAGTTATCTATATTATGTATTACTTTTCCTGTTCTTTGTTGTATTTGCATACACCCATCAAAATAGGTATAATGTCATAGAACTATTTTTCTTCTAAATACCATCTGGTCCAACGCATATCGATACACATATATTACATATAAATACACGTCTATAAGTCCCTTCGTCCCTTTCATCTGTAAACACGTACGTCGAACGTATTAATATCAAGTGAACACTTTGTCATAGGTCATATATGTTTATTGTCGGATGGAGAACGGCCCTCTCCTGCTACTCTCTACAATACCCGCGAGAAGAGATAGGAGTGGTTCTATTCTTCTCCACTGGGACCAACGCAGCATATTAATAAGTTAAACTATTTCAACCAGTCCATAAATTAGTTGAAACTAAGTCATTGTGAGTGTGACTAACATAAACAATACGCAATACATTCATGTCAACTTAATCTCCTAAACGACTTGTTACTCAATATTTTATGCTTTTGTCTTCATTTATAAGTATATTTGCTCACTGACTTACATATTCACATACTTATGTATTTAATTTTTATTATGAGAATATGACTCTGTTAAAAGATCTATTATTTTTTCCATTCATTTCAGTGTTCAATCATCACCCGAGTAACAATCCCGGTTGAATCCAAAGCTTAATTATCCTCCCCTCCCTACAGCCCAGAATCAGCCTTAGATACATGGTTCGTGTCAACAATTGTGTCCGGACTACGGTAATAGATTCACCCTCTATTACGTGGGACCGAATAGAAAGATTGGTGAAATGTGGGTTTTAATTTACCCCTGCCTAACCCTTCGGGGATAAAAGCGTGATTATACGTATCTATTATTTATGAGAGCACCTGCCGTATAACCTCCAACCCTGCTATTTGCTATGCTTTGTATCTAAGTTCTAAATCTAAAAAAAAGTTGCTTTGTATCTAAGTTCTAAATCTTAAAAAAAATTGCTTTGTATCTAAGTTCTAAATCTAAAAAAAAATTGCTTTGTATCTAAGTTCTAAATCTCATTCCGTAATGGATGTTTTCAACTTACAACATAAAAGGCATAAACTTTAAAAAAATCACAAATATGTAACCTCTGTGGTTGAGGCAGGCACTGCGTACTTGAATTAGTCATTAAAAGTAATTATATATTCATTATCATTAGTACGAGAAATAGGCAATGGACTTATTTAAAATACTGAGCTTAACGTTACTCAATGTTTTATAATAGCACCCATATTATGGGTAAACATTGATATCTGGCAACACTATAAACAGGTGGCACTGGTGACCCGCACAGGTAGGTAGCTCGTTCCGTTCCTGTTATAACATTGCAGAAGTTACTGATACATTGAGCGAATTACTTGAACAAGTAAAAACATGTGTGTAAAACAACTGTATTGATTAAAATTACAATAATTATAAATTAATCTTTTTTTAATTAATTGACATCTCAACTAGGTATTTGAAAATAATTACGTTAGAGTTAACAAAATTACCGTTACGCAATAATATCGGTTATTTAAACTGATATTGTGACATAAAACCTGTTACTGATTGATAACTATACAATAACGATATAAATGATTAAGTTTTTTGTTGTGAAAATTGATAATTCAAGTAGTTGAAAGGCAGAAAGGTGTAAGTGACGTTGTATTTCAAAGAGAAAAGGTCCCAAAGTATATCATAAACACCTTTAAAGCAAAAAAAATCCTGTCAACGCTTTGTTTCTTGGACCTTTCATCATCGACATGTATTTAGTTTTCTATTGAGTAGAACTTAAGTGTGGTTGTAATTCAATAATAATAATCACATTATTGTTATCCGTTATTTTTTTTAAATCTATTTGTTATCAAAACAAAACATTACAATGGATTGAATGTATATAGCAACGGGGATTTATATAGCCTCCGTGGCGTAGCGGTAGTGAACGTGGCCGCTACGCAGGAGGCGCGGGTTCGATCCCCGCTCAGTGCAAATATTTGTGTGAATGAAATATGAGTATTTGCATTGGTCTGGTCGTGCCTCGGAGAGCACGTTAAGCCGTCGGTCCCGGTTGCCATGAGAACATCTATGGCAGTCGTTACGGGTAGTTGGAGCCCTCAAAAATCCAAAAACAACGGTCTAACTGCAAAACTTCGATATCGCCTAATGTTAACATTGGGTTGTGGAGGTCAGATGACAATCGCTTCACGGAAAATATCGAGGTCTAGTCAAATCCGTGGTTAAGGCTGGTAAAAAGCGGACCCCAGACTCCGAGCTGAAAGCTTCGGATGCGACTGGGAATTAACGCCAAGAGGATCATTTATATAGCCGCGTGGTTCCCGGCAGAGTAGAATTTGGGCCACCCCATCACTCCTCCCTTGCAGTATCTTACAAGGGGCTGTTTAACATCCAGCCTCAGCCTGATGCATGGCTCGAGTCAACAATAGTGACCGGAATGCGGCAAAAGGCTCACCCCCTATTACGTGGTACCTAATAGTCCTAATACAATGATTGGTGAAATTTGGGTTTACCTCTGCATAACCCTCTGGGAATAAAGGCGTGATTGTATGGTCGCCATTTCTCGGAACTCGAATATATATGTCGAATTAATACAACTGACCCATGAGGGGTTGAATCGTATCCATATCCATACTAATAAATGCGAAAGTAACTCTGTCTGTCTGTCTGTACGCCTAAACCACTGATCCGATTTTGATGAAATTTGGTACAGGGGTAGATTAGATCTTGAGGAAGGACATAGGCTATGTTTGGTCACGATAACCGACATCCACGCGGGCGGAGCCGCGGGCGAAAGTCAGTCCGTAATAAAAAAAATCTTGTAGATAAAACGACTAGATGAATATTTTTTTAATAATGAAACCATCTCTAAATATTTCCTGTCATGCAATTGCAGTAATGGGGCGGCAGGGGTACAGGAGCGACAGGCGGTTCCCTTCTTAAATCCTTCGCCTGTGCTTACCGACCAACTGTCTTCTTGCTTGCTCTCCGCTGTATCCCCTACTAGTCAGAGGGACACGTGGAAAAGCAGCGGCCTCTAAGCAGCGGCAGCCCTCTACAGGGAAGGTCCCGCCGCGGTCGGTATTTGCCTCAGCTAGTAGCATCTCCACTGGGAGAGAGGCGCTGCCATCTCTTTTACCCAGCCAGGGTGCACCGCGTGGAGGTGTCAGACGGTTAAGGTGATTTCTTTTTGATTAAGAATCTCAAAGGCCTACGAATATTTTTTTCTTTCTTTCAAACTTTATTCATTCAGTGTTCCTTAAACAAAAAAATAAAATATAAGAAAACTTTAAAACTGAATTTGTTTTCGTGACAAAAAAAAACAGGGATCATTTTTATTTATTGATCTAACATTGAATCGCAATAGAATCCACGCGGAAGTGACCGCCATTTTGAATAAATAGATCGTATTATACGTTTATACTGCGTCTTTGCTCGTACATTTGAATAACATGATGGTAATATACTCAAATGAGCCCCCCGAGACGAATTGCTATAAGCTAGACCAATACTTATTGCGAAGTCATTTTTTAAACATCAGTCTGGATGGACTTACTATAAAAATTAAAATTGTAAATTAAGTTGCGTCTGTACATTCAAAAAATACTTGGGGGTTTTTACTTTTTTATACCACTTAAGTGGTAGACAAACACACGGCCAACCAGATGGAAAGTGTTACCGTGGCCTATGGACGCGTGCAACACCAGGGGCGTCAAACTCACGCTGCTGACTTTTTAGGAACCTTCTTGAAAAACCCTGTAGTCGTTTAGGAAAACCACAGCAGGGAGTTTATTCCACAGCTTGAGCGTGCGCTGGCTGTGGAATGGATGAAGTTTTTAAGCTACTGCATCTATCGCGGGCCTTGAGCGTGGAGACCGATCCAGAAATTCCGTAACGAAAAAACCTAAGCTGACACTCAGAGCTCGCACGAATCAAGCCGAGCTGTTCCGAAATCGGCCGATTTCGAAGCAGCTCGGCTCGATTCGTGCGAGCTCGAAGTGGGGGGATAATTGCATAAGTTGATAAAAAATGCTATGCAATAGATAGCTTTACCGCGGCAGTCCCCGAGTGCCACACGTCCTTTTGTTTGTAATTGGATGAACGGATTTTGCTGGGTCTTTGTTAAAGAGCTCTTGGTCAGATTTACCTACATTTTTTGTTCGATCCCAATTGGTTGAGTAGTACCGGTGATATAACAAAAAGTCGGGATTATTAACTACACGCGGGTGGAGCCGCAAACATCAGCTAATGCCTATCCATACTAATATTGTAAATACGAAAGTTACTATCACCCGTATTCACAAACAATACTTCGCTATGCGTAGAACCAAAACTGTGCAAAGAACGACAAATTCTCAGTGCGTTCGTTTTGGCAAGCCTTTTTATTCATTGATAACACTTAAGTAATACTTCATTGAGGGAACGCACTGCGTTAGATACTGCTCCGTGATGTTTGTGAATTAATTTGACCAGCCCTATGCGCTCGAGCACACTATGAGACCTCACAGTATCGTTTGTGAATACGGGTGTATGTCTATCTGTTACGCTTTCAGGTCCAAACCACTGAACCGATATTTTATGTTTGGTACGGAAAAGGAATTGAGGAAACGACATAGATTACCTTTTGTCGCGAAAGGTGTTGGGGTTCAAACCATCCCCTGATGAAAGTTCATCATTTTCGGAGATAATCTAATGAAATTTCGTACACAGATACCTACTATTAGACCATAGGGAAAGGACATAGGTAGGCTATGTTTGGTAGCGATATAACCGACATCCACGCGTACGGATCCGCGGGCATCAGCTAGTAATGTATTAATATTATATTAGATACAATAAGGTCACCCGTCACCAGCGCTTTTTTAGTTTAGTTGGACTTTGTTGCTGATACATATTAATACCTAATATTTTATTGTTTTTTTTTTGTGGTGTATGTTTGTGGCACCAAATAAGGTCATAATGTGTCTCATAGCTCTAGCGTTAGTACTCGTAATTTTCACATTTCAAGCACACGGCCCACCTGATTAAAAGTGGTTACCGTGGCTTGAGGACGAGTGCAACACTAGGGAAGTCACACTCATTCTGCCGACCCTGCAAGAACAGAAAGTTTCTGCGCCGTAAGCGCAGAAGATACATAGGACAAGCCTTTGGTCTTCTCACTGACAGCACAAAACCTCTCCAGTGAGCTCTGGCTACCCTACTCACCGTCGGAAACACAACAGGAAGTTATTAGGTCGCGGTATTCTGTAGGGTGGATGTACTTCCGCAGTCAGAATGCTCGATTGGGACGGAAATACCTGTGTCCTAGCTCCTTCAGTATGGATGTTCCCTGCAAACTGGATAGGTAACAAAAACTACATTGAGAGTATCATCAAAACAGCCTCACGTAAACATGGAATCCTGTACAGAATGAAACGCTTTTTCACGCCGCGCCGGAGCAACTTTTAAACAAGACACTAATTCGTTCCTGCGTGAAATACTGATCGCATCACTGGAATGAATCCGCAAAGTACATACCAGGTGCTCTCGATAGGTTGCAGCGACGTGCGGTGCGCATTATTGGGAATCCTGAGGTCACCAACGCCCTCGAGCCTTTGCAGATGCGTAGAGATGTTGCATTCTTAGCAGTATTTTACCGTCTCTACCATGGTGAATGTTCTGATGAGCTCTTCCAATTAGTACCACCACCTCCTTTCCTATACAGGACAACACGTGCAGAATATTTCTTCAAGAACCAAGCCGTTCGGGGACTCTTTTTTTTTTTGCCGCACCATTAATCCATTCAATTCCGTGCTAGCTCACGTGTTTCCACGGGGTATGGAGAAGCCTCTAGTGAGGCTGTCAAGCTGAGTGGCACCATTGTAACATTATACGTGTCTGTAATAGTGACCCTCTTTACCTAGACTTTGCCTTCAGCTTCTATCAGGCAAGGTGAAGTCAAATTATCTATTAGACGCTTTTTCACGAACCGCTAGGATCCGGGGCTGTTGGAAGAGGGAAACAAATATTGGATACTACCAGGATGCGAACGCGGGACCTCTTGTTATGGTGGACTTCTTAACCATTAAAATTTTTTAACAGATTAACCAACTCTTTAGACCGTATTATTCTTTATCACATGACAATGACAGCGGTCAAATAAATTCTTGTCATTGATGCCACGGTATCGAGCAGTTATTTTGAGGATTTTAGTTTTTATTCAATTATTATTTAGTTATGACATACAGGTGAGTTATTATATTGTATATTTGTTTCTGAATACTCTGCGAATGACACATCAAGTATGTAAGGACGTATGTAAGTCTCCACCTTATATCTTGATTCCAATCACGTCCCAAAATGTTCTCTATATGCATGATACGCGTTTTTTGAGTGTCTTTTGAGGATAGCACGGGGTGCTACGGATGAATTCAAATCCACCAGTCATAGATTATATCAAACCAATCCGCTCGCCAGGGCATCATTTCTCTCGCGTTTTGGGGTCTAGATATCCCTCTACCCTGGCATCAGTAGTAAGCCGTTGAAGCCTTATGGTAAGGATAGTTAAATAATATCGATCTAGATTGGAAGAAGTAGTACACTCATCCGAGACTCGAACCCGCGATCAGTCCCTTAAAAGGGGAAAGCTTTGTCCTCTGAGCTTCTGACCTACGTCTTGGGCATTTGAAATTCTCCTATACCAACCAACTTGGGGCGAAGACGATGGAATGGAAGCCATCTACCGATAAATCAGAAGTTTAAGTATGAAAAATATAAAGCATTGCGACCAACGAGTACCTACGTATGAAAAGAATTATGAAATTGAGGAAGCGAAAGATGTATGCCAGGATCGTAACAGGTGGAAGCATGTGGTCTCTGTCTATGAATTAACCTATTGCAGTCCACTGCTGGACATAGGCCTCTCTCAATGTGCGCCACGTCTGCCGAACCTCGGCCTTCCGCATCCAGTCCGTCCCAGCCACCTTTTTCAAGTCGTCAGTCCATCTGGCTAGGGGGCGTCCCACCTTCCGTTTTTCTACTCGCGGTCTCCACTCTAGGACTCGTTTGCTCCAACGGCCATCAATCCTTCGACAGATATGGCCAGCCCACTGCCACTTCAGCTTGCTTATCCTGCGAGCTATGTCGGTAAACTTTGGTTCTATGTCGGTTGACCTCGTTTCGAATTCTATCCTTCAAAGAAACTCCAAGCATAGCTCGCTTCATAGCCCGCTACGCGACTTTCAGGTCATGGACTAACCCCACCTTCAGTGTCCACGTTTTTACACCGTAAGTCAAAACGTTCCTCTCTACCCCATCGGGACCCAAAGGGTCTCTGTCTACCCCATCGGGAAAGAGGCTTAACTGTTATTTGGTTGCAGTTGTTCGCAATGTGACTTCATATCTCAATTTGAAAGTGCTCTGAAGATGCATCAGCAGCTGCACCATGAGAAACCAGACGGCAATATCATAGAGTTGGATGGGAATAATGCGGTAAGTCGATGAACTTCCATCCAAATGGGAAGATTTTATCTCATAATGACAACCGCTCGCAAATTGCTCAAAATGTGTTCTATGCGCGCAGTACCTACACGTTTCTTTGGCGTATTTTGAGGTTGGCCCTGCGCTATCTTCAACACATCCCAAAGATTCTACTACGGTAGAGGAGCTCAAATTCATCAAGCATAGATTATTACAAACAATATGCGCGCGCTAGGCCCTCGTTTGTCTTGCGATTTAGGTTCATGATACGTGTCCCAAGGTCGCTCCGCGAAGCCTGTGAAGCCCCCAGTAAGCTTCTGCTCTTCTGGGCGAAGCTAGACTGGCTGCTCCGGTTAACTGTACGAGTGTTAATTTTGTTTAACCGTGGTCCGGTCAACTGTACTACCCAACTGCACCAAGGAAAAACAATGGCTGCTATAGCCAGCACTCTCCACGCACAATGTTCCAAAATTAAGCTAAGTGCGGATAAAAAGAGTCCCCTTTCCATTCCACGTGTCTTGAAGTTATATATGTGGATGGACAGCCTTTGTGGCGACGCTGTAGTGAACGCGAATCGCTCAGTGTAAATATTTGTATGCATGAATATGTCTATTTGCATTGGACTAGGTTTCACCCTCGGAGGCACGTTAGGCGTCATCGACCCCACCAATACGTCGTTGACTCGAAACACAGATATTATGAACACACATAATAAGGGCTGAGGATTTATTATGCTGAACCAACCGCAGTCACACCAAATTGTTGTGGACACTATCGACACGCAAACATAATTTACTGATTATGGGCACGCTATATTCTATACTAGCTGTACCCGCTACTTCGTTCGTATGGACTTAGATTTGGATTTTAATTTTCAGTTTTTTTTTTTTAAACTATTGATTTTTCTTCTTCTTCATCCTAGCGTTAATCCCAGTCGCATCTGAAGCTTTCACCTCGGATTCCTATTTACCAGTCTAAAGATTTTGGTTCGACTTAAATATTTTCCGTAAAGCGATTGCCTTCTGACCTCCAATACCCAATGGCGGCATTGGGCGATATCGAAGCAATGCAGCTAGACCTGCTTTTTGAATTTTTAGGGCTCCAACTACCCTAGATGTTCGTATGGCAACCGGGACCTTAACGTGCTCTCCGAGGCACGACCAGACCAACACAAATACTCATATTCATGCCTACAAATATTTGCATTGAGCGGGGATCGAAGCCGCGCCTCCTGCGTAGCGGCTGCGTTCACTACCGCTACACCACAGAGACTGTCAACTATTGATTAAAATACTTGCATTTATTTTACAGGAAAAATCTAAGACGATGCCTCGTGCTATATCACCAAGCTCGATGTTCTCTATCAATAAATATAACAAGGGATCAAAATGTAAGTAAACAACTGATTTTCTTACTATTATAGGTATAGGTTTAGGTGGCAGGCAAACATACGGCCAACCTTATTGGAAGCAGTTACCGTGTCTATGGACCAGGGGACAACACCAGGGGCGTCAACTCGTGCTGCCGACCATGAAGAAACCTTCTAATGCCCTTCTTGAAGAACCCCATATTATAGTCGCTTGGGAAAACCACAGCGGGGAGTTCATTCCACAGTTTGAGCGTGCACGGAATGAAGTTCTTTTCATACCGCTCTATTGCGCAGCATTTTCAGTTGCAATAAGTTTGAGAATGAATTCCCTGTCTGTAGCGAGCCGCGTGATTATCTTAGAATTTATGGGTAGATTTTGGGTAATTGATAAGGTACAATTTCGATCAAAAATGTCTTCTATATCCGCAGTGCTAAACCGCACGTCATCAGCCACGCGTTTGTTCGACAAGCTGCGCTCGCGCATCTGCCGTAGCCGAACGTCACTGTTCGCTCACCCTGAGGAGAATACCGACAATACTTTTAATGACTTATCTGCCAACGTAAGTATACAGCCATCAGATTGTTATTACCTTTAACAGCAGACTACAACCAATTTTCGACAGTAACTGACAGTCTGGTAATGCCGTCGCCTTCTTTTGCGAGGCAGTGGTCCGCGCAAAAGAGCCGGCGGAAGGGAACGGAAAGCGGAGAGGTATAGCAGTCTCCCATGTCTTGGAGAACCAGGTGGCGAAGATGGCAGAACGATCTATGTCTTCCATGAGCGTGGTCCTCATAACAGCGACAGCAGTCGCCCTAGAAGAACAGTTTCCAACTTTTCTAACAGCCTTTTCTTTGCTGTACCTACAGCCTACATCCGTGGATGTACGAAGCGAGGGTACCTCTAAACTTCTGAAACGCGACGTGTCTCAGATCAGTGCGCTCACAACTATCAAAGATGTGAAAGAAACGTACTCCTGTCACCTCTGCACGTTTGATGCTGATCGGTGAGGTCGCATTTATTATTTAAAACGCGTTTGGATAAGTTAACTAGTAGTGGTGAAGGATCAAAATTTTCCAAAAGGAAACCGACGGAAAAAACAAACAAAAAGATAATCATGCACCACGCGACCCAATGGGTAGCCAGCAGTAATCGGGGTAAAGGGACCCCCTCGCCAGTAGGTGTAATTGTTCTGCCATGCTGTGGTGTAAAAGGCACACTGAGCATCAGAGATCGCAGAAAGATCTCCATCTCCATTATTACGGTAAAAAAAATGCCTGAAGTTAAAGGTAACTAGCCGATGCCATAGGCGGCGCCTGTTCTTCGTGTTAAAGCACCCGCTTTGGCAGAGGGGGGAAACGGGAATTGGATCCCCAATAACACATCATACATACAGTCACGCCTCTTTCCCAGTGGGGTAGGGAGAGACCACAGTTTTCCACTTGCCACGATTCTGGCATACATCTTTCGCTTCTTCTACTTTCACAATTGTTTTCATACATGCTCGCCGGTTTCGGGTACCTACTCTTGACATGTCCCTTCTTTAATATGTCTTCAATCTGTCTGACATACGTATGTCTCACTCGATCCGTCATCTTCACCCCAGCTATACTTCTCAGGCTTCCCATTTTCACAGCATTCAATTTACTTTCATACTTCTTCTTCAAAACCCAACATTCACTACCATACATAAGTGTAGGGACGAGCACTCCTCTATGTACAGCCAGGCGACATCAGCGTCGTCAAAGTTGCTGACCAAGCCGGCACATCCGATTCCTCGGCCACGCATGCCGATATGACGGAACACCGCACGGTTTTAGTCGGTTCGAGGTAGACAAATTATCCATCTCGTTGTTAGCTCCAGGGAGGTGACTTCCTCAGGCAAATAATCGATACATAGGAAATCTATCCCTTAATACCTAGGTATCTTACTGTCCTCTTAAATAAAGATTACTTTTTCTCGCAGAATAACAGTTCTAGACCGACATCTTCTGAACGACCACAAAATTAGCTTGGAGACTCTTCTGAAGCTCGTCATGTCTAAGACCAGAGAAGGTCTGACCGAGGCTTCTGGTCCCACGACCTTCAGCCTGAGGCAACCTTACTACAACACTACAGGAGGCGTCATGGAAGAAGGAGAATTTATGATAGAAACTGTAGCCCCGAAGGTCAAAATATTGAAGAATTCTGCCACGAATACAGATCTCAAGTGGACGGATATACCAGATTTGAAGAACAACTGTCAGATGATAACGAAAGAGCTGCAGAAGTTGATGACTCAACCCGAGCAATATGGCAAAGAGGACTTTCTTGGGAAGATGCAGACTCTGAACGAATATATGTGCAGGTAAATACTAGGTAAACTATGATTGAGTCAAGCATTAAATTAGCTAGCCTATTGCAATCCACTGCTGACCGTTCCGAGTGTGCACCATAAGATCCGATCCTCTGTCTTCGCTGTCTAGCGCAGCTACATTTTTCAGGTCGTCCGTCCACTTCCATTGACCATGTTAATAAAATTATGTCCATTCTAAATATATTATAGACATTAGAATGCAGTAGGTAGGTTTTACAAATTTAAGACTCAGATGTATAGAGCCTCATCAAGATCTCGGGTCACCTAAGCTGGTGTACGATGCCAAACCAAGAGAAAGATTAGAAGAGTGTTCCCCTTCAAAGTCAAAGTCAAATTATTTATTTGCATAACACAGGTTACAAAAAGCTGTTAGAGTATACACTTTCATCAAGTGTATTAAGTGCGCTGTATTACAACCTCTTTAAGGTGTGCAAATATTTAGGCACATGCAAAGTCATATTATTAATCAGAAAGCATTCATAACAATATTTACAGAAATATCACCACCCTTGTTTCTTCTATTTCTATTTTATACCATTTTTGTGTAATCAATTTATTATTTTTTGATTACAGATTTG
This sequence comes from Eilema depressum, assembly GCA_914767945.1. NCBI lineage: Eukaryota > Metazoa > Arthropoda > Insecta > Lepidoptera > Erebidae > Eilema > Eilema depressum. The sequence continues at coordinate 7,360,940 of OU612040.1, forward strand.
TAAACTCATCCAACACCCTGAAGAAGACATTGACGAAGGAGTTTGGCTCCAAGGGTTCGGTTCGTGATCGCGTGATCGGTGATCAGCAGCTCTTCGAATTGAGTTTAGGAGAGTAAGTAGAGTCCTGTTGGTACAATCATGGCGTGGCGATGTGGCGATCGAGAGTACGATTACTTTAATTTATGTTGGTTCTTTCAATTTGACTGCACTCTGCCAGAAGGTGAGGTCCAAAAAGTAGTGGTCACCATTCCAGATGCCGTCCCTAAAATGGTGATCCTGACCTTAACTGCCTGAGATGCATTGATGCCTTTTTTACGCAACGCCTGAAGAACCCGGGTTAGGAAGAAGGCAAAGCATTTCGGTACTTTATTGTACGATAGGTATAGAATAATAATATAATCAGAAAACACGTTTTGGCGATTTGACAAATCTATTCAAATGTTCTGAAATTACTGAATTTCGCAGCAGAAAAGTTACGCAAACCTGACGATTCATCATACAGCTATTACCAATCTAAATAGTTTTGGCAAGCTTTGCGTTTTTTGTATGGTGGATGTGTCCCTCCAATCTTTCTCATCTCTATCTTTTACTATTCACTACATCCACCATTTTGAGCAGGACTTCCGTCCTTTCTTTGCTTTGCTTGCTTGCTTTCACTTAAATATGTACAAATAGGAATGGTGAGAAGGAATTTAAATTTCCTCTATTTTTCTGTTTTATAGTACAGACACGCCCCGCGAATGGGAGAGATGCCACAGCGAGAAGATGGAAAGAAGCAGAAGCAAGTATGCCGACAACAGTAGGTCAGTATTGTCAGGTCAGTATGACCCTTTATTTATTTCCAACTTAACCAATGGCCAAGCTAGAGAAAAGGATGTCTAATGATTCGAACACGTACTTTAGAGTGTATGGGGGATCCACAAAGACCCTGGGGGCCAAGTAAACTTCACCTGCAAGTTGGTACGCCTGCTTATGAACGGAATAAGCTAGCGCAGGCTTTCCTCTCGGGCTTGGAAGATCAGAAGGCAATCCCTCCCTTATAAGCTGGACTAAATCTTAAGGTTAAGAAGGAGTAAATGGACCCTGGACTCTGAGGCTAAAGTCTCGGATGTAAGCAGGAAACTATATAAGATGATGATATGGTTCGGACTTTCGGACACTCGAAGAGGATGGACGAAAAAAAAAAGACGGAATTTATGTGGGGGGAGTAAACGGGCAAGCCGGTATAGTAGACCTACGTATCGAATCAGATCATGGGCATTATAAGGAAAGGTCAGGTCAAGAGCATCCGACGAGCATGTATGTATAGAAACGATTGGAAGTTGAAGAAGTGCAAGGTGTTTGTCAGGATAGAAACGGAATCATATTAGGGCTTCTGTCTAGCCCAATGCGAAAAACCGTTACTGTATGTTAGGCATGTCATTGCATACATTTTTATAGTTAGTACGGAAATTGGTAGCTGGAGTATAACCACCCCAGCCCAGCTGGTGGGACTCGAACCGACTAAAATGTCACGGTTTCTCGGGCCTTCCTCGCATCCCGACTCATTTTTCATACCTACAGCAAAACCTATGGGGAACAGAGAGACGCAAGATTATTAATGTTCATGTTCTTCAACTTAAAATATGTTATTTTGTTTGTTTCAGAGGCGATAAGAAATTAGTAGCGGAGAGTTTTTACTTTTAATTTATATTGAGAGATTTTTTTAAGATATTTATAAATGTTTCATAAATAAGTTATCTGCATTATTTATTTCTTTTTTCAAACGGGCACTATAGTCTTTATCATCATCATCATCATCATCATCATTATCCTTATTATTACGGGTCGGCGCACATGACCATCTCTTCCATATATCCCCATATACTCCTGTGGTTAGGCGATTTGCGAAGTAGGCAAACAGAGAAGTTGGTATAAAGAGAAGTTTGCTATTTGCGAAGTAGACCCCTGGCGCCTGAGCGGGTTTTATCAAGTCGTGGGCCATGTGCTTGTCTGCCACATTGTTATATCTTATCAAACGTAATCTCCTTACATACCATTCTTTGCCATATCCTTTTTCATATATTCCATTCATATTAGACCTAGCTAGATTAAAAACTCCCCTTTCTTGCCCGTGATATTACCATTCATACTACCAGTAGTAACACCGGTAATTAGTTTACCCGTGGTACTCCTGCAGTTGAAAGTAATAACAACAGCAAAAAAAAATTACCCGTGTTACTACCGTAATAATAATAATAACAAAGTAACTACTTATATCATCGTTACTCTTTATTTAAATAAAATTTAAGTACTTCTTAAAGTTCTTCTTATTTAAGTACTTCTTATATCTCGGGCCCATATAAGGCCCGATAAAACCGTCCATGTAGCTCTTTGCCCATCCATACCTCCCTGCGATCAGCAGTACCAAGTACTACAGGTTTGCGCCAGTTCTCTTTAGCCAACGCAAGAGGGGTTAAACCGTTGTCCACTGCAACCACATCACGGTGCACATCCGTATTTGCCTGTAGGCAATATTGTCTGAGGTTTTATATCTCACGGTTATGGAGGTTAATATTAAGAAAGCCACGACCCCCCAACTTCCGTGGGATATACAACCTCATTACGGAAGATCGTGGGTGATGCATCCGAAATGCGGTTAACAGTGTACGAACTTTTCTATCCAGGGCGTCTAGTTCAGTCTGAGTCCATCTAAGTATGCCAAAGGAGTACATTAGGACTGGCATGACCCAACCATTGCAGGCGCGCATCTTGTTACCGCCCGATAAAAAGCTTTATTATTATTATTATTACGGTAGTAACACGGGTAATTTTTTTTTGCTGTTGTTATTACTTTCAACTGCAGGAGTACCACGGGTAAACTAATAGGCTATTTGACTAATGTTCAAAAACCACTTTAAATGATTGCTTATTACAGTATAAACATATCACATTAATATTTCTGTAAAAAAACAACGCATTATGTTAAAAAATCAATGATAAAGTTTAAATTTTCTGAAGTGCGCGAAAAACGCTATATTTAGTCAAAATGGCGATGCGTGTGAGTATTGACGTCACTGTAAGTTGCTGTTATCATCAGCTCGAACAAAATTTGTATCCATTTCGAACTTAATCACAAAATATGTCCATAAAACTCGCGATAATCAAGGAAAAAGCAAATAATAACACCGAAACAAACAATAATAGCCGATACAACTGGAGATATTTTGTAGCAATGACGTCACCCAGAGCTCTGACCAATCACGAGCGTTTTTGCCATAGACAATAAATCAACAAAATAAAACATTTTTATAATTGAAATTCTCATAAAATACACATATTTGAGAGTAAATTGTAGTCTCGTAGGTCTTTTAACGTTATTTTCTAATAGGATGACCATAATTTGTAGTATATTTTTAATGTTGTCAAATAGCCTATTACCGGTGTTACTACTGGTAGTATGAATGGTAGTATCACGGGCAAGAAAGGAAAACTCCAACATTCATAATATTCATTCCTATGCATGAAGGGCTAGAATGAGATAGAATATGGGATTTACACGTATTTTGACGTTTATGACAGGCGTCAACCGTCAACGTATGTCAATCCCATACATTGATCATTCTTATTCTACAAGCGTATTGTCACTTGTTTAGTAGGGCAGTTAATTGATATATAACTTCTTGATAATGTTAACCGTTAACTCCAACAAGTGACAATCTTCATTGACCATTTTAATCTTAATTGCATTATTGTTGACCATATAAACAAGGTGTTACAGGTAAAAACAAAATCTATATTTGCTGTAAACAATATAAAATACAAAAATATATACAAAACTAACAACAATCATCACAATTTTCGTGTTCACAATAATAATTTTTATCTTTCATACTTCTACAGCACTCGCATATCACGTCAGCTTGAATTTTCCGTTTATTTTGATAATGGCAACAATGCCTATATACATTTTTATCGCAATTTGAGTTCTTCATATCATGGCAACATTCTTGCATTGTGAAATTATCACCATCACCACTGGACATACACGTATGGCAACATCTACACGAAACTTTTTCTAAATTCTCCATATTTGTGTTTATAGTATCATGAGCAACCAAGGTTTTTACTACTGGTAACACTCTAGGACCGTTTCTAACCACAGGGCGGTTAGAAGTCTCGATATGTTTTTCTGTTCTTCTCACTGTTGCGAACATTCTGTTTACTTCTTCTATCGTGTCTTTTGATTTTATCTTCTGTTTCACTGTATATTTCAATTCTTCTAACTTCATTTGGGGTATGGAAGAAGATTTGTGTTTAATCAAATCTATAGAATATTGTGATTTTCTTATAAACTCTGGTTGGTAGCTATTAACGATAACAAACACACCGTTTTCAGGTCTTTTCCATTCGTCTATTGAGTAGTAAAAATTACTAACAGTAAAATTAGAGGTATTTTTTTTACTATCTGTGGCGACAGCTACATCTTTAGAAGGTACTGGTTTTATTTTTTCTTTTATATCTCCCTTTTTGTTCTGGAATACTGTTAAAACTTCATTCAAAAGATTCAGACCTTGAGTGACGCTTGTGTCTGAAGTTTGTACATTTTTAACATTAGGTGCATTCTCTACAGCATGTTTACATCTTTCTTTATCTTTTATAGTACCTGTATGACAATAATTACAACTCTTCTGACATGTAGGACAAGATTTGGATACCATTTTGTTACAATCGCCTTTCCTGTGTTCAGGTTTTGAACTCAAACAGATTGAACAAAGATTGCATTTAGCTCTGCAAGGTTTCTTTTCATTCATGTCTACGTGTTTTTTTTCTTTGCAGTCTGGTTTATACGTTGTTATGTAGATGCGTATCTTTTTGCCAGTGGTGCAAGATATCATGTGAACTTCTGGAAAAGGACATACAATATCAAATTTTTATCTTTTCTTAACTATATCATCTAGCTAGAGCAACGTTTATTAAACTTGATTAAACCTTGCTTCAATTATTTCAATGTTGCCCATCGTAGAGTTTTTCAAACTCCTGGTTCATAAATAATGGGTCTTGGGATTTGGGATTTCTAAGTTGATGATCAGTAAGTCATTACTATTAGAGCTTCTGGGATTTTTACCCTATATTGTTTGGAGTTTCCGATATTTCGGTGCTGTTGCAAGCACCATGATAACAAAGGAACTGGCGTACTAGCGGCTTCGCTTAACGGTGAAAAACCTTTAGGAATAAATAAATCTATGATCTTTCAAGTTCTTTTGCTAATAGTAATGCAAGTGACCATGATAGTTTAAATGCCTATAATCAGTCAGTTCAGGTTGTAATAAATAAATAATAGTTAAAGAGCAAAATGAAGTGCATTCTAAACTATACACCTATTAACCAAATATTGTATAGGTGCCTGATAATTTTCTAAACAAAACAAATGTCACTTCAGCGCGGCTGCATTCTGTGTCGTTCGTACAAAAAAATATCTTACTGTTGTGTAGAGTCCCAATGTTATCCGTACATAGTTTAATGTCACAGGAAGCACAAAATCATATTATTATTATTAGCTAGAAGCGTGTATAATTAGAAATATTAAAAAAAATGTAGATTGTGTTTTGCACAAATTGATCGTTGACTTAAATTCAAATTTGACAGTGTTTGAAAATCATAAAGAAGTGCTTCAGAAGTAAATTAAAAATATAATTGAATTGCAATCCTTCTTGATATATTATTTTTCTTACTGGGCACACAGCCAAAGTGCAAAAAAGTCAAAAGAACGAAAATTTCCTACTCGCAGCTTGATATATTTCATAATTTATTAAGCTATTGCATAGCTTCTATCGCGGGCCTTGAGCGTGGAGACCGAATCCAGAAATTCCGTAACGAAAAAAACCTAACACCCCGAAGCTCGCACGAATCGAGCCGAGCTGCTCCGAAGTAGCTCCGCTTAACGTAAGTAATTATAATTGCATAAGTTGATAAAAAATGCTATGCAATAGCTTTACCGCGGCAGTCCCCGAGTGCCACACGTCTTTTTTTATATTTACAACTTTGGGGCACCCCTGCAACTTTTGAATATCGGATTAACAAAAACTGGAATGCTCTACCTGCACACATGGTGTTTCCTTCTTATTACAAATTAGACTTCCGGATTCTTTTAAGCGGGCTGTCAAAAACCTCTGTCGTGGCCGTCAAGGTACGGGCTCTTCTACCTTCTAACCGCATCAAGTTCTTCGGGCCCCCAGCCTCACCTGCACAACAGTAGGTACGAAATAATGGATAATGCTCTCGAGGAGCTTTTTCTCTTTGGGTTGGGAGATCTCGCTTGCACAAAATCCAAGATAAGTCAAATAGAAAGGAGAAGAAAGAGTTAACAAATTCCTTTCTCTGAATGAGAACCCTTGGATGAGGCCGGGAACAAAGGATAATCCCTGGCGATCTTTTCCATTCCTGAGCATGAAGGGTACCTACCCGCTGAAGTATAGTTTCTTTTCTAACTTTAGTTATTAAGTTACATGCATACCTACTATTCAGGCCTGTTAATCTCCAAAGGAGTAAGCAGACGTTTACCCACATTTCATTAACTATAAAAGGATAAATGACAGTAGAGGAACTCGTAAAGTATGTACAGATAGGGTTAAATGGTGGACTGTCGTCTTGGCCTTTCTCAGAGGGAAATAGGCGAGAGCGTATGTATCTGTATTAGAAAAAAAGGGCAAATCAGAAGCCCTCGAAACCGGCGGCTTAGCATGAAAGATTTAGTGACAGTAGAGGCTGTTGTCTCCGCCTACCCCAAAGGGAAATAGGCGTGAGCATATTATGCATGTATGTATAATCCTCTTTCACAAAATCTCTGTACCAAAAATCCTGTCACTGTAGTAAAATAAACTTTGACAGATGTGACAGTTTTAGAGAAAATTCTAAGTTTTGTAAAAATTGAAAATACATATATAATTTAACAAGTGGTACAAAAATCTTGTGATTCTATGTAATTATTCGAGGTAAGTAATATATTATTATACAGCTCGTGGAATAAGCAATCTAAAGTGGCAATAGGTTGCCCACATCTGCTGGATGACTGATGGCCGTTGGAGCCAACGAGCCCTGGCTCCCAGTACGAAAAATATTCGTGTTCGTAACGTAAATTATCGATAGAACGGAGTATTGCGATTGTCCGCCTGCATATTGTAAAACTGTGAGTGTCTGAAGTCTGCCAATCGCAATGCTCCGATCTATCGATACGTTTACTTTACGAATAAGAATATTTATTGTGCTCGAGGCACTGTAGTGGAGACACCAATTGGCGGCCAGAAGGTAGAATAACCGACGATCTGAACGACTGTATGCGAAAGGCGGAAGAGCAGGTTCTATGACGAAGGTGTGGCTATGAAGAAGGTGGATAGGTTAAAGAGGCCTATGTCCAGCATTGAACTCTAATAAGCGAATTGATTGATTGGAGAAAGAATGTTTTTTTAAACACTTACAATTCATACCTTTCCCATTGGGGTAGATCAGGTACAGACCACATCTTTCCATTTGCCATATTCTGGCATATGCTATTCGCGTTTTCCACTTTAAGACATAGCATTTAGGCATGTAGGTACCATGAATTCCACTTCGGTTTTCTTACGGTAAGGTTTTAGGCTGAACAGAAACGTCATGATCCGAATACGGATCCCATATTGGGGTATAAGGCTCACTTTCGCACTTTCGCTCACACGCTTGATGTAAAAGCTAAGCTTTGAAATTGTATGACCGTTTCCACTGTGCTATGTCGCGCAACGAGTAAAGTGTGCTGTGAAACTTCCTAGAAATATTCAAAATTCGAATCTATTCTCCATCCATAGCATTTTCCACGCTTTATACAATCTGAAAGTAATCTGGCAAACTGCATAAGAATTTGAAATGCATCTTGAAACCACAGCACACAGAGGTATGGGTAGACGTGTTATTAGAATGCCCAATGAAAAAGCTCGTGACTCTTCACGGGGTGGAGAAGAGAGGTTACATCGCTCGGTTGCTTGATAATTTAATACGATCAATAGCAAAACTACTTTAGAGAGACTGAAAAGGCCGCGGTAGCCTAGTGGTATGGGTAATGGTCTGTTAAGACGAGGACTCGGGTTCGATCCCAGGTTTTACCATGGCACACACCAATGACTTTTCGGTGCTTTTCGAAGTTATGTGTGTATTTATCGCAGGTTTATAAGTGCCCGGTTAATGGCAATAGGCTCGCCACCTATAACATTGGGACCGAAACATAAACGGCGAAATGTGGGTGCTAGCACCTCTGCCTACCCCTTCGGGAATACAGGCGTGAGTTTATGTTATGTTATGAAACTAAAAGCAGACAGGTCTAACTTAAACTTGAAGGCACGTAGGTTTGAGGAGCAGGTTCATAGCGAAAATAAAGCTTTCTGAATATATCCACTCCCTGAGAGCAAGCATGGTGAACGAATACTTCTTAACCTCGAACTTTTCTGATGTTTATTTCGCAAAGCTTTGCATCACTCATAATTTAAGAGCCAGGACTATTGCCGGTGACAAAATCGCCACGCTATTTTTTCCTCTACCAACCCTTCTATCTCCACTAAAGGGCGCGATTGCCATCTGGCAGTAGCTGAAGAGTAGAGGGTACCTATCCTACAGACCACTCATACTGCAGTGTCAGTAGTCAGCGAAATACCAACAATATAACTGTACCTTTACCAAATTTTAATTAAATTGGACCTGTGGAAAGAGTTAATAAAGCTGATGATCGTCAAACGCCTGAACCAATCTCCATAATTTAGTACTAAAAATAACAATAAAAAAACTGCATTAATCAATTCATCCGTTTGCGAGCTACGATCATAATCGTCATCCTTACGTTAATCTCGGTCGCATTCGAGGCTTTCACCTTGGCGTCCGGGTTCCCCCTCTGGGAGCTAAGATGCCGGAGGCACTAAACAAACATACAGGTCAAACAAATAACAACCCCCCTTTTATCGGGGGTAATTTTTTATTCCACAACTCATAGAAAATGGTTACCGTGGCCTATGGACGTGTGCAACACCAGGGGAGTCACACTCCTGCTGCCGACCCTGTAAGAACAGAGAGATTATAGATACGCAGTTCAAGCCCATAGTCTTCCCACTGATAGCACAAAACCTCTCTAGTGAGCTCTAGCTGCCCTACTCACCGCCAGGAACACAACACGTGGATATTATAGCCGCGGCATTCTATAGAGCGGAGGTACCTCCCCAGTCGGACTGCTCGATTGGAACGGAAATACCTTCGAGTCCTCCTGCCATCCGAACAATCGCTCTAACATAAATTTTATTTACAGAATTAAATTTCGCTGAGTAACTTTATGTACAAAATTGGAAGTGGAAAAAAAATGCAAGCCTCGAAAACAAATAATGAAATATACAATAAGAAATGAAAGAGAGCAAAGCCGTGTATGTTACAAAACGTAATTTAAAAGAAAATTTAGGACGGGACTACAATTTTTACGTGAACCACGTAATCAGGGACCGTGATCTGACCTTACTGTCACTGAGATATGATAAGACCCAGGAAGTGGGGACCCAGTACGACTGCAAGAGGGATAACCTAATATGCACCTGTAGGAACCTTTCTACGTTTAGAAGGAGACAAGATAGATATTTTGGGGCCCCGAATCAGGTGTACTCTTATCAAGAAAGGTCGAGAAGTTTTACAGATATTGGGATTGGTACGGTGAAACAGTATCAAAGGAAAAAGGTGAAGAGAATCTACGAGCCTGATACTAACGACAGGGGGTGCGGAAGTTCGGATTTATCATATTACTTCCTACGTAAGTTTATCATTATTTCTATTTTAGTTCTCTTAGGCACGTATTCTAGAACGATGCCAAGTCCTGAATCTCTATGTATAACTAGATCTGTGGACAGAATGGATTCCTGATGACAGTTCTAATGTCATTATCTGAACTCTACGAACAGAATCTGAAGAAAAAGCAGCTTATGACCTTAGGCTGATTTTTCTCTTACGCCTATCTTCGGCGTTGGTAATTCCGAATGTGTGTTACCGAGTAACAAATTGCTAGATTGTGCAACACTAGCCACGTCGGTATTAGGATAAGTGACCAATCTCAAAATATAAAGACTCTCTGTGCCTCGGAGAGCACGTTAAGCCGTCAGACTCATTTGCCAGATGACCATCTATGGCAGTTGGATATAAGATACGAACAAGCTTTTATATAGTTGATATGTGTTAGTATAATGTATCTTTATTTTTTAAGGTAAACCCAGACAATACGTGCCAAGGGGCTATTATGAAAGTAAAAAAACGTCATCAAAGTGTGTCGGTGCTGTATTAGAATATAATACAGTTAGCGTCATGAGTGAGAAGCTTTCGCCAATCATACATACGGCTTCAGGATCTACCAGCCCACGGGAACTTGAGAATAAAGACATAAAAATCGGTAGTAACACAGTCAATAAGAGTATAGCGAATACCACTACACAAGTTGAAGATGTTATAGATAAAGAAATTGATATTAAAATACAATCTCATGAATCTACTAAACCCGTTATCGAAAACCTAAAACCGTCTAACCAAGAAAAGATTAAAATAACAATTACAACAAACCCAGGTGCCAAATCAAGCACAGGCAAAGACAAATTCGCAGTATCAGATAAATATTCCTCAGATTCTTTGGTACAGCATATTCATGATTTAGAAAACCCTGTGGGTGATAAACAGAGCCGGTATTCTGAAGATCCCATGGAAAATAAACTTGAAAGAGAATATAGAAAGATATTTGCAACTAAATCAAAACAATATAAAAAATCAAACACCGACAGTCGGTTACCAGATTACAATGGCACATCAGTATTAAAGCGTAGATTTGAAGCATTACGACGAGGTTTGGCTAAGAAAGAAGACTCGTCAAAAAATTTCATTAGTAAAATATCTAGTCAAGTAAACATGTCTGCTGGTAGTCACCGAGATGTGTCCATAAATTCAGATCCTCCATCTTTAGAAGCCAGATCTTATTCTCATACGAAAATTTATAGTCCTCATGCATTTCCATCCATCATTGAACACGATAAACCAATTCCTTATACGCCTCAGTCCATCTACGACCGATCTATAAGCAGCAAACAAACAGAAAGAGATACAGCATCGTGGCCTAAAACTGATGAAGATGACAGTGAGTCTCAAGGAGTAAAAGGCATGTTCAAATTATGGGGTAAGAAATTTAATTTAGAAGACGACCATTATTCCAAACCAAGTACTTCACCAAAGTCTTCTTTCACATCTAAGAAAGGTGTAAAAAAAGAGAGATCTCTGAAAATAGCATCAAAGATTAACACAGAAGATAAAGAAAAACGTAAGTTCTTTTTCTTCAAGAAGAAAAATAAAGAGAAACCATTTAAAACCAAGAAAGGTGTCACTGCCGGTCGTTGCGAAGTGAAAGATGGATTGATGATTAAAATTGGCAACATGGCTCCCCCTAGTGAATTAGAAGAACAAGGTAAGAGACTAAAAGGAATTACTGAAAGTTATGGAGAAACAATTAGAGCTGGATGGCTTCAGAAATTTTTATCTCACGGGATTGAATCACAGAACAGTGTTAAAGTTAGATGGAACAATAAAACGTACACACCTAGTAGCAGTACAGTTTTTGAACTGATGGACAATGTCTACAAAGACAATGGCATGGTCTTCAGGTCCAAGAGTGAGGTGACTATAGAATCATCCTATTATAAATCTTACACGAGGCGTCATCAAGTGAACTTTGTACAACAGAATATAGAAGCCTGGATGATACCGAATACTATACCAGATCACCCACAGAATTTACCAGTGCAAGCTAGACGCGAACCTCAGAAACCAAGTAACCAAAATATGGAAGTTAGAATATCGGATCAAAAATGGTTCATAGATAAATCGAAAGCGTTTTCACACAAGATAGAAGTAGTTTTGCTTTCGAAAAATATTGTCAGGTGCAGTAAAAAAGAGAGTTCAGAGTATTTAACTATTGATATACCTAAAGGATTCTTCGTAGATTCAAGTGAAGTCAGTGATGACGGTAATATGAAAAATAAAGGAGACAATAACAAACAAAATACGTCGAGTGATGAAGAGGTTTACAAAATTGTCGAATATGAGACTGGAAGTGATCATAATAGGCGTAACAGTATCAAACTAACTGTTAGCGTTAGGAGCAATAGAGATATTAAACCAAGGATTTTAGATTCAACGATAAGTACACCGTCTATAACACATCGAGATGTATTAACTCAAGGTAGCAGTGTTTGTATACCAAAAAGATGTGATGTTATAGGAGTTGGTATTATCACGCGTAGAGATATGCATTCGAAGGAGTCGCGGAAACCCATGTAAGTATATTAATACAGTCATTGCAAATAAAATTTTAGAATACGCTTCTCGTTGAAACTGTAATATAAGATAAAGAATAATAGTTGCTGCAATTTGCCGTGGTCTTCTCAAGATAGCAGAGTAAAAGATTCTATAAAAATTATACAATAAAGTTTTCTAGAGTGACGCGCTAATTACTTAGCGCTTGATGCAAGTAACGGTTCTGTAACCGTTCATTATCAGTTATGCATCCACCTTGAGATAAACCGAGAACTAGGATCATTAGTTTTAAAAAAAATATTACAATTCATGCGTTTTTTATTTCAACAGTTTGAAGATTGAAGACTACCCCTCCGATGATGAGTCGGATCATGATTCAAAACCGCAGAGTAAGAAGTGTGAACTTGCTGAGAATTACTTACAAGATTACTACCGTCACTGGACTCCTTTAGGCCTTGATCTCTTTTCGTGGTGCGTCAGCGATTCACATCTAAGATGCTGCTCCGATAGTTCGAAGACGAGTTTCAATAACCAAGGCGATGGGACTAAGTCTTGTCCAAACATCTTCGATGACTACCAAACGATAATTTCTTCTTGTGATACCTCAAGCAGGTACATAACACCAGATTATGACCCAGAGCCAGATAAATCTCCATGTTGGTATCAAGTACTAAAAAGAAGAGCAAAAGGTCCAGAAAAATATCCTAAGGTATCAGCCCCAGGAGTCATCGATATATATGATCCCAAAAGGATATATCCTAAAGATTCCATCGAAGTTTTTCGGCGAAGGCGAATATATGCACAAAGTAATAAATCAAAATGGAAAGGACCAGGTCCTTGTTGTGAAACTGCAATGAATTCCGAACCTAGTTATGATTGTAAATCATCTTGTTCACCTCCATGTTCAAAAGACATAAAACCCTGTTGGAAGCCCACCGAGATGAGACCACGAAGGAAATCTATTGATGGCAAACACGTATCATTACCTAATTGTGAAGAAATTAATAGCTTGATTGGGAAGATAAATGATAATAATGAGCCAGAAAGCATTCTGGCAGTAAAAGGGACTCTCCGATGTGGTGACCCTCCTAAAAAAAAAGAAGCGAAAGTTAATCCTATACCGTCGTGTCAAATCCCACCAATTCCTTGTCAACCATCTTGTGAGAAAGAAAGAATACCACCTTGTTATAATTCGCAAATATCTTGTGATGAATTGAGGTCGCCGATTTCTATGTCAGTAATATGCCCGCCACCTAAACCTTCACCTTGCAAACCTCCACCATGCAATCCACCACCTCCACCTTGCAAACCACCACCTTGCAAACCACCGCCAAAGACATGCAAGAAACCCTCTCCAATGCCTTGTAAAAAACCTCCACCGGCTTGCTCTCCTCCACCATGTCTTCCACCGCCTTGCCCTCGACCTTTTTCTCCCCCTCATTGTCCTCCTAAGTCTTGCCCATCACCTCGTAAAAAGCCTTCTGCATCATCTTGTAAAAAACCTTCTCCTTGTAAGCAACCGTCACCTGGTTGTTCGATCACGAGTTCAGCCTCATCTATATTAAGAAAAATAAGTGGTATAAAATTAGTAACACCTCCTCACATATGTGCACCTCCTCCATGTCCTCATTCACATCCACCCTGTCCCCTTACCCCACCTCCCTGCCGCCATCCAAGTCCACCATGCCCACATAATAGGTCGCCATGTCCTTATCCTCGATGCCCATACTCGCCTCCATTATGTCCCTATTCATCAATGCCCTGTCCACATGCATCCCCCCCTCCATGTCCATTTGCCACTGTATGCCCACACACACCGCAAAAATGTCCTTCGACACCTTCGACGTGTCCATATAGTACTCCATGTTATTCTCCATGTCGTAAACCACCACCTTGTCCAAAACCTCCAAAACCTCCTGTGTGCAATAAACCACCTCCCTGCCCAAAACCACCTCCATGCCCAAAACCACCTGTATGTTCAAAAAAGCCATCCCCATGTTCAAAACCACCGCCTTGTCCAAATCCACCACCGTGCCCAAAAATACCCATATGTCGTAAACCACCTTCGTGTCATCAAACTCCTCCATGTTGTAAACAACCATCATGTCATAAGCCACCTTCGTGTCATAAAGCACCCTCATGTCATAAACCACCCTCATGTCATAAACCACCCTCATGTCACATACCACCGCCATGTCCGAAACCAGCGCCATGTCCAAAAGCGCCGCCTTGTCCGAAACCGATTACACTATGCAAAAAACCAACCCCGTGTCCTAGTCCACCACCGACTTGCCCTCATTCACCAAAGTGTCCTCGTTCACCGAAGTGTCCTCGTTCACCTAAGTGTCCTCACTCACCAAAGTGTCCTCACTCACCTACATGTCCTGCTTCACCTACATGTCCTCACTCACCAAAATGTCCTGTTTCACCACCTTGTCCTTTTTCACCAATTTGCCCTTATTCACCAACATGTCCTTATTCACCGAAGTGCCCTCGTACACCCTCGTGTCCTCATTCACCAATATGCACAAGAAGTCCCTGTCCAAAAGCACCAAAGAAAACCTGCCCCGCTTCTCCTGAACCATGTTGCGTTCGAGATCCTTCGAAATGCCCCTTAGCAACTCCACCTTGCAAACAGAAAAGTGGATTCCAAAAAATATTAGCCAAAATTAAATCGCCTTCCAGTTCCTGTTCTCCGCCCCCCAAGCCATGCAAGCCATGTAAGCCATGTAAGCACTGCAAACCGTGTAAACCTTGCAAGTCTTGCAAGCCACCGCCGTGCATGCCTCCACCATGCACGCCATCACCTTGTAAACCATCCGCATTACGAAAGCCAATTTGTATGTCATCGCACTGT
The DNA here is from genome assembly GCA_914767945.1 of Eilema depressum. Classification (NCBI taxonomy): domain Eukaryota; kingdom Metazoa; phylum Arthropoda; class Insecta; order Lepidoptera; family Erebidae; genus Eilema; species Eilema depressum. Next base: position 7,376,121 of record OU612040.1, read on the forward strand.
TGTCACCCATCCCCAAGACCCTGCTCACCTATTTGCCAGAAGTTCTCAGTGGCTTCTGCAGCAGTGTTATCTTATAGTTCGTTACACGATGCTCCCTTTACCTATTCGCCAATACATCCTTGCCCTCCAGGGCGTTGCGGTGAAAAAGAAAAGAATGCCAAGAAACCACGGAACTTGGGGTCCACGACTTCTGTAATTCAATGCGATTCGGATAATGGAAGCCCTTTAAAGCAAGAATCTACTGAGTCATTTTGCGGCGAGGAAGAAAACGAGCCTGAATGTGAGCCTGAATCCGAGCCTGCATGTGAGCATGTGCCTCAACTTGAGCGCAAGCCTGAGTGTCCTAAACTGCCATCACCCAAGATGTCATGTGAAACCATACCACCGTCACCGCCAAAGAAATCAACATGTCCAAAAGCATGCCCGAATCACCCAGAACAAAAAAATCAACCGGATTGTCAGAAAAAAGTAATATGCCCTTCACCAAAACCACCCTCTCCCCCTTGTCCCCCACCAATACCTCCAGCAGTAAGTCCTCCTAAATATATACCTAATAAGAGCAAAGTTACCGGAGTTCATTTGAAAATGACACCTTCCTCTAAAAGAACCTGTAACTCGGAATGTGTCATTTGGCAGAATCCCATACCCGACGATGCTTGTATAAATTTCAATTCGGATGACAGAATAACTATTCGTTTGAAAAAACAACAAACCCCAAGTACTGAAGAAATTAGAGAAGGTCTGAACATAAAGGTGCAAGATGAAGACGGGTTGACTTTGTTTGAAAGGAAGGATTACAGGCACGCACCAGTATTCGAACGCACTTCGCCATCTCTTTTAGGAGATCTCTATCGGCAATCCCATGTACACAGAGTCGCAGCTCCTTTACCTGTTCAAACCAATTCTAACAAAGATTGTCACCAAGAGGTTATAGAAGACGGAAGCGATACTAGTATAGCGAATACAATAGAAATACAATTTAAGCTTAAAGTCACTCAGGGTGATAAAACGACAGAGGTTAATGTAGCCAATGATAATATAAACGTTGAAGACCATATAAAAGAAAAAACACTAAACAAAGTGCCTCAAGAAGTATTCGTACTGAACAACGAAGGCGAACAATCTAGCGAGAAAAGTAATGAGAAAAATGATATTAACATACGTATAGTAATAAAAAATTTCAAACCTAAAGGAAGTAAGAAATTTGCGCAGCGTACTGATTATGGCAAAGAATTCTCCAAACAAATTAATACTAAATTTCATTCAGTTTCGACTGCACCAGAAGATGCTGAGCATACATTTTCAGTACATAGAGCAACTGTAGATCTGACATCGTCCGTAGAAAAGGCTCCCAGTAAGCGACAAAGTGAGGAACTGCTGAGTAAAGAAATTGAAATAGAATCTGAAAAAAATATAATAATACCTCATACACTAGGGGAATCTGTCTGTCGTTGTGTTATTGACGAGACACTGTCTAGAACTGAGGATGGCGATGGAGATTTGCAATCATTATCTAGTAAAGCAAGTAACAAAGATAGCCAGCTTCTTGAAACACAAGAAGAATCGGAGGCAGAGAAACTAGAAATAGAGATCGAAAAACAAGAAACGGATTTCGGCAAACCAGAAACAGATACGGAGAAACATGACACGGATGCAGAAAAACATGACACGGATATCGAAAAACCAGAATCAGATATAGAAAAACTAGAGACAGATATGAAAAATAACACAAATTTGCTTACTGATACCGATGACCCTGACACTATTCTAGAACATAATGATGAAGAATCGAAAGAAAGTGAAGAAAACATAGTTAAGCCCCATACGAAAGAGGAGAAAAAGAGAATGCTAAAGCAAGTATTTGAAAAAGCAGAACAAGGAAACAACAATAAACTTCGCATGAAGAAATTGCACGACGTACTCAAAGTGATATTGACATCAGACAGCAGCGATGGAAAACCACCAAGTGATGATTTAGCAAATGACATTGCATACGCATCATTAAAACGAAACTATTTTAGAGATTCTGACAGCATGAATAATTACTACAGAGCAGAGAGTAACGTTATTTTATCAGATAGAGAGATAAATAAAGAAGTAGTCTATCCTACCGAAGAAAATAACAGTGAATTTACAAAGTCGAGTTACATCACTACTGATAACGATACTCCTCCACCTCAAGGAGGTTGTATGTGTAGCACAGTAGCTGAAAGACTTAAAATGGTCTCCAGAATGTGCAATATTCGAGAGAACTGTTGTTGTAGCAAACGCAAACCTAAAAATATTAAAAGTGAAGAAACTTGCTGTGATTTGAAGAAAGATTTCGACTACTACGAGTATGATTATAATGAAGCAGAGTATGTTGATGTACAAACACAGAATTCCAGATATCTGTCTAGTAAAGTTACTAGCGCAAATTTCTCTATACATAGTCATCTAAAATCTGGTATGATTAGACCACCAATAATTATGCAACACAATACTATGATAGATATACATCCACAAGCCGTAGAGGCAAGCAAGAGAGAATTCCCGCCTTTCACAAGTACCTTTTCGCCGCACACGAATCAAATTAGAAGACTTAATCGAAATACTATACTGAGCATATCAGATGAAGACAAAATTGTTCTTGTAAACGACAAATCAGAAAAAGATTGCAATGAAGTGAGTAATGATAATCAACAGAAAGATAAAGACGATGATAATAAGACGGTAACAGAGGCGTCAGATATTTTACAATCATACGAAACTAAGAAAGCTGTGCTTGAGATTTATACAGACAACGCTGTGTCTGATGAAGGGAAACATTTGGTAGCTAAATTACCAAAGTTTGCTTACGATACAGAGAACGATGTGTACGACGCAATAGCAGCTAACGCCAACACCTACAAGTCTGTGTGCAAAAGGAATATTGTTATGATGACTATTAACAGATAATTTGGTTCTATTTATTCGTCTTTTGATATGTTTTGTATTTAGGTTTTTTTATTGGAAATAAATGATTTTTGTTTTTTTTTTAGCTACTGTTTTATTGTACTTACATACTCACACCAAGCGGTTCGACGACTCCTTCTTCTGTCGCACCATTAAGACCTGGAGTTCCTTACCAGTACACGTGTTTCCCTCTTCCTACAGTCCCGGGTCCTTTAAGCGGGGCGTGGAAAAGCATCTGATGAGGCTGTCAAACTGAGTGCCACCATTGTAACATGGTGCGTGTGTATAATGGTGAACCTCTTTTCCAAGACTTTGCCTTCAGCTTACCATCAGGCGAGGCGAGGTCAAATTGACGTGTCCTATAAAACACGTTTTTCCATCGCGGGTAGGTAGAGACAAGCAACTGATTCTGTTCTTATACACGATTATTATTCAAGAGCTCCCTCTACCGTCATATCTTTCAAGCAAATAGTGTGGTAAAATGGTGTGGACATGAGTCTGGAGTGAAGTCTACCAGGTCCGAGTGATTTGGACCTGCCCTACAATGGAACTAGTGGGATAGACAGTATTTTTCAATATATCTTCAATTTGACCAGATTTTTGTACACTCCAGTTTATTAATATCCATCAATGGATCTGAGTGTACTAAAAGTTCACTTGACTTGAATCCCTCAATGGATTCTATCAATGGATCCTAGTGGACGGAGGGTACATACTGCTCACACGTGTGAATTCCCAAAAGGGTAGGCAGATGTGTTAATATGGACGATAGTGACTTAGTACGAAGGGTAAGAAAATGACGCAGTACCTACTGCTACTCAACCATGACGTAAAGCGCTTATGTTCTGGGTGGGAGACGGAGATGATGATGATGATAGGGTGTTTAGCTTCCCTTTCTTACTGTTCAGATAGACGCTAACGTAAGCCCTCAGATTATAAACAAAAAGACAACAATCGAAATTAAACTTGATTTAATGAATCCATAGTACAAATGTATAAAAATAACACATTCCACATGATAAATTGAAAGATATAAAGGTATGATTTCGAAGGTGGCATACAACAACTATAGACACACGCAGCAGTAGTGCAATTCTGTAAGCGCACAACGACAAGCACAACGTTGCAACAACCTTGACCGAGATTGTCATTGGTCGATCTCCAGTGACGTCACCCAGTCCGACCAATGACAATCTCTTCATCTCGCAACGTTGTGCTCGACGCTGAACGCTTACCCCGCGTTTACATACTGCCGCTCGCATTGCTCATCGTGTTGCCAGAAATATTCGCGCGATTAATGCCCTAGCATTCACACACGCGCATCATCGTATTGGTCCGCATTACAGTATTCGAACTGCAACGGAGACGGACGTAAACGTATGGAGGACAACGCTGTAGCAGTGTACGCATTATGCTTTGCTGAATTAATTAAATAGATTATTAATAAAAACTATCTCTTTCAACTTTTATACACTTTCCGTAGATCGATATAAATATTTTTAAAAGCAAAAGAGCAATAACGAAAGCCGTGTTTACTGATTAGCGCCATCTAGCGGTCTCGTATAAGTTAATCGCGCTAGCATTGCCGCTCCTTTGACTCGCGCCGCCAAGCCGACATTCGCAGCAACATACGCGGCAGTACTCGCGGCATGACGAATATACCATTCACACCACGTCTCTGCCCACTTCTCTCGCCACTTCCCTCGCTTTGCCGCGAGTATGTAAACGCAGCTTTAGAGAATTAAACGGCAGAATACATTGCGGCTTCTCAATGAAGTTTAACAAGTAATGGGTAAGCTGTATGTGCTGCATGCGACCTTCGTTGTCGTATGCGGTCAGTTTCGGAATCATACCTTAAGCTATACCTAGGTATTATTGTAAAGTTTCATTAACATCCATTCAGTAGTTCTTACGTAAAAAAGTAACAAACATCCATCTATACTTACAAACTTTCGCGTTTATAATATTAGTAGAATATAATGAGTTTCCGAGTTCTGTATTCTGAAACGCGCGCTGCAAGCACATGCTGTAAAAGCGTTTCGAACGTTCGAACGAACTCGACAGCTGAATCCGCGGTGAGATTTCAATTTCGGATGCTGTATAGTTCCCGGCATTTAACTGGTAAGAAGTTGCGAGACAAACAAGCCTCTGGTACGCGCGGATTGGTTTAATATAATCTATGATTGGTGGGTTTGAGGTCCTCCGCCGCCGCGGCACCTCAAGCTATCCTCAAAAGACACTCAATACGCGCATACTACGCATAAAGAGTACATTTTGTGACGTGTTTCTTGCCAAGTTAAATGCCGCCAACTATAAATTTGGTGATGTGAGCACAACTCACAAATCGACAGTGATATATGTATGTGCGCGAGAACTGTCGAGTTCGTTCGAACGTTCGAAATGTTCTTACATCATGTGCCTGCTGTGGTCGTTTTGAATGTGAAAGTTTGTACGGCTATAGTACGGCCGTAAGCACATGGGGGTCCGATCATGAATTTCAGAGTGTATATCTTTATGACGCGCCTTAGAACCAATGAGAGTAAGCAAGAGAAGTAATACAAGAAAGCGATTCATACGATAGTAACAGTACTATTGTACTAGGCCGTGATCTAGAAAAAGAGAAAGAGAGAGAGAGAGAGAGAGAGAGAGAGAGAGAAAAGCATTTAGTATGCTAACATGCTAACTATTTAAATCGATTAAGTAAGATAGGAAAAAGCGGATGCAGTTCAGACGGGACTCGACTCCGCAATCTTTCCCTTACAGGGGGAATGCTCAGCCACCGAGCTTCGCCCGAAGCTGATCCAAATTTTTCCTATAAGTACATCTGTCTTGGGGCGACGGTGGGAGCCATCTACCGATACTCGTACGAACTATCGGAACCAAATACAGGGCAAGATCGTAGGTTCGAGTCCCGCCTGAGCCGTAGTCGCTTTTTTTCTATCCTAATCAATCATTAAATAGATCTCTAAAAGAATATTATAAATGGTAATTTTGAAGTAATTGAGAAAGAAAGTATTCATGCTGTTCTACGACTCTAGGATGAAGATTAAGTAAAACGTGCCAAGTGACGTAGCAAGAAATTAAAATATACAAATGTTTTAGTGGAATCGGGCCTTAACTAAAATTAGAACCAGGGGCCCAACCACCATCTCTTCACCTTCCTATATTATTTCAATCTTACTTCACTTTCATAGTGTGAATCGGACTCGGACCGTTGTTGTCCGTCGATATTTGTATATTGTATCAAATGTAACAAATTAAATAAAATATACACTGCAGTGAGAGATACTGTTTGACCCAATTTCACAATATAAAATTATTTTAGTATCCTGATGGACGCTGACGGTCCGATTTACACTATGAATGTCACAAAGTGAGATTAAAATAATACTGTTAGAGATGATTAGCCCGCCAAAACTTTAAATATTCTTAACTTAAAATTAACAAGAATAATGTAAAATAAAATTGAGCTAGTAAATAAATGCAAATATCTTTGAATAAATAAATAGCAATTTAATTATAATATAGTGATGTGATAACTCTTAATTAACGAATATAATATATTTGATAACGTTTCTAAACAATATTGACTCATTATTATCGTTGTAAAAAACCTTTTAAACCTATATTATTTAGTAGGATACGACAAAACCCTTAATTGTCCCTAAAGTATTGTAATCAGTAGGTACTCTGTGTTACGACAAGCCGTTTACAAAAACTATTTCGGAACGTTATTAAAATAACGTAACGTAAGTTGAATAACTATTTCCGTACAGTGAGCTACAGAATCCCTTGATCACCTAAGTGTAATTGAACAAAATAAACTATATTTAACGTTACCGTTACCGATATTAATGCCGTTTAAATTTTGTTAACAGACAAAATTAAAAAGCACCTATTTAACAAAGAAAAAGAGAATGAATGAAAGAAATACATTTATTTATATTACTATTAGAGCTATCGGAATATTTACCATGATTGAGTTGTTTGGGGTTTCCGACATTTCGGCGCTGTTGAGCACCTTGATCACGGAGGAACTGCAATATTGCACTGGCGGTAAGTGGTGAGAAAGTTATATCCTCTGTCGAGTTCTCTTGCTACACGTATCAGCACTACCACTGGTTTCATTTTCACTACAGACTTGAATTCGATCACGTTTACGACACATGAGAAACTCCAAACAATACCTGGTAAATTTTCCGATTGCTCTAATAGTAATGTGAGTGACCATGATAGTTAAATAGGTTTAAATTCTACACAACTTTCTGTAGCCCACTGTAGGTACTTATCTATATTACTGCTATGACTGTATACTAAACACTAATTAACTAGATTTATATAAAGCAGATATATATCCCTTTGGTATTGTTTTCCGTAATCACCCATCTTCCATTCAAAGTCGTGTCTGAAAAACAAAGCAAAGAAATGCTATTATAAGTACAAGTTTTTTTTAAAATAAAATAAGACAAAAAATATAAAATATAAATCTATCTATGTATATTAAAAAATAAAAGTTAAATTCTTTATTTGTAATTATCAAAATATGGTTTGTATGAAAGAAATCAAAAATAGCCAGTTAAAACTATTATACCTACTAAAATGCGTATTGAAGTAACGATTGCGATCGGACTAATAACTAAACACGAAAACATATCCTACCGTTGACATGCTTATAGCATTATAATAACGATATTTTAGTTGACTTAACCATACCGGTACCCACCGAGCAGGCCTTACCATACTCCTACCCTAAACCAGCACGTTCTTTTCGGCCTGGACAATTAGTCTGTTATTTTGTAGACCTTTATTATACGTGTCTAGAGGTAAATAATTCACTACAAGATATTTTTAAGGTTCCATACACAAAGGGTAAGTAAAAACGGACCCCTATTAATAAGATTTCGCTGTCTGCTCGTCTGTTACTAAGCTATATCTCGTGAACTGTAATAAATATAATAAATATTGTACGACAATTTACACAACGCTATCTAGAGACCCAAGGTAAGCATAGTTAAACTAGCTAACAGTGATTGCTAGACAGTTGAAATTTTCAAAGATGGTTATTTCTAGATAATGGCACATCACATAACCCTTCGTGAGCGAGTCTGAATCAAATTTGGCCGGTTTTTAGAGATTGAAAGGTCTTGAGCCTTCGTTATTTTCTAAAAACGGTTTGAATAGTAGTTACGACAATCAATTGTACCAAAAGCATACACAATCATTCTTAAAAACAAAAACATGCAACATATAAACACACCAATAACACTCACCTTTGCATTCACCAAAACCCAGTAGTTAGCACAGATTCACTATAACACGAGGTGCAGTATAATCTATACATATGTAGTTATACATGTAGATATGGATGATAAAGTTACAATATCTATTGCATAACGGTTAAAATTATTGTACATAAGGTATAATAACGTTACAATAACGTTATACTTTTAATTGCATTTAGACTTTAATGTGAGGAGTATAGTAATAGTATTTACTAAAGGTAGGTAGACTTTTTTTTCTTAGAGATACGCTACTAACATAAAAAGCCAAGACGGCTTTTATTAAATTTTGTTATTCTACTTGTGTGCGAATGGTACTTTCAAAATATAGGTTGTGTATAGGTTTTGATATGCTTTTAAAGCCTAAAATTAAATGGCATCATGTAAAGCGAATAAAAAAATTAATAAACTCATTTTAATTTAATTTTGGACTTTATGACTAGGTACACAAAAAAATAAAGTTAGGTAAAGTGATTTACAGAAATGAAACTCATAAAATTCAAATACGCATTTATTTCGAATATCTCACGATATACAGATAAGTACATGGGTAATACAAATACGATAATCATAATAGCTAGCACAGATCAACAAGTTACAAAAGTCTGTACAGATAACATACAGTAAATTTTAAATTATATAATTCCCTGAATTAAGGGTCTAACTCTCCTGAAAGAGCAGCGTTTGAATCTTACCTACGGAAGAAAAATGTCATATTCATTAGAAGGCGAAGGAGGGGCCGCGTGTGCCTTCTCGCAATCATTTCTAATACAAAAGTCTGACCGCTGCTCTTTCAGTGGTGAATGACCCTAATAGTGTAATAGAATCACGGAATATAAACACAAGAAGGAATTGCACTTCAGCCTTACTATGCTCCGTTTGACTTTATTGGTATTTAACTAAAGGTGAACAATTTTGATGTCTTTTAAATAGTTTTTATCTAAAACTCAGTTTAAAAATAAAAGGCGACTAAAATGGAAATCAACCTACTAGTTTTAGCATTAGTTTGTTTAATATGTTTGTGTAAAAAAGATACAACAAGATTGTATAACTTTAGTTAAATACCTAATCGAAGAAAGTATAGTTTTAATATTACCGCAATACTGACTCTCTTACTACCTAGTAAGGAAACTATGTAACTGTGAACAATTTCCTTTTGATTTTACATTTCGTGTATAAAAACGAACAGATCTAATCAATATCTGATATGGAAAGCTTCTGCAATCGATTCTTCAAGTTGGTGTTTTAATATGTCATTCAGAGAAACGCTTTAATTGGACGAAAATAACTATTTATGTAAAGTTGCTTCTAAACGGGCGATGTTTTACTGCAATTAGTGGCTGCAACACTGTGGCCCGGCAACATTGCAACTATTGCAAGCAATACCGGCCAGTATTGCAAGCAATACCGGCAAGTATTGCAGTAATGTCCCGGCCATATAGCCAAACATGTTTTGTGTTGCCACATATGGCCGATGTTGCCGCGATGGGTTGCCGGACGATCGCTAGGCGGTCGATTTTACTGCAATATTGCTCGGCCAGTTCTATTGTTGTTTCAGTCGCTCTCTTTGTTATAGCACAGTCTATCCTTTTCTACGCGAATTGTTAAATAATTTACTATCAAGGCTTATTTCTAGACTTCAATTATCTAAAGATTCACGCCTATATAAGTAAGGTCGAATCCTCAATCTCTTCTTTTTCTGTTTAGTTTTTAATAAAACAATATAAGCTGCTGCAAAATGTGTGATTTCGTCAGCCATTGTTGCCGGTTTTTGTAGCCCGTTTATGAATCTGCATCAAAAGCCATACTATTGCAGACATATTTGCAACACATTACCCAGCCATTGATTGTTCGGCCATCAGTTGCAATGAAATATTTTTGAGATTGCCGGGCAATCAGTTGCCAATAGTGCAGCCACATATTGCAGAAAAACATGGCCCGTTTAGAAGGGCACTAACGATATTACTAGTAACGTTACTAACGTTGTCGCACATCACTAGTGTTTATCCAACAAAGCTTTTGTGTTTAGGCGAGCGTATTTTAAACCGCTTAATCTAGGATGCCTATAAGAAGATACTGTTAGAAGGAGTTGATAAATTACGAAGTGTAGGCAGTTGATAGATTTGCTTAAACAGAGTTCACACACCTCTGTCTACCCCTAAAGGTGCTGATAAACTTGAGCATTCACTTGTAACAGAACATCGAGCATTCGCCGGTTTTAAATTTGTCGAACCGAACAATGAGCCGAGCCAAGCGCAGAGCCAAACAATTCTACGAACATTTACATGGTCTTTCTAGCGAACGCTCTAGTTGAAGCAAATTTACAGTCGTTTTGCAAGCATGCTCGCCAGAATGCTCGCTAGAATGCTCGCCAGAATGCTCGATAGATTGCTCGCTAAAATGTTCTCGTATTTTTCTGTAATGTTACATTCGTAAGAATGCTCATTACAAGTGAATGCTCAAGTTTATCAGCACCTTTAGGGTAGGTATTTACAGGTGTGAAGACTATTTCGGAATTTATACAACTCGAATTAACAGTCTATTTGTATATCTACATAAAAATGACATTATTATTGGAATAAATAAGATCACATCAGATTTCAAAAATAATCCATTTCAGAAGTTATATTATTAAATTCACGGGAATCATACAATTTAAAAGATACTCTATACATGAAACAACAATTAAAATAAAACATATTGAGCTTACGTTACGGTAAATAGTTGATATGAAGCATTTGGGACTTAAAATAAGCTATGATTGATATTATACTTCAGATACATAATATTTACAAAAATGTACGTCTTTTTTTATATTTATTATAGAATATTATGTTATAATATGGTCTGCGAATTTAAACAATATATTTATAACGAGATTCTCACAATGAAATTGCATAATTTTTTACATTTGACAAATGATGAGAACTATCAATTTTATCTTGGTGTTTTGATAAAGTATTCAATTTTCACTGTCACATTGCTCTTTATTTTTAAAATGCTCAGCATTTACACGTTAAAAACGGCTTTACCATATGCCTCAGACAATCTAAATGTTTAAAAATGAATTAAAGTGAGAGCTTGTAACGTATGCTAAGTATGTTTTTGCACTAAAACTACTGAACATAGTGAAATTGCCACATCGGTGGAATTGCTGCAATAGTTTGACGAGATTATTAATATACATTTATTATATTGTGTATAATATTATATAATGAGGTTATAGTACTTACACTCCTTTTGGTTAGGTACTAAAGGGCCAAAATACAAATTCGCGTTGCGTCGCCGCATCGCCAAAATGGGCGGTGCCGCCTGCCAATTCGTATTGAAATTGACAGGCGACACTGCCCATTTTGGCGGTGCGGCGACGCAACCCGAGTTTGTGTTTGGGCTCTAACTAAAGACAAACAATCTTGACAACAGTCCGCGTGGTTCCCAGCAGAGTAGAATTTGAGCCACCCCATCTCTTCCCATGCGGTGACGTACAAGGCGACTAAGGGATAGGGCTCATCAAACATATATACAGCTCACTCAGCTTGAGATGCATGGCTCGAGGCAACAATAGTGCCCGGAATACGGCAATAGGCTCACCCCCTATTACGTACCTTTACTTAAGTACCTAACCAAATGGAGCATAGATTTCTTAAAACGATTTGATATATTGCTGATATTTGTACAATAAAAATATCTTACAATAAAATGGATAAGTGAATCTGACACCATTGTATTAATTCTTTTTTATTTATATGCTCTAAATGAGTGAAAAGTGGACGGATTTCAATTTATCTATTGGTAATTTAAAAAAAGCCTGTCAATTTCTAAAATAGCTAAAAAAAAATTTCTGCCACCATAAAAACAAACACCAAAATAATATCATTGTATCAGCCATATATCATAATGTTTTATATTACTTAATTAAAACTCGAACCAAATACCAAAATACATATATCATAACTTTTCCACCAAAATGAGAATTAATTCTTTGATATATCCTTAATAAATACATTCACTAACGATACTGCCCCCTTAGACAAGTGGCAATTCTAGTGGCAATAGAATGATGAATGTATGGGATTTGACGTATATGACAGTCGTCAACGTATGTCATAACCGTCAAAACGTATTTTCTATATCATATGATACGTATATCAATACGTCAAATCCTTAGAGTATACATTGCTATAGAGCGCGCCTTACACTTGTAAGTTCATACTTATGAACTACTATAAGCTATCACGGGTACGAACAGTACCGAGGCTCCTGGCTCAACCTCAATCAGTAGCAAAACAATACCCGTCCAAATGACTTCGCAAATAATATTTAATTCGATATGTTAAATCAAAATTTTATACAACATCGTATATTTGTAGTAATAATTGTTTTTGTAATACGCAAAATGACGCCATTTTTTGTATTTTGGCTTTAATTTTATCCATGCATATATCAAATCGAACAAAAAACTTCATAACAAACTACATCAATAACAGACTGCATTTATTGATATTTTTGGTAATGCACTATAGGTGCCCTATACTATCGCAAAGTATCTGATAACACTCGGCCAAAGACCTTAGTGATACGCGCGCTCTATATTATAATGTATACTCTAAGGTCAACTCTCATTCATTCATCATTCGATTCAACAATACGCTGGTCAATAAGTTGCCACTTGTCTAGGGGATGCTGATGTTATATTAGCAATTTTTTTATTTACAATATGTTTTTGTATAGTTTGATATAATAGGTAGGTATGCTCGTCTTAAGACATTGACGGCGAAGGAGGATATCCAGAATATATTATGTGGTTTTGATTTTGTAAATAGAATAGGATAGTTACAAAAATCACTTTGTAACAGATAGCTTTAGACAAAAAAAAATACTGAAAGATATTTTATTATTCATTAAATTATAATATAATTTATGTTTTTACATATTTTATTAATTAATATGATCTGAGATTTAATAAGATAAATGAACATGGGTATAAATAATAAAAATAGTAAAAACTGCTACATCTAAATGGACATATTTTGAATATCCTGTGATTAATAATTGAGCGTTTTTCGTAGAATATTTGATATTATTATAATTATATATCTTATCATTATTAGCTAAAAACTTATATGTATGCTACTGGATAAGCTGTTTAAGATAAAAATGGTGAGGAGAAAGGTGTGGGAGCGATATCAATTCGCTCCCAAACACAGATGTGAACACGAAAGTATGTCACGTGCTTAATAAAAAATTACAAATAAATTTAATAAAACATGTTTAAAATAATTTACGCGCCTTAAAAGACTAACAGCTAAACATACCGAAGGGATTGAATTAGCAAAATATAAGTGAGTAAATTTTTCTTTTTCGCTGATTTTTTTTCCGGATTTTTTTTTAGATTTTTTTATTCGTTCCCTCTTTTTTCAGTAAGCAGACTTTGTAGAATACATATAAGTCCTCGTTATTAGCTTTTTTAACTGCCACATTTAGCTATAAGCATTTAAATTCCACAATAACACATGATAATAATAATTTTGTACCATACAGTATAATCATTGATTTTTTTTTAATTGAGGCATGGTAAATTGATAAATAACTAAAAATAAAAATTATTATTAATGGTTTTTACAATTAATGGGTAATTAATTATAACTAAAAATTATAAAAGATTGATCTACTTAAAAATATTATTACAGATACTAATAAAATTTTAGTATCTAAATTTTTAGTAAAGGCTGATTTTAGTTTTAAAGATTAACACTTCAGATCTAATACAATATAATCAGTCTATCAAAAGAGGAAAAAAAAGAAAAATTGGCGGTAAATGAAATAGTTTTTTTTCCTTAGAAATAGTGGCTATGATATAATAGCTAATGGTTACTATTAATATAGTAAAATTAATATATTTTACGTATATATATGCTGCCTAGAATTAATTAAATCAGCTGTTTTGTGTAATTTAGTAAGTGAATTAATTAAAACCAGATAGAGTTAGCTGAAAGAAGAAAAGATGTCTACATTTTAATGCAAAAACATAGTATTTGGTAAATATATGTAGGTAGGTAGGTAATAAACACAAAACTAAACATATTTTGATATTATCCACTATACGAATAGCAACCATTTTAATAATAAAACTTAACTATAAAATATCTGATAATAATATCAAGTATTGAGGCAAGAAGGCAAGTTGCCATAGTAGCTAAAAATACTGAATTGGAAAAAAGTAAAATAATGACCAGAAAACTAAACCGTGGGACCATTATTTGAAATTATAATAGACGTAAATCAATATATCGTTGGCTCTAATTTATCATACATTTTAACATTTACAAGAAAGTAACTTTAATTTAATGATAGTTACTTTTGCAAAATAAAAGTTACTTTTCGAACACCTTTTATCTAGCCAAGTGAAATATGATTGATTTTACATCTATATCATTCATATCAGATACATTTTATCACAATTTAAAGTAAGTAAATATAAAATTAAAATATTTATTAAGGACATTAAAATTTTGCTTTTTTTATCAGAGATTTTTTTTGAAACATTTCTATAGAAAGCCAATAATAAATATCTTAACTTCAATGGCAGTGTATATACTTATCCTAATTATAATATACAGAGTAATATAAGTTTATTGACAACGTTATATAACATTTTTATATAAAATTGATAGGCAACAGTATTATCAAAATTTAAACCAATGAGAATTAATATAACACCAATAATAATCTTACACCAATGACTTCTAGTAAAATAAAAAAATAAAAATCCCGCGACCATGGCTGCAGAAAAATAGCCGAAACGTAGGGATAAATATTATTTATATTTAGTTAAGTTAAAAATTGAAATATGACCATTTTGTAACGAATTCTATATCAATTAAATCGCAATAGAATCCGTCAAAAATGCTTTAAATTCAATAATCGAACAAAAAAAATTGGTATCGATTTAAAACCCCAACTAGAATAGTGTCTGTAGCTGTCATAGAAATAGAGTTACAAAAATGCGCGCTATGCTTATAAAAATTCATTAACTCGTTTAACTAGTCCCTGTCCCATGATACAATTTCTGTCCTAAATAGCTTGTCTGTTGGTCTACATAGAAGTCTATGGTATTAAGTGGTGTTAACATTGACTCTCATTAGATTAATGCATATCAGTAAGAAAACTACTTTTACTTTTTACGGTAATATTTAGTACTGGAGAACAATATGAGGAGGCGCCATTTTGTAGAACTAGCAAAAAGGTCCACATTTATAAAAGAAAATAAAAATATACTAGATTTTTGAATGCGAAAAATGATTAATTATGTACTCAAAACTGTCATATTAAAGCGCTTTCACTTAATCATCACCACTCAATCTTTTACCGCATATCATTACAGCGTTATTTCTTTTATTTCTTGAGATGAAAATTTTCTAAGTAATTAATTATTCATTTATAAGAAAATTTACCTAGCATATTAATTGAATATGTAATAATGAAGTGACATATCTGTTATTCCGTACCTGATATTATGACTTAGTGAACATAGTGCATTTATTATTTTTCGCAAAATTATATTCAATCTAGACCTTGCCTGCCTTTCATATTGAATCTCCAGTGACCCATTCCACAAAACAGGTTAAAGCTCTGAATATACGAAGTCCTGCAACGATTACATTTAAGCTACAACAATTACATACAAATTGGGATACAATATTTAGTTTGTTCGTCTTTTCCTCTATCTAGGCTACTTACAAGATATTCTATTCGATATTATTTGATATAGGTACAATAGGACGTGTTTACAAATCTATTCGGATTTTTTCTTGTTTGAAAAAATAGGACTTTCTTTACTGTTCTCAAAAAAAAAACTTTTTTAAATTTTATGTTGCGATTATTTTTTGTCATTTGTATTAAAAATTGATTCATCTATAACGTACAGTGTGTGTATACTTAGTTCTACGGGTCAATAATTGAATATGAACCTAAAGCATAGGCACTTAATGTTCATATTACGATGAATCTGTCACTAACTTTGGCACAAATATTTATAAAAAGGGCTAAATTTTATCGTGTGTATTAGGAGTGCGTGGATTTACATACATCCTGAGGTCATTAAGGTTATTATGTTATTAACTGATAGGATATATTTGAGAGAGACATTGTACGTCCAAATTAAAAAAAATTGCGATCCTCAAAAATCTGAAAAAAATTGTAAGCATGTCGTGAATAAAATATCTCGTATTACATATTGGTAATAAATATTCCAAAAGCTAGAATAACATTTGAACTTTCGTGATGTTTAGAGAAATTAACATAATCATGATATACATTGCACAATCAACAAATGAGTATACACCTTTTCATATGAAGTCGACTGTATATACCTTGGAACTATTTCTAACCACCTGACCCAATTACAATTCAAAATTACATCATATTTATGTTAATTACAATAAACATAATTGTTTACTTCAAAAGCTGTATAGTTAACGGGTCTCCTCTTCATTTTGTGCGTCTGAGTGTACCTCGTAACTTGATATCATAATTCTTGACGTTTCAGATCTTAAATGTGTGATTTCCACCTGTTTGTAAAAAAATTATAAAAATTACAGACTTGAAAATATTTTAGATAGTAAAAAAGAAACTCAACTTTTTTAGTATCTCGAAAAAAAAAACTATAATTATT
The DNA here is from genome assembly GCA_914767945.1 of Eilema depressum. NCBI lineage: Eukaryota > Metazoa > Arthropoda > Insecta > Lepidoptera > Erebidae > Eilema > Eilema depressum. Next base: position 7,393,008 of record OU612040.1, read on the forward strand.
TGTTCAAAATTAAGGATTATATTTATAGAAAATAAGTACTCTTAAGAACTACTTTAGTACTTTAAATTTTTTATTGAAGAAATCATATTCCCAGAATGTTACGATGTGATTGGGCTAGTACATGCAAATTTAATTATCTAGCAGTTACGAATAGGGTATCAAATATATCAAAAACCTTACAAAATGTTTTCTTTATATGTTATACATAAATATATATAATATATCATTACTTCCCTGTTATTGTTGGTAAAAAAATTATAGCAGTGCCTTCATATAAGCATTAGTATTATTGAAAATCTTAGTGAATTAATTTGTAAAAATACAAATTAAATTACTAAGAACGTTCAGAATTTCGTAATTTGTCAAAAAATTGTGACTTTTCTCAGGTTAAAAACCTGAGAAAAGTTTTTTAACCAACGAAACAAAAGTTTTTTAACAGGTTTTTAACCTGAGAAAAGTCAAATATAAATGCACCACGTAAATTTCTTTAAATGGTTCAAATTACTTAATTATTACCATACAATATAAAATTCTTACCTTGACAAGCACTGTAAGTATTCCATCTCAAACTAAATTAATATTTCCTTCAAGTCAGAAGAGAAGTAAGCATAAGCATGATTTCTACTAGTTTAGTAGTTTTTACGATGATAGTAACTTCAATGGAAGAAACTATAACAGGCAATCTAATAGCTTTCCCATTTTATTTTGAGGTGTGATCAAAAACCTAAACCTAATTATTTCAAAAACTTTATCATGCTTTTTTTAAGTTTTTTGTTATAAAGGATTTTTTGTTATAATTATTTTTGTAATGAGTGGGTCTGGTCGACTTTTTGCGTAATGCCCTCTTTAATCTCTTTTTTTTTGTACTAAAAATGCAATGTTAAAGAATCAAAAACCAAAACTGAAAGGGTCACAAAATACGAATCGGCCATTTTTTTTTTTCAAATGTTTATTCTACATGTCGGTCGTTTTAAATAGTTAACAACAACAAAATATACATTATTGATATAATAGTAACAACGACGAAACGTAACAGTTTATACACACCAGGTTACGATTTTATAAGGGTGACCAATAGCAATATTTTTATCAGTAATGGTAGTTTTTAGTAGTTTTTTTTAAATACTCGAATAACTTTAACTAGTAATTATTTTGCGATTTTCAAACATAAAAAGACATTGTATACACGTAGGATTAAATAATAGTTTCACAATTTTTTATTAGTAATACCGTAATTACTTATTAATCCGCCCACTAATCTACTTGGGACTACTTTTATTATTTTCGATGAACACATTTAGTAATTTTAATAATTTGGTCACCACTTACAAAAAAGGGTTTTAACTTAGTTTTTGATCTGTAAGTACTTTCACAATATCTCAAAGAATAGCAGAAATATGTTTTTTTTTACTATTGTCGTAGTAATTGTTGCCATAACAATTTTTTTCTTTTACAATTTTTGCTATACGTAATTAAAATTGTGTTGTTTTTTTTTAGTAAAAATACTTACAGATCCCTATATATTAATGAATAATATTACACTCACATGAAAATGGATTACAAGATATGTATTTCAAAAGCACATAGCGATTGCTTTTGTTAATGACAACCTTCAATTTTTATTAGCATTTACAAAATACAGGCTAAATATGTAGATTTTTCGACTCAGCATTGGTTACATTAGATTTCGTAGGAAATATGTGTAAGGAAGTTTTTAATCTGTACTATAGCAAATTAATATGACTGATTTAGAACGAAGTTAAATTTGAATTTAAAAAAAAGACGTATGATTTTATGTTCTTTATTATCCTGGCAATTTGGACGATTTGACTTTTTTGATGATAGCATCTAATCATATTGTGTTTTTTTTTAACTTGGTGCTTATTACAGGGTGTGTAGTAACCTGAATGAAGACATAATTTCATCATAACACCCTGTATATTAGACTAACTCCACTAAGGTGATTTAGATCAGTCGTTTGCTGAATATGATTTTATTGATGAAGTCAGTCGAAACCCTTACTTTAGGACTTATTTAATAGCCTACACAGATTTTATTTATGACAAATAAATGAAATGATTCCAATTCAATCTGTTCCATTAATAAAATATTTTGAATTTATAAATTAAACGGTCTTATAATTTCTAAAATATAAGTCCCAAAATACAAAAAAAAATTACTTACTACACAATCGCTAAAGTTACATAGTCTAAACATTTTTTGTTTAAAAAAATGGGTCCGTTATTTTTGGCAATTTTAAATATTTCGAAAACTGCATACAACATTCATTAACTAGCGTTTCATTTTACAATATTTTTTTCAACAAGACAATGGCAACACTTAGTTTAAAAAGTTTCACCAGCTTAGAATCACGACTATATAATTTATTGCTAAGTTTTTTTTTATAAAAAAGTCCTTTCCACGTAAAAGTATTACTTTCGCATTCCTCATAATGGAAGCACCCAATAATTGTGATTTTTACTAACATACTGAGATTGCCATGACAAAAAATGATCCTAATAAGCTAGCGTCGCAAAAACAGATCTCAAGCGGTATAAGATACTATTGATATATTTCTGATCACTTGTAATCCTTTTCTACTCTTTCTTTTAAATGCAACTATAACCCACCATGGAAGCAGCGTCCAAAGGAAAATGGGCATTCATTAATATGGCTTATGCGCTAAGGGAGGCTGCACACCAGAGCAACAAGCAGCAAGCTTACATACAGTACAGGCTGTTTGCTTTTAGCTTCTCAACATATACAGTGCGCACAAGAAGTAAAAACGATGTGAACACAACAATACTAAGCAGCATTTGCTGTTGCAGCAAGCTTGCTGTTTGCTGCTTTGGTGTGAAGCCAGATAAATTATGCAGTTTTGTAATAGTGCAGAGGGCTTAAAACGTGAATCGGTCGAATGAGAAAGAGAGGGAGTTATAGGGCGCATAGCTCTATCCCGTTTATTCGCTCGAATGATTGAGTTTTAACACATCATAGACCCTCCGATTATTGAAGTAGGCGTTTGCGTGAGGCTTAGCCACGGAATATGAAATTAAATTATGGAAACGAATGCTGCCATGCTGTCACATATTATGACCAATCATATCAGCAGTGACATATTTTGTAGTTAGTTGTTTATAGTTTTTTCAATACAAAAAACTTACATTAAATGTAGGTAATATGTGTTATGAACTATTACCGCCTAATTTCCTATTCCGTGGATATAGAAATTGTTGCCAAGATAAATTTCCAAAAAAACTACTATTTTTGTGAATTTTTGAACATTATCAAAGCTAGCAACAAAGTCGAAAATGTATGTTCGTATGATAATGAATGGCAAAAGAGCAAGTGTTAACGATGTTCTCAATAAAAGAAAGATATATTCCTTTTAGGTTAGGTTTACCTTTAGTTAAGTACCTAACCAAATGGAGTGTAAACTTGTATACTTTATGAACCATTTTGCCTTTCATTTCATGTGTATAAGCTGTAGCGTGTAAAATGCTTGTCAATCGTGTTATTATCAAGATTTCCCACAAAAAAGTAGTTAATACTACAAATACTTACCAGTGCGTATTGGTTAGTAATATTAATAAGGAGACAGTTGATAAAAAAATACCAAAATTATATTATTTACTTCTGTACAATCGGACAAGATTAGTTAAATGAACTTTTGATGCAATTAAAATAATATTTCGTTATAAAAGTACTACTATTATAGTAATAAATTATCGCAACTGGCAATACTAACTATAACTTAGAACTAGACTTTAGACAAACATAGGCATTTTACTATGTTTGTAACGTGCCGTTGTAATGTGTGCCGCGCAAGTATATTATTTGCTAACGTGCCGGTAAAACATCTGCTGTACAATTTCTAAGATAAAAGTTATATTTTAAGTTCAAATATAATCATTTGTATTTAAACTATCACAATCACTATTACAAATATCGAAATATTAATACCATGGATTGTTTCGAGTATCCGATATTTCATTGTTGTTGCAAGCGCCACGATCACGGAACTCAAAAACATTTCTAATATAATAATAATATGGATCATAAATAATTGTGCTTTTGTATCAAATATGCCCAATACAACAACTCAAAAGTAATCGAATGCTATAATAATTTGTGTTTTTGTATCAACTGTCTCCAATACAACGACTCAAATAGTTAGGAATACAATGACTCACCACTTCCGTGGTGAGGCAATTGATGGTGGTTGGCGGGGCGCGCGCAGGAGGCGGCGGGGGACGCGGTGACCGACGCCCATCGATCGGAGTTGCACCACGGGCTGGCGTTATCGGGTAGCCTAGAAATTAACATAGACGAATGAAAAAGTCATCCTGGAGACCTAAAAAGTCCAACAACTTGTCTAGCTGCAATGTTTCGATATCGCCCAATCGCCATTGAGCTGTGGACTGTGGAGTTCAGATGGCAGTCGCTTCACGGAAAATATCAAAGTCCAGCCAAATCCGCAGTTAGACTGATAAAGCGGACCCAAGACTTCGAGGTGATAGCTTCGGATGCGACTGGGATTAACGCTAGGATCAAGCAGAGAATGAAAATGTCATACTAATGATTCCTATGGGTTCGTTTTGTGGTTACTTGTGGAGGTACAATGCAAAATAAGCCCGGCAGTACAAGCCGGCGAGTTGGGCAGCCGCGGCTTTGTGGAGACCATAAAACATCTGTACACGAGGATTTTAGCTATCCAGGACAGAGCTAAAGGAAATAATACCTGGAGGTTTTTAGAAATAGATCTGCACTGATATAACACTTAAGGTGCACACAGCCACGCACTCACACACGCCTCGCACATGCGCGCGTATGCACACACACCCTCACACAATCCAATCTTTCATTCATAGAAAAAGAAGAAACCTCACACCCCATTTCTCTTACCTAATTCATGCAACACAATATCTAAGACCTAGTAAAGCATGCAATATCGGATAAATAAAAATAAACCATCGCGTCGTGGCTCTGCCTGAAAACCAGTTCCAATAGATTTTAACCTTAAAACTACTTAATAGATACATCCCTCGTCCATGCTAAAGTGGGTAGTGACAGGCATTATACGATGTAATATAAAGTGTATTGTATTGCTCTATATTCGTCCAGTCAATACAGGGAAACCTGAACTTAGATTGTGCTAATTATTAACCTCAGTCATACCACTAACACTGTAAATATAGCATTTAACTTTAGACTTGATTGGTATAGACTTAAAATTCAAAATGAAATGAAATTACTTACATTTTCTTTCATTCACTTTACAAGATGCCATTCAATTTTAGACTTTAACAGTGATTAAATAGATGAGCTTACCTTGTTCACTACTACTGGACTCGGTGAAGCTGGGAGTGCCCTCAGTCCACGTGGGCGTTGAGCCCTCCACTGACGCAGGCGGCGTCCAACATACGCTGCAATTTCGCCAATTACTATTAGTGCTTAAAAGTTCTCCTTTTTTTTCTGATGCTACTAATTTTGGGGCTTTGTCTGCCCCAGGAGAGCTATGACCCTGACCAAGATTTTTGTCTCCCGTAGGAGAACCAACGCGGGAGATATAACCCCATCCTCTATTTTACAGCGTCCGCTGTCTTATGCTGTTGTTTAGGAGCAAATCGTATGTATTTCCGTACTATGCACGACATTATTTATTCGTAATTCGCACAATACGGACAGTTATTATACAACATATTTATATATGTTATAACAAACAGATATGTTATAACTTTAATAACATATCCGTTTGTCTATCTGCCTATTGTCGATTGGAAATTTTAACAGATCAAATATTAAGTTTCAGAATGATAAATATAATAGCAGTATTTTTTTTATATAACTTTTATTAGCCTTATCTTAAAGGCATAAAAAAAGAATCGCTTGCTTTTGATGATTGAAAGACAAGACAACAATGTTCTCGTAATAACCAAAATAAGCTAAAAATAAAACAGAAGACACACTCTGAAGCAAAAAGCCTCGGGAAAAAAAATTGTCAACAGTACCTGGCATCATTACTGCGTGCGCTGCTCAACGCAGCTGGAGTCAACGCTAATGATGACGCAGATGACGTAGTCATCACGCTAGCAGCACTAGACGCCCCTCGACGTCTACCAGACGCACTTGATGACGTCGTAGATGAAGAATTCGTACGGGAGGTTCTCGGAGGAGGTGCTTCTTCAAACGGCGGAGGCGGTGTCGAACAACAGGATAACGGCGCGCCCGCTGAAGTTGAACTAGCGTTACTACATGGTCTAGCCAGGGTTAGGAAAGATCTAGATGCTACGGTAATATATTTGGAAGTTTCTAGAATAATCTACGAAGAAAAATGTGAAGTTCTAACTTCGTTCTAGTCTAGTGCTACGTAGCTCTAGTGTAAAAAAACTGGCAGGCAATGGTATTATCAACAAAAATTGGGGCGTTCTAAATAAATCAGATTTCGATACAGGCATGTTAAAACTTTATTTGGTTAAATTAAAAACTTTCGCAATTTAAATATCTGTCTTTGATATTCCTCCTAGACCAGTGGCAATTCTTGGCCGACGTATGTTGAATAGAATGACGAATGTATGAGATTCGTTGTTTATGGCGAATGTATGGGATTTGACGTATATGACATTCATCCCATGACGTTTATCCGATCATCGTATCGTACGACTGTCAGCGTCAACGTATGTCACTTCAAATCCCATACATTCGTCATTGTATTCAACAATACGCCAGCCAACGAATTGCCATTTGTCTAGTGGTGCTTATATCAAAAAGAGTAGACTTATTTTTTTGTTTGTACGCGCGACTGGCGCACGCACAGATCAGTGAATGACCTTTATGTACCGCAGAAGAATTAGATAGATATAATTACTGGTAGATTCGAGATACAATAAAATAAGATATAAAGGTTAGCTTATATTCTAAGATATATTATATCTCTATCGTTCTATTTAGCAACAAAATACAAGACAAAATATAAACTTATCGATCTACTACATATATCTATAGTAAGGGATGCAAAACTTAAGGAATCATTAGCTGTTACGTATCGACGACTGAAAGGCAAAAAGATTCAAGAAGATATCTGACCAGACAGGAAAATCACGCTCCGGTAAAATATTATGATGTCTTTTGGAATCATTTCTCTTTGAAAAATCGATGGCGCTTGCACCCTTTGGCTTTCAGCTATCGCAATAAAAACGACCGAGCAAAAAAGCATTTCTAAATACAAAATGGCAGTTGTCTAGGTTCACAACACATTCTAAAACACTACATGCTATTACTAAGTAAACAATTAAGGCTTTTAGCTCCGTGAAAAAATAATTTCATCATCCCTAATTCTAATCCTCTTTTTGCATCAAAACGTTTTACAATTTGGCAATATAATTTAAATTTTGGCGGTTATATTGTCGGCCATATTGTTTATAACATTTCTTCCACATCTATCTTCATTTTAATAATCCTTTTCTTTTCAGATCTCTTTTTGAAACTGCCTTTCTTTTTCTGTCTAGGTATTTTGTTAGGTGTTTTAGTCAAAGGCGTTTCAGAAAACTGTCTTATTTTCTCGTGAACATTACCGCTTATAGCTTTAGAGACGATTGGGTTTACGCTGGTCGTTGTTAGTGAGTAATATTTTTTTTCAACGGATGTTAAACTACCGTGAGTATAAGCTATTGGTTCGAACAATTTTTTAGTTTCTTTGACTGTTACTTTAGAATCAATTTGCTTATCGGAAATTTTACTATCTTGAGATGAAGAGAATGAGCTTCGCCTTGAGCTATCAGAATCCGTTTGAGCCTGCAGGATGTGTTTTTGAAACATATCTATTTTAGTTTTGGCTTTCTTGTGGCATATAACTTCATCTTTAGTCATGCCACGAGTCATGCTATAGCTACGAATTTCAACCTTCGGTTTAGGCTTTGTCTCTTGTACACGACTTCTATCTCGTTTGGATTGATTGAAGTTCAATTTTTTGGTAATTCCAGATATTATACCAGGTTTGGAAACATTTTTCTCAAATTTTGTCTCGATATGAACTTTTTCAACTGGACCAACCTTTGGCGTATTGGTATGTGTTATCTTTTTAAGAGATTTTGCAGCAAATATTAGATCTGAGGACTTAACGTTATGTACACTAACTTTCTCTTTGGAAGGGTCCAAATGTGTTGGTGACTTTCGGGAAAGTTTATCTCCAATGTGTGTTACAACATCTTTTACGAATTGCGATGGACTTTTAGATTGTCTTTCTATAACTTCTTCTTTAGGTTCATTAACTTCGTGTATTACAATTCTCTCTTCGCTGCTCGATGCAGTCAGTGATGTATCGTCATAATCTCCAGTATCTAAATGCTTTATAAGAGCTTTATCCAGATTAAATTTGGCCATCATATTTGTCTGAGCTATCAAAGCTTTACCAGGATGTGATCTCTCTGTAATACTGTCTGCTTCTTCAACATATTCAAGAAAAGAATTGGAAGCTGCCAGTTGTGTTATTTTAACTGAACTCTCTGATACAGATGGTGGGATGCGACATGCAATTGGTTCTTTGAAAATAAAATCATGCCCGTAAAACCAGAAATCGTCATCACTGCTCGTGATTGGCGTTTGTGGAGGTATATCACTCACAGATATGCTTAAGTTTGGATAATCACCTTTCGTGTCGATGCTAGATGCTAGCGAGTTGCCTCCTCCTCTTTTAGCTTTTGGGGACCCTCGGGGAGGAACCGGTGGAGGGACTCTCTGCTTTTGGGATCCTTTCAACACTGCTGGGAATGCAATGTCAGGTTCGGAGGCTGCTGACGTCGACTTAGCCGAAGACATTGTAACTTTGGCGGCCGTAGATACCGGAGAGGTGACTGACGTCGGCGTTATATGCGCTGTCACGTCCGACAAAGAAACTGGTGATTGACAAAAACGCTCAAAATTTTGTATAGATTTATTAAATATCAATTAAAATATACAATTAAAAATATATATTTAACGAAAATTTGGCACATTAGAAAAAAATGTTATAACAATAAAATGTTTAAAAGATTAGTTTTTTTTTTTTTTTTCAAAATGGAAGCGTAGTTACAGACGGTACGTTACATGTCCAAAATGGCATGTTTATATTTATATTTTTTAGATGGAGCTTGACCGTTTAAGGTATCATATTTTTTATTGGTGCATCAAGTTAATGACATTCGAGATTATAAAAAAATAAATTAAGCATGCAGTTTTAGGGAGTATATTAAAATAAAAGCGAAGTTGATGGTATACCCAATAAGAAAGAGTTCCAATAGGTCAGCGCAGCGTGAAAAGGAGAGACAACATGATCATAAGTTTGTTTATTTACTTCTGTCCATCTATAAGTTTGGTACACAACATTAAAGAGGAAACTTGGTTATATTGGTTTTCTCATTCTCTCCTTAATGAAAACAGATGTATACCGATATACCAAAGACCTAGTATAAACGCTTTGAAAAGGCGCACTGAACGTTGCCAACTTGGCCTGTGGATATTTTTTTTAATGGTATCGTTGCGTAAAGTTCATTTCAAACCAGATGAAAAAATACTCGAGTAGTTTTTAACCTAATTAAAGATCAACCTTATCAGGTTAGACAATAGCGCGTTGTTGATTACTATTGTAAGCTTTGTCTTAATGGTTTTCTTTATATAAGGCTGACAGTTAATTACCACTTAAAAAGAACTCAAACATTTTTCCGCCTAATCTGAATCCGCCCTATGTCCACCATTTGACAGGTGTGCGTGACGTTTCAATTCAGAGCAGTTCATCGATAACTATCTCACTTTAACATTTGCATGTGCGCATAAGTGTGAATAGAGACTTATGCATGTATTCTATTTCAACTTATAATTCGTCTACGTTTAATACTAGGTCTTTGTGTACACTATTAATGTGACAATGTTTTTTTTTTACGATTTAGAGCCAAAAAGCGCGGCGTTTTGGGTCTAATTTACAAAGCAAAAAGCGTAGCAAGGGATTCATTTTTATTTATTTTTTTGGCCTCTTTTTTTCCCTTCCTATTGTGGTAGGGTTGTGAAGATGATATTAATGTGGACGACAAGAAAAGCAGAAGCAACAATGACGCCTCCCGTTACTATAAAAGCTCTGTTATTGACAAAATCGCATCAGTGGGCATATAACCTTATTGAAATTAGAATCTATACTATTATATAATTGTAAAGTGGTCGTGTCTGTACATTGGAGATATTTAAAAAAAAATACTTGGGTTATGTTATGTTAACGATACTGAACACGAAAATATTTTTTTTGAATTTCCTGTCTGTTTGTCTGTTTGTCTGTTTGTCCGCGATGGACGCAAAAACTACTAGACGGATTTTGATGCGGTTTTTTTTGTTAGAAAGGGCTTGCTGAGACTTAAAATCTTACGTTTGTTTGATCGCAATCGGTTGAGCAGAACCGGAGATATGAGCAAAGGTCGCGTTAACCGAGATGCACGCGGGCGGAGCCGCGGGCGGAAGGCTAGTAGAATATATTACGCAAAGGTAGGTTTAAAGGGCGCCACTAGCACTACTCGAACCCGATATATCCATTTTTATATTTTGAAGGTTGTTTCGATTACATGGTATGAGTCATGAATTACTATGTAGTAACCTGAATTACATATTACTAGTAACGTAAAACGCCTCTTACCAGTAAGTTTAGTTTGAGGGTATAATGAAATTTCATTGTACCCACAAGGTAAGCTGAAAATTATGCTACATTTAAAAAAGGTACGCTATTCATATACGGATAGGTGTCAAAATTCATTACTCATTTATCTGGTCTCCGTCCCGTTCCAAATTCAAATCCCGCCTCAACCAGGAACCGTTATTGAAATAAAAAAAACTAATCCAATAAGGTTATATTTATTTTTAATTAAGCGATTTTGCATCACAAAACAAGTTTTTGAAAATATTTGGTTTTTATTATTCAAAGCAGCAAAACCAATTGAATAATAAGCTTTTTTCGAGTTATGAACAATGAGAAGCTGAACAGGTATTTCGATTTTTATCAAAATGTAATTAATTTTATATTAAGTTATATTCATTTTATAGTGTATTCCTTGCTACACTTTCATTTATATTTAAACTACACATTTATTATTTTATTTATTCATTGATTCAGATTGGAAAAATTCAACATTTAGGACCCCAATTCTGCTAATTGTAAAAAAATTCCATTTGTATTTAGACTGTATTGCTATAGACTTAAAGTTCCAAATTTAATAAAAAAGAAGTCATTACAAATTTTCATTTCCTCCACAAGATGCCTTCTAATTTGTGACTTTAAAAGCCTAGAAATAAAGTCTAAAATTGAATGGCATTTTTTTGCTGTGTCTGGGTATGACAGTGGTAGACAATTAGCAAAATTGGGGTCTAGGATGAGACTCAAACCCGTGACTGGCCCCTTTTAGGAGAAATACTCTGAACAACTGGCGATGGCGCCCCCACCGGGTCCAGGTAAAAGGGGTAGGCCCAAGAAGTCCTCGCTTGATATCATGGAGGGTGACATACGTGCGAATGATCTCACTACTATGGACGCCCAAGATCGTGCGAAGTGGAGGAAGAAGAGCCGGAAGGGGGACCCTGAGCTCCGAGGTTATCTTGGCCACGGATGCATTTAGGAAAATGCGTCTATATCAGTATTTTCCCTGTAAAGAACTGGTCGTGGGTTCTAGTCCCGTTTTAGATGTTGACTTTTTCCGATCTATAGGGAACTTAGAATATTAATTGGTTTGAAATTTAATTACTTACTTAGTATTTTATGCTTTTATATGTTTATTTGATAGGTTTATGCTTCCAATATAATTTATAATTATGGTTTTATTACAATTTAAAATACATATTTGTAAAATTTAATATAGTCTTAAATTGAGCCCTAAACGACGTATCGTAAGTCACATAAAATTATTTTATAACCAATGACTTCTATTTGCTCTGCTGACAATTATGTCGAGACACAATTTTTGTTCTAAATAGCTCGTCTAGTACAAATAGAAGTCATTATTTATAACAAGGTTTATAGAGGTATTATAACAATCGATTAGAGGTTATAATATATTTATTTATCACACAATATGTATATACAATTAGTAGTCGTATATACAACACAATACGACATTCACCCTCACCTGCTTTCATGTTGGCGATCCCACTCGAACTGGCGGCTCCTATCCGTTAGATAGCGTGAAAATATTTTATTGGACCAATCAGAAAAATTTTATAGCTTTTTGTTAATATTAGTAACCGAAATTCCTATGTAATAGTTCCCCTAACCTCTCCAGCTAAGCCAAATTGTTTTTGTTAGGTGTGGGTTCGAATCCCAGAGCTTTCGATCGTAATGCCAACTACTTAACCACTAAACTACCGAGTTGAATGTTACTGGATACTAATTGACTTTACTTAGAGGACTGCACTTGCACTTTGTTAAGGCGCGTACAGATTATGTAACATGTTGTATAACTTGTGTTTTATAACACGTCAACATTATCTAACATTGTTTTATAACTTTGCAACATTGTACTAACTTCAGTGTCTACATTACTGAAACATGTTATATAACATTATTTTATAACATGTTATGCTATATAATTTGTACGCACCTTTAAACATGATGACCAGCCACGTCGCGTTTTTGGGCGTGATTGGACACAATATGTGAAGTTTGACCAATCACGTCACTATTTAGGACCTGATTAGTCATAATTGTGAAAGTATAAAAAATCACTATTTTGGGACGTGATTGGTTATAATAAATATATGACATGTTATGAAAGTAAATAAAACAGTTGGATCAGCTAACAAAATTTCATTTATTATCGTAATATATACATAAAAAATTTGGTCAACCAGCTAAAGCATTTAACAATACACTTAACAGTCTAGCACACAGTACGTAAATAACGTACATTACATATTAATGGACATTTTACAAAACTTGCGTGAACGATTGTATGAATCACCTATTGATAAAACACTTGTACTTTTCCACGATATTTATTATTGAACTAACCGGTTTCGCCTTACGGCATTCTCAAAGGTTTACATTGACGGTTATGAACATTTCGTATTGTATGAATCCTACTAATATTATAAATATGAAAATTTATAAAGTTCCTTGGATGATTGTTATTGAATCATGTTTAAAACGCTGAATGAAATGAAGGAATAGATTTATAGTCTGGAACTACACATTACTACTGCCCTTCTGTGTCCCATTTCCATTATATCACGACTGCTATAGAAGATATTCGTATGACAAGCGGGATCGGCTGCTTACCATGCTCTGTATGGTATGGTAACACTCAGACTAATGCAAATAGACATATTCATGCTTACAAATGTTTGCACAGAGCGGGAATCGAACCCGCGCGCCTCGCATATCAATCGAATGTTCTACCGTCACGGCACAGAGGCTTGGCTAGTTCCCTGAGATATGGAATGAGATCGAAAAAATAATAGCAAATATTATGTTGCATAAACTTTGTAATTATTCACCGAATCATAAAATCGCTCACAAAAGTTCTGTCATCACCAGTGGTCGGAATTAGGTAGAGTGATTCATGTACTTGCACTGATTTTTAATAATGTGGATATGCCTCGAATCCCAAGATTAATGTTAAAGAGCAGAAAAAATGCCGTGATTTATTAATTTAGTTATTTATCGGTATTTGTAACACATGGTCCCAACTGTGCAACAATGCATTTAAAACATTTTTTGAAAAGAAATGTGTTGCAATTGCAAAAATATTAAACCACCTAGTGAATCCTTGTTGAGAGAAGGTTAGGAAAAAATGGCAAATTAGGAAACAAACCCAAAAGGGCTCTCCACACTGGTCCGTGCCGTGACCGGAACGTGGCCGACTAAGGGTGCGGCCACACGGCGCGGTGCGGCTCCGGCACGGCGCCTGGGCGGGGCCGCAACGGCTTTCTACATACAAAAAGGGGGGGTATGCCACGCGACCGCAGGCGCACCGCATGCGCACCGGACTTAGGAATGAGACAGGCGGGGCGGGGAGGGTTGCAAGCAGTGCGGCGCCGCTGCGGCACCGCTCAGTTTTTTGTACGGTATAAAGAAAAGTGCACGCTCGTGGATTCTATTTAATTACGTATATACCTACCTCTCACCAATGATTAAAAAAATGAGTACCGAGCTGTTTCCGATCCATTGTTTATTTTAGACTGTCGTCAACTGGGAACTGGGAGTACAACCCTACCCTGTTGCGGTACCGCACCGGCGCCGTGGCAGCGACGTAAAAACGTTGCGACGCGACGCCGCACCGCCCGTGTGGCCGCTAGTGCGGTGCGGCGTAATAGGGTGTGGTGCGGTGCCGCGCCGTGTGGCCGCACTCTAAGCATCCGTGCGCCGTCGGAGCCTTTCTGTTTACAAACGTCAGTGACGTGACAGTGCCGTGGACACAAAACATATGTACTTCATTTGTTTTTACTAAGATTTAATTAATCACATGTACATAATCGTCTATATCTCTTATGTACATAGTCGATAAAGTAAAAAATAGCTAGCACCTATTTCTTGCGACGGTCTCCAGCTATGAATACAAGAAACAAGTAGTGCAATCGATTTTCGACCTTATTGACATCACAAAGTATCGAGTTTTTTTCTTAATTCTTGATCAGCGTCATCGCGGAGTGCGAAAAAACATGTTGCCAATAAAATGTCATTAAGGTCGAAAGTCGCTTGCACGGTTTTCCGCAGTGTCTGTGTGAAGATCAATACAAAAATATGTACTTCATTTGTTTTTACAAAGATTTTATTCATTTTATGTACATTAGTCATCTATATATCTCTTATGTAGATTGTTAATAAGGTCCAAAATAGCTTGCATCTATTTCTTAGAAAAGAAAAATAAGAAAAGAAATGTGTGATCGAGTTTATAGAAAACTTTCCACCCGCAGCTCCGCCTGTGTTGTGTGTTAACGCCACCAAAAATATATTTCTAAACTGACGGACTTGTTGTATAAGCCATAACGATCTAAGGTCCACTAACACTGCAACGCTTAAATCAAAATATTACTAGGGACCTATATCAAAGGAAAAGGGCATACGATTTATTTTTTTCTTTTTGGAGGTATTGTTTTGTGTCGAGTTCCTTAAATTTTGTATTATTAAATTTATTTGTATACGAGTATACTTATCTACTTTAAGTTTTTTTAACCGTCGTGGGTGTTTTTAGTTCTTTTTTATTTTATACTTTAATGAGAGAGTATACATTATGTTTGCTGCAGCGCCACCTGGTGAGTTGTTGCTATAAAACCTATCTCAGAATATTTTGTAATCGAACCCGAACCCATAACTGAAAACTGCATCAAAATCGGACTAGTTTTGGTGAAAAATGGCTATATTATTTTGCTCAAAAAATGTTTGCTGCAGCGCCCCCTGGTGAATTGTCACCATAACACCTATCTTAGAACATGCACCAATCGAACCCGAACCCATATCTGAAAACTGCATCAAAATCGGACGGCCACACGGGTTTGTCCGTCAGAACACTCGGGAAGATCCACATTAATATCAACATTTCGTCGCTAGTACATAAATCACTCTACCTAATTCCGACCACTGGTCATCACTCATATCCAATTAAAAAATATTTAATCTCGATTTATTGTGAAATGTCTACAAAAATGTATATTAAATTAAATACTGTGATATAATCGCTTAAATAAGTAGTATTGTCTTTATTTATTAAACATTCAGATGGCTGTGAATTTAATAATATGAAAATAATAAATTTAATACTTATATTCGTCAGAAATATGTGAATTTACACTGTTATTATTAGATCGGCAAAGTATTACATAAGTGTTTTATGGCAATAAATAATAATAAATATTATTATTATTAATAAATCAGTCGGAAAACTTTGTGATATCGTTTATTTAGTATTTTATTATTATATCTCCGTTTAAATAAGAACTCGATAATAGTTCAATGAACTAGAAACATTCCACCGCTATCAATTAACAAACACCCATTTAAAACAATTGTATTATTCATTTAACACATTTAACATAACCAATAAATTATATCATAGACTTATTAGTCTGACTTAGACTAGTCTAACTTAGGATGCTTATATAAAGAAACGGGTTACCGATATCAGCTAGCTGCCCCGACAAGTTTCCATAGCAACACAAATGACGTTCTAACACCACATATTGTAAAAAACAAACGCAACGCATTCGCGCCCTTATGTGTAAAAACACAAGGGCGAGAATCCTTTATGATGGTTTTTTTTGACTAACGACGAATTGACATGATGGCAACCGATAGCCAATACCGGTTACCTGTTTTATTATATAAACACCCATAGACTAGTCTAATTTAGATTTATTAGTCTATGATATCATCTAGTGGATGTTATGTGGCCGTGCGCATTATTGTCTATTTAATTAATTAATATAATAAAAATATATAAAGATATACACAATTACAAAAAAATATATAATTAGACGGAGTATATGAACACCACAAGTGTTCACTTTTTTCAAAATGCGAAACATAGATTCCTTTTTAAAAATCCTATCCATAAATTCCCCAATTTGTATTGTGTGCAATTTATAATATAATTATATAATAATATATTATAATAATTGACTGTGTAATTAACAAAAACAACTACTAGAATCTACTTCGAACCTGGTAAAAGAACCATTCGCACACTCATAGAAATACTGTATCTTCACATGATATTGTAACATTTACACTGGTAGGTAACCGAAGGACTAAACTTTGACAAGTATGGCCAAATATTCTCAGCCTTTAGTCAAATAATATATATTTGACAATCGTACTGTAAAAATTTAAATGCAGTAGATATAGTTAAAATTTAAATAGACAGCGCAATCAGTAATTTTTTTCTAAAATAACTAGGTATCAAATGACTTAGTCAATTAATTGGTTATTGAAGTAACTATTTTCTCAAATAACTAGTTATTGAAGTAACGATTTTCTCAAATAATTAGTTATTAAAGTAACTATTTTCTCAAAAATCTAGTTTTGAAGTAACTTTTTCTAAAATAACTTGTTTTAAATCGTTTGTTAAGTAACTATTTGTTCAAATAAATAGTTATTGAAATATTTATCTTTTCAAATAGCTAGTTATTCAATTGACTAACTAGTTATATAGGCAACAAAATGATCGTACTGTCTATTTAAATTGTTGTAAATAGTATCTGCTGCACTAATAACGTTTAATAATAAATTGTTGTTTAGTATATTCATCTTGATAAGTTGATTTTAATACGGTTATAATATTACACCACACTTGTGTACCATATTCCATACTTCGATAACTTGACAAGTATCAAATACATACGAATTTAAATATATTCATATTTGTACCTTGTGCAAGAATATATATTATACTGACTTAGTACTTGAATATATTAAAAATCTACTTGTCAGTATTTATTGTTTTACAAGGCACTTGTTTACACACCAATATTATAAAAAAAGTTTGTTTAGACTATTTGTGACACGGACTTTGGTAACCCTGGCAATTTTGGTAGAATTATTTTTCTTGCCAGTTGTGAAAAATAAAATTTAAATTTTTTGTTCTTTTCTAGCTCAGCTTACAGTTCTAATTCATAACTCTCAATCAATAAATATTAAATAGTTAATATTTGTCAAGTTAAACTTTAGGCTACACACATATAAGCTACTACAATATTTCAGCTAAATACGTATGAAGCCTAATTTTCAGAATGTCTTACAAGACAAACTAATCGCATTTTATATCTATTAATTTATATTCATTCCACTATCGAAGTTTCACAAAGAATTTATATCGATAAAACAATCGATCGACAAACAATTTAATCGATCGATAGCGATAAAACTCCTATCACACTACATGCTATTCTCAATCGGCCGGTGGCACAATTATAATCGTACTGCCACTATTTTTTCCTGAATACACTTCAGCTTTTTCTAAACTCTTGACGTAAACCACTTCTTTGATAAACGTCTCTGATTCTGAGTCTGTCATGTGCTCGTTTCCATTCAATTGGACTACTGATACATGTTCCTTGACTTGTACACTTCGATCTTTCATTAAAGGAGATTCTGGTCGTATATAAACGGTCTGCGTCGATCTTACTTTCCTAAATCTCATATCTTTAGGAAGTGTCGACGTCTCTCTAGCCTCTAAAGACGGAGTAGCACTTCTTCTGTAACTCGAATTGAGACTTTTTGGTAACGTATTTGTAGTTTCTGCTGCATTTGTTGTGTTAGCAGTACTCTCAGTTTTACCGACTAAACCGATATCAACGAAAAATTGTTTGAATTTTTCCACAAATGTGGGCGATTTCGCTCGATTCAGACTATTTGTTAGACGCTCATTAGAATGCTCTTTAGAACTGACTTCATCAATTCTCTCCGGTATATTCGATGTACTTTTATGTTTTTCTAGAATATTCGATCGCCGTTTCCATCTAGAATCATCTTCTTCGTCATCAATAAAAGGTATGTCTTGGAGATTGTTTTCATTTCTCGTATCTACGGCAGCGTCTTTTTTCTTGGGGAAATTCGTGTGAGCTTCTACATATATTTGAGGAACACTAGTACTAGTATTATCTGTTTGAATTCCACTATCAGCTAAACTTCCATTTATATGAGAACTACCCGCTCCTGTGCTGAGAACTTTAGTCAGTTGATCTGATAAGCTTTCCATACGATCTTGCATTGAGTTTCTATACGCGTTAGCAGCATACGAGGTTGTAGGATGGTTTATATTAGAAGTATCAAACTCTATCCGTCTAGGATATGGACCTAATCGATCTCTATCCATTTTCAGTCTATCTGACAACACAGAGGGGTATTCCATCGCGATTTGTGGGTGTCTCTGATTCCATGTTGAAATAGTGGTGTCAGTAAAATCGCTCATGCTCGATCTCATAGAAGATCTAGGCGATAGTCTAGACTGCTTCAACATATCAGGGTTGTAATCTGTTATCGGTCTGCCGATGTAGTTACGTCCTGATAAACAAATTCCTCGTATCAAAATCGTGTAAGTCTGAATTTCGTGTTTTTTGGGTGGGTACATTTCAGTTTATTTCGCTCCCCCGTCGTCAAACCATGCTTTGGAAACACGTTGAAGACATCGTGAACCAACACCGTTAGCACATTGAAAACAATCACATCACAAACTATTTTTTTTTTTTTTTTTCAAAACGTCATTCGCGGTGAAAAAGAAACGAAGTTATAGGAAAAAAAACTACAAGTAAAAGGATTTTTTTTTTAAAACAGGACGCATCACAACAGCGATTGGGGTTCACAAACACCGGAAGGATAAGGGGATGGGGGATAAAATAAACTGAAATGTATAATAATATATAGGTACCAACATAATTTCACATTCTATGTTAAGGATCAAATTAGGGTTAAGCTACTTATTATAAAATAATAATCAGTTAATAATATTAGTTTAATATTCGAGCATTAACTAAAGCAAGTTGACGACTGTGTAACGAAAAATACATATAATAATAGCATGCACTACCATAAACAGCAAAAAAAGTAAAAAATAAATATAATAGATTTACGCTCAGTTTCCGAAAGGCTGATCAATGTCAAATTAACTAATCTGCTGTTAATTTTTTTTTTTTTTTTTCAAATAGCAATTGGGTTGCTAAAAGCATGGTTAAATAGTATAATTTGATCATCGTGTTGGTTAATAAGCTATTTTAACCGACACGATGATCAAAAACTATTTAACCATGATTCTAGCAACCCAATTGCTACTTGACAAGAGATTTGACAGCCGATTAGTTAATTTGACGATGATTTGCCTTTCGGAAACTGGCCGTTAGTATAGTAAACATTATACCATAATGATGGTCTTAATCCAAGTAAGTATGTTATTACTTAATAAATTAATAGTATACCTTTTAGAAAACATTGTTTTATTGTAAAAGGAAAAAAAATGTCAGTCTTTGAAAATTATTCAATTTATAACTAATGCATAATCAAGCCGTTTATACATTGGTAACAAATATAAGATACAGCTTGAATAATATTCATAATTTCTTAAGTCGTCAACTTGCTTAAAAAAAATAAAAAAAACAACACCAAACTAAAAAGTGAGGTTTTCATACCTGATGTGTCTATCTCCTCCTGCGGTCGGACTGGCTTGGCGATGCTCTTCCTCTTAGACGGAGAGTGTTTCAATGCTGTGATAAAAATTAAAATTTTAGGTTGTATACTTTCGCTAGTAGGGTACGGGAGTGTTATTGTGGGTAGTTGCATATGTTGCGACAAAAGTTCAAATTTAAGTATTTGCAAACGTGTAAATTTTACACAAATATTTTTTTTTCTTTTACTTTTTTTAATTTGACAGAGTCCTTTGTATTAACCTTTTTTTTATCAAGTGAAGGGTAAGTACGTATATTTTTAAATTTCTTCATACTTTTAGATTAAAACGTAACAAATTCGATGAGATTTGCTACAAGTACCCTATGGAGAGTCACTTTCATAACATACCGTATCACTGTCTACAATAATACTATTATATTAATAATTTATAATATAAGCATTATTATTATTTCGACGAACCACAATAGCACTCCAATACATTTTTATTTTCTTCCATTCACTAACAACAGAAGCGTCATATGAAAAAAATAATATTCAGCGTGTGTCCGCGCGCAAAATTCGCAAAATAATTATTAAGTTTTAGTTTGAAAAGCTTTCTAAAAATATTGTGAAGAATTTAGGTAGTTAAAAGATGATAACATTGGGTAATATATCTCTGCCTACCTCCCTCAGGGTTACACAGGCATGAGTAATAGAGTATATTAAAAAATAATTTATCCAACAATATCATCTTTCAACAAAAAAATAAAACGAAAATCAAATATTATTAAATAAACAATAAAATTAATAGACGTCATTTCACATACTATCTGACAAATAATAAAAAATTGTCAATCCAGTAAATTTTAATTTAAGACTAGCAACACCAGTTCACTGACATGTGAAATGACGTCATGAAGACGCTATAGAAAAAAAGAAATAAAGAAGTACACGTGCGTTTATAATAAGAAACCACAGAGAGGGGTAGCTAACTACGAAAGGGGTGGGTTCAATGATTGGGGTGAGCTCGGTAGATGGAGCCACTTGCGAATGGGGGAGGTGACTACTGTACAAGATCACAACACAATCATAGGAATTGTTATAAATTATTTTGTTCGATAACCAATTTAAATTTCGTACTGGACTCGGAAGAACCTATTTATATGCGGATCAATTTATTCGAATTTTTAAATTTCGAATTAAGAATCATGAATAAAAAAGTATGGACATCGAGATAAGGTTCGGCGTCGGAGTAATCAAATTGCCGCGCATATTCGACTTCGATAAAGAAATCAAAATGGCCGCGCATGTTCATGAAGGATCTTTTACTTTTAGCTGATTTTCATTTTGTGATCATGAAATAGTAATACTTCATTATCATCAACTAATATGTTAAGTAAAGCAATAATTATTATAAACATTAATACCATAGATGTTTCGCTATATTGATCTATGACGCAATAATGTAAGACGCCCAGAGACTAAAAGAGTAAATCTTCTATTAAATAAAAATATGTTCCTTTTTATGAAACATACCACGATACACACTCAAAAAGAGTATTTATAACAATTCCACAAAAAACATACTGAATATCAAATATAAAATCCAAACATCGAAACAGGGTCATGAAAATGGGGGGTCATGACAAAGGGGGACATGTTCACATCATCATGCTTCTTGGGGGCCCCCAAAACAAGGACTTACTCAAACCTCCACGGACCCGCGCGATTATCCGATTACGGACAATGGTCGGGAAAAAAATGGAAAAAAACACAGATATTATTTTCGGCTGGTAACATTGGCAAATTTTTTTTAGGGCGTGCATGATAACCATCATGCCAGATGCATCCAATCATATTGAAAACAAAAATCTTTCCAAAAAAAAAATAAAAGTAAAGTGTCTAATCACATGCCTGATTATTTGCTTTGAACGAAAATTAATAAAAAAAAAACTTAGTAAATAAATCACGTTAAATCAGCTACCTCCTACAAAAAGGGTTGAGGTGTTGGTGTTTTCGTTTTCCCTACTATTACCAATCCCCTGAACAAATTCACATACAGACAGACTACAGTATTCTGCTCATTTGAAACCGCAAGGAGTTCGGCAAAGATCGGCTAGCTTCGATTTTGTATAGCGCTCTCTCTCTCTCTCTCTATCGCAGAGTGTGATATCTATATAGTTCTTTTTTTTTTTTTTATATAGGACACGTCAATTTGACTTTGCCTCGCCTGATGGTAAGCTGAAGGCAAAGTCTCTGAAAAGAGGGTCACCATTACAGACATGTACCATGTTACAATGGTGGCACTCAGCTTGACGAGCTCAGAGTAGTTAAAACGTGATACTGTGATAAAATGCGTTAAAATCGTTATTTCAACAATTAAATCGCTATATAGTTCTTATCCATACTAATATTAAAAATGCGAAAGTAACTCGTCTGTTGGTTTGACAGTCTGTTACGTTTCACACTTAAACCACTGATCCGATTTTGATGAAATTAGGTACAAACATAGACGGGAAGTTGGGAGGGGTTATAATTGGTCACGATAACCGACATCCATGCGAGCGATACCGCAGGCAACAGGTAATATTTTATAAAAAACAAATGGTTTTAACAACTCTATAGAGTTATCAAACTGTCAGTCCAATGTGCGATAGAGAGAACGCTATACAAAACCGAAGTAAGCCGATATTCACCGGACTCTTCTCTCCACGTGCCAAATGAAAAGCCGAGTAGTATAATGATGTTGTATGTTGACATTATAGTATTATATCATAGGTACAAACGATTTCTACGTCTAAAAACACGTTTCTAACACATAAATACTGAAAAATATAAATATTTTACTGTATAGAAATCGATATTCATATAATATCTTTGAATTGAAGATAATTTCTAATAAACCCACAGATAAGAATTTTAGTACTATACATGCTTAAGAACAGTAGCGCTTTTTCATTTTTTACTCTAATTTTTATGTATTACTGCATACAATATGATATACACACATAGCACTAATTAATACATATGTTCCTCTAGATTCATCTACAAAAACGGTAGATAGATAGATATCTAGATAGATAGGTAGATACCTAGATAGATAGGTAGATACCTAGATAAATAGATAGATAGATAACTTGTTGTACACTATAAAATAAAAATTACAAGAATGGGCATAAGTAAACAGTAGAATGTACAACACTGTATTCCAAATTTAAAAATCAAAATGGCGTGCTTAAAGGCGCGATTAGAGATCGAATTCGAGATTTATGGTGATTGAGGGTAAGTTTGTGAAGCACGCTATCATCCATCCAAAGTCGATGATATTTTTAATTAGGCAATAGCGAACTGGCAACGGTAAAACGTGCACAATAATTAAATTTATTATGGATAGTCTTAAATAATTTATTTTATATATTTTTTTTAAGATCAATATTCACCCCTTGATAGTAGCCCAAAGCATTAGGAACTCATACCATTTTAAATGTAGGTATTCTACATAAAATGTACCAAAATCGAATCATTAAAACTATTCATTTATATTTCTTTTCATAATAAGCAATCTGAGGGCCTATTCTCCTTCAAGACGTACGAGAATGCTGTTTCTGACATTTGGGACATCGAAATAACATCGAAAATTGACTTTCTGTTGCATTCGAAACTCACTAAATAAAAACTTCCTTCAAATCTGAGGACAGATTGAAAATTGCTAAATATAACTTTAAATTATCTGTTCTAGGTATTCGAAATTCAAAATTGAAAGCAAACTGCTGTCGGACCTATAAAAACTTTAAAAAAAACTACTCTTATATGAAATCTAACCCTATAAATGTCATGTTTATACACCAACACCCGCCCCCAACACTCCACACAGAACAATATATACAACAATACACTATTTAACCCTACGATACCTATATAAGATGTCACTAGCGTCCTGAACTTGCGATGATTGCCTTTGATCTCGGGTAGGTCCACTAATACAACATATAGATGGTGTTATTTTTTTGTTAAATTTTCGTCACAGGACGGGGCCTTGAGTTACAGAATGTTGGCTCGATTGAAAAATAAATTTATGAATAGCATGAAAAAAATAATTATGCCAAAATGGTTTTGTAATTATTAAAACAAATATGCTAAAATGGTTTTTAACTACAATGGATACTGCTTTGGCCACTATAATAGCATTTAATCAATTCTAATGCATATTAACGGCCTGTGATAAAAAGAGACAAAGATATGGTTGAACGCTTTGACTTTAAAACAGCTTATAAGCTCAGTTTTATGATAGCAATGACTTATTGCTAATGTATCTAAAATATAGATTGCAAATAGAATTTTTAGGCTAACTATATTCAAAAAATAAATAATTAAAATAATGATTTTATCCTGTCATAGTTAACCTATAAGGCTACATACTGAACTATTTTAGGAAGTATAACGTTATTAAATTTTGAAACAGTATGCTAACAGTCCTAAAGGACAGGTATTGAACCCGTGACTAATATATTTCTAGAGGAAATTCCAAATTATGTTACTTTACGCCATATGAGTGTCAGTACGCTCTTTAATATATCCGTAACCATTCGAATTGTCAAAAAATATATCCCCAGCAAGACTATCAAAAAATTAAAAAGAAAACTACAAGGCCAATTTTTCTGCGACTCGAGGCCACGGCCTGCAATCTACATTTTTTATTCAGACAAAAGCCTTTTTCATTTCGCGTTACATACATATACTATATTTAGTAGTAGTCAGATTTATTAATAACATCGTTCAAAGACTCCAGTCAAGGAAAAGACTTTCAGAGGTCTTCTGTTTGCAGCCATGGACTAATTTACAATAACGGTTTGGTCAATTACTATCAGATTCTAGAAATGTCAGAAGAGTTAAAATTATCAGATCGTATAAATTTTCAACTCTCCAAATGTGGGATTCCTTAAATGCAACATCCTGTAGAGTCTGATATTCATAGAATCCGTGTCTACTAAAATGTCAGATTCTAGTAAAGTCAGATTATATTAATGCAACATCCTGTAGAATCTGGAATTCATAGAATCTCACGTTTAAGCGTCGGTTGTAGTCAGCCTTACGAACGACAGTTCTGATTTCGAATTCTGGCCATTACACTACCGACATGAACCCACTTCTAACACAAGTTATTTACCTTAACTGAAGGGGTTAAAGGGAATATTAGTTTTTTTTTAATTAGGACTAAGTTTTTTTTTGTTACCCTTAAAAGAAAAAGTCATTTGACATTTCTAGAATCTGACATTAGGTGATTGAGACTATTGTAAAAAAAATTAAATAACTTTCGTGTCAATTTGTAATATGGAATGAAGTCTTCAAAAAATGTACCTACACAGAATTTTTCAATTAGACATTTACACAAAGTTAGCGACATACGGAGATTGGTCAATTACGATACATCGTCGGTGATAGTGTAATAATAAATTCATGATTGCGGATCCGATTTAGTAATGCCACGTTTTCAAAACGTATGATTTCAATTGGGTTAGAAAAAATACGTAATCATTAATTTTGGTGTTAAATTATCTGTCAAAACAAAATTTACCTTCGTTTTTGTGAGGGTATTAAAGCCTTGTAGCCCAATAGCCAACATTTAAGGACCAACATATAAATCGGAAACGTTGCGCAACACGCGCGGTGTTGCCAGATGACGCGCAACATGAAGCTTGGTTTGTTGTTTGTTCGACGGTTGGTCGTGTTGGGACAGTCAACAAAGTTCCAGGTTGCAGTGCGTCTTTGTTGTGCAATGTTCTGCAACAATGTTGCCTAGTAGCTACTAGACTTTTAACCTTCAGAATCAGTCATAGATTCATTTTCAATTAGTTTTTGCAATTTTATTTTTTTTAACGTTCCGCGGTAGCCTAGTGGTATGGGTAATGGACTGCTGAGACGAGGTCTCGGGTTCGATCCCAGGTATTACCATGGCACACACCAATGACTTTTCGATGCTTTTCGAAGTTATGTGTGTATTTATCGCAGGTTTATAAGTGCCCGGTTAATGGCAATAGGCTCGCCACCTATTACATTGGGACCTAAACATAAACGGCGAAATGGGGGTGCTAGCACCTCTGCCTACCCCTTCGGGGATATAGGCGTGTGTTTATGTTTATGTTAAATTTCGTAAGTTTTGAAATCACAAGTTCTAGAAACGTATTTTACTGAATCGTGCCCTAGTTTTTGGTATAAAAAAATAATAATTATGTTCAAACCGCAATAATACAGTATCACCGACGATTTTTTTAACTTATTGGTCAGATGGGTCTTCTATAGGGACGTCCTAAAGGAATAAATGGAGAAAGATGGTCTATACTACAAAATACCCGAATAGTGTAAGCTTTTTAATTATTGCATACGAACATACACGGTACACAAAACAAAAGTGTAATATACAATTTTTTTGTTTATCTGTTCAGAGTAATCTCTGAAATGGTTAGATCGATTTTGACAGGATTTTCACTGACAGACAGTTATGTAACAATTTTTTTTTGCTAGCTTTATGATGCATTTTTGCTATTTTAGTTACATTTTTTGCGAGGTATGTTACAATTTTTGCTAGTTTTGTTAAAATTTTTGCTAGATTTATATTACAAAAAGTATAATCCACATAAAAATAATGAAAACAAAGTTCCCTAAGTTCAAGTGGACCAAGTCGCGGGTATATCTAGTAATATACGACCATCTACCTCCAATTAATCTCCAAACCTAAATAAGATATCAGGATATACCTACTGGTCATATAAATTAGAAATAGCAACATGATTGAGCTTAACTAGAATGACAGGACAATAAAACTACGATTCTGAAAATGTATGTCTCAATAAATGTTTATGGTTTAGGTATCTGGAAAGAGAGTTTACCATAGAGTAGATATGTCTTTTTAAAAGGTCAGAGTAATACTTACACGAAGGTATCTTCTTAAATACTGTTTTGGCCATGAAATCTAAAAATCTCTGAGCGTAGAAACTCGGTCGGTGTACAGATACTGTGTCCTGAAATGTATTAAGAATTTAGTTATTATCTTATACAATCATCATCATCCTCCTTGTGATAGTCCCGGCTGCATCCGAGGCTTGCACCTCGGAGTCCGCTTATACTATAGATTGATGGTGCGTGGTGGAACTTGCTTCACATCATCACTACATATTATAAAACAAAGTCGCTGTCACTGTCTGTCCGTCCCTATGTATGCTTAAATCTTCAAAACTATGCAACGGATTTTGAAGTGGTTTTTTTCAATAGATAGAGTGATTCAAGAGGAAGGTTTATATGTATAATACATGCATAATATTGTAGAGAAACACTGATAAATTTAGTGATAATACCACGCGGGCGGAAAATATGGCGGTACGAAGTTCGCCGGGTCAGCTAGTATTGAATAAAGCACTTGTACTTTTCCACAATTTTTATTTTATTTTTGAACCTGTTAGGTTTCGCCTCGCGGTATTTTCAAAGGTCTGTAAACCTTTTAGAATGCCACGATATAAAAAAAGGTTTACAAGGCATGATCGGCAAACGTGGCGCACATTCGGAGAAGCCTGTCCAGCAGTGGACTGCAGTAGGCTAATGAGCAGTTTTCCAGTAGGTATTTAAAGGGTTCCTAAAGACGCGCTAGATGGCGCAGCCGGCACTTTTGGTAAGAAGAGTGTGGTGTCACATCTAGTGTAATTTATGGAAAAAATGTTCTTCGGTTTTGTAATGATTTACTTTACTTAAATATTCTGTCATTTTTTCTGATACAATGAAAATACCACTAACAAACCACAGAGTACATTAAAATTACCAAAAGCTATGCTAGCGCCATCTCCTGATGACTTAAAAACCAACTGATTATTATACCTACTGGAAAACTGCTCATTGATTGATTACAAGGCGTGAAATATGGGTTAAACTGTCAATGTGTGCATGTTATAGGATGTATGTATACGTACACTTATACATAGTGTAAAAAAATACTACTACCAAAGTATTAGTTTTACGCTACACATTGGAGCGACATTTACTGCGTTTATAAGAAAAAAATGTACTGAAGTGAACCCCACCCTAGTTAAGCCTGTTCAAAGTGGTGGAACTCCTCCATAAGGTCTAAAGAACCCATGACTTACCCCATCATGGATCATACTCTTCCACGTATGCTCCAGCTTCTTCCGAAGGCGGTAGGACTGCAGGATGTCGATGATACCCAGGAATAGGAGGAGGCGCTCGCCGCGCGCGTTCCGTGCCGGAATTCCGCCGGGACTGGAGCGGAAAAGGTATCTTTTAGGATATGAAGGTCATATTCATATTCTAGTTTCTCTTTTTTATGCGGAAATCCCCTCTGATACCACAAAAAGGGCGGTTATAGAAACCAGCTACGTAGATGTATAAAAAGCCTTTAAGGAAACTAGTTACGAAAGGAGCTTCGTTGACAAATCGTTCTGTCCCATTATTCTTCCTCTTAGCGTTAATTCCCAGTCGCATCCGAAGCTTTCAGCTCGGAGTCTGGGGTCCGCTTTTACCAGTCTTAACCACGGATTTGGCTAGACCTCGATATTTTCCGTGAAGCGATTGTCATCTGACCTCCACAACCCAATGTTAACATTAGGCGATATCGAAGTTTTGCAGTTAGACCGTTGTTTTTGGATTTTTGAGGGCTCCAACTACCCGTAACGACTGCCATAAATGTTCGCATGGCAACCGGGACCGACGGCTTAACGTGCTCTCTGAGGCACGACCAGACCAATGCAAATACTCATATTTCATTCACACAAATATTTGCACTGAGCGGGGATCGAACCCGCGCCTCCTGCGTAGCGGCCGCGTTCACTACCGCTACGCCACGGAGGCTCTCCGTTCTGTCCCATTATGACTATACTTCGACTTTTAATTAGATGCAGTAAAATGACGTTTCAAAATGTCATTGCGTAAAATAATGTTTACAGCCTAATCTCAATAGGGATGTGATTCAGTTCACAGAAGATCATTCTAATCGTTCCATAACTTACTCATAATGATCATACTTAATTCTATTTATAAATAAAAGGCTGTATAAACGTTGATCCTTTTACACATTTCCTTTTTGAGTGTTTCGAGTTGTGGTTCGCCGGCATTCTACCCAAACTCATGCCGAATGCAGTAGCAGTAGTCGTAATTGAGCGTTCTCCAAAAAAAAAGTGTACCTACCCTCCACTTTTGAGCACCTGTGTTTGAATTTCAATAAGAAAAAAGATATTCATATTATATATCTAGGTAATGATTTTAATATTTTAAAAATATAAACATACTCTAAAGTAGTGGAATCCATTCAATATTTTACCCTATTTGCCGTAATATTTCAATTGTGATGATTTTTATACACCGAAACATCAGTTTTTGGCGTGGACTCAAGTTATTGAATATTATGTAGAAGCGATACTGATTTTTTTTGTACTAGGCTAGCATGAGTTGTAGGTCCCATTTGAAAGATATCCTTGACACCTAGCAGAATTCGAGTCTTATGCTGTTTAGGTATGTTATTTTAATCTCAAATAAAAACGTAATAAGTGGTATCTTCCGTACATGTCGGTTTTGACACGGCTAAAACGGTCTATTTCACGAGGATTTTTTTCACTTCTTGTAATGGAAAAATAACGTTTACATGACAGCTATTTCAAAAGTGTTAGTATCAAATAAGTTTCAAACTTAATAGTTGTGTTTTGTGTGGGTGCCACGGCGGCGGTCAACATTTTTTCGGGTCAGTTTGAGACACTTCTATAAGTATTCAGCTTACTTAGTTTACATGATCTAATTATTCGCAACGCTCAATTATATTATCAACGCGCTCTATCACTCTCGATCGAAACAATCCCGAAGTTGTCGTGGACGAAAGCACGAATTCAAGGGTGGCTGACCACTAAAAATATTGCATTTGAACCAAATATGGTGAAGGCCATTCGAGATGGCTGTAAAGGTATCAGACTTCTAAGACTGTCCCCTTATCAATGTGAATTAAACCGATGAGTTATTTTGGTCTCAGGCAAAGGGGCACGTCGCAGATAATTTAATAAGACGTATGAAATGCTAGAAGTGAAAACTTTTTTCCAAGAAGTAATCAACATTGTGACACCGGCTAAGTGGAGTGACTTTTGTTTCTCACACTATAAAAGAGGAACACAATATGTACCACCTCCATCATATTAGATGATGAATAGACAGACAGATTTGTCATTAGTGTGACCGAAAGCGACAGCGACAGTGATTCCGAAAAATATTGATTACCTATATAACATTATTATGACATTTTTGATTCGTTTTGAATGTACATTCCTATACTTTCACTGAAAAAGATCAATTCTTTATCATATGTAATATTGAATCTTTAAAACTAAATCAAAGATCATTCATTTATTGAATGATTCACTTGCTCACTTAGCCACATCCCTATTTATTTTTCTTCAAAAAGTGGTATCCCACAAAACGTCATTTTACTGCAGCTGATTAAAAGTTCGACTATAGTTGAAAATTTGCTTGGGTGCGTAAAGGAGCTAGTGGGGCGCGTCGTTTAGCGTCTTAGACAAGCTCTATAATTTAATAATTTAATTTATTTATTTATCAACAAATTCCTGTATATTACAATGCGCTATCACTAGTTTTACAAGTGAGGTGAAATATAACTACTTTACGTAGGTTTAATAATGTCTACATTAGGAGTTAATGTGCAATAAAAACACTGTTCATAGTAAACAAATAGAATGTATCTACTCTCATACTGAAATGTAAACATTAAAAAGTTAAAAACAACACACTTTACGCATAGAATATCCAAATCAATTTAAAAAATTACATTATGATACTGCTCTTAAATAGGCAACTGTATCGTAAAATATATTTTTTTTCTATACGATACAGTTGCAGCTAGATTAAACAGGTTTCTATGCAGTTTGTCTCTAAATAATCTGTGGTCGCGGCGCAAAGCGTAATCGCGCATGCGCGATCAACAAATGGATTTTGGCACTAAACTTTTACAAATAAATACTAACGTAACGGTGTAATTTTATGCAAATAATTTTAACTTTTCATGAGATTAGATAATGTAGTGTATAAAACTGCACATAATTTTTGATACTATAAAAAAACTCGCCTGCGGCTCGTCTTTTTAACTCACACTTGTGTTTTAGAACCCTTATTATGCAACAGTCTCATAAACTACTATATAAATATTGTTCTTACAATTCTTTACAATTTGTAAACTACCTGATATAGGTTTTTGTAAACGTGTGTTCAGGGTAATGTCTGTTCTATTAAATATTACGTGTTGTAATCTATATTATGATACTCACGGCACATCCTCCTCCTCATCGATAGGTTCGCTCTCAGCCTGTATGCTCTCCATGGCCGTCGAATGCGCCACCAGTTTTGTACGATTAATCGATCTGCAACGAACATTTTATGACGGTTAATGTTTTGTTACACCACAGAAGTGTTTATAGGCACAAGTCTTTTTGGAAATAAACTTATCAAGACTGAATAGGTTGCCATTTTGTACAGTCAGCGTCTGTTGATGAGCTTACCGAGTTTCAAAAGGAAATATTGACACAAATCTTTAAAAGTGAACCTGTCTGGGCTCTAAAAGACCCTAAGCTCTCAAGTGAAAGGATACAAAGTAAAATGCCGTAAACTTCAAGATGATGATGATGATGATGATGATGATGATGATGATGATGATGATGATGATGATGATGATGATGATGATGATGATGATGGTGATGATGATGATGATGATGATGATGATGATGGTGTTGTGTTCGAGGCGGTGAGCAGAATAGCCAGAACTCACTGATAGCACAGAAACTCTTGTTTTTACAGGGTCGAGCACCACTAGTCACGGCCCACTTAATGGAATGGCCTATGGACGGTGTGACACCAGGTGTGTCACACCGTCCATAGGCCATTCCATTAAGTGGGCCGTGTACTTATCTGCCACCTATGTGGCATATACAAACCTAGGCAGGGGCATAACTGTATTGATGATAACAGTGATGAAAACGGTTCTGCGTTGTCAAGTCAAAGAGAAAAATAGACAAGACTTGTGCAAATAAACAGCCGTTGAACATAATTTGTGAAGTGAGTTTTAGAGAAGTCAATCATTACTGTGTAACAAAATATATTCAATATGTTGCCATATTTAAAAAAAAATGTTATTTTTTTACATACTTATTCAGTATATTGAAGATTTTTGTTTCACAATAGCATCAAGTTTTTAAACAGCACAATAATCCGAAAAAACCAGTTGAACATCAGTGATATAAAATGCATGCTTTTAGAATCCAAATATAAAAGACTATACACACTTGTAGCAACATCGTTTAAATTCCCCAAAGATGGGTCAGGGTTCTTATATACCATATTGTTTTATCATACCATATTGTTTTATTATGTAAATAATCACTGTAATATAATTTAACAACAGTAGATCACAAAAAAGTATTAACAGTACCTCTATCGTGCCATGCTTAAAGTGTTCCAGAAGAAAAAGAGATGAATCTATACAGGTAGTACAGCTCCATCTCTTTCCCGCTCGCTTATGGCTCGTTATGGCAGACCAATACAACAGATTTTTTTTTTAACCTACTAGATGGTAAAAAGCTGAGGTGCAGTCCAGAAGATATGGACCACCATTTCTGATGCTATTAAGCTTAAAATGATGATCCCTAACTTGACGGCCTTGATAGATGCTTTAACGCCCCGTTGAAGGACCCGGGACTGTAGGAAGAGGGAATTATCAAATGAAATCATAAATTATTAAGTTTGTATTACATAAAAAAAGAAGGATAAAATTCGCAACGAGGTTATCCGACAAAGAACCAAAGTGACCGACATAGCTCGCAGAATAAGCAAGCTGAAGTGGCAGTGGGCTGGCCACATCTGCCGAAGGACTGATGGCCGTTGGAGCAAACGAGTCCTAGAGTGGAGACCGCGTGAAGGTAAACGGAAGGTGAGACACCTCCTAGCTAGGTGGACTGATGACCTGCGAAAGGTGGCTGGGACGGACTGGATGCGGAAGGCGGAGGATCGGCAAACGTGACGCGTATTGGGAGAGGCCTATGTCCAGCAGTGGACTGCAGTGGCTAATTGATTGATTGATTGACATAAAAAAACAATAATCCCCAACTTTTAGGTCGCTATTCGGATCACAATAAGTGTGCTAGTCTTTTATAACAATATGAGGCCCCAAGGTTATAGTTATGGTTCGGTACTATAGGATAAACACGCTTCAGAGATATTTCTTAACTATTTCATTTCACGTACGAACCCGGAACTTAGGCTGCTAGAGTTTAATAAAGCTAGTTTTAACATAACACCTTGGAGCCTCATTGTCTTGTTAGAAACATGCATAAAGTTTTCTGTTATTTTAGTTAACATCCTAAAATTCACATGACGCAAGTGGGAAAAAAGTATCGACTACACGATATTTTAGTCGATTTTACTTACTAAGAGACTGACAGATTTAAACATTATTCTAGAAGGAACTAATTAAATGAATTTATTAATTGAAATATTTACTAATCTTACAAAAAAGAAAGGACAGTGAATTATTTACCATTTATTAGAATGGAAATCTATACTACACGTATATTTATAAAGAATGGAAATGGATATAACAAATTTTGATGTGACTAAAACAGAGTTTTCCGTACAACATGTGTTGCTAAAAAAGTTCGGCAACGTTGCAAAACACCAGCTTCTAGTTTATACGAGGCTTTATGTGTTTAAGTTAACTATTTTTAATATATTTATAAAGTCAAAATCAGTAATGAAAGAATCGACTAAAATCCAGCAATCGATTATAACGGAGTTAAAACAGGATTACATAGATAGTATAATATTGTATAACCAAGGATTTCTATGCTTATTTTTCTACTAGGTAGTAAAATATCTAGGTCCAGCCAAATCTGCAGTTAAAACTGGTAAAGCGGACCCCAGCGTCCGAAGTGAAAGCTTCGGATGCAACTGAGAATTAACGCTAGGCTGAAGAAGATTATTTTTCTACTATGCTACGTGGGTAACAAATGACATAATACATTGACTATTTTTTATACCTGGCATAGGTTCCCAGGTATAACGGGAATACGAAAATGAGACATTTACATGTTAACATCATTTTTGTACCATATTGAACAAATAAAGAATTTTGAACTTTTGAACTTTTTGAGATAAAGTTTGGTCAAGATACTTATGGGATATATTGCCCAACATGGGTGCTCAACGTTGCACAACGACACGCAAGACAATCTCGCATGTCTCGCAACGTGGTCAAACTTGTTGAGCAACCTTGTAACACCAATTGAGCAACAAGTGTCTGAAATATCTTTTCTAACCAACATTTTTTTTATACCACTTAGGTAGCAGACAAGCACACGGCCCACCTGATGAGAAGGGGTCACCGTGACTCATGGACGTATGCAACACCAGGAGCGTTACACTCGTACTGCCGACCCTGAAAAAACCCTTCTTGAAGAACCCCATATTGTAATCGCTTGGGAAAACCACCGATTTTTTTACACTACAAGTAGTATGCATAGAAATCCTTGTACAAAAACATTAATTAATGTTAGAAAAACGTTAAAATAAACATTCAAACATATAAACGTAATTACTGGGTCCTTTTCACTTGCGCGCTGAAGTCCTCTCGGCCCTCTGACCTGAAATGGTTTTATTAAAAAAAAAACTAAATACCACCACCGATATTTAAAAAAAATATAATGTACAATCATTACATTGTATAAAATAAATAAAATTTAGGTGTCAGTCTGTTTGTCTGCCAACTTCTTGCAAAGATGTTTTTTTTTTTTTTTTTCATGTATAATTTTTTTCACCGATATTTAAAAAAAAATATAATGTACAATCATTACATTGTATAAAATAAATAAAATTTAGGTGTCAGTCAGTTTGTCTGCTAACTTCTTGTATAGATTTTTTTTAATGTATAACAAAAAAAATTGAAACGTTTGTGTATTAAATAATATCTTTTTAATCAATGCATATGAGTACAATATTTGATAACCAAATAAATTATCTGCCTGTCTGTCTGTCTGTATGTTCTGGTTAATCTTCAAAGTGGTGTCTCAATTTTACTAAACCTTTTTTAAAACATGTATAATTTGAACGAAATTTTAAACACAACATAATATACATGACATGTTATATATTTGAAAACATGGCATACATTTAAAGCAATGTGTATTTTGTATTTTTATTTTGCTTTAATTTGTATAACAAGTGTAACGATTGTATCATATGCAATAAAATAAACATTTATAAAAAAAAACATGAAAATACATTTTATTCATAAAAAATATTTTAATGCAGATAGTTGTCGCATGCACTACAATATTTATATCCAAAACTCCACTGAGCAGTACTGTCAATATAATTCCAGTGTAATTATAATTTCACTGTTATTATAATTTCACTGTAAATATAATTTCACTGCAATTATAATTTCACTGTAACTATAATATCACTTTAATTATAATTTCACTGTAATTATAACTTCACTGTAATTACATTGTCACTGTTTACAGTGCAATTATAACTCCACTGTAAATACAATCACTGTTAACGCCACTGCTATTAGTAACAGTGGAGTTATGGTATGGTATTGGTAGTAGTGAATTTATATTTTCACTGTTATCTTGGGTTAACAGTGAATATATAAATTCACTGTTATTAACACTGGAAGTATGACTAATTTTTTTCTTAATACTATTTCTTATCAAGCCAACTCACCTTGTCCTATTAAGCCCACTCTTCTTGGGCTCACCCTCTGCCTCGTCGTCGCTCTGACCAGAGTCGGTACGTTTCCGAGCTTCCGTCTTCTCCCTCTGAGCCTCGTCTAGGTTATGGATGCCGACCAGTAGAGAGTAGTCCAT
The DNA here is from genome assembly GCA_914767945.1 of Eilema depressum. NCBI lineage: Eukaryota > Metazoa > Arthropoda > Insecta > Lepidoptera > Erebidae > Eilema > Eilema depressum. The sequence goes on from OU612040.1 coordinate 7,429,023, forward strand.
GATCTGAAGAGGTAATTTACACTTTTGATTTACAAATTCTGTATTCAACCTAAATTGGAAAAGTATTTTACAACACACCTGCTCATAACAGTGATATTATTTTACCGCAATTAAGCACGGAATGACACCTATTATAAAACTGTGACTTTTTCATTGCTATTATTCACAAGTGAGTTATAGATTCTTTTTTAAATTTTATAGGAAGTGTCTATAATTGTCTATGTTCTTAAAAAAGTTTTGATACAAAAAATAACGTGTTTAATAGTACGAATAAATTAATACGCCTATTGTATGGTAATTTGATGCATTTTCGTATTTAAATAAATAATTTCAACTTGTAATACTTGTGTAATAAACAAAATTTTCGCTCAAATTTAACTTTTTTTTTTCTCTAAGTACAGAAAAAAAAACAGAGTAAAAAAAAGTTAAGTTCAAACCTCATTTTTTTTAAATATGGTCGACCGCCATTGTTAAATGCGCGCGCATAGGAAAACGAATTAATTTGTAGTATTGTTTATTTAGTATTTGTAGTATTATTTTATTCGCAAGTGTGTTGTAAAACGTCGTATGGCACGTGTGAGCATGATGATTACCGTCCTCGGCTGTCTTAAGACCCTCGCCTGCCGGCTCGGGTCTCAATGACGCCTCGGCGGTAATCACCAACGTTGCTCACTTGTACCATAATGTACTATTAGCTTACGATCAATTTATAAGTAAAAATTTTTATGATTCCGACCTTTGTATGCATTTTTATACTACTACGGTGGCAGACAAGCACACGGCCCACCTGATAGAAAATTGTTAAAACACCAGGGGCGTCACACTCGTGCTGCCGACCCCGTAAGAATCTTCTAATGCCTTTCATGGAGAACCCCATATTGTAATCGCTTAGGAAAACACAGCAGGGAGTTCACTCCACAGCAAAATAATGAAATATTTTAAGACAGATACACATCAAGTGGGTATAGGCATTGGGCACTACCAACCTCTATTCCCACTAGTTCAGTTGACTGAACTAATGAGATTGTTTTTCTCACTCGTTCAGTTGAAAATAAAACAAGCTTTTGCACCTGGTGCCACACGTTAGCACAGTTCACTGAACTTGACAACTGAACTAGTGATATTTCTTTTCTCATTTGTTCAGTTGACTAAAATAAAAAATTTATTTGGGATGTAAACTAAACTAGTGAAAAAACAGTTCTCACCAGTTAAGTCGACTGAACAAATGAGAAAAACTATTCCCACTTATTCAGTTGACGGAACAAGTGAGAAGAAAAATATCACTAGTTCAATTAACTGAACAAGTGAGAAAAATCATCCCATTAATTCAGTCAACTGAACTAGTGGGAATAAAGGACTACCAAGACCCTTGCCAAAGCCAAATTCCAAATAATCAAACCATTCTCCCCTGCAACCGACGGGACTAGGTTTTGGCGTAGGGCTCCAAAGTTTAAGATGATGGACCAAACAGTAGTTTCAAGGAAACCGTGTATCTTTATTTACCACATACAAACAAACATACATGGTGTATTTTTGAAATTTGTGGGTAATAATTATTTTTATTTACTTTATAGGCAATCCTACGCATTTCCTGTCCTTAACAAAAAGTTAGACCATTGTAGAAATTTTATTCTCTTGCCGAAATGTATGGGAAATATTTTTGGCGATTTCTGTCTGACCTAGTGCTCAAAGCTACAATGGTCCCATAGAGTCTTTTGATCCCCACATGAAATAGAATCGATTGGCACTAAAAAAAAATATTTCGGACTTTTTGCATTTTTTTTGCAAAATCTGTAAATGCAGTTCAAAATGTCTCAAAAAGTTAGGGAAGGTCTCCTAATAATGTTTTGCTATAACTACAACGGTTAAGGTAATTGCCCTTACTGCCCCGTTTCAAAATACATCCTGTATTTTCCCGCCTATAAATCCCTGAAGAGCTAGGCAGATGTGTATTACCAACTATGATTTTCAGGAGCGAGCCTTATACCGTCAAGAAGGCACCTTGTCATATGTCTTTACCGTCGGATGGAGAATACCTACAAGAATAAAAATCAATCATCACTCACTTTAAAGCTTTCCAAGACCCGGCAGTCCCGCTGCATGGTCTTGATGAGAGCGTTGTATGTGTCTGCCTCCAAGAACAGACCTTCAGTGTGATGCTCCATGAAGTCCAGGTCCTTGTACGTAGGCGACGCTTTTGTGCGTTCTCCTTTGTTTGCCTGGAAAATGGGATATATAATAATTGTATTGTTACTGTTGCTAGTAAGTTTACATACGACGTTCATATTTCGCCAACCAACTAGTCTAGCCCAGGGATGGCGAAACCTGTAGCACAATTTTTTGGGCACGCCATCATGAAGTAGTTATTTAAAATTTAAATGCGCTGTTGCCATACCTTAAGCGCTAGAAAATGAATGAACAGACCGGACATTTTTTCAGCATATTATAAGTCCTTAGAGTTCTCTTATTTTCAAAATCTATTCAGCTGTTTAGGGGTGAAAGCGTAGCAAACAGAGTAACTTCCGCATTTGTAATATCATCATCATCAGCGGCCTGAATGATATTGATTTGGTCCAAAAACAAATAAAGCCAATTTCTCCAGAAAGCCATCGGCACCAAAATATGCAATATGCAGGCCTATATTCCTGGACGTTCCAAGTGAAAATTATTATGACAAATACTTACCTTCCGTTTGTATGTCGACCCTTTAAGATCATATTTCTGATGCAACTTGACGGAAGATGGCAGTATATTGTTCATGGCAACCAGCCGAACATTTTTACTGTTACATTGGTAACAGTACAATCCGAAGAATTTTGGTAGTAGCGTGCGTGGGTTCTGAAAAATAGAACATTCAAAATTAAAGCATGTATCCTTACTTACATAAATACACACCTGTAAATTCCCGAAGATGTAGGCACAGGTGTAATGATTGGAGTTTGTTGCGCCGTTTCATCTCCACTAGCGCATAGGAAGCGATGGTACACTTAGTTTTAAGGAGAATTTCGACGTCAAAAAGTTGTAACAGTGTTGCACTATTTTGAAAAATAAAGAATTTGAATTTGATCCACATTCCGCCAACTATGATTTTAGGTCCTACGTAAGCCTATTTCCGCCAAGCGAGCACTTTGCTATGGACTTTTCCTGTCGGATAGAGAGCAGACCTACCCTTAATCACTTTCTACAACACCCACGGGAACTAGTCTACTCCTAAACTAACACGGCTAACTTGTTACATGCTATAAAATAATCAGGAATTAGTCGGCCTTACGATCGAGAGGTCCCGGGTTCGAATCCTGACCATTACACTACCAACGTGAACCCACTCCTAGCACAAGTTACCTATTTAGCTTAGCTGGGTGGATGGGTAATTTCGGTTGCTAATATTCTTTAAAAAAAAAAATTCGGGGTCAAGTCAACCACACCTGCAAGCCGGCAGTTCATCCGCTGATTGATGGACAAGGTGAAAGCTTTCCTCTAGGTAGTGGGCGGTAAGTCAGCAGTCACTCCCACAAAAGCCGTATTAATCCAACCGAAATGAGGAAAAAGGAGAAGCGGATCTCGGTTGAAATAATGATTGTAGAAGTGACACTAACCTGATCCAGGTTCAAGTAATATCCTGGCAGTAATTTCTGAAGGAACTCTCCCTCCTTATGCTGCACTGTTTTAATAATAAATTCGTCGTCCATGGTCAGATAGAAGATGCTGCCGGACGCGCCAGGGTTGCTCAACTCACGGAGTGGAGAGCTACACATTGACATCTGGAAGAGAAGAGAGATTACAAGATGAGATTAATGGCAAAAGATGAAAGGTGGTATGCAGGTTAGTAGTAGATGTAAAGACGTAGTCTAGTCTTTGCCTACCTCCATGAGAACGAGACATTACTGTACATTTTTACGTTAGGCGTATCGATATGGGAGTGCGTGTTCTGGAACCTCCTCGCTATGCACCCTGGGCAACGGAAGCGGTAGCGCCTCACTTTCTTCCAGGGGAGACGCTGCCACCTACGGCAAATACTACAGCAAATACCGCCCGCGGTAGGAATGGCCCTGTAGACGGCTGCTCAGAGCTGCTCAGACGGCGCTAGAGAGCTGCTTCCACATGTCCCTCTGACTAGCAGAGGGCACTGTGGAAAGCAGGCATGAGGCTGGTTGGTCGCAAAGCGCAGGCGTGGGTTGGACAGGAGGGCTACCTGTCACCCGTCCACCCCTATCGGCGCTGCAAAGCTTCTATGGGGACACCGTACATCTCACGCCCGAGGGCGACTCTCATCTTAAAACTGTAGATGGCCCAAAGTCCAAAAAAGAGGCGAATAACGGAAAAATACTCAGACGATATCACTGCGAGAAAAGGAAAATTCGAAATAAAACCCTGTACCCCTCCGAATCAGAAGGTCCATAAGAGAAAAATGTCATTGTTTGCAGAAGATCCACATGTTTAAACGTCTATAAAATGAGAATGTCTAGAGTGACAAAACGACATACTAGTAAAACGTCCAAAATGTGAAAATGTCATTAATGTTAAGTACAGTCATTAATAGATGTCTCATTTCGTTTCTTGATTTGTCTCGTTTACGTCAATACTTAAGATAAATACTCCTTTATAATTACACGCAAACTACCACTAAAAATTGGTTCGAACGAGATCCAGTCCGTAGTTTTTTTTTAATACGTCATAATTAAAAAAAAACTACTGACTGGATCTCGTTCGAACCAATTTTTAGTGGTAGTTTGCGTGGCAATTTACATCATATATTTTTTTTAGATTTATCATTCTCTTATTTTAGAAGTTAGAGGGGGGGGGGCACATTTTTCCATTTAGACGTGTCTCTCGCGCAAACTATTCAGTTTAGAAAAAAATTATGTTAGAAACCCTCAATAGCATTTTTAAAGACCTATCTATAGATACCCCACCCCACACGTATGGGTTTGATGAAAAAGAAAAATTTGAGTTTCAGTTCTAAGTATGGGGACCCCGAAAATATAATGCTTTTTTTATTTTTGTGTGAAATTCTTAATGTGGTTCACAGAATACATCTTCTTACCAAGTTTCAACAGCATAGGTCTTATAGATTCGGAGAAAAGTGGCTGTGTCATACGGACGGACAGACAGACGGACGGACAGACATGACGAATCTATAAGGGTTCCGTTTTTGCCATTTGGCTACGGAACCCTAAAAACGACTGTTTATACTGGAGATTGATGGCACTTGGTGGAACTTGCTACACATATTGAATAAAGCACTTGTACTTTTCCACAATCATATAATTGTGAATTCCACATTAATATAATAGGGAATATGCATGTATTTTTTTTATTTTTTTTTACATTTCTACTAGTTATAACATTACTAAAAATAAATATAACTCATCCGAAATATTAACCATTCGGCTAAAAAAAATATTTTAAAATCACCATAATTTTCGGGCGATTTAAACGCGCCATCTTGGCGCGCTTTTTCTGTGACGTCATAGTACAGACGCGTAGGTACTATGTCAACCATAATGTCAACAGTCAAATGTCAACAAAATCAACAACTTTAAACTGTAAACAGCGCAAAGTTATTAAAAGTTAAATTAAAACAGTGAGTTACAAAATCAACTTATTAGCATGGACATGGAGAAGCACAGAAAAGCTAATTATAAAAATTGTGTCGTTCCTATGTGCGAAAATAACACGAAAACTGCACCCAACAAAGTATATTTCCTTATGCCGAGAGATGCAAGTATTAGGAAAAAGTGGTGCAAGGCAATGAGAAGAGATAATGTATCGTGTTTGAGCCGTAAGTTTTATTTTATTTTAACGTAAGTACATACATTGAAATAGTGGAGCAGGAGCATAATATTTTTTACTTACAAGTATAGTACACACATCAACGAAAACATAATTTAGTTTACGAAAAGTTCGCAAAGTATTCATTATTCATCCATTCATAGATCTTATGAATAGGTAAATACTAAGTAAATGTAAAATAAATGACCCAAACTTTATAAGAACCCTTATTAGCAATACTTACTTAAGAAAGAATACTAAGTAATATGTAGTCATCATAAAGACATCAATTTTCGGCAGGTTATCTGATTGTCCTTTGACAAAACCGGACTCAGTCATTGTATTTAGTCTTTTTTACTAGGTAATAATTGTTTATACACAGAAAACCAGAAAACTAACAACTCAATATGGAATAATCGCGTAACAACACACTAGAAAGTAAACAAACAACTTGTTGCGAACTCAGCGAAGCGAACTGTCATCAGTGTCATCGGCTGTACTTTGACGTCACATTTTATTTCACCAATAGCGTTGCGTTTTAAAAATTTGCGAGGGAATTTCAAAAAATCCATTTTTTGATTATTAAATTTCACTATCAAGTATTGAAAAAAAAATAAAAAAATTGTATAAGTATGTTTTATAAACAATAAAGATTACAAATAAAAATATTTTGTCCATTTTAGCGTTACGTGCATATTCCCTATTGTTATAATTGTGGAAAAGTACAAGTGATCTATTCAATATAAATAAAATACGTGTCAGAGGAATTAAATTTTGTGTTTGTAATCGTAAGTTATATGTTTAACTTTTGTTTCTTTAAACTTTCTCATGAACCTTTCTGTTGTTTTCTTGATTGTACCTTGCCTTTTGCAATAATGACATTTTCACATTTTGGACGTTTTACTAGTAAGTCGTTTTGTCACTCTCTAGACATTCTCATTTTATAGACGTTTAAACATGTGGACCTTCTGCAAACAATGACATTTTTCCCTTATGGACCTTCTGATTCGGAGGGCCCTGTACTAACCCGTCTGCCTAGCGTGGAAACCAAAGGCCAAAGCCTCCATACATTGGGAGAGGCCTATGTCCAGTAGTGGACTGCAATAGGCTAATTGATTGATTGATACTCACCAAGAAATCGTCTGGCTGAATCCCGAACAGGTCTCTGAAATATCTGAACGCGATGGGCGCGTACGTTTTGAACTTAAACTCGGAGTAGTGATGGGCGGGTGTGTGGTTGGAGCCTTCGTGGGGGAAGTTCGTCGTCTCCACTGTCATGAAGTCTTGCATGAGCAGATCACGTTCAGGTTTCGAAGCTAGGCCACCAATTGCATGTTGGATTCCTGTCAGACAAACAATAATTGTTGTTAAAAAATTGTTTTATAGACGAACATCTATGGCAGTCGTTACGGGTAGTTGGAACCCTAAAAAGTCCGACTAGTCTAACTACAGAACTTCGATATCGTCAATTCTTCTTCTATGATGGCGATGGCGCCTATAATGTAGATAGTGTTCTCCCAGTGTGCTGCTACCTGGATAGCGCTCTCGGAGGCGTTCATGAGAACCTCCGGAATACATGTGTTTGGGCATTAAGCACCCCAACTTAATTAGGAAAAGCCTCAGAGAATGATGATAGACGGTAATTTTACTTTTATTTATGGACGGCTACGTAACCCGTTGGACCTCCAAGAATAAATCCGATCACGAAAGCACCTTTTGCCTTTTAGTGCCTTTTGCTATTCAAAATTAAGACTACAACAAATACCCCGTTGGAATTATTTTTTAATAGGTACCTGTTAGACCTTTAAAAATATGTGTTATTTTGTAATCGTCCGTTCTGCTTGATCGTAAGTAACACACCGCGCAGACGACGTCCCGTCGTCTGCGCGGTGTGTTACTTACGACAATTTCGTCGCAAGCCAGACAATTTCGTTGCAAACCATGGAACAATGGGAATTTTATATTGCCAACGCACACGGTGGCGGAAAACCAGACCGTGCACGCTTGCAACCAGTGCCCGCAGGGTAAAAGATAGTATGGTGGATGACGTCTGGACAGCGCCTAACTGAAGTTCAAAAGGTCAACAAGTATGTTTATTATTTGACATGTTTGCGCTTTTTATACGAGGAAAATGTGCACGGTAACTAATTCTTTAAATTAACATGTGAGTGTTTATCCTCAATATATTTGTAAATATGGCATAATTATTATACAATTTTTCCTCATCACATTGTTAATTTTATTATCGGTATTCTAACCGGCAACCTGTCCTATAACTACCTGATTTGTCATTCATTCTACGTGCCAAAACAACCTACTTCTATTCTATCCTTCGTATAAGCATACATACATACAGTCACGCCTCTTTCTCAGTGGGGTAGGCTGAGACCACAGCTTTCCATTGGGATCCCATTTTTTCTCATAATGGTTTTTGTCCTAATTTAAATTGTCATAACAAGTTAGGCATAATTTTCTTTGTCATAATAATAGTGTGCCATAATTGGTTTTTAGCATACTATGTTATTAAGCATAAATATTGTATATCCTAATCTTTTTATTCATAACTTTGATATGCATAAAGTTGTAAAGCATATTGTTTATTTGTCTAATAGTTATTTGGCAGATTTATTGAAAAAGCCCCTGATTCCGACTTGGATAGATTAGGTTAGAAGGCTAATGCGGGAGCGGAGCGGAGCTAAGCGCCCGCATTAGGCCTTCGTGGTTATTTTTTTTTATAACCATGTAGAACTTTATTTAGTCAATATAATTTGTATGCTTAAAATAGTTATGGTTAGGCGTCGTTATACTTAAGTAAACTTATGCTTTGGGACAGTATGCTTATAAAATATTATGCTTATAGTAAATAGGATTAAAACATTATGATTAAAAAGTTATGGCAAATGAGTATTATGCGTAAATAATGTTAGGACAAGTAACATTATGCAATGTTAAATTATGACATAAAATTGTAGGAATAAAAATAGAGAACCCTTTCCACTTGCTACGATCCTGGCATACATCTTTCGCTTCTTCTACGTTCATAATTGCTTTCATGCATGCTCGCCGGTTTCGGGTACTATTGACATGTCCTTTCTTTAAAATGTCTTCGATCTGACTGACATACGTATGTCTAGGTCGACCTCTACCGGGTTGCCCATTCACCCTCGATTCATAAATCTGTTTCGTCAGTCTTCTTTCGTCCATCCTCTCCACGTGTCCGAACCATCTAAGCATCCCTTTCTCTATCTTAGTCACTACATCTTCAACCACCTCACAACGTTCCCATATCACAGTGTTCCTCACTCGATCCTTCATCGTATAAGCATATCTCTTTCTATCAAATAATCTAACTGCATACAGTTAAACAATCAATTAGCCTATTGCAGTCCACTCCTGTACATAGGCCTCTCCCAATTTCTTATCTCCACTCCATACATACTTCACATTAATCTAGGCACTCCCTACAACAGAGGGCCTACGCCAACCATGACGTGCTATGCTATAAATAAGTCGTGTTTTGGACCTCAATCCAAAAGAAGAGAAATGGAGCTCTTTCTCCCGGAAAATACGAGTATGACCAAGTTTACAAAGTTTGGACCCATATATAACAAACTAGCTGCTGCCCACGGCTCCACCTGGGTAGATGTCGGTTATCGCGACCAAACATAGCCTATGTCCTTTCCCAAGGTCTAATCTACCCTTGTACCGGCTATTTCATCAAAATCGGTTCAGTGGTTTAGGCATGAAAGGGTAACAGACTGACAGAGTTACTTTCGCATTTATAATATTAGTATGGATTGCAGTCCATCACTGGACATAGATCTCTCCCAATATGCGCCATTGCTCCCTATAAAAGGGTTTTAAACTGAACGGGTCCCTTAAGCGGGGCGTGAAAAAGCATCTGATGACGCCGTCAAGCTGAGTGCCACCATTGTAACATGATACGTGTCTGTAATGGTGACCCTATTCAGAGACTTTGCCTTCAGCTTACCATCAGGCGAGGCGAAGTCAAATTGACGTGTCCTATATATAAAAAAAAAGATGTACGGGTGTTTTTGCCGAAACCAGGTGGTCGTAAGGGCACATAGCCATTGCTATAGCACACATGATAGGCCCACAGATCGTAAAAACCTAGATCTAATATAAACTTGACATTGAACCGATAAGTAGCAACCTTGGCGCGTATCAAGCGTCTACTTCCTGTCACAGGAAACTGTTCTTTTCCTGTCTTTTTTTATGTTACACTACTGAATCGACCAGATTTCGGGAAATTAACGAAAGTAACTCCATTAAGGTATGTTTCCGGAGCCGACCGCATACGACAACCACAGACGCAAACTTGTCAAACTCCGATACGGATAAAGAAGACCATTGAGAAGGGGTACACTACATAAATACGAAAAGGTTTATTCCGAAAGTTACAATCACGAATTTTAAAATTCCGAATTTCATAATTCCGAATCATTCAAAATTCCGAAAGTCAGATATCCGATGTATCATAAATCCTATTTATTGAAAACCCGAATTTCAAAATTCCTAATGATTATAACTGCGAATATTAGAATTCCGAATTTGAAGATACCGAACCATTACAATTCCGAATTATTAATAATCCGAAATATCATAAATACGAATTCCGATTATCAAAATTCCGAAACAACATGAGCCCGACAATCAAGCGCCTTGTAAACCTGCATGAGATAAGTCGGATAGTTGCTATTCTAGGGGTATACGAGATAAACATGAAATAGAATTATTGAACTATTATTTTAATTTACAGCTAGTGATTACAAAATACACGTTGCCATACAACTTTCAGCAACAAGCATGCATGCAGGCAAGTATGCATTCTGGCAAGCATGCATTCTGGCAAGCATGCATGCAGGCAAGCATGCAGGTAAGTATGCAGGCAAGCATGCATGCATGCAGGCAAGCATGCAGGCATGCAGGCAAGCATGCATGCATGCAGGCAAGCATGCAGGCATGCAGGCAAGCATGCAGGCATGCATTAGTTTCGCTCTTCTCCGGCACTACGGGATGTGCAGTCCTTCCGCCCTTGCGTAACAAAGTTCGGGCACCCATGCTCGCTTCCGCAGCTTCGGCTTGCTGGTCGCCTACGGCGACCAGCCTCAGCCGCTCCAGCTCGCCCGGGCGCCTGAGCTTCGTTACTGCGGGCGAGGACTGCCCTCCCTCCGCGCCTCCGGTTTTTAAATAACACTCTAGTGTAGGGCAAACAAGTACCACGGCAGTAGGACCACGGCAAGTCGGGTTTGGCTTAATTTGTGTACGTAATAATTGGCGAGAAAATTAATTTATTAATATAAAAAATCAACTCTAAATGCGCAACATGTCAAATCATTTTAACTTTTACCTATTTTTGATACAAATTTTCAATTTGAGCAATGAATTTTCGGAAATTTGAAATTCGGAATAACGTTTTTCGGGCCAATAATACTACGGACTTTTAATTATTCGTAAAAATGAAATTCGGAAGGATGAACATTCGTATTTATAACTTTCGGATAAATAACCATCGTGTTTTTTGTTGTTGTTCGGAAAAAATCACGAAACATCACCAGGGGGGAGGGAGGGGTATATTGAGATATCACGTGTATTTATTTTTTCTTATAACTCGCGATTTTTGTCACGATTCTTAGGTTTTTGGCGTTAAATAATGAATAAAAAATTACACGTGATTTTGGCTGGGGGGGGGGGGGGGTAGTTTAAAACCTCACCACGTATCACCATGGGGAAGGGGGGGGTTAAAAAATTGCTAAAAAAACATCACGCGATTAATGGACACTATGGACAGTAGGGTGTCCCGATAATTTTTTTTTTCGATTTTCGTTACACAAGACCTCCCAAAAGTTGCGTTATGAGCTGTAGATTACCGTAAAAATAATAATAAAAATATATGAAAATATCTTGAGGGCTCTACCGGCACTTTTATTTTTCAAAAAATCACTTAAGTAACCCTTCAGTGCATATCGTCTATTATTATTTTTTTACATTAATCACATTTTATTTTGTAATTAAAATGATATTGAGACACCAATTTACGATTTGCAAGTAATGAAAAATGTATTTCCTATGAAGAATAGGTTCGACTCGAACGCGCGAAATTAATGTTTTGACTGGTTTTCTCAAATTCTCTACTACAATGGTGAGGCAGTTCGTCTCATTTCCATTGTGGTTTTATTGCTGAAAAAGGTGTCTCCGTACTTTCTTGTGATAATTTACATGTTTCAGTTATAGATATAATATAAAAAATGCTAAATTCAACACGAAGTGAGACTAGGTACTTGTCCAAAATAAAAACCAAAATCTCGTGGTAAGAAATCAAATTTTGGTGTTTTAAATACCCTGGAAGAGGTGCTCTTTTCTGCTTCACTGACTTTTAATATCTTGCTCAATGCAAAGTCTCAAATATGGTCTCTATAGTCAATTATCATGGCTATAAGCAATTTTATTGGGTGCGCGTAAAAATCGTCAATCACTGAATCTATAGATCTCTGCCTATCAGATAAACATCGAAAATATCTACACATAAGTAATCATTTGAAAAATATGCTTGACTCCTTCTTTAAATGATGGCTTTTGCTTGTTGAGAAACCAAACGAGACCACATAATTCTCAAGCAACTGCAATTTTTTCTGACGACGAAACAGTTAGTACTTATGTTAAGTCTGAGGCCCGTATTCTAGAAAGAAACTCAGTCCTGAATCTCAATTTACCTTAGGACAGATTGTATAGATAGACTGAAGGATTTCACAGATTGTCGTTACAACCCGTCCTCAGATAAATCGATATTCAGAACTGAGTACCGTTCTAGAATACCGGCCTGAGTATGCTAATGGCGTTTGGCTTCTTGTTAAGCAAAACCTATAATTTAAAGATGGAGGCAAGCATATTTTTTAAATGATTACTTACTCTCAATTTTTACCTGATAGACAGAGATCTACTTATAGATGCAGTGATGGAAAGAAACACTTTTTTCGCGCACTCAGAAAACTTGCTTATTGCCATGTTATTAGCTGACTGAGACCATATTCCAGAGCTTACATCTCGCAAAATATTAAGGCCAGAGAACTGGTTCTCGCTGCTGCTGAAGAGCATTTTTCTAAAGGTATTTAAAGCACTAAAACTTAACCTCTTAACATGAAATTGAATACTTTGGTGAGAGCGAGACTGTGAGATATCTCAGCTCCACTGATCCTGCGACACGTCTCCAATGATGGACTCAGAATTAAGGCTAAAGAACTAAACCTTGATATCGTTGACTTTCCTTGTCACATACAGACAATAGAAAGTTGCTTTAAATTAGTGACGGAGGCTTCTCAAATCGTCATGAATGCTACAGCTCGGGATGTATTCATTAGGAACATATCAAAATGTCACGCGGAAATACCTTGTTTTGACACAAAGACCAGTTCCGTTTTTTTAAAATATCTATTGATTTTATTGTATTTCAACTATTTTTAACACTGGACTAACTCATTTTTGTACTCTTAAATTTAATAAAAACCATTTTAATGTTATTTTTGTATGAATTGTAGCTTATGTTAGGAACCCCTAAAAACTGCACATTTCTTAAAGTTCAAGGTCCGGTAGAGCCCTCAAGATGACAGATATTTAATAAAATTTAATGATAATCGTAATGTACGCGTCAAAACGCAACTTTTGATACCTCTTGCGTAGCCGTAGCTCAAAAAATTTTTTTCTCCATACATCGACGGGACACCCTAATGGACAGCCCCTATCAATCAAGTTGATCAAGTATCAAAATATCTAATTAAAGTTATGATTCCGAAGGTGACCGCATACGACAACTGCAGACGCACGCAGCAGATACGCGTAATTCATTGCGGCTTCACAATGGTCCCCTATATCCTTATCGGAGTTTAACAAGTAATGGGTACGCTGTATCTGCTACATGCGTCGGCAGTTGTCGTATGCGGTCGGCTTCGGAATCATACCTTTAATCAATTAATGAGCAGTTTTCCAGTAGGTATTTAAAGGGTTCCTAAAGACGCGCTAGATGGCGCAGCCGGCACTTTTGGTAAGAAGAGTGTGGTGTCACATCTAGTGTAATTTATGGAAAAAATGTTCTTCGGTTTTGTAATGATTTACTTTACTTAAATATTCTGTCATTTTTTCTGATACAATGAAAATACCACAAACAAACCACAGAGTACATTAAAATTACCAAAAGCTATGCTAGCGCCATCTCCTGATGACTTAAAAACCAACTGATTATTATACCTACAGGAAAACTGCTCATTAAATCAGGATCCCGCGCAAAAACCCAAGTCCACGACTTTTCCCAAAATTCCATGTATAAGCTGTTAACCGTTGAAGAGTTCTATCATCTGGAGTAGGAATCCTGAATGTCAATTCAGGTCATGCTTACCATAAAATGCATTGTTATCAGAACTAAACTAACCAAGTTCGGCGACTCTACTCTTTGCCGCACTATATATCTTGGATTTTTTTACCAGCACACGTGTTTCCATCTTCCTACAGTCCCGGGTCCTTTTAGCGGACCCTGAAAAAGCATATCACGAGGCCGTCGAGCTGAGGACCACCATTGTAAAATTGTTGATGTCCGTAATGGTGTTCCTCTAGCTTACCTTCAGACGAGTAAAGTCATATATAAAAAAGAATACATGCAAAATTCAACTCTGTAGTACTCAAAAAGAAGTTCTAATTCAGCTTGCAAGATTCGTCTTCACAAACTAATATACAAAATATATTGTAAGTTAAATAAAAGTTTGTAAATAGAAAATATGGTCTCTTCAATGTGCTCTATAAACCTCGTTTGTATAATTGGACCGATAACATAATTATTATTATGTGTATTATCTACTTAGACATGTCGCGAACAGATTAGGATTTCCGATACTTTATAAAGTTTCTAAAGATAACGGCAAACTAGTCTTAGTAAGCAAATGTCTTTTATATTGCATTTCGCTAGAAACGATTATATACGCTACTAGCCTTCCGCCCGCGGCTCCGCCCGCGTGCATCTCGGTTAACGCAACCTTTGCTCATATCTTCGGTTCTACTCAACCGATTGCGATCAAACAAACGTAAGATTTTAAATCTCAGTAAGCCCTTTCTAACAAAAAAACCGCATCAAAATCCGTCCAGAAGTTTTTGTGCGTCCATCGCGGACAAACAGACAGGAAATTCAAAAAAAATATTTTCGTGTTCAGTATCTTTAACACAACATAACCCAAGTATTTTTTTTTATATCTCCAATGTACAGACACGACCACTTTACAATATATAAAATAGTATAGATGACTATATTAGGCGTCATTTAGACGGGCAGAGTTTCTCGTCTGCAATAAATTGCTTGTGTTAGGAGTGGGTTCACGTCGGTAGTGTGTGGCCAGGATTCGAACCCGGGACCTCTCGTAATCGTAAGGCCGACCCCTTAACCACTAATCTACCAAAATTATCGCTAAAAACCTTATTCTGACTATCTACAAACACAACAATAAATAAATTATTCGAATCGGTAAAGCAGTTTTCAAGTATTGAGCTCGACGACAATTTTCAAAGCTTTACCAAAGGGTTTTCAGACGCTTTCGTCATAACCTTCCAAAACTTCGAATCTAATATTATCGCATGGGGTAATCTCAACTCTCAAACTCACTTTGGTAACTTCAAAACAAAGTTTGCACTGATATGAAGTTCATTCAGCAATTTCAGCACGAACTATGAGTCATCTTTGATCTATTTCTTCGTATAACTTAAACCATTATCAAAAGTAAGTTGTCCATTTAGCCTTATAGTGGCTTTTAGGAGAGAGGCTGACATGTGACCTCCCAATTCCGAGAGGAAAGCCTAAGCCTTTTTTATCGTGCGAAAAATCCCCACGGATACCCCCCGCCGGAGCCGGTGGAGGAGGTTATGTCGAACTTGAACCGACTAAAACGCACGCCGTCTTTGAGGTAGTCGTAAACATATCCCTTTTTTTTTTTTTTTTTTTTATCGTGCGAAAAATCCCCACGGATACCTCCCCCGCCGGAGTCGGAGGAGGAGGTTATGTCGGACTCGAACCGACTAAAACGCACGCCTTCTGTGGGCCGTCAGTTGCCGGAGGTGAGATTGTCATAGCCATATCCCTCGCACCCCGGCCGCGTAAACATATCCCTCGCACCCCGGCCGAAGGAAAGCCTACGCCAAAACGTCGTCTGTCATTTTAGCAGGTGTACCTACTGGGTTGCAGCCTGCAGGTGAAGTGATCTACGTGATCACAATATCATTAGATCATCATATTCATCACTCATTCTCTGAATCATTTCCCAACTCAACTGCGGTCGGCTTTCCAGTCTAACTGTGATGCGGCTGAACTTCGTTATTTTCCATGAAGCGACTGCCATCGGACCTCCACAACCAATAGACCTCGAAATTCTGTAGTTAGACTAGTCAGACTTTTGAGGTCTCCAACTCCTCGTAACGACTGCCATAGATGTTCGTATGGCAGCCATGACCGACGGCTTAAAGACACCATTATAATTATACATGTCACACACAAGGTTTTATGTCTATTCGTGCACATTTACAAAAAAACAAGTAGGTCACTTTTATTGACATTTTAACAAATCTCTTATAAACAAATTTAACTGCGACATCACATTATCAATCCGCTAATAAATGGTTCATTGGCATCACACCAACACAAACATGTTTGAAACTAAATTAAACTGATCAACGAGAACAAGCCGGTATTGTAACAACGTGAAAATTAGCCCAATGCCTCAACGGGACCTTGAACCCGCTAACGTTCGTAATTGACTCGTGTACTACAAGACAATTCGTTGTTATTCACTATTGATGTTTAGAAGTCCTGGATTGACGTCGTAGAGAGGTTACATGCGTGCAAATGGTCTCACTACCATGGACGCTCAAGATCGTGCGAGGTGGAGGAGAAGAGCCGGCGGACCCTGAGCTCCGAGGTCATCTTGGCCACGGATGCAATCAGGAAAATGCGTCTACATGAAGATGATGATGATGATGTTGTTGTTTAAGTCCGTGTGGTGACGGAGAAAGAATACAAGTATCACCACCCCATCTCATCTGAAGGGTGTCGTAAGAGGCGACTAACGGAAAAATATGCAGACGATATAACTGCGAGAGAAGGAAAACTCGAAATAAAACCCTGTACCAACCCGTCTGCACAGCTTGGAAACAGTAGGCCAAAGCCTCCCCACTTTGGGAGAGGTCCATGTCCAGCAGTGGACTGCTGGACATGGACCTCTGTGCTGCTGTGGTTCTCGGTGAAGTAGAACAGGGCTACCCCATCTCTTCCCTTGGATTTTGTAGAAAGCGACTAAGGGATATGGCTGTTATCCATCCGATAGTAAACATACAACCTATGACTAAGTGCTTGACGCAATAGGCTCGCCCCATATTACGTGGGACCGATAAAATCAAAGTTGGCGAAATGCGAGTGCTAACCTTTGTCTACCCGTTTGGGGATTTTCAGGTTTAAATATGTATATGTATTATGTAGGTACGTGTGTATGTTTTAAATCGTCATCATCATTTTAGTGTTATTTTTAGTTTTTATTTCGAGGCTTTCCGCCAAGACCCTGGGCACAGATTACCTAATAGTTGGAACAGATAACTCACTGCCTGGAAAATCAACGATCCAACTCAGTTAAGTGCCTACAAGTCCACGTGATCAACAACTCCATACGAATATGTATCTTAACAGACAGCCATACGGTTATTATTACTTTGCAGCCGCTCGGCCTCGTCCTCGTAGTAACGTACTAGCAAACTGTATGACGCTAGGGTTGCCTCTTGCCTCGCTTAATAAAGGAATAGTTTTTCAATAGTTTGACATTTTTCTCACCTATTTATCGAATATCGAATAATAGCCGAATATTATTGGACATTCGGTCAAATATGTATTTCATCTCAATCCTACCAGCAACTCAAGAGTAGGAAAGCTAATAGCTCACCGAGCGGCTTTAGATAAACTACTATTTTTAGTGCACAGTGGCGATTATTCCTACTTTATAGATCTGAACGAAAACAATGCAGATCTCCTGAAAAAACATACACGATTAATTCGCGCATAAAGTAGAGGTAACGCACCGACAGATTACCTACACAAGTACATGGGAGTCAAGCGCCAGCCCGCGACAGCGGCACAGCGGCGCGCGCCGGCCGTCGCCGTCGCTGAGCGCCTCGCACTACCATCCTGCCTACGATTTTTTATTTACGATTGCATTCAAGTGTTAAGTCAGGACCCGGGCCGTTAGATATAAGTAGGTAGTAGGTCAGATAGCTACATCATGTACCAACCAACCTATTATTAAATAGCCTAAGTACTGAATCCAACATTTTTTAAGTCTTTCCGTATAGCAGGTAGCGAAGTGGGTACCTAGGTAGGTACTTAAATTACTTTGTACAACTGTACAAGATACCTATGTACCTATATTGAATATTGTCATAGGTAGGTACAGTTACTTAACGAACGTAATTGCACTTATAAAGTAGGTACCTACTTGCCGTTCTTCATTAACAGGCAAGCAGAAGAAAGATTTTTATTTGATTCGTTAGATTCGCACCCATACACTGCACACGGAGCCTTCCCCGTTATGCGTTCATAATTATCATTATAGATTGAGTTTTAATTATTTTAATAACAAACAAAAAGACTCGATCGAAACGTAAATAATAATCAAACGTTAGTTTATTACGCGCGTGTGCACCGTGCACACGCGCGGCTAGCGACAGCCCGACTGACGACGGAGGACCGTCGGCGACCCGCGGTGAGTAGGTGAATATAGCGCGCAAGTACATAGAGTGAGCGTGGCCTGCCCTGGGGTCCGAATACTCCTTTTAATACGGATTTCATGAAAACGACTGTCGTATGACCTCTTAACCGCGAAAGAAAACCTACGTTGGAGCCTCATCCGTCAATAATATGAGGTTTTTAGAGATCTTACTACCCGTAACGACTGCATCTATGTTCGTATGGTAACCGGGACCGACGGGTTAATGTCCTCTCTGAGGCACAGAGGCTCTCAATGGCTCAAAATGGTGACCCAACCTAGGACCGACCAGGGCCTAGATTCTGCTAAAGTAAAACCACTGTCATGCCACTGCCTCTGCAAGAAAATTCTATTAAATTTTAGCCTTTAAAGTAATGCTGTTAAAGTTATAAGATAAATGGCTTTTTGTAGAGTGAATGAAAGAGTGAAATGCAATTCTTTTCATATAATTTTTGACTGTAAGCATATAGAAATAAGGTCTAAAATTTAATGTAATTTTTTGGAGTCTTTGTTGTATGACAGTGGTTGTGCTTTAGCAGAATAGAGGGCCTACTGGTTTTGCTTAACCTTATAATGTGTTAAACTGCTCGATAACCACTTAGCCACGAACTCCATAAGCAGCTGTATTAGAATCTTTATCATGAATAGATTGCGACACTACATGTGTGCTTATACAATAACATCGATTACACACATGTTTCATTAATGTTTATAAAATAATGATAAACTATGCCGTAATAATGACTGAGTACATTAGAGGTAGTGGCCGGCTACATCTGTCGAAGGACCGATGGCCGTTGTAGCAAACGAGTCCTAGAGTGGAGACCGCGAGAAGGTATATGGAAGGTGTGAAGCCCCCTAGCCAGGTGGACTGATGACCTGAAAAAGGTGGCTGCGACGGACTGGATGCGGAAGGCGGAGGATTGGGAGCAATGGCGCATATTGGGAGAGGTCCAGCAGTAGATTGCAATAGGCTAATTGATTGACTGACATTAGAGGAACTTTGAAACTGGCACTATTGAATGAAAAAATTGAGAAGCGAGTGGCTGAAGTGTGGGCATATTATGAGAAGTGATGAAAAACATTTGAATGAAAATTTTAAGCATTTATTATGCTGATTGTTCAAATCGATTCACAAAGAAAAAAGAGAATCGACTTCGGGCGGGACTCGAACCCGCGATCTTTCCCTTCCCTCCAGGGGGAAAGCTCTGACCGCTAAGCCACCGAAGCCGATTCAAATTCGTCTATACTTTCCGTCTTTGGGGCGACGGTGGAGCCATCTACCGAGGTAGGCCCAAGAAAAGAGGAAAGGCTGACTGAGGAAATAAGTGAACGTCGGGCTCCGAAGTGCACTGGGCTATCGCTATAAGAATGCTGATGTAAGAAGAAAGAAAGAAAGAAAGAAAGAAAGAAAGAAAGAAAGAAAGAAAGAAAGAAGAAAGAAAGAAACATTTATTTAATTATTATTATTTATATTAAGTGCGAAGTCGCTAAAGAATAAGTCATCCTACCATACGGAAGGAAATGTATTCAAATTATGCGATGCATTTGGAGACTTTGGCTCGCGAACTTAGCATCTCGGATCGGAATTACAAAGAAATTGAATCATCAAGGAAAAATATTTGGACTGAGTCATTAACATTGGGGCAAGATTTCGTTTTAATACTGAGAAGTATCATGTCTCGTAGCTAAATGGTCACTGAGTAGGCTAGCACATTGCAAGGTTAAGTAATATGCAGGAGAAAATTAGGATGGGTGACCATTGGGACACTTCTGTGCGTAGGAGAGCACGTTAAGCCGTCGGTCCTGGTAAAGGTATGATTCCAAAGGTGGCGGCTGGCGGCATAAGACAACTGCAGCCGCACGCAACAGATGCAGCGTACCCATTACTTGTTCAACTCCGATACGTATAAAGCGGGAACATTGAGAAGCCGCAATGAATTACGCGTATTCGCTTCGTGCGTCTGTAGTTGTCGTATTGCGATCACTTTCGGAATCATACATTTAAGTTAAAAAAGAACGTCGAAGTAATCCATTCACCAATGAGATAAGGCAAACACCGTGGGATTCTACACAGTCAAGAAAATAATCACTAGGTATCTATCATCAGGGATTTTTAGTTCATAAAAGGTATGATTCTGAAGTCAACCGCATACGAAAACGACAGACGCCGCGTACCCATTACTTGTTAAACTCCGATAAGGATAAAGGGGACCATTGAGAAGCCGCAATGAATGACGCGCATCTGCTTGCGTCGACAGTTGTCGTATGCGGTCGGCTAGGGAATCATTCCTTAAACCCACTGCATAGGGTACATCGTCATTGTTTGCAGTGATATCCACTCACAAGTACGTCATAGAAAAATGACGTCATACACATTATAGAGCCTGACGTCACTAAAACAAAAGTTAACACTTTATGACGGAGGCAGGTTGCGTCGCCCTATGACCTTGAAATCGACATGTCGATATTTTTGTATTAACACTACAGGTTGATGTATTTTTCACAAATATAATACGGTTATGATATCTAGAGGTACACATTTTACCGTCTGTTATATCCGTGTGGTGGCGGAAAAAGAATACAATCATCACCACCCCATCTCATACGAAGGGTGTCGTAAGAAGCGACAAACGGAAAAATACGCATACTTATCACTGCGAAATAAGAAAACTCAAAATAAAACCCTTTACCAACCCGTCTGGCCAGCGTGATATCATAACGAACAAACACCAAAACTATTCTATAGAAAGAAAGGTCAATCCGCTCAGCACCTTTCAGAAAGTTCTAAGAAAGAAACATCCTGTGTAGAAGTCCGTTGTCGATTAGTTAAAAATAGAACCAGACTATTGTATGCTCACTTTCCATCGAATACGATGAATTTATAGATTCACGAAACACCTGTGTGTATATAGGGTGTTTATTTATTTACTAACCGCTGTTTCGTATAGTCAATTCTTGTTATTGTGGCGAGAATGATAACACTGGTGAGTAGTGGTGAGCTCGGACAGATGTTGTTTTGAAGTCAAGATAAGCCAAGTTGTTATGGAGGAGACGGGGAAACGGAATATTAAGCTATGGTGGCGGGGCCACCCCGCTACCATGGCTGCTGTAAAAGTAGCCGAAACATTGGGCTAAAAGTAAACAATCATCACTACATGTTATAAAACAAAGTCGCTGTCGCTGTCTGTCCGTCCCTATGTATGCTTAAATCTTCAAAACTACGCAACGGATTTTGAAGCGGTTTTTTAGGGTTCCGTAGCCAAATGGCAAAAAACGGAACCCTTATAGATTCGTCATGTCTGTCCGTCCGCCTGTCTGTCCGTCCGTATGTCACAGCCACTTTTCTCCGAAACTATAAGGCCTATGCTGTTGAAACTTGGTAAGAAGATGTATTCTGTAAACCGCATTAAGAATTTGACACAAAAATAAAAAAATGCATAAAATTTTGGGGGTCCCCATACTTAGAACTGAAACTCTAAATTTTTTTTTCCATCAAACCCATACGTGTGGGGTATCTATAGATAGGTCTTTAAAAATGCTATTAAGGTTTCCAACAACATTTTTTTCTAAACTGAATAGTTTGCGCGAGAGACACTTCCAAAGAGGAAAAATGTGTCCCCCCCCCCCCCCCCCTCTAACTTCTAAAATAAGAGAATGATAAATCTAAAAAAAATATATGATGTAAATTGCCATGCAAACTACCACTAAAAATTGGTTCGAACGAGATCCAATCAGTAGTTTTTTTTTAATACGTCATAAACCGCAATTTTCGCCGTTGCTACTACGGAACCCTTCATGGGCGAGTCCGACTCGCACTTGGCCGATTTTATTTTTAATAGATGGAGTGATTCAAGAGGAAGGTTTATATGTATAATACATACATGCATAATATTGTAGATTAATATTGTTTGCCGGGTCAGCTAGTAAAAAATAAATCGCGATAGAGGTTTTATTTCAATGACTAATATATTCGCGCTAACTTCAGAAACTTCTTCCTCCTAGCGTTAATTCCCAGTCGCATCCGAAGCTATCACCTCGGAGTCTGGGCTTCGCTTTACCAGTCTTAGCAGCGGATTTGGCTAGACCTCGATATTTTCCGTGAAGCGACTGCCATCTGACCTCCACAACCCAATGGTGACATTAGGCGATATCGAAGCATTATAGCTAGACCGTTGTTGTTGGAATTTTAGGGCACTAACTACCCTGTAACGACTGCCATAGATGTTCGTATGGCAAACGGGACCGACGGCTTAACGTGCTCTCCGAGGCACGACCTGACCAATGCAAAGTGGTCACGAGTATCATCTAATTTTCTTTTACCAGCAAAAAACAATATTGGCGCGGCATATACCATTTTACCGTTATTATCTCCGCATTATAATGAGTCATTAATGTCATTATAATCACGAGACCGACAAATGCTTTGTTTGCACATTACTCACAGCTATTAATGTTACAATCGACACCAAACAATTACGATTGTCTCAATTTTTTGCATGAAACACACCGGGATAAATGATCAATTTTCGTTTAGCAAGAGATCCGATTCTCAGCATTCCATGGATTCACCGTGCGGTCGCCGGGTCCATAGCGTGATACAGAGAGGAACACCGTGAAGGCGACTAGGACCTGTGACCCAGATGTAGGTTTAGGGTGACCACCTTGTGATGCATCAGCGCTCCCTCCACCGTCAGTAGTGTTCCCCCCCTACCTATCCAAATTTTGGTAGGATCCTATCAATGCCGCTTTGGATATTCGATTTACTTTTCAAATCTTCTAATATATAAAAATCAATGCCATTTTTCGTTGTTATTTTATAACTCAAGAACGGCTGAACCGATTTGGCTAATTTTAGTCTTGAAATATTCGTGGGTGTCCAGGGAAGGTTCAAAGGATGAGAAAATAGGTGCAGCGGGAACGGAAAAAATATGGCGGTACGAAGTTCGCCGGGACAGCTAGTTTTTTATGTATATTGGGAAAGTCAAATGACGTCAGCTCGCACAATGGGAAGCAGAAGGTAAAGTCTCAGGAAAGCGGGTCACCATTACAGATACCAATACTTAATGTTTCAATGGCGACCCTCGGCTTGACCTCATCAGATGGATTTTCACGCCCCGCTTAAAGGACGTCAAATACTGTAATTTGTATGATTCCGTAGCCGACCGCATACGACAACTGCCGACGCACGCAGCAGATGCACGTAATTCATTGCGGCTTCTCAATGGTCCCCTTTATCCGTATCGGAGTTTAACAAGTAATGGGTACGCTGTATTATCTGCAGCATGTGTCTGTCATTTGTCGTATGAGGTCGGCTTCGGAATCATACCTTAATATGTACTACGGTTACGTCAGGTTTTAGCTTCGGGGAAGGGGGTTGTGGTTATCGCAAAAATGTGCATGAAATGACATTAATAATAACTAATCAAAGTTCACAACTCCGCTTGTTGGATGTCGGTTATCGCGACTAAAAGTAACCTTGATAATTCTATTTTTGGTCGTATCTTTAGTTCTGCTCAATCAATTGCAATCAAACATACAGCAGATTGAACTTTAAACTAGAACTTTCTAAAAAAACGCATTAAAATCCGTTCCTACTGAACACCGTCGCGAACAAACAAGACTTAGACCAGCGCCAGACGCTCCAACCCGACCATCCGACCATCCAATCAACAACCAGTATTAATGTAATAATAATAATTAATACATCAATACTGGCTGCCGATTGGACGGTCGGATGGTCGGGTTGGACCGTCTGGCGCTGGCCTTAGGGAACAAAGATCTATACCTATACTTTTAACAGTTTATAGACCCAAGAAGTGCTGATTTGTCGTCGTAGAAGATGACATGCGTACCAATGGTCTCAATAACCAAGACCATGCGAAGTGAAGAAGTAAAAGCTAGAAAGCAGACTCCGGACTCCAAGGTCCGACGCGACGGTGAATAACACTAAGATGATGTTGTTATACTTTTCTCAGGTAATTAACGGCAGAACTAGAAGACTGCATGTGATATGCTGTAGATATAATCAGTTATTATCATTGAATGGAACCGACCTTGTATGTATATGTATAGTATACACAACACGGCAACTCAGATCGGTGGAGTAACTGCGAGTGTTAAGAATGATAGGATATGGTATGAGAACCTCCGTCTTCCATAAGAGCGGGCATGGAAGCAAGCAAGATGGGGCCACTGTGGTTTCCACACCCGAGGGGACCAGCTCAACACCTAAGATGGTCCTCTGTGTCAGCCGGGGTTGCAAAAGATGTATAAGGCAACCTTACATCCCGGTATTTAAAGACCCAAGATAGCGTGCGGTTTTAGTATGTTCGAGTCCGACATGACCACCCTGCTGGGTAGCGGCGAGTACTCAAGGGGACTTTTGGACGAAAAACAAGATATGGCATGTAGTTCTCTGTCAAGTAGAATGCAAGGACCATCTGTGGTCATACAAGGCTACTAAAAGATAGGACTGTTGTCCATCCGACAGTTAACATACAACCCATGAAAAAGTGCCCGCTTGATAACATCGGTTCACTGGCAGATGGAGAACAACCCTATCGCTTGGTCGCCTTCTACGCCCACGGTAAAAGATCGGGGACCCTATTTTACTCCACCGGGAACCAACGCAGCTTTAAGCGGGATCCTAATATAGCACTAGCTGACCCGGCGAACTTCGTACCGCCATATTTTCCGCCCGCGTGATATCTAATATATAAAATTCTTCTGTCACGGGGTGCGTAATCGAACTCCTCCGAAACGGCTTGACCGATTTTGATGAAATTTTTTGTGCTTATCCGGTATCTATGAGAATCGGCCAACATCTATTTTTCATCCCCCTAAGTGATAAGGGTGCAGCGGGAACGGGATTTGAATACCACGCGGGCCGAAAATATGGCGGTACGAAGTTCGCCGGGGCAACTAGTCTAATATATAAAATTCTTCTGTCACGGGGTGCGTAATCGAACTCCTCCGAAACGGCTCGACCGATTTTGATGAAATTTTTTGTGCTTATCCGGTATCTATGAGAATCGGCCAACATCTATTTTTCATCCCCCTAAGTGATAAGGGTGCAGCGGGAACGGGATTTGAATACCACGCGGGCCGAAAATATGGCGGTACGAAGTTCGCCGGGGCAGCTAGTTATCACTAAATTTATCAGTGTTTCACTACAATATTATGCATGTATTATACATATAAATCCTCTTGAATAACTCTATCTTGTAAAAAAACCGCCTCAAAATCCGTTGCGTAGTTTTGAAGATTTAAGCATACATAGGGACGGCCAGACAGCGACAGCGACTTTGTTTTATAATATGTAGGTAGTGATAATTATTATCATAGGAACTAAATAGGAATAGAAAGGGAAAAGGCGAGCCCCTGTAGTTTAACTACAAAGTGTAAGATACAATCTTAAGGATCAAAGATCGAGGTAATAACAAACAACTACTTATTATTTTATGAAGATAAGCGTACAAAGGTTTAGTACCTACGTGCAATAACTAGTAAATAATGTACAGAGTTAGTGTGTATGTGTGTAGTATAGAAACTAAGCTACAAGCCTCCCTCCACCCCTTTTTTTATCGTGCGAAAAATCCCCTTCGGCCGGAGCCGGTGGAGGAGGTTATGTCGGACTTGAACCGACATCTGTAGGCCGTAGGTTGCTGGAGGTGCGGTAGTCGTAAACATATCCCTCGCACCTCGGCCGACCCAGGGCCATATCTTTCGATCCGGCCCTCTTCCAGTGTGGGGACCACGGAGTCCCCAACTCGCCCCGGAATGCACGCCGCCGCCCCGGCCTGCTTCTGTTAGGGTGACAGGCGGCAAATTGGCAATACGGTTGTCACTGTCAAATGCATACTGTTTTATTGCAAATCAAAGACGTCATCATCTTCATGTAGACGCATTTTCCTGATTTCCTTTCGGCTCTTTTTCCTCCACTTCGCACGATCTTGGGCGTCTGTGGTAGTGAGACCATTTGCACACATGTCACCCTCCACGACGTCAAGCGAAGATTTCTTGGTCCTACCTTCTATCTGAATCCGACAAAGGCGCCATTGCCAGGCATTGCCGCAAAACGTCGTATTGCAAATCAAAGACCATTTGTCATTATAGTGGACAGCATTGTGAGTTTTATTATACATATTAAAACTAGACCGAAATCCAATGGCCGAACTAGCTAGGTATACCTTATCCACAAATTTCGTAACTGAACACTATCTATATTTAAACATTGCACAAGCTAACCACATCCGATGGGTTTGTTTACAAAACATTACCTCTATACGCTGGTTGCGGAAAATAACCACATATCTGTCTGTTTGGAACAGATCACTGTTAAGGTTAGAATAATATTTCGGAATTATCAGCATTTACATTACATTCGATAATCGTATTGCGAAATTTATAATTAATCTGTAATATTGTGCACCGCGCTACGAACTTGGTCAACGAACGAACCTATTGTTCGTTCTCTGTTTAACATCATATCCATGTTTTCTTGCCCCTTAAGTGGCCGAAATGTAGGTACAGTCAGCATCATAAAGATTGCAGCTGTTAAAATACGCAAAAATGTCTCAATGTTGACATAATTCTGAACACAATGACTGCGTAGACATATTGCTACATCGGATGCGGCGATATTTGAATTATTGGATGTGAAGAACAAATTGAATAACTGAATGCTTAAATAATTTTGCATTGCCTGCTGAGTTCCTTTTGGCGCTTTAGCTGCTTCAATAAAAATGACACATTGTTTGCTGAAATAAATTTGAATTCGCATTGTTAAGACCTTTTTGCGGATTTTAACAGCTGCAATCGTTATGATGCTGACTGTACACGGACAACCTGATGGGAATCGGTTATCGCGACCTATAGACGTAGGCAACATCAGGGGTGTCATACTCGCTGCTAATCCTGTACAAACCTTCTAATCCTTCTATAGTCCTTCTTGATAAACCCCACATTGAAGTCGCTTGGAAAAACCAGAGCAGGGAGATCGCACAACAGTTTGCACAACTGAAGAGTGCGCAGAATGAACGTTTTATGTGTCGTGAATGGTTATGTGAGAAATTGGTTACACTTTTCAGGGTTCCAAACCAGATTCGTATGACAACCAGGGACTCGATTCTGCTAAAGCACAACCACTGTCACACCACAGAGACTGCGAGAAAATTCCATTCGATTTTAGCCTTTAAAGAAATGCGTTTAAGGCTTAAAATTAAATGGCTTTTTGTAGAGTGAATGAAAGAGTGTAATGAAATTCTTTTAATTTAATTTTGTGACTTTAAATCTATAGAAATAAGGTCTAAGATGTAATGCCATTTGTTGCAGTGTCTGTGGTGTGACAGTGGTTGTGCTTAAGCAGAATCGAGGGCCAGGACGAACGGTTAGTGCTCTCCTAGATACATGAAAGGTACTGCAGGAATCGAACCAGCAACGCCCGCTGCATAGCAGTCACGTTCATTACCGCAACGCAGCAGAGGCTTCGCAGTGTGTAAAACGTATTGCACTTACACTAGTTGAGTAGTTCTTTTTACTGAGAAGGGATTTTACACGTAATCTATTGATCTGTTTGAAATACTTCTGAATTTAGCGTTTTAGAGGCCTCTGTATAACCCGCGCCACGTATCTTGGACCTAAAATGTGCTCAAAATGTACCCTATACGTGCAGTACACATTTCTTGGGTGTCTTTTGAGGATAACATGGGGTGCTACTGCGGTGGACGAACTCAAATTCACCAAGCATAGACAA
Source organism: Eilema depressum (assembly GCA_914767945.1). NCBI lineage: Eukaryota > Metazoa > Arthropoda > Insecta > Lepidoptera > Erebidae > Eilema > Eilema depressum. The sequence goes on from OU612040.1 coordinate 7,457,349, forward strand.
TTACAAAACAATCCGCGGGCGCCAGAGCCTCGTATGTCTTACGATTTAGGTCCAAGATACGTGGCGCGGGCTATAACTTCAATTAGATACACGCTGATAACCGAATAGCGTGAATAAATAGTTTAATGACATCGAACAACGTTTTGTTGCGAAACCATAGTAGTTTGCGTTAACGATCAAAGACGTAAAAATAAATACGTACATTAATTGTTTGATGGAGGAATTGTTTGTGAGGCAACATGTAGATTATGTCGCCTTTAAACCGATTTATGAAGCGAGGATGAATGGGCAACCCGGTAGGGGTCGACCTAGACATACGTATGTCAGTCAGATCGAAGACATTTTGAAGAAAGGATATGTCAAGAGTACCCGAAACCGGCGAGCATGTATGAAAGCAATTATGAACGTAGAAGAAGCGAAAGATGTATGGATCGTAGCAAGTGGAAAACTTGTCTTTGCCTACCCCGCTGGGAAAGTAGCGTGACTGTATGTATGTAAACCGATTTAAAAGAGGAGATTATGTATCCATTAGTGACCGATAGCCGCTGGAGCAAACGAGTCCTAAAGTAGAGACCGCGAATCGGCAAACGAAAGGCGATGCCCCTCAGCAAGATAGATAGATGACCTAAAAAGTGTAGCTGGCTGGAAAAAAGGAAAAAGCACTGGTTATGCGAGACGGTTTCAATTTTTTTAAAAAGGAGGGTCTAGACTTCTAGAGTGATAGAGAGGTGGTAGAAAGTCCTAGAGTGGAGACCACGAATCGGCAAACGAAAGGGGACGCCCTCCAAGATGGGCGGACGACCTGATTAAATCAGTTGAAATAGGCTGCATGTGCAAGGCGGAGTTTCGGGAGTTAGAGGACGTTTATGTCCAGCAGTGGACTGCAATAGGCTAATTGATTGATTGAGTAAAAGGAAAAATATAGCTTCACATCTTACATTATGTAAATCCGTAAGTATAGGTGTATTAACACCCACATTTAACCAACTATAAATTTTCGATCCCACGTAATAAGAGGCGAGCGTATTGTCGACAAGCGGGCACTTCGCTTCTTCTTAAGCTATAGAAGAAGCGAGCTATTTTGGTAGACAAATCAGCATGATATTACATATATCGATTTTATTTATTCTACTACATATTAAGTGCTATATTCCGGGAATGAAATGAGGAGACCCATAGAAGAACCAAGGTTACCGACATAGCCCAGCGGATTAGCAAGTTGAAATGGCCGTGGGCAGGGCACATAGCACGGAGTACTGATGACCGATGGGGTCGAAAAGTCCTCGAGTGGAGGCCACGTATCGGCAATGCAGCGTAGGACGTCCACCCACAAGGTGGACACACGACCTCATTAAGGCCGCGGGAACGCGCTGGATGCGAGTCGCTTCCAACCGGTCTTATTGGAGATCTATAGGGGAAGGCTATGTCCAGTAGTGGACTTCCTATGGCTGATATGATAGTGATATTAAGTAACCTGTGCTTTTATGAGTGTTACAAAATATGTTTATATGTATAATAAAGACTATGAGAATAAGCAGAAACGGTAGTAATAACGGTGTTGACTGTATATTTATAGTTTTAAAACGAAAATAACACGAATTCCCACAGAACAAAGCCGTGAGATCGGAGTTCCAACCAACAGTTGTGACTATAACGGCATTACAGATAAATAAACGTGACAGTTTAATTAATATTACGTGGTGAAAATTTGGCTTCATTACTGTAGAATTTGGGCCACCCCATCTCCTCCCATGCGGTGTCGTACAAGGCAACTAAGGGATAGGGCTGTTTAACATCAGACAGATATATACAGCCCAGACCCAGACTCAGCCGCAGATACATGGCTCGAGTCAACAATAGTGCCCGGAATACGGCAATAGGCTCACGTCTATTCTCTCAATAGGCTCTGTCTATTACGTCGCCTAAATAGGGTCGTCATTGTCGTCAAGTTAGGGACCACCATTTTAACGCCAATAGCATTAGAAATGGTGGTCCGTATCTTCTGGACTGCACCTCAGTTTTTTAACATCTAGCGAGGTACAGTCAATTGACGGACCAAATATTAAAAAAAAAAATATACCAATCAAAAATCTTAATAAGTGGATCGATAGCTCCAAAATGCAAACTTTTAACGTAATTGAGAAATCGCTATAGGTAATAAATAGGTAATGATGCAAATCTAGATTTAGTCCAAAATAAACATTTCAATCGTGTTTTCGACAAGTCGGGGTTTTCCGCGTAGAAACCAAAACGGATAAAGCAAAGAAAATCAATAATAAGTCAAATCACATGTGATGCGCTTGCGCATACGTCCTTGAATCAACAATCTACAATATTAACAAATCCATAAGTGTTTACATTGCAAACAAAACCAAGAAGTAAGTAAATAAATGTGTAGACGATACATCAATATGATTTCACCTCGCCTGATGGTAAGCTGAGGACAAACTCTCGAAAAAGAGGGTCACATTACAGTCACCAACAATGATAGCTCTCAGTTTGACGGCCTCATCAGATTATTGAAATTATTAGTGCTGATTCTGCAGTTACAAAACTCTAAGCAAGAGCTTAGAGACTGGTCTAACTAGGGTTGCCAACCATACTGTTTAAAACAGTATTATACTGTTTTACACCCAATTATATTGTTTACTGTTCAACAAACAAACAGTATCCAAAATACTGTTTTCAGCATCAAAATGCATAACACAACAAAAATGTGCAGCAATTGATCCAATTTTAATTAATTGGGCACCAATTTGCAATTATTTTATAAGTGTAGGTGTTGATTGTCCCATGATAATCCAAAATTTATTAATGATAAATCATAATATAGAAAATAATACAGTTCACAGCTATCTTCTATTTGCCAGCCATATCAAATCTTTTAATTTATCCACCGGTGGCACACACCAATGACTTTTCGATGCTTTTCGAAGTTGTGTGTGTTTATCGCAGGTTTATAAGTGCCCGGTTAATGGCAATAGGCTCGCCACCTATTACATTGGGACCTAAACATAAACGGCGAAATGTGGATGCTAGCACCTCTGCCTACCCCTTCGGGAATATAGGCGTGAGTTTATGATATGTTATGTTTAATTTATCCATAAAAAAAATGATGGGAACCATATTACCATTTTAGATGTTTACGAAACCATGCTTTCTTTTAAGACAGACAGACCTAAGGGGGCAAAATGGGTGACGAACCCTTGTATGTAAAACCGTATTTTGTGAAACGGATTTTTATGATCTTTGTTTTGTTGGAGAGAGAAAGTTGGTTCAGGGAGCCAGAATCGGATGACAGGATCAAGGGAGTCAGGATTGGATAACAGGATCTAGGGAAATCCTCAAAATGATGGCAAAACACTGTTTCTGCTGTTTTAACATAATTTAATTTCAGTATTTGCATTTAAAAATTATCTGCACGTGATTTTAAGCTGCTGATGATAGGAACCTAAGCAAAGGATGGACGATGGATCGATTATAACTCACTAAAAAGAGAAAAATAAATTAACAGCCTCTCGGGCTAGGCACCGCGGTTATTTTTAGCCTCTTTTTCGTTTCTTGAAGTCGGTTAAACTTTTTTGTTAAAATTAATTTATGTAATTGTAAAATACTGTTCTATTTTCTAGAATACTGTTCAATTTTCTTCTCAGACCTAAATATACTTTTTTTCTCGAAAAAAGAGTTGGCAACCCTAGGTCTAACTCACGTGATCCTGTCTACCTTTTTACCAGTTTATCCCCGTCAATGTCGTATTTGCTCTCTTGCCCACTGTACCCATACAAAAGTACTACCCAGGACTTATTTAGGGCAACGAAAAACACCGTAGCTGTGTGTGCCCAAGTTCTGACCCGACCAAATGACCTGAAATTCTTTCACGCGAAGAATAAGAACCGGTTTAAAGTATTCTTTTAAGACTTTCCTAAGGATTTTTTAAGATAAATAGGTATAATGGGTGTGATTTATCTGTCACCAATATAATAGGGGTTCTCAGCGAAATAGAAAATCTGCCGCCGCCAAAATGTAGTCTCGAGCGATTTTGACATCGGTCGGGTTCAGCTTCGCGACACCCCTATTTCTTCTTGCATTATCGCAAAAGTTAGTTTACTTTTGTCAATATAGTGATGTGACACCAACGCAAATTGAATAATTGCACAATATTCTGTGAAATTGGCGTCCAAGTCACGTCACGCGCTCAATGAATGCAAATTAGTCTATTTGTTACTACTCGGAAGTTTTTTCATACGGACTTAATGACTTACAGATGAACGTGACGATTGCGCATCCCACTAAACTTTTTTTTTACTTATAGCTGAAATATAGTTTGTTAGATTAAGTTAGACTGGAAAAAGCTGGTCTCAGACTCCGAGGTGAAAAGCTTCGGATGCGACTGGTATTAACGCTACGACGAAGAAAGATTTTGTCAAGTTAAGGGCCCCACCAAGAACTCCGCTACCCCGGCCGGTATACCTGTTGGTTAACGGATTAAGCTCTGTCGTAGGATTTCTTGTCGAGGTTGGCAGGTCAGACGACAGAATCAAGATAACCAAATCAAGAGAAAGAGTAGGTGAGCAGAACCCGCGCTCCAAGGTATAAGCTTTGGATATAACCAGGGCTAACACAGTGATTTTAACCAGGACTAACTTGATTCGGGCCAGACCGTGTAGACATAGGCCCGTATTCCAGAATTAAACTCAGTTTTGAACTAGATCTGACGATAGATTGTATTCTAGATGACAGTTCTAATGTCATTGTGAGAGTCGATTTGACTTAATACGGACCTTCACCTACGAAAAATACCCTTGACACTAACGGTGGTGTCATAACATAAAATTGACACTACCAGTAGTACCACTACCACCATTGCGTGGTATTACGGGGCCGTCACGGTTTTAGCACCACATAAATTCCGTCCCGAGCCGTAGTCTCCCCCAATGGCTTTCCACTATCAGATATCTTTCTTATACACCAGATTTTTATAAAATTACTAGCTGCCCCGGCGAACTTCGTACCGCCATATTTTCGGCCCGCGTGGTATTCAAATCCCGTTCCCGCTGCACCCTTATCACTTATGGGGATGAAAAATAGATGTTGGCCGATTCTCATAGATACCGGATAAGCACGAAAAATTTCATCAAAATCGGTCAAGCCGTTTCGGAGGAGTTCGATTACGCACCCCGTGACAGAAGAATTTTATATATTAGAGACTAGCTGCCCCGCCGAACTTCGTACCGCCATATTTTCGGCCCGCGTGGTATTCAAATCCCGTTCCCGCTGCACCCTTATCACTTAGGGGGATGAAAAATAGATGTTGGCCGATTCTCATAGATACCGGATAAGCACAAAAAATTTCATCAAAATCGGTCGAGCCGTTTCGGAGGAGTTCGATTACGCACCCCGTGACAGAAGAATTTTATATACTAGACTAGACTTACCTAGTTGAATAGATCCCATAATCTGGGACGACTGTATCTTCTTGTATGTGATCTCGCCACCCTCGCCGACGCGACGGTGGCCAATCTTCCTGTCCGATTTGTGCACCTTGCTGATGGCTCCCGGGCCCAGCGGCCCAACGGCCGGCTGTAAGGACAAAAAAGCAGATAAATATACGGTTTTATTACCTGCCGGCGAGTGGATACCGGCAGAGTAGAATTTGGGCCACCTCTTCTCCACCCATGCGGTGTACAAGGCGACTAAGGGCCGGCGCCCACCGCCGGCACGGCATGGCATCGTTTGACGAAATAAAGTAAAATGAATTCTAAAATCATTGAAATAAGATTCAGAATAACTTGATTAGTAATAAAATCCTTTGCCATGCCATGCCGTGCCATGCCGGCAGTGGGCGCCGGCCCTAAGGGATAGGGCTGTTTAACATCTGACAGATATATACAGCCCAGATTCGGCCTCAGATACGTGGCTCGATTCAACAATAGTGCCCGGACCACGGCAATAGGCTCACCCCCTATTACGTGGGACCTAATACAATAATTGGTGAAATGTGGGTGTTAATTCACCTTTTCTTTATTTTTTTTAAATATAGGACACGTCACGAGCACGACAGTTTAAATATAATCATTGATTGAACCACACGAAAAATACGAATAAAAATAATTACTGTTTACTTTTTAACTGTTAAAGTTATTCATAAAGTCTAATTAATTGGTATTTTTATTACAACTAATAAAAATATTTACTAGGCATATAAATGTAGATCCAAAGATAAGCGTACTCAAACAAATGCTTGAGATTATTAATAATATTATTTAATAACATATCATTATCTACCTTTTTAGTGTATGAAACATATTATAACTAAGTGTAATCAGCACTTTAGGATAACACTAACATATTTATATGTTTACTAACCGTTCCTTAAAGATATCGCACATGGCAGTAAGATCAAATAATAGCATTTTTTATGTGTTTAAAAACATTAATTAAATGTATATGTTAATTGAGGACAATTAACGTTAACTAAAGACCACGCTATAAAGACAAACAAATACTTTGACTTGACTAACGAGTTAACCAAAAATGGCTACGTGGTTAAACTGTACGCCGTAGAAGTAGGAGCAAGGGGAATTCCAGCTAAATCCCTGTGCAACTTACTTAAAGACCTCAGATTGCTAAGAGCTTCAGTAAGCTCTTTACTAAATCGAATATCCAAAGCGGCATTGATAGGATCTTACCAAATTTGGATAGGTAGGGGGGAGGGAGGAAAAACTACTGACGGTGGAGGTGAGGGCTGATGCATCACAAGCTGGCCACCCTAATCATAGGTGCGCGGATGTTAGGGTTGCCGCCTTTTCCATCTGCAAGCAAGTAATGCTCGAGAAGGAAACGGCGCACAATGGGGCGCCGTGTATGGCGGTCGTACCCAAAACCCAAAATTTTAAATGAAGGTATTTTGGTATGATTTTTATTTTGTACTTAGGTAGGGTATTACGACATCTGTTGGTGATATTTCGATCAAAGAAAAATTAGCCGTCTACCAGATAAAAATATTTAAAGTGGACCTTGTTAGTAATTTTGGTGCATCTCTGCGATTGATTGAGCGCAATCAACATTTTTTAATAATATATTTATTCTGTTTCCATTATAACATTATTATGTCGATTATAGATCAAGGTAAGCCCAATATAAAAACTATTTTTATTTAAGTAAACATTGAATAAAGTCGGAGATATGACAGGTTTCTGAAGATGAGATGATGTTTTATTTTAAGGCTCGATATTTAAAAATGGCGCAACAGGCTTTTGAATCTAAATTCATAGTTAGGTACTCTGAACCCTCCATTTTATTGATCTGAAGTCAGAAGTGAAAGCCTGTTGCGGCAATTAGAAATAATCGTATTTTTTTGCTATACTTCAATTTAAGGCGCTCAACTTTTTTTCAGATTTATTTATGATATTATATTAACCTAACTAAACCAATTAACGAATTATTTACAACTGACGAATAAGGAAACTGACCGGTTAGAGAAACTGACATATTGAGGAAACTGACGAGGGATAACCTGACCCATAGGGGTCCATTACACGCTCATGCAAGCGTCATGCATCATGCCGTCAATTATGAATATTATTGGTCAATCTGTTATTAGACGTTATGTTATTGGTCAATCACGGCGTGATTGATGGTTAAACCATGGCAAAACCTACCGTGTAATGGACCCAATAGGAATGTTGAGTGGGGAGGCTCAAGAGGCCCGAAATAAAGACTTTAAGTCCTACAGAGAACATTTTGCTAGGAAAAGTTCAAGAACGAACAACCTTACAGACATAATTAATCGTTTATTTGTTTCTTCCGATCCAGTTATAACCATTAACCGCAAATTGCCTATTAATGAAAAAAAAAAATGTTTTGATTCTGATGTACCTACTAAATATGTTGGAACAAGAATTATAGACATGGCGATTACTCACAAGTCGTTTATATTAAGTTACACTCATAATCACTTATTTCAAAAACAAAAAAAAAATAAAAAAAAAATCTGGTATAATTTGAGTTTTGGGTACGACCGCCATATACGACGCCCCAGTGTGCGGCGGAGCGGGAACGGAGGAGACCGTAGACCGCGCGACCTTCGTCCCGCGTGAGCGCGGGCCTGGTGGTGACGGATAGAGCCGCCTGTCACCCTAGCAGAAGCAGGCCGCGGCGGTACACACCTCCCCCATACACGAGGGCTAAATGAGGACACCGCGGTCCCCACACTCGAAAAGATCGCTAGCCCCCTGCGAGACCGCCCACAGCTTTCTAGCAGTCTCAAACTTCTACCCATAGACTTAGAACATACACACATAGAAAGGCTACTTTTCAAGCTTCACATATTAAATACGTTTTGAACGTGAATCCGTCGAAATACGTTAAATATTATATGCTCTTAGGCGGTATTTGTGCTCCGGGAAAAATATAGGTGTCAAGGTCGTTGATATACAGGTATGAGTTGGAAACAATAGGAATTATTAACGAAGTTTTGCCTGCGATTTTGTCTGTGCAGATTGTGGCGTTTGTTTGTTTTGAATGCACCGCGCTGGATGAAGTCCAGAAGATATGGGCCACCATTATAGATGCTGACTGCCTCGATTGATGCTTATTGATTGAGGGATTGTAAGAAGGAAACATTGAGGGTTCCAGTTCTATAGATGGAGGTGGAGGTCTTATGTCATACATCTTCTGAATTTTTTAACAGAAACACTGGGTCCACATGCGATATTGAAGCTTTTCCCATGATCCTTAGGACCCTGTCGAACCTTATACGTGATAAAAGCAGCCTATGTACTTAGGCCATACATATTTGCTTGTAAATATCCGAAGGGGAAAGCAAAAGGCAAAGGTGTAGAAACATTCACATTTCGTCCACCATGATGTTCGATACCATGTAATAGGGGGCGAGCCTATTGGCTTCAATTGGGCACTTTGTCGTGGACTGTATGTTTACTGTAGGATGAAGAACGTAAAGTTCTATTCCTCAGTCGTATTCTACTACGACACCCACAGGAAGAGAAGTCTATATTACACCACCGGGACCTAACACCGCAAATTTCACCAACATCCATTTGATCCAGATGAAATTAACCAGCGGACGATCAAGACGCTTCTAATGATATCTCACTTGTAAAATTCTAATAAGTAGTTGAAGAGCTATGAGGGAATAAACGAACAAACATACATAGCCTGTCAAAATCATAACCCTCATTTGGCTTCGCCGTAGTCGGGTAATTAGCCCCAATGCACCTAAACCACTTTTCTTCATGTCCATACAAGACGTAAAATATATCAACGGGATGAGTTGTCCGATTCAATAATTGCACTAGGACAACTCATCCCGCGGGATAAGATCGAGTGGGATGGGTTGACCAAACGGTCTGAAACAATGTAATTTAAGTCTAGATAGAATATCTTTCTAAGTATCTATTTATCACAAACTTTCGCATCTATACTAAACATTAGTAAAATATACTCTGCCCTTCGAACGTTAGTCACGACAAAAGCCCCGACCACCCACGCCTCTCCAGGGAGTCCTACATCTTTGAACATGTCTTCTAAGATGACGTATTCGTATCGATATATCGTCAGTAATAGTCCTGTGGGAATAACCATCTTAACACGAGACATCGCTCTTTGAATTCTATAAATATTTTTACGTTTATAGATATGAGAGATTGATTTGGTGTTTTCTGAGAGGAAAAGGAAGACGAAGTGGCAGATGGGAAGAACATATTAAAATAGTTGTAGGACTAGCATGGACTAGAAAAGCACGTCACCGCATAGGTACTCTGGCAAGTTTTAAGGGAGGCCTATGCTGGGAAGTAAGACAGTCTTAACGCAACCGGTGTCAACATAGACTAGATTACTTTAGAGTTTAGATTAAAGTTACAAGCATAATATAAGATTGTTGAATAAAGACCATTATTATTAACATCTGAGAAAGCCAGTTTTAGCCCTATATTGACGAGAATAGCAGTTCTTATTTAGATTGGATACCTTCAGCGTGAAACCATACTGAATATAGCATGGATACCGGTACAGGCTACCGGCACCGACAAGTTTACACAGCAACAAAAATAATGATCATTCATCGTTTACTTTCCATCACCACATCGTATGTTAAAAAAATCGCAATGCATTTTTGACAAACTACGCACTGCCAAAATGATGGCAACAAGAATCCTGATAGGTTTACCCGTACCAGCACGCCCGTACCGGTCACCTGTTTCTCTACATAAGCACCCTTAAGGTATGATCCCGAGGTCGACCGCATACGACAACTGTCGACGCACGCAGCACATGCGAGTAATTCATTGCAACTTCTCAATGGTCCCCTTGATCTGTATCGGAGTTTGACAAGTAATGGATACGCTGTATGTGTTGCATGCGTCGGCATTTGTCGTATGCGGTCGGCTAGGGTAATTTTATTCACCTTGTATAACCCACGAGAAGAGACAGAACACTATTCACTTGTATTGTATTTCGCCGGAACCACGAGACGTTAAGACAACATTAGTGATTCAAAATTGAATGTTGATCAATACTACCACTGTTAGATAACTGACTGACTACTGCAAGATTCCATTATCGTTATTGATAAATCATATTATCTCTCACGAATCTCACGCTTGTAACGGGTGGCGCAAAAGTAAAGACCCTATTTGGTTCGGCTATAACATTTTTTCTAAATTAGAAAACTAGATTTAGGTTTTTTTAAATGTATATTTGTACCATTAAATTTCGTACCATTAGGATTTAAAGATGATGTCTTTTAAATGGTGACCTCCAGAGTTGATACATTTGAGCCCTATTTATGACATTTTGCATAACTTGCCGTAACACTACCTGCGATATGTTCGTTATTTCTTGACGAATGTTTTCTTTTAGAGCTGCGAGAGTCTGTGGCTTGTTCACATACACCCGAGATTTCAAAAAACCCCAAAGAAAGAAGTCTGGACTGGTCAGATCGGGTGATCTTGCAGGCCAAGGCAAATCGCCAAAACGAGAGATAACTCGGCCTGGAAAAGCGTTTGACACAATTATTCCACGTTCTTGGGGAGTAAAACGGTCCATGTTTATTTTCAGTGTATTTTACATTTGTTCACTACACAATTTTCAACAACAGAATGACAGAAAATTTCATATAAAAAAAATAAAGGTATTTTCTTTGGTGCCACTACTTTTGCGCCACCCGTTATATGACAGAGTAGGCAGAACAGAAACGTATTAACACAGACATTTCACGAATCAAATACTTCGGCACCCCATAAATTCGAGTTTTTGCCATTCTGCGGGCACTTTTTCAGGGCATTAATGTTTCCTATCGAAAGGGGAACAGACCTATATATTAGTCGCACTGTACGAATCCATGGAAGGGCTGATCCCTTCATCATCATCTTTCCGTTACTCCCGGTCGCATCTCGGAGTTTAGCGGACCCCGATTATATACCGAAGGGTTATCATCATAGAGACGTATTTCCCTGATTGCATCCGAGGTCGATGTGAATTTGAAGCTTCATCCGCCTTCTGGCTTTTTCTCCTCCACTTCGGTCTTCAACATCCACGGTAGAGAGACCATTGGCACCAATGTCATCCTCTACGACGTCCAACCAGGACTTCTTGGGTCTACCCCTCCTACCGGGAGCCGGTAAGGGCGCCATTGGCAGACATTTGTTACATAGCCCGGCGGATAAGATGACTCTTCAAAATCATTCATCATTCATTATCTAATATAGGTATGACTGTAAGATAACCAGTCATAGATATCATCAAATCAAGTTCGTTTATTCGCGAGAATATAGTACAAAAAGTACAACAATACATTATGTTTATTCATATTCTTATTTTTTATTCATACTCTTATTCCACATACAATGCGAAATCATAAGTTTATGTTATAATGATGCTATAATTAAAATCCTAACGTCAATCCTCATTGTTCCAACGGTTAAGTACTCTTTGGAGCAGAGTCCACTCATCTGCACTCTTCAAATAAATTTGGTTTAACGGCATCGACTGCCGTCTTATTCCCAAACCCGAGAGAAAAACCTCCGCCAGAGGCTATCCATCAATCAAAACTGAATTCACACAGTTCCACCAGGCCTCTAAGGATGGCCGATTACTGCTGATCCAAAGGGGACTCTGACCACGCGGTCTCCATCCTTGCCAAAAGGGACTGAGGCCGTGGGCGTCAACAAAATCTAGCCATGATCTTCAAGAAGTGGTCCGCTTGAAGAAGGTGCCCAGTGCTGCCGAAATCACCTTTAAGCGAGCCATAGATGCTGCTAAGGAGTGCTGTAGAGCGAGAATGCTAGTGTCGCCTGTAGGCCGATCGATAGGGCGTACCACGCGGTGCGTAAAAAAAGGAGAAAGGGCTTACGTTCTTCGGAACCCAATCCAACCAGGTGAGGTTGATTTGGGTTCCAAAGATCATGGTGGAGCCCCATACACCAAAATGTAGTTTATCCTTACCTAAAATTAACAAATTACTCACCGAATACAAAAATCTTGCATCATACATATACATCACGATGAAGGGATGAACTTCAATCCACAGATTTTATATAAGTACTAGCTTAAAGAAGGAACCCAGATTTACGTAAAACATACACTATACAATACATATTAACAGAAACCTTCCATCATCACATTTTTACTAAGCCCCTAAGTATCGTATACCATTCACTAAACTATTAATCAAATAATAGAATCAATTTCTCAAAACACTTTTGAACAAATCGAAGAGTTTTCAGTTTTCACTTCAGAAACTAATTTATAAACACTTCTGATTATAATGAGCAATGGAATCGAGCAGGTTTCACTTCAAAACCTAATTCATAATCACTTTTGAGTAGGTATGCATGAGCAATGAAATCGAGTTTTCATTTCAAAACCTAATTCATAATCACTTTTGAATAACATGAGCAATGAAATCGACGATTTTTCACTTCAAAACTTAACTCATAATCACTTTTGAATAACATGAGCAATGAAATCGATTAGTTTTAAATTTATAATCGCTTTTGAACAACATGAGCAATAAAATCGACGTGTTTTCACATCAAAATCTATTTTATCTCAACTTTAGATGTTACTCATCTATTTGTAAACTGTGTTATCAATACAAAAATGTTGTTGTGATAAAAGATTCGGCTTATCACTACGTGTACGTAATACAATGTGTGTATGACTTATCATATCTGTTATAGATATGGCCAGTCAAGAAATTTGGAGCGGGGATGACGGATTGCAGATTTACTATAAAGGTACAATTCCGAATCAGACCGCATACGAAATCTGTAGACGCATGCAGCAGATATAGCGTACCCATTACTTGTCAAACTACGATACGGAGGAGACCATTGATAAGCCGCAATGAATTACGCGTATCTGCTGCATGCGTCTGCAGTTGACGTTTGCGGTCACCTTCGGAATCATACTTTAATGATGAGTAATATATTGATCGGGAAATGATGTGTTTCCTTTTTCCTACAGTTCCGGGTCCTTTAAGCGTGAAAAAGTATCTAATGAGGCCGTAAAGCTAAGGTGACCCTTAGCGACTTCGCTGCGTTTAGCGGGTGCGGGTCGCGGATGCGCGCGCAGGGCGTCCGCCTGTCCGTCGCGTGTGACAGGTACCCGCCTCACGCAGCGCTGCTCTTGAAATAACATGAAATAAGCACGCGAAGCGAACGTTCGCGCTGTGCGCCCGCTAAACGTAGCGAAGGCGCTAAGTTAGGTCACACGACAGTCACTTCCGTTATAGCAGTAAATCAGAAAAAAAAAATTGTAATTTCGGCAGCTTTCTGAGGATGATAATGATTATAGCCGAATTTTGGGCACTAACCAAACACACTAGTTTAATTAATTAGTCAATTATTTAAAAATCAAGTGTTCAATAAAACCTGTATGCTCATTTCAAAGGCTTTCGCTGCCGGAGTCGTTGCCGAAATTACTTTTAAACGAGCAAATACGCTGATGATTGATGGGAAAAGAAAGTTTTTATATATAATTTCGAAGACATAAATGGCTGGTGGTATCCATAATTGGGTAGGTTTATAACGTTTTTGAGATATTGGACGCTATTAGTTTTGATTTCGACTAGATCAAGTTGATTGTGGGAGAATTTGAGGAAATTACTAAAATTCTATTTCCATGATTTTAGCTTTGGTAAAATCATGGAAATAGAATTTTAGCAGTACAGCATTTTAACAGTACAGTCCATGGGACGAACTGCTTCCCAGTTAGACTAAAAGCCAAGCCCATAGGAATAGGCGAGGATGATGACGTCACACATGCAGCTCAAGCAACTGCTGCAAGACACTTCCTTTTGGATTCGTGTTGAAGTGGATACCCAACAAGCCGGGCGGTGACTAGAACCGACAGTAGCCGATAGCATACGACAACTGCCGACGCACGCAGCAGATTCGCGTAACTCATTGCGGCTTTTCAATGGTCCATTTTATCAGTATCGGAGTTTAACAAGTAATGGGTAGTGGGTACGCTGTATTTGCTGCATGCGTCTGTCGTTGTCGTACGCGGTCGGCGTCGGAATCATACCTTTAACCACACGCAGTCTCGGGTCTTCAGATGCCGGGATATAAGGTGGCAAATAAGAAATTTCCTTCGCACCCCGACTGACCATACCATGGGGGTACCCATGGTGGTTTCCATAAATAAAACAGGCATAATACCACATATACAGCCTCCGTGGCGTAGCGGTAGTGAACGCGGCCGCTACGCAGGAGGCGCGTGTTCGATCCCCGCTCATTGCAAATATTTGTGTGCATGAAATATTCTGGTCGTGCCTCGGAGAGCACGTTAAGCCGTCGGTCCCGGTTGCCATAAGAACATCTATGGCAGTCGTTATGGGTAGTTGGAGCCCTAAAAAGTCCAAAAACAACCGTCTAGCTGCAAAGCTTCGATATCGCCTAATGTTAGCATTGGGCTGTGGAGATCAGATGGCAATCGCTTTACGGAAAATCGAGGTCTAGCCAAATCCGTAGTTAAGACTGGTAAAGCGGACCCCAGACTCCGAGCTGAAAGCTTCGGATGCGACTGGGAATTAACGCTAGGATGAAGAAGAATACTACTTATAGGCCATTTTAAGCGGCCTTACAACCGCTGTAGACCCTAGCATTTGTTTACATACTAACATACTTAGCAACAGGTAATAAAAACTAATAAAAGTTGAACCATATCTTAATCTTGTTTCCGACCAAACGTCGACCACTACTAATTTAGCTGCTTACCCTACACCTATTTCACCTCCATGATATTAATAGAAATGGCCGCCCACACAACATCGCTTGAACACCCAAAATTGGGCAGGGTCAATGGACTTGCCGACTTAAATAATATAATGGGAGTGTTTTTACGAATGGCTAGACTAGACTATAGATATGGCGGTAAATTTTGGGCAGCCAATACACATAAATATACTAGCACATATAGGCATACATGCAGCTGACACCGGGTACCAAAGTCCCAGCTTCGAATTCGAATGTTATTCGTTCTCGGGGCACAGTTCATCTTAGGTTACTGGCGATACTGTACGAAGAAATAGGAGCCCCGTTTTGCAGGGATATCCTGGGAACGTCACGTCTGGTTCACTGAGTGAAGTTTTAGCCGAATCTAGTCTGACTAACCCGCCGGACCCTCCCAATCGTTAAAAAAAGAAGCTCACATCACTCTAATGCCTGTATCCTTGTTCCTATCAACCAGTGTTACTCCACATACACAGCGTATGATCTTAACGCAACTGCCACATAAATCAAATTGGAAATAAACAACAGATATACAATAATTTTGGCAAATGAAAAATCAACATCGAAGAAAGAAATTGTTAGTTTTGATGCGGTTTTAATCGGATCGAGTCCGCATTCCCCGCGTTGAACTCCCCGGCGCTTAAAGAGTGCTGTCTAGAGCAGCTAGATTAGCTCCGCCCAGAAGCGCAAAAGCTAACTGGGGCTTAACAGGCTTCACGGAGCGACCTCACTGTGCCGAGGATTTGAGAACGTTTGTGGGGCGTCCTCGGCGTCGAAACATCCCCTGCAAAGGGGGCTGTCCGTGACCCGATGGTGTATTAGTGTATAGGCCCTGGTTAAGGGGACAGTGTCCCGTTATTATCCCTATAACTGCTCTTACACATGTTCTGTCTAAATTTAGGAGACCATGGCTGGTTGGACCGGATGTCGCACTCGAACCGACCAAAACCGCACTGCCCCCCTAGACAAGTGGCAATTCATTGCTCGGCGTATGATGGAATAGAATGACAAATGTATAGGATTTGACGTTTTTGACATTCGTTGACGCCTGTCATATACGTCAAATCAAATACATTTGGCATTCTATTCCATCATACGCCGAGCAACGAATTGCCACTTGTCTAGAGGGGCTGGTCTTGAGACATTAGTTGCCGAGGATACATCCATAACCCCACAGCAGATTATCCTATGAAATGTTCACTCATAAATTCTATAGAGTTAGTGCACTTAGTGCTTTAGACCGCTAACGGTAATATGTCCTAATGGGTTCAGTTAGGTCATTGTGTCGGGCTGTGTCGGGCGATATCCGTGATAACGCGTCGACTGTTTTCGACAATATGTCTAAAGTGGGTGATAGACGTACGTACTTTAAGCACCCGGTTTTTAAGTTCGCGAACTTACTCGGCTCGCCGTCGGTGACAGACGTCAAGCTTGCTCACACTGTATTGCAATGTTGTCGAGAGAAGAGGCTTTGTGCTATCTAGGAATTCTATCATGTCATATTTTTCTAAGTGCTTGCTAAAACACCGGTGTTTTTCACCGGTTCACGAAATCCGCACCGGTGCAAACCTCTAGTTACGGGCAAAATTTCAAACTTGCCAGATCGCCAACGAACTTACTCGGCGGTTTTAAAGTACGCGAACTTATGGTGACAGACGTGCGAATAAGGTCGCCGAGCCATAAGTCCGCGTACTTACTCGCACGTCTGTCACCCACTTAACTGTATACTGACATAATAATCCAGTCAAAATAGAAGAAATAAATGGTAAACTTACATAAATTCGTATAGAGCTGAAAATTTGTAGATAAGGTATATCGACATAAAAGGTACACGTCAAAATACTCGTCAATCCCGTACATCATAATAAACCTCAAATATGTACGTATCAATCCCACAATTTATGATTCTATTCTTCAATACGATGGCAAATAAATTGCTACTAAGGGGGCAGACGACAGTTGGAAAATTATGGCGACTTTCATATTACAATAGTACGTCATAACTTTATTTGTTTGAAGAGATGGTCTGGTCTTGTTTTCATAGATCATATGGTATCTTTTAGCACCGGATAGAAATAAGGGTGAATTCAGACTTATCGTGTGGTATCGACATGTATAGTATATCGACCAGATAGAACTGACCGTCGCTTCGTCACAGGTGGGTGTGCTTTGAGCTGCTAAGAATCATTATAAGCCTATTGCAGTTTACGTTTATTAACATAAAGTTTACGGGAAATAAGAATATCATGGTATGGGTGTATGCATCGATTTGAATTGCCTTAAGTTTCGAGTAGTAAATACTGGTTGTGGTCATACTCACAGGCTTGTATTCAGCTGCTGTGCTGGTATACAATATCCCATGGTATATTCTAAGCGATATAAAACCGCTAAACAGCAGATATAGCCACGATTGATATCGGCATGTGAAGAAAACAGATCGCAGTAATATCGTGTCTTCAAAAAGAAAATACAAGAATCACACTGTGCCCACGATGCTTCTTTCCACCCCTGGTAATATAACCCGGTAATGTAACAATTAGGTGTGCCGTTTCACGGAGCTGACACAGGCGTGACATCTGCAGTTTACATAGTTACGTTCGCTTGAATAGGCATCTTAACATCAAAATTAAATGCTTAAAAGTGTTACAAAACGGCTTTAAGCCTCATACACGCATACGCGATTTTATCGACCGATAATAACGAGCTTCTATGTTTGTGGCTTTACTCTTCGCAACTGTGGCCGATCTGCGATGCAGAAGACAAAAGAGAGGGTTGCTATGACACACATTTGGGGAGGCCTATGTCCAGCAGTTGACTATAAGCTGGTTAATTGATTTAAGAACGGAATGCGAATCAATGTCGATAAATGTGACTCCATCTTAAGACTGCGAGCAAAAACCTAGCCTAATAAATACTAACCAAAAATTACATGGGAAGAATATTTTGGAAGGAACCAAAATATTACGCCTATGTCCAGCAGTCGATTGCAATAGACTAATTCATTAGACAAATGTGAATTGATGTCGATATATGTGACTACACCCTAAGATAAACCTAGCTTAGTAAATATAGACCAAAATATTACACTCTCAGCTTAAGTAGGTACCTACGTATGTTAAGATTCTATGTGTGTTGCCAAGTTTGTTATAATAAGAGTAAAAATCACCTATCACTATCGCGGATAACAATGGTTAGAATCGATGTTTAAATCATTATGGTGGTAAGCCGTTTTGGTTCTAGACTAGAATAGGGCCACCTTTCTCTTCCCGTAGATGTCGTAGAAGCCGACTAAGGGATAGAGCTGGTTTTTCATAGGACAGTAAACCAACATACAGCCTATAATATGGGGTTCTTCAAGAAGGGCATTAGGTTTCTTCAGGGTCGACAGCGCGAGTGTGGGGGAGTGCGCGCCCCTGTTGTTGCATACGTCCATAGGCTACGGAAACCACTTTCCATCAGGTGGGCCGTGTGCTTGTCTGCCACCTAAGTGGTATAAAAAAATGCCCACGACAAAGTGGACGCTTAACGGTAATAGGCTCGAAAAAAATATTGAACCATTCAACCAATCAATTTTGCCTATCGGTATCGCCTCTACCAATATTGGGAGGCTTTGGCCTACTGTTTCCACGCTGGCCAGACGGGTTGGTACAGGGTTTTATTTCAAGTTTTCCTTCTCTCGCAGTGAAGAGATAGAAAATTTACTTTTCCACGGTTGTTACAACTAACTAAACCCCGGGTACAAACTAGTTTATTTTTTACTAGCTATTGCCCGCGGCTCCACCCGCGTGGATGTTGGTTATCGCGACCAAACGTACCTTATGTGTTACTCTGAACTATAAGCTATATTACTGTAAAGTTTCATTGGAATCCATTCAGTAGTTTTTACGTGAAAGAGTAAAAAACATCCACCCATCCATACCTACAAACTTTAGTGTTTATAATATTAGTAGGATTAATATAGCCGCAGCGCACTCACCACCACAGTCCCCGCATTCCGAAGCCTTTATACGAATTTCTTTAGCATGACGCTTATGCAAGCGTCATGCCATCATGCCGTCAATCATGAATGTTATTGGTCAATCGGCAATTAGACAATATATGTTATTGGTCAATAGCTGATTGCCCAATAACAATCATGATTGACGGCATGATGGCATGACGCTTGCATAAGCGTGTAATGGACCCCTATGCAAGCTCGCACACCTAACCGCACCACAGCACCCGAAGCGATCGAATACAAAAGCGATGACTGCGGCGACTGAGATGAGTGCGGTTCGGCCAAGTCTGCGTTCACCTTTATAGAACTCTCAGAAACCCGTAAGTATTTTCCGGTACAATGGTACACGTACACGTAAGGTCGGCCGGCAGTTCCCACAAGACCACATTCATTATTGTGTATAACTAAAAGCCTTGTATTGTTAACTTCTTCAAATTTCGAGAAACCTCCTCATTTGTGAGACTTTTCCATCATATGCTATTAAAAAGGTATTAACTGAGAACATGATGATACGCAGACGATATCACTGCGAGAGAAAGATAATCCATACTTAATATTATAAATGCGAAAGTAACTCTGTCTATTACGCTTTCACGCCCAAACCACTGAACCAACTTTGATGGAATTTGGTACAGAGATAGATTAGACCTTGGGAAAGGACATACGCTACGTTTGGTCGCGATAACCGACATCCACGCGGGCGGAGCCGCGGGCATAAGCTAGTTCGAAATAAAACCCTGTACGAACTCGTCTAGTCAGCGTAAAAACAGTAGGTCAAAGCCTTTCAACATTGGGATTGGGAGAGGTTTTGGAACTTTCAGGGTTCTCAGCTTCGGGATTTTGAAATTTGGTATTTTAATACGTATACCTACTAGCAAGGTACTTAGCCAATGAAACCCCACCGTGCTGGGATTGCTATTGGTGGATTAACGGCCGTTTTTGACAAAGGAACTATTTCTACCGCCCCCGCCGGGTCCAGGTAAAAGGGGTAGGCCAAAGAAGTCCTGGCTTGACGTCGTGGAGGGTGACATGCGTGCAAATGGTCTCACTACCATGGACGCCCAAGATCGTGCGAAGTGGAGGAGGAAGAGCCGGAAGGCGGACGCTGAGCTTCGAGGTCATCTTGGCCACGGATGCAATCAGGAGAATACGTCTATATGCAGATGATGTTGGGAACTTTGGCCTACTGTTTCCACGCTGGCCAGACGGGTTGGTACAGGGTTTTATTTGGAGTTTTCCTTCTCTCGCAGTGATATCGTCAGCGTATTTTTCCGTTAGTCGCCTCTTACGACACCCTTCAGATGAGATGGGGTGGTGATACTTGTGTTCTTTCTCCGTCACCACATTACACTGCGAAATAGAAAATACAGCAGATGGAATCAGAATAAAGATTTGAGGATTTCAAATCTTTATTCTGATTCCATCTGCTGTATTTTCTATTTCCCAGTGTTAATAACATAACAAAGGAAACAAATTGCCTCCAAAATTCGGCCAGCACTGGATCCATGCCAGATACCCATTATTTTTTCTGTTTAATTCTCTTAAGGCCGTATGAATGTTGCCTTGGATTGAATACTAAAGAAATATTATAATCAAGTAAATGTGTAGTCTTCCATTTTGAATAATAATTGCCTAATATTCTAGGATATTATTATGCATCTAGAATGTGAATAAAGATCTTTACATACATTTTTATTTATATCGTAAAGTTAAGCAATACTAGCCAGAGGACTAATTCTGTTCATAATTCATATATACATACAATCACGCCTCTATCCCCGGAGGGTTAGGCAGAGGTGAATTAACATCCACAACACATTTCACCAATCATTGTATTCGGTCCCACGTAATAGGGGGTGAGCCTATTGCCGTATTCTGGGCACTATTATTCAAAATTCAGTCTCGATCTAATCTCAATCTCCTAAATGTCATAAACGGTATTCTCGTTATACAATTTCCAAAAATTTAACATTGAAATCGTAGTCATTTTTGACATTTGGGCGATTAAGACTAGATCGAAAGTGAATTTTGAATAAATGTTTATTAAGGGAATCTACCTTCAGGTCAGTCTGTCAGGGTGATCATTCTTAACCTAATAAGACCCCCTCCTTACCTTGGTGAGAACGTAAAGCCGTCGGTCCCGGTTGCCATACGAACATCTATGGCAGTCGTTACGGGTAGTTGCGAGCCCTAAAAATTCCGACAACTGGTCTACTGGACAGCCCCTCTAGACAAGTGGCAATTCGTTCCTCGGCGTATGATGGAATAGAATGACAAATGTATGGGATTTGACTGCCTCTGTGGCGTAGCGGTAGTGAACGCGGCTGCTACGCAGGAGGCGCGGGTTCGATCCCCGCTCAGTGCCAATATTTGTATGCATGAATAATAAATATTTGCATTGGTCTGGGTGTTTCAATGTATAATATGTATGTATTTACAAAAAAAAAAAAAGAAGTATCTAAGTACATGTATATCTGCATTCTAGATTCTTCAAGCTAATTAAGCTTACCATGGGTCTAGATAGCGTTGTGTAGAATTTTGTAGAATATTTGACGTATCGGTATATGACAGGCGTCAACGAATACCAAAAACGTCAAATCCTATACATTTGTCATTCTATTCCATCATACGCCGAGCAACGAATTGCCACTCCCCCTAGACAAGCTGGACTACAAAATTTCGATATCGCCAGTGGGTTATGGAGTTCATATGACAGTCGCTTCACAGCAAATATCGACTAAAAGCCGACCCAGTCGTGGAAAGGCTCGGAGGCTTGACGTACGTATTAAACATAGAAATGCCCAGACATATGCAAACAGATAAATTATGTATACAAATATTTGCACTGAGCGGGCAACGAACCCGCGATCTCTGACGTGGCAGTCGACCGCTATACCGCCACGCCTCACAGATCAACATGTAATTGTCACTTTATCAGTTGTGTTGTAGCACATAGATTCTTGTAGTATAAAAGCGTAAGGACAGCACAATCTTTGGAAGGATTTCCACGGTTTATTCTTAACTTAACCTAACCCGAAATCGATTTATTCCCCGTAGACACTTTCCTGATTGATGACACTTTCCCGTAAAGGTGGATTTAGACCAAACGAAAATATAGAGCTCTAGAGCTAGAGAACAAATTGTAAAGTGGTCGTGTCTGTACATTGGAGATATTTAAAAAAAAAACTTGGGTTATGTTATGTTAACGATACTGAACACGAAATTTTTTTTTTTAAATTTCCTGTCTGTTTGTCTGTTTGTCCGCGATGGACGCAAAAACTACTGGACGGATTTTGATGCGGTTTTTTTTTTGTTAGAAAAGGCTTACAAAGACTTAAAATCTTACGTTTGTTTGATTGCAATCGGTTCAGTAGAACCGAAGATATGAGCAAAAGTCGCGTTAACCGAGATGCACGCGGGCGGAAGGCTAGTTATTAATATTTTAGTTTAAATGAAACCTTATTTTCATCGTTTACATAAGAAAGAACAACGAACGAATGTTCTGTCACTGTTTACACTAATAGAATTTGACGTAGAGTAGATGATATAGAATGAGTATTCGCTCGTCTGATGTAAATCAATCTTTACATACATTATTGTCTACAGAACAATCAAATTTTTATGAAAAACTAGCTGTCCCGGCGAACTTCGTACCGCCATATTGTTCCCGTTCCCGCTGCACCTATTTTCTCACCGTTTAAACCTTCCCAGGACATCCACGAACATTTCAAGATTAAAATTAGTCAAATCGGTTCAGCCGTTCTTGAGTTATAAACTAACAACTGTGTAATTGCTATAACTACTAATTCATACAAAAAACACAAAATACTGTGGCTAGGAAGGCTTTTAATGTCATACAATCGGGTACACGTCCCCTCAATATAGACGCGACAGTACTCCGACCGTATGACTCACAGGCGTGTGTGTTCGCGCAGCGGAATGTTGTTGAATTTAAAGATTTTAATTATGCAGATATTTAGCACATGACGTCGTGTAAATGCTTATGGTAAAAAAAAATTTGTGCATGCAGCCATTGTGGAGAAATTCGCTAAAAACAGATTCCGCTGGGCGAACGTTGTCCTGGCGGCACTTTTTTTGAATTCATGGACTTAGAAGAAAAAAAATGTGTCCAAAAATTAGCGTGTATTTGCGTGTAATTGTGTATGTATGAATAAAATTAATGAATGCATAAACTTCGGAGAAATTCAAGTTTCCGCCACGCGAACGTTTGGCCATTAGCTAGTTTTCATATAAAGCGCTTATATAGAGAGCTGTAGATTTTTACATACGTTGTTTTGAATTTGCTTATATTTGTTTAATAAAAAGATTTAGAAAAAATCGAAGGGTTTAACAGATAAAAATATAAACGTAAAATACGCTTATTAGGTCTTAGTTCGTAAAGTATGCACTTTGGGGTCTAGATTTTTACGTTTATACAAACCTTGTAAGTGTCTGCAACATGTTGCCAAGTATCAATGATGTTCCGCTAGTAATTAAAGAGCAATAGGACAATTTACCATGTATAGACCACTGTTTACAAAGCAGTCAAATATCACGACGTTCTAAAGGAATTGCATAGTAAAATATATTCCAATAATTAGCTTACTGATTCAACTATTCACATGCAAAATTTCATCTCATTATATTCAGTAATTAAAGATAAACAATGAAAATACTGACAAAGCATCGAAACCCTACATAACCCGACCAAGTTCGGATGGCTACAAAAAAGCGGCCGTGCAATATATTTAGGTAACATTCTAAAATTTACAGTATAATACCAGTATTGAATTGGTACAGGTGATAACACAATTGTTATTTCGATTTAATTTATAGATCATTTATTTTTTCTACACCTACTTTTTTAATTGTATTTGACTAAGATTAGTAAGTACTATTTACGTAGGCGGTAGGTACTTTATTTAAGTAAGCGCTTGAGACTTGCGTCAGTCTCAGTATATGATATTAGCGTTGTACCTACTGGTACGGCAGTGACTTATGTATGTGAGCGTGTTCCCGTGCATCCCACCAAAATATGCAGAATTATTTTGTTCGAAGCGGTACGCTTAAGGCTAGACCTTTGGTTAAATAGTCTAAGTATAGTAGATATGAATTGATCAAAAATATTAAGCTAGAGAGAAAAAATAGATAATTTGCCAATTTTTGGGTTTCTACGTTTCTACGTTTCTACGTTTCCACATTTTGCCAATTTTTGGGTTTCTACGTAACAGGTGGCGAGAAATAAATTGTAGACGGATATTTAATTAGAGAAGTACCCACCTACTTGTTAATTGAAGATTTATTTTTATCGTAGATAGTGGCGTTATTAATAAAAAAATATTTTTCATTCAAGAAATGCAATTTATTGTTTTATTTTTCCTAACGCTTGTGTACGCAACTGTACCATATTAATGAATACTATACTGGAAGGTTAAGAACGTTACTTAGATATATGGTACGGCCGCTTTTTTGTAGCCATCCGAACTTGGTCGGGTTATGTAGGGTTTCGATGCTTTGTCAGTATTTTCATTGTTTATCTTTAATTACTGAATATAATGAGATGAAATTTTGCATGTGAATAGTTGAATCAGTAAGCTAATTATTGGAATATATTTTACTATGCAATTCCTTTAGAACGTCGTGATATTTGACTGCTTTGTAAACAGTGGTCTATACATGGTAAATTGTCCTATTGCTCTTTAATTACTAGCGGAACATCATTGATACTTGGCAACATGTTGCAGACACTTACAAGGTTTGTATAAACGTAAAAATCTAGACCCCAAAGTGCATACTTTACGAACTAAGACCTAATAAGCGTATTTTACGTTTATATTTTTATCTGTTAAACCCTTCGATTTTTTCTAAATCTTTTTATTAAACAAATATAAGCAAATTCAAAACAACGTATGTAAAAATCTACAGCTCTCTATATAAGCGCTTTATATGAAAACTAGCTAATGGCCAAACGTTCGCGTGGCGGAAACTTGAATTTCTCCGAAGTTTATGCATTCATTAATTTTATTCATACATACACAATTACACGCAAATACACGCTAATTTTTGGACACATTTTTTTTCTTCTAAGTCCATGAATTCAAAAAAAGTGCCGCCAGGACAACGTTCGCCCAGCGGAATCTGTTTTTAGCGAATTTCTCCACAATGGCTGCATGCACAAATTTTTTTTTACCATAAGCATTTACACGACGTCATGTGCTAAATATCTGCATAATTAAAATCTTTAAATTCAACAACATTCCGCTGCGCGAACACACACCTCACAGGCAGCCATTCCCTGCTCTCTTTAAAGTGATTTACCCCTGGGGTGTTGCCATAACGTCGTCGGTGCTTTGTCGCAAGGAGATCTTATTAAAAAAGGGGTCGAGAGGGTTATAAGGGTGGATTTCCACTCGACGATATTTTTTAAAACTTCCGTTTTGTGAGGTTATTAAAGATTTGGGTGAATATAAAAATGTACAAAAAAAATCCATAGAGGAGGTTTTGATAGTTATTGTTTTTTTTTTTATACTACTTAGGTCGTAACTAGCATACAGTGGGGTGAGCACGAACAACTATCGTAATCGTATCGTAAACGTAACGAGAGCACGGAGCATTGCGATTGGCCGCCTGCCTACTGTGAAATCCGGATACGGATATGAAATTAATTCGGATTATCCGTTAGTTTCGGATAATTTCGGTTACGGATATTAAGATTGTGAAGTAAATGATAATTTTTCAAATTGTTTCAATAAGTTCAGAATCTTTAACTTCATTTTATCGTAGATACACTGTAATTGATTGCACTGTAAATCAATTTCAATTAATTGTCAATTTCAATTACGCTCCGCCCCTATCCGATACTATCCGAAACTTTTATTTCGGATTCGGTTACGGATATTTTTTTCTATCGGATATCCGATAGTTTCGGTTACGGTTACGGAGCTCCCTAACATCCCTCTGTAATTATAATAAATTGGAAAAAGCGAAATCAATACTCGGGCGGGACTCGAACCAGGCCACGCTCACTCTATGTACTTGCGCGCTCTCGCCGCCGGTCGCCGACGGTCCTCGGTCGTCAGTCGGGCTGTCGCTAGCCGCGCCGCGCGTGCACACGCGCGTAATAAAGTGCCTAAGGTTTGGTTATATTATTACGTTTCAGTCTTTTTGTTTGTTGAGTCTTTTTGTTTGTTATTAATATAATTAATACTCAATCTATGATGCTATTATGAAAGCATATCACGGATGCGAATCTAACAAATCAAATAAAAATCTTACTTCTGCTTGCCTGTTAATGAAGAACGGCAAGTAGGTACTTACTTAATAAGTGTAATTACATTCGTTAAGTTACTGTAGGTACCTACCTATGACAATATTTAATATACATAGGTAGGTACATATCTTGTACAAAGTAATATAGGTACCTACCTACCCACTTCGCTACCTACTATACGGAAAGACTTAAAAAATGTTGGATTCAGTACTTAGTCTATTCAGTAACAGATTGGTTGTTACAAGATGTAGTTATCTGACCTAGTACCTACTTATAGCTAACGGCTCGGGTTCAGTCTTAACACTTGAATGCAATCATAAATAAAAAATTGTAAGTACTCGTAGGATGGTATCGCGAGGCGATCAGCGACCGGCGATGGCCGCCGCCGCCCGCACCGCTCTGTCGCGGGCTGGCGTTTGACTCTCGTGTACTTGTGTAGGTATTGTCGGTGCGTTACCTCTACTGCATTGTTTGCGTTCAGACCAAATATATAATAATCGCCACTGTGCACTGAGAATAGTAGTTTATCTAAGGCCTTGTCTAAGCTTACCTAAGATGAAATACATATTGACCGAATGTCCAATAATATTCGGCTATTATTCGATATTCGATGAATAGGTGAGAAAAATGTCAAACTATTGTAAACTAGTTTAAAGCCTTTATTAAGCGAGGCAACCCTAGCGTCATTATACGTAACCACAGATTAATAAATAGTTACTACGTAACAGATACATCACTCCCATACAAAAGTGAAAATATCTACGCTATATTCACCTACAAAATTTTAATAATAATACCTGCTGCTCAGAACGAGAAGAATTGTACCTTAAGTCCGCACTCTTAGAGTCGAGACTGTGTTGCCCGCCGTGCGGGTGACGTCATCGTAAGAATGCGCTAGGGTTATATCTATGATGATTATTGTAATAAAACGAATTAACCACATTTTCTATTAGTCAATCCAATATGTTTTAGTTTTATATGATTTTTTTTTTTTTCTCTTCTCGGAATTTATTACATTTTATACCTAGTCGAAAATATCTTTAATCGCGTAAATAATTTTAATAATAGTACATTATGGTACAAGTGAGCAACGTTGGTGATTACCGCCGAGGCGCCATTGAGACCCGAGCCGCCAGGCGAGGGTCTTAAGACAGCCGAGGACGGTAATCATCATACTCACACGTGCCATACGACGTTTTACAACACACTTGCGAATAAAATAATACTACAAATACTAAATAAACAATACTACAAATTAATTCGTTTTCCTATGCGCGCGCTTTTATCAATGGCGGTCGACCATATTTAAAAAAAAATGAGGTTTGAACTTAACTTTTTTTTACTCTGTTTTCTTTTCTGTACTTAGAGAAAAAAAAAAGTTAAATTTGAGTGAAAATTTTGTGTATTACACAAGTATTACAAGTTGAAATTATTTATATAAATACGAAAATGCATCAAATGACCATACAATATGCGTATTAATTTATTCGTACTATTAAACACGTTATTTTTTGTATCAAAACTTTTTTAAGAACATAGACAATTATAGACACTTCCTATAAAATTTAAAAAAGAATCTATAACTCACTTTTGTGAATAATAGCAATGAAAAAGTCACAGTTTTATAATAGGTGTTATTCCGTGCTTAATTGCGGTAAAATAATATCACTTTTATGAGCAGGTGTGTTGTAAATAATATAAATCAACAGTTTATAACATTTGTAATACGGTGCTACTTTATAGGCCTTAGTGTACCTATAGGTAGGTATACAGTAAGGTATACCTACTGTATTTATAGTTTTCTCATAAGATTTTTTCCAATTTTAATGCATTTAGATTAATCATTTTGTTCAAATCAGTTTGGTCAACCATTGGTATAAAATTACGAAATAATTTACAGTAGGTATAGCTTATAGACGCTTATTCCTACCCTAAAAATAACGGACATTACCTATACCTACTATTCTATTACGTAAGTACTAGGTAACTTCAGTTAGTATTAGAATTACCTATAAAACAACACTTAACTATATAATACCTGACTCAAAAAACGTCTTAATTTACGATTTACATACTTATTACTTAGGTACTATGTTCAAAGAAATAGACTTAGGTATATACCCATCCACTGCACATTAATTACGTGGTTTCGGCATTTCGAAGCGTAAGCGCGGGAAACGTGCGGTGCAGTATGATGCGAGCGCTCAGGCGCGCGTTCGGCAGCCCTCTGCCAGTTTGTACAGTCGACTGTACGCCAAGCTGTAGGTGTTTATCGCGTGGCCTTGAGCGAGTGACGGAAGCCTGACGTAACTACGAGGACGACGCCGAGCGACTGCAAAGTAATAATAACCGTATGGCTGTCTATTAAGATACATATTCGTATGGAGGTGGTTGATCACGTGGACTTGTAGGCACTTATCTGAGTTGGATCGTTAATTTTCCAGGCAGTGAGTTATCTGTTCCAACTATTAGGTAATCTGTGCTCGAACCCGCGATCTTTCCCTTACAGGGGGAACGCTCTGACCACTGAGCCACCGAGCTTCGCCCGAGAGTGACCCAATTTTTCCAATACATCCATCTTACGGCAATGGTGGGAGTAATCTACCGATATTCGTACGAACTATCGGAATCAATGAATGATGTTGCAATCATTTTTAAACATTGATTTTTGATAACTCCGCCCAATCAATTGAGATAATTTTAAAGCAATTAGTTTGCTAGACTAAACAAATTATAATAAATTGGAAAAAGCGAAATATCGGTAGATTACTCCCACCATCGCCGTAAGATGGATGTATTGGAAAAATTGGGTCACTCTC
This sequence comes from Eilema depressum, assembly GCA_914767945.1. Taxonomy (NCBI): domain Eukaryota; kingdom Metazoa; phylum Arthropoda; class Insecta; order Lepidoptera; family Erebidae; genus Eilema; species Eilema depressum. The sequence goes on from OU612040.1 coordinate 7,486,689, forward strand.
GGGCGAAGCTCGGTGGCTCAGTGGTCAGAGCGTTCCCCCTGTAAGGGAAAGATCGCGGGTTCGAGTCCCGCCCGAGAATTGATTTCGCTTTTTCCAATTTATTATAATTTGTTTAGTCTAGCAAACTAATTGCTTTAAAATTATCTCAATCCCTCTGTAAACCCTGCTAATCGCAATATTCCGTGCTTTCGTTACATCTACGATACGATTACGATAGTTTTTCGTGCTAGGGGTACTGCATACGGCCCACCTGTGCCCCAAACACGAAAAACTATCGTAATCGTAACGTAAACGTATTGACAGAACAGAGCACTGTGATTGGCCGCCTGCCTACTGTGAACCTTTGTGTGTGTGAAGCCTGCCAATCGCGATGCTCCGTTTTGTCGATACGTTAACGTTACGATCACGATACTTTTTCGTGATAAGGGTACTGATGGAAATTGGTTACCGTGACTGAACTATTGATTGACCGCATACGAAAACTGCCGACACATGCAGCAGATACAGCGTGCCCATTACTTGTCAAACTCCGATACGGATGAAGGAGACCATTGAGAAGCCGCAATGAATTACGCGCATCTGCTGCGTGTGTCGGCAGTTGTTGTATGCGGTCGGCTACGAAATCATACCTTAACCAGGCGTGGTCCGAGGGGGGGGGGGGGTCCCAGAGGACATGGACCCCTCCCCCCCTCCCCCCAAAACCATGCACGTCATATTGAAAAGTCCCAGTACGAGGGGAGGGGGGGGGTTGAATTTCTTAAGGAATTTCCGAAGTGACCCCCCCCTCCCAAAACTTCAAGCTGCGTCCGCGCCTGACCTTAACGTACAGTAATTTATGAATCACGGGACCATGACCATTATCTTTTATTTCACCTCAAAACATAATGTTTAGTTTATCGCTGCAATGGAATTTAAACGATGCCATGCAATAATGATTATTGCACACCATTAATTTTAATTTACAGTGACGGCACAAACGGTAATTATTATCGTTAACCACGATCTATTACACACATACATAATATTCACGCTTGTAAACCCCCGAAGATGTAAACAGAGGTGTATTGCCAGGGTGCGAGGGATATGGCTACGACAATCTCACCTCGGCAACCGACGGCCCACAGACGGCGTGCGCTTTAGTCGGTTCGAGTCCGACATAACCTCCTCCTCCGGCTCCGGCGGGGGAGGTATCCGTGGGGACTTTTACACGATAAAAAAAAGGCAGAGTTGTATTAACACCCATGTCAACTATGATTTTCAGTCCCACATAATTTGGGGGCAAGCCCATTGCCGTCATGCGGGCACTTTGCAATGAGATTTATGTATTTACAGTCGGATGTAGAACAGTTCTATTCCCTAGTCGCCGTTTACGACACCCACAGGAAGAGTTGGGGGCAAGGGCCTTTGCCCCACCCTACTCGGCAATACCCGAAGTAAAGAATTTTAATACACATTTTTTTATACCACTCAGGTGGCAGACAAGCACACGGCGCACCTGATGAAAAGTGGTTACCGTGGCCTATGGACGTATGCAACACCAGGGGCGTTACACTCGCGCTGCCGACCTTGAAGAAAGCTTGTAATGCCCTTCTTGAAGAACCCCATATTGTAGTCGCTTGGGAAAACCACCGCAGGGAGTTCATTCCACAGCTTGAGTGTGCGAAGGATGAAGTTCCTTTCATACCGTATGATACCCTTTCCAGTAATAAAGGGTTGGTCAATATAAGCGGAATCTTAATGAACGGATTCTACTCTATTTGCAGTGAGCGGGAATCGAACCCACGCCTCTCGCGTAACAGTCGAATCCTCTACCACCACGTCACAGAGACTGTCCGCTACCTAACACAGTCACACTAATTAAAAACTAAGGATAAACTCACACTTTAGACACGTCATTGAATACAGATAATGATATGCTAAACAGACTCATAATGGCTGTCTAGCTTCCAACTATTGTTTGTATTATTGGTTAAAGCGATTTGTTTGACAAAAGAATATTTTACAGGTATGGAACAACACGCTCTAATGATACAAAGTTTTATCTATGGTATAACTCCGGACACGTATCTTGGGCTTAGGCCTGGCTCGCCCCCTGAATCTCGACCCTTGCGATTAAAATGCTTCACTCGCCCCTTTTTTTATTATTTTTGTGTAGTGAATCGCCCCTTGCCACGGGGCGAGTTAAAAATTGACATTTAAATAAATATTTTGGTGGTGTGAATCGCCCCTTGAGGTATTTCTTTTGAAATAAGCCGTGAAATGGTACAGTCAGACAGAAAAATGTACACTTAAATGAAAATTACCATGTTTGATGTCTGTAATATTATTATCACCAACTACGTACACTAAGTTTTTGCTACCTGGCTTACCTATTAGGTAGAACAAAAGGAACGTTTTCAAGGGTCCAATAAACAAAAGCTTTGTTAAAATAGGTCGGAGAGAGTCATATATATAATGCTTTCTCTTTCTAAGTTCGTATTATAATGTGGAAGGGATATGTTTTGCGATATTTGCGTAGTGGTTTATAGTCTGTTTTTTTTTTATCTCAGATACTAAATTGACAAGTGCAAATGTCAAATTGTGAAATAATGATACCAGCTTTGTATTTAGTGGTGTACTCGAAAGTCGAAACTATCGACAATGTTTGCTGCCTAGATACAGGTGGTTTAGCTATAATGTATTTTAAGAGAAAAGTTAAATATAAAATGTTTATTAGTTTTTTATCCGACTGCGCGACGCAAAGGAATAGTAATGTGTTTAATTGTATGTTCCTTTATTAAACTCTATACATACCAAACGCCTGGCCCGATTTTTAAGATTCACACATTAATGTCAACAAACTATGTCAAGTGGGGTATCGTTGAATAGGTATTTAAAAATCATTTCAGTTTTTTCTCACCATTTTTCGATTTGACTTACCGTTTAGGATCTATATCGATTTAAAGTTGCGCTACAACTCATCGTCATCATCTGCATCTCCTTATTGCATCCGTAGCCAAGATGACCTCGAAGCTCAGGGTCCGTCTTCCGGCTCTTCCTTCTCTACTTCGCACGATCTTGGGCGTCCATGGTAGTGAGACCATTAGCACGCATATCACCCTCCACGACGTCAAGCCAGGACTTCTTTGGCCTACCCCTTTCACCTGGACCCGGCGGGGGTACCATTGCCAGGCATTTGTTCCCCACGTAGCCTGGCGGTTGCCGCAAGCCGTGGCCGCACCAGCGAAGGCGGCTCTCTTGCATTTTATCCCCGATGTCACGGACATGGAGGCTGCCGCGGATGCAGAGCTCCGTACGCGATCTTTACGCGTAACGTCGCATATCCATCGCAACATTTTCATCTCCATGACATGCAGCTCTTGCTTGTGTCGTTCGAGCAGCGGCCACGCCTCACAACCATGCAAGAGGACAGGCCTAATGATCGTCTTATAAACTAACCTGACTGGCATTTTGGGATCACAAGTGACGCCAGTCATTTCTCACCACTTGGCCCACGCGGCAGCAATGCGTGCCTTGACGTCGTGGTCGATCTCACCGGTCACATGAAGTACAGCAGGCACATGCTGTAACAAACATCTCGAATGATCGAAGTGAGCTCGATAGTTGAATCCGCGGTGATTGGTCAATTTCGCGAAATTGACCAATCACCGCGGATTCAGCTATCGAGCTCACTTCGATCATTCGAGATGCAAGTTACAGCATGTGCCTGCAGATCCCAGGTACTTAACCTGGTCCGTGCGCTCGACCAAATCATCGCCTATGCGGACGGGTGTGGGATCTGTGGAGTTTAACGTTAAGTATTCTGTCTTCGCTACATTTAGCTTCAGACCACCGTTCTCAAGCGTTTCTTTCCATCCTTTCACGCGTCACACCAATCTGCTCCTGTCCGCGTCCATCAGCGCAATATCATCAGCATACATGAGCAACCACGGAGGCTGCTCATGTGAGTTTCTAATGCTGTCCGACAAAACATCTAATACCACGCTGAACAGGTAAGGACTAAGGACGGATCTTTGGTGTACCCCGACGGTGATGGGGAAGGCTCTCGAGTCGCCAACAGCTGTAGCTGCAGCAGTCCGAACCACGGAACCGGAATCGTAGTACATGTCTCGGATGGTGTCAACTATTCTAACATATTAATTTAGACAGTAGAAATTTACGATGAAAAGACGAAAACTTCGCATGACTGTATGGAAGAAAATTGAAAACGATTACAAAAATATATACTTAACTAAAAAGTTTTAAATAAAATAAATTATTGAAACTTGTGTTGATCTTTTTAGTATCAGTCGAATTCTTGTTTTTATTTTGAATTTAAATTTAAATTAGAGTACCAAAAAATTTTAAATACCGTAATTTACATACCTACAATTTTCAGATTCTAAGACTAGTATAGCGTCATCTTTATCGATAGTCTCTGCAAATCGATTAAATGAAACTTATGAAGCCTTAAGTTAGATTTTTACAATGACAACCCAAGTGACGCAAAATGGACGCCATTTTGTTTCAATGACAATATACCTATTTAAGTTTTGTTTCATTTAGGTAACTTGCATACCGAATTTAAATTAGTATTTTATAAATTTTATAGATTAACCTACAAATATTTGTACTAAATTTAATTTATCGATAAATTTCGATACTGGTGGCACATGACTATTTTTTAATTGCAAAAAACCGACAACATGTAATTTCAAATTAGTATCTGAGATTAAAAAACGGGCTATAGTAGTGATTAGTGACATCTAAGTGCAACAGAATATGCACAATATTTAAGAGTATTGTGATATTGTGTACATGTTATAGGCAATGTGTATAATGCAGGCATTCTATACAATACCTAGGAAATGTATAGAATGCTGGGGTCGTTCAGGCAATGTATGAAATGATATTCAATGTTTAAACTATTTTACACTTTGCCTAGGAAATGTATAGAACACCTAGGCATTGTATAGAATGCCGGTTGAAGCATAGGTAATGTATGTAATCTATTTTTCTTCTCTATGATTTAATTAGATACCTAGATACTAATCTTTTGAGAGCTAATCCTAATTTCAACTTCCACCAGCAGGCAGTGCTGATAAGACATTTGTGTTCTATTGGTAGGTATGCCTAAGTACCTACGTGTTTTTTGCGTAGAATGTTTCTCACATAGCAGTGAATTTCTATTGGCCACGGCAACCACTCTCTTACCACCATCCCTGTGCTTGTCAACCACCTAACCTGATGGAAAGAGAGTTGTTACCGTGGCCTATAGAAGTTCTGCATGGTTAAAAAAAATAACCACGAAGGCTAATGCTAGAGCTCCGCTCCGCCTTCTAACCTAATCTATCCAAGTTGGAATGAACAGGTTTTCTTTCAGCAGTAATATCCATTTTTCAAATCCATAGAGGGCTTCTTAAAGGATCGCAAATAAATGACGCTTTGTTAATCTATTACTTTGTTTGCTAACAGTACTTATTTATCAAGGTGAGACGAATTTTCGCACATGAAATATCATTTTAAAGAGACGAATTTACAACAACCCGTCCATTATACACATTGCCTGATGCGCTTCGGGCATTTAATACAACACCTAGGCAATGTATGAAATTAATCGTATTATACACATTGCCTGAACGTTTTAGGCAATGTATAGAATGCCTAGGCATTCTATACAATGCCGGATTATACACATTGCCTATAACATATATAAATTTTGGATTGAAAGTCAGGTAAGTTTGTATTACAATCGTATTATGATATTTTATGTAAATTAAATTTGCAAAATAGTTTTATTCTTTACTTTTTGTTTGGCTTTTATTTAGTAGTCGTTTTAATATCGCTTCCCGCTTTATTCACAAATGAATAATCTAATTTTTGAATTAAATATTTCTTTAGTCGGCAAACAAAATCGTATTCTGACTACTAAAACAATAGTATCTTGTTGGTATTGATAGATTGAAATAATGTTAACGTTGAAAAACGTGACGTTAAAAAAAGGATAAACAATACTACAAATTAATTCGTTTTCCTATGCGCGTGCATATAACAATGGCGATCGGCCATATTTAAAAGAATGAGGTTTGTTTTACACTGGTTTTTTTTCTGTACTTAGAGAAAAAAAAAGTTAAATTTGAGTGAAAATTTTATTTATTATATAAGTATTACAAGTTGAAATTATTTATTTAAATACGAAAATGCAACAAATGACCATACAATAGGCATATTAATTTATTCGTACTATTAAACACGTTATTTTTTGTATCGAAACTTTTTTATAAACATAGAAACTTAACCTATAAAATTTAAAAAAGAATCTATAACTCACTTGTGAATAATAGCAATGAAAAAGTCACAGTTTGATAATAGCTGTCATTACATACCTAATTGCGGTGAAATAATAGCAATGTTATGAGCAGGTGTGTTGTAAAACTCTTTATTGCTGACAGTACTTTTAACTTACTAACAATCGGGGGCGATTTGGGGTATCTAATGTTCAAGGGGGCGAGTTGCAACATTAAAGCAGTCGGGGGCAAGATCCACGGGGCGAGCGAGGCCTAAGCCGTATCTTGGACCTAAATCGCAAGACAAACGAGGCTCTGGCGCCCGCGGATTGCTTTGTAATAGCACAAAAGTATAAAAGTAACGCACGTCAAGCTGTCATGCGTGACTTGGTAATATAAACTTTAAATGCTGTGTTATAAGATTTATTTTGTTTAAAGATTGTAAAATCCGTTCCGATGCCGTCCGTTTGGTAGGGTTGGACCTATAATCTATGCTTGGTGAATTTGAGTTCGTCCACCGCAGTGTAGCACCCCGTGTTATCCTCAAAATGCATTTAGTTCCAAGATATCATTTCCAACACGCATATCACCCTCCATGACGTCAAGCCAGAACCCCTTGGGACTACTCCTTCTACCTGGGCCCGGCAGGGGCGCCAATGCCAGTCATGGAATGGAATGGAAAGTGGACTGTTTTGTCCGCACTTAGCCTCTTTTTTTGCTCATTGTGCGTGTTATCTGTTATTTATAGCTATAGTCAATTCGGTTAGGCAAACAAACTAGAGCGATTTATATTTTTATAAAAAAAAAACAACAACCTACCAATTGTCACTTGTCTAGAGGTCTGATCTGTATGAATTTCCCAAGAGACATTATAGTCTATGCTACATAGCATATTTTTTATGCCAAGAATTCATTTCACACAGGCAGAACTACAGGCAATAACTAGTAATATTATATAACCATGAATGTCGAAACAAACCAACATAAACCTACTTAAAGCACTCAACTAAGAGATGTTAATGACAATACAACCAACACGTGACCCAAATTACCTGTAGCCATAAAAAAAAAACACCTGTATGTAATATCTGTGCGTTCTATATTCTGTGGTACCTTTTTTTTTTTCAATGAACTACCCGTCATTGTGAACGAGCGATGAGGTAAAGCTGTCAAGTGTGTACCTACAGTCAATGACAAAAGTGCGAGAGATTTGTCTCAGACAATTTCACCTGTGACAACCTACGACGACTCACAGACGGCGTGCGTTTTATTCGGTTCGAGTCCGACATAACAACCCTCATCCCGGTTCCGGTGGGGGGCTTTACGCACGATAAAAAACATCAAGGACAAGGATTAACGCAAAAATATTTCTAAATCCTTTTTACATCGGACTGCGTGTGCCCAAGATCAACTGTGAGATTAATGTGTAAGAAGTTTTAGACTCCCTAGAGGAGAAAGATAATTATATTTCCTATTTCGTGTTTTGTTTATTATTTTTTGACCAGTTTAACAGCTATTTTTATTAACACTTTTGTTGCTGACTGTACACTGTACGTTTACTTCACATGACAGCTGTGTTGACATAAAACTCCATATTGTCGTCAGGTTTAAAATAGATAATATATTTGTGTAGTGAATAAGGAAGTACTTCACTGACAGCCTCCGTGGCGTAGCGGTAGTGAACGCGGCCGCTACGCAGGAGGCGCGGGTTCGATCCCCGCTCAGTGCAAATATTTGTGTGAATGAAATATGAGTATTTGCATTGGTCTGGTCGTGCCTCGGAGAGCACGTTAAGCCGTCGGTCCCGGTTGCCATGAGAACATCTATGGCAGTCGTTACGGGTAAATGGAGCCCTAAAAACATCTAAAAACTAACGGTCTAACTACATAGCTTCGATATCGCCCAATGTTAACATTGGGTTGTGGAGGTCAGATGACAATCGCTTCACGGACAAATATCGAGGTCTAGCCAAATCCGTAGTTAAGACTGGTAAAGCGGACCCCAGACTCCGAGCTGAAAGCTTCGGATGCGACTGGGAATTAACGCTAAGAGGAAGAAGAAGGAAGTATCTATCTAAACATGGGCAAATGAAATTGTATCAAAATATTTAGCAATACAGTAATACCTCGCTTAACGCGACCTCGGTTAGCGCGATTTCGTTATAACGCGATTTTCAAAATTCGCGCTAATTTACCTCGCTTTACGCGAAACGCACTGATTGGTTATTTAGCTCGTGCTGCATGATTGTTTAACCAATAGAAAGTCGTAGCTTTGTTGATGTATACCAATGTTAACACATTTGCTTTCTGCTTCTTTGTGGGTAATCGAAAACTACAACTGTTTTTTATATCTAAGTACATACATACCTAACTTTTTCTCACATTTTGTCATACTTTCTGAGTACGGTTTGCAAAATTGTGCAGTTGTGTTGTGGATTATAATTCGTTTGCATACATTTTACGTAAAATGTCGTCGCCGGCTAGAAAAAAGGAACGTAAAAGTTTAAGTATGGAGATGAAGGTAAAAGTTTTAAGAAAGATGGAGAACAGAGGTAAAGCTACAGAAGTTGGACGACAGTTTGGCCTCTCAGAGTCTACTGTGCGCACGATTGTGAAAAATCGGGATACAATAATCCGTTCTACTGAATATGGGACGCTTACAAGCGCGAAGAAAATTACTCGTACGAGACCAGCTATTTTAGAAAAAATGGAGCAAATGCTTGCTGTCTGGATAGAAGATATGGATAAAAAAAATGCCCCTTTGAGTCAAGATGTCATATGTGCAAAAGCGATTTCTTTATACGCCAATCTAAAACAGCAAGAAGGAGAAGGGTCTTCTGCGCCATCATTCAAAGCCAGTAATGGTTGGTTTGAGAAATTAAAAAGACGGCTGAATCTGCATAACATTCGCATAACTGGCGAAGCTGCAAGTGCAGATACGGCAGCTGCGTCGGAATTCCCTACCCAGCTTCACAATTATATTCTGCGAGAAAAAATACCTGCTTCCCTTGTCTTTAATGTAGATGAAACCGGTCTCTACTGGAAAAAAATGCCATCACGTACTTTTATTTCTAAGGAAGAAAGACAGGCAAGTGGTTTTAAAGCAGCCAAAGATCGGTTGACTCTTCTTTTAGGCGGAAATGCCACTGGAGACTTCAAATTGAAACCTTTGCTGGTGTACCAATCAGAAACGCCACGCGCTATGCGAGGTACAGATAAAGACAGCTTACCAGTTGTTTGGCGATCTAATCGAAAAGCTTGGGTAACAAGAGAGGTTTTCTCTGATTGGTACACAATCAGCTTTTGCCCAGATGTCAAAGCGTACTGCAATCGTAATGGACTTCCTCCAAAAGTTTTATTACTATTGGACAATGCACCTGGTCATCCACCAACATATGATTCACAGCGAGGTCTGGAAGTAGAGGTGATGTTTTTGCCACCAAACACCACATCAATTTTACAGCCTATGGACCAAGGAGCTATAGCAAATTTCAAGGCTTACTATCACCGCCGTACTTTTGGTCAGTTGATCCGTGAAACAGATGGAGAAGGGCAACAGTCTATGCGTGATTGGTGGAAATCCTACAATATTATGAAAGCTGTACAAAACATTGCTGCAGCTTGGAGTGAAGTGAAACTGAGCTGCTTGAATGGAGTTTGGAGGAATCTTTGGCCTGACGTAGTAGAGGCACTAAACAGACGCCAGCGAATTCAAGATGCGACACGACAGGTTGTTGAAGATATCGCAGTTATGATGGAGGGATCTGAGCTTGGAAGCATTACAGTCGAAGAACTAGAAGAGTTTGTAGCAATCGATAGCGCGCCTTTAAGTAACGAAGAATTAATGGAAATGCAAAATACATCGGTAACAGAAGAAGAACCGTCAGAAGAAAGAAAGTTATCGTCAGGTGTAATCCAGGAGGCGCTTTCAAAAATATATTCTGGCCTGGAGATTTTGGAAAGTTCTGACAGTGATGTCAACCATGTTTTATATCTGCGACAGTGTATAGAAAATGGTGTTGCTTGTTACGAAAAAATGTTACTTGATCGCAAGAAAAATGCTACACAAAAGACGTTAGACCAGTATTTCTCCAAAAATTAGGATGTCATTATTTTTTTAAAAGCTTTTAAGGCAATAAAAGTAGGTTTGTAATACATTTTGCTTGTTACTTTTCAACCTCATTTTACGCGAATTTCGCTTAGCGCGATTTTGTCCGGAACGCATCCCTCGCGTTAAGCGAGGTATTACTGTACATACATATACTTATAATCAACACCTACATTACACTAATCATTGTATTAGGTCCCACTATCAATAGCAATACAAATATTGTAAACGCAATAATAACTCTGTCTGCCTTTCTGTTACACTATCACGGCTAGACTATTGAACCGATTTTGATGAAATTCAGTACAGAGGTAGAGCTTGGCAAATGTCATAGGCTATGATTGGTTGCGATAACCGATGTCCCTGCAGGCAGAGCTTCAGGCAACAGTCTGTGTTTATATAAAATCCAGGGTAAAATAGACAACACTATCTAGATTCAAACTAAGTAGTAATATGGGTACTAGAATGTGGATAAAGGAATTGAAAAATGTATGCTAGAAGAAAGCCTGTACCCAAACCTTATGTCTTCAGGGTCTAGGATATCTTAGTGAGGCCCAATATACACTGTACTCTATCCCAGTATACGCACTCTTCAGGTTTAATGGGTAAAATGGCCTACAGAGATTCGATTCTCAGCACTCCATGGATTCACCTCATGTCTCATCTCATGGATTCAGTAGTGTTCCCACCCCCTACCTATCCAAATTTGGTAAGATCCTATCAATGCCGCTTTTGATATTCGATTTAGTAAAGAGCTTACTGAAGCTCTTGGCAATCCGAGGTCTTTAAGTAAGTTGTACAGGGATTTAGCTGGAATTCCCCTTGTTCCTACTTCTACAGCGTAGAGTTTAACCACGTAGCCGTTTTTGGTTAACTCGTTAGTCAAGTCAAAGTATTTGTTTGTCTTTATAGCGTGGTCTTTAGGTATATTAGTTGCCCACGGTACTGTGAGTTCTACAAGCACTGCACGCCTATGCGATCGTGAAAAAAGGAATATATCGGGCTTTTCCCCACCTGACTAGATTGCTTTGGTCAGGGTGGTTCAACTGGAATGCATTTAGGTAAAATTTAAGTAAGTCCGGTGACCAGTTGTATTTTATGGTATGAAGATTAGATCATCCACCCGGTCTCCAGTATACCTTTTGGAAATAATAATACCCACTCCTACCGGGTCACCAATATTACATGGTTGGCCATTTTCTGGGCAATGAAACACCCCCAGCAAAGGGGGCTGTCCGTGACACTGATGGTGTATGGTGGGGATAGTATTATTGTCCCCATAATTATTCTTAGAGTCTGATTTTAGAAGACATTGTCTACCTACCCTTGTCCCAATTTTTTGGGGTCAGGGCAACATGTCATTCTCGTTCATACATTCCTGTTAGATGTCATCTCCAATCATTCCCTCTCTTGCCACATCATTTTTCACATATTTTCTTAAGCCTACCTCTGATTTAAGAATAATACAAATATATGCATTTTTGTGGGTCACACATTAGAATCATTTTCTTATTGGTGCGTTGCATTCTTAGTGTCATTAAAAGACTTTGTACTCAGACAAAACTCAAACACTCATTTAGCAAAAAAAAACTCCACTATTTTTGTTTTGCTCAATGAAGATGCGTCAAGTCAAACCGGCTTTCATAAGGCCATTATGTTTTTGTTAACTAGACATTTATTTTCTGAGAGCTCTTAAATTCAAATCTATTATGTTTTAAGTACATTGCTAAGAACACTGGTGGAACACAAGGTGATATGACCAAGACCAACTCATAATGTTGTCTTATTAGACTAATATCCACATAATAAACTGTACAGTGATGTAATAGGCCTTATCATCAATGTACACCACTGCCTTAAAAAAAATATATTGTTCTAGCATGACAGCTTCAGTCATTTTACTGAAGATTTGATTTCAACATGATTCATGGGTTTAAAACCAAGGTTTTTGATAATTTTCTCGAAGATATTCGCGCGAAATTGTTCCATTTGTATGTTTTAATAAGGTAAGTGCAATGTATGCAAAATTTGTTATACTTAACAGTTTCTCATCGCGTAATTGTTAATGACAATCGCATGCTAATTATTTTATAATCAGCAGTGGTGTATCACTACACTTTCTCTCCAACATATTTAACGTGTAGCACAGTTATGAATGAAATCGTGACTTTAATAACATATTATGATATCACTTACATCGTACGGTGCATTTTTCTCGGCGATAGAAACTTTATCACGATCTGGAAAGAGGAAAATAGGACGATATGAAAATAGTGGAAGTCGCCCCCGTTGACAATGTAATTATGTTCGTTACAATGGGATTATAACAATGGAATGCGTTTGAGTATTATTAGATTTAGTAATGCACTACCATCATCCTCCGTGCCGGAAGCTCCAGTCGTATTATCCAACTTTTTTGATGCCGTACTGTCCATTACTTCGATGTGATCCGTATCTCCTGAAGCCATTTTTGTTTTCCTGTTACATCCCCTATTTTTTATTTGTCTAACTCATATGTTTGCACAACTATAATTCTCATGGCTCACATCACACTTGTATCGCTTACACAACGATTCACTGTAATTTAATTATAAGAAATCAATTAGTTTACGCAAAAACGATCGCCCGTAGCATTCGTTTGACACGACCACTCATTTATAACTGGCGATTGTTGCCAATGTAATAAAAATAATAAAATTACTGCTGCTCAATGTTACCAGATTGATAAATTAAAGTTACAGATTTTTTGTAGAATTTTATTAAAAAAATACAGAAAAATGCTAAATGCTACAGTAAAATAAATAAGGTTTTTTTACGCAACCGCCGAAGGAAGGAGGGATATGTTGTTCCAAGACTATGTATGTATTTATGTAAAACTAGCTGTTGCCCGCGGCTCCGCCCGCGTGGAATTCTGATCTCGTTCATCGCTGATATATAGCCTATATGTTAATCCAGGGTATAACCTATATACATAACAAATTTCAACCAAATCGGTCCAGCCGTTTATGCGTGAAAGAGTAACAAACATCCACACATCCACACATCCATTCTCACAAACTTTCACATTTATAATATTAGTAGGACTAGTAGGATAGGATAATATTCACTCTAACCCCTCCAACTCAGCCAAATTGCTTGTGTTATGAGTGGGTTCACGTCGTTAGTAGAATGGCCAGGATTCGGACAAGGGACCTTTCGATCGTTAGGCTGACTCCTTATCCACCAAGCTACCGAGCGACGCTTCATTTCGACGTTTTTGTACATATATCAGTGGCGAGGAGGTCCCTATAACACAATTCCTACCAGCTTGCTGTACAAAAGGAAGCCGCTGAAGAGATGTTTAATTCTACACAAAATGTTATGCAGGGCTATTGCGTATCTCCATTGACAGCTCGAGTGCTTAGCACTATGTCAAAGTGCTCAACTGGTGGCATGGTCGTTTCATAAGACGTAAGAAGTTTTTCCCATTGGTTTCTTTTTAGAAAATGCTTACATGATTAGCAGCGCAGAGCGGGGATACGCCTCTCAAACGAGAGCTGGCAGGTGAGCCTTTTTTAGCAAGTGCCCTTGCGGAAGTGATTACAGCCACCGTAAACATGACGATACAACTGTACGTTTTCATCTGCTACGCACGTAACAAATGCAAGTAGTGCAACAGAATGCGCTCGATATAGGCGACAGTAAGAGCAGGGGCACACGATGCGTTGCGGCACCACACCGCAGAAATTTCAGCCAATCGCCGCCACACGAGCGGTGCGGCGCCGCTCGTATGGCAGCCGTTTGGCCGAAATTTTTACGGTGCGGCGCCGCAAGCCATCGTGTGCCCCTGCACTAACACGTTAGCAAAATGTGTAAAACTTATTTTCATTCTTATTTTACTGTCAGTTCCTTGTTAGACGAAGAAACTGCGATAGACTACGATAGTTCTATTCAAAGAGTATAGTTCCATTATACATCAATCGAGCAAAAGTTCAGTGACTTTGATAATTTTTTGTATGGAAACACTCACAAACGCCATGTTTATTTCTTTCCCGTCAATCCGTTGCCGCGGTAAGAATTTTGTAGGTTATTACTAGTCGTAGCGTCTCTCCAATTTTCGTGACTAAATACTAATAAGACACAAGAAATACGCTCCCACAAATATTTTCAATTTTAGTGGAATTAATTTTCATTTCAGTTTCTATCCAAAAGCTGTGAGCGATAGAAATTTTCAAGAATACATTATAGCAGCGGCGTTCATTTAAAATGGGCAAAAAAGTGAGAGAATACAAATCAGGCGATTTTATATTTGCCAAAGTTAAAGGATATCCAGCATGGCCAGCTCGGGTGAGTGTTTAAAACGTACAATTTAACTTTAGTTTTGTGTAGAAATGCAAACTTTGATACGTCGCACATATAATCGAATGCAAGCGCGGGAAGACATGTTGTAAAGTTTCCCCGACGCCTTCGCACGGGCCCAAGGTCTCTGAAAGCAAATAACGACAATATTATACAAGTACGATACGTTTTTGATGTTGACATAGCAACAGTTCGCAAAAGCCAGCGCTTTTTTGTTTCAGCACACTATATTTAGCGATTTTAATATCTATTGTATTGTCAGGTTATCATATTATTCTAGAATTAGGGTTTTCTCAGTGAATTTCAGTCCAATCACTGAATTACTTTGATAAAAAACCATAATATTCTTATTGGTTGTCTATAGCCAGAGGTCAATGACACTTGTAGATAAAAGTCTTGTATAGGTATTTTGTTGGCTAGCAGAAAATATACTTACAATATCTTATTGAATCATTCTGATTCCTAAATAGCATGTTTTTCCAATATTGACTATGCAACAAGTCTTTTTATCACAACAAAACATAATAATGTCAATTGTTTTTTTTATTTTTCTGGTACTGTATAAAGGAATCTTTAACATAGTTATTGATAAGGACTTCAATTTAGTTTTTATAAATGCCTAATTGCCAATTCATACCAGTTATATAATTCAACAATATTATTATCTTATAAAATCATTGCAATATGATAACAATATTCTTACATGTTTTATCTATGACAAGTCGTTAAAATGACAAAATAATGAGAATTGCATACTATTTATGTGAAATTCATACATCTAAAAACTATTATAGCATGATGACCCTTGCGCATATGCAATAATATGTCAATAGAGCTAGGGAACACAAGAATTTTCTAGATAAGCCTAAATGTGATAAACTTGGCATGTATACTCATTTGTGTGAATACAATATGTAATGAAATTTTGCATACTTTAGGGTTTCACAACCAATCAATATGTCAAATAGACAAAAATTGTTTAAAATTACAAGCCTTTCTGCCAAAATTGCAACTGAGTTTTAAGTAATATAGTGAAGATCCAGTAGCTTAGTGGTTATGGAGTCCTAGCCATTGCACTACTGACGTGAACTCACTTCTAACACAAGCAATTTAGCTTAGCTGGAGGGGTTAAAAGGAATATTAGTAATATGAACTCACGTCTGTATTAATGTAAACAATCTTGTAGCGAGATTTTATAAAACCTAATAGTAGATAAATAAACTAGGCTAACTAGTTGACTAATTAGTGGTTCAATTTCAGTTTTTAGTCCGAAATATGAGTTGGAAATTATTGGCTGATGTGATCAAACATAAAAATTTAGCTGTGTTTGTTGTGTTTGTTCCCGGCAGAGTAGAATTTGGGCCACCCCATCTCCTCCCATGCGGTGTCGTACAAGGCGACTAAGGGATAGGACTGTTTAACATCAGACAGATATATACAGCCACAACTAAGCCAGTACATGACTCGAGCCAACAATAGTGCCCGGAAAACGGCAATAGGCTCACCCCCTATTACGTGGGACCTAATACAATGATTGGTGAAATGTGGGTGGTAATTCACCTCTGCCTAACCCTCCGGGGATAAAGGCGTGATTGTGTGTATGTATATATGTATGTTTAGCATCAGTCTCAGGGTGGATTCTTAAAGATTTTTTTTTCTTGCAGGTCCAAAGGTTGAATGGCAAGAAATATTATGTATATTTCTATGGCACTGGTGAAACGTAAGTATTAATTACTCTTTTGTTTAAAACCATTATAACTCACTGATTCATTCATTAATTTACTACTGTAAATAAATTATAATTTTATGAGTGAATTTTTTGTTAGTCTATGTTACAACTGTGACTAAATAAAATAACATAAATGAAGTAAAATAATGAATGGGTTGTGTAGTATTGGGGCCAACAAGTTGTACTTGCTACCCTATCCAGAATACTACTAAAAGTGAAACCAGAACTGTCAAACTGAGGGCCACATTACATTGTTGGTGTTGGTAACTCATTCCTGAGACCTTCAACCATTAGGCGAGGTGAAGTCTGTCTCTTCTGGCGGTGAGTAGGGTAGCCAGAGCTCACTAGAGAGGTTTTGTGCTATCAGTGGGTAGACCAAACACTTGTTCAGCTTGTCTTCTTTGCTGACGGCACAGAATCTCTCTGTTCTTAAAAGGGTCGGTAGCACAAGTGTGACTCCCTTGGTGTTGCATTATCCATACGTTTACCACTTTCCATCAGGTGGGCCGTGTGCAACATGAAGTTTCTAACAGAACAGTCCTAAAAACCCATATTGATGTTCATAATATACATAAGTTACAACTGAAATGTCAATTTTTTTCAGGGCTAACCTACCGTCCAACATGATCTTTGACTATGCAGAGAATAAAGACAAGTTTCTCGCAAAGATGGTGAAGCGCCGTGACTTCCGAGACGGAGTCAAACAGATTGAGCATGACTTCGCGAACAATGTTCCATTGGAGCAGGTCATTGGAGTGCCAGCTGAGGTAAGAATACTGTAAAAAGACGGAGTCAAACAGATCGAGCATGACTTTGCTAATAATGTACCGTTGGAGCAGGTCATTGGAGTGCCGGCTGAGGTAAGAATACTGTAAAAAGTCGTAAACAAGTCAGGTGCGGCCGTAGCCTGAAATTTTAGTGGAGGGAGGGAGGGGTCACGTGGGGGAATGCCTTCTGATAATACCTTTTTACAAGACTTTTCAATTACATGTGCACGATTTTGGAGGGGGAGGGGGGGTTTGCGCCTTGTGACACTCCCCTCCCCCCTCTCGGACCTAGCATGAAACTGGCAGACATCAGTAATGTTTGATCCAGTATTTATTGACACATACAAGGCGATTCCGGGGATTTATGACTCTTATCAGAATCGGAAGTCCTGGGAATCAACAAAAGGAAGATAAATCTATACAAATATAAATAAAATTGAAGTGTATGTTAGTAAATTCCTAAAAGAATGTGTATACATGGTAGTTCTTCAAAGATCTCACATCTAAAAATGAAACAGCACTGGTGTAACACCAATAGAAGTGCGAAACTAATCTCATGTTAATAAGGCCAATGTGGGATGGGGCCAATATGGGACAGGGCCAGTGTGGGACAGGACTTATATACAGAGGTGTCGGTAACGGTAACAGTGTCGCGAGTGCAAGGTTTTTAAGCTATTGCATAGCTTCTATCGCGGGCCTTGAGCGTGGAGACCGAATCCAGAAATTCCGTAACGAAAAAACCTAAGCTGACACTCCGAGCTCGCACGAATCAAGCCGAGCTGCTCCAAGATCGGCCGATTTCGGAGCAGCTCGGCTCGATTCGTGCGAGCTCGGAGTGGGGGGATAATTGCATAAGTTGATAAAAAATGCTATGCAATAGCTTTACCGCGGCAGTCCCCGAGTGCCACACGTCTTTTTTTTTTTACTTATAATGGAACCAATAATAATTTCCAGGAACCCATGGATACAACAGGCAATGACACTTTGAATGACTCCGGGGCTAATGACACTTTGGACGAGACGGCAGCAGACACTACAGCTGCCGACGAAACAATGGCTGAAGATGTAAGTATCTGGATCTAGAATATAAACTGTATAAGGGTTGGCGCTGATTGGTAGCTTGGTATGGTGAAGGATCTTTATGAGATGGGTATGGTATGGTATCACGGACTGATATCCGCAGCTCCACGTCAAGGCGCGGTTTTTGCGTGCGGTTATAAGATAGATATTTAAAAATCTGCTGTTTGACTGGACTGGACTTCAGACTCCAAGGTGAAAGCTATGGATGCGACTTGAATTAACGCTAGGATGAAGAAGAGCGAAAGAAACTGTACGTTACGCTTTTACGCCTTAACGACTGTACCGATCTTGATGAAATTTGGTACCAAGATGGACTAGCTAGACCTTGGGAGAGGACATAGGCTACCTATCATCGCAAAAAAGTGGTAAAAAGGTCGCGATAATAGGGGTTTAAAGCCCCGCCTGTTGGAAAGTGGTTACCGTGGCCGATGGACGTGTGCAACACCAGGGGAATCACCTTCTTGCTGCCGACCCTATAAGAACAGAGAGATTCTGTGCCGTTAGCTGCAGCAGAAGCCGTTGGTCTTCCCACTGACAGCACAAAACCTCTCCAGAGAGCTCTGGGTACCCTACTCACGACCTACTATCATCATTATTCACTAATCAAGGATCATAACGTATATCCTCTGCCATGAGACGCCAGTCAGAGCCAGCCCTAACTTTAAAACAATAATATAATAAATTAATAATCAAAGATCAACAATTTTTTACAGACCACCGTTAACACGAGCACAAATGACACGGCGGTCGAAGATTCTGATGATACGGGTACTCTCGTGATTGATGAAGGGAAGGTTTGTATTTGATTTAAATAAGTTTATTTTGACCGACAGTAAACATATAGCCCATAACAGCCCGCTAAACGGCAATGGGCTCGCCCCCTATTACGTGGGACCGAAAATCATAGTTGACGAAATGTGGGTGTTACTACACCTCTGCCTCCTACAAAATCTAGTTTGATTTCGTAAATAGATATAACTACCCACATAAAAAAAATTCTATAACTTTTTAATTTTTACAGCAAAAAGGCTCCCCACAGAACACAGTCCAATGGTAGACTCAATTTATGATTCTACCCACAAATTCCAGAGTTCTATTTCCTAAATAGATTTAACAACCCACACAAAAAAAAATCCTATAACTTTTTAATTTTTACAGCAAAAATGCTCCCCACAAAACACAGTCCGAGGATAGACTCAATTCATGATTTTACCCACAAATTCCAGTTCTATTTCGGAAATAGATTTTCCCTCCTACCCACAAAAAAAAAACTATAATTAAATGTAATCTATACTGTATAGGATACGATAGGGTTGATGTGTCTGCTTAGACAAAAACCCCAAAAAAATCCAAATAAAAAAAAAAAAATTACAGCATAAAGGCCACCACAGAACACAATCCGAAGGTAGACTCAATTTATGATTCTACCCACAAATTCCAGAGTTCTATTTCGTAAATTGATTTTCCCTCCTACCCACACAAAAAAAAAAATCTATAACTTTTTAATTTTTACAGCAAAAAGGCAGGAAAGGCAAAGTGGAAGCCAAGGCGAAGGAAACCCCAGTGAAGCCGGCCAAGGAACCAAAGACGCCAAGAGGCAAGGCCAAGAAGGAGGAACCGGCTAAAGAGGAAGACGAAGAGGCTAAGAAGGAGGAGGAGATCGTTAGCAGGAGCGGCAGGAAGATTAGACCAAAGAGGTAATATATTATCATCATAGCTTAGTATGTAAGGAGTTGGCTTTATAATCGAGAGGTGAGAGCCTCTTTGGCGTGGGGGTAGTGCTTTCGACTGTTACTCAGAGGGTGCGCATTCGATTCCCGCTTAGTGCAAATATTTTATGCATGAATATGTCTGTTTTCATTGGTTACCATGCCATACCGTGCCTGGTTGTCATGGAATACTTGTTATTTCTGTTACTAGTACTATTTTTTTTATAAGATCTTGCTTACCCCCAATGTAAAAAAGGTTCACTTTGACTCCAGGTTCTGCTAGTTTTACGATATGGCTAATTTAATTGAGTTATATAGTATCTATATAAATATAGATGTCTAAATCGTTCTAAATATGTTTATCCGCATTCTAGCAGCTAGTTAAGCTATGCTTACCTTAGGTCTAGCATTACATAGACTTTTCTACAATATTTAGGAATTTGTTCTTTCAACCGAATTTTATAACAAAATATTGGATTTGTTTATGTTGACAACAAGTACCAGTACAAACTGTTTGTCCTAAATGAATCCATAGAATAAATATGTCATGTAACGAAATATTGTTATGAAGTTCTGAACAGTGTTAGCGATAGTGACATACATACAGATTATCTCTCTTCATAAGAGCGCTAGAAGAAACGACAGACTTTCAATCATTTCCGTGAAGCGAAGCTACCCCTAGTACGAAAAACTATCGTAATCGTAACGTAAATGTATCGGCAGAATGGAGCAGTGCGATTTATTTTATACCACTTAGGTGGCAGACAAGCACACGGCCCACCTGATGGAAAGTGGTTACCGTGGCCTATCTTCTTCCTCTTAGCGTTAATTCCCAGTCGCATCCGAAGCTTTCAGCTCGGCGTCTGGGGTCCGCTTTATCAGTCTTTACCACGGATTTGGCTAGACCTCGATATTTTCCGTGAAGCGATTGTCATCTGACCTCCACAATGTTAACATTAGGCGATATCGAAGCTTTGTAGTTGTTTTTTGGATTTTTGAGGGCTCCAACTACCCGTAACGGCTGCCATAGATGTTCTCATGGCAACCGGGACCGACGGCTTAACGTGCTCTCCGAGGCACGACCAATGCAAATACTCATATTTCATTCACATAAATATTTGCACTGAGCGGGGATCGAACCCGCGCCTCCTGCGTAGGCCTGGTTACCGTGGCCTATGGACGTATGCAACACCAGGGGCGTCACACTCGCGCTGCCGACCCTGAAGAAACATTCTAATGCCCTTCTTGAAGAACCCCATATTGTAGTCGCTTGGGAAAAACCATCGCGGGGAGTTCATTCCACAGCTTGAGTGTGCGAGGGATGAAGTTCCTTTCATACCGCACAGTGCGTACCGTTTCGCTATGTGTAAGGATGAATTCCCTGACTATGGCGAGAAGTGGCCGGTTTCACACACACATAGATTCACATTAGGCAATCGGCCAATCGCAATACTTCGTTTTCTTGATATTTACGTTACGATTGGGGCACTGTACTTCACTGGTAATATCGAAGTGCTATAGTTAGACCAGGTTGTCGGACTTTTAAGGCTCCAACTATCCGGAACGAGTGCCATAGATGTTGTTATGGTAATCGGGACCGACGGCTTATCGTGCTTTCCGAGGCACAGTGTTCTTACTGTCTTTAAAATGGTCACTCATCCTAAAACTGACCTTGCTAAAATTGCTAAATCTTAATTAGAAAAGAGTAGGATATTGAATATAATTGAATTAATCTGTCCTATATGCACAAGACTTTTCGATGTTAACTATTTTTGTATGTGTTATGGGTGGCACTAACGTTCGCTACGAGAAAACGTCACGATTGCTTACCTGTACCTTTTGAACTGCACTAATAAATCGATACATATACTCACGCCTTCCCTGAAGAAATAGGCAGAGGTGTATTGCGTGTGAACTTGAAAATATCTGATACTAGCTGTTGTCCGCGGCTCCGCCCGCGTGGAATTCTGATCCCGTTCATCGCTGATATATAGCTTACGATTTATCTAATATATAAAATTCTTCTGTCACGGGGTGCGTAATCGAACTCCTCCGAAACGGCTCGACCGATTTTGATGAAATTTTTTGTGCTTATCCGGTATCTATGAGAATCGGCCAACATCTATTTTTCATCCCCTTAAGTGATAAGGGTGCAGCGGGAACGGGATTTGAATACCACGCGGGCCGAAAATGTGGCGGTACGAAGTTCGCCGGGGCAGCTAGTCTAATATATAAAATTCTTCTGTCACGGGGTGCGTAATCGAACTCCTCCGAAACGGCTCGACCGATTTTGATGAAATTTTTTGTGCTTATCCGGTATCTATGAGAATCGGCCAACATCTATTTTTCATCCCCCTAAGTGATAAGGGTGCAGCGGGAACGGGATTTGAATACCACGCGGGCCGAAAATGTGGCGGTACGAAGTTCGCCGGGGCAGCTAGTCTAATATATAAAATTCTTCTGTCACGGGGTGCGTAATCGAACTCCTCCGAAACGGCTTGACCGATTTTGATGAAATTTTTTGTGCTTATCCGGTATCTATGAGAATCGGCCAACATCTATTTTTCATCCCCCTAAGTGATAAGGGTGCAGCGGGAATGGGATTTGTATACCACGCGGGCCGAAAATATGGCGGTACGAAGTTTGCCGGGGCAGCTAGTCTAATATATAAAATTCTTCTGTCACGGGGTGCGTAATCGAACTCCTCCGAAACGGCTTGACCGATTTTGATGAAATTTTTTGTGCTTATCCGGTATCTATGAGAATCGGCCAACATCTATTTTTCATCCCCCTAAGTGATAAGGGTGCAGCGGGAATGGGATTTGTATACCACGCGGGCCGAAAATATGGCGGTACGAAGTTTGCCGGGGCAGCTAGTTCTGTTATATAAGCTATATTATTGTAAAGTTTCATTAAAATCCATTCAGTAGTTTTTACGTGAAAGAATAACAAACATCCTCACATACTTACAAACTTTCGCGTTTATAATATTAGTGGGATAATCTTAACTTCTATATTTCTAGATATATTGACGAACACACAGAAGATAACTCCACACTACCGTCTCCTGCACCAAAGAAACGTCGAGGCGCATCTCCCACCGCAGCCCCAGAGAAAGAAAAGGAGAAATCTACTGAATCGAAGGAGAAGGTGCCTGACAAAAATATAAAGCAATTCAATGCTGTTACACAGGCAAGTTCTCTTTATACTACTTAAGTCACAGATAAGCACACGGCTTTTGTTTGACTGCCTCTGTGGCGTATCGGTAGTGAACGCGGCTGCTAAGGAGGCGCGGGTTCGATCCCCGCATAGTGCAAATATTTGTGTGCATGAATATGGGTATTTGCATTGGTCTGGTCGTGTCTCGGAGAGCACGTTAAGCCATCGGTACCGGTTGCCATAAGAACATCTATGGCAGTCGTTACGGGTAGTTGGAGCCCTAAAAAGTCCAAAAAACAACGGTCTAGCTGCAAAGCTTCGATATCGCCTAATGTTACTATTGGGTTGTGGAGGTCAGATGGCAATCGCTTCACGGATAATATCGAGGTGTAGCCAAATCTGTAGTTAAGACTGGTAAAGCGGACCCCAGACTCCGAGGTGAAAGCTTCGGATGCGACTAGGAATTAACTTTAAGAGGAAGAAGAAGCACACGGCTTACTTGTAGGAAAGTGTTTACCGTGGTCTATGGGCGAGTGCAACACCAGGGGAGTCACATTCGTGCTGCCGACCCTGTAAGAACAGAGAGATTCTGTGCCGTCAGCGCAAAAGATAAGTAGGACAAAGCCTTCCCACTGACAGCACAAAACCTCTCCAGTGAGCTCTGGCTACCCTACTCTTTTTGTACTTTGGTACAAATCGATAAAGATAGATAAAAGAGAATCGACCTCGGGCGGGACTGTCTTACAGGGGGATACTCGTAGGCGCTATCGCCCTAAGACGGTAGATGGCTCCCACCGTCGCCCCAAGTCGGAAGTATAGAGGAATTTGGATCGGCTTCGAGCGGGACTCTGTGGTTTAGTGGTCAGAGCATTCCCCTGTAAGGGAAAGATCGCGGGTTCGAGTCCCGCCCGAAGTCGATTCTCTTATCGATTTGAATAGTTAGCATCATAAATGCATTAAAATTTCGTTTAATACTTTGGTACAAGTTGTTATATACATCTCCTAACATGCTCACATTGACAGTTTATAGAACAATATTGACATTAGCTTAATCACACATAACGCGTATTTCACGCTGTTTTTGTGATGCATTTTATTAGCATACTACATCTATACAGTACTAGCTGTTACCCGCGGCTCCACCCGCGTGGAATTCTGATCCCGTTCATCGCTGATATATAGCCTATGTGTTATTCTGATGTATAAGCTATATTATTGTAAAGTTTCATTAAAATCCATTCAGTAGTTTTTACGTGAAAGAGTCACAAACATCTTCATTTTTCGTTCTACCCGCGTTAAAAAGTGCACTTGTGTTTTGTGAATATCTCGGAAATATTTCGTTTTAAATATACTTAATTACTCTATTTCAGTATAAAAATAGTGTTTTCGGGTTGTTTACGACCTAAAACAATAGTGAAAGTGTTATCTTGCGGATCTTTTGTGAGCTTAGCAGTGACGAACTATCGTAAAATTCTGTAACCCCTAAACAGTAAATTTCAAATAAATTTCTATCAAAATGCCGGTCTGCCTGAAATGTATCAAGGATATACCTAAAATTGATGAAAAAAACCCTAAAATACAGTGTTACGGTTGCGAAAGGCGTATTTGTGTGAAGTGTAGTGGGTTGCTTGCCACGGAGCTGAGAGTTATTGTGCTGCAGTCACCTACCCTGAAGTATTTGTGCCCTGATTGCGAGCTGGGAGTGCGTCAATTGCCTGCACTAAGAAACACCGTTTCTCAGCTGAAAATAGAAATTGAGGCCTTAAAAGCGAAACAAAATCAAGGTACAAGTATGGAATGCATTCTCGGTGAGTTGGCGGAGAGGGAGAAACGCAGCGCGAATGTCATCATGTTTGGCATTGATGAGTGTCAGCGGCAGAGCGGCGATGCTGATCGGGACAAAGAGGTACGTGTTGAACACGATAAAAAGCAGGTACAGCAAGCCCTGAATGATGTATCGGTCTCAGACTCACCGGTGGCTGTCATTCGTCTTGGCAAACCCAACCAAGGCTCTTCTCCTCGTCCCCTGAAGGTAATATTTGCCAACAAAAAATCTGCAATTAACGTGCTCAAAAATAACAAGAACCTACCGTCTGGGATATCCGCTAAGAATGATCTTACGCCCTATCAACGCGAATACCTTAAGAACCTAAGAGAGGAGCTAAAGCAGCGGACTGACAATGGTGAAACTGACTTGACCATTAAATATGTCAATAACACTCCCAAGATTGTTGGTACAAAAAAGTTATAAACACATACAATAGTATTATGCAAATTACATTTTTCTATACGAACCTGGCATCCATTATGGCTAAACGAGATTTGCTTATTGTTGAGGTTAATAGGCTAAAACCTACATTTATTGTAATAACTGAGACACATTTAAAACCATCTATACCCAACAGTCTGGTTGACATCAAGGGCTATGTACTTTTTCGTCACGATAGAATCAAAGGTACTGGATGGGGTGGAGTTGCTATTTACGTGTCAACAGAATTTCAAGGCAGGCCTATTCAGGCTACCCTACACCCCACGTACAACAATAACACACAAGTGGAAGCTTTATGGTTGAACATAAAGTATGATGATTTCAAAATGGTACTTGCTGGTGTCTATCGTCCCACCCATTACACGTTTGAAGAGACCGATAAATTGTTGTTTGAAACTATCAAACAAGCTTCTGATGGAAATGACCCCTTGCTAATAATGGGCGATTTTAATCTCCCAGAACTTAAATGGCCGTTAAACAATGTTGACACAGATAAATACAATACGCTCCATGAACGATTTATTGACATGTACGAAAACAGTAACCTCAGTCAACTTGTGAATAAAGTTACGAGACAGCGAAATTACGAGAAATCGCTGCTTGACCTCATTCTCTGTAATGAGGATAATCTCTGTACCAGCGTCGAACACTTTCCGAATATAGGCAAGAGCGACCATCAGGTGTTGTTGGCTACACTACAATTCAGACGTAAACTAACTGGAAAATCGCTTACCCAAACACCTAGAAGGAACTTCTTTAATGTGAATTACTCTGAAATGATGACCCACACACTAAACGAAGAAATTATACTTGATATTGATATAACTGACGTAAATGAAGCTTGGAAGAATTTCGTACAGAGAACACACAATGCTATTGAAAAATATATACCACTTAAAACCAATTATAAAAAACCTAACCTCAACAAGCCCTGGATAAACCAACAAGTTTTGGACAAAGTTGAATGCAAAATGAGTTTGTGGAAACAGTATACATTAAGTGGTTCTAAAACAGCATATAAGAAATATAGGCAAGCTAACAATAAACTTGTAACCATGGTTAGAAATCTCAGAATGGAATTTGAGAGAGGAATTGTAAGAAGTGGACCTAAGTCATTTCATTCCTACGTACGCCAAAACTTTCCTCAACGGTATCCGTACCACCATCATTAAAAGACGATAGTGGGAACATTACAAATGATCAAATGAAAGTTGCCAACCTGTTCGCCCAACAATTTGAGAAATCCTTTGTGGTGGAACCAAAAAATATGACTATCCCTCAAGTGCAAATGCCGAGAGCAGCAAATTCTATCGAAGCACTGATAATTACACCAGATAAAGTTTCCAAGGCCTTAAATACTTTTAGCGACTCTACTTCGATGGGGCCAGATGCCTTGCCGTCAATATTGTTCAAACAATGCAGTAAGGTCCTCAGCACACAGTTGGCTCACATCATGAACTTTTCGCTTGAAAATGGGAAATTACCACAAGATTGGAAAGAAGCCCATGTCACTCCCATATATAAAAAAGGCGATAAATATGCTGCTGGGAATTATCGACCGATCAGTCTCACAAGCATAGTCTGCAAAACTATGGAGAAAATAATTGCGGCCGAACTAAGAACCTTTATGGACAAAGAAAACATAATTATCGACGAACAGCATGGCTTTGTACCAAAGAGATCCACGGTCACAAATCTTCTCATGTGTTTAGACAAATGGACAGATAACTGGGATAGACGACAACCAACAGATGTCATATACCTGGACTATGAGAAGGCATTTGATAGAGTTCCTATTCAAAGACTAATAGTCAAACTAGAACATTTTGGTATTCGCGGGCAGCTTCTCCAATGGATAGAAGACTTCTTAACCGACAGAAAGTTTCGAGTGAGGGTAGGAGAAACCCTGTCAGAGGCTTACGACGTTCACAGTGGCGTGCCGCAGGGGTCTGTCCTTGGGCCAATACTGTTTGGAATCTTCATCACCGACCTCAAGAGTGCTATCCAGTCTGACCTGTCGATTTTTGCAGATGACACAAAAATTATAGGTAATCCACTCATCACCCACAATATCATTCAACAAGACTTGGACAGTATCGTGCAATGGACAAAAGATTGGCTGATCTCACTCAATGCTACAAAATGTACTGTGTTGCACATAGGAAACACCAACCCTAAACTCAAATATCACGTGGACAATGTGCCCCTGCAGGCTGTGAATACACAAAGAGATCTGGGAGTCACGATAACACAAAATTTAAAATGGGACGTACACATCACAAATATTACGAAACGGGCAAATTCCATGCTGTACATGATCAGAAAGGCATTCTATACTATCACCAAAGAATTATTCATCAAAATGTACAAAACATACATTCGTCCATTGCTGGAATATGCATTTCAAATTTGGTCTCCTTATTTTAAAAAAGACATCGAAATGTTGGAGAAGGTCCAAAGGAGAGCAACAAAAATGGTAGCATCCCTTAAAAAGAAGTCCTACGAAGAACGCCTCCTAGAACTCAACTTGACAACACTGGAGCAAAGGCGGAATAGAGGAGACCTCATAGAAACTTACAAAATACTCAGCGATCACTACAACGTCAGAAACATAAAAGATTTGTACATGATGAACCAGAACACACGTCTTAGAGGCCATTCCTTGAAGTTAACCAAACCCCCGTGTGCTAGCAACCCCAGAACACACTTCTTGCCATATCGAGTGATGAAATTGTGGAACTCTCTCCCTGAAACTGTAATAAGTGCTCCAACAGTGAACTGTTTCAAAAATAGACTTGATAAACATTTAAATAATTAAGAACACAAGTGCAGTGATATACACGTATCAGCTCGTAGAGCTGCTAGTGTATCAAATAATAATAATAATAATAACATACATCTTGACATACAAACTTTCGCGATTATAATATTAGTAGGATATGGTCCAGGCAATAAATCTTAGCTTTTCATTTCCAATGTACTGATTAGTTTATTATCATTAATTGATATTTTTTTTATTTACAGTCGGAACTGGAAGACTTGAAGGAGCCTTTTAAACCACGTAAGTACTTTTTAATTTGTTTTCTTGCTTTACTTGTCCTGCATAAATTCATGTTAGTCTGCGTGCGTTTTGCGAGATGTCGCGTTTGTTGCCCGGGTTCTATTTTTACGAAATTCTTACTAAAATCACAGGGTCTAAAAATGTGACGGAAAGTGTAGCTTATGTCTTCAGAGATATATTGGTGTAAATACATTAAACAAAAGCTTTTTTTATTATATTAAAGTGACAAACAAGCACATTAATGAATGTTAAAACCTATGCCTAAAAATAAATAAAAAACTTTGTTACTTATGAACATCAAACAACAAAAATCATTAAAAATGTATTTAATTATTTTAAAATAAAATTCGTCGGTCGGCGCAATATTTTTCATCAATTTAAAAAAAAAACCTTGTTGTTAAATTGAGACCCTATTTCAGTTTCCTTAGGCTTTATCTACATTCGTCTTTATCATTAAAAAAAAGAATTCCAATTTTGTATTCTTTTTGTTTACCGCGTAAACGCGTGATGTGATTTTCGTTGAAAAAACTCGAAATCAATATGGAAAACAGTAATGAAAATAGCTTATTTAGTTTAAGCCAGGATATTTTTAGCCAATATGACAATAATTTTGCTACGGAGGATTGTTTGGCGATATATCAGAGTGGAATTGAAGCTTCGAGTGATAATGCGGTAGGCAATGGTAATTGTTCTTTTTTAATTTAAGTTTTAATCCATTATTTTTTATGAATATTAGTAATAAATGACTAAGATTGGATTTAGCCAGTAATAATCCGTTCAGTTAAACTAGGTTCTCGTGATCGTTTAGTAAAACGTGATAACGGAGTTTACTGTGATTTGACTAGAGTTTCTGTCATTGGTGAAATCAGCTCTAAGACCATAAGTAATCAGTCTTTAGACTTTTTCAATCAATTTTACATTTTTTAACATTTATTTACTATAAATATATTTTAATTTCGATATTTTCAGACACAAAATCAAAAAACGATGCAAATATCGAAAATCCTCAGTCACAAGCTAACGATACTAATGTTGAAGTCAAAGCCAAAATTGTACCAACATTCGGTAAAAAGAAAACTGTTCAAAAAGGCACCAGTAAGGCAGTGAATAAACCAAAAAAATTCTGTCCACCTACTAAAGTAACTCAAAACAATGAAAAAGATCCAAATATACAAACTTTGAGCCAACATTTGCCACCAACTGTCAATGAAAATTTGAATCAAGGATCAAGTTATAACAACAATATTGATACTTTAACACCATCTATAGATCTTGGCTATAATTATTTAACTTTTGATCCACACAACCCGTTTTCTATCAATCAAAATATTACTCATCCTATATTTAATGCAGATATAGGAACCCATGAAACAATGATACCTGGTAATAATCTTGATACTTCATACCTAATGAGTCAAGAAAACATAGGAAACGGTTATGATAATAATGAAGCAAATAATTCTAAAAAGTCTTCAAAAAATCCACTTGGTAATATAATTTCAAGTTCATTATTTATGTTGAACGATGAAGAAGTCATACCTGAAATGTCACAAACTTCAGATCATTCAAGTATCAAAATTTTATCTCGTAACCAATCCATTTGTTCTGTCACTTCATTGAATAAGACTTACAAAAATCTAGATTTTAATAGTTTTAACGGAAACAGAACTGTAGAAGAAAAAATTATTGACAACGAACACAAAATACCTCAGGGCGATGATTTTTTAAATCTATTTATTAATAACGATGGTGAAAAAATTGATAGTAATATTGTTATGACTACTGAATTTGGTGATATAGGTTTTCATTCTAAATATTCTGATTATATAAAAGGTTTAGGTAAAGTAGACGATATGTCTGATGAGGAAAAACATGCTTATAATAATATATTAAAAATGTATCCTTTAGAGAACAAAGTGTTGAATAAGATAAAGTATGGCAAATGATTTGTTTTAGTAATAAAGTTATAATAATTAAAATGTGTTTGGTTTCGTAGCATACACCCGTATTCACAAACGATACTGTGAGGTCTCATAGTGTGCTCGAGCGCATAGGGCTGGTTAAATTAATTCACAAACATCACGGAGCAGTATCTAACGCAGTGCGTTCCCTAAACGAAGTATTACTTAAGTGTTATCAATGACTAAAACGAACGAGCTTGCCAAAACGAACGCACTGAGAATTTGTCGTTCTTTGCACAGTTTTGGTGGAACGCATAGCGAAGTATTGTTTGTGAATTACGGGTGATAGTCAATAGTAGTAAGTAAATAAGTAGTAACAGATAGATATTGCTCGGACATTTAACTTGGACTCTATACTCAAAATGTGCTCAATACGCGCAGTACACATTTCTTGGGTGTCTTTTGAGGATATCACGGGGTGCTACTGCGGTGGACGAGCTCACATTCACTAAGCATTATAGATTGTTACAAAATCCACGCTAGGACCTCGTTTGTCTAGCGATTTAGGTCCAAGATACGTGTCTCGAGGTATACATCACTTCTATAAGTGCGACAATAAGAGTAACAGGTCAGATGGCACAGCGGTCACTCCCGAAAAAGCCGACATATCGAATATATTATATGCAAAAAACAATACATTTGCAAAAAATTGCGTTATTGTATTGGTAAAACAATAAGTATGTCTAACCGACTATCTGTTACGCTTTCACGCCCAAACCACTGAACCCATTTTGATGAAATTCGGTACAGGGGTAGAATAGACCTTGGGAAAGGACATAGGCTATGTTTGGTCACGATAACCGACATCTACGCGGGCGGAGCCGCGGGTAACAGTTAGTCAAATCATATAATTAACTCTACAGAAGACGCAGAGAAGGAAAACATACTTATTACATACCTACCGTCGGGCCAGTATGTGGGCATCAAACTGTTCCAGTCAAGGCCGTCTAGCTTCAAGAATGAGAGCTCGAGGCTGCAATGGGATAAGCAGGCCGCTTCTAACGCTGTCACACTCAAAATGCAACTAGGTAAGATAATCCTCTGTACCTTGACTAAAACCAGTTGGGCCCACTTTTACAGTGTAACTGCGAAGCGGCTGAACTGAGATATTTTCTATGAAGCGACTGCCGCCTGACCTCTACAACCCATTGGCTATATCGAAGTTCTGTACTTAAACCAGTTTTCGGACAAAGAAAGAGTTTTTTTTCTGTACAAAAACTCTGATATAGGTACAAGGTTTCGCACGCATCCATACAGAATAACGGTTGCCTCTTAGCTTATATGCTGTCCGCGTTTTAGTGCCAGAAAGCGGACAGCGCTGGTTTTCAGAGGCAGCCAATTTAGATTTAAAAAGAATTAAAGAAATAATAATAAAGGACTCCCGAACACTATAACAGAGATACTTAAAAAAAAAAGAAAACAATAAGAGATCCGATTCTCAGCACTCCATGGATTCACCGTGCGGCCGCCGGGTCCATAGCGTGATACAGAGAGGAACACCGTGACGGCGACTGGGACTTGCGACCCAGATGTAGGTTTAGGGTGACTCCAACTACCCGTAACGACTTCAATACATGTTCGTACGGCAAATGGAACTGGATCACGGAGTGGTTTCAATATGTTAATAATGATCACCCATCCTACGACTGGCCTGGCTAGTGTTGTTTAACCTTGCAAAGTGTTAACCTACTCGGTTACCTTACCACTTAGCTGCAAGCCCCAAAAGTAATTATGACAATTGTGTTATATTGTTGACAGAAAAAGGACAGATCACATCAAATTCAGTTATAGCCCAACTGGTCACCGATCTCAATCTCACGGACGAAGAGAAGGCGACGCTTGACAAGGAAAGAGAGACTGGTAAGTAAGTTAAGTTGAGATATTTATATAGAAGGGCATCAAAAGGACCCTGCAGGGTCGGCAGCACGAGTGTGACGTGTTGACGCCTTCATATGGTCACGGTAACCGTTGTCCATGAGGTAAGTCAAAAACATATATCCACTGTGGTCTGCCGCGAATGTCAGTCTGACTACTACCATTAATAATGTCAGTAGCTTAATTAAAAAAAAAATGTTTACATATTGCAAAAAAAAAACAACAATACATAGTAGCAAAGATGTACGAGAATAAATAAAATCGGCCAAGTGCGAGTCGGACTCGCCCATGAAGGGTTCCGTAGTAGCAAAGGCGAAAATTGCGGTTTATGACATATTAAAAAAAAACTACTGACTGGATCTCGTTCGAACCAATTTTTAGTGGTAGTTTTCATGGCAATTTACATCATATATTTTTTTTAGATTTATCATTCTCTTAGTTTAGAAGTTAGAGGGAGGGGGGGGGGGGACACATTTTTCCACTTTGGAAGTGTCTCTTGCGCAAACTATTCAGTTTAGAAAAAAACTATGTTAGAAACCTCAATAGCATTTTTAAAGACCTATCTAGGGTTCGATGAAAAAAAAAAATTGAGTTTCAGTTCTAAGTATGGGGACTCCCAAAATTTAATGCTTTTTTTGTATGAAATTCTTAATGCGGTTCACAGAATACATCTTCTTACCAAGTTTCAACAGCATAGGCCTTATAGTTTCGGAGAAAAGTGGCTGTGACATACGGACGGACAGACAGACAGACAGAGAGACGGACGGACAGACATGACGAATCTATAAGGGTTCCGTTTTTGCCATTTGGCTACGGAACCCTAAAAATGTAGTAGTTTACAAACTGTAACAGTTATTGTTAAGATTCAAAGATTCAATACATCTTTATCTGTTCTGTGATTGTTACATTATTTTATTGTAAAGTTTCTTGCTACTCAAAAACAGGCCGAAAGGCATAAAAAAATACCAAAATCTAAAAAAAATCCTTGTATGGGTGGTTATAAAAAAATAACCACGAAGGCTAATGCGTGAGCTCCGCTCCGCTCCCGCCTCAGCCTTCTAACCTAACCTATCCGAGTCGGGGTGGGCAGTGTCCATTTTTGGGAAAGGGACATTTTACTATCTAGCTAAGGGTACATAAAGTGTTTTTTTAGATTATGGTATTTTTTTATGCCTGCCGGCCTGCCTCTTAAAAGTTGTCATTCTGAGAAGTTGGCTTTCTGAGAAGTTGTCATTTTGCGAGCGGTTGGCATTTTGCGATTTGCGAAGTTGGCATTTCGAGATCATCATCATCATCATCATTTCAGCCATAGGAAGTCCACTGCTGGACATAGGCCTCCCCTATAGATCTCCAATAAGACCGGTTGAGATGATACCCTCAAAAATACTTTCTATGTATAACCTTTTCTTCCTTACTATTATTTTATTTGTTTCTTTATGTTTCAGAGGAAAAGAAATCCCGCGTGCAGTTTCTAAAGACAGAGATGAAGCTGATCGAGCTGGACGCTAAGATCAAGACTTGCTTGTGTCTCGAGAAGGCTGACACTGATATGTGCTTGAAACTGCTCGACGAATTGATAGGTTAGTTTGTTAAAAAATCTGCTCCCCAAAAAGGGTTCTCTTTGCAATCCCCCTGGAATTTTCCTCAAACAAATAAATGAATTAGCTTATCTATTTATTTCTCGAAACTGAAATAAAAAAAACGAAGAGCCCTTCTACGGAATCCAGACGGATTTCTACGAGGCAATCATAATTTAGGAATAATTCTGCAGCTGGAGCTGTTTTTTGTAGGAAAAGTAAATATGAGAATAAAGAATTATTTATAGCGCGAAGATAAGGGGATTGCTTGATTTGAACAGAAAATTAAAACGGGGGTCCACATGTGTTTCGAATGATCATCCATCCTAAAACTGACCTGGACCACGTTTCTGCTAATTGCCAACGACTGTTATACCACTGACACTGCAAAAAATGACATTAAATTTTAGCCAACAAAACTTTATTTATATAGACTTGAATGTTCAAAATTAAATGAAAAAGAGTTAATTATATTTTTTCATTCACTCTACAAGATGCCATTTAATTTTAGACGTTAAAGAATAACAGTAAAGTCTAAAAATAAACGGCATTTTTTAGCAATGTCTGTGGTATAACAATGGTTAACAATTAGCAGAGCCATGATCTGGCTAGTATTGCCAAACCTTGGCTATAATTTTTTGGTTTCACTGACCAGATCAATAATGTTCAATGTTTCCCCAGAGTTGGACGTGAAGCCCCTAATGCTGTTGAAACACCCGACATGCCTGGAGACCATCAAACGTATGCGCGCATACGTAGGCAACACACCGTCCTGGGAACTGAGCGAGAGTGCCGCGCATGTGTTCAACAAGCAAGCCCATAAGATACGCAAGCAGGCCGACCTCATGTACAAGAGCTTGAAGGTACGCTTTTTTACGACAATGACGCACATGTGCGTCATGAGAATAGAACGATGACGCATATGTGCGTCATGATAGAACTATCGAAACCACTATTTTATTTCAATTAGCTCGCGGATGACTATCTCATGTCTTGATATTGTGGTTGATTTGTGATATTGTGGTTGATCAAGGAGCACGCTTACCAGAATGCTAAAAACATTTATTAAAAAAAAATCGAGGATACAAAACTATTTTCTGCTTAGATTATTACGAGTTAATAATGAAATGTAAATAAAACATTACAGGCAGCCATAAATTGCTTTAGCAGAACTGTTGACGCAGATGTGCGTCATCGAACCAACTAATTACGGTTGGCAATAAATCAGTTAAGTGATACACATTCTACATTCTTGAGATCACCAGAAAACGTGTGGTAATAACACTATTTCACAAATCATTCAAATAAATTCTTTGCAGTTCAGGTTGCTCGCCTGTACATTTCTTTGAATGTGTCGATAAGATGTACGCAATCTCTTCCCATGTTTTAACTGTCATCAGTCATTATCCTCAGAGCCATTAGTCAAAATGGCGAAAAATAATAATATACAATATTCTTTATTGTACACCATAAACAATAAACAAGAAGTTGCAATTTACAAATTTTGAGGTAGTACAAACGGTGGTCTTATAGACGCGATTTCTTACAGACATAATGTTATTCATAATGTTTTTGTTTATAGGAGCTGTTTATAACTCCAGAAGGATTATCGTTCTGGGAGTACTTCACTGAACGCGTGCTACAATTCAAGAAGGTCACTGCTAAGCTCACGGCCGATGAATTGTTGGAAATGATCCACGAACCTTTAGGTAACACACTCTTTTTAGTAAATTACCACTATTGATTCCAAAAATGACTATAAGTTATTACTTCTTCTATTTCATCTTCTTCCTAGCGTTAATTCCAGTCGCATCCGAAGCTTTGGCCTCGGAGTCTGGGGTCTGCTTTACCAGTCTAGCTAAGGATTTGACTGGACGGACTACTATATTTTTCATGAAGCGACTGCCATCTGAACTTCACAACCCAATAGAGATATTGGGCGATATCGAAGCATTGCAGCTAGACCAGTTGTTGGACATTTAGGCCCGTATTCTAAAATACCACTCAGCTGAATCTCGATTTACCTGAGGACAGAATATATAGAACTATAGACAATCTGCCTGACAGCCTACCAAATCTGTGGAATCTCAGCATACAATCTTGCGTCAGCTGAGTCAAGTTTGAGTTGAACGCCATTCTAGAATACGAGCCTTAGGGCTGCAACTACCCGTGACGACTGCCATAGATTTCGAAATTAACCACTCTCCCATCCAATACTAAAATCCAAAATGTATTGTAGAAATGTCCACACCCACATCTCATACGATGAAAGCTGCGGTGGAGGCTGCCAACGAAGATGAACAGAAACCAGAAGATGAGCAAGGAGAAACGCCACAGAAGAAAAAGGGTACACCAGGCAAGTGTTTTATTGTTTACTAGTTGCTTGCGGTATAAAATGATTAAGTACCCATTTCTGTCAGCCATAGGAAATTTCAAAAACGTAGTCTATAATATGCTATTCCTAATATTTATCTGTGCTAGTTTTTATACATTGAATGAAATTTCAAAGCATTTAGTGTGCAAACTATTCAAATCATTTTAAGATAGAAAGGCGAATACAGCTTAGGCGGGACTCGAACCCGCGATCTTTACCTTACAGGGGGAATGCTTTGACCAAGCTACGCCCAAAGCTGATCCAAATTCTTCTAAATCCGTCTTACGGCAACGGTGAGAGCCATCTACCGATTCTCGTACGAACTATCGGAACCATCCAATCAAACAAGAAAATGGCAACATCATTCATTGATTCTGATAGTTCGATTTGAATAGTTTTCATCCAGATCAGTTCAGCCGTTTGACCGCGATTGAGTTAAACATCCAAAGATCTTCGCAAACTATAAAATTAGTATAACTACTAACATTAGTAGGTTTGGGCGGTAGAATGTTTAAAAAAAATAGATTTTTTTTTTGGTATTTTCTTTTGAACCTTTTGAAAAATTTATGTTTGTTAAGTGATTCCATTTAGAACATTTTTACCAATTTGTATTTAGTCAGAGCTTCCAGCGTCTATTTAGCGAATATTACACCGTATATTTCTAAAATATCTTTTCTTTACAGCCAAAACAAAGAAGGCAGTCAACAACGCAACACCAAAACAAACATTAAAACGCCAATCATCTAGAAAACTACAACAAGAAGAGAAAGAAAAAGAAACGCAAAAAGATAAAGAAAAAGAAACGCCAAAAGACAAAGAAAAAGATACGCCAAAAGATAAAGAAACGCCGAAAGATGACGCACAAAAGTCTGATCAAGTAGAAAATTCAGAAGATGCTGAATCTAGCAAACCTGATAATGAAACTCCTGATACTCCCCAAGAAGAATCCACAGAGAAGACTGTAGATAGCACAGAAGTACCAGAGAAAGAAGTAGAAAACTCTTCAGAAGAGAAAAAAGATGATTCTAAGGAAGAGAATGGTAAAGAAGCGGAAAGAGTGACGGCGCAGAATGAAAAGAGTGAGAAAGAAGTAGAGAAGAATGATAAGAGTGATAAAGAAAGTGATAAGGAGAAAGAGGAGAAGCAGGATGTAGAACCACGAGCTAAGAGGTCGAGAGAGGTGAGTTTTTATGTCTTTTATTTGTTACTAGCTGCCCGGCGAACTTCCTACCGCCATATTTTCTGATCCCGTTCCCTCTGCATATCTCGAAATTTATCAGAGTTTTTCTACAATATTATGCATGTATTATACATATAAAACTTCCTCTTGAATCACTCTATCTATTAAAAAAAACCGCTTCATAATCCGTTGCATTGTTTTGAAGATTTTAGCATACATGGGGTCGGACAGACAGCGACAGCGACTTTGTTTTATAATATGTAGTGATGATGATAATGATAGTGATGAAGTGATCGTGATACGTACTACCGTCATTATTTTAAACTGCACGAATCCTTTTTTTTTTAAATTGTATTGCGAGGCGAAGTCAAATTGACGTGTACTATACGTCGATTTGACTTCACCTCGCAAGATCGCAAGCAAGACAAAGTCTCGGAAAAGAGGGTCACCAATATAGACACGTACCATGTTACAATGGTGGCACACGGCTTGACGGCTTCATCAGATGCTTTTTCACGCCCCGCTTAAAGGACCCGGGACTGTAGGAAGAGGGAAACACTATTGAAGTGTCTAGTCTAGATAATAGCGAACCCCTAAAGAGTCATCGAGTCCCCATTACGTGAATATTGTCGCAAACCCCGTACCGATTACCATAGAGATTCGCGTACCCCACTTTGAGATAGTGAGGGTATAGTCGATATTTTGTGCGGACCCTAATACATCCCGAAAGGGCCTTCGAAGGTCCTTACTTCCTTAGTCAGCCGGGGAGTGAGGGATATGCGGAGACTACCTTACCCTCGGCATTTGATGTCCCGAGACGGAGTGCGGTTTTAGTCGGTTCGAGTCCGACATAACCTGCACGCCGCCGTCTCGAGTTTTCAGATGCTGGGGTGTAAGATTGGCTAAGGTATATCCTTCGCAACCCAGCCGAACCAAGGTCATTTCAGTTTCGAGATTCTTCCTCGAGTGTGTAAACCACAGTATCCCTATTGAACCCTGGAAAGAGGGGGACGGGACGAAATTAAAATTCTTTATTTTCAAAACGTTGACGTTTGACGTCAAATTCTACTTAACTAAGTTTACCACCGCTTCCTAGGCGCTAGTGGAGAAGAAACTGCGCAACAAACTCCTCTGTGGCATTTTCGTGCCGCAGCTCCGACAGGGGTGACAGGAACTCCATAATCTCCATTTGTGCAGTAGAAATTATACAATAACTAGCTTTTGCCCGCGGCTACGCCCGCATAGATGTCGGTTATCGCGACCAAACATAGCCTATGTCCTTTCTGAAGGTCTAATCTACCCCTATACCAAATTTCATTAAAATCGGTTCAGTGGTTTAGGCGTAAAAGCGTAACTGAGTTTGCGCTGTATATATCCTCTGATGTTAAACAGCCTTATCCCTCAGTCGTCTTGTACGACACCGCATGGGAGGAGATGGGGTGGCCCAAATTCTACTCTGCCGGAGACCACGCGGCCCTCTATGATATCTAGTCTAATTTAGTTTTGTACAGTAATTAATAAAATAAGTATTTCTTTTTCAGAGTAAGAAGACTGAACCGCCCCCGACACGATCGCCAGCTAAAAGAAAATCAAAATTTTAAACAAACGTATGCATTTAGCATTGGATTTTATTTTTATATCGAAGGCCGAGCCGGCCGCGTTGCTATACGTGAACACTTCACTACTGTATACCTATATATAAAACATTACCCTCTTTCGGCAGTTGAGTAAAAAGCGAAATACTACGATTAATCACGAAATATCAGAAACTATAACACCTACAAACTTGAAATTTGGTAGGTAGGTTCCTTATAGGGTGTAGACATCTACTAAGAACGGATTTTACTAAACTCCACCCTATACAACCTTTCCTAATAACATATCTACAGATGAAGGTAAAGGTAGTGATAGTTCCTTTGTCAAATCCTATTGTTATTTTGCTACTATGAATTGCGTTACCATAGAGATTGATGACGTTTTTATCCTTCCTAATGTCAAAACTGGCGATAGATAGGTTATTGGGAACGACCGTTAGGAGATAAAACGAACTCCACACGTCTAATAATTGGTGACAAAGAACAAAAACTACATTTATAAGCAATTATTTGTACCTTGCAATATTTTTCCATAGCATTGTCCCGCGGTTTTACTCGCGTAAATCCTAAACCTATAGAAAAAAAGTTTTTGAGTTTATTACCTACATACGAATCTTTTCTTTTTATTACTACTGCGGATATGGCTGAACTTATTTCGATATTTTTCGTGAAGACACTACCATATGATTTCCATAATCCATTGACGATATCGAAGCGTTGCAATGAAACAATTTATTGGACTTTTTAGGGCTCCCAACTACCCGTAATGACTGCTATAGATGTTCATATGGCGACCGGTACCGAGACATTATCAGACCAATGCAAATACCCATATTCATGTATACAAATATTTGCACTGAGCGGGGATAGAACCCACGCCTTCTTGCGTAGCGGCCGCGTTCACTACCGCCATGCCACAGAGGCTGTCAACCACGCCTATAACTTGAAAACGACTCTATCGCTTTCATTCATCTTTTCTTTTTTAAGTACATACATACCCGAAGGGTTAGGCAGAAGAGAATTAACACCCACATTTCATCAATTAAAGTATTAGGTCCCACGTAGTAGGGGGTGAGCCTATTGCCGTATTCCGGGCACTATTGTTGACTTGAGTCATGTATCTGTGTCTGAGTCTGGGTTGTATATATCTGTCTGATGTTAAACAGCCCTATCCCTTAGTCGCCTTGTACAACACCACATGGGGTAGCCCAAATTCTACTCTGCCGGGAACCACGCGACCAGATTTTTAAATATCCTTACATTTTCTTGAAGGTTCTTACGGAAATAAAATAAAATACAGTATTGAAGTGTAATCACTATAGTACATTTTAGTACTAATATAAAAAAAAATAGTCCTAAAAACAGATAAAATGAAATATTTCAAATATTAAATATATAAAATGGAACTTAGTTGCGATAAAATATGTTACGAAATCTGGGTTCGGCAGTACACTAGACAAGAAAACTTACGAGCGTCGGTAACCGCTTACCACATTCGTTTCTAAGGTATCTAAGGCCGTTTGTGCAAATTTCATACAAAAT
This sequence comes from Eilema depressum, assembly GCA_914767945.1. Lineage (NCBI taxonomy): Eukaryota > Metazoa > Arthropoda > Insecta > Lepidoptera > Erebidae > Eilema > Eilema depressum. The sequence goes on from OU612040.1 coordinate 7,527,278, forward strand.
CGTGTAAAATACATACGTTTTGTATGAGAAAGTACAGGAGTCTATAGCAACGGGCGTTGTAGACTCTTAATTTTAGTACGAATGTAAAGTACTTCACACCTAATAAGTGTTCAAGTATCAAAGATGTAACAAATTTTAATGTTAATCATGGAAATACATTTAATTTTAAAGTTTTATAACGTCACGAAAGTTGGACACCAACTCTAGGCATCACGAAATACGGACAAAATGTTCTGTAGACATCACGAAATATGGTCACAAACCGATTGGCTGAGACATATCTCTCGCACCCCGGCCGACTCAGGGCCATCTCTTTCCAACTAGCCTTCTTAGGGTTTGGGGACCGCTGAGTCCTCATTTAGCCCCCAGGGCCGGTCGCAGCTTGAAGTTTGGGGGAGGGGGGGGGGGGGGGTCACTTCGGAAATTCCTTAAGAAATTTAACCCCCCCTCCCCTCGTACTTTTCAATATGAAGTGCATGGTTTTGGGGGGTCATGTCCCCTGTGACCCCCCCCCCCCTCGGACCGCGCCTGTAGCCCCCGGGTATGGGGAGGCTACGGTGGTCTGCTTCTGCTAGGGTGACAGGCGGCTCCAGCCGTCACTCCCAACCGGGCGTCAATGGGGAATGGAGGTCATTCTGCGAACTCCGACGCCCGAGTAGTAGCCTTCATTCGTCTCTAAAACCCACTGGCGATATCGAAGTTCTATAGTTATACCCATATTAGTATTATTGTGATGAAATTTCGTGATGGCTATATTACTTATCAAAATTGACTTATTGCATCTTCTTACCATGTTACTGCAGATAATACATGGTAAATGATATTATCTTCTTACCATGTAACTGCAAATACATGGTAAATATCCCGATAGCTCTTATAGTAATGTGAGTGACCATGATAGTTTAAAATCTATATATATTACCTTATAATATATTGAGGACTACAAAATATAATGATGACGTATAATATGTTACAGGTAATCTGTATAATGCAGACATTCTATACAATGTAAGCTATTAAAAAATGCCTGCCGTTCCACTGGCAATGTGTGAAATAAATAGATCTTGGTCTATATTTGCGGGAATTATATTTGTGGGTGGTTATAAAAAAACCACGAAGGCTAACGTATTCAAGTCAAATTGCGTGGTGTGGACAATGCGGCCCGACCTAGATAGATGTAGGTTAGAAGGCTAAGGTGGAAGCGGAGCTCCCGCATTATCCTTCGTGGTTGTTTTTTTATAACCACCATTTAATTTTATGTATTTTTTTTACAACAATTCAGGCCCAGGCATTGTATAGAATACCGGATTATACACATTGCCTGTTAAATATACAATATTCGAAGCAGGGCAGATAAATTCTCATGCAGAATTTGGAGATCATTAATAGTTTAGTATTATATAATATATAATCTTATGTATTTTTGGGCTAACAGCCTACAAGAACACATTTTTTAAAACATTACTCACTTATTTGGTATGTATAAATTATGTTGGTATGTGAATATTTTGGACTTCACATGACAAGATTGCTTTGACTTTATAGTTAGTGATTATGAACACATTTTCGAAGAAACTTGGTTATGTAAAAAAAATTCGTTGTAAAAAAATTTGTAAACACTTTTTATATACTTGCAAGTTTTCATTGCAAATAGTTATTTAAAAAGTAAAGATAAGCGTTTTCTGTTATAGTTTGTCTAAACTGAAATCACGCGCCCTCTATATTCATTGCATCTGTGTAACATAGATTGTTTCGTGAACTACGACATGTGTGCGAACTTTACGGTCGACTAGTCGCGCGATAAATCCGAGTACGCTCTGTGTGTGGACTAGCGCTGACATATTGTATAGAACAAGACGTCCGCTCGCTGGCGCGTCTTGTCACATTATGACTAGTTGACCAACAAATCCGAAAACAATCGTTAATTTGTGTAAGGGAGGTGTTGGACGCGTTATTTGGGTTAAGACAATCTCTATTTGGATATATATCTAAGTGGTAAAAGTACATTTTAGTGTATTAGACTATCGTAGGGAATAAAACATTAGTTTTAATTTACATTGTAAATATTTACAATAAATATTCCTACTTGTACGAACTATGGTTTTGTTTTTCTATCCTTTTGTCGCGTAATATCTCATGGGTATCATTTCAGTATTATTCTAGACATTCTAGCACAATCTAGACCCAAAGTAAGCATACTTTAGTTTTGGGTTCTAGAGTGCGAATATTTGGAAACATGCATTTTTGCATGCACACTTCCATAGGCCACGGTAACCACTTTCCATCAGGTGGGCCGTGTGCTTGTCTACCACCTAAGTGGTATAAAAATACTACAAATAAAATAATTGGAAACCTTGTAGTCAATATCGACCTTATACATTTTAAAGTCGTGACTTGTCAACTAACACTTAAAAGGACCTCGAAATTATATAAACAAGACAGTGACAAAAAGACTATATTTCCTACTTACAACATAAATATGTATAAAAAATAAACACAAAATGTATTTCAATATCTTCTTCTCTTAGGTTTTCTGTTCTCATCAGGATACATGAATAGAATTTTCTCTATACATTCCTTGGCTTCGTCTGCAACTGAAATACAATTACATTATTATTTGAGCTGTACGGGGCCCTACGATAGTGTGACCGCAAGCGCGGTACACATTCCCATGATATACCTCGAGGCACGTATCTAGGACCTAGGACAGTTTGTTTTGTAATAATCTCTGACTGGGCGAATTTAGCACCCTGTGCTATCCTCAAAAGACACCCAAGGGACGAGTACTGCTCGTATTTTGAGAGCACATTTTAGGGCCAAGATATATGTTCCGAGCAATGTCTTGCTTGCTCTCAGTTAATACTTTTTATTTACAGCGAAGGTATCCTCCTAGATGCTTTCAGCTGCTTCCAAAGTAAACAGTTCAAACTCGAGGTCTGTTGTGCATTTCTCTGAGCTTACAACGTCGAGCACAGCGCTGCGTCAATCTTGATAGATGGAGAGGTTTCGCGCTGGCAGTGGGAAGACCAAAGGCTTAGTCTTCTGCAGTTCTTACTATTGATAGCACTAGTGAGATTCCCCTGGTTACAGACGTCCATAGGCCACGGTAACCACTTCCCATCAGGTAGGCCGAGTGCTTATCTGCCATCTAAGTGCTATAAAAAAATCAAGTAAAGCAAACTTACATTCTTCATCAGAACTATCAGGTTGGCACTGCCGTCTTAAAATCTGGTTTACAAATCCGATACCCTCATACTGAAAATTCATTGGCAGAGGCCTTGCAGATTTGTTCTCCAAAAAAATTATATCTGCCAATGGCAGCGCAGGATTCGCACCATGGAATAAGTTCAAATAGCCTTCCTCATCAGGCACATGGTGATTTTCCCTATAATCTCTACTGTTATAGTCTTCTATTGTCCCATTTAGACCACTAGGACCTTCCCCTGGATCATTTAGGTCTTCATACGCATTTTTTTCACCGTATTTTTGTGGAGTATCGTCTAAGTCATAGTATTCAAAGTTTCTATCGAAATGATAATATTTGTGTTCATTTTTATTGTTGCCGACATCATTTCTAGAAAAATTGATTATGAATCCGTCCATTTTAGCTTCATTCTCAGTTATAAATTCAAAATCTGATGAATTATAACCATCGCTATCTATACTGTCTGTTTCTTCTATGGATGATATTAAATAAATGTTTTCTTCATTGTCTATTTCGACGCCAGCTGTGGTTGTTTTTATTATAAGACTACCTTCATCATTACTCTGACTTCCTATTTCTTCAATAATTTTATTTGCATTAATATCTAAATTATCTATTTTAACTACTGTATGTTCACTAGCTTGTACATTATGAATAGTTTGTGAACATATACTGCTACTTTCAGTAACAAGGTTCTCGAAAAATTCGTCAACTTCATCCAAACTAAAAATTTCGTTATCATTAGTGTTACTTGTTCCAGCAGTCGGAAAGCTGCTTAAAACACGTTCAAATTCTTGTATATCTGGTATGTTTTTATCAGTATCAGTGAAATCTCGCGTTATATCAATAAGTTCCTCAAAATCTATAAGTCCTGTAGGTATTTCATTCTTCTCTACTTTACAAGAGGTTTCGGAGAAATCAATCTTAATTGCATAGTATTGTTTACTACTTTGTATATCAGTCTCTTTGTTATCATCTACATCCATTGTATCTCTATCTTCTTGACTGGTTTTAACTGCTACATCTTTTGAAGATTCTTCAGTATCAACAGAATTTTGTGTCAAATCAATCATTATTCCTGTTGTTTCATTACTATAAGGTACATTACTAGGGTCTCCTACACATTCTTCTCTAAAAGAGCTTATTTTATTACTATGCAGGTCAGTAGCTTCAGTGTTTTCATTTGTATCTATTACTGCTTGAACGTTTTCAGTGAAGGTAGTAGCTATATTCTGTGAAGTTTTTTCAGTATCAACTGAATCATCTGTTAGATTAGTTAGATTAACATCTGTTTCGTCTCTTTCGTTACTGGCAGTTGTGTCTACTGTAAAAGTTTTTTCAGCACTATCAGGTACTTTGCTAGGGTCTCCTACACATTCTTCTCTATATGAGCTTATTTTATTATTTTGCAAATCAGTTACTTCAGTGTTTTTATTTGTATTTATTACTTCTTGAATGTTTTCTGTGAAGGTAGTAGCTATATCCTGTGAAGTTTTTTCAGTATCAACTGAATCATCTGTTAGATCAAGCACTGTTTCGATTCTTCCATTACTGGCAGTTGTGTCTACTGTAAAAGTTGTTTCAGCACTATCAGGTACTTTGCTAGGGTCTCCTACACATTCTTCTCTAAAGGAGCTTATTTTATTACTTTGCAGATCAATAGCTTTAGTGTATTCATTACTATCTATTACTTCTTGATCTTTAGTGAAGGAAATGGCTATATCTTGTGAAGCTTTTTCAGTATCAATTAAATCATCTGTTAGAGTTAGATCAACTACTGTTTCGATTCTTTCATTACTGGTAAGTATATTTACTGTGCCTTCAAATAAACATTCTCCTGCAAGGGAGTATATTTTATCAGTTTGTAACTCTGTAACTTTATTATGGCGATCTGTGTCCATTGTATCCTTGGTTACTTTATTGAATTTATTGCCCATTATCTGTAGCATTTGTGCATATCTTGTTATAAGGTATAACAATAAGTTGAAAGCCTGTAATAGTGAAAATTCATTATCATAATAGTGCCTGAGAGTAGTTTGTCAGTAGGGGTGCTTCGGGGGCCCACCAAGATCTTCGGGCCCCAAGCCAACCTCACCTGCAAGCCGATGCACCTGCTGAACGACGGACGAGACTCTGACGCTGGTGGAAAGGCCAAAAACGTCATATAAAAAATGAAGGTTACCAGGCGGTTACCTAACTTGTGACGTGTACCTACGATGACGCACGGTGACGATGATGCGAGTTCCTAGATTTCCGTTCACCCAAAAAGTGCTTAACGCACTTAGTTTTCATAACGTCCTGCCTGACGCTAGAATGGACGTAGGCTATTCTGACGTTTGGTGACGATGATGCGAATTGCATGATTTTTGTTCACTGAAGTGATCAACGCGCCTAAAGTAGTATTCATTTCAAAGACTCAGGTAGGTAGGTCCTGAATATACCTACTAGAACTCTCGATGTCCTCTCCAGTCAAGTAAAATTACTTACTTGTATTAGGAGTGACGGAATGACATACCTACCTAAGTTTGGTAATGTAATTGGCGGGGTTCGAACCTGCAACTTCACAATCGCAAGTCCAACGTCATAACTTGAGCTACCACAGCTTGATTTACCTACTACAGGGCAAGGTTAGCTGCTATCAAATACTATATAGGTATCATAGCCCCATGCAAAGAAAAACACCAGGGTTTCCTCATAGATCAACTTGTATGAGCCAGTACCTAATTTACTGGAGAACATTCTCAAAAGCACTCGCAGTTCTGGTTACGAGGACTTGAAACACTAGGTACCTACCTACGCCTGTGATTATGGCGGGTAATTTTCTTATTTAAAAAGAGTGACTGCAGTCCATTTCAAAAAGTTTAGTAGGTAACTAGGTATGTAGGTATTCCAATAACTTTATTTGGAACTGTACCTATCATGATCATGACTACCATGAAAACAGCTACAAGCAGTCGAAATCGTGTAGTCCTTGCCTTGAAAATGTTCCTCAAGTGAACCCAGTAGCTTTTAGCTTTAGCTCGGTAGTTACGAAGATAATGCCTTAGTGTCGCTTGTTGCCCGATTTAATTTTGATTGGACTATTTTGGCTTGTATAAAAGATGCAGTATGAATCATTCCTCGTAGGTATTTATCTAAAATGTTTCACTCACCTCCTGGCTTTACTGCTCCGTTCCTACGGATCGTCGCGTAATGTTATAAACTCGTAATTTGAACCTTTTTAAGAAACAGCTGTTTAACCGGACCGATCCTGTTTAATAATGAATTTCACTGCTTATAATAGCTATTTAGCATAAGAAATTATCGGTATATATGGAATGCATATCTCTGTAGATTAAAGTACAAATAAATGCAAATTAATAGCACTAAATTAAACTTTGATTGAATAACTCAACGTAGTTTACAAAGGCGGGAATTTTGACAACCTATTTTTTAAGACAATGGTAAAGGTAGCAAACACATACAGCCAAAACGTCAAATTGTTATCAAATGCTTTATTTCCCTTTTATCAAATGCATGTTACATACAAGTGTTAAAATATTAATACAATAATTATCCAAAACTGCTATTATTGCATTACTAGCAATACAACAATAGAAGTTCCTGAATATTACATGATAATAGAATATAGACAGACCACAGATTATGCTGCGTTTTACAAATAATAACAAGAAGATCTGTGTGTAGGTAATATTTCTTACATTAAAATTTATAGCCTAAGTTAAATATAACAGTTGTGTTGTGTCACTTTTTGCCCGATTTCTTAATACCACCTGACACCAAAGGACCTTTTTGTGAGGCCTTTGCTTTTGCTTCCTGCAAAAAAAAAAGTCATTTAATTTATGGATATTTCCTCTGTCGAGGGGGCCTTATATGACCCTGGATCAGCCGGGAATGAGGGATATGCAGGAGGATATTTTTTATAAAAATACTAGCTGTTTTCCGCACCTTCGCCCGCGTGGAATTTTAATCCTGTTCTCACAATCCCCATGGACCCTATTCCTGGGATAAAAATATAAAATTGCAAGTTGACCCTTTCAGCCGTTAGAGTGTGATTGAATGACAAACAACATCATCACCAACTCTCACATTTGTTATATGTAGGTATTAGTAAGATTTAATATTATTATTAGCAAGATTTATTATATTAGTAGGATAATCAATACGAACATTTAAAGCTTTCTGCTGTTCCTTTAACTTCTGTTTTAGGGCAAGGTCATCATCGTCTAATTCCTTTGATTCCTTCTTTGGAGCCTTCAATGGCTTTTTCTTACCTCCGTCACGGCCAGACATCTGTACCAATGAAACATTAAAAATATAATAACTTTTAATCATTTCATTTCAAAGTGTTAGGACCCCAGACTTGAGGTGAAAAGTTCAGATGCAACTGGGTGTAATGCTGAGATTTGTAGATTTTTTTAAAGAATATTAGCAACCGAATTACATTACTAATATTCTCTTTAACCCCTACAACTAAGCTAAATTGCTTGTGCTAAGAGTGGGTTCACGTCGGTAGTGTAATGGCCAGGATTCGAACCCGGGACCTCTTGATCGTAAGACTGACTCCTTAACCACTAAGTTACCGACACTTCTAGAAGTAAGGTGAAGAAGAGTAGATAGTGAACTTACAAAATCAAATCTGTTGCAATATTTTTGGGTAGAAATGTGTGATCTTCACTATTTTAATATATTGGAAAATGAGTTCAATAGTGAAAATTAATTTAATATAGCACCGAGCGTTAAACAACAGATAAAACTCAAAATCTGTTGGTCTGAAACAGTGCTGTTTATAAGAATAAGAAAAAAAATGTGGGGTAGTCTTTGGATACTGCCAGACAGCCTCTGTACCCGTGCCAGGGTGTGATCCCCGTTCAGTGCAAATTTTGTATGCATATGGGCATATGCATTGATGTGGTCACATCTCGGAAAGCATGTAAAGCCGAACATCTATGAAAGTCATTATGTAGCGGAAATAAGTGAAATGGTCCACTCAGGTCAGGAGGGCTGTTCACAATGAAAATAGTAGTTGGGGACTGCCTATAGAAGTGAAAACTAAATAACTATTGGTGTTCATAGGCCACAGCAAGCACTTTCCATCAGGTGGGCTGTGTGTTTCTCTGTGACCCAAGTAGTATTGAGATAATATAGAACAAAATGAAAACAATTGACTGAGTCTGACAAAGTTGTTTTTAATATATGAAAATGATAACAATGAATGATAATACTAAACAGATGGTTGGTGGTATACAGTCAGATACAGTCTTATATGGGTGCTATGCATCACACTTGTATACAGGGGCATACTGTGGCACATAATGGCCATTGCGGGGCACAAAATTGAGATACATATTTGAATATTGCCTCACATCAAAAAAATTGTGGCCTAAGAGTCATGAAACATTGTGTGAACATCTACAGTGTTGCATACTGCACAGGATGGCTCAGTATAGGCAGTACTGACCACTGTGTACTAGGAGCATTAGTTAATAAATCATCATCTTTTGTGTGTATGTAAATTAGTCTACCATTGCTGCCATTGCAAGAAACATTAAGAAAATTACGCAGTAATACACAGTTATAATGATCTAACATAAGGTTAATGATAGTAATAATTGAGTTATTTGCTAAATATTTGCTTAAAAAGTTACACTATGCCTTGTTTCAATAGGCGACAGACACAAAATATAAACCATAAGTTACTACACTAAGTGTATAGTCTGTTGATTTTTAAAATAAGAACTGGAAATGAGTTTATTACGAGCAAATATTACAAAAAGCATACGTATAAAAATCTTTCTTAGTAATTTTTTAGATAACCTCATTGGTGATTGGTGGTTTCGTAAAGAGATTAATCGACTGTTTTATATTAGTAAATGTAAGGATTGTTATTAAATTACATAAAATACTTACATTTGAAAATGTTAGAGAAGAGGATCACAAAAATAAGAAATGTTTTATCGGGAAGTTCACGCTATTTTGCGACGAAAACTACGAAAAGTGACAGCTAAGCTATTTGACAAGACAACCCAGTGTCTCCAACTGTCACAATCAAAATTACGGTGTTTCTAACCTAAAAATACGGTAAACTCTAGAAAATTACGGCAGACACTAAATGTTAATTACGGTAAAAATACGGTGGTTTTATTACGACCATTTTTACAAATAAACTTGATAATAGTTAGGTAGTTAGTTAGTTTTTTGAAAAATTATAGGTACAACAGAAAGGTATTCATCTCCTGAATGTCATAAAATGTTGAATTTTTGGCACTGGAATATAATTTTGTGAATTTTTTTTTAGTCATTCTTATAATATGATAAAAGGGGATCAAAATTAAGGAAATTAGAAGGATATTACAAAATTTTATTTAAATAAATAATAAATAAATAAATATTCTACAACATTCTACACAACGCTATCTAGACCCATGGTAAGCTTAATTAGCTTGTGTTATGGAATCTAGAATGCGGATAGTTATACATACTTAAATACTTTTTTTTTTTTTTTTGTAAATACATACATAATATACATAGAAACTCCCAGACCAATGCCAATATTTATAATCATGCATACAAATATTGGCACTGAGCGGGGATCGAACCGCCGCGTTCACTACCGCTACGCCACAGATAATGATTAAAAATCGAAATACCTGACTGCGGCTGTAAACTGTAAAGACCCAAACAAGCTAGATAGCAGGCGGTATCCATTTGCAAATCATAAAAAGAATGAAAAATGAAGGGTAATAAACCACCAGCAGTAGTTTTTAATCATTTATTTTTAAATCGAAACATTCATTTTTGACTGTCTTTGACCCTAAACCAACTATTCCAACTATTAGGTAATCTGTGCCTAAACTCCGAATGCAGTAACTTGGCAGTATTAAAACAACATTCAAATATTGCATTATCCGTCATATTTAGTAACTTCGTAATTTGGTAGCATGCATAAAAAAACTATCACTACTATCAGCGACTGCAGTTTTTTGAAATACGCACGGGTACACTGGTCTTTTAAGCCTAAGCGACAGTGGTGTACAAGTAAATCCATTACATGTACAGTAATTTTTTTTTAAAATGTATTGAAAAATTCGGCAGATGAAATTACGGTAGATTTTAGTACCGTAATGACATGTCTACAGTAGGTGACAGATTTGTAAGAAATACGGTAGATCTACCGTAATTACGGTGCAGTTGGAGACACTGAGACAACCAACGGCAAATGGTCATTCATTTCATTCATTCAGGTATTCTATATAGTTTATGGTAGTAAAATATACTCAAACTTAAAAGTGAAAATAATAATTATTATACTTTCTTTGATTTTTGTCGCATGCTCGAATAGAATAGATGCAAATGCACAGGCAAATGTTATCGGTTAATTTTTGTGAAACAATAAAATATACTTTGGTATGCAAATAACTTCTTATACTGTAGGCCGACCATGAAGTTTTGGCGGTTCCTGGGAACACAGTTTTCCCGAAACCGGATCCGCAGACGGTACGTTACACTTCGGTTCGGCTTAAGGCTCGGTCAAACCAACGCGATCAGCTTGCTGAACGCGTTGGTTTGACCGAGCCCTTAAGCCCTGCCGTTAGAAAACCGAAATGATATCATATCATAATAAATTATTATAATGATATCTTAGAATATGGCTAAATGCTATGTCTTTCGTGCGGACCCGAAGTTTCAAATCTATCATGTTAGCCCGCTAATAAGAGAAGCCACATACCAAAGTAGCTCTCTCTAGCTAGCTGCACACACAGGAAACTGGCAGAAAAGTTAAGAAGAAGTTTAGTATTGTATTATGTTTAACCTCTGTACTGTGTGTGTGCAACAAAGAATTAAGAATTAAGCATTTGCTGTATAAATGTAGGTCGCAGGAGGTAGGACATGGCTCACATGACTACGCCAGTACCTACCTACTATTACCTGTTCTGTAACACGACGGCATTTCCGTCCCATTCAAACAGGTGCGGTCCGAGGGGGGGAGGGGGGGTCGCAGGGACATGACCCCCCCAAAACCATGCACGTCATATTGAAAAGTCCCAGTACGAGGGGAGGGGGGGTTAAATTTCTTAAGGATTTTCCGAAGTGACCCCCCCTCCAAAACTTCAAGCTGCGACCGCGCCTGAGTCAAACTGGGGAAGTACCTACCTGCGCCCTACAGAATACCACGGCTATAATAATCTCGTGTTGTGTTCCCGCCGACGAGTAGGGTAGCCAGACCTAACTGTAGAGGTTATTTATGCTTTCAGTGGGAAGACCAAAGGCTTGTACTACTTGTCTTTCTGTTCATAAAGGGTCAGCAGCACGTCTGTGACAGTGTGACTCCCCTGGTGTTGCATTCGTTCATAGGCCGCTGTAACCACTTTCCATCAGGTGGGCCGTGTTCTTGTATGTGACCTAAGCGGTAAATTTGTTGCTTTTTTGTGCCACTTGGGTGGCAGGAGATATACACGGCCCACCTGATGGAAAATGCTTTGGTGTGTGGCCTCCATAAGTTCTATAAATCAGTAACTATAAGTTTTTAAGTTTTCTGGGTCAACTTAAAAATATAAAAAAACAAGGAATGTTTTTTTTATTAATAGGTTATATTTTTGTTAACATATTTAAATATAAAATATATCCATTCAAAGACTGCCTGTGAGGGATCACTTGCAGTGATAAAGCAGCCATTTGTACCTACATAATATGAATATTTGCATTGGTCTGGGTGTTTCTATGTATAATATGTATGTATTTACGAAAAAAAAATGTATCTAAATATGTTTATCCGCATTCTAGAACCCATAACACAAGCTAGTTAAGCTATGCTTACTTTGGGTCTAGATAGCGTTGTGTAGAATGTCCTAAAATATTTATTTATTTATTTTATTATCTCTTATAATATTGTCCCTAATGTACTGTAGTTTGTTTGTGTACAATGAATAATTATCTTAGATTATTTATATTTATTATAATATATAAAATAATTATCTTATTTAACTTAAAGATTTATCATTTTGTGGTCATGTGTTGTTGCGATCATTGGTTTAAAAATCGTAGCGTTGAGATTATGAGACATTTCATGGTACCATTGGAACATTTTCTTTTCAGGCCGCATAAAATTAAACGCATCTGAAAAAAAAGGAACTAAATTAATATTTGTCAAGAAATAATTTGACCATGTCGTTACGGGTAGTTAGAGCCCTAAAAAGTCCAAAAACAACGGTCTAGCTGCAATGCTTTAATATCGCCTAATGTCACTATTGGGTTGTGGAGGTCAGATGCCAGTCGCAAAAAATATTTTAGTCCAGCCAAATCCGCAGTTAGACTGGTAAAGTGGACCCTAGACTCCGAGGTGAAAGCTTCGGATGCGACTGGGAATTAACGCTAATAGGAAGAAGAAGAAGAAATAATTTGACCATGCAATACTTCGATATCGCCAATGGGTTGTGAAAGTCAGGGCAATCGCTTCACAGAAACTATCGAAGATCAGACAAATCCGTAGTTAGACTAGAAAATGTGGCCCACAGACTCCGAGGAGAAAGCTTCGAATGCGACTGGAATTAACGCTAGGATGAAGATGAAAATAATTCTGACCGATATTGGAAATAATCTAGCAATAACACAAGCTTGCATTTCCAGAAGCCCACGCTTCCCCTTCTCTTTATTGCGTACTAATTGGTTCACTATGACTCATGTCGTATTTATCACATAGTAAATTGAATAATAGGGAAATGTTTACTGTATATTATTGTAGGTATTATTGTGAACTGTGCATATTATTCATCAGTTTTGGTGATGTATTTTTTACGTCTGAGGTAGGTACGAGAATAATCTCTCTATATATAATTATAATCACAAAAAGAATCACGGAAATCGCATCATAAACCTAGGAGTAATCGGTGTACATACATAAAAAAATAAAAAAACTCATCGAATTGAGAACCTCCTCCTTTTTGAAGTCGGTTAAAAATGAATACCTATTTCCCTTGGTCACGCCATCACGCGTGAACGGCTGGACCGATTTCGCTAATTCTTTTTTAGAACATTCCTCAAAGTACGGGGATGATTCTTACGGAGAGAAAAATTGAAAAAAAAAAAAAGAATTGACTGTTAGGCGGTACGAAGTTCGCGGGGTCAGCTAGTCGATAATATATCTGCTCAAATGCGCTTGACCACACGCACGCATAATATTTTCTTCATGATGGTCTAATACGAACAATACGACCGTACTATTTGATAGATTAGATAGCTCATCGGATGGTAATTCTGACTTCGAATATGAGTTCAAAATTTCTGCCGCACATTAGTGCCGAAGATATTGGGTAGAAAATCATAATAAGTTTAGGAAAGACTGCGGCCTTTGCACGACTTATGTCCAAAATACGAAATGTCCAACTAGGATTAAAGTCCAACAAGGTTTTTGTCCAATACGATTTATGTCCAAAATACGAAATGTCCAATTAGGATTATAGTCCAACACGATTTTTGTCCAATACGACTTATGTCCAAAATACGAAACGTCCAACTAGGATTAAAGTCCAACAGGTTTGTTGTCCAACACGGTAAATACAATCTTTTTTTCACACTACTTACGTCGCAGATAATTCTGTAGGTTGGAAGTACTTCCCCAGTCGGACTGCTCGATTGGGACGGAAATTCCTTTGTTTCCTCCCTCCTACAGTATGTAACAATCTCTATGGAGACCTTTACTCAAGAATTCAAATAGAATATTCGTCGTGTGAGAGTTTAGGGCGTCACCCTTAACTCTCATCCCAGCCAGAGACTCGAAAATAAAGTAATGTAGCTCAAATGACAACACTTTTAATTCGAATGGTTACAATAGTGAAAGTACATATCAATACAAGTTGTCAATAATAATCATCAACGGTGGAATTCTTCGGCATCAATACATCTAAGCAGATAGCTCTTCATCTTATGATCAGTGTGAACAGAGGACACTGATCTGAACCCGCACAATAATCTTTTTGCAGGGAACATCACAGTACCGGCATCTGGAAATTTTCGGGATATTAATAAGTAGTAAGTACCTACGCTGTATTCGTACGACCGGAGGCCTATTTTCCCCGGACAGAACGATGGCCCCCATGGCTGGTATGGAGGTCTCTCAATCGTCTACGCCGGTCGAGAGAAAATTGGGAAGTTGGGAACGTGAGAGCAGGGCTTATTAACCGTATGTGACTGCGGAGCCCCCGTGCAGTTCAAGGTGCACTTGGCTTCGCTTCTGCACTAAAGACGATCTAAATAAAGCCACTGGCAGCGCGGTCGAAATGGAAGAATTTTATTCCCGAATAATTCAAAGTATCTAGTAAAAAAGTGAATTATTGACATGAGAGAAGAAGACCTATTATCGTGTAGAGAAACCCGTTCGGGCTTTACCTCACTGGAGCTAACTTAATTACATGTGCAATCAAAAAAGTCTATTTATTATAAGGCCATTTATTATACGGTAACTCAATTATAGAAGCTGAGGAATAAAAAACAAAACAGTAACACTCTGGGAGCGCCGATGGACGAGAAAACGTGAAAAATGCCGTTGGAGCAAACCAGCCCTGAGGTGGAAACTGGGAGAAGGTAAACGGAAGGTAGGACGCCCCCTAGCCAGATGGACTGACGACCAGAAGAAGGTGGCTGGGACAGACTTGTCATTTGCATTAGTGGGAAGGTTACTCCTGATCAGATGTAACCTTCCCACTGGTGGAAACGCTTGGTAGTAAGGTTGGTCCGAGTCGTGCGGAACGCAGACGGTGCCGTGGTGGTTCGGAAGCAACGGTGCGCATTGAGAGAGGCACAAGTCCTGCAGTGGACTGAATTGGGCTTCATCTTCTTCTTCAACCCATCGTTAATCCCAGTGGCATCAGAAGCTTTCACCTCGGAGTCTGCGGCCGCACGTAGCGGCCGCGTTCACTAGGTACCGCCGTACCGCCATGCCACATAGGCTGTCGTGGCTATGCAATATGCTAATTGATTTAAAATTGATTGACTTACTAATAAACATCAGTGCGGCAAAGATGATGATGAGAAATAAAATGATCTTCATGTTGACAATATGGCTATTATTTCTTCTTTAAAGTTTTGCGATAGGTTTTGCAATGCTTGTAAATTGTCAATCACTTCAAATCTGAAATGGTTGTCCAAAATATTTCAAGAATTCTTAATTCTTAATTCTAAAGCGCCCCACACACTAACAGTTTATCGAACGACAACCGGATGATATCGGTCTGTCAGTTCATCGCAATAGCCTACACACTAACACTTACAGATTTTGGACTGACGGATAATATGTGTGTGGCCTGGTGTGGCCGCTTGACGATTCCGGTCAGCAAAGACAGTTACTGTTAAAGGCCGGACAGTCTATGGCCGTCGGCATTTTATACGTAATAACATCAGACTAAAAGAATAAAATAATGTTAAATATTATTTTAGTCTGAGGCAATGACATTTCATAACATAGACATGTCATATGCTTACAAATCAACGTAGAAAAATGTGCCGAACTCACACACACACATTTTTAATTCATCTACACTTTTGGTGTGTTAACTTTAGAGTAATAGTTCGTGCAGTGTCTATAAACATACGATGGCATTTTCGTTATTTTTTTAAGTCACTGATGCTTCCGCGCAACGTCCGACCGGCGCCGCTCGGCACGCGATACTAGAGGCAAACGTTCCAATTGACTCGTTTTCGGATCTTCAAGATTTTCGCGCAATAACATATCTACTTCTTTTTATATAATATCTTTGGTCTGAGGTAATAAAATTATGATTACATTGATGACATAAGGACTGCAGGCCGCCGCCGGACAGACGAAAAACTGCAGGCGGACTGTAAGTGGGTGGCCGCCTATTGCACACGCAGTACAGGAGTACAAAGGCGAGCTTAACTTAATATGAGTTCTCTCCCAGCAAACCTTCGATTAGCAGAGAGCAAGAATTTTCTCGTCTACAAAGTCTCACCGAGATCATTCATTGTCAATTGACCACAATTTGCTCTTGTTGGTCTATCTTGCCATTTTCATATCAATAATCATGGAATTCTCCTGTCTGTCTATTTGTTTGCGATGGACGCAAATTTTAATGCTGTTTTTATTAGTAAGATCAGACTTAAAATCTTACGTAGGTATATTTGATTGCATCTGAGGATCAAACGTATGAACGTTCACTTGTTATAGGAGATACAGTTGCACCTTTACATAACTTTATATGAAAAAGTGCGATCGTATTTCGTTTGTCGAGTGTACGTAACCAATAACAGACAGCTAAAGCGAGAGGAGCCACGGGCATCAACTTAATGAAATCCATACTTAAATTAAACTTAAGGAAAAACAGATTCTTAAAACAAGCGTTAATTGAAATAGTACCTATTCGATAATAATTACCATTTTCTGTCGTGTTATAGATTATGTTATTGTTTTCAACATCTTGCGAATGGCTTAACGGATTTCAATAAAACTTACCGTAATATCCAATTGATAATCCTTAGAACAGGAAGATTAGCACTTCTAGTTTATATTTTCTTATTGTTTTTTTCTTGTAATTCTGTTTGTGTCTCGTAGGTTTATGGATGAAAAAATGATTTCTTTATTTATTTCTTTCTTTCTTTATATACTTTGAGTACCTAATAAAATCAAAAATTAAATTAAACTTTAACGTAAACAAACGTGAATATGTTCTTCTTGTCAATATAGATTTATGAGTAAGGCGGCGCAACGCAAACTCACAATGTTTTATAGACTTACAATATTGTACTGGGCCACAGATTACCATTGTGGCGCCATCTGAAAACCAGCGCGGCGCAGTGGCGCCATCTGAAAACCAGCGCGGCACACACACCTGGCCCCGTCCGGGGTGTGCGTAGCATTCATGCTGAGATGGTGGCCATATTTATCTGCGCACGATGTGCATAATGTTTTTTTTTTTACAATTTTTATAATAATGTAGGTAGGTACTTTCCTACGTTAAGAGATGTGTACATTGTGCGTTGTTTAAATACATTTTTTCTTTCTTTCTTTCTATTACCTAATACTGGGCCTCGATGTATTGCAAAACCACTGTCAACATCATAACATGGACACTGCAAATAAATTCCATTTAATTTTCAACTTTAAAGCAAGGAAATTAACGTTTAAAATTAAATTGCTTTTTGTACAGTTCATGAAAAAGTGTAATGAAACTCATTTCATTTAATTTTGAACTTTAAGATTATAGCAATTAAGTCGGAAATTTTATGTCATTTTTGCTGTATCTATTGGGACAGTGGGTTTTGCTTTAGCAGAATCGAGGGTCAACAGTATTATTATTGCCCTGCGACCGTCTACGAAGCGAGCTACTGTACCTACGTCATAGTTATGGTTTAACATTACATTAATTATGTATAAATGTTTGGATAATAATAATGAGTAATACTTCTGGTCATCGAATTTATTATCCTCCTCATCTTAGCGTTAATTCCCAGTCGCATCCGAAGCTTTTCAGCTCGGAGTCTGGGGTCCGCTTTACCAGTCCTAACTACAGATTTGGCTACACCTCGATATTTTTTCGTGAAGCGATTGCCATCTGACCTCCACAGCCCAATGATAACATTAGGCGATATCGACCGTCGTTTTTGGATTTTTTTTAAGGGCTCCAACTACCCGTAACGACTGCCATAGATGTTCTTATGGCAACCGGGACCGACGGCTTAACGAGTTTATTATGTCATACAATAATTTTATTAAGTATAAGTATTATTCATCATAATTTATAGATATTTATAAAATTTTATAAAGCTTCTATTTACCTACCAGGATCATTGGACCGTTGTCTGAATAAATAATGATTATTATTATAAATATGTATTACTAGTGTTGCCCGCGGCTCCACCCACGTGGAAGTGGTTATCGCGACCAAACATAGCCTATGTCCTTTCTCAGGGTCTAATCTACCCCTATATTTTGAATTGTTGGTCTTACGGTGTTGATGTTTTAATTGTTGATTTTATGACTGTTGAGATTCAGTACCAATCCCCCCTATACGATACCAAATTTTATCAAAATTGGTTCAATGGTTTAGGCGTGAAACTGTAACAAACAGACAGAGTTACTTTAGCATTGCTCACAAGAGGGGTGTGGATGGAAAAGTCGGAAGCAGAAACTTTGATAGGAACTTTGTTTGGACTAGTTAGGAGATAAACA
This sequence comes from Eilema depressum, assembly GCA_914767945.1. Classification (NCBI taxonomy): domain Eukaryota; kingdom Metazoa; phylum Arthropoda; class Insecta; order Lepidoptera; family Erebidae; genus Eilema; species Eilema depressum. The sequence continues at coordinate 7,545,664 of OU612040.1, forward strand.
TACTAAAAGTCCTGACCCCTCCGAGGTGAGCCCGAGGGGGGGGGGGGGGGGGGGGAGCAAATTACCTATAATATTTAGGAACAATTTTTGGGATAACCTTGCTCCTTAGTTCATTATTTTTTTTCATAAATTCTTTCGTTGGCGTATTTTATTTAGCTCTGCTTTTTTATGTTTTATTATGATTTTAGTCATATCATTAATGTATTCCTCGACGGCATTGTAAACAAATTGTGCGTCTTGTCGTTTTACTCTACGTTCAGTGACTAAATTTTCTGGATCATCTGAAAAATAATAAATATCTGTATTATAAACGTTTTCAACAGTAACATAATCAATCCACTACTAGACATAGGCCTCTCCCAATACGCGCCACGTTTGCCGATCCTCCGCCTTCCACATCCAGTCTGTCCCAGATACCTTTCGCAGGTCGTCAGTCCACCTGGCTAGTGGGGAACCTTGGTCATGGGTGGGTGGCAAGTGACGCGCTTTTCACGTCTTGCCCGAAGTTAAACATTTTAGAACGCACGTCAGGCCCCCCACATCCGATTTGCCTCATTCTTTTAACAAAACTGGGTACGCCCATGATTTGACTCCGTGATTATTGGTATAATAATAATCCATACTTTAAAAATGCCTGTTTGCTACGCTTTCACGCCTAAACTACTGAACAGATTTTGAAGACAGATTCTCTCATCCTAGCGTTAATTCCCAGTCGCATCCGAAGCTTTTCAGCTCGGAGTCTGGGGTCCGCTTTACCGTCTTAACTACAGATTTGGCTAGACCTCGATATTTTTTCGTGAAGCGATTGCCATCTGACCTCTACAGTCCACAGCCCAATGATAACATTAGGCGATATTGAAGTTTTGCAGCTAGACCGTTGTTTTTGGATTTTTTAGGGCTCCAACTACCCGTAACGACTGCCGGGACCGACGGCTTAACGTGCTCTCCGAGGCACGACCAGACCAATGCAAATACCCATATTTCATGAACACAAATATTTGCACTGAGCGGGGATCGAACCCGCGCCTCCTGCGTAGCGGCCGCGTTCACTACCGCTACGCCACGGAGGCTGTCATTTTGAAGACAGATTATTGTTCGATTATTGCCCAAGGAGAGTGTACTGCGCGTTTGCACATTTTGAGCACATTTTAGATCCAAAAATCAAACTGTTTTATTGATTTAATTTGTATTAAATTGATTACAAAAATGCAAAAAGTTCAATTTTTTTTTTTCTGTGCCAATCGATTCTATTTCATGTGGGGATCAAAAGACTCTATGGGACCATTTTAGCTTTGAGTACTAGGAAAGACAGAAATCGCCAAAAACGTTTCCCATTGCATTGCATTTTTTTTGCTAACTAAGATTTTTGCAAAATCTGTGAATGCAGTTCAAAATATCTCAAAAAGTTAGGGAAGGTCTCCTAAGAACGTTTTGCTGTAACTACAACGGTTAAGGTACTTGCCCTTACTGCCCCGTTTCAAAAATACACCCTGTATATTAAAAATTAAATAAAAATATTACCTCTACAATAGCTGAAGCCAATGACGACCGCCATGATGAAAAATATTTTACAACACACCTGCTTATAAAAGTGATATTATTTTACCGCAATTAGACACGTAATGACACCTATTATCAAACTGTGACTTTTTCATTGCTATTATTCACAAGTGAGTTATAGATTCTTTTTTAAATTTTATAGGAAGTGTCTATAATTGTCTATGTTCTTAAAAAAGTTTTGATACAAAAAATAACGTGTTTAATAGTACGAATAAATTAATACGCCTATTGTATGGTCATTTGATGCATTTTCGTATTTAAATAAATAATTTCAACTTGTAATACTTGTGTAATAAACAAAATTTTCGCTCAAATTTAACTTTTTTTTTTCTCTAAGTACAGAAAAAAAAACAGAGTAAAAAAAAGTTAAGTTCAAACCTCATTTTTTTTTAAATATGGTCGACCGCCATTGTTAAATGCGCGCGCATAGGAAAACGAATTAATTTGTAGTATTGTTTATTTAGTATTTGTAGTATTATTTTATTCGCAAGTGTGTTGTAAAACGTCGTATGGCACGTGTGAGCATGATGATTACCGTCCTCGGCTGTCTTAAGACCCTCGCCTGGCGGCTCGGGTCTCAATGGCGCCTCGGCGGTAATCACCAACGTTGCTCACTTGTACCATAATGTACTAATATAGTTCAGAAACTTCATTGTTGCGTTCTAATGCTGTTACTGAGTAACACCTCATATATAAATACTTTTAGAATTACTGAACCGAATTGGGTGTAATTTGTAATCGAATTGATAGTACGGTGTGTTATATACGCTACTCGGCTACTTCGTTATAGGTATGTGTCGCAGCCAACTAGCTTAATCAGCCTTAGTAGCGTGGTGGTGCTCGGTAGCGTGGTGGTGATCGGTAGCGTGGTGGTGCTCGGTAGCGTGGTGGTGCTCGGTAGCGTGGTGGTGATCGGTAGCGTGGTGGTGATCGGTAGCGTGGTGGAGATCGGTAGTGTGGTGGTACTCGATAGCGTATTCGACTGCTATACCGGCGTGTATCTTGACCCCATATCGCGAAACAAAATCTTATGAAATGATGTAGTTTCAAAATTAGTTTCACGCGAACAAATACATGTCAATCACTAATAAAATCCGTCACAATTAGTTTTATTTCAATGGAAACATATATTGGCAATATAGGCATTTATGAAGAAAAATAAAAATAAATATGTTAAGAAACAATATCATTTTTATCTTTGAACTTTTTTAATGAAGAGTAACCCGAGTAATTTCTTAGTAGTCTGTGGTTTTAATTCGACAGGGATGGACTTGTGCGGGTCCCGAAACTCCACGTGGTGCATCCTGAACCACGGAGACAGCAGGGCCACCCTCCCTCTTCCAGAGTTTGATAGAGACACCGTGGTTCCCACACCCGAGGGAGATAATCTTAAAACCGTAGATGGCCCAGAGTCAGCTGACGTGCGAGGGATATGCTCTAGACAACTTTACACTTCAGTCACCAAAGTCTTGCAGTTAGAACATTTGCTGTACTTTTTACGGTTCCATTGTTCCAACGTATCCAGTAACTACTGCCATATAGATGTGACATTATGACAACCGGAACCGATGGCATAACGTGCTCTTCAAGACACGAAAATACCCAGACTAAAGTAAATAGACATAGGCATCTCTTCATCGCAGCGTTAATTCCCAGTCGCACCAATATTATCATTTTTATAATAAACTAGCTGTACCGGCGAAATTTTTACCGCCATATTTTTCCCGTGCCCGCTATCCTTTAAACCGTCCCTGGACACCCACGAATATTTCAAGACTAAAATTAGCCAAATCGGTTCAGCCGTTCTTGAGTTATAAACTAACAACGAAAAGTGGCATTGATTTTTATATATTAGATTAGATATGGATTATTTTATTATTTACAGCTACAGGCTTACTTACTTCTGTGTACTAGATGATACGAGTACCTATTATGAATGAATTGACGACACGTCGAGTGGTAACTTGTTGATGCCGCATGCCTAATGTAGGCATGCGGGGTTTAGGGTGCTATAAATGACGGTATTTTGATATTACAGCTCCATTATAGAAATTTTAGAGCTACATTTTCAGAAGATTCCGCAATTCCAAGAGCTCACACGTCTCTTTCATGAGGTATGTATAAAATTGTATGCCTACTGCCTATCATGTCACCTCGGAGTCTGGGGTCCGCTTTACCAGTCTTAATTGCGGATTTGGCTGGACTTCGACATTTTCCGTGAAACGACTGCCATCTGACCTCCACAACCCAATGGTGACATTAGGCGATATCGAAGCATTGCAGCTAGATCGTTGTTGTTGAACTTTTTAGGGCTCCAACTACCCGTAACTGACATATTTATGCATAAAAATATTTACACTGAGTGGGAATCGAAATCGCGTCTTCTGCTTAGCAATCTAGTTCACAACAGCCACGCCACAGAGTGTCAAGGCCGAGACCCGATGCTTGATGGCAATGCCAATCCTTTGCACAAAAAACAGGCCATCCACTTGATCACGCGAAGTGCCAACAGTTAATTAATATTTTATTAATAAATACATCACTGTACTATTAAGGCTTGGTACATATCTGACGAAAAACGCGTCGCGTATTATCGGTCGCATTAAGGTGATTACATACGCGAATGACTTTGACCATACAAATGCTCAAGGTCATTGGCTCATATTTGAACCGTAAAAATCAGTAAAACCAATTTTAATAGATAACTTTATAGGCGACGATTACAAACTAAGAAGGTCACGTCATGCTAATACACATAAATAACATAATGTGAGATTTATATTATTTGGATACATATTGTAGAAAATATTTGGTTTCATAAGAAAGAGTAGAGTGATGTTCAGAGCCTGTATTCTATAATTTTCTCGTTTTTTATGTAAATTATGAAAAGAAGAAGTTACTCTGTATATCCTGTAGTATCCAGCTATGTGAATTCCAGATCTGTAGGTTTCATAGTTAATAAGAAAAACGGTTTCGAAAATACAGATTTTTCGATGCTGATCGGATTCGGGGCCATAAGCCAGCCTCCCTAGACAAGTGACAATTTCAATTCAATTAAATTTTTTGGTGTGGCAAGCTATGCCGTAGATATCGACAACTTGTTGGTGGGACATATTGTAGAATAGAAAGACGAATGTAAAACGTAAATGACAGTCGTCAAACGTCAAATCCCTCGTCATTCACCAGCCAGGGAATTGCCACTTGTCTAGGGGGTAGCGCCCTGGCGTTATGCGAACGATGTATTCTTTCACGAGCGTCGAGCATATACAGCGTATCCGTTTCCATCAACGCATTGTCGCTCAACGTGCTTTAATTGGTCACTACTTTTAGCAAATCGATGTTTTCTTTTTCGATTTTGGTCTAAATTCTCCCAAAAGCTATTAATTCGATGAGCTTTAGATCACATATCACAACCGCAGAATCAAGCGGTTCGGCGACTCCTTCTTTTGCCGCACCATTAAGTCCTGGAATTCCTTACCAGTACACGAACGTGTTTCCCTCTTCCTACAGTCCCGGGTCCTTTAAGCGGTGCGTGCATTTGATGAGGCAGTCAATCGTGATCCTCTTTTCCGAGACTTTCCTTATTAGGCGAGGTGAAGTCAAATTGACAAGTCCTGTATAAAAAAAACTGACCAGACACGTAATGTAATGTGGCCGGACTCGACGCATTTTCCGTCAGATACGTACCGACCCTAACACTAGTATAAAACAAGTAGATACTCTCAGCTGATGTCAGCCATCGTTGTTGTTAATTTTACACATTACTCGTTGGTTTACAATGAAGTACATTTACTTTTGTTTGTTAATTTTGGTGGTGGTTCTAGCAACAAGTGAAGGGAGAGGTGAGGATTTATTTTTCACTTCATTTTCATTATTAGTTTAATCAATCAATCAATTAGCCTACTGCAGTCCACCGCTGGACATAGGCCTCTCCCAATGTGCGCCACGTTTGCCGATCCTCCGCCTTCCGCATCCAGTCCGTCCCAGCCACCTTTCGCAGGTCGTCGATCCACCTGACTAGGGGATGTACCACCTCCACTCTAGGACTCGTTTGCTCCAACGCCATCGGTCCTTCGGCAGATGTGGCCAGCCCACTGACACTTCAGCTTACTTATTCTGCGAGCTATGTCGGTAACTTTGGTTCTATGTCGGATAACCTCATTGCGAATTCTATCCTTCAAAGAAACTCCAAGCATAGCTCGCTCCATAGCCCGCTGCGCTATTATCTGCTGCATATTAGTTTAATAAATATCATCATTCAGGGTATAATATATCAGGTACCAATCTTAGGGCGACCTTAACTGTGGTCGGCTTCCCATTCTAACTGTGATTTTATATGCCTGCCAAATGCCAAATCAAATGGTGGCAAATGCCTGGCAATGGCGCCCCGGCCGGGTCCAGATAGAAGGGGTAGGCCCCAGAAGTCGTGGCTTAACGTCGTATAGCGTGACTGGTCTGCAAATCGTCGCAGTCGTAGAACAAAGACGGATGTGACTTTTGCTAACTTTACAGGAGAGCACTTAAAGTTTTTGATCCATAGATGTTGTCATATTTTGAAAACTATTTATTCAATCTTTCTAAAATTTTGATATATTGCTATGAATTAAATACTTTATAATATGACATACGCAAAATATTTTAAATATTGCGTTATTTATTAAAAAAGTCACATGCGTCGTTGTTCTGTGGACACTAAGGTGACGAATAATCTGATACGTCGTTATTTTACGGACTATCTTTGTTTAAAAAGTGGCGTACAGTACATACCGTCACTTTTTACGGGAATCCTTTCAAAATTTTCTGGCGGATTTGGACTAAGAAATGTAAAAGAAGCTAACTTTGAATAGTTTTACTTACGAAATTATAAGTACAAAATTACTAAAAAAAATGCATCATAATTGCAATAATTACTGCTTAATTAGAAAGATAACTTACAGACTAAGATCAATTACAGTAATAAATTCTTCAAACCTCTAATTTAAAATTAATAAACTTAACTCTTATAAATGCAATAAATTTATTTGAATTTGAATTTGAATAAGAACTTCATAAAAATCGATCAGATCTTGACTAAAATCTGTTTTTGGTATTTAATCAATAAACCTAGATAACATAAGCAGGTTGCAGAAACCCAAACTATGAATCAATAATAATTATACTTATTCATAATAATTAAAAGTCTCAAGATAAAGACTACAGAAAATAAAAAAGTAAATAGAGTAAACAATGAATTACTTATACTTATACTCGTAAAAGTATTTATTTGGTATTATTAACACGATTTTTTTTATTCCACTTAGGTGGCAGACACGGCCCACCTAATGGGAAGTGGTTATCATGGCCTATGGACGTATGCAACACCAGGGGCGTCACACTCGTGCTGCCGACCCCGAAGAAACCTTCTAATGCCCTTCTTGAAGAACCCCATATTGTCGTCGCTTGGGAATACCACCGCGGGGAGTTCATTCCACAGCTTGAGTGTGCGAGGGATGAAGTTCCTTTCATACCACACAGTGCGCTCCGTTTCCGGACGCAATGTGTGAGGATGAATTCCCTACCTGTGGCGAGAAGTGCGATGATAGAATGTAGCTGTGGGCATCATGTCAAACAGTTCATCTGAGCACAAACCAATTTAGGTTTAGGCGGTAGAACATACACAGTGAGGCAAAGTCTCTTCTGAGACTGAGAGATTCCACATTGCCTGTGAGTATGGGATTGCCGACGAGCCTTAACGCCCGTCTTTGCACCGAGTCGAAAGGGTCAAACTGGCACACAGGCGCTCCGGCAAAAAGGTGACAGCAGTACTCTGTGTGCTGCCGAATAAAGGAGGAGTTGTTGCCCCGCACTGAAGTACTGCTTCGCTCTGTTGAGCACCCCAAGTTTCTTTGATGCCAGCTTGACCTTGTCTTCCAAACGACTACGGTGTTGGACGTCACTGGAGATATCGACACCAAGGATCCCGATACTCGAGGAAATGGTAAGCGGTGTGCTCAGGAATTGCGGCGCTACAATGAATGGAGTTTTCTTAGCGGTGAATACACATACTTGTGTCTTAGTAGGGTTGAATTGGACTAAGTTTAGTCGTCCCTAATCGGATACTCCAGAGAGAGTAGTCTCGATTTGGGAAACAAGTTGTTCGCAACTTTCCTCCACTTCTGACTTAGGGATATTTGCACGGCCCGTGTAATACGTGTCCCCGGTGCTGTCATCCACATAGCAATAAACGGAGCCATCAGACAGCATTGATGTGCAGCAGAAACAGGGTCAGGGACCACACGGAGCCTTGTGAAACACTAGCGTTTATGTTCATGCGATCCGAGTAGCTGCCATCGACGACGACTTGGATACTTCTATTAGATAAAAAGCTGGCAGTCCATTCGCATGGTCCCTCGGGGAGTCCATAGCGTGGTAACTTCACAAGAAGACCTCTGTGCCAGACCTGATCGAGAGCCTGCGCTACATCTAGGCTGACCGCTAGTGCGTACTGTCGGTTGCTCAAGAGATCGTTTCCCTCAAGGTATCTCAGGAGCTGTGTGTTAATCACACGCTCCATCACACAATCTGTACCAATAGTGTTCACTGATAGACATTCCAACTCATCTGGTTCATGTTGGGAGCAAAAATGGATCATTACAATTATCATGTCTGTTGATTGGCTGAACGATGTTCGTCGCACACCAATAGGTACCATACTGCTGTGCGACGAACATTGTTCAGGTGTAAAAAAACACCTTTATTAAAATAAAACTATAGAATAAGGTTTCTAGGAACAATTATATCATTGTATAATCTAAGGTAATGTAAGTATTTTGGCAAATTAATGTAACATTTTTGAAATATGAAATAGAATAAAGACGTATATTATAATCTATACGACGAATAACGTCGGTTCAGTATATTCGTCGTCCGCTTATCCCTAGAAAAATGACGGTTTATAGCATACGCCTACTGTAGGTACGTAAAACATCGACGTATTTTATTATGCGTCACCGAAAAAAATAATAATAAAAATAAAAAAATTTAATCATGGATGAACTGAATGATGTTATTTTAAAAGATAAAAGGTAAAAACTAAGACATCAAAAAATATATTTTAGTATCCCAAGGACAACGACGGATTTGACATACCGCTGTTCTAAGACGTTAAAATTTATATTTACTTAAATATATAAAAAATTATGTAATTTATAGTAAATTGTGACAAAACTTATCCGTTGACGACTGTTCCTCCTTACGTGACCTTATCCTAGAACATCGACGGTAATGCCAATGCGTCGAGAGCGGAAAGGGCGCGGGGGGCAGGGGACAGCGACAGACAACGGTGCAATTATCAATCCGTCATTGTTTCACGTTAATTAATCAAAACCGTCAGTATTCAACTCTGTATTTGGTTCATTTGTAATGAAATTTGATTATTTTTTTTATTTTTTTTATAAAGTAGTATATTTTAAGTTAATTAGAGTAAAAAAAAAAATTTTGCAAAAAGTCAAATCCGTCGTTGTTCTACGACTGCGACGAAATGGTCTCCACCATGGACGCCCAAGATCGTGCGAAGTGGAGGAGGAAGAGCCGGAAGGCGGTACCTGAGCTCCGAGGTCATCTTGGCCACGGATGCAATCAGAAAAATGCGTCGATATGAAGACGATGATGTAATTCATACTAGTTAAGTAATATTATAAACTAGCAAGTAACTCTGTCTGTCCTTTCCCGATTTTTATAAAATTTAGTATAAGGGTAGATTAGACCTTGAAAAAGGACATAGGCTATGTAGGTATGGTCGCAATAAACAACATCCACGCGACATCTCTTCCCATGCGGTTTCATACAAGGTGACTAGCTTTTTAACATCAGACATAATATACAGCCCAGACTCAGCCTAAGATACATGGCTGGAGTCAACAATAGTGTCCGGAATACGGCAATAGCTCACCCCCTATTACGTGGGACAGAAAACAATGATTTGTGAAATGTGGGTGTTAATCTTATCTCTATCTTTGTCTGCAGCTGACTGTACCTACTAATATTTATAAACTTTCGATTGGTTGCAGATTCCAGGTGTTCGCTACCGATTAAACGAGGATTCTGCTTCGGACAGATACCAAAGCAAATAAAACTTAGTATATTTTTTATTAACAGCCTCCAGTGGCGGTAGTGACTGCTGCGCCCATGGTGCGGGTTCGATGCCCGCTCAGTGCAAATATTTGTGAATATATCCATTCGCATTAGACATGGAGTTTTTGTGCCTCGGAGAGCACTGTAAGTTATCGGTCTCGGTGTTGCCATTCGCCACATCTATGACAGTCATTACAGGTTGTTGGTGCCCTAAAAAGTTCAACAACTGGTCTAACTATAAAACTTTAATATCACCAATTGGTTGCGGAAGTCAGAGGGCAGTCGCTTCACGCCAAATATCGAGGTTCAGCCGCATCACAGTTAGACCGGAAAACTAACCCCAACTGGTTTGGGAAAGGTTCAGAGTATGATGATGATATGGTTACTTCTTGACGACATGAAAAAGGTGGCTGCGACAGACTGGATACGGAAGGCGCAGGATCGCGGGCAATGGCGCACATTGGGAGAGGCCTATGTCCAGCAGTGGACTGCAATAGGCTAATGGATTGAGTGATGGTATTTTTTTGCACACTGTAGCTGAAAAATCCAACTACATCTTTATTTAAGCTAATCCTGGACTACAGGAGGCGTCGGATACTACCAGGACTAAGGCAAGGATAATGACGATGGGTACTTTTTCCAGGTACGCGTTCGACTCAGGAGCAGGGGCGTGCAGACAGTTCGTCTATGGAGGGTGTCAAGGAAATAAGAACAGGTTCGATACTCTTGAGGAATGCCAGGCGGTATGCTGAGTCACCACACAGGATAGCCAGAAATGGATATTATACAAATAAGATTTAAATAAATATATTGACGAATGAGAAGTTCTGTGGTGTTTTATTCTTAGCGGAAATCATCATCATTATCATCAACTTAGTGGGAGGTCTTGACCGTCATGTCCTGACGGTATTTTAGCTTCAATTGAGCAGTCTGAATGGGGAGGTACCGCCGCCCTACAGAATACAGTAGCTAAATAACCTCGTGTTATGTTACCGGCGGTGAGTAAGGTAGCCAGAGCTCCTCTAGCAGAAGCAGGCCTCGGCGGCATCGCGCATTGCGTACCTTCCCATACCCGGGGGTGAGTTGGGGACTCTGTGAACCCCACACCGGAAAAGGGCCGGATCGAAAGATATATGGCTGGGGTGCGAGAGACATGTCTACGACTACCTCACCTCCGGTAACCGAAGGCCCACAGATGGCGTGCGTTTTAGTCGGTTCAAGTCCGACATAACCTCCTCCACCGGCTCCGGCGGAGGGTTATCCGTGGGGATTTTTCGTACGATAAAAAAAGGATAGCCAGAGCTCACTGGAGAGTGATTGTGCTGTCAGTCAGTGGGAAGATCAAAGGCTTGTCCTTTGTCTTCAGCGCTGACGGCACAGAATGTCTCTGTTTGCTACAGGATCGGCAGCATGAGTGTGACTCCCCTAGTGTTGCGCTCGTCCATACGCCACGGGTTCTCCATGCACGGGTTCTCCTATAAGACTTATGCGTTATGGGAAATCCCTAGGAATATAAGTTAGGGATCCTAGTCCTAGGGATTATTCTTACTATATAAGACTAGGGGTGTTACTCAGATGACGCGGACCAGAAGTGTGAATGTGGAGTTGCTCCACAGACCATGGCCCACCTGCTAACGTGTGCTGCATGTCCATCTACACCGGAGGACCCAATGAGTGCCTCCGAGAATGCAATCCAGGTAGCAGCATACTGGGAAAATAGAATTTGGGAGTAGAAGCACCATCGATTCGACAGAAGAAGAAGGGATGTTATGGAGCATAAACCAGACTGTTTTCTCTGCATACCCCAAAGAAAGTCTGAGGATAATGTATATTTGTAAGTCAAACTGCAAGCCAGTACACCAGCGAGTCGGTACACCTGCGAGTAGGTACATCTGCAAGCTGGTACACCTGCAATCCGGTACATCTATAATCCGGTACACCTGTAAACTGGTACACCTGCAAGCTAGTACATCTGTAAGCCGGTACATCTGCTGATTGACTAGCGAAGCTCTGGCGCGGGCTTGCCTCTCGGGGTTGAGTTATAATGTGGTCGAAGCCTTAGATTTTAATAAATGTAACAAGTAGGGTCTCACAATGTTGTTGTGTATTTACGTTCTATCTATTAGATTATTAATAATCTAAGTTATGTTCTATTGTCTTCATGACGTTCCATTAGTTCGGTACTTTGATAGCCGAGTCATACTACTGAGCGAGGTCTAATTGTGAAAGCTTACATTTCACTTTCTATACTGGGAAAATATTCCATCTGTCTAAATTATAAAGGATAGATTTGTCTGAGATGAAAACATGAATAAACTCAAAAACTACTGGACCTAAAATTAAACCATTTCCCAACTGATTCTATAGCACTTAATTTATTGTTATTTGTTAGTAACGTTTAGCCCGACGCAATGTTTCAGCTACTTATCAGCAGTCATGGTCGTGAGGTTGTTAATTAAACTAATAAACTATTGCTTTAACTAGTGGAGTGATTTCTGTTTTTAACGCATTTTATTTTTAAACTTAAGTTTTGAAACCAAATAGAAATAAACAGAGTTTCTAAATAACAAATACTTATAAAAAACCCACGCAGGCGAAGTCACAGGCAACAGCTATCGTATATATGTACATGATTATGTTATATTATACCATTAAATTGGATTTTATTATGGTTCAAAAAGTCAAATGAAAAGTTCAAATGTCTTATTACAGTATTAACTAGCGACACGCCCGACTACGCACGGAAAAAGTTTTATAACCAGTATATTCGGGAGCACAGACGGGAACCCGAGCCTCGAGAAATCGAGAAGTGAAGTCCCAGCGACGTGGTGGAGGAGAGAAAGCGAAGACTTGGGCGACCAAGCGGGTAGCGGCGATAAGACCCATCATAGCGGACTGACTAGAGAGAAAATAGTAGAAAAGAGGCTCTGAACATCACTCTACTCTTTCTTATGAGACCAAATATTTTCTAAAATATGTATCCAAATAATCTAAAATTTCACACATTATGTTAAATATAAGTGTATTAGCATGACGTGACCTTCTTAGTTTGTAATCGTCGCCTATAAAGTTATCTATTAAAATTGGTTTTACTGATTTTTACGGTTCAAATATGAGCCAACGACCTTGAGCATTTGTATGGTCAAAGTCATTCGCGTATGTAATCACCTTAAGGGGGCCTCTTCTACCAGCTAACGCAGGTGATTACTAGGAAGCGGTGTTCCCCCTATCCGGGGGCAAGATGGTCCTGGGTCTACTGGGGTGTGAGAGATTTCTCACTTTCAGTGGCGTGCGGTTTTAGTCAGTTCGAGTCCGACGTAATCGCCCCCACTGGCTCCGGTGGGAGGAATATCCGGGGCATCTACCTATGGGTAGAGAAAGACGTACCTATACGTGTACATTTTATTTCAATAATAAACAGACAAACAGACAAGAATTGTAAAAAATATAGTTACATTTGTATTCAGTGACGTTAATTTCCATGCCCAAAATGTTTTTTAAATACTTTTACAAACATAAATATCTCCAATGACAGACTTGACTAATTTATAATTTTAAATAAAATAGTATAGATAAGAGTACATAAAGTGTCAATCGAATTGATTTGTTCAGATAAATCAATTCTATTACAAATTGCACCCAATTCGGTTCAGTAATTCTAACATATTTATATGTGAGGTGTAACTCAGTAACAGCATTAGAACGCAACAATGAAGTGTCTGAACTGTATGATATTTTTCATCATGGCGGTCGTCATTAGCGTCAGTTATTGTCAAGGTTTGTGAATTATAATATTTTATTTTATTTTTTTCTGTGAATAGAGTAAGTCGAGTGTAGAGAACGACCGCCAATATCTTCAATACCTAATGTGAATTCGTACTAAATTCTCTTTGGTGTGTTAAACAGGATCTTTTTTCTTATTTATTTATTTAACCAACTAATACTTGGAATTCCTTACCAGTTCACGTGTTTCCCTCTTCCTACAGTCCCGGGTCCTTTAAGCGGGGCGTGAAAAAGCATCTGATGAGGCCGTCAAGCTGGGTGTCACCATTGCATTGTAACATTGTACATGTCTGTAATGGTGACCCTCTTTTCAGAGACTTTGCCTTCAGCTTAACGACGTGCCCTACATTAAAAAAAAGACGTGTGGCACTCGGGGACTGCCGCGGTAAAGCTATTGCATAGCATTTTCTTATCAACTTATGCAATTTTATAATTACTTGCGTTAATAAGCGGAGCTACTTCGGCGCAGCTTGGCTCGATTCGTGCGAGCTCGGGGGGTGTTAGGTTTTTTTCGTTACGGAATTTCTGGATTCGGTCTCCACGCTCAAGGCCCGCGATAGAAGCTATGCAATAGCTTAAAAAATCATTGGTACATTTATACATTGTTACATATATAATATTCACGCCTGTAAATTCCTGAAGGGGTAGGAAGAGGTGTATTAACACTTAGAATAGACAGGATGACGAATGTATAAGATTTGACGTACAGTAGAACTCAAAAGTGCAGTAGCAATCCTACTTAACTATAGCGTCAATATTCTAGCGCTACTTGTGACCTTTTTCTTTTAAGACAATTTACACACACTCATAAATTGTCCTTCCGTAGGAATATTATCACTTAAGCAACCCGTGGCCGAGTGGTTCTAGTATGAGGTTTATGGAAATGCAAAGGTTGATAGTTCGAATCCTACGATCTTGCATTTTATGTGTTTCATACATAAATCAATGGTTGATGAATAAAATATGTTTCTTATTTAGAATTTATTAATTGTTAAACTTTAGCAAAGATCAACATAAAATGTAAAAAGAATGCCAAATGACGTTGGCATTCTTTTCCAAATATCGCAAAATTACTTTATCAATACTTAAAAATTACATTTTTGTCATAAATATAAAAAAATCATGATAAGCTGGAATCGGACCGCACATCTCTAATCACTGTGAATCAATAGTATCTTGCTACAGCCACTTAGCTATCAGTTAATTTACTGGGTTGGTAAATTACTGTATTATTATCTAATGACACACACACACATATTATGTAAATGCAAAACCGGGCTGGCGCGCGGTGGCCGCACGCCACACCATTTTGAGCCTAGTTGTGCTAATGCACTTATGAGCTCTGACTGTATAACGTATGTCATGAACGTCAAATCCCATATATTCGTCATTCTATTCCACAATACGCCGGCTAACGAATTACTACTTGTCTAGGGGGGCTGCTCAACAACAGACGAGGCTCTGTTGCTGGTTCTACAAGGCTTGAGAGATCAAACTTTATTTAAAAATAAATACCTAACAGTTAATTAAACTGGAGACTCTTTAGTAAGAGACCAAAAAAAAGATTAAATAATAAAATATACATTAAGTGAAAAAAAAAACCAGATAATTTATGTTAATGTTGAAAAACGTTTATAAAGCAGATGCGTCGGTAGCTTAGTGTTTAAGAAGTCGCCTTGCGATCGTGAGGTCCCGGGTTCGAATCCTGGCAACCCACCGACGTGAACCCACTCCTAACACAGGCAATTTAGCTTAGCTGGAGGGGTTAACGGAAATGTAAGTAATTTCGGTTACTAATATTCTTTATATAAATTATACTTATTATTTTTCAGATAATCCAGAAAATTTTGATAATCCAGAATATGCAGATGATGGACTAGATGTATTCGGTAACATAATCAAGGCTGCAAAAAAAGTCGGCAAAGTAGTAATAGCTGGTTAAATCTACTAATCGTTTCATTATCTATTCAAAAAACTGAAGAAGTATTGCTGATGTGCCGTTCAGTATTCAGTATTTATTCATATATGGTGGTTAGTACATTATATTTATAGATCATAAAAGAATAGTAACAATCAAAAACATTCAGAAATTATAACACATAAAAATAAAAATTAAATTAAATTATACTAACAATGAATAAAAATTAAATGTCTGATGTCAGTTTGAACACTTATTTAACTTTTCATCGACGGAAATAATAACACCCTTTTAATAGAAAAGCCTTGAATTTGTCTTGGAATTCTCTTTTGTAGATAAAAGTTTTTAGGCTAGAGGTAGTAGTAGAGTAGCAGTAAAGTAGAGTAGGAGAGAGCTACGAGGAAATCGTTTGTCCTGGTTCGGACATGTAATGCGTAGGGATGAAAACAATGTCGTAAGGAAGGCATAAGCTGTGGAAGTGGATGGCTACAAGGGGAGAGGAAGACCTAAGAGAAGGTGGATGAACTGTGTGAATGATGATATGGTTAAGAAGGGAGTGAATGCTGAGATGACTGCAAATAGAGATGAATGGAAAAGGCACACATGTTGCGCCGACACCAAATAAACTTGGGATAAGGGCAGGAGGATGGATAAGGGAAGACAGCCTCGGTGGCGTAGCGGTAGTGAACGCGGCCGCTACGCAGGAGGCGTGGGTTCGATCCCCGCTCAGTGCAAATAGTTGTGTTCATGAAATATGGTATATGCATTGGTCTGGTCCTGCCTCGGAGAGCACGTTAAGCCGTCGGTCCCGGTTGCCATAAGAACATCTATGGCAGTCGTTACGGGTAGTTGGAGCCCTCAAAAATCCAAAAAAAAAAAAAAAAACAACAGTCTAGCTGCAAAGCTTCGATATCGTCTAATGTTACCATTGGGATGTGGAGGTCAGATGGCAATCGCTTCACAGAAAATATCGAGATCTAGCCAAATCCGTAGTTAAGACTGGCAAAAGCGGACCCCAGACTCCGAGCTGAAAGCTTCGGATGCGACTGGGAATTAACGCTAAGAGGAAGAAGAGGAGAAGGGCAGGAGGATGATGAGGCTAGAGGTAGTTTGTTGAACATTCTGAAGGAGTTGAAGAGCGTACTATGTGTTACGACGTTAAGGCCAGGGTCAATTTTGCTCTGAAAATCTTTTCTGCGTGTGCTTTCTATAACCTTTCTTTCATCTTCCGATTCATAATCGTGCATGTGCTTAGCAAAATTGCTTAGCAGTACTAAAATGTATAGGCTAGGTATGCCGTCAGTATGCCTAATCTTGAAAGTGTGTCTTACACACGGATATCGGATATCTGTGGTCTTACACGACTCGTCCTGTCTAATGCGTACTATGGTTCTTATGGCTCTTTTTAGGGTTTTGTAGCCAAGTGGTAAAAAACGGAACCCTTATAGATTCGGAGGTGGGGGGGGAGGGGACTGTTGGCTGAAGTTGCTCTGTCTGTTTGCTACGGATTCACGCATTTGGCCCACCCCAAATAAGTGTATCCTATGAGTATTTGGGGCTGGAGGAATATTAATTTCTGATAATATGGCATAGTCCGCCTCTATATCATGCTAAAAATGTTCGTTCATTTTTAGCATCCAATGGTTCGCCATCCCTGGGATATCACTTTTTTCTAGAATGTACTATTTCGTTAAATTACTTAAGTGGCATACAAACACGGCTATCCTAGATATTTTCTTGTTTTTCTGAACATGAGGCAGTAAAGTTACAAAAAAATCTAATTAGTAGGTACACAAGACGCAATAGGGTCACTAATTGAAGACATAGTGAGTCAAATGAACAAAAAAATAAAGTTCCTCCAAGAGAAAAGTTCTTCCATGAGTTGCTGCTAATGAAACTGAATCACTACGGCATTAGAGGCAAAGCAGGGAATATATTAAAGCGTTATTTACAAAATCGAAAAAAGTACGTTGAGATTCAAGCCTTCACAAACGAAATGACAACTCATGGAATGGGTAAGTATGAAGAGCCGCATAGGTCCACACATTGCGCACTTCATCCCACGCACACTCAAGCTGTGGAATGAACTCCCTGCGGTAGTTTTCCCAAGCGACTACAATATGGGGTTATTCAAGAAGGGCATTAGAAGTTTTCTTCAGGGTCACCCCTGGTGTTGCATACGTCCATAGGCCACGGTAACAGCTTCCCATCAGGTGGGCCGTGTGCTTGTCTGGCAACTAAGAAGAAAAAAGAAAAGGTCCATAATGTTACAAATAAAAACTGGTGTTCCGCAAGGCTCAATTTTGGGTCCGATTCTCATATAGAAACCTTCGAAATTTTATTTATATTGGAATATCATACGAGCCTAACCTCGATCAACTTCTCAAAAATCTTGTGTTGGCAGGAGTTAGATAGGTCTGTAAATTGCGTGGCCGTTTTTGCTCTGGTGGAACTAGTTCCACCATTGTAACATGGTACATGTCTGTAATGGTGAACCTCTTTTCAGAGACTTTGCCTTCAGCTTACCCTCAGGCGAGGCGAAGTCAATTTGACGTGTCCTATATAAAAAAATAAATAAATACAAACATTTAATTTTACAGATCTCATCTACTTGAGCGAGATGAGGTTCTGGTTCGAATCCTGTGCATGTTATTGGATAAAAATTGTAGTAATGGAGTTTTAAAATTTTTTTGAACATTTTCTGTGTGATTTTTGTGCTGTGCGTTCAACAGCTACGTAGAGAGCGCGGATTCGATTCCCGCTAGCACTCCCGCAAATATTTGTATGTATGAATATCTCTAATTGCATTGATCTGGATGTTTGTGTGCCTAGGAGAGTTAATTCGTCGTTCTGGCTGCTTACGAGCCCCTATGGCAGTCGTTACGGGTAATTGAAGCCTGAAAAGTCCGAGTAGTCAAACTAAAGAACTTCAAAATCGCTGATTGGTTGTGGACGTCAGATGGCAGTCGCTTCACGGGAAATTTCGAAGTTCAGCCACATCATAGTTAGACGGAAAGCTGACCCTAACCGCCGTTCCCAATAACTTACCTGATGTTAGAGGTAGTTCGTTATCCCATAGAGATTGATGACGTTTTTGTGCTTTAGAATGTCAAAACTGACAGCCTCCGTTGCGTAGCGGTAGTGAACGCGGCCGCTACGCAGGAGGCGCGGGTTCGATCCCCGCTCAGTGAAAATATTTGTGTTCATGAAATATGGGTATTTGCATTGGTATGGTCGTGCCTCGGAGAGCACGTTAAGCCGTCGGTCCCGGTTGCCATAAGAACATCTATGGCAGTCGTTACGGGTAGTTGGAGCCCTAAAAAAATCCAAAAACAACGGTCTAGCTGCAAAGCTTCGATATCGCCTAATGTTATCATTGGGCTGTGGAGGTCAGATGGCAATCGCTTCACGAAAAAATATCGAGGTCTAGCCAAATCTGTAGTTAAGACTGGTAAAGCGGAACCCAGACTCCGAGTTGAAAAAGCTTCGGATGCGACTGGGAATTAACGCTAGGATGAGAGTGAGAGAGAATGTCAAAAACTGGCAGTAGATACGCTATAGGGAACGGTCGTAAGAGTTCGGAAAAGAATCAGAGAATGAGGATGAAGTCAGTCAAGCACACAACCCACCTGATGCAAAGTGGTTACCGTGGCCAATGGACCAGGGGCGTCACACTCGTGCTGCAGACCCTGTAAGAACCTACAGTTTTATATTGGAAACATAAATAGGCATAATATGTTTGATAAATAAATCCGGCCAAGTGCGAGTCGGACTCGCCCATAAAGGGTTCCGTAGCAAAGGCGAAAATTGCGGTTTTACGTATTAAAAAAAAACTACTTACTGGATCTCGTTCAAACCAATTTTGGTGGAAGTTTGCATGGCAATGTATATCATATATTTTTTTAGATTTATCATTCTCTTATTTTGGAAGTGTCTCTCGCGCAAACTATTCAGTTTAGAAAAAAATAATGTTAGAAATCTCAAAAGCATTTTTGAATACCTATCTATAGATGGGTATGGGTTCACACGTATGGGTTTGATGAAAATTTTTATTTGAGTTTCAGTTCTAAGTATGGGGACCCCCAAAATTTAATGCTTTTTTTCTATTTTTGTGTAAAATTCTTAATGCGGTGCGGTAAATATTATGTTAAAAACATAGGTCAAATATCACTTTTATCTACAAACTATTTTGATAGTGATTGACCCTGTTCATGTTATTTTTAGTTGTCTGTGGTTTTATCTTGACAGGGATGGACTTGTGTTCCCAAGAAATAAGTTTCGATTCAAAGTATTGTAGAATTTGTCTATGCCCAAGTGACACGTCCCACCACCTCAAATTAGACTGTTTTCGGATTTGTTTTTCAACTTAGTCATAAAGTGACTGAACGCGCGAGCAAGCGGACGTCTTGTTCTATACAATTATGTTAGCGCTAGTCCACACACAGGGGTACTCGGATTTATCACGCAAACAAGCGCAAGGTTTCGTAGTTCACGAAACAATCGACGTCTTTACCTACAGATATGAAGTGAATGTAATGGCGAGCAAATAAGAGGTTTAGGTGTCAAAAATTCCTACCATCGATGTCGACTGAAGGCTCTCCTAGTAAAAAATTGTCTCTCAAATCTCGATCTGTCAAAACCAATTAAATATCAAAAACGGTATTCTTATTCTCGTTTACCCGGCTGTTACCGAAATAATTATTGCAATAAATTTATCGTCTAAATTACTGTAGGTATGAAGTTTACAGTGGGGTGAGCACGAACAACTGTCGTATTCGTATCGTGAACGTAACGATAGCACGGAGCATTGCGATTGGCAGGCTTCAGGCAGGCGGCCAATCGCAATGCTCCGTGCTATCGTTATGTTCACGATACGAATACGATAGTTGTTCGTGCTCACCCCACAGATAAAAATATGTCAATAAATTAAGATTGTTTTACATCATACCCATAGCACGAAAAACTATCGCCATCGTAATGTTAACGAGAGCACGAAGTATTGCGATTGGCAGGCTTCACACGCACACACGCTCACAGTAGGCAGGCGGCCAATAGCAATGCTCCGTGCTTTCGTTACGTTTACGATACGAATTCGATAGTTGTTTGTGCTCAGGATAAGCGAATGCCTAACCTATACCCTTTACGTCAAATTCTATTAGTATAATGGCGATGATTCGTCGTTCTTTCTTATGTAAACGCTGAAAATAAGGTTTCGTTTACACTAAAATATTAAGAACTAGCTGACCCGGCGAACTTCGTACCGCCATATTTTCCGTACGCGTGGTACTATCATTTTTTTTTATATAGGACACGTCAATTTGACTTCGCCTCGCCTGATGGTAAGCTGAAGGCAAAGTCTCTGAAAAGAGGGTCACCATTACAGACACGTATCATGTTACAATGGTGGCACTCAGCTTGACGGCCTCATCAGATGCTTTTTCACGCCCCGCTTAAAGGATCTTTAAATAAATCAGTGTTTCTCTACAATATTATGCATGTATATACATAACCTTCCTCTTGAATCACTCTATCTATTAAAAAACTGCTTCAAAATCCGTTGCGTAGTTTTGAAGATTTAAGCATAGGTACATAGGGACGGACAGACAGCGACAGCGATTTTGTTTTATAATATGTAGTGAAAGTCCTCTTGTTCTAGCTCTAGCTCTGTGTTCGTTTGGGCGAACTTCACGTGATAAATCGTAGCGTTATTGAAATTATCGCGATTATTATTGGCATTTCACGGTAGTGTTCCGTAACATTAATACAATTTTCAAGAAAGAACATTGATATCGTGCGTGATAAATTACTTAATATATTTTTATTATGAGCATTGGTTCTGTTTACACTGAGATCGTAATCGTTTTTGACATTTCGTAGATTAAGAGTAGAGACTGAACTTTGAAAATAGGGCTTCTGGTAACGTATCCAACAGGTTGGCGGCATTGACCCATCGGATGGCAATGCCAATCCTTTGCGCAAAAAAGAGACCAACCACTTGGTCACGCGAAGCTAAAAAAATATATTTTTATAACAAGTACTATTCAATTCAATTCAATTCCTTATTTTCAAAATAGTGCAACACTATTACAGCTTTTTGACGTCAAATTCTCCTTAAAACTAAGTTTACCACCGCTTCCTAGGCGCTAATGAAGAAGAATCGGCGCAACAAACTCCACTGCGGCATTTTTAGGACGTCAGTTCACAAAATATGGTTTCTTAGGACTAAATATGAAAGTATGTACAGTCAGAGCTCATAAGTGCATTAGCACAACAAGGCTCAAAATGGTGTGGCGTGCGGCCACCGCGCGCCAGCCCGGTTTTGCATTTATAGAATATGTGTGTGTGTGTGTCATTAGATAATAATACAGTAATTTACCAACCCAGTAAATTAACTGATAGCTAAGTGGCTGTAGCAAGATACTATTGATTCACAGTGATTAGAGATATGTGTGGTCCGATTCCAGCTTATAACGATTTTTTATATTTATAACAAAATTTAATTTTAAATATTGATAAAGTAATTTTGCATGAAGTTAGCATTCTTTTTACATTTTATGTTGATCTTTGCTAAAGTTTAACAACTAATAAATTCTACTTAAGAAATATATTTTATTAATAATGAAACACAAAAAGTGTTATTGCAAGATCGTAGGATTCGAACCATCAACCTTTGCATTTCCATAAACCTCATACTAGAGCCACTCGGCCACGGGTTGCTTAAAGAGTAACAACGAAATTATCGATAATATTCCTACGGAAGAACAATTTATGTGTGTGTAAATTGTCTTGAAAGAAAAAGGTCACAAGTAGCGCTAGAATGTTGACGCTATAGTTACGTAGGATTGCTACTGCACTTTTGAGTTCTACTGTACATTTGTCTCGCGTCAAGTAGGTATATAAAAAAGCCATAAATAATATAAAAATAAAAACTATATTTAATTATAATTAAATAATTCACCTAAGATTAGGTATGGTAAAAATAATTTTAAGAGGGGCCTGCACCATGCTCAAGCCAGACATTTTTGTCTTCTATAATATAAATCATTTGTATTATAGTACCTATGCTTTTTATATAGGATGGTCTTTACATAAGTTTTAAATTGGTTTTCAGGCATACCAAGTACCGATTCAGGCAATTTATTATAAAAGCATAATGCCTTCCCCCCTAAAAGAATCACTAACCTTGCTAAGCCGATAGCATGGATATATGTAGCCTACGCCCGCGGCTCCGCCTGCGTGGTTGTCGGTTCACGCGACATTTGCTCATATCTCCAGTTCTACTCAACCAATTGCGATCAAACAAAGATTTTAATTTCCAGACCGTTCAAACAAAAAATCTCATCAATATCTGTTTTGCCCCGTAGACAAGTGGCAATTCGTGGGCCAGCGTGCAGAATGAAATGATGATAGATAAGTTTTAACCATCCATTTGCATCCACTTCACAAGGAATACGCAAAGATTGGAGCCCACACCTCGCCGACATGTGTGACAATAGCTTATTTTGTTCTTTTGGCGTTTGGTCCCAACTCTTAGTCGGAAAAAAATGTGTTTGTAAACATTAATAGAAATAGAAAGGTATAGGTATATTATAAAAGACACGTTAGGATCGCCAGCGCCAGATCATTATTATTGAAATGAATTAAATGTGTAGAAGCCTCGCCAGCCAAGCCAAGGTATAGCTATACCTTTGATAGATCTTAGACAGATTTGATGCAATGATTCAAAGCACACAAAAAGTTAAGGTAATTATTTCAAAATGCATGCTGACTGGCATGAGTTTACTTAATAGGGCGAGGCTTATGTCCAGCAGTGGACTGCAATAGGCTAATAAATTGATAGATACCTAAACACAGATCAAAGTTCACGCGGACCAAGTCGCGGGCACGGCTAGTAAATAGAATAAAACAGTAATAATGAAAAAGAAAACACAAAAATAATAGCTACCTGAGTAGGTATAGGTATATATACAGAAAAACATGAATACTATAAATGTCACAGAAGATGTCGTACCTATTATATTAATACACACTTACATATGAACCAGAAAGGTAAAAATCTTGTTTTTCCACATTTTAAAAGAGAGATAGGTTAGTAGTGGTCCTTGACTAGCTTTTTGAACACAGGCAGGGACTGAGCACGCTTGGCAGTTACAGAGCATTCCACAACCGAGCGGCTTGTACCCAAAAGGATTTGTCGGCAAAATTAGTGAAATGGCTTGGCATTTTCAGTCTTAGATTCTCTGATGATCTTAAAACCTTCGAGTGAGAGTTGTGCAGAAGTCAAAACGCTATTTAAGATAAGAAGGAGTTAGTAGATCAGCATCGAAAAATCAGTATTTTCGAAACCGTTTTTCTTATTAGTTAACTGCATAGAGTAAAGTAATACATGAATACTGATCTGGAATTTACATACCTGGATACTACAGGATATACAGAGTAACTTCTTCTTCCATAAATTAAATAAAAAACGAAAAAATAGTAGAAAAGAGGTTCTACAATATGATTGTATCCAAATAATCTAAAATTTCACATTATATTATGATCTTCTTAGTTTGTAATGTAATGGTCGCCTATAAAGTTATCTATTAAAATTATTGGTTTTACTGATTTTTACGGTTCAAATATGAGCCAATGACCATGAGCATTTGTATAGTCAAAGTCATTCGCGTATGTAATCATCTTAAATAGGATGTTGTACAGTAAGGAGAGAATATGAGCATTCCGGTGAAGGCCGGGTTGTATGGGTTGTATGGGTTTGACACGCATTTGGACGTTCATGACAGTTGTCAACCGTATTTGAATCTCTTGTTATTGTATTCTACAAACGGATTGCGACTTGTCTAGAGTGGCTATAGTTTTGGCGTCCATCTTGAACAACCAGATAAAAATTCCAAAGAAAATATTTTTGAATGCAGTAACATAACCCAAGTACGTACACCAAACTACCCGAAAACATTCTTCTCCTGTTATTTCTATCCATCCTATGGTTGCCTGTAAGAAATTGCCGCAGAGTGATAAGGCCGCCATCTGTACTTACCACATACCTAACTCAGTTCTCTATGTTATATTTTTATAATCTATGGTGTACAATAAAGACGTTTTTACTTACTTACTTACTTATTTTTTTTTATTTTATCGCCAAGGCACAGACCACTTTACAATTATATAATACTAGCTGACCCGGCGAACTTCGTACCGCCATATTTTCTGATCCCGTTCCCGATGCATATCTCTAAAGGAGACGATTTTTTATGTTTGAGCTTTCGGCCACCTACAAATTTTGGAGAACAATAATGAAACGAGTATTGATTTATTTGTAATTTTATCGGGATTACAATGGTACATTGCTTCTTAGCTAGTCTAACCGGAGCATTGATATAAACCAAATCAAAACTGATACTAAAATCAATGTGAAACTGTCATGGCGCCAATCTCAGAAAATTATAATTTTATTATTTAGTATGACATAATAATAGACGTCATTAAAATCATGTCTTATGCAATGTATTGAATAAATAGAAGATGGATAGGGCAATAACCTTCTTTTTCACAAGTGGAAATCCACTCAAATCCGCCGGAGCCAGTGAGGGTGGTTATGTCGGACTTGAACCTACAAAACCCGCATGGCCGTGAATACATTAATATGTGATTTCAAAGTACGGGCATGTGCCGTTTTTCACAGTCTATAATATGTTTTTCGGATGTAGAAAAGCAGGATTATCATTACTAATTGGGCGGTCAGACGGCAGCCGCTGCCATAAAAGGCATATTTCCAAACCGAATAAAAGAAGCAAAATTCCTAAGATGATGATTCATACTTACACCATGAAATGAAAGTAGGTATCCAATGAAATAAAAACAAAGAAAACCATATTATAATAATATTTATTTATTACATAGGTATATAAAACGTTTTTTATTGCTGGTAGGTATGTCGTCCAAAAAGCATACAAATCATAGTAATTATAGTAAATGAGCAAAAAGAAAACTCAATTAATGTAAATAACATACATTCTCCTAGTGCCTTGGTTGTTTACTGATTTGCAGTAATTCATCTGAAAAAGATGGTTGGCGGTACGACTGGTGTATTTATTAGAATTGTTTGACTACATCACTTATAGACACTGTAATACTCCACTCGTCCATATTATTCAATACTAGCCATTGATTTACATAGCAGCTGCCTGTGTAATGTCT
This sequence comes from Eilema depressum, assembly GCA_914767945.1. NCBI lineage: Eukaryota > Metazoa > Arthropoda > Insecta > Lepidoptera > Erebidae > Eilema > Eilema depressum. The sequence goes on from OU612040.1 coordinate 7,571,234, forward strand.
GTACTATATACATAATATTATTTTTTTTACAATGATCATTGAACAACAAGAAAATTCACTCACTAATCAATCACTCAAAATAATCACAAAATAACTGTCAAACAATTTTTGGCACTTTTGGGATTGTATTGCCATTCGAAATAATGAAATCGTAATCGCTAACAATTTTTACCACATGGAATCGATTCCTCAATTGATACTTTAAAATAAAACTATAACATCAGTTTTAAATTAAAATAATCTTCATTATCGGGCTGTGGAGGTCAGATGACTGGAAGAGGTGCACCCCGGACTCGAAGGTTAGGCCACGATAATGATGACGACAACCAAGTAGGTAAAGAGTGCAATGCCCAACCTAACGTTGCATTTTTGTATTCGTAAAGCTTTACCTGAGAGTATTGTAGTTTAGTGTTTACTTCTAGACAGGCATAGTGTAAATCATATGGACTGTTGTGTTATAACATCATTGAAATAAAAATATTTAAACGGATTCTATTACAGCCTATTACGTGGGACTGGTGAAATGTGGGTGTTAATTCACTCTGCCTAATTCTCCGGAGATAAATCAGTATAATGATGATGACAGTATGTAATGAAATAACTGAAAACGAATCTTCATAGAATGCGTTGTAGATAGTTTTATTTCAATTACACATTGAAATAAAACTATCTACAACGCATTCTATGAAGATTCGTTTAAAGCAAAATACTTTTATTAGCAAAAACTTTCAATAATGTCATATGGAATGAGAATTGTAAGATTGAAGATTTGAAGAAAAAACCTATATGTGCCTGAAGTTTCATCGAATACAATTGCATTCTTAATCGATTTGAGTCTATGGTAAAGAAGATGTCTGGCAACATTTTAACATCTTGTCATGTGAAATCATAAATTTATAAGAGAACAGATGGGTTATACCTACAGAATTAACGTGTATTACCTACGTTCCCGACCCGACTACTGCAAAATCACGAATCTCTAGAATGTATTGTTTTATTAGAGTAAACGACCACGGCTATTCTTGATATTTTCTTGCTTAATACTTCTTAGAGCGTGATTTGCAGTAGTCGGATTTTAGTTTGAAACTTGATTTTTATTTGTATTATTTTGGTGCAAGCAACACCTAATAATGTATACATGTTTTAATGTGCTAATTGAGCCCTTTAATTTCATACCAAACACGGTCTATATATCTCAAGTTTTTTTTCATTATAGTCAGAGTTTCAGAGAGTCATTCACACACACGTCATATTGCCTATAACCAGCGGATGATCAAGACGTTTCTAACAATACCAAAATTGCGCAGTTCTAATACGGAAAAACAGAAGACATTACAATTTTGTCAATTCTTATTTCTTCAAAAGAGTACATTTTTGTAAAGAAGAATAGTTTCGTCGTCAAATCTTTTATTGGAGTACATCACTATTATGCTTGTAGTAGTATGTTCTAGAAAAATTCAGCAATGGCTGTCGCAAATCATTCATAATGTTGGCGCAAATCATTCATAAATGTTGGCACCGTTGGCACGCTGTCAAATTCTCATACTCATTTTCCCAAGTGAGCAATAACTTAAATTTTTTGTCTCTTTTTAGCAGACACAACTGTATATTGGAAAAAAAGAGACAAAGTGATATAATCAAGGTTCAATTCATGTTTGCCTCATATTTGTATAACTAGAATTTCTATATGTTGAACAGGGCCCCCCTGTGTGTGAAATATTAAGAATTTTCACAAATACAATAAATGAAAAAAACACTCTTTAATAAGTTATCGTGAATCGGTTAGAATTTGGAACATTCTTCGTCCAATTATGATAATAAATGGATTCGTATTTTGTGCACATTGTACAATGACTGTTCATGCCCTATTCTCTGTTGTCTCTCTCTTCTCTCACTCTCGCTTTAATGTTTTACATAAGAAACAAAAACTTAAAAGTCGTTGTATTGATGGGCCGAAAATAAATCATCTCCTTTATCAGTGATTCTCTTTAATATTTTGCATGTATTATACATAAACATTCCTCTTGAATTACTCTATCTATTAAAAAAACCGCTTCAAAATCCGTTGCGTAGTTTTGAAGATTTAAGCATACATAGGGATGGACAGACAGCGACAGTGACTTTGTTTTATAATATGTAGTGATGACGAGCGGTTGCCCGCGACTCCGTCCCGTGGATGTCGGTTATCGCAACCAAACATAGCCTATGTCCTTTCCCAAGGTCTAATATAGGTTTGTACTAAATTTTATCAAAATCGGTTCTGTGGTTTGAGCCTGAAAGCGTAACAAACAGACAGAGTTACTTTCGCAATTATAATATTAGTGTGGATATAGTACAAGTAGTGTCCTATCATTTGACAAAAAACGAATGACAAATTTTCATTTGGCAAACAACGTTTGACAAAATTATACTTGATAAATGTATCATTTGACAAACTATTGTTTAATAAACTACATACTCATTAGACAAAATATTTATTTGGAAAAAAATCATTATCATAAAACATCATTAATTTACAAATGAGTATACTAGTAATAATAATTGTATACTTAATGGTAATTTCTTAATAAATACCTACCAAAGCAGTATTGTAGTAAGTAGGTATAAATTCATACCAGATATGAGACAATTTTACTAATTGATTATTTTAAAAACATGTTAGTTGACAAACAGACATTTAGTGATAGATTATTGAGAAAGCTGCTCATTCCGACTTGGATAGATTGGGTTAGAAGGCTAATGCGGGAGCGGAGCGGAGCCTTCGTGGTTATTTTTTTTTTATAACCATGCAGAACTTTATTTAGTCAAATGAACATTTTTAAAATTAAATTTTATCAATCGAAATGTTTTCTAAGTAATACATTTGCGAAACGTGTATTATATATGTCAAATGTTTTTTTTAAAGTAATATGTTTGCGAAATGATAAGTTTTTCAAACGTTGTTTGTCAAATGATGTTTTTTCATACGTTTTTTGGTCAAACAACTGTGAACCAGTACAAGTAGATAGATAAATACGTCCCTGTACTATAAAGACATATTTATAAACTGATGTCAGCCACCGGGTTGTTGTTAAGTTTACGCATCGCTCGTTGGTTCACAATGAAGTATATTTACTTTTGTTTGTTAATTTTGGTGGTGGTTCTAGCAACATGTGAAGGGAAAGGTGAGTTCATTTTTAACTAGCTGACCCGGCGAACTTCGTACCGCCATATTTTCGGATCCCGTTCGCGCTGCATATCTCTAAATTTATCAGTGTTTCTCTATAATATTATGCATGTATTATACAAACCTTCCTCTTGAATCACTCAATCTATTGAAAAAAAACCGATTCAAAATCCGTTGCGTAGTTTTGAAGATTTAAGCATACATAATTATGGACGGATAGATAACGACAGCGACTTTGTTTTATAATATGTAGTGATTTTATATTATCATCCTTATAGCGATTTCTTAATTACGCCAAAGTTGGCACTCTAGAGTCAGAGTTTCTCATATTGATTAAGAATGGAAAAATTGTATCCCTAAGGCGGGACTTGCACCCGCAACTAGTCGCTTACATAGGAAATGCTTCTGACAACTGAAGCATTCCAAATTCTCCTATATTCCCGCCTGAGCGATTTGCTTTTTCCATTCTTAATCGATTTGACAAATAAGCATACCTAGACTAGTAACTCGAAAAATGACCATGATAATAATATAAAAAATTCAAAAAACCCCCGACCCAAAAATGTCCTATAAAAAGTAAAATAATAACTATTACCTTATTACATACCCTGAATATTGACCCTTTTATCATTTGTCTCGTCGGGGGACCGCTAAGCACCTTGGTATTGTCCCCGACGACGGTCAGACGGCGCGCGGCGGTCCCCCGATTTTGAATTTAATTTTTTTATTTCATGCTTTTTATAGGTAACCGCTTAACCGATTTCCATAAAACCTGCTGTATCATGATGTATAAATTATGACCTTTCATTTGATACCCAACACGGGTATATTTGAAAATATTAGACTTTGCATTGCCACTTTCACTCCGCATATATTTCAAATGGCTGACGGCTGAACCGATTTTTATGAAGCATAGCTAAGAACACTCTCGACTAAACCATCTTTCAAACAAAAGAAACACAGAATCGAAATCGGTTCAGTCGTTTGGGATCTACGATGCCACAGACAGACTGACACACACACACACCCATACACACGTCAAACTTATAACACCCCTCTTTTTTGTCGGGGGTTAAAAATGAACTGCTAAAGTGAAATATACTAATGACAAATAGTATTAAATTTTACTAGCTGGAATCCTTACAATCTTTTTCTGCAGCTGACTGTACTAATATTTATAAACTTTCGATTGATTACAGATTCCAGGTGTTTGCTGCCGATTGCAGTAGGATATTGCTACGGACACATACAAAAGTAAATAAAATTTGTAATATTTTTTATTTACAACCTCCAGTGGCGGTAGTGAACGTGACTGGGAGCCCCTTGTTTCGCAGACAGAAATTTCATAGAATTTCGTTTCCCAGAAAATGTTTCACATAATATTTGGTACTTATATTTTTATTTCGAATATTAATGTTTCAAAGACAATTTACCAGCATGAAACATATTTCACAGAAAAACAATTTAATGAATTTTTATTTACATTTTTTTGTTTAATAAACTTATCAAACAGTAGAATTATTTTTTAAGGAATATTAAACCACCACCATAATAGAAAATAATTTGGCCTAAGGTTTAATAATTTGGAACACGTCATTATAGTTTACACCCCGACTTAGAGTACCCCGACTTGGATAGGTTAGGTTAGAAGGCTAGGCCTTAGGCTTCGTGGTTATTTTTTTTTAAAACCACCCAGAAATAGGAGCCCCGCGGAGCGGGGCTCCGTCGAATTATCTAAGCGCAAATAAGTTTTATATCTTTTGAGTGGTATGTCAAACGATTTTATATTTGATGTATGTTATGATAATAAAGAATATTTGATTTGTTATTCTATTATATGATTATTCTAACATTAAGCTTTATGTCAAACAAAAATCAATGATTTAAAAATCTTCAAAGTAAGTATTCTGTGTATTGATTATTCTATGAAATGAAAATATGAGAAAAATTTTATGTGAAACGAAATTCTATAAAACAATTAGCTATAAAACAACGCACACCCGATTGAGGAGGTCATATGGCAGTCGCTGCACCTCAAATATGAAGTTAGATCACAGTTAGACTGGCAAACCGACCCCGACTGGGTCGGGAAAAGGTTCAGAGAGTGATGATGATATGAATACTTCTTGACGACCTGACGAAGGTGGCTGCGACAGTCTGGACACGGAAGGCGGAGGATCGGGGGCAATGGCGTACATTGGCAGGTGCCTATGGCACTAGTCCCACCACTGATGAGAAAACGAGTAACTATCGACTATTTTCTCGCTCAAGAAACGTACAATAGATATACATTCCGTGTAAACAAAAGAGATGCATATTATTATACAAATAGTAACTTGATCGCTGACTGCTTTTACTAGTTTGTCGTTGAGCGACAAGAACTATGAAAAATAACACTCGTTTAGCGATACTCGCTAAGTCGCTCAGCGATACTTGCTTAGCGATTAAGATACGCCGAGAGAGCAACATGGGGCCTTCAAGTGACTTTCTATTGGCTAAAACGCCAGTGGAATCGCTAATTGTAGTATGAAATTGACATAAATCATTAATATAACTATATTTTTTGTATGAAATTTGAGTCTTTGTAACTCGAAATACATTATTTAACTTATCATTATTACTATAACCACCGCAATGTCCCGAAATCCATTGTTAAAACCTTAAAAATGGTTCGCTTCAGAGCGATTCCATCAATAGAATGTCACTTTGTCTAGGGCCCCAGCGGTCATTTCTCTACAACCTGACTGTACACTTGGCTGCCTTGAGCGAGTGTTGCGAGTAATCGCTCACCTCACTCGCACACTCGCTTATAGCCGAGCTACAGAACTATCGAAACTAGTGTCCTATCATTTGACAAAAAAACGAATGACAAATTTACATTTGACAAACAACGTTTGACAAAATTTCACTTGATAAATGTATCATTTGACAAACTATTGTTTAATAAACTACTCATTAGACAAACTATTTATTTGAAAAAAAAATCATTAAATAAAACATAATTTTACAAATTGATTATTTTAAAAACAGGTTAGTTGACAAACAGTTAGTGATAGATTATTGAGAAAGCTGCTCATTCCGACTTGGATAGATTAGGTTAGAAGGCTAATGCGGGAGCGGAGCGGACTGAAGCTCTCGCATTATGGTACTTTTTTGGCCAGTATAGCGGAAAAATCCAAGCCACAACATAGTTAAGCTAATCCTGGTTTCCGGGAGGCCTCGGATACTACCAGGACTAAGGCAAGGATAATGACAATGGGTACTTTTTCCAGGTACGCGTTTGACTCAAGAGTAGGGGCGTGCAGACAGTTCAGCTATGGAGGGTGTGCAGGAAATGCGAACAATTTCGATACCCTTGCGCAATGCCAGGCGGCATGCTAATTCATCAGACAGGATAGCCAGAGATGGATATTTTACAAATGAGATTTGAATAAACATATTAACGAATGAGAAGTTCTGTGGTGTTTTATTATTAGCTGTCATCATCATCATTATCATCACCTTAGTGAAAATTTTTGAGTCGGTAAAAAGCCCTGTACGAGTCAGTACTCGTACATTGTTTTTTCTATAAGTCCGCGTAAGCATTTCAGATACTATAGCTGGAACATACATATAGTTAGTTCTCAAATTGCCGCACTAGATATCCGATTCTCAGCACACCATGGATTCACCGTGTGCGGTCGCCGGGTCCATAGCGTGATACAGCGAGGAACACCGCGACGGCGACTGGGACTAGCGACCCAGATGTAGGTTTAGGGTGGCTACCTTGTGATGCATCAGCGCTCACCTCCACCGTCAGTAGTGTTCCCCCCCCTACCTATCCAAATTTGGTAAGATCCTATCAATGCCGCTTTTGATATTCGATTTAGTAAAGAGCTTACTGAAGCTCTTGGCAATCCGAGGTCTTTAAGTAAGTTGTACAGGGATTTAGCTGGAATTCCCCTTGCTCCTACTTCTACGGCGTAGAGTTTAACCACGTAGCCGTTTTTGGTTAACTCGTTAGTCAAGTCAAAGTATTTGTTTGCCTTTATAGCGTGGTCTTTAGGTATATTAGTTTCCCACGGTACTGTGAGTTCTACAAGCACTGCACGCCTATGCGATCGTGAATTCGTCAGCATATCATTTAACCTCGTGTATTAAACGGTACAAGCAGACAAGTGCTCGTACATATGGTACGAGCCTTTCTTTACCCATAGGTAGATCCCCTGGATATTCCTTCCACCGGAGCCAGTGGGGGCGATTACGTCGGACTCGAACTGACTAAAACCGCATACCACCGAATATGAGAAATCTCTCACACCCCAGTAGACCCAGGACCATCTTGCCCCCGGATAGGGGGAGGCGCGCATCGCACCGCCTAATATCCGAAACACCGCTTTCCGGTAATCATCTGCGTTAGCTGGTAGGAGAGTTCCCATTATGATCTTTCTAGTCAGTCCCCCACGATGGGTCTTAAGTCTTACCGCCGCTGCCGCGGTTTTTTTCCGCGCGAAATCGGGGACGTCGCTAGCTAATACTGTAATAAAACATTTGAACTTTTCATTTGACTCTTTGAACCATAACACAATCCAATTTAATGGTTTAATATAACATAATCATGTATATATACTATAGCTGTTGCCTGTGGCTTCGCCTGCTTGAGATTTTTATAAGTATTTGTTATTTTAAAACTATTTATTTCTATTTTGTTTAAAAATATAACTAATCCGCTTGAAAACAGTAATTGCACCACTAGTTAAAGCAATAGTTCATTTGTTTAATTAACTAGAAGTACTTTACCAAACGGTATACCTACCCCACGACCCTGACTGCCTGTCTTATCCGCAGTTAAGACTGGTAAAGCGGACCCTAGACTCCGAGGTGAAAGCTTCGGATGCTAATGGGAATTAACGCTAGGATGAAGAAGAATCGAAATCGCGCCTCCTGCGTAGCAATCGAGTTCACTACAGTGACTGTAGTACAGAATCTGTTCAATGGTATAGGCGTGAAAGCGTAACAGAAAGACAGACAGGCAGACAGGCATTTAATTTAAGAATTTATAATATTAGTTAGTATGGATATGGATGACGATACAAACTTTCATCCACCATATCCCCCTTTGACGCCTATTTTAGTGGAAAAAGGTACCCTATGTCCGTTCCTATCTTTCAATCTATCTCTATATCAAAATCGGTTCAGTGGTTTATGTGTGAAAGTGTAACAGACAGACTGACAGCCAGAGTTACTTTCGCATTTATAATATTAGTATGGAAGTATGGATTCTGTTCGATATAATAATACAGTATATACATGTTCGATGTAATAATTTCCATCGAACAGATTCAATCTTTCACACTCAACCGATAACGCGATAAAGCGTCGAACGTATACAGCGTCAGTTCCGTTTCTGTCAATGCATTGTCGGTCGACGTACTGTAATTGGTCACTTCTTTTTGTATTTATAGGATGCACCCAATGTCAAAGTATCCTTTTGCGATCTTGGTCTAACCAAAAGCAATTAATTCGATGGATTTTGGACCTCGTATCACACAACAGGTGGTCTGAGAGCACGTTAAGCCGTCGGTCCTGGTTGCCATAAGAACATCTATGGCTAAAGCCCATGGTTTGAGCCCTAAAAAATTCAAAAACAGCGGTCTAGCTGCAAAACTTCGATATCGCCTAATGTTACCATTGGGTTGTGGAGGGCAGATGGCAATCGCTTCACGGGAAAACATGGAGGTCTAGCCAAATCTGTAGTTAAGACTGGTAAAGCGGACCCCAGACTCCGAGCTGAAAAAGCTTCGGATGCGACTGAGAATTAACGCTAGGATGAAGAGATCACACAATACAACTGCTCCGGAGACGCTGAATGCAGAACCAAACGGTCCGGCGACTCCTTCATCTGCCGCAACATTAAGTCCTGAAATTTCTTACCAGCTCACGTGTTTCCCGCTTCCTACAGTCCCGGGTCCTTTAAGCGGGGCGTAAAAAAGCATCTGATGAGGCCGTCAATCTGAGTACCACCATTGTATGGTACCTGCCTATACCTAATGGTGACCCTTTTTCCCCCGTTACTTTGCCTTCAGCTTACCATCAGGTGAGCTGATGTCTTTTTTATACTACTTAGGTCGCAGATAAGCACACGGCCCTCCTGAGGGTAAGAGGTTACCGTGGCCTATGGGCGAGTGTAACACCAGGGGAGTCACAATCGTGCTGTCGACCCTGTAAGAACAGAGAGATTCTGTGTCGTCAGCGCAAAAGATAAATAGGTCAAAGCTTTTGGTTTTCCCACTGACAACACAAAATTAATCGTGACGTGTAATGTGGCAGGTCTAATTTGACCGAATGGACGCGCCGATGAACGTACGCTCGACGCATTTTCCGTCAGATATGTACCGACCCTAACATTAGTATATAACAAGTAAATACTCTCAGCTGATGTCAGCCATCGTTATTGTTAATTTTACACATTGCTCGCTGGTTCACAATGAAGTTTATTTACTTTTGTTTGTTAATTTTGGTGGTGGTTCTAGCAACAAGTGAAGGGAAAGGTGAGTTTATTTTTCACTTCATTTTATCATACTTATCATCATAGGCGCGTGTTTCCCGGCAGTATAGTATCTGGGCCACCCCATCTCTTCCCATGCGGTGTCGTACAAGGCGACTAAGGGATAGGGCTGTTTTACATCAGACAGATATGTTACCGCCAGTATTCAGTCTCAGATGCATGCATCTCGAGTTAAAAATAGTGCCCGGAATACGGCAATAGGCTCATCCTCTATTAAGTAAGTGGGACCGAATACATTGATTTGTGAAATTTGGGTGTTGTTATCCTAACCCTGGGAATAAATTGTGTGATGATATTATGTATGTATGTTTAGCATCCTGACAGCGATTTCCTAATTGCGACCAAAGTTGACACTCTAGAGTCAGAGTTCCTCATATTGATTGAGAGTGGAAACATTGTATCCCTAAGGCGGGATTTGCACCCGCGACTAGTCAATTATAAGGGGAATGCTCTGACAACTGAAGCATTTCAAATTCTCCTATATTCCCGCCTGAGCGATTTGCTTTTTCCATTCTTAATGGATTTGACAAATAAGCATACCTAGACTAGTAACCCCAGAAATGACCACTTGATAATATTATAATGAACTGCTAAAGTGAAATATTCTTATGACAAATAGTTTAAAAGATATTTGATTTAATAAAAAATCAATTTCTCGCGCCACCAGAAACCGCTCCATACAAAATCGTACTAGCTAGTGACGTCACACGCTAGATGCGCATAGTGCAAATGTATGGAATCCTTACATCGCTGGGGGGAGATATTTTCTGCAGCTGACTGTACTAATAAAACTCTTAGTCTTATATATAAAACTCTTAGTCCTGACTGACTGACTTAGAGACAACGCACAGCCTAAACCGCTGGTCCTAGAGACTTGAAATTTATAGAGAGTGTATGTTTTGATGCGTGGAGGTGTACTAAGAAACGATTTTTCGAAATTCGGTCCCTAAGTGCCTAAAACGTACTTTCTTAAAACTGAAGAACGGGTGAACAGATTTTCATGATCTTTGGTTTTTTGAATGTGGCTTTGTCGCCGAATAGCAATTATCACAATTCCAATGTGGCAAATTTACGAAATAATGTACCTAATATTAAAGAAAATACGAAATATTATGGCGCTAATATCGCTAGCAAATTTGTTACCATGACAACGGGTACTAAAGTGATGGTGTCAACGCTAGGTCACATTTTGATCTGTCAAATGATAATATTCCTTCATAAAACGTCACTCTCTGTCACGTATAATTACAAAGAATGTGAAAATAGTACATTATGGTACAAGTGAGCAACGTCGCCATTGAGACCCGAGCCGCCAGGCGAGGGTCTTAAGACAGCCGAGGACGGTAATCATCATGCTCACACGTGCCATACGACGTTTTACAACACACTTGCGAATAAAATAATACTACAAATACTAAATAAACAATACTACAAATTAATTCGTTTTCCTATGCGCGCGCATTTAACAATGGCGGTCGACCATATTTAAAAAAAAATGAGGTTTGAACTTAACTTTTTTTTACTCTGTTTTTTTTTCTGTACTTAGAGAAAAAAAAAAGTTAAATTTGAGCAAAAATTTTGTTTATTACACAAGTATTTCAAGTTGAAATTATTTATTTAAATACGAAAATGCATCAAATGATCATACAATAGGCGTATTAATTTATTCGTACTATTAAACACGTTATTTTTTGTACCAAAACTTTTTTAAGAACATAGACAATTATAGACACTTCCTATAAAATTTAAAAAAGAATCAATAACTCACTTTTGTGAATAATAGTAATGAAAAAGTCACAGTTTTATAATAGGTGTCATTCCGTGCTTAATTGCGGTAAAATAATATCACTGTTATGAGCAGGTGTGTTGTAAATATTAATTTATGTACTATGTAAGAGTTATGTACTGCGGTTTCTTTATTTAATTGATTGGAAATAGAAAAGAAGTTTTTGAGACTGGCTCACTTCGATGGAGTATCCAATCTTATGGTAAAATTAGCTTGCCGTCCGCAGCTTCGCCTGCGTGGTTGTCGGCTTCCGCCACCAAAAGTATATGAGCTTTTAGTTAGAAAATAACCTATTATTTCTATAAACTGGTCCTACGAGGCAAAATGATTCGAAAGAATGATGTAATTCGAGGTGCCTCTTAGATTTATAATTGTCATTTTAGTGTTTAGAATCTTTCTTCAGTGCCTTAGATGCAACGGAATTTAGCTATGCATGCATGAATTCTTTGTTTCTTTTTTTTTTTGAAAGGCAAAGAGAATTTTATTATTACTAGCTGATGCCCGTGGCCTGCCCTGCGTGAAATTTTGCTCCTATTCCCGTGACTCCTTTTTTAATTACAAACTTTTTGAATTGAAACTTTTTTTATCTATCTATACTATTATATAATACTGGGTGGCGCAAAAGTAAAGACCCTATTTGGTTCGGCTATAACATTTTTTCTAAATTAGAAAACTAGATTTAGGTTTTTTTAAATGTATATTTGTACCATTAAATTTCGTACCATTAGGATTTAAAGATGATGTCTTTTAAATGGTGACCTCCAGAGTTGATACACATTTGAGCCCTATTTATGACATTTTGCATAACTTGCCGTAACACTTCCTGCGATATGTTCGTTATTTCTTGACGAATGTTTTCTTTTAGAGCTGCGAGAGTCTGTGGCTTGTTCACATACACCCGAGATTTCAAAAAACCCCAAAGAAAGAAGTCTGGACTGGTCAGATCGGGTGATCTTGCAGGCCAAGGCAAATCGCCAAAACGAGAGATAACTCGGCCTGGAAAAGCGTCCCTCACTAAGTCCATAGTGTCGCGCGCTGTGTGTGCCGTAGCGCCGTCTTGTTGAAACCAGATGTGCTCCAGCCCCAATTCGTCCAAACTGGGTATCAAAAACTCACGTAACATGGTTCTGTAGCGTTCTCCAGTGACAGTTATCGCATTGCCTCCAGCGTCTTCGAAAAAATAGGGTCCGATCACTCTGTCAACACAGATGCCACACCATACAGTAACTTTTAGTGGGTGTAGAGGTGTTTCTTGAATAATGCGCGGATTATCAGTGCCCCAGAACCGAGTATTCTGCTTATTGACATGCCCTGAGAGATGGAAATGCGCTTCGTCACTCATAACCAATTTTGAAGGAAAATCATCCTCTTCAAGGTTGAGGTTTATGACGCGCTGGCAGTAATCTAGACGAGCTCGGTGGTCAGCAGGCAGCAGCTGATGAGTCATTTGAGTTTTATACGGGAACATCTTTAAGTCTTCACCAAAATACGCTGCAGGGTCCGTCTGGAAATGCCCAATTGCGTGGCACGTCGCCTCGTTGATGTTTCTGGACACTCTTCCACATCTTCGCGCACAGCATCGATATTTTCAGCTGAACGGCCTGTTCTTGGTCTCCCAGACTTAGGTCTATCCCTCAGAATACAGAACAAACCAGAAACCGCAAGCGCGCTCAAAAGTGAAGACACACAAATCAAGACAAATTGGCTTGATTTGAATATTGTCACTCGCATTCACTCGTATGCACGTAGCGCGTCAGACGTATTACATCAGTGTCAATTTTAATTTTAAAATGTCGGTTTTAGTTGTTCCTTCATGTAAAAATACATCTAGGATTACAAAAAAACAGGATGGGATCACATTTCATCTGTAAGTAGCGTATACAAATGCATAGTTATTTAATTATTGAATTTAATTGTGATTGATTTAGACGAAGACGCTGCCATCTTGTGTGTTGCCATGTCAATTGAAAATTTTACCCACCTATTTTTATGAAATTTAAACTGATATATACTTAGATAGGTCTCTTTATTGTACAATACGGTTCAAATCAAACTAAATGGCTCGGTAGTACGTACGAGTGCCATGCGCAGGTAGGTACAAAAATATTCTGTTCACTTTACTCGTCCAAGCATTATTCCTTGTTGCATTGCAAACAAGTCGGTAAATGATATTATTATAAAAATCTTTTCATTACCTACTTTCACTGTATGTAGGATGTAGGTATGGTACCTACTTAATTTGTTCGAAAAGAAATCTTGCAACTCGATTTTGAAGCAGATATCCTCAACCGATTTTGATGAAATTTTGTATACATGTTAGTTTAGGGGATAATGCATTAATATGGTACCATGGAGCTGGTCTGATGATGGCCTTAAGAAATACTAAACTAAACAAGAAAAACCTATCGAGTTTGAGCTCATTTGTTTTGTCTTAGCTAATTCTCTGGTATTCTTAGTATACAGGATCTGTAGATGGTGTCTGAAGATGACCATAGGAGTTTTGTCTTCAGTAATTGAAGAAATACCATTTATTGTACCAACAGCGACAATTTACTGGCTGTCCGGCTTGTAGGGCTGTATACCCTACATAGCCCCTTCTCTGCTTGTGGAAGGACAATAACAAACTTAACATAATAAATAGCAAACAACAATTTCAACAATCATTGCGTGTAGGTACATACTGCATATGCTGCGAGTCTCGCAGGCGCGTGCATCGTTACGCACAAACTTCGGAATCGTCATTCATTTTGAATCGATAATATATGTAGGTACACCACAGACATCATTAAACACGCTATTATGTGGGTACCTATATACAATTGGTGGTTTTATCGCACAGTAGCAATATTATGTATAATGTAGGTAGGTACTTTTTTTTTCTATAAAATGTTTCTAATTTTAGTTTCCCTACCGATGCATGAAGAGAAAAGTTGAAATGGATGAAATAGGAGATATAAGTATGTACCTATATTGTCAACATGTACCAGAGTAGTAGTTAAGTATTATTTACGCCGCATTGGAGTGACACTGCGTCTATAGACTTTGTATATCATTATACCATTAAAAAAATACTTACCTTATTACCGTGTTTCATTAATATAGGTATTTAAACTTTCATGGTCGTTCACATTATTATTAGAACTATCGGGATATTTACTTGGTGCTTGCAACAGCGCCGAAATACATGGTAAATATCCCGATAGTTCTAATAATAACGTGTTTCATTAAATTTATATATTATATTTAATAGCTTTAACTTACACTGATCACCTCTCTGTATAATACAGATATTAAATATCTTGTGTTACATCTCTTATCTAGTGTTTTATGACTACCCTAAAGTTGGGAACCGCACCTTAGCCTAGTAACATTACGCGAGCGGGAAGTTTCACTATAGAGCGAGACAGAGTATCGTTTTTGGACACAGTGCGGGATATGCAGCTATTAGCGAATGCGGCTTCTGGTTTGTTCTGTATTCTGAGGTCTATCCAATGTTGAGCCAGTTGCTTCAAGGCGTGTGGCAAAGCGTCGAATTGTGCGACCAATCGGTGCCGGACGGTGGGGAAATCGTCGACGAAATTCACGTTGTGTTCTTATCACTGATGAATTATTCCGTAAGAACATTGACACAATTATTCCACGTTCTTGGGGAGTAAAACGGTCCATGTTTATTTTCAGTGTATTTTACATTTGTTCACTACACAATTTTCAACAACAGAATGACAGAAAATGTCATATAAAAAAAATAAAGGTATTTTCTTTAGTGCCAGTACTTTTGCGCCACCCAGTACTATTATAAAATTGTAAAGTGGTCGTGTCTGTACATTGGAGATATTTAAAAAAAAATACTTGGGTTATGTTATATTAACGACTAGCTGTTGCCCGCGGCTCCGCCCGCGTGGATGTCGTTTATCGCGTGGTGGTGCTGAAAGTTGAGCGTTGAACGCTGATTAGACATTGTACTCGCCTCTCTATTCGACTCGAGGAGGTAGGTACACGACGGTTTATCCGTCCCAATCGAGCAGTTCGACTGGGGAAGTATCTCCGGCCTACTGAAGGCCGCGGCTTAATAACCTCGTGTTGTGTTTCCGACGGTGAGTAGGGTAGCCAAAGCTCACTGGAGAGGAACCAAAGCTTTTGTCCGACTTATCTTTCTCTAAGTACTTACAGGGTAGGCAGCACGAGTGTGCCTCCCCTGGTGTTGCACTCACCAATAGGCCACGGTAACCACTTACCATCAGGTGGGCTGTGTGCTTGTCTGCCACCTAAGTGGTATAAAAAAACTTTCTACCTGCATATCTTCTCGACTCTCTACTCCCCATACCTTTGCCTTTCCCCCACCCTCTCCCCTACTCTTTCCCCTTCCCGTTGTATCTCTTGTCTACTCCACTATATCCTTCACCACGCTCTAATCCAGGGATGGCGAACCAATGGCACGCCACGCGGCACAATTTTTTGGGCACGCCAGCAGTGCCACCACAAAGTAGGTATTTAGATGCGCCCGTGCTATATACCTTAGGCGCTAGAAAATTAAAGAACAGATGGACATTTCTTCAGAAAGCAAAATATAATTAGAGGTGGACTATCATCATCATCCTCCTGCACTTAATATTCCCCCAACGATAGTCACAAAAGAGGGTTCTTCATCCCTGCTCTTAGTTCTTACAGGGTAGGCAGCATAAGTGTGACTCCCTTGGTGTTGCACTCACCCATAGGCTACGGTAACCACTTACCATCAGGAGGGCCGTGTGCTTGTTTGCGACCTCATTACTACAGTACGACTCACGACTATAGTATAGGGTACTTCAAGAAGGGCGAGTGTGACGCCCCTGGTGTTGCATACGTTCATAGGACACAGTAACCACTTTCCATCAGGTGGGCCGTGTGCTCCCCGTAACTTTGCCCTTCCCCCACCCTCTCCCCTACTCCTTCGCTTCCCCGTTGTATCTCTTGTCTACTCCACTATAATATCCTTCACCACACCACGCTCTAAGTAATTTTGTCTTTATGTGGAAAACGATTTTTAACTGATCTTAAGACAGTCGGGACATCTATTTCATACAACCTGACAAATTAGAAATTGAAAAATTCAAACTGAATAAAATATGCTTATATACGTCCAGTTGGAACGAAACCATAGTAAGTTCAAAACCGCGTTAACGCCATCTAGTTACGGATGTGGAACTAAATCATCGCCAAAAAAAATAAGTTTATGATTAAAAAAACGCATTTGTTTACACAACTATAAATGTAAATTCAAGTCTATTTATTTACATACTTGCTAGGATGTAATAAGATATAAAATTTCATCCATAAGAATAAAAAAGCGCCATCTATATTCCCGTTCATATTCCGTATAATATCAATATTGTTCACAACTCCGGTTCTACTCAACCGAATGCGATCAAACAAACGTAAGATTTTAAGTCTGACCAAGTCCTTTCTAACAAAAAAAACCGCATCAAAATCCGTTCAGTAGTTTTTGCGTCCATCGCGGACAAACAGACAAACAGACAAACAGACAAACAGACAGGAAATTCAAAAAAAATATTTTCGTGTTCAGTATCGTTAACATAACATAACCCAATTATTTTTTTTTAAATATCTCCAATGTACAGACACGACCACTTTACAATTATATAATCTTAATATATATAAATCTCGTGTCACAATGTTTGTCCTCAATGGACTCCTAAACCACTTAACCGATTATAATAAAATTCGCACACCATGTACAGTTCGATCCAACTTGAGAGATAGGATAGTTTAAATCTCAAATTATAGTCGCAATTTTAATTTATCGCGATAACCAACATCCACGCGGGCGGAGCCGCGGGCAAAGGCTAGTAGTATATAGATACTGAACACGAAAATATTTTTTTTGAATTTCCTGTCTGTTTGTCTGTTTGTCCGCGATGGACGCAAAAACTACTGGACGGATTTTGATGCGGTTTTTTTTGTTAGTAAGGGCTTACTCAGACTTAAAATCTTACGTTTGTTTGATCGCAATCGGTTGAGTAGAACCGGAGTTGTGAACAATATTGATATTATACGGAATATGAGCGGAAATATAGATGGCGCTTTTTTATTTTTATGGATGAAATTTTATATCTTATTACATCCGAGCAAGTATGTAAATAAATAGACTTTAATTCACATTTATAATTGTGTAAACAAATGCGATTTTAATCATTAAATTATTATTTTTTTGTCAATGAATTTATTTTCATATGCGTAACTAGATGGCGTTAACGCGGTTTTGAACTTACTATGGTTTCGTTCCAACTGGACGTATATAAGCATTTTTTTTATTTAGTTTTCCTTTCAATTTCTAATTTGTCAGGTATGGAATAGATGTCGGTACTGTCTTAAGATCAGTTAGAAAATCGTTTTCCACACAAAGACACATTAGGTACTTAGAGCGTGGTGAAGGATATAGTGGAGTAGACAAGAGATACAACGGGGAAGCGAAGGAGTAGGGGAGAGGGTGGGGGAAGAGGGTTTTTTAATACCACTTAGGTGGCAGACAAGCACACGGCCCACCTGATGGAAAGTGGTTACTGTGTCCTATGAACGTATGCAACACCAGGGGCGTCACACTCGCCCTTCTTGAAGTATCTAACCCATACTATAGTCGTGAGTCGTACTGTAGTAATGAGGTCGCAAACAAGCACGCGGCCCTCCTGATGATAAGTGGTTACCGTGGCCTATGGGTGAGTGCAACACCAAGGGAGTCTCACTTGTGCTGCCTACCCTGTAAGAACTAAGAGCATGTATGGTGAACCTTTTTTGTGGCTATCGTATAGCACGGGCGCATCTAAATACCTACTTTGTGGTGGTACTGCTGGCGTGCCCAAAAAAATGTGCCACGTGCCACCTTTGGCACGCGTGCTATTGGTTCGCCATTCCTGGATTAGAGCTTGGTGAGGGATATAGTGGAGTAGACAAGAGATACAACGGGGAAGGGGAAGGAGTAGGGGAGAGGGTGGGGGAAGGGCAAAGGTATGGGGAGTAGAGAGTCGAGTAAATAATGCAGATAGAAGGTTTTTTTTATACCACTTAGGTGGTAGACAAGCACACGGCCCACCTGATGGTGAGTGGTTACCGTGGCCTATGGGTGAGTGCAACACCAGGGGAGTCACACTCGTGCTGCCTACCCTGTAAGAAATTAGAAAATCTGTACCGTCAGCGCAAAAGATAAGTCGGACAAAGCCTTTTGGTTTTCCCACTGACAGCACAAAGCACAAGCTACTCTCCAGTGAGCTTTGGCTACCCTACTCGCCGTCGGAAACACAACACGAGGTTATTAAGCCGCGGCCTTCTGTAGGCCGGAGATACTTCCCCAGTCCGACTGCTCCATTGGTACGAATATACCGAGTATATGGCGAGTACAATGTCTAATCAGCGTTCAACGCTCAACTTTCAGCACTATTTACAACACCACGCGATAAACGACATCCACGCGGGCGGAGCCGCGGGCAACAGCTAGTATTGTATAAACTTTCGATTGATTGCAGATGACAGGTGTATACTGCCGATTATAGAGGGTCCTTGCCTCGACGTACCTGCTATGGAAATGTAAATAAAACTTATTACATTTTTTATTTACAGCCTCTCTAGCGGTAGTGAACGTGACTGCTATGCAGGAGGCGCGGGTTCGATAACCGCTCAGTGCAAATATTTGTATACATGAATAATATTGTTTTCATGACTAGAAGAGCACTTTAAATCATCTCGGTTGCCATACGCACATCTATGGCACTCGTTACGGGTAGTTGTAGCCCTAAAAAGTTTAACAACAGGTCTAACTGTAGAACTTCAATATCGCCAATTGGTTGAGGAGGTCAGATAGCAGTAACTTCACGACAAATATCGAAGTTGAGGCGCATCACAGTTAGACTGGAAAACCGACCCCGACTGGGTTAGGGAAAGGTTCAGAGAGTGATGATGATATGAATACTTCTTGACGACCTGACAAAGGCGGCTACGACAGACTGGATACGGAAGGCGGAGGATCGCGGGTAATGGCACACATTGGGAGAGGCCTATGTCCAGCAGTGGACTGCAATAGGCTAATCGATTGATTGATGGTACTTTTTTGACCAAGATAGTGGAAAAATCCAAGCCACATCATATTTAAGCTAATCCTTGGCTCCGGGAGGCCTTGGATACTACCAGGACTAAGGCAAGGATAATGACGATGGGTACTTTTTCCAGGTACGCATTCGACTCAGGAGCAGGGGCGTGCAGACAGTTCGTCTATGGAGGGTGTCAAGGAAATGCGAACAATTTCGATACCCTTGCGGCATGCCAGGCGGCATGCTAATTCATCAGACAGGATAGCCAGAAATGGATATCATACAAATAAGATTTAAATAAATATATTGATGAATGAGAAGTTCTGAGGTGTTTTATTCTTAGCGGTCATCATCATCATTATCATCAACTTAGTGGGAGGTCTTGACCGTCATGTCCTGACGGTATTTTAGCCCCAATTAGTGGGAGGTACCGCCGCCCTACAGAATACTCCGGCTAAATAAACTCGTGTTATGTTCCCGACGGTGAGTAGGGTAGCCAGAGCTCCTCTAGCAGAAGCAGGCCGCGGCGACATCGCGCATTGCGTGCCTTCCCATACCCGGGGGTGAGTTGGGGACTCTGTGAACCCCACACCCGAAAAGGGCCGGATCGAAAGATATGGCCCTGGGTCGGCCGGGGTGCGAGAGACATGTCTACGA
Organism: Eilema depressum; assembly: GCA_914767945.1. Taxonomy (NCBI): domain Eukaryota; kingdom Metazoa; phylum Arthropoda; class Insecta; order Lepidoptera; family Erebidae; genus Eilema; species Eilema depressum. The sequence continues at coordinate 7,591,468 of OU612040.1, forward strand.
CTACCTCACCTCCGGTAACCGAAGGCCCACAGATGGCGTTCGTTTTAGTCGGTTCAAGTCCGACATAACCTCCTCCACCAGCTCCGGCGGAGGGTTATCCGTGGGGATTTTTCGTATGATGAAAAAAGGATAGCCAGGGCTCACTGGAGAGTGTTTGTGCTGTCAGTCAGTGAGAAGATCAAAGGCTTGTCCTGTTTGTCTTCAGCGCTGACGGCACAGAATGTCACTGTTTGCTACAGGATCGGCAGCATGAGTGTGACTCCCCTGGTGTTGTACTCGTCCATACGCCACGGGTTCTCCATGTCCGGGTTCTCCTATAAGGCTTATATGATAAGGGAAATCCCTAGGAATATAAGTTAGGGATCCTAGTCCTAGGGAATATTCTTACTATATAAGACTAGGGGTGTTACTCAGATGACGCGGACCTGGGGTGTGAGTGTGGAGTTGCTCCACAGACCATGGCCCACCTGCTAACGTGCGCTGCATGTCCATCTAAACCGGAGGACCCAATGAGTGCCTCCGAGATTGCGATCCAGGTAGCAGCATACTGGAAAAATAGAATTTGAGAGTAGAAGCACCATCGATTCGACAGAAGAAGAAGAAGGGATGTTACGGAGCATAAACCAGACTGTTTTCTCTGCATACCCCGAAGAAAGAGGTCTGAGGATAATGTATATTTGTAAGTCAACCTGCAAGCCAGTACACCAGCGAGTCGGTACACCTGCGAGTTGGTGCATCTGCAAGCCGGTACAGCTGCAAGCCGGTACATCTATAATCCGGTACACCTGTAAACTGGTACACCTGCAAGCTGGTACACCTGTAAGCCGGTACATCTGCAATCCGGTACACCTGTAAACTAGTACACCTGCAAGCTAGTACATCTGTAAGCCGGTACATCTGCTGATTGACTAGCGAAGCTCTGGCGCGGGCTTGCCTCTCGGGGTTGAGTTATAATGTGGTCGAAGCCCTAGGTTTTAATAAATGTAACAATTAGAGTCTCACAACGTTGTTGTGAATTTACGTTCTATCTATTAGATTATTAATAATCTAAGTTATGTTCTATTGTCTTCATGACGTTCCATTAGTTCGGTACTTTGATAGCCGAGTCATACTACTGAGCGAGGTCTAATTGTGAAAGCTTACATTTCACTTTCTATACTGGGAAAATATTCCATCTGTCTAAATTATAAAGGATAGATTTGTCTGAGATGAAAACATGAATAAACTCAAAAACTACTGGACCTAAAATTAAACCATTTCCCAACTGATTCTATAGCACTTAATTTATTGTTATTTGTTAGTAACGTTTAGCCTGATGCAATGTTTCAGCTACTTATCAGCAGTCATGGTCGTGAGGTTGTTAATTAAACTAATAAACTATTGCTTTAACTAGTGGAGTGATTTCTGTTTTAACGCATTTTATTTTTAAACTTAAGTTTTGAAACCAAATAGAAATAAACAGAGTTTCTAAATAACAAATACTTATAAAAAACCCACGCAGGCGAAGTCACAGGTGACAGCTATCGTGTATTGTACATGATTATGTTATATTATACCATTAAATTGGATTTTATTATGGTTCAAAAAGTCAAATGAAAAGTTCAAATGTCTTATTACAGTATTAACTAGCGACACGCCCGACTACGCACGGAAAAAGTTTTATAACCAGTATATTCGGGAGCACAGACGGGAACCCGAGCCTCGAGAAATCGAGAAGTGAAGTCCCAGCGACGTGGTGGAGGAGAGAAAGCGAAGACTTGGGCGACCAAGCGGGTAGCGGCGATAAGACCCATCATAGCGGACTGACTAGAGAGGTCTTAAGGCCCCGAATCAGATCAGCATCGTAAAATCGGTATTTTCGAAACCGTTTTTCTTATTTAACTATGAAACCTACAGATCTGGAATTCACATTCCTGGATACTACAGGATATACCTACAGAGTAAATTCTCCTTTTCATAAATTAAATAAAAAAGGAGAAAATAGTAGAAAAGAGGCTCTGAACATCACTCTACTCTTTCTCATGAAACCAAATATTTTCTACAATAATGTATCCAAATAATCTAAAATTTCACATATTTATGTTAAATATAAGTGTATTAGCATGACGTGACCTTCTTAGTTTGTAATCGTCGCCTATAAAGTTATCTATTAAAATTGGTTTTACTGATTTTTACGGTTCAAATATGAGCCAACGACCTTGAGCATTTGTATGGTCAAAGTCATTCGCGTATGTAATCACCTTAAGGGGGCCTCTTCTACCAGCTAACGCAGGTGATTACTAGGAAGCGGTGTTCCCCCTATCCGGGGGCAAGATGGTCCTGGGTCTACTGGGGTGTGAGAGATTTCTCACCTTCAGTGGCGTGCGATTTTAGTCAGTTCGAGTCCGACGTAATCGCCCCCACTGGCTCCGGTGGGAGGAATATCCGGGGCATCTACCTATGGGTAGAGAAAGACGTACCTATACGTGTACATTATTTATTTCAATAATAAACAGACAAGAATTGTAAAAAATATAGTTATATACATTTGTATTCAGTGACGTTAATTTCCATGCCCAAAATGTTTTTTAAATACTTTTACAAACATAAAATATCTCCAATGACAGACTTGACTAATTTATAATTTTAAATAAAATAGTATAGATAAGAGTACATAAAAAGTGTCAATCGAATTGATTTGTTCAGGGAAATCAATTCTATTACAAATTGCACCCAATTCGGTTCAGTAATTCTAACAGTATTTATATGTGAGGTGTAACTCAGTAACAGCATTAGAACGCAACAATGAAGTTTCTGAACTGTATAATATTTTTCATCGTGGCGGTCGTCATTGGCTTCAGCTATTGTCAAGGTTTGTGAATTATAATATTTTATTTTATTTTTTTCTGTGAATAGAGTAAGTCGAGTGTAGAGAACGACCGACGACGACGACGAAAAAACTGTAAGTGTGTGGGCTATTGCGATGAACTGATAGACCGATATCATCCGGTTGTCGTTCGATAAACTGCTAGTGGGGGGCCGCCTTTATACGTCAAATCCCATACATTCGTCATTCTATTCCACAATACGCCGGCTAACGAATTACTACTTGTCTAGGGGGGCTGCTCAACAACAGACGAGGCTCTGTTGCTGGTTCTACAAGGCTTGAGAGATCAAACTTTATTTAAAAATAAATACCTGACAGTTAATAAAACTGGAGACTCTTTAGTAGGAGACCAAAAAAAAGATTAAATAATAAAATATACAATAAAGTGAAAAAAAAAACAGATAATTTATGTTAATGTTGAAAAACGTTTATAAAGCAAATGCGTCGGTACCTTAGTGTTTAAGAAGTCGCCTTGCGATCGAGAGGTCCCGGGTTCGAATCCTGGCAACCCACCGACGTGAACCCACTCCTAACACAGGCAATTTAGCTTAGCTGGAGGGGTTAACGGAAATGTAAGTAATTTCGGTTACTAATATTCTTTATATAAATTATACTTATTATTTTTCAGATAATCCAGAAAATTTTGATAATCCAGAATATGCAGATGATGGACTAGATGTATTCGGTAACATAATCAAGGCTGCAAAAAAAGTCGGCAAAGTAGTAATAGCTGGTTAAATCTACTCATCGTTTCATTATCTATTCAAAAAATTGAAGAAGTATTGCTGATGTGCCGTTCAGTATTCAGTATTTATTCATATATGGTGGTTAGTACATTATATTTATAGATCATAAAAGAATAGTAAATCAAAAACATTCAGAAATTATAACACATAAAAATAAAAATTAAATTAAATTATACTAACAATGAATAAAAATTAAATATGTCTGATGTCAGTTTGAACACTTATTTAACTTTTCATCGACGGAAATAATAACACCCTTTTAATAGAAAAGCCTTGAATTTGTCTTGGAATTCTCTTTTGTAGATAAAAGTTTTTAGGCTAGAGGTAGTAGTAGAGTAGCAGTAAAGTAGAGTAGGAGAGAGCTACGAGGAAATCCTTTGTCCTCGTTCGGACATGTAATGCGTAGGGATGAAAACAATGTCGTAAGGAAGGCATTAGCTATGGAAGTGGATGGCTACAAGGGGAGAGGAAGACCTAAGAGAAGGTGGATGAACTGTGTGAATGATGATATGGTTAAGAAGGGAGTGAACGCTGAGATGACTGCAAATAGAGATGAATGGAAAAGGCACACATGTTGCGCCGACCCCAAATAAACTTGGGATAAGGGCAGGAGGATGGATAAGGGAAGACAGCCTCCGTGGCGTAGCGGTAGTGAACGCGGCCGCTACGCAGGAGGCGTGGGTTCGATCCCCGCTCAGTACAAATAGTTGTGTTCATGAAATATGGTATATGCATTGGTCTGGTCCTGCCTCGGAGAGCACGTTAAGCCGTCGGTCCCGGTTGCCATAAGAACATCTATGGCAGTCGTTACGGGTAGTTGGAGCCCTCAAAAATCCAAAAAAAAAAAAAAACAACAGTCTAGCTGCAAAGCTTCGATATCGCCTAATGTTACCATTGGGATGTGGAGGTCAGATGGCAATCGCTTCACAGAAAATATCGAGGTCTAGCCAAATCCGTAGTTAAGACTGGCAAAAGCGGACCCCAGACTCCGAGCTGAAAGCTTCGGATGCGACTGGGAATTAACGCTAAGAGTTAGAAGAGGAGAAGGGCAGGAGGATGATGAGGCAAGAGGTAGTTTGTTGAACATTCTGAAGGAGTTGAACAGCGTACTTTGTGTTACGACGTTAAGGCCAGGGTCAATTTTGCTCTGAAAATCTTTTCTGCGTGTGCTTTCTATAACCTTTCTCTCATCTGCCGATTCATAATCGTGCATGTGCTTAGCAAAATTGCTTAGCAGTACTAAAATGTATAGGCTAGGAACCGTCAGTATGCCTAATCTTGAAACTGGGTCTTACACGACTCGTCCTGTCTAATGCGTACTATGGTTCTTATGGCTCTTTTTAGGGTTTTGTAGCCAAATGGTACAAAACGGAACCCTTATAGATTCGCCATTTCTGTCCGTCCGTCTGTCTGTCTGTCCGTCCGTATGTCACAGCCACTTTTCTCCGAAACTATAAGGCCTATGCTCTTGAAACTTGGTAAGGAGATGTATTGTATTCTGTGAACCGCATTAAGAATTTCACACAAAAATAAAAAAAAAGCATTAAATTTTGGGGGCCCCCATACTTAGAACTGAAACTCAAAATTTTTTTTTTCATCAAACCCATACGTGTGTGGTATTTATAGATAGGTCTTTGAAAATGCTATTGAGGTTTCTAACATATTTTTTTTAAACTGAATAGTTAGCGCGAGAGACACTTCCAAAGCGGAAAAATGTGTCCCCCCCCCCCCCTAACTTCTAAAATAAGAGAATGATAAATCTTAAAAAAATATATGATGTAAATTGCCATGCAAAATACGTCATAAACCGCAATTTTCGCCTTTGCTACTACGGAACCCTTCATGGGCGAGTCCGACTCGCACTTGGCCGATTTTTTTTGTAGATTAAAACGTCTCTGAATGTTATAGTCATAGATAGCTACCTCCTTAAAAAAAACGCTGTATCTAAGACTTGACTCCACCAAAGTATAATATACCATCTTTGAAAGGAAAACAAAAACGATAAAACCCGACTACTGCAAAATCACGCTCTAAAAAGTATTATACAAGAAAATATCTAGGATATCACTTTAAATGTACCTACTATTTTGTTAAATTACTTAAGTGGCATACAAACACGGCTATCCTAGATATTTTCTTGTTTTTTTGAACATGAGGCAGTACAGTTACAAAAAAATCTAATTAGTAGGTACACAAGATGCAATAGGGTCACTAATTGAAGACATAGTGAGTCAAATGAACAAAAAAATAACGTTCCTCCAAGAGAAAAGTTCTTCCATGAGTTGCTGCTAATGAAACTGAATCACTACGGCATTAGAGGCCAAGCAGAGAATATATTAAAGAGTTATTTACAAAATCGAAAAAAGTACGTTGAGATTCAAGCCTTCACAAACGAAATGACAACTCATGGAATGGGTAAGTATGAAGAGTCGCATAGGTCCACACATTGCGTCCGGAAACGGTGCGCACTGTGCGGTTTGAAAGGCACGCACACTCAAGCTGTGGAATGAACTCCCTGCGGTGGTTTTCCCAAGCGACTACAATATGGGGTTCTTCAAGAAGAGCATTAGAAGATTTCTTCAGGGTCGGCAGCGCGAGTGTGACACCCCTGGTGTTGCATACGTCCATAGGCCACGGTAACAGCTTCCCATCAGGTGGGCCGTGTGCTTGTCTGCCAACTAAGTAGTATAAAAAAAGGTCCATAATGTTACAAATAAAAACTGGTGTTCCGCAAGGCTCAATTTTGGGTCCGATTCTCTTATAGAAACCTTCAAAACCTTATTTATATTGAAATATCACACGAGTCTAACCTCGATCAACTTCTCAAAAATCTTGTGTTGGCAGGAGTTAGATAAGTCTGTACATTGCGGGGCCGTTTTTGCTCTGGTGGAACTAGTTCCACCGTTGTAACATGGTACATGTCTATAATGGTGACCCTCTTTTCAGAGACTTTGCCTTCAGCTCTAATTTTTAATTTAATTTCACAGATCTCATCTACTTAAGTGAGATGAGGTTTCGGTTCGAATCCTGAGCATGTTATTGGATAAAAATTGTAGTAGGTAATGGAGTTAAAAAAAATTGAACATTTTCTGTGTAGTGTTTGTGCTGTGCATTCAACACCTACGTAGGAGGCGCGGATTCGATTCCCGCTCGCACTCCCACAAATATTTCTATGTATGAATATCTCTATTTACATTGATCTGGATGTTTGCGTGCCTAGGAGAGCTAATCCGTCGTTCTGGCTGCCATACGAGCCCCTATGGCAGTCGTTACGGGTGATTGAAGCCCTCAAAAGTCCGATTAGTCAAACTAAAGAACTACAAAATCGCTGATTGCTTGTGAACGTCAGATGGCAGTCGCTTCACGGAAAATATCAAAGTTCAGCTACATCACAATAAGATGGAAAGCCGACCCTAACCTAAAATATCGAGGTCTAGCCAAATCTGTAGTTAAGACTGGTAAAGCGGAACCCAGACTCCGAGTTGAAAAAGCTTCGGATGCGACTGGGAATTAACGCTAGGATGAGAGTGAGAGAGAATGTCAAAAACTGGCAGTAGATACGCTATAGGGAACGGTCGTAAGAGTTCGGAAAAGAATCAGAGAATGAGGATGAAGTCAGTCAAGCACACAACCCACCTGATGCAAAGAGGTTACCGTGGCCAATGGACCAGGGGAGTCACACTCGTGCTGCAGACCCTGTAAGAACCTACAGTTTTATATTGGAAACAATTATATATGCATGATTTATCTTTGATAAAAAAAGACATAATATTATGTTAAAAACACAGGTCAAATATCACTTTTATCTACAAACTATTTTGATAGTGATTGACCCTGTTCATGTTATTTTTAGTTGTCTGTGGTTTTATCTTGACAGGGATGGACTTGTGTTCCCAAGAAATAAGTTTCGATTCAAAGTATTGTAGAATTTGTCTATGCCCAAGTGACGCGTCCCACCACCTCAAATTAGACTGTTTTCGGATTTGTTGGTCAACTAGTCATAATGTGACAGGACGCGCAAGCGAGCGGACGTCTTGGTCTATACTATACAATATGTCAGCGGTAGTCCACACACAGAGGTACTCGGATTTATTACGCAACCGGTCGAGCGTAAAGTTCACATGCATGTCGTAGTTCACGAAACAATCGACGTCTTTACCTACAGATATGAAGTGAATGTAATGGCGAGCAAATAAGAGGTTTAGGTGTCAAAAATTCCTACCATCGATGTCGACTGAAGGCTCTCCCATTAAAAAACTGTTCTAAGTTCAGTCTCAATCTGTCAAAACCAAATAAATGTCAAAAACGGTATTCTATTCTCGTTTACCCGGCTGTTACCGAAATAATTATTGCATTAAATTTACCGTCTAAATTACTGTAGGTATGAAGTTTACAGATAAAAATGTGTCAATAAATTAAGATTGTTTTACATCATATCCATAGCACGAAAAACTATCGCCATCGTAACACACACGCTCACAGTAGGCAGGCGCCCAATGAGCAGTTTTCCAGTAGGTATAATAATCAGTTGGTTTTTATATCATCAGGAGATGGCGCTAGCATAGCTTTTGGTAATTTTAATGTACTCTGTGGTTTGTTTGTAGTATTTTTTCATGATATTTGCATATTATAATAGATAAAATATAATAAAACGCTTAATTCTTTTCGTGTCACTGTCTGTATTTTAAAATAATAATATTATATTTAAAATAAATTGTATTAGAAAAAATGACAAATTATTTATGTAAAGTAAATCATTACAAAACCGCAGAACATTTTTTCCATAAATTAGGGAACACTAGATGTGACACCACACTCTTCTTACCAAAAGTGCCGGCTGCGCCATCTAGCGCGTCTTTAGGAACCCTAAAAATACCTACTAGAAAACTGCTCATAGCAATGCTCCGTGCTTTCGTTACGTATACGATACGAATTCGATAGTTTTTTGTGCTCAGCCCACAGATAAACAAATGCTTAACCTATACCTACCCTTTACGTCAAATTTTATTAGTATAAACAGTGACAGAAGATTCTTTCGTTGTTCTATCTAGCTCTGTGTTCGTTTGGGCGAACTTCACGTGATAAATCGTAGCGTTATTGAAATTATCGCGATTATTATTGGCATTTCACGGTAGTGTTCCGTAACATTAATACAATTTTCAAGAAAGAACATTGATATCGTGCGTGATAAATTACTTAATATATTTTTATTATGAGCATTGGTTCTGTTTACACTGAGATCGTAATCGTTTTTGACATTGCGTAGATTAAGAGTAGAGACTGAACTTTGAAAATAGGGCTTCTGGTAACGTATCCAACAGGTTGGCGGCATTGACCCATCGGATGGCAATGCCAATCCTTTGCGCAAAAAAGAGACCAACCACTTGGTCACGCGAAGCTAAAAAAATATATTTTTATAACAAGTACTATTCAATTCAATTCCTTATTTTCAAAATAGTGCAACACTATTACAGCTTTTTGACGTCAAATTCTCCTTAAAACTAAGTTTACCACCGCTTCCTAGGCGCTAATGAAGAAGAATCGGCGCAACAAACTCCACTGCGGCATTTTTAGGACGTCAGTTCACAAAATATGGTTTCTTAGGACTAAATATGAACGTATGTACAGTCAGAGCTCATAAGTGCATTAGCACAACAAGGCTCAAAATGGTGTGGCGTGCGGCCACCGCGCGCCAGCCCGGTTTTGCATTTACATAATATGTGTGTGTGTGTGTCATTAGATAATAATACAGTAATTTACCAACCCAGTAAATTAACTGATAGCTAAGTGGCTGTAGCAAGATACTATTCATTCACAGTGATTAGAGATATGTGTGGTCCGATTCCAGCTTATAAAGATTTTTTATATTTATGACAAAATTTAATTTTAAATATTGATAAAGTAATTTTGCATGAAGTTGGCATTCTTTTTACATTTTATGTTGATCTTTGCTAAAGTTTAACAAATAATAAATTCTACTTAAGAAACATATTTTATTAATAATGAAACACAAAAAGTGTTATTGCAAGATCGTAGGATTCGAACCATCAACCTTTGCATTTCCATAAACCTCATACTAGAACCACTCGGCCACGGGTTGCTTAAAGAGTAACAACGAAATTATCGATAATATTCCTACGGAAGAACAATTTATGTGTGTGTAAATTGTCTTGAAAGAAAAAGGTCACAAGTAGCGCTAGAATGTTGACGCTATAGTTACGTAGGATTGCTACTGCACTTTTGAGTTCTACTGTACATTTGTCTCGCGTCAAGTAGGTATATAAAAAAGCCATAAATAAAATAAAAATAGACATTTTTGTCTTCTTTAATATAAATCATCTGTATTATAGTACCTATGCTTTTTTATATAGGATGGTCTTTACATAAGTTTTAAATTGGTTTTCAGGCATACCAAGTACCGATTCAGGCAATTTATTATAAAGGCGTATGCCTTCCCCCCTAAAAGAATCACTAACCTTGCTAAGCCGATAGCATGGATATATGTAGCCTACGCCCGCGGCTCCGCCTGCGTGGTTGTCGGTTCACGCGACATTTGCTCATAACTCCAGTTCTACTCAACCAATTGCGATCAAACAAAGATTTTAATTTCCAGACCGTTCAAACAAAAAATCTCATCAATATCTGTTTTGCCCCGTAGACAAGTGGCAATTCGTGGGCCAGCGTGCAGAATGAAATGATGATAGATAAGTTTTAACCATCCATTTGCATCCACTTCACAAGGAATACGCAAAGATTGGAGCCCACACCTCGCCGACATGTGTGACAATAGCTTATTTTGTTCTTTTGGCGTTTGGTCCCAACTCTTAGTCGGAAAAAAATGTGTTTGTAAACATTAATAGAAATAGAAAGGTATAGGTATATTATGAAAGACACGTTAGGATCGCCAGCGCCAGATCATTATTATTGAAATGAATTAAATGTGTAGAAGCCTCGCCAGCCAAGCCAAGGTATAGCTATACCTTTGATAGATCTTAGACAGATTTGATGCAATGATTCAAAGCACACAAAAAGTTAAGGTAATTATTTCAAAATGCAGGCTGACTGGCATGAGTTTACTTAATAGGGCGAGGCTTATGTCCAGCAGTGGACTGCAATAGGCTAATAAATTGATAGATACCTAAACACAGATCAAAGTTCACGCGGACGAAGTCGCGGGCACAGCTAGTAAATAGAATAAAACAGTAATAATGAAAAAGAAAACACAAAAATAATAGCTACCTGAGTAGGTATAGGTATATATACAGATAAACATGAATACTATAAATGTCACAGAAGATGTCGTATTATATTAATACCTACACACTTACATATGAACCAGAAAGGTAAAAATCTTGTTTTTCCACATTTTAACAGAGAGATAGGTTAGTAGTGGTCCTTGACTAGCTTTTTGAACACAGGCAGGGACTGAGCACGCTTGGCAGTTACTGGCAGAGCATTCCACAACCGAGCGCCTTGTATCGAAAAGGACTTTTCGGCAAAATTAGTGAAATGGCTTGGCATTTTCAGTCTTAGATTCTCTGATGATCTTAAAACCCTCGAGTGAGTGCTGTGCAGAAGTCAAAACGCTATTTAAGATAAGAAGGAGTTAGTAGATCATCATCGAAAAATCAGTATATTCGAAACCGTTTTTCTTATTAACTATGAAACCTACAGATCTGGAATTCACATACCTGGATACTACAGGATATACAGAGTAACTTCTTCTTTTCATAAATTAAATAAAAAACGAGAAAATAGTAGAAAAGAGGCTCTGAAGATCACTCTACTCTTTCTTATGAAACCAAATATTTTCTACAATATGTATCCAAATAATCTAAAATTTCACATAATATATGATCTTCTTAGTTTGTAATCGTCGCCTATAAAGTTATCTATTAAAATTATTGGTTTTACTGATTTTTACGGTTCAAATATGAGCCAATGACCATGAGCATTTGTATAGTCAAAGTCATTCGCGTATGTAATCACCTTAAATAGAATGTTGTACAGTAAGGAGAGAATGAGCATTCCGGTGAAGGCCAAGTTGTATGGGTTGTATGGGTTTGACACGCATTTGGACGTTCATGACAGTTGTCAACGTATTTGAATCTCTTGTTATTGTATTCTACAAGCGGATTGCGACTTGTCTAGAGTGGCTATAGTTTTGGCGTCCATCTTGAACAACCAGAATCATATAAAAATTCCAAAGAAAATATTTTTGAATTCAGTAACATAACCCAAGTATTTTTTTTTTATTATCGCTAAGGCACAGACCACTTTACAATTATTGTATAATACTAGCTGACCCGGCGAACTTCTTACCGTCATATTTTCTGATCCCGTTCCCGATGCATATCTCTAAATTTATCAGTGTTTCTCTTCAATATTTTGCATGTATTATACATAAACCTTCCTCTTAAATCACTCTATCTTTTTAAAAAAACCGCTTCAAAATCCGTTGCCTAGTTTTGAAGATTTAAGCATACATAGGGATGGACAGACAGCGACAGCGACTTTGTTTTATAATATGTAGTGATGACGAGCGGTTGCCCGCGACTCCGCCCCGTGGATGTCGGTTATCGCAACCAAACATAGCCTATGTCCTTTCCCAAGGTCTAATATAGGTTTGTACTAAATTTTATCAAAATCGGTTCTGTGGTTTGAGCCTGAAAGCGTAACAAACAGACAGAGTTACTTTCGCAATTATAATATTAGTGTGGATATAGTACAAGTGGTGTCCTATCATTTGACAAAAAACGAATGACAAATTTTCATTTGGCAAACAACGTTTGACAAAATTATACTTGATAACTTGATACATAGTTACTCATTTAGACAAAATATTTATTTGGAAAAAAATAATTATCATAAAACATCATTAATTTACAAATGAGTATACTAGTAATTAATTTATGTAAATAATTGTACTTAATGGTAATTTCTTAATATACCAACCAAAGCAGTATTGTAGTAAGTACCTATAAATTCATATCAGATATGAGACAATTTTACAAATTGATTATTTTAAAAACATGTTAGTTGACAAAGAGACATTTAGTGATAGATTATTGAGAAAACTGCTCATTCCGACTTGGATAGATTGGGTTAGAAGGCTAATGCGGGAGCGGAGCGGAGCCTTCGTGGTTATTTTTTTTTATAACCATGCAGAACTTTATTTAGTCAAATGAACATTTTTAAAATTAAATTTTATGAATCGAAATGTTTTCTAAGTAATACATTTGCGAAATGTGTATTATGTATGTGAAATGATTTTTTTTTAAAGTAATATGTTTGCGAAATGAAAGTTTGTCAAATGATTAGTTTTTTTTTTTTTTTTTTTTTTTTATATAGGACACGTCAATTTGACTTTGCCTCGCCTGATGGTAAGCTAAAGGCAAAGTCTCTGAAAAGAGGGTCACCATTACAGACATGTACCATGTTACAATGGTGGCACTCAGCTTTTTCAAACGTTGTTTGTCAAATGATTAGTTTTTCAAACGTTGTTTGTCAAATGATGTTTTGTCATACGTTTTTTGGTCAAACAAGGTTGAACCAGTACAAGTAGATAGATAAATACGTCCCTGTACTATAAACACATATTTATAAACTGATGTCAGCCACCGGGTTGTTGTTAAGTTCGTTGTTGGTACGCATCGCTCGTTGGTTCACAATGAAGTATATTTACTTTTGTTTGTTAATTTTGGTGGTGGTTCTAGCAACATGTGAGGGGAAAGGTGAGTTCATTTTTAACTAGCTGACCCGGCGAACTTCGTACCGCCATATTTTCGGATCCCGTTCGCGCTGCATATCTCTAAATTTATCAGAGTTTCTCTATAATATTATGCATGTGTTATACATATAAACCTTCCTCTTGAATCACTCAATCTATTGAAAAAAAAAACCGATTCAAAATCCGTTGCGTAGTTTTGAAGATTTAAGCATACATAGGGACGGACAGATAACGACAGCGACTTTGTTTTACAATATGTAGTGATTTTATATTATCATCCTTATAGCGATTTCCTAATTAAGCTAAAGTTGGCACTCTAGAGTCAGAGTTTCTCATATTGATTAAGAATGGAAAAATTGTTTCCCTAAGGCGGGACTTGCACCCGCAACCAGTCGCTTACATAGGAAATACTTCTGACAACTGAAGCATTCCAAATTCTCCTATTTTCCCGCCTGAGCGATTTGCTTTTTCCATTCTTAATCGAATTGACAAATAAGCATACCTAGACTAGTAACTCGAAAAATGACCACTTGATAATACCTAATATAAAAAAATCAAAAAACCCCTTACCCAAAAAGATCCTATAAAAAGTAAAATAATAACTATTACCTTATTACATACCCTGAATATTGACCCTTTTGTCATTTGTCTCGTCGGGGGACCGCTAAGCACCTTGGTATTGTCCCCGACGACGGTCAGACGGCGCGCGGCGGTCCCCCGATTTTGATTTTAATTTTTTTATTTCATGCTTTTTATAGGTAACCGCTTAACCGATTTCCATAAAACCTGCTGTATCATGATTTATAAATTATGACCTTTCATTTGATACCCAACACGGGGTTACCTATCTTAATCCCGAATTTTAATATTCCGAATATCATAATCCCGAAAACGTTTGGCCATTTTTTCATAATCCCGTTTTTTCAAATTCCGAAGTTTTATTTGCCATATAATCGCAACCCCGAATTTCATTTGCCCAATTATCCATTTGTACGACGTTTTATAATCTAGACGAACGAGTTCCAGACACACGAAATCTAAATGCACAAAATCCAGATGACCGTAATCCATATGCATGAATGCCCAAATTTTAAAACACAATTTTTTGAAATGCATTTAATTGATAACCAGACAAACAATATCCAGACCAGAAGTCAGAATCATGTCTTGGCATAACTTTTAAAGCATAATAATCAAATGCATGCAAACAAGCAAGCATAATTATGCAATGCATGCAAGGCATGCAGCTAGCATCAGGCATGCAGCATGCAGCAAGCATCAGGAATTTAGCATGCAGCAAGCATCAGGCATGCAACATGCAGCAAGCATCAAGCATTTAGCATGCAGCAAGCATCAGGCATGCAGCATGCATCAGGCATGCAGCATGCATAATGCATGCAGCATGCAGCAAGCATCAGGCATTTACCATGCAGCAAGCATCAGGCATTTAGCATGCAGCAAGCATCAGGCATTTAGCATGCAGCAAACATCAGGCATTTACCATGCAGCAAGTATCAGGCATGCAGCATGCAGCAAGCATCGTTTCTGTCACAGCTCCGGCGCTGCGGGGCTCCAGCGGCCCCACACGAGCTTATCGTCGCAGATGGTTGTAACGCCCACCACCGCGGCCATTGTAACCACCTGCTCCTCAGCTCGTGGGCCGCCTCGCCCCTCCGCGCCTACGCGGGCTTAAATAACACTCTAGGGGTAGGGCAACCAAGACTACGTGAAGTCGGATTTGCGGCAATTCATTTCTTTCACTAACTTTTTTGTGACAATTTTTGACTTTTCAAACCAATAATTTAAGGGTTAAACTGTTAATTTTTCCGTATAAAATTCCGTACAGGGATAAATAAAAAATAAAAAAAAAACCTAACCTATCCGAATCGGATTGCACTGAGTCGGGGTGTTAACGATAATTTTAATCATTTCGACATTGAAATTTCTAAATTAATGTACCTTAATTTCTAAATTACTTACTGTACCTAATAAATGAATCATATAAATTTACTGAATTTTACTATACTTGTATATAGTTTAGCTGGAATACGATTGTATGGAAACCAAATAAAACGATTATGAAAATTTGGAAACAAAAAAAAATATTTTGAGAATCTGGTATAACTATATTTGGATTATGACAATATGGGAAACAAAAAAAAGCTATTTGAAAATTTGGTTTTAGTGCACCTGGTAATTGATTTATCTGGGAAATGAAAAACGGAATTATAGAAAGTTGTCATTCATTACATCTGTCTTTTAAAAGTTCTACCAACCGTTTTCGGGGTTTTAAGATTCGGGTAACAGAAATTCGATATTTCAATAGGTTACCCCAACACGTATATTTGAAAATATTAGACTTTGCATTGCCACTTTCACTCCGCATATATTTCAAATGGCTGACGGCTGAACCGATTTTTATGAAGCATAGCTAAGAACATTCTCGACTAAACCATCTTTCAAACAAAAGAAACACAGAATCGAAATCGGTTCAGTCGTTTGGGATCTACGATGCCACAGACAGACTGACACACACACACACACACCCATTCACACGTCAAACTTATAACACCCCTCTTTTTTGTCGGGGGTTAAAAATGAACTGCTAAAGTGAAATATACTAATGACAAATAGTACTTATAAAATTTTACTAGCTGGAATCGTTACAATCTCTTTCTGCAGCTGACTGTACTAATATTTATAAACTTTCGATTGATTACAGATTCCAGGTGTTTGCTGCCGATTGCAGTAGGATATTGCTACGGACACATACAAAAGTAAATAAAATTTGTAATATTTTTTATTTACAACCTCCAGTGGCGGTAGTGAACGTGACTGGGAGCCCCTTGTTCCGCAGACAGAAATTTCATAGAATTTCGTTTCCCAGAAAATGTTTCACATAATATTTGGTACTTATATTTTTTATTTCGAATATTATTGTTTCAAAGACAATTTACCAGAATGAAACATATTTCACAGAAAAACAATTTAATGAATTTTTATTTACATTTTTTTGTTTAATAAACTTATCAAACAGTAGAATTATTTTTTAAGGAATATTAAACCACCACCATAATAAAAAATAATTTGGCCTAAGGTTTAATAATTTGGAACACGTCATTATAGTTTACACCCCGACTTAGAGTACCCCGACTTGGATAGGTTAGGTTAGAAGGCTAGGCCTTAGGCTTCGTGGTTATTTTTTTTTAAAACCACCCAGAAATAGGAGCCCCGCGGAGCGGGGCTCCGTTGAATTATCTAAGCGCAAATAAGTTTTATATCTTTTGAGTGGTATGTCAAACGATTTTATATTTGATGTATGTTATGATAATAAAGAATATTTGATTTGTTATTCTATTATATTATGATTATTCTAACATTAAACTTTATGTCAAACAAAAATCAATGATTTAAAAATCTTCAAACTAAGTATTCTGTGTATTGATTATTCTATGAAATGAAAATATGAGAAAAATTTTATGTGAAACGAAATTCTATAAAACAATTAGCTATAAAACAACGCACACCCGATTGAGGAGGTCATATGGCAGTCGCTGCACCTCAAATATGAAGTTAGATCACAGTTAGACTGGCAAACCGATCCCGACTGGGTCGGGAAAAGGTTCAGAGAGTGATGATGATATGAATACTTCTTGACGACCTGACGAAGGTGGCTGCGACAGTCTGGATACGGAAGGCGGAGGATCGCGGGCAATGGCACACATTGGCAGGGGCCTATGGCACTAGTCCCACCACTGATGAGAAAACGAGTAACTATCGACTATTTTCTCGCTCAAGAAACGTACAATAGATATACATTCCGTGTAAACAAAAGAGATGCATATACAAATAGTAAGTTGATCGCTGACTGCTTTTACTAGTTTGTCGTTGAGCGACAAGAACTATGAAAAATAACACTCGTTTAGCGATACTCGCTAAGTCGCTCAGCGATACTTGCTTAGCGATTAAGATACGCCGAGAGAGCAACATGGGGCCTTCAAGTGACTTTCTATTGGCTAAACCGCCAGTGGAATCGCTAATTGTAGTATGAAATTGACATAAATCATTAATATAACTATATTTTTTGTATGAAATTTGAGTCTTTGTAACTCGAAATACATTATTTAACTTATTATTATTACTAGAACCACCGCAATGTCCCGAAATCCATTGTTAAAACCTTAAAAATGGTTCGCTTCAGAGCGATTCCATCAATAGAATGTCACTTTGTCTAGGGCCCCAGCGGTCATTTCTCTACAACCTGACTGTACACTTGGCTGCCTCGAGCGAGTGTTGCGAGTAATCGCTCACCTCACTCGCACACTCGCTTATAGCCGAGCTACAGAACTATCGAAACTACGCGCTCTCTCCTCGCTGCTCGCCAACTCGTTTGTAGCTCTAGCTCTAGTCGTTACCTACGTCCAGCAGTGAACTGCAATAGGCTAATTGATTGATTGATGGTACTTTTTTGGCCAGTATAGCGGAAAAATCCAAGCCACAACATAGTTAAGCTAATCCTGGTTTCCGGGAGGCCTCGGATACTACCAGGACTAAGGCAAGGATAATGACAATGGGTACTTTTTCCAGGTACGCGTTTGACTCAAGAGTAGGGGCGTGCAGACAGTTCAGCTATGGAGGGTGTGCAGGAAATGAGAACAATTTCGATACCCTTGCGCAATGCCAGGCGGCATGCTAATTCATCAGACAGGATAGCCAGAGATGGATATTTTACAAATGAGATTTGAATAAATATATAAACGTATGAGAAGTTCTGTGGTATTTTATTATTAGCTGTCATCATCATCATTATCATCACCTTAGTGAAAATTTTTGAGTCGGTAAAAAGCCCTGTACGAGCCAGTACTCGTACATTGTTTTTTCTATAAGTCCGCGTAAGCATTTCTGATACTGTAGCTAGAACATACATTAGTTAGTTCTCAAATTGCCGCACTAGAGATCCGATTCTCAGCACTCCATGGATTCACCGTGCGGTCGCCGGGTCCATAGCGTGATACAGCGAGGAACACCGCGACGGCGACTGGGACTAGCGACCCAGATGTAGGTTTAGGGTGGCCACCTTGTGATGCATCAGCGCTCACCTCCACCGTCAGTAGTGTTCCCCCCCCTACCTATCCAAATTTGGTAAGATCCTATCAATGCCGCTTTTGATATTCGATTTAGTTAAGAGCTTACTGAAGCTCTTGGCAATCCGAGGTCTTTAAGTAAGTTGTACAGGGATTTAGCTGGAATTCCCCTTGCTCCTACTTCTACGGCGTAGAGTTTAACCACGTAGCCGTTTTTGGTTAACTCGTTAGTAATTTGTTTATCTTTATAGCGTGGTCTTTAGGTATATTAGTTTCCCACGGTATTGTGAGTTCTACAAGCACTGCACGCCTATGCGATCGTGAATTCGTCAGCATATCATTTAACCTCGTGTATTAAACGGTACAAGCAGACAAGTGCTCGTACATATGGTACGAGCCTTTCTTTACCCATAGGTAGATCCCCTGGATATTCCTTCCACCGGACTCGAACTGACTAAAACCGCATACCACCGAATATGAGAAATCTCTCACACCCCAGTAGACCCAGGACCATCTTGCCCCCGGATAGGGGGAGGCGCGCATCGCACCGCCTAATATCCGAAACACTGCTTTCCGGTAATCATCTGCGTTAGCTGGTAGGAGAGTTCCCATTAAGACCTTTCTAGTCAGTCCCCCACGATGGGTCTTAAGTCTTACCGCCGCCGCCGCTGCCGCGGTTTTTTTCCGCGCGAAATCGGGGACGTCGCTAGCTAATACTGTAATAAGACATTTGAACTTTTCATTTGACTCTTTGAACCATAACAAAATCCAATTTAATGGTTATATAACATAATCATGTATAATATATACTATAGCTGTTGCCTGTGGCTTCGCCTGCTTGAGATTTTTATAAGTATTTGTTATTTAAAAACTCTACATATATTTATTTCTATTTTGTTTAAAAATATAATCCGACTAAAAACAGAAATTGCACCACTAGTCAAAGCAATAGTTCATTTGTTTAATTAGTTAGAAGTACTTATGCAGAAGTCCAATCGATGGGGACTTTTGATACTTCTTTCATTATGGTGTAGTTAAGATCCCCACCAATTTTCAGCTCTATGCGAATTTATGCAAGCTCAAATCTATGGTAATAATGGTATACCTACCCTACGACCCTGACTGCCTGTCAAATCCGCAGTTAAGACTGGTGGTGAAATGGACCCTAGACTCCAAGGTGAAAGCTTCGGACGCGACTAGGAATTAACGCTAGGATGAAGAAGAATCGAAATCGGGCCTCCTGCGTAGCAATAGGGTTTATTACAGCCACGATACAGAGACAATCTGTTCAATGATTTAGGCGCGAAAGCGTAACAGAAAGACAGACAGACAGACAGGCAGAGTTACTTTCGCATTTATAATATTAGTATGGATATGGATGTCGAACTTTCATACAAACTTTCATCCACCATTTCCCCCTTTGACGCCTATTTTAGCGAAAAAAAGTACCCTATGTCCGTTCCTATGCTTTAATCTATCTCTATATCAAATTTCATTAAAATCGGTTCCGTGGTTTAGGCGTAAAAGCGTAACTGCCAGCCTGACAGACAGAGTTACTTTCGAATTTATAATATTAAGTAGTATGGATATGGAAGTATGAATTCAATCTTTCACACTCAACCGATAACGCAATAAAGCGTCGAGCGTATACAGCGTCAGTTCCGTTTCCGTCAATGCATTGTCGTTCGACGTACTTTAATTGGTCACTTCTATTAGTATTTAAAGGATGCACCCAATGTCAAAGTATCCTTTTGCGATCTTGGTCTAACCAAAAGCAATTAATTCGATGGATTTTGGACCTCGTATCACACAACAGGTGGTCTGAGAGCACGTTAAGCCGTCGGTCCTGGTTGCCATAAGAACATCTATGGCAGTCGTTACGGGTAGTCGGAGCCCTAAAAAATCCAAAAACAGCGGTCTAGCTGCAAAACTTCGATATCGCCTAATGTTACCATTGGGTTGTGGAGGTCAGATGGCAATCGCTTCACGGGAAAACATCGAGGTCTAGCCAAATCTGTAGTTAAGACTGGTAAAGCGGCCCCAGACTCCGAGCTGAAAAAGCTTCGGATGCGACTGAGAATTAACGCTAGGATGAAGAGATCACACAATACAACTGCTCCGGAGACGCTGAATGCAGAACCAAACGGTTCGGCGACTCCTTCATCTGCCGCAACATTAAGTCCTGGAATTTCTTACCAGCTCACGTGTTTCCCGCTTCCTACAGTCCCGGGTCCTTTAAGCGGGGCGTAAAAAAGCATCTGATGAGGCCGTCAATCTGAGTACCACCATTGTATGGTACCTGCCTATACCTAATGGTGACCCTTTTTCCCCCGATACTTTGCCTTCAGCTTACCATCAGGTGAGCTGATGTCTTTTTTATACTACTTAGGTCGCAGATAAGCACACGGCCCTCCTGAGGGTAAGAGGTAACGTGGCCTATGGGCGAGTGTAACACCAGGGGAGTCACAATCGTGCTGTCGACCCTGTAAGAACAGAGAGATTCTGTGTCGTCAGCGCAAAAGATAAATAGGTCAAAGCTTTTGGTTTTCCCACTGACAACACAAAATTAATCGTGACGTGTAATGTGGCAGGTCTAATTTGACCGAATGGACGCGCCGATGAACGTACGCTCGACGCATTTTCCGTCAGATATGTACCGACCCTAACACTAGTATATAACAAGTAGTCTCAGCTGATGTCAGCCATCGTTGTTGTTAATTTTACACATTGCTCGTTGGTTCACAATGAAGTTTATTTACTTTTGTTTGTTAATTTTGGTGGTGGTTCTAGCAACAAGTGAAGGGAAAGGTGAGTTTATTTTTCACTTCATTTTATCATCCTTATCATCATAGGCGCGTGTTTCCCGGCAGTATAGTATCTGGGCCACCCCATCTCTTCCCATGCGTTGTCGTACAAGGCGACTAAGGGATAGCGCTGTTTGAAAGAAAGAAAGAAAGAAAAATCGTTTTATTGCGGATCACGCATGTACACATCTTCTATAATATAATAAAAATGAATTCCTAAATGTGTTGCTAAGCGCAAATCTCGAGAGCGCAATACCGATTTCGCTAACTCTTTTTTTAGAATATTCCTTAAAGTACGAGGATGGTTCTTACGGGGAGAAAAATTGAAAAAAACAAAGAATCGACTGTTAGGCGGCACGAAGTTCGCGGGGTCTGCTAGTTTAAAATAAATAAATATGTACATTTAAAATAAATAAATAGTACTTACACATTTAACATTAGACAGATATGTTACCGCCAGGATTCAGTCTTATATGCATGGCTCGAGTTAAAAATAGTGCCTGGAATACGGCAATAGGCTCACCCCCTATTAGGTACGTGGGACCGAATACAAAGATTTGTGAAATATGGGTGTTAATTCACCTCTGCATCTGCTTTATTGCATGCATGGGACAAATGCGTGATAATATGTATGTATGTTTAACATCCTTATAGGGACTTAATTGCGACTAAGGTTGGCACTCTAGAGTCAGAGTTCCTCATATTGATTAAGAATGGAAAAATTGTATTCTTGAGGCGGGATTTACACCCGCAACTAGTTCCTTACTGACAACTGAAGCATTCTAAATTCTCGTATATTCCCGCCTGAGCGATTTGTTTTTACCATTCTTAATGGATTTGACAAATTAGCATACCTTTTTTTTTTCTTTTTATCGTGCGAAAAATCCCCACGGATACCTCCCCCGCCGGAACCGGAGGAGGAGGTTATGTCGGACTCGAACCGACTAAAACGCACGCCGACTGTGGGCAGTCGGTTGCCGGAGGTGAGATTGTCGTAGCCATATCCCTCGCACCCCGGCCGACCCAGGGCCATATCTCTCGAACTGGCCCTCATCCGGTGTGGGGACCACGGAGTCCCCAACTCGCCCCCGGGTATGGGGAGGCACGCAATGCGCGCCGCCGCGCGCCGCCGCGGCCTGCTTCTGCTAGGGTGACGGGCGGCTCCACCCGTCACCCCCAGGCCCACGCTCATGGGGGACGAAGGTCGTTCTGCGACCTCCGACGCCCGAGTTGCCGCCGCTCGTCGCGGGCCGCGCGGTTTGCGATTCTCCTCCGCTCCTCGTGGACCGCAAGGTCTGCGATTATCCTTCGCTCCCGCTCCGCCGCCTCCTTCACGATTATTTGTTCGCAGAAGGAGGCGCCGGCGGCCCACGCATCCGCGCAGCGAACCATCGCTGCGAGCAAAGTGGCGAGCGTGAGAGCTCTAACTCCCAGGGTCGCCACCAGCTCCCGTCTCGGCGTCTCCCACGCCAGACACTCGGTTAGCGTGTGCAGCGCCGAGTCCTCGCTCGCGTCGCAGTGATGGCACTCGGACGTTGGCTCTTTCTTCGCGGTCCGATGCAGATACCGCCCGAAGCATCCATGATTGGTGATGATCTGCGTCAGCCAGAACGAGAGGCCGCCGTGTGGCCTCTCTAGCCACCACATGATGGGTCTTACCGCCGCTACTACGGCGTGCCCGAAAAATTAGCATACCTAGACTAGAATAAATTCGGCCAAGTGAGAGTCGGACTCGCCCATGAAGAGTTCCTTAGCAGCAAAGGCGATAATTGCGGTTTATGACGAATTAAAAAAAACTAGTTACTTACTGGATCTCGTTCAAACCAATTTTGGCAATGTACATCATATATTTTTTTTGATTTATCATTCTCTTATTTTAGAAGTTAGAGGGAGCGGGGGGGGGGGGGGGACGACACACATTTTTCCACTTTGGAAGTGCCTCTCGCGCAAACTATTCAGTTTACAAAAAAATAATGTTAGAAAACATCTACTTACCAAGTTTTAACAGTATAGGCCTTATAGTTTCGGAGAAAATTGGCTGTGACATACGGACGAACAGACAGACGGACAGACATGACGAATCTATAAGGGTTCCGTTTTTTGCCATTTGGCTACGGAACCCTTAAAATGACCACTTGATAATAAATAATGAACTGCTAAAGTTAAATATTTTTATGACAAATTGTTTTAAAGATATTTGATTTAAATAAAAATCAATTTCTTGCGCCACACCAGAAACCGCTCCATACAAAATCGTACTAGCTAGTGACGTCACACGCTAGATGCGCATAGTGCAAATGTATAGAATCCTTACATCGCTGGGGGGAGATCTTTTCTGCAGCTGACTGTACTAATATTGTATAAACTTTCGATTGATTGCAGATGACAGGTGTATGCTGCCGATTGAAGAAGGTCCTTGCTACGGCAAAATGCAAAAGTGAATAAAACTTATCATATTTTTTATATACAGCCTCTGTGACGGTAGTGAAAGTGACTGCTAAGCAGGAGGCGCGGGTTCGATGCCCGCTCAGTGCAAATATTTGTATATATGAATATATCTATTCGCATTAGACAGGGTGCTTTCATGCTTCGGAAGGCACTTTAAGTAATCGGTCTCGCTTGCCTTATGCACATCTATGGCAGTTGTTACGGGTAGTTGGAGCCCTAAAAAGTTCAACAACAGGTCTAACTGTAGAACTTCAATATCAAAGTTCAGCCGCATCACAGTTAGACTGGCAAACCGACCCCGACTGGGTTGGGAAGAGGTTCAGAGAATGATGATGATATGGATACTTCTTGACGACCTGACAAAGGCAGCTGCGACAGACTGGATACGGAAGGCGGAGAATCGAGGGCAATGGCGCACATTGGGAGAGACCTATGTCCAGCATTGGACGGCAATAGGCTAATCGATTGATTGATGGTACTTTTTTGACCAAGATAGTGGAAAAATCCAAGCCACATCATATTTAAGCTAATCCTTGGCTCCGGGAGGCCTTGGATACTACCAGGACTAAGGCAAGGATAATGACGATGGGTACTTTTTCCAGGTACGGGTTTGACTCCGAAGTAGGGAAGTGCAGAATGTTCTACTATGGAGACTGTAATGGATTAAGGAACAGGTTCGATACTCTTGATGAATGCCAGGCGGTATGCTGAGTCATCAGACAGGGTAGCCAGAGATGGATATTACATAAATAAGATTTAAATAAATATATTGACGAATGAGAAGTTCTGTGGTGTTTTATTATTAGCTGTCATCTCCTTAATCCGGAAGGAGGTCTGGTTGCTGCACCTCTTTATGCTGCTTATTCAGCAGCTCGTGGAAGTATGAGCGTCATCTCTTCTTCACCGCGACTTCCACGTACAACAGATCCTCCTCAGGATCTTTAATGCAGCGGCACTTGGACAGAGCCTGCGCTTTTGCCCCTCAGAGAATTCCAACTTGTTATATAGAGGTTGCAAGTGGTCTCGTTTACGTAGCGTGCCCCCCGCTCTTGTAGGTGACAAGATGTTCGGTTTTCTTTTTGAAGTACGTGTTCACGACGGTAAGGTCGGCAGTCACACACGTTCTGAGGATGTGCTCACCCTCCGCGTTACGGCTTCCGTATCCAAAACCGTTGTGGACATGTCCAAACTCCTCACACTTGTCACCCATACCGTTCAGGTCACCACCCAGAACAATTTCTTGCGACAGCGGGAGGCCACGAAGCACTTCCCCAAGTTGGTTCCAGAACGAGATCTTTTCGGCTTCGCTACGCCCGGCCTGTGGAGCGTAGGCACTTATCAGGTGGGTTACAATCTCGTCGATAAGCACCATCACGACCACAAGCCGGGCGCTATAGCCTTTCACCTCCAAGATGTCATCCTGCAACGCCCGGGAGAGCACCACGCCCACCCCGGCCTGCCCATCAGGTGCACCTGTGTACATAAGCTGGTAGACGTCCCCAATGTGCATGGGGCTACTGCCACCCCACCGAGTCTCCTGCAGGAACGCCACGGCCACTCTCCGTCTGGAGAGCACATACGCCAACTCCCTCGCGCGACTGGTTAACGTGCCAATATTCCATGTGGCGAAGCGGAGCTTTCGGGAAACACGATTTTGGCCTAATTTCTTTAGCCGTGCAAGACTGAGGCACGGTAGCCCTCAACCACTTGTCACAAGAGGCGGGTGATCCTCCCTGTTTCCCTGATATAGCCATTTCATTCCATTATAGCCATTCATTTGTTTGATGTGGCGATTTTTATGGCTATTCTGGGGGCGACTGCCGTACGACCCCCAACCCCGAAGGGAAAAGCCAGCGCCAGAGCCTCGCCCGTTGTTCAGCAGGTGCACCGGTGCAGGTGAGATTGGTTAGGTTAGACGCGGGCTTATCAACGCGGTTGGTTCCATTGCGAGCTCATTGTTTGGAGTACTCGACCAGGAATTCGCAGAAAAATATAAGCGTGATATTGACCTCGTACATCGCAACATAAATCACCTAAGTCAGCTGTACAGGAATCAGACATCGGTCATAGAAGCGGAGTATAATATATTAAAAAGAACAGAAGAGACTATTGAAAAACAGCATAAG
This sequence comes from Eilema depressum, assembly GCA_914767945.1. Lineage (NCBI taxonomy): Eukaryota > Metazoa > Arthropoda > Insecta > Lepidoptera > Erebidae > Eilema > Eilema depressum. The sequence goes on from OU612040.1 coordinate 7,617,272, forward strand.
ATAGTTAATAAGCATTTGAATTATTTAGACAGCATCACGAATACATTGCAGAATGAGATTGACGTAATGTCTATTCAGCAAGATTTTACATTAGCAGCATTAGCGACCGTCAATATGATTCAGAATTTAAAGCGAATTCAGGATACTTTTCTGGATACAATGACTGAAATCTATCACGGTCAGATCAATCTGCATCTCTTAACACCACAGCAGCTTCGTGGAGAGATACAGATTGTATCTAGTCAGATATCTAAAGAGCTAGCGTTGCCCGTAGAGGATATTCAATTCCATTTGTACGAGATCTACAAATTGTTAAAAGTCAAAGCGAGGATGACTGAAGAATATTTCATATTTGAAATAACCTTACCTTTAATCAGCAGAGATACGTTCCAGCTATATAAATTAATACCAGTACCGGTTCAAATTAATAAAAGTATGATCAGCATCAAACCAGCATCAGAATACGTCGCGATCAATCTGAGAAGAGATGCATATTTATCAGCAAGCACCAACGATCTTCAAAGTTGTGAATATCAAGCAGAAACTTACCTTTGTCGCCTGCCGGGGCCTGTCCAGACTTTAAGTCCTGATGAGAAATTTTGTGAGAAGGAGAAGCTATCTACTTGCAGGATCACAAAATCTGGCTGTGAAAACAAATGGATTCCGTTACATGACTTTTCTACCTACTTGTATTTCTGTTGCGACTCATACTCTTTGAGAGTAATATGCGACGACGACCTACAATCGCGCGAAGTCAGCAAGGCTGGACTTATTCAACTTACCAAGCAATGCATTGTAAAGGGTCGTGATGTAACACTTTATTCGTATCAGCAATTAGAGAATACGCTCAATCTTAAGCCAAATATACTCGAAACAAAATTGACTCCGATAAATCGCTTAGTCAGTAATCTTACGCTACCTATCCAAAATTTCCAAGACGTAGAAGTTGACTACGCCACATCTCCTATAAACGATTCTTTAAGGCATCTCGGTGAACAAATTAAATCAATGAAAGAATCAGCTCAGCAGACAGAGATCCTAACGACACATGACGTACATCAGTATGCGTTGTCGTATAGCTTATTAGCAGCAGCTATCGTAGCAGTCCTCTGGGTCCTGCTGAGGAGGAGGTGTCAGCGAGCCGGCGGTGCGCCCGTGCCAGGGCGTATCGAGAGCGTACCAGCGAGTGTGAGTGTGTGTATAACTCAACCTGAACAAGAGCAATGCTCCAGTGTAAGTGCGCGAAATCAGCCCTTGTCCGAGCAGGGGTCTAGTGTCAGTGAAAGTGCACATGTATCGAAACGGTGGTCTAGTTTACGTTTAAAGAGGCGAGACATGTCGACGTCTCCTCTACCTAAAAGACAATCGGTATTTTCTGTTGAGAACTCAACCGTTTGAGCACGCATATAGCTATAAGTTCATTATATGTCTTCGATGATTGTTCTATCACCTTGTCAATCATTTCACATCTAATATTGTCTTAACCTTCTTTACAATTTACCTAAACTCACACTCACGTAAGCTTTTATTTTATACTAGCTTTTCTCATTATCTCACCTCTCCTCTCGGGAGCATGTTCGATGTAATAATTTCCATCGAACACGTTTTGCTGATCTAGCAACCTTACGCGGCCGCGCCAAATGCGCCGCGGCCTCAGTGCATATTCCGACAGCAAACCGAGTGCATTCATTCCATCATTTTAGCAATTAGCCTAGCATAGCCTTTTATAGTTTTCACTGTAATAGCAATAAACATCGTTAAAGTCTTTAAAGTGTTTAATTCCATAGCAACCAAATAGGAACCACTTAAGTCGCGTCTTCTACAGGGCCCGAAGATCTTGGTGGGCCACCATAGCACCCGCAACAAACTATCTCTAGTCTTAAAAACTATTATCTACAAAAGAGAGTTCCAAGACAAATTGAAGGCTTTTCTATTAAAAAGGGGCATATTTTTAAAGGGTTCCCTCCATCTGGCAGAAACTTAATACTCCGAAATTCATTTGGCATAACTCATTTGGCACAATTTTATTTAATCGAACATTTTCAAGGCATAACGATTTATTTAATAGAATCGTATTTTGGCAGAATGGTCATTATATCCGAATTAGCAATGGCATACTCTTCAGTTGGCAGAAAAGTTAAAATTTGTTACAAAAAAGTTAGTGACAGAAATGAATTGCTGCAAATCCGACTTCACGTAGTCTTGTTTGCCCTACCCCTAGAGTGTTATTTAAGCCCGCGTAGGCGCGGAGGGGCGAGGCGGCCCACGAGCCGAGGAGCAGGTGGTTTTAATGGCCGCCGCCGCGGCTGAGGCTGGCCGGCTCAGCCGGCCAGCAAGCCGAAGCTGCGGTGGTGGAAGTTACAACCATCTGCGACGATAAGCTCGTGTGGGGCCGCCGGAGCCCCGCAGCGCCGGAGCTGTGACAGAAACGATGCTTGCTGCATGTTTACTGCCTGATGCTTGCTGCATGATACTTGCTGCATGCATGCTGCATGATACTTGCTGCATGCATGCTGCATGCCTGATGCTTGCTGCATGGTAAATGCCTGATGCTTGCTGCATGCTGCATGCCTGATGCTTGCTGCATGCACGGTTCTACCTTTTGATTATTATGCTCTAAAAGTTATACCAAAAGATGTTTCTGACTTACAAAATTATGCGTTATGAAAGTATGACGAATGAGTGTATTTTTTTTCTGCGAAATGAAGTTTATGCTATGCGTTGTTATGCGAAACAAAATTATGACATAAAAATTTCGGTGAAACGGGGGGGAACCATTTTTAAATGCACATATTCTGTATAATTTTTCAGCAAACTACGTAACTCCACTAATTTATTTAATGCATACCAGAAACATGAATGCTGTGCAAAATTCTGACTTGCACACTAACTAATTATGCACACTAACTAAATCAAATGATAGGTTTATTGAAAAAGGTGCGCAATCCGATTTGGATAGATTAGGTTAGAAGGCGAATGCGGGAGCGGAGCAAAGCGGAGCGGAGCGAAGCGGCGCTCCCGCTTTTGCCTTCGTCGTTATTTTTTGTATTTAACCAAAGGGATTGTTCTGCAAATTTCATTAAACAGTATATTGTGTTTCCCTCCTCCTATAGTCCCGGGTCCTTTAAGCGGGGCGTGAAAAAGCATCTGATGAGGCCGTCAAGCTGAGTGCCACCATTGTAACATGGTACATGTCTGTAATGGTGACCCTCTTTTCAGAGACTTTGCCTTCAGCTTACCATCAGGCGAGGCAAAGTCAAATTGACGTGTCCTATATAAAAAAAAATAATAATATTTGATTTGATTTGATTTAGTTAGTGTGCATTTAGTGCGCAAGTCAGTATTTTTGATATAACTTTGAAATATTTTGTTAGAAAAAAGGGAATATACAAGTATCGATTTAAATACATGCCTTAAAAAGGTGTTATTATGTCCGTCGATGAGAAGTTAAATAAATAAACTGACACCAGACATATTGAATTTTTATTTATTGTTAGTTTCTCTAATTTAATTTAATTTTTATATTTATAATATATTATTACGTTATAATTTCTGAATGCTTTTGATTGTTACTATTCTTTATGTAATAACCACCATTTTCAAACACAATGTGAAAATTGTTAATGAATAAATACTGAATACTGAACGGCACATCAGTTTAGGACGTCGTCAGTTTCTTTGAACTAAATTTAAAAAAAAAACATTGCGGGGTACAGATTGAAATAGTGGGTAGATTTACCCTTTCAATACATCGGCGACTTTTCCTATAAATTTGCTTATTTTTTTACCTATATCTTGGGATGGATCATCTGAATATTCTGGATCATCAAAATTTTCTGAATCATCTGAAAAAAGTATAATTTATATTAGTTGCCGAAATTACTTACATTTCCGCTAAGTAAGTAAAAGACGTAGTACTATTACTTATTCTGTGGTAAAAGTAAAAACGTCTTTATTGTACACCATAGATATAACAATATAACATAGAGAACTGAGTTATGTGGTAAGTACAGATGGCGGTCGTAACACTCTGCGGCAATTTCTTACAGGCACCTACAGCTAAGCTAAATTGCCTGTATTAGGAGGGGGTTCACGTCGGTGGGTTGCCAGGACTTGAACCCGGAACCTACCCTAAGCCTCCGACGCATCTGCATTAGGTATGAACGGTTTTCAACAATAATATAAATTATTTGTTTTTTTTTTTTACTTCTATTGTATTTTTTTTATTTAACATTGTTTGATTTTCAACTAAAGTGTATCTAGTTTTATTAACTACTAGCTTTTGCCCGCGGCTCCGCCCGCGTGGATGTCGGTTATCGCGACCAAACATAGCCTATATCCTTTCTCAAGGTCTAACCTACCTCTATACCAAATTTCATCAAAATCGGTTCAGCGGTTTAGTCGTAAAAGTGAGACAGACAGACAGACAGACAAAGTTACTTTCGTATTTATAATATTATTAGTAGGGATTATAGATTGAATGAAATTTTGATGCATTTATTATGCTGATTGTCTAACTCGATTTACAAAGAGAATCGAATCCGCGATATTTCCCTTACAGGGGGAATGCTCTAATCGCGAAATCCCGTCCGAGGTCGATTCTCTTTTCTCTTTGTAAATCGATTTATTTTAAAATAAAGGTTGACCTCTCAACGCTTGGAGAACCAGCAACAGAGCCTCGTCTGCTGTTGAGCAGCCCCCCAGACAAGTAGTAATTCGTAGCATCGGCCTAAAAATGGTGATGCTCAGCTCATCTGCTATTCGCTACACCTGTTTAACAACGGACAAGGCTCTGGCGCAGCTTTCATCTCGGGGTTGGGAAGTCAGATGGCAGTCGGTCCTTAAAAGCCTACATACCAATCGAAAATAATAAGTTCACCAATTTTGGACGCAACTAGGTAAACGCTAGAGCTGTTCTCCATCCGACAGTAAACATATAGCCCATGAATAAGGACCCGCTTGACGGCAATAGGCTCGCTCCCTATTACGTGGGAACGAAAATCATTGCTGGTAAAATGTGGGTCTCGATACAGCTCTTCCTACCCCTTCGGGGATTCACAGGCGTGAATATATGTATGTATGTAAGTACCAACGAATCCGTGAAAGGGCTCAAATCGGAACTACGGTTGTCACGGTTCACCCTGTGACCTATGTGACCTATATGACTAGCTAGCTGTAAGTATTAGATGGTTATTTTTTTTAATACCACTTAGTGGGCAGACAAGCACACGGCCCACCTGATGTAGTACATCAAAGAGAATTTAGTACGAATTCACATTATTGAAGGGACGGTGGCGGCCCTTCTGTGCACGGAATGTTTGCTTCGACTGTTAACAGAAAAAAAAAACTAAAAAACAAAAATAATATAATTCACAAACCTTGACAATAGCTGAAGCCAATGACGACCGCCATGATGAAAAATATTATACAGTTCAGAAACTTCATTCTTGCGTTCTACTGCTGTTACTGAGTTACACCTCGCATTTTAAATGCTGTTAGAATTACTGAACCGAATTGGGTGCAATTTGTAATCGAATTGATTTGTTTCTCACTTTTTATATTATACTCTTATCTATACTATTTTATTTAAAATTGAAAATTAGTCATGTCTGTACATTGGAGGTATGTTATGTAAAAGTATTTAAAAAAAACATTTTGGGTACCTATTGAAATTAACGTCACTGAATACAAAATAATGTAGGTCTGTATATTTTTTGCAATTATTGTCTGATTGTCTTTAAAAAAACATGTTGGGTATGGACATTAATGTCACTGAATGTAGGTATATTTATTGCAATTCTTGTCTGATTGTCTTTAAAAAACAATTTGGGTATGGACATTAATGTCACTGAATGTAGGTATATTTATTGCAATTCTTGTCTGATTGTCTTTAAAAAACAATTTGGGTATGGACATTAATGTCACTGAACGTAGGTATATTTTTTGCAATTCTTGTCTGATTGATGACTGATAATGAGTTCCTTAATACTAAACCGAGCAGCGTTAAATTATTGAAACTTGTTTTTAAATTATTGAATTGTTTATAAATTATTGAAAATTATTGAATAAGTTAGCAACTAAAATTCCAAGTGACAGAATTGAAATATTAAACTGGGCGAAAAACATACTGAGTGAGCCGTGATACAGAAAGTGTGTTGCTAAATTGTGAAGTTATGAGGATTTGAATATAGCGCGCCCAACTTGCGGTGCGGAGCGGAAAGTGTAGCTCCCGCTATAACCTTCATTTCATTTTTATAACATCCAGAAATAGTAGCTCCAAAAGATTATATTTTCACTTATATCGAACATGGTCACCCTACAATTTTGTTCGTTTAAAAAACCACTCAAAAGGCTTATTACACTGATCGTTCTGAATAACACGTACATTAAATTCGTATTTTTAAGTCGCCCTTTTCAATAATTGCCTTCGCCCTCAGTTTTTCGCTCACTTAGTATTACTGTACGCCACATTCAGTAATTTTAATTTATTTTCGCTCGTTTAAATACATGCCAAATAAAATGTACACGTATGCGTGTTTCTTTACCCATAGGTAAATCCCCCGGATTCCCTCCAACGGGAGCTAGTGGGGGTGATTACGTCGGACTCGAACTGACTAAAACCGCACGCCATCTTGGGTCATCAGTTGCCGAAGGTGAGAAATCTCTCACACCCCAGTAGACCCAGGACCATCTTGCCCCCGGATAGGGGAGGCGCGCATCACACCGCCGCCGCCTCGACTAGTTTCTGCTAGGGTGTCAGGTGGCTCCACCTGTCGAGTACTCCTCTGTGATCCGACACAGCTAATATCCGAAACACCGCTTCCCGGTAATCACTAGCGTTAGCTGGTAGAAGAGGCCCCCTCAAGGCCTCTCTAGTCAGTCCTCTATGATGGGTCTTACCGCCGCTACCGCGGCGTGCCCTGGGCTTGGTCACCCAAGTCTTCGCTTCCTCTCCTCCACCACGTCGCTGGGACTTCGCGTTCTCGATTTCTAGAGGCTCGGGTTCCCGTCTGTGCTCCCGAATATACTGGTTATATAACTTTTATTCCGCGCGTGTAATAAGACATTTGAACTTTTCATTTGACACTTTGAACCATAATAAAATCCAATTTAATGGTATAATATAACATAATCGTGTATATATATACTATAGCTGTTGCCTGTGGCTTCGCCTGCTTGAGATTTTTATAAGTATTTGTTATTTAAAAACTCTTCATTATATTTATTTCTATTTTGTTTAAAAATATAATCCGACTAAAAACAGAAATTGCACCACTAGTTAAAGCAATAGTTCATTATTTTGTTTAATTAGTTAGAAGTACTTATGCAGAAGTCCAATCGATGGGGAATTTTGATATTTCTTTCATTATGGTGTAGTTAAGATCCCCACCAATTTTCAGCTCTATGCGAATTTATGCAAGCTCAAATCTATGGTAATAATGGTATACCTACCCTACGACCCTGACTGCCTGTCAAATCCCCAGTTAAGACTGGTGGTAAAGTGGACCCAAGACTCCAAGGTGAAAGCTTCGGACGCGACTAGGAATTAACGCTAGGATGAAGAAGAATCCAAATCGGGCCTTCTGCGTAGCAATAGAGTTCACTACAGCCACGCCAGAGAGACTCTCTGTACCTCATCAAAATCTGTTCAATGGTTTAGGCGTGAAAGCGTAACAGAAAGACAGTCAGACTGACAGACAAAGTTACTTTCGCATTTATAATAATATTAAGTATGGATTCAATCTTTCACACTCAACCGATAACGCGATAAAGCGTCGAGCGTATACAGCGTCAGTTCCGTTTCCGTCAATGCATTGTCGGTCGACGTACTGTAATTAGTCACTTCTTTTAGTATATTTAAAGGATGCACCCAATATCAAAGTATCCTTTTGCGATCTTGGTCTAACCAAAAGCAATTAATTCAATGGATTTTGGACCTCGTATCACACAACACAACTGCTCCGGAGACGCTGAATGCAGAACCAAGAGGTTCGGCGACTCCTTCTTTTGCCGCAACATTAAGCCCTGGAATTCCTTACCAGCACACGTGTTTCCCTCTTCCTACAGTCCCGGGTCCTTTAAAAGGGGCGTGAAAAAGCATCTAATGAGCCGTCAAGCTGAGTGCCACCATTGTAATATGGTACCTGCATATACCTAATAGTGACCCTTTTTTCCGAGACTTGCCTTCACTCAAATTGACATGTCTTTTTTATACTACTTAAATTGCAACCAAGCACACGGCCCTCCTGATGGTAAGAGGTTACCATGGCCTATGGGTGAGTGTAATACCAGGGGAATCACAATCGTGCTGTCGACCGTGTAAGAACAGAGAGATTCTGTGTCGTCGGCGCAAAAGATAAGTAGGTCAAAGCCTTTGGTTTTCCCACTGACAACACAAAATTATTCGTGACGTGTAATGTGGCAGGTCTAATTTGACCGAATGGACGCGCCGATGAACGTACGCTCGACGCATTTTCCGTCAGATATGTACCGACCCTAACACTAGTATATAACAAGTAGATACTCTCAGCTGACGTCAGCCATCGTTGTTGTTAATTTTACACATTGCTCGTTGGTTCACAATGAAGTTTATTTACTTTTGTTTGTTAATTTTGGTGGTGGTTCTAGCAACAAGTGAAGGGAAAGGTGAGTTTATTTTTCACTTCATTTTATCATAGGCGCGTGTTTCCCAGCAGTATAGTATCTGGGCCACCCCATCTCTTCCCATGCGGTGTCGTACAAGGCGACTAAGGGATAGGGCTGTTTTACATCAGACAGATATGTTACCGCCAGGATTCAGTCTCAGATGCATGGCTCGAGTTAAAAATAGTGCCTGGAATACGGCAATAGGCTCATCCCCTATTAAGTAAGTGGGACCGAATACATTGATTTGTGAAATTTGGGTGTTAACCTAACCCTGGGAATAATTGTGTGATGATAATTATTATGTATGTATGTTTAGCAACCTGACAGCGATTTCCTAATTGTGACCAAAGTTGACACTCTAGAGTCAGAGTTCCTCATATTGATTAAGAATGGAAAAATTGTATCCCTAAGGCGGGATTTGCACCCGCGACTAGTCAATTATAAGGGGAATGCTCTGACAACTGAAGCATTTCAAATTCTCCTATATTCCCGCCTGAGCGATTTGCTTTTTCCATTCTTAATGGATTTGACAAATAAGCATACCTAGACTAGTAACCCCAGAAATGAACATTTGATAATATTATAATGAACTGCTAAATTGAAATATTCTTATGACAAATAGTTTAAAAGATACATATTTGATTTAATAAAAAATCAATTTCTCGCGCCACCAGAAACCGCTCCATACAAAATCGTACTAGCTAGTGACGTCACACGTTAGATGCGCATAGTGCAAATGTGTGGAATCCTTACATCGCTGGGGGGAGATATTTTCTGCAGCTGACTGTACTAATATTTAAACTTTCGATTGATTGCAGATGACAGGTGTATGCTGCCGATTGATGAGGGTCCTTGCTACGGCTTACTTGCTACGGAAAAGTAAATAATACTTATTACATTTTTTATTTACAGCCTCTCTAGCGGTAGTGAACGTGACTGCTATGCAGGAGGCGCGGGTTCGATAACCGCTCAGTGCAAATATTTGTATACATGAATAATATTGTTTTCATGACTAGAAGAGCACTTTAAATCATCTCGGTTGCCATACGCACATCTATGGCACTCGTTACGGGTAGTTGTAGCCCTAAAAAGTTTAACAACAGGTCTAACTGTAGAACTTCAATATCGCCAATTGGTTGAGGAGGTCAGATGGCAGTAACTTCACGACAAATATCGAAGTTGAGCCGCATCACAGTTAGACTGGAAAACCGACTCCGACTGGGTTAGGAAAAGGTTCAGAGAGTGATGATGATATGGATACTTCTTGACGACCGACCTGACAAAGGCGGGTACGACAGACTGGATACGGAAGGCGGAGAATCGGGGGCAATGGCGCACATTGGGAGAGACCTATGTCCAGCAGTGGACTGCAATAGGCTAATCGATTGATTGATGGTACTTTTTTGACCAAGATAGTGGAAAAATCCAAGCCACATCATATTTAAGCTAATCCTTGGCTCCGGGAGGCCTTGGATACTACCAGGACTAAGGCAAGGATAATGACGATGGGTACTTTTTCCAGGTACGGGTTTGACTCCGAAGTAGGGAAGTGCAGAATGTTCTACTATGGAGACTGTAATGGATTAAGGAACAGGTTCGATACTCTTGATGAATGCCAGGCGGTATGCTGAGTCATCAGACAGGGTAGCCAGAGATGGATATTACATAAATAAGATTTAAATAAATATATTGACGAATGAGAAGTTCTGTGGTGTTTTATTATTAGCTGGCATCTCCTTAATTCGGAGGGAGGTCTGGTGGCTGCACCTCTTTATGCTGCTTATTCAGCAGCTCGTGGAAGTATGAGCGTCATCTCTTCTTCACCGCGACTTCCACGTACAACAGATCGTCCTCAGGATCTTTAATGCAGCGGCACTTGGACAGAGCCTGCGCTTTTGCCCCTCAGAGAATTCCAACTTGTCTAAATAGAGGTTGCAAGTGTTCTCGTTTGCGCAGCGTGCCCCCCGCTCTTGTAGGTGACAAGATGTTCGGTTTTCTTTTTGAAGTACGTGTTCACGACGGTAAGGTCGGCAGTCGCATACGTTCTGCTGTGCAATTCACTAAGCAAGCACAACGATGCGACAACGATGCGAGTCGCAACGATGTGCGCGATAGACACTGTCGTTGGTCGATTTCCAATGACGTGATACAATCTGACCAATGGCAATCTACGTTGCGCCTCGCATCGTTGTGCTCGCTTAGTGAATTGCAGTGCTGAGGATGTGCTCACCCTCCGCGTTACGGCTACCGTATCCAAAACCGCTGTGGACATGTCCAAACTCCTCACACTTGTCACCCATACCGTTCAGGTCACCACCCAGAACAATTCCTTGCGACAGCGGGAGGCCACGAAGCACTTCCCCAAGTTGGTTCCAGAACGAGATCTTTTCGGCTTCGCTACGCCCGGCCTGTGGAGCGTAGGCACTTATCAGGTGGGTTACAATATCGTCGATAAGCACCATCACGACCACAAGCCGGGCGCTATAGCCTTTCACCTCCAAGATGTCATCCTGCAACGCCCGGGAGAGCACCACGCCCACCCCGGCCTGCCCATCAGGTGCACCTGTGTACATAAGCTGGTAGACGTCCCCAATGTGCATGGGGCTACTGCCACCCCACCGAGTCTGGAGAGCACATACGCCAACTCCCTCGCGCGACTGGTTAACGTGCCAATATTCCATGTGGCGAAGCGGAGCTTTCGGGAAACACGATTTTGGCCTAATTTCTTTAGCCGTGCACGACTGAGGCACGGTAGCCCTCAACCACTTGTCACAAGAGGTGGGCGACCCTCCCTGTTTCCCTGATATAGCCATTTAATTCCATTTTAGCCATTCATTTGTTTGATGTGGCGATTTTTATGGCTTTTCTGGGGGCGACTGCCGTACGACCCCCCAACCCCGAAGGGGAAACCCTCGCCCGTTGTTCAGCAGGTGCACCGGCTTGCAGGTGAGATTGGCAAGGGGCCCGAAGATCTTGGTGGGCCACCATAGCACCCGCAACAAACTATCTCTAGTCTTAAAAACTATTATCTACAAAAGAGAGTTCCAAGACAAATTGAAGGCTTTTCTATTAAAAAGGGGCATATTTTTAAATGTTCTGTATAATTTTTCAGCAAACTACGTAACTCCACTAATTTATTTAATGCATACCAGAAACATGAATGCTGTGCAAAAAACTGACTTGCACACTAACTAATTATGCACACTAACTAAATCAAATGATCCCTCCGTAGCAAGTGGACAGATTCGCAACTGGACAGATTCTCAGCTGGACAGATTCTCAGGTGGACGGATTAGCAACTGGACAGAGTACAGTCAATTGAAAAAGGTGCGCAATCCGATTTGGATGGATTAGGTTAGAAGGCTAATGCGGGAGCGGAGCTCCCGCTTTTGCCTTCGTGGTTATTTTTTGTATTTAACCACAGGGATTGTTCTGCAAATTTCATTAAACAGTATATTTGATTTGATTTAGTTAGTGTGCATAATTAGTGCGCAAGTCAGTATTTTTGATATAACTTTGAAATATTTTGTTAGAAAAAAGGGAATATACAAATATCGATTTAAATACATGCCTTAAAAAGGTGTTATTATGTCCGTCGATGAGAAGTTAAATAAATAAACTGACACCAGACATATTGAATTTTTATTTATTGTTAGTTTCTCTAATTTAATTTAATTTTTATATTTATAATATATTATTACGTTATAATTTCTGAATGCTTTTGATTGTTACTATTCTTTATGTAATAACCACCATTTTCAAACACAATGTGAAAATTGTTAATGAATAAATACTGAATACTGAACGGCACATCAGTTTAGGACGTCGTCAGTTTCTTTGAACTGAATTTAAAAAAAAAACATTCCGGGGTACAGATTGAAATAGTGGGTAGATTTAACCCTTCAATACATCGGCGACTTTTCCTATAAATTTGTTTATTTTTGTACCTATGTCATCATCTGAATATTCTGGATCATCATTATTTTCTGGATCATCTGAAAAAAGTATAATTTATATTAGTTACCAAAATTACTTACATTTCCGCTAAGTAAGTATAAGTATTGAGATAATTTTAAAGCAATTAGTTTGCTAAACTAAACAAATTATAATAAATTGGAAAAAGCGAAATCAATTCTCGGGCGGGACTCGAACCCGCGATCTTTCCCTTACAGGGGGAACGCTCTGACCACTGAGCCACCGAGCTTCGCCCGAGAGTGATCCAATTTTTCCAATACATCCATCTTACGGCGATGGTGGGAGTAATCAACCGATATTCGTACGAACTATCGAAATCAATGAATGATGTTGCAATCATTTTTAAACATTGATTTTTGATAACTCCGCCGGCGGAGTTATCAAAAATCAATGTTTCGATCGCGGGTTCGAGTCCCGCCCGAGAATTGATTTCGCTTTTTCCAATTTATTATAATAAGTATAAGTAAAAACGTCTTTATTGTACACCATAGATATAACAATCTCCTTAAATTCCCTTCCCACAAAACTGACTTCTACTCTTATTCCTTCACTGTGCAAGCGGTTAGATTATGGAATTCGTTACCGTCTGACATTAGAGCTAGCAACACGTTGTCTGTCTTCAGAAACAAAGTTCGAAATCATTATCTCTCCTCTACTCTGTGACGCTGTGACGATGCATAAATATCTGCCTATTATTTACTGTACTATGTATGTTTATGTATATATGATAGGTATATTTGTATTTAATATGTAGATTATGTTTAGTATATCATTATGTATTATTAAATTTAGTATAATTATTATTATGTAGACTATGTATTATTATTGTGATCTATTGTATTTATAATAATTACCACTGTATATATTTGTGGCTTGTGTGTGTGTACCTAAGTGTTTTTCTCTCCTGCTATTATACACACATTTACACCTCTTTTCTTACTCCTCACGATCTCTCGCCGGTCTGCTGGGAGAGATTTCTTTAGAAATAAGCAGTACCAATGTACAAATTTTCATTTTCCATTTTATGTTATATCGTTCTGTGTGTGCATAAATCTTAAATAAATAAATAAATAAACAATATTAACATAGAGAACTGAGATAAGTGGTTAGAACAGATGGCGGTCGTAACACTCTGCGGCAATTTCTTACAGGCACCTACAGCTAAGATAAATTGCCTGTATTAGGAGGGGGTTCACGTCGGTGGGTTGCCAGGATTTGAACCCGGGACCTACCCTAAGCCACCGACGCATCTGCATTAGGTATAAACGTTTTTCAACAATAATATAAATTATTTGTTTTTTTTTTTTACTTTATTGTACAGTTTTTATTTAACATTGTTTGATCTTCAACTAAAGTGTATCTAGTTTTACTAACTATTAGGTAGGTATTTATTTTAACTAGCTGACCCCGTGAACTTCGTACCGCCTAACAGTCAATTCTTTATTTTTTTTTCTCTCCGCCCACGGTCTTCAAGGAATATTCTAAAAAAAGAATTAGCGAAATCAGTCCAGACAAAGTGACATACTATTGATGGAATCGCTCTGAAGCGAACCATTTTTAAGGTTTTAACAATGGTTTTCGGGACATTGCGGTGGTTATAGAAATAATGATAGATAATGTATTTCGAGTTATGACTCAAATTTCATAAAAAATATGGTTATATTAATGATTTATGTCAATTTCATACAACATAGCGATTCCACTGGCGTTTTCGCCAGTAGAATGTCACTTTGTCAAGGACATAAGGCCCCAGCCGTTCTCGAGATTTGCGCTTAGCAACACATTTAGGGATTCATTTTTCTATTATAGATTGAATGAAATTTTGATGCATTTATTATGCTGATTGTCCAAATCGATTTACAAAGAGAAAAGAGAATCGACCTTGAACGGGACTCGGTGGCTTAGCGATTAGAGCATTCCCCCTGTAAGGGAAATATCGCAGATTCGATTCCTGTCGAGGTCGATTCTCTTTTCTCTTTGTAAATCGATTTATTTTTAAATAAAGGTTGACCTCTCAACGCTTGGAGAACCAGCAGCAGAGCCTCGTCTGCTGTTGAGCAGCCCCCCCCCCCCCCTCAGACAAGTAGTAATTCGTAGCATCGGCCTAAAAATGGCGATGCTCCGTAGGTCTACCATGAGTTTGTAAACGAGAGTCGTATACGTACACGAGAGTCGTTATGGGACCACGTGACTAGGCTTACGGTAGCTCATCTGCTATTCGCTACACCTGTTTAACAACGGACAAGGCTCTGGCGCAGCTTTCATCTCGGGGTTGGGAAGTCAGATGGCAGTCGGTCCTCAAAAGCCTACATACCAATCGAAAATAATAAGTTCACCAATTTTGGACGCAACTAGGTAAACGCTAGAGCTGTTCTCCATCCGACAGTAAACATATAGCCCATGAATAAGGACTCGCTTGACGGCAATAGGCTCGCTCCCTATTACGTGGGAACGAAAATCATTGCTGGTAAAATGTGGGTCTCGATACAGCTCTTCCTACCCCTTCGGGGATTCACAGGCGTGAATATATGTATGTATGTAAGTACCAACCACCACGCTAGTCATATAGGTCACATAGGTCACCCTGTGACCTATGTGACCTATATGACTAGCTAGCTGTAAGTATTAGATGGTTATTTTTTTTTAATACCACTTAGTGAGCAGACAAGCACACGGCCCACCTGATGTACATCAAAGAGAATTTAGTACGAATTCACATTATTGAAGGGACGGTGGCGGCCCTTCTGTGCACGGAATGTTTGCTTCGACTGTTAACAGAAAAAAACAAAACTAAAAAACAAAAATAATTTAATTCACAAACCTTGACAGTAGCTGAAGCCAATGACGACCGCCATGATGAAAAATATTATACAGTTCAGAAACTTCATTCTTGCGTTCTACTGCTGTAACTGAGTTACACCTCGCATTTTAAATGCTGTTAGAATTACTGAACCGAATTGGGTGCAATTTGTAATCGAATTGATTTGTTTCTCACTTTTTATATTATACTCTTATCTATACTATTTTATTTAAAATTGAAAATTAGTCATGTCTGTACATTGGAGGTATGTTATGTAAAAGTATTTAAAAAAAACATTTTGGGTACCTATTGAAATTAACGTCACTGAATACAAAATAATGTAGGTATATTTTTTGCAATTATTGTCTGATTGTCTTTAAAAAAACATTTTGGGTATGGACATTAATGTCACTGAACGTAGGTATATTTATTGCAATTCTTGTCTGATTGTCTTTAAAAAACAATTTGGGTATGGACATTAATGTCACTGAATGTAGGTATATTTATTGCAATTCTTGTCTGATTGATGACTGATAATGAGTTCCTTAATACTAAACCGAGCAGCGTTAAATTATTGAAACTTGTTTTTAAATTATTGAATTGTTTGTAAATTATTGAAAATTATTGAATAAGTTAGCAACTAAAATTCCAAGTGACAGAATTGAAATATTAAACTGGGCGAAAAACATACTGAGTGAGCCGTGATACAGAAAGTGTGTTGCTAAATTGTGAAGTTATTAGGATTTGAATATAGCGCGCCCAACTTGCGGTGCGGAGCGGAAAGTGTAGCTCCCGCTTTAACCTTCATTTCATTTTTATAACATCCAGAAATAGTAGCTCCAAAAGATTAAATTTTCACTTATATCGAACATGGTCACCCTACAATTTTGTCGTTTAAAAAACCGCTCACAAAGCTTATTACAGTGATTGTTCTGAATAACACGTAAGTACATCAAAGTCGTATTTTAAGTCGCCTTTTTCAATATTTACCGTCGCCCTCAGTTTTTCGCTCATTTAGTATTTCTGCACGCCACGCCACATTCAGTAATTTTGAAACCAATAAATTGAATTTATTTTCGCTCGTTTAAATAGGTACATGCCAAATAAAATGTACACGTATACGTGTTTCTTTACCCATAGGTAAATCCCCCGGATATCCCATCCCTCCAACGGGAGCTAGTGGGGGTGATTACGTCGGACTCGAACTGACTAAAACCGCACGCCATCTTGGGTCATCAGTTGCCGAAGGTGAGAAATCTCTCACACCCCAGTAGACCCAGGACCATCTTGCCCCCGGATAGGGGAGGCGCGCATCACACCGCCGCCGCCTCGACTAGTTTCTGCTAGGGTGTCAGGTGGCTCCACCTGTCGAGTACTCCTCTGTGAGCCGACTCAGCTAATATCCGAAACACCGCTTCCCAGTAATCATCTGCGTTAGCTGACAGAAGAGGCCCCCTTAATAAGGCCTCTCTAGTCAGTCCCCTATGATGGATCTTACAGCCGCTACCGCGGTGTACCCTGGACTTGGTCGCCCAAGTCTTTGTTTTCTCTCCTCCACCACGTCGCTGAGACTTCACGTTCTCGATTTCTCGAGGCTCGTGTTCCCGTCTGTGTTCCCAAATATACTGGTTATAAAACTTTTTTTCCGTGCGAAGTCGGGCGCGTCGCTAGTTATTACTGTGATAAGACATTTGAACTTTTCATTTGACTCTTTGAACCATAAAACAATCTAATTTTATGGTATAATATAACATAATCGTGTATATAATAATTATAATATAAAAAACCCACGCGGGCGAAGCCACAGGCAAAAGCTATACAGTATAGCTTTTGCCGGTGGCTTCGCCCGCGTGGGTTTTTTGTATTATAATTATTATATATTTATGTTATTTAAAAACTTAAAAACTCGACAGCCTCCGTGGCGTAGCGGTAGTGAACGCGGCCGCTACGCAGGAGGCGCGGGTTCGATCCCCGCTCAGTGCAAATATTTGTGTGAATGAAATATGAGTATTTGCATTGGTCTGGTCGTGCCTCGGAGAGCACGTTAAGCCGTCGGTCCCGGTTGCCATAAGAACATCTATGGCAGTCGTTACGGGTAGTTGGAGCCCTCAAAAATCCAAAAACAACGGTCTAACTGCAAAACTTCGATATCGCCTAATGTTAAACGCCTAAATATCGAGGTCTAGCCAAATCCGTGGTTAAGACTGGTAAAAGCGGACCTCAGACTCCGAGCTGAAAGCTTCGGATGCGACTGGGAATTAACGCTAAGAGGAAGAAGATGTTATTTAAAAACTATGTTTATTTCTATTTTGTTTAAAAACTTAAGCTTAAAAAAATAAAATGCGACTAAAAACAGAAATTGCACCACTAGTTAAAGTAATAGTCTGTTTATTAGTTTAATTAACTACCTCACGACCATGACTGCTGATAATAGCCGAAACGCCGGGCTAAACGTTACTAACAATAAATTAATTGCTATAGAATCAGTTGGGAAATGGTTTTTCATCCCACCATCTCGGAAAGAGTATTTTTCATCCCACCATCTCGGAAAGAGTATTTTTGCTCTTCGATAACTGAGCGTAAAAGTCGTTTTTATCCTCTAGAGGATAAAGTAAATTTGAATTTAGAACATCGTGTGTACTAGGTTTGTGAACTCAAAACATCATTAAACCTATTTACTTCTACCTCTATGGTGTCGAATTTATCATACAACTTTTTTTTAATTTATGAAAAACTCAAGACTCAGAACCTACTTGGTGTACTTTTTTTTTTAAATTTGCTTTGCGCGCATCAATTTTTTTCACGTCATATTGTTGAACATTGTTGTTGAATTTTTTTTTTTGTATTTTATTATTAGTATTAATACACATATTATACAGCCTCCGTGGCGTAGTGGTAGTGAACGCGGCCGCTACGCAGGAGGCACGGGTTCGATCCCCGCTCAGTGCAAATATTTTTTATGCATGAAAATGGGTATTTGCATTGGTCTGGTCGTGCCTTGGAGAGCATGTTAAGCCGTCGGTCACGGATGCCATACGAACATCTATGGCAGTCGTTACGGGTAGTTGGAGCCCTAAAAAGTTCAACAACAACGGTCTAGCTGTAATGCTTCAATATCGCCTAATGTCACCATTGGGTTGTGGAGGTCAGATGGCAGTCGCTTCACGGAAAATATCGAGCTCTAGCCAAATCCGCAGTTAAGACTGGTAAAGCGGACCCCGGACTCCGAGGTGAAAGCTTCGGATGCGACTGGGAATTAACGCTAGGAAGGAGAAGCATTCCATCATTTCCTCGCTGAGGTGGGATGAAAAGTTACGTGTTGCACTCGAGTGCAAAGATTTTTCACCTTGTGCTCTTTTGATTCCCTCGCTAACGCTCAAGATTCTAATTTGTGAATCACTCGCTACGTTCGTGATTCAAATTTAGAATCTTTCGCTTGCTCGGTCATCAAAACTGAGCACGCGGTTAAAAAGCAACTTTGCACTATTGTATAACAAATAACTATTTGCTCTTCGATAACTGAGCGTAAAAGTCGTTTTTATCCTCTAGAGGATAAAGTAAATTTGAATTTAGAACATCGTGTTTACTAGGTTTGTGAACTCAAAACATCATTAAACCTATTTACTTTTACCTCTATGGTGCCGAATTTATCATGCAACTTTTTTTTAATTTATGAAAAACTCAGACTCGGAACCTCCTTGGTGTACTTTTTTTTTAAAATTTGCTTTGCGCGCACAATTTTTTTCACGTCATATTGTTGAACATTGTTGTTGAATTTTTATTTTTTTGTATTTTATTAGTATCAAAACACATATTATACAGCCTCCGTGGCGTAGTGGTAGTGAACGCGGCCGCTACGCAGGAGGCACGGGTTCGATCCCCGCTCAGTCCAAATATTTTTTATGCATGAAAATGGGTACTTGCATTGGTCTGGTCGTGCCTTGGAGAGCACGTTAAGCCGTCGGTCACGGATGCCATACGAACATCTATGGCAGTCGTTACGGGTAGTTGGAACCCTAAAAAGTTCAACAACAACGGTCTAGCTGCAATGCTTCGATATCGCCTAATGTCACCATTGGGTTGTGGAGGTCAGATGGCAGTCGCTTCACGGCAAATATCGAGGTCCAGCCAAATCCGCAGTTAAGACTGGTAAAGCGGACCCCGGATTCCGAGGTGAAAGCTTCGGATGCGACTGGGAATTAACGCTAGGAAGGAGAAGCATTTCATTATTTCCTCGCTGAGGTGTGATGAAAAGTTACGTGTTGCACTCGAGTGCAAAGATTTTTCACCTTGTGCTCTTTTGATTCCCTCGCTAACGCTCAAGATTCTAATTTGTGAATCACTCGCTACGTTCGTGATTCAAATTTAGAATCTTTCGCTTGCTCGGTCATCAAATCTGAGCACGCGGTTAAAAAGCAACTTTGCACTCTTGTATAACAAATAACTATTATTTTAGGTCCAGTAGTTTTTGAGTTTATTCATTTTCTCATCTCAGACAAATCTATCCTTTATATTTTAGACAAATGGAAAATTTCCTCTTCATTTATAATAATAATTACAGTATAGAAATTGAAATGTAAGCTTTTACAATTAGACTCCGCTCATTGTATGACTCAGCTAATTAAAGAACTGAACTAATGGAACGTCATGAGAACAATAGAACGCAACTTAGATTATTAATAACCTAATAGTACGTAAATTCACAACAACGTTCTGAGATTCTAATTTATACATTTATTAAAACCAGGGGCTTCGACCACATTATAACTCAACCCCGAGAGGCAAGTCCGCGCCTGAGCTTCGTCAGTCAATCAGGAGATGTACCGACTCACAGGTGTACCGGCTAGCAGGTGTACCGGCTTGCAGGCGTACCGGCTTGCGGACGTACAGGCTTGCAGTTTGACTTAAATATATATACATAGCCTCAGACCTCTTTCTTCCGGGTAAGAAGAGAAAACAGTCCGGTTTTTGCTCCATAACACCTTTAATATAACTGTGAATAAGTAGGTTTTTATTATTGTATATAGTTATTGGCCGAGAATTCGAGCGATTTGATGACCTGCATGGCATTACCCGTGAGAGTCGATCTTAAGTAATGATACTTTTGAATATTATCGAGCTCTTCCGAAGTATGAATCATGAACAAAAAAGTATCTCGGAACTCTAACCAATTGTCATATGAACCATCAAACGAGGGCAGCGATGTAGTGGGTAACTTAACTAGCGATTTTCTACCCTTGCATTTATGATTATTATTCGTATTTTCGCTTTGTAATAGATACTCGATAGAAGCCATGACACTAAAATAACTATTTTCAAAGGATTCGCGTTATCTTAATTGCTCTTCCGGATCCGATTCCGGAGCTATATCAATCTTATCTTGAAAGTTATTAAAATTAGTTAACAGACTGCATAGTGCCTGTTGTTTCCATCCCGAATCCCCCGCTCCCCTTAACCCTTTTTTCTCGTAAATTCGTCTAATCTATCTCTGTACCAAATTGTATCAGGTTATCTTGAAAAATGACGAACTTTCATACACACTTTCATCCTCTATTTCCCCCCATTGACCCCCCATTTTCGCGAATACAGGTAGCCCAGGTCCTTTCCCATGGTTCAATCTATCTCTGTACCAATTTTCATCAAGATATTATGTTCAAAAATAAACTTTCACCCTCTGAATGCAGGCGTGTACTGGTACAATCGTTAACTAACATCTTCCAAAAATGTTTGGCGACCGGCGTTTTCCCTAAATGCCTTAAGAAAACTGTGGTTGTCCCACTATTATAAGTCTGGAGGGAAAGACCAAGTAACAAATTACAGGCCTACTTCCATACTCCCTGCTATCTCAAAAATACTCGAGAAAATTGTAAACATTAGGTTGATTAAATTTGAATTTAGAGCAAATAGGTCTGTTCTCCATCCGACAGTCAACATGCAGTCCATGACAAAGTGCTCGTTAGATGGCAATATGCTTTCTTACTCCATCTTCAGACCCTGAACACCATATAATACCAGAGAGTATGTTAAGATAACCAAATGAACCCAAACTCGATAAGTTTATCTTGTTTAGTTTAGGAGTTCGTATGGTCACCTTCCTACTGCATCATCAGACCAGCTCCATGGTAGCATGTTAATGCATTGTCATCCAAACTAAACCTGTAAGAAAATTTCATCAAAATCGGTTGAGGTTATTTGATTCAAATCGAGTTGCGAGATTCCACCTGAACAAATTACATACATACGTACATACTCGTATTACGTTGCAAGTTAAAAAAAAACCTTGTAAGAACTAGCACCCGCTTGACCTGAGACACTACTCATAAAAATAAGTGGATCACTTAGGAAAGAAACGTTTTTTTTTCACACCAATTTAATAAAATCTTCAAAAATTAAATGTTATTATTTAATTTTTGAAAATCATCGTTATTAAAATTAAAAAAATTTAGATTTTTTTGAGTCGCAGCACTATTCGTTCTCTCGTTACTACTGTTAATCATTCGATTTTGTTAATAAACTTTCTACAGCTACTTGTCCAACTGCATCTCCAACTCCTTTTGCAAAAGCTTTTCCAATTGATTTTCCAATTGCAGCCCAACCTTGTGGATCATCAACATATTCTGAATCATCTGAAAAATAATAAGTATGATTAGTATAATTTATATTAGTAACCGAAATTACTACTATTCTATTTAATATATTCCCGTTAACCTCTCCAGTTAAGCCGTTAACGTCGATAGTGCATGGCAGGGTCCTGTATCGGTGCCTAAAAATGGTGATGCTCAGCTCATCTGCTATTCGCTACACCTGTTAAATAACGGACAAGGCTCCGGCGCAGCTTTCTTCTCGGGGTTGAGAAGTCAAATGGCAGTCGCTCCTTAAAAGTCAACATACCAATCAAGAACAATAAGTGCACCTCGTTCAATAGTATCAACATTGGACGCAACTTGGAAAACACGAGAGAAAGATGAGGATATTCTTAATATTCTATTCTCTAATAGACGATGGAGTAGAATAGAGCCACCCCATCTCTTCCTGTGGTTGTCGTAGAAGGTCGGCTAAGCAATAGGGCTGTTCTGCATCCGACAGTAAATATACAGCCTATGACACCATGGTAGAGACGGTAATATACCGCCAAAGATGCCACATCTCTACGCAACTGCAAAGGCTCGAGGGTGTTGGTGACCTGGTGCGCTGCAACCTGTCAAGAGCATCTAGTAAGTACTTTGCGGAGCCATCCCAGAGAGGAGAGCAGTATTCCACGCAAGAGGGAATTTATGTCTTGTAGAGAAGGCACCGCTGCTCCGGCGTGAAAAAAACGTTTCAATTTGGTCAGGACTTCGAGTTCACGCGAGGCTCTTTTGATGATACTCTTAATGTAGTTTTAGTTGTTCGGTGTGCAGCGAATATCCATACCTAGGATATTGAAATTGTCCTGTAGTGGCAGTGGCGTGCTCTGAAGAGTTGGAAGGGGAAGGAAAGAAGATACCTTTGCTGTAAACGCGCATGCCTGCGTCTTCTTGGCATTGAACTCGACCAGAGCCCCATTGAGAAACGTGGTTCAGGGTCCGGTCAAGTTCACTGACGAGAAGCTGCCTTTTTTCCGCGATATCAGACTGCTTGGCCGCAGGATGTCTGTGATAACTCCCGTGTGCTAATTTAGTACGAATTCACATTATTGAAGGGACGGTGGCGGCCCTTCTGTGCACGGAATGTAATGTATGCTTCGACTAATAACAAAAAAAAAAAAATATAATTCACAAACCTTGACAATAGCTGACGCCAATGACGACCGCCATGATGAATAATATCATACAGTTCAGATACTTCATTCTTGCGTTCTACTGCTGCAATTGCTGTTACTGAGTTACACCTCACATATAAATACTGTTAAAAGAAATACTGAACCGAATTGGGTGCAAATTGTAATAAAATTGATTTGTTCCTAGCTGTACATTGGAGATAGGTATGTAAAATTAAGTATTTTAAAACATTTTGGGTATGGAAATTAAAGTTACTGCAAACAATTGTAAAATTTGTAAGTACAAATTTTGCAATTGTTCAAATTCATATTCAGCTTTATTTTGTCTGTTTGTTGTTAAAATAAAATGTACACGTAGACGTATTTCTTTACCTATAAGGGTGTTTCTTTGAAACCGAGTGTATTTGCCTCATTGATATGGCTCAATTTTTTTTTCACTTTTAGACTTTAACTCACATAAGATCGTGACCAGATCATTATAATATGTTATATCATATTTCGAAGGCACTGATTTGTACCCAGTAGTTTAGGATATAGACTGTGCTGATAAATTGGTCAACCAGATTAATGATGACCAAGGCAGATGAATGGGCTTTTGCACCATATTAATTAGAAGCATGCAGATAAATGAGAACAACATTATCTTCAATCAACTTTACTATAAAATATCTGGCAATCATCATCACCATCTGCATAAAGACGCATTTTCCTGATTGCATCCGTGGCCAAGACGACCTCGGAGCTCAGGGTCCGCCTTCCGGCTCTTCCTCCTCCACTTCGCACGATCTTAGGCGTCAATGGCAGTGAGACCATTTGCACGCATGTCACCCTCCATGGCATCAAGCCAGGACTTCTTGGGCCTACCCTTTTACCTGGACTCGGCGGGGGCATCATTGCTAGGCATTTGTTACCCACGTAGCCTGGCGGTTGCCGCAAGACGTGGCCGCACCAGCGAAGGATGCTCTCTTGCATTTTATCCGCGATTATGCATTATTGCATTTTATCTGCTCCTGTCCACGTGGACAGGAGCTGCTGTATGTATGCTGATGATATTGCGCTGATGGACGTCCATCAGCGCAATATCATCAGCATACATGAGCAATCACGGGGGCTGCTCATGCGAGTTTCTGATGCTGTCCAACAAAACGTATAATACTACGCTGAACAGGTAAGGACTAAGGATGGATCCTTGGTGTACCCCGACGGTGATGGGGAAGGCTTTGGAGTCACCAACAGCAGTCCGAACCACAGAACCGGAATGTCTCCGATGGTGTCAATGTAAGTTTCTGGGACTCCCTTGGCCCGCAATGCCCATCAAATCACCGCGCGAGGAACACAGTCGAAGGCCTTCTGTATGTCTAAGAATAGGCAGTGCAGAGGCGTGTTCTTCGACCTGTGTTTCCCCGCCACAATCCTTAGGGCGAACACCGGGTCCATGGTTCCGTGCCTGGGACGAAACCCGTACTGACAACCCGAGAGTGTACTTTCCTGTCGGATCCGGGAGTCGGTTATCTGCGGTAACTGCCACTCTCCTGCACCGATTCCTTGCCTTTGAAGATTGGTGTGATGATGCTCAGCCTCCACTGGCTTGGGATCTCACCGGATACGCGGTTATAGAGATTTGCTAGAATGCTTACACCATGGGCACCCTTTGCCTTCCAAGCCTCGATAGGGACATCGTCGGGTCCTACAGCTTTCCGGTTCTTCATGCGGCGAATGGCAGTCTCGAATTCTGCAGGCATTATCGGTGGCACTAGTCCTTGATTCGGAGGGAGGTCTGGTGGCTGCACCTCTATATGCTGCTTATTAAGCAGCTCGTGGTAGATGGGCGCCATCTCTCCTACACCGCGACTTTCTCGTACAACAGATTGCCCCCAGGGTCTTGCCGCTTTGGCCCTGGACCGCGCCAACTTTTGCCCCTCAGACGATGCCACTATAATGTAAACAACATTTTTGTACCATATTCAACAAATAAAGGAAATTGAACTTTGAACTTTGAACTTTGAACTTTGAACTTGAACTTTGAACTTTGGTATATAGCCGTTGCAAGTGGTCTCGTTTAGCCCTGGCTACGGCTCTCCTTGGGGTGAATTTGCATCTTTGTACGCATCGCGGTCTTCGGAAGATTTGGACGCTTGCTACTTTTTAAAGAGGGCTTTCTTCGCCCTGATCTCTTTCTGGACTGTTTCGTTCCACCAACAAGTGTCCCTGTCACACTTTCGTCCACCCATAGACATACCGAGCGCCGCCCTCACCGCTTCAAGAATAGCTGCCTGAATCCTGTCCCAGCAAACTTGTACTGATTCGTCTACAGCATCAGCGTACTTGTCATTGATGGCTGAGACGAGACTTTGGGACTTGACTTCATCAAACAGCCAACACTTAATTCTGCGTTGGGCACGCTCAGCACGTTTGCCTTTAGGTTTCACGCGGAGGTCCATGACAAGGAGACGGTGTTGGCTAGTGAGAGTCGCCCCGGGTGTAACCTTGCAGTTGGCCACCTAGCTGATCCTGTGCCTCCTATTAAGTAGAAAATCTACCTGGGTAGAGCGCCCTCCACTCTTGTACGAGTAGGTGTTAAGATGTTTGGATTTCTTTTTGAAGTACGTGTTCACGATGGTATGAACGGCAGTCGCATAGGGTTGCAACTTGCGACTACCGTATCGAAAACCACCATGGACACGCTCAAACTCCTCACACCCGCCACCCACATGACCGTTCAGGTCACCACCCAGGACGATTCCCTGCGACAGCGGGATGTCACGAAGCCTGCACTTCCCCGAGTTGGTCCCAGAACGATCTTTTCGGCTTCGCTACGCCTAGCCTGTGGCACGTAGGCACTTATCAGGTGGGTTACAATTCCATTGATAAGCACCCTCACGACCATAAGTCGCAACGTCCGGGAGAGCACCACGAATCAGGTGCACCTGTGTACATCAGCTGGTAGCCGTCCCCAATGTGCATGGAGCTACTGCCACCCCAACGAGTCTCCTGCAGGAACGCCACGGCCACTCTCTGCCTGCAGAGTACGTCAGCCATTTTTTGACCTTTCCGGGGGCAATTGCCAACCTCCAACCCCGAAGGGAAAGCCAGCGCCAGAGCCTCGTCCATTCTTCAGCAGGTGCACCGGCTTGCAGGTGAGGTTGGCCTGGGGCCCAAGATCTTGGTGGACCTCCTTGTACCTAAAAATTCTTTTTCATTAAAGCTCATAAAAACGTTAAAAAACTGGTCATAAGTTGAGATTATTGTTGTTATTTTTAATTAATCCTAATTTATCTGGCCCGGTCAAATTCATCTGGGCATAAGAGCCAGATAAAACCAGACTAATGGGAGCCAGACAAATTAGAAAGTTATAGTTAATCGAACCCTGCACCTTTATTTATGAAGAGATAGAATGAAAGGTGTAATTAACATGAATAGACAACATTATCACAGACCTTGGTTAAATTTCAAAACATAACTAAAAACCCGCAATCCATGAAAGAATACAGATTAATTATGCGACATGCGTGATAAACTCCCAAATAACAACTTTCAGTCGTATTTTTTAACAAAATATAACACTTGAACGTGCAAGTGTTCGATAGCTGGCTACTGACTGACGCGACCAATTACGAGTCGGTATTCATTATGCAAATATTTTGTGTTTACATTGAAATTATGCTTGAACAAGATGCGCCAGTTGAATTATCATTTTCGTCGGGGACATTTTTTAAAGTAATGTAATTACGAAGATATCCAATTATTTTGAATTTCAGTTATAACATATATCAAGAAATATATATTCAAATATCGATGCAACATTCTTATTTTAATATAATTGCTTCTTAAGATCGCAAAAAATCTAATAATTCAACAAAAAGCGGTATGGGGACACACCAGATTAATTAGTTTTTACTGTTTTCTGTTAGTTAAATTATTGCTTGTATTAAATAATCCCAATTAATTAATATATGCGTCGATAGACATTTTTATTTACTATGTAACCTGAAATTTTTGTGATAATTGGAGAATAAATTGATGTGTTCTTCAGTCAAAAACATGTCTAATCTGGTTTACAAAGAATCACCCATAAGGTGTATCCCCCGGATATTCCATCCCTCCAACCGGAGCCAGTGGGGGCAATTACGTCAGACTCGAACTGACTAAAACTGCACCCCATCTTGGATCATCACTTGCCAAAGGTGAAAAATATCTCACACCCCAGTAGACCCACGACCATCTTGCCCCCGGATAGGGGGAGGCGCGCAACGCACCGCCCCGCCTCGATCTGTTTCTGCTAGGGTGTCAGGTGGCTCCACCTGTCGAGTAATTCTTTGTGTTCCGACACAGCTAATATCCGAAAAACCGCTTCCCGGTAATCACCTGCGTTAGCTGGTAGAAGAGGGCCCCTTAAGGCCTTTCTAGTCAGTAGGTACCCTATGATGGATCTTACCGCCGCTACCGCGGCGTGCCCAGGGCTTGGTCGCCCAAGTCGGGTGCAGCGTCGCTAGTTAATAGTGTAATAAGACATTTGAACTTTTCATTTGACTCTTTGAACCATAAAACAATCCAATTTAATGGTATAATATGACATAATCGCGTATAATTATATTCTACTACTAGCTGTTGCCCGCGGCTCCGCCCGCGTGGAATTCGGATTCCGTACAAACTTTTCTTTCGTGCTAAAATTGCCTCGGATACCATCCCCGTCAGCCATCAGGAGAGCCATGTGGAATTCGGACCCACTAAACAGCATGCCGTCGCGGGTCTTCAGTTGCTGGAGTGTAAAATTGCCTAGGACATTTTCCGCACCCCCCGGCTGACCCTGGGCCATCTACAATTTTAAGATGGCCCTCTCAGAAGTGGGAAGCACGATGTCTCATCGAATTCCGGAAAGGGAGGAGACGGGCGTGAAGGGATGACAGGAGGCCGGACCTATAATCCTCACGTCCGCGCTCGGTGACCAGCCCTTCCCTTTCCTGCTCTCTACTGGGCCTCCTCGTAGTCAGAGGGACATGTGGGAAGCCTTTGAGCAGCCCTCTATAGAGCTGCTCCCGTTGCTGTATGTATTTGCCGTAGGCGGTAGCGCCTCCCCTGGGTGAGGGGCGATAATGCCTCCGTTACCCAGGATGCATCACATGGAGGTTCCAATCCCGCATTCGGATCCCGTTACCGTTGCATCTTGTGTTCAGCTGACCTTCCCTGTCTTCGCTCGTGAAATACTTCGAACACCCGTGGTTGCACCCTTTTAGCCCATGCCCGTAATAATAATTAGTTTTCAAATAATGTATGGTAATTTACCGGATTTATTGACATTATAATTTCGTAATATCTTTTGAATAGAACGTCCGATTTCAATAATTCAAAAAGGAATCAACAGGTATTGAAACAATCTTAAATACCAAACGATTTTAGATTTAGATAAGAATTTAATATAAAGGTATAGATTCCGTGGTCTGACTTTGATCGGCATTTCGGCTTGAATTTATATCGTCGCGCGTTACTTTCATACTGCAATAGATTCTAAAATATTCATTATAATTATACAGTGTAAAGGGCAATTTTGATCTACATTAAATGTACAATGTATCTAACGTATTTAGTCAGATAAGGCTTAACACTATATTGTTAAAAATAGCTTCGAAAATGACACATATTTTGTTTATAATTTGTAAAAGATAAAAATGGTTATTGTGAGCTACCCTTATTAGATAGACATATGCTGTTGCGGACTTTTATGTAGACCTTTTTAAGTTATACATTTCTACAGTACACTATTTTGTTCTATCTTCAATAGTTTTCGCAGCGTACGCGATGTAAGGAATTTTTTAGGTCATTTTTTTTACACCTTGGGTTACATTATTGAAGTTTTATCCAGGATCCCTATTTTTTTGAAAATTAATTATAGCCTATGTTAGTCAGTGATAGTGCAGCTTTCTAATGGTAAAATAATTTTTGAAATCGGTTCAGTAGTTCTTGAGTTTACTCGAATACAAAAATACAAATCTAATATTAGTAAAGAATGTATGGAAATCTGCCCGATTTATTGACATTTATGCTCACTGCTCCGCTCCCTTTAGTAGTAGCGTGATGTTATATAGCCTATTTTACTCCCAGATAGTGTAGCTTTCTATAGGTGAAAGAATTATTGAAATCGGACCAGTAGTTTCGGAGCCTATTCGTTACAAACAAAAAAACAAACAAACAAACAAACAAACAAAAAAACAAATCTTTCCTCTTTATAATATTAGTATAGATATAGATAGCTGCTGTCCAAATCGATTTACAAAGAAAATCGATTTGAACAATGAGCATGTACGGAACGTTATCCTGGTACATCGACTCCTGTTGTGGAGTATGTGGTAGTGGTAGTTGTTGTGGAGACCCAAAGGAAAGATAGCCGAAATTAAACGAGTAAACGTATATTGTAATGTTAAAGTTAACAGAACTACTCAGTGGTCGATCTTTCCTGGATAGTTTTCACTGGTAACTTCGTGATGATAGTCTCCAAGGTTATTGGTTTGTGGTCGATATAATACATTGTATTGTGCAAGAAATAATGACGCGCGTCGCCGCCGGTTCGGTCTGTAGTGCAGCGTCAGCAGCGTATGTACAGTCAGGTCACTATACATGCGATGTACAGTCGTGAGACTTACAGAGCATAATAAAGGCTTCAAAATTTCATTCAATACTATAGGTGTTACCTGTGGCTTCGCCTGCGTGGGCTTATGTTTAAAAACATAAGTAAAAAATGCGTTAAAACCAGAAATCGCTCCACTGATAAGTAGCCGAAACGTCGGGCTAAACGTTACTAACAATAAATTAATTGCTATAGAATCAGTTGGGAAATGGTTTTATTTTAGGTCCAGTAGATTTTGAGTTTATTCATTTTCTCATCTCAGACAAATCTATCCTTTATATTTTAGACAAATGGAAAATTTCCTGAAGGTGGCTCTGCTGGAGAGTATGACACCTTCATTTAAAATAATAATTACAGTATAGAAAGTGAAATGTAAGCTTTTACAATTAGACTCCGCTCAGTGTATGACTCAGCTATTAAAGTACCGAACTAATGGAACGTCATGCAAACAATAGAACGTAACTTAGATTATTAATAACCTAATAGAACGTAAATTCACAACAACATTCTGAGATTCTAATTTATACATTTATTGAAACCTGGGGCTTCGACCACATTATAACTCAACCCCGAGAGGCAAGTCCGCGCCTGAGGTTCGTCAGTCAATCAGGAGATGTACCGACTCGCAGGTGTACCGGCTAGCAGGTGTACCGGCTTGCAGGCGTACCGCCTTGTGGACGTACAGGCTTGCAGTTTGACTTAAATATATATACATAGCCTCAGACCTTTTTCTTCCGGGTAAGAAGAGAAAACAGTCCGGTTTTTGCTCCATAACACCTTTAATATAACTGTGAATAAGTAGGTATTTATTATTGTATATAGTTATTGGCCGAGAATTCGAGAGATTTGATGACCTGCATGGCATTACCCGTGAGAGTCGATCTTAAGTAATGATACTTTTGAATATTATCGAGCTCTTCCGAAGTATGAATCATGAACAAAAAAGTATCTCGGAACTCTAACCAATTGTCATATGAACCATCAAACGAGGGCAGCGATGTAGTGGGTAACTTAACTAGCGATTTACTACCCGTGCTTTTATGATTATTATTTGAATTTTCGCTTTGTAATAGATACTCGATAGAAGCCATGACACTAAAATAACTATTTTCAAAGGATTCGCGTTATCTTAATTGCTCTTCCGGATCCGATTCCGGAGCTATATCAATCTTATCTTGAAAGTTATTAAAATTAGTTAACAGACTGCATAGCGCCTGTTGTTTCCATCCCAAATCCCCCGCTCCCCTTAACCCTTTTTTCTCGTAAAAGGTAGCCCCTAACCGTTTCCAAGCTCTAATCTATCTCTGTACCAAATTGTATCAGGTAATCTTGAAAAATGACGAACTTTCATACACACTTTCATCCTCTATTTCCCCCCATTGACCCCCCATTTTCGCGAAAACAGGTAGCCTAGGTCCTTTCCCATGATTCAATCTATCTCTGTACCAATTTTCATCAAGATATGTTCAAAAATAAACTTTCACCCTCTGAATGCAGGCATGTACTGGTACAATCGTTAACTAACATCTTCCAAAAATGTTTGGCGACCAGCGTTTTCCCTAAATGCCTTAAGAAAACTGTGGTCGTCCCACTATTATAAGTCCATACTCCCTGCTATCTCAAAAATACTCGAGAAAATTGTAAACATTAGGTTGATTAAATTTGAATTTAGAGCAAATAGGTCTGTTCTCCATCCGACAAAAACAGTTAGATGGCAATAGGCTTTCTAACTCCATGTTCAGACCCTGAACACCATATAATACCAGAGAGTATGTTAAGATAACCAAATGAACCCAAACTCGATAAGTTTATCTTGTTTAGTTTAGGAGTTCGTATGGTCACCTTCCTACTGCATCATCAGACCAGCTCCATGGTAGCATGTTAATGCATTGTCATCCAAACTAAACCTGTAAGAAAATTTCATCAAAATCGGTTGAGGTTATTTGATTCAAATCGAGTTGCGAGATTCCACCTGAACAAATTACATACATACGTACATACTCGTATTACGTTGCAAGTTAAAAAAAAACCTTGTAAAAACTAGCACCCGCTTGACCTGGGACACTACTCATAAAAATAAGTGGATCACTTAGGAAAGAAACAACGTTTTTTTTTTCACACCAATTTAATAAAATCTTCAAAAATTAAATAATAACCATCGATATTAAAATTAAAAAAATTGAGATTTTTTTGAGTCGCAGCACTATTCGTTCTCTCGTTATTACTGTTGATCATTCGATTTTGTTAATAAACTTTCTACAGCTACTTGTCCAACTACATTTCCAACTAAGTTTCCAACTGATTTTCCAATTGCTTTTCCAATTTTAGCCCAACCTTTTTTTTTACCTCCAGACAATGGATCATCAACATATTCTGAATCATCTGAAAAATAATAAGTATAATTAGTATAATTTATATATTAGTTACCGAAATTACTACTATTCTATTTAATATATTCCCGTTAACCTCTCCAGTTAAGCCGTTAACGTCGATAGTGCATGGCAGGGTCCTGTACAGATCCAAGGCGATACAGCATCGGTGCCTAAAAATGGTGATGCTCAGCTCATCTGCTATTCGCTACACCTGTTAAATAACGGACAAGGCTCCGGCGCAGCTTTCTTCTCGGGGTTGAGAAGTCAGATGGCAGTCGCTCCTTAAAAGTCTACATACCAATCAAGAACAATAAGTGCACCTCGTTCAATAGTATCAACATTGGACGCAACTTGGAAAACACGAGAGAAAGATGAGGATATTCTTAATATTCTATTCTCTAATAGACGGTGGAGTAGAATAAAGCCACCCCATCTCTTCCTGTGGTTGTCGTAGAAGGTCGGCTAAGCAATAGGGCTGTTCTGCATCCGACAGTAAATATACAGCCTATGACACCATGGTAGAGACGGTAATATACCGCCAAAGATGCCACATCTCTACGCAACTGCAAAGGCTCGAGGGTGTTGGTGACCTGGTGCACTGCAACCTGTCGAGAGCATCTAGTAAGTACTTTGCGGAGCCATCCCAGAGAGGAGAGCAGTATTCCACGCAAGAGCGAATTTGTGTCTTGTAGAGAAGGCACTGCTGCTCCGGCGTGAAAAAATCGTTTCAATTTGGTCAGGACTTCGAGTTCACGCGAGGCTCTTTTGATGATACTCTTAATGTAGTTTTAGCCACCAGCGAATATCCATACCTAGGATATTGAAATTGTCCTGTAGTGGCAGTGGCGTGCTCTGAAGAGTTGAAAGGGGAAGGAAAGAAGATACCTTTGCTGTAAACGCGCATGCCTGCGTCTTCTTGGCATTGAACTCGACCAGAGCCCCATTGAGAAACGTGGTTCAGGGTCCGGTCAAGTTCACTGACGAGAAGCTGCCTTTTTTCCGCGATATCAGACTGCTTGGCCGCAGGATGTCTGTGATAACTCCCGTGTATGGTGCTAATTTAGTACGAATTCACATTATTGAAGGGACGGTGGCGGCCCTTCTGTGCACGGAATGTAATGTATGCTTCGACTAATAACAAAAAAAAAATGTAATTCACAAACCTTGACAATAGCTGACGCCAATGACGACCGCCATGATGAAAAATATCATACAGTTCAGATACTTCATTCTTGCGTTCTACTGCTGCAATTGCTGTTACTGAGTTACACCTCACATATAAATACTGTTAAAAGAAATACTGAACCGAATTGGGTGCAAATTGTAATAAAATTGATTTGTTCCTAGCTAATATTATACTCTATTTTATTTAAAATTGTAAATTGGTCGTGTCTGTAGGTACATTGGAGGTAGGTATGTAAAATTAAGTATTTTAAAACATTTTGGGTATGGAAATTAAAGTTACTGCAAACAATTGTAAAATTTGTAAGTACAAATTTTGCAATTGTTCAAATTCAAATTCAGCTTTATTTTGTCTGTTTGTTGTTGAAATAAAATGTACACGTAGACGTATTTCTTTACCTATAAGGTGTATCCCCAGGATATCCCATCCCTCCAACCGGAGCCAGTGGGGGCGATTACGTCAGACTCGAACTGACTAAAACTGCACCCCACCTTGGATCATCAGTTGTCAAAGGTGAAAAATATCTCACACCCCAGTAGACCCACGACCATCTTGCCCCCGGATAGGGGGAGGCGCGCAACGCACCGCCCCGCCTCGATCTGTTTCTGCTAGGGTGTCAGGTGGCTCCACCTGTCGAGTACTTCTTTGTGTTCCGACACAGCTAATATCCGAAAAACCGCTTCCCGGTAATCACCTGCGTTAGCTGGTAGAAGAGGGCCCCTTAAGGCCTTTCTAGTCAGTAGGTACCCTATGATGGATCTTACCGCCGCTACCGCGGCGTGCCCAGGGCTTGGTCGCCCAAGTCGGGTGCAGCGTCGCTAGTTAATAGTGTAATAAGACATTTGAACTTTTCATTTGACTCTTTGAACCATAAAACAATCCCATTTAATGGTATAATATGACATAATCGCGTATAATTATATTCTACTACTAGCTGTTGCCCGCGGCTCCGCCCGCGTGGAATTCGGATTCCGTACAAACTTTTCTTTCGTGCTAAAATTGCCTCGGATACCATCCCCGTCAGCCATCAGGAGTGCCATGTGGAATTCGGACCCACTAAACAGCATGCCGTCGCGGGTCTTCAGTTGCTGGAGTGTAAAATTGCCTAGGGCATTTTCCGCACCCCCCGGCTGACCCTGGGCCATCTACAATTTTAAGATGGCCCTCTCAGAAGTGGGAAGCACGATGTCTCATCGAATTCCGGAAAGGGAGGAGACGGGCGTGAAGGGATGACAGGAGGCCGGACCTATAATCCTCACGTCCGCGCTCGGTGACCAGCTCTTCCCTTTCCTGCTCTCTACTGGGCCTCCTCGTAGTCAGAGGGACATGTGGGAAGCCTTTGAGCAGCCCTCTATAGAGCTGCTCCCGTTGCTGTATGTATTTGCCGTAGGCGGTAGCGCCTCCCCTGGGTGAGGGGCGATAATGCCTCCGTTACCCAGGATGCATCACATGGAGGTTCCAATCCCGCATTCGGATCCCGTTACCGTTGCATCTTGTGTTCAGCTGACCTTCCCTGTCTTCGCTCGTGAAATACTTCGAACACCCGTGGTTGCACCCTTTTAGCCCATGCCCGTAATAATAATTAGTTTTCAAATAATGTATGGTAATTTACCGGATTTATTGACATTATAATTTCGTAATATCTTTTGAATAGAACGTCCGATTTCAATAATTCAAAAAGGAATCAACAGGTATTGAAACAATCTTAAATACCAAACGATTTTAGATTTAGATAAGAATTAATATAAAGGTATAGATTCCGTGGTCTGACTTTGATCGGCATTTCGGCTTGAATTTATATCGTCGCGCGTTACTTTCATACTGCAATAGATTCTAAAATATTCATTATAATTATACAGTGTAAAGGGCAATTTTGATCTACATTAAATGTACAATGTATCTAACGTATTTAGTCAGATAAGGCTTAACACTATATTGTTAAAAATAGCTTCGAAAATGACACATATTTTGTTTATAATTTGTAAAAGATAAAAATGGTTATTGTGAGCTACCCATAGATAGACATATGCTGTTGCGGACTTTTATGTAGACCTTTTTAAGTTATACATTTCTACAGTACACTATTTTGTTCTATCTTCAATAGTTTTCGCAGCGTACGCGATGTAAGGAATTTTTTAGGTAATTTTTTTTACACCTTGGGTTACATTATTGAAGTTTTATCCAGGATCCCTATTTTTTGGAAATTAATTATAGCCTATGTTTTTTTGAAATCGGTTCAGTAGTTCTTGAGTTTACTCGAATACAAAAATACAAATCTAATATTAGTAAAGAATGTATGGAAATCTGCCCGATTTATTGACATTTATGCTCACTGCTCCGCTCCCTTTAGTAGTAGCGTGATGTTATATAGCCTATGTTACTCCCAGATAGTGTAGCTTTCTATAGGTGAAAGAATTATTGAAATCGGACCAGTAGTTTCGGAGCCTATTCGTTACAAACAAAAAAACAAATAAACAAACAAACAAACAAACAAACAAACAAACAAACAAACAAACAAAAAAACAAATCTTTCCTCTTTATAATATTAGTATAGAAGTATAGATAGCTGCTGTCCAAATCGATTTACAAAGAAAATCGATTTGAACAATGAGCATGTACGGAACGTTATCCTGGTACATCGACTCCTGTTGTGGAGTATGTGGTAGTGGTAGTTGTTGTGGAGACCCAAAGGAAAGATAGCCGAAATTAAACGAGTAAACGTATATCGCATACCTCGGACAACAAAGGCGTATCTGGAAAACACCAACTTTACAGGAGAGCCAAAAAACAGTTTGTTTCTGGAATATTGCCTGAACTAATAATGATAGTACTTTGTATCATATATCATAAGAAGCCTCTAAATGAGCTCTTTAATATTTATTTACTGAAATTATAGATATATTTACTGTTTTCATAGTACAGGGAAAATTAACAATTACCTATTTATTGTATTAGGGTTTTCCTTAAGTAACTGTTGGTAAATAAACATACGCCTTTTTTGCTGTTCAGGTATAAACAAAACATGGATCTTATGTATACAAACGCTTTTATTGCTAGTTTTTCCTCGTGATACAACTTCGGAGCTTTTAGTTTTAAGTACTTATAGCACGTTTATTTTTGAAAATAAATAATGAGTAAGTTTATGTAAGTGTATATTGCAGTGATAATTTATTTAGATTGTATTTTGTATGTGACACACTTATTTATTGCACGAAGAAATATTTTACAGAGTAATACATATTTTCTTACATTTTCCTAATAACAAAAAATAACTTTACATTTTAATTTGAGAATTGTGGGTATCTAATTTGTTATGATTTTACAACTACTGTACAATATATCAAAAAGAGTTTGGTGATTAATTGCAGGAATAAAACGAGATTATGTATTTTTTTTAATAATTCTTTATTTTGTACTTATTTTGCTAACTATAGCAATTTCTTACATCTATGAAAGTTCCATAACGAAAAATATTAATTCTTAATATTATATTTTCACAACCATAGCTATATTTAAACAATAATAAAATCAGAATGGCACGCAACGGTCTTTAAAACTTTGGTGAGTCCAGGTCATAATTTCGAAATAATCTGGCCGACCGTCAAAATTCCGAACGCTCATTTCGCCGATGATGAATTCAACGAATGATTGTATGATCGACTGTTGAAAATTCGAATGCTCATTACGCCTATGATGAATTTTATGATTATTTTATTATTTATTATTAAAACCTGGCAAACCAATATCAAAATAATGTGGAATTTGCACATAAATTGCGCCACCTAGAAGCACTTGCATTCCTCGAACCAACAGAGATTCCTGCAGCCTACAATATGCTTATGGAAAAGGTTTTTCCAGAGCAAGCATCAGAACTCATGGCATGGTTTTCTAAATACTATGTACAAGGATCAGTGAGTAAAATCAGTTCAACAGATGTAAAATTAGTACTTACAAACAAACCACCCGTTTTCCACCCCAAAATGTGGACTGTTTATGACAGCCGTCTGTATTCAGTTCCACAAACCCAAAACGCCTTGGAAACCTGGCATGAATGATGGTCTACGTTATTAAATCGAAAAAAATGGAATCTATATAAAACGATAGAATAGTTTCGAAAGGAACAAATACACACCAGGACTGTGATTGAACTGTTTTCTTCCTCACAACTTATACCAAAAAGAAGACGGATCCAGTATCAAATGCATAAAGAACGATTAGACCGACACCTCCCTCGTGAAATTGATATGGATTTTCTTGATTTTCTTAGTGGATTGGCCCACATCTGCCAAATTATTAGAGTCCAGGTCATAATTTTGAAATAATCTGGCCGACCGTCAAAATTCCGAACGCTCATTTCGCCGATGATGAATTCAACGAATGGTTGTATGGCCGACTGTTAAAACTCCGAAAGGTCATTTCGCCGATGGTCAGTTTTACGAATGGTTGTATGGTCGACTGATAAGATTCCGAATGGTCATTTCGCCGATGATCAGTTTTACGAATGATTGTATGATCGACTGTTGAAACTTCGAATGCTCATTACGCCGATGGTGAATTTTATGATTATTTGTGGTAAAATATTATATGATAATTGGTTTGGAGGGATGTGGTTAGGTTTGTTAATTCTACAAATAAATCCTTAGAAAATCAAGAAAAATCTTTATTTTTTATTTAATTACATATTAAAAAAAGTTTTTCTTTCTTTTTTCATTTCTCTCGTTTAATAAATAATAATAATAATAATAATATGTTTATTTATTCAGACCATTGTCCATTTTGTTAGTATACATAAATCTTAAAATCTAATGTTAGTAGTTATAATTTTAGTTATATAAATTTATGTTAGGACGACCACTGCGCCACAGGTTTATGTAGCCGTAGCCAATGTCCCCACATAGGGCTGTCCCACCGGTCTGCTATAGTGTTCAGAATGTTGTTGGGACTGTCGCGCACCCTGCGCATGATAGATGCGCATCTTTTGCGCATAATGGTATGAAACCCATCTACTGCCGCCTCGGCGAACATGCCGGACGCGCTGCAGTAGCGCGGCAGTCCCATCAACACCCGGAACGCATCATTGTACTGTACGCGCAGGGCGCTGTATGACCTCTGCTTATAGTTAACCCATAAACTGCACGTATAAAAGGACTGGCAAAACGCCCTAAAAAGTGTCACCTTTACCTGCTTTGTGCAACGTGCAAATCTACGGGCCAACATGTTACATCGGACAGCCAGCGCCCTACGCTCACGCTTGATGTCTAAGTCATCGCTAAGGTCGTCAGAGACCCAGTGACCCAGATATTTAAAACTTGTGACTTGTTTTAAGGGTCTACCGTACAGTTTTACTTGTTGTGTACAAGTATATAGTTTTGTGCCAGCCTTAAATACAAGTATTTCACTTTTTGCAACGTTATATCTGAGCCCATGGGCCTCCGCATACCTCTCACATATCTTAAGCAGGCTCATCATACCGCTAATCGATGGGCTCAGCAACACCATATCATCAGCATAACTTATATTGTTAAGGCATACTCCATCTACATGACAACCTAGATAGGTATTGCCGAGCTCAACAATCAACTGGTTAACATATAGGCTGAACAGTCTAGGGGATGTGAGGCCTCCTTGTCTCACCCCACACTCGAGCCTATACGTATCCGATAATGAACCTGCCCACCTAACGTTATTCGTTTGATTATTATACCAATATCGCAGTATTGATATAATAGCTACGTCTACCCTGGTCTCTTTAGCCAGCTTTTCCCAGAGCAAGTCGTATAACACCAGATCAAACGCCTTGGAAAGATCTAGGAAACAGGCGTTCACAGGTGTTTTCCTAGATGCATAATACTGGACGGTGTGTTTAAGTGACAATACAGCAGTCTCTGTAGATAAACCTGGTCTAAACCCAAACTGTGCATCATTAAGCTGGATGCGAGATGCCATATGTCTATCAATCAGACCGTCCAGTACTTTAGCCATTATTGTTGCAAGAGATATAGGCCTATAATTGGTATAATTGGTAGGGTTTTCTGACGGTAGACATAAAAATATTGCATTATCGTTTAATAATATGGCAGATGTGGGCTTAGAAAATCAAGAAGATCCATATCACTTTTACGAGTGAGGTGTCGGTCTAATCGTTCTTTATGCATTTGATACTGGATCCGTCTTCTTTTTGGTATAACTTGTGAGGAAGAAATCTGTTCAATCACAGTCCTGGTGTGTATTTGTTTCTTTCGAAACTCTTCTCTTCCTCTTAGCGTTAATTCCCAGTCGCATCCGAAGCTTTCAGCTCGGAGTCTGGGGTCCGCTTTTGCCAGTCTTAACTACGGATTTGGCTAGACCTCGATATTTTCTGTGAAGCGATTGCCATCTGACCTCCACATCCCAATGGTAACATTAGGCGATATCGAAGCTTTGCAGCTAGACTGTTGTTTTTGGATTTTTGAGGGCTCCAACTACCCGTAACGACTGCCATAGATGTTCTTATGGCAACCGGGACCGACGGCTTAACGTGCTCTCCGAGGCACGACCAGACCAATGCAAATACCCATATTTCATGAACACAAATATTTGCACTGAGCGGGGATCGAACCCACGCCTCCTGCGTAGCGGCCGCGTTCACTACCGCTACGCCACGGAGGCTGTCACTGTTCTTTCGAAACTCTTCTATCGTTTTACATTATACTCGTAGATTCCTTTTTTTTTTTCGATTTAATAACGTAGACCATCGTTCATGCCAGGTTTCCAAGGCGTTTGGGGTTTGTGGAACTGAATACAGACGGCTGTCATAAACAGTCCACATTTTGGGGTGGAAAATGGTGGTTTGTTTGTAAGTACTAATTTTAAATCTGTTGAACTGACTTTACTCACTGATCCTTGTACATAGTATTTAGAAAACCATGACATGAGTTCTGATGCTTGCTCTGGAAAAACCTTTTCCATAAGCATATTGTAGGCTGCAGGAATCTCTGTTGGTTCGAGGAATGCAAGTGCTTCTAGGTGGCGCAATTTATGTGCAAATTCCACATTATTTTGATATTGGTTTGCCAGGCTTTAATAATAAATAATAAAATAATCATAAAATTCATCATCGGCGTAATGAGCATTCGAAGTTTTAACAGTCGATCATACAATCATTCGTAAAACTGATCACCGGCGAAATGACCATTCGGAGTTTTAACAATTCGTTGAATTCATCAACGGCGAAATGAGCGTTCGGAATTTTGACGGTCGGCCAGATTATTTTGAAATTATGACCTGGACTCGCTGTCTATGCATACGTAAACATACTTACGTTTGAACTATAACATTCACATTTTTCTGTAAGTATGGTTAAGAATTGTTAATGGTAAGGAAGGTATCCTGCAGGAAGCAGTAAGTGACTTGTGAAATAATCTATAAAATTATTAAGGATTGAGTACACATACGTTTCAGAATAAGTTTAACAGTGACGCTTAAGTGAAGTTACGAAAAAGTTATTCGAAAATATACCGTGCAATAAAGGAGTAAGTAACTTACGAGTGCACATCTTTTAATTTGACTGGAGCAATAAAGACTGGATTGCGATTACGTACATATTGTTAATGGTTTAAATAAATTATGCATCGAGCAACTATATTTACGTTTTTTTTGCTAGCTAATTATGATATTTCTTAAGGAAGTAGCTTTTGTATTTTTTTAACACATTTTTATGGCTTTTGTAAGGAAAATTACGAAAAAAATATAAAACATGTGTCGAAGTATTTTACATCGATTGGTGAAATAAAAAAAAAACGCGTATGTGTATATACGCCTTTGTTGTCCGAGGTATGCGATATTGTAATGTTAAAGTTAACAGAACTACTCAGTGGTCGATCTTTCCTGGATAGTTTTCACTGGTAACTTCGTGATGATAGTCTCCAAGGTTATTGGTTTGTGGTCGATATAATACATTGTATTGTGCAACAAATAATGACGCGCGTCGCCGCCGGTTCGGTCTGTAGTGCAGCGTCAGCAGCGTAGCGTATGTACAGTCAGGTCACTATACATGCGATGTCCAGTCGTGAGACTTACAGAGCATAATAAAGGCTTCAAAATTTCATTCAATACTAGGTATAGGTGTTACCTGTGGCTTCGCCTGCGTGGGCTTATGTTTAAAAACATAAGTATGAAAATAAAATGCGTTACAAACAGAAATCGCTCCACTGATAAGTAGCCGAAACGTCGGGCTAAACGTTACTAACAATAAATTAATTGCTATAGAATCAGTTGGGAAATGGTTTTATTTTAGGTCCAGTAGATTTTGAGTTTATTCATTTTCTCATCTCAGACAAATCTATCCTTTATATTTTAGACAAATGGAAAATTTCCTGAAGGTGGCTCTGCTGGAGAGTATGATACCTTCATTTAAAATAATAATTACAGTATAGAAAGCGAAATGTAAGCTTTTACAATTAGACTCCGCTCAGTGTATGACTCAGCTATTAAAGTACCGAACTAATGGAACGTCATGCAAACAATAGAACGTAACTTAGATTATTAATAACCTAATAGAACGTAAATTCACAACAACATTCTGAGATTCTAATTTATACATTTATTGAAACCTGGGGCTTCGACCACATTATAACTCAACCCCGAGAGGCAAGTCCGCGCCTGAGGTTCGTCAGTCAATCAGGAGATGTACCGACTCGCAGGTGTACCGGCTAGCAGGTGTACCGGCTTGCAGGAGTACCGCCTTGTGGACGTACAGGCTTGCAGTTTGACTTAAATATATATACATAGCCTCAGACCTTTTTCTTCCGGGTAAGAAGAGAAAACAGTCCGGTTTTTGCTCCATAACACCTTTAATATAATTGTGAATAAGTAGGTTTTTATTATTGTATATAGTTATTGGCCGAGAATTCGAGAGATTTGATGACCTGCATGGCATTACCCGTGAGAGTCGATCTTAAGTAATGATACTTTTGAATATTATCGAGCTCTTCCGAAGTATGAATCATGAACAAAAAAGTATCTCGGAACTCTAACCAATTGTCATATGAACCATCAAACGAGGGCAGCGATGTAGTGGGTAACTTAACTAGCGATTTACTACCCGTGCTTTTATGATTATTATTTGAATTTTCGCTTTGTAATAGATACTCGATAGAAGCCATGACACTAAAATAACTATTTTCAAAGGATTCGCGTTATCTTAATTGCTCTTCCGGATCCGATTCCGGAGCTATATCAATCTTATCTTGAAAGTTATTAAAATTAGTTAACAGACTGCATAGCGCCTGTTGTTTCCATCCCGAATCCCCCGCTCCCCTTAACCCTTTTTTCTCGTAAAAGGTAGCCCCTAACCGTTTCCAAGCTCTAATCTATCTCTGTACCAAATTGTATCAGGTTATCTTGAAAAATGACGAACTTTCATACACACTTTCATCCTCTATTTCCCCCCATTGACCCCCCATTTTCGCGAAAACAGGTAGCCTAGGTCCTTTCCCATGGTTCAATCTATCTCTGTACCAATTTTCATCAAGATATGTTCAAAAATAAACTTTCACCCTCTGAATGCAGGCGTGTACTGGTACAATCGTTAACTAACATCTTCCAAAAATGTTTGGCGACCGGCGTTTTCCCTAAATGCCTTAAGAAAACTGTGGTTGTCCCACTATTATAAGTCTGGAGGGAAAGACCAAGTAACAAATTACAGGCCTACTTCCATACTCCCTGCTATCTCAAAAATACTCGAGAAAATTGTAAACATTAGGTTGATTAAATTTGAATTTAGAGCAAATAGGTCTGTTCTCCATCCGACAGTCAACATGCAGTCCATGACAAAGTGCTCGTTAGATGGCAATATGCTTTCTTACTCCATCTTCAGACCCTGAACACCATATAATACCAGAGAGTATGTTAAGATAACCAAATGAACCAAAACTCGATAAGTTTATCTTGTTTAGTTTAGGAGTTCGTATGGTCACCTTCCTACTGCATCATCAAATCAGCTCCATGGTAGCATGTTAATGCATTGTCATCCAAACTAAACCTGTAAGAAAATTTCATCAAAATCGGTTGAGGTTATTTGATTCAAATCGAGTTGCGAGATTCCACCTGAACAAATT
The DNA here is from genome assembly GCA_914767945.1 of Eilema depressum. NCBI lineage: Eukaryota > Metazoa > Arthropoda > Insecta > Lepidoptera > Erebidae > Eilema > Eilema depressum. The sequence continues at coordinate 7,660,726 of OU612040.1, forward strand.
ACATACATACGTACATACTCGTATTACGTTGCAAGTTAAAAAAAAACCTTGTAAAAACTAGCACCCGCTTGACCTGAGACACTACTCATAAAAATAAGTGGATCACTTAGGAAAGAAACAACGTTTTTTTTTCACACCAATTTAATAAAATCTTCAAAAATTAAATGTTATTATTTAATTTTTGAAAATCATCGTTATTAAAATTAAAAAAATTTAGATTTTTTTGAGTCGCAGCACTATTCGTTCTCTCGTTACTACTGTTAATCATTCGATTTTGTTAATAAACTTTCTACAGCTACTTGTCCAACTGCATCTCCAACTCCTTTTGCAAAAGCTTTTCCAATTGATTTTCCAATTGCAGCCCAACCTTGTGGATCATCAACATATTCTGAATCATCTGAAAAATAATAAGTATAATTAGTATAATTTATATTAGTAACCGAAATTACTACTATTCTATCTAATATATTCCCGTTAACCTCTCCAGTTAAGCCGTTAACGTCGATAGTGCATGGCAGGGTCCTGTATCGGTGCCTAAAAATGGTGATGCTCAGCTCATCTGCTATTCGCTACACCTGTTAAATAACGGACAAGGCTCCGGCGCAGCTTTCTTCTCGGGGTTGAGAAGTCAAATGGCAGTCGCTCCTTAAAAGTCAACATACCAATCAAGAACAATAAGTGCACCTCGTTCAATAGTATCAACATTGGACGCAACTTGGAAAACACGAGAGAAAGATGAGGATATTCTTAATATTCTATTCTCTAATAGACGATGGAGTAGAATAGAGCCACCCCATCTCTTCCTGTGGTTGTCGTAGAAGGTCGGATAAGCAATAGGGCTGTTCTGCATCCGACAGTAAATATACCGCCAAAGATGCCACATCTCTACGCAACTGCAAAGGCTCGAGGGTGTTGGTGACCTGGTGCGCTGCAACCTGTCAAGAGCATCTAGTAAGTACTTTGCGGAGCCATCCCAGAGATGAGAGCAGTATTCCACGCAAGAGCGAATTTGTGTCTTGTAGAGAAGGCACCGCTGCTCCGGCGTGAAAAAAACGTCTCAATTTGGTCAGGACTTCGAGTTCACGCGAGGCTCTTTTGATGATACTCTTAATGTAGTTTTAGTTGTTCAGTGTGCAGCGAATATCCATACCTAGGATATTGAAATTGTCCTGTAGTGGCAGTGGCGTGCTCTGAAGAGTTGAAAGGGGAAGGAAAGAAGATACCTTTGCTGTAAACGCGCATGCCTGCGTCTTCTTGGCATTGAACTCGACCAGAGCCCCATTGAGAAACGTGGTTCAGGGTCCGGTCAAGTTCACTGATGAGAAGCTGCCTTTTTTCCGCGATATCAGACTGCTTGGCCGCAGGATGTCTGTGATAGCTCCCGTGTATGGTGCTAATTTAGTACGAATTCACATTATTGAAGGGACGGTGGCGGCCCTTCTGTGCACGGAATGTAATGTATGCTTCGACTAATAATAAAAAAAAAATATAATTCACAAACCTTGACAATAGCTGACGCCAATGACGACCGCCATGATGAAAAATATCATACAGTTCAGATACTTCATTCTTGCGTTCTACTGCTGCAATTGCTGTTACTGAGTTACACCTCACATATAAATACTGTTAAAAGAAATACTGAACCGAATTGGGTGCAAATTGTAATAAAATTGATTTGTTCCTAGCTAATATTATACTCTATTTTATTTAAAATTGTAAATTGGTCGTGTCTGTACATTGGAGGTAGGTATGTAAAATTAAGTATTTTAAAACATTTTGGGTATGGAAATTAAAGTTACTGCAAACAATTGTAAAATTTGTAAGTACAAATTTTGCAATTGTTCAAATTCAAATTCAGCTTTATTTTGTCTGTTTGTTGTTGAAATAAAATGTACACGTAGACGTATTTCTTTACCTATAAGGTGTATCCCCCGGATATCCCATCCCTCCAACCGGAGCCAGTGGGGGCGATTACGTCAGACTCGAACTGACTAAAACTGCACCCCACCTTGGATCATCAGTTGCCAAAGGTGAAAAATATCTCACACCCCAGTAGACCCACGACCATCTTGCCCCCGGATAGGGGGAGGCGCGCAACGCACCGCCCCGCCTCGATCTGTTTCTGCTAGGGTGTCAGGTGGCTCCACCTGTCGAGTAATTCTTTGTGTTCCGACACAGTTAATATCCGAAAAACCGCTTCCCGGTAATCACCTGCGTTAGCTGGTAGAAGAGGGCCCCTTAAGGCCTTTCTAGTCAGTAGGTACCCTATGATGGATCTTACCGCCGCTGCCGCGGCGTGCCCAGGGCTTGGTCGCCCAAGTCGGGTGCAGCGTCGCTAGTTAATAGTGTAATAAGACATTTGAACTTTTCATTTGACTCTTTGAACCATAAAACAATCCAATTTAATGGTACAATATGACATAATCGCGTATAATTATATTCTACTATAGCTGCTGTCCAAATCGATTTACAAAGAAAATCGATTTGAACAATGAGCATGTACGGAACGTTATCCTGGTACATCGACTCCTGTTGTGGAGTATGTGGTAGTGGTAGTTGTTGTGGAGACCCAAAGGAAAGATAGCCGAAATTAAACGAGTAAACGTATATTGTAATGTTAAAGTTAACAGAACTACTCAGTGGTCGATCTTTCCTGGATAGTTTTCACTGGTAACTTCGTGATGATAGTCTCCAAGGTTATTGGTTTGTGGTCGATATAATACATTGTATTGTGCAAGAAATAATGACGCGCGTCGCCGCCGGTTCGGTCTGTAGTGCAGCGTCATCAGCAGCGTATGTACAGTCAGGTCACTATACATGCGATGTACAGTCGTGAGACTTACAGAGCATAATAAAGGCTTCAAAATTTCATTCAATACTAGGTACAGGTGTTACCTGTGGCTTCGCCTGCGTGGGCTTATGTTTAAAAACATAAGTATGAAAATAAAATGCGTTACAAACAGAAATCGCTCCACTGATAAGTAGCCGAAACGTCGGGCTAAACGTTACTAACAATAAATTAATTGCTATAGAATCAGTTGGGAAATGGTTTTATTTTAGGTCCAGTAGATTTTGAGTTTATTCATTTTCTCATCTCAGACAAATCTATCCTTTATATTTTAGACAAATGGAAAATTTCCTGAAGGTGGCTCTGCTGGAGAGTATGACACCTTCATTTAAAATAATAATTACAGTATAGAAAGTGAAATGTAAGCTTTTACAATTAGACTCCGCTCAGTGTATGACTCAGCTATTAAAGTACCGAACTAATGGAACGTCATGCAAACAATAGAACGTAACTTAGATTATTAATAACCTAATAGAACGTAAATTCACAACAACGTTCTGAGATTCTAATTTATACATTTATTAAAACCAGGGGCTTCGACCACATTATAACTCAACCCCGAGAGGCAAGTCCGCGCCTGAGGTTCGTCAGTCAATCAGGATATGTATCGGCTTGCAGGTGTGCCGGCTTGCGAGTGTACCACCTTGAGAGAGTACCGGCTTGCAGATGTACTGACTCGCAGGTGTACTGGCTTGCAGGTGTACCAATTTCTTGAGACGTATATCTTGAACCTTAAATGTACCTAACGTGCAGTACACGTTTCTCGGGTGTCTTTTGAGGATAGCACGGGGTGCTACTGCGGAGGACAAGCTCAAATTCACAAAGTATAATTATTATGTTACTAGCTGACCCCGCGAACTTCGTACCGCCTAACAGTCGATCCTTTTTTTTTAATTTTTCTCTCCGTAAGAACCATCCTCGTACTTTAAGGAATACTAAAAAAAGAATTAGCGAATTCGGTTCAGCCGTTCTCGAGATTTGCGCTTAGCAACACATTTAGGGATTCATTTTTATATTATAGATTACAAAACAACCCGTGCGCGGCTCGGCCTCGTTTGTCTCGCGATTTATCGATTATTTATGATTTATTATCCAAATCTTATAATATTATATCCAAATTCGAATATTTTAAGAGTAAAAAAAATAGTTTTCATGAAAAAATAAACTAAGTGGGTCGTATTTACTGCCGCGTACCTAGCCCCAAGTCAACGCACTGAAAAATCTTTCTGCAACTTGTAAAGTGCGTTCGGATGTGTGCGCACATATCAAAGTGCGTGAGTGAAAGTGTGTGTGTTTGTGTGTGAAGGAGTGTGCGCTAGTGTGCGTGCTAGGGGAGCGTAGGTAGCTCGTTAAGAATGACTAGTGACTGTTTTCATTGTAATATGAGGAAAAATTAGACGAAATTCTTTTTGAAACTATATTATCATATACGCACTTGTACTTCGGACTCCGGAGTTCGCTCACCTACTCTTTTGGGTTTTGCGGGAGTGTCGCCGTCTGACTTCCCAACCCAGAAAGCTGTAAAGCACCTTTTAGGTGAGCTATGGGTACGAAATTTTATTTATTTTTTTATTTATTTTTATACAACAGGTACAGAAACAGACATCAGATCACTATGACTATGATTCTATAAACTATACAACTTTTTAAATCTGAAGTCCACTTACATCTGTACACAGCATTTCAGTTGAATTCAGTGCCAGTTTACAGAATATACTTAGTAACTATTCTATTCTATAGTGAACTTATCTATAAATGAGTGATTAATTTTAACAAATGAATTAATGTATTTAAAGCCAATGACAAAAAAAGAAGCTATTCCGACTGAAAGTCCTCGCCACGCAAAATCTTTTTGAATTTTAAAAAGCTATTGTGAAAAATATCAACACGAGAGCACATAGAATAATACCTGCACATTCTAGCGAGCGGATCATTCTGGGATACATCTTTGCTACTTGCCGGTATATTGCCGGTAATAGTTCCCATGGAACATCTAGTACGTAATCCAATTAGGTGTTCAACAAATAAGTACTTACTCTAGAATGGAATTTTGAAGCATTTAATACTAACTATTCAATTCGATTTGGCGGTTGCGGCGGAGTCATCAAAAATCAATGTTAAAAATCGGCCAAGTGCGAGTCGATACTCGCCCATGAAGGGTTCCGTAGTAGCAAAGGCGAAAATTGCGGTTTATGACGTATTAAAAAAAACTACTGACTGGATCTCGTTCGAACCAATTTTTAGTGGTAGTTTGCATGGCAATTTACATCATATATTTTTTTTAGATTTATCATTCTCTTATTTTAGAAGTTAGAGGGGGGGGGGGGGGGACACATTTTTCCTCTTTGGAAGTGTCTCTCGCGCAAACTATTCAGTTTAGAAAAAAATTATGTTAGAAACCTCAATAGCATTTTTAAAGACCTATCTATAAATACCCCACACGCATGGGTTTGATGAAAAAAAAATTTTTGAGTTTCAGTTCTAAGTATGGGGACCCCCAAAATTTAATGCTTTTTTTTATTTTTGTGTGAAATTCTTAATGCGGTTCATAGAATACATCTTCTTACCAAGTTTCAACAGCATAGGCCCTAATAGTTTCGGAGAAAAGTGGCTGTGACATACGGACGGACAGACGGACAGACATGACGAATCTATAAGGGTTCCGTTTTTTGCCATTTGGCTACGGAACCCTAAAAATGGTTCCGATAGCTCGTACGAGTGTCGGTAGATGGCTCCACCGTCGCCGAAAGACGGAAGTATAGAGGAATTTGGATTGGCTTTTGGCTTCGTGCGGTCTCGGTGGCTTAGTGGTCAGAGCGTTCCCCCTGTAAGGGAAAGATCGCGGGTTCGAGTCCTGCCCGAGGTCGATTCTATTTTCTCTTTCTAAATCGAGGTAAGTATTCTATCGATAGTAGCACCATCTACTACGTACAATACATTTTATTTGGATGAACAAACAGTGAAGTCTTGTTGAATGGTCATCTCTACAACGATTCGAAGATTTTCACAAGACTTACAATAAGTAATGTAAAACTGATTATGATCTGATAACGGAATCACGGGTGGAACTAGGTTCAAAAACATTGCTGTTAAGTGCACTCCTGGTAACATGTAAGCAGTATTGCAAGTTAATGAAAAAAAAAAATTAAAAAAAAGGCCAAACCTGATATAGGTAAGTGTCGTCAAACATATTAGAGTAAAGTCGAAAAGTTCGCGGATGTGCACTATAGGGACCAATAAAAGGATTATATTCCAACTAAAGGCCAAAAGGATATTCAATAAAAAATAAAAAAAAATAAAAAAAAAGTGAGAAAGTCTCGAAAGAGATGTAGCTAGAAGTCAATCGTTTGTACGCGTCGTGGCAACCTCGAAGGGGTAAATGGGGACACCATGGTTTCCACATCCACACTCCAGGGGGTGGCAGGCAATCTTACACCACGGTATTTGAAGAAGAGCCAAGGTAGCGTGCGGTTTTAGACGGTTTGAGTCTGCCATAACCGCGTCCGCCAAACGGAGTGGCTATCCGCACGGAAAATAGTATCCGTCTCCTTTTTAGGGTTCCGTGGTCAAATGGCAAAAAACGGAACCTTTATAGATTCGTCATGTCTGTCTGTCCGTCCGTATGTTACAGCTACTTTACTCCGAAACTATGGCCTATGCTGTTGAAACTTTGCAAGTAGATGTGTTCTGTGAACCGCATTAAGAATTGTACACAAAAATAGAAAAAAACATTTAATTTTGGCGGTCTCCATACTTAGAACTGAAACTCAAAATTTTTTTTTTCACCGAACCCATACGTGTGGGGTATTTATAGATAGGTCTTTAAAAATGCTATTGAGGTTTCTACATAATTTTTTTTTAAACCGAATAGTTTGCGCGAGAGACACTTCCAAAGTGAAAAAATGTGTCCCCCCCTCCCTCTAACTTCTAAGATAAGAGAATGATATATCTAAAAAAATATATGATGTACATTGCCATGCAAACTTCCACCGAAAGTTGGTTTGAACGTGATCCAGTACCTAAGTAGTTTTTTTTTAATACGTCATAAACTGCAATTTTTACCTTTGCTGCTACGGAACCCTTCATGGGCGAATCCGACTAGCACTTGGCCGGTTTTTTAGTCTTGTGTCTGCCAAAAATGTTTACACCAAAAATGTCAAATCCGTGATTCTCGTGGTACAATGGAACCGGTAACTTGTCTTGAAAAGTGCGTGTCGCATATAGGACATCCCCTGACTTGTGTTTCTATGTACCGGTACATGTACTATGTGTACTTGTACTATGTACCCTTCCTCATTATGATTAGAGGGACAGACTGGTGTAATTATAAGTATGGGGCTTTTTCTACTAATTTACTTTACGCGTTCTGAAATAGAAAAAGGTTTTCTTTCTTACAGTAGTTAGTTATTATAAAGAGGAAATATTTATTTTGTATTTTCGTACGTAACATATAAGTTCAGAGACTACTGGACTGATTTCAAAAATTCTTTTGCAATTAAGGCGGCCACCCACTTACAGTTTATCGAACGACAACCGGATGATATCGGTCTGTCAGTTCATCGCAATAGCCCACACACTTACAGTTCCTTATACGATTTTGGACTGACGGATAATATGTGTGTGGCCGCTTGACGATTCCGGTCAGCAAAGACAGTTAAAGGCCGGACAGTCTATGGCCGTCGGTATTTTATACGTAATAACATCAGACTAAAAGAATAAAATAATGTTATTATTTTAGTCTGAGGTAATAAAATTATGATAACATTGATGACATAAGGACTGCAGGCCGCCGGACAGACGAAAAACTGCAGGCGGACTGTAAGTGGGTGGTCGCCTTTAGAAAGCTACAATATCACTCTCTGACATAGGCTCTTCTTCATCCTAGCGTTAATTCCTAGTCGCATGGAACCTCGATATTTTTTCGTGAAACGATTGCCATCTGACCTCCACAGCCCAATGATAACATTAGGCGATATCGAAGCTTTACAGCTAGGTAGACCGTTGTTTTTGGATTTTTTAGGGCTCCAACTACCCGTAACGACTGCCATAGATGTTCTTATGGCAACCGGGACGACGGCTTAACGTGCTCTCCGAGGCACGACCAGACCAATGCAAATACCCATATTAATTTGTAATATGTATGGATTTTTGTTACTCTTTCACGTAAAAACTACTGAATGGATTTTAATGAAACTTTACAATAATATAGCTTATACATCAGAATACACATAGGCTACGTTGGGTTGCGATAACCGACATCCACGCGGGCGGAGCCGCGGGCAACAGCTGGTAATAACAAATAACAATTATAATCCTGATAGAATCCGTAAAAACGTAGTTTTATTTCAATGAATGAGATTTGCGTAATCTTCACAGTATTACAAGCTAGGTAGCATGAAATAAGGTGCTAAAATCTATAACGCTTTATTTATTCTTCAGAGGTGTAGGTAGTAATTGAAAATAGCGCCTGGAGCAAGCATTTAAAAGCTCTCATTCGGAATTTATTGGAAACTGAAATACGTACATACGTTAAGCGATGTGTTTTTTTCCGTTTTAGAATAAAAAAATCGTGTGACAGACAGTGTTTTATTTTACCAAATTGAATATAATTTTAGGTGTCAAGGACTTCCTTTCATTTAATTCACCATGTTTCTTATAGAGATTTGATCCTTATGATTGACATTATCGATTGATGCCATAAAAATACAGGATGTTACTTTTTCGGATTTTAGTCGGTTCGATTACCGGGTGTGGCAAGCGAATTTTTAAAAATCTTTTAATGCAGTTTTGTTTCTTTTTAAAAATAAAATGATGTCTCCTTTAAGTAAAATGAGCTAACTTAAGGATTTAAGGTACTTTCTCTCCATGTGGCATCGCCGTGGGACGCCCTGTATATCCTGATAAACGTCAATCACCGCTTTAGACGATAGGTTATTCTTCAATCACGACCGTGATTGTGGTAAAACTGACAGCAAAACCTACCGTGTAATGAGAACCTATGACTATAACCGTCCATGACACCATGTTTCAAACATTGATAGTAGACGTTTCCAACACAGCCATATGCTAATTTACCATCATAATAGTTGAACACAGTGCCCGGAATACGGTAATAGGCTCACCACCTATTACGTGGGACCTAATACAATGATTGGTGAAATGTGGGTGTTAATTCACCTCTGCCTAACCCTCCAGGGATAAGCATATAGCTTGGACCTAAAATGTGCTCAAAATGTGCTCTATACACTCAGTACACGTTTCTTGGGTGTCTTTTGATGATAGCACGGGGTGCTACTGCGGTGGACGAGCTCAAATTCACCAAGCATAGATTATTACAAAACAATCCGCACGGGCCAGCCCCCCTAGACAAGTGGCAATTCGTTTCGAATTTCGACTACTCTCTGTGGAAATTTACTAAGGCATACGACAGACCACAAATGGCAAAATCACCGCTACAATATGATGGTGGCTGGGCCCGCTCGCCCCAGGAAAAGGCGGATATATTCGCAGAACATTTGTCAAATGTGTTCATCCCGAATAGTATAAGTGACACAGATGCAGAAACAGAAATTAAATCAATCCTTGCTCAGCCCTTGCAGATGTCGCTTCCACCGGCTGCGGTTACGGTGCGAGAAGTTTGGAGATCTATCCATGACCTTAAAGATAGAAAAGCACCAGGATACGACCTCATTACCAAGGAAATCCTGAGAAAACTTCCAAGAAAAGCAGTTGTTTTCCTGACAATGCTGTATAATGGAATATTTAGAGTCCAATACTTCCCAGATTTGTGGAAGGTATCACAAATCCTGATGATAAGGCAGGAAAACCAACGAGCCAAACTACCTCATACAGACCTATCAGTCTCTTACCCATATTGTCGAAGGTCTGGGAAAAACTTATCTTGAGACGCATTATACCAATACTGGAGAGTAACCATATCATCCCTCACCACCAATTCGGCTTCAGGGAGCAACACTCTACCATAGAACAAGTGCATAGAGTAGCTGAGAAGATAAGAAAATCTCTGGAGGAAAAAGAATACTGCTCGTCTGCATTCTTGGACTCCAACAGGCTTTTGACAGGGTCTGGCATGATGGTATCCTCTGTAAGATAAAAACCTCACTTCCCCACAGTTACTACATCTTACTGAAGTCCTACCTCACGGAGAGAATTTTCCAGGTTAAGGAATCCGACAAGACCTCTAAATTCTACCAAATTAAAGCAGGCGTACCTCAAGGCTCGGTACTGGGACCAACTCTGTACACCTTGTATACCTCTGATCTCCCACAGGTGGACGGAGTCATGATTGCTACATATGCCGACGATACGGCGATAATGGCAAGTGACACGTACCCAGATGTAGCCACAGAACAACTCCAACAGGGACTCGACGCCATTGAAAAGTGGCTAAAAAAATGGAAGATTAAGGCGAGTACAACAAAGTCGGTGCAGGTCACCTTCACACTACGAAGAGGAAATTGTCCTCCTGTGCGCCTTCAAAATGAAATCCTACCGCACCAAGACAGTGTAAGATATCTGGGCCTTCACCTTGACCGGCGCTTGACGTGGAACCATCACATAAAGTGTAAAAGAGAGGAGCTAAACATAAGACAGAGAAATCTGTATTGGATGCTTGGACGAAATAGTAAATTATCAATTGATAATAAGCTACTAATTTACAATTCCATATTAAAACCCACCTGGATGTATGGCATACAGCTGTGGGGCAGTGCAAGTGTACAGAATATTGCAAAGAGTACAGAACGCTATATTAAGAACAATAGCACACGTCCCATGGTTTGTAACCAATTCTGAAATCCACGCCAATTTGAAAATGAATACTGTGAGAGAAGAAATTCAGGCCTCCAGACTAAAATATCAGAGAAGGCTGGAAAACCATCCGAATGAACTAGCGGCGACTCTTGTTACGCGTAACTACACTAAGCGTCTTAAAAGAAAAGACATTATCTAGTCAGAGAAATCTAACTAGATTGTAACGAGTAGCTATCCTCTCTGGAGGATGCACTCGACCCGACAATCTCATACAACCAATCTGCTTATAGTTGTTTACTGATTGCAGATAAAAACAGAAAACAAAAAAAAAAACAAAAAAAAAAAATCGTTGCTCGGCGTATGATGGAATAGAATGACAAATGTATAGGATTTGACGTTTTTGACATTCGTTGACGCCTGTCATATACGTCAAATCCCATACATTTGGCATTCTATTCCATCATAACGCCGAGCAACGAATTGCCACTTGTCTAGAGGGACAGGGCTACGTGACCCGAGGTATGTATGTATGTAGTTGAAAAAAAAAACTGGGTTGACATCCAACTGTTAGTTTCACAGCTTTCTTACACACACACATTCACATAGTCATACACACACACACGCACACATATAAGCCATTGAGTGGTACGCGTGAAAATTCACGCGCGCCGTGTTACGCACTTTTTTTTTAATTACTGCCTTACGGCGCTATTGTTGAGCTACCCTACAGGGGTGTGAGCAGGGTTGGCACGAGGAATACGGGATCCCATTTTTTCTCATAATGGTTTTTGTCCTAATTTAAATTGTCATAACAAGTTAGGCATAATTTTCTTTGTCATAATAATAGTGTGCCATAATTGTTTTTTAGCATACTATGTTATTAAGCATAAATATTGTATATCCTAATGTTTTTATTCATAACTTTGATATGCATAAAGTTGTAAAGTATATTGTTTATTTGTCTAATAGTTATTTGGCAGATTTATTGAGAAAGCCCCTGATTCCGACTTGGATAGATTAGGTTAGAAGGTTAATGCGGGACCGGAGCGGAGCGAAGCTCCCGCATTAGGCCTTCGTGGTTTTTTTTTTTATAACCATGTAGAACTTTATTTAGTCAAATGAACATTCTGGCTTAAAATAGTTATGGTTACGCGTCGTTATGCTTAAGTAAACTTATGCTTTGGGACAGTATGCTTATAAAATATTATGCTTATAGTAAATAGGATTAAAAAAATTATGATTAAAAAGTTATGGCAAATGAGTATTATGCGTAAATAATGTTAGGACAAGTAACATTATGCAATGTTAAATTATGACATAAAATTGTAGTAATAAAAATAGAGAACCGAGGAATACTTTGGACTCCCAAACTGAATTCCGACAAATCCTTCCAAGACAAGATTTTACTTCGATAACATGAAACTCCGATACGACTCAATTTCGACAATATTTTTGATCGAAACAACTCAATCCCGACATTACATTAACTGTACTCTGACAAAGCGTTTCTTCGACATGACTTTAATAAGAAACGACGTGAGTTCGACGACGTTCTTCTTAGACATATTCTTCTAAAAATTTGTATTAAAAAATGCCGTTTTCGTTCCCGGTGGTGTAGAATAGGGCCGCAACATCTTTTTCCATAGGTCTCGTAGTAGACTACTAGAGATAAGGTTCTTCATCCGACAGTTAGCATACAGCCCATGAGAAGTGTCGTCAAGAGGGCATTAGAATAGGCTCGTCCCCCTATTACGTGGGACAAAAATCGTAAGTAGTTAGAGGAAAAGTAGTTTCCTAAATGACAAGCAACTTTGACACCCCTACGGTACATTTTATCGAACTGTGGGTTTGCCAAAGAGCGTACTGCACTACCACGGTAATATACAAATATACGTAGCAAGCACATATTCATAGTCAAGACAGTTTTATATCCAGTTTTATAAATTACTACACCGATTCAATTAAGTTGGTTCGCACGTCATCTTGTACGACATTATGCCAGCGCTTTTTGGACTACTTGTCCCTCTGGGGCCTGGTGGACGCGGTATAATCAGACACTTGTTATCATAATCATCATAATCATAATCATATTTATTTCATAATCGTTGTACAGTATTTTACATGGGTTCTTAATCTATCGTGCGTCGTTACATTGAATACCCTGTCCTTGTTGATCAGGACTTTACGTATGTTTGCTGGCACTTCTATTATATAGTTACAGGTCTCTGCGTCCCTCTTACCCGATTTATGACTGAGCTTAATTGAGGCCAGGAACGATTTAAGGCTGCAATCTTGTAGCTTGTCGCTCAGGTTCTGGTGGTATAAGCAGGTAAAATCCTCCCCTTCTTGCATAGTAGCAGGTACCCCGATAACTATGACCCACGGCTTCCTTTTCATCTGGTCGTCTACGGTAAGGCCTGAGTTAGTTAGCTGGGCTGATCGCTTAATTTAAGTTATCCACATAGTCTGGCAGTTGCTGCATGACACAACTGCACCAGGGAAGGCGAAGGCTACACGTGAGTCCACACATCCTCCACAGTAAGTTCTCTGAGGCATGCAGCACCAGTTTGTGTCGTTTTACAAGGACAGGCCTAATTATGGTTTTATGAATCTGTTATTTCAATCTAACCGGCCGGCATTTTGGAGTCCCAAATGACACCAGTCACCTTACGCCTCTTGGTTCATGCAGCAGCAATGGGTACCATGACATAGCAGTCATTGTTAGGTACCAGTCGCTTTCCAACCTAGGCGGCTAAATCAAAGGCCATAATTAGTAAATATATTAGGTATCTTATTCTACTAATATTGTAATCCATGCTAATCCATATCCATACTAATAGTAGTAGTTATAAAGACGAAAGTAACTCTGCCTGTCTGTCTATTACGCTTTCATGCCTAAACCACTGAACCGATTTTGATGAAATTTGGTACAGGGATAGATTGGACCTTGAGAAAGGACATAGGCTATGTTTTGTCGCTATAACCGATACCCACGCGGGCGGAACCGCGGGCGAATGCTAGTATTATATATATGAAAGTTTGCAAATATGTTTTTATGTTTCAATTCAATCTTTTTATCGCGGAATAGGTTGCCGTGGGTAGCGGAAACGGGATCCAAGCTTCGGGTGGATCCGCAATCATCAGCTAGATTTTAAATTTGATTTTAGATAAACTATGAATAGATCCCCGTAGGTACATCACTAGTGATGTCATTAGAATTATAACAGTCACAAGTAGACGCACCGCTCATTTCGTGACGTCACACCCTATTACGTCATTAGTTCGACATCTCTAGCACTGGCAACACTCAATCGGGTGAGTCCAATTACACTCGAAATTCAAATTAATTTAAATTAATGGTCTATGGATGTATGCAACACTAGGGAAGTGACATTCGCGCTTCCGATCCTGTAAGAACCTTTTGATGCCCTTCTTGAAGAACCCCATATTGTAGTCTTTTTTTTTTTTTTTTTTTTTTTTTTTTTTTATATAGGACACGTCAATTTGACTTCGCCTCGCCTGATGGTAAGCTGAAGGCAAAGTCTCTGAAAAGAGGGCCACCAGTCTTGCAGATGAGCTTGGGTTAGGTCCAAAAGACCTGGATGGGGCCCCAAAAATGCACATAAAGTAAGTATTGAAATTCTAGAATTATTTAATAGAAAACCAGACAGATAAAAAGTTACGAGTAAAAAAAAGCATATTTTTTTAGGAGGATAAAATTGTAAGTAAGCCTCTCATTAGATTGCAATTCCTCTATGCACTCCCGGGTTTGCTGGAAGAAAACTCATCCTTGAGTTAAGCTCGCCTTTGTACATAATTTTCTCTTTCATTTGTATTAATATGCCATGTAAGTGTACAATAAAGAATAAATAAAATAAAAGTATTGTTTCATGAAAATGTTCTCCGTTCTAAAAAACATTAAATTAATTTCATAAAAACAAAGCTTAAGGGTGTGATTCCATTGAAGCGAAAATGCGTAGCACAGAGAGACGTGCAAAAATCGACTTCTATGTAGGTATTGTAGGTATATAACACTAGCTTTCGCCCGCGGCTCCGCCCTCGTGGATGTCGGTTATCGTGACTAAACATAGCCTATGTCCTTTCCCAAGGTCTAATCTATCTCTGTACCTAATTTCATCATAATCGGTTCAGTGGTTTAGGCGTGAAAGCGTAACAGACAGACAGACAGAGTTACTTTCACATTTATAATATTATTATGGATATGGATGGATAGTATAGATATGGATATGGATGGATTCTAAAGGGAGCGACTACCATCTGACTGCGCCGTGCGACTGTGGGGCTCCATTCCAATCCATGCTGCACTTGCTCTCTTGTCTACTGTACCCTTCCAACACTGTACTATCGAGGACCTGAGTAAGGCAACGGACAATGCTGTAGCCGTGGTAATATTGGGCCAATAAAAACTAAAATTTTATGAGCCATTGACTCGACGAAGAAGAAGAAGCCATCTGATCTTCCAATCTCGAGAGGAAATCCTGAGCTAGGGCCTCGTCCTTAAATCAACAGAGATTGCGAGGATGTAGTTTTGATGTGTATAATATAATATAATCTTCACGACTGAATTTAATTCATCACAGAGATAGGTGAAATAGTGTATGTGCTCAAAATATGTTCTATACCCGCAGTAACGTTTCTTGATGTCTTTCGAGAATAGCACGAGGTGCTACTGCGGTGGACGAGCTCAAATTCACCAATGACAGATTATAAGAAAATAATCTGTTCAAACAGTCTCGCGGTTTGGGTCCATGATACGTGTCCTGAGGTATAGGCGTAAGAAGCGTCGGTAGTGGTGGAGTCGACCTTACGATCGAAAGGTCCCGGGTTCGAATCCTGGCCATTACACTACCGACGTGAACCCATTCCTAACACAAGCAATTTAGCTTAGCTGGAAGGGTTAGAGGCTTTTTTAAAAGAAAAAAAAGAAAAAAAATAGGCTACTTTTTATTCCTGTTGGTTACCCAAAACGTATTTGAATTTTACGCGGGCTTTTTCTTCTCCCCGCTTTGATGGAAACCAACTTTTAGCAAAGAGCTTTGTCAGCAGCTTACACAAAATGATTTCTCCGTTGAATGCCTTAATTAACGTATTCTAAAACATATTCCACTTTATATTAACATCATCTTATTAGCGATATATTTTAATTAGTTAAAATATTATGACATTGTAAAGACTTATTAAAGGTGACAATACATCATTAATCCTACACTAACGAAAATGTTTAAATTTAATTTCATCCGATAGCGATGGAGAGCCTGGGGAGCTGGGCAAGGAGGTTAAAGGCCTTATTAAGGAAATCGGATAGAGGCTCATCGAGGCGACCGGTGACTTTCGTTCCGGATCGTTCCTGGTACAAAGACTGGCCATCGCCATCTAGTGTGGCAACGCAGCAAGTATATGGGCATTTTTGCACCGTGAGCGATCAGGGAAGGATTATTTTAATAGAACAGGACAACTTACTGTACCCTGTGTTAAGGTATGATTCCGTAGCTGACCGCATACGACAACTGCCGACGCACGCAGCACATGCGCGTAATTCATTGCGGCTTCTCAATGGTCCCCTTTATTCGTATCGGAATTTAACAAGTAATCGGTACGCTGTATGTGCTGCATGCGTTTGTCGTTGTCGTAAGTGGTCGGCTTCGGAATCATACCTTTATATTCAATTTAGTTTTGTGCAAATTTTCATTAAAAATCCGTGTGGTAACGAACTAGTATCACCACCCCATCTTATCCCAAGGGTGTCGTAAGAGGCGACTAACGGAATAATACGCAGACGATATCACTGCGAGAGAAGGAAAACTCGAAATAAAACCCAGTACCAACCCGTCTGGACAGCGTGGAAACAGTAGGCCAAAGCCTTCCAATATTGGGAAAGGCCTATGTCCAGCAGTGGACTGCGATAGGCCTATTAATTGTTAGTTAATTACGCTCAAACGGCTGAACGGATTTGGCTGCAATTTGGCACAGGGATAAAATATAGCCTGAGCCTGGAATTACATATAGGCTAGTTTTATCCCTGGAATGCTTTGCGGGAACAAAATCACGATGCTAACTGTATGTAACCAAAGATATACATACATATACTCGCGGGGCTAGGCAGAGGTGTATTAACACCTTCATTTCGCTAACTGTTAATTTCAGTCCCATGTAATAGAGGGCGAGCCTATTGCCGACAAGCGGGCACTTAGTCATGGGCTGTAAGTTAACTGTCGGATGGAGAACAGCCCTGTCCCTTAGTAGCCTTCTACGAGACCCACAGGAAGAGATGGGTGGCCCTATACATACCAAACCTAACCAAAGATACTTTTGCAAAAACACTAATTTTAGGTCTCTGTCAGTTCTCTGAGGAAACACCGCCGTGATGTTATTTAAATTATCAGAGGTGGCCCATTTTCTCTTTCACTAAAAGATACTGTTGTCATTATAAAACACTTTAGTTCTTGTATCAAAAATTTTCCCAGAATTTTTGTTCCCAAAAAGTCCTTGAAGAAAATATTTTCTC
Organism: Eilema depressum; assembly: GCA_914767945.1. Classification (NCBI taxonomy): domain Eukaryota; kingdom Metazoa; phylum Arthropoda; class Insecta; order Lepidoptera; family Erebidae; genus Eilema; species Eilema depressum. The sequence continues at coordinate 7,677,873 of OU612040.1, forward strand.
TGCACGAAAACATTCCATGCCTTAAGTGACCAGCATGCCCACTCAAACGGGTAGCGTGAAGTATTAATTTAACTTGGTAACATTTTTTAAGTGGCAACACTTCAACAGTATTGCCCCATTGAAGAAAGAAAGATGGCGGGCGATATCGCGGAGCGACTTTATTTTCGAGGAATATGCAATAATGCCTACATTATATTTACAGTGTTCAGGAGTTTGGGCCGTGGATGTGAGAAGAATTTACTTTTTTAGTTTCTTTTTTAAATCAAAACTTTTTAAATTCTTTTTCGTGTAGAAATCCCCTCGGATATAACCTCCCACGTTAGCCATCGGGGGAGGTTATGTCGGTCAGACCGCAGCCCTCTTGAGTCTTCAGGCAATGCCGGAGAGTAAGGTTACCTAAAGAATGTCCTTCGCACCCAGCTGATCATGTGGGCCTATACGGCATCTTCGATTTTATGATGGCTCGACCGACTCTGGGAAGCATGGTCATCACCTTCGAACCTCGGAAAGGGGGAAGGGGGGAGGGTAAAAGTTATGCCTCTTCCCCCGTGGGGGTGAAGGAGTGACAGGCGGCCGCATCTACAAGTTACAACCCCATGCCTGCGCTTGGTGCAGTTAGTGATTGGTGGATTTGAGCTCCTCCGCCACCGCTGCACCCCGTGCTATCCTATACTGACTACATTTTGTGACGTGGCTGGGTTCAAGATATATGCAAATAACTATTAGCAGATACACAAATAAAAAACAGAGTAAGTGCCGCATCCATAGATTGTGAAATATTGTCCCCTGTCTTCCTTACAGGAAAAATCTTCAACTTTTTTCATGAGAACTCTTTATATTTTTTTTAATGTTCATGAAGGGTCTTAGTGGGGTCGAGATAGAACCTCGGAGACGCTGTCGGAGGGCATTAGAAAAAAATATGTTCTTTAATTAAGACTTATTTAACGTTTGAAAGCAATTCGTTTATTTTATTTATGGTTTGACGTAAAAAGTGGCGGGAATTGAAATGTCACTTGTAAAATTAAAAATGGCCAGGTGTTATTTTTTTTGGAGATTTATTTATGACTTGTGATAGAAATAATTTGATCCGCTAACTCATTATCCTCATCTTGGTTTGGTTAATTAATACTACTTTTATGGGAGCATCTGCCTTCTGCCGTCAGCCTTTCAAACCCCAAGGAGAGAGCACCAAAACCTCGTACTTTCATTTATCAGCAGATATAGTAGGACATGACGGTATTCCCAAAAGTTAGTCCAACTGGGGAAGTACCTCCGCCCTACAGAATACCACGGTCATAATAACCTCGTATTGTGTTACCGGCTGTGAGTAGGGTAGCCAGAGCTCACTGGAGAGTTTCTGTACTGTCAATGGGAAGACCAAAGGCTTGACCTGCTTTGTCTCCTGCACTGACGGCACAGAAACTTTCTGTTCTTACAGGGTCGGCAGCACTAGTGTGACTTCCTTGGTATTGCATACCTCCATAGGCTACGGTAACCACGTTTTATGAGGTGGGCCGTATGCTTGTCTGCTACCGCCACCGTCACGTAGATGAGGTATCCTTAGGCCCCCGAAGATCATCATGGCACCTCAAAAAGAACGAAATTCTCATTATCTAATATATAAAATTCTCGTGTCACAGTTTTCGTTGCCATACTCCTCCGAAACGGCTTGACCGATTTTGATGAAATTTTTTGTGCTTATCCGGTATCTATGAGAATCAGCCAACATATATTTTTCATCCCCCTAAATGGAAGTTGCAGCGGGAACGGGATTTGAATACCACGCGGGCCGAAAATATGGCGGTACGAAGTTCGCCGGGGCAGCTAGTTTTAAAATAAATTTGTAATAAGTCTGTTCCCGCATGAATTTAAAAAAAAAAACTCCTTTACCATTAAAATTTCAGTTCCATTTTCAAAAACATAATAGACCCTATTATTTAGCCCCTATGTCATAGAGGTGTTGAACCATAGAGAAAGTCTTTTGTCTATGACGTTCTATTAATAACTGGTATTGTTCTCAAAACATCCAGTGTGTGAGAAAAGGGATTATAAGTCTCTGGTGTTTGAAATCGTTCTACCGAATATTTTCTTTATGTAATTAAAAATATTGGTGTGAATTTCAATTTTTATAATTTCGATTATGAAGCGTGATTGACAGTTGTATTGTATGAAAACTAATATAGAGGGGTTCCAATCTACGTTTCCGTTTTTATTCTGTGAGTCCAATGCCAGAATTGTTTTTTTTTTTTTTACAATAATGGGACAAGTCAATGATGGTGACTAAATAATATTATTGAAAATGAAATCGGAGAAACAAGAAATAGGTAGGGTACTCCAATAAGAGTGAGCGAAATCCTAACACTATAATTATTATAAACTGAGCATTTTTATGGTACATTTTACTGCCTTCCTAGACAAGTGGCAATTCATTGCACGGCGTATGATGGAATAGAATGACAAATGTATAGGATTTGACGTTTTTGACATTCGTTGACGCCTGTCATATACGTCAAATCCCATACATTTGGCATTCTATTCCATCATACGCCGAGCAACGAATTACCACTTGTCTAGAGGGGCTGAACCCATCATGACCTATAGATTTGTGCTGTAACATAGTTATTTAACCAATGATACTATATACTATACCTAAATGCGCACTCTGAAATGGCAATCAGAGACGCCATAGTGCGCTATGCCTATAATCACGCATTTATCCCCGGAGGGTTAGACAGATGTGAAATAAAACACACATTTCACCAATCATTGTATTAGGTCCCAGGAAATTAGGGGGTGTGCCTATTGCCGTATTCCGGGCACTATTGTTCACTCGAGCCATGCATTTGAGGCTGAGTATGGGCTGCATGTATATAATATCTGTCTGATATTAAAAAGCCCTATCTCTTAGTCGCCTTGTACGACAACGCATGTGAGGAGATGGGGTGGCCCAAGTTCTACTCTGCCGGGAACCACGCCTTGGCGATATTGAAGATCTGTGGTAATATTAATTTAAAAAAAGTAGGTCTTCATTCAGGCACCTCTATTTTGTGTCCGAATTCTGCCACACACCCTTTCTTTAGATAAAATCTAGCAACACTAGAAACTAGAGGTTGACTATTAATTCCTAACAGGAATATAAGTTAGAAAATCTCTTGAAATAAATGACCGTAGAATTCTTTAGAGGCACCCCTTTCAAAAGAGATGGGGTCATGACTTAATGTTGCCAGTTTTGAAAGTGCTTTGGGTTATCTACCAATTTTTATTACTGACGGTATTCGTGCAGGACAGGCTAATGAAGTTTGACATCTTCAAGACCTAAAGTCAACCTTGGCTGCTAGCTGGTACACCTACCAGTTACCAAATGAGGCTCTTGTACAGGCTTACTTCTTGAGGTAAGAAGGTCTCACTCCTGTAATAGCTATACATAACACTTTTGTCTTAATTTCAACTTAGTTTCTCAGGTACTCCGCTAGCGTATGCAGTCCTGAGTCTTGCGTCAGTCCGTTTTTTTTTTTATTGTGCGAAAAATCCCCACGGATACCCCGCCGCTGGAGCCGGTGGAGCAGGTTATGTAGGACTTGAACCGACTAAAACGCACGCCATCTGTGGGCCGTCGGTTGCCGGTGGTGAGGTAGTCGTAGACATATCCCTCGCACCCCGGTTGACCCAGGGCCATGTCTTTCGATCTGGCACTCTTCCGGTATGGGGACCACAGAGTCCCCAATGCGGCAGCCTGCTGGCTCCCGTGTTGCCTCTCTGGTTGGTCTTCCATGATGGGTCTAATCACCACAACCGAAAGTCATAGATAGTTGGCGAAATGAGGGTGTTAATAGATCTCTACCTACCTGCCTTCGAGGGTTTACAGGCGTGAATGTCTAAACTGTCCTACTACAAGCATTTTTTTGCTTTAAAGGAGGCACTGTCAATCACAAATCGTTGTATTTTGTTACCGAATAAAGAAGGTCTAAAGGTCTTATTATTCTTGTTGTACCTACTAGTATGACCACGAGGAAACGGCCTTTAAAAATTTGAATTAAAGTCAACAGAAAATAAATTGTTATTTTTTGTTCCCGAAATATTATGTTCACATTTTGAGAAACTTGTCAATATTTACGAACATTTTTATTGCTACGAAATTTTATTTTTTACACTGGCAACAACAACACATCTGACCCTTGGTCTAGGCATAGCTGTCAATGAATACCGACCAGCTGGACTACTCGCCACCCTCCTCTTACGACTTTAATTAATAATAAGTCTATATTGCGTGATTGTTTGTCGTCCGGCCATGCACAGATTAAAAAACAGACATGACAGTTTTGTAAAGATTTTTTTACAAAACTGATTTTATAGGATACGTAGTTGGCAGATGAATATTACCAAAAAACATTAATCACGAAACATCACCAAGGGAGAGGTAGGGGTATATTAGGATATCACGTGTATTTATTTTGTGTTATAACTGGTCATTTTTGTCACGATTCTTAGTTTTCTAGCATTAAATAATAAATAAAAAATACGGGACCACAGATATCCGTGCGTGGGACCTAATGATCTAACTAATACAATGATTGGTGAATGTGGGTGTTAATTTCACCTTTAACTAACCCTCCGGGGATAAAGACGTATCTTTGTATAAAACTACATGAAAAGCTAAATTTCTATTTTATCCATTCCTCGTGTTCAAAAACAAAATAAAATTACTTTCACAACTGCTTTCACATGGATAGATTTTACAACGAACTCGACAAAAAAGCACAGACTGCATTCAATTTACATTTTACAAAATTTAGTCTATGCCCGGCTAACTTTGACCCAACTAGTGGCCAGTGCTTTAAAAGTAAATTGTTCATTGTCTATACATTGAATAGGGTTGAGTTTGAACAACCCCTAGTTTGTTGTTAAAAATATTTTAAAATGTGTTCAAAAAATAAAGGATTTATTTTTTTGCTTACATTTTAATTTAAAGGCTTTTTGTTTATTTTAAATCGGGTTATGGTATCAATATGCCATGAATATTATGATATAGCGGACATCCTAATTAAGCCTATGTCACTCACAAATAATGTGACTTTCTATTATTGGTGAAAGAGTATTTCTAATCGATCTTGTAGTTACTAGTGTAGTACTTATTCAACACAAACAATTAAATCCTACCTCCATAAAATATCAGTGTAAAACATCATAAATATCCCTTTAACGGATATTTAAACGCAATGGCTCATCACGCTGCTATCTAAGGTAGGCAAGCAGTACCGGCAAATCTGACAGATTTCTATACGTCACGCGGCGGCCACGGGCGTAGCCGGGGAGGGCTAGCTAGTGGTTCTATTAAAATGCCAGGAGCCCATATTATTCTCATTTTATAATTCTCAGTAACTGCAAGACCCTGCCCGATTGGCGACAATAAGGTTACTATCGTAAACTTGAAAATTCACAATAGGTATATGACCTCTCTAGGGACTCTGTGGTCCCTATACCGGATGAGGGCCAGATCGAGTGATATGGCCCTGGGTCGGCCGGGGTGCGAGGGATATGGCTACGACAATCTCACCTCCGGCAACTGACGGCCCACAGACGGCGTGCGTTTTAGTCGGTTCGAGTCCGACATAACCTCCTCCTCCGGCTACGGTGGGGCTACAACTGCTTACTTCTTCATCGATTTAGAAATGTTGCCAGAGTCCCATAACCTCTTTCTCAAATAAGAACAGGAAAATAACCTACCCCACAGTGTATTTTAATATATCAAATGTATTCAAAAGGTATGCTTACGTTCCTTTACACGCAGCATTCAGGAACGCTTTCACGCATTCTATACATTATGAGCATTACAGTGTTACCACTTACGAAATTTAAATTACCTGCTTTTTTTTATTTAAATCTATTTTCTACTAGCTGACCTGCTTGTCTTCTTTCTGACGGCACAGAATCTCTCTTTTCTTACAGGGTCGGCAGCACGAGTGTAACTTCCCTGGTGATGCACTCGACCATAGGCCACGGTAACCTCTTTCCATCAGGTGGGCCGTATGTTTGCCTGCGACCTAAGTGGTCAAAAAAGATGATGCCCGCGACTTTACATGCGTGGTACCCGTGACCCATGGGGGGTCACGGGTACCACGTTTTGCACGTTTTGCATTACATATGAAAAAAATATTCAACCGAATTGGTCAAGCCATTCTCGAGATTTGCGCTGATGCCTGTAAAATTTGGATACCGGGAGCCACAGGACGTTATAATTATACTCTCGCGATGTATATCATATCGTTCTTTAGATTAGCAAAAACTTTTCATCTAGATTCGTTCAGCTCTTCTAGCCTGGTTGAGTAGAGTAGATAATCTTTGGTCTACCTATTCTAGCCTGGTTCTAGGTTGGGTCTAGTCTGGTTCTAGCATAGTTCTAGCCCGTTTCGGCCACGTACGAAACTGTAGGTTCGTAACCAGTTACGGTGAATAACCTGGTTGAGTAGTTTTGCACGAGATACAAAATCATTGCTTTTTGATTAATGTTCTTCTGTGGGTTTGTAAGACGCAATACAAAAATAAAATTAGCTATTAAAAAAATAGAAATTCTCTAAGATAAGATAAGATAGATACCAAATCTAAGGTAAAATTCCAAAATTGGTCACACTAAACCATTTCAGCATTCAATGAGTATAGAGAACGCAGTTTCTTTTTATACTATTTTACACGGTTTATGATGAGTGAATGAAAGAACATTGCCTTTACCTCGTATAATAAGAAAATGTTGCAGCTTTATAGGGTTCCGTACGCATAGGGCAAAAACAGAACCTTGTTATTATGGCTCCACTGTCTGTCTGTTTGCCACCAGGCTGTATCTAACGAACCATGATAGCTAGACAGTTGCTAATATAATGGTTTGTGCTTAGGTACATTCTATAATCGTACCGCCCGTCATAGGCAGGCAATTCATCTTCATACATTGCGACCGGAAACGGCACACACTGTGCAGAATGAAATGAACTTCATTCCACGCACGCTCAAACTATGGAATGAACTCTCTGCGGTGGTTATCCCAAGCGACAACAATATTGAGTTCTTCAAGAAGGGCATTAGAAGGTTTCTTCAGGGTCGGCAGCACGAGTGTAACATATCTCGTGTTGCATACATCCATAGTCTACGGTAACCTAGTCCATCAGCTAGTAACAACAAATAATTAAAACGGAATATACTGGCACGGAACCCATTGTGCGCGGGTCCGTTTCGAGCTTGGCAGATTTTTTCTTGTCTATTCTCTTTGGAGTTAGCTTTTTCGTTTATCTGTGAATTGCTTTTATGGTCTGTTTTAGTTGAAAACGTTTTATAATCTTTATTTAAAGTTTTAATTCGTGCTATAAATGTTTACGATATAAGTTTTACTTACATTAGGATTAGCGTTATAATTGATATAAGATTTTAGATTTTGTTTATATTTTAATTATTCTAGTAAGCGTAGTGGTGGAGCGTTCGACTGATAGTCGTGGGTTCGATTCCGACTCAATGCAAATCAATATAAATAAAAGTGAAATATGTACCACTCACTGATTAATCACGAAATTTCAGAAACTATAACACCTACAAACTTGAAATGTGGTAGATAGGTACCTTATAGGGTGTAGACATCCGCTAAGAACGGATTTTACGATACTCCACCCCTAAGGGGGTAAAACGAACTCCTCCCGCACGAAATATTTTTGTACAAGAAGATGTATATTTTTGCATACATTATGGAGGGTTAGGCAGAGGTGAATTAGCACCCACATTTCACCAATCATTGTATTCTGTCCCACGTAATAAGGGGTGAGCCTATTGCCGTATATCGGGCACTGGCTGTTGACTCGAGCCATAAATCTGAGGCTGAGTCTCGGCTGTATATATCAGTCTGATGTTAAACAGCCCTATCCCTTAGTCGCCTTGTACGACACCGCATGGGAAGAGATGGGGTGGCCCAAATTCTACTCCATTTAATAAATAACATAATGATAAGATAAATACGCTTTATTGCACACCAAACATAAGATACATACAGTAGATTTAACATGATAGAGAGTTGTTTAATGGGCGGTCATATCGCAGGTCTGCGATCTCTTCCAGACAACCTGTGTAAGGACTTTATTGCCAGAACAGGTAGTTTGCGGTGTACACCAAATCATTGCTAGGTACTTAATATTTGTATCTAGTTTCTACTCTGTTTTCTAATAAATACCTACATACTTACACTTACACATACACATATTACATACCTACATATAAAAAATACTCAATATACCATCATTATCTATGAGAACTCGTTACATTATAAGGACTGGTACGATTAATTTTATTGTCTCGCTGTTTAAAAAGATAAGTAGTCTAATTTAAATCTCCTAAAACGGTTTGTTGAAATTTTAGTTCAAACATTGGTAGTTGTTTTCTCATTATATATTCATTATCTCACTTGTGTTCGCCTGAAAACGCGGCTTACGATGTAGCACACTCATTAACAAGATACGAGTGAAATGCACTTTAATTAAATGTCTAGCTTAATTTACAATTAGCTGCCATTTTGGGTTAGTCGTGATTCCTCACAAAAGGTTTGGTTTTATCACAATATTAGAAGTTATAAGTTCTAATCATTCAGTGAACTAAACATCAGGTTATCTTTGAAAATGACAAACTTTCATACAAACTTTCATCCCCTATTTGAACCTCTTTAACCCCTTTTATCGCAATAAAAGGTAGTCTATGTCCTTTCTCAAGTTCTAGTCCATATTTATACCAAATTTCATCAAGATAGATTCAGTGGTTTCGACGTGAAAGCTTAGCAGACAGGTAGAGTTACTTTCGTATTTTTAATATCAAGTATTGGATTGTTCGTTATTATCACTTTCATGATTTCTCGGCATCTTCAAAACTAAATTCATAAAGGTATAGTTATGGGCATTATCTTGACCCCAAACACGTCATAGACACCCTAAAACATATATGTATACGTTTTAGGGTGTCTTTTGAGGATAGCATGGAGTGTTACGGCGACAGAGGAGCTCAAATCTGCCAATCATAGATTATAAATATCAAACCAATCCGCATGCACCAAAGCATCGCACATTCGCTCATTCGGTTTCACTCTACTTGCATTCCGGCTCACTCATACACTCGTTCACTCGTTCGCTCGTTCACTCGTTCGCTCGTTCACTCGTTCGCTCGTTCACTCGTTCGCTCGTTCACTCGTTCACTCATTCGCTCATTCACTCATTCAATCATTCTCTTCATAAATATACGCATTTTTAATACTAATGGCACAAACCATTACCGCGTTATTCTCGTCCAGTACTTACTAATTCGACGTGTTTGCGACGCAGAATCACATTAATGCAACGGTGTGGTCTAATTTAACTATAAAAGTGTATGCTTTCCCCGGCCCTAGTGTGATCAAAGGGTTCTGCAGACCTAGGAACGTTTAGACGCGGCGGTATAACCCGCGTAGATTGAATACGAACGCGGAAAGGCACGAAAAACTTCTATGATAACTTGAATTAATTTAAATTTATATCTGTGTAATATCACTGACTCAGTGTAACAACACTCCTGTCCATACAAAGGTTGCCTGGAAGAGATTGTTGTTTACAATAAGGCCGCCCATTGTACATTAGAATGTATAACATTTCCATTTTAATTTGTTTCTTTGGTGTACAATAAAGAATATTTATCTTATCTTATCTTATCACAATCGTGGCGAATGAATGAATGACTGAATGATTATTTATTCGCGCGAAATATGATACATTACAGTTACAGTCCTATACAGATATTACAGCAAGTACCTAGCTTAGGCTGTTAGACCTGTTTTGGAGCATTGGATAAAGGGTGACAGGTAGCCTTTCCTACCAGCTACTGTCTACACCATATACCTTGACTAGTACATCACCAATGAAATTTTTAGGCCATCCTCTACGTAGACTGGTTGAGCGGACGCCTATGCGGCGTTGCTATTTCTTGCAAATATACCTACATAATCATACATAAAAAAATTTCACTGAGCGGGGATCGCACCCGCGCCTCCTGCGAAACTGTCGCGTTTACTACCACTACGCCACAGACGATGCCAGGCTCTCGATTCTGCTAAAGCACAACCACTGTCACACCACACAGAATAAGCAAGCTGTAGTGGCAGTGGGCTGGCCACATCTGCCGAAGGACTGACGGCCGTTGGAGCAAAAAGTCCCAGAGTGGAGACCGCGCGAAGGTAAACGGAAGGTGGGACACCCCCTAGCTAGGTGGACTGATGACCTGCGAAAGGTGGCTGGGACGGACTGGATGCGGAAGGCGGAGGATCGGCAAACGTGGCGCGTATTGGGAGAGGCCTATGTCCAGCAGTGGACTGCAGTAGGCTAATTGATTCATTGATTGATTGTCACACCACAGAGACTGCGAGAAAATTCCATTTGATTTTAGCCTTTAAAGTTGTGGAGGTAATGTTCCTCCAACCAAAGGGGGGATCCTCCGACCAGGCAAGGTGATCACGCCTGGCGGGCCGCGGCCCAACGATTGTCGATGGGATGTTGTATATATATTGTACAAGCGCTGGAACTTCGCTTTCGCGATGCAGGAACTATAGCGACGTAATAGTTCGGCTTGCTGTCGCTAGATGGCGCTGGGTACATGTGGCATCGCCACAAAGTAATGCAGTTAGAATTTAAAATTAAATGACTTTTTGTAGAGCGAATGAGAGAGTGTAATGTAACTTTTTTCCTTTTATTTTGGACTTTGATTCTGCAGCAATAAAGTTTAAAATTTAATGCCATTTTTTGCAGCTTCGGTGGCATGACAATGGTTTTGCTTTAGTAAAATCGACGCCCAGGTCTATTACCCCTCAAGTCTATGCACACACAGGGTCTACGCCCGCTGTAGTGGTTGCGTGTGCCAGTAATAGGTGTTTAGCGAAGCGCTCGCTCGCATAATGTGCACACTCTATCTGAGCGTGGCCCAGTTCCACCAGATGAACGGGGAAAAAGTGGGGAAAAATTATGGTCAAAAATTGTATTTTCAGGAATTGTGTGGTTCTTAGTCTTCCCTATAATATAAAAATGAATCGCTGGATGTGTTGCTAAGCTCAAATCTCGAGAACAGCTGAACCGATTTCGCTAATTCTTTTATTAGAATATTCCTTGAAGTGCGAGGATCTTACGGAGAGAAAATTAAAAAAAAAAACTTCAAAAATTAAAGAATCGACTGTTAGGCGGAACGAAGTTCGCGGGGTCAGCTAGTGATTTGATAAATATACATTTTTTATTTGCGTAGTCTATAGATAGTCTATAGAACATCTGACGAGGCCATCAAGCTGAGTGCCACCATTGTAACATGGCACGTACGTGTCTGTAAAAAAAAAAAATGGTGACCCTCTTTTCTGAGACTTTGCCTTCAGCTTACCATCAGGTGACGTGTCATACATATAAAAAGAAAAGAACACGACGGTATTTCCGTCCCAATCGAGCAGTCCGAGTGCGAAAATACCTCCAGAATACAGCGACTATAGCTGGTGGTGAGTAGGGTAGCCAGAGTTCATTGGAGAGGGTTTGTGCTGTCAGTGGGAAGACCAAAGGATTGTTGTGTTTGTCTTCTGGAGCTCTCTGAATCTCTCTGTTCTTAAAGGATCTGCAGCACGAGTGTGACTCCCGTGGTGTGGGACTCGTCCATATGACCATAACTCAACTATATACATCATATTATCTAGATATGGTAACCCAGATGTAATATTATTATATAGGCAATATTTAAATATATTACATTTGAATATAAACGTTTCTATACACAGATACTTCATATAATGTAATGGGGCCATAAAACCCGCGGGATGGGTTTCGCAATATCTATAATATATCAATAGTTTAAGAAACAAAAACCGGACTGCTGAAAAATCACGCTCTAATAAGAAAGAATTAAAGAAACATTTATTTAATGTAAAGTGGCCACACAATACAAGCAACTACACAAGCAGACAATAATGTAATGTCATTTGAAGTTTTAGAAGTGGCTGCGACATTGAGAATATTCCATTTTTTTATTTAAATATGTAGAGTATTTAATACTTACTTCTCAAACTCACATTTTATTGCATAAATTTGAACGCATCATTTTTATAGGACAACACTATTCCCTCCTACTTTTGCTTCCTATGTCAATGCTACAAGAAATTCGCCCGCGACGCGTACGCAACAAATTTGCTCTTCGATACAAAAATCTAAACCACCAAACAACACTATTCCCTCTTACTTCCGCTTCCTATGTCAATGCTACAAGAAATTCGCCCGCGACGCGTACGCAACTTTGCTCTTCGATATTAAAATCTAAACCACAAATATCAGGAACATTAATCAACCAATTTAGTCAGCAAGCTCACCCTATTCAAGATATCACCGCAAAGAGTTGCAGGCGAGGCAAGGCGTTCAAACCTTCCACAGGTAAGCACTGGCTCCCTCCAAGAAGCATGTTCACGCAGTATTAATGAACGTGCTTCCAAAAGTATTAAATAAGAAAATATTCAGGATAGCTGTGGTCGTATGCCACTTTTCCCTAGAATATATTGTTATGTTAGAGTAAGTCCCCCCAAAAAATTAAATTCTAAGCAACTAGATGTAGAAGCCTCTACCAACATCTCTACAAGTCGGTACACTGCTAAAAAGTGAATGAGGTTCTGTCAAAATCTTCCATCTCAGAGTCGGGAGGTCAGACGAAAATCCCTCCCGAAAATGACGACATACCAATCAAAAGCGACACACGGACTTTGGGTTTCTATTTCAAAACTTTGGACGAACCTGCGAAATCGCTATGCTTATGACTATACAGCTGTTTTAATGGCCCAACTTTTGTATAGGAAGCCATGAAGCGAGCAAGATGAGAGTGAACACCTTTTATCCGAAGATTTTCTTTGTTATTTATTGATGCATATAGCAACACAGACGGTATACCGCGAATGAGAGGTATATTTGGAATATTATAAAAAAAATTCACGATTGTGTGTCAGGAAATAGGATTGAAAAGGAGCTTTAATTTTATTTTCTAATTTAGTACGTTTAAGAAATAGAATAAAAATGTAATAAGGTTGCATTTAGTGCTGGTTCTAAAACCAGCTTTTCTTCCTTTTTTATCATGCGCAAAATCCCCACGGATCTCATCTCCCATTATAGCAGGTGGGGAGTTTATGTCGGACTTGAACCGACTAAAATGAACGCCGTCTATGGGCCGTTGGTTGCCAGAGGTGAGATTATCGTAGATCAGCTCGCACCCCAGCCGACCCAGGGCCTTCTCTCTCGATCTGGCCCTCTTCAGGTGTGGGGACCACGGAGTCACGGAGTCACACAAAGAGAGAAACAGATTAAAGCAATATTACTATTAGAACCATTACCATGTATGTATACACGTGTATTTACCATGTATTGTTTTGAGTTGAGTATCCGATATTTCGGCGCTGTTGCAAGCACCACGATCACGGAGAATTTTTTTATTTTTTTAAATTCCTATATTAAAGCAATAGTTTATTTTATTTAACAATGGTGTTGAAGACACGTAAAATCCTTTCTTAGTAAATATCTACGCCCATAAAGAACCTACCTGCTAAATTTCAAGTTCGTAGGTGTTATAGTTTCAGAGATTCGGTTAATAATCAGTAAGTGGTATTTCGCTTTTAAATTATAGATTTTGCATCCTACTGGGCCCATATTCTTCAGAGTTTTCTGCAATACAAATACATAATATCTTCAGCTCTATACACCAAGAGTCTCATGTAACCCTACACAGTCTAAAACCCATAAAATAATGACGTAGTACACACTACTCATACAAACTCATCCCTCCTAGAAAAATATTCTACTTAAGTTCGTATATTCATAGACTAATGTACTCGTACATAGGGGAACTCCCTCAGCTTCCCTTTGATCTAAATGAATAGAAATATGTCAAGAGATGCGTAGCCATCTTGTTTTTATCGTGTTTGAATGGTTGGTACCTAGTTTAGGGTCCTAGGGTTTATATGCTTAGTAATGACTTCCAGTGGCGAAGGGTGATTCAAAAGGGGGAAAAAAAACTTTTTTTTATATAGGACACGTTAATTTGACTTCAACTCGGCTGATGGTAAGCTGAAGGCAAAGTCTTGGCAAATAGTGTCACTAATAAAGATACGTACCATGTTACAATGGTGGCACTCAGCTTGACGGCCTCATCAGATATGCTTTTTCACGTCTCGCTTAAAGGGCCTGGGACTGTAGGAAGAGGGGAACACGTAGTAAGGATTTTCATTAGGCTTTTCCATAATATGATAATGATAATTATTGTAAAGTGGTCATGTCTATACATAATAGAGATAAATGAAAAAAAAAAAAAAATACTTGGGTTATGTTATATTAACGATACTGAACACGAAAATATTTTTTTTTGAATTTCCTGTCGTGTCTGTTTGTCCGCGATGGACGCAAAAACTACTGAACGGATTTTCATTTGGTTTTTTTTGTTGGAAAGGGCTTGGTCAGACTTAAAATCTTACTTGCGTTTGATCGTAATCGATTGAGTAGAACCGGAGATATGAGCAAAGATCGCGTTAACCGAGATGCACTCGGGCGGAGCCGCGGGCGAAAGGTTAGTACTCAATATAAATGAAATAAATATGTCTCTAACTGTTCTTTCAGTGATATTCAAGCGTGATTATATTATGTAATGTTTGTAATCATAGATCGATACGGAATGCGTACAAAAGGCCTTTTGTCAAATTCCTTGATAATAACAAGCTTAGTTTACGAGACTATGGCAACTCCGGTACCTATTGTGGCCCTTACAAATGTGGTATGTGTTCATAATATAATATGGTACCATGTAAATACATTTAGCGATATTGTTCTTATAAGATGTTGATGAGGTAAACAATCTTTAATTCTATACACAGTGTTTAGAGGCACTGGAATCGGTTAACGGAAATTGGGAAGAATCCAGAAAAAATCATTATAATCTTAGCGTATTTTCCTAATGTCTCCAATGCTTACGCGGCTGTGCCGACTTTCCTACATCTCGGGTACAGTGCCATCGGCTTGGAAAGAGGTGAATGTACAGTCGATACCCAAGAAGGGGGTTCGCTCAGACCCAGCCAACTATCGTTCCATAGCCGTCACCTCAGGGCTGTGCAAGGTATTCGAGTACATCATGAACAAATTGCCGGGGCACCTGCTTATCCACTTGAACTCTTCGACTCGGTGCGAAGATAGGCTCTGAGGATAGTATATTTCCAGGTAGTGTTGAACCTCTCAACCTTAGGAAAGATTTTACATCTCTAAGTATCCATTACCCTATATATTGTGTTTAGAAGAGATAGTAGAATTTGGGCCACCCCATCTCCTCCCTTGTGGTGTCGCAAAGGCGACTAAGGGATAGGTATTGTATTGTATTTATTTATTCATTAACAATTTTTACATTGTGTTTGAACATCGTTTGTACACATAAATTGCATATAATATATATATAAAAAAAAAGTCACAAGAAAAATAACAATCAAAAGCAGTAGAAAATATCATGACACGTAAAAATTATACAGTATACCTTTGCTGTCAGTTTAGAATCTGTTTATTTAATATCTCATCGATTGAATAATAACACCCTTGTAGCAGAAAAGCCTTCAATTTGTCATGGAACTCTCTTTTGTAAATGATAGTTTTTAAGTCTACAGACAGTTTGTTGAAGATTCTGATGGAGTTGTAAAGCGTACTATGCTTTACGACGTCCAGGCTAGGCACAATTTTGCTCTGAAAATCTTTCCTGCGAGTGCTTTCTCTAACCCTTCTCTCATCATCAGTTTCATGCATGGCTGCTTAACATCAGACAGATAATATACAGCCCAGGCTCAGTCAGCCTCAGATACATGGCTCGAGTCAACAATAGTGCCCGGAATACGACAATAGGCTCACCCCCTATTACGTGGGACCTAATACAATGATTGGTGAAATGTGGGTGTTAGATCACCTCTGTTTAACCATCCAGGGATAAAGGCGTGATTGTATGTATGTATGTAGAAGAACTACACTGTCTCATGGCATCAACTGCCACAGGCGGGGAATCACTGTGCGTATCGTTCCTGGTTGCAAGGAACTATATTGCGCGTGCTGTGGATCTTCCAAACGAGTACAATTCCAGGAAGTTAATTCTTCAAGAAGCGCATTAGAAGGATTATATTCTGAGCCTGAGCCACCAACTTGGCTTTTTTTTCCAAATACTATGCTGGTATTGAAAAATATCCCGGGCTGGGAATCGATCCTTTTACATAGCAGCCGCTGAGTCAGTACTTATAAAATAAGTTTCTTTTTTCTCTCGTACAAATTCCAGTATACATGGTGTTCACATTTCTCGCCCTATAGGATATGATATGCATCCAACACTGAATACAGGGGGTATTCTTTGGTTTCCATTAAGCTTGGTTCATTATACAAATTATGTCCCACAGTTCTCGAGTGGCGTTCGTCACTATATCGGAGGTGTGAACGATTGATGTAGAGCTGTGAATCGGTTAGAGTAGGCACAATTTTGCATTGGATTTTTCGTTTGCCATAATTTATTTTGGAGTGGGCATTTTGATACAGTAGACATTTTGATACAGTGGACATTCTAATAGTGTGGACGAAATGGCCCTAAAGGGCATGGTATCAGCTACGTTTTACTGAATTTTTGAACAAAATAATTCGAAAAAGAATATTATAGAACAACTTATCAGAGACTTTGCCGTCAGCTTACCATCAGGCGAGGCGAGGCGAAATTTTTATTTATTTATTTATTTATTTATTGATGTGTCCTATATTAAAAAATAAACATAATAATATGTAAGTGGGTAACTATGATGCCACGGTAATATTTTAATTGTCAAGAATCTAAAATTTTTCATTTATTCCCAGAAGATTTTTCACGGTTTAAGGGCACGGGGTTGTAGGAAGAAGGAAAACCTACGTTGATAAAGGTGCCGTTTGCTTTTAAATGGGATTGGTTGCATCGTGTCTAAGGGTGACAGTTTCAGTCAGATAAATTGACTTAAACGCATAATTTTAAAGAAAAACAGAATTCATATTAAATAAAATAAATAATTGTAACAAACCAAAAATATTTGCTTCTAATGTCAAACCAAAATTTACATATTTTTAAGTTTAATTTCGCCTCTGTTGGTATCAATAAGTATTACCAGTAATTTCATAAATATCCATGACTCAATACATTTCTCTTTTTTCTATTCAAATCGATTAATCTTTTTCTTAATCGATTTAAATGGTTAGCATAACAAATGCTTCAAAATTTCATTCAATTCTCTTTTTCTTTTTAATTTTATACGTCTACACTAACATAACTCTATATTGCAAATACCGCATTGGATTCAAAAGCCGAAGAGGTGTGAAAGAGGGTTCCTACACTCTTTGTCAACGCATAATAGGCATTGTACAGATCTGTCACGGCAGCCCCAAGCACCAGCCTGGCATGACCCTTACACCTTCATTTACAATCCCTTCATTAGTACAAAACTTTTAGCCCAAACAGGGCAGGGGAGTTCAAGATATTCTGGCCAAGATATTCTATATATCATACACGCAGATTATTATTTTCAAAGTTAGAACCTCTTTTTGTTTCGAGTGCAAGGGGATCGGAGTAGCGGGAATTGTTTTAATGAATGCCCCTGTCTATGATTTTTGTTATCTGTGGATGTGTGAATAAAATTAAAGATGGCCGATGAACTGTCAATGTTTGGAGTAGTGCTTGAGATAAATCGTGAATTTTAATTTAGTCACGTGCCGATTTTCTATCAGAACTGAGCATTCTTAAATTAAATGCGAAAGTTTTAATGTTTGTTACTCAGCTACGCTTAAAAAGATTTTTTTTATAATGGTCCGCCAATTGACTGCACCCCGCTAGATGGTAAAAAGTCCAGAAGATACGGACCACCATTTACGATGCTATTGGCCTTATTATGGTGGTCCCTAACTTAACGGCCTTGCTATATACCTTTTTCACGCCCCGCTTGAAGGACCCGGGACTGTAGGAAGAGGGGATACGTGCGCAGGCAGAGCATTCCAGCTCTTTATCGTGCTGCAGAGGAAGGAGGCCTCAAACCATTTAGTGCGAGGCGGTATGGATTCCACTGTAGGTATGTGGGTGGCACCGCACGAGTTGTTCTGGACAGGACGGAAGCGCTTCTCTCCCTCCCAAGGGGCTTCCTTGGGAGGGAGAGAAGCGCTTCCGTCCTGTCAGCCTGTCAGTCTGTGCAGTCGACTATGGTAAATATAGGTAAATAAAGGCCGACAACTGGTCTTCCTACAGAACTTAGAAATCGCCCATGGTTGTGAAGGTCAGATGCCAGTCGCTTCACAGAAAATATCGAATTTATTTCGTAATTAGACTGAAAGCCGGTCTCAACTGAAAAATAAAAAGTGTTCAAAAAGTTAATGTCCAACATTACACTCCCTTTTTTGTACAGTCGCGTGACTCCCTAAAACTTGAAATATAACCACCATAAAGCTGTCTGCTTAATCCATTTGCACCGTAGCCTAGTCTAGGTAAAGTAAAGTGATTAAAAACCCAATTTTCGCCAATTACTTGAACCCTCCTCCTAATCCACTGAGAGTGCCTTGACGTAGCTAAAGACTGGTACAGACGGCGCGACAGAAGAAAGTTTTCGTAGTTTTTATGTTCATAAGAGATAGTACTTTTTTGTAAATAGATGAACCGTATAATTTTTTTAACTTGCGAGAATCCTTCGGATACCACCTTTACCTTCGGGGGTGGTTATGTCGATCTGGGACCGACTAAAATCGCACGTCGTCTCAGGTTTCAATCATGGGGGTGTAAGATTACCTAAAAAGGCATTTCCCTCGCACGTCGGACGATTGAGGGCCGTTTACGGTTTTAAAATGGGCCTCACGAGTGTGGGAAGAACGGTGTTTTTATCTTGCCCCCATAAAGTGCGGAAAGAAGCCCCTTTCATACCTTACTTTGTGCTACGTTTCCAGTTGTAACGTGTGAGGATGAATTCCCTGCCTGTAGTGAGCAGTGTGATGATAGAATGTAGCTGTGGGCAAAATAAAATAAAATAATTCAAATTATTCTTTTGCATACACACTATTATACAGGCGGTAGAACACACACAGCCAGGCAAAGTCCCTTCTAATGCATAACTCCAGTCTCTACTAAAATATGCCTTCAATATAAGCGTGTTACATATAAGTGTCCTTGTATGAACACGCTATTAGCTCCCAGGATCTAAGTGATTAGTAATATAATTGAAATTCTTGGCTTACAGGATATTTAAAGTAGTGCTACTGTGTTAGATACTGTAGATAGCTGCAAGGGCCGGGTTCAACACTAAATGAACATAAGTAGCTGATAGTTGCAAAATTTAATGAACATATTGAATGCAGGCAGAATGATAACCTCGTGTTGTGTTCCCGGCGGTGAGTAGGGTAGCCAGAGCTCACTGAAGAGGTTTTGTGCTGTCAGTGGGAAGACCAAAGGCTTGTCCTGCTTGACTTCTTCGCTGACGGCACAGAATCTTTCTGTTCTTACAAATTCGGCAGCACGAGTGTGACTCCCCTAGTGTGACACACCGACACACGTCAAGCCACTGTAACTGCTTTCCATCAGGTGACAACCAGGAACGACGGCTTAACGTGCTCTCCGAAGCACGGAAATAGGTAGTTACTCAGACTTATGCAAATATATTATATCTATGCATACAAATATTCGGTATATTTAAAAAATAAACTTGGGTTATTTTGTAAAATGTAACACTCATCTATTTCCACATCTGTCTGATGTTATAAACCGCAATAGACGTAGAAATGCACTATGTATTCGAAGAGTTCAGACAAGTCATATGTGAAGTAGTATATGCTATATGAGAAATGTTATTATAATATTGACGAATTTTTGAATGATACACTTTAACACTGACGTGATTGAATTGTATTCCATCTATTTAATAATTATTTAATTGAATTAAAATGTGAAATTTGTACGCCAGAACCGGCAGAATATGTGATGCGACACTATAAAGTAAACATCACTTTTGTACCATATTCAACAAATAAAGAACTTTGAACTTTAAAAATAATGGCACTGAAATTAACCAAAATCAATTAGCCTATTGCACTCAACTGCTGGACAAGGACATAGGCCTTTCCCAATATGCGCCACGTTTGCCGATCCTCCGCCCTCCGCCTTCCTCATCCAGTCTGTCCCAGCCACCTTTCGCAGGTCGTCTGTCCACCTTTCATTTTCCTTCTCGCGGTCTCCACTCTAGGACTCGTCTGCTCCATCGGCCATCAGTGTTTCGGCAGATGTGGCCAGCCCACTGCCACTTCAGCTTGCTTATTTTGCGAGCTATGTCAGTAACTTTGGTTTTATGTCTGTCTAATTGCACTGAGCGAGAATCAAACTCACACCCCCTGCGTACGCTCACGCCGCAGAATCGCACACGCTATCAGTAAACATAAGAAGTTTTAGATATTAATTAACACTGGCAAAATTGAGGCCCTTTTCTGCTAAAACCATAAAAAGAGGAAGAAAAATGAACTCTT
Source organism: Eilema depressum (assembly GCA_914767945.1). Taxonomy (NCBI): domain Eukaryota; kingdom Metazoa; phylum Arthropoda; class Insecta; order Lepidoptera; family Erebidae; genus Eilema; species Eilema depressum. The sequence goes on from OU612040.1 coordinate 7,698,437, forward strand.
TTTCTTTGACATTGTCAAACCAATCCATCCAAAATGTAGTCAAACCAAAAAAATAATAAAATACCATAATTTTCAATAGTGTTTACAACAATGGAAAAACTAACAATACAGTGATAATGTACCAAATAGAAGAGATTCATTAAACAATAAAATAATAAAAAAACCAAACTAAAATTACTTTGTACCGTACTTGAATCAAGAAGCAGCAACCATGTTTAATGACGAAGGTAATTTTTCCTTTATTTTGTTATTAATAAGGTTTATTATTGCTTATTTACTTGGTGCCGTTTGGAGTCGAAACGTTGGGGCCATGGGGTCTGAGCGCCCGAAATCTTTTCAGGGAGATTGCGAAGCGTATCGCAGTCCACAGCTGGACATAGGCCTCTCCCAATGTTTGGAGGCTTTGGCCTACTGTTTCCACGCTGGCCAGACGGGCTGGTACAGGGTTTTATTTCGAGTTTTCCTGCTCTCGCAGTGATATCATCCGCGCATTTTTTCGTTAGTCGCCTCTTTCGACACTCTTCGAGAGATGGAGTGGTGATACTTGTATTCTTTCGCCATCACAATACGGATTAGCCAGTAGGATATAAATTCAAGTTTTTAATGATGGTTACGGTGGAGTTAAATAGGACCACGTCATCTCTTCTTTTGGGTGTCGTAAAAGGCGACCAATGGTTAGGGCTGTTCTCCATCTGACAGTAAACATACACCCCATGACAAAGCACCCGCTAGACGGCAATAGGCTCACCCCCTATTACGTGGGACCAAAAATCTTAGTTAGCGAAGTGTGGGTATTAATACACTCGCCTACCCCTTTCGTGTATTTACAGACGTGAGTATATTTTTTAATGAATTACCTTTCTGCTTTACAGAGGAAGAAGACGATGGGGCAGGGGGAGTTACCCGCTACCCCGTCATGCCATCCCTGGTAGCTCTCCAACAGATGAAGAACCGCCTCCATCTTGCCTTTCTTGGCAAGAAGCTGATGAAATGGACTGCCATGGCGACCAGCAAAGAGCTTCGGAAATTAGCGGCTGAAATGAACCTGTAAGAACTAGACTATATCCAGGGAACCCAGGGGAGGGAGTCCTAGACTATATCTCTCTGTTCTTACAGAATCGGCAGCACGATTGTAACTCCCCTGGAACGCCAGGGGAGTCACAATCGTGCTGCCGATGAGTGCAACAGCACTCGTCTACAGGCCACGGTAAGAACTGGTATGAAGAAGGGGACGGGGTGCGAGGGTTATGTCTTATGGTGGCACTTCACATTAGGGTGTCCCGATAATCTTTTTTTTCGATTTTCGTTACACAAGACCCCCCAAAAGTTGCGTTATGAGTTGTAGATTACCGTAAAAATAATAAAAAAATTATATGAAAATATCTTGAGGGCTCTACCGGCACTTTTATTTTTCAAAAAATCACTTAAGTGAACCTTCAGTGCACATCGTCTATTATTATTTTTTTACCTTAATCACATTTTATTTCGTAATTAAAATGATATTAAGACACCAATTTACGATTTGCAAGTAATGAAAAATGTATTTCCTATGAAGAATAGGTTTGGCCCGAACGCGCGAAATTAATGTTTTGACTGGTTTTTCTCAAATTCTCTACTACAATGGTGAGGCAGTTCGTCTCATTTCTATTGCGGTTTTATTGCTGAAAAAGGTGTCACTCCGTACTTTCTTGTGATAAATTACGTGTTTCAGTTATAGATATAATATAAATAATACTAAATTCAACACGAAGTGAGACTAGGTACTTGTCCAAAATAAAAACCAAAATCTCGTGGTAAGAAATCAAGTTTTGGTGTTTTAAATACCCTGGAAGAGGTGCTCTTTTCTGCTTCACTGACTTTTAATATCTTGCTCAATGCAAAGTCTCAAATATGGTCTCTATCGTCAAATAACATGGCTATAAGCAATTTTATTGGGTGCGCGTAAAAAACGTCGATGACTGAATCTATAGATCTCTGTCTATCAGGTAAACATCGAAAATATCTACACATAAGTAATCATTTGAAAAATATGCTTGACTCCTTCTTTATATGATGGCTTTTGCATGTTGAGAAACCAAACGAGACCACCTAATTCTCAAGCAGCTGCAATTTTTTCTGACGGCGAAACAGTTAGTACTTATGTTAAGTCTGAGGCCGGTATCCTAGAAAGAAACTCAGTCCTGAATCTCAATTTACCTTAGGACAGATTGTATAGATAGACTGAAGGATTTCACAGATTGTCGTTACAACCTGTCCTCAGATAAATCGATATTCATAACTGAGTACCGTTCTAGAATGCCGGCCTGAGTATGCTGATGGCGTTTGGCTTCTTGTTGAGCAAAACCTATAATTTAAAGATGGAGGCTAGCATATTTCTTAAATTATTACGTACTCTCAATTTTTACCTGATAGACAGAGATCTACTTATAGATGCGGTGATGGAAAGAAACGCTTTTTTCGCGCACTTAGAAAACTTGCTTATTGCCATGTTATTAGCTGACTGAGACCATATTCCAGAGCTTACATCTCGCAAAATATTAAGGCAAGAGAACTGGTTCTCGCTGCTGCTGAAGAGCATTTTTCTCAAGGTATTTAAAACACTAAAACTTAACCTCTTAACACGAGATTGAATACTTTGGTGAGAGCGAGACTGTGAGATATCTCAACTCCACTGATCCTGCGACACATCTCCAATGATGGACTCAGAATTAAGGCTAAAGAACTAAACCTTGATATCGTTGACTTTCCTTGTCACACACAGACAATAGAAAGTTGTTTCAAATTAGTGACGGAGGCTTCTCGAATCGTCATGAATGCTACAGCTCGGGATGAATTCATTAGGAACATATCAAAATATCACGCGGAAATACCTTGTTTTGACACAAAGACCAGTTCCGTTTTTTTAAAATATTTATTGATTTTATTGTATTTCAACTATTTTTAACGCTGGACTAACTCATTTATGTACTCTTAAATTTAATAAAAACCATTTTAATGTTATTTTTGTATGAATTGTAGCTTATGTTAGGAACCCCTAAAAATTGCACATTTCATAAACTTCAAGGTCCGGTAGAGCCCTCAAGATGACAGATATCTAATAAAATTTAATGATAATCGTAATGTACGCGTTAAAACGCAACTTTTGATACCTCTTGCGTAGCCGTAGCTCAAAAAAAATTTTTCTCCATACATCGACGGGACACCCTACTTCACATGGCTTTGAAAAAATCAAATATCATACATTCATAATTCATTCTGTTCTGTGCCGCTTCGGCCGCCTACGCAACTGTGATTCGCAACCAGTTGCAATGGAAGAATTTCTTACATTTTGATAGCAAATGGTTGCGATAGAATAATGTTTTCTTTTATACGCAACCAGTTGCCAATTAAGATGTTTTTTAACAGTATATTTGCAAAAAAATATCTGTAAGTCTTCATACGCAACTGGACTATTATCCTATATACTTATTATAGTGGAAGATTTTGACCTTACCTGGAGGGAAAGTACTATAAAGCCTGGTGATAGCGTATTTCATGTTACATAACGTGTTAGTTACACCATTTATAACTTGAGAATGGTTGAACCAATTTTGATAATTTTTTATTCTACAATACGCCGACAAACGAATTGTCACTTGTGGGGTACTTACTTGTCTAATTTTTTAGTAAACTTCAGATACATTTAGATAATGCGTTATGTATATTATTTAATAGACTATCAACATAAACATAAATATCTACCACGACTTCCCTTTGCAGAGCAACCCGACAGGAATCGGGTCATAGGGACTCCCTGCCATAGTTATATGTAACTATGGCAGACGGTTCCCGGCAGAGTAAAATTTGGGCCACCCCATCTCCTCCCTTGCGGTGTCGTACAAGGCAACTAAGGGATAGGGCTGTTTAATATCAGACAGATAATATACAGCCCAGGCTCAGCCTCAGATACATGGCTCGAGTCAACAATAGTGCCCGGAATACGGTAATAGCTGTGGTAATAGGCTAACCCCTTATTACGTGGGACCTAATACAATGATTGGTGAAATGTGGGTGTTAATTCACCTCTGCCTAATCCTCCAGGGATAAAGGCGTGATTGTATGTATGTATGTATGCCAGACATAGCAACTCATATTATTGTTATTTTCAGTGCGTTTGACACCTACGGCGAGGAATTCTCCAGAGCTTTCATGCTCCTCGCGAGGTGTCGATATTACTACCCGCATATGAACGCTGTCGTTATACATAACGTAAAAAAAGAGGTAAGTAAGTCAATTAATCTATTATTAGCCTATTGAAGTCCACTGCTGGACATAGGTCCCTCCCAATGTCCGCCACGTCTGCTGATCCTCCACCTTCCGCATCCAGTCTGTCCCAGCCACCTCTTTAGGTCGTCAGTCCATCTGGCTAGGGCGTCCCACCTTCCATTTTCCTTCTCGCGGTCTCCACTCTAGGACTCGTCTACTCCAACGGCCATCAGTTCTTCGACAGATGTGGCCAGGCCACTTCTGCTTGCTTATTCTGCAAGCTATCCTTAAATACACAGTATTATTATTCCCTATAACTTCAGTCCTCCATGAGCGTGGGCCTGGCAGTTGTCGGATTTCAATTTTTTTTATACCACTTAGATGGCAGACAAGCACACGGCCTACCTGATGGAAAGTGGTTACCGTGGCCTATGGAAGTATGCAACACCAGGGGCGTCACACTCGGGCTGCCGACCCTGAAGAAACCTTCTAATGCCCTTCTTGAAGAACCCCATATTGTATTCGCCTGGGAAAACCAGCGCGGGGAGTTCATTCCACAGCTTGATGTGCGAGGGATGAAGTTCCTTTCATACCGCACAGTGCGCACCGTTTCCGGTCGCAATGTGTGAGGATGAATTCCCCGCCTATGGCGAGAAGTGCGATGATAGAATGAGGAAAAAGAAGAAATTCCCGCCTTTCACTCTAGCAGAATAAGCATGCCACAGTGTCGCCTAGCCGAAAGGCGATACGGTGACGATGCCTTTCCGAGTTGATATGTCTGGTATGACCCTTAAGCTGAGGATTTCCAAACAACTACGAGTACAATAATGTAAAAATAAAGTCTCTGTGTATCAAAAGTATATTTATATTAAAAAAGTTATCGCCCCCGGGTGGGCTCGAACCACCAACCTTTCGGTTAACAGCCGAACGCGCTAACCATTGCGCCACGGAGGCGTTGGATTCGGACGATAAAATATCAGATTGCTTTATTAAAAACACTAAGATTATTATTGGTCACCGCGTTAGCCTAGTGGTATGGGTAACGGACTGCTGAGACGAGGTCTCGGGTTCGATCCCAGGTTTTACCATGGCACACTCCAATGACTTTTCGATGCTTTTCGAAGTTATGTGTGTATTTATCGCAGGTTTATAAGTGCCCGGTTAATGGCAATAGGCTCGCCATCTATTATATTGGGACCTAAACATAAACGGCGAAATGTGGGTGCTAGCACCTCTGCCTACCCCTTCGGGGATAAAGGCGTGAGTTTATGTTATGTTAAGATTATTATTATTGGTATTTTTTTTCGCATAATCGAAGTTTTGGTTCAGATAACGTAAGAATTATAATTTGTAATCTTATTTTATCTATTCTATTTTGGGTATGTTAAAGGGCTTGGACACGTGAAACAAATGACTAGGTAGGTCCAAAACCTAGATATTTATATTACGTAATGAGTGAGCCAGTCACACACCAATAATATAAGGAATTAGAGGAGGTAGGACACGACGGTATATCCGTCCCAATTCAGCAGTCCGACTGGGGAAGTACCTCCGCCCTACAGATGACCGCGGCTTAATAACCTCGTGTTGTGTTTCCGACGGTGAGTAGGGTAGCCAGAGCTCACTGGCTAAATTTTGTGCTGTCAGTGGGAAAACCAAAGGCTTTGTTCCACTTATCTTTTGCGCTGACGGCACAGAATCGCTCTGTTCTTACAGGGTTGGCAGCGCGAGTGTGACTCCCCTGGTGTTGCGCTCGCCCATAGGCAACGGTAACCTCTTACCACCTGGAGGGCCGTGTGCTTGTCTGCAACCTAAGTAGTATCTATAAAAACTAGGAACAGGTCAAATGGTCTGGCCACAGTCGAGCTCACAGAACATTCACTGAAAAATACCGACTGATGCTGAAAAGACAGCAACAATTATTTTTTCTTTAGATAGCAGGCGGTGCCCATTAATTTTCATCCGGTTTAGGATTTGCAAAACGGTAGACTTTTTGTACTGTCAGTGGGAAGATTAAAGGCTGCTCCTGCTTTGTCTTCTGCACATTGACAGTACAGAATCTCTCTGTTATTACTGGGTCGGCAGCACGAGTGTGATTCCCCTGGTGTTGCACTCGTCCATAGGCCACGGCAACCACTTTCCATCAGGTGGCCCGTGTGCTTGTCTGCCACCGAAGTGATATAAGAGTGGCCACTATAACCATCAATAAAATATTATATCTTTATAACTTTATAATAAAATATTGTTATAGCGCAAAAAACCGCGGTAGCCTAGTGGTATGGGTAATGGACTGCTGAAACTAGGTCTCGGGTTCGATCCCAGGTTTACCATGGCACACACCAATGACTTTTCGATGCTTTTCGAAGTTATGTGTGTATTTATCGCAGGTTTATAAGTGCCCGGTTAATGGCAATAGGCTCGCCACCTATTATATTGGGTCCTAAACATAAACGGCGAAATGTGGGTGCTAGCACCTCTGCCTACCCCTTCGGGGATATAGGCGCGAGTTTATGTTATGTATAGCGCATATCTTATTACTTTTACAAAGGTACATAAACAAAAACTTAATATAACTTGGACCTAAATCGTGATACAAACAAGACCCTGGCACGCGCGGATTGTTTTGTAATAACCTACGCTTGGAGAATTTGAGCTTCCACCGCAGTAGCACCCCGTGCTATCCAGGCGCGGTCCGAGGGGGGGGGGGGGGGGTCACAGGGGACTTAACCCTTCCCAAAACCATGCACGTCATATTGAAAAGTCCCAGTACGAGGGGAGGGGGGTTAAATTTCTTAAGGAATTTCCGAAATGACCCCCCCCAAAACTTCAAGCTGTGATCGGCCCTGGTGCTATCCTCTAAACACACCCAAGAAAGGGGCTGTCCATTAATCAGGGGGGAGAGGGGGGGGGGTCGGAAAACATCACGAAATATCTATAAGGGGGAGGGAGGGGTAAATTAGGATATCACGTGTATTTATTTTTTCTTATAACTGGTGATTTTTGTCACAATTCTTATTTGTCTAGCATTAAATAATAAATAAAAAAATACACGTGATTTTGGCTAGGGGGGGTAGGGGGGGTAGTCTAAAACCTCACCACGTATCACCATGGGGGAGGGGGGGTTAGAAAATTGCTAAAAAATTATCACGTGTATAATGGACAGCCCCAAACGTGTACTGTGCGTTTAGCATGAGCACATTTTAGGTCCAAGATAGGTATGTGGTCCCTACTCTTAGATTATATACAAACTCTATACCTAGACGCAGCAAGTGTCATTTTAACGCAGCAAATGTCATTACATCCCATGACATGCACACATTGAAAGTTTAAATAAAAATATTGACATTAGCTTACTCACACTTCACGCGTTTTTTCACACCGTTTTTCGATGTTAACGCTGCTGTGTCTGTACAGTATATTTTTGTCGAAGTCTCTGTCTTTCCCATTAGAAAAAAGGCATGTATTTTTAGTGGAGCACTAATTTGACATCAGTAGTCGCAGGCGCCGTGGCTTAGTTGGTTAAAGCGCCTGTCTAGTAAACAGGAGATCGTGAGTTCGAATCTCGCCGGGGCCTTGTGTATTCTTTTTGATATTTTGTTTTGCTTTTCTCGTTGTTAACAAATATTTTGGTAGAGTTCTAGTTTTTAAGAAATTGGCAGATAGCCAATTTTAAATTAGTTGATATTATTTTAAACTCATTTGTATTTTAGTATGTATCCGACAACCTTCGTGGTCTGGTTATTATGCATTTGATTGCTACGTTAGAGGTGGCGAATTCGATTCCCGCTAAGTGCAAATACATATTTGTATGAATGCATTTGTATAGGAATTAGTCTGGGTGTTTCTATGTAAAATAATACAATATGTTTTTATAAATATACATATACTCACGCCTTTATCCCTGGAGGGTTAGGCAGACCAATCATTGTATCACGTGACAGGGGGTGAGCCTATTGCCGTATTCCGGGCACTATTATTGACTCGAGCCATGCATCTGAACCTGAGTCTGGGCTGTATACAGGGTGGAAGATTTTAACCTTACCTGGAGGGAAAGTTCTCTAAATACTGGAGATACCGAATTTCACTCAAAGAAAACATTCCTTTATTTTTTAAAAGAAATAAAACTGCATTCATAGATTTTTGAAAATTCACTTGCCACACCCGGTAATCGAACCAACTAAAATCCGAAAAAATAACATCCTGTATTTTTATGACATCAATCAATAGTATAAATCATAAGGATCGAATCTGTCTAACAAACATGGTTAATTAAATGAAAGGAAATCCCTGAAAACTCAATTTTCAAATTCGATTTAACAAAATAGAGAACCATCACCTGTCATATTAAGAATAAAATTCCATATTTAAATTATTTGTCCCGGTTTTTCATGGCTGGCTCTCACTGGCCAGCAGGGGTATTTACTCTCTCGACTCAAACCGACTAAAACCGCATGCCATCTCAGGTTAATTCAAAAGTCTCAATTAACGTATTCTAAGACGAACCAATAAAGCAATTTTCTCGCCATCTCCGTTGCCCAGGGTGCGATGCGGTGTGCCACGAAGTGCTTTCCAAGCCCAACCAAGTTAGGGTTGCCACCTGTACTATATTATATAGTATTGTACTATATTTAAGGTCATTGTACTATATAATATATGAAAATAATATAGTATGCAAATGTACTATATTTTCACGCTCGTCGTTTTACATTGCGCTTTTTTTTCGAACGGAATTTAAGGTCATTCAGACGGTTCACTCGAGTGATTATTGACTTAAGTGAATGCTTCATTTTTCTTTCATTACAAGGAATGATATAAAATAGAATATTTTATTGACACGACTCCTCCATGATCGCAGGACTTGCTGTGTAACAGCGAACAGCATTCAGTCAAAGTTTTTCCAGTCACAAGTGGTGTTAAACAGGGATATGTGCTCGCGTCTACACTTTCATCCGCAGAGATTTAGTGCAGGCAAACATGCATGCAGGCATACAGGCAAGCATGCATGCAGGTATACATTAGTTGTGCCGTTGTGCTCTTCTCCGGCGCTACGCGAAATGCAGTCCTTCCGCCCTTGCGTAACGAAGTTCGGGCACCCATAGTATTTATGACTTTCGGGTAAATAACTACGTGTTTTTGAATACTCGGAGTTTTGTTTCTTATGAACTATAATATTCGGAATTTTGAAAATCTGTGGTTGAAAATCGAAATTAAATATTTCGAAATTGTTGGTGTACCCTTTCTCGTTCATTTGCATAACCAAAGCAAAAGGTAATAATAAATATGCATGAAAAATAAATAACATATGAAAAAATAGATGGCAAACAAATGTGTACTATATTTTTCCCTAAATTTTCCAAAAGTACTATATTTTTATGACTTGAAAAGAAAAAATACTATTTTTTCTTCAAGAAAAGGTGGCAACCCTAAACCAAGTATACCTCGAGACATGTATCTTGGACCTAAATCGACATAATAGTAGCGTCGCCGTCGGTAGCTTAGTGGTTAAGGAGTCAGCCTTACGATCGAGAGGTCCCGGGTTCGAATCCTGACCATTACACTACAGACGTGAACCCATTCCTAGTACAAGCAATTTAGCTTACTTAGGGGGATATTAGTAATTTCGGTTACTAATATTCTTTATAAAAAAATCGGGAGACTTGACAACCTCATGCAGTCACACAATAACGTTACATTCTAAATCAGAATCAAAGTTTAGTCATTTAATACTCATTTTACTAAATAAATGGCGTTATTGTTGATAAGGTATGTGATGGCACGTTAAGCAAAAGTACTGTATCTGTTGGAATGGAATTTATAAGTTAAGATTTTATTGACTTCCTTTCATTTAATTTACCATGTTTATTAGAGAGTTTCGATCCTCATGATTGACACTATCGATTGATGCTATAAAAATACAGGATGTTATTTTTTTGGATTTTAGTCGGTTCGATTACCGGGCATGGCAAGGGAATTATCAAAAAAGTATGAATGCAGTTTTGTTTCTTTTTAAAAATAAAGGAATGTTTCCTTTGAGTGAAATTAGCTATCTCCAGTATTTAAAGTACTTTCCCTCCAGGTAAGGTTAAAATCTTCCACCCTGTATATACCCATCCCATAAGATACGCTAATTATTATGCTATGCTTACTTTGGGTCTAGATAACGCTGTGGAGACTGTCCTAGAATTATATTTATATTTCACTAGCCGTTGCCCGCGGCTCTGCCCTCTGGATGTCGGTTATCGCGACCAAATATAGACTTTGTCCTTCCCCAAGGTCTAATGTCATGTCTGTACCAAATTTCATCAAAATCAGGGGTTTAGGCTTGAAAGTTTATCAGACAGCTAAACTTTCACGCCTAAAGAGAGTTACTTTCGCATTTATATGGATATGGATTCATAAATTATACTGGGTGGCGCAAAAGTAGTGGAACTAAAGAAAATACCTTTATTTTTTTTATATGAAATTTTCTGTCATTCTGTTGTTGAAAATTGTGTAGTGAACAAATGTAAAATACACTGAAAATAAACATGGACCGTTTTACTCCCCAAGAACGTGGAATAATTGTGTCAAACGCTTTTCCAGGCCGAGTTATCTCTCGTTTTGGCGATTTGCCTTGGCCTGCAAGATCACCCGATCTGACCAGTCCAGACTTCTTTCTTTGGGGTTTTTTGAAATCTCGGGTGTATGTGAACAAGCCACAGACTCTCGCAGCTCTAAAAGAAAACATTCGTCAAGAAATAACGAACATATCGCAGGAAGTGTTACGGCAAGTTATGCAAAATGTCATAAATAGGGCTCAAATGTATCAACTCTGGAGGTCACCATTTAAAAGACATCATCTTTAAATCCTAATGGTACGAAATTTAATGGTACAAATATACATTTAAAAAAACCTAAATCTAGTTTTCTAATTTAGAAAAAATGTTATAGCCGAACCAAATAGGGTCTTTACTTTTGCGCCACCCAGTATAAGTATAGGGGTAGGAGGATTCTTAAGGCGGCCACCCACTTACAGTCCGCCTGCAGTTTTTCGTCTGTCCGGCGGCCTGCAGTCCTTATGTCATCAATGTCATCATAATTTTGTTACCTCAGACTAAAATAGGTAATAACATTATTTTAGTCTGAGGTAATATGTTATTTTATTACGTATAAAATACCGACGACCATAGACTGTCCGGCCTTTAACTGTCTTTGCTGACCGGAATCGTCAAGCGGCCACACGCCCACACACATAATTATCCGTCAGTTCAAAATCGTATACGAAACTGTAAGTAGTGTGTGGGCTATTGCGATGAACTGACAGACCGATATCATCCGGTTGTCGTTCGATAAACTGTAAGTGGGTGGCCGCCTTTAGTTCTATTCCGACATAAACACCTCGTGGTAGAGCTCGGTACCTACCGTGAAAATGCCTGAAAATGAACTCGGAGTTCCATTTGGACAGCTGGACTCATAGCCTCCGTGGCGCAATGGTTAGCGCGTTCGGCTGTTAACCGAAAGGTTGGTGGTTCGAGCCCACCCGGGGGCGTTGTTTTTGCTATACATTTTGCATATCTATATCTAATTATATAAAAATCAATGCCACTTTTCGTTGTTATTTTATAACTCAAGAACGGCTGAACCAATTTTGCTAATTTTAGTCTTGAAATATTCGTGGGTGTCCAGGGAAGGTTTATAGGATGAGAAAATAGGTGCAGCGGGAACGGGAAAAATATGGCGGTACGGAGTTCGCCGGGACAGCTAGTAGTTCTATAATTTTGCTATACATTCTCTATACCCTAAAATACCGGAAAGTCTAGACAGAGGGTATATTAACACCCATATTTCGCCAAGTTTGATTTTCGCTCTCACGTAAGGGGGCGAGCCTTAGAGTATACATTATATATATAGGTCATTTGTCATCAGGTCTTTGGCGCCGAGTGTTAGCAGATACTTTGCGATGGTATAGCGCACCTATAGTGACGTTTCATGCATTACCGAAAATATCAATAGATGCACTCATTAATGTAGTTTGTTGTTATGAAGTTTTTTGTTCGATTTGATTGCATGGATAAAATTAAAGCCAAAATACAAAAAAAATGGCGTCATTTAGCGTTATTTTTGCGTCATTATTAGTACAAATATACCTACGATGTTGTATAACATTTTGATTCAACATATCGAATTAAATATTATTTACGAAGTCATTTTGATGGGTATTGTTTTGCTACTGATTGAGGTTGAGCCAGGAGCCTCGGTACCTACTGTTCATACCAGTGATAGCACTTCATACTTGTAAGGCGCGCTCTATAGCAATGTATACTCTAAGGGGGCGAGCCTATTGCCTTCAAACGGGCACTTTATCATGGGCTGTATGTTTACTATCGGATGGAGAACAGCCCTATCCCTTAGTCGCCTTCTACGACACCCACAGGAAGGGATAGGGTTACCCTTCTACTCCAGCGGGAACCAACACGGTTCCCGACTACAATATGGGGTTCTTCAAGAAGGGCATTAGAAGGTTTCTTCAGGGTCGGCAGCACGAGTGTGACGCCCCTGGTGTTGCATACGTCCATAGGCCACGGTAACGACTTTCCATCAGGTGGGCCGTCTGCTTGTCTGCCAACTAAGTGGTATAAAAAAAAACCTACTGGGTATACCTACCTATTTGACCTATTTAAAAAATCCCAGAAATTCAAATTCTTAGTCTAAATTTCATTTTCAAAAAGCAATGGAAAGAAAATATTCCTATCTAAAGCAAAAATGGCATCGCCCCCGGGTGGGCTCGAACCACCAACCTTTCGGTTAACAGCCGAACGCGCTAACCATTGCGCCACGGAGGCTCCTGTACTAGCTATCAAAATTGAACTCGAATTTCGTTTATAGTAGATATATCGTAATTATTTGCGTCTAACCTTGAAAAGTAATACACAATCTTATCTAAATTCTGAAGACTTCAGATATTACGTGCCAAATACTTCACTTATTAATTAAATTATGTAATTAATTATTAGTTACGATAAAAATTCATGAAAATCTATACTATTATATAATTGTAAAGTGGTCGTGTCTGTACATTGGAGATATTTAAAAAAAAATACTTGGGTTATGTTATGTTAACGATACTGAACACGAAAATATATTTTTTTAATTTCCTGTCTGTTTGTCTGTTTGACAAAATCTCCAATGTACAGACACGACCACTTTACAATTTACTTTACAATTTAATAGTAAGAAATAAGAAATGTATTATGACTAGCGGACCCGACGTTGTCCTGCATGATATTTTCTGCAGCACCATTTGTCGGGCTGATTTGTGAATCTAAACCATCCAGGGTGCCACCCAAACGCATACAAAAAAATCAATCAAATCGGTCCAGCCGTTTATGAGGAATTCAGTGACGTACACACGTAAAGTAGAATTATAGGTATCCCTACTAATATTATAAATGCGAAAGTAACTCTGTCTGTCTGTCTGTCTGTCTGTCTGTCTGTCTGTCTGTCTGTCTCACTTTTACGACTAAACCGCTGAACCGATTTTGATGAAATTTGGTATAGAGGTAGATTAGACCTTGAGAAAGGACATAGGCTATGTTTGGTCGCGATAACCGACATCCACGCGGGCGGAGCCGCGGGCAAAAGCTAGTAGGTATATAAAGATGCGGTCGTTACGTCCATAGGCCAATCAATCAATCAATTAGCATATTGCAGTCCACTGCTGGACATAGGCCTCTCCCAATATGCGCCACGTTTGCCGATCCTCCGCCTTCCGCATCCAGGCCATAGGCCATGGTAACCACTATCCATCAGATGGTTTTTGGAATAGAGTAGAACACGACAGCATTTCCATCCTAATCGAGCAGTCCGCTTGGGTTGTACCAGTGCCCCAGGGCCGCTGATAGCGGGGGTGCAACGGGTGCACCGCACACGGGCGGCACGTCCAGGGGGGCGGCAAATCCCCAGATTTGCCGCCCCCCCTCTTTTTTATTTGCCGCCCCCTTGTACGTATACACACCCCACATAAATACTATTAAAAATAATTTCGTTTCTATTATATGATTAACATCGCCATCTATTAGCATCCCTTAAGAGTCCATACTACTCCAGCTAAAATGCAATATTTACCCCCCGCTCACTGGCGGCCGGCCCACGCCGCGCAGTAGTCGATCGCGACTATCTCACTCTCACAAGGATGCGCGCGTGACCTCGTGCGCTAGAGTTCACGCGTAGACTACGATAAGGTAAACTAGCTAATAATCGGCAGGTTGGTTATAGAAATAAAATAAAAATCTGCATTATAATTTCTAGCTTATTGTTAATTTTAAAACTACCTATATAGAGTAACACAATAATTAACAATCATAATTACTTGATATTATTAGTGTTAATCAAATCTATAGTTTGCTACACTCATTTACTTTGGCGGTACGAAGCTCACCGGGTCAGCTAGTGTGTTAGAATAAAATCATGTCGAGAAAGAAAAATACAACAGTATAATAAAAATGCTTTATTCTCGTATTGGCATGTTTCGAGTATCTTGCATCACACAACTCAGGTAACATAAATGACAAATAAAAATCACTTAATTTGCTCGCCATATTAAGTTCCCAAAACCGATCATCCCTTTCAATAATTTCTGTTTTGATCTCTCGTTCACGTCCTGACCATACCCCAAAAATACATTTATGTCTGCCAGTGATGTGTAATTGACCCTGAACTTGTATAAACCAAGCATGTTTTTTATTGATAATAAGACCATCTTTGGATCTCTTCCAAAAATTTACTTTCTTCTTATCTATTGCGTCATCTAGGGATGTTTTAAATGCTGTGATTGGGCACTTTATTTCGAGCAAGATATCATCACCTATAATCCCGTCAGGTGTGGCACCTAAATAAGGCAAATTTTTGTCAACGAAGAGACCGCAAGGCTCTATCTTGACTTTGAGCTGCGATTCTAATTGTTCTAAGGCAATACTCTCATGTTCGATTCCGTGTTTTAAGGACGGCACATGGCTAAGATTTTTTGGATAAAGAATATTCTTCACTAAATTCTTCACGCTTGTGGTTGATCGCCTATTTATGACTTTTGCGAAATTTGATGCCGTGAGAAGCTTCCTTCTAAGTTCTAACCACGTACTTGAATCTTTCTGTAAAATCGTTGCTTTTTCTATTTGTTTTCTATCTTCTTCTGAACTCGGTAAATTTTTAAGAAAATCTTCCTTAACTCTATTGTATTCCAAAGGTTATATTGCCAAAAACCTGATATTATATAAAGGTTATATAATATCAGGTTTTTGGCAATTTTCGCCATAATTTTTATCCCCAAGTTTTTGTTGATTCATCAAAAATAGCTTTCTTCCCTTTCTTACATATTTTGAAGCACTTTTTCTTTGTTTCAAACGTCTCTCTTCTAGTTTTTTTACTGCAGCCTTAGGACTTTTTCCTGATACGGATCTGTGTAAAGTAGAAAGGGGGCATTTAGTGTTAAATGAGACCACGGCAGCATTACATCTCGACTCATACCCGCGGCGCATCGAAAAGTTTATTCTTTTCCCGCCCACAAACTTAGCAATGATGCTATTAAAAGATTCGACCTTATTGCTATCACTATTGTGCATAAGACTTCGTGCTTTAGATGCCACAGTGTTGACAATAAACTTTATTCTGTGCCATATAGCACACGTTTTTAAAATGACGGTCACATCTTCACTATTTTTTTGACTACTACAATAGTATGATTGGCACTCTGTGTGGTTCCCAAACGCATGATTATAAGCGTTTGTAATATCTTTGAACAGTAAATTTACTTTTGTATCAAAATGTGTAGTTTTAGATGCATGTTCCGTTATTGACAAGCAAATTACTTTTCTTATGGCAAGAATTCTTTGCGTAGTAATTTTTTTTCTTAAATTGGCAGGATATTTGGTTTCCGTAGTTATATTTTTAAGTTTTTTGCACATATTTCGGAATATGTGATTTTTACACTCTATTTTTTCCACGGTACAGTCAGCATATGGGCGACCTTCCAAAATTTTTTTATAAGTACTTGAATCACCATCAGCCACCATGCGTTCATATATAAGCTTATGTGTAGTAATCGACTGCTTGAATCCCTCTAACAATAATTCGGACTCCATACCTGTAGAAGGTCCGCTATAATTTTTGAAACAAACATGGTCTCCAGGCATGATGCCTTTATTGTCAGCCCTCGCACATATGCAACAATATTTGTTCTTGACTCCAATAAACAAGACTTCGCCAAATCGTTTACCTATAATAGCCGCCGCTCCAGATAGGGCTGAATAATTGGTATTAAATGATCGTTTACTCCATGCACCATCCGCAATGACGTCTATGCGAGCAATACCGTTTTTATCCACACGGCCTTCCGCAATAGCAGCATCACGTTCTCGAATTCCAGCCATCTCCATGACATTTACAGCCGTGTTTTGCCAATCATCATAAATTTGACTTTGTACTTTATCATAAAGTTTTTGGGTGAAAGTCGGGCAATCCATTGATGCACATAGCTCATTAAATTGGGAATAGCCAATGCCAGAGGTTATAATGCCAGATGTTACAGCTCTATTTAAATCTAATTTTGATGTGGGTTCTGAGTCAAGATAAAATATTTGGTTACACATGTTGCATTTTAGTGTATATTTTGAAAGAAGTCCTTTTCGTTTTTCCGATATTATATGCACATTATTTAATGTGCAGCCAAATGCTTTGTTGTGACCACATATATTTTGAAGATTTTTATAAAAATATTCAAAATCCACAATTCGTCGCCCTTCAACTTTAAAAATACTCCTTCGCTTGGAATCGTCCTGATTTATTTCTAACCTGAAATAATCGTAGAATATGATATATATTAAATATTTATTATTTAATATTAAATATTAAATATTATTAAATTGATATAGTTCCATTATTATTAGGTATTTGTATAAAAAACAGTCTGTATAAATTTAGCAATTACCAGTTAGTATTATCGTCATCGTTTGATTCATTTTGTGGATCCCTATTTGCGGTAGGACATACAGTTCCAGTTTCAGTAGACCTGAAAGGACAATATTGATATTACTCGTATATTCTTTCAATGGTACCTATCTGCAGTTCAGACTATATATTTGACGACCTCTGTGGCGTGGTGGTAGTCAACGCGTTTGCTATGTGGTCCTGTGTGGGTTCGATTCCCGCTTAGAGCAAATATTTGTATGCATGAATATCAATATTTGCATTAGTCTGGTGTTTCTATGTACATATTGTATGCATTTACAAAAAAAATATACCTCTATGTAAGTCTATCCGCATCCTAGAACCCATAACACAAGCTAGTTAAACTATGCTCATCATGAGTCTAGGTGACGTTGTGTAGATTGGCTTATAATATTTATTTATATTTATTTATTTATATTGAACTACCCTTCCACCTGGATGTTAATGTATTATACATATAAATCTGTCAGATCTATTAAAAAACCCCACGTCAAAATCTGTTGCGTAGTTTAAAGATCTAAGCATACATAGGCACAGACATCGGGAAACGACTTTGTTTTACACTATGTATTGTAGTGATGACTATTTATTAATAGACAACTATACTTCTATAGCACTCACAATTCCACATTTTCTAATGTAAACAGATCAGGATGTTCTTGCTGTTCCGATGACATTTGCGACCTGAAATAAAATTAGGTTTACTTTCGGCCTCTTCCCACACATTTTCTCTTATATTGATCTCAAAATGCAATGCTAGTAAAAAGTTCGATTGCTAGTTACAAATAATATTATAATATTGAAGCGTCGGTAGTTGAGTGGTTAAGGGGTCGGCCTTACGATCGAGAGGTCCCGGGTTCGAATCCTGGCCATTACACTACCGACGTGAACCCACTCCTAGCACAAACAATTTAGCTTAGTTGGAGGGGTTAACGGGAATATTAGTAATTTCGATTGCTAATATTCTTTTAAAAAAAAAAAAATTATAATTATATTATCATCATCTCTCGCACACAACAGGAACACCGTTATGTGACGTTTGTTTTCTTTTCCTTTTTATTTCTTCACTCAGTACTTTATGACCGCTAGAAGGCACCACATTAGATTCAATGATATGTCATAATGTCCAGTTCTGATAAGTGGTTACATATATACATACATACATACATAACCTGTCAAAACCATAACCCTTCTCTTGGCTTCGCCGATGTCGGGGAAAAATCTAGATACACTGTATTGAACAAACAACTTGTCTACAACTGGTGCGTTTACCCTAATTGACCGGACTGAGCCGCGCTCAAACTTCAGCTGTTACTCGTAAGTCGTAGCCGTTTTTGGAAACTATGGCGATCGCAGTATGAGTAGGTACTTACATAAGAATGACAGTAATAATAAAATGAAATGTGTGGATTGTTATGAGAAGAAATTATGTACCTACTCACATATTTGCAGGAATATTCTCTTTATCATTAGTATCTACTTCTTGTAATCGACGTTTTCTGAAATTTAAACAATAATGTTGTTTATCCGTATCACAGATCCGTATACGGTATGGACGACGAAGGGATAGAAGTAAGCAGATATATATAGTTATTTATGATTTGAGATTGACATGGTCAAACATTAGTAGGTATATAACAATAAATATGTAATAATAATAAATAAATATTCTAGGACAATCTACACAAAATGTAGACTTCGCAGATAATAAAATATTGTTTATTAGTACACAACGAAAAATCCTCATATTATATTTATCACTTTATCAGATACAAATAAATGGGTTCCTACATACCTATTTCCTAACTTTATTCTCATTGTATTGTAAATAGTAAACTTAGGTAGGTTGATACTTACTTTATAACGTCGTTCATATGTTTTACTATTTTTTTACGCCAACATACACTTTTCCTCTTCTGGTTACGCTTATTACCCATTTCGATTATCCTAGCTTGGCTGAGCGCGAGTGACACAGGTTCCCCGTATGAAAGCCGAAGCGCGACTGAAGAGGGGGTCGCGCGGCAGTACGAGCCGTGTTAGAGTGGGTATAATTTAGATATTTGCTGATTATGAAAAAACTAAAATATATTTAAAAAAATTAAAACTTATAACATCCGCCTTATATTAAAGTTAAGTTGTATATAAAGTTTCATGTTCCCATTTTGGGTATATCCATCATAAAAATGATTTTATTTCTATGGTTTAGAGGCAACTTTGTAATAATTTTCTATCGACTCAATTTTACGGAATCGTGTTTTCAGCACATATAGTCATCTCCCCGAATCCTCAACTTTACTATATATAAATTCTAAGGACTATGCTTCACTACTTTTTTTAATATACACGTTTAAAATATGTCAATTGAGGTATTATAGGCTCTTAAAACTAGAACGCAATACATAATAAAGCGTCTGCATGTTGAACCATCGCCTCGCCGCTACGCGGCGCCCGAAATTCGATACAAAGTAAGTAGGTAAATAGGGATGTGGACTATTTTTATACTATTTAATTTCGTTTCTATTAGATGATTAACATTGCCATCTATTAGCATTTAGCATCCCTTAAAACTAGAATGCAATACATATTAAAGCGTTTGCATGTTGAACCAAACCATCGCATCGCCGCTACGCGGCGCCCGAAATTCGATACAAAGTAAGTAGATAAATAGGGATGTGGACTCTTTTATTTGTTGTCGACAAATGTACATTCTATAGTAATAATATCGACGGCCCCTATTAAAATCGTCGGATGTGAAAAACTGCAACTTTACAGGAGAGCATTTCAAAGTTTAAATTCCGTGTAACTTTTTACTTATTTTAAGCAGAGTCCTGAAAGTTTAGAATAATGCTGTACCAGTTATGCCTGTTCAGGACAATATAATAAGTAGCCGGTATATTAAGTGTAAATGTGAGAAAAGTCACTTGTGACCTTTTTAACGGTTTAGAACTAATGTTGATTTGTCGGAAGTACCAGAACCGACATTGTTGCTGGGAAAAATTGATAATTGTTTGTCGGAAGTACCAGAACCGACATTGTTGCTGGGCGAAATTTATAATTATTTGTCGGAACTGCCATTTACTACATTGTTAAATGATTATTATCTATTAATATGCATGTCGTATGTACAAATTACTATAAAAAAACACCAAAAATGTAAGTCTATGCATATATATTTATTGACTATGAATAAAGAAATATTGGTCAATTGAGAAAATCATATAAAAATCTAACTTTATGACTTATAAAGTTAAAAAAATAAAATTTTTGTAGTTACTCAAGTAAAACCTCTTTATTATTAAAAAAGAAATCCAACTAATACAAAATCTTATTATGGTAAGTAATAATCACAAGTAGGGTATAATCACAGGTTTAAAGTAAACTTACATTAATTAAATCAAGATTAACTGTGCAATTTTATTAAAATCTGTCTTCTTATTGATAAATATTAGATATTATAAATAGTTAATGCCTATTAAAAATGGTTTCATAACAAAACAACTAAACAAAATACAAAATCTTCTTTTTTGGAAATAACTTAATCAAAGGTCTTTAGTTTCATGGAAAACTTCCACCCATTCAATTATAACTAACTATTGTTAAAATCAGACTTCTTATTTACAAATATTATTATAAATAATAATTATTATAAAACATGCTGCCTTAACTTAAAATAACTAATCAAAATACAAAATCTTCTTGCTTACAATTAAGTCACTTAGGTAATACTGAATCAAAGGTCTTAGCTTTATGGAAAACTTACATCAATTAAATTAGGATTAACTAATTGTTAAAATCAGTCTTCTTAGTGAAAATCAATCAACCAATTAACCTACTGCAGTCTACTGCTGGACATAGGCCTTTCCCAATGTGCACGTTTGCCGATCCTCCGCTTTCCGTATACAGTCTGTCCCAGCCACCTTTTGCAGGTCGTCAGTCCATCTGGCTAGGGGATGTCCCACCTTCCGTTTTCCTTCACGCGGTCTCCACTCTAGGACTCGTTTACTCCTACGGCCATCAGTCCTTCGGCAGATGTGGCCAGCCCACTGCCACTTCAGCTTGCTTATTCTGCGAGCTATGTCGGTAACTTTGGCTCTATGTCGGATAACCTCGTTGCGAATTCTATCTTTCAAAGAGACTCCAAGCATAGCTCGCTTCGTAGCCCGCTGCGCGACTTGTAGGTCACGGACTAACCCCACCGTCAGTGGCCACGTTTCGGTACCGTAGGTCATAACAGGTAGGGCGCACTGGTCGAAAACCTTTGTCTTGAGGCATTGCAGCAAGGAGGAGGAGAAGACCCGACGCAATTTGCCAAAAGCTGCCCACCCCAGTTGGATTCTTCTGGTTATTTCTTTCTCGAAGTTGTTTTTACCGAGCTACCGGGGGCAAGTTATCCACTTACTCCCGGTAGATATATTTTTGAACAACTTCGAGTGTCGCCCCTTCGATGGCAATCGGTCTCGGTACAACACGTTCGTTGAATATAATCTTGGTTTTATCCAAGTTTACACCGAGGCCGACTTGTCGAGAAGCTCCATTCAGGCTGTGCAGCATTTCGTCCAGTTGTTCCAGCGACTCCACTACTATGACGATGTCATCGGCGAACCGAAGGTGCGAGATGTACTCACCGTTGATGTTGATGCCCCGCCCAGTTCAATCCAGAGTCTTGAAGACGTCCTCCAATGCGTCGGTGAATAGTTTGGGAGATATAACACGTTGGAGGCTAATGGGTTTCGTCTTCTGGTCTTGGAGCTGGACGGACATTGTGGCAGTGTCATACAGGCATCTTAGCACCTCGATGTATCGCCAATCAACGCGGCACCGCTGCAGGGCATACTATCAATGAGATGTATTCTGTACTATATCTTTATTACCCTCGTTAGTTGGTGATGGCGTCGGAGATTTAGTATCGCCAGTATTCTTGTCAACTACAATTTGGGAATGAGATTTAGTACTTACTAAATTATGTTCACAACCTTTGTCAGCTAATTCTATTTCATCGTTGAACACAGCAGGTGTTGACAGTGGTGTTGTAACGGCTTCAGTAACATTAGCTTTATTGGCTAATATTATGTCGTCATTGTCATTTAATACATCATCGAGTGAATCCTGCATTTGAATTAATTCAGCTTCAAAGCTTGCAGGTATGGGCGACTCTCGAAAAGCTGAAAAAAAACTTAATTTTCACATAAATATGTCATAAAATAAATTAATCATTTTAGATTTTAAAAACAAAGCTCGTTATCTATGTATTTGGGTGTCAGTGTAGTTGGTTCTACCACATCCCACTATAACATTATGGTCGGATGTGATGGTACCAACTTTAATTCCTTAACAAAAACGGTAAAATACGTAGGATGTGGTACTACCGACATATAACCCATTTGTAAAACCGGTTAAGAGCGTTGGATGTGGTACTACCAACATTTTACCCATTTGATAAACCGATTAACATTGTCGAATGTGGTACTACCGACATTTGATCTATTTAAAAACCCGACAAAAAACGTCGGATGTGCTACTACCGACATGGAACACCTTTTGAAAACCAATTAACAAAGTCGGATGTGGTACATCCTACAATTTTAAATTACGTTACGCATTTTGAATGATTAAATGATACTTTAATTTGGTATTAAATTCGCAATAACATTAAAACATAAACTATACTGTAAATATTTGTAAAAGTAATATTTTAATAATACATACCTGTTTCTGTACTATGTTTTGCTTTCATAATATTTTCGACCGCATTTCTATTTCTATTATTGTTGTTTTTTTCACCATGCCCAGTAAACAGCTTAATCAAGCGTTTTGATCTCGTAGACATCGTGAACAGTGTTATAAGGTAAGGGATTATTTCAATTAACTATCGTAAAAAGACAGATGACAGCGCGAAGTCCGTTAATCCCGCTAACATGGTCGGAACTGGGAGATCGCACGCGCTCACCTAACCCCGCGCCCCGTTAAGATCGTAGGTAGTTAATAACCGACTATGTTAACGGGCTATCTAGGTAATATCCAACGTTTTTAATTTGGCTATTTCAAAAACTAGGCATACTAGATTTTTTTCTTTTTAACTGACGATAGACCTAGGTATATAGACACGTTTTATGAAATAAAATAAAAATTGCATTTTTGTAGTTCCGACGAGTTTAATAGGGACCAGCGATATGATGTTTTGCTAAAGTAAAATATTCTAATGACAAATAGGTTAAAGAAAATATGTATATTTTTAATATTTATTTTGCTTGAATTATAACAATATCATTATACAATAGGTATATTTGATTTTGATTATTCAATTTCTCAAGTCTTCTTCATCCTAGCGTTAATTCCCAGTCGCAACCGAAGTTTTCACCTCGGAGTCAAGGGTCCGCTTTGCGGATTTGGCTCGATATTTTCCGTGAAGCGACTACCATCCGACCTCCACAACCCAATGGTGCCATTAGGCGATATCGAAGCATTGCATTGCAGACCGTTGTTGAAATAGGACACGTTAATTTGACTTCGCCTCGCCTGATGGTAAGCTGAAGGCAAAGTCTCTGAAAAGAGCGTCACCATTACAGACACGTATCATGTTACAATGGTGGCACTCAGCTTGACGGCCTCATCAGATGCTTTTTCACGCCCCGCTTAAAGGACCCGGGACTGTAGGAGGAGGGAAACACGTGAACTGGTAAAGAATTCCAAGACTTAATGGTGCGGCAGAAGAAGGAGTCGCCGAACCGCTTGGTTCTTGATGGAATATTCTGCACCGTATGCGGGTGGCATCTAAGCCCTGCACGTGTTGTCCTGGAATGGAATGGAAAGGGGACTCATCTTTCCGCACTTAGCCTCCTTTTTGGGCCATTGTGCGTGGAGAGTGCTGGCTATAGTAGCCAGCCTAACTCCGCCCAGAAGCGCAAAAGCTTACTGGGAGCTTCACAGGCTTCGCGGAGCGACCTCGCTGTGCCGAGGATTTGAGAACGTTGGGGGGCTACTGCCTCGCATTCCAGTACTACGTGGGCAACCGTTTCCTCGGCCACGAAGCACCCCCTACAGAGAGGGCGTGTTGTCCTATATAGGAAAGGAGAGGGTGGGATTAATTGGAAGAGCTCATCAGAACATTCACCATGGTAGAGACGGTAAAATACCGCCAAAGATGCCACATCTCTACACAACTGCAAAGGCTCGAGGGTTTTGGTGATCTCAGGATTCCCAATAATGCGGACTGCACGTCGCTGCAACCTGTCTAGAGCATCTAGTAAGTGCTTTGCGGAGCCATCCCAGAAATGAGAGCAGTATTCCATGCAAGAGCGAATTTGTGTCTTGTAGAGAAGGCACCGCTGCTCCGGAGTGAAAAAACGTCTCACTCTGTTCAGGACTCCGAGTTTACGCAAGGCTGTTTTGATGATGCTCTCAATGTAGTTTTTGTTGTTTAGTTTGCAGCGGACATCCATACCTAAGATGTTGAGATTGTCCTGCAGTGGCAGTGGCGTGCTCTGAAGAGTTGGAAGGGGAAGGAACGAAGATACCTTTCCTGTAAACGCGCATGCCTGCGTCTTCTTGGCATTGAACTCGACCAGGTTTTCAGAGCCCCATTGGGAAACGTGGTTTAGGGTCCGGTCAAGTTCACTGACGAGAAGCTGCCTTTTTTCCGCGATATCAGACTGCTTGGCCGCAGGATGTCCGTGATAACTCCCGTGTAAGGTGCTATCGTCTGCATAGCAGTGAATGCTGCCAGTGGACAACATGTCGTTGATATGCAGAAGAAAGAGAGTGGGTGATAAGACGGACCCCTGCGGCACGCCAGCATTTACCTGCAGGAACTCCGAAGTTCGACCATCACAGAGGACGCGAATACGGCGCCCCTGCAGGAAGCTAGACCCCCAGTCGCACAGTCTGGGAGGCAGACCAAAGGCTGGTAACTTGGAAAGAAGCGACTTGTGCCAGACTCTATCGAAAGCTTTGGCGATGTCAAGACTAATTGCCAGTGACTCGCCATGCTTGTCCATAGCCTCACCCCAAAGATGGGTTACGTACGCCAGAAGATCACCCGTTGACCGGTTCGGTCTAAAGCCGTATTGCCGGTCATTGATTAGGGATTATCCTCTAGGTGACGCATGAGCTGTTTGTTTATTATGTGCTCGAATACCTTGCACAGCACTGAGGTGACGGCTATAGGCCGATAGTTGCCTGGGTCCGAGCGATCCCCTTTCTTGGGGATCGGCTGCACTTTCGCCTCCTTCCAAGCCGATGGCACTGTACCTGAGATGTACGACATCCGGTACAAACGCGTAAGCATTGGAGACAACTCCGCTGCGCATTTTTGAAGAACCACCGCTGGAATACCATCCGGTCCGCTGGCTTTCCGGACGTCGAGTGACTGCAGCACACCACGGACATCGCGCTGCCTGATGCGGATCTCAGGCATTGCGTGGTCACATACGGGTAATGTCGGTGGCTGCTTACCGCAATCATCGATTCGGGAGTTTGCCGCAAAGAGATTAACCAGCAGATTTGCTTTCTCTTGCGGCTCATGGGCCAGGGATCCATCAGGGTTGCGCAACGGGGGCAGCGAAGGCTGGCAGAAGTTGGCTTGCACGGCTTTGGCCAGTCGCCAGTAGCCACGGCTGCCCGTGGGATGCGCCACTAGCTCCTGACCAAGCCGCGCTATGCGCTGGGCATCCGCTCTGACGTAAGCCCCCTTGCAGACCTTTGTGGCTTTATTGTACGCTGCCTTGAAGTGGCCCACTTTGGGATCGCGTGTGGCGCGCGCCCTTACCCAGGCGCGGTACGCAGACTGTTTTTGATTGACAGCCTCCGCGCACTCGCGGCCGAACCAAGGGCGCGCTCTGCGGTCACCGGTGACATCAGTGTATGGGATATAGTATTCCATACCTAGACTGATCTCACCGGCGACAGCAGTAGCACTATCCGATGGGTTCTTACCTTCAAAGCAACGTGCAACCCACGGGATGGACGCAAAATACTCACGCATACCATCCCAGTCCGCTGACGAGTAGTGCCAGAGACGCCGCTTCCCCTGCGCGGGTCGTGGGGGCGCTGTGATTGGCACCTTGGAACAGACCAGACAATGGTCGGAGTTGCCTAAAGCGGCACGCACCGAAACACTGTATTGGTCTGGGTGACTCGTCAACAGAAGGTCTAGAAGGGAGGGTGTCAGGCCCGACCTTCTTGGTATCCTAGTGACCTCGCGTACCAGTTGGGTCAGGCCATGCGCCAGAGCGAAAGCGTGAGCGGCTCTTCCCGCATGGTCAGTTTTGGCGGAGCCCAACCAGATCTCGTGGTGTTATCCGCTTTTTTATCATGGTCTGCCAGAAAAAATATGTCGGTTCGAGTCCTATATAACAACCGGCGGGGGGGGGGGGGGGGTGTAAGCGTCCTTAGACCTATTTAGGGGGCGGCAAAATCGACTTTGCACACGGGCGCCCACATAGCTAGCGGCGGCCCTGCAGTGCCCTACAGAATACCGCGGGTATAATAACCTCATGTTGTTTCCGGCGGTGACTATAGTAGTCAGAGCTCACTGGAGAGGTTTTGTGCTGTCAGTGGGAAGACCAAAGGTTTGTCCTGCTTTGTCTTCTGCGCTGACGGCACGGAAACTCTCTGTTCTTCCAGATTCGGATGGAGAATAGCCCTATACCTTAGTCGCCTTCTACGATTCCCACAGGAAGAGATAGGGTGTCCTTATTCTACTCCACCGGGAGCCACAAAAATGCCACTCTCAGTTTTCATACTATTGAATGCACATGACACGTTACCTAGCCTATTCTAACACCCGTATTCACAAACAATACTTCGCTATGCGTACTACCAAAACTGTGCAAAGAACGACAAATTCTCAGTGCGTTCGTTTTGGCAAGCCTTTTTATTCATTGATAACACTTAAGTAATACTTCGTTGAGGGAACGCACTGCGTTAGATACTGCTTCGTGATGTTTGTGAATTAATTTTACCAGCCCTATGCGCTCGAGCACACTATGAGACCTCACAGTATTGTTTGTGAATACGGGTGTTAATCAGTGTAGGTACAGAGAAATCACAAGTTATGAACCCCATATGCTATCTATCTCTCTTAGCGAATACCTATAAGGAATGATAGCATCGCTATACGTCATTCGATCGCTAGAGGATAGGCAGAGAATATCGGAATCCTCTCTAAGATCTAAATAGTCTAATTTCTGGTAGTTTAATCATTACGAGTAGTCGAAAATACAAGTCTTTTCATCCACCAATATGGTAGTGGAATGGAACTCTTTTGTCTTTGCCATTTTGCGTGAAGAGTGCTGACTAGATGAGCCAGCCTAGTTCCGCCCAGAAGCGCAGAAGCTTACTGGGGGCTTCACATGCTTCACGAAGCGACCACACAGTGCCGAGGATTTTAGAACATTATATAAAGAAACTAGCTGAACGGCGAACTTTGTGCCGCCATATTTTTGTCGCCCGCGTGGAATTCAGATTCTTTTTCCATATTTTCTCACCGTTTAAATCTTCCTTGGATATCCACAAATATTTCAAGACTAAAATAAGCCAAATCGGTTCAGCCGTTCTCGAGTTTTGGCGAGACTAACAGAATTTGCAATTTTATTCATCTATTCTATCTATATTCTAATATATAAAAATGAATGCCACTTTTCGTTGTTAGTTTATAACTCAAGAACGGCTCAACCGATTTGGCTAATTTTAGTCTTGAAATGTTCGTGGATGTCCAGGGAAGGTTTAAACGATGAGAAAATAGGTGCAGCATGAACAGGAAATATATGGCTGTACGAAGTTCGCCGGGACAGCTAGTAAAGGAATATAGTATTTAGTAAAGTTTTAAGTTGTGATTTTTGCTTGTTTCAGGCTGCTAGCGTAGTGGAGACCGACTACAGAAGCGTTGCTGGTGTAAAAATCGTGACCCTGGATCTTATAGAGGTAAGATATTCTAATTACATAGGTATGTTGCCGGCAATGCCGGTGGAGGAGGTTATATCGGACTCGAACCGACTAAAACGCACGCCGTCTGTGGGCCGTCGGTTGCCGGAGGTGAGATAGTCGTAGACATATCCCTCGCACCCCGGCCGACCCAGGGCCATATCTTCCAATCTGGCCCTCTTCATATGACCGCTAGAGGGCGCCACATTAGAGCCAGTGACACGAAGACGCTTCTAATGATACCTCAATTGTCTAGTTCTAATAAGTAGTTGCAGAGCTATGATGGAACAAATGAACATACATACATAAATATTATACTTATAATATTGTAAAGTGGTCGTGTCTGTACATTGGAGATATTAAAAAAAAATACTTGGGTTTATGTTATGTTAACGATACTGAACACGAAAAGATTTTTTTTGAATTTCCTGTCTGTTTGTCTGTTTGTCCGCGATGGACGCAAAAACTACTGGACGGATTTTGATGTGGTTTTTTTTGTTAGAAAGGGCTTGCTCAGACTTACAATCTTACGTTTGTTTGATCGCAATCGGTTGAGTAGAACCGAAGATATGAGCAAAGGTCGCGTGAACCGAGATGCGCGCGGCCGGAGCCGCGGGCGGAAGGCTAGTACATAAATACAAACATAGCCTGTCAAAATCATAACCCTCCTTTGACTTTACCGTAGTCGGGTACAAAATACAGTATACACTACAGTCATAGACTAGAACTGTCTTTTTAAATAGTTTTTTTCTATCCCGAGCAGAAAGGTTTCGACCCCAACGAACACCTGGGCATTGAAAGAGGTGGTACAACAATACAAGAGACTAAGAAGTGCTGGAGAGAGTTACTAAAGCTTGTCGTCCTGATGCTGCAGCAGAGGGTTGCTTTCAGGATGATGTATGACGCTAACAAATCAGCTACAAAGTAAGTAAAGTATGGATTATTAGCTGTATGTCTTAGATTGCCATTTGCAGAAGGTTCCGTTTGCACATAGCCCCGTCTGAATATAGTTATGTTTATAGATACTAATAGATAGTCTATGTTAGACGGTCCCGTGTACAAATAGTCTTTTGGATAGATGGTCTCATTTGCGTATTGTCCCGTATGTAGAATGATGGTCCCGTGTGCAGATGGTTCCATGTGCAGATAGTCTTGTGTGTAGATGATCTCGTCTGCAGATAATCTTGTCTGCAGAAGGTTCCCGTCTGCAGATGGTTTCATGTGCAGATTGCCCTATGTGCAGAAGGTCTCGTTCACAGATAGTCTTGCAGTCTCGTTTGCATAACGGTCCCGTCTATATACTGTCCCGTGTGCAAAAGGTCCCGTCTGCATATAGTTCCATTTGCAAGTAGTGTAGTAGTTTAGTATAGTAGTAGTCTAACTTAGTAGTTAGTGATAGTGATGATGATATTCAGTGATTATAATAAATAAATAAATAAATAAATATTCCACAACATTCCACACAACGCTTTCTAGACCCATGGTAAGCTTAATTAACTTGTGTTATGTGTGATGTTGAATGCGTTTGTCTTCGAAGTTTTACGAGTAGCATTTTTAACCGCCTTAAAAAAAGGAGGAGGTGCTCAATTTGTCGGAAATTTTTTTTATGTATGTTCACCGATTACCTACTCAAAGACGCCTGGTCCGATTTGCAAAATTATTTTTTTTTATGCTGTTCAATTGGATTTTTATTGTTGCATTTCATATGATAATACTTGAAACACTTTATTACCGACTAGCCGACCCGCCCCGGTTTCTCCCGTGACATATTTTGAAACCCTGTACCACTCCTTTGATTAATAATTCCAATTCATTGTGTAAAAAAATGCCCTTTATTTATTTAATGTACTTAACCGAAATCCGAGTCGTGACGGAATAAGAATACAAGTAGGTATCATCACGCCATCTCATCCGGAGGGTGTCGTAAGAGGCGAATAAAGGAAATATAAGCACACGATATCACTGCGAGAGAAGGAAAAATCTAGTTAAAACTCTGTACCTATTAACCCGCGTGGAAACAGTAGGCCAAATACGCCTAACATTGGGAGAGGTCTGTGTCCAGCACTCCAGCAGTGAACCGATTTGATTGAACCGATATAGTATGTGAATTACTGATGAAAAATAACAAAATAT
The DNA here is from genome assembly GCA_914767945.1 of Eilema depressum. Lineage (NCBI taxonomy): Eukaryota > Metazoa > Arthropoda > Insecta > Lepidoptera > Erebidae > Eilema > Eilema depressum. The sequence continues at coordinate 7,728,716 of OU612040.1, forward strand.
GTACCTATGCATTTTTACAACTGTATAATTTACTTCATACATATTGATGTCCATATTTCGCGGTAACGTCAATAGCCTCCGTGGCGCAATTGGTTAGCGCGTTCGGCTGTTAACCGAAAGGTTGGTGGTTCAAGCCCACCCGGGGGCGGAAATCACTTTTTGTAGTTCTGTTTATAAAGCGTATTGTTTGTTACATAATAGGTATATCTGGCAATTCAAGAAAAAAACCTATTTGGTTGTATAATTTAATATTTATTTTGTGGTTTATATACTAAACTGGGTGTATTTGGTTAATATAAATTATAATGTATAATTATCTATTATTTATAAATGAATCCCTAAATGCAATGCTAAGCGCAAATCTCGAGATCTCGGCTGAAACGATTTCGCTAATTCTTTTTTTAAAATATTCCCTGAAGTACGAGGATGGTTCTTACGGCGAGAAAAATTAAAAAAAAAGGCGGTACGAAGTTCGCGGGGTCAGCTAGTCTATAATAAAATTATTCTAATACGATATAACAACAAAAAACATAATAGCAAATATTCATCGAAAGTATGATTGCTATATCATTTTTGTAAGGCGTTAATTAAGTTTAGTTTGCCAGATTGTTTTTGTTCTATAGATGGATGGATACATTCATATAATAGCCCTTTTATCCCCGGAGGGTTAGGCAGAGGTGAATTAACACCCACATTTCATCAATCATTGTCTTAGGACCCACGTAATTGGGGGTGAGCTACTGCTAAGCGGACACTTTGCCATAGGCTGTATGTTTACTGTCGGATGGAGAACAGCCCTATCCTTTAGCGCCTTCGCTGCGTTTAGCGGGCGGACGTCCGCTTCGTGTGCTTGTTTCATGATAATTTATGAGCAGCGCTGCGTGAGGCCCGTCACACGTGACGGACAGGCGGACACACTACGCGCGCAACCCGCACCCGCGACCCGCACCCGCGACACGCAGCGAAGGCCCTTAGTCACCTTCTACGACACCCAGGAGAAGAGATGGGGTGGCCCTATTCTACGGGGAACCGATACTTACTGATTGTTACTTTTTTATACAACATAAGTGGCAAACAAGCACACGGCCCACATGATGGAAAGTGGTTACCGTGGCTTTTGGACGTATGCAACACCAGGGGCCACTCGCGCTACCGAGCTGTAAGAACCTTCTAATGCCCTTCTTGAAGAACCCCATACTGTAGGCGTTTGAAAAAACCACGGCAGGAAGTTCATTCCACAATTCAGGCGTGCAGGGGATTACTAAGAAATAAGTAAATAAATATTCTACAATATTCTACACAACGCTATCTAGACCCATGGTAAGCTTAATTAGATTGTGTTATGGAATCTAGAATGCGGATATACATACTTAGATACTTTTTTTTTGTAAATACACACATAATATACATAGAAACACCCAGACCAATGCAAATATTTATATTCATGCATACAAATATTTGCACTGAACGGGGATCAAACCCGCGCCTCCTGCGTGCACTACCGCTACGCCACAGAGGCAGTCTAAAAAGTGTTCAGAGTAATATCATAAAGAATGCAGCAATTTATTTGTAAGAATATTAAATTTCATTTACGTATCATGATGCTCTCGGCTCTTAACTATAGGAAGTATTTCAAGATAACATACCTACATACATACACCCACGCCTGTAAATCGCTGAAGGGGTAGGCAGAGGCGTTATGCTCACATTTCGCCCACTATAATTTTCGGGCCTATTGCCATCAAGCGGGCTGTCATCTAGAATACAATTTGTCTGGCGTATTGTGGAGTAGAATGACGAATGTATGGGCTTTGACGTTTATGACAATAGTCAACGTATAATATCATAAACGTGAAATCCCATAGCTACATTCGTCATTTTATTCTTTAATATCTAAGGCAACGGATTGCCACTTGTCTAGGGGGCTTTTTTAAGAGTTCATGGTAGGCCTGCAGAGTACAGAGCCTCGTCCGTCAAACAACAGTTAGACTAGCTTGCAGGTGAGGTTGGCTTTGCACCGAAGGTCTCAGTAGGGTCCTACCGCTAAGAAATTCGCTTACTGGAGGTGACAGATACCTCCTTCTTCATCCAAGCAGAGCGTTACTTTGGAGCCCTAGGACCCGCTTCCTATTTCTCTTTTTTGGCTTGATTTTGGGGTTGAAAGCCGTCTGAACTCCAATCTCCAGAGTAAAAGCCTGTGACAAAACTTCGTCCGCCAATTTTAAGTGATAGGGCCAAGATTTATTGGGTTACTTCCAACAGGCATTTAGGCCCTTATTGTAGAACGGTATTCAGTTTTTCATTCATTCTATTTATTGATTCAGGTCGATTTATAACTAGTTCTGAGGACAGATTGTCATCGACAATCTGTAAAATCTTTTAATGAAAATCGGGATTCATTCAGGATTGAGTATCGTTCGGACTTAAGTCTAGTTAAAACATGTTATCTAGTATACAATCTGGTATATAGTCTAGTCTACTAGTCTTATAGTTTAGTCTACTGGTACAATCTAGTCTTCTAATAGATTGTAGTTTGAAGTAGTTTTTAGTTAAATATTAACGCTGTTATGGGCCAAGCTGCCGATGAACTCACCTTCTGATCTTTCCAAAGACTTGGCTACCGTTTGCAATAGTATGGATACTTTAGTCAGCTAATATTTATTATATTAAAATATTGGATACAATTTCTCTTTGAAATTAACCAATAGAACAAAACAATGGTCTACCACATTAAATTTCTAGTACTATTTTTAAGGATACAACTTTTTTAGTAATCAATTCCTTCTTCTTCTTCATAATGGCTTCTGCAGCAAATTGCCGCAAAATCAATTCCTTATGCAAGATATAAAAACTAGTTAAATTGCAGCAGATTGCACGTCGGTATTACACATCATCGGATTTGGTCATTTATCGTTTTACTTTTAATCAAGCAGCACGTCTGCTTGTACGTTTTCATTATATAAAACCTTTTAAACTAAGTGTTTTAATATAACTTACTTATAATGGTGAATAAGTTTGAGATTCGGAATGTAAATACAATTTGAAACCAAGAACCTGAAGTCATGAATACATATCAGAGTCAAGTATACAAAAATAGAGTTCATCGTCAGAGTGGCTCTATACAGGGAGATAGAGAAAGAGAGAAAGAGAAACAAAGTAGTAGTTGAAGATCAAAATTAGACAATAAAATGACATATATTTTGACAGGCAAGAGCGTGCGCTAAAGATAATCAAGGTGCCAAAAACGCTAATCATAGATGCACTGCTAAGGCAGAAAGAGGAAGATATCTATAGATTTATCGTTTTTGATACAAGAAAACTACCAATTGGAGAAAACCAACAAATGAAGAGTGAAGTAGTTGAACCAAGAGACAAATTATTACCAAAACCACCTTCAGAGTCCTTGGAAGAACAAGAAATTTCTCTGTCAACTCTACAGCGAGCACTAAAGCATGGAAATGGCTCTAATTTATGTCCATACTGTAATACCGGAGTAATAAGTCATTTTGGACATACAACTGTAAGAAAAAGGCTAAAAGGACAGCAGCTTATTAAACAACTGTGTACTGTTTTAAGTTCAACTGAAGAAGCAAAAGTGAGAAATCAAAAGCATTATTGTATTGAAAATGTTGATGCCCAGTTTAATTTTATAAATATGCTACTAGCAAGAGTATTGGATTTACTATCGGTGAACTTAATTAAGTATTATAATATAGACCTTTGAAGAATTAAAACAGGAATAAATTAAATACAGAAATAAATAAAATATTAAGAAACTGAAACTTTTTTGGGAATAGAAACAGTCGTTTGATATATTGATAAAAATGGCTAGTCAACAAGTCAACTCTGAGAACATCAGCGATGTTGCTGACAAACTAGATAACTTAGTACAGAAATTGAATGATGTAATTGTATTACATCAAACCTTTTTTGAGACAATGACTGATAAATTTACGAAAGCTTGTAAAGAAATAACATCGTCCATGGATAGAAGCAATGTACAGAACACAATTATTGAAAACAGTAGTTCAGATGAATTGATCGCTGCATGTAGAAATTCTCCCTTAAATACTAAAATAAAAGGTATAATGGGCTATACAAATGACATTTTACGAAAATCAAATACCGAATTAGTGAAAAAACCTTTGAGAAAAGATATTAATAAAGTTGCCAATGGTGTAGAAGATTTTACTAATCAAGTACATGAAGTCATCACAATGGTGACAGATTACTACGACCAAGGATTATTGAATAATAGTGATATAAAATTTATAGATTTCTGTGAAAATGTAAAAAATGAGGTAGAGCATTATGAAAATTACCAGGAAAAGCTCAATCATTTGATTAAAAACGTCACAAAATTGGAAAATTTAACTTTGATGTTGAGCAAAAGCTTCAATAACGCTAGTTTCAAACCATTTTTGAACAAGTGCATTGAATTTAAAAGTCGATTAGGTGTTATAAAACCAGAAATGAATCCAAATAAACATGACAAAATTGCTAGCTTCGAAACGTTCGTCAGACAAGTCAGCAAAACTGCACTCTTAGGTAATAAAGCTATAGAATTGGGATTACTTTCTGACAGTACAGCAGACTTTATTGAAATCTGTGGCTACGTAGTAGAAAAATTAGACGCTGGTGTAGTTGTGAGGCAGAGAGAATCAACACAACCATCATTGTTGAATGATTTGCGGTCCAATATTGACGAAATAATAACATATCTTGGTAGATATAAGGGAATGAAATTGATTTCACCGAGTGTTGAAAACTTTTTGACTAAATGTATCGAAGTTAGAGGTAAACTTGATAGACCAGAACATTTCTTTGATGTATTAGCTGACGATAAAAGGCTTACACACGAAACAATAGTTGTGAAACCAGAAGGCATAACAAACGATTCTTACACTCCTAACGTAAGAGTTGTTGAAGATTCATTCGCTTACTATCAACAATTTTCACCTGAAACCAGTTATATATATTACAATAAAGAGCTTGATGCCCCCGGACCATCGCGAAAACAATATATAGATTATAAAAAAGCAAATACGCCAGGATTCAACAATACCCAGGCTAATTCTAAGCCTACAGATGAAACTCATCCCGCAAAGCCGTTGAAAAACACGATATCTCCTGTATCGCACTATTCGAAATCGAAAACAAAATTAGCTGTACTGAATAAAAATCCATCTGATGAATCAAACTCAAATCATAATACGGTTACAGCTGATAGTGCAATACATTATTTTGAGAAAAGCCGTAAAATTGTAGAAAACGGCAAATCTACAAAGGTAATGAAATCTGAAAGAATATTAGATATCAATGAGATAAAGTTAGGGGAAGATTCAACACTAGGAATGACTCCGTTTGCACCTCAATCAGTGTTTCTACAAGAAAATTGTATTAAAATATTACGAAAAACAAAATCTGACGAAAGCAATACATTAATATCTCATTTCTTCTTGCCTCTATTGAGAAGGACAGAATCCTTCGATTTTGTTTTTTGTCATAAACATTCTAATTTAGAAATTGAATGATTCGGCTAACGTTAATAACCAATCATTAAACGTAGACCGAAATTTTATGAAGTAAAATACCTCTCATTTTTAAATTTAGAGTAATGATTCGGTTGAATTTAGTAAATTGAATGGATCATTGTACTCAAAGTGAATTTTATGAAGCAAATTGAAAATTTATGTAATATTTTTAATACTGAATGTGATGCTATTTGCTTTAACTAAATAAAAACCTTTATTGAAAATATATTTTTAATACTGTAAAAGAAGATGGAGTACTCTTATTACTATCGATTATTATATTTCATTGATACTGCACGAGCTAATATCGTGGGTTAAGAACTAGAGAAGCGTAAGGGCAAAATCACAACTTTACAGGAGGGCCGAAAAACAATTCAAATTTACCTACCGTTATCTTATAGCTCTTGTCACGCAAAATCTATAGTAGTTATCTGTGTGATTTTTACTTATAATAATGCTTTATTTATCGGTTAAAGAATGGTGTAAAGTTTTAGACAATCGAAAAATGTTTTTATTTTAATAATGTTTATTAGTCAAAAAATAGTTGACCTACGCCATTATGGCTGAAAAAATGTATGGAATGCAACGGGACTTCCGTTATAATGACCTTAAAATTAGTTACAAAAATCTTCACAGATTAATAATCTCTTGAGGCGGCTACTTTTTTTTCTTTTTTATACCACTTAGTTGGCAGACCAGCACACGGCCCACCTGATGGAAAGTGGTTACCGTGGTCTATGGACGTATGCACGTCAGGGGCGTCACACTCGTGCTGCCGACCCTGAAGAAACCTTCTAATGCCCTTCTTGAAGAACCTCATGTTGCGGTCGCTTGGGAAAACCATCGCGGAGAGTTCATTCCACAGCTTGAGTGTGCGAGGGATAAATTTCCTTTCTTACCGCACAATGCGCACCGTTTCCAGTCGCAATGTGTGAGGAAGAACTCCCCGCAAATGGCGAGAGGTGCGATGATAGAATGTAGCTGTGGGCATCATGTAAAACAATTTATTTGAGCATAAATCATTGTATAGGCGGTGGAACACACACAGTGAGGCAAAGTCTCTCCTGAGACTGAGAGGTTCCACATCGCCTGTGAGTATGGAATTGCCGACGAGCCTCAATGCCCGTCTCTGCACCGAGTCGAAAGGGTCAAGCTGGCACGCAGGCGCTCCAGCAAAAAGGTGACAGCATTACTCCATGTGGCGCCGAACCTGTGCCTTATAAAGGAGGAGTCGTTGCCCCGCAGTGAAGTACTGCTTCGCCCTGTTGAGCACTTTGATGCCAGCTTGACCTTGTCTTCCAGATGACTTCGGTATTGGACGTCGCTGGAGATGTCGACACCAAGAATCCCGATACTTGATGGTGAAAGGTGTGGCCAGGAATTGCGGCGCTAACAACAAATGGAGCCTTTTTAACAATTTACTCAATTAAATTCGTGTTCGACCTGCAAATGGTTATAAAAATCATGATATGTCGAAGGAATAACTCCAGATAACTAATAACTTCATTATAATGCAGACGATAGCACCTTACACGGGAGTTATCACGGACATCCTGTGGCCAAGCAGTCTGATATCGCGGCAAAGAGGCAGCTTCTTGTCAGTGAACTTGACCGGACCCTGAACCTCGTTTCTCAATGGGGCTCTGAAAACCTAGTTGAGTTCAATGCCAAGAAGACGCAGGCATGCGCTTTTACAGCAAAGGTATCTTTTTTCCTTCCCCTTCCAACTCTTCAGAGCACGCCACTGCCACTACAGGACAATCTCAATATCCTAGGATGTTCGCTGCAAACTGAACAACAAAAACAACATCGAGAGTATCATCAAAACAGCATCGCGTAAACTCGGGAGTCCTGAACAACGTGAGACGCTTTTTCACGCCGGAGCAGCGGTGTCTTCTCTACAAGACACAAATTCGCTCTTGCGTGGAATACTGCTCGCATCTCTGGGATGGCTCCGCAAAGTACTTACTAGATGCTCTCGACAGGTTGCAGCGACGTGCGGTCCGCATTATTGGGAATCCTGAGGTCACTTACACCCTTGAGCCTTTGCAGTTGCATAAAGATGTGGCATATTTGGCGGTATTTTAGCGTCTCTACCATGGTGAATGTTCTGATGAGCTCTTCCAAGACTAATCCCACCCTCCCTTTCCTATATAGGACAACACGTGCAGGACTCAGATGCCACCCGCATACGGTGCAAAATATTCCATCAAGAACCAAGCGATTCGGCGACTCCTTCTTCTGCTGCACTATTAAGACTTGGAATTCCTTACCAGCTCACGTGTTTCCCTCCTCCTACAGTCCCGGGTCCTTTAAGCGGGGCGTGAAAAAGCATCTGATGAGGCCGTCAAGCTGAGTGCCACCATTGTAACACGGTACATGTCTGTAATCGTGACCCTCTTTTCAGAGACTTTGCCTTCAGCTTACCATCAGGCGAGGCGAAGTCAAATTGACGTGTCCTATATAAAAAAAAAAACTTTTTGGTGTCAAATCAACGTATGTTAGTATTAGACGCGAAAGTGAATCAGACCAACAGAGATTTATTATGTGCTAAAAGATCGTAATATAGCCTTTAAACTATTATTAACTTAAAAACTGGCTGCATTACTTTCATTAATTAGTACCAAAGTAGCGTATCTCACCCTTGCGTTTTTTTGGCAGGGAGAAAAATCATGGAAGTATACTAAACAAGGTCGCATAAGCAGTAAAGGTACTTTACGTTAATTTGGCGCGAAACAAACTTTGGCCACATAATCTCATTTTCTGCGTTTTAAAAACGTACAAGATACGTTATTTGGGCAATTACATTTAAGACATCTTTGGTGTCCTATTCGCGCTGTATATCGAGTTTCGATCGTAGTGCTCGCAACTTTTTTGACAAAATAATGTCAAGATTACATAAAGATAAATAAAGATAAACAGAAAATATATTTTTTGATACGTTATATTTGTACTAAGCAATCTACGCACTTCATCGCTACAGTTTTTTGGCACATAAAAATATGGAGATTAAAAAAGCGAATGGTGAAAAAAAAATTTTTTTTAATTTTTGACCTTACGCTACTCTAGTTCTTAACCCGCGATATGAACTGAACAAACTTAAGACTTAGAACTTTTGTGGACTATGATTGAAAAGAAAGAACAATTTATTTGCAAATAATATTATTTCAAAACATTAGGTCTAATTAGTTTTTTGCTATATTAACTCTTTAATAACTAGTCCATATTAAGGCTTTTTTTTCTCGATAAGCTGTTATACAGGGCGTCCCACGGCGAAATTAAATTTATAATTTTAGGTTTCAAGGACTTCCTTTCGTTTAATTTACCATGTTTCTTAGAGAGATTTGATCCTTATGATTGACACTATCGATTGATGCCATAAAAATACAGGATGTTACTTTTTCGGATTTTAATCGGTTCGATTACCGGGTGTGGCAAGCGAAATATTAAAAATTGAGATAATTTTAAAGCAATTAGTTTGCTAAATCTTTGAATGCAGTTTTGTTTCTTTTTAAAAATAAAATGATGTCTCCATGTGGCATCGCCGTGGGACGCCCTGTATAATAAAGTACTTCAAAGTTCAGAATAGTGGTACTTACACAGTTTTGTAGCTCTACTGTAAAGTAATCAAAATGGCGATACGCTCGTTTGGCTCTTATGGGACGATATTTGCTTGCACCAAGGGAATTATCAGCCCTTTCAACACTTAATTAAAACAAGACAGACATATCACACTGGCCACTGTGGCCGTGTATGACCGCTTAAATGACAAATTTTAATTTTCAAAATAATTTTATTTTTGGTTATTTATATGCGGTTATATAGGCGTATACTCGTGCTGCCGATCTTGTAAGAACAGATTTTCTGTCAGTGCAGAAGGCATCAAGCCTTTGGTCTTCCCACTGATGGCACAAAAACTCTCCAGTGAGCTCTGGCTACCCTTATTAACCGCCGGGAACACAACATGAGGTTATTATGACCGCGGTATTCTGTAGGGCAGATATACTTCCGCAGTCGAACTCAATTGGGACGTGAATACCGTTGACTGTATGACTGTAAGTATGACTGTATGAAAGCCCGTCATTTTTGAATATAACCTGATTTTTTGAAATTTGGTACACAGATTAGAGCTTGGAAAAGGAATTAGGCTATGGTTGGTCGCGATAGCTGATATCCACGACGCTCCATACATTTTTTGATCAAACATGCATTATTATGCATAGAAAAAACCAGATTTATGTTAATTTAGGTAAACATTCGTGCACGTACAAATATTTTTTCACTGAGCGGGCATCGAACATGCGACCTTTGAGGTAGCAACGCTCTACCGCTACGCTACGAAGGTAGTCAATATGTGTGGTTTTCTTGCTAAAGCTAGAGAAATCAATTTAAAAAAAAATCAAAGTTTTTTTTAGAAAAAAAATTAGAAATTTTATTTTTTATTTTTTATTAGTAACCGAAATTACTAATATTACCTCTAACCCCTCTAGCTAAGCTAAATTGCTTGTGTTAGGAGTGGGTTCACGTCGGTAATGGTCAGGATTTGAACTCGGATCCTCTCGATCGTAAAGCCAGCTCCTTAACCACTAATCAATAAGATTTTTAGAATAATAATATAATCATAGTCGTCTAATTTGTACACCAGAAACATCATTGCCTCATCAATAAAAAAAAAGAACTTGATTTCTTACAATTTTTGTCTCAACAGGAATCGATTCCATAACCATGAAAGTACACATAATAATTACTCGAATCAATTTACTTGCAAGACTTTACGTACCTTTAAAACTGTATATTTCATTTTTAAAAGTTTCTCTCGAAAACCAGGGGTGAGTTTATCGGCAAGCTTATAAATACACAAAAAATCAAACACTGATTTGTTTCGCAGGAAACAAAACGTGCTGGCTAAACTAGTCATACCGAAAATACAAAAGGCAATTGCGTATATTAACTCTGAGCTAGAGGAAAGAGAAAGAGAAGAGACATTCAGGCTTAAAAGATTTAAGCAAACGAAAGATAAGAAGACGCAGAAGAAAAAAGATGCTGCAAAAGTAATCGATTTAGAAGAAGAACCATATGTGGAGGCAGAACCCGACATCATTATTGAGAAACTACCACCTCCTTCAAAGTCTTGTGCTTGCGCTCTAGCACATCCCAACCAGTTCGTAGACAAAGCTGGTAATTTTGACTGTCCTATCTGCAAACTGGCAGATAAAAATGTAGCAATAAAAATTGCGCCTTGCACGCTTTGCTTGCCTGAAGTCAAAGAAGCTCAACAGCGAGTAAAACATCTAATGGCGCACGTGAATCAAGTCTTATTATTGTCCAAACAGTATCTTCTGGCTGAGACTTCTCCTTGCTGCAAAGAAGAGGGTAAGGATAATGAAGGAGGGGAACTAAATTACGTCGGCTTAAAACAACAACTTGAGTTCATGAGTGTTACGTGCACTTGTCCTCATAAAGAACTTGATACAAAATCTGATGATTCTTGTACGTGTAAACCTCCATGTAAGTGTGACGAACAACCAAAATTCAAAGACTGTTGTGGAGGACCTGAGAAAGATGTTGGGCGTAGTGGATCCGAATATCAAACTTACAACCTATGTTCAATTTATGGAAGTTCATCTTGTCCGCAATCAATGACAACAGGATCGAATTTCCGTAACTCTTCCAAAAATTATCCAGCTGTTCCACCATTTTTTTATCTCTATTCTGGACCATACGTACGTTCAGAAACCGGGTTCCATTCGCTTCAATCAAGGAGCGCTAAGCCTTCTAAAAAAGGTTTAGATTCTGCGCCATATAAAAACGAATTAACACAGGTAAAGCCACCATGTCCTTGCGCACCGGAAGAAAAGAAGACATGTAGCTGTGAAGCTTTATCACCACGACAACCGTCTGAAAATCCATGTGTTTGTGACTCTACAGAAATTTTACCTCAAAATCATCCTTCAGGACAGTGTGAGGCCGTGGGGCGTAAAGAAACGTGTCCATCTTGTCAAGTGGTATCTTCTTTGCACTCTCCGAAACCTACCACGGATTTGGCAAAACGAATCACTCGGTTATCTGAACCTTGTTTAAAAATCAAATTGTCTGTTAGTGGTTATTTACCTGACACCAAAAGTGTCGACCCAGAAACTGCTAAAAACTCTGAAAGTAATTTGAAGTCTACACGTTTTAATCCAATTAGGAGAGCTAATGCGAATCTAGAAGTTAATACAAGTTCTACAAAACTACTAGAGGACGATACTACGCAGACTAAGACATGTCCTTGCAAAGCAATGGTGGAAAATATATCCTCTGAAATCATATCTGGACAATCGTCCGAAGATTTATGTAGTTGTGGCTCTACAGAAACTCTTGTACCAATCGTACTTCAGTCTTCCCATTACGATCCATTATTACCACAGTCTGATGTCGTAGAAATGATTTGTAAAGGGATCTTTCAAACAGATCAACCTGCTACCTCTTTACCTCCTCCAAATCTTTCTACTGAATTGGCGGAACGAGTGGCTAAGGCATCTCAACCCTATTTTAAGAAAAAATGTTCGCGGAATGAAGCTCACCCTGTTGATGAAATTGAAGAGGTGCCAAAGTATCCAGCATGTTACTTGAAATCCATAATGTCTAAAAAATCCACATGCTCTTGTAAATCTTTGAATCAGACAAAATCATGTTCTTGCAAGTCTATGCAATCATGTCCTTGTGGTATGTCTGACGAATCATCGAGAGGATCAAATTCTTCAACAGATCTTAGTAATACAACATCTGGTCCACCTTATTTTAAGAGGCCTGCGACATTTTTTACCGCTGTACCTCAAAATTTTACTCCATTAATATCATATACGAAAGAAAAGAATATAGGGCAATATGATTTACATAATATGACCAATACAGCACTTTTGCGTGGTACATCTATTAGTAGTAATTTTGCTGATCAGTATCTATATTTTAATCCATACACACGAGACCAAAACTATAAAAACGGTATTTTCTCCGAGGCTAACAGTATCGCCGGGTCACTAAATAAAATATTCTCTAAACAAGCCGCATACCTATCACCATATACACGAGAAGGGAAACCTGGTCCCTGTGGTATTTCAGAAGTAAGTTATGTCACATGTCCAATCAGTAACACAGTATCCAAACAATCTTCAGTCTACGCGCCATATACATTAAAAGAAAATTCCACATCCTATGCTAATGATTCAAAGTATTCTACATATTTTCCATCGTATAGCCAAGTTGGAAAGCGAGTATTGTGTAGTAATTCTCAGGTTAGTAGTATTGGAGGTACTCTAGATGACATAGACTCACTATCAACATATATAGCTTCATATACAGCTGAAGAGAAATCTGAATACTGTGGCTTTTCTGAAACAGGTAGTATTACAAATGAATTAAATGTAGACTCTAAACAGTGCACCACTTCTTCAACACATACACTTGCTGAAAATATAGTGAATACTGATATTGATATAACATCTAAATCACCCGATGCTACTGTATATAAAGACTTTTCAATTTACGTGTCAATGAACCCTCAAAACAATACTCCTTATGTACTATATACTCAACAAGGTAACAATGCATGTAGTAATTACGAGACTGATCAACCTGGTACTCCTAAATTCAAAGACTGTTGTACATACGTCACTGTTATTCGCAAAAGACCAGTACCATATACGCGAGAAGGAAGACCCGGGCCATGTGGTGTTTGTGAGATGGTTTACAAAACTTATTTCGTAATATCCGAGGACTGCGCAACATATGTGACAACCGTTCCAAAAAAAAACCAAGAAGGAAATCGATGCGGTAGTTTAAGTACAATCACTACATCTAGTTCACCTTTTAGCATTAGTTATGGGGCATGTAGCAATTGTGACACTGTACTGCAACAAAAAGAAAATTCCAATCATTGTAGTATTTGCCGAATAGTGAAACTGTCTCGACAGTTTGGAGATTTTGCACCGCGTACACAAAATTCAGAGCACAGTGACAATACTACACTCAACAATAATAACGATATGTCTGATTCTGAAATCTATAAAATCTGTAATGCATGCAACCCTATCCCCAAGGTACCCTATACACGAGAAGGGATACCAGGGCCTTGTGGTGTTGATGAAGAAAATAGTGCAGGTAATCAGGTCAATGTAGACTCTGAGCAGTTTAGGAACATAATACCTTATACGAGAGAAGAAATAGCCAAGCTCTGTGGTGTCTCTGATACAAATACCATAGTACGTTCACTAACTAGTAAACAATGTACAGGAGGAGGTATGTCGGGATCCTATTGTGTTTCCGATACAAGTCATATAGCTAAATGCCCGTGTAATTCAGCTACTAAGCCGATCCCAAACGTTGACACATGTATACGTGAAGGAAAACCAGGTCCCTGCAAAGTTCCTGATACAAATAATATTGCTGGCTCTCGGTGTAATGCCGCTCCTAAGTGCCTGGTAGATGTTAAACCATGTACGCAAGCAGCAACACCAAGACCTTGCGGTTTTATTAACATAAATAATATAGAAGGTGCTGACAGCGTTAAGATCTCTGAAACACTTTCAAATGTTGAAGCACGTACAGGAAAAAGGAAACCTGGACCGTGTTGTGGATCTTGCTGTATTCCTGACACAGATCGTCATACAGGTGCTACCTGTGTAAGCATCCCTAAGAAGCGCCCAGATGTTGGAGCCTTCCTACAAGAAAGTACACCACGATCTTGTTGTCTTTCTAAGACAAATAATAACGCAGGTGGTACCTGTATGAACACTCCTAAGATGCCTATAGATGTTGGAGTTTGTCCACAAGAAAAGAAACCACGGCCTTGTGTTATTTCTGAGACAAGTAAAAATGCAGGTGCTACATGTATGAAGCTCCCAGATGTAGAAGCATACACACCAAATAAGACACGACCTTGCGGCGTTTCTGAGACACATCCTAATGACGGTGTTACCTGTATGAAGACTCCTAAGACTCTCCCAAATGTTGGAACATACGCACGAGAAGGGACCCCAAGACCCTGTGGTGTCTCTGAGACAAATAATAATGCAGGTGCTACCTGTATGAATATCCCTAAGACGCTTCCAAATATTGAAGCTGTCCCACAAGATAAGGCACCACGGCCTTGCTGTCTTCCTGAGTCAAAGCAGAATGCAGGTGTAGTCTGTATGAAAAACCATAAGACCCTCCCAGATGATGGAGCATACGCACGAGATAGGACAACAAGACCATGCGGTGGTTCTGAGAGAAATCCTAGTGGCGGTGCTACTTGTAAGAAGACCCTTGAGATGCTTCCAGATATTAGAGCTTTCTCACAAGAAGGGACACCACTACCTTGCGGTGTTCCTGAAATAAATAACAATGCAGGTGTTACCTGTATGAAGACCCCTAAGATGCTTCCAGATGGTGGAGCATATGCACGAGATGAGACACCAAGACCATGCGGTGGTTCTGAGAGAAATCCTAGTGGCGGTGCTACCTGTAAGAAGACCCTTGAGATGCTTCCAGATGTTGGAGCTTTCCCAGAAAAATTTATACCATGGCCTTGCTGTCTTTCTGAGCCAAATCAGAATGTAGGTGCTGTCTGTAAGAAAACCCAGAAGACGATCCCAGATATTGAAGCATACACACCAGAAAGGACACGACCTTGCGGTGGTCCTGAGACAAATCGCAACGATGGTGCTACTTGTATGAAGACCCCTAATAAGCTCCCAGATATTAGAGCTTTCCCACAAGAAGGGACACCACAACCTTGCGGTGTTACTGAGACAAATAACACTGCAGGTGTTACCTGTAAGAAAACCCATAAGACATTCCCAGATGTTGGAGCTTTCTCACAAGAAGGGACACCCCGGCCTTGCGGTGTTTCTAAGACAAATCGTAACGACGGTGCTACCTGTATGAAGACCCCTAATACGCTCCCAGATGTTGGAGCTTTTCCACAAGAAGGGACACCACGACCTTGCAGTGTTACTGAGACAAATAACACTGCAGTTGTTACCTGTAGAAAAACCCATAAGACGTTCCCAGATGTTGGAGCTATCCCACAAGAAAGGATACCACGACGTTGCTGTCTCTCTGAGACAAATCGTAACGAAGGTGCTACCTGTATGAAGACCCCTAATACGCTTCCAGATGATGGAGCTTTTCCACAAGAAAGGATACCATGGCGTTGCTGTCTCCCTGAGACAAATCGTAACGACGGAGTTACATGTAAGAAAACCCCTAGGACTCTCCCAGATGGAGCATGCACACGAGAAGGGACACCAAGGCCTTGTGGTGTTTCTGAGGTAAATAATAATGCAGGTGCTGTCTGTATGAAGACCCCTAGGATTTTCCCATGTGATGAAGCATACAAACGAGAAGAGACACCAAGACCTGGCGATCTCCCTTTTGAGATGAAGAGCCATAGAACTTTCCCATGTGATGAGGCATACACACGAGAAGGGACACCTGGTCCTTGCGGTGTTTCTGAGTCAAATAGTAATGCAGGTCCTGTCAGTTTAAGGATCCCTAAGAATATCCCATGTGATGGAGCATATACAAGAGAAGGGACTCCTGATACAGATCGTATAGAAGTTCCTAATAGCAATAAGGTTCCTGATACCCTCCCAGGTGCTGGAGTAAAAACACAAGAAGGAAAACTAGAACTGAAAGTTCCTGAAACAAATAAAACTGCGGATACTCTTGATCCTCAGCCACCTTCAAATGATGAACCAAATACACACGAGGGGACCCGAGAACCCAGCAGTGCTGCTAATAAAGATCAGGTTATAGGATATCTCTATAATACTACCCTCCAGCCATCTTCAGATTTCAGAGTATATACACAAGAAGAGATATCAGGACGTTATGGCGTTTCTAAATCTAATCGCAATCCAGGTTCTGTCCGTTACACGGTTCGTAAACTACTTTCTCATCTTAGACCATACGCGCGAGAAACGACAGTAGTACCTTGTGGCATTTCTGAGACAAGTCATATAACGGGTAACAGTATTGGGGTTCCTGAGACACCCCCAGGTGTTGAAGAAAACGCACAAGAAGGGATCTCAGGGCCCTGTGAGACTGGGACAAATGAAATCTCAGGTTCTGTACCTTCTGAAGACCCTCAGTCTCTATCAAATGTTGAACTACATACACGTGAGGAGTCACGAGGACCTTATGCTTTTTCTAATAAAGATAAGATTGTAGGGTATTTCTATAATACAGCACTCAAGCCATCTTTGGATTTTAGAGCATATGCTCGTGAAGATATACCAGATCGTTGCGGTGTTTCTAAGAAAAATTGCAATGCAGGTTCAAGCTATACAGCTCGTGAGTTGCTTTCAGATCTTGGACCATATACAGTTGAAGAGATACCAAGACAATGCGGTTCTTCGGAGACAATAACAGAGTCTCGTTATAATACCGTCAATAATCCGATTCCAAATGTTAACCTATTCATACAAGATGAAAAATCAGGTCCTTGCTGTGTTTCTGATACCAATTATATTGCAGGCTCTCGGTGGATGACAGCCCCTAAACGATCTTCAAATGTTGAGCACTATACGCGACAAGTAATATCAGTATCCAGTGATATTTCTGAGATAAATAATATTACAGATTCTTTCTTTAATACGACTCCAAAACCGTCCGAAGAAAATAGACCATACATACGAGAAGCGACTTCAGGATCCCAAGGTTTAGAGACTGATCACATAGCAGGTGCTGACAGTATTACAGTCTCTGAGACACCTTCAGGTGTTGAAGTGTCCACACGAGAGGAGACATCAGGGTCTCGTGATGTTGATAAGACCAATAGCATGGCAGGTTCTATTCGTAATATGATTCCAAAGTTTTTTTCTAGGCCCTATACTCGGGAAGGGGTTCCAGGACCCTGCGGAGTATCTGAGAAAGGTTTTAATGGAAGATCACAGGCTAAATTTTGTCACTTAGAGCCATACACTATACAGGAACATCGAGGGCCTTATTGTGAAGCGCAATCTTGTATGATGTGTCTTACAAGTCCATGTACTCTAGAAGCATTTACCAGACATACAGTAAATCATAATACTAAAGACGCTGTAACTTATGTTACTGTAGTCCCACGTCTTATGTCATGTACACGAGAAGCAGTTCCAGGATCTTGCAGTACATGTAAAAAAAGAAATACTCATACTCAAGCAGAAAGTAATAAGAGCTCCGCATTTTGTTGCAAAGCCCGAGCGCCTCATATACGCATTAACGAAACACGTTCTTTGCGTTCTATTTTTCCTGCTTCATGTTCTTCTTGTAAGCGACCGGCAACATCTTCTGAAGCTACTTCGATGCTTTTACCTACATATATTGTAGCCATACCATCATCTACTAAAACGTCAGGAACTTGTTGTTGTAAATCTAGTAGGCTTTCTACTGCATCTTGTGGATGTGGTCCATCATATAATCAATCTGAGCGAGGTTGTTCCGTTTGTGGTCGCTCTACTTCTAAGTTAAATTCGCATATGATGTCTGTATCGTATTTAACATCTATAAGTCATGGAAATTGTGATACAACTGGTAGTACTTCGCTAAAATCACAGCCATGTTCTGGTTGTGGAAAGGCAACACTAGTGATGTCTTGTGCTAGCAATCCCTCTGTAAAATCAGTCGCTATTGGCACCTGTGAAACTTATTGTGCTTCATCCAAACGAACTCCTATTCCTAAAGTTCCAATAAAATCATCACACTGTCATTTTGGAAAAACATCAGCCATGCAACAATGTTCCGCTTGTTCGATAAACAAAGATGTTGAAAGTTCTTCTTCTGAAGAAAGTACTACCTCATCTGAAAGTGAAAACTGCGCTTCTGAAGATTGTAAAATAAGTGAAAAGAAAAAAAAAGACACAAGTGAATTGGGTTTTGGTTGTTATGAGATTGGATTCAAAAAAATAACCAAAATATGCAAATACAAGAACCCAGATGGTACAATAACTGATGAAAAACGAATTATCACTATTGAAACTACGAAGAAAAGACCTCAAAAACCCGAAAATCTTAATTTAGGGGAAGAAACTTCTGTAAGTTGTTCCCTGGAAGATGAAGCAAATAGCAATAGCAATAATTGTGAGTGCAAATCTGTAAGGAATGTTAAATCAGATACTGTACAAGACAAAGTTGAAATAGACGTATGCCCCAAAATAAGGCGTTGTATATCTGCTCAAATTTGCAACAACGTGAAAGGACCAATCGTCCCTAAAAGTTGCTTAACTAATTCGTTACTAAAGTGTCCTCTTAGACCACATGATACAGACAATGATTCAAAATGTAAATGTGATAAAAAATCTAGTGAAAATGCGAGAAGATCGTTTGATAAATCAACTAGTGCATCATGTGTTAGTAAACAACAAGACGCATGTACTAGTGTCTGCGCTAAATCTCATCATGCTAAGGACAGTAAATCAAAATATCAGGGTGTTGCTTCTTGTCTTGTACCCACTCGTAAAGTATGTCCCAAAAGATATCCATGTTTAGACGATACTCCGAAAAGTGACTGTAAATCAGTTCAAAAATCAACTACATCAACTTGTACAGATGGACCACAAGATACCAAAAGGGAAGTGAAGTGTTGCTGTACAAACAATTCGCCATCTGAGGCCACTGAACCGGAGCCAACCGAACAGGCAGATTCGGATGGTGGCCCAAAGTGTGACTTTACGAGTTCCCAGGTGCAAGAATCACACGACAGAGAACAACAGACACAAAATTCAGATAGTGCTCCAAAGTCTACTCCCAATAAACCACAAGATTCTGAGAATGACCAGAATGGAAAGTGCGACTGTGCGAAGAAATCGGAATCTAAGCCCACTCCTCCTGTATGTTGCAACAGACCAGAAGATTCAGACAATAGACCAAAGTGTGACTGTACAAAAGCGAGAAAATCAGTTTCTAAGGCAGCTGCTCCCATTTGTTGTGGAAATTCTGTGCAAGCCACGGATAGTAAGCCCGACGATAATGTTGTTTTTCTCGTGCCGAGTGGTCAAATATGTAACAACAGTTTTCACGTTTTGGAAAATATTCCGATGAGTAACTGCACACGTAAGTCACTTCAAAAATTGATTGCACCAATTTGTATCAATGGGCTACATGATACAAAAAGCGGCCCGAAGTGTAGCTGTGCCAAAAAAGCACCTTCCAAGCCTGTGTGTCCGAACAGATTGAAGGACTCCGATAATATTCCGAAGCATGACTGTCATAATTCACTGTCTAAGCCTGTACCAGTGTGTGCAAACAAAGAACACAATTTAAAAAATGATTTGAAGTGTAAATGTGGAAAATCGACTAAGACCCCACAGGAGCCAGATAGTGATCAAAAGTTTGAATATTTAAGCATAATGGTCCATAAATCAACTAGTCCATTATGGGTTTGTTCTAACCCTCAACAAGATTCAGAGAATGAGCCAAAGTCTGAAGATGGTAATGCTGTATTTATTGTACCGAATAAATCACCTGCGCCTTGTACCCCCGAGCCACAAGATATAAAAAACGAGAAGAAGTGTAGCTGTCGCAAGTCGCAATCTAAGCCCCCTGTGCCAGTTTGTGCCAATAAACAACACGACTCAGGTAGTGATCCGAAGTGTAAATGTGGAAATAAATCAATTCCTAAGTCCTCTACTCCAGTATGTCCCAACAAAATCGCTGATTTAGAAAGTAGACCTAAGTGTGGCTGCGCGACCAAAACACCTCCCAAGCCCACACCACCTATATGTGCCAACAGATTGGAAGATTCAGACAGTGGCCCGAAGTGTGACTGTCCGAATGAACCTCCCAAGCCCACAGCTCCTGTATGTGACGACAAACTGAAAGATTCAAACGGAGGCCCGAAATGTGACTGTGTAACCAAAACTCCTCCCATATGTGCCAACAGACTAGAAGACTCAGACAGTGGCCCAAAGTGTGACTGTCCAAATGAAACTCCTAAGCCCACAACTCCTGAATGTGCGAACAGACTAGAAGAGTCAGACAGTGGCCCAAAATGTTACTGCGCAAGCAATTCTAATCCAGTAAGTAACGATCAAAAAAGTTCAGGTTGTGATCCAATGTGTGAATTTGCGAGCAAAATACTACCTATGTTAATGTCACCAGATCATCCCGACAGCCATCCAGTTACTAACAGGAAGGCAAAGGGTAATGAGGATAATTTTATTTTTCTTGCTCTAACTGGTAAAGGACGGACGAGCTCCCTTAAGCCCACTAATCCAGAATGTGCGAATAGACTAGAAGACTCAGACAGTGGTTCCGAATGTAACTGCGATAACCAGTCATCTCC
This sequence comes from Eilema depressum, assembly GCA_914767945.1. Classification (NCBI taxonomy): domain Eukaryota; kingdom Metazoa; phylum Arthropoda; class Insecta; order Lepidoptera; family Erebidae; genus Eilema; species Eilema depressum. The sequence goes on from OU612040.1 coordinate 7,749,539, forward strand.
TAAAACTAATAACCGAGTATGTGCGAATATGCTGGAAGACTCGAATAGCGATATAAAGAATGATTGTGTGAGCAAATCTTTCCCTGAGTTTAAAACGACAAATTGTACTCATTGTTATCAAGTTTCCGATAGTCAGTCAAAAGATTATAAGGGTAAAGCTGTTTATGTTATGTCCACCGGCATGACATGTGGATTGGACAATAACCCTAAAAGCAAATCACTACCTAAATTAAAGGCACCGATTTGTGCTACTTGGTTACACGACAAGGACAAGACGGAATATAACTGTGTGAACAAATCTCCTTGTAAGACTACTCCTGTATGTACTAACAGAATACAAGACTCGGATGATGATTCAAAGTGTGACTGTATTGACAAATCACCTAAGTCTACTGTTCCAATTTGTGGTAACAGATTAGAAGATTCGGACAGCGGTGAAAAATGTGATTGTGTGAATAAAACACTTCCTGAACCTATTGCTCCAAAGTGTGCCAATAGACTGCAAGATTCAGATAGTGGATCGAACTGTGACTGTACTGATATTATTCCATCTGTTAAAACTACAGAATCAGATACAGCATTAGATATGCGTAATGCGATAGAGAATTATGATGATGCAAATAAATTACCTTCCGATAAATTACAAAATGAAAAAGAAGCTGGCAAAGCATTAGACTCAGGTGATGTGAAAGGTGACAAAAACCGTGGCCAAATGGATGATGTGAAAGTTGATGGTAACCGTGAAGAAAGGACCCAAGATAAAGCAGTGTCTGGTTCACCACAAGAAGAAGCAGAAAAAGTATTAAATACGCATGACGTGAAAGATAAGGATAATTGTGAAGAAAAATTACCTTTAGTAAAGACCCAAGACAAAGAAGTATCTTGTTCCCCACAAGAAGGAAGAGGTAGAGTATTAGACCTGCATAATTTGAAAGAAAACCAAATCAAGCTTCAAAATCAAGAACGTGAAGAAGGAGGAAAGAAATTACGTTCAATTAAGACCCAAGATAGAGTAGTATCATGTAGTTCTCTACAAAGAGAAACAGGTATAGTAATAGACTTAAAAGATATAAAAGAAATAGAGAAAGAAGAAATATGTACGTGTAAAAACATTTGTAAGTGTGATGAATCACATTCAAATAAGCCAGAAGAACCAGGAAGAGTAGTAGATTTAAATAACTGTAAATGTCAGACCAAAATGCTGTCGACAAAAGCCCATATTAAAGAAATATACGATATACTACATAGTATAGTAGGTAAAGTAATAGATACATCAGATATAGACGATAATAGAAATTGTGGAGGTAAAATATATACAACAGAACGTATAAATGAAGAAGTATGTTGTGCATTACACGGAGAAAAGGGTAGAATAGTAGATTTATGTGATAAAAAGGATAAATGTAATTTAGATAAACCAATAATATCAATTACGTGCCACGGGGGATCAGGTATGGTGCTAAATTTAAATAATGCGAAAGACAATTTTGAAAACAGACTTAAAGAATACATGGTACCTTCAAAAAGAACTATATGCAAACCGATACAAAAAACTGATATTGCTATGTCAACCACAGATTTATTTTCTAAATCAAAAACCACATGCGTTACTACATCGACCAAAAAAGTTGATTCTAATAGCTGTTGTCCTGTCAAAATTATACCAAAGCCTCGTAAAATCTGTTGTTGTACCACAGCACATGATGCTAGCAAGCTTTCAATCTTCAAAGGAGTTAACATGATGGATGCTTTACGACAACTATTCCAACATTCGAATCCACGCTCACAAAAAGTACAAGACAAAAATATTTGCAAAACATGTTATTCCCCTCTAAGCAATCCAGGCGAAATTGAACCTGGTCTGTGCGATAACTGTAAAGAGAAGTTAATCGATGAAAACGAACAGCATTATCGCTGTACTAATTACAGTACCGAACCTGGTACACCATCATGCAAAAGTGCACCTTCTCCCCTTTGTCATAGATTCTGTTTTTCGAAGAACAATTTTAGAGTTAATGCTGAAGATAGAGAATCTTATCATACTCAGTTTGATATTAAAACACCCCCAATAGTTAGCGATACATGTTTAAATTGTCCTGGACATGGTTCCTGTGGTAATGATGTCGCGACTTCAACTAAATCAAGAGATGTAAGCTATGTGCGCATAGTTAAAAAAGGTAAGATTGAACATGGTTGTACAAAATGCGGGACCAGAGACGGTGAATCCCATTCTCATCACAAATCATAGATACGTTCATAAGATTATTTAATTCTTTCCGTTAACAACAAATAAAGTTTTATTGAACTAAGTTTCTTTTTGTTATTGTTAATTTTGTTATTCACTATTACAGTCGACTTTTTCCTTACCGTTGCTGCTGTCCGCGGCTCCGCCTGCGTGGATGTCGGTTATCGTGACCAACCGTAGCCTATGTCCTTCCTATTAAGCTCTAATCTATCTATGTACTAAATTTCATCAGGTTATTGAAATAAAACTACTGTTTTACGGATTCTATTGCGATATTTTTGTTATTATTTAAATCCGTTGAATCTGTTTATTAGTATAGTTTTATTTCAATGAGTGAGATTCGCGTAAACTTTAGCAGGTTATCTTCAAAAATGACGAAAAACTTTCATTACCTATCTGAACCCTTCTTTTTTCGCAAAAAAAGACAGCCTATGGCCTTTCCCAAGATCTAGCTCATCTCTATACTAAATTTTACCAAAGTCGGTTCAGTGGTTTAGTCGTGGAAGCGTAACAGACAGAGTGAATTACTTTTGCATTTATAATATTAGAATGGATATGGATGTATGATCAATCTCCTCTGCCGCACCATTAAGTCCTGGAATTCCTTACCAGTACACGTATTTCTCTCTTCCTACAGTCCCAGATCCTAGCGGGGCATGAAAAAGCATCTGATGAGGCTGTCAAGCTGAGTGCCACGTTCCACCCTTTTGACGTTTAGGGACCAGTGTTGACCACTTCTGGTTTTGACCCCTTCTGCTTATGACTACTTCGTAATATGACCGTTTCTGGATTCGACCACTTCGTTTTTTTGGTACGTGTCTATTAATGGTGACCCTCTTTTTCCGAGACTTTGCCTTCAACTTACTATCAGGCGGGGTGAATTCAAATTGACGTGTTCGGCGACCTGGTATGCTCTCATCTAATTATAAATGCGAGCATCCACACAGTAACGTCTAGACGTTATGTAAAACTAAATAAAGGAATGATTAAATAAAAGAGAATAGCTGGAATTGATTGAATGCCGGGCATTGGGAGCGGATAATTAGCCTGTATAAAACAACGAGTTGTATACATTTTGTTTTAGTTCTGTCTGTGCGTGCGTCTGCGCGACTTACAAATTTGTAGTGTAGGGCTGTCAGTACCCTACCAGTGGCGTGGCGAATGCTGAATATGTTCAAAAGGAAGCCGTAGGAAAAAAAATCTTACCTCGTAAAGAACATAGTTCACCTGAGAGGTTTTGTCCTGCTTGTCTCCACAGAATCTCTCTGTTCTTACGGAGACAGCATCACGAGTGTGCTTCTAAAATTTTAGATACTGAATTTCAGATACATCCAGTTTTAGATAATGCATTATGTATATTATTATTAGTACTATAGAGTATAAACTTAGCTTCTCTACCGCAGGAATTCCAGGTCTTAGTGGTGCAGCAAAGGGAATAGTCGCCGAACCACTTGGTTCTTGATGGAATAGTCTGTACCGTATGCGGGTAACATGCACGTGATGTCCTGTGTAGGAAACTCTTCAGCTTTATAATCTTCTTCATCCTAGCGTTAATTCCCAGTCGTATCCGAAGCTTTCACCTCGGGAGTCGGGTTCGCTTTATCAGTCTTAACTTACTGCGGATTTGGCTGGACCTCGATATTTTCCGTGAAGCGACCGCCATATTCTGACCTCCACAACCGCTCAGGCGCCAGGGGTCTACTTATCAAACTGTCCATTTCTCATTTTGACTACTTTTCGTGGAGACAACTTCGCACTTTCGCATTCCGTCTACTTTTCAATTGAACTACTTCGCAAACTGTCTATTTTTTTCTGTAATGTCATCTTCGGACAGTTAATAACATAAGGGATATAATAAACCGTGCGACAAAAATAGGTAAATAATAAATGGATGACTGATAATGAGTTACTTTAAATACTGTGAGTGAGCGACTAAAATACTGAGTGACCCGTGATACAGAAAGTGTGTTGCTAAATTAATGGCGATATTGAACGATATTGAATTATATTGATTTACAGGTGCCAACCCTATAGTCGTCATTTGGCTCGAGTCCACCGTAGTACGCAGACGTGACGTCACGGGGCATTCCTCCGTTTTGTACGGGAATATAATTAAATATAACGCTGTTACTTAGCGCGGTGATAGAGTACTATTGGATCAAAAGGATTGTTATAGTACTGTTGGCAATTGGATATAGCCATCTACGGCCAAGTGTGAGTTGTGTAGGGAACAGATTGCATAGGTATATTGAGTCTGTGGTCTAATAACGAGTGAGAACGATCCAGAGGTCCCGACTTCGAAATTCGAATCCCGGTTATTATAGGTACTATCAAATTGAACCCACTATTAACTTCTTTATTGTTGTTTTATATACCCGTAGGTCGCAGACAAGCACATGATTCACCTGACGAAAAGTGGTTACCGTGGCCTATGAACGAGTGTAACACCACGTCGAGTGTAACGCTTGTATTTATTTCCCTGGTACTAGTGGGATAAATGAAAGAAAGAAAGAGAAAGAAAGAAAACATTTTATTTATACAACAACAACATACAATAACAACAAAATCAGTGCCAATTGTACCATCAATGGTACTGACTAATGGTACAGGTGGTTCGGCGGGACCATGGGAGTCACACTCGTGCTGCCGACCCTTAGAACAGTGAGATTCTGTGCAGTCAGCGAAGAAGACATGTATGACAAGCCTTTGGTATTCCCACTGACAGCACAAAACCTCTCCAGTGAGCTCTGGCTACACTACTTATCGGTGGAAACACAACACGAGGTTATTATACACGTGGTATTCTGTAGCAGAGGCTGGCTTTCAAACAAACAAAATAAACAAACTACATTTTTTTAACATAAAGTATAGAAGTATAGATAACTAGCTTTTGCCCGTGGCTCCGCCCGCGTGGATATCGGTTATCGCGACCAAACATAGCCTATGTCCTTTCTCAAGGTCTAATCTATCCCTATACCAAATTTTATCAAAATCGGTTCAGTGGTTTGGGCGTGAAAGCGTAACAGACAGACGGACAGACAGAGTTACTTTCGCATTTATAATATTAGTATGGAGTATGGATATGGATAATTAACATACACATATATGTTCACGCCGGTAATTCCCTAAAAGGGTAGGCAGATTTATATTTCCTACCCACATTTCTATGATTATCAGCCTCTTCTTTCAAGTTTCTTCAACTGTAATTTTCAGTCCCACGTAATAGAGAACGAGCCTATTACCGTCAACCGGGCACTTCATCACAACCATTGTTTACATTAACAAAAAGGCATTACAAACCAGACCCTGACTCATAGACCATAATTACTTGAAACTGTCTGTCCGAGTGACCATTGCACAAGGGAAATAATATCTAATAATAATAGGTGACAAATACATAAAGCGTGACTAGTCTATTATTTGGTCCAGCTATGCGGTTTCGTAACACACAGACAGACAGACGAAATTGTATTGTGTTGTGACAATTCTATTACAAATGACTGGTTAAACTGTTGACTTGGGTAGGTAATAAAATTAGCTTTGAAGGCGAAAGTAAAAGTCTTATTACAATTTTATTATTAATGTGTAGTTAAGTTGATAATTATTTAGTGTATTAATATAAAAACATGTTACGGTACAGCACTTTTGAAAGTATAAGTACATAATATACAAAGTTAAAAGCAATTCAATTAAAATAAAAATAAAATAATATGGATTTTTTCTCTGTTTGTTCGCAATTGACGCAAAAACTACTGAACGAAATTTGATGTGGTATAAGGTCTTGGTGAGACACCCGTATTCACAAACAACACTGTGAGGTCTCATAGTGTGCTCGAGCGCATAGGGCTGGTAAAATTAATTCACAAACATCACGGAGCAGTATCTACGCAGTGCGTTCCCTCAACGAAGTATACTTAAGTGTTGTCTATGAATAAAAAGGCTTGCCAAAACGAACGCACTGAAAATTTGTCGTTCTTTGCACAGTTTTTGTAGTACGCATAGCGAAGTATTATTTGTGAATACGGGTGTTAAAATCGTATGATCGTCATCGGTTCAGTAGAACCAGAGATAAAATTAAAAGTCGGGATAACCGATATTCAGGCGGGCGAGGCCGCGGGTATCAGCTGGTATCAAATATACGGTTTAATTTGCTGATTGCTGATGGTTCCTGTGGCCTATATTAAGACCAATATTCTAGAATGGTACTCAGTTCGAGTTAGTGCACTACTCGTCATTTTCCCTGATTCGCCATTTTCCTTAATTCGTCAGTTTCATCTTTGACGTCAATTTCCCTAACCTGAATTTCGATATCTATGCGTCATGTCATAATATGTATATTATGGGCCAAAATGCAAAATGATAACTTTACAGGAGACGCTTCTCTAGTTTAAATTTGCTATAATTTTTGATTGATAAAACCAAAGTTTACGATATTTTGCTTGTTTGCTAAGACAGCTATTCTCCTTATTTATGTTACAACGTTTTATATATATATACATACAGGACTGATTGTCGTTCTCGAATAGGTATCTAAGTTTATCGTACCTTTGGAAAATAAACACTAAACAGCTTTTATTTATTTGTCCGAAGTCCAAAGTTTACGTGTTACCGTTTAAGTATCTGGCCAATACTTATCTTTGAGACAACAATCGTGTTGCGGACTTGATTATTGCACGCGGTTACAGACCTCTTAAGGCGCAGTCGACGCTCAAGAGGTTTGACTTTTTTCAACTTTAAAAAACAAAACTTAACTATGTGGCAGACAAGCACACGGCCCACCTAATAGGAAGTGGTTACCAACTTTTAATCTAGTCAAAATAGACGAAATAAAATGGTAAGTTTACATAATAATTCTCATATTCAAATCGCGATACCTATATCAGAAATGGTGATCCGCACAAAAAAAATTGGCACCAATTTTATAGATAGATCTACAACATTGTTGTGTCGTTAAGTCTTGCTATATTCGACTTTTTTCCTACAATATGTGTGATTTGTTAATTTATTTATTATATTATCCAATACCAAGTGTTGCTACACTGTAAAAATTACAAAGGGTCAAACGCCACGTTTTGAGTTCTTCGCCTTAACAAAATCACGTTTGGCATCACGATTTGCGCTAGGTTCAACCCATGCCATTCCATCAGGCGGGAAATATGCCGCCATGTTGTTTACTAGCTGACCCTGCCCGGTTTTGCCCGTGGCATACTTTAAAATATGCCCATAATTTATTAACTTTCAAATAATGTATGGGAATCTGCCGGATTTGTTGACATTTATGATCACTGCTCCGCTCGCTTAAGTAGTAGCGTGATGTTATATAGCTTATAAACTTCCTCAATAAACGGACTATTCAATACAAAAATAATTGTTCAATTCGAACCAGTAGTTTCTGAGATTAACGCTTTCAACAAACCAAACAAACTCTTTAGTTTTATAATATTAGCACAGTTTAGTTAGTGTTCTTCGGGATGGGCATTACAAGGTTCCTACGGAGTCAGCTGCACAAGTAAACCCTGGTGTTGTATACGTCCATAGGCCACGGTAACCGCTTTCCATCAAGTGGCCCATCTGCTTCATAAATGGTACAAAAACGAAATCATTAAAAATCCTTCTTTAATACCACTTAGGTGGCAGCAAGCACACGGCCAACCTAATGGAAAGTGGTTACCGTGGCCGTATGCAACACCAGGGGCTTTACACTCGTGTTGCCGACCTTGAAGAAACCTTCTAATGCCCTTCGTGAAGAACCCCATATTGTAGTCGCTTGGGAAAACCACAACAGGGGGTTCATTCCACAGCTTCAGTGTGCGAGGGATGAAGTTCCTTTCATACCGCACAGTGCGCACCGTTTCCGGTCGCAATGTGTGAGGATGAACTCCCCGCCTATGGCGAGAAGTGCTATGATACTCGTAGAATGTAGCTGTGGGCATCATGTCAAACAATTCTTCTGAGCACAAACCATTGTATAGGCGAACTTCTCCTTAACAGTAAATTTAGCACAAAAAACATTAAATATTATACACCAACCGATGCTATCGCCATATTGAATTTTTGAACAGCAAATCTGTAATAAACTTTGCAATAATCGATCGGTGTTGATTAAAAACAGCCGTTTAATACGATGCGTACATTCAATTCGAAGTAGGCGGAACCTGGCGTCACAATACAGGTATGTGCAGAAGGGACATACCCCCTTTGTGTAGGCAGAGACACGACATCGTCCGTGTAGACTTAGATCAGATTTTAGAAAAATTGTTAGGATTCCCCTAACAATTTTTCTAAAATAAAAGCAACCTGAGTTACGCTTTGTAGCATTTTTTTTATATCACTTAGGTGGTAGACTAGCACACGGCCCACCACACACAGATAACACCAGGGGCGTCATACTCGTGCTGCCGGCGCTGTAGGAACCTTCTAATGCCCTTCTTGAAGAACCCGATGTTGTAGTCGCTTGGGAAAACCACCGCAGGGAGTTCATTCCACAGCTTGAGTGTGTGGGATGAAGTTACTTTACCGCACAGTGCGCACCGTTAGCATAAGCTATCTACAGTAAAAATCCTATCAAAATTGGTCCCAGCTGTATCGGAAAATACTGTGAACAAACCGACAGCCAGACGATATTTAAAAAAGTTTTTTTATGAGTTCCATGTAGGTAAGTATATTTTCATATACAATCATTAAGTCCTGGAATCTCCCCTGCTGGGAAAGATCTAGTTTTTATGTCTCCCCCAGGGAAGGGAGACACCAAGGTCCAAAAATCCCTGATAGTTCCTGAGAGGTTTGACCAAGGGAGATATGAGTACGAGGGGCCTGCGTGTGGTTGTAGGTATGTGTTTTTGCTCGTTGTGCAAACCTGACCTTCTGGGCCTTTTCATTGACGATGACATCATAAAAGTTGTTAATAAATAAAAAATTGCATTGAACGAAAATGGGGCAGACAAATACAAATATATAAATTGCGGCATAAGATTATTTCTGTTTTAATAAGTTATAGAGGAAATAAAATTATATAGTCATACTAGCTGCCCCGGCGAACTTCGTACCGCCATATTTTCGGCCCGCGTGGTATTCAAATCCCGTTCCCGCTGCACCCTTATCACTTAGGGGGATGAAAAATAGATGTTGGCCGATTCTCATAGATACCGGATAAGCACAAAAAATTTCATCAAAATCGGTCGAGCCGTTTCGGAGGAGTTCGATTACGCACCCCGTGACAGGAGAATTTTATATATTATTAGATATGGGTCTCTCACCAAATTCTTCACAGCCAATCTCACCTACAAACCTGTACATCCTGATTCATGGAAGAGGTCCTGGTGCTGGCTTTCCTCTCGGGGTTAGAGAGCTGATCGCACCCATAGAACCCGCATACCGTACCAATGTACCTAAGTGGGAGGCATGTCCAGAAATATTTGATGACGTCATCAAGCTATGGGCCACCACTAAAAGATTGTTGGTACTGTAATGATGACCCTTTTTCCTGAGGCTTTACCTTTAGCTTACCATCAGCTTATGAGGCAAGGTGAAGTCATAATGTTTAGCCGTGTAGTTCCCGGCAGAGTAGAATTTGGGTCACCCCGTCTCTTCCCATGCGGTGTTGTACAAGGCCTAACAAGGCGACTAAGGGATAGGGCTGGCGACTAAGGGACATCAGACAGATATATAGACAGCCTAATCTCAGCCTCAGATGAATGGCTCGAGCCAACAATAGTGCCCGGAATACGGCAATAGGCTCACTCCCTATTGCCGTATTCCGTGGGACCAAATACAAATGATTGGTGAAATGTGGGTTGATTCACCTCTGCCGGGGATGAAGGCGTGACCATTTATGTATGTATGTAAAAGCTATAGATACAATGCGTGAACTTCACTTTCGCTATTTAGGATAGGTATTTTTTATGCAACTTAGGTCGCAGACAAGCACGAGGCCCTCCTTATGGCAAGAGATTACCGTGGCCTATGGGCGATAACACCAGCCCCCCTAGACAAGTGGCAATTCGTTGCTCGGCGTATGACGGAATAGAATGACAAATGTATAGGATTTGACGTTTTTGACATTCGTTGACGCCTGTCATATACGTCAAATCCCATACATTTGGCATTCTATTCCATCATACGCCGAGCAACGAATTGCCACTTGTCTAGAGGGGCAGGGTTGTCACACTCGTGATGTCGACCCTGTAAGAACAGAGAGATTCTGTGCCGTCAGCGCAAAAGATAAGTAGGACAATGCCTTTGGTTTGCCCACTGACAGCACATGACAGCTCAGAATGACAACACAGCACAGACGGGTAGTTTGGTAATAGGTTTTATGTTAACAACTAGCTGTTGCCCGCGGCTTCGCCCGCGTGGATGTCGGTTATCGCTTAGTATTGAGTCAATGCTATATACGAGAGGCAGGCTTTAAATGATATAGCCTGTATCTCAAAATCCTTACTTGGGAGATACCTACGTCATAGTAGCTTTATGCATGCAAAGTCTCAGCCCGATCGGTTTAAAATTGACAAAGTTTCATACAAACTTTCATCCCCTATTTTTCCCCTTGGGGGTAGAATTAATCAAAATTCTTTCTTAGCGGATGCCTACGTCATAACATCTACCTGCATGCCAAATTTCAGCCCGATCCGTCCAGTGGTTTGGGCTGTGCGTTGATAGATCACTATGTCATTCAGTCAGTCACCTTTGAGTTATATATATTTAGAGATATAACATTGTTAAAAGCGAGAGCTACTCCAGCATTTCGTTACCAGCTCCAATATTAAAACATCATATTGAATAACCAGTAACACTACACTGTACCACGAGTAAAGTCACGCGATAAAATGAAGTCGTCAACAACAGTACATAATTAATAAGACAGGTGATATGATGTGAACGAAGCGAGGTTGCGTTAAGGAATGTTGATAAGGTGACGGGCGGATGGGTGACCACCGTGTTTGTAAAGAAATCGGGTTGTAGGAAGAATTTTTGGGATATTTATTTGTTATTAGCTGTTTCCCCCGGCTGCGCCGCCGGCGCGGAGTAGGTACTGATCCCGTTCATCGCTGTGTTATTCTGATGTATAAGCTATATTATTATGAAGTTTCATTGAAATCCATTCAGTAGTTTTCACGGAAAAGAGTAACAAACATCCTCACATACATCTTCACATACTCACAAACTTTCGCGTTTATACCTAATATTAGTAGGATTTTGTTAGCTTGTAGTAATTTTCCGCACAAGCTTTTTTTTTCATCCCTCTTAGGTCGCGGACAATCACACGGCCCACCTGATGGAAATTGGTTACAGTAGCCTATGGACGAGTGCAACACCAGGGGAGTCACACTCGTGCTGTCGACCCTTAAAGAACAGAGAGATTCTGTGCCATCAGCGCAGAAGATAAGCAGGTCAAACCTTTGATCTTCCCACTGACAGCACAAAACCTCTTCAGTGAGCTCTGGCTACTACTCACCCTACTCACCGTCGGATACACAACACGAGTTTATTATAGGGGCTATATTCTGTAGGGCGGAGAAGCTTATCTATAGCTCTAGAGAGAGCGCATTAGAGTCCAAATGAGAGATAGGTTCCCGGATAGGTTAGGGCTGTTCTCCATCCAAGAGTAAATAAGCTCCAGTATAAATTCACCTTAGAGAAAATTCATCTCAATCAAAAAAGTAGTAAAATTGTCTCCTTTAAAATGATATTTCATTTGCGAAAATTCGTCTCACCTTGATCAATAAGTACTGTTAGCAAACATACATACATACATACAATCACGCCTTTATCCCCGAAGGGTTAGGCAGAGGTGAATTAACACCCACATTTCACCAGTCGTTGTATTAGGTCCCACGTAATAGGGGGTGAGCCTATTGCTGTATTCCGGGCACTATTGTTGACTCGAGCCATGCATTTGAGGCTGAGTCTGGGTTGTGGTCTGGGCTGTATATATCTGTCTGATATTAAACAGCCCTATTATAAACAGCAAACAACGTAACAGATTTTTTAGTGTTTTTATTTTCGACGTTTTGTAGGTGCCGTTTAAATAATAGTAATGGTAGTCACATAACTACATTACTTTGTTACACAACTTAAGCCTATAATATCGTTTAATAAAACATTGTAACATCATCACAGACGATCGCCCATGCCTGCGTGTTTGTCTCGTCTCATCTCGGAAATTCATGTGTCAATGTCGATCATGTCAAACGTGTGTAGCAGTCTATTCGGGTTACGTATCAAAATACTGGATATTTTTTTAGTTAAATTGAGTAGCGAACTTCCTGGGTACAAATTAAATTGTATTATACAGGGTGATCAATCCAAATACTTACCCAGTATTAAATTTAAAATCGAAGCCATGGTTCCTAAGAACAGATGTCGCTATCTCTCATAGTTTCTGACTTCTCCCTACTGACCCTGATTGATCATCCTGTATATATTTTAAATTAGATACTATCTATCATATATATTTTTATACAATAATAATTTACTATACTATATTATTACTAGCTGTTGCCCGCGGCTCCGCCCGGTGGATGTCAAGTTTCGCGACCAAAAATAGCCTTTGTCGTGTTCTAAAGCATAATCTATCTTTGTACCAAATTTCATCAAAATCGGTTCAGTGGTTTAGGTGTGAAAGTATCTTCTTTAGTCTCTCCATGGCTACTGAAAAGCAACTAAAACGTAACTATTTAGTAATCTGTGGTCGGGATCAGAGTAAAAAATAAAATTACTTTTGTTATAATTTTATGTCCAGAAAATAGTAATGTTCAAAAATAATAACGCCCAAAAATAATAATGTACAAAAATAATAATGTACAAAAATATGAATAGTACCTAAAAATAATAATGTTCAAAAGATAACTATTTGTTTCATTCACCAAATAAATTGCAATAGAATCTGTTCAAATTTTATTTCAATATGGACTTTGATTCGTACCCCATTTTTAAGGGTTGTGTTGTACCAAAGTATAGATCGTAATCTGATACCACAGGTTAACCTGTTAGCAACTAGGGTGACGTTGTTTTTTTCTCTAATATGACACCTGGTTGCAACATAATACTGCTTAGCTACTTACTGGATAAATAGCGTGAGGTCTTGTAAAATAGAACATGACAATGTAGTTAGATTATTCGTTGTAAGTACAAGATGGCAAGCGTTTGAATGAAATTTTGAAGCAATTATTATGCTAATAGACCGGGATCCCTAGTACATTTCCAAAACTTGACTACTATCAAGCTATAAATATTCAAATTGATTAAGAAAGAGAAAAGAGAATCGACCTCGGGTGGGACTCGAACCCGCGATCTTTCCGTTACAGGGGGAATGCTCTGACTACTAAGCCACCGAGGCCCGCACGGAGCCGATTTAAATTCCTCTATACATCCGTATTTTTATATGCTACTTAGGTCGCAGACAAGCATACGGCCCCCCTGATGGTAAGAGGTTACCGTGGCCTATGGGCGAGTGCAACACCAGGAGAGTCACACTAGTGCTGCCGACCCTGTGAGATCAGAGAGATTCTTCTTCTTCCTCCTAGCGTTTCTGTGCCTTCAGCGCAAAAGATAAGTAGGACAAAGCTTTTGGTTTTTCCCACTGACAGCACAAAATCTCTTCAGTGAACTCTGGCTACCCTACTCACCGTCGGAAACACAACACGAGGTTATTGGGCGACGGCGAGCCCGAGATCGAGTCTTTTCTCTTAATCGAAGATGGTAAGCGGTTGCCATCAGCTTATTTCAAACCTAGCTATTATAAACTAACTGATGCTCATACGAGAAGTTTTGATAGCTTTGAATGTAATTTCGAAGCATATAATATGCTAACTATTCAAATCGTTGTTTGGGCGGAGTCATCAAAAATCAATGTTTAAAAATGATTGTAATATCACTCATTGGTTCCGATAGCTCGTACGAGTAGGTATCAGTAGATGGCTCCACCGTCGCCCCAAAGACGGATGTAGAGGAATTTGGATTGGCTTCGTGCGGTCTCGGTAGCTTAGTGGTCAGAGCATTCCCCCTGTAAGGGAAAGATCGCGGGTTCGAGTCCCGCCCGAGGTCGATTCTCTTTTCTTTTTCATTATCGAGTTTTGGTACCCTTCCCGCAATGTATGGGAATCTATTCCCGGGATAAAAATTACCAGCTACCAGCAAAGGCTACTTTCTCCAGCAGTTTATCTGCTATTACGGATAAACCAGGATCTTATTTGTTAGGCGTTAATATGATCGAAAGATGGTGATGACCTAAATACATATGTTTCAATATAATGTTAAGATTCTCATGGTTGGTATATTGGGAACACCGGCTTACTTCTAGAACCAAGTGCCAACTGAAAAGATGACAGGTAGTGTACCAGCCAAGTTCTAATTGAGCGGGCCGCCGCCGCCCCGCCGTATTACTGTACGGTAAGGCGTGGATTGTATTTTTGCGAAACAAATAAACTTTAATGTTTCGATGGCTCGCTCTTTATTTGAACTAGACAAGATGGAGAAGGTTGTCTACCTTAAATTTATCAAGAATTCATAAGTACCACCTTTTTTATCGTGCGAAAAATCCCCACGGATACCTCCCCCGCTGGAGCCGGTGGAGAAGGTTATGTCGGACTCGAACCGACTAGAACGCACGCCGTCTGTGGGCCGTCGGTTGCCGAAGGTGAGATTACCGTAGACATATCTCTCGCACCCCAGCCGGCCTAGGGTCATATTTCTAGATATTTCGGTGTAGGGACCAGGGAGTCCCTAACTCGCTCATGGATATGGGGAGGCGCGCAATGCGCGCTGCCGCCGTGGCCTGCTTCTGCTAGGGTGACAGGTGGCTCCACCTGTCACCTGCGGTCATGGGGGACGGAGGTCATAAGTACTACCTAAATAAAATAAAGTCATCATTTTAAAAAAAAGAACATTATAACCGAAATTACTAATGTTCCCTTTAACCCCTCCATCTAAGCTGAAATTGCTTGTTAGTTGTGGATCACGTTGCAAACTCGCAAATAATAGCCAAAATAATCTAATTTAAGTAGAACTTGGCTCTATTTTACATTTCCGTTTTCAGTTTAAAATTTATGTCTACCCTCGCAATACGAAGATTAAAACTGAGAATACTTTACTCGAAATTTACAATGTACAATATGGGTTAAGTGAGGCATTTTTGGAGTAATAATAATAAATATTGTGCGAATGAGGAGGTAGATGGGAAGAGTTCTTCCCAAGCCTTTCCCAAGCTATTTCATTTCGACAAACGAAGTTGTCTTTCGTCAAAATATTTGGCAAGATTGTATTAAGCGTCGGTAGCTTAGTGGTTAAGGAATCGGGCTTACGATCGAGAGGTCCCGAGTTCGAATCCTGGCAATTACACTACCGACGTGAACCCACTCCTATCACAAGCAATTTAACTTAGTTGGTGGGGTTAACGGGAATATTAGTAATTTCGGGTGCTAATATTCTTTTTAAAAAAAAGTTATCGAACTGTGGCGAAGGTAGCTTTTTTATACCACTTAGGTGGCAGACAAGACACACGGTCCACCTGATGGAAACTGGTTATCGTGGCCTTTGGATGGATGTGTGCAACACCAGGGGCGTCACACTCGCCCTGCCGACCCCGTAAGAACCTTCTAATGCCCCTCTTGAAGAACCCCATATTGTAGTCGCTTGGAGGAAAGCTTACGCCCAGTTTCCGAAAGGCTGATCAACGTCAAATTAACTAATCGGCTGTTAAATCTCTTGTCAAGTAGCAATTGGGTTGCTAGAATAATGGTTAAATAGTTTAATTTGATAATTGTGTCGGTTAAAATAGCTGGTTAACCGACACGATGATCAAATTATACTATTTAACCATTATTCTAGCAACCCAATTGCTACTTGACTAACACGAATAATGTCAAACACCGATTTTTACGACACTATATTATAGTTTATCTGCAAGCTAGAAACCACGTCACAATCTATGCTCATTTAGGCCTAGATGGTGCAGTGAATATTCTAGAATATGTACCTAATAAAAATACTTCTAAATAACTTCAGATAAATAACTGAATTGTATTCATGCCGATATTCGCCGAGGGATTGAATAAGACAACCCGATGTACAACATAATAAATAGCGCTGCGAGAAAATCGGCTCTTGACAAGTGACGCGAATATGTGCCGCGTGGTCTAAGGTACAAGAGGATAGGTAAATTAGGTACTTTAGTAACAATATAAATCTATGCCTCAGCCTATACATGACTCGAGCCAACAATAGTGCTCGGAGAACGGCAATAGGCCCACCCCCTATTACGTGGGACCTAATACAGTGATTGGTGAAATGTGGGTGTTAATTCATCTCTGCCTAACCCTCCAGGAATAAAAGCGTGATTGTATGTATGTATAAATCAATGGGAAAATTAAGTAAGCAATAGAAAAATCTGTCAGTGGGAAGACCAAATTATTGTCCTGCTTGTGTTGTTCGCTTACGGCACAGAATCTCTTTGTTCTTATAGGTGACTCCTCAGGTGTTGCACTCTTCCATAGGCCACGGTAACCATTTTCCATCAGGTGGACCGTATGCTTGTGCTTGTCTGCGACATAAGTGGTATAAAAAATGTCATGTCAGGATTGTAGCAATTGGTGTTTCTGTCTATCATAATAGGAAAGAGGTGTGGCTATTTTTTTTTGGTATTCTTGCTTACAATGTTTCTTTCTTTCATTATCACTTAGTGTCAGAAAAGATAATATCATGGATGTTCTAGTTTCCAGTTTTCCTCATGTGCACGCTAAGCCATCGGTCCTGATTGTCCTTCAATCATCTGTGATACTCTTACACGAGTAGTCCGGTAACTGGTAGTAGTAATCTATAGAACTTCGACCTCAAGGGAATTATCGAATCCCAGCTGCTTTGTAGCTATACTGAATAGCCGACCCCAACTGAGATGGAAAAATCGGGAGGGGGGGTTGAATATTTTCTATGGGTAATCTTTGTATGATGGTACGGTACAATAAAGAATTTATAAATCAACTAACACTGGTTATTAAGCAGTTTTGGTGTAAGCTATAATACCGCATACCTACTTGTTGAAACCATTTCCTTCCTTCTTCTTACAGTCCTAAATCCCTTATACGTGGCGTGAACAAGCTGAGAACCACCATTTTAATATTGTTGGTGTCTCTGACCCCCTTTCCTGAGACTTTGTCTCCTTCTTACCATCAGGTAAAGTCGTATTGACATGTCCTATATATAAAAATAAACAAGTGGTCTCTGCACAATCTCTTGTGACTTGTACCACACAATAAGCTACCGTCAGGTGCTAATCAGTCCGCCGATAACCGGATAACTCCGGTGACGCGATCATCCGCACGGGGGCTGGCAGAGGCGTGCGGTGGCCGATAGATGCGCACTGACAGATTCGCCTACCGATTTTGGCAATATTAGTGTAGATAAATTACAAATTAAACTAAATACGTTTGGTTTAACATCGTGCTAAGAAGGTTTAAATTCGAAGTTCAATTTGTTATTATTTATATAGAACTAGCTTTTGCCTGCTTTTGTTTAGGCGTGAAAGCAAAACAGACAGACTGACTGACAGACAGAGTTAATTTCGCATTTATAATAATTAGCACGTTAGAATAAGGCCACTTCCCGTGGGTGTCGTAGAAGGCGACTAAGGTATATAGGGCTGTTCTCCATCCAAAACTAAATAAACAACCTATGTCATAGTGCTGGTATATGCCAATAGTAGTCCCCTGTTATGTAGGTATACGCGTCCCCCCCCCCCTCAGTACCACTACCATTCGACCTCCCAACTCCGAAAGGAAAACTTTGCGCGAGTTTGCCAGTCAGGGCCCATACCATGAACTCTTAAAACAGGTCAATAATTGAACTGCTGTTATTCTACCAACTGCAAATATCACTTTGTTATCCTATATATTTATATGACATTACAAAGTGACATTTGCAGTTGGCAGAATGACAGCAGTTCAATTATTGACCTGTTTTAAGGTTTATGGTAAGGCCGCAGTAGGGTACACCTGCTGGCTGGCAGGTTTTTTAATACCATTTAGGTAGCAGATAAGCACACCGCCTATCTGGCAAACGGTTATGACAGCCTATAGGTTCTGTAAGACCAGGGGCGGCACACGGATTCATTTAGACCTGGAGTGCCTTACCAGTTTACGTTTTTCCCTCTTCCTACAGTCCCGGGTCCTTTAAGCAGGACGTGAAAAAGCATCTAATGAGGCCGTCAAGCTGAATGCCACCATTGTAACATGGTACGTGTGTGGTGACCCTCTTTCCTCAGACTTTCCCTTCAGCTTAACGTCAGGCGAGGTGAAGTCAAATTAACGTGTCCTACATAGTATAAAACTAGGTATACCATTTAGGTGGCAGACCTTGACTTGACCTACGCAACGGAAAGCGGTTACCGCAACCAATAGATTGTGCAACATCAGGGGCGGCACATGGGGTCCCATACACACCCAACCTCAGAAGTAACTCAAACAAAACCTCAGACTTTTCAATTCACAGAGGTATTCAAACTTTTCAGACATTTAAAACGACCACGACACAACTCCCCAACTAAATCATAACTCGTCCAAAATTAACGAATTTTTTCCCCAATTAGTCTTGAGTTTCCCTTAATTACCCTCTTCTAAATATCCTTTACAATTTCCCACAGGCTAGCTCCTCGCCTATTAAATAATCTCACTTGGGCAAACGGCTAAAATGTCCGTGGTATCGTTTGTGAGATTTGAGATTCGTGATAATCCTGCGACTTGTTTGTTGAAAGCTTTATTCTAAAGAAGTTAGTCGCGGAGCTCGTGGCGGATTAACTGCCCGATTTTATATTTAGTGATTTATTTCAGGGTACGGTAACCACTTTCCGTCAGGTGAGCCGTGTGCTTGTCTGTGACGTAACTGGCGAACACGATGGCAGCAGTTTTTGAAGATTACAGTAGGCGCCTGATGGTTTTGTTTTAGCAATTAGATCCTTCTATCTATCTAACACAAAACCAACAGGCACTTTCTGCAATCTTCAAACGCCGCTGCCACCACTTTCGCCAGAGCTTTTGAATTGTAGCAGTGGATTTTCATACACAGAATTCGATGATCTTTCAGATGAGTCAGGTATTTTCTGGTAATCTTATCATAATTATATTAAATACCGATTTTTCCGGTTTTTAAAAATGGATTTTTGGTATCACCACCAAGATTTTCGCCTTGCAACATAGCCATTTCATGTTTTGCAATTAAAGACGCGACTAATGATATATAAATATCGTCCGGTAATCTGATGAAACCTGGTTTAACTGTCGTCCGCTCTCAGACTATAACAGCTCGGGTCTTAATGGCACCTCAGCGGTAATCACCAACTTTACATACTTGTACCATAATGTATGTAACGTAAAATAGTTATTGCAAATTTATATTAAACTAGCTGTTGCCCGCGGCTCCGCCCGCGTGGAATTCGGATTCCGTACAAACTTTTCTTTCGTTCTAAAATTGCCTCGGATACCATCCCCGTCAGCCATCAGGAGTGCCATGTGGAATTCGGACCCACTAAACAGCATGCCGTCGCGGGTCTTCAGTTGCTGGAGTGTAAAATTGCCTAGGGCATTTTCCGCACCCCCCGGCTGACCCTGGGCCATCTACAATTTTAAGATGGCCCTCTCAGAAGTGGGAAGTACGATGTCCCATCGAATTCCGGAAAGGGAGGAGACGGGCGTGAAGGGATGACAGGAGGCCGGACCTATTAATCCTCACGTCCGCGCTCGGTGACCAGCCCTTCCCTTTCCTGCTCTCTACTGGGCCTCCTCGTAGTCAGAGGGACATGTGGGAAGCCTTTGAGCAGCCCTCTATAGAGCTGCTCCCGTTGCTGTATGTATTTGCCGTAGGCGGTAGCGCCTCCCCTGGGTGAGGGGCGTTAATGCCTCCGTTACCCAGGATGCATCACATGGAGGTTCCAATCCCGCATTCGGATCCCGGTACCGTTGCATCTTGTGTTCATCTGACCTTCCCTGTCTTCGCTCGTGAAATACTTCGAACACCCGTGGTTGCACCCTTTTAAATAATTAGTTTTCAAATAATGTATGGTAATTTACCGGATTTATTGACATTATAATTTCGTAATATCTTTTAAATAGAACGTCCGATTTCAATAATTCAAAAAGTAATCAACAGGTATTGAAACAATATTAAATACCAAACGATTTATTTAGATAAGAATTAATATAAAGGTATAGATTCCGTGGTCTGACTTTGATCGGCATTTCGGCTTGAATTTATATCGTCGCGCGTTACTTTCATACTGCAATAGATTCTAAAATATTCATTATAATTATTCAGTGTAAAGGGCAATTTTGATCTACATTAAATGTACAATGTATCTAACGTATTTAGTCAGATAAGGCTTAACACTATATTGTTAAAAATAGCTTCGAAAATGACACATATTTTTTTTATAATTTGTAAAAGATAAAAATGGTTATTGTGAGCTACCCTTATTAGATAGACATATGCTGTCGCGGACTTTTATGTAGACCTTTTTAAGTTATACATTTCTACAGTACATTATTTTGTTCTATCTTCAATAGTTTTCGCAGCGTACGCGATGTAAGGAATTTTTTAGGTCATTTTTTTTATACCTTGGGTTACATTATTGAACTTTTATCCAGGATCCCTATTTTTTTGAAAATTAATTATAGCCTATGTTAGTCAGTGATAGTGCAGCTTTCTAATGGTAAAAGAATTTTTGAAATCGGTTCAGTAGTTCTTGAGTTTACTCGAATACAAAAATACAAATCTAATATTAGTAAAGAATGTATGGAAATCTGCCCGATTTATTGACATTTATGCTCACTGCTCCGCTCCCTTTAGTAGTAGCGTGATGTTATATAGCCTATGTTACTCCCAGATAGTGTAGCTTTCTATAGGTGAAAGAATTATTGAAATCGGTCCAGTAGTTCCGGAGCCTATTCGTTACAAACAAAAAAACAAAAAAACAAACAAACAAAAAAACAAATCTTTCCTCTTTATAATATTATATATTAGTAGTATAGATATAGACTAGCTGTCTCGGCGAACTTATACCGCCATATTTTTCCCGTTCCCGCTGCACCTATTTTCTCATTCTTTAAACCTTCCCTGGACACCCAAGAATAATTCAAGACTATAATTAGCCAAATCGGTTCAGCCGTTCTTGAGTTATAAAATAACAACGAAAAGTGGCATTGATTTATATATATTAGATATAGACATAGATTTTATTTATAGCTTCTATAATTTAATCTATAGGGAACTATTTAAAAAAATACTAAAATATCAAATCGAGCTATACAGCCGTTGGCTCTTAGACTACTCAAGTTTATTAGATATAACAGTTTCGTAGAAGTTGACAACGTCTGTAGAATCGTTCCCTGGGATATTACCGGGACATTTATGTAATCTTAAGCGAATTGAATGGGTTGAGTTGAAGTATCTCGTTTCTTGGAGCTCTGTGTAGTTAAGTTTATTGAAGTATTAACTATTATCCACGGCTCCGCCCACGAAGAATTTTGTTTCTGCAACCCATAGGATTTCAAGGATAAAAAACATACCTAGCCCTTTTTGGCAGTCGGATAAAAAGTAGCCTTTGTCTTGTTCTTTTTGTTTTGTGTTCGTTATTGTGTGGCCAAGGTTTGAATAAGAATATTAAATGGAAGGTGCAACGAGAACGGGATTAGAATCTACCATGGTAATTTGTATAGAAGGTACAGCGGGAACGGGATCTGAATACCACGCGGGTGGAAATATAGCGGTACGAAGTTCGCTGGGTCAGCTAGTTGATAATAAATAGTACAAAATTTCGTTCAGAAAAGGTACTTTTATTTAAGCATTGAAAAACATACTTTTAGAACGACCTTTTAATAAAGTAATATAAACCATGGACAGAAGCTCCTGTACTATAAAAAAAAACTTAATTTTAACCAAATTTTATATCATAGAATTTTATTTACAAATAACGATCGACAAAATTGATAACGACCGAATGAACGTTTACAATAAATATTTTATGACACTCATAAACAAAACATTTATTTATGACATTCACACAAAAATATTATTTTTCAAACAT
This sequence comes from Eilema depressum, assembly GCA_914767945.1. Taxonomy (NCBI): domain Eukaryota; kingdom Metazoa; phylum Arthropoda; class Insecta; order Lepidoptera; family Erebidae; genus Eilema; species Eilema depressum. Next base: position 7,771,852 of record OU612040.1, read on the forward strand.
CCGAACTCATATTCGCAAGTCACCCCATAAAATAGGAATCAAAGAGCCATGCGTCAGGTGAATGACCTCAGGGGTAGCCCACCCCAGGTCGGCTAGACGGTGGTTTATTTATAAAACTAGATCGATCGTACGGGGTGAGTTTGGTTCCCGGGAAAGGATATAGATGGCGGTGCAATAGTGTTTAATGTTATTGGAACTGTGTATCTCACTACTATTATAAACGCGAAAGTTTGTAAGTATTGATGAGTGTATGGTTTTTTTATACTACTTAGGTTGCAGACAAGTACACGGCCCTCCTGATGGTAAGAGGTTACTGTGGCCTATCGGTGAGTGCAACACCAGGGGAGTCACATTCGTGCTGTCGACCCTGTAAGAACAGAAAGTTTCTGCGCCGTCAGTGCAAAAGATAAGTAGAACAAAGCCTTTGGTTTTCCCACTGAAATTACAGTAAAGATCCCATAAAAATATGAACAGATATTTCGGAGATAACCCGACACAAACAGATGAAGATCTTAAGTGATTCCTTCTACCTAAATTCACGGGTTCATTAAGCGGGGTGTGAAAAAGCATCTGATGAGGCCGTCAAGCTGAGGGCCACCATTTTAACATTGTGGGTGTCTGCACTGGTGACCCTCTTTCCTGAGCCTTGCCTTCAGTTTACCATCAGGCAAGGTGGAGTTAAATTGAGTCTATAAATAAAAAAACATGCAAGAAGGTACCTCTGTTGATTTACGGGCGAGGCTCTGATATAGGTATTCGTCTTCTCTCCGCTTACCCCGAAAAGTCGTGATACACTCACGACTTTTCGGGGTAAGAAGAGAGAAGACGTGTTTGTTATAGTCAATATGATGTCCATATTTCGTTGTAATGTCAATAGCCTCCGTGGCGCAATTGGTTAGCGCGTTCGGCTGTTAACCGAAAGGTTGGTGGTTCAAGCCCACCCGGGGGCGGAAATCACTTTTTGTTTTTTGATAGAACTGTTGGTTAAGTTTGTTTTTTACGCTAATTACGTAAAATATGTTATACATTGTTATTATTGTTATTCCTTTCTATTAAATCTTATACATTATATTTTTGAATACATATTATACATTCAAATTTATTTATATTTAAAAATATAAAAAAACTAGCTTTTGCCCGCGGCTCCGCCCGCGTGGATGTCGTTTATCGCGACCAAACATAGCCTATGTCCTTTCTCAAGGTCTAATCTACCCCTATACCAAATTTCATCAAAATCAGTTCAGCGGTTTAGTCGTAAAAGCGAAACAGACAGACAGACAGACAGAGTTACTTTCACATTTATAATATTAGTAGGGATCTATATAATATATAAAAATCAATGTCACTTTTTGTTGTTAGTTTATAACTCAAGAACGGCTGAACCGATTTGGCTAATTTTAGTCTTGAAATATTTGCGGATGTCCAGCGAAGGTTTAAAGATCAGAAAATAGGTCAGCGGGACCGGGATCAAAAATTCACACGGGTTGAAAAGAATATGGCGATACGAAGTTCGCCGAGACAGCTAGTTATATTTAAAAATATAAAAAACTAGCTTTTGCCCGCGGCTCCGCCCGCGTGGATGTCGGTTATCGCGACCAAACATAGCCCATGTCCTTTCTCAAGGTCTAATCTACCTCTATACCAAATTTCATCAAAATCGGTTCAGCGGTTTAGTCGTAAAAGTGAGACAGACAGACAGACAGACAGACAGAGTTACTTTCGCATTTATAATATTAGTAGGGATAGTGCCCCAGCGGTATCGGGTAGGTGCAGGGACCAAGCTACCGGTGGTTAGGGCTCCAGGGAGAGGAACCTCCTCACAATACGTGCCGTGTCGAGGAGTACCACCTTCTGCATCAAGCTCTTGATCCTTATTGTTATTTATTATTGTTTTTAGTAGATTAGGTATACTTATACTGTGTTTTACCGCCTATACAATGGTTTGTGCTCAGATGAATAATTGTTTGACATGATGCCCACAGCTACATTCTATCATCGCACTTCTCGTCATAGGCGGGGCGTTCATCCTCACACATTGCGACCGGAAATGGTACGCACTGTGCGGTATGAAAGGAACTTCATCCCTCGCACACTTAAGCTGTGGAATGAACTCCCCGCGATGGTTTTCCCAAGCGACTACAATATGGGGTTCTTCAAGAAGGGCATTAGAAGGTTTCTTCAGGGTCAGCAGCACGAGTGTGACGCCCCTGGTGTTGCATACGTCCATAGGCCGCGGTAACCACTTTCCATCAGGTGGGCCGTGTGCTTGTCTGCCACCTAAGTGGTATAAAAAAAAAAAATATGCAAAAAAACTAATTTATAAAATGGGTTTTGATTTCAATAGGTTTGAGATAATTTTAAAGCAATTAGTTTGCTAGACTAAACAAATTATAATAAATTGGAAAAAGCGAAATCAATTCTCGGGCGGGACTCGAACCCGCGATCTTTCCCTTACAGGGGGAATGCTCTGACCACTGAGCCACCGAGCTTCGCCCGAGAGTGACCCAATTTTTCCAATTGGCTCAGTGGTCAGAGCATTCCCCCTGTAAGGGAAAGATCGCGGGTTCGAGTCCCGCCCGAGAATTGATTTCGCTTTTTCCAATTTATTATAATTCAATAGGTTTGTAAATTATCCTATATCTTTAAAAGCGAAATACCACCGATTAATTACGAAATCTCAGAAACTATAAAACCTGCAAACTTGAAATTTGGCAGGTAGGTTCTTTATAGGGTGTAGACATTCGCAAAGAACGAATTTGGCGAAACTCCTCCCCTAAGGGGGTAAAACAGGGGTAGGAAGTTTGTATGAAAGTCTTATGTTTTTGAAATGACTATCTCCACGCGTACGAAGTCTTGGGCGTTCGCTAGTTATAATTATAACTTTTTATAAAGATCTCCCGATATAATAACCTCGAGTTGTGTTTCTGGCGGTAAGTAGGGTAGTCAGAGCTCACTGGAGAGGTTTTGTGCTGTCAGTGGGAAGACCAAAGGCTTATCTGCTTGTCTTCTGGCACAGAATCTCTCTGTTCTTACAGGGTCGGCAGCACGAGTGTGACTCCCCTGGTGTTGCACTCGCCCATCATAGGCCACGGTAATCACTTTTCACCAGGTGGGCTGTGTGCTTGTCTGTGACCTAAGTTGTATTAAAAATACAGGCACGACTATTTCACAATTATATTATAATAGTATAGAAAACATAAAATGATATTAAGTACATCAATATTGTACAGACCATTTCATTACCATATCAAACAAAAAATAATGACACAAGGTCATAGTATGAAAAATCCATTTTTTTCTTTGCCTAAGGGTCTGGCCGCACTTCAAGGAACAAATTCATTTATATTCGGGTCGCAATAAGAGTGAAATCATTTCTCTGTGGCAGTTTTTATTCAAATTGTGCTGTTGCGAGATGTATATAAACAAATGTTTTTGGATAAAATTTTCGCGCACTGTGCGACTTTCTTTTTTAATAATTATTTTTGGAAAATGTTTTTGATTTGAATATCGGTCTAAGGGACTATATAAAGTTCTTTGGAGTTTTCAACCTTACCTAGAAGCTGGTTCACCAGATAATTGATAGATGAGCCTCCGGTACAGGCTTTGCAGTCATCTCTTCAGTCACTCTCTTCTTTGCCATAATAATATCCTCTTTCACGGAATTCATCCATATTTTATATTTTCTTGCGCCTGCCTCTGCTCTTAAAGCCCTCTACTTTTAACCTTTTTCCCAACATTACTTTAGGAATGTTCATCGCGATTCCTCTCAAAAAGGACATAGTCAATATTGGTTCAAAATTGAAAGTGCCAGCCGAAGAAAAAATTTCGATATTTCGTCAGAGCTTCTTCTCACTAGCATTTTTTATTATGGCGTGAAAGTTTACGGACCCCTCAGTTTTTTGTGAGTTGAAAGATCTTGGAAACATACATTTTCATGAAACGAATGATTAAAAATGAATGAAAAATAGCATGATATATTGGAAATTGGAACCATAGTAGCAATAAAAAATTACGGAAAATTTCGGGGGAATCAAGGAGGGGGGAAGGATCGTGAGTAACCCATTACTTTCATCTATTCTCATAGTATGTCTATACCACAAAATTACTATTACATAACATACCTATAACATAGGTACTATACTGTTAGTAAAATTAATAAAATCGTGTTACAAAATGATTTGAACAGCTGCGTCTTAGTGCAAGCGGACCCTTACCGCGCCTCCAAACCGAATGAGTTTCGCGATACCTACATTCCGGAAATTGAGTTTTCTGAAGTTGCGTTAAATTTTACTCCGAGACTGTTCTATATTATTATATATAGGTAGCTTGTGGTCCAAGATCCCAGTCACTCTATACTTACCTACGTGATTTTAGGAAAGATGAAATTTTAATATCTTTTTTTTATATTTTGGTCTGTCAATTTGGGTTGTTCCACCTTCATACCACGAGAACTCATACCATTCTTAAATCATACCAAATGCGTATTCCTTACTCATACCATTCTTATCTCATACCAATATCGGTGTCAATTTGACTGCACCAAATAAATTTACATTTTTTTTGTTTTATACAAAAAAACTGTATTTAAGTAGGTATACCTACGTACATACATATAATCACGCTTTTATCCCCGAAGGGTTAGGCAGAGGTGAATTAACACCCACATTTCACCAGTCATTGTATTCGATCCCACGTAATAGGGGGTGAGCCTACTGCTCCGAGCCACCCCTGAAGCTTTCCAAATTTTCCTATACATTCGTCTTGGGGGGGATTTTCCTTAGTCGCCTTCTACGACACCCACAGGAACTGATATGGTTGCCCTATTTTATAATATCGATCTCTGACCGCAATAACTTTAAAATAAACTTCAAAGACAGCTAATTTGATCGCCATACATCATTAAGTATATAATGGTCAGTTCTTTGACAAGACAACGATTGCGTGGTAATTGTGGTTCATTGGGCAAATTATAGGGGATTCACCCTTAAGGTGATTGTAGACTGAACACTTTTTTTTACCGATATTAAATTATTCTATGCATTTGATGACAGCCTCTGTGGCGTAGCGGTAGTGAACGCAGCTCCTACGCATGAGATTCGATCTCCGCTCAGTATAAGTGTAAGTCTGGTCTGTCTGGTCGTGCCTCGTAGAGCACGTTAAGCTGTCGGTGCCAGTTGCCATATGAACATCTATGGCAGTCGTTACGGATAGTTGGAGCTCTCAAAAGTCCGACTAGTCTAAAGGCGGCCACTCAGTAACAGTCCGCCTGCAGTTTCTGGTCCTATCGGGCGGCATGCAGTACGGTAGATTTTTGGTGCTAAAATATATGTTGTCAAAATTTTTTTTTCGTTCAAATTTATCGAAAAGGGTACCAAAATGAAGAGAATTAAAAGGAGATTACAAAACTATATTATATAGATTTCATATCTTAACTGAAAAGTTTAAAATAAAATAATAAACCCGACTGCTATCTAATAGATCGAAACAAGCTTGATAGCAGGCGGTAGCCATTAGATTTCTTTCGGTTTATGATTGGCAAATGGGTACCGCCTGCTATCAAGCTTAATTCGATCTTTTAGACAGCAGTCGGGTTTTTTTATTTTTTAATAATTAATTTTATTAGGCTGATATCGATGCAGGCGTAAATGACAGTCTTCTACGCATGTCATAAACCTCATACATTCGTCAATATATTCTACAATACGACGGCTAACGAATTGCCACTTGTCTATGGGTTCGGAACTGACGGTTTAACGTGCTCTCCAAGGCACATAAGGACAAAACGTCGTTCGTCTACACCCAATCTAATTGCTTATTAGATATTCATATTGGTTACGACTTGAAAAGGCACTGCCAAGCTTTCCTGGAAGAAGGCTCGAGTGCTGTCTGATGACGACAATTTAATAGTCATGCTTACTTAGAAAATGATAATGGTGTCGTCGATGCGATTGCAGGGGTTATTTTAGATTGCTTCTATTACAGTACTTCAATGCAATATGTGTGTCATTTCGTTAGAAATTGTGAAAATAGTTCTTTTTACCCGACTGCGCCAGCGTGGGTAATGTTTTACGCGCGAAAGTATTGTAGGTATGTACGTATGTAATTTCTTCGTTCTCCTTTACAGGCCTATAGTACGCGCCAGTTAGTGTGGCAATACGAGTCATTTACATTCCCCCATACAGTGGTGTAGGTATACGAAATTTGCAAAAACGACAGTTTCAATGTTAAAAGATAATGTAATAATTCTTACTTCTTAATATTTTTGATTTACCTTTCTTGTTACTTAGTATTCGTAAGACTTTGTTCCACTTGTATTGCCACACTAACTGGCGCGTACTATAAAGGCTGGACGGATTTCGATGAGTGAGGTCTCAAAAGAAAGGTATTTATTTATCTCCCGACTCCCGATTTTCATAGGGTAGGTACCTACATAATTGCCAATCCAAATCGCGATCGCAATTGACGTTTGGGGGGTTGAGATTAGATTGAGACTAATTTTTATTAGGATAATTGACTTTCAAATTGTCGAATTTTTTAGGGCTCTAAAAACGAACGCTGGAGTTGTTCGTATGTCAACCGGGTCCGAAGGCTTAACGTACTCTCCAAGGCACAAATAGACATATTGTCCGTAGAATACGACACCAGGCGACCCGTAGATATGGTCATCGCCCGAAAGGTGGGAGAGGCGGTTATGTTAGACTCGAACCAACTAAAACCACACTTCGTTTTAGGTCTTCAGATGCGCCAGGTTATGAAATCTCTCGCACACCAGCTGACCCTCTCCAATTTCTTGATGACCTCTATGGGTGTGTGTGGAAACATCCTGCTCCCGGAATGGGGGCAGAATGAAATAGTACTCGAAGCACATACCTATATTCCCTAGCTTTTGCTCGCGGCTCTGCCCAAACATAGCCTATGTCCTTTCTCAAGGTCTAATCTACCCCTATACCAAATTTCATCAAAATCGGTGGTTTAGTCGTGAAAGCGTAACAGACAGACAGACAGAGTTACTTTCGCATTTATAACATTAGTATGGATGGAAGTATGGATATGGATATGGATTGTCGATTCATTACAAAATTAATTACACTTTTTATTTCTAATAACACCCCTCAGAAATTAAATACAGACTGTTATTTATTGTGATAATTATATCGAAGCGAACTTGCGGTGTAATATTATTTATTCTAAGCTAGGGATGTCACTTACGACTTAGCTTTGACTCGTGTGCTATCTTAGACAACTCCCAAGTGAATAGGGGTAGCTTTAAGTAGTTCTAAAGTGTACTAATGTTTGTTCCTGGTATCACTTACTAATTTATATTGAACTAGCTTTTGCCCGCGGCTCCGCCCGCGTGGACTTCGGTTAACGCGACCAGACATAGCCTATGTCCTTTCCCAAGGTCTAATCTATCTCTGTACCAATTTTCATCAAAATCGGGTCAGTGATTTAGGCGTGAAAGCGTAACAGACAGACAGACAGACAGAGTTACTTTCGCATTTATAATATTAGTATGGATACCTGATTTTCGTTTTGATAGAATTCAGTAACGAGCATGAAAAGTATTCGAATTCGTATCGTGAACGTATCGAGAAAACGGAGCTTTGTGATTGGCAGGCTTCACACACCAGTAGGCAGTCGGCCAATCGCAACCCGACTGCACCCTGTGTAAAAAGTAGAGGTGCACTCTATAACTATAAGATACAGATCACCATTTCTGATGCTATTGGTTTTAAAATGGTGGTCCCTAACTTGACGGACTTGATAGATGCTTTTTAACGCCCCGCTTGAAGGACCCGGGACTGTAGAAAGAGGGAAACGCGGGAACTCTCTGATTTTTTATCTAGATATTTGCTACCATTATACCAGCTTACAGGAAACGAAGGATGGAATGGATAAAACTAACCTAACCTAACTAGGTAGATAAATCCAAAATTAACTTTTAAACTATCGTGTTCCATGTAGGTACTATGGTGAAAACAGAATATTAAAAATATCGAGAATGGTAGAATGATGAAGAACCTACTACCTCACGGACTCGAAGACGGCGGGCGAACACCACTGAGCCAGTCACCCTGTGACCACATCCGGTGTAACCTGGTCGAATCGCCAGGCAAATCATGTATTTTTGTTTATTACCTATACCATACATATACTCACACCTGTAAATGTCCGAAGGGGTAGGCAGAGGTGTATTATTGCCACGGAGGACAGAATATGATTAGTAAACGGAGATGTTCCAGTGAAATTTCTCGTAATAAAAACGCGTCGCCAAATGCGGGTGAGAAGAAGACGCGGGGGGCATGACGCCATACCTCGTCCCCCTTGCGTCTCTTCTCCTAAGTCTAAGCCCCTCCCACTTTTTAGAATGCCATCTAGTGTGGCATGGCGAAACCAAATAGAAATAATGCATGCAATCTCCATTGTAGTTTTACCACTCGCCACAAAGCGCTGCACAGAAATCTAGAATAATCTATGTGTTTAATGACAGCGGGACCACTTACATATTGACCACTATATATACAAGCTGTTGCCCGCGGCTCCGTCCGCGTGGAATTCTGATTATAAGGAATATAAGGACATAATGATTGGGTTGCATTATTGGAGTTTTAGCGCCTTCGCTGGCATAGGCGGGTGCGGGTCGCGGACGTCCGCGACGGGCGTCTGTCACCAGTATAATTTCAATAGCGTCGGTGTACAGTCGATAACTATGGATCATTTATTGATATATTACTTAGCCAAAAGACGACGACGTGAACAAAGGCGTCAGCCAATTAGCCCATATTATGTCACGTCTAGATTGTTGTGTGGCGAATTTGTAACCAAGTTTTCATATAAGAATGTACAGCTATCATAATTAGTTTATTGTAAATCAAAGACAATTTTGCACGGTTTGTCAAAACTGAAGAGAAAGAGGCGAACTCCTTTGGTTCACGGAATTTTTGGTTTTACTTTACACAATATACCTATTAGCAGGGCTGGCTCGCGACTCGCTTGGGGGTACAAGTGGTGCAATGCATCCGGGAGCAGGGTCCTGCTTTTGCATTTTATATTGATATATTATGTTGTTCTATGAGTAATTATAAGACTGACCTTCAAAATAACATTCTATTTAAGTATCGTTTACTAAAAAATTTCAAAGGTATTTGCCGTAAAAAAGCTTTCAGTTTGCAGCTAAGGATTATTCTAAGTTTATTGCAACGACTGTACAAGCACGGCGCGTGTGACACGGATAACGTAGCGGCGGCGGTCGATGATTTTGTTGAAACAGACCCGCTCGCGTGCTCCGTCGCGCGGACACACGGCGCGTGCCCCGCTGCCCGCGTGGCGGGCCCCGCCGCCCGCGTCACGTGTGACGGGTATCCGCCTCACGTAGCGCTGCTCTTGAAATAACATGAAACAAGCACGCGAAGCGGACGTCCGCGACCCGCACCCGCCTATGCCAGCGAAGGCGCTAAGTACGGATCCCTAACTTTTTCAAAAAGGAAATTAATAAAGCAAGAAAATAATGTAGAAATATAAAAAATGATGTTATTATATTGTAAAATTTTCACTTATGTATTTCTGGTATACGTATGTACAATTAGGTATAGCAAAGGAGGATGGGCGTTTCGTCCCATATGGTGTAACACTTTTCTACATATATCAAACGAAAGGTCTCAATGAGTGTATTACTTTTTTGTACGGACATAAATCTGTATTTCGTGCAGGGTAAAAGTTGTGGGGGTTTCAGTTACTAAGAAAGTATTTACTTTATTTCAAATAATTAGTGTTTTTATAACAAAATACTTATTTATTTATGCTATTTTTACCCGACTACGTTAAAGCCAAAGGAGGATTATGATTTTGACAGGCTATGTATGTATGTATGAACTATGTATGTATATTCACTAATTCCTTCATAGCTCTTCACCTACTTAATAGAACTGGACAAGTAATGTATCGTTAGAAGTGTCTTGATCGTCCACTTATTATAGGCTATATAACGTGTCACTGAATTTAATGTGGCGCCCTCTAGCGGTCATAAAGTACTGCGTTAAAAAATAAACTTCAGGTAAATATACCGTGTTTGATATCAAATTAAAGGCCTTAATTAGCACATTTCAAATATGTATAAATTATTGGGATTTTTGAATGAAAGGACATCACCCATTTTAGTCAAAAATTGAAAGTGCCGGGCAAAGAAAATAAATACGATATTCCGTCCGAACTTGTCCTAGCTAGCATTTTCTATTATCGCGTCAAAGTTGAGGGACCACTGGGCTTGGTTTTATTTGAGTTCAAATATCTTGGAACCATACATTTTTATGATATGAATGATTAGAAACGAATGAAAATCATTGTTCTATATTAGAAGAATAGTCAATAAAACCAATAATAAATAAACCCCATCCTGCACACCGTTGTTTTTCGCCCATTTATTTAGGTCCAAAATTGAAAGTGCCGACCAAAGAATACGAGTATGATATTCTGTTAGAGCTTGTTCTCATTAGCATTTTTTATTATGGCGTCAAAGCTGAGGGTCTACTGCCCGATTAACGGAATGTCATATTTGTATTCTTTGGCCGCTACTTATTTTCAATTTAGCACCTAAATAAATGGACGAAAAACAACGGTGTGCAGTATGGGGTTTATTTTTTATTAGTTTTATTAACTATTCTTCCAATGTTGCACGATATTTTGTATTCATTTTCAATAGTTTGTGTCATAAAAAATGTATGTTTTCAAGATTTTCGAACTCAAATAAAACCGAGGGAAGTGGTCCCTCAACTTTGACGCCCCAATAAGAACAAGCTCTAACGAAATATCGTATTTGGCCAGCACTTTCAATTTTGGACCAAAAATGTATGCAGCGTGAATAATGTTCTTTTGAAGCATTTATTATGCTAACTATTCAAATCGATTTAGAAAGAGAAAATTAAAATATTGGGTTTTGCTTTTAATTTTTTTTTGGTTCATACTTTTTATAGGTAACCGCTGAACTGATTTCCATAAAACCTGCTGTATCGTGATGTATAAATTATGACCTTTCATTTGATACCCAACACGGGTATATTTGAAAATAGATTAGATTTTGGATTGATTTTCAGTCCTCATACATTTCAAATGGTTGAACCGATTTTTATGAAACATAGCTAACAATACTCTCGACTAAACCATCTTTCGAACAAAAGAAACAGAATCGAAATCGGTTCAGCCGTTTGGGAGCTACGATGCCACAGACAGACTGACACACACGCACACACACACACACACACATACACACACACACACACGCGCACACACACACACACACACACACACACACACACACACACACACACACACACACACACACACACACACACACACACACACACACACACACACACACACACACACACACACACACACCCATACACACGTCAAACTTATAACACCCCTCTTTTTTGTAAAAAAATTATGATTGGTACAACCATGAACCATGTCAACCAGTAGGTGAATTAACCCTAGTTGAGTCAACCGTAGTTGTAATGACCGTCGGCGAAATGATACAAAACCGTAAAACTGTATTAGAAAGCCTATTTGCACAAAAAATATTTTTTACTTACACCCTTATAACTTTGGACCTGCACGAATTTCTGATAAAAAACTTTGAGTTTTACATAAAAATAGACTAAATGAACATGTTTACACTAGTCGCAACATGTTACAAGGGTTGGGACGCCTCTCATACAAAAGTGCCCGTTCTCCTTTAGGCTGTATTTTTTTAAATCACTTTTTTGTTTTATAGGATATGAAGGACCTCGAACAGATTCTGGAATATTTTGTGGGGTACCTACCAGCTGGAAGGTCTATTTAAAATACGTACCTATCCACGCATTTTTTTATTTCTGGGTTACTGGGAAATCTAAAATGATATAATATAATGTTGACAATTTTATTGGCTTCCTAAAAATAATGTGAATATAGTGGTCTCACTACTATGATGCACACCATTTATTTTAAATAAGGCCATCTGTAGAATTATAGCAGAATCATTTAGCCCCCCTAAATGATTTGGGCAGATACCGACAGATGGCTCAATTTTTTTATTTTCAATTTTCAATTTCACCCAAATATAATGTAAGAATTAATAAAATAACAATTGCGGAATTACTAATGAAGTCCGGTGAAATTATCGTGGTGATTTTTTTATAGAATGAATTGAATTGTTGTTACAACATTATACAAGTAAGACAAGGTTACTTATTTCTTCTCTCCGCTAGATGGTTCTATAAAGACATTTTTTTTCTAAAAATGAAAATAAAAATATAGCGGACTTACTGATGAAATGTTATATCATCAATATATTTAAACATCTTATCTTTGCAATTTGTACACCCTTGTACCGCACACTTCATTCTTAAATCGGGTCAAAACTATTTTTATCTTTGAACTTTTAACCAAAAATGACAACCTATCGCAACGACGTGCCACTAGAACTAAGTGGTGACGTCACAGAACTGACGTCTATATATAGGAGTCCTTTTGACAGTATGGAAGCACGCGACTCGATTGCCTTTGCAACAACTCCGCTATCATTTCCTTCTCCATGATTATTGCCCACATTTCGCCAACTATGATTTGGGCCTATTGCCGTCAAACGGACACTTAGTCCTATACCTGATCGCGTTAATTCCCGTTAACATTATTGTATAATTCCAAATTAGTCCAATAACCTATTGTCGCACGAAGAAATTATCGCTATTCCAGGAAATCATAAAATGCAGTAAGTAAGTGCCTTCACAGGGTAAACCCCACACCAATTAAAACGCTCAGTTATTGACAACCCTGGGTTCTGAACGCGGGTTCGACCATACGTCATTTCTCACGAGAAAATTTAGCGCCGACGACATTTGTGCCGTAAAAGCTACAGGCCATAATAAGGTCACGTCTTTCTTTTTAATTAATTAAAACTATGAAGCTGTCGATACACTGAACTCCAATGTTTACAGGAGTTTATTTATTTAAAACTTTATTACATATACGAGTAGTTTTCTTTCTAGTGTGATAATGGAACAGGGCAGCCTCCGTGGCATAGCGGTAGTGACCGCGGCCGTTACGCAAAATTACTGAGCACACACCCGCTCAGTGCAAATATTTGTGTGCATGAAATATGGGTATTTGCATTGGTCTGGTCGTGCCTCGGAGAGCACGTTAAGCCATCGGTCCCGGTTGCCATATGAACATCTATGGCAGTCGTTACGGGTAGTTGGAGCCCTAAGAAGTCTAAAGACAACGGTCTAGCTGCAAAGCTTCGATATCACCTAATGTTACCATTGGGTTGTGGAGGTCAGATGGCAATCGCTTTACGGAAAAATTTCGAAGTCTAGCTAAATCCGTAGTTAAGCTTAAGACTAGTAAAGCGGACCCCAGACTCCGAGCTGAAAGCTGCGGATGCGACTGAGAATTAACGCTAGGAGGAAGAAGAATGGAACAGGGCACGCCGTGGTAGCGGCGGTAAGACCCATCATGGGAGATTGGCTAGAGAGGCCACACGGCGGCTTCTCGTTCCGGCTGTGGCAGATTATTTCCAGGCACGAGTGCTTCGGGCAATATCTGCATCGGATCGATAAAGAGCCAACGTCCGAGTGCCATCACTACAATACGAGCGAGGTCTTGACGCTGCATACGCTCACCGAGTGCCCGACGTGGGAGACGCCTAGACGGGAGCTGGTGGCGGCCCTGGGCGTGAGAGTCCTCATGCTCGCTACCTTGCGTGGGCTGCCGGCGCCTCCTTCTGCGAGTAAGTAATGCTCGTGAAGGAGACGGCGGAGCGGGAGCGAAGGACAATCGCAAACCGTGCAGCCCGCGACAAGCGGAGGCAACTTGGACGTCAGAGGTCACAAAATTACCTCCGTCCTCCATGAGCGTGGGCCTGGGGGTGACGGGTGGAGCCGCCTGTCATCCTAGCAGAAGCAGGCCACGGCGGGGGTGCGTATTGCGTGCGTCCCCATAACTGGTGGCGAGGAGATATTAGGTATATCATAGGGTACATACATATAGGTACTGTGTCCAAGTTGCACCTAAGTCGCGACACAAACGAGATTCTGGCGCGCGTGGATTGTTTTGTAATAAATAAATCTATGTTTAGTGAATTTGATCTCGTCCACCTCAGTAGCACCCCGTGCTATCCTCAAAAGACACCCAAGAAACGTGTACTGCGGGTTTTGAGAACACATTGAGCACATTTTAGTACCAAGATATATTATGACCCGAGGTATACAATGATACAGGAAGTTACAGGATTCTTTATATCGTGCCTCAGAGAGCACGTTAAGCCGTAATATCTTTCGGTTTTCTCTCATCGATGGGAGGTCAAACGACAGTCGCAGCGGGCAAAGTCAACGTACTAATCACAGACCCAATGTGCAAAATTTTGAATACTACTTAAAATTCGCAAGGAGAATGATGATGATATCGTGTCGTACGTTCAAAACGCTCGGTACTAGATTATTCCGTCTGAATAGACAATCTGGACGAATCGTATGTAGGGCTACCAGGCGATTTGAATAGCGTGGACATTTAGAGACAAAGAATATTGATGAAGGTACCTATAAAATAAAGTAAACTTGAAAATACAGGCTTAGGGTATGATTCCGAAGCCGACTACATACAACAACGACAGACGCATACCTACAACAAATACGGCGTACCCATTAATTATTAAACTCAGATACGGATAAATGGGACAATTGAGAAGCCGCAATGAATACGCGCATCTGCTGCGTGCGTCGGCAATTGTCGTATGCGGTCGGCTGCAAACAAGACTTACATATTTTTTAATTTGGACGTTTTATTATAAGTGCCATGTTAATGATCTATACAGATTAACACCCCTATTCACAAACAATACTTCGCTATGCGACAAATTCTCAGTGCGTTCGTTTTGGCAAGCCTTTTTATTCATAGACAACACTTAAGTAATACTTCGTTGAGGGAACGCACTGCGTTAGATACTGCTCCGTGATGTTTGTGAATTAATTTTACCAGCCCTATGCGCTCGAGCACACTATGAGACCTCACAGTGTCGTTTGTGAATACGGGTGTAAATGATTTGGGTTTTTAGATCACGCTTAGACTGTGTAATGAAAGCGACTACAATATGAAGTTTTTTAAGATGGGCATTAGAAGGTTCTTATGAGATTGGCAGCGCGAGTGTGACGCCGCTTTGTTGCACGCGTAGGTCACGGCTACGATAACCACTTTCCATCAGGTAAGGTGTGTAAAAGGTGGCAGCTAAGCCACCTTTTTTTATACCACTTAGGTGGCAGACAAGCACACGGCCCACCTGAATGATGGGTAGTGGTCACCCTGGCCTATGGACGTATGCAACACCAGGGGCGTCACACTCTCCCTGCCGACCCTAAAGAAACGTTCTAATGACCTTGTTGAAGAACCCGATATTGTAGTCACTTGGGAAAAACACCGCAAGGAGTGTTCATTCCACAGCTTGAATGTGCGTAAGATGAAGTTCCTTTCATACGAAATTTGACTTTGTTAAGTCGATAAAAAATTACAAATTCATACAAATTCTCCAATATCCTGGCACAACTTCTCAAGCATGGTAGCCCTAGTGGATTATGAATATTATATCGGTACGGAGTATCGATTTGTACACAGATTACGTTGAATTGACGATATTATTGATGGGTTCGTTAGTTTTTCATTTGTATTAGTTGACATAAGCTACGTGGTCGCGAATTGCTTCAGGGTACTTTGTGAATAAAGAGCTTCGCTGGACCGTAGGTTCTTTTTACCCGACTGCGCAAGCGAGGGTAATGTGTTTCGCGCGTATGTATGTATGTAGTTTTCTTTGTTCCCATCTACAGGCCTAACGCCTAGACGGATTTCGATGAATGGGGTCTCAAATGAAAGGTATTCATCTCCCGAGTGTCATAGGGTACATAAAATTCCAACAACAACTGATATACGGTAGATTTTCGATGCTAAAATATGTGTTGTCATAAATTTGGCCGTGGGCCGTGTGCTTGTTTGCGACCGCACACCGTTTCGAGTCTTCAGATGATGTAAGACTGCCTAAGGCATATATTCCTTGCTCCCCGGCAGACCCAGGGCCATCTTCAGTTTCAATATGGCCCCTTTGGGTGTGGGAAGAACTTAGGGGTAGAACGATATCCTCCATAGAAACCTGGAAAGGGGTACAAGGGTCGCATCACTGCGCTGGTGGGAATGAAGGGGTGACAAGCATAATCGACTTATAATCAAACTATGAAGCGGCTGAATTTCGATATTTTCCGGTGATATCAAAGTTCTTCAGATATTTTAGGATTTCTACTATCCGTATCGAATGCCACAGGCAATGATGTATTATAAACTATAACAGATATGTCGTCCACACTCAAAAATGGCGACAAAAAAATGATGACTTTTGGTCATCATTTTTATGCACCAATCAGAATCACGGCAATGCGCCACCCAAAAAAACGTCTTTAATAATAAATTCGTAATAATCAAATATTATTGTTATAAATATTAATATAATTCATATAAATTAATAACATTGACGTATTTTTAGTAAGCAGTTATATTTTTATTATATTTAGTGTTTGCGCCATTTTTGAATGCCGCCATCTTCTTGTATGACGTATCTATAAATTTAATACATCATTGGCCACAGGTATCTGTATAGCACCAACGACGGCATAATCTACTTTTCAAATCAAATTATGGACGGGTCTCATTTAGTTCAGAATGGTCACCTACCCTAAAACTGACCTGTCTGATATTGCTTAACCTTGCAATATGCTAGGTACTGTATCAATTATTTCCATAATTTTCCTTCGGTCAATGAACTCTGACAGCTGTTTTGCTTATAATATATTTTCTACGTGGTAATCTCACGGTACTGCTTTTCACACATCTGTGACATATTGTCGTTTTATCAGTTTGGTATTGTATCGTGCATATGGGTATTAAGGATTGACTTCCTGCTTCATCAGGTAAGTTCGAATTAGAACTTTATGACCATTAATGTAACGTGCAAATTAGGTTGGATACTAAAAATAATTTGATTAAATTTTGGAGTTATTTGTGTTAGATAAAATATTGGGTTTTACCTCTAAGGTCGTTGACAAGCACACGGCCCGTCTGATGGAAAGTGGTTACCGTGGCCTATGGATGAATGCAAAACCAGGATACTCACACTCGTACTGCTGAACCTTTAAGAACAAAAAGTTTCTGTACCGTTAGGGAAGGAGACAAGCAGGACAAACCTTTGGTCTTCTCACTGACAGCAATAAACTCTTTAGTAACTCTGGCTACCCTACTCACCGCCAGAAACACAACGCGAGGTTATTATCGCCGCGGTAATCTGTAGGGCGGAGGTACTTCCCCAGTCGAACTGCTCGATTGGGACTGAAATACCGTCGTGTCCTACCTCCTCATTCATGGCTTAGGCCCCCATGGTTGAGGCTTACTATTTCTACTTTTGCACAACCGTGTAAGTCATTGGCTGGGTCAAGTTTAGGATGGGTGACCGTTCTTTACAATACCAGGTTAAACAATTTTGTGCGGGTAGACAATTGAGATTTAAAAGCGGATTCGAATGATGTTTTCATTTCATAAACTTGTTCATTTGGGGTCTACAGGGCCCTATCAACAACCTTGAGGCAGTTGAGGCCCAAACCAACCACATCTAGGTCAACCTTCCGATCGACAGGTCTTGGGTTTGAACCCATTACTCGGTCAGGCAATGGCTCTACCGACGTGAACCCACTTCTAAATGCGGGGGAACACGGTCGTTGCGTCGCCGCACCACAGAAATTTCGGCCAATCGCCGGCCATACGAGCGGCCCCGCACCGCTTCTGTGGCCGCCGATTGGCCGAAATTTCTGTGGTGCGGCGACGCAACGCATCGTGTGCCCCCGCTGTAAAACAAGCATTTTACCTCAGTTGCGGGGTTAGGGTGAATATTAGTAATTTAGTTACTAATTCTTTAAAAAAAATGGGACACCTCTCATGGATTTTTTTATACAGGGTGTATTTTTGAGACGGGTCAGTAAGGGCAGGTTTAGAATATCTTAAAAAATTATGTATAGTCTCAAGAATATTTTGCAGTAACTATACCGGTTAGGTACCTGCCCTTAATACTCTGTCTCAAAAAAAACATCCTGTATTGCATACTTTATACCGTTTACAGCCACAACAACTAAAAAAAAACTCTTAACCCCTAATCGCTGGTGCAATTTTCGCGGCATTTTAATGCGTGATTATGTAAATCCAAAATGGCCGATACATGAGGGGAGAATTAAAAAAATAAACCTCGTTGACTATGGACAACCATAAATAAGAAAGGGGAGGAGCTAACGAGGTCCAGGCGGAGTTTTAAGGTTGTGTATCTTAATATTGTTCTGATTACGGGATAATTTTTGAGTTTTATATTATAGATACATATTTGTAAGAATTAAGTCTGTGGAGTTTCTTAGAGAATTGTTCAACTACTGAGGTGTAAACAAGAATCAAACAATTTATTACTCATCATCATCCTTAGTCCCGCCCTCCTCCATAGTATGAAAATAATCTATACTAATATGAATAAAAAGCTGAACAGTTTATTTGTTTGGTTGAGCGCGCTTATCTCAGGAACTACTGGTTCGAATTGAAAAAATATTTTTTTCTTGAATAGTCCGTTTATCACCGAAGGTTACAAGATATATATCATCGTGCTACTACTCAAGGGAGCGGAGCAGTGATAATAAATGTCAACAAATCCGGCAGATTTCCATAATCCAGCGGCATAATAATTATTATTTGTACGTACAGTTATAAAAGTCAATGACAGTACTTCTAAAAGTAAAAAGCACTATCAAATAACAATAAAAATAGTTCCATTACGAAACAAATATAACAAAGAGACTATTAAAACTTTGATACCACTTAAAACGTGGATTTAAAAGTTCTGAAATCAATAGCACTGTATGTATTTTAAAATAAACACTCGCGTTTTAGGGTTCCGTAACAGTATTACGAAGACTATGTCTGTTTTCCATCAAGAACCAAGCGGTGAAAGAAAAAATATTTTATTCAAAATCCTCACAATGTGAATGCTATAAATAATAATCATGCGCGGCGACTCCTTCTTTTACCACACCATTAAGACCTGGAATTCCTTATCAGTACACGTGTTTCCCACTCCCTACAGTCCCGAATCCTTTAAGCGGGGCGTGAAAAAGCATCACATGAGGACGTCAACTGGAGTGCCACCATTATAAACAACATGAAACGAGACTATAATAGTAACCCTCTTTTTCAAGACTTTGCCTTTAGCTTACCATCAGGCGAGGTGAAGTCAAATTGACGTATCATAATAAAAAAGTGTCAGCAGTCACTATCTCATAAGGAATAATACACAGACGGTTGACATTTTGGTCTAACGGTTGAATGTTTACTGTTATAACGACAAATAATTATATAAAAATTATGTACAGTATAACTTCTTGACTTTTATCCTGCTGGCACATGCTGTAAGAACCTATCGAACGATCGAACGAATTCGACAGCTGAATCTGCAAACGATTTCATGCTGTAAATTTGGTGACATCACGTTGTAGAGCATTTAAACATACATTACTGTTAACTTGTGCATGCTGAACTGGGTTCCTGATGCTGCAACCGTGAGACGTGTGCCTTCCTTGCATTGTGATTATGATAACACTGACAACTTCTATTAATAATATTAAATTTATTTATTTTGGGATATTTTTAAATGCACATTTGTATATTTTTTCAGCAAACTACGTAACTCCACTAATTTACTGACTTGCACACTAATTAAATCAAATGATAGGTTTATTGAAAAAGGTGCGCAATCCGTTGAAAAAGGTGCGCAATCCGACTTGGATAGATTAGGTTAGAAGGCTAATGCGGGAGTGGAGCGAAGCGGAGCTCCCGCATTTGCCTTCGTGGTTATTTTTTTTATTTAACCAAAGTAATTGTTCTGCAAATTTCATTGAACAGTATATTTAATTTGATTTAGTTAGTGTAACTTTGAAATATTTTGTTAGAAAAAAGGGAATATATAAATATCGATTTAAATACATGCCATTTATTTTTGTCACATGTACTGTTTCCTACTTTCATTGCTGTGTAAGGAAATGTTTATATTCACTTCGTTTATTTTTCTGTTACTGTATCTTGCGGATGTTTGTAGCAATATTTTTTTCTTTCTTTCTTTCTTTCTTTCTTTCTTTCTTTCTTTCTTTCTTTCTTTCTTTCTTTCTTTCTTTCTTTCTTTCTTTCTTTCTTTCTTTCTTTCTTTCTTTCTTTCTTTCTTTCTTTCTTTCTTTCTTTCTTTCTTTCTTTCTTTCTTTCTTTCTTTCTTTCTTTCTTTCTTTCTTTCTTTCTTTCTTTCTTTCTTTCTTTCTTTCTTTCTTTCTTTCTTTCTTTCTTTCTTTCTTTCTTTCTTTCTTTCTTTCTTTCTTTCTTTCTTTCTTTCTTTCTTTCTTTCAATGCAACCAAATATAGCAGCATGCGAAAATGAAATCTCACCGCAGACTCAGTAGGCACATGCTGTAAGAAAATTTCGAACGATTGAACGAACTCGACAGCTGAATCCGCAGTGAGTTTTCAATTTCGCATGCTGTAAATGTGACGTCACGTTGTCGAGCACATAGACATACATCAATATCGACTTGTGCTCACATCACCAAATTTATAGCACGCGGAATTGAAAACCCACTGCGGATTCAGCTGTCGACTTCGTTCGATCGTTTGAAAGACTTACGGCATGTGCCTTCTGAACGTTGATACGGAACCCTTCATCTGCGAATCAGACTGCACTTGACAAGTTTTTCTCCAACAGTGTCTGTTACCCTGCCTATTTACCTGACATTAAATTTGTTTGTAACTCTGATATTTAAAGTTTGTTAACTTTTAACGTTTGGTTTGTGGAGGGTTAAATGTGTTTAAATAGTTTGCCTAGATTACTTAGTGGCTAAAACGATTTTTGTTCTGAAATATATTTGATTGAAATAGTTTTGTGATTGTGTTTTGATTGAATTCTTTATGGTTATGGTTAGGTACTATTAAACCCCCTCCCTTCCCCTCTTCCCCTTAGATCCGCTCCTGATTGTAGAAGGTCAATTATCCTAATTTCAAAATATAATCAAAATTCAATCTCGATATGTAAAAATCAAATGAAATGTCAAAAACGGTTTTGTCGTAACGCAATTTTCACATTGAATAGAGATTAAATCGTAATCATTTTTGACATTTGGGAGTTTGAGATTAGATCGAGACTGGATTTTGAACATCCTTTTTTCTAAATATTCTACGAAATTTTACACATCGGTATCTAAAATCTAGACCCAAAGCACAGATTACCTAATAGTTGGAAAGTACGTATAAGTTATCTAGCTTTATACGAGGGCGGGTCAATAAGTCCGTGACTTTTTCAATGAAATATAGGTTTTTAGATAAAAAGTTATTTTATTTTTCAACATAGTCTCCTTTGCACTCTATACACTTAGTCCAAAGTTTCTCCAGTTTTTTTATACCTTCTGAATAAAAAGATTTGTCGAGGTCATCAAAATAGGCATTTTTTTGCGAGATGATTTCATCGTTAGAGTCAAATCTCTTTCCGCCAAGCCATTTCTTTTAGTTTGGGAACAAGAAATAGTCACTCGGGGCTAAACCTGCAGAATAGGGTGGGTGAGGGAGAAATTCGTAGCCCAATTGAACATCTTCTAACATTCCTGCGAAATTGTTCCACGGTTGCGTTTGTGGTCGATTGTGAGCAAACGCGACACCCACCTTGCGGAAAGCTTTCTCGTACCCAAGTGTTCATTCAAAATTGAAACCACTGAGCCATATGAGATGCCTATGGCTTCCACAATCTCTCTCACTTTAAATATCTGATCGGCTAAAACCATATCGTGATTTTTTTTATGATTTCGGACGTGGAGACCTCAACTGGGCGTCAAGAACGTTGCGCATCTTCCGTGCCTGTGCGACCACATCTGAATTCAGTAAACCACTTTTTACCATTTAAATAGATGGTGCAGAGTCCCCATAATACTTATCAAGCTTAGCCTTGGTTTGTGCGATGGTTTTTTTTCGCAAAAAATAATGCTTAATAAGCACTTGAAATTCACTTTTTTCCATTTTCTTCTCCAAAAGCGAGCTAGTCTGCTATCAACAACTGTGAAACACAAACGAAATGACGTAGCTTGTTCAAATTTTGACAATAGTCTACTGAAAGATGCCTGTTGACAGGAGCAGAGTTTTTATTTCAATAAAGAAGCGGGAAATTTAAAAAGTTACGGACTTATTGACCAGCCCTTACATAGAAACACACAGACCAATGCAAATATATTCATACATACAAATATTTTCGCGAGCGGGAATCGAACCCGCGCCACCTGCTTAGCAGTCGAAAAATCTACCGTTTCACCACAGAGACCATTTAAGCATCTCTTTCGCCCAAGATCAATAATTGGTTCCAAGTGCCCTGTATACGGCAACGAGCTAAAAAATTCATGTTCTCTCTTTCTATACTGGTATCGTCGTATTGTTTACTACACCACACTTACACAACTTCCTATTGTAAATACTTTCATTTTATGAACCAAGGAACTCTTTGTGCCTTTGTTGACACAAATAAGGAACAATAAATTTGTTCTTTTACTTTGTTTATTGAAAAAGAAAGTATCGCCATTTCTAGGAAGTTGGTTAATGTCATATTTTTATGAGGAATTCTTTTTTTATATAATATTATACTAGCTGACCCGGCCAACTTCGTACCGCCATATTTTCCGCCCGCGTGGTATTCTGATCCCGATTTATCAGTGTTTCTGTACAATATTATGCATGTATTATACATATAAATCTTCCTCTTGAATCACTCTATCTATTAAAAAAAACCGCTTCAAAATCCGCTGCGTAGTTTTGAAGATTTAAGCATACATAGGGACGGACAGACAGCGACAGCGACTTTGTTTTATAATATGTAGTGATGATAGTGATTTGTGTAAGTTACGTAAAGTATACTGAATAGATCAGTTGTAGTGTAATATTTAGGGACAACACAGACCTAGCGGCACTTTTAGAGTAGTTTTTAAGTTTTTAAATTTAATCAATGTTATGCAATTTGCGCGTGACTGCTCGAACATGTTCAATCAATCAATTAGCCTATCGCAGTCCACTGCTGGAAATAGGCCTTCCCATGTTGGCAGGCTTTGGCCTACTGTTTCCACGCTGACCAGACGGGTTGGTACAGGGTTTTATTTCAAGTTTTCCTTCTCTCGCAGTGATATCGTCTGCGTATTTTTCCGTTAGTCGCCTCTTACGACACCCTTCGGATGAGATGGAGTGGTGATACTTGTATTCTTTCTCTATCACTACACAGATAATGGGGTAAATAAATATTATTGCAAACGGTAGTTATGGTTAAAATTCAGAATCTACCTACTTATGTGCTTTTAAGCTAGTTTATGGGGCCATTGTGGAGGTAGTGGCCAAAACAAGAGTAGAATTAGACAACCCGGGCATTGAATGCACTCGGTATTAGCAGATATATCAGCTCGGGAACGGATTGTAACCGTTTCGTCATATACAGGGCGTCCCACGGTGATGCCACATGGAGGGAAAGTACCTTAAATCCTTAAGTTAGCTCATTTTGTTTAAAGGAGACATCATTTTATTTTTAAAAAGAAACAAAACTGCATTCAAAGATTTTTTAAAATTCGCTTGCCACACCCGGTAATCGAACCGACTAAAATCTGAAAAAGTAACATCCTGTATTTTTATGGCATCAACCGATAGTGTCAATCATAAGGATCAAATCTCTCTAAGAAACATGGTAAATTAAACGAAAGGAAGTCCTTGAAATCTAAAATTATAAATTCAATTTGGCAAAATAAAACACTTTAACTCAAAGTTCATCCATCCATCTGATACCATATTAACAATAAAATTCCATATTTAAACTGCTTTTCTTTTTTTATCGTGCTGACACCGCTGCTGGTCAGCAGTAGTATTTAGGTATGTCGAACTCAAACAGACTAAAACCGCACGCCGTCTAAATTAACAGGTTATAAGTTGATCCATAGGGCAATTCTCTTGCCATTTTCGTTGCACAGGGTACACCGCGTGCAGGTTTCTAATCAAATCAAAGATATCTCTAGTGTTGATACCTTGTAAGAATTTCTTACAAGGTATCAACACATCAAAGATATCCCTAGTGTTGATACCTTGTAAGAATTTCTCACAAGGTATCAACACTAGAGATATCTTTGATGAAATTTATTTAGTAAAATGAGTACTAAATGAATGAACTTTGTTACCTGTTTAGAATGTAACTTTATTGGGTAACTGCATGAGGTATGTGTAGGTAGGGTAGGTAGTTATTTTTGGGTGCTTGATTAGAAACCTGCACGCGGTGTACCTACCCTCTGCAATGAAAATGGCAAGAGAATTGCCCTATGGATCAACTTATAACCTGTTAATTTAGACGGCGTGCGGTTTTAGTCGGTTTGAGTTCGACATACCTAAATACTACTGCTGACCAGCAGCGGTGTCAGCACGATAAAAAAAGAAAAGTAGTTTAAATATGGAATTTTATTGTTAATATGGTATCAGATGGATGGATGAACTTTGGATTAAAGTGTTTTATTTTGCCAAATTGAATTTATAATTTTAGATTTCAAGGACTTCCTTTCATTTAATTTACCATGTTTCTTAGAGAGATTTGATCCTTATGATTGACACTATCGATTGATGCCATAAAAATACAGGGTGTTACTTTTTTGGATTTTAGTCGGTTCGATTACCGGGTGTGGCAAGCGAATTTTTAAAAATCTTTGAATGCAGTTTTGTTTCTTTTTAAAAATAAAATGATGTCTCCTTTAAGTAAAATGAGCTAACTTAAGGATTTAAGATACTTTCCCTCCATGTGGCATCGCCGTGGGACGCCCTGTATAAATGATATAATAAACAAAATGACCCCGCGCTTACGGCTCGGCTCTCCGTCGCTGCAAAAGCGCAAAAAGGCCATATGTAATGAATACTTCTTCATTCAATTTTAGACTTTAAGACTATACTAATAAAATCTAGAATCAGGGTTCTGGTAGCTAGGTGTCACCCAGCGGTAAAGGAGCCGTAAGCGCGGAGTGGCCCAGCTGAAAGGCAATACGGTGACGATTCCTTTCGGAGTTGATAGGTCTGCTATGACCCTATAAATTCTAAAAATAGTGTCCAAACAAAATCATAGTAATAACTTAAACACTTTTTCAGACGCTGTAATATATTTGAGAAAAGTATAATACCCAGGACAATAACTACAATAAACTATATAAAAGGAGAGCTAGAAGACAAAGAAAGAGAAGATATGTTTCGCATATCCATAGTAAAACATAAAAGAAACAAAGATCAAAGTATCAAGATAAAACTAAAGGCTCCTATCGCTAAAGAGCTACTAACAGAGGAAATATTAGCTAATGCTAAGATACTTGAGACTAGTATAAAAAAGGAAGCTATAACACGACCTTTGAATCCGATATCAAAATTCAATTTACTATGGTTAAATTTAGCAAGACAACCATTCTCACAAATTGTTATGATATCATCAGAGTTGAGACGAAATCAGGTCATGGATCCAAGCACTTCTTACGACTATAAGATACCGAAGAGAAATTCAGGACATCATGTCTTATCTAATCATGGGAAGTGCCACCTGCCATTGTTAGAGGCATTATCAAGTATATCTAACGCTGACAAATTAGTAGTTATAAAAACATCTGAAGAATCTTACAATGAAGATAATTTCATACCTCCACTTGGATTTCGTATTTTAGGAGGATTAACAGAAGTAGTTGATTTATTCAGTGACGATGTGTCAAATGATATTTTAGAAGAGTTGAGTAAATCTGAATTGTCTAATGGAACCATAGCTTTACAATTTAGTAGTAGTATTTCTACAATCTCAGCTCCAGTATCTTCAGGTGTCTCACAAAGATCGTATGATATGAATGGCTTAAAATATGTTATTATAACGTTAAATAAGTTAAAAGCAAGATGGAGTATAGAATTTATAAAAGCTATTCAGTACGCGTTGAAATTTTTTCGTTTACGTGATCCTGATTCTATTGATTTTTGTTTTGATGAACAAAAAAAGCAACAAGAAATGAAATATAATTTGAAAATTGTTAGTTCTATAGAAGCAAATACTACTATAATCATATCTGAAATGGATAATGATACGATAAAAGAGGAATCAGCAATGAAAAGCAAACAATTTAAGATAGTAGCGGACTCAGTACTCCGAGACGAAGGTCCCGGATACGACTGGGATGAACGCTTAGATGATAATGATGATGATAATAATGAAAAATTGAAGAGAAATTCGAGCGATTAAAACTTGACTTTAGACTTAAGGCACTTGTCCCACCGCCGGCGAGAAAACGAGTAACTATCGACTATTTTCTCGCTCAAGAAACGTACAATAGATATACATTCCGTGTAAACAAAAGAGATGCATATTCAAATAGTTGATCGTTGACTGTTCACACCGCCGGCGAGTACCCGCTTTACTAGTTTGTCGCTGAGCGACAAGAGCTATGAAAAATAACACTCACTCAGCGATACTCGCTTAGTCGCTCAGCGATCAGCGATACTCGCTTAGCGATTAAAACACGTCGAGAGAGCAACCAGCGGTTATTTCCCTACTACATGGACTGTGCGTTTGGCCGCCGCGAGCGAGTGTTGCGAGTAATCGCTCACCTCACTCGCACACTCGCTTATAGCCGAGCTACAGAACTATCAAAACTACACACTTGCTCCTCGCTGCTCGCCAACTCGTTTGTAGCTCTAGCTTTACTCGTTACTCGTTCATCGTTCCCGGTGAGACAACTGCCTAAGAATCGTTAATGTGCAAAGAAACAAGTGAAAACTATGACTATAATTTTATTGTATTTATTGAATTTAAATGGATTGTAAATTACTTGAGTTTTTTTTTAGAAAAGAGAAATAATATATCTTAAGATCCTGGGGGTAGCAGATGAAAATAAAATACAAGTAAATGCATAAATGTTGGATATTACTTCTACTGAGCAAATCTCGATAAAAATGTACTCGACCTAAGAACCAAACCCGGGACCTTCTCAACAATCGTACTCACAACCGTTGCGCCACCAAACCCTAAACAAACTTCGTTTAAGTCCGTTCTTTTGTAAAAACATTAAACAGCTAATATTGTCCATATTTCGTACGGACCACAAGAAAATTTTCCAAAAAAACCGAAGAATTTTCTAGAAAAATACACGTAATCGGTTTATAACAAAAATATTGAAATGTCATTGTGCTGTTAAAGAGATTGCCCAATTTCTCCTTTGTTGGCGTAAAAAGTGGTCTAGTGATGTGCCTTTATTATATCGATAGTAATTAATCAAAATTTGGATTTGAATTTACTCTAATCATGTTTATGACACAACACAAATAAATGAAATCTGAAATCTTCCTACAGTCCCGGTACCTTTAAGCGGGGCGTGAAAAAGCATCTGATGAGGCTGTCAAGCTGAGTGTCACTATTGTAACATTGTACGTATCTGTAATGGTGACCCTCTTTCCTAAGACTTTGCCTTCAGTTAAGAACACGAATGAAACAAATGGCATAAACCGTGTGTATAGCAAGAGAGAATACTGTTTACACACAAATACATACTAGCATTTTGTAGACTAGCTAATACCCGTGGCTTAGCCCGCGTGGCAATCTGGTCCCGTCCCCGTGAACCATGGGAACGTTGGTTTTTAACACCCGTATTCACAAACAATACTTCGCTATGCGTACCACCAAAACTGTGCAAAGAACGACAAATTCTCAGTGCGTTCGTTTTGGCAAGCCTTTTTATTCATTGATAACACTTAAGTAATACTTCGTTGAGGGAACGCACTGCGTTAGATACTGCTCCGTGATGTTTGTGAATTAATTTTACCAGCCCTATGCGCTCGAGCACACTATGAGACCTCACAGTATCGTTTGTGAATACGGGTGTTAATCTTCCATGGAACTTAACGAACATACAAAAAAGAAATAAGCTGAATTGGTCGAGTCGCTTTTGAGTTTTACGCTTAGCAACATCCATTTTTTGGACATAAAGTTATTGTGATAACTTTTATTCAGTTTTTTATGCCTTCAGTCAGGCGAGTGCTAAAATTTTGATTTATTAGAACCAATGTGGCATAGAGGTAGGCTGGCCGGGGACTTATATCCGTTACTGTTTGAAGAAAAAAGTTCAATGTTCTTCTTCTTCTTTTATTTAAATGGCTCCTTGCATCGGTTAACTAGGCACCGATGATTCCACCAACCTCAAGGTGGAGAGTAGGTTTAATCGTTTATAGAGGTCTCTAGGTATTTATCTGCCAATGACCTAGTAATTTGGGCTTATCCTTGTCGGTCACTGAAAAAGGACAACACAAGTGTTAGTAAGGTTAGTAATAATAACATATAGCAATAATCCATTGTTAAAACGATAAAAATGGTTCGCTTCAGCGCGATTTCATCAATAAAATGTCACTTTGTCTAGGGCCCCTGACCCCCCATAGATATCTCAAACTATCGATACTTTCCCATCCTTAATGTAAAGCCATTAGTGTCATAGCCTGTCAACCGACACAGATCAATCATAATCATCTTTTGTTACCCCAGATATCGGGACACGGACAATGATAACTTGGCCCGGACACCATCCGGGACCTGAGTAATGGCAACATGGTGATGGCAAATTTTGTGGACGTTTTGACAGATTTTTAGCTGATTTTATATGTCTTGGGAGTTGGAATCGAAAGTTGAAAGAAATTGATAATATATATAAGCCTAAGAGATTATTTCGAAGTGCTTGTCTGCCGCCTAAGTTGTATAAAAGGTCACTATCATTCGGCAAAAGTAAATAGGAATTACTTTACGCTGTCTACCCAAGAACATGTTTTCATCGAAATTGTACAGTCAGCGACATGTTGCAAACCAGTCAGTTGTAAATAGGAAAATGTTTAGCTAGTTTTATTTTAGCTGACTGTAGTTTTTCTGTATTGGGATTTTTGTGACCCAAATTACGTGGCGAAAGAGTTTGTAGATAACATTTCTGAAAAGTTTAGGGCATAAAAAGAAAAGCTTGCAAAATTTCAGCTGAACTACTAAGCCTCGATTCTGCTTAAGCAAAACCGTACTCATACCACGGACATTGTAAAAAAAATCCATTGAATTTTAGTCTTTAAGTTAATATGGCTTTTTGTTGAGTGAATAAAAAAGTGTAACTCTTTATATAATTTTAGATTTTAGACACAGAACAGATAAAAGTACTGTACGACATAAGAATTGACAACTTAAACCTCTGCTTACCCTCAAAATAAACACAAAAAATTATTTAACTTGATGTAAAACATGACACTTAACATATTTACTTGCCTAACAAAATTTATTATCTTATGTACAACCGAAAATAAACGTTATTACCACCACGATAGGATACATTATTCGAACGAGGTGTCACTAAGCAACTATGTTGACCTAAAATATACCTTATCCTGAACAAAATAGGGTGTATTATCGAATGAGGACTGATCAATATGGCGGTGTATAATTCCCTAATCCTCATGTATCATTTATTAGCTTTATGATTGATAACTTATGATGTATTACTCTGTGACGATAAGGGAAGACATTGATGTATAAGGGATAGTTAAAATTATTAAGGTAAAGCCTCTATAGTATACATATGTCGCCACCAATTAGGTTAATCAGCCGTTCAATTAACTACCTAGGCTGTAAAGTAAACGGCGAAGTTCAATTAACGGTCTGAATTGTATTCAGCCGTTTAATTAAACCGCTAGGCAGATTTTATTTTTATTTTTATATAGGACACGTCAATTTGACTTCGCCTCGCCTGATGGTAAGCTGAAGGCAAAGTCTCTGAAAAGAGGGCCACCATTACAACACGTACCATGTTACAATGGTGGCACTCAGCTTGACGGCCTCATCAGATGCTTTTTCACGCCCCGCTTAAAGGACCCGGGACTATAGGAGGAAGGAAACACGTGAGCTGGCAAGGAATTCCAAGGACTTCAATCAATGACGTCTAATTACTTGCTTAGCTGGGCTGGCCACATCTGCCGAAGGCCTGATGGCCGTTGGAGCAAACGAGTCCTAGAGTGGAGACTGCGCGAAGGTAAACGGAAGGTGGGACACCCCCTAGCTAGGTGGACTGATGACCTGCGAAAGGTGGCTGGGACGGACTGGATGCGGAAGGCGGAGGATCGGCAAACGTGGCGCGTATTGGGAGAGGCCTATGTCCAGCAGTGGACTGCAGTAGGCTAATTGATTGATTACTTGCTTAGCCATTTAATCAAACTAGGCAAATCTCTTGTTTCTGCATGGTTATAAAAAAATAACTACGAAGGCTAAGCGGGAGCTCGGCTCCCGCATTAGCTTTCTAACCTAACCTATCTAAGTCGTATTGCGCTGCTTCACTACATAATATTATAAAACAAAGTCGCCATCGCTGTCTGTCCGTCCCTATGTATGCTTAAATCTTCAAAACTACGCAACGGATTTTGAAGCGGTTTTTTTTAATAGATAGAGCGATTCAAGAGGAAGGTTTATATGTGTAATACATGCATAATATTGTAGAGTAACACTGATAAATCGGATCAGAATACCACGCGGGCGGAAAATATGGCGGTACGAAGTTCGCTGGGTCAGCTAGTTTCTCAATAAACCTATTACTAACTTTCTGTCTTATTTCTGGGTGGTACCCCATCGTACGAATGGCCTAAGCATTAGCCAGCCAGTTTGTTAAATGATGTAACAAACGATACGGCTGAATATAATTCAGGCCGATAATTGATCGGCGCCGTTAAGAATCTAGGCAGTTAATTGAACGGTTGATTGAGCTAGTTGGCTGCAACATATACATAGATTCATAGATAGCCATGTAGACTAGAATTTGGGCCACCCCATCTCTTCTCATGCGGTGTCGTATAAGGTAACTAAGGGATAGGGCTGTTTAACATCAGACAGATATATACAGCCCAGTCTCAGCCTTAGATGCATGGCTCGAGTCAACAATAGTGCCCGGAATACGCTAATAGGCTCACCCCTAATACAATGATTGGTGAAATGTTGGTATTAATTCACCTCTGCCTAAGCCTCCGAGGATAAAGGCGTGATTATATGTATGTATGTATGTAACTATGATTTTTGGAATGAGCCTACTGCAGTTTGGCGGGCACTTCTTCCTCTTAGCGTTAATTCCCAGTCGCATCCGAAGCTTTCACCTCGGAGTCTGGGGCCGCTTTACCAGTCTTAACTACGGATTTGGCTAGACCTCGACATTTTCCGTGAAGCGATTGTCATCTGACCTCCACAACCCAATGTTAACATTAGGTGATATTGAAGATAACATTTGGCGGGCACTGAGTCATAGTTATGTTAACTGTCGGATGGAGAACAGCCCTATCGCTTAGTCGCTTTCTACGACACCCACGGGAAGAGATGGGGTGGCTCTATTCTAGCGGGCACTTTGTCTAGAACCTCACGCACACTCTAGAACCGAAAACTTAACATCCTACCAGTTAAGCTATGCTTACTTTGGGTCTAAATAGTGCTGTGTAGAATGTCTTAGAACAATTTATCATTTACTAGCTGTTGCCTGCGGTTCCGCCCGAGTGGATGTAGGTTATCGCGACCTTTGTGTTATTCTTATGTGTAAGCTATATTATTGTAAAGTTTAATTAAAATCCATTCAGTAGTTTTTACGTGAAAGAGTAAACAAACATCCTCACATACTTACAAACTTTCGCGTTTATAATATTACTAGCTGACCCGGCGAACTTCGTACCACCATATTTTCTGATCTCCTAATTTATCAGTGTTTCTCTACAATATTATGCATGTATTATACATTTAAACCTTCCTCTTGAATCACTCTATCTATTAAAAAAATCCGTTGCGTAGTTTTGAAGATTTAAGCATACATAGGGACGGACAGACAGCGACAGCGACTTTGTTTTATAATATGTAGTGAAGTAGGATTTTATTATCTCCTCGTCGAAGCACACATAATCTCTTTATCACAGGGTGGTCAATTCTAAAAGTCACAGAAATAGAATATTCTAATAAATGAATATTATATGAATATTCTAATATGTAATAGGTTCTAGTGAATGCAATAATATGAAATAGCGCATGCATATGCGGTAAAACTAATCAAGATGAACAGGTAATAAATAAATGGATGTTCAACTCAATCTTTACAAGTCATCTTTTGTTAGTTTACCAAGAACTGTGTACTAGGACCGTGGTTCAGTAAAAATAGGGATAATCCTACTATTATTATAAATCCTACTAATATTGTAAGCATGAAAATTTGTAAAGATATTTCGATGTTTGTTATTCAATCACGCTCTAACAGCTAAACGGATTTGGCTGTAGTTTGGTACAGAGGTAAATTATAGTCTGGAATATTACGTATTCTACTCTTTTATCCCAGGAATATGTTCGTTATCGCATTCCCGCAACTAGATAGTCAATTTGACTTCACCTTACCTGATGATAAGCATAAGGCAAAGTTTCAGGAAAGAGGGCCACCATTACAGACACGTACCTATCATGTTACAGTGGTGGCACTCAGTTTGACAGCTCATCAAATACTTTTTTTACACCTCGCTTTAAGGACCTGGGACTGTAGGAAGAATGAAATGTGTGAGCTGGTAAGGAATTTCAGGGTCTTACTGGTACAGCAAAGAAAAGAGTCACCGAACCACTTGGATCTTGATGAAATATTCTGCAGCGTATACGGGTGACATCTAAGCCTGCAGGGCTGTTGTCCTGTAAAGGAAGGGAGAGATTGGGACAAATTTGAGTAGCTCAACATAACATTCTCATGTAAGTGACTGGTCATGGTTTCGAGTCCCCCTGAGTCGTTTTCCTTTTTCCTATATTATTTTATTTAAATAGTTAGCATACTTATTGCTTTAAAATTTCATTCATATTTTTTTCTCCCCAAATTGTACAAGAGATTTTCGAATGTCTGTTTACATGTATGGTAGATTCCATGGACGAGACAGATTGACAGACTAAAGACGGTAAAACTACAGCTTGTCTTTTAATATCCCTATTTCTTACATAAAACATGGTCACACCAGTCGTCGCTTATAACGTCAGACTCGTAGGCAATATTTCGCGCGTGCGACATACGACAAACAGCAAAGCGATTGTTCGTGCGCATGTCGTCAAAGCGCATGCGTCATTTCATTACACTAAAGTTACATACATACGATTTATTACTCTATTTCTTAAGGTTTATGGTTTGTATTTCAAAGTTTTAACTGGCAAGGTGTTCGAAAACCGGAGAAATTGAATTTTGAACTGTCTTTTAAGATAGACAAGGTTACTTTTTGCGTGTCATAAAAAGTAATTTTGTGTGAAAAGAGCTATTGTTTCGTAAATTGAACTCTTGACGTATTACGTCTTTGGCGGGAGCCGCCATTTTGAGAAAAGTATTTGGTGTTTATTTATTTTTAACCGACTTCAAAAAAGGAGGAGGTTCTCAATTCGGATGTTTGTATTTTTTTTTTGTTTGTTCGCTCATAGCTCCGCCTGCGTAGACGGATTTGCAAAATTCTTTTTTTGTTCGAAAGTAGATTATTCCGAAATGGTCCCATTTAATTTTCGTAAAGATCTGATGATGGGTTTCCGAGATTAGATTAAGGAACTCTTCAACAAATACCAGGAAATCAGCCGCGATTTGCTGCAATCGCATATTATTGCAATGTCTCTGCCATTACACATCATAACATCACGCCTGAATCCTTTGAAAGGATATGCAGAAGTGTTCAGAATATTCAGCTATATTTCCGGTGTATATGCGTTGGTTTTAATTAAAAATTATAAGAAGGCTTTTTGTTCAATAGTCAGTTTCTTTGTGTGAAAGTTATTTTCACCGTTTTATGATGACGGGGTGAATGAGTTTCTTTTTTTTTTTCATACCACTTAGTTGGCAGACAAGCACACGGCCCACCTGATGGGAAGCGGTCACCGTGGCCTATGGACGCATGCAACACCAGGGGCGTCACACTCGCGCTGCCGACCCTGAAGAAACCTTCTAATGCCCTTCTTGAAGAACCCCATATTGTAGTCGCTTGGGAAAACCACCACAGGGAGTTCATTCCACAGCCTGAGTGTGCGTGGGATGAAATGCCTTTCAAACCGCACAGTGCGTACCGTTTCCGGACGCAATGTGTGAGGATGAATTCCCTGCCTGTGGCGAGAGGTGCGATGATAGAATGTAGCTGTTGGCATCATGTCAAACAGTTCTTCTGAGCACAAACCATTGTATAGACGGTAAAACACACACAGTGAGGCAAAGTCTCTTCTGAGGCTGAGAGGTTCCACATCGCCTGCGAGTATGGGATTGCCGACGAGCCTCAACGCCCGTCTTTGTACCGAGTCAAAGGGGTCAAGCTGGCATGCAGGTGCCCCAGCAAAAAGGTGACAGCAGTACTCCATGTGGGGCCGAACCTGCGCCTTATAAAGGATGAGTCGTTGCCCCGCAGTGAAGTACTGCTTCGCCCTGTTGAGCACCCCAAGCTTCTTTGATGCCAGCTTCACCTTGTCTTCTAAATGACTACGGTATTGGACGTCGCTGGAGATATCGATACCAAGAATCGCGATACTCGAGGAAATGGTAAGCGGTGTGCCCAGGAATTGCGGTGCTACAATGAATGGAGTTTTCTTAGCGGTGAATACACATACTTGTGTCTTAGAGGGGTTGAATTGGCCTAAATTTAGTCTGCCCCAATCGGATACTCTAGATAACGTAGTCTCGATTTCAGACACAAGTTGTTCGCGACTTTCCTCTACTTCGGGCTGAGGGATATTTGCACGGCCCGAGTAACAAGCGTCTCCAGTACTGTCGTCCGCATAGCAATGAATGGAGTCATCCGACAGCATGTCATTGATATGCAGCAGAAACAGGGTTGGAGACAACACGGAGCCTTGTGGGACACCAGCGTTTATGTCCATGCGATCCGAGCAGCTGCTGTCAACGACGGCTTGGATACTTCTGTTGGACAAAAAGCAGGCAATCCATACGCATAATCCCTCGGGGAGTCCATAAGATGGTAGTTTTGCAAGAAGACCTCTGTGCCAGACCCGATCAAAGGCCTTTGCTATATCGAGGCTAACCGCCAGTGCCTCACCTCGAGTCTCGATGGCTTGCGCCCAACGGTTTGTGAGATACACAAGAAGGTCACCGGTTGAGCGACGGTGGCGAAAGCCGTACTGTCGGTCGCTCAGAAGATCGTTACCTTCAAGGTATCCCAGGAGCTGTGTATTAATGACACGCTCCATCACCTTCGAGAGGAGGGAGGTGATAGCAATAGGCCTGTAATTGGACGGATCTGTCCTATCGCCTTTTTTGGGCACAGGATGCACGTATGCGGTCTTCCATGAAGCTGGAACTCGTCCCGCAGAGAGTGAAAGCGCAAAAAGTCGTGTAAGTACAGGGCACAACTCGGGAGCACAGCGCTTAAGCACTAACGCCGGTATGCCATCCGGCCCACTCGACTTTCGAACATCTAGGGAATTAAGTACCCGCCGAACCATCCGTTGCGTGATTTTTACTTCATGCATTGAGGTTCCGCACCAGGGGATAATAGGTGGATCGGCATTCCCATCGTTCATAGTCGAGTTTGACGCAAAGAGATTACCTAAAAGATCGGCTTTCTCCTTGGCGCCATGGGCCAGACTACCGTCGGGTTTCAGCAGCGGCGGAAGGCAGGACCGGCAGAAGTTTCCCTCGGCAGCTTTGGCGAGCGACTACCAGATGGGTACCGCGCAAGCCGCTCACCAATTCTGCCGATGAATTCTAACTTAGCCCTGGCGGTTGCCTTCTTACTAGACCTCGAGGCGGCATTCAATTTCCGTTTCACTTCAGAGATGTTCGGGTCCTTGCTGGCAAGGGCCGTGGTCCATGCCTTATAAGCAGATTGTTTGCGAGTTCTCGCTCCTCTGCAGGACTTATTAAACCACGGCCGCTTACTCGCTCCTGTCGCGACCCAACGGTTGGGGATATAGCATTCCATGCCCGCTAGGATCGCGTCAGCGACTGCTGTTGCACAGGAGCTTGAATCTTCTGAAGTGAAGCAAAGCTGCCTCCACGGATACGACGCGAAGAATTCTCGCAGTCCGTCCCAGTCTGCCGACTTGTAGTGCCAAACATGCCGCCACTGGGGTGGCCGCGGTGGTTCAGGCCGCGCGAGAGTCACTTGCGCCCGGATGAGGCTGTGGTCCGAAGTACCGAGAGGTGCTTCCACAGTTATGGAGTATTCATCCGGACGCGTAGTCAGCAGAAGGTCCAGTATAGAGCTTCTGTGGGTCTCAATATCTGGCGTTCTAGTAACAGAATGCAACAGTTGAGAGAACCCATAAGTCAGGGCGAAGTCATGAGCAGCTCTTCCCGCAAAATTAGTCACGGGAGACCCCAGCCACTCCACGTGGTGAGCGTTGAAGTCCCCCAAGAATACCAAGTCCGCGGAGGGATACTGCTCAATTACCCTGTCAGCCGACCGTTGCAGGTGCTCATATAGTTGAGTCGTGCCCCAGTCACCGCTATGAGACCTGTAGAGGCACGCATAGATACGGGTGTGGCCACCGTGATCTATACGCACCCATAGAGTGGACAGGTCTCCGTCTTCAAGGCCGTTAAGACGGCGGCAGCAAATGTCATCCCGGACGTACAAGCATACCCCGGCTTTACTCAGAAATTTGTGCTCGAGTTTGTAGCCGGGGTACATTAGGTAGGCTGTATCGGCCGGGCATGAAATCTGCGTCTCCGTTAAGAAGAACAGGGTCGGTTGTGTTGTTTCGAGGTGGTGGTGGACCTCGTTCAGGTTGGAGTGTAGGCCCCTGATGTTGCAAAAGTCCACTTTAATCGTGGACGTCGGCGCCGCTGTGTAAACCTTTTTCCTGTTCTTTTTTCTGGCCATATTTATAGAAGGGGGAGGGGGGGGGAAGGTAAAGAGAGTTTTTGTGCCGTCAGCGTAAAAGACAAAGCAAGGCTCCATGCCACCACTGACGAGTTAAGGTTTTGTGACTGGCTGGCGCGGCGGGCGGAAGGGCCCCCGTCCCCTCCCAGATACTGTAGCCGGGTCCACCCCGGTCTCCTCCTCCGGCACGACTACAGCACCGGGAACTTTACACAGGCTGCTGGATCAGCCTCCTGGGGCGGAGATTAAGTATTCCCCAGGTTCGGGAACCGTACAGCCTGCGGGCGGCCAGCGGATAACCGTTTCACCGGGTCTCCCTGACCGCCGCGCCAACATTTCACGCCCGTACCAGTCAGCGGTGTTAACCCAAGCCTTTGGTCTTCCCGCTGACAGCACAAGACCCCTCCAGTGAGCTCTGGCGACCCTACTCACCACGAAAAACACAACTCAAGGTTGCTAAACCGCGATCTTCTGTAGGGCGGAGGTACTACCCCAGTCGGACTGCTCGATTTGAGACGGGAGATACCGTCGTGTCCTACCTCCTCCAGAGTGAAATAAATTGTGTCATTTCACTGCGAAGTTCAGCCTTTACTTTGAGGGCATGCTATGTGAATGAAGGTGGTATACTTCGGAACACGTATCTTGGACTGAAATCGACAAACGAGCCTGGCACCTGCGGGTTGTTTTGTAATAATCTATGCTTGGTGAATTTGAGCTCGTCCGTCGCAGTAGCACCCCTCACCCATGAAAGACTGACAGTAACTCGTCTTTCATGGGTTTTGAGGATAGCATTATTACAAAACAACCCGCAGATGCCAAGGCTCGTACTGTGCTATACTTACTATAGGGCATATTTTGTGCACATTTTAGGTCCGAGATACATGATAGGACCTATATACCTTCCTACTAATATTTTATAGCTGAAGAGTTTGGTTGAACGGGCTAATCTCAGAAACTACTGGTTCGAATTGATAAATTACTTTTGTGTTGACTAGCCCGTTTATCAAGGAAGGTTATAAGCTAAATATCGTCACGCTACTACTCAAGGGAGCGGAGTAGTAACCATAAATGTAATAATAGTAATGCCCCGTTTAAGATCCACAATGTCTAACTACAATTACACCGAACTGAGTCCTATCATAGTTTGCCATCTTAGTTGTACAAAAAGAAAGTCAAACCTAATTACTTTAAAAGGATAAGAGCAATAAAAAAAACGGTCCATCAACAATTGTGTAAGTAGATTTTGTCTCTGGTCCCCGTTCCGATTCTTTCTAAAACGGAACTCTATGGTCCATAAAGTAATAAAATTGTTTATTGCCATTCTGTTTGTTAATGGTTAGAACCCTTTTGCGAAAAAGGGTTTCTTGTGAACCTCTAATGGAGATATAGAAATTTACATTTAACAATGTTATTTTAAAGAAAGATGAAATACTTTCATATTTAGAGACTTTTAGTATTTTTTGTTATAACGTCATCCTTCACGTCTCTTCCTGTAAGTACTGTTTTGTTTCCTGGTGGAGTGGCCTGACATATATTCACGTCTGTAAGCCCCGAAGGGGTAGGCAGAGGTGTATTAACACCCACTTTTCGCCAAATGTGATTTTAGTCCCACGTAATTTGCAATAGCAATGTATTTCCTAAGACGTGGAAAGAGGCTCAAATAATCCCTATTCCTAAAAAGAAAAATCCTTCCTCTTTTTCCGATTATCGCCCTATTTCTATCTTGCCTTTTCTTTCTAAAGTTCTCGAACGACTCATCCATACTCAACTTTCTAATTTCCTGTCTAAAAACGCACTATTGAATCCTCTCCAGTCCGGTTTTCGTCCTGGTCACAGTACTACTACTACTTTGGTTCATATTACGGAAGATATCAGATCAGGTATGAAAAGCGGTCAGCTGACACTGACAGTACTAACCCTGTTGGACTTCAGCAACACATTTAATACCGTAGATTTCGACGTGTTAATTGGCATATTGAGCACTCTTAACATATCTCCAACGGTTATTGACTGGTTTCGTAGTTACCTGTTTGGTCGCCGGCAGCGTGTTTGTGTCAAAGAGTCTATATCCTCTTGGTGTACAACAACTGCTGTTGTACCACAGGGCGGTGTTTTATCTCCCCTACTCTTCGCAGTTTTTATAAACTCAATCACCAACGAACTATCTTCTTCCTACCACCTGTATGCGGATGATCTACAAATATATTCTCGGGCTCCGCTAGACAAACTGGCGGAAGCTATCAACACTGTAAATACTGATTTAATATCGATATGCAGCTGGAGTGCCTCCTACGGTCTTAAAGTAAATCCATGCAAGACACAAGTCATTATTGTCGGTAGTTCCAGGTTGATTGACAGAATAGATTGGTCAACGCTACCCCAAGTGACCTGCAACGGAACAACAGTCCCTTACAGTGACAAAGTAAAAAATCTAGGCATTGTAATTGATAGTCGCTTATCCTGGGGGCCGCAACTCCTAGAACTAAGGCGTAAAATGTTTGCCGCGGCGGGGTCCCTGCGTAGGCTTCAAAATTTTCTACCTACTGCCACTAAGATTGCGCTTGCCCAATCTCTCATTTTTCCCATTCTTGATTATGCTGACGCCAGCTATCTAGATCTCACCGAAGACCAACTTAACAAGCTTGAGAGACTCCAAAATCTATGTATACGATTCGTATTTGGATTACGCAAATACGATCATGTTTCAGAATTTCGAAGAAAGCTCAAGTGGTTACCTATACGCCATCGCCGGAATGCTCATATTCTCTCCCTCTTGTACAATATCTTATTTAACCCATTAACTCCTTCTTACCTTAAACAGCGATTTGAATTCTTGCACGACACTCACTCGAAGGTTTTGAGATCATCAGAGAATCAGAGACTGAAAATACTGAGTCATTCCACCATCTTTGCCGATAAATCCTTTTCGGTTCAAGCGGCTCGGTTGTGGAATACTCTTCCAGTGACTGTCAGGCGTGCCCAGTCCTTGGCTGTGTTCAAAAGACTAGTCAAGGACCACTACCTGTCTCTCTGACGATTATGGAACAACAAGGTTGTAGTATATGTAAGTGTGTGTATTAACATAGGTCCTACCTACCTATTATAGTTTTTTCTGGGATATTTATTTATACTTGATATATATGTATGTATTTTATATAATAATATTTGCCTATACTTAGGTAGCTATTATGTTTTTGTTCGTTTTTTATTTTATTTTTCTCTCTATTATTTTCTTTTCTTTATAATATTTACTCAATGTAGGTACATCAAACTGCCCTGAAACTTTTCCTTTTTTCTGTCTCCATCCTATGGTTGCCTGTAAGAGATTGCCGCAGTGTGATAAGGCCGCCATTTGTATGTGCCACATGTTTACCTATTTTTCTATTTGTAATGTGATATTTTTGGTGTACAATAAAGACGTATATTATTATTATTATCTCTTTATACATTTTTTAAAACCTATAAATTACATTTTTAAATACATTATTCTCTAAAATAAAAAGCATATATTTAAAAATATAAAAAATAGAGCCCACCGGCATCGGGTACAGGGACCAAGCTGCCGGTGGTTAGGGCTCCAGGGAGAGGAACCTCCTCACAATACGTGCCGTGTCGAGGAGTACCGCCTTCTGCATCAGGCCCTTGATCCAACTATCTAACGCGAGCCTCTTAAGATGTTGGTCGAGGCTCTTGGCAATCAACCCGTGAGCCGATACGACTATCGGAACAACAATCGCCGAATCCACAGCCCACATGTCGACAACCTCGCGAGCCAAATCCAGATATTTTATTTGTTTATCTTTTTCGGCTTTCACGAGATTCTCGTCATGCGGGATGGTGATATCGACAATTATTGCGCGGCGCTCTAATCGATCTATCACCACAATATCAGGCTTATTGGCTAAAATAGTCCTGTCAGTGATGATAGATCGATCCCAGTATAATGTGACGCGACCATCGTCAAGAACTGGGTCGGGCACATACCTGTAATACGGCACTTCTGAATCTACAAGTTTGTATTTAAGAGCAAGTTGCTGATGGATAATCCTGGCTACTAGGTTGTGTCTATGCAAATACTCACCGTTGGCTAGACGAGAACAACCAGAAATTATATGCCTGAGGGATTCTCCGGGACGGTGACATGCCCGACAGATGTCAACCGTACCATCCTTCAGGATATATCTCCGATAGTTGTTCGTCATTACAACTTCATCAGTAATTGCACAGACAAAACCTTCGGTTTCTCCGAAGAGATCACCGAAACGTAACCAGGAAACAGATGCTTTTAAATCTACATCGGGCCCATATAAGGCCCGATAAAATCGTCCATGCAGCTCTTTGCTCCTCCATACCTCCTTGCGATCATCAATGCTGAGTATTGCAGGTTTGCGCCAGTTCTCTTTCGCAAGAGCGAGCGGGGTAAGACCGTTGTCCACTGCCACTACATCCCGATGCACATCCACATCCACCTTGAGAAAATATTCTCTAAGGTTGTATATCTCGCGGTTGTGTAAATTCTTAACATTTAGAAAACCACGACCTCCACACTTCCGCGGGATATACAACCTCATTACTGAGGAACGTGGATGGTGCATTCGATATGCAGTAAGCAGTGTACGAACTCTTCTATCCAGGGCTTCCAACTCAGTTTGAGTCCATCTGAGTATGCCAAAGGAGTAAGTTAGGACTGGTATGACCCAATCGTTATAGGCACGCACCTTGTTACCGCCCGATAAAAGACTGTTCAGTACTTTTTTCAGGCGGCAGAAAAAGCGCTCCCGTAACGATTGTTTCATACCCGCCTCATTAATACCTAAAGCCTGTGACATACCCAGATACTTGTAGGTATCGTTTGCAGAAAGGGATCTAAGTTTTGTGGAATCTGAGAGTTCTATCCCTTCAGATTCCACAATCCCACCTCGTTTCACCTGGATGACCGCACACTTATCCACCCCAAACTCCATCCTGATGGAATTACTAAAAGTTTCCGTTACTTTTAATAATTCCATCAGTCGGAGGCTATTGGGGGCATACAATTTGAGGTCATCCATGTAAAGGAGGTGGGATATAACCTGACCACCTCTCCGCAAACAATAGCCTAGCCCTGAATCCTCCAATAAAGTACTTAGAGGATTCAGAGCCAAACAGAACCACAAGGGACTCAAACTGTCGCCCTGGAATATACCCCGCTCAATCTTTATAAGCTCGCCGTCATCCCGAATATGTCGACACCCTGGATAGCGAAGAGCCGTTCTCCATTGCCCCATACATGCCTTCAAGAAGGTGCAAAGAGTTGTATCAACTTTATACAACTCAAGCACCTTCAAGAGCCATGTATGTGGCACAGAGTCATAAGCCTTCTTATAGTCTATCCAGCATGTCGCCATATCTTTTCGATTACGGCGAACCTGCTGATTGACGGCCATGTCAATAATAAGGTGCTCTTTAGTACCACGAGCCCCACTTCTACATCCATTCTGAGAGTAGGATAGAATAGAATTTCCAGTGATGTGATTAGCAATTTTGACTCTCAGAACGGATGTAAGAAGTTTATAAACTGTAGGTAGACATGTGATCGGCCTATAGTTCTTGGGGTCCGTGGCACTACCAGACTTATAGAGCAGATGGGTGACACCGGTAGTCATAAAATTTGGAAGCGATCCTGATTCTAAAGCTGATTGAAATTGAGACGCCAAACGAACGTGTGAGCTTCGGAGCCATTTTAACCAGAAGTTGTGTAGTCCGTCCGGTCCCGCAGCTTTCCAGTTCGGCAGCGAACGGACCACACAAGCAATGTCATCTTCTGATTATTATTATTATTATTATTATTAATTGAAGGCGATCTTATTGCCTTCAAGACTACAATATGGGGTTCTTCAAGAAGAGTATTAGAAGGTTTCTGCAGGGTTGGCAGCGCGAGTGTGACGCCCCTGGTGTTGCACACATTCATAGGCCATGGTAATCACTTTCGCCGTGGCCATGTAAGTACTTGTCTGCAACTATAAAAAAGTGAACATTTATTTTGGTTTTGATCTGTATATTTTTTTTCTATACTACTTAAGTCGCAGACAAGCACACAGCTCTCCTGATGGTATGTTTACTGTCGGATGGAATAAAATGACAAATGTATAAGATTTGACGTTTTTGACATTCGTTGACGCCTGTCATATACGCCATACATTTGGTATTCTATTCCATCATACGCCGAGCAATGAATTGCCACTTTTCTAGAGGGGCAGAACCCCTTAGCCACCTTTTACGACACTCATGGAAAGATATGCAGTGGTTCTATTCTACTCCACCGGGAACCAATACAGCTGATCCTCAAATATGTGCTCAAATATGTGCTCAAATATTTGTCCTATGTATCGTTATCGATAACATCGCTGGTTGTACTAAATATTTATTATTTATGTTTGTTCATTAATGTCAATAGCGTATGATAAACAATGTCGTGTTTATCGGCGGGTAGACAGCTGTTGTCAATTGGGTAGTACTGTATCCCACTAATATGATAAACTAGCTGTTGCCCGCGGCTTCGCCCGCGTGGATGTCGGTTATCGCTTAGTGTTTACATAGCCTGCATCTCAAAATCCTTTCTTAGGGGATGCCTACGTCATAGTAGCTTTATGCATGCAAAGTCTCAGCCCGATCGGTTCAAAATTGACAAAGTTTCATACAAACTTTCATCCCCTATTTTATCCCTTTGGGGGTAGAATTAATCAAAACCCTTTATTAGAGAATGCCTACGTCATAGTAGCTTTATGTATGCAAAGTCTCAGCCCGATCGGTCTAAAATTGACAAAGTTTCATACAAACTTTCATCCCCTATTTTATCCCTTTGGGGGTAGAGTTAATCAAAATCCTTTCTTAGCGGATGCCTACGTCATAACATCTACCTGCATGCCAAATCTCAACCCGATCCGTCCAGTGGTTTGGGCTGTGCGTTGATAGATCACTATGTCAGTCAGTCACCTTTGAGTTATATATATATTTAGATGTGATTGTTTATGCTGTATTGATTCCCCGTTGAGTAGAATAGGGTCACCCCATCTCTTCCTGTGGGTGTCGTAGAAGGCGACTAAGGGTTAGGGCTGTTTTCCATCCGACAGTAAATATACAGCCCATGAATTAGTGCCCGCTTAACGGCAATAGGCTCGCCCCCTATTACGTGGGACCGAAAATTTTAATTGGTGAAATGTGGGTGATAATACACTTCTGCTTACACCTTCGGAGATTTGCAGACGTGAGATTTTTTTTTATTTTTATTTTTTTTTCCTAATAACTACCATTACAGGAGACCCTAATGCGGCAGTT
Organism: Eilema depressum; assembly: GCA_914767945.1. NCBI lineage: Eukaryota > Metazoa > Arthropoda > Insecta > Lepidoptera > Erebidae > Eilema > Eilema depressum. The sequence goes on from OU612040.1 coordinate 7,816,189, forward strand.
AGTATATGTCTATTATATATCGTCGCAGTCGTAGAACAAAGACGGATGTGACTTTTGCTAACTTTACAGGAGAACACTTTAAAGTTTTTCATCTATAGATGTTGTCATATTTTGAAAACTACTTATTGAATCTTTCTAAAATTTTGATATGTTGCTATGAATTAAATACTTTATAACATGACATACGCAACATATTTTAAATATTGCGTTAATTAGTAAAAAAGTCACATGCGTCGTTGTTCTGTGGACACTAAGGTGACGAATAATCTGATACGTCGTTATTTTACGGACTATCTTTGTTTAAAAAGTGGCGCACAGTACATACCGTCACTTTTTAAGGGAATCCTTTCAAAATTTTGTGACGGATTTGGACTAAGAAATGAAAAAGAAGCTAACTTTGAAATGTTTTACTTACGAAATTATTAGTACAAAATTACTAAAAAAAATGCATCAAAACTGCAATAATTACTGCTAATTCTACTTAATAAGAAGGCAACCTACAGACGAAGATCAATCACTTTAAAACAGTAATTAATTCTTCAAACCTTTAATTTCAAATTAATAAACTTAACTCTCATAATTGCAATAAATTTATTTGAATTTGAATAAGAAAAGAACTTTATAAAAAAACAATCAGATCTTGACTAAAATCTGTTTTTGGCATTTTTAATCAATAAACCTAGATAACATAAGCATAACCAGGTAGCAGAAACCCAAACTATTAATCAATAATAATTATACTTAATCATAATAATTAAAAGTCTCAAGATAAAGACAGAAAATAAAAAAGTAAATAGGGTAAACAATGAATTACTTATATACTTGTAAAAGTATTTATTTGGTATTATTAATACGATTTTTTTATTCCACTTGGGTGGCAGACACGGCCCACCTAATGGCAAGTGGTTACCGTGACCTATGGACGTATGCAACACCAGAGGCGTCACACTCATGCTGCCGACCTCGAAGAAACCTTCTAAGAACCCCATATTGTCTACGCTTGGGAAAACCACCGCGGGGAGTTCATTCCACAGCTTGAGTGTGCGAGGAATGAAGTTCCTTTCATACCGCACAGTGCGCTCTGTTTCCGGACGCAATGTGTGAGGATGAATTCTCTGCCTGTGGCGAGAAGTGCCATGATAGAATGTAGCTGTGGGCATCATGTCAAACAGTTCATCTGAGCACAAACCATTTTAGGTATAGGCGGTAGAACACACACAGTGAGGCAAAGTCTCTTCTGAGAGTGAGAGGTTCCACATTACCTGTGAGTATGGGATTGCCGACGAGCCTTAACGCCCATCTTTGCACCGAGTCGAAAGGGTCAAGCTCACGCAGGCGCTCCGGCAAAAAGGTGACAGCAGTACTTCATGTGGTACCGAATAAAGGAGGAGTTGTTGCCCCGCACTGAAGTACTGCTTCGCCCTGTTGAGCACCCCAAGTTTCTTTGATGCCAGCTTGACCTTGTCTTCTAAATGACTACGGTGTTGGACGTCGCTGGAGATACCGACACCAAGGATCCCGATACTCGAGGAAATTGTAAGCGGTGTGCCCAGAAATTGCGGCGCTACAATGAATGGAGTTTTCTTAGCGGTGAATACACATACTTGTGTCTTAGTAAGTAGGGTTGAATTGGACTAAGTTTAGTCGTCCCAAATCGGATATTCCAGAGAGAGTAGTCTCGATTTGGGAAACAAGTTGTTCGCAACTTTCCTCCACTTCTGACTTAGGGATATTTGCACGGCCCGTGTAATACGTATCCCCGGTGCTGTCATCCACATAGCAATGAACGGAGTCATCAGACAGCATGTCATTGATATGCAGCAGAAACAGGTCGGGGACAACAAGGAACCTTGTGAAACACTAGCATTTATGTTCATGCGGTCCGAGTAGCTGCCATCGACGACGACTTGGATACTTCTGTTAGATAAAAAGCTGGCAATCCATTCGCATAGTCCCTCGTGGAGTCCATAGCGTGGCAACTTCACAAGAAGAATTCTGTGCCAGACGTCATCGAGGGCCTTCGCTACATCTAGGCTGACCGCTAGTGCCTCACCCCGACTCTCGATGGCTTGCGCTCTGCGGTCAGTGAGATACACCAGGAGGTCACCGGTAGAGCGACTGTGACGAAAATCGTACTGTCGGTCGCTCAGGAGATCGTTTCCCTCAAGGTATCTCAGGAGCTGTGTATTAATCACACGCTCCATCACAGAATCTGTACCAATAGTGTTCACTGATAGACATTCCAACTCATCTGGTTAATGTTGGGAGCAAAATGGATCATTACAAATTAGCATGTCTGTTGATTGGCTGAACGATGTTCGTCGCACACCAGTACCATACTGCTGTGCGACGAACATCGTTCAGGTGAAAAAAAAAACCTTAATTAAAATAAAACTATAGAATAAGGTTTCTAGGAACAATTATATCATTGTATAATCTAAGGTAATGTAAGTATTTTGGCAAATTAATATAACATTTTTGAAATATGAAATAGAATAAAGACGTATATTATAATCTATACGACGAACAACGTCGGTTCAGTATATTCGTCCTCCGCTTATCCCTAGAAAAATGACGGTTTATAGCATACGCCTACACTATAGGTACGTAAAACATCGACGTATTTTATTATGCGTCACTGAAAAAAATCATAATAAAAACAAACAATTTTAATCATGGATGAACTGAATGATGTTATTTTAAAAGATAAAAGGTAAAAACAAAGATATAAAAAAATATATTTTAGTATCCCAAGGACAACGACGGATTTGACAAACCGCTGTTCTAAGACGTCAAAATTTATATTTACTTAAAATAAACAAAAAATTATGTAATTTATAGTACATTGTGACAAAACTTATCCGAGGACGACTGTTCCTCCTGACGTGACCTTATCCTAGAACATCGACGGTAATGCCAATGCGACGGGAGCGGAAAGGGCGCGGGGGGCAGGGGACAGCGACAGACAACGGTGCAAGTATCAATCCGTCATTGTTTTACGTTAATTAATCAAAACCGTCAGTATTCAACTCTGTATTTGGTTCATTTGTAATGAAATTTGATAAAATGTTTTATTATTTTTATAAAGTACCATATTTTAAGTTAATTAGAGCAAAAAAAAAAAATTTCCAAAAAGTCAAATCCGTCGTTGTTCTACGACTGCGACGATATATATATATAGTTAGTATATGTTAGTATAGAATGTATGTGTCTAGGTAGCCCGAAATTCACTTTATGTTTTTGAATAGTATGTCGCTTTTTCCGGTAGCGACTGCCATATAACCTCCCAACCAGGAGAGGAAATGTTGCACCAAAGCTCAGTCCGTTGTTTACTAGGTGCACAAACTTGCTGGAGTGGTTTACTTGATTTAAACAGGAATAAAACTAAAAATTACGCTCTAAAAAGTATTATCATTTCTTTGGGTCTCCACAACAACTACCACTACCACATACTCCACAACAGGAGTCGATGTACCAGGATAACGTAAAAAAAAATATATATATAAAAATAATTCGAATTGAAAACCTAATCCTTGTTGAGAAGTCGGTTATAGGTCCAATATCAATGAAATTAATATAGGACTATCTCAAAAGTATGCCAAAGCGAATACAAAAAGAATTTTTAAAAATCAATGCCTAAACACCGGAAATATAGCTGAATATTCTGAACACTTCTGCGTACCCCTTCAAAGGACTCAGGCGTGATGTTATGATGTGTAATGGCAGAAACATTGCAATAATATGCCATTGCAGCAATCGCGGCTGATTTCCTGGTACTTTTTGAAGAGTTCCTTGGCCTAATCTCGGAAACCCATCATCAGATCTTTACGAAATTTAAATGGGACCATTTCGGATAATCTACTTACGAACAGAAAAATAATTTTCAAAATTCGTCTAGAATTGGCTTCACAATCGCGTAACAAAGATACAAAAAAAAATAGGGTACGAATTGAGAATTTAATTTTGTATTTTTAATGGTGTACAAAAAGTGTAAAATAAATAAATAAATAAATAAACCTCCTTTTTTGAAGTCAGTTAAAAAGACACATTCAAGATTGTTTGCGTTTAGTTAAGTACTTAACGAAATGTTGGTTATTGGTCTCTGTATACCCCGTTTAGAAATAAAAACCCTTTCAAACCACAATTGCAACATAAATACAGTTAAAAAAATAGAGTTAGTAACTTAGTCTGCAATAAAAAATAACTGACAATACACCATACTTTTTAAATGAGTAATATTTACAAAATAATCCTTTCTGCCCATGTCCTAACAATAGAGTCGTAATGTTACATCATAAAGTGCCGTTTTGTGGAAGAAAGTTTTGTAGATAGCGCACAAAGGCTGATAAACATTTCTATGAAATTAATGTTATACTAAAAATCCTTTGAAATTTATGATAGAAAGAGTTCTGTTTTTGTCGGTTTGTGTCATTTTTATTATAGTACTGGGTGGCGCAAAAGTACTGGCACTAAAGAAAATACCTTTATTTTTTTTATATGACATTTTCTGTCATTCTGTTGTTGAAAATTGTGTAGTGAACAAATGTAAAATACACTGAAAATAAACATGGACCGTTTTACTCCCCCAAGAACGTGGAATAATTGTGTCAATGTTCTTACGGAATAATTCATCAGTGATAAGAACACAACGTGAATTTCGTCGACGATTTCCCCACCGTCCGGCACCGATTGGTCGCACAATTCGACGCTTTGCCACACGCCTTGAAGCAACTGGCTCAACATTGGATAGACCTAAGTCTGGGAGACCAAGAACAGGCCGTTCAGCTGAAAATATCGATGCTGTGCGCGAAGATGTGGAAGAGTGTCCAGAAACATCAACGAGGCGACGTGCCACGCAATTGGGCATTTCCAGACGGACCCTGCAGCGTATTTTGGTGAAAGACTTAAAGATGTTCCCGTATAAAACTCAAATGACTCATCAGCTGCTGCCTGCTGACCACCGAGCTCGTCTAGATTACTGCCAGCGCGTCATAAACCTCAACCTTGAAGAGGATGATTTTCCTTCAAAATTGGTTATGAGTGACGAAGCGCATTTCCATCTCTCAGGGCATGTCAATAAGCAGAATACTCGGTTCTGGGGCACTGATAATCCGCGCATTATTCAAGAAACACCTCTACACCCACTAAAAGTTACTGTATGGTGTGGCATCTGTGTTGACAGAGTGATCGGACCCTTTTTTTCGAAGACGCTGGAGGCAATGCGATAACTGTCACTGGAGAACGCTACAGAACCATGTTACGTGAGTTTTTGATACCCAGTTTGGACGAATTGGGGCTGGAGCACATCTGGTTTCAACAAGACGGCGCTACGGCACACACAGCGCGCGACACTATGGACTTAGTGAGGGACGCTTTTCCAGGCCGAGTTATCTCTCGTTTTGGCGATTTGCCTTGGCCTGCAAGATCACCCGATCTGACCAGTCCAGACTTCTTTCTTTGGGGTTTTTTGAAATCTCGGGTGTATGTGAACAAGCCACAGACTCTCGCAGCTCTAAAAGAAAACATTCGTCAAGAAATAACGAACATATCGCAGGAAGTGTTACGGCAAGTTATGCAAAATGTCATAAATAGGGCTCAAATGTGTATCAACTCTGGAGGTCACCATTTAAAAGACATCATCTTTAAATCCTAATGGTACGAAATTTAATGGTACAAATATACATTTAAAAAAACCTAAATCTAGTTTTCTAATTTAGAAAAAATGTTATAGCCGAACCAAATAGGGTCTTTACTTTTGCGCCACCCAGTATAATACGGAATCCGTTTTGTTCATTGCGTGAATATTTAGAGAAATAACTGGTACTTTCTTGATCGTACCTGGTACAGAGGCCATTGTTCAGTCCCCACTAGACAAGCAGCAATTCGTTATCCGGCGCATTGCAGAATAGAGTGATGAACGTATGGGATTTGACGTATAATATGACACGTATATTGACGTGTATGACATATGTAAGTTGACGACTGTCATATACGTCAGATCCCATACATACATCATTGCCAAAGAATTGTCACTTGTGCAAAGGCTAGCTAGCCATTGCGATCCAGCGACAAGGGTTTTGCTTGAGCAGAATTGAGGAACCCTGGACTGTAGGAAGTGGGAAACACGTTTACCTACTGGTAAGTGGCAAGGAATTCCAGGACTTAGTCGTGCGGCAAAAGAAGAAGTCGCCGAACTTCTCCTTTTGCCGCCGAAATATATATATATACTAGCTGTTGCCCGCGGCTCTACCCGCCTGGATATCGATCTTCCGTCTTCCACATCCACTACCCAGCCACCTTTTACAGGTAGTCAGTCCATCTGGTCAAAATAAATAAACATTATTTACTTAATTTTATCACAATGATGTGTTTAAGTAGCATAACTGAGTAAACAGCTCATTTCAAGTCTTATTTGTCGTTTAAATATTCATGAATCTTATAATAACCAAGAATGTTATTATTATAGGTATTATAAGGCATTGGTTTTGCCATGTGGTTGAAAACCCAAGCGTGACTGATGGGTATTCCCCTCAATTTAATTTGAATAATATTGATGAGGAACTGGCCAGTGCCCGACAAAGCGCCGCGATGCTTTTGATTTTGATATTAAGATTTTCTGTCAAGATACCAAATTGAAATATATACATATTTATGACGCCTTTATCCCCGAAGGGGTACGCAGAGGTGTATTAACACCCACATTTCATCAACTATGATTTTTGGTCCCACGTAATAGGGGACGAGTCTATTGCCGTCTAGCGGGAACTTTGTCATGAGCTGTATGTTTACTGTCGGATGGAGAACAGCCTTATCCCTTAGGCGCCTTTAACGATACCCACATGACAGGAAAATATAGGGTGGAATGAAATTTTGAACCATTTATTATGATAACTAGCTGACCCGGCGAACTTCGTACCGCCATATTTTCTAATCCCGTTCCCGCTGCATATTTCTAAATTTATTAGTGTTTCTCTACAATATTATGCATGTATTATACATATAAACCTTCCTCTTGAATCACTCTATCTATTTAAAAAAACCGCTTCAAAATCCTTTGCGTAGTTTTGAAGATTTAAGCATACATAGGGACGGACAGACAGCGACAGCTACTTTGTTTTATAATATGTAATGATGATGATGATAACAATTCAAATTGATTTAGAAACCGTCGCCCCAAAGACGGTTGTATAGAGGAATTTGAAAATGAAATGAAAATGTTTCACATTTCTGTCATTCTTTTTCTTCCTTTCTTTCTTTCAATAACAGTTCCTGCGAATAATATCATCATCACTACATTATTATAAAACAAAGTCGCTGTCGCTGTCTGTCCGTCCCTATGTATACTTAAATCTTCAAAACTACGCAACGGATTTTGAAGCGTTTTTTTCAATAGATAGAGTGATTCAAGGGGAAGGTTTATATGTGTTATACATGCATAGTATTGTGGAGAAACACTGATAAATCGGGATCAGAATACCACGCGGTCGGAAAATATGGCGGTACGAAGTTCGCCGGGTCAGCTAGTTTGATAATAATAATGTTGATAGCCTTAATCACTATTTAAATACATACATACAATCACGCCTTTATCCCCAGAGGGTTAGGCAGAGGTGAATTAACAACCAGATTTCACCAGTCGTTGTATTAAGTTCCATGTAATAGGAGGTGAGCCTATTGCCGTATTCCAGGCACTATTGTTGACTCAAGCCATGCTTCTGAGGCTGAGTCTGGGCTGTAGGTATATCAGTCTGATGATAAACTATTTAAATTGTGCTTTTTCGTGATCCTCCATTTTCTATTCTCACTGTCCCTGTCAGACTATGCACTGTCCGAAGTTGCCTGTGAATTTTGTATCCTTACTAAAATCCAGTGAATTTTTCTGAGCTAAACCGGGCGAGCATTATACATTCATAATGTTTCACTGTAATATAGATAGGAGACAGTTTTGTTCTTCATTTGGACTCCTAAAATATGTCTAGAACGAGAACAGACGGGGTACGTACTAGTGCTATTTTTGGATTGAATTAATTTATAATTTACTAGCTGTCCCGGCGAACTTCGTACTGCCATATTTTACCCGTTCCCGCTGCGCCTATTTTCTTATCCTTTAAACCTTCCCGGGACACCCACGAATTTTTCAAGACTAAAATTAGCCAATTTGGTTCAGCCGTTCTTGAGTTATAAACTAACAACAAAAAGTGGCATTGATTTTTAAGATATAGAGCGCACGTATCACTCAGGTCTTTGGCGCCGAGTGTTAGCACATACTTAGCGATGGTACAGCGCACCTATAATAACGTTTCATGCATTACCGAAAATGTCAATAATTGCACTTATTAATGTAGTTTGTTGTTATGAAGTTTTTTTTTCGATTTGATAGCATGGATAAAATTAAAGCCAAATACAAAAACATGGCGTCATTTTGCGTTATTTTTGCGTCGTTATTACTACAAATATACGATGGTTTATAAAATTTTGATTTAACATATCGAATTAAATATTATTTGCGAAGTCATTTTGACGGGTATTGTTTTGCTACTGATTGAGGTTGAGTCTGGAGCCTCGGTACTGTTCATACCCGTGATAGCAGTTCATACTTGTAAGGCGCGCTCTATAGGAATGTATACTCTAAGATTATATCTCAAAGTGCCAATAAAATAAAAAATGTGGTGAAAACATGAGTTGTAGCGGCACCACACAGGGCAATGTTTCCTAGAATTTTTGATTATGGCAAATTTTCATTGTGGCGAAACCGTATAAACAGACAAAACTCATTTACAATTTTATAATAGTAAGATTGAAGATAATAATACAATAGATGAAAATTTAATTATCTCATACGACCATATTAGCATTATATTAACAGCTTTAATGGTCCCCAAGAACAATTCGGAATCTATGATTCATAGATAATCAAGTTTATGAGTTCTTTATGTCCTTTTAATGGCGTTATGGCCTTACCATAGACAAACAAAGGATATTTTTTAACTCTTTGGCACGTAGAGTTGCTGAACAAATATGGTGTTATGATCATGCTAAAAGTCTAGCTATGTATTTAAATGTAGTAATACATCACAGTGTAACATCTCTTTACCCTAGCGTTAATCCCAGTCGCATCCGAAGCTTTCACCTCGGAGTCTGGGGTCCGCTTTATCAGTGTTAAGGCGGCCACCCACTAACAGTTTATCGAACGACCTGATGATATCGGTCTGTCAGTTCATCGCAATAGCCCGCACACTTACAGTTTCGTATACGATTTTGGACTGACGGCTAATATATGTGTGTGGCCGCTTGACGATTTCGGTCGGCAAAGACAGTTAAAGGCCGGACAGTCTATGGCCGTCGACATTTTATACGTAATAACATCAAACTAAAAGATTAAAATAATGTTATTATTTTAGTCTGAGGTAATAAAATTATGATGACATTGACAGCCTGCAGTCCTTATGTCAAGGACTGCAGGCCGCATGAGGCCGGCGGACAGACGAAAAACTGCAGGCGGACTGTAAGTGGGTGGCCGCCTTTAAGTGTGGATTTGACTGGACCTCGATATTTCCCGTGAAGTGACTGCCAATCTGACCTCCACAACCCAATGGTGACATGATATCGAAGCATTGCAGCTAGACCGATGTTGTTGGATTTTTTAGGACTCCAACTACCCGTAACGATTGCCATAGATGTTCGTATGACACTAAACATATATATTTACATATTCAAGCATAAAAATATTTGCACTGATCGGGGATCGACCCCGGGCCTCCAGCGTACCGGCCGCGTTCACTACTGCTACGCCACAGAAGCTGTCTGTTGGCAGAAAACACTAAAATTCGTAAACGAATTGGGTTGAAATAAAAACGTGTCAACTAATTTTGTCATTAAGGTACAATACGCGAATGACTTTGACCATACAAATGCTCAAGGTCATTGGCTCATATTTGAACCGTAAAAATCAGTAAAACCAATGTTATTAAATAACACTAAGAAGATCACGTCATGATAACACACTTATTTAACATAGTGAAATTTAAGATTATTTGGATACATATTGTAGAAAATATTTGGTTTCATAAGAAAGAGTAGAGTGATGTTCAGAGCCTCTTTTCTACTATTTTCTCGGTTTTTATTTAATTTATGAAAAGAAGAAGTTACTCTGTATATCCTGTAGTATCCAGGTATGTAAACTTCAGTTCTGTAGGTTTCATAATTAATAAGAAAAACGGTTTCGAAAATACCGATTTTTCGATGCTGATCTGATTCGGGGCCTTAACTGTACCTACATTTGTCTAAACTTCACTGGAACACCCTCTCTTTGCCAAAGGTGACCTAATTAGATTCGCAAGACACAAATATTGGCGATGTTAACAAATATTTGCGACCAATGTTTGCGTTACAACCTGTACTGATCTAAGACCTCTGTCACCAGTGTGACCTCAATTGAAATGTTTCATTATAAATCAGTAATTTAATTTAGTTGTATATCTCTCTTACTCATATTCATACAGACAGCCTCCGTGGCGTAGCGATAGTGAACGCGGCCGCTATGCAGGAGGCGCGGGTTCGATCCCCGAGTACAAATATTTGTATGTATGAATATGGGTATTTGCATTGGTCTGGTCGTGCCTCGGAGAGCACGCCGCCGTCGGGCTTCATAGAGGGTCGGCTACAAATTAAATTTAACCAATGTTGACCACATGAAAAGATTGTCCTGTGAGCAAATCGTCCACAATTTATATAAGTCCTTAGGTCAAGTAGTCTATAATTGAAAACTGCCTGTAGACAAATCGTTCATGATGCATTATGTTAGGGTTAATAAAGAAGGATATTTTAATGAAATAATGTGCATACATCTTTCCTGTTATAATTTAATATAATTAATACTTCATGCAACAGAACTCTAGAAACATCTCATCTCAGTTATGCATTAAGGACGGTTAGCTCCGTAGCCATTTTGGCAGACAAGCACACGGCCCACCTGATGGGAAGCGGTCACCGTGGTCTACGGACGTATGCAACGCCAGGGGCGTCACACTGGCGCTGCCGACCCTGAAGAAACCTTCTAATGCCCTTCTTGAAGAACCCCATATTGTAGTCGCTTGGTAAAACCACCGCAGGGAGTTCATTCCACAGCTTGAGTGTGCGAGGGATGAAGTGCCTTTCATACCGCACAGTGCGCACCATTTTCGGACGCAATGTGTGAGGATGAATTCCCTGCCTGTGGCGAGAGATGCCAATATGCTGTTTAGACATTTTCGCAAGACGTCATTAAAACAATTTTTGTTTACATTTTAAAATGTGGACGATCGATTTGCTCTCAAGTCTTAATAAATTGTGGGTAGTCGTAGTCAATAGACATTTTGCTTTGTAGCCGACCCGATCCTAACAGGATCTTTTTGGGTCCTTATAGACCTAGGGGTGAAATAATATTCTGTGATATTTTCCGTGAAGCGACTGCCATCGAACCTCTACAACCAATTAGACCAATTGTTGATGTCGAAATTCTGCAGTTAGACTAGTCGGACTTTTAGATCCAACTACCCGTAACGACTGCCATAGATGTTCGTATGACAACCGGGACCGACGGCTTAACGTGCTCTCCGAGGCACCAGAGAGACCACATCAAAGCATATTCATGCATACAACTATTTGCACTGAGCGGGGATCGAACCCGGGCCACGGAGACTCTAACAACTGCGACCGACGACTTAACCTGCTCTCCAAGGCACAATATAAAGCCAATGCTGAATGAAATATTTCAGTTCTTGCTTTAATTCTGTCACAGGTTATTATAACACCCACGGCATACCATCGGATGGCTGGCGCAGGAAATAGAGTACGTTCAAAGTATTGATTGTTATTGCTCTTTATTGCTCAATAAAATATATTTCTCACAAGCTATAAAAGGAATAACTGTATGCTTTAAATCTCTGAGTGCTTTTGAAGTTTATAATCGAATATTAGGAAGGTATTATTTGTTGTTTTTTGGTCAGATAAGAATGTAAAACAACCTACCTACTGTCCAGTTTCTTTTAAGAGGTTCAATCCTGAATAAGAGTAGATCTATCTATAATATTAAAATAAATCGCTGAATGTGTTGCTAAGCGCAAATCTCGAGAACAGCAGAACCGATTTCGCAAATTCTTTTTTTAGAATATTCCTTGAAGTACGGGGATGGTTTTTACACAGAGAAAAAAATAAGTAATGATTCGACTGTTAGGCGGGTCAGGTAGTATGAAATAAAACAAACTTATTAAATAAAATAAACATATTATTCTAGTATCATCCATCCTCCCTCACACGTTGCGACTGGATACAGTTATACGCACGCATGCATACGCATTTCATACCACTTCGCAGACAAGCACACGGCCTACCTGATGGAAAGTGGTTACCGTAGCCTTTGAACGAGTGCAATACCAGGGGAGTCACACTCGTGCTGCCATCCTCTTAAGAACAGAGAGATTCTGTGCCGTCAGCGCAGAAGACAAGCAGAACAAGCCTTTGGTTTTCCCACTGACAGAACAAAACCTCTCCAGTAAGCTCTGGCTACCCTAGGTTATTATATCCGCGGTATTCTGTAGGGCGGAGGTACTTCCCCGGTTGAACTGCTCGATTGGGACGGAAATATCGTCGTGTCCTACCTCCTCTAGGAAGCCATTTCTCCCAGATCATTAACAGACACTATTGCTGGACTAATCCCATGATTTATTGACACTTTACGATATGTATGGGAACATTTATTTAATTCTATAGGTACAGTCAGCATCATAATAAAATAATTGAAAAGAAAGAAGACGGTTAAGACAGCCTCCGTGGCGTAGCGGTCTTTCTTTTCAATTTTATTAACATAGCTCGCAGAATAAGCAAGCTGAAGTGGAAGTGGCAGTGGGCTGGCCACATCTGCCGAAGGACTGATGGCCGTTGGAGCAGACGAGTCCTAGAGTGGAGACCGCGCGAAGGTAAACGGAAGGTGGGACACCCCCTAGCTAGGTGGACTGATGACCTGCGAAAGGTGGCTGGGACGAACTGGATGCGGAAGGCGGAGGATCGGCAAACGAGGCGCGTATTGGGAGAGGCCTATGTCCAGCAGTGGACTGCAGTAGGCTAATTGATTGATTGATTGATAACATTTCTGAATAAATAAATACCATCACGGGTGCCATACCCTATATTTTATCAATAAACTTTATTTTTTCCAAAATGTTGACATAATTTTGAACACCATGAATGCGTAGATATATTGCTACATCGGGTGCGGCGATATTTGAATTACTGGATGTGAAGAACAAATTGAAAAACTGAAGTGACTGCTGAGCTACTTTTGGCGCTTTAGCTGCTTCAATAAAAATGACACATTGTTTGCTTCCAACCGGTCCTATTGGAGATCTATAGGGGAGGCCTATGTCCAGCAGTGGACTTCCTATGGCTAAAATGATGATGATGAATCGTTATGATGCTGACTGTACCTACAGGAAGTCTAGTCATACACATAGGAGTTTTTGATTAAAATCATCCATTTTCTTGGTATAAAGGGCGTTATTGGCCGTATATCGTAAATTATATCGACTATAAATGCCTTATATATTGTGCTGCAGTCCTTTCATGGGGTTTATACCGCATAGCTTGAGTTTAATACTAGTTTCCTACAGATAACATAGCGATAGGATATTCTAGATAGAATGTGCTGGCTCGATAGGTTAGTAAAAAAACAATTAAAAATAGTTAAATCGACTTTAAAAAGGAATACCTAACTCTAAAAATATAAATTACTGGCCTTCCGCCCGCGTGCATCTCGGTTAACGCGACCTTTGCTCATATCTTCGGTTCTACTCAACCGATTGCGATCAAACAAACGTAAGATTTTAAGTCTGAGTAAGCCCTTTCTAATAAAAAAACCGCATCAAAATCCGTCCAGTAGTTTTTGCGTCCATCGCGGACAAACAGACAAACAGACAGGAAATTCAAAAAAAATATTTTCGTGTTCAGTATCGTTAACATAACATAACCCAAGTATTTTTTTTAAAATATCTCCAATGTACAGACACGAACACTTTACAATTATATAATAGTATAGATGGAACAAAAAAATTACATACATACAATCACGGAGGGTTAGGCAGAGATGAATTAATACCCACATTTCACCAATCATTGTATAAGGTCCCACGTAATAGGGGGTGAGCCTATTGCCGTATTCCGAGCACTATTGTTGACTCGAGCCATGCATCTAAGACTGATTCTGGGCTGTATGTTTATATCTGTCTGAAGTGTTTCCGACAGTGACTAGGGTAGCCAGAGCTCACTGGAGAGGTTTTGTGCTGTCATTGGGAAAACCAAACGCTTTGTCCTACTTATCTTCTACGCTAATGGCACAGAATCTCTCTGTTCTTACAGGGTAGGCAGCACGAGTGTGACTCCCCTGGTGTTGCACTCGTCCATAGGCCACAGTAACCACTTACCATCAGGAGGGCCGTGTGCTTATCTGTGACCTAAGTAATATAAAAAAATATTGCATATTTTCCGTAACGCGACTGCCATCTGACCTCCACATCCCATATCACGATATTCCATACTTCATACATAGTAGGTATCCATATCCATACGAGCTACCTATAATATGTAAATGCGAAAGTAACTCTGTCTGTCTTTCTGCCTGTCTGTTACGCTTTCACGCCAAAACCACTGAACCGATTTTGAAGAAGTTTTATACACGAACAGATTAGACCTTGAGAAAGGACATAGGCTATATTCGGTCGCGATAACCTACATCCACGTGGGCGTAACCGCGGGCAAAAGCTAGTATTGTTTAAAACACACTATCAATGTTTACAAAACACATTCTAGAATGTAAAATACATTTTATTGTTTACAGTGCCACGTCAGTGCACCGCTACCCTTTCACGTTGGCTATCAATACGGCAAACAAACAAACAGACAGTATTAGGTTACTAATGCACTGTAGAGTTTTTAACGGAGCGTTGTCCTGTCTGCGGAATAGATGGCGTTAGTAATCGGTTTGAACGTTTTTATTCGAGTTTACAGACATTGAATTTATTTTTTCGTATTTTCACTTCTTTTTATGTAGTTTACCACCAGACAGATATATACAGCTCAGACTCAGATACTTGGCTGGAGTCAACAATAGTGCCCGGAATACGGTAATAGGCTCACCCCCTATTAAGTGGGACCTAATACATTGATTGGCGAAAAAAGTGAATGGTAAAGGCGTGATTGTATGTATGTATTTTTTATATAGGACACGTCAACTTGACTTTACTTCGCCTGATGGTAAGCTGAAGACAAAGTCTCGGAGAAGAGGGTCACCATTACAGACACGTACCATGCTACAATGGTGGCACTCAGCTTGACGGCCTCATCAGATGCTTTTTCATGCTTCGCATAAAGGATCCGGGACTGTAGGAAGAGGGAAACACGTTACCAGCATAATGTTGTGTTGTTGTGGATTGTGGAGGTCATATGGCAGTCGCTTCATGGAAAATATCGATGTTCAGATGCATCACAGTTAAACTGAAAAGCCGATCCCAAATTGCGTTCGAAAAAAGCTCAGAACTCATTAATATTAGAAGGTTTCTTCAGAGTCGGCAGCAAGAGTTTAACACCCCTGATTTTGCACACGCGCATTTCCATTAGGTAGGCCGTGTGCTTGTCTGCCACTTATGTGTTATAAAAATAAAACAGAATTAATGAAACGAGTACGACTTGCACTTGGCCGTTTTTTTCAGACATACATACATACAATCACGCCTTTATCCCCGGAGGGTTAGGTAGAGTTGAATTAACACCCACGCTTCCCCAATCATTGTATTAGGTCCCACGTAATAGGGGTGAGCCTATTGCCGGTTTCCTGGCACTATTGTTGACTCGAGCCATATATAGGCTGAGTCTGGACTCTGTCTGATTTTAAACTAACAGCCATATCCCTTAGTCGCCCTGTACGCCACCGCATGGGAGGAGATGGGGTGGTCCAAATTCTACTCTGTCGGGAACCACGCGGCATAATTTTTCCAGACACCCTTATTAATACTTTTTATTTTATTTATAATCATCATCTGCATATAGACGTATTCTCCTGATTGCATCCGTGGCCAAGATGACCTCGAAGCTCAGGGTTCGCCTTCCGGCTCTTCCTTCTCCACTTCGCACGATCTTGGGCGTCCATGGTAGTAAGACCATTAGCACGCATATCACCCTCCACGACGTCGACGTTTTTATTTTTATTTATAATATCTATATCAAAACTAATAAAAAAACTTGTAGTTTACCTCCAATAACATCATATTCAAACCGTAGTTCTCGATATTACAACGCGTAAACAAACTGACTAACCAAATACTAGACGGACAATATTGACAGTGGCACAAATACCGGTAGCCTATCTTGTATGCTCGACGGGCTACGCTTACATTAACATGGGTAAGCAGAGGTGTACCGTTATCTCCTAAGTTGTGTCCTTAGAATGAGGGATACAAGTGTACAAATAAATTGAAGTATTTTTTCTTAACGTTAAATTTATAGTGCGAAAAGTGCTAAACATGAGGTCCAAAATGTTCATAATTTTATTTGAGGATCAAAAGGATAATGGGTCCAACGGGGGCGTTGTATTTTATATTTTGAAGAATTCATTTTTGAAGATTTTAAGAATGGTTTTGTGATTAGGTGCCCTAGACAAAGTGTCATTCTATTGGTGAAAACGTCAGTGGAATCGCTTATTGTAGTATGGGATTGACATTAAATCATTAATTAACAAATTAACTGTAATTTGTGTATGAAATTTGAGTCTTTGTAACTCTTAATATATTATTTGATATATTATATTAGGCACTATTATTAGATCCAGCGTAGTGTCTTAGGAGAAACGGTTCGCTTCGCCGCGATTCCATCGATAAAATGTCACTTTGCCTAAGGCCTAAGGTCATAAAAGGTAATTGTATCCGACTCAGGATTGGAACCTCCTCACACGCAGTAGACAGACACCCAACCACTACGCCATCAAGGAATTTGTTGTTAATTTAATTATTATTTTTGTAGAGACAAATTCGCGAGCTACCCACGGTACACGGGTTCGTTTCCGTAATAGGATTTGTAATACAAACATATAAATAGGTATCACCGTGACACTGGCACTAACTGGGGCGGAATAGTAGGGGCACCATGATTTAGGGATGTTATAGGACATTCCTGAAATGAACAAGCCATTTGGGTGTATGGATTTTCCCTAGATCTTCTGGCCTCAAGTCAACCTCACTTCAACAAACCGTTGTCTTGATGGATTGATGGATGAGGTTTTATTGCAGGTTACTTCTTGGGGTTGGAAGCTCCGTTGGTTGTCGGCGATAGTATTGTATAAATACAAATAAATAATATTAAAGTGTCTGTTCGTTATATGTTAACTTGACACTTCAATCAAAAGCATTTGTCTTTGTCTGTGAAAGATTGATCTTTCTGTCTGTTTCAATCAGGTAATCCCTGAAATGGCTGCGCCGACTTTGAAGAGACTTGCATTAACAGATATAGGTAACTAAATAGTATAAAGACGTAACATAAGCTATTTCCGTTTTGTTTTGTTGAGTTGTCACGCAAATAATTAAAACACAGACGCAAGCTAGCCCGCACGTAAGGTCTCCCTCCACACAAGAGGAGAAACTGTAGGAGAGAGGTTCTCGGATAACAAAATACAACGTGTGGATGCAACCTGGATTAACGCTGGGAGGACCATATATTTTTTTATACCACTTAGGTCGCAGACAAGCACACGGCACACTTGATGAAAAGTGGTTACTGTGGCCTATGTACGAATGCAATATCAGAGGAATAACACTCGCTCTGCCGACCCTGTAAGGACAGAGGAATTCTGTGCCGTCAGCGAAGAAGACAAGTAGAACAAGCCTTTGGTCTTCCCACTGACAGCACAAAACCTCTCCAGTGAGCTCTGGCTACCCTACTCACTACCGCCATATTGAAGGATATAATAAAATCGAATAATAAAAAATGTCTTTCTCTCAACCTAAATCTTTGTCACCCTACACGCAGTAGAAACCGTATCATCGCTAATTAAATGGGATTTGTTTCATAATGCTAATGAGACGTGCCAGGATGGAACCTTGGACTCTGCGACACAACTTTATGATCGTTATATTTAGAACTAGCTTTCCGCCCGCGGCTCCGCCCGCGTGCATCTCGGTTAACGCGACCTTTGCTCATATCTTCGGTTCTACTCAACCGATTGCGATCAAACAAACGTAAGATTTTAAGTCTGAGTAAGCCCTTTCTAACAAAAAAAACCGCATCAAAATCCGTCCAGTAGTTTCGGCGTCCATCGCGGACAAACAGACAAACAGACAAACAGACAAACAGACAGGAAATTCAAAAAAAATATTTTCGTGTTTGGTATCCTTAACATAACAATCATAACCCAAGTATTTTTTTTTAAATATCTCCAATGTACAGACACGACCACTTTACAATTATATAATAGTATATAGTATAGATGTAACAAACTGGGCTGTTGTTTAGTGCGTGTTTAGAAACAAAATAAGGTTTTAATTTATATGAGCTAATTAGAGAGGAATTTGTATTTGTTAATGAACGAAAATATTGCCTTTTTGGTTCCCGGTGGAGTGGAAAGGGCCACCCCATCTCTTCCTGTGGGTGTCGTAGATGGCGACTAAGGGCTGTTCTCTGGGTCCCAGGCTGGTGGTACGTATACCTACCATCTTCTCTATTAACATTTGGGTACCACCTCGCCTGATGGTAAACTGAAGGCAAAGTCTCTGAAAAGACGGTCATCATTACAGACATGTACCGTGTTACAATGGTGGCAATCAGCTTGACGGCTTCATCAGATGCTTTTTCACGCCCCGCTTAAAGGACCCGGGACTGTAGGAGGAGAGAAATACTTTATAAAGAAGACTGTAGGTTTGCATGTACATGCAAAAATGGAAATGATTCAAAGGCTGGCATTTTATAAAAGTAGTTTAATTTTAGTTTTATTTATATCATTTAATTTAATTTTCAATTTTATTTGCATTATTTAATTTGAATTTTGTTGTTTGTTATTTTATGTGTTGTGTTGTTATGTTATTTAATTTCCAATGTTATTTGTAGTATCTAATTTAATTTTGAGTGTTTTTTATGTACCTACTATGAATTTTTATGACCTAAAATCGATCGAAATAAATGATTTGATTTGTTTATAATAATTATTAGTATAGATTATTCTTATATATTATTATTACAGTATATATTATTTTAAAGTTTAACATGAACTATTTTGATGATAGTTAACCGCCAGGCGAGGTGTGGGTGGGCCCATAACCAGTTAAAACATCTTTAAGTAACAATGGCATGCATAATATACGTATTTACGAGCTTAAATCATATTGTAACGGATTACACTAATGTGAACATTATTCAAGCTTTCGTAACCAATTTACGAGTAAGACTTACTTTGGTTATGGAATCTGATAGTTACGTACAGTTATAAACGACAATATACTGTATAAACATAGCCTTTCTAACAAAGTGCATTGCAAAAAATGACGTGAAAAATGCGTTTTGTGTAAGTAAGTTATTGTCAATATGCCAATCTATATAATGTATTGTGTGTACAAACTTTAAAGCAAGTGCAAGAACATTTAAAACATATTTTATTTATTTATATGAAGTTTATACATACGTATGAGTTTATGTATGTGTATAAACTTCAAAAAATTTAAATAAATAAATAAAACATGTTTTAGATTTATGTCCATAAAAAAGATTGCAAGAAGATAAAGCAAAAAGTTACAGCGACTTTTTTTGCTAGGTATATTTTCGCTTGGATTCTAATACTATGAATAATAAAATGGGTTAGCCGCGATACCCCATTCTCTTTTTCCCCAGAAAAAACATCCAGTACTAAAATACCGTCGCGATACCCTATTCTCTATACCCCCGAAAATATTTCAATAGGCACTAAAATAGCGTATAAGAAACAAAATGTATGACGCTATTATGAAACAAAACTGACGGGGGAAACCAAGAATGGGGGAATAGCGACTAACTCATCAAAATAGCAACTTTTTGAGCCAATGAGAAAGTGTATTGTTTTATTTAGACACTATTATTAATTTACCATTTTATATTTTCTGTAAATTTAAAGTAAAGGAGCTTTCCAGTAGATTTTAATACAAAATTGTAACTATTCCAAAGGACATAACTCACGCTTCATACATTTTTGGTCAAAATTGAAAGTGCCGGCCAAAGAAAATAAAATGCAATATTCTGTTAGAGCTAGTCTCACTCACTACAACTCACTAGTATTTTTTTATTATGGCATCAAAGTTGAGGGAACGTATAGCATTAATCTTGGAAACGTATATTTTTAATGATAGGAAAATAATTATTGTATCGCAAAATATGAAGTACCGTTTCATTTACATACAAAAAGAAAGAATGCCATAATAATAAGTTTTTATATAAGTATAAAAAATAAACAATAATTTTATATCCAGTTATGAGTTTATAATTAATAAAAGGCAACCGAAAACGATAAACGCTATAACAAAAACATTCATTATGCCAAATGATTTCATTTCGCATAATTAACATAAAATTATAAATGATTATTGTGTGCAATATCGTCTTGTCTGTTGGTGCGGCGTCACAACCATTTACGATTACGACTGTATACCAAAACCAGTTGTGGGCTTTTTTCAATGGCCGCTTACCGCTGCATTCATATCAAAACTAAAAGCTCAAAATTTAAGTTTGGCATAAAATATTTTATTACAAACGTAAAAAAATGTACCAAATTATACAAAATTAATTATGATTTAATAATTTTGGTATAATATTAATTGTTAAATAAGTTATTAAGTTAAAATCAATATGGCGGCAGGTAAGAAAGCTCGCGTAAGCTCTGAACGCGTCGGTTACTCGCGGGGTGGGGTATGAGGTAAGGGAGGGGGCGCTGCCGCATGCGTACCGGGCTTGCGGGTCGCATTCCAGTAGTTCGGCCGTCTACCGCGCGGCGCTATCGCCCCCAGCTCCGCGACGCCCGCTCCCAATACAAAGAACACCTCTGTATTATAAAAAATCTGTGATGTATTGATTAATTCCAACTTCATCCTCTTACTAAACACCTTCTACAATAATTAGTGTACAAATAACAGTGTTATAACGAACCGAAGCGTCGTTTTTGACGCTTTTTCGTGCAGCCACGTCCTATGGAATTCCACATTTATCGTTGAATAAAATCTAGCGAGCGGTGTAATGGAGGACCCATCGCGTCGCCTTTGAATGGATTGATCGTGTTTTATATGTGAAATTGTGAATGTACAGTGATGAAAAGTGTTCGTAAAGCTTTATAAATATGGATTGGTGTATGTGTACGTGCGACAGTGTGTAGAAAGTATCGGTTCGGATAGCGTCTTCGATCGGATAATGAGAGTCGAGTAAACCATTCAGGATGGTGTCTCTAAATTACCTCGGTCTGCGCCACACGCCCTGGACACTGCTCGTCCTCATTTTCTTCATCGAAAGCGTGATGGGGAATTATGCAAAATCATTTTACATACACTGGAACACAACAAACAGCATATTCAGAATAGACAATACCGATCACGTCTTCGATTTGAATAAAGGAAACGCTCAGTTTGAATACGACCAAGTGAATATAATATGCCCAGTGTACACACCAGGGACTTACGAAGAAGACACTGAAAAATATATAATATATAACGTAAGCAAAGAGGAGTATGATACTTGTAGGATAACAAATCCAAATCCTCGAATTATCGCGATATGTGATAAACCGCACAAACTGATGTTCTTCACGATAACCTTCCGGCCTTTCACACCACAGCCGGGCGGGCTAGAGTTCCTGCCCGGCAAAGACTACTATTTTATCTCCACGTCCAGTAAGGACGACCTACACAGACGCATCGGGGGTCGATGTCTCAGCCATAATATGAAGCTAGTGTTCCGGGTGTGCTGCAAGCCGGAGGAGCAGTCTCCGGCGCCGCCACCCCAGCCAACTTTACCACCTCCGCCACCACCTCCTACCACCCCAGCGACCACAACTACAACAACAACCGCAAAGCCGGTGACTAAAAAGACGCACAAGTATGACAAGACGCCGAATGAGGTGATCAAGAGTGAGGAGCTGTCTCATAACCGCGGGGCTGCTTTAGCGTCTTCTCTTGCCCTGGCTTTGGCTGCGAGCGCCGTTTTAGCGCCTCTGGCTCGGTGAATGTGCGCTCGGGCGGCGCGGCCTCCGCGCGCGGATCTCGCAAAGCCAGGCCCAGCCACCTCAAATCTACATACCCTGCATTTACGCCCTGATACTCTAATCTACACGTGAATTGTGTACGTGATGCTAAACTTTTGGTGTGAACTGTACATGTAGTGATGTGCCCCAAGGATTTTTTGGATGAAACCAGTGTGTAAGTAAAGGATCGGATTGTGCAAAAACAATAGTTCCGATATAAGTTCCCGAAGTTTAGTCTGTAAGGAACTTGAAGCCTAATTTTATTATAAGGCCTACTGATAAATATAATCGAACTTACTTGTGAATTAATTTTTTGATTATAGAGGAACATCAAACTGTAGATTACGATCGGTTAAATATATTTATATATAATGAAACGTTAACATGTATGATAAAATAGGTTTCTTAAACCATTTAGGAGTTAATGACTTTTTATATTTTTCATTATGCAAAGGATATGACTTAAGTATTAGGGTTCTATATGGATCAAATGCAGATATAGGAAATCGTATATAAAAAAAATTAGGTAGCTTTTTAATTTTTAGTTCAAAAGACAGTTTTTTTTTTAAATATTTTTCAACGAAGACACATTAATTAGAATTTATTTATATTATAAACGAAAAACTTTGGACAAGTTGAGAATCTTGTCTAGAAAACTGTGATTTTGGTTTTAGTATGTTTTCTTTTAAATGCTTTTATAATGTGATATATTTACGTTTTATGTATTAAAAAAAGAAGCCTTTTCACCTCATTTCTTGACTGATTTATGCATTTCAGCTTTTCTCTCTTTTTTTAAAGAAAATAAGTAATTTATCGATAACGCTTGTCACTATCTTTGAAATGACTTCGAACTGTCAAATGAAAGATTTCTTCCGATTTCCCCCATTCTCAATTTCCCCCAAAAATTGTTATTTTATAATAGCGTAATAAAAATGCTAATTTAAAACTATATTTTTTTCGGGGGAAAACGAGAACGGGGGAATGATGACTAACCCCAAATAAAATAGATATATACCGCCATATTGCAAAAAACTTAAACCATAGATAGTGACTTGTTTTATCTTAATTTAATAAATAATTCGAGACCTACACCTATTCGAAAAAGAATGAAATTTTCACAAAATGCAATGAAAATTTCATTTACTACGGCGTAAGCACACTAGTGCCATTGAAGAAATGTGTAAAAACATTTTTTACATAATAAAGAAATAGACAAATAGATAAATAGTAGAAAATAAACCGGTTTTCAGTTAGCCATAACTCAATAGTAACAGTTGGTATATTTTAGGTAGTTTTTAAGATTGAACGATTGAGTTTCAAATTATAACGATATTACAATAAGTAACAATTAACGATAAATATCAGCAACGATAACTATTTACTCAGAAACGGTTATTTCAAATGTTTTAATAGTACTATTTTTAAAACAGGTTTATTAACGATAAATATCAGCAACGATAACTATTTACTCAGAAACGGTTATTTCAAATGTTTTAATAGTACTATTTCAAAAACAGGTTTAGATCTAACCCCAATAAATCCATAATTAATGTCATACCAGGAAAAGGATATCTAATGTTCAGCTTTCAATATTTCATCCCGAACGAGACAGCTAGCGAAATATATCTCCATTCCGAAAGATTTACACACATTAAATAAATCAACAAACTAGTATTTGAGCAAGAAGCATTAACATTGTTAAACAGAGCATCACTTTTACAAAAGAAATAAAAAAAAAATGTTTTGAACATCTGTTTTGATGTTTAAAAAATTAACTTTTAATTTAAAAACAGAATACGCGTCCATTGTTTCATAAACAAACCATAGTTAATTAAAGATGAAAGAGTAGTCAAGAAAAAAGGTTGTTTAAAAACGAAATAAAATAGTATACAGCCCTGTCCCGTTGTCTATGCATTGTTTTATAAACAAATGTTTTAGTTTTAAATATAGCGTTGAATGTATATGTCGTTAAGATGCAATCGCGTTGCATTTTTTTAACAACTTGGCTTTTAAACTAAATATGCCATCTTTATTTTCATTGCTATCTTATTAAATGCTCATATGATAATATCATAATCACGGTTTGTTTGCGAATATAATCTTTCTATAGGTATTTCACATAATTGGCATGTAAACTTTCAGTAGTAAATTGCACTCAAAATAGTCTTTGATGTCATCAATATAGTGTTCATATTTGAATATAAAAAATGCACTTAGCACATTTTGTCTTCTACACCATCGATATCTAGATATTACTCCATCAGCCAATTCAAAATATAATAACGTCATCTACGTAAATAACACGTTTTTAGTTAATATCAAACTTTCTAATTACCTAGGTAGTTGCCTCATTATTACAATAATGTGATAATTACATCCATATTTATGCTTTCGCTTTCAAATCTTAATTACCAATCTGAACACTAATTAGAAATGCATTGACAATAGCAAGATATGCTGTAGGTAATACCTTGTTTGTAGTTAACATTTTGCTGTTTTGAAAATAATAAGTACCTCGAACGTTAAATTCGACGACGGTTTTCTCTCTGAATCGTTTACGTTAATTACTTTAAATTCATTAATAACGAAATAGTTCCCCTAGCCGAATATACTGATGACCTGAAAAAGGTGGCTGAGATGGACTTGATTCAGAAGGCAGATGAATGAGAGTTGCATATTGGGCCTATGTCCAGCAGTGGATTGCGATAGGTTAATTTGATTGATTGAATGATTAAATGAATATAACATAAATCTTGGAAGTTTAATGTCAATTATACTCGTAGGTACTACTCCCAAAAATAAGTTAGAATAATGCTTGCTTCAAAATAATTTAGAAGAAACTGCAAACAATATTGCTATAACTAACAGCAATTGTCTTAAAGAAGAAAGAGCAAAAGATATGATGAGACCTATCCAGAAATATTACCTATCAAAGCAGCTAAAAATCTCTGTATATAAAAATGAATCCCTATTTCCCTTGGTCACGCCATCACGCGTGAACGGCTGGACCGATTTCGCTAATTCTTTTTTTAGAACATTCCTTAAAGTACGGAGATGGTTCTTAAGGAGAGAAAAATTGAAAAAAAAAAAGAATTGACTGTTAGGCGGTACGAAGTTCGCGGGGTCAGCTAGTATAGTATATATAACATCATTATATGTATGTACGCAATCAAAATATAATATTTGCTGATTACATTTTCCTAAGAAGAACGATCGATGCTGTGGTTATTGCTTCGTAGAAAAGCGTTTAAACCATGAAATATTTCTGTAGCCAGACCCGTTACTTATTTTACCAGTAATTTCTTGCTCAAAGCATTAAACCTTTTCATCATGTCACCCTTTTCATATCGTACGAAGTTAATATGACTTCGCCTATTAAGTCTAGTCTTTATGGCTACTCTCAGCCATCTAAGGCATTGCTGCAATTAGTGCCTATAGACGCATATGGTATGTCTTAGAAAAATAGACATCTGTAATAGCCTGACAGCCCATCTTAGATAAAAAAATGCCTTATACGTTTTCTGCTTAATTATACTTAGCAAATTTTCTTGTACTATACTTCATGTTTTCTAGATAATTATATTCTTCATAATCATGACAATAATCAGTCACTTTTATGGAGGTATAGTTGCAAATAATAATGTCTTTATCTGTGAAAATAAACTCAATTGTCGGCACGATAAGACTTAAATTTTGACGTGGTGATCACAAATGATGTGTATTGGCACCTAAAACAAAACGACTTTTTCTGTCGTAATACCCAACAAAAATAACATAAACAGCTATATGTTAATATAAAACTGTGATGACCTATTTACACTTGAACTTGTCCAAAAGTGTCGTCAATTCGTCAACGCAGATAACTCTCACTGAGTAAAACCCGGCAAGGTGCTACTTTTAAATCTAAAGTAACAGACACCATCAGAACTCGATCCGTACAAAGTAACAGTAAATATTCAGTCAATAGCTTACACCGCCGGTAT
Source organism: Eilema depressum (assembly GCA_914767945.1). Classification (NCBI taxonomy): domain Eukaryota; kingdom Metazoa; phylum Arthropoda; class Insecta; order Lepidoptera; family Erebidae; genus Eilema; species Eilema depressum. The sequence continues at coordinate 7,842,439 of OU612040.1, forward strand.
TGAGACAAGAGTTCAAGCATCGACCGAAATAGTATGACCATAAATTCATTGTGTAAAACCTTCAAGTAATGACGATAAACCGCTCACTTAAGCTCCACTTTGTAATTGCCCGTAAACATTACTTGTGCCCAATAAAGAGGTTACTGACTGAACTAACAGTTCACTATCAGAGACTTTTTTAAAGATTAATTTATTACCTACAAGCAAATGTTGCATATTGTTAGCAAAGGATCTATGTAAAATATTACTACTTGGTCTTCGGAAATGATTTATTATATCATTAGTTCCATCTCATGGGACCTTATTCCAGAGGGATCTGAAATAATACATAGGCTACTTGCCTATTAATGATTTCAAATTATAGTCTACTAGCTGTTACCCACGCCTCCGCCCGGGCGGATGTTGGATATCGCTGCAACATAGCCTATGTTCTTTCCAAAGGTCTAATGTACCTCTGTATAAAATTTCATCTAAATCAGTTCTGTGGTAAGCGTAACAGACAGAGACTTTGGCATTTATAATATTAGTATAGATACCTGTATCAAATTTCAGCTAAGTTCGTTCAGTCGTTTCATGATGATTGAGTACATCTTTTCAATTGTTACGATTCTGGCGCTTACGCCGTTTCCTTTTTTTACTATCAATTGTTTCCATACCATACTCGCCAGTTAGGAGTACTTTCGGGTTGGCCTTTTCTTCAAAATTCTTGTATTCTATACCTACAGAGACGGGTATATCAAAACTAACAGACACATTGGACATACATTCATCATCAGTTACTCAATGTTTATCTGTGTAAACAGACGTATTGGGATATATTTTTCACACTTGTTTTTACACGTGGCTATGATGTGCACTGACATTTTTAGGTTAGATGTTTACATAATTAACAAGCAAGTTAATATCCGTAATGTAAATAAATTGAATTCTAATTACATTCGTGTTTACATAAATGGTCAATTTAGCTCTTCCTGTGTTTTGTGATTCGTTTACAAATATTTTGGTCATTTTGTTGCTCCATTTTCTCATTCAATGTTTTGATTAAAAATAGTAAATATTTACTTTTTTTCGTCATTTAGGTGGTAAACAAGCGTACCTTGTGGTAACCAATTCAGAATTTTACCCCTAATTCATATTTCAAACACTCAAAGCGATCATGTCATGTCATACATGTATAGTACTTTTTACATATTGAAATATAAGTATACGATAACTAGGTGAGATATAGACAAGATTATGCTACCTCACACACAAATATACCATTAAAAAGTTTCCAAGTCTCAATATTAGAAACATTGACGTTTGGGTGTTTGTTATTCAATGAAGTCAAATCAGCTGAACGGATTTATATGAAATTTGGGTCACAGACTGATGGTGTACCAAATCAAACAAAAAATGATTACCATATCGATAAACGATTCTGAAAATCACACAGAAGATTTGTAAACAAAAGAAGTCAAGAACTAAACAAATTATTATTAACATTTTGCAAGTTTTATACTCCGCAAAATATAGCAAGAGATTTTTAACCTGGATTATCGCAAAATCCAGGCACGTATCTGATTCTAATTCTGTGCTCATATAATGCACCAGTATTTCAACTCACAGGGAATATACCGGCGTTAACGTTCCGACAGTAACAAGCTTAGAGCTTCCCCGAATTACCCGATATCCGGGTCAAATGAAATATAATTGGATTTCCCGTTCAAAAATAGTAAAATTCCATCACCATTGACGGTGGATAAGTGAATCACCGCCTTTGAAATACGATGCATACATTTTTTGATAGTGAAACATTATAAAACATCACTGTCCAGCGCTTCTTTTCTTTGTCACACCCTAAAGACTTAGAATTCTTTACCAGTATACGTGTTTTCTTCTGCATAAAGTCCTTCCTTAGCGGGTGTGAAAAAGCATCTGATGAGGCTGACAGGCTGACGGTCACCATTGTAACATTGTTGGTGTCTGTAATAGTGTCCCTCTTTCCTGAAACTTTACCTTCAGATTACAATGAGGCGAAGTGAAGTCATATTTCCATGACGTGTGTCCGAAAGAGAGAAACTCGTAAAAACTGAAGCAATGAATTCACTCTGACTACCGACAACGACGATCGATCAAACAGATAGTCAATAATTGCCAACTACCAGCTGTAACCTGTGTTAACTGAATGATTTTATATGATTTGAATACTCCTTATTGCATTCAAACAAAGGATACAAACAAAGAATAATCTACATGAAAGTTAATTGTACAACGAATGGTCTTATAAGCAGGTTGCGATTCAAGACAATCTTTGAATTCTATATTGAATGATGAACCCTCAGTTTCAAATTTAGACAGCAAACATCTCAATAACATGCCCAATAGAAGCATGGTGTCTCCATTCAAGTAGCTATCGAGATAAAGAATGCAAGATACTGAACTGTCAAATACATTGCCCTCACCTCTTTAGAAGGGTGAAAACACTCAGGTACACATCGTCTTCAGCTTGAGTGCTTCTATTTATACGTTAACCCAAACATTAAAACGTCTACTTAGCATTTCTGGGTACAAGCGTCTGTTTAAATCTGCCTTTCAGCTATTTTAAGTTACCGAAGGGATTGTGAACGACATAATCTTGTCGGTATGTTTATCATAATTTAGATGCGTCTTTACTAAAAACATGTTTGATGTTTTGCTTGTCAGGCGTTGTTTTTTTAATTCCTTGTTTACGGTGTGTTTTGTTTTATTAATGGGTAACTAATACTCGAAGTTGTAAATGTTTATTTTTGACATGGATAACATGATATTTGGTTATGTTATTTGAATTTTTACGTTTCTTTTGAATGTGTAGGATGTCTTTTTTTCTTCTTAGCTAAGTAAAATTGCTTCTGTTAGGAGTGGGTTCACATCAGTAGTGTAATCATCAGGATTCAAACCCGATACCCCATTATTTAAAGGCCCAATCTTGACCACTAAGCTTCCGAAAGATTTGAAGAAGTAGTACACGGTCGCTCCTATAGTGACAAGATTCAAATAGTTGTTGATTTAGTGCCTGAAATGAAACTGTAAAGAGATCGACACGTATCGATCGATGACGTATAAAACACAGCAAATCTTTGAGATCCAAAGTGAGCAAAGTAAGCATGGTTAGTATTAAAGTCAATGGGATATTTACCATGTGTTGTTTGAGTGTCTGATATTTGGACACTGTTACAAGCGCCATGATCACCGAGGAACTGAAGTACTGACAGCATACACATGACATACTATAATTTGATACCGTTACTGCAACCTATGGTCACCTATTTCCAGGACAAAAAGTAGATTATGTATTATTCTCAACTATTCCTGTTCCAAATTTTAGCCAAATCCGTTCAGCCATTTGTGCGTGATTGTATAACAAACATCCTAATATCTCCACTTCATGAAATTAATACGGTACAGTTATGGTTACGCCTTTTGTCATCATAAAAAAGTAGCTTTCAATAGCTTGCAAAATAAATTTTAAAAACATCCACAATATTCTGTCTGACCCAGTAATCGAAACTTAAACCTGAAAGATCGCTTTCAAAGATAACCGTTAACTTACGCCACAAGATCAACGAAATACCAATTAATCTTTAAAGTATATTTACTTTACATAATGGGCAAAAATTGTCGAAAAATATTCATCAAATGGATCTGCAAACAAACTCAGTCAAGATTGAAATAGCTAATACAAACCTCTTTAAAAGAACTAGCCAGAGATATTATTCTGAGTGATATTGAGGTCCAAACGCAGTCATAACGAGAGAAGACAGTGAATTACAATAGGTTAACATAGAAGAGAGAAATGGCGTAAAACTAGACCAACTTAAATCTGTCGGCTTTTACGAACGCGCGTAGTTACAAAACGGTTTGCACTCAGAATAAGAGGCCCAGGTTGTTTCAGCAATATCGTAATGTTTAAATGACTAGCATAAAAATAGGAGAGCTTTAACTAGCTATGGCAAGATCATTTGCTATGTTAACACTACAAGTGAATAAAATGATGTCCGCTTTACGTAGGAGAATTTTTTTTAAGTACGAGTATCTCAATATCAAATTTCATTGAAATCGACTGTATAGAGATAGATTTGATTATATAGTAATCACTAGCTGGACATCCACGTGGAATTTATATTCCCTTCCAGTAAACCATGGGAACCTACACCTGGGATAAAAAGTAGCCTATGTGTTATTCCAGACTATCTATCCCTGTACCAAATTTCAGCCAATCCATATTTACATTTAGCCTGACGTTTGGGCAACTTTTCGGCAGCAACTTTTCACGGGGTAACTACAGATGGTAGTTGTCATAGTTTTGTCAATCTACTGTTTAATTTTTCACTCCGAAACACTGTCACTGTTTTGTTCTAAACAGCTTACTCGTACTAAAAAGTCATTGAATTACCCGAATTTACATTACAAATACAATTTCTTGTGACACATTCAGTAATGACATCCTATGTCCACCATTTTCAAATCCATATCTAATCTAAATCGAATTTCGAGGTGTGAAAGCATATCACGAACTAGAAATCTAAGTGCGAGGTTATGTTAACCAATATAACTACTCTATCAATTTTAACGGCCTAGAAAACAGTTAGAATGATAGTTATAATCTGTGAGCCTAAGAGATGGTGGAGGCTATCTATAGCTTAGCAAATCGGCTTGAAATCTATGAAATCAATTAAGTCGAGGCCCACAAAAAAGGCCGCAAACGTTTCTGTTGGAATTGGGTTTCTCGAATACTTGTTCGAGATTGTCTTGACTAAGTTCTTTGGTTATAATTACTTTGTTAATGAGATCGTTAACTGTTAATTATTATAAAAGATTTTTGATATGTTTGATTTAGGGAAATAAATTGATCCTTGAAAAAAGCAGTAAATTTATGGCAAATAATGTTTAACGTAGTCCCGAAACATAAAAATAATGTTTAGTTTTAAAACGCAGTTTTTGCTATAATGGATATATTCTTGACATCGACTGACTAATTCGAGAATCTTTTGCTCCACCCATTTTGCTGTACCTATTCTAGCTACCATGGGAACATATTCGAGGAATAAGAAGTAGCCTATGTGTTATTCCAGACTATAATCTATCCCTGTATGAAATTTAAACTAAATCTCTGCCGTTAGAGCGTGATGAGTAGCAAACATCCAAATATCTTCACAAACTTTCCAAATTACAATATTAGTGGGAAGTAGGATAATAATAAGCGCCATTTTGAATAAAAACTAAATGAATCGCGATAAAATCCGTTAAAATTTTATATTTCAAAATATTCATGGCTTTATTTTCCGTAGATCAATGTGTTCATGCAACGTTGGCATGCCAGCACCGCCCTACAGACATAAATCATAACATTATAAGCACAAAACATGCGCCTTTTGATACGGTGTCTTGCTGCATAATGTCTGACAGAAAGTAGCACGGTTTTAGATCTTGAAGTGTTAATAATAACTTGTATATTTGTAACTTAAAGATGTAAAACATTGTCTTTAATAAGGCGTGTGCCTATTGCCGTATACTGGGCTGCCGTATCTTGGAAACCTAAAAAATCTAATTAATACCGATTTCAAAAAATAAATAATAAATAATGCCACGATGCACCCTTTTCTACGTTGGCTCCAAAAGCTCTTATCCTGACTCTCATCCGCCTCCCCGATTGACTTTGATATCAAAGGCAATCAATTTAGCCTATTGCAGTCCACTGGTGGACATAGGCCTCTCCCAATGTGCGCCATTGCTCCCGTACCACCGCCCTGCGCATCCAGTATGTCCCAGCCACCTTTTTCAGGTCGTCAGTTCACCTGGCTAGGGGTCGTCCAACTTTTTTAAATCCTTGCAGTTTCCATTCATATCAAAGTGTAGCACTGTATTTTACAAGTCGTCCAGATTGAGTTCTTTTTTTTAAATTCTTACCGCTCAGTGTCTCAGTTTTTTAATATATCGTTACATCGTTATTTTATAATAATAAATATATCATCTCATAAACATTTATGTTCACTTTAGATAATTAAATTATGCATAATATATGAGTATTAAAATGAGCTCTTGAAAGATATATCGCGCTAGAGCGAACGGTGTAGACAGACATACTTATATTTTATGAATGATATAATATTTTGTTGCATGAAATATGAATATGATAAATTTCGGGATGATTAATACTATTTTTGACTCATTAAAACATAAAATAACTTAATTGGATAACCGATTTAAAAGATAGATAGCTCTATTTTTGAGTGAACGTGTAAAAGAAAAAAAAGGTAAAATATTAAGATGTTCGTAACAAAGTCAACTACACTTACTTGTGAAGGGCCTCGATCTGATGAAGAATTTCTTCTAGATATTGGGAGGTCAGACGGTAGTCACTCTCATAAAGTCTTAACAGCCAAATCAAAAGTAGAAGAAAGAGTAAAAATAAAATCTAAAACTGAGTTCAATTCAAACAATTTCTACGCTTGTTGTCACGTTAAACTTAATTATTATCTAAACGTCATTTGTTAAGCTCCATATTGTAGTTATTTAGCTATTAATCACACGATGTGTGACCACATAACCATGTTGGACTTAGTGATATCTACTTTAACTTATGAATAGGTCTTTTGGCATACTTACGTTGGCTAGTTTTTGACTTGTAGACTTTCTCCCCATGTATTGTATAGCATTATTTTCAAACGTATGATTTATAAGTTGTGTCAATTGAACAATGAAAACATAGCAACAAAATTAAGTCATGCTTTTTAGAGAACTTTCGAGAATTTTTGACAACTATTTTGAACTATCTTTTTGTTTTTAACACGTAAAGATGAGCGAAAGAATTTTGCTTATCTCTTGTATTTCAAATGTTGCTAAAGTTAATAATAGCGGAGACAGCAAAGTCTCATTTCCAAAAAAAGAGCCACGTTAGTTTGAATACCCAAGATCAGGTGGCAGATCAGAGGGCCAATTCTTGTAAATATGTCTATACAAAATCTAGACTGAATTTTATCAATTATATACTTATGTCAAGAATCGGCCTTCAGAAAGAGTGTTCAAAATAAAGGGGACATGTATGGGGAATGTTTGAAAAAGAAATAACTGAAACAAGAGCAGGTAGATAATAATGACCATTCTAAATTAAAAATACAACTTAAAATCAAAATATCAATGGATTGATAAACTCAAACATATAATTTGGCGTGAATCACGTGCTAACATTATAAGAAAACCTCAGGTAGATAAAATTATATCTCCAAATGATTATAGGACAACCTCAGAACTAGGGGAGGTTCATAATTTCCTGTATGAATATTAAGACCGTAATATTTTAACTCACGACTTTTACGAGCCAGCAAGAACTTAAAACGGCACTATCAAACTCGATTTTACTGCAATAACCAAGTCACGAATATTAACAGGTTATAATGTAACTTATTAGATACCTACTAGCTGTAGCCCGCGGCTCCACACGCATTGAGTTTGGCTCCCGTTCCTGTAACCTTAAGGAACCTTACCAGGGATAAAAAATAGCCTATATGTTATTCTAGATTATAATCTATTCCTGTACTAAATTTCAACCAGATCCGTTCAGCCGTTTGAGCGTGCTTGAGTAACAAACATCTTCATAAACTTTCACAAATACATTATCATCTTCTTAGGGACGTATTTTCCTGATTGCATCCTAGGCCAAGGTAAACTCGGAGCTCAGAGTTCGTCTTCTGGCTCTTCCTCCTCCATATCGCACGATCTTGGAGGTCAATGGTACCTAGTGGCCCATTGAGGCATGTCACCCTCCACTACGTCAAGCCAGGACTTTTTGGGCCTACCCTTTCTATCTAGACCCGGTGGGGTCAATTTATATTTTAATACGATGAAAAGTTTTTCAAATTCCTTATGTTAAACATAGAAATTATAAAATCAATAACAATCCACAAAAATATACCCAAAAAATTTGCTGTTTCAAGCGGTAATTTCATAAATAGTTCACAAATTACGTAATGTATTCAAAAACAAAATGGATTCCATGAAACACCAGAGCGAAACCATTCTAAAGTTACCATTATTTTATTGTACGAGTCAATTGCAGTATGACATGGCTTAACAACCCGGGTGTGCCTAGGCGTGGCAACTAACATGTTGTTAGTTATTTCAGTATATACTGTGTTAGTAATGCCTGCGGGGTTGCTTGCTTAAAAACGTGTTTTAGTTATCAGCAATCTATCTTGTTGTAGCTTATAAATGTCTAACATACTCTCAAGCGTATATCATTCGATCACAGTTGTATTTTGGCTAATGATTCGGTTAATATCGATTAGGCTATCAACAGATTTTTTGTTCGATTCCATTTTGTATTTTACTACTTTATAAATGCGAAAGTTTAGATGGTTTTGATAGACAATTACGCTAGAACGGTTGAAGAGATCTGGATGAAATTTAGTTTAGAGGTAGATTATAAGGTTGTTTGTACACAGGTTTATTTGTTTTGGGGATTGAATCCTGTTGGTCGGGGCTACGGGATCAGTAGTCCATAAGTTATGTGCCACGGGTAAAATATTTCTATATCATATATTCAAAAATCTACCCAATGTAGTAACACTTTCACGATTTAAACCATGTTTCTATGTCTGATCTATTAAATTATCGCACTGTAATTCTTACTTTTTATTTTTCTATCACGTTTCTGATTCAAATACATATGTGCGTTAACCTTAACGGTAAATTTAAGCCGACAATATGGCCTTTCAAATGCTATATAGCACTCACCATCAAGTTTATTGTTAAACTCAGATTCTTGTAATATTAAGACTGGTTTTACTTTATTACGTACAACAGCTACCACAACTTCGGCCTTTATTTGATTACCAATAAATCTATCAACATTTTTCACTAAAAAACTTTATGTGGCTAGTCGTGTTCTAATAAAATTTAATTATGTTCCATTATTTTTTATTTTATGCACATCTTGTGTTAGTTTTCGCGTTTCTAGTATCCAGATATATATTCATAACATGGTCTAGATGATATTTGATATCTTCCAATCTAATATATGAATATTTAATGTCGGGATTATTGCTAACAGATATTTATTTCTCCAATCTTGGCTTTATATCATGCGGGTAGCGGGTTCCATCTAAGTAGTTTCGATTTGATTGTTACTTCTCCACTGAATTGGATTTATTACATTTTGAACTTCTTTATTATTGGTCTGTTTAATTTCATTGGTTGTTCCTAGACAGTTTACCTTTTTCTTCCCTTGTGTTATCACTTAGTTCGTTCGTCGTTCACTATACTGTTGACTGACAGGAGATACAGTAATAGTTGACCGGTCTTTATAGATAATTGCATGATCTTTAACTTTATCTCAGTAATTTTTATGATAAAACTTACAATTATGCTGGAAATCACGATAAAGCCGATTTTGTGATCTCTTGAATAACAAAAATTACAGAATATATCGACCCGATAAGGCCTTTTTACATTTTGTTTTAAACATTCTTGATGGTGTTTTCAACATTTTTACATTTGAGATGGCTGAAAATTATTGTAGGTACATTCGGATTAAACAAAACCGGAATATAAGAGAATGATAACTGTCATATAAAAAAGTATCTTATCTGAAGTAGGTATAAAAATACAAATTTCAAATCACAAAAGACATATATCCAAAGATATACATTGACACACCTATTCAACCAATAGATATACTGTATCTATATCTATAAAAAATAATACTGACGGCTGAGTTTCTTTTGTTGTTTTTTACGACATATTCAAATGAGAGGTGTTTAAGGATGTCTTCAGATTTATTGACACAGCTAAGCTAGCTGGTTCTATAACTAAGTAATATATATACGAAATAAATATTTGATAATATGGCTGTTAACTTAATTGGGTTAGCATATGTTTTGTTTTCATTAGTTCGAGTTTTGCAAGAATTTTTGGATCTTTTTTGCGTTCTAGATTATATATGTATGAATGAATTTTTAATACTGTTTTTTATTATGTAATATCGTATAATGTCAACTAATAACGTATTTATTTCCATCTTGACTTTTAGTAACTGCCCTGTTCTTAGTTTGTTTCTTATACTAATGAATAGGTTTCTTTCGGTCTCTCATCTTTTGCTGTAATAAATTTACATAGTAAATATTTCTTCTGCCACTTTTAAAATCACACAATCAAACATCCTTATTCATGTCGGTCATAAAGATTCACAACTACTTATTATTATTATTACTTATTTCCTATAATCAGTGTATTGCCCAACTAAATGTTCGCTCACTTTCTTGTTTTATAGTATTTTTTATGTTATACCAGAATATCTCCTATTTATATTTCACTATCTTATTGTTATAAACATATAGGAAAGGTACAGCACTCCAGACAAGCTCAAGTAGCTTATGGTTTGCTTTCTATGTACGCAAATTGTATTTGTGAATGGTAATAAATAAATAAAAAAAAAAAAGTAACGCTTATGAATATAAAGATTAATGCTATTACATTAACAGCCAGATTCACAAGGCAATAAGTAAAGCCCGTGATAAAATAACCCGGCAATAAAGACTTGCTACTACTCTTTTTAATCGCCAATAATTACAAAGACTATTAACAAATTGTATCGGTAACTTCGATTGGAATACACTAACTGCTATTTAGATATATCTGATCCGATATTTTCATTATTAATGCCTTTCCTGCTGTAAAATGTAACTGTTCAGCATAATCTTGAAATATATCTGGCTTATAATTTATAGCGTCTAGCTTCTGACATTTCTCACGAAATACCTCGTCCAGCGCAAATATCGCTTCAGCGGTAATGTCGTTAGGAATGGATTCCTCTTTAGCAACACCTATTCTGCATAGAACTTATAGCCATTAGTTAAACTCTTAGTCATAAATATGGCAAATAGCCATGTAATATTTAAAATTAATTAAGCAAGAATCTGTTTGCATAAAATGAATTTAGCTAATGTTATGATAGAATAAAAGAATCTACATTTACAAACAATTGTCATAAAGTGATCTACGAGTATAAATGCTAGGAAGGGGCAAAAATTTTCTGAAGTGGAGAAGTAAAAAGATCCGGGATTCCATAGCAGAAGCAATTAAGGAAACCGGGTAAACTAATGCATAAATGGCTGATCGATTAAAAAGTCAAATTCATTATCTTAGTTGTCATAACACCAGATATAGCCTATGTGGTTGAGTCAGTGTTCTATACAAACTTACAAATCTATGTAAAATATCTCACTGTACCTGTATTCGCAAATATAATAGAAAGTAATATATCCTAATAACTGTTATAATAGAAAGTCGCATTTTATTTGCATTACAGACAGAATACTTTACAAGAAAAAAGGGTAGAAGTACGCTAGAACAAAGATAAAACTCCGCAAAAGATTGCTTATCTTTATTACACAAAGTTTCGAACAAAATTTCAAAAGTAAGCGCACCTTGTAAACCATATTGATAAGTGTATTTACGAAAATATTACCATATAACGATTCGAAGACAGCATTGTTTGGCGTTGCAAAAAATACTATGTTATTATCAGTGAAGATGGGGATCGCAAGAAATACTAGTAAATTATATGAAACTAGACAATAAATCATAACAAGGCATTAATCTTGTGAATCAAACGTCTCCATCCGGTGGTTTGTTATTTTTGGAGCCGAGATACTCAAAGTTTGTGAACGCCCCCATTTGGGTGGGGATTCGTGGAAAGCTGGCGATTTTAGTCTTTTGATTAATATTACATCTATTATTGGCAGTCATCTGATATTGTACGTTAATATTTTTGGTCATGACGTCAACCTTTGAAACGAATATGGTTGCTCGTTGGTCATCATTACATTGCGTAAAGTTACTGTCTGTTTCTCTGTTACCTTCTTTCACCACAAAACGAATTTTGATACGGTTTAGGAAGGTTTATGTGTTTATTTTGCACTTAATGAGTTTTGAAATCGGGAAATCAATAAGCACCGCTGTGAAGCGGGTTAGTAGTTACTTATAAATAACTTTTGAGAAAATAATAACATCCATCAAATAGAATTTGCTGTTGCTAATGATTTTTTACCACAATTGAAATTTAAGACAACTCAAGTCATTTCATCAATGATAAAAACTGCGATCTATGCTAACTAAATTGCGTTGCCGCATTTTACTCAATCAGCATTGAGAAAGACGTGAGATCTCGGTTTATTTTTGTTGAGTTCACTCACACAGAATCGAGAATCCATGAAATTAACAAAGTGATTAAACAGCTGTCTCCGGCCCGCTTGATATTAGGAGGTCATCTACGTAAAAAACACACAATTAACAATTTCACACAATACCAATAACGAAAAATCTCTATAGATTCATTGTTTTCTAAACATTACTGTTTCTGATTCATGATTCGGAATTGAGTATAAACCACTCAATTAGACCTAGCACTTACATGAATTTCTACTTCCTCACAGTCTGGTAATCCACCATTATATTTCTCACGTCTTATTAGGCCCCGGGAGAGCTGTTACAATCAGCGGCTCAATTAGATCCATTTGTGCTAGTAGATTTAAAGGTTATAGTTAATTCAGATTGAAAACGAATTTTAAAACTAAATTTCAATCTGTTGAATAAATGTTTCTCATTGAATTTAAAAATACATATTTTCGTCTAATGTTTCTGATTACTTGTTTAGTAATTTGAAGTTAGATGTTAATGGATTATTTTAAACATATTTTGTAAATAAAGTAAAATATTTTTTCGTTTATGTTTGATTTACTAAAATTTTCTCGTTTCTTAATAACTATTGAAGAAACGAAAAAAAAAAACAGTTCTTGAATACAGTGAATAATTACATTATTTATATTCTGAGCTTTTGACTCATGAATTCATTTTTTCTTCAATTCAAGCGACAAAGCTTAATAAAAAAGAATTAGGAAACATTTTTCAACGTAAAACTACATTTTTCTAAAGAAATGAGGCGTGCCACGTGATCGTGACATCAAAGCTGCCGATTGATGTGTGTGTCATATTGTCAGAAGCTACGACGGGTATAGAGCTATTTTTGCCTCATAATGTTCGTCTAAATTCGGCGTCTTTGTATTAAATTTGTATGAGACATGTTAAAACATCTGGTGCAGACTATATAACGCCTATTAAGAAACAGGTGGGATTGTTAATTTAAATGTTGGTGTTATTATTAATGTTTCAATTTAATATTGCAGTTGGTTCACTCAAGAGATCTTTTTTTAGAATTGTATTACTGTAAATTTATTGGTGTACAATAAAGAATTATCTATCTATCTATCTATCTATCTTAGCTTATCTTATTGTAGAAAAATAGCATGACAATGAAGATTGAAACAAAGGTTGAAGCAGCGTTTAATTAATCTGGTTTTTGTAGAAAAACTCATAACAGATCAATATTCATAGTAGGTTAATATAGAAAGTTCGCGATTCGATTTGCAAAATCGTGAGAACCAAAAGAAAGATTCTCAAAAACAAAATGTTCACAATTCAACATTTCATCAATAAACACCGTTTCTTTAAATCAACGTTATACCCGTTGAGAATCATTTAAAATCAATGGCTGATATAAACGCTGGATAGACGAATAATAACATTTAACCAATGCAAGGCGATTTTACGACACAAGAGAATACTGAACTCTAAGAAGGTCAAACGTTTTTTATAAGACACAGCGAGTCGGATAAACTTATAAAAAGGTTGTTATAAATCGTGTCTTTTAATGGATTACCCAAGAAATAGATTAAGACATCCAATTGAAATTTTATATTCAAAACTTTCGACTGGAAATTTGAGAAGTAAAATTTTAAGGTTTTTGGTTTTTCGTTTTGATCGTGTGTGGTTGTTAATAACTTTTTTATGACGGACATCAATTTAAGATTAATGAACTCGAAGGAAACATTTACAATTAGCAATAATAATTTTATTGCTAAATTGAGGAATCCATTCACAAGGATTTCTCTTGAACTTGTAAATCTTATAATTATATCTTACTCACGATCAGAGAGGCAGATTTTAACATTAATTTACATGTTTTGAACTTATGGCGGCATTCTTGTTTTATGATAACCTATGGACATTAATTTGACTTAATGTTTTGCCCGTTTCATAATAAATGTATGTTTCCATAATTTTTGAACTCAGATAAAACCGAGGGCAGTGGTCTCTCAACTTTGACGCCATATTAAAAAGTGCTAGTGAGTACAAGGTCAAATGAAATATAGTTTTTTTTTACCGCTTTTTCAATTTTGAACCAATAATGTTATGAAGCGTCAATGGTCTTTCTTTCTTAGACCTCGGCTTTGTATCATGTAATATCATCTGGTTCTTTCCTTTCTAGATATTCATGACCCAGGTGGTCGAATGTCTTTCTCTTCCCCTCTTCCTTGTAGCTACAAAAATGCACATTTTCACGACAAGATCAAAGTCTAACTGATAATAATCAAATCTAAAGCTTCACATCTTTCAATTTCACTAATAAAAACACTTTAAATTTCTGAAGAAAGTAATTACAATAGCAATATAAAAAGCAATTGAAATCTAAATCTAAAAATGCGAATAGCTCACCATTCATCAAGTGAAACGAAAAAATTTGTTCCGGCTAAATGTTAAAAAGTTGGCAGACACTTCGATAATTATTTTGTCTCGACAAATAGGTATCTAAGTACTGAAATCATTTAGATTAGACTAAACAAAATGTCAAGCTTTTTCTGTATTTAAAATTCATGTCAATTGTTTGGTTTTCTTATTTTTCTTGTTCGGATTAACGGACGTCTGTTTACTCGAGTTTCCTCAACATCTTGTTGTGTATCTTAAGAAATAGTCTCTTCACGTATACTTATGATACTTACTAGAATATGTTACGTTTCTTTCATGTACTGCTTTTTGCTTTAGTACTAAATCTATTAGGCTTTTCAATACTTGCCAAATCGTCATCGTTACCAAGCGAGTAAATTCAAAAAGGTATTAACGACATTACCAATGCAAGGAAGAAATGCACTTATTACAGAACTTCCACGAAGCTTTAAAGACCTTATTCGAGTAAAATCTGCTACAAAGTTGTCTTAAGTTAAGATTATCGAATCTGATACCAATCTATGTGGACATTCTGTTGTATCCTGCTTTAAACATGACATAAGACTCATCAGTTAACATCTTGTATATGCATTGTAACATTGTTCTCGCGACTATATAGAATCTCTTTATAGGGCTATCAAATAAATTCGTTATTGCTTTGACTGGTGTGCACAAATTAAGAGTTGATGGTGAAAGGGGAGCGGTTAATACCCCCTAATGAGAGGATTAAAACCATGAATTGAGTGGCAAAGGGTCACAAGTTTTATGTGCATGTAAACATATCTATATTGTGTGTTATACCTGATTTGGGGTGATTCAAAATAATTACGCGTTTGATTATGATATTAATTTATTTCCTTTATCAATTTTACGAAATACTATCTGCGGTATTTGTGACAGTGTCAAAAATGCTCTTTCGAAATCGATTTTAGGATTACTTCAGGGTTCAAATAAATGTCCCTATCTGTCTTTCTTGTATGGCTTCTCTGGGGCAGATGTTATTCAATCTGAAAGGTATGGCAGTATTTCTCGTTAAACTTTCTACATATCTTCATAGTTACTTAGCAGGAAATAAAGACGGAAGTCTGTAAGCGATACTTTTGTTATTACCAATGATATAACGGTGACCATTTACCACTAAATGCATCGTATACTAGTTGACGTTAGTAATTAAATATTAATTACATTTGTATATTTAAACAGTACCTATAACCGTTATTACAAGTAATAGTAATTAACCCCTTCAGAGAAGTTATATTGCTTGAGGAGTAGGTTAGGGCCGACTCATTACATCATCATCATCATCTTCTTCTTCATCCTAGCGCTAATTCCCAGTCGCATCCGAAGCTTTTCAGCTTGGAATCTGGGGTCCGCTTTACCAGTCTTAACTACACATTTGGCTAGACCATCATCATCATCATCTGGCTATTTTGTATAGACAATACGTTTGTACTCGTAGAATATAATAGATTAATCAATATATGAGATTCACGCACGTTGACGACTGCCATAAACGTTATATTATGCTTTAAAACACTGTCGATCCTATACACTAATCAATTTATTCTAAAATACGCCGGAAACGAATTGCCATTTGTCTAGAGAGGCTCGTAAGTTTCTAACTTTTTCAAAATATACAACATCATCAACGCTGAAACTCATTTTGAAAATACTATACTGAGAGTACTCCGAAAATCTCGTTATAATTTGAAACTCAAACGCAATAAAACATTTTTTCTTAGTAATGCTCTATCGTTAGTTTTCAATTAGTTGTGCTGTGTACTTAGACTAATAATTATTGCCTGATTGTTATTAATTACAATGATGACCTCATTTGCCGAATCTCGAAAGAAAATCAGTCCGCTAGTTTGTAATGAGAAAACATAATTATATATACTTAACTAATTGAGACGTTATCCAAACAGAAAATATGAAAAAATAAATAAATTTCAAAATTATTTATTGTAACAAAATGATAAATTTGAAAATTATTAAGAGACACGTGTTAAAATGATTTTAGAAATGTGTAAAATAATGTCATAATGTGCAATAGTTTTTACTTTCTCCTTGGTGGGTCTTTGTATTGACCATTACCTAATAAGTTACTTTAGATAGTAAAATTGACTGCTTTTTATCAATTCTGATTAAAGTGAGGTAACTTTAAAGTTAATTATCTCTAACTATAAGGTAATGGTAAAAAGACCAAAAAATGCCATCATTGAAGTACGAGTTATGATTCTAATATTTAATAATCAAATTATTATTTTATTAAACGACCTACTAACTCCTAAACTGTAAAATTATAAATTATGTGAATGTTATTTGTAAAATTAAATGAGATTTCCTAATGTATAATCAAGAATTTATGTTTAACAGTTGTAGATTTATCAAAAATAATGACACCAATGTTTTTACCATCAATTTGTGTATTTGATTATAGTCATTTATTAATTTGATAAACAGAAAAAAATATGTTCTGCTGAATTACTTATATTAAGTTTGAGTTAGGTCATTATTGCTAGACAATTGCTCCACGCAAAAGTGACTTAACTCTAACGCAATTATTAAAATACATCGATAAAATATGACATACACAATTTATGTTTGGAAAACGTCTTAATATAATTAATATTGTGTAAGCCTAATATTATTATATCTGTGAAAATTTTCCTTTTACGCTAATGTTAGTTAATAAATTCTAACTGATCTAGTGACTCAAATATTAGAGTAACAATCCTATAACTCGTGCCTGATTTTGTCAATGGTTTTATTGAAATTTCACAAATGGAATTGTAAATTTGTGAAATATTAAAAAAATCAATAGATGAAATGTTTGTTTGCTCAGTAAAGGTTGTTAAATCAAATATGTTTTGTGACCTATTTTCTTTTTACGATAATTAAGTTTATTTCTTCTACAAGAGCAATTATTACAAGGTTATGTTGAAGTTGAAAATAAAAATATGGTTAATAAATGGACATAATAATACAAATATATACTCAATCATTTTACATTTAGTTCTGTAATTAAATAAATATTTATATTAATTTTTACTCAGATTAATTAATTTGCTCTTGTATTTTCATTTTTATTACTATTTTTAATAAATGAAAGTTCCAGTTTTTATTAAGAAATATTCGCATTGGTGCTACTAGCGATTGCTAATATAGTTTTTACATTTTAATTTATTTTGTAATATTGTACTTATTTCTGATTTTAATAGACCATTTTTGATGTACTTAATTTAAATAATAGCGAGAAAATTTTAGAATTAAAAAAATTGTAAAGCTTCAGCTACCTCTTACTGTTCTAAAGGTATTTTTATAAAATAACTAATCTTAGCATTAGTCAAATAGCTCTGCGTATTTGAGTCACTAGTTTGGTCATTGTGATTTCCTAAAACGAAGAAAAAAAATATTCAAAATCCAAACTTTTCCTAAAAATGGATATTAATAAGGTGCGTATGTTGGCACACAGGTAAAAGGTTCCGCAGGTATTTTTTGAATCCTAATAACTATCTATGGTACTAAAATAATTCTATTTATACCTACGGAACCACAGATTTGAAGATACTTAATAGGTTGTAGGGTCGGTTATACCGCTAGTGTACTATATGATATTCTTTGCAGCAGTATTGTTAATTAATGCTGTAATTTAAAAAAAAGAAGCGGCCATAATGTCTCCGGATTGTTTAAAAAAATTGTATATTTTCTTGGTGAAGGCGGAGGATAAAATTCTGAATTTAAAATTTGTAGTTGATACAGTATTGCACGTGAAAACCAAATCAAATTTTGTTTTGTCTGGAATTTTATATTTATTTTTCTAACAACACTGAAGAACAAAACTAATTTATTTCAAAAAACAATACCTCTGCCTTCCTACCTGAATTATGGGACGAATAGTAATAAAAAAATTGTTATCGAAATTAATTTTAAGTCCTGCACGAACAAAATACGACTGTGGTTGATTGTGTTTTCAGAACTATACCAGCGCCATCTTGATACTATATGATTTGCGCTTAAAATGATATTGCGAATACTTAGCTCAATATTTATCTGCATAATATATTATACAATTTTTAGGCTTAGTTTTGCTAGCATAATCGACAGCGTCGACTCTAAACCTTGCAGGACTTTAAGGACAGGAACTCGAAATCAATTTTATAGGAGGTCAAGATTGATAGATAAATACACGTATGAGAAAAAGATATTCGTCTCTTTCTGACACGTGTATTTTGGGTTTTGATAGGTCCAGTCCACGTTGTAGATATAATATATAAATTGATTATTGTATGTAGGTATATATAAGGCAATGAACTTTGAAAGTAATAAGTGTTTGGTAAGTTTAGAGTTTGTGACCTTTTCATAATAATGATTTCGAGTTCCTGTCCTCAATGAGATTGTAAAAATAGTACTGGAGGTTCGAAAAAAAATGTACCTACTAAGTATTTGGTATATAATAACTTGTAAATATGTTGTTAAAATAAGTGTAGACCCTGTAGGTATTTATTTGTACGATTTCGGGCCTTTGTTGAAATCCAAAGTTTTTAATTTATTTTTCGACCAATAAATGTTGGAGAGAACTATTTTTTCGTTTCATTTATTACATAATTATATTACATACATACACATCTGTAAATCTCCAAAGGGGTGAACAGAGGTGTTTTAAGACCCTCAGTTCACTGAATTAACTCACTGCTGTGGTTTTCCCAAGCAACTACAACATGGGGTTTTTCAAGAAGGATAATAAAAGGTTTCTTCAGGTCCGGCAGCACGAGTGTAATGCCCCTGATGTTGCACACTACTTGTCTTCCACCTAAGTGTTATTAAAAACACTCTATTTAGATCCTCTCTTTCTTTCTTACTCTCTCTCTCTCTTACTTGGAATACGAGCACACGTAAAGATGAAAATAAATAATACCTATATGAAAAATGTGTCTATGGGAGCAGGGGGGAAGCTCCAAAGGACTTGCGACTGACAAGCGAGGCGTGAAAATGCATCTGATGAGGCCGTCAAGCTGAGCGTGTATCTTGTTACATGTGTCTGTAATGGTAACCCTCTGTCCAGAGACATTGCCTTCAGCTTACCATCAGGCGAGGTGAATTCAAATTGACGTGTCCTATATTAAAAACAACAACTATAATCCTTATTCGATTCTATAATACGTAGGCCAAGGAATTGCCACTAGCTAGGGGGATGGTTACGTTTGGTTGAGACGCGGGTGGAGCCGAGTTAATCGGCTAGTTATCAACTAAGATAATTTAAATTAACATACATACAATCATGCCTTTATCCCCGAAGGGTTAGGCAGAGGTGAATTAACACCCACATTTCACCAATCATTGTATTAGGTCCCACGTAATAGGGGGTGAACGTATTGCCGTATTCTGGGCACTATTGTTAACTCGAGCCAATGTATCTGAGGCTGAGTCTGGACTGTATTTTTTTTATAAGGACACGTCAATTTGGCTTCGCCTCGCCTGATGGTAAGCTGAAGGCAAAGTCTCTGAAAAGAGCGTCACCATTACAGACACGTATCATGTTACAATGGTGGCACTCAGCTTGACGGCCTCATCAGATGCTTTTTCACGCCCCGCTTAAAGGACCCGGGACTGTAGGAGGAGGGAAACACGTGATGTCTGATGCCTGATGTTAAACAGCCCTATCCCTTAGTCGCTTTGTACGAAACCGCATGGGAGGAGATGGGGTGGCCCAAATTCTACTCTGCCGGGAACCACGCGTTTATTAACAAAAGCAACAACCAACATATCAGTAAAACCTTTAAACAAAATATTGAAACTTTAATATAATTCTGTTACAAAGGACCTTTTGAATGATTCAAGAGTCATTTCACGGTGTCCATGGCTTTTTTGACACCACACAATGCCATAAAATTATGATAATGAAATGGCTTATCGGATTTATGGGGAGTTCATGTTGATTAATGATTTAAAATTCTACATTTTAGTATAGAATCGACTTTTTATTTACTTCGCATTGCCAAAATCCTTTATTTGTAAACTTTTTGGTAATTCTATTGTTGCGTGGTTACGGTTCGCTGTTTCAATAACATACCTACTTATAATCATGCTTTTATCCCCGCGGGGTTAAGCAGGGGTGAATAAACATCCACGTTTCAGCAATCATTGTAGTCGGTCCCATGTAATAGGGGGTTAGGCTATTGCCGTATTCCGGGCACTATTGTTGACTCAAGCCATGTATCTGAGGCTGAGTCTGGGCTGTATATATCTGTGCCCTATCCCTTATTTGCATGGGAAGAGATGGCGTGGTTCAAATTCTACTCTGAAGGGAACCAAGTGGTGGTGTTAAATATTCTCAAATGACTGAAATTATTTCGAAATCTTTTATTGCAAACTCAAAGAAATCAATATTGCATACGTCCATAGGCCACGGTAACCACTTTCCATCAGGTGGGCCTTGTGCTTGTCTACCACCTAAGTGGTATAAAAAAAAATCAAGAATTTGATCGTTTATTATCATGAGATGTTAATTGAATATAATTAATTAATATCATATTTATTATAATTATTATATACTAGTTAGTAAAACTGGTATCGCTTGCAGTCGTAAAATTTTATTATGGTTATAAATGCGACAGTTAGATGGATGTATCGATGTTTGTTTGGTCATCACACACACAAGAATGGCTAAACGGATCTGGCCCTCTCACAAGTGGCAATTCGGGTGAACAGGTAAGGAATTCCGGGTATTAATGCTAACAGAATAGCAGAATATTCCATCAAGAACCAAGCGGTTCGGCGACTCCTTCTTCTGCCGCACTATTAAGACTTTGAATTCCTTACCAGTTCACGTGTTTCCCTCCTCCTACAGTCCCGGGTCCTTTAAGCGGGGCGTGAAAAGGCATCTGATGAGGCCGTCCAGCTGAGTGCCACCATTGTAACATGGTACGTGTCTGTAATGGTGACCCTCTTATCAGAGACTTTGCCTTCAGCTTACCATCAGGCGAGGCGAAGTCAAATTGACGTGTCCTAATATAAAAAAATGGCGTGACAGAAGAAAGAGGTATTTCAGTTAGGTGGGCCCTGTATTCTGAGGGTGGGCCGTGTGCTTGTCGGCGACCTAAGTGGTATTTAAAATAAGTTTTTACCTGGGACTCTGGGGTCCGCATTACAAGTCTAACTGCGGATTTGATATTTTTCGCGAAGCGACTGCCATCCGACCTTCACAACTCAATGGCAATATTGGGCAATATTGAAGCATTGCAGCTAGACCAGTTGCCTACGTGCCCTCTGAGGCTCGACCAGGCCAATCCAAATAGACATATTCATACATACAAATATTTGCAATGAGCGGAAATCAAAACCGCGCCTCTTGCGTAGAGGTCGCAATCACTACCGCCATGCCGCAGAGGCTGTATGCATACAAGTCAATTGCAATAAGTAAAGCCTGTGAGAAAAGACTGGCAATAAAAAACTATTCTTTTTTAATCACCAATATACACAGGTATCACTACATATTAAAAAACAAAGTCGCTGTCGCTGTCTGTCCGTCCCTATGTATGCTTAAATCTTCAAAACTACGCAACGGATTTTGAAGCGGTTTTTTTTAATAGATAGAGTGATTTAAGAGGAAGGTTCATATTTATAATACATGCATAATATTGTAGAGAAACACTGATAAATTTAGAGATATACAGCGGGAACGGGATCAGAAAATAATGGCGGTACGAAGTTCGCCGAGTCAGCTAGTCACTACATATAAAACAAAGTTGCTGTCGCTGTCTGTCCGTCCCTATGTATGCTTAAATCTTCAAAACTACGCAACGGATTTTGAAGCGGTTTTTTTCAATAGATAGAATTATTCAAGAGGAAGGTTTATATTTAATATGTATAATACATGCAAAATATTGTAGAGAAACACTGATAAATTTAGAGATATACAGCGGGAACGGGATCAGAAAATATGGCGGTACGAAGTTCGCCGGGTCAGCTAGTAAGTAATATAAAAAAGTATAAATATTATTTACAAAAATAAAATTTAAAAAACTAGTCTTAGAGCATAGACACAACGCGATCAAGAATACTTTTTTTACCACCACAGCTAATGTTACAAAAAAAAATGTAGGTCCAATTACAGCTGCCATAGACGAGTGTTCTATTTTTTCTGTCTGTCCGTCCGTGGGCTAAACAAACAGTTGTTATTGTGTAACATTTGACCAGTCGTTACTTTCTAATGCCCGGGTATTGTAGACGGCGATCTGTTTGGCGGGGTGCCGTTCAGAATCCTGACTTTCATTGTTACTTACTTTATAGTTCGTAGATAATCTGTAATTTTACAATAGGTACATCTGTTTTACACTACTACAGTTTTACTGTAATCTGTACTAATATTATAAAGCTGAAGAGTTTGTTTGAACGTTTACGCTAATCTCAAGAACTACTGATTCGAATTGAAAAAATATTGTTATGTTGAATAGACCGTTTATCGACGAAGGTTTTAGGCTATATAATATTATAATCACGCTACTACTCAAGGGAGCGGAACAGTGATAAAAAATGTGAATAAATCCTGATTTATTGACGTTTTTGATCTTCTAACTAACCTAACCTATCCAAGTCGAATTGCGCTGCTTTTCTCAAAAACCTATGACTAACTTTCTGTCTTATTTCTGGGTGGCAGCGCATCGTACGAATGGCTTAAGCATTCGCCAGACAGATTGTTAAATGTTGTAACTGAACAGACGATACGGCTGAATATATCATTCAAGCCGTTAATTGAACGGCGCGATTTAGTTAACAGTTGAACGGCTGATTAAGCTAGTGAGGCTTCCGGCGACTGGGACCACAATTAACTCGGACCGCGGTCCCAGTTGCCGGATTCATTTAAATTTAATATTTTTCTTCCATCGACTGGGACCACCTATAAATGTATCAAAAAATCTATTGTTTTAGCCAAAACAGTACAGTCAAACAAAAAAAGGCTAGTTTTAATTTAAAGAAAAAACTCTTTGATTGAAAAATGTCATCTATCGTATTATGTCACTCATCAACTCCTCCTAAACGGCTGGATCGATTTGAAAGATTTTTTTTGTATGCAATTTGGTGGCACCCTGGATGGTATTCTAAGTTATTACCTCTGTTACTTAAAATATCGTAGTGATAGTCAACATTCACTATTAGTTTCGAATCAGCGCCGTAGCTTCAAATAGGAGGTCAGGTAGCAGTCGCTTCACGGTAAGTATTAAAGTTCGATCCTAACTGAGTTGGATACAGGCTCATGGAATGGATCAATGGTAGGTATTAGAAATATATTCGGGCTTCCCTTAAAATAACTTAAAAGTTATGCGAAAAAACGCGGACCCTACATTGACACTAGAGTATTAATTTGTTCCTAGACAGTGTTGGTTTCCAGTGGATAGGGCGAACGGATGGAGAACAGCCATATTCCGTAGTCGCCTTCGACTACGGGAACTCCATCTGTCATGTCTGGGCTGTTCTTCATCCGTCAGTAAATATACCTACCTACAGCCTAAGACACAGTGCCCACTTGACGGCAATAGGCTCGCCCCCTGAGACTGGTTACACGTGACCGAAAATATATTGAAATATGGGCTTTCAGGCGTGAATATGTGTATGTAATAGTCATGAAGGTACGTGTAGGTGTGACCAACCCCCCCTCCCCCCTCATATAAGGATAGCCGCAGCTCAGACGCAGATTTCAACACAATTTTTTTGCTAAAATCGAGGTTTCGTAAAACTGAGCTGATTGAAATATTTTTGACACCGTTTTATTAAGAAATAGCGTATCCCGGTACCTATCTGTCATTTTTTTGTGAAAAACCTTTTTCAAATTTGTCTGGTAGTAGTAGAGGCATTTTTCAGGATGAAAACACGGGTAAGAAAATCTATGGAAAAGTGACTGCTAGGAAAATCTATCTTTTTGGAATTGCAGGCAATAAACTCATAATAAGAAGCCTAGAATAAGAAAGTATACCTAGATATTTATACATATTATACATAAATGATTTTTTCCCTGAAGGGCGAAGGGAGGCAATCTTTTCCCGTAATAAGCTTCTCCAGACCGCTCGAGAACGTCTCAAAAATCTTTCTGCGCATGTGGCATTGGTGCTTTTGCGCATGTGCTTTGCCCTCCCTAAGCTGACGTAACTGCTGCGGACCGCGCTAACCTGAGTTTGTCCGGCAGACGTCGCAGCTTTCGATGACATCCTCAAGTTCACAGTTGAGTCGATCCTCAATGTATGGCTCAACGAAAACCAATGGGTACAGGCGACTCTCCCCAACCGTCACGGGGGTATTGGGTGAAACGCGCGCGGGATGTGGGTTTGCCGGCTATGCTGGCATCGGCACATGGGGCTGCGGACCTTGTTACTGCCATCCTCCATAATAATGGTGGCAGAGTAACCGTGCCCTTTGCAGCGGACGCCGAGACATTTGGCTTGCCCGCAGTTCGGCGACGTCAGGCCCTGTCACGCCTCATGTCCAGCGCGCTCGTGACTATGGCACAGCTGGAAGGCTTAGGAGGGGCTGATGGAGATGCCACGGGGGCCGAATCCGATCTGGCGAGGCTTCGGGCGGTGTCGCAGCCGGAATCGGGAGCATGGCTGCACGCGCTGCCTTCACCTCACCTGGGCACTTTATTGGACGACAAGTCTTTGCGGGTGGCAGTGGCCCCTCCACCTGGGCTGCAAAGTGTGTGAACCCCATAAATGCACCTACGGCTCCATGGTGGGCGGCGACGGTCAGCACGCACTGAGTTGTCGAAGAAGCGCGGGTAGGTTTCCTCGTCACCATGCTCTCAACGACATACTCCGGAGAGCCTTTGTATCGACTGATACCCCAACCACGTGTGCCGTACCGTCCTGTCTCCAGTAACCGCTACAAGAAAACCGGTGACATTCGCTTCGCCTCGTACCGGGGGCAGAGGTTGGCCGTTGCTATACAGCGGGGCAGTTAGTAGTTGATTAATAGTTGATTAATTTTGACATGATGTTCGAATTTAGTATTTAAGGTGACATATTACTGTAGTTTTAATTTGTTTTATTGGTGTAGATTAAAGAAATTACTAAAGCCAATGATATTTTTGAATTGATCAGATTTTGCTTTAATTATTACGTCTCTTCGTCTTTTTGTTTGACTGTACTGTTTTTGGTTTTAACTATAATTTTTTTGTTCTTTTTTATGGGTGGTCCCAGTCGCCGGAAGAAAAATATTAAATTTAAAATAAATTTAATTGCGGTCCCAGTCGCTGGAAGCCTCAAGCTAGTTAGCTGCGACATCTACAGTATATTGTCAAAAGTTAGAAGTAAGTATTAAATGCAAGATTCTGGATTCAAAACGTAAACCTTTTCTACGTGATATTTTTGATCTATGTAATAATGGCGGAACAATATGTTGTGAGGTTGTTTGGGAGTGGATACTGACATGCTAGACTGCTTTGATGGTGGTTAAATGGATCGTTGGATCACTGGTTAGTGATCTAAGGACGGGTACACACCAAGAGAGTTTGATTTGAATTAATTGCTTGTTAAACTTCGATAATTTTTCAATTTCAATTTTTATATTTAAAAAAGAATATTAGCAACCGAAACTACTAATATTCCCTTTAACCTCTTTTCCCTTTAATGGCACCATTGAGAAGCCGCAATGAAGTAAAACTATAATAATTACCACTTTCCATTTGCTTTTTAATTCATTTATTTAACTATTTATTTTAAACTTTTTGCACAAATACGAAATGATTGTACAAAGACGGATTAATGCCGTAGTCATTTTCTGCAAGCCGAACTTAGGGTGATGCAGAGACACACAGGTATTGCGGTGTATTGCACGATGTTTAATGGTGAGAGTTTGACCTTATTTAGTACAAATAATAAGTTTAATGCTGAAGTTGATGATAGAATATTGATAACTAAATAGATATATACATTTAAAATTTAAATATAGATTTATATACAACAAAAAAAAAATACATCATGTCAATAAGCTGAAGGCAAAGGTCTCGGAAAAGAGGGTCACCAAAATACACGTGCCTACCATGTTACAAAAAACTTTCATATTCTTTTTGAATAGGACACGTCAATTTGACTTCGCCTCGCCTGATGGTAAGTTGAAGGCAAAGCCACTTTCAAGTCTATTTCACGGTACGTTGTATATGCGATTGGCTGCGAATATGTACTTACATACAATGATGTATTAAATTTATAGATACGTCATACAAGAAGATGGCGGCATTCGAAAATGGCGCAAACACTAAATATAATAAAAATATAACTGCTTACTAAAAATACGTCAATGTTATTAATTTATATGAATTATATCAATATTTATAACAATAATATTTGATTATTACGAATTTATTATTAAAGACGTTTTTTTTGGGTGGCGCATTGCCGTGATTCTGATTGGTGCATAAAAATGATGACCAAAAGTCATCATTTATTTGTCGCCATTTTTGAGTGTGGACAACATATCTATAGTTTATAATACATCATTGCTTACATAAATATCTTTAGTCGTAACAACAGGCGGTGATGGCCGACGAATCTCATTCGTTTGAGTCTATTAAGTTGGTGTGTACCTAGCATTACATTTTCAATAAAAATGAAATTCATTTGTTAACAAGCGATTATGAGTGACTGTTTGAGTAACTTAATAAGGTAGCAAACTAGCACATGGTAATTAAGCAATGGTAACAGGGATGGCCCTTTTATGTTCATAGGCCCCATTTTCCCCATCCCCACTGGGAAAATGAGGCGCTTGCCCTGCTTTGCCTAAAGTTAAGAATTTTAAAACACACGACAACACCAATGATTTGACTTTTGCCCCATACCTTAAAATAAATCTGGGTATGCCCATGCTCATATTAGGTAGGTATCTGCCGATGGAATTGAGTAGAAAGAAGGTAAGGAAAAGGAGTTGGGGACAATAATAGTGATCCTCTTTTCTGAGACTTTGCCTTCAGCTTACCATCAGGTGAGTTGAAGTCAAATTGACGTGTCCTATATAGAAAAAACCATAGATGTCCGAATGGCATTTGGGAACGACGGCATAGCGTAGGTATTTAATAATACGCCATTGGTCCCACCGCAGAACACTGTGACAGAAATATTTACCGCGTAAAGTAAATAAAAAGTTATGCAATCTGTCATAAATGTCATAAGCCAACACAATAAAAAAAAACAAACGAGCTATTGCATCAAACGTAAAGCCTACAATACTGTATTGGACCTACCTACCTATAATACTGGACGACTGGCCCTGGTAACGCACAACGTACGCACGATGAGGACTGACGAGAGGCTTGCTGAGCTGGAAGAAGAGTTGAGTAAGTTGCGCTGGGATATTGTAGGGTTGTCTGAAGTCCGTAGAGAGGGCGAGGACACGATAACCCTGGGATCCGGCAACCTGCTCTACCACCGGGAAGGCGACCAGCAGTCGCAAGGTGGTGTCGGTTTTCTCGTTCACAGATCCCTCATTAACAACATCATTACCATCGAAAGTGTGTCGAGCAGGGTTGTATACCTAATACTCAGAATATCCAAGAGGTATTCGCTGAAGGTCATTCAGGTGTACGCACCGACCTCGAAACGCCCAGATGATGAAGTGGAGACTATGTATGAGGACGTAAGTAGGGCCATACATACGTCTAAGACCCACTTCACTGTTGTTATGGGAGATTTCAACGCAAAGTTGGGTATGAAAAGCGATGATGAGTTGAGAGTAGGGCAATTTGGATATGGACAACGGAACCCACGGGGACAGAGGCTGGCTGCCTTTCTGGAGAAAGAGGGACTCTTCATGATGAACTCTTTCTTTCAGAAGCCGCCGCACAGGAAATGGACCTGGATGAGCCCTGATGATTCCACGAGGAATGAGATAGACTTCATCATGACCAACGAGAAACGAATATTCAGTGATGTCTCCGTGATCCACAGGGTGAAAACCGGTAGTGATCACAGAATCGTAAGAGGCACATTGGGTATTAACGTTAAACTCGAAAGGTCCCGCCTGATGAAGTCTACACTCCGACCTACTCGTGTCCAAATCCAAAACCCCGAGAACTTTCAGCTTGAGCTTTCAAGTCGCTTTGATTGCCTAGAGAACTTTGCGTCGGTGGACGAGATAAACAACAGGCTCGTAGAAACTGTCCAAACGGTGGGCTCTAAGCATTTCAGACCCCGCCGTTCAAATAGACCTCAAAAACTCTCCGATCACACCCAAAAACTCATGGCTAAACGACGCTCACTTCGACTGCAGTCTTCCGATGATGCAGAGTCATATAGGCAGCTCAACAGACAGATTTCCAAATCTCTGCGACACGACATACGTCTCTTTAATACTGAACATATTAAAGAGACAATCGAGCGGAACAAAGGCTCCAAAGTGTTCGCAAGAAATCTGTCTGTTGGGCAAAGCCAGTTGACTAAGCTGAAGAGAGAAGATGGCAGTATAGCGTCGACCAAGGCTGAGGTTTTGGAGGAGATCGAAAGGTTCTATGGACAGCTATACGCTTCGGTCGCTAATCCTGCTGGCAACATGGCGACCGACCCAAGAGCCAAGTTGACCCGACACTTCACCGAGGATATCCCGGACATCAGCCTGTACGAGATTAGAATGGCTCTGAATCAGCTTAAGAACAACAAGGCACCGGGTGACGACGGAATCACTTCAGAGCTTCTGAAAGCGGGTGGAACACCGGTACTTAAAGTCCTTCAGAGGCTTTTTAACACCGTCGTCCTCGAGGGCATAACGCCAGAAGCGTGGAACAGAGGCGTGGTGGTGCTGTTCTTTAAGAAAGGTGACAATACCTTACTGAAGAATTACAGACCCATCTCGCTTCTGAGCCATGTTTACAAGCTGTTTTCAAGGGTCATTACGAACCGTCTCGAGCGCAGGCTTGATGACTTCCAGCCTCCCGAACAAGCCGGTTTCCGTAGAGGCTACAGTACCATAGACCACATCCATACGCTGCGGCAAGTTATACAGAAGACCGAAGAGTATAATTTACCACTTTGCTTAGCGTTTGTGGACTATGAGAAAGCCTTTGATTCGGTCGAGACATGGGCTGTGCTTGAGTCTCTCCAGCGGTGCCGTATTGACTATCGGTACATCGAAGTGTTGAAGTGTTTGTATAACAACGCCACCATGTCGGTTCGAGTACAGGAACGGA
The DNA here is from genome assembly GCA_914767945.1 of Eilema depressum. NCBI lineage: Eukaryota > Metazoa > Arthropoda > Insecta > Lepidoptera > Erebidae > Eilema > Eilema depressum. The sequence goes on from OU612040.1 coordinate 7,872,188, forward strand.
GTTCGAGGGCGATCCCTTTGAAAAGAGGCGTAAGACAGGGAGACGTGATATCTCCGAAACTGTTTACGGCCACTTTGGAGAATGCCTTCAAGCTCTTGGAATGGAAAGGATTCGGCATCAATATTAATGGCGAATACATCACTCACCTCCGGTTTGCCGACGATATTGTAGTCATGGCAGAATCGATGGAAGATCTCAACACGATGCTCGAAGGCCTCAACCGAGTTTCTCAACAGGTGGGTCTTAAAGTGAACATGGACAAGACAAAGGTGATGTGCAATGCCCATGTTGTACCTACCCCGATATCTGTTGAGAGCTTGGTTCTTGAAGTTGTTGACTCGTACGTCTACCTAGGACAAGTAGTCCAGTTAGGTAGGTCCAACTTTAAGAAAGAGGTCAATCGCCGAATCCAACTCGGCTGGGCAGCGTTCGGAAAATTACGCAATGTCTTCTCGTCCGACATACCTCAGTGTCTCAAGTCGAAGGTTTTCGACCAGTGTGTGTTACCAGTGATGACTTATGGCACTGAAACGTGGTCCCTCACTATGGGCCTTATGAGTAAGCTCAAAGTAGCCCAACGAGCTATGGAGAGGGCTATGCTCGGAGTCTCTCTGCGAGATCGAATCAGAAATGAGGAGATCCGTAGAAGAACCAAGGTTACCGACATAGCCCAGCGGATTAGCAAGTTGAAATGGCAGTGGGCAGGGCACATAGCACGGAGGACTGATGACCGATGGGGTCGAAAAGTCCTCGAGTGGAGGCCACGTATCGGCAAGCGCAGCGTAGGACATCCACCCACAAGGTGGACAGACGACCTCATAAAGGCCGCGGGAACGCGCTGGATGCGAGACGCTTCCAACCGGTCCTATTGGAGATCTATAGGGGAGGCCTATGTCCAGCAGTGGACTTCCTATGGCTGAAATGATGAAATGATGAATGACAATACTGTAACATACACAATTAAAAACAAAACAATTCAAAAAACGTTCCATTCGAAACAAAAAAACCGAATCGCGCAACAATTTATTCATTTCCGTCGTTCAGAAACTATTGACCTACTATGGCTACAAAAAAAAACACAAAAGGCTAAGGTATTCGTGAAACAGTAGGTAATTAATAGCAGTATTGGAGCCAATTCTCGGTACGAGTAACCATTGATGTTTTAACAAAGGATTCTTTAATTTTGCGATTGACCTGACCTGGATTATTTAAAAGAGGATAGGACGTACCTTTACACGTTTGGTGATGGTAGCCTCCCAGTTCAGAACAAGCTGCAGTTAAAAAAAAAAACCCGCCTGATACTGAAAAGATCGAAACAATTTTGATAGCAGGGGGTAGGTACACATTTTCAAATCAATGGCTACCGCCTCCTATCAAAGCTGTTTCGATTTTTTAAACAGCAGTCGGGTTTTTTATTTAAACTTTTGAGTTATGGTTATGATATAAATATTATTATTATGAGTATTACGACAGTCCAATCCAGTGAAAACACTAAATAGTGACACTATTTTTTTTTAAAATTCTATACGGCCAGTAGTACCCTACTTATTTAACAAATACCTATATATACGGACTGTTTTTCACTTTTGTCAATACTCCCAGATTGCCCCAATATTTTTTTTACTCCGCACGTCCGTCATTCTTGTAAATACCTACATAGATGTCATTCTAAGTATACATAAATCTATCTTTACGAGGGAAATATTATAAATATTTCTGAGAACATCAAAATCAGACGAAAAATCTCGAATAATTATTGTTTTTAAAATAGACAATCAGGTCTTAATTAGGAACTAAATGATTTTTATCACAATATCTATTTAATATTATGGATCTCTGTCACTCTTTTTAGATAAACATTTATATCTATATTAAACTACAACCGGCTAATATCCGCCATATTGTTTTTTTTAAAGCACAGCGTATCAAATTACCTACACAAATACAGCTACTATGAAATTTATATAGGTACGAGTTAATTTTAGAACGTATTACATAAATTATTGGGAAAAAGACTTGTTTGGTTATATAATTATTTATTAATGGCAGAATTTGGAAGATTTCTATAGTATTGAACACGTTTCTCACGATTTTTGGACATATCTTCGATACTACTAAAAAGATTACGATCAAACATCATGTAAGATTTTAAGTCTGACCAAGAGTTCTTTATTGTAAAAACCGCAACATAATCTGTTTAGTAGTTTTTGCGACAATACAAGAATTTCAAAATATATATTTTTGTTAATATAACATCAGCATCACCCAAGTATTTTTTAAATATCTCTAATTCTCTAATGCCCACGACTGTTTAACAGTTTTATAACAGTAATAGCTGTTGACCGCGACTCCGCGTGCGTAGATGTTGGATATTGCGATAAAACATAGCCTATGTCCGTTCCCAAGGTCTAATCTATCTCCGTACCAAAATTTATCAAAATCGTTTCACTGGTTTAGGCGTGAAAGCTGAAAGCGTAATAGACAGACAAACAGAGTTACTCTCGCATTTAGAATATCAAATACCTACTAGTTTTATATTATTATATTAATTTTATAATTTTTTTAAATATTTTAATGTAATATGATACGATCTGCCAAAGAACAGAATATCGTATAATATTAGGTAGTCGTTTAAAATTTAATATAGATGTAAATTCTAATGTCTACCATGTATAAACAGTGACATCGGTCCATTACTTTAAAATACTATTATGATAACAATCGTTTAGTTTTTGATTAAGATTTGATAGTGTATTTTATATAATTTATATTTGTATAATATTTTATACATAATATTATGTAATTGTAATTTTTATAAAAAATACACTATACCTAAATGTTAAAAAATACATGGCATATGTAACGCAAATGCTACTGCGGTGGATAAGCTCAAATTCACCATTAGTGCGGTAGAGAACGCGGCCGCTACGCAGGAGGCCCGGGTTCGATCCCCGCTCAGTGCAAATATTTGTATGTCTGAATTTAAAAATTTAAATTTGAATTTAAATTGATCGGTTCGTGCCTCGGAGAGCACGAATCAGCACGATAGCCGTCGCGTCGGTCCCGGTTGCCATACGAACATCTATGACAGTCCTTACGGGTAGTTGAAGCCCTAAAAGTCCAACAACTGGTCTAGCAGCAATGCTTCGATGCCGCCCAATCGCCAATAGTGGAGGTCAGATGGCAGTCGCTTCACGGAAAATATCGAAGTCCAGCCAAATCCGCAGTTAGACTGGTAAAGCGGACCCCAGACTCCGAGGTGAAGGCTTCGGATGCGACTGGGATTAACGCTAGGATGAAGAAAAAGATTAACATACTTACAAATAAATCGCAATAGGTATTACATTTACTACCACGACCATAGGCACGACCAGACCAGTGCAAATATTCATATTAATGCATAAAAACATTTGCACTGAGCGGGGATCGAACCCGCGCCTCCTGCGTAGCGGCCGCGTTCACTACCGCTACGCCACAGAGGCTGTCAGTAGTATAGTGACGATGTATGAGATATTTAATCTGGACTTTTATTAGCTCGTAATAATTTATGTCTGTTGATTTAATTACAAGAATCAGTATTAAGTTCTACTGTCTTAATTATAAAATTAACAGCTGCCTACCCTTACGACCTCAAAGTCTAGACCCTATCACAAAAGGACCCGTTTGGACCCAACTTTAAGACCCATTTTATAGATGAGGTCCGAATTTTGAGGGACGTACGTAATCACATAATAATTACAAAAAACTAAAAGGAGTGCGGCAATGATGTATTAAATTTATAGATACGTCATACAAGAAGATGGCGGCATTCAAAAATGGCGCAAACACTAAATATAATAAAAATATAACTGCTTACTAAAAATACGTCAATGTTATTAATTTATATGAATTATATTAATATTTATAACAATAATATTTGATTATTACGAATTTATTATTAAAGACGTTTTTTTGGGTGACGCATTGCCGTGATTCTGATTGGTGCCATAAAAATGATGACCAAAAGTCATCATTTTTTTGTCGCCATTTTTGAGTGTGGACAACATATCTATAGTTTATAATACATCATTGGAGTGCGGGTAGTTTTTTGAAATGTAATATTTTGGTGCCATTTTAATAAAAAAATAAATAGAAAAAAAAGCAAAAAAAAAACTAATTGAATCATAAAATAAACAAACTGCCTAAATTAAAAGCCCCATAAGTGTTATACATTTTTATTAGGCACTTATGTATCGCTTTGCACAGATTAGGTACCTATGCGTAAATTAAAAAAAAAAAACAGTTTTCGCGCCTTGGACGGTAATTTTTTTTATTACTGGATAGAAGTTTTTAATGGGGTTTTGGCGCCAACGCGGAAAGGATATCAAGAAAATTGGTGTAAATTCGAGTTCATGTGTAAAAAAAGTGGATTTTCTGGTAATAATTATCTTCAACAATGTACACAGTAAGTGCAGAATATTACCGTGAATTGTAATAGAAACCTCTGGTTGCTAATATTCTTTTTTTTTTTAAGAACAAGCAAAAAGTCTAGAACGTGACTAATGACGAATTTATACTGTGTAATATTGAATTCATATACAGATTACTAGATTCACTAAACTTCTTACTTTATATGTAATTAAATAAATAAAAAGAAATAAACCCTGGCATTATGTTCTAATCTAGTGAGTCTATATTAAAAAAAAATACAACCATACATTTTTGCGCCTTTATAGATGACAGCTCAATTTTTTTTCTCACAGTAAGCCCAGTAGTAAAGTCTAGTTATACAAACTTTTTGGTTATGATCAAAATATCAATCTTCATCTCTTTATATTGTTGACACCCGTGAAAACCTTTTTACAAACAAAAACGTCTATTAACTTAATAAAATACGACATTTTATTTAACTTATAAATAAATAACCACTTGAATATTCCATTATATCGTTTTAGTACCTTTTTGCAACCTATCTTTAATAAATTAAAACAACATTAGCAATAAATTAACTCGTCTATTAGCATAAACTATGGCGGGCCGGTTGTCAATGTCTGTAAAAAAATGTTATAAAAAAAGTTGTTAAGCTCATTCATTTTGTACGGAACATTTTCTGGTATCTATGTTATATGACTAATATTGATTGACTACATGCTTAAACATAAACATATATGTATAAATAATGAATGTTTTATACATGTTTTAGTTGTATATTTATGTTTTTTAAACATTTACCATTTAGTAATTAAGTAATGAAATGAAAAATGATTTAATTGACCCTCGTGATATATTATTATATACAGTTATTTACTTAGAAATACCCAGTTAGGTATATTTTCACATTATCGTTTTGAGAAAAACAAAATGGCGTGCTATATCTTTTTTAGCACACGGCTTACCTGTTGGAAAATGGTCACCGTGGCCAATGAACATCAAGGGAGTCTCTCTAGCTGCCGACCTTATAAGAACAGAGAGTTTCTGTGTCGTTAGTGCAGAAAGACAAAGCAAAGCCTTTGGTCTTCTCACTGATTGGACAAAAACTCTCCACTGGGCTCTTGCAATTCTACTCACCGCCGGGAATACAACAAGAGGTTATTATGGCCGGTTTTTTGTAGGGTCCGACTGCTCGTTTGGGACGAGAATACTGTCGTATTCTACCTCTGACATTGGTGTTAAAAAAAATTTTTTTTGGCTATGGATCCATAAGGAGATGGAGCAGCCTTTTCAGCTCCATCCCTTTTCCTCTAGATAGTGCTTCAAAACATGATCTTTATATATTTACAAATTCAAATGCTAAACTAAAACTCATCAATAAATAATTAAATTTAGTTTCAAGGATTAAAGTTCCCTTCAAAGGAAGAGGTTAATTTAATTCGTGAACTGTTTAGCATTATGAAAGGTTTAAAACTAAAGTGGTCTGTCAACGGTCAGTTTGAATATTTATTGGTGTTGATTCTCCGGTTCATTCCGATTCCCTCCGAAAAGATCCATACTTACTAATATTATAAAAAGTAACTCCGTATGTCTGTCTGTCTGTCTCTCTGTCTGTATGTCTGTCCGTTTGTCTGTCTGTCTGTCTGTCTGTAACAGACAAATCGGTTCAGTGGTTTAGGCGTGAGTGTAACAGTTACACTCACGCCTAAACCACTGAACCAATTTTGACGAAATTTGGTATAGTGGTAAATTAGACCTTGAGAAAGGACATAGGCTATGTTTGGTCGCGATAACCGACATCCACGCGGGCGGAGCCGCGGGCAAAAGCTAGTATTATATAAATATAAGACATTTGTTCTCAATTCCCCCCGTTTAAAAAGTCGCATAGTCAAGCACAACATACTAGTCCCAGTGGCATCTGAGGTCTTCACCTCTGCATCTGGGGTCCACTTTTTAACTAACTGCAATGCTCTGAACTCTTTTATAGCATCTAGGTGACAGAAAAGCAAACGGCCGACTTATAGAAAGTGGTTACCATGGCCTATGGACGTGAACAATACCAGGGGTATAACACTCGTGCTAGATACCCTTCTTCATTATCATCTGTAACGTATAAAAAAAAACAATAAAACCCATCTAAAACATTGTAACAACAACCTCCCAACTCTGTCCCCGGACTTGGAAGGTCAGATGGCTGTCCAAGCCCAAGAACAGAGTTGAGAGGTTGTTGTTACAATGTTTTAGATGAAGATAAAGATAACCTGGATATTACTCTCGTAGATACATTAAACTATTGGAGTTCAAAGGCCTCTTACGTGATGATTAACAGCCTCTGGTTCGTTTTGGGAATCGACAATGAAACGATGGTATGATTTCATGCACAATTTGTATAATCCATGAGATTTTTACAATGCGCTTAAATATAGCTTTAAGATTAAGGCTTAAAAATAAACTAACAATAGCTAGACGCGAAACGTAAGTCCGCACTTGAGACACTCGCGACGCGATTACGCACGACACGTGTACTGTGGGGCGAGCACGAAGATTTGCGAAAAAGTATTCGTATCGTAAGCGTACGAAAAATGTATGGAAAAAAGAACAGCGCCCCTACCGTGCGTCAAAGTAACTAAATTTGGTAGCACGAACCACTTTAGCCACTTTCGTAATGTAAACGTATCGTCCAGCCATTCGATACTCATTCAAAATATGCCATTTTAAGAGTAAAACGGTAGCATGAATTTTTATTTGACATACGTTAATGTAAATTACGAAGGCTGGCTACCGTATTGTACGAATATTTTGTCACCCAAAATTTGTCGGTGAGAAAAGTCTCGTAAAGGTCTCATAGCTCAATAAATCACAATAAGAATTATTGTTTTAAGTATTAAGTGCTTATTTTATGGCCACAATACAATTCATGATCGCTGCTTTACCAAAATAGTATTATGGACTATAATTTATTACTGCAAGTTTGCTACAAAGTGATAAAATTTAACTTGGAGAATCTAGGTAAGTAAATTTTGTTCTACATAAACGTATACAATAATAATGGAACTCATTTTCATACATTTACGCCCAATAAATATATACAACATTTATTTTACTGTAGAAAACAATGTTTTTATATTTTTATTTAAATCAATCAATCAAACAATAAGCCTATTGCAGTCCTCCGCTGGACATAGGCCTCTCCAATGTTTTTATTTAGATGAAAAGGAATATTACCTACATATAATAGGTATATAGGTATACAATATTTAGGAACATTATGTAGATATATATAATTAAATTAAATATACTTATTTTGTGATAACTATGTTATATTAAAGGTAATACCTGCTGTTGTGAATAAAACAAGTTAGTTTAATTAATCTATTTAACATAAGCACTGACTTTGCAGGCTGAATTTTACCAATAAATAACATTTCTATTCACTGAATGTGCAAAAATAATGTTATTAGGATGATATCATAAAGTACCTAGTATGAAGTAGTACCTACATACCTAATGACAAAAGATTTTATACTACGTTGTTTAATTGTATTTGTACATTTAATTTCAGATATGTGGCTGTGACTGCCGAACATTAAATGTAAATGCAAAAGCGGAGGGGCATCACTTTCATATGAGTTACATTGAAATAATAAGCAAGTGTAGTTAATAGGTTAGTATCAAAAAACTTAATACCTACTCTATTAATGGTATGGGAAAACTAATAACTTCTATAACTTATGTTCTATTCTTCTTCATCCTAGCGTTAATCCCAGCCTTATCCGTAGCTTTTACTTCGGTGTCTGGTAAAGCAGACCCCAGACGCATATAACCATTACTTATATTCTATTGTAATAACTGAATTGTGATCATACTTACCAATTAAAAACCCTAACCGCCTAGGTTACAGGTGCTTATATCACAGATTTAACTTTTCTGTTCTACTACTAAGATATTCATAATTATATTGTTATGTGGATTTTCATCCAATAAAGACTTACCGTAGTTAAATAGTGAACTACCCATGTGATGACTAACTTTACCTTTTATTCTTAGGTGATTCTGGCTATCTACAACATCCCTGGCCACCATACACCATCACTGGGACACCATAGACATAAATAAACCACTCTTCATGGAAAGACCCGGTGACAATAGAAATTACATTTTGGTAATTGAGAAGTTGGTGGCGATGTTAATGAGAGAAATGTGAATAAATTGTAACTGCTTGCTGTGAGCCACACAACCTGGCCATCGAGTACCATGTACCTGAAGTAGATCCTAACATTTTAACAACACACCATGATCTCCTCGGAACATAATAATTATCATGAATGTATTATAGTACATTACGTTCTAGGGGAAAGGGCGATTAGACTATGTTAATAAACACAATGAATAGACTACACTCATTATTAAAATCTTGAATATAGTTTAATAATAAAAATAAATATTTAAAACATTATTTTCTTTCTTCATTCCTTTTTTCCCATCCCTGTAGTCTTCTCTTTCATCATGAGGGATTGTGATATTGACATTACCAATTGGTTGAGAACAGTATGGTACCATGGCACGCCCCGAAGTAGGTTTTTTCTTTGTAGCCCCTCAGCAGTTTAGATGATCTCGGTTGGCGGAGTCTGCGAGGTGGAGTTGCATGAAGAAGCCGTGGTATTACGTAGGTATGCGTTTAGGAATAACTATTTGATTATCACAGTAGCCAACATACAACAACTTATTCTTCTTTTTTGATCATTTTGTATTTGAACTTATCGTTTGATATTCATCTGTCAAGCTATGAAGGTACGTCTTAGTTCATTCGTAGTTTTTATTAATTGAAGCTTATAATGTAATAATCTATACGCTCGTACTTATAGACTTAAAATATCACAGTTTCACTGTACATTATAATAATAAACTCATATAAAATAAACAAATCGATTAAGTCTGTCAAAAGTATCAAATGCGTTATGTCAATTGGAGTCGTGTCGTTCAGAAACCAAAGAAAATATTTCAAAATGAATTTATTGTTAACATATTTTTGTCGATTATTTTGCATTTCACAATCTTTTATACCTTATTTAAGGACTTTCTTTTGTTTATAGAACTGTGTTTAGCCTTAATTTCTCATAAATAGGTCATTTAGTGAAAAATACCACAAATAGCATTATTTTATTTACTTTTCGAACGTATAGTTCATTCAACACCAAGTTTAGTTCGTTCCCAAAGGCTCATCTCTATTTACGTTAGCAAAACGTCACTGGGGCTATTGTATCGAGCTGTCGATAGCTAATACTTTGTGTTCCTGCTGCCGACTAATGTAATACTCCGTCATCGTATCGATGCATCGATACGGTCACGCTACGAATTCTGTCATTTTTCGTGCTAGCCCCTCTGATGAAAAATGTAACTCACGTGAACGCAGAACTGTACCCTGGCGAAAGCGTTCCTTCAGGGTACGTAATCCTCCAACGTCAGCTTGCGCGGGCGCGCCGCGTGACATGCGCCAGCCTCATAGCGCACACCTCGTGCTCAACAAAGAGAGAGCCTCAGACTCCCATGGCAGAAAAGGGGTGGAGAAAGCAACCCTCGGCGTCGTCGAACCCTGCCACACGGATCCGACCTGGATAGCCCCCAGATGTCCAGCCTACGGGCGATGGCGGTGCTCCGTCTAACACGCTGGCATGAAAATGCCGGCGTGGTTCGTGATCAACGTCATCGAACAAGAGTATGATGCGATCCCAACCTTCTGGGATGCAGGGAGGAGCCGATGATTTTGGATCACTTGGTCCGGGTACAAAAAACTGTTTGTTAAAAATAAATTTACAGAGCCATCTCTAAGTCGACCCTAATGGCCGCTAAACCAAACCAGAGTCTTCTGTTCCTCTATGATTACCACAAATAAAAAAATATCAGAAATGCAATCATAGACAAGCAGCCCTCAGGAATTCAATACAAAAATTTACTAAAGCTAGTTTTTAATTCTAGCTGAATTTATGACATACTGATACATTTAAATCTTACAATTATTAAATTATTAAAGACGGGGATGTCGCCGTCAGAACTCAATGGCACATTTCGCAGCTAGCCATGAGAACGAAACGCAGGATGCAAATGACAAGCTTCTACGAATGTCACTAATGTCAGTAGTGTCAGTAATGTCATTCCAGTGTAAGCAAAAATGTATGATATAAATTTCGTGTTTGTGTAATGTAAGTGAAATTAAAAATAGATCACTACACATCATCATCATCATTTCAGCCATAGGAAGTCCACTGCTGGACATAGGCCTGCCCTATAGATCTCCAATAGGACCGGTTGGAAGCGGCTCGCATCCAGCGTGATCCCACGGCCTTAATGAGGTCGTCTGTCCACCTTGTGGGTGGACGTCCTAAGCTGCGCTTGCCGATACGTGGCCTCCATTCGAGAACTTTTCGACCCCATCGGTCATCAGTCCTCCGTGCTATGTGCCCTGCCCACTGCCATTTCCCTTCTTATGTGGATATAAATATGTGGATATACGGACTATATGTGGTCTCGTAGAAAAAGCTAGCTGAAATGGTAGCGGGCTGGCCACATCTGTCGAAGGACTGATGGCCGTTGGTGCAAACGAGTCCTAGAGTGGAGACCGCGAAAGATGGACTGACGACCTGAAAAAGGTGGCTGGGACAGACTGGATGCGGAAAGTGGAGGATTGGCAGAAGTGATGCATATTGGAAGAGGCCTATGTCCAGCAGTGGACTGCAAAAAACTAATTGATTGATTGACTTACCTCTTTTTAGGGATCCGTAGCCAAATGGCAAAAAACGGAACCCTTATAGATTCGTCATGTCTGTCCGTACGCATGTCACAGCCACTTTTCTCCGAAACTATAAGGCCTATGCTGTTGAAACTTGGTAAGTAGATGTATTCTGTGAACCGCATTAAGAATTTCACACAAAAATAGAAAAAATGCATTAAACTTTGGGGGTACCCATACTTAGAACTGAAATTCAAATTTTTTTTTTTTTTTCATTAAACCCATACGTGTGGGGTATCTATTGATAGGTCTTAAAAAATGCTATTGAGGTTTCTAACATCATTTTCTTCTAAACTGAATAGTTTGTGCGAGAGACACTTCCAAAGTTAAAAAATGTGTCCCCCCCCCCCCCCCTAACTTCTAAAATAAGAGAATGACAAATCTAAAAAAAACATATGATGTACATTGCCATGCAAACTGCCACCAAAAATTGGTTTGAACGAGATCCAGTAAGTAGTTTTTTTTTAATACTTCATAAACCGCAATTTTCGCCTTTGCTGCTACGGAACTCTTCATGGGCGAGCCCGACTTGCACTTGGCCGAATTTATTTAACGTTTTGTTTATCCACAATGTTCATAATGCGGATAGTAATATCGACACCTCGCCAGCACCCATGCCTCATAGGTACCTAAAAACTGGAATGAACTCATGCTGTGTGGTTCGAATGAAATTTCCTTACATGGATTTTTTAATTGTAAAAATAATCCATGCTGATATCGTATTAATTAGTCTAAATATTCGCGTAGATAAGTGTTTTTATTGGAATACATACGCAGGATCAGCAGGTATCCTCACCCCAAGAATGAGCTAGATTTTTTTATTTAAACCAGTTAGGTATCAGACAATCATATGGCCCACCTGATGGGATATGATTACCGCATACGAGTGCAACACCAGGGGCGTCATGCTGTCGACCCTATAAGAACTTTCTAATGCCCTCCCAAAATGTGCTCATCTGCTCTACGAGTAGGTATATACGAAATACGCGTTTTAGGGAGTATTTTGAGGGTAGTTTATACGTCGATTATAAATAACCTCTTCTTTTTCAAGTCGGTTGCGCTTGGGACGGAAATACCGTCGTCGTGTCCTACCTCCGCGAATATAATTATTATCGGTTACTATACCAATGACACCAATGACTAAACCTTGTTATTCATATTGTAAATACCCATCCTTACTTGCAAAAATGCACGCACGTTGCGGCTTGTGGTATTTAAACAGACATATACCTTGGTACACGTACTTTGGACCTAAATCGCCAGACAAACAAGGCTCTGGCGCCCGCGGATTGCTTTGTAATAATCTATGCTTGATGAATTTGAGCTCGTCCACCGCAGTAGCACCCCGTGCTATCCTCAAAAGGTACCCAAGAAACGTATACTGCGCGTAAAGAGCACATTTTAGGTCCAAGATATGTCTCGAGCAATATTTAAACAGACATGTCACCTTATTTATATTCTAAACATGTTTAATGAGTGATTGTAGAACGTGTTAGTCATTCATTCTTTAGTTCTGAATGAAGTCATATGCAAAGACTAAAAACAAATATAAGTATTCCGGTGTTGGTGTGGCTTCCGGTTGACGAATGTTTGGTTTAAAAAAACTTACAACATATATCCACACCTGTAAATTTTTTTTTTATTTTTTTTAATTTTTTTCATTTTTTTAGAGTTTTTTAGAGTTTTTTAGAGTTTATCCGTGTGGTGGCGGAGAAAGAATACAAGTATCACCACCCCATCTCATCCGAAGGGTGTCGTAAGAGGAGACTAACGGAACAATACGCAGACGATATCACTGCGAGAGAAGGAAAACTCGAAATGAAACCCTGTACCAACCCGTCTGGCCAGCGTGGAAACAGTAGGCCAAAGCCTCTTATTATTGGGAGAGGCCTATGTCCAGCAGTGGACTGCGAAAGGCTAATTGATTGAATGATAGGCAGAGGTGAATTACCACCCACAATTTGCAAACTGTGAGGTTCGGTCCCACGTAATAGAGGGCGAGCCTATTGCCGTTGAGTAGTTACTTTGTTACTTTTGACAGCCTCTGTGGCGTAGCGGTAGTGAACGCGGCCGTCACGCAGGAGGCGCGGGTTCGATCCCCGCTCAGTGCAAATATTTGTGTGCATGAAATATGAGTATTTGCATTGGTCTGGTCGTGCCTCGGAGAGCACGTTAAGCCGTCGGTACCGGTTGCCATAAGAACATCTATGGCAGTCGTTACGGGTAGTTGGAGCCAAAAAATCCAAAAAAACAACAGTCTAGCTGCAAAGCTTCGATATCGCCTAATGTTAACATTGGGTTGTGGAGGTCAGATGACAATCGCTTCACGGAAAATATCGAGGTCTAGCCAAATCCGTAGTTAAGACTGAAAAGCGGACCCCAGACTCCGAGCTGAAAAAGCTTCGGATGCGACTGGGAATTAACGCAAGGATGAAGAAGAAGTTACTTTGTGTGTTTACTGTCGGATGGAGAACAGCCCTATCCCTTAGTCGCCTTCTACGACACCCACAGGAAGAGATGGGTGGTCCTATTCTACTGCACCGGGAACGAAGAATTACTTACCATCTAAAGTTAATATGACTGACTGACTGACTGATATAGTGATCTATCAACGCACAGCCCAAACCACTGGACGGATCGGGCTGAAATTTGGCATGCAGGTAGATGTTACGACGTAGGCATCCGCTAAGAAAGGATTTTGATTAATTCTACCCCTAAGGGGATAAAATAGGGGATGAAAGTTTGTATGAAACTTTGTCAATTTTAAACCGATCGGGCTGAGACTTTGCATGCATAAAGCTACTATGACGTAGGCATCCATTAAGGAAGGATTTTGAGATGCAGGCTATATAAACACTAAGCGATAACTGACATCCACGCGGGCGAAGCCGTGGGTAACAGCTAGTGTTGTATAAGACTGCATTAAAAAGAGAAAATCGACCAACTGTGGCCTTTTAGTTAGTGTAGGGCAGCATAGTATGCATGCACTGATAAAATCACAATCAGAATAATCCGTATTTATTTATCCTCATATTGATATCAGAAACTGAATATACAACACATACGCACGTATTTCGTACACAGTTGATTTGACATGGTAATTAACTACAAACAAACATAATTATGTACTGATCGCAACTATAACGATATACAAACGATAGATGAATCAACTCGATTAGGTATATAGTACACTAGCTTTTGCCCGTAGCTCAACCCGCGTGTAGATGTCGGTTATCGCGACCAAGCATAGCCTATGTCCTTTCCCAAGGTCTAATCTATCTGAGTACCAAGTTTGATCAAAATCGGTTCATTGGTTTAGGCGTGAAAGCGTAACAGACAGACAGACAGACAGTCAGTGTTACTTTCACATTTATAATATTATTATTAGTATGGATAGTATGGATGCTATTCATTAGGCATCAGGTAAGTAACAAAATCATTATTCTAGTATTTAATTCTAACTAAACGACGCCTTTCTATTAAGGTCTGAATTATATTCAGCCATTTAAATAAACCTATATCCTATATATACCCTATAATATATAATATATTGCCTGTAAGATATTGCTTTTAGCGATAAGGCCGCCATGTGTACATTACCTAATTATGTTTGCCATTTATTTTATGTATACTTTTCTTTTTTGTTTGGTGTACAATAAAGTTTATAAAAAAAAAAAAAAAAAACCACTAAGCAAATGACTTGAATCGATGACGTTTATTTACTTGCCTAACCATTTAATCAATCAGCTAGGCCTGCCAGGCAAATCTCAAAGTTAGGTATATAAAAATAATAACCACTAGATTATACCTGGATCTCCGCTCCGCTCCCGCGTTAGCCTTCTAACCTAACCTATCCAAATCGGATTGAGACCGCTATTCTCAATTAACCTACCTAAGACTGGCTGTCTGTCTTATTTTTGAGTGGTACCTCATCGTACGAATGGCCTAGCATTAGCCAGCCAGTTTGTTAAATGTTATAACAAACGTTACAGCTGAATATAATTCAGGCCGATACGTCGTTTAGTTAATAGCCTAGGCACTTAATTGAACTTTTTTTTTGTTTCCTGAACATTTTACATTTTCAGACTTGTGCCCTTTTCGAAATTGCATAAATTCAATTATTGTTTATAGCTTACCTGAAAAGTATGTGTATTGTATAACACACGTTTTACAAAATAGTGTCAAAATCCATGTATAGGACACCGATAAAGCACTGTCTCCCAACACACAGGCATTAGCCTAGTTTGGGAGCCAGTTACAGCTGTACCTATTGTGAAATTATTGATACCCCTTATTCCAAGACTTTTGCTGTTCTATTTATTTCTGAGACAATAAACAATTTTATTTTTTATTTATTTAAACTAATAGGCTGCGACAAGTACCTAAACTTCACATAGGAGTAGGAAAGAACATAACAGTAGGTACATGAGTACATATACCCGTAACTATACCTACCAGCGAGAAAGGAAAAAGAATCGACCTCGGGCGGGACTCGAACACGCGATCTTTCTCTTACAGGGGGAATGCTCTGACCGCTAAGCCACCGAAGCCCGCACGAATCCGATCCAAATTCCTTTTAGTACAACCGATTTAGCTTAATTAAGGGGCAAACAGGAAAAAATCCTAGTAGCAATTTTCTTTCGGGATTCGTTGACGGAGGTCACTAGTAGTCTAAATTTCGATTTCCGTGGTTTTCAGTTCGTTGCGTTCTCCACCATCTTGAATTTAATGGTACATTTTAGTTTACCGAATAAGTCGTTTAGTTTTTATTTTACATGAAAAATTGTTACTACAAAGTTGTTTAGAATTAAATTTTCTACAATTTTGTTATTAATAATTTTTTCATAGGATCGGTATTTTTCGATTTATTCACCGAAAGATGGAAAATCTTTGTTTGTTTTTTATGACATAGGATAAACTCCTAGTAGCTATTTTCTTTGGGAAATCAAATCTTTCGTCAAATCCTTATTTTATTGGGCTATTTATACTACCGTCTTTGGGGCGTTCGAGTCCCGTCCGAAGTCGTTTTCCTTTGTAAATCGATTTGAACAGTTAGCATAATAAATGCTTCAAAATTTCATTCAATATACCTACCAAAGTTTCTAATGAGTCAGTCCGCAATATTTATGTCTTGTAGCCACATTCTTGAGAACCTCCTACAGCTATTTTTCTGTGGCTCAGCGTGAAGCAAGCCCGTATGTACACAATGCGATGTAAGTTGCGCTGAGTTCGATTCTTAGAACAGGTATATGGTGAATATAGGTATTTGGATTTGCCTGGATGTGTCATAATATGGTTGTGGTTTCTCGGTAATGTTACTGTGTTAGCTATTGTTTTAAAATGTTGTAACAGGGTCTATAAATGTATTATTTTTATACAGGATACCTCAATTTAACTTCACCTCGCCTGATGGTAAGCTGAAGGCAAAGTCTCTGAAAAGAGGGTCACCATTATAGACATGTACCATGTTACAATGGTGGCACTCAGCTTGACGGCCTCATCAGATGCTTTTTCACGCCCCGCTTAAAGGACCCGGGACTGTAGGAGGAGGGAAACACGTGAGCTGGTGAAGAATTCCAGATCTAAATGGTGTGTCAGAGGAAGGAGTCGCCGAACCGTTTGGTTTTTTTATTCTACTTAGGTCGCAGACAAGCACACGGTCCATCTGATGGAAAGTGGTTACCGTGGCCTATGGATGAGTACAACACTAGGAGTGTCACGCTCGTGCTGCCGACTGTGCTCTGCCGCATGGCTCGAGTCAACATTTATTTTACCATGTTTGTTGAAGAGATTTTGATTCTTATGATTGACACTATCGGTTGATATCTTAAAAATACAGAATGTTATTTTTTAGGATTTTAGTCGGTTCTATTGCCGGGTGTGGCAAGCGAGTTTTCGAAAATGTTTGAATGCAGTTTTGTTTCTTTTTTTGAATTATAGGAATGTCTCCTTTAACGAAAATGAGTCAGTAGCCCTAGACAAAGTGCCATTCTATTGGCGAAAACGCCAGTGGAATCGCTAATTGTAGTATGAAATTGATATTTCATTAATTAATAGACATGAGTATATTTTTTTTATGAAATTTGAGTCTTTGTAACTCGAAATACATTATTTCACATAAATCATTATTACTATAACCACCGCAATGTCACGTAATCCACTGTTAAAAATTTAAAATGGTTCGCTTCAACGCGATTCCTTCAATAGAATGTCACTTCGTCTAGGGCCCCTGCTTAAGGATTTAAGGTAATTTCCCTTCAGGGCCCGAATTATTTTTCCACCTTGTTTAACAAGCTCCCTAAGGAAATTAGGGATTTACCTATAAATAAATTTAAAAATGTAGTTAAGAGGAAATTGTGCCAAAAGGGCTATTATAAAATACAAGAATATTTAGATGATAAACTAGCTTGGAAATGAGCTGTTCACTCATGCATGCTTCTCAAACAAATTATTGTATTTAGACTAAGTAGACTAAGCATTATTTGTAAATAGACCAAAAAAAAAAAAAGCCCGCTGAGTTTCTTGCCGGAGTCTTCTCAGGCCAGGGCCGCGTTTCGAACCGGTGGTCCATTTGCTAAGCTAGTCTTTAGTACATAATTATATATTTTTGACGTTTTGTAAGTGCCGTTTTAATGGTCTATAGAGAATAAATGATTTTTGACTTTGACTTTGACTTTGACTTTGTATGTTACTTCAATTTTTTATCTATTCTCTTAGAATCGTAAAATGTGATTCAAAATTATATTCTTAAGCGTCTAATCCCCGTACCTTACCGCGAGTCCGGAACGACGGCGTGTCGGACCGGTCAAACTAATATCCGGTTAAATATTAGTTATTTGTTTAAAATAATGTTACACGCGTTTCACATCCAACGCACCGCCTGGGAACTGACGTGTGCCTTCACATCATAGTGAATAGGGACCCTTAAGAAATATAATGACGGTTTTTCTCGACTTATTGTTAACTAGCTTTTGCCCGCGGCTCCGCCCGCGTGGATGTCGGTTATCGCGACCAAACATAGCCTATGTCCTTTCCCAAAGTTTTATCTATCTCAGTATAAAATTTCATCAAAATCGGTTCAGTGGTTTAAGCGTGAAAGCGTGACAGACAGACAGACAGAGTTACTTTCGCATTTATAATTTAGTATGGATATGGAAATATGGATTACAGAGTAGACTTTGGGCTACCCCATCTCCTCCCATGCGGTGTCGTACAAGGCGACTAAGGGATAGGGCTGTTTAACATCAGACAGATATATACAGCCCAGACTCAGCCTCAGATACGATACAAGGCTCGATCTTTCTTTCTTCTTTCTAATTCACCTCTGCCTAACCCTCCGGGGATAAAGGCGTGATTGTATGTATGTATGTATGTATTTTTTAAAATATATTTCCGTATTGGATCCCGGTGGAGTTAAATAGGGCCACCCCATCTCTTCCTGTGGGTGTCGTAGAATGCGACTAAGGGACAGGGCTATTCGGGCGTCGGAGGTCGCAGAATGACCTCCGTCCCCCATGAGCGCGGGCCTGGGGGTGACGGGTAGAGCCGCCTGTCACCCTAGCAGAAGCAGGCCGCGGTGGCGGCACGCATTGCGTGCCTCCCCATACCCGGGGGCGGGTTGGGGACTCTGTGGTCCCCTCACCGGAAGTGGGCCAGATCGAAAGATATGGCCCTGGGTCGGCCGGGGTGCGAGGGATATGGCTACGACAATCTCACCTCCGGCAACTGACGGCACACAGACGGCGTGCGCTTTAGTCGGTTCGAGTTCGACATAACTTCCTCCTCCGGCTCCGGCGGGGGAGGTATCCGTGGGGAGTTAGCGCACGATAAAAAAAAAAAAAAAAAAAAAGGGATAGGGCTGTTCTCCATCCGACAGTAAACATACAGTCCATGACTAAATGCTTGTATGACGGCAATAGACTCGCCCCCTATTACGTGGGACCGAAAAACATGGTTAGCGAAATGTGGGTGCTAATTTACCTCTGCCTACCCCTTCTGGGATTTAAAGGCGTGAGTATATCAGTATATGCATAGACTCTTCAATATGAGTTTACCTCACCCGATGGTAAGTTAAGACAAAGTCTCAGCTACCGTAGACAATTGGCAATTCGTCGGCGTATTGTAGAATATGAGTATAATGATGAATGTATGTGATTGACAAGTATTACTTCGACTTTTTTATACCACTTAGGTGGTAGACAAGCACACGACCGACCTGATGGAAAGTAGTTACCGTGGTCTATAGACGTGTGTAGGTAATAAAAGGGGCGTCACACTTGGGATGCCGACCTTGTAAGAATGTTCTAATGCCCTTCGTGAAGAACCCCATATTGTAGTCGCTTGGAAAAACCACCACAAAGGCCCCGAATCAGGTCAGCATCGAAAAATCGATATTTTCAAAACCGTTTTTTTTTTTTTTTTTTAATGTGGCAGAATTTATTTGCAAGGAAAATTACAAGTTAAAATAATACTAAATTAAATTAAAACTACAAACTATTATTACTAAAATAAACTAAATTAAATAAATAAAATATTTACATGCATATCTTCCTCCTAGCGTTAATTCCCAGTCGTATCCGAAGCTTTCAGCTCAGAGTCTGGGGTCCGCTTTACCAGTCATAGCTACATATTTGGCTAGACCTCGATACTTTCCGTGAAGCGACTGCCATCTGACCTCCACGACCCAATGTTAACATTAGGCGATATCGAAGCTTTGCAGCTAGACTGTTATTTTTGGACTTTTTAGGGCACCAACTACCCGTAACGACTGCCATAGATGTTCTTTTCTTATGGCAACCGGGACCGACGGCTTAACGTGCTCTCCGAGGCACGACCAGACCAATGCAAATATCCATATTTTAATGCACACAAATATTTGCACTGAGCGGGGATCGAACCCGCGCCTCCTGCGTAGCGGCCGCGTTCACTACCACTACGCCACGGAGGCGTAAAATATTTACATGCATAATGCGTCGTGAAATTCCTCCACATCGTCACCGACCGGTAACGTTCCCAGAAGGCTGGCAGCATTGCCACGTTGAATGGCAATGCTTATTCTCTGTGCAAGATAATAACCAGCCTTCTGGTCACGCGTAGCGTCGATCAGCCGCTTTGTCAACCGTTTTTCTTATTAACTATGAAACCTACAGAACTGGAATTTACATGCCTGCATACTACAGGATATACAGAATAACTTCTCCTTTTCATAAATTAAATAAAAAAGGAGGAAATAGTTGAAAAGAGGCTCTGGATATCACTCTACTCTTTCTTATGAAACCAAATATTATCTACAATTATGTATCCAAATAATCTAAAACTTCACATAATTATGTTAAGTAAGTGTATTAGCATGACGTGATCTTCTTAGTTTGTAATCGTCGCCTATAAAGTTATCCATTAAAATTGGTTTTACTGATTTTTACGGTTCAAATATGAGCGAATGACCTTGAGCATTTGTATGGTCAAAGTCATTCGCGTATGTAATCACCTTAAATGTGATGCAAAAGTATTGTTTCTTTATGAAACAAAATTGAATAATGAAATAAAAATTCCACACAAACAAAATCACAGCTAACAACTAGTCGTACAATACAAGCTGACGCTATCAATACTTCTGCTTACACCACAAAAACACACACGTCATAAAAACTAATAAAACCACTGACCGACAGACATTACAGTAAGGCAGGAAAATGTAATAAAACTCCTTGTAGCCGCACACGGTATTAAATAATAAAAAAAAATATAAAATTATATTGTACCACAGATAGCCATAAAATATACTACTGCTAAGGCGCCAAAGAGTAAATAGTCGTATGTATACTTAGCGGCATATACAGCGTGGATGATTTTAACCTTACCTGGAGGGAAAGTACTTTAAATACTAGAGATAGCGAATTTTACTAAAATGAAACATTTCTTTATTTTTAAAAATAAATAAAACTACCTACATTCAAAGATTTTTGAAAATTCGAAAAAGTTACACCTGTTTTTTATGGCATCAATCGATAGTGTAAATCATAGGATCTTTCTTCAAGAAACATGGTTAATTAAACGAAAGGAAGTTCATAAAATATCCGTACTAACTAGTTAGTATTATAAATGCGAAAGTAGCCGTCTGTCTGTTACGCTTTCACGCCTAAACCAGTGAACCGATTTTGATGTAATTTGGTATAGGCATAGATTACACCTTGGCAAAGGACATAGGCTATCTTTGGTCGCGATAACCGACATCCACGCGGGCGGAGCCGCGGGCAAAAGCTAGTTAATTTCTATATGGGTGTGAATATGGTCATTTGCATTGGTCTTCAATTCCGGTTGCCATACGAAGATCTATTAATAGCAGTCGTTATGAGTAATTGGAGCCTTAAAAAGTCTAACAACTGGTCTAACTACAATGCTTCGATATTGCCAATGGGTTGTCGAGGACAGATGGCAGCCGCTTCACGGAAAATATAGAAGTCCAGCCAAGTCCGCAGTTAGACTGGTAAAGCGGACTTCAGACTCCGAGGTGAAAGCTTCGGTTGCAACTGGGATTAGAGCTAGGATGAAGAAAATTTAGAGACGTAACACGGGCGGTTGGCTATAGATATTATTCAATTAATCAATTAGCCTATTGCAGTCCACTGCTGGACATAGGCCTCTTCCAATATACGCCACGTTTGCCGATCCTCTGCCTTCCGCATCCAGTCTGTCCCAGTCCCCATTTACAGATCTTTATTCCACTTGACAAGGGGACCTTCCGTTTTCCTTCTCGCGGTCTTCACTCTAGGACTCGTCTGCTTGTAGATAGATTGCTCGTAGATAATATTCATGTGCCACGATAGGAATGTTCCAATGTAACTCAAGCTCCCGTGTGAATCAATAATGTTTTCTGAATGGACAAAACTCGAACGAAACTAAATGGAAACAAAACCTCTCTCTGATCTTTTTTATTTAGCGAAGGACACGAAGATATTTTCATTTCATTAGGGCTTAGTCATATTGATTTCCTACTTATTTTTTTAATTTCTGTTGTATTAAAAACCAGTAGGTATTTGAAAGCAAATATAAAATGCGTAAAAACAATTTATTTGATTGCCTTTGTAAGTCTGAGGTCGATATTCGAAAAAATAATAAGTTCTTTTTTTTCCTTCTTTAGGGTTCCGTAATGAGGTAAGCAAATGAACCTTATTAAGTACTAAGGCAGGATTATTAAGGAAAAACTGTTTACTGCATTATGTTTTTACGATTTACTGATTAAATTAAATGAGGGACATATCGTGTTGCTTCCCAATGGAATAGAATAGCGCCACCCCATCTCTTCCTGTGGGTGTCGAAGAAGGCGACTCAGGGATAGGACTGTTCTCCATCCGACAGTAAACATACAGCCCATGAATAAGTACCCGCTTGACGGCAATAGGCTCGCCCCCTATTACGTAGGATTGTAAAACATAGTAGGCGTAATGTGGGTGATAATACACCTTCGGGGCTTTTCAGGCGTGAGTAAAATGTGCTAACGCAGTATAAATTCGATTAAATGATAAGTGAAATCTAGCCTACACTGTGAACCACGGAGGCGACTCGTTCGTTGGTTGGAGGTCGCTCAATGTCCTTCGTCCTCCACGAGTGCGGGTCTGGGGGAGACAAGTGGAGACACCATGTCACTCTAGCAGAAGCAGGCCAAGGTGACTCTCTATCCGGAAGAAAGAAAGGGACACCGTGGTACCCATACCCGAGGGGGCCATCTCGAGATGGCTCTGGGGGCGTGACGTGAGGTACACCACACTTGTCTTTATCCGAACACTAGAGCCTCATCCGTTAATCAGTAGGTGATGATGGTTTGAGTATGGCTCTTGGTGGAGCTCAAAAATATATTAAAAAAGTAAATACATTGCGTTCAATCAATTAGCCTACCATAGTTCCTTACTGGACATAGGCCTCTCCATTTATTCGTACATTTTTCAGGTCGTCAGTCCATCTGGCTAGGGGGTCTCCCACCTTCTGTTTACCTACTCGCGACCTCCGGTGCTAAGACTCGGCACATAGCGTTATATTATCATAAACAATTGTACAGAACCCATAACATGCGAGTCCAACTCGCACTTGCCCGTATTTTTATGGTAATGAAACAATTTTGTGGGCCCTATTTCTTATGATGCTCGAGTTATTTATTTTAGGGTTTTATTGGAGCTCTTTATTTAGGAATAAAATGCAGGTTTTTGTACTACACACTATTATTATTTTGTGGTATTCGTCTATTCGTTGTTATTATGTAGTGAGCAAACGGTTCGGTTATTTCCGTTGGTCAGATTAATAGTTAGACTTACCTGACTGATTTTACCGAACCGTTTATATTCCTTGAAACACAATTACTAACTTATATACAAATAATCACGCCTTATTATTATTTGTTATTATTTAGATACTGCTATTTATTTCTTAAGCCTTCCGCCCGCGACTCCGCCCGTGTGCATCTCGGTTAACGCGACCTTTGCTCATTATCTTCGGTTCTACTCAACCGATTGCAATCAAACAAACGTAAGATTTTAGGTCAGAGTAAGCCCTTTCTAACAAAAAAAATCGCATCAAAATCCATCCAGTAGTTTTTGCGTTCATCGCGGACAAACAGACAAACAGACAGGAAATAAAAAATAAAAAAATATTCTCGTGTTCAGTATCGTTAACATAACATAACCCAAGTATTTTTTTTTAAATATCTCTAATGTACAGACACGACCACTTTACAATTATAGATTTTTTACGGTTTAAAGTAACTGAAACGTCAGGCTAAAAGTAAATAATAACAATTAGGTGTATCGTGATAGAATCCGTTAAAAATTTGTTTTATTTCAATGAGTGAGATTGGCGTAAACTTCAGACAGTATCAAGTATTTGGAACTTTTCAATGTGACCGCACCCTAAACCCTAAATGAAAAGGAATTCCCATTCCTTTAGATCAAAAAAAAAATATATCTCTGGTCATCCAATCGTGACAATGACCTATGACGTTTGACCCGTGTGAATCTGACATCGTGACGTTCGGGTCGCGTTCGGTGTTCGAATTTCAAATTTCGAATAAAAAAAAAGATGGACGTCACGGCCCGTTGATTGGACAGAATGTGTTCCGCCGTTGACGAGTAATCACGAAGTTGACTAATTTTCGAAAATTGAATTTTTTGAATGCACGATCTGTCGGTTATTGTTTATTTCATAGATTATGCTTGGGTTTATCGGTAACGATGGTGTTTGTGAATGAATCTTATTGTAATCAGGCGTGGTCGCAGCTTGAAGTTTTGGGGGGGTCACTTCGGAAATTCCTTAAGAAATTTAACCCCCTCCCCCCCTCGTACTGGGACTTTTCAATATGACGTGCATGGTTTGGGGGGGGGGGGGGGGTCATGTCCCCTGTGACCCCCTCCCCCCCTTTGGACCGCACCTGATTGTAATACTAGTTGTGCCTCACGGTTTAATCCGTTGTACTTACCACAGTCACAGTGTTACACCCTACAGAATACCGCGGTTGTAATAACCTCGTGTGGTGTTCCAAGCGGTGAGTAGGGTAGCCAGAGCTCACTGGAGAGGTTTTATGCTGTCAGTGGGAAAACCAAAGCCTTATCCTACTTTGTTCCGCGCTGACGGCACAGAAACTCGCCGTTCTTACAGAGTCAGCAGCGCGAGTGTGACTCCCCTGGTGTTGCACTCGTCCATAGGCCACGGAAACCACTTTCCATCATCGTGGGCCGTGTGCTTGCCTGCGACCTAAGTAGTAAAAAAAATCGGAGGGTTAGGTAGAGGTGAAAAAACACCCAAATTTCCCACGCAATAGGGGTGAGTCTATTGCCATATCCCGGGCACTAATTGTTGACTCGAGCCATGCATCTGAGGCTGACACCCGTATTCACAAACAATACTTCGCTATGCGTACTACCAAAACTGTGCAAAGAACGACAAATTCTCAGTGCGTTCGTTTTGGCAAGCCTTTTTATTCATTGATAACACTTAAGTAATACTTCGTTGAGGGAACGCACTGCGTTAGATACTGCTCCGTGATGTTTGTTAATCGGATATCTGTGTTGTTAATCAATTTTACCAGCCCTATGCGCTCGAGCACACTATGAGACCTCACAGTATTGTTTGTGAATACGGGTGTAAGTGTCTAGATGGTTATAAAAAAAGAATAACTGCATTGTCTGCCTAGTCTATCCCGAAGGAAGAAAAGCGTAAAAATAGAACTTATAAACGTGATTTACATTGCAACGGAAAAATTGAAAATTTTAGAACGAAACTTTATTTAAAACTCAACGTCGACGACGGATGTCACAGGAATTTGCGGTAACGATTGACTTCCGTTCATCGAGAATCTCGAGTTTATGTAGTAAGATGTGCATTTTGATCTAATTTATGGTGTGATTGCAAAGCCGACCGCATACGACAAAAGCAGACGCATGCAGCACATAATAGCGTAACCATTATTGTTAAACTCCGATACAGATTATACAAGTCAAACAATTTTATAGATTTACTAGCTGACCCAGCGAACTTCGTACCCGCCGCGTAATTTTAGTCTTGAAATATTCGTGGGTGTCCAGGGAAGGTTTAAAGGTTGAGAAAATAGGTGCAACGGGAACGGGAAAAATAAGGCGGTACGAAGTTAGCCGGGACAGCTAGTCCATAATAAAAGTATAGACTACGGACAATAAAAGGGTAGTTTACCCTATACCTATAGATAAAGTTTCATCCAATGCACCTGTCCTTCAATCTGTTCTAAAGGGTAGTTATCAAAGGTAACCCTTACAACCCCTATGGTTGTCACGCGCGAATTAATCTATCTTTTAATGCGATGCGTATAACGTTTTATTAGGGGTCGCATTTTAGGGTTGATGTTGTAAAAGGGTTGGTTTTTGTTTGTGAATGATTATAATTTGTTTATTTTTGTATCAAAGATGGAGTTGTTACAAAATATTAGGTAAGTACTTGTAATTTGTCCTCATAGCTATGACGTAACTGCGTAGGTTAATATATTATAAGGTTAAGCAACGCTAGTCAAAATTGACTCAGGATGGTTGACCATTTTTATGACATTGATATACCATCGTGCCTCGTAGGACCAGGTTAAGCCACCGTCGGTCTCGGAGTCTGGGGTTCACCTTTTCCAGTTTAACTGGGTTAACATAATTCAACTTTTTTTAATCGACTTCAAAAAAAGAGGTGGTTCTCAATTCGTCAGAATATTATTTTTTTATGTATGTTCACTGATTACTCAAAGATGCCTAGACCGATTTGTAAAATTATTTTTCGGTTTATAGGTTATGCTTCCCAGGTGGTCAGGTCCCATATAAATTTTATCAAATTCGGTCAAGGAGTTTATGAAATATCAACAAAAATCGGTTGAAGTCGGTTTTTTAAATTTTTTATTTAGTGATTATTACATAATATCTGCTACTGACTGTTGCGAGATTACTAGGAAAAAGTGAATATTTAAGGCGGGACTTGAACCCACGACTATAGTCCTTTACAAAGGAATGCTCTAACTACTGAGCTACCGAGAAATTTACTCGAATAGTTAGCATAGGCCAGGTAATAATTGCTTTAAAAATTCAATAAAAAAATTATATCACTTAGGTCGCAGACAAGCACACAGCCCACCTGATGGTAAGTGGATACCGTAGCCTATGGTCGAGTGCAATACCAGGGGAGTCACACTCGTGCTGCCGACCCAGTAAGAACAGAGAGATTCTGTGCCGTCTGCGATGTAGACAAGCAGGACAAACCTTTGGTCTTCCCACTGACAGCACAAAACCTCTCCAGTGAGCTCTGGCTACTATTCTGTAGGGCGGAGGTACTTCCCCAGTTGGACTGCTTGGGGCGGGAAGACCGTCGTGTCCTACCTCCTCCTATATATTCTTATGTTACATGACTACATGTATTATTTAATTATTATTATTATTTTTTTTTTTTTAATATAGGACACGTCAATTTGACTTCGCCTCGCCTGATGGTAAGCTGAAGGCAAAGTCTCTGAAAAGAGGGTCACCATTACAGACACGTACCATGCTACAATGGTGGCACTCAGCTTGACGGCCTCATCAGATGCTTTTTCACGCCCCGCTTAAAGGACCCGGGACTGTAGGAGGAGGGAAACACGTGAACTGGTAAGGAATTCCTACCACCTTTACAAAAAACACAAAATATATTGATTATTGAGTATCTATTTAAGGCTATACATATAATACCTATAGTGAGCTAAATAAACAGACACAAAGAACCATTTAGTCCCATTCATGGTCGGAGCAGGCCATGAGTCATGAAACCCACTGTAGATCTCAAAGGTCACGACTTACTCACACAGCTGATAGCTGTGCAATATTGCATAATGATTTAATAAACATACAGGATGATTTATTAATAAAATGACTAGTTCTAGCCTGCGGCTCCACCCGCATGGAATTTTTATCCCGTTCCCACGCACCTTTTACATACACACATACAGTTACACCTCTTTCCCAGTGGGGTAGCTAGAGACCACTGTTTTCCCCTTGCTACGATCCTGGCATACATCTTTCGCTTCTTCTACTTTCATAATTGTTTTCATACATGCTCGCCGGTTTCAGGTATTCTTGACATGTCCTTTCTTTAATATGTCTTCGATCTGTCTGACATACGTATGTCTAGGTCGACCTCTACCGGGTTGCCCATTCACCCTCGCTTCATAAATCTGTTTCGTCAGTCTTCTTTCGTATATCCTCTCCACATGTCCGAACCATCTAAGCATCCCTTTCTCTGTCTTAGTCACTTTTACACTTTATTTAAGGATGTAGGACGCGACGGTATTTTTGTCCCAGTTGAGCAGTCCGAACGGTTGTCTTCTTCGGCCACGGCGCAAAATCTCTCCATTCTTATAAGGTCGGCAGCACGAGTGTGACTCCCCAGGTGTTGCACTCGTCCATAGGCCACGGTAACTTCCCATCAGATGGGCCGTGTGCTTGCCAATTCGAATCAGTAGTTCATGTTATTACGTTTAACTAAACAAACAAACAAATTCTATAAATTAGTATAGACTAGCTTCCGCCCGCGGCTTCGCCCGCGTGGTGTGTTGATAAAAAGTAGCCTATATGTTAATCCAGGGTATAACCTATATACATACCAAATTTCAACCAAATCGGTCCAGCCGTTTATGCGTGGAAGAGTAACAAACATCCACACATCCATTCTCACAAACTTTCACATTTATAATATTAGTAGGATTTACTCTTTGATAGTACACGATCAACAGTTTTGAATTGTACAAAATTCATCCTGTATATTATAAAGATATCATTATTATACACATACATGAACATAAACTCAGCTAAACTGTATCATAATAAAAACAATTTTATATACGTATATAATAACGCCAGTATGTCCCTGAAAGGGTTGACAGAGCTACATTACACCCACGTACCTATAGCCCATATATTTTTCTTTATACGTGGTTATTATTGAGTGGTTATCCATTATTTATAGTCTTTAATCGGTAGTACAAGTTCGAATCCCGGTCATACACCTACAACTTCTTGAGGATTAAGTGGGTATTTTTTTAAATTAGGTACCTACTAACATTTATTAATCTTTTTTTTTTATATAGGACACGTCAATTTGACTTCGCCTCTCCTGATGGTAAGCTGAAAGCAAAGTGTCTGAAAAGTTCTAGACCTAAACTAACATAACTTGTAAAAATATCTACTAATATTATGAACTTTATCTGTCTCTCCACTACCTACCGCAAAGGTATGATTTCAAAGCCGACCGCATACGACAACTGCCGACGCGTAGTAGTTGCGCGTAACTCGTTGCGGCTTCTCAATGGTCCCCTTTATTCGTATCGGAGTTTAAGGTGATTACATACGCGAATGACTTTGACTATACAAATGCTCAAGGTCATTGGCTCATATTTGAACCGTAAAAATCAGTAAAACCAATTTTAATAGATAACTTCATAGGCGACGATTACAAACTAAGAAGATCACGTCATGCTAATACACTTATTTAACATAAATGTGAAATTTTAGATTATTTGGATACATATTGTAGAAAATATTTGGTTTCATAAGAAAGAGTAGAGTGATGTTCAGAGCTTCTTTGCAATTATTGCCTCCTTTTTTATTTAATTTATGAAAAGATGAAGTTATTCTACATATCCTGTAGTATGCAGGCATGTGAATTCCAGATCTGTAGGTTTTATAGTTACCTATAAAGAAAAACGGTTTCAAAAATACCGATTTTTCGATGCTGATCTGATTCGGGGCCTTAACAAGTAATGGGTACGGTGTATCTGCTGCATGCGTCTGTTGTCGTATGCGGTCTACTTTGGAATTATACCTTAAACCACTGAACCGATCTTGATAAAATGTGGAATCCACCTTTGCTGAATGATATGAAGTGAAAGCTTTTCAGACGCGTTAAGCATTTTTAAAATAGTCATTTTTCACTTTCAGACGAGACAAAGTATTCGCGATACTGTAACCGTTACCAATACCAATACCGTTACAAATACAATTTTCACTTCTGTCGGCACCCCCGAAGTGCCAAAATGATACAACCCTATTTAATACCCGATTACCTATACCAAATCGAATAAATGTAACAACAAAATCCCTTAGAGAGGTGTTATATTACTGTTTTATTCAGTTATACTGGCCACTGTTTATGCGATTTGCAACTTTATTGCTTTGGGAAAATAACCGATTATTATTTGTAGTTCCAATTATGGTCTTTTTTAAATGTAGGTAACTAATTTCTAGTATCAGTACTCTCAACTTTCAACATAGTCAAGTCAACACATGAATACATAGAGTACCTATAAAGTATCAACTAACAACATATCTATGAACTGAAGGATGCCACCGTCCCGTCAATATCCATACTAATATAATAAACTATTCCGCCCGCGTGCATCTCGGTTAACGCGACCTTTGCTCATATCTTCGGTTCTACTAACCGATTGCGATCAAACAAATGTAAGATTTGAAGTCTGAGCAAGCCCTTACTAACAAAAAAAACCGCATCAAAATCCGTCCAGTAGTTCTTGCGTCCATCGCGGACAAACAGACAAACAGACAGGAAATTCAAAAAAAATATTTTCGTGTTCAGTAACATTAACATAACATAACCCAAGTATTTTTTTTGAATAACATCTCCAATGTACAGACACGAACACTTTACAATTATATAATAGTATAGAAGATAATAACTCTGTCTGTTACGCTTTCACGCTCAAACCACTGAACTGATTCTGATGAAATTTGGTATAGGGGTAGATTAGACCTTGAGAATGGACATAGGCTATATTTGGTCGCGATAACCGACATGCACGCGGGCGGAGCCGCGGGCAACAACTAGTAATAACAATAAAATTAATTCTATTAAATAAGCTTAGTTAAATAATGCTCTTAGCTATAGGAATGTCCCTAATTACATTTTTTTACCGCAGGTGCAGTGCTGACCTAATGGACCACACGCCGTGTGGTCCGATATTCGAGTACCTACAATAATTATAGGTACCTACATTAATATTGAATATCCGATCAATTGACATAGGTAACTAAGGGCATTTTAAAAGACAGCTTCTGTGGCGCAGTGGTAGTGAACACAAACGCTACGTCACCGGGGGCACGTGTTCGATTCCCGCTCAGTGCAAATATTTGTACGCATGAATAGTCTATTTGCATTAAGTAGGTCGAGTCTTGGAGAAAAGATACTAATATGCAGGATATGAGTATGACCAAAATTCTCGCTAGAATGATGAAGATTTCATAGCATAATTCTACGTATTCCTCGGCCGCACTGATTTCCTATCTGTACAATAAACTATAATTTATATGTGCTATATATACCAATAACTGAAGATTGGGTCGTGAATTCCATTAATAATTCATATTCATGTATAATAATACCGTGACATCGGAGCCTATGGATTCAACATCGATACGGCGACGGCCATTTTGATTCGTAGTTTGTGTCTAGGATAAAAAAAAATACTGTTTTTTCATGAGGAAATCCTCACAGATACCATCCTACTGTCAAGTGGGCCAGCAAGGG
The DNA here is from genome assembly GCA_914767945.1 of Eilema depressum. NCBI lineage: Eukaryota > Metazoa > Arthropoda > Insecta > Lepidoptera > Erebidae > Eilema > Eilema depressum. The sequence continues at coordinate 7,903,446 of OU612040.1, forward strand.
AAGTTATACCTACTCATCATCCTCATGAATTTTCCTGCCGCGGGAGCCGGTAGGGGAGGTATACCTAATGTCGGACTTGAACCGACTAAAACGCACGCCGTCTATGGGCCGTCGGTTGCCGGTTGACTGACTTAGGCCCACCTAGGGCCATCTCTCTCGATCTGGCCTTCTTCAGGTGTGGGGATTACGGAGTCCCCAGCTCGCTATGTGGGAGGTGCTCCGCCGCCACCGTTTCCTGCTTCTGCTAGGGTGACAGGCGGCTCCAGCTGTCACCCTCAGACCCGAGCTCATGGGGGTCGGAGGTCATTATGTGACCGTCGACGTCCGAGTTACCTCCGCTCGTCGCGGGCCGCGCGGTTTGCGATTCTTCTAGTCTAGTAAGTAGGTAAGTATATCTAGAAGTGAATGTTCAGCACCTTTTGTCGTTGGCTGTAGATAACTATAAATATGATTTATGGGTGTTGAAAGTTTTTGACTGAATAAGTACAAAGAAACTAGTTCTTTCGTAACATTTCTGTATATATCCAGTCTAGTATGGATGATAAGACATTCTATTAACATAACAATAATAAGTTCGTGTTATTGGGCCTAATAAAAACGGCAAGTTCAGCTCGAACTCGAGCTTCATCCCACGCTCAAGCTGTGAAATGAAGCTGCTGTGGTTTTCCCAAACGACTACAATATGGGGTTCTTTAAGAAAGGCATTAGAAGGTTTCTTCAGGGTCGGCAGCACGAGTGTAATGCACCTGGTGTTGCATACGTCTAAAGACCACGCGGTAACCACTTTCCGAACGCTTGTCTGCTACCTAAGTAGTATAAAAGGTAGGTCGTGTGTTGATCTGCCATCTTAGTGTTTTTCCATCCCAATCGAGAAAGCCAGAGCTCACTGGAGAAGTTTTGTGCTGTCAGCGGGAAAGACGCGGCGGCGGAGGACCTCAAATCCACCAATCATAGATTATAAAACCAATCCGCGCGCACCCGAGGCTTGTTTGTCTCGCGACTTGCTGCCAAGTTAAATGTCGGGAACTATAACCACTTTTCATCAGGTGGCCCGTGTGCTTGTCTGCGAAGTGGTATAAATAAAATAAAAACAAAAATGTATTTCCCATTTTATATTCTGTGGTTAACTCTTACATTATTCATGATCACAATGTCAACTTTGTTGTTTATCTTGCCATACAGTATTCTATTGTTAATGACTGCACACACATACTAAATTATTATATAGTATGTTTGTTCACTCTACCGAGCTTGCTTCAAGGACATATCGAACTAGGCCAGGAGTAGTACATCAGTCATTCGGTCAGTCGTTCGGTCATTGCTCATTATTGACCGATCACTGTGTGAATGAAAACATACGGGCGTAGTTTGTAAGGAGCTTGTGTGGTGTTAGAAATGGTGATAATACTTATTTTTAAATTATTCCTGCCAACTTCGTCTTAGCCTTTTTATATTTATATTTTGGTGGTGACCATTTAGGCCATAATGGTCAAGTTAGTCAGAAAATAACCCACTACCCAGTAGAATATTTTTTAAGCGGTAAGTATGTGAAGAAGTATCTGTCCATTTGTCTCACTGAAGAGTAATATTCATTATTGATCTCTATGATGAAAGCATTCGCTGTCTAGACTTCGTTTATACGTCGGGGATATCACATGGCACTTCAAATACTCCCATGCTAAATTATATTCGACCATTATTCTTGGCCTGCTCGCGGTTCATGTCCCATTTGAGCATTTCACTATTTCCAATGTTAATCGACACAAAAGGTAAAAGTTCACTTGGGTTGTAATCTTATAGTTATCTTCCTTCACCCGTGTGCTAATCCCGTATGCATTCAAAGCTTCTTTTACGGGAGCGACTGTCTTATGACCCCCTTATCTCGAGACTAAAACCTGTACTAGACCCTCGTCCGTCAATCAGCAGATGTACCGACTTTACAGATCAGTTTGGCCATTGACACATCGCACCCCTATTCAAACAAAGAAATAACTCAAAATTACGTATTTGTGGGAAAACGCAAATAAAGTTTGACACCTTCGCGCAGTGTACTTCAATATTTAATTAAAAATAAAGTAAATGAGATAAGTACGTTTTAAAAATAGAAATGGATAATTTGATAAAGATAGCAATTAATTGTTATAGAGAATATCCTTATTTATAAACATAGGTAATTTATTTATATTAATTAAACAAAAGTTCGTACTTAATTCAGTTTATGATAATAGTTATTTGTTATACAAGAGTGCAAAGTTGCTTTTTAACCGCGTGCTCATTTTTGATGACCGAGCAAGCGAAAGATTCTAAATTTGAATCACGAGCGTAGCGAGTGATTCACAAATTAGAATCTTGAGCGTTAGCGAGGGAATCAAAAGAGCACAAGGTGAAAAATCTTTGCACTCGAGTGCAACACGTAACTTTTCATCCCACCTCAGCGAGGAAATAATGAAATGCTTCTCCTTCCTAGCGTTAATTCCCAGTCAGCATCCGAAGCTTTCACCTCGGAGTCCGGGGTCCGCTTTACCAGTCTTAACTGCGGATTTGGCTGGACCTCGATATTTGCCGTGAAGCGACTGCCATCTGACCTCCACAACCCAATGATGACATTAGGCGATATCGAAGCATTGCAGCCAGACCGTTGTTGTTGAAATTTTTAGGGCTCCAACTACCCGTAACGACTGCCATAGGTGTTCGTATGGCATCCGTGACCGACGGCTTAACGTGCTCTCCAAGGCACGACCAGACCAATGCAAATACCCATTTTCATGCATAAAAAATATTTGCACTGAGCGGGGATCGAACCCGTGCCTCCTGCGTAGCGGCCGCGTTCAATACCACTACGCCATGGAGGCTGTATAATATGTGTATTAATACTAGTAATAAAATACAACAAAATAAAAATTCAACAACAATGTCAACAATATGACGTGAAAAAAATTGATGCGCGCAAAGCAAATTACAAAAAAAAGTACACCAAGGAGGTTACGAGTCTGAGTTTTTCATGAATTAAAAAAAAGTTGTATGATAAATTCGGCACCATAGAGGTAGAAGTAAATAGGTTTAATGATGTTTTGAGTCCACAAACCTAGTACACACGATGTTCTAAATTCAAATTTACTTTACCTCTCTAGAGGATAAAAACGACTTTTCCGCTCAGTTATCGAAGAGCAAAAATAGTCTTTCCGAGATGGTGGGATGAAAAATATTTTTTCAGTACATTCGAAATGGCACCATGTAAATCAAAATAATGCAGTTTTATTATACAATTATTTATAAGTTTTTGATGTGTTTACTTTTATTTCAGTTTTTTATTTAAATTAACATTAATTTAATACTTTTCCAAAGTAGATAAACTAATATTATATTATATTACTAGCTTTTGCCCGCGGCTCCGCCCGCGTGGATGTCGGTTATCACGACCAAACATAGCCTATGTCCTTTCTCGAGGTCTAATCTACCCCTATACCAAATTTCATTAAAATCGGTTCAGTGGTTTGGGCGTGAAAGCGAGACAGACAGACAGACAGACAGACAGACAGACAGACAGACAGACAGACAGACAGACAGACAGACAGACAGAGTTACTTTCACATTTATAATATTAGTAGGGATAATTAACAAACAACAAAAAGGTGCGTATAGATCACGTTGGCCACACCCGTATCGATGCGTGCCTCTACAGGTCTCATAGCGGTGATCTGGGCAAGGCTCAACTGTATGAGCATCTGCAGCGGTCGGCGGACAGGTTAATCGAGCAGTATCCTACCGCGGACTTAGTGTTCTTGGGGGACTTCAATGCTTACCACGTGGAGTGGTTGAGGTCCACCGAAACTGATTTTGCGGGAAGGGCTGTACACAACTTCGCCTTGACCTATGAACTCTCACAACTGGTGCATTCTATCATTAGAATACCAGACATCGACACCCATTGAAGCTATACTGGACCTTCTGCTGACTACGAGCCCGGATGAGTGCTCCGTGAATGTGGATGCACCACTCGGTACTTTGGACCACTGCTTTGTCCCGGCGCAAGTGACTCTCGCGGGGCTTGAACCATCGCGGCCAACAGCTCTTACCAATAGCTACCTCGAGGTCCAGTAAAAAAGCAACCGCCAGGGTTAAGTTTGAATTCATCGGCGGAATTGGCGAGCGTCTTGCGCGGTACCCATCAGGTAGTCGTGCTTTTTGGTGCTCGCCAAAGCTGCCGAGGGAATCTTCTGCCAGTCCTGTCTTCCGTCACTGCAAAAACCCGACGGTAGTCTGGCCCATGGCGCTAAGGAGAAAGCCGATCTCTTGGGTTATCTCTTTGCATCAAACTCGACTATGAACGACGGGAACTCCGAGCCGCCTATTATTCCCAGCTGTGGTGCTTCCATACCTGAAGTAAAAGTCACGCAACGGGTGGTCCGGCGTAAACTTAAATCCCTAGATGTTCGGAAGTCAAATGGGCCGGATGATGTACTGGCGATGGTGCTTAAGCACGGTGCCCCTGAGTTGTGGCCAGTGCTTACACGCCTTTTCGCGCTCTCCTATTCCACGAGACAGGTGCCGGCTTCGAGGAAGACTGCATTCGTGCATCCTGTGCCTAAGAAAGGCGACAGAACAGATCCGTCCAATTACAGGCCTATCGCTATCACCTCACTTCTCTCGAAGGTGAGAGTGGTGGAGCGTATGATTAATACACAGCTCCTGAGATACCTTAGTGGTAACGATCTCCTGAGCGACCGCGAGTACGGTTTTCGTCACCGTCGCTCTACCGGTGACCTCCTATTGTATCTCAGTAACCGATGGGCGCAAGCCATCGAAAGTCGAGGTGAGGCACTAGCGGTCAGCCTAGATATTGCGAAGGCCTTCGATTGGGTCTGGCACAGAGGTCTTGCGAAGTTGCCACGCTATTGACTCCCCATAGGACTATGCGTATGGATTGCCAGTTTTTTGTCCAACAGAAGTATTCAAGCCGTCGTCGATGGCAGTTGCTCGAACTGCATGGACATAAACGCTAGAGTTCTACAAGGCTCCATGTTGTCTTCGACCCTGTTTCTGCTGCATCCATTGTTATGCAGATGATAGCACCGGGGACACGTATTACATGGGCCGTGAAAATATCCCTAGGACTGAAGTGGAGGAGAGTTGCAAACAACTTTGTCCGAAATCAAGACTACTCTCTCTGGAGTATCCGATTGGGGACGACTAAACTTAGTCCAATTCAACCCCACTAAGACACAAGTAATATGTGTATTCACCGCTAAGAAGGCTCCATTTGTTGTAGCGCCGCAATTTCTGGGCACAGCGCTTATCATTACCACAAGTATCGGGATACTTCGTGTCGACATCTCCAACGACGTCCAATACTGAAGTCATCTGGCAGACAAGGTCAAGTTGGCATCAAAGAGACTTGGGTTGCTCAACAGAGCGAAGCAGTACTTCACAGTGGGGCACCGGCTCCTCCTATAAAAGGCGAAGGTTCGGCCCCACATGGAGTACTACTGACACCTTTTTGCCGGAGCGCCTGCGTGCCAGCTTGACCCTTTTGACTTGGTGCGAAGAGGGGCGTTGAGGCTTGTCGGCAATCCCATACTTACAGGCGATGTAGAACCTCTCAGTCTCAGAAGAGACTTTGCCTCACTGTGTGTTTTCTACCGCCTATATTACAATGGTTTGTGCTCAGATTAACTGTTTGACATGATGCCCACAGCTACATTCTATTCTCGCACCTTTCGCCATAGGCGGGGAATTCATCCTCACACATTGCAACCGGAAACGGTGTGCACTGTGCGGTATGAAAGGAAATTCATCCCTCGCACACTCAAGCTGTGGAATGAACTCCCCGCGGTGGATTTCCCAAGCGACTAAAATAATATGGGGCTTCTCAAGAAGGACATTAGAAGGTATCTTTAGGGTCGGCAGCACGAGTGTGACGCCCCTGGTGTTGCATACTTCCATAGGCCACGAACCACTTTCCAACAGGTGGGCCGTGTGCTTATCTGCCACCTAAGTGGTTTAAAAAAATATGGCTGTATGTTAGTTGAATAATGTATTAAATTAAAGAAATAAAAAAATGTTCGTCGCGAAATTAATAATAAGCAGAATCAACTAAAAAATCTATGATGATTCCCGTGGATTTACAGTAAAAAAGTAAAACAAGTCGTATTATTATTCAGTCCATTTTTAAAAATTTAATATAAAACTGCAATAAGTTGAACAGGAATTAAAAAAACTCACATTGTTTCAAATGAAACAGAATTAAATCGAAAATTGTAGGTACAACTTATAATATTTTTACTAATAAAGCGAAATAAGTTTTAATTAATGCACTTTTAGATTAAATAATAAACAATGTTATAGTTAACTGCCAGCAATGCACCGAATTATTTTGTTTTATTTCACTTTTATTCCTACAAGCAACGATCCGACCGCATACGGAGCTGGCGCATCAATGAATCGTTCACTTTACCGGTACCAACTTGTTCACGCGCGTTAGTGAGAAAGAGACGGACTACGTTTTATCTTGCTCAATTTGATCGTATTGCAATGGCTGTTCGAGTGAAACCTTTCTCCTAGTAAAGTTACACTTTTTGATGAAATCTCATAAAACATGAATTTTGAGTTATTTCTTTGTTTGAATAGGGGTGCGACATAGGTACTATCAAAATTAATGACTATACAAAATGCAATGCTCGACAAAATACCCACCTGTATGTTTCAACAAACACAGATAAATGAAGGTATAGAAATAATCACAATGGCGGCCTTACTTTCCAACGCGACTGTACTTGCGACACAAGTAGCATTGTTTTAATTATTTTTAAAGGCATGATTCCGTAGCCGACCGCATTCGACAACTGCCGACGCATGCAGCAGATACAGCGTACCCATTACTCGTTAAACTCCGATACGGATAAAATGGACCATTGAGAAGCCGCAATGAATTACGTGTATCTGCTGCGTGCGTCTGTAGTTGTCGTATGCGGTCACCTTTGGAATCATACCTTTACTAATATGTCCCCGGGCAGTGCGTGCGTTTCTTTGGAACTAAAACGAATTTTGACAACGTGTTATTTTCGATTCGTATTTATTGCTTAATAAAGTATGAATGTAATAGACTATTACATACTTATTATATTCACGCCTGAGAATACCCTAAGAGGTAGACAGCAGTAGCGAAAAGCCTGTGAATTCCTTGAGGGGTAGGCAGCAGTGTCGAAAGTGTGAAAATTTTCAAAAAGCAATTCGGTAGAAAAAAGTTCTTACCTCATTCTAGTTTGTCAAATTTAAACATCTCTATCATCTCTGCAAAGGGAAGCCCGTAGGAATCGGGTTATAGGGATCTCTCGCCATCGGTAGGCAGAGGTGTTTCAGCACCCACATTTCGCTGTGATTTTCAGTTCCACGTAATAGAGATGAGAATGGTGTCACGCGGGCATTTTTTCATAGGCTGTATGTTAGACGCGGTGCAGACGGCGGGGCGGGCAGGGCCGGTCAATTTCGCCGCGAACGATAGCGCAAAGAGAATCCTATACTACCAGCGCACATGAAGGCAAAAAGACCGCACCGCGGCATGACCGTGGAACTTTGTGTTCGCAGCGAGGACAGTCGTGGGCATCGACGGGCACGCGCGGTCTTTATTATAGTTATTTATTACTTCGCGGTCAAAAAGACCGGCCCGCCCCGCGTTTGCGCCGCACCTTTACTGTCGGATGTAGATCAGCCCTATCTCTTAGTCACTTTGTATGACACCCACGGGAAGAGATGTGGTGACGCTACACTACTCCACGGGGAACCAAAACCGCTTTAACGACTATTAGCGAGAGAACTGACTTCGTGTTAAGAGGATCTATGTGAAGACTTTAAAAAATAAGTGCACTTCGGGAGTGCCGATAAGAGCGAAAACTTGGTTACGTATTAATATGTAGATACTTATATTCAAAGGTGTCATAATGGGAATTGTCACAGTCTATTTAAAGAGGTGTCGGTAACGGTGTTGCCCTGGGCGCCTCCTTTTGCGAGCAAGTGATGCTCGTGAAGGAGGCGGCGGAGCGGGAGCAAAGGAGAATCGCAGACCTTGCGGCACGCAGAATGACCTCCGTCCCCCATGAGCGCGGGCCTGGGGGTGACGGGTGGAGCCGCCTGTCACCCTAGCAGAAGGAGGCCGCGGCGGCGGCGCGCATTGCGTGCCTCCCCATACCCGGGGGCGAGTTGGGGACTCTGTGGTCCCCACACCGGAAGAGGGCCAGATCGAGAGATATGGCCCTGGGTCGGCCGGGGTGCGAGGGATATGGCTACGACAATCTCACCTCTGGCAACCGACGGCCCACAGACGGCGCGGCGTGCGTTTTAGTCGATTCGAGTCGGACATAACCTCCTTTTCCGGCTCCGGCGGGGGAGGTATCCGTGGGGATTTTTCACACGATAAAAAAAGGGTAGAACGGTGATGCCCACGGGACGAGTTGAAACGTCTAATATTTGAGGAAACGAGTGGGCGCAGAGTATAACCCGCGCCACGTATATTGGACCTAAATCGTAAGACATACGAGGCTCTGGCGCCCGCGGATTGATTTGTAATATTATGTCTATGCTTGGTGAATTTGATTTCGTCTACGGCAGTAGCATCCCGTGCTATCCTCAAAAGACGCCCAAGAATTGTGTAGGTACTGCGCGTATGGGGCACCTTTTTAGCACATTTTAGGTCCAAGATACGTGGCGCGGGTTATACGAATGGTAGGGGAACAATGAGTTTGTACCCAATATGTAAGGAATTTTATTACTAAAACCTGTGCGGCTTGTGTAAAAGGTAGCAAGCAGCTGCGTTTAAAACCTATCCATTAAAATGGCGTCAAGTTGTTCAGAAAATAGCTATTTAAGCGTCATTATTGACAAAAACACAATAAATGCCGCGAATCTTGTGCGGCGGCCATATTGTCGTTAAAAATTCCTTCACCAAGTTGTTTAAAGAAAAAAAGATCAAATTACATTCATTATGTCCTGTGGAGATAATGAATGTATATTTTATATAACACTTAGGTGGCAGACAAGCACACGGTCCACCTGATGTAACGTGGTTACCATGGACGTGTGCAACACCAGGGGAGTCACACTCGTGCTGCCGATCCTGTAAGAATAGAGAGTTTCTCTGCCGTCAGTGTAGAAGACAAAGCAGGACAAGCTTTTGGTCTTCCCACTGACAGCACAAAACCTCTCCAGTGAGCTCTGGCTACCCTACTCACTGCTGGGAATACAGCACGAGGTTATTATGGCCAGCTGGGGTATTCTTAACACTCCTGCCGGCTGCGACGATTTGGGGTTAAAATAAAAAAAATGTCTATACGTTATTCCAGATAGAAGTAAAAGAAGTATCTGTCGAGAACTCGAGACCGTCAAAACAGGGACCACAATGTTTTTATGGCTGATAGGTTCTCGTTTCACCACTATCTCACCTGTTGGTAAGTGGCGATGTGGCCGACGACGGTGAAGCACGCTTGCCTGGACGTAACATATTCTACACTCTAGTCTTGAAGACATCCAAGTTATAGCAATACGGAATCAGCCGGCGCTGGTTTTCAACTGGTTCCTCGAAGAACTACATAACATTTTTTTTCAATGCAACTGTTATAGCACCTGGTTATGATAAAAACGAAGGCGAATCCCTTAAAGGTTTTCTTTATGGGCTTCGTTGTCATGTAGAACCTTTGAAAGGGGTTCGTGGAGCCAAACTTTATGAAACCCTGTTCTAAACCCAAACAACAATAATTTCTTACTAGCCAGAGGGTCGTAGTCAATTTTATTGATGTATGTACTGAATACCTATAAAAATATAGAATTAAAAACTTGTACAGCTTCCTCTCCTTATAACATTCCATCGTTTATAAGATGCTACAATGTAAAAAAATAAGTACTAGACAGGTTATACATAATTACTCGCTCCCAAGGTTTCACACATCTAGGGTTGCCATCTCAAAAATCTATGAACCAGGACAAGAAACGTGAAATCCCCGGATTTCGGAGCCCAAAACCCGGACGTTTGAACATCGAACAGGGTATTTTTTCTAAGTTACTCAATAGAATAAAATACAGTTTTTATGGATATAAATCAACTTTTATTCATTTTAATAGATACTTACAATTGTAATTTGGTAAAAAAAATAGAATATTCTTAATGTTTTAAAGTCTTCTTACATTCCTTAAAAAAAATTGACTTTTTAAACAAAATATATTATGTAAACTACTGTTTTGCATTGATTTGCAAAAACCAGGCCGCTTTACAAACTACACTGTGGTCACTGCCATGTACAAGGCTGTGTAGACGAATTTACCAGCTCCATTATCCTATGTGCAGAACAATCTTTTCCCCTTAAGAATAGTGCTAGGGGTAAAATTTCATCTCCACCATGGTGGGACCAGGAATGTACAAGGGTTATCAAGTATATGAACGAGGCTGAAAAAAGGTATAATTTAAATATGAGCCTTCAAAATTTAATTAACTACAAACATGTTAATGCAAAATCCAAGAGGTTGCTACGGCGTAAGAAGCGTGCAGGCTGGGCGAAATTTTGCTCCTCCCTATCTCCTTCTACCCCATCGTCTGTTGTGTGGAAAAGCATAAACAGATTTCGATCTGGCTGTGCTCCCTCCCGGTTCTCGGCCATATCCCCGGAAACTGCTGAACTGTTCTTTGAAAAGATAGCACCTCCTTATGTCCCTTCTCAAGCAGAAAGCCTACTGTCTCCCTCCTTGATTTCATCAGAAGATCCACACGATGCACCTTTCACTATAGAAGAGTTAGATATGGTTTTAAACTATGTCCACGACTCAGCCCCAGGTAGAGATGGTATACCATACTCCTTTCTCGTCCATTCTGGAAAGGATACAAAGAAGTATCTATTAGATGTTATGAATTATTGTTATAAAAATAGCTGGATTCCAAATCAATGGAAAGTTCATTTGTCATTCCCATCTTAAAGCCAGGCAAACAAATAGACAATCCAAGCAGCTATAGACCAATTGCCCTAATTTCTGTACTGGTGAAGATTTTGGAGCACCTAATTAAAAATCGGCTAGAGTGGATAGTCGAGTCCAGAGATCTCCTACCGAGCTCCCAGTTTGGCTTTAGAAAAGGACTTAGCACAATGGATAGCATTGGTGTACTTACAGCTGATATACGGCCCTATCTTAAAGTCAGTCTATCGTGGCTTCATTCCTGGATATCTCCGCTGCATACGACAGCGTCCTCCTCCCTATACTCTGGCATAAACTGCAACAACGGAGCATTCCGGCGAGGATAGTTCAATGTATCCGCCAAATATTTACATATCGCTCTCTGACCCTGAGGGTTCAGGGAGAGGAATTCGGCACTCGAAGGGTTTGGACAGGGCTCCCCCAAGGTTCAGTATTGAGTCCATTATTGTACAATCTGTACTCTGCTGACATTGGTACTTGCCTAAACAACGATTGCCAAATCCTCCAATACGCCGACGACATTGCTTTATATGTCGTTAACCAATCCATTCCAGATGCTGCGACATCGTTAACGCTCTCTCTGAATTCTCTGCACCAATGGCTGCAAGAGCATGGTCTTGCTTTGTCTGCCCCCAAGAGCTCAGTTGTAATCTTCTCACGAAAGAGAATAATTCCTCAAGTCCGGGTTAGTATCCAGGATACTGACATTCCAATTTCTAACAATGCAAAATTCCTGGGTGTTTCCTTGGATTCTAAACTGACAGGTCTTTCCCACCTTAACTATCAGGTCAAAAAATGCGAAAGAATCATTCCAATCTTAAAAGCTCTTGCTGGTGTCTGGTGGGGTGCTCATCCATTCACCATGAAACTTATTTACAATGCTCTGGTTCGAAGCATCTTGGACTATGGTTCCTTTCTGTTAATTCCTTGTAACAAAGGTGCTTTAGCAAGACTGGACAGGATCCAGCCCAACTGCCTTCGAATTATCTCCGGGTGTATGAAATGCTCCCCTATTAACGCCTTACAGGTCCAATGTGCAGAGCCCCCTCTAGCCTTAAGAAGACAGTATTTAGCTTCTCGATTTTTATATCGGCTAATTAATAAATCTTCTCACCCCCTCTTGCAAAAATTATCCACCTTAAATTATGTTTGCAATTCCTCCAATTATTGGAAATGTAAAGAAATTCCTCTAATTCTAAAAACTTTTAGATCTTTTCAAAATTTAGAATGTCCAGTGAGTAAAACAAATAGACTTCCTCTTTTCAACTACAGTTACGAAATTCTTCACTTCAACCCAAACATTTGTCTTAATGCTGGAATAGATAAAGACTCTCCTTCTGCCAACTCAACCTTTAAAGAACTTCTAGCCAACAGATGGAGTGGTTTTCACCGTTTCTTCACAGATGCTTCTAAAATTGACAATGATAGTTATACGGGTGCCGCAGTTTATTATCAGAACTCCCAGATCATCCTCCAGTTCAGGTGCCCTAAGGAGTCATAGTTTTTACAGGGGAATGTGTGGCTATTCTGGAAGCTTGTTTGTTCGTAGAAGCACATACTAATATTATCAATAGTGTAATCTTCACAGACTCTTTAAGCTGCCTTAAAGCTCTTGAGCAGAACCCCTATCGGAGCAAATTGCATAGCTCCCTAATCTTGGACATCAGAAAGTCTCTTTTTTTTTTTTTTTTTTTTTTTATACCACTAAGTTGGCAGACAAGCACACGGCCCACCTGATGGGAAGCGGTCACCGTGGCCTATGGACGCATGCAACACCAGGGGCGTCACACTCGCGCTGCCGACCCTGAAGAAACCTTCTAATGCCCTTCTTGAAGAACCCCATATTGTAGTCGCTTGGAAAAACCACCGCAGGGAGTTCATTCCACAGCCTGAGTGTGCGTGGGATGAAATGCCTTTCAAACCGCACAGTGCGTACCGTTTCCGGACGCAATGTGTGAGGATGAATTCCCTGCCTGTGGCGAGAGGTGCGATGATAGAATGTAGCTGTTGGCATCATGTCAAACAGTTCTTCTGAGCACAAACCATTGTATAGACGGTAAAACACACACAGTGAGGCAAAGTCTCTTCTGAGACTGAGAGGTTCCACATTGCCTGCGAGTATGGGATTGCCGACGAGCCTCAACGCCCGTCTTTGTACCGAGTCAAAGGGCTCAAGCTGGCATGCAGGTGCCCCAGCAAAAAGGTGACAGCAGTACTCCATGTGGGGCCGAACCTGCGCCTTATAAAGCATGAGTCGTTGCCCTGCAGTGAAGTACTGCTTCGCCCTGTTGAGCACCCCAAGCTTCTTTGATGCCAGCTTCACCTTGTCTTCTAAATGACTACGGTATTGGACGTCGCTGGAGATATCGATACCAAGAATCCCGATATTCGAGGAAATGGTAAGCGGTGTGCCCAGGAATTGCGGTGCTACAATGAATGGAGTTTTCTTAGCGGTGAATACACATACTTGTGTCTTAGAGGGGTTGAATTGGACTAAATTTAGTCTGCCCCAATCGGATACTCTAGATAACGTAGTCTCGATTTCAGACACAAGTTGTTCGCGACTTTCCTCTACTTCGTGCTGAGGGATATTTGCACGGCCCGAGTAACAAGCGTCTCCAGTACTGTCGTCCGCATAGCAATGAATGGAGTCATCCGACAGCATGTCATTGATATGCAGCAGAAACAGGGTTGGAGACAACACGGAGCCTTGTGGGACACCAGCGTTTATGTCCATGCGATCCGAGCAGCTGCCGTCAACGACGGCTTGGATACTTCTGTTGGACAAAAAGCTGGCAATCCATACGCATAATCCCTCGGGGAGTCCATAAGATGGTAGTTTTGCAAGAAGACCTCTGTGCCAGACCCGATCAAAGGCCTTTGCTATATCGAGGCTAACCGCCAGTGCCTCACCTCGAGTCTCGATGGCTTGCGCCCAACGGTTTGTGAGATACACAAGAAGGTCACCGGTTGAGCGACGGTGGCGAAAGCCGTACTGTCGGTCGCTCAGGAGATCGTTACCTTCAAGGTATCCCAGAAGCTGTGTATTAATGACACGCTCCATCACCTTCGAGAGGAGGGAGGTGATAGCAATAGGCCTGTAATTGGACGGGTCTGTCCTATCACCTTTTTTGGGCACAGGATGCACGTATGCGGTCTTCCATGAAGCTGGAACTCGTCCCGCAGAGAGTGAAAGCGCAAAAAGTCGTGTAAGTACAGGGCACAACTCGGGAGCACAGCGCTTAAGCACCAACGCCGGTATGCCATCCGGCCCACTCGACTTTCGAACATCTAGGGAATTAAGTACCCGCCGAACCATCCGTTGCGTGATTTTTACTTCATGCATTGAGGTTCCGCACCAGGGGATAATAGGTGGATCGGCATTCCCATCGTTCATAGTCGAGTTTGACGCAAAGAGATTACCTAAAAGATCGGCTTTCTCCTTGGCGCCATGGGCCAGACTACCGTCGGGTTTCAGCAGCGGCGGAAGGCAGGACCGGCAGAAGTTTCCCTCGGCAGCTTTGGCGAGCGACCAAAATGCGCGACTACCAGATGGGTACCGCGCAAGCCGCTCACCAATTCTGCCGATGAATTCTGACTTAGCCCTGGCGGTTGCCTTCTTACTAGACCTCGAGGCGGCATTCAATTTCCGTTTCACTTCAGAGATGTTCGGGTCCTTGCTGGCAAGGGCCGTGGTCCATGCCTTATAAGCAGATTGTTTGCGAGTTCTCGCTTCTCTGCAGGACTTATTAAACCACGGCCGCTTACTCGCTCCTGTCGCGACCCAACGGTTGGGGATATAGCATTCCATGCCCGCTAGGATCGCGTCAGCGACTGCTGTTGCACAGGAGCTTGGATCTTCTGAAGTGAAGCAAAGCTGCCTCCACGGGTACGACGCGAAGAATTCTCGCAGTCCGTCCCAGTCTGCCGACTTGTAGTGCCAAACATGCCGCCACTGGGGTGGCCGCGGTGGTTCAGGCCGCGCGAGAGTCACTTGCGCCTGGATGAGGCTGTGGTCCGAAGTACCGAGAGGTGCTTCCACAGTTATGGAGTATTCATCCGGACGCGTAGTCAGCAGAAGGTCTAGTATAGAGCTTCTGTGGGTCTCAATATCTGGCGTTCTAGTAACAGAATGCACCAGTTGAGAGAACCCATAGGTCAGGGCGAAGTCATGAGCAGCTCTTCCCGCAAAATTAGTCACGGGAGACCCCAGCCACTCCACGTGGTGAGCGTTGAAGTCCCCCAAGAATACCAAGTCCGCGGAGGGATACTGCTCAATTACCCTGTCAGCCGACCGTTGCAGGTGCTCATACAGTTGAGTCGTGCCCCAGTCACCGCTATGAGACCTGTAGAGGCACGCATAGATACGGGTGTGGCCACCGTGATCTATACGCACCCATAGAGTGGACAGGTCTCCGTCTTCAAGGCCGTTAAGACGGCGGCAGCAAATGTCATCCCGGACGTACAAGCATACCCCGGCTTTACTCAGAAATTTGTGCTCGAGTTTGTAGCCGGGGTACATTAGGTAGGCTGTATCGGCCGGGCATGAAATCTGCGTCTCCGTTAAGAAGAACAGGGTCGGTTGTGTTGTTTCGAGGTGGTGGTGGACCTCGTTCAGGTTGGAGTGTAGGCCCCTGATGTTGCAAAAGTCCACTTTAATCGTGGACGTCGGCGCCGCTGTGTAAACCTTTTTTCTGTTCTTTTTTCTGGCCATATTTATAGAAGGGGGGGGGGGGGGAAGGTAAAGAGAGTTTTTGTGCCGTCAGCGTAAAAGACAAAGCAAGGCTCCATGCCACCACTGACGAGCTAAGGTTTTGTGACTGGCTGGCGCGGCGGGCGGAAGGGCCCCCGGTCCCCTCCCAGATACTGTAGCCGGGTCCACCCCGGTCTCCTCCTCCGGCACGACTACAGCACCGGGAACTTTACACAGGCTGCTGGATCAGCCTCCTGGGGCGGAGATTAAGTATTCCCCAGGTTCGGGAACCGTACAGCCTGCGGGCGGCCAGCGGATAACCGTTTCACCGGGTCTCCCTGACCGCCGCGCCAACATTTCACGCCCATACCAGTCAGCGGTGTTAACCCAAGCCTTTGGTCTTCCCGCTGACAGCACAAGACCCCTCCAGTGAGCTCTGGCGACCCTACTCACCACGGAAAACACAACTCAAGGTTGCTAAACCGCGATCTTCTGTAGGGCGGAGGTACTACCCCAGTCGGACTGCTCGATTTGAGACGGGAGATACCGTCGTGTCCTACCTCCTACTACTTCATGCATGTGCTAGCTACCAAAGGACAGTTCAGTTAGTTTGGATTCCCACTCATAGTGGCATTGAGGGCAATGAGTGTGCCGATTCTCTTGCCAAAAGTGCCATCAGTTCACCATCTAGCGATCCCAAGCATCTTGCATACCAAAGCTATGACTTGCTGAGCCTGCCTCAGGTTAATTTAATGTCTTCATGCCAGGCCCTCTGGTCTGCGAGCTGCAAAGAGAAAGGTAAATTCTACCATGCTGTTCAACCAGACATATCACCAAAGCCATGGTACTACCGTTTCAAAACTGTTCCTAAAAGGGTCATATCTGTTATGTGTAGACTGCGCCTTGGTTTTTGCTGCTCTCCAGTGTTCCTGAATAAAATTCGCATAAGTGATTCATCATTGTGCGAATGCGGCCTGGATGAGGGTTCACTGGATCACATCTTTTTAACTGCCCGAGAAATAACAACTTGTCTCCTGACTTGTACGCCTGTCTTCGGGAACTAGACGTCCCTACCCCCATCAACTTCTCTTCACTACTAACTGACTCGTCAAGAGATGTTCTTAGGTTGTTGATTTACTTCATTAGACGAAACGATATCAAACTCTGATGCAGCCTACTGCCTCGTTACCTTATTTAGTATGGTACTTTTTTGCTCATTTCTCTTTATTGTTTGTATGCGTGTATTATTTCTATTCGTGAATGGTTATATATTATTATTTAATTTGTATTTTCTTAAGTGTTTCGACTTGCTCACAATCAGTCAAATTTGACCCTATGACAAAATTGCCAAATTCAAAATGTATACTGACTGCGGCCTTTTAAGTGACTATACTCCTTCGCACGTCTGTACATGGCCAAATTTGCCGACAACTTCGGCATAGCTTGCCACACCAAAAAATTGAATTGAATTGAAACGTCAGAAAGAAAATAAACAGCTGGAAATAGTTTAGTGTCATGTTTGTAGAATAATATTACTTACATTGCTAAACGACGCTTCGTCCAGTCCGTTACCTGGCCCGTGACACACGTCTGCACTTATAGCCGCCCGCTACACCACTGCGACGCGACGACTGCGCGGCACGGGGTGTGGGGCCGCGGGGTGAGTGCGAGTCGAGACGAGAGTCCCGAACCGCGCGCGTATTTGAATCAAAACCCGGACTACAAATAAAAACCCGGACTACAAATAAAACCCCGGCCGGACGCCCCCCGGACGCCTTCTAAACTAGGACAAATCCGGGGAAACCCGGACGGATGGCAACCCTACACACATCCCCGATTCACATTATAAAGTACTTTAACGATATCTTTTAACTTTTTCTTTCGTTTAACAAACATTCTGTGAATACCTTTTGTTCATAGGGTTGGTTATACAGAAATATAATTAGATTAGAACGGCCATATGTAATTTGTATGCATATGGATATTTGCATTGGTCTGGCCGAACCTCAGAGAGCACGTTAAGCCGTCAGTCCCGGTTGTAATATGAACATCTATGGCAGTCGTTACGGGTAGTTGGGGCCCTAAAAAGTCTACCAACTGGTTTAGCTGCTTCGATATCGCCCAATATCGTTGTTGGGTTGTGGAGGTCAGGTGGCAGTAAATATCGAAGTCCAGCCAAATCCGCAGTTAGGCTGGTAAAACGGACCCCAGACTCCGAAGTGAAAGCTTCGGATGCGACTGGGATTAACGCTGAAGAAGATAATTATTATGTACTTGTATATTATGTAGTATTATGTATTTGTATGTGCCACATGAATTATATTTCTCACTATATGTCTTGTATTATCTTTGGTGTACAATAAAGACGTTTATTATTATTATTATTATTATTATTACTTGACTTCGCCTCGCCTGATGGTAAGCTGAAGGCAAAATCTCGGAAAAGACTTTCACCATTATAGACAAGTACCATGTTACAATAGTGGCACTCAGCTTAACGGTCTCATCAGATGCTTTTTCACGCCCCTCTTAAAGGACCCGGAACTGTAAGAAGAGGGAAACGCGTGAACTGGTAAGGAATCCCAGGTCATAATGGAGTGGCAGAAGAAGGAGTCGCTGACCTCAATTTCATACTTCAAGGAAGCTCCAAGAAGTATAGTAAGTTTACGTGGGGTCTAGTTCATAATATCGACAGTCACTGGTCGATGGTCGCTGTATCGTTCCATCGACGGGCTAATGTATCGACAGTACCCCAAATCGATGGTACGCTACATGACCTTACTGACCTTACCCTTAATGGTAGTCTGTCATCTAGACTGTGTCCGGAGACCTTGCTTTCAGCATCATCAGCTCACTTTGCTTAATCACGACCAGCATTGGCCTGGGCTGACCGGATATTACGAACATATTTATTATTATAATATTACATAATTTGCAGCATGATACTAGCCGATTGGTCCCGGTTTCGCCCGAGGCATACTTCGAATGCCCGTATCACGTCATTTAGGTATGTAGGTAATAACCTACATAACATAAACTCACGCCTATATCCCCGAAGGGGTAGGCAGAGGTGCTAGCACCCACATTTCGCCGTTTATGTTTAGGTCCCAATGTAATAGGTGGCGAGCCTATTGCCATTAACCTTCCTTTATAAATGGATTATCTAATCCAAAAATAATTTTCAAGTCGAGTTGATAGTGCCTTGTGAACGTTGCCAGAAAGAAATCGCTATTAGCGATAAGTACATACCTACATACATACAATCACGCTTTATCCCCGGAGGGTTAGGCAGAGGTGAAATAACACCCAAATTTCACAAATCATTGTATTAGGTCCCTCGTAATAGGTCCCGGTAGCCTAGTGGTATGGGTAATGGACTGCTGAGACGAGGTCTCGGGTTCGATCCCAGGTATTACCATGGCACACACCAATGACTTTTCGATGCTTTTCGAAGTTATGTGTGTATTTATCGCAGGTTTATAAGTGCCCGGTTAATGGCAATAGGCTCGCCACCTATTACATTGGGACCTAAACATAAACGGCGAAATGTGGGTGCTAGCACCTCTGCCTACCCCTTCGGGGAATATAGGCGTGAGTTTATGTTATGTTATGTTATGTAATAGGGGGTGAGCTTATTGCCGTATTCCGGGCACTATTGTTGTATCGAGCCATGTCTCTGAGGCTGAGTCTGGGCTGTCTATATCTGTCTGATGTTAAACAGCCCTATTCCTTAGTCGCCTTGTACGACACCGCTTGGGAAAAAATGGGGTGGCACAAATTGTACTCTGCCGGGAACCACGCGGCTATTTATTAAAAAGCATAGATAATGATATTTGGTGAGAGGCTAGCAGGCTGTATTTGTCCCTTTTGTATGAAGTAAAAGTTGTCCACCTTTCTATTACTACTGGCCATTAAATCCATAACTACCTAATACCCAAAAACGAATAACCATTAAAAAAATTATAAAAAATAATTCTTTTTAAATAATTTAAAATTGGAAGGTGTTGACATTATCCAATTTAAAATTTAATAATAGAACGTTGCCATAGTAAATGGTTCGAAATTTATTTTAAAAATTAACGTCGTAGTTCATCGTTATATTCACGTCATTCTAAACGAGCCGGTTTATACAAGTCATCGGACAATGGCGCCTATTCTGAGCGCATTAGACTAAAGAATATCTAAAATAATTTCATTTGAATTTTCGAAACTTTCTTTTCTATTGGCAGTTTGTATGGGCCAAGTAGTATGAGATGATTGGTGTCATTTGTGTCCCTAAAATACCCGTTTGGTTTAAAGGGCAGATATGAAGCGTCGGTAGCTTAGTGGTTAAGGAGTCGGCCTTACGATCGAGAGGTCCCGGGTTCGAATCCTGGCCATTACACTACTGACGTGAACCCACTCCTAGCACAAGCAATTTAGCTTAGTTGGAGGGGTAACGGGAATATTAGTAATTTCGGTTGCTAATATTCTTTAAAAAAAAAAAACCATAATTGAGCTTGACCTTCTACACAGCTGCAAAACATGGCCTTTACTAGAGCGATTTATACAAGAGTTGCGTATCAGGGAGATGAATAGAGTCACGCGTATACTACGGGACACATATCTTGGACCTAAGTCATTAGACAAATGGGGCCCAGGCGCGCGTGGATTGTTTTATCCTTTAGGTTCATCTGGACAACTGTGTCAAATGGACAACTTCCCATATGGCCAACCCAGCATTTCTATTTCCCAGTTCACCAACTTCCCAATTCGCCAACTTCCCATTTCACCAACTTCCCAATTCACCAACTTCCCAATTCACCAACTTCTTTTTTTTTATATAGGATTTGACTTCGCCTTGCCTGATGGTAAGCTGAGGGCAAAGTCTTGCAAAGAGGGTCACCATTATAGACAAGTTTGTGAGAGTATGTGTGTTGTATAATAATAATAATCTATGCTTGAAGAATTTGTGTTCGTTCACCGCCGTAGCACCCCGTGCTATCTTCAAAAGATACCTGATAAACGTGTACTGCTCGTATAGAGCACATTTTAGGTCCAAGATATTATGACCCGAGGTATAAGAATCGTATGGAGAACTCTCGGATCTTCGTTAGCCTTTATAAACGATACAAAACACTCATAAATTTTATTATATTTTAATAGGATTGCATTGTTAAAAATGTGAATTTTGATTACTTTATTCTTTGTGATTTAAATTAAATAATAATAAATAAATATTCTACAACATTCTACACAACGCTATCTATACCCATGGTAAGCTTAATTAGCTTGTGTTATGGAATCTAGAATGCGGATATACATACTTAGATACTTTTTTTTTTGTAAATACATACATAATAATTATTATACATAGAAACACCCAGACAATTGCAAATATTTATATTCATGCATACAAATATTGGCACTGAGCGGGGATCGAACCCGCGCCTCCTGCGTAGTGCGTAGCAGCCGCGTTCACTACCGCTACGCCACAGAGGCAGTCGAAATTGTTTAACAGAACTAAACAAAAAGAAAGTCAATGAGTTTAAGTCTAGTTTAGTATCACCAGAATCGGCACTAATATTAGTCGATTATATAAAGTGGTGGTTATTAATATCAATCAGTTAGTCGATTTTGTATTTCGAATTTAGTTGGGTAAATAAATTAATGCTGGTGAAATAGTCGATTTATTGACAGACAAACGGATCGTTATTATTCGATTTGTAATGCTTGTACTACCATTGTATGCATTGCATATGGTTCGGGTCGCGAGTTCAACTCTCGCTCAGTGCATTTTTTTGCATCTGAATATTGATGTTGTTTTTTTTTTACCATTAAGGTGGTAGACAAGCACATGGCCCACTTGATGGAAAGTGGTTACAGTGGTCTATGGACGTGTGCAACACTAGGGGCTGCCGACCCTGTAATCGCCTTCTAATGCCCTTCTTAAAGACTTATATTTCAATGGTCTGTCATTGGAGACTTGCTAGTCTGCTCCTTGATAGTAGTATTTAATTTCATTCAGTCTAAGGCCGCTCGATTACCGGATGGGTGATCACTGTGAGCAACTGTTCTATCTGGGCCATTTTACCCATTTCCCCTATATAAAGGCAGCTGTAAGGCGATACCGGTCAGGTTCAATAATAAATATCGTGAAAAAATACAAATGTATTATCAATATGAATAACAATAAGTTCCACCAAGTGCCATCACGTAAAAATAGTAAGCCAAATCACGTGATACTTGACCCCAGTCTCTAAATACAGGCTTTTAAACAACCGGGACTAAAACTATGATGATAATGATAATATTTTATAGTAATATTGCAGTATATACAAGTCATACCCACCGTCATCGTCAGCCATAGACCACCACGATAAAAGATAAAACACATTGTTTTTTAGTTGATTAAACGGGGGAATACCCCCCGTGGAGGCGTTACACGCACAAAAGTACCGGTTTTATTTCAACTTTGGAATTAACCTTGGTAACGTTTCTTCAATCTCACTGTTATTATACCTAAATGCGAAAGGTTTGATGGATGAATGTTTTGTACTCAATTACGCCAGAACGGCTGAACGGATTTGAGTGAAATTTGGCACAAAGATAGATAGATTACAGTCTGCATTACATATTATCGTCATCATATTTTGCGTATGTGTAATGGAAAGGGGACTCTTTTGTCCGCACTTAGCCTCCTTTTTTGGGCCATTGAGCGTGGAGAGTACTGACTATAACAGCCAGCCTAACTCCGCCCAGAAGCGCAGAAGCTTACTGGGGGCTTAGCGGAGCGACTTCACTATCATATTTGCGTAAGTGTCAGTCGCATTTAGTTGAGGAGGTCAGATAGCGGTCGCTTCACGGGATATATCGAAGTTCAGCCGCATCACAGTTAAACTGGGAAGCCGACCACAACTGAGTTGGCAAAGACTCGGAGACTAATGATGATGATTCCTGTGGACCGGATCAGTAGGTATTTCATGCGAGTGAACCGCGGTCTATAACTATTAGGTAGGTACTTACATACATACATACAAAGACAACGACTGTTTCTTGTTGGGATACACATACAATCACGCCTTCATCCCCGGAGGGTTAGACAGAGGCGAACTAACACCCAAATTTCACCAATCATTGTATTAGGTTCCACATAATAGAGGGTGAGCCCATTGTCGCATTCCGGGCACCATTGTTGACTTGAGCCATGCATTTGAGGCTGAGTCTGGGCTGTACCTATATAACTGTCTGATGTTAAACAGCCCTACATACAGCCCGCATGGGAGAAATCTCTACTCTGCCGAGAACAAAGATATTATATAAAAAGAAGTAGATATGTTATTGCGCGAAAATCGTGAAGATCCGAAAACGAGTCAATTGGAACGTTTGCCTCTAGTACCGCGTGCCGAGCGGCGCCGGTCGGACGTTGAGCGGAAGCATCAGTGACTTAAAAAAATAACGAAAATGCCATCGTATGTTTATAGACACTGCACGAACTATTACTCTAAAGTTAATACACCAAAAGTGTAGATGAATTAAAAATGTGAGTGTGTGAGTTCGGCACATTTTTCTACGTTCATTTGTAAGCATATGACATGTCTATGTTATGAAATTTCATTGGCCGAGAACCACGCGGCGGCGGCCTTATACAGATATGATTGTTTGGTCATCATGGCTATGATGTCATAATTATGATATTTCTTTGCCAAAAAAGAACAAAAAAAGTTGATTCTGTCCTAATATCATGGGTCACCTATACAATAAGTACTTAATTTGTCTATGCATAAATACCCGTCTACATTCTAGATCTCCAATTTAAAACTCAAACCCAAAGTCCAAATAAACGAATTTATTAAATCATCACATTTTAATCGATAAAAAATCGACTACGTTACCTGGTTTTGAATAAAAAATCGACTAACAGCGGGGTGTCGGACCGAGGGATACCACACACGGCACGGTACATAATAAACTTTAATGAACGTTGATAGGCAGTTACAAAAAAATTAGACTAAATGTATGGTGGAATTATTCAGTAGGTATTTTAATATAATGGTTATGGAAAATTAAAGATATCATCAGAAAAAAAAAATGTTGTAAGACGAAACCAGTGATTTTTTTTTATCATAATATGATTTTTATATACTTGAGTACAATATCGGCAGCCATTGACAGCCTTTGTGGCGTAGCGGTAGTGAACGCGACACCTACGCAGGAGGCGCTGGTTCGATACCCACTCAGTGAAAATATTTGCATTGGTCTGGTCGTGCCTCCGGGGAGGCACGTTAAGCCGTCGTCGGTCCCGGTTGCCATACGAACAACTATGGCAGTCGTTATGGGTACTTGAAACCCTCAAAAGGCCCAACGTCACCATTGGGTTGTGGAGGCCAGATGGCAGTCGCTTCACGGAAAATATCGAAGTCTAGCCAAATCTGTGGTTAGA
This sequence comes from Eilema depressum, assembly GCA_914767945.1. Classification (NCBI taxonomy): domain Eukaryota; kingdom Metazoa; phylum Arthropoda; class Insecta; order Lepidoptera; family Erebidae; genus Eilema; species Eilema depressum. The sequence goes on from OU612040.1 coordinate 7,927,514, forward strand.
CTGGTAAAGCGGAACCCAGACTTCGCGGCGAAAGCAAGTTATAGAAGAACAGTAGATCAACCAAACATCTTTACAAACATTAACATTTATAATATTAGTAGGAATAGGATAGGCATGAATGCAGCAACGAATTAACAGCCCATCTAATGGTAAGCACGTGCTTATACACCAGATGTGCAACGTCACATATGATAGGCACTCCCACATAGCCAGCCACCTGCAGTGAATGAAGACAGGAAATAGAAAAGGCATGTATGACCATAAAATAGACATTTTGAGTAGTCAGTAGGCAATGCAAGCCGTATGAACCAGTATTTCATCAAACCAGTACAGTGCACAAAGCTATCGTGCACCTTTATTTATATAGGACACGTCAATTTGACTTCATCGCGCCTGATGGTAAGGCAAAGTCTCAGGAAAGAGGGTCATCATCGACACGTAACATGTTACAATGGTGGCACTCAGCTTGATGGTCCAATCAGTTTCACATCCCGCATAAAGGACTCGGGACTGTAGGAAGCAACGCGTGAGCTGGTAAGGAATTCCAGGAATTTATAGTGCGTAAACCTTTCTGGTTCCTATAAACCATGTTCCACCTTGCCGGAATTATTTCGAACGACGCATTGAGAATTAATCGATGCTTTACGATGAGCATTATTAAATAGTTCGTGACATTATCGGTAGTGTCGGTAGTACCGAAAAAAATGACTATTTATTTGATGCACTCGCGACGGCTAGCCTTGTCTAAAAATAAATACTTAATTGTGTTCCGTACTCTGCGTCTTTCCTTATTATATATAATGAAGATGCACTCCTTAAAAATATTATGTGGTTTTCCCAAGCGACTACAATATAGGGTTCTTCAAGAAAGGCATTAGAAGGTTTCTTCAGGGTCGGCAGCATGAGTGTAACGCCCTTGGTGTTGCATGCGTCCATAGGCCACGGTAACCACTTTTCAACACTGCCTCTATAAAAAATGTTTTGTAAACCAGTTAAGATCCCAAAAATGTAAAATAAATGCAATTGGTATTGATTTGGTACATATTGAAGATAGTTATTATATTGAAAACTTCTTTAAGCGAGTTTAGCACTTTTTTCCTCATAATTTATTCAGAGTATAACTATTACTCACTCGATATAACTTACTAAAAGCTTGGCCAATTTTCTGTAAATACAAAACAAATAAAATACACGAGTGTATCATACAAAACTATAGTTGAATGACGAACGAACCATTTATGCGTATACAAAAAGAGGCATTTACGGATCAACGTAAATTATACAGTATCAAACCGAATCAAACATAAATAGCGAATTAAAATCGACTAAAACGTAATCGACTAAAAAAAATACTAAATGATAATTTTACGAATTTCGAATTCGCATTCCGTTTATTGTAACGTGCCTTTAGCCAGCGGGCGTCAAATGATTTTAAATTAGGAACGTATAATTTTTTTTTATTATGCTAACTTTTTAATGATTGAGGTACTAAACTGTATGCCCGGCGGATTAAGGTTGCGGTATACTGCACCATCATGCAGTTTGAATAAAAAAGTATAGTGTCACTATCTGTCATCAAATATCTATTTTGATGTATATTGCAATTTTAAGATTTATTCTTAATTCTGTCTGATCATCTGTTAAATTGAAATAAAACCAGTTTTTAACGAATTCTGTCGCGATTTATTCGATATTACTTTATTATTTTTACACTTAGCCCGAATCTTGGCTACTTTTAAGTGATTGTGTGCATTTAACTATAACTGTATCTATGTATAATAATCTGTGATAAAAATGGTGTACAATATAGAATTATTATCTATCTATCTATCTATCTTTTCAGAAACCATATTCTCGAGGTGATTAAAAGATGGTTGCTGTCCCATAATTTGAAGTGTAAGCTATCTCAAATTACCCGAACTATGTTGAATTGTTGGTTTTATTATTTACGTAGACTGAGTTTATTGTGTCATTAAGTCTATTAGATTTCTAAATTTCATTTGCTAGTGACAATAGCCGTTCAAGTTGTGACATGAGATAAATAATAAATATTTTATTTTTCTAAGACTACCTGACACCGTCTATGATTCAACCAAAGACAATAGCGTAAATATTCATGTTAAACGAAGTATACCGAGGCGCATAAACAAATTCTTATTAGAAGCTTCATTTTATGCGCAGGCGCTGCCGGTGTGTAACAACCTTTAACTATTATGCAGATTTGTGCCGATACGTTTTGTTTCGAGAAATCGTTAATAATTTAATATTTTATTGTTTCAAAGAGAAATATAAAAGTTGTTGACATTATTATAGACTACCGTTTTTATGTTTTATCTGTTCTGAATTTGAATTTTTATTGCACTGATTGACGGTTGGCATAATGATTTGATTTGTGTTTTGAGTATTCGAAATATGAATTTCCCGCTCAATCTTTAAATGTTTCCAATTTCAAACTACCGTATGCGGTGAATAAAGTGGCCATGGCTTAATTTAAACCGCACTTTGACTAAAACCGCACGCCAGCTTGGGTGTCACTGGTGTCAGATGGGTAAAGAAGTATCCCTAGCAGGGTTTCGAGATAGGAACGGTATAGGAATTACGGTGTCTACATCTTGCCTCCGTACAGGCGGCTCCACCTGTCACCTCCAGGCCTGCGCTCATGGACGACGCACATACAGGTATTTGCTCGATCTACGCGGCCAAAATTATTTTAATGCATAATTGGTATCTAAACAAGATAAATAAACAATAAAAATACTTATTTTTTTTAAATAATACTATATTTTACAAAAAACGCCTTAGTGGAGTACTTAGTATAGTAATATAGCTTTTTTTAAGTTAATTCATCGCTTTCTGATGAATTTTCTATTATTGGATTGTATTCTGCGGACACAAACAGCCAAAGTTTCAGGCAAAAATGTTTTCGCTTTCCTTTTTTTTATATTTCGCATGCTACTTAGCAGAGTTCTGCTCAGTTCAGATCCTCTGCTAAGTACATACATGTGTAATGTATATACTTAGCAGAGGATCTGAACTGAGCAGAATCGGTTAATTATATCTTGATTGCAATTTGTCCTCGAACATTTTCTTGCTAAATGTTGATGTTAACAGCTGAAGTGTTTATTTCTAGCCACAACTGCATCTCGGAAAGCTCTCCTATTGACAATAATGCCTTTTCAATTATGACTGCGCCATAATCGTTATCGTACACGATTCTTCTTGGCTTTTTGTAATGCACTTTAACACGAAAAAAAAAACCTTATTGGTCTTTCTCATAATCTCGTACTGTCCTTGTGTCAAATCGGCATCTATAAACATTTGCAAAGCCTGCATTGGTGTCAAGAAGGACTCCTCTTTACTGGGTCGCGTAAGCAAAAATGCCTTTATCTTTTCGGACAATTGATGCATCTTTGTTACCAGATCTACCCAGTTCCACTTTCGCAGCATGTATAAAAGTCTACTTTTCAAAGTTAGAACGTAGTTCTTCAGTCTTTTGCCTTTTGCTCTGGCTCTTTTTGAGAAGTTTTATCAACAGGTATTCCAAAAGTGCCTTCCAGCCAAGACCGGTTGTATTTTATAAATTTATCTTGAGCTTTGGTTCACCTTTGTTTTATTTCAGATTGCAAATCATGAATTTGGTCGTTATTGTAACCTTCACATGACAAAAGTTTATCTTTTAAATAGCTTAATTTGGCATCTAAAGTAAGGAAATTTTCTTTCTTTATTAGATCAAATAAGTGTTGGCGTGTTACAACTCTTACTCCTGATGCATCTTCTGAACCTAAAACAAACAAATACAATGTAGAAAGTCACTAAAAGATATTTCCTATTTTAAACGATATTTAGCTGAATCTCTTCAATACCTCTAAACTGTATTTATCCGGACGTATCCGGAGATGATTTTCACTGTATTTACAAAGTAAAGGATCAGAGAATAACCTACAATACAAATTATAGCCGGATCTAACCCGATACATAAACAAAAACACTAGCAAAGATTTTTTTTTGAAATAAGTTATGGTGTAAAAATGGGTTTTTTTATCACTACAAAAAAAATATAGCTTGTTAATTGATCATAATTTTATTTATGCATTTTATAAGTCTTTTACCTTGTCCATCAGAATCCATCACTTTCAATTCGTAGGAAGAACTTGAGAATTTAGAAACACACTTCGAAAGTTTGATGTTTAGAAAAGCGCCAACATGAAATACGCACACTAAGTGAAACGGTCAAATTGCGACTGATGCCACAGAGGCGGGGTGTAAGGTAGCAGGTAGATAAAGCATGGGTATTGTGCCAGGGTTCATATTCTGATCGTGGAACTAGTTTTTATGAATGTTATTGAATTTTTGATAATGGGACTTTTGGCCGCGTAGATCGAGCAAATACCTGTATGTGCGACGGAGGTCGTTGAGTAACCTTCGACATCTGAACCACCGCCGTTACACCTGTCATTATTTAAACATAACATTTTATTAAGATCCATATTCCCTCAAACTACGTAATATTTCTTCAATTTTAGTTACAACTTATTATATTTCCAAAACTTTATCTAAACACTAACTAAAATATTATTTTTCACAACACGATAAATCACAGCACAGGCCCATCGGACGCCATATTTTTCGAATGTCATCCCGCCATTTTGAAAATTTTAAAAAACAAATCGCGTTCGTTCGAAAGCGTCCGTGAATCTGCGTATTTTGGGCCGCGTTCCGTTCCACGTTCATTGGTGTTAAATGTCTTGGCACTAATGCAGTATCAATGGGACAGATAAGAATTTCTACGTAATTAACGCGAATACGATTTTGCCATTCAAAACCGTTTATGGGGGCCATATTTTTGTTGTTCTATAAATAATTTTGGATATTTTCGTATGATATTTTCGAAATAGAAGTCGTTTATGTTCAGAGGGGGTGAAATTAAATGGGCTTTCGAAACTTTGGCCTGCACGAAGTTCTAGCATCTTCGTAGCTAAAAATGCTACCCGAATCGATTAAGATATAGACTGATATAGAAAAGAGAATCCAAATCTCGATTTGAATAGTCAGCATAATAAATGCTTTAATTTTATTTTAATTTATTTTAAACTACTTATCGGGAGAGGCCTATGTCCAGCAGTCGACTGCAATATGCTAATTGATTGAAACTACTTAAGTCGCAGACAAGCACTCGGTCCTCCTGATGGTAAGAAGTTACCGTGGCCTATGGGTGAGTGCAACACCAGGGGAGTCACCCTCGTGCTGTCGACCCTGTAAGAACAGAGAGATTCTGTGCCGTCAGCGCAAAAGATAAGTAGGAGAAAGCCTTTGGTTTTCGCACTGACAGCACAAAATCTCTCCAGTGAGCACTGGCTACCCTCACCGTCGGAAACACAACATGAGGTTATTAAGACGCGGTCTTCTGTAGGGCGGAGGTACTTCCCCAGTCGGACTACTCGATTGGGACGGATATACCGTCGTGTCCTACCTCCTCGCAATTTAATTCAATTCAATTCATCATTCTATTCTAAAACTTCCCGGCTAACGAATTGCCAAGAAAAGGAGCATACACACATACATACAATCACGACTTTATCCCCGGAGGGTTAGGCAGAGGTGAATTAACACCCACATTTCACCAATCATTGTATTAGGTCCTACGTAATAGGGGGTGAGCCTATTGCAGTTTTCCGGGCACTATTGTAGGCTCGAGCCATGTATAGGCTGAGTCGTGGCTGTATATATCTGTCTGATGTTAAACAGCCCTTTCCCTTAGTCGCCTTGTACGACACCACATGGGAGGAGATGGGGTGGCCCAAATTCTACTCTGCCGGGAACCACACGAAAAGGAATGAGGAATCAGTACTTCACACGAGTGAAGATAGGCCACAGCAGCAGCAGAACGTTCACAATTCATCCAATATTTTAAAAAGAAAATATTTTTAATATTAAAGTGCTCCCATCTTTTAATGATATTAACGTTCAAAGTTACCTTTGATGATTCATACTACATTTCCGTTTCAATGGATTCCTTTTATATTGAGACACCTACGATATTTTCTTTATATTTACGTACGTAATTAAATAATTTGAAAGGAATATTTTTAGCTGGCAAGTATACTTATGATGTAATCTGTCAAAGGAAGTACTTCTTCACAGATATTGGTGCGAGATATTGCCACATTTTAAATAGTAATTTCACCTCGCTTGATGGGTTGTCTATTGTTTAACCGAAGATTATACGCCATAATGATTATTAGACATAATATTTAAACGCCATAATGATTATTAGACATAATATTTTCTTCTTGCTCTCTCTGGCTGTCGATGTCGATGGGTGTGATGGGTGGATGGGTTAATGGTCACAGGTTCTAACCTAACTCAAATGGCACCTAATCAAACTACTTTTGGGTGGTTTATAAAAAAATAACCACGAAGGGAATAGCGGTGTCTATTCGCTCGCTTCGCTCGCTCAAACGGCGGTATACCCGCTTGATGATATGCTCAAGGTCAATGCTCAAGAATGGAAGCTACCATTACCTATAGATTGTGAGTGATAGAGTGTTCGACAGCCTCTGTGGCGTAGCTGTTGTGAACGCAGCCGTTACGTAAGAGGCGGGGGTTCGATCCCCGCTCAGCGTGAATAAAATTATGCATATCGCCTCTTTGCTTCAATAACGTGACATATCCGAAAAATCTATTTTTTTTTATTTGTTAATCAAAACCGCCGTGTCCGATTTTATTTTCTCAAAAAACGTGGTGTATTTTACGCGTGATTGCGTGAAATGGCTATTCTGTGAGTGAAAGAATTAGCGCCACTGTGTCATATCGGAATATCACGTTGTCTCTCACTGCGGACCCTGGTTTGCTGCGAAAACGAAACATAACAGTATCCACTACGCAATTGCAGAGGAAGATGCCCTCGAATTTCTACAAAAACGTGACTTAACGACAATAGCATCGGCAGAAATAGTGCACAATGGGAGAGGCCTATGTCCAGCAGTGGACTGCAATATGCTAATTGATTGATTTAGATAACATGTAGCATAAGATGTATGTCTTCTACATAAGTCACCATTTAATAGATACACCAGCCCAAGTATGTAAAGCTCTTGCAACTATTTCATTAATGAATAGATTAAGTTTATCACCGTAAACATCTGCGCAAGCTGTAAGGCTATAAACACTGGTGTCCCGCAAGGCACCATACTGTGACCCGTAGTTTTTGAATCAAATTTTTATACTAGGTGATAAAAGTGTAATAATTACTTTTCCTGGGGTTCGCCAGGAAGCATCTTTCTTATTTTTATGGGTCTAACACTAAGTCGACACTTCTATAAAAATGTCGTAGGTGAATCAATCTTGAGTGGTCAGATTTTATGTGCTCATTAAATTCTAATTACTGCTACTGTTTTGATATCATTACGCTTGTCCCGACCACCTTGTAAGGTATACAGGGAACAACCTGGGAGAATAATATATAAATTATGTTAAAATTGGTAAATCAAAAGATGACATGAACGTAACATGTCTCTGTCTGCCTACCCCACTAGGAAATAGGCGTGACTTTATGTATGTAAAATAATTATATTGTTATCCTTATCCTAATATTATCAACTCTATCTGGGTTTATTAGCCGTCGGTCCCGGTTGCCATAAGAACATCAGCTATGGCAGTCGTTATGGGTAGTTTGAGCCCTAAAAAGTCCAAAAAAAAAAACAACGGTCTAGCTGCAAAGCTTCGATATCCCTAGTTAAGACTGGTAAAGCGGACCCCAGACTCAACAGCGACTGGGAATTAACGCTAGTATGAAGAATATCCTACCAGTAGTAGGTACCTAGTTGACGAACTGACCACTATATAATCCTATATATTATTGTCCCTAATACTGCAATGGTATCAAAAGGCCTGATGCCGTACTCAGAAAAAATCTATTCGATTCTTTGATTCGTTTACCTGCAGAACTTTTTTTCTACGAAATTGCTTACTGTCGCAACTATTGGTATAATATTGGTACCGTCTTAACGACACTATTTTGGACCTTGTAAGGATTATGACAATAAAGAGATTTGTTATATTTTAGGACAAGAAAGTCTCAGGTACTTAAAATCGTTATGCAATTTTTTTGTGTCCTATAGGTAGGAGTAACCTATATGGAGTAACTTTAATCCCGGTAAAATATTATTAACGGAAATGGATTTGCCTGACGTTTTGACCAGGTTACACCGGCCGTGGTGACAGGCAGACAGGGATAGGACAAATTACAGTAGACAAGACACAGTCTGTAGTTATTAATATCTGTTATACTTACCTAAGCTGTTATGGTGGTAAAGGAGTAGATACATGGCTTACGAAATGGCAGAGTGCAATCGTAAGGTCCCGAGTTCGAGAGATAAGAAAATTGAAGTTATGAATCTCGTTCATGAGGTTGCCGACATGTGGAGAGTGTAGTCCACAGAAATAGACCCAGCTTCAGCAATCCCCGTTTGTCGGGTGTTTAGTTCTATCAATCGTCCTACGGGAGCTTTCTGGCCGCCTCTCACAAGATAAAGCGAGGCGTGATGTTACTCCTTAATAATATTTTTTTTATTATGGAGACCCGGGTCCCATTCGGCCCCTATATACAGAAAGAATTGCGTAGTCACCCATTGTATACAATAGTCAATCCTAACCAAATGGAGGGACGCACGTATTAACATTATTAATTTAACAAATAATGATTGCTATAGTGTACAGACAAATTGTCCCTCTATAAACAGATCATCATCATCCTCATCATCGTCCATATAAGATTAGAATAATAACTGATGACAAGGCAGCATGGTGATAGCACCGTAACCTGTTCTGGAAGGAACAAAATATAAAGAAAAAAAAAATGAGTGACAGTCTCGGGGTGAGGCGGGAATGAATTTCGAATTTGGAACGAAAGGAGATTGAGTTTGGCGCCAATCCATATGGAATAGTACCTATGCTTTTTGGTGTTATCTGTGGGCATCATAGCTAAAAAAGAAAGTGCTTAGTTGCTGCCAATTGTCATACCAATATTATTTGGATATGATAATATAGACTATCGCCAAAATATAGGTGACTGCTCCGTGGCACTACCCAATGGCACTACTGGTAGTGTCAAGGGTAAAAAAAATTCCCCATGGCACTACAGGTAGTGTCGAGGGGAAAACATTATTCCCGATGACCCTACTAGTAGTGTCAAATACACTTTACACTACTGGTAGTGTCACGGGGAATAACTTTTCCCTTAGTTATTGTGAAGTAATTTAATAAAATAAGTCTTTTAGCCCTAAATCTCGGTAACACAAAATAAAAAAAGTTATGAAATTTTGACCGACTTAAAAAGGAGGATAGGGGTTGTCGTGGGGTTTAAAATTTTAACTTCGCGGAGCAGGGTGGGGCAACCTTTGCCCCCCTCCCCTCCCCTCAATTTACACCCATGGATGATGATGATGTCTACTGTGATTATACCCATATCATATCTTTTCATACTAAAAATGGACGTGCCTAAACATTTTTTTTATTCAAACAGCTAGTTATGGATATATATTTTAATTTAGCGTTCAAATTCATCATTAATATTTGTAGATTAAATACTAGATAAAATTTACGATATTGAACAGGTTTCATACATTATTATTATAAGATACTATTATAATATTTGTAAGTTTGTTGTGTCTGTACGTTGAAGATTATCATTGTCTGAACCTTTTCCCAATTCAGTTAGGGTCGGCTTTCCAGTCTTCTGATGCGGCTGAACTTTGATATTTTCCTCGAAGTGACTGCCACCTGACCTCCACAACCAATTGGCGATTACGAAGTTCTATATAGTTAGACTAGTCGGACTTTTTAAGGCTCACACTACCGGTAACGACTACCATAGATGTTCGTATGGCTACTGAGACCGAAGGCTTAACGTGCTCTCCGAAGCACGACCAGACCAATGCAAATACCCATATTCATGTGTACTATCACCATGTCACACAGAGAGAGAATTGGAGTATTTAAATTAACGATTCAGAACTAAGTATTTAGAAATGTTTTTGGAAATCATAAGAATTTCAAAAATCTATTCAGTCGTTTTTCGCAAAAACCACTGATCAGATTTTGATGTGGTTATTTTTATTAGAAAGGTCTTTATCAGACTTAATATCTGCCATAAGTCTGATCGTAATTGGTTTAGTAGAACTGGAGATATAACCAAAAGTCACTTTATCGACTACTACACAGGCGGAGCCGCAGGAACAAGTTAGTAAGATATATAATTGTCTGTAATTATATATTAGACATCGTTTTCAAAGCTTAGATTTAAGATAAAATAAGAATATTTCGTCCCGCGCAAATTATAATTATTATGTTCGCCATCATAACGATACCTGATTGATATGATAAATAACTATGGTGTGTGTTTAATTTTGTAAATATTTTTAAGATGATGTCTTTTATGTATGTATGTATGTAATTTTTAAGGTTGTAATATAAGAAGAAGAAGAAAGATGAAGAAGATGTGACTACCCCGTGGCACTATCCAATGGCACTACTGATAGTGTCAAGGGTAAAATTCTTTCCCCATGGCACTACCGGTAGTGTCAAGGGTACAAATTTTACTCCTCATGACACCACTAGTAGTGTCAAGAGCGGATTTCAGGCTCCAAAGTGCAAGTCTAGATGCCTGTATAGCGTACATCTAGCTAGATACCTGTTTAATGCATATTGGCCTGCCCCTCTAGACAAGTGGCAATTCGTCGGCCGGCGTTTTGTAGAATAGAATGCCAAATGTATGGGATTTGACGTATATGACAGGCGTCAACGAATGTCAAAAACGTCAAATCCTATACATTTGTCATTCTATTCCATCATAAGCCGAACAACGAATTGTCACTTGTCTAGGGGGGCTGGATGCCTGTAAGTATAACGAACATTGACCTGGATGCCTGTATTAGAAATATTGGCCTGGATGCCTTCTTCTATCGAGTCGACGGCTTATAATATGTACTAGCAAGTTCTACTTTCCCGCGCATATTGACTTACGATACGATACCTCAACGTGTAAAGTAAGCATACTATTATATAAGTTAGCGGTAAGATTCTGCAAAAAAAGAAATAATACATTATATATACAGATACATTGCAATTTTACAATATACTTTCACAAAATCGAAAGTAATAGTTTTTAAACACAAAAAAAAACATTCACGTGAAATTGAAAAGAATTTCTTGTTACCTCGACCATCATTATTATTTCATATCCATTGCTCGCTGTGAAACAGCATAAAATTTTGTTATACGAAGGCAGCAAGCAATGGTATTCGAATAATTTAAAATCGACGTATATTTTTGAATTTCAAATTACGAACACCGACCGTATGATATACTGATGACACGGAATCATTTTTATATCGAGTATTTACTTTGAGAGTGAGTCATTGCCGATGTTGGTTTGGATTTTGTTCTTTATTACGATAGTATAAGGTTTATAATTGATTAAATGAGTATTGAATAGTGTTGGGTATCTATCAACACCTGTTGTTTTTTTTATAACCTTTCACGTTTGGTTCTGTAATACTATAATACCGTCTGGTTTTCCCAAGCGACTGCAATATGGGGTTCTTCAAGAAGGGCATTAGAAGGTTTCTTCAGGGTCGGCAGCGCGAGTGTGACCCCCCTGGTGTTGCATACGTCCATGGGCCTCGGTGACCGCTTCCCATCAGGTGGGCCGTGTGCTTGTCTGCCAACTAAATGGTATAAAAAAAACCGTTTTGGATCCCGGTGGAGTAGAATAAAGCACCCCATCTCTTCCTGTGGCTGTAGTAGCAGGCATAGGGCTATTCTCAGTAAAGCCCATGATATAGTGCCCGCTTGACGGCAATAGGCTCGCACCTTATTACACGGGACCAAATAGTTGGCGAAATTTTGGTGTTAATGCACCATGTCTACTGAAAAGCAGCTGCAAATTCGGAATCAGTGTAAATAATGACCTTACAACAAATAAATCGCGATAGAATCCATTCAAAAACCAAGAACCAAGCGGTTCGGCGACTCCTTCTTCTGCCGCACCATTAAGTCTTGGAATTCCTTACCAGTTCACGTGTTTCCCTCCTCCTACAGTCCCGGGTCCTTTAAGCGGGGCGTGAAAAAGCATCTGATGAGGCCGTCAAGCTGAGTGCCACCATTGTAACATGATACGTGTCTGTAATGGTGGCCCTCTTTTCAGAGACTTTGCCTTCAGCTTACCATCAGGCGAGGCGAAGTCAAATTGACGTGTCATGTATAAAAAAAAAAATAGGAGCGGCTACACTTGCACCCTTTCTCGGATGTCTACACCCTATAAGGAACCTACCTGCCAAATTTCAAGTTTGTAGGTGTTATAGTTACTGAGATTTCGTGATTAATCAGTGAGTGATCTCTTTTATATATTACAAGCTGTTGCCCGCGGCTCCGCCTGCATGGAAGTCGGTTATCGCGACCAAACATAGCCTATGTCTTTTCCCAAGGTATAATCTATCTCTGTACCAAATTTAGTCAAAATCGGTTCAGTGGTTGAGGCATGAAAGCGTAGACAGACAGACAGAGTTACTTTAGCATTTATAATATTAAGTATGGATAGATATTGAAGTATGAATATCGATTAGTAGGATATAACATTTGTAAAAACTTTCAACAGTTGTAATAAACAGTGCAAATACAAATCTCATCTTTGTCGCAGTCGGCACACAAATCCAATCAGACTGTGTACATTCCCACATCACCCCTATAGAGATTACTCTTAATGTTATTGGATGCTGGATAATCTCGTGAATACATTAGGTGATATGACCTCGCCATTGATATATATTGTGACCACGCGTCCCGTGTTGAACAGGACTGTCCGTGATCCTGAATGTCATAGCCACCACTGTCATTTTTTATACCACTTAGGTGGCAGATAAGCACACGGCCCACCTGATGGGAAGTGGCTACCGTGGCCTATGGACATATGCAGCACCAGGCGTGTTACACTCGTGCTGCAGACCTTAAGGAAACCTTCTAAAGCCCTTCTGAAAGAACCTCATATTGTAGTCACTTGGGAAACACACAACACACACAGCAGGGAATTTATTGTACAGCTTGAATGTGCGTGGGATGAAGTTCCTTTCATACCGCATTGACGGTGGTAACTGTTGCGGGTTTCCAGGCATACCAAAAAATGTCGTCCCTTGTTGGTTTATCTGCCACGCAGCCTGATAGACACTGTAAAACGTTGCTACTCCAGCGAAGGTGACTCTCTTGCATATTGGAATATTAAAAGCAGCACTCGCTTGTTAAACCACTGTCCTGTTTTGAATCCCTAAATGTATGGTCACCATACTGTTACACATTGCATTATAATGCATGCGGGCTTTCCTGCTTACGAGACCCTCTTATTAAATCATACGGTCAGTTTTTTAACTATTAGATCACTATGATTGATCATGATGATGTTTTACATCACTTAAGTAGGAGTTAGAACTGTGTACTCGTACAAATAATCGGATAGCTTCTGTGGCGTGACGATAGTGAAGGCGGCCACTACGCAGGAGGCGCGGGTTCGATCCCCGTTCAGTGTAAAATATTTGTATGCATGAATATGGGCATTTGCATTTTTTTTTAATTATATAATTATTTCGGTTGCTAATATAATATTAGAAACCGACCTACTAATATTCCTGTTAATAAGCTAAATAGCTTTTGCTAGAAGTGGGTTCACGTCAGTAATGTAATGGCCAGGATTCGAACCCAGGACCTCTCGATCGTAAGGCTGACTTAACCACTAAGCTACCGACGCTTGACATTTGACGTTTGACGTAGGTCCCGGTTGCCATACGAACTTTTATGGCAGTCGTTACGGGTAGTTGGAGCCTTAAAAAGTTCAACAACTGGTCTAGCTGCAATGCTTCAATATCGCCATTGGGTTGTGGAGGTCAGATGGTAGTCGCTAAACGGAAAATATCACAATTCAGCACAATTAGACTTAAAAGGCTGAGAGTATGATGAGGCAGGGAATTCATCCTCATACATTGCGTCCGGAAACGGTGCGAACTATGCGGTATGAAAGGAACTTCATCCCACGCACACTCAAGCTGTGGTGTCCCCGCGATGCTTTTCCCAAGCGACTACAATATGGGGTTCTTCAAGAAGGGCATTAGAAGGTTTCTTCAGGGTCGGCAGCGCAAGTGTGACGCCCCTGGTGAAGCATACGTCCATAGGCCACGGTAACCACTTCCCATTAGGTGGGCCGTGTGCTTGTTTGCCACCTCAGTGGTATATAAAAAAGGTAATCATGTTTAACTAAACTGACTTCCCACATTTTACTAAAAAATACAAATTCTTTCAGTGTCGAAATTCAACTTACGTAAATTACATCACAACTAATCTTTATCGCGATTAATAACGTGATGTACGTTATACATGTCTTGTTTTCTTTCGAATTTTTTGTATCATCACATTTTTAGACCTACATAACAAGCAATGTACACAAGAGTGATAAACGTATGTGCTATAATTAGGACTGGTGATAAAGCTGAGTGATAAAATGGTGATGGTCAGTTAGATATGAACATGTTGAAGATCCAAACACCTGTTAATGGCGTTTGTCGTTTAAAAAAACCGTAAATAAATAGATTATCAGTTTTACGAAACTTGTTTTTGTATTTATTGGTTGAAGTCGATGCTCTTATTTTAAAAGTAGTAGGTTGGCGCTTAAAAATGGTTACTTCAGGTCAATTAACTGCATCAAAGGTCAAATCTATAACCATAATGATATTTTAAACTATCAGAGTGACTGTGGCGAGATTGGTTTTTAGTTGCCATCGTGATGTAGTAATTGGCGCCTTCGAGAGCGCTATCCAAGTAGCAGCACTTGAACAACACCATTTAAGGCCCGTATTCTAGAATGACGCTCAACTCAAACTTGATTTACCTGAGGACAGATTGTACCTATAGAACTAAAGACAATCTGGCTGACAGCCTGTCAAATCTGTGGAATCTGTGCATACAATCTTGCCTCAGGTAAATCGAAATTCGGCTGAGTGGCATACTAGAATATGGGCCTAAGAGTCATCACCGCAATAGAAGAAGAAGAAGAATAATATTTTAAATGCGAAAGTAACTCTGTCCATCTGTCTGTCTGTCCGTCTGTCTGTTACGCTTTCACGCCTAAACCACTGAACTTATTTTAATGAAATTTTGTATAACTTTGGAAGAGGACATAGAGTCTGTTTGATCGCAATAACCGGCATCCACGCAGGTGGGGCCACAAGCTCTATAGACGCAGCAAGTGTCACTCCAACACGGCGTAAAAGATAGTTACTACAACACTTTGGTATAAGTTGACATATACATTAATATACATGGTAAGTACAAGTTGACATACACATACATCCCATAATATGCACACATTGACAGTTCTAAAAACAATATGGACATAAGCTTCCTTTGAAGTAACACGTTTTTTACGTCGTTTTTTTTTGCGTTACATTTTGTTAGAAGTACTATATAGTAATAAGGTGTAATATTGTAAACAATCATTTCAGAATAGTTTCATGTTACTCGAACCAAACTAACCCATAGAAATGTTGTACATTGTTCCAAATTCAAAATTATTCGTTTTGATTTCAATGTTTTAAGGTTAAAGGTGGACTTTCGACATCAAATTGAATGAAGATTCGAAATTAAAATCAAAACATTTTAGATTCATTTAGTTAGAGCGATACGCAATAGGATTGACACCTATTATATTGTTACGCGCAGGTAAACAAGATGGCCGCCTTTTCACACCCTATTTTTTTCACAAAAATCTGTTAAACCTTAATAATTTATCTATAGAAATTATTGAATGCAGTAGCTCCTTTGTGTTATTTTAGTTTTATAAGTATTTTGCTCTACATTGTTGAATTGTTGTTTATGGTCGGGATATACCCGAGATTTATAAAGTGGAACGATGCCTTGAGCTCAATTGTTTAATGTGTAGACCTATTTTCATATTATTTTAACAAGTACTATGGATTGCATGCACACAAAATATACTATATACCGAGAAATACGTTATAATTTGCGAAAATTATCTTTGACATTATTAGTGGTGTCATGGGGAATAATTTGTAACATTGACACTACCAGTAGTGCCATGGGGAAAGAATTTTACCCCGAACACTACTAGTAGTGCCATTGGGTAGTGCCACGGGGCAGTCACCCCACTTCTATACCCCTACTGATCGACGGCTTTCCTGCACGTGTTGAGGGTCAGGCTCGAAAGATTTTGATGTGACAATATTTGACCATCATCCGAATTACAGACACAGAGATACATAGCAGTAGGTATATCTAGCATATTCGAGAAAATAAAATAGACAATGTAAGGATTCTTACCATTACCATACTGTAGGTCAAAACCTTAGAAGAAAAACTATAGACATCTTTAATTCAAGTAAGGTGTTGGTCGCATTGTCACAGAAAAAGCGATTACGATCGAGTAAACTTTTTGTTTTTTTTTATATACTTAAAGGACACGTCAATTTGACTTCACTTCACCTGATGGTAAGCTGAAGGCAAAGTCTCTGAAAAGAGGGTCACCATTACAGACACGTACCATGTTACAATGGTGACACTGAGCTTGACGGCCTCATCAGATGCTTTTTCACGCCCCGCTTAAAGGACCCGGGACTGTAGGAGGAGGGAAACACGTGAACTATTAAGTTTCTAGAAAAAAAATTAATTGCACAAAAAGCTTGTAGTTTACAAAGTCCAAGGTCAGTTCCTCTATTCTTTTTCCTCTTAATATGACTTATTTGGTTATTACCTGAAGCCAGCCAGCCTCAACTACAAAACAACGAATCTGCGCCCGATTCAGGCGCAGAATTTTTGTCATAGGGTTCTGTGCCTTGAGTACGAAAAATATTTGTATTCGTAACGTAAGCGAAGGTATCGAGAAAACGAAGCATTGTGATTGGTGGCCTGCCTACTGTGAACTTGCGTGTGTGTGTGAAGCCTGCCAATCGCAATGCTTCGTTCTCTTAATACGTTTACGTTATGAGTAGGTATTTTAGTGATCGGCGCACTGGGGCCCTAGACAAAGTGACATTCTATTGATGGAATCGCTTTGAAGCGAACCGTTTTTAATGTTTAACAGTGGATTACGTGACATTGCGGTAGTTATAGTAATAATGATATGTGAAATAAAGTATTTCGACTTACAAAGACTCATTATACTAGCTGTCCCGGCGAACTTCGCACCGCCAAATTTTTCCTGTTCCCGCTGCACCTATTTTCTCATCCTTTAAACCTTCCCGGGACACCCACGAATATTTCAAGACTAAAATTAGCCAAATCGGTTCAGCCGTTCTTGAGTTATAAAATAACAACGAAAAGTGGCATTGATTTTTATATAATTAGAAGAATAAATTAATGATTTATGTCAATTTCATACAACATTTAGCGATTCCACTGGCGTTTTCGCCAATAGAATGTCACTTTGTCTAAGGCCCCTGGTCTGACGGCCAGAGCTACGTCAGTTAATCATCAACCTCATTTATATGATGTTCAACCTCATTTATGTGATGTGTTCCCGGTGGTGAGTAGGGTAGCCAGAGCTCACTGGAGAGGTTTTGTGCTGTCAGTGGGAAAACCGAAGTCCTACTTATCTTTTGCGCTGACAGCACAAAATTTCTCTGTTCTTACAGGGTCGGCGGCACGAGTGTGCACTCGCACATGGGCTACGGTAACCACTTACCATCAAGAGAGCCGTGTGCTTGTCTGCGAACTAAGTAGTAAAAAAAAACTAATAAAATCAATCAAATAGCAAAGTTGATCGTCCAAGTATAATCGAATTACCTGACTACCGACTCTACAGTAGGTATTATAATATCTCTCGTCCTAACGTTAATTCCCAGTCGCATCCGAAGCTTTTCAGCTCGGAGTCTGGGGTCCGCTTTACCGTCTTAACTACAGATTTGGCTAGACCTCGATATTTTTTCGTGAAGCGATTGCCAACTGACCTCCACAGCCCAATGATAACATTAGGCGATATCGAAGCTTTGCAGCTAGACCGTTTTTTGGATTTTTTAGGGCTCCAACTACCCGTAACGACTGCCATAGATGTTCTTATGGCAACCGGGACCGACGGCTTAACGTGCTCTCCGAGGCACGACCAGACCAATGCAAATACCCATATTTCATGAACACAAATATTTGGTTCCCGGCAGAGTAGAATTTGGGCCACCCTATCTCCTCCCATGCGGTGTCGTACAAGGCGACTAAGGGATGGGGCTGTTTAACATCAGACATATTATACAGTCCAGACTCAGCCTATACATGGCTCGAGTCAACAATAGTGCCCTGAAAACGGCAATAGGCTCACCCCCTATTACGTGGGACCTAATACAATGATTGGTGAAATGTGGGTGTTAATTCACCTCTGCCTAACCCTCCAAGGATAAAGGCCTGATTGTATGTATGTATGTACAAATATTTGCACTGAGCGGGGATCGAACCCGCGCCTCCTGCGTAGCGGCCGCGTTCACTACCGCTACGCCACGGAGGCTGTCAAGGTATTATATAATCTGCTTGTACCAAATACGTTTCTTTTGGTAACTCGCTACCAGTATGACAAAAGCCTGTTTCGGATGCCGTCCGTCTGTGCTCACATAGCGGGATCTTCACAGCCAGTTCGCTGTTTAGTCCCGAATACATTTATTTAGTCCAGTAGGCGCCTAAATACCGTGATCGAAAGGGTTAGGCAGTAGAAGCATCACTCTTCACGAAGATGGTACATTAAATGGAAGAAATACATACATACAATCACGCCTTTATCCCTGGATGGTCAGGCAGAAGTGAATTTACACCCACATTTCACCAATCTTTGTATTAGGTAAAACTTTCTTGGCTTCTAGCATTATTTTCATATTTTTTTTATAACTTGTCAGTCTATGAACAAACATACGACTCAAATCGTGTCTAAATAGGACAGTATTTAATTTTTCAACTCAAAAGGTTGAATACTCGTCGGTATCATACATACATTTATACATAGGTACATAATATAATCACGCTTTAATCCCCAGAACGTTAGGCAGAATTTACACCCACATTTCACCAATCATTGTATTAGGCCCCACGTAATAGGGCGTGAGTCTATTGACGTATTCCGGGTACTATTGTTGATTTCCATGCATCTGAGGCTGAGTCTGGGCTGTATATATCTGTCTGATATTAAACAGCCCTATCCCTTAGTCGCCTTGTACGATACCACATGGGAAGAGATGGGGTGGTCTAAATTCTACTCAGCCGGGAACTACGCGGTGTAGAAGAAATAATAAGGTCTTATATTACACCATCGTGTATGTTTTCGACCTAAACATACACTGACCCTATTAGAAGCTGTCACCTAGGAGTTTGGGTTCCACTCTATCTAGCCACACTAGGTGGTTGGCTGGACTTTTTCTTGAAGTGACTGCCATGATGCTGACTTCGACAACCCATTGGTGATATCAAAGTATTGCAGTTAGGCCAGTTGTTAGACTCTAGGGCTCCAACTACCCGTAACGACCACCATAGAATGATGTTCGTATGGCAACCGGGATCGACGGCTTAACGTGCTCTCCGAGACACAAAAATACACAGTCCAATACAAATAGACATATTCATGAATACATTAACTAGCTGTTGCTTGCGGCTCCACCCGCGTGGATGTCGGTTATCGCGACCAAACATAGGCTATGTCCTTTCTCAAGGTCTAATCTACCCCTGTAACAAATTTCATCAAAATCGGTTCAGTGGTTTAGGCGTGAAAGCGTAACAGACAGTCAGTTACTTTCGTATTTATTTATAACTAGCTTTTGGCCGCGGCTCCTCCCGCGTGGATGTCGGTTATCACGACCAAACATAGCTTATGACCTTTCTCAAGGTCTAATCTACCCCTATACCAAATTTCATCAAAATCGGTTCAGTGTTTTAGGCGTGAAAGCGTAACAGACAGTCAGAGTTACTTTCACATTTATATTATTAGAATGAATTTGCACTGAGCGGGAATCGACCATGTCTTTCCCCACGGTTCCACTTGTCAACAACAGGCTATCCGCGAAGGGTCGTTAGGACTTTGACATTTCGTTCTCCTCGACTGCTTGCGAACGATTTGTTACAATGGCTGACCAATTTAACAGTTCACAAATTGCAGGACGAATCGCATGTTATTATGTGGGTATTTACATTAAAATTGCTATTATTATGGACATGCAAACTTACTGAATTATATACTAAACTTAGTTATAAGTTAGCTTGCGTTGTACTTAACCATCTTGTGAAAATACATCCTAATGGTACTGGTGGGACAAAGATTCCCTGTAGTACCATTAATGGTACTAGTGGGTCAAAAATATTCCCAGTAGTACCATTAATGGTACTAGTGGGACAAATATTCCCAGTAATACCATTAATGGTACTAATCAATGGTACACTTGGGAAAGAGGGCATATGCGCACGCCTATCACCCTTCGGGGTACGTAGAGACATCAAGTTTAACATAATTTGCAACACGATTGCTTAAACGAATAAAAATGGAAAAAAAAGTCGATCGCCCAGGTGGGACCCGAATCCGCGACCAGACCCTTACAGGGGGAATGTTTCAACCACTGAGCTACAGCCCCTCTAGACAAGTGGCAATTCGTTGCTCGGCGTATGATGGAATAGAATGCCAAATCTATGGGATTTGACGTATCTGACAGGCGTCAACGAATGTCAAAAACGTCAAATCCTATACATTTGTCATTCTATTCCATCCTACGCCGAGCAACGAATTGCCACTTGTCTAGGGGGGCAGGACCTCGCCTGAAGCCTTCTCAGTTTGATTTGTAATAATCTATGCTTGGTGAATGTGAGCTCGTCCACGGTCCACCGCAGTAGCACCCCGTGTTATCCTCAAAAGACACCCAAGAAACGTGTGCACATTTTAGGTCTAAGATATTTATGTCCCTAGCAATACGTATGTTAACAAAGAAGCCCTTTTCCACAATATTTCACTATATATCTCGTAGTATCCACCTCAGTGACTTTTATGGGCTTCTGATACTGTTGAAACTATATAAGACATAAATAATGTATGATAAAAACATCTTGGTTATGTGTTGTGTGGGTATGAGTAAGAAATTATCTTATTGGGGCCACTGTACACCCATATGAGACCGGAGAGTGCGTGTGGTTTTAGTCGTTCGAGTCTGACATAACCGCCCCGCCTGGCCGCTTGGCTCCCGGCAGAGTAGAATTTGGGCCACCCCATCTCCTATCATACGGTGTCGTGCAAGGCCCAGACTTTGCCGCAGATGCGTGGCTCGAGTCAACATTAGTGCTCGGAATACGACAATAGGCTTACCTCCTATTACGTGGGATCTAATACAATGATTGGTGAAATGTGGGTGTTAAATTACCTCTGCCTAACCCTCCGGGGATGAAGGCATGATTATATGTATGTATGTATGCATAAAATCTTCACAACTTTCACATTTTTTATATAACTGATGAGCAATAAACCCCTATCTCTGTCTGTAAGCGTGAAAGCTCCTTATCCACTGAATCGATATTGATGAAATTTCGTACAGATATAGACTAAAGCTTCGGATAGAACTTAAGCTAAGTTTAGTTGAGATAATCTACCATAACACGGGCGAAACCGCGAGCAAACACTAGTATGTATACCATACAATTTAAACATAAAAGTTCAGTACAACCCGACCTACATCTCCGGCCCTAAATCATTCTCTTACAAGTAATACAAGCATATTATGACGTCACTGTTATATTTAACACGGTATACTTTTAACAAGAGCGTATAAGCACAATACGAAGTGGAAATAATCACCCATTGTTTTGGCAAGCTTAAGGCGATTCGATATATTGGAAGGGTACGTGGAAGTACTGTGACTAGATATGGCCGGCAGAAATAAAAATACCTATATTATGTTTGATTGCTGCGTGGTTCCCGGTAGAGTAGAATTTGGGCCACCCCATCTCTTCCTATGCAGTGTCGCACAAGGCGACTACGGGATAGGGCTGTTTAACATCAGACAGATATATACAGCGCAGACTCAGCCTCAGATGCAAGGCTCGAGTCAACAATAGTACCCGGAATACGGCAATAGGCTTCACCCCCTATTACGTAGGGGGGAATGAAATGTGTTAATTCACCTCTGCGTAAACCTCCGGGGATTATATGTAAACTAGCTGACCCGGCGAACTTCGTACCGCCATATTTTCTGATCCCGTTCCCGCTGCATATCTCTAAATTTATCAGTGTTTCTCTACAATATTATGCATGTATTATACATATAAACCTTCCTCTTGAATCACTCTATCTATTTAAAAAAAACCGCTTCAAAATCCGTTGCGTAGTTTTGAATATATAGGGACGGACAGACAGCGACAGCGACTTTGTTTTATAATATGTAGTGATATGTATGTTTATTTGATCTATTCATTTTAAAGTTATCGGCATAGCTCGTAGAATAGGCATGCTGAATTGGTAATGAGTTGGCCCTATCTGTCGAAAGACTGATGGCCGTTGGAGCAAACGAATCCTTTGGTCTCCGCGAGAAAGCAAACGTAAGGCAGGACGTCTCCTAGTCAGAGGAACTGACGATCTGAAAAAGGTGGCTCGGGTATACTGAATGCGGAAGACGGATGATCGGGAGCTATGGCGTACATTGAGAGAGGCTTATGTTCAGCAGTGGACTGCGATAGACTGAAGGAACGAAGACAGAGACTCGTCCATTACTCATCACGTTCATCAACTTGCAGGTGAAGTTCCCTGGCCCTCAAGGATGTATGGTCTCATCCAGTCTCTTTATATCTTTGTATAATACAAGATAGGGCGTATAACCCGAAAACAATAGTTATATCCGTAGTCTCACAGATTCACTGATTGTATACAGTGCTGCCCTGCGGCGTTGCCTGCAATTTACGAGGTTATCTGCCACTTTGTAAGAAGCTATACTCAGGTTTCATAAATTGTAATATAATATTTTATTATAGTATTTAAAAAATGTTGAGAAATTGAATTACTTGTACGGGGTAATAATATTTTCAGGGTAACCCCTACCTCACCTGCAAGTCCACACCTGACTGATTTTGTGATGAGGCTCTAGCACAGGTCCTCCTCTAGGGATAAGGTGTCAGACAGCAGTCGCTCTCTTAATCCTACTAATGTAATAATGTGCAAGTTTGTGAAGATGTTTGTTACTCAACCATACTCAAAAAAGCTAAATGGATTCCGCTGAATATTGTTAGAGGGATAGATTAAAATCTGGAATAACATACAGGCTTTATTCCAAGGAATGCGTTCCCATAGAATGAGGAAACAGGACTAGAAAGGTGAACGCAGACCTAGAAGCACCGCACTCGCCGCAGTCGCCTCAGTCATCGCTTTTGTATTCGACAGCTTCGGGTAAGTTCGGGTACTGCAGCGACTGCGGCGTGGCTAGGTGTGCGAGGTAGCATAGAACTTTATATAAAGAATTCGGAATTCAGGAACTGTGGTGAGTGAGGTGGACCCACAGACAACAATTAATATTATTTCAATTGAATAAAATGGATCCAACAGTGAAGATCGCGCATCGGCAAACGGAGGATAGGACGCCCCCAGAAAGATAGATAGACGACCTGAAAAAGGTGACTGGGATGGATAGGAAACGCAAGGTAGAAGGAAGAGCACTATGGCGCCTCAAGGGGGCATTCCAAAACCGGAGAAGGCCCGGGGTCAGTGAGGGATATGACCTAGGCAATCTTACATCCCGTCATCTGAAGACCAGAGACGGTGTGTGGTTTTAGTCGATTCGAAGGGATTCCCGCACAAGAAGGATCATAGCGCATATTTGGAGAGACATAGGTAGTTGAACTTTAAAACTAAAATAAGACAACAAATCAATCAATAAATAAGTATTTGAACTGTAATCCAAAAAAGACATATTTATAGAATTATGAAATGTAGGTCTTCCAAATCAATAAAAAATCTTCAAGCAACAATTTTCTGGTCTTTTTCCACTTCATTTCTTTTGACATTGTTTATTGGAACGATCTGCCGGCCTCGGTGGGGGTGGAGGAGGCTTATCGGCCTGACAAGGCAGACGTTCTCTCATCCTAAAACTCTTCGTACAGGCAGAATTGTATAAAAATATTGCAAATTTTGCTATACCATACGAAACATCTCTGAATATAACATCCGTTTCTTTCGGGAAACAAAGCGCTCCAGCAGCCAAAGCACCTATAGCACCACAGAATAGCTTCCTGGTGAATCCTCGAGTGCCGGACCCAAGATACATCCCTGTGGCAGTCCCTAATGCAACCACACCTTTTCTAACCGCTTCATTTTGTGGATCTCTCATATAGTCTTTAAATTTCTTTTTATTTTTACAAAAACTACCGCACAGTTCATTTTTTATTATACACAGTTCATGTAACATTCCACCGAGCGAATTTTTGATCTGTTTTCGGTATTTGCACACTTTTGGATAGAGTG
This sequence comes from Eilema depressum, assembly GCA_914767945.1. Lineage (NCBI taxonomy): Eukaryota > Metazoa > Arthropoda > Insecta > Lepidoptera > Erebidae > Eilema > Eilema depressum. Next base: position 7,952,022 of record OU612040.1, read on the forward strand.
CTGTTTGAAGAATCTTAACATCGGCTTTTGGACATCGTCGTTTATCTGCTATATAATCTTTGTATTCATAATGTGGTCCTTCATATATTGGCAAGTCTTCAAATTTCATAGGAGGAGGTCGTTTTGGAGGTTCTTTTGCTGCAGCTGCGTGAACTGCAGGGAATATGCAAAATTTGCCGACGCCGATGGTGTTTTTTAATACGGATATTTTTCTCAAATTGAATAGTTCTCCGTATAATGGATTTGCAAGGGACCTTTGTGTCTGGTCTTCAGACTTGAATATGTCTTTGCCTGGCTTGAAAACAGTGTCATGATTATCTGATTTTGAAGACTGTGCCTGACTGAGAGATTTTTGCATTTTATTTTTATTGAAATTTGTGGATGTTTACAAAAAATTTGACAATGACTTGAGGTTTTTTTTTCTATTCGTCACCATAAACATTGTAAATCTTCCTTATTGGTTTTTATTGTTTATGGTGATTCATATAGTTTGTATTTATCGGTATTTAAATTAAGGTTGATTTACACCAAACGAACGAATGCTCATTCTATCCCGTCTACACCAAATTCTATTAGTACAGTGAAAGAACATTCGTTCGTTGTTCTTTCTTATGTACGCTGAAAATAAGGTTTCTTCTTCTTCCTCCTAGCGTTAATTCCCAGTCGCATCCGAAGCCTTCAGCTCGGAGTCTGGGGTCCGCTTTTACCAGTCATAGCTACAGATTTGGCTAGACCTCGATATTTTCCGTGAAGCGATTGCCATCTGACCTCCACAACCCAATGTTAACATTAGGCGATATTGAAGCTTTGCAGCTAGACCGTTGTTTTTTTTTTTTTGGACTTTTAGGGCACCTACTACCCGTAACGACTGCCATAGATGTTCTTATGGCAACCGGGACCGACGGCTTAACGTGCTCTCCGAGGCACGACCAGACCAATGCAAATACCCATATTTAATGCACACAAATATTTGCACTGAGCGGGGATCGAACCCGCGCCTCCTGCGTAGCTGCCGCGTTCACTACCGCTACGCCACGGAGGCTGTCAAAAGCTGAAAATAAGGTTTATATTACACTAAAATATTAAGAATGTATGCTCTCAGAATGTTCTTATTTTGAGATACCGCTACGCCACGGAGGCTGTCAAAAGCTGAAAATAAGGTTTATATTACACTAAAATATTAAGAAAGAATGCTCTTAGAATGCTCTTGTTCTATTCTAGCTCTATGTTCGTTTGGTCTAATTTAACCTTTAGCTAACCACAGATTATTTTAATAATTTCGTCAGGACTTATTACGAATTATAATTTTCGGTCCCACTTATTAGGGGGGCGAGCCTATTGATATTATTTTTATTAAAACTCAAATGTAAGTCCACGCGAGTGTCTGTCCGTCCCTATGTATGCTTAAATCTTCAAAACTACGCAACGGCTTTTGTGTTTTTTTTTAAGGCCGGGTTGCAGTAGCTTTTAACATTTTTAAACGTCTGGATATCAAGTAATATAGCAAATTGCGTCAAATAAAAAGCATATTCATAAAATAGACTAAACCCTCAAGTTTATTGTAAAAATAGAAACACGATTCATGATAATTGGCTCGATAGAAATTAGCGTCAAACATGGGTCTAAAACGCTCCAAATCTCTATTTCAAAGACGTTTCTCACTAAGACACCATTATCAAATCATGCCGAAGTTTGTATTAAAAAATAGAGCATAAAAATATCTAGCGAATGGTAAAATTATATTTTATCAAGCAGGTATTATTTTTTTCTATAAACCGCAAAAATCATCGAAATTGCTGTATTCGAGCTGTCGCGGCCATCAGTCAGTCGCCGCTGAGGCGCGTTCGAGGTTGGACGTGTGCTGGTTTTTTCGGCGAATCCCCCTCGCGCCGCACCCCGCACGTCATTACATATACATACAATATCGATCATAGTATAAAAAATAGAAGTAGGTTAACTTCGGCCGGTATTATAAACAATGCCTAGACAATGTATGAAATGTTATCAAAAAACATAAATAGTTGATACAAAAAAACTGGAAACCTTAGAAACGACTCAACGAGTAGACGACGAAGCATGAAAGAACGTAAAAATTCTAAACTAATAATTTGTTTATCCCGTAAACTTAAACTTAATAATTAATATATTTATCCCTTTCACAAGTTTCACACTAGTCGCGAGTTTCACGAATGATGTCCCAGTTTGACATAAATGGTTTGATAATATTAATATTTCAGAGAAAAATTCAGTGTGGCATACCTACCACATTAAATTTCCCCTATACGATAATGAATAATAAATTACATCTGAAATATATAATCTATCACGATTAATTCTTTTTCTGATAAAATAAAAACCTAGATGTAAAAAAGAAAATGAAGCTATACCACATAATGTGAATAAGAATAAAAAATAAATTACAATTTGAACTTAAATTACTTAGACAAACGAATCGTAACGAATTTTACTATTATTTCTATTTTTATGTAAATATTATATATTATAACTAATAAATATTATAACTAGACATTGGCCATGGCTCCACTATAATGAAATAATAGAGATCCTGTTCCCGCTACCCCAAGAATCTATTTCGGGATACCTAAATTAATGTACTATTTCAAACTATGAGGGCGTTACATACATCCATAGGCCTCGGTAACCACTTCCCATCGTATGGACCATGTGCTCGTCTACCAATTAAAAGGGTCCTTTTACTAGTTTTTATAATTATTATCGCAAAGAGATTAATAAAACCGAATGCAAGCTACTTCCGATCTTAACGACATTTCTTAAAAAATATGTTTTTTAACAACTATAGATGCCGCTGATCACGAATATGAAAAAAAAAGTTGGGTACTAGTTGCCGTCGATAAGGTCGAAAATGGCTTGCGCCTATTTTTTACATTGACCATAAGTACCATAACCCAGAGCCTCCAAAAATATGTGCAAGCCCTTTTCGACCTTATTGACGGCAACTAGAATCCAGTTTTTTTTTCATATTGTTGATCAGCGTCATTTATAGATGTTAAAAAACTTATTTATTAAGCAATGCCATTAAGGTCGAAAGTAGCTTGCCATCGGTCTTTTTAATCCCTATGCGATAATCATTATAAAAACTAGCTAGAGGAACCTATACAGGGATAAAATGTAGCCTATATTTCATCCAAAGTATAAATCTGTTCTTTCTTTATCGTGCGGGAATCCTCGCGGAAACCCATGAATGGACATAAACCTACCGCTTATTATACTCGAACTGATTAAAAGTGCACGCCACTGCGCGTCTTGGATATTCAGATACCGAAAATAAATAGTATTATTTAAATTATTTTTGGACCTATAATAGATATTTACAGCCAGTATTTCAGGATTAACTGTCTTTTCCAGATTTCAAACTATTTATGCACAATTAATTAGCGTTTTATAAAATTTGAAATTATATTATATTAACTACGTCGGGTTTTCTCCGCACCCCTACCGCAATGCCTCAAAACAAAGGTTTTCGACCAGTGCATCCTACCTGTTATTATATGACTTACAGTGCCGAAATGTAGCCACTGAAGGTGGGTTTAGTCCACGACCTGAAGGTTGCGCAGCGGGCTATGGAGCGAGCTATGCTTGGAGTTTCTTTGAAGGATAAAATTCGCAACGAGATCATCCGACATAGAACTAAGGTTACCGACATAGCTCGCAGAATCAGCAGGCTGAAATGGCAGTAGGCTGGCCACATCTGTCGAAGGACTGATGGCCGCTGGAGCAGACGGGTCCTAGAGTGGAGTGGAGAAGGAAAGCGAAAGGTGGGACACCCCCAGGCCAGGTGGACTGACGATCTGCGAAGGGTGGCTGGGGCGGACTAGATGCGGAAGGCGGAGGATCGGCAGACGTGGCGCATGTTGGGAGAGGCCTATGTACAGCAGTGGACTGCAATAGGCTAATTGATATATTAACTACACAAATTTAAAATTGTCAACCAGCTAACAGAACCATTGTTAGCCTAATAACCCGCCCGGGTCGTATCTGGTGTAAAGGAGCCCAGAACACTGGTCGCGTTTCCACGCTGGATCGCAATAGTCAACCTTTGCACCAGGTACGAGCCAGAGCGAGAGTCACCAGTTTTCTCCCTAATTCTTCGGCCTTTATCTACAACAATTTTTTTGGCTTCTATGCCCCAACTGCCCATGGTCTCGACCACGACTGGTACAACAATATATTGCGGTTCTAAGGCTGCATACTTCTGGTGCTTTTGCTAGATGCATCTTCGGCCGCAGCCGCAGGGGAAAGAGCCGTGCGGCCCAGGTGACTCGCAGCCACAGTTCTGGTGCTTTTGCTAGATGCATCTTCGGCCGCAGCCGCAGGGGAAAGAGCCGTGTGGCCCAGATGACTCGCAGCCACAGTACTGACGCAGGTCGCGTCCCAAACCAAGCATTTACCCCCCTCCACGGCACGAGAGTTAAGCCGTCCGGCCTCTTGCCATCCGATCTGAACAGGCCCGTTATTTAAATTATACATATTTTATTGTCTAAAGTATATCCCATATATTTGTTTAAATTTAGTAAAGAAGTTCTCCTCATTAATTTAAATCTCCCACATGCATGGGAATAACAATATTTATTTGTATGTTTGGACAATGCCAGTTTTTGTATGAAACCTGATCCTACCTTCAATAGCTATGTGTGTCACATCGCTGGATAGGTATTTTTGAGCTGAATATAAGTTACTAGTATGGCGCCTAGTCCGAATCTTAGTCCGTTCCGAATTATTCTTTATTAAACACAGTAGTTTTACAAGATTCAAAAGCAATGTTATGAACATGATACTTTTATATTCGTGGGCTGCAGCCCAGCATACGAGACAAAATAACCGAACCCGAATTAATGTTCAATCAGTGTTCAGACCTTTCATTGCGCGTTCAATGGGAGCGAGAGTGAAAGACACCACATGCCAAAATTGAACCGATCCAATTCAACACGGTTAGATCTTGTCATTTGTTAGGTAGTTCAATCGGCATTTATCGTTACTTTGATAATGACTTAATGAGATATGTAATTTTAAGTGAAAACGAAAAATGAAAAAAAAAATACATAGTTTGTAATTTTTATAATACGTTTTTGAATCTTATTTTAAGAATGTATCTACTGATTTTTCTATACATTGGCGTGACATGTTGCGTCGATTGCGCATGTGCTGCAGGGTTTGAAGTGACGTAAAATACCTACTCGTCTCACTACAACCTCGCCTTAATAGATAGAGTGATTCAAGAGGAAGGTTTTTATGTATAATACATGCTGTACATGCATAATATTGTAGAGAAACACTGATAAATCGGGATCAGAATACCAAGCGGGCGGAAAATATGGCGGTACGAAGTTCGCCGGGTCAGCTAGTATTAGATAAATATAACCGAAACTTACTCCGAGATAGAATGAGGGTTCATAACCAAGTTGGATGCATAATTTTATTATGAATGAGAATATGGAAGTTATCCAGTGACCCACATACAGTACAAAGTTTAAATATAAACATTTGCTTGTTAATCTGGGTCAGTATTGTTTAGTTGTTAAGGCGAAGTCGTTCTTCAATTTTATAATCTACTAACCTTCCGCCCGCGGCTCCGCCCGCGTGCATCTCGGTTAACGCGACCTTTGCTCATATCTTCGGTTCTACTCAACCGATTGCGATCAAACAAACGTAAGATTTTAAATCTGAGTAAGCCCTTTCTAACAAAAAAAACTGCATCAAAATCCGTCCAGTAGTTTTTGCGTCCATCGCGGACAAACAGACAAAGAGACAAACCGACAAACAGACAAACAGACAGGAAATTCCAAAAAAATATTTTCGTGTTCAGTAGGTATCGTTAACATAACATAACCCAAGTATTTTTTTTTAAATATCTCCAATGTACAGATACGACCGCTTTACAATTTTATAATAGTATAGACGTTATAGCGTTTATAATAATTAACATCAATATTATTGTTTAATTATGAAGGATAAAATAGCCTATGTGGCGTAGCGGTAGTGAAGGCAGCCGCTACGCAGGAAGCGCGGGTTCGATCCCCGCTCAGTGCAAATATTTGTATGCTTGAATATGAGTATTTGCATTGGTGTGGTTGTGCCTCGCAAAGCATGGTAACGTCGGTCCCGGTTGCCATACGAATATGGCACACGTTACGGGTAGGTGGAGCCCTAAAAAAAGTTAAACAACTGTAGGCACATGCTGTAAGAACATTTCGTACGATCGAACGAACTCGAAAGCTGAATCTGCAGTGATATTTCAATATCGCATGTTGTTTTGGTGATGTCACGTTGTCGAACACGTAAACATACATCACCCTCATGCTCGAGAACGTGACGACACAAAATTTACAGCAAGCAGAATGGAAATATCGCCGCGGATTGAGCTGTCGAGTTCGTTCGATCGTTCGAAATGTTCTTACAGCATGTGCCTACAGGTCTAGCTGCAATGCTTCGATATCGCCAATGAGTTGTGAAGGTCCGGTTCCACTTCATGGAAATATCGAAATATCGAAGTTAGACTAGAAAAGGCGGACCGCAGACTCCGAGCTGAAAAGCTTCAGATGCGACTGGGAATTAACGCTAGGATGAAGAAGATTTATAATCGCCTTCTAATTTCCTTCATTTTGATACCCTACTCGATAAGTTGAAGTGTTTTTTTTTTGACAACACACTGTTTGGCGCCTAAAGTTCAGCATATAACTTTTTTTTACATTGTATGTACCCAAGAACACTTAGGCGATAAATAACTTTAATTTGAGATATGAATCATTGAAATCCGTAAAGTGGTTCAGAAGATATGAGGTAATAAAGAATCTTACAAACATACATACAAGATACGCGCCAAAAACATAACCCTTCTTGGCAGTCGGGTAAAAATAGTCACCCATGCTAATAGCGACTTGACTAGTGTTTTTTATGTTGTAATAATATGTTGACCTACTTGGTTACCACGAGCCGTACACTTTGCTTTATAATATTTTCTTTAGATTTTGATATTGTATACTTCGCCTTAAGGCATTCCTCTGGGGTGAAGCGATAATCGCTGTCAGTCCTGGCAGCCAGGGTAAACGACAGTCGTTATCAAAAGTTACCGAGTGCGGACTTTTGATAACGGTCACAAGTTTTAATATAGATAATATAACTTACCTTTTCCCTATTGTTCGTGCTCACCCCACAGATCTAATAGCGTCGGTAGCTTTGTGGTTGACTTACGATCGAGAGGTCCCGGGTTCGAATCATGGTTATTATACTATCGATATGAACCGTCTCCTAACACAAGCAATTTAGCTTAGGTGCAGGGGTTAGCAGGAATACTAGTAGGTACAGTAAGCATCATATCGATTGCAGCTGTTAAAATCCGCAAAAATGTCTCAACAATAAGAATTGTTTATTATACTTTTGGCGCTTTAGCTGCTTCAATAAAAATGACACATTGTTTGCTGAATTAAATTTCAATTCTCACTGTTGAGACATTTTTGCGGATTTTAACAGCTGCAATCAATATGATGCTGACTGTACATAATTTGGATCAATCTTTTTGAGAAAATAGAAAATTTAATCGGAGACAGCCTCCGTGGCGTAGCGGTAGTGAACGCGGCCGCTACGCAGGAGGCGCGGGTTCGATCCCCGCTCAGTGCAAATATTTGTGTGAATGAAATATGAGTATTTGCATTAGTCTGGTCGTGCCTCGGAGAGCACGTTAAGCCGTCGGTCCCGGTTGCTATGAGAACATCTATGGCAGTCGTTATGGGTAGTTGGAGCCCTCAAAAATCCAAAAACAACGGTCTAACTGCAAAACTTCGATATCGCCTAATGTTAACATTGGGTTGTGGAGGTCAGATGACAATCGCTTCACGGAAAATATCGAGGTCTAGTCAAATCTCATTAACAACATCATTACCATCGAAAGTGTGTCGAGCAGGGTTGTATACCTAATACTCAGAATATCCAAGAGGTATTCGCTGAAGGTCATTCAGGTGTACGCACCGACCTCGAAACGCCCAGATGATGAAGTGGAGACTATGTATGAGGACGTAAGTAGGGCCATACATACGTCTAAGACCCACTTCACTGTTGTTATGGGGGACTTCAACGCAAAGTTGGGTAAGAAAAGCGATGATGAGTTGAGAGTGGGGCAATTTGGACATGGACAACGGAACCCGCGGGGACAGAGGCTGGCTGACTTTCTGGAGAAAGAGGGACTCTTTATGATGAACTCTTTCTTTCAGAAGCCGCCGCACAGGAAATGGACCTGGATGAGCCCTGATGGTTCCACGAGGAATGAGATAGACTTCATCATGACCAACGAGAAACGAATATTCAGTGATGTCTCCGTGATCCACAGGGTGAAAACCAGTAGTGATCACAGAATCGTAAGAGGCACATTGGGTATTAATGTTAAACTCGAAAGGTCCCGCCTGATGAAGTCTACACTCCGACCTACTCGTGCCCAAATCCAAAACCCCGAGAACTTTCAACTTGAGCTTTCGAATCGCTTTGATTGCCTAGAAAACTTTGCGTCGGTGGACGAGATCAACAACAGGCTCGTAGAAACTGTCCAAACGGTGGGCTCTAAGCACTTCAGACCCCGCCGTTCAAATAGACCTCAGAAACTCTCCGATCACACCCAAAAACTCATGGCTAAACGACGCTTACTTCGACTGCAGTCTTCCGATGATGCAGAGTCATATAGGCAGCTCAACAGACAGATTTCCAAATCTCTGCGACACGACATACGTCTCTTTAATACTGAACATATTAAAGAGACAATCGAGCGGAACAAAGGCTCCAAAGTGTTCGCAAGAAATCTGTCTGTTGGGCAAAGCCAGTTGACTAAGCTGAAGAGAGAAGATGGCAGTATAGCGTCGACCAAGGCTGAGGTTTTGGAGGAGATCGAAAGGTTCTATGGACAGCTATACGCTTCGGTCGCTAATCCTGCTGGCAACATGGCGACCGACCCAAGAGCCAAGTTGACCCGACACTTCACCGAGGATATCCCAGACATCAGCCTGTACGAGATTAGAATGGCCCTGAATCAGCTTAAGAACAACAAAGCGCCGGGTGACGACGGAATCACTTCAGAGCTTCTGAAAGCGGGTGGAACACCGGTACTTAAAGTCCTTCAGAGGCTTTTTAACACCGTCGTCCTCGAGGGCATAACGCCAGAAGCGTGGAACAGAGGCGTGGTGGTGCTGTTCTTTAAGAAAGGTGACAATACCTTACTGAAGAATTACAGACCCATCTCGCTTCTGAGCCATGTTTACAAGCTGTTTTCAAGGGTCATTACGAACCGTCTCGAGCGCAGGCTTGATGACTTCCAGCCTTCCGAACAAGCCGGTTTCCGAAGAGGCTACAGTACCATAGACCACATCCATACGCTGCGGCAAGTTATACAGAAGACCGAAGAGTATAATTTGCCACTTTGCTTAGCGTTTGTGGACTATGAGAAAGCCTTTGATGCGGTCGAGACATGGGCTGTGCTTGAGTCTCTCCAGCGGTGCCGTATTGACTATCGGTACATCGAAGTGTTGAAGTGTTTGTATAATAACGCCACCATGTCGGTTCGAGTACAGGAACAGAGTTCGAGGGCGATCCCTTTGAAAAGAGGCGTAAGACAGGGAGACGTGATATCTCCGAAACTGTTTACGGCCACTTTGGAGAATGCCTTCAAGCTCCTGGAATGGAAAGGATTCGGCATCAATATTAATGGCGAATACATCACTCACCTCCGGTTTGCCGACGATATTGTAGTCATGGCAGAATCGATGGAAGATCTCAACACGATGCTCGAAGGCCTCAACCGAGTTTCTCAACAGGTGGGTCTTAAAATGAACATGGACAAGACAAAGGTGATGTGTAATGCCCATGTTGTACCTACCCCAATATCTGTTGAGAGCTCGGTTCTTGAAGTTGTTGACTCGTACGTCTACCTAGGACAAGTAGTCCAGTTAGGTAGGTCCAACTTCAAGAAAGAGGTCAATCGCCGAATCCAACTCGGCTGGGCAGCGTTCGGAAAATTGCGCAATGTCTTCTCGTCCGACATACCTCAGTGTCTCAAGTCGAAGGTTTTCGACCAGTGTGTGTTACCAGTGATGACTTATGGCACTGAAACGTGGTCCCTCACTATGGGCCTTATGAGTAAGCTCAAAGTAGCCCAACGAGCTATGGAGAGGGCTATGCTCGGAGTCTCTCTGCGAGATCGAATCAGAAACGAGGAGATCCGTAGAAGAACCAAGGTTACCGACATAGCCCAGAGGATTAGCAAGTTGAAATGGCAGTGGGCAGGGCACATAGCACGGAGGACTGATGACCGATGGGGTCGAAAAGTCCTCGAGTGGAGGCCACGTATCGGTAAGCGCAGCGTAGGACATCCACCCACAAGGTGGACAGACGACCTCATTAAGGCCGCGGGAACGCGCTGGATGCGAGCCGCTTCCAACCGGTCCTATTGGAGATCTATAGGGGAGGCCTATGTCCAGCAGTGGACTTCCTATGGCTGAAATGATGATGATGATGATGAGTCAAATCCGTGGTTAAGACTGGTAAAAGTGGACCCCAGACTTCGAGCTGAAAGCTTCGGATGCGACTGGGAAATAACGCTAAGAGGAGAAAATTTAATGACCTACTTCTGCACATTTTTTCTCAGCCCAGGCCCTTTAGACAAGTCGGAATTCATTTGTCGAATTTAATGGATTGGTCAACTGTATGGGATAGACATACACACGACAGTCATATACGTCGAAATGCGTGTCAATCCCATACATTTTCCTATTCTGCAATACACCGGCTAACAAATTGCTACTTGTCAGCAGGCAGCTTCTCTTCGTTTCTATAGAAACATATCTTTAACTAGGTCTTTGGTTAAAAACGAAACTCTATTGACAAACCTCAATGTACGATGCTAAACATGCCTCTCAAATCGCATTGCAAAGCTCATCTATACTTACAGTATTAAGCCTCCCCCACACAGGCGGGTTATTGCGATAATAATATTATATCCCTGTTCCTTACACATAACTGCGTGTGCAGTTGTTATTGTAGCTGCGTGTCGCCGTAGCCTTCGTCCTAATACACAATGTACTAACTACTAGGTATCTCATAAGTAATATCATTTCAATCTTATCGATTTACAAAGAGAAAAGAGAAATGACTTCGGGCGGGATTCGAACCTGCGATCTTTACCTTACAGGGGGAATGCTCTAACCGCTAAGCCACCGAAGCCCACCGATAGCCCATCGATACTCATACGAGTGCGATAGCATCAGTAGATGTCTCCACCGTCGCCCCAAAGACGGAAAGTATAGAGGAATTTGGATTGGCTTCGTGCGGGCTTCGGTGGCTTAGCGGTTAGAGTATTCCCCTGGTAAGGGAAAGATAGCGGGTTCGAATCCCGCCCGAAGTCATTTCTCTTTTCCCTTTGTAAATCGATTTGAACAATCAGCATCAAAATGCATGCTTCAAAATTTCATTTCAATCTTACTTTACTTGCATGGTGTGAATCGGACTCAGACCGTTGTCGTCCGTCGATATTTGTGTTTTTTTTTTAATAGGACACGTCAATTTGACTTCGCCTCGCCTGACGATAAGCTGAAGGCAAAGTCTCTGAAAAGTGGGTCACCATTACAGACACGTATCATGTTACAATGGTGGCACTCAGCTTGACGGCCTCATCAGATGCTTTTTCACGCCCCGCTTAAATACTGTACTATATGTGTGTACTATATCTTTACTTAATACAAGTATAAAATCTAACAAATTAAACAAATAAATATAATATCCACTACAGTAAGAGATACTGTTTGACCCTGTTTGACCATACAATTGACGGACGCTGTCAGTCCGAATCACACCATGAAAATCACAAAGTAACATTAAAATAATACTGCTAGAGATGGTAGAAGCCCACTAGATATTGCAATGACGCGTCCGGCATTTTCGACCGATAAATGTATAATTCCGAAGCCGACCTCATACGACAACCGCAGACGCATACAGCAGATACAGAGTATCCATTACTTGTTAAACTCCGATACGGATAAAGAGGACCATTGAGAAGCCGCAATAAATTACGCGCATCTGCTGCGTGCGTTGTTGTATGCGGTCACCTTCGAAATAATACTTTAATAATACACTTGTGTGGAAGAGCCTTTATTAGGATAGTAAAGACATTGAAGTATACCATAAATATAAACACACCTTTACAGTTCTAAACATTCAATTTTGAACCTTAACATCTTTCAAAAGAGTCGTATCTTATTTTGTACGCACGATTTATCGGAACAACCTTTACATGTAACTTAGAAACTATTTGCCATTGAAATTTCAACTCTATCATTACATTAATAAGGATGTTGTGTAACTTCTAGATTAGTAAATATAACTTTGGTGTCAAAGAACAGTATACGTGGCATACGATTTGAAATCGATGTTTTTTTTACTGCAATCGAGTACGAATGCTTCGATTTTAATCGAATAGGCAGCATGTTTCGAATGGGTTTTCAATCGATTTTGGTATGAGATTGGCATATTGGGTAGCTCGATGGTGAAATCTTGTGTGAAGTTGAATATTGAGAGCTTAATTATTGGAGTAAATTTTTTGAGTTCATTCTGTGCTATCTTTTTGGAATGAAAACTTTTTTTAGGCACGCTTGACTTCAGAGATAAGCTGGTAAATGCGGCTAGTGGTACACATTGGTCAAATTGACCGGAAATTTGTTTCTTTGAATTCTATACGGCAGCTTTTAGAGGTGGCTACCTCACCACTGGCAACGGATGACCTAAGGTGACTTTTAGTGGGTTCGAGTTCGACATAACCCCCGCTGACTCCAACGGCCCCTCCTCTAGAAACAGCGTGGCTGGATAGGTGAACCTAACCAGCCACGCTGTTTCTTGGTCCACGTTTTTTGGTCAAACAAGGGTGAACCCTTGTTTGATCAAAAAACGTATGACAAAACATCATTTGACAAACAACGTTTGAAAAACTAATCATTTGACAAACTTTCATTTCGCAAACATATTACTTTAAAAATATTCATTTGACATAATATAATATATGTTTCGCAAATGTATTACTTAGAAAACCTTTCGATTGCTACAATTTTATTTTAAAAATGTTCATTTGACCAAAATAAAGTTCTGCATGGTTATAAAAAAAAAATAACCACGAAGGTTAATGCGGGAGCTTCGCTCCGCTCCGTTCCCGCATTAGCCTTCTAACCTAATCTATCCAAGTCGGAATGAGCAGCTTTCTCAATAATCTATCACTAACTGTCTGTTTGTCAACTAACATGTTTTTAAAATAATCAATTTGTGAAATGATGTTTTATATACTTAATGAAATTTTTCCAAATAAATATTTAGTCTAATGAGTAGTTTATTAAACAATAGTTTGTCAAATGACACATTTATCAAGTATAATTTTGTCAAACGTTGTTTGTCAAATGAAAATTTGTCATTTGTTTTTTGTCAAGCGATAGGACACCGGCTGGTTATCCGTGCCGTGGGAATTCCGGCTCTTTAAAAAAATAGTGTATGGGGTTGATTGAAAATAAGTGAAAACCTATGAATGTCTTCCGTACCTAAGCCATCTTCATTAGTAAACTGGTAGACTTATCGACTAACGGACAAGACTCTGATGCAGGCTTACTTCTCGAGATTAGGAAATCAGACGGCAGTCGCTCAAAAACAGTATACACATATATTCCAAGATTACACACGTACACAGTCTCTTTGCAACAACAACAAAAAGAAGTTTATATTTTTTTCACAAGAGCTTTTTTAAAATCGTTTTCGTTGCAATCTCAGATATAGCGACGACGTGAGATATATTGTCTCTGATAAGGCCCTGTTAACTCTCTGACATTGTGATTCACCTGATATATGAATACATTAAGAAAAATAATTATATTTTGTTGAAGGACAATAACCGTTTTGTCCTTTTTTTATTTTTATCGTGCGAAAAAACCCCACGGATACTTCCCCCGCCGAAGCCGGAGAAGGAGGTTATGTCGGACTCGAACCTACTAAAACGCACGTCGTCTGTGGGCCGTCGGTTGCCGGAGGTGAGGTTGTGTAGCCTCGTAGCCATATCCCTCGCACCCCGGAACCGTTTGTCCGTGTGGTGACGGCGAAAGAATACAAGTATCACCACCCCATCTCATCCGAAGGGTGTCGTAAGAAGCGGCTAACAGGGTAAGCAGCGGTTCGGCGATTCCTTCTTCTGCCGCACCATTAAGACCTGGAATTCCTTACCAGTTCACGTGTTTCCCTCCTTCTACAGTCCCGGGTCCTTTAAGTAGCGCGGGAAAAAGCATCTGATGAGGCCGTCAAGCTGAGTGCCACCATTGGAACATGGTACGTGTCTATAATCGTGATCCTTTTTTTTCCAAGACTTTGCATTCAGCTTACCATCAGGCGAAATTGCGAAATTGACGTATCCTGTAAAAAATACGCAGACGATAGGCTAATTGAACAGGGCATATACCATGAACTCTTAAAACAGGTCAATAATAAAATTGAACTGCTGTCATTCTACCAACTGCAAATGTCACTTTAGAATCCCTTTGTAATCCTATATATTTATATGACAGTACAAAGTGACATTTGCAGTTGGTAGAATGACAGCAGTTCAATTATTGACCTGTTTTAAGGTTTATGGTAAGGCCGCAGAAATGTCAGTAGCGCTACTAGAGTCACTAGTGGATTGTTCTTACCTCAAAAATTAAAATGGCATGTCAATATCAAAATACCCAATGCATCTAAATAAGATTTCACTTCAAAAAAATCAAAGCCTCCACAAAAATTTGTCAGTGAGCAATATAGGTGTTGAAATTTTAGTCCAATTTACTCGTACCCCAATAAAAACCTTTCATATTTCAAATTCAGTCAATCTTCAACTTAATATTTCAAATTATCGAAAGTCAGAAATTATGGCGACTATATCCAAGTCCAAAGCGCGTGTTGTTATATTATAATAAAAAATATAAGTACGTATAAAGTTAATTTAACAACAAAGCGAGTCAACGCCAACAAAAATAACATATTAACCTACGCTCCCGTCAAAGATCTTACACTCAAAAGATCTCCATTGAACGATCGGCCCACAAAAAATAAGCCCGCCTTTTTCACAATTAATCAAACGCACAACAAAAAAAAACCTCTCTAAGAGTTTAAAAAGTTTGCACCGATGCATTGACGTACCTCCTTTCAACGAATATCAAAATGACAGTTGATTTATGATTTTCCATTGTGGCAACACAGCGTTCGTTATGGCGCGAAACTCATTTATATTGCTAATGACATTTGGAGATATTTTAAAATGGCGGGTAGGTAATAATGTACTGTGTTAAAGTTTATTTTTATAGTTTTTATTTTAGTTGAGTATATTATTGTAATTGTTGATTAATTTGTGTGTTTGTCGAACTTTGACTTCGAATTGCAATTACTTCTCGTGGTTAATTATCTATACAATAAAATGATAGGTGAGTTGGTTGGGTAGTACACTTTAAAAACTGAACTGCCCCTCTAGACAAGTGGCAATTCGTCAGCTGGTATTTTAAATAAACAAATAAAAATTGTAGGACATTCTACACAACGCCATCTAGACCCAAAGTAAGCATAGCTTAACTAGCTTGTGTTATGGGTTCTAGAACGCGGATAAACATACTTATATACATTTTTTTTGTAAATACATACATATTATACATAGAAACACCCAGACCAGTGCAAATATTCATATACATGCATACAAATATTTGCACTGAGCGGGGATCGAACCCGCGCCTCCTCCGTTTACAACGTTTATGGGATTTGACGTATATGACAGGCGTCAACGAATGTCAAAAACGTCAAATCCTATACATTGGTCATTCTATTCCATGATACAAGTGGCAATTCGTTGACCGACGTCACAGATTAATAAATAGTTACTACGTATTGTAGAATATAATGATGACACGTATTTTGTTGACGTTTATTGACATATTATATTAACGACTGTCCTCCACAGCCTATTGGCGATATTAAAGTATAGCAGCTAGACCAGTTGTTGGACTTTTTAGGGCTCCAACTACCCATAACGACTGCCAATAGATGTTCGTATCTCGTGCTCTCCGAGGTACGACCAGACCAATGTCAATCATATCATGCATACAAATATTTTCACTGAACAGAAATCGAACCCGTGTCTCTGCGTAGCGGCCGCGTTCACTACCGCTACGCCACGGAGGCTGTCACTACTTTTACTATAGTCAAATATTTCAAATATGGCTGCTTCAAACAAAATTGTGTTTGAATTTACATCTGCATGAGTCATAACTTTTATATCTTGTTTTTATGTTGTCTTAAAACTACAATAGATAGGAAATTGCTATTACAGGATGCTATGACATCATATTTTTGTGAATAGACATGACATTTATCTGTCATCGACAGTCGACAAGCAAAAAGGTGTAAGCAACATCAATATTTCAAAGAAAATAAGTTATAAACAACATGCATAATACTTACAAGACAAAAAAAATGCTTTCAGCTATCGTTTGGCCGCTTCTGAGAAACAGATAACGTGTGAACAAAAATAAGTGTTAATCACTTCACTATTCACTACATATTATAAAACAAAGTCGTTGTCGCTGTCTGTCCGTCCCTATGTATGCTTAAATCTTCAAAACTACGCAACGGATTTTGAAGCGGTTTTTTTTAATAGATAGTGATTCAAGAGGAAGGTTTAAGTAATATTGTACACAAACACTGATAAATCGGGATCAGAATACCACGCGGGCGGAAAATATGGCGGTACGAAGTTCGCCGGGTCAGCTAGTTGAATATAATTTGAATAATCGGATATGAGAGAGACAGTAAGTAAACATACAGCCCAAGACTAAGTGCCCGTTTGACGGCAATAGGCTCGCCTCCTATTACGTGGGACCGAAAATCATAGTGAAATGGGGGTGATAATTTAAACACCTCTGCCTATCACGGAGTATCATTATATTTTTTGAATCATCATCAGTCTCTTAATTTTATAGTTGTGTCCAAGTTTGTACTTTGAAATCTGAGGTTCGTTTCTTGTAGGCTTTCCTGAGAGGTACTGTCGTCTGACCTACCAACCTTGTCGTCCGTTGTTTATTGTAGCCGGTACCGGCTTGCAGGTAAGGTAGGGTGGACCCTCCAGGTCCTCAAGTCTCGCTGGACCCTAAAGTCTCACTATATCCTCAAACATGAATGTATTTATGTTGTGAATAACCTCGTGTTGTGTTCTCAGCGGTGAGTAGGGTAGCCAGAGCTTACTGGAGAGTTTTTGTGCTGCAGTGGGAAGACCAAAGGGTTGTCCTGCTTTGTCTTCTGACGGTACAGAATCTCTCTGTTCTTACAGGGTCAGCAGCACGAGTGTAACACCCCTGGTGTTGCATACGTCCATAGGCCACAGTAACCACTTTACATCAGGTGGGCCGTGTGCTTGTCTGCCACCTAAGTGGTATACAAAAAACTTGAAAGTCATTAAATCGTCTATGAACCAAGTTGACCGCTGCAAGGCAAATTATGGCAAAATGGAACTATACATATATAATTATATACATACATACATACATACATACAATCACGCCTTTATCCCCGGAGGGTTAGGCAGAGGTGAATTAACACCCACATTTCACCAGTCGTTGTATTAGGTCCCACTTAAATTGCCGTTTTCCGGGCACTGTTGTTGACTCGAGCCATGCATCTGAGGCTGAGTCTGGGCTGTATATTATATCTGTCTGATGTTAAACAGCCCTGTCCCTTAGTCGCCTTGTACGACACCGCATGGGAAGAGATGGGGTGGCCCAAATTCTACTCTGCCTGGAACATTCGTTGACGCCTGTCATATACGTCAAATCCCATACATTTGGCATTCTATTCCATCATACGCCGAGCAACGAATTGCCACTTGTCTAGAGGGGCTGACCAGAATTAAAAATATTACAATCCTGAATATTTTTCCCCACACCAGTGTACCGCAAAAGATTTTATTACCCCACTATTTATAGCAAAACACGGTGCCAATGAACACCTTACCCCATAAACTCCTACCCCATGTTAACTCGGTTACGATAACCGTATGCCGTCTGATGTCAGGAATATTCCCCACAATGTAGGGAGTCGTTGTTTTATAGAAAAAAGAAAGTAAATTTTGTACCGCACATTGTAGCGCGGCTTATGATCCGCAATGTTTTGATAGGGCTGTCAAAAATCCTCTTATTCTACGTTATATTAATAATATAATCACCAAATTAAAAATTAAAAAAACCGACTTCAACCGATTTTTGTTGATATTTCATAAATTGCTTGATCGATTTTGATAAAATTTACCTGGGAAGTATAACCTATAAAACAAATAAATAATTTTGCAAATCGGTCCAGGCGTCTTTGAGTAATCGGTGAACATACATAAAATAATACAGGACTACCTCAAAAGTAAACCAAAACCAAATTAAAAATCAACGCATATACACCGGAAATATAGCTGAATATTCTGAACACTTCTGCATACCCTTTCAAGGGATTCAGGCGTGATGTTATGATGTGTAATGGCAGAGACATTGCAATAATATGCGATTGCAGCAATCGCGGCTGATTTCCTGGTATTTTTTGAAGAGTTCCTTGGTCTAATCTCGGAAACCCATCATCAGATCTTTACGAAATTTAAATGGGACCATTTCGGAATAATCTACTTTCGAACAAAAAAAGAATTTTGCAAATCCGTCTACGCATGGCGGAGCTATGAGCGAACAAACATAAAAAAAAAAACATATAAACATCCGAATTGAGAACCTCCTCCTTTTTTGAAGTCGGTTAATAAATAAAAAAATGTGAAAATTTGTTAAGATATTTGAATCCCACCTCCTACAGTCCCGGGTCCTACAAGTGGGGCGTGAAAAAGTATTATGATGAGGCCGTCAAGCTGAGTGCCACCATTGTAACATGGTAGGTACGTGTCTGTTATGACTGGGGACTCTCTTTACCGAGACTGCCTTCAGTTTACCATCAGGCGAGGTGAATTTCATAATAATTATTCGCGAAAAGTTCCGAACCGTCATAAAGCTATGAGTTTACACCGCAATAGTTTAAATATAGTTATTGTAATGGACAGCATAGATGAAGGAAGAAATGCTGGGCAGTATCGCCACAACAGGATTTGCTTTTTCAAAGCACTGACTCCCAAAATACAAGCATAAGCTTAGCTTGGGAACCAGCGTAATACGTAAGTGCGAACATCAAAATTTACCTTAGTTTTAAGATCATTACTACATGTTGTGTACATACTTGATAATTTTGAGTCAATTACATAACAAATTTTTTGTCGCGTGGTTCCCGGCAGTGTAGAATTTGGCACCCCATTTCCTTCCATACGGTGTCGTACAAGGCGACTAAGGGATAGTTATATACAGCCCAGACTCAGCCTCAGATGCATTGGCTCGAGCCAACAATACGGCAATAATTGGCTCACCCCCTATTACTTGTGACCTAATAGAATGATTGGTGAAATGTGGGTGTTAATTCACCTCTGCCTAACCCTTCAGGTATAAAGACATGATTGTATGTGTGTATGTAAAATTAGTTTTGAGTTTTTGAGTGAATGGTATATATACTGTGCAACTTTTTATTGTTCTGCAGTAAAAATACCCGCCCCCGCCAGGTCCAGGTAGAAGGGGTAGGCCCAAGAAGTCCTGGCTTGATATTGTGAAGGGGGGCATGCGTGCGAATGGTCTCACTCCCATGGACGCCCAAGATCGTGCGAAGTGTAGGAGGAAGAGCCGGAAGGCGAACCCTGAGATCCGAGGTCATCTTGGCCACGGATGCAATCAGGAAAATACGACAATAGTATGAGGATGCTGATGATGATTAAGTACTCAAAATAAACGCGTTTTTCTTTCCTTTTTATCTTGAAAAATAACCATAAAACTTGACAATACCTCCATAGTTAAGAAACTACGACTTAAAAACTAAAATTCCTAAACAATGTCCAATAAGGCAGTCCATTCAAACACAACAATAAACAAAGAGTAGTAAAAACAATATTTTCTACATTGGCAACCCTCGATTTCAGAACGATAAAAAGAACAAAAGATGCGTTGAACGGCATTCGAGTTTCCGAACGAACATACTTTTCTATTACGCGTATGTTGAACCGTTTATAAAATATAAAATTTTGTGTGTATGGTGAAAGTGAAGTGTGGGTTATGGGTATAGCCTTACATGGGCGCTATTAACTACAGGATAGAGAGAATTGGATTTTCATTCTTGTACCTATTCATTAAAAAAAAATTATGAGGTTTCACGTATAAGCATAAAGACTTTTGTGATTGTACAAAAATACCTAGGTCATTTATCTTCTATTATATAAAAATGAATCCCTAAATGTGTTGCTAAGCGCAAATCTCGAGGACGGCTCAACCGATTTCGCTAATTATTTTTTTAGAATATTCCCTGAAGTACGAGGATGGTTCTTACGGCGAGAAAAAATTTAAAAAAAGGCGGTACGAAGTTCGCGGGGTCAGCTAGTAATATAATAATAATCCCTACTAATATTATAAATGCGAAAGTAACTCTGTCTGTCTGTCTGTCTGTCTGTCTGTCTCACTTTTACGACTAAACCGCTGAACCGATTTTGATGAAATTTGGTATAGAGATAGGTTAGACCTTGAGAAAGGACATAGGCTATGTTTGGTCGCGATAACCGACATCCACGCGGGCGGAGCCGCGGGCAAAAGCTAGTAAATAATATTTCTACAAGATACTACACCGTGCTATCTAAACCCAAAGTAAGCATAGCATAACCAGCTTGTGTTATGGGCATGGGTTTTAGAATGCGGATAAAAATACTTATATTGTACCTATATATTATTATTTATATATATTTTTTAGTTTTTATAAATATTATCTATTAATCAAAATTACTAATATTCTTCAACCCCTCCAGCTAAGCTAAATTGCATAAGCCAGGAGTAGGTTCACGTCGTCGGTAGTGTAGTTTAGTAAGCCAGGATTCGAACCGGGGACCTCTCGATTGTGAGGCCGACTCTTTAACCACTAAGCTACCGACGCTTTATCGTAAATACTTATATAAATATTATACATAGAAACAGTTTCAGGGTCTCACAGACCCCGACCATATTATAACGGTGGCCCTTAGCTTGACGACCTCGCGCTTTTCACATTCATAATTATTAGTAGCACATTCTAAGTCTCTATCTAAACCTCTAAATACTTAACAAATCGTGACTATTTTAAACGAGAAACGTAACTAAAATGCATATAATTATAATAATTTAAACGCAACCCGAACACAATACGTTTAGGCGTGTTCGCCATCAATCATTCGGTTCAAACGTTCGTATTTAATTAGTTTTAACTTAATTATAACGGACCTTTTTAAGTTTTAGTGAGGTTCGGGGCGAAGCAACTGAACTTATGTTTTGGTTGTTGAAGCAATAGCTACTCTATAGGCTATCAAATAAAGTACAATTTAATTCGAACATTTTTCTGTATTTAACCTTCGCATGCGAAGTCGAGTCTGTCAGACCGAACTTGGGTACTGATTCTGCTGTTATAAAAATGTTTAAATTAGACTACGGCCCCAATTTATCTGAGGTACAATTGTATAGACAGATTGAAACATTGTCTATGCAATATGTCCTCTGATAAATTGCAATTCATATTCTAGATTATTATTCTTCAAATACGGGCCTAAATATTTAAAATTTTGTTGGCATTATAACAGGCGACTAACGGAAAAAAACACAGACGATATCACTGCGAGAGAAGGAAAACTCGAAATATAACCCTGTACCTAGCAACCCGTCTGGCCGGCGTGGAAACAGTAGGCCTGAGCCTCCCAACATTAGGAGAGACCTATGTCCAGCTGTGGACTGCGATAGGCTAATTAAATGAGAGGTAAGTGAGGAACTAATTTGAGATGATAAAATTAAAAAAAAATAACGTCGGTCTAACAGACCCTACTCGAGTATGAGAGGGTTAAACATATGCAACAAATTGTATTATCTGTAGAATCATTATGCGCAATAGCTATTTTTATGCCTGCTTAGATAAAGTACGATACGGAACCCGTTTGCCCCCGGGTATTGCTCACTGATCCCTAAGAAACTTGTATTGCATTGACTTATAGACTGAACAAGCTTTTTTGTACTACTTAGGTGGCAGACAAGCACACTGCCCACCTGATGGGAAGTGGTTACGAAAGTCTAAGCGATTAAGAAAGTCTTTATTCTTAAAGTATCGGGAGCGCAAGTGTGACTCCCCTGGTGTTGCACTTTCTATCAGGTGGGCTGTGTGCTTGTCTGCCCCTATACCCCTAATACCCCGCATTAATATCATCACACCAACAAGTCCATATAGGGGTAGGCAGATATGTATTAAACACCCAAATTTCGCCAATTATAATTTTTGATCCCTCGTAACAGTGATAGCCTGTTGCCGTCAAGCGGGCACTCTCAGGCTGTATGTTTACTGTCGGATGGAGAACAGCCCTATCCCTTAGTCGCCTTCTACGACTCCCACAGGAAGAGATTCTCCTATTCTACTCCACCGGGAATTTTTTCCTAAAATAATAATCTCTAGAAGCATGTTAACGTATTTTTGCTGAAATGTTCAGTAAAATTTGTTAGCCTTCGCTATCTCAGGTAGATAAAGACGGAATAAGGTACGGATAAGGTAGGGAACACCTTAAGGCTCCGTCGGATCGGCTTTCAGAGCACATAGCTTATTCATGCATCACTCTATGGTAACGTAATGAGTTCGTAAGGCGAGGCATAGATGGTGCGATATTTTGAGAATATATACTACTAGCTGTTGCCCGCGGCTCCGCCCGCGTGGAATTCGGATTCCGGTCCAACTTTAATGTATGGAAATCTGCCCGATATATTGACATTTATGCTCACTGCTCCGCTCCCTTTAGTAGTAGCGTGATGTTATATAGCCTATGTTACTCCCAGATAGTGTAGCTTTCTATAGGTGAAAGAATTATTGAAATCGGTACAGTAGTTCCGGAGCCTATTCATTACAAACATACAAAAATAATCTTTCCTATTTATAATATTAAGTGTAGATGTAGATGACTACATTACAAAACAAAGTCGTTGTCGCTGTCTGTCCGTCCCTATGTATGCTTAAATCTTTAAAACTACGCAACGGATTTTGAAGCGGTTTTATTTAATAGATAGAGTGATTCAAGAGGAAGGTTTATATGTATAATACATGCATAATATTGTAGGCAGACACTGATAAATCGGGATCAGAATACCACGCGGGCGGAAAATATGGCGGTACGAAGTTCGCCGGGTCAACTAGTTAGGTATACATATAGTCGTGTCTGTACATTAGAAAATTAGTAAAAAAAATGATTCTGAAGTAAACAATGTTTTTTTTTGGAATCCTTGTCTGTTTGTTCGTGATGAACACAAAAGTTATTAAACGGATTTGATGCGGTTTTTGACCAACTGAACTACATGGAGTTCGATATTCGAAATTGTGCTATACTTGTATTATGTTATCTGTGGCTATACCTAGATTCGTCTTTGACCGACAGTGGAACCATCTATACTTACGACTAACGAACTATCAGAAACAATGAACGAATTCTTAATATGGATTACTCTGCTTAATCAATTTGATGCATTTTTAAAGCAATTAGCATGCTAACTTTTTCGTGTACATTTAGATCAGGAAAACTAAACATCTAGCTGGGTCCACATTTGTATCATTTGCCCGATCCGATCACCGTATCCGTATCGGCGACGCGAATCAAAATCGCATATGTGGACGGGTGATGATACGCGTATCATCACCCAGCTAAGACGGGACCTGAACCCCCGATCAGTCCCTTACAGAGGAAAATGCTCTAACCAAATGAGTTACACGTGTATTTTTGCTTAAACTTCAAGGTCTCACCCATAGCACATTTGTATGTTGAAACTATTTTCTCAATCAAGCGGTTCCATTTGTCGACACGACTTGTCGGCCAATGAATAGCCAGCTTTACTCCGTTATGGGACATAGTTCACGATGTAACGTCGGAGGCCTCTTCTGTTGTAATTTAGGTACCTACGTGTAAGTAAACGATCAGTGTTGCCAGACTCACCTGCTCACAGATGTGGTAGGCAGAGTAATAGGCCCTATATGAGAGATATCATCAATTATTTGATGAATTTAGGTAGGTGTAAGGTGAAAATATTCTATGAGATGCTAAATAGGGGTATTTCTACCCTTTGGGTCTAGATATAACTCCGGACACGTATCTTGGACCTAAATCGCAAGACAAACGAGGCTCTGGCGCCCGCGGATTACTTTGTAATAATCTATGCTTGGTGAATTTGAGCTCGTCCACCGCAGTAGCACCCCGTGCTATCATCAAAAGACACCCAAGAAATGTGTACTGCGCGTATAGGGCATATTTTGAGCACATTTTATGTCCAAGATACGTATCCGGAGTTATACCGCTGTATAGTACGAGTATAAGTAGCTTAACGGGCTTTTAATATGGGTTCCGAAATGCGGATAATTAAGCATAATTAGACATATTTTCTTTCGTAAATTCATACGCTTTATATCAGAAGAATAGATATTGTATTCATACATAAAATTATTTGCACTGAGCGGGAGTCAAACCCATGACTTTTCCCCACTAAGAGGGACACAACGGTATTTTCGTCCCAATCGAGCAGTCTAACTTGGGGAAGAGTATAAAAATATTCAATAAAATTCCTCAGGATTTGGTTGACATGCCACTTAATATTTTTAAAATAAACGTGAAAAAAAGTCTAATGGAAAAAGCTTATTATAAAGTAGAAGAATATCTTAACGATAAAAATGCATGGTCAACCTAATCACTTTCTTGCCCGCACATTGTAAAGTGTATAAAAACCGTATTAAAAAATAAATAAATAAATAAAAAGGATAATTGAGTTCTCTGAGTTTCTTGCTGGTATCTTCTCAGTAGAACCAACTACCGAACCAGCGAAAGAATCATTTTCAAATGGTTTACTTTAATTTATTTAATATTTTATTTTTTGTTCACATACTTCTTGACACAATTGTAATATTTTGACGTTCATATGTGCTCTATATGTGCCTAAATTGAATAAACGAAATTGATTCTTTGATTCTTTGATTCTTTGAAGTACCTCCGCCCTACAGAAAACCGTAGGTAAATAACCTCATGTTGTATTCCCGACGGTGAGTAAGGTAGCCAGAGCTCACTGGAAATGTTTTGTGCTGTCAGTGGGAAAACCAAAGTCTTGTCCTACTTATTTTTTAAGCTGACGGCACAGAATCTCTCTGTTCTTACAGGGTCGACAGTACGAGTGTGACTCGCCGACAGTGCATGTAACCACTTTCCATCAGGTGGGCCGTGCGCTTGTCTGCTACCTTCTTCATCTTCATCCTAGCGTTAATTCCCAGTTGCATCCGAAGCTTGCAGCTCGGAGTCTCGGGTCCGCTTAACCAGTCTTCACTAAGGATTTGGCTAAGTACTCGTAGTATAAAAAAAACACAATCCCAACGACTGCCGATATTCAAAACGGACCCTTTCTTGTAAGTAGATCCCTAATAAATAAAGAGATAATTAAAAAAGTTAATACAAAATATCGTATGTGCAAAATTAATGAGTTTCCTATCTTTCAATTATATCTTTTCTCACTTTGACCTATGATATCTCACATCTGCTGATTCGTTCTAAGTAATGGCTGCTATCCATCATGACTTATGGTTGTCAGAAAGTAAGGCATATTCAATTAAAGTATGAATCTGAAGCCGACTGCATACCACAACGACAGACGCATGCAGCACATACAGCGTACCCATTACTTGTTAAACTCTCATACGGATAAAGGACACCGTTGAGAAGTCGCAATGTATTACGCGCATGTGCTGCGTGCGTCGGCAGTTGTCTTAAGCGGTCGGCTACGGAATCATACCTAGTGTACCTACTTTTTTTTATATAGGACACATCAATTTGACTTCGCCTCGCCTGATGGTAAGCTGAAGGCAAAGTCTCTGAAAAGAGGGTCACCATTACAGACACGTACCATGTTACAATGGTGGCACTCAGCTTGACGGCTTCATCAGATGCTTTTTCACGCTCTGCTTAAAGGACCCGGGACTGTAGGAGGAGGGAAACACGTGAACTGGCAAGGAATGCCAGGTCTTAATGGTGCGGCAGAAGAAGGAGTCGCCGAACCGCTTGGTTCTTGATGGGATATGATGATGGTGTACGATGCCTTTATTAAAAAAAAAAACAATTACTTTATTAATAAATCAATTAAAATTAAGAGCTGGAATTCCTTACCAGTTCACGTGTTTCCCTCCTCCTACAGTCCCGGCTCCTTTAAGCGGGGCGTGAAAAAGCATCTGATGAGGTCGTCAAGCTGAGTACCACCATTGTAACAAGGTACGTGTCTGTAATGGTGACCCTCTTTTCTGAGACATTGTCTTCAGCTTACCATCAGGCGAAGTGAAGTAAAATTGACGTGTCCTATTATAATCCTATGTATAAGTCTAGTATAGTCCTATGTATAATCATGTGACTGAACTGAGATCCTACTGAGATTAGACTTCTTCATCCTAGCGTTAATTCCCAGTCGCATCCGAAGCTTTTCAGCTCGGAGTTTATGGTCCGCTTAACCAGTCTTAACTACGGATTTGGCTAGACCTCGATATTTTCCGTGAAGCGATTGCCATCTGACCTCCACAACCCAATAGTAACATTAGGCGATATCGAAGCATTGCAGCTAGACCGTTGTTTTTGGATCTTTTAGGGCTCCATCTACCCGTAACGACTGCCATAGATGTTCTTATGGCAACCGGGACCGACGGCTTAACGTGCTCTCCGAGGCACGACCAGACCAATGCAAATACCCATATTTCATGAACACAAATATTAGCACTGAGCGGGGATCGAACCCGCGTCTTCTGCGTAGCGGCCGCGTTCACTACCGCTGCGCCACGGAGGCTGCCTACTGAGATTAGACTAATTAAATTAAATTAAATATTTTTAATTTCTTCCAACTAATACCAATTACTATACCAATACTAAATTCTTTACCTAACCCTTCAATGCTACAGCCATAAGTAAATAAAATCAATTTATTAAATACCTATCAATACTTAACTCGACTTCCTCTTGCACACCACGATCGTTCTACTTACGTGCCCCACAGTACACATAAAGGCGGTCCCTTAATTATTGGGCGGCAAAGTTATAGACCTATTAAAAGGAATTGGTTTCTGCAAAACGTTAATTTATTATTGTCTATTAGAGAGGGGGACGGCCGGCTGACTTTATGTCGTTAAGTGTGTAAAATGATGTAGTGCTTAGAAAGATCGGAAAGTTTATTAAAACGGACCGAAATTAGGTTGTCATTCCACATTTTATCCGACTGCGGCGAAGTTAAAGGAGGGTTATGATTTTGACAGGCTATGTTACAGGCAATGTGTATTATCCGGTATTTTAGACAATGCCTAGGCAATGTATAAAATACCTAAATCACCTGCTATCAAATTTGTTTCGATCTTTTCAGCATCAGTCGGGTTTTTTATTTTTAATATTTTTTTATTTTTTATTTTATACTTTTTAAATTTTTCTCTGTAAATACATACCTTTATTATATACTACCTGACCCAGCGAACTTCGTATCGCATTCAGAGGCCCTAGGCCAAGGGTGCCCAACCCCAGGCACGCGGGCCACGAAGTGGCCCGCGGACGAATTTCGGGTGGCACGCGCAAGCCCCTGCGAGAGGAGCAAAAAAAAAACATAACATAACATAAACTCACGCCTATATCCCCGAAGGGGTAGGCAGAGGTGCTAGCACCCACAAAAAGCTTGTACAAAAGTCAAATGCTATGCTATTTTTTCTTTTCACTCAAATCTATCGAGTATTCATCAAAATGATATTATTATCTCTTCATATCATAACTAAAAAGTTTAAAATTATTTTATTTTATTTTTATGATTTTGATTGTATTGATAGTTTGGTATTATAATAAACTTAATATTGTACTAGTGCACTTTGTTATATTATACTATTTTTTTTGTAGTTACATTCCATATTATTGAGTTATAATTTATACGCGTAAAAATGTAGTAAAATAGGAGCTGTCACTGGCGTGGAACGGATCCGGCGGCTGGGTCTGAGGTGACTCTGTACAAAACTGAGGCCATGTTCTCTCATAGGCCCCGGCGTGCACCACCGGAGGGATTCAACCTCACAGTGGGAGACACTCTCATCGGCATCAGGCCCCAGATGACATATCTGGGGCTCGTGTTCGACGGCCCAGATATCGGGGAGCGTCTCCGAAGTCTGGCTCCCAAATTAAGATGCACAGCTAACGCTCTGGCGTAGATGCTGTTCAATATGAGGGAGCCAGAGCAGAGCAGGAGGCAGATGCTGCGGAAATCGTACGCTCCATTGCTCTATACGGGTGTCCCGTGTGAGCGGATGCCCTGAAGTCTAGGCACGTGCACCTACCGCGTGCACAGCAAGAGACGATGGCCATCAAAGCCATCAGGGGTTACCGCACGATATCCTATGAAGCTATGGACAAACATGGCGAGTCACCGGCAATTAATCTTGACATCGCCAAAGCTTTTATAGAGTCTGCCACAAATCGCTTCTTTCCAAGCTACCAACCTTTGGTTTGCCTCTCAGACTGTGCGACTGGGTGGTTAGCTTCCTGCAGGAGCGCCATATTCGCGTCCTTTGTGATGGACGAACTTCGTAGTTCTTGCAGGTAAATGCTGGCGTGCCGCAGTGGTCTGTCTTATTATCACCCATTCTCTCTCTTCTACATATCAACGATATTCTGACCACCCGGCAGCATTCATTGCTATGCAGACGATAGCATCTTACACGGGAGTTATCATGGGCATACTGCGGCCGAGCAGTCTGTTATATAGTCTGAGCGCGGGAAAAAAAAGCAGCTTCTTGTCACTGAGCTCGACCGGATCCTTAATCATATTTCCCAATAGGGCTCTGAGAACCTGGTCGAGTTCAATGCCAACAAGACACAGGCATGTTCATTTACAGCAAAGGTATCTTTTTTCCTTCCCTCTGTGGCGTGGGCACTGCCACTGCGGGACAATCTCAGTATTCTCGGTATGGATGTTCGCTGCCTACTGAACAACAAAAATTATATTGAGAGTATCATCAAAACAGCCTCGCATAAACTCGGAGTCCTGAACAAAGTGAGATGTTTTAACACGCCGGAGCAGCAGTGTCTTCTGTCTCCTGCGTGGAATACTGCTCGCATCTCTGCGATGGCTTCGCAAAGTACTTACTTGATGGGTGAATTTCTCAAGCGCAAAATTTTAGCGGCGCGGCTGAAAATCGTACCTTAACGTCAACATATAATAATGATTAGTTTTTGAAAGAAAGATGCCATTTTTCTCTATATGCAACAGTATATTATATTATTAGAAAATATTTTCGAGAGTGAATAAAAAAATAATTTCCACCCTAATTCCAAGCTTGGTGGCGTGTCCACAACCTGTTTTCTTGAGAATAATCACAGTTTAATCAAAACTCCATTAGTTTACTAAGTATACCTAATTTTATTTCGATTCGTTATTATTTTTGCTATCCTCGATAATATAATACGTAGTGTTTAGTGCTATACTTTATCTTAAAAAAATATTATAAGATGTGTCCACGGCAAATGTAAAATTTTGGTGGGATTTATAAAAACGTCATAGCAGTCGTAATAAAAGTACCTATATTGACGATACTACCATCATTTGGAACCTTCAGTTGGGTGCTCATGGGCACCAGTGCCAGTTGTCCCCAGTCTCGTGTCATTTTCCCGCCAAACAAGAAAGTAAGTCGTTTCATAAGCCTCTGACAAAAATCTTGCAATTTTTGTGTTGATGATTTAAAACGGTTTATTCTCATTGTATGTTTTAATATTTAAGTATAGTATGTAGGTTCGGTATGTGTATTTAATTTTAGTAATATAACCACTATATTCTAAACAGTATTTTTTTAAATAATTTTTTTTGGGCGTGATACTAATTTCAGTGGAGCAATTTTGGTGAATTTGGTGGGGTTTTTCTAAGCATCAAAATTGTATAGCTACACCAAAATTTGTTTTCATAGTTATAAGATTATTTACCTACTTAGTCTGACGTGGTGCTAGGTCGGGCACCTCTACACGGTGTACCCTGGACAACAGGGTTGCTATCTACGGCCGCTAGCCAGGCAGAAGCTGCCCTGTTGAGGGATGTTCGGCAGCTTTCTTCATTCTTTTTTTCCCAGATTAACAGTTAGTATATTCACTACGCATGCAGCAGATATGGTGGTAGTGAAGCCACCTAATGCCGCAGCAGAGACTGACCGGCAAAGTGGCGTTGTGGCGTATCGTCTGCTCACCTGGTCACCTAACTCTACTGGGATGAAAGGCCGTCTCGTCCTTCACCACCAGACAGATATGCGTGGACAACCCACCCACGCTACTCCTCGCCACTTTCATGATTCGGCTTTTCTTCCTCCGCGTTGTCACAGACCTGAAAGCTGCCGTGGATGGAAGAGTGCCTAATGCAATCTTTACACGCGACCCCACCGCAGCATTTTCATATCAGTGACCCACAACTCTTGCTTATATCGCTCCAGCAGCGACCACATTTTCCTATCATGTAAGCCATATTAAGCTTCTGACCACCGCCATTCTCAAGTACCTTCTTCCAGATCCTCACAAATTGCACCAACCTGCCCCCATCCGCGTCCACCAGGGATATTAACAGTATACATGGGTAACTATGGGGTGAGTTCCTGATGTTATAGGACAAACGTCAAATACCACGCTGAACGGGAACGGACTAAGGACAGATCCTGTGTGTACCTCGACGGTGATAAGGAAGGGAAGAGTCTCGTTTGCCGACAGCGTTCCGAACTACGGAATCGTGGTACATGTCCCAGATGATAATAAACCTCTGACTTCTTGCATGTGCAAAGTGCCCCGGGACAATCCTTACGGATTGACGGATCCAAGGTCCCCTGACCAAGCTGAATCTCATATTGACACTCCGAGAACCGCTCTCATAGAGCTTCATGGTGTGAAATACTACTACTATACTCGTGGTAGCTGCTACACACCCGCATCCTTTCTCTTTAAAGACTGGAGTGATAATACTCCGCCTCCATTTACTTGGACCCTTTGCAATGAAGAGTAAGAGGTTAAAAAGATACGTGAGAAGTCCCGCACCACGAGTACCCATCGCGTTCCTGGCCTTTTTAAAAAGATTTTCTTCACTCTAAGTTCCCTTCGGACTGTGTCGTTCCACTACCAAGTGACCCTGCCACACTTGTATCCACACTTAGACATACCGAGCACCCCCTCACCGCTTCGAGGAAACTGCCTTAATCTTGTCCCAGTAATCCTGAACAAGTTCGATTGCAATATTCACGCAATTGGGGCAAAATCTAATACTTTTTTTAAAATCATTGATTGTGGATTCTAACTGACACGGAAAACGTTATTTTGCTATTTATAAATGGGGGCTGGTGGTAGAAGAATGAAAATTAAGAGTTATTATGTACATATTTAATCCAATAAATGATAAATTAAAAGTAAGAATATATTGATAACTAACTTTGGTGTAAGATATCAATTTTGGTGTATAGACAATTCAGGTGTATAAAATAATTAAGTTATTTTCAGGGTTAATTAGACTACTCTAGCATATTATGCATCTAAAAATGCATCTCTAGATAAGCACAGTAATAAATTACCTAAATATCTAGAAACAAAAAAGATCACCAAAATTAGGCAAAAATTCACAGTTGTTGAAATTCACCCTGATACACTCGACAGGTTCCAGTGTCGTACGGTCCGCATTATTGGGATCCCTGAGATCACGAACACCCTCGAGCCTCTGCAGATGCGTAGAGTTGTGCATACTTGGCAGTATTTTAATTTTACCGTCTCTGCTATGGTAAATGTTCTGATGAGCTTTTCCAATTAATCCCACCCTATCCTTTCCTACACAGAACAACGCGTGCAGGACATAAATGTCACCCGCATACGGTGCAAAATATTCGGTGACTCCTTCCTCTGCCGTACCATTAACTCCTGGAATTCCTTACCAGTTTCCCTCTTCCTACAGTCCCGGATCCTTTAAGCGGGGCGCGAAAAAGCATGTGATGAGGCCGACAAGCTGAGTGCCACCATTGTAACACGATACTTACGTGTCTATAATGATGACCCTCTTTTCCGAGACTGCCTCCAGCTTACCAGCAGGCGAGGTGAAGTCCAATTGATGTTATAAAAAAAGTTCTTTCGGTGCCATATCGTTACCGAAAAAAGCCCCGGGAACGGGGACACGAACCCGAGCCGTGAAGGGCACACCGTAGTAGCGGCGATAAGACCCATCATGGGGGAAAGCTAGAGAGGCCGCCATGTAGCCTCTCTAGCCACTCCTCCATCCTGCAGGTTATCACCGGGCACGGATGCTTCGGGTTTTTTCTGCGTCGGATCCGGTAAGAGCCAACCACCGAATGCCATCGTTATGACGCGGGAGACGCCATCACCGTAGGAGTGAGAGTTCTCTCGCTTGCCACCTTGCTCACGGCGATAGTACGCTGCGCGAGCGCGTGGGCTGCCGCCTCTCCTTTTGTGAGCAAATAATATTCCAAAAGGAGACGGCGGGAGGAACGGACGGGATTCGCAGCCGGCACAGCCCGTGACGAGCGTAGGGGACGCGGGCGTCGGAGGTGCAGAACAGGCCTCTGTCTGTCATGAGCATGGGCCTGAGGGTGGTGACGGGTGGAGCCGCGTGCACCTCCCCATTCCCAGGGGCTAGATGGGGATGCGATGGTCCCAATACCCGAAGAGAGCCGGCTCGAGGAAGATGGGCAAGAGATCAGCCAATTTTATCTTCCGAAACCTGGAGGGGGGGGAGGGGAGGGGTTGGATGTAGTAAAAATATATACTGGCCCGCCAAAAATCTCCAAATCGTAAGTTTGGCCCGACAGCTAAAAAGGTTGGGCACCCTTGCCCTAGACAAAGTGACATTCTATTGATGGAATCGCGCTGAAGCGAACCATTTTTAAGGTTTTAACAATGGATTTCGGGACATTGCGGTGGTTATAGTAATAATGATAAGTTAAATAATGTATTTCGAGTTAACGGCGAAGCACACGGTGCGTTGCGTCGCCGCACCGCAGAAATTTCGGCCAATCGGCGGCCATATGAGCGGCCCCGCACCGCTTCTGTGGCCGCCGATTGGCGGACATTTCTGCGGTGCGGCGACGCAACGCATCGTGTGCCCCCGCTGTTACAAAGACTCAAATGTCATAAAAAAAATATAATTATATTAATGATTTATGTCAATTTCATACTACAATTAGCGATTCCACTGGCGTTTTCGCCAATAGAATGTCACTTTGTCTAAGGCCCCAGATCCCGTTCCCGCTGCACCTTCTATACATTTTTTTATACAAACCTTGGGCACACAACAAGCTACTGATTGAGGTTGAGCCGAGCCTCGGTACTGTTCGTACCCGTGATAGTAGTTCATACTTGTAAGGCGCGCTCTATAGCAATGTATACTCTAAGGGCATTCCCCTCATAAAGAGAGATATTCCCTTTATCTCTAGTTATCTCATACTAAAAAGGGTATTAAACCGGACCTGATGGCTCAGTGGTAATGAAATTAGTTGTTTGCCTGCACGGGACTCGAACCCTGTTAGAGGCGCTAATTTGAACACCGTAATGCATTTTATGATGTTGAGATATAGAGCTATGAATTTGATAGAGCGGGCATTTGTATTTTAATTTGTATTTTTTTTAAATATTGAAACTGAAATTACTAGCTTTCCCCCAATCCCTTCAGCTAAGTACAGTAATTAATGCTTCTGTTGGCTAGGATTCGAACCCGGGACCTCTCGATCGTAAAGCCGATTTTTAAATAATATTTCTTGTACCTGACTGAGATCTATAATGACAGTAGCTCACTATTCCTTTTAGGACTTTTTGAAAGTGAGACAGCAATCGCTCCTGTGGAGATAACCACAAGAAGGAGTGAAAGAGCAGACCCTGGACTTCGAAACGCTAGCTTTAAAATAGTTTAGCTCTACTCATACAACCTCACAATCGAGAGGTCTCAGGTTCCAATCTTGGGCATTACCCTACCGATGTGATCCCACTCCTAGCACAAGCAATTTTTTTTAGACCACTTAGGTCTTAAACAAGCACATGGCCTACCTGATGGAAAGTGATTACCGTGGCCTATCTATCTCTATATATCTCTATCTATGGACGAGTGCAATACCGGAAGAGCCACATTCGTGTTGCAAACCCTGTAAGAACAGAGAAATTGTGTGCCGTCAGCGCAGAAGACAAGCAAGACAAGCCATAGGTCTTCCTACTGACAGCATAAAAACTCTCCAGCGAGGTCTGGCTACCCTACTCACCGTCGGGAACACACAACGAGGTTATTATAGCCGCAGTATTCTGTAGGGCAGAGGTGCTTCCCCTGTCGGTCTGCTCGATTGGGGATGGAAACACCGTCGTGTCCTACATCCTAGCTTAGCTGGCGGCGCGCGGCGTTAGCGGGAATACAAGTTATTTCGGTTACTATATGTATAGTAAGTACTCTTTAAAAAAATCCAGTCTTTTAAAACATCGCTTACTTAACAGTAAAAAACAGTCAAAAGCTAGCAGTTTATAGGTTATTCTGTCACGTGTCACGTCTAATCTAGCTTCAGCCTGTGGCGGACAACATTTGGCGCAGAGCTTCGCTTTCGGTAAATATTTACGTGTGATTCAGCGTCCGGCGCCGCTAGAATGACGCTCCCGGCAGTTTTTGAGGATTTGTAAAACGTCTAATAAAAAAACTTAACTGGGGCCTTACCACCACCTTTTTTATATAGTACTCATCAGTATCAGTCTCAGGAAAGAGTCACCATTACAGACACGTACCATGTTACAATGGTGGCACTCAGCTTGATGTCGTCATCAGATGCTTTTTCACGCCCCACTTAAAGGACCCGGGACTGTAGGAGGAGGGAAACATGTGAGCTGGTAAAGAATTTAAGGTCTTACTTAATTCCACCTCTTAAAAGTAATACTATTTCAATCTTAGTTTACTTTGATAGTGTGATTTGGACCGTCAGCGTTCGTCAGGATACTTGATAAATGATCAAACTGGGTCAAACAGTATCTCTTAATGCAGTGGATATATTTATTTGTGTAATTTGTTAGATTTTCTCGTCGCCCCTACCGCAATGCCTCAAAACAAAGGTTTTTGACCAGTGCGTCCTACCTGTTATGACTTACGGTGCCGAAACATGGCCACTGAAGGTGGGATTAGTCCACGACCTAAAAGTTGCGCAGCGTGCTATGGAGCGAACTATGCATGGAGTTTCTTTGAAGGATAAAATTTGCAACGAGATCATCCGACATAGAACTAAAGTTACCGATATAGCTCGCAGATAAGCAGGCTGAAGTGGCAGTGGGCTGGCCAATTTGTCGCAGGACTGATGGCCGTTGGAGCAGACGAGTCCTAAGAGTGGAGACCGCGAGAAGGAAAACGCAGGGTGGGACACCCCCAAGCCAGGTGGACTGATGACCAACGAAGGGTGGGTAGGACGGACTGGGTGCGGAAGGCGGAGGATCGGCAAACGTGGCGCATATTGGGAGAAGCCTATGTCCAGCAGTGGACTGCAATAGGCTAATTGACTGATTGATTGATTGTTAGATTTTACACTTGTCTTACAAGATACAGTTCACAAATATCGACGGACGACAACGGTCCGAGTCCGATTCACGTGAGAGCGGCCGCTACGCAGGAGGCGCGTGTTCGATCCCCGCTCAGTACAAATATTTGTTTTCATGAATATGGGTATTTGCATAGGTCTGGTTGTGCCTCGGAAAGCACGTTAAGCCGCCGGTACTAGGACCGACGGCTTAACGTGCTCTCCGATGCCATACAAAAATCTATGGCAGTCGTTACAGGTAGTTGAAGCCCTAAAAAGTCCAACAACAACGGTTTAGCTGCAATGCTTCGATATCGCCTAATATCACAATTATTGGCTTGTGGAGGTCAGATGACAGTCGGTTCATGAAAAATATCGAGGTTTAGCCAAATCCGTAGTTAGACTGGTAAAACGAACCCCAGACTCCGAGGTGAAAGCTTCGGATGCGACTGGGGATAAACGCTAGGATGAAGAAGAAGAAGATTGACATATCTAATATTACTCTTAATATTAAAAAACCTAGTTTAGTTCTAAAATTACTTTATATTGAAACTATTTACAGCAGCATTTTAGCGTCGTGCGGAATAAAAGCGGGTTACGTATAGAGGCTATTGGCCGATCAGTCACCGGCGACCATACAGGAACCTCTATAATGTACAATAAAATGGATTTCAACTCCATTTTATTCGCAGCTAGTAAAAGGTTTATGCAGACTATCGAATTACGAATGCAGTATCATCACCGTCATAGCTTTTTCATGTGGAGATTAGATGACAGTTACTGTTGTATTACGGAAAATATCGAAGTTTATCGTATCGTAGTGAGGCTGAAAGGAACTCTATGCATCCTCACTCATAGAGGAGACGATACCAATTCCGGCCAAAGCAGGAGTGTAGTATAGAAGGCTGTTTGAAGGCTCTTCACGTGACCCGTTGACTAGCAGAGGGTACAGTGGAGAGCAGGCAATGGCTGGGATGGTTCCGGAGTGCAGGCCTGGAGATAACTGGTGTGGTCGCCTATCAGA
Organism: Eilema depressum; assembly: GCA_914767945.1. Classification (NCBI taxonomy): domain Eukaryota; kingdom Metazoa; phylum Arthropoda; class Insecta; order Lepidoptera; family Erebidae; genus Eilema; species Eilema depressum. The sequence goes on from OU612040.1 coordinate 7,988,803, forward strand.
TCAGACAGTACACAGGCCAGGTCAGGCCAGGTCAGGTCAGATTCACAGGCCAGGTCTTTTTTTTTTGGAGGGGTTTTATGAGGACACTATAGTTCCTTCACGCAAAGGGGCTATCATAATATAGCCGTAAATGACCCAGGGTAAATCAGGGTGTGAGGTAGATGAGATTGGGTAACCTTACACCCCGGTAATTGAGACCGAACACGGCGTGCGGTTTTAGTCGATTCGAGTCCGTCACACCCACGCTAACCGATAGGGTGTTATCCGTAGAGACTTCCACAAAAAAAGGCAGAAAATGACTCCTACCGAGTTGAGAACAGGCAAGATAGAGAAGAAGAAGAGAGAGGATGAATGAGACCGTCAAATAAGATTTTCCAATTCATATTTGTTTAGTAATCGAGTTTCTTCTATAAGCTGCTAGACCAGCGAGCTGTCTCCGTCCTAAAAATAGATTTGATTGAATTACCGGTACCGTTCCGCCTCCACACAATCCGCAAAATGAATCGCCCATCATCTTCAACTAAAGCTGGCCTCAGACATCCGGAATGACTTTTGGAATTCATAATCTGAATTCCACACGCATCCATACTAATATTATAAATGCGAAAGTAACTCTGTCTGTCTGTTACGCTTTCATGACTAAACCATTGAACCGAATTTTGATGAAATTTGGTATTGGGGTAGATTAGACCTTAAGAAAGAACATAGGCTATGTTTGGTCGCTAGTTATGAATAAATCTTACTCTGGCTTTCTCAGATCGATCTGACAGAATGAGATGACGAGTATTCTAAAATACGGATCGGTATATTTCAAAGTGTGTGCTCTATAGTTTCGAATAGAGCCTTCATATTTTTGAATTTTTCTTATGTTGTCAAAGTGATAAGGAATGCAATTCGTGTTAATTCCTCCCTCATAAAGTCACTGCCATGAATCGTGTAATAGGAGTACGAGAGTAAAGCCTATCTTTGTAAGAAAACGAACCTCATACGGCAACAGCGCGAGCAGCCTTCCGGCCATTTATCCGTCCCATTTATCCCAGTATTTCGTCGTTCCTCCATTCCATTCCTATCAATATAATATCCTTTCCTTTCTCCGTATCCTTCACTCTCACTATAATTCATTCTTCACTTCAGTCATTCATCATTACGTTTCATACTACTCATCCTCTCATTACGTTCCGTTCTTACATAAATTCAAATTACGAATTCAGAGTGAAATTCCAGATGTGTGAGGCCAGCCTTAGATTTACGTTCCGAAACCAGTTCGTTAATTAAACCTTACTATTGCTAAACACATAAACACATCACTCGGATTATTCAAACTAACATACAAACATTTATTTGTATGTAAATATTGTTGAGACGATCATAATTAGTAGTATTAAGACTTGCGCCACGGGCGGGCCCGCTGGACAAAATTATATCATACAAGTTTGATACTGCTTATAAATTAATTTGGGGAATCTTCGGTTTGGGTTCCGTATCTAATAAAGATATAATTCCGAAGTCGACCGCATACGACAACTGCAGACGCATGCAGCACATACAGCGTACCCATTACTTGTTAAACACCGATACGGATATAGGGGACCATTGAGGAGCTGCAATGAATTACGCGTATCTGCTGCGTGGTTGAATTCAACGGTCATGCGGATCCTTTTTGGTTTTGTGGTAGGACATTCACCGTGACACTGAAACGCGGTGTCCTGCGTGAGCGACGAATACGACGCGACGCGACGCTGCGAACGCGACGAACGCGATCAAATCAACGGCCTACCCTACTTGCGTCCTATGTGACACTCTGCGACGAGACGCGACGTAACGCGTACTTGTTTTGAGCGCGACCAGACGCGACACTGCGAACTCGAGCAATATTGTACTGTACTTCTTCATGATTCGCGAAGTTATGACCAAAATCACGTAGGACATTTGTCGCGTGTAGCATCGTGTCGCATTACGTCGCATCGTATTGCGTCGCGTCGCGTCGTATTCGTCGCTCACGCAGGACACCGCGAAAGTCTTATTTTATCTTTATCTTATTGAATTAGTAATTTTTTCTTTATACTACATACTTAGCTCGCAAACAAGCATACGGCCCTCCTGATGGTAAGTGGTTACCATGGCCTATGGGTGAATTCAACACCAGGGGAGTCACACTCGTGCTGCCGACCCTGTAAGAACAGAAATTCTGCGCCGTCACCGCAAAAGAAAAATAGGACAAAGCCTTTGGTTTTCCCACTGACAGCACAAAACCTCTCCGGTGAGCTCTGGCTACTCTACTCACCGTCGGAAACACAACACGAGGTTATTAAACCGCGGTCTTCTGTAGGGCGGAGGTACTTCCCAGTCGGACTGCTCTATTGGGACGGATATACCGTCATGTCCTACCTCCTCCAATCGAGAACGGAGGGAAACAGGACTAACCCTTTTGCGAAGTATAGGTACCCCTTTTTGCATGTCCCCTTACTTATCGTTCAAATTGGTCAATCCTCAAAAGACCCATTTGACAACGGACCCCTAAAATCCACAGAGCTCTACATCACGCCACAATTAACATAAATATAAGCAATAATAATAAATTTATTAAAATATTCAAACTGTGACAAACGCGTACTAACATATTGAGAGGATTATCGCGAAATTATTCATAAGCTGATAAATAACCGGATTGGGTCGTGATCTGATGGGTGACCATTTATGTCCGGGCCGCGCCTGTGAGTACTTGGTTCTTTTTTTAAAGTACACTTGTTCGCACGAGACTAGACTGGCTTATTCCCAATTCCCCCTGTTACTGATTCCCCCGAAAATTATTTGTTTCCGATTCCCCTCGGAAAAGAGGGTCACCATTATTAGACACGTACCATGTTACAACGGCGGCACTCAACTTGACGGCCTCATCAGATGCTTTTTCACGCCTTGCTTAAAGGACCCGGGACTGTAGGAGGAGGGAAACACGTGGGCTGATAAAGAATTGCAGGTCTTAATGGTGCGGCTAGCATCTAAAAGATAAGTTATTTTCATAAACTTTTCAAATCTTCGTGTAATTTCATCGTGATCATTACTTTCCTAAATAATTTCCTCTAATATTGTAATTTTGACCTCAAAATGATAATAATGGCGTAGGACGAGGCATTATATTCCTCAACCCAGCTTAAGTTCCTTGGAGGGTCGGCAGAATAGTTTATTATACTCGGATCTATGTCATTTGCATAGACTTATAGAAAGGCTATTGTTAATTCTTGTTTTGTTTTTTACACACGGCACATGAAATAGCCGAGAGTTTATGGGAAACTAGTAATTACTCGCAGCTTTGCCTGGGTGGGATCCCTCTACAGCGGCCTTACCATGAACCTTAAAACAGGTCAATAATTGAACTGCTGTCATTCTACCAACTGCGATTGTCACTTTGTTATGTCATTTAAATTTATAGTTGCAGTTGGTAGAATGACAGCAGTTCAATTATTGACCTGTTTTATGAGTTCATGGTATGGGCCCTGGAGCCGGCGGGGGTGGCTAGGTCGGACTCGAACCGACTAACGGTCGTTCCCAATGACCTATCTACTGTCGGTTTTGACATTACAACAAAGGAACTATCTCTACCTTTACATTTATCTGTATAAACGGCCGAAAAAGGCACGCAGTCTGTGAGACGCAGATTGCCGAAGATGAGATTAGCTGAGACATGTTTCTCGCACCCCGGTCGACTCCACCTCATTAAGTGTGGGGGGCCACGGAGTACTACCCAAAGCCAAGGGTTAGACGGGGATCTAAGCGCCGGGTGTGGCGCCATTTGCCATTATGCAGCCTGCTTCTTCTAGGGCGACAGGCGACTCCATCCGTCGTCTCCAGGCCCGGGAATACATACTTTGTATGCCTATGTGTTACTCTAGACTATTAATCTATCCCGTTAGAGTGTGATTGAGTAATAAACACCCAAATATACAAACATCTTCACAAGCTTTCATATGGATAGGATAGGATACATTTTTTGTCAGTAAAGTTTATATTTAACCGTTGGTACCTACTGAAAATGGCAGATCTGTTGCCAAATATATCGATTATTGTCCTCAGAATACGACACCGCATGTCGATTCATGTCCGTGACTTCGCAGATAAAATGCAAGAGAGTCGCCTTAGCTAGTGCGGTCAAGTCTTGCGGCAACCGCCAGGCTACGGGAGTAACAAATGCCTAGTATTGCCACCCCCGCCAGGTCCAGGTAGAAGGGTCCTGGCTTGACGTCGTGGAGGGTGACATGCGTGCGAATGATCTCACTACCATGGACGCCCATGATCGTGTGAAGTAGAGAAGGAAGAAACGTAAGGCGGACCCTGAGCTCCGAGTTCAACTTGGCCACGGATGCCATCACGAAAATACGTCTCTATGAGAATATAGATGATGTATTTTGTAAGGATATAGGTTAGAAGAGGTCTACTGGACCTCCGCCAATCTCAGCTAAAAACATAGGTATTTTTTGGAATTCTTGTCGGTTTGTTTGAGGTAAATCCAATTTTTTTTATTAGGTCTTATACAGACTTAGAATCTGCCTTATATCTGATCGCATTCGGTCGAGTAGAACCGGAAAAATAATGACCAAAAATTGCGATAATCAACATCTATGTAAGCAGCTTCACTGTGTGTGTTTTACCACCTATACAATGGTTTGTGCTCAGATGAATTATTTGACATGATACCCACAGCTACATTCTATCATCGCACTTCTCGCCATAGGCGGGGAATTCATCCTCACACATTGCGACCGGACACGAGTGTGACGACCGGACTCGGCAGCAAGAGTGTGATTCCCCTGGTGTTGCATACGTCCATAGGCCACGGTAACCACTTTCCATCAGGTGGGCCGTGTGCTTGTCTGCCACCTAAGTGGTATAAAAAAAGCAGAGGCGCTTATATCAGCTAGTAAGAAAAACATTTTTATAAAAGTATTTCAATATCAAATATTTAATGATTGATCGCGACAGACAATAAACTTCAGAGAATGATGGACAGTTTTCGTATAAAATATTCCACAATTTGTTGGCTCTATTTTATTTTTCTTGAGAATTTTTTATCGCACGCGAAGGTTTTTGAATATGTTTTTTAATATTCATATTTCAATTTTTATTGAGTTAAACCCCACCCACACTTGATACAGTCGGGTTCATGTAGAACCATACAACTAAGTTTATACAGAAGATAAGGTTTTTGTATAACTCCGGACACGTATCTTGGACCTAAATCGCAAGACAAACGAGGCTCTGGCGCCCGCGGATTGCTTTGTAATAATCTATGCTTGATGAATTTGAGTTCGTCTACCGCAGTAGCATCCCATGCTCCTCAAAAGACACCCAAGAATAAGTATAGGGCACATTTTGAGCACATTTTACGTCCAAGAGACTTGGGCATATTAATTACTAGCTGTTGCCTGCGGCTCCACCCACGTGGATGTTGGTTATCGCCACCAAACATAGCCAAGGTTTAATCTATCTCTGTACCAAATCTTATCAAAATCGGTTCAGTGGTTTCGGCGTGAATTGTAACAAACAGACAGACAGAGTTATTTCCACAATTATGATATTAATATGGATTACCTTTTCATCGCTCTTTATTAATTTATTAAATTGAAGAGAAACAAATAGAATATGTCTAAGAAAAACACTCAAATTCAATAAACTTTTAAATTAGTAGATAGGATTACAAACAGACCTTTAATTTTATTTATTTGTCACACACATACTCAAAACTATTTTTTTTTTCTAAATACAAACTCTAGGTATAGGTATAAACATTTAAATCAATGCAAATCGTATTCACTAAAACAAATATTTGTACAAAACGAGAACCGAACCGGTGACCTGACGTTGTAGTCGGCTACCGTCAGGCCAAACAGGTCATTCATAATATTGTATGGATTTAAATACATTATTCTGGATAAAATAGAGATTTAACTTTACCGTTAGATGTGGGTTTGCTTGAATCGTTATGATGTAGGTAGGTATATCTTGTGGGTGTTCTTGGTTCTATAGGCGGAGGAAGGAAGCGCGGGTTCGATCCCCACTCAGTGCAAATATTTGTATGCATGAATATGAGCGATAATAGCCCAGCGGATTAGCAAGTTGAAATGGCAGTAGGCAAGGCACATAGCACGGAGGACTGATGACCGATGGGGTTGAAAAGTTCTCGAGTGGAGGCCACGTATCGGCAAGCGCAGCGTAGGACGTCCACCCACAAGGTGGACAGACGACCTCATTAAAGCCGCGGGAACGCGCTGGATGCGAGCCGTTTCCAACTGGACTCCCTATGGCTGAAATGATGATGATGATGATGAATATGAGTATTTGTATTGGTCTGGTCGAGCTTCGCACGTTAAGCCGCCCCGGTTGCCATACGAACATCTATGGCAGTCTTTAGGGGTAGTTGGATCCTTAAAAAGTTCAGCAACTGTCCTAGCTGCAATATCGTTATTAGGTTGTGGAGGTCAGATGCTAGTCACTTCACGGCAAATATCAGCCAAATCCACAGTTAGACTGGTAAAGCGGACCCCAGACTCCGAGGTAAAAGCTTCGGATGCGACTGGGAATTAACGCTAGGATGTAGAAGAAGAATCTAGTCTCACTCATGTACACAAATAATTGCAGTGAACGGGAATCAAACTGGTGACCTCTAACTTAGCATAGCAGTCGAACGCTCTTCCACTACGCCACTGCGGTCGTCAAAAGGAGGAGAAGTGACAAACTCCGGATAAATGTCGTCAGACCTCCAAACTCTGAGAGTCCGTCAGACCGTCGTCCACCAATCGGTAGGTATACCAGCAGTGACCTTGACCCCAAAAGTGTTCTTAAGGAACCATAGACCCCCTAATATTCACCAAATTAATCAACAAAAGTTATTATAACAAAACAATCAGTAACGATTACCATAAGCAATGAGTTTGACCTTTTATGCCTAAAAAATTGGAAAAAAAAAACCATACCAATTATCCTTTCATAACCTGATCAACATAAAATGTATCACAAACAACACATAACTCGCTTTTATTCAAATCGGTAATGAATCCTAGGCATGTGAAATTGAAAACAAAAAAATTAACCAGTATAATTTGAGCTCTATAGTCTTATAGTTATCAAGTATAGTGACACGGCGCGCGAAGAGCGTAGGAGAATCGCTAACCGCGCGGCCCGTAACGAGCGACGGCAACTCGGGCGTCGGAGGTCGCAGAACGACCTCCGTCCCCCATGAGCGCGGGCCTGGGGGTGACGGGTGGAGCCGCCTGTCACCCTAGCAGAAGCAGGCCACGGCGGCGGTGCGCATTGCGTGCCTTCCCATACCCGGGGGCGAGTTGGGGACTCTACGGTCCCCACATCGGGAGAGGGCCAGATCGAGAGATATGGCCCTGGGTCGGCCGGGGTGCGAGGGATATGGCTACAACAATCTCACCTCCGGCAACTGACGGCCCACAGTCGGCGTGCGTTTTAGTCGGTTCGAGTCCGACATAACCTCCTCCTCCGGCTCCGGCGGGGGAGGTATCCGCGGGGATTTTTCGCACGGTAAAAAAAAAAAAAAAAAAAAGTATAGTGACACAGTCCTGGCTTCTCCTGGAAATAAATTCGTAACTTATTTTTGTATTCAAAAAAAACCCTCAACAACCCCCACATCAATGAAAATTGCATCAAAATCGGATTAGTAATATTGGAGAAAAATGGCAACATGGATTTGCACAAGTGATGTTTGCTGCAGCGCCCCCTGATGAGCTGTCTTCGTAACACCTATTTAAGAACATGCACCATTGAGTCTTGGAATTCCTTACCAGTACACGTGTTTCCCTCTTCCTACAGTCCCGGGTCCTTTAAGCGGGGCGTGAAAAAGCATCTGATGAGGCCGTCAAGCTGAGTGTCACCATTGTAACACGGTACGTGTCTATAATGATGACCCTCTTTCCAAGACTTTGCCCTCAGCTTACCATCAGGCAAGGCGAAGTCAAATTGACGTGTCCTATATAAAAAAAAAAAACTTATTTAAGAACATGCACCATTGAGTCTTGGAATTCCTTACCAGTACACGTGTTTCCCTCCTCCTACAGTCCCGGATCTTTTAAGTTGCCGTCAAGCCGTCAAGCTGAGTGCCACCATTGTAACATGTTATGTGTCTATAATGGTGACCCTCTTTTCCGAGGTTTTCTCTTCAGCTTCTACTACTTTGGTATAAGTTGACATTTATACAGATACACACATCCTATAACATGCACATATTAACAGTTTTTAATTTTAACTCGGTTCAGCGACCCCTTCCTCTGCCGCACAAATAAAACCTGGAATTCCTTACCGGTTCACGTGTTTCCCTCCTCCTACTGTCCCGGGTCCTTTAAGTGGGGCGTGAAAAAGCATCTGATGAGGCCGTCAAGCTGAGTGTCACCATTTTAACATGGTACGTGTTTGTAAAATGGTGACCCTCTTTTCCGAGATCTTGCCTTCAGCTTACCATCAAGCGAGGCGAAATCAAATTGACGTGTCTGATATTAAAAAATCTCACACATAACGCGTATTTCACGATGCATTTTGCTGTGTCTATACAGTACATGGTCTAAGCATAGAAATATATAAAGGTCAGTTTACACTGGTGGTTATTTCGCGTGCTAACCAGCCATGGTGAAATCAGGTCAATTACTCACGCCACGTATTTTTGGGGGTGAGCGTACTTAAAATTGTTTTCTACTTCGCCATTATAATGTTTAAATGGTACAGTTATAGTCTATTATTATGGCCATTTTTATAAATAAGCATTTTCATTGTGTAACTTTTTTATATACGCTAGTGACGTCACTGTGTACTTAACATAACTTAGAAATTATATTTAGACTTTTTTTTTTTCATACTACTTAGACGGCAGACAAGCACACGGCCCACCTGATGGGAAGTGGTTACAGTGACTAAGGACGTATGCAACACCAGAGGCGTCACACTCGCGCAGCCGACCCTGAAGAAACCTTCTTGAAGAACCCCATATTGTAGTCGCTTGGTAAAACCACCGCAGGGAGTTCATTCCACAGCTTGAGTGTGCGTGATATGAAGTTCCTTTCATACCGCACAGAAAATAAAAAAGTTAATATTGAGGATAGGATTGGATAGAAACGTCAGGTTATGTGGGTAGCAAATTTCTGGCCATAGCACCCCCGCCGGGTCCAGGTAGAAGGGGTAGGCCTAAGAAGTCCTGGCTTGACGTCGTGGAGGGTGACATGCGTGCAAATGATCTCACTACCATGGACGCCCAAGATCGTGCGAAGTGGAGGAGGAAGAGCCGGAAGGCGGACCCTGAGCTCTGAGGTCATCTTGGCCACGAATGCAATCAGGAGCAAAACGTCTACATGAAGATGATGGATGGAATGAACTTTTTCCAAATTAAATAGGTGGATATCTATATGAGAGGAACTTCATTCCACGCACGCTTAAGCTGTGGAATGAACTCCCTGCTGTGGTTTTTCCAAATGACTACAATATGGGGTTCTTCAAGAATGACATCAGAAGGTTTCTACAGGGTCGGCAGTACGAATAAACGCCTATGGTGTTCTACAAAGTGCCCAATTGATGGCAATAGGACACAGAGTATACAGCTGTAGTATAAGTAATCTGGTACACTCTAGGGGCCAGCCCTTAAAGTAAATAAATAAATATTGTAGGACATTCGACGCAACGCTGTCTAGACCCAAAGTAAGCATAGCTTAACTAACTTGTGTTATGGGTTTCTAGAATGCGGATAAATATACTTAGACACTTTTGTAAATACATACATATCATAGAAATACCCAGACCAATGCAAATACCTATTCATATTCATGATACAAATATTTGCACTAAGCGGGGATCGAACACGCGCCTCCTGCGTAACTATCGCGTTCACTACCGCTACGCTACAGAGGCAATCAAATATATAATATACTAGCCTTTGCCCGCGGCTCCGCCCGCGTGGATGTTGGTTATCGCGATAAATTAAAATTGCGACTATAATTTGAGATTTAAACTATCCTATCTCTCAAGTTGGATCGAACTGTACATGGTGTGCGAATTTTATTATAATCGGTTCAGTGGTTTAGGAGTCCATTGAGGACAAACATTGTGACACGAGATTTATATATATTAAGATGTATATTCAAACTCGCCCGTACACGGGACCGGGACGAGGTATTTCATTACACCTCTGCCTACCCCTCAGCAGTTTTACAGGCACATTATACCTACCTATAGATCTATGATCAACTTTCAAACCAAACATCCACAGTAATTAATATAGTTTTAACAAAGTTGCAATCTCGAAAAACGATTTCAACTTTAAGTTGCCGTTGCTCAACTATATCGGATACGTGTGTACCCTTAGAGTATATATTGCTATAGAGCGCGCCTTACAAGTATGAACAGTACCGAGGCTCCTGGCTCTACCTCAATCAGTAGCAAAACAATACCCATCAAAATGACTTCACAAGTAATATTTAATTCGATATGTTAAATCAAAATTTTATACAACATCGTATATTTGTAGTAATAATGACGCAAAAATACCGCAAAATGACGCCATTTTTTGTATTTTGGCTTTAATTTTATCCATGCATATCAAATCGAACAAAAAACTTAATAACAACAAACTACATTAATAAGTGCATCTACTGATATTTTCGGTAATGCATGAAACGTCACTATAGGTGCGCTATACCATCGCAAAGAATCTGCTAACACTCGGCGCCAAAGACCTAAGTGATAGGCGCGCTCTATATTTATAATGTATACTCTAAGGGTGTACCCCTCCGGCGGTAGGGAATACCCCACAACCCCTCTAATAGGGTGGACAGTGATGGATGAGCCGCTACCCAATATTTGCGGCGCGATGATACTCCAATTAAATATTATCAATTATTTGTTTTGGCGGTTTTCGATTGGTTTGTGTGGGGTGGAGTTGTGTTGTGCCAATATTTTTTGTTAATAGTTTACTGAGTTTGAATTGTATGAATATTTGTATGTGGATATCCCTACTAATATTATAAATGCGAAAGTAACTCTGTCTGTCTTTCTGTCTGCACGCTTTCACGCCTAAACCACTGAACCGATTTTGATGAAATTTGGTATAGAGGTAGATTAGACCTTGAGAAAGGACATAGGCTATGTTTGGTCGCGATAACCGACATCCACGCGGGCGGAGCCGCGGGTGAAAGCTAGTTATCCATACTTCGTACTATTCATACTACATACTTATGATTTTAAATGCGATAGTAACTCTGTCTGTCTGTTCTCTGTTAATCTTTCACGGTTAAACCACTGAACCGATTTTGATGATACAGAGATTGCCTAGAGCATGAGAAAGAACATTGGCCACCTGTTATCGTGAAAAAAGGGGTTAAAGAATGGGGAATGGACATAGGCTATGTTGGGTCGTGATTGCCCCAAACATGTCACGGGTAGCTGCTAGTTAGATAGGTATATTGAAAACTACAAAATATGTTACGAAAAGTAATGTATGTAATTATATAATGGGGTGTAAAACCAAGATTTTTGAAGCCCAAACGAATCAAGAATGTATCTAATTTAACCGCATTCTAGAACATATAAATAATACTAGCTTTTGCCCGCGGCTCCGCCCGCGTGGATGTCGGTTATCGCGACCAAACATAGCCTATGTCCTTTCTCGAGGTCTAATCTACCCCTATACCAAATTTCATCAAAATCGGTACAGTGGTTTGGGCGTGACAGACAGACAGACAGACAGACAGACAGAGTTACTTTCACATTTATAATATTAGTAGGGATAAACTTCTTTAGCTTCACTGACTTTGGGTCTCGATAGCAATGTCCTAGATTTTTAATTTTTTTTTTTCTTCATCTTCCGAAAGAGAGACAATTGTAATTGTAACAAGATCTATACGTGCCTTGTCCGCACCTTCTGTCCCACTCCACGCCTCCTACTCCACGTGTAATGCTACGTTTACATACTCGCGGCAGAGCGAGGGAAGTGGCGAGAGAAGTGGGCAGAGACGTGGTGTGAATGGTATATTCGTCATGCCGCGAGTACTGCCGCGTATGTTGCGCAAATACTAGCGCGATGAACTATACGAGACCGCTAGATGGCGCTAAGCTAAATAAAACACGACTTTCGTTATTGCTCCTCGAATATTTACTTTTAAAAATATTTATATCGATCTACGGAAAGTGTATAGTAGTTGAAAGTGATAGTTTTTATTAATAATCTATTTAATTAATTCGCTGTGCTGTAAAAGCTTATTGCGTACACTGCTACAGCGTTGTCCTCCATACGTTTACGTCCGTCTCCGTTGCAGGGCGAATACTGTAATGCGGACCAACGCGATGATGGGAGTGTGTGAATGCTAGGGCATTAATCGCGCGAATATTTCTGGCAACACGATGAGCAATGCGAGCGGCAGTATGTAAACGCGGGGTAACATTTGCCTTCTGTATAATCCAGGCCTTAGATCTTCCTCTCCTTTTATAACAATCCACATCCATACTTACGTCACCTTACAGTTCCCTCCTTGACGCTATAAGAAGAAATTCAAAAGAAAAATCCAGAATTTATATCCACAAGTCGTTTATTTATCCCCAAAATATAGGAGGCGGTAACGGCCTTGGTCCATAGAATCCTCTACCGTACCCGTATCCACCGTATCCACCATATCCACCGAACCCGTAGCCACCGAAGCCTCCATATCCGCGTGGATATCGAGGGTAGTAACCACCTCCATATCCGTAACCACCAATCCAGTGAGACTCAGTCACCTGGAGAAGAAATCATTAATTAAATAAAGACCATCCAGAAATTGAATCATCATCATCATCAATTCAGCCATAGGAAGTCCACTGCTGGACATAGGACAATGTTGATCTGTGCATATGTATTTAGTAGACATTTATACTAAATGTTAGTGTCTCTGGTATTTTGTTCCATTTTGATCTCAGGTAGGTACAGTCAATTATTTATTATGCAGACGTCACGATTGAGGAGCCAAATGAAATGCGTTTATTTATTAAATTCACTCAGTTCTACTACTTTGTCCATATGCTACAAATTCGAACACACTTACTAGTTACTACTAAATGTCTTTAGAGTGGAATATAAATTGACTAATAACTTTCATGGCAATTCACGCTCTTATGTATAGATTGAGGAGCCACATTAAAAGTATTGTACATTCTTGAATATAAACAGTACTGGGCTCAGACTTTTAGTAGACACTATACACAATATTGCTATTAAATGATACAAAATTTTCAAAAATATACATGAAATACTTTCCGTGTTTCAGGTGACTCCTCAATTCAGATGTTTGGATTTAGGACCCACATTCGCATTGATATAACTTTAGACATATTTTACTACAAATTTCAGAATTCGGCCTACAAAATTATTTACTTCCCTACTAAATTAGGGGGCGAGCTGCCTTTTTAAATCTGAAGTCGCTCCTCAATCCATACGGACATGGGAAATGCTCAGATGAAATACCACTAAGCGATCACCTATCCAAATAACCGAGTCTCGGTAGCTTTACCCAATGATCGTTTACCGAACAATGAGTGCACCTAGCTTCGAGCGTTTCTGCACCACACATCATCATCTTGATGGAGACGTATTTTCCTGATTGTATCCGTGGCCAAGATGATCTCGGAGCTCAGGGTCCTCTTCCGGCTCTTCCTCCTTCACTTCGCACGATCTTGGGCGTCCATGGTAGTGAGATTATTTTGCACGCATGTCACCCTCTACGACGTCAAGCCAGGACTCCTTGGGCCTACCCCTTCTATTGCTCAGGACATGTAACCTACAATATGCTCAAAATGTGCCCTATACGCGCAGTACACTTTTCTTGGGTGCCTTTTGAGGATAGCATGGGGTGCTACTGCGGTGGACGAGCTCAAATTCACCAAGCATTGATTATTACAAATGAATCCGCGGGCGCCAGGCCTTCGTTTGTTTCGCGATTTAGGTGCAAGATACGTGTCCCGTGGTATACCTGGACTCTTCTTCACCACACAATTGTAATAAAAATATTATTTACACACCTGGATAATCACAAAAATCACTGCGAGCAGAATCCAAAACAATGAGGTGGACATTTTCAAGATTGACTATTCTTCAATATAGCTAAACAATAAATAATGTAACTTCACACATACTGAAATAATATATACTCCGAACCACTACCTATTATTTACTTCTCAATAAAAACTTAATAGTCTTTATTAAAACGGAATAAAACTCAAAATCGCGCAACAATTTAATATTTCAGAGTTGTTTGACTTGACATATAAGTGTGAAGTGACTGTTTTCAGATAGTTTTCCACAATAGTAGGGTTTATGGAGTATGTTATGATGCTAAGTGTAATGTTAATCACTGATGTAATAACCTTCGTCGTAAGGGGGATACCCCAGGGTAGGTAATTCACCAGAAATGTGGGTCCATTCACATTTTTCTATCTGAGGTCCTAACTGCCTTGTCTTGAGTCTGCTCATTTCTTTTTCCGTCGGTTTAGCCTATTTGACTTTCATGCGGCTGCCACCTGACCTCCAAAACAAGTGAGAAAAGCCTGCATCAGAGCCTTACCGTTATTTAGCAGGAATTATTTACCAACGGATGCGGATTAGCAAGTTGAAATGGCAGTGGGCAGGGCACATAGCACGGAGGACTGATGACCGATGGGGTCGAAAAGTCCTCGAGTGGAGGCCACGTATCGGCAAGCGCAGCGTAGGACGTCCACCCACAAGGTGGACAGACGACCTCATTAAGACCGCGGGAACGCGCTGGATGCGAGCCGCTTCCAACCGGTCCTATTGGAGATCTATAGGAGAGGCCTATGTCCAGCAGTGGACTTCATATGGCTGAAATGATGATGATGATCATGATGATTTACCAACACGTGTTTCGTTCTACCTACACTCCCGGGTCCTGTAATGGTGACCCTCTTTCCTGAAACTTTACCTTCAGCTTACTTACTATCAGGTAAAGTTATATTAACCCGGCAGAATCCTGGTTCCCAGGAGAGTAGAACTTGGGCCACCCCATGTCCTAAGAGATAGAGCTGTTTAACATTAGACAGATGTATACAGCCCAGACAGCCTCAGATGCATGGCTCTAGTCAACAATAGTGCCCGGAATACGGCAATAGGCTCACTCCCCATGGGACCTTATTAAAGACTGATGAAATGTGTTTTTTTTTGTTTTAATAATAAAAAAATAAATTAATTCCAAACCAACAACCTAACTACATACAGTGTTAACACAACTTAGCGTATACAGAATCCTACAACAGGCACCAGCGATCCTGGTGCCAGTTGTAGGTAATAGATTACCTGTATTACTGGTCACCAGGATTCCACTATAACACATGAGTATGAAGTGCTCAAAAAGCAAATTACAGGATCATCGGTTGATCATCAGAATATATATCAATATATCAATTAAAATATATGTAGCTAATATATAAAACGGATGCTACAAAATGTTAATTTACCTCTGCCTAACCCTCCGGGGATAAAGGCGTGATTGTAATGTATGTATGTACTAGCTTTTGCCCGCGGCTCCGCCCGCGTGGATGTCGGTTATCGCGACCAAACATAGCCTATGTCCTTTCTCAAGGTCTAACCTACCTCTATACCAAATTTCATCAAAATCGGTTCAGCGGTTTAGTCGTAAAAGTGAGACAGACAGACAGACAGACAGACAGACAGACAGACAGACAGACAGTCAGACAGAGTTACTTTCGCATTTATAATATTAGTAGGGATTTAAAAAAAACTCAGAGTCATCGACTCCATTCCTTTTAAAAAGGTTTCCGCTCAATTAAATATTTGGGTTGTGCGTTAATTTTTCACTCCAATTGATTGCCAAGTACAATGCATTCAATCCTTTGTGGAAAGAATTTGCTCCCGATAGCGTTTTTATGGAGAAAATTAAGAAACGGGTTAATGGTTCTTTGACTATTAAGCCTTTTTTAATCGGTTTTTTATATACCACTTAGGTGGCAGACCAGCACACCTGATGGAAAGTCGTTACCGTGGCCTATGGACGTATGCAACACCAGGGGCGTCACACTCAAGCTGTCGACCCTGGAGAAACGTTCTAATGCCCTTCTTGAAGAACCCCATATTGTAGTCGCCTGAGAAAACCACAGCGTTCATTCCACAACTTGAGAGTGCGTGGGATGAAGTTCCTTTCATAACACAGTGTCCCAATGTGTGAGGGTGAACTCCCTGCCTATGTTATTATACTTTTAGCCCGACATTTTGACTCCTTTCAGCAGCCATGGTAGCGAGGTGACTAAATATGGTAGTTATCACATAGCTTGAAATGTAAAGTAAAATAAAACCAGCCAAGTGCGAGTCGGACTCGCCCATGAAGCAGCAAAGGCGAAAATTGCGGTTTATGACGTATTAAAAGAAAACTACTTACTGAATCTCGTTCAAACCAATTTTTGGTGGAAGTTTACATAGCAATATGAACGTTCGAGTATTTGAATGTTCGATTTATAGTGGTCGATCAATTGATATTCGATTATTTGGAATTCGATTTGGCATAGTACACCCCATTTTTCCACTTTTGAAGTGTCTCTCGCGCAAACTATTCAGTTTAGAAAAAAATGATGTTATAAACCTCAAAAGAATTTTTAAAGACCTATCTATAGATACCCAACACGAATGGGTTTGATGAAATTTTTTTATTTGAGTTTCAGTTCTAAGTATGGGGATGGGGGACCCCCAAAATTTAATGCTTTTTTTCTAATATTGTATGAAATTCTTAATGCGGTTTACAGAATACTTCTTCTTACCAAGTTTCAACAGCATAGGCCTTATAGTTTCGGAGAAAAGTGGCTGTGACATACGGACGGACAGACAGACGGACGGACAGACATGACGAATCTATAAGGGTTCCGTTTTTTGCCATTTGGCTACGGAACCCTAAAAAGTACCCAAATCATGATGAATTGTTGGAATTACTATTTACGCAGAATGAGCTCACTGTGTCGTTAAGTCTTGTTGTATTTTGCTGTTTTCTAGGTTTAATTAAGTGGATGACGTGGAGAAATTCTTCTAAGGATACAAAGCAAGAATCCTGGATTGAATGAAATTTTGAGGCATTTGTCGCCCCAAAGACGGTGGTATAGAGGAATTTGGATTGGCTTCGTGCGGGCTTCGGTGGCTTAGCAGTCAGAGCATTCCACCTGTAAGGGAAAGATCGCGGGTTCGAGTCCCGCTCGAAGACAATTCTTTTTCCTTTTTTCTAAATCGATTTGAAAAGAATCTGGACCTCTAAAGTTACAATATCTATAGTACTTACAATATAATCATAGTAATTGCTCATGTCCAAACCTGTTAAACCCAAGCTTCCTTGCGTTTATAAAGGCTACGGCCTTACTCGGCCAGTACTCATCACCCTACCTGGCAACACTGCGCCTGTGTGCGGCTAATAATTAAATATTTTCGTAACACGACAACACTGGCCCTTGCCTATAAATCACGGGTGTGTGTGCGTTTTCATTGCTTAGGTGGATACGTCACGGTTTTCATTTTCTGTAGCCAAATATCTGGCTACGATTATTATTCTCTCTCGTAGCGCAAAGCACACTTAAACTGTTCATGTTACTGAGCAAGACCTTAAAAAAATTCCACTGCTTTGTTTTGTGAGGAGATGAAAATACGCGTAGGAAATGATGGAACTAGAGAAATAGGAGATGAGGCGATGAAATAGGCTTGAAATAATCTATGATTAAGAAAGGTAGCTAGGATAGACAGGATGCGGAAGGCGGAGGATCGGCAAACGTGCCGCATATTGGGAGACGCCTATGTCCAGCAGTAGACTGCAATAGGCTAATTGATTGATTTAATTCTATGATTGATGTATTTGTGCTACTACTGCGACCACCTCGTGCTATCCTCAAAAGACACCAGAAATACGCGTACTGCGCATATAAGTCCATTAATGACGTATTTGGGTTCAAGATAATATGTATGCTAAGTCGGATAAGACATACTTGAGATGTTTTCCATGCGACAGTTGTCATGCGTCAACTCGACACTTTTACTCAGATTACCGAGGAAGTGCTGGGTTGACGATAATTACGTGAGATCAAAAAATATCTTATACGAGCAATAATACTGTTGTTGCGACCTTTTTGGAATAACAAAAGATATAAAGGGCAAAGAACCTAAAGGACAATAAATATAGTCACCGAATTTAATAATATCAGTTTTTGAACGTGACTGTCAAACAAAACATCATAATATTGATTCATTCTTTGTTCACACAACATGTTTAAGCGTGTGTGGTTAGTTAGAGCCTTCGTTTACGATGCAAATTATCGATGGATTGAGACTTTAGTCGAATATTACTCGCTCCTTTCAAATGATATCATTTGCTTTGCATTGCATTTTCTTTGAGAATATGGAGTGATGATGATAAGCATAATGATATGCTTATCATGCAAAATTTTCCTCGCTGGTGTAGTGGTGGTGAATATAATAGTCTCCATAAAGGCTTAGTAACTGTACGAGTAGTGTTGACGTGTATGTGTGTGTGAATTGTCTTCAAAGAATAAGGTCATAAGTACGACTAGTGTTGACGCGCTATAGTTGCGTAAGATTGCTACTGCACTTATGAGCGCTACTGTACCTACGATTCCGGATCGGATAAAGTCCTGTTGGGTCATCATCGTCCTCCTAGTAATTACTCAGGTGCATCGATAGTTTGCACGATAATTTGCGCTTTCTCAACGGTGCGACGCTTTCCCCTCCCCCATTTCCGGGGCTTGATAGGGCTATCCTGCTTCCCATCGCCGAGGAGGTCACCTTAAAACAATAGATGGCCAAGGTCAGCCCGGGGTGTGACGTAAATATCATAATGGTAATTGAGACACGAGACAGCGTGTGGTTTTAGTTGAGCCAAATTCGATATAACCATCCCCGATGGCCGACGGGGGTGGTATCGAAGAGGATTTCCACACGAAATAGAAAACTTTGATAAGCTTTACAGTATGTAAAGTCAACAAAAGAGATACGATTGCACTTTTTCATCGAAAGTTGTACGTAAAGGTGCAACCGTATCTACTTTGTTAACTGTACAGTGGAAACACACTCTCATAAGGGGTAAATTCATAACGTTACAAGTTACTCATAAGCCCCGGCCGCCATTATATCCCACAATACACCACAGACTATAAAATATTCTAAATATTTTATAGCAATTTGTCAACGTCTTTAAAAAATAATTTCGTGACGTGATTCAGGAGTTTTATTCATAATTGTTTATAGTGACGTCTTTGTTGCTATTCTGTGGAACAAAGTATTGCTTACATAAAAAAGGAACCTTTTTAAAAGGTTTTTTGACTTGGTAACACAGCCCGAGAGATTAAAAAATGTTTTTTTTTTATCCGTGTTGAGGCTTCTTACGTCATCATATTTTTTTTTAATGTGTTAAAGATAACAGCCTCGTGGTTCCCGGCAGAGTAGAATTTGGGCCACCCCATCTCTTCCCATGCGGTGACGTACAAGACAACTCAGGGATAGGGCTGTTTAAGATCAGACAGATATATACAGCCCAGACTCAGCCTCAGATGCTTGGCTCCAGTCATTAATAGTGTCCGGGACACGGCAATTGGCTCACCCCCTATAATACAATGATTGGTAAAATGTGGGTGTTAAGTCATCTACCTAACCCTCCAGAGATAAAGGGTGACTGCCCCGTGGCACTACCCAATTGCACTTAGGTACTACTGGTAGTGTCAAGGGTAAAATTCTATCCCCATGGCACTACCGGTAGTGTCAAGTGTATTTGGCACTACTGGTAGTGTCAAGGGTAAATTTTTTGTACCCTTGACACTACCAGTAGTGCCATTGGATAGTGCCATGGGGCAGTCACCAGATAAAGGCGTGAGTTTATGTATGTATGTGTCAGACATATCCACCCCCAGTGGCTTGTGGGGGTGGATTTAAGCTGATAGGGCACTCTACATTCATACTTCAAACCTTCTCAAATATATTTTTTTAACATTATTCAATCGTAAATTTCAACATTATTTTCACAACACATAAATCGGTATTAAAAACCTCTCGATCGTTTTAAAACGGAGGTGAATACAAAAGGCGAATATAATATCGACACCTCTGGGTTCAATTGGCGTATAAACCATTTTGGCCAAAATGAGTTATATACACCGTTTAATTCAGTTTTTTTTTCTCTATCAATCTGTATATTTAAAATGTTCAAATTCGCAAAAAAAATGCTTTTACGACCCAAAAAATTTAGATCATCCTACCACAAAAAAGATAAAATATTAATGTAACAGCCAAATTTTTCTTTTTTAAATTTTTAGTAAGACGTTATGACCAAGATTTTTACCAACCCGGGGCGTAAGGTCTGCGTTGATTGTAAATGGATTTTACGCCATGACGAGTAAATATATTTCTTAAACGTAATTTAAAATTGACGTCGTAAATCCAAACATTTAAATAACATGGACGTATAAACCATATCCATTGCAAAAAATGGTATTCAATTTTAGACTTTATTGCTATACAATTAAAGTCCAAAATTAAATGACAATATTTTTACTACACGTTTGCGTTCACTCTACAAAAAGCCATTTAATTTTAAATTTTACAGACATTGCTTTAAAGTCTAAAATTAAATGTTAAAAATTCAAAAACCAATTACAGTGTCCGTGTTATGACGGTGGTTTTACTTTAGCTAAAACCACTGCACGAACGGTCATGTGGGTGACAGGTGTGAGGAGTTTGGACATGTGCACGGCGGTTTTGGATACGGTAGCCGTAACCCAGAGGATGAGTACATCCTTAGAAAGTGTACGGTCACCGAACTTTCCGTCGTGAACAGATTCTTCAAAAAGAAAGTTCGATTTCCTACTCACTAGGAGGCACAACATCAGCAGGGTGGCCAACTGCAAGGTAATACCCGGAGAGAGTCGCACTAGCCAACACCGTCTCCTTGTCATGGACCTCCGCGTGAAACCCAAAGACAAACGCGCCAAGCGTGGTCAACGCAGAATCAGGTGGTCATTCAAAGTCATCGGTGACAAGAGTGCTGATGTTATAGACGAAGCAGTGCAGGTTTACTGGGACAGGATTCAGGCAGCTGTCCTTGAGGCGGGGAGGGCGGTTCTCGGTACGTCTAAGGGTGGATGCAAGTATGACAGGGACACTTGGTGGTGGAACGACACAGTCCAGAGAGAGATCAGGGTGAAGAAAACCCTCCTTAAAAAGTGGCAAGCGTCCAAATCTGCCGAAGACCGCGACGCGTACAAAGATGCAAAACGCGCCACCAGGTGAGTGGTAGCCAGGGCCAAACAAGACCACTTCTTCTTCTTCTATCGTATCGACGGCGATAAGGATAGTCCAGAGATGTATGGTCTACTCTGGCAAGCATCCCTGTGAGTTTCCTGCACACACAGGATATCACAGCGGGTGTTCTGGCAGGGACTAGAAAGTATCTGCCTTGTCCCGAGAGAAACTGTTAATGGAGATGATGCGCAGAGCGCAGAGCGCTGACTTCGAGTGTGGACTAACAGAGTGGTGTTATTGGTTTTTAGCCATCGAGACCACTTGCAACCGCTATATAACAACTTGGAATCGTCTGAGGGGCAAAAGCTTATCTATAAGTTGGCGCGTTCCAAGGCCAAAACGGCGAAGGCTCTGTCCAAGTGCCGCTGAATTAAAGGCAAAGACCCTGAGGACAATCTGTTGTACGAGGAAGTCGCGGTGAAGGAGAGATGACTGTTTGTTGAGTTACTAAAGATTTAAATAATTGCCTTTTTAAGTTTGATAATCTGAACATGACTGATAATCATCATCATCATCTGCATATAGACGTATTCGCCTGATTGCATCCGTGGCCAAGATGACCTCGAAGCTCAAGGTCCGCCTTCCGGCTCTTCCTTCTCCACTTCGCACGACTATGACATAACATTATCATGACTGATAATGTTATGTCATAATTATAAAAGACATAATTATCTGTTTTATTTAATAAAACTAAGTTAATTTTGTTTCTGGTAGTTTAAATTCGTGTATATCCCTACTATCCCTACTAATATTATAAATGCGAAAGTAACTCTGTCTGTCTGTCTGTCTGTCTGTCTGTCTGTCTGTCTCACTTTTACGACTAAACCGCTGAACCGATTTTGATGAAATTTGGTATAGAGGTAGGTTAGACCTTGAGAAAGGACATAGGCTATGTTTGGTCCCGATAACCGACATCCACGCGGGCGGAGCCGTGGGCAAAAGCTAGTCGACCATAATTCTGTAGTAAGAGTAATACTAATGTAATTCTGACACATTCTAACAGTATCGAGATTGTTTTTTTAATTATAATTCTATTGATGTGCAAATTAATAGTTTTTACAGCCAAAAAATCTACAGCTACATGCTTTTACATCAGTAAATTTGAACATAATTTTACCAAATATGGATATAAGCTGTAAGCTGTCAATTGTTATCCAATTTTCATGGGGTGTATAAACCATAAATTTATATTTTCTAAGACGTATATCCATGCTAACTTCCAAACCAAAGGGGATAGATATGATTGAATGATTTAGCCTTTTTCATCCCCAAATTCTAAGAATCTTTCCCCTTGGAACTTTTTATATAGCTTCTAAAATAAAAAAGTTATGATTTTTTTTCTAAAAATAAAATCGTTTTTTTGCTCTCCTGAAAAGTCGTGTTTTGGTTTATACGCCAATTGAACCCAGAGGTGTCGATATATTATACAAGTTGTATATATATTATATCTGCATTGTATATATATCGCGTGTACATACATTAACATTATATTGTCGTCGCGTTGTACTAAGCTCGGCGCACCGCTGTGCGATATGCGAGTGATGGTGGCCAGGGCTGTCAGCGATGAAAATGTAAAATATTGAACATAAAAATATACGTTTTATATAAAGATTTATAGTCAGGGTTATTGGTAACTCAACGTATTTCTGTAGGGGACCTAAAATGCTACAATTTGGAGCCCACATTATGTATGGCCGAAAATTAATAGCTTTCGAAATAATTAACTTTTAGTGTTTTTTTCGTATTAACCCAGATTTCAACCTTCAAGTGCAAATTTAAAAACAAAATATTTGCCGAGTCAGAAATTATTTTTATTAATTTTCAAAGGTGATACTTCAGAGAAACCAAAATACTAAAAAAATAATAAAAACAAGATACACAATAATATATCTCTTCGCCGCGTTAAGCTTATGGCTTATTCTTTGGGTGTATGCTTATAAGGCCTCGGTCTACTTCTACTAGGGTGACAGGCGGCTCCACTCCACCGATCAACTCCAGGCCCGCGCTCATAGAGGATGGGGGTTGTTTAGCGACCACCAATGACAGAGTCACCTCCACTCGTCTCTGGCTCTGCGGGTCGAGAGAGTAACACTTAAGGTCCAACCCCACCAAACGGACGGCATCGGAACGGATTTTACAATCTTTAGACAAATTAAATCTTATATCACAGCATTTAAAGTTTATATTACCAAGTCACGCATGACAGCTTGACGTGCGTCATGCCACCGCACGTCGCTGTCAAGCTGTTGTGCGTGACTTGGTAATATAAACTTCAAACACTGTGATAATAAGATTTAATTTTGTTTAAAGATTGTAAAATCCGGGCCGATGCCGTCCGTTTGGTGGGGTTGGACCTTTACTGGTTGGGAAAAAAACTCCCTAAAAATACACAAAGCAAAAATAGTTTTATTTTTTATCAGTGTGTGGCAACCCTATAAGATTTGTGGTGGCTACTCGTGTAGGGCGTATGTTGCACTCTTTTATTATTTTTGAGCGAATATCATATTTTTTGATACTCCTTTTACCATACTTATCTGTTTCGGACGCCTTTTTGCGATATATTATGGGATTTTATTTTTTATTTCACTGTTCACTAGTCTTGAGCGCAATGTAAGTGATTTTTTAAACAGCTTTTTTTACCAAGGTTAAGTATAGGAATATCTACTCGTTGTATATTCAGCGACTAGCGGTTGCCCGCGGCTCCGCCCGCGTGGAATTCGGATTCCGGTCCAACTTTAATGTATGGAAATCTGCCCGATTTATTGACATTTATGCTCACTGCTCCGCTCCCTTTAGTAGTAGCGTTATATAGCCTATGTTACTCCCAGATAGTGTAGCTTTCTATAGGTGAAAGAATTATTGAAATCGGTACTGTAGTTCCGGAGCCTATTCATTACAAACATACAAAAATAGGTACAAATCTTTCCTCTTTATAATATTAGTGTAGATACATTAATTAGATACTTCCACGTGGGTGAAGCCATAGGTTTTAAATAAATAATTATGTTATTTATCCGATATAATTATCGGAGGTTACATTCTGTACTGAATTTTATTGAAATCGGATCAGAGGTTTAGACGTGAAAGCGTTACAAACAGACAAATTATGCTACCTTCACGTTTACAGCCTTAGTATGGATAAAATAAATGTTATTTGAATTGATGTCTTATGGCGATGAAGTACGAATTGGTAATTTAACTTACCTAATTTCAACTTTTCTAATTCATTTTTGAAATTTTATGTTCCGGGATACAAATTATGTTTAGGGAATTAAAGTTGGGAGATCAGTCTGCAGTCGCTCCCAGAAAAGTCAACATACCAATCAAGAAATGAATTTCCTAGAAAACATTTTATGAGTAGGTATGACCAAACATGCCCTCTGCCTACCCCTTTGGGGTTTACAGGCGTGAATATAATATGTATAAAGATACATCATTTTCATACATGACTTTGTATGGTATGTATGACCTTGTAACTTACTAACATTGAAAATCATTTTAATTTATTCTACATACATACAAATTCACAAGTCATTGCCCTCTGGGGTTTTTTCAAGAGGAAATGTATCTAGTTGTAAAAAAAAAAATCCTTACCCGATTGGGAAGAACACACACAGTACGCACTGTGTAGTCATTTTTGATATCAAGTGCCATCTGATCTCCGGTGCCCACACCGGATGAGGGCCAGATCGAGAGATATGGCCCTGGGTCGGCCGGGGTGCGAGGGATATGGCTACGACAATCTCACCTCCGGCAACTGACGGCCCACAGACGGCGTGCGTTTTAGTCGGTTTGAGTCCGACATAACTTCCTCCTCCGGTTCCGGCGTGGGAGGTATCCGTGGGGATTTTTCGCACGATAAAAAAAAAAAAAGTGCCATCTGATCTCCTAAACTGAACCGGAAGGCCGCAAAAATTCCCACAGATACCACTCCTGTCAAACACCGAGGGTGGTTATCTTCACCCTAGCGTTATTTCCCAGTTGCATCCGAGGCTTTCAGCTCGGAGTCAGGGGTCCGCTTTACCAGTCTAAACTACGGATTTGGCTAGACCTCGATATTTTCCGTGAAGCGATTGCCGAGGGTGGTTATATCGAACTCGAACGACTAAAACCGCAAACTGTCTCGAGACTTAAATAACGGGGTGTAAAGTTCTCCAATAAGGAATTTCCCTTGTTCCCCAGCAGACCCTGGGTCATATACTGTTTTGAGATGGACCCATCTGACCCCAGAAAAGGGGGAGAGGGGAGGCATGCCATTGTGCAAGCCTACATCTGCTGGAGGAGTGCTGGTAGCGGTGCCAGCCAATCTCCACTCCCCCAATTTTAAGGTGATTGAGTAGGTAACAAACCAATAAACGAACTGACTTTCGTATATCTAGTTTTAGTTAGGATTTATCATCAAAAGCTATTATCCGTAAATTATTGGTTTAACCAATTTCATTCATAATATGAAATGATAATATTTATTTATAAGTTCTTTGACTTTACGTGTTAAGGCGGCTTTACATGGTTGGTCGTTCCGCAGATTTATCACGTAGGGAAATCGACCACGGACTGTCACACAAGCCTACAATTTTCAAGAATGTATAGCTTGGGATATATTTTGAACCTAAAATGTGCTCAAAATGTGCTCTGTACGCTGCTACTGCGGTGGAAGAGCTCAAATTCACTAAGCGTAGATTATTACAAAACAATCCGAGCGCGCCAGGGCTTCGTCTGTCTCGCGATTTAGGTCCTAGATACGTGTCCCAAGGTATACATTGATCGTGATCGTTTTTAACTTTGAGGTTTATTTTCGAAAAAAAAATTATTACGAAAACTTTCCCTCTTTTCTTAAAAAATGTAATCATTTTTGGCATTTGTGAGTTTGAGGATCGAGACTAAAGTTTAAACAATTCTTTTTATAGGAGGCTTTATAAACTCTCGCAGTGTTATAAGGCGTTTTTTTATATGGGACACGTCAATTTGACTTTACCTCGCCTGATGGTAAGCTAAAGGCAAAGTCTCGGAACAGAGGGTCACCATTATAGACACGTACCATGTTACAATGGTGGCACTCAGCTTGACGGCCTCATCAGTTGCTATTTCACACCCCGCTTAACGGACCCAGGACTGTAGGGAGAGGGAGGCGTTTACACTGCACATATGCATCGGTGCGGCCTTCACGCTCCGTGGAGAGCCGCCTTTATGCATTTTATCTGCCTCATTTTTTAAGAATACACATAAAAGTCTGCCTCACTCGATGATACGACATATCAATAAAATACCTACTTATAAGAAATAATGAGCAGCGGAATATGTTCATAAAATTGGTAATCTTTAATAATGAAACACGTTAAGTCAAAAAACGTGAAGGTTTCGCGCGAAATTATTGTCTGTTATTGCGCCTTAAATGTTCTTTTTTAAATTGAACGCCGTTTTTGTGGGCGAGATTTTTGATTATAAGTTTCGAATTTGATTGCACTTTTTTATCGTGCTAAAAATCCCCACGGATAGCCCTCCGCCGGAGCCGGTGGAGGAGGTTATATCGGACTTGAACCGACTAAAACGCACGCCATCTGTGGACCGTTGATTGCCGGAGGTGAGGAATCGTACACACAATATCCCTCGCACCCCGGCTGGAATTTGATTGCACTTGCAGGCTGGCTTAGTTTAAGAAAACAAAACAACATGTACATACAGTACATACTACATTTTTATATGTATACTAATCTTCTTCATCCTAGCGTTAATCCCAGCCGCATTCGAAGTTTTCACATCGGCGTCTGGGGTCCGCTTTACCAGTCTACTGTGGATTTGGCTAAACTTTGATATTTTTCGTGAAACCGTGGCTTATGGACGAGTAGGTACCAGGGGAGTCACACTCGTACTGCCAACCCTTAAAGAATAGAGAGTTTATGTGCCGTCAGCGCAGAAGACAAGCAGGACACGCACGAAACCTCTCCAGTGAGCTCTGGCTACTCTACTCAGAATTACCTCCGTCCCCCATGAGCGCTGGCCTGGGGGTGACGGGTGGAGCCGCCTGTCACCCTAGCAGAAGCAGGGCGCGGCGGCAGCACGCATTGCGTGCCTCCCCACACCCGGGGGTGAGTTGCGGACTCCGTGGTCCCCACACAGGAAGAGGGCCAGATCGAGAGATATGGCCCTGGGTCGGCCGGGGTGCGAGGGATATGGCTACGACAATCTCACCTCCGGCAACTGACGGCCCACAGATGACGTGCGTTTTAGTCGATTCGAGTCCGACATAACCTCCTCCTCCGGTTCCGGCGGGGGAGGTATCCGTGGGGACTTTTCGCACGATAAAAAAAAAGCTACTCTACTCACCGCCGGGAACACAACAAGAGGTTATTATACCCGTGGAATTCTGTAGGGCGGAGGTACTTCCCCAGTCGGACTGCTTTTTGCTTACCTTACAGCTTGAACCCCGTGATCTGTTCAACAATTGAATTGTAAAGTCTTTTCTACTAGCTCGCAAATAAACACATTTGATCCGTCATGAAAAAGCGGTTAAAAAAATCATTACACTTTGAGGTTAACGAGAAAGGCAGTAAAATCTAACCTATGTAACTGAGAAAGTTAAAAAAATAATTGAAAATACCTTTGGAGAGACACTGAGTGAACTATTTTGTGCTAGCTGTTGTTCGCGGCTCCGTCCGCGTGGATGTCGTTTATCGCAGCCAAACATAGCCTATGTCCTTTTCCAAGTTCTAGTCCATCTCTATACCGAGTTTCTTCAAAATCGGTTCAGTAGTTTAGGCGTGAAAGCGTTTATAAACTTAGAATATTGTCAGTAATGACATTCAATCAATCAATTAGCCTATTGCAGTCCACTGCTGGACAATGCTCTCCAAATTTGCGCCATTACTCCCGATCCTCCACCTTCCACATATAGTCTGTCCTAGCCACCTTTTTCAGGTCGTCAGTCCACCTGGTTAGGGAGCGTCCGTTTGCCGTCTCGCGCTCTCCATTCTAGGACTCGTTTGCACCAACGGCCATCATTCTTTCGACAAATATGGCCAGCCCACTGCCTTCTGACTAAAGAAAATATGACAAGTGATAATTATGACCACAAATCGTAGAAAAAGAGAGATTAGGACTAAACATTTTATGCGAGTAAATAAGAACCCCTGCTGTCCGAATTTCAGGTCTCCAACTAACCGTAACGACTGCTATAAGATGTTCGAACGACATTCCGACGGCTTAACGTGCCCTCTGAGGTACGTAGCTCTTAAATACTATAACCATGTTAGTAATTTACAAAACAATACTAGGAATAAAGACAAATGGATCATGCTGCCACTTAATAACCTTTAGCGCGCATACCTCGCCTTAACTTAACTGATAAAAATGGATACAAATAATCGTAATTAAGGTACGATATGCAAAGTTAAGTTGCGACTATATATTTTATGCATGCACCGTATAAATAATTATGCGTAAGCACACCAGTAGCCATTGTACAGTTAGGCACAAAAGTGTTATTTCAGTAAATGCCACTAACCTTTAACTTTATAACTTTATTGGCAAATAAAAAAACAATTTATACATGTATCTGTCGCAGCCAACTAGCTTAGGCTGTTAACTAAACGTACATCATTTTTAAACTTTAACGGCATTACTTTAAAGACGAAAATCAAAATGGAATTTTCGCGCAATCTCTTTGGTGCGACAGTGGTTAGTCTTTAGCAGAATCTAGGGTCTGTTTCAGAGAGTAGCATTATGAAGATCCGTGGGCAACAGCTAGTATTTATAAATGAGGTCCAAAACGTCGTACAGGGGCTGTCCGTTAATCATTCATCATTTTAGACAACCCCCCCTCCCCTAGGCAAGATCGCGTGTATTTTTGTATTTACTTTTTAATGCTAGAAAACTGAGAATCGTGACAAAAATCGCGAGTTATAAGAAAAAGTAAATACACGTGATATCTCAATATACCCCTCCCTCCCCCCTGGTGATATTTCGTGATTTTTTCCGAACCCCTCCCCACCTGTAGTGCCTCACGGGACAGCCCCACAGGTACGTAGCCTCGTGCAATATAAATAGGTAAACTTTATTAAAGAACGTAGCACTTCTGTCGTCGCGTGTACATAGCTAGACGTCTCATCCCTTATATAGTGCTACGCCGCAGCGCTGTCCTTACCGTTATTTTATTACCTATAACTTATTTGCATACGTGAGAATTTTTTTTTGTGACTGTAGGCACTTATACCAAATATTTTGTATAATCAATTACGAGATATTTTATTTATTTACTGATCTTTACTATATAATATTATAAAATATGAAAGTAACTTTGTTTGTCTGTATGTATGTTACGCTATCTTGATGAAAATTCGGGGCATTATATCGCAAGAAAGGGGTTAAAGGGGTTCAAATAAATGATTAAATTTTGTAATTTTTAAGATAACTGAGGTAAATTATGCTTCTTTTAGATCTAGATATTTTCATTAGGTTATGGAGGTCAGATGGCAGTCACTGAAAATATCGAGGTCTAGCCAAATCTGCAGTTAAGTCTGGCAAAGCGGACCCTAGACTCCGAGGTGAAAGCTTCGGATGCGACTGGGAATTAATGCTAGGATGAAGAAGTTAAATTTTAAGCTTCTTTTAGGTCTAGATATTGTTGTGTAGAATATCATAACATATTATGTTAATTAACTAGCTGACCATGCGAACTTCGTACCGCCTAACAGTCGATTCTTTAATTCTCTAGTTTTTTTAGACCTTTTCAGGGATTTTTTAAAATTTATCTTTCCGTAAGAACCATCCTCGTACTTCAAGGAATATTCTAAAAAAAGAATTAGCGAAATCAATTCAGCTGTTCTCGAGATTTGCGCTTAGCAACACATTCAGCGATTTTTTTTATATTTTGAATATTATAATTGTCGTATTAGACGGTTTTACTAAAATCTCTTCCACGATATCATATAATAGTTTCGTATAATAAATACCTTGCATAATATAGTTGGAAGTGTTATTAGCGGCTGAACAGCCTAATTTACATAGGTCAGGCAGGACTGAGGGGCTTAAATTATGAGACAAAGATTATACTACTACTGTAGAGTGAGCAGATTGACAAAGTATTCTGCCTACGCTCTATAGTTTGAGTTATACAGTAAAATACTGTATCTTGATAACAGCTTATTGCATAAAATTGTAAAAGTAGTTATATAAAATGAAATGCTAAATAGCTTTTAATTAAAATAAACAAATAATAATGATATGACGCCATTTGTAAATTATCCACATCCCAAAATATGTACAGCCCACAGTGACAAACTCTTACACCCGTATTCACAAACAATACTTCGCTATGCGTACCATCAAAACTGTGCAAAGAACGACAAATTATCAGTGCGTTCGTTTTGGCAAGCCTTTTTTATTCATTGACAACACTTAAGTAATACTTCGATGACGGAACGCACTGCGTTTGATACTGCTCCGTGATGTTTGTGAATTAATTTTACCAGCCCTATGCGCTCGAGCACACTATGAGACCTCACAGTATCGTTTGTGAATACGGGTGTAAGGCACATAACTATTACTTACCAACATTTGAAGACGTGAGTGGAAGAAGGAGGTAACTAACAATTTCTAAATATTGAGATAATCGGCTTCAAAGTTTGAACATTTCATTTGCAAATATTATGTTTTCTGGTTATTTATGTCAAAATATTAAAGTGTCAAATTATTGTAATTGTCCATATTTATTATTAGGGAAGCATAAAAATAAAAATGAGTGGATGGAAATTAATTAATTTGACAAAATGTGCATATACATTCTTCATCCACTGACAATGTAATATGATATTATGCATACTATGCGTGGAAGAAGGGAGTATATAACATTATATATATAAAAAACTAGCTATTGCCCGTGGCACCGCCCACGTAGATGTCGGTTATCGCGACTAATCATAGCCTATGATATTTTTTTATACAATTGAGGTCGCAGACAAGCACACGGTCCTCCTGGTGGTAAGTGGTTACCGCCTATGGCCTATGGGCGAGTGCAACACCAGTCACGCTCGTGCAGCCGACCCTGTAAGAACAGAGAGATTGTGTGCCGTCAGCGCAAGAGATAAGTAGGTCTTTAGTTATCCTACTGATAACACAAAACCTCTCCAGTGAGCTCTGGCTACCCTACTCACCGTCGGAAACAACACGATTTTAAGCCACGGTCTTCTGTAGGGCGGAGGTTCTTCTTCAGTCGGACTGCTTGATTGGGACGGATATACCGTCGTGTCCTATTCTTTTTTTTATACTACTTAAGTCGCAGACAAGCACACGGCCCTCCTGATGGAAAGAGGTTACCGTGGCCTATGGGCGAGTACAACATCAGGGTAGTCACACTCGTGCTGCCGACCCTGTAAGATGAGAGATTCTGTGCCGTCAGCGCAAAAGATAAGTAGGACAAAGCCTTTGATTTTTCACTGACAGCACAAAACCTCTCCAGTGAGCTCTGGCTACCCTACTCACCGTCGGAAATAACACGAGGTTATTAAGCCGCAGTCTTTTGTAGAGCGGAGGTACTTCGCCAGTCGGACTGCTTGATGGGGACGGATGTACCGTCGTGTCCTATTTTTTTTATACTACTTAAGTCGCAGACAAGCACACGGCCCTCCTGATGGAAAGAGGTTACCGTGGCCTATGGGCGAGTGCAACATCAGGGGAGTCGCACTCGTGCTGCCGACCCTGTAAGAACAGAGAGATTCTGTGCCGTCAGCACAAAAGATAACCTCCTATATTGGTAGCTATGTCCTTTCCTAAGGTCTAATCTATCTCTGTACCAGATATCATCAAAATTGGTTAGGTGGTTTAGGGGTGAAAGCGTAACAGACAGTTACTTTTTATTTTTTCATACTACTTAGGTCGTAGACAAGCACACGGCCCTTCTGGCCCTAACTTTGGCATTTAATACAATATTAGTATGGATTAGAATGGATATACCTTGGATATACATACATGTTGCAACTTTTTGTCATCGGCAATAATGTTATCAATATTGATATTCTGGTTTTAGGTTCAACCTTAATGTCTGCTGCTCAAACTTTTAACATATAGATATATCATCATCATCTCAGTGTTGAAGCCGTCACAGTTTTTTTTACTTTAAAACAGTCAAGACAGTCATTCGTCATCATCTTTACAATAGTCGGTCGCATCCGAGACTTTCACCTCGGAGTCCGTAATCCGCTTTCCGGCTTTTACTTTTCCACCGTGCACGGTCTTGGACAGAGTTAGAGAGGAGTCGGTTTAAAGTGGGAGTGAAGAAAGAGAGACTGTTTGGAGTTGAAGTGGGAGTAGAGTTGGAGGGAGACGGAGTGGAATAGAAGGGAGTCGGTTTGGAGTCGAAGTTGAGTTGCTTGGCAACCAGAGTGGAGTCGGTTTAAATCGGAGTGAAGTCTTTCCAAAGTTATAGTAAAGAAGTCGGTTTGAGTCGGATTGAAGTCGGTAAGGGATCGAAGTGAAGTTGCTATGGAATTGAAGCAGAGTCTGAGTGGAGTCGTCCTGCCGACTCCACTCTGACTCTGCTCTCTGTCGGTTTAGAGTTGGAGTAAAGTCGGTTTGGAGTTGGAGTCGGAGGGAATCGAAGTGAAGTTGGTTTGAAGTTAGAGTGTAGTCGGTGCAGATTCAGAGTGAAGTCGGAGTATCAGAGTGAAGTTGAAGTGAAGTTCGTTTGGAGTTGGATGGAGTCGGTTTGGAGTTGAAATAAAGAAGTCGGTTTGGAGTCGGAGTGAAGTCGGTATGGAGCCGTAGGTTAGAGTGGATGCAGTTTCGAATCGGAATAGAGGTGTTTGGAGTCGGATTGAAGTCGGCATGGGTTCGAAGTGAGGTTGCTATGGAGTTGGAATGGAGTCAAAGTGGAGTGGAAGTGGAGTCGGCAGGAGTCGGTTTAAAATTAGAATGAATTCGGAGTTGTAGTGAAGTTGGAGTCGGAGGGAGTCGAAATGAAGTCGGTTTGAAGTTGGCGGAAATCAGAGTGAAGTCAGTTCTGAGTCGGAGTGAAATCTAAGTAGGGTCTTTTAGCGTCCATAGGCCGCGGTAACCACTTCCCATCAGGCGGGCCGTGTGCTTGTCTGCCATATATGTGGTATAAAAACAAGATCAGCTAATGAATTTCGACATCATTCTGTATACAGTGCGCCTTTTTGTACTGTTATGTATGACGGCAACAAAAAGTTGCTCTTTGTTGCTGGTTATGTAGTGGTTTTCAAAAATGTTACAATTTTTTTTTGTTACATACAGCCACCCTAGTAATATACATAGAAGAGCAGGAATGAAAGAGCATGATCATGAATGAAATAAAGCATCGTGGCAGTGCATTTTCTTACACATAACCCCTTCTTCCATTGAAGAAATACGTTTAATGGACCGATTTTCAATGGAAGAAGGCGTTAAGGCACATACCTCCTTCTTCCATGTAACTTTTACTTTTTTTGTTGCAGTTATGCCCTTCATCTTCTGGTATTTTGGAAACTAAGCTTAAATTTCGGAATTTTTTGGTCTAATATAGTTTATATACACCTATAACCGTCATATAACGCAAAAAATCAAAAATTTCAAAAATGTTAGTTACCCCCTTCATCCACTCACGTCTTTATTTATTACTATCATGTGTCTTTTAAATGAAATTTTGAAGCATTTATTAGGCTAATTTTTCAAATCGATTAAGAAAGGATAATCGATCTCATCTATCACGATCGTCTACCTCTACAGGCACATCTAAATCGATATGATGTGTCTTGTCTGCAAAACTATCTTTGACAATATTACAGAACAGCATAGCGCCGGGAAATGACAAATTTATTCCTATCTACAACTATTGTTGTATTCAAACTGCCAATTTGCCCTCAAATGCCAGACTTAGAGAGACACCGAATGATATTCGCGCGAATAATACTATAATACTGAATATAAATATGTTTTTCAACACAATAGACGGATTAGTGAATAATATGTTAATATGTTTCTTTAATCCTAACAAATCTATTTCTCGGGACATTATAATCTTGGACATAAAATGGTAATTACAGCAAAGGTATCTTCATTTCTTCCCCTTCCAACTCTTCAGAGCACGCCACTGCCACTGCAGGACAATCTCAATATCTTAGGTATGGATGTCCGCTACAAACTGAACAACAAAAACTACATTGAGAGCATCATCAAAACAGCCTCGCGTAAACTCGGAGTCCTGAACAGAGTGAGACGTTTTTTCACGCCGGAGCAGCGGTGCCTTCTCTACAAGACACAAATTCGCTCTTGCGTGGAATACTGCTCTCATCTCTGGGATGGCTCCGTAAAGTACTTACTAGATGCTCTCAACAGGTTGCAGCGACGTGCAGTCCGCATTATTGGGAATTCTGAGATCACCAAAACCCTCGAGCCTTTGCAGTTGCGTAGAGATGTGGCATCTTTGGTGGTATTTTACCGTCTCTACTATGGCGAATGTTCTGATGAGCTCTTCCAATTAATCCCACCCTCTCCTTTCCTATACAGGACAACACGTGCAGGGCTTAGATGCCACCCCCATACGGTGCAGAATATTCCATTAAGAACCAAGCGGTTCGGCGACTCCTTCTTCTGCCGCACCATTAAATCTTGGTATTCCTTACCAGTTCACGTGTTTCCCTCTTCCTACAGTCCCGGGTCCTTTAAGCGGGGCGTGAAAAAGCATCTGATGAGGCCGTCAAGCTGAGTGCCACCATTGTAACATGATACGTGTCTGTAATGGTGACCCTCTTTTCAGAGACTTTGCCTTCAGCTTACCATCAGGCGAGGCGAAGTCAAATTGACGTGTCCTATATAAAAGAAAAAAAAATGTGCTCTATACGCGCAGTACACGTTTCTTGGGTGTCTTTTGAGGATAGCACGGGGTGCTACTGCGGTGGACGAGCTCAAATTCACCAAGCATTTAGATTACTAAGGTTGATATACAGCAGACGAGCGAATGCTCAATATATACCCTCTACGTCAAATTCTATTAGTGTAAACAGTAACAGAACATTCGTTCGTGGTTTTTTCTAAGCAAACGATGAAAACAAGGTTTCGATCACACTAAAATATTAAGAAAGAATGCTCTTGTTTTAGCTCTAGCAATACTATTATCTGTTCTGTGCTCCGTTTAGTCTAAATCCACCTTTACAAAACAATTCGCGCGCGCCAGGGCCTCGTGTGACCTTAGCTTTTTTAAGCTATTGCATAGCTTCTATCGCGGGCCTTGAGCGTGGAGACCGAATCCAGAAATTCCGTAACGAAAAAACCTAAGCTGACACTCCGAACTCGCAGGAATCAAGCCGAGCTGTAGGCACATGCTGTAAGAACATTTCGAACGATCGAACGAACTCGACAGCTCAATCCGCGGCGATATTTCCATTCTGCTTGCTGTAAATTTTGTGTCGTCACGTTCTTGAGCATGAGGGTGATGTATGTTTACGTGTTCGACAACGTGACATCACCAAAACAGCATGCGATATTGAAATATCACTGCAGATTCAGCTTTCGAGTTCGTTCGAAATGTTCTTACAGCATGTGCCTACTGCTCCGAAATCGGCAGCTCGGCTCGATTCGTGCGAGCTCGGAGTGGGGGGATAATTGCATAAGTTGATAAAAAATGCTATGCAATAGCTTTACCGCGGCAGTCCCCGAGTGCCACACGTCTTTTTTTTTTGTATTGGCTTCTTGCTTAGCATTTAGCCACTATCAAGTAGTTTATAAATCTTATTTGGATGGGTGGATGGATGGATGGATGGATGGATGATGATGATGATGGTGAGTTGATGATGATGACGATGATGATGATGATGGCTGCCTCAGTAAAGTGGTGGAAACTTTACTAAAGGCTTCTACGGAGATTTGAAACCAACACGAGAAGTCACAATTATTCACTGTAATATTTCACTTTCCTACTCTTGTGCGCGTTTTCCA
Organism: Eilema depressum; assembly: GCA_914767945.1. Lineage (NCBI taxonomy): Eukaryota > Metazoa > Arthropoda > Insecta > Lepidoptera > Erebidae > Eilema > Eilema depressum. The sequence goes on from OU612040.1 coordinate 8,025,062, forward strand.
AGACGTTATGTCTAAAAATCCACTATATTTACACTTATAAACTCGAACTATTATTAACATAATTATTAACATAAAATAACACCGCGACCGTTTATTCTCGTTTCGGCGGCAAAACTCTCGACCTTAGCTTTATGATTTTTTTATAAAATTATTATCTTTCTTTCAAATACGATTTAACCATTTTTTATTGAAATATACACATCTAATATTATCGCCATTCAAAACATATCTAGAAAAATTCAACGCTTCAATAAATCAAAACATATTTCAATAAGTGTAAATATTTAACCAGCTAATCTGACGTTTAGAAATTTCAACTTTGACATTTTTGTAATACATTGGCTCCGACATTTTTGTAAATTGATTTCGTGACATTAGCAATATTAATCAAAGTTCGGCGAATTTGAATAACGAACACAATGATTTCTTTTTTTTAATTTTCAAATTTAAAAATGTTCGATGGTTCGTTTATCAATTTTATTTTTATACATACATCATATTATTATGTAATGTATACATAATTATGTGTAATTCCAGACAGTAATCTATCCCTGTGTCAAATTTCAACCAGATCCGTTCAGCCGTTAGAGCGTGATTGAATAGCAAACATCCATACAATCATCTTCACAAACTTTTACATAGGTATTTATAAATATTACGAGTAGTAAGTAGGACTATTATAATTGATTTATTCAAAGATTAGCTTTTAGTGACAGAATTAACTAATTATATTCTGATGTGATTTATTATTTCTCAATATTTCGTTATTTGTATAGAACAAAAATTGAGTATGAACAAAAATATTTGTTTATACACAATTTTGTTCTAAACAGTTCGAAATTCAAAGTTCAAAATTCATTCCACGCAATAGCGTGAATTGAATGGAATAATGAATTTTGAACTTCGAATGGGGCGCTGAAACTATATCTGTATGACCTACTCTTAACTTCTAAACCTGGACCTACAGCTAGTAGCTAGGATTGGGGCGGAATGGGTGGGTGAGCATAATATTGCCGTCAAGCCAGCACTATATCACACATTTTCACCCCATCATATTACATAAATAATAGTATAAATACGACAAATATCTTCAACCAATAATAATTCACTTAATTTTTTTTTATATTATCATTTCCGAACGACTCACCTTTCGAGTCTTTCAAAATATCATCGGAATTTGTTCTTTTATTTCTTTGTGCCGTAGTGTGAAGTTCTTTGTGCCAAGATGTATTGGTGCTTGTGTATATTATTATTTAGTCGTCGGCTTACCGCGTGGAACTCGTTTCGAGTCGGGTTTAGGCCGTGACCTCTGGAGATGTGAAGTGTAGATTGTCGATATCGATGATTTATTCATCGAGTTTGGATATATCATGGCACTAGTGGGACAAAAATATTCCCAGTAGTACCATTAATGGTACTAGTGGGACAAAGATTCCCAGTAGTACCATTAATGGTACTAATCAATGGTACAGTTCGGAAAGAGGGGTTGAGTCCTTGAGTGATGCCTTTGTTTAATGAATTGAAGGAAATTTTAATAAATTTATTTTTGGTGTGGTTTTTAAATGCAGTTTTTTTGGGGTTTTAGTTGCTTTTTAGCAATCATGATCACGTGGATTTAAACTATAAGTTTTATTAAAAAGTTTATATAACCCCTATAACTAATATTATAATTTATTTATTTATTTTTATTTATTTATTTATGTACACAAACAAATATAGAGAGATACATAGGTGGAAATAGTAGTACAGAGGCCCTGCTTATTTCTATAAGAAATTTCCTCCAGCAGACCTGCGAGAGGAGAGAGTGAGAAGTAGAGAACTTAGTGAAATGTGTGTAGGGAAGACGAAAGACAGATATATAAATATATAAAAGTATAAAGATATATGGTATATAATATAATAAACATAAAAAACTATAATATATAAATAAATAATCAAGCAGTCCAACTGGGAAATACCTCCGCCCTACATTCCATACCATAGCTATAACAACCTCGTGTGGTGTTCCCGGCGGTGAGTAGGGTAGCCAGAGATCACTGGAGAGGTTTTGGGCTGCCAGTGGGAAGACCAAAGGCTTGTCCTGCTTGTATTCTGCGCTGACGGCACAGAATCTCTCTGTTCTTACAGGGTCGACAGCACGAGTGTGACTCCCCTGGTGTTGCACTCGTCCATAGGCCACGGTAATCACTTTCTATTAGGCCTAAGTGGTATAAAAATAGCGTTGGTAGCTTAGTGATTGAGGAGTTGGCCTTACGATTGAAAGGTCCAAGGTTTGATACCTGGTCCACTCCTAACACACAAGCACAAAACAAGCAATTTAGGAATGTTTAGTAAATTCGGTTACTAATATTCGCGATAGAATTCGTTTCATTTACTTTTGTATTCATTAGAGTATACATTTGTTACGCGAAGGACTTTACTTAATACATTTTGTTTTGTGTAATTAAAGCGAAGGTGAACTTTTTTAAGTAAATTTATTAACACTACACAATAAATACGAGTAAGTCGAAATATAATCTGATTACATTTATATTTTTACATTAAAGTAATTTATTATATTAATTTCAGCCTTTGTTGGTTCCCGGTGGAGTAAAAAGGGGCACCCCATCTCTTCCTGTGGGTGTTATAGAAAACGACTAAGGGATAGGGCTGTTTTTCATCAAACAGTAAACATACAGCCCATGACAAAGATCCGCTTGATGGCAATAGGCTTACCCCCTATTACGTGAGAGCGAAAATCATAGTTTTTCCACATAAATGCCGTCTTTCTTTATTTATATTATACTAGATTGAAATTTTTTTTATTAATAATACATCAATTTCACTTTAATTACTTACCTATTTATATTATGTCACATAGAGATTCTTCCTAAGTCCAAGAAAGCGGGAATGTAGCATACCGATTAGAGCTTATCTTTTTTTTTTTTTTTTCTTATATTGTATTACATTGCATTGAAATACTTAGTACCACTTTTTATCGCGATATAGGTATTTGTTGTTATTTGCTTTTAGCCCGACGTTTCTGTCACCCCGCGACCATGGTTATTGAAAAGTGTACCTAACCTAGTGTTGTGCACGTCCATAGACAACAGTAACCACTTGCAATCAGGCGGGCAGTTTGCTTATCTGCGACCTAAGTAGTATTTAAAAAATATACTGGGGACATCAAGCAATTGTTGATTATTTTATTTCACATATTATTTTAATTTATCGATAGATTATTTCGCAATTATTTCGCATCACTAAAGCGCGCGTCACTTTCGTGTTTCATCTTTTACACCTTCCATGATGCACCTCGCGATATCCCCTCTCTTTCTCACTCGGGCCTTTCACTCGCACTCTCTTGCGTACCTCCACAGGCTTAGATTCAACGCAGTTTTACTTTTTTAACCTTTTGGAATATTTAGTTTTTATACGTTGAGGGTTCATTGAAGGGTTTTTTTTAAGTTGCAGTATTTAGGTTTACTATTAAAACTTACTTTTTTATTATAAACTACCTACTTAGGTCGCAGACAAGCCCACCTGATGGACGCCTATGCCATACCAGGAAATTCACACTCATGCTACCGACCCTTTAAGAACAGAAATATTCTGTGCCGTGAGCGCAGAAGATAAGTAGGACAAGCTTTTGGTGTTCCCACTGACAGCACAAAACCTCGCCAGTGAACTCTGGCTACCCTACTCAACGCCCGGAAATACATCACGAGGTTGTTTAGCCGCTGTATTCTGTAGGGCGAAGGTACTTCCCCAGTCGGAGTGCTCGATTGGGACGGAAATACTATCGTGTCCTAACAGCCCTATCCCTTAGTCGCCTTGTATGACACCGCATGGGAATAGATGGGGTGGCCCAAATTCTACTCTGCCGGGAACCACGGGGCTTCTTCATTTAGAAATGAGGTCCAAACTTTTAGGTCATACGGGTACTTATATGATCTAATTTTGACGCCGACTGTACATCATGATTATACAATAAATAGAACTTATTCTTTCAAAAATCGTTCTCTATAACCCTACAAATAAATCAGCTTAACCCAAAATCACCAACAAATTTAATAACCTGTGCATGCCACTTCCAAAAATTACAGTATATCACACTTACGGTCCGTTAAACCCGTATTTACCTACCGATGTCGGCGATCGCAGGGTCAAACTGTTAACCCGTCAACTCTTTATAGCTGCATCTGTCATATTTAATTCTCAGAAATATTTTACGGAAATTGTCGACAAGACGGTACAGTTACGGAGGCTTTTTTGTTGTTATTTGAAGTGTGAATCATCGTTGTGTTTATTTATTAGTGAGTATCTAATCTCTAGTTGTAGAGTAAACTTTGACGCAACTTTATAAATCGCTAGAGACAAAGAGGCAAGCGACAATTTTTTTAACCCGACTGTCAAGAAACGGTACGCACTGTGCGGTATGAAAGGAACTTCATCCCTCGCACACTCAAGCTGCTGAATGAACTCCCCGCGGTGGTTTTCCCAAGCGACTACAATATGGGGTTCTTCAAGAAGGACATCAGAAGGTTTGTTCAGGGTCGGCAACACGAGTGTGACGCCCCTGGTATTGCATACGTCCATAGGCCACGGTAACCACTTTCCATCGAGTGGGCCGTGTGCTTATCTGCCACCTAAGTAGTATAAAAAAAGGGTCTATGTTTTTTTTTTAATTTTATGACACGTACACGTGTTTCCCTCTTCCTACAGTCCCGGGTTCTTTAAGCGGGGTGTGTAAAAGTATCTGATGAGGCCGTCAAGCTAAATGCCGCCATTGTAACATAGTACGTGTCTATAATGGTGACCCTCTTTCCCGAAACTTTGTCTTACCTTTCCATCAAGCAAGGTAAAGTTAAATTGACGTTTCCTATATAAAAAATGAAAGTTTACACTCCTCCTGTCGTTGACTGTACATAAATACCTCCCAAACATTGACCTCTCTGAGTTAACATCCGTAAAAATGCAACTTTTCGGTACTGCAGTTACAGAATGTCTTTCTCATAATCCTTAGTAGTGGTTCGTCACGGTTTATCGGACTAAAGTGCTGACGTGATTCGCAACGGGCGGACTCATTTTTAGTCTTTTCTTTTTTTCTTTTAAAAGTACTTTGTTACAAAATGTAACGAAAGATAAATAATTTAGCTGACGTTTCAAAGAGAGGTATGGTATAATCTGATTTTGTGTTAAATTTGAAGTGGCCCGACGGCTTCCCGAGGCGGGCCACTTCAAATTTACTTCAATTGGCTACGTACCCGAACGACCTCAAGGTTTGGACCTTAGCGAAGGAGGTAGGACATAACGGTATTTCCGTCTCTGCTCTACAGAATACCGCGGTCATAATAACCTCGTGTTGTGTTCCCGGCGGTGACTAAGGTAGTCAGAGCTCACTGGAGAGGTTTTGTGCTGTCAGTGAGATAAAGGCTTGTCCTGCTTGTCTTCTGCACTGACGGCACAGAATCTCTCTGTTCTTACAGGGTCGGCAGCATGAGTGTGACTCCCCTGGTGTTGCACACGTCCATAAGCTACGGTAACCACTTTTCATCAGGTGGACCGTATCCAATCAATTCCACAATTTACTTATAGAACAACCTATAGGCGTTTCTACACATAGGTTGTTCTTTAAGTTAAAAGTTTACAACATCTGCTTTACATCCATCCATCCAAGAGCATTTACATCATCTACTGACCCTCTCCATGATAGACAGACAATTTAAGAACCAAAAATGAAAAGATCAAGGTTCTCCAAAAACCCAGAGACTCGATACCTGTAATCACAATAAAGTACCATCGATTTTAGTGACCTCAACACCGTGGGTCGAATACGGACGGAACCGGTTTGGTCCCTTTACTTATAAATTAACACCGTACAATACGCTGACATTAAGAATTCTGCAGTTATTATGTGGGGTGAATACGCCAGTTATCGGTCGAAGAGCCCGTGAATACCAGACTTGTATTACACTGTTTCTTACGGCTTCGCTTGTGGGTAAAACCAATCCAATTCCCGGAATAAAAATTTACCCATGTGTAATCTATTTATCATACATACATACGCTCACGCCTATTTCACTCTAGGGTAGGCAGAGACGATAGCCCGCCATTTGACTTTATCCTTACAAACTTCACAAGCATCTATCATCATTATCATGTTTAACTTTCTCATCAATATTGTTATGATTTTTTCGGCTTAGGCCTCGCTCGCCCCGTGGATCTTGCCCCCGACTGCTTTAATGTTGCAACTCGCCCCTTTGAACATTAGATACCCCAAATCGCCCCCGATTGTTAGTTAGTTAAAAGTACTGTCAGCAATAAAGAGTTTTACAACACACCTGCTCATAACATTGCTATTATTTCACCGCAATTAGGTACGTAATGACACCTAATATCAAACTGTGACTTTTTCATTGCTATTATTCACAAGTGAGTTATAGATTCTTTTTTAAATTTTATAGGTTAAGTTTCTATGTTTACAAAAATGTTTCGATACAAAAAATAACGTGTTTAATAGTACGAGTAAATTAATATGCCTATTGTATGGTCATTTGATGCATTTTCGTATTTAAATAAATAATTTCAACTTGTAATACTTGTATAATAAACAAAATTTGCACTCAAATTTAACTTTTTTTTTTCTCTAAGTACAGAAAAAAAACCAGAGTAAAACAAACCTCATTCTTTTAAATATGGCCGATCGCCATTGTTATATGCGCGCGCATAGGAAAACGAATTAATTTGTAGTATTGTTTATCCTTTTTTTAACGTCACGTTTTTCAACGTTAACATTATTTCAATCTATCAATACCAACAAGATACTATTGTTTTAGTAGGCAGAATACGATTTAGTTTGCCGACTAAAATTCGAATATTCATTTGTGAATAAAGCGGAAAGCTATATTAAAACGAATACTAAATAAAAGCCAAACAAAAAGTAAAGAATAAAACTATTTTGCAAATTTAATTTACATAAAATATCATAATACGATTGTAATACAAACTTACCTGACTTTCAATCCAAAATTTATAATGTTATAGGCAATGTGTATAATCCGGCACTGTATAGAATGCCTAGGCATTCTATACATTGCCTAAAACGTTCAGGCAATGTGTATAATACGATTAATTTCATACATTGCCTAGGTGTTGTATTAAATGCCCGAAGCGCATCAGGCAATGTGTATAATGGACGGGTTGTTGTAAATTCGTCTCTTTAAAATGATATTTCAAGTGCGAAAATTCGTCTCACCTTGATAAATAAGTACTGTTAGCAAACAAAGTAATAGATTAATAAAGCGTCATTTATTTGCGATCCTTTAAGAAGCCCTCTATGGATTTGAAAAATGGATATTACTGCTGAAAGAAAAACTGTTCATTCCGACTTGGATAGATTAGGTTAGAAGGCGGAGCGGAGCTCTAGCATTAGCCTTCGTGGTTATTTTTTTTTAACCATGCAGAACTTCTATAGGCCACGGTAACAACTCTCTTTCCATCAGGTTAGGTGGCTGACAAGCACAGGGATGATGGTAAGAGAGTGGTTGCCGTGCCAATAGAAATTCACTGCTATGTGAGAAACATTCTACGCAAAAAAACACTTAGGCATACCTACCAATAGAATACAAATGTCTTATCAGCACTGCCTGCTGGTGGAAGTTGAAATTAGGATTATCTCTCAAAAGATTAGTATATATAAATAGGTATCTAATTAAATCATAGAGAAGAAAAATAGATTACATACATTACCTATGCTTCGACCGGCATTCTATACAATGCCTAGGTATTCTATACATTTCCTAGGCAAAGTGTAAAATAGTTTAAACATTGAATATCATTTCATACATTGCCTGAACGACCCCAGCATTCTATACATTTCCTAGGTATTGTATAGAATGCCTGCATTATACACATTGCCTATAACATATACACAATATCACAATACTCTTAAATATTGTGCATATTCTGTTGCACTTAGATGTCACTAATCACTACTATAGTCTGTTTTTTAATCTCAGATACTAATTTGACATTACCTGTGTTGTCGGTTTTTTGCAATTAAAAAACAGTCATGTGCCACCAGTATCGAAATTTATCGATAAATTAAATTCAGTACAAATATTTGTAGGTTAATCTATAAAATTTATAAAATACTAATTTAAATTCGGTATGCAAGTTACCTAAATGAAACAAAATGGGCACACTAATTTATCACATATTCACCTCATAACGAAAAATAGTAAAAATAAATGCAAATGTGGCCTCGACTTCACTGTATCACACCTTTTAGAAGAATGTACAGCATAATGAAAAAATACTCTGTAATGTACCTAACAACTTAAAAGATTGTTTAACTCAAGATGGATATGTACAAACTCTCAAATTTCTGAAAATTATTAATATATATAAATTAGTGTAAATTAAAACTAGTGGTCGCTAATGACCTATGATGTTAAAGAGCGACCTTAAATAAATAAATTAATAAAAAAAAAAAAAAAAAAACTTAAATAGGTATATTGTCATTGAAACAAAATGGCGTCCATTTTGCGTCACTTGGGTTGTCATTGTAAAAATCTAACTTAAGGCTTCATAAGTTTCATTTAATCGATCTGCAGAGACTATCGATAAAGATGACGCTATACTAGTCTTAGAATCTGAAAATTGTAGGTATGTAAATTACGGTATTTTAAATTTTTTGGTACTCTAATTTAAATTTAAAATCAAAATAAAAACAAGAATTCGACTGATACTAAAAAGATCAACACAAGTTTCAATATTGCGCTGATGGACGCGGACAGGAGCAGATTGGTGCGACGCGTGAAAGGATGGAAAGAAGTGCTTGAGAACGGTGGTCCTGAAGCTAAATGTAGCGAAGACAGAATACTTAGCGTTAAACTCCACAGATCCCACACCCGTCCGCATAGGCGATGATTTGGTCGAGCGCACGGACCAGGTTAAGTACCTGGGATCTGTACTTCATGTGACCGGTGAGATCGACCACGACGTCAAGGCACGCATTGCTGCCGCGTGGGCCAAGTGGCGAGAAATGACTGGCGTCACTTGTGATCCCAAAATGCCAGTCAGGTTGAAGGGACAGGTCTATAAGACGATCATTAGGCCTGTCCTCTTGCATGGTTGTGGGGCGTGGCCGCTGCTCGAGCGACACAAGCAAGAGCTGCGTGTCACGGAGATGAAAATGTTGCGGTGAATGTGCGGCGTTACGCGTAAAGATCGCGTACGGAGCTCTCGTATCCACGGCAGCCTCCATGTCCGTGACATCGGGGATATTATGCAAGAGAGCCGCCTTCGCTGGTGCGGCCACGGCTTGCGGCAACCGCCAGGCTACGTGGGGAACAAATGCCTGGCAATGGTACCCCCGCCGGGTCCAGGTAAAAGGGGTAGGCCAAAGAAGTCCTGGCTTGACGTCGTGGAGGGTGATATGCGTGCTAATGGTCTCACTACCATGGACGCCCAAGATCGTGCGAAGTAGAGAAGGAAGAGCCGGAAGACGGACCCTGAGCTTCGAGGTCATCTTGGCCACGGATGCAATCAGGAGAATACGTCTATATGCAGATGATGATGAGTTGTAGTGCAACTTTAAATCGATATAGATCCTAAACGGTAAGTCAAATCGAAAAATGGTGAGAAAAAACTGAAATGATTTTTAAATACCTATTCAATGATACCCCACTTGACATAGTTTGTTGGCTTTAATTTTTTTTGATTTTCACAATAAGGCGTCCAGTATAGTCGCCATATTGAATTTTCACTAACGTCATGTCTTTAGTGACACTCACCGGACTAAGAGGAATCGCAACCGATTCCTCTTAGTCCGGTGAGTGAATGTGTGAATCTTAAAAATCGGGCCAGGCGTTTGGTATGTATAGAGTTTAATAAAGAAACATACAAATAAACACATTACTATTACTTTGCGTCGCGCAGTCGGATAAAAAACTTATAAACATTTTATATTTAACTTTTCTCTTAAAATACATTATAGCCAAACCACCTGTATCTAGGCAGCAAACATTGTCGATAGTTTCGACTTTCGAGTACACCACTAAATACAAAGCTGGTATCATTATTTCACAATTTGACATTTGCACTTGTCAATTTAGTATCTGAGATAAAAAAAAAACTGACTATAAACCACTACGCAAATATCGCAAAACACATCCCTTCCACATTAAAATACGAACTAAGAAAGAGAAAGCATTATAATTATATATTATTATGACTCTCTCCGACCTGTTTTAACAAAGCTTTTGTTTATTGGACCCTTGAAAACGTTCCTTTTGTTCTACCTAATAGGTAAGCCAGGTAGCAAAAACTTAGTGTACGTAGTTGGTGATAATAATATTACAGACATCAAACATGGTAATTTTCATTTAAGTGTACATTTTTCTGTCTGACTGTACCATTTCACGGCTTATTTCAAAAGAAATACCTCAAGGGGCGATTCACACCACCAGAATATTTATTTAAATGTCAATTTTTAACTCGCCCCGTGGCAAGGGGCGAGTCACTACACCAAAATAATAAAAAAAGGGGCGAGTGAAGCATTTTAATAGCAAGGGGCGAGATTCAGGGGGCGAGCGAGGCCTAAGCCATTTTTTCTTTTTATTTATTTTTTATTCGTGATTTTAGAAGTGAATTTTGTTAACTTTGTACGGCTGCTCTCATATTTTTATGTCCTTTATTCATCTTATCTTGACTTTTATAGCAGTGACTGCCGTCTAACCTATCAACCCTCAGAGTAAAACCACTGCCAAAGCCTCGGCATCAGGTGATTTTTTGATAGAAGGCCCATTTACTTAAATCACCATAAAAACCTTAGCCCCAGTTGAATTCAAAAGATACCACTCTACTACACATTCTCTTAATTTGGCTTTTTTGGGACTGCCACCTGACCTCCCAACCTTAATAAGAAAAAAAATCTTCATTATAGCCTCGTTCTTAAGGCCGGAAGGCGGACCCTGAGCTCCGAGGTCATCTTGGCCACGGATGCAATCAGAAAATTGCGTTTTTTTTTATGGTGATGATGAGCCTCGTTCTTAAATCAGCCAAGTGTATTTACCAGCAAGTGCAATTGACTAGAAGTCTCCCTATACGTTTTCTAGCTCTAAATTGTCAGTGATTTTACTTTTTTCGTTATAACTATGTGCATTTTACTTGTTCAAAAAGCGTAAAAATAATTTATTTTTTCTCAGTAGGCGGGTTTCAACTCGTTTGTGTTGCCGCGAGAATTGCTAGGTGCAGTGAAATAATGCGAGTAATTGGTAGAATTTTCTGAGAAATATTATGAAGAACAGTGTGTAGACAAGTTAAGATAAATGTTAATTGTGGCGTGGCGGTAGTGAGCACGTCTGTTACGCAGAGGGCGCGGGTTCGATTCCAGCTCCATTCCTGCTTCCAGTGCAAATATTTGTATGCATGAATATGCCGTCGGTCCCGGTTGTCATACGAACATCTATGGCAGTTGTTACGGGTATTTGGAGTCCTAAAAAGTTCAACAACTTGTCTAACTGCGATATTTTGATATCGCCAATGGGTTGTGGAGGTCAAATGGCAGTCGCTTCACGCAAAATATCGGAGATCAGCCAAACCCGCAGTTAGACTGGAAAAGACGAACCCCAGACTCCGAGGTGAAAGCTTCGAGGTACTTCCGAGGAGGGTTCAGGCGGCAGTCGTTCCCATAAAAGTGTATTTATGTAGGCGAACCCAGGTATTTATGTAGGCTTTAAATGCAAATGTTTTATGATTTGCGCTTGTGTGAGTAAGGGGAAATCTATCAAAACTTGTGAGATTAAATAAATATACTTAATGGACGGCAACTGGTGCGTTTACCCTACGTGCGATGCTATAAGTACAAAATGATTATTAACGCGTTCATGACAACGTAAATATGAAAAGTTCACTTTTATATCATATAGTTATAAACGCTGAATTTTGTTGGTAGTGCATGTCATGAGAAACGAGCGTGGTTTAGTTAAAATGCGTAATTTTTTTTTTAATTGAAAGAATATTAGTAATCCCTACTAATATTATAAATGCGAAAGTAACTCTGTCTGTCTGTCTGTCTGTCTGTCTCACTTTTACGACTAAACCGCTGAACCGATTTCGATGAAATTTGGTATAGAGGTAGTTTAGACCTTGAGAAAGGACATAGGCTATGTTTGGTCGCGATAACCGACATCCACGCGGGCGGAGCCGCGGGCAAAAGCTAGTTTTTTTATATAGGATAAACAATTTGACTTCACCTCACGGGATGGTAAGATGTAGGCGAAGCCTAAGAAAAGAGGGTCACCATTATAGACACGTACCATGTTACAATGGTGTTACCCAGCTTAATGCCTCATCAGATGCTTTTTCACGCCCGGCTTAAAAGACCCGGGAAGGTAGATAGAGTGAAATACGTGTACTGGTAAGGAATTCCAGGTCTTAATGGTGCAGTAAAGTAAGGAGTCACCGCACCGCCTTGATGGAATATTCTGCACCTTATGCGGGTGACATCTAAGTCCTGCACGTATTGTCCTGTGTAGGATTAGATCCAATCCGATTTATAAACTGTAACATAGCATAGTAAATAGGTACCCATGTATAAATGGAGAACACATGACAATTTTTTTTTTCCTTCCCTTCCCGGGTCTCCCAAGCGTAAAAAAGCATCAATCAAGGCCGACAAATTAGGGACCACCATTTTCTGGACTGCGCCTTAGCTTTCTACCATCTATCGGGATGCAGTCAATTGATGGACCATAATATATCAAAAAAATATGCTATATATTTAACGCGGCCACAAATTAAACCGAAAAGCAGGTAGTAAAAATAATAGGTTGGTAGCTATAGTGAAGAATCATTTTATTCAATTTATGGGTGTCAAAATTACTGAACGTGGCGTACAAAAATACTAAGTGAGCTACTATTTCTGGATGGTTATAAAAAATAACCACGAAGGCTAAAGCTCCGTTCCGCTCCCGCGCTAGCCTTCTAACCTAACCTATCCAAGTTGGGGCGCGCTATACTCGAATCCTCATAACTTCACAATTTAGCAACACACTTTCTGTATCACGGGTCACTCAGTATTTTAGTCGCCCACTCAGTATTTTAGTCGCCCACTCAGTATTTAAAGTAACTCATTAACAGTCATCCATTTATTATTTTGGTCGCACGGTTTATTATATCCCAAAAAATATCATTTTATTCGAATGTGGACTGCAAAAAGTGATTCCCGGAATCTAGCCGAAGGCGAACGGGAATAACGCATGGATAGGTACATAATATGTTAACGTTCAAACAAATTAGTTCGCCACTTGTGAAAGTTTAGATTAACATTATTAATCTAAACTTTCACAAGTGGCGAACTAATTTGTTTGAACGTTTCAACCCTGTCATAATATCTTCCGTCTATAACTTGGACCACACACAAAGATCACACCCAGATTAAGACTGTCAGTGCAAAATGCCATTCGCGATATAATCTCTACATCAATCGGTAATGTCTGTTTACTATAACTGGGCTGTCCTACGGTCTACCTGCACTACCAGGGCATATTATTATGTCCCCGTTATAAATTACTGGCTGTTGCCCGCGGCTCCGCCCGCGTGGATGTCGGTTATCGCGACAAACGTAGCCTATGTCCTTTCCCAAGGTCTAATCTACCTTTGTACCAAATTTCATCAAAATCGGTTCAGTGGTTTAGACATGAAAGCGTAACAGACAGACAGATAGATAGATAGAGTGATGGCAAGTGGGAATTTTTTAGGAAAGAAATCCTATTTGTCACCAGTGGTGGTGTCGACAGTGGGGGCAACTGGGAATAACCGCTAAATGGATATAGAAAGAAAGAAAGAAAGAAAGAAAATACGTTTATTGTAATATGGATATGGCTGGCAGAAATATTGTTAATCATGTAGAACAAAAATTCTAAAGTTACAAAACCTAAGTTACTCATTTATAATTTGGGCCCAAGAGTCTCCCTCAGAGAAAAGTTTAAAGAAATAGACATTCTGACCTAGTGTCATAGTGACCTGACATTAAATTTTCGAGAACCTAATGTATGTAAGGAAAAATATTTCCAAATTTCCAAAAATTTTTGACAGGCATAACATAAATACGAGACATAAAAACAATCTTGTAGTCTGTGATAGCAGACTCCAAAAAAATTAGTAATTTTTTCCAGGGTAACTGTATACGCTTTTTCAACAAGTTCCCTAATGAAATTAGGGTTTTACCTATAAATAAATTTATAAATGTAGTTAAGAGGAAATTGTGCCAAAAAGGCTATTATAAAATACAAGAATATTTAGATGATAAACTTGCTTGGAATTGAGCCGGAGCCGCGGTAGCCTAGTGGTATGGGTAATGGACTGCTGAGCGAGGTCTCGGGTTCGATCCCAGGTTTTACCTTGGCACACACCAATGACTTTTCGATGCTTTTCGAAGTTATGTGTGTATTTGTCGCAGGTTTATAAGTGCCCGGTTAATGGCAATAGGCTCGCCACCTATTACAGCGAGACCTAAACATAAACGGCGAAATGTGGGTGCTAGCACCTCTGCTTACCCCTTCGGGGATATAGGCGTGAGTTTATGTTATGTTATGTTATGAATTGAGCTGTTCACTCATGCATGCTTCTCAAACAAATGATTGTATTTAGACTAAGTTGTAGACTAAGCATTTTTTGTAAATATACCAAAAAAAAAGCCCGCTGAGTTTCTTGCCGGAGTCTTCTCAGGCCGGGGCCGCGTTTCAAACCGGCGGTGGTCCATTTGCTAAGCTAGTCTTTAGTACATATATGTATATTTTAGACGTTTTGTAAGTTCCGTTTTGATGGTCTATACAGAATAAATGATTTTTGACTTTGACTTTAACTATCTATATCTGGTTACGATTTGGATAGGTGACCGCTTAATGGGATTATTTATACCACTTAGGTCGCAGATAAGCGCTCGGCCCATCTAATGGAAAGTGGTTACCCTGGCTTATGGACGAGTGCAACATCAGAGGAGTCACACTCGTGCTGCCAACCCTGTAAGAACAGAGAGATTCTGTGCCGTGTTGACAACTAATTGGGAAGTGATGAAGTAGTAGATTTTTAAAAAAAAATTATTTAGTTACTAACTGTCCCGGCGAACTTTGTACCGCCATATTTTTGTCCGCCCGCGTGGAATTCAGACCCTTTTTCCATATTTTTTCAACCTTCCCTGGACATCTACGAATATTTGAAGACTAAAATTAGGCAAATGGGTTCAGCCGTTCTCGAGTTTTAGCGAGACTAACGAACAGCAATTGATTTTTATATACAAGATTTCTTCTCGTCATCGTCATCATCATCCTTACTTGTTAGTCCCAGTTGTCTGCCAACTGAATAGTATAAAAAAACAACGAATTATCAAACTTAAGTTAAGCTTTGTACCAAGAGAACTTGACATCAATATCTTCCCCTATATTTTGACAAGCAACGTCCACAGACGGCCTCACTATACTAAAACGCCGACCAAGAATTGTTAAAACAACAACTATATTTACCAGCCCTTTTCAAAGACTCGTAAACCAATCTTAAAATTAACACATGCAAATAGGGTTTTTGTAATGACATGTCCGTATGTCAAATATACAAGGCGCCTCACCACGTCGTTATAGTAGGAGAGCTGGCAACAATTTTTTGATACGTATTTGAGGTCAGCTGAAAACTTGTCTCACACCTCAAATCAAATTGTATTTTTGATACATTTATACGTACATGTCACGCCTTTATCCCTGGAGGGTTAGGTAGAGGTGAATTAACAGCCATATTTCACCAATCATTGTATTAGGTCCCACGCAATAGGGGGTGAGACAATTGCCGTATTTCGGGTACTATTGTTGACTCGAGCCATGCATCTGAGCCTGAGTTTGGGATGTTTATATTTGCCTGATGTTAAACAGCCCTATCCCTTAGTCAACGTGTACGACACTGCGTGGAAAGAGATGGGGTGGCCCAAATTCTACTCTGCCGGGAACCACGTGGCTTTTTAATACCGTCCTATATTGATATACTCACACCTGTAAATCGTCGAACGGGTAGGCAGATTACACATTTCACCAACTGTGATTTGTTGTGTGGTCCCACGAAATAGGGGGCAAGCCTACAGCCGTCGTTCTGGCACTTATTCATGGGCTGTATGTTTACTGTCGGATGGAGAACAGCCCTACCCCTTAGTCGCCTTCTACGACACCCACAGGAAGAGATGGGGTGGCCCTATTCAAATTCTTTATTTCTCAAAATTTTTTAACGTAATTACATCTTTTTGGTGCCAAATTCTGCTTAAAACTAAGTGTACCACCGAGAAGAAACGGCGCGGCGCAATAAACTATACTACGCTATAACTAAAAATAAGATTCTCAAGTAGTTGGGCAAAAAACAGATCATTTTGGCGAAACTTTCTGCCTGCCAGCGGATCTAGCCTAGTAGTCTTGGTTGCTTATGCCTGCTACTCACGTTTACAGTTCCATGTTAAGATAAGAGAGGTATTTGACAAGTTTTCAACTTGCCTCAAATATCTACTCAAAAATTGGTGCCAGCTCTCGGACTAGTCGTGAAAAGAGTGGTCAAATAAGGTGGACGTAGTTTGAATAGGATCAGGGATTGTTTGGTTATGGACAAAAAATGATTGGTTGTGAGGTATGGGGAAAAATGAATATGTAATTTGGTTGTTTAGGTAAAATATGATGGATGTTGGTCCGACAGCCTCTGTGGCGTGGCTGTGGTGTGGCTGCTACACACGGGGCGCGGTTTCAATTCCCGCTTCATTTTCCCGCCATTCGATGACGCGCCGATTGTTTGCGGATTTGTTGGTCAATTAGTCATAATGTGACAGGACGCGGGAGCGAGCGGACGTCTTGTTCTATACAATATGTCAGCGCTAGTTAGCGTACTCGGATTTATCACGCGAATAGTTGATCGCAAGGTTCGCGTACATGTCATAGTACACGAAACAATCGACGTTTTTATATAAATGACTTTCACACATCTCAATTAATCAATTAGCCTCTGTGTGACGCCCCTGGTGTTGCATACGTCCATAGGCCACGGTAACCACTTTTAATCAGTGGGATGAGCACGAACAACAATCGTAATCGTATCGTGAACGTAACGAGAGCACGGAGCATTGCGATTGGCCGCCTGCCTGAAGCCTGCCAATCGCAATGCTCCGTGCTGTCGTTACGTTCACGATACGATTACGATTGTTGTTCGTGCTCACCCCAAGGTGGGCTGCCACCTAAGTGGTAAAAAAAAAAAAATTGCCTATCGCAATCCTCTGCTAGACATAGGACTCCCCCAATCTTGGGAGTCTTTGGCCTACTGTTTCCACGCTGGCCAGACGGGTTGGTACAGGGTTTTATTCCGAGTATTCCTTCTGTCGCAGTGATATCGTCTGCATATTTTACCGTTAGTAACCTCTTACGACACCCTTCAGATGAGATGGGGTGGTGATACTTGTACTCTTTCTCTGTCACCACAGTTTAAACAAGCTGTACCACAGTGAACCAATGGAATTTTGCACCGTACGACAATAAAACAAGACTAAAATAATGTTTTTCCCTCTTTTATTGTGCTTCACAGTTTACCAGTAGTAAAATAACTTAAGTGCAGTTATTCAACGGTTCTTATAAGCCTTTATTTTGCTTACAAACTAATGTATTGTATGGTTTACAGCACTTAGCATCATCACCTATGTGAATACAACATTGTAACTGACAATTGTGCATTGAAAAGTGGGCCATAAGTGGTCCGTACTACCGTGGTCCATTCTTGTAGGTTCTAACGGGTTTTTCGACAATGCGGATATGGCAATGTTGCTATTTTTGTGTTACAAAGACTGCAAATATGCGGGCAATGTTATATAATCTCATGGGCAATGATGGTTGCATCAAGAGCCTTGATTTGGGAGCCGCTTTTATTGTGTATAACATGTGTTGAACTTAGTCGTCACCCTTATATGGTGTAATAGATACCTTCACGATACAAGCAGTTTGGTAATTCTTTTCTTTCATCATACCTACTTAATCCTAATCAAATAGTCCGACTGGGGAAGTACCTCCGCCCTACAGAACACCACGGGTATAATAACCTCGTCTTGTGTTTCCGGCGGTGAGTACGACAGCCATAGCCCACTGGAGAGGTTTTGTGCTGTCAGTGAGAAAACCAAAGGCTTGTCCTGCTTGTCTTCTGCGCTGACGGCACAGAATCTCTCTGTTCTTATAGGGTCGGCAGCACGAGTTTGACTTCCCTGGTGTTGCACTCTATAATTATGTCAATATCTCTTCTGGCTGGTTGAGAAGTGTTATTATAGTGTCAAGGAGTTTCTTGAGGATAAATAATGATTGTGTGTTATGGATAATATTGAATATAAATGTTTCAAATTATGTGCGTGATTACTGTATGACATGATTATTGTTTGTATGATTATTAATAGTATGATGGATTATTTTATTACAATTTTATCACTGCATGCTTTTGACTAAACATTGACATTATTTGACATTATATCTGTATTCTAATTTAATCTTATTATAATCCTTAAATGGAATAATGTGAAATTTTAAATTTGATAACATTGCATGCAGAGCATCTGCGAAACATGTCGGACCTCATTTTGTAACACCACTGTAACATACCGTGTTTCGAGCAATAAATGGTTTACTTACTTACTTACTTACTTACTTCCTATAAATAAGTCAATCCCATACATTGATTAATCTATTCTATTCAATAAACGTATTACCACTTAACTAGAAGGACCGACCACCATCATCGTACTACAAGTTTATATAGGTTTGATTCCGAAGTTGACCGCATACGATAATTGCTGATACACGCAGCAGATACGCTTTACAAATAAATATTATAAACAAGAATTCGTCAATAATTCTTCATAAAATAAAAAATAATCTAAGTTAACTCAATTTTATATCATAATTACTAGGACAACTACTAAGCTACTAGGCTTCACACAATAGTTTATGGTCCCACTTTTTGGAACCATAACATTTTATAAAAAAAAAAACAGTGACACCAAAAATCAACTCACTAATTTAAAAATAATTTATCTCATTGCGGCTTCTCAATGGTCCCCTGTATCCGTATCGGAGTTTAACAAGTAATGGGTACGCTGTATGTGCTGCGTGCGTCGGCAGTTGTCGTATGCTGTCGGCTTCGGAATCATACCTTTACGTCTTCATTATAATTCAACGGGCGGGCCACTTGTTACAGATAATATAACTTGGCCCACCCAAACTTCGGGCCATTTTAGATTATCAATAAAGCTACGCAGCGGCTGAATGTCAATGAACGGATTAATTTCCTGCAAGTTACCTTATTAAATTTTAGAGGTGAGATATTGTGTGGCTTGTACAATATTGGCCTATTAATTAATTACGTTTTGCTGGTCATAGGGCTCTTGTTAGCTCCTGAAAAAAAAACGTAGGATGTTATTGGATTGATTTGTTTGTTTGTTTGTCTATATGTCCGTGTCCAATCGGAACACCAACTTTACGCGAATGTTTTTGGAAACTAACGTGAGAATAGAATATCAAGAAGAAATAGCAAGAAGGCAAACGGAAAGTGGGACGCTCCCTAGCCAAGTGGACTGACGACTTGAAAAAGGTGGTTGGTACTGGGACAGACTGGATGCAGAAGACGGAGAATCGGGAGACATTGAGAGAGAGATGTCCAGCAGTGGACTGCAAAAGGCTAATTGATTGATTGGTAGAATTATAATTATTTATCTACTGCTACTTTATACATAAAAACATTATTACGAGTACCTATAATCGTATATTTGGTATAGTAAAATCTACTGGAGTCTCGTATCATTAACCAGGAAGAAACCATCGGAATGTGTTATTTAGAGCAAAGACCCTTCCCCTTTTGAACCTCAGCCAATTATAAAAAAAGTTCTAAACAGCTCCTTTGATTAAAAGAAGGGGTACAAATATTTATAGTATTCACAAAACATAACTTATTACTCAAACACGCACACAGAAAACGTAATATTCAATTTTATAGTACAAAAGTGACAAAACTTTCCATATTTTCAACCCTTAATTGATCCTATTAGGGGTAACATTTTTTAAAAACGCCTAGATTTGTACTAGGTTTTTTCAAAAGCAAGAGCTGCGTGTCACGGAGATGAAAATGCTGCGGTGGATGTGCGGTGTCACGCGTAAAGATCGCGTGAGGAACTCTCGCATCCGCGGCAGCCTCCATGTCCGTGACATCGCGGATAAAATGCAAGAGAGTCGCCTTCGCTGGTGCGGCCACGTCTTGTGGCAAGCTACGTGGATAGCAAATACCTGGCAATGGTGCCCCCGCCGGGTCCAGGTAGAAGGGGCAGGCCCAAGAATTCTTGGCTTGACGCCGTGTAGGCTGACATGCGTGAAAATGGTCTCACTACCATGGACGCCCAAGATCGTGCAAAGTGTAGGAGGAAGAGCCGGCAGGCGGCCCTGGTGTTGCACTCGTCCACAGGCCACGGTAATCACTTTCCATCAGGTGAGCCGTGTGCTTGTCTGCCACCTAAGTGGTATAAAAAATCAGGTCTTAGAATTAAAAGTCAGTCTTTACATATTATTCTTTGGCTATACAAGAAACTTTTATTCAATCTCAACTTTTACAAGACCTCATGTCTTACGTAACAACTGTATTCTGAGCGTAACAAAGGATTTCGTCTGTTTTATGTGTTCGCCGAACGGAAACGAACCCGGGCCTTCGAATTAGTATGCAATGTTTACGATATCGCGTCACGCAATACTGTGCGTACAGGATGTTGTAAATTTATTTTTATGATACACAAAATATAACATAATAATGTTTGCATTGTTTTTGTTCTCTTTAACCTGGGAAGGGGAAAATTGTATTGATGAGTGACAAAAATGGTTGATTGTTATAAATGTTTGGATTGTAAGGATAAAATATTGGTAAGGGTGGGTAAAATATTTCTAAACGGATAGGGGTGAATTTTTAAAACAGAATAGAAAGAATAGAATAGAAATAAACTTTATTGAACACCAAACACAAAGAAAAGTATACATAAAATAAATGGCAAACAGATAGGTAGTTGATATTTTATGGCATGGACTTAAGCTATTTTTATTTGAGAAAAGACTAGTTGATAATCGCGGCTCTGACCGTTTGGATATTGGTTTGCTATGTTTTTAGTTATGTCTCCAGTTATATTCAACCGATTGCGATCAAACATACCTATGTAGAATTAAGTGAAGTAAAAAATCGTATCAAAGGATTTTGATTCGAAGGAATTTGATTTGAAGGAAGTACTGAATGGATATTCAGTGCTTCTTGCCACCATGAAGAGCAAACAGACAAGAATAAAAAAAGAGATTGGCACTCGGGAGTGTCGACAGACTGAAAAATTAGCCAATATAATTACATTTCAATGAAATTTTGAAGCATTTAATGCTAACTAGTCAAATCGATTTAGAAAGGAAAATAATAATTACATTCTTGTATATAAAATTGCCAATAATTGTAACGGTAACATCATCGGCAATTCAAATGGTTTTTTCTCATTTCAATAAAATGCCCAATGCACTTATAAAAGCTTCAAAAATTTGTTTCAAAATTTAACAACCCATTTTTTTAATCTCCAATATAAAGAAACTAATACACAATTTTATAATAGCATAAACCTTTTATTACATACAAAACGAACTAACAACAATTTCTATTCCAATAAAAAACTTTCTTTAAAACATTTTTATTCATCCGAACCCCTCACAAAGCGCTTCGCAGACGGCTGCCAGTGACAAGTGACAGCATAATTCCAAGCACCTAATGACCACAGGGGCTATGAATCAGACCACAATCGGCTGTGGTTAGTGTGGTCATAATTCATGACGTTATTAAGACTGTATGTGCTGTTTTTATGTGTGTAGTGCACCTATTATGTGCGCCGTGCGGTTCGAGATGTGAACCGCAAATATATTTCATAGTTGAAGGTTTAACTCAATTTTATAGTGTTATAATGGTAAACAAATACTATTAAAGTGTCAACACAAGATCAATTTTAGTAATAAACATGTTTTCAGTTCAGTTTAGATGAAATCTCAGTCAACCAAATGACAAAAAAATGAACATGATGTCATTGAAAAAATTGTAAAATTTGTATTATGAGAATACTGTTTTTGATATTTCGAGGCTAAATTATATATGAGAATTATTAGCCCTCAGCATCTTTATCTTCAAAAAGAAAGTCTTCAATGTCCTCAGAGTGTAGTACCTAAGATTGCATCTAAAGTTTTCACTTTGGTGCCAGGGGTCCTCTTTAAGTAGGCAGTGGTATACCTACTGGGCTCGAAAGTGCGGTCTCTCTTGATTTGAATTTATCTTAGCTTCTATAGAAGTTACTGTAAGTAGTATACAAAGAGGTTAATGGTATTTAAAGTAAACTGTAATTTTCTTAATCGTCTTCGTCGAGTCAATGCCACAATTTTTAAATTTTGTCGGTTCAAAACTTGGCGACAGCTATAGTATTGTCCGTTGCCCTACTCAGGTCTTCAATAGTATAGGTGGAAGGGCACAGCGGGCAAGAGAGCAAATGAGGCATGGACTGAGATGGGTCCCCACAGTCGCAGGACGCTTGCGACTGGTCTAAATAGCCCCATATTATCAAATTTGCATTACAGCGGCCAACTTGGGTCCGCAGGCGATTTTCTTGACGTAAATATCTTTTGTAATTTTGCAAGTATGCAATTACTTTCGAAATCAACTATAATATAAAGCAACACAAATCTAACCAAATAAGATTTAAATGTCTATTTGTTATAATAAAATTATTAAAAATACACCTAATTTTCAAAAGAAGTCTTATTCTTTCTGTTTAATTGGTCTAATCTCTCAAACGGCTTGCCCGATTTTGACGGGACATTCACTGGAAGATAACTGATATTCTAAGACATAATTCAGGTTAAAGATAAATAATAATTGTCTCGTCATTTTTCCATGCGAAGCCGGAACGGGCCGCTAGTTAGAATTATTATAGTAATTCTTCTGCATGACTTGCGGGACCATTGTTAGAGCAATGCTACCGGTGTTAACGAGATGAATCTCTCTTTTATATATCTAAATGAAAGTTTTTCCATGCAGTAGCAACAGTTTACTAGTAATGTTGATTAGTTAGGAAACATTTTATCATCGCGTGGTTCCCAGCGAAGAGTGGGTGTATATATCCCGCTTAGATTTCTGAGAAAGTCGAAGTCATTATTCTGTATAGACCAGTACAACATGCAAGCTTAGGATGCTAGAATTGAGACTGACCTGAAAAGACTAAAGAAAGAGGTAGGCTAGCTGTAAATATATCGACTGCCAAATCAAAGGTAACGGGGTTGATTCTCGTTCGCGTGACGCATGCTTTTCTGGTTGCTGATTTTTATTTCGGACTCCTAATAAATAAAATATACTATGACATTCTACACAACGCCACCTATACCTAAATCGTGCATAGTTTAACTATTTATGGGCTCTAGAATGCGGATACTTAGATACATTTTTTTTTGTAAGTAGATAGGTACATTATTATACATAGAAACACCCAGACTAATGTAAATACACCTACGTACTTTAAAGAAATATGTCGGTGCCTATGTTTTGCAAAATTTTTGTACACAGCAATAAATGGAAAATCTGTTTCTAAAAAAAAACACATTTCCTTCTTTCTTTCCAAAAAATGTCGTATGGGAGTTAAGTTGAAGGGCAAATTATTTTTTTTGCCATTTTGAAATCCAAAATCTCGAAACCCCCTGTATATGTTGCCGGTAATCCTATGGTGATTAGCACATAATAAAAATGTACGGATCGCTGGCGCCTGCTCAATGGGATGCAAATATTGTTTCTGAGCAGCGTCTACAGGGTGTCGTAAAATATAACCTTGCTCTATGGATAGCTTTATGGTATTGTGACGTCATCATGTTAGTAGCGGAAATCGACTAGTCACTATTCATCAATATCCTGCCAATATTATGTATGTGAAAATTTGTGGAGATGTTTGTATGTTTGATAATCAGTAAAAATGTCTCAATAGATGGATCCCGACTGTCAATAGTCGTTTAGGATGGAGTCCTGAACAACTCTGTCAGTTATGTTGGTGACTAACCAAAACTCTGACTGAGAGGTCAGATGGCAGTCACTTCACGGAATATTATCGAAGTTCAGCCAAATCCGCAATTAGACTGAAAAAAGAAGACCCCAGAATTCTAGGTGAAAGCTTAGGATGCGATTGAAAGCTAGGATGAAGAAGGATCAGAAGAGGCTGGGAAGTCAGACAGTATTCGCTTCCAAAATAGCTGAACAACCATGCCACAATATTTAAGCAAACCCCGGACTCTAAGGTGAAAGCTTCAGATACGACCGCGACTAACGCAACGATTATTATTATGATCTTAGAGTATACATTATAAATATAGAGCGCGCCTATCACTCAGGTCTTTGGCGCCGAGTGTTAGCAGATGCTTTGCGATGGTATTAGCGCACCTATAGTGACGTTTCATGCATTGCCGAAACTATCAATAGAATGCACTTATTAATGTAGTTTATTGTTATGAAGTTTTTTGTTCGATTTGATATGCGTGGATAAAATTAAAGCTAATATACAAAAAAAATTACGTCATTTTGCGGTATTTTTGCGCCATTATTACTACAAATATACGATGTTGTATAAAATTTTGAATTAAAATATCGAATTAAATATTTATTATTTTAAGTCATTTTGATGGGTATTGTTTTGCTACTGATTGAGGTTGAGTCAGGAGCCTCGGTACTGTTCATACCCGTGATAGCAGTTCATGCTTGTAAGGCGCGCTCTATTGCAATGTATACTCTAAGATTATGTTAATGGTGGTAGTCGCTCCCACAAAAGCAGGACTTCATCAAACTTCAAGTTTAATTTCACCAAAAAAAAATCCTTAAAACTGGGTTCTCACGTTTTATTCAATTTAATTATTGTCTCATCTCGTTACCTATTATTACCGAACAAGTTTTTAATTTTACAGGATGCAAGACACGTATTTCCGTCACAATCGAGGAGTCCGCCTGGGGAAGTACCTCCGCCCTACAGAATACCGCAGCTAAATAACCTCGTTTTGTGTTCCCGGCGGTGAGTAGAGTAGCCAGAGCTCACTGGAGAAGTTTTAGCTATCAGTGGGAAGACCAAAGGCTTGTCGAACTTATCTTCTGCGCTGACAGACAGAATCTCTCTGTTCTTACAGCACGAGTGTGACTCCCCTGGTGTTGCACTCGTCTATAGGCTACGGTAATCATTTCTTACCAGTTCCCATTCATTGGCCGTGTACTTGTCTGCGACTTAAGTAGTTTATAAAGGTTCTCACGTTTTACTCAATTTAATTATTGTCTCATCTCGTTTCCTATAATTACCAAACAAAATCAAACCCAGGCTAAAGAGAATGATCGCGATAAAAAATGTATATAACGTAAAAATCCTGAATAATTCATACAGACTGCGACATACAAATTGAATTTCGTTCCGCATGACGTTGCAGTGTCGTTTTAGTTTTAATATTTTTGTGAAATGTCCGGGAATTGTTTGCTTTTGATCAATATTGGTTGTAATAACATTCAATTGATTGATTGCGATGCGAGTCTGGAATATTTATTTGTAAATGAATGCGCTTTATTTTTTATGAGATAGGTAGTTTGGTTTCCGATTGAATAGGTAAGTATGTTATGTTGTAGAATTTGTTATGATACGATTAGTTTAGTATGTATTTTCTTTTCGTGTTGGTTTTCGGTGTAGTAGGGTCACCGTATCTCTTGCTTTGGATGTCGTAGAAATTCAAGGATAGGGCTGTTCTTCATCCGACAGAAAACATACAGCCCATGCTTAAGTACCCGCTTGAAGGCAATAGGCTCGCCCCCTATTACGTGAGACCGAAAATCATTATTGGCGAAATTTGGGTGATAATACATCTCTAACCTCCCTGTATATGTATATATATATCTTCTGTCCGATTGCCATCATCATCATCCTCCAAGCCTATGAAACGACTAAAATTTGTTATTTTTCGTGAAGTAACTGTCATCTGATCTCCAAAACGAGGTTCGAAGTTCTGTACCGACTAGTTGGCGAACTTTTTAGTACCTACTCTAACTACTAGTGACGACTGCTATAGTTAGTTCGTATGCTGACTGGGATCCTGTAGGTCCCCAAAACTACGCTGAAATAAAAATATTTTTTTAACGTAAATAATTATTCTTAAAATTAAAACTGGAAAACCTGTTGGACACCAACAGGTTTTCCATCCGACAGTAAACATACAGCCTATGAATAGGTACCCGCTTGACGGCAATAGGCTCGCCCCTATCACGTGGGACCGAAAAACTCATAGTCATGAAATGTGGGCACTTCTTCCAACCCCTTCAGGGATTTATAGGCGTGAGTACCTATATGAGTATATGTAATATTTTCATCATATTTTTTTATAAACTTGTAAATATTATAAATGTCTGATTTCCTAATCTAAATCCACATTCACTACACTTGTTCATTCTCATGTAACATTATTTAAAACATCTGATTGGTTTAACGAAATCTCGAACACAAATATTTAAATTCTGCACCCGTTACTCATACGCAGATTAAAGAAATTCATTTTGACAGGTTTAAGATAAAAGATAGGAAAAGAAATCATGCATTTTACAGCTCGTTTGTTAATGAAATGTGAGAGATTGTGGACCTTATGGTGTAGGAAATAAGAGTGTTTGGTTTGTAATAAATCCAATCTAAATTTCTGGCGGCCATGTCGCTGAAATATAAGCGGTGATCACGAGTATAGTCCAGGAGCTAGGCAGCTTTGAAATTACAATGGTTTATAAAATAGTTTTACGGAAAATTTTATTCTTGTATTATATGAATGTAGGTAATAATAATACAGTTATGAAACTAAATAAATCCGTCCCCTTCCTACCTTCTGTTTTCCTTCTCGCGTTTTCTGTCTCCGCTCTAGGACTCGTCTGGTCCAACGGCCATCAAACATTCGACAGATGTGGCCCGCCCACTGCTACTGCGAGCTGTTTATTGTCCAATCACGTTCAAATGGTAGAACGGATCTGGCTAGTATTTAGCACAAGGATAGGTCATACTTTGGTTTGATATATTGGTTACTTTTATCCATGGAATAGGTTCCCGCGAATTGCGGAAGTGGGAATAGGATTTCACGTGGGTGTATTCAACAGCTAGTAAGCCATATTAAAAGAAAACTAGATGGACTGACAGTCTAATCCTTAACAAACTTTCCTGTGACCAGCTAACCTATTCGTGCCAGAAATATATATTTATTGCATTCACCACTTGAATTACACGCACAAATACTCCTTACCTATTCATGTCACCTAGCTCCTGGACTATACAGCAGTTAATAGCGGCGGGTTGATTCGTATTGATGTCCGCACGGTGGCGAGTGCCAACTTAATTGCTTTTCGCCTGTATTTGTGTGTAGATCTCTCTTGTTCAGGGTTCCGGAGTGTCACAGACAGACAACTGAACTGTGATAGCATTACTCTTTAACCTGGCTTGGCTTTAGTGGTTAAGGAAACGGTCTTACAATCGAGAGGTCCCGGATTCAAATACAATTGAGATTCAAAATTCATTTTCAGCTCGCCCAGGACATAATCGTTACCCAATTTTTGTTCTAAACAGATTTTGTATACATAGATATTTGCAATGAACGGGCATCGAACCTGCAAACTATGGTGTAGCAGTCGTAAACTCTACCCCGACACTGAACAAGACGCCAAGACACCATAAAGCATAAAATACCGAAATGCTATAATTATTTTCCCGGTCGACCAACCCCTTCGACGTCAGTGGTTATATCGGACTTGAACCGACTTAAAGCGCACGCTATCTCAAAACGTTATTATGTCGGGATGTAAAGTGACCCCATAAAGTATTTTCTTAGCACCCCAGCTGACCCTGGGCCATCTACGACTTGACTGCTTTAGTATTTCTAAGAAAATTAAAAAAGGTACCCATAAAGAAATTATAATATTGTACGGAACCTTTTATTTGCTAAGCTCTAAATTCATTTTCTTTCATTGAAAAATATATTTTTCTTCGTCGTCGCGAAAAGATTTCATTTGCCCTTAGGTAATTGGATTTAATAATGTTTTCGTAAAACATATAACTTCAAATAAAATATTTTTTTAACAAAGTTGTCGGAACGTTACAACTGAAAAACGCCCAGTCAGTTATGAAAGAAAGCCATAATATCTCTTGATCCAGTGTGTCCTCACACGTGTTCCTCCACGGAGTCCCCAAGTTGCCCCCAAGAGGCATAATAGTTGAAATGAGTAAGTGTAACCATTAAAAAAGAACTGAACTGAACATTGATGATAGGTAAGTGCCTAAAAAAATACTTAGGTTATGTTATTGTTAAATTAACGATACTGAATACAGAAATGCATTTTTTCGGAATTCTTGTCTGTTTGACTGTTTGTTCGCGATAGATACAAAAGCAAATGAACGGATTTTGTCGTAGTGTATTTTATTGTAAAGGTCTTGTTCAATCTTAACATCTGGAGTACGTTTGATTCTAATTGATTAAGTAGAACCCGAGATATCGCCTACGATATGGACTAGAATATGGGGTTCTCCAAGAAGGGCACCTCTGCCTAACCCTTCAGGGATAAAGGCGTGATTATTATGTGTGTATGTATGTATGTATATATAATACCGACGAGTATTTCAACCCTTATAATTTAAAAAAATTAAATATTGCCCTATTTAGACACAAGTCGTATGTTTGATAGACAGATAAGTTATAAAAAAATATGAAAGTAATGTTAGAAGCTAAGAAAGTTTTTAAAATGATTTACGGATAGGTGATCAATACAATTGGAAGGGGGGCGGGCCCGACGGAAGCTCGCATTGTTATACGTTATGCTCCTGCGCATACATGCATATGAAATCGTAATGAAGTCATATTTGGATAGTGTGGATAAGAACTTCGGTCGAGACAGCTATGACAGATAAATTAAAAATGTGATATTATTCATCTTATTCTTCATCCTAGCGTTAATTCCAGTCGCATCCAAAGCTCTCACCTCAGAGTCTGGGGTCCGCTTTACCAGTCTAACTGCGAGTTTGGCTGGACTTCAGTATTTTACGTGAAGCTGCGAAGCTGCTGTGAACTGCCATCTGACCTCAATAGTGATATTGAAGCATTGCAGCTAGACCAGTTGTTGGTTTTTTTTAGGGCTCCAACTACCCGTAACGACTGCCATAGATGTTTATATGGCAACCGGGACCAACGGCGGTAAAGTGATCAATCTATTAGCCTATCGCAGTCCATTGCTGGCCTGACACAGGCCTCTCCCAATGTTGGGAGGCTTTGGCCTACTGTTTCCACGCTGGCCAGACGGGTTGGTACAGGGTTTTATTTCGAGTGTTCCTTCTCTCGCAGTGATATCGTCTGCGTATTTTTCCGTTAGTCGCCTCTTACGATACCCTTCTTTTTCATACCACATAGGTTGCATTCAATCACACGGCCAACCTGATGGAAAGCGGTCACCGTGGTCTATGAACGAGTGCAACACCAGAGGAGTTACACTCGCTGCCGACCCTGTAAGAACAGAGAGATTCTATGCCGTCATTGCAGAAGACAAAGCAGGACAAGCTCTGGCTACCCTACTCACCGCTGGTATCCTTCTAATATTCTAAATGTGAACGTTTGTTTGGATGGATGGATGGATATTATGTATGTAGTCTGTAACAATGATTGAAATGTTCACAACCGTCCATGTAAACCTTTGAGAATGCCGTAGGGCGAAACCGGTTAGATTAGGTTAGGTTAGTAATAATAAATATCGTGGAAATCAATATGGGATGGATATATGGTATGTTAGGATAGTTTGTATGGACGTTTGATACTCTTTCACGCAAAAACTAACGAACGGATCTGGATGAAATTTGGCACAGAGATAGATTATAATCAGGAATAACTTTTAGGCTACATTTAAGGCCGGGCATAGGTTCCTGTGGGATGCAGTCACGGAATTAATATTTCTAAGAACATGATACTTTTTGCTTGAAGTACCAGGCTCACAGAACTTCAAGGAACTTTATCTAGGGCGCGGGAACGGAATCAGTATTTTACGCGAACTGAGTCGCGGGAAATAATAAGCATTCTTCAAAATATATGTTCTTTTTATAAGCTTTAACAAGATGCAATAACCGCAAGCCGTTACGGTCTTCAAAATACATTTAAAAAAAGAATACCTGCCATATTTGAATAGGTTGGCAGAAATATATTATCCTGTATCGTTAATTATCTTTTTTATTAAATAGCAGCTGACCACAGACCTTTTGTGGTGATTCAACGATAATAGACTGCTGGGACTACCGGTATTCAAACTTTTTTTATGGCTATGCATCAGGTATATTATGAGCGAAATAAGTTTTAAGATCGAGTCAAATAAGTTTCATGATTAACTAACTTTTGCCCGCGGCTCCGCCCGCGTGGATGTCGGTTATCGCGACAAAACTTAGCCTATGTCCTTTCTCAAGGTCTAATCTACCCCTATACCAAATTTCATCAAAATCGGTCCAGCGGTTTAGGCGTGATAGCGTAACAGACAGAGTTACTTTCACATTTATAATATTAGTATGGATATATTCATACATAGGTACATATACTCACGCCTGTAAATCCCCAAAGGGGTAGTCAGAGGTGCATTGACACCCACATTTCGCCAAATACAATTTTCGGTCCCACGTAATAGGGGGCGTGCCTAGTGCCGTTGAAAAAATTATGAACACCAAAATTGTAGGAAATTTAATTCTGAACAACTTTGTAGTAGGTACCTAATCATTTTTCGTATAAAATTAAAACTAAACGACTCCGTTCCGTAGTTTGATACTTTATATGATGTATTTTAATGGTGTACAATAAAGTAAGTATATAATAAATAAATAAATAAATATTCGGTAAAAAAATTTCACCTTAAATTCAAGATGGCTAATATCGTAATCGCAAAAATAATAATTATGTAGACTGCCAGTGACCTCTCCCAATGAATTCCGAAAGAAAATTATAACTAAGAATTTTTTCTAGGTTTGCCCCTTAGTTAAGCTAACTTTCTTGTGTCAGACCAATGTAAATAGATATATTCATGTATACAAATATTTGCACTAAGCGGGAATCGAATCGGCCCCCTACAAAGCAGTGAAATGTACTGCAGTCACGCCATAGAGATTGTCGCTATAATGAGCAGTTTTCCAGTAGGTATAATAATCAGTTGGTTTTTAAGTCATCAGGAGATGGCGCTAGCATAGCTTTTGGTAATTTTAATGTACTCTGTGGTCTGTTTGTGGTATTTTTTCATGAATTTGCGATGTTGCCCAAGTTAAATTTCATTTACCCATATTATAATAGATAAAATATAATAAAACGCTTAATTCTTTTCGCGTCACTGTCTGTAATTTAAAATAATAATATTATATTTGAAATAATTGTATCAGAAAAAATGACAGAATATTTAAGTAAAGTAAATCATTACAAAACCGAAGAACATTTTTTCCATAAATTAGGGAACACTAGATGTGACACCACACTCTTCTTACCAAAAGTGCCGGCTGCGCCATCTAGCGCGTCTTTAGGAACCCTATAAATACCTACTGGAAAACTGCTCATTATATCGATTATTTCATGTCTAAATTGAGTAGGCAGGACGATCCGTCCAGTCCACACAAAACCGTCTGTCTGTTTACAAAATCATAAACAGTACAATGGTATCGTATTGTAATGAGCGTCTCCCACGCGCTAAGATTTGGGGTGTGGTACATGTTATAAAAGATAGCGAAAGTTTTTTTTTTTATATAGGACACGTCAATTTGACTTCGCCTCACCTGATGGTAAGCTGAAGGCAAAGTCTCTGAAAAGAGGGTCACCATTACAGACACGTACCATGTTACAATGGTGGCACTCAGCTTGACGGCCTCATCAGATGCTTTTTCACGCCCCGCTTAAAAGACCCGGGACTGTAGGAGGAGGGAAACACGTGAACTGGTAAGGAATTCCAAGACTTAATGGTGCGGCAGAAGAAGGAGTCGCCGAACCGCTTGGTTCTTGATGGAATATTCAGCACCGTATGCGGGTGGCATCTAAGTCCTGCACGTGTTGTCCTATATAGGAAAGGAGAGGGTGGGATTCATTGGAAGAGCTCATTAGAACATTCACCATGGTAGAGACGGTAAAATACCGCCAAAGATGCCACATGGTCATGATGGTCAAACCAGTTTGGTAGGCCTAAAATTTGCGACTTTTTAACTTACTTCTAAAATGGAGAAGGCTCTCAATTCGCATTATAAGTTTTTTTAGTTTAGGTAATGAAGGCAAGGCCTTGAATTAGCAATAGTTATAAGCAAATAATATGTGTATCATCGACTGCTACGCTAAAGGGTTCGATCCCCGCTCATCCATATCCATATCCATACTAATATTATAAATGCGAAAGTAAATCTGTCTGTCTGTCTGTCTGTCTGTTACACTTTCACGCCTAAACCACTGAACCGATTTTGATGAAATTTGGCATAGGGGTAGATTAGACCTTTAGAAAGGACATAGGCTATGTTTGGTTGCGATAACCGACATCTACGCGGGCGGAGCCGCGGGCAAAAGCTAGTTGTTAATATTTTTATGCATGAATATGGCTATTTGCATTGGTCCACGCACGTTAAGACATCCGTTCCGGTTGCCAGACGAACATCTATGACAGTGGTTAAGGGTAGTTGGAGCCCTAAAAAGTTCAACAACTTGTTTAACTGCAATTTTTCGATGTCAGCAATGACCTCCACGGTCATAATAACAATCGCATCACGGATAAGATTGAAGTTCAACCAAATCCGAAGGCTGGAAAATAGGAACCCTGGACTCCGAGGTGAAAGCTTCGGATGCGACCAGGATTATCGCTAAAATGAGGGAGAATATTGTGTATCCTCATCAACTCATTAATCATCCTGGTTCAATAGAAGCCCTAGGTTACAGCGTGAAAGAGTCAGAACTCTACTTTTTTTACTGATAAGTAAATATGCGTGCTTAAGTGGGTTGTTCCGTATTGATCCCACGACGATTGATCCCATTCTTAATTGACCCCAAATGCGTATGCCTTATTGATCCCACTTTAAAATTTTATTTTATTTTCTTAATTGATCCCAATGCAAGAGGTCCTAAAAATTATGGATAGCATGCCATTTGAGTGTTTGATTAATCATCATCCTAATTATAAATTCGCCTCTTGTAACCTCTGGGCAGGGCACATAGCACGGAGGACTGATGACCGATGGGGTCGAAAAGTCCTCGAGTGGAGGCCACGTATCAGCAAGCGCAGCGTAGGACGTCCACCCACAAGGTGGACAGACGACCTCATTAAGGCCGCGGGAACGCGCTGGATGCGAGCCGCTTCCAACCGGTCTTATTGGAGATCTATAGGGGAGGCTTATGTCCAGCAGTGGACTTCCTATGGCTGAAATGATGATGAACCTCTTATAACTTGTACCACACAAAGAACCATCAAATAATAGTAACTTAGTATATCTTAACTCGGTAATGTGGTCACATTTAGTACATTTTCACTAAAACCCTTTACATACACGGGTTTAAAACCTTGTTGTTGGGAGTTCGGTCTGTTTGTCATATTTATTGCATTATGCACTTATCTACATTACCCCATTGCATTTTGTATGGGGGGTATTTGAACTTCGATGTTTTGCCCCAGTTTAATAATGGTCCTCATTCCTAAAAGTTGTGAACCGACAGACAGCCTCTATAGCTTAGCGGTGGTGCATTCGAGAAATACGCCTGGGGAGTGGGTTCGTCTCCCGCTCAGTGCAAAAATTTGTATGCATATTTTTTTTTATACTACTTAGGTCACAGACAAGCACAGTGCCCATCTGATGAAAAGTGGCCACCCTGAGGCCCTAGACAAAGTGACATTCTATTGTGTAAGTATAAGTGGAATCGCTTATTGTAGTATGGAATTGACATAAATCATTAACATAACTATTTTTTTAAATGTTTGAGTCTTTGTAACTCGTAATATATTATTTCACATATTATTATTATTATATCCAGCGTGTCACGTAATCCACTGTTAAAAGTTGAAAACGGTTCGCTTCGACGCGATTCCATCAATAGAATATAACTTTGTCTAGGGCCCCTGGCCTATGGACGAGTGCAACACCAGGGGAGTCACACTCGTGCTGTCGACCCTGTAAGAACAGAGAGATTCTGTGCCGTCAGCGCAGAAAACAAGCAAGCAGCTTTTCCACCTGTGGTCTTCAAACAAAACCTCTCCAGTGAGCTCTGGCTACCCTACTCACCGCCGGGAACACAACACGAGGTTATTATACTCGCGGTATTCTGTAGGGCGGAGGTACTACCCCAGTCGGACTGCTCGATTGGGGTGGAAATACCGTCGTGTCCTACCTTCGCTTGGACGTTCACTTTTTCCATTTTAAATCGAATTTATTTGGGTTTTGTTTTTTTTTCTTTTAAGGTACCGAACTTTATACATACATACATACAATCACGCCTTTATCCCCGGAGGGTTAGGCAGAGGTGAATTAACACCCACATTTCACCAATCATTGTGTTAGGTCCTATTGCCGTATTCCGGGCACTTTTGTTGACTCAAGCCATGTATCTGAGGCTGAGTCTGGGCTGTATAGATCTGTCTAATGTTAAACAGCCCTATCCCTTAGTCGCCTTGTACGACACCGCATGGGAGGAGATGGGGTGGCCCAAATTCTACTCTGCCGGGAACCACGCGGCCACGGAACTTTATAAGAGTAGCTATAGGTAAGTACTTTCCCAATCGGAAGTCGTCCACAAATCCGATCAGGAAATCCTATTATACTTACTATAAGTCCGTAAAAAAATAATTCAAAGTGATTAATTGTGACGTCAATTAATTACGTGACGTCACCCTTTGTCCGTTTAATACCATTCGAGTCTAACAATGATTGGCGTTTTCTTTCAAATTTCCAACTTGATATACAGCGCCATTTTGAGAGGATAACTCAAGCAAATTCATATTATAGATTAGCTTTCTCTGTTCTTACAGGGTCGGCAGCACGAGTGTGACTCCCCTGGTGTTGCACTCGCCAATAGGCCACGGTAACCATTTACCATCAGGTGGGCCATGTGCTTGTCTGTGTATATAACTAGTATAAAAAATAGTTAATACTAGCTTTTGCCCGCGGCTCCGCCCGCGTGGATGTCGGTTATCGCGACCAAACATAGCCTATGTCCTTTCTCAAGGTCTAATCTACCCCTATACCAAATTTCATCAAAATCGGTTCAGTGGTTTAGGCGTGAAAGCGTAACAGACAGACAGACAGAGTTACTTTCGCATTTATAATAATATTAAGTATGGATTTTTTGACCAAATTAATAAAAGTTAAAAACCTTGTTGGTTCCCCGTGGAGTAGAATAGCGCCACCCCATCTCTTCCTGTGGGTGTCGTAGAAGGCGACTAAGGGATAGGGCTGTTCTCCATCCGACAGTAAACATACAGCCCATGACAAAGTGCCCGCTAGACGGCAATAGGCACGCCCCCTGTTACGTGGGACAAAAAATCATAGTTGGCGAAATGTGGGTGTTATTTTTTTTTTTTTATAGGACACGTCAATTTGACTTCGCCTCGCCTGATGGTAAGCTGAAAGTAAAGTCTCTGAAAAGAGGGTCACCATTACAGACATGTACCATGTTACAATGGTGGCACGCAGCTTGATACACGTCTGCCTACCCCTTCGGGGATTTAGAGGCCTGAGTTTGTATGTACTTATGTACCAAGGGAATGACTGCCATCTGACTAAGGTTGGCTTGAGCCCCGAAGATATCATATTGAAACCGAAACACCCTGAGCTATCAAAAAATACTACCTGAGTTTTTAACATTGAAATAAAAATGGAACTCATTCAAAATTAAACACTGGGCGTTGCTTCTAAATTTATGACCCGTTCCCTTTAATTCTCTGACAGCTTGCAGTCCGCCTACTGTATGGGTTCGATTCTCGGACGAGGTAAATATTGAATGGCCTGCAGGTTTGAATGCGTCTACATTTAAATAAAAAATAATGTCAATGTTTTTTTGTTCGGATTTTAGTTCACACATACAAATGTCGGTATAGGTGTACAGGGTCCTATTAGCCCCTTAGGTGTCCAAACCAAACTCACCTGCTTGATAGTGCACCTGTTAAACCGTAGACGAGGCTCTGGGTCAGGTTTTCTCTCCGGGTTGAACGGTCAGAGGGCAGTCCTTTAAGCGGGGCGTGAAAAAACATCTGATGAGTCCGTCAAGCTGAGTGCCACCATTGTAACATGGTACGTGTCTGTAATGGTGACCCTCTTTTCAGAGACTTTGCCTTCAGCTTACGATCAGGCGAGGTGAAGTCAAATTGACGTGTTCTATATAAAAAAAGTCGCTCTCAGTAAAGTTGGCATACCAATCAAAAACAAGCGGACCTCAGATTCCAAAAGTAAATTCTCCATTCCTCTCTTTCCTTCAATCTTATCTTATCTTATAATGATACTAGCGGCACATGTTCCGGCTTCACCCAGGAATAAATTTTATTTTACCCCTTTAGTAGCAAAATTTCCCAGCCATGGTGGTAGTGAACGCGATTGCTGCAGCCTGTGTGAAAGTTTCATTAAAATTCATTCAGTAATTTTTACGTTTAAGAGTAACAAACAATCATCCATACTTATAAACTTTCGCGTTTATAATATTAGTAGGACTAAACATAGCCTGTCCTTTCTCAAGGTCTAATCTATCACTATGCCAAATTTCGTCAAGATCGGTTAATTGGTTTAGGTGTGAAGCCGTTACAGACAAACAGACAGAGTTACTTTCGAATTTACAATATTAGTAAGGAAGTATACCTAGTCTAGCCATAAATATTGTTACGAAGAAAAAACATTTTTTTTTATTGCAAATAATATTTATTACTTTTACAGTGTGTTAGTTTAATACATAAATATAAAACAATTTAATATATAAAAAGCTTATTCGAAGTGGTCTCCATTGGCTGCAACACAGTCCTTTAAACGTTGAGGCCAGTTATCAATAGAAGCACGCACTCTTTCCATGGGAAAATTCTTCACTGCCAATCGTATGGATTGTTTTAGGGACTCCAAATTATCATGGCGTTTAGAGCAAGCCATACTCTCTAAAACTGACCATAAATCATAATCCAGCGGATTAAGATCGGGACTAGACGACGGCCAGTCTTCAGCTCTGATGAAGTCCGAAACGTTCACTTCCAACCAAGACTGCGTGGACCGAGCTTTATGACCTGGCGCTGAGTCTTGTTGGAAGGACCATACTTGGTTATTGAACATGGTGTTGTTAAGGGGTTTAACTACCTTCTCAAGAATGGTATCTTGATACATTTGTGCCGATGTTTTGATACCTTTTTCACAAAAATATGGCTCAGTCACTCCTTCATAGCTAACACCCCACCAAACCATCACTGAAGTCGGATAATGCCCACGTTGCACTCTGACGACTAATTGGGAAGCTTCCTTAGCTTTTTTTGGGAGCTTTGAGCATAAATACGGTCATTTTGTTTGTTAAAATGTTGCTCAATTATAAATATTTTCTCGTCCGTAAACAAAAATTTTCTGTGACCTCCCTTTGCGTACCGCTTCAGTAGTTGATTCGATTTTACCACCCTATTCTTTTTTAAATTATCAGTTAAAAAATGACCAGTGCGTCTCTTATAGGCTGCAAGTCCTAAGTCATCTTTTAAAATGCGCGACATGGTTCTGGGTGCTATCTTCATCTCCCGAGATAAAATCTTTTGCTTTCGGACAGGATTTGTTCGAATTCTTTCCCTTACTGCTTTGACCACTTTTTTCGTACGAACACTACGTGGACGGCCAGATCTTTTTCTGTCACAAACAGAGGAGGTCTCATTGTACCTATTAATAGCCCGGTACACAAACATTTGACTAATACCAAGCGTATGGAGAGTTTTAAAAATTACATTCGGCTCCATACCAACTTTGTGTAATGCAATCACAGCGATTCGGTTTTCTTTATCACCCCACTCCATTTTAATATAGCAAAATATTGTACAATGTATTGGCGCCAAAATTAGAAAACACAATGAACAATCGTATAAAAATGACAGATTCCAAATTCAAATGTAATATCTTTCTTATTTTTAATTGTAACAGTATTTATAGCCAGACTATATAAGTATGGATTGATTTTTAAGGAACAAAACGTATCGTATCAGATAGTCATTAATATTTTCTCTATTTTAATATCCCACAACCAAATTTTCTCAATTTTGTAACCTTAACACATGTTATAAAGCAGCTGACAGTATTTCAAACCCCAAATATTACCCGTATAACCCAAGACCTTTAATTAAAGAATCACCAATAAAACATTAATAAGAACAAACCCCTTAAAGTCCAATACTACAATAATAATAACTCAAAAAAATTTTGAGTCGCGGCCATTTTGAGAAACTCAACACCTACAATTATATTTTCAAAGATATTTCATATTGTCTGTCGTAATTTATGAATGTGGGGCGGTACTAAGGTGTTTTAAGTCATTTTGTTGTCGCTTCGAGTTTAATTTTACTTCGTGGATTTTAAAAACGAACGTTGATAAAAAATGTTGGTCACTACTGCGAAGTTTTAATCAGTTTTTTTAATATGATGGTAAGCTCAAGGTGAAGTCTCTGAAAAGAGGG
Organism: Eilema depressum; assembly: GCA_914767945.1. Taxonomy (NCBI): domain Eukaryota; kingdom Metazoa; phylum Arthropoda; class Insecta; order Lepidoptera; family Erebidae; genus Eilema; species Eilema depressum. Next base: position 8,063,828 of record OU612040.1, read on the forward strand.
TCACCATTACATACACGTATCATGTTACAATGGTGGAACTCAGCTTGACGGCCTCATCAGATGCTTTTTCACGCCCCGCATACCGGAGGAAAGGAAAGAAGGAAAGTAAGGAAAGGTTTTGTGTGTTCAACCCCTGCTATCATCAAATGTTATTAAGATTCATGAATTTAAATAATTGGCTAGATGTGGGTGTTATATGGTGTGTGGAGATGACCATTCTGAGAAACAATGAATCTCTAAAATGGGTAAAATATATATTTTTAAACTTACGTAACGTGAGTCGAAGACGTTTGGGACACAAATTCTACGGACACTGTGTCCCTAAGTGTACAATTTAGGTATGGTATGGGATGGGAGGATATGGTCGACACTGACAGTGGGGTAAGTCCATGACCTAAAAGTCGCTGAACAGGAGTTTCATTGAAGGATAGAATTCACAACGAGGTCATCCGACAAAGAACTAAAATTACCGACATAGCTCACATACAAAAGCTGAAGTGGTAGTGGGCTGGCCACATCTGTCGAAGGACCGATGGCCGTTGGAGCAGACGAGTGCTAGAGTGGAGACCGCGAGAAGACAAACGGAAGGTGAGACATTAGCCATTAGGACTGACGACCTGAAAAAGGTGGCTGGGACAGCCTGGATGCGGAAGGAAGAAATGGCTCAAATTGGGAGAGGCCCATGTCCAGCAGTGGACTGCAATAGGCTATGGATGGATGGTGGATGTCGGTAGTCGCAACCAAACATAATGCCTATGTCCTTTCTCATGGTCTAATTTATATCTGTACCAAATTTCTCAAAATCGGCTCAGTAGTCTAAGCGTGAAAGCGTGACAGACAGACGGACAGATAGAGTTACTTTCGCATTAATAATATTAGTACCTATGGATTTATTTTATTTTTATTTCAATGCATTATTTGAAAAAAAAAAAAAACTGTATTCGAGTTCCTATCGACACACCTTAGTACCACCATTCTCCGAAACATTTTTCGTCTGTCAATATAAACTGGCGTTTCATTTGTGTGAATGCACAAAATGAAATACGTCTGCACAATATAGTTTGTGACATAAATTCTCAAGTCAATTATCTTTCACATAGAGGCATCATTTTGCTTGACAATGAGTTTTAATCGCTGTCGTAACGTGAGCAGAAGGTCTCTTAATAAATAGATTCTGGTGTTCAAAATTCAATCTCGATTTCACCCAAGTTAGTAGTTCCGGATAGTAGCTATCCGGAATCACAGATTCGGGCAAGGCATTCCACTCTTTGGCGGTACGCATGATGAAAGCTAAGCTTTAAGCTCGCTTTAAGCTCGCTAAACTAAGCTTTAAGCTCGCTTTAAGCTCGCTTAAAGCGATAAGGCCGCCCATTGTACTGGTTCCGTAGTTTTAGATACTATAAATTATGTATTTTAATGTTGTACAATAAAGTATATAATAAATAATAAATAAATAAATGAATGAACGTATCACCGAATCGTCGGCCGTTCCCAATCAAAGAATCAAAGAATCAAAGAATCAATTTCGTTTATTCAATTTAGGCACATATAGAGCACATATGAACGTCAAAATATTACAATTGTGTCAAGAAGTATGTGAACAAAAAATAAAATATTAAATAAATTAAAGTAAACCATTTGAAAATGATTCTTTCGCTGGTTCGGTAGTTGGTTCTACTGAGAAGATACCAGCAAGAAACTCAGAGAACTCAATTATCCTTTTTATTTATTTATTTATTTTTTAATACGGTTTTTATACAATTTACAATGTGCGGGCAAGAAAGTGATTAGGTTGACCATGCATTTTTATCATTAAGATATTCTTCTACTTTATAATAAGCTTTTTCCATTAGACTTTTTTTCACGTTTATTTTAAAAATATTAAGTGGCATGTCAACCAAATCCTGAGGAATTTTATTGAATATTTTTATACTGTTGCCTACAAATGAATTACCAACCTTATGAAGCCTGAGTATTGGCACTGCTAGTTTATCTTTATTTCTCGTATTATAATCATGTGTGTCCGAGTTCTTTTTTAAAAGATTTAAGTTCTTCCGTATGTATAAAATATTATCGTAAATATATTGACAAGCAACCGTTAATATATTAATTTCTTTAAATGTTTCTCTCAGCGAGTCACGGGGTCTGAGGCCGTAGATTGCTCGTATCGCGCGTTTCTGTAATATGAAAACAGTCTCAATATCGGCAGCTGAGCCCCACAGCAACAGACCATATGACATAACGCTATGAAAGTAGCTAAAATAAACTAATCGTGCCGTTTCCTCATCAGTTAGTGACCTTATCTTTCTAACCGCATAGGCAGCTGAGCTAAGTTTTCCTGCCAAGGCTGTGATATGAGAACCCCATTGCAGTTTACTATCTAGAGTTATTCCCAGAAAAACTGTGGTATTAACTACTTGAATTGATTCATTGTTCATTACAATATGAGTATCTATCTGTCTTACATTGGGCATAGTAAACTTTACACATTTTGTTTTTTTTGCATTGAGTAACAAGTTGTTACTTGTGAACCAATGCAATATTTCGGAAAGGGTATTATTCACATCGTCAAGTACTACTTTTTGTCTATCAGTTTTAAAAATTAATGATGTGTCATCTGCAAATAATACTATTTCACAAAGATTTTTAGTGAAGTAAGGAAGATCATTTACATATATCAAGAATAAAAGGGGTCCTAATATCGAGCCCTGGGGTACTCCTATGACTAAAGGGGCGCCAGAAGAGTCGGTGCCATTAATGTTGACTTTTTGTACTCTGCCATTGAGGTAAGACTTTATTAAGCTAAGTGAGCCACTAGAAACACCATAATAACCTAATTTCAATAACAAAGTCTCATGATCAACACAATCAAAAGCTTTTGATAAATCACAAAAAATACCAATGGCATCCTGCTTCTTTTCCCATGCATCAAATATATGTTTGACGAGTGCAACTCCTGCATCCGTCGTGTTTCTGCCTTTAGTGAACCCGAACTGTTTCTCATGAAGTAATTTATTAAATGTAAAATGTGAAAGCAGTTGATTAAAAATTATTTTTTCAAAAATTTTACTAAGGGCTGGGAGTATAGAGATGGGTCGAAAATTGGATGGATCACTTTTTTCCCCTGCTTTGAATAACGGAATGATTTTACTGTACTTCATAAGAGTAGGAAACTGGTTTTCATCTATACATTTATTGAATATGAATGCAAGATAAGGCGCAATAGCGGGCATTATTGGTTTTATTATATTGGTTGAAATGCCCCAAAGATCCTCAGTCTTTTTTATATTCAGTTGCTTAAAAGTTTTAAAAATGGTTTCAGAGTCAATATACTGAAAATTAAAGTTAACACTACATTTATCAACACTAGATTTAAGAAGAGAAGCAGCCGCATTTTTTGAAGAATTTAATTTACTTGTAGTTGTAGTTGCAACATTTGTGAAAAAAGATTCGAATGCATTAGCCACTGCAGCATCAGTATTAATGTGCTCACCATCCACTTCCAACTCGAAGGATCGATCACGTGACCTTGTCTTACAGGTTTCTTTGTTTATAATGTTCCATGTTGCCTTTATTTTATTATCAGATTTTTCTATTTTAGCCCGAATATAATTAGATTTGGCTATTGAACAGACTCTCTTGAACAGCTTTGAATACCTTTTAATTTGTTCAATTATTTGTGGCTCATTTGTAGATGCCTTTATCTCGTATAATTCATACAGTTTCTTTCTACTTTTATGGATTCCAGGTGTAGCCCAATCACTAAATTTAATTTTGAGTTGATTTACGTTTATTGTTTTTTTTGTGAAAATGTTATTAAATTCGTAGTTTATTACTCCGAACAAATCTCTGTAAAGATCATTCGGGCTTTCATCGCGGTTCAACTCCAGAAGAGGTATTTTATTGTTAATGTTTTCTTTAAATTTTTCTAATCTGTATGTTGTGATTGGTCTACACACAATATTTTTAGGCAATGGAACATGTTGGTGCTCAAATCTAGCTAACTGACCTGTATGATCTGACTTTATAAAATTTATTATAGATTTATCTTTTACATCAATGTCAGAAAAAAAATTATCCAAGCAGGTGGCTGTTGTGGGTGTGATGCGAGTTGGTTCACAGAAAATATTTTGTAAATTAAAAGATTTAAAAAGATTAAGGAACCTTACCGCTTTCTGTGAGTTTTCTAAAATATCAATATTAAAATCGCCACATACAACTACCGTCTTCTTACATTTATATATCTTTTTTAAGGTTTCTTCCATAATAGACTCAAACAGGTTGTAATCTCCAGAAGGAGGTCTATAGACGCTAATAATAATAAATTGCTCAAGCTCCGCACATGATAGTTCAATATTTCGCTCACTAGAGAGTGCTACTATATCTTTTCTGTCTTTAGATTTTAATTTCATATCTACAATAACATATCTACAGATAAAGGTAAAGGTAGAGATACTTTCTTTGTCAAATCCTATTGTTATTTTGCTACTATGAATTGCGTTACCATAGAGATTGATGACGTTTTTATCCTTTCTAATGTCAAAACTGGCGATAGATAGGTTATTGGGAACGGCGGTAAGTGGAATTTCCACGGTGTATAGGTGGCGGGTCGTGCGTCTGGTCGTTCAAAAGTAGAAGGGGCTTGTCGGAATTAGGTTGTACAAATCCTGTACACACTCCCTAAAGTGCTTATTCATAACTAGAGCGTCGTTGTTGACTAGCCTCTTGACTCGTTTCTCTATCACCTGTGTAGAGGAGGCTTAAATCTATAATATAAAAATGAATCCCTAAATGTGTTGTTTGCGCAAATCTCGAGAACGGCTGAACCGATTTTGCTAATTATTTTTTTAGAATATTCCTTAAAGTACGAGGATGGTTCTTACGGCGAGAAAAATTAAAAAAGGCGGTACGAAGTTCGCGGGGTCAGCTAGTATAATAATAGAAACGTGCATAGTTACGTTACGGTTGGTCAATTCGAATAAGCGCCCCGTGCTTATGGGTTTAAAGATGATGTTTAGCTATATGGCGATTATGAATGTCATAGAAAATAGATAAATGTCACTCATACTAGTACTAAAAATGATTTCTCTTGTGTGCATAATTGGAATAATATACGCAGATTAGTCTGTCTGTCTGTAATTATTAACGTGCGAGGTGTTATACAGCATTTATTGTCCAGGATGCCTGACAGTGGTGAAGGAAGAAAATATTCAATAGGGAAGCTGGTGGAAAAGAAAACTTACTAAATTGGGACGCGGGCAGGAATCGGGTTATAAGGACTCCTTGCTACTTATCCCTGGTCTATTTTTAGGGTTCCGTACCTCAAAAGGAAAACCATAATCTTTATAGGAATAATTCGTTGTCCATGTCGGTCTATTAAGACATTTTTCTCAGAAAAGTGTGGAATCATCCAGATGAAATTTGTACTAAACACTCGGGTCTGCAACGTCTTAAGACTGTGTAAAAATTAAACTTGTATGTCAACGCAATAAAAAGATGTTGCCGATTATGTAGCATAAGTTTGTTCCTCAATTGAGTTTTGTAGGGAACCCTCAGTGCGCGAGCCCGACTTGCATTTGACCGGTTTTACAAGTTATTACTATCAAGCTAATTTTCCGAGAGTGGTTGTGATTTGGTTTTTTTTTTTTAATTTTAGTCGTATAAAAATTCTGAATTGTAGTAGCCTACCAGAGTCCATTAACTCCTTCTCCTCCCTTTAGTTTGACTTATGTGTCGTTTACGAGAGCAACTGCCATCTGACCTCCTAACCCCGCAGGTAAAACCTGCTCCAGCATGTCGTCGTCCGTCAGTGATTATCGTTTTCAAGTCAGGTTGGCTCGATCTTCGATTATTTTGATGTGACCCTAAAATACCTTACTCCGCATATTCTCCGCATATTATTATGCTTACTAATCAATAAGTACCCCATCCCACACACGTTATCATATCATTTCCCACTTCCCAACATTCGGGATACTGTCCAAATTCCCAAGCGCAATATAAGCGAAGCACCTAAATAGGGATGCGAAAATAAATTCTGATATCGATGAAAAGATATAGATAGGTATTATCGATATTTTGAGAATATATTATTATATTTAAGAATTCTGTCCACAATTTAAAAGTAATAAAATCATAATTCTTCTTCTTCATCCTAGCGTTAATCTCAGTTGCATCTGAGACTTTTACCTCAACTTTATGAATTACGGTAGAACTCAATAATTTCTATAAAACTCGTAAAATGGTCACTTATATGAGCAGAATCTAGGGCTTCTTAACATCACACAGATATATACAGCCCAGACTCAACCTAGACATGGCTCAAGCCAACAATAGTGCCCGGAAAACGGCAATAGGGGCACTCCCTATTACGTGGGACCTAATACAATGATTGGTGAAATGTTGGTGCTAATTCAACTCTGTCTAACCCTCCGGGGATAAAGGCGTGATTGTATGTATGTATGTATAAGAGCAGAATCAAAATAATTCATTTACTAAGCAGATTCCAATTTATATAGAAACAAAATATTATCCAAATACCATTCCAATAAAGTGTCCTTTTTAGACCTCCTTATCTGACCTCCTTTGACGAAAATGGTCGTCAATTTATTATGAATATTCTTATAAACAGACAGCCTCCGTGGCGTAGCGGTAGTGAACGCGGCCGCTACGCAGGAGGCGCGGGTTCGATCCCCGCTCAGTGCAAATATTTGTGTTCATGAAATATGGGTATTTGCATTGGTCTAGTCGTGCCTCGGAGAGCACGTTAAGCCGTCGGTCCCGGTTGCCATAAGAACATCTATGGCAGTCGTTACGGGTAGTTGGAGCCCTCAAAAATCCAAAAACAACGGTCTAACTGCAAAGCTTCGATATCGCCTAATGTTAACATTGGGTTGTGGAGGTCAGATGACAATCGCTTCACGGAAAATATCGAGGTCTAGCCAAATTCGTAGTTAAGACTGATAAAGCGGACCCCAGACTCCGAGCTGAAAAAAGCTTCGGACGCTAAGAGGAAGAAGATTCTTTCAACCCTAAATATCGATATAAGTAGGCTTAGCTCCCCAAATATTGTCCCTTCCCTACATCTCCATAATCTTAGCAAATTTTATTCTTTTATACGCATTAGGGCTTCACTTCATATCTCGTTAACCCATAAACCATAGGGACATGGGTAATTATAATACAATCTGTTGGGTAATTATCTGACTTAATTACCAATTGTTTTCCCATAATAACAGCGTGTATTATATGGTGAGTGGTAAGTGATGAGCGGAGCGATTTATTGTGATAGCGAGTTTTGAGTATCCTGTGCATTTAAATTGCATTGAACTTTACGAACTAAACTATAGTATAGTTACCTATATCTTAACCCCAATGAGGCACGCGTTTTTTGAGTGTCTTTTGAGGATAGCACTGGGTGCTACAGTGGCGGAGGAGCTCAAATTCACCAATCATAGATTATAATATCTAACCTATACGTGCGCGTCAGAACCTCGTTTCTGTCACGACTTGGATCATCTTATTGTGCCTATAACTATGCAATGCATACATACATTTATATTCACGTCTCCGGACCAAAATCATCTCTTTTGTAAGCTGGTACACATCCTGATACAAGAACGAGGCTCTGGTGCACGCTTTTCTCTCCTTTTAGTTTTAAGACTGCATCGTCCTCTATGAGCGCAGGCCTAGGGGGTGACAGGTGGAGCTACCTATCATTGAAGCGTCGGTAGCTTAGTGGTTAAGGAGTTGGCCTTACGATCGAGAGGTCCCGGGCTCGAATCCTGGCCATTACACTACTGACGTGAACCCACTCCTAGTACAAGCAATTTAGCTTAGTTGGAGGGGTTAATGGGAATATTAGTAATTTCGGTTGCTAATATTCTTTTAAAGATTTATAATATAATTAATTAATTATAATTCTAGCAGAAGCGGATCGGGGCGGCGCGGCGGGGCGTCCCGTCTCTCTACGGGGCAAGATGTGTATACCGCGGTTCCCACACCAGACGGAGTAATCTCTAAACCGAAGATGACTCTGGGTCAACCGTGGCGCGAAGGACATGGCTTATAGGCCACTTCACACCCCAGCATCTGAGGTCTTAGCCGGCGTACGGTTTTAGTCGGTTCGAGTCCGACAAAACCGAAAAAAGGTAAGCAGGGGTATAACAAAAAAAAAAAACAAAAACTAAATCGCTATCTGCTATGCGTATGCGCACAACCTTATCCACTTATTTACATACTGGTGGCATTAAGAGGCGACAAACAGATATGCATGCACAGCGGGTTCTACGCCCGGTGAGGTCTTAATGAAGCAGTATATGCAAACGGGTAGGTTTTTAATATATTTGCTAGATATCTATGGTCGGGTAAATAAATAATAATTGTGTGACATTCTACACAGTGATCAGCTTGAGTTATGGGTTCTAGAATGCAGATAAGTATGTTGATTTGTATTCCTTCCTGTATAAGTCGGTAGCTATGTAAAAGTTCGAAATGCATTAGTTGGATTTTCAAAGTTTTTGAAGTAAACAGAGTAATGTTTCATACAAATTGTATTATGTCATATATTGAATAGAAAAAGGATATACATACATACATACATACATACATACAATCACGCCTTTATCCCTGGGGGGTTAGGCAGAGGTGAATTATCACCCACTTTTCACCAATCATTGTATTAGGTCCCACGTAATAGGGGGTGAGCCTATTGCCGTATACCGGGTACTATTGTTGACTCGAGCCATGTATGAGCTGGCTGAGTCTGGGCTGTATGTATCTGTCTGATGTTAAACAGCCCTATGTCTTAGTCGCCTTGTACGACACCACATGGGAGGAGATGGGGTGGCCCAAATTCTACTCTGCCGGGAACCACGCGGATATAATGGAAACAAATACAATATGGGGTTCTTCAAGAAGGGCATTAGAAGGTTTCTTCAGGGTCGGCAGCACGAGTGTGACGCCCCTGGCGTTACATACGTACAAAGGCTACGGTAACCGCTTTCCATCATGTGGGCAGTGTACTTGTTTGCCACTTAAGTGGTAGGTATAAAAATATCTATTGTAGACTTTTTTCTGGATTTGGAGGTCAGATGGCAGTTGTTAAAAGCCGCATACCAAAAGACCGAGTAATAGGAATCTGAAGTGAAAGCCTCGGATGTGACCTATAATTAAATATATTCACGCCTGTAAAAGTCCTAAGGGGTAGGCAGGATGTGTATTAACACCCACATTTCGCAAACTACTTATGATTTTCGGTCCCATATTTTTTTTTATACCACTTAGTTGGCAGACAAGCACACGGCCCACCTGATGGGAAGCGGTCACCGTGGCCTATGGACGTATGCAACACCAGGGGCGTCACACTCGCGCTGCCGACCCTGAAGAAACCTTCTAATGCCCTTCTTGAAGAACCCCATATTGTAGTCGCTTGGGAAAACCACCGCAGGGAGTTCATTCCACAGCTTGAGTGTGCGTGGGATGAAGTGCCTTTCAAACCGCACAGTGCGCCCCGTTTCCGGATGCAATGTGTGAGGATGAACTCCCTGCCTGTGGCGAGAGGTGCGATGATAGAATGCAGCTGTTGGCATCATGTCAAACAGTTCATCTTAGCACAAACCATTGTATAGACATCAAGCGGGCACCTTATCATAGGCTGTATGTTTACTGTCAGATGGAGAATATCCCTATGCCTTAGTCGCCTTCTACGACACCCATGAGAAGAGATGGGGTAACCCTATTCTACATCCATACAATATGATAAACAGAAGCCCTATAACAACAAAAGTACTTCAGCTATAAATTAGAACATTAAACGCCACCCATCCAATTCTAAGCCTTGTCAAACGACACAATCACTTAGTGGTTCACATAGCAGAATTTACGACGCTACAATGGACTGGCTGTGTCATACGAACAGACAGACAGACACTTTACAACAATTTATTGATCATAAAAGTGTGTTAATAAAAATATAAGCGAATGGTGCGAGTTCTGACTAAATGCATAGGTTCTGTACAAAAAAGCTATTATTTTTTAGACCCGATATTTTACTCCTTTTATGCCACTTAGGTGGCAGACGAGCATACGGCCCACCTGGTGGGAAGAGCAACAGAGCAAATGTGGGTAACCAATCATCCAGTTCCAACTGATTCCACTAGACCTAAAGGAAAGCTGCCGCCTGGACACCATTTCCCGTGGCCAACTTGGAAGGCATTAAATCAGCTGCGGACCTAAGTTAGTCGCTGAAAGGTAAATTTAGTAAAATGGGGCTATGTAGACCAGTCGCAAGCGTCGTGGTACTGTGGAGCTCCATCCAAGTTCATGCTACATTTTGGTCTCTTGCCCACTGTGCCCTCCCGCCTGTACTATCGAGGACCTGAGTAAGGTAGCGGACAATGCTGTAGCCGTGACTAAATATTGGGCTGACAAAGTCTAGTGAATTTTATGAGCCATCGACTCGATGAAGAAGCCTTGATGGAAAGTGGTTTACGGGCCTATGGACTTGTGCAACACCAGGGGAGTCACACTCGTGCTGCCGACCCTGTAAGAACAGAGAGTTTCTGTGCCGTCAGCGCAGAAGACAAAGCAGGACAAGCCTTTGGTCTTCCCACTGACAGCATAAGCACAAGTAGTCTCCTTGAAAATAAATCTATGTTTAAAGGATTCTCTTGCAATTGAATTGGTATGAGTTATGACTTATATTTTACATACATGCATATAATCATGGATTTATCCGCGGAAGGTTGGGCAGAGATGAAATAATACCCACATTTCACCAATAATTGTATTCGGTCCTACGTAATATGGGGTGAGCCTATTGCCGTATTTCGGACACTATTGTTGACTCGAGCCATACATCTGACGCTGAGTAAGTAAAAGCTCGTTCTGTTATATAGTAACACCAACAATTCATCATGATTCGGGTACTTATAGATAACTTACACTTCAAACTATGTGACAATTTAGCGTCTTTTGTCACCCTGGGACCATGGCGAAAACTTCGGATTAAATGTAAATAATCCATATCTACTAATATCCTCCATACTCCTCCATACCAATATTATAAATGTGAAAGTAACTCTGTCTGTCTGCCTGTCTGTCACGCTTTCACGCCTAAACCACTGAACCGATTTTGATGAAATTTGGTACAAGGATAGATTAGACCTTGAGAAAGGACATAAGCTATGTTTGGTCGCGATAACCGATATCCACGCGGGCGGAGCCGCGGGCAAAAGCTAACATCAAATAAATCACGATAGAAACCAAAACCGAGTGATGTTCGCGTAAACTTCACAGTCTTATCCACTCCTTCATACTTTGGTTTACTTGACCTTTACGGGAACGACTGCCGTCGGACGCCCCCTACCCAGAGAGAAAAGCCTGGGCCAGAACCACGGGCAACAGCTAGGTAAGCTTTTAAAAATATTATAAATAGCGGACCCGGCGAACTTCGTACCGCCATATTTTCTGATCCCGTGCCCGCTGCATATCTCTAAATTTATCAGTGTTTCTCTACAATATTATGCATGTATTATACATAAAAACCTTCCTCTTGAATAACTCTATCTATTAAAAAAACCGCTTCAAAATCCGTTGCGTAGTTTTGAAGATTTAAGCATACATAGGGACGGACAGACAGCGACAGCGACTTTGTTTTATAATAATGTAGTGATGATGATGTAAACATTTCCAAAACTACGGAACCCTAATCCTTATCACACGACTTGGCATAACTTTTTAAGTATTAATTTTGAAAAAAATCCAATAAAAAAACGACATTAACCTTTTTCTTCGAACACAGACTATGGCAGCAAGTTTATAAGTACTTCAAGATGCACAGAGTATAGAACATTGTCCGTCTTAATAGACAATAAAAAGTTTATGCGCTAATTAAACGGAAAAAAATACTTTTAATACCATAAAGTACATTTTCGTTGAAATATTCTTTTTTAAGACGCTTTTTTTAGGTTTGTATGGATGTTTGTGTGTAAGGCAATCTTTGAACTTGATTGGAGCACTTCGAAATGGAGGATTCATTGCCAATTTAAATACATTGACCATAATAAGTATGAAAAATAACTAAAAAATAAATAAGTAAAATAGAAAAGACACACTTAAAAAAAAAAACTTAAAAGTAAAAATCAAAGACATTTCATATATAATATCTTTGCATGCTTTAAAAAAACTAACTAAAAAATAAAAATAGTAACTGCCATATATTATTATGAGAGCGCAGGTTCGATTCCCGCTGTACTTAATTAAACATTTTTAAACATGAAGATGTCTTTTTACTAGTTTAAACTGGGTACTTCCACGCATATAGGAAGAAAAGCGAAGGTATTGAAATTCGTTCATTCGTTAATCAGCCGATATAACTGAATAACTGAGAAATTTTACTATATTGGCAACCCTATAAGGCCATTAAAAAAAGTAACTGATAAAACAATTTTAAATAATAATTTCACTCATTCCATTTTCAACATTCGAATATAATAACATTTAAAGTTTAATTTCAAAAATCGAACGCCATCCATTCGAACATCAAAAAAGCAATTTCAGTGGACAATAACTACGTCATTCACTGTACGGAACCTTTGAAAACCGAAAAACCGTAAAACCGTAGGTACTCGCACACCGACTGACACGGCAATCGGTTATATTCATTGTCGGTTTTTATGCTAGCACTTTATTTTACAACCCTACGTTCCAAGTTTAAAAAACCGTACTTTTATAATGTTTTGATCGAGTTTCGGTTCACGGGATGTAATATGGGGACTGATTTAAATATAGAAGTGGGTTTTTAATGACTTTTGTATGGGATTTAAGGCTGCCTATGTTTTGACGAGAGTTTTACTACTCAAGAGTGCATACAAATCTGTATTAGATCAATTTAATTATTTATTGGGAATTTTATTTACTTATAGACTAGCTGTTGCCTACGGCTGCTCTCGCGTGGTTATTCATTATCGCGATCAAACATAGCCCATATCTTTTGCCAAGCTCTATCCTATACTTACTTACCAAACGTCATTGAAATCGGTTTAGTGGTTTAGGCGTCAAAACGTAACAGACCGATAGTTACTTTCGCATCTATCCACGATGGACGCAAAACAAAAACTACTGAACAGATTTTGATGCGTTTTTTGTTTAAAAATATCTGTCAGATTTAAAATCTAACATAATTTTGATCGCTATTCAGTAAAATCGAAGTTATTACCAAAAGCTGCAATAACGCGGGCGTAACCACGAGCATAGATTAGTTCATACAAATACAAATACAAATACAAATACAAATACAAATAGCCTTTATTACTGATACCATAATAAATATTACATTAAATATATCACATTTGTTCCACATAACATTATTTTTTATTTTTAAGTAGTAAACTTCATGCAAAATTACGATTTAGATTATTCTGCTACATTGCTACTTGCTCATGCATTGCATTAAATTAAGTTCAATAATGGCTACATACCTACATCCCTAACAATCATACAGTTATTATCAATTTATTAAGTATACTTTTTATTAATTAATTACATTACAATTATTGAAATTTGGAATAATTAAAATAGTACAATAATATTATATCACATTTGCTTTAAAGCAGAACTATGCTTACTTCATTTACTTTAACTAAACAGCCCAATTTCTAAATGAGAAGTTCATGCTTTAATAATTTTATTCATAGTTTTGTTTATTTATTTATTTATTGTATTTACATATATATACACATACATGTACACATACATATATATATGTATATACTTCTTAACAATTAACTACATACTTGCAATTCGATACTTATTTAGCAACTATATTTTGAAATATTTTCCTTTTAATTTATTATAAGTTAGTAGATGATTTATGTTACCCAATTCAAAGCTTCTTGTTATAATATGAATGTTATTCCAAGACATCGGTATCAGCTTGCCCTTTGGCATAGGCCTCCCCTAGGTTCCGCCATAGGTTTCGGTTTCTGGTTATTCTGTGCCATGTTGTTCCAGCATTTTTTTTGATTGCATCCTCCCATCTCGTTTTCTGTCGTCCCTGCCTTCTTTTCCCATCACGGGGGTACCATGTAGTGACATCTTTAGACCATTTGTTACGATTGTCCCTTATCATATGGCCTGCCCAAGTCCACTTTAGTTTTTTCACTGTATATGTAACATCTATGACTTTAGTCTTTCTCCTTATACTTGTTAGTCTGATTTTATCTCGCAACCTGATGTTTAGAATGCTTCTTTCCATTTTCCTTTGGCACACACCAAGTGCTTCAAGTTGTTTTTCAGTCGGTGCCCATGTTTGACACCCATATGTCAAACATGGCAGTATGCATGAATTGAATATTGTGGTCTTATTCTTCATTGGTATATGTGGGTTCTTCATGATTTCTTTGAGTGACCAATATCTTTTCCAAGCACTGCTTATTCTAAGGTCTATTTCCTTTTGCATTTGGTTCTCTGGAGAAATTATTTGTCCTAAGTAGGTATACTGATCTACATATTCTATTTGGTGTGAATTAAGAAAAATCGGCGTTTTTAAATCGTTTGTCATTAGTTTTGTCTTGTCTGTGTTCATGGTCAAGCCTACGACTTGACTCTCTCTGTCTAATTGTATCAACATTGTCTCTAGGTCTTCTTGATTTTCGCTGAGCAAAATGAGATCGTCTGCAAATCTCAAGTGATTGAGCTTTTCGCCATTTATATTGATTCCAAATGTATCCCAGTCCATTTTCCTAAAAACATGTTCTAATACAGCCGAGAACAGCTTTGGTGATAGCGGGTCTCCTTGACGCACACCTTTTTTAATTGGGAACTCGGATCCTTTTCTCTCTGTTTGTATTTTTGCTGTTGACTCTTTATATATGTTTTTTATCATCCTGATATATTTTGGGTGCACTCCTTGGGAATATAGAGCTTCCCATATATGCGTATGTTTCAAAGAGTCGAATGCCTTGTTGTAGTCTACATATGCCAAATAGTATATTTTCCTGTACTCATTACTTTTTTCAATAACTTGTTTTATAACGTGAATATGGTCCATTGTTGAAAAGTTGCTTCGGAATCCAGCCTGCTCTCGTGGTTGATTTTCATCTAGTACTGAGCTGATTCTGTTTAGTATTACCTTCGAGAATACTTTGTATAGATTGGGTATTAAGCTGATAGGCCTGTAATTATTTATTTCAGCTTTATCACCTTTCTTGTGGAGCAGTATGATGGTTGATGATGTCCACTGTTTTGGTATTATTTCTTCAGTGAGAATTTCATTAAATAAATTTGTGACAGCCTCTATAATGTAGTCCAGGCATCCTTTCAGAATTTCATTTACTATTCCATCTTCTCCTGGAGCCTTGTTATTTTTCTGGGACAATATTGCTTTCCTTATTTCTGTTTCCAGTATTGGAGGAATATGCTCTTCATCAGGTTCTGGTAAGTAGTGGGTGCTAGTATAGTATTCATCGCTATATAAATTGCTGTAGAACGTAGTTGCTATTTCTGTGATTTCTGGTCGTTTTGTTTCTTTCTTCCCAGATGTTTTGTTTCTGATATATGGAATCCAGGAGGTGCTTTCCCTCAGTTCTTTCAAGGCTTTCTTTATGCCACCTGATTTCTCAATATGGTATTGAATAGTATTATTTCTTGTTTGCTTTCTATGTGTTCTAATCTTTTCATTAATTTGTTTACTTATTTGCGCTATCTGTTCTCTATTTCGTTTCCTGTTTTCTAGAAGAGATTTTCTACTTTCTATAAGGGCTCTTGCTTCTTCTCCAATCTTGTCTTTGGGTTTTTCCAGAGTACACAATTTTTTAGATATTTCCTGTAGCGTTTCTTCTAATACATTGTATTTCTCTTGTACATTACAATTTGTGTTGTTAGTCAAGATCTTGTCTTTTAATGGAATCAGCAGGTTTTCTGGAATTGGGAGTGGTACCTGGTTTGATTTAGTCCCTTCTTGATTGTATTTACGCCTTGTCTTCGGCTTATGTAGGTAGATTGCTCCTCTTACCATTCTGTGGTTTGTGTTAAAATTAAGTTTGTTGATTATGCTGACATTTTTAAAGAATTGAGGTTTGTTAGAAAGTATAAAGTCTATCTCATTTTTTGTTTGCCCATCGGGGGACACCCAGGTCCATTTTCTGGTTTTACTCTTCTTAAAGAAGGTATTGAGAATTTTAAAGTTGTGAGCTTGTGCCAGGTTTACTAGTCTTTGTCCATTATTGTTTCTTTTTCCAGTACTATACTGGCCCATAGTTAGTTCATAGGTATATTTAAAAGTTAGCAAACAAAAACTTTCAAAAAATTAAACTTATTTATTACTAAACCACCATTATAACATGATGCGTGTCTACAATAATTGTGAACCTCTTTGCCGAGACTTTGCCTTCAGCTTACCATCAGGAGAGGTGAAGTCAAACTGACGTGTCTTGTATAAAAAAAACCTGCAAAATATTTTTTCTTACCAAACATGAAAATTACATTCACTCGAGTGAATAAGGAAGTCTTCAACCCTCGAATTACCTCCCAATTAGGTAGATAGTGGACGTGTGACAAAATTATGCGGTACACCAACATAATTGTCACACTTACCTGTAATTATTGTGTGTATAAGTGTACTCCGTTTGTAATTGTATGTGTTTGTATGTTGTGTCGCTGATGCCAGGATAAGAAATATAATTTTGCCGGAAGAAAAATGGATGTCTAACGGTTCTCGCATATAATATCTATACTCTATATACTATTATATACCTAATTGTAATTGTAAAGTGGTCTGTACATCTATCTTCTATACTATTATATAATTGTAAAGTGGTCGTGTCTGTACATTGGAGATATTTAAAAAAAATACTTGGGTTATGTTATGTTAACGATACTGAACATGAAATTATATTAAAGTCTGTTTTTCTGTTTGTCTGTTTGTCTGTTTGTCTGTTTGTCTGTTTGTCTGTTTGTCTGTTTGTCTGTTTGTCTGTTTGTCTGTTTGTCTGTTTGTCTGTTTGTCTGTTTGTCTGTTTGTCTGTTTGTCTGTTTGTCTGTTTGTCTGTTTGTCTGTTTGTCTGTTTGTCTGTTTGTCTGTTTGTCTGTTTGTCTGTTTGTCTGTTTGTCTGTTTGTCTGTTTGTCTGTTTGTCTGTTTGTCTGTTCGTCTGTTCGTCTGTTCGTCTGTTCGTCTGTTCGTCTGTTCGTCTGTTCGTCTGTTCGTCTGTTCGTCTGTTCGTCTGTTCGTCTGTTCGTCTGTTCGTCTGTTCGTCTGTTCGTCTGTTCGTCTGTTCGTCTGTTCGTCTGTTCGTCTGTTCGTCTGTTCGTCTGTTCGTCTGTTCGTCTGTTCGTCTGTTCGTCTGTTCGTCTGTTCGTCTGTTCGTCTGTTCGTCTGTTCGTCTGTTCGTCTGTTCGTCTGTTCGTCTGTTCGTCTGTTCGTCTGTTCGTCTGTTCGTCTGTTCGTCTGTTCGTCTGTTCGTCTGTTCGTCTGTTCGTCTGTTCGTCTGTTCGTCTGTTCGTCTGTTCGTCTGTTCGTCTGTTCGTCTGTTCGTCTGTTCGTCTGTTCGTCTGTTCGTCTGTTCGTCTGTTCGTCTGTTCGTCTGTTCGTCTGTTCGTCTGTTCGTCTGTTCGTCTGTTCGTCTGTTCGTCTGTTCGTCTGTTCGTCTGTTCGTCTGTTCGTCTGTTCGTCTGTTCGTCTGTTCGTCTGTTCGTCTGTTCGTCTGTTCGTCTGTTCGTCTGTTCGTCTGTTCGTCTGTTCGTCTGTTCGTCTGTTCGTCTGTTCGTCTGTTCGTCTGTTCGTCTGTTCGTCTGTTCGTCTGTTCGTCTGTTCGTCTGTTCGTCTGTTCGTCTGTTCGTCTGTTCGTCTGTTCGTCTGTTCGTCTGTTCGTCTGTTCGTCTGTTCGTCTGTTCGTCTGTTCGTCTGTTCGTCTGTTCGTCTGTTCGTCTGTTCGTCTGTTCGTCTGTTCGTCTGTTCGTCTGTTCGTCTGTTCGTCTGTTCGTCTGTTCGTCTGTTCGTCTGTTCGTCTGTTCGTCTGTTCGTCTGTTCGTCTGTTCGTCTGTTCGTCTGTTCGTCTGTTCGTCTGTTCGTCTGTTCGTCTGTTCGTCTGTTCGTCTGTTCGTCTGTTCGTCTGTTCGTCTGTTCGTCTGTTCGTCTGTTCGTCTGTTCGTCTGTTCGTCTGTTCGTCTGTTCGTCTGTTCGTCTGTTCGTCTGTTCGTCTGTTCGTCTGTTTGTCTGTTTGTCTGTTTGTCTGTTTGTCTGTTTGTCTGTTTGTCTGTTTGTCTATTTATTTTGTACGCACCTTTAACGATACTGAACACTAAAATATTTTTTTTGAATTTCCTGTTTGTCTGTTTGTCCACGATGGACGCAAAAACTACTGGACGGATTTTGATGCGGTTTTTTTTGTTAGAAAGGGCTTGCTCAGACTTAAAATCTTACGTTTGTTTGATCGCCATCGGTTGAGTAGAACCGAAGATATGAGCAAAGCTCGCGTTAACCGAGATGCACGCGGGCGGAAGGCTAGTGTATTATACAGGGTTATTGGTAACTCAACGTATTCCTGTCAGGGGGTGTTAGGGGACCCAAAATGCTACAATTTGGAGCCCTCGTATGTATCGCCGAAAATCAATAGTTTTCGAAATAATTGACTTTTTAAGTTTTGGACATTTCGCGAAAAGAACATTTTGAGAAAAGGACATTTCGTGAAAAGGACATTTTGAGAAAGGACGTTTCGAGAAAAGGACATTTTGAGAAAGGACATTTCGAGAAAAGGACATTATGCTATGAGACCGTATTCTGTAGGGCGAAGGTACTTCCCCAGTCGGACTACTCGGTTCATATGAAGGTACAATAAAAAATAATGACCTCGAATAACCCTTCCCGTCATTCCATCCCTTATCACTATTATCAGTATCGGCAATACAAAGACTTACAACTCTACCTTATCTCCTGTTATCACGCATCCTGTGCTCACGGTAAAGTCAAGTTTTTGATTGATAGGATTAACTTTTTTTTTGTTTTTCTGTGCGGTAGGTGGAGTCAATATTAGAAAAAAGTGACGTCACAGGGTACTTGATAGATGAGATCTTTTTTAACTTACTGAGTATACAGCTTGGTAGGGTACAGGTGTTGAAAACAAAAAAAAACTACTCCTCTACCTATAAATTGATACCACTAGGGAAAATTAAATAAATCAGAAGCGTCGGTAGCTTGGTGGTTAAGAGTCGGCCTTGCGATAGAAAGGTCCCGGGTTCCAATCCTGGCCATTACACTACCGACGTGAACACACTCCTTAAACAAACAATTTAGCTTAACTGGGGTTAGAGGGAATACATAATATTTCGTTTGGACGTTCGTTCGACGTTTCGTTCGTTGGACCAAAACCACTTCTTTTCATAACAACTAACTGACTCTTCGCTTCGCTCGTGGTATATTCGAAATCCCGTATTTATCACCTGTAAACCATTAGGTATAGGTATGCATGTAATTTATTAATTTTAAAATAACGTGAATGAATCTGCCGGATATGTTGACATTTATGATCACTGCTCCGCTCCCTTTAGTAACAGCGTGATGATTTATAGCCTATAAAATTTGAAGATAAATGAGCTATCCAACACAAAAAGAATTATTCAATTCGGACAAGTAGTTCTTGAGAGTAAGAAGCACGTTCAAAGAAACATAGCATAGGAATCTGCTGGATTTGTTGACATTTATAACCACTGCTCTGCTCCCATTAATAATAGCGTGATGATTTATAGCCTATAACCTTCCTCAATAAACGGATTAATCAACATAAAATAATTACATATTTAATTCGATCCAGTAGTTCTCAAAATTAGCGCGTTCAAACATACTCGTTTACTAGCCTTCCGCCCGCGGCTCCACCCGCGTGCATCTCAGTTAACGCGACCTTTGCTCATATCTTCGGTTCTACTTAACCGATTGCGATCAAACAAACGTAAGATTTTAAGTCTGAGTAAGCCCTTTTTAACAAAAAAAACCGCATCAAAATCCGTCTAGTAGTTTTTGCGTCCATCGCGGACAAACAGACAAACAGACAGGAAATTCAAAAAAAATATCGTTAACATAACATAACCCAAGTATTTTTTTTAAATATCTCCAATGTACAGATACGACCACTTTACAGTTATATAATAGTATAGAAGATAGAAAAAAGCGAACACCTCCCAACACTTACAGGAGAATGCTCTGACCACTGAGTATATAGAAAAATTTGGATCAGCAGAGAGCAAGGGAAAGATCGCTGGTTCGAGTCCCGTCTATCTGTCTTCGCTTTTTTCTATCTTAGTCGAGTTTGTTTGTTTGAATACGCTAATATCAGAAACTAGTGGTTCGAATTGAATAATTATTTTATCGAATAGTTCAGACAGACTGTATATACAGCCCAGACTCAGCCGCAGATATATGGCTCGAGTCAACAATAGTGTCCGGAATACGGCAATAGGCTCACCCCCTATTACGTGGGACCAAATACAATTATTGGTGAAATGTGAGTGTTAATTCACCTCTGCCTAACCCTTCGGGGATAAAGGCGTGATTATAATGTATGTACCTATGTTCTAAGTAAACAAACTCTTCAGCTTTATAATATTAGTTTGAATTACTCTAGTCCTATCTCGAACGACTAAAAACACTTTTCTTAACAATATAAAACCCACACACGGTAAATTTTAATATAATTATGATGTGGGGACTATAGTGCCCATGATAACCGTGTGATTGATGGGTTTGGATGGGCTGTGTGGGAGACATACGGTACAGTCGCGTAGGTAAGTGTTTTGTAACATTTAATTTAATAATAGGTGATGTAATGTGGATTGGTGGGATAATGAACGTTTGATGATGGCAATCAGTGATAGTGATAGCTTTGAAAGTTATTCTAATTTAGAATGAGATTTGAAGTGATAAATATAAGGTTAAAATGAAGTTCTGGCGTTATCGAGATTTTGAAAGGTAAGATCGAGATCTTACACTGTCATGAAAGGTATTTTCGTAATTTTAAACATTTCAATTTGAATGTATCGAAATGGAATTGTGATGAAAAGATGAAAATGTGTACCTAAATGATAGGTACCCATTTACACATTTTTCAACTTTTCACTAGTACTTTGTAATTGATTTTGAAATTTTCATGCAACCACCATAATGTGACTAAACTTAGATTAAATTTAAATTAGAATACTAGACTTAGACGTTTTGTTTATTATTTATATTTTTTATAATTTTAATTATAATATGTATTATTATTTACTGATTTTTTTTTGTAGATACAGGAATTGTCCTGTATCTATGTTAAACATTGGTTTTTCATATTATAATTTTAGGTGTAACGTAGTACTTTTTAAGGCATAACAATTTTGTACACAACTGTACATGCAAATCAGAGCTTCTCATTCGTAATGCCCGTTCATTCCCGTTCCCAAAGACGTTTTGTTTTAATTGTCCTACTTTACAAAAGGTTGTATTGATTCTTCTAAAGAAATCAAATTGGATTGATTACAAAATACTTTTTGGTTGTACCTACCTACTTATTTAAAGATTACTTTCTGGAGCCAGGGATAAATGTTCTATTTTCTAGAATAGTTTATTATCTAATTATATAAGATAATTGATACTAAAAGCACAGAGCCATTCATTAAAAAAAAAGGCATTTTAGGTATTCAACTGCCATAGATGTTCGTATGGCAATCGAGAGCGACGGCTTAATATGCTTTCCGATGCAAATACCCATATTCATACCTACAAATATTTGCACTGAGCGGGAATCGAACCCAAGCCTCCTGCGTAGCGGCCGCGTTCACTACCGCCACGCCACAGAGACTCTCGCCTAGTTCTGGCTACCCCTTCAGAAATACACAATCCATACTAATATTATAAATGTGAAAGTAAATCTGTCTATCTGTTACGCTTTCACGTCTAACCACTGAACCGATTTTGATAAAATTTGGTACAGAAATAGAGTAGACCTTGGGAAAGGACATGGGCTTGTTTTGACGCGATAACCGACATCGACGCGGGTAGAGCCGTGGGCAACATCTTATAATTTTCACAAATATATAATTTTGGCTACCCTTTCAGAAATATACAATCTTGAATATGGTACTACCTTAGAGTGTATACATTGCTATAGAGCGCGCCTTACAAGTATGAACTGCTATCACGGGTATGAACAGTACCGAGGCTCCTGGCTCAACCTCAATCAGTAGCAAAACAATACCCTCAAAATGACTTCGCAAATAATATTTAATACGATATGTTAAATCAAAATTTTATACAACATCGTATATTTTGTAAGTATTAATGACGCAAAAATACCACAAAATGACGCCATTTTTTTGTATTTTGGCTTTAATTTTATCCATGCATATCAAATCGAACAAAAAACTTCATAACAACAAACTACATTAATAAGTGCATCTATTGATATTTTCGGTAATGCATGAAACGTCACTATAGGTGCGCTATACCATCGCAAAGTATCTGCTAACACTCGGCGCCAAAGACCTGAGTGATAGGCGCGCTCTATATTTATAATGTATACTCAAAGGGTACTACATATTTTATCCTAACTGCCAATACCCATTTTGCTAGACATATTCTAACCTACATTGAAATAGCTAAAATTTACATTACCTATTCAATATTTCCGATCGGAGGGGGGGACGGGTACATTATGGGTTGGGAGGGGAGGGGTAAAAGGATATGACGTCATACGTAGAGGAAACTATAAAGCATTAAGCGGCTCGGTCGAAATTTAGTCCTGCGCTACTGTGCATACGAAATCATGTAGTAGGGTCGTGTGGATTGGCCGATGTGTTTAATATTTAAATGTTTTTTAAATGTCAACCAATTCAATCAATTAGCCTATTGCAGTCCACTGCTGGACATATTATGCATCTCCCAATATGCGCCACGTTTGCCGATCCTCCGCCTTCCGCATCCAGTCCGTCCCAGCCACCCTTCGTAGGTCGTCAATCCACCTGTTTATTTACATTTAAAAAATCCCTTTTTAAATGTAAATAAATGAAAAATATTCTAGGATTTTTATATAGCGCTATCTAGACTTGAAGTAAGTGTATGTGAATTAGCTTGTATTAGGTGTTCTAGGATGCGGATAAACATACTTATACTTAATTCGGTTAGGTACCTACATAAGTAAACAATCATGTTACTTATTATAAAAACACAATGGGGTTTGAAAGTTTGGTGAAATTAAAACTAAACTACGGAACATAATACTGATGACACACTGTGTACTTTTAAAGATGTGAGATCTTTAAGACAGTAGTGTTATGAATAAATATTCATTAAAAGTATAGAAGTTTTATATATTTCAATCAATCAATCAATTAGCCTACTGCAGTCCACTGCTGGACATAGGCATCTCCCAATATGCGCCACGTTTGCCGATCCTCCGCCTTCCGCATCCAGTCCGTCCCAGCCACCCTTCGTAGGTCGTCAGTCCACCTGTTTATTTACATTTGAAAAAATCTCTTTTTAAATGTAAATAAATGAAATATTTTAGAACTTTTATTTAGTGTTATCTAGACTTGACGTAAGTGTGGGTGAATTAGCTTGTATTAGGTGTTCTAGGATGCGAATAAACATACTTATACTCAATTCGGTTAGTTACTTAGGTAAACAATCTTGTAGCAACTTATTAATAAAACACAATGGGTTTAGTTTGGTGAAATTAAAATTTTTTTCTATACCAATTAGTTGGCAGACAAGCAAACGGCCCACCGGCAGTGGTTACCGTGGCCTATGGACGTATGCAACACCAGAGGCGTCACACTCGCGCTGCCGACCCTGAAGAAACCTTCTAATACCCTTCTTGAAGAACCCCGTATTGTAGTCGCTAAACTACGGAAAATAATACTGATGACAGAACTGTACTTTTCCACGATATTTATTACAGAACCTGACTGGTTTCGCCTTACAGCATTCCTAATGGTTACATTAATAGTGTTATGAATATTCCAATTGGATTATGGTCAAAAGTACAGAAGTTTTATTATGTACTTTAACAAAGTGAATCTGCCCATGACGAATGTATGGGATTTGACGTATATGACAGGCGTCAACGCATGTCATAAACGTCAAATCCTACAGATTCGTCATTCTATTCTACAATACGCCTACCAACAAATTGCCACTAGTCTAGTTAACTAATCGATTTTTATAAAGATCGATGCAGCTTTTTCAAAAGATAAACATGTTATGAGCTAACCATTCAGATATGCACATAACATGGTATGTGTCTGTAATGGAGACCCTCACTCCTGAAATATTGGCTTCAGCTTACTATCACCCTCTCCTTTCCTATAAAGGACAACACGTGCAGGACTTAGATGCCACCCGCATACGGTGCAGAATATTCCGTCAAGAACCAAGCGATTCGGTGACTCCTTCTGCCGCACTATTAAGACTTGGAATTCTTTGCCAGCTCACGTGTTTCCTTCCTCCTATAGTCCCGGGTCCTTTAAGCGGGGCGTGAAAAAGCATCTGATGAGGCCGTCAAGCTGAGTGCCACCATTGTAGCATGGTACGTGTTGTAATGGTGGCCCTCTTTTTAGAGACTTTGCCTTCAGCTTACCATCAGGCGAGGCGAAGTCAAATTGACGTGTCCTATATAAAAAAATATAAAAAAAGGCAAGGAGAAGTCAAACTGTCGTATATAAAAAAAGAAGTAAAAAAAAGAACAGAAATATAATCACAGCGGCCAACCCACACCGCTACCACTCACGGCTTCGCTCGAAGCAATAACACTTTGCATTTAAGCCGAAACAGTTCTCAGAGCGTCGGCGACACATCGAAACGACTGCGCACTTTAGACCCTGACTGGATCTTTATTTATCCATTTAAGGGTATTTATAGGTCTTACTCGACCAGTGGCGAAGGACGAAATTTTTCAAAATGGTCGTCTCCATTTTTCCCACGTCGTAAGGGGCCTTTCTATGGCTACAAAAAAAGAGGGGAAGAGGAAGACCTCTCACAACCTGGATGACGAATGTCCAGAGGAACATGAGGGAGTTGGGGCTTGAGGAAACTACGTGAGAGAGAGAGCAAAATGGCGTAAAATGATTGGGAAAGCCGACCCCGCGTAACGGGATAAGGCGAGGCCAAAGAGGTCTCCATTTTGAAAATTTGGTGGATAAAAGTCAAATGAGCCTTAAGGCGTCATTGGGAGAGTTCCTCGCCTGCAAGATACGATTATCAAAAGGACAGAAAAAAATTGCTTCGTCTAAAGTAGTCTTAACATTCCCAGAAACAATAGCCACCCGCTCGTCCACGCTCTGGCGAGAATCGCCTCGCAATGATGATGACAAAGTCGTCCGATTCTACCAAATACTGCTTGATATTATAGTTTTTGCTGAAAAAGTATGTCTTGGAAAATAAAATTCTTCTTCCTCTTAGCGTTAATTCCCAGTCGCATCCGAAGTTTTCAGCTCGGAGTCTGGGGTCCGCTTTTACCAGTCATACCACGGATTTGGCTAGACCTCGATATTTTCCGTGAAGCGATTGTCATCTGACCTCCACAACCCAATGTTAACATCAGGCGATATCGAAGTTTTGCAGTTAGATCGTTGTTTTTGGATTTTTGAGGGCTCCAACTACCCGTAACGACTGACATAGATGTTCTCATGGCAATCGGGACCGACGGCTTAACGTGCTCTCCGAAGCACGACCAGACCAATGCAAATACTCATATTTCATTCACACAAATATTTGCACTGAGCGGGGATCGAACCCGCGCCTCCTGCGTAGCGGCCGCGTTCACTACCGCTACGCCACGAAGGCTGTCTTGGAAAATAAAATATTGCTAACTAAATTGAAACTATAACTTTTTATTAGTTTTAGTTCCCAAAGTAGGTCAAAATACAAACAATCGAATTGTGTAATATAACTTTTTGGATTGCTTATTAAAGAAATGACTTTTATTATGAACTATTTACGTGTAAACGCAACACAAATCGAGATAAATGCGATAGTCTCTTGCGCTCCATACATTTCACTACGCGCCGCACAAGCATGATGTCATCATACTCTAATGTAGCGATTTTGTATGGAGCGTTTTCGGACGGTCGAGGAATTGAATTTTGGGAATCAAATAATACTTAATATCTTTAAAACTATTTGTTGTATAAAAAATTCACCTTAGCAGTTCACTAAATTATTATAAACTTGTCATTTTTCGAGAATAAAAAAATAATAGTCATCATTCCTATGTATTGAATATTGATAGTGTCCGTCTTTAACAGAATTTTCAAGCAATAATCGTTTTTTGATAAACATCATAATGACGGGACCAACTCTTGTATTTGAAAGATTCTCCCACGTATATTTAGCACCCATTTAGTTCTATTTTGTACCTGTCCTGAAATGACATAGGCAATATGTCACTTGCGAATATCGTATGATTATAATATAATTTGTTGGCGAGAATTTAGTGTTTGCCTGTGTGTAAACATTTTGATACGAAAATGATATAGCGATTATGGCTAGTGATAGTCGCGTACGATTTTTTGGACCGAAACATACGAGACATACAACATACGCTTAATTATTGCAAGTAGGTACATTGTAGCGTGTATTCTACAAAGTAACTGTGAAACAAACTAACTAGATGTGAACCATTCATGTCTAAAACAAGGTGGTAATTAACCTAAACAGAGTGGACAAACTTGGACCAAATTCTTTCGTAACCTCCAAAGTGAGCTTATTAGGGCTGTCCGAAATAAAGAGTTAATAACTTACTAGCTATTCGCCCTACTCCTGCTGCCTAGAATAGCATCACGAAGTGATTTTTTTTATTCATGTAACTATGTATTATTAAATATAATTTAAAATAGGTATAGGGACAACTCAAATAAAATAAAATTTAAAGTACAAAAAAAAATTAAATTAAAACTAAAACTAATAATATACAAATTATAATTAAAAGTTAAAATGCGTCGTGGAATTCCTCCGCATCACATGCCTCTTGTGGTAACGTTCCCATAAGAATGGCAGCATTGCCACGTTGAATGGCAATGCTTATTCTCTGACCTAAAAAGAGGCCAGCCTTCTGGTGACGAGAGGCGTCGATCATACGCTTCGCAATCTCCCTGAAGAGATTGCGGGCGCTCGGACCCCATGACCCCAACGTTTCGACTCCAAACGGCACAAATTCATGATCTCCGATGAGATTGGAGTATTTGCGCCGTTTAAGAGCCTCTGCAGAAGCAGCAGCAGCACCGGCACTGCCAGCCGTGCCAGGTACATGGGTAGGAGCGATGGTATCGACGCATGTTGCGTCCCACACTAGAGCCCTAGATTGACTAGAATGACGAATGTATATGATTTTACGTTTATGACGTAGAACGTTGATGACTGTCATTTACGTCAAATCCCTTCATACATTTTGTCATTATATTCTACGAATCGCTGGCTAACGAATTGTCACTTGTCTAGGAGGACAGGTGGCCTACCATAAGCTCATAAAACAGGTCAATTTTGGCCGGGAATTGAACGGCTGTCATATTTCGTACTATGAACGTTATACAGAGCAAGCGAGACAGCGATTGTCTGTTCAGTGATCACGTGATTAACATTTCACCGGCTGACTGGTATAATGTTGTACCATGAAGTGGTTTTTGACACCTTTGCCCTGCGCTTGGCGGTTGAAGCAAAAGTTCATGGTAGGGACCCAGGGTTTTGCGTATCTAGTTTCTAGATTGGCAGATCTGATGAGGCCGTCAAGCTGAGTGCCACCATTGTAACATTATACGTGTCTATAATGATGACCTCCTTTTCCGAGACTTTGCTTTAAGCTTACCATCAAGTGAGGTGAAGTCAAACCAGTAAGGGCCAGTTCGTTGGCTGGCGTATTGTAGAATAGAATGACGAATGTATGGGATTTGACGTATGTCATTTTAGACCCTGCTGCGATGAGAAATTCCCTCTACCTTTTTTTTTATACCACTTAGTTGGCAGACAAGCACACGGCCCACCTGATCGAAAGTGGTTACCGTGGCCTATGAACGTATGCAACACCAGGGGCATCACATTCGTGCTGCCGACCCTGAAGAAGCCTTCTAATACCCTTCTTGAAGAACCCCATATTGTAGTCGCTTGGGAAAACCATCGCGGGGAGTTCATTTCACAGCTTGAGTGTGCGTGGGATGAAGTTCCTTTCATACCGCACAGTGCGCACCGTTTCCGGTCGCAATGTGTGAGTATGAATTCCCCGCCTATAGCGAGAAGTGCGATGATAGAATGTAGCTGTGGGCATCATGTCAAACAATTCATCTGAGCACAAACCATTTTAGAGGCGGTAGAAGTGTAGAACACACACAGTGAGTGAGGCAAAGTCTCTCCTGAGACTGAGAGGTTCCACATCGCCTGTGAGTTCCTTCCTCCTTCCTTCGGACTTCCTACCTCCCCAGGAAAAACTACCTCCCGGGCAGAACCTCCCATGGCCGGTATGGAGATCTCTGAATCGTTTACGTACACTAGTCGGCCACTTTTCATCGGCCGGTCGAGATAAAATCTATGCAGGTGGGGAATGCGAGACCCGGGCTTAATCGCATGTGACTGCGGAGCCCCCGTGCAGTCCATGGCGTACTTGGTATCATGCCCCGTATGTCTTACCTCCTGTACTAAAGACGATCTAAATAATGCTACTGACAGAGCGGTCAAGATGGTAGAACTTTATTCTCAAAAATAGCCTTCCACCCGCGGCTCCTTTGCTCATATCTTCGGTTCTACTCAACCGATTGCGATCAAACAAACGTAAGATTTTAATCCTGAGTAAGCCCTTTCTAACAAAAAAAACCGCATCAAAATCCATCCAGTAGTTTTTGCGTCCATCGCGAACAAATAGACAAACAGACAGGAAATTCAAAAAAAATATTTTCGTGTTCAGTATCGTTAACATAACATAACCCAAGTATTTTTTTTTTAAATATCTCCAATGTACAGACACGACCACTTTACAATTATATAATAGTATAGATAGATATAGATAGATAGATAATTTAAAGCAGTGAAAAAGAGGATCATTGACACGAAAGTAGAAAAAGACGTATGTCATAAATCCCATGCGTCTAGGGGGTCAGGTGACAGGTCTCTCCCGATCCACAGAGCTAGCGAGGCGCAGAGGTGACTTAGATAACGGAGATCGCTTATCGACCTCCGTCCTCCATGCGCGCCGGCCTGGGAGTGACAGCTAGGTGGAGTGAATTATACAAACATATTTATGCTTTAAGCAATCTTACACCCCGGCACTTACAGGACAAATGTGGAATTCTTGGGACTTTGATGCTTACTACCTGTACACGATATGGTAAATTCCCGTTTAGGTGCGAGGGATATGGCTACAACAATCTCACCTCCGGCAACTGGCGGCCCACAGTCGGCGTGCGTTTTAGTCGGTTCGAGTCCGACATAACCTCCTCCTCCGGCTCCGGCGGGGGAGGTATCCGCGGGGATTTTTCGCACGATAAAAAAAAAAAAAAAAAAAGAGAACAAGGAAATCATCGTGACATAACTTGTCCAAACATACAGGTTGTTCCGTTACGAGTTTGTGTCTTTGTTCAAAATTATTATTTGTAATTTAAAAATAAAGGAAATTGATAAATCCATTCACGTTTGTTTCGAAAACAATTTAACTATGTATACTTATTTTTATTTAAAATATACCAATATTTTATTCATCTTATGTTATTTATATTTATGGTAAACTCATACTTATGTACCTAGTATAAAATGATCTACAAGATGAAAAAGTATACCTAGGTATATTCCACTATTTTTTATACCACTTAGATGGCAGAGACAGCACACTTTATGACAAGTGTTTACGATTTTCTTTATTATTTAAATTTTTTGCACAATCAAAAATGAATTTACAAAGGCGTACTTAATGCTATGGGCATTTTCTGCCAGTTAACCTTAGGGTTATACGGGTGTTTCTGAACGGGTAATCAGAAACGTATTGACATTTTTATTTTTCTTAAACAATTTTCGGTCCCATATACTCGTAACAGTGGCGTACCTTTGTCTGTTAAATTGCATTTTTCTCTTGACTTCTATACTGCTTTTATGAATGTTCTAACAGAAGAACCTTAATCCTAGAATTGAACTTAAGACACTGTACACAGTGTACACAGCACTCACATTAATTACCATTCCAGTATTGAAGCATCTTATATCGTCATTATCCTAATTTCCAAACATCCTGTACATCCAAAGAAATTCAACACTAAAAATTCCATGGCCCCGTAACACCGCACTTAGCGCGGTACCTCAGCCCTGTTTCAGAAAGTGGGTGGGTCAACAACTCAACACACCACTCGTGGACCACACATCGGCGTGAAGATATAGCTGTATAAATACAATTTACTTATTTATATTGCGGCCGTGCGTGTGATGTAGACTTGAGAAGTTATAGACAGGGCATTTTTTGTAATTATATTTAATTGTGTTTAAATGTATGTATTTACGAAAAAGGTTTTTTTTATACTACTTAAGTTGGTGGCAGACAAGCACACGGCTTTCCTGATGGTAATAGGTTACCGTGGCTTATGGGCGAGTGCAACACCTGGGGAGTCACACTCGTGCTGTCGACCCTGTAAGAACAGAGAGATTCTGTGCCGTCAGCGCAAAACATAAGTAGGTCAAAGCCTTTGGTTTTCCCACTGACAGCACAAAATCTCTCCAGTGAGCTCTGGCTACCCTACTTAACGTCGGAAACACAACACGAGCTTATTAAGCCGCGGTCTTCTGTATGTTTAATTGTTTTTAAATGTATCTAATGTACTTACAAAAAAAATAAAAAATTATACAACTTAGGTAGCAGACAAGCAAACGGCCCTCGTGATGGAAAGTGATTACCTGACCTATGGACGTGTGCAACGCCAGGGGAATCACTTGTGCTGCCGACCCTGTAAGAACTGAGGGTTTCTGTGCCATCAGTGCAGTAGACAAAGCAGGACAAGCCTTTGGTCTTCCCACTGGCGACACAAAAAGTCTCCTGTGTAATAAAATACCGTCGTGTTCTACCTCTTATTTTGACAGGATTAATAATGCCTTTACTTTGGAGTTGCCTGCAGAAGAAGGCTAAGCAAAAGTTTAATAGTTTGAGGTCCCGGGTTCGAATCCTGGCCATTACACTACCGACGTGAACCCACTCCTAACACAAGCAATTTAGCTTAGCTGGAGGGGTTAACGGGAATATTAGTAATTTCAGTTTTTTCCATTCTCACAAAAAGAAAATCGCGACATGTATTTACCTTTTGTCGTACGGAAATAACCACGGATACTCACCGCCGGTTTCAAGATACCCCCCTTGAGTGTGGAAACTACAGTGTCCCCATCTTGCCCTGGAAATGGGGAGAGGGGGCACATCGGTCTGTCTTTTTGCTAGGGTGACAAGCGGCCACACATGTCTGGCCAGACCTTGGCCTAAGGGGGCTGATGTCGTAGAGCTACGTACGACCTGTGAGTCGCCTTCAGCTTCCTCACGTAGATAGGTACCTACTGTACAGTGGCGAAGAGTGAACATATTCAAAAGGGAAGCCGGAGGGAAGAAACTTAGGTACCTCAATATACACCATGCGAGACCGGAATTTTATTATAGGACTTCTCGAGTCATTGTTTAAATGTTACATAAACCACAGTACTCTACTCAATTTTTTTTTATATTGCCGCCTCTATACTTTCCTAACCCTACAACTAGACTACTCTAGCGCAAGTGTACAGTAGTGGTCTATCGCCAACTGTTTGCCGTCCACCTTACTCCGGCGCAATCAGCTGACACCGCACAATAATAGCCTTTAAAAGGTTTGCTCACGATCTTTGCCGACGCTACGTGCTCGCTAGGAGCCGTGGAGGCAGTTAGTGCGACATTGTGCGACAGTTTAGGTAGGCAGAGACATATTAGCGTTCTTTTTAATGTTAGGGTAGGTGCTGAACGGCGGTACGGGGCGTTGTGTAATTTTTATTCTAACTATCGCGGTCTAAAGTCATATTTTTATATTTTTTCGTGATTTATCGCGATTTTATGTGGTGTTTTTTATGATGAAAGATATGGATGGCGTCCATATAATTCTTATAAGAATGAAAAATCACGCTCTAAAAAGTATTAGACAAGAAAATATTAAAGATAGCCGTGGCCGTATGCCACTTTTCCCTAGAACAGAATGTATTGTTTTACTAGAGTAAGTGGCATACGATCACGGCTATCATTGATATTTTGTCATTTTCTTCAAAATTAAGCCTCGATCTAATGTTAAAAACGATCACGAAGTCAATGTTCTTTCTTGAAAACTGTGTTACTAAAAATCCATTTTTGTAACTTTATTTAATTTTGACAGATGCAGATTGAAATAATATATTTAACATCTTTTTATTAAGAGAATGGACTGAAATTCCTTACCAATACACGTATTTCCATCTTCCTACAGTCCCGGGTCCTTTAAGCGGGGCGTGAAAAAGCATCTGATGAAGCCGTCAACCTGAGTGCCACCATTATAACATGGTAGGTGTCTATAAAATGGTGACCCTCTTTTCCTATACTTTGAATTGAGCTTACCATCAGGCGAGATGAAGTCAAATTGACGTGTCATAATATAAAAAAATAATGAAGTTTATATTACATTGTGACTTTATGGACGAAACACGACATAGTCGGTCACATAACGCGCTATTCCGATGGTCAGTACCCACCTTTACCGTTCTTATTCAATCTATGAGGATGTAGTTCTTAATTGTCCCACAATATAACTTTGTATGCGATCGTGAGGTCCTAGTTCAGTTCCCAGTTTCGGTAAGATGTATTTCATTGAACAGTAGGTAGGTAAAGTGGACTGCAGACATCCGTGGGGAGTTTCCGCGCTATGAAAAAGAAACTCCCAATTGCTTTGGATGCCACTTTTGCCTGTGGCTCCGCTCGTATGGATGTCGTTTATAGCCTACGTGCTTTCCCAAGCTCTAATCTATCTGTGCACCAAATTTTATCAAGATCGGTTCAGCGTTTTACACTTAAAAGCCTAAAACACAATCAGAGTTATTTTCGCATCCATAACCATATTATTATTACAAATGCAAAAGTAACTATGTCTGTCTGACAGTCTTTCTGTCTATCTGTCTGTTACGTTTTCACACCTAAAGCACTGAACCGATTTTGATGAAATTTAGTACAGAAATAGACAAGACCTTAGGAAAGGACACACTATGTTTGGTCGCGATAACCGACATCCACGCGGGCGGAGCCGCGGGCAACAGCCAGTTTATAATATTTGTAAGGATTTTATTTTTTTCTGTACACAGGGTGTTTGAAATATTATTTTTTTAAATAAATACATATTTCTTCTTCTCATTATATAATTGTGAGGTTATTAAGTAAAGTGGGTTCTCGGTAACTAGCACGTTACCACCTCGGTTGTACCTCGTGAGGCGAGCGTGATGATAGGAATTAGCAATCCAGTATTACTAGTACTACTTAATCTGTGATTTTAGGGTTCCGTAGCTCAAAAGAATGACGAGACAAAATCAAAGTCTCGCGGTATTCTGTAGGGCGGAGGTACTTCCACATTCGGACTGCTCGATTGGGACGGCAATACCGTCGTGTCTCCTTCTCTCTTGGTCAGTCGTACCCGAGACTTCAAATCTTAAAGAATTTCGCAGACTGTTTTGGACTTTTTTTACATATAGGACACGTCAATTTTACTTCGCCTCGCCTGATGGTAAGCTGAAGGCAAAGTCTCGGCATAGAGGGTCACCATTATAGACACGTACCATGTTACAATGGTGGCACTCAGCTTGACGGCCTCATCAGATGCTTTTTCGCGACCCGTTGAAAGGACCCGGGACTGTAGGTGGAGGGAAACACGTGAACTGGTAAGGAATTCCAAGACTTAATGGTGCGGCAGAAGAAGCAGTCGCTGAACCGCTTGGTTCTTGCTGGAATATTCTGCACCGTATGCGGGTAATGGTAAGCTGAAGGCAAAGTTTGGAAAAGAGGGTCACCATTGTATACACGTACCATATTACAATAGTGGCACTCAGTTTGTTTTTGTACGTAATGTTTATTAGTTTATTTATTTCAATGAGCAGTTTTCCAGTAGGTATTTATAGCGTTCCTAAAGACAAGCTAAATGGCGCAGCCGGCACTTTTGGTAAGTAGAGTGTGGTCTCACATCTAGTGTTCCCTAATTTATGGAAAAAATGTTCTTCGGTTTTGTAATGATTTACTTTACATAAATGTTTTGACATATTTTTTTTTGATGAAATTATTTGAAATAGGTAATATTATTTTAAATTACAGACAGTGACGTGAAAAGAATTAAGCTTTTTATCATATTTTATCTATTGTAATATGGGTAAATGAAATTAAACTTTGGCAACATCGCACAAATAAACCACAGAGTACATTAAAATTACCAAAAGCTATGCTAGCGCCATCTCTTGATGATTTAAAAACCAACTGATTATTATACCTACTAGAAAACTGCTCATTGGACACAAAAGTATGTACGGCACCTTTAGTATGAATTAGATTCACACTATTCGAATTTTCTTTTTTGTACTAAGGGTACAAACAAGCATCCAGCCAATCTAATAGTACCTATTTGTAATTAGAGGTGCGACTCACGCGACTACCACTCTACAAGAGTACTAATATTGTGTAATTTGAGTAGAGTACGCTAATAGCATGATTTCTTGTGAACTAGATTAAAACTGAAAAATATTCTGCGGCGCGGGTTCGATTCCCACTCAGTGCAAATATTTATAATATGCATGAATATGGTTATTTGCAGTGGTCTGGTCGTGCCTAAGTCAAAGTCATAAAACATTTATCCTGTACAGGCTATTAAAACAGAACTTACAAAACGTCAAAATTAACCCAAAATAAATGTATGTAGGGGTTATTGGACGATTCGCACGAATTTAGGTATATTAAAGACTAGTTTAGCAAATGGACCACCGGATCGAAACGCGGCCCCGGCCTGAGAAGACTCCGGCAAGAAATTCAGTGGCTATTTTTTTGGTCTATTTACAAAAAATGCTTAGGCTAAATACAATGGGTTGCTTGAGTAGTATGTATGAGTTCAGCCCATTACTAAGCCTGTTTATCGTCTAAATATTCTAGGATTTTATAATAGCCTTTTTGACACAGTTTACTCTTATAGCGTATAAAGTGTTCGTGCAAAGAATTACAAATGGTTTTGGAATTTACTATCACAGACTACAAAATTCTATAATCATAATTTAAAAAGAATGTGATTCTAACAACAATTACGATTACAATTTAATCACTATTTCGTCAAGTTACAACTTTTCGAATTATTATTTTTTTCTTATCTAAATAGCATATACGTATGTCTCTATCAACTCCAAAACGGCTGATCTCCCATTATTTACTCGTTACTCCCAAATCCCTCATCCCGGAGCTCGTTAAGATAACTTATCCCGGGATAGGTCCTTAGCAGAACACTAACCAGGCCGTTGTTTTTTACGTACCCAACATGTCAGTACCACTGAGAAGCCATAACTGAATACACGCAATACTTATAGATAAGTAAGTAAGGAGTGAGATTCTGTTGAATTAAAAGTAAAAAATATTTTAAAAACGCATCTAAAAATATCCTATATAAAAAAAAACATAATATTAACTTTTTGAAGTTTCTTTTTAATAATGTTAACGCGATCATGTTAGGTATAAATAACAGTTTGGGGACTCCGTGGTCATGAGGGCCAGATCGAGAGATATGGCCCTGGGTCGGCCGGGGTGCGAGGGATATGGCTACGCTACGACAATCTCACCTCCAGCAACCGACGGCCCACAGACGGCGTGCGTTTTAGTCGGTTCAAGTCCGACATAACCTCCTCCTCCGGCTCCGGCGGGGGAGGTATCCGTGGGGATTTTTTGCACGATAAAAAAAGAGAGCCTTCATCCACCCGCACATTCTTGGCTTCAGTCAGACAACACCTCTATATCATGATGATGACCGTGTTAATTCCCGTTTAAATTTCTCGAACAAATCTTTAAGCGGCTCATGTTAAACAGCTGGGTTAAGGGCCTGAAACTGAAGCATCTTCTCTTTATTTCGCTCTGACCCCTGAACTTTTTTCCAACACAGTTTAGGACAGTTTTCAGTCTAACCGTAACGGCCAAATTTCAATACTTATTATCTGTTATCCACTTAATACTTAACATAATGACGTTAGGTATGACTTAAGTAATACACATGGGTAATAGACAAACTATTAATTACAATCTCGGCAGTAATGTTAATATCTCAGATATATAATTATGTCTATTTATGAGGTTGACAGGTATAACTGACATTAAGGAGAAATGTGTAACTTAATGATTCTCGGACCATCTAATTCTCAAGGGATTGTAGAACAGCCTATCTTAATAAGCAGTTAATTAGGAACTTTTGCGTAAAAATAATATAATATTTGAAGTTAGCAACAGTTTTATATAGGCACTACTAACCGCGTGGTTCCCGGCAAGCTAGACTTTTGGCCACCCCTCCTCCCTTGCGGTGTTGTACAAGGCGACTAAGGGATAAGGCTGTTTAACATCAGACAGATATATACATACATACATACATACAGCCCAGGCTTAGCTTCAGATACATGGCTCGAGTCAACAATAGTGCCCGGAATACGGCATCCTAATACGGGTTCCTAATAATTTTTAAACAATGTAATGGTAATTTAATTTATTTCAAAATTAATTGTATTTTTTAAATTCATTGTATATTTATTATGCAAAATTAATTAATTGTGTTGTTGCCTATCAATTTATTTATTTCATTATGGACTAATTTTGAAGAA
This sequence comes from Eilema depressum, assembly GCA_914767945.1. Classification (NCBI taxonomy): domain Eukaryota; kingdom Metazoa; phylum Arthropoda; class Insecta; order Lepidoptera; family Erebidae; genus Eilema; species Eilema depressum. Next base: position 8,100,667 of record OU612040.1, read on the forward strand.
TTGGATTTAATTGTAATAGACTGAATGATATGACTTATAACTAGTGGTAGGGATTCATATTGTATCTGATACCTACTCATATTAGCAAATTCAATTTACTCATACTAACACATCTAACATTAGAATAAGAAAAATCACTTTGTAACTAATACTACTAACAAATTATGGATTTTGTAATCTGATGAATAAATGATTATTATTACGTGGACCTAATACAATGATTGGTGAAATGTGGGTGTTAATTCACCTCTGCCTAGGGATAAAGGCGTGATTGTATGTATGTACTACTAGCCTGCGCCAGCGGCTCCGCCCGCGCTGATGTCGGCATCATGACTTTTGATCATTATCCGGTTTTACTGTATCGAAAATGGTTATGTGGACGATGATGATCAAAAATATATTGATACTGTCTGAAGTTTAAGCGCATATCACTCATTGAAATGAAACCACTTTTTAACGGATTATTTATCGTGATTTATTCGATACTAGCTGTTGCCCGCGACTTCGTCCGCGTTAAGCTCGGAATGGCTCGAACCCATGTATAAGTTAATTGATCGTTATATTCTCAATTATATAATATGAAGAAAGTCTTCTTCGAGTGACTGACTATAATACATACAGGGCTAAACTATCGAAAACTACGAAATTAGTAAAATCCATACATTATTGATAACACACTTGTACTTTTCCACAATATTTATTGTTCTCCTAACCTTTGAGAATGCCGTGAGGTGAAACCGGTTAGGAGAACAATAAATATTGTGGAAAAGTACAAGTGTGTTATCAATAATGTATAAGAATAACTTCCACCAAGTGCCATCAATCAACAGTATGAATAGTAGTAAAATCCATCTCCACACTATTATAGCCGTGACGTCTTGTGTGCAGCCCACAGGATATGCGACGTTGTACCGGCAAATTCTTAATATATAGGATGTTTCAAAATATATTGTTTTTATTTCTTTTTAATTAACTCACGCAATAAATCGCCGAAGAGGTAGACAGAAGTTGACACCCATATTACGACAGCTATATTTTACGGATGATAATTGGGATGTTCCGATCCAATTGATGTTTATCGGGCAAGTTTCCAGAGTTTTGTGGTTGAGAAATTTTTGATAGATAAACTTTATGATGACTTTGCTCAACTCGGGAATGAAATTGTTAGTGTGTAGGTCATAATTTATTACAAAGAACAGTAGGTGGATGCCCCCTCACGCATAGTGTAGATAACGTACACTTAGGAGTCCTTTTATATTTTTTTTCTTGATTTGGTTTTTACGCAAACGATTACCGTCTGATAAGTTTTTGAAAATAATTCAGAACATTTAATAACACTCACCGGGCTATTTACCACGTTTTTTTGTGTCTTCAAATAACTGATTATTTCAGTGTTGTTACAAGCGTCAAGATCTCAAAGCGCTGTTACAGGCAGAGTATATCCGTACTCGAAACGCATGAAAAAATGGTAAATATTCCGGTGACTGTCAATATAATAATGTAAATGACCAAGTCAATCTCAAATCATATAGTGTCCTATAATATTTATATAAAACATACATATAATCACGCCTTCATCCCCGGAGGGTTAGGCAGAGGTGAATTACCACCCACATTTTTACCAATCATTGTATTAGGTCCCACGTAATAGAGGGTGAGCCTATTGCCGTAGACCGGGCACTATATTTTGTTGACTCGAGCAATAAATCTGAGGCTGAGCCTGGGCTGTATATTATCTGTCTGGGGTCTGATATGTAGTTTCGAATGCCGTCCTAGCGACGCACGCTGCTGCGAAAAAAAAATCAAGTGGTGCGCCCTTGCGAAAAGCCGTTGTACCGAAAATCGCTAAATCGAATGACGGACTCGCGAACACGCTGTCTCGAAATTCCTTGATGTTAAACAGCCCTATCCCTTAGTCGCCTTGTACGACACCGCATGGGAGGAGATGGAGTCGTCCAAATTCTACTCTACCAAGAACCACGCGAATTTATATAAAAAACACGTGTAAAAAGTGAACACCCTGTACCTACACCCCACCTCATATTACACAGCATGCGTGTTTTGACAAGCGTTTAGCGATCGCTCCGGTGAAACCTTATCGCTAGGCTGCTAATCACGGCATCCACCACACATTCTATCCACCAGTGGCAATATTATATCAAAGTGGCATATTGAATGGCTTACATATTTTTTTTTAATATTTCTTAGGTCGCAGACAAGCACACGGCTCTCCTGATGGTAAGAGGTTACCGTGGCCTATGGGCGATTGCAACACCAGGGGAGTCACACTCGTGCTGTCGACCCTGTAAGAACAAAGACATTCTGTGCCGTCAGCGCAAAAAATAAGTAGATGAAAGCCTTTGGTTCTCCCACTGACTGCACAAATCTCTCCAGTGAGCTCTGGCTACCCTACTCACCGTCGGAAAGACAACACGAGGTTATTAAGCCGCGGTCTTCTGTAGGGCGGAGGTACTTCCCCAGTTTCTGAATATCCGATTGGGACGGATATACCGTCGTGTCCTACCTCCTCGAAATAGTGTTTTAAATATCGATAGAGTGGCAAACGATTGTTTATTAGCAGTCAGTGAGAAGACCAAAGGCATGTCCTGCTTGTCTTCTGCGCTGACGGCACAGAATCTCTCTGTTCTTACAGGGTCAGCAGCACGAGTGTGACTCCCCTGGTGTTGCACACCTCCATAGGCCACGGTAACCACTTTCTTTTAGGTGGACCTAACCGGGATAGGTATTTAGATGATAATGTCTTCCATATGTTAAAGACCTGGTTTTGACCTGGTGAATTCCGAAGGGTTAGGCAGAGGTGTAACAACACCCACATTTCAACAACTTAGATTTTCGGTCCCATGTAATAGGGTGACGCGGTTTTTACCCTCAAGCTAGCCCTTAGTCAAGGGCTGTATGTTGTCGGATGGAGAACAGCTCTATCCCTTAGTCGCCTTCTACGACACCCACAGGAAGAGATGGGGTGGTTCTATTCTACTCCACCGGGAACCAATCATCATCATCATCATCATTTCAGCCATAGGAAGTCCACTACTGGACATAGGCCTCCCCTATAGATCTCCAATAAGACCGGTTGGAAGCGGCTCACATCCAGCGCGTTCCCGCGGCCTTGATAAGGAACCAATACCGCTATACAATTTATAATACGTGTGAAATGTATGTCATTATTACTGACAGTTTAGTCCAATATAATTTTGTTGACTAAAATCGACAAATAAGCGTTAAAAACTAATAAAAGCAATAAAAAAAATTTTACACATCTCCGTAAGGGCCAATTATTGTTAAAAGTAATAACGCTATTAAATTAACTATTTTCGTCTTTATTTACAAAGATTTAAGGCTTAAATTACTTTTGATAATTTACCTTTTTTTAGTTCCAAAACACGCATGCAACAATTTCGCGCAATTAAATTCAAGAATAAAAACTTGTAACATGACAAACTTAAAAAAGCAGCTCTCAAAACTATCAACGAAAAAAAAAACATTCAAAAATAGTTCTTATTTCAACTAGATAAGAATCAGTAAAATTATAAAGTTGTTTACATGCACGCAACAACAATTGTTTCGTTCGGAAAAGCGTAAGAAATTTGTCCCCTGTACGTTTTTGCTTTATCTGTATACTTCGTTTTTTACTCTGGCAACTGTTAACGCAAAAAGATTTTGACATTGTTTCGGAACGCTCGCCCGATTTCGGCACCAATTAATTTCTCGATAAGCACAGTGTAGTTTTTTTAAAGAGGTTTTTTTAAACATTTGAATACAATGATACCGAAAGTGGAATGGTGTAAAGTGATAATAGTTTTTTATGAATGAATGATTTTTATTTCAGACCAACAATACAGTGTCCATATTAAAAACATAATTAATACTACAATGAGCAGTTTTCCAGTAGGTATTTATAGGGTTCCTAAGGACAAGCTAGATGGCGCAGCCGGCACTTTTGGTAAGAAGAGTGTGGTCTCACATCTAGTGCTCCCTAATTTATGGAAAAAATGTTCTTCGGTTTTGTAATAATTTACTTTACATAAATGTTTTGACATTTTTTTTGATAATATTATTATAAATATAATATTATTTTAAATTACAGACAGTGACGCGAAAATAATTAAGCGTTTTATCATATTTTATCTATTGTAATATGGGTAAGTAAATGAAATTAAACTTTGGCAACATCGCACAAACAAACCACAGAGTACATTAAAATTACCAAAAGCTATGCTAGCGCCATCTCTTTATGATTTAAAAACCAACTGATTATTATACCTACTGGAAAACTGCTCATTTGAAATTAAACATCATTAATAATAAATTAAAATTAGACAGTACATAATAAAATAAAACAATAAGCTTCGACAAAGCAGCTCATGACTGCCACTTGTGTATGTGCATCCATCTAACCATGAACGGACAGTCTGTGTCCAGTCTCCCTGCTATGAGCTGCAGGTAGCAGTTGGAGCTGTCGCGCACTCGCCGCACTATAGACGCCGTTCTTTTGCGTAATATTGCACTGAAGCTGTCTACTCCGGCATCCACAAACATGCCTGACGCGCTACACTTATACCACTTAGGTTGGAGACAACCACAAATCCCACCTAATAAAAGAGGTTACCGTGCCTTATGAACGAGTGCAACACTAGGTGAGTCACACTCGTGCTGCCTACCCTGAAAGAACAGAGAGATTCTGTGCCGTCCGCGCAGCCTTTGGTCTTCCCACTGATAGCACAAATCCTGTCCAGTGAGCTCTGGCTACCCTACTGACTCTGACAGTTGTTTTATTATCGTAGGAAAAATAGGTAGGTACTTAAACAAAAACTCATCATTCATCTAACGAGCTCAAATTTTGAGACGATATACCACACACTTCAAAAATGTAGAAGAGAAAAAATCTCATTTCGCGTGACATCACTATCACTTCACTACCTTATTAAAAAACAAAGTCGCTGTCGTTGTCTGTCCGTCCCTATGTATGCTTAAATCTTCAAAACTACGCAACTGGTTTGGAAGCACAGGCACACACACGCACACACGCGCACGCACACACACACACACACACACACACACACACACATACACACACACACACCCTTAACTTCACAACCATTGCAGACAAACATAAAAGCTCATACATGATTGCAGGGACCCTAATGCACGTACTAAAGTTCAAATACACGAAGTACCTAACATGATGTCCGATCACTGCTACCTATGTAACAGGTCCACCCTAGTGTGGGTAGCAGGGCTCAACATTTTCTGTATCCTGTGTAAACAAAATTGTATCCCTATATAACAATTATGTAAACCATTATTTGTGAAATAAATTATATTATTAAATATTATTAAGCGGTTTTTTTACCAGATAGAGTGATTCAAGAGGAAGGTTTATATGTATAATACATGCATAATGTTGTAGAGGAACACTGATAAATCGGGATCAGAATACCACGCGGCCGGAAAATATGGCGGTACGAAGTTCGCCGGGTCAGCTATACTTAATACAATTTACCCGAGCCACTATGTATTACGCTAAGCAACAAAAACATTGGTAGGTAACCATTTTGTTCTCTATTTGTCAACTTCCTTTTTTATTTACTAATTACGACACTAGTTTTCATTATTATGCACAACTCCTTGAGCTTATAATAGCAAGGTCGACAGTAATTATGCCATTCGCTAGTAATTAAGGAAAACATAAAATTGGATTGCAACGTTCATAATCGGAAACCGTTTATCTTAATGTAACGCCATTATTTTCTTGCATAGTACCGCAAGAACTGTTTAACATGATGCCCACAGCTACATTCTATCATCGCACTTCTCGCCATAGGCAGGGAATTTATCCTCACACATTGCGTTCGGAAACGGTGCGCACTGTGCGGTATGAAAGGAACTTCATCCCACGCACACTCAAGCTGTGGAATGAACTCCCTGCAGTGGTTTTTCCAAGTGACTACAATATAGGGTTCTTTAAGAAGGGCTTTAGAAGGTTTTTTCAGGGTCGGCAGCACGAGTGTGATGCCCCTGGTGTTGCATAGGTCCATAGGCCATAATACTGGCAATAGTACGTCAATATGACTTCTCCTTGTATTGTATTATGCTGCTGCCTTCAGCATTATTCTCAGGAAAGAGGGCCTCCATTACAGATACTAACAATGTTACAATGGTGACCCTCAGCTTGACAGATTCTTTTTCACATCCCACTTAAGGGAGTCGGGACTGTAGGAAGAAGGCAATACATTGTCCTGGTAAAGAATTCCAAAACTATATGGCGCGGCAGAGAAAAGAGACAACGTAGAAGACTTGGTGAATAAATAAGCGGGGCTCTTGATTTTTTCTTGGAATAACCTTCGTGGTACAGCCCTGGGTCCTTAAAAGTATCTAGAGAGTTACCACGAAAAAATAATAAGTAGTAGCGGATCGAAGTTTAGGACAATCGACTTTGCCAGCACACGTGGTGCCTCCTTTCTACAGTCCCGGTTTCTTTAAGCACAGCGTGAAAAAGTATCTGATGAAACCGTCAAGCTGAGGGCTACCATTGTAACATGGTAACGTGTCTGTAACGGTGACCGCCCTTCCTGTGACTTTACCTTCAGCGTACTAACAGGCAGTCTTAATAACGTATCCTTATTTATAAATACAATCCTCTTTTTACTTTTTAAAACCTCTGTATTTGTAACTACTCTACAAAGAAATTCTGTGCGGCCATTACAAATATGCACCACCATCTTATTGTCGCTTCGTTTAGAAACAGCGATGACAATCGCGCAGTGATAAATTATTCAAAATATCTTATTAATCACTGACTATCACCAGATATCAATCGTTTACCTTTAATTGGTGATTATTTAGTAAACTCACAGGTAAAACAGATATTTATCGGATATTTAAATTTATTGGAGAATTAACTTTTAGTGATGTATAAATAAGTTGTTGAATTTTTTTTTAAACCCTTGTATGTACCATGTAAGGTCTAATTAGGCGGGATTTTTGTACGGTTGATTTTAATTAGGGGTTTGAATTAATATTACCTACTTAATTAGTTTTCTCTCTCTTTCTTTTTGTATTAGTAGACATTGTATCTAGTTTATACAAATAACTACACCAAGTAACTCTGTTTGTCTGTCTGTTATGCTTCCACGCCTAAACCACTGAACAGATTTTGATGAAATTTGGTATAGGGATAGATTAGACCTTGAGAAAGGACATAGGCTATGTTTGGTCGCGATAACCGACATCCACGCGGGCGGAGCTGCGGGCAACAGCTAGTTTATAATATTAGTATTGATCTTGTCATTCAATTCATACTATGACGGTAACTAAAAAAAGATGCTACGTCATGACTTTTGATCACCGATTAGTCCCAACGCAATTATTACAAAATGTTACGGAATAAGCGCGCAATGTAACCGCGCGTTTAGCACCACTATTGTAATTATTGTAACTGTATTGTAATATGTTTGTAGGTAACTTCTTTACAAATTGTAATCTTTGTTATTAAGTGGAAATCAATTCGGGAAAGCTATTTTTATTGTGAAACTAACTGACCTTGCGAACGCCGTACTGCCTAATAGTTGATTCTTGAATTTTTTAGGGTTTTTTTTTTTGTACTTTTTCAGGCAAATTATTATTTTTTTCTCTGCTTAAGAACCATCCTCATACTTTAACGAATATTCTAAGAATTCGGTTCAGTTGTTTTCGAGATTTGCGCTTAGAAACACATTTAGCGATTCATTTCGTCGTAGGTAGGTATTGCGTAATATTAAATCGCAAATCGACGACGGCCCGCAGACGGGTGCGTTTTAGTCGGTTCGAGTCCGACATAACCTCCCCTACCGGCTCCGGCGGGGGAGGTATCCGTGGAGATTTTATCGCACGATAAAAGAAATTTATTTTTATTTTTAATTGTATAATGATGTTTAATTTCTATCTAGTCTTAATTTAATTCTTTTAAATATTTGCACACCGAATACGGTGAAACATGCTGTACTTTTTGAAATACTGCCTTACATCTATTGTAAAACCATGTTTCTCGCAAATAAAGATTTATTATTATTATTATAGGAATTGCGTAGAAAATCTATATTATAAGGTGATAGAAGTGAGAGTCTAATCATCTTCCGTGTGCTAATTTTGATCGCATCCAAAACTTTGATCTCGAAGTCCGTGTCCGCAATAACCACAAGTTTAATTAAATAGCCTGTATAATAATTAAGCCTCAGGTGTATGAATCGAGTCAACAATAGTGCCCGGAATATGGTAATAGGCTCACCCCTTATTAAATACATACATAATCACGCCTTTATCCCCGGAGGGTTAGGCAGAGGTGAATTAACACCCACATTTCACCAATCATTGTATTCGGTCCCACGTAATAGGGGGTAAGCGTCGTACTATTGCCGTTTTCCGGGCACTATTGTTGGCTCGAGCCTATGCTGCGAGTATAGGCTGAGTCGTGGCTGTATATAATATATCTGTCTGATGTTAAACAGCTCTAACCCTTGGTCGCCTTGTACGACACCGCATGGAAGGAGATGGGGTGGCCCAAATTCTACTCTGCGCGGAACCACGCGGTTAAAATAAATGGGTCAGCACCCATTGGTCCTCTAAAACTCGACCCCTAGCATAAAAGTTGTAAATTCGACCCCTCTTTAGGTGCCCATTGGTCCTTCGGTAGGGGACCAATAATATTAATTAATTTTTAAGGCACCCATTCATCCTCTGGAATAAAATAAATTTTAATTAATAGATTCGACCCCTATTCAGGTGCCCATAGGTCCCATCATACACCAACAGCTATATTTTTTACATAAAATCCGTTGATTTAGTACAGTTGTGAACAACAAGTTTAAAGTAACTTTTTTAAATAGTGTTATTTTTATTAATTTTTTATTTAAATAGCCTGTATTATAATAATAATAAGCCTCAGCTGCATGACTCGAGTCAACAATTATAGTGCCCGGAATACGGCAATATTCTCACCCCCTATTACGTGGGACCTAATACAATGATTGGTGAAATGTGAGTGTTAATTCACCTCTGCCTTACCCTCCGGGGATAAAGGTGGGATTGTACCCACTTTACCAGAATGACAGACTGCCAATAGATGTTCGTATGGCAACCAGGACCGACGGCTTAATGTGCTCTCCGGGGCACGACCAAACCAATGCAAATACCTATGCCACAGAGGCTGTCTAATTGAGAGATATATTACGCAAAACTAATATTTCCATATCAGAAACGTCACAAATAATATAATATTTCGGTTGGACACGATATAAAAACATCGTAAATATAAAGTACCTACATCAAGTTTGGCGCTAAACCAAAAGTAAGACGAAACGCGGCAATTCTAAGATGAATCCCTTTTCTTAGATCTGATGTCGTTTGGATAGGAAGTCTTTTTTGCCACCGAAATAGTGTTAGTTTTGGTGGTAGACAAGAACACGGTCCATCTGATGGGAAGTAGTCACCATGTTGAACGTGTGCTGTAAGAACCTTATAATACTTGTTTTGAAGAAACCCAGCCAAACAAAACCAACCCATTTTAGGGTCGACAGTACGAGTATAACGCTCCTGGTGTTGCATATGTCCACAGGCCACGGTAACCACGTCCCATCTGGTGGGACGTGTGCTTGTCTGCCACCTAAGTATTATAATATTTATATAAAAGTTTATCATTAATTAATAGGTGGATTTAAAAGGATTTATTTCTAGACTGCAAAGTTTCCTAATTACTATGATATTAATACTATGTACCACATAATTGGTAATTGTATATCGTTGCCAACTAATTAATAATTAAAAATGAGCCGTCTGGCAGATGAGAGAAAATATGAAAACTTTATAATTATTTTATACCAGGCATGCCTGCGAATTTGTCCATGGACTTATAACATTATGTCCTTTCCCAAGGTCTAATCTATCTCATTTCAGTGATTTAGGCGTGAAAGTCTAACAAACAGACAGACTTACTGTAATATTTATAACATTAGTATAGATATGGATTACGATTCTATCCCCCTGAACAAGCGGCAATTCTAATCGGCAAGTCGAATCCCATAAATTCATCATTATAATTATTCTGAATTCCGCGTGGTTCCTGGCAGATTAGAATTTGGGCCGCCACATCTACTCCCTTGCGGTGTCGTACAAGGCGACTAAGGAATAGGGCTGTTTAACATCAGACAAGATATATACTTACAGCCCAGACTCAGCCTCAGATACATGGCTCGAGTCAATAATAGTGCCCGGAACCCCGGTGCCTGGGACCTAATACAATGATTGGTGAAATATGGGTGTTAATTCACCTCTGCCTAACCCTCCGGGGATAAAGGCGTGATTGTATGTATGTATGTATGTATGTCTATTCTACAATACGCAATAATTACCACTTGTCTAGGGGGGCTGTTCCTATTCAACATTCGTGAATCTAAGACAAGCTCCTCAAATTAAATCCGTGTAATTGAAGTGGCTTCGGCGAGCATTGTGTTAATGCTAAAATAATTAAAAGCCGTATTTAGATACCATTGTGACGGATTTCTGTGAGATTGCTTCAAATTATTTTACAGGGACAGTTAACGGCGTTATTTTTGGTAGAAACCTTCTGATGTCCTTCTTGAAGAACCCAATATTTTAGAATCGGTTTAGCCAATAAAAAAATTTAGCCGCGTATTGATTTATAAGATTCCATACTATTATTATAAATGCGAAAGTAACTTTGTCTGGTGCAGAGTGTTGGCCAATCAAAATAGCGCAGGAAAACAAGGTCACGTCTCACTTCTGGAAAAAGCGTCGGTAGCTTAGTGGATAAGGAGTCGGCCTTACGATCGAGAGGTCCCGGGTTCGAATCCTGGCCATTACACATTTACACTACCGACGTGAACCCACTCCTAGCACAAGCAATTTAGCTTAGTTGGAGGGGTTAACGGGAATATTAGTAATTTCGGTTGCTAATATTCTTTAAAAAAAAAAAAAAAAAAAAGTATCGAATGTGTATTTCCGAGGCAGCTTCAAAGTGAGACCAATACCGGAGAAGCTCAAAGAGATGCTGCAACTGATGTCGACTATATGAAAAGACCTCAGAGAGGTGCAAATGGACCCCACGATGACCCAGAACAGACGTACAATAATGTTAACGGGAATTAACGCGATCATGGTATAGGTACATACATACCTTTGATTTGCCTGACGTTTCGACCAGGTTACACCGGCCGTGGTCACAGGCTGACTGGCTCAGCGGTGCACGCCCGCCGTCTTCGAATCCGTGAGGTAGTAAGTTCTTCATCTACCCGCACATCTTCGAGATTTTTCATATTTTGTTGTCGCCATGTACCGTCACATACTACACTCACTGTGTCCCTATTCCGCAAGCCAACTGTCCGGTGTCTATCCGACTGCGCAGAAAAGCGAGGTTGCATGTTGTTTATCACTGGATTCCATGTTGCTGATAATTTAAACCCATCTTCCCGATTGAAATTTTTATGTTTCTTAATTTCAATCGCTTCACGTACAGCTCTTGAATAAAAGTGACGTTCGGTGGAGAGGACTTGCGTATGGTGGAACTCGATCCAGTGATTGGTGCCTGCCTCCAGTAGGTGCTACTGGTGCTGCTATATCATGGAACGCGAGAGTTTAAAAGTTAGTTCAGAACAGACGTCTTTGGAGAAAAAGGTTAAGGAGAGCCGACCCCGATTAGAAACGAAAAAAGGCCGGACGAAGAAAGAGAAGAAAGTAATTCTGTCTGTTACGCATTCACGCCCTAACCACGGACCCGATTTTGATAAAATTTGGCACAGATATAGATTAAACCTTGGAAAAGGATATAGATTATGTTTGGTCGCGATAACCGACATCTACGCGGGCGGAGCCTCGGGCTAAAGCTAGTAGATAATAAATTTCATCAAAGGTGTTGCTATATTCCAGAATTTGTGCTCAGCTCATTTCAGACGGTATTTGAGCCAGGATTAACCCAAATTTAAAGACAACAAGGTACAGCGCAGCTTCCGGAGTGACAACGAAGATTCAAACTGTAGGCAGATAAAATATTTGGTTTCAATACGATCTTTATTTTTATTATCCATACTATTTATTTTCAGAATTTAATTTAAAATTATAAAAATAAAACTAAAAACTAAAAGAACAAATAAAAAACTTAGAACAAAATTCACGGGGAATTCGCCGCGTGGTTTCCGCAAGAGTAGAATTTGGGCCACCCCATCTCCTGCCATGCCGTGTTGTACAAGGCGACTAAGGGACAGGGCTGTTTAACATCAGACAGATATATACAAATTAATTTGTGTTAAAAAGCCCGTTTATAGAGAAAGGTTCTAGGCCAAATTAATTGCGGGCAAAGCCAGACGGGCCGGCTAGTGATATAATAGCATCTGCATACTTATCTAGAATATACCTGCTTATCTATTTTGTAAAAAGAAAGTATCTAATACGTTTAGACGAATTCAAGATCCCACAACTTGACTAATGAAATAAAAAAATATCTAAATTTTCTGTGAAGACAGTTAGAATATACATACATACCATCAGCTTGGGATCCAGTCATGCTCTTAATTAAACCGCAGAAAAAATTAAATACAACAAGACTTAACGACTATGCTGGTATCAGACGGTTCACAGTCTAACGAAACTTTTTCATTTATACTGTGTTTTTATACCACTTACGTGGCAGACAAGCACACGGCCCACCTGATGGGAAGTAGTTACCGTGGCGTATGGGCGTATACAACAACAGAAGTATTCATTCGTGCTGCCGACCCTGAAGAAACCTTCTACTAAACAGATTCTCTTCTAGACAGACTTTCCTCCCATATTTTACCTCCTCAGTAATAAAATTTCCAAAATTCCTTCCTTATTGGATACTAGCAACATGAAAAGTATCTACTGCCAAAATTTCAGTTTTATAAGACCAGCGGTTCAGGTTCTACGTTGATGAATACTAAAGTAATCGCTATCTAAAAAGCCCGTTTGGACATTTCAAGTCCATGAAGTTCTCAATTTTGAGAACGTAAAACAATGATATTTTTCAAACGTAGAATGACATTTTTCATTGATGGGTACCGCCCACTCCGCTCAGTGCTGTCCATAACGAGTTTTTTATACTCTCCACAGACTATTAATAAATTGGTTATGGTAAAAATAAATCGATTAAGATATTTTTTTTAATTTTATCATAAAAATGTCTAAGACAAAGTTAAAGATCGTACACTTATCTGTAAAAATCCGGTCAAGTGCAAAACGTGTGTTAATGCGCAAACACGACTCGTGTTTGCGCATTAAAGATTCCTCACGAAACTGAATTGTGGTGCGAACTAATGCTACATGACCGGCAATATGCTACATGACCGGCAATATGCTACAGTACTGGCAATATGCTACATGGCCGGCAATATACTACAAGACCGGCAATACTTTGATTGCGTTGAATTAGAAGTTTAATTTTAGGGTACTCCTCGTTGAGCGAGAATCCTGAAATGTGAGACGAAGCAAGGTCATAGAGCACAAATAAAAGGAAGCGTTTAACATTTTAACATTTTTAACGGATTCTATCGCGATTAATTCTTTATTACTTTAACCCGAAGTTTCGGCTAACTTTCAGCAACCGTGGTCGCGGAGTGACTAAACATCAGCGACTATTTACGTAGAATGAGCTCGCGGTTTCGTTAAGTCTGACTGTTTTTCGCTGTTTTCTAGGTCTTTTTTAAATTTTAGGCTTGTAGACTTCAAGATTTGTAGGTTTAATTATGTCTAGAAGCCTGGAAGCCTAGAAACCTAGCCCTGGACCCCCAGAACTATTACCCAGTCTTCTTTAGTAATTTTGGCACAAGCTTCATTCAGCAATGTCATCATTTTCTTAGTGGAGAATGGCCGCTTTGTATTGTGGCGTGCTGCATATCCTTTCATTTGAGCCCAGATCAGCTCAATAGCATTGTACTGATAATGGTATGACGGCGTTCTTGTCACTTTATGTCCATGCTGAAGTGCCCATTCATCAATTTAATTTTTTAATTTTGCAGGTTTAATTTTTTTACCAGTTACAGCAATTCAGCTCTTAACTATTTCGTATCAGCTTCAACGCCTGATCTTTGTATCCATGCTACTAAATCGGCCTTTTTGTTTGCTTGAGTAGGTGCTTTATTTATTTGAACTGATTGGTCACGGTGCATTGTACACAATAATTTTATTATGCACTGTTCAGAGAGGTTTGCTAACAGGTTAGTAAACCACTCTGTGATATTATTTTGTACTTTTAGACTCAAATGCGAGCAAGGTATCATTCACAAAACCACCACTAGCTGACCCGACGACGTGGCAGATGATTAAGCGTCCACCTTTTCCTATTGGCACTTTTGAGCAAGAGGCCTTGGTATCATCTGTCCATGACTGCGGCACGGTATGATTCGAGTTCAGCCAAGTCTCATCGACAAGTATGACATTATCCCAATTTGTGACTTTGTTGTGTTTGCTGTTATCTAGGTTTTTTTATTCCTAGGCTTCAAATATCATCTTAAGTCACCCCGGGACCAGGGCTGCTAGAAAGTAGCCGACGTAGGGTTAAAAGTAAATAGTGACAGATAAATCGCGATAGAAGCCGTTAAAAAGTGGTTTCATTTCAATAAGTGATATAAGCGTAAACTTCAGACAGTAGGTATCAAGAAAATGATTTACTAAAGATTCATTTTCATGCGATTTCTATTGGTTATTATTGAGTGAATATTATTGTAATAAAAATGTTAAATGAAAGAAAATTGACTTTTCGCAGTATTGTATTGTTTAAAAATACCTACAATATCAAAGTTTAGATAAAATTTTCTAATTAGAACTTTAAGCCAATGAACTTTACACTACAATACAATACATATTCTAATCGATCAAATACGCATACAAACTTGAATCGATTTATCTTGAGTATCGTGTACCGAGTGGTGTGGTTACATCCCTAGTTACGTCCAAATGACAAATGTCATAGTGGGCCTCTTACGTTGAGACTAGTATACTTGGGGAATGAAATTTCATATAAAACAGATATTACCTCTTCTAATTTTAAAAACGCAATATCTCCGAAATGGTGACCCGCACAAAAAAAAGTTTAATCCCAATTTTATAGGTAATTACATGATCTACAACTTTGCCGAACATATTTTTACAATAACATTTACTGATTACGAGAAAAATGCGAGAATCCAATATAATATTTAACCTTTAATAAAAAAAATGCAGAAGTCCAATCGATAGGGACTTTTGATATTTCTTTCATTATGGTGTCTTTTAGAGCCCCACCAATTTTCAGCTCTATGTGCAATGGCAAGCTTACCATTTTATTTCGTCTTTTTTAACTGGGCTAAAAGATGTGTGGATGTGATGGAGAATAGATTCGAATTTTGAATATTTGTAGGAAGTTTCATAGCATATGTCACTCGCTACGCTACATAGCATAGCACAGTGGAAACGGTCACATATTATTTTAAATAATTTCTTTTATTTCTATTATCTTATCTATACTATTAAATAATTGTAAAGTGGTCGTGTCTGTACATTGGAGATATTAAAAAAAAAATACTTGGGTTATGTTATGTTAACGATACTGAACACGAAAATATTTTTTTTGAATTTCCTGTCTGTTTGTCCGTGATGGACGCAAAAACTACTGGACGGATTTTGATGCGGTTTTTTTTGTTAGAAAGGGCTTACTCAGACTTAAAATCTTACGTTTGTTTGATCGCAATCGGTTGAGTAGAATCGAAGATATGAGCAAAGGTCAAGTTAACCGAGATGCACGCGGGCAGAGCAGCGGGCGGAAGGCTAGTATTATATAAAAATTATCTCAAACGGTTACGTACTTTCATAGCTTAGCTTCCCTCGTATCATAGCTGCATAGTACCTACGTCATGTCTGGTGGAAAGGCAACTTAGATACCAGTAATATTTTTCAGAAAAAAAGTTCAGCATATTTTTTTCTGGTAATATTTTCGTTATTAATAAGGTAGCTACTAAGTCTACTGTTCTGCCAGTAATTTATTTTCTTTATTATCTAGCTAAAATCCTACAGCGAAATTTTTAAGCGTCAAAATTGCTCAAGGAATTTTTGCAAGAAATTTTACGTTGCATTACGCATTATGAAATAAATATAATATTGATCATACAATAAACTAGCGGGTCGGCCAGGTTTTGCACAGGTAAATATACCATTAGAATTTTTTGGGTTCAATATACATTATTACCTAGGTAAGTACATATTCATACATGAAGCAAAAACATTGGTGTACATTTTATAATATGAAAATTTGGCAGACGATTTCTAGAGTATGAAATTTAACATACTTAATGTATGGAGAAAGAATGCAGAAAACTACTATTTTTATTTATTACTAGCTGACCCGGCGAACTTTGTACCGCCATATGCTTTTTTAGCCCGTTTAAACCTTCCCTGAACATCAACGAATCTTTCAAGACTAAAATTAGCCAAATCGGTAAAGCCGTTTTCGAGTTTTAGCGAGACTAACGAACAGCAATTGATTTTTATATATAAAGAGAGATAAGCTGTCCGTCTGTCTATGTTACGCTTTTATACCTAAACCAATAAACCGATTTTGATGAAATTTTATACCGAGATAGACCAGAGCTTGAGAAAGGACATAGGCCGAGTTTAGACACAATAACCAACATAGTTACCGTGGGCAAAGTCGCGTGTATCATCTAGGATATTTAACTACATATATGACTAAGTGTCGGTCGTGCCTCGGAGAGCACAGTAGCCATACAAACATCTATGGCAACCGTTACGGGCCCACAAAGGCCCGACCAGTCTAACTGCAGAACTTCAATATCGCCAATTGGTTCTGGAAGTCAGATGGCAATCGCTTCACGGAAAGTATCGAAGATCAGACAAACCCGCAAGACTTAAAAAAGCTGACCCCAGACTCCGAGGTGAAGGCTTAGAATGAGGTTAATGCTGGGATGAAGGAAGTCAACCCTGGCTTACCTACCTACATATAAACCGCGCCACGTATCTTGGACCTAAATCGTAAGACATACGAGGCTCTGGCGCCTGCAGATTGCTTTGTAATAGTCTATGCTTGGTGAATTTGAGTTCATCTACCGCAGTAGCATCCCGTGCTATCCTCAAAAGACACCCAAGAAATGTGTACTGCGCGTATAGGGCACATTTTGATCACATTTTAGGTCCAAGATACGTGGCGCGGGTTATACCTGCCTACCCAGTCGTCCTTTACTCGGTGCGTGATTAGGTGTCAACGCACCCAAACCAATCTTAACATTCTTTCTATTGTGTCTTAATAAACTTAAAATCAAAAAACTATAAAACGACGTCCACTAACGCCTCACCTCTAGATAACGTTTAATATAACCTCAAATAATGAACGTCCATAGAAGTTTTCACACTTAAATCTTACGATAAGGGTGCGCACACACGACAGCGCTATCTACCTAAAAGTTTTTGTCACTTATTCGACTTTATTTATTAGAATTGTGTGTGGTCAGAGATTATTTTAAGAGTATAGTTGTAATAAATAGCTTGGAACGTGTTAATACGTGCTATGGTGTGACGCTTATGAGGTGTAAGCAGTATTGTGATTAACACATTTTAGTGTTTCGAAATATCGGAATGGTTGGCGATTAGAGTTGTATTCAGATTGTAAATGGTTGGTTGTCCCATTAATTTGTGACGGGATAATGTATAATTAAATTGATTAATTAGTATTTGTGATTAGAAATGTAAAAACAGTTACAAAATAAATATACCTACCTACATACATACATTAGAGGTAGACACTTAATTGCACTGAGCGAAAATCAAACCCGCACTCCCTAATAATAAGAGCCATACCATAAAGGAAACATATTGTCAAAACATAATTCTAATAAAAACATAAACACTTCGACAGAATAAAAAAAATAAACAATCCCTTTATAAAAAATACCTAATACCATAAAATAATATTATATTTCGATCATTAGCGATTACGGGCAATACCCTAAGGTCCTTAAAATGCGAAACGTTATACTTTTAAAACATGAAAGACCAAAATTTCGGACATGCCAAATAATTGACATATCCTATTTCATTCCTAAAGACCGGCGGTATTTTTTGCAGCCATTTTGGTTACAAAGGGCTCAAAGCTTTGCCTTTTATTTAAGTAATTTGTAATAGATTATGTATGAAAATACTTTTGAATGAATCAAGATTCTTGGAAACCAAGCTGACCACACCTTAATAGGTATATGAATGATGGCACTTCGCTTTACGCGAACGCACTGTTCGCTATTTGGGCATATTTAGCAAAATAATTGACGTACATGCAAATACAGGCAAATACGACCATCCACATACGGCACCCAAATAACAATTCGACAAGCGCACGGTAAACGTATATAGTATTGACCATATTTGGCAGATAGGCCAATAGACCAATACTTTTTCAAATATACTGTCCACACGTGGTTATTAAATCGAATATCCAAAGCGGCATTGATATGATACTATCAAATTTGGATAGGTCGGACGGTGGAGGTGAGCGCTGATGCATCACACGGTGGCCACCCTAAACCTACATCTGGGTCGCAAGTCCCAGTCGCCGTCACGGTGTTCCTCTCTGTATCACGCTATGGACCCGGCGACCGCACGGTGAATCCATGGAGTGCTAAGAATCGGATCTCATTATTTGTCAAATATGTGAAGTGCCACTATTACACTCACTGGGATATTTACCATGTTATATACCATGGTAACATGGGTTTAATAATAGCATTAATAAATAGCATCTAATTCTTCTTCATCCTAGCGTTAATTCCCAGTCGCATCCGAAGCTTTCACCTCGGAGTCTGGGATCCACTTTACCAGTCTTAACTGCGGATTTAGCTGGACCTCAATATTTTCCGTGAAGCGACTGCCATCTGACCTTCACAACCCAATGGTGACATTAGGCGATATCGAAGCATTGCAGCTAGACTGCTGTTTGGATGTTTGTTAGGTACTAAATCAAACTTAAATTACTAAACGGTTTTGACTGAAATTTGACTCAGAGATAGATTATAGTCTAGATAACACATATCCTTGACAGCCTCCGTGGCGTAGCGGTAGTGAACGCGGCTGCTACGCAGGAGGCGCGGGTTCGATCCCCGCTCAGTGCAAATATTTGTGTTCATGAAATATGGGTATATGCATTGGTCTGGTCGTGCCTCGTAGAGCACGTTAAGCCGTCGGTCCCGGTTGCCATAAGAACATCTATGGCAGTCGTTACGGGTAGTTGGTGCCCTCAAAAATCCAAAAACAACGGTCTAACTGCAAAGCTTCGATATCGCCTAATGTTAACATTGGGTTGTGGAGGTCAGATGACAATCGCTTCACGGAAAATATCGAGGTCTAGCCAAATTCGTAGTTAAGACTGATAAAGCGGACCCCATACTCCGAGCTGAAAAAGCTTCGGATGCGACTGGGAATTAACGCTAAGAGGAAGAAGAACACATATCCTAACTTTTTAAGCCTAGAATAGATTCTTTCAAACAGAGCCACAGGCAACAACTAGAGTATCCTAATAAATACATTGGTTTAGAACCCATGTTCATTCAATTGTAATGCCCACAACGTGATAAAATAATAATGATTTACAATATTGGAGCACCACCGGTCTACTTCCACACATCTTAAAATTAACAATGAACACTGATTTTACAACGTCAATAGCCTATTGTCGTCAAGAGGGTCGGTAAAAGATCAAAATTTTACGCCTCAGGTATCACTAGGGATCGTATTGTCATTGTCGGATTGGGGCAAAAAAGTGGCAGATGTAAGCATGTATTGTGAAGGAATGGAGTCTTGTAATAATTGATATTAAATGAAGTGTCTCTTGTGTGGTTGACTTCTTTAGGGTTCCTTGGAACTTCTTATGGTGAACCATAAAAATAATCAAAATAAAATATCTATTTCTAAAATGCAAAAGATTTAAATGGATATTTTTTTTTATTGAAATTAAACCACTTTTAACTTATTCTATTGCAATTTATTTGGTACTAGCTGACCCGGCGAACTTCGTACCGTTATATTTTCTGATCCCGTTCCCGCTGCATATCTCTAAATTTATCAGTATTTCTCTACAATATTATGCATGTATTATACATGTAAACCTTTCTCTTGAATCACTCTATCTATTAAAAAAACCCCGCTTCAAAATTCGTTGCGTAGTTTCGAAGGTTTAAGCTTACATAGGGACGGACAGACAGCCACAGCGACTTTGTTTTATAATATGTAGTGATAGTGATAGTGATTATTATCATTCAGCCCAACATTTTGCCTACTTTTCAGCAGCTGAGGGGTGACTGATGGTAGACATCTGATCTCCACAACCCAATGGCAGTATTGAAGCGTTTTTGAACTTTTTAGGGTTCCAACTGCCCGTATGGTAATCAGGACCGACGGCTTAACGTGTTCTTCGAGGCACTACCAGACCAATGCATACAAATATTTGCACTAAGCGGGGGTCAAACCTGCTTAGCGGCCGCGTTCTCTACCGCTACACCACAGAGGCTGTCATTGAATTCATAATACCTATTTATTAATAACTAGCTTTTGCCCGCGGCTCCACTAGCGTGGATGTACAATCAAACTTAACATTATGTCTTTTCCCAAGGTCTTTTCTATCTCCAAATTTCAACAAAATCGGTTTAGTGGTTTAGGCCTGAAAGCGTAAAAAACAGATGGACAGGCAGAATTACTTTCGCAATTTATAATATTAGTATGAAAGTATGGACTCATTATTAATTTATCGCTTACAACTTAATGGTTCTATAAACAACATATTTTTTAGGTACGGAACCATTATCTGCGCTTCTAATATTATTTTTACTCGAGTATGCGTCTGCGCAAGATGTCACCCTCGAGATAGTAAAATCAAACGACACACTCATACACTTTTGTTACCCTCGAGTGCAATAAAGTGTAAACTTATGGACATTTGTATTGAAAGCTTATATTCTTTTAAATATATTTATATACGAGCTGTTGCCCGCGGCTCCGCCCGCGTGGGTATCGGTCCACTCAATTTGGATCGGTTTTCCAATCTAACTAAGATGCGAACTTTGATATTTTCCGTGAAGTGACTGCCATCTGACCTCCACAACCAATTGGCGATAGGTACTTATCGATTTTCTGCAGTAAGACGGACTTTTGAGGGCTCCAACTACCCGTAACGGCTGCCATAGACTAGAGATGGCTTAAGGTGCTCTCCGAAGCACGACCAGACCAATGTAAATCGGGGATCGAACCCGCGCCTCCTGCGTAACGGACGTGTTAATTGCCTCCACGTTACAGAGACTGTCAAGGCTTGAAGGTCTGCGTATAATGCCGGTTATGGCGACCAATACTGGCCTATGTCCTTTCTCAAGCTCTAATATATCTGTGGCCTAATTTCATCAGGAATGCATCAGCCAATGGCATCAGAAATGGTGGTCCGTATCTTCTGGACGACAAATTGATAAATTGACGGACCATTATATAAAAAAAAGACGTGTGGCACTCGGGGACTGCCGCGGTAAAGCTATTGCATAGCATTTTTTATCAACTTATGCAATTATCCCCCCACTCCGACTCTATTTATACTATTACTCCGAGCTCGCACGAATCGAGCCGAGCGAGCTCGGAGTGTCAGCTTAGGTTTGGACCTGACCTGACCTGACCTGACCTTGACCTTGACCTTGACCTTGACTTTGATTTTGACTTTGATTTTGACTTGTGGCACTCGGGGACTGCCGCGGTAAAGCTATTGCATAGCATTCGGAGCAGCTCGGCTCGATTCGTGCGAGCTCGGAGTTGGGGGTGTTACCTTTTTTTCGTTACGGAATTTCTGGATTCGGTCTCCACGCTCCAGGCCCGCGATAGAAGCTATGCAATAGCTTAAAAAGGTTATCTTCAGAAATGACGAACTTTTATGTAAACTTTCATGACGGGGTTCAAATTGGGAATTTTCGCGATAAATGTAGCATCCATCTCTGTACCAAATTTCATTGGTTTAGGCGTGACAGACAGACAGATAGAGTTACTTTCGCATTTTTATTATTAAGTATGGAAGTATGGATTTGCGTTATCTCGAAGTCAATGACATAAAGTATAAAAGATTTTTATGAGAGATATTTATCTGATATTCAACAGTAAAAGGATATTGGGATTGTTATCTGCGCCATCTTGGTTATGAGATGATGAGTCAAAGATGTGCTGATACTGTGTATGTTTATGTATAATACTAGCCGTCCCGCCCCGGCATCGCTCGTGGCATACCTCGAAATCTCGCATCACCTTTAAGCAATATATTCCTGTGTTTTTTTTAGTTTCCAAATAATGTACCTATAGGAATCTGTCGGATTTTATAAAACTTAGGTGACAGGACAATCACACGGCCTACCTGATGAAAAGTGGTTACCGAGGCCTGCAGACCCTTTAAGAATAGAGAATTTCTATGCTGTCCGTGCAGAAGACAAAGCAGAGTAACTATTCCGGTTGGGAGCTGCCTGTAGGACCCTGAACACACCAGGAGGCTAAGGAACACAACTGTGGATTTAATAAGAAGCTTATTCTGCTGTCATTTAATCACCATATTTATCTAAGTACTAGCTGACCCCGCGAACTTCGTACCGCCTTTTTTTTTATTTTTCTTGCCGTAAGAACCATCCTCGTACTTTAAGGAATATTCTAAAAAAAGAATTAGCGAAATCGGTTCAGCCGTTCTCGAGATTTGCGCTTAGCAACACATTTAGGGATTCATTTTTATATTATAGACTAGCTGACCCCGCGAACTTCGTACCGCCTTTTTTTAAATTTTTTCTCACCGTAACAACCATTTCTCGTACTTCAGGGAATATTCTAAAAAAAGAATTAGCGAAATCGGTTCAGCCGTTCTCGAGATTTGCGCTTAGCAACACATTTAGGGATTAATTTTTATATAATAGACTAGCTGACCCCGCGAACTTCGTACCGCCTAACAGTCAATTCTTTTTTTTTTTTCAATTTTTCTCTGCGTAAGAACCATCCCCGTACTTTAAGGAATGTTCTAAAAAAAGAATTAGCGAAATCGGTCCAGCCGTTCACGCGTGATGGCGTGACCAAGGGAAATAGGGATTCATTTTTATATATAGAGATAGATGTCAGTACCTACCTACTTCCACTGCCATAAAGTGTCTGCTCGACTTGAAATCTATATGGCAATACACCACTACCGATGAAGGTAGTGGTTATTTGGGGATTTAAAGGCGTAAATGTAGTATGTGTACTACATATAAAGTAAATTATTATTTCCAAAATTTATTATTATTGCTCTCCAAATCATATTCTCGGCGATTATCCGATAAAACTTCAATTATTATTACTCAAAGCAACAAAAGCAAACTTTAGACCTCCCCGCAATAAATTCGAGTTTCTCATCTCACGAGCAATAAATCACCAAAATATTATCCAATAATAAAAGATTTTACTTAAATAAACAAAACATCGTCAGCACCAGATAGAATCTGGGGGGCTACTACGAAACTTTTACGGTAAATCGGTTTCTCTACAAGCACACGTGTTTCCCTCTTCCTGCAGTCCCGGGTCCTTTAAGCGATGCGTGAAAAAGCATCTGATGAGACCGTCAAGCTGAGTGCCACCATTGTAATATTGTTGATGTCTGTAATGGTGACCCTCTTTCCTGAAACTTTGCTTGAGCTTACCATCAGGTGACGAAGTCCTATTGACGTGTCCTGTACTAGAAAAATGTTCTTTTTTTTTTCAAACTACGATATATACGATAAGATGGGTCGTGTGCTTGTCTGCTACCTAAGTGGTATAAAAAAATAGAATATATATTTATCCCAAAATCAAATCATGTAGCACTTCGGCTCGGCTTAATTACTACTGAAAGAAAACTGAAATGACTCCATGGTAAGTACCTCTTGGTGGGTAGTTCCCCCTCGTATATTCTCCGGAGATTGCCTATAATTATATCCCTGACCTAGGGCCATCTCCAGACTTCATGGTCCCTACATACATGGCCAAATGTTACTATATCTTCCGTTCGTGTTTTTCCGGTCCGAAATTTCGTATGTTTCATAGTAGGCCCCCTGTTTTATAATGATAGGTTTTGGGTGTATTGCATGAAGGAATTTTTTAAATCATTTCTGCATAAAACACCAAGGTTTTGTAAAGGGATACTATCGGTCTGATCTTTCGTGTAGGGTGACTATACTGTAGTTAGGATCAGGATAAATTCTCGTGCATTTCATAAAGGCATTTGTGTGGTTTATCAGAGCTGTATAGCGCTATCTAGCTTAAAGAACCCGTATTACCTACGTTAAAATTATATTATAAATAATATACCTATTGTTGCTAAAACGCGATATGAAAACTTTTAAGCCTTTTTCTTCTTTCGAAGCTTTTCAGCTCGTAGTCTGGGGTCCGCTTTACCAGTCTTAACTACGGAATCGAAGCTTTGCAACTAGACCGTTGTTTTTGGACTTTTTAGGGCTCCAACTACCCGTAACGACAGCCATAGATGTTCTTATGGCAACCGGGACCAACGGCTTAACGTGCTCTCCGAGGCACAACCAGACCAATGCCCATGTTTCAGGCCTACAAATATTTGCACTGAGCGGGGATCGAAGCCGCGCCGTCCTGCACAGCGGCCGCGTTCATTACCGCTACGTCACGGAGGCTGTCAAACTTTTAAGCCTGTTAATAAAAAAAATATTTTTTCTACTAACGTAACGGTAGCCGGCCCTGGGGTTGACGGGTGGAACTGCCTGTCACCCTAGCAGAAGCAGGCCAAAGTGGTGGCCCACATACCCGGGGACTAGATGGGGACACCGTGGTCCCGACATCTGAAGCCAGCTCGAAAGACATGGTCCTGGGTTGGCCGGGGTACGAGAGATTTACGTACTTACGATCGGGAGGTCCCCGGTTCAAATCCTGGCCAGTATACTACTGACGTGAACCCACTCCTAACAGGCAACAGGTTGAGCCGCCCTAGCAGAAGCAGGCCGTGGCACGCGATAAAAAGGTCTTCTTTTACGACCATAAACAGTAAAAATAACACACTCACAATAATCACAAGACACATTCTTAAAGGGTATTTGAATCACATTGTGTCGTAGTCAAAATGCGTACCAAATTATAGGCAGGTGTTGCCATAACTTGTGAACGCAGGTAGATTATCATTTATACATATATTATTATTGACTTCCTCCATTGACATTTTAACAATGGAACGTAACGGTTTTTTGTGAATGAAGTATAAAATGACATAAACTTGGATGTTGATGGATGAGTAAATTGTTGCTAATGGGTTGTGTTAATTTTTTATACTACTTTTTATTTTATTTTAAAAAGGACACGTCAATTTGACTTCGCCTCACCTGATGGTAAGCTGAAGGCAAAGTCTCTGAAAAGAGGGTCACCATTACAGACATGTACCATGTTACAATGGTGGCACTCAGCTTGACGGCCTCATCAGATGCTTTTTCACGCCCCGCTTAAAGGACCCGGGACTGTAGGAGGAGGGAAACACGTGAACTGGTAAGGAATTCTAAGACTTAATGGTGCGGCAGAAGAAGGAGTTGCCGAACCGCTCGGTTCTTGATGGAATATTCTGCACCGTATGCGGGTGGCATCTAAGCCCTGCATGTGTTGTCCTATATAATTTTATTAACACTTAGGTCGCAGACAAGCTTACGGCCCACCTGATGGAAAGATGCAAATTACCGTCGTCTATGGACGTATGCAACACGAGGGGAGTTACACTGGTGCTACCAACCCTGTAAGAACAGAGATTATGTGCCGAAGCGCAGAAGACAAGCAGGACAAGCCTTTCGATACCTCCTACGTAAACTGTTGTAACTTCTAAACTGTGATTTTACAGGAGAGCGTTTCAAAGGTACTATTGGCAATAAAAACCGCAGTTTTCAACTAATCTTCATAAAATTCAATATGTGACTTCAGTTAATAATACTTTATCGTTTACCTCATGGTATTATTCAAAAATACCAAAGGTTTTAGAGATTTTGCTGTTACAACACTTTACCGCGGTATATGACCTTTACAAATTGTTGTATCAGTCACTTACAATTATGTACACCGGAACACATGTGTCGCATTTAGTCGTATGTACCAGATACAACAATTTACGCCGAAAAGCAAGAGAAAAAAGGTGTGGTATGTTTTATTTTTACCACTTAGGTGGCAGACAAGTATACGGCTCACCTGATGGGAAGTGGTTACCGTGGCCTATGGACGTATGCAACACCAGGGGCGTCACATTCGCGCTGCCGACCCTGAAAAAACCTTCTAATGCCCATTCTTGAAGAGCCCCAGAGATCCGATTCTCAGCATTCCATGGATTCACCGTGCGGTCGCCGGGTCCTTATAGAACCGTGATACAGAGCACACCGTGACGGCGACTGGGACTTGCGACCCAGATGTAGGTTAAGGGTGGCCATTTTGTGATGCATCAGCGCTCACCTCCACCGTCAGTAGTGTACCCCCCTACCTATCCAAATTTGGTAAGATCTTATCAATGCCGCTTTGGACATTCGATTTAGTAAAGAGCTTACTGAAGCTCTTGGCAATCCGAGGTCTTTAAGTTGTACAGGGATTTAGCTTGAAATCGTCTTGGTCCTACTTCTACGGCGTAGAGTTTAATCACGTAGCCATTTTTGGTTAACTCGTTAGTCAGGTCAAAGTATTTGTTCGTCTTTATAGCGTGATCTTTAGGTATGTTAGTTTTCCACGGTACTGTGCGTTCTACAAGCCCTGCTCGCCTATGCGACCGTGAAAAAAGGAATATATCGGGTTTGGATGACGAGGTACAGACATCCTCCTTTTATAGTGCTTCTCATAAGTGTAGTCTACAAGTATTGTCCAGTCAACGGCAGCTATCAATTTATCAATCAATTGTAGTCGCTTGGGAAAACCACCGCAGGGAGTTCATTCCACAGGTTGAGTGTGCGAGGGATGTAGTTCCTTTCATACCGCACAGTGCGTACTGTTTCCGGACGTTGTGTGTGACGATGATTTCCCTGCCTGTGGCGAGATGCGATGATAGAATGTAGCTGTGGGTATCATGTCAAATAGTTCATCTGAGCACAAACCATTGTATATTCGGTAGAACACACACAGTGAGGCAAAGTCTCTTCTGAGACTGCGACGTTCCACATGACCTGCGAGTATGGGATGGTCAACGAGCCTCAATAGTCGTCTTTGTACCGAGTCGAAGGGGTTGACCACTTCAAGTTTCAAGCTGGCACGTAGGCGCTTCGACAAAACGGTGATTGCAGTACTCCAAGTGGGGCCGAACCTGTGCCTTATGTAGGCGGAGTCGTTGCCCGACAGTTAAATATTCACCCTGTTGATCACTATAAGCTTCTTTGATGCTAGCTTCACCTTGTCTTCCAATTGACTACGGTATTGGACGTCGCTGGAGATATCGATATCAAGGATCCCAATACTCAAGGAAATGGTAAGCAGTGTGCCCAGGAATTGCGATGCTACAATAAATGGGATTTTCTTAACGGTGAATACACATACTTGTGTCTTAGAGGGGTTGAATTGTACTAAATTCAGTCTGCCCCAATCGGGTACTCTAGATAACGTAGTCTCGATTTCAGACACAAGTTGTTCGCGGCTTTCCTCCATCTCGGACTGAGGGATATTTGTACGGTCCGTGTAACAAGCGTCTCCGGTACTGTCGTCCGCATAGCGATGAATGGAGTCATCCGACAGCATGTCATTGATATGCAGCAGTAACAAGGTCGAGACAACACGGAACTTTGTGGGACACCAGCGTTTTATGTCCATGCGGTCCGAGCAACTGCCATCAACGACGGCTTGGATACTTCTGTTGGACAAAAAGCTGGCAATCCATTCGCATAATTCCTTGGGGAGTCCTTAAGAGCTTTGCAAGAAGACGTCTGCCAGACCCGATCAAAGGCCTTTCCGATATCGAGACTAACCGCCAGTGCCTCACCTCGAGTCTCGATGGCTTGCGCGCAACGGTTTGTGAGATACACAAGAAGGTTAAGATAAGATACACCGGTTAAGCTACGGTGGCGGAAGCCGTACTGTCGGTTGCTCAGTAGATCATACAGTTCAAAGTACCCCAGAAACTATGTATTAATGATACGCTCCGTCACTTTCGAGAGGAGGGAGGAGATTAGCGAAACAGACAGACAGACCGACCAAAGACATTTAAATTATGTTCTTGTTAATGGTACCTGATATACATTCACACCCATTTAGTAAAAACTTGTTATTTTGAATATGATGATGATGATTGATGATCGAAGAAGAAGATTTGATGAAAAAGATGAAGAAGATAAGATGATTAAGTTAGCATAATAAATGCTTCAAAATTTCATTCAACTTCTTATTTTTTTTTAGGTTCAAATGTTTATTCACTTGTTATTTTGACATTACAAACAGACACTTCAATTTTATTTATTTCTATAGATTTTTGATCACATCTATAAACCGCAAATGTTACTTACAACTTACACAATGTCAGTGATAAGCGAAGTAGATTGTTGTATGTGTTACTTAGTAACCATAAAATAGTTAATTTGACCACGTAAATCATTGTAAGTCATCTTGCCATGTACTTTAGTATAACTAATTCCGAAGTAAAATGTTGTATGTATTACTTAACACAAAATACTTGTAAATTCAGGAACGTATATTGTTGTATGTAATCAATACCACATTTTAAATAACCAATATTTTAAATACGGAAAATATGTGCTAGTACTATTACGTAATAAATATCAAATCAACACATAAAATACGCGCGTGACATGCAACCTACAGCGAGTTCCAACGTAGTCTGTTTTATGTCACACATACGCGGGATGAGCGCGCTCGTCAGACTCACACCGTCCGCCGTAAACTATTGCAAGTAATAAATACCACAATATACGCCGGGCTACTTCGGAACTTACGATGTTATACTTCTGAAAACTACCGAAATTAATAGATTTTTGGATTTGATCTAATTGTTACAGGATACTATACATAAAATTAGACACTTTTACGTGAAAAACACAAAATGGCAATTTTGTGGGTTACAACAACTTACGTGGGAGGTATCGCTTTCGTTTTCCTATTGACAGCACAAAACCAGTGAGCTCTGGCTAGGTATCCAGAGCTCACTGGACAGGTTTTGTGCCTCGTGTTGTTTTCCCCACGGTGAGTAAGCTTACTCATCGTCGGGAACAAAACACGAGGTTGCCGGCGGCCCACAGACGGCGTGCGTTTTAGTCGGTTCGAGTCCCACATAACCTCCGTCATCGGCTCCGGTGGGGGAGGTATCCGTGGGGATCTTTCACATAGTAAAAAAAAGGCATAATAAAAAATAATAATGTTCCAGATTATTTCTTATCATCAAAGTGTTTTTTTACCCTCAAAACATGGCCACCCTAATTGAATTATTCTTTATAGTATCGAAGTATTTACAGTCATAATTCGGATTAATAAAAGGCTGTATTTCGTTTAAAACCGAGCGGTTTTCCTGTAAACCATACGATTGTAGATAAGGTACCAATATTCAATATTTTGTTATCAGAAAGTTATTGGTACTTCACATGATTTAGTGGTGAATAAAGTTGTTATTTTTAACCGACTTTAAAATAAGATGGTTCTGTATTCGACTTGTATGTACGTGTAGTTAGGTATTTCTATATACTTATCTGTGATTTGCTTGAAAATGTTAATGAATCTATCGGATTTTTTAAGTAAGAAGTGTATTTTTTACAACACTTAGGTGGCAGACAAGCATACGGTGCACCTGATGGAAAGTGATTACCGCAGCCTACGGACATGTACAACACCAGGGGAGTCACAGTCGTGCTGTCGACCCTGTAATTACAGTGAGATTTGTGCCGGCTTTCAAAAATGGCACAAACACTAAGTAAAGAAACCTAAAGAAAAATTATACGAAATAGTAGTAGGCCGCGTGGTTCTTGGTAGAGTGGAATTTGGGCCACCCCATCTCCTCCCATGCGGTGTCGTACAAGGCGACTAAGGGATAGGGCTGTTTAACATCAGACAGATATAATACAGTCTAGACTCAGCCTATACATGGCTCGAGTCAACAATAGTGCCCGGAAAACGGCAATAGGCTCACCCCCTATTACGTGGGACCTAATACAATGATTGGTGAAATGTGGGTGTTAATTCACCTCTGCCTAATCCTCCGGGATAAAGGCGTGAATGTATGTGTGTATATGAATGGTCGCGGGGTCTTCGTGGGGGGGGACATGGCTGCTGAAAAGGAGTTACGTCGGGTTGCACTCGTCCATATGCTACGGTAACCATTTTTCATCAAGTGAGTCGTGTGCTTGTCTGCGACCTAAATACACAGAATAAATAATTGCCTAAATAGTATAAAAAAACCGCCATGTTCTTGCATGACGCGT
The DNA here is from genome assembly GCA_914767945.1 of Eilema depressum. Classification (NCBI taxonomy): domain Eukaryota; kingdom Metazoa; phylum Arthropoda; class Insecta; order Lepidoptera; family Erebidae; genus Eilema; species Eilema depressum. The sequence goes on from OU612040.1 coordinate 8,131,137, forward strand.
CCCTTTAGTCTCTCAGTAGTCCGGTTGCTAGTCCGGTTGCTAGTCCGGTTGATCGGACTTGCAACCGGTCAGTCTATATAATAATACCTACATCACTGCAATCAATCAATCAATTAGCCTACTGCAGTCCACTGCTGGACATAGGCCTCCCCCAATGTGCGTCACGTTTGCCGATCCACTCTAGGACCCGTTTGCTCCAACGGCCATCAGTCCTTCGGCAGATGTGGCCAGCCCACTGCTACTTCAGCTTGCTTATTCTGCGAGCTATGTCGGTAACTTTGGTTCTTTGTCGGATAACCTCGTTACGAATTCTATCCTTCAAAGATTCTCCAAGCATAGCTCGCTCCATAGCCCGCTGCGCGACTTTTAGGTCACGGACTAACCCCACCGGCAGTGTCCACGTATCGGCACCGTAGGTCATACATCATTGCAATTACCCAATAAAATCATTTTCAGTATTAATTTTTCTACCACACGCATGAATGATGTTAAAACAACGTGCTCTGCCTACCCCGGAAACCGATACCGGGTGCAGCGTACCGTGAAGTGTATTGAAGCGGGCTTGTTTTGGAAAACAAAATGGCCGCACCTATGTCACTTGGGTTTAGAATGGTAGACGTCAAGATGCAGTTGAGCGGGCATATTTGTGGTAGATCTTAGTATGTAGTTGTGAATAGTTTGAAAAAGTAACGTGTGTTTTACATGACAAGGTACCTGATCACGGCAATAGGCTCGCCAGCTATTACGTAAGACCGAATAGCATAGTTGGCGGAATACGGGTGGTAATACACCTCTGACTACCCCTTTGGGTATATGTGCTTTATATAAATACACATACCTATTTAAACAATATTTATAAATATTTTACGATGTTCTACAAAGCGCTATTTTAGGGCCCAAAGTAACTAGCTTGTGTTATACATACTTAGAACCACTTTCTTTTCTAAATACAATATAGGTATATCTACATGTTACAATACATAGTATTAAAAATACCAGATCAATGCAAATATATATTCATGCGTAGATACAATATTTGCACTGAGTGGGAATCGAACCCGCGATGGTTTGGGTTGTGTAGAACTGGAGATACAACTTGAAAATCGCGAGAACCGACACCCAATAGGTACAGGCGAAACCACGGGCAACAACTAGTTAGAAATAAACGTACACTTTTATTGATACTTTTTAAAAAATGTAACCCCGGATACGACGAATTAAGGGTTGAAAGTTTATATGGGAAGTAGGTACTTCACTGTTTTTTTTAAACCGGGATGGGTCAATTTTTTGTGTCAAATGTAAATTTTAACCACAATTACTATAATTTTTTTGTATTTTTATAGATTTACTACATTTTATGACATGAATAAAAGAATTCGGTACTATAATAAAGAACAAATTATAGTATCCGCCGCGTGGTTCCCGGCAGAGTAGAACTCGGACCACCCCATCTCCTCCCATGCGGTGTCGTACAAGGCGACTAAGGGATAGGGCTGTTTAACATCAGACAGATATATACAGCCCAGACTCAGCCTCAGATGCATGGCTCGAGTCAACAATAGTGCCCGGCATACGGCAATAGGCTCACCCCCTATTACGTGGGACCTATAATGATTGGTGAAATATGGGTGTTAATTCACCTCTGCCCAACCCTCCGGGGATAAAGGCGTGATTGTATGTATGTATATAATCGTATGTCAAAAATACGATTATTGCTTGAAAATTCTGTTCAGCGCGGACGAGCGAACAGCTATTGTTTCTGAAAATGTTTAAGACGAAGCAATTTTTTTCTGTTCTTTCGAGGCGATTGGCACTACTTGCGAAAGAGTAGTGTCACGGGAAATGCAGTTTTACCCATGGCACTACTGGTAGTGTCACGGGAAATAGAAATCTCCCGTGACACTACTACTAGTGTCGCGCAGTAGTGTCAAGGGAAGTGGAGGGATCTTACGGGCAAGATACTTTCCTTGTCTAAATGACGCTAAATCTGTGGCGTAGCGGTATCGGTAGTGAACGCGGCCGCTACGCAGGAGGCGCCGGATCTCCGCTCAGAGCAAATATTTGTGTGCATGAATATGAATATTTGCATTGGTCTGGGTGTTTCAATGTATAATATTGTATTTACGAAAAAAAAATCTATCTAAGTATGTTTATCCGCATTCTAGGTTCCATAACACAAGCTAGTTAAGCTATGCTTACTTTGGTCTAGATAGCGTTGTGTAGTGTAGAATGTCCTACAATATTTATTATTATTATTATTATTATTATTATTATTATACTATATCAATTTCTATGTTAACTGTTACTTTTTTTAGCTCTTTAGCGAAATAAAAAAAGGTCTTATGCCATAAGGTTCTTGCTAAGCAGGTATTTGTTGAGCAGTCTTGTTAGATGCGAGATAGCACCTCACAGTGAAGGACAGGCGGAGGACTGAGTGGCGCACAGTAGGGGTAACACGACATGTGCGTGCGCAACCGTCTGGCAGGAGGTACGGTTAGCGAAAAAATGTAGATGAAGTTTTTAAATACTTTACCTATCCTACTAATATTATAAATGTGAAAGTTTGTGAGAATGGATGTGTGGATGTGTGGATGTTTGTTACTCTTTCACGCATAAACGGCTGGACCGATTTGGTTGAAATTTGGTATGTATATAGGTTATACCCTGGATTAACATATAGGCTATATATCAACGATGAACGGGATCAGAATTCCACGCGGGCGGAGCCGCGGGCAACAGCTAGTCTTCTATATTATAAAAATGAATCGCTAAATGTGTTGCTAAGCGCAAATCTCGAGAACAGCTAAACCGATTTCGGTAATTCTTTTTTTAGAATATACCTTGAAGTACGGGGATGGTTCTTACGGCGAGAAAAATTAAAAAAAAAAGGCGGTACGAAGTTCGCGGGGTCAGCTAGTAATATTATAAATGCGAAAGTAACTCTTTCTCTCTGTCTTTTTCACGCCTAAACCACTGAACTGAATTTAATGAAATTTGGTACAGACATAAATGCGAAAGGTTGATATTTGAATGTTTGTTGCGCACTCACGATCAAATGGCTGAACGGATCTGGCTAAAGATGTATATAGAAAAAAATAGAATAGGTGCCCATTGGTTGCGAGAACGGGATCAGAATTATTTCATGTGGACGGAGCTAGTACTATCCATACTTCCATAATAATATTATAAATGCGAAAGTAACTCCATCTGTCTGTCTGTCCTACTGTCTGTTACGCTTTCACGCCTAAACCACTGAACCTTTGATGAAATTATGCACAGAGATAGATTAGACCTTGGGAAAGGACATAGGCTATGTTTGGACGTGACATCCGACATCCATGGAGTCTGAAACGGTTTACCAACAGTCGATTGGTCCATGAACCGTTGGTCAACATAATCTTTCAAACATAAACTTTTCCTCCAATGGGCTTTTCATCCACGAACGTTTCGCCAGCATTACTCTACGTCAGTGAATGCTTAACCAACAGAATGTTTTGATCAATAACTTTTCACCCAAAGAACAATTGGCCCATGGATTGTTCCCCAAGAGAACTGTACGTCATTCAGTGAGCGTTCATGAGGGTGGACCCGCGTGTCACAATTAGTTATTTATAAACTAGTTGTTTAAGCATTAAAATAAGATGAGTAACTTTCTACAAACTTTTAAGGTAGGTGTGTGTTTTTTTAAACAATTAAATTAAATATTATATTTATCTGTTTATTACTTTTTTTTGCCAACCGTACTAGTGAACCCAATCTGTTTCGGTGTGCATCTACAACAGAAAGTTTAAGATGACACGATCTATGGTTTACAAAACACTCGTGGTTTTTTGTCCATCTTTTTTCACCGTCACGGGAGAAATACGACCCCATGTCAATCGACTAATAACAAAAGATCTGTCTGTCTGTTTATAAAAAATATTATCAAATAGTTTATTACAACATATTTGGGACTAAAATCTTTCTTGTGGCTCGAGCCAATCTCACCTGCCAGGTACACCTGATGGTTGATGGATGAGGCTCTAGGGAAAGCTGTCTAAGGGTTGGAGGTAAGGCGGCAGTTGCTCACGTAAAAGCTGTGTTAACCAAATATAAAGGAAGGGAAAGCCTTAGATGTAATCCAGAACAACGGTAATAAGATGATACTAGCGGTGGAGGTGAGCGCTGATGCATCACGCGGTGGCCACCCTAAACCTACATCTGGGTCGCAAGTCCCAGTCGCCGTCACGGTGTTCCTCTCTGTATCACACTATGGACCCGGCGACCGCACGGTGAATCCGTGGAGTGCTGAGAATCGGATCTCTAACATACGTATTAACGCCTGTATATCCGCGAAGGGGTAAGCAGAGATATATTAATACCCACATTTCACCAAACATGATTTTGACTTCACCTCGCTTGATGGTAAGCTGAAAGTAAAGTCTCGGAAAAGAGTGTCACCATTATAGACACGTACCTACCATATTACAATGGTAGCATTTTATTATGTTTAATTGATATTAAAAGTTCCACCGTTTACCCTTATACACAAGTTTAGGCTCTGCCCGCGTGGAATTCTCGTCCCGTTCATCGCTGATATATAGCATATTATTATGTGTTAAGCTCGTGCCTCGGAGAGCACGTTAAGCCGTCGGTCCCGATTGCCATAAGAACATCTGTGGCAGTCGTTACGGGTAGTTGGAGCCCTCAAAAATCCAAAAACAACGGTCTAACTGCAAAACTTCGATATCGCCTAATGTTAACATTGGGTTGTGGAGGTCAGATGACAATCGCTTCACGGAAAATATCGAGGTCTAGCCAAATCCGTGGTTAAGACTGGTAATCGCGGACCCCAGGCTCCGAGCTGAAAGCTTCGGATGCGACTGGGAATTAACGCTAAGAGGAAGAAGAAGATCATTAACTATTATTATAATCTCCTTGAAAAACAAGGTAAAGCCGCACTGGGGTGCCAGGTCGGGTAACCTCCACGAGGGCCTCCTCGTTTCTTCCCCCTTTGGACCACGGTCCTGGGAAGTGGAAGCGGGGTGGCTGGTGCACCCTGGACGACGGTTAATGGACTCCGACTCCTAGGGGAAGGAGCTCTGTTAGCCGCTCGACTAATAACCCGACAACCCAGCCCTTTTCAGGGCTAGCTGACCCCATTGCACGAGGGGGTCGTGGGATGGCGGGCCTGCTAGGCCCGCGAGGAGGGAGCCGCGAGGTGTCCTCCAGGCCCTTTTCAGGGCCACAAAAACAGCCCTTTTCAGGGCTAGCTGACCCCATGAGGGGGGTCGTGGTACGGCGGACCTGCTAGGTCCGCGAGGTGGGATCAGGTGGTTTTGTCGCTCCCAGTATCCCTCTGCTCTCAGAGGGGACAGGGGAGAGACGTAGTGATCCATCGGGATCGAGGGACGGGTCGGCCCACTGCTCGCGCAGGGGCTGACAGGCACTCGTGCCACCGTCGGTGTTGGGGGGGTTGGCTGCCCTCCTGCGTCACGTAGCCTCCGAGTGATCGACAACGACCTGAGTGCTAGCCACACTCGGGAAGTCGTGATCTAGGAGAACGTGGGGCTTGCCTTAATTGGCCGGCCCGCGACAAGGAAAAGTCTGTAAAACCCGACAGCGAAGTCGTCAAAACCTGTGGACACCTGGGGAACTCCACAGTATTTACCCCGCTTCCTGGTATGAGCGTCACCCGGGAAGTGTCTTTATATCGACTCATACTCGTGGGATTTAATATGGATATAAATATTACAAACCCCCCCCAACCAAGCGAAATAGACTGCGTGAAGGTCGCGCAGCATCACGACGCGGAGGTCGCGTCCCATATCGCGGTGTCGGAGCAATTCGACACCGCGACCGAGAGAAGCAGGGCGAATAGCCCGGTGGGTCTGCAGACCCGGAAGTCTGCCCGGAAGAGGAAGAGAAAGAAGAAGCATTCTCCTTCTCCAAGGAGCGAGTCGGACTTGGAATTTACCCTGACCGACTCGTCCTCCAGCAGCTGCTATGATGGAGATGAGCTGCTGCGTCCCCCTCCGTCCAAGTTGGTAGCGATAGGCCGCCAAATTTCAGGGGGTGACAAGGGGGCTACCCCCAGAGCCTCAGCTCCGGAAGATGTGGTGGCGCCGCCGAAACCCTCCCCCTCGGCGGCAGTCCCGGATCAGTGGACCCACATCATCACGAGGGAGGCGATGGCAGCCCTCCACGCAAAGACGATGAGCCCATCGGGGTCCACAAAGCCGGAGGACGAGCGGGTCCTAGATACCGTGTGGCGTCTCGCCGAGTGGGCCGAATCCCTCTTGGTGGAGCTGGCTGAGTCACGTCAGGACCGTGCCAACGCAAAGAAGGAGGAGGCCCGGCGACAGGCCGAGTTTCGGAAGGTGACGGCCGAAGTGGCGGAACTGCGTAAAATCGTAGCGGACATGCCACGAGTGACGCGGTCCGTGCAGCGGCAGCAGGCGATGTCACCGGAACGGCCGTTATCGTCTTCGGGGCAGGCGTTGCCGGCACGGTCGGGGTCTCCGGTACGGTCGCTGTCGCCGGCGCGGTCGGGAGCATTGTCGCGGCCGCGGTTGGCATCGCCGACGCGTCCGGTCCGACCGGAGTCGCTGGTGCTGCAGACGAACCGGCCAGTGGACCCACTGGCGGCCTGCTTGGTGGCCATTGCCGCTGTGGAAAAGCGGCAGAAGGCGCAGGAGGCCCGGCAGGTAGCGCATGAGGAGCACACACGGCGTTGTTTGGAGTCCATGATGGACTCCTTCCGCCGCCCGTCTCTGGCGCCGCCAACCGGGTACGCCGATGCAGTTGGGAGGGGTCCTGTCAGTCCGGCAGCGATAGTGACCCGGCCGGTATCGGCACGTCATTCTTCCACTGCGTCTGCCACTCCGGCCACTCTCGCTGTGGGAGCTGGGAACCCTCAGGCTGTGCAAGGCGCCCGGGCCAAGGGCAAGGGAAAAGGGAAGGGCAAGGGGAGGACGTCTCTGGTCCCCGCCTCGGCCCCAGCCAAGACCCCAGGCCCAGCCCAGGGATCGACTCCGGTTGCCTCCAGCAGCTCCTCACCGGAGGGTGGCTGGGAGGTTGCTGGAGACAAAAAAAAGAAGCGGAATGCCAAAAGGAAGGCAGCCAAAAAGGCCAAGAAGGCTGAGGCTGCTGCGAAAGGAGCGCCGAGGAGGCTGCGCGTCCCTCGTTCAGCCGACGTCCGGGTGTCTAGGCCCAACAAGTGCGCAGAACTGCGCATCTCGGGCCTGGACGACTCCATCACGGTTGAGGATATCAGACTCACCGTGGCGGAGGCCGGGGGCTGTCCCCTGGACACAGTGAAGGTCGGAGCCATTCGCTTCGGCCGCCGTGGACAGGGGGCAGCAGTTGTCGGCTGTCCCATCGCAGCAGCCCAAAAGGCTGCCGACCAGCGGTACCTCGCGGTAAGAGGCGTTATAAGGGTGCAGGTACGGCTCCTGCAGGCTCGACCGGCTAGGTGCTTCAGGTGCCTGTCGGTCGGCCACGTGGGAGTGCAGTGCACGGCGGAGATAACGGTCGGAGACCGTTGCTTCCGTTGTGGCCAACCCGGTCATATGGCCGGTAGTTGCGAAGCTCCGCTGCACTGTTTCAGGTGTGCGGCGGAGGGCAAGCCAGCCGACCATAGGGTTGGCAGCAAGGCCTGCACCGGAGGGGAGCCGAAGCCGCGAGGCGGGCGTTCCGCTTCAAGTTCGCGGCGGGATGCGGAGATGGTTCCATAATGGATCCCCAGCTCCGCATCCTGCAGGCGAACGTGGGCCACGGTGTCGACGCTCAGGCACTTCTGCTCCAGAGCATGGCACAGTGGTCCATAAATGTCGCCGCTGTCGCCGATCCATACACTCACCGGCCTCCCGGGCCTGCCTGGGTGATCGACCTGGATGGGTCGGCGGCACTGGTGCATAACGCCGCCGCAGGCGGCCCCCCCCTTGCCGTCATTGCAAGGGGGCATGGCTGCGTGGCGGCACTTGTGGGGGAGATAGCGGTCGTGGCCGTCTACCTCACGCCGAGTCGACACCGATATATAAGCCAATACCAGCAATCGCTGGATCGGCTGGCCGAAGTCGTCAATGCCTGTTACCCTCGCCAGGTTCTTGTGCTCGGGGACTTTAACGCCTGGTCAATGACCTGGGGTTCCCAGCGCACGAACCCGCGGGGCAGGGCACTGGAGAACTGGGCCGCTACACTCGGTCTAGTTCTCCAGAATCGCGGGGCCGAAGCCACGTTCGTGGCCGCGGGGCGCAGCTCGATCGTGGACCTTACGTTCGCGGGCGCTTCGCTGTCACACCGTGTGCGGCACTGGCGTGTCGTTGTCGGGGTGGAGACACTTTCGGATCACCGATATGTTCGGTTTGATGTCTCTCGCCCCGCGGGCGATGCGCCGGTCATACCGGCCCCACGCGAGCCGCGCTGGGTGCTTAAGCGACTGAATCGGGAGGACCTCCTGGAGGCTGCCATCGTACAGGCCTGGGCCATTGCGCCGGACAGGCCTGTTGATATCGACGATGAGGCGGCGTGGTTTCGGGAGGCCATGACACGCGTCTGCGATGCGGGTATGCCTAGGGCTCCGCCCTATCGTCCGAGGCGTCAGGTCTACTGGTGGTCTGCGGAGATCGCGAGGCTGCGACAAGCCTGCGTGATCGCGCACCGCCAGTGGACCAGATTCCGTAGGAGGCGTAGCCGACCCGCAGATACGGAGCCCCGATTGGCGGAGCTTCATGAGGGATACAGAGAGGCCAGAAATGCCCTCCGAGCGGAGATTAAGCGGGCCAAAGCCGCGGCTTTTCAAGAGCTGATGGAGACGCTGGAGAGGGACCCATGGGGGCGGCCTTACCTTATGGTAAGAGGAAAGCTGCGCCCCCGAGCCCCGCCGCTGACCCAGACTCTTCAGCCGGCTCTGCTCGGAGGAGTGGTCGAATCTTTGTTCCCGTCGCGGGCGGAACATGTTCCACCGCGCATGACTCCGCCACCTCGGTCGACTTTGGCGCCCAGTGTGGTTGACGACGACGTGCCCGAAGTCACTTGGGTAGAACTAGAGCTGGCGGTGCGAAGGCTTAGCGCCAAGAAGAACACCGCCCCGGGACCCGACGGCATTCCAGGCCGAGCGTGGGTCCTAGCTCTAGGGGAAGACGCTCTCGAGCCTCGATTCAGAGGGTTCCTCAGCGCATGTTTGGAGCGGGGCCAGTTTCCAAAGACGTGGAAGACGGGGAAACTGGTCCTCATTCGGAAGGAGGGGCGCCCGGTGGACTCACCGTCCGGCTACCGGCCCATAGTGTTGCTCGATGAGGTGGGCAAACTCTTTGAAAGAGTTATAGCGAAGCGCCTCGTCGAGCACCTCTCTAGAGAAGGGCCGGATCTGGCGGATGCCCAATATGGCTTCCGCCGTGGGCGCTCCACCGTGGATGCAATCATGCGCGTGAGGACTCTGGCGGAGGACGCAGTCGCTCGGGGCGAGGTGATGTTGGCGGTGGCTTTGGACATCTCCAACGCTTTCAACACCTTGCCCTGGAGTTGCATTATGGAGGCGCTCGTGTACCACGAGGTGCCTCTATACCTCCGCCGCATAGTCGGGGCTTACCTGACGGAGAGAGCCGTCATCTACCCAAGTGCGATCGGTGTCGGTCGGAGAGAGATGTCGTGCGGTGTTCCGCAGGGATCGGTCCTGGGGCCGCTCCTGTGGAACATCGGATACGACTGGGTGCTTCGCAGTGAGTTCGTGGATGGTGCCGCCGTTACGTGCTATGCGGACGACACGCTAGTGACGGCAAGCGGGGCTACACACCGCGAAGCGACCCGGAAGGCCACGACCGCGGTTGCCCAAGTTGTGGAAAGAATCCGGCGGCTGGGTCTCGAGGTGGATCCGCAGAAAACCAAGGCAATGTTCTTCCATGGACCTCGGCGCGGACCACCAGCGGGATCCAGCATCACAGTGGGAGACACTCTCATCGACATCAAGCCCCAGATGAAATATCTGGGGCTCGTACTCGACGGTCGGTGGGACTTCGGGGAACATTTCCGAAGTCTGGTCCCCAAATTGGTGCTAACAGCTAACGCTCTGAAGCGTCTGCTGCCCAATTTGAGGGGCCCGGAGGACTCCTGCAGGAGACTCTACGCGGGTGTCGTGCGGTCCATGGCTCTATATGGGAGCCCCGTATGGGCAGACAACCTGCGAGCCAGGCACGTGGACCTGCTGCGTAGACCGCAGCGGATTGTGGCCATCAGGGCCATCAGGGGGTACCGCACGATATCCTTTGAAGCAGCGAGTCTCCTCGCCGGATCGCTACCGTGGATCCTGGAAGCGAGATCCCTTTCGGCGCTATACCGCTTCCGAAAGGCGGCGCGGGAGCGGGGACACGATCCTGAGCCTGAAGAAATTCGGGCCGTGAGATCCCGGCTCCACAGGAACATGGTGGCGGAGTGGGAGCTACAACTTGGGCAACCACGCGCAGGGCGCGCCGTAGTAGCGGCGGTAAGACCCATCATGGGGGAGTGGCTAGAGAGGCCACACGGCGGCCTCTCGTTCTGGCTGACGCAGATCATCACCGATCATGGATGCTTCGGACAGTATCTGCATCGGACCGCGAAGAAAGAGCCAACGTCCGAGTGCCATCACTGCGACGCGAGCGAGGACTCGGCGCTGCACACGCTCACTGAGTGTCCGGCGTGGGAGACGCCGAGACGGGAGCTGGTGGCGACCCTGGGAGTGAGAGCTCTCACGCTCGCCACCTTGCTCGCAGCGATGGTTCGCTGCGCGGATGCGTGGGCCGCCGGCGCCTCCTTCTGCGAGCAAGTGATGCTCGTGAAGTGGGCGGCGGAGCGCGAGCGAAGGAGAATCGCAGCCCTTGCGGCCCGCGAGGAGCGAAGGAGAATCGCAGACCGCGCGGCCCGCGACGAGCGGCGGCAACTCGGGCGTCGGAGGTCGCAGAATGACCTCCGCCCCCCATGAGCGCGGGCCTGGGGGTGACGGGTGGGGTCGCCTGTCACCCTAGCAGAAGCAGGCCACGGCGGTGGCACGCATTGCGTGCCCCCCCATACCCGGGGGCGAGTTGGGGACTCCGTGGTCCCCACACCGGAAGAGGGCCATATCGAGAGATATGGCCCTGGGTCGGCCGGGGTGCGAGGGATATGGCTATGACAATCTCACCTCCGGCAACTGACGGCCCACAGAAGGCGTGCGTTTTAGTCGGTTCGAGTCCGACATAACCTCCTCCTCCGACTCCGGCGGGGGAGGTATCCGTGGGGATTTTTCGCACGATAATAAAAAAAAAAAAAAAAAAAGGTAAAGCCGCACTAAAAGCCTATAGCGTGACAATAAACGTGTGACAACAAGTCCCAAATGGGGCACTTGAGTCCTTTTTTGTCAACTGTTTATTTAGTCGCTATTATTGACGGCAGGTGGCGCTACCGCAGCCATGTTTGTTTTGACTCAGAAATGATGTTCACACCATTGTCAATGACATATTTTAATATTGAAGAGAAACATATTGAGAGGAAATAAGTAACAAAAAAATCTTTAATCTCTCTGTTCTTATAGTGTCGGCAGCAGGAGTGGGACTCCCCTGGTGTTGCACTCGCATATAGGCCACGGTAAGCACTTACCATCAGGAGGGCCGTGTGCTTGTCTGCTACGTAAGCATTATTAAAAAAACTTTTTTTTTTCAATCATCATCTTCATTCTAGCGTTAGGCCCGGTCACATGTGAGGCCTTCACCTCGGCCGTTTTTTCAATGTAAGTAGGTACGAAACTGTACTTCAATATTTTCTGTGAAGGGACTGCCATCTGACCTCCACAACTCACTATACAATCTATATAATATCAAAGAAGTATTGTCTTCCTCCTGCCTTCCGCATCCAGTCCGTCCCAGCCACCTTTCGCAGGTCATCAGTCCACCTAGCTAGGGGGTGTTCCACCTTCCGTTTACCTTCGCGCGGTCTCCACTCTAGGACTCGTTTGCTCCAACGGCCATCGGTCCTTCGGCAGATGTGGCCAGCCCACTGCCACTTCAGCTTGCTTATTCTGCCTGTACATTAGAGGTTGTAAAGCATAAATAATACTTGGGTTATATTATATTGGTTTGGGTTATGTCAATGATATTTCTGTCCCAATCGAGTTGTCCAAATGGGGAAGTACCTCCGCCCTACAGAATACCGCGGGTATACCTAATAACCTGACTGCCTCTGTGGCGTAGCGGTAGTGAACGCGGCTGCTACGCAGGAGGCGCGGGTTCGATCCCCGCTCAGTGCCAATATTTGTATGCATGAATATGAATATTTGCATTGGTCTGGGTGTTTTCTATGTATAATAATATAATATGTATGTATTTACAAAAAAAAAAATATATCTATGTATGTTTATCCGCATTCTAGAACCCATAACCTTGTCTGTAAGATATTGCTTTTAGCGATAAGGCCGCCATTTGTACATTACCTAATTATGTTTGCCATTTATTTTATGTATACTTTTCTTTTTGTTTGGTGTACAATAAAGTTTATTTCTATTCTATTCTATTCTATTCTAGTTAAGCTATGCTTACTTTATAGCGTTGTGTAGAATGTCCAAAAAAAAACCTAGTTTCGTGTTCCCAGCTGTGAGTAGGGTAGCCAGAGCTCACTGGAGAGGTTTTGTGCTGTCAGCGGGAAGACCAAAGGCTTGTCCTGCTTGTCTTCTTTGTGGACGGCACAGAATCTCTCTGTTCTTACAGGGTCGGCAGCACGAGTGTGACTCCCCTGGTATTACACTCCTCCAAAGGCCACGGTATCCACTTTTCATCCACCCGGGTGGAGACGCTGATATCAGCTTCTTCATAGTAGCGCCAATTCCCAGTCGCATCCGAAGCCTTCACTTCGGAGTCTGGGGTCCACTTTACCAGTCTTAACTGCGGATTTGGCTAGACCTCGATATTTTTTCTGAAACACCTGCCATCTGATCTCCACAACCCAATGGTGATATTAGGCGATATCCAAGCATTGCAGCTAGATCGTTGTTGTTGGACTTTCTCCAACTACCCGTAACGACTGCCATTTTTTTTATAGGACACGTCAATTTAACTTCGCCTTGCCTGATGGTAAACTGAGGGCAAAGTCTTGGAAAGCGGGTCACCAATATAGACACGTACCATGCTACAATCGTGCCATAGATGTTCGTATGGTACCTCTGACATCAGCTATTTCTATAATAAAATGGTCATATCTAAATGCTAAGCTACAAAATCTTCTACACACACGAATTCCCATAAATCTCTACACACACCTACTATCTTTAGTAGACTGGGCAATAAAGCTAACTGATAGCCGCTGGCTCTGCCCGCATCTCACCATTTCTCAGCCGAATGCAGTCTAGGTATAAACGTTTATCTAACTAGATATTTTAGGTTACATTTCTACAGTTTAAAAGTGTATAAATCGAGATGTTGATTGTGGATATTATAGTAACTTGTTAACCGACTGCGGAAATTGTGAAAGGTAGGTAAAGTGTTTAGCAGGTTTGTTTGTAGATTTTTTGAAAAAAATATACAGGGCGTCCCACGGCGATGCCACATGGAGGGAAAGTACCTTAAATCCTTAAGTTAGCTCATTTTTCTTAAAGGAGACATCATTTTATTTTTAAAAAGAAACAAAACTGTATTCAAAGATTTTTAAAAATTCGCTTGCCACACCCGGTAATCGAACCGACTAAAATCTAAAAAAGTAACATCCTGTATTTTTATGGCATCAATCGATAGTGTCAATCATAAGGAACAAATCTCTCTAAGAAACATGGTAAATTAAATGAAAGGAAGTCCTTGAAACCTAAAATTATAAATTAAATTTGACAAAATAAAACACTTTAACTCAAAGTTCATCCATCCATCTGATACCATATTAACAATAAAATTCCTTATTTAAATTACTTTTCTTTTTTATCGTGCGGAGACCGCTGCTGGTCAGCAGTAGTATTTACTTTATGAGTTAACTTAAGGATTTAAAGTACTTTCCCTCCATGTGGCATCGCCGTGGGACGCCCTGTATATCTGAATGAGTATACTAGGTATACAATCAATCAATTTTAGCCTTTCGCAGTCCACTGCTATATAATACAAAGACCTCTCCCAATGTAGGGAGGCCTTGGCCTACTGTTTCCACGCTGACCAGACGGGTTGGTACAGGGTGAGTACGGTAACCAGAGCTCACTGGAGAGGTTTTGTGCTGTCAGTGGGAAAACCAAAAGCTTGTTCTACTTATCTTTTGCGGTGACGGCACATATCTCTCTGTTCTTAGAGGGTCGACAGCACGAGTGAGACTCCCCTGGTGTTACACTCGCCCATAAGCCACGGTGATCTCTTACCATCAGGAGAGCCGTGTGCTTGTCCACGACCTAAGTGATATAAAAAAAAATATTTCGAGTTTTCCTTCTCTCGCAGTGATATCACGTGCTTATTTTTCTGTTAGTCGCCTTTTACGACACACTTCGGATGAGATAGAGTGGTGATATTAGTATTTTTTCTCTGTCACCAAATGGATACATCCCATCTATCATTACAATAATATGTAAACTTACGTATGGCACAGGAAGGACACATTTCAAGCCTACTAACAGACAACAGTACTAACACATCCAATTATGTGAATGGCAGCATGGAATTTTTCAATGATAAATAACGACCAACTGACTAAAAACCCATCATAACCGATCCCCAATCGATAACATACCATTCACATAAACCATAGACAAACGCATCATCCAAGAGACAAAGAAACATTGCCCAACAACATTTGAAAAAAGAATCGAGCTCAAAAAACGAAATGAACGGTTAGGGATCATAGATAATGAAATGTTGCCGCGCATGCGTAGAATGACGTTCCTTAAAATGTGTTTGACGGCAAAATTATAGGGCGATGGTACCGTATTCATACGGTGTAGTTGAGGAGCTGGTGGCTTAGAATGTGTTGTGGTTTTAAATGTCTCATTTAGTTACAAACACAAACTTCATTGATTTAGGATCAGTATTGAGTAACGTTTATTATAGCTCTTAGTAAAAATAATGTGTACATTGTGTACAACCAAAAAATATAATAGTATTATGTTAGGCTTTAATTTGTTTGACAATACCCCTTTCCTCAAGACTCTTTAAAAGGGCATTTTATATTTGCTATTTAATGTCTACTACTATTATTTTATAATGGAGGTTCAGAAATGACTGATTGTTTCTTGTGACATGTCAAATTTATTATTATTATTTATTATTATTATATACTTTATTGTACGCCAAATTACAATATTGTGATACATTAATTATGAAAACAGAAGCAGTACAAAGGGCGGCCTTATCGCTTTACGCAATTTCTGCCAGGCAACCTTTGGATGGAAATGTATGTTGGTTAGAGTATTTGGCAGTTGTTGGCGTTTAATGTATTAGTGTTATATCATATACCTACGTACTCATATAAAATTACAGTATATAAACATACATACACACATACATGCATACATTATATATATACATAGACACATACACATTATATATATACACATACATACACACATTACATACACATATACACCATATTATACGTTAATATACTACATACATACATTCATTTGGTTAGGTTAGGTTAGGTATTTAACTAAAGATAATTTAACTTAACCTTTTTACACAAATACGTGTTAAATGAATAAACTACTGCTAAAACTAGTGGTTCGATTTCGGTTTTTATTTGCGTTTTATGTTAAAACTTAGCATTCAACGATAAAATATAAACTAAGTTTTTAAATAAAAAATATTAAAAGGCTCATCATGATTGTTAACTTTAATAATTAAGTATCTTACCAAAAAGAATATAGCTCCTAAACTACATCGTATGAATCGTCGAAAACATATTTTTTCTTCAATAAAAAATAAAGGTTTTCGCTTTCTATAGTTATTTCATACAGTTGAAGGATTAAATACATGTTCCAGAAACATAGTTATGTTAATACACTTAATTATATGTTTTGTGTGAACATCCATCGATGTGAATAAAAGTTGGAACTTAAATATTAAATAATGTTTTATTCATTTTGTTTGAAGGGTTAGTGACCGTGGTTTAGAGGTAAATGGGCTGTGTTAGAAGGGTCAAGTTCGATTCCTAGGTAGGTAGGAATATATTCTAGTGATGTTTGGTAGGAAATCCTGGACTGACGACCTGCGAAGGGTGGCAGAGACGGACTGGATGCGAAAGGCGGAGTTGGCGCATATTCGGAGAGGCATATGTACAGCAGTGGACTGTAATAGGCTAATTGATAGATTGGTAGGAAATCATCAGAAAAGCAACACAACAAAAAAGTTATAATAAATATTGTGTTGTGTTTCCGGCGGTGAGTAGGGTAGCCAGAGCTCACTAGAGAGGTTTTGTGCTGTCTGTAAGAAGACCAAAGACTTGTCCTGCTTGTCTTCTGCACTGACGGCACAGAATCTCTCTGTTCTTACAGGGTCGGTAGCACGAGTGTGACTCCCCAGTTGTTGCACTCGTCCATAGGCCACGGTAACCACTTTCCATCAGGTAGACCGTGTGCTTGTCTGCGATCTAAGTAGGTAGTATAAAAAAACGCAAATCGGTTTGATATAACCTATGAATGGTGGGATGCTTAAACACAACCGTACGTCACTACATACGTAAATAAACATTTTTTCTTCGCTCATTTAATGAAATACAAATACGCACAAACTCCGAAAAACCTAAAATATTCGACAATTATTTTAGAAAATGTTTAAGTTCAAATATTTCGGAAAAATGCAACGAGCGTATCTTTCGCATCGGCGCCATTTTGTGGAATTCGCGTTGACATGACAAGATGGCGGACGGTGACATTTTGGAGTTAATTTATTGGGGACTAAAACGGATGAATGTTAATAATGTAAGGTAATTATTTGTACTTAATTGTATTTTTAGTGGGTATCTACAATGTGATTTTAAATGATTTTGGTGGGAAAATTAAGTACCTTACTTTCTCATTAGTGCCTGTGCCTGCCTAATCACATTATCGCTTTTATGTATACCTAGTTACTGCTCGTTGCTTCACCCGTGTATAATGTTGATCCCGTGCCTATAACCCATGGGAAGCTATTCCAAGGATAAAAGGGCGGCCTATGTGTTATCCAGATTCTCATATATCCCACATTTCAACCATATCTATTCAGCTAACGAAGCGTGATTGATTTATCAAATATTCACATTTATACTATTTGTATATATATAGCCGCGGTAGCCTAGTGGTATGGGTAATGGACTGCTGAGATGAGGTCTCGGGTTCGATCCCAGGTTTTACCATGGCACACACCAATGACTTTTCGATGCTTTTCGAAGTTATGTGTGTATTTATCGCAGGTTTATTAGTGCCCGGTTAATGGCATTAGGCTCGCCACCTATTACATTGGGACCTAAACATAAACGGCGAAATGTGGGTGCTAGCACCTCTGCCTACCCCTTGGGGGATATAGGCGTGAGGTTATGTTATGTTATAATATTTGTAGGATAATTTTACAAGAGGACTCTGGTGCTAACAGAGTTGAGTATTCGCTTGTAACAGAACATCGAGCATTCGCTATTCTAAACTTGTCGAACATAGAGCCAAACGTACATACATAAATACAGTCACGCCTCTTTCCCAGTGGTGTAGGCAGAGACCACAGTTATCCACCTGCTACGATCCTGGCATACATCTTTCGCTTCTTCTACTTTCATAATAGTTTTCATACATGCTCGCCGGTTTAGCCAAACATCACTGTGAATAGATTTTCGTGATGTTTCTAGCGAGCGCTTTAGTCGATGCAAATGTACTGTCCGTTCGCGAGAATGCGAGCCAGAACGCTCGATAGAATACTCGCTAAAAAGGTCTCGGTCATTTTTCTGTAATATAACATTCGCATGAATGCTCATAACAAGTGAAAACTTAATTTTATCAGCACCTTTTTTATACCACTTAGGTGGTAGACAAGCACACGGTCCAACTGATGGAAAGTGGTTACCGTGGCCTATGGACGTGTGCAACACCAGGGGAGTCACACTCGTGCTGCCGACCCTGTAATAACAAAGAGTTTCTGTGTCAAAGACAAAGCAGGACAAACCTTTGGTCTTCCCACTGACAGCACAAAAACTCCCCAGTGAGCTCTGGATAACCTACTCACCGCCGTCGGGAACTCAACACGAGGCGGAGATGATTCCCCATTCGAACTGCTTGATTGGGACGGGAATGCCGTCGTGTCCTAACTTCTAAAAAACCTCCATTCATTGTCTCCTATTTTCAGTACATAGCTTATTAATAAGCCATAACAGTTACCTTAGAATAAATTACCTACCAATCTTGATCATCGACTATCTATAACAACAAGATTATTTTTAATGTCCACTTTTCGCCTACCGCATTAATAAGATTAAATTTAATTAATTAAAACGGTCTGGTAATGGCTACCTTCTGTCTCGGAAGTTGTACTACTGTCAGGTAATTTGACAACGCCTACTGGATACCGCCATCTTACGACCAGGTTGTGAACTAACAAAACGAGTATGCTAAGGCTGAGCGCACATTTGAGACAAGACTGTCTTAAGACAGACTTGCTCTCTACTAAATGTATGGAGCTGCGCACACTGGAGACAAGACGTCTAACAGACAAAACTGTCTTTACCTACAACACGACAAGCCTGTCTAACGACTGTCGGCTTCCCTTCTAGAGGTGTAATGAATATAGATACTCGTAACAAGTACCAGTAACATAATATCAGTGTTATATTCATATTATGTTACTGATGACTCTCATAACATGTCACTGAATAAAAACGAAATAACAACGAAAGCCATAGGTATTATAGGTAACTATTACCCGAGCGATCTGCTGTACAATTCACTAAGCAAGCACAACGATGCGACAACGATGCGAGTCTCAACAATGTGCGCGATAGACACTGTCATTGGTCGATTTCCAATGACGTGATACAATCCGACCAATGACAATCTACGTTGCGCCTCGCATCGTTGTCGCATCGTTGTGCTCGCTTAGTGAATTGCAGTGCTGATTATTCGTTTCTATGTTTTGATACGTAACGTACCTACATCTAGTTAGGTACTGAGTACATCTTGTTAAAAAATATCTAAGTCTACTAGGTATATTGTTATTAGTTGCAAGTAATAACAAGATAGGTATAATAACACTCTCGTACCTATACGATATGGATACGACATATGTGCAAATACTGAAACCGCGAAGCATCCTGGTCCGTAGGAATAGAACCAAATTAAATTTAAACTTAAATTCCCTGATTTATAAAATCCGAAATTTTCTAACAAAATAATTATTAAAATAAATGTAGAAAATGCAACCACACTTGTATAAGTCATTAAATAGTTTCATCCATTGCTTTAAAGTCATTGACTGTGTCATAAGTCATTAATAAATACGCACACACCTTCACACACACACACAACAACTTCACACACACACACAACAATAGGCATAGTAGGTAACTTACTTGAACAGCTAAGCGGCAACGTGCGATTCTACAGAGTGCTCAAAGTTGTTCAAATTCTATAAAATTAAAACTCTAGTTTCTGCCCTTAATACTGGACCAATTTTGTTCAAACTTTTCCTGCTTGAAGCTTAGGGGGTACCAAGTATATGGTTTCAATTATTGCCTATATGTCGTATCCATATTGTATATTATTTACATTAAGAGGATGCAATTTGGCTGGGTCACGTTTTGGATGGGTGACCGTTCTTTACATTACGAGGTTGTGAAAACTCTTTTACTCTGCCGGTGTTATCTTGTTACAAACATTCGCAGTAACTAGATGTACGTATCGGAACATAGGGACGATCTATATTAATAGGAAGCATTAACATTCCTCTTGGTTGTTATTTCGTTTTTAGTGGGTAACATAATATTATCAAAGTAATATATTCAATTACAAACATGAATATCAAAATCATAACCTAATATAACATCTCTATTCCCTTCTGTAGGTATGCGGTCGCGCACATCAAAGACAAAACAGTCTTGCCACAGTATACATATATTCAGCAGTACAAGTATTCTATTGAATTGGGTGTCGCCATATTATGTTTACCTACAGACAAAAAGACGTTTTATGGATTATGAATATTGTAAAGTTGGATGGAAATGTTTGATGATTTACAATAATTTATTAGTGTTATCATCCTCATGCCCTTACCCCATATTTATTTTGAATCGGTGGAACACGTCAAGCTTGTTGTAAATAGTAAAATAATACCAAGTAATCATATTAAATGTATTTGTTAATATAATTTTAAAGCAATTAGTTTGGTAGACTAAACAAATTATAATAAATTGGAAAAAGCGAAATCAATTCTCGGGCGGGACTCGAACCCGCGATCTTTCCCTTACAGGGGGAACGCTCTGACCACTGAGCCACCGAGCTTCGCCCGAGAGTGACCCAATTTTTCCAATACATCCATCTTACGGCGATGGTAGGAGTAATCTACCGATATTCGAACGAACTATCGGAATCAATGAAAGATGTTGCAATCATTTTTAAACATTGATTTTTGATAACTCCGCACAATCAATTAAGATAATTTTAAAGCAATTAGTTTGCTAGACTAAACAAATTATAATAAATTGGAAAAAGCGAAATCAATTCTCGGGCGGGACTCAAACCCGCGATCTTTGCCTTACAGGGGGAACGCTCTGACCACTGAGCCACCGAGCTTCGCCCGAGAGTGACCCAATTTTTCCAATACATCCATCTTACGGCGAAATTAATGGCATTGGAAAAATTGGGTCACTCTTGGGCGAAGCTCGGTGGCTCAGTGGTCAGAGCGTTCCCCCTGTAAGGGAAAGATCGCGGGTTCGAGTCCCGCCCGAGAATTGATTTCGCTTTTTCCAATTTATTATAATTATTTGTTAATATACCTACTCAAAACAATTCATAAAAAAATAGTGCCCCACCGGCATCGGGTACAGGAACCAAGCTTAATATTTCGTCTCATTATTAAAAAATACAATATCAATTACAATACCAAATATCTAATGTATGTCGACCGAGCAACATTGTAAACAAGCGTCAATGTAAACATGTTGGTATTGGTACCCACAGGATAGGCATGCCTAGTGTGGGGCCAACGGATAACTTCAATTGTTTTGCTTTTGGTAATAATTTTTTTTTTTTTTTTTTTTAATTTTAGTAAGGAATCGGAGGCTAACGGAGTCCACTCGTAACGATAAATATGTGAGCGAGACAGGCATACGTCTCGTTCTCTTCTATGTCGAATCGAGTGACGAGTACTAACTCTCTCTCTCTCTCTCTCTCTCTCTCTCACCTCTCTCTCTCTCTCTCTCTCTCTCTCTCTCACTCACATTCATTCATTTCATTCATAACACATAATTCCATCACTACTGTTTAGGTAATATATACCTAACTCCAACAATAATACATAAACGTCTATATAGAAAACCTATGCGGATTGTAACAAATGCCTATGGTGCTAAACAACTATTCTTTTCCTTTCTTCTTCAGTATGTATTGTGAAGAAAGTTAAGTCTGGGTTTGCATAGTCGTTATTCATACACCTAAAGATACTAAGTACAATATTTTTCGGTTCTGTTCGAAGTCATCAAATGCAAACTGCGCGAAACAATGAAATAAAGTGCAACGCAGTGGTACGTGCACGATCTCACTCACGACACAGCCCGCACTGACTCATCGGTGAGCAGCAATAAGTTAATCGAACACATCACATATTCTACCGGTGGCACACATTCAAACCGGCAACCACACATTTCTATGAAGACGGTGTACTGTTCAACTATACTATACTGTGGCGGTGTTCGTGCGATGCGTGTCGTAGACAAAACAGTCTTAAGACAGTCTTAAGACTGTTTTGTCTGTGTCAGACAAAACAGTCTAAAGACAGTCTTGTCTCTAGTGTGCGGTCTCCCTAAATAGTGGTCGCATTTGTTCGGGCTTTGATAAGATTTTATAATGATATAACCCGCGCCACGTATCTTGGACCTAAAATGTGCTCAAAATGTGCCCTATACGCGCAGTCGCAGTACACATTTCTTGGGTCTATTTTGAGGATAGCACGGGATGCTACTGCGGTAGACGAACTCAAATTCACCAAGTATAGACTATTAGAAAGCCATCCGCGGGTGCCAGAGCCTCGTATGTCTTACGATTTAGGTCCAAGATACGTGGCGCGGGTTATACTAGCTGACCCGACAAACTACGTACCGCCATATTTTCTGTACTCGTTCCCGCTGCATAGGTATCTCTAAATTTATCAGTGTTTCTCTACAATAATGCATGTTTTATGTAGTATGCATGTATTAACCTTCCTCTTGAATCACTCTATCTATCAAAAAAACCGCTTCAAAATCTGTTGCGTAGTTTTGAAGATTTAAGCATACATAGGGACGGACATACAGCGACTTGGTTTTATAATATGTAGTGATGTCTGTGGATTAGGGAGTAAGCAGAGGTGTATTACATATTTTGTATTATCGTCTGTGTAATAACTACGAGTATAATAGTTATGCGTGGTTGATAGTTGCTTAAGCCATTTTTTTGTTTATTTTTCTAATATATATTTTTTAAATTATTTTTTAATTTTTTAATTTTCTTCTAATATATAAAAATAAATGCCTCTTTTTGTTGTTACTTTATAACTCAAGAACGGCTAAACCGATTTGGCTAATTTTAGTCTTGAAATATTCGTGGGTGTCCAGGGAAGGTTTAAAGGATGAGAAAATAGGTGCAGCGGGAACGGGATCAAAAATTCACGCGGGCCGAAAAAAATATGGCGGAACGAAGTTCACCGGGACAGCTAGTTTGATATAATTGCTGTGGTACGCGTTATTTGGGTGTCTTTTCAGGGAAGGGCAATGTGCTCTGTTCCTATAAAATTCGTATCATGGTTACTCATATCCTAATACGATTCCATTAAAGTGACCTCTGTAGACCCATTGGGCCTCGTTTTCTTGGGGTCACGAAATATGCCAGGCACTATACCTTTAAATGGCAGCATGTCCTAACAGTTATTTTCTGTCAACAAAACTTGTGAAGTCTCACTTAAGTGTACAAAACAAGTCATTGATGAATCTAAACTCCAAATGAAATGTCCATAACCCTTCAAATGCCATCTGATACGGTTTTGTTTCGTGGGCGATTCTAATATATATTTAATTGTAACGCCCAGGAACGCCCACTGATTATTTGGTGCAGTTAGATGGTTAAAGAAAACAATAGAGTCGTGTTGATATAATACTATTTTTTCATAGATTATATCGCCATTCTTTTGGTACTATTTACACTGAAATTCATGTTTTGGATACAGATTGCAGCCATGACCACAGGGAGAAATAGGCTGAGCTTCTCCAGTGGCCCCAGTGTATTCCCCAATTAATAAAGTCTCAATCCAAGCCGTTCATTTGCTGAAACTTGAATGCTCTACCTGCATACAGGTTTCCGTCTTCTTACAATATTCTATAATTAAGCGGGACATTAAAAAATATCAGTTTAGGCTGTGAGGATCAAAATCACCATCTTAGGATCTTAATCATCGAAGATCTATGTATGTATATATATATATATATTCCTAGTACCCAGCGGGCTGCAGTCTATTGATGTACCGAATATAAAAAGAAGGTAAAAAAATAGGCTTGTCGTCACGGGACACCGTTTTTTGGCTTAACTTTGATATTTTACGTGAAACGGCTATTATTTAACCTCCACAACCTAAAGGCGATATCGCATTATTGAAATTAGACCAGGCCCTTGATTCTGCTAAAGCTAAACCACTGTCGTGCTACAATCTCTGCAAAAATAGGCATTAAATTTTAGACTTTATCGCTATAGCATTAAGGTCCAAAATTAAATGACAATATTTTCATTACACGCTTTCGTCCACTCTACAAAAAGCCATTTAATTTTAAACTTTAACTGCGTTACTTTAAAGGCTAAAATCAAATCGAATTTTCTCGCAGTTATTTTGGTGTGACAGTGGTTGTGCTTCAGCAGAATCGAGGCCCAGTTGTTGGACCTTTTAGGCCTCTAACCACCTTACTATTTACTATTTGTTGATACTAAGGCGTATTAATGTCTCACATCAAAAAAGTTGTAGCAATTGAGTACAATAAGAACTTTTTATTGCATTCAACCATGCCTGTAAAATTCACATTACAAACAAACAAGACACTTTACAACATAAATCACTTAATCTCATCTCCAGACATTTTTATCACAACAACCAAAAACCAATTTCTCGGTATAAAAAAAGTAACACGAAAATATTTGAAGTGTTAACACATGGTCCACTCATTTTTTACAGAACAGTTATACGGTATGTTTATTCCCACATTTCCCACGTTCGATTCTGAGTGGGCATTTGGGCAAGCGCGATTTAGGGTTAACTAATTACGAAAATATTTTTTAAATTATTTGGATCGTTTTTTTTTTTGGGTTGGTGGCGCACCGGTCTGACGTGTATTTTTTGAATGTTTGACTGTTAAATCAAAGGTCGTGGGTTCGATTCCCGCTCAGTGCAAATATTTGTAGGTATACTTACTACATATTACTATTATGTAAGTGGGTTAATTTCAGTACAGTTACTGTAATGTCCAGGATTCGAACCCGGGACCTTTCGATCGTAAGGCCTATCCTAAGTCCACTAAGCTGGCGATGAAGTTTAATGGTAAGATGACTATTTTGTTTGATTTGACTTCCCCACCCCATTCGAATCGAAACTTAATAAAAAAAATAACCAAAAGAAAGTTCAGATAGGTACCTATCAAAGTTCATTAACTCACTTATCTATCCAGTTTCTAAGTTCCGTTCCTGCCTCAATTCAACTTAATTCATTCCGATTTAGATAGAGAAAAGAGAATCGACTTCGGGCGGGACTCGAACCCGCGATCTTTCCCATACAGGGGGAATGCTCTAACCACTAAGCCACCGAGTAAAGTCCGAAGCTTTCACCACGGAATCTGGGGTCCGCTTTACCAGTTTAACTGCTGATTTGGTTGACTTCGATATTTTCCATGAAGCGACTGCCATCTGACCTCCACACGACGTGCTCTCACGACCAGAGTAATGCAAATATTCATGCATACAAATATTTGCACTAAGCGGGGAAACAAATGGAAACAAAACAAACTCGGAAACTATGACACAAATTATAATTATGAAAAAACTACAAATAATATTTTGTTATATACAGCTCAATGTGAAGAAGTCAGGCGATAGTATGTGAATAGAACCGAATACGGCAAGTGAAACCATGGCACATAACTAGTTAAATATACAAAGGGTGATATGACAGTATGACAATTACGGCGATTACCGTCACTGCAAAACAATTCTACCGCCAAGACGCGCCAAAAATATTTCGCGCCAAAAAATCTGTCATTATGTAAATTAAAAAAAAAATTTATAACCTCAATTCCCATCACATCACGTCAGGCGGTGAACGAACACAGGAGCGATATGTTCTCGCTGCGAGAATTAAAAAAAAAGTGAAAATGGTCAGCCGCCAAAACAGAATTTTAAAAGCGCCTAATTGATTTGAACAATTTGTATAGTGACAAAAATGACATGCCTCTACTACCTGTGTGGAAACATACGGGTGAATATTCGGTGGCGGTCTACAGACTGCTTGTTAATTTTTTACATAAGTTACAATGGTATTTCCTAGTCCTCCTCCCTAGTCGCCTACTGGGACATCCACGAGAAGAGATGGGGTGGCCCTATTCTCCACTGGTATTGTAGAGGGCCTTACCCTATAAGATCAAGTCAACCTCAGCTGCAAGTTGGTGCACCTACTAAACAAAGAACGAGGTTCTGGCGCAGACTGTCCTCTCGGGTCATAAGGCAGTCACTATCGAAAAAGCCGACACACCAATCAAATACAATGAAAGGACCCTGGGCTCCAAAGTATAGACGTTGGACGCAACTGTATGGGAAAATTGTTTTCGGGATGATGATGAGCCGCGGGTAACAGCTTAATAATTGTATTGTAGAATGAATATTTTCTAAAAACGAATATTTTTCTTTTGCTCTTAAGAAAAACAAACGTATGTAACACTTTTAACGAATAATTTATTTATTAGATCAATATTTACTTATTATACATAGGCATTATCGAGATAAAAATATTAAAAAAATACATGGTATCGTCACTTTGAACTAACGTACCTCATCTTCGAGTTGTGGCCAGTCCCGTCCAAAATTTACACCCGTATGTTATCCATAACAAAACCACATCCCTGATATGATCTGGACATAGTTGGGTCTCGTTATATTCAGAAAGGCAACATCGTTCGAGCTTGTAACACTTTTTGTTAGACTTGGCTACGGGCAGATATTGTAGGTATGCCCTGTCAAGCTTGGTGGATAGAATTGGACCTTAGGTCAAGTGATTAAGGTTGTAATTAGGGTCGCATTTAGAGGTATGGACTTTGGGGCAACAAAGGAGTGGAGATTTCCTGACTTGGATCTTCAAATCTGACCTAGTTTTTGATGTCCAGAAATATTGATGTTTATTTTTAATATTTGAAGAGAATATTATAACTAATTATGTTTGTACAAAGTACTGTTTTAGCTACCTACAAAAAAAAACAGCGTATAAATTTAACATCCCTACCTACAACCTTGGTGGGGCCTCATAGATCCCTCATGTTCCATGATGCATAGTACAGTCACGTCTCTTTAACAATAGGGTAGGCCGCGACCCCATTTTTCCACTCCCTACGATCCTGGCATACCCCTTCACTTCTTCTCCTTTCATAATTGTATTCATACAAGCTCGTCAGTTGCGTACCGTCAGAGTACCCCTGACATTACCTTTCTTTAAATAAAATTAAATTATGAAAAAATTAAAAAACCCGACTGCTGTCTAAAAGATTGAAACAAGCTTGATAGCAGGCGGTACCCAATTGCCAATCATAAACCGAAAGAAATTTAATGGGTACCGCCTGCTATCAAGCTTGTTTCAATCTTTTAGACAGCAGTCGGGTTTTTTAATTTTTTAATAATTAATTTTATTTTAACCTTTTTAGTTAGGATATGACATCTGTATATTTTTGTAATCTCCTTTTAATTCTCTTCATTTTGATACCCTACTCGATAAATTTGAATGAAAAAAAATTTTTTCAACAATTATTTTAGAATCAAAAATCTACCGTATAGTTTTTGTTGGAATTTTATGTACCCTATGACACTCGGGAGATGAATACCTTTCATTTGAGACCCTATTCATCAAAATCCGTCCAGGCGTTATGCCTGTAGAGGGGAACAAAGAAAACTACATACATACATAGACACATACATACATACATACGCGCGAAACACATTACCCTCTCACTGGCGCAGTCGGGTAAAAAATCGGATCGTCACTTGATTTTTGACACACGATGATTGATTTTGATTGATAATTTTCTTTATGATTTTTAAATATTACTAGCTGACCCCGCGAACTTCGTACCGCCTTTTTTTAATTTTTCTCTCCTTATGAACCATCCCCGTACTTCAAGGAATATTCTAAAAAAAGAATTAGCGAAATCGGTACGGCCGTTCACGCGTGATGTCGTGACCAAGGGATATAGGGATTCATTTTTATATTAAACTAGCTGTCTCGGCGAACTTCGTACCGCCATATTTTCCACCCGCGTGCAATTCCGTTCCCATTCCTGTTCCCGTTCCCATTCCCATTACTATTCCCATTACTATTCCTATTCTCATTCCCATTCCCATTCCTACTACTACCTACTACTACTAAATACTAATCCCGTAACGTAAACATAAACTTCTCTCACATAATAGAAAAAGTTTGTATGAGAAAAAGAAAAGTTACTTTCTGAAATTTTCTGTACAACTGTTTTTTTTTTTTTTTCGTAAGAACCTTCTCCCGATAATAACAAACACAACAAAAAAAGAATTAGTGAAATCGGTAGAGCCGTTGGTGAGTTATGCGCTTACCAACACATTTTGCGATTCATTTTTATATTATAGAAGAAGATAGACTAGCTGACCCCGCGAACTTCGTACCGCCTAACAGTCAATTCTTTTTTTTTTTTCAATTTTTCTCTCCGTAAGAACCATCCCCGTACCTCAAGGAATATTCTAAAAAAAGAATTATCAAAATTGGTCCAGCCGTTTTCATGCTATGTCGTGACAACGGAAAACGGGTTTTATTTTTATATATATAGATATAGATTGTAATGTAGAAACCATGTTCAAACACAATGTAAAATTGTTAATGAATAAATACTCAATACACAAAGCCAAAAGGGCAAGATATCAACTCGTACCTACTTAGCAGTTATTTATAAAGACATGAAAGTTAGTCTATGGTTACAAATCCCTGTTGTGTTTGGCGCCATAATCAGATAATAACGTTAGCTGTCAAAGTTAGTTCAACAAATTAAAACAAAACAGTCACTACCATAGAGTAGGCTCGTTAATTTATAAGTGTCACGAGTACCGCCAGCATAGAAAGTCGCTTAGCACTACATAGGTATTTAAACTATCATGGTCACTCATTTTACTATTTTGGGCTATCGAGATATCTGCCTCTAGCTGTTACCGCAACCAAACATAGCCTATGTCCTTTCCAAAGATTTAACCTACCCCTGTACCAAATTTCATCAAAATTGGTTCAGTGGTCTAAGTGTGAAAGCGTAACGAACATCTATGACAGTTGTTTCGGGTAGTTGGAGCGATAAAAAGTCTGACAAC
Organism: Eilema depressum; assembly: GCA_914767945.1. Classification (NCBI taxonomy): domain Eukaryota; kingdom Metazoa; phylum Arthropoda; class Insecta; order Lepidoptera; family Erebidae; genus Eilema; species Eilema depressum. The sequence continues at coordinate 8,159,854 of OU612040.1, forward strand.
TGGTTTAACAGGACAGAATAGAATCAATATCACCAATGGGTTGTGGAGGTCAGATGGCAAAGCGGAACCCAGACTCAGAGACTCGGATGCAAATGCAACTGAGACTAAGAAGAATGCATGCTGTAGAGGCGGTGGGTACAGAACAAGAGAGGTCCAGTTTCCTGTGTACATTTCTGAATTTGTTTATGTTCATGATTTTTTTTGCTGACTATCGCAACTATAGACAAAAAGGTACCTACTGAATGTAGCCTCCGAATTACTTACAAAAAAGAATGTGATTGAATGTCTGGAGTTGCAGACGGGCGGGTATTGCGTAGCGATTAGCGATAATACAAAATGGCAATGGCGAAAATACTTAATATCGTCCGAACTTAATGCTAGTCAAGATTGATCTGATGCTGACTGTACAATGCACTTGAAGGTACCTACAGTTAGTCCCTTATGACAACATGTGGGCGACTTTATCTTCAAAATTCTACTAATATTATAAATGAGAATGTTTCTGAAGATATTTGGATAATTTAAACGCTCTAGCCTATATGATAAGGCCGATATTTGTTTTTTTTATATAATATATATTGTCAATTTGACTTCGCTTCGCCTGATGGTAAGCTGAAGGCAAAGTCTCTGAAAACAGGGTCACCATTACAAACACGTACCATGTTACAATGGCGGCACTCAGCTTGACGGCCTCATCAGATGCTTTTTCACGCCCTGCTTAAAGGACCCGGGACTGTAGGAGGAGGGAAACACGTGAACTGGTAAGGAATTCCAAGTCTTAATGATGCGGCAGAAGAAGGAGGTGAACCGCTAGGTTCTTGATGGAATATTATGCATCGTATGTGGGTGGCATCTAAGTCCTCTAATCTAAGGTACAGGAAAAGATTATAGTCTAGAATAAAAATAAAAAACCCGACGGTTGTTGAAAAGATTGAAACAAGTTTGATAGCAGGCATTCCTTTTAAAAATGTCCAATCCTCGTCCCTACACCCTAAAAGAACCAGCTCGAAAGAAATGGGTCAGCCGTGTGCAGGAGATATGTCTCCGGTAATCTCACCTCCGATAATCTACGACCTTGAGACAGCATGCGTTTTAGTCGGTTCAAGTCTGACATAACCTTCCCCGCCTTGGGGCTCCACAAGAATTTTGCGAACGTTAAAAATACTATCACATATGAAGGAGGTATGAGACAGCCTCCGTGGCGTAGCGGTAGTGAACGCGTCCGCTACGCAGGAGGCGCGGGTTCGATCCCCGCTCAGTGCAAATATTTGTGTTCATAAAATATGGGTATTTGCATTGATCTGGTCGTGCCTCGGAGAGCACGTTAAGCCGTCGGTCCCGGTTGTTATAAGAACATCTATGGCAGTCGTTTCGGGTAGTTGGAGCCCTAAAAAGTTCAAAAACAACGGTATAGCTAAAAAGCTTCGACATCGCCTAATGTTACCATTGGGTCGTGGAGGTCAGATGGCAATTGCTTCACGGAAAATATCGAGGTCTAGCCAAATCCGTAGCTAAGACTGATAAAGCGGACCCCAGACTCCGAGCTGAAAAGCTTCGGATGCGACTGGGAATTAACGCTAGGATGAAGATATGAAGGAGGTATGACACGAGCCTAATCTGGCCAATTGGTCCCAATCGAGCAGTCGGACTGGTGTTGTGTTCCAGGCGGTGAGTAGGGTAGCCAAAGCTCACTGGAGGGGTTTTGTGCTATCAGTGGGAAGACCAAAGGCTTGTCCTACTTATCTTCAGCGCTGACCGCACAGAATCTCACTGTTCTTATAGGGTCGGCAGCACGATTGTGACTCCCCTGGCGTTGCACTCGTCCATAGGCCACGGTAACCATATCCCCATCAGTGGGTTGTGTGCTTGTCTACGTGTTATAATATTGTAACATTAGATATAGGAATCCAAACGCCCGTCTGCCCCGTCCAACCGTTTCTTATCACTTACACTGTCACTTTACGAAGTACCCATATCACTTTTGACAGGTCAGACACTATGCTGCGTTCACACTCCGATACCTCGCCTAGTAGGCGACTAGCTTAGTAGGTATTAATAGTTCTAGTGAGTATATGTAGATAAATGTATTCTTCATCTTCAGTCGTTCTAGCGTTAATCCCAGTCGCATCCGAAGCTTTCACCTTGGAGTCTGGGGTCCGTTTTACCAGTCTTAATACAGACTAGCTGTTGGCCGCGACTTCGTCCGCGTTAAGTTTGGAATGTTGTTGTAAACTCGGAGTCCTGAACAAAGTGAGACGTTTTTTCACGCCGGAGCAGCGGTGTCTTCTCTACAAGACTGCTCGCATCTCTGGGATGGCTCCGCAAAGTACTTACTAGATGCTCTCGACAGGTTGCAGCGACGTGCGGTCCGCATTATTGGGAATCCTGAGATCCGTTACACCCTTGAGCCTTTGCAGTTGCGTAGAGATGTGGCACCTTTGGTGGTATTTTACCGTCTCTACCATGGTGAATGTTCTGATGAGCTCTTCCAAGTAATCCCACCCTCTCCTTTCCTATATAAGACAACACGTGCAGGACTCAGATGCCACCCGCATACGGTGCAAAATATTCCATCAAGAACCAAGCGATTCGGCGACTCCTTCTTCTGCCGCACTATTAAGACTTGGAATTCCTTACCAGCTCACGTGTTTCCCTCCTCCTATAGTCCCGAGTCCTTTAAGCGGGGCGTGAAAAAGCATCTGATGAGGCCGTCAAGCTGAGTGCCACCATTGTAACATGGTACATGTCTGTAATGGTGACCCTCTTTTCAGAGACTTTGCCTTCAGCTTACCATCAGGCGAGGCAAAGTCAAATTGACGTGTCCTATATAAAAAAAAAAATCCCCTATTTTATCCCCTTGGGGGTAGAATTAATCAAAATCCTTTCTTAGCGGGTGCCTACGTCATAACATCTACCTGCATGCCAAATTTCAGCCCGATCCGTGCAGTGGTTTGGGCTGTGCGTTGATAGATCACTATGTCAGTCAGTCAGTCAGTCACCTTCGAGTTATATGTATTTAGATTTGGCTGAACTTCTTTATTTACCATGAAGCGAATGCCATCTGCCACAACCCAATGGCGATATCGAAGCATTGCAGCTAGACCAGTTGCTGGACTTTTTAGGGCTCCAACTACCCGTAATAACTGCCATAGATGTTCCTATTGCAACCGGGACCGACCGCTTAACCACCAGACCAATGCAAGTAGCCATATTCACGTATACAAATATTTGCACTAAGCGGGAATCAAACCCGCACCTTCTGCATAGCATTCGCGTTCACTACCACCACGCCAATGATGCTGTCTTCTAAAGATTATCTTGTATTTTGCGCTGGTATATTTCTCTACAACTAACATTTTTTTTGCAAACACTAAACCTCTAATTTACGCCTAGACAGACAGACAGAAAATAAATATCTCTACAAGACAGCTGTATTTGGAATTCTAAAAAGGCCGACTACAGTGTCAAACATTCACACCGACAGACAAAAACACCTCATTCCTTTATGTCGCGCTATTTTACAAAACCTTCGCAAAAAATATAGCGCCATTGTTTGAGATGAATAGAAAATGTTTGTAAAAATAATACAACAAATAGGTTTGGAGGCTTTTAGAGGAGTATCAAAGATTGTAGACGGTCTGATATTGAAAAATACGTATTAAAATCTTGGGTTTATGTCTTTGGGAATTTTAGTCTGTTCGATTACCGGGTATGGCAAGCGAGTTTTCAAAAATGCTGATGGAAAGTGGTTTCCGTGGCCCATGGACGTATGCAACACCAGGGGCGTCACACTCGTGCTGCCGATCCTGAAGACACCTTCTAATGCCCTTTTTGAAGAAGATCAAGAACCAAGTGGTTCGGCGACTCCATCCTCTGCCGCACCGTTAAGACCTGGAATTCCTGACCAGCTCACAAGTTTCCCTCTTCCTACAGTCCTTTAAGCGGGGCGTGAAAAAGCATCTGATGAGGCCGTCAAGCTGAGTGCCACCATTGTAGCATGGTACGTGTCTATAATGGTGCCCTTTTTAGTGGTTCATTTTGTTAAAAAACCGTATCTATACAGTGTATAGATACAGCCTACAGATTGGATGCGGAGGGTGGAGGATCAGCAAACGTGGCGCATATTGGGAGAGGCCTATTATCCAGCTCAGCAGTGGACTGCAATAGGCTAATTGATTGATTGATTAATACAGTGAATTATGGTCTAAGTTTGAAACCTATCCGCATCCAGTCCTTTTGAAGATTATAGCATGTCTTTCACATCATCTCAATCAATCTTTTTCCCATTCGTGAATCGGTAGGATCATTAATTTGTGATATCTAAATCAATCAACGAAAGCGATGACCCACTAACGTACATATTATTTGTTCATCATAAGGACGTTAGATATCTTTGTTATTATATTCTGTATGCTGTGATTCTCTATCCGAACTATTAATAATACACACACAAATACAGTATTGAAATAATAATAAATAATAAATATTCTGCAACATGCCACACAACGCTATCTAGACCAAGAGTAAGCATAGCTTAACTAGCTTGTATTATGGAATCTAGAATGCGGATAAACATAATTCGATACTTTTTTTTGAAATATGTCTTCAGCCTATCAGTCTGAGCGAAGTCATATAAACCAGTGCTATACAAAAAAATCCTTTAATAAAAATAATTTAACTTTAAATTCCATCATTTTTTTACCCGACTCGATAAGATTGAGTGAAAAAATGTTTTGATTTGAGATTGACAACGCGCATTTTGAAGCTAAAAGTTCACCATACAACTTTTTTTCCCAAGAACACTAGGGCGATAAATACCTTTTTGAGATGAATCATTAAAATCCTTAAAGTGGATTTACAAAGAGAAAAGAGAATCGACTTCAAAGGGATTCAAACCCGCGATTTTTCCCTTACAGGGGGAACGCTCTGACTGCTAAGCGACCGAAGCCCCAAAGACGGAAAGTACATAGAGGCATTTAGATCGGCTGCGTGCAGGCTTCGGTGGCGATCGCGGGTTCGAATCCCGCCCGAAGTTGATTCTCATTTCTCTTTGTAAATCGATTTGAACAATCGGCATAATAAATTCAAAATTTCATTCAATTCGTAAAGTGCTTCAAAAGATAAATAAGGTAATCCATACTTCTATACTAATATTATAAATGCGAAAGTAACTCTCTCTGTCTTTCTGTCTGTCTGTTACGCTTTCACGCTTAAACCATTGAACCGATTTTGATGAAATTTGGTACAGATATAGATTAGACCTTGGGAAAGGACATAGGCAACATTTGGTCGCGATAACCGATATCTACGCGGGCGGAGCCGCGGGCAACAGCTAGTAAAGAATATTACATATAAACATACATACCTTCATACAAGATACGCGCCAAAATAATAATAACCCTTCTTAGCAGTCGAGTAAAAAGGACAAAACAGTGTTTCCCAAAACCGTTTTGACCCAATTTATTACATGTTTATTTAACAAATTACCTTAAAATGACAGAGCGTTTAAAACTCCTAATAAATGATATATAAACTCGACGACTAACGTAAATATTTTAATTTGACCCCTCCGATCGTGGAATTGAGGAGAATAAAGATTAATATATAATAATGTGCCGTCCTATGTAACGTAAGTAGGCTTAATGAGGACAGGTAAGTGACACGGGGTGGAGATGCGGGGGTTGGTTCCGTTTGGGACTGCAGGTTGCTACGCGGGTGTACGGGAAAAAATGCATTATCTCTCGCACGAATAAACGGGTCAGCACCCATTGGTCCTCTAAAACTCGACCCCTAGCATAAAAGTTGTAAATTCGACCCCTTTTTAGGTGCCCATTGGTTCTTCGGTAGGGGACCAATAATATCAATTAATTTTTAAGGCGCCCATTCGTCGTCTGGAATAAAATAAATTTTAATTAATAGATTCGACCCCTATTCAGGTTCTGTGAAATGAACTTCCTGCCATGGATTTTCCAAGCGACTATAATACGGGGTTCTTCAAAAAGGGCATTTAAAGGTTCTTACGGAGTCGGTGTTGTATATATTCATAGGCTATGGTAACCACTTTCCATCAGATGGACCGTGTCCTTGTCTGCCAGTGGTATAAATACTATCTATTACTACAATAGACGGACTATTAGGACCTTATAGTCGTACCAAAAAAATAATTTGAAGTGCAATAAATCAGTGTGCATTTGTCAACAGAACAGTAATGCCGATTTTGGCCAATTCACGAATTTGTAGGTTGCTTTTGTGTCTGGGAAAGAATAATGGCTATTAAGATATGATTCCGTAGCCGACCGCATACGACAACTGCCGACGCACGCAGTACATGCGCGTAATTCATTGCGGCTTCTCAATGTTCTCCTTTATTCGTATCGGAGCTTGACAAGCAATGGGTACGCGGCTGTATCTGCCGCTTACGTGTGTCGTTGTCGTATGCGGTCGTCTTCGGAATCATACCTTTAACTGGTATAGAGTAATACAATCCGCCCCCCTAGACAAGTGGCAATTCGTTGCTCGGTGTATCATGGAATAGAATGACAAATGTATAGGATTTGACGTTTTTGACATTCGTTGACGCCTGTCATATACGTCAAATCCCATACATTTGGCATTCTATTCTACAAAACATCGGCCGACGAATTGCCACTTGTCTAGAGGGGCTGGTCTAAATGCAGAACTTCGATATCGCCATACATCCAGTCTTTTTTTTTTTTTTATCGTGCGAAAAATCCCCACGGATACCTCCCCCGCCGGAACCGGAGGAGGAGGTTATGTCGGACTCGAACCGACTAAAACGCACGCCGACTGTGGGCCGTCGGTTGCCGGAGGTGAGATTGTCGTAGCCATATCCCTCGCACCCCGGCCGAGCCAGAGCCATATCTCTCGAACTGGCTCTCATCCGGTGTGGGGACCACGGAGTCCCCAGCCATACATCCAGTCTAGTATTAAACATGGGAATTATCAGTAGCAATCTATTAGTCCAATAAAGAACATACCATTTCCATCCGGAGACTCCCCGCCACCGCTCGTATTGATTTTGGTTGTTAGAGATTTATTTATGACTGCTCGCAGCTCCGTCTGGTAGGGGGTTCGATGTCGGGGCGTTGTCTCGAACGTTATACGACTTCCATTTGTTAGATTAAATTAGGCAATATAATGATGGAATTAAAAGTCTTTGTAATAGATAAAAGAAGTTGTAAGCGATTTTAGTACCTCTTAGGTGGGTGCAGAAAAAGGTTTTAATATCATTGTTATTTTAAATGGTAGGCAGTAGCTTAGTGAAAATAATATAAGGATCTTTCTTTGATATTTTTTCTTTATTATTAAAGAAAACTTTGTCACTTTATTAGACTTACAAGAATTGTTTAAAAAAAATGATAAGCAAGGGTTGCCTCGAAGCCAAACTCGCGGGTACTTCCAGTTTGCCCCACCAAGCGTCCCCACTGGTGAAGCAAAGTGAAATATTAAAAGAAAATATATCCACTTTTTCCCACTAAACTCATTCTTCATCCTAGCGTTAATTCCCAGTCGCATCCGAAGCTTTCACCTCGGAGTCTGGAGTCCGCTTTACCAGTCTTAACAGCGGATTTGGCTAGACCTCGATATTTTCCGTGAAATTTTTGTACCTTACACGGCATAAATGGAATTTCACGATAAGACTGGTCCCGCCATTATGATGCGTCACTCCAAAACTACAACGAATTGCATCGTCCAGATCAAACCAGAATTTAGAACCTTTTATGTTATAATAATATATAAAAAAAACAAATCTGTTTATAAGAATTTGCTTAACACATCAAGAATTTCGACAGAAATTGATTCGTATATAAAACATAAGTTTGAGCATATTTCAAGCTAAAGTCTATTCTCCGCGGGATCGGTTGTTATGGCAACGGTATCTCGGCTTTCTTCCTCACTGGTCGGGGATATACCTGGCGGTACTATGGAAACTCGATAGTGAGTAACTTGCTGCAAAAATTATTTAAATCATGTAAACTATGTAAAGGATGGCCATTTTCTTAAAGTACTCGTATACCTACGTCATTTATTCTAAAATACCTTTTTTAAACTACCTACTTAGGTCGCCGATAAGCACACGGCCACCTGATGGCAAGGGGTTACCTTGGCCCAAAGACGAGTGCAACACCAGGGGAATCACACTAGTGCTGTCGACCCTGTAAGAACTGAGAGATTCTGTGCCGCCAGCGCAGAAGATAAGCAGGACAGTGTTTGGTCTTCTAATCTAATTAACAGCACAAAACCTCTCCAGTGAGCTCTGGCTACCCTACTCACTGTCGGGAACACAACATAAGGTTATTAAGCCGCGGTAAAATAAATCAACTCGAATGTGTTTCACTTGTTCTAACACCTCCACCTACATAATTTCGAGAATCAATAGTAATATTCTCGAAGGTAATTTACGCGTTATACCCACTTCACGTTGACGTTTCTGTAATTAGGGCTGATTTACAAAATTTGGTCCTCTACCTTATATTGTTTACACGAGTCAGCCCTCCTCTTTAATATAATCCGGGTAGGGGACGGTAGGCAAAAACTTATTAGTATGACAATATGTTGTGAAGGGTAAAATATTAGGTAAAAAGTTTGACAAATCACTCTTGCGTAATTAAAATTTAATATGTCGGGTACCGGGATTAGGGTTAGCCGATTTTGAAAAAGGGGGAGTGACATTTACTGTTTGTTTAGGGTATTAAAGCCTTACTCGGTATAGTAACTTAGTACAGTCAGCATCATAACAAAATATTTCAAAGTTTAATCAAAAATACTGACTTGCACACTAATTATGCACACTAACTAAATCAATTTGCAAAACTGTTGCGTATGGCTTGCCTAGCCATTTAATGAAACAGCTAGACAAATGACTTGTTTCTGCATGGCTATAAAAAAAATAACCTCAATAAAGCTATCATTTGATTTAGTTAGTGTGCACACTCAAGCTGTGGAATGAACTCCCCGCGATGGTTTTCCCAAGCGACTACAATATGGGATTCTTCAAGAACGGCATTAGAAGGTTTCTTCAGGGTCGGCAGCTGAGATGCCCCTGAGGTGTTGCATACGTCCATAGGCCACGGTAACCACTTTCCATCAGGTGGGCCGTGTGCTTGTCTGCCACCTAAGTGTATAAAAAAAAAACATTATTCATTAGTGTGCAAGTCAGTTTTTTGCGCAGCATTCACATTCATGTTTCTGATATGCTTTCAGTTAATTAGTGGAGTTACGTTTGCTGAAAAATTATGCAGACGTACATTTAAAGATATCTCTTTTAAAAATGATCACCCATCCTAAAACCAACCTTGCAGCTACCTTTCAGTGTTATTAACCTCCACCACTTAACCACAATCCCCTTATCAATCATCACTAATCCTACGAATTATGAGTGACAGATAAATAAACAAAATTCAATTAACCGAAATAGAACCTTCTAAAACAATGGTATCCGGGTATAATTATAAATATTGAAACTTCAAAATATAGTTGGGAAGTAAATTATTAATAAATAATTAAATGAAATTGGGGTAGGTAGTGAGTAAAGTAGAGAAAGGGATGCTTTGGTTTTGACACATGAAGAGGGTGATGAAGATTGAAAAGAATTATGAATTTAGGTCGCAGACAAGCACACAACACACCTGAAAGAAAGTAGATACCGTGGCCTATGGACGAGTGCAACACCAGGGGAGTCACACTCGTGCTGCCGACCCTGTAAGAACAGAGAGATTCTGCGCCTTCAGCGTAGAACAGCGTCTTCCTACAGTCCCGGGTTCTTCAAGCGGGGCGTGAAAAAGCATCTATCAAGCTGTCAAATTAGGGACAACCATTTTAAGGCCAATAGCTTTAGAAATGAGGTGGTCCGTATCTTCTAGACTGCCTCCAGGCCGAAGCGGTAGTGAACGCGGCCACTACGCAGGAGGCGCGGTTTCGATCCCCGCTCAGTGCAAATATTATCGAGCTACAATATTTCAGAGTAGGGTATGTCGAATTTGACTTTATTTCGGACAAGCATTATTGTCTAAGAAGAACGTCGTCGAACTCACGTCGTTTCTTATTAAAGTCATGTCGAAGAAACGCTTCGTCAGAGCGTAGTAACTATTTATTAATCTGTGGTCAGAGTACCTACTGTACTCTGACGAACGTCTGTCGGGATTGAGTTGTTTCGATCAAAAATATTGTCGAAATTGAGTCGTATCGGAGTTTCATGTTGTCGAAGTAAAATCTTGTCGTAGAAGGATTTGTCGGCATTCAGTTTGGGAGTCTATTTGTACATGAATATTGGTATTTGCATTGGTCTGGTCGTGCCTCGGAGAGCACGTTAAGCCGTCTGTCCCGGTTGCCATACGAACATCTATTGCAGTCATTACGGGTAGTTGAAGCCCTAAAAAGTACAACAACAATGGTCTAGCTGCAAAGCTTCGATATCATCTAATGTGATATCGAAGTGGAGGTCAGATGGCAGTCACTTTACGGAAAATATCGAGGTCCAGCCAAATCCGCAGTTAAGACTGGTAAAGCGGACCCCAGACTCCGAGGTGAAAGCTTCGGATGCGACTGGGAATTAACGGCTAGGATGAAGATATATATAAAAAGTAAAACACAAGCAGGACAAGCCTTTGATCTTCCCACTGACACTAGTGTCCAATCCTAGTGTGAAAGTTCAACTCAGTTTCCATACGTTTCAAGATTTATTTCTCGAAGCAAGCTTTAATAACTTAATAGAGACTAAAAGCCTTTTCTTGTGATATCAGGACAGACAATGCTTTGCTCTTTGTGTAATAGAATATTAATGATATTCACGTGACTTGAGTTACATGTTTAAATATAAAAATGTTTAGGATACAGGCTACATAGCTAATGACTAAGTAAAACCGTCGGTAGCTTAATGCTTAAGGTGATACATTCGCAAATGACTTTGACCATACAATGCTCAAGGTCATTCGCTCATATTTGAACCGTAAAAATTAGTAAAGTTAATAGATAACTACTTTATAGGCGACGATTACTAACTAAGAAGATCACGTCATGCTAATTCACTTATTTAACATATGTGAAATTTGAGATTATTTGGATACATATTGTAGATAATATTTGGTTTCATAAGAAAGAGTAGAGTGATGTTCAGAGCCTCTTTTCAACTATTTCCTCCTTTTTTATTTGACTTATGAAAAGAAGAAGTTATTCTGTATATCCTGTAGTATGAAGGCATATGAATTCCAGATCTGTAGGTTATATAGTTAATAAGAAAAACGATTTCGAAAATACTGATTTTTCGATGCTGACCTGATTCAGGGCCTTAAACGTCACTTAAGGAGTCGGCCTTACGATCAAGAGGTCCCGGGTTCGAATTCTGGCCATTACACTACCGACGTGAACCCATTCCTAGCATAAGCAATTTAGCTTAGTTGGAGGGGTAACGGGAATATTAGTAATTTCGGTTGCTAATATTCTTAAATAAAAAATAAATAAAAAAAAACAAAGTTAAACCTGCAACCATGACTGCTAAAAAGTAGCCGAAATGTCGGAGTAAAAGTAAATAATAACAAATAAATCCCGATAGAATCCGTTATAAAGTGGTTTTATTTCAATGAGTGACGTTCGCGTAAACTTTAGAAAAAATCAGGGCCCATACCATGAACTCTTAAAACAGGTCAATAATTGAACTGCTGTCATTCTACCAACTGCAAATGTCACTTTGTAATCCTATCATATTTTATGACATTACAAAGTGACATTTGCAGTTGGTAAAATGACAGCAGTTCAATTATTGACCTGGCCTTACCATAAACTCTTAAAACAAGTCAATATTGAACTGCCGTCATTCCACCAACTGCAAATGTCACTTTGTAATCTAATATATAAAATTCTCGTGTCACAGTTTTCGTTGCCATACTCCTCCGAAACGCCTTGACCGATTTTGATGAAATTTTTTGTGCTTATCCGGTATCTATCAGAATCGGCCAACATCTATTTTTCATCCCCCTAAGTGATAAGGGTGCAGCGGGAACGGGATTTGAATACCACGCGGGCCGAAAATATGGCGGTACGAAGTTCGCCGGGGCAGCTAGTGTCATATAAATATATAGGATTACAAAGTGACATTTGCAGTTGGTAGAATGACAGCAGTTCAATATTGACCTGTTTTAAGAGTTCATGGTATGGGCCCAGTTTTAAGGTTTATGGTAAGGCCGCTGTACCTAACTAGATAAACAGAGACGCCAAAAATATTCACAAAAACAACACTATCTCTAAAAGCTTTCTGGTTAAGCACAATTAATTAAAACGGCGATAAATAATAACATTCTCAGAGCGGAAACACACGATGCGTTGCGGCGACGCACCGCAGAAATTTCGCCGCAGTAGCGGGCACACGAGCGGTGCGACGCCGCTGCGTTGTTATGACGCAGCGGCGCCGCGTGCGCCCCAGCTGCGTTGTACAGTCTGTTAATAAATCATAAGGGGCTGTCCATTAATCACGTGAAGCTCAACAAATCGGAAAAATCACGAAATATCACCAGGGGGGAGGTAGGGGTATATTGAGATATCACGTGTATTTATTTTTGATCATGTAACATGTTGTATAACTTGTGTTATATAACACGTTCACATTATTTAACATTGTTTTATAACTTTGCAACATTGTACTAACTTCAGTGTCTACAGTACTGAAACATGTCATATAACATTGTTATATACAATTGTTATATACCATTGTTATATACCATTGTTATATACCATTGTTATATAACATTGTTATATAACATTGTTATATAACATTGTTATATAACATTGTTATATAACATTGTTATATAACATTGTTATATAACATTGTTATATAACATTATTACGTAACAAAACAATTGTTATATTGTTATATAACATGGTTACATAACAATTGTTATATAACAATGTTATATAACATGTTATGCTATATCATTTGTACGCACCTTTATAACTCGTGATTTTTGTCACGATTCTTAGTTTTCTAGCATTCAATAATAAATAAAAAAATACACGTGATTTTGGCTAGAGGGGGGGGGTGTCTAAAACCTTACCACGTATCACCATGGGGGAGGGGGGTTAGAAAATTGCTAAATAACATCACGTGATTAATGGACAGCCCCTAAACAAGTACGCGACGGCGGCGGTGCGGCGCGCGCCGGAGCGGCGCCGCTCCGGCGTCGCAACGCATTCCCCCCTCCCCGCCTCGTCTCGGTGGTTCCAAGTCCGGTGCGGCGACGCAGCGCATCGTGTGACATGCTACAGATATTTCTATGTAAAACGACGCAGCGACACCGCTCCGGCGTCGCGCCGCCGCACTATGGAAAATATGGGTCATTTGCTGATCAAAAATCTATAACTTTTTAAATACTTGAGATTTAATTTTGTAATTTTGCATAAACATAGAACAGACCATGCTTCATAAATGAACATTAAATTCAATATGAACTAGTGCCGACTCACGGGTTTACTCGCGCTTCATTATGAAAATTGATAAAAATGGTCACAAATATTTTGCTACGGCATTTATTTAAGCATTGATTTCTTTTTAAAGGCTCCTCTCCATCTCTACAGGTAATAAAACTACACAAAATAATGTATTTTATTTATTAAACGTAATAAAAAATATAAGTTATAAATTAGAGTAGCCAAATATTATTACTTTTATTTATTTGTGGGAGGAATTATTTCGTTAATTTAAATTATAATAAAATTGCGGACTACAATTAGGCTAATTGATTGACTGAAATAAAAAAAAAAAAAATAGTATATAATATCATATTTTTTTGTGTTAAACAACATCGGGATCCGTGATGAGTTGATTCACTTTCAAAAGATATAGTGTATCTTGAACCAGCTCCTTGACATTTTTTTCGTATGGTTTACGAATACTTGTTATGTATGGATCCGAAGTAGATAGCAATGTATGCAATACGTCTTCATTAGGAACATTTTCTCGCATGATGTAGCCTAAATTTTTTGTAGTCCTTATTGCGAGATTCCTGCGCATCTTCGGAGAGTTGTCCAATGGGTAATACAGCAAAATGCAGCATGTAATGTGGATAATCCGTACTGGAAACAATTTTCGTCTACTGGCCTCACAGTGACTTTATCTAAATCATTCATTAAACGAGGAGTCGCACCACATATAGTACACGTAGAGCTAGAGGGAGTTTCAGTTAAAACCTGTGCTACTTTTTCATCTACCATAGTTAGGAAAAGTTGATGCTTAACTTGTACTCCTTCACCATGTCTATTAAATAAGGATGGAGTCAAATTGTTGATTTGATTTTGAATATCTTCAACAACAGCCCTAGTTTTCTCTGGGGTTTCTTTTGTAAACTCAATCGAAATAGGTCTGCAAAACCTTACAGATGAAGGGTTTTGCCAAACAGTGTTGCCGGTAGAGTCATCTATTAATCTTATGGGAACAAAAGAAGTAATAAATAAATTTGCATCTGAAATAAGTTCAGATTCCTCTGGAAGTTTTTGTTTATACTCACTTTGCCCAGAGGAACCATCACACCCCCACTTGCTGTATAAAGTTAAATTTTTCACCTGAGTAGTAATAACAGAATCAATCAATAGGATCCTAGCAGCAGTGTGGTCTAACAAATCTTGTAAAGATTTACTACTCAAAGAATACGGATTTGCACATTCCATCCTGCATGCATATGTATATTGACACGTGTTTATACAAATAAATGATTTGATTTGATTTGATTGCGATCTATGGGTGAGGTATATGAAGCAAACCTCGTGGAATTTATTAGAACTACGGATAAAGAGAAAAAGAAATCAGTATCTGACATGCTGGTTTCAGAATCCATTAAAGTATTATCCGATCAAGAAGCATTAAGTGTGTACCTTTTTGTTGCCACCTTATTACAAAATACAGAACTGTAAACAAACCTGCTATCCACCTGCATCATCGATAGAAATCACCAGGCAGAGCTTTATATAGGCAAATCAAAATAGGGCCATTATTTGCCACCTTATCATATTGTGATTGTTCATATGGAACACGTGTGCAAAACGTAACCTACCGGACAATCATTTATATTACCACAAAACCGCCATGATCATATCTATTGCGGTTCCTTGATATAGCTATTTAAATACCTTATCACAATATACGTCATATCTCTATAAATAGCGCAAAGATGCACCTAATTTTACGTATGCTTCTAGGTAACTATATTCTGCATGGAATACAATAAAAATTAAAACTTCGATAAACTTCGATAACTGCGTAAAGCTTCATCGAAGTCGAAAATAAATAAAAAAATATGGTTTGTCACAAAAAGTCATGCCTTAACTAAATTTTTCCCTAGAATTTATTTCTCATAATTTTATTTGAATTTCCATAAAATATCCTTTCTAGAAATGTATCACACTACATGGGTTTGTATACAAATTGTACTCAAAATTTAGCTTTGAATGTTGAACTTTTTGAAGTTAGAATTTACTAAGTTTCAGAATGTTGATTTCAAACGCAATTTATTGATTTATTACTCTAGTAAATGTTTTAAATCTTTGTTATTATGAAAGTACAACTTCTTAAGTAAGGACCAAAAATAAAAATATGTGAAATAGCCAACATTTGAAAAAAGTAATTTTGAGCAGCTCTTGTTCTACGATATTCCATAGTGCGCCGCCGCAACGCATCGTGTGTTTCCGCTCTTAAGCAGAAGGTCGTAAAGTTGGTGTTTTCGGTTGAGATTACCCAAAGACCCCTTTAACTTAAGACGGGTAGTCTGTTTTGATCGCGTTAATAGAAATAACACTGTCTTTTAAGTAGTTTGAAAGATTGTTATAGTTAATCTTATTAGAACGGCAGTTAATAAAAATCCGACTGCTGCTAAAAAGGTCAAAACATGTTTGATAGCATGCAGGATTGGTTAATCTTCAATCGGCTTAGGATTTGCTAATGGTTTCCAAATAAAACACTAGCCCTGAATATAGGTTTTTCTCATTTAAAACACATAATCTAATCTAATATATAAAAATCAATGCCACTTTTCGTTGTTATTAGCGATTCATTTTTATACGTATTATAGATAGGTTAGGACCGGTTAGGAGAACAATAAATATTGTGGAAAAGTACAAGTGTGTTATCTATAATGTATCATAAAGTGAATTACTACTTGAAGCGACCACGTTTCGCTCAGTCTAAAATAGTTCTAACCCTATTTTAGGTATTTCTAATAAGTGGGTTATTAATAACCTAGCTGGCGGATGCCACGTTCGTCTGTCGAGGCTGAATTAGTTATAATATGCTAATGAATAAAATATTATTAATGGACGTCGCTAGTAAAAGGGATATAATTGAGTTGTTCAATATATTATTAGTGCTTGCTGCATAATCCATTCGATTTTTTTTATACTGCGTCGCAGACAAGCACACGGCCCTCCTGATGGTAAGAGGTTACCGTGGCCTATGGGCGAGTGCAACACCAGGGGAGTCACACTCATGATGTCGACCCTGTAAGAACTGAAAGATTCTGTGCCGTCAGCGCAAAAGTTAAGTAAGACAAAGGCTTTAGTTTTCCCACTGATAGCACAAAATCTCTCCAGTGAGCTCTGGCTACCCTACTCACCGTCGGCAACACAACACGAGGTTATTAAGCTGGTGTTCTGTAGGGCGGAGGTACTTCCCCAGTCAGACTGCTCGATTGGGGACGGATATACCGTCGTGTAATACCTAATCCTGCCTATTTATATACGCAGCTTAGAACCCATTTTACTAGCCTACGTGGATATCCTCGTGGCAACATAGTTCGATCGCACAGTTCGATCAATCGAACAAACAGTATTTTTATATCCTCATTGTTCGATAGATCAGTCGAACCACGAGCTTTCATTATTTAAAGGTGCACACTGTTCGATCAATCGAACAAACAGTATTTTAAAATCCTCATTTTTCGATAGATCAGTGGAACTACGAGCGTTCATCATTTAAAGGTGCACACTGTTCGATCAATCGAACAAACAGTATGATGACGCTATGTATTATGAGACCTCACAATTATTCTCTTTAATCTTCATCCAAGCGCCTATACGCCTACATATAAAAATTATATAAGGCAGGTAGCCAGTCCCTACGGAGGTTGCGGTAGAGGACTAAAACGGAGCTGTCCATCACTTGGAGGTCTTTGGGGAGGCTCAATTTAATGCGGACTGGGATATCCACAGGGGAGAGCCCACACCTCCCTGCCTACCTACTATCACTACATATTATAAAACGAAGTCGCTGTCGCTGTCTGTCCGTCCCTATGTATGCTTAAATCTTCAAAACTACGCAACGGATTTTGAAGCGGTTTTTTTTAATAGATAGAGTGATTCAAGACGAAGGTTTATATGTATAATACATGGATAATATTGTAGGGAAACACTGATAAATTTAGAGATATGCAGCGGGAACGGGATCAGAAAATATGGCGGTACGAAGTTCGCCGGGTCAGCTAGTAAAAGTATAAAAGCAAAATGCCTCCTGTAGATAGTTATTACGCAATTGTAAAGCTGTAAATAAATATTGAGTTAAATGATTGGCTTCGTGCTGTCTCGGTGGCTTATTGGTTAGTGTTACCCCTGTAAGGCAAAGATCGCGGGTTCGAGTCGCGCCTGAGGTCGATTCTCTTTTCTATTTCTAAATCGATTTACGAATATGTTCTTATAATATTTACTAGACTAGCTGTTGCCTACGGCTCCACCATCGTGAATGTCGTTAATCGCGACCAAAAATAGCCATTTCCAAGGTCTAATTTATCTGTGTACCAAGTTTCGTCAAAATCGTTTCAGTGGTTTAGATGTGGAAGCGTAACAGACAGACAGACTGACAAAGTTACTATCGGATTTATAATATTAGGATGGATTTTGACCATAGGCCACGGTAGCCTGCTGCTTGTCGGTCTGGTCTGGTATGACTGGCACCTTGTGGCCTATGGAGATGTGCAACACCAGGGGCGTCACAATAGTGCTGCCAACCGGGCCTTTTTTTACCGTGCGATAAATCCCCACGACTAAAACGACTAAAGGCGGCCACCCACTTACAGTCCACCTGCAGTTTTTCGTCTGTCCGGCGGCCTGGAGTCCTTATGTCATCAATGTCATCATAATTTTATTACCTCAGACTAAAATAATAACATTATGTTATTCTTTTAGTCTGATGTTATTACGTATAAAATGCCGACGGCCATAGACTGTCCGGCCTTTAACTGTCTTTGCTGACCGAAATCGTCAAGCGGCCACACACATATTATCCGTCAGTCCAAAATCGTATACGAAACTGTGAGTGTGTGGACTATTGCGATGAACTGACAGACCGATATCATCCGGTTGTCGTTCGATAAACTGTTAGTGGGTGGCCGCCTTTAGACATATCCTCGCACCCCGGCCAACCCAGGGCCATATCTCTCGATCTGGCCCTCTTCCGGTGTGGGGACCACGGAGTCCCCGATTCGCCCCCGGGTACGGGGAGGCTTGCTTCTGTTAGGTTGCTGTCGACAATGCCGAACCTTCTAATGCCTTCTTGAGTTTACAATACGAATATTTAGTGCCCTTTGTAATTCTTATTAAATTCTACATACACAACCTACGTAAACATCACATTTGATCAAATTATATCTACTTATTTCACTTCAAACTCCTCACAAAGAGTCCTGAAGACTGTTAAACGTCACATTACATCGCATTACCTCCTAATACGATGATAATAGCGAGGGGATATCTCAAAAGCGTACATTATTATAATAATAAAATAATAATTTCGTCCGGAGTACTGTCGCGCGTAATTTTCATGCGCTATCAAAGGGCATTCTTATTGAGGGTAAAGCGAGGTGCGATTGTGAGCGATGTTATAAGTTTTAATATTTTATATTTAATTAATTATTATTTAAAACGACAAAAGTTTAAGGATAATTTTTAAAGGCTGCTTTGATGACACATCCACCTTGTTCTACACTCCGGTGAGAAGATGCTTGAGAGGATTGGAACTCGGGTCTGGGGGTGACAGCTGGAGCCGCCTGTCACCCTAGCAGAAGGCGGCTGAGACGGCAGCGCGTCTCGCTCTATCCGTGGTTCCCATACTCAATCGGAAATACTTGCTTTCCCTGGCGCGAGAGATATGTCAATATCTATCTCACCTCCGGTAACTGAAAATATAAGACAGCTGGCGGTTTTAGTTCGACATAACCACCCTGCTGGTACCCTTCTGTGAGGATTTCTGCACTATAAAATAAGGGATTTTGCAGACTCTGGTGCTGACTCTGCTTAGCAGCAAGAGTGCGTTGAATACCATCGTCCTGTTTCTTCCTGGTGGTCAAAGCCAGTCGGAATTCTCGAGATTTCCTTATTAGGCTGTACCCGTTTCGTGACATGAGCGAAAATATAATAAAATTGTAACGCGACATTTTTATATTAGTACGCTGTACGTTCAATAATAGCACTTACCGTTTTATATAGGACACGAGTCATGACACTGTGCCTTTAGCTTACCATCAGGCGATAAACTGAAGGTAAACTTTCGGGAAAGAGGGTCATCATTACTTACACCAACAATGTTACAATGGTGAAGCTTCTCGACCTGTGCTAGTTATTGCAATAAGAGAAAGTCGAATTATTACTTAAAGCACGCTCCGCTCCGCTCACACTAGAACCTCGTCCCAAACATATTTTATGTAATGAAGTAACGTGTAATTTAAAGCCATTACACCGCTACTTCGCAAAATCAGTTTTATTTCTCAAACGAATACTGTTATCTTTAGACTAAGTACTATGTTCATACAAGGAATATTATATTAAGTAACTGTATATTTTAGAATTATTTGTTTATAGTCTAGTAAAGTGAATAACAGGCTTGTATTGTAAATAAGTATAAATATTCTATGAAATGTACTTTATCATTTTTTTTATACCACTTAGTTGGCAGACAAGCACACGGCCCACCTGATGGAAAGCGGTCACCGTGGCCTATGGACGTATGCAACACCAGGGGCGTCACACTCGTGCTGCCGACCCTGAAGAAACCTTCTAATGCCCTTCTTGAATAACCCCATATTGTAGTCGCTTGGGAAAACCACCGCAGGGAGTTCATTCCACAGCTTGATTGTGTGTGGGATGAAGTGCCTTTCAAACCGCACAGCGCGCACCGTTTCCGGACGCAATGTGTGAGGATGAATTCCCTGCCTGTGGCGAGAGGTGCAATGATAGAATGTAGCTGTAGGCATCATGTCAAACAGTTCTTTTGAGCACAAATCATTGTATAGACCGTAAAACACACACAGTGAGGCAAAGTCTCTTCTGAGACTGAGAGGTTCCACATCGCCTGCGAGTATGGGATTGCCGACGAGCCTCAACGCCCGTCTTTGTACCGAGTCGAAGGAGTCAAGCTGGCATGCAGGCGTCGCAGCAAAAAGTTCATCATTTGGATCCGTAAGGTGGGTGACGGAGAAAGAAAGAATCACCACCCCATCTCATCCGAAGGGTGTCGTAAGAGGCGACTAACGGAACAATACGCAGACGATATCACTGCGAGAGTAGGAAAACTCGAAATAAAACCCTATACCAACCCGTCTGGTCAGCGTGGATATTGGCAGGCCAAAGCCTCCCTCTTTGTCCTCTCCCAACTTTGGGAGAGGCCTATGTCCAGCAGTGAACTAGGGTAGGCTAATTGATTGATTGATTAATTAATATAGCGGCCATAACGCGGGAAGCTGTTCTTTCCAAGCGAGTACAGTATGGGGTTCTTCAAGATGGGCATTATAAGGTTCTCACGGGGTTGGCAGCGTGAATGCGACGCCTCTAGTGTTGCATACATCCATAGACCACGATAACCTCTCCTTTCCTATAGAGGACAACACGTGCAGAGCTTAGATGCCACCCGCATACGGTGTAGAATATTCCATCAAGAACCAAGCAGTTCGGCGACTCCTTCTTCTGCCGCACCGTTAAGTCTTAGAATTCCTTACCAGTTCCCGTGTTTCCCTCCTCCTACAGTCCCGGGTCCTTTAAGCGGGGCGTGAAAAAGCATCTGATGAGGCCGTCAAGCTGAGTGCCACCATTGTAACATGGTACGTGTCTGTAATGGTGACCCTCTTTTCAGAGACTTTGCCTTCAGCTTACCATCAGGCGAGGCGAAGTCAAACTGACGTGTCCTATATAAATAAAAAAATTATCCACTTTCCATCTGGTGGGCCGTGTGCTTTTCTGCCACCTAAGTTGTATAAAAAAAGGGAAGGCCCCTCCGTGCCTCGGAGAGCATGGTATGTCATCCGACTAATTTGAATTCTAGCTAATAAGGTTTTCTAATCATACAGACTATTTGCAATTCCAGACATTTTGCTACTTGCTCATTCTGCTTCTATGTCTTCCAGCTGAGTTGACTCTCTGCTAACTGGGTATTCTGTTTTTATGTCATTTAGCTGAATTGTCTTTCAGCTATCTAGGTAACATGCTTTCATGTCAACCTAACTGAATTGTCATTACGCGAAAAAAACATTATGCTAGTAACCCAACTACCACTGCCCGTTACAACCTCGTAATGTGTTAACTTACTCAGTTACCCTTTTACCACGTACCCCTTAAAAGAAAATGACATACGACCATAAAAATGCGTGTACATAATACAATAACATTGTTACAAGCCCAGTAGCGGCCATAATAATACATTACTTAAATAGATCGTTCGTTAGCTGCGCAGGAGTCGATTGAGACGCTCAAACGACGCGCTAAAGAGCTGCCGACAGACGTTTGTATGTTGTGTTAGTGCGAAGACATTTTTGAATACAGGTGGCTTCAGACTTAAGTGTTAGGCTAGTGATGGAATCTTACTAGACCTACTAATCACTATCACTACATATTATAAAACAAAGTCGCTGTCGCTGTCTGTCCGTCCCTATGTATGCTTTGAAGCGGTTTTTTTTAATAGATAGAGTGATTCAAGAGGCAGGTTTATATGTATAATATATGCATAATATTGTAGAGAAACGCTGATAAATCGGGATCAGAATATCACGCGGGTGGAAAATATAGCGGTACGAAGTTCGCCGGGTCAGCTAGTATGAAAATTAGCGAAGATTTTTGGATGTTTGTTATTCAATCTCGCTACAGAGTTGCTGGTTTATAGTCTCTAATAATACATAGGTTTCCTGTAGCTTACGGGAACGGGATCAGATTACCACGCGAGAGGAACCACGGTCAACAGATAATAAAAATTAAATCATCCAAACTTCAAAGGTGCGATACTGGCGCCTTTCAAGTTTTGCGTTAAGTAACTTTAGCAATAAACACTTTTTAATTAATGCAATCAGTTAATCAATGTATGACAGTCGTTACTGGTAGTCGGAGCCCTAAAAATCCAACCACTACAGAACTTCGATAGCACCGGCTTCATCGAAAATATTGAAGTTTAGCCACATCGCAGTTAAACTGGAAAGCCGCCCTCAACTGGCTTGAGAGACCGTTCAGAGCATTCTCTGAACATCATACTATTATATGCATTATATTATTAGTATATGGTTGAATTGAATTGGAATTATACCGGGTGATTTTATAAATAGTCATTTCGGATAAAAAGATTTTGGACACAGTTTCGATAGCAAAATCGTCTGAAAGTATTAAGTTGGCGGGTTTTTTTTTTTATATAATGTATGGGAATAATGTAGGTACAGGTGAAAGTCATACATACTAACTGTATGGGGGTGCGACTACAAAATCACCCAGCATAGCATTTATAGTTTGGAATTTAGAATTGAAATTCTAATAGCAAAAGCAAGTCTGACACCACCTTTACGCCGTCGGAGACGATGTTTGGGCCGATCGTTAGTACCTTTAATAGCTTTCTGAGATAAGTGATGGTACACCGTTTACGTAATACTGCATTTTTGTGCCTTTGTGTACCGACTCTCACATTGTGAATGCATTTTTTAGAGTTCTGTCATGGATGGCGGCAAATGGCTGTCTCTTATTGCGACAGACTATATAAAGTTTGTCTTGCGTCTGAAGTAGATAGTCATATTTGTGAGGACTTTACACTGATTACAGACTTCTTATTCTTCTTAGCGTTAGTTGTCGCATCCGAACTTTCATCTCGGAGTCTGGGGTCCGCTTTACCAGTCTAACTGCGGATTTGGCTGGACTTCGAAATTTTCCGGGTGATAATACACCTCTGCTTACCCTTTCGGGGATTAGACGTGAGTATTATGTATGATTTTATTACGAGAATCAAGAATTGAGAATCAGAAAAGAATTCTTACACTAAAACACCATGTCCAGATCGGTTCAATCGGATGCTTAGTCATAATTTTATTCCACGAGCTCTGTATTCATATATTATGACATTTATAACAGTACTGAACGCCAAATACCTTTATTCCTTGATTACTTACTTCTAATAGTGATATTATTGGATACTAGCTGTTGCCCGCGCCTCCGCCTGCGAGGATGTCGGTTATCGCAACCAAACATAGCCTATGTCCTTCCTCAACGTCTAATCTATCCCTGTACCAAATTTCATCAAAATCGGTTCAGTGGTTTGCGCGTAAAAGCGTAACAAGCAGACAGACATTTGGCATTTAATAATATTAGTACGGATTATACACTGAACAGTTAATGAAAAAACGCCCAGAAACTTAAAAAAATATTATAAAATGTAAATATTTACACACCTCTGCCTAACCCTTTAGGGATAGGTACTTATAGGTTTATGTTATTTACATCGCTTCGTTATGTCACCCGACATAGGATTTCTATGAGCTGATCAATACTTAGATACCACTAGTGAGGTGAAAACAAATCGTTATACAAAGTTTTGTGTCGATTTCCTTAAGATTTTTTTTTATATACCACTTCGGTGGTAGGCAAGCACCTATGGACGTATGCAACACCAGGGGCATCACACTGGCGCTGCCGACCCTGAAGAAACCTTCAAATACCCTTCTTGAAGAACCCCATATTGTAGTCGCTTGGGAAAACCACCGCAGGGAGTTCATTCCACAGCTTGAGTGTGCGAGGGATAAAGATTTTTCTTTTCTCGCCCCCTATAGACCGAAAAGCATAGCTGGTCGAAATGTGAGTATTAATACACATCCCCGAAGGGGTAGGCAGAGGGCCTACGCCGTCGGGAGATTTTTTATGACACTTAAGTAACAGACAAGCGTACAACCAACCTCATGGAAAGTGGTAACCGTGTTCATAGTCCACTGCTGGACATAGGCCTCTGCCAATGTTTACTGTTTCCACGCTGACCAGACGGGTTGGTATAACCCGCGCCACGTATCTTGGACCTAAAATGTGATAAAAAGGTTCCCCATACGCGCAGTACACATTTCTTGGGTGTCTTTTGAGGATAACACGGGATGCTACTGCGGTAGGCCTTTTGCACATTATAAGATACGTACGCCAGACAAGAAATATTTCGTGTCTAATGAAGAGAACACCTTGCACACTGTAAGAAATTATCGACAAGAAATTTCTTACGTACACCAGAAATTTCTTACGTAGCCACAAACATTTATGTTTGTTACAAACATTTCTGTTTGTTGCAAACATGTTTTGTTCATCATTCTGTATAGAATGATAAAACATGTTTGTAACAAAAAATATATTATACATACATACATATTATTATACTTAGGGGTTTTACAGGAGTGCTGTAAATTCCCGAAGGGGTAAGCAGAGGTGTATTAACAGCACATTCCATCAAATTATTTTCGGTACCACGTAATAGGAGCGAGCCTATTGCCGTCAAGCGGGCACTTACCCAATGTTGCTTAACGTCGTAATGCAAAGAACGGTCACCCATCCAAAACCTGACCCAGCCAATATTGCTTAGAAAGAAAGAAAGAAAATTGATTTTTACTTTCTCTCAGCCAATATTGCTCCTAGCCAAAGATATTATATATAAAAAGAAGTAGATTCGTTATTGCGCGAAAATCGTGAAGATTCGAAAACGAGTCAATTGGAACGTTTGCCTCTAGTACCGCGTGCCGAGCGGCGCCGGCCGGACGTTGAGCGGAAGCATCAGTGACTTATAAAAATAACGAAAATGCCATCGTATGTTTATAGACACTGCACGAACTATTACTCTAAAGTTAATACATCAAAAGGGATTTCATATCACATGGAAATAATACATATTTCGACTGATAAAGACCAAATTTCTGACTTTCATAATATTCAAGTTAAAATTGTTAAAAAGAGACAGTATGATATAATTTGGTGCGTGAGCGACAAGGACGTGTGTGATCCGAACATAGATTAAAGTACAGATGAGAATATCGTAGGCATTAAACTCACTACATACTACCTCCCAATTTTAATTTGTTGTTTTTTATAATTGCCTACTAATACTATGTGGTTCAAGTAAGTTAATAAGTGCGAACTTCACTTCACTGGCAAGTATCTACTTAGGTAAGTACCTACTTGTTAAAATTTGTAGGTACTATTGGCAGCAACAAAATAGTGAAATAGAATAAACATACCTAGCTTTTTTATACTTAACTAGCTGCCCCGGCGAACTTCGTACCGCCATATTTTCGGCCCGCGTGGTATTCAAATCCCGTTCCCGCTGCACCCTTATCACTTAGGGGGATGAAAAATAGATGTTGGCCGATTCTCATAGATACCGGATAAGCACAAAAAATTTCATCAAAATCGGTCGAGCCGTTTCGGAGGAGTTCGATTACGCACCCCGTGACAGAAGAATTTTATATATTAGAAGATACAATAACAATGACAAACAAACATCTTTGTCTAAACAAAATTACGCAATTATCTCAAACTTCACTTTACTGGCAAGTACCTACTTAGGTACTTGTTAAAATTGTACTACTGACAGCAACAAAATAATGAAATTTAAAATTTATACCTAGCTTTTTCATAATACATTAACAAAGTTAAACAAACATCTTTGTCTAAACAAAATTAGGCAATAACCTCAATTCAGAGAGCTCTGTACCTTCTTTTTCAATAATTTTGTTAGCCTATGTCACCGACTAACAACCGCACTGTGATTGGTACATTGTTATCATTAAAGTCCAAGTGACGTCTTCTTCTTTTATATT
Source organism: Eilema depressum (assembly GCA_914767945.1). Lineage (NCBI taxonomy): Eukaryota > Metazoa > Arthropoda > Insecta > Lepidoptera > Erebidae > Eilema > Eilema depressum. The sequence goes on from OU612040.1 coordinate 8,185,929, forward strand.
GTATTTCTCATGTCCTCTCTTTTCAATCCATTGGTTATGCAGGGAAGTGTAGATGAATTAAAAATGTGTGTGTGTGAGTTCGGCACATTTTTCTACGTTGATTTGTAAGCATATGACATGTCTATGTTATGAAATGTCTTTGCTCCTAGCCAATAGGTATAACTTAACCTCGTAATGTAGGTACAGAACGAAGTACCTACTTAGGTAATTTCTTATTTCTTTACTTCATTCATTAGTATGTACCTAACCATAATTTGACGGAGGATACTGGATACACAATCCTCACAATCATATACTTACCTAGGTAGGTACAAAATAGACAGACGACAGCGTCTTTTTTTGATTGCATACCTATCTATATCATAGACGGGAACTTTAAATCTATACAAATAAAATTGGAGTGTCTGTTTGTAATATTAAAATAACCGGTTTCTACTACATGCATATGAATGTATTGTATACGGTACACATAGGTACCAAAATATATATTTTTTAAATTTTTGTCTGTCTGTCTGTTTGTTCCGGCTAATCTCTGAAACAGCTGAACCATTTGGACGTGACTTTCTCTGGCAGATAGCTTATGTAATAAGAAGTAACTTAGGTAGGCTAAAGTTGGCACGGAATCCGAATTCCACGCGGGTGGAGCCGCGGGCAACAGCTAGTATAATAATAATAATATGACGAGACTCGAGAATCAGCGATGGGACATAATACAAAGCTTGTAGGTACCAGAATTAATGCGAAACGAAAGAAAGTTTTTAATGACCTACGTACGTACATACCTACCTATAGGGTGAAGTCTCCTTTTATCGGCCACGTCGTAATATCGGCCTTTTCGAGAAAATGGAACATAACTATGAAAATAATCCTGAAATTATTATAGTTTTTATGCAAAAAGCGACTCTATATCCATACGAATACCATTCCATATTTTGGTGCGGGTACCTCCACTTTTGAACGTTCAGGTGGCAATAGAGCACGCGCAGGTACCGACGTATGTGATTTGGTGGCAATTCCGAGTCAAATCCCGGAGTCGACGCACTGAGTGGGATAGTATTTGAAAGGAATTAAATATACCTATGGTATTTTATATTATTTTTTATTAAAGAAAAACAGTCGAAGTACCGTTTAGGTAGTGTGTTTTTAATTTTATTTGTACTTTTTATGAAATAATCGCGGGGTCGAGGTTAGGGATCTTTATTTTGGATAAATCTCAATATCGGCCACCTGGTCGATTTTAGGGAAATGCATGAAAACACTAAACTATATGTTTAGCTATTTTGTATATTAGCAGTAACATTAATAAGGTTAAAAATGAAATAACAGCTCTGTTTGATGACTAGATCCTAACATCGGCCGCCTAAAAACTTTTTTTGCCAGCTACGGCCGATATCTAGAGAATCGATGCGTAATAACAGCCACCTTATTTTGTACAGGGTACTTACTGTCCTACAACCTTTGAACTTTATAATAAACAGGGACGTGGTGCAAAATGAACAAATACTTAGTTATCTTAATTTTAGTCAACAAGTATGCCATAATCATGTCGTCCCAACAAAAAGAGAAAGGTTTCAAACCTATGGTTATATGACCATAGGTTCCATAAACCGTATAGATTCTATGACCCATATAGGTTCTATGACCCATATAGGTTCTATGACCCCTATAGGTTCTATGATCCTTGTAGGTTCTATGACCCCTATAAGTTCTATGACCCCTATAGGTTCTATGACCCCTATAGGTTCTATGACCCCTTTAGGTTCTTTGACCCTATACGTTCTATGACCCCTATAGTTTCTAATGTTTCTATGACCGTAGTAGAATAAGGGATGGAGTAAATGCCGTTCAAAGAAGCAGGCAGTAATGCAATGCTTCGATGTTACTATTGGGGTTGTAGAGGACAGATGGAAGTCGTTTCGCGGAAAATATCGAGGTCTAGCCTCGGTGCAAGCTTCGGTTACGACTAGGAATTAATAATAGGATGAAGTAGAAGAAGAGTAGCATTTCGACAACACGAAATTCCTAGGATCACTTTACAAGACAGACTTCCTGGAAGAATAGATACAGAGGGTTATTCCCGTTGGTCAAGAAAGAAAAATCTGGAAAATGGAATATAGAACATAAACCAGTCAAATAAAATAAAACTAGTAGTTAGAAGAAGAACAGTATGAATAGAAGAAGAGAATATTAAAGGACAGCGTAACTGACCTCATGATTTACCTTCTCAAGAAGAAAAGTAGAAAATTCTTTGTGGTGCCTGTGAAATAGAATTAGTGATTTCGAAGAAGATGAAGTCAAAAATATTAACTGTGACATAATGCCCCAAATGGTTCCACTTAAAGTGTACAGTTCATCGTGGGCGAAATTATATTGATGTGGCTAAAGAAGATTTTACTTGCCGTCACTGTTTAGTGCATTTAAATTGAAAAGCCTTTAAAGAAATTCAAGTTTTCTGTTGACTTTATTTAATAATATTTTTCCTTTAAATAATATATTTTGGAAATCTTTATTTCTCTTAATTTTTTTTAATCATTGTGATCATTAGTTTATAATAACAGCAATTACTGTAATTTTTAAGGCTGAGATATAAAGAAAAGACAAATTAATGATAGATAAGCGTTAAAAAAAAATTTCAACCTGAATTGGAATATAAAACGTTATAATTTTTTACTTTACTTAGTTTTATTGACCTAAATTCACGTTGGAAAAAGTATGACGATATTAGGGTCACAGGCGGCAGATATTAGGGTGTTAGAGGCCGATATTAAGGGAAATCGACATACTCGGAAAAAAACCTCTGTATTTTAAAAAATAACAAAGAATTGGTAATTTTGCGAATGTAGTAATGGAGTTTCAGTATCCCTCTATCCAAAAAAGGCATTACAAGAAAGCAAATGCTATAAACCAAAAAATTACAATCAATCAAAGGTCAAAAAATGTTGACATGGCCGATAATTGGTGCCACCACCCTATGTCCCAAACAACTTTTGACGAGTTGTTAAAATAGGTAGATACTTACTTGAAGATTTCATTACATCGTCAAAATACGCAATTTATAGAAGCTATATCCCCACGTGGAATGCTAGCTGTAACTCTCAGGTAGGTACCTAAGGATTTTAATACCTACCTATTTAGTTCATCGAGACGACACCAGTTACAACTCACAACCGAAACTGCATTTAAAAATGTACTAGCAAACTGAAAGTCATTTGGCATAGAATCATAACCCTCCTTTGGCTTCACCGTAGTCGGGTAAAAATCAAAAGCCGCACCGCGCCGCGCCGACAGGCGCTAGCGGCACGTGTAGAGTGAGGTGCGGTATGTCGGGGGAGGGGCACAAAGGCGCCGCCGCCGCGGCAGCCGCGCCGCCGCCGCCGCAGAATGAATAGGTACCGAGTGGGCCGTTCAACAACGTCTTGCGAGTTTTTGTGTAAGGTACTTGTTACCTACTTGTAATTATTTTGAAAACTTTGCTTATATTTAAAAGTAAAAATAGCAATGTTCCAATTTTGAATATCTCTCCACAATTTTTGAGAGCCATTGTGTCTCATTTAAAAATGGATCTGCATCGAGAACATTTTCGTACGATGATTGTGCGAAAATTGGTTCAGATTCAGACGCATGAAACTTTGTGTAGAGGCTGGTGGTATGACAAACTAGTATGACCACGAGGAAACGGCCTGGTGGATTTAATAAAAATATTTTATACCTACATCGAAGTTAATTTTATAATTTCTCAAAATAAAACTTGATGTAATTGAGTGTCCCACGTACGTAAGAAATTTCTGGTCTAGATCCGCCAAAATGCGTGTGTCTTATCAGACACAAGAAAAAATTTCTTACAATGTGCACGGTCTCATATAACAACAAAGGCGACTGCATTTCTTATAAGAAATTTCTTGTCAAGCACCAGAAATTTTCTTACAATGTGCAAAGGCACGTAGACGAACTCAAATTCACCAAGCATAGACTATTAGAAAGCAATCCACGGGCTGCGGTATGTCTTACGATTTAGGTCCAAGATACGAGGGTCACCATCTATAAAATACTATGACATAATTATTAATATTCTAATGTTAATTCCTTAATACTATAAAATATTCGTCGCCACCCATTTTAATAATTTACTTTTATGTTCACAGGTCGTTAATTATAACTTTTAATGGCCACCGGATATAAACTGTTATGATATTTGTAAGTTACAATATTATTAGTAACTTTATTCTCATGCTCATCGGGTATAGTGACCGGGTACACTACATAAATACGAAAAGCCTAATTCCGAAAGTTACAATCACGAATTTCAAAATTCCGTATTTCATAATTCCGAATCATTCAAAGTTCCGAAAGTCAGATATCCGATGTATCATAAATCCTATTTATTGAAAACCCGAATTTCAAAATTCCTAACGGTTATAACTACGAATATTAAAATTCCGAATTTGAAGATACCGAACCATTACAATTCCGAATTATTAATAATACGAAATATCATAAATACGAATTCCGATTATCAAAACTCCGAAACAATACAAACCCGACAATTAAGCGCCTTGTAAACCTGCATGAGGTAAGTAGGACAGTTGCTATTTTCGGGGTACACGAGATAAACAGGAAATATAATTATTGAACTATTATTTTAATTTACATAAGCTAATCATTACAAAATACACGTTGCCATACAACTTTCAGTAACAAGCATGCATGCAGGCAAGCATGCATGCAGGCAAGCATACATGCAGGCAAGCATGCATGCAGGCAAGCATGCATGCAGGCATGCATGCATGCAGGCAAGCATGCATGCAGGCACGCATGCATCCAGGCAAGCATGCATTCAGGCAAGCATGCATTCAGGCAAGCATGCATTCAGGCAAGCATGCATTCAGGCAAGCATGCAGGCATGCATTAGTTTCGCTCTTCTCCGGCGCTACGGGATGTGCAGTCCTTCCGCCCTTGCGTAACAAAGTTCGGGCACCCATGCTCGCTTTTCGTTACTGCGGGCGAGGACTGCCCTTCCTCCGCGCCTCCGGTTTTTAAATAACACTCTAGTGTATGGCAAACTAGTACCACGGCAGTAGGACCACGGCAAGTCGGGTTTGGCTTAATTTTTATACGTAATAATTGGCGAGAAAATTAATTTATTATTATAAAAAATCAACTCTAAATGCTCAACATGTCAAATCAATTTTAACTTTTACCTATTTTTGATACAAATTTTCAATTTGAGTAATGAATTTTCGGAAATTTGAAATTCGGAATAACGTTTTTTGGGCCAATAATACTACGGATTTTTAATTATTCGTAAAAATGAAATTCGGAAGAATGAACATTCGTATTTATAAGTTTCGGATAAAGAACTATCGTGTTTTTGAATACTCGGAGTTTTGTTTCTTAGGAATTATAATATTCGGAATTTTGAAAATCGGAATATTGAAATTCGGAATTAAATATTTCGGAATTGTTGGGTGTTCCCATAGTGACCGGCATCTTGACCCCAATTCTCAAGAGAATAGAGGATCTGGCGCGCACGGATTGGTTTAATATAATTGGTGGATTTGAGCTTCTTCGCCGCAGTGGCACCCCGTGCTATCCTCAAAAGACACTCAAAAAACGGGTGTACACATAATTTAGAGTACATTTTGTGGCGTGTTTTTTATATCACTTAGATGGCAGACAAGCACACGGCCCACCTGATGGAAAGAAGTTACCTTAGCCTATGGATATATGCAACACTAGGAGCGTCACACAAGCGCTGCTGACCCCGTAAGAACCTCCTAATGCCCTTTTTGAAGATCCCCATACTGTAGTTGCTTGGAAAAACAACGACAGGGTCAAGATATAATGCCGTTAACTATACTAGCTTCGAAATTAGTCATGTCACATTTTTTAAAATTAATATTGAGCATGTGAGAGAATTAGAGAGTTCAATTTCCCCTCCCCTCGTCCCCTCGTACACAAGTAACACTATTAGTGTCACAAGTATCACACCTGATTCCGGAAGCGATAAGCAGAGATGTATTAGCATACACATTTCGTAACTATGTAAGTAGTTCGGTCCCATGTAACCGAGCATTTTTTGACTCTGTTCCCATTGGGAGTTTTTGATCTGAAGCACCAAATTGAGCATGTTGACAACAATTCTTGCGCAGCCAAAAGTTGTCTACGCAAGAATTGAACGTACTGTCCCTATTTGATCACCAATGAGAAAATCAAAACCTTATTTAATAACTATGTCGCCCGCGGCTTCACTAGCCTGGATGTCGTATATCGGACTGTAGGCTATAATATTATCTACGGTTTTTTATAGTACTTAGGTAGCTGACAAGCATACGGCCCACCTGATGTCAAGTGGTTACCGTGGCTTAGGGACGAGTACAACACCAGGGGAGTCACACTTGTGCTGTCGACCCTGTAAGAATAGAGAGATTCTGTGCTGTCAGCGCAGAAGATACGTAAGATTAGCCTTTGATCTTCCTACTGAAGGCGTAAAAGCTCTTCAGGCTGCTTTGGCTACCCTAATCACCACCGGGAACACAATACGAGATTATTTAGCCGCAGAATTTTATAGGGCGGAGGTACTTCCCCAGTCGGACTCGATAAAATTCTACTCAACCAATTACATTTAGTAGGATTCGTAGGTTTCGGGTTTCAAAAACTGACCAAGAATATCAAAAATCCCCTGTGTATCTGATACAACATATTCTAGAAGAAATTATCTAACATATTATGTCGATGTAAAGCCAGTACATCTCTAGGGAGGCTGTGTGCTCGCAAAATGTGGACTAATGCGACATGATTCTCAGATAGTTAAGTCTAAGATATGCCAGTATGGATTTTAGGTACGGTGACCACGAAATATGGTAGTCAGCAAGCTTTTTAAGGATCATGGGTGAATGAGTTCCCACTAAAACCTACAGCGTTTCCCACGCACAAGTTGAGCATTTGCGGAGTCCTCGCCTGCATCACAGTGATTGCACTCGAACGTTGACACCTTCAGGATCCAATGCAAGAAATCCCCCAAGCACTCGAGCCCGGTGATCACCCGTTTGCTGGTACGAGAGGCTATTGCGTGACGTCTCTAGCCAGTTACCCGATCTCACCTCCGGCAAACAACGAGCCACAGACGGCGTGCGTTTTTGTCGATTAAGTCCGCTATAACCATAGGGGGGGTTGGTAACCGTACGGATTTTCCGCACATTAAAAAACCCGCTGCGTGGTTCCCAGCAAAGTTGAATTTGATCCACAGGAAGGTTACCACAGTATGCAGTATTTCTCATGAAATACATTCGCGTGAATCTTCATTCCACCGCAGCATATTCATATCCGTCACACGCAGTGTCTGCTTGTATACCTAATCCTAGCACTGCACTAGTCACGCTTCACATCCATATAAAAAGACAGTCCCAGCGATAGTTTTATAGACCTGCCTTCACGGGAATAAATACGAACATTCCTTAATAGAAAATTTAAAAGTAAAATCCTGTACACGACAGAGATACATGTCCACCCTAAATATTCACCATTCAATGCGCTTGCGCTGCGGAGCGAGAAGCGTTCGAAATTCAAAAATTCAAATCAGTCTGCGTCCGTCGCTTGTCGAGAGCGCATGGCTGTCAACATTTACATACACGTTTTGTATGTAAAGATCCATACATTTATCTTTTTTTGTGGTCTTATTTTATTGTATAAAACTTACATTTTCTGCCTAACGATGTTGTTTTGCCATTTTAGTGGGTTACAGGACGGTTACAGGCCTTATACGGCGAGGTTCGTGACCTAAAGAGGCGCAGACTTCGATCAGTAAGACACTCGTTTGCATTGAATTTTAATGATGGTAACACTTGAAAAAATTCAGTTGGATTATTTTATTAACTAGCTGTTGCCCGCGACTTCATCCGCGTTAAGTTCGGAATGTCGTTCATCCCCTATTTCATATTCCCTTGGGGGTAGAATTAATCAAAATCCTTTCTTAGTGGATGCCTACGTCATAACATCTACCTGCATGCCAAATTTCAGCCCGATCCGTCCAGTGGTTTGGGCTGTGCGTTGATAGATCACTATGTCAGTCAGTCAGTCAGTCAGTCACCTTTGAGTTATATATATTTAGATGGGTAAAAAGGCTCGTGGCTAACTAACCGAGGAGGTTAATATTGCAATCGCTGAAGGGGTAGACACAGGTGTACATTTCATTGACTATGATTTTCGTTCCCATGCAATTTGGGTAGTAATCTGAGAGCTGGAACCATTTGTTTGATTACATACTTGAGGCAAATTGTAAACCTGTCACACAACTCTCCTGTTATACCCCAACACGAAGCTGCAGACCTGGCTGGTGGGTACGGGGGCTAAATCAACCCCTGAATTTTTGTAATAAAAAAAAACCAAAAAATCTGTTTGAAGCAATATGCAATTTCCTTAATGCTGTAGTTTAATGTTTTAGAAATATTATAAAAAAAAGACAGGTGACTTGGTGGGGGCTTTACCATTGCCAGGCTCAGAGGATGATTCCGATTTTTGCCGCTGACTGTACCTACTTTAAGATATTCTTACACCAACAGCGTCCTCTCGATGCCTTCTCCCATACAAGGGTATTTCACGCCCCATACATCACTGGACTTCACGCTGACTGAGGCCTCCTCGTGACTGATCTGAGACAGAATGAAATACAGCTAGAACTGACCAAATATATACATTTTGTATTATGTATTTATTTTGTATAAGTAGATTGTACACTGTCCGATAGGAAGCTGTAAATTTTTACCGAATTCCAAGTATCTAACTAGATATTATTAATAACTCTGCCCATTATTACATTGAAACTTATCCATAATTTCACTTGAAAGAAAATAACTACATACCTACAGAATTTAAGATAAGATATTCCCTATTGTAGGTACACCATAAATTTAGCTGATCATTTTATCCCTATTCACCCATTGATCCCTATTTACTCCATATAAAGGTATACTTTTTTATACTACTTAAGTTGCAGACAAGCACACGGACCTGATGTAAAGTGGTTACCGTGTCATAAGGGCGAGTGCAACACCAGGGGAGTCACACTCGTGCTGTCGACCCTGTAAGAACAGAGAGGTTCTGTGCCATCAGTGCAGAATAATAAGCAGGACAAGCGTTTGGTCTTTCAGCTAACAGCACAAAAGTTCTTTTGCTCTTGGGGCCGCGTTTCGAACCGGTGGTCCATTTGCTAAGCTAGTCTTTAGTACATATATGTATATTATTGACGTTTTGTAAGTGCCGTTTTGATGGTCTATACAGAATAAATGATTTTTGACTTTGACTTTGACTTTGACTTTGACTTTGACTTTGACTTTGACTTTGACTTTGACTTTGACTTTGACTTTGACTTTGACTTTGACTTTGACTTTGACTCACAAAAGAGCTTTTGTGCGTCCCGTCTCGAATTTTGTGTGTCCCGATGGTGAGTAGGGTAGCCAGAGCTCACCCTGGCTACCCTACTCACCATCGGGAACACAACAGGGGGTTATTTAGCCACGGTATTCTGTAGGGTGGAAGTACTTCCCCAGTCGAACTGCTAGATTGGGACGGAATACCGTCCTGTCCCACCTCATTCTCTTCATTTGTTCATTAAAGCTCCTCAACTTCTTATTAGAAGTAGACAATTGAGGTATCGTTAGAAGCGTCTTAGTCGTCCGCTGGTTATAGGCTATATGACGTGTCAATTAATCTAATGTGGCGCCCTCTAACGGTCATGAAGTACTGTCAAACGAAGTTGAAACCTTTTTTTATTGTGCAGAAAATCCCCACGGATACCCCGGGAGCCGGTGGAGGAGAATATGTCGGACTTGAACCGACTAAAACGCACGCCGTCGGTTCCCGGAGGTGAGGTATATATTCCTCGTACCCCGGCCGAAGTTGAAACCCTAAGAAGTTCGTCAACCTAGTCTAATTACAATACTTCGATATAGTCAATGGGTTGTGGAGGGGGGGGGGGAGGGGGGGGGTCGTATGTAATTTTTTCACCTTCAAATTAATCCACCCAAGTGAAAAAGATGATTTTTGTAAGTAATAAATTACTAACGTAGGTAATTGTATAGTGTATAGGTTCTATTAGATCATTTCATACTGTGACCATTTCTATATATTCTCTAGAATGTCTCAATTTATATTCTGACACGATATACCTACAACTTCTTTAGAGAAGATTCTTGGCTTTTTTGCATGGGTAGGTTGGCGCTGCAGTCGGGTTATATGATATTGTTACGAATGTAATTTAAACCACTAAACTGATATTGATAAAACTTGTTACAGAGATGGACCAGACCTTGGGAAAGGACATAGGCTATGTTCAGTCGCGATAACCGACATCCACGCGGGCGGAGCCGCGGGCAACAGTTAGTAATAATTAATCGACACGCATTGTCACGCAAGATCATAGCAAGTGGAAACATGTTGTTGCTGCCTACCCCATTAGATAAGACATGTGCCTTTAAGATACGTATAACTCCGGACACATATCTTGGACCTCATATGTGCTCAAAATGTGCTCTATACGTACAAGTTTCTTGGGAGTCTTTTGAGGATAGCACGGGGTGCTACTGCGGTGGACGAATTCAAAATCCCCAAGCATAGACTATTACAAAGCAATTCGCGGGCGCCAAAGTCTCGTTTTATGTATTTCAATCAATCTATTAGCCTATTGGAGGACACTCTCCCAATGTGCGCCACGTCTGCCGATTCTCCGCCTTCCGCATCCAGTCTATCACACCCACCTTTTTCATTACTAGGTATGTATTTATTTAGACAAAATATATATATATATATATATAACCTGTGCTGTCGACAATGTCAAGGAATGTAGAAAATTAAGATTTCTTCCTTACAGTAATGTGCTGATTGGAGCTAGCTTGAAGATGCAGTCAATCTTGTGAGGGACGCGTATTTCCATTCTGTATTAAGCCAGAACGCGGCTGTGAAACTAATCGCGTATAGTTTGGCCATCAGAGTATTTTTTTCTAATCTTACGCAAATACTCTTAGATATACTTCGTAGTGACTAAAAAATATACCTACAGCCCCAGCACGTATAGTTTATCTGCGGTACTAATATCACAAAAATGTAAGGCTAATGTGTTTTTTTATATACGTGCACTAGTAATCGAAATTACTAGTAGGTATTCCCGTTAATCCCTCCAGCTAAACTAAATTGCTTGTGTTACTAATGGGTTCACGTCGGTAGTGTAATGGCCAGGATTCGAACCACTAAACGAACAATGTCTATATTTGCGTTTTGGCGTTATTACCTAGTTTGGACGGACGCATCTACATTACAAACCATACATACAATTTACGAATTTTGAGTAGGTAACTACTGCACCTACACAAATTCATAAATACATTGTGATAACTTTAAAAATGGGCCGGGTCGGCAGCGCGAATGTGAAGCCCTTGGTGTTGCATACGTCCATAGGCCACGGTGACCACTTCCCATCAGGTGGGCCGTGTGCTTATCTGCCACCTAAGTGGTATAAAAAAAATCATTCATCATCATCATCATTTCAGCCATAGGAAGTCCACTGCTGGACATAGGCCTCCCCTATAGATCTCCAATAAGACCGGTTGAAAGCGGCTCGCATCCAGCGCGTTCCCGCGGCCTTGATAAGGTCGTCTGTCCACCTTGTGGGTGGATGTCCTACGCTGCGTTTGCCGATACGTGGCCTCCACTCGAGAACTTTTCGACCCCATCGGTCATCAGTCCTCCGAGCTATGTGCCCTGCCCACTGCCATTTCAAGTTGCTGATCCTCTGGGCTATGTCGGTAATCTTGGTTCTTCTACGGATCTCCTCGTTTCTGATTCGATCTCGCAGAGAGACTCCGAGCATAGCCCTCTCCATAGCTCGTTGGGCTACTTTGAGCTTACTCATAAGGCCCATAGTGAGAGACCACGTTTCAGTGCCATAAGTCATCACTGGTAACACACACTGGTCGAAAACTTTCGACTTGAGACACTGAGGTATGTCGGACGAGAAGATTTTACGCATTTTTCAATAAAAAAAATACAATGTCTTAATACACGAGTTGTTCATTATGGCTGCGTTTTGGCCTTGTATACATTGGAAATACGCGTCAGGGATTCCTTGCGTAATTACTAATTACGGTAAGCTCGTTGCGGTAAGCTGACTCGACAGTGGCTGACTTTTCCCAAGATCTGTCTTGAAGGGTTGAAATCAGTTCTACCCATCTGTCAACTGAGTTAACTACTTCTTTTTACGCCTATATATCCCCGATGGGGTAGCCAGAGGTTTATTAGCATCCACATTTTTACCAACTAAGATTTTTGGTTCCATCGTATTGGTTTGTGTTTCCATGTAAAATATAATTAAGTATTGAAAAAAAAAATATCTAGGTAAGTTTATTTGCATTCTAGAACCCATAACACAAGCTAATTATGCTATACTTACTTTGGGTCTAGATAGCATTGTGTAGAATGTCTTACAATATTTTTTTATTAACTAGCTTTTGCCCGCGGCTCCGCCCGCGTGGATGTCGGTTATCGCGATCAAACATAGCCTATGTCCTTTCTCAAGGTCTAATCTACCCCTATACCAAATTTCATCAAAATCGGTTCAGCGGTTTAGTCGTAAAAGCGAGACAGACAGACAGACAGACAGGCAGACAGACAGACAGACAGAGCTACTTTCGCATTTATAATATTAGTAGGGATTTATTTATTATCAATATATCCCCAAAAATGTTACTCAGTCAGTTAATAAATTCGTAGTTCATTTGCTATAATAACATCGACGGAACGCGCTTGCCAGCTAATAATATTTACCCCGATTCTAGGGTAATATTTACACTAATTTCGGGTAACTTAAACATTAACTTTTGCGCGTTATACGAAGTTTTTCGTTTGTTTTGTTAAGTGTATAAAGATTTTAATTATATGGTTTAACTTGTTTTTGCTTAAGGGCAGTTAATACAGTGACTTTAGAGGTTTTTGGTACATTTTAAAAGAATGTAATTAAATTGTAACATAGAGAATAGTCTGAAGTCTGAACAATTTTACTCAGAATTTTGAAGGAGTAACTAGTTAGACATCATAATTGTCGACGGTGGCAAAGAAGAAGCGGCATAGGTACAGTTTATTAGATCAAAAATCAATAAATGTGATGTTATCTTTTTGATAAGTTGTTTTTATTTTATTTTAGGAATATTATCAGCTGAAATTACTAATTCCCTCTCCAGCTAAGCTAAATTGCTTGTGTTAAAAGTGGGTTCACGCAGTAGTGTAATTACCAGGATTCGAACTTGCGACCTTTCGATCGTAAGGTTGTCTCTTTAACCACTAAACAACCGACGCTTAGGTAATATTTACACTAAGTAATGTCGACGCCAATAGGTCAACAGTATAAAATATTAATACTACAGTAATAAGTTACGAGATCAATAATTAGTTCATTTAATCGACAGTTCGTTTGATCAACATTTTACTACAGTCAATAACAAATATGATGCTGACTGTACATCAATAGTTCATGAAATCTGTGGAATGAACTCCTTGCGGTGGTTTTTCTAAGCGACTACAATATGGGGTTCTTTAAGAAGAGCATTAGAAGGTTTATTCACGGTCGGCAGCGCGAGTGTGACGCCCCTGGTGTTGCAAACGTCCATAGGCCACAGTAACCGCTTCCCATCAGGTGGGCCTTGTGCTAGTCTGCCAACTAAGTGGAATAAAAAAAAATCTATATTCATTTTGTAAACGACTAAAAATTTATAATATGCAGTCTACGTACCAACAAAAATAGTCAGTTACAAAAATATAACTTTTTAAAAGGTTAATTTGAATTTTAGCACCGCAACACTGTTAAAAGCTGTCAATAGCTTTGACCGCAAAGTGCATTTAAGGTAAACAGAGGGGGTAAGCAGAGGCAAGGGAGGCGGATGTACATTACACTCACTTAGCAATAATAATATTGGGGATGAAAATCATAGACAACATTTTTAAGAAGCAAAATTGTTTATGGAATTTTATAGAGTCGGAAAGAAAATATGGGATGGGAACCATAGATGCAGAGTTAAGTTGATACGGTATTTATATTAAACTAGCTTTTACCGGCGGCTCCGCCCGCGTAGATGTCGATTATCGCAAGCTAATATAGCCTAGGTCCTTTCACGAGGTCTAATCTTCCCCTATACCAAATGTAATTAAAATTGGTTCAGTAGTTTAGGCGTGATAACGTAACAGACAGACAGGCAGACAGACAGACAAACTATGGCAACATGGTAACACGGGACGTGATCTCGGGTGATTATTTATGCAATGCAGTTATCTTAGGGAAATCACGTCCCGTGTTTCCATGCTGTCATAGAATTCCCCCCTTTAATGATTTAATGATACAAACAAACAAACAGACAGACAGATAGACAGACAGAGTTACTTCCCCAATTATAATATTAGTACGGTTACGGATGATCATCATCATCATTATCTTTTTCTTAGTTCCGGTCGCATTCGAAGCTTTCACCTAGGAGTCTGGAGTCCGCTTTACCAGTCTTACTGGTACTGATTTGGCTGGACTTCAATAGTTTTCGAAACGACTGCCTTCTGAACTCAATAACTCAATGGTGATATCGAAGAATTGCAGGCCAGTTGTTGGAATTTTTAGGCTCCAACTACTCGTAACGACTGTTGTGCGTATGGCAACCGGGATCGACGGCTTAACGTGCTCTCCGAGGCACGACCAGACCAAGGTAAATACCCATATTCATGCACACAAATATTTGCACTGAGCGGGGATCGAATCCGCGCCTTCTGCGTAGCGGCCGCGTTCACTACCACCATGCCACAGAGGCTGTCATTTGCAATTTATTGCTATGTAGTAACATCTAACTTATCTTAAACTTTTTACTTGTAATAAGCTTCGGCGAATTATAAATTCGTCTTCATTTCGTAATAAATTCATATTCGTACGTCGAAATATCAAGTTAAATGAAGGTACATTTAAATGTATATTTATATTAAAAGTCCGCCATCCTCCACATGCCAATTAAAGTCGCGAGAATAATTAGGAAAGTCTTGAGCGCAACAATTCAACCAAAGTACGATTCGTATGTTTAATTTTGAAAATATAGCTGAGCGGGGTAGGGATGGGACGATGACAGTCAGGTGATATTGTCGATAAAAAAAATTGTGACACTCTGGGAAAGACGGCAGAAGTGAAAACAGTCTCTTTAAAAGTATTTACTTGAGTCTTAAGTTTACGCGAATGTCACTCATTGAAATAAAACCACTTTTAAACGGATTCTATCGCGATTTATTTGTTATTATTTACTTTTAGTCCCCGCTCAGTGCAAATATTTGTATGCATGAATATGGTTATTAGCATTGATCTGCTCGTACCTCGGAGAGCACGTTAACCCTTCGGTCCCGGTTGCCATACTAACATCTATGACAGTCGTTACGGGTAATTGGAGCCCTAAAAAGTCCAACAAAAACGGTCTAGCTGCAATATCGCCTAATGTCACCATTGGGTTGTGGAGTTCAGATGGCAGTTGTTTCACGGAAATATCCAGCCAAATCCGCAGTTAAGACTAGTAAAGCGGACCCAGACTCCGAGGTGAAAGCTTCGGATGCGACTAGGAATTAACTCTAAGATGAAGAAGATTTCACGCATCTTCTCTCAAGTGTGAAGTTAATATTAATTTCTCATATATATCTAAACTACAACCCCTAATAATTCACCGTATTTTATGTCGTCTAACTCACAGATTTTAACATGTAGAGCTGAATTACAAAAAATAAAACGCTGTATTCAGAATCTCTCAATTTTTAAAGTCTATTTTTATCAATATCGATAACCAAACAATCATTAACTTAAGTATCGACACTCTAACTTTCATCTCTCATTCTATAACATACAAAATATATTTACGGCACTTCCTAATCGATATAGTTGCCACGGATACCGACGTGTGGGACCCACCTATGTCGGAAATAGGGACCCTCTTTCCCCATCCGACTGTTACTTGCAAAATTTAGTTGCCATTATCAAAAATCATTGCATTTAATCGAAGGGTGGGAGAGTAACAGCTGGGTGGTTATAATAGGCGTGATTTTGAGGTACAGTCAGCAATAATCAGCCTCTAGTGATAAGTTGGTTTAGTTAGGGTTCATTAGAATGAATTTTTTTAAAGCATTTTTAAACTATTCAAATCGAATAAGATATAAACTACATGCGGTGGTATTCTCAAGCGACTACAATATGGGGTTCTCTAAGAAGGGCATTAGAAGGTTTCTTTAGGGTCGGCAGCGCGAGTGTAACGCCCCTGGTGTTGCACACGTCCATAGGCCACGGTAACCATTTCCCATCAGGTGGGCCGTGTGCTTGGCTGCCACCTAAGTGGTATAAAAAAAAACGAACAGGGGGAATGCCACTGAGCCACCGAGCCACAGCCGAAGCTGATCCAATTTTTTCTGTACATCCGTCTTAGGGCGACACAGTGGAAGCCATCTACCTATACTCGTACTATCTGAAGTCAGAACCAATGATGAATGATGTTACAATCATTTTTAAACATTCATTTATGAGATTACTCCTCAGTGGCTCAGTGGCTAGAGCATTACCCCTGTAAAGGAAAAATAGCGGGTTCGATGCCCGTCTGAGCTAGATTTGCTTTATTCTATTTAAATCAATTTGAATAGTTAGCATATAAAGTGCTTAAAAATTCCATTCAAATGTTTTTTCATATAGTTAAATGTAATCTGTTCAAAAATAATTTTATTCTTATATTAATTTTATGGTGGTCCACGTCATGAAGTATGCAGAAATAATTTCGAAAAGGTCACAACTCTAGATGGAATTCTAGAAGATGCGCCCTTTTCGCAATTATTGCTTTCGACATAGACCGTTAATACAGAATTTACAGACTTTTATGACGGAATATTGCAATACCCGACTATGGTGGAAGTAGACCAATGGGGAAAGTAGACCTATAGGGAGGAGGACGGATCGGGAAAGTAGACGGATGGTACCGGAGGGTAAACGAAAGACAGATTGTCGGAGGTAAAGGTTTGTACCAAATATTAGAACAAGAATCAGTCAACAGGAATGGAAGAATACCAAGGTATTAAGATCATTTTCAGTACTTTTTTTACTTTTTTTCGGAACTGCTTATTTCTATGTATATTCTAAAAATCTAGATCACCTCAAAACATCGATAAAAATATAAGCCCATCACTAGAACAGATCGATATTCGTTACTAGGGCTACAGACGGCGGGACGCTCTCTATACACAGCTATCTGCGCGCGACTGTACCTGTTTAATTCGTTTTATATTTTCACTTGAATGCTTTATGTTTCAAACTTTGATTTGAGCCAGACTGTGCTGTAATTTAAGCTTGATTTTAGTTGAAGAAACGGTTTGGAGGTACTCGCTTTACTTCTGTCCCTCTAGATAAGTGGGAATACGTTTGTAAAATAGAATAGATGGATCAATGAATAGGATTAATAGACGTTGAAGACTGTCAAAATACGTATCAATCACAAAGAAGAGTGTTTGTGCTGCCAGCGGGAAAACCAAAGTCTTATTCTGCTTGTCTTCTGCTCTACCCTCTAGCACAGAACAGATAATAGTGCCTCTAGACAAGTGGCAATTCGTTGCTCGGCGTATGATGGAATAGAATGACAAATGTATGGGATTTGACGTTTTTGACATTCGTTGACGCCTGTCATATACGGCAAATCCCATACATTTGGCATTATATTCCATCATACGCCGAGCAACGAATTGCCACTTGTCTAGAGGGGCTGATTGCACAGAATCTCTCGAATATTTTCACATTTATAATGAAGTTTGGAATATGGATGATATGGAGTATGGATGTAATAATTGTGATAATTCATCTGCCTGTATACCTCGGGACACGTATCTTGGACTTAAATCACGAAACAAACGAGGCTCTGACGCGCGCCGATTGTTTTGTAATAATCTATGCTTGGTGAATTTGAGCTCGTCCACCGCAGTAGCACCCCGTGCTATCCTCAAAAGACACACAAGAAACTAGTACTGCGCGTATAGAGCACATTTTGAGCAAGGTCCAAGATGTACTGAGCATTATGACATCCGGGATCTCTCTTAAGTATACCTACCTACCACTTTTAAGCTACTGCATAGCTTCTATCGCGGGCCTTGAGCGTGGAGACCGAATCTAGAAATTCCGTAACGAAAAAAACCTAACACCCCGAAGCTCGCACGAATCGAGCCGAGCTGCTCCGAAGTAGCTCCGCTTAACGTAAGTAATTATAATTGCATAAGTTGATAAAAAATGCTATGCAATAGCTTTACCGCGGCAGTCCCCGAGTGCCACACGTCTTTTTTTGTACCTATCTAATATTGTGTAGGTACAACGATTCCGTCTTTCAAAATGGCGTGTAACTACTCTAAAGAGATATCGATTAATACCAAATTAACTAATATCGAGAGGGGAATATCGCGGTGTACCTGTCATCGATAGATTACATCGATAGATATCTGTAGATATCGGTAGATCAACGTTATGAGCAACAATAATTTCTATTGTTGTGTTTGAGCGGCCTTTCGTTTGGTTTTTATGGCTTTGGAATGTATAGAGGTGGCATTGTTTTAGATTTTGTATTTTTACGTATTTAAATTTTTGAGTTTATTCAATTTTGTTAATAGGTAGTTTGTTTATATTTATGTGGAAAAACTACGATATGAATGGTTTGGAACCAAACGCCATACCACGATATGAATGGCCATAATGTTGGCCTATTTTATGTTTTAATTTTGAAGCTTTGCAGTTAGACCAGTAGTCGTACTTACTCCAACTACCCGTAACGGCTGCCATAAATGTTCGTATGGCAACCGGACCGACCGACCGACAGCTTAATCTGGTACTCGGAAGTACGGAAGGCTCTCATTGTCCTAAAAATCCCTACTTCCCTACTTAATATTATAAATGCGAAAGTAACTCTGTCTGTCTGTCTGTCTGCCTGTCTGTCTGTCTGTCTGTCTCGCTTTTACGACTAAACCGCTGAACCGATTTTGATGAAATTTGGTATAGGGGTAGATTAGACCTTGAGAAAGGACATAGGCTATGTTTGGTCGCGATAACTGACATCCACGCGGGCGGAGCCGCGGGCAAAAGCTAGTGATCATATCTAACTCGCTTTTACGACTAAACCGCTGAACCGATTTTGATGAAATTTGGTATAGGGGTAGATTAGACCTTGAGAAAGGACATAGGCTATGTTTGGTCGTGATAACCGACATCCACGCGGGCGGAGCCGCGGGCAAAAGCTAGTGGTCATATATATAAGACTGACTTGGCTTGTGTTGCTTAACCTTACAATGGGATAACCTACTCAGTTTCTAGACCAATTGTCGGACGTTTTTGATCTCAAACAACCGTAACGGCTGCCATAGATGTTCGTATGGCAACCGGGACCGACGACTTAACGTACCCTCCGAGTCACGGAGGGTATCATTGTCCTAATAATGGTCACTCATCCTAAGACCGACTACGCCAGTGTTGCTTAACCTTACAATGAGGTAATCTACTCCGTTTCCATTTAGCCACAAGTCGATTGTTCTTATCTAAATGTTCTTAAGCGTATGGCTAGTATTGAGTGAGGTGACGCAGCATCGATGATGCGGCTATTCGCAATCTGAATAGCTAAGATTCGTTGCATTGGATAAGAAATTATAATATTTCGGTTTAATTATAGTGGAAGAAGAAGAAGTTCAGAAAGAAAGTACAGAGCCGCTAGATAAGGGGCACAAGGTTAATTGACATTATATTTATGACTGTGATACCCCGGACACGTATCTTGGACCTAAAATATGCTCAAAATGTGCCCTATACGCGCAGTAGGTACACATTTCTTAGGTGTCTTTTGAGAATAGCACGGGGTGCTACTGCGGTGGACGAACTCAAATTCACCAAGCATAGATTATTACAAAGCAATCCGCGGGCGCCAGAGCCTCGTTTGTCTTGCGATTTAGGTCCAAGATACGTGTCCGTGTTATAACCATAATAATATAGCAATTGTTATGCTAATTGTCTAGGAGCAGAAACTTAGCTGTTCGTATGGCAACCGGGACCAATTGCTTAACGGGCTCTCCAAGGCACTACCAGACCAATGCAAATACCCATATTCATGCATATAAATACTTGCACTGAACGGGGATGGACTTCGCACATCACAACTGTTGCCGCCATCACAACCACCACGCTACGGAGGCTGTTAATCCCAGTCGCATCCGAAGCTTTCACATTTCACATCGGAGTCTGGTCCGCTTTACCAGTCTAACTGCGGATTTGGCTGGACTTTGGTGGAGAGATACGCCTATATCCCCGAAGGGGTAGGCAGAGGTGCTAGCACCCACATTTCGCCGTTTATGTTTAGGTTCCAATGTAATAGGTGGCGAGCCTATTGCCATTAACCGGGCACTTATAAACCTGCGATAAATACACACATAACTTCGAAAAGCACCGAAAAGTCATTGGCCTTGGTAAAACCTGGGATCGAACCCGAGACCTCATCTCAGCAGTCCATTACCCATACCACTAGGCTACCGCGGTATTTACCAGATAGGCTACTTTTTATCCCGATTCCCATGAATTGCGGGAATTGCATCAAAATCCCACGTGAACGTAGAAGCTAGCAACAAATAAACAAATATATTTTTATATCAACCATTAAAAAAATTGAGTCATAAACGTGGAATGCCGCTGACCATTCTAAAGTTAACGACATTATTCCAAGAACTCCTTATCCAGATTGATCTAATCTTAGGCCCGATTGTCGGCGCGGTGTCAGAATCAGGCAACAAAGAGTACTGTTGTAATGACCACACAGGTTCTTGTTATTTAAACTGTGACGGACAAACGGACAGACAAGCAATACTTATATCATTGTTAGGGTGCTTGTATATATAGAGAAACAGAGTACCGGTTACCTGCACCGATAAGTTTCCGTCGCAAAAACATAACGACAGAAAACGGTTTTCTAGTATAGTTCCAAAGTGATCAGTTGAGGCCGGCAGGCAAGATACCAGCAAAATCAGGGTCGGGGTCACCATATTGCGGGTGTTATTAAAGATACCACAGTTAGTCTATTGATTTATTCACCTCCGCAATACATGACTCCCAAACTGAATTCCGACAAATCCTTCTACGACAAGATTTTACTTCGACAACATGAAACTCCGATACGACTCAATTTCGACATTATATTTGATCGAAACAACTCAATCCCGACACTACTGAACTCTGACAAAGCGTTTCTTCGACATAACTTTAATAAGAAACGACGTGAGTTCGACGACATTCTTCTTAGACAATAATGCTTGTCCGAAATAAGTCAAATTCGACATTTACTTTGAAATATTGTGGCTCGATAATATCTTGAATCGACGTGACATAATAAATCATATAACTACGCCTTTTTCTCCGAAGGATTAAGCAGAGGTGAATTAACACTCACATTTCACCAATCATTGTATTAGGTCCCACGTAATAGGGGTGAGCCTATTGCCGTATTCCGGGCACTATTGTTGACTCGAGCCATGGAACTGAGGCTGAGTCTGTATATAAATCTGTCTGATGTTAAACAGCCCTATCCTTTAGTCGCCTTGTACGACACCGCATGGGAAGAGATGGGGTCGCCCAAATTCTATTCTGCCGGGAACCAAATAACAAAATTAATGATAAATTCATCGTTTACGTTCTAACACCACATAATGTCAAAAAAAATCGCAACGCATTCGCGCTCTTATGTTTAAAAACACAAGGGCGCGAATACTTTGCGATTTTTTGGACAACCGACGAATTGTCATGATGGCAAAACGGATAGGTTTATCCGTACCGGCCTGCCCGTACCGGTAGTTAAACTGTTTCTTTATGTAAGCACCTTAAGTCCTAATCTCAGATTTATCTATGATTTGCAATACTTGTTATCTTATGAATTAAAATACTAATTTGAAATCGATAGGCTTGAGTCATTGTGAATACAGTTTGACAGGCCGACTGGGGAAGTACCGCCGCCATACATGCATACATACATAGATACATATATACAATCACACCTTATCCCCGGTGGGTTGGGCAGAGGTGAATTAATAAATAACCACATTTCACCAATCACTGTATTACGTCCCACGTAAATAGGGGGTGAGCCTTGTTGCCGTATTCCGGGCACTATTGTTGTATCTGAGGCTGAGATACCGCGCGCGGGGATATAACCTCGTGTTGTGTTTCCGGTGGCGTGTAAGGTAACCAGAGCTCATTGGAGAGGTTTTGTGCTGTCAGTGGGAAGACCAAAGGCTTGTTCTGCTTTATCTTCTGTACTAGCAGCACAGAAACTCTCTGTTCTTACAGGGTCGGCAGCACGAGTGTGACTCCCCTGGTGTTGCACACATCCTTAATAATCATTTTCCATTAGGTGGGGCGGTAATCAATTGCCAGCAGATTTTGGAGATCCCCTACAAGAGCTTACACCCGTATTCACAAACAATACTTCGCTATGCGTACCACCAAAACTGTGCAAAGAACGACAAATTCTCAGTGCGTTCGTTTTGGCAAGCCTTTTTATTCATTGATAACACTTAAGTAATACTTCGTTGAGGGAACGCACTGCGTTAGATACTGCTCCGTGATGTTTGTGAATTAATTTTACCAGCCCTATGCGCTCGAGCACACTATGAGACCTCACAGTATCGTTTGTGAATACGGGTGTTAGGCCTTCTCCCAATAAATAATATCAATCAATCCATAGATTAGCCTATTGCAGTCCTCTGCTGGACATAGGCCTCTCCCAATGTGCGTAAGTTTACCCAATCCTCCGCCTTCCACATCCAGTCCGTCCCAGCCACCCTTTTCAGGGTCAGTCGTCAGTCCATCTGGCTAGGGGGCGTTCTAACTTCCGTTACCAACGGTCCCCACTCTGGGACTCGTTTGCTATTTCCTTCGACAGATATGGCCAGTCCACTGCCACTTCAGCTTGCTTATTGTGCGAGCTATGTCGGTAACTTTAATTTCTTTGTCGGATGACCTAGTCGAAGAAATGATAGTGAGTACATAATATATTACACTAGCTGTTGCCCGCGGCTCCGCCCGCGTGAGATTCTGATCCCGTTCATCGCTTATATATAGCCTATTTATGTTAATCCAGGGTATAACCTATATACATACCAAATTTCAACCAAATCGGTCCAGCCGTTTATGCGTGAAAGAGTAACAAACATCCACACATCCATTCTCACAAACTTTCACGTTTATAATATTAGTAGGATTTGCATAGACTTATTTCTATTCTTCAATAGTGTTGCCAGCGTTCTCTAGGGAATGACATCCGCCTACCATTTTAATAGTAGAAAAAAAATAGTATTTTTCGATCAAATAGTTTCTATAGCAAATTATAGTATTTAACTAAACAATGAATATAATAAAAAATACCGCTGTGCAAACACTGTGGGTGTTGTAGGGTAGACAGAACAGTTAGCGTCCGTTTCAAATTATTTATTTTTGTGACATACACATACATACATTCACGCTTGTAAATACCTGAAGTGGTAGGCAGAGGTGAATTAACACCCACATGTCGTCAAATATGAGGTTCAACATAATAGGGGGTGAGCATACTGCCGTTAAAGCAGTTTATCATGGGCTGTATGTTTACTGTCGGATGGAGAACAGCCTTATCCCTTAGTCACCTTCTACGACACCCACAGGAAGAGATGGGGTGGCCCTATTCTATTCCACCAGGATTAGAAAGAAAGAAAGAAAGAAAAAAGTTTTATTTGAGTTATCTGCACAATGTGAAACAATACAGCAATACAATAATATTAGTTACTATTAATACAGCAACATTCCATCATCGCGCAGATCCAAATAGGGCGCAATAGAATATCATTAGTATACGCAGCGCTGGTTTTCAGATGGAGCCGCTAGTTAGCACTGTCGCCCCGCTAGCACATGATCATCACTACGAGTCACAGTCACAGATCACAGATGCTCGCTCACTGCAGTGATCCATAGAGTACTGTTTTCCTGCATTTTGATTTCCGAATATTTTTGAAAAGAAACAATTAATACGCATCAGTAGCGAGTGTGACTCCTGTAGGTAGGTACATGGGGTATCGTGTTCGATTCAAATGTCGGAAGAAAATATTATTGAAGTACCGTCTGACCCCCAAATCCAAGAGAAAAACTTACACCACAGATCATTTATTATTCAGTAGGTGTGCGGGCTAATATTCAACATAACCACCGCCACCGTGGGCAGATTTCTACACGAAAAAAAGGTTAGTTCTTAGTGGAGCGTCCAAATAATCACATTATACAATACAATACAATATTCTTAATTGTACACCATATGAAAATACAAAAGAAAAACAACAATGATACATTAGTGGCAGTACAAACGGCGGTCTTATCGCTAAGCGCGATTTCTTCCAGACAACCTCAATGGAAAAGTGCGCAATGGATTGGTGTATGGGCAGTTAACGGGGTACAAAAGATTCAATTGTAGTGAAATATAAATACACACTTAAATAAAAATAAAATCATTCCTTTCATTTCATTTAAAAATAATACATACATACATACATACATACATACATACAGTCACGCCTCTTTCCCAGTGGGGTAGGCAGAGACCACAGTTTTCCACTTGCTACGATCCTGGCATACATCTTTCGCTTCTTCTACTTTCATAATTGTTTTCATACATGCTCGCCGGTTTCGGGTACTCTTGACATGTCCTTTCTTTAATATATCTTCGATCTCTCTGACACACGTAAAAATAATGAGATAATAATCTAGTAAAAACAAGACTTTTGCATAATCAAGCATGAAATAGTGCGCTCTGTGCGGTATGAAAGGAACTTCATCCCTCGCACACTCAAGCTGTGGAATGAACTCCCCGCGATTGTTTTCCCAAGCGACTACAATATGGGGTTCTTCAAGAAAGGCATTAGAAGGTTTCTTCAGGGTCGGCAGCGCGAGTGTGACGCCCCTGGTGTTGCATACGTCCATAGGCCACGGTAACCACTTTCCATCAGGTGGGCCGTATTCTTGTCTGCCACCTAAGGAGCATAAAAAAAAGTAGAAATAAAAATATTTTTGTTCCGCGGACGTCAACTATACAATCCACCTTGAACCACAATTTTTTGCCACCAATACAAGTGATTCATTCTTACTCATAACTCTTATTAGAGACACTAATATTAGCTCCAAGCAATAATTTCTTATGCTAATATTAGCAAATTATTTCGTACTATTAAGATTTCAATCTAATATGATCTTAAGTTGTGTGGGAATGATAAAATAAACATACTATAAAGCTGAAGAATTCGTTTGCTTGTTTGTTTATGGCTTCACCTCGCCTGATGATAAGCTAAATATTCTACAACATTCTGCTCAACGCTATCTATACTATACCTAACTAGCTTGTGTTATGGAATCTTCATCAGCCGCACCAGTAAGACCTGGAATTCCTTACCAGCTCACGTGTTTCCCTCTTCCTACAGTCCCGGATCCTTTAAGAAGGGCGTGAAAAAGCATCTGATGAGGCCAGATGACAGATGAAGTCAGGGCAAGTCGACTAGTGACAGAATATACGGTTTAATCAATGAAATGTTTGGTATTTCCTTTGGCTGGAATTCTCAAGTCGTTTCTTTGATCACACGACCTTGAGTACGAGCTTCCTAATTGCCGTAAGACCGGAAAATAATCTGATATTTATACATAACTAGCTCATACCCGCGGCTCCATCTATTTTTGAACCACTTAGGTGGCAGAAAAGCACACGGCCTACCTGTGTAAAGTGGTTACCGTGGCCTATGGACGAGTGCAACACCAGGGCCGGCAGTCTGTACTGTATATAGCGACCGAATTCGGTTGTTAACTAGATAGTGATCGAAATTCCCAAGTCTCTATCAAAAGTTAACGTTTTTTCGGTATTAGTAACGAATATCGTCGCAAACTGTACCGAATTTTCGGTACCACCCCTCAAAAAATTATGCTCGGTATGTCCAGACTTGGGTCCGACGCAAACATACCGATAGCCATCGCTATCTTTGCTTGCGATTTCGTAAGCAAAGACTGCCGGCCCAGGGGAGTTATACTCGTTCTACCGACCCTGTAAGAACAGAGAGATTCTGTGCCGTCAGCGAAGAACACAAGCAGGACAAGCCTTTGGTCTTCCCACTGACAGCACAAAACCTCTCCAGTCAGCTCTGGCTACCCTACTCACCGCTGTGAACACAACACGAGGTTATTATAACCGCGGTATTCTGTAGGTAGGTACTTCGTCAGTCGAACTGCTTGATTGGGACGGGAATACCGTCGTGTACCTTAATCTTATCTGACTTTAGTGTCTGTCTACATATTGGAGTTAGGTATGTTCATGAGAAACCGAAGTCAATTGTTTCTCAAAGCAAGCGCAACATGTGGGTTTGAATCTCGAGACCCCACTAAAATAAAATTTGAGATGTGCAGAACTAGCTTTTACCAAAAAAACTGCTTCATAATGACCATTAAGATTTACAATCACATTCGTAAGGTAATCAGGGAACTGCCCAGGACTCAATTTAGGTCAAAACTAAAGCAATGGCTAATAATTTAATGGCTTTATGATCTGCAAGATTTTTTTGAATGGAAATGACTAAATATAATATAAATATTTATTATTCTTGAAATTCCCAACTTAATTTGTATTGACATCTTAATTTAGTGATTGCATTGTAATTTAGTGACATCGAACATGTAAAAATTCGACACTATCTACACTGAAATAGGTAACATCTTATCTTCACCGTGTCTCTTACGAATAAATTTTCATTTCATTTCATTTCATCAGCTGTATTTAAGGTGAATTATCCACTTCTCCAACTAAATGGCATGCCCCCATTGAGCTTTAATAAGTTAATTTTGGTGGGATTCAAACTTGGTGCGTAAAAGTGAGAGTCCCATTAAAACAACCTGTAAAAATAGTCACGTCTACTCAAGTTGTACAAAAACAACGACTACCGAGAATTAAAAAAAAAGTAATATAAAAAAATATGAACTCAGCTAATGTAGTCACCATTAGTGGCGCAAGATTAATATCTTTTACAAAGTGAAGGCAATTTATTTATATTATTAAGTTATTTGTATGGGTTTTAGTAGTTAACCTGGCTAGGAGGGGGGCCCCTAGCCAGGTGGACTGACGACCTGAGAAAGGTGGGTGGGACGGACTGGATGCGGAAGGCGGAGGATCGTCAAACGATGTCCTGCAGTGGACTGCAATAGGCTAATTGATTGATTGATAGTACCTAGTTAACATAGGTAGGTAGGTAGATAAATAACTTGACAGACTCTGTGATGTAGTGGGAGTGAACGCAGCCGCTACGCAGGAGACGCGGGTTCGATCCCCGCTCAGTGGAAATATTTGTATGTATGAATATGGGTATTTTGCAATGGTCTGGTCGTGCCTCGGAGAGCAGGTCCCGGTTGTCGTACGAACATCTTTGGCTGTCATTAGGTAGTTGGAGTCCTAAAAAGTCCAATAACTGTAGTAACTACGATACTTTGATAACGCCAACGGGTTATGGAGGTCAGATGGCAGTCGCTTCACGAAAAATGTCGAAGTTCAACCACATGCTGAATCTGTGAAATAAACTCCTGCCATGGTTTTTCCAAGCGACTACAATATGGGGTTCTTCAAGAAGGGCATTAGACGGTTCCTTCAGGGTCGGCAGCGCGAGTGTGACGCCCTTGGTGTTGCACACGTCCATAGGCCACGGTAACCACTTTCCATCAGCTAGGCCGTGTGCTTATCTGCCACCTAAGTGATATAAAAAAGTAAGCCTCAAATTAGTGGGGCTCCATACACCCAAGTTTTTTTTTTATATAGGACACGTCAATTTGACTTCGCCTCTCCTGTTGGTAAGCTGAAGGCAAAGTCTCTGAAAAGAGCGTCACCATTACAGACACGTACCATGTTACAATGGTGGCACTCAGCTTGACGGCCTCATCAGATGCTTTTTCACGCCCCGCTTAAAGGACCCGGGACTGTAGGAGGAGGGAAACACGTGAACTGGTAAGGAATTCCAAGACTTAATGGTGCGGCAGAAGAAGGTGTCGCCGAACCGCTTGGTTTTTAATATCATATTGAATAGATGGTTCCCGGTGAAGTAGAATAGGACCACCCATCTCTTCCTGTGGGTGTCGCAGAAGGCGACTAAGGGATAGGGCTGTTCTCCATCCAACAGTAAATATACAGCCCATGTATGAGTGCCCGCTTGAGGGTAATAGGCTCGCCCCCTATTACGTGGGTCCGAAAATCGTTGGCGAAATGTGAGTGATAAATGTGATAGTACACCTCTGCCCACCCCTTCTGTGATTTATAGGCATGAGTATTATAATATATGATTATAAGGAGCTTGCTTTATTATAAGGAGTTTAGGTAACTTAGGGCTAAAACTAAAGTAGATGGCAGTAGGAGAGACAGCCTCCGTGGCGTAGCGGTAGTGAACGCGGCCGCTACGCAGGAGGCGCGGGTTCGATCCCCGCTCAGTGCAAATATTTGTGTTCATGAAATATGGGTATTTGCATTGGTCTGGTCGTGCCTCGGAGAGCACGTTAAGCCGTCGGTCCCGGTTGCCATAAGAACATCTATGGCAGTCGTTATGGGTAGTTGGAGCCCTAAAAAATCCAAAAACAACGATCTATAGCTGCAAAACTTCGATGTCGCCTAATGTTATCATTGGGCGGTGGAGGTCAGATGGCAATCGCTTCACGAAAAAATATCGAGGTCTAGCCAAATCTGTAGTTAAGACTGGTAAAGAGGATCCCAGGCTCCAGCTTTTCAGCTCGGAGTCTGGGGTCCAGACTCCGAGCTGAAAAGCTTCGGATGCGACTGGGAATTAACGCTAGGATGAGAGAGTATTATGTATATATGAATTGATATAAATAGGTTAGCTGACAGGAATCGTATGATACAAACACCTTGCCACTGCTATTTACCAATATTTATTACCCCTGTCAAACATAAATCACACACGACTAAACAGGCGACATACCATAAAATAAATATTTAGCATACTTAGGCAATCTTTTTTTTTACCACTGGCAACATAGGTTTTTTAAAGTTAAGTAAGATATAGTTGTTGAGTGGAGACAGGGGGCATACATTATGCTAATGTCTAAAATATTTCACTCTAATAGATCCCTGGGACGATTAAGCCGTGCCAACTGGTTTGGGTGTGTTTCCAATGTTGGACGATACGATATTTTCTAGGAGAGTCTAACGTAGTCTTAATTTATTTGTTCTAACTCAGTGTCGTGACTGATAAATCTTACAATTTATTACAGATTAATTTTACAATTAGATATACATGAAGTAGTTAGTTTTTAATTTATTTTTAACTAACTCAATCGCATGGCAGTAAGTTCATTGATGGACATAGGCCTCTCCCAATGCGTGCCATTTCTGACGATCCTCCGCCTTCCGCATCCAGTCTGTCCCAGCAACCTTTTTCAGGTCGTCAGTCCATCTGGATAAGGGATGTCCTACATTTAATTTACCTTCTCGCGGTCTCCACTGCTCCTACGGCCATCAGTCCTTCGACAGATGTGGCCAGTCCACTGCCGATCAGTAACTTTAGTTCTTTGTCGGATGAACTCGTTGCGAATTCCATCCTTCAAAGAAACTCCAAGCATAGCTCGCTCCAGAACCCGCTGCGTGACTTTCAGGTCATGGACTAACCTCACTATCAATATTTAAGACGTGCAGCATACCGAAAAGACTCATAAGTCTTTTCTTCATTAGGACGCTTACACTTCACGTATTCTATACGAGAACCAATGACAATAGACTAACTTTTAATCTCTCGCGTTTACCACTGAGCCAGTCAGCCTGTGACCACGGCCGGTGTAACCTGGTCGAACCGCAGGCAAATCAAAGGTATACATGTACCTATACCATGATCGCGTTAATTCCCGTTACCATTATCGTATAATGACAATGGAGCCGCGCTCCTTACTCGCTAACCCATGTAATATTTTCCGCTGTCACCACACACTGATGGCATTATTTAGGCACGTCACATAGCCAGACTATATTGCCGCGTTTTGTCTACCTGTCGATGTGGATACCGATAATTATGCTTTTTAGTTTCTAGCAACACTGTTAAGTAGGCGGAATGATGTGGTACTTTAGAGTTGAAAAAAAAACTGTCAAGTCTTGAGAGTTCTTTTTTTGAATTTGAATTTGAAAAATGAATATGGAATTACGTTATTTAAGTCCTCGTTAAGTTAGTTGATTTGCGCTGTAGGAGATTTACACTTAAATAATTACACCGTTTAATTACTCTTCTTGGCTAGCTGCATCTATATAATTAAAGAGTGGTCTTGTCTGTACATTGGAGAACACGATTATACATATACATTGATACTTTCTGAATTTCACGCGAATGTCACTCATTGAAATAAAACTACTTTTTAACAGATTCTTTTTTTTATATAGGACACGTCAATTTGACTTCGCCTCGCCTGATGGTAAGCTGAAGGCAAAGTCTCAGAAAAGAGGGTCACTATTATAGACACGTACCATTATACAATGGTGGCACTTAGCAAATCGTCTGTCGAAGTAGTGAAGTATTCGAAGATGTGTGTTGTCTAATAATAGTCTGTCGAAGCAATGACTTGTCGATCTATGTGTTTTTGAAGTTCGCTACATGTCGAAGTTTTGTACTGTCTAAATTCAGTCCGTAATTCAGCTTGATGGCCTCATCAGATACTTTTTCACGCCCCGCTTATAGGACCCGGGACTGTAGGATGAGGGAAACACGTGGACTTCTATCGCGATATCAGGACGACGTCGCGACGAATAACGCGGTAATAAATAATAATGTTGTGGAACTCAGTTTGACAGTCTCATCAGATGATTTTTCAAGTCCGGAGCTGGTAAGTAATTACTCAGGTCTTTATGGTACCCGTACGGCAAAGGAAAGAGTTTCCGCCGCTTGGTTCTCGAGAGAATATTCTACACCATATGCGGGTGACATCTAAGTCCTGCACGTGTTGTCCTATAGAGGAAAAGAGAAGGTTGAACTGATTGGAAGCTCATCAGAACATTCACCATGATAGAGACGGTAAAATACTGCCATGGATGCAATATCTCTACGCATCTGTAAGGCTGGAGGGTGTTGGTGACCTCAGGATTCCCAATAATGCGGACCGCACGTCGCTGCAACCTGTCGAGACCATCTAGTAAGTACTTTACGGACTTTTGAATTCATTTGATTTTTTTTTATTTGATTTGATGATTTGATTTGATAGCTGCCGTTGACTGGGCAATACTCGTAGACACGTATGAGAAGCACTATAAAATACCGGAGGATATCTGTGCCTCATCATCCAGACCCGACATATTCCTTTTTTCACGATCGCATAGGCGTGCAGTGCTTGTAGAACTCACAGTACCGTGGGAAACTAATATACCTAAAGACCACGCTATAAAGACAAACAAATACTTTGACTTGACTAACGAGTTAACCAAAAACGGCTACGTGGTTAAACTCTACGCCGTAGAAGTAGAAGCAAGGGGAATTTCAGCTAAATCCCTGTACAACTTACTTAAAGACCTCGGATTGCCAAGAGCTTCAGTAAGCTCTCTACTAAATTGAATATCAAAAGCGGCATTGATAGGATCTTACCAAATTTGGATAGGTAGGGGGGGGAACACTACTGACGGTGGAGGTGAGCGCTGATGCATCACGCGGTGGCCACCCTAAACCTACATCTGGGTCGCAAGTCCCAGTCGCCGTCACGGTGTTCCTCTCTGTATCACGCTATGGACCCGGCGACCGCACGGTGAATCCATGGAGTGCTGAGAATCGGATCTCCCCAAGATATATGTCCGGAGGTATAATCCACTAAACCCTTACCAAAACTAAACACAGTTATCGCAAATCAATTGTACAAAATATACCGTAGAAATAGGTATATCCCTGACGTGTCTACTAGTTTCAGAGGTGTCAGTTAAAAAACGTACAAACAGACAACTCGCAATATTACACCACGCCCGCTTCCGATGGACGGCGCTAGTGCTTTTGTAGACTTATTTATTTATAGAGGTGACTTATTTAATTTATTAAATCTACTTAATAAAAATTGATGTTGCTCGATCGAGTCGGCATTTTTTTTCACGTGTTCCCATGGGTCACGGGGAAAAGGACAAAATTCCCCCGTAAGGGAAAGATCGCGGGTCCGAGTCCCGCTTGAAGTCGATTCTTTTTCCTTTCTAAATCGATTTGAAAAGTTAGCATAATAAATGCTTCAAAATTTCAGACAAAATTCCACTACACAATTAAAAAAAATATCGGCCTGACTGATATATAGCTGTATCGTTTGTCACAACATTTAACAAACTGGCTGGCTAATGTTTAGGCCATTCGTACGACGGGGTAACAACCAGAAATAAGACAGAAAGTTAGTGACAGGTTTATTGAGAAAAGCAGCGCAATCCGACTTGGATAGGTTAGGTTAGAAGGCTAAAGCAAAAGCTTTGCTCCCGCTGAAGCCTTGGTGGTATTTTTTTATTACCATGCAGAAACAATTCATTTGTCTAGGTGTTTCATTCAATGGCTAGGCTAGTAATTAAACGTCATTGATCCAAGTCATTTGCCCATTTAGGCCCCGTTTAGATAACAGCCTAGGCCTAGGCTATTTAGGGTTGATTGATGGCCTTGGTGGAACTTGTTGTTACACATATTGATAACACACTAGTTTGTACTTTTCCACGATATTTATTATTGACCTAATAGGTTTCGCCTTACGGCATTCTCAAAGGTTTACATTAACGGTTATGAACATTTCAATCATTGTTAAATACAAGTCTTACATAGCCTAGGCAGTTAATTGAATGGCTGATTAAATTTGTTGGCTACGACATAATGGAGCCAAAATCAAAATAAACAAACATTTCTATAGCCATAAATTGATTTTAACTAATGTCAATGGACGTGGTCAGGGCTTTAAACTGTGTGGTGAGACGGCGGGGCATTTGAGTCTGTGGTCTAACATGTTAGCTATAGTCACTAGTCAGGCCACAAATAATGTAGCCTATTATTGTGACTTTATCTATGATACGTTATTGTTTAAGAGTTATTTAGTTTAATATAATTTTGGTAAGTATCATATTTCATCGTGTATGTTAATAGATAATAAGTTTTAAATACCTAACGTCATTTTCTTATAATGTTGATTACTCCACCCACTCAATTTTATGATATTTCCCGATTCAAATCTGTATGAAAAGTTAGCATCCTATTTTATACTCTAATCTTCTAATATTATAAAGAGGAACGATTTGTTTTTTTGTATGTAACGAATATTCAATAACTACTGAACCGATTTCAAAAATTGTTACGCCTTTAGAGAACTGCAATCAGGTACCTAATACTATCCTACTAATCCTACTAATATTATAAATGTGAAAATTTGTGAGAATGGATGTGTGGATGTTTGTTACTCTTTCACGCATAAACGGCTGGACCGATTTGGTTGAAATTTGGTATGTATATAGGTTATACCCTGGTTTAACATATAGGCTATATATCAGCGATGAACGGGATCAGAATTCCACGCGGGCGGAGCCGCGGGCAACAGCTAGTAGGTTATATTATCATCACGCTACTATGAGCGATGAGCCGCAAGTTAAATATACAGCCCATGACAAAGCACCCGCTTGACGGCAATAGACTCACCCCTTATTACGTTGGGCTTAATACACCTCTGCCTACCCTTCGAGAATTTAAAGGCGTGAATATACGTATATATGTAAAATTATACCCACCCTTTAATATATTTACTATGCCTTCTCTATCCATTTTGAACTCTACAATCAATCGCTGATGCCTCGAAATGGCTGCATCCGGTGGCGAGACAAGATGGCCGGCGTACACTTCCGGTCTACGTCAAACTTTGCCGTTTGATGTGAAATCGGGTTTGCGTTAACCTGCTATCGATCTTGAGTGAATATTGAATAAATATACTTTCAGTTATAGCGGCTGAAAGATATTCCCAGCAGAGTAGAATTTGGGCCACCCCATCTCTTACCATGCGGTGTTGTACAAGGCGACTAAGGGATAGGACTGTTTAACATCAGACAGATATTATACAGCCCACACTCAGCCTCAGATACATGGCTCGAGTCGACAAATAGTGCCCGGAATATGGCAATACGCTCACCCTACTATTACGTGGGACCTAATACAATGATTGGTGAAATGTGGGTGTTAATTCATCTCAGCCTTACCCTCCGGGGATAAAGGTGTGATTATATGTATGTATTTATGTCGAATCGACGACATATCGTTTGCCCAGTGTGTAGCCACTCCGATAGCTTTCTCAGAGACACTCATGAGTTCTTCCGGTAATTGGGATAAATCAACCCTTGAATTTTTTTAAATTCAGGGGTCCATTTAGCCCCCGTACCCACCAGTCAGGTCTGTAGCTTCGTGTTGGGGTATAACACGAGAGTTGTGTGACAAGTTTTCAGCTTGGCTCAAACATGTACTCAAAAATCGTCAGCAGGCGGGTCATAGTCTGCGGCGTAGCTCCGCATTCACACCGTGGGTCCACCTCGTCTGAAAAACCCCACCTAATCCGGTTTTAGTTACTTCGACCTGCATACGAAGTCTATTTAAGGACTTTCAGGTGGCCAGGCAAAGTCCATTAATTTGAATAAAAATCTAACTTATTCAACGTTTCCATAAATATAAAATAGTATCAAAGTTATGAATTTTTATACAAAGTTTTCGTCCATTAAAATGTCACAAGTCTCGTTAGTTCGATTCTGAAAATAATAAATAACTTTTTCTGAACGAAGCTAATACAAAATAAGTGTATTTTAATTTAGAACGTCAGAAAAAAAGGTTAAATCTTGTATAATATAGAAAACTAGGCTATGCCCGCGGCTCCACCCGTGTGGAGGTCGGTTATCGCGACTTTTGATCATATCTCATACTGATTGCGATCAAACTTACCTACGAAGTCTGACCAAGATTTTTCTAACAAAAAAAATACATAAATATTCACTATGAAGTTTTTTCCATCGCTCAATGCATCAGTCCATTAAATTAGCCTATTGCAGTCCACTGCTTGACATAGGCCTTGCATAGGCCTCTCCCAATGTACATCATATTATCACAATTTAATTATAATAATTTTAAATGCACAGTAACTGTAAGTGTATTTTAAATTATAAA
Source organism: Eilema depressum (assembly GCA_914767945.1). Classification (NCBI taxonomy): domain Eukaryota; kingdom Metazoa; phylum Arthropoda; class Insecta; order Lepidoptera; family Erebidae; genus Eilema; species Eilema depressum. Next base: position 8,221,191 of record OU612040.1, read on the forward strand.
TTTAAAAATATAAAAATACTAGCTGACCCGGTGAACTTCGTACCACCATATTTTCCGCCCGCGTAGTATTCTGATCCCAATTTATCAGTGTTTCTCTACAATATTATGCATGTATTATACATATAAACCTTCCTCTTGAATCAGTCTATCTATTAAGGAAACCGCTTCAAAATCCGTTGCGTAGTTTTGAAGATTTAAGCATACATAGGGACGGACAGACAGCGACAGCGACTTTGTTTTATAATATGTAGTGATAGTGAAGTGATAGTGATGATTTCCCCACCGGCTCACATTTTATTATTATTATTATGAGGCTCTACACGTTATCGTCACAACGTTAGTTCCGCTTAAATGACGAAGTCATTATTTCTTAAGTGTTTCTTTAAAACTAAAAAGATACGTTAGGTACGTCCACTTTTCTATGATTCGTCTTTCAAACCCACCATCAGATAAAGCCAGATCAATGAACGCAAAAACAATGGCATAATACATTAAAGAACCATCACTAATTATAACACTTAAAGCAATAAAAACGATTCATTATTATTACGAATCATTAAACTCGTTCTGAATAAACTCTCCAATCATTATCGCACAAAACGTTTGAATTTAGAACCGGTGTACATTATATCGAGAACAAAGAGTAAGGTACGGACTGACAACCGTCTCTAAAACTGAAGGTATGTACAGTCGATGACATAACTTGATTAACATTAATATATTTATAAACTTCTTTGGCTCATCATAAAGTCTATTCTACACTTAGAGTATACATTATTATTATATAGAGCGCGCGTATCACTCAGGTCAGGTCTTTGGCGCCGAGCGTATACTATAAGTATCTACACATTCCTTTAAGGGGTGCGCGATAAAGCAGGCGGTCAAACTGAAGGTCACCGTAATAACATTGTTGGTGTTCGTAATGGTGACTCTCTTTCCTGAGATTGTGCTTTCAACTTACTATCAGGCGAGGTGAAGGCATGAGTGTAAAAGTACCCCATTTTTAAACTAGAATAAAATTGTCTAAGTCGTTTTACGAACCCCAGAGGACAAACTTAATATATTTCGTGTTTATTTTAATTGATTTAACAGCTATGGTGATCAATAAATTGGAATTTGTTAAGTTACTTTTGTCGTTGACTGTACAAAAGGTTAACAGCTAAGGAAATTACGTCATCCACACCTTGTTTTGTTAGCTCTGTGTGGATGGGTATATATGAGAGTGAGTCAGATTTATTGGCTGTCTTTGTTAGGAAACAATATTATTTCAGAATGAAAATGACTATTATGTGGTTAAGACCGGATTTCCCTTATCATAGGTACCTACTACCTACTAGTAATAATTTCGGCTGCGGTGCGAGGAAAATCTCTTCGTCTTATTGGGCCACCTTACACCCCGAGATGAATGTGCGGTTTTAGACGGTTCGTGTCCAACATAACCACCCACATTGGCTGGCAGGGGAGGGTGGGTTTTAAAAAAGGTAGGTGCTTGTAATAATAAAATGTATTTCCGCAGATACGGATCTCAAAACGGATTTTTTATATCAAGATCTGTGAATACGAATATACACTATAAGAATATACCTTTGATGAACGGCTGTAGAACAGACGTGGCATGGATGAGGCGCCAATAATACCTTCTTCTGCCTAGCGTTAATTCCCAGCGGCATTCGAAGCTTTCACCTCGTAGTCTGGGGTCCGCTTTACCAGTCTTAACTGCGGATTTGGCTGGACCTCGATATTTTCCGTGAAGCGACTGCTATCTGACCTCCACAACCCAATGGTGACATCAGGCGATATCGAAGCATTGCAGTTAGACCGTTGTTGTTGGACTTTTTAGGGCTTTAACTACCCGTAACGACTGCCAATAATACTTTATAATATACCTTACACCTTTTCTGTATTATTCACGCTTTAAGCTCTTGATATTAAATGAATTTGTCAAAATTCGCAACAAGTGTACAAAAACTTCAACTTTATAATTGTTTCTTGAAATAACGAGTCAAAGATTTATAGATACAACACTCATTTATCTAAATCTAAAACACTAAAATATTCAAGTACTTAGATTTTGAATTAAATTCAAATAATAATTGAGTATTTTCGTCATTCTTCAACAAATAATTTTATTATCTTTTTAAGAGCACTTTAAATAACTACATTTTTGCTTTAAAATCTTTGCACTACAAACACTCCAGTTAAATTTTCTTGAGAGCTTTTTAAAAAGGTTTGCACCTTAAAGACTATTAGATAAATCACTTCAGTCTATTAAGGTATGTATTTTTTTAAATAATCTAAGCTCACCTTATATACTTTTAATTTGTCTTTTCTTTTATTTTCATCGAAGGGTTGAACCTATGAACTTGGAGATGCTTACCCACAAATATCTTTAGAACCCCAGCCAACCGTACATGCGAGCCAATGCTAAGTGTTTCATATAGGCGAGGCTTTCATTTCGGAGGGTTGGGTCCGCTTTTTCTTTTCTTCTTTTTGTTATGGCTTTTATCGGGGTAACTGCCGTCTGACACCGTAATCCAATATGTCAAGTAACGTAATAATGTACTAGCTTGCAGGTGAATTTGACTTGACTTCAAAGATTTTGGTTGGGTTCTACAGAACATACTGACTTCAAAAAAAGCTTTAAAAAGTTAAATAATAAATATAATTTAGAAAACCAAATTCGTCAGCGTCAGTCAGGAAAATAAACTAACTGTCTCCATTCCACATACACCATCCACGAGGTGTAACCGATCAAAACACGCAATCAGTCCTCTCATTCAACCGCATAATGCCGTCCATCTTTTAACACTTCTTCGCTTTTGTATAACACCGTCCTTTGTACGTACCTATTACGGCTTTATATGGGCCATTCATTATGAGATTTTATTTCCGTTCAAAATTTTATTCACTTTTTAATTTCGTTGATCTTATTTTTTATGAATTTAAGATGAAATTATGAATGTTATTTTATATTGGATTAAATTTTTAATTAATAATAAATATGTATTATTAGGAGTGTTTAATTATAAATAAAAGAGATAGTGTTATTAACTTTCTCAGTTGCTGTAAATAGGCGTGTTAATAGACGTGGAAATGATATTAAGTAGTAATGGGTAAGAGTTAATTTAATACTATTCTTGTCAGCTTTCCTTTTGTAAATTATTTGTTAACGACAATTTTAATGATATCATTCAAGTTTAAGTAAGAAGGAAATATTTTTCTCCACGTTATTAATCTAATAAATGTTTGATAGAATAATAAATAACACATATTCTACAACATTCTACACAACGCTATCTAGACAGTAGACCCATGGTAAGCATAGCTTTTCTAGCTTGTGTTAAGGAATCGAGAATGCGGATGAACATAGGTAGATATTTTTTTTTGTTTCCCTCTTCCTACAGTCGGTCCTTTAAGCGGGGTGTGAAAAAGCAACTGATGAGGCCGTCGAGCTGAGTGCCACCATTGTAATGATGACCTTCTTTTCCGAGACATTGCCTTCAGATTACCATCATGACGTAAAGCCAAATTGACATGACATGACATGTCATATATATTTAAAAAAAAAAACGATATTTTGACACTTTTACTAGCGCCATGTTCATATCGGTATAAAAAAAACAGTGTAAAAAAAGAAAAGAGAAAAAAAAAAAGAAAAATCTCTGACTCTACATAGATATTTATTTATTTATTAGCAGGTTAAACATAATATAAATATTATGATACTTTCTGAAGTTTACAAAAATATCACTTATTTAATCTATTAAAAAGTTAACCATTTACTTCCTTGCCGAGGGTTGAAATGAAACAGAGATTGCAGTGACCAACCTATCCTGTAGAATTTGTCCTGGCCGTAGTTGTAGTAGTGGTTGTAGAAGTAGATGAAGAACTAGAAGACGAAGTAGAAGTCGTAGAAGAACATAGAGATCCTTTGGTAGTCGAGCATATTCCATTATTGCAGTAGGGAAAGATTCCACCACAAGTCGTGACTGTACCCTTGTTCATAGGATAACAACGGCGAACTGTCCTGCATCCTGTACATCTGAAGCCACCTTGAGTAGAGTAGTTACAGGATACCACACTGCGTTTCGCTCGTGAGTGACCTTCAGGCTGTTCAGTAGATCTTGGAGGTAATTCAAATCCAGCGGCAATGAAATGAGGCCGTAAAGCGTCCAAGTCATGTTGAGGAGGTTTAAACGGGAAATTATCAAATGTTCCAGGTTTTGATGATGTGGTATTTGATGACGATTCATTTCTTGGAGGTCTGGGGTCTTGGGGTCTTGAGGAACCTTGTGCCATAATGGTTAATGGCACCAGGATAGTCAACAAGAAAGCAGTAATCGTAGCGGTAGCGACCATCTTGATTTAGTTCCTTGTGTGCTCCAACTGAAGTAGATGGTTGAACTGATCTGATTCTGAAGTTATATACGGTTGATATACAATAATTATGCTAATAATCTTTTACCTGTTAATTATGGTTGCAAAACACAAAATAATTGAATAGGTTACGTTAGGATATTCATGCATTCGTTGTATTGTGTATACTGAAAGAGAAATACCCACTTTTGTGATTATATATCACCTCAATACACGAATAACACATAACTATCACATGTCGATCACGTTTATTTACTGAAATTGTGTGTCACGATTTCGCTTATTGTGTTGAATAACAGACATAGAGATTCTAGTAGGAATCAAAGCTATTTTCATGTCTTTCAGAAATACCAGTGGCTATAGAATTGGCCAGTTTGATTGTTTATAGGAATACAAAGTTCTTTCATTGTTGGGTTTCGGTTCACGTGTAGTCGAACGTCAGCAGCTGACGATACTTCATACTTTACTTTTGTTTAAGTTATCTATCTTAATATAAATATCATTATTCTGTAGGTGTGTTTGTCACGTTACTCCTCCAAAACGGCTGAATCGATTTGGATGAAATTTTGTGTGTATTCTGCCATGGATTACTGGATGGTTTGAAAATGCAATTGGATTCGGTGGTTGGCGGTCCTGTGTAACTTGCTAGTACTATTTTAAGAATTTTAATTGCATTCTAAACGGGACATTTAAAAAATCTCTGTTTGTTTGCGATGGACATAAAACCAACCCAACAGAGTACCAGATTACTTACAATTTTTTTTAATTAGTCAGATCTTAGTCAGATTTAAAATCTGCCGTTAAGTATTTTAATCGCAATCTGTTAACTAGAACCAAAGGCCACGGTAACCTCTTACCATCAGGAGGGTCGTGTGCTTGTCTGCGACTTAAGTAGTATAAAAAAAACACAACCAAAAATGCTAAAACCGACATCCACTCCAGTGAAGCCAGTCACTATTATGGTGAAATGTGGGTGTTAATTCACCTCTGCCTAACCATCTGGAGATAAAGGCGTGATTGTATATATGTAACTAGAACACAACCAAGCACTGTTATAACCGACATCCACTCGACAGAACCACATTTACCAGCTTGCTATGTGCTGCTGGCATATTGTGATACAATGTCCAACATTAGTACATGTGCCAACGTAACATCGCTTTGCAATATGCTAATCATAGTTTTTCTGCAAAACCATGTAATAATTTTACCTGTAACTATGTATGTTAATAAATGAATTTTGAATTTGAATTTGAATTTGAATTTGCTATAAATCGTTCCATGAACAGCCCGCCTTATAAAATATTTCGCCCTGCCCTGACCCCGCATTCACACGACCCGCGCAATCAATCCGAGAGTATTGTATCAGATAATGGCCGCAATAGCGTTATATTAATTCTATATGAGTATTTATTTCTATACCGATGTGAAGGAACAATATATCACTGGATCGACGCGTGTCTTACTGTCGAAGAAAGTGTTATGTAAAAGATTAAAAGGTAAGTATTGTTCGGGAGATATATCTTAGACCTAAATCATTTATCATCATCTTTGTGGAGAAGCTTTTGCTAAGTTAGTCTTTAGTATTTTTTTCTTTTTGTTAATTTTGACGTTTTGTAAGTGCCATTTATATTCGTAACTGGTTATGAAAGCAAGAAAAAAATTCCACGTTCGTAGCTGGTTATCACAATGACAGTTACGAAAATTGACAAAGCCAATGGTCTGTACAGACTAAGTGAATTTTGACTTTGACTTTGACGCATTGCATCCGTGGCCAAGATAACCTCGGAGCTCAGGGTCTGCCTTCCGACTCTTCCTTTTTCACTTTGCACGATCTTGGGCGTCTATGGTAGTGAGAGCAGTGGACCTAAAATGTGCTCAATACGCGCATTACACGTTTCTTGTGTCTTTTGAGGATAGCACGTGGTGCTACTGCGGTGGACGAGCTCAAATTCACCAAGCATGGATTATTACAAAACATTCAGCGCGCGCCAGGGGCCTTAGACAAAGTGACATTCTATTGGCGAAAACGCTAGTGGAATCGCTAATTGTAGTATGAAATTGACATAAATCATTAATATAACTATTTTTTTTTTATGAAATTTGAGTCTTTGTAACTCGAAATACATTATTTAACTCATCATTATTACTATAACCACCGCAATGTCCCGCAATCCATTGTTAAATCCTTAAAAATGGTTCGCTTCAGCGCGATTCCATCAATAGAATGTCACTTTGTCTAGGGCCCCTGGCGCGCGCTGAATGTCGCAATTTTAGTCCAAGATATATATGCCGAAATATAATTATAGGCTATGGCTTTGACAGCCTCTGTGGTGATAGTAATAATTGCCATCTGATCTCCACAACTCAATGGCGATATCAAAACAACTACCCGTAACGTCTGCCATAGATGTACGTGTTCTCCGAGGCACGACCAGATCAATGCAAATTCATATCAACTATGTATTTGAATACCTATATTCGCTAATTTTATTAATATTCTGTTAACCAGTTATGAAAAGTTATTTTTTCCTCCATTTTCATAACTGGTTACAAAGACAGTTACGAAAATGGGATTATTTTTCTTATATTGATAACCAGTTACAAAAATAGAAAAAAAAATCTTCTTTCGTAACTGGTTATGACAGTTGGTTATGAAAACGACAATTTAATTCTATTTTAATTAATATTCATAACCAGTTATGAAAGCACGAAAAAAATTCCACGTTCGTAGCTGGTTATGACAATGACAGTTACGAAAATGGACGAACCCAAAAAAACGGCTAAAACAAAAGCAATTATCTATTTATCTTGTTTAAAAACATCTCCTCCATTTAAAATTACCAACGCTAGTGGGGACGGCTGCACCAGAAATTTAAATGGGTATAATTTTCCCCACCAGAATAAATGTAGTGGGGAAAAGTGTACATACATTTTTTTATCATTCCACTTTTCCTCACCAGTGCAGCAGTGGGGACTTTTCGTGGTGCAAACTGGAAGTACCCAAATTCATGCTTACAAACATTTGCACTGACCGGGAATCGAACCCGCACCTCCTGCGTAGCGATCGCGTTCTCTACCGCCACGACACAGAGGTTGTATAAACCTATAGATCTGATAATATGACATATACGGCCCACTCAACGTCGGGCCATTTCAAAGTTTATAAACCGTTCAAATTTCTATGTCATAAACTATATACATCAGTAATATATCTTTAGTGATATCAGCTCTGTCGTGTAGGTCACAGGCCGAACTTAGGTACACTTGATGGATGGCCCCCCGTGCTTATTAATGGCCCGCTATCACAACTTTATGTACAGGCTGATGCGTTTATACAGATTTTTTTGAAGACAGTATCGTTTTTTTTTATTTTCTATTTAGGTTTCGGTGGATTATCAGCACCTATAGTCACGTAGAAACTCCACCATGGTTATTGAAAAGCATCTGAAACTGCTGAAATTGCTTTTAAAAGAATACCAAATAAATTATGGTGGAAGCCGTTAAAAATATTAATAAATATAGCCATAAACATGGTAATATAGGGTGAGGTTTAATATTTTGTTGGCAATAATGTTATTTTATTTTCATTTAGGTTTCGGGTTCGTGTGTTTCTGAAGTTCCACCAAGATCTTTGGGGCCCAACACAACGCTGAACGACGCTCTGGTGCAGGTTTTCCTCTCGGGGTTGGAAGGTCGGACTCGCTCAAAAACCCAGATAAATCAAATCCCCGGCTCCAAAATACTTACAAGCTTTGGATGTAATCGGGAATAACACTAAATTATAATGTTTTAACCTGATTGAGAGGAATATTTGACTAGTAATTTTTAAGGGCAGTAATATTGTATGGTCTATAAATGTTTCGTAAAAGAGGGGGATAATATAGTTAGCGATTGATTAATCGATAATTATAAGAAGCGAACCTATTACCATCTGAAACATTTTCAAAATCCATACAGTAAAACAAAAATCAAATAAAATTTCATCACTAAGTACCAGGCAGCGAAGGTATTCATTCAATATCAAGTCCGTATTATTATGAAAACTACAAAATAACAACAGCCTGTACCTCGGCGCTGGTCCCCAAATGATGTATAATGAAATATGGACAGCTAATTCTGAAGAAATATACGGACGGGAAGAACACGACGTCGTGTGTCCGACACAAGTTTACTGCGATTTGTTATATTATATGTATTTATATGTATAGGTAATATTATATAATATGTTGGATATGAGATAGTTGGACATTTGTTTTCGCTACTAATGTAGTAAACAAATAGTTTGATTAGCCATTATAAAAAAAAAGAATTACAAAAATAAAACCAGTCTGCAGAAGAGACTAAAGGGTCGGCAGCACGAGTGTAACTCCCCAGGTACTGCACTCGTCCATAGGCTACGGTAACTTTCCATCAGTTGGGCCATGTGCTTGTCTGCGGCCTAACTGGTATAAAAAAGAGAAAATCTCGACACTGTTTTTTGACGTTCATCATCATCTTCGCGTGTCCCAGTCGCTCGATGCGCAACTGGGAAATCGCTATTGTTTTATTTTCTAAATATTAGTATCCATTGAACCATAACACAAGCTACTTAAGGCCCGGGATCAGGTCAGCATCGAAAAATCAGTATTTTCGAAACCGTTTTTCTTATTAACTATAAACCTACAGATCTGGAATTCACATGCCTGCATACTACAGGATATACAGAATAACTTCTTCTTTTCATAAGTCAAATTAAGAGGAAATAGTTGAAAAGAGGCTCTTAATATCACTCTACTCTTTCTTATGAAACCAAATATTATCTACAATATGTATCCAAATAATCTCAAATTTCATATATAAATATGTTAAATAAGTAAGTGTAGGTATTAGCATGACGTGATCTTCTTAGTTAGTAATCGTCGCCTATAAATTTATCTATTAAAATTGGTTTTACTGATTTTTACAGTTCAAATATGAGCGAATGACCTTGAGCATTTGTATGGTCAAAGTCATTTGCGTATGTTATCACCTTAAGCAAAGCTTATTTTGGGCGTAGTAACTATTTATTAATCTGTGATTTGGGTCTAGATAGCGTTGTGTAGAATGTCCAATAATATTTTAAAAAAATTAATTACTTTTTGGTTGCCGTGTCGGTTGAGTAGAATAGGGCCACCCCATCTCTTCCTGTGGGTGTGGTAAAGTTGACTAAAGGATAGGGCTGTTCTCCATCCGACAGTAAACATACAGCCCATGACAAAGGACCAAACAATAATACTTTTTAAAGTAGCTCAACTGCCGCCTTATAACATCAGCTATCTCTAGTAAAAATCCTATCAAAATCGGCCCAGCCACTTCAGATAGGTCAGGTAATTTTTTTTCCCAGGAAGAAGAACAAATAGACAGTTTTTTTTTTTTTTTGTTATATTGGTAATAATCAATCATGTAAAAGCTGTTATTTTAGCACTAGCTTTTGCCCGCGGCTCCGCCCGCGTGGATGTCGGTTATCGCAACCAAACATAGCCTATGTCCTTTCTCGAGGTCTAATCTACCCCTATACCTACCAAATTTCATCAAAATCGGTACAGTGGTTTGCGCGTGACAGACAGACAGACAGACAGACAGACAGACAGACAGAGTTACTTTCACATTTATAATATTAGTAGGGATTACAAACAGACAATCCAGTTCTATTTATTCCTATTAGATATTGGAGTCTCTAGGTCACCAATCCTCCAAACATAACCATCTTTCACACACTCCCATCACAAAAATAGCCTTAGTCTAGTTTACAAGTAAATTATACATTACCACGGTATAGTGAATTTGTTATAATAGTCCCTGATGAACTGTAGATAAAGTGTCTGATTACTTGGCAGGTTCGATATCCGGATCGGGTAATTATGTATATTTCACGGCACTTTTTGTTGGTGTTTTTAACGTGTTAAAAGTGTGGAATTTGTATAAATAAAGGTGTTACTAGAATAGATTTTAATCTGTAGTTAGGTACATTGTAAATCTGTTAATTTTAGAACTAGGTATAGGTAGGTATAGTGTTTATGGCAAGGCGGTAGTGAGACTGGTACGCAGGGAACGTGGATTCGATTACCGCTCAGTGCAAATGTCTCTATTTGCATTGTTCTAGTTTCCGTGCCTCGGAGAGCACGTCAAGCCTTTGGTCTCAATAGTCATACGAACATGTACTTCGGTATAAGGAGCCCTCAAAAGTCCAAATAGTCTAACAAGCAGACAGCTGTAGAATGAACTCCCTGTTGTGGTTTTTCCAAGCGACTGCAAATATAGGGTTCTTCAAGAAGGGCCTTAGAAGGCTCCTACAGGAACAGGGTTGGTAGCACAAGTGTGACACCCCTGGTATTGATAATGTACCTGAACCACAAAGTACCTGTTCTGGCAATATAGTCCTTATACTGGTTATCTGGAAGAGATCGTAGACCTGCGATAAGACCGTCCATTGTACAATTCTCTTCTTCAAAAAGGGCTTGAACACCTTTGGTATTACATACGTCAATGGCCACGCTAAGCACTATTTATCCGTGAGCATATATTTACTAAAATAAGTGGTATAAAAATATATAAACATCCGAATTGAGAACCTCCTCCTTTTCTGAAGTCGGTTAAAAAACAAAATTTAAGTTTGTAATGGTTACATACTGGACAAACAAAATATGTCAAAGTCAAAGTCAAAGTCTTTTTTTCTCAAAATAGTGCAACACCGTTACAGCTTTTTGACGTCAAAATCGCCTTAAAACTAAGTTTACCACCGCTTCCTAGGCGCTAATGGAGAAGAAACGGCGCAACATATGACAAGATATGCCGTCGACTCGACAGAAGAAGAAGAGTTTGCAAACATTAGCCACGGTACCTGCTTTCCATCAGAGAACCACCATCTACAGTGGCCAACTTGGAACTCTTTAAACCGCATGCGGGCTCAAGTAGGCCGCAGGAAAAACATGGGAAATTGGGACTTTATCGATCGGTCGCAAGAGTCCTGCGATTGCAGGGCTCAATCCCAGTCCATGTCACATGGCTCTCCTGCTCGCTGTGCCTACCCCTTCACTTGTACTATCGACGACCTTTGTAGAGCAACGGAGGTCGTTGTTGCTGTAGCCGAGTTTTGGGCCAACAAAATGTAAAAAAAAACTAGTTATTAGATGCCAGATCCAGCCATTGATTTCAAGAAGAAGTACAGAGAATTTACTAGTAAAAAAACAAGCCCAATTTTTGCATTACCCGCTCGTAAAGCAAAACATTTTTATTGTTGTTTATACCTGAATTAGGATGGGAACTTATTTTTAGTACCAAGTGTTATTGGTACACAATGATAGCGCGATCTAGCCGTTAAACTGAGTTTAACTATCAGTTAATTGTTGTAACGAATGATTAATATTTTGGTTAACTAAACCGCCTGCGATTGTGGCGTGACGGTTCTGGTTTGGCCCTTCGGAGGTACAGTTGTCGACAAAGCTCATTTCATCGTGCTCGAATGCTCGATGGGGGAAGTGGGCGCCTTGTGGGTAGGGCATAGACTACATAAATAGTTGACTAGAGCCGTAGGCTGAGTTCTCGCACTCGCCGTCTTGCTCACGGCGATGGTACGATGCGGAAGTGTGTGGGCTCTTGCTCGAGAAGGAGGCGGAGGAGACCCTCGAATCACACAGCCCGCGACGAGTGGGGGTAACTCGGGTGTCGGAGGTTGCTTAATGGCTTGTGCCCTCAATGAGCCCGGGCTTCGAGGGGAACAAATGGAGACGCTTAATTCTCACGTTAAAGGAAGCAGGCCGAGACGCTACCGATACCGTCACAAGGCCGCCTCCGCATAGCCAGGGCAAGATGGGGACACCGTGGTTACCACATCAGAGTCCTCGGGGTCCGAGGTCCGCTTAAATATAATGTGGTTTAGTTTTTGCTATCGGGAGCGCCTACCGTCTTACCTCCCAGCCTGAGCTGTGGACGGTCAACCACTGACTAAGTTGTCGTATCGAGTTAATTAAAATGAATCAAGCAATTAGCCTATTGCAGTCCTCTGCTGGACATAGGCCTCTCCCAATGTACGCTACGTCTGCCGATCCTCCGCCTTCCGCATACAGTCTGCCCCAGCCACCTTATTCAAATCGTCAGTCCATCTGGCTAGGGGGCGTCCCACCTTCCGTTTTTCTCCACTCTAAGACTCGTCTGCTACAACAGCCATCAGTCCTTTGACAGATGCAGCCAGGTACTTAAATAAAATCTAATCTTCCTAACACTTTTCATATCACCTGTACTCCCAATCAGCGGTGTCGTCCGTAATGACCGCGGCGTGAAATCGCCCGATATACTCACAATTAGTGGCCCATTGTGACGTAACCGATTCGTTGCGCCACTTCGATACCTTTATAACACTAAACTTGTTAATCTTTTCACTGTTCAAGTGTGGCTCCATGTGTATAACTCCAGACACGTATCTTGAACCTAATATGTGCGCATATAGAGCGCAGTACACATTTCTTGGGTGTCTTTTGAGGATAGCACGGGTGCTACTGCGGTAGACGAACTTAAATTCACCAAGCATAGATTATTACAAAGCAATCCGCGGGCGCCAGAGCCTCGTTGGTCCAGCGATTTAGGTCCAAGGTACGTGTCCGGAGTTAACGGCATATAGCTTGACGCCAAGTCGAGAGAGAAACGAGACCCTAGCGCTAGCGGATTAGTGACTAATCTGTTACATTAAAAAAATACCTTAAGAAAAATTACATACAATACTGACGTCTGTAAATCCCCGAAGGGGTAGGCTAAGGTGAATTAAATAGATTGGTGGATTTGAGCTCCTCTGCTGCCGTAACACACCGTGCTTTCCACAAAAGACACGCTTTATACCAAGTTACCAGCCTTTCGCCTGCCTCCTAGATTGTGTTTGGGTGGCTACCTTCCTGCAGGAGCCTTGTATTCGTCCTTTGCGATGGACGAACTTCGGAGTTCTTGCCGAATGCTGTGACAGCCTCCGTGGCGTAGCGGTAGTGAACGCGGCCGCTACGCAGGAGGCGCGGGTTCGATCCCCGCTCAGTGCTAATATTTGTGTTCATAAAATATGGGTATTTGCATTGGTCTGGTCGTGCCTCGGAGAGCACGTTAAGCCGTCGGTCCCGGTTGCCACAAGAACGTCGTTACGGGTAGTTGGAGCCCTAAAAAGTCCAAAAACAACGGTCTAGCTACAAAGCTTCGATATCTCCTAATGTTACCATTGGGTCGTGGAGGTCAGATGGCAATCGCTTCACGGAAAATATCGAGGTCTAGCCAAATCTGTAGTTAAAACTGGTAAAGCGGACCCCAGACTCCGGGCTGAAAAGCTTTTAATGCGACTGGGAATTAACGCTAGGATGAAGAAGCTGTGTAGATCATCTTGCTCCGACTCTTCTGAATCTACGGTCAGTGATAATGCAATTGACAATTACTAAGGTAACTACTCAGACTAAAAGAATGAGTCTGAGTGTAACCACTCAAGTCATCCCCTCCAAACAGTCATACAAAAAGAACTGTCATCTATACCGCCATCACATTCAAACAATATCATTTCGTAACGTCCATCCAAGACTCTTTCTGTCTGATCTCTTGTGAACTATATCATCACGCCTCACAATAGCACCGCAGATCAATTACACGGCACGGACAGACGAAACCAAAAGGCTATTAATGATATACGTATGAGATGTGATACAATGGACACCCGGCCGTCTGTCACACTGACATTGGTTGGATTCTTTGATTTTGTTGGGCTACGGCTCCGAACGCGTACGACGTTAAAGTTATTTTTTTTTATACACCCTTATTTTTTAATTACCAGAGAAACTGCAGGGGCTGATAGGGAACGTATATAATTCAACATATATGGAATAATACAAATAGCCAACCATACAAAAAAACAAAGTTATTGACGTTTTTAAAATCTCAAAATACGTGCATACACGCAAAGACACCGTTTCATTTTACGTACTATGTGTGAATAGTAAATAGGTACCTATCATATCAATGAACTTTCGTCGTAAAAAAGCCGATGAGTTCCGAGAACGACCGACAATGTACCTACGTACCTACGACAGACGCGAGCGATTTTCAAGGTCAAACACTAATCAAAATCAAAATTAATGATTGATTGATGTATTACGAAACGTGCAAGACTTACCACTACAAGTAGATGCATAAACGAGCCCGATTTAATAAGTTAAATTTCAAACTGAGGACTGAGGACCGTCTGAAGGGGTATTACGAGTAGGTTGATAGGTTCACTGACATACACATTTCACTTCACTACACATGTAAATTGGCCTCAGATCCGGGGTCCTCCGTCCAATTCACCTGCCTTCAAATTGCTTATTGAGGTAGTATCTTACCGCACATCCGTAAAACGGCACTCACATTTTCACCGGGTGTAAAGTAAGTAGGTACGTAACATAATTATTAATGCACATTCGCGATTGATAATTTGGTACGCCATCTCGATAATTTATCGATTGTTTAAGGAAACGTGCGCGCATCAAGACGTCATAACCGGAACTGCATTGCTTTTATGATTTGAATTTTATTAAAACTGAAGGTCATTTGCATCAAAGAGATGCCGCCGCCGCCGGGTCGCTCGTTTCGCGGCACGTGTAGTGCGGGGTACGTGGGGGTAGGGGATTAAAGTAGAGAAAGAGAGCGCGTATTTTATCAATGACTTCTTTGAGTGATTTTGTTCGTGAATTAGTATTATCTACTTCATATTCTATTGAGTAAAATTTTGTACGTCGTGAACAAATATTAGGTGGTTTTAGGGATAAAATTGACATACATACTTTATTCTTTTTTTATAGCATGGATGGGTTCAGTATCGAATACCTATCACTTTGCCAAAATTTCTCTGGTAATTAAAAAATATTCGTGTATATAGGACACTTTAATTTGACTTTACCACGCCTGTTGGTAAGCTGAAGCGGCAAATAGGGTCACCATTATAGACACGTACCATGTTACAATGGTGGCACTCAGCTTGACGGCCTCATTAGATGCTTTTTCACACCCCGCTTAAAGGACCCGTCACTGTAGGAATAAGGACTGTATAGAAAAAGGGTGGCTTGACTCTAGTCCTTAGAAGAGAGCCTTATGTTGCCAATAAGGCTCTCGGATCCCGATTAGAAGGACTATGTCTTGCGATGCTAGAACCGCTTTTGGAGGGTGTTCCTCGTGTCACCGATGTTTATATCCCTCTCGTGGCATCGCGAGACAGTCATAGAATTAAAAAGAAGGTGATGTAAATGCAAATGCCTCCCCCAGGCGAACTTGCAAGTGTACAAGTGTACAACTGTTACAATTCGGTGTGACAGTCAGCCACACCGACTACGACATTGTTTAACACCGCCAGAGAGCGGCGCAGGCGGCGCTTCAATTACATTCATGTATAGAACAATAATTAATAGCTCGTATTGTTAAGTTTTTAATTGTTCACATTCCGAACTTTGTAAGAATGTGGCACACATAAGGTTGAGCTTGGGCTCACTTCAAGTTGGGTATAGCTTTTCGATGTTTATAACCAAGCTTTTTTTAATCTAGGACTATGTCACTTCTGAAATGCCTATCGCCTGCGACATACCCAGGTATTTATAGCTGTCGGTTACAGAAAGAGCTCTAAGTTTTGTAGAATCTGAGAGCTCTACACATTCAGATTCCACAATCCGACCTCTCTTCACATGCATGACCGCACATTTGTCCACACCAAAACCATCCAAATGTTTCTGTCAGCTTTAATAACTCTATCAGATGAAGATTGTTGGGAGCAAATAATTTGAGGTCATCCATGTAAAGGAGGTGGGATATGACTTGACCATCTCTCCGCAACCGACAGCCCAACCCTGAACTCTCCAGTATGGTACTGAGAGGGTTCAGTGCCAGGCAAAACCATAATGGACTCAGACTATCGTCCTGGAATATAATGGTGAGAGGTCCCTGTAAATGATTTCTGCCGGCTTGCACTGAAGAGAAGCCGTGGTATATCAGAATGCCCAAAATACATGCTATAAGAGGCAAGGTTTTTTCCACCGGCTTGCCGTTTGAAAATTTTCACCCTTTGCCGCTGGTATATCACCGTCCAGATAGATATAGGTTTATCTAATGCCTCTGTGACGTGGTGGCAGTGCATTCGACTTCTACGCAGTGGGCGCGAGTTCGATTCTCACTCAGTGCAAATATTTTGTATGCATGAATATGTTTTTAGACTGAAAAGCTGATCTCAACTGAGTTGGGAAACTGAGTTGATAGCTAAGTAGGTATCATTTCTACCTCTAGGGTAGATAGAGACAACAATCTACATAATACGTAGTGCTTACCTCAAAAATATCGCCAGACTACGTAGCTGCGTAGTGCGTACGTAGGTAGCAAATGCCTGGTAATTTTAATTAAACATTTTTTTCTTTTAAAAATATTATTAAAAATTGAAAGCGTCGGTAGCTCAGTGGTTAAGGAGTCGGCGTTATAAATCGAGAGACCCCGGGTTCGAATCCTGGCCATTACACTACCAACGTGAACCCACTCCTAAAACAAGCAATTTAGTTCAGCTGGAGGGGTTAATGGAAATATTAATGATTTCAGTTGCTAATATTCTTTATTAAAAGAATAAAAAAATGGCGCCCCCGCCGGGTTCAGGTAGAAGAGGTAGGCCCAAGAAGTCCTGACTTGACATCGTGGAGGGTGACATGCGTGCAAAATAGTCTCACTACCATGGACGCCCAAGATCGTGCGAAGTGGAGGAGGAAGAGCCGGAAGGCGGACCCTGAGCTCCGAGGTCGTCATGGCCACGGACGTAATCAGGAAAATGTATCTCCATGAAGATGATAATGATAAAAAAATTTAACAACAAAACTTTTTTATGAAACAGCTAAAGAATGGCTGGTGTACTTCCAATTTGCTTATAGAACTATTAAAAAAAAAGTTAATTCCACCATTTTGCATGTATTTCTCCTAATATAATGTTTAATGGCGACAGGGCAATATAAATAGATCCAGTAAGGACATGGCGGTACTGGCCGTCTGTCAGTTGAGTTGGCTCGATGTCAGTTGACGAGACGGGGTGTTTTAGACCACACGACTTACGCTAAACCAGGGATGGTGAACTTATGGCACGTGGTACAATATTTTTAGGCATGCCACCACGTAGTACCTTTACATGGGGTGAATAGGGATAAAATGGTCAGCTAAATTCTGTAAAATCTTTTATTAACATTGTCAAAAATCTGATCCATACTGTACAGTAGTAGGTGTCCAATGGGCTAATAGGCATCAAATAGGCCGTCCTTTGTGTAACGTATGTGAACTTGGCATCTCAAGTGCCAGCATCTCATAAAAAATCGACAGTTCCAGTGGCATCCCACATAGTTCTACAGTTCTCAATAAGTTTTAGCAATAGTTCCATCGATTTTAGTACCAAAATCGCATTTAAAAAACTTCACAAAAAATTCCCAGCATCTCATCCAAAAACGTCACATATAGTGGCATCCCACATAGTTACACAGTTCTCGATAAGTTTTAACAATAGTTCCATCGATTTTAGTACCGAAATCGCATTTTATAAAAATTGAGATGCTAACTTCACAAACATATTCCAGCATCTCATCGATTTTCGCTAAATTGAGTTCTATTGCAGTTCTGTTGCCCATGAAGCTTCTAAATAATAGGTAGAGACCTGCTGCACGTATAACGAGACAGTTCCGGACATATAGAGCTCCACAAGGATGAGATGCTAAGGTCTGAATGATTGTTTCATGCAAAGAAAGGATTTTTTAAGAATGGTCTTGAACAAGTGTGAGATGCTGATAGATTGCGAGGAGTTCTGTGTACCTTGTAGCTTCTAAATGATAGGTAGAGACCTGCTGCACGTGAAACGAGACAGTTCCGGACATATAGAGCTCGAAAGGGATGAGATGCTAAGGTCTGAAGGAAAATTCTACGCAATTCTAGAAATTTTTAGCTATGGTCTTGAACAAGTGTGAGATGCTGATAGTTTCCGAGGAGTTCTGTGTACCGTGAAGCTTCTAAATGATAGGTAGAGACCTGCTGCACGTGAAACGAGACAGTTCCGGACGTCTAGAGCACAAAAGGGATGAGATGCTAAGGTCTGAAGGAAAATTCTACGCAATACTAGGAATTTTTAGCTATGGTCTTGAACAAGTGTGAGATGCTGATAGTTTGCGAGGAGTTCTGTGTACTGTGAAGCTTCTAAATGATAGGTAGAGACCTGCTGCACGTAAAACGAGACAGTTCCGGACATATAGAGCTCAAAAGGAATGAGATGCTAAGGTCTGAAGGAAAATTCTACGCAATACTAGGAATTTTTAGCTATGGTCTTGAACAAGTTTGAGATGCTGATCGATAGCGAGGAGTTCTGTGTACCATGAAGCTTCTAAATGATAGGTAGAGACCTGTTGCACGTGAAACGAGACAGTTCCGGACATATAGAGCTCCACAAGGATGAGATGCTAAGGTCTGAATGATTGTTTAGTGCAAAGAAAGGATTTTTTAACAATGGTGTTAAACAGGTGTGAGATGCTGATTGATTGCGAGGAGTTCTGTTGCCCATAAAGCTTTCAAATGATAGGTAAAGACGTGTTGCACGTGAAACAAGACAGTTCCGGACATATAGAGCTCAAAAGGGATGAGATGCTAAGGTCTGAATGATTGTTTAGTGCAAAGAAAGGATTTTTTAACAATGGTGTTAAACAGGTGTGAGATGCTGATTGTTTGCGAGGAGTTCTGTTGCCCATAAAGCTTTCAAATGATAGGTAGAGACCTGTTGCACGTGAAACGAGACAGTTCCGGACATATAGAGCTCGAAAGGGATGAGATGCTAAGGTCTGAAGGAAAATTCTACGCAATTCTAGAAATTTTTAGCTATGGTCTTGAACAAGTGTGAGATGCTGATAGTTTCCGAGGAGTTCTGTGTACCGTGAAGCTTCTAAATGATAGGTAGAGACCTGCTGCACGTGAAACGAGACAGTTCCGGACGTCTAGAGCACAAAAGGGATGAGATGCTAAGGTCTGAAGGAAAATTCTACGCAATACTAGGAATTTTTAGCTATGGTCTTGAACAAGTGTGAGATGCTGATAGTTTGCGAGGAGTTCTGTGTACTGTGAAGCTTCTAAATGATAGGTAGAGACCTACTGCACGTGAAACGAGACAGTTCCGGACATATAGAGCACAAAAGGGATGAGATGCTAAGGTCTCAAGGAAAATTCTACGCAATACTAGGAATTTTTAGCTATGGTCTTGAACAAGTGTGAGATGCTGATAGTTTGCAAGGAGTTCTGTGTACTGTGAAGCTTCTAAATGATAGGTAGAGACCTGCTGCACGTGAAACGAGACAGTTCCCGATATATAGAGCTCAAAAGGGATGAGATGCTAAGGTCTGAAGGAAAATTCTACGCAATACTAGGAATTTTTAGCTATGGTCTTGAACAAGTGTGAGATGCTGATAGTTTGCGAGGAGTTCTGTGTACCGTGAAGCTTCTAAATGATAGGTAGAGACCTGCTGCACGTGAAACGAGACAGTTCCGGACATATAGAGCACAAAAGGGATGAGATGCTAAGGTCTGAAGGAAAATTCTACGCAATACTAGGAATTTTTAGCTATGGTCTTGAACAAGTGTGAGATGCTGATAGTTTGCGGGGAGTTCTGTGTACTGTGAAGCTTCTAAATGATAGGTAGAGACCTGCTGCACGTGAAACGAGACAGTTCTCGATATATAGAGCTCAAAAGGGATGAGATGCTAAGGTCTGAAGGAAAATTCTACGCAATACTAGGAATTTTTAGCTATGGTCTTGAACAAGTGTGAGATGCTGATAGTTTGCGAGGAGTTCTGTGTACCGTGAAGCTTCTAAATGATAGGTAAAGACCTGCTGCACGTGAAACAAGACAGTTCCGGACATATAGAGCTCCACAAGGATGAGATGCTGAGGTCTGAATGATTGTTTAGTGCAAAGAAAGGATTTTTTAACAATGGTGTTAAACAGGTGTGAGATGCTGATTGATTGCGAGGAGTTCTGTGTACCATGAAGCTTCTAAATGATAGGTAGAGACCTGTTGCACGTGAAACGAGACAGTTCCGGACATATAGAGCACAAAAGGGATGAGATGCTAAGGTCTGAAGGAAAATTCTACGCAATACTAGGAATTTTTAGCTATGGTCTTGAACAAGTGTGAGATGCTGATAGTTTGCGAGGAGTTCTGTGTACTGTGAAGCTTCTCAATGATAGGTAGAGACCTACTGCACGTGAAACGAGACAGTTCCGGACATATAGAGCACAAAAGGGATGAGATGCTAAGGTCTGAAGGAAAATTCTACGCAATACTAGGAATTTTTAGCTATGGTCTTGAACAAGTGTGAGATGCTGATAGTTTGCGAGGAGTTCTGTGTACTGTGAAGCTTCCAAATGATAGGTAGAGACCTGCTGCACGTGAAACGAGACAGTTCCGGACATATAAAGATCCACAAGGATGAGATGCTAAGGTCAGAATGATTGTTTAGTGCAAAGAAAGGAATTTTTAGCTATGGTCTTGAACAAGTGTGAGATGCTGATAGATAGCGAGGAGTTCTGTGTACTATGAAGCTTGTAAATGATAGGTAGAGACCTGTTGCACGTGAAACGAGACAGTTCCAGATATATAGAGCTCAAAAGGGATGAGATGCTAAGGTCTGAAGGAAAATTCTACGCAATACTAGGAATTTTTAGCTATGGTCTTGAACAAGTGTGAGATGCTGATAGTTTGCGAGGAGTTCTGTGTACTGTGAAGCTTCTAAATGATAGGTAGAGACCTGCTGCACGTGAAACGAGACAGTTCCCGATATATAGAGCTCAAAAGGGATGAGATGCTAAGGTCTGAAGGAAAATTCTACGCAATACTAGGAATTTTTAGCTATGGTCTTGAACAAGTGTGAGATGCTGATAGTTTGCGAGGAGTTCTGTGTACCGTGAAGCTTCTAAATGATAGGTAGAGACCTGTTGCACGTGAAACGAGACAGTTCCGGACATATAGAGCTCCACAAGGATGAGATGCTGAGGTCTGAATGATTGTTTAGTGCAAAGAAAGGATTTTTTAACAATGGTGTTAAACAGGTGTGAGATGCTGATTGATTGCGAGGAGTTCTGTGTACCATGAAGCTTCTAAATGATAGGTAGAGACCTGTTGCACTTGAAACGAGACAGTTCCCGATATATAGAGCTCAAAGGGATGAGATGCTAAGGTCTGAATGATTGTTTAGTGCAAAGAAAGGATTTTTTAACAATGTAGTTAAACAGGTGTGAGATGCTGATTGTTTGCGAGGAGTTCTGTTGCCTATAAAGCTTTCAAATGATAGGTAGAGACCTGTTGCACGTGAAACGAGACAGTTCCGGACATATAGAGATCCACAAGGATGAGATGCTAAGGTCAGAATGATTGTTTAGTGCAAAGAAAGGATTTTTTAACAATGGTGTTAAACAGGTGTGAGATGCTGATTGATTACGAGGAGTTCTGTGTACCATGAAGCTTCTAAATGATAGCTAGAGACCTGTTGCACGTGAAACGAGAAGGTTCCGGACATATAGAGATCCACAAGGATGAGATGCTAAGGTCAGAATGATTGTTTAGTGCAAAGAAAGGAATTTTTAGCTATGGTCTTGAACAAGTGTGAGATGCTGATAGATAGCGAGGAGTTCTGTGTACTATGAAGCTTCTAAATGATAGGTAGAGACCTGTTGCACGTGAAACGAGACAGTTCCAGATATATAGAGCTCAAAAGGGATGAGATGCTAAGGTCTGAAGGAAAATTCTACGCAATACTAGGAATTTTTAGCTATGGTCTTGAACAAGTGTGAGATGCTGATAGTTTCCGAGGAGTTCTGTGTACCGTGAAGCTTCTAAATGATAGGTAGAGACCTGTTGCACGTGAAACGAATCAGTTCCGGACATATAGAGATCCAAAAGGATGAGATGCTAAGGTCAGAATGATTGTTTAGTGCAAAGATAGGAATTTTTAGCTATGGTCTTGAACAAGTGTGAGATGCTGATAGATAGCGAGGAGTTCTGTGTACTATGAAGCTTCTAAATGATAGGTAAAGACCTGCTGCACGTGAAACGAGACAGTTCCAGATATATAGAGCTCAAAAGGGATGGGATGCTAAGGTCTGAAGGAAAATTCAACGCAATTCTAGAAATTTTTAGTTATGGTCTTGAACAAGTGTGAGATGCTGATAGTTTGCGAGGAGTTCTGTGTACCATGAAGCTTCTAAATGATAGGTAAAGACCTGCTGCACGTGAAACGAGACAGTTCCGGACATATAGAGCTCAAAAGGGATGAGATGCTAAGGTCTGAAGGAAAATTCTACGCAATACTAGGAATTTTTAGCTATGGTCTTGAACAAGTGTGAGATGCTGATAGTTTGCGAGGAGTTCTGTGTACTGTGAAGCTTCTAAATGATAGGTAGAGACATGCTGCACGTGAAACGAGACAGTTCCCGATATATAGAGCTCAAAAGGGATGAGATGCTAAGGTCTGAAGGAAAATTCTACGCAATACTAGGAATTTTTAGCTATGGTCTTGAACAAGTGTGAGATGCTGATAGATAGCGAGGAGTTCTGTGTACCATGAAGCTTCTAAATGATAGGTAGAGACCTGCTGCACGTGAAACGCGACAGTTCCGGACATATAGAGCTCCACAAGGATGAGATGCTAAGGTCTGAATGATTGTTTAGTGCAAAGAAAGGATTTTTTAACAATGGTGTTAAACAGGTGTGAGATGCTGATTGATTAAGAGGAGTTCTGTTGCCCGTAAAGCTTTCAAATGATAGGTAGAGACCTGCTGCACGTGAAACGAGACAGTTCCGGACATATAGAGCTCAAAAGGGATGAGGTGCTAAGGTCTGAAGGAAAATTCTACGCAATAGTAGGAATTTTTAGCTATGGTCTTGAACAAGTGTGAGATGCTGATGGATAGCGAGGAGTTCTGTGTACCATGAAGCTTCTAAATGATAGGTAGAGACCTGCTGCACGTGAAACGAGACAGTTCTGGACATATAGAGCTCCACAAGGATGAGATGCCAACGTTTAAATGTAAATTCTACGCAATACTAGGAAGTTTCAGCTATGGTCTTGAACAAGTGTGAGATGCTGATAGATAGCGAAGAGTTCTGTGTACCATGAAGCTTCTAAATGATAGGTAAAGACCTGCTGCACGTGAAACGAGACAGTTCCCGATATATAGAGCTTAAAAGGGATGATATTTAATAAGTAGGTAGGAATTGATTTGATAGAATTGACATCAAAGGTTAGTTAAGAAGTTGATTAGGAATTGTGAGCTTCACTTATGTGTGGGATAAGAGCATGGTAAGAGTAGGTATAGTCTGAGAGTAGGAACAGTTGAGTTGATAGTTAAGTAGGAGTAGATTAAGGGGAAGTGGGTAGTAAATAGTAAGGTAAGAAAAGGTTAGGAGTTAAAGTGGGGTAAAGTAGTAGTAATAGAAGGGGGGTTCAGGTTTAGTAGGGAGGGGTGGTACAGCATCTCACACTTGTTCAAGACCATAGCTAAAAATTCCTAGTATTGCGTAGAATTTTCCTTCAGACCTTAGCATCTCATCCCTTTTGAGCTCTATATATCGGGAACTGTCTCGTTTCACGTGCAGCAGGTCTCTACCTATCATTTAGATGCTTCACGGTACACAGAACTCCTCGCAAACTATCAGCATCTCACACTTGTTCAAGACCATAGCTAAAAATTTCTAGAATTGCGTAGAATTTTCCTTCAGACCTTAGCATCTCATCCCTTTTGAGCTCTATATGTCCGGAACTGTCTCGTTTCACGTGCAACAGGTCTCTACCTATCATTTGAAAGCTTTATAGGCAACAGAACTCCTCGCAAACAATCAGCATCTCACACCTGTTTAACTACATTGTTAAAAAATCCTTTCTTTGCACTAAACAATCATTCAGACCTTAGCATCTCATCCCTTTGAGCTCTATATATCGGGAACTGTCTCGTTTCAAGTGCAACAGGTCTCTACCTATCATTTAGAAGCTTCATGGTACACAGAACTCCTCGCAATCAATCAGCATCTCACACCTGTTTAACACCATTGTTAAAAAATCCTTTCTTTGCACTAAACAATCATTCTGACCTTAGCATCTCACCCTTGTGGAGCTCTATATGTCCGGAACTGTCTCGTTTCACGTGCAGCAGGTCTCTACCTATCATTTAAAAGCTTCATGGTACACAGAACTCTTCGCTATCTATCAGAATCTCACACTTGTTCAAGACCATAGCTGAAACTTCCTAGTATTGCGTAGAATTTACATTTAAACGTTGGCATCTCATCCTTGTGGAGCTCTATATGTCCGGAACTGTCTCGTTTCACGTGCAGCAGGTCTATACCTATCATTTAGAAGCTTCATGGTACACAGAACTCCTCGCTATCTATCAGCATCTCACACTTGTTCAAGACCATAGCTAAAAATTCCTACTATTGCGTAGAATTTTCCTTCAGACCTTAGCATCTCATCCCTTTTGAGCTCTATATGTCCGGAACTGTCTCGTTTCACGTGCAGCAGGTCTCTACCTATCATTTGAAAGCTTTACGGGCAACAGAACTCCTCTTAATCAATCAGCATCTCACACCTGTTTAACACCATTGTTAAAAAATTATTTCTTTGCACTAAACAATCATTCAGACCTTAGCATCTCATCCTTGTGGAGCTCTATATGTCCGGAACTGTCGCGTTTCACGTGCAGCAGGTCTCTACCTATCATTTAGAAGCTTTATGGTACACAGAACTCCTCGCTATCTATCAGCATCTCACACTTGTTCAAGACCATAGCTAAAAATTCCTAGTATTGCGTAGAATTTTCCTTCAGATCTTAGCATCTCATCCCTTTTGAGCTCTATATGTCCGGAACTGTCTCGTTTCACGTGCAGCAGGTCTCTACCTATCATTTGAAAGCTTTACGGGCAACAGAACTCCTCTTAATCAATCAGCATCTCACACCTGTTTAACACCATTGTTAAAAAATTATTTCTTTGCACTAAACAATCATTCAGACCTTAGCATCTCATCCTTGTGGAGCTCTATATGTCCGGAACTGTCGCGTTTCACGTGCAGCAGGTCTCTACCTATCATTTAGAAGCTTTATGGTACATAGAACTCCTCGCTATCTATCAGCATCTCACACTTGTTCAAAACCATAGCTAAAAATTCCTAGTATTGCGTAGAATTTTCCTTCAGACCTTAGCATCTCATCCCTTTTGAGCTCTATATATCGGGAACTGTCTCGTTTCACGTGCAGCAGGTCTCTACCTATCATTTAGAAGCTTCACGGTACACAGAACTCCTCGCAAACTATCAGCATCTCACACTTGTTCAAGACCATAGCTAAAAATTTCTAGAATTGCGTAGAATTTTCCTTCAGACCTTAGCATCTCATCCCTTTTGAGCTCTATATGTCCGGAACTGTCTCGTTTCACGTGCAACAGGTCTCTACCTATCATTTGAAAGCTTTATAGGCAACAGAACTCCTCGCAAACAATCAGCATCTCACACCTGTTTAACACCATTGTTAAAAAATCCTTTCTTTGCACTAAACAATCATTCAGACCTTAGCATCTCATCCCTTTGAGCTCTATATATCGGGAACTGTCTCGTTTCAAGTGCAACAGGTCTCTACCTATCATTTAGAAGCTTCATGGTACACAGAACTCCTCGCAATCAATCAGCATCTCACACCTGTTTAACACCATTGTTAAAAAATCCTTTCTTTGCACTAAACAATCATTCTGACCTTAGCATCTCACCCTTGTGGAGCTCTATATGTCCGGAACTGTCTCGTTTCACGTGCAACAGGTCTCTACCTATCATTTAAAAGCTTCATGGTACACAGAACTCTTCGCTATCTATCAGAATCTCACACTTGTTCAAGACCATAGCTGAAACTTCCTAGTATTGCGTAGAATTTACATTTAAACGTTGGCATCTCATCCTTGTGGAGCTCTATATGTCCGGAACTGTCTCGTTTCACGTGCAGCAGGTCTATACCTATCATTTAGAAGCTTCATGGTACACAGAACTCCTCGCTATCTATCAGCATCTCACACTTGTTCAAGACCATAGCTAAAAATTCCTACTATTGCGTAGAATTTTCCTTCAGACCTTAGCATCTCATCCCTTTTGAGCTCTATATGTCCGGAACTGTCTCGTTTCACGTGCAGCAGGTCTCTACCTATCATTTGAAAGCTTTACGGGCAACAGAACTCCTCTTAATCAATCAGCATCTCACACCTGTTTAACACCATTGTTAAAAAATTATTTCTTTGCACTAAACAATCATTCAGACCTTAGCATCTCATCCTTGTGGAGCTCTATATGTCCGGAACTGTCGCGTTTCACGTGCAGCAGGTCTCTACCTATCATTTAGAAGCTTTATGGTACACAGAACTCCTCGCTATCTATCAGCATCTCACACTTGTTCAAGACCATAGCTAAAAATTCCTAGTATTGCATAGAATTTTCCTTCAGATCTTAGCATCTCATCCCTTTTGAGCTCTATATGTCCGGAACTGTCTCGTTTCACGTGCAGCAGGTCTCTACCTATCATTTAGAAGCTTCATGGTACACAGAACTCCTCGCAATCAATCAGCATCTCACACCTGTTTAACACCATTGTTAAAAAATCCTTTCTTTGCACTAAACAATCATTCTGACCTTAGCATCTCACCCTTGTGGAGCTCTATATGTCCGGAACTGTCTCGTTTCACGTGCAGCAGGTCTCTACCTATCATTTAAAAGCTTCATGGTACACAGAACTCTTCGCTATCTATCAGAATCTCACACTTGTTCAAGACCATAGCTGAAACTTCCTAGTATTGCGTAGAATTTACATTTAAACGTTGGCATCTCATCCTTGTGGAGCTCTATATGTCCGGAACTGTCTCGTTTCACGTGCAGCAGGTCTATACCTATCATTTAGAAGCTTCATGGTACACAGAACTCCTCGCTATCTATCAGCATCTCACACTTGTTCAAGACCATAGCTAAAAATTCCTACTATTGCGTAGAATTTTCCTTCAGACCTTAGCATCTCATCCCTTTTGAGCTCTATATGTCCGGAACTGTCTCGTTTCACGTGCAGCAGGTCTCTACCTATCATTTAAAAGCTTCATGGTACACAGAACTCTTCGCTATCTATCAGAATCTCACACTTGTTCAAGACCATAGCTGAAACTTCCTAGTATTGCGTAGAATTTACATTTAAACGTTAGCATCTCATCCTTGTGGAGCTCTATATGTCCAGAACTGTCTCGTTTCACGTGCAACAGGTCTCTACCTATCATTTAGAAGCTTCATGGTACACAGAACTCCTCGCTATCTATCAGCATCTCACACTTGTTCAAGACCATAGCTAAAAATTCCTACTATTGCGTAGAATTTTCCTTCAGACCTTAGCATCTCATCCCTTTTGAGCTCTATATGTCCGGAACTGTCTCGTTTCACGTGCAGCAGGTCTCTACCTATCATTTGAAAGCTTTACGGGCAACAGAACTCCTCTTAATCAATCAGCATCTCACACCTGTTTAACACCATTGTTAAAAAATCCTTTCTTTGCACTAAACAATCATTCAGACCTTAGCATCTCATCCTTGTGGAGCTCTATATGTCCGGAACTGTCGCGTTTCACGTGCAGCAGGTCTCTACCTATCATTTAGAAGCTTCATGGTACACAGAACTCCTCGCTATCTATCAGCATCTCACACTTGTTCAAGACCATAGCTAAAAATTCCTAGTATTGCGTAGAATTTTCCTTCAGATCTTAGCATCTCATCCCTTTTGAGCTCTATATGTCCGGAACTGTCTCGTTTCACGTGCAGCAGGTCTCTACCTATCATTTAGAAGCTTCACGGTACACAGAACTCCTCGCAAACTATCAGCATCTCACACTTGTTCAAGACCATAGCTAAAAATTTCTAGAATTGCGTAGAATTTTCCTTCAGACCTTAGCATCTCATCCCTTTTGAGCTCTATATATCGGGAATTGTCTCGTTTCACGTGCAGCAGGTCTCTACCTATCATTTAGAAGCTTCACGGTACACAGAACTCCTCGCAAACTATCAGCATCTCACACTTGTTCAAGACCATAGCTAAAAATTTCTAGAATTGCGTAGAATTTTCCTTCAGACCTTAGCATCTCATCCCTTTTGAGCTCTATATGTCCGGAACTGTCTCGTTTCACGTGCAGCAGGTCTCTACCTATCATTTGAAAGCTTTACGGGCAACAGAACTCCTCTTAATCAATCAGCATCTCACACCTGTTTAACACCATTGTTAAAAAATCCTTTCTTTGCACTAAACAATCATTCAGACCTTAGCATCTCATCCTTGTGGAGCTCTATATGTCCGGAACTGTCGCGTTTCACGTGCAGCAGGTCTCTACCTATCATTTAGAAGCTTCATGGTACACAGAACTCCTCGCTATCTATCAGCATCTCACACTTGTTCAAGACCATAGCTAAAAATTTCTAGAATTGCGTAGAATTTTCCTTCAGACCTTAGCATCTCATCCCTTTTGAGCTCTATATATCGGGAACTGTCTCGTTTCACGTGCAGCAGGTCTCTACCTATCATTTAGAAGCTTCACGGTACACAGAACTCCTCGCAAACTATCAGCATCTCACACTTGTTCAAGACCATAGCTAAAAATTTCTAGAATTGCGTAGAATTTTCCTTCAGACCTTAGCATCTCATCCCTTTTGAGCTCTATATATCGGGAACTGTCTCGTTTCACGTGCAGCAGGTCTCTACCTATCATTTAGAAGCTTCACGGTACACAGAACTCCTCGCAAACTATCAGCATCTCACACTTGTTCAAGACCATAGCTAAAAATTTCTAGAATTGCGTAGAATTTTCCTTCAGACCTTAGCATCTCATCCCTTTTGAGCTCTATATGTCCGGAACTGTCTCGTTTCACGTGCAGCAGGTCTCTACCTATCATTTGAAAGCTTTACGGGCAACAGAACTCCTCTTAATCAATCAGCATCTCACACCTGTTTAACACCATTGTTAAAAAATCCTTTCTTTGCACTAAACAATCATTCAGACCTTAGCATCTCATCCTTGTGGAGCTCTATATGTCCGGAACTGTCGCGTTTCACGTGCAGCAGGTCTCTACCTATCATTTAGAAGCTTCATGGTACACAGAACTCCTCGCTATCTATCAGCATCTCACACTTGTTCAAGACCATAGCTAAAAATTTCTAGAATTGCGTAGAATTTTCCTTCAGACCTTAGCATCTCATCCCTTTTGAGCTCTATATATCGGGAACTGTCTCGTTTCACGTGCAGCAGGTCTCTACCTATCATTTAGAAGCTTCACGGTACACAGAACTCCTCGCAAACTATCAGCATCTCACACTTGTTCAAGACCATAGCTAAAAATTTCTAGAATTGCGTAGAATTTTCCTTCAGACCTTAGCATCTCATCCCTTTTGAGCTCTATATATCGGGAACTGTCTCGTTTCACGTGCAACAGGTCTCTACCTATCATTTAGAAGCTTCACGGTACACAGAACTCCTCGCAAACTATCAGCATCTCACATTTGTTCAAGACCATAGCTAAAAATTTCTAGAATTGCGTAGAATTTTCCTTCAGACCTTAGCATCTCATCCCTTTTGAGCTCTATATATCGGGAACTGTCTCGTTTTACGTGCAACAGGTCTCTACCTATCATTTAGAAGCTTTATGGTACACAGAACTCCTCGTAATCAATCAGCATCTCACACCTGTTTAACACCATTGTTAAAAAATCCTTTCTTTGCACTAAACAATCATTCAGACCTCAGCATCTCATCCTTGTGGAGCTCTATATGTCCGGAACTGTCGCGTTTCACGTGCAGCAGGTCTCTACCTATCATTTAGAAGCTTTACGGTACACAGAACTCCTCGCTATCTATCAGCATCTCACACTTGTTCAAGACCATAGCTAAAAATTCCTAGTATTGCGTAGAATTTTCCTTCAGACCTTAGCATCTCATCCCTTTTGTGCTCTATATGTCCGGAACTGTCTTGTTTCACGTGCAGCAGGTCTCTACCTATCATTTAGAAGCTTCACGGTACACAGAATTCCTCGCAAACTATCAGCATCTCACACTTGTTCAAGACCATAGCTAAAAATTTCTAGAATTGCGTAGAATTTTCCTTCAGACCTTAGCATCTCATCCCTTTTGAGCTCTATATATCGGGAACTGTCTCGTTTCACGTGCAGCAGGTCTCTACTTATCATTTAGAAGCTACAAGGTACACAGAACTCCTCGCAATCTATCAGCATCTCACACTTGTTCAAGACCATTCTTAAAAAATCCTTTCTTTGCATGAAACAATCATTCAGACCTTAGCATCTCATCCTTGTGGAGCTCTATATGTCCGGAACTGTCTCGTTATACGTGCAGCAGGTCTCTACTTATTATTTAGAAGCTTCATGGGCAACAGAACTGCAATAGAACTCAATTTAGCGAAAATCGATGAGATGCTGGAATATGTTTGTGAAGTTAGCATCTCAATTTTTATAAAATGCGATTTTGGTACTAAAATCGATGGAACTATTGTTAAAACTTATCGAGAACTGTGTAACTATGTGGGATGCCACTATATGTGACGTTTTTTGATGAGATGCTGGGAATTTTTTGTGAAGTTAGCATCTCATTTTTTTAAATGCGATTTTGGTACTAAAATCGATGGAACTATTGCTAAAACTTATTGAGAACTGTAGAACTATGTGGGATGCCACTGGAACTGTCGATTTTTTATGAGATGCTGGCACTTGAGATGCCAAGTTCACATACGTCTTTGAATATTCCTATTTTGTAATAACAAGTCCCAGCACCCGGTTTGATAAAAAGTCTTGTACTTGCATACTTGAAGCGTCGGTAGCTTAGTGGTTAAGGAGTTGGCCTAACGATCGAGAGGTCCCGGGTTCGAATCCTGGTCATTACACTACCGACGTGAACCCACTCCTAACACAATCAATTTAGCTTAGCTGGAGGGGTTAACGGGAATATTAGTAATTTCGGTTGCTAATATTCTTTAAAAAAAAAAATATATATATTCTGTAATAATTTTCTGTCAAGTGAAAATATGGATTAGTTCAATGTAATAATGAGCAGAGTTATCAATAATATCTGGTTAGATACTTGGAATTATACGGGAGAAAAAATATTTAAAAAAATCTAACAACCATTTTATAGCGATCAATGGGTGAATAGGGATATTCACCCATTGATCCCTATTTACCCCATTTTACGGTAGGTATTTAGATGGGACCTTGCCATAATATTTTAGGTGCTAGAAAATGAACGAACAGACGGATATTTTTTATAAGTAGGTAATTGGCGCTAGAAACACAAACTGGTAATTTTAAAATAAAACACAGGTAGGTATTACGTATACCTCGGGACACGTATCTTGAACCTAGATCACGAGAAAAATGAGGCCCTAGTCAGGCGCGGTCGCAGCTTCACATTTTGGGGGGGGTCACTTACCTAAGTGCGGCAATTATCCCCCCCCCCCTCTCCCCCCGTACTCGAACTATGTCGGGCTCCATTCGACTAAAATTAAGAGTCTCTGTGGCGTGGTGGTAGTGAATTCGACTGCTGTAGGAGGTACGGGTTCGATTCTCGCTTAGCGCTAATATTTGCATACATGGATCTGTCTATTTGCATTTGCCTGATGTTGTATGCCTGTTAACTCGGACACCAATGGCATTAAGCCCAAGCCGATAGGAATGGTTATGGCAGAATCAAACCAACTATAATTGCACACCGTCTTGGGATGGATCATTATTTGCCGAGTTTGAGATTGCCACTGGCATATCCCTCACACTTCGGTGTCCCCATCTTGTCCCGGGCTCTACCTGTCACCCCTAACGCTTATGAAAAAGCCTCCGACGCCCGAGTCGCCTTCGCGCATTGCGGACTATGCGGGACGGAAGGGACCTGAGTCTTCTCTGTCCCCGCTCCCCCACCTCTTTCTCGAGCATTACTTACTTGCTTGCAGAAGGAAGCGGCGGCACCCCACACACTCGCACTCTGCAATATCACTGTGAGTGAGGCACGTGCTGAGGGAGACAACTTCCAACCCCAGGGCCGCCACAAAGATCTGCCTCGGTGTTTTCCACGCCGTGCATTCAGTCAGTGTGGGCAGCCCCGTGTCCTCGCTTGCATCACAGTGATGTGAGGTGACTCCCGAAACACACGGTGATCACCTCTGTCAGCCGGTACAAGAGGCACCCGTGAGGCCTCTCTAGTCAATCCTCCATGATGTGTTTTACCGCCGCTATTACGACGTGCCTTGTGTTTGGTTGCCGAAGTTGTAACTTCCATTCCTCCACCACGTCCAGGCGGCGCTGGGACTTCACTGCCTCGATTTCTCAAGGCTCGGGTTCATGTCAGTGGGGACATCCGCGCCGCCCTTTGGTACCTGTATTGCACCGAAAAGGCTCTCGCCTCCAGGTACCACAGTAGGGTTCCGCCAAGGAGACTCGACACCTTGAAAGAGATCGTGCGGTACCCTCTGAAGACCTAGTTGGCCATCTTCTTGCCCCCCTCGGCCTCGCGCTATGAGGTTGGTTCCCTAGGTGACGCGCGCTGAGATCCATAAAAGAACATGGCCTCGGTTTTATGCAGGACCATGGGCTATCGTTATGGGCAACCGCGGTCGTGCCTTTCAGGGTCGCTTCGCGCTGTGTAGCAACGCATGCCATGACTGGCGTGTCATCCGTATAGCACGTGACGGTGACACCGTCCTCGACTCAACACCCAGACGTATCCGATGGAGTATACCGCAGGAGCGGGCGCAGTACCAATCTCTGCGGAAAACAGCACGATATCTGTCGCCAGCCGAGGCCGGACGCGGTTGGGTAGCTGACGGGTCTCTACATCGGTTACGCGGGCTATGCGGCGAGGGTGGAGAGGCACTTCATAACTCGTGATACATGAGCGTCTCCTTAATGCAACTCGAGGGCAAAGTGTTGAATGCGTTGGCGATGTCCAAAGGAACCACCGACATCACCTGGCTCACAAGTGGGCATCTACAGTCCACAGTGGAGCGTCTCTGGCGGAATTCATATTGACGACCCGCCAGGTTGATCTAAAGAGGTGCTCAACGAGGCGCTTTGCAATAACTCTTTCAAGGAGCTTTCTCACCTCGTCAGGCAACACTATAGGTCGGTAGGCGGACGGCAAATCCACCGTAGCCTGCCTTTCGTATGAGGACCAGTTTCCCCGTCTTTAACAACAATTTTGGAAACTAGCGCTTGGTCGTCGTCGCCTAAAGCTAGCTCAGCCCGGAGTGCCGCGGTTCGGCCGTAAGCTTATGAACCACCAGCTTTGATTCTATCCAACTGACCTCGGACAGGTCGTCCTCATCCACGCTTGGCGCCATAGGGCTTCGATTGTGCCTTGACACGTAAGTTGTAAACAATCCTTCAGCATTTTACCGTTTACGTAGCAAAACGTTCGTATCTTTAAGAATATTTTAATGCTACCTAAATTACAATTTTACTAATTGTTTACCTGTAAAAGACGCGACAAGGGATTAAATATTGCAATATAATTGCTTTGCAAATTTTATAAAGACTTTTCAATTTGACGCGCTGGGTTTTGGGGGGGGTCATGTCCCCTGTGACCCCCCCCCCCCCTCGGACCGCGCCTGGCCCTAGTGCGCGCAGATTGTTTTGTAATAATCTATGCTTGGTGAATTTGAGCTCGTCCACCGCAATGGAACCCCGTATTATCCTCAAAAGACACCCAAGAAACGTGCACTGCGTGTATAGAGCACATTTTAGGTCCAAGAGCAATAGGTAGATAGTTATTTCAATTTAATTAATAACTTCTGTAGTCGTGTCGTATCCGTGACGCGTCACTTAAAACGGACTTAAACATCATTCGTACTAAGTTTTGGCGTTAAAATGATTTAGTCCAACACTGTCCTCAGAAATTTATGAATGTATAACCCAAAATAGTCTACCACTTAGTCCTGACCTCTCATTAACCACAGTACAATAGACAGAGTGGTTCAACTTACGTTGGTTTGTTAGCGTCCAAAGTGTTTTTTTTTTTTCGTTTCTTTTTAAACAGTTTACAGAGGCAGTTACAGATATATTTTGGTCTGTTTAGTCGATTTTAGCGGCAATTAGAATGGTGAAACGCGATATTTTATAGACAATTAAGAAGTTCAGGTAATGTTTCAATCGTGTCAGAAGTGGGATTATGAGTAAAAATCTTAAAATGGTTAACTGTTTAGTACGTATGAATGGTGTCTCAGTCGCGATGTTACTTAATATTTTAAACTACCTGATGGTGATGGGTGCAAGCTATCCCACAAAGACCTAAGGGAACAATTGAATGAACGGAATGAAAGGGAACCAAAGACGGTTGTATAGAGGAATTTGGATTGGCTTCGTGCGGGCTTCAGTGGCTTTGTGGTCAGAGCATTCCCCCTGTAAGGGAAAGATCGCGGGTTCGAGTCCCGCCCGAAGTCCATTCTCTTTTTTCTTTATAAGTCGCTAAGGGAACAAGCCTACAAACCGGTATAACTGCTGATTGGGCAACGAGGATCGGTCGCAGGCTTTCCTCTCGGGGATGCCAGGTCTGACGGCACTCACTCCCATAGGACCTTGGCCGATCCGAGTCTTCTCCTGACTAGGACCTACTTATTGTAAGTACGAAGAAGTAGGGTAATATGGGCCACATACCAATGTAGCAGGGGAGAAGGGTAAAAATATTCAAAAGGGAAGCCAAACGGCCTTAGCAATTTTGTGTGGAATTCTGAGCGTTCTGAATTCAGATACAGAATTTCTCTATAAGCAGCAAATGTCTTTAGACATCTTTTGCCAAAAGATGCCTTTTGCCAAAAGAACTGCCTCTTACCAAAAGATCCTTTATACATCTTTTGGAAAGAGGCAGTTTTCTTGGCAATTTTCTGTAAGCGTGCTTCTTTGGTGTGTGGCCCTCCTTCGACGTATTATAATAATACTTCAGAAAGAGGGCTCTTACGCCCAGTTTCCGAAAGCTGCCAAATCTCTTGTCAAGTAGCAATTGGGTTGCTAGAATCATGGTTAAATAGTTTAATTTGATCATCGTGTCGGTTAAATTAGCTGATTAACCAACACGATGATCAAATTATACTATTTAACCATGCTTTTAGCAACCCATTTGTTACTTCTTGAAAAAAAAATTAACAGCCGATTAGTTAATTTGACGTTGATCAGCCTTTCGGAAACTGGGCGTTAGTGTCTGTCTATGCCATGAAGCGCATCTGAAGATAAAATGGCGAAACGCGTCCGCCCCGCGCAAATAGGCATCACTCTGTAAACTATATGGAACGAAACAAACTAAAATAGACTATGCCATTATTGCATCCTTTAAAAACAAACTTAGAACCCTAGTTCCTACCACTTATTAGTAAAGGAGCTCGTGATGTTAAATGTGTAAGTCGAGCGTCGTCGCGGAAACCTATTAGAATTGTTAGATGACACTAGGAAGAATAATGATCCTGTACTTTTTCAATTTTTAGCGGTGGGGGAAGAAAATAAGTACTAAATCAAGACATCGATTTGTGCAACTAAGCTACCCTCCCTTTACGCTTAAATCATCAGATTAGCAAAATCTGACGATTTGAGCGTAGATTAACTGCAAATTGAACCGCAACACCCCCATGCTATCCTCAAAAAACACCCAAGAAACGTGTAGGTACCTACTGCGCGTATAGAGCACCTTTTGAGAACATTTTAGGTCCAAGATTTATTATGTTCCAAGTAACATTGGCTTTAGGTACTTATCAATATGACAATATAAGGTATCCTCCCTTATATTAATCTGACGTGCTCGAGTGACTCCCAAAATTCGTTCTTGGGCTCCTCTACTATCATTTACATCGTGGTAGGTAAATATATAAAAATAAACTAACCAACTTATCCGGTAACTTCTAACGTGTCTGGCGGAAATTTAACTTTTGTAATTTGATTCGGTGACATCAAAGATCTATCGTGTCTATTCTCGGCGGCCATTACCAACATCTGTCAAATTGTGGCGCGAAAAATCTTGTAATTGGAATGCTATTTTTTTTTAAACAGCGGTTAAAAAAATTGGTTTTGTGCCAGTTGAAATAAAATTTTATCGTTGAATTGTTCAGAATGCGAATAAATTAAAGTGCGTAAGTAAGTAGGTACGTATATACCTATCTGCTCAATACACTAGGGTTTTCTGTTTAGAAAGTTTCCCTAAAGATTGAACTATCTTAGTTCTCATGAAAGTGACTACCATCAGACCGCCCACGGCCCAAGCCTGCACCAGATCTTTGTCCGTGTGGACTCTCGAAGTTTTATGATTTAAATTAAATATTATGATTAAAATTGACTTGGTACAACCTACATCTACTTAGCTACCTAGGTACCCATTGGGATCACTGTGACTGTCGTCTGTCGAGTTTTTTTACTCGACCTAAGCTTTTTACCCGACTACGGCAAAGCAAAATTATTAAAGATTATTACGAAAAGTAACATGACAATGCAAGTATTTTTATTTTTGTATTTCTCTACTATTTTCCTACACTTTTTTACTGCAATTCAGCGCTTTATGAACACAACTAATGCCATCTATTGGCGGTTTTAGATATCAATCACGCAAGACAAGAAATGACGACATCTTTTGTTATTTTTAGGAATTAAGTACGTAGTGAAACTGAACTATTACAATAGAATTTCATAGTAGTTCTGAAACGATTTGGATTCTATGATAGATAAAATGTGCAATTTTATTAACCCTTGATTTAAGAAATGTTTAGTTCACAAAACGTTGCAAACAACACGTTAAATTCATGCTAAAGTTGTGACATTCGCTAAACCTGTAACGCGAGCATCGTACTAGAGTTGGCAAGATACTAATCGCCTAAAAATCGATGCATTATCATTTTATTCGATTATAAAAGTGATTTATAATTATTACTACTGTGTACTAATGTTAAAAATTACAAAATCTTATGTGAAATTGATTAATATAACACTCATGATGCCGTTATTTATCCTCATAGTATTTCAGTTTCATCCAAAGTTCGCACATTGGAACTCAAGGTTTGTTTAGTCTTTATTGATTAATATTTCGACTATTTCAGTTTCAGAGACTGTTTGACCAACCCTGAGAAGAAAGTCTGTGCACGAATTTCATCCGTAGTTTAGCAAGAGCACTGACTTGCAGGTGAAATTTACTTGAATTATGAATTTAAATGTAGGCGTGTACCCTGTGACTAATTTTAGTCCAGAATATATCCCAACCAAACCCAACTCGGACGCCCAGGGTTGTGCGAAGTGGAGGAGGAAGGGAGGACCGGAAGACAGACCCTGAGCTCCGAGGTCATCTTGGCCACGGATGCAATCAGGAAAAAATGTCCACGTGAAGCTGATGATTACCCAAAATTATACAACAGCTAAAATGTAAAAAGGAATTCAATGTATCTAAATACACTGATAATAGTGTAGTAAGACTATAAAATTAGCATTGTTCCTAGTAAATCGCCTAAATATTATTTATAGCGTTCCACTCTACTGTCACGTCACACGTCAACTGCGTTATGTCATTGTCAAACTTGTCATTCAGAAACACGTCAACGCATTCTCGTTGCTTGTTTTGAGAAAAACAAAGCTTTCATTATATTATAATAAGTGGATAATGGTACATACACCAATGGAGGGATCATTATTTGTAAGTTTTACTAGACTATCACCAAAAATAATTCCATTATAATGTTTAATTTGACGGAAACATCTGAAACCGCTTGTGTTCAGTGACATGTTTTACTTTTTGCCTTTTTTTACAATTGAAGGCAATCTATAGGGTTAAATTTTGTGTTTTAATATATCGCTCATTTGCAAGAAGGACGTCATAACTAAAAAAATTGTGAAATTGAGTTATTTATACACAAACAATTAGAAAAAAATGCTTTATTTTCTGTAAAAACGACATAACTCTGCGCTTAAATATGAGTGACTGAGAAAGGTTGTGTCACTCTGTCTCAGTCTCGCTCGACTGCGCTCTTTTATTCGACACCGGCTCATTTCAGTTACTACAAGTTTGTTGCAACGAGTGCACGTACAAGTTTTCAACGTAGACGACACATTTTGTTTTATTACGATCTTCTCAAAAAGTAAGTAAAGCTTATTTTGATAATTTAAATGTTAGAACGACACATGACGTTTTGTGACGACGTTTCAGTAACAATATGGTTCAATAATAGTAGTCATATTTCGCGTTGTGTCGTTATTCTTAATAAAAAGAAAGACTTGCGA
This sequence comes from Eilema depressum, assembly GCA_914767945.1. Taxonomy (NCBI): domain Eukaryota; kingdom Metazoa; phylum Arthropoda; class Insecta; order Lepidoptera; family Erebidae; genus Eilema; species Eilema depressum. The sequence goes on from OU612040.1 coordinate 8,259,921, forward strand.
ATAACTATTATTGCTTAGTACGTTATAGACAATAATTAATTTTATATGCACCATTTCACAAATGACACATTACTTTATTAGCTGTTTTTGTTGGAAAATTATGTTTACCTTTGTAATTGTTTTTTTCTTTAATTAATTTTATGTCGTTATTAATAACAAAAATTTTCATTTAGGATACGTATTATCTACGATGAACTCCAGAGGAAGGCAAATATTGGCCTTAGTCACCCCCAGTGACAACGAAGCACCAACTACGAGTACTTCATCGGATAAAAACAGTACACACTATTCACTAAATCAGTATTTTTCTTCAATGCTTTTTTACATTTTATATTATTATACCTACTTATTTATTTTTAGATGATACTATACAACGTTCCCGTACAAGCAGTACAAGTTCTTCCTGTAGCTCTTCTGACTGTTAAACAGGTTCTTCATCATATTTAATTTAAAGAAGGTAGTTTTTTTATTACCTAAATTCGAAATTTTAACCCAGGCATTCTGGTTAGTGGTTTTAGTGTTTAATACTATAGTAATTAGTTTTATACTATGTATTTGCTAATCAAATCAAATCAATTAGCCTATTGCAGTCCACTGCTGGACATAGGCCTCTCCGAACACGCGCCACGTTTGCCGATCCACCGCCTTCCGCATCCAGTCCGTCCCAGCCACCCTTCGCAGATCGTTAGTCCACCTGGCCTGGGGATGTCCCACCTTGCGCTTTCCTTCTCGCGGTCTCCACTCTAGGACCCGTCTGTTCCAGCGGCCATCAGTCCTTCGACAGATGTGGCCAGCCCACCGCCATTTCAGCCTGCTGATTCTGCGAGCTATGTCGGTAACCTTAGTTCTATGTCGGATGATCTCGTTGCGAATTTTATCCTTCAAAGAAACTCCAAGCATAGCTCGCTCCATAGCCCGCTGCGCAACTTTCAGGTCGTGGAGTAACCCCACCTTCAATGGCCAGGTTTTGTCACCGTAAGTCATAACAGGTAGGATGCACTGGTCGAAAACCTTTGTTTTGAGGCATTGCGGTAGGGGCGCCGAGAAAACCCGACGTAATTTGGCGAATGCTGCCCAACCCAGTTGGATCCTTCTGGCTATTTCTTTCTCGAAGTTGTTTTTACCAAGCTGGATAACCTGCTCAAGGTAGACATATTTTTGAACAACTTCGAGTGTAGCCCCTTCGACGGCAATCGGTCCTGGTGTAACATGTTCGTTGAACATAATCTTGGTTTTCTCCAAGTTTGCACTAAGGCCGACTCGTCGAGAAGCTCCATTCAAGCTGTGCAGCATTTCGCCCAATTGTTCCAGCGACTCCACAAATATGACGATGTCGTCGGCGAACCGGAGGTGCGAGATAAACTCGCCGTTGATGTTGGGGCCCCGCCCAGTCCAATCCAGAGTCTTAAAGACGTCCTCCAATGCGTTGGTGAACATCTCCCTGTCTCACTCCACGCTGGAGGCTAATGGGTTTCGTCATTTGGTCTTGGAGCTGGACAGACATTGTGGCAGTGTCATACAAGCATCTCAGCACCTCGATGTATCGCCAATCGACACGGCACCGCTGCAGGGCATCCAGCACTGCCCAGGTTTCGATAGAGTCGAAGGCTTTTTCGTAGTCCACAAACGCCATACACAGCGGCTGATTGTATTCTTGGGGTGGGTAAGTATTGTTTAAGCAAAATGACTGATTTAAAAGTAATAGTATTGTCATAACAAAAAATTATTAAACTTTTAATTTTTCTAAAATGACATTTTTTTATTTACATACCCTCTAATTAAACATTTTAGAAAATATTTATTATTAATAATGACACAATCTGAAGAGTATGAAATAATGGTATACTATTTTATTAGAAATAATGTCACAAGTGATCCCAGATGCCATAAAAATGACAATTATAACATATTCCTCACATTAAACTGATTTGTAAAACTCATAAAATAAAGATGAATAGACGCTTGACACAATAAAATGCAGTTTAGTGATCTTTTCATTAATAGTTATTGTAAAAATGGAGATCAAATTTTAAAACCGTGTTTCCCAAAAGTTGTCGTTTTTTAGTTATGTCGTGCTTCTTGCAAATGAGCGATATTTTGTATGTAGGAAGGTAACAGAAAACAACATACTTAACATTTTTTAAGAAGACCGACCATGTTCAATCATGGTTAACCTTAGTAGGTTTTGTACTTAGTAAATACTCCGAGCTATCATTGTAGAGATTAGAGCCAGTCCTTTAATTGTCTTGGGGGTCCACTATGATCTTTGGAACCACATAACCTGCAAGCTAGTACACCTACTGATTGACTGAAGAAGCTCTAGAACTAATTTTCTTTGAGCTGTGATGTCAGCAGCAGTTGTTCTAACAAGAGCCAAACTATATTAATGTTAATGCATTGGTAGCTTAATGGTTAAGGAGTGTGCCTTACTATAGAAATGTCCCGGATTCAAATCTTGCCCATTATAATAACAATGTCAAGTATGTCAACCCACACTGAACACAAGCAATTTAGCTTAGCTGGAGGGGTTAATTAGAATATTAGAAATTTCAGTTGCTAATGTTCTTTTTATCAAAAAATAATGTTATAGGTTGCTTGGATAATTAAAAAAAAATAAGTGATGCAACTTTTACTGCTCTGTTATCATTCATAATTTAATGAGCTCAGTTGAATCATTCAATTTATAAATAAATAAAAAAGCCTTTTATTCCTGGTTAAAGTACATTTCTTGACTTGACTTGACTGCCTCTGTGGCGTAGCGGTAGTGAACGCGGCTGCTACGCAGGAAGTGTGGGTTCGATCCCCGCTCAGTGCCAATATTTGTATGCATGAATATAAATATTTGCATTGGTCTGGGTATTTCTATGTATAATATGTATGTATTTACAAAAAAAAAAGTATCTAAGTATGTATATCCGCATTCTAGATTCCATAACACAAGCTAATTAAGTTTACCATGGGTCTAGATAGCGTTGTGTAGAATGTTGTAGAATATTTATTTATTATTTATTATTATTTCTATGAGGTACAGGTCTCTTCCAGGGACTGCCAGACTTCTCTATCCTGGGCCCTTCAAGAAAAGCCTTCATACTTAAGTTACACTTACAAGCTTCAAAATACTGACTCAAAATTCTGACTTTTTCAGGAGCCGACCCTGTACCTAGTAAAAGGCATGTGCATCCTGGACAACGACGGGAACAGGATCCTTGCCAAATACTACGACAAAAACGTGCTGCCTACAGCCAAAGAACAGAAAGCTTTTGAAAAGAACTTGTTTAACAAGACCCACAGGTAATTCATATATGACATTACGGCACGGCGCAAACGGCGGGGCGCAAACGACGGGGCGGGCAGGGCCAGTCAATTTCGCCGCGAACGATAGCCCAAAGAGAATCCTATACTACCAACGCACATGAAGGCAAAAAGACCGCGCCGCTGGTAACCGCCGGGCACTTTGTGTTCGCAGCGAGGACAGTCGCGGGCATCGACGGGCAGGCGCGGTCTTTATTACTTCGTGGTCAAAAAGACCGGCCCGCCCCGCCGTTTGCGCCGCGCCTAATTATTCTAGACATCCGTGTGGTGACAGAGATTGAATACAAGTATCACCACTCCATTGCATCCAAATCCTGTGCCAACCTGTCTGGCCAGCGTGGCCAGTAGGCCAAAGCCGACCAACATTGGGAAAAGCATATGTCCAGCAGTTTACTGCCATAGGCTAAATGATTGATCAATCTAGATATCTGTGGCTAAATTTATTCAGAAACCCCGCTTCCTGCAGTTAGCAGTGGCGTCCACTACCGCCACTCCACAAAGAATGTTCTACTATTGTATAATTTCTTCTTCTAATATATAAAAATCAATGCCACTTTACGTTGTTATTTTATAACTCAAGAACGGCTGAACCAATTTCGCTAATTTTAGTCTTGAAATATTCGTGGGTGTCCAGGGAAGGTTTAAAGGATGAGAAAATAGGTGCAGCGGTAACGGGAAAAATATGGCGGTACGAAGTTCGCCGGGACAGCTAGTAATTTATATTTAAATGTTTCAGAGCGAATGCAGAGATCATAATGCTGGAAGGGCTGACCTGCGTGTACAAAAGTAATGTAGACCTGTTCTTCTATGTCATGGGCAGTTCACATGAGAATGAGGTGAGGATATCGTTATATTCACATGAGATTGAAAGGACCAGGGTTCGATATTGAGATTGGACAATATTTTATTGAGTTTTAAGTTAGGTAAAATGAATGGCTGCATGTGGGTTGGTAAATATATCTAATAGACAGTTGGGACTCGTCCGCTATACCGGTTGAAACTAAGGCCTTCACCTCAGAGTCTGGGATCTGCTTAAATATGATGTCACTTGGTTTGCTTCAACTGTATTGCGAGCGACCACCGTCTGACCAGCCCTTCTAGACAAGTGGCATTTCGTCGGCCGGCGTTTTGTAGCCGGCGTGAATGCCAAATGTATGGGATTTGACGTATATGACAGACGTCAACTAATGTCAAAAACGTCAAATCCTATACATTCGTCATTCTACATTCCATGATACGCCGAGCAACGAATTGCTACTTGTCTAGGGGGGCAGACCAATGTAAATAGCCATATTCATGCATTCTTGTATAAATTTCCAGTTAATTCTCCTGTCAGTATTGAATGCGTTGTACGAGTCTGTCAGCATATTGTTAAGAAGAAACGTGGAGAGGAGAGTCCTGTTTGACAACTTGGACTCGGTCATGCTGGCTTTTGACGAGATCTGTGATGGAGGGTGAGTACATTTATTTTAATATTATAGAACAATCTACACAACGCTATCTAGACCTAAAGCAATCATTGCTTAACTAGCTTGTATTATGATGCGGATAAACATACTTAGATAATTTTTTTTTGTAAATACATACATATTATACATAGAAACACCCAGACCAATGCAAATATTCATGCATTACAAATATTTGCACTGACCTGGGATCGAACATGCGCCTCCTGCGTAGCGGCCGCGTCACACTATTACTATCACCACGCCACAGAGGCAGAAAGAAGAAAGAAGGGAGGAAGAAGCCAGTAGTCGCTTTATGTCATACTATTACATATAGAATAAGCAAGCTGAAGTGGCAGTACGCTGGCCACATCCGCTGATGGCTGTTGGAGCAAACAAGTACTAGAGTGGATACCGTGAGAAGGCAAACGGAATGTTATTTATTAATGTTTGATGTATTGTTGTTGAAAAACTCATTTTATTAACACATCCTACTAATATTATAAATGTGAAAGTTTGTGAGAATGGATGTGTGGATGTTTGTTACTCTTTCACGCATAAACGGCTGGACCGATTTGGTTGAAATTTGGTATGTATATAGGTTATACCCTGGAAGCGCGCAAAGCCGCGGGCGGAAGCTAGTACATACATATATTCATGCCTGTAAAGCCCTGGAGGGGTAGGCCATAGGTGTAATTAACACCCAAATTTCGCCAACACTGTGATTTTCAGTCCTAATAGAGGGCGAGCCTATTGCCTACAAGCGGGCACTTAGTCATGGGCTGTAATTTATGTTTGTTAATGAGTAAGAAGGGCGGAGACAGACCTGAGGGTGTCACCCCAGCCGAATTAGGTCGGACAGGTGATCTGCGGTAGGCACGTTCATCATACCTGTTTTTTTTTCCTTGTAAAAGCTTTCAATCTGTTGCACCTTCAGACCCAATAAGTCTTCAATCAGCCTATTGCAGCTGGACATAAGCCTCTCCCAAAGTGCGCCATTGTGCCTACGTGTAAGTCCTACTTAACTATCTTTTGTAAATTCCAGTGTAATCCTCGACTCGGACCCCACCTCCATCGTGAGTCGGGCAGCGCTCCGCACAGAGGACGTACCCCTCGGGGAACAAACCGTCGCACAGGTAATGGAACATGTCAATAAAATCTTCTGGTAGCTGATCGTTCAGTACATGGTTAGTGTAGTTTGGACCCTAACACAAAAACAGCCGTAAGACACATTTATAGATCCGTCCGTATTCGCAACTATGATTCGTAACTTGTCGCGAATCAAGATTAGTATTCCTTTTTTGTAAGTTCCTTTTCCAGTTATGAACTAAGAAAATCTTTTCCTTAACCGCAACTAGGCAGCTCGATGATAAAATTTCGTAACCAGTTGTGGTAAAAGATTTAAATTCATATATTCATGTGCGTGTAATGTGGTACAATAAGAGATGGTAATATGAAATATAGCTGGCATGAAAAAAAATACTTATTCGCAACCTTTGCTACATTATAATTATTATGTTTGTAGACAATCATTTTTTTTGATCTGCATTCAAAATTTTCAAGGAGATACTGGCTACTACAATAACATTCATAGATAATAGTTACTTGGTATCTAACTGGTTACGAATCACAGTTACGAATACGGCCGGAAATGAGGTCCAAACTTTGATTTTGTACCGGTATTTAGCCGTTGTTATGAGTATGGGTTGTCTAGTACCCGTAGTACGAGTTAGCCTATAGCTAGTCATGTTTATTATAATCTGTGGGCGTACCACGACACTAAACACGACCACGGTCCAAAGCGAGAGAGAGGGAGCAATACACCTTGTATAATACACCCTATATAATACACCCATAACACACCCTGTATAATACAACCTGTATAATACACACCTTGTATAACACACCATGTATAATACACCGTCTATAATACTACCTGTATAATACAACTTATATAACTACTATCCTCCTCTGCATCGCGGCTCAAAACACGATCGTATATACATATGGTACATGGTAGCTATGCCAGTTGATACAATAGGCTTCATTCAGTGGTTTACACTAAGGTTAAAATTTCCATACAAAATTTTGACATAACAGCTGTATATGCCCTGTGTATTTTATTATTAGTAAGGGTACGTTTAATTACTATTATACAAGAAGCGTATGTCATGTGATTTACATTGAAAATCGTTGATATTTTATGTAAAAAAACATTTACAAGATCTTTACTAAATAACATGTATGTAATATTATTATACAAAAACCAACCATCAGCTATTTACACTGAAAGTCGTTTAATATTGTTATACAAAAAACGTCTCAGGGATTTAACTGAAATATATTAATTTAAATTATTAAATATTATTATACAAAAAGCATCCGTCAGTTCTTTAAATATTATTATACAAAAAGCATCCGTCAGTTCTTTGAACTGAAAGACGTTGAATATTATTATACGAAAAGCGTCTATCGGTGATTTAACTGAAAGACATTAAATATTATTATAAAAAATCATCCGTCAAAATATATTTACACGGAAAGTCGTTTAACTCAGCTATACAAATATCGTCGGTCAGGTCAAAATTTTCTGATATTTAATTCGAATATCTCTTTCGATTACATATTTTTTCTTTTTTTATTATTTACTAGCTTTTGCCCGCGGCTCCGCCCGTGTGGATGTCGGTTATCGCGACCAAACATAGCCTATGTCCTTTCTCGAGGTCTAATCTACCCCTATACCAAATTTCATCAAAATCGGTTCAGTGGTTTGGGCGTGAAAGCGAGACAGACAGACAGACAGACAGACAGACAGACAGACAGAGTTACTTTCACATTTATAATATAGTAGGTGTAAGCGACAAGTGTTAGCATTTATTATTTCATTAGCTTACCCTTTTAAACCAGATAAATAATTATTTAAGAACGAACAGTTTGTGAGAGGGCGAACGCGGGGTGAGGAAAGGACCGGAAGAGAGGGGTCGCTTCCGCACCCCGGCACGCGCCTCAGACGCCGCAGCGGCGCAGTCGTCGCACGCGTCCCGTAGAATACAACAATGTTCATAGTGATTTATAAATTAGTTTTGTACTATAACAACTAATCTTGTTGAAATAAACGTTACTGTGTGATCTCAAAGTTGTTTGTGTGTTCAAGTTGATAAATCCCTAGCTTAGTGCAGTCGCACGTGTCTCGTCAAATACAGTGGTCACTTAGAGCCGGATTTGTGAAAAAATAGGTATTCAAAATGGTTAACACGCGAGGCACGTTGCGGGCCACGCCCAAAAATGAGTGCGGTGAACAAAATATTCCAAAAAGGGAAGACGACATTGCAACGGCGGGCCCTAGCACCGAAAAGGATAAGTTATCTTCAAATGGAAGACGATCACTCGCCAGCTCAGCGCTAGCACGCAAGAAGCGTGTCGAATTGGAGACGGCTAAGGCGAAAGCTCGTATCCAAATGGAGCTACTGGACAAACAGCTAGCAACAGACCTGGCAGATATCGAAGAACAATATAGTCTACATACGGAAGTATCGAAGTCAGTCGATGGTGCTAACAGTGAGATCGAGAAGTGGATGGAACGTAGTCAACTGGAGCTGGAGAAGGGCAACAGCCGAGGCGAGCTGCACACGTCGGGTCCGGCCGACACTAATGGTACCATGCAGCAGCTAGCCAAGGCACTTACGGATGCACTTGCTTCTACGACAGCCCAGCAGAACTCCAATCTACTTACCCGTCTTAGCACACCTAAGGAACTGCCAACCTTCAGTGGAGATCCGAGGGAGTGGTTTTTGTTCAAGCAAGCTTACGATGACTCAACCGAGGTCTGCAGATTCACCGACAAAGAAAACCTCTGGCGCCTGCGAAAGTGCTTACGTGGGGCCGCTCACGAAGCTGTAGCAGCCCTGTTTATGAGCGCCACCTCGCCTGATGTAGTGATGTCGACGTTGAAGCTGCAATTCGGGAACGCTGAAGTTATTATATCCCGCATTCTGGCCGACGTGAGGAAGATGGGACCCCTACCGGCGGATTACTATCGCGAGATAGTACCATTCTCCATCAAAGTGAAGAACTATGTAGCTGTAGTACGGGCCCTTGGACGCGACGAGTACCTATATGGGATGGAAGTAACCAATATGCTGTTATCTAAACTACCTACCACCCTTCTTTTCAAATGGGCGGACTACAGTTACCCAGTTATTGTCGCTGAAATACCGAAACCCAGGCTAGACCTGCTCTCAGACTTTCTCACAGAAGAAGCAGTTAAAGTGTCGACATGCAGTGCCAGTTTGATATGTAGTAAAACCGACAACACAAAACATGTGAAACATGAAAAAGTGAACAACGTCCAGACTGTAGTAGTAAACAAACAAAATGATGATAAGTGTCGATACTGTCGTAATAGCATTCACAAACTACACGAGTGCAGGAAATTCATTAAAGCATTAAGAAAGGACAGGTGGCTACACGTTAAAAGAAATCATTTGTAGTGTCTTGTAGCGAACCATGGCAGAGAAGCGTGTCCAGCTCCTGCCTGTGATATAGACAATTGTGGACAACTTCACCACCGTTTACTACATTACGTACCAAGTGCGCGTCAAACAACTAGTGACAGTACCCCGGAGACCCCGGTAGAACCCCCGGCCCCGCCGCCGTCAACTTCGATACCTACTGAAACAATAACAAACATTGAAAACAACGCGTGCAAGGTGTTGTTAAAAGTTGTACCAGTGAGTGTTCATGGACCTAATGGCGTATTCCACACAAGTGCGTTATTGGACGATGGATCTACCGTGTCCCTTATCAGTGCAGCGCTCGCGTCACGGGCCGGCCTCCGCGGCCGCCGCGAGACGATGCAGGTGCGCGGCGCTTGGGACGGCAGCACGCTAAAGACGGAAACGGAGAGCCTGTGTGTTTGTATATCGAACTACGAAGGTGAGCTTTTTAAAATTAATGTTCGTAGTTTTGAGAACCTTCGTGTGCCCGAACAAAAGTGTAATTCAATATGTTTTGATAAATATTCTCATTTGTGTAGTATCAAAGATATTATGTCCTGTTACACTAACACTAAACCTGAGATTCTTATTGGTCAGGATAACTGTAGATTATTGTTACCTATAGAAATTAGAGTAGGTAAATGTAATGAACCGTGTGCCACTCGCACCCCGCTGGGATGGTGCGTTCATGGGTTGACACCCTCAGCGCTATCAATGCGCTCGTGTTTCTCCACACTGCATGTTACGGAGGTAGCATATGGGTCGGGTGATACCGCGGTAAACGACCTGCACGAAATGGTAAGGAGGTCATTTACCATAGAATCTATGGGTATATCTGGGAAGCCACGCCAAAATGCTGATGATATGCGAGCTCTGGAACACCTGGAACGAACGGCGAAATTAATTGATGGTCGATGGCACGTAGGTTTACCATGGAAGAACCCCAGCTGTAAGATGCCAGATTCGGAACTCACAGCACTGTCTAGGCTGCATAACCTGGAGCGAAACATGACCTGTAATGAACAATATGCACGAAGGTACCGAGAACGAATAAATCACTTATTAGATAATAATTTTGCAGTAGAGATTTTAAATACTACAAAGACCGATCAAACGTGGTACCTACCTCATTTCGGGGTCGATAACCCCAACAAAAACAAACTACGTTTGGTTTTCGATGCAGCCGCTAAAGTACGTGGTTTGTCACTAAATGATTATTTGCTGACCGGTCCCGATTTACTAATGTCATTATTAGGTATTATGTTGCGATTCCGGGAACACGAGATCGCAGTAGTAGGCGATATCAAGGACATGTTCTTAAGAATTAAAATCTCGTCAACGGACCAAGACGCTTTCAGATTTTTGTGGCGCGATGATCCTATCGCGTGTGCGAAGACCTATAAAATGACATCGTTAATATTTGGCGCGAACTGCGCGCCGTTCATTGCTCAATTTATTAAAAATAAAAATGCGCACAGATACGAATCGTCAAAGCCGGACGCCGTTGAAGCCATTCGTAGTCAACATTACATGGATGACTATATAGATAGTCAACCGAACGAGAAGGGTTGTATTAAATTAGCGCGTGATATTACGTACATACACAAACAAGGTGGCTTCGAGATACGTAATTGGCTAAGTAATAGCGCGGCAGTACTGAACAGCCTACCCGAGGAGTCCCTCGCCACGTCGGCTGCTGCAGTCAAGATAGGGGCAAAGCATGAGGGGGAGCGCGCCCTGGGAATCATATGGTACCCTGACGACGACACCCTAGGCTTCGCTACCTCATTCAAAAGGATACCTACAGAAATCATTGACGGATATAAGTGTCCAACAAAGCGCGAATTATTGAAAGTTATCATGTCATTATTTGACTTCTACGGTTTTCTGTCCCCATTTACCATTAATGGTAAACTATTATTACAGGAAACTTGGAAATCAAATATTGACTGGGATGAAAACATAACCGATGATATATGTACTAAGTGGTTTAAATGGTTAAAACTATTGAAACAAATTAGTAACATTCGAATACCACGATGTTACCGGCATGTTAACTCATTACGTCACACGCACACGGCTACGGAGCTTAGCAAGACAGATGACTCGCGTTCGCAACTGATAAGTGATTCAGTAGGAGACGTAAGCGTAACTGCGTCTACGCATAGGAATATGACGCCCGACCGACCTATTGAAGAAAGCGGGTATAGATGTTTACAACTTCATATATTTTGTAATGCATCGCTGCAGGCTATGTGTGCAGTCGCATATTGGCGATGGATTGATGATAACAAACAAATAAGAGTTTGTTTCGTGGCGAGCAAGTGTCGAGTAACACCTGTAAAACCTGTAACTGTACCCAGGCTGGAATTGCAGGCTGCGATAATGGCGGCAAGATTAGCAAACACGTTACAGTCCACACATCGAATAAAACCAGCTAATCGTTATTTTTGGTGTGATTCCACAACAGTGTTGCAATGGATTAATAATAATACGCGGTGTTACAAACCTTATATAGCTCACCGGCTGGGCGAAATCGATGAATTAACGCAAGATAAAGAATGGAGATACGTACCTACCGCTATGAATGTTGCGGATTTAGCCACTCGGGAAAATTTGGATAGTCTTCAGTTGGACGGCGAGTGGTTTGACGGTCCGTCATTTCTACATGACTTGGAAACTTCGTGGCCGATAAGTACAGTCCTACCTAGCCCTAATGAGTGCGATTTGGAATATGTAACAAATATTTCATGCGAAGAATACTTACCTGAGCACGCATCTGTACCGGACCCGGGGCGGTTTTCCTCTTGGATACGTCTGCTACGAAGTACGGCCATGGTACTAAAATTTATAAATAAATGTCGGCAAGTGGAAATCGATGACTGCACTACTATGGAACGCGCAGAAAACTTACTTGTACGATATTCTCAGAAGAAATCATTTCACGCCGATATATCTGCAATAAAAAATGGGAAACAGTTAGAGAAAAATAGTAAGTTACTTACTTTGACGCCCTTCATTAATGAACACGATGTACTATGTGTAGGCGGGCGTATAGGAGTCGTCGGTGACGTTCCATTCAACGTCAAACACCCTATAATCTTGGACGGGAGAAGTCAAGTGACTAAGTTGATAGTAAGACATTACCATGTGAAGGCAGGTCATGGCAACCAGGAAATGGTGGTAAACGATCTGAAACAGAAATACTGGATTATACGTATGAGACCTACAGTTAAAGAAATAGCGACAAAATGCATGCTGTGTAGGCTAAAAAGGGTTAGCCATTAATTATGGCCCTTCGAAGAATGGCTTCACGACGTGGGTGGCCCGCGCAACTGTACTCCGATAATGGTACAAATTTGAGGGGCGCTGATGCAGAACTCAGAAAGTCTGCAGCTGAACTGGACGAGCAAACCCTACAGACCGCTGCTACTATTCATGGCACCAACTGGAACTTCATACCACCGGCCAGCCCTCACTGGGGTGGAGCATGGGAACGCTTGGTTCGGAGCGTGAAGGTCGCTCAAAGGTAACCCTCAAGGAGAGAGCGCCCAGGGAGGAGGTGCTCAACACCCTGTTGGCAGAAGCTGAAGCCATCGTGAATGGACGTCCACTGAGCCATGTATCAGTCGAGGTTAACAGCAAGGAGTCGTTGACACCCAACCACTTTTTACTTGGCTCACCTTCCGCCTCGCCGCAGATGGGCGTCTTCAAAGATTCAGACATGTACTTGCGTCGACAATGGCGGATAGCACAGCGGTTGGCCGATATGTTCTGGAAGAGGTGGGTTACCGAAGTGCTTCCCGAACTTATCCCACGCCAAAAGTGGACTGTAGACAGACAAAGTCCACTTAAAGTCGGAGACCTCGTATTCATCGCCGACCCCGATGCTCCGCGTAGCGTGTGGCCGCGCGGTATCGTAGAAGAGTTATTTCCCGGGAAAGACGGTAGAGTGCGAGTGGTACGTGTAAAAACTCAGTTAGGTAATCTTAAGAGATCTGTCGCACGTATCGCTAAAATTCCAGTGGAGGAATAAATGTCGCTACAGTTCTAGTGGTTTTGAGTGCTGCTAGCAGCACTGGGGGGGAGGATGTAAGCGACAAGTGTTAGCATTTATTATTTCATTAGCTTACCCTTTTAAACCAGATAAATAATTATTTAAGAACGAACAGTTTGTGAGAGGGCGAACGCGGGGTGAGGAAAGGACCGGAAGAGAGGGGTCGCTTCCGCACCCCGGCACGCGCCTCAGACGCCGCAGCGGCGCAGTCGTCGCACGCGTCCCGTAGAATACAACAATGTTCATAGTGATTTATAAATTAGTTTTGTACTATAACAACTAATCTTGTTGAAATAAACGTTACTGTGTGATCTCAAAGTTGTTTGTGTGTTCAAGTTGATAAATCCCTAGCTTAGTGCAGTCGCACGTGTCTCGTCAAATACAGTAGGGATTATACACCCCGATTTTATAGTCGCTTCGGATAAAAAGGTTTGGACCAAAATCATCTGGAAGTATTTTAATTTTGCGGTTTTTCTATAGTGTATGGGAATAATAATATACAAGTACAGGTGAAATGAATAATATATGGTGGTTGTAATTTTTTTTTTCTTCGCTTTATTAACATGTACTTCCAGACGATTTTGCTATCGAAATTGTATCCAAAATCTTTTTATCCGAAAGGACTATAAAATCACCGTATATTTTCACACCAAGATCTTGAACGCTTGCGGTAGAGGGGATCTAGTAGAAATCGTCGTGTAAGGAAAAAGGGGGAGCTCTCGAAAAGTATGATTCCGTCCGGCGGTGGGTTTTTAATAAATTAAGTTAAATCTGCGCGGAATATTAATACTTTTTCGAAAATAAAAATAGCCTGTATGTATATTAGCGTTCAAATCAACCTAGCCACTTTAGAGATTACCCGGAACAAACAAACACAAGTAGGTACATATTTTTATTATAGATATCGTGCACATAAATATATTAGGATAGAACGCGTGGCGACTATTGCACTGTAAATAAATACTCACTAGACATTAGAAATGCCTCTATTCTTTCAAATTTACTTCTACAATTTTATTCTACGGTTGGAAATAACTCAATAAGGCATATTCACGTTATTTTTATGAGGTTGTTACAAGGTAGTCTTAATATTACTGACTAAGTATTCGAAAATTTCTATCTCATAGTTCACAGTTCTATCGTAATATATTTATGTGGTATCGTGTATTATTCATGTGCATACATTAAAAAGCTGGTATTTTATTACATATTCATTTGTGTAGATATAGATTACACATATTTTTTGCTCCTTATGTAGTCCTAGTTTTTAGGTCCTTTTCCCACTCATCCATTTTACCCCACGGCTGGGCAAAAGCCTCATTATACCAAGTTGACATACATTATTGGAACCACATGTGCAATGCACTTTTTCCTGGCAATCACTATCACTCTTTTTTTTATGTACCCACATCCCCACGGATATTTATCGTTCCAATAAATGTGTATCAACATTTCCACAGTACATAGCATTTGCACAGTAACATTATATTTTATAGTGTTTAACAATGTTGAACGCCGCGGCCGCATTCGGCAGTCGACACTATGAAACTATGTCCAATTTCAAAGTCTAGAATCCTGAAAACCAAGACTTACAATGGTGGATAGATGAATAAAGTCCCATTAAGACGGGGAGAATTCCTCACCTATAAGATATATTATCAAAAGGATAAAAAAAGTTGCTTCGTCTATAAATTCGCAAAAAAAATTGCCACTCGCTCGTTCACGCCTGGCGAGAATTGCCTCGCAATTGAATATTGATAGTGTCCATCTAAACAGAATTTTATAGCAATTATCGTATTTTGGCATAGGCGATGTGTTACGAATCTCGTATGATATAATCGTAGTTGATAATAAATTTAGTGTTTGCCTGTGTGTAAATATTTTGATACGATAAAGGTTCAACCCCACCAAACGGACGGCATCGGAACGGATTTTACAAACTTTAAACAAAATAAATCTTATATCACAGCATTTAAAGTTTATATTACCAAGTCACGCATGACAGCTTGACGTGCGTCATGCCGCCGCACGTCGCTGTCAAGCTGTTATGCGTGACTTGGTAATATAAACTTCAAACACTGTGATAATAAGATTTAATTTTGTTTAAAGATTGTAAAATCCGGGCCGATGCCGTCCGTTTGGTGGGGTTGGACCTTAAAAGTTCATTCTTGAGATAATTATCTATTTTACGAGTATGTATTACTAGCAATTTTGTTATTTCAATTAATAAATTGGTTGTCAGTGTAAAAGAATAGAGTAACCGGGAATTTTTATTACTAAACTTATACTGAAATAGTTCTTCCTTACTGGTTTTAAAACTTAGTACAGTACAGTACAGTACAGTATGTGGACATTATTTACACTATTGCGGACATTTTTTTGCAATATTGTGGACATTTTTTGCAATACTGCGGACATTTTTTTTACAATACTGCTGACATATTTTACACTAATACGGACATTTTTTACACTACATTCCAAATTATTCTGTTAAGGTTTTTATGTTGGAAAGTTTATGGTACATTTTTTTATATTTAACTTGTGTTGTGCTATTTTATGTTGTTTCTGTATTATGGGGTTAATTGATATGTTAATTATATATTTAAACTAACTATTTGTAGTTTTTATTTAATATACAACACTTTTAATTTAATTCAATGAAATTTTAAACCAATTAATTATGCCTAATTTTCCTATAGAAGACTTTTCACTTCAGTTTATTTTGATAAATAAATTATTCTTTACCTACTAAATACTACGGGGTAAGGCCTGTTAGTATTAGTGGCAAAGTATATTTTTTTTATATTTTTATTTTTTTTCATTTAAACTAACCGTTTGTACTTTTTATTTTCATTTTTACTTTTTAATTTCAATCTATTTCGAAAAATAATCCTAAGTACATATTTATTATTTAGTTGTTAGTGGTAAAAATATATTTTATAGAACTTTTTAATGCAAGTTTTTTTTTTATTTTCTTCACTTTTTAAGTTCATTTTGGTAAAAGAAAACTTATAAGATAAAACCCCTGCTAGAATCGAATATAGTATTAATGAAAAAGTTACAAAAAGTAATTTACTAACCGAAAGGACTTTTACAACTTTTACAAAATTACTTATTAATAATAAATATTAATTAATAAAACAAAATAAATTATAACTTTCAGATACTTCAGAACATAATGAATATGTAAGAACACCCGGGGGACTAGTTAGTCAATGCGTTAAACGCCATCGCCATAATATTGTAGTGAATTAGTGCTTATTAAATTGTATATACTAACTTTTTCATTTTTTTATTTAATTTTTTTCTATTGGCTACCCTTTATTGGCACTCTCATGGAAAATAAATGTAAAATCAAGAGAAGCGGTCCTCAGTAATAGCTAGGCTCGTAAGACTTTTGTAGCTGTCATACATTACATATGACATTACAAAAAACCGCACTATGCTTTTACACATACAAGGTGTATTTTTGAGATGGGGCAGTAAGGTACCTTAACAGTTATAGTTGCAATAAAACGTTCTTAGGAGACTATCCATAACTTTTTAAAATATTCTGAACTGCATTCCCAGATTTTAGAAAATCTTACAGTTAGCAAGAAAACTGCTAACATAAAAAAGAAATTGTCGGAAAATCGATCGAAAGGCTTAACAAAAATTGTTTACCTAAAACAAAAATTACCTGCCATTACTGCACCATCTCAAAAATACATCCTGTATAGTTGAAAAAATAATTTACTCATGAACTAATCTCTACGCACTGTTCTAAATTCAAAATTCATTCTCATCCAGGAACCGAGGCATACTTTTGACTCGAGATGTGATTGGTCGTGATTTGTGAAGCCTCGTTCAGAGTTCTTGTTTTTTGTAGCTGTAGGCGTACCTTAAGAGTTTGTTTAGCGATAGAAGTATCCAATCAAATGAGGTTTAAAGCTACTCTTGATTTTATATTCTGTGGTCAGTGTTTACTAATATTTCCTTTCGCAAAACAAATATATTGATCTCTTTTTTCATGCTCATTAAAAACGGATAGCATCATTTTAAGTCTAGTTCTGATTTGCGACAGGAATTACTTTAGAGCTTTGGGCGACTTAGCTTGGCATTTATAAGATCTATAGAAACCAGAATCTCATGGCAAATTGAAAAAAAAAAATGTAAAGTGCAATACTGTGGAAATTGGACTTAACTATTTTGATACTTTTTAATTTTAATTTGTTTTTCATACATTCTAGCAGTAGACATACCTAAGTATGTCCTGAGTACTATTCAGGAATGATGACTACTTTTTTACTCTCGAAAAATGATCACCCTATAATAATATTGAACTGCTAAAGTGAAAAATATTTTTGTGACAAATAGTTTTAAAGATATTTGTTTTCCGTGCCATGTGATTCTGGTAGACCTATACCAACGATTCCGTGAAATCATTAAAATCAGAACTATGATTTTATATTATTGAAGAGAAAGTGGCGCCCTCCGTTCAGTTCACGGCATTTTTGGTTGGACTATGTTGTATTGATTTTTTAGTTTCATTTTTGCTGGTAACACTCAAATATGGGATTTAAGGTCATTATTATATACCTTGTATAGTTATTTCATTATGCCTGCTTATTTTATAGCCGTTTTTAGATATTGGACACAGTTTTGATAGAAAAATTGTCGTGAGAGTATTAATTTGGCAAAAAAAAACTTTTTCATCCCACCACCTCGGAAACAGTATTTTTAAACCCAAACTCAGACTCAGAAGACTCAGACCCAAACCCAAACCCAGATGTACAGGTGTAATAAAAATTTGTAATTTGTTTTTCGCTCAACATCCAACACAACAACCAACGTTGTTGAATGTATTTTTTTTTTTGCATTTTGTTAGATATTTCCTCGCTGAGGTGGGATGAAAAGTTACCGTGTTGCGCTCGAGTGTAAAGATTTTTCACCTCGTGCTCTTTTGATTCCCTCGCTGGCGCTCAAGATTCTAATTTGTGAATCACTCGCATAATACCCATACACCTGTATTTTGTCAACCTGTGCAAATTATTCCTATACGTAAAGGGATAATTCATTTATTTCGCCCGACGATGTTGTTATCGAAACTGTGCCGAAAATCTTCCGTTCCAAAACGAATATGAAATCAGCAGATATATTCACAAATAGAGTTGTATGTATGTTGTTTCATGCAAGGCATATTGTAAATATTGCTAGAAAAAATATTTTAATTTTATTTTTTGCTTTCGCATAAATAAGTTCATTGGTATGTTTCACCTGAATTTTGAAATCATTCACACGTTTTTAAAAACATGTTGTTTTGTGAAATGGGGTACAAAATCAGTATTGACTTTTAAAATACCGAGTGATGACACAAAGAAAGAGCCTGGAAAAATAGAAAAAAAAATCGTCATAAATAATCGTATGACACTCGATGAGTAAATTGAGAAAATTGAAAATAGAAAAAGGTTTTTTGATCTTTTTCGTCATAAACAAATTATTTTATGCATTCTATATGTTAGTTTTTTTTTTTATAATTTCAGGTATTACAATCGGCAAAGGAGCAACTGAAATGGTCGCTGTTGAAATAAATAATAATTATTATTATATTTAGGTGCGAATTATCTGGATATAACCACAAATCAGTATACATAACCTCTAAAAATATCATGTTTTGATAAACCGGATTTACCGGCTATAAATTAACCGGTAAATCCAGTTTTACTGGTTTTAACATAACCGGTAAAACCGGTTTTTCAAATTTAACGGTGTTAATGAAATTTTGAAGCAATTGTAATGCAAATTTTTCCTATAAATTTGAAATAAAAAATGGCAATATTTAGGAAGGGACTTGATCCTGACTGGTACCATTGTAGGATAATATTCTGACCAAAAGCTAACCGGACCTGTTCTATATTTTTTATACCACTTGGGTAGCAGATAAGCACACGACCCACCTTATGGAAAGTAGTTACCGTAGCCTATGAACGTGTGCAACACCTGGGGTGTCACACTCGCGCTGCCGACCCCGTAAGAACCTTCTTATGCCCTTCTCGAAGAACCATTTATATTGTAGTCGCTTGGAAATATTTATAGTGATTTCGCACCGGTCAAGGACTTAAGTCCCATCCTAAATGATATTTTCAATTTAAAATTTACCGTTAATTTTATTAATGTACCTATCCCTACTAATATTATAAATGCGAAAGTAACTCTGTCTGTCTGTCTGTCTGTCTGTCTGTCTGTCTGTCTCACTTTTACGACTAAACCGCTGAACCGATTTTGATGAAATTTGGTATAGAGGTAGGTTAGACCTTGAGAAAGGACATAGGCTATGTTTGGTCGCGATAACCGACATCCACGCGGGCGGAGCCGCGGGCAAAAGCTAGTTATTTATTATAAAACTGATTTTTGTGGTAAAATTAATTAGGCTTGCCCCATATTTACAGTATCCACAGATAATTCTACCGTATAGTGTTGCTATGTTAAAAATACATTTAATTTCATAAGTTTCAATAATATATTTACTGTATTATCTACTTAACATTATATTTTTTTATTTGAACTTTAAAGGAGAAACCTATACCACTTAGGTGGCAACCCAAAGCCCTCCAGATGGAAAGCGGTTCCGTGGCCTATGGACGTTTGCAGCATCAGGGGCGTCACACTCTTGCTGCCGACCCTGTAAGAATCTTCTAAATCTTTCTTGAAGAACCCCATATTGTAGTCGCTTGGGGAATCCTTTCAGCCCCCTAAAACAAGTGCCAATGAGCAGTTCTCCAGTAGGTATAATAATCAGTTGGTTTTTAAGTCATCAGGAGATGGCGCTAGCATAGCTTTTGGTAATTTTAATGTACTCTGTGGTTTGTTTGTAGTATTTTTTAATGAATTTGCAATGTTGCCTAAGTTTAATTTTATTTACCCATATTATAATAGATAAAATATAATAAAAAGCTTAATTCTTTTCGCGTCACTGTCTGTAATTTAAAATAATAATATTATATTTAAAATATTTTTTCAGAAAAAATAATATTTATGTAAAGTAAATCATTACAAAACCGAAGAACATTTTTTCCATAAATTAGGGAACACTAGATGTGACACCGGGTTCCCTCCATCTGGCAGAAACTTAATACTCCGAAATTCATTTGGCATAACTCATTTGGCACAATTTTATTTAATCGAACATTTTCAAGGCATAACGATTTATTTAATAGAATCGTATTTTGGCAGAATGGTCATATATCCGAATTAGCAATGGCATACTCTTCAGTTGGCAGAAAAGTTAAAATTTGATACAAAAAGTTAGTGACAGAAATGAATTGCTGCAAATCCGACTTCACGTAGTCTTGTTTGCCCTACCCCTAGAGTGTTATTTAAGCCCGCAAAGGCGCGGAGGGGCGAGGCGGCCCACGAGCTGAGGAGCAGGTGGTTTTAATGGCCGCCGCCGCGGCTGAGGCTGGCCGGCACAGCCGGCCAGCAAGCCGAAGCTGCGGTGGTGGGAGTTACAACCATCTGCGACGATAAGCTCGTGTGGGGCCGCCGGAGCCCCGCAGCGCCGGAGCTGTGACAGAAACGATGCTTGCTGCATGTTTACTGCCTGATGCTTGCTGCATGATAATATAATAATAATATAATAATTCATTGAATCCTCCAAAATGGTACAACATTCTCCTTAGGACACCAGTATACAGCGAACAATTAAATAGCAGGTAGCAGGTCTATGTCCAAGGAGTCCTGTGGCACTCGTACTAGGTGACCCTGTGTCACGAGTGCCATCACCTTCCTTCACGTAGTCTTGTTTGCCCTACCCCTAGAGTGTTATTTAAGCCCGCGTAGGCGCGGAGGGGTGAGGCGGCCCACGAGCTGAGGAGCAGGTGGTGGGAGTTACAACCATCTGCGACGATAAGCTCGTGTGGGGCCGCCGGACCCCGCAGCGCCGGAGCTGTGACAGAAACGATGCTTGCTGCATGTTTACTGCCTGATGCTTGCTGCATGATACTAGCTGCATGCATGCTGCATGCCTGATGCTTGCTGCATGGTAAATGCCTGATGCTTGCTGCATGCTAAATGCCTGATGCTTGCTGCATGCCTGAAGCATGCTGCATGTCTGATGCTTGCTGCATGCACGGTTCTACTTTTTGATTATTATGCTTTAAAAGTTATGCCAAAAGATGATTCTGACTAACAACATTATGCGTTATGAAAGTATGACGAATGAGTGTATGCCAAACCTTTTTCTGCGAAATGAAGTTTATGCTATGCGTTGTTATGCGAAACAAAATTATGACATAAAAATTTCGGTGAAACGGGGGGGAACCTGTGACACCACACTCTTCTTACCGAAAGTGCCGGCTGCGCCATCTAGCGCGTCTTTAGGAACGCTATAAATACCTACTGGAAAACTGCTCATTCCTTGGCCGGTGAGGAATGTATGGGATTTGACGTATATGACAGTTGTCAACTTATGTCATAAACGTCAAATTCCATACATTCATCATTCTATTCTAGAATACGAATTACCACTTGTCTAGTGAGGCAGAGATCATTTCAGTGTGTCAAAATCAATGGAGTGCATCCAGTAAGTATTGTATGGACCTATCCCAGAGGTGAGAGCAGTCTTCATCATCATCATAATAGCGGCTGTCCATAAGATCAATAACTCTCGCACTAAAAATCTGTTCATAATTCAGTCTGGGTCTAATCTTATTCTCCTAAATGTCAAAAACGATTACGAAGTCAATATAAATTGTTATGAAAAGACCGTTTTGGGAAGAAAAAAAAAAGAAAGAAAAGTGACCTGAAATACTATAGTAGGTTCATAGTGTAGCACGCAGCCATACGGAACAACTGCCGCCTCTCAGCGTAATGCTGGTAATGCTCTGTGTTTAGAAAGCGCGGGAGATCCTCAGGATTTTTTTCGATAATAAGTTTAAAATAGAAGTGAAAATGTTAGATGCCTCGTATATCTACCTACATAATAATCTTTATAGAACTATTTTCCTGATTGATCACCGGCGAGATCCCGAGCCAGTGGAGGCTGAGCATCATCATGCCAGTCTTCAAAGGCAAGGGATCGGTGCAGGAGTGTGGTAGTTACCGCGGTATAAAGATAATGTCCCACACCATGAAGCTCTATGAACGGATAATCGACTCCCGGATCCGACAGGAAAGTGCACTCTCGGAGTGCCAGTACGGGTTCCGTCCCGGGCACGGGACCATGGACCCAGTGTTCGCCCTAAGGGTCGTGGCGGGGAAATACAGGGCGAAGAACACGCCCCTGCACTGCCTATTCTTAGACATGCAGAAGGCCTTCGACTGTGTTCCTCGCGCGGTGATCTGGTGGGCACTGCGGGCCAAGGGTGTTCCAGAGACTTACATTGACACCATCCGAGACATGTACTACGATTCCGGTTCCGTGGTTCGGACTGCTGTTGGCGACTCGAAAGCCTTCCCTATCACCGTCGGGGTACACCAAGGATCCGTCCTTAGTCCTTACCTGTTCAGCGTGGTATTAGATGTTTTGTCGGACAGCATTAGAAACGTGTCCCTTCGCCCAGCATACTCACCATGGAATCTTGATATTTCATGAATGCCAAAAAATAGTTCTGAAATAGTTTTAAATAGTTGCGAAAGGAAAAAAATAGTTCTCTTATACTTACGAAATTACAGCCATAGTTCTATGAGTATGCTGGGCGAAGGTTTCGTCCAGCATACTCACCTCCGTTCGGGGAATCTGCGTACGCTTCAAACATAATTCATACTTCAAAAAATAGTTTATAAATAGTTCATAACGGTGTCCAAAAAGAAAAAATAGTGCTCTAATAACTCCGGAGTTATAGGCTTTGTTCACTGAGTATGCTGGGCGTAGGTTCTACGCCCAGCATACTCACCTCACTGCGCAAATACCGAACAAGCTATAGATACAATTTATGTCTCAAAAAATAGTTCTTGAAATAGTTGTCAATATCAGTCTAATTTTCGCTTGACTTTTGACCTAGAAAACCATTAAATTTGGTTGTAAACTTCTACATACTAACGTTAAATGAGGTACAGTCGTCCACACAATGTTTTTATAATATAAAAAATATTAAACATTCTAATGATGGGCGTTGTGATAGGGAATAATATTGTGGTATTATCTCACATTCAAAAACAGTCGAAAAAAATATATTAGCATTTAGCTAGTAAGTATATATTTTTTAATAATAATAAAATAAATGAAACTGTAAGCGTAAATAAATCCTATTACTTCATTGCTTGTAGGGTGAACTATTTGCCAAAAAAAATGTCTGGACACTAAAGCACAGATTACCTAATAATTGGAACAGATAAGTCACTGCCTGGAAAATCAACGATCCAACTCAGTTAAGTGCCTAAGGGCCGGCGCGGCGGCGCCCACTGCCGGCATGGCACGGCATGGCATGGCAAAGGATTTTATTACTAATCAAGTTATTTTGAATCTTATTTCAGTGACTTTAGAATCCATTTTACTTTATTTCGTCAAACGATGCCGCGGCAGGCCGCGCGACGTGCCACATTCCCTTTGACTGCCTCTTTGTCGGTAGTGAAGGCGGCCGCTAAGCAGGAGGCGCGGGTTCGATTCCTGCTCAGTGCAAATATTTGTATGCATGAATATGAATATTTGCATTGGTCTGGTTTCTATCCTACTAATATTATAAACGTGAAAGTTTGTAAGTATGTGTGGATGTTTGTGACTCTTTCACGTAAAAACTACTGAATGGATGTTGATGAAACTTTACGATAATATAGCTTGTACATCAAAATAACGTATTGGCTATATTAAGCGATGAACGGGATCAGAATTTCACGCGGGCGGAGCCGCGGGTAACAGCCTGCTGCTGTATAATATGTATATATTTACAAAAAAAAATTGTATCAAGAATGTTTATAGGCTTTCTAGAACCCATAACACAAGCTAGTTAAGCTATACTTACTTTGGGTCTGGATAGCGTTGTGTAGATTATCAAACATAGCTAAGAACACTCCCGACCCCGACTAATTCGCCTTTCAAACAAAAAAAAAAAAATCGGTTCGGGAGCTACGATGGACACAGACATACACACAGACACGTCAAACTTCCGTCCGTTTTTGCATCCGGGGTTAAAAAATTGTTATACCTAGTACAAAATGTACCTAAGTTATTAGAAAGTTTTGTACCCGACTGTACTAAAATCGAATGTATGTAGAAGTTTACAACCAAATTTAATGGTTTTCTAGGTCAAAAGTCAAGCGAAAATTAGACTGATATTGACAACTATTTCAAGAACTATTTTTTGAGACATAAATTGTATCTATAGCTCGTTAGGTATTTGCGCAGTGAGGTGAGTATGCTGGGCGTAGAACCTACGCCCAGCATACTCAGTGAACAAAGCCTATAACTCCGGAGTTATTAGAGCACTATTTTTTCTTTTTGGACACCGTTATGAACTATTTATAAACTATTTTTTGAAGTATGAATTATGTTTGAAGCGTACGCAGATTCCCCGAACGGAGGTGAGTATGCTGGACGAAACCTTCGCCCAGCATACTCATAGAACTATGGCTGTAATTTCGTAAGTATAAGAGAACTATTTTTTTCCTTTCGCAACTATTTAGAACTATTTCAGAACTATTTTTTGGCATTCATGAAATATCAAGATTCCATGGTGAGTATGCTGGGCGAAGGGACACATTAGAAACTCACATGAGCAGCCTCCGTGGTTGCTCATGTATGCTGATGATATTGCGCTCATGGACGCGGACAGGAGCAGATTGGTGCGACGCGTGAAAGGATGGAAAGAAGCGCTTGAGAACGGCGGTCTGAAGCTAAATGTAGCGAAGACAGAATACTTAGCGTTAAACTCCACAGATCCCACACCCGTCCGCATAGGCGACGATTTGGTCGAGCACACGGACCAGGTTAAGTACCTGGGATCTGTACTTCATGTGACCGGTGAGATCGACCACGACGTCAAGGCACGCATTGCTGCCGCGTGGGCCAAGTGGCGAGAAATGACTGGCGTCACCTGTGATCCTAAAATGCCAGTCAGGTTGAAGGGGCAGGTCTATAAGACGATCATTAGGCCTGTTCTCTTGTATGGTTGTGAGGCGTGGCCGCTGCTCGAGCGACACAAGCAAGAGCTGCGTGTCACGGAGATGAAAATGTTGCCGAGGTCATCTTGGCCACGGATGCAATCAGGAGAATACGTCAATATGCAGATGATGATTTCCTGATTGCATCCGAGGCCAAGATGACCTCTGAGCTCAGGGTCCGCCTTCCGGCTCATCCTCCTCCACTTCGCACGATCTTGGGCGTCCATAGTGAGACCATTTGCACGCATATCACCCTCCACGACGTCAAGCCAGGACTTTTTGGGCGTACCCCTTTTACCTGGACCCGGCGGGGGCGCCATTGCCAGGCATTTGCTACCCTTATAGCCTGGCGGTTGCCGCACCAGCGAAGGCTCGCTTTGTATTTTATCTGCGACTAGCTGACCCGGCGAACTTCGTACCGCCATATTTTCTGATCCCGTTCCCGCTACATATCTCTAAATTTATCAGTGTTTTTCTACAATATTAAGCATGTATTATACATATAAACCTTCTTCTTGAATCACTCTATCTATTAAAAAAAACCGCTTCAAAATCCGTTGCGTAGTTTTGAAGATTTAAGCATACATAGGGACGGACAGACAGCGACAGCGACTTTGTTTTATAATATGTAGTGATGTCACGCATACCTACATACATAGTTTTAAATATAAAACCCTTTCACCCGATACTTGATGAAAAAAAAAAACAATTTTAATAATACTTCAATAATAATATATTTACAATTTATAATTTTTCTATAAATAATTGACTCAATTATTAATAAATGCTTTTGATAAATAAGTTCCAGTATCATAATACAATTTTTATGTTATTGACGCTGTTTTATCTTAATTTGTTATATTTGCTCCATCTGAAGCCGTAAAACCTTGGGCCTAAAGGTGCTTATACAGGGTGGAAGATTTTAACCTTACCTGGAGGGAAGGTTTTCTAAATACTGGTAATACAGAATTTCACTCAAAGGAAACATTCCTTTATTTTTAAAAAGAAATAAAACTGCATTCTTAGATTTTTAAAAATTCGCTTGCCACGCCCGGTAATCGAACCAACTAAAATCCGAAAAAATAACATCCTGTATTTTTATGACATCAATCAATAGTGTAGTGTAAATCGAATTCGAAAATTGAGTTTTCAGGGATTTCCTTTCATTTAAATAACCATGTTTGTTAGACAGATTTGATCCTTATGATTGACACTATCGATTGAGACTATAAAAATACAGGATGTTATTTTTTTTAATTTTAGTCGGTTCGATTACCAGGCATGGCAAGGGATTTTTCAAAAAACTATGAATGCAGTTTTGTTTCTTATAAAAAATAAAGGAATGTTTCCTTTGAGTGAAATTAGCTATCTCCAGTATTTAAAGTACTTTCCCTCCAGGTGAGGTTAAAATCTTCCACCCTGTATAAAGAAACCGATCACCGGTATCGGCTAGCTGCCCCGACGAGTTTCCATAGCAACACAAATGAAGATAGTTCGTCGTTTACATTCTAACACCACATATGATAAAAAACAAACGCAACGCATTCGCGCCCTTATGCTTATAGATATAAGGGCGAGAATACCTTATGCCTTTTTTGACAAACGACAAGATGGCAACCGATAGCCGATACTTGTAACCTGTTTATATAAGTACCCTTACGGTACTATACCCCGGGACACGTATCTTGGACCTAAATGGCGAAACAAACGAGCCCATGGCGCCTTCGGATTGTTTTGAAAAAATTTTTTTTTTCATACCACTTAGTTGGCAGACAAGCACATGGCCCACCTGATGGAAAGTGGTTACCGTGGCCTATGGACGTATGCAACACTAGGGGCGTCACACTCGTGCTGCCGACCCTGAAGAAACCTTCTAATGCCCTTCTTGAAGAACCCCATGTTATAACCTATGCTTGGTGAATTTGAGCTCGTCCACCGCAGTAGCATCCCGTGCTATCCTCAAAAGACACACAAGAAACGTGTACTGCGCATATTTTCATTTT
Organism: Eilema depressum; assembly: GCA_914767945.1. Taxonomy (NCBI): domain Eukaryota; kingdom Metazoa; phylum Arthropoda; class Insecta; order Lepidoptera; family Erebidae; genus Eilema; species Eilema depressum. The sequence continues at coordinate 8,287,309 of OU612040.1, forward strand.
TTATGTCCAAGAATCATATTGTCCGGAGGTATCTCCTAAATAATTTATTGTTCTAAGCCAGTTTTCACCTCGCTAGCCCCAAACTCATCGGGGGTGGGTTCTACAATAAGCTTAGATATCGCCTTGAACGCAGGATGGTTCTTATCTCTCAGCAGCTTGAACAACACATTCTCCGATGTACCCACAAAACAACCGATGTTATGAAAGCGCTGAAAGTAAAAAAAAAAAAACAATTTGTAGGTAAAAAAATATTATTTATTGAAAATATGTACAGCGGTGTTTGAAAAACAGTATTTTTTGGAAAAAATAATATATATAAATTATTACTTAATAAAATATTACTGCTAAGGTGGTAAATAAGTAAGTATAATGGAATGTAAAGTAAGTAAAGTAAACGTCTTTATTGTACACCATATGAAACAATACATCATAGAGATCTAAATTATGTGGTAAGTACAGATGGCGGCCTTATCGCTCTATGGCAATTTCTTACGGGCAACGTAAGTAGGTATGAGAGAAAATTTGTGGGTCTAAAAAGGTCACAATGATCGATTCAATAGATTCTTATAAAATTCGCATACCTAATGGTCACTTATTATGAGCAGAATCAAAACAATTCATTTACTAAGCAGATTCTAATTCGATTGAGATTTTGAAGCATTTGTTATGCTAACTTTTCAAATCGATTTGGCAAGGTTTTCTTTTCAAATCGAGATTCTAATTTCTTGTAAATATCACCGAATGACAAAATTATTATCCTAATACGATTCCGATGAGATGACCTTTTTACCCGACTACGGCGACCCGACTACGGCGAAGCCAAAGGAGGGTTATGATTTTGACAGGCTATGTATGTATGTATGTATGTTCGTTTGTTCCCTCATAGCTCTTCAACTACTTATTAGAACTGGACAATTAGGGTATCGTTAGAAGCGTCTTGATCGTCCGCTGGTTATAGGCTATATCACGTGTCACTAAATCTAATGTGGCGCCCTCTAGCGGTCATAAAGTACTTAATTAAAAAATAAACTTGAGATAAATGGACCGTGTTTGGTATCAAATTAAAGGGCTCAATTAGCACATTTCAAATATGTATAAATTATTGGGTGTTGCTTGCCCCAAAATAATATAAATAAAAATTAAGTTTAAAACTAAAACCAGACTACTGCAAAATCACGCTCTAAAAAAGTATTAAACAAGAAAATATCAAGAATAGCCGTGGTCGTATGCCACTTACACTAACAAAACAATACATTCTAGGAAAAAGTGGCATACGACCACGGCTATTCTTGATATTTTCTTGTTTAATACTTTTTTAGAGCGTGATTTTGTTAGACCTGATGTTCTGCATAGCCAGTCAAGTTATAAAAAGAAATCATTATATTAACTTTAACAGTATGCTCAATATGCTCATAGAGGTTTTTAAAAACGTTATAAAGACTATCATCACGACTTTACCAGTGAACTCTATCCAGGAAAGATCGGCCACTTAGTAGGTAAAATGGGGTGAATAGGGATCAAAGGGTGAATAGGGATAAAATGGTTGTTAGATTTTTTTAATAATTTTCTCTTTTCTCCCGAATTCCAAGTATCTAACCAGATATTATTGATAACTCTGCTCATTATTACATTGAACTAATCCATAATTTCACTATAATAACTACAGAATTCAGCTGACCATTTTATCCCTATTCACCCATTGATCCCTATTCACCCCATAGTACCGGTACAATAATTTTTTTTCTCATAATTTAGCACTAGGAGCGATATTGTCAAAGCCTAACGTGTCTTTAGTCGGTATTTTGTTAAGTTTAGAGATATTCTTAAACGCTGGATGTTTCTTATCCTTCAGGAGTTTGAACAGCACACTTTCTGAAGTAGTTACGAAACAGCCTAGGGATCGCATGCGCTGTAATGATGAAACAAATCTTTGAGAAGGTTACAGAAGCGCTTGTGGCTAGGTGCGCTCACTAAAAGGCTAGTAGTGAATCCGGTCAAAATAAAGATTTGAGCTTGCATATAACTATTCGCATAGAGCTGAAAATTGGTGGGTGACATATCCGCGTCGTTCGACCAATCGGACCAATAGGAAAGTGTTTCCGCGTCGTCCGATCAGTCGGATCACTAGGAAGCAAAATTCCGCGTCGTCCGATCGGTCGGAGCAACAGGAAGAGAAATTCCATGTCGTCCGACCAGTCGGATCAACAGCGAAAAAAAATTCCGCGTCGTCCGATCAGTCGGACACAGCGGTCGGACCATGCGGCCACAGTCGTTTTAAATACACCATAATGAAAGAAATATCAACCCCGTGCTGGCTATGTAGGGGGCGACAATCGTCTGGCCCCCCAATCCTATGAAGAGAGCCTGCGCCAGAATTTTGTTCATCAAACAGTGGATGTACTGTCATGCCAGTGAAACTGACTTGGCCCTGAAGGTGCATATACACCTATCACATAAGTGTAATAATTGGATATAGATTTTCTTGCCCCACTTGGGACTGAAAATCATAGCAAGCGAATGCATGTTAGTACACCTCTGCCTACCCTTTAGGGATTTTAAGTCGTGAATATATGTATGTAACAAACCTGTAGTGCAAGTCCTCTGTCCATCAAAGACCTGGACGAGACTCCATCAGCCAGCAAGTGGACAACGATATCCTCTTTCAGCAGGTCAATTACAGTCTGCTCAATACAAACGTGAGCCTGAAATTTTGTATAAATAATATTATTAATATAAATAGTGGCTAAATTGGAACATTTTACCCACTTTTTTTTATATATAGGGCACGTCAACTTGACTTCGCCTTACCTGATGGTAAGCTAAGGGCAAAGTCTTGGAAAGAGGGTCACCATTATAGACACATACCATGCTATAATGGTGGCACTCAGTTTGACGGCCTCATCAGATGCTTTTTCACGCCCCGCTTAAAGGACCCGGGACTGTAGGAGGAGGTTGGGAAATCCCGTAGAATGTGGTGAATAAGGATCAAGGGGGTGAATAGAGATAAACATAGTCACTAGATTTTTTTAAATGTCTTTAAAATTTCAAATATCTGAACAGATATTTGATAATTCTGTTCATTAAGTCCTTAGTTTCACTTTAAAGTAAATAACTACAGAATTTAGCTGACTGTTTCATTTCTATTCACCCTTTGATCCCTATTCACCCCATTTCATAGTACTAGTAATTTGAGCTGCAATTTTTTTTTTAAAGTGTATAAGTTAAAGTGAATTACCTCAATACCAAATAGCACCACAGAAGACAATTCAGGCACATCGGCTTTTAATTTTTGCTGTAGCTCGGGAGTAAACATAGAGAACTTAGTCTTTTCATAGACTAACGCGGCATTTTCAACGTTGATGTCCTTTGTCGTATGTCCGAGACCTTTCGGGTACTGCTCCGATACATACACTGGTATTTTAAAGTGTTTGGCAGCTTCAACCTGAAAAATTTATTCATGTTTCTGTTAAACCTAAAGGTTAAACTATAAAAATATAAGTATAAGAAGCATCAATTATTGAATTTTGTAGAATAGGCCATTTGGTAAATTTTTTTACTCTTGAAAAGTGACCACTTTATAATGATAATTTCATAATCGTCTTTTCAGAGACTTTGCCTTCAGCTTACCATCAGGTGAGGCGAAGTCAAATTAACGTGTACTACCTACATAAAAAAAAAAAGATATTTCAGTGGTTTAAGAGTGAAAGACAGAGAGACTAACATAAAGCAGTATTGTAAAGAACGGGACGACCTATTCAAATAGTGTATTTTGATCCTGTTCTCGCAACCCTTGAGAACCTATTCCCAGGATAAAATGTAGCCTATATGTTATTTCAGAGTATAATCTAATCTAACCCTGTACCTAATGTAGTAAAAGGCAATCCCATCTCTTCCTGTGGGTGTCGTAGAAGGCGACTAAGGTATAGGGCTGTTCTCCATCCGACAGAAACATACAGCCCATGACAAAGTGCCCGCTTGACGACTATCGAATATATTATCAAAGTCAAGATATTAATCATCTAGATAACAACAGTATTGCGTAATATATTTAAATTATACGTACCATTTTATTTGCGACTTTTACAACATCGGCAAAATGTTTTATATGAGGTCTAAAAGTTTCTTGTATGTCGCACAGTAAGAACGCCGTTTTGTGAGCTTCGAGTGCTCCCAATTTGAATATATTTTGTACAGCCATTGTATTTTTTAATAAGAAAAAAGAATGTAAAATCGGCAAAGCAAACAAAACAAACTAGATTTTTGATATCAAATGTCAATGTCAAATCTGTCACTGCTGACATAACTTTGGCAACTGGCAGCGCGCTCCAGTTTTAAAATATTGTTCTGTTATGCATCTGTTGTTAAGAATGTGGAAAGATTAATTTCGGGTGCGCCAAAGTTCACCTAAATTTTCAACTCCGAAAATTGGAACTCCGAAAATGTTCTTCCTAACATTTTTCATCCTAACAATCACAATTCCGAACTACTCTGTCTCTAATGTTTTAATTCCGAATCATTCAACTTCATAATGTCGGTAGCAATAAACATCTATTATACTATTATTTCTTTTCCTATATTTTGTCAACATTACCATCTTTTACACTATTATTATTAAAAGTCATACCTTTTTGTTTAGATTTATTTTTATTAATAATAATCAGTATTATTTACATTAATTTTGCGTAACTTTTACAGTTTTAGTTATTTACACATAACATGATAAGAAATAAGAATACCAGTACCCTGGTACAAGTTATTATAATATTGAATAGCTATTGAATTAAAATATTGAAAATTGAAATAAAATTGGAAAAATATTGAATAACTTGATAAATATATCATTGTACAAAGTATTGTTTATATTATAAGGCTTCATTTCACAAATTAATTATTTTTAAACATTTTATGTGGCAAACAGACAGTTAGTAATAGATTCATTGAGAAAGCTGCTCATTCCGACTTGGATAGATTAGGTTAGAAGGCTAATGCGGGAGCGGAGCGGAGCGAAGCTCCCGCATTAGCCTTCGTGGTTATTTTTTTTTATAACCATGCAGAACTATATTTAATCCAAAACTATATTTAATCCATGTACGTACGTAATGATAATAAAACACTGACATGAACTTAGCAATAGACACAACTCAGTACGTTATTAAAGCATACCCCAAAATAAAAATCATACCCTCGAATTAAAACTATAAATAAAATATAATTCTACCTACATATATTTTTATTACATTTGGTAGATAACTGTTTCTTTCTAAGTATGAGTGACAATATTATGGTAATTATGTTTAGGGATAAAAACGTTAGGATAAAAAACAGTAGGAGCTTTAATATTGTATGTTAACGATTTTATTGATAACAATTTTCGGAAACATGAGTGTTATGAACATCGACGGTAGCACTACAAATAGTATGAATGAAAACTTTAGGATGAAAAATTTTAGGAGGAGTGATCATTCGGATTACAAATCGTTAGGAAGAACAATTTCGGATAAAGAACTTTAGGTGAGTCAATATGGACCCATTAATTTCACATTCCTTCCTTGGTAATCTATCATTTTTATCTCACAAACAAATTTTTTTTTCTATGATTAAGTATGTAACAGCAATCAAGAATATCAATAAGTACTCGTACATACTTATATGAATTGATGAATTTTATACAACCTGTTCAACAAGTATAACTGCTTAAAAAACAAGCGTTGGCAGATAAATACATATTGTTGACTGTATGATAAAATAGTACATAAGTACATACCTACATACAATCACGCCTTTATCCCTGGAGGGTTAGGCAGAGGTGATTTAACACCCATACATAACCAACCATAGGGGTGAGCATATTGCAGTATTCTGGGCACTATTGTTGACTAGAGCCATGCATCTGAGGCTCAGGGTAATGTCTGATGTTATACAGCCCTATCCCGTAGTCGCCTTGTATTGTATGACACCGCATGGGAAATGATCGGGTGGCCCAAATTCTACTCTGCCGGGAACCACGTGGCTAAATCCATACCTACTATCCATACTAATAGGTATTATAAATGCGAAAGTAACTCTGTCTGTCTGTCTGTTACGCTTTCACGGCTACACCACTGAACTGATTTTGATGAAATTTGGTATAGGAGTAGATTAGACCTTGAGAAAAGACATAGGCTATGTTTGGTCGGGATAACCGACATCCACGTGGGCGGAGCCGCGGGCAAAAGCTAGTAGTACATAAAATAAAATATAATGACTCCTCTGTAATACTTGTTACATTATTATATAAATTAAAACCATTATTTTGTTCTAAAAGCTGCAAACGTAAGTGGCAACTTTTTGTTTAAATGTGCGCCTGCGCTAAAGAATAACAGTGATTGTGAATTGAATTGCTATTACTTTTCTTCCAGGCGTGCATAACTCCAATCGAGAAAATGACAGTGTAGATAGTTTATTTTCATAGAGAAAGAAGTAATTAACTGGACATGACAGGAACTGGACCTAAGAGACCGAAAGGAAATAAATGAGTTTAGTAGGTAAAACGGAAAGTATTAAAAATCACATAATATGAAGTACCACTTTATGATAGGATATAACTAAGTATTTCCATAGGCAGGAAGGTGTTGGCGATAAAAATTGTTGAATATTAACAATATTGTGGTCGTTTTTTTTTAGAACAGTTACGTGTCAGATAAGCACACAGCCACGAATCTGATGGGAAGCAGTTACCGCAGGCCATGGATGCGTTACCTGAGACGTCAAACTCACGATACCAACCCTGTACAACCTTCTAATGTCCTTCTTGAAGAATCTCATTTTGTAGTCACATGGAAATATTATAGCAGGGAGACTTTGCCCTTTGCTCCAATAGGTACTTTTAATTACATAAACTTGTTTTCTCTTTTTTTAGTTTCCGCTGATATCGGTCTCATAGTTACAAATCTTACAGAAGTAAGTAAGCAGGCTCTCTAATAGCTAAAACTTTTGTTTTTTTTCCATTGTCACTCTTTACAAAATCTACCTACTTACTTGAGTAGGTAGGTACCTATATACTTACCTATTTGAATCCTCTCAAGTGTTTGTATTTGTTTTTTTTTTATGGTTCATGGGCGCCACGTTTGATCACTATCTCACCTGTTGGTAAGAAGTGTTGATAGGTAAGGTAAGTTTTTGTCTGGACGAGAGTCTTTATACGAAAAATTCACGCTAAAACGCCGGAAATGAACAGCAGCTAGTGTTAACCATTATAATATGTATCTACCTATTATAAATGAGAAAATAACTCTGTCTGTCTGTCTGTGTTTCACGCTAGAACAACTGGACCGATTCTGATGAAATTTGGTACAGAGATAGACTAAATCTTGGAAAAGGACCTTTCTCACTATTAAGTTTAGTTCGCGTGAAGTTGAAATCCCAAAATGTAGAATTTCCCTGAACGTTGTTTTTTTTAATTTCACAAAATAGGACATAGGCTCCTCGACGTAGGCTTTAGATATTGCGATTCGCGATGAACGATATCCACGCGGGCGGAACCACGGGCAACCGCTAGTATAATTGTTATTGTGTGCAGAAACTTTAAATACAATAGATAATAGGTCAGTAAAAATAATAATTGATGCTATAAAACCCACAAAAACAAACCTGAAATCAGACAAAACCGCAACTCGGGGCAGTCAAAAATCACCTCCGCCCAGACGTATCATTACCAAAAGTCGAGCACGCAATTTCTTAAAAAACTATTTCTCCCAAATCTCTAATTTACCGAAAAAACTGTATCATTCAAGACCCTTTTCTATTTTTTTTATATTCTTTACTATAGACGCGTGACTTTTGAGTGACTGTTTTTCGCCCGCGGCCAACGTTTCCGAACGCAACTGCGGTTTAAAAAAAATAAAAAAGATGGCGGCCGACCGCTCGCGTGCGCGCCTTTCGGCGGGAAGGGCTTTAGAAAAAAAATCATTCAGACTTTTACCTGTGACGTCGGTAACTCAAAGTGCCATCAAAATAGATGAAGGTGAAGAGAAATTAAAGAAAGTAGGAAATAAAACCAGTATAGTTGTCGGCATATACCTACTTATCTTGACTTCAAGTTGCGAGAGAAACTAGTCATTGGCGCTCGCGGATTGGTTGGATATAATTATGATTGGTGGATTTGAGCTCCTCTGCCCCCATAGCTAGCACCCCGTAACATCCCCAAAATCTTGGGAGGCAGAGGTCACGACTTGGATTTCCGCTAAGTACAAATACTTAGGTATTTGTACGCATCTGCAACCTCACCATAGCGATTATTGTCTTGGTTACGTCTTGCTCATTCTGCTTTTATGTCTTCCAGCAGAGTTGACTCTCTGCTAACTAGGTATTCTGTTTTTATGTCATTTAGCTGAATTGTGTTTCAGCTATCTAGGTAACATGCTTTCATGTTGTCATTACGCGAAAAAAACATTATGCTAGTAACCCCTTTTTTCAGCAATTTCATTGGTCGAAAGGAAACGAAGAGATATTATGACCGAAGTGTCTATGTGTAGGTATAAAGTTGTGGGTAAAATATAAGTAGATACATTTTTTTATATCACTTAGGTGGCAGAAAAGCACACGGCCCACCTGTTTGAAAGTGGTTACCGTGGCATATGGACGTTTGCAATACCAGGGGCGTCATAGTCGCGCTGCCGACCTCGTAAGAATCTTCTAATGCCCTTCTTGAACAACCCATACTGTAGGTAGTCGTTTGGAAAAATCACGGCAGGGAGTTCATAATATAAATAAATAGAAAAACCCGGACCAATGCAATCGTTGATCGTTCTGAAATTATGCGAGAATTGGTGCATTCGTTCAGAAGTTATCATATAGGTACGCGTTTATAGATAAAGTAGACAGATATTTTAATTCTCATAAGACAAAATGACAATCATCTACTTAAAAAGTAATAAACTTAAAATTCTATTCATTACTTTAACCAAAACCAGACTAAACAATCTTTTTTATACGTTTTGGTCACCCAGACTCTACCCGCTACAATTAACCTCTGAGATACGTAAAACGGTCTAATGCCTGCAATTATAACTTTTTTTATATTAAAAATAAAAAATGGAAGTCAAAACACGCGCCGCCGCTTGCCTTTAGGCTAATGTTAGCCGTACGGCGCCACTGTACGTACGTAAGTACCTACCAACATAACAAAATGTTATGTCAATTTTGTTTATGGTACCTACTGATTTGTTTTTTTATATCTACTATAATCGCCAGGATACCCAAGACCGTCGTAAGAGGAGAAGGAAAAGCCGGAAAGCAGACTGCGGGCTCCAAAATGAAGGCCTTGGGTGCAACCAGGCTTTAACGCCGCGATGATGACACCATAGGACACGGTAACCACTTACTATCAAGTGGGCCGTGTGCTTGTCTGCGACATAAGTAGTATGAAAAAAATATGTTCACGCTTTTTCCCTCTGGGGTAGACAGACAACAGCCACTTGCTTCTATCCTTAGACACTTCACGAGCTTTCTTTACTTTCATTGAAGCTTTATTCAAGCTTGTCGGTTTCAAGAGCTTCTTAGAGTGTTCTTCTTCGGTTAGATCAGTTGTTTAAGTATATAAATAACTAGCTGTCCCGGCGAACTTCGTACCGCTATATTTTTCCCGTTCCCGCTGCACCTATTTTCTTCTTTAAACCTTCCTTAGACATCCACGCACATTTCAAGACTAAAACTAGCCAAATCGGTTCAGCCGTTCTTGAGTTATAAAATAACAACGAAAAGTGGCATTGATTTTTATATATTAGAAGAAGATATATAAATAATAAATATTGTAGGACATTCTACACAACGTCTAGACCCAAAGTAAGCATAGCTTAACTAGCTTGTGTTATGGGTTCCAGAATGCGGATAAACATACTTAGATACATTTTTTTTCCGTAAATAGATACATATTATACATAGAAACACCCAGACCAATGCAAATATTCATATTTATGCACACAAATATTTGCACTGAGCGGGTATCGAACTCGCGCCTCCTGCGTAGCGGCCGCGTTCACTACCGCTACGCCACAGAGGCAGTTGTTGAACTTTTTAGGGCTCCAATTAGTCGTAACGACTGCCATAGATGTTCGTATGGCTACCGGGACCGACGGCTTAACGTGCTCTCCGATGCACGACCAGATCAATGCAAATACCCATACCTATTCATGCATACAAAATATTGGTACTGAGCGGGAGCCGTACCGCGCCCGTCACAGAGGCTTCGATCATCATTGAAAATAAGAATAAATGTTTAATCCAAGCTATAAAACAAGTACCTACAAAACAACTATAATTCTAAATAGGTGCCTAACTATAAAATATAAACTATTTTTACCTACAAAACTAAAACTCTATGGTCGGCGCCGCCATGGGCGTGGTCAGCCACAAAGCCCAAGTGTCAGTGGCGCCAAACCTTTCCGCTTTGGACTTTTTACTTTTTTGCTTTTTTTTTCGAGACGCCCCGCGGCAAAGGCGTTGGCGCGGTAAAAGTAAAGATTCGATAATTTAATTAAGTGTCTGAACTAATTTTTTAGGTTAGAAATTTGGCGATACTTTTTGTATTAGTCGCGAAAATTATTGTCTGTAATATGTGTAGGGATTGACAAAGAATCTTAGTTTAGTTTAGATATGGTTTGGTTTAGTATAGTGACATTAGTGACAGAGAAAGAACCATACAAGTAGTATCACCATTTCATCTCATCCGAAGGGTGTCGTAAGAGGCGATTAACGGAACAATACGCTGACGATAGGTGATATCGTCAGCGTGAGAAGGAAAACTCGAAATAAAACCCTGTACCAACCCGTCTGGCTAGCGTAGAAACAGTAGACTAAAGCCTCCCAAGATTGGGAGAGGCCTATGTCCAACAGTGGATTGCGTTAAGCTAATATAAAAAAAAAAGATTGATTTATTAACTTAAGGTTACCCACCACGGTATTTGAGGCTCTCAACTACTAGTCGATTCACTTGCTGTTTGACGGATTTCGCTCTGGCACAGGCTTTTCTCTAGAGGTTAGGAGGTTTTACGGTAGTCGCTCTCAAAAGCTTTATAACCAAAATTAAAAGAACAAGATGGGAGTTATCAAATCTTAGGCTCCAAGGCGAAAATCGGATGCTATCAGTACCAATGTTAAGATAATTATAATATCATCACGCCTTTGCCCTTGGTTAGGTAGAGCTGAATTAACACCCACATTTCACCAATCATTGTATTAGGTCCCACGTAATAGGGGGTCAGCCAGCCTATTGCTGAATTCATTGTTGACTCGAGCCATACATCTGACGCTGAGTTTAGGCTGTATACATCTCCGTCTAATGTTAAACAGTCATATCCCTTAATCACCTTGTACGGAACCGCATTGGAATAGATGGGGTGGCCCAAATACTAATCTGCCGCTCTGTTATTTCTACAAAATGGAATCTCCAAATATATCTATGATTTACGCCTCTTTAGAAAAAAACTAGGAAGTCCCATTCAAAAAACAAACTTAAACTTTTAATATCTTTAATCTATAAAGCCAGCTACCACTGTTTAGCATTGTAACAAACAACTACTTTTACCGCCAACGAAATGAAGAGCAAATACATTTCCTGCTTATAATTGCCGCCATAATGACGTAAAGAAAAATGGCGTTCCCGCCAAACAATGGACAATGGATACAGATAAAAAAGAAATTAATTTTATTTGATCGATCTGTTGCAGCGATTGTGTGATAACAATGTGTCAATAAGAACATCGTAAAATGCATTTTGATCCCGGCTCAATGTGTTTGTAGATTAGCAACTTTTTGTTGCGGTGACTTTTTGGAACCTTAGCTGTACACTGATGGACGTATGAGACCTTGACGTAAGCTTTCCTGTCGTAAAAGCCAAAATAAAGAAAATTAAGAAGTAAGAGATCGGAAATGCCTTGCCCTAACGTTTAAGTGTGGATTATTATCGCTTTCTTTTGCAAGGTAATATTTATGCTAAAGAGGCGGCGAAAAAGAATAGGGTTGAGGCCTAGTCGGAACCCTCTAGGTTCCCTTCCCATAAAACTCCGGTGCTGTGAACTCCAAAGAGTTTGAGGCATGCACAGATTAGCACTCTTCGAAAATACCTTACCTACTATTTCAAGATCTTGACGTTAAAAGTTGCGCTACCGGGCAACAAAAAGTTGCAAGTATACATAAACTGCAGTTACACATACTTAACTTTATTTTATGAAGTGTTTGACGAGTTATAATAACTAATAACATAACAGTTTAAATATTGTTTACGTGAAATGATTAGAATTTATGCGTTTTGCGAATTTGTAGCCGGTGCTTATAAGTAATGTGATTATGTACGCATGCTTAAGATGTCGTTAAGCTGAATACCGGAACGTCATTCCAATTATTGTGTTTACACGTGTAAGATTGATTTAATGTAATGGTTTGTCAGGAATTTTTAATAGTATTTACTATGTTTTAGCATATTATGTACATACGGACATACATACCTATATTCAAGCATGTAAATACCAAAAGAAATAGGCAGAGGTGTATTAACATAACATTTTCCGTGCAGCGACTGCCATCTAACTTCCAAAGCCCAATGTCGATATTGGTCGATATCGAAGCATTGCAGCTAGCAGGTAGACCAGTTGTTGAAATTTTCAGGGCTCTAACTACCCGTAACGACTGCCATAGATGTTCGTTTGGCAACCGACTAAACGTGCTTTACCGTGCAGGCGAGGCGTTACATTTTTTTGTATCACATAGGTGGAATACAAGTACACGGCCCACCTGTTGTGAAGTGGTTAAACTGACGTGCAACAAGAAAAAGTACCTATCTAATGAGAATTATAGTTAAAAGTCAAGCTAACAAGGGAATATGTTGTCACCTAGTTATAACACTGGATTTATGACTGTGACCTTTGCTTCCCACTAGCAAAGTTTAAAAATAAAAAACCATGACATGTTTTACGTTCAACAACCGACAAGTAACAAGCTGTAAAGATATCGATCTAATGAGAAATGCGAATAAAAATTCTGTATTTAATGTTTTTGACTATGAAAGGTGACTCTATTATCTTTAATTAGGCGAACTTCGTACCGTCATATTTCTTTCCATCCCCTTGAAATTCAGATCCCGTTCCCGCTGCACCTTCTGTTAATTTTTTTTATGTTGTTGTTCATCCTAGCGTTAATTCCCAGTCCAAACTTAGGTGCCTAAGTACCTAAGTTTTTTATTTCCAGCGGCTTACCTTTTGAAAATTTAACCTTTCGCCGAAAGATGTTGTAGGTATTAAAATTCAAATATTTTTGTGTAAAAAACATTGTTATCTATTATAAATAATTTATATACTTACAGTTATTATCAGATCGATTTTGACTTATCATATAAGGTAGTCAAAGTGATCTAGTACCTTGCTATACCTACCCATATCTAAGATAAAGCACATACCTACAATTCTGTAATTTGTGAAACACTCAAACAGTGACTTATTATTCGATTTCGACACGCTTACAATGTCAGTAACCCATTCACTGTCCGACTCGAAATGATTTATTTTACACCAAGACGCTTTCACACGAAATAAAAAAAAAATAAAGAAATGAGTTCAGAACGGAAGAGGCTAAGATTAATTACTTTTTAATTCGCTATTTCAGTTGCGTCATTCTTTGCGCGGGAACGCGTGAGTTTTTTTTTAAGGCCATGACCTCAGAGCATTGAGCCTTCAACACTAAATAAAAACGCGTACTACACGTTTTTTTAGTTTGTTTTAGTTATGAGACAAGTGCGGGTCAAACATGCAATGTTTTGACCTATATGTTTATGTTAAATTGGCTTGATGCATGACTTGACCGACGTTTGAGGTTAACTGACATGTCAGCCATATAGACATCTGTCAACTAGGCTCCTTGACGTCACGATGTGTGTGTTTTGAAGACTAATAAAATTAATCACGTTTGTACAGATTTTTTAAGATTCTGTGCGTTTGATTAGATTGGCAGCGCACCCCATGTCTTTGCATGCGGTGTCGCACAAGGCGCCTAATAAGGGATAGGGCTGTTTAACATCAGACAGATATATACAGCCCAGACTCAGCCTATAAATGGCTCGTGCCGACAATAGTGCCGGAAAACGCCAATAGACTCACCCCCTATTACGTGGGACCTAATACAATGATTGGTGAAATGTGGGTGTTAATTCACCTCTGCCTAACCCTTCGGGGATAAAGACGTGATTTATCTCTCTATGTATGTGTTGATTACATTGGTAATTCCACCTCATTTACTCTCTTATTAATAAAAATCACGTAATCCAGACTTAATCTGAAGTTACACTTGGACTAGTTAATCTCAGAGTAACGTCGTATTAAGCACGAATTAATATTGTTATTAATAAACGTGGAGTAACCTCGAAGTAACTATACATTCCTTACACTGGGATTAAGGCGTGTTTTATGGCAACCCAGTTATTTTAAAAGTAAAAAATTGTGTCTGTGAATGAACTAAGAACGAATGTAATGCTTAATGTTGACATAAGTGTTCTGTGGTTGACATTATGGACCCTTGACAGTGCTGCAGCCCTCGGAAACTTCACTACATAGTACTTTAGTATTATGTTATCTGTGGTAGTAGTTTAAAAGGGACATCTACACCATTTCTTCCTATACTAAACGGATAAAACAGACCAGCTGTCATTATAAATTGTGGCTCTGGTTCCAAAGATCGATAGATGGCGCCGCATGTTGAGTCGGTAAAACAGACCTGCTGTCATTTACACAAAATGTCAGTTAGTATGTCATAATTCATAACTTAAAACCGGCGCGGCCTTTACGTTGAATTTTAATGAATTCAACGTAAAGGAACAGGCCTAACGGTTTTGGGTATCCAATGCATGTAGTATGTATGTAGGTATGCACAATATAGGTATGTATGGTATAATAACAGCAGTTGTCGGAATATGATTAATAGATGGCGGTAGATTCTGTTCTGATAGAAGTTGAGTGGGTGACATAAAAAACTCACGAGAGGGCCCTCTATTTCCGATGTATTACTTTACTCTATGCAGTGCTGTTGACGCGCGGTTTTTGAAAAGATAGAAAACTCCAAAAAAAACCACCAAAATTATTGAATTGAATTGATAAAAAACTCATAGTACCTTCCTACTAATATTATAAATGTGAAAGTTTGTGAGAATGGATGTGTGGATGTGTGGATGTTTGTTACTCTTTCACGCATAAACGGCTGGACCGATTTGGTTGAAATTTGGTATGTATATAGGTTATACCCTGGATTAACATATAGGCTATTCCACTAATATTATAAATGTGAAAGTTTGTGAGAATGGATGAGTGGATGTGTGGATGTGTGGATGTGTGGATGTTTGTTACTCTTTCACGCATAAACGGCTGGACCGATTTGGTTGAAATTTGGTATGTATATAGGTTGGATTAACATATAGGCTGTTCCACGCGGGCGGAGCCGCGGGCAACAGCTAGTCATTTATAATTCTGTATTTTAAATCCTTTAAAATGAGCCAAAAACGGAATAGATCTATCAACTGGGATGAAGAAGAAAAGGTAAGTCACGTCGAAATATATTTCGTGATGATAAATTTTATTAAAATTAGTTTGGTGATTTTGTATTGCATTATAATAAGTAGGTACTTGTATTTTATTGTTTCAGCAATTACTTCGATCCATTTTAAATGTCAATGACATGTCAATAATGAAACAGGCAGTTGCCCGCGAAAATCTATACTTATATTTAAACATATCTTCCTGAAGGTCTTCGAGTGGATTGTTTCGTATCTTGTACAATTTTATACGTCTCGCTAATGTTGTATTCTGGTTTTCAATTTCAATAACTTCATTTATTAACCTTAGATCATCTATACAGTATTCCCTCTCCATTTCAAATAAACCTACGACAAGAATAAAATTTACAATTTAGGATAGATCTGAATCTAATCTACGGTTACTCCGTCGTTAAACCACATGGCGCCTGGGAATAACTTTAAACCGAGGAGTAGGCTCGGATTAGCTTACTCCCTTCTTATTCCATGTTTATTAATATGATATTTCACTAATCCAAACGTAAGTCGTAGACTAAAGTTAATCTAGCTCTAATCCACGTTTATTAATAAGAGTGTTAGAGTTTGTTTAGCTACTTCTGGCCAATCGCG
The DNA here is from genome assembly GCA_914767945.1 of Eilema depressum. Lineage (NCBI taxonomy): Eukaryota > Metazoa > Arthropoda > Insecta > Lepidoptera > Erebidae > Eilema > Eilema depressum. The sequence goes on from OU612040.1 coordinate 8,303,468, forward strand.
CAATATGGGGTTCTTTAAGAAGGGCATTAGAAGGTTTCTTCAGGGTCGGCAGCACTAGTGTGACGCCCCTGGTGTTGCATACGTCCATAGGCCACGGTAAACACTTTCCATCAGGTGGGCCGTGTGCTTGTCTGCCACCTAAGTGGTATAAAAAAAAAAATATTGTAAACTATAGATGCGTTGACCGCAATCTAAAATGGCGACGCGAGTAAGTAGTTCTTTTTTTACAATTTTGTGTGTTTTCGGCATTTTTAAAAGCCGTGATGATCCTGTATGCCGCGTCTATATAATAATATTTTCATTGGTTCAGGCAGGGTCTGATGATCAGGATAGAAAAATTAGGGGAATTCTTCATTTATCCAAATCTTTAAGGGTGATTCTATACCTTTAAAGATTTAGGTGAATGCTCATGAAAGAGGTTCTTGAATCTTCTTCTTTTTGGATCTACCTAGGTACCCCCTAGGTAGGTAGTACAAAAAGCAGACCCCAGACACAGGTGCACGACGCAAAATCACACCTCTGCTGTCCCCAAGATAGATAATCGAACCGTGATATTATTACGTAAATAAAAAGTACTGTTGCACTTTGAAACTAAACTCATTAATCACGAAACAAGTATGGCAGCTAATTCATATATTAGTATGATTTATTACATATCACAGTTGCCCAAGGGTACCTACGTGGTATTTTTTACGCCTCATGCCTCTGAGAGGCCGCGGGTGGAGGTCACCTCCCAGTTAGAACCTCTTGAGAAGAGGTGATGTCCACAAAACACATATCTTTACTTTTCTTTATAGGACATGTGCAGGGCTTTTTTCTATAGGACACGTCTATTTGACTTTACGTCGCCTGATATTAAGCTACTAAGATGCAACTACCATCTTCACAATTGGGGACTTAAAGAAGTGCCGGACTGTGATTGTGGAGCTCCAAAGCAGACAACGATGCATCTAGCAGAGGAGCGTCCACTCCGTCGTTTCCCTGGAGGAGTGCGTGAGCTACATGACCTCACACCAGCAGCAATAGACTGGCTTCGCCAACTGGACGTTGATATATGAGGACTCGAGCAAAAGCCATACGACATGATGATGATGATGATGGTAAGCTGAAGGCAAAGTCTCGGAAAAGAGGGTCACCATTATAGACACGTACCATGTTACAATGGTGGCATTCGGCTTGACGGCCTCATCAGATGCTTTTTCACGCCCCGCTTAAAGGACGCGGGACTGTAGGAAGAGGGAAACACGTGAGCTGGTAAGGAATTCCAGATCATAATGGTGCGGTAAAAGAAGAAGTCAATTAGCGGGCACTTATTGTTATGGACTGTATGTTAACTGTCGGATGGAGAACAGCCCTATACAGTTGCCGGAGGTGAGATTGTCGTAGCCATATCCCTCGCACCCCGGCCGACCCAGGACCATATCTCTCGATCTGGCCCTCTTCCGGTGAGAGGACCACAGAGTCCCCAACCCGCCCCCGGGTCGAATGACCTTGACCATACAAATCCTCAAGGTCATGCGCTCAAATTTGAACCGTAAAGTAAAACTAATTTTAATAGATAACTTTATAGGCGACGGTTACTAAATAAGTAGATTACGTAATGCTAATACACTTATTTAACATACCTACATGTGAAATTTAAGATTATTTGGATACACATTTGTAGAAAATATTTGGTTTTATAAGAAAGAGTAGAGTGATGTTCAGAGCCTCTTTTTAATTATTTCCTTCCTTTTTTTTAATTTATTAAAAGAATAAGTTACTCTGTATATCCTGTAGTATGCAGGCATGTAAATTCCAGATCTGTAGGTTTTATAGTTAAAAAGAAAAACGGTTTCGAAAATACCGGTTTTTCGATGCTGATCTGATTCGGGGCCTTAAGAGCAAATCAAACTGTTTTATAGATTTAAATTTTGTATTATCGTCCGAACTATATAGGTGTAGTGTACCAAATATCAGAACAAGCAGTGAACAGGAAAGGGGGAATACCAAGGTATTATGATCATTTTGAGTACTTTGTTCGTCAAGGAAAATGATGCTGACTGTACATCAGTATACCTTTTATATTAGCTGACCCGGCGAAATTCGTACCGCCATATTTTCCGCCCGCGTGGTATTATCTCTAAATTTATCAGTGTTTCTCTACTATATTATGCATGTATTATACATATAAACCTTCCTCTTGAATCACTCTATCTATTAAACAAAACCGCTTCAAAATTCGTTGCGTAGTTTTGAAGATTTAAGCATACATAAGGACGGACAGACAGCGACAGCGACTTTGTTTTATAATGTAGTGATGATGATGAAGATATCTCTTATTCTTCTTGTCATCACATATTCACTAATATCCATTAAGAATATCCCTAAAAATAAACATACACCACAGGTAGCCGAAATTAAGATGTGAACAAAAATCACTAATTACATTGCTTAACTGTATATCTAGGGTGAAATCGATTTTGAACTCTATCTGTACGAGTTAGGGTTGACATTCGTTAGTATTTTAAAGGAGTTCTTACTTAAAGGATTGTGCTACGTCAGCGTCTGTTACACTTCGGGACAAAATCTCGGCGCACGGCTTTTTTTTTAAATTGTTACTCTATGTTCTATCAAACCAAAGGTGTACTACATCTTCGAAGGTGTAGGCAGAGGTGTATTGACACCCATATTTCCCCAACTATGATTTTCAGGCCCACGTAATAGGGAGGCGAGCCTATTGCCGATTTGTACTTTGACATGGGCTGTATGTTTTCTGTCCCTTTAGTCTCAGTAGTCCGGTTGCTAGTCTGGTTGATGGGACTACTGCAACTTTTCAGTAGCAGTAGTCCGGTTGTCAAACGGAATCTAACTATTGGTACTTTTGTATAGCAGTAGTCCGGTGTCCGCGTGGAGAACAGCCCTATTTCTTAGTTTCCCTCTATGACACCCACGGGAAGCGAACTGCCAGCTGATACACAACTGCCTGAACAACAAATAAGGCTTTTCAGGATTAAGGGGCCAGACAAACACAAAATGTTGTAATTTGCACAGTTCTACAAACTGGATTCTGTGTTTACCTTTCTTCTTAATTTTCACGTTGTCTTAGTTATCTCCAAAGCTATAGCTTTTGGTACTGGGTTCTTTTCATTTAGTGTATTGGCTATTATAAGAACGACTGCCATCTGACCTTCCACTTAAGACGTGCCTTATGTTAATGACACACCTAGGTTTACGTCTACTTTTACCGGATTGACTTTTTATTAACTTGGTCGACTTTTCATCTCAAGTCTCGGAAATAACTATGTTCGTCTTTTATATAACATCTTTATAAATAGCTACAACAGACTCTCACTGTCACTATCACGACAGACTGTCAGTGGGCAGACCAAAGGCAAGGCTTGTCTTCGCTGGCGGCACAAACTCTTTCTGTTTTTAAAGGGTCGGCAGCATCGGTGACTCCCCTGGAGTTGTACTCGTCGACAGGCCACGGTAACCACTTTCTATCAGGTGGGCCGTGTGCTTGTCTCATCAAAAAATATAATTTACTTACTACAATATTTATGTGAGCGCGTCATTTTGGTCGGCAGTGCACGGCGCCTGCGCAGACATGCAAGTCACTACTACTCAACAGACCGACCGACAAATGTATCATAATGTAATTTGTTCTCCACCGACTCTAACTTGACCGAGATTTATGAACTAAATATTATCTAGTCGAGTAGATAGAGCTATCTAACGAACAAAGTTACATCTATAAAATCTCTAGTAAAACACAGCAATCTATAGATACAAATAAAGAAGTGTCTATTTGTAACGTTAAAAAATACAGCTTTTTAGGCGTTATAAATATAGTACCTATCGAATCGAATAGGGGAAAGGGGAGGGGGTTGTCATATGTTTTAAAATTCATAACTTTGGGCAGAGCAGGCCAGTAGCTTGACCCCTCCCCCTCTCCCCTTGTGGGTACGTGTGGGTAAAAACTGCAATTCTTAAAATCTTGTCTGTCTATCTTTTTGAAATCGGTAATCTCCGAAACGACAGGGCCGTTTTTGATGCAATTTTTACTAAAAATAGATAGCCGATGTTCGCGTAAACTTAGGCCAACTTTATTAAAGAAAAATATTAGGGCTACGCGCAAAGCAAAAACCAAGATATAAATAATACACCTACTGTGTCTAACTACCACAATAGTAGACAAAAGGATATTTTCTTCTTCTTCTTCATCCTAGCGTTATTCCCAGTCGCATCCGAAGCTTTCACCTCGGAGTCTGGGGTCCGCTTTACCAGTCTAACTGCGACTTTGGCTGACGTTCGATATTTTTCGTGGAGTGACTGTCATATGACCTCCATACCAGAACCACAATAGGTGATATCGAAGTATTGCATTTGGACCAGTTGTTGAACTTTTTAGAGCTCTAAGTACCCGTAACGACTACCGTAGATGTTCGTATGGCAACCAGGACCAGCTGCTTAACGTGCTCTCTGAGGACTATACATACATACAATCACGCCCGGAATGGTGCGCACTGTGCGGTATGAAAGGAACTTCATCCCTCGCACACTCAAGCTGTGGAATGAACTCCCCGCGATGGTTTTCCCAAGCGACTACAATATGGGGTTCTTCAAGAAGGGCATTAGAAGGTATTTTCAGGGCCGGCAGCACGAGTGTGACGCCCCTGGTGTTGCATACGTCCATAGGCCACGGTAACCACTTTCCATCAGGTGGGCCGTGTGCTTGTCTGCCACCTGAGTGGTATAATAAAAAAATCCCAGGAGGGTTAGGCAGAGGTGAATCAACACCCACATTTCACCAATCATTGTATTAGTCCCACGTAATAGGGGGTGAGCCTATTGCCGAATGTCGGGCACTATTGTTGACTCTAGCCATGTATCTGAGGCTTAGTCTGGGCTGTATATTTATATCTGTCTGATGTTAAACAGCTTTATCCCAGTCGCCTTGTACGACACCGTATGGGAGGAGAAGGGGTGGCCCAAATTCTACTCTGTCATATTAATGCATACAAATATTTGCACTGAGCGGGAATCGAAACCGCGTCCCTTGAGCGGTCGCGTTCACTAAACTTCAAAAAAGGATGTTTTCTAGCCAATATTAAATCGACTCCCCCATTCGATCGCCTCAAAGACGGATGTATAGAGGAATTTGGATTGGCTTCGTGCGGGTCTCGGTGGCTTAATTAGTGGTGAGAGCATTCCCCCTGCAAGGGAAAGATCGCGGGGTCGAGTCCCGCCCGAGGTCGATTCTCTTTTCTCTTTCTGAATCGATTTGAATAGTTAGCAATAAATGGTTCAAAGTTTTATTCAAATACTTACTAGCTGTTGCCCGCGACTTCGTCCGCGTTAAGTTCGGAATGTCATTCATCCCCTATTTTATCCCCTTGGGGGTAGAATTAATCAAAATCCTTTCTTAGCGGATGCCTACGTCATAGTAGCTTTATGTATGCAAAGTCTCAGCCCGATCGGTTTAAAATTGACAAAGTTTCATACAAACTTTCATCCCCTATTTTATCCCCTTGGGGGTAGAATTAATCAAAATCCTTTCTTAGCGGGTGCTTACGTCATAACATCTACCTGCATGCCAAATTTCAGTCCGATCCGTCCCGTGGTTTGGGCTGTGCGTTGATAGATCACTATTGTCACTATGTCAGTCAGTCAGTCAGTCACCTTTGAGTTATATATATTTAGATTAAATCGTTTGACTTTAATAGTCCCTATTTCTCCGACCCTTCGAGGTTTAAACTATCCCCCATATTAAAATATAGACCCAATAAACACGTTTACCATGAATCCTTAGTAGTACAATCATTACTATAGCAAACGGCATAAAGCTAAATTAGTCAAAAAAAAAACTCTAGTTCAAATATCGCCGCTCCCAGTTCTGGGTAACAGTCTTTATGACTCACTGAACGACGTTCGATTCCCGGAAGATGGTTAATCGGTCTACACCTTGAGGTCAATCGGCGGTAAAAAAAAGTTTATTTAGTATTGTCGATGGTTTAGCGAAAGGGTTTGGGTTCGAATCTGGGCGTGATGTTGTATACAGTTAATTATTGAGGTGAAAAAATATGTCTGTGGAATATTATGACGTAGTGGTTTGAACTGTTGGCGAAATGTGGGTGGTAATACGCCTCTGCCTACCCGTTTAGGGATTTACAGGCGTGAGTATATGAATGTATGTATGTATGTATGGTATGAACTTTGTCTATTGTCACTGCGTTTAGAGGGATTGGATTCCATTATAGGTGACTCGTATCGTGGCTCCATAATCGAATATTATGAGTACTTGCCAACAGGTGAGATAGTGGTCAGATTCATCATATCTGTACTTAAAACTTGATACATTTTAATGGAATTCTGTTGACATCTTATGTAATATATCTTCTTTATATATAAAAATCAATTGCTGTTCGTTAGTCTCGCTAAAACTCGAGAACGGCTGAACGGATTTATCTTATCTTGGTCTTGAAATGTTTTACGGGAAGGTTTAAACGGTGAGAAAATATGGAAAAGGATCTGAATTCTACGCGGGCGGAAAAAAATATGGCGGTAGAAAGTCGGGTCAGCTAGTGCTTTATAAAAAAAAATATATAAGCGAAATGCCACTCACTGATTAATCACGAAATCTTAGAAACTATAACACCTACAAACTTGTTATTTGGCAGGTAGGTTCCTTATAGGGTGTAGACATCCGCTAAGAACGGATTTTACGAGACTCTACCCCTAAGGGGGTAAAACGAACTCCACCCGTACGAAGTCGTAGGTGGCCGTTAGTGAAAAATATAACCATGATCTTCACACTAGGATACCCTGTGTCGTGAAGACTAGAAAGTCTCTTTAATAAGAAGGTGTTCTTAAGTCTCGATCTGTCAAAATCGAATTAGATGTCAAAAAAGAAGGAAAACTCGAAATAAAACCCTGAACCTACCCGTCTGGCTAGCGTGGAAACAGTAGGCCAAAGCCTCCCGAGATTGGGAGAGGCCTATGTCCAGCAGTGGACTGCGATAGGCTAATTGATTGATTGATTGATTGATGAAAAAAAAGTTATTACAATTTTTGATATAGACTCTTTTGACCTGCGTTTCGTAAAATTTATATTAGAATAGAACCTAAAGATATGATTCCGGAGCCGACCGCTTACGACAACGACAGACGCATGCAGCATGCAAGGAATTTCGCGCATGTTCTTTGCCTTCAGCTTATCATCAGGCAAGGCGAAGTCAAATTGACGTGTCCTATATAAAAAAAAAAAAAAAAAAATGTGCTGCGTGCGTCGGCAGTTGTTGTTTGCGGTCGGCTACGGAATAATTTTTTTTTAATTTTTTATAATATAGGACACGTCAATTTGACTTCGCCTTGCTAAGTAAGCTGAGGGCAAAGTCTTGGAAAGAGGGTCACCATTACAGACACGTACCATGTTACAATGGTGGCACTCAGCTTGACGGCCTCATCAGATGCTTTTTCACGCCCCGCTTAAAGGACCCGGGACTGTAGGAGGAGGGAAACACGTGAGCTGGTAAGGAATTCCAAGTCTTAATGGTGCGACACAAGAAGGAGTCGCCGAACCGCTTGGTTCTTGATGGAATATTCTGCACCGTATGCGGGTGGCATCATAAATCATACATATCTTAAGATCCAAAATCTTCTTTTTTTAGAACTAGAATAGAGCCACTACATCTCTTCCTATGGGTGTCGTAAGGGATGGGGCTGTTCTCCATCCGACAGTAAACATACAGCCCATGATAAAGTGCCCGCTAGACGGCAATAGGCTCGCCCCCTATTACGTGGAACTGAAAATCATAGTTGGCGAAACTAATAATTTACAAGTTTTCCAAAGAAAGCCCGCCATTTTCTCTCCAAGGTCTAAAAGTGAGAGTCGGAGCCATTGCGTAAGATAGAGACGCATAACGTGGGAGCGAGACGGGTATATCGAAAGCAGCGGCGCCATGGACCTTGAGTAGGGTAAGCAAAAAAAGTAAAAATATGAATTTTGAAAGAAATTGTTGTGAGTTACGTTAATTTTTTACTCATTGAAGTTAAACTATTTTTAGAAGGTTCTATAAATAAATATTGTAACACAATCTAGAACTTAAATGAATATAGATTGTAATATGGGTTCTAGAAAACGGATAAACCCGGGAATTGTTTACCATGGGTTCCCGCAACCCATGGGAACTTATTCCCGGGATAGTTGTAAGTCTTATTCCAGTATTATTCCAAACTATAATCTATCCCTGTACTAAATTTCTGCCAAATCTTCTTGCGTCCATCGCGAAAAACATTTCCAAAAAATAATGTACGTACAGTCAGCGTCAATAGTAGCTGATCAAAAACTGAGTTCCAAAAGTATTGACTCTATAATTTTTTTTAATAACCTGACTTACTTCTGTTTAATATTAATCACTTGCGTTAAGGTTTCAAAATAATCAAAAATAACGATTTTCAAAATAAGCTGATTCGTTTTTATTTCAATACTCTTAACTATATTGTGTTTTTAAAGTGACTGATATTTAACTGAATCAAAATAGTCAGACAAAAAGAGAAGTGGTATTATTCAATTATTACCAGTGCGTGCAGCAGCAGGATCGGCAGCTCGAGCGAAGGAGAATCGCAGACCTTGCGGTTCGCGAGGAGCAGAGGAGAATCGCGTACCGTGTAGCCCGCGACGAGTGGCGGCAACTTAGGCGTCGGAGGTCGCAGAACGACCTCCGTCCCCGCAGGGCGCGGGCCTGGGGGTACCGGATGGAGCCGCCTGTCACCCTAGGGTTGCTAGCAGAAGCAAGCCGCGAGGCGGCGCGCATTGTGTGCCTCCCCATACCCGGGGGCGAGTTGGGGACTCCGTGGTCCCCACACCGGAAGAGGGCCAGATCCAGAGATATGGACCTGGGTCGGTTGGGGTGCGAGGTATATGGCTACGACAATCTCACCGCCGGCAAACCGACGGCCCACAGACGGCGCGCGTTTTAGTCGGTTCGAGTCCGACATAGCCTCCTCCTCCGGCTCCGGCGGGGGAGGTCTCCGTGGCGATTTTTCGCACGATAAAAAAAAAGTGTGACGCCCCTGGTGTTGCACATGTCTATAGGCCACGGTAACCACTTCCCATTAGGTGGGCCGTGCGCTTGACTGCCACTTAAGTGGTATAAAAAAAGTACTATTCTCTAACTTTTACTATTCGACGAGCCCGCAGCAATCGATCAATCATATTAAAGAAAAAGGTTGTGCTCGCCGACGATTCTATGATCGGATTGGTCGATGGCTCTACGGGGAGCCAGCAGCGCTGTGCTTGTCGACGAGTGAAAGTTAGAGAATAGCACTGATGGTCAAAGTCAAAGTAGTAGGACCACGGGCCCTTAATGGATTAATCACATATTATTTGGGAATTTTAAAAAGCAATTAATTTTAACTACAATAGCAACCGATGCTATATTAAAAAAAAAACCATAAGCTAGTTTTGCACCATCAATCCCCACATGTTAAAAAAAAAAGACTATTCAATCATCTCATTTTTAGACTTGGGCATTTTTATTTGAAAATGAGGTCGCTTTTTTGTTTAGGCATCAAAGTATGTAAATATAAATATATTGAATAAAAAGGTATTTGATCGTGTTTGAAACATAAAGAGGTAGGTACAATTTCAATAATATTATGTTTAAAAAAAAGTATTTTTTGTAGCAGATAAGAACAAAAAATCAAAAATATAAGATTTTCCAATTTTTCTCAAAAAACGGTAAGGTAATGTGAAAAACAATTCATTAAAAAGTTGTGGACCTTGTTATTATCTATAACTTTTTTTTTTCGATAGGAAATCTAGTAGTTTCGCTGCAAAACGAGGATAATAATTTTTCACGCTTAAAATGCACGCCATTTCACCCCGTAAGTACTTCATAGCGAGTTTAATTTATTTATCTGGGGGCACGGCAGTGCCCCCGCCAAGTCCAGCATACAGAGCGGCAGCGGCCGTAACACTATTTTCTCGAAGCAACTCAGGCCATTTTCGACCCCCTAGAACTTCGTTATGGATAAACCTAGAAGCCTGAATCTTCGGTTACCAAGTGGGCTCTGTATTAACACTGTGTATTTCAAATTTCATTCAATTTGAACCAGTAGCTTAAGAATTATAACTAGTCAAAGTTTGCAAATTTTGTCACTCACTGACTGACCGATCATCAAAAGTCTAAGGCACTTCTAGCAGACGTAGAAGCCTCAAATTTAGAACATAAGTAGTGTTTAGTGTACAACCCAAGAGAAAATTAAAACATTCTTCAATTTCAGCAATTTCACCAACTGCATAAATAACTTTGTAATCTCATATAAATATATAGGATTACAAAGTTACATATGCTGTGAACGCTTCAGTGTACGTGAATCCATCCACTATACTAATATCAGTCTGACGAAGTATTATAAAATGCGAAAGTAACTATCTGAGCGTCCGTCAGTTATTAGTGTTATTACTGTTATTAGTTATTTTCGCTTTCACGCCTAAACTACTAACTGAATAAACTTGATAACGAAAAGTGAAGAAGTACAAGTGGGAGTGTGAGTGGGTGTGGGTGTGGGAGTGGGAGTGGGAGTGGGAGTGGGAGTGGGAGTGGGAGTGGGAGTGGGAGTGGGAGTGGGAGTGGGAGTGGGAGTGGGAGTGGGAGTGGGAGTGGGCGTGGGAGTGGGAGTGGAAATGGGAGTAGGAGTAGGAGTGGGCGTGCTAATCTACAAAAAGAACTGAAATCCCTTCAAAAACAATACTTGTAAAAAGATACCAAGTCTCGCCGCCCTCGCTTCTTCTACCGCAAAAAGTTATGAGTTCCATGTAATACCAAGTCGGTTAATTTATTCAGTCCCTACTTCAGGGACCTTCTGTCCTAAGTTATTACGTAATAAGCTTTTAAGTTTTAAATATAATAAATTGACTTGGCCATCGCATGGAAACACAATCTATCGCACATTAAATAAGATTGTTTAGTGCGATTGCCAAGACAATTTATTATATTTAAAACATAAAAGCTCATTACGTAATAACTTAGGACAGAAGGTCCCTGAAGTAGGGACTGAATAAATTAACCGACTTGGTATTACATGGATCTCATAACTTTTTGCGGTAAAAGAAGCGAGGGCGGCGAGACTTGGTATCTTTTTACAAGTATTGTTTTTGATGGGATCCTATTGTTCTTACCATATTTCTTTTCATTTAGAACCGGTCTCATGCTGTTATCAATTATTTCCCAATTACCTTATTTTTGACGCTATCTGCACCGGGCTGTATCATCATCACTACATATTAAAAAACAAAGTCGCTGTCGCTGTCTGTCCGTCCCTATGTATGCTTAAATCTTTAAAACTACGCAACGGATTTGAAGCGGTTATTTTTTAGTAGATAGAGTAATTCAAGAGGAAGGTTTATATAATACATGCATAATATTGTAGAGAAACACTGCTTTTAGAGGTTTCTAATGTTAATCGGGATTTCTGCTTGAATTTATTTTGCCATGCGTTACTTTCATATTGCGATAGCTCCCAAAGTATTCATTATAATTATATAGTGTGAATGGCAATTTTGATCTACATTAAATGTACAACGTATCTGAAGAATTTAATTGGACGAGGAATAACAATATACATATAGTCAGTCGAAAAACGCGGAATATGCCCAATCTCACAACTGAAGACCCGCGACGGCAAGCGATTTTAATGGATTCGAGTCCGGCTGATGGATGGGAGTAGTGTCCCAGTGAACTTTATCACGAAAAAAAAGTTGGAACGGAATACGAATTCCACGCGGGCGAAGCCGCGGGCAACAGCTAGTTAGGAATAATCAGTAATAGAAACTATGTAAGTAGCCACTACAAAATTCTCTTGACACATAAAACAAAAGGCAGAACACAATATTTAAATAAAAATAAAAATCAGCATTCTAAAAAGGTTTATGTTCGACGAAAGTTTTATTCTTATTTCAGGTACTTTTGAAACTTTTTATAGAACCATTGTATGTAATACTTTTGAAAATTTCTGATACTGCTTTACTTTTGGTGGATAGTTTTTTTTGCATTATGAAAATATTCATGTACCAAACACTTTTGCGACGCGGTTTTGTCAGACAATTGTGATATATCTTACAATGCATTTCTTTTGGACAATTCAGATACTACGCTACTATTGATGTTGACTGTACGTAGCAGTTTTCCAGTAGGTATAATAATCAGTTGGTTTTTAAATCATCAGGAGATGGCGCTAGCATAGCTTTTGGTAAAATGTACTCTGTGGTTTGTTTGTAGTATTTTTTCATGACATTTGCGATGTTACCAAATTTAATTTCATTTAACCATATTATAATAGATAAAATATAATAAAACGCTTAATTCTTTTCGCGTCACTGTCTGTAATTTAAAATAATAATATTATATTTAAAATAAATGGATCAGAAAAAAAGACAAAATATTTATGTAAAGTAAATCATTACAAAACCGAAGAACATTTTTTCCATAAATTAGGGAACACTAGATGTGACACCACACTCTTCTTACCAAAAGTGCCGGCTGCGCCATCTAGCGCGTCTTTAGGAACCCTATAAATACCTACTAGAAAACTGCTCATTATGTAATAACATCTTTAGGTACATAGATATACAGATTAAAATGAAATATGTAGGTATGTAAGTTTGTTTATGTAGCAAGTTATAATTATACAGTCTTAGAATGATGGATATGCCTAGGTAATAATAAATAATAAATATTGTATAGGAATGCGAGTATTTTCCGATTCCATGTTGTATATTTATGTATTTCAATGTAATCACATACCTATTCACATTCTTAGTTTATTTATAAAGAAATAATTATTTTATTGAATTTTAATTGATTCTATCGTAATATATTTCGTTTTTTATACTACTTATGTAGCATACAAACACATGGCCCACCTGGTGGAAAGTGATTACCATGACCTATGGACGTGTGCACTACCAAGGGCACACTCGTGCTGCCAACCCTGTAAGTCAAAGTCAAAAAATATTTATTCTGTATAGACCATCAAAACGGAACTAACAAAACGTCAAAAATTTTATATGTACCTACTATAGAATAGCTTAGCAAATGGACCACCGGTTCGAATCGCGGCCCCGGATTGAGAAGACTCCGGCAAGAAACTCAGCGGGTAGTGTAGAAACCTTCTAATGCCCTTCTTGAAGAACACCATATAGTAGTCACTTGGAAAAGCCGAAGCTCCAATTGTGGAACGGACTCCCTAAGTCCGTTCCACAATTGTAGCGTGCCGTTGGATAATAGCACAGAATAAATATATAAATATTTATTTTGTGATAATAGCTTGATGATACTACCCACGTCACTTGCAAATAATGTAGTTTTCTATTGATGAAAGATTTTTTCTAATCGGTCTAGTAGTTTAGAAGCCTATTCGAAACAAACAAACAGTCGAATCTTTCCCCTCTTCAATATTACTATAGAGATATTAATTTATGTAGGGTACATACAATGACATTTCATAACATAGACATGTCATATGCTTACAAATCAACGTAGAAAAATGTGCCGAACTCACACACACACATTTTTAATTCATCTACACTTTTGGTGTATTAACTTTAGAGTAATAGTTCGTGCAGTGTCTATAAACATACGATGGCATTTTCGTTATTTTTTTTAAGTCACTGATGCTTCCGCTCAACGTCCGACCGGCGCCGCTCGGTACGCGGTACTAGAGGCAAACGTTCCAATTGACTCGTTTTCGGATCTTCGCGATTTTCGCGCAATAACATATCTACTTCTTTTTATATAATATCTTTGGGTACATAAGACAGTTTCATGTTTTCTACTAAACCTTCATAATATATACCTACTAATATACTAATAATATATACACATATATAATTACAATACCGCCTCACGAACACCGCAAGGTTGCCTGTTTTACTGTCGGTACCCAAATAGAGAACTTCAATCACGTCTGCGGGAGGAAACGCGATTGTTTTTACGTCTTTGACGAGCGTCTGCGCACACGGGGTGAAATATATTCACAGTTTTAGGATAAATAGGATATTATCTATATTTTGATATTAGATTTTTATTAGAAAACAGGTGATTGGCAAACAGACGCTTCGCTTAAGAAGATTTAAAATTTGAAATGAGTCTTGTTCAGAAAATAGCAAGTCCTAGTTAAAGGCTGCGGTTTCGTCAGCGTGAAAGTCGGTTTCGTCCATTTTTGGTCATATAATATCTCCGATTGTAAGTAGAAGGTTCTTTACAGGGTCTGCAGCACGAGTGGTGTCGCCCCTGGTGTAACACACGTCCATGAAACTGCAGTAACTACTTTCCATCAGGTGGGCCGTGTGCCTGTCTGCCACCAAATAGTAAAAAAAAATCCTTTGATTTGACTCGTCGCGTTGCGTTGAGAAGAAGAAGGTAGGTAATTTAATTTATAATAGATAGTTAGATGCCTACCAAAAAATAGTACATTGTATGTATGACGGAGGAGCGAAATATAAAGTATTTTTACGGTGAGGGCGCTATTTTGAACCATGAGCGAAGCGAGGGATTCTAACATAAAATCGTGAGCGTAGCGAGGGGTTCAAAGTACATCACCCGAGGGAAAACTAAATTGCTCTCAAGTCATATACTCTACTTCTCATCTCTTTTCTATGAGAAAAATATGTAGTTACTGAGTACAAGAACAGAGGTACAGAATACGCGAACTTGTTTTTTTTTACAGCATAGGTCGCCGCACCGTGCTGCCAACGGGTGCCTTCCAGCCAGTAATTCAAACAATTTGCGTTCGATTTCTATGAATGATATAGGTATTTCCAAATTCAAATCACTTTACCGCCCACTAAAAAGTTCTTAACAGAAAAGGGCTATTTTGCTCCTACTTATAGTAGGTATAGTATAGACTATAGAGTAACAAAGTGACACTTTTCGAATAGAAAGGATGAAAGAGAAACACTTACAAAAACAACTTTATATATCTTTACTTACTATGTACTTTAAATAACGTTCAAAAACTTAATATTATACTTATCTAGATACCAACCTCATGCAAAACACGCTTTCAAAATGGCGCCGTGTGTCCCGCGCATGCGTGCTACGCCGGCCTGTCATTATGGGCCGCAGAGGCAAATCATATTATGCCCGATACATTGAGATTATATACAATTATTGCTCTAACCACCAGCGGAGACACGCGATCAGGAATATACCTATGTATGTGAGTTTTTTGTTAGGAATTTTGTGTTTTGGAAGGTAGTACATAGGTAAGAATATGCTTATTATGGATGGGATTGTCTGAATATGCTTCGAAAGGTGTAATGTTGCATCCGTTCAGAAACATTTTCACGTAAAACAATGCTGAGATGAGACCATATTGCTTGTGTTCTGAAAAAGGTATCAGATTTTATGCTGAGCTAAGCTTTCAACTCAAAATAATAAATTAATGAATCTAAATACTATTTTTTGCGTTAGTCCTACGGGTCTAAGAAGGCCACTTTGGGCAATTCAGCTAAAAAGGAGTAGGTAACTTCTTCTTCTTTTTTATGAATTCTCGGTAGATCTCAATAGATTCCTATAAAATTCGTATAATGGTCACTCATATGAGCAGATACAACAATTCATTTACTAAGAAGATTCCAATTTAGTGTAAATATCGCCGCATGACAAAATATTATCCGACTAAAACGCACGCCGTCTGTGGGTCGAAGGTTTCCGGAGGCGAAATAGTCTGATCCTGGCCGACCCAGAGCCATCCCTTTTGAGCTGGCCTTCTTTGGGTTTGGGGACTACAGAGTCCCCCACCTAGCCCCCGGGTCTTTATCTACTACTAACGCTTCCTTTCATGACCAAAAACAAGAAAAATATTCAATTTTATTACAGTTTAATCACACACTATCGCAAAAATCGATTTTCCAACCATAGCCCACAAACTCTAAAGCCAATACTATCGGGCACGATCACAAAGGCTCTTCACAAACAGTAGCCGCTACCAACAATGGTATTATACCTCTAAATAGACCCTATACGTGGGCACTCAACCCTAAGGGGGACACAAAGGATCATTGGATCGTGTGATCCGATTAGAATCCATTACAAATACATTTTACACTTGGATTAAGCGGATTTTAGTTACCGTTGTCAAGATGAGAAAATATTTTGGTGGATAATTTGGTTGTCAAAATTTGAATAGGTTTGGTCTCGTTTTCTTACAGTTTTAGGTGATTGTGAGGTCTTTGGTTCGTTTCCTGGATTGGGTTCTAGATGTTTTAAGTACGTAATAGCGGTAGGCGTCCTTAGCTTTTTCTTAACTCAGGGTAGGTTTCAGTCTTGCCTACGGAACGACCGAATTTCGATACAACTTTCCATGAAGCTGCTGTTTTGACCGCCTTTAAAGTTCTGTATCTAGTGGCCAATTCTAGAGTCTGTTAAAAATTCTGTCTCGATCTGTCAAAATCAAATGAAATGTCAAAAACAGCATTCTCGTAAAAGTTGATTTATATCATACGAACATTCTACGTAGAATTCTTATTAGTTTAAACAGTGATATAACGTTCGTTCGTTGTTCTTCCTTATGTAAACGCTGAAAATAAAGTTTCGTTTACACTAAAATATTAAGAAAGAATGCTCTTGTTCTAGCTAGTTCTATATTCGTTTGGTCTAAATCAATCTTAATACAATTTTCATGAAAGAAACCTATTGATAATCGTGATTGTATTTAGAAGATCAAGGCTTAATTTTGAAAAAAAAAAATCAATGTTATCGATCTCTTTTCGTTGAAATCGTTGTCGTTTTTGACATTTAGGAGATTGAGACAAAAACATGGCGAATGTCATATTGGTCTTTTGCGATTTTCGCTTTTTTCCGTCCAAGTAGTGGGCATATCTAAATGTATATAGTAGGATAGTCTATGGTTCAAACCTAGCCATTTCTTGGTCCATGTTTTTTTTAATAAGGGGACAAAATTAAATTCAGCACCGTATCCGTCACGAATCTCGAAAATATTGCCCACAAAAATTATTGGCAACAAGTTTTTAATATTAAAAAGGTATACCGTAAATCATAAACCAATTTTGGCGTACGGTACTGTACTATTTAAATGAAATTATGCACATCTATCATTTCTTTGTCGGGCACAGGTAGCCATTGTCCGATTGCCCGCCATTTCTTTCAACTAGAAAGCGCGCGAACAATGGATTTAAAAAAAAATTGCACGTTTGACAGTTCACGCTTGCTTGAGATTTTGAATTTGGAATATTTGGGCCAATGTTATCCTACTTATGTGAACGTTTTTTTTTTTTTATAATTATGCTCTAATGCCTGAACGGATCTGGCTGAAATTTTGTACAGGGATAGATTAAAGTCTAGACTAACAATAAACTCAGGCTATTTATTTATCTGTCTCTTAAGATACAGGGTTTTCCCTAGTTTAAAAGGCAGAGTTTAAAACTTCCTGAACATAGCTTTCGATGTCTGAAGCCCTAAACTTGTTCCTTATAAAAGGAGACGGGGACTTCTGGGCCAAAATTGTAATGAGTTGAGATAAGACTTAAAAAAAGCGGTATTTTTTTCTATTTCAAAATATTAAAAACCAGCTCAATTGAAAATCTTGAAGACGAGAAATCTTAAAACTAAATTTATTTCACTAGCAAAATAAAATATCGATTACTAAAAATTATTTAAACAATATTGCGTATTATAACACTTGCATCACAATTTGATATTAAATCAATCAGAGTGAACAAAACTTAATCATCACCATTTAAAATACCAAATAATAGTGTAATAAAAATAAATTCTGAATCGATTTCCGTTAATCGATTAATTATTTCTTGTGTTTATCAACTGTATTTTTAAGCTGTGGCAGCTGACAGCTCCATTTTCTGTCAATCAGGCCCACGAATGTATGGAAGAGTATCCATCTCCTTTGTATTTCAATTTTATTGTCAGCTATGTAATCTTTTTTATAATAAACATTATTATTATTATTATTTTATCCAGGGGTTCTCATGGGTAGTGGGACAGGAATCAGAAAATCTGCGTGTATCAGTTAGTTATTTATAAAAAGATATGAAAGGAATGGTTTTACTGTTTTATTCATTTGCTGTGTTGGTTCCCGGTGGTATAGAATAGGGCCACCCCATCTTCCCCTGGGTGTCGTATAAGACGACTCTGAGATGGGGCTGTTCTCCATCCGACAGTAAACATACAACCCATGACAAAGTGCCCACTTAAGGCCAATAAGCTCGCTTCCTAATGTGGGACCGAATATTATAATTGGCGAAATGTGGGTGAAGGCCTCAGAAGCGACCGCCATTAACACAACGCAATGATGATTATGAAATAGAACTATAAAAGTCAAGCGCAAGGGATACTTTTTTGATATTGCATTGCAAGCTTTCAAAGGCCACACTTGCCACCATTAGACAGGCCATATGCTTCACTAATACAAATTTTATAAAAAAAAAAGTTATAACATCTTAACAAAACGAACGGGACACATTAAAAAAAAAAGAATAGTGCCAAAATGAAGTAGCGCCAAGACATGTCATCGAAAAGTGCATTATCATTTACTAATGTATTTTAATAAAAAATATTTCTGAGGATAATGTCGCGTCATCGTATCGTTCGGAAATGGTGCTAACGTCTCTATCTGTGGAGTCAAAATATTGACGTTCTATTTTTGAATTTTTGATTTATTGCTGTATTTTTTTTTAGTTGGTAAAGGGTAGTTTGTGGAGTACGTTGTAATGAATCGGTCTATTAGTTGCAAGTGTTTACATTTTAAAATTTGGTATTGAATCTGACATACCGAATTAAGATTATTTTCAAGTATTTTTTTTTTCGTTCCCTTCAAGTAGGCAATCGTAATAATATCTATCTCATATCAGAAAGTATGAAACATTACTACCTCTAATATACTTACTTAGCTGCTTTTTAGACATATTTTCTTAAATTTAGGTACCTACTTGTATAGGGGAATCATTATCATCATTCAATCGTCAATCACAATTCCTTACTCGGGCTTACACTTTGAAGCCCAAGTTCCGCTCCCCCACTACTCCAAAACTTGGCTTTTACACAAGCAACTCCAAGAAGTCCGTCTGCACTAGAACTTTGTCTTCTATCAATCAACTAGCACCGGCTTTCGGGTGATCTAGTGGGCCCCACGATGGGTCCTTATACACCCTTCCATTTCTTCAAATATGTCAATAATTATACATACATACATTCAGACCTTTATTCTCAGAGAATTAGGCAGAAGTGAATTTTATTAACACACACATTTCAGCAATCATTGTATTAGGTCTCACGTAATAGGCGAGCCTATTGCTGTATTCCGGGCACTATTGTTGACTCGAGCCATGCATCTGAGGCTGAGTCTGGGTTAAACAGCCCTATTCCTTAGTCGCCTTGTACGACACCGCATGGGAAGAGATGGGGTGGCCCAAATTCTACTCTGCCGGGAACCACGCGGCGGCGACAAAGATGTTAATAATGATAGTCTACAAACTAGGATTGAAGACGTGATTGGTGGTTTAAATGGCAGCCTTACGATCGAAAGGTCACAGGTTCAACTCCGATGAACTATAACAATGTGATAATACTATCACAATTACTTGAAAGGTCAGAATGAATAGACTAATATTATGCTCGTCGTTATTCATGCAGCATATTCACAGAAATATCAATATCATGCATAAACTGTAGCCCTTCCATTCTACTAATATCATAAACTGGATGTTGCCCGCGACTTCGCCCGGATGTCGGTTCTCGCGACCAAACATAGCCTATGTCCTTCCCCAAGGTCTAATCTATCTTTTTTTTCATCAAAATCGGTTCACTGCAATGACATTTCATAACATAGACATGTCATATGCTTACAAATCAACGTAGAAAAATGTGCCGAACTCACACACACACATTTTTAATTCATCTACACTTTTGGTGTATTAACTTTAGAGTAATAGTTCTTGCAGTGTCTATAAACATACGATGGCATTTTCGTTATTTTTTTAAGTCACTGATTCTTCCACTCAACGTCCGACCGGCGCCGCTCGGCACGCGGTACTAGAGGCAAACGTTCCAATTGACTCGTTTTCGGATCTTCACGATTTTCGCGCCATAACATATCTACTTCTTTTTATATAACATCTTTGGTTCACTGCTTTAGGTGTGAAAACGTAACAGACAGACTGACTTACTTTTACATTTATAATATTAGTATGGATGTGAAAGTTTTTGAAGATGTTTGTTACCTACTTAATCACACTCATATAGCTGAATGGATCTGGCTGAAATTTTGTACAGGGATAGATTATAAACTGGAATAACGGATAAGCTACTCTTTATTCTTGGAATGGGTTCCCATGGGTTACGGGAACGGGATTAGAATTCTACACGCATGCAACAGCTAGTATATTCATAAATCATGTAATTTGCTCACCATATCGGTGAGTAATTGGCAGACAATCCTCTGGTAAAGTTCACAGATTATATTTTGTAAAGGCGTAGAGACTTCTATTTATGGAAGGTACCTGGTACCTATATCTACTACTTACGGGTATCTTTGGAGCCCCGCTAAGATCTACGGGGCCCAAAGCCAACCTGACACCTGATCTGACAGGCTTTCCAGACGGAATCCTTTGTGCGTTTGCTCAAAATAGGCACAAAAACTATTGAACAGATTTTGGTGCGAATATTTTGTTAGAAAACTCTTGCTGCATTGAAAGAAATTTTAAAACAATTAGTACTTATGCTAAGGACCTATATAGTTATTCAAATGGAATAAAAATGGAAAAAGTGAATCGCTCCGGCGAGACCTGAACTCGCGACCAGTCCCTTACACGAAGAATGTTCTGACCACTGAGCTACCAAACCTCACCTGATGTTGTGGGATAATCGATTATTCTTGGTCAAGCTTTAAATCTGTATGTTTGATCGCAATTGGTGGAGTAGAACCGGAGATTTGATAAAAAGTTGCTATGACCAACGTCCACGCGGGCGGAGCCGCATGCATCAGCCATTGTAACATAAATATTTGACAAAACACTATTAATGACACTACCTACCGGGTGGCAAAGATAAAACAAAATTACAAGCGGAAATACACATAATTTAATATAGATGACGATTTAAAAAGATCAACAGATCAAAAATGGCGCTAACATACCATTTTACAGATTATACAAACGAAAAAAAAAAAACAAAGGCCCGCCGCGCAAAGGCACCGCGCGCGTTCGGCCAAAAAAAAACTAAATTAACACAAAATTTTCAATAATTAAAACTCACCTTGTTAGTGGGACTTCGATGGTTTTATAACTCGACAAAGTTATATTTGCAGCGAATTACTACCTTATTTCAATGGAATAGAATCGAAATTAATTAATTTAGTTATTTATATTGCGTTTTGTTTGTAGTTCGAAATGTGCCGAAGTAAATTGCGTTCAACGTTTTATTGTTTATTTGATAGTCCCTTTGGACTTATGAGCTTAATACCTTTGCTACTAGCGTTTTGCGTTCGTAAATCTTTAATCCTTTTTAAACGTTATTCAATGTCTATTTATTTATAATGGCGATTGGGACGTAAAGTTTATGTTAGCAAAATGAAATGTTAGCAGACTGCAGCTGTACCTAGGAAGATAATTAGGTACTTATTTTAATATGTAGAAACTTTCATGACTTAGGTAAGATAGATATTATGTATGTTGAAGGCGCTTACAATAGATATATTTACTGTTCTTTATGGATCCTTGCTGCATTATATTTTTTTTTAAAGATGTGTCTAAGTAGAATTTATGATTTGATACATACATACCTACATACATACATACTACTCGTGCCTGTTAATATCCCTGAAGTATTAGGCAGAGGTGAATTAACACCCCCATTTCACCAATCATTGTATTCGGTCCCACGAGAGATCCGATTCTCAGCACTCCATGGATTCACCGTGCGGTCGCCGGGTCCATAGCGTGATACAGAGAGGAACACCGTGGCGGCGACTGGGACTTGCGACCCAGATGTAGGTTTAGGGTGGCCACCTTGTGATGCATCAGCGCTAGGTGGTGAGCCTATTAACGTATTCCGGGCACTATTGTTGACTCAAGGCAGTGAGGCTGAGTCCGGGCTGTATATCTGTCTGATGTTATCCTTAGTTGCCTTGTAAGACACCGCATGGGAAGAGATAAAGTGGCCCTAATTCTACTCAGCCGGGTTATTTTTAAAGATGTGTGTTACCTATATGTAGAATTTATGATTTGATGATTCCGTTAGTATCAGGTTGCACTTTCATCTTTGTGTTGGTCCCAGACGCATCCAAGGCTTTCACCATGGAGTCCAGAGTCCAAATGAAGTAAGATTCGGCTTGATCTTTATCGGCCATATTGGGAGCAAATGCTGTCTGACCTGTCAGTCTGAGTTGTCAACATTTCGAAAAAACATTTCGTTAAAAAGTATCACCATTCAGATATTTTCGACTGAATCACTTCCTGACATTGGCCTCAAGACCATCTACTGCTCAATTATGGTCTAATTTGATCCAGTTATGGTCTATAGCATATTTTCCCATCGTTTAGCCTGCATGCGATCAATTTGTCAGAATTATGTTTACTTATGTACCTACAATCAAATGCATCTGTTTAGTGAACATGCGAAGGTTGTATGTGACCACACGTAGACATGATTAGGATATTTATAAATAGCTTAATAGGTTAGTTCGTATATCAGTCTTGTTGAATACCTACCTTGGCTTCCGGTCAACGGGGGTGACAGCCTTCGTGGCGTAGCGGTAGTGAGCGCGGCCTCAACGTGGGAG
Organism: Eilema depressum; assembly: GCA_914767945.1. Lineage (NCBI taxonomy): Eukaryota > Metazoa > Arthropoda > Insecta > Lepidoptera > Erebidae > Eilema > Eilema depressum. The sequence goes on from OU612040.1 coordinate 8,326,271, forward strand.
CCGCGGGTTCGATCACCGCTCAGTGCAAATATTTGTATGCATGAATATGAGTATTTACATTGGTCTGGTCACTCTGGTCGTGCCTCGGAAAGCACGATAAGCCGTCGGTCCCGGTTGCCATACGAACATGGCAGTCGTTACGGGTAGTTGAAGCCCTAAAAAGTCCAACAACAACGGTCTAGTTGCAATGCTTCGATATCGCCTAATGTCACCATTGGGTTGTGGAGGTCAGATGGTAGTTGCTTCACGGAAAATATCGAGGTTCAGCCATCTATGCGATGTAGGTAGGTATGCCTAATAAAAACGGTCTAAATGGCACACCAGGGGAGTCACACTCGTGCTGTCCGCACCCTGTAAGATTTAAGAACAGAGAGATTCTGTGCCGTCAGCGCAAAAGATTATGTAGGTCAAACCCTTGGTTTTCCCACTGACAGCACAAAACCTCTCCAGTGAGCTCTGGCTACCCGACTCACCTTCGGAAACACGAGTCGAGTCTTCTGTATAATCTTTGATCTGTCTTTAAGCAATGTAAGAGTCCTTTGGTGTTGCAAGTACCCAATTAACACATAGGCTTAATAACATTTATTTTATTTAGTTTAAAATTCTATAATTTGAATTGAAGGATTTTTCTCTCTCACTAATGAGTCGCAGTTCGGTCCATTTGTTACTAGCAAAGTAGCTACAGCAGCTAAGGGCTATTTAAGAAGTTGAATGAAATTTTGAAGCATTTATTATGCTAACTATTCAAAACGTCGCCCTTAAACGGATGTATAGAAGTATTTGGATCGTCTTCATGCGGTCTCGGTGGCTTAGTGGTCAGAACATTCCCCCTGTAACAGAAAGATCGCGGGTTCGAGTCCCGCCCGAGGTCGATTCTCTTTTCTAAATATAAAAAGTTAAAAAAAGTTAGCCCCTCCCCCCTCCAATATAAATAATGTAGGTATTATTTATTTTTCAGATTTTTGTAAGACCTTCGGAGCCCAAACCAAACTTCTGCAAGCTGATACACCTGTTAATTGACGCGCGAAGCCCTGGCTGCAGCCTTCCTTACATGGTTGAAGAGTCAGATAGAAGTCGTCCATGTCAACACCAGGGGAGTCACACTCGTGCTGCCGACCCTGTAAGAACAGAGAGATTCTGTGCTGACGCAAAAGATATGTAGGACAAATCCTTTGATTTTCCCTGTTTTTATTTCTTTGCCCTGGTTTGGGTTAAACTCAAGATAAAATAATAACGAAGGAATAGGAGAACTGGCAACGGCACCTCCACCGGGTTCAGGTAGATGGGGTAGGCCCAAAAAGTCCTGGCTTGATATCGTGGAGGATGCCATGCGTGCCAATGGTCTCACTACCATGGACGCATAAGACCGTGCGAAGTGGAGGAGGAAGAGCCGGAAGGCGGATCTTGAGCTCCGAGGTCAGCTTAGCCTCAGATGCAGTCAGGAAAATACGTCTTCATGAAGATTATGTTGAGGAGAATGCACATTGGGCTCTAAGAAGGTATAGGCTCTGGATGCAACAGGGATTGGAGTCCGGATGAAGAAGAATTTAAAAAATAAAACATCATATTTCACTATTAATCATTTATTTACAACAATCATTGTACTCAACAAACAAAGTTTATCGTCTAATAATTACAACAAAGACTACAATACTAAAATCACAATATTAACACAACACAATATATTATCGAAATAAATTGGCAACCCCTTTCATTTCACCTGTGTTACAAGCGAAAAAAATCCGCAAAGGGCCTATTAGACCTCCCTGCAACAATAGATGAATACCCTATTATTGGAGAAAAAAAAATTGCAAAGAGCCGACTCATTTCGATTGTCATTTTGGCCGTAAAAAATGATGGACGTGCCTAAATAATGTTAGAAAAGACGCCGACAAACTTCGGCAATGCTCGGATATGTTCGAGTGTCTTCGGTTGGCGCATGGCGCTAAAAATGGAGGTCTATTGTGATCCACTTTGTATTTTCTTTGTGATTGAACGTATTATTTGGGAATAAAGAGTTTTATGGATGGCTTGTGTCATTTTGTGTGTATAACTGTAAGACATTCATTTATTATTGTTAAAGATAGATTAGTAACTAATTTGATAAAAACCTCGCATTCCCTCCAAAAATTTAAAAATTGTGTTCTTTTTTCCATGTCACCGGCAACAATTATTATTGTGTAATTGACTATCTAGTCAAATTGGTTACTTTTTAATAACTAAATAAATAAACGTCAAAACGGTAAGTTTTAGGAAACTTGTATGAAATATAGGTACAACTGTGACGTCACTATTTTTAATAGTCAAATAATTTACTATTATAGGTTGAGTGGATGATTAAAAATAAAAAAAAAACGATAAAATAAGAACAGCCGTAAATTTTACCGCTCTTTTACCATTAAATAATTTATTTTAATTACTGGAAAATGCCAAACTAAACTTAGGAGCAAATAGATTCTATTTTCATGCCTTTACCTACTTACAGTAGACTACAATGTCGTCTGTTTTTCATAAGTGTTACCTCGTAACATAGATGAATAAATTACTTTTTGTCAATTTAAATGTAACGCCCGACTTTCTTGCAACATACTTAGATGAATAAATTATTTTTTATTTGCATGAAATGGCATAGTCATGTTATGCGCTCATAAATTATAAGAGTTAAATATGACAAGATGACCAATAGATATTAGTTCATGCATTAAATAATTAATGATGTCTTATTGGCATACAACACTCATTGGTCATGTTTTTTCATAATTTATTTTATGCATGCGTTCGTGTAAAAATGCATTCCTTTTCTACATAATAATAAATACGATAAGTAACACAATCCATACAAAATTTATTTTTGATGTTATGTAAATAATTATTTGTATCGATGTGACACAATTTCGCAGTAACGTGCATTGCGGTGACAAACATTTTTTGACAGCGTGTGTATTAATGTGGCGCACTTTCGCACTAACGTCAGTCGCGTTTAGGAATATTGAAATTCAGTGAAACTGAATCTGAATGACTCTCTCTTTCTCACTCTAGGATGAGATTCATTCTGGAATTATCAATCAGCCTATCGCAGTCCACTGCTGGACATAGGCCTCTCCTAATGTTGCGAGGCTTTGGCCTACTGTTTCCACGCTGACCAGACGGGTTGGTACAAGGTTTTATTTCGAGTGTTCCTTCTCTCGCAGTGATATCGTCTGCGTATTTTTCCGTTAGTCGCCTCTTACGACACCCTTCAGATGAGATGGGGTGGTGATACTTGTATTCTTTCTCCATCACCACACGAATAATCTGGAATTATGCCTAAACGATTTTTGATTGTTCTACTTTGTTACCTAAGTACCTACTCACCTACCTACATTACACCTACCATACTTACTAGCAATTGTACTTCAAAACTCTACATAATTATTTATCTTAAATAAAAAAAAACAACAATCTATTAAAATCATTATTTTAATGTTAATCTAATTTAGCAACTTGCACATTATTATAATAAACGCGGGACAAAATAAAATAAAAACTTCAGAAAAAAAATTCTTCTCTATTCATTTCGTTAAAAAATCATTAATAACAAGTCTAACACAGTAGTTTATTAAGTTTTGTACTATTTAACGGCCGCCTTTTTTTCTTTATTATTTATATTCTTTGACATTTATTGTTTGTTAGTCATCTTTTTGTTTAGTCAATTTTGTTTTTATGAGGCGTGAAGATCCTTTGTGGTGTCCCGTATCTTTATGACTTTGCTCTGTGGTAAGCGTGCGATAACGTTGTGTAACGATTAGTTTCCGAACGAATTAAAAAGTTAGTTTGAAGATTGTAAAAATAGGTTCGTGTTAATTTGAAATTTATTTGGGTGGGTTTATTTTCGTGAAATTATTAGGTTATAAGTGCCATTTTAGGGAAAAGGACTTTTGTATACTTAATTAAGTATATTCTGTACAAATAAATAAAATTGGAGTGCTGTTTATAACGTTTAAACTGTTAACTGTTTAATTAATGCAATGTCCTTTTATGTATATATTTTTAGTTTTATTGTTAATATTGTAAATATTTAAATTGTATTATAGTAGGATTAACCAGAATAAAAAAAAAAATACATTTAATTAAAACAAATTAATGCATATTTAAGATACTTTTTATAAGCAATTTTTAAAATTGTGCTCTATCTGTCTGTCTATTTGTAACGGGTAAAATTCGATGTGGTTCGGTCAATTTTGATGTAATTTTTACTATAGATTGATGTTATTATTAGCTATTGATTTTTTTATTTTTTTATTTTGTTATTATTAGCTATTGATTTTTATTAGTAATTGATAGCTTGATGATTTGACATCACGATGACACCCTAACGTAAGTGATGACATTCTTATGCCACGCGACTATAATATGGCAGTCAATTGAAATAAATAACATAATCAAAATAGATTTAAATTTAATTTTATAGAAAATAACCATTTAAAAACTAAAATAAATAAACAATAAAATTTTATTAAAAACCGTTCCACGCTCCTATTAAAATTTCTAGGAAACGAAATTCGAATTTAAAATTTTGTATTTCGAAGCCGCTTTTATATTGTCCAATAAATGAGCTTGAAGCCGAGCCGCCATTAAAGAATAAATATTATTATGTTATGGCTCGAGTTTTGTACCTTATTAGACTTAATGATTTCGGGTGGCGCTTTGCTCGAAATAAGAAAAAAAAAACTGTGTTGCGCTTGCAGATTGATGAAAAGTGTTTTTTTTTTATTTACTTTTTATTGCCCGGTGAACTAGAAAAGGGAAATTCGAGGGGCCCCCGTCTCTTTCCGTGGGTGTCGTAAAAGGTGACCAAGTGATAGGGCTGTTCTCCATCCGACAGTGAACATAGAATACAGCCCGCAGCAAACGTTCGTGGGACCGAAAATCTTTTGTATAAGATACCTTTTTGCCGGAGCACCTGCATGCCAGCTTGACCCCTTCGACTCTTTACAAACACGGGTGTTGAGGCTCATCGACAATCCCATACTCGCAGGCGATGTGGAACCTCTCAGTCTCAAAAGAGACTTTGCCTCACTGTGTGTGTTCTACCGCCTATACAATGATTTGTGCTCAGATGAACTGTTTGACATGATGCAAACAGCAACATTCTATCATCGCACCTCTCGCCACAGGCAGGGAGTTCATCCTCACACATTGTGTCCGGAAACGGTGCGCACTGTGCGGTATGAAAGGAACTTCATCCCACGCACACTCAAGCTGTGGAATGAACTCCCTGCGGTGGTTTTCCCAAGCGACTACAGTATAGGTATAAAAAAAATCTGCTTAACCCTTTGGGAAATTACAAGCGTGAATATTATGTAGGTATATGTATGTAAACATACGATTTAAAAAGTGCATTAAACCGGGAATAGAAATAGAGTCCGCCATTACAGACGCAGTTACTAAAATGGAACAGATCTAATTCTGTATTCAAAGTGGTTAATATCTTTCTATTTATAGCTGATAGGCCAAGAATATCGAATTAATTGATGTTCCGAAGCACACAGGTTTTGTATGTATAACCATCATGGCGGACATATTTGTCTTTATTAACAGCTGTTGACACTAAATGACGTTATTAACCTCAATTTGAGCAATTATGTCACATTTGACGGTAAAAATGGCGGGAATAACATTGTAAATTTCAAAATTAAGTTGGTATTAGGTATCCTAAGTATATACCTACTAGTTCAGAAATTATTTAGTAAAAATAGTGTTTTTTACATCCGTAACACGAATGTATAGAAAAATTGGATCAGCTTTGGGAAAATCTTGGTGGCTTGGTGGGAAAGAGAAAGATCGCGGGTTCGAGTCCCGCCTAAGCTGTATTTGCTTTTTACTATCTTAAAACGATTGGTAGAAGTTATTGACAATAGTATCTATCGAATATTGGTTGCCATACATACCTAAAAAATAGAAAAGAAGATTAGGCCCTTTTTAGACATAAGTATGTAATTTTATTATTTTTTAAAGTGATAACACGCGTTGGGCAATTCATTTAAAAAAATAATAGTTTCTATGTACAAATAGTCGGTATATTTTCTTAGATATAGTGTTCAAATAACAATAGAAAAACAAACAGTGTTTACTATAAAAACATATCATTTTTTTTCATAATAAATCCACAATAGTTTTGCTATTTCTCAGAATACAATTGTTCAACATAATTATACATTTTGATTCTCAACAAGTGTGACGTCACAGTATCCGGCTGCTGCTGAGGTTATCTACACAACCATCTATTGTCATTTTAATTCTGTACACAGATGTATAAACATGTTATTTTTTGCATTATGTTGGTAGATAAAAATAATTGTCTTGAGATGTCAATGTCATATTGACATAAGGACATCCTTATTCCGTATAATAGCTATAAAAACATCGGTAGCTTTGTGGTTAAAGAGTCGGCATTAAGATTGAGAGGTCCCGGGTTCGAATCCTGGCCATTAAACTACCTACGTGTACGTTGTATGTACTCTCTCGGGTGAAGTCAATGATGTATTAGGTATATATATTTAGTTTATAATTATAGGCGGACCCTGAGCTTCGAGGTCATCTTGGCCACGGATGCAATCAGGAGAATACGTCTATATGCAGATGATGATGATGATTTAGTTTATAATTATAATAACATTGAGTGAAGTCACATGATTATCACAAGTAATAGGTGCGTGGTGTTGTATTCTGCAGACAATAATCGATATATTTGGCGGTAAAACTACCATTTTGAGTACCAACATTTGATGACAAAATAGAAACTTTGCTCACAACCAATGTATTTCCCAATAGCTGTTGCTTGCGGCTCCGCCCGCGTGGATGTTAGTTATCGCGACCAAACATAGCCTATGTCCTCTCCCAAGGTCTAATCTATCTCTGTACTAAATTTCATCAAAATCGGTTCAGTAGTTTAGGCGTCAAAGCGTAACAGACAGACAGACAGCCTGAGTTACTTTTGCATTTATAATATTACTAGCTTTTGCCCGCGGCTCCGCCCGCGTGGATGTCGGTTATCGCGACCAAACATAGCCTATGTTCTTTCTCGAGGTCTAATCTACCCCTATACCAAATTTCATCAAAATCGGTTCAGTGGTTTGGGCGTGAAAGCGAGACAGACAGACAGACAGACAGACAGACAGACAGAGTTACTTTCACATTTATAATATTAGTAGGGATTAGTATGGATTTAAAATCCACTTCAACAAATTCCCGGCAAAAACCTACATAAAAAACACATATTTCAGAACACCAGCAAGTTATTTTAAGCTCTTAAAATACCAGTTTACTTAAATCCCTAGTAAAGTGACATGTCACTTGTCAAATTGACAGCCCGCCATAATATTTTTACAAGCGGACGGCGCTAAAGGCCCTCACTATTCTGCGCTATTCGTACTAATAAATTAACCGCTACTGCTATTTATCGAGCGCTTTTTAATAAGCTATTAGGAATTGTTAACTGTTTTTGCTTTTAGATATTAATATGTAGTCCGTGGAGTTTGAAATGTTGAAATAAGTTTTGGCGGCTCGAAAAGTGACATTTGTGTCAGTTATGTCATTAGGATTTTTTAAGCTTATTTATTTAGTTAAAATAAGTTACTTACATAAAATGCATAAAGTCTTAGGTATACCTTTATACCTACATACATACATACAATCACTTCTTTATCCTGGGAGGGTTAGGCAGAGGTGAATTACCACTAACTACTAGTCCGATTTTGATGCAGTTTTCAGTTATGGGTTTGTGTCTGATTGGTGCATGTTCTAAGATAGGTGTTACGGTCACGACCCACCAGGGGATGCTGCATCAAACATTGTTTTTGCAAATCAATGTAGGCATTTTTTGCCAAAACTACTAGGATTTATCAAAAAAAAAAAATTTATCCTGGTGATAGGTTCCTGAGGGTCGCCATTGCCGCTGGCAACAGTTAATGAGTTTATAGACAAAGAATTTTAAGTAATTTTGAACGTAATTTTATAACATAAAAGGGTGTAGGTTTATTACGAATAATTATTTAATTGCGTTTATAAAAACCGTGTTAATAGTTATTATTATAATGCCCTTTATACGATAATAGGTGTACCTAAAGGGTGGCACGCGTCAGTGTTTAGTAGAGGACGGATATTCTACTAAAGGATGCTAGAACGAACAAACATATATTTTTTTATATAGGACACGTCAATTTGACTTCGCCTCGCCTGATGCTAAGCTGAAGGCAAAGTCTCTAAACAGAGGGTCACTATTACAGACACGTACCATGTTACAATGGTGGCACTCAGCTTGACGGCCTCATCAGATGCTTTTTCACGCCCCACTTAAAGGACCCGGGACTGTAGGAGGAGGGAAACACGTGAACTGGTAAGGAATTCCAAGTCTTAATGGTGCGGCAGAAGAAGGAGTCGCCGAACCGCTTGGTTCTTGATGGAATATTCTGCACCGTATGCGGGTGGCATCTAACACCCGTATTCACAAACAAAACTTCGCTATGCGTTCCACCAAAACTGTGCAAAGAATGACAAATTCTCAGTGCGTTCGTTTTGGCAAGCCTTTTTATTCATTGATAAGACTTATATAATACTTCGTTGAGGGAACGCACTGCGTTAGATACTGCTCCGTGATGTTTGTGAATTAATTTTACCAGCCCTATGCGCTCGAGCACACTATGAGACCTCACAGTATAGTTTGTGAATACGGGTGTAAGTCCTGCACGTGTTGTACTGTATAGGAAAGGAGAGGGTGGGATTAATTGGAAGAGCTCCTCACAACATTCACCATAGTAGAGGTGGAGACATAGAGCTAGACTAAGAGCATTCTAAGAGCATTCTTTCTTAATATTTTAGTGTAATTGAAACCTTATTTTCAGCGTTTACATAAGAAAGAACAACGACCGAATGTTCTGTCACTGTTTACACTAATAGAATTTGACGTAGAGGGTCTAAATTGAGCATTCGGTCGTCTGCTGTAAATCAACTTTAATATTGTAAACTAACTCTTGCTCTTGCATTTTGATACCGTTCCCGTAAACCCTATTCCCGGGAAAAAGGTACAGTGTGTTATTTCAGACTTTAATCTATTCCTGTACCAAATTTCAGCCAGATTCGTTCAGCTTGCTTGCTGCAAGAGCTTGCTTGCTGCAAAAGCTTGCTTGCTGCAAGAGCTTGCTTGCTGCAAGAGCTTGCTTGCTGCAAGAGCTTGCTTAAGTAACAAACATCTTCACAAAATTTCACATTTATAATATTAGTAGGATAGAAAATAACGCGATCGCTACACAGGAGACGCGGGTTCTATTCCAGCTCGGTGCAAATATTTGTATGCATGAATATAGCTATTTGTATTGGTCTGATCGTGCCTCAGAGAACACGTTGAGCCGTCGGTCCCGGTTGTCGTGAACATCTATGGCAGCCGTTACGGGTAGTGTGCCTACAAAAGTCAGACCAATCTAACTATAGAACTGCCATATTGCCAATAGGTACCTAGTGGAGATCAGATATCAGACGCTTCACGGAAAATATTGAAGTTCAGCTGCATCACAGTTATATTGGAAAGCTGACCCCAGATTTGGGAAAGATCAGAGAATGATGATGATGAAAAATGTGAATCGCCGCGTGGTTCCCGGCAGAGTAGAATTTGGGCCACCCCATCTCCTCCCATGCGGTGTCGTACAAGGCGACTGAGGGATTGGGCTGTTTAACATCACACAGATATACAACCCAGACTCAGCCTCAGATACGTGGCTCGAGTCAACAATTAGTGCCCGGAATACAATGACTGGTGAAACCCACATCACACACATATCTGCCTAACTCTCCGGGGATAAAGGCGTGATTGTATGTATGTATGTATGAAAAATGTGAAAGTTTGTAAAGATGTTCGGATGTTTGTTTTAATCAATCTACCGGTTGAACGGATCTAGCTCTCAGTACACACATACACCTTTTTTCTAATCTATTTTATTTTAATGGGATTTGACGTATGTGACAGTAGTCAACATTATGTCATCCCTACTAATATTATAAATGTGAAAGTAACTCTGTCTGTCTGTCTGTCACGCCCAAACCACTGTACCGATTTTGATGAAATTTGGTATAGGGGTAGATTAGACCTCGAGAAAGGATATAGGCTATGTTTGGTCGCGATAACCGACATCCACGCGGGCTGAGCCGCGGGCAAAAGCTAGTAATTTCATAAACGTCAAATGCCATACATTCGTCATTCTATTCCACATTACTTCGACCAAAGAATTGCTACTTGTCTAGAGGGGCTGGTATTTCCTCGTGGGTGCTAGTCTCCACACATATTCTCACATATAAATCCTCAAAGGCTAAGGTGTATTAAGACCTACAATTTTTGTGTATATTTAGTAGGTCTGACATAATAGGTAGGAAACTATTTTTATCCCTATTTAAACCCCTAAGTCATAAGGGTGGCCCACCACAAAATATTTTTTTAATTTTTTTTTTGGCGATTTTTTTATATTTTTCGTATGTTTTAGCATTGAAAATTATGTCCGACCCTAAATTTTGCACCCTTCTACTACGGATGCCAATTTTTAATAGAGACAAAACAATGTTTGCCAAATCTGCTAATTTTAAAATAAAAATGGCGTTCCTATTCATATTTGGTGCCAAAGACCTATACAATCAATAACAAAATCGTTTTCTATATTTTTCTTTAATGGATGACCTCTATGGCGTAGTGGTAGAGCATTGGACTGCTACTTCTGAGGTCGTGGGTTCGATGCCCGCTCAGTGCAAATAGTTGTATGAATGAATACCTATGTATATTTTCATTGATCTGGGTGATTCATTGTATGTATTTATAAAATAAAATGTATTTAACAACGTATCTATATTCTAGAACCCATAACACAAGCTAGTTAAGCTACGCTTACTTTGGGTCTAGATAGCGTTTTAATTAATGCCTTAGAATATTTAGTTTTTCATTCTTTCTTTTTTCATACAGTGTAACTTTCTTAAATACATATAGAATACGTACAGATGCCTACTCAGAAATAGTCTATCTAATTTGAAAACCGAAAAAAAAAACAAAAATTTTGGCAGGCACCTACCATCTGTTTGAAAGTTACATAGTGAGTTAGGTAGGTACCAATTAAAACTAGGTAAACCTATATGAGCATATCCACATCCTATTTCAATTACCTTACCTAATTTCAAACACAAGATATTACAAAAAATAAACCTATCTATAGTATACAGTTTAAAAATAAATACTGAATATAAAAAAAAAAACTATCTAAGCACAGAGTCTTGTGTGCTTTCCATCGAAAAACTCACATTTGAACACACACACGCACTGACTTTCGGAAAATATGCAAAAAAAAAAGAAAATATAACACTTCGAAAAAAATACGTCTCAAGTCTGAATTGATAGCCACGACTTTTCTGTCTGCACATATCCGCGGACCCACGGGGCGTGGCCACACGAACAGGTTTTAAAAGCACAGAGTACCGTCGAAAATATCCATAAAAAATATATAATAGTACCCTGGCGCCAACGATCGATCTAGCAGTGCCAACCCAAAGCTCGTGCACGTACAACCAAAAAAAACCGCGCCACAACAACCAACCAATCATAAAACAGCTCCACCTTTGTATTATACCGCCTAGAAATAAGCCACGCCTACGGCACAACAGTGGCGCCATTAAACCCATACATGTGGAGGTTATACGAACTAAATAGAAAGAGATAGAACGACGCTGGGCCGTTCGTTTCTCGCACAATTTCCCCCAACCGATCATTAAGTGCTTAAATTCAACGGGAGTTGGTTGTGTCGGATTTCTTCGGAGGGGTACGCTATTAAAATATCCACAAACATTATCTTTAATTGGACAGAATTTTGTGCTTGTGTGCGTTGGCGGGCTGTTTTTTTTTTCACGGAGCCAGTGACGATACTGTTTTTTCGAAACTTGATGACTACTATCATTTGTGTTTAGTGTGAGGTGATCGCCTGTGAATCACGTTCTTAACGTTATAACGACTCGATTGCGAAACGTGTTGTGTTTAAAAATGACATCGGTAACGTAAAACGCGAAAATCGAAATCCTGACGAAGTAAAATTGGAAAATGATGCCACGTGCTCCATAATTGCTGAATCGTAATGCATGGATCGCTAATTGATAGGCAATTATCTTTCTGTCCCGTTCTTTCTAATTGCTGGCAATAATAAATTTGATTGCTACGCTACACCAAATCAGTGTTGTAATCATAAGTTTAATTTAAAAAAATATAGATTCATAATTCCTAAATCGAATTCGACCAATCAACTGCTTTTTCGAAGTTTCGAATAGTGAAGGACAAGTGTACGGTAAAGACAAGTGTTTAAAAGGAAAAAAAAACTAATATAACAAATTGTGTGACTTCTGTTGTGTTAAAAAAATTTGTGAAAAAGTGATGCTGTGTATATCTGCGTGATAACAACAAAAACCGTAAGTACCTCTATCATAATTATTAGAATAATAACAAACCTCATAAGGTTTAACAAAAGGAATAAAAAATTAGAAAAATTAAAGTAAAAAAAAAAAACAAAAATATTAAATTTATCCAAAAAAATATATTTGGTGTTTCAAAATTTGACATAGACCATTAGACGTTAGCTAAATAAATATTCTTGAAAGAAAATCAATGAAAATTGCAATTCAATTTAGGCCTAATAAGAGACTTGTTGGAGGAAATCATTATTCCAATTAGAAATCTAAGCAAAAAATCGAAAAAAGAATATAAAAATCTATCATCCAGGTATTCCTGATCAAAAATAAACATACTCGTCAAAGGATTCATTGGAATCTTTATAAGGACAAGGATTTTGAATGAAGAAATTAAAATTCACAACATAAATATTAATATTTTGCAATAACTGGCAGGTTTTAAATTACATATAAATACTATCTGACAATATATGAAATCAGAAAATTGAAAAGAAAAGAAAGAAAGAAAGAAAGAAAAGAAATTTTATTTATGAATTCTTTCTTTCTTTTCTTTCTTTTCAGAAAATTGTTTATGACCAAAATATTTGGGCAGGTCGTAACGAAATTCCTAATTTGGAATTCCTTTTTATGTTCGAAGTCGAAAATATATTGCAACTCGTCACAGATTCTCATTTATACTGTTTAGTTGACGTGAAAGAATAAAATGAAACGAAAATGAACGAGAATTGAACTGAAAGTAAATCAAAAAGTTCCTTTGTAATTTAATTTCTCTATGAAATAGGAAACTAAACTGCCAAATGGACCAGGGATTGGTATGGAAAGAAATCCAAATAAATCACCCATGGGATTCTAATGAAAAAAAAATCCTATTAGATCCCTCAGGGGACCAAGACAGGGGATCTAAGTGGACGGATACGTTTGAAAGTAAGGTCTAAGTGCTATGTTTCAGGAATTATAACACCTAAATGACAACAAAGTTTACCTGGATCCTCCTAAAATACAGTTTTTAGTGGATCTCTCCAAGTCCATTCTTCAAACAGAAAACTAAGATATAATTTTACTACTAATAAGTCAAAATAACGATCGACGACATTTATAGAATTCAAATTTCTTAAATTTGAATTCTATAAATGTCCCTTTATGTATGGAGCACAAAGTTTACTAACTTCCTAAATAACCTAAAAAATAAGCCTGGGAATCCTAAAACATCTCTTCATATAGTAAAATCTTTATAGAATTCACAAACAATGACACAATTCCTACTATTAATCGAGTATATCAAAAAACCAAATAATATATTGATACTCAGATTCATAACATCTGACCGCCAAATTCTAAGCTGGAATTGCTTATTCATAATGCCGGACAGACGACCTTACATACTATGAAACGAATCAATTATAATCGAATCAATTTTATTTATGAATTCGATTAAAAACCAAGAATCTCTGCCAGTTTGAGAATTATTAGGTTCTTCTATCATCATAAAATATGCATTTGATTAGGTTATTTGCTATTACCTGTATCTCCGCACGCGTTTGATACTGATTCCTGCATGTATTATACTTATAAATCTTCTTCTTGAATCAGTCTATCTATTGCTGAAAACTACATTAAAAAATTCGTTGAGTAATCTAAAAGATCTAAGCGAATAGATAGCGGAAGCGACTTCATTTTTATACTATGTGAAGATACATCTTCCTTATGTCTATATTATCGTTAAATCAATCATTTAGCCTATCGCAGTCCAATGCTGGACATAGGCCTCTCCCAATGTTGGAAGCCTTTGGCCTACTGTTTCCACGCTGACCAGACGGGTTGGTAGGTACAGGGTTTTATTTCGAGTCTTCCTTCTCTCGCAGTGATATCGTCTGCGTATGTATCTGTTAGTCTGTTAGTTCATCATCATCATCATCATAAAGACGTATTTTCCCGATTGCATCCGTGGCCAAGATAACCTCGGAGCTCAGGGTCCTCCTTCCGGCTCTTCCTCCTCCACTGCGCTCGCTCTTGGGCGTCCATGGTAGTGAGACCATTTGCACGAATGTCACACTTCATGACGTCAAGCCAGGACTTCTTAGGCTGTTAGTCTGTTAGTTCTGCAGTCATTGTTAAATACAAAAAACAAATAACTTCGTAGACAATTGTAAGAACAATGAAATAGTTATAAGTTTTGATGTTTCTTTATTGATATTTATTCTAAAGTTATTGTAAAAATAATTCCTCTAAGAGTCTGTTTGCATTTCGATAGGGTATCTATCAGCCCCCCTAGTTAAGTGGAAAAGAATGATGCCAGCTTATATCATAAACGTCAAAGTTACGTGTCAACGTTAAATCCCATACTTTATTCATCATTAAATTTTATTCTACAAAATACGCCGGCCAAATTGCTTTAGGGGAGCTGCTTAGGTTTTTGCAAAGTTACTAAAACAGTAACGATATTTTCACTCCCAAAACACCATAAATATGAAATGAAAGAAGTTTAAAACTTTCTATCACAAAAAAGCATTTGTTTTTCAAAGAAAAATGCGTCATCAAAGCTATCAAACGCTTTTCCCGAATCGCAAATAGCGATTACGTCAGAATTTCGTTGAATCAACGACATATCTACGGGGAAAATCAGATTAACCCCTGGTAAATTTGAATTTGAGTTTCCCCTTGCTACGAAAGAATAAAAAATACACTTCCAGATATACGAGTAAGTAGATACAACTATTTAGTAAATGTTAGTATTTACTTGCAACGAAATGGAAGGTGACTTTACCGAGTCAACAAATACATACATACAAGCCGTCTTTTTCTAGAAGGGTTAGGCAGAGCTAACATACCGACATCTCATCCATCATTGTATTCGGTCTCACGTAATAGAGGATGAGCCTATTGCAGTATTCTGGCTGGAGGCTAAGTCTGGGCTGTTTATATCTGTCTGATGTTAAACAGCCCAATCCCTTAGTCGCCTTGTACGACACCGCATGGGAAGAGATGGAGTGGCTCAAATTCTACTCTGCCGGGAACCACGCGGCTCCAACCAATAACAACTAGTTAGAATTTAGAATTTGATTGGAACTATCATCCATATCCGTTGAAACTATTTAGTTTACTGAGCAATTAAAGAAGTGAGATGATGAAGGAGCTATCTGACAATCTTAAAATATTGAGATAGTGTATTTCGAAGCTTCGAAGCGTAACTGAATTTCGAAGCAAAGCAGAATTTAAATTCGTATGAAGGAAATTAACCGTGTTGGTTCCTGGTAGAGATCTCTTCCTGTGGATGTCGTACAAGGAGACTGAGGAACTGAAGAGAGCCATTCTCCATCTGACAGTAAACATACAGCTTATAACAAAGTATCCGCTTCACGGCAATAGGCTTACCCCTATTACGTGTGACGGAAAATTTTAGTTGGCAAAATTTAGCTGTAAATACACCTCTGCTTACCCATTCGAGGTACAAGCGTATGCATGAAGAAATATAGGGCAAATATATTACTCTAAGCGGATGAATCCAATTTCAACGTCAATTGACGTCTTAATGTGGTCATCTTAGTCAAAACTACGTTGTATGTCGTCAAGCGGGAACTTTGTCATGGGCTGTATGTTTACTGTCGGATGGAGAACAGCCCTATCCCTTAGTAGTCTTCTACGACACCCACAGGAAGAGATGGGGTGGCGCTATTCTACTACACTGGGAACCAACACGGTATTGAATCCAAATATGCTGTGTAATTCTGCTTCTGTCGAATCGAAGTCATATCGTGTCATATTTTGTTTGCCCAGTGTGCAGCCACTTTGATAGCGTTCTCAGAGGCACTTATGATTTCCTCTAGAGCTGTGTAATAATAGGTTCTAGAATATTACTTATTATTGTACCTGTTCCAAGCAATAAAATTGCTAGTATTTTTTTCTGATTGTCGTTAAAAAACTGTGCAGTTTTTGGTGCCAATACAGAAAAGGGTTTATCGCTATATTGTTTTATATTCTGATATTGGTGTAAACCGCGGTAGCCTAGTGGTATGTGTAATGGACTGCTGAGACGAGGTCTCGGGTTCGATCCCAGGTTTACCATGGCACACACCAATGACTTTTCGATGCTTTTCGAAGTTATGTGTATGTGTTTATCGCAGGTTTATAAGTGCCCGGTTAATGGCAATAGGCTCGCCACCTATTACATTGGGACCTAAACATAAACGGCGAAATGTGTGTGCTAGCAACTCTGCCTACCCCTTCGGGGATAAAGGCGTGAGTTTATGTTATGTAAATTCGAGATTTTATGTTTAAATATGGTGGATTTTTAGACACAACGTCTTAGAAAACGCACAGAAAAGTAGGAAAGTAATTTTTCGTGTTGGTGCCAAAACTCCTTAGAAGCCTCTAGCCATTGAGAAAGGACATATGCTATGTTTAGTCGCGATAAACGACATCCACGCGGGTGGAGCCGCGGGCCTACCTAAGAACTAGACTAGACCTAAAAGTCTCATCATCACTAAAAAAACAGAAATATGTAGCTACTAACCGCTCCTGGTATAATAATCATTATAATATTATTATTGCAGAAAATAATATTATAACTGGTTACCTATCAATCTTATTAGAAGAATATAATTAATGTAATTATTGCAAGATATACTGGTTTTCTCTGATATTTTATATTTTTTTCCTTATGTACTAAGTTGACTCAAGTCGTGTCAGAATTTTTTTTTTCTTAGATTGTAAATAAGGCCCTTGAGGTTAAGCGGTAACCTACGGTTCAGATTGTGAAGATGTTTGCACGATTGAAACTCAATAACACTCAAACGACTGAATGCACAAAATAAATTATATGTAAAAAATACAAAATATGTTTAAAAAAACACATCAAGACAAAGTTGTTACCGTGGCCTATGGACGTATGCTACACCAGGGGACACTCGTGCTGCTGACCCTGAAGAAACCTTCTAATGCCCTTCTTGAAGAACCCTAATATTATAATCGCTAGGGAAAACCACGGCAGGAAGTTCATTCCACAGCTTAAGTAAATCTATAGTAACTGTCGGTCTGTTACGCTCTCACGCCTAAACTACTGAACCGATCTTGATGAAACTTGGTACGGAGATGGACCAGAACTTGAAAAAGGCCATAGGCTACCTTTTATCCCGAAAAAGGGGTTAAAAGGGTTCAAATAACGAATGAAAGTTTATCATTTTTTATAGGTCGCATTTATGTTTAAAATCAATCATACACCATCCATCTTACTTTCAAATGCTAGCTTTTTTACTCCACGCCCAAGCTCATCTGTCTCTCGGAGTGTCATGACGAATTGCCATCGAGAACGGCCTCCGAGGTCTGGTTGTCAAGTAAATTGGTGATTGCTGCCACATGATTTATTGCAGTACAGATGGTATATACCATTTTCTAAGGTCAGTTTTATGTATTGGATGTTGATGTACCTACATTTGTGATTTCAAATGTACTGTACACAATGGAAACAAATATCTGAAGTGTCGGTAGCTTAATGGTTAAAGAGGCAGCCTTACGATCAAGAGGTCCCGGGTTCGAATCCTGGCCATTACACTACCGAAAATGAACCGACTCCTAGCACAACCAATTTAACTTAGTTGGAGGAGTTAAAAATATTATTAGTAAAATTTTGGTTGCTAATATTCTTAAAAAGGATTTTTTTAATGTAGGCGCTTCACACCTCTATTTTATTTGAAGTGATTTTTTTGATAGAAAGAGAAATACAGAGATTTGGAACCATTTAGGTGGATTGAAAAGGGTATGCTTAGGAGGTTTGGGTGCGTTGAATGAATAAGTATGTAGCGAATAACACATCAGCTCTCATAGACAAGTGGCAGTTCATTGACCGGCGGTTTGGCGACTCCTTCTTCTGCCGCACCATTAAGACTTGGAATTCCTTACCAGTTCACGTGTTTCCCTCTTTCTACAGTCCCGGGTCTTATAAGCGGGGCGTGAAAAAGCATCTGATGAGGCCGTCAAGCTGAGTGCCACCATTGTAACATGTACGTGTCTGTAATGGTGACCCTCTTTTCAGAGACTTTACCTTCAGCTTACCATCAGGCGAGGTGAAGTCAAATTGACGTGTCCTATATAAAAAAAGTTATTGTAGAATATAATGATGAATGTATGGGATTTGAATTGACAATACGCTCCCACGAATTATCACTTGTTTAGGGACTGGTATGTGAGGTATAGGTGAATGCGTATAATACCAATAAATAAATTATAGATATTGAAGTCCAGCCAAATCCGCAGTTAGACTGGTAAAGCAGACACTAGACTCCGAGGCACTTCATCCCACGCACACTCAGGCTGTGGAATAAACTCCCTACGGTGGTTTTCCCAAGCGACTACAAGGTTCTTCAAGAAGGGCATTAGAAGGTTTCTTCAGGGTCGGTAACGCGAGTGTGACGCCCCTGGTGTTGCATACGTCCTTAGGCCACGGTGACCGCTTCCAATCAGGTGGGCCGTGTGTTGAGTTTTTCTGGGAATAACTCTAGACAGTAAACTGCAATGGGGTTCTCATATCACAGCCTTGGCAGGAAAACTTAGCTCAGCTGCCTATGCGGTTAGAAAGATAAGGTCACTAAGTGATGAGGAAACGGCACGATTAGTTTATTTTAGCTACTTTCATAGCGTTATGTCATATGGTCTGTTGCTGTGGGGCTCAGCTGCCGATATTGAGACTGTTTTCATATTACAGAAACGCGCGATACGAGCAATCTACGGCCTCAGACCCCGTGACTCGCTGAGAGAAACATTTAAAGAAATTAATATATTAACGGTTGCTTGTCAATATATTTACGATAATATTTTATACATACGGAAGAACTTAAATCTTTTAAAAAAAAACTCGGACACACATGATTATAATACGAGAAATAAAGATAGACTAGCAGTGCCAATACTCAGGCTTCATAAGGTTGGTAATTCATTTGTAGGCAACAGTATAAAAATATTCAATAAAATTCCTCGGGATTTGGTTGACATGCCACTTAATATTTTTAAAATAAACGTGAAAAAAAGTCTAATGGAAAAAGCTTATTATAAAGTAGAAGAATATCTTAATGATAAAAATGCATGGTCAACCTAATCACTTTCTTGCCCGCACATTGTAAATTGTATAAAAACCGTATTAAAAAATAAATAAATAAATAAAAAGGATAATTGAGTTCTCTGAGTTTCTTGCTGGTATCTTCTCAGTAGAACCAACTACCGAACCAGCGAAAGAATCATTTTCAAATGGTTTACTTTAATTTATTTAATATTTTATTTTTTGTTCACATACTTCTTGACACAATTGTAATATTTTGACGTTCATATGTGCTCTATATGTGCCTAAATTGAATAAACGAAATTGATTCTTTGATTCTTTGATTCTTTGCTTGTCTGCCACCTAAGTGGCATAGAAAAAGAGGTAAAAGCTTCGGATGCGACTGGGATTAACGCTAGGATGAAGAAAGAAGAATTCCACCTAGAGGTGTACCTTTCATTTGCCTTCTAGCGGTCACCACTACCTAGGTATACAAATCTTTTTAATTCATTAAGATCTTCTTCCTCTTAGCGTTAATTCCCAGTCGCATCCGAAGCTTTCAGCTCGGAGTCTGGGGTCCGCTTTTACCAGTCATAGCTACAGATTTGGCTAGACCTCGATATTTTCCGTGAAGCGATTGCCATCTGACCTCCACGACCCAATGTTAACATTAGGCGATATCGAAGCTTTGCAGCTAGACCGTTGTTTTTGGACTTTTTAGGGCACCAACTACCCGTAACGATTGCCATAGATGTTCTTATGGCAACCGGGACCGACGGCTTAACGTGCTCTCCGAGGCACACAAATATTTGCACTGAGCGGGGATCGAACCCGCGCCTCCTGCGTAGCAGCCGCGTTCACTACCGCTACGCCACGAAGGCTGTCCTTTTTAATTCATTAAGATATACGTAAATATTCTTCAATCAATAGACAATAAAAAAAACCGATTTTACGTTTAATCACATGTAGTTTTAATGGCGTCAATTATCGTACACCGGTTTTTTGAACGGCGTAGGTATACGTTAATTATGAATTCACGCGTTTTCGTATTTAATACCTAAACTTAGAACATCCGTTAGTATATATGCAGTGAAAAAATATGCGTAGGCGCAGCGTGGTTCCATTGATCTTTAGCATAACGTCAATATTTAGTAAGACTCCTTCTTCTGCCGCACTATTAAGTCTTGGAATTCCTTACCAGTTCACGTGTTTCCCTCCTCCTACAGTCCCGGGTCCTTTAAGCGGGGCGCGAAAAAGCATCTGATGAGGCCGTCAAGCTGAGTGCCACCATTGTAACATGGTACATGTCTGTAATGGTGACCCTCTTTTCAGAGACTTTGCTTTCAGCTTACCATCAGGCGAGGCGAAGTCAAATTGACGTGTCCTTTAAATAAATAAATAAATAAAAAGATGATTCCGTAGTTAGCCGCAAACGACAACTGCCAACGCACTCAGCAGATGCGTATAGTTCATTGCGGCTTCTCAATGGTCCCTTTTATTCCTATCGGAGTTTAACAAGTAATGGGTACGCTGTATCTGCTGCATGAGCTGTCGTTGTCGTATGTGGTCGGCTTCGGAATCATACCTTTAGTCTTAAGAAACCACCTTTTGTCAACTGACGTCTTGAAAATACCGCAGTGGAGTTTGTTGCGCCGTTTTTTCTCCTCTAGCGCTTAGAAAGCGGTGGTAAACTTAGTTTTAAGCAGAATTCGACGTCAAAAAGCTGTAATAACGTTGGGTACATAATTTTGAGAAATAAAGAATTTGAATTTGAATCCAATCCTGGTTGCAGGGAGAGCTTGCACGTTTGAGTCTGTACCAGTGTACCTGTCTGTACGCTCTCCTTTTTTCTCACATTTCGTGAACTTGGATTTTCGATCCCATGTTTCTATTTTTTTTTATACAAGCACACGGCCCACCTGATGGAAAGGAATATATTAATATATATTCTAATAGGGGACAAGCCTATTGCCGTCAAGCGGGTATTTTGTCGTGAGCCGAATGTTTACTATCGGATGGAGAACATGCTTGTTTAATCCATACTAATATTTGCATGTTACGCTTGCACGCCTAAACCACTATACCGATCTGGAAGAAATTTGGTACAGAGTTGAACTAGAGCTTGGGAAAGCACATAGGCTACCTTTTATTGGGATATTGAGATGAAAGAGTTCAAATAGGGGATGAAAGTTCGTCATTTTTGAAGATAACCTGATGAAATTTGGTAGACAGATAGATTAGAGCTTAGGAAAAGACATAGGCTTTATTGGGTTGCGATAACCGACATCCACGTGGGTGGAGCCACAGGCAATGACTAGCAACTTATAAATTTAAAAACTTACAAAAATCTATGAAATCAAAAATGAAATATCGTACAATAAAAGATGATGATATGTCTTCAAAACGTTTATTACAACATAACCAAGGACTTGTACAAAACAACTATTAAATTAAATAATAATGAAAGGGGTAAGCGGTAACCTGACCGGCCACTGAGGTGGTAAATTAATAATTAACCTATTGATTTCGTTCGTTTTCGTGTTGGTAGAAATGGGTAGAAATCGAATTCTGTTAGCTGTGACGGAATTAAATGATATGATTTCTTCCAATGATGTATTATATTCATAGATACGTCATACAAGAAGATGGCGACTTTCAAAAATGGCGCAAACACAGTGGACAAAAATTATAGCTACCTACTTACTAGAAATATGTCAATGTTACTAATTCATGTGAATTATCTATATTAATAATATTTTATTATTATGAATTTATTATTAAAAACGTTATTTTTTGGGTGGCGCACTGTTGCGATTCTGATTGGTGCATAAAATGATGACCAAAAGTCATCATTTTTTTGTCGCCATTTTAGAGTGTGGACAACATATCTATAGTTTATAATATATCATTGATTTCTTCTCCTTAAAAGGACGACCTAAAAGGAGATGGATGGACTGGGTGAAAGATGATATGGTTAGGAAGGGAGTGAATGTTGAGATGACTGAAACTAGAGATGAATGGACAAAACACACATGTTGCGCCGACCGCAAATAAACTTGGGATAAGGGCAGGAGGATGAGGATGATGATGATTTCTTCTCCCCTTGACAAGTTAGTGGCAATTTGTTGCCCGGTGTATCTAAATATATATAACTCAAAGGTGACTGACTGACTGACATAGTGATCTATCAACGCACAGCCCAAACCACTGCACGGATCGGGCTGAAATTTGGCATGCAGGTAGATGTTATGACATAGGCATCCGCTAAGAAAGGATTTTGATTAATTCTACCCCCAAGGGGATAAAATAGAGGATGAAAGTTTGTATGAAACTTTGTCAATTTTAATTCGATCGGGCTGAGACTTTGCATGCATAAAGCTACTATGACGTAGGCATCCCGTAAGAAAGGATTTTGATTAATTCTACCCCCAAGGGGATAAAATAGGGGATGAACAACATTACGAACTTAACGCGGACGAAGTCGCGGGCAACAGCTAGTTGTACAATATAATGATGTAGGAATTTGGCGTTTATAATACGTATTATGACGTTTATGAAATACGTTGACAACTGTCGTATACGTCAAATCTCATACATTCATTATTTCATTCGACAATACGCCGGTCAACGAATTGAAACTTGTCTAGAGGGCTTAACACAATAGTTTCGTTCATTCATTCGATTCTATTTTCAAAGTTTCGTTCTTGATGTGGCCAATACATCGAGTGAACTGTCATTAAGTTTTTGTTTAGAAATGATATAATTATTCAATAGCAACTCTGAAAATATAAATATTTAAACATACAATAAAATGAAAACATGAATATCTATAATACATATCTGTTTTGATTAATAGATCACAACTTAGTATAAAAAAGAAATGTCAAACGTCAACATCCCTTGATCAGAGCCATAGATAAGATTATGAAGCTACTAAATCAATATAGTCGCTTGACTGACATTTATAGTAGCTAATGGCCATCAACTGTCACTTGACATCTCTTTCGACGACATGTAAATGACATTAACCGCGATTAAGCACCATAGACAATAGTAGTCTGTGGTTTTTTTTTTTAAACAAAAGTAGATTTTGAATGTATGCTTACTTACTATATATTCTTTTTATGTCGAGTCGATGGCATAGTGTGTCATATTATGTTTGCCCAGAATGTGGTCAGTCCGATGGCATTCTCAGAGGCACTCATGAGTTCCTATCTATTAAACATTGAGTATACTTAAGAAGTTGGAATTAGTAAGCGAGAATACTTTGGTGATATTGATAATGTTTTAAAAAAAGACAGGTGTGAAGTCCTACTCGAAACTGATGACCTTATATAAAAGGTTTAGTAGCAGTAGAGAAAGCTCATGACGTGGATACTCGTAAGGAGAATAGTAACGGTTGTTCTCTGCCTGCCCCGGGAGAAAGATTTGTGATCAGTCAGAAAAGGGTTATAGTATTTGGTAAGGATATAAACTCATTAATATTTTTGATCGACCCAGAGTTGAACCTAAGGTGAAAGCAGTTATTTGGACTCTGCAGGATGTATTTAAATTGTAACAGATACCTGTTGTAATGGTAACTTTTCTAATTAATGGTAACCGCTTAGCACGAGGCTGATTCTGTACTGTTAATTTTCGCCATAGAAGTCTTCTTGTCTCTTCATGGAGACAATCGCTCGTCTGTCTGCAGATCTTTGTCCACTGTCCATCGCATCATACATCTTTCCATATTACATTACTTTTAATGTCAATCAATCAATTAGCCCATTGCAGTCCACTACCTACTGGACATTTATAGGCCTCTCCCAATATGGCGCCACCTGTCTGTCCTAGCCACCTTTTTCAGGTCGTCAGTTCAATTGTATAAAAGTATACCAACAAAAAAAACCGTAACATCGATTGATTCCCAACACTTTCCCATCTCTAGCGTCGCTCAACCCTAGGTAATTAGGTACCCGCGCTTTCCTTATACGGTTAATAAGATAAAAATGGCGCCTTTGACAAATGATTTATGAATGTCGTAAGGAGCAAACGTTAACTGGATAACATTTTTATAAGGTTTTTAAAACTGGTTGCATGTCGCTACTGTATTTTATTTATAGTAGAATTCTTCGTAATGAGGTCATCCGACAAAGAAATAAAGTTATTGACATGGCTTGCAGAGTATGCAGGCTGTAGCCACACCATGGCGACATGGATATCTTTTCGTCTAATGAAATCGCTGAAAATATTTTGAAATTGTCAGATAGCTTCTCCGTCTACTCACGTCTTTGTGCTGCTTACAGCTCAGGAGTGGTTCTACCTGTCTGAGTCTATGTTTCCGGAAAGTTATATCCTGGAAATTGTCAAGTTTCTAAAGAATATCTTTTCTTTCGAGGCAAGTGTATTCATTGTAGACTATAACTTCATTAATTAGCAGATAAGATAGTGATCAAACATGACACTATCAATGACCAAAAGTAGGAAAATCGAAAAGTTTATCGTCAGAACATCTTTGGAACAGGCAATTCTTTATCTCCTTCTGGCGCACGTTCATGAATAACTTGAAGCCTGACAACTCCAATTTTGTAGTTAATTACGAAGATATGAATGTAGTTATAATTATGTCTATAGATTTGATAGATTATGGTGTTAACAAATGAAGTTGTTCGCTTGTAGAATGTAGTTTTAGCGCGGTAAAATGTCACTTTGACATCTTGTTATAAGATGGCGACTGGTGGGGACTGAGCAGGTTTTGTACCTAGTGAACGCTGCACCTAATTTACTATATTCAATTATTTTTAAATGTGATAGGGGTTGTCTGTTCAATTAATACTTTTCACGAACCAATCTCTGAATTTAACCAACCAGGGACATTTTCAGCCATACCCCTGATGATAGGTAATTATAACGGGCATTCAATGCGAGGAAGTCGAATTCATATTATATGGTCTCAACTATTGAGTCCTGAACAAAGTTAGAAAGGTTTTTTAAATCGGAGTAGTGTTTACTGTATCAGATACTTTAGTACCCACTTTATGTGCTAGATAGTTGTAGCTACCAAATAAACTTCGTTTGTATTGCTTGTACGATTGCAGACTGTTTTTACACCTAAACATCCTCTCATTAAGCATTTCATTAGGCAGCTCCATGACTAGAAATTAGTAATACAGACTGATGGTTAAAAGACTTGAGTAATAGCTACAGGATAGCTCTTAGTTTTATATTCTGTGATCGCTGCTATTATGCCCCCGAGGTCGTCCTTGCTATAATATTAGACACCAAAAACGCCAATGATAAAACAGTAATATCGGAATTCGGAATCGATATCAAAAAACAATCAAAGTTATTGATATTTATGTAAATAAATAGATATTAGCCATCAATCAATTTTGCATATTCCGCTACAATACAATATTTTATTGCTTTGTTTATTAAATTCGGCCTCTAAAACAAGATGTAAGTTTATTAAATAAATTAAGGAAATAATATAAAGTACGAGAATCGTTCATTCGATTCATTATCTGTGTCAAATTATACCACAGATTATAATCGATTTTTGAACTGTAGTGATGTGGAATCGAAAAAAAAATCAGTTCTAAATTCAATTTTGTTTGATGCGGATATGAGATTTTGTTTTTTTTTTTTGTAATTTATTTATCGGCCATGGATACAAGTCCTTAAAGTTTAACTAAAGTTCCGTTTTTAAATGGTTAAGTACTTTTTACGTAGGATTTCCTGGTTTAGGCAAGTCTTTTAGTCTTATATCTTGACGGTAATAGGCTCCTACTTATTATTTAGGACCGAAAATCATAATCGAATTGACAGATTAAGAGCTTTATTTATAATAACTGACTGACTGATACGACTGACATACGTTGATGATTATCACGAGCGTCATCATCATCTTCATGTAGACGTATTTTCCTGATTGCATCCGTGGATAAGATGACCTCGGAGCTCAGGGTCCGCCTTCCGGCTCTTCCTCCTCCACTTCGCACGATCTTGGGCGTCCATAGTGTCACAAGCATCATAAACGTCAAAACACCTGTCAATCCAATATATTTATCATTCTATTCTAAAATACGCTAACGAATTGCCACTTGTCTGGGGGGATTCTAACAGAAAATCACAATATAACAAGTGCAAAGAAATTCTAAGTCTTTATTATCTCACGCGAATCTTAGCTCACGCCATCTAGCGAGTAACAGTGAGATTTTTATCTTTTTTCTTTTGTCGAGACCTGATTGAGATAACCTGGTTAGTCCAAAAGGGTCGTGATTTGAACCCCGGATTACAAAATTAGCTGTGCAACAAAACTGAGTTTGTTTTTGGTTAGATCCTAGCAATATTGTAAATGTGAAAGTTTGTGAAGATTTTTTTTCATATAGGACACGTCAATTTGACTTCACCTCGCCTGTTGGTAAGTCTACGAAAAGAGTAGGGGTCACCATTATAGACACGTACCATGTTACAATGGTTACACTCAGCTTGACAGTCTCATCAGATGCTTTTTCGCGCCCCGCTTATAGGACTCGGGACTGTAGGAGCGGTATTACTAAGACTCCACTGTCTGTCTTGCCTTCAGCTTACCATCAGGCAAGATGAAGTCAAATTGACGGATCCTTTTAAAAAAAAATGTTCTATTGTCCTCTTTAAGGTACGTAACTTTAACTAGTGTCGTGGTACGTTACTCTAGTAATTAAAAAATAGATATATTGTAAAAACATCTTGCCCAAGAATTAGGAAAGTTTACATCCATACTAAAACATTACTATCTAGCCACGATTATAACAAACAGCTGAACAGTGAATTCAAATCCAGATTATCACACAAATGGTCATTAAACAAAAGCCATTTATACTCAATGCGGCTTAACATTTTAACGAGTCCTCTATAAAAACAAAATGGCTGCAAGATTGCAAAAATACACATTTGTCACTATTCTTGCGCACCAGCTGCAAACGAAATGTCACTAAAGGTGGCAACCCTGTAAGAATTACTACGATGTTGCTCTATTTAATGCTACAAACAGAATATATTCACCTTTTTTTTGTTATGGGGTAGGCCATAGACAATCTACTTCTCGAGCTTCCTTCACTATCATTAAAACTTTCAAGTTTAACGAAGATTGTACTGGAAAAGAAATATTTTATGTTTTCTTAGGTAAATCTTGTATCAAATTAACAATTCGCTTATGGAATGCCTGCATTCCACAAGTGACCAGCCCCCTAGACAAGTGGCAATTCAATAGAATGACGAATGTATGGATTGACAATTATTTTGACGTTAATGACAGTCGTCAACTTATGTCATAGATTAATTTATTCTATTTAACCAACGTATTGTCACTTGAACAATTTTTTTTAAAGTAATTAGTATACTAACTATTTAATCTATTTAATCAATCAATTAGCCTACTGCCGATCCTCCGCCTTCCGCATCCAGTCCGTCCTAGCCACCTTAGGTCGTCGGTCCACCTGGCTAGGGGATGTCCCACCTTCCGTTTTCCTACGCGTGGTCTCCACTCTAGGACTCGTTTGCTCCAACGGCCATCGGTCCATCGGCAGATGTGGTATTTAATCAATTTATCAATTATTCTGTTGGACATAGGCCTCTCCCAATATTGCGAGGCTTTGGCCTACTGTTTCCACTAGCCAGACAGGTTGGTACAGGGTTTCATTTCGAGTTTTCTTTCTCTTGCAGTTATATCGTCTGCATATTTTTCCATTAGTCACCTCTTACGACACCCTTCGGATGAGATGGGGTGGTGATATTTGTATTCTTTCTTCGTCACCACACGGAATCGAGTCCCGCCTGGGTAATTCACTTTTCTATTCTTAATCGTATTGTCACTTTTATACGGTGCAGAATATTCCATCAAGAACCAAGCGGTTCGGCGACTCCTTCTTCTGCCGCACCATTAAGTCTTGGAATTCTTTACCAGTTCACGTGTTTCCCTCCTCCTACAGTCCCGGGTCCTTTAAGCGGGGCGTGAAAAAGCATCTGATGAGGCCGTCAAGCTGAGTGCCACCATTGTAACATGATACGTGTCTGTAATGGTGACGCTCTTTTCAGGGACTTTGCCTTCAGCTTACCATCAGGCGAGGCGAAGTCAAATTGACGTGTCCTATATAAAAAATAAAAAAAAAACTTATGTAGAGGAGCCATTTTGATTCAGTGTAGTTAGTATACACGAGTACAACTAGTTACTACAATGTAGAAAGAACATGGACTTTGAGTGTGGCTGTATTTAATAATGTAGTTTAATTGTTAATGGCAACATTTGTAACTTGAAATGGTAATGAACTAATTGTTATGTCTTTGTTACTAAAGGGTCAAATTTACATTTTAGTGGATTGTAAGAATGTTCATTAGGATTATTTATCAGTTGAAACCGAGCTATACCTATTTGTATAAAAAATATCAATGTTTTCCTTGACACGCCATGACTTGAAATCGGCTTTATCGATTGCATTAACATTTTTTATCTTCTAATACTTTATACCTAGAAAATATTTAAGGAAAGGCAATTTTAGTTTTTAAATTTCAGACTACTTAAGTACCATTATATTCACAAACTGTAAATACCATAAGGGGCAGACAGAAGTGTATTAACACCCACATTTCATCAATCGAGCAGTCCGACTGGGGAAGTACCTGCACCTTACAGAATACCGTGGGTATAATAACCTCGTTTATCGGCGGTGAGTAGGGTAGCCAGACCTCACTGGAGAGATTTTGTGCTGTCAGTGGGAAAACCAAAGGCTTTGTCCTACTTATCTTTTGCGCTGACGGCACAGAATCTCTCTGTTCTTACGGGGTCTGCAGCAGGAGTATGACTCTGGTGTTGCACACGTCCATAAGGCCACGGTAACTACTTTCCATCAGGTGGGTCGTGTGCAACCTGCATAAGAAAATCCCTAATTGGAACGTGCTAAAATTGCACTCTTAAAACACTTTCAAATCTAACCTACCACCTTGACAAACATACTTTCGTCAACAAAAAAACACTATCATGAAAAGTTAATCAGTATATTTTTTGTTAGCGACTTGACGTCCACAGATTAATAAAACAACAATGGCTATTATTCGCGCCCTTTCTATTGTGGCGGCCATTACGCTCGGCTGTCAATGGGGTTAAGAAATATAAGATGGCGGCCGTGACACGCGACACTGTTTTTGATTTACCGTGGCGAATTAATGTTGGTTTTATTAGTTATTAGAGTTTATGTTAATATGCAAAGTGGCTGTGATAGTAAATTATTTTAGGTTTGGTAGTGGAGCGACTATTATCGATAGTGGGACGATGATGATATTGACGGCAAGAGGCTCGCTCCCTATTACGTGGTTCTAGTATCGATAGTGGGACTATAGTATCGATAGCGGGACTAGTGTCGCTAGTGGGACGACTAGTACACCGGTACTAGTCGTCGCACTAGCGACACTAGTCCATCTCACTAGTAGTACCATCGGGTAGAGCTACCAATATTGCTAATGTCATCTAAATCTTTACAATGGATCTTAGAGTATTTTAAACTATTTTATACTAGCTGTTGCTTACAGCTCTGCCTGTGAGAACGACTATTATCGCGACCAAGCATAGTCTATGTCCTTTCTCAAGATTTCATCTATCTCTGTACCAAATTGCCTCAAGATCGGTTCAGTGGTTTAGACGTGACAGCGTAACAGATAGACAGACAGAGTTACTTTCACATTTTATGATATTAGTATGGATATAAGCCTGAGTATGCTTAATAGGATAAGCAGAGGTATATATAACGATAGAATTCTAATAACCCTACACTAATCTAGGAATATAACCCCATACGTCGCAATCGAACTCACTTTTACGGCGCCATAGAAGCAATCTCGATTATGAATATAAATTTTCTATTCATAGCTTCAACATTCTAGCAGATTAAGTCTAGCCTAGGAAACTAGTTTTTGTCTAGGTAGAAAATAGCCTAGGCTATCGTCCTGTGTTTGATTGGACGTTCATCACCTTATAAATAAACATTGCATTCAATCATCTTCCTTTTGATTTGTTATCTATACCTATTTAATATCTCAGAAGTATTCTAGAATTTAAAAAAAATAGGATAAGTACGTTAATATGACTTCACTTTGCTTAATAGTAAACTGAAGACAAAGTCAGTTCAGTCTTACAGACATCAACAATGTTATAATGGTGGCACTCAGCTTGACGGCCTCATCAGATGATTTGTCACGCCCCGCTTAAAGGACCCGGGACTGTAGGAGGAGGGAAACACGTGAGCTGGTAAGGAATTCCAGGTCTTTACTTCACCTGGACTGATGGTAAGCTGAAGATAAAGTCTCAGGCAAGAGGGTCGCCATTACAGACACCTATCTCATCGTTTATTTTACAAAGTGTATGGTTTAATTTACCCCTTAGGGGTTACTAGCATAATGTGTTTTTCGCGTAATGACAATTCAGTTAGGTTGACATGAAAGCATGTTACCTAGATAGCTGAAAGACAATTCAGCTAAATGACATAAAAACAGAATACTCAGTTAGCAGAAAGTCAACTCTGCTGGAAGACATAAAAGCAGAATGAGCAAGAAGCAAAACGTCTGGAATTGCAAATAGTCTGTAAGTAGGCAAATTTCCAAAAATCCTTTCTTAGTGGATGCTTGCATCATAAAAACTGAAATCTGCCAAAATTTCAGTTTGCAGGGCCGGCAGCTTAGCCTCTGCGTTGGTGAATCAGTCAGTTGGGATAAGTAATTTTATATATTAACATACATACATATAATCACGCCTTTACCCCCGGAGGGTTAGGCAGAGGTGAATTAACACCCACATTTCACCATTCTATTAGGTCCCACGTATTAGAGGGTGGGCCTATTGCCGTATTCCGGACACTATTGTTGACTCGAGCCATGCATCTGAGGCTGTGTCTGGGCTGTATAAATCTGTCTGATGTTAAACAGCCCTATCCCTTGTCTAGTATGACACCGCATTTGAAGAGATGGGGTGGCCTAAAAAATCTGCCGGGAACGACGCGGCAGTAATTTTATACGTATAGATTTCTCAATCAATCGTGACAAAATAAAATAAAAACGCTTTACAAAAAACCATTGTCGTGTCGTATTCGCCTTTGAGTGACGTGTTCAGGCCATAATTGGCGCCATAACGTCTAAATGGTCGATTGTGTATAATATTGCAAATAAATTACATTTTTATTTATAGTTTGGGCATTCGGTTCCGTGTTGACCGAATTGATTGTCTTTGAATCTTTATTTTACCTATTTTTTTTTTCGCAATGATAATCATCTGCTGCCATAGACAAGTGGCAATTCATTGGCCATCGTGTTCTAGAATGATGAATGTATGGGATTGGTGACCCTCTTTCATGAGTCTTCGCCTTCTCAAGTCATATTCACGTGCGTAAGGTACCCAGAGCTCACTGGAGAAGTATGGTGCTGTCAGTGGGAAGACCAAACGCTTGTCCTACTTATCTTCTGCGCTGACGGCACAGAATCTCTCTGTTCTTATAGGGTCGGCAACACGAGTGTGACTCCCCTGGTATTGCAATCGTCCATAGGCCACGGTAACCACTTTCCGGTGGGCCGTGTGCTTATCTGTGACCTAAAGTAGTCTCAACGTAAGAGGCCCACTATGACATTTGTCATTTGGACGTAACTAGGGATGTAACCACACCACTCGGTACACGATACTCAAGATAAATCGATTCAAGTTTGTATGCGTATTTGATCGATCAGAATATGTATTGTATTGTAGTGTAAAGTTCATTGGCTTAAAGTTCTAATTAGAAAATTTAATCTAAACTTTGATATTGTAGGTATTTTTAAACAATACAATACTGCAAAAAGTCAATTTTCTTTCATTTAACATTTTTATTACAATAATATTCACTCAATAATAACCAATAGAAATCGCATGAAAATGAATCTTTAGTAAATCATTTTCTTGATACCTACTGTCTGAAGTTTACGCTTATATCACTTATTGAAATGAAACCACTTTTTAACGGCTTCTATCGCGATTTATCTGTCACTATTTACTTTTAACCCTACGTCGGCTACTTTCTAGCAGCCCTGGTCCCGGGGTGACTTAAGATGATATTTGAAGCCTAGGAATAAAAAAACCTAGATAACAGCAAACACAACAAAGTCACAAATTGGGATAATGTCATATTTGTCGATGAGACTTGGCTGAACTCGAATCATACCGTGCCGCAGTCATAGACAGATGATACTAAGGCCTCTTGCTCAAAAGTGCCAATAGGAAAAGGTGGACGCTTAATCATCTGCCACGTCGTCGGGTCAGCTAGTGGTGGTTTTGTGAATGATACCTTGAAATTTCTGTCTGTCTGTCGAAATCTAGTCTAGCTGCAGTGCTTCGATATCGCCCAATATCGCCATTGGGTTGTGGAGATCATTAGATGGCAGTCGCTTCCGTGAAGAATATATATATCACGGATTTTCAAACGCTTCCTTTTATTTGTGCTCTATGACCTTGCTTCGTCTCACATTTCAGGATTCTCGCTCAACGAGGAGTACCCTAAAATCAAACTTCTAATTCAACGCAATCAAAGTATTGCCGGTCTTGTAGTATATTGCCGGCCATGTAGCATATTGCCAGTACTGTAGCATATTGCCGGTCATGTAGCATATTGCCGGTCATGTAGCATTAGTTCGCACCACAATTCAGTTTCGTGAGGAATCTTTAATGCGCAAACACGAGTCGTGTTTGCGCATTAACACACGTTTTGCACTTGACCGGATTTTTACAGATAAGTGTACGATCTTTAACTTTGTCTTAGACATTTTTATGATAAAATTAAAAAAAATATCTTAATCGATTTATTTTTACCATAACCAATTTATTAATAGTGAGAGTATAAAAAAACTCGTTATGGACAGCACTGAGCGGAGTGGGCGGTACCCATCAATGAAAAATGTCATTCTACGTTTGAAAAATATAATTGTTTTACGTTCTCAAAATTGAGAACTTCATGGACTTGAAATGTCCAAACGGGCTTTTTAGATAGCGATTACTATAAGTAAAAAAATACTTACCATAGACTGTAGCTTTACCTCTAGAATTTCATGATTATTTTTGGTTGCGTATCTGTAATCAGATGCGATTTGGCAATGTACCAAGCCATTAAGATTTCTTCTAACAACAAATAAACAATACATAGTTGCATTGCATGTCGTTAATTAACAATGACAATATAATCTGACGGATCGCGTGCCAGCACAACGTTCGAAAATGGTGGATATTAGACACGCCGCGCCGGAGTCTGTAGATACCGCTACACGCCCGGTTTTTTTACTTTACCGATATTTTATTATTCCTAGTAAAGTCCGAGATGATAATTATAATGCCTGTGACGGAGTAAAACTTGTACGTAATGAAGAAAACGTAAGTTTTACGTTTGAGGAATAAGTTTTGAGGTTATGTTTTTATGACAGTGATTGGGTAAGGTTTTTTTTTGTTTATGGTTGTGAAGCAAAGGTATACACATGCATGCGGCCAACTTTTTTTTTTGTATCTTTGTACATCTCTAAAATAGGGGCACATAGTACCTATTTAATACAATAACATAGTAGAATAGGGCCACCCCATATCTTACCGTGGGTGTCGTAAAACATACAGCCAATTGCAAAGTGCCCCCGAGACGGCAATAGGCTCGCCCCGTTCGCCTCCTATTACGTGGGACCGAAAATTATAGTTGACGAAATGTGGATGTTAATACACCTCTGCCTACCCCTTCGGAGATTTACAGGCGTAAGTCTATGGTATGTAATTGCGTCATTCCTATCATTAACTACACTAACAGACAGACTATCTACAGCAAGAAATACCGGTGAATAAAAATAGGATACCAGCGACATTAGCAAGTATTATGAGGAGTACATACATCAATCAATAATTACAAAATTGAAATAAAAAGTAACAAGTCGGAAGTGTAAGTACAGATGTAGCCATGTATATGCGTGGCACACTTTGTATTGTGGTAAGGGCGTAGGTTGTTTTACGCGAATGGTGTAATAGAAGAATTTTACTGACAACTAAAGAAATTGCCGTGGGTTCTAGTTTCGATAAAGAAGTTGACTTTTTGCAATTAATATTTAGAAGGTTATTTCAAAATTTAACAGAAAATAATTACTGCAAAGTTTACCTGACAACCAAAAATGCAACAAGAATGAATGTCTTCTAAGCTACCATTATTTATTCTGTCTAGCAGTTTGGCAGGACATTTAAGGATTTTTAACTACATACCTACCTATTTCCGTTTTTGTAGTGACATGGAGGCGTGATTATTTGATTAAGTCATAAACGAAACCACTTTTTAACTTTGAGATATACCTATTTTACTTCAAACTACGTGAGAACTACCATCTTTAGTCACCCCACAACCATGGCTGCTGGCAATTAGCCGAAACGTCAGAATAAGAGTAAATAATAACAAATAAATCGCGATGGAATCCGGTAAAACAAGTGGTGATAAGTCAATCGAAGAAACTCATGACCAATTTTCTTAAGTTAATCAAGACTACAACAACAAACACATTGCTATTCGCGTAAAACAATCGCCGCCCTTACAAAGAAAAGTCCTAAGGAAAAAAGGTCTTAATTAGTAGCCCCACACACTTTTCTATGGCCAATTAACTAGTCTAGGTCAGAGCTGGCGCCAATTTTTTTTAAATAACGACATTATAGGGTACAAGGCATTTGATATTCATAATACAGTCACACATGACTGATAATTTCATGTTGAGGACTGTTCATTGGAATTATAGCTAAGTATGTTTCCTTTGTCTCATTGAAGAGAAAATTACTAAAACGCGGGAACTTGTATTTTTTTCAACGGTTCAGAAATTTTAATCAAATAGAGTTTTTAATTTCATAATTCATAACTCATTTATTCATAAGAATGTCACGTCACATAAATAGGTACATGTCAGCACATTTATTGTTGATTAAAATATTTAAAATATCTATGTTTAATTGTTAGTTTTCAACATTCAATACAATATTAGGTACCTATATACCTTAGTTCATGTTCATAATTTTTTAGACTCTCTTGTATCAATCATAATGCCAACCAATGTTCAAATTAGTTCGGAAATCATCACATCGGAACACCTGTCGGTTATATCAGACTCTGACCGACTACACCCTGAAGAAACCTTCTAATGCCGTTCTTGAAGAACCCCATATTGTAGTCGCTTGGGAAAACCACCGCGGGGAGTTCATTTCACAGCATGAGTGTGCGAGGGATGAAGTTCCTTTCATACCGCACAGTGCTGGTCAAGTAGATAGATAGTTAAATGCACCAACGATTCCGTGAAATATTGCAAATGAAATTAAATTTAACACAATCTGGCAACATTGAAGTAATATTGACACCATTTTTCAGTTCACGAAATTATTGATTTGATTAATAGGTGTACAAAAATCATTCCCTTAAGCGGGGCGTGAAAAAGCATCTATTGAGGCCTTCAAGCTGAGTACCACCATTGTAACATGGTACGAGTCTGCAATGGTGACCTCTTTCATAAGACTACTTTCAAATGAAGTCAAATTGACGTGTTTATATTAAAAAAAAGTTAAATCATAGACTACACCTGACAGCGGGTCTGTTGCCGCCAAAATTTAAGTTCTCAATAAAACAATTCAAAACTCATTGAAGCGCATCTTATAATGAATACTTGATGCCATTTTATGGGGCTCAATTTATTTATGGCTTTTTTCCATGGGTTCCCATGAATCTAACGTCACGGATCAGCTAGCAGACGTGCCCTGGCTAAGAATAGGCTAGATAGCATCTTTCGTATGCATGTACATTGATAGAAAACCCTTTTTTTAATGGCGGCTCCTTGTAAATGAAATTCATACTTTGAGTTTTTATGAGAGAAGCTTTTTATTTCAAGATTTTTCTCAATATCCGCGCTTGCTAGTGCCTGTCGCATTTGACCTTCCCAGTTCGGTCGTGGATATGTATGGTATGGGTACCATTGGCATACCATCTACGATCCAAGCTCTTCCTCCTACCAGGGTCTGATGGAGGCGTTATGGCCAGAGATTTATTATATTACCTTTCTTTTTGGTGGAGAATGGGCCACCGCACAGGGGTAGGACTGTTCTTGATTAGTAAACATAGAATCAAAAAAAGTGCCCGTTTGACAGCAATAGGCTCGCCCTCTATTACGTGGAACCGAAAATCATACCTACTTGACGAAATGTGGGTGTTAATATACCTGTACCTACTCCTAGGATACAGAGGCGTGATAATGTATAATGTAGGTATACCTACGTAAAAATTACTAAGCAGTGATCTATAACATTTCCATTGGCATCATGACAGAGTACCAACATCACCACCCGAAATTGATTTCTTACACTCTCATAATATTTTTCAATAAAATCCTGCATCAATTAGTTGAGGTTAAACATTATTATTACGAGAACCAATCAACGCTAACAAACAAAATGGAACGCTTGACCCGACCTTTGGCGGCGCCGGCGCAGCCAGCTCTTGGAAATGAAACGAGACAGCGATACTTGACGTGCGGAGAGAGCAAAGGAAACGGGTTACGGGAACGGTAGGGTTGGTACACTAATTTATGAAATAAAAAAAACGCGGTGATTTTTCTACTGGATGAGGGTTTTCAGTTCATTGCAAATATTTATATACATGAACTAGCTGACCCCGCGAACTTCGTACCGCCTATAAAAAATTTCTCTCCGTAAGAACCATCCTCGTACTTCAAGGAATATGTGAAAAAAAGAATTAGCGAAATCGGTTCAACCGTTCTCGAGATTTGATTGTGAAGATGCAACTACCATCTTCACAATTGGGGACTTCAAGAAGTGCCGGACTGTGATTGTGGAGCTCCAAAGCAGACAACGATGCATATAGCAGAGGAGTGTCCACTCCGTCGTTTCCCTGGAGGAAAGCGTGAGCTACATGACCTCACACCGGCAGCAATAGACTGGCTTCGCCAATTGGACGTTGACATATTATGGGGACTCGAACAAAAGCCATACGACATGATGATGATGACCACTGAATGCAGATACATGCAGGGATAAGCTAAGACTCCATGGTGAAGCTTCGGATGTGACTGCGATTAACACTGGGTTGTTATCTCTGTCGGCCCCCAAAAGAAAAAGGTGTGAGTATATGTGTGTAAATAAAGTTTAGTGGCAACCCTAGCAGTAATTAACACAAGGATTGCCGAAAAAGGTGCTTTTTTTCTCCTTTTTTCTTTCAATCATTTGTTTTGAACATAAGTTGTTAATACCACAAGATCTATGGCTGTCTAATTTAACTTTTTTTTTTATTAAGAACACAGATAATAAAATATAATGAACACAGATGATCTCAATAGATGGCGTTACTTTTTAATTTGTTATATTTAGAGGCTTGTTTAGTTTTTTTTAGGGTCAATACGGTTATACTGGACCTATTGTACGGGAAGCGAGTAGCAATAGATTTTACTCCTTCTTATTTGATGCTAATAGTAGGATGACAATATTTAAATCCCTATTCTTAACGTCTTTCTAGAACAAAAGTACACTGGAAAGATCAACCAGAAATATTTGGAAGTGTCCAAATAATAACTGGGTCTTGTTAGAATTCTTCTAAACCTGGTAACTTACACCCGTATTCACAATCGATACTGTGAGGTCTCATAGTGTGCTCGAGCGCATAGGGCTGGTAAAATTAATTCACAAACATCACGGAGCAGTATCTAACGCAGTGCGTTCCCTCAACGAAGTATTACTTAAGTGTTATCAATGAATAAAAAGGCTTGCCAAAACGAACGCACTGAGAATTTGTCGTTCTTTGCACAGTTTTGGTAGTACGCATAGCGAAGTATTGTTTGTGAATACGGGTGTTAGTATAATGCATCTGAGAATTCTCACACCTCTGGCTACCCTTTAAAAATATAATATTGCCTAAAAATTATCGAGGTTCCAGTGGAGTAAAATATGGCCACTCCATCTCTTCCCTTGGGTGTCGTAGAAAGCAACTTAGGTATACCTAGGGCTGTTCTCTATTTGACAGTAAACATACTATCCATGACAAAGTTATCGCCCCTATTACGTGGGACCGAAAATCAATTGAGCAGTCCAACTGGGGAAGTACCTCCGCCTTATATAATACCGCGGCTGTAATAACCTCGCATTGTGTTCCCAGCGGTGAGTAGGGTAGCCAGAGCTCACTGGAGAGGTTTTGTGCTGTCAGTGAAAGGACCAAAGTCTTGTCCTGCTTGTCTTCTGCGCTTACGGCATAAAATCTCTCTGTTCTTACAGGGTCGGCAGCACGAGTGTAACTCCCCTGGTGTCATTCGTCCATGGGCCGTGTTTGCTACTGTCCATCGGGTGGGCCGTGTGCTTGTCTATAACTTGGCGAAATGTGGGTATTAACTCTATACCCACGGGACTTTAAAAGCGTGAATACATGATTGCCTAAAAAGAGAGAGGCGTATTTCGAAATCGTTTACAATTCGTATAACGAAACGTTTTCTTAAAAAAATATATTTACAAGCTTCAACCCGCCCACTCCCCAGGGTCAGCAGAGGTCAAAGCTGTAGGTTTTCTTCAAAACAATTTATCCGTTCACTGGACACGCTCAATTGAATCAATAAGTGGACATTGGACAGCCATGGGGGAGACAAATCGTTTAAATTTAACTTTAGTTTAGTATTTTATACTTTATACGTTTGTCAGCTGGTTCTCATGAACAAGGAATGAGAAATTTAGAGGAAGTGTCTTTGAACTTTAATATTTATGGAAACTAGAGTCGTCAAACTCTTGCATAAGTATAACATTATCAATGATGCTTGTTTTTTATACCACTTAGGTCGCAGCACACGGCCCACCTCATGGAAAGTGGTTAAGTACCCACCTATGGACGAGCGCAACTTATGCAAAATATTGAAGAGTAGGCGTTTCGTAGATAGATTGACAGATTTAAAAAAATCTCGAAAGTTGATAACATTGCTTGACATTGCCAGACCAAAAATACAACAAAACGGCGCTGATATGTATAGGTTATAGGTAGGTATAATGGTATAATAGGTCAAAGCTGTACCCACATGATTATTTCTAAAACAATTAAGATTTTTCATCATCAAAAATGAATCTACGTTTTTATAATAACTTAATTGTATTATCAATCTCAAAAGTGATTTGCACCTTTTTTTCATAAATATTAATCAAACCCAATTAATATCATAAACTGCAATACGGAAATTCGTGCGCTGTCTAAAGAAAAAAGTAAATAGTAACAAGTGCAGCTATGTTGTGTATAGATTAGATAATAATATTATGATATTCGACTCATGCGCATTGCGTACCTACTTAGCCAATTATCGACAGGGAGATCTCGATACCGGAGATGGCCCCTAGGTTAGCCAGGGTGCGAGAGACCTTATGCCCCGCATTTGGAGCCCTGATATGGCGTGGGGTTTAAGTCGGTTCGAGACCGACATAACCACTCGTGAGGGTTTCCGCAAGACAAATGCAAGAAATTTTGGAGCTTACCTATCGATTTTCTTGCTTTTAGAATTCTGTGACTGTCATTTTTATTACGTGGAATATAATATATCGTAACCAAAAAAACCGAGCCTAACTAGGTAGGTTAGGTACCTATAGTTTTTAGTGTTTTCTAGTGTTATAAGTAAAATTATTTAACTATGTACTTAATAATCTAACAATTCAATTTTCTAATTGTTTCAGGCTTAATCAGCGGGGAACTACCCAAGAAGACCATACAATCCCTCAAAATTACCCGAATTCAATCACCCAACAGCAAACCCTCCACCCTGAGTTTCACAGATCCATTTGGGCCTCCCCAGTCTACGGACGGGGGGGGCCCTTCCACACCCCAGCCGGCCCTCACCACCCAAGACTCGATAGACCACCAACACCACCATCTTGGGGGTTCGCAGACACCCCATGATATATCCAACTCGGCGAACTCCACTCCGACGAATATATCTTCGAAGTCTGCTTTTATAGAACTGCAGCAACATGGTTATGGTCCTTTTAAGGGGGGTTATCAGCACCCCCATCATTTTGGGAGTCCTGGGGGTCAGCAGAACCCTCATGAGGCTTCAGGGTTCCCGAGTCCTAGGTCCTTAGGGTATCCTTTTCCTCCGATGCACCAAAATACGTATGGTTATCATTTAGGGTCCTATGCTCCGCAGTGTGCCAGTCCGCCTAAAGATGGTAAGTCCTATTTTTACTAATAGGTATGTATTTGAATTTACTAGAACTTATTTGAATTTACTAGTACTTATTTGAATTTACTAGTAGCTACAAAATAGGTACCTTTATAGGTATTTTACTACTTTATTCATAGGAAATTTACTAGTTTAATAAGTTCTTGTAAATTCAAACACATACTGTATTTGAATTTACTAGTGACTATTTCAGGTTACCCAGTAACCATTTTAATTTACTAACAAATAGGTACTTGTCATTTACTAGTACTTATAATTCACTAGTACCTACTAATTTTTTTTGTCAGTAGAGCCCTAAAAAACCTAGCTTGTAAATCGTAGGTATTAAACTTAAGATGTTCATCGTATTAACGTTAAATTAAAGATAAAGAATATTCATATCATAATGCTACTTAAAATGGATATTCTTTGAGAAGATATTACTTCCACTATCGGGTTATACTTAAAAGGTAATATAATCTTTATATAAATATAACAAGCATTCCTTATTTCCAAGTACCTTTTACTCAATATCTTTAAAAAGTTTCTATCGCCCTAAAAATCCACACGTATATAGTTTCAACCAATTTTCTTTACACCTTTTTTCGTAAAATAAGACATTTTTTTACCTATTTCACCTACTAAAGTATCCAAATAACAGATAATTTGGTTACAAAATGGCTTATAACCCTAAATTACCGGAGCCGAAGTGTTGTGATCATCATATTATACCAAATCGTCATATTAGAGGTGTTAAACTACGACTTCTAAAAGTTTTGACACTGAAACTCCTTGGTTGGAATAAAAAAAAAAGAATTTGTCTCTCGCTTTTAATATTTTATGAAGATATCGGTCAAGTTTTTTGTTCTTTATAGGTAACGAGACGACCACGACTTTATATTCACGATGTTCTTGTCAAATGAAATGAAGAATTATCCAAACTGCTTCAGTGCTGGGATGGGTCGTAATGTACTGATGCTTCTGAATTACTTTGAGGATATCTTAGAAAGAAACAAAGGCAGTCGGAAAAAGTGTTTTTTTCAATATGATTTAACTTTGCCAGATGGTAAGCTGAGGGCAAAGTCTCGAGAAAGAGAGTCA
The DNA here is from genome assembly GCA_914767945.1 of Eilema depressum. Taxonomy (NCBI): domain Eukaryota; kingdom Metazoa; phylum Arthropoda; class Insecta; order Lepidoptera; family Erebidae; genus Eilema; species Eilema depressum. The sequence goes on from OU612040.1 coordinate 8,368,077, forward strand.
CCTACACCAACAATATTACAAATGGTGGCTCACAGCTTGACGACCTCATCAAATGCTTTTTCACGCTCCGTTCAAAGGACCCGGGACTGTAGGAAGAAGGAAACACGTGTGCTGGAAAATAATTCCAAGACTTTACTTATGATGCGGGAAAAAAGAGAGTCGCCGAACTGCTTGGTTCTTGATGGAATTTTTGTTGTCAACGTGTTGTCAAAGGTTTAGATGTGATTGGAGCTCGTAGATAAAGCCTGCGCCAGGGACTCGTCCGTTAATCAACAGGTGTATCGACTTGCAGAGGTTGACTTGGCTCTAAAAGGCTCTGTGATTTGATATTTTTAGGGTAGTATAGGGCCCCCTATACTACCATAAAAATATCAAATCAATAAACTATTCAACCATAAAAATAATAATACAAGAATAGAACAGCAATAATGTCTTCATTTAGGTACGCGTGCAAATGTTCCTTTACAAAGCGGTTATTCATTCTAATAAAATCGTGGCGTGTAAAGAAGCGCAAAATTTAGTAGCTACGTCAAAACACGGGTAATTGTACTACAGAACTGAGGGTTAATATTTAATGGAGCCTTTACTGGCACAAAGTACCCGCTATTAGGGTTGTCACCACAAGCAATAGATATAATGAATGTATACTGTCCCCATAGACAATCGGCCATTCGTTGGCCGGCGTATTGTAGAATGGAATGTATGAGATTTGACGTTTTTGACATACGTTGACAATATAAAAGTCAAAATAAATGCTATTCGTATTCTACAAAACGCTGGCCAACAAATTGCCTGTATAGGGGCGCTGTTCCGTAATAATACTTTCTCTTGTTTTAATAGTTATGAGGATACTGTGGCTAATATATTTCTTATTGCATTTTGGGGGCTAAAATTCATAAAAATCATTGCTGTTAAGAATGTGTTGATTTTTGGATACATACATAAAAAATTGTGAAGAAACATATTTTTTCCTTTTCTAAAAAGAAATTACTCTCTATTAAAATCAGAATTAATGTATTCACTTTCAAATAAATTAAAAAGCTATTAACTCGTACGGTACACCCCTAACATAGTCGCGACGAATAGGATTTTTTTTTAAACTTTTCCTAACATAATTTTGTCACATTAAATTTTTATATATCGCGTTTGAAAAGCAGAGTTTGAATTAAGAATCAATGACGTATGTACTGAGTTTTATATATTGAAAGATTGACAATGGTTTGAACTAGCCATTGATCAGGGTTGTCTGAAATATTTTAATCTATTTTAATTTCATTTGAATGCAAAGCGTCTCTTCTTCATCCTAGCGTCAATTACCAGTCGAATCCCAAGCTTTCACCTAGTAGTCTGGGGTCCGCTTTACCAGTTTTAACTGCGGATTTGGCTAGAACTCGATATTTTCCGTGAAGCGATTGCCAACTGACCTCCACAACCCAATGGTAACATTAGGCGATATCGAAGCTTTGCAGCTAGACCGTTTTCGGACTTTTGAGGGCTCCAACTACCCGTAACGACTGCCATAGATGTTCTTATGGCAACCGGGACCGACGGCTCATCGGACTTGAACCTATTATCGTCTCAAGAATTTAACTTAGCTAGAGAGATATCCCTCTTAATAAGTTAGGTTATTTAGAACCCACTAAGGTATTTGGAGTCGGAAGACGGCAGTCGCTCCCTTAAAAGTCAAGTAAACAAAATTATAAAAGAGCAGGAGAGCGAACCCTAGGTCACAGGTTCCTGTGGCCTAAGGCCCGAACGGGAAAATACATACATACAAATCACGCCTTTATCCCCGGAGGGTTAGGCAGAGGTGAACTAACACCCACATTTCACCAATCATTGTATTAGGTCCCACGTAATAGGGGGTGAGCCTATTGCCTGGGCTGTATATATCTGTCTGATGTTGAACAGCCCTATCCCTTAGTTGCCTTGTACGACACCGCAAGGAGATGGGGTGGCCCAAATTCTACTCTGCCGGGAACCACGCGGATATGCGGCCTAGTTGAAAATATATCTTTAAATATTGATTTTGCGAATATCCATGTTAAAGTACCGTTGGTGCGTGGCTGGCATCGAACCCGTGCATGATCGAAGCGTAAACCCATGCCCAATCACTTATTTAGTGAATCTCAATTATTATTAGGCGCACGCGAACAATAATAATTATTATTAATAAGAGAGATAGTATTGACTATGCGTACTTAGTGGGTTGATGAAACTTTGTTCATTAACTTTTTTAACTATCATGCGATGATGAGTGGCTCCCGGCAGAGTAGAATTTGGGCCACCCCATCTCTTCCCATGCGGTGTCGTACAAGGCGACTAAGGGATAGGGCTGTTTAACATCAGACAGACATATACAGCCCAGATTCAGCCTCAGATGCATGGCTCGAGTCAACAACAGTGCCCGGAATATGGCAATAGGCTCACCACCTATTACGAGGGACCTAATACAATGATTGGTGAAATATGGGTATTAATTCACCTCTGCATACCCCTCCAGGGATAAAGGCATGATTATATGTATAAACTTTCGCATTTATAACAACGGTAAGATTACAGACACAAAACTATGTATCTAAATATCAATTTCACTTTCGAGGATACCATCGACAAAAAGTAACGACACGCAACCACAGACAATGTGAAAAAAAAACTTGATTACTTTTTTATACGTCAAAAAATCGTGCGAAGGAAACTGCGCGGTTGAAATTGCCGTGTTCCGGCATACGATTTCCTTACGAATATATATACCAGTATAAGGATGACACTCTCAGGCCCGTATTCTAGAATGAAACTTAGTCCTAATCTAATCTAAATCGATTTGTCTGAGGCAGGCGCGGTCCAATGGGGGGGGGGATCACAAGGGACATGACCTCCCCCCCCCCCCAAACCATGCAAGTGACCCCCCCCCCCAAACTTCAAGCTGCGACCTCGCCTGGTCTGAGGACATATTGTATTGATATATTTGACAGATTGTCTATACCTACAATACCCACTGGAGAGATTTTGTGCTGTCAGTGAGAAAACCAAAGGTTTTGTCCTACTTATCTTTTGTGCTGACGGCACAGAATCTCTCTGTTCTTACAGGGTCGGCAGCACGAGTGTGACTCCCCTGGTGTTGCACTCGCCCATAGGCCACGGCAACCTCTTACCATCAGGAGGGATGTGTGCTTGTCTGCGACCCAAGTAGTATTTACAAAAAAAATCTATCCTCAGATAAATCTACATTTAAAACTGAGTGCCCTTCAAGAATACGGGTCTAAGAGTCTCTGGAACGGGTGAGTATGTATGAAAACAATTATGAGAGTAGAAATGCGAAAGGACTAAAATATATATAGATACCTATTGTAGGTAGGTATATATAGCAACATGTGGTCTCTGCATACCATTCTGAAAGCGGTGTAACATATAGGAATCTGCTGGAGTTGTTGACATTTATCATGACTGCTCCACTACTTTAACTAGTAGCGTGATGATAGCTTATAAGCTTCCTCAATAAAAGGACTATTCACAGAAAGAGATTTTCAATTGAATTCGAAAACCTATGGTCATATGCAACATCAGGGGTGCTACACTTGTGCTGTCGACCCTGAAGAAACCTTCGAATGCCCTTCTTGAAGTATCCCATATTGTAGTCGCCTAGGAAAGCCACCGATCCATTAGTTCCTGAGATTACCACAATCAACCAAACAAACAAACTAACTTTACAGCTTTATAATATTAGTACAGATAGTATAGATACGAACGGGTGTTAACCCTACCGAAGGTTAAGTTAGTTTCCGAAACTTAGAGATTTCTAAATCCTTTCCTGAAATCAAGGTCCGTTACGGCCCAGGAAAACCTTGTAATCAGGATATTAGTACACAGGAAGACTAAAAAATAACTGTATTACATTATATAGAACAGTCTGTTTAATGTATAACGCCTATATATTTTCAAAAAGGTACGCAGAAGTGTATTAATACACACACATATGTCAATATTTGGGTGTATGGGGTTCCACTAAGATATTCGTTAGGGCTTGATATCCAAAGGAGATCAAGACAGGTCGCAGATAAGCACACGGCCCACCTAATGGAAAGTGAATGCCATGACCTATGGACAAGTGCAACACCGGGGGAGTCACACTCGTGCTGCCGACCCTGTAAGAACAAAGAGATTCTGTACCGTCAGCGCAAAAAATAAGTAGGATAAACCTTAGGTCTACCCACTGACAGCACAAAACTTATCCAGTGAGCTCTGGCTACCCTACTCACTATCGGGAACACAAGACGAGGCTATTTAGCTATGGCATTCTGTAGGGTGGAGGTACTTTCTCAGTCCAACTGCTCGATTGGGACGGAAATGCCGTCGTTTTCTACTTCTGGATCACATTCTTCTTACCATCTAGCGGAGTGCAGTCAATTGACAGATAAAAGAAATATGACCATTATCATACAATTAAATATTCACACAATCAAACAAACAAAATGAAAGGTGTCATTAAAAATTTTAACAAATTAAAAATGTCCGATAAATCTTCATTTAAATTGAACCAGTTTTATTGAACCGCTTATTATTGAATTAGTATTGAAAGGGTTACCAACTGTTGCAATAAATAATAATTATTTTATTAGTCTTGGATGCATCATCCGTGTGGTGATGGAGAAAGAATACAAGTATCACTACCCCATCTCATCCGAATGGTGTCGTAAGAGGCGACTAACGGAACAATACGCAGACGATATCACTGCGAGAGAAGGAACACTCGAAATAAAACCCTGTACCAACCCGTCTGGCCAGCGTGGAAACAGTAGGCCAAAGCCTCCCGACATTGGGAGAGGTCTATGTCCAGCAGTCTGTAATGATGACCCTCTTGCCTGAAACTTTGCCTTCAGATATCATCAGGGGAGGTGAAGTCATAGTGACGTGTCCTATATGTTAAACACACACACATACACACACGAATTCTCAAAACCAACGATTAAGTTATCACCGCTATAATAATAAAATAAAATTAACATAAATATCAATTCCGTTTATAATAATGACAAGAAACTTACATTCCTGATAAAAATTCTAGTTCACTCACTTACTATTTACACTCAAATATCAACTGTATTTTGAACTGATTAAAGCTTAAAATTAGTTGCAATATAAAGCTAATAAATCTTTAAATGTTTAACAAGGGGTGACGATGTTAAAATAGAGAACGGTTTGTTTATAATAATTTTAATTGTGTTATAAATGTCATTAGTTTGTTAACAGATTAATTAAATTGTTGAATGAATGATACTGTGCGGTTGAATGAACGAATGAATGATAAATAGACAAACGTATTGGCATGTTGGTCAGCGTCGCGTCGTGTATGAAAAACAAACATGTAGAATATTAAAAAAGCCCCATTTTGCAGAAATAAATTCTTAAAAGGGACAATGTGCACATATAAAAATGCTTCCTATATCAAGGCCTTAGAAACCGGGGCTAACGGTTAAGTGAATAGCTAAATCTGCCTGTAATACCACCTTAAAGAGACGATTCCATTTGGAATAGGGGAATATTCTTCAGAATAATTTTGGATGTCTACAATCAGTACAATCATCATAGCTGTAATAGCCGAGGCTAACGGTGAAAATACTATCTGCTACTACTAACTATTATCTGATGCTGATATCTCGCAACAGAGAGATGAGACCATGAAGGAGATTATGGTTTCGAAGTGGGCTTTTGGCCTATGAACCGGGGCTAACGGTGAAGTAACTCTATCGGATTAAGAATTGTTCATGGTAGAGGTGAAATACAATCAAAGAATTAGATATTGGTGATCTTAGGACTCCCAATAGAACAATCTTATCTTATCTTAAGTACTTTGCGGAGTTATCCCAGTGATGGAACTATTCTCATTTTATGCTGGTGACTCTGATAATTTTTGTTCATATTCGATATTGCCCCTTCACCGTTAGCCCCGTGTTAAACCCGTGTCAAATTCACAGTTAGCCCCGCGTTAGACCTGCGGCAAATAACAACATTCTACGCTATTTAAACGCGGAGCAATATCCCACATATTATGTCTAACACGGGGCTTACGATTAACGGGCTATCCAATGCAAACAGAGTTTATATATAATCACAGTAGCGGATCTTGAATGAAAATTTACGATGACAGTTGGATGTTTAAGCTCAACAATGCCGTCCAAATGGACCATTATACTTAACTACTAAATTTTTAATTGTATAATGTGTAGTTAAAATGCGTAAAATTACTGCAGAGCTGGTGTTAGCACAGTTTAATTGCTATTGTAGTGTTAAATGAGCTGTTTTAGATTTAACATTCGATTTTTTTTGTACCACTTCTTAGGTGGTAGAGAAGCACACGGCCCACCTGATGAGAAGTGGTTAACGTGGCTTATGGGCGTATGCATTGTAACCTAGTTTTGGAAAGGTAAAAGGATATATAACATCATGCCATGACGTTTTGGAGCTGAGCTATAACAAAAAAGACAGAACCCCGGGTACATCCGATCGAATGGAACCGCGTACGTCGAATAAAACCACAGGGCACAACTAGTTCTAAAATAAAAATAAGAAAAAAAAATATCCGAAAATAAGAAAGAGAATGTACAGTCATGTTAAAAAGCGCTTAACTCAACTTTCGGCCGACCACGCCCCCTTCAGCCAACGCTATGAATGATGCTCTGTTTAGTTTAATAATTATTATTATTACATTACACGAGCATAATTATTATATGATGCATATGTTAGTATCACTGTAATGTGTTGATTTAACGCAATTCTTTATAAATAAATCAAATCAACGAAGCCATAAATAATAATTTCTTAGAGTATAATTAGATTCTTATTATTTTAGTTGTATATTTTATGAGTTGAAGTTTTTTACTAGCTGCATGGTTCCCGGCAGAGTAAAATTTGGGACACCTCATCTCTTGCAATACGGTGTCGTACAAGGCGACTAAGGGATAGGGCTATTTAACATCAGACAGATATATACAGCCCAGACTCAGCCTCAGATGCATGGCTCAAGTCAACAATAGTGCCCGTAATACGAAAATAGGCTCACCGCATATTTACATGGGACCTAATACAATGATTGGTGAAATGCGGGTGTTAATTCATCAGCCTAACCCTCCGGAGATGAAAGCGTCTTTATTGTATGTAGGTATGTAGATTATTACTCACAGATGAAGTGAAGGTAAGTAATTAGCTTGAGGAAGAGGATTTAAGAGGACACAAAATAGAATTTGAGTTGATGTGTACCCAGTATTAGATTACATAAACAGAATTGTGCACATTAATAAAATTTAAGTAATTCTGTATTTTGCCTCTGCGCAATACGATATTACTTCATTTAAGAATGATTTCGATGTACCTAGTGTCTTCGTAGTGGTACTGTAACATGTTGAAGATTATTGCATTATTAAAATATATTATTTTGCAATAAGTTACCAAATTATAGTTAGTGAACGTTCCATTTTATCTGAAGTTTTAGCGTTAGATTCATTTGTAGAGTATATAAAGAAAAGAAAATGTTTGGCAGGCTGACTGATAGATGCAGCCTTTTCTCTACCGGTTGGGAGCCGCCGTTTGAGCTCCCAACCGATAAAGAAAGATCGCTCCCATAAAAGTCATAATAATATAGCAAAACTGAACAGAATGAGTAACCGGATCCCGGTCTCCGAGTTGAAGACTTTCGTTTCGTATGCAACTGGAAAAACACTAAGATGATGAGGATGATGAAAACGTTTTGCAGGTTATAATTAGACATACCTGACCAAGGAAACTATTAAAAAAATACACAATACAATATTATTTATTATTGCACACCATATATTATGACAAAATACAAAAAACAAAAACAACAATAATACAAAAGTGGTAGTACAAACGGCGGTCTACTCGCTAAGTGCGATTTCTTCCAGACAACCTCAATGGACATGTTTGTGTGCAATGGATTGAATATACTTATACACGTTTATCTAAAATCCTAAAATACACCAAAATATCAACACAAAAGTATGCTACACAACAAAAAATAAAAAAAAGCGTCTCGTTCAAAGTACATTTACGTTAAAAAGCGGCGTCACACCCACAGGCGGTACGGCACGTAACATGCTCTATTTAAATAATTAATTATTATTTTATTATTACATATTATTACATCATCACATGCCATTTTTATTCATTTTATGATATATTTTATACTTTAATATATAGGTATTGTGCTGTGCCTACTTATTGTAAGATCCATGTTACCATGTTTAAAAGCAATACAACGGCGTATTGTGGAATAGAATGCAGAATGTATGTAGGTAAGGGATTTGACGTATATGACAGTCGTTAACGCATTTCATAAACGTCAAATCTTATACATTCTTCATTCTATTTCTATTTGAATTGCCACTTGTCTAGGGGAGCTAGTGTATCGACCAGCTGCAGGTGATGTTAGGGCTCAAAAACCACAATTTTTACACTAACGAGGTTTGAACCAGATCCATCTAGGCAATCGTACATCTTTACATTGTAAGCTGATAGTTTGTTTGTCATTTTCACACTTGACACTGACAGGCTGTCATATGATAAGGAGATAAATGACATTACGAGAGGTTGCAAAACTAGAGTTGTTTTCACATGCATATTGCCACCTGCAGAAAAATAATAACGGAAATTTATGTTATCATGGTACAAAAATGTCCCTATTACGTCAGGTAGTATGTAGTAGACACATTCTTATATGATGATTGTATTAAATACCGTAAATATACTTGCGTAACTTGATGGGACTTCCGGGTCAGATGGCAGTCGCTTTAATAAAAGCTAAGGTAGGTAATCAAACTATGGAAAGAAATATAGTAGATGCCGGTCTCTAAAAAGCTTATGCCCATACTAATAATAAATTACATGAGGTATATTTATCTGTTATATCCTGACCTCTGTATATAAGGCATGAGTAACCTGACAGTGCCGCGTGGTTCCCGGTAGAGTTCAATATGGGCCATCCCATACGGTGTGGTATAAGGCGAATAAGGGATAGGGCTGTTTAACATCAGACAAATATATTACAGCTCAGACTCGGCCTCAGATAGATGGCTCGAGTTAACAATAGTGCCCGGAATACGGCAATAGATTCACCCCCTATTACGTGGGCCCTAATACAATGATTGGGGACAAAGGCGTGATTGTATATAAGTATGTAAATATAATCATAACAATGTACTGTTGCTTAACTTGATAGGACTTCCGGGTCAGATGGCAGTCGCTGTAATAGAGAGTTCCCAGGTTCAAATCCTGGCCATTACATCATCAAACTATACACAGGCAATAGGTACTTAGTTTAGCTGTAGGAAAACAGTAATACTAGTAATTTATTTTACTCTTAAAAACTATAAATTCATAAACAAGGTAGACCGTCAGCACATCACAAAGAAATGTTAATTTGTAACGCACGTAATACCTCACACACCATGCGCACGCGCACCTATTATTATTACAGCATTATTACTATTATTAACTACAGATGCGTTTATTATTATTATTACTAAAGTACACTAGGGAGTAGAACCCGGAACCTTCTATCAACCAACTGGCGATTGCCGCTAGCTGACGTGTGTAATAATATACTGAATAGTTTTTAATTGTTACCTTAGCGGCCATTTTTGTAAAGTTTTTAGAGAATTTTTGAAGTTGGCTGTAGGCTAAGCACGTGTTGAGTACAGTCGATAAGAAAAGTGTTTAGATTTTTTTTTAGAAATGCACTATAATAGTTTGTTTTAGATTTTTTGGTTATTATTATTTTTATATGGATTTTTGGCTATCAGGTTCTAAAAATTCTTAGTAGATTCTTATTATCATCATTATCGTCATCCTTGTTTCAATCCGTCATAGTTATGGAATCTACTGTGTGTCCTAGACCAGACTTTTTCATTTATTTCTTCAAAAATCATTATTTTTTTAAAATGACTGGGTTACGATTACCTGAAATAAATTACTTGTTTTTAATTAGCTCAAAATAACCTTAGTTTGATAGGTAGATACTATGTCTGGCAAATTTATCAAAATTAAAAAAAACCTTTAAAAAATAATTAAAGTTGTACTTACTGACATTCAATCAAACTAATTGGCAAACAGCGATCACGAAACATCTTACATACATTAGCCATTTTACATCCAATCCTGACCATAAACGTCGAAATAAATAATAAAATAATGTACGGCTTCTATTCAAGATGGCGCACTATACACGTTAATGAGCTATGACATTGCAATACCGCTTGTCATATGAATATTCACACTTCAATAAACTGTGTTTACACACTATTTCTGCAGAATACTGACTATGAAGTAATATTTATGAGGGAAATACAAACGAATTCGTTATTCGAAGACGTGTGTTTTTAATCTGTGAAATACCTCGGTCTGACAATCAATTCTTTTAATAGAAACATGTTCACTCGGTCTCGATCTGCCAAAATCAAATTAAGTGTAAAATGAATATTGTTTGGTTATGTTCGTAGTATTTTATAAATTTTATGTAGATACGAATTTCAAAAAAGAAATTTCTAAACTTATTGTACCAACCGAAAATTCGAAAAGTGATAACAAAATATACAACAAACTGAAACTATTTTGTTTATAACTGTGCTCAAAATCCTTAGATCTTAACAATCTTACGTAGGGAAGATCCTTAGGCTAAATCCTGGACACTCCCATGCCTAACGTTTTAAAAATGTTACCAAAAAAAGTAAAACGCCTCTCGTCCCTATTTTGGGTATCTTTGGATCATAATGTAAGCGTGAAACAGGTCAAATAAAATTAGAATAATACATTTCTTATGATTTTAAAACTTAATCTACTATTACAATTTATCTTAGACCTTAGATCATTCATTATCTTTATCTATATACTAGCTGCCCCGGCGAACTTCGTACCGCCATATTTTCGACCCGCGTGGTATTCAAATCCCGTTCCCGCTGCACCCTTATCACTTAGGGGGATGAAAAATAGATGTTGGCCGATTCTCATAGATACCGGATAAGCACAAAAAATTTCATCAAAATCGGTCAAGCCGTTTCGGAGGAGTTCGATTACGCACCCCGTGACAGAAGAATTTTATATATATTAGAAAATAAAACTTTTTAATTACCAAATAAAAAATAAGGGTTGATCGTAGAGGGGTGAAAATTTAGGGTTGCATGTATTTTTGTATGATGTATCATAAAAAAATAAAAACAAAAAAATTTGTCTGAAAAATAAAAAAAAAATTAAGGGGTGGACCACCCTTAACATTTAGGGGGATGAAAAATAGATGTTGGCCGATTCTCATAGATACCGGATAAGCACAAAAAATTTCATCAAAATCGGTCAAGCCGTTTCGGAGGAGTTCGATTACGCACATTTTGTGACACGAGAATTTTATACCTATATTAGATATAAAAATCAATGCCACTTTTCGTTGTTAGTTTATAAATAACACAAGAACGGCTGAACCGATTTGGTTAATTTTAGTTTTGAAATATTCGTGGATAGCCAAGGAAGGTTTAAAGATGAGAAAATAGGTGCAGCGGGAACGGGATCAACAATTCCCGCAGGTTGAAAAAAATATGGGGGTACGAAGTTCGCCGGGACAGCTATACCTGTGGCTATACTGTATAGATATAGACACAGCTTGCTAACAAAATGCAACGCAAAAAAAAAAACGGCGTGAAATACGCGTTTTGTGTAAGCTAATGTCAATATACTAACAATATTCACATCAGTGAATGTCCGAAGGGGTAGGCAGACGTGTATCAACATATTTCACCATCTATTATTTTCGGTTCCACAGTAGTTGGCGAGCCTCTTACTATCAAACTAACACTTTATCATGGACTGAATATTTACTGTTGGACGGAAAATCCTTAGTCGCCTTCTACGACACCTACGAGATGGGGTGGCCCTATTAGGAAAAAGGTACCAACTTAATTAGTTAAAATGCGACGATACATACTAAAAAATTGTTTATCGATAAAAAAAATCATATCTACCTTTACTTAATAAGTTAATTAATCCTGTTGAAGTAATTAAAAGTTAATAATTTGATTCCCATAGCCCGAACCATAAAAGAGCGCGGTAAAAATTATGGCGGGAAAGGATTACTTTTTTTACACAGACTAAAGAGTTTTCGCTCTCTTGTCGAGGAAGGAATGAGTGAGTATGTTCCCTATAGATAAGAAAGGTGAATGATAATTCATAATAGTGTTTTGATCTAACAGTTTTAGTTGTATAACTTTCAATAGATTTCACCAATAGGAACTACGATAAGTTGTCTCTTTCCCAACTGTACCATTGATTAGTACCATTAATGGTACTACTGGGAATCTTTGTCCCACTAGTACCATTGTACACGATGTTATTAAGTTTTAGTTTACGAATTTGTTTGAGTATAAGAATGTGAGGTAGGGTAGACAGAGTTGTATTAACACCCACATTTCGCCAGCTATGATGTAGGTCCCAAGTAATAGGGGACGAGCCTAATTGCCGTCAAGCAGGTTCTTTGTCATGAGCTGTATGTTTACTGTCGGATGGAGAACAGACCTATCCCTTAGACACCTACGGGAAGAGATGGGGTGGCCCTATTCTGCTCCACTGGGAAAAGTGAATTTGAGTGTTATCTAAGGCAAAATTTAATTATGTTTTCTTTTTTTTTTTTTTTTTAAATATTAGCAACCGTAATTACTAATATTCCCGTTAACCCCTCCAACTAAGCTAAATTGCTTGTGCTAGGAGTGGGTTCACGTCGGTAGTCTAATGGCCAGGATTCGAACCCGGGACCTCTCGATCGTAAGGCCGACTCCTTAACCACTAAGCTACCGACGCTACTAAGTTTACTAAGTTAACAGTGCTAACGCAGTTTAGTTAGTCGTGATAACGTTGTAATCCACTGTTAGTTAGTCATAATAACTGGCATCAAAATGAAATTCTAATGCCTCTCTGTGCTGATAGAAAAAAATATCATAGGTACACTTTTGTTTGCTTTTATGGGATCCATTTTTTGTGCATTTTATAGTTTTGAATTGCAAGGAAGATTCGAATTTGCGAACACATAATAATCTAAATTACCGTGTGAAGAATAATAAGTTTATCCGCTCTAGAAATAAACCATAAACATTTTCGTGAGTGGCAGATCAAAAAATTAATTCTTTAATCTATACACACACAAAAAAAAACATTTTGAATTACTCTGTATTAAGTACGAACTACTTTTAGTAACTTCTTTTATTACATCAAAAAACCGTAACTGTAAAATCGACTAAAAGTCTCTTATTAAAAAACCGCACTTTACCGAAACGTTGACGTTTCAACCGTTATCGCGCGCTCGTCTGTTTCGTTTTTTTTTTTACTTTTTTCCTTGTAAAGCTAAGGGGTTTTATTGTTTTTTCTCTTGTACATTTTTATGGTCGGTTTTTCGGTAGGCGGGCTAGGGGCGGAGTACGGTACGGAGCGTGTGTGGCTCCGTTTAGATTTAAGTATTTTAGAATAGTGCTTGATATATTTAAGCGACATTTTTTTATCAAGATAATTCTGCATTTTGTTAGTGTGTTATTACTACTGAACGTAATTAGATGTGACGGTAGACGACACCATATTTTTTACTCGCGACATTCAGAATACATATAAGATATATTTTTTTAAAAGATAAAATAACAGGTATCTCCAGCCAACATTGCAGTATGGTAATTTAGCAACTACTATAACTAATATTTTATTTACTATAATATAGCACTATGATATCATAAATTCATAATATGTTTCAAAAAGATATACTAAACTTATTTGGTATCACTGAGTGGTGATATACCCATGTAGGTACATAAATTATAAGAAGAGAGGAAAGTATTCATTTTGAGGCAATTTTGATAAATTGCCTCTAAATAAGTAAATAATACATATAAAGTAAATAATAAGTAAAAGTAAAATATTTACATTTGTACAAAGTACAAAGGACATTTGAAGAGCTTCACAAACTATTAGATACATTTATATTATAGTAGCGTGATTTAGGAGTAAAGAATACATACATACATTACATAACTAATTTACGATATTATGACAGTATAATAGTGATTAGGTATTAGGTACCCATGCAAATTGAACAATTAATTAAGTATCGTGACTGTAAATCAGGATTTATTGTTCATTTAATTTATTATCACCTACTTAAACAAACAGTAAATTTAAGTATCGATGTTTTAACATGCCATCACTATCTATCGATATAGTGTATACCCATCACTAGTGGCTGGAGGGTGTGTCAGGGCCCGAGGCTCGGCATTGTTTTGTCTGTACGTATGACGGACGCCGACACATACATACATACAACTTGTATGGGACCACGGCATGGGAATCTTTCCGATGTGAAGAATGATAGACAATTAATATGTGTCTTTTGTCAGTAGACGGTTCAAAAAGAGTTCTAGACTATTGGTGTTGCTATTTGTAATAAAAAATTACCTAACTTGAAAGTGGCAGTCAGTTTTGTTACTTGTAACATTGCGTAACTTTGGAGCACTTATTGTGGGTATACCTTAACATTATTTTTAACCTGTAACAAACCAAATATAATTTATTATAGTGTTAGCGGTAGGTTCACAGAGGTGGAGTTTTAAGGTTCATCAGCTCATGGTTTTCTTAGCATTTTCACTAAAACATGCAAAAAAAAAAAACAAATAAAGTGATGCGTGTTTTTAGTGAAAATGTTACGAAAAACATGAGCTGTAGACGCACCTTTCTACTAAATTAAAAAAATAATATATGTAATGGATGGCTATGGCTGCATAGTGCACACTCTCACGACCTCTTAATTTTAGACCCTATCACAAAAACACCCGTGCTACATCATTTTAAGACCCCCCAAAGATAAGGTTCAAACTTTGAGGTCGTATGGGCTCGTGGTCTTGGGATGAAAGGATAAGTTTTATCTTGGGACTAGGTTCTAGAGGGTGGAAAGAATGAGACAAGTGCTAATTTAATGTATGTGAAGCCGTGGACAATACCTACCATGAATACCGGTAACCACTTACCATCAACCCATAAATTACCATCACATACGTTGGAGAAATTCTATTACTGTTTCCGAATCCACCGTAGAACTTCAAAAGCATATTTCATTTCGAAGGCAGAGCTACCATTGCAGCCTTAGTAAACAAATAGTATTCTTACTTTATGGACGTATTAATATCAAGTGTCTGAAACACGGGGGCCGTTGTGCAAACATTTTGCATATCTATGATCTCCCCGCGAGGGTTACCAGCTGAAAAATTGCATTCGAATGTGGGTGAACTTTAGGTCGTTGGGACTGCGGTTAAAATTGAAGAATGGCATTTTGTATTTTGATAATAGAACTAACTAACTTAACAATATGGTGAACGTAAGATTATTAAATTTACTTTTAAAAATAAGTCACTGCTTGGAATTCCAATACTAATGTAATTTTTGAAAATTAATAATGTATACTATTATTCTGAAAAATCCTGAACTGATACTGAATTTAAAAAAAACTGTGAATGTGGATAAATTAATTTAGAATGATAGATAGTGACAGCCAGACTTACGTAAAATGTTTCCTACAATCAAAAAGAATTTCATGATCTATCTATTTTATTATGTTTCATATTTTATAAAATTTCATTACCGCCAAAATATTCACGACCACAGCTTAAACATGAAAAAAAAAAACTCTGATCCTGATTTTTTTTAAAACACACCAAAAGAGCCGCGGACAATTCCAAATTCAAAATTTTCCACGCCGGGCGTTCGTTCGTATACCGAATAAAAAAGTTAAAGTGCGTTCGATATTAATATGCAGCGCTGAGAATCGTGCGTTCATTTAGTGTTGTGATTCACTTTAGTTGAAAAAAAATTGTCGGTTTTTCCAGATATTGAAATTATTATACATCAAATTCGAGTTAGTATGACTAAGACGGTTTCTTAAGAAATTCATTTCATGGATCATTTTGACAATTTTTGCAACAACATTGTCTTTTTTTGTTCTTCAATATCGCAATAGAATAAATGATTCTTTTAAGATTTTAGAACTTAATATTTGTCGGATCTGCGTCCTCTTGATTTCATGTCCGATGCCGCTAGATGTAGCCATCAAAATAATAATGACTTTCTATAGAGATGCAAACCATACGTAGGGAGAAAGTATGTACCATACGTATGTAAAAAAGATAAGAAATAGGGAAAAAAATATTATCAATCTCTCAAGAATATGCAAAAAAAGGTAAATAAACTAATAAAAATATGTTCACAACAAAAAATTCACAAAAAAAATCGACTAAAATCGACTAAACACAATCTATCGATTCATTTCGCACCACTAGCCTACATACAGCACGCTTACCAAAAAGCAGGGTGTTGGTCCGATCCGATGTTGCGATACGAAACCAGTAATTACAACTTACCACTGACTATTATCAAGTAGCGCATGCCTTTCATATATATTTTACAAAATGGATGGCCATACTTCAGCCAGTCTCGCGTTGAATATTTATATTGTAGATTTATGTGCAATGTTTATGTATGTTGATTTATAGAGGGTTCGTATTTCGAACGCATTTCGCGAGTTTTGAAATTAGAATTTGGTGTTTTTTTTGTTGGCATAGAGTTAATGCTCCAATTTGGAATTTGGATATTAGGTAATTGGGTATCGCACACTATTTGCAGATTGCTGCTAGAATACTAAGTATGTAGATATACCTAACCAGTATTTCATTATTTTTAATTGTATGAATGAATGAATTAATGAATTAATGAATGAATGAATGAATTAATGAATTAATGAATGAATGAATGAATGAATGAATGAATGAATGAATGAATGAATGAATGATAATTTATTCGCACGAAATACGGTACATTATAGTTACAATTTGTAAAGTACCTGTCTGGTTTTCAGTGATTTTATTTTACAGTCTTTTTTATACAATAAGATCTAATATTTACCAGGCTGCCATTCCACCAAAGATGTACTATGCTACGTTGCTTTGGATGCGTTTAATATCCACCAATCATATTCATTGGTCCACATAACATAGCACTGGGGGAAAGGGGTTCAGCTAAGCTATGTTTATATATAGAAAGGTGCATGCTATGGATGGAGAATAGATTCGAATTTTGAATATTTGTAGGAAGTTTCATAGCACATGTTACTCGCTACATAGCATAGCACAGTGGAAACAGTCACATACTTTCATAGCTTAGCTTTTACATTCTCGTGTCATAGCTGCAGCTGCTCTGGTGGAAAGGCAGACTAAAGGTGCTTCTAAACGGGCAATGTTTTACTGCAATTAGTGGCTGCAACACTGTGGCCCGGCAACATTTCAACTATTGTAAGCAATACCGGCCAGTATTGCAGTAATGTCACGGGAATATAGCCAAACATGTTTTGTGTTGCCACATATGGCCGATATTGCCGCAATGGGTTGCCAGACGATCGCTAGGCGGTCGATTTTACTGCAATATTGCTCGGCCATTTCTATTGTTGTTTCAGTCGCTCTCCTTGTTATGACACAATCTATCCTTTTCTACGCGAATTGTTAAATAATTTACTATCAAGGCTTATTTCTAGACTTAAATTATCTAAAGTTTCACGCCTATTTAAGTAAGGTCGAATCCACAATCTCTTCTTTTTCTGTTTATTTTTTAATAAAACAATATAAGCTGCTGCAACAAGTGTGATTTCGTCAGCCATTGTTGCCGGTTTGTGTAGCCCGTTTATGAATCTGCATCAAGAGCCATTCTATTGCAGATATATTTGCAACACATTGCCCAGCCATTGATTGTTCGGCCATCAGTTGCAATGAAATATTTTTGATGTTGCCGGGCAATTAGTTGCCAATAGTGCAGCCACATATTGCACAAAAACATGGCCCGTTTAGAAGGGCACTAATGGTTAGCTTTATGTGCTAGCAGCAAGTAAGTAATAATTTCAATGAATTGCACTTGCAAAACAAGTTCCTTTACTATAAAAATATGTATTGAAAATTAATATTAAATCTTGACATTAATAAATTATAGATTGCAGTCTCTAAAGTGACAAAATATCCGTTGCCCGTCTAAACTGGCCGTAATCCTGGCTGACAGCCTTGACTTGTTATGAAACTGGCTTAAAATGGCTACAAAATTATATTTTCAAATATTTGCAGGTATATAATGTTCCTATATATTTATATTCATTTTACTCTGTAGGTGGCCCATTTAGTAGGTAGGGTTGTGGAGGTCAGATGACAGACACTTCAACAGGTGTGCCGACTTGCATGTGAAGTTGGCTTACGTAAATCTTGATGGAGACCCATATCCGCCATTAAAGTGCTTGACGAATATGGTTTTTCATTGAAATAAAACCACTAATTAACAGATTCTATCGCGATTAATTTGGTGTTATTACGACCATAGCTGCTGAAAAGTATCTGAAACGTAGGATATAATGTAAATAATACGAAATAAATAGCGATGGTATACGTTAAATAATCGTTTTATTTCAATGAATGATATTCGCGTAAACTTCCATTTCATTCATCATTCGTTCACTCTTCAAATTATAACCTCAAATTCTTTAATAAAAGGAATAGATCAAAAATATTATACAA
This sequence comes from Eilema depressum, assembly GCA_914767945.1. Classification (NCBI taxonomy): domain Eukaryota; kingdom Metazoa; phylum Arthropoda; class Insecta; order Lepidoptera; family Erebidae; genus Eilema; species Eilema depressum. The sequence continues at coordinate 8,386,706 of OU612040.1, forward strand.
CATCGGAATTTTTCACTTGGAACTATTAGCTAATAAGACTTTTACTACTTTTCAACCTCGTCGCAAGCTAGTAATTATACCGTCGGTACTTTTAACGCGGGAAAGCCGCCATTTAATTCCTTCACTTCAAAGTATTGAAGTAATAAAAATCAATCAAGTGAGGCACTGGCGCCGAAATGGCTTTAATTAATTATTCATTCGTTTTCTACAAGACTAGTTTGTTCACGCTTGTTACAGATTACAGAATACAGAAACTAGTTGATTTAAGAAAATAAGGAGTATAAACCATGTATAAACAAAATGGTTGGTGCCATAGAGAAATTGTGGTAAAAAAACATGGTGGCAGTCAATGATATATTATAAACTATAGATATATGTTGTCCGCACTCTAAAATGGCGACAAAAAAATGATGACTTTTGGTCATCATTTTATGCACCAATCAAAATCACGACCAAAAAAAAACAATTATAATAATAAATTCGTAATAATATAATATTATTAATGTATATAAATTATATAATTCATATAAATTAATAACATTGACATATTTTTAATAAGTAACTAAACTGTGTTTATACTTAGTGCATGCGCCATTTTTGAAAGCCGCCATCTTCTTGTATGACGTATCTATGAATATAATACATCATTGGTGGCAGTATTGGAAAATTCATTTATCTATCGTAGTTGAAGTTTTTAATTAGAACTTTTATCTGAAAATGTTCATTTGAGAGTTATCTTTAAGCACATAATTATATCCCCCAAAAAAGTAGACAGTCCCTACCTACCTATTGGTAATACCTACTTTAAGGTCCACAATGCGTTGTGTTTTTAAGCTTCGAGGCTGTAAAAGCTAAGCTATGAGACTAAGTTACCGTTTTCACTGTGCTATAGTAGGTACAGTAAGCTTCAGAGAAAAGGGACCCCCCTTGTTAATGATATGAAAGCATGAGGGGGTCTGTTTTCTCTGACGCTGACTGTACTATGTAGCGCAGCGAGTAACATGTACCTACTATGAAACTTCCTACAAATATTCAAAATTTCAATATACATATTCTCCACCCATAACAGACATGCATGTTTTTATATAGAAACATAGCTTAGCTGAACCCATTTTTACCAGTGCTGTGCTATGTGGGCCAATGTATATAAATGATGATGAAAAATAAAAAATATGAAGTGGCATGATTTCTGTAGTCGTTTTCATGCCGTTTGTTTGGGAAATATACTCCTAGAAATAAATAAATAAACCGCATAATGGCAATAGACTCGCCCTCTATTATGTAGAGCTGACTATCATAGCGAAATGTGGATGTTTATACACTTATGCCTACCCTTCAGGCGTAAGTCAGGTTGTAAGTCATATGTAAGATTAACCCTTCAGGCGTAAGTCAGGTTGTAAGTCATATGTAAGATGTTAAGACCAATCCTGAAAGTAGATTATATTTCTTTTTAATAACTTATTTTATCTCTTTCAACAGAAAAATGTGGGCTGTCAGATGACCCAGGTCTTCGTGTAAACGGCAAAGGGAAAAAGATGAGGAAACCTCGCACAATATACTCCAGCCTTCAGCTCCAGCAGCTGAACAGGAGGTTTCAGAGGACACAGTACCTAGCCCTCCCTGAGAGGGCAGAACTCGCAGCGAGTCTTGGACTAACGCAAACTCAGGTTAGTGGTTAAAGTTTGTTACAGAATTACGTTTTTATTTGATTAAGTTTAATGTGATATCTGAATTGAATTCTCTTGTATGTTAGATACATAAAAGAGAATTCAATTCAGATATCAAAACCTTTATAATTTTATTGCAACGCCTTGCATTGCAACGTCTTGCATTGCAACAGCTTGCATTGCAACGTCTTGCATTGCAACGTCTTGTATTGCAACACCTTTCATTACAACGCCTTGCATTGCAAACCTTGCATTACAATACTTTGTATTGCAACCCCTTGGTTTGCAATACCTTGCATTGCAACGGAATTTTATTTAATTTTTATTTTATTTATATCAAAAATTAGCTCACTACTTAATGTAAAAGTGCAACTAGTAAAAAAAGTTTAATTTTACTTTCTGTGGGCAATTTTGAAGAATATTAGACGCTTTTATATTATTATAATCTACGATAATATCATAGACAATAATAATGAAAATAGTAATTATAAAAGCGCCCAATCTCCTTTGCCAATAGCAGTATATACGTATTAAGGTGATTGATGTACACAACTTTCGACCTATTTGTCGTTTCAGAAGCTTTCACTTACTACATTACAACGTAATATTTTTGCATTATAAAGCATATTACAGCATCATACCTGTAAGCGTTTGCGCATGTAGGTACTAAATGTGCTCACAAGGATTTGAAAATGGTGATATTTATCGATATATGACATGATGATTACCGAACTATTTTCTAACAATGAAAAGAAAAGGCTGATAAAAAAATTGCAATAAGTTTCCATAAAAAAAGTTCTACAATTAAGAATTTTGAATGAAGTTTTATAATTGAAAAAAAAAAAAAATATATAACGTAAAAAATATAATTATGTGCTTAAATCTACCGCTTTTACTCATGTTAAACAATTTTTAAGTTAAATTTCCGTTGCATTTTACATAAGCTTTGCGTTTTTACATACACAATAATTATTTTATTACTTCCTATGATTTAAACACAGTGTTGAACATCACTGGCCTTTCTAAGGAAATAATTTTCGTATTACTAATTACACAAACATTATTTTTACCTGACCGAGAGAATAATTAAGTATTACTCAAACAAAACTTTTTATTTTTACTAAAATTAGAAGTAAAAAGAATCAGTACAATCCCTCAATAGTAATTATGTCGCACACCTAATAATTAACCGCTAGTGTGTACGTTCACTATATTTTTTATCTTTAAATCACTACGCACTTAAATATAGACCTTAACACTCTTAAAATAAGATTTAAAATAAGTAATTGACGTTGCTACCTGATGCGAGCAACCTATAATTAAAAGACAAGGAGGTTTTTTTTTAATATCTGTCACAGATAACGCACTGCTGCTTCTAAGTAGTAATTTCTTTGTGAATAGTCTATGGATTTTTTTACGAAATAAAATGTTTTATTTTTTATGCCGATTCTTTTGGTAGGTAGAAATATATTAAGGTAAGTATAAATTGAAGTAAGGTAACTGTACCAATGCTCGACACTTTAAGGAAAAATAAAATTTCAATCTAAAAAATTTAACAAATTAATTACAGCATGGTCGTTACATTCTTTTTTAACTGTTACAGCAACAATTAGACATTAACTTTTGCCCATAAAATCTTTAAAATCTATCATACTTTTACTTTAAATTAAATTATTATGCACTTGGTCGAAAACACCAATGCTAGACATCATTGTCCCAATGGTCCAAGTATGTCAATAACTTCAATATTTATAACGTTTATACTAAAATTAGTAATAATCATAACTTATAAACAAAAAAATCACACCTATAAAAATCAGTACCCTTGGCAAAAATCTTAAGAAATAACACGACCGTGTTCACGGAGTCACATTATTTGCTGTCAACAGTCTTTCTAAATTTACTTCGGATGGTGTTGCGAATATTTGAACATATTTTATAGATACCATAAGGCATCTTTTAAGTCAATAGTCTTATAAAACAAATGGATAATTTTCTCAAAATACTGGGTTTTGTTCGAAAGTGTCTAGCATTGGTACAGTGTCGAGCATTGGTACAGTTACCTTACTTATAAGTAGTAATTGTAAAATGCGTCGACAAGGTTTTGAAAATGTATATTAAATAATAAATACGTAAAGAAAAATTCTCTTAATAAAAAGATGTTCGAAATTCAGTCTTGACCTGTCAAATCAAAGGTCAAACTACCGTTTTTGACATTTTGATTTTCAAAGAAAAACATTGACCTCCTGATCGGTTAGGGTTTTAACTTTGTAACATTACATAGGCTTTAACTGGGTAGGTACACATATACAACAAGATCTAGGCAAAATTAATTAATAAATATTAACTACTGTAATATTTGGCCCTCTTTCTATATTAGAAAGAGGAACATCAATAATTGAAGTTCCGTATTTGACATTTGGGAGTTTGAGATTACATCGAGACTGTAATTTGAACATCATTTTATTAGAAGAATTTGGATTAGACTAGAATAGAGTCCTATCTCTTCCTGTGGGTATCGTAGAAGGCGACCACTCCATCCAACAGAAAAAGCACCCGCTTGAAGGCAATAGGCTCACCCCTATTACGTGGGAAAGAAAATCATTGTTGGCGAATTGTGGGTGTTAATATTTCTACTTATATAGGTAGTGTATGTATCTACTTATCTTGAAGTGTTAAGTGTAACAAATCAACTCATCAGGTATTTTATAGTCTGCAATAGACTTGTTTTGATTCTAAATCATTCATCGTTCACTTAAAACAGACCGCCAACGAAATATAATATTCTAATAGTAATCATTATCATTAACAACTAACCTCACCGGATCTCGCAATCAAAGCCCGCGCCTATCATTATTAAAAAAAAAAGCTCTTCCATAGACAAACGCATACGTTCGGAAACCATATTCCGATTGGCTTCGTTCGTAAATTGATTCGTCATGTGTCACCGTATGGAATGAATAATCGAAGTGAGGCGACGGGAACATGTAGACTGCATAATGCACAGACGTGACTCTGTGATATCTTTCATAGTGTCATATTTATGAGTTTACTACAATATTATAAACGCGAAAGTTTGTAAGTATGGTTATATGGATGTTTGTTACTCTTTCACGTAAAAACTACTAAATGTATATTAATGAAACTTTACAATAATATAGCTTATACATAGATAAAGCTCCTTGAAGAGGTTTTACTATCAGTGGGAATTGTTCGGGTGGTTTGGACGGCATGTCTTCTGCGCTGACAGCACAGACATAAGCTCTCTGTTTTTACAGGATCGGCAGTACGCGTGTGCACTCCTCTGGTGTTGCACTCATCCATAGGCCAAGGTATCTAACTATATTTCATTATGGGCCATGTTCTTGCCTGCGACCTAAGTGATATAAAAAAATTTACAGTAAAAAAGACTGGTAGAATAAATTCGTTTCATTACATGAGACCTGTCATAGTAATATATGTTTTTAATTAAAAACAGAATTCATGAAATACCACTATAAGTACCTACATTGATAAACGTAACGCTTATGACATAATAATGTCATCGAGTTTGCCATTTATTTTCACATTACGTTACGATTTTTGTTACAAAATCAACACAGCTGTTTCGTAACTTAAATCGGACAATGTTGAATTTTATTGTAATTATATTTTGAAATGTGACAGTGTAGCAGTTTATAATTATTGTAAGTATAGTATATATTAGATGTCAAAAGAGAAATCCGATTTCCAATATAAATATGGGTTTGACGATGATATTGAACAGAAAATTAGCCAATAATTATAGTCATATTGATGTGCCTTATCTAAAAAACAAACTTCAAGTATAACAATATTAAGCTTTATATTAAGGTGAATAGAGATCAATGGGTGAATAGAAATAAAATGGTCAGCTAAATTCTGTAGTTATTTTCTTTCAAATGAAACTGTGGACTAATTCAATGTAATAATGAACAGAATTATCAAGTATCTGATTAGATACTTAAAACTTTGTAAAAGAAATTGTTTAAAAAATTATTTCTATTCACCCCGTTTTATTGTAACCTTTTTAAGTAATTAAAATGTCTTCCATATTAATAAACTTTTTACTACTTCAATAGTTATAACTTTTTTACATGAATAAGTAATTAAAAAGTCTGACCTTTAGGTATTACATATTATTTTTATGGTAACCTATATCTAATTTAAATATAGAACAGTCCAGTCTAGATGTTCTTAATTCAAATTGTAACGGCATAAAAAGTAAGAGCAAAGTTAATTTTATTATAATTTAATATTTCTCAGTTATTGTCTGTGGGCCTCACTTTGATGAGCCCGCGTCGATATAGGGATGGCAATAAAGTAACTTAGTTTATCGATATGTAATTAATTATTCGATTTTTTTAAACAAAATATCAGTTTTGTTATGTACTCTTTGGGATTAGATAGCGTTGTTTTAAATATCTTAGTCACAAGACTAAGACTAAGATTTATACAGTTGAAAATATTTAAGATATTAACAAAAATGTACTAGGTATACCTTTTAAGTATCTTCCTTATAATAAATGCACATCAAAAAACTTAACACCTATCAATATAAAACATCAATTAGATATATGATTGCAAATCATATTATTAACAATCGACACAAAAACTGAAATAGATCCAATGTGTCTTGACAATGATAAATAGATATCAATTACTTGTATACGTATTCAAAAATCGATATAAGTTTAGTCGATTAATCGCAACCCTACTCTAACCTTTTACTATTCGATTCCACATTAAAACAAAAAAGCCCGAGTTCAACTCTATACTATTCCAATCTTTTTAATAAAAACGAAACAAACTAATACCTGATTGTATTACTTAGAACATAATTAACTCATTGTAATAATAGTACACGCAATTCTAGCCCTTAAACTGTGTTTCATAAAGACTATTTTAGAAAGGGTTACACAGGATAGCGGGTGTAGTTTTTATCATTGATACAATAAATCATACGATTTGTCTTGAGGTGCTTCTGATGTGCTATTGTATCATAAGATTGGCGCTTTTCTTGTTAGGTTAGGGTACCTTTATTATAGACGGAACTAATTGTAGACAGAAAAACAGCATTACTCGAATAATGCTATTTATTGTTATCAATTGAGTTGATGCGTGTCAAGCAAAATCAAGTTAGTATGTTGGAAACGAATGATACAATGATTATAATATATTTAAATTCATATATTTCTGGTCCCAAACATTCAAAATACGGGTGGATGGATTAACTGAAAATGGTTGCAATCAAATATACTTACTGGGATATATTTAATCTGGGTGATACTTATGGCATACTTTGAGATATGCCTATATCCCAAAGTGGACTGCAATAAGCTAATTTGATTGTTCAAAATACAAACTATATAGAAAATAATTTTACCTTGTCAATTTTAGATGGTTTTAGTTTTTTTTTTTCAAATCGATAATAATTTAGTCGATTATTCACATCTCTACTTTATTTTACTACTTCATTTTGCATCGGAATCAACTGAAATACTAATAAATTTAATTTCCAACTGGGAAATTATTTATTATAATACTTTTACTATAACCCATTCCATACTAAAAATACATTAAAAGGTGGATTACAAACTGACTGCGGAGCATATAAAACTATTATTTTATTACAAAGTTATAGTTTTAATAGTTCGTGCAATGGGATTATGCTTATCTACAGGCTTTTTATTAATACTATTGTGTGCTTAAAGAATGATAGAAAAAAAAATGCATTTACGATTGACTGTAGTTGAGTAAAAATAGTTTTTTTAGCGATGTCGAGCTGAGTTTCAAACTCTATAGGAAGTAAAATAGTTTTTGTAATGTATCTGAGTGTGTAATTTGATATTATTAGGGTTATTTGTTGTGTAATATAGGTAATTATTAAACTGCATACACATTATTGAAAGGGTTTGCTTCTCTTTACAAAATATTTTTTTTATAATTTAATTTAGATATTACTTTTTTCATTGATTTAAGTAATCCATATCTTGCAATTCTTATATCAAGTAACAATACGATATCTTATGTCAGGGAAAATATATACCTAAGTCATTGGCATCCCCGCCTTTAACGATTTCATAAATTTTAAATTTTACTTGAGACTGGCGAAATTGCGTCGAATCTTTCGTTAGCAGAAGCATTTTAAGTAAAAGACAAGGAAGAATAAACCTCATGTTGGTTCCTGGTGGAGTAAAATAAGGGATAGGGGCCCTATCCCTGATAGGGCTGTTCTCCATCCGACAATAAACATACAACCCATGACAAAGTGCGCATTTGACGGTAATAGGTTCGCCGATGGGACCGAAAATAAAAACTGGCGAAATGTGACTGTTATACACTCCTGGCTACCTCTTGAAGCATTTATTGGCGTGAATATGGTGTATGTATGTATGTATGTACCATTATTACTAAACCATACTATGTAGGACACAAAAATATTACAAAATATTTTTTACCCAATAGACTATTGGATGCGTACAATATCGTAATCAGCGTATCATCGATTCTCACAACGTCTGAACAGAATCGGTTACGGTTTTTTTTCTTTTTAATTGCAATTAAATTTTACTAATCAACTATTTCGTTTGACGTTCGTGTCGCTGCACTATTGTTTTGGTCTATGGTTTTCGAACGCATAGTGGGAAATTTATTCGAATCTACGACAAGTAAAAAAAGCAAGGCTTTAAGACTGTCTTTCTAACAGAGATGTGCTATGCAGCTACGAGGATATAAAAGCTAAGATATGAAACTATGTGACCGTTTCCACTGTGCTATGCTATGAAGCGTACATGTGCTATGAAATACAAATATTCAAAATTCGAATCTATTCTCCATCCATAGCACACATCTTTTTACATCAACATTGTGTCGTAGTTCTTGGGTGAGGCGGGAATCAATTTTGAAATTCGAATTTGGAACGCGACGCAGAAATGAGATAACACAAGTCTGCTTGCCGCCATTTTAAGAAACACCATAGACAATCCAACATTCTATTCCCATAAACCACAACATTAAAAAAGTATGAAATAAACGCGGAAATTAAATGAAATAACGTTCAGAAACGCATTCGAAGTGACATGGCGGCGGTAAAAAAAAATCTCATTTGATCACAGCGCGTCCAACAAAATGATGATTGATGGTAAAGTTAATTCGTTATAAGTCTGTGACGAATGTTCAAACTATATTATGTTGCATTGCAGCTATGTCTGTTGTACATTTTCTTTTTATAATAATTATTTGAGTATCTATTGGTATATTACGCTTTGTTACGGTTACCGAACCGAATTAAAAAAATGTTTGTTGCTACTGTTCTACCATAGAGTAACTGGCGTCTTATTTAAATTTCGTAGACTTTTTTTTAAGAATAGTCATTATTCAAATGAGTTTCTTTTTGAATGACAACCTTTGTGGTGTGCCGGTAGAGCGTATGACTACCTACTACACCTCGCGTCGTCGGAGATCGTTTCAGTCCCATGCCACGTAGGGGCCGAGCCTATTGCCGGCAAGCGGGCACTTTGTTATAGGCTGTTATATCAATCAATCAATTAGCCTATTGCAGTCCACTGCTGGACTTGGCCTTTCCCAAAGTGCGCCACGTCTGCCGATCTTTCGGCCTTCCGCATCTAATCCGTCCCAGCCACCTTTTTCAGGGATTGGAAGAAGACAGACCGTTACATCCTATGTTACTCACTGTGCATGTAGCTTTCTTTAACCGGAAGCTAGTTTTAACATCATCGGTCTATTAGTTGTGAGATGATCTTTACAAACTAACAGAGACATACCTACAGACTTTATTTCTTAAAATATTAGTGCAGATTCAATGAACTGTTAACTTTTTTATAAGGTCATTACTGAAAACAGAATTTAGACGTATTTTCGGTACAGTATTTCTCGTTTCTTACTTTTTTTTCTCTCGGCACAAGTATTCCTCATACAGCCAGACAATTCTATTTACAAAAATATATAACGTTTCTAAGAACACGCCGAGTCACTATCTCAAACGTTAAGAATGATGACTTTTGTATTTCGAACACGCCTCTGATTGGCTGTCAAAGTCTCACCGACGACCAATAGCAGCTCGTCAAATGTCATGACTGTGCGGTTTAAGAACAATTGTTCAAAAAAAGAACGTGCTTCCGTTAAAGTGGCAATGCTTCTGGTTTTTTTTTTAATCTATTGAGGTCTTTGACGGCCGAGAGATAGTGCCTTTGTGTTTCGACATTCAAATATAGGTAGTAGAGTTGGAACAGTTTTTTGCCGCGATTTGTTTTAATATCCTTTCTAGTCGATCGATTGTAATAGATTTTTTTCTTATTAATATAAAAAGAGAGCTGTTTGTTTATTGTATTTGCATATATTATTGACGAGTCAAGCATAGTAACATTGCAATATTCTCGTTTCTGGAAGGTCGATGTCCATATCTATGTCTAAAGACAGTAGACGGCTACTAGGTATGAAATTACAAAGCTAATTCCTTTCAAATCACGTTTATATTGTGAGGGACCCTCTTTAAATATTTTTATTTTGTTGTATTTTTCAGTATTTGTTGTTATAGCGGTAACAGAAATACACTTTCAGTGAAAATTTTAACTGTCTAGCTACCGCGGTTCGGTTCATGAGATCCCAGTCGCGTCCGTAACTTTCACCTCGAAGTCTGGGGTCCGCGTTTTCCAGTCTAACTGCGTCGCATTTAAACTTCGATATTCCTTTACAACTCATTGGCAATATCGAAATAGTGCAGTTAAACCAGTTGTCAGACTTTTTAGGACTCTAACTACCCGTGACGACTGCCATAGATGTTCGTATGATACGGCTTAACGTGCTCTTAGGCACGGAAATACCCAGACCAATGCAAGCAACAGTATTGATCTAAATTCGAACCAAATTAAATAATTATTTCAACCATAGACATCATAATTTACTTTCAATTGACCTATACAGTTGTACTGTACTTACTATGAGGTTTTATTCGATCTTGACAGCTCTAGTTAAAAAAAAATAGGCCAGTATTGCCAGTAATCGTAAAAAAGGATCAACCAATGATATTAGTTAATTGGAAAATCGTCTAGTAATTGGTATCAATTGATTGTCGCAATGAATCCAATGTGTTTTAATTGTTAGAAGTAAACAGACTAGTGGTGATACATGGTTCTTTTTGTCTATGACTAAGAGATATACCTAGGTCAAAGGGTATGGTTGCTAACAAGCGCACCTTTTTGAAGTTAAACTTTTTTAGACGCGTTGGTTTTCAATAGAAAACTTTGGGTGCGCAATAATCGGGGTCGTCCATTTTCGTAACTGATTTTTTGGAATTATTTTCTTACTTTATAACCAGTTATGAAAAAATAATTCAATTTTCGCTTTCATAACCAACTGTCATAACCAGTTATGAAAGATTGTTTCTTTTTCTTGCAATTAGCAATAAAATTCTATACGGCCAGTAGTACCTATTTGAGAAATTATTACAATTCACATGTGCACCTCTTTGAAGAGACATTTCTTTAGGCGAGTTGGGCACTTTTCTGTCATAATTCTGGGTGTTACCCCGTCGTACGAATGGCCTAGGCATTATTAGCCAGCCTGTTTCTTAAATGTTCTAACAAACGATACAACTGCCCCTCTAGACAACTGGCAATTCGTCAGCCGGCGTTTGGTAGAATAGAATAGAATGCCAAATGTATGGGATTTGACGTATATGACAGGTGTCAACGAATGTCAAAAACGTCACATTCGTCATTCTATTCCATGATACGCCGAGCAACGAATTGCCACTTGTCTAGGAGGGCTGAATATAATTCTAAATTAGCCGTTAATTGAACGGCGCCGTTTGGTTAACAGACTAGGCAGTTAATTGAACAGCTGATGAAGCTAGTTGGCTTCGACATATAGTTATAATATATATCCCTACTAATCCCTACTAATCCCTACTAATCCCTTCTAATCCCTACTAATCCCTACTAATCCCTACTAATCCCTACTATCCCTACTAATCCTTACTAATCCCTACTAATCCCTACTAATCCCTACTAACCTACTAAACTAATCCCTACTAATATTATTAATGCGAAAGTAACTCTGTCTGTCTCACTTTTACGACTAAACCGCTGAACCGATTTTGATGAAATTTGGTATAGAGGTAGGTTAGACCTTGAGAAAGGACATAGGCTATGTTTGGTCGCGATAACCGACATCCACGCGGGCGGAGCCGCGGGCAAAAGCTAGTAATATATAAATGAGTTCGTTCAATCCGTCTGTACTTACCAAGAAACGGGAACCCGAACAAAATCGAGAGTCTAGAGAAACGTTACCGCCTTATCTGTGAGCCATCTGAGAGATAACGGACACGCCATGTTTATGAATAAAACTAACCGATAATTACTGGCAAAGACTTTACGGCGCTTGCGCACATGTTAGAGCAGAACTTCCACAGATTAAATAGGTACTTAAGTACCTACCTTAGACTGAATATACCATTTTTTTTTAATATACTACATACTAGGTGGTGATGATAAGAGGCTACCTTGACCTATGGGCGAGAACAACACCAGAGGAGTCACACTCGTGCTGCCGACACTATAAGAACAGAGAGATTCTGTGCCGTCAGCGCAAAGGATAAGTACGACAAAGCCTTTGGTTTTCCCACTGACAGCACAAAATCTCTCCAGTAAGCTCTCTACCTGGAATCTATACCTAGATGTAGTGTGTAGGAGGTAGGACACAACAGTATTTCCGTCCTAATCGAGCAGTCCGACTGGGGTAGTACCTCCGCCCTACAGAATACCGCGGGTATAATAACCTCGTGTTGTTTTCCCGGTGAGTAGGATAGCCAGAGCTCACTGGAGAGGTTTTGTGCTGTCAGTGGGAAGACTAAAGACTTGTCGTGCTTGTCTTCTACACTGACGGCACAGAATCTCTCTGTTCTCACAGGGTCGGCAGCACGAGTGTGACTCCCCTGGTGTTGCACTCGCCCATAGGCCACGGTAACCACTTTCCATCAGGTGGGCCGGTATAAGTTGATATACATCCCGTGACATGCACACATTGACAGTTTATAGAACAATATTGGTATTCAAACAGTCTCCGTGGCGTAGCGGTAATGAATGTGGCCGCTACGCAGGAGGCGCGGTTCGATCCCCGCTCAGTGCATATATTATTTGTATGCATGAATATGGGTATTTGCATTGGTCTGGTCGTGCCTCGGAGAGCACGTTAAGCCGTCGGTCCCGGTTGCCATATGATCATCTATGGCAGTCGTTACGGGTAGTTGGAGCCCTAAAAAGTCCAACAACAGCGGTCTAGCTGCAATGATATCGCCTAATGTCACCATTGGGTTGTTGAGGTCAGATGGCAGTCGCTTCACGGAAAATATCGAGGTCTAGCCAAATCCGCAGTTAAGACTAGTAAAGCGGACCCAGACTCCGAGGTGAAAGCTTCGGATGCGACTGGGAATTAACGCTAGGATGAAAAATATTGATATATTCGAACAACGCATTTTTCTGCTGAGTCTATCTATACAGTATAACTTTAATAGTTACAGTAAACTTTATAATAACAATTCACACTGACGGTTAAGTGTTGCTAGCATTAAAATAAAACGAGTGACGCCACGGGCAATGCTTATGCAAACATGTTGTATAAGCGAGGCGAAAAGTGCTAGCGAAATTAGTAGGTAGTTTTTTTATTATTTTTGTTATTAATATAATTATAATGAACATCAGATACATACATTACTCATATAACTGAAGAATGATGTAATGACGTATTAATGCTATGTTCAATGGTAGCATTTGAAAGTGTTTTTTTTTGTATTGCAATCACTGATGCTGTTATTATTTTCCACGGACAGTTTGCCAAAAAAACTATTTGTTTTTTTGTTCGCTGTCTGATTAAAAAATCCAGAGATACCTAAATAGTATTTGGTTTACTTTTTAGTACAAAAAAGCTATTTGATTTTTATCTCTTTAATATAAAATCCTCAGATTATTAATATCTAGTATTTTTAGATAAAACTTTTTGCTTTAAACATGCACAGGACATTTATTATATTAGATATTTTTTTTTTTTGCAATCACTTTGTAGGTTTATTGGCGAGCGGATATAGGTACCTATATAACTTTATTGTATTATGAATAACAATTCAGTGAGAAAACTCAATTCTTAAAAAAATATTGAAATTCAATTTAGGGTAAGGTTGCCGATATTGTACCAGTTAACGAACTTTACAAGATATCACAAAAACTATATGACATAAAAGGATTATATTATAAGAAATAAAAAGGTTGTTCTATTGGTATCCATATTTTATAACTAGAAAATGCGGAGATATAACCCAATTAGGACAATAAAAGTTTTTCAAAAGGTCTAAAAAAGTACAATTTAGGAAACCGGTTTCCTTAATTGTGCCATAGGTATTCTAAATTGTACTTTACGGTCTACATAAGATTCTTGTATCTCCTACAAATTGAAATTAGCCTTACCATTATACATCTTTATAAAAAATATTATACATAAAGTTTTAAATATTAATAATGTATAATTTTTAAACATCAAGTTATATCTAAATTGTACCGGTACATTTTAGGATTACACTACCTAGTATGTACAAATTAGGCAACGCCAAGTTTTATTTTTATGCGAGCCGCCATTATAACCTTGAAATACCAAACATTAAAATTATATTCTCAAATAAGTGCACTAATATGCTTACTTTCTAAAAACATATATAACAGCTGCAGTGTACCTACCACTGCCACAAGAAACCCTTAAGTAAATAGCTCTAAAATTATATCAGAACGCCAAAATAGTGATTTTTGTTTACTACATCTACCTCAGTTGTGTTATTGACTCCAAACTGACAGCGATTGCGTAATGTTGGTAGCTCTACTTTTTAGTGTTGTCACATCAAACCTAAGCATTGCAGTTTGGTAGATATTGAGGTGGTACAAATTATGAGCCGGTACAACTTATGCGACTCCACCCTATTTAAAGGGTATTTTTTTTATAATATAGGTAGATAATATTTTCATTTATGAAATATATTTAGTGATTAGAATGAAATATTTATATAGGTTGTGTTTGCGACTGTACCCGATCCAGTCTGCTCAGTAGCCGAGTTAACGAGCCACTAGCAGGTGGCGCCGGTGTATATTAATATATCATGTAGAAATAACACTAGTTTGATATCCTGGTTTCAATGAAATGTTGACTGACTTTGACGATGAAAGTAAAAATTAAGTTGATCGATTGCAGGTTCGATTCCTGCTCAGTGTAAATTTAATATGCAAGATGGTAATTTTCATTGGTCTTGGTGTTTTTATATTCAACTAGCTATACCTAGATCTGTTTCTATTTCGCGGAATCCTCCTAACATCATAACTATATGCAGTATACATTTCGTGAACACATGAAAATCGGACCAGCCGCTTCGAAGAATACCCGGAACAAATAGACAGACAGATAAAAATTACACTAGGCTTCAAAAAATTTATAAAAATATCTAAGTAGTAGAATCAAATAAATAAATGCATGGAATTGACATTATGTTTTATTTCATAATTATTATAATCAAACAATTATAATAAAATTAAGTTCAAAAGCTGAAAATCCAACTTACTAACTAATAATACTTATTTTGACAAAACTCACTCTCTCGAAATTTCTGAACGACACCAGAAAACTTCATAAAGTTTTAATTGGTCGCATTTAATCGTTTGAATTTCAAATTTTCAACAACTTTTTAATTATAGAGCTACAAGTATCTATGAATTCTTATCGTTGACAACACTGGTTGACAGAATGTTTTCTTTAATTAAACTACTTAATTTTTAATCTATGACAGTCTCTGTGGCGTGTGAGAGATAGAGGATACTTTTTACCACAGGAATAAGTTCCTACAGGATCACAATAATTTTGGTCGGAGGCGCAAGCAAAAGCTAATTATTAAATTAAACTCTAAAATCTAAATTCTATAAATCGAGTACGGTTTAACAAAAAGAGTAGATTAGAATGGAAGCGCCACAGTGCTGTTTTTCTTTAATGTACCTATTGTACAAAATAGCAGTAAGTACTTCATTTATTCACTGACATTAAGTGACGTTTTTGACAGCATTTTGACAGTGTGGCCAACATGCAAAATATTAATTCAGTTTGTTTTCTTGTACTATGATAAATTAACCGTTACCTTCAATACAACGTAAGTAGTTGATGCAAAATAAATGTTGAAAATGAGTCACAAGAACGGGTCGAACAACATGTCGGGGAGTGTTTGTTCCTCTTGGTGCTAGTTCACTAATACTTTGTATCTACTTATTTATTTGATTGGTCCACAGGAAATTCTAAAATAGGTACAACTAAACTGTATGGGTACAACTGATTATAAAATATGTATATACAAAACTATGCTAACTATGCTATGTATAAAAAACAATAAGTTTTCAAATAAAAATGTATTTTGTTTTCGGTTTTGTTTTAAAAATTATAACTTTTGTTCGAAATTTTATTTGGTCAAATATTAATTATTGAACAAATTACGAACAAAAACCTCCTACATCATAAATTTGAATAAAAAATATTAGATTTATTTGATAGAATTTTGATACAAATATGCTCTTATCATGAAGTGATTTGTTTCATTTTTATTTTACTAGCTGATATCATAGTTGGTCTTGAATGAACGATTTGGGTACAATTTCGATAGCAAAATAGTCTGGAAGTATGTAATAATTTAGCAAAAAAAAAAAACATTATTCCGTTCACCTGTACTTTATTCCGTTCACCTACACATTATTAAGTTCACCTGAACATTATACCTATACATTTCTAACCAGAATAAAATAATAAAATGCATTTTTAATTAAAACAAAGATTCGGAGAAAACAAAACGAGCCGTTCTCTGATTTCAAACCCACGAAACATGTTTTTTATAAACCATAGACCGTTGTATAGTAAAAATTCTACAAAATAAGGAGGATTGATCATAAAATCGATTACTATGACCCATCAGCGTGAAAAGGTTTTAATTGTTCAATAGAACCTGTTTTTTTTTATAATTTTTTACTTTTTGATATTTGAGGTCACTCGCGATTAGCGTCGGTATTTTTCCGTTATATTTTTTTGAAACTACGAACCAATCAACGGATTTTTTTTCTATGTATTCAATTTTTAAACTCGGTTTGTTGAAAAATTTTCGCCCGTTATTACTATGTTTGGTGTTTTTGTTTGATTTGTTATTTTAGCAATCAATTTTGCACGCCTCATATTTTTTAATGTGATTTTGTGGATAGCACCGTGCCCGAGACATATATCTTCTACTTATACCTAGATCTTTGACCATATACTATATACCTACAGTCTATAGAGTCGAAATGCATCGCGAAAAACTGCAAAATAAATAATCAAATTAATTGGATTTATCATTCAACATACAGCCCGTGATTGAGTGCCCGCTTGACGGCAATAGGCTCGCCCCCTTTTATGTGGGTATATTTAGTCTGTGGTTTAAACACTTTTATGACTCAAACAATCCGACCCTTTTAAATAAATTTTGATTTAATATTTTATCTCACGTCGCAATTATTAATTTTATTATCAACATTCTTCTTATTTTATTAATTAAAGTGGTAATAAAATCTTTTGAGTTTAATCAAATCTTGCAATATTTTATTAAAACTTAATTTGAATATTATTATTTCTAAGAAAATGATTGAATGATTCGCACTTATCAGAATTCTATTATTTTTCTGATTTCTAAAGGTCAGGTGCCATTGTTGGGGTTTTTACATACCTATACCTTAAAATTTGTTTCGATATCTCTACGAAAAAAAAATACAAAAATAATGATGTTAACTAAATCGGGATACGAATTTACGATAGCGACATCGATAATAATCGATTAGGTATATGGGGTTTTTCAAGAAGGGCATTAAAAGGTCCCTACAGGGTCGCCAGCAACTAAATTCCTTAAACATAGATACGTGAAACTTTTTTGCTATTACCCTTTAGGTTATAGCAAAAATTTAATTGGGGTTAATGTTATGGGGTCTTAAACCCCAATTTTAAGAACCCTTTATAGATGAGGGTACATAACAGTACCCTCATCTAGTACAGGTACTTAGTACCCGTTAGAGCTTAAAAATTGATTTCCTAGGGTACAAATCACATAGCTACAAGTGAAACATACCATAGATCAGAGAACGGCGATAGACAAGCAATATCCCGTGTATAATCACCTCTATAAAGTACTTCGGGCAGATTTGGGCTACAAAGCTAGTTCATATTTAGACTAACTGTAACAGCACCCTGTATATGTGTAACTAAAATATTACGTCAAAAGCAATTCTCTCCGTCCGACAGTAAACATACAGCTTATGACAAAATGCCCGCTAGACGGCAATAGGCTCGCCCACTATTCATAGTTAGTGAATTGGGGGTATCATCAATACATGTCTGCTTACCCCTTCAGAGATTTACAGGCTTTATACTATACAGGATGTATGTATGTCTGTCTATAGTAAAATAGTCTCATAAGTCAAATTCTGTTCAAAGTTCAGTCTCCATAACAAAGAGTAGTAACCTAGTGTTATACATGTCCATTGACCACGGTAACCACTTTCCATCAGGTGGGCCGTGTGCTTATCTACCACCTAAGTGGTATAAACCACCTTCGCCGGTTTCAACTTAAGGAATCCGAGGAGATTTTCACACTATAAACAAAAAAAGTACCAGGATAGCAGAAATATCAAGGAACTCTTCGCCTACCTAATCTGACCTTAGGAGCTGGGTACAAAAAGGTGTGCTGCTCATAATTACAAATAGGAAGGTGGAACGATAGATAGATAACGCTGACCAAGGACGTGTGAGTGACTCCCATTGTATGTAAATACGCGGACAGTTGGGTAGAGACACCATGAGTTTGGAATTTTACGGGATTTTTAGATATAGGTAAAAGAGACTTTTTTATACCACTTCGGTGGCAGAAAAGCACCACTTTCCATTATGTGGTACGTACCCTTTTTTTTATAGGACACGTCAATTTGACTTCGCCTTGCCTGGGAGGAATGTAACACTTATTATTTTTTTTATTATAATTTGTATATTATTACTTTTAGTTTTAGATTTAAAATATATTAGTTTAGTTTTCTTACTTTTCTCTCAAATATCTTTGTGTAATCTTAATGATAAAATAAATTTATAATCCTTAAGAAATAAAATAAAATAAAATAAAAAAGTATATTTATATCTATACTATTATATAATTGTAAAGTGGTCGTGTCTGTACATTGGAGATATTTAAAAAAAAATACTTGGGTTATGTTATGTTAACGATACTGAACACGAAAATATTTTTTTTGAATTACCTGTCTGTTTGTCTGTTTGTCTGTTTGTCTGCTTGTCTGTTTGTCCGCGATGGACGCAAAAACTACTGGACGGATTTTGATGCGGTTTTTTTTTGTTAGAAAGGGCTTGCTTAGACTTAAAATCTTACGTTGGTTTGATTTTTTTTTTTATTTTTTTTTTTATTTATTAACGCACAAAACACATTACAATCTTTACGAAACAATAATATTAAAATACAGATCTGTGCTGGACTGTAACGTACATACATGTGCACACAGCTAAAAAATAGCAACTAAACAGGAAAGCTCTAATTGCAACATAACAGTGACGCGTTCATACATCTTTCAAGGCCAAACTACCGTGGAGGATGTCTTTCAGAACCCTAGCGAATCTGCCGAAGTTAGAATCAAATATGTCCAAGAGTATGTTCCCCCTTGCCACCTCGTTATACTGGCGGGCCATCCTGGTCAAGGGGTTAAAAAAGGAAATATTGTTTTTGTAAACCTGAAGGGAGATTCAGATTCAGATTCAGATTAAATTTATTTGCAAGAATATGGTACAAAAGGTGTTACAATAATTATTACAATGCATATTTCTACATACTCTGCCATATGCGGCGTGCAAATTATTTTTACATCAATATTATAATTTAAGTTGTATTGAATGATATAATTTTTATTATTACAAAATGTCAATGTCACCAATATCGATAAATCAATTAAAATAAAATATGTAAAATTAAATATAATTATCATAACAAATTCAAGCAATGTCAACAGAATAGTAATGTCACTAATATCGATAAATTAATTCAAATAAATTATGTCAAAGTAAATAATATAAAATTAAATAAAAATTAAATAGAATTTTATTATTATTATAAATACAAAGCAGTTTCAATAGAATAGTAATGTCACCAATATCGATAAGTCAATTCAAATAAATTATGTCAATGTAAATAATGTAAAATTAAATAAAAATTAAGTCAGAAATCGGATTAGCTATGTACTTTTTTCATTTAGATACTCTTCTATTGAATAGTAAGCTTTATTCAACAAAAATTCTTGTAATTGCTTTTTGAGCATTTGTAGGTTTTTACAAGATTTAATAGCTTTAGGCAGTTTATTATAAATCTTAGGTGCCATTACAAATATACTTTTATGAAGTAGGGCTGTTTTAGATGGGATCAAGCATAGCCTGTCAGACCTGCGACTGCTGGTTATTACAGAGAATTTCTCCCAGTTCTGTTTAACAAATATAACTGTCTCAAATATGTACATACATGGCATCGTCAGTATCTTCAGGCTAATAAAATACGGTTTACATGTATCAGTCGTTCCAATCTTACACATAGCTCTAATACAACGCTTTTGAGCTTTGAAAACTAAATCTTTACCAGTTGCATTGCCCCAAAATATGATTCCGTACCTCAAAGTAGAAGCAATTCACGGTTTTACCAAGCATATAAAGTGCATATGCATATTGATGTATTTTATTACTCACCATTTCGATCTGAACATTCCACTGTAGAGTACTTTCGATTTGTAGGCCTAAAAACCTAGTCACTTTAATGTCATTTATCTTTTTATTGTCATATTGTATTTCTAAATTTGTTTTGTTTACCCTTTGGTTAAAATCGGTTTGTCAGTTAAATCGGTTAAATCGGTTTGTAGTTTGAGAATAGGTTTGTCTCATTAGACCTACGTGCGCTAAATTTAATATTAAAAGTAATATGAGAAAGTAATCCCGGTGATTGCAATCGGTTGAGTAGAACCGAAGATATGAGCAAAGGTCGCGTTAACCGAGATGCACGCGGGCGGAGCCGCGGGCGGAAGGCTAGTAAGAAATAAAATAATATTTGTGACAAAGATATTAATATTCCAATATATATGACTAATAAATTAATATACGAATTAACTTTAAATAAAATAGAAATATTAGTTATATAACAATAAAATATAATGATGAAATACCTACTAGTATTCCACCAAGATTTTGTAGTCAGCTATATTTTCATCATGGGAATAATATATCCCCAACCCAAGGGTTACAGGAACTTGATCAAAATTCGGATGAAGCCGAAGGCAACAGCTAGTAATTCAATAATCGGTGTAACTTTCGAAAATATCAAACTATAATCTGATTCGAATTAAAACAAAATCAATTTGAAATTCATATTCACAATACGTCCGGTTTCCTTCTCAAAAGTTGGATCATATCCTACGATTTCGAATCTCATGGTCACCACATTCGTTTCGCCGCGTGGTTTAGTAGGTGGCTGTAGGAAAGAAGTACAAAAACTCGCTGCGCCTGCGCCGATGCCAAGGGAAAACAATATAAGTACTTGATGATTTTACGATTATACACAAATATTTATTGAGCTAGAGTACTTGTAGACGGTTTAGAAGTACTCAAAGTACATAGTAATGTGTATTTGATGTTAACCTAAGTTTACTGTCCCGCTAGACAAAGTGTCAATTCGTTGACGGCGCATATTTTAGTAGAGATATTTTTAAATGCACTGTATATTTTTTCAGCAAACTACGTAACTCCACTAATTTACTGACTTGCACACTAATTAAATCAAATGATAGGTTTATTGAAAAAGGTGCGCAATCCGTTGAAAAAGGTGCGCAATCCGACTTGGATAGATTAGGTTAGAAGGCTAATGCGGGAATGGAGCGAAGCGGAGCTCCCGCATTTGCCTTCGTGGTTATTTTTTTTATTTAACCAAAGGAATTGTTCTGCAAATTTCATTAAACAGTATATTTAATTTTATTTAGTTAGTGTACATAATTAGTGTGCAAGTCAGTATTTTTGATATAACTTTGAAATATTTTGTTAGAAAAAGGGGAATATTTATATATCGATTTAAATACATGCCATTTTAGTATAGAATGAATGAGTGCCACCAAATATGGTACGTGTCTATAATGGTGACCCTCTTTTACGAGACTTTGCTTTTAAGCTACCATCATGTGAGGTGAAGACAAATTGACGTGTCCTATATAAAAAAAGAAAGATGAATGTATGGGATTGACGAATTGCCACTTGTCTTAGGGGCAGTTATCTAACAGTGTAAATCTCATCAAAATCGGCTCAGCCATCGTGGATTAGAAGGCGCGGAATAACTCGCAAATAGACAAAAGGATTGACATTTTTTTATTATTGCAATATCGTTATGCCTTAATTAAATTATGACGAGTATTGTACATAATAATATATATGCTGACATGCAATCACGCCTTTATCCCCGAAGGGTTAGGCAGAGGTGAAATAACACCCACATTTCACCAATCATTGTATTCAGTCCCAAGTTATAGGGGGTGAGCCTATTGCCGTATTTCAGTCCTTATTGTTGACTCGAGTCATGCATTTGAGGCTGAGTCTGAGCTGTATACATCTGTCTGATGTTAAACAGCCCTATCCCTTAGTCGGCTTGTATGACACCGCATGGGAAGAGATGGGGTGGCCCAAATTCTACTCTACCGGGAAACACGGCGCCTTATAAAATAAAATAAAATATAAATTATATATTTAAATATAAATATGCAAGAAGAATGCAAGTAGGTACACCTCATAAATTAAAAATTTTCAACCGATACAGCAAAGAACGCAGCACGCACAAAAACTCTCCTCATTTATTTACATTTTCATTGGAAAACTTGTTTGGTTAACCGTACACGTTGATCGGTACTAAAAAGTTATCATTGAGTTAGTTATATAAAATTGAACCTTATTTTAAGGGTGGTAAGGTTCAAAATGGGTAGTAATTGGAATATTAATTTAATCTTTTTAATTTTATTACAGCTTTAGCAATTTAACAAGCTTTTATCCTGTCTTTTGCTACTGTATGTATTAAAAATAAGTTAGATTTTGTTAAGGATAACCTTTTTCTAGATGACTGATAGGGGATAACGGCATTCTGTTTTTTTTTTTAAATACCTATTTATATTCCGCTAGAGGGAAGGTAGAGTCATATATCTTGACCCCAAGTCGCGACAGAAACGAGGCGCCTGACGTGCGGATTGGTATGATAATAATCTATGATTTTTTAAATAATAAAAATAGTGTTGTAGGACATTCTACACGACGCTATCTAGACCCAAAGTAAGCAAAGTTTAACTAGCTTGTGTTATGGGTTCTAGAATGCGGATAAATATCAATCAATCAATCAATTAATTAGCCTATTGCAGTCCACTGCTGGACATAGGCCTCTCGCAATATGCGCCACGTTTGCCGATCCTCCACCTTCCGCATCCAGTCTGTCCCAGCCACCCTTCGCAAGTCGTCAGTTCACCTGGCTAGGGGTTGCGGATAAACATACTTAAATACATTTTTTTGTCAATAATACATACATAATATTAGGATAGAAACATCCAGACCAATGCAAAAATTCATATTCATGCATACAAATATTTGCACTGAGCATTGATGGATTTGAGCTCCGCCGTAGGACCCCGTGCTATCCTCAAAAGTCACTCAGAAATCGCATACTGCACATATAGAGTACATTTTGAGACGTGACTGGGGTCAAGATATAAATAAATAACTACCAGTATATTATATAACTATATCCCTTGTTGTGTGGTTCCCGGCAGGGTAGAATTTGGGCCACCCCATCTCCTCCCATGCGGTGTCGTACAAGGCGACTAAGGGATAGGGCTGTTTAACATCAGACAGATATATACAGCACAGACTCAGCCTATACATGGCTCGAGTCAACAATAGTGCCCGGAAAACGGAAATAGGCTCACCCCCTATTACGTGGGACCTAATACAATGATTGGTGAAATGTAGGTGTTAATTCACCTCTGCCTAACCCTCCGGGGATAAAGGCGTAATTGTATGTATGTACTATGTATATCTCCATAATAAAACCATGTATCATACCGATATGACATTTTATAAAATCATTTTTTTCTGTCATAGTAGCAAAGGAATTTGTTCCGAAGACTGGTTACGTAAATATACATACATACATAAATTATAATGTGGTTGTATGTAATCATGGTATTTATATATATTTATATAATGTACGATATTGTACACAGCGCTATCTAGAACCCAAAGTAAGATTAACTAACTCGTGTTATGGGATTTATATATTACTAGCTATTTCCTGCGGCTCCGCCTGCGTGGAAGTCGGTTATCGTGACCAAACATAGCCTATGTCCTTTCCCAAGGTTTAATCTACCTGTGTACCAAATTTCATGAAAATCGGTTTAGTGGTTTAGGCGTGAAAGCGTAACAGACAGACATACAGAGTAACTTTCGCATTTAAAATATTAGTACGGATTAAATGCATTTTTTGCCACGTGGTTCCCGGCAGAGTAGAATTTGGGCCACCCCATCTCTTCCCATGCGGTGTCGTACTTTGTACAAGGCAACTAAGGGATAAGGCTGTTTAACAATAGACCAGACTCAGCCTCAGATGCATGGCTCCAGTCAACAATAGTGCCCGGAATACGGCAATAGGCTCACCCCCTATTACGTGGAATGATTGGTGAAATGTGGATGTTAATTCACCTCTGCCTAACCCTCCGGGAATAAAGGTGTGATAATATGAATGTATGTATGTATGTATGTATGTGACGTTATTACATTTAAGATATAATGCTAGTAACTTTAGTATAAAATCGAAATCGAATTTGAGACCTTTTGATCGTAAGACCGACTTCATAACCACTACGCTATCGACTTAAGTCTTAATACGAAACAGCTGATACGAAGTTATTCACACCGATTTAAGAACAAAGGGGGTAGATAGGTAGATGTACCTTTTAGAATTGTTTTGACTGAGACTTAGCGACGCGTAACACTTTTTGTTCCACACATCCGTTTAAGATTATGAGTTATAAGAGTTATATTCTACGGAAATTACAAGCTATATATATCTTGTGAGATATAAAAACATTATACGACTACTGATTAAGATATATTATGTCTTTATTTTGAACGTTAACGGCATATATCTTGGCCCTAAACAATAATTTAACGTGGATTTAGACCTGCTATCCTCATTTTTTTTGTTATACCACTTAGCTCGCAGACAAGCACACGGCCCACCTAATGGCAAGTGGTTACCGTGGCCTATGGACGAGTACAACACCAGGGGAGTCACACTCGTGCTGCCGACCCTTTAAGAACAGAGAGATTCTGTGCCGTCAGCGCAGTAGACAAGCAGGATAAGCCTTTGGTCTTCCCACTGACTGCACAAAACCTCTCCAGTGAGCTCTGGCTACCTTGGTGGGACCTTAAACTATTTAAATATACATAATAATAATGGTAAAACATTTAATAATAATAACTAAGTTGATTCAATGGCATGTAATGTATGATTAATAGTTCTGAGTCAGTCAGCATCTCGAGCTAAGGGGTCTAGATGCATTCATTATAGCAGGAAAACATAAGTACCGATAGCAAAAACATATTGCAGAATATAGAGATATATCGTCACGGTTGTTTCTTATTTAGGTAGGCAGAGACAAAATTTTCCATTTGTTTAGATTAGCCCAGCCTCAGATGCAAGGCTCTAGTCAACAATAGTGTCCGGAATACGGCAATAGGCTCACCCCATATTACGTGGGGCAGAATACAATGATTGTTTTTTTTACACCACTAGGTGGCAGACAAGCACACGGTCCACCTGATGGAAAGTGGTTACCGTGGCCTATGGATGTGTGCAACACCAGGGGAGGACAAGCCTTTGGTCTTCCCACTGACAGCACAAAACCACTTTCTATCAGGAACCAGGTGCTTGTCCACGACCTAAAATAAAAAAAAATTAGAAGACTTTTTTGCTATCTATACTTGCATCAGTGTCGTATAATATTGTCAATGTGTACTATATTTTATACAAAATTGTCAATGTAGAAGTGTTTTCCTGCAATTAACCTGTCTCATAGCAGTTTATATAATAATGTATAACTACAAACGCTATATTATATTCTCGTGTAACTCCTAACACGTATTTTGGACCTAAAATGTGCTCAAAATGTGCCCTATACGCGCAGTACACATTTCTTGTGTGTCTTTTGAGGATAGCACGGGGTGCTACTGCGGTGGACGAAGTCAAATACACCAAGCATAGATTATTACACAGCAATCCGCGGGCCAGCGGCCTTACCATAATAATTGAACTGCTGTCCTGTCATTCTACCAACTGCAAATGTCACTTTGTAATGTCATAATAAATATTATAGGATTAAAAAGGGATTACAAAGTGACATTTGCAGTTGGTAGAATGACAGCAGTTCAATTATTGACCTGTTTTAAGAGTTCATGGTAAGGGCCCAGAGAGCCTTGTTTGTCTTGCGATTTAGGTCCTAGATACGTGTCCTGGGTATATAACGAGAAAGCCGGAATTTTGTGAGTTTGTTTATTTGTCTGGGGTAATCTTCAGAACCTTCAGAATTTTTTAAAATTTAATTTCATGCATTTAAGTTGCTCTAACTATAGAACCCTGGCTTAAAGTCGTGAAGGGTGATATGCGTGCCAATGGTCTCACTACCATGGACGCCCAAGATCGTGAGAAGTGGAGGAGGAAGAGCTGGAAGGCAGACCCTGAGCTCCGAGTTCACCTTGGCCTCGGATGTATCCAGGAAAATAAGTCTCTATGAAGATGATAAGTGCTCTAAAATTAATATCAAAGATTCCGTTACATTGAAGAAGTCTTACAATAGCATTACGATCGAAAGGTACCGGGTTCTAATTCAGGTCATTTCACACAAGCAATTTAGCTTAACTGGAAGGGTTAAACGGAATATTAGTAATTGCAGTTACTAATTTTATTATTCTTTGCAAAAAGAGAAATAAATTATCCAGGGAATCGTACCCACTATTATCACTCCACTACCAGGAGTAATAAAAAGCTAGATTTGAAACTAAAAATCTAGTTTAAATTTTTCGAAGTACCAGGACTCAAGAAGTATTGAAGAGGTCCATTTTCAAAAATCGAACAACACAATTGAATGAACGATGAATCATTATTATGTATCTGTATTTTATACAGACTATGTCAAACTTATGAGATAAACATTTAATTTTATCTATTCTGTGGTTAAATCAGTCAGAAGTCTATTGAGATGCAAATCGTGATATAAATCTTGACATAATTCTAACAAATGTTGTACCTAAATGTCATTAGCATGTTTGTTGATTTGTTTGTTTGCTTATTTAGTACAGTTACGTGTTTATTCCCAGTGTTAACCAAAAACGGCTACGTGGTTAAACTCTACGCCGTAGAAGTAGGAGCAAGGGGAATTCCTGCTAAATCCCTGTACAACTTACTTAAAGACCTCGGATTGCCAAGAGCTTCAGTAAGCTCTTTACTAAATCGAATATCAAAAGCGGCATTGATAGGATCTTACCAAATTTGGATAGGTAGGGGGAGGAACACTACTGACGGTGGAGTTGAGCGCTGATGCATCACAAGGTGGCCACCCTAAACCTACATCTGGGTCGCAAGTCCCAGTCGCCGTCACGGTGTTCCTCTCTGTATCACGCTATGGACCCGGCGACCGCACGGTGAATCCATGGAGTGCTGAGAATCGAATCTCTAGGGTCTCCCCATCTCTTCCCATGGCGACCAAGGGATAGGGTTGTTCTACATTCGACAGCAAATATACATCCCTTGATAAAATAGGACCGAAAATCAGAATTGGCGAAATAATGTGGGTGTTGTTAATACACCCTTTTGTTTACCCTATTTCGATATCAAATCTTTAATATTGACTTATTTACATCTTAATCTACAGAAAAAGATAGCAGACTAATTGATTCGAAATTCTTCCATGTTTTTTTAAAAGGGTATGCGTATGGCGGCAAAAAAATTAGTAGTGCTTAACAACGAAAATGACAAATGAGGTTTCCAAATCTAACATTTAACAATCTTTAAATCTAACACACTTCTAGTTAATTACGACATTCATTCATTAATTTTAAATTTAAGTAGGCAACTATAAAAATGTTAAATATTCGATAAGAATCTACATTTTTATACCGACATAGGAATATATAAATAAGTTGTACGCAATGAGCAGGCATTGCGCGGGAAAATCCAAAGGCCATTACGTTTGTAATGTTGGGAGCTTGTAATATATCTTGACTATGATTGAGTTTTGGCGGGAAATCTTTGCTAAATATCTTATTTATATTAATAATTAAAACATTAGAAAAACTCGTCTAAAGTTTATGGAGTGAAAAGTTCTATGAACGCGTTTCTATCTATCTATCTACCTATACTAGATATTATATAATTGTAAAGTGGTCGTGTCTGTACATTGGAGATATTTAAAAAAAAAATACTTGGGTTAAGTATGTTATGTTAACGATACTGAACACGAAAATATATTTTTTTTAATTTCCTGTCTGTTTGTCCGCGATGGACGCAAAAACTACTGGTCGGATTTTGATGCGGTTTTTTTTGTTAGAAAGGGCTTACTCAGACTTAAAATCTTACGTTTGTTTGATCGCAATCGGTTGAGTAGAACGGAAGATATGAGCAAAGGTCGCGTTAACCGAGATGCACGCGGGCGGAGCCGCGGGCAGAAGACTAGTACTATAATATAATTGTAAAGTGGTTGTGTCTGTACATTGGAGATATTTAAAAAAAAATACTTGGGTTATGTTATGTTAACGATACTGAACACGAAAATATTTTGGAATTTTTCGTAGACCATTTTTTAAGATGGGAAAAACTTATATCGCGACATACGGTTACAGACACCTCTTGTGACAGATGACATCATTGACATATTAATGTGACAGCTCTTGAAACTAAAATATGTGCTCTATACGCGCAGTACCTACACGTTTTTTGGCTGTCTTTTTGAGGATAGCACGGGGTGCTACTGCGGTGGACGAGCTCAAATTCACCAAGCATAGATAATTGCAAAACAATCCGCAGGCGCCAAGGCCTCGTTTGTCTCGCGAATTAGGTCCAAGATACGTGTCCCGAGGTATATCTAGTTCATCCATCCAATATTCCATCAAGAACCAAGCGGTTCGGCGACTCCTTCTTCTGCCGCACCATTAAGTCTTGGAATTCCTTACCAGTTCACGTGTTTCCCTCCTCCTACAGTCCCGGGTCCTTTAAGCGGGGCGTGAAAAAGCATCTGATGAGGCCGTCAAGCTGAGTGCCACCATTGTAACATGATACGTGTCTGTAATGGTGACCCTCTTTTCAGAGACTTTGCCTTCAGCTTACCATCAGGCGAGGCAAAGTCAAATTGACGTGTCCTATATAAAAAAAAAAAAATTTGCCAAAATGTCACTTATGTCACCTTTCGGAGTGCTACTATTTATTTTTCTTGCTTTTGCTGATGGCTCTTAGCGATTATTCATATCATCTAGATTCTGGTGTTAAGAGTAGTGCATCAGTAAAATACAGTTGCTTGGTTTATTTAAAGATGCATTCGTAGATGTACTTGATTTTACAAGTTTAGTAATCTTTGAGCTTGAATCTTTGGCCTCTAACGGATTTTATCTTTTGTATTTATAAACAGACACACTATGACTAAGACATAGATAAACCTTTCATAAATTATTGTACATTTTATTTTATATAGTGATATATAATTTGTTCTTAACCCAGGTTATAAAATAATAAAAAAAAGAACTAAAATGATTATACGAACGCGTCATAAACATTGTAACATTTCTAGAAGGTTGGTAGCATTGTTACTTTGAGTGACCGTAGTGCAACAAATATTCTGAATTCTAATTTCAAATTATTGATTAGAAAATCAACCATCAATACAAGTTCCAGCATTCTTTAAGTTTAAAATCGCCTTTTGCGTAACTTGTAGACAGAGACCGCGATACACAACACAACGAGCGTGAAAGGGACACATGCAGCCAGCGCTGCTTCAAGGCAATCAACGTTTACTTCCAATCCGCTTTCCAGCTAGCAAAAACTTTGGCACAGTGTTATATTCGGTGTTTGAATGATAAAAGAGCCGTTACACAGTGTTTGTACACAGCAGTTCTGTGCAAAGTTTTATTTACTTGCCGTTTTCTTGATTTCTAAGTATTTGTAGTAACTTCTTTTCTTTTATGCGCTCCTGGTAGTCGATATGTAGAAATATCCTTTATATTGAGGAAAATTCGATATCCTTTTACTAAATTGCAAGAGGTATGTTAAAGTTTTACAATAAAAATCGCTTAATATTGTAATTTGCCATGTTGGCTTCCGGTGAAGTAGAATAGGGCCACTTCATCTCTTCCTGTGGGTCCCGTTCCAAATTCGAAATTCAAAATTTCAAATTCATTCCCGCCTCACCGGAAGCGGAACCGTGACACAATTTTTGTTCCAGTAAGTAAACTGAAAATAAAAAATAAATATTCCACGATATTCTACATGGTGCTATCTAGTCGGAACGAATTTGTATATTCTATCGGTATAGTCAGAATTCCGGGAACAATCCCTAATCCCATGGAACCACGGGAAATTAAATTTCCCATGGACCCGGTATGGGTCGACCCACCGCGACCACGGGTAAACACTGAAAAAGTAAGCATATTAAGCATAAGATTTAGAATGCGGATAAACATGCTTAGATGCATTTTTTTGAAATACATACATGTCATACATAATATTATAGATAGAAACACCCAGATCAATGCAAATAAACATATTCAAGCATTCAAATACTTGCACTGAGCGAGAATAAACTATGGATATTCCTAAATGATTTAAATCATAACCAACAAATTTTGATATGGCAATTCGCCGCTAGTTACTGAATGCCCTTCTATACAAGCTAAGCATATTATTTATCTCGAATATTTCTCAGTGAAATCGAGTGGATTTTCCGCTGGAGTTGATTGCAAACGCTAATTTATTATAAACATTAATGTATTCGAGTTTCTAAGGCTAGCTGTGTGACCTAAATTATGAGCAATTGGTATTTAATATCTATTGTAAAATCATTAATATACTACGGGAGGCAAAGAAAAGATTGATGAACTACGAGAAAGTGGATATGGCGAGGAAGAGACTGACTGAGGTTGTAATAATATCTGAGAGAAA
Source organism: Eilema depressum (assembly GCA_914767945.1). Taxonomy (NCBI): domain Eukaryota; kingdom Metazoa; phylum Arthropoda; class Insecta; order Lepidoptera; family Erebidae; genus Eilema; species Eilema depressum. The sequence continues at coordinate 8,417,765 of OU612040.1, forward strand.
TGTATTGAGGAGAATGACCATGTTGCATCGACACCAAATGATTGGAACAAGGGCATATAGATAAATAATGATTCTACGGATTGAATAGTCTATCATTGTCAACATTTTCTGGCTAACCTTCTATTTATTTCGGGCCTTCTCTTACTTTCCTATCGTCTCCTCAGTTATACCTTTCCTTGCTATGTTCTCTTTCTCATCCAATCAATTCATTCACCTTTCTTAGACCTTCATCTGCTAATTCTGCTTCTGAATCGCATTCATATCTTAAAACTATCTGAGGATGAATGGAATCTTCGGGTCGGGCAAGATCTTCGGGTCTAATCAGACTAACCTTCAAATTTTCAATAGCTCATCGGATGAGACTCTAGCGCACGCTTTACTGTCGAGATTTAGAAGTCAGATGGCAGTCACTCTCGTAAAACTATCAACAAAGCATCTAATGTGGCCGTATAGCTGAATGCCACAATTGTAACATGGTGCGTGTGTATAATGGTGACCCGCTTTTCGGAGACTTTGCCTTTAGCTTGCCATCAGACGAGGTGATGTCAAATTGACGTGTCCTATAAAAAAAACAAAGCAATAAAAAATAAATAAGCGGAAGCTCCAAAGTGATTGAATAAAACTGGGAAATTCCTAAGATATAATGATCTTTTGATGTGATGAATAACAAGAAAATAAGAAGTAGCTTGCAACACAATCTGTACACCACATCAACACCACAAAGATGCGATTGTTCCAATATCGCGATCGACGCGAGATATTACATCTACACATCGCCGAAGAGGCGGGCGACATAAATTTATTAATTTTCTCATCCCGCGCCGTACTTACAGACACATTCACACCCATACGGGGACGCAGTTACACCGTCTCGAATTAATGTGTCATTAATGATAGGGTCTTGATTATCGATTTATAACTATATCTGAGGACAGATTGTATTCGTAATGACAGTTCTAGACTCGTATTCTAGAATGCTACTTAGCTCTAAATCTCGAGTTTCTGAGTTTCAATCTGTTTTATTCACCTAATTACATAATATAAGACACATAATGAAAGATACATGTAAGTCGATGTTCGTTATTATGATATTAATTCTGGAATACCGCAGTTCTAGTGGCCTACAGGAATATGTTTTTCGGGATAAAAACGTAATGTGCTACTAAGATACAATATACTAAGTAAGACACAAACGAAGTCAAATTGACGTGTCCTATTTAAAAAAAAAATGTAATTTAGTATTATCTACGTTTTAAAAACATGTGATTTTAAAACTAATGACACTACAGCCGTCCAACCTGGCAAACGGCGGCAAAAAATCCTACTCTTGAGCTTCTAGCTAGAGAGAACTAGCAATCAACAAGTGTATCGACTTACAAGTGAGGCTGGGGTACGAGCCCGAACAATATAGTCTCATTAATATAATTATTACGTTTAAATAGTTACGCACACTTCGGTGTAACATACAGCCTACGGTTACAACCGCTGGGTGTGGCCACTATATTTATTAAAATCTCTTCATTGCAAAGTAAAAAAAAATCTCATATTTCGCGACCTACGAGCCGAGCGGTTTGTTTTATTAATATTTTTGTTTAATAAAACAGGACAAAGGCGAGACGGGACGTGTCTGGTACATGGGAGACGATATTTCAACTGTTTCATCAATAGGCTATTTGACTAATGTTCAAAAACCACTTTAAATGATTGCATATATTATAAGTATAAACATATCACATTAATATTTCTGTAAAAAAAAAATTCATTATGCTAAAAAATCAATGATAAAGTTTAAATTTTCAAAAGTGCGCGAAAAACGCTTTATTTAATCAAAATGGCGATGCATGTGAGTATTGACGTCACTGTAAGTTGCTGTTATCATCAGCTCGCACAAAATTTGTATCCATTTCGAACTTAATCACAAAATATGTCCATAAAACTTGCGATAATCAAGGAAAAAGCAAATAATAACACCAAAACAAACAATAATAGCTCATACAACTGGAGATATTTTGTAGGAATGACGTCACCCAGAGCTCTGACCAATCACGAGCGTTTTTGCCATAGACAATAAATCAAGAAAATATAACATTTTTATAATTGAAATTCTCATAAAATACACATATTTGAGAGTAAATTGTAGTCTCGTAGGTCTTTTAACGTTATTTTCTAATAGGATGACCATAATTTGTAGTATATTTTTAATGTTGTCAAATAGCCTATTGCATTCTACAACAGTCTTATCAGATCTAATTAGTCTCTTCATTCTATTCTGTTGTAGAATCCAGTTTTTGCATGATGACATGGTGTAATTAATTTTTTGTATCTAAAGATATTCCATACTAAGTAATATTAAAAATGTGAAAGTAACTCTGTCTGTCTGTTACGCTTTCAAGCCACTGATGCCACTGAAGTGATTTTCATGAAATTTTGTACAGAGATGGACTAGAGCTTGTGAAAGGACATTTATTGTATGGTCTCGATAACTGACATCCACGCGTAGCCGCGGGCAACAGCTAGTTATTTACATACCATAAGGATACAAGATTTTGTATGATAGTAAAGATCTGCCTATATATCCCTCCACATTGGTTTATCTGGACTATTATGCACAACTGACCCCTAGAGAAGCTTGAGTCCCCCTGAGTTGAGCTTGCCCTGCTTGCAGATACTTCAGAAACCTGGCCTAATACGACAAAAAAATCATCATCATTCATGCGTTTTCTCCACGACAATAAATCAGAACTGAACTATAAAACCTGCATACAAAATGTCATATTCTCATATTGTGAGTAAAAGCGAAAGTATGGCAATATGGCGACCTTTGCAACACGATTGCGGGGTTATTTCTGCGTCCGCGCACCTCGTGTAAATTACCTGCGTTATACTAGGGAGATGCTTGTAGCCTGCTCTTTTCCTTACAAATTAAAATAGGTGCGAGCAATATAGATATAAGTAATGGATATTTAGCAATTTAGCGGGATCGACCGCAATCGACCAAAATGTGGCAAGCGGCCAGTCTATGGCAGTCCAGGGTTAATACGCGTAAGTTTCAAAATTCGTACCTATTTGGTTTCTGTGTTCCGTTCCAAATTCAAAATTCAAAATTCCCGCATCACCCAGGAACCGTGAAACATTTTGTTTTTTTAAACGGCTTGTAAATTCGAAATTTTAAATTTATTCCCGCCAAGAACTGTGATAGTTTTTTTTTCTAAGAAGTTTGTTTAGTATGAAGAAGTCAATGAATTCGATGTGACAATCAATCAATCAATCAATTAGCCTATTGCAGTCCACTGCTGGACATAGGCTTCTCCCAATATGCGCCACGTTTGCCGATCCTCTGCCTTCTTCGACGTGACAATCAACTATCTATTGTTATCAATGACGAATAGGAAAAAGTGAAACCCCATTAACTTTATAATGAGTTCTTAAGTAAAGTATTCTTGTACGACAAACATACAGGCGTAATATATTACCGGTACACGTTTTATTACATAGTACCGTTATGTTTTTTCATCATATCAGTCTGATCGCCTGTTTTTGCGTAGCGCTCGCAACTATATGCGCGCGTACCGTGGCGCGCATTTTTTTTTGTTGCACAGCGAAATTTTATTAATCACTTCATTTTCAATTAATTTTGTGCGCTAATTAACGGAATTTGAATGAGGAAAAAGTTATAAAAAGATTAATAGAAATAGTACACGGTTTACGCTTCTAGAAAAGTATCTAATAAAAAGGCAATAAGTATATCCATACCTATGCAGTTCTTAGTTAGACAAATTGTGAACAAAAATGCAAATACGAATTCAAATTCAAATTCATTTTTTTTAATGGTTTTACGCACCTGGGTGAAACGGGAATGAATTTTGAATTTGGAATTTGGAACGGAACCCAGAAATTAGATAAATGTCTCAATGAATTTTGACACCTATCTGTATATATTATAGTGTGCTTTTTGTAATGTTATCTGTATAACAGCTATGACAAATTGCACGTTGAAACTGATCATGTTTTTTTTTCGCAATAGGTACCGAATTTTTTTGTTCCATACGGTGAGTCTAGCTAGTAGCTAAAAAGTAAGGAAAGGTTCCCTAGCTTCCCGCAAATAGATTTATTCAAGGAGTTCCACTTTTTCGCTGTACGGACAATAAGTAGTTCTTAGGTACTTCCCCAGCCGGAACTGAAAGTACGTAATTTTTATATTTAACCCAAAAATAAACTTCGTACCAAAGAACGAAGTTTTTGCTGTCAAGAATGATTGATGAGTTGTTACGTCATCGGATCTTGTAGAAGAAAAAATGTTTCCGTTTTTTTTTAATAGTACCTACCTACGTGATTGAGCAGTGACAGCCGCAGATGATTAGAAAAATTTCGTGATGAAATATGCAGACGTAGATAGTTCTTCATGATATTTTAGTAGGAGTATAATTTCTCTTAGAATCTTAGCATTGCCACCGGTTGCATCTGAGGTTTTCATCTCGAAATTCGAAAATTCTAAAATTGAATATCGATTTTTTTTTCTTTTTCAGAATATTAGTAACCGAAATTACCTAATAGCTAACCTCTTCAGTTAAGCTAAATTGCCTGTGTTAGCAGTGAGTTTACGTCTTTAGTGTAATGACCACGGTTCGAACTCGGGGCCTTTCGATCGTAAGGCTGACTTAAACACTATAAGCTGTACCCTGGCGCGCGGATTGGTTTGTAATAATATATCCTTAGTGAATTGAACTTTTCCACCGCAGTAGCACCCCGTGCTATCCTCAAAAGACACCCAATAAAAGTGTACTGCGCGTATAGAGCACTTTAAGCGCATTTTAGCTCCAAGATACTATGTCCCAAGCAATAAACATGTTGTTTTGTATTGCGACAAGAGAAAGTAGTACATTTTTACTCAATGTAGGGTAAACGAACCTGCGGCACTGACTTTTTAATCGACATTGATAAAAAGTTGGCAAATAAGTTAAAGGTAAAGGTTGTTGAGCTGGAATTTGTGTGTACGTACATGCGCAGAGATAATGTTAGTTTAAGATTTACTTTCTACAAGTAGTTTTGGAATAAATCAAGGAACATATACAAGGTAGAGAGAGAAGGTGAAGGAATTGTCAGAGGAAAGAGTAACTGCCCCACTAGACAAGTGGCAATTCGTTGACCAGTGTACTGTGGAATAGAATGAATGGGATTTGACGTATATGACACTCGTCAACGTCATTAACGTCAAATCTCATACATTCGTCATTCTATTCCACAATTGCCACTTGTCTAGGGGTGCTGGGGTACCTTGTTCAACACTGCAGCCCTGACTATCTATATATGAGCAGGCATACCGGCTGGCAGATGGGATTGGTATGTTTGGTTGGTTGGCTTCTCTGCCACACGCAGCTAACCACGTAATATTGGAATACGAGGCAATGGCCCCGCAAAGATCTCAAATCCTCGGCACAGTGAGGACGCTCCGTGAAGTATGTGAAGCTCCCAGTTAGCTTCTGCGCTTCTGGAAGGAGATAGACTGGCTGCTCTAGACAGCACTCTTCATGTACAATGACCCAAAAAAGAGACTAGACAAAAGAGTCCTCTTCCCATTATGTTCCACTTCATTCTCAGCCACTATAAACTTCGTTATCCAGTCATCTATAGTCTATCACAGTCCAATGGTTAATACCTCCATCAAATATTAAAATCCAACACTTGTCTGCTCAACTGTACCCGTTGTATCGGGGCCATGGGGCCCGCCCTCTCCATTGATGCCAACGCGAGTAGCTAGTACCTACCTTTGTAAGTACTTTGCATTCAATGTTCACCATCTAGGACAGCTATAGATAGATTGTATTATCTACTATGATAGTCTCTGTGGCGTGGTAGTGAACGCGACTGCTAGGGTTCGATTCCCGGTAAATGCAAATATTATGGGTATTTGAATTCAAAGAGCACGGTTGATGCCGGTTGTCATACAAAGTTGGAGCCTTAAAAGTCGAACAACTGGTCTAACTGCGCCAATATCACCATTGGGTTGTGGAGGTGAGCTGGCAGTCGCTTTCCGGAAACTTTTTTTGTACCACTTAAGTGACCGATAAGCACACGGTTCACCTGATGGGAAGTAGTGACCCTGGCTTATGGACGTGTGCAACACCAGGGGCGTCATACTCGTGCTGCTGACACTTTAAAAATCTTCTGGTACCCTTATTGAAGAACCCCATATTGTTGTAGATCGGATCGGATCGAACCCAGGACCTTACCCAACCAAAACTGCAAACTCATATAAATAAGTTAATAAAGTAATCAAAAATTAATCTAAAATTAAATAAATATTAATAACTTTGCTTAATCATTCATTGCAAGAGCGTACAAAAAAGTTAACCTTGTACATGCAAGTTAATAAACCAGCGTATGACCTGCGCGGGCGCAAAAAAGTGAAAACATTACCTCATACCAGTCAAAAATCGATTAATACATGGCGTCATAAAAACCTTGTTAGATTAATATGTGAAAGAGCTCAGTATTGAGGTACAAAAGGTACATAAAAAGAAGTCCAACAGGTGAATTTATTATTATGTTTTGAAAAAGGTCCAAAAATATTGCTCAACAAGCGTATTATTGTATTTTGAAGAAGGTTCAAAGGAACTTAAAATGAGGTCAAACAGGTGATTTTGTGATAGGGTTCAAACTATAAGGTCGTAAGATTATTACTCGCATAGAAATGTATGAGATTTGAAGTTTATGACATGCGTCGAATGTCATACACGTCGAGTTCCATACATTCTTCATTCTATTCTACAATAGCCGGCCAATGAATTACCACTTGTCCAGGGTGACTGATGGTAGCTGGTGTGGTGACGCAGAAAGAATATCTGTGGAACACCAATCTATCACATCCGAAGGGTGTCGTAAGAGGCGACTAACAGAAAATACGTTGACGATAATCACTGCGAGAGAATTAAAACTCGAAATAAAACCCTGTACTAACCCTGCTGGCCAGCGTGGAAACATTATGCCAAAGCCGCCTTGGACAGGCCTATATCCAGCAGTGGCATGAGATAGGTTAAATGATTGATTGATAGCTCTCAGTGCATATACCCCAGGATGTGTCCCTTGGACCTAAGTCGCGAGACAAACGAGTCCCTGGCGCGCGCGGATTGTTTTGTAAGCTATGTTTGGTGAATTTGAGCTCGTCCACCGCAGTAGCACCTCGTGCTATCCTCAAAAGACACCCAAAAAACGTGCACAGCACGTATAGAGCACGTTTTACGCAATACAACGCTAGAATAGCGCCTCTATTCCGCACTGATATGACTAAACGCAATAAAAAATATTACTACAGAAGACCTTTAGCGCTTCCATTAGAAAACAATAGGAGCATCTACGTTATAAACCGCGAGTTTTTCTGCCCGACATAAATAACAGGTATGTATTAAGAACGGGTTTCAATAGGAAAAAATATAGTCTATAAGGAAACCCGCATAGTATGCACGTGGATTGGCTTGTGATGTTCCCATTGTGGGTAGCGGCACGATATTGTTGATATTTTTTATGTTAGAACGCAATAAATTAACCTCGCAACAATGGAGATAAAAATTGGTATGTCAAAACACCTGTAGAACTAGACAAGTGGTAATTCGTTGGCCAGCGTGGAACAGAATGATGAATGTATGGGATTAACACAAATTTTGACGTTTATGACGGTTGTCAACGTAATAATATATGTCATGCCCTTACATTGATCAATCTAGAGTCTAGATCTAGACTATACCTACTATTCTACAGACGTATTGCCACTTGCCTAGAGGGACTGGTGGCTAACATTTTTGTATCATACAAATGAAATTACAAAAAAGCGCGCTATATCTATAGAGGTAGGTGTAAAATTTCTTTAACTCATTCGTATAATTTCTGGGTCCCGTTCCAAATTCAAAATTTGGAATTCCCACCTCAGACAGAAATCGTGACACTATGTTTTGTTCGTATAAGGTTATTATAAAAACAGCCCCCCTAGACAAGTGGCAATTCGTTGCTGGGCGTATGATGGAATAGAATGACAAATATATAGGATTTGACGTTTTTGACATTCGTTGACGCCTGGCATGTTGAATTATATAACTTGCTTATACAAAAATTAATAACTTCATGAATAAACCTCCTTGTTAGCTCACTGGCTGTTGAATTGTTTCTTCTTAATATCAGAACTGTCTGTTACTTGTTTTATAGTTTTCTTACAGATCTGTCATTGCTTCCTTGTGATAATATGATCTAATAAAAGTAATTGTATTTTCAACACAATGTTTATATTATTTCATCAGAATCTCCAACAGGTTATGGGTCCAGGCATTCTAATAATCGTATTGAAATAATAAAGTTGTGATAAGAAAAATAAACTGGAAAACTGTAAGTAATGGAAAAACAAAAACGAAACACATACTCGTAGTCTTTCGACGGGGATAAGTATTTCGTATATTATAACGGTAACGCAATTCTACGATGATAATATAATCATCAACTTCTGATGAAGAAGTTGATAACGTAATCCGTGTGGTGACGGAGAAAGAATACATCACCACTCCATCTCATTCGAAGTGTGTCGTAAGAGGCGACTAACGGAAAAATATATCTAATACTACTTAACGGATAATATACGATATCACTGCGAGAGAAGGAAAACTCGAAAAGCACAGAAACAGCCTACTGTTGATTTAGCCTACTAAAGCTTCCCAACATTAGAAGAGGCCTATGTCCAGCAGTGAACTGCGATAGACTAATTGATTGATTGATTGAATTGAAAACGATATTCTACAAATCCGATCTGAAATATGGGAAGAGAACAACAGAATCATTTGTGAAAACTAGGCTTGTACTTAGACCATGAAGTAAAAGTAAAGAATGAGACTGATGATACAAGCGAAAAGGTTCTACATATAGAAAGTAATACAGGAAATAATTACAAGCGAGAATTTGACATTCATCAATACAATAAAAGTTTAAAGAACAGAACAATTATAAGTTTATAGTTAAAATGTCATTATTGTGGGATTGGTACTGAATCTCAACAGTCATAAAATCAACAATTAAAACATCAACACCTTGCGGACGTAAGGGACATGTTAAGAAGAATTATTGTTCTTATTTTAAACGATCAAATAAGAAAAAGGACATGTCGGACAGGACAAGAACAGTTCAATCAGTGACAATTTCTCAAGAATCGAAGCTCGACGACTGGAGGATTAAAAAGGATTAAATAGAGGTTTCTGGAGTCTTCGATCACATCATAAACAGGGAATATATTTTTATTTCATAAGAATCAATTAAACCAATGAAACTTTCAGTTACTAAAAGTGGTGATTTTATTTCAGCTACTAAGAAAGCTTCTACAAACGTGATGCAGCGGGCTGGCTGGCAGACCATTTTTGATGAGCATGGCACGCACATGACGAGGGAAGGTAAATTGATTATAAAAGGTAAAAATTCAAACAATTGATTAATAACTATCTTTTAAATAATGTATAACATTATCTTTTAAGTTACTCTCAAGTATGTCAGCTAAATGTAAAATATAAATGCAGAACACATGTGCATGTCAACGTTTAGGTCATATTAGTAAGAGTAAATTCTTAGAATTGAAATGCAATAATGTGATAGCAGACCAGTAACAAATTGAAACAATATTTCCAAGCAATGTATTGTGTGAGGCATGCATTGGTTGAAACCTTTTAATAAAATTAGGAACAAGGAATGCATTCCACCTTTATATATTGTGCACTCAGATGTATGCATCACTCATCAGTAGACAATAAAAATATTTTTGATTTGTTTGCGGATCAGTTCACACATTATTGTGTTGTATATCCATTGATCTATGAATCAGATGTGTTCTCTGCATTTCAAGATTTTGTTGCGAAATGTGAATCAAAATTTAACTCACAAGTGACTTAAAAAAAATCTATTAAGTTGCTTAAGGTATTTTGTTCAACATCAACTAGGTATGTCCATAATAAAACCAATAAAGCTAAATAAGGGTTATAGTCCAAATGGTTTTAAGGTATGGAACACAGAATGCGAATGATAATATGAAACTGCAAGGGATGTTGTACTAAATGAGACAAAAAGAGAATAGTGTTGAATATTCTCGTGACAAAACTGATGTAGACAATACGTATAAATCAGTGTCAAATAAGTCTCAAGGTACAAACAAAGAGTATAGTAATATTATATAGAAGAGTGAAAACTTGCATTTATGGAAAGTGCTGCTGCCCCGGGATGGGTCCGGGAACTAATAACAGTATATGTATTATGTAGATATAAGCTTCGATATCGCCTAATGTTACCATTGCGTTGTGGAGGTCAGATTCTGATGGCAATCGCTTCACGGAAAATATCGAGGTCTAGCCAAATCCGTAGTTAGGACTGGTAAAGCAGATCCCAGGCTCCGAGCTAAAAGCTTCGAATGTGACTGGGAATTAACGCTAGGATGAAGAAGATGAAGTAGATATATAAGTAAGTAATATATGCAAACATGAACTCTTAAAAGGTCAGTGATTGAACAGCTGTTTTAAGAGTACATGGTAAGCCGTAGTATAGTTATACCTAATATTATTATATCTATAGAATATAAACTCATTATTATATCTTGGGTTTGTGAGTTTATACAGTAAGAAAAAACTGCTTGATTAAACACAGAGGGCAACACAATGCAAAATTACTAAGCCCGATAACGATAAATAATATTTCAGTTCTTATGCTACAGTTTGAATGAAACCATAACGCGATCTTAAGGAAGTAGTGACAACGCCATCTAGTTTATTACGTGGACTCATCACCAGGGGGCGCTGCAAGATTTTCATAATTTGACTTTGTTCTTTGGTACAAAGTCAAATTAAGAAATTAAGAAAAAAAAAAGAGAGAGAGAGAGAGAGAGAGACAGAAAGAAAAAGAAAAGAGAGAGAGAGAGAGAAAGAACATCCTTAATCAGATGTACTAGATCCTTAAATCAGATGAACATTCTTATACATATTATGAAATGTTTCAAAATCTGATGTACTAGATCCTTAAATCAGATATATGTCAAAATCTGATGTAGGTACTTGTACTAGTGGTACAATGCAGTCCAAGTAAAATTCGCAAAAATAGATAATGAACCTGAAATTAATACCTGTAATTTTATTTATATTCTTTATTTTATTATTGACGTTTTGTAAGTGCCGTTTTTGATGGTCTATACAGAATAAATGTTTTTTGACTTTGACTTTGAGCGTCGGTAGCCTAGTGGTTAAGGAGTCGGCCTTACGATCGAGGGTTCGAATCCTGGCCATTACACTACTGACGTGAACCCACCTCTGGCACAAGCAATTTAGCTTAGTTGGAGGGGTTAACAAGAATATCACTAATTTCGGTTGCTAATATAGTTTAAAGCATTTATTCCGTTACATTAAGGGTACCTACAATTAATTTGAAATTGACTTATCAAAGTAGTGTTTTTAAACAATTTATAACTGGGTACGCGGATTCTGATTGGGGAGGCGATGAAAACGACAGAAAAAGTACAACAGGCTATTTATTTAAAGCTTTTGATAATTGTACTATTTCGTGGAACCCACGTAAGCAAAACACTGTCGCTGTCTCTTCAACAGAAGCCGAGTACATGGCTCTGTTTGAAGCTGTAAGAGAAGCAGTTTGGATTAGGTCTTTACTGAATTCTATTCCTATAATTATATACGAAGATAATAACAGTTGTAGCCTATAATAAAATTATATACGAAGATAATAACAGTTGTATTTGTATTGCGAATAATCCTACAAATCACAAAAATCTAACCATATAGATATCAAAATATCACTTCATTAGGGAACAAACAAACTTCACAAACTTCAGTTGCGGCATCATCTACTGTATGTAGCCGAATATATAGTCTTGTATGAGGCAGTTAAAGAAGACTTATAGTTGAAGTCTCTAGCCGAGAGTAGATATTAATATTATAGTAAATAAACCTATTACTATATTTAAAGATAATAACGGTTGTATTAGCATAGCTTATAATCCTACAAATCATGAAAGGTTGAAACATTGACGTAAAGTCAATGATGTATTATTTTTATAATACGTCATACACGAAGATGGCGGCTATATCGTACAATTAAAATAAGTAGGTACAGCTTGCAGATACCATGACGAAACCGTTACCAGTTTTTATATGAGATGTAAAATAGGTTTAGAAGAGTAAATTGTTTATTAATTAATTTAATTATGTGTTAACATAAGAATGAATATAATACGTTTAAGGGTCTGATTAGGTTTTACTGGGTTTTCCCTAATCCTAGCAACAAATGTTGGACCTTGGTTGTATATACTCCCAGCAAACACTTGGAAGTAATTTTATGTTCTGTGTAATTATAAGTTTGTAGAGAAGCATTAGTTATCAGTGATCAATTTTTGAGGGGGCGTGTTGAATTATATAACTTGCTTATACAAAAATTAATAACTTCATGAATAAACCTCCTTGTTAGCTCACTGGCTGTTGAATTGTTTCTTCTTAATATCAGAACTGTCTGTTACTTGTTTTATAGTTTTCTTACAGATCTGTCATTGCTTCCTTGTGATAATATGATCTAATAAAAGTAATTGTATTTTCAACACAATGTTTATATTATTTCATCAGAATCTCCAACATGGCATATACGTCAAATCCCATACATTTGGCATTCCTATTCCATCATACGCCGAGCAACGAATTACCACTTGTCTAGAGGGGCAGTAGATCAAAGGGGGAAGGCTACTGTAGCGTTTTTTTTTTAAGAAAAGATCGTAATTAATTTTTGGTGAAGCAGTCTGTTTAATATAAGAAGATACGTATCGTTTTTCTTAAAGGTTTTTTTTAAAGGATACCAGCAAAATGTAGCAAAGGATGCTCGCGAGGTTACTGTTCACAGAATTACTAGTTAATTAACCGTTAATCAATGGAAACACACTCGACGTACATTAGTAAGACATGCAACGACCAACACAAAGTGACACCTCGCGTACATTACAACCTTAACTCACGTGTCGTTATTCATACGAACCGTGGGAGGGAGAAAGATCAAACTACAATGGTTATAGAATATCTTGGCAGTTTTTCTACGATGTTCTAATAAGTATGTTATGTAATCAACATGTGTAGTCGATAGTAATTAATGCCAAAGGTCTTTAAGTAACGTATTTTTTATCTATCTATCTATCTATAAATATGTGTAAAGTTGTTCGGACTGATTCATTAATATAGAGCCTAAACCCCTGGAGCTAAAAACTTGAATATTTTTTTAATACTACTTAGGTCGCAGACAAGCACACTGCCCACCTGGTAGTAAGTGGTTACCGTGGCCTATGAGCGAGTGCAACCCCAGGGGAGTCACACTCGTGGTATAAAAAAAACAGCAATTTTTCATAAGTTTCCAACAACCGTAGTGACAACCGTAGTTCTAGCCATTTTACGGAATCTATGGTCATTGCATGAAATCCGTCAAAATCCGTCATAGATAATATTCTAAACTATCTATGGATTCAAGTTATAGTCTATGCTCTTCATGGCTGTTAGTCCATAGACAGACTACCGTCTTGTGACCATCGTAATGGGTTTTTTATACCCACAAGTAATGTCATTATTGCTTTTTAATCAACTCTGTGTGAGGGCCTTGTCGTTCAGTGAGAGCCGTATTTTTTCTGTGTAACACTGACTTATATAAATTGTTTTTATTATATTATTCTGTGCAAAGAGGTCATAAATGTCGCGATAATTTACGTTTGATTCCTAGTAGTAATTGTTGAATTAAAGTTTGATATCTATATAGTTAAGTTCTGCGTCTCGGGTCCCGTTCCAAATTCGGAATTTCAAATTCCATTCCCGCCCGGAACCGTGACATTTTTTTTTTTCTAAACAGTTTATCTAGTAGGCATAGATACACAAACTTTGACTTCTTGACCAATAATCATCAATTTGTCCTAATAAATTCTCGAGAGTTCAAAATTCAGTCTTGATCTGCCAAATGTCAAAACCGATATTATTCTCGTGACCCAATGTGCCAAAGACCCAATTTGATATCTTGAACTTTTTGACATTTATGAGATTATGCTAGTCATAATATCGAGGCTGAATTTTATTGGAGAAATTCACCTTCAACTTAACAAGGGCCCCACGAATTCTTGGTGGAGTCCCATGAACATACATAACATTCACGTCTGTAATTCTCTGAAGGGGTGGACAGAGGTGTATTAACACCCACATTTCGCCAACTAGGTAAGATTTTCGGTGCCACGTAATACAGGGCAAGCCTATTGCCGTCAAGCAGGCATTAGTCATCAGCTGTATCTTGTATGTATGTTGACCAAAAGTACCAGGCTCTCAGAACTCACAAAGAGTTCGACGCAAACGTAACCCACTTAAAAGACATATTTCTAAACTGGCAACAATACTACGTACAAAACATAGTACATGTACACAACTAGATAGGCCACCGTCTTGAGCAAGCATCCGGTGAACCAATGAAGCCAATATAACAACCAACATAATCAGATCTCTGACCTATTTCTACCTTCCCCTTCCGACGTCTGTATTTGTTGGTGTAGCAAGAGGGGAGGGAGGTCTAGATATGCCGGTGAATGGTATAGAACGAACGTCACTTGAGCGAATTAGACAGTAATTGGGATTTCCTACTTATGTACAGTGCTGTCAGTGATTTGTTACAGTTTTTGAATTGGACTTTTGATTTTTTGGATATCAGTGTTTTGGCCTAGAATGGCTTCGTAATCATTATCTTATAGATTGCTGTTATTGCCAAGGCTTTTAGCTCAGAGTTTGAGGTCTGCTAACTTCTTTTCCTGCATTACGGAGTCACTGTTTTTTGAAAAAGCTATTGTAAAGTTTATGAACCCTTTATTTATTTAATAAAACCATGTAATACGTGCACACAACTCGTAAAGTGTGAAAATCGGTACAAATGCGAAAGTACCATTAACATATTATTTTTATTGAGGTCTATAAAATTAAATGTCAAGCTTTAATGTCAACGCATGTGACCTTTTAATTGCCGCACGTGTCCTATGGTGAAATGTAATTTAAAAAATAAGGAAATTAACGTAATGTTGCCAGTGTATAATTAATAATAGTAAAACAAAACCTCCTTTGCGTATTTTTTTAATTAATAGATTAATTTAATGATTTGTCTATGGTATAAAAATCGTTTAGAAACTAAATTGCTTGTTCATAATCTTTAATCCAATCATAAGTGCATCCTTAATATCATCATTTTTATGGTGACGCATTTCCTGATTGCGTCCGAGGCCTTGAAGACCTCGGAGCTCAGGGTCCACCTTCCGGCTCTTACTCCTCCACTTATCACGATCTTGGGCGTCCATGGTAGTGAGACCATTTGCCCGCATGTCACCCTCCATGACGTCAAGTCAGGACCCCTTCTACCCGGACCCGGCAGGGGCGCCATTGCTAGACATTTGCTATCCACGTAGCCTGATGGTACTTACATCCTTTATAATATTGTTAAATGTAAAATTGTATTTGTTGACCGGCTTGGATGCAACTGACATTGAAGCTCAAATTGAGATAAGTGATGTAGGTATGACTTCACCTCGCGTAATGATAATCTGAAAGCAAAGTGTCAGGCAAGAGGATTACCTACCATTATAGACCAACAATATTACAATGGTGGCCCTCAGCTTGATGACGGCCTCATCAGTTGCTTTTCTCCGAATGAATGACCCGGGACTGTAGAAAGCTGGTAAAGAATTCTAAGACATGTTTCTTCTTCGTCCTAGCGTTAATCCCAGTCGCATTCGAAGCTTTCACCTCAGAGTCTTCGATCCGCTTTACCAGTCTAACTGTGAATTTGGCTGGACTTCGTAGATATGTTTACGTTGTTCTAATTTATAATTATAGTTTTACTTTCTTCCATTAGATTCCCACATTAATCTCCCAGCTGATATAAAAATATTTCATTTGAAAAACATGCCGAACATAAAATTATTATATTAAAACTTAATTATTACAAGCCGTCAAAGGGATACCGTATTTTTTTTAAATGTCTTAATCAATTTTCGAACGTAATAAAACTTACAATTAGTAGTGTTGTGCAATACTCGACTAAAGTAACTCGATCCAATTAGTGAGATCGATTTGTTTTGGTGTTGCCATAAATCAAAATATATACTAGGCACCTGCTTGGGCGCGGATGTGTGATTTTTGGATGTGGTATGCTCAAGGTTCAATTTTATGATTATTATTGGTAATAAGTGATCAAGTTTGTTGAATCGTAAATTCATAATTAGTTTATTACAAAGTAATACTTAAGAGTGAGCTTTCACCTATAGCCAGCACTTAGTTTTTATTTCTTTTATACATTTGCATAATACTTTTATGAATTGTTGCGTTATTACTTTTTATAATGCCGGCTGTAGACGTTAGGACAATGTTATCAAGCCTACATAAATAAAAAAATTACACAAATTAAAAACTATAGACCAACAATTCTTGAACTGTGGGGGCCGACATCGTCTCTTCAATATTGTCAAATCGTGTTAAATTATCTATAAATATAAAACATTAGGTATTTGACAGTGACAACCGTAGTTCCTATTTTACATCTATAATAATTATCTGTTACAAGCCACAGATGCTAAATAATACACAGACAAAAAATATTTATAAACATTCCAATTCACTGTTATAATCTTTATTCATGTGACATAGTAATTAAAATCGAGACTTGTCGTACTTAGTGTGTTCATTTATTCGTACTTAACACAATACTCTCATTAATGTACAAAAATTAATGCTGGTCAGCATTCCAACACTAGGTATATCAAATTATAAGGGTATAAGTAACATCAATGTTTCAAAGAGAAAAGAGACTAAATGATGCCAAAAACGCTTCAAAGCACAGTGATTTTCCCTTCAACTGACGTTATCTCTAACACCCTTTTGTTTTACAACCGTTAGTATAAATAGCTCGATATGAATTTTTTTTTAGTTCTACACAATTTTTGATTAACGAATATTAATTGAGATAAGAGATTTCAAAATCATTTTTTTGTTAGAGTCATGAGCTGATCACGATTGATTGAGAAGAACTGGAGATATGACCAAAAGTCGTGAAATCGATATTCATGCAGGCGGAACCACGGGCATAGGCATTACGGGCATTACTTGATAAATGTTCTTTAGTCGATGTTACTAAGTAAACCGAAATCAATAAAAACTAAACTGCCTAACCTACTAATACTAAAATGTATTCCAGTTTCATCTATTCAAAAATCCAGATTACTATTTTCCTCAATGAAATTCATTAAATAAAACGTAATAACGTCGTTTAATTCATATTGATCTCGGTTCCAATCATTGATAAAAATCTATTTTAACTTTATTAAACACTAAATTAAAAGAAAATAAAAGTTGATTCAACATTGTGTAATTTCAAAGAACCGATTGCGGAAACTAGTAAGGAAGTAAGTTTTGTTGATAAAAAAAAGTATAAAGGTGAGGGCCACTGCCTTGATAGGGCCGGCGATTCTTTTAACTTTTTAATTAAAACCTCTAAGATGAAGTAATAAGTTTTTAGGGTTCCGCACCTCAAAAGGAAAAAACCTTAGACTAATACATGAAACCTCACTATAGGTGCGCTATACAATCGCAAAGTATCTGATAACACTCGGCGCCAAAGACCTGAGTGATACGCGCGCTCTTACATAATGTATAGGTACTCTAAGGAAAAAACAGGAACGTTATAGGATCACTTCATTGTCCATCTGTCTATCTGTCAAGACCTTTTTCTCAGTAATGCGTGACAATATCAAGTTGAAATTCATACCACAAACTCAGGTCTATAACATCTTGAAACTTTATAAAAATCAAACTTCTAAGTCAACGCAATCAAGATATATTGCGGTTTATGTAGCTTAAGTTACGGAACCCTCGGTGAGCGAGTCCGACTCGCACTTGACCGGCCTTTTTTAATCAATCAGTTCAGAAATCTACAAATTGAAAATATGAGATCATGATTCTATACGACTATGTAATGATTTGAAATAAAAATTTAGTTTAGTCTCAATAATAACAAAGTTAATAGAATACAAAATTGAGTTAGAGTTTATTTAATGTGTATTTTTTTTATTAATCTTTAATCAAATTCGCCACTGACATTTTGAAGATATATATATTTATGCATTCTAATTTAATCTGTCACTATTCAATTACAAGTAAGTCCATACTGATATTTAAAAACGCGAAAGTGATTAGGTCTGGTGTTTAAGCCAAAAACGCTGAAGCGATTCAGTTGAAAATTAGCATAAGGATAGCTTAAGATTTGAAGAATCTAAATCAGTCAATTCAACATGATAAAAAACAAACAGATCTACAGGCAGCAGCTAGTATCACATGATTTCTAGCCACTTCAAGTGAGTCACTCTATATATCGACTTTTCTCATGAACATCTAGCCCGAAAACTACCACATTCCTATTTTCATAGCTCCCTGTTAACAAAAGTACGCGCCAACAAATGAACAAGTTCACAACTAATTAACTCCTAATGACGAACGAACAAAAAAGACATCAACCGATCTATCAATCATTCGTCTATTTTGAAAAAAGAAATGAACGAATGAAACAAATGACAGTCCGTTGGGAGAGGGTTCTGTTCCAAATATTTTCGAATTGTATCAATGTAAAGTAGTCATTTTATGATAAAAATGAAAAAAAAAGGAATATTAGGTATACATAATTATATTTTTCTTTTTAATTTTCAATTTGACATTGTTCAATCGCAATGTTGACGTTTGACGTTTTCAACTAGCAAAAGTTATCGTACTATCTAGTAATAGTTGAGTAATAGCTTTTTATAGACTTAGACTTAGTAAAAATATCACCCAGGTATGTAGTATGTATTGATAGTTATGTAGGTACGCTAAACGAAAACTTAGGACATCTTTTCGACTCTATTTGTCAATCAATTTTCTTCTTTATTTTGTTATTACCTAAGCGATACAGGTTTGTTTTCTGTAAAAATTAGGAAAAAGCTTTTTCTGTTTCTTTACGCACTTGTTCCTCAATTTTTGTTGTATTTGAATAATAAACGAACACTGGTTTTAACAAAATAATGATTTAACTCTCATCAAAAAGATAACGAAAAGATGGTTACTGCTTTTTTTACAGTTACAACACATTCTTTTGTGTTGCCAAAAACTAAAAAAATGAAGGAATGACTAAGGAATCTTCACTAACAAGGTTTTAATCGTCCGAACCCTAACTGAACGAACTCAGGCGAAACCATTCATAATTCCAAATTTGAATATTGTTGGGGTCAGTCTTTTGTTCCTTTTTTGCGGTGAAAGTACTGTTTTGGTGTGTACTGAATACTGTGTACTGAATGAAACCTAAATGTAAATCATATCTATACTAATAATTTTATAAATAAGAAAGTGACTCTGTCTATCTGCTTGTCTGTCGGTCTGTCTGTTAGGCCTTTGTTCGACGAAATTTGGTACATAGACAGATTAGAGCTTGGGGAAAGACTTATGCTATATTTATTTGCGATAGGTGACCTACATTCACGCGGGTTAAGCCGCCGGGCAACGGCTAATCTAAATCAAATATCTAACCATCTTGCAGGAGACATATTTTATAGTTATGTTTACACTTTTTAAATTATTTGATTATTAGCTAAAGACCTTTTAGATTTTTTTATCTATCTATATTAAAAAATCCTACCAAAAAATTGTAAATTTTAAACTCCATAACTTTCAAATTGTAAAAACTATCTTTTGTAATCGTGTAAGTTTTTTTTAAAACCGGATATCTCAAGAACTCGAGAGAATAGTTGAGACTTTTGGATTGCGTGTTTTATACTTTTAAATTTCCTGTTGTAGGTTTTTTTGTTGCTGGCAATTTATGTTGTGGTTGCATGATGTAGAGGTGGGAGAATTGAAAAAAAAAACACACATTTAGATCTATTTAATAAAAATATAGATAATTATAAGTTATTTCAAAGCGCTTCATTATTACGTCTTGAAATAACTCAAAAAGTCTTGTCTTTCATACTTACATAATAATATAATGACGCCTTTATCTCTGGAATTTAAAAAAAAAATCACCTCTACCTAGCGTAGAGGTGATTTTTTCTTAAATTCTCCGCACAAGCACACGCACAAGCAGACGCAGACAAGCACACGACCCACCTGAGGGAAAGTAGTTACTTCCCCAGTCGAACTGTTCGATTGTTTACCTAACGGCGACTAAGGGGTAGGACTGTTTAAAACATGAGACAGATATCTCAGCAAACGTGGGATTATAATACAATGATTGGTGAAATATGGGTGTTAGTTAATACACCTCTGTGTTTATGGATAATCTGTATTTTTCAATTGTCAATAAGAACATTAACTTTATGTGCAAAAGCGCGGCATCAGTAACAGTACAACCAATAATCTCACGATAGTGAAGTTATAACGTTGTGCACAGAGCGTGGTTACCGAACGGTGACGTCACGCTCGCGTGAGTAACCACGGGAACCAACCAAATCACCACGACCCTTCATATCCCCTTCACAAAAACAAAAATAGAACAATACCAACTAACTAAAAGACCAACTTAAACTGGTCAGTTTAAAAATTCGAACGTATTTTAAATTGCTTTTTTATTGGACTAGAATTTATGGTGGCCAGCGTTTGTTTCGGCGCCAAAATTTTATATTTTATCTGTGACGTGTGTTGTATTTTTTTTTACTTCTTGTTGCAGGTACGTTTATGCTGTGAATACGCGGGAATTGAGACAGGTATTTTGCGCATGTGAACATTTTTATAGTGTTAAGTTTTTATTGTTGTTTGGAGTGGGACAATATAAATTAGTATTCATATGCGACGTGACCGTAAACAGGAGTCCAATAAAGGCGGTAATTACAATTCCTCATAAGATACATGTTACTTTAGGAGCAAATGAAGATGCCAATGCAATTCTTATTATTTTTAATGGATTAGCTATTGTGTTTTTATACGAAAAACATTATTCAGCTTTGTGAAATAAATGTTCCTATGTGCAATTTTGGTAGTTAACATTTTGTACAGAAAAAAATATCAATCAATCCTGGGAAAAGAAAAACAGCTATGTCCTTCTAAAAATATTAAGCGCATACTTCGAACCCCAATTGCACCCCTTTAACTCATAATGTCCGTAATTTATTAGTTTTCTTAGTATAAAGTAACTTCTTTGCACTCTTGGATAGCAAAGCCTATGGCCTTCCTTAATATCCGGACTATCTAATGCAGCAAGAATTTTTCAAATTAGATTTGCAGTTTCTGAAGTTAGCGCGTTCAAACAAACTTTTCAGCTTTATAATATTAGTCTAGATAGAAAGATATTTGCCGTGTTGGTTCCCGGTGGAGTAGAATAGGGTCACCCCATCTCTTCCTGTGGGTGTCGTAGAAGGCGACTAAGGAATAGCGCTGTTCTCCATCCGGTAGTAAACATACAGCTCATGAATAAGTGCCCGCTTGATAACAATAGGCTCGCCCCCTATTACGTGGGACCGAAAATCATAGTTGACAAAATGTGGGTAATATACACACCTCTGCCTACCCCTTCGAGTATTTACAGGCGTGAGTATATGTATGTATAATTATGTGTAGATAAATAGATAATTCCTACATTTAAAAATACTCTGCGTTTAAAAACCTCACAACTATAGAATATTAAAAAATAATAAAACAATTTCGAGGCTAGTACGGATGCGTCTAAGGCCGATGCGCAGGCGCAGATACGCCGTCATTACGGTGCGTGTCACCCGTGACGGCGCCATCTTGGATGGGAAAATATGAAACCGTTTATAATGACTTTTTACTTTACTACCTAGAGACAGAACTGCCTAGATATGCCCGACAGGAAAACTGCATTCTCTGCCTAGTGCCTACCTTTATATTTTAAACTAGCTGTAAACAGCGACTTTGTCCGCGTGGACTAAGACCTGGGTTCTATTTTAATGCGTGAATCTCTTGGCTTTTTCTAAAATTAAAGTCTATCTAGAACAAAAAAATCTCATCAAAATCAGCTCAGCCTTTTAGGAGATTACCCATTACAGCATCGCGACTAAACATAGCCAATGTTCTTTGCTACGCTCTAATCTATCTGTGTACGAAATTTCATTAAGATCGGTTCAGCAGTGTAGACGTGAAAGCGTTACAGACAGACAGAGAGTTACTTTCGTATTTATAAAATTAATATGGATGTTCATGTTTTGTTTTATACCGCAAACTCGAATCTTTGAGGCAGGTGACAGCCGTCAAAAATGTCAAAAATGACAGCTGTCACTGCTGTCTCTTTTAATCCAATTAATTAAGTACATAATATATGTCTTTAAATACTTTATTAAGTATTGAAACTGCAACATGATAACTTTTTCGTGTACCTGGATATTAATTACTTGCATATAAAAAGTAGAATATTAATTTCTTCTCTCGTTAACAAACTGTGTAAGTATATCATCATTTATGACAGTATAATTTAAAAAAATAATACTAAAGAGCAAGCAAGAAAACGTGATAATCACACCTTTAAAAAAGCAATAAATGTCTATACATTGTAGATATTTATTTATTTAATAAATATTATTTAAAAACAATGTTATGTTAAAAGACTGTCTATTTGTTAATTTATTCGCGATAGACGCAAAAACTTTTAAACAGATTTTAATGTAGATTTTTTTATTAGAGAGGGCTTAAGTAAGACTTAAAACCTACCGTATGTTTGATTGCAATAGCTATACATTGAGTAGAACCGGAGAAAAACCACTGACAATTATGGGGTTCTGCAAGAAAGACATTAGAAGGTTCTTCAGGGTCGGCAGCATGAGCGTAATGCCCCTGGTGTTGCATACCCCCAAAGACCTAAGTGGTTTATAAAACGATATCCAAGCAGGTGGAGCCGCAGTCATCAGCTAGTATTATTATAAAACTTGTACGTACAAGGTATTTTCATTGTTCGAGACAGCATACCTATATAAAATAATGTTGAAATGCCGTCTACTTTAGCTACAAAAAGAAAAATATTCAAGAGTAGTACAAGTATGAAAAAGTAACAATTCTTACTAGACCATGACACTGGCACAAAAACTAGAGAGTCAAACATGTAGATTTAAAAAGTATAGCACGTAACAATTTTTACGACTGGCAACTTTAAAGGGAACGTTCCGATCAAGTGAACGAATAAAAATTTTGCGTTTTTGAATTTGGATTATTTTTTTCATTCTTTTTTCAAATACAATCGATGTGTTCTTTTCTGACAAAGTTGCTTCACACCTTGCGGACTAATAACATTCACAATTAATAAATACAGACCGCAGAATATATTAGAAGCGTCACCTTTCATTATTTTTTTTCGTTAGATAACACGTTG
This sequence comes from Eilema depressum, assembly GCA_914767945.1. Taxonomy (NCBI): domain Eukaryota; kingdom Metazoa; phylum Arthropoda; class Insecta; order Lepidoptera; family Erebidae; genus Eilema; species Eilema depressum. Next base: position 8,441,165 of record OU612040.1, read on the forward strand.
CGTAACAAAGTACCCTTATAAAAGCAAAAAAGGACTGTACAATTTATTTAAAATAGATATTTAAATACAAAAATACTAAACAATAAATTCTTATACACATTCATGTCAACTAGATTTTTTAAACAAAGCTATGCAACAACTGCTCACCGGATCAAACCAATAATTTAATGTAGATATAAACATATTTTTTACTAACCATTGACAATTCATAGAGAATTAATTATGTTAATATAGCTGCGTGACAATACGCCATTAATCTTCACTTGTCTCTAGCAAAAATAAAATGCACAAGACGTGTGACCATCACCTCTTTTTGTGATTCCAGATGTACTTATATTTATTGCAAATGTTTTTCAGGTTTTTCTTTTTCAAAAACTTGACAATCAAAGACACATGCGGCTAACATTAAAACTTTACATTTTTTTTATATGGGACACGTCAATTTGACTTCACCTCGCCTGATAGTAAGCTAAAGGCAAGAGGCTAAGAGGATCACCATTATAGACACGTACCATGTTACATTGGTTGCACGCGGCACATAATATAATCACACCTTTATCGCCGGAGGGTTAAGCAGAGGTGAATTAACACCCACATTTCACCAATCATTGTATTTGATCCCACGTAATAGGGGGTAAGCCTATTGCCGTATTCTGAGGTTGGGTCTGGGCTGTATATATCTATCTGATGTTAAACAACCCTATCTCTTAGTCGCCTTGTACGACACCGCATGGGAGGAGATGGTGTGGTCACATACAGTACGTGAAAGAGGCCTGAGATATCTATTTCATGTACTGTATGTAAGATGAGCTTAACTTAAAATAGATTGCTTTACTCTTTGTATGTTTAACCTTCATACTGTATTGTACAACCAGTCATAAATCAAAGAGCCAAGTAATTTGGTTAACTAAAGGCAGTGTTAAACAATTTAACGTTATAATTACATATCTCAATACATAATTCACTTTCATGTGGCCAATTATCGTAATTATATTTATTAAGAATAATCTCATTGTAACGTAATTTGCGACTTGTTTATGGTGAAGTGTGAATTTTATATACAATTATTTACATAATTTAAGTAATAACCCTACTATTGCTTGGGCGGGACAAATATCTTGAACCTAAAAGGTGCTCAAAATGGGCTTCGTCCATTTCCGTAACTGTCATTGTGATAACCAGCTACGAACGTGGAATTTTTTTCTTGCTTTCATAACCAGTTACGAAAACAGAATTAAATTGTCGTTTTCATATCCAACTGTCATAACTCATAACCAAATACGAAAGAAGATTTTTTTTTTTCTATTTTCGTAACTGGTTATGAAAGCAATGAAAAATTTCCACGTTCGTAGCTGGTTATGAACATGACAGTTACGAAAATGGACGAAACCCTCAAAATGTACTCTATACGCGCAGTGCACGTTTCTTGGGTGTCTTTTGAGGATAGCACGGGGTGCTACGGCGGTGAACGAGCTCAAATTCAACAAGTATAAATTATTACAAACAGTTGGCGGGGAACAGGGCCTCGTTTGTCTCACGGTTTAGGTCCAAAATACGTGACCCGAGGTAAAATAGTTCAAATATGAACGTTTGTGAGAAAGCATGGATGTTGGATAATGGATACTCTTTCACGCAAAACTGGAGGAACTGATCTAAATGAAATTGCACATGGATATAACTAGATTATAGTTTAAAATATTAAGCAAGTTACCTTTCATTTCTAGAATAGGCTCCCGTGGGTCACGGGAACGCAATCAGGATTTATTTACTTTTCTATTGCAAAAATGACGTTGAAATAAAAGGTTTTTTTTTATTTCTTTTTATTTACATACATAGGGCAAACGTGTATTATCAGTATCACCTACATTTCGCCAACTGTGATTTTTTTTTTAAATTTGTATTTTTTTTTTTCACCTGCCACCTCTAAATGTTAACACTCTACCGTTGTCGCGTATTTATTTTTACAAGAGCAGACTGTCGATGGCCGACATATGTCGATTGGGACTCGAACCGACTCTCATTTAATTTATGGGTATTTAATGACTGCCCCGCCGACAGTAGCCCTATGTTGTCACGGAAGTCCCGTTTGACCAATTGTTGTTTTTTTAAAGGGCCCGAGTTATTAGCGCATAGTTTTTTTTTGCGGACAAAACTTCGAACTTTTTTAATACTGTTTAAAAAAATACGTTATACAACCTAGACTTTTTTTTAAAATTTTAGTAACTGTTACCCACGGCTTTACCCGATTACCTACTGACCTAGTTCCTATTCCCAGGATAAAAAAGTATTTTACTATAAATATATTATTTGTGTGCCAAACTAACTACATGTAGATCTGCGGGTCTAATAAATTCATTTTTAACAAAAAAGTTTAACCGACTTCAAGAAACGAAAAAGAGACACTAAAAAGCGAAAAATAACTTAATTTACAGGCTTACTGATTTATTAGAAGTCGGTGCCTAGCCCAAGGGAGGCCATATTTCAATTGATTGCATCATAGTAATGTAGTTCAGACACAACAAACAAAGTTGGCTGGCACCGTCTTCTAATAAATCAGTAAGCCTGTAAATTAAGTTATTTTTCGCTTTTCAGTGTCTCTTTTTCGTTTCTTGAAGTCGGTTAAACTTTTTTGTTAAAAATGAATTTATTTTTCTCTTTTTAGTGAGTTTGTACAGTTTCACGACTGTACATCGCATGTATAGTGACCTGACTGTACATGCGCTGCTGCCGCTACACTACAAATCGAACAGGCCACTCTAAATAAAAAAAATATTGAAGCATTATTCAAAAATAATTTTTAAAATCAATGCATATACCTACACCGGAAATATAGCTGAATATTCTGAACACTTCTGCGTACCCCTTCAAAGGACTCAGGCGTGATGTTATGATGTGTAATGGCAGAAACATTGCAATAATATGCCATTGCAGCAATCGCGGCTGATTTCCTGGTACTTTTTGAAGAGTTCCTTCGTCTAATCTCGGAAACCCATCATCAGATCTTTACGAAATTTAAATGGGACCACTTCGGAATAATCTACTTACGAACAGAAAAAGAATGTTCAAAATCCGTCTAGAATTGGCTTCACAATCGCGTAACAAACATACAAAAAAAAAAAAAAAATTGCGTACGAATTGAGAACCTCCTTTTTTGAAGTCGGTTAAAAAGGCCACATTGAGCGATTCTGTTAAAAACGAGTAACTTTATAAATTCCCAGTAGATCTCAATAGATTCCTATATTAATGGTCAGTCATATTATTATAAGTAGAATCACTTTTAGTAAATACAGATTAGTAAATACAAAATAGCAGATTCCAATTTCGTGTAAATATCGCCGCATGACAAAATATTATCCTAATACGATTCCAATAAAGTGGCCTTTTTAGACCTGCTGTTCAGCCGTTCTGGTGTAATTAAGTAACAAACATACACCCTTACATTCACTTTCATGCATCCAAACTTTCGCATTTGTAGTAATATATTAAGTAACATTTGAAGTATAGAATTTTCTACATGATAAATAGTTTTAAATTGCAAAGTAAAATGCCATCGTGTTTTAAACACGTTTTTAAAAAAAATAAAAACTGGTCACACTGGTATTAAAAGTTTACTTTAAAATAATAAGAGTTAGATAAAAGATACAGGGTGGGTAATTTATTTCGTTTTAATTTTTAAATTGCAACAATTTGTATCTGTCAAACCATCGAGAATGCTGCATCTGTCTTTAAACGTTCGGAAATTGTAATCCCGCCATAAGATTGACGCTAAATGGATTTACAATGGACTAAATGATGAGATCTTCTAATTAGTCCCACCCTCTTCTTTCCAATATAGGATAGCACGTGCAGAACTTAGATGTCACCCGCATACGGTGCAGAATATTCCATCAAGAACCAAGCGGTTCGGCGACTCCTTCTTCTGCCTCACCATTAAGACCTAGAATTACTTAACAGTATGGTATTGTATGGTATTCCTTACCAGTACACGTGTTTCCCTTTTCCTACAGTCGGGTCCTTTAAGAGGGGGGTGAAATAGCATCTGATGAGGCCGTCAAGCTGAATGCCAATATTGTAACATGGTACGTGTCTATAATGGTGACACTCTTTTCCGAGACTTCACCTTTAGCTTACCATCAGGCGAGGTGAAGCCAAATTGACGTGTCCTATACAAAAAAAATGAAAAATAAACTCATTATCCTCCCTTTTTGGTTCCATAGTCGGATAATAGCATAGCTACAGTAGCTATGCTGTGACCACTGTGGACGTATAATCCCACAATAAAGAGACCTTGATGGCACCACAAAGATTATTAACGTCCCTATATTTAGTGCTAGAAAAGATAATGACACCATCACAAAAGGAAAAAATCCATTGACAAACGAACATTGTGAATGCACATCAATTATTATTTTAAAATAACAGTTTTGTCCGTACAAAATATATTTACGCGCCGCTGCGCACGCGTCGGTGTATCTGTGTGTGTGTGCGAGTGGTGTGGATGTGTGCGTGCAAATATAGGATGTTCGTGAAATCCGTGGTGATTGATTAAGTGCGTGTATTTGTGTGCTTTCTAAATTTATTTGTTTATAGGTAGTTTGAATTGTTGGCTTAGGTTTTTTGTAGGTAATATACCTAGGTTGGAAAATATCAATAAAGTATGGATGTAGGACTTTAGGGTCCGAGAAAAGGCGAATGGATTGAGTGATAAAAGACATAATAAGGGGATGAGTGACTGAGAAGACCATGGCCTCTAGACTAAGTGATATTCTATTAGCGACAACGCCAGTGAAATTATTAATATAACTATATTTTTTTATGAATTTTGGAGTCTTTGTAACCTGAAATACATTATTTCACATATTATACAACCAGCCGAGGAATCCCCCGTTAAAAAATTGAAAACGGTTCGCTTCGTCGCAAATCCATCAGTCCTCAAAAGGGACAACTAGATATTAAGACAATTGGCAAATTGAATGTAGAATAAAGCACATACCCTACGAAGCACACAAAGATACCTTTTTTATGCATAAATTGGAACTAGAACTAACGTCTTGTCGACTAAAAATTCACTCTAAAATCCACATTCATAAAACATAAATTATTAGCTTTTTACGATACCATCTACAAGGTGCTAAAACAGCAAAACCTGCTAGAATGAAATATTAAAACATACATTTGCAACCATATTTTTACAATAAATTACCTACTTTAACAACTTCAGTTAGGTACTGCAATAATTCTACAATACGTCCTCACAACACCACTACATTAATTCAATGTCGCAAACAATTGCTTACCAATTGTAAATTATGGAATTTATTTTTGCCGACGTTTCGGATGTATTATAGCACCCGTGGTCACGACTTGACAGACCACTTATTTAAAGTTCCGAATAATTATAAAAACTACGAGTTTACACCGCGATAGGTTGCCTGTAAGAAATCGCTTGTAGCGATAAGGCCGCCATTTGTACATTTTCTTTTAGTTAATGCTTTTCATACATGTAGGTACTGTTTTTTTGTACTACTTAGGTCGCAGACAAGTATTCGGCCCTCCTGATGGTAAGTGGTTACCGTGGCCTATGGGGCAGTGGGTGTCACTCTCATGCTGCCGACCCTGTAAGAACAGAGAGATTCTGTGCCATCAGCGCAAAATATAAGTAGGACAAAGCTTTTGGTTTCTCTACTGAGACAGCACATAACTTCTCCAGTGAGTTCTGGCTACCCTACTCAACGTCTGAAACACAACATGAGGTTATTAAGCCGCGGTCTTCTATAAGAAGGAGGTACTTCCCCAGTCGGACTGCTCAATTGGGACGGATATACCGACGTGTCCCACCTCCTCGTTTCTGTACCTACAATAAAGTTCAAAATAAATAAAACAGTACAAAAAAAAAAAAAAATTCACACAAGCCTATAAAAAAACACTCCATCAATTCATGTCGCGAACAATTGCATCCTATCAATAAATAAATAGGTACCAAAGAAAATAAAGTAATAAATAAGAGGCTTCCGGCGACTGGGACCGAAATTAACTCGGACCGCGGTCCCAGTTGCCGGATTCATTTAAATTTAATATTTTTCTTCCATCGACTGGGACCACCTATAAATGTATCAAAAAATCTATTGTTTTAGCCAAAACAGTACAGTCAAACAAAAAAAGGTTAGTTTTAATTTAAAGATTTGATTGAAAAATGTCATCTATCGTATATGTCACTCATCAACTCCTCCTAAACGGCTGGTTCGATTTGAATGAAATTTTTTGTATGCGATTTGGTGGCATCCTGGATGGTATTCTAAGTTATCACCTCTGTTACTTAAAATATCATAGTGATAGTCAACATTCACTATTAGTTTAAAATTAGCGCCATAGCTTCAAATAGGAGTGGAGCCTGTGGAGGTCAGGTAGCAGTCGCTTCACGGTAAGTATTAAAGTTCGATCCTAACTGAGTTGGATAAAGGCTCAGGGAATGGATCAATGGTAGGTATTAGAAACATATTCAGGCTTCCCTAAAAATAACTTAAAAGATATGCGAAAAAACGCGGACCCTACATTGACACTAGAGTATCAATTTGTTCCTAGACAGTGTTGGTTTGCGGTGGATAGGGCGAACGAATGGAGAACAGCCTTATCCCGTAGTCGCCTTCGACTTCGGGAACTCCATCTGTCATGTCTGGGCTGTTCTTCATCCGTCAGTAAATAATAACCTACAGCCTAAGACACAGTGCCCACTTGACGGCTATAGGCTCGCCCCCTGAGACTGGTTACACGGGACCGAAAACATAGTGAAATGTGGGCTTTCAGGCGTGAATATGTGTATGTAATAGTCATGAAGGTATGTGTAGGTGTGACAGTGTGGCTTGCCCGCAGTTCGGTGGCGTCAGTCCCTGTCACGCCTCATGTCTAGCGCGCTTGGGACGATGGCACTGCTGGAAGGCTTAGGAGGGGCTGGTGGAGATGCCACGGGTGCCGAATCCGATCTGGCGAGGCTTCGGGCGGTGTCACAGCCGGATGGCATGGCTGCACGCGCTGCCTTCACCTCACCTGGGCACTTTATTGGACGACAATTCATTGCGGGTGGCAGTGGCCCTCCACCTGGGCTGCAAGGTTTGTGAACCCCATAAATGCACCTGCGGCTCCATGTTGTCGAAGAAGCGCGGGTAGGTTTCCGCGTCACCATGCTCTCAACGACATACTCCGGAGAGCCTTTGTATCAACTGATACCCCAACCACGTGTGCCGTACCGTCCTGTCTCCAGTAACCGCTGCAAGAAAACCGGTGACATTCGCTTCGCCTCGTACCTGGGGCAGAGGTTGGCCGTTGCTATACAGCGGGGCAATGCCGCTAGCGTCATGCTTTGCCCCTGTTACGGTGACAGGCGGCGGGGCGAGTTAGTTGATTAAATTTGACATGATGTTCGAATTTAGTATTTAAGGTGACATATTACTGTAGTTTTAATTTGTTTTATTGGTGTACATTAAAGAAATTACTAAAGCCAATGATATTTTTGAATTGATCAGATTTTGCTTTAATTATTACTTGAAATGACTTTTTGTTTAACTGTACTGTTTTTGGTTTTAACTGTAATTTTTTTGTTCTTTTTTATGGGTGGTCCCAGTCGCCGGAAGAAAAATATTAAATTTAAAATAAATTTAATTGCGGTCCCAGTCGCCGGAAGCCTCATAAATAACATCACGCTGTATACGGTTGTGTTTATGTACATCAATTACAAAGGCACTGTGCGGAACGTTCGTCGGCGTCGGGCAGGGTGCGCGTGCGTTTCGGAGGTCACTCCACGATTACGAGCCGATGAGCCAAGTTGAGAAATACCGCCAAGTTATCATGAATAGTTTAACATCTATTTGCAATAACATTTGAATGAGAAATCTGTTGAAAACTATGTTCTTTGAACCTCAAAAGCTTGACAAACGGTTATCAACGTCACGATTGACAGTTCTTTTATTTGAATTTTTAAATCTGGAATTCAAATGTCATTAGAACTGTTTTCAGTTATCAATCAATTTAAATTTCAAAGATTAGTCTATCGCAGTCGACTGCTGGCTGGACATAAGTCTCTTTAGATGTCGGGAGGCTTTGGCCTACTGTTTCCACGCTGGCCAGACGGGTTGGTACAGGGTTTTATTTCGAGGTTTTCTTCTCTCGCAGTGATATCGTCTGTGTATTGTTCCGTTAGTCGCCTTTTACGACACCCTTCGGATGCAATGGGGTGGTGATACTTGTATTGTATAAACACTTATCAGCGTAAGTGTCAATAAATAAATTAATTGACATAATACACTTATGTTATTACTATATTTAAAACAATTATGAGTAGGTATCATTAATGTAAATAAGTACAATTAAAGTATTAAATTTATTTCCTAATAAATTAACTTTATAATACAAGTAGTAATATTACTATTATTTCTTTATTTATTTAAATAATTGCCGCGTGTTTCCCGACAGAGTAAAATTTGGGCCACCTCCCATCCCATGCGGTGTCGTACAAGGCGACTAAGGGATAGGGCTGTTTAACATCAGACACATATATACAGCCCAGACTCATCAGCCTCAGATGAATGACTCGAGTCAACAATAGTGCCCGGAATACGTCAATAGGCTTACCCCCTATTACGTGGGACCTAAAGACAATATAGGAATTAATAAACTTCTGTATAGACAGAAGTATGTCATAGCCCTCACTTCTTACAGAGTCGGCAGCACGAGTGTGACTCCCCTGGTGTTGTTGCACTGATCCATAGGCAACGGTAACCACTTTTCATCAGGTGGGCCGTCAATATGGTTTCTACAGGATTAAACAATTATTGACGTTGATATTGATAACAGCGATCGATGCATAACAATAAAAACATTTATACCATGCGCAGGCGCAACGGGTAAAGATTATAAAATAATAAAATAAAACAAGTTACGATAAGTCATAACATGTTTCTACAATTATAATTAATGGAATATAAACATTAAAGTTATTCAAACTTTTATTGCACAATTTATATTATATTTTAAGTACTGGATTTTAATAAAATTGCATGTGTGATTATAAAGCTGATTGTGCACATTGGTCCTACATGCATCACATAGTATGACAACTGCATAGCGAATTTTCATGTAGATGTCCTCACATATATCAGTTCCGTGTGCCATCGGGAGTTATTATATAGGACTCAGACCAATTAAAACCGCATCATTTTTTATTATCTTTTTCACATAAGCATACGGCCCACCTAATAGGAAGTGAAGTAAGAAGAATGCCGTTCTTAAAGAACCCCATATTACAGTCACTTGGGAAAACCACAGCAGAGACTTTATTCCACAGCTGAGTGTGCGTGGGATAAAGTTCCTTTTAAACCACGCAGTGCGCACCGTTTCCAGTCGCAAAGTGTAAGGTGTAAGGTTACCGATCATTATATTAAACTAAACGAATCAAGGGCTTAATGGCCCGCGTCATTTTGATGATCAGTCGTTTTATTGATTTTTAGTTGGTTTAAGGATCTTCTCAATTTTTGTGCAAGATGTTTGCTGGCACCTATACCGAGTTAAGTATTAGCTGACGTTGACCCAACGTGTATATTGTGTACAAATCTCTTCTTCATACGATCGCCTATGCCACGCTATTCGGGATTGCATTCAACCCAACGTGAACAGCCGACTTTAGATTAACTTAATTCTTGATACATTTTTAAAAGGTTGTACTTTTTTGTTATCGTTTAAATTTAATTATATTAAAATTTTTATGAACTGAACGTTAATAAATTGTAAAACAATGTTTATTATAATTGGCAAATGTTATTTTCTACCAAAGAGCAGTAAGTAAATATTATTTTTTAAATTAAAATTTTTAAATTAAAAACACGTGTACATTACACGTGTTTTTAATTTAAAAATTAAATTAATTAATAAAAGAATGGTCGTATCGCAAGTTTGTTTCCCGCTCAATATGAATATTTATGTTTATGAATTGTAGATACTTGCAAATAAATTAATTGAAATCACATAATTATAGTGATTGTCATAAGTCTCATATAACTAAATATGAGAGCTATGATTGTCACCCTCATGTATTGCTTTTAAGATTTTTCTAACAGAATTTCCCAAGAAATCTTTCTCCGATGCAGAAATCGAATCTAAAACTACCGCGAGCCCTGTGAAATGACAGACAACAATCGCTCTGATAATGGACAAAAATTTGTCAAAAGAAGGACTGGGTTTGAAGGCTTTCACCTTCGAGTCTAAGGTACGTTAGAGCTCAGACTTGGAGGTGAAAGCCTCCGATACAACCGTGATCATCTCGAAAATTATGATGATGATAGAGTTTTCAAACGTGGAACACTTCCATATTATTTTACACTCCACACTACTTAATACACTAACAAAAAAATAACCAACAATAAATAAAATTACAAATTAAAAATAAATTAATTGCATTTTTATTTAAATTTTAAACTGATAAAAACAATTTAACGCAACATTATCAACTGACGAAGAAATAACAGAGCAAATTAATTTATTTAATAGAACAATTCATTACACTATTACATGCAAAGTGTTATTTAACTACGTAATAATACTAATTATTACATTGTTGATAATCATCAGTGTTTAAATAATAAGTGCCTAATTATTAAAGTGTAAGATTATGGATTCTTTGCAAACTTTTGCATAATCAACAGTGTGTATAATATAACTGTTTCAAATATCTGTTATGGCGTTTATAGGGTACGAAACTTTGCCTCAGTGATGCCGTACGCTTTGATTATATCTTGTACTAGTTGTGCTTCATGGTTTTAAAATCTTTTTTTTTTAATATGGGACATGTTAATATTATACTTCCATACTTCTATCTATCTATACTATTATATAATTGTAAAGTGGTCGTGTCTGTATATTGGAGATATTTAAAAAAAAATACTTGGGTTATGTTATGTTAACGATACTGAACACGAAAATATTTTTTTTGAATTTCCTGTCTGTTTGTCTGTTTGTCCGCGATGGACGCAAAAACTACTGGACGGATTTTGATGCGGTTTTTTGTTAGAAAGGGCTTACTCAGACTTAAAATCTTACGTTTGTTTGATCGCAATCGGTTGAGTAGAACCCAAGATATGAGCAAAGGTCGCGTTAACCGAGATGCACGCGGGCGGAGCCGCGGGCGGAAGGCTAGTATATTATAAATGCGAAAGTAACTCTGTCTGTCTGTCTGTCTGTCTGTCTTTCTGTCTGTCTGTCTGTCTGTCTGTCTGTCTGTCTGTCTGTCTGTCTGTCTGTCTGTCTGTCTGTCTGTCTGTCTGTCTGTCTGTCTGTCTGTCTGTCTGTCTGTCTGTCTGTCTGTCTGTTACGCTTTCACGCCTAAACCACGGAACCGATTTTGATGAAATTTGGTACAGAGATAGGTTAGACCTCGGGAAAGGACATAGGCTACCTGTCATCGCGATAACCGACATCCGTGCGGGCGGGGCCGCGGGTGACAGCTAGTTTATTATGATTCTCTTAGTATGAAATCTGTCAGTGGGAAAACCAAAGGCTTTGTCCTACTTATCTTTTGCGCTGTCGGTACAGAATCTCTCTGTTCTTACAGGGTCGGCAGCACGAGTGTGACTCCCCTGGTGTTGCACTCGCCCATAGGCCACGGTAGCCGCTTTCCATCAGGTGGACTGTGTGATTGTCAGCGACCAAAGTAGTATAAAAAAACTGACAGTAAGCTGAAGAAAGAACCAAATTTCACTAATCCTTGTATTAGGATCAACGTAAAAGGGGGTGAGCCTATTGCCTTATTCCGGGCACTATTGTTGACTTGAACCATACATCTGAAACTGAATCTGGGCTGTATATATCTGTCTGATGTTAAACAGCCCTATCCCTTAGTCACCTTGTACGACACCACCAAGAGATGGGGTGGCCCAAATTCTATTCTGCTGACAACCACGCGAAATAATATCAACAAAATAATAAATAAAATTGATTTTACATCAAGTGTGGTCGACTCGGTACAATCACTCAAGTACTTGTTTAAGAAAACTAGTTCTCACACACAAATATAACCACCTTTGATAGTGTGCGTTGAGACCTTGTATTCACACTGTAAAACTTACGCACACATGCAAATCTCGCTCGCACACTTAAACACACTGATATGCATCAACCTACCAAGTAATTATATGTTTACAAACACGGTTGTATGTATAGTTATGTATATTTTAGTGATGGGGCGAAACGAGTATCGATAACTTGTTTTTTTGTCGATAAAACTGGTATAGTAATGTGTTACACGTGTGTGGTTACTATACCTGCTTGACAAAAAATGAAACAAGTACTTACCTGTACTTGTTACATATTAATATTGGTATTTTGACCATGTGAAATTAAATGATAATATAACCAAAGCTATTTGTAACACTTTATAACAGTTATCGAATTAGACTAGATTTTTATCTTAGTACCTAACTTTTTCACGTTAAAATAAATAATTTATAATCTTTTACCCTCAAAATCGATTTCCTTGGCACTAAATATAAGGTTTATTATTTTATTCCTATGTAATCCCACCGTTATTTGATACCAAATATTATGCATAAAATAGCCAACCAAACGCGTTAAATTTAATATTTCAAATGTATTTAGCAAACTAAAAATATTGAGTAATTGAAAATATTGTTTCGGATAACCAAATTTTAATAATAATAGTCCATGTAGAACAATATCTTCAATTTTAATCAAAAGTTGACGCCACGTGCAAATAACGACTCAATTTTTTGAAAACCACAAGCTATCGATATCGATGACCACAAAATTCAAAATTGTCGCATCACTATCTCAACGGACAGTTCCCGCACGTAGACAGACAGTGTTATCAGAATAATGACAGATCTCAGCCCGAGACCATGGTACGTGAGGCAAAAATACCGCAAGTGGTACTTTTCAGTGACAATTATGACACAACAAACGAAATAGAACCTTAGATCAGCTGCAATAAGTCTCATTTCAGTTTGAAAGCTTCGTTTTTAGGTTGTGACGTGACGAAATGACGGCGGGAAATCGATTTTTGATTTTGGAATTCGAACAAAAATGATTGTCAGATGTGTTTGAAGTTTGATTGTTCGTTCGGTATCTGAATTCTTTTTTTAATTTTGCTACTAACATATTGAGCCGAGCCAATTGCGTTTTTCTTGTAAAATACTTTCTTATAAATGCAAATAGGAGAAAACTTTAGATATGTATCGGCTCCTTCCTGTGTACAAGTCAATCGGGGAAAACTGGTTGCAATAATCTTTGCAGTGAAGGCAGAATATAATTATTTCGTTAAGGTTTATAATAAAACTAGCTGTTGCCCGCGGCTCCGCCCGCGTGGATGTCGGTTATCGCGACCAAACATAGCCTATGTCCTTTCCCATGGTCTAATCTACCCCTATACCAAATTTTATCAAAATCGGTTCAGTAGTTTGAGCGTGAAAGCGTAATAGACAGACAGACAGAGTTACTTTCGTATTTGCTGCATAGATTTTTCTCTGTGTATAGCGGTAATCTCTGCTACGTAAGAGGTTGCAGGTTTGATTCCCGTTCATAAAAATGTGTTCTGCTCCTACTAATATTATAAATGGGAAAGTTTGGATGTTTCGTATTCAATAACGCTCTAACAGCTGAATGAATTCGGCTGAAATTTGTTATATGGATAGATTACAGTTTGTGAAAATACTACAACTTTTATCTGGGATTAGGTTCAAAACTCGACCGGCCACTACGCAGGAGGTGCAGGTTCGATCCCCGCTCAGTGCAAATATTTGTATGCATGATATGGGTATTTGCAGTGGTCTCGGAGAGCACATGAAGCCATCAGTCCCGGTTGCTATCCGACAATTTATAGCAGTCGTTACGGGTAGTTGGAGCCCTATTATATCCAACAACTGGTCTAGCTGCAATGCTTCGATATCCACACTGGGTTATGGAAGTCAAAACGGCAGTTGCTTCACGAAAAATGTCGAAGTCCAGGCAAAACCACAGTTGACTGGTAAAGCGGACCCCAGACTCCGAGGTGAAAGCTTCGGATGCGACTGGGATAAACGTTACGGTTAAATAGAAGATAGACATACATGATTATTATTTACAACTTGCACATCTAGATATAACACAACCTACAGTCTATGTTTTATATAATATAATCTACGAGGTCATATCGCGATAGTATCTACTAGGTCGTTACTAGGGCTATGATTGATGCAACGAGATTGTAGTTAAACTAGCCTCTTTATACAAAGAAAATGTATATTTATTTGTACCGGTTCGCCCACCAGTTGAGACTACAATCATTAGTATTGAAAATTTGAAGAAAATGTGAGTCAAAGTAAGGAAAAAGAATAAGTAACTGTTTATTTTTACGTTACTTTCAATATGGCTACTGAAAAAAGAACGCACAAAATGATAGATAAGTTCCCGAAGAGTTCGCTTATCGTATAAATACATACATATAATCACACCTTTAGCCCCGGAGGGTTAGGCAGAGGTGAATTAACACCCAAATTTTCACCAATCACTGTATTCGGCCCCACATAATAGAGGGTGAGCCTAATAGGTATAAGGTAGGTATTCCGGGCTCTATTATTGACTCATACCATGCATCTGAGTTCCGAGGTCATCTTGGCCACGGATGCAATCAAGAAAATGCGTCTAAATGAAGATGATGCATCTGGCTGACTAGAAATTAACCTCATCATTAAAAAGATCATAATACAAAAGAAAATCTAGCCTGTCAACCATCGATATGTATTGTTACTTAAAGTATGCTATCAACAGGGTAAACATAAAAATATGTCATTTCGCTTGTTCAAGGGAAAGCCAATACCACTTTCTCGCGCACCCATCTATTTCCAAGACTAGAGCACGCCCTCAACCGCTCAACTAGATAACTCAGGCGTAAAGGCAGCTTTAAAGTTACAATGATTTTACAAATAGAATACTATTGATGTATTTCTGCTTCATTCTGGCGTTAATCCCAGTCGCATCCGAAACTTCCACCTCGAAATCTGGAGTCGCCGTTTTTCCAGTCTAACTGGATTGGCTGATTTTCGATATTTCCCGTGAAGCGACTAACATCTGATCTCCACAACCCATTGGCAATATCGAAGTATTGCAGCTAGACCAGTTGTCGAAATTTTTAGGACTCCAATTAACCGTAACGAGTGCCATAGTTCGTACTAGCTGACCCGGCGAACTTCGTACTGCCATATTTTCTGCTCCCGTTCCCGCTGCATATCTCTAAATTTATCAGTGTTTCTCTACAAAAAAACTATTATACATATAAACCTTCCTCTTGAATCACTCTATCTATTAAAAAAAAACGCTTCAAAATCAATAGTTTTGAAAATTTAAGCATACATAGGGGACGGACAGACAGCAACTTTGTTTTATAACATGTATTGATAACAACTGGGACCCGTCAGTCTGGGTATTTTCGTGCCCAGACCGTAGCAGTCGAACTTATTATCACACAGAGGCTGCATATTGAAAGTAGGATTAAGATGAGAATCAACAAACAGGGTCCAACCAACATCTTGAGATGGCCAATCTCACCTGCTAGCTGTTGCACCTGCTAAATATCGGACAACGCTTTGGCACTGGCTTTCCTGTCGCAAGGAGTTAGCCTCTGTAGCATAGTAGTTGTATATTCAACTGCTACCCGCTCAGTGCAAATATTTGTATGCATGAATATCTCTATTTGCATTGGTCTGGTTGTTACCTTGTGTCCGAGAGGACGTTATCCAGCCATTGGTCCTGGTAGTCATACGAACATCTATGGCAGTCGTTAAATGTCCCACACAAAAGCGCTGATCACATAACCGGTCAACGGAGTCATCACTGGGAGCAGTAGTAATAGCCGATGATTCGGATACACATTTCGGACACTCGTACGATTGTAATCTTGCGTGTTAATAAACAATAAGTCCAAAAAAATTGACGGCAGAAATCTCCGCTGTTACACAGACGTCAAAAATTGCAATTGTTGTCTACATTTCACACGATTTTTAAGTATATACTTAAAAACAAATCACATATTTGTTAGACATAACACAGAAAAAAAAATGTCACCGGGATTCTCACGGCACAGACAACCGAAAACTTTACAATTGTGACTATTTGACTAATTTGAAAATAATTATATGGAGACTTCCGTCTTGAAGAAAAACTACAATTGCGGGCTTGCGTGTTACATAGAAACAATGTTAAGAAAAATAAAAAAAAACTTCATTATGAACAAGATTACTTTTTCAACTGACAGTCAAACGAATGACTCTTATCTCAAAGGAACAAAACTGGAAATTCCTCGACAAGTTCTTTCTGAGATGAATCCATAATTTTGTACAGTGAACGCTCTGTGGGTGCCTAATAGTTAGGTGCGTCGGTTTTTCTCAAAAAGTCCAATTGTATGCGTTTTCATTTTATGATTGATGTGAATTTCGTGGTTTTGAACTGTCAGTGCATTTAGATTACGTGCGTCCGTAGCGAGTAATGAGTACAAGAAATTCTCCGAGTTATGGAAGCCGTTATACACGCACAATGACTTGGCAAATGAAAGACTGCAATTTTATTTACACAAGGATGATTTTAAGAAGTGACTTGACGTTTGAGTAACAAAAAATAATTTTGAAATTTGAAATAACTTATTTTCGTGGCGTAGGAATGTGTAGGAACTAGAATAGTACCTTGAGGCACACCTCTCTAATAAGATGTGAGTTTTGAACTTATGTACTTAATAGAATTTTCATGATCTATATCAAATAAATATCGCATTATTTATTAACAGAATTCAATATTTTCGTAAATAAATCCTTAATTATTTGTAGTATACACAATCAAAAGCTCTATAAAAGTCTAAATAAAAAATTGTATGCAAAATGTTGTAAAAATATTTTTCTTTGTAGAATGTTAGTTTATGTACTTACTTTATACTTTCTACAAAGAAAATCATGAATATTGGCTTACAAAATACATCCTCATAATAAAACAGTCCACACAAAACAAACCAGAACATTATTGGCGTCATATGACAAGGGTTGTCGCTTCATTATTTTGAAATAAGAGAAACAAAGGGTATTGTGGATCTATTAGCTCAATATTTATCATTAAATTTGTAGGGTTAAGCCGGTAACGGCTACTAATTTGGCCCTCATACTGACAGTGTGCTTGAACCCTATCGTAACATAACCTCAACATAACCCCTAATGACAATAGACTTATGTGTATCAGTAATTGGTTTAGTAGTGCTTTGATTACACACTGTGATATTTAGAATGAAAAGGAAAATATCTTGCAATCAGTAAGAAATTATAATTTATATTATGAGCTACTAGCAAATAAAATACTAGCAAAAAAAGTAATATAAAATCGTAACAAAACGATAAAAACATAGCTTGATTTACGATTATTATCGACGATTTTATTGATGAAGAAAATACTTCAAATAATCTCTTATTTACCCTTCAAACATCCTCCAGACATCAATAAGATAAAAAATCGTCACAAAATCCAACATAATCGTAGACATGTGTTCCAAATAATCCCCGTAACCATAGCAACCCCCTCGTAAGGGCTGTCGAAATCGGGGACAACAAGCCAATTACAATTAGCACTCGTATTATATTTGCGGTAGCCCTTGTTGTTGGCAAATTGGCCTCAGTTTTAGTTAATCAGCTCTATATTGTATGTCAACTTTGATTTCATTTTCGTTGGTATCATGGGGCGATTAATTATTTTTAAGATTGTACTTATTGAATACAGAAAATTTTATTGGTTGGTATTGACATAATTCGTTCTGTTGAAAAGTAATCGAAATGTGGGGGAGCAGTGATAATTTAACAATATAATAAATCAAGATAAAATATTTTTCATCCCACCATCTCGGAAAGTGTATTTTTGCTCTTCGATAACTGAGCGTAAAAGTCGTTTTTATCCTCTAGAGGATAAAGTAAATTTGAATTTAGAACATCGTGTGCACTAGGTTTGTGAACTCAAAACATCATTAAACCTATTTACTTCTACCTCTATGGTGCCGAATTTATCACACAACTTTTTTTTAATTTATGAAAAGCTCAGACTCGGAACCTCCTTAGTGTACTTTTTTTTTTAAATTTGCATTGCGCGCATTATTTTTTTTCACGTTATATTGTTGAACATTGTTGTTGAATTTTTATTTTTTTGTATTTTATTATTAGTATTAATACACATATAATACAGCCTCCGTGGCGTAGTGGTAGTGAACGCGGCCGCTACGTAGGAGGCGCGGGTTCGATCCCCGCTCAGTGCAAATATTTGTGTGAATGAAATATGAGTATTTGCATTGGTCTGGTCGTGCCTCGGAGAGCACGTTAAGCCGTCGGTCCCGGTTGCCATGAGAACATCTATGGCAGTCGTTACGGGTAGTTGGAGCCCTCAAAAATCCAAAAACAACGGTCTAACTGCTAAACTTCGATATCGCCTAATGTTAACATTGGGTTGTGGAGGTCAGATGACAATCGCTTCACGGAAAATATCGAGGTCTAGTCAAATCCGTAGTTAAAGACTGGTAAAAGCGGACCCCAGACTCCGAGCTGAAAGCTTCGGATGCGACTGGGAATTAACGCTAAGAGGAAGTATTAAGAAAGAATACTCTTGTTCTAGCTCTGGCTCTATGTAAGTTTAGTCTAAATCCACCTTAAGACTGTATTCTTTCTTAATATTTTAGTGTAAAAACCTTATTTTCAGCGTTTATTATGTTATTGAGAAAAAGGTTTATTGAGAAAAACTGCGCAATCCGTATTTATAACTATGCAGAAACAAGTCATTTGCCTAATTGTTTTATCAAATGGCTAGACAAGTAATCAAACGTCATCGATTCATGCCATTTGCCTAGCTGTTTGATCAAATGGCTGAATATCATCAAGTCATTAATTGAACTACCTAACTGAGTATACCTATGGACTAACGTCTGCAATAAATTATTTAAATTTGAATTTGAACAGTGCCGTTCAGTCAACAGGATACGCAGTTAATTGAGCAGCTGATTCAGCAAGTTGGCTGCGACAGATCCAAGCCATTTGCCTAGCTGTTTAATCAAAAGGCTGAGTATCATTCAGGCCAACGTTTAGTAAAAAGGCTAGGCGATTAATTGAACGGCTGATCAAGCTAGTTGGCTGCGACATATCGATAAAATCCAACTCTCTTTGCAACAAAACCTCGTCGGCGGCGATAAAGACATTTCGAGGGTTCCCGACAAGCTTTCACTGAGGCAAAAAGTCGTTGTGACTTTTTAGACAGGCGAGACCTCGCGAACGTATTCGGTTTTTTGGAGCAAGTTAATTTTTTAAATACTTAACGATGTTTCAAGAGGAATGGACGTGGAAACGTTTTGTGTTGTTGTGATGTCGGAACGCAATGATATGGCTACACATGTAGTTGTTAAATAACTTTTGTAATACTTGTAAGGTACGGCTGTCTGATATGAGAACATAGTAGGGAATATTTCAGCTGTATGTAATAAAAATCAATGCCATTTTTCGTTATAATTTTATAACTCAAGAACCGCGGGCTCACCTATCCAAACCAAATGTTTAGGTTTTGTTCGGACTATTTAGTAGAATGGTTTATGTGAAGTTTGCACAAAATCGGTCGAGCAGTTCTTCATTTATCACATTTTGACTATTAGGTGGTAGGTACGAAGTTCACGGGGTCAGCTAGTACATACAATAATTCCCGGTTAGACAGAGGTGAATTAACACCCACATTTCACCAATCATTGTATTAGGTCCCACGTAACAGGGGGTGAGCCTATTGCCGTATTCCGGGCACTATTGATGACTTGATCCATGCATCTGAGGTTGAGTCTGGGCTGTTTAAATCTGTCTGATTTTAAACAGCCCTATCCCTTAGTCGCCTTGTACGACACCGCATGGGTAGAGATGGGGTAGCCCAAATTCTACTCTGCCGGGAACCACACAGCTATACTAGGAACGTCTACTTTAGCTAGAGAAATAGTATCGTATTTAGTGATTTCCTTACGTGTAAAAGTATTTTTGATATTAATATCAGTCAGCTAACAGAAGAACCTAAAAGCCTGAACTTTTATTCACCTCTCAGGTGGTAGAAAAGCACACGGCCCACCTGATACAAAATGGTTGGACTTTTACCGCTATTTTGCCATTTTTCTTCATCCTAGCGTTAATCCCAGTAGCATCTGCTGACGCTTGCATCTCGGAGTCTGGGCCCGCTTTACCAGTTTAATAACGGATTTGGCTGAATTTCGATATTTTTCGTAAATAATCTGCCAATTGTCACCATTGGGCGATATCGAAGCATTGCAGCTAGGTCAGTTGTTAGACTTTTACGGCTCTTTTTTTAGGTTATTTTGACATTCTAAATTTAAATAGTTCAGTATTCATTTTTATTCTAAACAGTTTGTCTATTATAGAATCATTGCGTTATGCTAATGACTTATGCGTGTCGATAAACTAAGCTCTCAATATCGATACAAAATGGTTGCAATTAATTAATTTGCTATATGCTAATCGTTCAACAGACATTGGTCATTGTAATGCCGGACATGTATGTCCAGATTGTGATTTTTTGTGATGATGTTGAAAGGGTTTTGATCTGTTATGTGTGATTGACATCTTTCGATGATATTTGTTATTTATGGTGTTTTGATATCTAAATGTAGTAGTTCAATTAGTAAATGATACGTGACGCCATGTTTTATTAACTTTTAACTTTACTATTATTGAAAATTTCCCATATAACTGGATAAAATATGAAATTTACCTACGCGAAGCAAGGTAAATTTCATATTTTTTCTGGGTAAGTGATACAAAAAGATAGAGTAACTGATCGCTGTTTTGTTTCTTTCATTATAAGTATGAAAAATATCGCATATACATAATTGATTTTATCGAAACATTTCATTAATTACAAATTCTATTCAAATACAATCCAAAACAGTATCATACTCCATAATAATTTTACAAATACGATCGTAACTATCTGTTTGTATGTTGCACTTTCACGCCTAAACCAATGAACCGACTTTGATCAACTATATCCGCAGTTAGACTGGTAAAGCGGACTCCAGACTCTGAGGTGAAAGCTTCGGATGCGACTGGGATTAACGCTAGGATGAAGAAGAACTTATCTGTTGTCTGCCCGCGTGGATGTTGGGTTGGATCTAAGATGGATAGATAAGTTATATTACAATCCATATCCATACTAATATTATAATAAATTAATTTTAACAAAAAAGTTTAACCAACTTCAAGAAACGAAAAAGAGGCATTGAAAAGCGAAAAATAACTTAATTTACAGACTTACTGATTTATTAGAAGTCAGTGCTTAGCCCAAGAGGCCATATTTCAATTGAT
Organism: Eilema depressum; assembly: GCA_914767945.1. Taxonomy (NCBI): domain Eukaryota; kingdom Metazoa; phylum Arthropoda; class Insecta; order Lepidoptera; family Erebidae; genus Eilema; species Eilema depressum. Next base: position 8,462,560 of record OU612040.1, read on the forward strand.
TGCATCATAGTAGTTCAGACACAACAAACAAAGTTGGCTGGCACCGACTTCTAATTAATCAGTAAGTCTGTAAATTAAGTTATTTTTCGCTTTTCAGTGCCTTTTTTTCGTTTCTTGAAGTCGGTTAAACTTTTTTGTTAAAATTAATTTATTTTTCTCTTTTTAGTGAGTTTGTACAGTCTCACGACTGTACATCGCATGTATAGTGACCTGACTGTACATGTGCTGCTGATGCTGCACTATAGATCGAACCGGCGCGCGGCGACGTGCGTCATTATTTGTTGCACAATACAGTGTATTTAAATCGACCACGATTCGATTTGACTATCTCAAAAGTATGCCAAAGCTAATACAAAAAGAATTTTTAAAATCAATGCATATACACCGGAAATATAGCTGAATATTCTGAACACTTCTGCGTACCTCTTCAAAGGACTCAGGCGTGATGTTATGATGTGTAATGGCAGAAACATTGCAATAATATGCGATTGCAGCTATCGCGGCTGATTTCCTGGTACTTTTTGAAGAGTTCCTTGGTCTAATCTCGGAAACCCATCATCAGATCTTTACGAAATTTAAATGGGACCATTTTGGAATAATCTACAATACGAACAGAAAAAGAATTTTCAAAATCCGTCTAGAATTGGCTTCACAATCGCGTAACAAACATACAAAAAAAATAAAAATAGGGTACGAATTGAGAATCTCCTTTTTTGAAGTCGGTTAAAAATGCGAAAGTGCGTCTGTCTTTCTGTCAGTCTATCTGTCTATTGCTGTCTGAACCAATTTCAATTAAATTTGATACTGAGATAGACCTTAAGAAAGGGCATCACATCCACATGCAACAGCTTAGTTACATTATAATAAGCTAAGATGTGTCACCACCCGTGGTTTCGCCATAATTGTACGAGAAACTTACAATGCTGATTTATGACTTATAAACTCCGCGTCATTTTTATTTCTAAGTAAAATTCCAGTGTTTTTCTGGAGAGGCTAAGACTGACGTGACGTGACCACTATTGGAGTAAAGATGATTCCTTGCTCAGAAGACTTAAAGAGGTGTGGAGTCTTCGTATTTTTTATTATTCCTACATTTTCCCATGTTTCACATGTTATTTTATCTATGGCTATTCTATCTAATCAATATATTTATAACTTAAAATATAATGATTAATTTATTTGTAAATTTTCTTTTTTGTAGTCTAATTTTTACAATAATATAAAAATAGATGTTTTTAAGCCCTGAACTCGACAAGGGCTCGACCGATTTAGCTACTTTTTTTCATATTGTCCCCGATTTTGGGGATATGGTATATACCATAATCAATCAATCAATCAATTAGCCTACTGCAGTCCACTGCTGGACATAGGCCTCTCCCAATCCGTCCCAGCCACCTTTCGCAGGTCGTCGGTCCACCTGGCTAGGGGATGATTTGCACAATAAATATGGACCAATACAGGTTAATTCTTACATTATACAACTGCAAATTTGTCATGTAAGTAAGTACATTATATAAAAGACAAAAACCACTTTATTATACCCCACACTCACCACACGCTGAGTTAAAACTGTTTACAATCCCATTGTAAAATTACAATAACATAAAACGCAATGACAAGTAATTACACCCCTATATTACGTTACAAAATGTAATGTTACCCAAAAAAATACACGCATGTAATAAAAATTATGTCTTTAAAATTCAGTGCGTTTTTCTATCGACTATCTATAGCAGGGATGGTGAATCTTTGGCACGCGTGCCAAAGACGGCACACGGCGCAATTTTTTAGGCATGCCACCACGAAGTAGGTATTTAGATGCACCCTTGCCATACCTTAGGCGGTAGAAAATGAACGAACAGAGAGACACTTTTTATTTGTTGTTGGACTATGTCATATCATCAGCATCAGCACTTAATATACCCCCAGCGATAGCTCCAAATCATCTAGGGATAAATTTTTATTGGATGGTACGTCTAGAGCTTTATTTTACTTTTTTCTTTTAGAATGATGGAGTAGAATTGGGCACCCATCTCTTCCTGTGGGTGTCGTAGAAGGCGACTAAGGGATAGGGCTGTTCTCCATCCGATAGTAAACATACATCCCATGAATAACTGCCCGCTGTACAGCAATATGCTCACCTCTATTACGTGGGACCGAAAATCAATAAAAAATTGGTGAAATTTTGGTAATAAGATAATTAGGTTATAAGTTATTTAATAATTGTTTGTATGATTTTTATAATATCAATCTTACAAACATAGTTCATAACTGCACTTTTTTGTTACTAACATTTTATGGGCAATGTCTGAAATAAATGATTTTTATTTTTATTTTATTTTTTATTTTTATTAAAAAATCTCTAGCTACACTGGCTTCGTCCATTTTCGTAAGTATTTTTTCATAACCAATTAGGTTGTTTCGAAACCAGTTACAAAAATATAGTTTTTAGGAAATTTACAGGTGTGAGTATAATGTACGTTGATGCATAAAGGTTTACCACCCCTGGCCTATAGCGTGGCTGTCACAATACGGCTAGAACACCGATATGTTTGTGCATCACTAATTCATTGAATTACAATACTTAAGGGTGCCGAGTGTCGACATCACCACCTGTAGGTATTTAGTATTCAAAATTGTGTTTTATTATACCCTATATATGGTTAATTTTACATTGGCAAGTTTTTTGTACTTACTCTATTTGCATAATGAGCTTGTTCATTATAGAAACATAAAGATTATTTTATAGTTCAATGAGGTTGTAATTATAGGTTAGGCTGCCAATAGAGCAATACGTTGAAATGACGTCTTATTATATAGACGGGGCATACAGGAACAACGTGTCTTTTAAAAATGGCACAAACATCAACATAAGTATAAAAATATAGTTACATTTAGACGAAAAAATTATTATATACCATCGTTTTTTTTCACGTTATTTATGTTAAGTTATGTTAATTTATTGGTATTATATGTCGATGTAATCCTATAAAATCCATATCCATACTATAATTTATTTTTAATGCGAAAGTAACTTTGTCTGTTTGCCTCTTACGCTTTCACGTCTAAACCTCTGAACCAATCTTGATGAAATTTGGTACAGAGTTGGACTAGAGCTTGGGAAAGGACAAAGGCTACCTTTTAGGATTAAAGGGTTCAAATAGGGGATGAAAGTTTGTCATTTTTGAAGATAACCTGATGAAATTTGGTCTGTCTGTTACGCTTTCACGCCTAAACCACTGAAACGATTTTGATGAAATTTGGTACAGAGTTAGATTAGACCTTGGGAAAGGACATAGACTATGTTTGGTCGCGATTACTGACATCCACGCGGGCGGAGCGGCGGGCAAAAGCTAGTCATCTATAATTTTGAGATAAAATGCTGCTTATTTGCACACATACACACATAACATGCTCACGCCTATTTCTCTTCGGGGTATGCAGAGACATCAGCCCGCCATTTGACTATACCCTTACATACTTCACGAGCTTCCTCTGTTATTTAACCATTCATCCAACCCCCACGCTTCAGAGTGCTTCTGTTTAACATAAAGAATTTCTTTATACCTTCTTCATCCTAGCGTTAACCCCAGTCGCATCCGAAGCTTTCACCTCGGAGTCTGGGGTCCGCTTTATCAGTCTAACTGTGATGCGGCTGCACTTTCAAACATCAAACCCACGCCTCCTGAGTAGCGGCTGCGTTCACTACCGCCACGCCGCAGAAGCTATCAACTGCACCTTTTCTTTTCTACAAAAACAATTGCAAATAAAAATAAAATAAGAATAAATCGTCTCCACATCACTCAGTGTCCAGTTGAAACTCGCGGCTACTGCTTTTTACGAAGGGACGGCATCATGCAAGATCTCGCAATGCATTAACATTAATACATAGTCGATTAATTATTTATATTTCTCATTTAGTCAGCAGTGATTGAGTTGTTTGGAAGGACGTGATGGACAGACAAAGTGATGGATGTCCTGTTATAGAATTACGATTTATACAAAAATATTTTTATGTGATTTTTAGATTTATTTTGTACGATTTATGGTTGTTTTACTGGGCTCGTTCTATATTAACGAGTTAGTATAGATTGAATGTGATTGATTTGTGAAAGGGCTATTAAAATGCTACAATCAATCAGTCACTAGGCCTAGTCCACTAGGATTGCGCTACTAAGATCATGGTTACAGACCTCATTGATGAAGTGTTCTAGTTTGTATCTATCTTTGGATTTGATATAATTATGTACAATAAAGTCACGATCAGTAATTGCAATTCCATGTCATAGTCGTGATAACAAATCGTCCCTGTCCATCAAATCTGTCGTAACTAGTTACGGTATATCGCTAATTTTCAATGTATATTCAACATGGTCGAATGATTAATGTCTATCTCACTATCTGCAACCGGTTTATCCTCGTAAGTTTAAAGTCTTAATAAACTGCAGTGTGCATCTTAATAAACATTACATGTTTGTAAACTTTAAATTCATACTAATATGTACACAAGTGGATATAATCGCAATTCAATTACAGACAGCCAGACTCAGCCGCAGATACATGAGTCGAATCAACAATAGTGCCCGGCGTACGGCAATAGGCTCACCCCCTATTACGTGGGACCGAATACAATGATTGGTGAAATGTGGATGTTAATTCACCTCTGCCTACAGCCTAACCCTTCAGGGACATAGGCGTTATTATATGCATGTATGTTTGTCAATTATAATTGACAGTTGAGGGGTATGAGAGTAATATCGTACAACTGAATTACCTTCATCCTCTTTAAAAATTACCAAGCTATATGCATGGAGTATATGAATTTGAGCTTTTTTCCCTACTAATAATTACATTGGCAATATGTCCGACCACATATGCTGAAGGGACGATCAAATCAAATCAAATCAAATCAAATCATGTTTATTGTAAATCATAGGTACAAAAGATGTTACATAATAATGGGTCCAGCTATGTTTCACCATTTGGGTATACAATAACAAACAGGGTAATTTTATTATCAGGTCCACAAATTAATTATTGTTAGATTAAAGTATTAAATAAATCATAAAATGTCATAATATAAAATTAGATTTAGCTTAGGTACATATTGCTCATAATGTCAATCAAAACGGAATTATAATTAAATAATCACTGTCATGCATCACCATTATACACATTCTCATGATAAGTATCAATCACAGTGAGTTATCCTCCAGAAATTCGTTAATGGTATAATAACACTTTTCGATTAAAAATTTGCGAAGCCTTATTTTGAAACAATCCATTTCGTGTATATCCTTAATTTTTGCTGGTATTTTATTAAATATTCGTGGTCCCAGGCAAAACACACTACCATGTAATAATTCTGTCTTACTGTGTACCACTGACAGTTTATCACAGTTTCGCGTTCTAGTTCGGAAGTCAAACAATTCTATGTTAGATTTAATGAATATCACAACCTCATAAATATAAAGACTGGGTAATGTCATAATATTTAGCTTTCTAAAGTGAGATACACATGAGTCGGTTTGCTTAAGTTGGCATATGCTTCTAATACAGCGTTTTTGGGCAATAAAAACATGATCTTTATATGTTGAGCTACCCCAAAAGATTACTCCATATCGCAATGTAGACCCTACATAACCATGGTAAGCCGTTAGTAAAGTGGATTGATTGCTAATTTTACGTAGTCTATAAAGTGCATATGAGAATTGAGATAGTTTTTTACACACATGTTCGCAATGAGATTTCCAATTCACTTTATTGTCGATGTAGATACCTAGGAATTTTGTAACATCGATCTCTTCTATTTTTGCATTTTGACAGGATATATTCACATTGTTTTGCGACGCGTTTCGTTGTTTGAAGAACATTAAATTGGTTTTATCTATATTGATATACAAGTCATTTTTATTCAGCCATTCTATTATAGATGTCAGAGATGTGTTTATATTATATTCTAAAGTCTCTAAATTACTACCAGTATAAAGTACTGTGCTATCGTCAGCAAATAGAGTCATTTTATATGTCGTTATTGTGGGCATGTCATTAATATATATTAGGAATAGAAGAGGGCCTAATATACTACCTTGAGGGATTCCTGAGACTACACTTCTGATGTTGGAGCTATGTGTTTCCTCCGTTTTACTAGTTATAGATACTCTTTTTATTTCCGTCAGTTGTTTTCTATTTGTAAGGTAAGACGTGAGAATTCCATGTACATTACCTCTCACACCATACATATATAACTTTGTTAAGAGAATTTCATGATTGACTCGGTCAAATGCTTTGGACATATCCATGAACAGAGCTATTGCCGGTGATCGTTTGTCCATATTTATTAGTACTTCATGCAAAAAGTTATACATAGCTAAGTTGATTGATTTTCCCTGTCTGAATCCGTATTGACTTGACGTGAATAAATTATTAACTTCAAAGAAATCATACAAACAGTTATATATAATTCTCTCAAATATTTTGGAAAATATTGGTAAGAGAGCGATAGGTCTGTAATTATTAATTATTGCTTTGCTATCTTTTTTGTGGATAGGTTTTATAACTGTTAATTTTAGTCTATCCGGAAATATTCCATGTTCTATGCTTAAATTGATGATGTGGCTAAGAGGAGCTGCAATGAAGACAGCTACATCTTTCACTATTCGTGTAGTAATACCGTCATACCCTACGCTGTATGTATCCTTTAAGGAAGTTATTATTTTTAAAATGTCATGAGGAATTGTAGGGGGCATAAATACAGACTTACTATTACTTTCAACTCTCGACAGCTTAGTAGTTGACAGTTGTTCGGTTTTATTGTGTGTACTGCCTTTTACTATGTCAGTAAAATGGTTGTTGAAAGCATTTGCAATGGATCTACCGTTTGTTATTGTTTCATTGTCTATTATAAGCTTTTCAACGCCTTCGTTTGGATATTTATGTTTAATGTTATTTATTACCTGCCAAGTTGCCTTTGCCTTGTTTGCCGAGGCATTAATAAAATGGTTGTTTTGACTTTTTTTTGTTAAAGTGATTATTTTTTTATATCGCCTAGAATAATTTTGAAAGTTTCTTTTATTTTCCTCAGTAGAGTGCTTTCTATATTTCCATAATAGATCTCGTCTTCGCTTACTGCAGGTCTGTATACCTTTTGACAACCATTTGGGTTTAGAAATAAAGCTTACACGAACCTTTTTCAAAGGGAAGCATAAATTATAAGTAAGGGTAAATAGTTCAATAAATGAATTGTAAGCTAGATTCGGATCAGAGGTTTCGTAGATATTATTAAAAGTAACTTTTTTTAAATGAGCTTTAAACATATCTCTATTAGTTTCAGTGAAACAGCGCTTATGAGTGTACCAGTGATTTAAAAGGCAGGTTCTTTTAACAGGACACGTTAATATTTGGGCACAGTGGTCAGATACTCCAAATTCTATTATATTTCCTTTACACCCTTTGATATTGTGGGCCACATTATCAATGCACTTCTGACTGACAATCCGCGTAGGTTCTTTAAATTGTAATATCAAATTAAAGCTCAATAACATTTCCGTGAACTCTCTGCTCTCCCGTGTCTTGGCTAGAATATCTATATTAAAATCGCCACATATAATAAGCTTCCTACCATGTGCACATAATTTTGTTAGAATTTTACTCAACATTAAAAGAAAAATATTTACTGAGCTACTTGGCGATTTGTAAATACAAAGAACATTTATATCGTGCTGTACGAGTTCGACGGCAGAGCATTCTATTATATTTGTGATTGACATTTTATTTATCTCGGTCAAGGGCTTATATTGATAATTATTTGACAATAAAATACATGATCCTCCATGTCTACTGGACCTCATAAAAGAGGATACTAATTTATAACCTGGAATAATTAAGTAGATATCATCGCCCTGTATCATATTATGTTCTGTTATACATATAATGTCAACCGTAGTACCCTTCTTCACTGTAAGATCATTGAGACATACAGTGAGTGCGTCAGATTTGCTTAGTAAGCCATTTATATTTTGATGTAACAATTTGATGTAGTTACTCACGAAATAACTGGTTAGGGATTGATAATTCGATTTGATTTTGTGGTTCGAGAGAGCTACGCGTACAATTAATTTCATTATTCAAGTCTCCCACATCATCTGTTTGGGTACAGTTGTCAACATAAGTTACGCTATGGAATATGTTTCGTGTCTTCTGAAAAAGCTGTTGCTTTTGGTAATAGTCCATGCGCAAGATCTCCTTTAACAGAGTTCTAGCAGTGTTTATTGCATAGCGTGACCCATGTGGTATAAAATTAGAATAATTCATATCTAGAAAAGTAGTGTTCTTATGTCTTTGACATATAAAACGTAGTACATAGTTCAACTTTGTTTCACGCAGGTGTCTATTATGTGGCACTTCACAAATAATAACGTTCGTATTCGCGGCCGTTGATAACCATGAACTTAAGCCATATTCCAGTTCGTAGGGGTTTTTATCATGAATACCACCCAACACGATAACATAGTCGTGAGTACCTAGAGTCCTGATGTATGTTTGTAATGCCGACAATATGTTGTCAAGCTTTGCGCCCGTCTGGATATATGAGAAGACGGAAAACCTCGTTCCGAGAAGGTTTTGGAGAATGCAGCGTAGTCCGCGCCCCTGTTCATCAGCTAATATCAAAACTCTGTTTTTCGATGCATTGCTATGTGATTTTGGTGTCATTGAGGTAATTGAATGGGAAGATATTGATTCAATTGTCTGCATTTCAGAGGTGAAGCGTAACTTCCGCGTTAGACTATCTATTTCTTCCTTAAGATTTATCACTTCTTTGCGCGAGTTATTTAACTGCTCTTGCAGTTGGGTTATTTGTTTCTGTAGACACGTTATCTTAAGATTTCCATCATGTAAGTGTGTTGATACTAGGGTAGGCGAAGATGGCGTGGAAGAGGCGTAATGAGACAACTTAGAACATCTTCTTTCCTTTCTAGCACTGTAGTTATGTGGCACATTTTCCGCCGGGGCGCTGGAGCATAGGGACTTTAATAGTGTGTTTTCATTTGTCAATTTATTTATGTTTGCATGGAGGTCATTATTTTCTAGGATGGTATTCTCTAGTTCGTTCTGTGTGGTAGTTAGGTCCCTAGTAAGTTGAGCTATTGTATCCTTTAATTCCGTAATAGTGACCAAATCAGTCAATGTCCCATCCACACTTCTCGATAACATGCTGTTAGAAGGAGATTCTTCAGGGGCATCGTATAATTCAGTAAATAAGATATCTGAGTCCGTAGTAGCTGGTGCGTTACTTTGTAGTGTAGTTTCTATGGTGCTAACTGTGCGTTCCTTATTTATTAGATGTATTCGCTTTTGTGATGTGTTTTGTTTTGGAGAGCATTGTTTTTTCCTCATTGTGACATTGCTCGTAATTTCTTGAGTTTTGTTATTAGTACGTTGTACTGGTGGTGTTGGCATTTTGAGGTTGTTAGTAGCCGCTTTTTTTATATTTTGTTTGGAAGACATTTTATTTCGAAATGTTTTTTTGTTGATACTGCAACAGAACTGTAGATGTCGCCTGTGTTGTATGGAACCACCGAGTCGCACCGCACCTATTATTTTAGTACTATTATTGTTCTCTGTCAAAGTTCACAATCTGAATTAATGAAAAGATCACAAAAAGACTTCGGCGATACTGGGTTTAGAACCGGCGGCGCGGCGGCTTAAGTGTGGAGCAGTCTAAAGGCGGCACCGTTAACCTCCACGCCAAAGTGATCATTAACACAATTGTTGAATTAGGTAATGTCTTTGTTGAGTGCAGTATTAAGCTAGTCACAAGTGAGTCACGCTTCAGAAATTTTTCTCACATTCCTGAGTCGTTGGGGAATACCCTCAATAGATCACTTGTATTTTTGTTTTGTTTTGATTTTATTTTTATTGCACTTTTGCCCCTTTTTACACTACGATTGGGTCGTTCATTTAAATGTGTTTGTTTTTCACTAGCGTAGATTGATGTTCAATATTGATATGCTGTTTTTTATCAGTTTTGAGTCGGAATTTGATTTTTACGGTAAACTTCACTGTCGCTGCGGGATATGTTGAGATAACACTTTCACTGTTGCATTACGTTATTATTCACTAATTAAAGGTAAGTCCACTAATTATTCATTGTTTTTACTAGATTAAAAAATTAAAATATCACGGAGCACTTATAGAGGCGTGTTTGCTAGACAGCGCCATCTAGCGGAACATGGACATGTGGTACAAACTGCAAATCGGTAAAACGTTAGGTGTAACGCTCCCTAGCCAGATGGACTAATGACTAAAATGTTAGCTAGAATATACAGTGAATAACAGGGGATAGGGTCGCTAGAGCATAATTATTAAAAGAGGCTATGCAAGTGGACTACTTAATGAAATTGAGTTTTCCTTAATACATGAATTAAAAGTTGTGAACTGTGGCGTTGCGGTAGTGAACGCGGCCGCTACGCAGGGGACGCGGATTCGATCCCCTCTCAGTGCAAATATTTGTATGCATGAATATGAATATTTGCATTGGTCTGGTTGTTTCTATACTTTTTTTTTCGTATTTACGAAAAAAAAAAAGTATCTAAGTATGTTTATCCGCATTCTGGACCCATAACACAAGCTAGTTAAGCTATGCTTACTTTGGGTCTAGATAGCGTTGTGTAGAATGTCGTACAATATTTATTTATTTATTCATTGAGTCAATTTACATGAAATGTTTTAGTTTTTATCGCTGTAAAATTAGCCGTGTCTAAAATTTAATAGGTATAATTTTTCATTTCTAAAAAGGAATCAGTTTTACATAAATATTATATTAGACGCTGATTGAGCCTTTTAAGCTGTAATTGCTAATATATAGATTTATGTAGGAATACACTTATTATACTTAATTTTGCCTTAACAGTAAACTCAAGCAGATTAAATTGAATACCTTTTTAGGATACCAGTATCTACCGTTATAGCTGTTTGATTGTAAAGAGCGCAAAGCAATAATTGTGGGTGTGGGAGATTTTCATATGGCGATTGTAGTTTAGTACTTAAGCATATAAACATATACCGTGCCTAAGTTTTATTGGGACTGCCCACAGAATTAATATTATACTGAATTTTTACCTGTATTTTCTTAATAATTAATTAAGTATTTTTGTAATTCTATTTGTATATGTTTGGAAACATCCAATGTCTACTAAAATCTGTACTTTAATAGTAAGTAAAGTGTTAAAACATATTTTTATTCTAACAAAAAAAAAAAATATTTTCGATTTGACGAGTTACGAACGACTTAACTAAACGTAATATACTCTTATATTTTTTTTTTTTTTTTTTCAAAATATCCAAGGTATGTAAGTAATAACTCTGTACGCTTCTGCTTGACTACGGACTGCGAGCCTCTAATAAATTCAGGTGTCGTGTCAGTTGTTGACTGACGCTGAAATTTTGATATTTCTAAAAACAATATCCAAGCAGTTAAAGTAACATGACAAAACAGTGTCTATATAATGATGGAAAATTGTTACTATGACATATGGACGTATGTGACATCATACTCGTGCTGCAGACCCTGTAGAAACCTTCTAATGCCCTTCTTGAAGTTACATATTTAGTGTGCAGTTCTTGTTACCCAGTAATGCAAGAACCATCCTTAAATCCCATATACACCCATAAATATAGCACACATTGTAAAACGCATCACATCAGACATAAACCTGTCCATTGAAGTGGCGGAATAGTTGTATGCGAGAGGGAACCAGGGCAGTGCTATGCGACGAATGTCGAAAACGTCTTTGTGGTCGCCGCGATGCGTGCATGCCGGCGGTGTTGCATACCGCCGTCCCCGCTGACGAAACCGATGGGAAAGAGACGATTATTTTTTTTTATTTTGCGCTTGCGAGTGTGTTCGGTAGTGTACTAGGTTTTATAGTGTTGCAATCATAGGAGTATTGTTTAGTTTGGCAATTCTTTTTTCTTGCTTAAGAAAAAAAAACTTTTAAAGCATGGTGGAGAGATTCGTGGTTAAGTGGTAAAAGTATGTAGGTTCTTTTTATAGCCCTTAGGTGGCAGACAAGCACACGGTTCACTTGATGGTAAGTGGTTACCGTGTCCTATGGACGAGTGCAACACCAGGGGAGTCACACTCGTGCTGCCGACTTTGTAACAACAGAGAGACAAGCAGGACAAGCCTTTAGTTTTCCCACTGACAGCACAAAACCTCTCCAGTGAGCTCTGGCTTCCGTACTTACCGCCGGGAACACAACACGAGGTTATTATAACCGCGGTATTCTGTAGGGCGGAGGTACAGTCAGCGCCAAAAGTAGATTAACACTTTATAATTTAGAGATTTCCTGAACTGCAAAACGTTACATGAAGTAACCATAATATACATCTATATTTCTATACATACTATACATTACATTGTTTATGTAGTATTTCTATACTAAGATGTAACGTATTGAAGTTCAGGAAATCTGTAAATTATAAAGTGTTAATCTACTTTTGGCGCTGACTGTACTTCCTCAGTCGGACTGCTCGATTGGGACGGAAATACCGTCGTGTCCTACTTCCTTTCAGGTAAAGTATCACTAGCCTAGTCAGTCGTAAGATGGGTGTCCATAATACGTTAAGCCGTTTCAAAGATAAGCTTAAAACTGGGCCAACTGAATTGAGAAAAGGCTTAGAGCCTCAGAGCACAGTTTTTTTTTGTTGCCAGGAGTTACAATAAATATTTTTCCAGATTAAGGAACTATTTTAAGACGCCCATGCTCGTATATTATAAGTAAAAAATATAAATAACTTATACAGCACAATTTTCAAAACACGTAATATTTTTTTTTTTCGAAAACATGAGTTCTCAGAACCGCAATTTTCTGTACAAAAATAAAATTTAAAAGCTGCGTGACTGACATAGCGGTGTACATATTGCATTGTGGTCACATATGTCAGTCGCCATTTTGTTTCACGTTTTTAAATTTCGTTCAATAACAGTGACAGATGACGCCTAGGGTTGTTTACTGATGTATTTTTTGTATCGATGTTTTTTTTATAGTATTGGAAGTTTACTCGAATATCATTTATTGAAATAAAATGATTTTTGCTGCTGAAAAGAAACCGCAACTTCATGCTTAATGTAAATAATAAAATAATGCCAAATAAATCACGATAGAATCTATAGAAAACAGTTTAATTTCAATTTCTTTTGCCATTTTTAACAATTTTAGAATACCTGCATATAAGTATGATGTCTTAGCTAGAAAAGTTATACTGGTGACACTGCTGATCGCAGGGCGGGGCACTAATGCAGACGCTCCTAGAAAAGGCGTCTAAGGCAAATAAAGTAAATAAGAAGTAAAGATGTCGGACAGTGAAATGCCAAAAGTGCTACCTACTTTATGATATACGGTAGGTACATAAAAATGTTCACTGAACATATAGTAGATATTACAAAATTCCCCTCACCAACTGAATAGCAACGTCTAGCAATTAAACATCGTGTCCCAATGTCACATCCTCTTACATCCACATAATACAAACATATACACATATTCATATACTATACACGTATATTTATTTGTCAAATTTCATGCGAGAGTCTTTTGTTGGGCTCAATTATCGCGGTCCGATGACTCAAATAATTCGTTTCTACCTACGTTCGTGTGCCGTCAATAGCTTTTTTAAAACCTTGGATATTTCGAAATTTCATATTTTTGTTATTGAACGTTTTATGGTTTTGTAATTCTTTATTCTATCAAGTTTGTTTTGGTTTGTAGTGATGGTGAAAAAATAATTTTAGGTTAGTATTTCATTCAAATTTTAATATGTTTTTGTTATCATAGGTATTATGAAGTTTAAAAAATGTAGAGCGCAGAACTATACTGTATTTAAATGTTGGTATCCCGCCAAATGAATTTGCCAAATAAATATTCTAATACTTACATGAGTTTTAGAATGCTAAATGCTCATTTATATTTTTTGTCGGAGTCTGGGGTCAGTCTAACTGTGGATTTGCCTGGACTTTGATATTTTCTTTGAAGTGACTGCCACTTGACCTCCACAACCCAATAAGGATATTGGGCAATAGCGAAGCATTGCAGCTAGACCAGTTGTTGGGCATTTTATGGCTCCAACTTCCCGTAATGACTGCCATAGATGTTTTTATATGGCAACCGGGACCGTCGGCTTAAGGTGTTCTCCGAGGTCTAACTAGACCAATGCAAATACCCATATACATGCATAGACATATTTGCACTGAGTAAGGATCGAACCCGCGCTTCCTGTGTAGCGGCCACGCTCACTACCACCACGCCACAGAACTGCTCTGTCCTACCTCCTGGTCAAAGGACTTGGTAAGACCCCAAAAACACCCAATTCAAATAATAAACTAACACAAAATAAATCTGTATACAATCTGTTATAACAATTTTATTACAATACAAAGTAATTGTCACATTCTATTCCAAAAACAAACCAAATATAATGTGACCTCGTACAAGCGGGGTAAGTGATTCGAATGCCGAATACCAATACAATAAGCTAGACACGACGTCGGGGTTAAGTTATTTCGTGCACTGCGACCTAGCTAATCGAGGGTGGGTGCTATAGGGGTGGAAAGGAATCTATCGATGTCGATAAAAAATTATAAAGTATAAAAATTATGACAAGAAATTCGGTATAATAAATATTTAGAAGTTGGTATTACAGTTTTACAGAAAAATATTAAGAAAAAAAGTTTTATTATAATATTTATGAATACCAAAAGTAAACTTCCAAAACTCCTTAATTGTAAAACGCAGATGTGTTTAAAAAAAAACATGATTATAGCTACCTAGTTTTTATGTTGGAACTAGTTCAAAAATTATAAGACTTACAGTACTCAGTTAGTACTCAGTAAGTACTGTAAGTCTTATTATTTTTGTATATGACTTTTGTGTTGTAAATCTCAAACAAAAGCTATTTTGCTTTCGAAGTGCACTTAAGTCTGTGAAACCATTTGAAGATTGAAGATGAAATAACCTTTTCACTATCATAATTTTATGACACTATTAAAATCCTGATTTAACCACCACTCTATGTATTACAGGATACAGATATCCCTACTTCCCTACTAATATTATAAATGTGAAAGTAACTCTGTCTGTCTGTCTGTCTGTCTGTCTGTCTGTCTGTCTCGCTTTTACGACTAAACCGCTGAACCGATTTTGATGAAATTTGATATAGGGGTAGATTAGACCTTGAGAAAGGACATAGGCTATGTTTGGTCGCGATAACTGACATCCACGCGGGCGGAGCCGCGGGCAAAAGCTAGTTATTAATATTTTTCAAGTATATATTCACATATTTTTTAAATCCTCTATTGCGTCACGAACAATTTTAAAACAAAATTATACCTACCTTATAGGTATTGTACGAGTCCTAATAATTATTAATTTATTTTCAGCAGCTTTGAATTTTTGAGAAAATTAATCAAGTTTCATTTATGCCGCTCTCACTTTTACTTTACAAACTGATTCACTTTTGTATCAACTTTTTAATTCAATATTTTTTTTTGAGTAAAAGAAAACTATCGATATTTTTTTTATCGACTCGTCCCAACCCTATCGCTAACGGTACAGTAACGGCTGACAACCCCACGAAGCCCCGCCCTCATTCACGCTACCCCTCTATAGAACTATATACCTATGTATATTACCTTTAGGTATTCCTATGCGTTTGCATTTGGACAAAATTTCAATACGTATTTGGGATTTAAGTTTTTTTGTCTATATTTACTTAAACATACACACATAATCACGCCCTTATCCCCGGAGGGTTAGGCAGAGGTGAATTGACACCCACATTTTCACCAATCATTGTATTAGGTCCCACGTAATATGGGGTGAGTCTATTACAGTATTCCGGGTACAATAATGCCATGCATCTGAGGCTGAGTCTAAGCTATATATTATATATCTGTCTGATGTTAAACAGCCCTGTCCCTTAGTCGCCTTGTACGACACCGCTTGGGAGGAGATGGGGTGGCCCAAATTCTACTCTGCCGGGAACCACGGCTATAATAACCTCATGTTCTGTTCCCGGTGGTGAGCAGTGTAGTCAAACTCATTAGAGAGATTTTGTGCTGTCAGTGGAAAGACCAAAGGCTTGTCCTGCTTGTTTTCAGCGCTGATGGCACTGAATCTCTCTGTTCTTATAGGTTCGGCAGCATGGATGTGACTCTCGGTGTTGGACTCGTCCATAGGCAACCGTAATCACTTTCCATCAGCGACCTAAGTGGTATAAAAGAACCTGTTATAGGGTTAGAACTCGCTAACAAGTTTTTTTACTGTGATTTCCTATTAATTATTATTTTTCAATTCATTATTGAACAGAGATATTGACTACACATTGTAATTCAATTTTTCATTCATTTTCATTCATTATGTAAATTTATACAAACCCATTATTAAATCAAATAATCAACAATATATTACATATTTAAATTCATATATTAAATTAATTGACATAGGTATGTTTATATAAATGGTCAATTAAGAAATTTACATTTTATTTTATTTATATTCGTGCACGCCCACTAAAATTAATTGACAGTTATAATTCGTTTATTAGTTATAATTGTTTATGCGAAAAGAATAACATACGAATAGACATTTTGTGGTAAAAATAACAACAATGAATACAACTTTTCTTATTATTTTCTCATTTTGTTTTACACCCTTCTTCATTCTAGCGTTAATCCCAGTCGCATCCGAAGCTTTCACCTCGGAGTCTGGGTCCACTTTTTCCACTATAACTGCGGGTTTGGCTGAATCGACTGCCATCTGACCTCCACAACCATTGGCGATATCGAAGTATTGTAGTTAAATCAGTTGTTGGACTTATTAGGGCTCTTTTTATGGGAATTTCCCGTAACAACTGCCATAGATGTGGTTATAGCAACCGGATTCTAAACAGTGTTATCTAGGCCCAAACTAAGCATAGCCTAACTAGCTCGTGTTATGGGATCTAGTATGGGAAAGACACCTTTTCTGACTCCCTCTTCTCTATTCGCAGGTGAAGATATGGTTCCAGAACCGGCGTAGTAAATACAAGAAGATGATGAAGGCAGCCCAAGTAGGAGCTCCTCCGCCAAGCCTCGGGTTGGCGCCAAACAGCCCTCCTAACAACAACCAATTATTACATGGTGAGTGATCCCTGTCATCAGATAACCCTATAACTTTCTTACTATTGTTATTACCTTTCCTACTATTACTATTACCTTTCCTACTACTGCTATTACCTTTCCTACTATTACTATTACCTTTCCTACTATTACTAACTATTACTATTCTACTAATATTATAAATGTGAAAGTGGGTGAAGATTTTTGGATGTTTATCACTCAATCACGTTCCAACGGCTATACAGATCTGGCTGAAATTTGGCACAATCACAGTATTATATAGGACTGAAATAATATACAGACAGGCTACTTTTTTCCTAGAAAAAGTTTCCATAAGTTACGAGAGAGAGAGCAAAATTCTAAAAAAATAGCTAGTCAAACATAATCCTCATCTCCCATTTTTTTTTCCATTGCTTAACCCGCCTTTATTTAGACCATTTTAGCACTACTGAAATGTGTCTCGGTTCTCACATTTTAAACAATTAATATTACTAGATTCCTATCGTGTGAAATCCAGTTATATAAAAATTAGAATACAGATAGGCACATAATTTACAAGAACCATAAAAATATTATATTTCTTTTTTAGATAGTGTTCTAAAAATATACCACATCTAACACCATTCATAAATATATTTTTTTACAAAATATCCTTCATTTTTTCATTTATTCACTTTAAGTTTTTTTAATTCAATACCTACCATAACAAAAAGGTGTAAACAGCATTTACTTTTCAAAACAAAAAAGCCCTAAAAACATCAGAAACACTGCACATCGCAGTGAATTTCCTGTAAACTAGCGATACGAGCTTACCATCACTATATAAAAAATAAAAAAATAAAAAAAATGTGACTTACATCCTTTTGCTCTCAACTATAGAATTACAAATAATTCGAACAATAAAATAAAAATAACTTTATTTAAATGTAAAATGTTTGTCTAAATTGCATTTATTAGCATTTTTGTATCGTTAACTTGTCATTATAACGAAAATTGCTGTTTCCTTGTCGATTTAACGTTTTAAATGTTATTTTTATGCTGATCTTTGAAAACAAAATGAAGATAATGCCTTTTAATAGTTCCACAGAATTTTCTAAATTATACATTATAGAATTTGAGGAAATACTCTGATGATCTGTGCCTATATTAACATGGTTATATATTGAAAAAATAACAAGGTTTCTTCTGAGCGGGAAGTTAATTATAAAATGCAATATTTACGTTAATTGTACAAAGTCATATTCAATTCATCCGTGTGGTGACGGAAAAAGAATACAAGTATCACCACCCCATCTCTTCCGAAGGGTGTGGAGGTCAGTGGCAGTTACTTCACGGATATTAATGATGTTCAGCCGCATCCCAGTTAGACTAGAAAACTGACCCCAACTGAGTTGGGAACAGGCTCAAAGAATTATGTTAAATTGATTGATATGAACATACAGACACAGACATAATTTTCGTACTTATTTGAAAATAATGTCAAATATTTCTTCAAAATTTCGTTACTATTGTTTGTTCACCAGGTGGTGGTGGAGGCAGTTCTAGCGGTTCACAACATTCCCCTTCAGCTTACCAGGGCGGTGGGCCAACCCAGGCGCACTCCCCCACTCCTAGCTCCACGCCGGTGTCGGAGCTCAGCCCGGGACTGTCACCTACGGGCACGACGTGGGACGTCAAGCAGCCACCTCAGCCCTCCTGGGATGTAAAGGTTGGATATGTAAGAAACTATGTGAATTCTAATCTTTTACCAAGATCTAAGACTCTTAAGTTAGCCTCTTCGGAAGCAACCGGGATTGGCACTCGTATAATGATGATTCTAATCTTATTATTATTATCAATAAAAAAACTATTCTTTTTTTATTATTTGTTTTCAACAGTTTTAATATTTATATCTTTAATTCAATAAATTATATCCTGTTACTTTAAAAATATTTTTCAAAACTTTTAATCTAACATTTCGAATATTAATTACAATATTATTCTATCATCGAGGGGTTTTCTAAAGATACCTACTTATATTTTAAAGTAAGAGTTAATTTTAGATATAATGATGATGTAGTCTTTTTCTCACAAGTTGTTTTTTGTTTCTGTAGCCGACGGCAGGCCGGTCACCCGACGGCAGCTCCTGTGACGTGAAGCCTCCACACCAACAGTCATGGGACCCGAGGGTCGGATACGTAAGTCAAATTCCTCAATTAAAAACAATTTTCCAATTATTTATTGCTTTAATAAAATGAAATAATTACAAGAAATAAATGAAATTTATTAATTAATAAAATAATTGGAAAATTTGAACTTTTTATTTGCTATTAGAAATACTTTTATTAATGGAAAATTTAATTCGTTCTCAATTCAAAATTATTGATTTAAAAATGTCTTTAAAATAGACAGTTTAAAATAATCTTCCCTTTGAATTTTTATTTATCCTAATTTATTAAATTGACTTTTTAAATATTTTTTTAAAATTAAATTTGGTGTATTTTAATTAAGTTAGGTGCTTTAAGCCATACATATTTTTGAGGGGAGCTTATTTTTCTATAGGAGGGTTATTTCGCGCCTCAGTCCGATGACATAGAGGGCTCGCCGAGCGCGGAGGGCGTCAGGGGACGACCTATGCCTTGGATGTTCAAGGTAAGGGCGTTATTCGAGTCCGTAATATGTGTGAATATGAAAATTTATTGTTTATAAGTAATTTCTTGTGCAACACCGGAGTCTGAAATTTATCGGAAGAACTGTAATAAATAGATTATTTTATCTGTAATCTAATGACAGAAAGTAGCTTTCTGCTCCCATAAAATCAGCATTGGTCAAATCTTAAGGAAGAAGAGGACTAAACGGACGCCAGGATTTGAGGTGAAAGCCTCAGATCCAATGGAGAATAGCGTTAAGACGATGATGATGACTCTGTAAAACAACAACATAATATAATATTTTCTCATATAACAAACAACACAAACACATCAATGCCAAATTAAACGTCAATTATAAAAAAAGAATATAAATAACGAAATCTTTCGATGTTATTAGCATTTTTGGGACGAAACGTTTCGTAGAAAGTTGGTAAAAACGTGTTTACATGCTTGCGTGTTGAAAAATTATAAAAAAAACTATATGGTTTTGGTATAAAAGTGATTAGATAATAGCCAAGTGGGAGTGGTGGCCGCGCCTAACGTTTTAAATGATTAACTTTTTGACTAGCTTTTACTCGCCGGTTTGTTTGTAGGTACAGTTAAGTTTTACTTGGGTTAATTAATCTATTATAATTTTGATGAAGTGATAATGTATAAATTTCTTGGTTTTAAATTCTTGCGGCAGCGTTTTACATATCTTGTGGTAACATAGTACCTATGTAATACTTTCTAAAAAATAAGACTGTTGTAGGTGGTCATCTACCTATAGTAATAAATGGACGACACATAATATTCAAAATAAAATAAAAAGTTTAGGATATTTTACCAAACTAAGTAGAGCTTGTCTTTGTATGACTTGCAGAATGCGGATAAACGTACACAGATAGATTTGTGTAACCAAATACATGAGTAAAACATTCCAAAAAGACCCAGATCAATACAAGTATACTTATTCAGGTATATAAATATTTTTAGTGACCGAGAATCAAACCAACAACTCCTGACATATCAGTTGAATGCTCTACCGCTAAGCCACAAAGGTCAATCATAAAACAGCCACCTAAACCCTTTAAACTCAGTATATTGATTCGTACAACATTAATAATACCTACAATACAAATATTTAATTCAAAATGACATCTAACAATACATTTATTACTTAACAGAACTTATTATTCAATATAATTTATTACTAAATGTTGTTCAATGTATAGTGCCAATTGGATCTCTATTCACAGTGAGTAAAATTCATTTTTCTTTTGCCATAGGGCGCGCCACCCGGCCCGTGGGACATGAAAGGCGCGCACGCGCACGCGCTGCACCACCAGGGTGCGCCACAGCCTCACCCGCCCTACGTGCCGCAGTACTCTTGGTACCAAACGGATACCAACCCTGGACTACTTACGTAAGTATTTTTTATGTGTACATACTGCTAACCAAATCCGTAGTTAAGACTGGTAAAGCGGACCCCAGACTCCAAGCTGAAAGCTTCGGATGCGACTGGGAATTAACGCTAGGAGGATGAAGACTGCTAAAAATACATCTGTCTAATATTACCCGTAGGAAAGGCTCTTAAAAAAAGCACGTAAGAGTAATGATTTTTTCTATAAGATAACTGTTAGTATCATTTCTCGTTAGTAATTTTTCACGTCTCTATTTTTCATCACAATCATAATGAAAAAATAAAAATAATTTTCAAAATCGGGTCACTAATGACAGAGAAATCGATGGATATGCATCGTCGATGGACATATAATTAACCTTACCTCCTCCTATAAATATGGTTACAAATAGGACCATTGTTTAACCTCATACACTTATTGCCGATAAACACAGAAAAATGAATGGTTCATGAAGATAGGAGAAAGGTTGAACTTGGGGTATTGGTTGTCTTGTTTTACATCTAAATTTTAATAAATTCCTTTGTCAACAGGGTATGGCCAGCGGTTTAACAGCCATCGCATTAATGCAAAAGGAAAAACTAACTAAAATGTAAGTGTATATTCACTATAAAATATGGCAGGACAGGTAATGGCGGCCATCACAAAATGGCGCCGTACTTTGGCGCCAAAAGCAACGGCACAACCAACTTTAATTGTAAGCAGAATTATTTAATAGTAATAAAAAATCACTGTAAATTTTTATAATTAATAACTATAAATAGGGAATAAAATGTTCATAAAGGTTACTGTATATGTAATAATATAAATGGAAGTAATTTGTTAAATGGGCCAAATAATTAAAATGATGTTAGATTCATGAAAGCTAATTGATTCTAAATATTGAACCAATCTGAGGATCAGTTTAATAGTTAATTTTTCACCATGATGATTGAGTAAATAAAGATTGATATTAACATTGGATAGGTATCAATACTTTTAATACCTTCTGTTAGAAACATATGCTTCACAAGTCTCTGATGCTTTCCTACAAAAATTATTGGGTCCATCAATCAAACTGCATCCTTATGAATTAATGTAATGTCAGAAAAGAGACATAAATACTGACGAATCAGAAACCCCTGATTCAAGTGGCTCTGATTTGCTAGGAAAGTTGTAAGAATCTGAAATGTTGAATCAAAGTCTAAATGATTTTGTACGTTTTACAGAAAATGACTTTGTGGCAGAAACTTTGAGTTTCCCGTGCACAGACAGATTATCTTAACACCATGAACTTATATCTTTACTACTAGACAAGCTGTTCAAAATAAAAATTGAATCACGATGCCTAACCCAGAAATTTTAAACGGGAAGCAAAAATGCATTGTCTCATTTATTTTACTCTATAAAATAAATGATATTGAATTTTGACAATATATATAAATAAAATATTGTTTATAAGAGCTCCTTGTTGTAATGTCTTCTGTTTTACACTATCCTTCAATATAGCACCCATCAAAGTGCAAAAAATACTTTGCAAATCGAGTTATAGAAATTTTGTCTAAAATAAAACAGTTTCTAGCAGTTGGATTTAAGTAAACTATCTTTTTTATTAGTTTTTCTGTTTATCTACTCATATCTTTTCACTTCCGAACCCATGTCCTCTTCTTCGAAACGTTACATAATTTTTGTTCTAAACAGCTGGTCTAGTACTATGCATAGAAAGTCACTTATACACTTAAAAATATTCGCAAAAAATGTTTAATATTATCTACATTATTTGTTTATGAAAATAAGAATAATTGTGTTTTTCACTTTTGGTTTACTGCCTACTCTTTGGTAAACAATTGGGGGTATTTTTCATATAAAGCACTAATTTGTATTGCATCAAAATTATCCAATAGCTTACCATATGGAATCATTTTGGTGGGATTCAAAATGCTGTGCTAAATGCAATACCTCAAAATTTAATGCACGGGTACAACTAAAATACAAATAATATTCGAAAGTTTGTATTTTCAAAAATTTCTTCAAAATTATTTAATTTAATAGGAAAATTATTATTGGTTGCAATATTTACTTTATTTTGATTTCTTTTCTCTATTTAAAATTATCAAATTTATTGAACAAACTGTAACTTATATAATTATTTGAAAATTGTATTCGTAAAGTAAGCTTTAATACAATATTTTTTTATTTATTTAGATTTAAAATAATAAATAAAACAATCAAACGGGAACACAAACCAGTCTGTTGTGATAAATAATTTTAAGTTTTTTTTTTTGTAGAACAATAATATTGAATTTAAAAAATTGTATTTATTACATTTTGTGCAAAAATAATGTGTTCTGAATGCAAGAATATTGTGTTTTTAAGCTAAAAAAATATTATTGTATAATTTCAACTGCAATTTCTTTATTACCTGTAAAATAATACAATCTATTCGTTTATAACTTATTATTCATTTGTTTTATTTCTTATTTTCATTTTAGTTTTATATTTTCATTATGTATATGTAATAAAATTATGTACATTATATTTTGTATCATAATACAATGATATAAATGAATAAATTGTATTATAATCTTTATTCTAGAATGGGTCTTTACGGGATGATACAATTTTGTAAATATTTTTTGTAATATATAGACAAATAAACTATACATATAAATATAGGTAGCTTAATTACTTTATAACTACAATGTATAATAAGGAAACGGAAATAAGAAAAAAAATGAATTAATTTCTTTTGTCAAATAAAAAGAGAAAAATATTATAACTTTTTAGTTTTATTTATTTACCTAAAATACAAGATATTTTTATACCACTTAGGTGGCAGACAAGCACACGGCCCGCCTGATGGATAGTGGTTACCGTGGCCTATGGACGTGTGCAACACCAGGGGCATCACACTCGCGCTGCCGACCCTGAAGAAACCTTCTAATGCCCTTCCTGAAGAACCCCATATTGTAGTCACTTGGGAAAACCACCGCAGGGAGTTCATTCCACAGCTTGAATGTGCGTGGGATGAAGTGCAACACCAGGGGCATCACACTCGTGCTGCAGACCCTGTAAAAACAGAGTTTCTGTGCCGTCAGTACAGAAGACAAAGCAGGACAAGCCTTTAGTCTTCCCACTGACAGCACAAACACTCTCTAGTGAGCTCTGGCTACCCTACTCATCGCCGGGAACACAACACGTGGTTCTTATAACTACTGTATTCTGTAGGGCGGAGGTACTTCCCCAGTCGGACTGCTCGATTGGGACGGAAATACTGTCGTGTCCAACCTCCTATGAAAGGTCACTGAAATGCAGTTCAGGGTCAGGAAATTCTGGTGTTAGGAAAAGAGATACCTTCAACTATATTCTGTCATTGCACCGCTTGATACAGGTAGGGAATTCACCCTCAAACGTCGCAAAACTTTCCACGTTCGCTCCTCAAGCTGTGAAAAGATCTCCCTACGGTGGTTTTCCCAAGCGACTACAATATATTATGGGGTTCTTCCAGAAGGGCATTAGAAGGTTCTTACAGGACCGGTAGCGCGAGTGTGACGCCCCTGGTATTGCACACGTTCATGGGCTACGGTTACAACCTACTTCTCGTCAGGTAGACCCTCTCTTTATCTGCCACCTAAGTGGTAAGTATAAAAGAAGGCTGTGTTGTTTTACTGCCTTTTGTTACAAGCTCTTTCAATTGGTTTGTGAATATGGTTGCAAAAGTAAAATATATACCTACTCGTAAAAGTACAGAAATATTCTGGGTGATTTTATTGTCGTTTCGGATTAAAAGGTTTTGGACACAGTTTCGATAGCAAAATCTTCTTGGCTGGCTTCTTCTTCTTCTATCGTGGCGATAGGGCCTATACTCTCAAATGGTGTTCTCCCAGTGTGCTGCTACCTGGATAGCGCCCTCGGAGGCGCACATGAGGTCCTCCGGTGTACATGTGTGCGGGCATGTAGCACACGTCAGCAGGTCGGCCATTGTCTGTGGTGTAAATCCGCATTCACATCTCAGGTCTGCCCCACCTGAGAACTCCCATCTAGCCCGGCATTCTTTGCCTCGGCCGACCCGTGTCCGGAGTCTGTTTAGAGACTTCCATCTGATCCAGGGTAGATCATGTCCAGGCGGCAGATTCTCCGAAAGCGGGACGAAGGGGGTCGTCAGCGAGCCTTGTGCTCTCCAGTGGTCAACTCTGGCTTGGGAGGGGTCGCCGTCAATGGGAAAAACGCATGCCCAGAAGCTTCTGCGGCTCTTCAGCCTTTGTGGCGCACGAGGTTGGCCGTTCATGGGATGTCGCCGGTCCGACTCCAGCTTACCCCTAGCCAAAATAATACTTCTAGACGATTTTGCTAACGAAACTGTGCCCAGTATCTTTTTATCCGAAATGACTATAAAATCATTCAGTATAGAAGTAAAAAATAACGTTCATTTACTTTGTAACCTAAATGACAAAACATAATTATGAACAAGTTATGAGTTTGTCACGCGATTATAAAAAGAAACAAGTCTGCAGGTGATAAGAACAGATGTCGGATATTTGCCAAAATATAAAAAGAATGGCTTGGATAACTAAAACTTTTAAACAAAGTCATAAAATATTGATACGAAACGGCGTGCGGTTTTAGTCGGTTCGAGTCCGACCCCAGGGTATCTGAGGTGACTACCGCACAAAAAAAAGAAAGTAGGTATAGCTATCTTTTTTATTTTTTATATAGGTCGGACATGTGAATATGAATTCACCTCATCTGATGGTAAGTTGAAGGCAGAGTCTCAGGAAACAGCGCCACTATTAAAGACACCAACAATTTTACAATACTCAAGGAAAAGTGAGGTAAATACAAACAAAATGTAATTACCTCCAAGTTTTAATAAAGGGAAGACGGTAACATTTTCTAAGAGTTTAAAATTGAACTTTGTTACACTACGACTTCAGGTAACTTCAGAATTTATTAGACTAACAAATGCATTTACAGCCGAAACCAAAAGTATACTCTCAAATTCGTTTTCATTTCAAGCTGTAGTACCTAAAAGAAAGATAAATAAATCTTTTATGGAATTTTTTTTTTTGGGGTTCAAAAACGGAACCGTATTAATAAGTCTCCACTGTCCATCTATCTGTCTGTCACCAGACTGTATCTCATGAACCGTGATAGCTAGAATTTATTTTTACTAAGTATTTCATTTCCCGATAAAAGAACGAACAGTAAAAATAGATAAAAATTAATATTAAGTCGGCTATAGTTGAATATGGTATGGAACGCTTCATGCGCGAGTCTGACTCGAATTCGATTTTTAAATTTTATAATAGTATCGGTCCCAGATAACTACCCTGTGTAATCCCGTAATAGAATGTATGTCCAATCTACGCAAACAGTATAAAACGCATCAATCAAGTCAATGATGACTTCAATCGCATAATTCGTAATTTAAGTAGATAATTTTTAAATAAATTTCTAATTCCCTCATCATAATCATCATTCACATAGCATTTTCCCAGTTACCTACAAAGTTTCGGACCTTGGAGGCGGACCCCAGGCTCGGAGATCCGAAAAATTTTCGCTTAAATGACGTGTCTTCATTTTCTCGGCTACATAGCTAGCGACTGTCATCTGACCACCCAGCCTGAGTTGTGGTTTGTAGCCAATCACTGACAGAGTTATGTGATGCAGCTCGACCATATATGAACCTCCTGACTTAAAGATTATTGACAGCCGGGAGCGATTTTTAGCGTACCCTCCAAAGCACTAAGATATCAAGTAAATATCATTTATAAATTCTTCAATGTTAATCAACTTTTGTCGTAAACTGTACAACCAGTAGCCTTATTAATCTGGTATTTATGTCGAGCTTTAAGTACTCATAAAGTACAAAAGAGAATACTTAATGATAACTTAGTTCATTAAGTGAAATGTGCAAGAATGTAACTTAAACACCGTTAAACGTAATTAAGTGCTGTCAGGGCACTTATCGTGACAGGTTTTCAACTTAATTATATGCTTCTTACAATGACTCCTATGCATACCACTAGACTACTGTGGTACCGTAAATTTGGTATCGATTTTGGTACTATTTGATCATTATACTATCGGTACGCTATGATGGCCTTTGACGTTTGTCCACTCATGAAGTTTAGATAAATTAATGCAGGTGAAGAAAGCAGTATATAAAAACTGAGTCGTTGGCGGAATTATTGGGATCGCCATAGAACAAAAAAAAAAAAAAAAAAAGAAAGCAGTAACGACAGTGAAAATAGCAGTATGGACGAATCTGATGAAATTTTTTGGTTTCTTTTGCCATCATAGCGGTCTTAATAGTCGTATCATGAATTCTGTGAACTGAACGATGACGCCACCGTCCCTTCAATATGTATTATCAAATAGTGCTAAATTGACTTCAATTTAAGTACAATAAAACAGTATTATATTTGTCAGTGACATGCATAGTTCCATTTTTAGCTATTTCATGGATTCGTTTTTACATCTATACTTTTATTAGCTGTCTTACATAATACTTATTTGACAATAAATTATTAAGAAACTGGCTGACCCGGCGATCTTTGTACCGCCATATTTTTTCCCGCCCGCGTGGAATGCAGATATTTTTTCCATGATTTCTCACCTTTTAAACCTACCCTGGGCATCCACGAATATTTCAAGACTAAAACTAACAGAATTGCAATTCATTTTTATTTATAACTAGCCTTCCGCCCGCGGCTCCGCCCGCGTGCATCTCGGTTAACGCAACCTTTGCTCATATCTTCGGTTCTACTCAACCGATTGCGATCAAACAAACGTAAGATTTTAAGTCTGAGTAAGCCCTTTCTAACAAAAAAAAACCGCATCAAAATCCGTCCAGTAGTTTTTGCGTCCATCGCGGACAAACAGACAAACAGACAGGAAATTAAAAAAAATATTTTCGTGTTCAGTATCGTTAACATAACATAACCCAAGTATTTTTTTTTAAATATCTCCAATGTACAGACACGAACACTTTACAATTATATAATAGTATAGATAGAAGATAGATAAAAAACCAGATAGATCGAAACAAATTTTATAGCAGACGGTACCCATTTTCTTTCGGTTTATGATTTACAAATGGACACTGGAGATCTATTTCATTTTTGACTTTATAGTAATGCGTCTAAAATGAAATAGCTTTTTATAGAGTGAATGAAAAAGTGTAATGAAACGTTTTAAATTTAATTTTGAACTTTAACGTTATAGTAATAAAGTATGACAGTGGTATGACAGTGGTTTTGCTTTAGTAGAATCGAGGGCTTGCTTTTTCTCCTCTACTTCGAAAGGAAAGTATGTAATGGATTTTATACCTACTCCAAATTACCCCAGTGTAAAGATATGATTCCGTAGCCGATCGCATACGACAACTGCCGACGCATGCAGCAAATACAGCGTATCCATTACTTGTCAATCTCGGATAGGGATAAAGGGGACCATTCAGAAGCCGCAATGAATTACGTGCATGTGCTGCGTGCGTCGGCAGTTGTCGTATGTGGTCGGCTACGGCACAGTGGGTTCAAGCGGGGCACAAGTAGAAAGAACGGGTCTTAGACATCCCGGGTAGTGAACGATCGGAGTCATAAGCAACAGCTAGCAACCAATATACAGGGTAACGCGAATAAAATGGCTGCGATAATTAAAATAGCGATTGCCAGCCAATTATCCGTGCCTTTATTGAAACGTCGCGCAGATGTCCCCATAGTTGCGACTTTTTGTCGCCGCGGCGTCGCTCAAAGGATGCTTGAGTTTTTGTCGCGATGTGCCTGTACCATCAAGCATTTGTCGCCTAACCACGTTGAGTTTGGAGTTAGGAACTTTCATGTTTTGAATTAGGAACGTCTACCTGCTATTAACATTCATTCATAATATTCACGCCTCTAAATCCTGTAAGGGATAGGCTGAGGTGTGTCAACATCTACATTTTTCCAATTATTATTTTCGGTCCTATGTATATGGGAGGGCCATCTTGCCGTCAAGAGTTACTATATTGTGCTGTTATTTCAAGTTGTTAAGGTATATTATGCTATTGTTATTAATCAAATCCTTGTCTTTGCATACATTATCTTTTTTAACTTTATTTTATGATAAGGACTTTCTCGGTTACATGCACATAACTTACTAAAGTTTCATCATAATCAGATAATTAGATAGGTTAATTAGATACATTTTTTCCATTGTGATCCCCACAATGGAAAAAATGTACGACCGCGATAGGAATAAACAGCAAGGCTTTAGTGCATGCCTTCCCTTCAAGAGCCAGACTGCAGTTACGATGGCAGTTAACGAATTCTAACTGTGTTTTATTACAAAAAAAACATCCCATAGCACAAGCTAGCTATGCTTACTTTGGGTCTAGATAACTATATGTAGAGTGTCGTAGAATATATATATTTAGTTTTATATTTTGCCCCGATAGGCATTAGCCGCTAAATTTGGTACCTTCAACGTGTAATTATGGATCAAAATCCCGCCAGTACGGGTAGGTGTGCGCGGAAACACAAACCACCACATTGAGTATAGAAATATCCTAAAAAAACCACTTATATTCTAGTCATCTCATCGATTTAATAATTGTACCAAGTCTGTATACATAGTAGTCATATACAGATAAAATAAATAAGTTCAATTAATAACGGTTAGCACTAAAGGTTGACATTACTACTTTGTCAATTGTCAACGCCGAAAAAATGACAGTTCAGTCAGGCTTCCGTCACTCGCTCAAGGCCACGCGATAAACACCTACAGCTTGGCGTACAGTCGACTGTACAAACTGGCAGAGGGCTGCCGAACGCGCGCCTGAGCGCTCGCATCACACTGCATCGCACGTTTCCCGCGCTTACGCTTCGAAATGCCGAAACCACGTAATTAATGTGCAGTGGATGGGTATATACCTAAGTCTATTTCTTTGAACATAAGTACTAAGTACCTAAGTAATAAGTATGTAAATCGTAAATGAAGACGTTTTTGGAGTCAGGTATTATATAAGTGTTGTTTTATAGGTAATTCTAATACTGAAGTTACCTAGTACTTACGTAATAGAATAGTAGCCAGTAGGTAATGTCCGTTATTTTTAGGGTAGGAATAAGCGCCTATAAGCTATACCTACTGTAAATTATTTCGTAATTTTATACCAATGGTTGAACAAAATGATTAATCTAAATGCATTAAAATTGGAAAAAATGTTATGAGAAAACTATAAATACAGTAGGTATACCTTACTGTATACCTAACTATAGGTAAGGCCTATAAAGTAGCACCGTATTACAAATGTTATAAACCGTTGATTTATATTATTTATTAAAATTATTTACGCGATTTAAGATATTTTCGACTAGGTATAAAATGTAATAAATTCCGAGAAGAGAAAAAAAATATAAATCATATAAAACTAAAACATATTGGATTGACTATAATAAACAATATGGTTAATTCGTTTTATTACAATAATCATCATAGATATAACCCTAGCCCATTCTTACGATGACGTCACCCGCACGGCGGGCAACACAGTCTCGACTCTATGAGTGCGGTTTTAAGGTACAATTCTTCTCGTTCTAAGCAGCAGGTATTATTATTAAAATTTTGTAGGTGAATATAGTGTAAGTATTGTCACTTTTGTATGGGAGTGATGTATCTGTTACGTAGTAACTATTTATTAATCTGTGGTTCAGTTGACATACAAATTACAAGAAGTAGTTTGTACTTGTTGTGACATAGTAATGATAATTGTTGATTCAATCATTTGTTTATTGCTTGAGGATATTAAAAATAACAATGAAAATAACTAAATAATTAGAAATACATCTACATAAATAAAAGCCAAATACCACTTAGGTCAAAGACAAACACACGGCCCACCTGTTGGATAGTGGTAACCGTGGCCTATGGACGAGTGCAACACCAGGGGAGTCAAACTCGTGCTGCCGACCCTGTAAGAACAGAGAGATTCTGTGCCGTCAGCGCAGAAGACAAGCAGGACAAGCCTTTGGTCTTCCCACTGACAGCACAAAAACTCTACAGAGTTTTGTCAATACTATGACTATTTTTTTTTTGTCTGGAGCGTTTCTATAACACCCTGTATAGGTTTTCGCGCCTTTTTGTATATCAGTTACAAAAATGTTTTTTTTTTCGTAAATTTCACATACTACTGTTGCCCGCGGCTCCGCCCGCGTGGATATCGGTTACCGCGACCAAACATAGCCTTAGACCTTTCCTAAGGTATAATCTATCTTTGTACCAAATTTCATAAAAATCGGTTCAGTAGTTTAGGCGTGAAAGCGTAACCGACCGACATACAGAGCTACCTTCTCATTTATAATATTATTTTGTACGTATATAAACACTCTATAAGTATACAGCTAAGCTTAATAGTAAATTCACAGCAGTATTGCAATAGCCGGGGTTCAAACCCAGAACATCATAAGTCCTCCTTTCAACCACTTGGATACCGCCGCTCATGTTGGAAGATGAATGCAGTCAATATGAAATTACAGCTACGGTTGACACGCAGCCAAGCGTGATCCGCTGATTATAGGCACGCCAGAGGGTTCCAAGAATTGTAGGTGAATGTCATTGGATAATACAGATATAGTTTTTTATACCACTTGAGTGGTAGGTAGACTTATAAGTGTGGTGACTGAGAAACAATACAAGTATCACCACCCCATCTCATCCGAAGAGTGTTGTAAGAGGCGACTAACCGAAAAATATGCAGACGATATCACTGCGAGAGAAGGAACACTCGAAATAAAACCCTGTACCAACCCGTCTGGCCAGCGTGGAAACAGTAGGCCAAAGCGTTAAAACATTGGGAGAGGCCTATGTCCAGCAGTGGACTGCGATAGGCTAATTGATTGATTGATTGAGGTGGCAGACAAGTATACGGCCCTACTGATGAGAAGCGGTTACCGCAGTCTGTGGATGTGTACAACACCAGGGGCGTCATACTCACCTTAGCAACCCTCTAAAAATGATGATTGATTTGATTTTTTGATTTATGTTTTTAAAAGAATATTAGCAACCGAAATTATTATATTCTCTAACCCCTCCAGCTAAGCTATATTGCTTGTGTGGGAGGGTTTACGTCGGTAGTGTTATGGCCAGGATCCGAATCCGTGACTTCTCGATTCTTAACCACAAAGTACAAAAAACTTTCTAATTTCCAGCTGGATACAAGGAAATCCTCAATAGTATTAATAACAAGTTGTTGCATGCAGCTGCACCCAAGTGGAAGAGCTAGCTAAAAATAGTTGTTAGGTTTTCAGATTTCTTTCTTGTTTTTTTCTTTCAGTAAGATCTTCTAAAGAGTATAAAGTAAAGAAATCATCTAAATAGAGTATGAGTAGAAAATCAGGCTTCAGACCTCCTAAATGCAAGCTTACGATGCAACCGGGAGGGCACTCAGAATATGAGAGGTAATATTTATCCATTGGCGAAATTCCACTAATTTCACAAAAACTACCTAATACCCTTTCTAAGACAAAATAAGGAGTACCTCAAGGTAGCATTTTGGGACCTCTACATTTATACAGATCTATGAACACCATTTGATACTTCAAACCTAAAAATGTTAAGAAAAATTGTAAGTAACTTATTTTCCTCAAGTATCAATGACAAGAGCCCATAACTTTGGCACAAGTACAGTGACTGTGGAGGCTGTTCTCAATCCTCACAGTGCTGAGATGTGCGCGTGAAGAACGCTTTGACTCAGCCGCCTCACTGTTTATCTGTGCTTTTTTTCTACAAAAATAACTCCTTTCTTGCTACCTACGGCCTCAGAGGGACAAATATGTCTTAAGTTTTTAGCTCGTAAATAGGGCTGGCACGCAAGGTGCTTGCGTGAGTGAGAGTGTGTAATGTTTTTGTTTTCAATATATCAGCAAGGGGGTAATAATTTTTCAATGTTTTTAGTTTGGGCAAAGCTGTGCAAATTACTTTTATGGATTGTTATTTTTATATCTATGCAGCTTTTATTTAGTTAGTGGTTTTCGATAACAGAAAACTACTAATGTTATACATATGAAAGTTTCTGAATATTTTTGAATGTGTGGATATTTGTCACTCAGTTACGCTCAAACGGCTCAACGGATCTGACTGAAATTTAGTGCAAGGGTAGATTCAATTCAATTCTAATTGGGATGCCGCTGAACTTCGATTTTTACCGTGAAGCGACTGCCATCTGAAGGATATATTATAGTCTGGAGTAACATGAAGCTATATTTTTCCCTATATTAGTTACTCGGGAATGGAATCAGAACTTTACGCGGGTGGTGCCCCAGGCAATAGCTAGTAGAAAAAAAAAAGTGCGACCCCTGACGCCGCCTGAAAATCAGGTATTTTATTTATCATTTAATTTCTGTGATATATTTTCCAAAACTAGCGCGTGGCAACCCTGTAAATAAGAATTCCTTTACTGCTATTGTTTTTGACGTACCAGAGCTTTGACGCGTGGTTCATTGGTAGACCGCTCTTTAGGGTTCCCTAGTCACTTGAAGAAGGCGTCAGGGTCCGTAGGTCTACAGTAGTCATTAGATAAGAACTGGTTGCCAGTCAGAACAGCCCCTTTAGATAGGTCACCACACATTATTCGAATATTTAATAGAATGAAATAGATCAATGTATGGAATTGACATAAATTGACGACTGTCATAAACTTCAAAATATGTGTATATGTGTCAATCCCATGCCTGCAATTCCTTACCAGTTCGTGTTTCCTTCTTCCTACAGTCCCGGGTACTTTAAGCAGAGCGTAAAAAAGCATCAGATGCTGCTGTCATGCTGAGCCCACCATTTTAACACGGTACGTGTCTGTAATAGTGATTCTCTTTTCTGAGACCATACCTTCAGGTTACTATCAGGGGATTTGAAGTCAAATTGACGTGTCCTACATATATAAAAAAATATTTCTATTCTCTTGTCTCGTGCATTTTAGGTACTGATTGCCTCATTAGCGGTTAAAATAGAATATCTCTGATAGACCTCCACCATGAATAATTTTCGTTAAAAATATAAAAATGTAATAAGATTTGCCTTTCATCTTAACACAAGCTATACGACAATCCAAAACAGCTTGCATATTCAATATGACCTTATCAAAAAATGCGAAAACGCCCTCTCCATAAAGTGTCATATTTAAACTTTAAAAAGAACAAAAAAGTGTTCTGCCGACCCCAAAAACTATTAGAGAACAGAACGGAAGCGTTCCGCCCACGGAACCCTTTTAAAAAATAATAAAACAGCCCTCATTGTTTGGGTATAAAGCTTTTGATACATACAAAAGGTATTTTTTAAATGAAGCAGTTTTTTTAGAACACATCTGGCTATGAAACCTGGTACAAAAGACGTTATACTTCGGTTTATTTTAAATGTAGATATTTCATGATTTGGCGTTTTTGGAGCAGATAAGCACACGGTCCACCTGATGGAAAGTGCAACACTGTAATCACACTCGTGCTGTCGACCCTGTAAGAACAGAGAGATTATGTGCCGTCAGCGCAGAAGACAAGCAGGACAATCCTTTGCTCTTTCCACTGACAGAACAAAACCTCTCCAGTGAGCTCTGGCTACCCTACTCAACGGGAACATAACACAGGGTTATTATAACCGCGGTATTCTGTGCGGTGGGGGTAGTTTCCCAGTCGGACTGCTCGATTGGAACGGCAATACCGTCGTGTCCTACCTCCTTCAACAGGGCCCAGGCCAACCTTGGTTGATTTGATGGATTGGCAGATGAAGCTTCTTCCTCTTAGCGTTAATTCCCAGTCGCATCCGAAGCTTTTTCAGCTCGGAGTCTGGGGTCCGCTTTATCAGTCTTAACTACGAACTTGGCTAGACCTCGATATTTTCCGTGAAGCGATTGTCATCTGACCTCCACAACCCAATGTTAACATTAGGCGATATCGAAGCTTTGCAGTTAGACCGTTGTTTTTGGATTTTTGAGGGCTCCAACTACCCGTAACGACTGCCATAGATGTTCTTATGGCAACCGGGACCGACGGCTTAACGTGCTCTCCGAGACACGACCAGACCAATGCAAATACCCATATTTCATGAACACAAATATTTGCACTGAGCGGGGATCGAACCCGCGCCTCCTGCGTAGCGGCTGCGTTCACTACCGCTACGCCACGGAGGCTTTCCTCTCGAGGTGAGGAGGTCAGATTTCGTTGGCTCACCACAAAGTCTTGGAACTCCTTCCTTCTTCCTTTCTACAGTCCCAAGTCCTTTAAGCGGGACGTGAAAAAGCATCTGATGAGACCGTCAAGCTGAGTGCCACCATTGTAACATGTAACAGACACCAACACTTCCTGACACTTTGTCTTCATCTTACCATCAGGCGAGGTGAATTCATATTAACGTGTCATATAAAATCACTAATTATAGAGTACTATACCTGCCTAAAATTTATAAATTGAATTATAATTAAGCTAATACTAAGGGGGTAGCCAGGGGTTGTAAATTGTAGTAATTTTTTAATATAACTCTCAGCGGGCCTGCTGAGACGCGCGTGTTAAACTAAATGCTTATTAGAGTTTTGTTGAACACCCCTGTTGTTTGTTTGTTTGGTAGTTTATCTATCTATATAGAGAATATTAAAAGATTAGTTTTAAAGATCACTAGTAACCGACTTTAATCCCCTAGCCAGGTGGACTGACGACCTGCGAGGGGTGGCTGGGACGGACTGGATGTGGAAGGCGGAGGATCGGCAAACGTGGCGCATATTGGGAGAGGCCTATATCCAGCAGTGGACTGCAATAGGCTAATTGATTGATTAATTGAACAGACGTTAAGAGACAGCCTATGTGGCGTGGCGGTAATGAACGCTGCCGTTACGCAAGAGGCGCGGGTTCGATTCCCGCTCAGTGCAAATATTTGTGTGCATGAATATGGCTATTTGTATTGCCTCTAAGAGCAAGTTAAGCCTTCGGTCCCGTTTGTCATACGAACATGTATGGCAGTCGTTACGGGTAGTTGGAGCCCACAAAAGTCCGCCTGTAAATTCCCGAAGTGGTGATTTTCGGTCCCACGTAATAGAGGACGAGCCTATTACCGTCAAAGGGCACTTTTTACCAAACTGAATAAAACAACCGCCGTCTCAGTAGGTACCAAATATAGGTACCTACATTTTTGTATGAAAAATACAAACTCTTGTTACTTTTAAAATATTTTCCTATAAGTCAGCTTCCATGCAAATACCATTTACTTAACAATGTCCCATTACATGGAACCTTATACCATACAATTAAGTCGCGATGTTTTTTACCATCGAACTATAGTAAGACCCATGCCACGCGCCAATAATGCGATATATAAATTATAGGGACTCATTGTATTATTGATAATAATTATTGAATAAAAAAATGTCAAATATGAAGTGGTTTTGCCTATACCCTCCTGATCATGTTACCTACCTAAAAATCAAGTTGACTACCAAGCAAAATGCCTATAGACATGACCTCGACAGTTTGCTTTAGGGATTAGCTAAATGTCTAAAAAAACAAACTTAATACTTAATGTTAAACAATGAGGGAAAAAGTATTGGTACAAGTATTACCACCCCATCATCTTTACCATGGTAAATGTTCTGATGAGCTCTTCCAATTAATCCCACCCTCTCCTTTCCTATATAGGACAACACGTGCAGGGCTTGGATGCCACCCGCATACGGTGCAGAATATTCCATCAAGAACCAAGCGGTTCGGTGACTCCTTCTTCTGCCGCACCGTTAAGACTTGGAGTTTCTTACCAGTTCACGTGTTTCCCTCTTCCTACAGTCCCGGGTCCTTTAAGCGGGGCGTGAAAAAGCATCTTATGAGACCGTCAAGCTGAGTGCCACCATTTTAACATGGTACGTGTCTGTAATGGTGACCCTCTTTTCAGAGAATTTGCTTTCAGCTTACCATCAGGCGAGACCTGTACCAATTCGTCTGGTCAGCGTGGAAACAGTAGGCCAAAGCTTCCCAACATTAGGAGAGGCATGTCCAGCAGTGGACTGCGATAGACTAATTGATAGAATTGTTTGTTAACGGGTAAGTTATGAAGAATCAAGCAGTTCAATGACTCTTTTCTTTGCCGCACCATAAACTCTTGGAATTCTTTACCAACACACGTGTTTCCCTCTTCCTACAGTCCCGGGTCTTTTAAGCGGGCGTGAAAAAGCATCTGATGAGGCCGTCAAGCTGAGGGCCGCCATTGCAACATTGTTGAAAACTGGAAAAACTGTATAACGAACTCTTTCCTCTGTGCTATTACCATCAACAGGGCACTTTTTCATGACCAGTATGTTTCGTCGGGGACTACAATGTAAGATGTAGAAATGGACAGATGTACCCAATCTATGCTAATATTATAAAACTGAAGAATTTGTTTGAACTCACTAATCTCAGAAACTAATGATTCGAAATGAAAATTTATTTTTGTGTTGAATAGTCCATTTATCGAGGAAGGTTATAGGCTATATCATCAAACTACTACTTAAGGGAGTGGATCAGTAACCTTAAAAGTCAACAAATCCGGCAAATTCCCATACGTTATTTGAAAATTAAGGGGTCTCCATTTCTAAATTTCAATTTCTTTATTTCTCAAAATATAATAAATTGCCAAAAAAAAGAATTACCTACATCTTTTTGATGTCAAATTCTGCTTAAAACTAAATTTACCACCGCTTTAACGAATGGTCACCCATCCTAAGACTGACCTGACCAGTGTTGCTATACCTTACAGTGTTAACCTACCCGTTCCTAATATATCTTGGGATACGTATCTTGGACCTAAATTCTCGCGATTTGTTTCTTGCACTCGCGGATTCTTCTTCTTCCTCTTAGCGTTAATTCCCAGTCGCATCCGAAGCTTTCAGCTCGGAGTCTGGGGTCCGCTTTTACCAGTCTTAACCACGGATTTGGCTAGACCTCGATATTTTCCGTGAAGCGATTGTTATCTGACCTCCACAACCCAATGTTAGACCGTTGTTGTTTTTTTTTTTTTTTTTAGATTTTTGAGGGCTCCAACTACCCGTAACGACTGCCATAGATGTTCTCATGGCAACCGGGACCGACGGCTTAACGTGCTCTCCGAGGCACGACCAGACCAATGCAAATACTCATATTTCATTCACACAAATATTTGCACTGAGCGGGGATCGAACCAGCGCGGCAGCGCCTCCAGCGTAGCGGCCGCGTTCACTAACGCTACGCCACGGAGGCTGTTTCTTGCACTCGCGGATTGTCTTGTAATAATCTATGCTTGGTGAATTTGAGCTTTTCCACCGCAGTAGCACCCCGTGCTATCCTGACAAGACACCCAAGATACCTACATGTACTGCGCGTATAGAGCACATTTTAGGTACCTAACTATGATCACGTTAATTCCCAATAACATTATTATTAAAATGTCATTCGAGATAATCTTCCCTTCATAATATAAAATATATTTGAAAAGGTAAAGTAACAAAAAATAGCACAACAATCGCATCTTTGCAACATTTTTTTATTAAACCACGCCCATCCTATTCCGGTCTCAAAGTGCACTCAATAGTACCACAGGGAACCAAATGGCACTCGAGTCGGAAGCAAGGTGGTACTTCGCGATGTATTAAGTAAAAACTGGTAACGAAAACATAACTGTATCCTACAAATATTATAAACGCGAACGTTTGTAAGTATGGATGTTACTCTTTCACGTTAAAACTAGTGAATGGATTTTAAGGCCCCGAATCAGATCAGCATCGAAAAATCGGTATTTTCGAAACCGTTTTTCTTATTAACTATGAAACCTACAGATCTGGAATTCACATACCTGGATACTACAGGATATACAGAGTAACTTCTCCTTTTCATAAATTAAATAAAAAATTTCATTAATCGTCGCCTATAAAGTTATCTATTAAAAATGGTTTTACTGATTTTTTTTAGATTTTGAGCATTTGTATGGTCAAAGTCATTCGCGTATGTAATCACCTTAATGAAACTTAAAATTCCAGGCGGACGAATCCGCGAGCAACAGCTAGTATAGAAATATAATAGTTTAAAACCATTGTAAACTGTCTAGAATGCCGTGAGGTGAAACCAATCAGGTTCAAAAATAAAATACTGTGGAAAAGTAAAAGTAGCGCTATAATCAATATGTTTAGCAAGTTTCGTCAAGGGCCTTCAATCTCCAGTATAAACAGTCAAAACATAATGCCTTGTGCTTTTTATGATATCAGTAAGGTTGCAAA
This sequence comes from Eilema depressum, assembly GCA_914767945.1. Classification (NCBI taxonomy): domain Eukaryota; kingdom Metazoa; phylum Arthropoda; class Insecta; order Lepidoptera; family Erebidae; genus Eilema; species Eilema depressum. The sequence goes on from OU612040.1 coordinate 8,501,962, forward strand.
CTAGTATCCTACTAATGTTAAACTAACTAATGCCAACGGTTTATCCTGCGTGGATATCGTGAATTTTGGGCAAATTCTGCGGTTCTACTCAATCAATTGCGATCAAACAAACATAATATATTGTGACTAAGATCTACATGGTAACGTGTCTATAATGGTGACCCTCTTTTCTAAAACTTTGCCTTCAGCTTACCATCAGGCGAGGTGAACTCAAAAGTTTTTTTTTATATATATAGGACACGACAATGTCCTATATAAAAAAACTATAACAGTCTTACCTATTTCCTCTTTTATATTTTAGTAAAAACATTCAAACACCAAAATCAAGTTGTAATAAACAAATACATCACAAAAACATATTTTATCCCGAATTTCGAACCCCAATACCTTCAATGGTGGTTAATAAAGCACTTTTTGCAACGCTGACCACTCCCAAATGTACCACAATGAATGTAGTACAATAAAGTTTCATGGTACAATGGGCAAGGAAGCAGAGTGTAAGATTACCTTTAGAATATTTGCCTTGAGAGTATCTACTTGTGTTATGAATAGATTTTGAAGTTTGAAGTCTATGGTCAAATATGGTTGTAGATTTGACATAATATGGAGTAATAGAGCTGTATTAAATTTTATAAAGCAAAATTGCAGTGATTTGGTACAGAAGCCATTAAGAAAAAGTAGAAGAAGAGTGTGTCTGTGGGCAGTATGAAGACCAAAGGCTTGTGCTTCGTCTTCTGGACCTCGATTCTGCTAAAGCACAACCACTGTCGCACCACAGAGACTGCGAGAAAATTCCATTTGATGTTAGCTTTTATAGCAATGCATTTAAAGTTTAAAATTAAATGACTTTTTGTAGAGTGAATAAAAGAGTGTAATGAAAATCTTTTCATTTAATTTTGTGACTGTAAGTCTATAGATTTAAAATTTAATGTGGTATGACAGTGGTTGTGCTTCAGCAGAATCGAGGGCCTGAACTGATGGTACAAAAGCTCTCTGTTTTTAGGGTCGGCAGCACGAGTGTGACTCCCCTGGTGTTGCAAATGTCCAAGCTACGGTAACCACGCACCATCAGGTAAGCCGTGTGCACCACCTAAGTAGTATAAAAAACAACCCCATACACCTTAACCCAAGTACCTATTTCGTTGTAATTAAATTTTAAAACGTGCTTTAAGCGTGCGGCTTCGTTGGTGCGCAGGGTGCGGACCAGCCCCAATAGGGTCCTGATGATGGTTGCATCCAGACTGGATTGCTCTTTTCTCCGGCATTGCTGCGGAAGACATGATTCTGTACCAGTGCCGGAGAGAAGATATTGATCAACCCGGGACTGGTGTGATCATATTATTTTGTATTAAGTGTGTTATTTTTGTAATTTTACCTAACATAGTTTTAAGATATGTATGTAACTAACAATAAATATGAACTAAGTCTGAAATAAATTGAATTGAATTGAATTGAATAAAACAATTAGTAGTTATACATACTAAGTTTTCCTTTAAATTTAGATCGGAAAAAATCAAAAAGTACCCAAGATGGGACTGGTCGTCGATTGAAGTCCCGTCTTCAATTTAGACTTCTTCCGATCTAAATGTACTTTATTTTATCCTAATCTCCAGCCGGGTCCAGGTAAAAGGGGTAGGCCCAAGAAGTCCTGGCTTGACGTCGTGGAGGGTGACATGCGTGCAAATGGTCTCACTACTATGGATGCCCAAGATCATGCGAAGTGGAGGAGGAAGAGCCGGAAGGCGGACCCTGAGTTTCGAGGTCATCTTGGCCACGGATGCAATCAGGATAATGCGTCTACATGAGGATGATGATTTAACCTAATCTCCAAAAAGCTCCACAAAAATGAATGATATTCACACTTGATTTTACGAACACCACATAAAAAGATCAAAACGAAAATAATCTATAAACCAAAAGCCAAGATCCAACAACAGTGTTACAAAAACGACACCATTATAACAAAATTATAATATTTTAGAACCAAGGAAAACGGACAACATTATACAACAAAACACTGATGTTTCATTGTAGACCAAAAAAAACAATAAACAAAAACTGAAATAATAAAACATCGAATCTGCGACCGGAATCGCACATGGTAGCGCATTACCGCACTCATGCGACGCAAACAAAAGGGGTTTTATTTCTCATTTTGCCACACGACAAGTTGGGAATTTATTAATATTGAATTTTTGGACAAAAACTTCGACCTTGGTTTGGTATGTTCTTATTAGATCTTCGAGATTAGAACTTTTGATAATAGCTAAGACCACGGAATATTCAACCAGAAAGTCAACTTGTCAAAAATCATTCAAAATTCAATTCTCAAAAAATTAAATGTCAAAAATGGTATTTTAGTAATATGCGTTAAAATAAATCCTATTGATTACCTATAATTGTGCTTGACTGTACTGCGGCCTTACCATAAACCTTAACAGGTCAATAATTGAACTGCTGTCATTCTACCAACTGCAAATGTCACTTTGTAGTGTCATATAAATATATAGGATTACAAAGGGATTCCAAAGTGACATTTGCAATTGGTAGAATGACAGCAGTTCAAATTATTGACCTGTTTTAAGAGTTCATGGTATGGGCCCTGATCATCAGTTGGAGCACGGGACCTTGCAAGTCCCCGTGCTTCACCCAAGTGGAGTGAAGTACCTAGGTGAAGCATGGGTCCGGACCCACAATTTTAAAGAATGAACATTGATATAGCTCGTGACACGTCGCCTGGCGCGGGCGGATTGTATTGTAATCCATGCTTGGTGAATTTGAGCTCGTCCACTGCCGTAGCACGTATCCTCAAAAGATAACCAAAAAAACGTGTAGTGTGTGTATAGAGCTATTTTAGCACATTTTTTTGGTCCTAGGTAAAATTATGTCCCAAGCAATATCGCATTCGTTTTCAACATTATAGGTATCGAAGCTTAATTTTGGAAAAAAATATATTTTAGAACGAATTTTGAATAGATTTTTATTAGGAGAATTGGCCTACTTTTTGATCTATTAATTCAGGTATTGGTTATGTACCTACTTACTTGTCACAGGCACAAACGATCCACGACCAGCCCCCACAAGTGGCAATTCGTTGCTCGGCGTATGATCGAATAGAATGCCAAATGTATAGGATTTGACGTTTTTGACATTCGTTGACGCCTGTCATAAACGTCAAATCCCATACATTTGGCATTCTATTCCATCATACGCCGAGCAACGAATTGCCACTTGTCTAGAGGGGTAGAATTTTTAAAATAGCAATCTTAGTTGAACATTGTAAACATAAGTAATCTATTCATTTGTGGTGATTAATTTGAACAAATATAGATCGGTATTTCCTTACTTTGTCGCATGGTAGTAAACTGGAATGCTCTACCCGCATACGTATTTCCTTCTTTCTACAATTTCTGCCCTTCCCCCCCCCCCCCCCACCCCCTAGACAAGTGGCACATCGTTGACAGGTGTATTGCTGTGTTGCCGGCGGTGAATAGAGTAGCCAGAGCTCACTGGAGAGGTTTTGTGCTATCAATGGGAAGACCAAAGGCTTGTCTTGCTTGTCTTCTGCGCTGAAGGCACAGAATCTTTCTGTTCTTAAAAAGTAGGCAGCACGAGTGTGACTCCCCTGGTGTTGCACTCGTCCATAGGCCACAGTAACCAGTTTAAATCAAGTGGGCCGTGTGCTTGTCTGCGACCTAAGTGCTATACAAAAAAAAATGATGTGCTGAAAATAAATTATTCACAATTTTAATTTCATTGATCAAACACTGGTCCCAATCAAGGGACCCAAGCGGCACACAACAGAAGCTTCTTCAGTTTCCCAAAAGCGATTCATTCCGGACACAATCCGGACGGACGGACAGAAAAAAGACATTTCTATACGTCGCGAGTTCATCAGGGGCAAATTGAACACGCCAAAGCGGAAAGATTCGGCATTTTTTGTTTTTGAACCATCATTTTGGGTTCAGCAGGTGGGGAGGAAGACCTTTTTGAAGTGTGGTTAGAAGAAACTTAGATAATATTGAGTGTATAAGGATCCTAGATTCAAGGCATAAGTCATTTTGCCTGCTTAGCCTTTTTATACCGTGTGAAAAATTCCCACGCCGGACGTCGGAGCCGATGGGGGAGGTTAAGTCGGACTTGAACTGACTAAAATGCAGCCAGGGTACCTACTGATTTAGGGAAGAGGCCCTAGAGCAGGCTTTCCACTTGGAGTTAGGAGGTCAAGCGGCAGTAGCAACTATGAAAGTCGTGTCCCTTATAAGCCGCCATTATAAGACCCATTACATCACGCCAGAACATCCTTATCCTTACTCCTTACTAATATTATAAATGCGAAAGTATGTCTGTCTGTCTGTTACGCTTTCACGTCTAAACCACTGAACCGATTTTGACGAAATTTGGTATAGGGGTAGTTTAGACCTTAAGAAAGGACATAGGCTATGTTTGGTCGCGATAACCGACGTCCACGCGGGCGGAGCCGCGGGCAAAAGCTAGTTGACTATAAAGTTATGGTGCCTTAATAGATGCCCTCAACGGGTAGATGGGGTGGACCCAAGCAGTGCTGACATCGTAGAAACTAACGTGCGTGCGTGCCAAATTCTGGTCTCCTTGCCAGCGATGCTTAAAACCTTGGGAAGAAGAGGAGGAGAAAATACCCGAAGGTGGATCTTGGGCTCCGAGGTGAAAGCTCCGAATGTAATCAGGACCTAGGTCAACCGCACCTATTGGTCTACAAAGTCTACTTGGAGTTGACAAAAAAGGTTCAAAGATTTGTAAGGATTTTCTTCCTAGGGCATACATAGGGTCCCATCTACAATAGGCTCTCGTGACAGTACACTGTGTGGTTTTAGTCGGTTCAATTCTGACATGACCAATTCAAATCATATCACGCAGAACAGTCCCGAGATTAGTAGTCCATAATTATTCAGTTATAATCCCTTTCATCTAAAATCCTGTGCTACACTACAGAACCACATCCCCCAATATCGCGACACGCGTTACCTGGAGCATTCGCGATTAGGCCAGTGGCACAAAGAGACGGCAGGGCGCCGGCTTATCGACGATGCTAATGCGCGCAGCGGGCGATGTGTGAACGCCGCTTTATTGTGTGGGCCAAGTTATAAGCGATCGCGGTTATTTATTAAAGCTGTACTTACAGCTTATATAGCTAAAGCTGTACCAAAAAATGTACCTACCATCTCATCACTGGGTAGATTAAATATTTTTCCCAACGTGAATCTACAAACGATATCGTGAACATTCTCATAGTGATTTCCCAGTTACATACAAAGTTTTGACTTGGGATCCACTCATTGTTTTTGATTGCTACGTATGTTGGTTTTTCGAGAGCGACTGCTATCTGTCTTCTAAACCACAAGAGGAAAACCTACGCTAGAACTTCAGTAACTCTCAAGATTGCTTATTTAAGTTAAATATTTCTGATTCTGAAAAAATATTTTTGATGCCAATAAAACTTTATTCATTAATTATTGTTTAATCATCCGTTATTCATCAGGCTTACCGGTTTGTACGTGAGGTTAGCTTGGTCCCAAAAATGTTAATATCATCCTATACAACCCTCAACGATATAAAGCTATCACTTACATTCAGTAGTAAGCGGTGGCAAGTATCATAAATTATTTCAAGCAAACGTAAACATAATTTTTGTACGATATTCAACAAAAAAAAGTTGAACACCCGCTCTCGCTACCTCTCATAACTCAAACCCAATCAAAAAAGGATGAGTGTTGATCTTTTTATGTTATAACACAGTGGCACTAATGTTCACGAGTGTCCCACTGAGAGGCACAGCGGCGAACGCATTCAGCCATTGTGTCCAACAACGTAACAATAATATATCAAGATTAGTTTTTAATTCATTATTTTATCATGGAGTCCTGCTACTATGTAGATGGATTGATCAGGTAGGTAGGCGATGGGTTAGCAACGAAATCGGAGTTCCAGAAGCTAATGAAAAATTACATTCAATACCTTAGAGTTGTTCCTAAGTGTTCATAGGTCGGCTACATTCACATGGAATTCAGATCTCGTCGTCGAATTTCATCACTAAACTCTATAATAAAGTGTCAATCATTTAACTGAACACTGTACCTATCACAAAATACAGGCGCAAGCCTAGTTTGAGAATCAATATCAGGCATGTTTTTAAATCCCACTACAGCAAATACTTTCCGAGATCAATAAAAACTATTCTACTCGACCCCGCAACCCATAGGAACTAATTAAAGAGATAAGAAGAAGCCTACGTGTTATCCCAGACTATACTCTATCCGAGTGCCAAAATTCAACCAAATCCGTTCAGCCGTTTGAGCGTGATTGACTAACCAACATTTGCACAAACTGTGAAAGTTTGTTACAATACTACCTTGCCCGGGACTCCGCCAGCGTATCTCCAACCGACGGTAACCAATGCCAGGGTTAAAAAGTAAATTAACTGTTATCCCAGACTATAATCTATCTGTGTGCCAAATTTCATCCAGATCTGTTCAGCTTCAAGTTCAAGCGTGATTGAATAACAAACATCTTCTTAAACTCTCCCATTTATAATACTACTAGTAGGATTAGCGAAATTCAACTTCAAATAAACCAAAATTTTCAATACAAAGTATACCATATGTATTATATTATGATCTGTCAATGAACATACCAAAGGGTCTATAAAATATAATGGGTCGATCCTACATTCCTACCCCATTGTACACAATAGGGTTATACGCGTTACAAGCACATTGTTAACCCATCATAATCTGTACGAATAATGTTTATTATTGTGTACAAATATTGGGTATTATTGGCCCGTGAAGTTTATGTCGGGAGATTCCATAAATAGATTTGTTGAGATTGAATTGTTGGTGTATTTTTTTATTTTAATACTTAGGTAATGAGGGGGGATTGTAGAATCCGTGTGGTGATGGAGAAAGGATACAAGTGTCACCACCCCATCTCATCCGCTGTCGTAAGAGGTGACCAACGGCAATATACAATGATATCATTGCAAGAGAAGGAAAACTCGAAATAAAACCCTGTACCAACCCGTCTGGCCAGCGTGGAAACAGTAGGACAGAGCCGCCCAATATTGAGGGAGGCCTATGTCCAGCTGCGATAGGCTAATAATTGACAGTTAAGGGGCCATCTTGATACCGAAGATGGCCTAGGGTCAGTCAGGGTGCAAGGGGAAAGCCTTATGGATAACATTATACCCCGGTAAATGAGACTCGAGGCGGGCGTGCGGTTTTAGTCGATTTGAGTCCGACGTAACCACCTCCGGTGGCCAGCCTCTGTGGTGTGGTGGTAGGTAGTGTGTTCGATTCCCACTGAGTGCAAATATTTGTATATATGAATATGTCTACTTGCTTTGGTCAGTGTGTTTCTGCACCTCGGAGAGCACGTTAAGCCGTCGATCCCGGTTGCCATACGAACAGCTATGGCAGAAAAGAGTTCAACTACAGTCTAACTAAAGAAAAAAGAAATTGCCAATTAGTTGTGGAGGTCATATGGCAGTCGCTTCATTGAACTGACTTGAGAAAAGGCTCAGAGAGTAATAAAATGAGGTGTTTTTGCTCAACCAGGATTCGAATCTAAGACACGACAGCCGCAGTCGACTTTCTACCTCCGAGTCAATGATAGAGAAATATCTCTGATCGTGTGACCCATCCACAATACAGTTACATACACTGTATCTGCACCTACGCCTACATATCCCTCTTGAATCACAAAAGTGCAACAAAAGGTTAGTGCACAATAGCAACAATAGTTACTGCAAACATTTTGCAAATAATAGCCAGTGTGGCACCGGCTTTACTTGCGGATGTATACACCCTATGAATCTATTGTTAAAAAAAGCGATGACCATATTTGCCAATAGTCTTTTTGACAGCAGACAAGCACATGGTCCACCTGTTGGAAAGTGGTCACCGTGGCCTATGGACGAGTGTAACACCGGGGGAGTCACACTCGCGCTGCCGACCCTGTAAGAACAGAGAGATTCTGTGCCGTCAGCGCAGAAGACAAACCTTTGGTCTTCCCACTGACAGTACAAAACCTCTCCAGTGAGCTCTGGCTACCCTACTCACGGTTTCTTTATGTAGGTACGGCACGTCGATATGTCTTCATCTCGCCTGATGATAAGCTAAAGGGAAAGCTCAAGGATAAGGGTTGGTATTTATGTACAAATAGGCCATAGGCCACAGTAACCACTTTCCATCAGGTGGGCCATGTGCTTGTTTGCCACCTAAGTGGTATAAAAAAAATGTTGCCAAGTCTCAGGAACACCATTACAGACACGTACCATGTTACAATGTGGCAGTAGTATAATAGCCAGGATTCGAACCTGGGACCTCTCGATCGTAAGTCCGACTCCTTAACCACTGTTATCGATGCTTTTGTGTGACCGATTGTTCAAATTCAAATTTAAAATTAATTTCAACTACAATATAAGTGTACTTAATGTTAGAAAGATACAAATCTCTTGTAAAACCCCTATAATTGAGACTATAGGTCCTCAAACCGATTCATAAGTACTTACTACTTACATAGAGCACTCTTGACTTACTTATAAAAAAAATAAGCATTTGATTTACGAAAATCAATCTTATTTTCATACAAATAAGGAATAATAAACCGCAAAACTTATTTCACTGTAAAGGATCTTTCAATAATTTTTGTTACAGGAAAATCAACTTTATGCTAATAGAAATAAAGTTGTATTTAGCTTGATTAGTACTGGTACTTATAAAAGGACTTTAGAGTATAATTGACATTGATATAATAGTTATTATCGCATCTGTTGCCAGTTAACCCATTGCGAGGGACGTGGGTTCGATCCCTAAATAATACCACAATAGTTTTGTGAAGTAGTGGAATAGTACAAATTCAAACCGGGGGTTCCCGTTTCAGCAACTGGAGAATTTTTGTTTGTAACGAATAAACTCAGAAACTACTGCACCAATTTATGTATGTATGTAAGAATGTTTTTTATTGAAAACTCTAATTGCCATCAAGTGCCACCATTGTAACACGGTACGTGTCTATAATGGTGACACTCTTTTTCCAAGACTTTGATAGATAGATAGATAGATAATTCTTTTTTGTACACCAATAGATTTACAAAGATGACAAGTAGGTAGCATGTATTATATGTACTTTGCCTTCAGCTTACCATCAGGCGAGGCGAAGTCAAATTGACGTGTCCTACATTAAAAAACAAACAATCCAAAATTGAAAAGCGGGCTCAAAATTCCGAATCTAAACCCTATTCCATGGATAAAATGTAGCCTATGTGTTATTCCAGACTATAATCTATCCCTTTGCCTAATTTCATCCAAATCCGTTCAGACGTTTGTACATAATTGACTAACAAACATACACATAAACTTTCATATTTATGTTAGTAGAATTCACTGAACCTTTAATTAACTAAACCCTGCCGTGACCCCTACGGTAACGCCGTGATAATACAACATCTTCAATCAGAACATCTTGAGATCAATTTGAATTCGTATTTGCACCCCTTTTCCTGTATCTAAGGTCAAAAGACACACACACTCAATTCACAACCTTAATAACCTTAAAACAAAATCCAAATTACTTTGTCAAAATTTCTTTAACAGTTCACGAATAACGTCGTATCTGACTTGTAACATTTATACTGAAATTTCAACCGTGTTAAAAGAGAAATAAAGTTGATATTTGTGTGTACATTTTCGTAAATTTCGAAGTGCACTTGATTCGAAAGGAAGCCCCAATTACAGCCAATTCTGTTGTATTAGACAACGCTGTGGGATTTTCGGCGGTCATTGCGACAAGGATGGACAATGCGAGCGGATGGGCATTCTCGTTATGTTTAAGAATCGCTGTTGTCAGCAGCTATAGATAATTGATTGCTTTTTTATACCAGTCGCAGACGCTTGTCTGCGACTGGTATAAAAAGCCCACCTGATGGATAGTGGTTACTGTGGCCTATGGACGAGTGCACTAGGGGAGTCACACTCGTGGTGCCGAACCTGTAAGAACAGAGAGATTCTGTGCCGTCAGCGCAGAAGACAAGCAGGATAAGTCTTTGGTCTTCCCACTGACAGCACAAAACCTCTCCAGTGAGCTCTGGCTACCCTGCTCACCGCCGAGGATAGCACGGGGTGCTACTGCGGTGGATAAGCTCAAATCAACCAATCATAGATTATTTCAAACCAATATCAGCTATGGTTTGACTCACGACTGTAAGCTAGTAAGGGCTTTGCAGAGGTGTTTTGGCATGGCATTTTTGTTTTTAAATAACAATCATCATTCGTATGATTAGCGGGACCGACGGCGACGCGGCGACGGCTTAACGTGCTCTCTGAGGCTCTTACCATTGTGTGGTATGTTGTAGATAAGAAAAGAGATGTGCCTAACCAAAATACAAACCCAGAGAAAAAGACATCTCGGTAGCTTAGTAGTTAAGTAGTCGGCTGTCAATCGAGATGGCCCGACTTCGAATCCATTATACTTCTTCATCGTGTCATTGGCAGCAAATTAAAATCAAATTAAATAAAAATTAGATGCGCCCAGCCCAGAACACGACGACATTGGCTGCACCTTCCGTCGCTTCATTTAGGTCGGCATTTATGCAGGTGTAGGGACACAACGGGCACGACAGGAGGTGATCCATTGACTGTAGAGGTGCACCACAGTCACAACCACCACTCCCCGCTTCCAGGTAATCCCATTTTACCCGGTTCTCCCTACAGCAGCCGACCTGAGACCTCATTATATTACAGACTTATAGATTAAGTCACTCCTACCAAGCAAATTAATTTAGCTGGGAGGGTTAGAGAAAACACTAGTATTTTTATTGTCAATCAATTAGTAGTCCACTGCTGGACATAGGCATTTTTATAATACCTACTGTATATTCGGTTTCAATTTGGTTCGGTTGACTCGTAATTCTTTACGAGTTTGTTTCTTTGAAATAGGCAGAAACAACAGACCGTCAACTGATTCTGCACTTGCACTTCTATTTTCGTCAAATATTTAATATTGATAGCCTACGGTTTGAGGTCTAGCCGAATCCGTAGTTAAGACTGGTAAAGCGGACCCCAGACTCCGAGCTGAAAAGCTGCGGATGCGACTGGGAATTAACGCTAGGATGAAGATGGCCTATGGTTCAATACAGAACTTTAGTGATAGTTAATAGTAGTGAAAGTCTTTACAGTTTACCTTTTGCACCGTTACTCACTTCGTGAGAATAAACTTCATTATTTTTGAACTTTGAGTTAGAAATACCTCCTAATTTATACTAATACTAATGATAATATTTCATACAGGCAATATTTGTATTTTCGTAGGTATGTAACGAATAAACTCAAGAACTACTGGACCGATTTCAAAAATTATTACGCCATTAGAAAGCTATTTTAAATACCTTTTTCTTTTCTTTTTTATACTACTTAGGTCACAGACAAGCACACGGCCCACCTGATGGTAAGTGGTTACCGTGGCCTATGGACGAGTGCAACATCAGGGGAGTCACACTCGTGCTGCCGACCCTGTAAGAACAGAGAGATTCTGTGCCGTCAGCGCAGAAGACAAGCCTTTGGTCTTCCCACTGACAGCACAGAACCTCTCCAGTGAGCTCTGGCTACCCTTATCACCATCAGAAACACAATACAAGGTTATAAAGCCGTGGTCTTCTGTAGGGCGGAGGTACTTCTCCAGTTGGACTACTCGATTGGGACGGATATACCGTCGTGTCCTACCTTCTCTCAAATGTACCTACATACACAATTACTTTACAATTACATAATATAGGTATAGCTTAATACATAGTATAGAGTCTAGATATCTTTCATTCCATTTCATTATTAAGATTAATATATTTGAGTTTACAAGTCAGTTAATCACAATAGCTCAAAAACTGAACCTGTGACCTTTTGAATTGACACTTGTCATGGCTGTGCTATTACGATTTAGTATGCCCACTGCGAGTTGTATAACAAAGCAAAATTGTTTGAATTAATCTCACTCAATTATGAGGACAATTGCTGAATCTGAACTCTAAAATGTATCTGACTTATTACATGACTTTATGATATGATTTGTTAAACTTATTTTCATTGATATAAAATAGAGATTTTTTACATATTATGACACATCAATTGACAGCCTCTGTGGCGTAGCGGTAGTGAACGCGGCTGCTACGCAGGAGGCGCGTGTTCGATCCCCGCTCAGTGCCAATATTTGTATGCATGAATATAAATATTTGCATTGGTCTGGGTGTTTCTATGTATAATATGTATGTATTTACAAAAAAAAAGTATTTAAGTATGTATATCCGCATTCTAGATTCCATAACACAAGCTAATTAAGCTTACCATGGATTTAGATAGCGTTGTGTAGAATGTTGTAGAATATTTATTTATTTAATTTGACTTTACCTCGCCTGATGGTAAGCTGAAGGCAAAGTCGAGACTTTTTACCCTCTTTTCCGAGGAAAAGAGGGTCACAATTTTTAAACACATACCATGTTATGTTACAATGGTGGCATTCAGCTTGACCGCCTCATCATCAGAAAGAAAATGCTTACAAATGTTAATTATACATTTAATTGCATTTCACCACTTGCAGAGCCTTTACCTAACTAACTAACCTCCAGTCTAACGGCCAACCTTCAATATTTTCCGTGAAACAACTGCCACCTGACCTCCATAATCCATTGACGATATCGAAGCTCTGTAGTTATACTAATCAGAATTTTTAGGCTGAATAGAATTTAGGAGGAGGTAGGACACGACGGTGTATCCGTCCCAATCGAGCAGTCCGACTGGGGAAGTACCTCCGCCCTACAGAAGACCGCGGCTTAAAAACCTCATGTAGTATTTCCGACAGTGAATAGGGTATCCAGAGCTTACTGGAGAGATTTTGTATTGTCAGTGGGAAAACCAAAGGCTTTGTCCTACTTATCTTTTGCGCTGACGGCACAGAATCTCTCTGTTCTTAAAGGGTCGATAGCACGAGTGTGACTCCCCTGGTGTTGCACTCGGCCATAGGCCACAGTAACCACTTACCATCAGTAGGGCCGTGTGCTTGTCTGCGATCTAAGTAGTATAAAGAAAGACTACTCGTAACGAATTATGTTCGTATGGCAACCGGAGCGTCGGCATAATCTCCAAGCCATGATGGGTTTGACTGTGTTAAGAATGGTTACCCATCCAAAGACTGACCAGACTAGCATTGTTTAACCTTTAGTCTATTAGTCTAAATGAATTAATTGGATTGTGTGTGAAACTTTTAGTCTATATTGGAATGAGTAACATACAAATAATGCATTTTAGACAAAAAAAATCGTACCTGCGAGTACTTACCTAATCACTATTAGAAATGAATAAATAATTAATAGTTATCATAACTTTTAATATAATAGTTGTATACCTACTCATAAATAATCTAATATAACTAATTGTAACAAAAACAACTTGATAACGAACAATCATACCGTAAACTTAATAAAAAATAATTTGAAGACTACTAGCGCCATCTAGTTGGCAATAGCGGTAATAAAACTTGAAGTACAATAAACGGTAATTTTATTTTTACGTATTTAATTATTTTCTTTACCATCAGGTTAATTCTGAATTATTTTTTATTACTAGCCAATGCACGCGGCTTCGCTCGCGTAGATGTCAGTTTTCGCAACTTTTATTCATTTTTCCGGTTCTATTCAACCATTGCTATGAAACAAACTTAAGATTTCAGAAGCAGGAAAAATCTTTTACACAAAAAATCATCAAAACCCGTTCAGTAGTATTTGCGTCCATCGCGAATAAACGGTCAAACAGACAAGAACATTTTTATTCTAAACGTTTATTAATATTTTTATGTTCAGTATTATTGTTAAAATGGGCAGCATTTGGGAAACTACGTCGGGTCTTCTCCTCTCCCCTACCGCAATACCTCAAAAGAAAGTCCCTGGAGTTGCATACGTCCATAGGCCACGGTAACCACTTTCCATCAGGTGGGCCGCGTGCTTGTCTTCCACCTAATTTGTATAGATGCAGTTATTGAACTGAAAACATTCTCCTCGTTTTTGAAGTCGGTTGCAACGGCCAACGACCCGTATTTATTTCTTCAAGTGTTTAATATAAGGAGTTGCTACTAAAGAGGCGTGTGCTCTGTTTTTGTGTCAATCAGATAATTAATTAAACCAATTTATCACTCATTTGCATGTCATGTATGGCTACATTATTTGCAGAAGAAGTTTATTTGGTTTCATCTCGTGCACGCTCGGGGATAAGATGCTGCCACAGATATTGTCACAGATTACGGTAAAAATATTATAAGAACCGTGAACTGCAGGTCTAAAAAGGCCACTTCATTGGAATCGTATAATTAGAATAATATTTTGTCATGCGGCGATATTTACATGAAATTAGAATCTGCTTAGTAAATTCATTATTGTGATGCTGCTCATATGAGTGACCATATTACGAATTTTATCATAATAATGTTAATCGTTTATTTGCGAAAATGGGTTGGTACTTAACTACTGCGATAATTTTTTTAACAGCCAAATTCGGCCTCAATTTTATAGCAATCTATGAGATCTACTGGAAATTCATAAAGTTAGGTACTCTTTTTTTAGCGGCATCGCTCAATATGGCCATTTTAGACTCCAGGTTGGCCCTATGAGTGAAAAAAAAACTGTGATAAATAAGTCAACTTGTAGTGTAAGCCGCTTTTTTTATACCACTTAGGTGGCAGACAAGCACACGGCTCACTTGATGGGAAATGGTTACCGTGGCCTATGGACGTATGCAACACCAGGGCGTCACACTCACGCTGCCGACCCTGAAGAAAGCTTTTAAACCTATATACCTACCCAACCCGCTATACCTACTGTTTGACTGATGGACGTGGTTCTAGCATAGGCTTTAATCTTGAGAATAATAGTTGGAGGCCAGTCTCTTCCCTAAGCCAAAATAAATTAAATTCTAGGAGAATAGACCCTGGAGTCCAAAGTGCAAACTTTGAATGTAACTGAGTTCGGAACAGAAAGTCAGCCAAATGCAGACTTTTTTTATCGTGTGAAAACTCCCCACTGATACCCCTCCGCCGGAGCCGTTGGAGAAGGTTGTGTTGGACTTGAACCGACTAAAACGCACGCTATCTGTGGGTCGTCCGTTGCCGTAGGTGAGATTGTCATAGACATATCCCTCATACCCCGGCCAACCCAGGGCCATCTTTCAATCTGGCCCTCTTCCGGTGTGGGCCAAATGCAAATTTACGCATGGAGGGTTCCGAACCATTACTTTTTCTGTTTTCAGTATTTGTTGTTATAGCGGCAACAGAAATTCACAAACTGTGAAAATTTCAACTATCTAGCTATCACGGTTCATGAGATACAGCTCATGACAGACAGTAAAGTCTTCGTAATAAGGGTAAAATGGCACCCCGTTTTACCCATTGAACACGGAACCCTAAAAAGAAACAAAAAGCCTTGTCATAGTGGAATATCAGCTCTATAGCCTTGTATAACAAACCGAAGCATTTGAAATATTTGAAGCATTACAGCCATACCCCCATACAAGACAGGACAATGTTTTACAATCTTATCTATCAATATTTTATTTATGACTGCACATTGCGACTACAATGTTAATATGCTCATAAAAACAAGGTTCTAGTTCAATTTCTGAGTCGTGCACCTTTTTGCTCTGTAATAAAAATAGATCGAATATGTCGAGCTGTACATTTTTTATATATGACGCGTTAATATGACTACCATGCCTGGATGGTAAGCTGAAGACAAAATCTCAGGAAAAAAGGGTCACCCAGTTTCCGAAATACTGATCAACGTAAAATTAACTAATCGGCTGTCGGTTAAAATAGCTGGTTAACCAACACGATGATCAATAAACTATTTAGCCATGCTTCTAGCAACCCCATTGCTACTTGACAAGAGATTTAGCAGCCGATTAGTTAATTTGACGTTGATCAGCCTTTCGGAAACTGGGCGGTAGTCCTGGAAAGCCTTACCAGTAGGTAGAACGTGTTTCTATCTTCCTGCAGTCCCGGGTCCTTTAATCCGGGCGTGAAAAAGCCAAAGCCAAACCATTTTAACATTGTTGATGTTTTTATATAGGATAGGTACATCAATTTGACTTCACCTCGCCGGATAGTATACTGAAGGCAAAGTCTAGGAAAAGAGGGTCACCATTATAGACACGTACCATGTTATAATGGTGGCACTCGGCGTATCTTATATAAAAAAAATGAGATTTTTATTGAATTTCTTCCCCTTTTCAGAATCACAGGTAGGACTGAATCTTGGTCTATATTAGCGAAGCCAGTAGTTAACTGCGATTAACTGAGCTAGTTTATTCGAATTGCAGGTCCTAAAATGCCCACATTGAGGGATTCCGCTAAAAAAGAGTAATAAATCAATAAAGATCATTGATTCCTATAAAATTCGTAGTTATAATGGTCACTCATATTTGCAGAATCACAACAATTATCTCACTAAGCAGATTGGTTCTAATTTCGTGTAAATGGCGACATGACAAAATAATATCCTAATACAATTCCAATAAAGTGGCCCTTTTGGACCTGCTGGGCTTAATCTTCTCCTTCATCCTAGCGTTAATTCCCAGTCACATCCGAAGCTTTCACCTCGGAGTCTGGAGCCCGCTTTACCAGTCCTAGATAGATAGATAGATAATAATTATTTGCTCATAAACATGGTTACATAAGGTCTTGAATTTAAATAGATACAGCATGTTTAGCCGCAGACTGTGGCATGCAAATTTTTGACATAATCACTAACACATATTATTGAATGTATTATTTACACTGTTTGATTGAATATATGAAAATAATTATAATTTGATTGACAAGAGAAATATTGAATTATTACAGGTCAATTTTAAGTGGTAAATCCTAACTGCGGATTTGGCTAGACCTCGATATTTTCCGTGAAGCGACTGTCATCTGACCTTCACAACCTAATGGTGACATTAGGCGATATCGAAGCATTGCAGCTAGAACGTTATTTTAATGTTTCAAAATAAGTACTTCACTTCGAATAAGATCTGAGTAACGTAGAGGAACATAATGGTTCTAGACTAAATATTTATCAATCCGTTGCAATATCTTTTGCATAATGCTTTTTTATTGATAACTAGCTGACCCCGCGAACTTCGTACCGCCTAACAGTCAATTTTATTCTTTATTTATTTTTTTCTCTCCGTAAGAACCATCCTCGTACTTCAAGGAATATTCTAAAAAAAGAATCAGCGAAATCGGTTCAGCCGTTCTCGAGATTTGCGCTTAGCAACACATTTAGGGATTCATTTTTATATAATAGATACTAGCTGCCCCGGCGAACTTCGTACCGCCATATTTTCGGCCCGCGTGGTATTTAAATCCCGTTCCCGCTGCACCCTTATCACTTAGGGGTATGAAAAATAGATGTTGGCCGATTCTCATAGATACCGGATAAGCACAAAAAATTTCATCAAAATCGGTCAAGCCGTTTCGGAGGAGTATGGCAACGAAAACTCGAGACGAGAATTTTATATATTAGATAGATTTGTTAGTTTGTCTCTACATTAACCCATGAAAACATACATCCTTCTTCGTTCAAGCCTTTTTATCCCAACGCAATTGGAGTCAACTTTTTGTCTAAATAAATAGGTAGGTAACTTAAATGCAGCGACTGCCATCAGGCCTTCACAACCCAGCAATATCGAAGTTCGTAATTAAGTTGTACAAATTTTCAGGATTTCGACGTAACGAATGCCGCCGGTAGTCGTATGGCAGGGTACACTACATAAATACGAAAAGCCTTATTCCGAAAGTTACAATCACGAATTTCAAAATTCCGAATTTCTTTTCCGAATCATTCAAAATTCCGAAAGTCAGATATCCGATGTATCATAAATCCTATTTATTGAAAACCCGAATTTCAAAATTCCTAACGATTATAACTGCGAATATTAAAATTCCGAATTTGAAGATACCGAACCATTACAATTCCGAATTATTAATAATCCGAAATATCATAAATACGAATTCCGATTATCAAAACTCCGAAACAACACAAACCCGACAATCAAGCGCCTTGTAAACCTGCATTAGGTAAGTAGGATAGTTGCTATTTTCGGGGTACACGAGATAAACAGGAAATAGAATTATTGAACTTTTATTTTAATTTATTTATGCTAATGATTACAAAATACACGTTGCCATACAACTTTCAGTAACAAGCATGCATGCACGCAAGCATGCAGGCAAGCATGCAGGCAAGCATGCAGGCAAGCATGCAGGCAAGCATGAAGGCAAGCATGCATGCAGGCAAGCATGCAGGCAAGCATGCATGCAGGCAATCATGTGCAGGCAAGCATGCATGCAGGCAAGCATGCAGGCAAGCATACATGCAGGCAAGCATGCAGGCATGCATTAGTTTCGCTCTTCTCCGGCGCTACGGGATGTGCAGTCCTTCCGCCCTTGCGTAACAAAGTTCGGGCACCCATGCTCGCTTCCGCAGCTTCGGCTTGCTGGTCGCCTCCGGCGACCAGCCTCAGCCGCTCCAGCTCGCCCGGGCGCCTGAGCTTCGTTACTGCGGGCGAGGACTGCCCTCCCTCCGCGCCTCCGGTTTTTAAATAACACTCTAGTGTAGGGCAAACAAGTACCACGGCAAGTCGGGTTTGGCTTAATTTTTATACGTAATAATTGGCGAGAAAATTAATTTATTATTATAAAAAATCAACTCTAAAATGCGCAGTATGTCAAATCAATTTTAACTTTTACCTATTTTTAATACAAATTTTCAATTTGAGCAATGAATTTTCGGAAATTTGAAATTCGGAATAACGTTTTTCGGGCCAATAATACTACGGATTTTTAATTATTCGTTAAAATGAAATTCGGAAGAATGAACATTCGTATTTATAACTTTCGGATAAATAACTATCGTGTTTTTGAATACTCGGAATTTTGTTTCTTAGGAATTATAATATTCGGAATTTTGAAAATCGGAATATTGAAATTCGGAATTAAGTATTTCGGAATTGTTGGGTGTTCCCCGTATGGCAAGCTGGACCGACGGTATAACGTGCCCTCCGAGGCACAAAAGCGCTCAAATAATAAAATACCCGGTCATCCATCCAAATTGCAACCGCGCCTAGATAGCTTAACCTATTGATCGTTTGCCGAACATCGCGTACTTGACCACAAGCCCTTATACTTAAAAAATGTATTATACCTACTAAGTTAAAGCAATAAGTCACTAAGGTATTACTGAGTTAGTTACTAAAGCACTAATTTTACTACTCATTAATTAATATTGCTAACTAAACCATTTTAGTATTACAACGTAATAATTACTATACCTTTAACGTAATAGACCATAATAAGTATCATTTAAACAAACATTACTTAAGTATAACGTAAATAAATCTGATTTAATAAGCAAATTGTTCCAATTATGGTACAACCATTTTGAATGTCGATTAGTACCAGAAACCACCACTGCGTGACGAGCGTTGTAGTGACGCGGGCTACTCAACGGTAGATGGCGTTGTTTCGTCGATAATTGTGGTTCGTATCTAAGTTTATTCTTTATGTTGGAAAATTATGGTATATTAAAAATAAAAGTCGTATAATGTTAAGTAATTAGTTACTTATTATCAATAGGCGTTACTTATTTATTGATTTTTTTTTTTAAATATAGGTAATTATTTTGGTTCCCCCTTTGGGGTTGTCGGTTTAAGCGACTTTTCTTCATATCTCCGGTTCTACTCAACCGATTTTAAGTCTGACCAAGGACCTTCAAACTTACAAAATCCGTGCAATAGTTTGTGTGCAATAATCCATCATGAATAAAAACAAAAAAGTAAGAAGAAAAAAATATTTTTCTCTTCAAAAAAAAAAGCTTTTTTTAAATACGCAATGTAGATACAGACACGACTACCTACTTTACTAATATAATAGTAAAGATTCTATTGTTTTTCCATGAATACATATACTTAAGGCGGCACTACACGGTGCGCCTACATATTTTACCACTTACGGTAGATGACTACGGCCAACGCGGGCACTACGGGCAGCTATACACCGAGCATTAATATGATCTATCTTTCCCAATGCGTAGTCTATCTTTTCGAAGCCTGTTCCCTAGACAAGTGGTAATTTATTGGTATTGTAGAATAAAATGATAAATGCGTGGGATTTGACGTATATGAGAGTCGTCAACGCATGTCTGAATTTACACTTGTTTAGGGGGCAGCGCTCTGCGCGCTTCGAATCTGTGCTCCCATAGACGATACTTATCCCACGAAGTGTCAGTGCGGGCTGATCCGCTTACATAGGTTCCATATATTCACGCCTGTTAATCCTCGAATGGCCAGGCAGAGGTGTATTAACTAACGCCCACATTTCACCAACTATTTTTTATGGTTGATAGGCTTTTCAGTCACAAGTAACAGGCATACCTATTACCATCAAGCAGACCCTTGGCTGTATGTTTACTGTCGGATGGAGAACAGCCCTATCCCTAAGACGTTACGACACTCACGGGGAGAGATGGTGTGGCCTTATTCTACTGCAACGGTAACGTATACCTAATCCGCTTCCGTGCGCAAGATCGCATACCGTGGGAAGCTCCCTTTATTTCCCGAAACTAATGTATTTATAATGAGTGTAGATACTTTTAATATAACATATTTATAATTGGTATCCTAATCATGTACCTAATATTATATAGATATAATATCTAATATATAAAATTCTCGTGTCACAGTTTTCGTTGCCATACTCCTCCGAAACGGCTTGACCGATTTTGATGAAATTTTTTGTGCTTATCCGGTATCTATGAGAATCGGCCAACATCTATTTTTCATCCCCCTAAGTGATAAGGGTGCAGCGGGAACGGGATTTGAATACCACGCGGGCCGAAAATATGGCGGTACGAAGTTCGCCGGGGCAGCTAGTTTTGATATATATTTATCTACCAGCCACGCCCGCGACTTCGACCGTATGGACTTGAAGCTACAACTGCCATAATGGTCTCCAGAATGATACATACTTACCTACATATATCAATTAGCCTATTGCAGTCCACTGCTGGATATAGGCCTCTCCCAATATGCGCCACGTTTACCGATCCTCCGCCTTCCGCATCCAGTCTGTCAGTCCACCTGGCTAGGAGGTGTCGCACCATCAGTTTTCCTTCTCGCGGTCTCCACTCTAGGACTCCTCTGCTCCAACGGCCATTGGTCCTTTGGCAGATGTGGCCAACCCACTGCCATTTCAGCTTGCTTGTTCTGCGAGCTATGTCGGTAATATTTAGTTCTATGTCGGATAACCTCGTTGCGAATTTTATCCTTCAAAGAGACTCCAAGCATAGCTCGCTCCATAGCCCACTGCGCGACTTTTAGGTCACGGACTAACCCCACCTTCAGTGGCCTCGTTTCGGCACCGTAAGTCATAACAGGCAGAACACACTTTTCGAAAACCTTTGATTTGAGGCATTGCGGAAGTTACACACACTTACATATAATCACGCGTTTATCCCCGGCGAGTTAGGCAGGGGTGAATTACCACCCACATTTCACCAATCATTGTATTAGGTCTCACGTAATAGGGAGTGAGCCTATAGCGGTATTCCGGGCACTATTGTTGACTCAAGCCATGCATCTGAGGCTGAGTCTGGGCTGTATATATCTGTGTGATTCAATACTACAATTGGACTGTTCAATATTTAAATATTTTTCTTCAGCCCCATATTGTCTTCTATTCAGAAATTATAGTGGATATCCTAAACAGTTAATTTAAATATCAAAGTATACAACCTATTCCTAATTCTGTGAAAAGTGACGACCACTATAATAACATTCGATATTTTCCCACATAACCCTGTGAGATATAATTTATCAAATTATTCTTACACTAATTTAAAGGAATACTTCCACTGGTAGCGATACAGCTATTTTTACACGCGATCGACAGATTACAGCGACGACGTGAAGTTCATATTATTGGTGATCCTGAGGTTACTAACACCTTGGAACCTCTGTAGTTGCGTAAAGACATTACCTCTCTGATGGTGTTCTACCGCCTCTACCACTGGGAGTGTTCTGAGGAACTATTTCGACCGATGCCACCTTAGAGTATACATTGCTATAGAGTGCGCCTTACAAGTATGAACTGCTATCACGGGTATCAACAGTACCGAGGCTCCTGGCTCAACCTCAATCAGTAGCAGAACAATAGACACGTCAAAATTACTTCGCAAATAATATTTAATTCGATATGTTAAATCAAAATTTTATACAACATCGTATATTTGTAGTAATAATGACGCAAAAATACCGCAAAATGACGCCATTTTTCTGTATTTTTTCTTTAATTTCATCCATGCATATCAAATCGAACAAAAAACTTCATAACAACAAACTACATCAATATATTTTTCGGTAATGCATGAAACGTCACTATAGGTGCGCTATACCATCACAAAGTATCTGCTAACACTCGTCGCCAAAGACCTGAGTGATAGGCGCGCTCTATATTTATATTGTATACTCTAAGGATGCCACCCTCCCCCTTCCTGTCCAGAACAACCCGTGCTGTCCTGCGGTCTCACCCTCATACTGTGGAATCCATTCCGTCTCGCATCAATCGGTTTGAGGCCTCCTTCCTCTGCCGCACGATAAAGAGCTGGAATGCTCTGCCCGCGCACGTGTTGCCCTCTTCTTACATTCCCGGGTCCTTCAAGCAGGGCGTGAAAAAGCATCTATCAAGGCCCTCAAGTTACCACTATTTTAAGGCCAATAGCATCAAAAATGGTGGTCCGTATCTTCTGGAATGCACCTCAGCTTTTGCGGTTTCCGATTCGAAACGAAATGGATTCCACAGTATGTATCCACAATACATATTCATACATACGTACATAATTATACTCACGCCTGTGAATCCCTGAGGGGGTAGGCAGAGGTATATTGACACCCACATGTTGCTATGATTTCCGGTCTTACGTAATAGGGGGCGAGCCTATTCATGAATACAAATATTTACACTAACGGCCGCCATACACGCTAGGTTTTGCATGATGGTTACGCATGCATATGCATAACCGACAGGCTTAACCGAGTTTCATAGTATCGATAACTGTACAGTTGACCGCCATACACCCTAGGTTTTGCATGATGGTTATGCATGTGCATGCATAACCATCATGCTTATCCTAGCGTGTATGGCGGCCATAAGGGGGAATCTAACCCGCAACCCCTGCGTAGGAATCGAATGCGCTACCACCACGAAACAGCGCTTTAACTGGACGACATGCCTAAACAGCCAAAAATACTAAAACATAATCTGTAGCATTAATGTTATTAAAATACGTTGTCCAACTTATAAGAAATACCTTGTTTTTAATATTCATAATTTTGAGTACAGGTACCATACTTATATGGTTAAGGAATATCATTAATTTTATGTCTTTTGTACACTCGTCGTGTCCTACGGTTTCGCTTGGAGGAAAATTTATTTAAATTTTGTTATAACAATACATAAATACATACTTTAACATTACACACACTGATTCCGACGTTTCAGTTGTTTTTCACCCCCCCTATAATAGACAAGTAGTGACAATTCGTTGCCGAGTGTTTGCAATACAAATGGGATTTGACGAGCGTCAAATCCCATAACATTTATCATTCTATTTTACAATACGCTGGACAGCAAATTGCCACTTGTCTAGGGGGGCAGGAGCCATGGTCACGGGGAGATTTCAGATAATATGGTTTGAAATGTAAGTTTTTTTTATGCCACATAGGTGGCAGACAAGTACACGGCTCTTTTGTTGGAAAATGATTACCGAGGCCTATGGACGTGGACGTGTGCAACATCAGGGGTGTCACACTCGAGCTGTCAAACCTGTGGGAAACCAATCAATCAATTAGCCTATTGCAGGCCACTGCTGGACATAGAACTCTACCAATATGCGCAACGTTTGCCGATCCTCCGCCTTGCGCCAGAAACCTTTTAATTCATCATCATCTACTTGCTCTTATCCCAATTATTTAGGGACGGCTGCAATATGTCATTCTCCTCAATATTGCTGTCAGATGTCATTTCCTCAGTCATTTCTTTCCCATAAAAATCCATTCTTCTTCTTCTTCCATCTATTTGGATGGGAAATCGCCAAAATCTTCGGATTTGAAGTCAAACTTACCTGGAGCCGTTACATACTTAATTATGGACGAGCTGATGCAGGATTTTGCTTCAGGAGTTTATGAGCTCTGAGGGCTGCCACTTCCGTAAAAGAAAACAATATATTTATTTATTTTTTCGTTTGATTATTCAAAGTTGTCACTTGACATATTTTTCATTGCAGTAAATAATTATGACAAAAATGAAGTATTTTCAGCATTGTTTTTAGCAATTTTATCTCAAGATACGCACAGACAATAAAGTTTTTATATTTTATTATTAAATATACGTGTGGTACTCATATGCATGTAGGTGCATGTTGACATGCGTAAGAACATACGAATTATAAAGAGTAATGGAGTAGCAGAGGTTGCAGTGAAACAAAACGGTTTCTCACCAGAGTCACCAATCAATCATCATCATCATCCTAGTGTCATCACCCTTTCGCATCTGAGACCTGCACCTCGGACTCGGGGGTCCACTTAAATACGATTAACATAAAATTAACATCATTTAAGCAGGGCGTGAAAAAGCATCTGATGAGGCCGTCAAGCTAAGTACTGCAGCTTACCATCAGGCGAGGTGAAGTCAAATGGACGTGTAGTATATAAAAAATTGTGATTTGGTTTGATCGTCTTCCATGTGACCTCCCAGCTTAAGATATGGCTAGTGGCCGATCACTGACAGAGTTGTTCAAATTGCCTACATATTATATAGACCTCCGCTTTGATCTAACGACTATTGACAGCGATCATAATAACCGTATCCTATACTGTCTCTTAAGATACAAATTAAAAAAAAAAGTTCTACTTAGTTTAAAAGGCAGAGCCTCATTATAATTTAGCGATAAAGTTGATCAATATTTAAATTGACACCGTCTTACCAACACAAATATATATACATATATATTGGAAACTGTAATGTAAATTTTTGTGAAATAAACTATTCATTTAAAAAAAAAAACAGCCTGGACCGACTTTCAAAGGCGCCTCCAAAGCACGAAAGCGCTCAGCTGAAAAACCACTAAGTTTAACAAACATTGAGTACACCTGGCTACGAGTGCTTTTTTTGTATAAATACTTCACGAGCATTCTGCCCCCCTAGACAAGTGGCAATTCGTTGCTCGGCATATGATGGAATAGAATGACGAATGTATGGGATTTGACGTATATGACAGGCGTTGACGAATGTCAAAAACGTCAAATCCTATACATTCGTCATTCTATTCCATCATACGCCGAGCAACGAATTGTCACTTGTCTAGGGGGGCAGATCAGATGGAGAACCGTCCTATCCCTTAGTCGTCTTCTACGACCCCCACGGGGTGAGATGGGGTGGCCTTATTCTACACTCCGAACCAATACGGATGAGAATGTTATACTGACGTCAAAATCACAGAAGGGGTAGGCAGAGGTGTATTAACACTCACATTTTGCTAACTATGATTTTCGGGGGGCGAGCCTATTGCCGTCAAGCTGGTACTTAGTCATGGGCTGTATGTTTACTGTCGGATGGAGAACAGCCCTATCCCTTAGTCGTCTTCTACGACACCCACAGGAAGAGATGGGGTGGCCCTATTTTACTCCACCAGTAACCAACATAAAGAATTAGTACAGTAAATAAATAAGTAAAATTAAGAGCTTGGGTCATGTACCCATTACCATGAGTTACATACCAATGAGTGCCACCATTGTAACGTGTCTGTAATGGTGACCCTCTTTTCCGAGACTTTGCCTTCAGCTTACCATCAGGCGAGGCGAAGTCAAATTGACGTGTGTGTGTGTGTGTGTGTGTGTGTATATAAAAAATGTACCATATAAAATCTGCACTCTCTGTGTACACCAGCTACTCTGTGCTAAACCAACAACTTATCATTATGTTAATTCAAAGTTTTTCGTCTTAAATCTAGTTCTGTAGCCTAATGGCGGATTAGTAATATAATAAGCCATCCGTCCAGCGATACCCATCTGTCCAGGGCAGAAACAATTTGATTTTGAATATAGGTTATGTTAAAACCGCGGGAATATGTAATGAGATGGGTCTTTCGTTCATTCGTTCTTTTTTTTAATTGGCCGATGACGTCACAGTGCAGTCGAAGTTTGAATATTTAAAAATTCGAATTCCGTTCGGTAACTTTGTTGTAAGTTGCAATTTCGGTTATCTTTGACTCCTTGGCGTTTCTAAGTATTTCTTTTTTTTGAGGTAACCAGTTAATTTCTTGATGGTGTTCCCGTTAACCCCTCAAGTTACGATAATTTGGTTGGTTCGTTAGGAGTTAATGTCGGTAGCACTTAACAAGACTAAATTTCAAGCGGTTGTGCCTCAACCATACGAGTGTAACCTGTCCTGTATGAGTTTTCTTGCTATTGGGTGTATGAGAGACAGCCTCCGTGGCGTAGCGGTAGTGAACGCGACAGCTACACAAGAGGCGCGGGTTTGATCCCCGCTCAGGGCAAATATTTGTGTGCATGAAATATGGGTATTTGCATTAGTCTGGTCGTGCCTCGGAGAGCACGTTAAGCCGTCGGTCCCGGTTGCCATAAGAACATCTATGGCAGTCGTTACGAGTAGTTGGAGCCCAAAGTCCAAAAAAAAAACAACGGTCTAGCTGCAAAGCTTCGATATCGCCTAATGTTACCATTAGGTTGTGGAGGTCAGATGGCAATCGCTTCATGGAAAATATCGAGGTCTAGCCAAATCCGTAGTTAAGACTGGTAAAGCGGACCCCAGACTCCGAGCTGAAAAGCTGCGGATGCAACTGGGAATTAACGTTAAGATGAAGAAGGGGGTGTATGAGATCATCTTATCTAAGGGTCACAAGGCCATCTCACCTGTGAGCTGCAACACCTGCTGATGCATGAAGTTCCCCTTATTCCGAATCTGACCCGTAAACTTGACCCGGGCACGGGTTAGGTTAGAAACTTGAAGCATTTCTCCCGAACGTAACCCTCTTAATAACCTGACCCGGGTGTGTCGTTCCTATCATAACCCGAATGGCGTTTTTGGTAAATCTTTCGCGCAATTAGACTTGGATAGATTAGGTTAGAAGGAGCGGATTTAGCCTTCCTATTATATTTCTTATTAGCCTTCGTGGTTATTTTTTTTTTATATAATGTTTACCAAAAACGCAATTCGGGTTATCATAGGAACGACACGTCGCGTCGGGTCAAGTCAGGAAGAGGGTTACGTCCGGAACAAATATTACGTTTTTTGCAAGTTGACCGGGTCAGGGTTCTCGGGTCAGGTTCGGAATAAACGTGAAGTTCTGGCTTCTTAAAGTTTCAAAATAATTTTGCTATTCCTAACTGAACCCAGGGTTAGGTTATCATGTTAAGAGTAAACCTTATGAGCCTTTCAATGTCAATTTTCAGTCTTTATCTTCTTCTTATTCATGCTAGTGTTAATCCCAGTCGCATCCGAAGCTTTCACCTCGGAGTCTGGGGTCCGCTTTACCAGTCTAACTACGGATTTGGCTAGACTTCGATATTTTACGTAAAGCGACTGCAATACTGATTTTGTCTTTAAAAACAACGGAAATCCGTGTAAAGCCTTGTCTAGCAGTATTATAATAATTATTATGATAATTATCTTGAGATATAAGAAAAACTAGCCGGTTAGTAATAAGTTTTTTGGAATCATGAAATCGACATATTTGACCCGTTAGCTACCACATTCGAAAATTGCATACCTACAAGCTTTTGTTGGGCATCTCATCAAAACGAAGCTACTCACGGAAAATTAGCTTGATAGTAATCAAGTTTTGGAAATGTTCTAGGGAACCCGGTCTATATGCTTATATTGAATACAATTAATTGAAATATATTTATCTACAAAGAAACATTTCACAAACTTATACAATATACATACATAACATAAACTCACGCCTATATACCCGAAGGGGTAGGCAGAGGTGCTAGCACCCACATTTCGCCGTTTATGTTTAGGTCCCAATGTAATAGGTGGCGAGCCTATTGCCATTAACCGGGCACTTATAAACCTGCGATAAATACACACATAACTTCGAAAAGCATCGAAAAGTCATTGGTGTGTGCCATGGTAAAACCTGGGATCGAACCCGAGACCTCGTCTCAGCAGTCCATTACCCATACCCAGGCTACCGCGGTTTTTTATACAAATCTTATACAAAATCATGCCAAAACATTTTCAAATATATTTCCCCTCCAATAGTGACTTAGAAGTCTTTATATTCATAATGTTATACAACATTCAGCCTAATACACTCGCATTATACAAAATTAACGTCACAAAATTGGTATTGACCTCAAAATTGATGCTCTTTGCTCACACAAATTGTACACCATTATAATTAGGTAGAAAACCGCACATCGTATAGTGTCGTATCATTACGACACAAACCTGCGAAGGGGACAGACAAACCGATACAATTCTTATTTAAATAATGTGAAAATAAAATGAGAATGATAAAAAAAGTTACAGGAGTTATAACCTCTTTGTGCGTAGATGAAGTTTGAATTTCGGACGAACGTTTTCTGTGTGCGGTGAGTGAAATATTTTGTATCTGTGGAAATTGTGGGTGCCGTTTCGCGCCAATATACATAGTGAATTTTGTTTTTATTTATTGTTAAAAGTGAGATGGCTACCAAAAATTATAAAAGTGAAGTGTTTTACAGACTTGGTAAGCATTGTTAATCAAATATGTTATAACAAGGTTATAACTATGTCATTTGTGAAATAAAATTATTTTTAACGGATTCTATCGCGATTTATGTGGTGTTTCTGTGACTATGGCTGCTAAAAAGCACTGCAATCTCGGGATTAGTGTGGAAAATCCGATAAAATAGTTTTATTTCAATCTGTCCTTAACATTCGCGTAGATAAACTTCCGAGATTATTACCTATTTTAGTGTCATGTGTTGCGTAGCGCAAGAGAGTTGACTGCTACGTCAGAGTTAGCGGGTTCAATTCCCACTTAGTGCAAATAATTTTAGGCATATATTAGTCTGCGTGTTTCTATGTAGGTAGGTATAATATGTACTATGATTCAGTGGATTCACTCCAGTAGGTGGAGTATCTAAGAAAGAAAAGAAAGAAAAATCTATACTCGTGGGTGTCGTGGAGATAGGGCTGTTTTCAATCTGACAGTAAAGGGGCTGTCCATTAATCACGTGAGGCTCAAAAGGGGGGGGGGGAGGAGGGGTTCGGAAAAAATCACGAAACATCACCAGGGAGAGGGAGAAGTATATTGAGATATCACCTATTTTTTCTTATAACCCGCGATTTTTGTCACGATTCTTAGTATTTTAGCATTAAATAATGAATAATAAATTACACGTGATTTTGGCTAAAGGGGGGGAGGGTAGTCCAAAACCTCACCACGTATCGCCATGGGGGAGGGGGGGTTAAAAAATTGCTAAAAAAACATCACGTGATCAGTGTCCATTAAGGACAGCCCCAAACATATAGCTCACGACAAAGGGCCCACTTGATGGGCTCACCATATGGATGTTAAATACACTTTTGCCTACCCTTTAGGGGATTTGCAGGCATTAATATATATACCTAAGTACGTACTTGACGTACATTCGTACCTATGTAATTTCTAAACAGGAATTTACCTAAGACAGACAAATATCCCTTCCGGCTATTTCCCAGGACTCCCACCCTCATTACCATGGCGACTGGCGACAGGTCATCAAAGACTTCCTTGTGACGTCACAATTTTCTTTTTTTAAATTTCAAATAGCTAGGTAATAGCAGGAAACGGTTCATGAATATTAAAACAAGATGGACGATTCTTAATGTTGCATGGCGCCTAATGTAATTATGTTAATATGGTCAGTTTCGATAATGTTGACTTGATTTTGGATTACATACATAGCGTTTAATTATAAGTATTATATTATGGTATTTGGCCGTTGGAGCAGTCGAGTCCTAGAGTGGAGACCGCGATAAGAAAAACGGAAGGTGGGACACCCCCTAACCAGGTGGACTGACGACCTGCGTAAGGTGGCTGGGACGGACTGGATGCGGAAAGTGGAGGATGGAACGTGGCGCATATTGGAAGATGCCTATGTCCAGCATTGGACTGTAATAGGCTAATTGATTGATTGATTGATATGGTCTTTGGAAGTATTATGGGAGATTAAGTCGCGAGGTTAATCAATTAGCCTATCCCAGTCCACTGCTGGACATAGGCCTCTCCCAAGGCTCTGACCTACTGTTTCCACGCTGGCCAGACGGGTTGGTACAGGGTTTTATTTCGAGTTTTCCTTCTCTCGCAGTGATATCATCTGCGTATTTTTCCGTTAGTCGCCTCTTACGACACCTCTTGATCTTCCAAGCTAGCACTTCTTGGATATTTCTACCCCTTCCTCAAAAGTGTTGATAAAATGTCCATGTCAGTATACTCCTATCTATGTCTTTGGAGATCTATTTACAGGCGTGAGCATCATTATCATCCTTGAGTTATTCCCGGTCGCATCCTAGGCCTTTTTCTCGGAGTCTGGGGTCCGTTTTTCCAGTCTGTAAACTTCGATATTCTCCGTGAAGCGATTGCCATCTGACCAATTGGCGATATCCAACAAGTTGTCGAACTTTTTAGTGCTCCTACTACCCGTAAAGACTGCAATAGATGTTTTTACACCCAGATCCATGCAAATAGACATATTCACATGAATATGTCTATTTGCATGGGTCTGGGTGTACATATATTTACAAATATTTATACTGAACGGGAATCGAACCCGCCTTACATTGCAATCGAACACTCACCACCACCGGCATCGAGCATACAGGCATCAAGCTACCAGTGGTTAGGGCTCCAGAGAGAGAAACTTCCTCACTATGCGTGCAGTGCCTAGCAAAACTGCCTTCTGCATCAAGCCCTTGAGCCAACCGTCAACGAGAGCCTCTTAAAATGTTGATCGAGACTCTTGGCGATAAGTCCGTGATCTGAAATGACTATCGGTACTATAATAGCCGAGTCCACATCCCACATGTCGACAATCTCATGGGCCAAGTCACAGAGGCTGTTTAGGGACTGCGTCCTTAACCCAGACACACTTGTAATACCTAATACTTATATCCACAAAAAACCTTAGAATTACAAAGAGATCAAGCATAAACGATACAAAATTATACAAAATCATTTGATCCGTGTCTATGATCTATTTTTAATGATGGCCGCCAGGGACGCCATTACGTTCCAATTTCAAATTCAAATTTCGAAGCCGCCTGCGCAGGCGCCGCGCGTCTGTCGCGACTGCGGTTTTGTGAAAAAAAAAATAGTCATTTTTGTTTCCGGTTGGGTAGTAAATAAGGGGTGTACTGTGTTTGGGGGTGGGTACGACCCCACTAGACTGTCAAGGTTGATGATTATTATGTACGCAATCGATTTCATTCCAAATGATTTTGTGTGTATAATGATGTGTTTTCAATCGATTTTTGTTTAGTGGTTTTAAGTCTAAGTGTTATAAAATGTGTGCTATTTTTTAGATTAAGTACTAGCTATTACCGACGTCTCCGCATTTTGGTCTCGTTTTGGCGATCTGAAAACTAAATGAAAAGTGATTGACTTAATCACTCTATCTAGTTTTGAAAACTGCATTAAAATCCTTTGAGTAGTTCAAAAGCTCTAAGCCTAAGCGAACAGACTGCGGAAGCAACTTCATTTTATACTAACACCCGTATTCACAAACAATACTTCGCTATGCGTACTACCAAAACTGTGAAAAAACGACAAATTCTCAGTGCGTTCGTTTTGGCAAGCCTTTTTATTCATAGATAACACTTAAGTAATACTTCGTTGAGGGAACGAACTGCGTTAGATACTACTCCGTGATGTTTGTGAATTAATTTTACCAGCCCTATGCGCTCGAGCACACTATGAGACCTCACAGTATTGTTTGTGAATACGGGTGTAAGTATACGTCAGTGGCGAAAGGTGGAAAATTTCCACAGAAAAGCCGTTGAAAAAATGCCTTATTTTTTTTTATATGGTCCGTCAATTGACTGCACCTCACTAGATGCCGAGGTGCAGTCCAGAAAATACGGACCACCATTTTTGATGCTTTTGACCCAAAAATAGTGGTCCCTAACTTGACGGTCTTGATAGATGCTTATACAGGCTCCGCTTGAAGGACCCGGGACTGTAAGAAGAGGGAAACAGGGACTATGGCCGTTCTATGAAGAGCATTTCAGCTCTTCATAGAACGGCCATAGCAATATAGCAGTAACTATATGGCATAGTAACTGTACCTTTTATTAGACTGTACCACATACAATATTAAATTAATATTTGCGTGCTGTCCTCATTGCCGGGGTGTAGGTATACTTTGTAGGGCGTGACCCGCGTGACCCATATGGTTACAAACCCTAGACTATTTAATTATTTTAATTGTACCTACAATACGTGTTTAGAGCTTATGTTCATACGAACCGAAAGTTTATGTGAATTATAATTAAAATATACTTAAGTATAATCTAATATATAAAAATCAATGCCACTTTTCGTTGTTATTTTATAATTCAAGAACGGCTGAACCAATTTGGCTAATTTTAGTCTTGAAATATTCGTGTGTGTCCAGGGAAGGTTTAAAGGATGAGAAAATAGGTGTAGCGGGAACGGGATAAATATGGCGGTACGAAGTTCGCCGGGACAGCTAGTCTTCTTCTAATATATAAAAATCAATGCCACTTTTCGTTGTTAGTTTATAACTCAAGAACGGCTGAACCGATTTGGCTAATTTTAGTCTTGAAATATTCGTGGGTGTCCGGGGAAGGTTTAAAGGATGAGAAAAAAGGTGTAGCGGGAACGGAAAAAATATGGCGGTACGAAGTTCGCCGGGACAGCTAGTTATGAATAAAATCGAATTACCACTCACGAAATCTCAGAAACAATAACAACCCTGTAAGAACAGAGAGATGGCCGTGCCGTCAGCGTAAAAGATAAGTAGGACAAACCTTTGGTTTCACAAAACCTCTCCAAATGAACTCTGGCTACCCTACTCACCGCCAGGTAGGTACACAACACGAGGTTATTTAGTCGCGGTATTCTGAAGGGCGGATGTACTTCCCCAGTCGGACTGCTCGATTGGGACAGATATACCGTCGTGGCCTGCCTCCTTATTAGTAAGAACTATGACGGTAAACACTTACCATCAGGTGTCACTTGACCCTTACAAGCAAGAGTAAGAAACCAGAGAAATGGGTCAATTAAATACTGCATAATTCATCGCCATCATTCTCTGAGCCTTTGCCCGACTCATTTGGGGTCGGCTTTCCAGTCTAACTGTGATGCGGCTTAACTTCGATATTTTCCGTGAAGCGACTGCCATCTGACCTCCACAACCAATGGGCGATATTGAAATTTTGTAGTTAGACTGGTCTGACTTTTAAGGCTATCATCATCATCTACATATAGACGCATTCTCCCGATTGCATCCGTGGCCAAGATAACCTCGGGGCTCAGGGTCCGCCTTCCGGCTCTTCCTCCTCCACTTCGCACGATCTTGAGCGTCCATGGTAGTGAGACCGTTTGCACGCATGTCACCCTCCACGACGTCAAGCTAGGACTTCTTAGGCCTACCCCAAAGGGTATTTTAGGGCTTTAAATACCCGTAACGGCTGCCACAGATGTTAGTATGGCTCTACGAGGTACGAGAAACAGACCATTGCAAATCTGATATATTTATGCATACAAATATTTGCACTAAACGGGAATCAAACCCGCACCCCTGCTTAGTAGTCGCGTTCATACCACAAATATTGCAAAAATAATGCAAAATATTGACGAATACAAAAGTGAATAATACAATGAATTAATTTGCTGACCCCTGGACCATCCACCGAATTTCAACAATAAAAAGCTAAAAGATCACAAAAGCTAGTTTAGCCAACAGAAAAAAAACTTAACAAGCAATGTTTCCACTAGTTTGAACTAGAAAATTATCTAGAATTTTCCACAAAAGAACCAATTTGCTTATTGTTGTCGAGTTAAATTGTATGAAAGAAGAGGGTAGACGTACATTGCGAAATCAAATTGTATTGTGCGTGATCACTCGCTCGTGAACCGCGGCGGGGGTAAGACGTGGAGGGTGGGCCGTTAGGGAAATATTTTATATATTTTATGTGCCTTGGAATGAATTTAAATTTCAGAAATGTTTTGTTACCAAATACTGTTAGTCTCTGTGGCGTGGCGGTACTGAACGTGACCGCTACGCAGAAGGCGCGGCTTCGATCCCCGCTCAGTGCAAATATTTGTATGCATGAGTATAAATATTTGCATTGGTCCGGTCGTGCCTCAGAGAGCACGTTAAACCGTCGGTTCCGGTTGCCATACGAACATCTATGGCAGCTTCCTCTATTGTTAATAAGCCTTTCATGCAAGCCCACCGGTTTCAAGTTCTTCTAACCTGTCATTTTGTACTAAGATTCGAGAAAGGTATAGCCTAAAAGATAATGTTGTAACCAGCACCCCTAGACAAGTGGCAGTTCGTTGACCAGCGTATTGTAGAATAGAATGATGAATGTATGGGATTTGACGTATATGACAGTAGTCAACGTATGTCATAAACGTGAAATCCTATACAAAGGAGAATTTAACGTAAACGGAATTTCCGTACGAAAAACATACAATTTGAAGCACTTACACCCGTATTCACAAACAATACTGTGAGGTTGAGACCTCACAGTATTGTTTGTGAATAGTGTGCTCGAGCGCATAGGGCTGGTAAAATTAATTCACAAACATCACGGAGCAGTATCTAACGCAGTGCGTGCCCTCAACGAAGTATTACTTAAGTGTTATCAATTAATAAAAAGGCTTGCCAAAACGAACGCACTGAGAATTTGTCGTTCTTTGCACAGTTTTGGTTCTACGCATAGCGAAGTATTGTTTGTGAATACGGGTGTTAATCTACAAACATTTGAAGGAGGTAGGACACGACGGTATCGTCCCAATCGAGCAGTTCTACTAGAGAAGTACCTCCGTTCTACAGAAGACCGCGGCTTAATAACCATAAATAGTAGGGTAGCCAAAGCTCACTGGAGAGATTTTGTGCTGTCAGTGGGCAAACCAAAGGCTGCGCTGACGGCACAGAATCTTTCTGTTCTTACAGGGTTGACAGCACGAGTGTGACTCCCCTGGTGTTGCACTCGCTCATAGATCACGGTAACCTCTTACCATCAGGAGGGCCGTGTGCTTGTCTGCGAGCTAAGTAGTATAAAAAAAATAAAAAGCACAAAAAATTGTAACTGCCGACGATGGCTACAAGAGAGCTTATAAATTTGCTACCTAAATTATAACTTATAATTTATTTACGTTAAAATTAGTAGTGAAAACAATAAATCACCATTATTCTGTTGACTAATTGGCCCTGTTAATTGTCTCTGCCTACACCAATGTGATAGGTGTGATTGTACCTGTGTAATTAGACCTAGTTAGTCTTCAAATTAATAATTCTATGGTATGCTATTATAATTGTTAGGCCAGGAGCTGACAGGCGAGAAATGTTATAATTATATTTATGATACTTATTTATTGAAATAGATCATACATACGACAATCGTATGAATAAGAAATAATATATTTGCTCGTACGATAGTTCATTTTTATTCTTTCGAAAAAAATACATCAGGTGGCCACCCTAAACCTACATCTGGGTCGCAAGTCCCAGTCGCCGTCACGGTGTTCCTTTCTGTATCACGCTATGGACTGGGCGACCGCACGGTGAATCCACGGAGTGCTGAGAATCGGATCTCTTATAATAATAATAAATATAGTACATGAAGTGATATTAGCAAGCAATGTCGACGGGTTCCTATTTCTTAGTGCATTATTACTCCACATGAAAAGAGAGGCCGAACCTATGAGAACTCCGCCAAACTCCGCCAATCTCCTCAAACATCCGTGTCGGGGCACGTTTTTTCAGAATTATTCGTACGTATAGACACTTCCTATTAAAATAGAATTAATATTTACAGACGCTAGGTATTTCGATGTATTTTGTGTTATTTTTGTATTTAATGTAACTCTTTATTATCCTTATAGCGCAAACTAAAGTGCAATCTTCGGACGCTTTTCCACCCAAAGTTCAGTCGTTTTTTATTAGTATATTGGCTTGCCCACTCCAACTCCGAAAGAAAAGCCTGCACCTAAGTTTCATTCACATTTTCCAACAACAAAAATAATATCTAATTCAATCAATCAATCAAGATAACGCTAAGACTCTTCCTTCATTGTGTTTTCGAAATTTGCAAGTTTTAAATAATATTTTTGAATCACTTAAGATTGTAATTTCGCAAAAAGTAAAAATACGTATCGCGTCATTTTTAAAGTACCTACTATTTATTCAGCTTAAACAAACATAAGGTAAAAAAATGAAATATTGTGAATTGCAGTCCACTGCTGGAGGTAGGCCTCTCCTAATATACGCCACGTTTGCTGCTCCTCCGCCTTCCGCAAATCTAATATCAAATATCTAATTCCTTCCCCTTTATTATAAAAATAGACCATCAGCTCCTGGCCTAGATTAAACATAAATAATGCATTTTACATGCCTACATTGTAGTCGTAATTACATACCGTATTTAGACAGACCATTTCCAACACCTCGGACTTGTATTTGCTGTTTTTTCCACATTATTAATAAATTATGTTTACTGAAAACACGATTAAAAATCAGGTGATAAATCAATTTTAATTAATACACGAAGTTGCTGGACTATCGGTGTTTTATCAGGTGTATTTCGTTTCGGTTTGGTTCGTTTCAGTCTAACTATAAAATGGCGGAGTTATTACTAGATATTTTTCGTAAAGCGACTGCAACTAACCTCAACACACTGGCGTTATTAGGCTGTGGTTAGATAAGGTTGCAAATAAATTATTTAACTTTGATTTGACTTTGATTTGGTTGTCGAACTTTTAGGAGCTCCATTTTTTGCTTTTTTTTTCTAAAATCTGTCTTCTTTTTTTTTCATCAAATCATACAGTTCGGGTGTTTTGATATTTGTACTTTATGAACCGGAGGGCAATTCTTTAGATTTTGTCGGCCCAATACTTGGCTACAACCACTGCATTATCCGTTAGCCTACACAGATCCACGATAGTACAGGTGGAGAGTCACAGCCACAGACTAGGATAGGCCTCATAATCACAGGGCACCTTGTAACTGGTGTTTATAACCCTATTTTCCGGTAGTCGGTTCGAGTCCGACATAACCCCCCTACCGGCTCCGGCGGGGGAGTTATCCGTGGGTATTTTTTGCACGATAAAATAAAGGGTAGTGTAAGATGTGACTAACAAAGAAGAAAAGGAAAACTCGAAATTAAACCCTGAACCTACCCATCTGGCTAACGTGGAAACAGTAGGCCAAAGCCTCCCAACATTGGGACAGGCCTATGTCCAGCAGTGGACTGCGATAGGCTTGATTGAGGCAGATATATAGCGTGACGGTGGTACCTACTAGTCTAACAACCACTCAATAATAAATACTTAGGTAAATAATAATTACTTCAGTCTAATTACCGACTACAGCTGCCGTTTTATTGACTAATTACAAGAGTGACCTTTAGCACAGCTGAATAGTAAGTACATGTTGTGTAGTTCTCGATATGAATCTTTATGCCGAGTTTATTTGAACTGCATAGTAATTATAAATCAAGTTTATTGTGCTGGGTGTGTGGTTATACGGTAATTATATAATACTAAGTAGCAGGTAGTTTGTACAGTAGGAATTATACCTAGCAGCCCTCCTAGACAAGTGGAAATTCGCTGACCAGCGTATTGTAAAGTAGAATGGTGTAGTAGCGGATTGACAATATTGACAACTATTTGACGTTTAAAGCTGCGTTTACATACTCGCGGCAGAGCGAGGGAAGTGGCGGGAGAAGTGGGCAGAGACGTGGTGTGAATGGTATATTCGTCATGCCGCGTATGTTGCTGCGAATGTCGGCTTGGCGGCGCGAGTCAAAGGATCGGCAATACTAGCGCGATGAACTATACGAGACCGCTAGATGGCGCTTATCAGTAAACACGGCTTTCGTTATTGCTCCTCGAATATTGAGGCTTCCGGCGACTGGGACCACAATTAACTCGGACCGCGGTCCCAGTTGCCGGATTCATTTAAATTTAATATTTTTCTTCCATCGACTGGGACCACCTATAAATGTATCAAAAAATCTATTGTTTTAGCCAAAACAGTACAGTCAAACAAAAAAAGGTTAGTTTTAATTTAAAGAAAAAACTCTTTGATTGAAAAATGTCACTCATCAACTCCTCCTAAACGGCTGGATCGATTTGAATGAATTTTTTTGTATGCAATTTGGTGGCACCCTGGATGGTATTCTAAGTTATCACCTCTGTTACTTAAAATATCATAGTGATAGTCAACATTCACTATTAGTTTAAAATTAGCGCCGTAGCTTCAAATAGGAGGTCAGGTAGCAATCGCTTCACGGTAAGTATTAAAGTTCGATCCTAACTGAGTTGGATAAAGGCTCAGGGAATGGATCAATGGTAGGTATTCAGGGCCTGATTAACCCTTAGGCTAATTAGGCTGTAGCCTAGGGTGCGAGGATCTGGGGGGCGCGAGAATCGGGGCGGGGCGCAGGATTGGGGGCGCACACGCTGAAATCGTGTCTTCGCATGCACTATTCATCTAACATCATTGCATCGACCCTACATATTTCAAATAGGCACTTAAACTAAATGCGCTATGAACTAATTAATTTTAAGAGACCCGATTTTAAGAAATATTAAAAAGTGCGCACAAAACCAACTCGGAACACCGACTCGAATCGAGTCACTCGAATTAAATACATAGTTTGCAAAAAATCACTTTCTATGGCAGCCGCCCCCGCCCTGGAATTCTGGCAGAAGATGTATGACTCGCGTTAATCACTATAATACTGCATAATCGAGTTATAAAAGGGGCCATCTGAGCTGACTTTTGAATAAACCCCTGGCGAAATGTTGCATGGTACCTATTTTTTTGGCAAGTTGTCCGTTCAAAATAAGTAAACCATTTTTCAAACGCTTCGTTCGTCTACCAGCTCTTCCACCGCCCCCCTTCGCATGATGAAATGCGCGGGCGAATAGTCTTACTACTATAGTAAGACTATTCGCCCGCGCATTTCATCCTTCACGACGCCAATCCAGGAATTATTGGGCCTACCCCTTCTATCTGGACCCGGTGGGGGCGCCATTGCCATTAGCCTGGCGATTTTCGTAAAATGTGACCGCACTTTTTTTTTATCATGCGAAATACCCCCACGGATATTCCTCCGCTCCACCCGTCACCCCCAGGCCATCGCTCATGGGGGACGAAGGTCATTCTGCGACCTCCGACGCCCGAGTTGCCGCCGCTCGTCGCGGGCCGTGCGGTTTGCGATTCTCCTCCGCTCGTTGCGGGCCGCAAGGTCTGCGCTTCTCCTTCGCCCCCGCTCCGCCACCGCCTCCTTCACGAGCATTACTTGCTCGCAAAAGGAGGTGCCGGCAGAGATAACTCTCACTCCCAGGGTCACTAACCAGCTCCCGTCTCAGCGTCTCCCACGCTGGACACTCGATGAGCGTGTGCAGCGCCGAGTCCTCGCTTGCGTCGCAGTGATGGCACTCGCTGGCTCTTTCTTCGCGATCATAAGCAAATACCACCCGAAGCACCCGTGTCCGGTGATAATCTGCGTCAGCCAGAACGAGAGGCCGCCATGTGGCCTCTCTAGCCACTCCCCAATGATGGGTCTAACCGCCGCTACTACGGTGCGCCCTGCGCGTGGTCGCCCAAGTTGTAGCTGCCACTCCGCCACCCTGTGGAGCCGAGATCTCACGGTCCGAATTTCTTCAGGCTCAGGATCGTGTCCCCGCTCCCGCACCTCCTTTCGAAATCGATATAGCGCCGAAAGGGTTCTCGCGGTTTTCGATAGCCATGGACCACACGACAGCCGCGTAGTCTCCTGCAGGAGTCCTCCGAGCCCCTCAAATTGGGCAGCAGACGCGTCAAAAAGTTAGCTGTGAGCACCATTTTGGGGACTAGACTTCGGAAATGCTCCCCGAGATGCCACCGATCGTCGAGCATGAGCCCCAGATTAAAAATCTGGGGCTCATGCTATCTATGCATTGATATCGATGGGAGAGTCTCCCACTGTGATGCTGGACCCCGCCGGCGGTGGTCCGCGCCGGGGTCCATGAAAGAACACGGCCTCGGTTTTCTGCGGAGTCACCTCGAGACCTAGCCGCCGGATCCGTTCCACGACTTGGGCAACCGCGGTCGCGGCGTTCAGGGTCGCTTCGCGGTGTGTAGCCCCGCTCGCCGTCACTAGCGTGTCGTCCGCATAGCACGTCACGGCGGCACCATCCACGAACTCTCTGCGAAGCACCCGGTCGTATCCGATATTCCACAGGAGAGGCCCCAGGACCGATCCCTGCGGAACACCGCACCACATCTATCTCCGACCGACACCGGTCGTACTTGGGTAGATGACGGAACGTGACTGCACTAGCGAAGGCGACTTTGCCATTTATCTGCCATGTCACAGACATGAGGGCTACAGTGGATGCGAGAGTTCCTCTCGCGATCTTTACGCGTGTCTCCGCACATCCACCGCAGCATTTTCATGTCCGTGACACGTAGCTCCTGCTTATGTCGCTCCAACAGCGGTCACGCTTCACTGCACTGGAAAAGGACAGGCCTAATGATCGTTTTATAGACCTGTCCCTTCAATCTAAATAGTATTTTAGGGTTGCATATTTATGACGACAGTCGTTTTCCGCTCGACCCACACGGCTGCAAAACTTGCCTTGATGTCGTAATCGATTTCACCCTGGTTACGTGAAGTCAGGTACTCAACCTGGTTCATGCACTTGACTCAGTTATCGCCTATGCGGACGGGTGTGAGATCTGTTGATTTTAGCGCCAAGTATGATGTCTTCTCCACATTTAGCTTCAGACTGCCGTTCTCAAGCGCTTCCTTCCACACTTTCACACGTTGCACCAATCTGCTCCTGTCCGTGTCCATCAGCGCGATATCATCTCCATTAAGCATACATGAACATCCTGATGCTGAAGAGTGAAGTAGTAAGTGAGGATTAAGGAAGGATTCATGGTGTACCACGACAGTGATGGATCCAGTTTTCATGTCGCCAACAGGGATCCGAACCACGTAACCGGAATCGTGTTATTTGTCTCGGATGGTGTTAA
Source organism: Eilema depressum (assembly GCA_914767945.1). Classification (NCBI taxonomy): domain Eukaryota; kingdom Metazoa; phylum Arthropoda; class Insecta; order Lepidoptera; family Erebidae; genus Eilema; species Eilema depressum. The sequence goes on from OU612040.1 coordinate 8,543,346, forward strand.
TGTACGCCTCTGGAACGCCTTTAGACCGCAGTGCCCACTAGATCATCGCACGAGGAATAGGCAATGTGGAGGCGTATTCTTCGCCTTGTATTTCTCCGCAATTCCTTAGGTCATACGTCGGATCCATGGTCCCGTGACCGGAACGAAACTCATACTGACGCTTCGTGAGTGCACTCTCCTGTCAGATCCGGAAGTCCATTAACCTCTGGTAGAGTTTCATAATGTGAAATATTACCTTTAAAACGCGATAGCTACCATACTCCTGCGCCAATCCCTTGCCTTTGGAAACTGGCGGATATTGCACCTTGTAGCTGGTCTGATGATGGAAAAAAAAGGTGCTATGCCTTGTCAGCTAAAAAAATGGTTTGCCACCCTAAGGTTGAATGTTGAGTGAATTAAAGAACAACGTTAGTTTTGCTTGCAGATCGATCTGAAAACTTTTATAGTATTATGAATATGAACCATGTTAAAATTTTCACACTTCTAAACAAAGTCAAAACTGCTATACTACTCTTTAAGGTGACCGTAACGGTAGACACACTTGATGGGGGCGCGTCCTCAAAATTAGCCTAGGGCGGTCAGAACTCTTGATCAGTCCCTGTAGGTATTAAAAACATATTCGGGCTTCCCTTAAAATAACTTAAAAGTTACCTATACGAAAAAACGCGGACTCTACATTGACACTAGAGCAAGGGTGCCCAACCCTAGGCACGCGGGCCACAAAGTGGCCCGCGGACGAATTTCGAGTGGCACGCGCAAGCCACTGCGAGAGGAGCAAAAAAAAAGCTTGTACAAAAGCAATTGCATTAGTCGCAGTCGCAAATGCTATGCTATTTTTTCTTTTCACTCAAATCTATCGAGTATTCATCAAAATGATATTATCTCTTCATATCATAACTAAAAAGTTTAAAATAATTTTATTTTATTTTATTTTTATGATTTTGATTGTATTGATAGTTTGGTATTACAATAAACTTAATATTGTACCAGTGCACTTTGTTATTATACTAATTTTTGTAGTTACATTCCATATTATTGAGTTATAATTTATACGCGTAAAAATGTAGTAAAATAGGAGTTGTCACTGGCGTGGAACGGATCCGGCGGCTGGGTCTGAGGTGACTCTGTACAAAACTGAGGCCATGTTCTCTCATAGGCCTCGGCGTGCACCACCGGAGGGATCCAACCTCACAGTGAGAGACACTCTCATCGGCATCAGGCCCCAGATGACATATCTGGGGACGAGCCCCAGATATGTCATCTGACGCTCCCCGATATCTGGGCCGTCGAACTCGTGTTCGACGGCCCAGATCTCCAGCCCAGGCCCAGACGGCCCAGGCTCCGAAGTCTGGCTCCCAAATTAAGATGCACAGCTAACGCTCTGGCGTGGCTGCTGTTCAACATGAGGGAGTCAGATGCTGCGGGAATCGTACGTTCCATTGCCCTATACGGGTGTCCCGTGTGAGAGGATGCCCTGAAGTCTAGGCACGTGCACAGCAAGAGACGATGGCCATTAAGGCCATCAGGGGTTACTGCACGATATCCTATGACGCGGCGAGTTTTCTTACCGGATCTCGGAGAGCGAGGCTATGGACAAACATGGCGAGTCACCGGCAATTAATCTTGACATCGCCAAAGCTTTTATAGAGTCTGCCACAAATCGCTTCTTTCCAAGCTACCAGCCTTTGGTTTGCCTCTCAGACAGTGCGACTGGGTGGTTGCAGGAGCGCCAACTTCGTAGTTCTTGCAGGTAAATGCTGGCGTGCCGCAGTGGTCTGTCTTATCACCCATTTTCTCTCTTCTACATATCAACGATATTCTGACCACCCGGCAGCATTCATTGCTATGCAGACGATAGCATCTTACACGGGAGTTATCATGGGCATACTGCGGCCGAGCAGTCTGATATATAGTCTGAGCGCGGGAAAAAAAGCAGCTTCTTGTCACTGAGCTCGACCGGATCCTTAATCATATTTCCCAATAGGGCTCTGAGAACCTGGTCGAGTTCAATGCCAACAAGACACAGGCATGTGCATTTACAGCAAAGGTATCTTTTTTCCTTCCCTCTGTGGCGTGGGCACTGCCACTGCGGGACAATCTCAGTATTCTCGGTATGGATGTTCGCTGCCTACTGAACAACAAAAATTATATTGAGAGTATCATCAAAACAGCCTCGCGTAAACTTGGAGTCCTGAACAAAGTGAGATGTTTTAACACGCCGGAGCAGCGGTGTCTTCTGTCTCCTGCGTGGTATACTGCTCGCATCTCTGGGATGGCTTCGCAAAGTACTTACTTGATACACTTGACAGGTTCCAGTGTCGTGCGGTCTGCATTATTGGGAATCCTGAGATCACGAACCCTCGAGCCTCTGCAGATGCGTAGAGTTGTGCATCCTTGGCAGTATTTTAATTTTACCGTCTCTGCTATGGTGAATGTTCTAATGAGCTTTTCCAATTAATCTCACCCTATCCTTTCCTACACAGAACAACGCGTGCAGGACATAAATGTCACCTGCATACGGTGCAAAATATTCGGTGACTCCTTCCTTTGCCGTACCATTAACTCCTGGAATTCCTTACCAGTTTCCCTCTTCCTACAAGTCCCGGATCCTTTAAGCGGGGCGTGAAAAAGCATCTAATGAGGCCGACAAGCTGAGTGCCACCATTGTAACACGATACTTACGTGTCTATAATGGTGACCCTCTTTTCCGAGACTGCATCCAGCTTACCAGCAGGCGAGGTGAAGTCCAATTGACGTTATAAAAAAAGTTCTTTCGGTGCCATATCGTTACCGAAAAAAGGCGCGGGAACGGGGACACGAACCCGAGCCGTGAAGGGCACACCGTAGTAGCGGCGATAAGACCCATCATGGGGGAAAGCTAGAGAGGCCACCATGTAGCCTCTCTAGCCACTCCTCCATCCTGCAGGTTATCATCGGGCACGGATGCTTCGGGGTTTTTCTGCGTCAGATCCGGTAAGAGCCAACCACCGAATGCCATCGTTATAACGCGGGAGACGCCATCACCGTAGGAGTGAGAGTTCTCTCGCTTGCCACCTTGCTCACGGCAATAGTACGCTGCGCGAGCGCGTGGGCTGCCGCCCCTCCTTTTGTGAGCAAGTAATATTCCAAAAGGAGACGCCGGGGTAGGAACGGAGGGGATTCGCAGCCCGCACAGCCCGTGACGAGCGTAGGGGACGCGGGCGTCGGAGGTGCAGAACAGGCCTCTGTCCCTCATGAGCATGGGCATGAGGGTGGTGACGGGTGGAGCCGCCTGCACCTCCCCATTCCCAGGGGCTAGATGGGGATGCGATGGTCCCAATACCCGAAGAGAGCCGGCTCGAGGGAGATGGGCAAGAGATCAGCCAATTTCATCTTCCGAAACCTGGTGGGGGGGAGGGGGTTGTGGATGTAGTAAAAAGATGTACTGGCCCGCCAAAAATGTCCAAATCGTAAGTTTGGCCCGACAGCTAAAAAGGTTGGGCACCCTTGCACTAGAGTATCAATTTGTTCCTAGACAGTGTTGGTTTGCGGTCGGTGGATAGGGCGAACGGATGGAGAACAGCCTTATTCCGTAGTCGCCTTCGACTACGGGAACTCCATCTGTCATGTCTGTGCTGTTCTTCATCCGTCAGTAAATATATCCACCTACAGCCTAAGACACAGTGCCCACTTGACGGCAATAGGCTCGCCCCCTGAGACTGGTTACACGGGACCGAAAACATATTGAAATATGAGCTTTCAGGCGTGACTATGTGTATGTAATAGTCATGAAGGTACGTGTAGGTGTGACCAACCCCCCCCCCCCCCCCCCCCCCCCATATAAGGATAGCCGCAGCTCAGACCGATTTCAACACAAATTTTTTGCTAAAATCGAGGTTTCGTAAAACTGAGCTGATTGAAATATTTTTGACACCGTTTTATTAAGAAATAGCGTATCCCGGTACCTATCTGTCATTTTTTTGTGAAAAGCCTTTTTCAAATTTGTCTGGTAGTAGTAGAGGCATTTTTCAGGATGAAAACACGGGTAAGAAAATCTATGGAAAAGTGACTGCTAGGAAAATCTATCTTTTTGGAATTGCAGGCAATAAACTCATGCCTAGAATAAGAAAGTATACCTAGATATTTTTACATATTATACATAAATGATTTTTTCCCTGAAGGGGTGCACGAGGCAATCTTTTCCCGTATAAGCTTCTCCTGACCGCTCGAGAACGTCTCAAAAATCTTTCTGCGCATGTGGCATTGGTGCTTTTGCGCATGTGCTTTGCCCTCCCTAAGCTGACGTACCTACTGCGGACCGCGCTAACCTGGATTTGTCCGGCAGACGTCGCGGCTTTCAATGACATCCTCAAGTCCACAGTTGAGTCGATCCTCAATGTATGACTCAACGAAAACCAATGGGTACAGGCGACTCTCCCCAACCGTCATGGGGGTATTGGGTGAAACGCGCGCGGGATGTGGGTTTGCCGGCTATGCTGGCATCGGCACATGGGGCTGCGGACCTTGTTACTGCCATCCTCCATAATAATGGTGTCAGAGTAACCGTGCCCTTTGCAGTGGACCCCGAGACAGTGTGGCTTGCCCGCAGTTCGGCGGCGTCAGGCCCTGTCACGCCTCATGTCCAGCGCGCTCGAGATGATGGCACAGCTGGAAGGCTTAGGAGATCTGGTGGAGATGCCACGGGGGCCGAATCCGATCTGGCGAGGCTTCGGGCGGTGTCGCAGCCGGAATCGGGAGCATGGCTGCACGCGCTGCCTTCACCTCACCTGGGCACTTTATTGGACGACAATTCTTTGGGGGTGGCAGTGGCCCTCCACCTGGGCTGCAAGGTGTGTGAACCCCATAAATGCACCTGCGGCTCCATGGTGGGCGGCGACGGTTAGCACGCACTGAGTTGTCGAAGAAGCGCGGGTAGGTTTCCGCGTCACCATGCTCTCAATGACATACTCCGAAGAGCCTTTGTATCGACTGATACCCCAACCACGTGTGCCGTACCGTCCTGTCTCCAGTAACCGCTACAAGAAAACCGGTGACATTCGCTTCGCCTCGTACCGGGGCAGAGGTTGGCCGTTGCTATACAGCAGGGCAATGCCGCTAGCGTCATGCTTTGCCCCTGTTACGGTGACGGGCGGCGGGGCGGGTTAGTTGATTAATTTTGACATGATGTTCGAATTTAGTATTTAAGGTGACATATTACTGTATTTTTAATTTGTTTTATTGGTGTAAGTACATTAAAGAAATTACTAAAGCCAATGATATTTTTGAATTGATCAGATTTTGCTTTAATTATTACGTCTCTTCGGCTTTTTGTTTGACTGTACTATTTTTGGTTTTAACTATAATTTTTTGTTCTTTTTTATGGGTGGTCCCAGTCGCCGGAAGAAAAATATTAAATTTAAAATAAATTTAATTTCGGTCCCAGTCGCCGGAAGCCTCGAATATTTACTTTTAAAAATATTTATATCGATCTACGGAAAGTGTATAGTAGTTGAAAGTGATAGTTTTTATTAATAATCTATTTAATTAATTCGCTGTGCTGTAAAAGCATAATGCGTACACTGCTACAGCGTTGTCCTCCATCCATACGTTTACGTCTGTCTCCGTTGCAGGGCGAATACTGTAATGCGGACCAACACGATGATACGCGTGTGTGAACGCTAGGGCATTAATCGCGCGAATATTACCGGCAACACGATGAGCAATGCGAGTGGCAGTATGTAAACGCGGGGTAAGACAGTCATCAACGTATGTCAATCCCTACATTGAACAATCAATCAATTAGCCTAATTGCAGTCCATTGCTGGACATAGGCCTCTCCCAATGTTAGGAGGTTTTGACCTACTATTACTACGCTAGCCAGACGGGTTGGTACAGGGTTTTATTTCGAGTTATCCTTCTCTCGCAGTGATCTTCTTCATCCCAGCGTTAATCCCAGTCGCATTCGAAGCTTTCACCTCGGAGTCTGGGGTCCGCTTTACCAGTCTTAACTGCGGATTTGGCTGGACCTCGATATTTTCCGTTAAGCGACTGCCATCTAACCTCCATATCCCAATGCAGACATTAGGCGATATCGTGGCATTGCAGCTAGACCATTGTTGTTGGAATTTTTAGGACTCCAACTGTCCGTAACTACTGCCATAGATGTTCGTAACTGGGACCGACGGCTTAACGTGCTCTCCGAGGCAAAACCAGACCAATGCAAATACCCATATTCATGCATACAAATATTTGCACTGAGCGGGTAACGAACCCGCGCCTAATGCGTGGCGGCCGCGTTACTACCGCTACACCACAGAGGCTGTCTTCTCCCGCAGTGATATCGTCTGCGTATTTTTCCGTTAGTCACCTCTTAGAACACCCTTCGGATGAGATGAGGTGGTGATATTTGTATTCTTTCCCCGTCACCACACGGATACCATTGAACAATCTATTCCATTGTCTATAGGGGCAGAGGGGCGGGTTGTACCCATGTAGGTAAACGTCGGGTTATGTAGAGAGCTATGCTTGAGGTCTCTTTGGAGGATAAATTCGTATTGAGGTCGTTCGACAAAGAATTAAAGTTATAGACATAGCTCGCAGAATAAGCAAGCTGAAGTGGCAGTGGGGGCCACATCTGTCGAAGGACCGAGCAAACGAGTCCTAGAGTGTATATCGAGGAAAATAGAAGGTGGGACGCCCCTCAGCCAGATGGACTGACGGCCTGAGAGGTGGCTAGGATGGATTAGGTGTGGAAAACGGACGATCGGAGGTAATGGCACATTGTATAGACCTTCTCCCAATGTGCGCAATAGTATACGAGCCTTTTTTATACAGTGATAAATTTTCCAGATGTCTGAAAGTCATTTGTGATCATATTTTTGACAAAAATGTACATTATTGCGAGAAATCCCGATGATTACAAAGAATATATTGATAATGTGACTATTTATTTCTGAAATAACATTTATTCAAAATTCTGTCCGTGTATATATTTCATTGCACGTGACTGTACTTAGGTCGCAGACAAGCACACGGCCCTCCAGATAGTAAGAAGTTATACCGTGGCCTATGGGCGAGTGCAACAAGAGGGGAGTCACTCTCGTGCTGCCGACCCTGTAAGAGCAGAGCTAGAGATTCTGTGCCGTCAGCGCAAAAGATAAGTAGGACAAAGCCTTTGGTTTTCCCACTGACAACACAAAATCTCTCCAGTGAGCTCTGGCTACCCTACTCACCGTCACAACACGAGGTTATTAAGCCGCGGTCTTCTGTAGGGCGGAGGTATTTCCCCAGTCGGACTGCTCGATTGGGACGGATATACCGTCGTGTCCTACCTCCTTACGCCTTGCGCACCCAGTTCGACAGCCTTTGTCCAAACTCTGTTATCCTAATAAAAACTTACTTTGTAACCAGAAAATCATACTACCACTGCAAAATCTATGGCACTACCACTGCGGTACACAAACAATTTTAACAAAAATATTTATACCAACTAAAAAGTTACAGCCAGTTATTAAAAAACTACATTTACTTACAACATAAAAAACATAACCCTTCAATGCAAACTTACTAAAAGGTGTAAGTCCATTAGTACATTACTTTCCCAAACCAAGTTTCCCCATATAAATCAAATAAATCTCAAACAGTAAACAAACACTAAGGCCATTAAAACTTCATTTACAAGTCACTGTCAACCGAAACTATAAATGAAATTTATTTCCACACTATTTGTCACTTTAGAAGCCATGAAAAATAATCATACAAATAACCAATGTAAAAAAATCTCCCTTCCCCCTTAAAAATTGCCGATTTTGAATAAAACAGTGCCGTGTTGAAAGCTCTAAGTACACTGGTATCGTTCACTACTTCATAATATAATTTTGAAACTGAACACCATTATATATTTCTGTTTCTTTCACACTCCAAGCTAACATATAAGTTAGTGAAGATAGATAGGTTAAAGAGGGTCGTATTGCATATCATTAAGAGACGAATCGAGTAGTAACAAGTAACTTAGTTCGTTCTCTGTCTAACTTTGAATATTGTGGTGTGTATGAAAGGGAAAGTGGAATGAAATATGATACTCGATTACTCGAGACTTTTTTGTTATAAAAATATTACGACCATTGAAGGGTGTACGGAGTGTTCTATTTTTTAATATAGTCTTGAGTTTTTATCAGAGTTAGTTTTTTAAATTATTTTTTTAATCAATGGTGGTCGGTGTTAATATGAAAATGGTATTTTTTCATACTTCATAAATTAAGTGCATGCAATGTTTCGATGCGAAACACTATTTATGTAAATGAAATGAAAAAAAAAAATGAAAATGCAATCTCAAGAAATCTAATAATAGGTTTGGTTGGTTTAGGGTTAATTAGTAACACAACTAATTTTATTATAGTATAAATAAGTACGTGTTTAATAGACTTACAATTCTATCTAAGCCACGTGATTCTCGGCAGAATAAAATTTGGACCAGCCAATCTCTTCCTATGCGGTGTCGTACAAGGCGACAAGGGACAGGGCTGTTTAACATCAGACAGATATATATTACAGCCCAGACTCAGCCTCAGATGTGTGGCTTGAGTCAACAATAGTGCCCGGAATACGGTAATAGACTCACCCTCTATTACGTGGCACCAATTGTAATGATTGGTGAAATGTGGGTGTTAATTCACCTCTGCCTAACTCTCCGGGGATAAAGGCGTGATTATATGAATATGTACCACATTTCTTAAGGGGCAAAAACCCTATAACACGCAAAAGATAAATATCAACGCATAAAAATATTTGAATGAAATAAACTTAATTATCGTTGCAAATTATTAATAATACAGGTAGGTACTTTACAAGTTTAATTAATAGGATATGGCTACATGCGAATACGCGTACCTACGCATTTGCATTGGTTTGCATTTCATTAACTTAAGAAATAAGTAAGTAATATGACTACTTACATAATTATCATTAAAATATGCGCATAGAAATGGGTTATAGTAAATTCGCCTCTGTGAATATTCGTCTCAGTCAAAAATAATAGTAAACTCGCCTTAGTCTATTTAAATTGATATATCATGTGTGAAAATTCGTCTCACCTTAAAAAGTACTGTCAGCAAGATACGTGTTTGTTGCAAGCATAAATATGTGTGTATGTGTGTACTTAGGCTGACAAGCACAGAGCCCTACCTGATGGAAAGAAAGTGGTTACCGTGGCCTATAGAAGTTCTGCATGGTTATAAAAAAAATAACCACCTAAGCCATTCTATAAGCCATTCTAACCAAATCTATCCAAGTTGGAATGAGCAGCTTTCTCAAGCTTTATGTTGATCTAGAGAGAGAGAGTAGAGATAGCAGAGTGTTAATCTATTACTTTGTTTGCTTTACTTTACTTATTTATCAAGGTGAGATGAATTTTCGCACATGATATATCATTTTAAATAAACCGAGACGAGTTTATATACACATATGCTTGCAACAAACACGTATCTTGCTGATAGTACTTTTTAAGGTGAGACGAATTTTCACACATGATATAGGTATCAATTTAAATGGACTAAGGCGAGTTTACTACTATTTTTGACTGAGACGAATATTCACTGTGGCGAATTTACTACAACCCATAGAAATTTAGGTAGGTATAGAAAGCTGATTTATCAAATGATACAGGAAACGAGAAACAAATATTGAAATAACGCTAGAAGATTTACTTGCGATTTATTTATTTAGGACTAGCGTATGCCCATGGCTTTTCCTGTGATTTTGAATTCATAATTAGTTGATTCAATATTGTACATTTTTTAAATTGTATTGTATTTTTTGTTGCGTTTTTTAATGTTAATCATATTATGTGTAATTTGTTTTTTTTTTTGTTGACTTTTTTCTTAATTTTATGATTATTTTGTATTTTTTTTTATTTAGTAGATAAATAATTTATATTCAAGCTTAATTTTAATTTTTAGTATTTAATCATTAACTATTGTAATTTCATATATTTACCTAATTATTTACCTATATTTCGATTTAATTTTAATTCATAATTTAAATTCTAAACTGACAAATCAATTTTAATTAATCATTAATTTGGACTGTGCATAGTGTGCATAAATATTGTGTAATGCTGGAAGAGACACTGACTCCTGAAATACAGGTTGTAAATACCTAGCTCTGGAATCAGGGCCAAACATTATAATGCTAATTAAGATAATTTAATTTAATTTTATTTATTTATTTTCCGGTGTTAAGTAGTGATACTGGTGGCAAAAAATGTCTTCATACTACAAGTAATGTACGCAATTTCAGCCAAAACTATTCAGCCTTTTACGAACTTTAAATCTACTTCTTGCGTGCTCTGCAGGTCTAAAAAGGTCACTTTATTGGATCGTATTAGGATAATATTTTGTCATGTGGCGTTATTTACCTACACGAATCTACTGGGATCTGCTTAATAAATGACTTGTTGTGATTCTGCTCATATGAGTGACCATAATACAAAGTACTATGCCAATTTTGGTCCTACCTTCCAATAGCTATATGTGTTATATCGCTGGATAGGTATTTTTGAGCTGAATAAAAGTTTCTATGGCGGCAAGCTCCTAATCTTAGTCCGTTCAGAATTATTCTTTATTAAACAGGCTGGTTTTAGCACGCAAGCAATTCTATTTATTTGCATTTCTGTATTATATACACGTTATATTTATAAAATACAGTTCTCATTTGATTCAAAAAACCTTTTTTTTTGGCATGTCATAATCAGGACAATTGAAACTGGTAGTTTTTTCATCTCTTCATTTTTTTTTCATTTTTCACTCAAAATGACATATCTCAATATAAAAGGAACGATTAATGCCGATTGAACTCACAAATGAAAAGATCTAACATTGTTGGATAGGTTTACTTTTGGCTTGTGATGTCTTTCACTCTCGCTCCGATTGAACGCCAAATGAAAGCTCAGCCCCCCTAGACAAGTGGCAATTCGTTACTCGACGTATGATGTAATAGAATGCCAAATGTATGGGATTTGACGTATATGACAGGCGTCAACGAATGTCAAAAACGTCAAATCCTATACATTTGTCATTCTATTCCATCATACGTCGAGTAACGAATTGCCACTTGTCTAGGGGGGCTGAGCTACTCTTCGTTGGTGGGTTATATTTGTATGCATGAATTTGTCTATTTGCATCGGTTTGGATATTGTATTTTAAAGTTTCATTAAAATCCATTCAGTAATTTTTACGTGAAAGAATTATAAACATCCTCACATACATACATTACATCCATCCATACTTACAAACTTTCGCGTTCATAATATATTAGTTAGTAGGAATAATTAGAATCTATCTAAAATCCATCTCTATCACAAATTTCATTCAAAATCAGTCCAGCATTTTCAGTACACACGAGTAACAACAATTCTACAATTCAAATTTTACTATTTCCCCTAAAGCCTCTATACCTTCAACCAAAAATACACCCATCCTAGTATATTTCACTTACCCCACTTTTCACTTCATTTACCTACGTCCGCCCCCGACGGTTGCCATGACAACGCACCCTCCTACCTACAGGGGTAATATAATGACGAGGATATTTTTACTTTTTTGAAGTAGATAGACAAAACTTGCTTAGGTAAGAATGTACTGTATTTTTAACCGATTTCAAAAAAGGAGGAGGTTCTCAATTCGTCGGATTTTTTTTTATGTAGGTTCACCGATTACTCAAAGAAGCCCGGACCGATTTGCAAAATTTTTTGTTTGATAGGTTATACTTCCCAGGTGGTCCCATGTAAATTTTATCAAAATCGGTAAAGCAGTTTACGAAATATCAACAAAAATCGATTGAAGTCAGTTTTTTAAATTTCCAATTTGGTGCTTATTCGTACCTACATGATTTTCAAATAATGTACGGGAATCTATTGAATTTGATGACATTTTTGGTAATAGCTCCACTCCCTTGAAGAGTAGCGTGATGATATTTAGTGTATAACCTTCCTCAATAAATAGGCTATTTAATACAAAAAGAATTGTGCTGTGGTGATTTTCCCAAGCGACTACAATATGGGGTTCTTCAAGAAGTGCATTAGAAGGTTTCTTCAGGGTCGGCAGCACGAGTGTAACGCCCCTGGTGTTGCATACGTCCATAGGCCACGGTAATCAGTTCCCATCAGGTGGGCCGTCTGCTTGCTTGTCACCTAAGAAGTAGAAAAAATTACAATTTTGAAACATTAATTTCATAAGTTTTAGTTAACTGCACAACCACGCGTTTTGAAAACGTTATTTGAACATAACATGTAGCAGGAACAAGATATTATATATTTTACGCGGGCAGAGATATGGGCAACAGTTAGTGTCAAATAAAACAAAATATTTTAAAGTAAAACTGTAAACAATAATAAAATAGAATTCCATTTTAGTTCCTCCAACGTTGTTCTATATTTTAAAAGCGTTCTTGCGGTATTTTTTTGCTATTTTCTTCTAAAATTACATTTAATACACACGACACGGGTACTTGACGATTTGTGTATAGTAGAGTATTTGAACACTTAATAGTTATGTTTCTACTCATAGTGCATACTTATTTATGAAGACTGATATAGTTTATTTGTTACATAAAATAAAGAAATTTAAATCAGAGAAAGTCAACAACTAGGACAGGACAGGCCTTGAGCTCTGGACTTTTTAGGAGAAATACTCTGAACCGGTGTTGGTTCACGGTGGAGAAGAATGTGAGTAAGAGATGGAGCTGGTCTCCCAGCTATCCTCTGAGAGTTCTACTTACAGCGCTCATAGTAAGAAAATGTCTGTGGGTGTCGTAGAATGCGATCAGTGATAGGGCTGTTCTGTTCTATTTTATTCACCAACCAACTTTTATTAGTGTTACTAATTAGGAAAAAGTAATTAGTGAGTAACAATGTGACACAATGGGCAATACTCCCAACATTGCTACTCTACCGGGTTTACGGAATGGGAAATAACCTTAGCTTACGACACGATTACAACTAAAAAAGTCGTAACATCTAAAAGCCCCAATACCACCGCATCGCTCAGTGAAAAAGCTTTTAGAGACATTAGTGTGATCGAACTGTGGCTAAAGCATTTTGTCATAGACATAGAATTAAGTGGAACCAAGCGTTTCCATAATTTATGAACAAAAAAGGAGTGTTTGTTTGTGTTGCCGTGTTTGACTAGTGGGTTACCGCGGTTTTGTTTGTTTTGTTACTTTACTGTTGTGTTTATATTCATACTGTTGTTATAGTAGTGTAGTGTACGTCGTTCGTACCGCTGCGTGGTTCCTCGGTAGAGTAGATTTTGGGCCACCCCATCTCTTCTAATGCGATGTCGTACAAGGCGACTAAGGGATAGGGCTGATTAACATCAGACAGATATACTTATACAGTTCAGAATCAGCCTCAGATGCATGGCTTGAGTCAACATTATTCCGGCAATAGGCTTGATTTGATTTGATTTGACCGAATACAATGATTGGTGAAATGTGGGTGTTAATTCACCTCTGTCTAACCCTCCGGAGATAAAGGCATGATTGTATGTATGTATATGTATGTAATTTGCTCAGGGCAAATTTTGCTATTCCATTTTGATGAAATTTTGCAACCCGTTTAGTTTGGATGCCAATCCATATTATGGTACCATGGAGCTGGTCTGATAATGGACTAGGAAGGTGAACGTGGATCTATAATAAAGGTGTGCACTGTGTGGTATGAAAGAAACTTCATCCCTCGCACACTCAAGCTGTGGGATGAACTCCCTGGTTTTCCTAAGCGACTACAATACAAAAAGGACATTAGAAGGTTGCTTCAGGGTCGGCAGCACGAGTGTAACCGGGAATTGAATACATGCATAGGCCACGGTAACCACTTTGCCGGTAGGCCGTGTGCTTGTCTGCCACCTAAGTGGTATAAAAAATAGCTGAATCACTTTTTACAATCCTTCGAGTTTCTTCTAACTATTTCCTCTGTCATTACCTGAGTGTTCCACCATGGCACAGTCGTGGCACAGTCAGAGGTTACAATGTTAAAGGTGACGTTGGAAATAATGACTTCATGCCACGCGAGGTATTATCTTAGAACACTACACGCCATCATAGTCCCATGACCTGTGTACTAGCGGGTAGATAATATAAATATACTTCAAAATAAATTTGGGATGCTTAGATAGTTCGCACACGTGGAGAGGATGGACGAAAGAAGACTGACGAAACAGATATATGAAGCGAGGGTGAATGGGCAACCCGGTAGGTGTCGACCTAGACATACGTATGTCAGACAGATTGAAGACATATTAAAGAAAGGACATGCCAAGAGTACCCGAAACCGGCGAGTATGTATGAAAACAATTATGAAAGTAGAAGAAGCGAAAGATGTATGCCAGGATCGTAGCAGGTGGATAACTGTGGTCTCTGCCTACCCCACTGGGGAAGAAGCGTGACTGTATGTATGTATGTATTTTCAATGAATTTAGAATGCTTTTTGGAAAAGCTTCAGGGTCTAACGGCACCTACAAGCCGATACACCTACTGATTGAGAAGAGAAGCAGGCTTCCTCTCAGGGTGGATAGGTCAGATCGGTATACTACGGTACAGTTTGCAAGGCACTTCATCCTACGCACACCCAGGCTGTGGAATGAACTCCCTGCGGTGGTTTTCCCAAGCGACTACAATATGGGATTCTTCAATAAGGGCATTAGAAGGTTTCTTCAGGGTCGGCAGCGCGAGTGTGTTCTCCCTGGTGTTGCATACGTCCATAGGCCACGGTGACCGCTTCCCATCAGGTGGGCCGTGTGCGTGTCTGCCAGCTAAGTGGTATAAAAAAATGATTTTTTTACCAACTTAGGTCGCTGTTGGTAATGAAATGGAAAGAGGACTCCTTTGTCCGCACTTAGCCTCTTTTTGGGCCATTGTGCGTAAAGAGTGCCATCTAGAGCAGCCAGCCTAGCTCTGCCCAGAAGCGCAGAAGCTTACTGGGGGCTTCACAGGCTTGTTGGGGGGCCACTGCCTCGCATACCAGTATTATGTACGTGGGCGGCCATTTTCTCGGCGACGAAACACTCCCGGTATAAAGGGCTGTCCGTGACCCCGATGAAGTGATAGGTGCTTGGTAAGGGGACAGTGACCCGCTAATATCCCTATAATTGTTCTTAGATTTGACCTGTCTAATTTAAGGAGAAGTTTCGTGAGCCGTTTGTGGTTACCATTGACCTATGGGCGAGTGCAACACCAGGGGAGCCACACTCGTGCTGCCGACCCAGTAAGAACAGAGAGATTCTGTGCCGTCAGCGCAAAAGATCTATTTATAGTATAGCGCTATACTATCTATAGTTTTTTTTTATACCACTTAGTTGGCAGACAAGCACACGGCCCACCTGATGGAAAGTGGTTACCGTGGCCTATGGCCGTATGCAACACCAGGTTATATAGTATAACAGCAATATATAGTATAGCGAATCTACACTAATATTATAAAGAAGAAAGATTTGTACCTATTTTTGTATGTTTGTATGTTTGTAATGAATAGGCTCCGGAACTACTGTACCGATTTCAATAATTCTTTCACCTATAGAAAGCTACACTATCTGGGAGTAACATAGGCTATATAACATCACGCTACTACTAAAGGGAGCGAAGCAGTGAGCATAAATGTCAATAAATCGGGCAGATTTCCATACATTAAAGTTGGACCGGAATCCGAAATCCACGCGGGCGGAGCCGCGGGCAACAGCTATATTTCATAAAGTTACTATCTTTTAGCGAAATCGCTCAATGTGACCATTTTAGACTGGGTTTATACGGGAGTCGCCGACAGAACCTTCGCTACCTAGTAAATCTAACTTTGGCCACAAATATTTTGATAAACCCTACACCAATATTTAACAACTATTCCTTATCAAATAGTAATTCACCACAACAAAACTAAACAAAAACTAATCTCCAATCACAGGCAAGCGAAAAACAACTCGAATAAATCAGTAAATCTTTCAATTCTCTTCGCATTCGCATCAAGAATGAACAAGTGCACTCTTATTTCGACACTTGTGCCAAATTGCACCAGTGCACTTGCACTCGACAGCACTCGATGCACTCACCCCCGGGTCTATTGTACCCGGGGTGCTATTGTGCCTGGAGCGCATTGTCTCGACTTCGTTACTATTGCATTGTTTTTAATATTCTTTTCATTTTACTTTTTTGTTTTGTGTTTTTGCGGTTTGTACTGTCGCAGTGGGAGCGGGAGCGGATTTTTAAAACTTTCTTTGACATTAGACATTTTTGTGATGGGAAAAATCTTAGGTACCTGTCAAAGAATCAATCAAAGAATCAATTTCATTTATTCAATTTAGGCACATAAAGAGCACATTATGAACGTCAAATATTACAATTATTATGTCAAGTTAAAAAAAAAAATATATTATTAAATAAAGTAAAATAAAATAAACCATTTGAATACTGTATATGTATATTTCGGTTTTATATTGTTAGAAATAACATGTATTACATGTATCATTTCATCATTCTTTCATTCATTATCATCATTAATTATAAATATAATGAAGTCTTATTGAACAACAAAAAAAATCCTGATTTTTTGGTACTCCCGGAGTACATACCACTGTTCTTTTTACATTAACGCATTGTTACTGACACAAAAAAAAACGCATGGGCAAAGGCCATACGGTTTTTACCATGGTAAAAGTACCTTATGAGAGTCACCTACAACATCTCAACTCTTTGTTACCTATTGCTTCACCTTGGCATTTACTCCTTTGGTTAAAATCGCCACGAATCATTGAATTGTTTATCAATGATAATAATTGATAATAAAGCTTATAAATATAAATCAAAAGGTAGTAAATAAAAATCATTTCCGTCTTTCAAATCAGCTTAGAAAGTGTACAGGATGGGATCTTACCAATATCTTTGAGGGCCAAGCTAACATTAGGTACCTCCTTGTTAGTACACCTGCTAAACAACCAATAAGGCTCTGGCACTTTCATCTCAAGGTTGGAAAGTCAGCTCGCAGTCGTTAAAGTCAACATACCAATAAATAATTGACGGACCTCTGGCTCGAAAGTGTAAACTTTGGACTCAACTGGGAAATCGCTGAAAGAATCTTGATTATTTCTGTCTTTGAATTATTTATCGCCATAACAAAAACGCTACTCCCACACTGGCACCACACCCCACCGCATTGTGTCGCTAATTACGCCAACTGTCGCCATTCAATTATACGCAGTAATGAATAGCTTTTATATGTCCCGCTTTCTGATATGTCGGTATTGGCAAGTTCACGGCCAGTAAATAATATGGTGTAGGCAGGATAGTAGCCTCGAGGCCTCAGTACTCACGTAACGGTTTTTTTATACAACTTAGGTGGCAGACAATCACACGGCCCACCTGATGGAAAGTGTTTACCGTTGCCTATGGGCGATTGAAACACAAGGGGAATGTCACACTCGTGCTGCCGACCCTGTAAGAACAGAGAGATTTTTAACGGAATGAATGAATTTTACCAATATATAGGAATCGTGATTAAGTTTCTTCTCGATTAAGATATAACTAATCTTCACATCCCCCTCATTACAATATACCTACTTCTCTGCTACTCGAAGGTATGCTGGGAGAGAACTCATATTGAGTTAGGCTCGCCTTTGTACATGCTTCTTTAATTGTAGGTATTATGTTTAACCTCTGTACTGTATGTGTGCAATAAAGAATACAATACATACGCGAATGACTTTGAATCTATACAAATGCTCAAGGTCATTGAGCTCATTATTTGAACCTAAAAAATCAGTAAAACCAATTTTAATAGATAACTTTATAGGCGACGATTACAATTTAATACTTTTATTTAACATTACATATTATGTGAAATTTTAGATTATTTGGATACATATTGTAGAAAATATTTGGTTTCATAAGAAAGAGTAGAGTGATACTATTTTCTCCTTTTTTATTTAATTTATGAAAAGGAGAAGTTACTCTGTATATCCTGTTGTATCCAGGTATGTGAATTCCAGATCTGTAGGTTTCATAGTTAATAAGAAAAACGGTTTCGAAAATACCGATTTTTCGATGCTGATCTGATTCGGGACCTTAAGAAAAAAGCGATATTTTACCGTCTCTACCATGGTGAATGTTCTGATGAGCTCTTCCAACTAATCCCACCCTCTCCTTTCCTATATAGGACAACACGTGCAGGACTTAGATGCCACCCGCATACGGTGCAGAATATTCCATCAAGAACCAAGCGGTTCGGCGACTCCTTCTTCTGCCGCACTATTAAGTCTTGGAATTCCCAGGTCCTTTAAGTGGGGCGTGAAAAAGCATCTGATGAGGCCGTCAAGCTGAGTGCCACCATTGTAACATGGTACATGTCTGTAATGGTGACCCTCTTTTCAGAGACTTTGCTTACCATCAGGCGAGGCGAAGTCAAATTGACGTGTCCTATATAAAAAAAAAAATACAGCTCAGGCGGGACTCGAACCCGCGATCTTTCCCTTACAGGGGAATGTTCTGACCACTGAGCCTCCGAGCCTCGCTCGAAGCTGATACAATTTTTCTATACATCCGTCTTGGGGCGACGGTTCTTCTTCCTACAGTCATCATCTTCATTATCATCATCATCCCCCTTACTTTAAGCCCGGTCGCACCCCAGGCCCATACCTTGGAGCTCAGGCTTCGCTTTTTCCGGTCTAACTGTGAGGCGGCCAAACTTCGATATTTTCCGCAAAGCGACTTCCATCGGACCTCCACAATCTAGGTATATTAAAGTTTTACAGGTAGACAAGTTGTTAGACTTTTCAGGACTTATTTGTTATTGATTTTCGTATAGCAATCTAGACTGACGGTTTAGCGTGATCTCCGAGGCACGGAAATTATCTACCTTTTTTTTATCGTGCGAATAATCCCCACGATACCTCCGCCGCCGGAGCCGGAGGAGGAGGTTATGTCGGACTCGAACCGACTAAAACGCACGCCGTCTGTGGGCCGTCGGTTGCCGGAGGTGAGATTGTCGTAGCCATATCCCTCGCACCCCGGCCGACCCCAGACCACTGCAAATAGATATTGATGCATGCAATTATTTGCACTGACCAACATACATATTATATAATCACGCCTTTATCCCCGAAGGGTTAAGCAGAGGTGAATTAATACCCACATTTCACCAATAATTGCATTCGGTATAGGGGGTGAGTCTATTACCGTATTCCGGGCACTATTGTTGACTCGTGCCATGTATACGCTGAGTCTGGGCTGTATATATCTGTCTGATGTTAAACAGCCCTCCAACAGTAGCCTGCATGCTCGCAGAATTAATAAGCAAGCTGAAGTGGCAGTGGGCAGGCCACACATAACGACCTAAAAATGGTGGCTGGGATGAGGCGGAGGATCGGCAGACGGGGTGCACATTGGGAGAGGCCTATATCCAGCAGTGGACTGCAATGGGCTAATTGATTGACTGTATATTTCGCCAACTATCATGATTTCTGTTCCACGAAATAGGTGGACCTATTGCAGTCAAGCGGGCACTTTGTCATAGGCTGAATGTTTCCTGTCGGATGGTAAACTACAAACCAATATTTAATCCAAAATGAGCCCTTCTTTTCTACTATCTTGCTATCTCTGTTTTGTATATAGCGTCGTCTCGTTCCCACTAGTAAAGGTATAATCTTTTACATAAAAGGTTGTATGTAAATTCCCCTATACAATAATAAAGTATATAATTTTGTCCATCTGTCTAGTTCAGTGAACATTGTGGTCTAGTGGCAATTTGTGTTCAGTGACAACTCGGTACAGTCGCGGAGAAAATTGTTTTTATTCAAAAAATATTTATTCAAGTGGATAAAAGAGACTGAAAATTGTTTTTTGGTTGTGTGTAAGTACAGATAAATACAAAATGGTTAGCGTACAATATCAAATACTTCAAACATTATACTAAGTACTTAATTATTTTTAATTAATTGACATTTTGACGCGACCGTTAATGTAGTCTGTACAAAATAAAGAATTGAACAGAATTATTCGAGGCCTAAAATTACAGTGTCTCAAATTCAAATTCATTTATGGCAGAAACATGGTTAAGTACTAGGTATTATAATTAATGTTTGTCCAGCACATTTCGTGTTTTTAGCAGCATGCAAAATTTGTGTTAAAAGTGACGTAATTTAAAATAAAAAAGACATCACCTTATTCATTTTATTTTTGCGTAGTAGTTTATATCTGTATATATTTTATAATGAGCAATTCGTTGTTAAATTCTGTAAACAATATTAAAGAAGAAATAAAATTAATATGACCACAATTTTCAATAGTTTAAATTCTTATAAATATATTTCTTTTCTATTTAGTTATTTATTTTAGAGTAATTAGAGAAATTAATTAAAAAATATTTTTGACTCTGAAGTGTAACGCGTCGAATAAGATACACGATTGGTGAAAATGTAAGTATTTTAATATTTATTCAGGTAAATAAAGGCGTGACAAATAAATTCCTTATCATAATATAATGTAATTACTTCAACCCGTGACGATTATTAATATTATAGATAAGAAGAAAATTGTAGTCAAATAGTCTACATATTGTAACTTCTTATTTGTAAGTTTTTTAAGCCTAACATTGTAGTTATTAATTACTTATAGTAACGTAGGGACTGGATTTTAAAAAAATAAAAAAATATAAAAAAAAATGTTTAAAAATTTCGTCTTATTGCAAATTCAATTTACCTATAAATTTTCTATTTTTTAAACATTTTAAAACACAAAAAGTGATGTTCGCCCCCGGGTGGGCTCGAACCACCAACCTTTCGGTTAACAGCCGAACGCGCTAACCATTGCGCCACGGAGGCTATGTTAGTCGGGCTGAAAATGGTTTTCTGTTAGACCGTAACTGATAAAGATATAGATAAGTTTCAGAAGAAGTCAGTAAATATCTATACTATTATATAAAAATGTACACTGGTCATGTCTATACACTGAAGATATTTAAAAAAATGCTTGTGTTATGTTGTAGGTATTAACAATACTGAACATATATTTTTTTTTGGAATTCTTGTATGTTTCTCCGTAAAAAACATAAAATTTGACTTGACTGATTTAGATGCTGTTTTTTTGTTTGAAATGTGTTAGTAAATCGGTAATCGGTTGAGAAGAAACGAAGGTATGACCAAAAGTCGCGTAAACCGCTGGCATAGACTAGTGTTATAATACACATAACATAATTTTTATTCACCAATACTGATATAATGCTTGCTTGCATACTTAGAAATATCGTATTGCTCTACCATAATCGCAAACGTTTATTACTATATTTGTAACAATTAATGATCACTTACACTTTAAAGTGTGTGTATGAAGCTCTCCAGCACTCCATGACCTTCATGGCCAAACCAACTATATCTGCAAGCCGATTGATGGTCGAGGCTCTGGTGCAAGCTTTTGTCGAGGTTGGGAGGTCCAAAAATACGCATATCAGTCAAACAAAAAAAGAAGAGCGGACCACAGGTCTAAAGTACAATTTATGGATGTGCCAGGAGGACCAACGGCAACGGTTTGAACTTGATGATGAAATGAGAACGCTGTGAGGCGAAACCGGTAAGGTTCAAAAACAAAAATATGTGTAAAATATTCAATATGATTATGAAATACTGCAAGTCGTCCGTCCCAGTAGATATGTGCCCATACTGGTATAGTTAACAGGCTTTCTACTCCTTTGTACACTTTTAGTCTAGCTTCAATTTTACTGGTCGATAGTCACCATAGAAATATAGAATTGCCCCCAATGAAGTGCTGCAATTGAAATGATTATGTTAACGGTGAGCATTATCGGTCGCGTGACGTCATCGGAAGGGGAGAAAAGTTACACTATCGGTGTTCATACTATTTGTATTTGCAGTATGTAGCTTACTCTAAATATGTAAGAGTAATAGACAGACAGATAGAGTTACTTCCGTATTTCTGATATTACTATGGAAATGAAGCGACAATGACTATCATAGCTATATTCTGATAAACTGCCACAAACGTAGAATATCTTATCGCTTTGGATAGTGCGGGTCAGATAGTGGTCGGGGAACATGCTTATACACATTGATATTATATTATTTAGAGCGTAAAAATATACAGTAATAAAAATATACAAAATTGGTATGGCATTACATTTAGAGACTATACCTACCTACCAAATTTCACTGTGCCTGTATAGAATCCTGGTTACAACTACTCTGAATACTCAAGTCTTCACAGGGTCAAAAATATAATATAAATATTTTTTCAAAGTAAAAAATCTTTACATTTTTGCTTCTGAGAAATTGGCCACCCGGCCTGGTAGAAGTAATTATAAAAATAATTTAGGAAAATTAATCGAAAAGCCCTCGGCAAAAATATAATTTCGAATAATTGATTTTCTTTCATACGTACCTTATCAAGACAATTACGAACACAGTAAAAAGAAATCAGTGAAATCTCGAGATGTGCTTGCTAACTACTCCGAGAGTATTATGATATCTGTGTCCAAGGAGCACTGACAAACATATTTTGTGATGATGTATTGAGATTTTACAATTTAAATTTCACATAACATTAATAAAACATAAAAAAAATTAATGCAAAAGACATTATTAAAAAGCAAAAAATGTATATTTACGGTAAAAAAGGATATAATTAACCGCGGTAGCCTAGTGGCATGGGTAATGGACTGCTGAGACGAGGTCTCGGGTTCGATCCCAGGTTTTACCATGGCACACACCAATGACTTTTCGATGCTTTTCGAAGTTATGTGTGTATTTATCGCAGGTTTATAAGTGCCCGGTTAATGGCAATAGGCTCGCCACCTATTACATTGGGACCTAAACATAAACGGCGAAATGTGGGTGCTAGCACCTCTGCCTACCTCTTCGGGGATATAGGCGTGAGTTTATGTTATGTATGTTATGTTATGTTAAATTTCACATAACATTAATAAAACATAAAAAAAATTAATGCAAAAGACATTAATAAAAAGCAAAAAATGTATATTTACGGTAAAAAAGGATATTAAACACTTTTGTCCCCGACAGTATGTCACGTATCAATGACAGTTGCAATGTGTTTCTTGCCGCACAATAAAATGGACTTGGTCCAATACTTTTTGTACATTCAATGTCAAGGTATTTTTATGAGGTACGGAAGAATTTGTAATTAGGCTTAGTGGTCGTATAATTGTTAGTGTTTCTTTGTGATTTTTGTGCAACTCTTTGTACAGACCGACAGATGGCAAGCGGTTACCGTAAAGTGAGGCTTACTGTATCGGGTTGTTCTTACAAAAAATTGGAAACTCTTCCTTTGAAAGTAGGAAATCGAATTGATAGAAACGTTATTTCTAATGTATACTAGAATGTACAGAACAAAAAATGGTTTCTTGAAAGACCAATAATGGTCTAGCAATACGGAGGACAGAAATTAATTTCCTTCTCCATGACTAGCAACAATTCGCGATATTTTCTAGCCGTTATCAACGTCATCTGCCTATCAATGAATTAGCCTATGGCAGTCCACGGCTGGACATAGGCATCTCCGTATGTTGGGAGGCGCCAAAGCCAACGGTTGTGTACAAGGTTTTATTAAGAGTGTTCCTTCTCTCACAGTGATATCGTCTGCGTATTGTTCCGTTAGTCGCCTCTTACGACACCCTTCGGATGAGATGGGGTGGTGATACTTGTATTCTTTCTCTGTCACCACACGGATCATCTACCTGCCTTTAACCCAACTATTTGTGATCGGTGCAACATGTTATATCCTCCATAAATTTCTGTCAGATGTAATTTTCTCACTCCTTTCTTTGCCATCTTTCACGCATTCCATCCATCTTTTCTTGGGCCTACCATTCGTCATAAAGATGACATTACAAAACTCGTGCAATTTATGTAGGTATAGGTATGTCTGATGTCAAAGTTCATTAACTATATTTATCAGACTCCGTATCCCTTTCCTCATAAAGGTGTGATTCCATAGCCGACCGCATACGACAACTGCCGACGCACGCAGCACATGCGCGTAATTCATTGCGGCTTCTCAATTGTCCCCTTTATCCATATCAAAGAGTTTGACAAGTAATGGGTACGCTGTATGTGCTGCATGCGTCGACAGTTGTCGTATGCGGTCATACCTACGGTACATACCTTTAGATTCACAAATAAAATTTATTCTCGCCTCTCCCAAGCATTTTGAAACAATTTTTCTTTTGAAATTTTTGTCTAATAACTACGAGTATACTTACTTTTATCTGAAAGAGATTCAGAACTCTCTCGGTCCGCGGAAACTCGGACATCTGAGGTCGCTCGTGCACCTCCGTCCTCCATGAGAGCAGGTCTGGAGGTGACAGGTGGAGCCGCCTCCTCGTCGGGACAAGATGGGGACACCGTGGTTCCAACTCCCAAGGGGTCCATCTCATAACCGGAGATGGCTCCCAATGTAAGTCCCGTGGAAAGGAGACGGGGACTTCTGGGCCAAAATTGTAATGAGTTGAGATATGACTTAAAAAAAGCGGTATTTTTTTCTATTTCAAAATATTAAAAAACCAGCTCAATTGAAAGTCTGGAAGACGAGAAATCTTAAAACTAAGTTTATTCCACTTGCAAAATAAAATATCGATTACTAAAAATTATTTAAACAATATTGCGTATTTAAACACTTGCATCACAATTTGATATTAAATCAATCAGAGTGAACAAAAATTAATCATAATAATAATAATAACCATTTAAAATACCAAATAATAGTGTAATAAAAATAAATTCTGAATCGATTTCCGTTAATCGATTAATTATTTCTTGTGTTTATCAACTGTATTTTTAAGCTGTGACAGCTGACAGCTCCATTTTCAGTCAATCAGTTTATTTATTCAATCTTCAAAATTAATTATTTTATCGAAAAATTGTATATTTACACGGCTTATGGGATATACAATTGTTTATAAAATATGTACAAAAGTATGCTATATCAGTAGGTATGCTGTATCAGTTTATTGGTTTAAATCCAATGATCAATTGACTTCTGCGTTTTGAGTATTTCCAGTTGATTTCTTGATTATATTCCCTTAACAGTGATTTCTCTTTACGGACTTCTCAGCTTGCTCCTGGTTACCTTAAAGTACAATGATAAACTTGTTTACTTGTTTGAGTTTTGCTCGGTATTTTGGATTTTGACATGGATCTCTGTGTGAATTGTGGCATAGAAAATGAAATAAATAAGGTAATATATTTCCACCTGCGCACTTCTTAGACAATACTCTAATTATTATTGAAGAAGAATAAAAGATCATTATTATTTAAAGTGTTTTTTTTTTAACATAACATCCTTGTACTCCATATCTTTAAAATCTCTTTGTAAGTTTTCGTACATTATCCCTGAGTAAAATATAATACAGTACAATTTAAAAGTATTTTAAGATAAAAAAATGACCACTTTCTATTAAAACACCACAGAAATCACAGTTCTAAAATGTCAATTTCTTGCATAACCTCACTTTTACTCTCTCTTATAACTCTGCTCTCAGATATCCAAAATCTGCAGAATTTTCAGGGATGGTTTAATAATTTATATGCTCTTAATTGATACCACCCTCATCTTATTACATTTTTGGCCCAAGAATGTATGAAAGCCTCCCCATCTCCTTTCATCACGAAAATAAATACTTTATAGTACTTATAAAGGATAAGATTTTTAACGTAGCTAGGTAGGTACCTACATATTTTCAGCACTACATAAAAATAAATATAAATATTATAATAAAACACAAAACATTTATAACTAAGCAATTATGATATTTCCACACTGTGATATTACTGACCAATTTAAATTGAAAAAAAAAATGGCGCCGTCCCGCCAGTTTTTGTTACGTTCAAAAATGACAAAAGTCGCCGAGAGGTCGTTCGGAAACGGGCAAAGACCAAAAATTATAATGCCTTCTGATACTGGTATATAATTTAGACCTATAATTCGGCGGGACATAGTTTTTTTTTAATGTTTGTACCGTAATTACGATTTGGGTCTTGTTTGTGAATCTTTCCGGTTTTTTACGAGTGATGTTCCGATTTTTTTTTGGTGTCGGTTTTGAATGATCATCTTTTGGTGAGCACGCGATGCCAGTTTGATGACTTGGTTGAGTAAATTTTATTTTTGTAACCTATTGTAAAATTGATTATGTATAGGTTTGTGGTTAGGGATTACTATTTTAATTTTAATGTAGGGCGCATAAAACAAATATATCTACTGACATATATTTGATACTGTCAGAAGTTTATGCTATATGAATATGAATAAATATGAAACTCATTGAAATATTGGTATTAATTTTTTTTTTTTTTTATATAGGACTCGTCAATTTGACTTCGCCTCGCCTGATGGTAAGCTGAAGGTACTTTTAGCCCAACGTTTCGGCTATTTTTACCCGACTACGGCGAAGCCAAAGGGGGGTTATGATTTTGACAGGCTATGTATGTATGTATGTATGTTCGTTTGTTCCCTCATAGCTCTTCAACTACTTATTAGAACTGAACAATTGGGGTATCGTTAGAAGCGTCTTGATTGTCCGCTGGTTATAGTTTATATCACGTGTCACTAAATCTAATGTGGCGCCCTCTAGCGGTCATAAAGTACTGAATTAAAAAATAAACTTGAGATAAAGCGACCGTGTTTGGTATCAAATTAAAGGGCTCAATTAGCACATTTCAAATATGTATAAATTATTGGGTTTTGCTTGCCCCAAAATAATATAAATAAAAATTAAGTTTAAAACTAAAACCCGACTACTGCAAAATCACGCTCTAAAAAGTATTAAACAAGAAAATATGAAGAATAGCCGTGGTCGTATGCCACTCTAACAGAACAACACATTCTAGGCAAAAGTGGCATACGACCACGGCTATTCTTGATATTTTCTTGTTTAATACTTTTTAGAGCGTGATTTTGCAGTAGTCGGGTTTTAGTTTTAAACTTAATTTTTTTCAGTACAGAAAGTAACAACATGGTAACTACTATGTAAATATATCAAAGTTACCTCCAATGATTTTATTTCAATACTGACTGATATGTATTTGTTTTTTACCTAAAACTAATGTAGAGTAAGGATAATCTGCAAATATAAAGTGACGCCCCTGGTGTTGCATACGTCCATAGGCCACGGTAACCACTTTCCATCAGGTGGGCCGTGTGCTTGTCTGCCGCCTAAGTGGTATAAAAAAAAATAAGATGGACCGGACCCCAGCTAGGTGAATTGACAGCCTGAAGAAGGTAACTGGGCGAGATTAGATACGGAAAATGGACGGAATAGACGAATGAAACCCTGTACCAACCCGTCTGGCCTTCAACATTGGGAGAGGCCTATGTCCAGCAGTGGACTGCGATAGGCTAACCAATTATGTGTTACCTTTTACTTTTTTGCTCGCTTCTTCACCCCTCATACATTCATTGTCACCGAGCAGGCATAGCCGCGAACCTAATATCGATCTACATAATATATTAAGTCATGGATTGGCACAAAATGGCCGGTAATGTCGCTCGTCAAGTCTCAGTGTCTGCAATATTTATCTAGCCACTGTTTCCATTGTTAGAATTTTTAGTTTATCCATTTATTTAATATTTACTTAAAGAACACAAGAACAAAGTGTCTTTCAATTTCAATAGAGACTATAAGAAAAGTGCCAATGGACACATTCGCAAATTAAGAAAAATTATTTAAATTTAATTAACTTATTAGCCTAAGTGTGGGGGCACACGGTGCGTTGCGGCGCCGCACCGCAAAAATTTCGGCCAATCGGCGGCCATACGAGCGGCCTCGCACCGCTCGTGTGCCCCCGCTGTAAAGGTCTAGATTGTAATTGTACGAGTAACCGTTTAATAACGAGTACATCATAATGAAAAAAAAAACAAATATTTATTATTTAACTAAGTACCTAATACTTACAGATGCTGACTATTTAAGGTAGGTATGTACTGTATGTAGTATGTACCTACTTAAGTTATCGGTCATACATTTTATCGAAGGAACATCCAAGTCTGAAATAGCAATAAAAAAGGAGTTGGTCTTTTTTAAATAAAACCACTTTTTAACGAATCCCGTCGCGGTTAATTTGTTATTTTCCGATATCCTATATATTTCGACTACTTTTCAGCAGCCATGGTTGCAGGGTTTATTTCAATAAGTGAGATTCGCGTCCTAAAACACCTATAAGGTCTCCAAATTACAATGGAAACAAACCTTCTAAGCTAGCATTGCGACATCGATTTTAATTCGTAGAAAAACCTCAACGTTTTTTAAATGAAAAGTTCACTTACATATGTCTTTTCTATCTACGATTCATTTGATTACCTATAATTTGTGTGAAAGAAAATTAGTAGGTATTGCTGCATACTATATACTGTGGCGCATGGTAGTCTAGAACTCACTTAGAAGGTTTTAAATTATTAAAAACCTACCCCCGTACATGGAAAAAACCAGCTAAGTGCAAGTCGGACACGGGCTGAAGGGTGCCGTACTTATTACGTTTTTTTTATTTTAGTATTCAATTTTGATTTTTATAGCTGCCGTTGACTGGACAATACTCGTAGACATGTATGAGATACACTATAAAATACTGGAGGATGTCTGTGCCTCGTCATCCAGATACGACATAGATAGATAGATAGATAATTCTTTATTGTACACCAATAGATTTACAGTATGTCAAGTAGGTAGCAATTTATATAGTTCAATGTACAATGGGCGGCCTTATCGCATATTCCTATTTTCACGATCGCATAAGCGTCTGGTGCTTGTAGAACTCACAGTACCGTGGAAAACTAACATACCTAAAGACCACGCTATAAAGACGAACAAATGCTTTGACTTGACTAACGAGTTAACCAAAAATGGCTACGTGGTTAAACTGTACGCCGTAGAAGTAGGAGCAAGGGGAATTCCAGCTAAATCCCTGTACCTACAACTTACTAAAAGACCTGGGATTGCCAAGAGCTTCAGTAAGCTCTTTACTAAATCAAATATCAAAAGCGGATTGATAGGATCTTACGCTATGGGCCCGGCGACCGCACGGTGTATCCATGGAGTGCTGAGAATCGGATCTCCTGTTGTTATAGCGGCATCGGCAATACATCATCTGTGAAATTTTCAACTGTCTAGTTATCACGGTTCATGAGATATAGCCTGATGACAGTGATAGACAGACAGACAGCGTAGTCTTCCTTTGGTATTATCCTTTTTTTCAAAAGGTAAGCCGGTGGAAATGTGTTACCTCTTATAGGACAGGTATAGCCATTTTGTATGGAATTCTGGGCGTTCTGATTTCAGATATCTACTGAATTTCATAAAGGTACTGAATTTCAGTTACTAAATTCCTGATACTGAAATTCAGATTCTGAATTTTAGATGCCGTATATTATTTAAACATTATAGAGCACACAACATTCCATTTTTAGAGTAATCCAGGAGGAAACGGATCATATAGACCCCTTACCACTGGAATACGGAACCCTAAAAAACATGACATATAATTTGTTATTAAAAATTCTAGTCTAGAACGCAGTTAGAAGGTTTTGAAATTATTGTGACAACCAACCCTTGGACGTAGAAAAAGCACAGACATGTAATTTGTCGTTAAATACGAATGATATAATGACACTGATGTGAATAAGGGTATTTTCACCCTCATTAGTACTAACCCTCATTTTTTGAAAATTGAAAACGAAAATTTCTTTTGCATATAGCATTTTGTTAGGTAGGAAAATCAATTATTTGAAAAAGCTTAATGCTTTTTTGTGACTTAACCCTCTCCTTTCCTATATAGGACAACAAGTGCAGGGCTTAGATGCCACCCGCATACGGTGCAGAATATTCCATCAAGAACCAAGCGGTTCGGCGACTCCTTCTTCTGCCGCACCATTAAGCCTTGGAATTCCTTACCAGTTCACGTGTTTCCCTCCTCCTACAGTCCCGGGTCCATTAAGCGGGGCGTGAAAAAGCATCTGATGCGGCCGTCAAGCTGAGTGCCACCATTGTAACATGATACGTGTCTATAATGGTGACCCTCTTTTCAGAGACTTTGCCTTCAGCTTACCATCAGGCGAGGCGAAGTCAAATTGACGTGTCCTATATAAAAAAAAAAGAATACCTACCAGTTATTTTGGTTACAAGTAATAAAAAATATTATCATTTTAAATAGTTCACTTTGAAAACTATTTACATACATACATATACACACACCTGTAAATCCGCGAAGGGGTAGGCAGAGGTGTATTTATCATCCACATTTCGTCAACTATGATTTTCGTTCCCACGTAATAGGGGGCGAACCTATTGCTGTCAAGCGGGTACTTATTCATGGACTGTATGTTTACTATCGGATGAAGAACAGCCCTATCCCTTAGTCGCCTTCTACGACACCCACAGGAAGAGATGGGAGGGCCCTATTCTAGGACCCAACACGGCTATCAAACTTATTTATATATTTAAACTAGCTGACCCGGCGAACTTCGTACCGCCATATTTTCCGCCCATCCGCGCATATCTCTAAATTTATCAATGTTTCTCTACAATATTATGCGTGTATTATACATATAAACCTTCCTCTTGAATCACTCTATCTATTAAAAAAATCCGCTTCAAAATCCGTTGCGTAGTTTTGAAGATTTAAGCATACATAGGGACGGACAGACAGCGACGGCGACTTTGTTTTATAATATGTAGTGATAGTGATATCACAATTCGTAACAAATCCAACATATAACCCGCGCCAAGTATCTTGGACCTAAATCGTAAGACATACGAGGCTCTGGCGCCCGCGGATTGCTTTGTAATAGTCTATGCTTGGTGAATTTGAGTTCGTCCACCGCAGTAGCATCCCGTGCTATCCACAAAAGACACCCAAGAAATGTGTACTGCGCGTATAGGGCACATTTTGAGCACATTTTAGGTCCAAGATACGTGGCGCGGGTTATACCCATAATATAGGTACTCATTTGAATACAAAATCAACGTCTATTACTGAAATGACAATCCATCGAAACAAAATGACGTCATATTAAGTTCCACAGACTATACAATTAATACTCCTAACTACATAGGTAACAGTTAAAATGGTCAATTACTTGTAACTGTCAGTTTAACAGTTAATAAAAGTTAAATACGTCAACGACCAACTATATTGAACTATACATTTGTCATAATATGTATAAGAGTAGAGGTCTTAATAAATAAGTCAGTTAATAAGTACATAGAAAATTATCGGACATTGTTATGGTGACCATTTATTTAGGCTCAAAACGGGACAAAGTCTTAAATAATTTTTATTTATTTATTTTTATTTAATATACATACGTATAGTCAGGCATGTAAGTCCCCGGATGAGTAGCCAAATATGTATTAACCACATTTCGTCAATTATTATGATTTGCGATTGAATACCTACCAGGGAGCGAGCCTATTGCCGTCAAGTCATGGTCTTTTGTTTGTCATGTTTCCTTTGGGATCGAGAACAGCCCTATCCCTCAGTCGTCTTCTACGACACCCACGGGAAAAAATGGAGTTGCCTTATTCTACACCACGAACCAACACGGTAACTTAACACAGCAGTCGTAACTTTAATTTAATTCAACTATATAGTGACGATTTTAAATAAAAAAATGACGATGGTAGGATACATTGATATTGCCATTTCAATTGAGCAGTCCGACTGGGGAAGTATACCTTTGCCCTACAGAATACCGCGGCCGTAATAACCTCGTGTTGTGTTCCCGGCGGTGAGTAGGGTAGCCAGAGCTCACTGGAGAGTTTTTATGCTGTCAGTGAAAAGATTAAAGGCTTGTACTGCTATATCTTTTGCACTGACGGCACAGAAACTCTTTGTTCTTACAGGGTCGGCAGCACGAGTGTAACTCCCCTGGTGTTGCACATATCCCCAGGCTATGGTTACAACTTTCCATCAGATGAGCTTTGCGCTTATCCGCCACCTAAGTGGTACATAAAATGTCCTAGAATATTTATTTTATTTATTGTTGTTTAGAAAAACGTCACAATTTCGCGACCCAAAGTTCTTTTCGAGCTAATTCACACGAAAATCTGATAAAAGCGACTGTCCCATTCAAAACGAAACGTATAGCCACATTACACATTGTAGAAGAGACCTGCCACGCGTCACCAATCAGGAGACACGGCGTAGAATTCTAAATTTGAATAAGCCAATTAGATTTCGTAATTATTACTCGAGCGGGACGTTCTACAATGACATAATTAGACGGTATTTGTTAAAATTCAGTTAATTGTAAAGATTGCATGTAGTTAGTTATTTTGTACTGAATTATTTGTTGCATTTCTAAGTAGCGTTTTTGAGTTAAGGGTAGTATATTGTAGATAATTTTAGGTATTATACGTAAGGACGTATATTCTTAACTGGGCAATAATAAGGTAGTTAATTGTCAAATCATATCTATGTTTCATTAAACATTAAAACGATAAATTGATATCCCTACTAATATTATAAATGTGAAAGTAACTCTGTCTGTCTGTCTGTCTGTCTGTCTGTCTGTCTGTCTGTCTGTCTGTCTGTCTGTCTGTCTGTCTGTCACGCCCAAACCACTGTACCGATTTTGATGAAATTTGGTATAGGGGTAGATTAGACCTCGAGAAAGGACATAGGCTATGTTTGGTCGCGATAACCGACATCCACGCGGGCGGAGCCGCGGGCAAAAGCTAGTTGTCTATAAATACTTAAAGAAAGTATTCAAAGAGGAAAGATTTGTATTTTTGTATGTATCGAATAAACTCAAAAATTACTGGACCGATTTCAAAAATTCTTTTGCCATTAGACAGCTACATTATTAGGTTATATATCATCACGCTACTATCAGCAATGAACGGGATCAGAATTCCACGCGGGTGGAGCCGGAAGCAACAGCTAGTCCCTACTAATATTATAAATGCGAATGTAACTCTGTCTGTCTGTCTGTCTGTCTGTCTGTCTCGCTTTTACGACTAAACCGCTGAACCGATTTTGATGAAATTTGGTATAGGGGTAGATTAGACCTTGAGAAAGGATATAGGCTATGTTTGGTCGCGATAACCGACATCCACGCGGGCGGAGCCGCGGGCAAAAGCTAGTATAAAATAAAAGCACCCGAGCCTCGGAGAGCACACAATTTTTATTTATTTTGATGCGGTCTCTTGTTACAAAGGTCTCAGTCAGATGGCACAGAATCTCTCTGTTCTTACAGGGTCGGCAGTACGAGTGTGACTCCCCTGATATTGCACTCGTCAATAGGCCACGGTAACCACTTTCCATCAGGAGGGCCGTGTGCTTGTTTGCGATCTAAGTAATATAAAAAATAAAAAAAAATCTTACGTTTGTTTACCAAAGATAAAAAGCGGGGTGTGAAAAAGCATCTGATGAGGCCGTCAAGCTGAGTGCCACCATTGTAACATGGTACGTGTCTATAATAGTGACCCTCTTTGCCGAAACTGACCTCAGCTTACCATCAGGCGAGGTGAAGTCAAATTAACGTGTCCTATATAAAAAAAATACCAAGAGTCGCGGGCAGAAGGCTAGTGTTAAAATAAACTATAATTATCACCCTTGTGCAAATTGTTCGCGGATTAGAACCCTCTATCTCACGCTGACCACTGATTTGTATCAAATGAGATTATTACAACACAGTTGATGGGTGTTAATCAGCTTTAGATTAGTTATTGTATTGAGTGATATCTTTTAAAAATATTGAAATTTATCGATATTAGATAACCTATCAAACTCGGATTGCGCTGCTTTTCTCAATAACCTATCACCAACTTTCTGTCTTAGTAGGTACTGGGTGGTAATCCATTTCTTAACTTAAGAGGTCTGTTGATGCTCTTGGTATAACTACTTGCTATAAATCACAATTTCGAGAGGGGGGCCAGGAGTCCATAGCACAGGGTATCCTAGTTTGGGTTCCTGACTCCCACAAACCATAAGTAAAATAGTGATTTTGCTGGTGGGAATAATTTGGGCTTGGTTACGGCTGAGCCGGATTCTCGCGTTTTGCTCAGTGAAAATCATTGGGCAGAGCGTGCAGGGACTGGTTCTTGTTGCTGGCTCTTGTGTTGTACTAGATGCTAAGATAAATCAACGTGAATCTTTTATAATGTAAACTTATGCATATGATGTTAATTTATTGTGGGAGAAAATAAAAGCATTATATTATTTAAAAAAAAAATCCATCTTACAAATGGCCTAAGCATTAGCCAGCCAGTTTGTTAAATGTTGTACTTAATTAACGATACGACTGTATATCATTCAGGCCGTTAACAGGCTAGGCAGGTAATTGAACGGCTAATTAAGCTAGTTGGCTGGCTATTAATACGCCTTAGCGAACCCCTTCAGGGTTTTAGAGAACCAAATATAATGTACAGATATTTATATTGATAGGATCTTACCAAATTTGGATAGGTAGGGGGGGGGGAACACTACTTACGGTGGAGGTGATCGCTGATGCATCACAAGGTGGCCACCCTAAACCTACATCTGGGTCGCAAGTCTCAGTCGCCGTCACGGTGTTTCTCTCTGTATCACGCTATGGACCCGGCGACCGCACGGTGAATCCATGGAGTACTGAGAATCGGATCTACTATAGTAGCGACTATCGTCTAACCCCCCTTGCCTCTAAATAAAAGCCTTGTCCGTCAGCCAGTGCATCACTTTACAGGTGAGGTTCAAACCCCTAATATCTTGTCGAGACAATACCACACATCAAGACCCAACCCTCAATAATAAAGAATCAGAGAGGACTAAATAATTACAACATTAAATGTCACTCTCACACTTAACACAATATTTTGATTGAACCCCCCACTGTGAGCGCGTGGCATATTTAAGCCTGATTAGGTAATCACTGAGCTTATTGAATAAGCTAGGGAGCTGGGCAGAGAAAATGGTTTCAAATTACTTGATTAGCTAAAATATGTGTGAACTTTATAACTGTAAGAGATACGAATATAATTTATTTGCTTACCAGCTGTTGCCCGCGGCTCCACCCGTGTGGAAGTCAGTTATCGCGACCAAACATAGCCTATGTCCTTTCCCAAGGTCTAATCTATCCCTGTATCAAATTTCATCAAAATCAGAAAGCCTAACAGACAGATAGACAGACAAAATTACTTTCGCAATTATAATATTATGGATATTATGTGTCTGACATAAGAGATATTATTTAAAAAGAAGTATTGTTATAAGTGACACTCATCATCATCTGCATATAGACGTATTCTCCTGATTGCATCCGTGGCCAAGATGACCTCGATCGCACGATCTTGGGCGTCCATGGTAGTGAAACCATTAGCACGCATATCACCCTCCACGACGTCAAGCCAGGACTTCTTTGGCCTACCCCTTTTACCTGGACCCGGCGGGGGTATCATTGCCAGGCATTTGTTCCCCACGTGTTATAATAGTGACACTATCTAAACTGAACACAATTTAACTTTTGAGAATTCTTATCTGTTTGTTTGCGATGGACGCAAAAACTACTGAACGGATTTTGATGCTACTTTTTTGTTTAAAGGGTCTTGGTCAGACTTAAAATCCTACGTTTGTTTGATTACAAGCGGTTCACTAGGACCAGAGATATGAGTAAAAGCGTATTAACCGCGGGCATCAGCTAGTCAAAACAGTACGCACAGTCAGGTATGAAAGGAACTTCATCCCCTGCACGCTCAAACTGTGGAATGAACTCCCTGCCGTGGAACCAAACGACTACAATATGGGATTCTTCAAGAAGGGCATTAGAAGGTTTCTTCAGGGTCGGCAGCACGAGTGTGGCACCCCTGGTGTTGCATACGTCCATAGGCCACGGTAACTACTTTCCATCAGGTGGGCTGTGTGCTTGTCTGCCACCTAAGTGATATAAAAAAAATGGGGTTCTTCAAGAGGGGCATTAGAAGGTTCTTACGGGGTCGACAGCCAGAGTTTTGACTCCCTTGGTGTTGCCTACGTCCATAGGCCACGGTTATCACTTTCCATCAGGTGGGCCGTGTGCTTGTCTGCCACCTAAGTTGTATTACAAAAAAGGTCCTTTAAGCGGAGCGTGAAAAAGCATCTGAAGAGGCCGTCAAGCTGAGTGCCATTTTTGTAACATGGTACGTGTCTATAATGGTGACCCTCTTTTCAGAGACTTTGCCTTCAGCTTACCATCAGGCGAGGCGAAGTCAAATTGACGTGCCCTATATAAAAAAAAAAGTCTCTTTATACTACAATTCACCCATAGTCCACCCTCTAATTATTTACATTACCCCCCATAGCTCGTGTAATCCACTACACCCTATGGGATTATTCCATGTCGTTTGATGGGAAACGTATGGGGTTATCAACAGTATTAATTGATTTCATTGTCATTCTTTATGGGGTGTGATTTCGCTATGGGAGTTGAAATAGCTACTATTGTAATCATTATTAGTGTGTTTTACATACGTATATTCACGCCTTTATATCCCGGAATGGATAGGCAGAAGTACCTATAGCCTCAGTGGCGTAGCGGTTGATAGAACGTAATATGACAGCTACGCATGCGGCGCGGGTTCGATTCCCGCTTAGTGCCTGTATTTGTATGCATGAATATGAATATTTGCATTGGTCTGGTTGTTTCTATGTATAAAACGTATTTACAAAAAAAACTATCTAAGTGCTTTTATCCGTATTTTAGAACCCATAACACAGGTTAGTTAAGCTAGGAAAGTACCTCCGCCCTACAGAATACCGCGGCTATAATAACCTCGTGTCGTGTTCCCGGCGGTGAGTAGGGTAGCCAGAGCTCACTGGAGAGGTTTTGTGCTGTCAGTGGGAAGACCAAAGGCTTGTCCTGCTTTATCTTCTGCACTGACGGCAAATAATCTCTCTGTTCTCACAGGGTCGGCAGCACGAGTGTGTCTCCCCTGGTGTTGCACTTGTCCATAGGCCACGGTAACCACTTTTCATCAGGTGGGCCAAGTGGTTGTCTGCCACCTAAGTGGCATAAAAATGATGATGATGGTTCCCATTTCACCTAATATACGTTATACAATTTGTATTCTACTAGCTGTTGCCCGCGGCTGCGCCCGCGTGGATGTCGGTTATCGCGATCAAACATAGCCTATGTTCTTTCCCAAGGTCTAGTCTACCCCTGTACCAAATTTCATCAAAATCGGTTCAGTGGTTTGAGCGTGAAAGAGTAACAGACAGGCAGACAGACAGAGTTACTTTCGCATTTATAATATTAGTATGGATTCATACAATATAATCACGCCTTTATCCCGGGAGGGTTAGGCAGAGGTGAATTAACACCCACATTTCACCAATCTTTGTATTCGGTCCCACGTAATAGAGGGTAAGCCTATTGCCGTACAGGCACTGTTGTTGACTCGAGCCATACATATGAGACTGAGTAAGCTGTATATATCTGTCAGTCTGATGGATTATAACCTAGTCTGCCTACCCAATTCTACACAACACAGTATAAAGGTTACACGCTCAGTCAATACGCACAATGGCTTCTAATCAAATGGTCAAAGAGGGTATCCGACCGAGTGACGTCACGTGCATGACGTCATTACGTAGGGGATCTAATTAACTGGAAACTAAGTAGCCCTGAGGTTCTGTCCGCTTTGTTTGAGAGATTTAAGTTAAAATAATCCAGTAAAAATAAAAATGTCACCTAATCGAAAGTAGGTTTAGGTATAAAAAACCCTAACTCGTATTGACATCCACTTTTCGTCAACTTGATTTTCTCCAACACCTCTTTGATTACTTATTAATACATAATGTACCTATATTCACACCTGTCAATCCCCGAAGGGTAGGCAGAGTTATATTACACCCACATTTCGCTATCTATACATAAGTAAAGCCCGGTTGACCCCAGGCTACAACTTCAAAGCTCCAAATCCATACAACCTGAATTTACGTTCGAATAATGATGACATTAATGTCTGTATATACCCATTCATTGTCAATAAACAGGTGCGCAAGAGTTGATTGATCTCCGATAACGCACGCAACCAGTTTAAAAAGCTCATTATAACATATAATAACTGTTTCATAACAATATTATTCTTCTCAACATTTTAAAACACAAACTCTATACACAATATAATACACAGCAAATCAAATTTTCAATCGAAGTGATTTTAAAACTTCGAAAGGAGAACGTGAAAAACTGCGCGCACGCAGCTCCGGGCAAAAACCTCGGTCCGCGGCGCGTTTGGTGCGAGCGGGACGGCACTACGGGTGAGCGAGAGAGGGGAGAAAAACTTGCGTCGGCGCAACCACGCTCGCATATCTGGGAAGTGGGCGGCATAGAGTATGTAGGTGTAGATAGGTTGATATATTTCCATCACATTTTGTTTTGTTACAAATCTAGACTCATTTTAGGAATAAACAAAATGTAATTAGGACACATCAATTTGACTTCACATCACCTGATGGTAAGCTGAAGACACTGTCTCAGAAAAGAGCCATGTCATGTTACAATGGTGATATTTAGCTTGACGGCCTCATCAAATATTTTTTCACGCCCCACTGCAAGGACCCACCCGGGACTTTAGAAGAAGGTAATACCTGTCCTGGTAAGGAATTCCAGGTCTTAATGAAGCGGCAAAAGAAGAAGTCTTCAAACCGCTTGGTTTTTGATAGAATATTCTGCACTGTATACCGGAGGTTGTGCTACTAGCATAATCAGAAATTTCAACACCCAATACATTTTACACGTGCGGAAACTTCCTATAGAGGTTAAGCCACTGGAGCTAACGGTGTGATAGATTTGGTGAACATGAATCTACTAAAACCGCATAATGCCTCTTGCGTCAGACATAATATAGCACGGAGAACCTAGAGAATCCCAGAGACCACGGACTGGATCCTGTCGCCAGTGCTATTGACCCCAAAGCGTTTTTGGGATCTTCATTCGACTTAAAACCTACCGGAAAAATTAAATTTATACATACTAAGTATGGACGAGAAGATACAAACATACATGCAAGTCAAGTCAAGTCTATAAATCCCCAAAGGGATAGGCAGAAATGTATGAACATCCACATTTTGTAAATGATTTTTCACCCCTTATAATAGGGGAGAGCCACCAAAGGAATACTTTTTCATGGGCTGTATGTTTACTGTCGCATGGAGAACAGCCCTATCTATAAGTCGTCCTCTACGACACCCACTGGAAGAAATAGAGTGGCTCTGTTCTACTCCACCGGTCACAGGTCTTCTCATTCTGTCAGTATTTTACCTATCTGTCCATCTACAACCAACATAATCTTATCACAAGAAACGCGTCGGTCGACCGTAAGTTGCTTTTGATGTCTTCGGCAAAAAGCCAGCCGGAGAACCTAGTCCATTCAAGCCTAGATTTGCTTATAATTAATTGGTATTTTTACTTTTTCCGCTCCCCATACACCACGCTATGCCGCATTTGTCTCACTACCAGGTATGGGAAAGTGCTTTTTTAGACATAAAACCATTAGTTGTTATGTACGAGGTTGAAATATTTCCATCTTGTTTATCTTGGTATGATGGATAGGGTGAATATGAATTTTTAAACTTCCTTTTGGAATGATGATTGCTATTCAAATCGTTTTAAGATATAAAAAGGGAATAAAGCTTATTGGGTTTCGAACCCGCGATTTCCTCTGTAAGGGCTCTACCTTACATCTGATCTCTATCATGGGTTAGAGTCCCGCCTAAGCTATATTCGCTTTTTCTATCTTAAAGCGATTTGAATAGTTAGCATAGGTACCTACTAAATGCTTAAAATTTTATTCAAATGATGGTTGGTGGTGTAGAAGCTGTGTAGATATGAGGTTCTCGCGTTTGACTACCTGACGATAAATTTTTAGTCAAAATTCAGTTTTGACTCCATCTCATCCTCCCAAATGTCAAAAACGGTATTTTTGTGATACAATTTTCAAGAAAGTACAGTCTTCTCCTTCATCCTTTCATTCCCAGTCGCATCCGAAGCTTTCACCTCAGAGTCTGGGGTCCGCTTTACCAGTCTTAACTGCGGATTTGGCTGGACCTCGATATTTTCCGTGAAGCGACTGCCATCTGACCTCGTCAACCCAATGGTGGCATTAGGCGATATCGAAGCATTGCAGCTAGACCTTTCAAGACAGTACAGTGACAACCTGATTGTTTTTAACATTAGATTGAGGCAAAATTCATGAATATTTTTTTAACCACAAGAATTTCATTGAAATCATGACTATTTTTGACATTTAATTGATTTTGTCAACCAATCAAACTGAAATCGAATTTATTTACTTGAAATAAAACTTTAACGAACTCTATAGCGATATATTTGTTATTATTTACTTCTCGCTTAACATTTCGGCTTTTTTTTCAGCAGCCATGGTCGCAAGGTAACATAAAGATAGTACCTACTTGTCAGATAAGATGGTAGTTGTCACATAGTTTGAAGCATAAGTTATCTTAAAGTACCCAAATCATGATGAATTGTCGGTGTTACAATTTGCGTAGAATGAGCTCACTGTGTCGTTTAAGTCTTGCTGTATTTTGCTTTTCTCCTGGTTAAATTAAGTGAATGACTGGGTCCCAGGCTGGTGGTACGCTCCAACAATCTTCTCTATTAAAATTTTGATGTTTTTAATAGCAAAAATATTTAGATAATTCACAATAATGTTCAATAAATTAGTCAGTTATTTCTTTATTTATTTTTATACTAATTAGGTTGCAGACAAGACAGTTAGTCAAATAACCCGTGCATAAGCAAGACAGTTAGCCAAATAACCCGTGTCTGACCGTTCCCGGGACAAAAGTGCCCATCACACTCACTGCGTTTCCACACTGGATGGCGATACATAGTGATACATACATACACTCCTGCCTTCCTTCCTCTGCAGTAAGTAGGCAAACACAACAATCCACCATCTGCTTCTTATTGCTCGTGACATATATTTTGAA
This sequence comes from Eilema depressum, assembly GCA_914767945.1. NCBI lineage: Eukaryota > Metazoa > Arthropoda > Insecta > Lepidoptera > Erebidae > Eilema > Eilema depressum. The sequence goes on from OU612040.1 coordinate 8,584,283, forward strand.
CCTAAAATGTGCTCAAAATGTGTTCTATACGCGCCGTACCAGTTTCTTGGGTGTCTTTTGAGGATAGCACGGTGTGCTACTGCGGTGGACGAGCAAATGAAATGCACCAAGTACCTATAGATTATTATAAAACAATCCTTTCACACCAGGGCCTGGTTTGTCTTGCGATTTAGGTCCAAGATACGTATCCCGGGGTATACACAATTCACGAACTTCCCCTACTGTCGTTAAAACTTTCATGCAAGCCGATTTTCCATATTTCTGACCTGCCATTTTCAAATTAACCAAGAAACTAAAATAATTCATAGATAAATTATTTTACCAATAGCAATTAAAAACAGCAGACAGCCTCCGTGGCGTAGCGGTAGTGAACGCGGCCGCTACGCAGGAGGCGCGGGTTCGATCCCCGCTCAGTGCAATTACTTATTTGTGTTCATGAAATATGGGTATTTGCATTGGTCTGATCGTACCTCGGAGAGCACGTTAAGCCGTCGGTCCCGGTTGCCATAAGAACATCTATGACAGTCGTTACGGGTAGTTGGAGCCTTAAAAAATCCAAAAAAAAAAATAACGGTCTAGCTGCAAAGCTTCGATATCGCCTAATGTTATCATTGGGCTGTGGAGGTCAAATGGCAATCGCTTCACGAAAAAATATCGAGGTCTAGCCAAATCTGTAGTTAAGACTGGTAAAGCGGACCCCAGACTCCGAGCTGAAAAGCTTCGGATGCGACTGCGAATTAACGCTAGGATGAGAGAGCAATTAAAAACAATTGTAGGGCATAATACAACCCTAGATAGCCCTATACCTTGCCGTAGTTTACGGTGCCCATGGAAATTGATGGGGTGGCCCTTATACCTCTCCCCTTACCATGCACCACGCTGTGGGTAATTAGGATTATGAATTAATTATTACCGTTACATTTACTATGCAACAGCCATGATATTATATTAAACTAGCCGCCCGAAGCCTGGCTTTGCCCGAGTACACTTATGTAAAAAAAATTGAAACCTCATTTCAGTGTCTACAGTGATTGTGGAGCACCTCCACAGCCGGTGGACCATCTCCTGTTGTGCCCGTTATACCCTTACACCTGCACAATTGCCGAGCTAAATGAAGCGACGGAATGTGCCGATGTCGCCGAGTTTTGGGCTGGGCGCATCTAATTTTTATTTTATACTAGCTGTCCCGGCGAACTTCGTACCGCCATATTTTTCCCGTTCCCGCTGCACCAATTTTCTCATCTTTAAACCTTTCCGGGATTGCTGCCATTGACACGAAGAAGAAGTGTCTTCTATCGACGTGAAAAGTTTTTGAAGCTGGTAGTTCATCGTGTCAAAATTTGAGTTCAAATAATTCTGAATTTTTGAAGCGTACCTACCTACACAGCAAAGAACCTAATAATTATATACCTCAATCAATCAATTAGCCTCTTGCAGTGCACTGCTGGACATAGGCCTCTCCCAATGTGCGCCATTTCTCTCGACCCTACGCTTTCTGCTTCTAATCTATCACAGCCACATTTTTCAGGGCGTCAATCATACAAAAAGGGGGTGTCTTACTTTCCGTTTGCCTTCTCGCGGTCTCCACTCTAGAACTTGTTTGCTCCAACGGCCATCGGTCCTGCGACAGCTGTGGTCAGCCCACTGACACTTTAGGTTGCTTATTTGGTAACTATAGTTCTTACAAACTTGAAATTTGGCAGGTAGGTTCCTTATAGGGCGTTGACATCTGCTAACAACGGATTTTACGAAACTCCACCCCTAAGGGGGTAAAATGTTGGTTAACTAATTCCACGCGTACGAAGTCGCGAGCGGCCGCTAGTATACTCCTAAAAGTCATAAGTCACATCAAAATTAACTCTCTAACGGCTCTAACACCATAACCTCGAAATAACCCGTTAACCAAACCTTCCAATAATCGCTTCAACGTAAACTGGCATATAAACCCATCAACTATTCAATCGTTTGGTCTAATAGGCCAATTTCTCGTTAATAACTCAATACACCATCGAGCGGTTTGGATGTGAAGCGACAAAAACATGCGGACAGAAAATGGCGGCGCGGTTAATTTATATGCAGCTTTGGTGCAATTAAAATCGTTTAGTGTCAAGTTGAATATTTAATTGGATGTGGAGGAGCTGCTAGCGACATCTAGTGGAGAGTAGCGGAACAAAAAAGTTGTTGACTTTTATCAAATTGTATAAATATTTTGTTCAGTGTTTAATAGAAATTATCATAACAAAATTGTTGTAATAATATTTTAAAACTTTTTACAGGTATGCAATTCTTACTTCACTATACCAAAAAGTATTGTAATCTTTTGAAATTATTCCCTCATTACATCCAAATGGAATTGTTGATGGAATATGCGGGTGACATGCATACAAATATTTGCACTGAGCGAGAATCGAACTCACATAAAAAGTTTCTTTTTTCAAAATGGCATCAGTAGTCACTAGTTATTTGTTAGCTGTCTATTCTGATTAACCACCGTTTATAACTGATTGCGTTTTAATCCACACGTTTAATTGAGTAGTTACATGCCGACATGCCATGTATCTATTGCATGTAGACATTAGTTTGATAAATAGATCGATTTAGATGACGTTTGGTAATTGTAATGGATTTGTGAGAATGCTAAATATCGTCTTAATGTTTAGATAATGAAGTATATACGGTAGAATCCGCTTATAATAACATTGTAGGGAAGACAAACACTTCATATTAACCAGACGTCATGAAAAGCATATCCTTAAAATATTTTTTAAAATTTATATAGGACACGTCAAATTGACTTCGCCTCGCCTGATGGTAAGCTGAAGTCTTGGAAAGCGAGGGTCACCATTATAGACACGTACCCTGTTACAATGGTGGCACTCAGCTTGACGGCCTCATCAGGTCCTTTTTCAGATTTGCTATTTTCACACACTATATCCGGACGCAATGCCTACTTTGTAATTCTCTGCAGTAGGTAGAGAATGCCTATGACATTAAGTCCGCCTATGTACATGTGTGCATGAAGTTGACGATGATGTTGGCTATCCGTGAGGATTTTTCGCACGATAAAAAAAAAGATCATTTTGACTACCTACTTTGTTAGTCAAGATCGATCCTCGATCGATCAAACATTGGGCGAGGCCTATGTCCAGCAGTGGACTACGATAGGCTAATTGACTGATTGAACTTATTTATTATATTTCTATTGTTACAGATCCTCTCTTATATCCTCCTCAAAATACAGTAGTTAATGATTTTCAACAACCACTGGGTAAAGAAGGTTACAAAGACTACGTTTGGATAAGTCCAGCGAGAAATATCCTGTCAAATAGACCTACTAATACCGCAAACTGACAGGGAAAAGACCGTCGTGTCTGATAGAGGCAAAGAAAAAGCAGACCGTTGAAGAACCCTATGGCGCCCCCATCGGGTCCAGGTAGAAGGGATAGGCCCAAGAACTCCTTGCTGAGGGTGATAATTATGCGTGCAAATGGTCTCACTACCATGGACGCCCAAGAGCGTGCGAAGTGGAGGAGGAAGAGCCGGAAGGCGGACCTTGAGCTCCGAGGTTATCTTGGCCACGGAAGCAATCAGGAAAATGTGTCTCCATGAAGATAATGATGAAAATAGTTACGATGACCGCGATCTTTTATTTCCAGTGGGAAATATCCTTTCAAATAAACCTACTAATACCGCAAACTGACAGGGAACTGTAATAAATTAATTGGCAGCTTATTATTTTATTCCTCTTTTATCCTGTTTAATTCCTTTTTCGCATCATTATTTTTTTTATACAATTTCATTTCAAGTACAGACTACCCAACGCACGCTCAAGCTATGGAATGAACTCCCTGCGGTGGTTTTCCCAAGCGACTACAATATGGGGTTCTTCAAAAAAAAAGACTGGTTAGTACATATCCTTAAATAAAATTAATTTACCAAAATGTGTACATGAATTTAGTTGAAAGTTTTCAATTATTACATTAAAGCTAGTACATTATTAATTATTAATAACCAATATGGCGTCCAACGGCAGCTAAGGGATGTCGTGTTTCATAATAACCCTCATAAAGTGTCACTTATTCGATTAACATTTTTTTTATTAAAAAATACACTTGAGGGGGTGATCAACCAATGAGGTACGACCTATAATGGATGAGGTCTCGCAAGTGAATTCAATCTATAATATTTATGGTTTTGTCATCACTTAGGTAGCAGAAAAGCACACAGCCTACATGAAGGAAAGTGGTTACCGTGGCCTACGGATGTGTGCAACACAAGGGGCGTCACACTCGTGCTGCAGACCCTGTTGGAAACTTCTAATGCCCTTCTTGAAGAACCCCAGAGATCGGATTCTCAGCACTCCATGGATTCACCGTGCGGTCGCCGGGTCCATAGCGTGATACAGAGAGGAACACCGTGACGGTGACAGGGACTTGCTACCCAGATGTAGATTTAGGGTGGCCACCTTGTGATGCATCAGCGCTCACCTCCACCGTCAGTAGTGACACTCCCACCCCTACCTATCCAAATTGGGTAAGAACCTATCAATGCCGCTTTTGATATTCGATTTAGTAAAGAGCTTACTGAAGCTCTTGGCTCTCTCTTCGCTTGGAAAAACCGTAGCTGGGAGCTCATTCCACAGCTTGAGTGTGTGTGGGATGAAGTTCCTTTCATAACGCACAGTACGCACCGAATTCACTTGTTCCCGAGAATAAGGATACCGGGAATGTGTATTACCTTTTCCCGTAGGAGCAGGCAGAGACATCATGTCTCTTTTTGCTACGATGCTCGCTGTATTTTTGACGTAGAAGAAGCGAAAGCTATACATGTCAAGATCGTAGCCCGTTGAAACATGTTGTCTGTGTCTCTGCCTATCCTAGCTACCCAATGGGAAACCAGCGTGATTATGTGTATATAGGTTGTCCTACATCTGTTAATCGATACAAAGAGTATTCTTATCATCATCACTATCGTCATCACTACATATTTTAAAACAAAGTCGCTGTCGCTGTCTGTCCGTCCCTATATTTGCTTAAATCTTCAAAACTACGCAACGGATTTTGAAGCGGTTTTTTTAATAGATAGAGTGATTCAAGAGGAAGGTTTTTATGTATAATACCTACATGCATAATATTGTAAAGAAACACTGATAAATCCGTATCAGAATACCACGCAGGCGGAAAATATGGCGGTACGAAGTTCGCCAGGTCAGCTAGTATCTTATAAGTATAACTTTTTATTGTTGCATAACTGTCATAACATTTCAAAATTACATTCTAATAATAAATTGAATCAAAAATAAATAATCTATCCCTAATTTTACATTATAAGGGTTAAATATGACACCCCATACCAAACTCTATAAATGTAGGTACGGGTGTACCTACCCTATATAATTTGTCATAGCTAGGACAGCCCCTTTGTCTGTGAAAATGTAAGGTGTGGCGACCTCCAATATGAATGAAAAGTAAGACAGAATTATATGGGTAAGTATATAACTTATAAGTAATATTGTATGAAGTATTGATAATAGTGTAACCGCTGAACTTGCCAGACGGACTACTCACCGGCTACCTCAGTTGGAAATTGCACGAACTCTAAATCCCAGGGCGCCTTTTTCACAGAGAGAATAAATGTAATGCTGTGGGTATGCGAGGAACCTTTGGGTGTCACTCTAAGGAAAACTCATACACTCCGTTATACATACATATATTTATTTTAGGGTAACACAATACAGAAATACACATACAGAAGGGTGAAATAAAGACATACACACATAGGCCTCTAGTGACACAAGTACAAAGTATAAGCCGTGCCGGTCTCTCCCACTAGGTGTAGGGTCCTCCACTTATCAGACTTCCCTGCAGAAAGAAGATACAGCCAACCCAAGGTGGTTGGGTACTTCTCCACATACACATTAATACCCAGATGGGTGATCTATTAAGGTATGTACACGCAAAATGTAATAAAAGGTGTCTATACGTGACCAGAGCCTCGGTTGCCTTCCTGCCGGTAAGAAGCGACGTCTCACTGGTCCTCGCCCTGTCCGCCTAGGTGCAGACGAGAGGATGCCTTTGTAAAGTGACGCGTAAGCTCGGGGCCGCTTCTCCGCTCAACCACGCTCATAAGACACGAAGTTGAATACTACAATCTTGGACCCTAAGACCAAAAAATGAATACTAAGAATTGTCTCTAATGCAGCAGAAACCCATAAGCAGATATCGTGAAGCTACTTACCACGAATTGGGGATCACTGAGTTTAGGATTTTAGGTTATATAAAAAAATTACAAAGAGATTACAGACTGTACACAAGATGACCGTTATAGGGTCTCGACAAAGTTTTCTGAAGTGCCGGCCCGCCAGCTGACTCGGCCCTTTATAAAGTCTAGCGAAGAAGTTTCTGGAAAAACACCAAATTTCACCGCTCCTCCATGAGCCGTCTCACATTAAAACATCAAGTCACTCCGAAAGTGCGGCAAAATCAGGTGTCATCCTGTAACTACGAACTCAAGGCGGACCAGGTATCTACTTACTTTAGTCGCATTAAACCAGAAAGACCATAGTGCTTACATAGACGAAAATCATAGAATAATATATCCCGAGAAATTAGGAACAAAAACTGGACTTCAACGCCTAACTAAAAATCAACATTATCATTCATAATACATAGATAAATCTATCAAAATCCACGTTTACAAAGCTACCCGTGTTGAAACGCCATCTCGTGACATTAGTGTGCACTAACACCAATATGCGTCTTACAGCACAGCCAATACATCCCGTACGAGTGTAAACGTGTGTATGAGTTAAAACAATAGATGTCGCTACTAGTCCCGAAAATTACATGTTACAACCACCCCCTCCCTTAAAGTATTCCATGGATGGAACACACAGGGAATACAACTACAGCAGATCCCAGCTTGGGGATTTACTGATAGGTAACCCTAACCTACGAGGACAAACAATATACAGTACCTCGCAAAGTCACAATAACAGCAACTAGAAATCTTCCACCAAACAAAACTCACTAAGCAAAGACAAGAATACTAATCTAAACACAAAACGAAATATCGCCCCAGTAGGTACCCGAATCACTGGATGCTTCTCACATGGGTGAGTAACATTAAGTGAGTAGGCGTAGGGTGAAAAGGAAACGCCCGACACGACATCGGTAGTATTACGACCGGCCGAACGACACAGAGAATGCACCGACAGTAGAAGGAGAAGGATCAGTAGAAGGTTCTTCCTCATTATACTTCAAAATATCTTTTATGTGATACACGCCCAGATCCTTACCATCTAGATCTGACAGTTCATAGACTAAAGGCGAGCGTTTACCGGTGACGATGCATTTCATGAATTTAGGTGCTAATTTTGCAGTGAAATTCTTTGCCTTGTTGGACAGATAGAAGGTCCTTTTGTACACTATCTGACCCACTTTCAACTCCACATGCCTTTTCCTGAGGTTGTAGTACTTCTCGTTACGTCGGTGAGCAACATCTAAGTGTTTCTTCACCTGGCCGTAGACGTGATGCAGTTCCTTCAACCTCTCGCCAAATGACATGGGATCCTCGATGGAGACAGAGTTTGGGTGACAAGGAATTTCTGCTTGTCTATACAGAGCACCATCTCCTATGAATTCCCTACCGTGGACAAGGAAGTAAGGACTGAAACGAGTGGCTTCGCTTACAGCCGTGTTTAGGGCACACTGAAGCTCCACGAGATTCTCATCCCATTTCTTGTGATGTGTTTTTACATAGCAAGATATTTCCTGAACCACGTTACGAATAGCACGTTCCGCTTGATTAGTCTGAGCGTGATACCTAGGATTATAGTAAACATTAGGTATATTATACTTAACAAGTAAATCCTTAAATTGTTTACTAACAAATTGAGGACCATTATCCATAAAGATGGTTTTACATACCCCATGAACTAGGAAAACATTCTTTTCGATGAATCTCGCAACTGCAACGCCTGTAGCTATCCGTATAGGACACAACATTACGTATTTGCTAAAATAATCCGAGACCACGATTAAATGGACATTCCCTTTGCTGGACGTAGGAAAAGGACCCAATAAATCACATGAAATAGCTTCAAACGGTCTAGATACCCGTTTCGGACTACCCATTAACCCAGGACGAGCCGTGTTCACAGGTTTGTACTGCTTACATGTCTCGCATTTGCCAACGTATTCTTTAACGCTCTCGTACATCTTAGGCCAGAAGTAGTGAAGAGCAAGGCGCTTATGGGTCTTCCACACACCACCGTGAGCGCTGAGTACGTCGTCGTGGTACTTGGTGAGCAAGGCTAATCGGTCCTCCACCGGTACAACCTGTTTCCAGTCAAATTCTGAAGTCAAAGAGTATTTATTTTTAGATAACCTGTATAGACCGTTATCTCTAATGACAAAATTAGGAAAATGCCTAGGGTTTTTCTTCACGCTGTTCAGAGTGTGAAGATACCAAGAGTCCCCAGTAACGCTGGTGTCTATTGTGTCAATTTGAATTCGAGACAGAGCATCAGGTACCACATGGTCTTTACCCTTCCGGTGCTCTATATCGAAGACAAACTGACTCAACCTCATGCTCCAGCGTGCTAGTCGACCCGACGGATTCTTAAGCTTGTGGAACCACAGTAGCGAGGCATGGTCTGTGACAACAGTACATTTCTGTCCCTCTACGTACTGCCTAAACTGTTCCAAAGCAAAAATCACAGCTAGGAGTTCTCGCTCAGTGGTACTGTAGTTGATTTCATTCTTGTTGAGAGAACGACTACAGTACGCGATAGGGTGCTCCACTCCCTCATGTGTCTGCGTCAGTACAGCAGCCACAGAGAAGGATGACGCATCACTGAGAATCCTAAAAGGTAATGTAAAATCAGGCATTTTCAAAATAGGAGCAGTGACCAAAGCGGCCTTCAATAGATTGAAGGACTCTTCAGCTTCAGGCGTCCACTCAAACTCTACACTCTTAGAAGTTAGTTTGCATAGTGGTTTGCTAATCTTAGAAAAGTTATTCACGAAACGCCGATACCACCCCGCCATACCTAGGAATCTTTTCACCTCCTTAGCATTTGAAGGGGTAGGGTAATTGAGAATGACATCAACTTTACCCGGATCCGTTCGCAAGCCATGTTTATCAACATAGTAACCGAGATATTTCAGTTCGCTACGACAGAAATGCGATTTTTGCATGTTGATCGTTAGGCCGGCATCCTTGAGGCGCTGATAGACTCTATGTAAGAGATCCACATGCTCCTCAAAAGTGCTGGCCACCACGATTATGTCATCCTGAAACGAAAACACTCGATTGTCGAATTCTGGGCCAAATAAACGGTCCATTAGGCGTTGCATTGACGCCGAAGCCCCTACAAGCCCGAAGCTTACGACGTTAAAATGAAACAGCCCGCGTTTTGGGACAGTGAAGGCGGTTTTCTCAGCGGACTGAAGAGAGTCAAGAGGAATTTGCCAATATGCAGCACTCAAATCTATTGAGGACAGATATTTCGCATTGTTGAGATGATCTAAGATCTGGTTTATGTAAGGCAAAGGATATGCATCGCTCTTAGACACGGCATTGAGCTTACGAGAGTCTAAGCACAATCTCAAGTCACCGTTCGCCTTCTCCACCATTACCACAGGTGAGTTCCACGCGGACTGAGATGGGGTCACTACTCCCATCTCCAGCATCCGGTCTAGTTCCTCTTCCAGGGCTTTCTGCTTCAGGGGAGAGAGCGGATAATAGCGCTGCTTAATTGGCTTACTATCACCTGTATCAATAACATGATACGCCAAGGTTGTTCGACCCAGGCCTACCTTATCAGTATTGATTGTATCAAACTTCTCAACCATGGAATCAATTACCCGCCTTTGATCAGCGGTTAAATTGTCGTAATCCTCTAGACCACTGTTAAGAGACAGAGACTCTACAGGACTACGGTCGCTAAAGTTGGAAAGGTTGAAGTTGTCAGAAATCAACCTATCCCCTAGTTGAAACTGTTGCCAGAAGTCTACTCCAAATATCATGGCAGTAGTGATTTCTGGAACAACATAAAACTTAATAATCCTAACAGTAGAATTATAATTAATCGGAAGAGCAATAAAACCTAAACATTGCAAACAAGAACCGTCTGCAGTCGTAAGACTAAAGTTAGGGCTGATACTTTTAAGCTCAAACCCTAATTCTAAAAAAGTTTGGTGCGCACCCTTACCCAGCACTGAGCAAGCTGCACCAGAGTCTAGTAAACCTAACACATTTAAGTTTAGGATCTTTACTACTAAGTACGGTCTAATATCATTATCCCGTTTGGTAAACAGGACCTTACCAGAGAAAACTTCAGACAGAGTGGCTCGCTCTGAACCGAGAGAAGATCTTTTAATAAGGCCCTGACTCACTCGTTTTTTGGTTTGTCCTTGCACTTCGGACACTCGGGCGACTTCACCCCCTTATGTCCACACCGGAAACACACCAAATCCCTGGACTGTGTGCAGTTGTAGGCCGTATGACCACTCTCACCGCAACGGAAGCATTTTCGTTCGCTCGACGTTGACGGGCTAGCCACTGCGGAGACCTGCTGAGTAGTTTTTAGTCCAGTTTTATTCTTTTTTGGGTGTAAGTCAGAGGTAATCCCAAACTTCTCCAAGGCCGGCTCCTGGAAAGCGTCTGCCCTGGCACGAGCAAGTTCCAAGCGCTTACCCAACCGCTTGAGGTCGACAATAGAAGACACCTCATGAAGGGCTAGTTCCTTCATGTATTCGGGCCTAATGTTGTGCATAAGGATGTCAAGTTGTTCCTCATTGGACATCCCACAAGAGAGTCGAGAGAACATTGCTTGCATGATCGAGATGTATATGCCTAAGGACTCAGATCGGGCCTGAGTACGCTGCCTAATCTCGTTACGGAGGCGGTAGTCGTAGTCGGGTGTATCAAATGTCTCCTTAAGCTCCTCCAACATACCCTCGTAGGAGGTAAAATTATTTTTATTGGAGCGGAACCATGACAAGGCTGGACCGTCCAATAGGTCAGAAAAAGCAATCAAAATTTTATCTTTTGAGACTTCCCGAGCAACTCGAAGCTCCTCTAGTCTCTCTATAAATACACGGATACAGGAAGATCCGTCGTACTTCAAATTGAAGGAATTTAAATTTAAGGGTCTATCCCTAATCACTACATTACCATTGTAAGAATCGGAACTAATCGCGTTACCATGTGTCGAGCGGTTCCCCCCCACCACAGGTGAAGTGTATCCTATCGAGTCCCTATTGATAGGTTCGGTTTCCTTCTCCGACCCATCAGTGTCAGAGTCGGAACCCGGTTCTGCCACAGACAGGACCTTAACCAAGCGGGCACGGATACCGGTCAGCTCCGGACAGTCTAAGCCACACCTAGTTAACCTATATAGAAGATAGTTCGCTCTCACTGCAACCCTATTCCGACAATTCTTATCTGAACCGAAGTCACCTGATAAAACAGTCCCTTCAAGTTCGAAGACCTTTGGCTCGCAGAGACCCAGCTCAGTAGCGGCAACAACGGGCACAGCGGCGACGGCCTTGATACTGCCGCGCCGGACAAGCCGCAACGCAGTGCGCAGCTCACCCCGCAGGCTGACAACCGAGGCATCCGGAATCGCTGAAAACCCCATAGCAGACAATTCATGAGAAAGTTCATCCTTTCTCAGAAATTGAATGAACCTCTGTAACTGGGCCATAGCGGACCACAATTCAGATTATAAAAACAATTAGGATAATAATTTAAGTACACAAATCAGAGAATAAGTTCAAGTGTTAAAAAAACAGTTATAACTAACTAAATAACGTTCATGGAGTACTTCACATGAAATTCTGTACTGAAGTTACAAAAAAAATTATTTTATATTTTTTTTTAAAATTAAAAAATTATGTTTCCAACTTAACTACAGTTGTAGTACTGATCAAATTAACGTTATATAAAAACAAACTTCAGTAAAAATATAAAAGTTTTAAGTCCAACAAAGAAGGCACTAAGTATACTTCTCGATTACAAAATTTGGGGGGTAGCTGACAAAGTTTGAAAAATTTCACAAGTGATATTACTGAGACAAATTGCTGTATAGAATTGTAATACAAATTAGGACTTTACTGCCGGTAATACTAGATTATTCAAGAAAATTATTTATGTTACTATAAACTCAATTACATACAAAGCTTTTATTTTAATTACAAAATGGAAGGTACTCGAAACTATTAGTAAACTACACAAAAATTACTGGGTGAACACAGCCCAAAGAATATATACATGTATGCACAACGTCACGCTATTAAACACTGAGGGACAGACAGAAGTCACAACATAAAACAAAAAAAACAAAAAAGAAGGAAGGAGAGATAGTTTTGCCAAAATGTTTGCCAAACTTACCGAAATTATGCAGTTTCAAATTTGGAATTTTGTACTTTTTTTTGGGGGTATTTTTCTTGCCACAGGGATGATGGTAGTTGGGCTGAAAAATACAGGAAAGGAAATGATTACTTGCTTAACTGCTAAAGCACTCACCTAATGCGTCCTGGCTTTGTGATAGACGGATGGTCTTCCTCAGAGCAAAACCCTCCAGAATCACACACACACACAGCACACCGACAGAGACCAGAGTTGTGAGTCTCTAGTTAGCCCTAAACGTTGGTCGCCACTTTGTAACCGCTGAACTTGCCAGACGGACTACTCACCGGCTACCTCAGTTGGAAATTGCACGAACTCTAAATCCCAGGGCGCCTTTTTCACAGAGAGAATAAATGTAATGCTGTGGGTATGCGAGGAACCTTTGGGTGTCACTCTAAGGAAAACTCATACACTCCGTTATACATACATATATTTATTTTAGGGTAACACAATACAGAAATACACATACAGAAGGGTGAAATAAAGACATACACACATAGGCCTCTAGTGACACAAGTACAAAGTATAAGCCGTGCCGGTCTCTCCCACTAGGTGTAGGGTCCTCCACTTATCAGACTTCCCTGCAGAAAGAAGATACAGCCAACCCAAGGTGGTTGGGTACTTCTCCACATACACATTAATACCCAGATGGGTGATCTATTAAGGTATGTACACGCAAAATGTAATAAAAGGTGTCTATACGTGACCAGAGCCTCGGTTGCCTTCCTGCCGGTAAGAAGCGACGTCTCACTGGTCCTCGCCCTGTCCGCCTAGGTGCAGACGAGAGGATGCCTTTGTAAAGTGACGCGTAAGCTCGGGGCCGCTTCTCCGCTCAACCACGCTCATAAGACACGAAGTTGAATACTACAATCTTGGACCCTAAGACCAAAAAATGAATACTAAGAATTGTCTCTAATGCAGCAGAAACCCATAAGCAGATATCGTGAAGCTACTTACCACGAATTGGGGATCACTGAGTTTAGGATTTTAGGTTATATAAAAAAATTACAAAGAGATTACAGACTGTACACAAGATGACCGTTATAGGGTCTCGACAAAGTTTTCTGAAGTGCCGGCCCGCCAGCTGACTCGGCCCTTTATAAAGTCTAGCGAAGAAGTTTCTGGAAAAACACCAAATTTCACCGCTCCTCCATGAGCCGTCTCACATTAAAACATCAAGTCACTCCGAAAGTGCGGCAAAATCAGGTGTCATCCTGTAACTACGAACTCAAGGCGGACCAGGTATCTACTTACTTTAGTCGCATTAAACCAGAAAGACCATAGTGCTTACATAGACGAAAATCATAGAATAATATATCCCGAGAAATTAGGAACAAAAACTGGACTTCAACGCCTAACTAAAAATCAACATTATCATTCATAATACATAGATAAATCTATCAAAATCCACGTTTACAAAGCTACCCGTGTTGAAACGCCATCTCGTGACATTAGTGTGCACTAACACCAATATGCGTCTTACAGCACAGCCAATACATCCCGTACGAGTGTAAACGTGTGTATGAGTTAAAACAATAGATGTCGCTACTAGTCCCGAAAATTACATGTTACAATAGTATATAATGATTGTGGGCTCCCTTGGGAACTGACATGCCTGTTACTATAGTTGCGATACGCTACATCACAGCGTAGCCGTTTTGATACGACTGGTTTTGCTCGTTCTCTATAATAAAAATTATATTTAATAATTTAGATGTGTAGCAAGTTCCATCAAGTGCTATAATTCAACAGTATAAATAATTAAAGATTCTAAAATGTGACCTATTTAAACCTGATGAAACCATATAAGTAGATAATCATCATCATTGCGTCCAAAGTTTATTTAGCAGATTCTTGCAGGTGAGTTTGGCATAGGACTCAAGATTGGCTTCACATCATTATCATCAATTATCATCTTCCCCCTTCACCTCGGAATCTGGAATTCGCTTTTCCGGTCTAACTGAGAATTTTCCGTGAAGCGACTGTAATCTGACCTCCACAACCCACTGACGACACCAAAGTATGGTACTTAAACTAGTTATTGGACTTTTTAAGGCTCCAACTACTCGTAACTGCATTAACGACTGCTATAGATATTCGTATGACAACCAGGACCGACTTAACGTGCTCTCTGAGGCATGGAAATATCCAGACCAATGCAAATAGACATAATTCTTGCATACAAATATTTGTCGCGTGATTCCCGACAGAGAAGAATTTGGGCCACCCCATCTCCTCCCATGCGGTGTTGTACAAGGACAAGGCGACTAAGGGATAGGGCTGTTTCAGATGCATGACTCGAGTCAACAATACTGCCCGGAATACGGCAATAAGCTCCCTATTACGTGGGACTTAATTCAACGACTGGCGAAATGTGGGTGTTAATTTACCTCTACCTAACCCTCCGGGGATAAAGGCGTGATTGTATGTATGTATGTATGTATGTACAAATATTTGCACTAAGCGGGAATTGAAGCACCATTATAATCAACACTCATCTCAATCCGCAATTGACACCGGCGTATTATTTGCTCAAATAAAAGGTTCCATAAAACGAACAACCTAACAGCCTAGCCCTGGTTTCTAAATGTGAGTAATGATTATAAACAGAAATATAATCATTATAGTATATTTAACGTGCGGCTAGGGGCGTGGGTGTTTTCTTCCATGTAACTCCAGGAGTTTGAGATCTTGGGGCTTTCCAATGGGCACGACACGTTGGTACCTAAAAAGGATCATACTTTAGAGCATTAGTTGCGCTTTGGTGCCCTATGGAGGTAGGACACGGAGGTATTAACAACACGTTGCCAACTAAAAAGAACCACACTTCAGAGCACCAGTTACGCTTTGGTGCCCCATGGAGGTAGGACACGACGGTATTTCCGTCTCAGTTGAGCAGCCCCCCTAGACAAGTGGCAATTCGTTGCTCAGCGTATGATGGAATAGAATGACAAATGTATAGGATTTGACGTTTTTGACATTCGTTGACGCCTGTCATATACGTCAAATCCCATACATTGGGCATTCTATTCCATCATACGCCGAGCAACGAATTGCCACTTGTCTAGAGGGGCAGTCCGACTGGGGAAATACCTCCACCCTACAGAATTAGCGGCGAGTAGGGCAGCCAGAGCTCACTGGAGAGTTTTTGTGCTGTCAGTGGGAAGACCAAAAGCTTGTCCTGTTTTGTCTTTTGCGCTGACGGCACAGAAATCAGAAACTCTCTGTTCTTACAGGATCAACAGCAGTGTAACTCCCCTGGTGTTGCACGAAAACCACTTTCCATCAGGTGAACTGTGTGCTTATCTGCCAGCTAAGTAGTGTAAAAAAAGATTCTTGACATGGATACAAATAAGCGAAGAACCTTCTCTCTTCTCTAAGACGTTATATCGTGTCAAAATTTGAACTTTAGTTTTGAGGTTTCGAAACAAATACAAAGCAATTCATTATTTAAATCCATACTATAATGTGATAGTAACTCTGGCAGTCTGTCTGTCTGTCTGTTACGCTTTCACGCCTAAATCACTGAACCGATTTGGATGAAATTTGGTATAAGAGTAGGTTAGACCTTGAGAAAGGATATAGCCTATGTTCGGTCGCGATGATCGACATCCACGCGGGCGGAGCCACAGACAACAGCTAGTAAGTAATATACTTAACTTTGAAATGAATGCACAATATAATAAAATATTCATTATATTACACGAAAAACATTAATATACAAACGTGTAGCTAGTAAAATAGTAATAAACAAATGGCGGTCTTATCGCTGAGATTTCTTATCCGTACTAGTCGTATAGACATGCAACGGTTTTGTTTACAGCACAGTTTACATGTATTCGTGTTTAGCTTGATTTATTTTATACATTATCGTTGTATAAGCAATGTCCTTTTATGAATATACACATAATGTTATGCTACCGCCGCGTGGTGCCCAGCAGAGTAGAATTTGGGCCACCCCATCTACTCCCATGCGGTGTCGTACAAGGCGACTAAGGGATAAGGCTGTTTAAGATCAGACAGATATATAATACAGTCCAGATTCAGCCCCAGAATAATATAATCAATCAATTAACCTATCGCAGGGGAGGCTTTGGCCTACTGTTTCCACGCTGCCCTGATGGGTTTTATTTCGAGTTTTCCTTCTGTCGCAGTGATATCGTCTGCGTAAAATTCTGTTAGTCGCCTCTAACGACACCCTTCGGATGCGATGTGATGGTGATACTTGTATTCGTAGCTTATCAAAAATACACCGATAAAACTCCGTGTCGACACGAAACTCTACACAAAATCTGTGTCGACAAACCAGTGGAAAACGCCTCGCATTGCCCGCGGCCTGCTCCGGTATAATTACGCATCGTTTCGGGGAAGCCCGCCGGTTTATTACCTACCTACCGGCTACCGTGATTAGATGGTACACAGATAACTTCGGGAATGGACCGAAAATTCTTTGTTTTTCAATTTGGTTGTGTGAAATAGATGTTGGGGTTGGATGGAACTGAATGGGTAGGAATAAAATTCTGAGCTGTACATAATGCATTGTGGGTACCAATGGGTAGGCTTCTAGTGCTTCTACCAACATCTTGAGGCCGATTTGAAAAGCCGACATTCCCTTTTTTTTTTCTTTTTTTTTTATATATAGGACACGTCAATTTGACTTCGCCTCGCCTGATGGTAAGCTGAAGGCAAAGTCTCTGAAAAGAGCGTCACCATTACAGACACGTACTATGTTACAATGGTGGTTTCTACCAACATCCTTGAGGCCGATTTGAAAAGCCGACATACATAATTATTATGGCATACATATATCCATACTAGGTAACCCCGCGTTTACATACTGCCGCTCGCATTGCTCATCGTGTTGCCAGAAATATTCGCGCGATTAATGCCCTAGCATTCACACACTCCCATCATCGCGTTGGTCCGCATTACAGTATTCGCCCTGCAACGGAGACGGACATAAACGTATGGAGGACAACGCTGTAGCAGTGTACGCAATAAGCTTTTACAGCATAGCGAATTAATTAAATAGATATAAACTATCACTTTCAACTACTATACACTTTCCGTAGATCGATATAAATATTTTTAAAAGTAAATATTCGAGGAGCAATAACGAAAGTCGTGTTTTATTTAGCTTAGCGCCATCTAGCGGTCTCGTATAGTTCATCGCGCTAGTATTTGCGCAACATACGCGGCAGTACTCGCGGCATGACGAATATACCATTCACACCACGTCTCTGCCCACTTCTCTCGCCACTTCCCTCGCTCTGCCGCGAGTATGTAAACGTAGCATAATATTATAAATACGAAAGTTACCTACTCTGTCTGTCTGTCTGTCTGTAACGCTTCCACGCCTAAACCACTGAACCGATTTTGATGACATTTGGTATTAGACCTTGAGAAAGGACTTAGGCTATGTTTGGTCACGATACCCGACATCCACGCGGGCAGAGCCGCGGGTAACAGCTAGTCCTACTAATATTATAAATGTGAAAGTTTGTGAGAAAGGATGTGTGGATGTGTGGATGTTTGTTACTCTTTCACGCATAAACGGCTGGACCGATTTGGTTGAAATTTGGTATGTATATAGGTTATACCCTGGATTAACATATAGGCTACTTTTGAACGGGATCAGAATTTCACGCGGGCGGAGCCGCGGGCAACAGCTAGTATACATATAATTATGAACTCCCTGATGTGGTTTCCCCAAGCGACTAAAATATGGGATTCTTCAAGAAGGGCGTTAGAAGGTTTATTCAGGAACCGCAGCACGACCGTAACGCCTCTGCTGTTGCGTAATTCTATAGGCTACGCTAACCACATTCCATCAGGTGGGCCGTGTGCTTGTCTACAAAAGTGATACAAAAAGTTATTACGATATCTATGTTGATTATTATAATCAACATTGCAGTAGAATAAGGCTACCCCATCTCTTCTCGTGTGTGTCGTAGAAGGCGACTAAGGCCCTATCCCTTAAGCTGCGTTTACATACTCGCGGCAGAGCGAGGGAAGTGGCGAGAGAAGTGGGCAGAGACGTGGTGTGAATGGTATATTCGTCATGCCGCGAGTACTGCCGCGTATGTTGCTGCGAATGTCGGCTTGGCGGCGCGAGTCTAAGGAGCGGCAATACTAGCGCGATGAACTATACGAGACCGCTAGATGGCGCTAATCAGTAAACACGGCTATCGTTATTGCTCCTCGAATATTTACTTTTAAAAATATTTATATCGATCTACGGAAAGTGTATAGTAGTTGAAAGTGATAGTTTTTATTAATAATCTATTTAATTAATTCGCTATTCTGTAAAAGCATAATGCGTACACTGCTACAGCGTTGTCCTCCATACGTTTACGTCCGTCTCCATTGCAGGGCGAATACTGTAATGCGGACCAACACGATGATGCGCGTGTGTGAACGCTATGGCATTAATCGCGCGAATATTTCTGGCAACACGATGAGCAATGCGAGCGGCAGTATGTAAACGCGGGGTTAGCATTCTATGAAACCCACGGCAAAAGATGGGATGACCCCGTTCTACTCCACCGAGAATAAAAATAAAATATCGTGAGAATTTGCCAAATATGATATTATTCACGGCTACCATTTCAATCATTCAATTTTATCACTACCTCCTACACTACAAATTCTTTTCCCAATACATAATCATTGCTACAAGCTGCCGTATGATATCAGACACGTAATCAAACGTTCCCGCCATCTATTTCTAGTCAACTCGCTCCAGGCAAGATTCTTCCCGCCAAAACATGAACAAGAAACTATTCATTCAGACCGAACATGATATCAAACTTCAAAAATCTCTGCTTTAAAAATGCTGGTCAAGTTGGAGTCGGACTCGCGCACCTAAGGTTCCGTACAAAATTGTACTCAGAACTAAAACTTGCCTAACCTAACTTTTATTTATTTATATACTCACGGCTGTAAATCTCCGAAGGGGTAGGCAGAGGTGTATTAACACCCACATTTCGCCAACTATGATTTCTGGTGCCACGTAATTGGGGCCGGCCTATTGCCGTCAGACGGGCACTACGTCGTGGGCTGTATTTTACTGTTGAATGGAGAACAACCCTATCTCTTAGTGGCCTTCTACGACACGATTTATTTAGGACACGTTAATGACTTCACTTCGTACTGATGGTAAGCTTAAGGTAAAGTCTTAGGAAAGATGGTCACCATTACAGACACGTACCACGCTACAATGGTGGCACTCAGCTTGACGGCCTCATCAGATGCTTTATCACGCCCCGCTTAAAGGACGCGGGACTGTAGGAAGAGGGAAAAGAGCTGGTAAAGCTAATGTATTTTGATTGCGATGACTTAAATAGATTTTAGATTTTTTACAATTTCAAGACGTTACAGACCTGATGCCTTCACGTATTCTTGGGAATAAGGTCTTGACAGACAGACAGAATGATGTATAACGAAGTAATCCTATAAAGGATATATGTAATCCGTTTGAGATACGGAATCCTTCCTTTTTAAAATTCATAGTGCGGAAATTCCCTCTCCCTACGCCGATGTCAGCGGGAGTGGTTATTGAGTCCTTCAGTTTGTTGCCAGGAGTATAATTGCCACTTGTAAGAGGAGTGAGGTCCTCATCTGATCCAGGGAGGTACGGAACCCTAAAAAAGAAAAAAAAGCATAAAAAACCGCCGTCGGAAGCCATGAGAGGCCCCAATTTAATACCTTTCGTACATAACCGATAGATTAATTCGATAAATGTACGTTATAACGTGTAATTATGAATTTTATTCACCGTACCTCACTTTATAGTTTTTTTTGGAGGGAACATATTAGAAATTTTGTGTTTTTGAACGATTTATTGGCGGTAAAAAGTATGTGTGATGAATGTGATGCATCACCGCTATCAATTTTTTTTTAAACAATAGTAGACACAGACAATATTGAACATTATTCCTAATGTTGGATACGTCAATGGCAAGCTGAAGACAAAGTAAGACCAATAATGTTACTCTCAGATTAACGGCCTCATCAGATGCTTTTTCACGCACCACTGAAAGGGACCGGGACTGTAGAGAGTAGGAAACAAGTTGTAGTAAAGAATTCCAAGACTTTCACCCGTATTCACAAACAGTACTTCGCTATGCGTACTACCAAAACTGTGCAAAGAACGACAAATTCTCAGTGCGTTCGTTTTGACAAGCCTTTTTATTCATTGATAACACTTAAGTAATACTTCGTTGAGGAAACGAGTGGTTCGTCAACTCGCTCAGATGGATCTCGCTCGGTCGAGCGAGTTAGCACCTTCTGATTGTACCTACTTTTCTTGTCGTCAACTCGCTCGTTCGTGATATTATGTCAGTTTAAGTACAGTTGGCTTCAAAAGTTTTAATACATTTATTTATTAAACCTTATTAAAATGTTTTGAACTCTTCACAGCCTATCCCATTGGCATATATGTTTTATTATGCACCTTTGTGTGTTAAGATAAGTAAATATAGGTGGATAAAATAAAAGATAAGATAGATGTCTTCCTCTGATTATGTAATGTATACAAACACGTTAAAAATATAAACTGTATTTCCTGAAAATACTCGACTATAAAAAAGTACGTACAAACGGTATTTTCTTATAAGATTCTTAAATATCTCTATTATCTTTCTAAAAATAAGCAACAATTTTACAGTATTAAAGAGTTTGGTTTATTATTACTTATATGTTATACTTAAAACATTTATTACCTTGGCTGATAATTTGATATCAGTATAAAAGAAAAATATACGATTCTTGATTAGGTGATACATTATCACGGTTAAGGCTAACGTCATGAAAGTTACTCACTTGTACTCACTTTAAGTTCCATTACGTGCCGGCAATCCACTGTATAAGCTATCATATAACATTAAATGTATCTTATATAGAGATAATCAACAATATCACAATGATTAACGAATTTGGTTTATTACCGATAAATTGTTTAAAAAGTTGATTATTACTGAGTAATAAAATGAATCAATCTTAGAAACTATAAAAAACATATAAAGAGGTGCAGTCACCAGACCTCCCTCCGAATGAAGGACTAGTGCCACTGATAACGCCTGCAGAAGTCCAGACTGCCATTCGCCACATAAAGAACCGGAAAGCAGTCGGACCCGACGAAGTCCACATAGAGGCTAGGAAGGCCATGGGTGCCCGTGGTGTGAACATTCTAGCAAACCTTTATAACCGCGTACTCTTCACCGGTGTGATCCCGAGCCAGTGGAGGCTGAGCATCATCACGCCAGTCTTCAAAGGCAAAGTATCGGTGCAGGAGTGTGGCAGTTACCGCGGTATTAAGATAATGTCCCGCACCATGAAGCTCTATGAGCGGATAATCGACTCCCGGATCTGACAGGAAAGTACACTCTCGGAGTGTCAGTACGTGTTTCATCCCACACATGGGACCATGGACCCGGTGTTCGCCCTAAGGATTGTGGCGGGGAACTACAGGGCAAAGAACACGCCCCTGCACTGCCTATTCTTAGACATGCAGAAGGCCTTCGACTGTGTTCCTCGCGCGGTGATCTGATGGGCACTGCGGTCCAAGGGAGTTCCAGAGACATACATTGACACCATCCGAGACTTGAACTACGACTCCGGTTCCGTGGTTCGGACTGCTGTTGGTGACTTGAAAGCCTTCCCCATCACCGTCGGGGTACACCAAGGATCCGTCCTTAGTCCTTACATGGTATTAGACGTTTTGTCGGACAACATCAGAAACTCACATGAGCAGCCCCCGTGGTTGCGGTCTGAAGCTAAATGTAATGAAGACAGAATATTTAGCATTAAACTCCACAGATCCCACACCGGACGGGTGTGGAATCTGTGGAGTGCATAGACATGATTTGGTCGAGCGCACGGACCAGGTTAAGTACCTGGAATCTGTACTTCATGTGACCGGTGAAATCGACCACGACGTCAAGGCACGCATTGCTGCCACGTGGGCCAAATGACGAAAAATGACTGGCGTCACATGTGATCCCAAAATGCCAGTCAGGTTGATGGGGCAGGTCTATAAGACGATCATTAGACCTGTCCTCTTGCATGGTTGTGAGGCTTGGCCGCTGCTGGAGCGACACAAGCAAAAGCTGCATGTCACGAAGATGAAAATATTGCGGTGGATGTGCGGCGTTGCGTGTAAAGATCGCGTACGGAACTCTCGCATCCGCGGCAGCCTCTATGTCCGTGACATCGCGGAAAAATGCAAAAGAGCCGCCTTCGCTGGTGCGGCCACGAGTTGCGGCAACCGTCAGGCTACGTGGGGAACAAATGCCTGGGAATGGCGCCCCCACCGGGTCCAGGTAAAAGGGGTAGGCCAAAGAAGACTTGATGTTTCACTACCATGGACGCCCAAGATCGTGCGAAGTGGAGGAGGAAGAGCCGGAAGGTGGACCCTGAGCTCCGAGGTCATCTTGGCCACGGATGCAATCTGCACTGCAATTCACTAAGCGAACACAACGATGCGACAACGATGCGAGGCGCAACGTAGAATGTCATTGGTCAGATTGTATCACGTCATTGGAAATCGACCAATGACAGTGTCTATCGCGCACATCGTTGCGACTCGCATCGTTATCGCATCGTTGTGCTTGCTTAGTGAATTGCACAGCAGAAGAATACGTCTATATACAGATGATGATGATTCATACTTTGTTTCAGTTTAAAGCAAAATGTTAATGTTACTTTTATATTTTTACTAGCTGCCCCGGCGAACTTCGTACCGCCAAATTTTCGGCCCGCGTGGTATTCAAATCCCGTTTCCCCCGCACCCTTATCACTTAGGGGTTTGAAAGATAGATAGTAGCCGATTCGTAGACCTACTGAATACGCATATAAAATTTGGTAAAATTGGTTTTGTTGTCCATTGTGACATGGAAATTTTATATATAAGATAATAGCGTTTATGTTTGATAGTTTACAGTGTCTCTTCATTAAAATTTAAATCTTCTTCTTCCTTCTAGCGTTAATTCCCAGTCGCATCCGAAGCCTTCAGCTCGGAATCTGGGGTCCGCTTTACCAGTCCTAACTACGGATTTGGCTAGACCTCGATACCTACTGTGAAGCGATTGCCATCTGACTTCCATATCCCAATGGTAACATTAGGCGGTATCGAAGCTTTGCAGCTAGACTGTTGTTATTGGATTTTTTAGGGCTCCAACTACCCGTAACGACTGCCATAGATGTTCATATGGCAACCGGGACCGTCATTAAAATTTAAATATTTGCTCATAAAAAATTCTTATAGTACTTAGTAAGATTGTTGGTTATGTCAGTCTCAATGTGATAAAACATTTATTTATTTTATTACAGGACATCTAAGAAAAGCATTAACAAAAGAAAATGTACAAATGGCGGCCTTATCGCCACAAGCGATTTCTTCTAGGCAAACATTTGCGTACAACCAAGTAAATATCCTTATTTTGTAAACTTTATAATTATTAAATAACTTTAATGAAAACTATACCTATTGTGTTTCATTTTTCTTAAATTTCCAGGGTTTTCTTAGCTTAAAAAAAATGTTTGAGGAATAAATTATAGTAAGGTATAAAGTTAAGTCACTTCGCTCTCTTTGTTCAAACACAATGATGTCAGTACAACTGTTTTTCCAGGTTGGCATAGATATAAAATGGTTACATAAACATCTTTCTAGCCATGATTAGATAATATGCTTTTAAGTAATTTTACTCGATAACAATATTCAGTTCGTTTGGATATAAAACACCTTACTTGAAAATAATAAAATCTATTTTGGATATAAAACACTTTGCTTGACATTAATCGGATTTAGTTTCTGAATTTAAAAACTAATTTTACCTATCTGAAATTTTGAGGTATTTTGTATAAACTCCAATAATTAATAGAAATAATAGACACACATTATTTTGGTTCATTTGTATATATAAGTATAATAAATTTATTATTAATCGACCCAAATTTCATAGAGATATCTTCAATACTTTACAAGTTACGACATTTTTAAAACTTTAATCGTCTCTCCTGAACATTTTATTAAATGTCTGTTAAAACATTTTGCCTTTCTAGCGTCGATATAGTTAGTACAATCGTTTATTACTTTTCTTTCTCAATTTTTTTATAAAAATATAATCACAAGTACCAGTCTTTATACTTTTGGTTTCAACCCATTCTGTAAATGACTGTACTTTGAAGTACTTTGAACGTTCGAGCGAGTTGACGACAAGAAAAGTAGGTACAATCAGAAGGTTGCAACTGGCTCGACCGAGCAAGTTTCTTCCGAGCGAGTTGACGAACAACTCGAGGAAACGCACTGCGTTAGATACTGCTCCGTGATGTTTGTGAATTAATTTTACCAGCCCTATGCGCTCGAGCACACTACGAGACCTCACAGTATTGTTTGTGAATACGGGTGTTTATGGTGCGGCAAAAAAAATAATGACTAAATATTAGCAATATTGAAAAACTATCAAAATTTCTTTATACACGTTTCTTGGACCTAAATTGCGAGACAGACGAGGCCGTGGCGCGCGCATATTGTTTTGTAATAATCTACGCTTGGTGAATTTGAGCTCATCTACCGCAGTAGCACCCCGTGCTATCCTCAAAAGACACCCAAGAAACGTGTACTGCGCGTATTAAGCACATTTTAGGTTCAAGATATAATGTCCCAAGCAATACTTTCTGTCGGGTTTTGTTGACGTGTGACGCGATTACATAATCATCATCATCATCATCATTTCAGCCATAGGAAGTCCACTGCTGGACATAGGCCTCCCCTATAAATCTCCAATAAGACCGGTTGGAAGCGGCTCGCATACAGCGCGTTCCCGCGGCCTTAATGAGGTCGTCTGTCCACCTTGTGGGTGGACGTCCTACGCTGCGCTTGCCGATACGTGGCCTCCACTCGAGGACTTTTCGACCCCATCGGTCATCAGTCCTCCGTGCTGTGATTACATAATTGACATCATAAAATCAATTATCAAAATACATCAATCTGTCGTCACTTTACGAATAATTCCTGTGATTTCTGAAGTGTAATTAAATTAAACTACTATTATTTAATAATAATTGCTACGTACTACACACAGATATTGTTAAAAGTCGCTAAAATACATTATTTATGTGTACGGTAGCGAAGTAATTACAAATTTTGTAAATTATTATAATTTTAACTTTAAGAAAATAACGTACCAACATTGAGTATCTACTGGAGCAGTACCGACAGAAAAAAAGTTTTAAACAGAGGATTACTAACTGTAATATCTTGGGATGGACAGCTTCCAGCGATAAGGCCGCCCATTGTACATTAAAGTGTATGCAAAGAGTTACCAAAGAGTTATCTATCTATCTATCTAGACCGGCTGTACAGAACAAACCCCAATAATGTCAGTTGCGTTTGATAAATAAAAAATTGAGAAGCAAACGACTAAAGCCCGTATTCTAGAACAACACAATCTGTCAATTTGAGGACAAATTGACAGATTGTCTATACAACTGGTCCGCCAATAAATCGAAATTCAGAGATGATAACCATTCTAAAATATGGGCCTTAATCTGCCTAAAAACTATTTTGTAAATTACAAGCTGCATCGAAATTAATCGAATGAATTGAAGAAGTTAGAAATGTATAAATCTTGGCCCAATCAACAGGGGTAGAATATGTTTTCTACTATTTAAGCAAAACCACATTTAATAGATTCTATCGCGATTTAATTGATGTTTATAAGAGTAGTCTATACTGCAACCAAAACGCTGAGAAGTTGAGAAAATAACATTAAACACACGTACCTAATGGAATTTTCATTTCAGCCCATTTGAGTCCCGATTGCATCCAAACCTTTCACTTCGTAACTCAGAACCTACTTTCTGTTTTTTACTTTTTCATTTTGCAAGGTTTTTCAGCATCCCTGACAGTGAAACTATTCACACATATTTCAAATAACTAACACTACTGTATAAAACATCAAAATTAAATTAAATAAACTATAAAAATCGATTTTTATTCAGTCCATACCCTACACGCACGCCGACAGCCCGCGGCCATTTTGTGAACGTTGTATTTTTTTAAATAAAAAATATACCAACGGCGATCTGCTTAGAACCAAACTTTTTAGGATATATTTTTTACAAAAAATTTCCGTTCTTCGAAATAAGAATATAACAAGTAACTTGGACCTAACAAAACTCGAAAAACCGTCTTCCTGTAATTTAAGTATTTATCTACATCGCGATTACGAAAAACACTGATTGAAATGAGAATATCTTTGTTTAATTTGTTACTTTATTCAGTGCGTACCTACTCGTATATCATAGTTAAATACGTTGTAGACAGGTTAATTTAAAGAATTATCCTGTAATTGAATGGAATTACATTAGAACTTAGGTCAATAATACTTTTGACTGAAACACATAATCATCATCATTGCAATAATCACGGTCAGGAAAGAAAACCATAGGTGCCGAAATATGAGTGTTAATCTGCCAATCTGCCTACTCTTTCAGGGATTTAGAAGGGTCTGAAGCAGATCGTCCCATTCGCAACTCGTCGAAATAGCTGTTAGTCCCATTCGCAACTTGTCTCATTCTCAAATCGTCCATATATTCGTATGATACCACCCTATCTCATCCGAAGGGTGTCGTAAGAGGTGACTAACGGAAAAATACGCAGACGATATCACTACGAGAGAAGGAAAACTGGAAATAAAACCCTGTACTAACCTGTCTGGCCAGCGTGGAAACAGTAGGCCATAGCTTCCCATCAGGAGAGGCCTATGTTCAGCAGTGAACTGCGATAGGCTAGTTAAAATATTTTATAAGAGCCTCATAATGACCATGGCTATATAAAACGACATAAATTCATAGACGAACATTCTTTCGCTGCAAAGATGAAGGTGAAGTTGCCATCAAATTTTCTTCTAAACCACTATAACCACTGTTTTGGTGGCAATGAATCACGGTTATCCATCCAACCACTTATAATTCCGGCTGTCACCTCCACCTCTCGTGTTTGGAAGGATCAACAGTCGCTCGAGGCACTAAATCACGCATCTTGATCTACCGATTATATGCACATATTAATGTTTCCAAAGTTTAAGTTATGGAAACGGTTGATCAATTAAAATATTTGTGGGAAACTGTGGAGTTGCTTTGTTGTTATATATTTCAGGAATAATTGGTAGAGTTTAGGTATGTTAATTCTAAACATCACACTACCTGCGAGCAAGTAATGCTCGTGAAGGAGGCGGCGGAGCGGGAGCGACGGAGAATCGCAGACCTTGCGACCCGCGAGGAGCGAAAGAGAATCGCAAACCGCGCGGCCGCGTCGAGCGGCACGTATTGCGTGTCTCCCCATACCCGGGGGCGAGTTGGGGACTCTGCAGTCCCCACACCGGATGAGGGCCAGGTCGAGAGATATGGCCCTGGGTCGGCCGGGGTGCGAGGGATATGGCTACGACAATCTCACCTCCGGCAACCGACGGCCCACAGACGGCGTGCGTTTTAGTCGGTTCGAGTCCGACATAACCTCCTCCTCCGGCTCCGGCGGGGGAGATACCCGTGGGGATTTTTTGCACGATAAAAATAAAAAAATAAAAAAAGACATCACACTACCATGGACGCCCAAGATCGTGCGAAGTGAAGGAGGAAGAGCCGGAAGGCGGACCCTGAGCTCAGAGGTCATCTCGGCCACGGATGCCATAAGGAAAATGCATTTCAATGAAGATGATGATGACTAGACATCACACTGACAGACGGTAGGGCTAATCCAACAATTAAAAGTCACACAGCAGGCTATGGAGCGAGCTATGTTTGGAGTTTCCCTGAAATAAAATAGAACTAAAGTTACCGACATAGCTCGCAGCATAAGCAAGCTAGAGTAACAGTGGCTTAGTCACATGTGTCGAAGGGCCCCATGGGGCTTTGAACACCTAATAATGTGTCGGGGTCGCCAACATTAAAAGTTAAAGCCGGTTGGGGTCTCAGGGATATCGTATCCAGGACATAGTTACCTGACTCTCCGGCATACGCCATAGACAGGTATGACGAAAACACACGTACCTACCTACCTCATTAATGAACGCCGACAAGATGAAACCCGAAGGGTTAACAAAAAGAATTTTATAATTAGTTTGATCGTTAATTCAAATTAAAATTCTTTATTTCTCAAAAAAAGAGAAGGTAAACGGAAGGTGGGACATCCCCTAGCTAGGTGGACCGACGACCTGCGAAAGGTGGCTGGGACAGACTGGATGCAGAAGGCGGAGGATTGACAAAGGTGGCGCATATTAGGAGAGGCCTATTTCAAGCAGGTGGACTGCAATATGCTAAATGATTCATTGATTGATTGATTTCTCAAAATTGTCTCTATTACTCGTACATCTTTTTGACGTAAAATCCTGCTTAAAACTAAGTTTATCACCGCTTCTCAGGCGCTAGTCGAGAAACGGCGCAACTAACTCCACTGCGGCATTTTCAAGACGTCAGTTTACAAAAGGTGATTTCTTAAGACTAAATATGGACAAAAGGGAATGTACATTTGTCTCGTGTCCAGTATATAAAAAATATCTTATATGAAGAAATCTTATGTAAAGAAGTCTGGCTGGGACAGACTTGATGCGGAAGACGGAGGATCGGCAAACGTGGCGCATATTGGGAGAGGCCTATGTCCAGCAGTGGACTGCAATAGGCTAATTTATTGATTGATAACGAAATCTTATACTTAACTTGTTTTTTCTTGTAATATAAGAAACTTCCATCAACAAAAAACTCAAACACAACGTAATATTGTAGTTCAAATAATTACAGACCTAACACCACTCCACGGCACTTTCCTAATCGATCACAGATCAATCAGGCTCACTAATAAATCTACCGATTCTGCCACATACCGTGTTATTATACACAATAATGGGCAGTACTTTGTAATTAAAGTATTGATCCTGTATCCCAGATAGTCGAGCTTTTTTGTCAGTTACTAGGTTTTTGTTGTGAAGTATGTGGGTTAATGTGTCATACTGCATGATTCTAAATTTGTATTATGCAGTTTTAAAGGTCGTCTGAGACTTGAATTCTAAGAAATTGTGTTTTTAGTAATTAATAATTCATAACTACAATCGCCAATCTCTTTACGTCGACCAAATTGGTAACATACCTACTCCTCTAACAGCGTCTACGTACCTATAGACAAAATTCTTACTTAATAAGGACAAACCGTACCTTTAATATAGTTTGCGGAAACGTTGACATAGATCTGTTTACAACTAATGCTGTGAATATGAAGAATTTTACTTTACGCTATGAATATATTATTTCTTTTTCTTTTCTCATCTTTCTGAACTTAATCTCGTATAAGTACACAAGGATACTTTTTTAGCAAAACGTATGCACTTAAAGCTATCTGTGAAAACTTTCAATTGACCATCATTATGTTATTGACCTTGCTATTGTTATAATTAGCTGTAAGTTTTCCGAAATTCTAAAATAAAATAAATTAGCTATTCATACTGATTAGATGCCACCCTTCATCTTCTTTTTCGTCCTAGCGTTAATCCCAGTCGCATCCGAAGCTTTCACCTCGGAGTCTAGGATCCGCTTTACCAGTCTAACTGTGGATTTGGCTGGACTTCGATATTCTTCATGAAGTGACTGCCACCTGACTTCTACAACCCGAAAACGATATTATACGATATTGAAGCATTACAGCTAGATCAGTTGTTGGACTTTTTAGGGCTCCAACTACCCGTAATGACTGTCAAAGACATTCGTATGGTAACCGAGACCGACGACGACGGTTCTCCGAGGCACGACCAGGTCAAAGCAAATACCTATTATTCATGCATACAAATATTTGCACTAAGCGGGGATCGAACCAGCTCCTAATGCGTAGCGGCCGCGTTCACTACCGATACGCCACAGAGGCTGTTAAACAAACTAAATACAATAGCTCTATCGTACTGATTAGATGTCCCCTCATACGGTACAAATAATTTCATCCAGAACCAAGCGGTTCGGTGACTCTTTGCTTTGCCACACCATAAAGACTTGGAACTGTTTACCAGCACATGTGTTTTCTCCTTCCTTCCGGCAGGAAAAAAATACTATCCTAATGACGACCTCAGCTGTGGTCCTGTGGTGTAGCGGTAAAACAGTTGACTCCCAAGTCTGAAAATGTTGGTTCGATGTTAGCGTAGTGCAAATGTTAGAGGAAAACTTGTGCCTGAGCTTCGTCCGTCAATCCTTGCGGGTTGCGGGTGAGCTTGGGATATTATCTTCATGGAGCCCCAAGAACATCTCTATATTCTTACTACTATAAATTCTTTTTAACAAAAAAGTTTTACCGACTTCAAGAAACGAAAAGGAGGCACTGAAAAGCGAAAAATAACTTAATTTGCAGACTTACTGATTTATTAGAAGTTGGTACCTAACCCAAGAGAGGCCATATTTCAATTGATTGCATCATAGTAGTTCAGACACAACAAACAAAGGCTGGCACCGACTTCGGAATAATCTACTTACGAACAGAAAAAGAATTTTTAAAATTCGTCTAGACTTAGCTAGTCTTGGCTTCACAATCGCGTAAGAAACATACAAAAAAAAAAAAAAAAAAAATTGGGTACGAATTGAGAACCTCCTTTTTTGAAGTCGGTTAAAAATATTGCTAAATCGCACTGAGATTTCAGAATCAGAAAGAAGGCTCGCTCACTGTAACTTGTGGCAAGTGGCAACTATTCTTTGAATTACACCTCAACCTACCATTTAGACCGTATTTGTAACCAGTATGTGTAATCCAGTTCAGATGCTGTCCCTAAAATAGTGGCCATTTGGAAACTAGGTATAGGATATAGGTATACTAAAGTGCGTCTACAGCCACAGCTCAAGTTTTTCGCAACATTTTCTCGAAAACACGCTACACATAGATTTTCATCTCTAGATGGTTGTCCACAACATTTGTTATTTTATTTGGCACTTTAGGGAAATAATAGGTACTTTATCTAAGGTGCCAAACCTTCATCAACAAACGCCTTAAGCGCGTATCAATATTCCTCTACTTTATAATTAGTATAAACTCCGGAAATGTGTGAAATGTGCCCTATACACGCAGTACACATTTCTTGGGTGTCTTTTGAGGACAGCACGGGTTGCTACTGCGGTGGACGAGCTCAAATTCACCAAGCATAGATTATTACAAAGCAATCCGCGGGCGCCAGAGCCTCGTTTGTCTTGCGATTCAGGTCCAAGATACGTGACCGCAGTTATAATTTCGGTTGCTTATATTTTTAAGATACCTACTGTCGGTAGTTTAAACAATATATAAACAAAAACCCTTCATCTTCAGCTTGAAGAACTCAACTAAAACTCCCCAATACCTAAGTTACAGTTCCCACATAAACCTATTTACCAACATCCTCCAAAACTGAGGCACATAACAACGCACTATCAAATCATTTTTGTCAAAGTTTCACTGTTTATGCCTACAGCGAGCGAGCCTTCTTTTGGCTAACATTTACATTGCAGGGTTTCATACGCAAAGGGTATAAGTGTATAACAACCAAGTGACTACAATATTGGGTTCTTCAAGAAGGGCATTAGAAGGTTTCTTCAGGGTCGGAACGCGAGTGTGACGCCCCTGGTGTTGCATACGTCCATAGGCCACGGTGACCACTTTCCATCAGGTGGGCCGTGTGCTTGTCTGCCACCTTAAAAGAAATTAAAATAAAAGGTCAAAATGGAACTATACTAATAAGACTCCGATGTATGTGCGTCTGTTTGTCTGTCGGTCTGTCTGTCGGTCTGTCTGTCTGTCTGTCTCTGTCTGTCTGTCAGCAGGCTGTCTCTCGTGAATCTTGATAGCTAGGCAGTCGAAATTATCACGATATTCTATCTGATTCGCATATGCCTGGTTTTTCTTTAAAAAAATCTGTGTGATTTAGCATTATTTTAATATTAGATCCATTCTTAATCCATATATCCATATCCACACTAATATTAAAAATGCCAACGTAACTCTGTCTGCCTGTCTGGGCTGTCTGTCAGTTACGCTTTCACGCCTAAGCCACTGAACCGATTTTTATAAAATTTGGTATAGGGGTAGATTAGACCTTGAGAAAGGACATAGGCGATAACTGACATCACCGCAGGCGGAGTCGCAGGCAAAAGCTAGTCCATACTAATATCATAAATGCGAAAGTAACTCTGTCTGTCTGTTCTGTCTGTAACGCTTTCATGCCTAAACCACTGAACCGATTTTGATGAAATTTGTTACAGAAATATTTTTGGAACTTCGATATTTTTTGTGAAGCGACTGCCATATGACCTCCACAACTCATTGGTGATGTAGCACTGAACAGACAGCAAACCCGCAATGTCTGACTTAGCAGTCGACCGTTCTACCGCTACGCCACAGACCGTCATTAGGATAGTCTTTTTTTTCTTGTGTAATACCTACCATACAATTGTCGCTAAGTACTTGTATTATATTCACGGCTATCTACGACTTGATAGATTTTTCCTTAACAAAGATTAGGTACCTACCTACTTTGTGAAGGTAAGATGCGACTTTAAGAGATGAGGCACCCTCTTCTTTTCTATATAGGACAACACGTGCAGGACTTAGATGCCACCCGCATACGGTGCAGAATATTCCACCAAGAATCAAGCGGTTCGGTGACTCCTTCTTCTGCCGCACCATTATGACCTGGAATTCGTTCACGTGTTTCCCTCTTCCTACAGTCCCGGGTCCTTTAAGCGCGGCGTGAAAAAGGATCTAATGAGGCCGTCAAGCTGAGTGTAACATGGTACGTGTCTATAATTGTGGCCCTCTTTTCGGAGTCTTTGTTTTCAGCTTACCATCTCATCAGACGAGGTAATATGCATACAAATCTGATGAGGCCGTCAAGCTGAGTGCCACCATTGTAATTGTAACATGGTACGTGTCTACCATTATAGACACGTACCATGTTACAATTACAATGGTGGCACTCAGCTTGACCCTCTTTTCTGAGACTTTGCCTTCAGCTTACCATCTCACCAGGTGAAGTGAAATCAAATTGACGTGCCCTATATGTATAAAAAAACATGCATACAAATATTTACGCCGGAGGATCGGCAAACGTGGCGCATATTGGGAGAAGCCTATATGGACTGCAATAGCCTAATTAATTGATTGATTGATTGAAATATTTACACTGAGCGGAGATCGAAGTTACTACCGCCACGCTACAGAGCCTATCTATCTCAAAAGTGACGTTTCTGTTATATACCACCAATAATTTATAATCTATGGTCCTACCTACATCTACAGCCCGGCCGCACTCGCGTTGCGTGCACATCTCGCGTGACCGGCCGCAATTATACACAGACGGACGGCACGACTCGCCTTTCTTTTATTTGTATTGTTACAAGACGGATTTTTTTTAAATCTTTTTATACAACAGGTATGGTAATATATAGGTGGGTATATAATGTACTTATTTGCGGGTTGAGTCTCGGCTTTAAAAGAGAATATTCATAAGCCTGGAACTGCTACGCAGAGGGCGTGGGTTCTATTACCGCTCAGAGCAAATATTTGTATGCATGAATATAGATATTTGCATTGGTCTGGGTGTTTCCGTGCCTCAAAGAGACCTCTACCTGCTACCCAGCCTAAGTTCTAGTTAATAAATAACCACTGAAAGAATTGTTCAGGTCACCCATATACAACGTGTTACAGAAAGGTGTGGTCATATTCGGGGGACGCAATAAGTGTCTTATAAATAACATATTGGCTTGCGGAACAAATGACAGACATGTGTAACGACCCTTAAATATGACCACACCTTTCTGTAACACGTTGTAGATATAGGCCTCGGTTTTGCAACATAGCCTACTCTATCATGTTAAGGTGTACCTACCCTGTAAAGATGGATGTAGAAGAGATAATCTATAATATAAAAATGAATGATATATGCTCTATTCCACTTTAATCCACTAAACAAATCCAGCGATGGATTTGTTTCAACTCCCAAATCCCTAAACCTAAATATGTTGCTAAGCGCCCGCAAATGTCGAGAACTGCTGAACCGATTTCGCTAATTCTTTTTTTAGAATATTCCCTGAAGTACGAGGAAGGCGGTACGAAGTTCGCAGGGTCAGCTAGTAAATAAATAAATAAAGTAAAAATAAATAAATAAACATAACTAAGACGCGAGCCACTTCCAACCGGTCTTATTGGAGATCTATAGGGGAGGCCTATGTCCAGCAGTGGACTTCCTATGGCTGAAATGATGATGATGATGACACATAACTATTCTGTAACCTTATTGTGAATTTAAAACGTAAGTTTCTTAGCTTAAAAGTAAGGAACTTGGTAACTATTGATAATTTGGCAATGGTAACCACTTTTCATCAGGTGGGCCCTGTGCTATCACCTAAGTGATGTAAAAAAAATCCCGTTTAGGGGAGAATTTATAAAAAATCCTACCTTACTATTACGATAGATTGACAGATTTGACACATTGTCTATACAATCTGTCAAATCTGTCAATCTCTCCGCACAATCTATCTTTCCACAGATAAATCGAGATTCAGAACTGAGTTTAATTCTACAATACGGGCCTAAAGCTTTTTATACCTATCAGACAGCTGACAGACAGATATACAGATTTGACTGATTGTACGGACTGACAGATTTTCATTCAAAATATGGCACCGGCTTTCCTTTTGAAAATGCTTCATTACTGGAGAACATCTTGTGACATGATTGGAGTGAGATATATGTCGAAAACTATACTTTAGGTATAGTTTTGTAGGAGATAGGACACGACAGTATATCCGTTCTAATCGAGCAGTCCGACTGGGGAAGTATCTCCGTCTTATAGAAGACTACGCCATAATAACCTCGTGTTGTGTTGCCGACGGTTAGTAGGGTAGCCAGAGCTCACTGGAAAGGTTTTGTGCTATCTTTTGCTCTGACGGCACAGAATCTCTCTGTTCTTACAAGGTCGGCAGCACGAGTGTGACCTCCCCTGGTGTTGCACTCGTCCATAGGCCACGGTAACCTCTTACCATCATAAGGGCCGTGAGCTTGTCTGCGAAATAAGTAGTACAAAAACAAAAAGTTCCCGGCACATACATAAGTACATTGTCACGCGTTCCACCTGCCTAAACAATCTAAGTATACATCTTCTAATTCTCGTCATGTCCTTTCTCAAATCCCACGGCTGACGTATCTGAACTAAATTATACGCTAGAACGAGGTTTTACGTAATTACTAGTTGTTTGTTTATCTATTTACAAGTTTTTATAATAACCTAGTGGCTGAGGCATTCTTGAGACTTTGGATTTAATGGTTCGATGCCCAGCCTATACTCTGCACCCATTCGAAAGCCTCTGTGGCGTAGCGGTAGTGAACGCGGCTGCTACGCAGGAGGCGCGGGTTCGATCCCCGCTCAGTGCCAATATTTGTATGCATGAATATAAATATTTGCATTGGTCTGGGTGTTTCTATGTATAATATGTATGTATTTACAAAAAAAAAAGTATTTAAGTATGTATATCCGCATTCTAGATTCCATAACACAAGCTAATTTATTAAGCTTACCATGGGTCTAGATAGCGTTGTGTAGAATGTTGTAGAATATTTGTTTATTATTATTATTATTTATTATTCCAAAACTACGAATTATGGGGTTCTTCAAGAAGGGCATTAGAAGGTTTCTTTAAGGTCGACAGCGCGAGTGTGACGCCCCTGCCCCCCTAGACAAGTGGCAATTCGTTGCTCGGCGTATGATGGAATAGAATGCAAAATGTATAGGATTTGGCGTATATGGACAGGCGTCAACGAATGTCAAAAACGTCAAATCCTATACATTTGTCATTCTATTCCATCATACGCCGAGCAACGAATTGCCACTTGTCTAGAGGGGCTGGTGTTGCATACATTCATAGACCACAGTAACAACTTCCCATCAGGTGGGCCGTGTGCTTGTCTGCCACCTAAGTGATATAAAAAATCATTCATCATCGCAGGCTGTGTTACCATTGATGACAAATATGAATCAATCAATGAGCAGTTTTCCAGTAGGTATAATAATCAGTTGGTTTTTATTTCATCAAGAGATGGCGTTAGCATAACTTTTGGTAATTTTAATGTAATCTGTGGTTTGTTGTTGTTCTTTTCGCGTCGGTCTGTAATTTAAAATAATAATATTATAATTTAAAATAATTTCATCAGAAAACATGTCAAAACATCTATGTAAAGTAAATCAATACAAAACCGAAGATCATTTTTTCCATAAATTAGTTACCAAAAGTGCCGGCTGCGCCATCTAGCTTGTCTTTAGGAACCCTATAAATACCTACTGGAAAACTGCTCATTAGCCTCTCCCAATGTTGGGAGGCTTTGGCCTACTGTCTCCACGCTGGCCAGACGGGTTGGTACAGGGTTTTATTTCGAGTGTTCCTTCTCTCGCAGTGATATCGTCTGCGTATTGTTCCGTTAGTTGCCTCTTACGACACCCTTCGGATGAGATGAGGTGGCGATCTTGTATTCTTACTCCGTCATCACACGGATCAATGTGAATAAGATCCGAATATTACTAGTGATGGCAATGGCAATAAAGATCTCATAGATAGTATAGCGTTTTTAGGTCTAGCTGCATAGCTTCGATGTTACCTAATGTTAACATTGGGTTGTGGAGGTCAGATGGCAGTTTATCAGTCCATCTGGCTAACTGGCTTCCCACCTTCCGTTTTCCTTCTCGCGGTCTCCACTCTAGGACTCGTCTGCTCCAACGGCCATTAGTCCTTCGGCAGATGTGGCCAGCTCACTGTCACTTCAGTTTGCTTATTTTGCGTATTATTAAAATTATCAGTAGGTACCGAAAAGGAATAGGTATATTACAAATTGTAATTTCATTGTAAAATAAATTACACCTCCATCTTTTTATTATAATCAGGAATAGATATTTAGGAAGAAACGGGGAAGTCCTGCCCGGACACTTGAAAATAGTTTTATGGAGGATGACTTCATAATTACCAAAATATTTTGGAATCGAAATGTTATCTTCAACTTAAATACGACTAGCGCCATCTCTTACCAAATAGCGGCAACTAAAACTATTCAAACTAAAATTATTACGTTTTAAAAGCTACACTTTTTAACACAAAGCGATTATGTTTTTTAACAATTACTAACAAAAACTTCCTCAAACATATAAAAGATTATCTGGAGATGTTTATACAATGAGTTACAGTGCCTATAGATGTTTATCTAGATTAAAACTTACGAGTACATGTGTAAGGCTGTGTGCATATTGTATGAGTGTAGCGGGGACGGGTTGCGAGGGATTGGCTATGACAATCTCACCTCCGGCAACTGACGGCCCACAGAAGGCGTGCGTTTTAGTCGGTTCTAGTCCGATATAACCTCCTCCTCCGGCCCCGGCGGAGGAGGTATCCGTGGGGATTTTTCGCACGATAAAACGATGAGCGAAGCGCATAGGTTATTTACGGCAGAAGTCTAATTTAGTAATGCCATGTTTTAAAAACTTTTGAGTTCAATTCGATGAGATAGAAGAACTCAATGTTGTGATTTTTCCAAGCGACTACAATATGGGGTTGTATACGTCCATAGGCCACGGTAACTGCTTTCTATCTAGTTAGGCCGTGTGTTTGTCTGCCTAATTTTTATAAAAATGACGGCGTCTGACTTTCGAAGTAGAGTTTGCGGACCTGGGGCCTTAGGCAAAGTGACATTCTATTGATGGAATCGCGCTGAAGCGAACCACTTTTAAGGCGGTGGTTATACTAATAATGATAAGTTAAATAATGTATTTCGAGTTACAAAGACTCAAATTTCATTTAAAAAAATATAGTTCTATTGATTCCACTGGCGTTTTCGCCAATAGAATGTCACTTTGTCTAAGGCCCCTGTATCAACGCTAACGCACTCATAACACAAACAATTTTCTTAGCAGTGACGGTGTTTGACGTCACCAAAATCTTCGAGCAAACCAATTTCATCTGCAAGCTGGTACACCTGCGGGGTTAGGGGGGCACAAGATAGTCGCTCCCGTTATAGCCAAGATTAACCATGCATAGATGAGAGTATGAGAGCGGACTAAGCTTCTAAGTATAAGCTTTAGATCCAACCAGGACCTGGTTTCGTATCAGGAGATCAATGGGTACCTATATAGGGAACGAATCTGCATATTCCGTGGGACTAATTTTAGGAGAAATTCGTCCCAGGGAATATATGCAGATTCGTTCCCCATATTAGGTACCCATGAGCTCCTTGGGTTCGTATAAACTGTGATGATAATTATTGTATAAATTTCTACATGCATTCAATCACGCGTCCGCTTTCCGCTCAACGCTCCGCTTATGAACAAAACAGTCACCTTATACATACAATAGCCTATTGTTTAGATGTTAAAACGAAAACCATGATTTTAATTTGGAACTTCGCACTTTAAGAGATATGGTACACTAGTTTGATCAGATGGGTTTGATTGCGTTGGGGTTAACGTAACCGATAGACTAAGAGCGGAAACACACGATGCGTTGCGGCGGCGGCGCGACGCCGGAGCGGTGTCGCTGCGTCGTTTTACATAGAAATATCTGTAGCATGTCACACGATGCGCTGCGTCGCCGCACCGGACTTGCAACCACCGAGACGAGGCGGGGAGGGGTGAATGCGTTGCGACGCCGGAGCGGCACCGCTCCGGCGCGCGCCGCACGCCGCCGCGTAGTTGTTTATGATTTATAGACCGGGCGCTAGAGGTATGAGTATGCAAAATGTGAGTACCTACCGAATTTCGCCAACGGATTTAAGTGAAGAAAAGGTCCAAGAATGATAATGTGGATCTTGCCGGTCTATTTTCTGGTCCATTTTTTTTACCCCCTCTTGTCTTATTCGTAAAGGAAATGTATTGAGTAGGTACATGATATAGAATCATTTTAATGAATATTTCCGTTATAATTTATAGTTTGTTCTAATGGTAAAAGTGAGGATGGCTTCTTAAATAGGTACTTAATAAAAAAAAACGAAAATAAAAGTAATATTTAAAAAAAAAAAGTTATTCGAACAACCAGCGAATTCAAGCATAAATTTTCTTAAAGTAGGTAAAAAATACTTATTTTTAATTTTGACATTTGTTATTGATGCATTTACATAATGAATACAAACCAATTCAGATTTATTGCAATTACAAGACCTTGTGCGACAATTTACAGTTCATTTAATCACTCTGGTAAAGACGGCTTGTATAGTCATTTTGTCGTGGACGTAAGTCACTGTTGAGCTTTTCGTAAAAGTGTACTTTTATATATGCCTAGGTAGGTACCTACCTATATTTTGTAGCATTAATGATACTAATGTTGTCAGCAAAATGTTATTATATTTAATCATCGATATATATTATATTAGCTTTTGCCCGCGGCTCCGCCCGCGTGGATGTCGGTTATCGCGACCAAACATAGCCTATGTCCTTTCTCAAGGTCTAATCTACCCCTATACTAAATTTCATCAAAATCGGTTCAGTGGTTAAGGCGTGAAAGCGTGACTGACAGACAGACAGTTACTTTCGCATTTATAATATTAGTATGGAAATATGGATTCAGGGTTGGCAGTCGGCAGCACGAGTGTGATGCCCCTGGTGTTGCATATGTCCATAGGCCACGGTGACCACTTCCCATCAGATGGGCCGTGTGCTTGTTTGCCACCTAAGTAGTATAAAATAAAAATGGATACAAAAACACGACTTAATAAAGCAACTTCTTTACGTCAATAGATGTAGAAACACACTAAACGCATACGCGCGCTATGCTTACTTTAAGGGCGCAGAGGGGATGTGAAGGGAGCGGGAAGGGACCATCACACCCGGCGGCAAGATTTCTTTGTCATTATTTAGAGGATCAGGTATAAGAATCCGGTCATAGTTGCCGTCACTCGGATTTTGCATACTCAACTACCTCTAGCGCTTGCACTATTATTAACAGACATTACAACGCAGCTGGGGCGCACGCGGCGCCGCTACTGCGGCGAAATTTCTGCGGTGCGGCGCCGCAACGCATCGTGTGTTTCCGCTCTAAGGTTGATAGAGACATGGGGCCCATCAAAATCCTTTTTTATACTACCTACTTAGGTGGCAGACAAGCACCTGTGTGGACATGTGCAACACCAGGGGAGTCACACTCGTGCTGCCGACCCTGTAAGAAAGATTTTATGTCAGCGCAGAAGACAAAGCAGGACAAGCCTTTAGTCTTCCTACTGACAGCACAAAACCTCTCCAGTGAGTTCTGGCTACCCTATTCATCGGCGGGAACACAGCACGATGATATTATAGCCGCGGTATTCTGTGGGGCGGTGGTAATTCCCCAGTCGGACTGCTCGATTAGGATGGGAATTCCATCATGACCTACCTCTGTCGTTTAGAGCTAACCCCTTTTTCATATTTAGGTCGTCAAATTAACTACACCCCGTCTGATGTTAAGCAGGCTTGCAGTCAAAAGAATAGTGGCCGCCATTACAAAAACTGTCTCTAGAATGGTGGTCTCTACCACAGATAACATAATACTTGTCTCTAATCTGACGGCTTCGACAGAATGATTTTTCAGGACTGTAGCTAACCTTAACTCTAAGCCGGTACACGTGATGATTTACTAACGAGCTCTGCTTTCCTCTCGGGTTTCGGGGGTCAGAAGAACTCGCTCGTGAAAACCAATATAAATCAAATTATAAAGAGGAAGATGATGTGATGACATTTCCTCAAAAATACTTGATTCCTTTACACATTTTTCATGAAATAGTCCTAACAGATAGACTGGTAAAGCGGACCCCAGACTCCAATCTGAAAGCTTCGGATGCGACCGGGATTAACGCTAGGATGAAGGAGAAGCTCTTGACAGACGATATTGTTTTGGTGGTTCCCGACAGAGTAGAATTTGGGCCACCCCATCTCCTCCCATGCGGTGTCGTACAAGGCGACTAAGAGATAGGGCTGTATAACATCAGACAGATATATACTGCCCAGACTCAGCCTCAGCTACATGACTCGAGTCAACAATAGTGCCCGGAATACGGCAATAGATTCACCCCCTATTACAATGATTGGTGAATTAATGTGGGTGTTATTTCACCTCCCCTCTGGGGATAAATGCGTGATTTTTTTTTTTTGTGTATGTATTGTGTCTGTGTTATTCTTCACGCATTCTTGAGGTTTCTGTCTTGACAGGGAGACATACAAAATCCTACCCTCTTCTTTCCTATATAGGACAACACGTGCAGGACTTAGATGCCACTCACATACGGTGCAGAATATTCCATCAAGAACCAAGCAGTTCGGCGACTCCTTCTTCTGCCACACAATTAAGTCTTGGAATTCCTTACCAGTTCACGTGTTTCCCTCCTCCTACAGTCCCGGGTCCTGTAAGCGGGGCATGAAAAAGCACCTGATGAGGCCGTCAAGCTGAGTGCCACCATTGTAACATGGTACGTGTCTGTAATCGTGACCCTCTTTTCAGAGACTTTGCCTTCAAAATCAGGCGAGGCGAAGTCAAATTGACGTGTCCTGTATAAAAAAATCTTTTTTTTTTTAATTTTTTTTAGTTTTCTACCACTCAAGGCAGAAACAACAAAGTATCATTACACAAGATATCTCATACGTCATTACGCCAAGACAACTATGTTATAAATCAAGGTGCACTCGACTTACATTTGAATTATGATCCACCGGCCTAGGTTCGAATCCAGGGCAGTAATCGCTGCCCCAAGGCCCGAATTAGCCCCAATTAAGTGAACATTTCAACAAAACATTTTGCTTTTTATTTCATCTCCCAAATGGTTTTTTGGTACAGATCTGTGTTTTCAAATTGGAGGGATGCGGTTTGAGGTTGCCTTTTTTTGGAGTGATGTTTGAATCAATTTTATTTTGATTTTTGAGTTTTGCAAGTACCTACCCCCCTAGACAAGTAGCAATACGTTTGTAGAATAGAATAGATTATAAATAAATAAATAAATATTGTAGGACATTCTACACAACGCTATCTAGACCCAAAGTAAGCATAGCTTAACTAGCTTGTGTTATGGGGTTCTAGAATGCGGATAAACATACTTAGATACATTTTTTTTTTGTAAATACATACATAGAAACACCCAGACCAATGCAAATATTCATATTTCATGCACACAAATATTTGCACTGAGCGGGGATCGAACCCGCGCCTCCTGCGTAGCGGCCGCGTTCACTACCGCTACGCCACAGAGGCAGTCTAATCAGATTGATTGATTGATTGTTGTCAGATTGTTCAATATACATACATACAATCACGCCTTTGTCCCCGGAGGGTTAGGCAGAGGTGAATTAACACCCACATTTCACCAATCATTATATTGGGTCCCACGTAATAGGGGGTGAGCCTATTACTGTTTTAAACGTCAAAATACGTGTCACTACCATACATTCATCATTCTTTTCTACGATAGGAGTAATATAAGACACGTCAATATAATTTCAGCTCGCCTGTTGGTAAGCTGACGGTAGTCTCAGGAAAGTCTCACGATTACAGACACCAACAATGCAACAATGGTGGTACTCAGTTTGACGGCCTACAAATATGATCGTTATTCAATTCCAATCTAATCTGATTCTAACGCCCAGTATTGCTAATATAATTGCTAAAAGAATACTCGTAGACACGTATGAGAAGCACTATAAAATACCGGAGGATATCTGTGCCTCATCATCCAGACCCGATATATTCCTTTTTTCACGATCGCATAGGCGTGCACTGCGTGCAGTGCTTGTAGAACTCACAGTACCGTGGGAAACTAATATACCTAAAGACCACGCTATAAAGACAAACAAATACTTTGACTTGACTAACGAGTTAACCAAAAACGGCTACGTGGTTAAACTCTACGCCGTAGAAGTAGGAGCAAGGGGGATTCCAGCTAAATCCCTGTACAACTTACTTAAAGATCTCGGATTGCCAAGAGCTTCAGTAAGCTCTTTATTAAATCATCAAAAGCGGCATTGATAGGATCTTACCAAATTTGGATAGGCAGGGGGGGGAACACTACTGACGGTGGAGGTGAGCGCTGATGCATCACAAGGGGGCCACCCTAAACCTACATCTGGGTCGCAAGTCCCAGTCGCCGTCACGGTGTTCCTCTCTGTATCACGCTATGGACCCGGCGACCGCACGGTGAATCCATGGAGTGCTGAGAATCGGATCTCTAACATTTTAAGTCCCAGATATGTCTCGATCTTGGACCTAAAATGTGCTCTACACGCGTAGTAGACGTTTCTTGGATGTTTTTTTGAGGATAGCACATGTGCTACTGCGGTGGACGAGCTCAAATTCACCAAGCATAGATTATTACAATACAATCCGTGCCCACCAGGGCCTCGTTAGTCCCGTGATTTAGATACAAGATATATGTGTCCCGGGGTATGCCTACATCCAGCATTGTCTGTAATGTGATTATATCAAATTGTGACGGTAAGTTGAAAAAAATGTTTTTTTTTTTTTTGTAATTATTTTGGCTTGGTTTCAAAGACCTTTGAGCCATGTCTTCATTTTTTGATAATTTATTATCATTATTTGGATGAGGATGATGTTGATGATGATGGTGAGTTGATGACGATGATGATGAAAATGATGATGATTGCTGCCTCAGTAAAGTGGTGGAAACTTCTTCTACGGAGATTTGAAACCAACACGAGAAGTCACAATCCACTGTAATATTTCACTTTCCTACTCTTGTGCGCGTTTTCCAAGACGTTATGTCTAAAATTCCACCATAATTACACATAAAAACTCGAACTTACACGAATTTCGGAAAATAAAATAACACCGTGATGCATCTCCTAGAATTGCCGCCAAAAACTCCCTGAAAAAAATGTAAGTCTAGCCAAGTCCGTATTCTGATAGACTTAGTATATTTTTTTACAGAAACGACTGCCATCGAACTTCCCAGTCCCGAGACACTTCTCGGGACTGGGAGGTCATACAGCAGTAGACCACTACCGCCTGTGCCAAAGTTCGTCTGTCAATCAACAGGTATACCGACTTGCAGTTCGATTTGTATAAAACGAAAAACGGTTTGATTAGATTGGAATGGATGCGGTTTTAGTCGGACATAACCGCCCCCGTCGGCCGTTGGGAGCGGTGTCAATATGATTTCCGCACG
Source organism: Eilema depressum (assembly GCA_914767945.1). NCBI lineage: Eukaryota > Metazoa > Arthropoda > Insecta > Lepidoptera > Erebidae > Eilema > Eilema depressum. The sequence goes on from OU612040.1 coordinate 8,628,867, forward strand.
AAAAAAAAAATGGCACCAGCGTTCTGTGCTTACTTTTTTTTTTAATTTCCACCGGCCTAAAATACACCCTTAAGAAAAGTCACCTGTCATTTCACAGAACTATAATGGCGGCAAAATATGGCGCCAGACCTAACTAGCTATTCTAACTATACAAGTATTATTGAAAGTAGTCACCGAACAAAATCAGAGTGGCAACTTTAAAATGCCTTATTACAGTATAATTTATTCACTATAACTTTCCCTCCATGGTACGTCTGTAGTTAACAGAAAATAAGTGTATTGTAGGTTATAATTTAATTCTTTTTTAAATTAATAGGCACTGGTATGCTTTGCTGGGAATTGGGTAGGTATTGGGTTACATATGTTTCTAAGTATATAATTTGGTATTTATGAAGGGATTGGACTATGTACGCGTGTAGGTTTTATCAGGTATGTTATTTCAACCAATAAGAAGCCAGTTTTCATGGGAAAATACCTACTATATTTTCAGGTGCGGATTGACTTGACTTATAAACTGAACATCAAGTGAACGACGAAACGAGCTAAGTCTATACTAATACATATTATAAAGAGGAAAGATTTGTACCTATTTTTGTATGTTTGTGATGAATATGCTCCGGAACTACTGTACCGATTTCAATAATTCTTTCACCTATAGAAAGCTACACTATCTGGGAGTAACATAGGCTATATAACATCACGCTACTACTAAAGGGAGCGGAGCAGTGAGCATAAATGTCAATAAATCGGGCAGATTTCCATACATTAAAGTTGGACCGGAATCCGAATTCCACGCGGGCGGAGCCGCGGGCAACAGCTAGTATCTTATATTTTCATGACCTTTCTAGAGAGGTTTTGTGCTGTCAGTGGGAAGACCAAAGGCTTGTCCTACTTGTCTTCTGCACTGACGGCACAGAATCTCTCTGCTCTTACAGGGTCGGCAGCACGAGTGTGACTCCCCTGGTGTTGCACTCATCCATATAGGCCACGGTAACCACTTTACATCAAGTGGGCCGTGTGCTTGTCTGCGACCTAAGTAGCTTAAGAAACAAAAGGGAAGCTCGTGAAGTGTGTACGGACAGAAGCTCAGATAGCTTTTGGCTCTACCTACCTATCCTTCCAAAGATTGCCTGAAACAAATCGCTGTAAAGCGTTATCGCTTCCTCATGGCCGCCCATTGTGCATTCAATCAATCAATTAGCCTACCGCAGTCCACTGCTGGACATAGGCCTCTCCCAATACGCGCCACGTTTGCCGATCCTCCGCCTTCCGCATCCAGTCCGTCCCAGCCATCTTTCGCAGGTCACCAGTCCACCTAGCTAGCGGGTGTCCCATGCATTATACTGCCCATAATACTGGACCAATTTTGTTCAAACTTTTCCTGCTTGAAGCTTAGGGGGTACCAAGTATATGGTTTCAATTATTGCCTATATGTCGTATCCATATTGTATATTAGCATTGTTAAATTTATACCTTGTAATAGGTACTTTTATGGTGTACAATAAAGAATATCTTAACTTATCTTATCTTACCTATAACCCGCGTCACGTATCTTGGACCTAAAATGTGCTCAAAATGTGCCCTATACGCGCAGTACACATTTCTTGGGTGTCTTTTGAGGATAGCACGGTATGCTACTGCGGTAGACGAACTCAAATTCACCAAGCATAGATTATTACAAAGCAATCCGCGGGTGCCAGAGCCTCGTATGTCTTACGATTTAGGTCCAAGATACGTGGCGCGGGTTATACCCTAAACATAGAAAATTGTGAATAATATTATATTCTTTCTTTCTTTGGCCTCGCCTTATCCTGTTACGCGAGGTCGGTTTTCCCAATCATTTTACGCCATTTTGATCTCTATCTCGCGTCGTCCTCCTCAAGCCCCAATTCCTTCATGTCCCTCTGGACATTCATCATCCAGGTTGTGAGAGGTCTTCCTCTTCCCCTCTTTGTTGTAGCCATGGAAAGGCCAAAGGCACCTCCTTACGACGCAGTTTTCTTGTCTTCGGACTAAATGACGTGACGTGCAAGCAAGCATTTATTATGCTTCAACTTCAATCAAAGTTAACACGGTAAGTGTTCAATGTTACGCAACAAAACGTGAATGTTACGGACGTGTTCAATGAGACTGAGACACGACCGGTAGTGTTACAATGTTGCCAACCAGTTGTACGTTGCTTCAATGTAGTGATGAGATAAAAGGTTACAGTATTATAATATGGGAAACATATTTATTGTAGCAAAGTTTATATTTACATCTACACTAATATTATAAAGAGGAAAGATTTGTACCTATTTTTGTATGTTTGTATGTTTGTAATGAATAGGCTCCGGAACTACTATACCGATTTCAATAATTCTTTCACCTATAGAAAGCTACACTATCTGGGAGTAACATAGGCTATATAACATCACGCTACTACTAAAGGGAGCGGAGCAGTGAGTATAAATGTCAATAAATCGGGTAGATTTCCATACATTAAAGTTGGACTGGCTGTTGCACGCGGGCGGAGCCGCGGGCAACAGCTAGTACATTATAATTACGCATTTATTCCCGGAGGATTAAGCAGAGGTGAATTAACACCCACATTTCACCAATCATTGTATTCGGTCCCACGTAATAGGAGGTGAGCCTATTGCCGCATTCCGGGCACTATTGACTCGAGCCGCATCTGAGGCGGAGTCTGAGCTGTACATATCTGTCTGATGTTAAACAGCCCTATCCCTTAGTCACCTTGTACGACACCGCTTAGGAAGAGATGGGGTGGCCCAAATTCTACTCTGCTGGGAACCACGCGGTGAAAATTTCTAGGTAGTCATCAAAAGTTGGTACCTAAAAATATAGATCTGTCGTCAAATATATCGATTACTAGATCGGTTCAGTGGTTTTGGCATGAAAACGTAACAGATAGACAGGCAGAGTTACTTTCGTATTTATAATATTAGTATGGAAGTGTGCCTCGTCTGCCGATCCTCCGTCGTCCGCATCCAGTCTGCCCTAACTATCTATTTGAGGTCGTAATTCCACCTGGCTAGAGGGCGTCCAACCTTCCGTTTTCCTTCTCGCAGTCTCCAGTCTCTAGGACTCGTCTGCTCGAACGGCAGTTCTTCGATAGGTGGGGCCAGCCCTCTGCCACTTCAGCTTGCTCTACGACCTATGTCAGTAAAATACAGGACTGACGTAAGTTACAAGTGTCGTTCTAGAATTCGGGCCTTATATTAGATAAAAATTATAAAATTTGATAACAACAATGGGTAGTTTTTTTTTTTTTTTTTTTTTTTTTTTTTTCAATATATAACACGTCAATTTGACTCCACCTCGCCTAATAGTAAGCTGAAGGCAGTCTCAAAAAAAAGGAACACCATTACAGACACGTACCATGTTACAATGGTGGCACTCAGCTTGACGGCCTCATCAGATGCTTTTTCAAGCCCCGCTTAAAGGACCCGGGACTGTCGTGAACTGGTAAGGAATTCCAGGTCTTAATGGTCCGGCAGAAGAAGGAGTCGCCGAACCGCTTGGTTCTTGATGGAATAAATACCCCCGGACTACAAGGTGAAGGCCTCAAAAGCGACCGGGGACAAGATGAAGATGGTGATGTGTATGTATATAATTAAAAATGTACACTATATACGCACGTATCAATAATACAACCGTACTAATATATAAGTGATATGTGTGTCTGTCTGTCCAGTTAATTGCGGCGCACCGATTGGTTGATTATAGGGGGTTTGATGCCCCGGCCGTTCTCACGGCCGGATGTGTGTGTGTGTTTGTGTACGGTGACCCTGTTTAGAGGTTTGTTTAGGACTGACGGACGAAGAAGTGTATTTTTATAAGTTACTAGCTGACCCGGCGAACTTCGTACCGCCATATTTGCCGCCCGCGTGGTATTCTGATCCCCACCCCGCTGCATATCTCTAAATTTATCAGTGTTTCTCTACAATATTGTGCATGTATCCTACTATCCTACTTCCTACTAATATTATAAATGTGAAAGTTTGTGAGAATGGATGTGTGGATGTTTGTTACTCTTTCACGCATAAACGGCTGGACCGATTTGGTTGAAATTTGGTATGTATATAGGTTATACCCTGGATTAACATATAGGCTACTTATGAACGGGATCAGAATTCCACGCGGGCGGAGCCGCGGGCAACAGCTAGTTATACATATAAACCTTCCTCTTGAATCGCTCTACTTATTAAAAAAACCGCTTCAAAATCCGTTGCGTAGTTTTGAAGATTTAAGCATAGGTACCTACATAAGGACGGACAGACAGCGACGGCGACTTTGTTTTATAATATGTAGTGAAGTGATTATTTAACTTGCCAAATCACTTTCCATCAGGTGGGCCGTGTGCTTGTCTGCGACCTGAGTAAAAAAACTGGGGAAGTACCTCCACCATACAGAATACCGTGGCTATAAGAACCTCGTGTTGTGTTTCCGGTGGTGAGTAGGGTAGCCAGAGCTCACTGGAGAGGTTTTGTGCTGTCAGTGGGAAGAACAAAGGGTTGTCCTGCTTTGTCTGTGTTTTTTAGTTTCTGTAAGCCTGCAGCTGTATATTACATATTAGTTACAGGATATACCTACTCCTGTAATGATGGTTGTAGGTAAGTTATATAAATAAATAAATAAAAAATAAATAAATAAATTTGACAGCCTCCGTGGCGTAGCGGTAGTGAACGCGGCCGCTACGCAGGAGGCGCGGGTTCGATCCCCGCTCTGTGCAAATATTTGTGTGCATAAAATATGGATATTTGCATTGGACTGGTCGTGCCTCGGAGAGCACGTTAAGCCGTCGGTCCCGGTTGCCATAAAAACAACTATGGCAGTCGTTACGGGTAGTTGGTGCCCTAAAAAGTCCAAAAAGAAAACAACGGTCTAGCTGCAAAGCTTCGATATCGCCTAATGTTAACATTGGGTTGTGGAGGTCAGATGACAATCGCTTCACGGAAAATATCGAGGTCTAGTCAAATCTGTAGTTAAGACTGGTTAAGCGGACCCCAGACTCCGAGCTGAAAGCTTCGGATGCGACTGGGAATTAACGCTAGGAGGAAGAAGAAATAAATAAATTTGAGACATGACGACCGAAATTCTAGTCACCCTACAGGATCAAAAACCGCATGCTAACAGAACTTATTTAACTCAACATTGAGAAAGTATTTGGAGTTTGGAGCCGTTTGGAGCCGCCAATTTTGTACCAGTTGACTTATGATGTATGAAGTCTAGATTTTACGTTGTTTTGCTCGATTAAAATTGTAGGTTATTGGGATAAAAAGGGTGAAGAGAAAGGTGAGAAATTGTGGTATGATTTCTTTTTTCTTTTTAAATATTCTATTCCGGAATCAAGCAGTCCGACTGGAGAAGTACCGGTCTCCGCTTTACAGAATACCGCGGCCATAAGAACCTCGTGTTGTGTTCCCAGCGGTGAGTAGGGTAGCCAGAGCTCACTGGAGAGGTTTTGTGCTGTCAGTGGGAAGACCAAAGGCTTGTCCTGACTTGTCTTCTGCGCTGACGGCCCAGAAACTCTCTGTTCTGAATTTTTGTCACATAGATACTTTTTTATACCATTTAGATCGCAGACAAGCACACGGCCCACCTGATGGAAAGTGGTTACTGTGGACGAGTGCAACACCAGGGGAATCACACTCGTGCTGCCGACCCTGTAAGAATAGAGATTTTTTTTTGCCGTCAGCGCAAAAGATAAGTAGGACAACCACAATTTCCTACTTTTTATATAGAGTATAGACTGTTTTCACTTCTGTCCACATTTCCGGACTACCAGATATTTTTTAATCGTATCTAGTGTAACCCTTCGTAACTACTCATTAAGACGTAACTTGGGGCCCACCATTCCTTTTTTATCACATTATTAATTACTTAACTTAGGCTACCATTCCTAAATAGATTTTAATTATAGTCTCCAAAACTAAACATAGGTAGGTATCTACCGCTATTGTTACTACTACCAAAACAGCAATTACTAGTAGGTTGTAATTAAATTATATGATTAATAACAATAATTATTAAAATATAATAGTTATTACAGTGATCTTTCGTTTGTTTTTAAATCTGTTAATATCAGACGGATATTATACTTACAGCCCAGACTCAGACTCAGACTCAGACTCACGGAAAATATCGAACTTATGCCAAATCCGTAGTTATGACTGGTAAAGCGGACCCCAGATTACGAGCTGAAAGCTTTGGATGCGACTGGGAATTAACGCTATGATGAAGAAGATATACAGCCCAGAAGCAGCCTCAGATGCATGTATTGAGTCAACAATAGTGCTCGGATTATGGTAATAGGCTCACCCCATATTAAATACGTGGGTGGGACCCAATACAATGATTGGTGAAGTGTGGGTGTTAGTTCATCTTTCGTTTGTTTTTCAATCTGTTATTAAGCGGATTCCTTTCCTTATGTTGTAGTAAGTTCACCAGCTCATAGCCCGGGTGTCGCTTACTCCTTTTTGGTCCATTGAACATCAGAGAAAGCCATTTTATTTTTTGAAAATGTAGGGAAGTTTTTTTTTAAAGAAATGCAATGTGTTACAGGGCGAGGGGTCCTTATAACACGATTCCAACGCCATAGATTAAATCCAACTCAAACAGAGTTCGGAAAATGCTCAGACGATGATGATATTGTGAGCATAACATAAATGTATGTATCATGTTTGTATGTGTATGTGTGTGTTTGTATGTGACACACAAGCAAAAATACAATAAGTTGCATTCGAATATAGAAGGCGTGGAATCGTGACGTGCTGCAGGCAACCTCCTCTCTCATTGGTCGGTTGCATGCGCGTGAGTTCAACAAAAGGTCGAATATTTCGAGAAATGTTTAACGTATTGTAAGTCTTTTTTGTTTTAATTTTTGGAGGGGATGTACAAGTTATGACTTATGACATGACATGATATTTGTTCATAAATGCTATAGAGACGAGCGGGTCTAAAATGGCCACATTGAGCGATTCCGCTAAAAAAAAAATGAGGTTAACCAATAGTAGCTTCCTAACTATGTAAATCAATGTAAAAAAGAGTAACTTTATGAATTGCCAGTACCTAGATCTCAATATATTTCTATAAAATTAGTAGGTATAGGGTAGACTGGGTACGGTTGAAACATTTTAGCGTTTATCGTGCATAGCATCAGGATTTGTTAAGTGAGCGATGACGGAAATATATTAAATAAAAGACCTTGTATCTGTCTACTAATGGGCAATGTTATTTGAGATCAGTGTGTAATATTTTCTGTGTAAGATCATATAAAAAAAAATCTGTCTTTTGTTTCAACCGTCCCCATGCCAGGGTCGGTTGAAACAGTGCCTGGGGTCAGTTGAAACACATGCAAATAATACAAAATATAATCAATTATCATGTTTTAATAATCATCTAATAATATTTAATAAAACTAAATACATTATTTCCATAACAATTAATATTTTAAACAAAAATACCTACATACTTGCATGGTTACGAGTTCATTCGGAGTCACAACTGTGGCAAACATAACTAAGGCCACCTTCTGTAAACTCTTCATGTGCCCATGCATTTTACATACTGTGCGTTGTTTGTATCCATTTGTGATGTTCTGAATAGGACCATTAGCTGCTTCGATTGAATTTGGCCTATCTGATAGGCCAAACGCAGGTGCAAAATCCGAGTTCTGTAAACAAATGCTGATTAAACGGAACAATACCAGTTGTGCGAAAACTAGCTTGAATATTGGATTCTTTGGCGTACCCTTGGCATCTAAGAAACAAGAAAACTAAATAAATAAATTGTTTCAACCGTACCCACAAATAATGTTTCAACTGTCCCCAATACGCCTCTTGATATAAAACGGTTCACAGTAAAAATAATAATAAATTTAAATAAAAACTGCTCATACTGCCATATTCTACAAGCTTTAATTAAAACGAAATAAAACTTTCAATACTGTAACTTTAAACAAAATCCTAATAATCGCAAAAATGTAGGTACAAAAATACTTACTTTTCCGTCAAAAAACACAATGGGGCCTCCTATTGACAAGCACGTCGCCCGAAGCCCGACGTAAAACTAAAATTCGTGTTTCGACTAGTCGCCCGCTTCATTCTCCCCTTGTACCCCTCACCCCATCACGCACTGTTCACGAGATATTTGATTTGTTTCAACCGTCCACCGTTTCAACCGTACCCAGTCTACCCTACCTAATGGTCGCTCATTGAGCAGAATCACAACAATTTCATTTAGGTACTAAGCAGATTCCAATTCCGCGTTAATATCGCCGCATGACAAAAGGGCATTAGAAGGTTTCTTCAGGGTCGGCAGCACAAGTGTGACGCCCCTGGTGTTGCACGCGTCCATAGGCCACGGTAACCACTTTCCATCAGGTGGGCTGTGTGCTTGTCTGCCACCTAAGTGGTATAAAACATAAAAAATAATACGATATAAATGCAATGGCCTTTTTAGACCTGCGGATGCTTTTCAAGAGACCTTAAATAGATAAATTCATTATAATAATATTATACATCAGTCGCATCCGAAGCTTTCACCTCGTATTCTGAGGTCCTCTTTACCAGTCTAACTGCAAATTTGGCTGAGCTTCGATATTTTCCATGAAGTGACTGCCATCTGACCTCTACATGATATCGAAGCATTGTAGCTAGACCAGTTTTTGGACTTTGTAGGGCTTCAACTACCCGTAACGACTGTCATAGATGTTCGTATGGCATGTATGCTCTCCGAGAAACGACCAAACCAATGCAGATACCCATATTTCTGCATACAAACATTCGCACTGAGCAGGGATCGAACCCGCGCCTCTTGTGTAGCGGCCGCGTTCACTACCGCTACTTTACGAAACTCCACCCTTATGGGGGTAAAAGTGAAACGAACTCCACGCGTACGAAGTCGCGCCATTAGTGGAACACATTATTTCATCTGTGGTTTCTAAAAGTTTATTTTTAAATACATTTTAATAGCGTTTCATGAAATTATTGGATTCTTACCAAAAATAAATGAAAAAAATGAGATTTATTGTAACTGGTAACAATTATTTGACCCATATCCGCAGTTAAATACAAATTAACGATCTATCAATCAAGTATTTCTACATTCTTGGGACGCCATTTTCAAATTCTGTTGAATATTGTTTGATATAAAGCTGCGGTTCAACTGTGAGCGGGCAATATGGAATGCAGACTGGACCTCGATTCTGCTAAAGCAAAACCATTGTCATGCCACTGATACTGCAAGAAAATTCCATTTAATTTTCGCCATTAAAGTAATACAATTAAAGTTTAAAATTAAATGCATTTTTGTAGAGTGAATGAAAGAGTGTCCTAATAAAACTCTTTTCATTTAATTTTTGCCTGTAAATATAGATTTACAGGCATTAAATTTTAGTAAATATATATAATAAAAAAAATAGGCATTTCTCTATAGAAATACTGGCTAATATTTAATGCCATTTTTGCATTCTCTGTGGTATGACAGTGGTTGTGCTTTAGCAGAATTGAGGGCCTGTTTGAAGATAGTGTCTTTCTGATTGCATTGGCGATTTCGTCAGCTTCAGTCTTGTGCCTCCCCTAATGGCTCCCTCGGGGAGATATCAGAATTTTTTCGTTGTGTGCATGATTAAAGTGACTGATGTTTATAATTGAGATATGTCGAGGTTCTGATTCAGCCATGCACTACTAAAATGACTAGAAAAGAGGATTTGACTGCAGCCTGTCAAGCAGGCTAACGCCAAAGAGTAAAGGCTTTCATTCCAGATTTTATCCCTTACCTTGATATCTAGCCTCAACCAAAAGCTTTTTTTTCTGCGCCCCGCTTAAAGAACCTGGCATAATAGGGGGAATGGAACACGTGAGTGGGTAAGGGATTCAAGCTCTTTAGTGCAAGTACGAAAAAGAAACGAAGTATGAATGAATGTGACATAACATTAGTCCTGAAGGCCAATGCTCCTATAAAAATATGACAATTCTCTCGATCTAGTTTCAATCTCTCAAATGCCAAAAACGATTATGATGTCAGAGTTCCATCTTGATTTTGTTACGAGACTAACCGTTTTTTACTTTTGGCAGATTATGTGAGAGTGATGCTAAAAGCACAGAGCCATTCTTTTAAAAAAAAGTAGAATAAAACCGAATATTGAACATAATAATTATAACGAGAATTGAATGCGATTATACATAACGTGTTAGCAGGGGCGTATTTAAAGATTTGGCGCCCCGGGTCAACTTAGGTTTGCCGCCCCATAAGTGACGTTCGCGTTCACCGTTAGTCTGCGCCCAAGGGGCTGACCCAAAATAGGGACCCGTCAGAAGTTGCTGGAGACTTTCAAGCCTGATTCGTGAGATCTCTATCTTATGGTGCGAGGGAAGTGACTCCCATCGATCTCCTCACTAACCCAGGCTCCCAACCAGAATCCCTTCAAGGGGACATATTTGCATTCCATTCCATTAAAGCGCCCTACGTAGAAGATGATATGGCAACCAAAAATCACTTGAGTACAGCAATAGCTTGTGAAGGAGATGTTTTATGGCTCAAAGGCAACAGCAAAAGCACCGCTTTGGGACCTGGCAGCACTCTAGGCTCTAAAGGCACTCGGATACCGTTTTGAAGGGCTCTTTAGCGTATGCCTCAAGTAGAGACGGATTCCGAAAATTTGAAAGACAGGAAAATTGGTCCTCTTCTGCAAAGTTACCGCCCGCCTACCGGCTCATTGTATTGATCGACAAGGTGTGCAGTCATGCAGGTGTTTTAAACGAATTATTCCTCGTGAAGTGCCACATCGAGCGCCTTACAGGAGTGAGGCCGAATTTGGTAGACAATTTGGTTATAGTCGGGAGCAACGTGGATGGCAACACGCGCTTGAGGGCCCTGGTGAAAGAAGCAGTGGCACGGCGAGTTGATGCTGGCAGTGTCTATTGTTGCCTACGACGACGCCTTGCCATGGAGATGCATCAGAGCTGCACTCTTTCAGCACGGGCTGCCTCTCTAACCTCGCGACATTGTCGGGGCTTACTTATCGGTGAAAGCCAGTATCTACCCAAGTCCTTGGACGTATTTGGTGACTGGATCTGAAGTGGGCATACCTATTTCTCTTACTTATGCACCCTTTCTGGCCTGTTGACGTGAGGGGAGCACAGAGGCTGCTCATACACCACCTGGCAGCCCTTAAATAGACTTCGGATGCAGGTCAGCCGAAGTAACGAAAACCGAATTAAATGGGGTTTCTCAGAAGAGGTGGATCCACGCGCCACGGTGTGAATGCGGAGCTACCTCACTACTAACGTATGCTGCATACCTAAGCACGTATACAACGCAGGAACTCATGGGTGCCTCTGAGAACGCCATCAGGGTGGTTGCACACTGGGCAAACAAATAAAAGGAGATTAGCTCGGATGAGGTGATGCTCGAAGGGGGATTCCACACGTCTTCGCTGCCGATAACGCGATAGAGGTATCATGGTAGCCGCTCCTACCAGTTGACGCAATGCGCCCAGCTATGGCTGCTTCGGTGAGTTCCTAAGACATACAGATCAGGAGCCGACGCCTGCATGCCACCTCTGCTACTTCACACTCTCGTCTCGGTTTAAACCACACACCGTCGCTGTCGGGTCTCAATTACCGGGTGTAAAGTTACCCAATAAGATATTTCCCTCGCAACCCGGCTGACCTTTTAAGATAGCCTTTGGGTGTGGGTAGTCGGTGTCCCCAATGAACCCCGGAAAGGGAGGTAGGTACGGGTTGCACCGCCGCGTTACCAGTCTGATTGTATTGGAGTGACAGGCGGCCGCACCTGTCGCCCCCAGATCTCGGAGAACCAGCCGCTCCTTAGCTGCTTTTATCTGTGCTCTCTGCTAGTCATAATGATACCTGGAAACCCTATAAGTAGCTACAACCACTTCGGCCGGACTTAACCGTAGGCGGTAGCGTCTCCCTGCTAGAGAAAGGCGCTGCCGTCTTCGGCGCCCAAGGTGCTTGGCCCCACTTGAACCCAAATGTTATTTAGGGTTTTCTAATTTGAATGTCAATTAAAATAATGAGTGACATAGGTATATTGTTATTAAGCTCCGAAAAAATTAAATAAAAAAAAGTATGCTAACTTATACTATCCTGTACTATACTATCTTGACTCTAAAAGGCACCCAGAGAAGCTCGGGGCGGCAGGTTGCGAGGGGCGGCGGAGCCGCCCCGAGCATCTATCTCTGGGCGCCTTAATCTTGACTCTAAAAGGTGCCTAGTGATAGACGCTCGGGGCGGCAGAATGCGATGGCGGCAGAGCCGCCCCGAGCATATATCTCTGGGCGCCTTAATCTTGACTCTAAAAGGTGCCCAGTGATAGACGCTCGGGGCAGCAGATTGCGAGGGTGGCTGAGCCGCCCCGAGCATCTATGTCTGGGCGCCTTAATCTTGACTCTAAAAGGTGCCCAGTGATAGACGCTCGGGGCGGCAGATTGCGAGGGCGGCAGAGCCGCCCCAAGCATCTATGTCTGGGCGCCTTAATCTTGACTCTAAAAGGTGCCCAGTGATAGACGCTCGGGGCGGCAGATTGCGAGGGCGGCAGAGCCGCCCCGAGCATCTATGTCTGGGCGCCTTAATCTTGACTCTAAAAGGTGCCCAGTGATAGACGCTCGGGGCGGCAGATTGCGAGGGCGGCAGAGCCGCCCCAAGCATCTATCTCTGGGCGCCTTAATCTTGACTCTAAAAGGTGCCCAGTGATAGACGCTCGGGGCAGCAGATTGCGAGGGTGGCAGAGCCGCCCCGAGCGTCGCTCTCAGGGCGCCTTAATCTTGACTCTAAAAGACACCCAGAAATAAACGCTCGGAGCGGCTCCGCCGCCCCTCGCAGCCTGCCGCCCCGGGCCATGGCCCCCTTGGCCCTAGGGTAAATACGGCCCTGCGTGTTAGACAATGCGAAAAGTATTAAATTCTATTTTTGACCCTCTCGCTAACACTGACACCCAACCTCATCTAACTTAACCACCATCGTATATACCTACCAACCCGTTTTCCCTGCACTTTATTTCAATACATATAAGGTTCAATATCGTATAATAATTTAACCCGACTAAATACCATGAATCAATCACCTCACACTCAGTGATTACAGTAAGACAGACATTCCCTCCGGGTACAGGTTCGATCCCGTGCCGGGCATCAATCAAAAGTCGTCTATTTTCACATTCGTGATTTTCAAATCTTTTTTTTTTACGTTTCGCGTCTTAGTAACGAAGGGTTTGAAGGAAACTAGTTTTTGCCTGCGGCTTTCGTTGGGTAGGTAGCTATTTAAGTTTATTGGAAGGGTTTTTGATATTTTAGTACTTCTATACTATCGTGTCTGAACATTGGAGATGTTTAAAAAAAAAATACTTGGGTTATTATGTTATGTTAACGATACTGAACACGAAAATATTTTTTTTGAATTTCCTGTCTGTTTGTCTGTTTGTCCGCGATGGACGCAAAAACTACAGCCCCCCTAGACAAGTGGCAATTCGTTGCTCAGCGTATGATGGAATAGAATGACAAATGTATAGGATTTGACGTTTTTGACATTCGTTGACGCCTGTCATATATGTCAAATCCCATACATCATACATTTGGCATTCTATTCCATCATACGCCGAGCAACGAATTGTCACTTGTCTAGAGGGGCTGGACGGATTTTGATGCGGTTTTTTTGTTAGAAAGGGCTTGCTCAGACTTGTTTGATCGGAATCGGTTGAGTAGAACCGATGATATTATGAGCAACGGTCGCGTTAACCGAGATGCACGAGGGCGGAAGCATAGAGAAAAGTAAGGAAGGCTAGTACTAAGTGCAAGTGGTGGGTTATTGTCTCTGCTTATACCTTAGGGTAATAAGCGTGAGCATGTGTATGTATGTCTGTTATATAGCGTTGCCGTGTTGGTTCCTGGTGGAATAGAATTATGGCCACCCCATCTCTTCCTGTGGGTGTCGTAGAAGGCGACTAAGGGATAGGGCTGTTCTCCATCCGATAGTAAACATACAGCGGATGACGGCAATAGGCTTGTTCTCTATTACCTTGGTACTTACCGAAAATCATGTTGGCGAAATGTGGGTATTAAATGTGTTTATATACCTCTGCTTACCATTCTTTCTTAACTACGAACAGATCTAACCCTTAATAGAATAGGGCCATCCCATCTCTTCCCGTGAGAGTCATAGAAGGCGACTAAAGGTATGATTCCGTAGCCGACCGCATGCGACAACTGCCGACACACGCAGCAGATGCACGTAATACATTGCGGCTTCTCAATGGTCCCCTTTATCCGTATCGGAGTTTAACAAGTAATGGGTACGCTGTATGTGCTGCATGCGTCTGCCGTTGTCGTATACGGTCAGCTGGACCTGGATGACCTGGAAATGAATAGCAATGGAGCCCCATTGCTATTCATTTGCTGCCCACGCAGCCTGGCGGTTTTATTATTATTATTATTATTATTTATTTATTAAGCATACAATTTATAACTATTGCGTCTACATAATGGTTCACAAAACTGTTGTGAACTGTTGTGGTGCCGCAAGACGTGGCTGCACCAGCAAAAGCGGATCAGTAAAAATCATAACCCTCCTTTTTGCTTCGCCAGTCGGGTAAGCAAAACGCAAATAAAAAACGAAATTCGGTAAAATTGTATATTTTTTGTATAAAATAGAGATACATAATGTGTATATATTGTTTATGTAAAAATACTATAAATTATTTATTATATTCTTTGATTATATGCTTGTCTAGATGTCGCTAGTCTAGCCGTTTAAATAAATAGTAGGGGAGATCGGGTACAAACTTAACAGCGGGTCGAAAGTAATAAGGGCTCTGTAGGTTTATCCAATAGTCGGAATACAGCGTCGTTGTCGTCAAATGATAGCTATTGGCACCACTCTCCCACGCAACCAAACCGCGCGTGTCCCGCGCTCTTTGGTTGCGCGATAGGACCAAACTTGTTTTTACCAGTTATCTCAAGAACATGGACCTCCGTGGCAGCCTCCGTGGCGACCATGGCGTAGCGGTAGTAAACGCGACCGCTACGCAGGAGGCGCGGGTTCGATTTGTGTGCATGAAATATTGGGATTTGCATCTGGTCGTGCCTCGGAGAGCATGTTAAGCCATCGGTCCCGGTTGCCATAAGAACATCTATGGCAGTCGTTACGGGTAGTTGGAGCCCTAAGAAGTCCAAAAAAAAAACAACGGTCTAGCTGCAGAGCTTCGATATCGCCTAATGTTACCATTGAGTTGTGGAGGTCAGATCGAGGTGTAGCCAAATCTGTAGTTAAGACTGGTAAAGCGGACCCCAGACTCCGAGGTGAAAGCTTCGGATGTGACTGGGAATTAACGCTAAGAGGAAGAAGAATCTCAAGAACGTGGACCAAATTTATATCTGACTATATTCGTTTAACTAAAATTATAACACCTGAGTCACAATGTAGTCGAAAATACAAACTGTTACGTTGGTACCCGGTCTCCCCTACTTATAGTATTAAAATACGTTTTTGCCTAAATAATACAATACATAATACCTCTGTATACCTGAAAGCCTAGGCAGAGGATAGAGGCAGACAGGTTAAATTAGAATTATTGACAATATTGTTCTAATTTTGTTCACATTTCGTTTCAAGCTCATTTAAGCTAAAATTATAATACAAGAAACAATTTTGTACCTACTATATAATACATTTAGTATAGTATACATTTTATTATACTATACAAAATTGTTTTTTCGGATCAATTCGAATAAAAACGATATCCTGAATAATTATTAATAATACCACTCGTTAAATGTATCATTCTGAAAGTCGAAATGTTAAAAATAATACTGATTTGTTTCTTATAATTTAGATTATTTTTCTTTTAGTAATTTTTTCATAGCATTCACATACTTGAAAAAGATTCAAATAATAAAGTCATCAAAAACATATTACCAGTTATAGTACTTACATTTCTATATAATATTATGTCCCTTACATACTTATATAGTACAGTCAGCAACAAAAGTTGTTGAACACTGTTTAATTTACAAAAAAATATATATATAAGTCAGATACATCAATAAAGATTATTTATGTATAAATATTGTTGTGATTCTCTGCGTATATAGCACGTTATATACAATATAACTTGTAAAGGCACTTAAACTTACTTTGTGACTAAAATATACTATCTAAATATAACAAGATTAATATAATTATAATCTTATACATAAAAATGTATATTTGTTAGTATTTTACTCACTTCCATACCGTTGACCCAAGGAACCATACAAGAACCCCAGTAAACTTTGACCACAAGTTATAATAGAAGGCCATGGCCACACCGTAGTGCAGGGGAATCCCCCCTCCGTCATTATCATTAGACCGGGACTATAATCCCGGATTGTCACAATCAAGCTATGGAATGAACTCCCCACGGTGGTTTTCCCAAGCGACTACAATATCTTGAAGAACCCCTCAAGAAGGGCATTAGAAGGTTTCTTCAGGGTCGGCAGCGCGAGTGTGACGCCCCTGGTGTTGCATACGTCCATAGGCCACGGTGACCGCTTCCCATCAGGTGGGCCGTGTGCTTTTCTGCCACCTAAGTAGTATTAAAAAAAAGTCCGCTTTTCGGTTTTTACTTCTCCCCTTCGCACGGTATTGGGCATTCATAATAGTGAGTCCGCATATCATCTTTTATGACGTCATGCTCTTTTTGGATTTGCCCCGGGACCCGGCAGAGGTCTTTACAGTATGTAGTCAAATCTAATATGTGTGTATATACTTATATTAGAATGTCACTATCATCTTATTACTAAAAAAGTTTAATAAAATAGTGGACATATTTTTTTCAGTCTGTTTTTTGTATAAAAAAAATGAATACATGTGATGTTCTAGCATTACTAATAATGTGATGAGGCAATAGCCAGTATGAATTAAAAAAAATATGAAATACTACAAATTTCAATTGGAAAAAGTCAATATTCAGGACGGGCGTGAGCTATATCCACCCAATCGATTAGCCTATCGCAGTCCACTGCTGGACACAGGCCTCTCCCAATATTGGGAGGCTTTGGCCTACTGTCTCCACGCTGGCCAGACGGGTTGGTACAGGGTTTTATTTTCAGTTTTCCTTTCTCGCAGTGATAGTTGTCGTAAGAGGCGACTAAAGGTCCAACCCCACCAAACGGACGGCATCGGCCCGGATTTTACAATCTTTAAACAAAATTAAATCTTATTATGTATCACAGTGTTTGAAGTTTATATTACCAAGTCACGCACAACAGCTTGACAGCGACGTGCGGCGGCATGACGCACGTCAAGCTGTCATGCGTGACTTGGTAATATAAACTTTAAATGCTGGGATATAAGATTTATTTTGTTTAAAGATTGTAAAATCCGTTCCGATGCCGTCCGTTTGGTGGGGTTGAACCTTTAGACACTAGTATAACTCCGGACACGTATCTTGGACCTAAATCACAAGACAAACGAGGTTCTGGCGCCCGCGGATTGCTTAGTAATAATCTATGCTTGGTGCATTTGAGTTCGTCCACCGCACTGGATCCTCAAAAGACACACAAGAAACGTGTACTGCGCGTTTAGGGCACATTTTCAGCACATCGTATCAGTCCAAGATCGCGTATCCGGAGTTATACTTCTGAGTGGGTAATTTCACCCAATTTCCTTACATCACGACTGCCATGATAGATGTTCGTATGGCAACCGGGACCGCATACGACAACTGCCGACGCACGTAGCACATGCACGTAATACATTGCGGCTTCTCAATGGTCCCCTTTATCCGTATCGGAGTTTAACAAGTAATGGGTACGCTGTATCTGCTGCATGCGTCTGTCGTTGTCGTATGCGGTCGGCTTCAGAATCATACCTACCTTTAACCACCGAAATATTAATAATCGTTCTTATCTACTTAT
This sequence comes from Eilema depressum, assembly GCA_914767945.1. Lineage (NCBI taxonomy): Eukaryota > Metazoa > Arthropoda > Insecta > Lepidoptera > Erebidae > Eilema > Eilema depressum. Next base: position 8,646,790 of record OU612040.1, read on the forward strand.
GAATATATGACACATAATATCAGTTCAGATCAAATTTGTATATAGACATAATGTCAAATTCAGTCAACTTGGTATATTTTTACAACCTATTTAGCATAACTAGAAAAAATATTGTGAAAGTGTTGTTTCAGATACTTTTTGTGTAATATTATTATCGGTTAGGTATCAATTCGTCTAAGGTTATTTCAACTAAGGACGACCCAACTGGTTGAAATACCTAATGGTTGTTTCACATTTGTTCATAATAACTAATTTATGAAATACATAATGGACGATTCACCTACGTTTAATTCACCTATGGTAAATTCACCTACGGTTACTATCCTTCAGTTTATCCTACTAATATTAAAAACGCGAAACTGTATAAGTATGGATGGATGTTTGTTAGTCTTTCACGTAAAAACTACTGAATGGATTTTAATTAAACTTTACAATAATATACCTTATACTTCAGAATAACACATGGGCTACGTTCGGTTGTGATAACCGACATCCACGCGGGCGGAACCGCGGGCAACAGCTAGTTCAACTATAATTTCGTTAACCTAAGGTTGATTGAAATACCATTCTCAATCAAACGTAGGTGAATCAACCATAGTTGAGTCGACCGCAGTTGAAATGACCATAGGCGAATTGACCAATATTATCTAGTCTAATAACCTAAACTGTTTGGTTAGGTGCTTAACTAAAAGTAAACCATCTTAATGTGATATTTTACACAAACACATATTAAACAAATAAAATAGCGCTGAAACTGGTTTCGATTTCTCTTTTTTTAGTTCGCGTTTTATTTGAAACTGAGTTTTTTAAAAATTGCCGTGTTGGTTGCCGGTGAAGTAAAATAGGGCCACCCCATCTCTTCCTGTGGGTGTCTAAGGGATAGGGCTGTTCTCCATCCGACAGTAAACGTACAACTGAATGAAATTTTGAAGCATTTACTATGCTAACTGTTCAAATCGATTAAGATAGGGAAAAAGAATCGACCTCGGACGGGACTCGAACCCGCGATCTTTCCCTTACAGGGGGAACGCTCTGACCACTAAGCCACCGAGACACGTACGAAATCAATCCAAATTCCCTTATACAACCGTCTTAAGGACGACGGTGAAGCCATCTACCGACATTCATACGAACTTATCGGAATCAATGAATGATGTTACAATCATTTTTAAACATTGATTTTTGATGACTCCGCCCTCGGTGGCTTAGTGGTCAGAGCGTTCCCCCTGTAAGGGAAAGATCGCGGGTTCGAGTCCCGTCCAAGGTCGATTCTTTTTCCCTATCTTAATCGAAGTAAACGTACAACCCATGAAAAAGTACCCGCTTGACGGCAATAGGCTCGCCCCGTATTACGTAGGCCCGAAAATCATAGTTGGCGAAATGTGGGTGTTAATAAACCTCTGCATACCCCTTCAGGGATTTACACGGTATATGTATGTATATATCTTGCCACGTATCGGCAAGCGCAGCGTAGGACATCCACCCACAAGGTGGACAAACGACCTCATTAAGGCCGCGGGAACGCGCTGGATGCGAGCCGCTTCCAACCGGTCCTATTGGAGATCTATAGGGGAGGCCTATGTCCAGCAGTGGACTTCCTATGGCTGAAATGATGATGATGATGATGATGATGTATGTAAAATTCAAGATTGTGTACCTCTTATTATGTACCTAACCAAACGAAGTATAGTCATGTAAATCTCGTCCATAGAATTAATCTTCCGAAAATTTGGTCTGCAATTGCAGATATTTCCTGATAGGTCTACCGGAGACTAAGCTAAGCAGATAAGCTGTTTCCCTTCATCCATCTGGAACTGAACCTTATCGGAGTTGGCTGCTTTATCTGCCGTTTTGGATAGAGCACTCGCGAGGAAGATCTGAGCTATTCCTGTAGCTGTTACGAAGAGGGCCCACCCTGGAAAATAGATATCAAATAATTAGTAGGTGATCCCACCAACAGAGAGGACATCCTCTGTACGTGGCGGTTGTGAACGCGGCCGCTACGCAGGAAGCGCGGGTTCGAGCCCCGCTCAGTGCAAATATATTTGTATGCATGAATATGGGTCTGGTCGTGCCTCGGAGAGCACGTTAAGCCGTCGGTCCCGGTTTCCATATGAACATCTAGGGCAGACGACGACTGTACGACTGTATTGGGTAGTTAGAGCCCTAAAATCTTTTACGCTAATGGGGGTGTATCATCTTCAGAAACTATATTAATCTGTTGAAATAATACCACTTTTTAAATCTCTTACAAAAAATGACAAAAAACAAAAAATATATATAATATTATATTAATCTGTGCTATATTCATCACTAGTTATAAAAACATAATGCAAGATACTCACCGATAGAACAATCCCCAGGGATATATGGTTCAGCGTTTTCACCACACAGTCTTTTCACACGGGGTGCACCCCATCCCCAAGGGTATAACAACAACCCTAGAACCCCGAAGAGACCTGGAATGTGAAAGCAACACTATTGTACTGATAAAAACGGGAATTCCGGGGTTATAGCTGGAGAGGCTTGTGGCTAACTAGGTAGCCAAATAGATTCACATATTGCGATTTCAGGTCAGTCTTTGGTTAGGTGACTAGCCAGACTGATCTATTACATATTACATTAGGTGACTTGTAAACACTAAGGGACAATTTCGTGCCTTGGAGGGCACGCTAAGCCGTCGGTCCTGGTCGCCATATGCAGTTGTTGTTGTTTTTTATTATTATTATTTCTCTTTATTCATTAAAAATCCATATATATTACATTTTTAAATACATCATAAGAAAAACACTACCTAATTATTATTATTATTAATTAACACGTTGAACGCCGCACGAAAAATCGAGGTTTTATAAAATCTTGCTTGTTAAAATTTTATAAAATCTATGTTTTATATAAAATCTTGTTTACAACATTTTATATTAGAATATTCAAAAAGTCTTGGAATGGAATGGAAAGGGGACTTTTGTCCGCACTTAAACTCCTTTTTGAAGAGTGCAGGCTATAGTGCCTGAAAGTGTTAATTAATCAGGCAGGCAGTTGCTAGAACTGATAGTTGCCTGTATCCAGTTTCTAAAACTTGTTTTCTTTTTCTGTTCTTAAATTTTATGAAACTGTACAATCGTCAATCGTACAGTACTGAGACTGGCAACAAAATTGGTTGACCAAACGCCAGTCTCAATAGAATCAATCTGAAAGATAGTGACATACCACCCAGGGCTTGCGTAGCGCCAGCCAGTGAAATGACGCTCTTCTTAAACACAGATTGGACGCAGCACGCCAACACGCCAGCCAGAACCGTCGCAAATTGTATCGCTGCACCTGGAAAATATCAAAATCCAACATTAAAAAACTGGAAGTAACACTTTAAGGACACAAAGGAAAGTCATAGGTGAGAATCGTGCAAGAAAGACTTAATATGCAGTGCGAAAAAAAAAAAAAATCAAGGCCCTTTAATTCTGCTAAAGCAAAACAACTGTTGTACCACAGACATTGTAAAAAAAAATTCAGTCAGTTTCCCAGTCTAACATGCCTCGCCTTCATCATGCTTTTTTTGGCAGCACTCGTACAGCATTGAGTGGCAGCAGGGGCAAAAGTTTTTTTTTATGTGATAAATAGCCATCATTTATCAGTGAGTTTGTCAGTCAGTGAATGTTGAGATGACTGCAACTAGAGATGAATGGAAAATACGTATGTTACGCCGACCCCAAATAAACTTGGGATAAGGGCAAGAGGATGATGATAAATACCATCATTTCAATTACAATAAAATTTAAATTCAAATAAAAATCATACCCCAACTGCACTTTTTTGCCTAGGATAATCATGATTTTTATTAATTGCTCCAAATAAATGAATTTTGAAATTTTGATATCCAAGGAATAAAAGTTGAAGTATATTTTCAAATCAAGTACAAATGACTCTTACACAGAGATAGGAAGAACATGGCTGCCTTCCAGGGTGTTGGATACACGGAAGAGTCCGTTGCAAGTCCGTAGAAGGAGAATGATGCACAGTTGTTGTGGTCGTCTCTCATCCGTAGACACCTGAAAAAGTGAAGATTCATCTCTATAGCTCAAGTAAACAATTCGTCAGTAGCTTAGCGGTTATTGACTCAACCGAATGATGGAAGGTTTCAGGTTTTTAATTTTGGCTTGACAGCCTCTGTGGCATGGCGGTAGTGAACGCAGCCGCTACGCAGGTAGCGCGGGTTCGATTCTCGCTCAGTGCAAATATTTGTATGCATGAATATGAATATTTGAAACTAGCGTGCCCGCGTGGAATTCTGATCCCGTTCATCGCTGATATATAGCCTATATGTTAATCCAGGGTATAAGCTATATACATACCAAATTTCAACCAAATCGGTCCAGCCGTTATGTGTGAAAGAGTAACAAACATCCACACATCCATTCTCACAAACTTTTACATTTATAATATTAGTAGGATATAATATTAGTAGGATTTATTATTTTTATAAATAAATTACATTTGCCGCAAGGCAATTGAAGTAGGTACAGAGAACTACATCTATAAATAGCCAGATAAACCACGTTTAAATTCTCTTTAACCACAAGTACTTCAGTTGATAAATCTTAAGAATTATTCCATTCTTAAATATAGCTCACCTATTGTAAATACCGACGCTTGGAACATAAAAACTAGTGATGTTATTATCATTTAGCACAACAGGCTGCCCCATAAGCCATTTCGGCGTCATAATACCAGTTAAAATCAACATAAACGCAACTAAACTTAGTAAGAGCCATGCTAGACTTCGGCCTGTTACGATAACATAACACATAGTTTCAAGCCTTATTCTTCAGTCTTTCAGCAAAGTATTGTCTAGTAACTTGAAAGAGAAGAGCAAAATAAGGTCACAATTACATACTACTCCTACCTATTGGAAGGAGTGTAGAAATGGTGAAGAATTTTACTCTATTTCATTGAGAAGATTATCAACAACGCGAAGGACTGATTGAGATTGACATTGACATTTCGTTTCGACTTGACATGACTTGACATGACACTGACAGATGCAGTGCAGTGAAATTGGCAGTGCAGTAAATGCAGTGCAGCGTTGCCAGAATGTAACTTTTGTTACATTTTGCGTAACTTTTGACCCTCTCACGTAACTTCTGCGTAACATGACTCAAAATGTAACTTTGACGTAACTTTTGCCGTATCGATTAGGGGTCAATATTCGTCAGGATAATTACTGTTCTGTGGTCAATATTATCCAGTTCGCCAGCCGTATCACTAATAATACCAAGCGTATTGTTAAAAAAATTACAATCCGAAAAGGATTTGTCTGTACTACATAAAAAAAAACTAAAATACGTAACTTTTCCCTCAAAACTGTAACTTTTTTAGCTGGCTTGTGTTACATTTCACAATCTGGCACTGGCAACACTGATGCAGTGAGAACTTACACAGAAAATATGTACAGCATACTTATTATTTTTTGTGATGCAAAATATTATTGCATTTTACATTTATACATTTTATTTAGTTGATTACGTAATCAGTAAGTCAATAATAATGTTATGGTATGGTTATGACTACTTATGACTGTACTGTACTTTGTATATATTACAAAATAGTTAAACAATTAAGTATCCAGTAAGTAGTTGACTATGAAATCAGGATAGTGATAATGTGGATAGTTTGTATTCTTGTTAACTTATTCCAATGACTTACTTGGTCAAAAAAGGCTGGTTGCATTGGTTACGCTGTTGCGCATAAATAGGAACGCAGCTTTAATTTACGATCCATCGAACAAAGCGCCCTCTGGCTTCAAAGCATAAAAAAAGTAAAATACGGTTTTGTTCTCCCTTCCTCCTTGTTGTTTCTTTTCATTTAGTGCGTGAAAGAAATGGATACTTTATGTAGGGATTATTATTTCCTGTACTGAATTTTACAAATCAAATTGTGATCACTAAAGTGTATATTATTACGTTACATCGGATTGCTTTAGTTTCTAGTGAAATGTGGTCGATGACAGAGTGAAAACGATTGCTACGTAAGTATAATACGATCAAATAATATAGATCATCAATGTACCAGTGGTTCTATTGGTTAACGATCGAATCAGAATATGCAGAATTATAAAAATACCTGTCTGTCAGTCAGTCAATTGTCAGGTACAGATGTGTACTTACCTGCGTACTGTCAAGCTAAGAAATCAGTCGTAATTGAACAATTTATTTTGTTTAAATCGTTTATTTTATGATTATTTAGTGTTAAACGCAGTGCCATGAAGTGTGTCTGTGAAACTGTGAAGGTATAACGCCAATATGTGTCCGTTGCATTGAAAAAAAAAACATGTTTTCGTCTGCCCTTGTTTAGGTTGCAAAATCTTGATTCCTTTGTCATATGCACAGCACTTTTACTTTTTCAGACGACCATTGCATATTATTCGAGTATAATAATAGGTATTTCTGAAATCTCATGAATTTTACAGCTTATTAGAAAGTGGGTATATTATTGGTCATATGGGATACCCCCATTATGCTAATATAACAGTGGTTGTTCCAGTTGACTAGACAGACAGACACTGTTCAGTGAGTTTTTCGTTAGAAAATGCTGTTATACCTGATTGTAATCCTCATGACACGCTTTTTTTTTGTGCAGTGCTATAACTGTGCTAGATAATTGACTATGTTATATGCTTAGTTTGCAATTCATGTAGTTAAACATCTGTTATGTATGAATAAATAAAACTTTTGCTATCTCTCTGTGACTATGAGTAGTATTTCACAACATTATAGATTTGCCAAACTTTCAACTTATTTTATATTTTAAAATACAATGTAAATTGGACATTTTGTAACTTAAACAAGGAAATATGTAGACAAAGTAACTATACACCATTCGATTGGGTACCTAACTAAGGGTAAACAATCTTGAAACAGCTTTTTTTTATAAAAACAGAACAAATAAACGAGGCTAACTAAGTGAGAAACTAGTGGTTCGACTTTGGTTTTTAGTCTTGAAAATATGTTTCTAAACAGAATGATATTAATAAACTGAGATTTTCTGTTTAGAAACTTATTTATAAAACCAAAATCAAATTACTAGTTAGTACGTTAGCCTAGTTTATTTGTTTATTGTGTGTTGTTATAAAAAGTAGCTAACAGATTGTTTACCTTTAGATTTACCAAATGTAGTGTAGTAGGTATAGTAAGCTAGCAAGTGGAAAACTGTTGGCTCTACCTACCCCACTGGGAAAGAGGCGTGACTGTATGTATGTATTGTTAGCTATTCCTAAGTAAACAAAAAAAGATTCAGTCAGTCATCTTGTTTTTTTAATGAAATTTTGACCCAAAACGGCCGGGTTAAAATTTCATGAAAAAAAAAACAACTGTATATGAGAATTTTGAATGCTTAAGATGTGTTTCATGTATCTCAGTAGTCAGAGCACTGCCCCTGTAAGGGACTGATCCTGTTCAAATTCCGTCTTGAGTATTCACACTTTTTCCATAATCGTCAATCACTTTGTTCATCTGATTCAATCAATTTAGTCTATTGCAGTCCACTGCTGGACATAGGCCTTTCTCAATATGCGCCACGTCTGCCGATCCTCCACCTTCCGCATCCAGTCTGTCCCAGCCACCTTTATCACCTGATTAGTATGAAATAAATCTATTTTATTTATAAAAAATTCTTTGTTAGATAAGTAATAAATAGTTCATACTGTATAGTTATTCCTTTGTTTACACCAGTGAAAGAATCTAAGAAACCTAATAATTTTGTTTTGACATATTTAACTATATTCCATTTACAAATATTTGCTCAGTGCAAATATTTGTATGCATGAATATGGGTATTTGCATCGGTCTGGTCGTGCCTCGGAGAGCGCGTTAAGCTATCAGTTTCAACTACCATATGAACATCTATGGTAGTTGGAGCCCTATAAAATCCAATAACTGGTCTCGTTACAATATCGCTGTTGTGTTGTAAAAATATTGTGATAATTCGGCCAAATCCGCAAGACTGGTAAAGCGGACCCCAGACTCCTGAGGTGAAAGCTTCGGATGCAACTGGGATTAACGCTAGGATGAAGGAGAATCTCATCCCTAATAAGACAGATTTATTTTTCCTAATAAACATTTTATTATATCCAAAGAACTCGAGTCAGTAAACAAATGACTCATCCTCACGTTTTCATTCAGCTGATGATTAAGATTGTCTGATCAGGGTTCATTCACCTGAGTAAAATTGTTAAGAAATAAATTAGACTATGTACATCTATCTAAATATATATAACTCAAAGGTGACTGACTGACTGACTGACTGACATAGTGATCTATCAACGCGCAGCCCAAACCACTGGACTTTGGCATCCAGGTAGATGTTATGACGTAGGCTAAGAAAGGATTTTGATTAATTCTACCCCCAAGGGGATAAAATAGGGGATGAAAGTTTGTAAAATTTTAAACTAATCGGGCTGAGACTTTGCATGCATAAAGCTACTATGACGTAAGCATCCCCTAAGAAAGGATTTTGATTAATTCTACCCCCAAGGGGATAAAATAGGGGATGAACAACATTCCGAACTTAACGCGGATGAAGTCGCGGGCAACAGCTAGTACATACATATAATCACGCCTTTATCCCCGGAAGGTTAGTCAGAGGTGAATGAACACCCACATATCACCAATCATTTTATTAGGTCCTACATAATAGGGGGTGAACCTATTAGTGTATTTGGGCACTATTGACTCGAGCCATGCATGTAATGAGTAAGGCTGATCTGTCTAATGTTAAACAGCCCTATCCCTTAGTCGCCTTGTACGACACCGCATGGGAAGAGATGGGGTGGCCCAATTCTAGTCTGCTGGGAACTATTAGGGTCGCACTTGACACCAGATATTTCCCGCCACTTAACCCCCGCGCGTGGTAGTATATGTGCAATTATTATTGCACTCTTGCATTTTATATGCTACTAGCTGTTGCCCGCGGCTCCGCCCGCGTGGAATTCGGATTCCGGTCCAACTTTAATGTATGGAAATCTGCCCGATTTATTGACATTTATGCTCACTGCTCCGCTCCCTTTAGTAGTAGCGTGATGTTATATAGCCTATGTTACTCCCAGATAGTGTAGCTTTCTATAGGTGAAAGAATTATTGAAATCGGTACAGTAGTTCCGGAGCCTATTCATTACAAACATACAAAAATAGGTACAAATCTTTCCTCTTTACAATATTAGTGTAGATGTCACGGATATGAAGGCTGCCGCAGATGCGAGAGTTCTCCTATTGCGTTACGGCTTTTATAAGAGCAACTGCCGTGATCAACATGACTGTTTTCATTCTCAGCTACAAATTAAAACTATTAACTGACAAGAACTGATAACCTCTTGTACTTTCTTGTGATTGAGTTAGGCAATGAAGATAAGATTTGCTACGCAATAGACTTAACTTAGATAAAACAGAAATTGAATTTAAAGAAATGTTTGATTTTATTGGTAATTTGTTGATATTAATTGGCAACACTTATATAAGAGTTAAGCAAGTAAAGATAAATATTACCGGATATTGTGGTACTTTAGTGATAGCTGGGGACTACCAACCCTGTTTTTTTATTTATAAATAGGTTTAATATTTAACTTAAGTGTTACTCAATCATTAGGACACCTAAGCTAGCTATTTTCTATAGCATGTTTTGAGGGCTCCAAACCTCACCCATGAGATTCAAAAAGTTATCTATATATTAATCAATCAATCAATTATTAGTCTACTGCAGTCCACTGCTGGACATAGGCCTCTCCCAATATCCAGTCTGTCCCAGTCACCTTTCGCAGGTCGTCAGTCCACTTGGCTAGGGGATGTCCCAGCTTCCGTTTTCCTTCTCGCGGTCTCCACTCTAGGACTCGTCTGCTCCAACGGCCATCAGTCCTACATAATCAACTTGCTATTAGTTTTATATGAATTATTAAAAATGGCGCCCCCACCGGGTCCCATTAGAAGTCCTGGTGGGTGTGACAAGGCCCAAGAAGTCCTGGCTTGACGTCGTGGAAGGTGACTTTCACCACTACGGGCGCCAAAGACCGTGCGTAGTGGAGAAGGAAAAGCCGGAAGGCGGACCCTGATCTCCGAGGCAATCAGGAAAATACGTCTATAAGATGATGATGATTTCATTGTTCCACCTGCTTCTTTCGGCAACCCCTGTGCACTCTAGACTTAAGACTCCCAGGCTATCTTTTAGCCCTCATCATTTCATAATCTTCGTCTTCCTCTTAGCGTTAATTCCCAGTCGCATCCGAAGCTTTTTCAGCTCGGAGTCTGGGGTCCGCTTTATCAGTCTTAACTACTAATTTGGCTAGACCTCAATATTTTCCGTGAAGCGATTGTCATCTGACCTCCACAACCCAATGTTAACATTAGGCGATATCGAAGTTTTGCAGTTAGACCGTTGTTTTTGGATTTTTGAGGGCTCCAACTACCCGTAACGACTGCCATAGATGTTCTTATGGCAACCGGGACCGACGGCTTAACGTGCTCTCCGAGGCACGACCAGACCAATGCAAATACCCATATTTCATGAACACAAATATTTGCATTGAGCGGGGATCGAACCCGCGCCTCCTGCGTAGCGGCCGCGTTCACTACCGCTACGCCACGGAGGCTGTCCCATCATCCTTTCATAATAAGACATCATTAATCACAATTATTTTTCTTTCTTTTTCAGAATTGACAAGCGGAACGAGAAGTACCTTACTTAGAAAATTTAAATCATACAAATTATGTTAAAACAGCATCGGCTGTCAACTGTGATCTCCCGTGATTAGTATTTTTTTTTAATATATGAGTTGTGTCGGTGATCAGTATATTGTGACGTCATAGTATATGTTGCATTGAGGAAGATGAGCTCGATAAGTTCGACAAGCGTGAGGGCGCAGATGCCGTTGCGACAGAAGGATTTCGATCAGGTAAGGATCTATATTGTTTGTTTTAGAATTAAGGCTCGTTTACACGAGGAGAGTTCTCGCACGTTTTGGTCCGAAAAATCGTACGCGACTATCGCTAGCAATAATCGCCATACCATTATCGTATCAAAGTGTTTACACACAGGCAAACACTACATTCTCGCCTACGATAATATGGTTGTGGCTCAGAATGTCAACTTCCCAAAATGTCCCCTGGTACCAAAATGTCAACTTCCCATAATGCCCTTTTCCCAAAAATGGACACTGCCCACCCCGACTCGATTTTTGTACGTAAATAAACATGATTTAACGAGGGATATTGTGGGAAAGTTGACATTCTGAGCCACAACGACATATCTTACGAGATTGACATATCGCCTATGTTTGACATACGATTATTGCTTGAAGCGTCGTTTACACGAGGAGAGTTACTCGCCCGTAAGTTGTTTTCTGTCCTTTCGATAATCGTATCATGTGGGCGAGAAACTCTCCTCGTGTAAACGATGCATTAAGGTGTGATTCCGAAGTCGACCGCATAGGACAACGACAGACGCATGCAGCAGATACAGCGTACCCATTACTTGTTAAACTCCGATACGGATAAAGGGGACCATTGAGAAGCCGCAATGAACTACGTGCATGTGGCTACGGAATCATATCTTTATAGTTCAAAATTAAAAGAGTTTCATTGCACGTTTTCAGTCACGCTACAAAAAGTCTTCGAAAAGCCATGCCATAGAGGCCATCTACCGTAATCAAGCTGAACTTCTAAGTAACTACCGATCCTGCATCGCGCAAAAAAATATCACAAATTGTAGGAAATTTCCTCTACTTTTATTTTGACTAATATGTTTTTCCTGTAAAATGCGTCGGAAAGGAGTAATTATCAAAAAACTGCTTTTGGGCGCCATTTTTTCAAAATGGCGGCGCGAGCGGCAAACATACGAGGTCGCAAAGTTCAAATTTGGAAAGAGCATATCAAAATCTATAAAATTGCCAATTTTCAAAACTCCCGGAATACTTTCCAGGTAAAAATACCAAATGACTGGACTATTTAGTATGTTTTTAAAAAAGAAATAGAACTGCATTTAAGGAATGCTGAAAAATCGTTTGCCCCGCCCTATAATCGAACAATTTGAAAAAATAACACCCTATATTTTTATTGCATCAATCGATAGGGTCGATCATAAGGATCAAATCTCTCTAACAAACTTGGTAAATTAAATAAAAGGAAATCCATGAAATAGAAGATTTAGGAAGATTTTAGTCGGTTCGACTACCGTGTGTGGCATTTTCAGAAAACTTTGAATACAGTTTAGTGTGTTTTTAAAAAAGAAACAGCACTGCATTTAAGGAATGCTGAAAACTCGTTTGCCACGCCTTATAATCGAACCGACTACAATTCGAAAAAATAACACCCTGTATTTTTATTACATCAATCTATAGGGTCGATCATAGGGATCAAATCTCTCTAACAAACTTGGTAAATTAAATAAAAGGAAGTCCATGAAAAAGAAGGTTTTGTAAAATATTAGTCGGTTCGACTACCGGGTGTGGCATTTTCAAAAGTCTTTGAATGCAGTTTTGTTTCTTTTAAAAAATAAGGTAAAGTTTCCTTTAAGTAAAATTCGCTATCTTTAGTATGAGGGTACTTTCCTTCAAGTTAAAGTCGAAATGTTCCACCCTGTATATCGCAGCTCCGATATTACTTACAATGAAAATAATGACATTTGTACGTGTGTTTAACACAGTACAATGAAGTGGTATCAAAATTAATTATGGCCGCTGAAAAAATTAAGAACGCCACTGTCCATACTAGATTACCCAATCCCCTTTATGAAATATCAACAAAAATCGGTTGAAGTCGGTTTTTTAAATTTCTAATTTGGTGATTATGTAGTATGTATCTATGGTATTTCAGTGGTTATGCTTTAATCGAGGACTTTTTCTAATCTACCATATTTCTATAGTCTACCAACGATAGTACTGCTAACCTCGGAACTCTAAATAAGCGTGAAGTACACATCTATAATTACTGAGAAGTTGATGCCTTAGAATACGGAAGTGATCCGAGCAGTTCCGGTTTGTTTAGGAAATATGTTAATGTAGACGAGCTCATAAATGTAATGTACCTACAGTTGGCAACCAGTCTAAAGGCGGCCACCCACTAGCAGTTTATCGAACGACAACCGGATGATATCGGTCTGTCAGTTCATCGCTATAGCCACACCTTACAGTTTTGTATACGATTTTGGACTGACGGCTAATATGTGTGTGGCCGCTTGACGACTTCGGTCAGCAAAGACAGTTAAAGGCCGGACAGTCTATGGCCGTCGGCATTTTATGCGTAATAACATCAGACTAAAAGAATAAAATAATGTTATTATTTTAGTCTGAGGTAATAAAATTATGATGACATTGATGACATAAGGACTGCAGGCCGCCGGACACGAAAAACTGCAGGCGGACTGTAAGTGGGTGGTCGCCTTAAAGGTGGATTTAAGCTGCCATCAGACGGACTGCATCGCAGCGACAGCGCGCGGTCGATATATTTAACTGCATGCAGTTGCTATATTCAACTGCATACAGTTGTCTGCAGTCGGAACTGACTTCACGCAGTTGAAGTCAGGCATGTTTATGCCCTTGTTCTGCTCCTTGACTAACTGCACACTAACTGTATGCGTTAGCGGTGGACACTACACGACTTTTAGCCGACCGCGCGAAGTTGAAGGCACGACGTATGCAGTTGATATAGACTTCACACGACTGCAGCCGACTGCGTGCAGTTGATAATCATGACTGTATGAAGTCTAACATACAACTGCATGCAGTTAAAAATATCGACCGCGCGCAGTCGCTGCGATGCAGTCCGTCTGATGTCAGCCTTAGACCAAACGAACATAGATCTACAGCTACAACAAGAGCTTTCTATCTTAATTATTTTCAGAGTGCACATTAGAGAAGCTTGAAAGGTGAGAGGCCGGGAGGTCACGTGCGGAAATTCCTTCAGAAAATAGCTTTTTGAGAGACGTTTCAATTAGACGTGCACGATTTTGGGGTCATGTCTCCTGTGACCGCAGTACAGATTTGGTTGAACTTCGATATTCCCATCCCATTCCCAATCGACTGCCATCTGACCTCCACAACTCAATGACGATATCGAAACGTTGTAGCTAAACCAGTTCTTGGACTGTTTAGGGCTCCAACTATTCGTAACGACTGCTAATAGCTGTTAAGCCCTTTCATTCGATACCAAACACGGCATATTTATCACAAATTATTTTTTTAACGCAGTACTTTATGACCGCTAGAGGGCGCCACATAAAATTCACTGACACGTCTTATAGCCTACTAGCATTCCGCCGGCGGCTCCGCCCGCGGCTCCGCCCGCGTGCTTCTCGGTTAACGCGACCTTTGCTAATATCTTCGGTTCTACTCAACCGATTCCGATCAAACAAACGTAAGATTTTAAGTCTGAGCAAGCCCTTTCTAACAAAAAAAACCGCATTATAACCGCGGTAGCCTAGTGGTATGGGTAATGGACTGCTGAGACGAAGTCTCGGGTTCGATCCCAGGTTTCACCATGGCACACACCAATGACTTTTCGATGCTTTTCGAAGTTATGTGTGTATTTATCGCAGGTTTATGAGTGCCCGGTTAATGGCAATAGGCTCGCCACCTATTACATTGGGACCTAAACATAAACGGCGAAATGTGGGTGCTAGCACCTCTGCCTACCCCTTCGGGGATAAAGGCGTGAGTTTATGTTATGTTATGTTATGTTATTATAATCCGTCCTGTAGTTTTTGCGTCCATCGCGGACAAACAGACAGGAAATTTAAAAAAAATATTTTCGTGTTCAGTATCGTTAACAACATAACCCAAGTATTTTTTTTTTTAATATCTCCAATGTACAGACACGACAACTTTACAATTATATAATAGTATAGATAGATAGATAACCAGCGGACGATCAAGACGCTTCTAACGATACCTCACATGTCTAGTTCTAATAAGTATTTGAAGAGCTATGAGGGAATAAATGAACATCATACATACATAGCCTGTCAAAATCATTACCCATCTTTGGCTTCGCTGTAGTCTGGTAATAAATATTTGTACAATTCGTCGTATACCTCAGGTCACGTATCTTGGACCTAAATCTCGAGACAAACGAGACCCTGGCGCGTGTGGATTGTTTTGTAATAATCTAATCCCACCCTCTCCTTTCCTATATAGGACAACACGTGCAGGACTTAGATGCCACCCGCATACGGTGCAGAATATTCCATCAAGAACCAAGCGGTTCGGCGACTCCTTTTTCTGCCGCACCATTAAGTCTTGGAATTCCTTACCAGTTCACGTGTTTCTCTCCTCCTACAGTCCCGGGTCCTTTAAGCGGGGCGTGAAAAAGCATTTGATGAGGCCGTCAAGCTGAGTGCCACCATTGTAACATGGTACATGTCTGTAATGGTGACCCTCTTTTCAGAGACTTTGCTTTCAGCTTACCATCAGGCGAGACGAAGTCAAATTGACGTGTCCCATTAATAAAAAATAAATCTATGCATCCACGTGCTATCCTCAAAAAACTTCCAGCAAACGTAAACTGCGCGTTCATCATCATCATGTCATATGGCTTTTGCTCGAGTCCTCATATGTCAACGTCCAGTTGACGAAGCCAGTCTATTGCTGCCGGTGTGAGGTCATGTAGCTCACGCATTCCTCCAGGGAAACGACGGAGTGGACACTCCTCTGCTATTTGCATCGTTGTCTGCTTTGGAGCTCCACAATCACAGTCCGGCGCTTCTTTAAGTCCCCACTTGTGAAGATGGTAGTCGCATCTCCCGTGCCCAGTTCTAACCTGGTTGACCCTTGACAACTGTCAAAACCGGGCGGCTTAGTGGTGGGGTCGGGTACCAGGTCCTTTCAGGGATGGTGCTGAAACGCCTCCCACGACGCCCGCCACTGCTCTCCAAGGTCGTATTCCTCCATACTGCGCGTTTAGAGCATATTTTAGGTTCAAGATAATATGCCCCAAGCAATACACGCTCTAGATATAATAAATTATTTCTCATTGAATTATTTTTGAACTGTAAAGCCATTGAATGTGAAATTCATGGTCAAATTGACTATTAAATTATTTTCGTCTGACGATTTTATTGTTTTACCATTTGCGAAGGTTGTGTCTTTCGCGAATTCGTAAAAGGATTTAAAATAGGGAAATATATTTTTGTCAGCAAATATTGGTACCTACTGAAAATGGCAGATCTGCGACCTTACCTTAAAACAGGTCAATAATTGAACTGCTGTCATTCTACCAACTGCAAATGTCACTTTGTAATGTCATAATAAATAGGATTACAAAGGGATTACAAAGTGACATTTGCAGTTGGTAGAATGACAGCAGTTCAATTATTGACCTGTTTTAAGAGTTCATGGTAAGGGCCCTGTTGCCAAATATATCGATTACTAGCTTTTGCCCGCGGCCCCGCCCGCATGGATGTCGGTTATCGCGACCAAAAATAGCCTATGTCCTTTCTCAAGGTCTAATCTATCTCTGCTGAATTTCATCAAAATCGCTTTAGTGGTTTAAACGTGAAAGCGTAACAGACAGACACATTTATAATATTAGTAAGTATGTATTTTTCGCAGAATACGACACCGCGCGCTTAGAGACGGAATAGATGTTTGTTAGAAAAGACTGGTTGAGGTCTTGCAGAGACCGCCGCGCCGGGTCTCTTTTGCGGACAAACCCTGATTTTTTTTATACCATTTAGGTGGCAGACAGCCACACGGCCCACCTGATGGAAAGTGGTTGCCGAAGTGCCCCATATTGTAGTCGCTTGGGAAAACCACCGCAGGGAGTTCATTCAACAGCTTGGGTGTGCGTAATATGAAGTTCCTTTCGTACCGCACGGTGCGCACCGTTTTCGGCCGCAATGTATTTTGGCGACAGAAATCACACCCTTATGTAAGGGTTTCTTCAGGGTCGGCAGCACGAGTGTGACTCTCCTGGTGTTGCACACGTCCATAGGCCATGGTAACCACTTCCCATCAGGTGGGCCGTGTGCTTGTCTGCCACCTAAGTGGTATAAAAAAAGATACCCTCAGTGTGCGAGACTCAATGGATTGCTTTTTTATACTACTCAGGTCAGTGGCAAGCGTACGGTCCACCTGATGGCAAGTGGTTACCGTGGCCTATGTACGAGTGCAACACCAGAGGAGTCACACTCGTGCTGCCGACCCTATAAGAACAGAGACTTTCTGAGCCGTCAGTGCAGAAGTGCTGTCGTTTCTTGCGTCTGGTGACCGCTTACCATAAGCCCGACCTTGTAAAGTAAAGAACAGTAATACGTAACCTATTTTAAATACATAATATTTTGACACGTCTCAAACTTATACAGACTAAATTCAACTTTATTCCACGTGAATAGAGTCGAAATTTCGTTGGATGGCAATTAATAATATAATTGGTAATTAGCAAGTGAACCTCAATACTATAATATTTGTCTAAGCAATTGTTCAAGTGACCTACTTTATACTTGACAATGGCACTGCATACGTCATAATGACGTAATTATGTTACTTTAAAAGTACAGTCGGATACAAAAGTGTTTGGGCCCTATAAGATTTACAACAAGCACACGGTCCTCCTGATGGTAAGAGGTTACCGTGGCCTATTGGCAAGTACCCTGTAAGAACAGAGAGATTCTGTGCCGTCAGCGCAAAAGATAAGTAGGACAAAGCCTTTGGTTTTCCTAACAGCACAAAATCTCTCCAGTAAGCTCTGGCTACCCTAGTTGGCTACGTCCTTGAACCTTGTTAGTGTATTAGGTAACTAGTATTGCCAAATCGTCACAATCAATCACACATTATCGATAACCACGTCACACAGAACTGTGACGTAGTTGTCTATAATGTCTTTAATTTTCCTTATTAAGTGCGACCGAAAATCATAGCTGGCCAAATATGGTTGTTAGACCTACCCGGGATTTGCCGACATGAATATTATGTATCTACTAGTCATACTAGGACATAGCTGATTTGATTAGGTAGGTACTTGAAATTTGAAAAAAAAATCTGGATTAGACAAGTACCTAATTGAAATTTTCTCTTCACCTTAGAGGGAATTAGATGAAATTATACAGCACACGCCTTTCCTATTATAGCTCCTCTATTTTAGAGGAGGGATGAAATTGGAACTATATCCATAATCCATACTACATAGCTGTGTTTATAGGTACAGTCAGCGCCAAAAGTAGATTAACACTTTATAATTTAGAGATTTCCTGAACTCCAAAACGTTACATGAAGTAACCATAATATACATCTATATTTCTATACATTACATTGTAAATGTAGTATTTCTATACTAAGATGTAACGTTTTGGAGTTCAGGAAATCTCTAAATTGTAAAGTGTTAATCTACTTTTGGCGCTGACTGTACTTTGGAGATATAAAAAAATTAGTGATGTGCCGATCATAACTTTGGCCGACTAGCCGACTAGCCGACTATTCGGTTTCTAAACAGCCGACTAATCGGCCGACTAGTCGGCCAAGCCGATCATGGTTTCGGGTATTTCCGGAACGTTTCGTTAACAAATCGTTCGCGCGAGCCGCACCGCCGCCGCACGCTGATCAATTTTCAAGTTTTAGGTGGACAAAATTCAATTTTCTCAAAATGAAAAGAGTTAGAAAAAGCTATCGATACGATATGTACATACTTAATTCGGATTAATCTGTACACGTTATGCTACAATTATTATAAAGCTCAAAGGTACCGATTCCGCAAGTTGCGTAGATAAAATTCCTGTTTACGAAATGTATTTAGTGCAGTTGATTGTCTCTTGTAGTGTAAGTTATTTACTGCACTGCAACTCACTAAGCGAGCACAACGATGCGACAACGATGCGAGGCGCAACGTAGATTGTCATTGGTCAGATTGTATCACGTCATTGGAAATCGACCAATGAGTGTCAGATTGTATCACGTCATTGGAAATCGACCAATGACAGTGTCTATCACGCACATCGTTGCGACTCGCATCGTTGTGCTTGCTTAGTGAATTGCACAGCTGATTGATTCAATAAAAAAGGTTCATTAATTTATCAGATAAAAAATAATTAGTACGTATACAAATTAGGCTATTTTTTGGTTTCTCAGACCATTATCTTTACAGAAACATATAGGAATATAGAAACTTTAAGTTAGCTATTATAATCAACTAGCTGTTGCCCGCGGCTACGCCCGCGTGGAATTCTGATCCCGTTCATAAGTAGCCTATATGTTAATCCAGGGTATAACCTATATACATACCAAATTTCAACCAAATCGGTCCAGCCGTTTATGCGTGAAAGAGTAACAAACATCCACACATCCACATATCCACACATCCATTCTCACAAACTTTCACATTTATAATATTAGTAGGATGGGATTTTCTTGCCCGTTTTTGCCCTTCTTGAACAAAGTTTATGATTTTTTAGATAACAGTGTTTAAAAAAAATATCGAGATTTGTTCAATCTGCTTAAACATCATCCTCCAATCAAATTTACGATTAGGCAAACAATATATATATGCTATCTAACATTGTATTACATGCCATTGAAGTGCAAAATTTTACTGTTATGGATAAAAATAAGTTGCAGAATACTATTCATAGCTTTAGAACTTCAGCCGCTTAAAATTGGATAGCTACTAGACTGCTAGAAATTGGATACTACTAAAATGCATTATTATCTAAGGCACAAATCAGTGAACCGGTATGAAGCCGGATAGTCGGCGCTCTTTGCCGACTAGTCGCCGACTAATCGCCGACTACAAAAGTGGCCGGATAGTCGGCTTTACCGACTAGTCGGCGACTAATCGGCACATCTCTAAAAAAAATACATACATAAACTCACGCCTTTCAATCCCCAAAGGGGTAGGCAGAGGTGTATTATCTTGTAAATTTCGCCAACTATGATTTTCGGTCCCTCGTAATAGGGGGCGAGCCTATTGCCGTCAAGCGGGGCACTTATTCATGGGCTGTAGGTTTATTGTTGGATGGAGAACAGCCCTATCTCTATTAAAAAAATACTTGGGATATTAATGTTAAAAACCCTACTGAACGGTTTTGGTCAGACCGAGAAATTCTGGCTTCGGTCTCGTGTCATCCCTGATGTTACCTCGGGGAGACATCAGGATTTTCAGTCTTGTCTCACCCAGGCTGGGGAGACATCAGAACTTACTTTAAAAAATCGCTAGTTAGCAATATAATAAAATATCTTCTATCTCTGCCGGCCTTCTAACAACGTGAATCAGGTTAATTGTATGCTCTCATTGTTCCGACGTTGAATGAGATACTCCATCATTTGACATTGTGTAGGCGTTATATAACGAATAATCGAAGGATTAATCACGTGTATTTACCCACGATGTACTATTGTGTCTGCATACCAGTGGGCAGTCCCTATAAAACGATTCCTGTCGGCTTGCAAAGAAAAGTGATAGAATTACGTACAAAAATGCTATGGTTGTTCTATAGGAGTAAGACGTTTTCCAGCAGCTTTCGTTTTGAAATTGTTTACCCTTCAACATTGCTGCGTAGGTACTTTATCCCCGGAGGGTTGGGCAGAGGTGAATTAATACCTAATTCAATCAATTTTCAATCAATTAGCCTATTGCAGTCCACTGCTGGACATAGGCCTCTCCCAATATGCGCCACGTTTGCCGACCCTCCGCCTTCCGCATCCAGTCCGTCCCAGCCACCTTTCGCAGGTCGTCGGTCCACCTGGCTAGAGGGTGTCCCACCTTCCGTTTTCCTTCTCGCGGTCTCCATCCACTCTCTAGCACTCGTCTGCTCCAACGGCCATTAGTCCTTCGGCAGATGTGGCCAGCCCACTGCCACTTCACCTTGCTTATTCTGCGAGCTATGTCGGTAACTTTGGTTCTATGTCGGATGACCTCGTTTCGAATTCTACTCTACCTAATTACCTACCCACATTTCATCAATCATTGTATTCGCCCCCACGAAATAGGGGGTGAGTCTAATACCGTATTCCGGGCACTATTATTAACTCAAGTCATGTATCTGAATCTGAGGCTGAGTCTGGGCTATCCCATATCCGCCTTGTACGATTCGCATGGGAGGAGATGGGGTGGCCCAAATTCTACTCTGCCTGGAACCAAGCTATATCATATTGAAGCGGACCCTAGGTGAAGGCCTGCAATCGGCATCGCATGGAACCGGGACTAACGTTAGGACGATAATGATGATGAATAGATACGCTCAATGATCATCATCACTATCACTACATTATAAAACAAAGTCGCTGTCTGTCCGTCCCTATGTATGCTTAAATCTTCAAAACTACGCAACGGATTTTGAAGCGGTTTTTTTTTATAGATAGAGTGATTCAAGTGGAAGGTTTATATGTATATTATGCATAATATTGTAGAGAAACACTGATAAAATTTAGAGATATATGTAGCGGGAACGGGATCAGAAAATATGGCGGTACGAAGTTCGCCGGGTCAGCTAGTATATTATAAACTAAATATAATATGTCTATGTATGAATATGTATTACGTCATTTGATACGCCGTCGTACAAACAAAAACAAAACAAAAATATAGCTAAAAATACACTTATTTCTATTACCCGTTTTATACGTACTTACCTAAATCGTAAAAACTAACTGGATCCTATTTCGGGCGACACGAACCTAACTGTACTGTTAACCGCTTTAAAAGTGGGCTGTTCACGCTATCTGTTTCTAACACTTGCGTATGCGCTTGCGCATATTTTATAGACAGCGTTGCACTTACGTACACTACGAAAACGTCACTGTAACCGAAAGATATAACAATTTATACTCAACTAGCTTTTGCCCGCGGCTCCGCCCGCGTGGATGTCGGTTATCGCGACCAAATATAGCCTATGCCCTTTCTCAAGGTCTAATCTACCTCTATACCAAATTTCATCAAAATCGGTTCAGTGGTTTAGGCGTGAAAGCGTAACAGACAGACAGAGAGAGTTACTTTCGCATTTATAATATTAGTATGGATTCGGTTAGGTAGCACGAGTGTGACTCCTCTGAAGTTGCACTCGCCCATAGGCCACGGTATCCACTTACAATCAGGTGGGCCGTGTGCTGGTTTGCGACCTAAGTAGTATAAAAGGAAGGTAAACAATCTTGTAGGTTTTTTTTTATAAAAAACACATGTTAAACAAAATAAATAAGGCTAATTAAGTAACCAGCAGTGGTTTGATTTCGGATTTTAGTCTCCAAAATAAGTTTCCAAACAGAAAAATATTAATAAACTGAGTTTTTAAATAAAAGATGTTTATTTAAGTAACTAGACGGAGCCGCAAAAAGTTTATATTCTATCTATACTAATATTATACAGAGAAAAGATTTGTATTTTTGTATGTAACGAATAATCTCAAAAACTACTGGACCGATTTAAAAAAAAAATTGCCATCAGAAAGCTACATCACCACTAAGTAACATAGGCTATTATATCATCAACATACTGTCCAAGGGAGCGGAGCAGTTATCATAAATGTCAAAAAAAAACCCGATAAATTCCAATAGATTATTTAAAATCTATTAAATGACGGGCACATTATATGGGCTTCCTTATGGTGACGGAGAAAAAATACAAGTATCACCACCCCATCTCATCCGAAGGGTGTCGTAAGAGGCGACTAACGGAACAATACGCAGACGATATCACTGCGAGAGAAGGAACACTCGAAATAAAACCCTGTACCAACCCGTCTGGCCAGCGTGGAAACAGTAGGCCAAAACCTTACCACATCGGGAGAGGCCTATGTCCAGCAGTGGACTGCGAAAGGCTAATAATTGATTGATAATTGGTATTAAGGGCTAAAGAGGTGCAACAGGGGGTTCAAAGTGGATGGAGGGTCAGTAGAACAGAAGATGCATCTTGAACGGGATCAGAATTCCACGCAAGCAAAGCCGCGAGCAACAGCCAGTATCGTACAAAATAAAAATATCCCATAAAATAAAAAATGCATGAAAACTTAAAAAGATATGAAGTTTTTTTTTTATAATAATCAAATCGGCATATCTTGGCTGTCGTCCAAATCGTACCTACTAAAAATAATATATCTTCATAAACCTTATTCGTAACGGTATAAAGCCTGCTCTAGCTTGGCAGAGTTAAGAGAAAGTCGCTCTCGGCGGAAATAAAATTATATTTCGTCATACGTAACACAGCGTGCGCGTGCGTCGTTTGCAAGATGCTTGTTCAGTTTTGCGATTTGTTTATGACGAGATTTGCGCCGATGCTATGACGCGGTTATAAGCAATCTTTGAGTCAATGACTAATAATATTTCTGACTGATTTATCCATACATACATCATCATCCTTCTGCACTAATCCCAAGTTTATTTGGGGTCGGCGCAACATGTGTGCTTTTTCCATTCATCTCTAGATGCAGTCATCTCAACATTCACTCCCTTTCTAACCATATCATCTTTCACACAGTCCATCCACCTCCTTTTAGGTCTTTCTCTCCCCTTGTAGCTTGTAGCCATCCACTTTCTTAGTTAATGCCTTCCTTACGACATTACTTTCATCCCTACGCATTACGTGTCCGACATAAAATCATGCTTTTATCCCCAGAGGGTTAGACGGAGGAGAATTACACCCACATTTCACGAATTATTGTATTCGGTCCCACGTAATAGGGGGTGAGCCTATTGCCGTATTCCGGGCTATTGTTGACTCGAGCCAAGCATCTGAGACTGAGTCTGGGCTGTATATGTATATCTGTCTGATGTTAAACAGCCCTATCCCTTAGTCGCCTTGTACGACACCGCATGGGAAGAGATGGGGTGGCCCAAATTCTACTCTGCCGCGAACCACATGGCGGATTTATCTAAAATAGTACAGTTGTCAGCAATAGATTGCGATGCCCAGCATCTGCTTTCTCTGTCATACAGGTTGATAATACCTTTATGGAGTAAAACCACAGACTGCAGCCAATCAAAAATGGCCTGGATGCCATCGGTAAACAAACTGCTTACGAAACGTCTCCTAAATTTCGACAGAACGAGTCTGACAACAATTATGGGGATAGTAACGGGTCACTGTCCTCTTACCAAGCACCTATACACCATCGGGGTCACGAACAGCCCCCTTTGTAGGGGGTGTTTCGCCGAGTAAACGGCCGCCCGCTTAATACTGAAATGCGAGGCAGTGGCTCCCCAACGTTCTCAAATCCTCGGCACAGTGAGGTCGCTCCGTGAAGCCTGTGAAGCCCCAAGTAAGCTTCTGCGCTTCTGGGCAGAGCTAGGCTGGCTGTTCTAGACAGCACTCTTCACGCACAATGCCCCAAAAAAGAGGTTAAGTGCGGACAAATGAGTCCCCCTTCCATTCCATTCCTCCTTTATGGAGTATTGCTTGGACCTAAAATGTGCTCAATACGCGCAGTACGCGTTACTTTTGTATCTTTTGAAGATAGCACGGGGTGCTACTGTTGTGGAAGAGCTCAAATTCACCAAGCATAGATTATTACAAAAGTCGTTACGGGTAGTTGGTGCCCTAAAAAGTCCAAAAACAACGGTCTAGCTGCAAAGCTTCGATATCGCCTAATGTTAACATTGGGTCGTGGAGGTCAGATGGCAATCGCTTCACGGAAAATATCGAGGTCTAGCCAAATCTGTAACTATGACTGGTAAAAGCGGACCCCAGACTCCGAGCTGGAAGCTTCGGATGCGACTGGGAATTAACGCTAGGAGGAAGAAGATTATTACAAAACAATTCGCGTGCGGCCATCATTTGTCTCGTGATTTAGGTCCAAGATACGTGTCCCGAGGTATACAACCAATACCAATAGTTAAAAACCAATAGATTTACTTTCCTATCCGCTCTTGCATAAGTAAAAACATACTTTCTATGTAGGTCTAGTATAAAAACATGTATAACATTAGCTTAGTAACATAATTTTTATACATATTAATTTTATTTATAGAGCTGTGTGACATACTTTTGAGATATTTAATTTGATGGTATCATGACGACAGACCAACTTTTAACACGTTTTTTATTGCTATTATTAAATACTAGCTGACCCGGCGAACTTCGTACCGCCATGTTTTCTGATGCCGTTCCCGCTGCATATCTAATTTTATCAGCGTTTCTCTACAATATTATGCATGAATCCTCTTGAATCACTCTATCTATTAAAAAAACCGCTTCAAAATCCGTTGCGTGGTTTTGTAGATTTAAGCATACATAGGGACGGACAGACAGCGACAGCGACTTTGTTTTATAATATGTAGTGATGAGTAAAGGTATG
Source organism: Eilema depressum (assembly GCA_914767945.1). Classification (NCBI taxonomy): domain Eukaryota; kingdom Metazoa; phylum Arthropoda; class Insecta; order Lepidoptera; family Erebidae; genus Eilema; species Eilema depressum. Next base: position 8,672,035 of record OU612040.1, read on the forward strand.
ATTCTGAAGCCGATCGCATACGACAACTGCAGGACGCATGGAGCAGATACAGCGTGCCCATTACTTGTTAAACTCCGATACGGATAAAGGATACCATTGAGAAGCCGCAATGAATTACGTGCATGTGCTGTGCGTCGGCAGTTGTCCTATGCAGCAAATACAGCGTACCCATTACTTGTTAAACTCCGATACGGATAAAGGATACCATTGAGAAGCCGCAATGAATTACGTGCATGTGCTGTGCGTCGGCAGTTGTCCTATGCAGCAAATACAGCGTACCCATTACTTGTTAAACTCCGATACGGATAAAGGAGACCATTGAGAAGCCGCAATGAATTACGTGTATCTGCTGCGTGCGTCAGGACTTGTCGTATGCGGTCACCTTCGGAATCATACCGTTAGTGTTCTATCTCTTTCTTCATCATGGCTTTTCCTTGCCTGGCCAAGCCAATCTCACCTGCTAACCGGTACACCAGCTGGTTAGTGGATTAACTATTTGGTTAACAATAATTTACCAAAAATAGTATTGCTAACTGTAAAATTGCGAAAAGTTGTTTTGCCAAATGTTTTTTTGCCAAATGAAAATTTGGGAAACATACTTTGGCATGTGACACTTTGGGAACCGTTTTTTGCCAAACATTAGTAAACCCTAAACGATACATAGAACCGATTAGGTTAGCACATGGCAAGCTTAGGTATGGATGTAGTCCCTCTATTGAAAATAACACAAGGCTGACAAGGCCAAGTTGACTCCCTAGAAATATTATTGAGAATTAGGTCTTATGGTTCTAACAAGAAGCCGAAGAAACCCAAACATTAATCTTTAGCACGTTCCCCACAGCGGTACTAATAATTATAGGCAATTTGTAATTAGTACCGTCGGCCGGGGTGCGAGGGATATGTCTACGATAGTTTCACCTCCTGCAACCGACGGCCCTCAGGCGGCGTGCGTTAAATAAACGCTAGCCAAGTTGTCTTAGGATGGGTGACCATTCTTAAGATCCATCCGTGTCACGGGGAGTACGTTGAGCCGTCGACGGTCCCGGTTGCCATACGAATACCTATGGTAGTCGTTCTAAAAAGTCCTACAACAGAACTAATCTAACTACAGAAATTCGATATCGCCAATGCGTTGTGGAGGAAAAAACCGCATCCAAATCCGTTGCGTAGTTTTATAGATCTAAGCATACATAGGGACAGACAGACAGCGGGAAGCGACTTTGTTTTATACTCTTCTTCATCGTAGCGTTAATTCCTGTAGCATTCTAAGTTTTCACCTCGTAGTCTGGGGTCTGCTTTACCAGTCTAACTGCGCATTTGGCTGGACTGCGATATTTTCCGTGAAGCGACTGCCATCTGATCTCCACAATCCACAACCCAATGGTCACATTAGGCGATATCGAGGCATTGCAGATGAACCAGTTGTTGAACTTTTTAGGGCTCTAACTATCCGTAACCCTTTAGTCGCATTATGCCCAATTCGCAAAATGTCCAGCGGGCTCAAATTGTCCAATTCTCACAACGTCCAATTCGCAAATTGTCCAATTCTCACAACGTCCAATTTGCAAATTGTCCAATTCTCACAACGTCCAATTCGCAAATTGTCCAATTCTCACAACGTCCAATTCTCACATTGTCCTATTCGCAATTGGTCCAGTTCGTAAAATCATTTGATTTCGCATTTGACTAAATAAAGTTCTGCATGGTTATAAAAAAAATAACCACGAGGGCTTCTAACCTAATCTATCCAAGTCGGAATAAGCAGCTTTCTCAATCTCAGTCTTTCTCTGCCCTCCTTCTGCGCCTCCGGTTTTTAAATAGTGTAGGGCAAACAAGTACCACGGCAAGTCGTGTTCAGCTTAATTTTTATACGTATACATTGGAGAGAAATTAATTATTTAGTTTAAAAAATCATTAATTACCTACTCCCAAAACTCTTTATGCGCGATATGGCAATTCAAAAATTTTACTTTTAAGTATCTATTTTTGATACTAATTTTCAATTCGAACTATGAATTTTCGGAAATTTGAAATTCGGAATAACGTTTTTAGGGCTAATAACACTACGGATTTATAATTATTCGTACAAATGAAATTCGGAAGAATGAACATTCGTATTTATGTCTTTCGAATAAATAACTGTCGTGATTTTAAATAGGTACTCGGAGTTTTGTTTCTTAGGAATTATAATATTCGGTATGTATTACAATGTATGTGAAAATCGGAATATTGAAATTCGGAACTAAATATTTCGGAATTGTTGGGTATTCCCCTGTTAACTAAACGGCCTGAATGATATTCAGCCATTTAATTAAGCGGCTAGGCAAATGGATTCGATAGATGACGTTCAATTACTTGCCTAGTCATTTCATGAAACAGCTAGGCAAATTACTTATTTCTGCACGGCTATAAAAAAAATAACCACGAAGGCTAAAGCGGGCATTAGCCTTCTAACCTAATCTATACATGTCGGATTGCGCTAGCCTTCTATCTCAGAAGGTTGTCAAAAACGCTTCTCGTAATCAAGGAGGATCCCTAATTACGAACTGGACCAATTGCGAATTGGATCAATTGCGAACTGGACCAATTGCGAACTGGACCAATTGCGAACTGGACCAACTGCGAACTGGACCAACTGCGAACTGGACCAACTGCGAACTGGACCAATTGCGAACTGGACCTATTGAGAATTGGACAGTTGGACATTTTGCGAATTGGACATAATGCGACTAAAGGTCCGTAACGACTGCTATAGATGTTCGTATGGCAACCAGCCCCTCTAGACAAGTGGCAATTCGTTGCTCGGCGTATGATGGAATAGAATGCAAAATGTATGAGATTTGACGTATATGACAGGCGTCAACGAATGTCAAAAACGTCAAATCCTATACATTTGTCATTCTATTCCATCACACGCCGAGCAACGAATTGCCACTTGTCTAGGGGGGCAGAACCGACGGCATAACGTGCTCTCCGAGGCACGACCAGACCAATGCAAATACCCTTATTCATGCACACAAATATTTTGACTTTATTCTATACTATGTTGTAATTAGTTGTAAGAAGTAATTTTTGTTAGAATAAGGTGATTATTATAAATGTGCAACTATTGTTTCAGATATGGGGCGACCTGCAGGAGGGCATCGAGCAGGTTTACAAGAGACAGCATATGGTCAAGAAGAGATATATGGACTTGTATACGTATCCTTTTCAACAAAAACTTTGGTTTTTCATACTAAATGTAGGTAGGTATGGGAAATATTCTTGGCGATTTCTGTCATTTCTAGTACCCAAATGGTCCCATAGATGATAGAATCTGTTGATGTTCACATGAAATTGGATCGATGGGCACAAAAAAGGTATTTAAGTATTTTTCTTGCTGACAATTTTACTAAAAACTCAAATCCTTATAAATATGTTAAGTGTACTTTGTTATTGAACATTTCTATAGTGACTGATTGATAGGCGAAAAACTATTTCTATTCTATTGTTTATAATACACAAAGAACATGATATTTTTATTGTTATTGAAATGTAAAATATGTAGAACTGTCTGGTGCCCGCTTGGATGTCGGTTATCGTGACCATACAGTCTACAGGGTGTCCCAAAATTCATGGATAATTCCACCAGAGGGTGGACCTGCTTATTAAATAACAAATCGAGAAAAAATTAGAAAAAAAATATCTATATACTTTTTTTTTAATCCGTCGATATTTGATACCCCTTATGATATTTTTTTCAACTACCAGGACCCTAATTTTTCATATATTTTTGAACTCATCTCTGTGTTAGCAACCTAAGAAGCTCGGCTATCTGTCACAACCCTTTAAAATCGCAGAAAATATGTAGATATTTTGCAATAAATAAGTCAAAATATTTATTTTTCATAGAATCTTTGGATCCACTTTATCTCATATTTTTTTTCTAATTTTTTCTCGAGTAGTCATAAGCAGGTCCTTCCTCTGGTGTCGGCTTGTTCTTGAATTTTGGGACACTCTGTAGGTATATATTAATTGTCCTTTCCCAAGCTCTAATCTGTGTACCAAATTTCATCAGGTTAACTTAAAAAATTACGGACTTTCATACAAACTTTCATCAATAGGACAGACAGACATGAATTACGTGAACGGGGTCAGATATAAACGCGGGCAACAACTAGTCATTCATAAATCTTTGTTTAATAGCATAGGCAGTATGATATCAGGGTCGGTACGATACCAAACTTATTGCATACACGGAAATATATCGAAATAAACTTGCCGAACCACCTCATTTGACATTCACAATCGCAGATATGTATTATATCCGTATTTATTATTAACTTTGGGCTTATAGTGTACTGTTTTGGTGCAGAATTCGGATGCTGTACATTTCATCTTACTGTTATAGTTCGAAAAACGAGAGAAACGAGACCTTAGCGCGCGCGAATTTTACAAAAAAAAGCTCAAATTCACCAATTAGATGAATTTGAGCTTTTTTTGTAAATTTTTAATTTTGAATTTGAACGGCCGTTGCACCCCGAGCCCCGTGCTAATTTCAAAAGAGTTACATTGTTAAAATCCCAACGTTTGAGCAAAATCGACTGATAAAGCGGACCCCACACTCCAAGATGAAAGTTTCGGATGGGTCTGGGATTAATCCCAGCCGCAGCCGAAACTAGCGTTAACGGTAGGATGAAGAAGATTGAAATCCCAAAGTTTATAAGACTGATGGACGAAAGACTGAAGTTGTTAATTTGACCGTAAGTGCAAAATACCAAAAGTTCAAAAGGCCAGTGCGGTTGTGAATAAAGACCCAAACCCTTTTGGTGGTTTTCTATAGATGACTTTTTTGGTGATTAAAAAATAAGCACGAAGGCCTTAACCCTCTACTCGACATGCATAGATATAGAGTAGATAGGTATGCCGGAGCTCTTTAAACCGTATGTAAATAACATAAACCGTGGGTTTAATGGAAAAAAAAAATTGGGATTTTCAACTTTCGTTATTTCGTACATTCGGGATTTACACGGCGCGAATTTGACATGTAACCCTCAAAGACAGCCAAGAACGCATACTACGCATATAGAGTACATTTTATGACGTGTTCGTCAAAATATTATGCCGAAAACTATACCGTTGCCCAGCAATACATTTAGCATTGAGAATTTGACCTTTCCATACTGAACTTGCAATCTATTCATACTTATAAAATCGATACGCTAGATTACAATAGGTGTTGTAGGGCTTCGGCAAAGTCTGCTTGTAATCTGTACTGTTATTTATATATTAGTCGTGTCTGTACGACTGTACATCTGTACTTCCATACTTAATATTATAAAAGCGAAAGTATCTCTGTATATCTGTTACGCTCTCACGCCTAAACCTGTGGACCGAACTTCATGAAATATGGTACAGCCATGGACTAGCTAGCTTGGGAAAGGACGGCTACCTTGCATCGCAAGAAAGGGTTGAAAAGGGTTCAAATAGAGGATGGAAGTTTGTATCAAAATTCCTCAATTTTTAAGGTAACCTGATAGGTTTACAGATAGATTAGTGCTTGGGATCGAACATAGGCTATTTTTGGTCGCGATAACCGATAGAGATATTTAAAAAAAATTCTTGGTTTATGATAAAGGAGTCATTTTCTTTTAGAATTATTTTCTGTTACGTCGTTATAGATGCTAAAACTTTTTTATTCAGACTTCAACTGTGTAAAACGTCTATTGTTTCATGAACTACCTTGACCTTGTGGTCAGTCGCGTGATAAATCCGAGTACACTCTGTGTGTGGACTAGCGCTGACATATTGTATAGAACAAGACGTCCGCTCTCTCGCGCGTTCTGTCTCATTATAACTAGTTGACCAACAAATCCGAGAACAATCGTCGTCAATAACGTGTGACGCGTCAGCGCTTAGATAAGCACTACCTATCATAACAAAACCGAACACATGTTTCGAAAAAATATTGCGCATCTTTATCGGAAGATAACGTACTTTATTGCTGTGTATCGATTAGATTTCATCGATAGTTAATGTTGATGTTTGTGTAACAACAGAATCGATCGACTTTGACTGCTTTAAATAGAAATAGACTTATTACTTCCTTTCCTTTCATCATTTTGGCGTGGTTCCCGACCCTAGGAGGACTCGCTAGTTGTATGAACTAGTTGTATGACCATAGAACTAGCAGGCCTTCCCCCGCATCGCCCGTGACATAATTCGAACCTCCGTTGCACCACTGCCCGTAATTTATTAGTTTTCAAATGATGTGTGGGAATCTGCAGGATTTATTGACATTTATGATCATGATGAAGACAGGGTTTTTCTAATAAGCGCAGTGGTTCCTAAGATTACACTCTACTCCTACAATTTTTTTTTGTTTTATATAACTTAGGTGGCAGACGGCCCACCTGATAGAAAGGATACCGTGGCCTATGGACGTGTGCAACACCAGGGGAGTCACACTCGTGCTGCCGACCCTGAAGAAACCTAATGCCTTTCTCGAAGAACATGGTGTTCTTACGTAGTCGCTTGGGAAAACGTCAGCAGGAAGTTCATTTAAACAAACTCACAAAATTCAGCTTCTCTTGCCTATACGATGATAATATCCTGAACCGACCCCAGTCACGTGTACAATTACTGCACATCGGTGCATCATCAGAGCGCGGGCAGCAGTTCCACGCGCGTCTCCACCAACTCCATAGTAGCTAGGAGTAGCTATAGTACCGGCAAGAAACAGGTAAGCCACAACCATGTAAGACTTTAGTTTCCTCAGGGTGTATGGGGTGCTTAACGACCGCCGTCCTCCATGAGCCTGGGGGTGGCAGGTGAAGCCGCCCTAGCAGAAGCAGACCGAGGTGGCGGCGCAATACGCGGGGGTTAAATGGGGAGACCGTAGTCCTCACACACGAAGAGGATCAGCTCGAATGAGATGGCCTACGGTACGATGCGCGCCTCCCCATCCAGAGGCACGATGGGGAGACCCTGGTTTTCACATGGAGAAGGAGGACGGGGGCGGGGGTGTCATGTGCGGGAATTCAGTCAAAAATGCTTTTTAGAAGACTTTAATTGGACGTGCATGATTTTGGAGGAGGCACAGGGGGGGAGTGTCACAGGGGACAGAGGCATGTCCCCTGTGACACTCCCCCCCCTTGCCCCTCTCCGAACTGCGCCTGGAGTGATGGATATGCCAGTGGCAATCTTACCCGCGGCAACTGATTACCCAAGACGGTGTGCGGTTTTAATCGGTTCGACTCCGACAACCATTTCCGCAAATCCATGCCCCGAGTACGTTAAGCAGCTGTTCTAACTACAGGACTTCCATATCGTCAGTTCGGTATATTACAGAATGTAATTTAAGGAAAGTGGATGTAAGGAAGAGTCAAATAAAAGGTATAATGTGTACTTCATCGTGTCCATTTAACGAGTGAGTAAAACTACACAAGTTATACACTGGTACATGGAAAGTGCTAAGTTGCACTTTTGCTCATAAAGCATTGTATCACAATTCCGTAAAGTACTTAATATGTACTACGACAAGAAAATATCAAGTTCGATCGCTACCTAGACTGAAAGCAGACCCAACTGAGTAGGGAAAATGTTCAGAAGATGATGACTCCTCCATTTGATTTAAGACAGAATTTTGTGAACCTATCTAAATATCGAGAAAAATCAAAATCTGTATTTTTTTTTCCAGAGTGGACAAGTACAGGGTGGTGCCCAATTAGTCGGTCTGGAATTGTACAAGAGGTTAAAGGAGTTCCTTAGGATTTACCTCATCAACTTGCTACAGGTTTGTACTTTTAACATCTTAAAAGGTTATGCGGTTATCACTTCACTATCACTATCACTTCACTATCATCACTAAGTATCACTTCACTACATATTATAAAACAAAGTCGCTGTCGATGTCTGTCCGTCCCTATGTATGCTTAAATCTTCAAAACTACGCAACGGATTTTGAAGCATTTTTTTTTATTCAAATTCAAATTCAAATTCAATTCATTTATTTCAATCAATTCAAGATCATACAAAATACATTTAAAACAAAATTGGAAAATATAGATGAGTTAAAACATAAAAAAATATTAAATAATGTCAATAAAATTAAAAAATAAAATGTCCATTAAAATAATAAAATAATATAAAATAATGTCAATACTATACACTTAAATAATGTCCGTAAAAGTAAATTAATAGATAGAGTGATTCAAGAGGAAGGTTTATAATACATGCATAATGTTGTAGAGAAACACTGATAAATCGGGGTCAGAATACCACGCGGGCGGAAAATATGGCGGTACGAAGTTCGCCGGGTCAGCTAGTATTATATATTTAACCCATCACGAAAGAAGATTGACGAAATAAAATTTATGAAGCTAGAGTGAATGGGTAATCCGGTAGGGGTCGACCTAGACATACGTATGTCAGACATATCGAAGGTATTTTAAAAAAATGCCATGTCAAGAGTACCTACCCAAAATCGGCGAGCATGTAAGAAAACAAATATGTAAGTAAGAGAAGCGAAAAATATAAGCCAAGTAGCAAATGTAAACATATTGCGCAAAGATTTTCTACCCCATGGGGAAATAGGTGTGACTGTATTTATATATTTATGTATGTATGTATATGTAAACAATCATTTTCTATTCCACAGAATGGCGCAGAATTAATGGGTGAAGATGTTCTCGCGTTCTACACGAAGCAATGGGAGGAGTACCAGTTCTCCTCCAAAGTACTCAACGGAGTGTGTTCCTACCTCAACAGGCACTGGGTCAAGCGCGAGTGTGAGGAGGGGAGGAAGGTAACTGTCTATTTATATTGTACGATCGACTAACCAAAGAGATAGCTTTCCATCTACATACAGCTTTATAGAAAGTGTTTTCGTATCTCCTTTGTCCACTGTACCATTTTTTGCAGTTTCAGTGGTATGACAGTGATCCAAAATTAGCAGAATTGGGGCCAGGTGTGATGGAAACTCAGGGATAATGAACCATGAGGCATTTCCTTCACACTTCGACTCACTTAGGCCATCTCCAGTTCCGAGATGGCCCTTCGGGTTGTGCAACACCCCCAAGGCACTCTAGCATCCAGTCGATATTATTATTTCCATTTTAGTATTTAGGTCATCTCCAGTTTTGAAATGTGCCTTTCGGGTTGTGTAACTCGCCTAGGTACTGCAGTACTTGATCTATATTTCAATGTGTGGTATTCACTTAAATTTTCCGATTGTTCTTTCCAGGGTATATACGAGATCTACCAGCTCGCCCTCGTGACGTGGAGGGACAATCTGTTCCAGAGGCTGAACAAGCAGGTCACCAACGCTGTACTTAAGCTCATCGAGAGGGAACGGAACGGAGAGACTATTAACACTAGACTTGTCTCAGGGGTATGTTTGATTAAGTTTTTTTTTTATAAATATTATACCCCGGGTGTCCCTACTTATATAAGTATAGTATCTTGGACCTAAATTTCGAGACAAATGAGGTCCTGGCGCCCGCGGTTTGTTTAGTAATAATCTATGCTTGGTTAATTTGAGCTCGTCCACCGCAGTAACACCCCGTGCTATCTTCAAAAGACACTCAAGAAACGTTACTGCCTGTATAAAGCATATTTTAGGTCCAAGATGTATGACCCGAGCTATATCTAGTACTACGACGTTCGGACCCAAACCAACTTTTTTTTTTCAAGTACGTTAAACTTCGGGTACACCGGTTATGTCAGATTAGAATCAACTAAAACTGCACGCCGTCTTTGGTCTTCAGATGGGTGTGGGATTGCCTAAGACAAATCCCTAAAATCCCAGCTGATCCAGGGCCATCTCCAGTTTGGAAATGTTCCCCCCGTGTGGGCGGGAACTAGTGTCCCCATCTTGCTCCCGGAAAAAGGCCTGGGGGTGCTCCCCAGTTTTTAAAGTTGGTTCGGGCCCCAAAAATCTAGTTAACCCTAACTAGATATGTGTCATACCGTTCGCTACTGAGCACCTAAAACATTTGGAAAGGGAAACCGATGGAAAAAGTTATCGATCTAGTTTTTCATGCACCATGCGACCCATTGGGAAGCCAGTAGCAATGTGGTTAATTGCTAATTCTCCATTGTACTCCGCAGGTAATCAACTGCTACGTAGCCCTAGGACTGAACGAAGACGACACGAGCGCTCGAGGCCAGAATCTCGCCGTGTACAAGGATACCTTCGAGGCGGTATTCCTCGAGGACACGGAGCGGTTCTACACTCGCGAGAGCACCGACTTCCTGAGGAATAACCCTGTCACGGAGTATATGATTAAGGTAAGGATAGCACCGACTTTCTAAGGAAGCACCGACTTTCTAAGGAAGCATCGACTTCCTGAGGAAGCACCGACTTACCAAGGAAACACTGACTTCCTAAGGAAGCACCGACTTTCTAAGGAAGCACCGACTTCCTAAGGAATAACCCTGTCACGGAGTACATGATTAAGGTAACTGGATTCTTAGAGCTTGTCTAAACCCAAATAACGCGCATCGCTACTTCTTTTATGGCTCATTTATACGTAGACAAATTAATTCGCAGATGTTATCGGCGGACGCGTCCTATGACGCGCAGAGGGACTACTTGCTCGTATGTGGTAGATATTAACGTTATATACCTACTACAGACGTGCAAATCACCCCGTCTACACGTCGGTGGATGCGTCCGCCGCTAACATCCGCAGATGAATCTTGTCAACGTGTCGAAGATCCTTTACACACACAAGCAAACTTACGATTGTTTTCGGATTTGTTGGTCAACTTGTCATAATGTGACAGAACGCGCAAGAGAACAGACGTCTTGTTCTATACAATACCATCAGCCGTCCGCGACTTCGTACGCGTGAAGATCGTTTTACCGTTGCTAAGAAATCTAGAAACTCTTTTTGAACCTGAGACCGCACAGATCCTACTACCATTGACGAATATAAACGCAATGTTTCGTCTATATATTGAATTGTAACCGACTGTTTGTGTGTCACAGGCAGAACAACGCCTGCAAGAAGAGCAGCGTCGCGTCCAGGTGTACCTGCACGAGACCACCATGGAGCGCCTCGCCAAGACCTGCGACAGGGTGCTCATCGAGAAGCACCTGGAGATCTTCCACGCCGAGTTCCAGGTGATCACTAGATTTTATTTAACGTTGCACTAGCTTGTATCGAAATTGTGTATAGCGCCATCTAGTGATAATAGGCTGTACTACGATAGGAAGACCTGCGATAGGGTACTCATCGAGAAGCATCTAAACATATTTCACGCTGAGTCTAGTCTAGGTGTTTACTAGATTTTATTGAAGTTGTGTATAGTGCCATCTAGTGATAGCATGTTGAACTATTTGAATACAGTAACTAACGATCTTGCATCGCGATAGGGAAGTTCTCACGCTGGTATAACAATATACTTTCTACTAATATTTTGTGAATGGGTGTTTGTTATTCAATCAAGCACTAAAGACTGAACGAATTGCTCGCGATCCTGCGCCTTCAGCATCCAGTTGCGATTACGCGATCAAAATTTCAGGCGGGTGAACCCTCGGGCAATAGTTAGTATTAAATAATAGTTATTTGTTATAGAAGAGTGCAAATTTACTTTTTTAACCGCGTGCTCAATTTTGATGACCGAGCAAGCGAAGGAATCTAAAATTGAATCACAAACGAAGCGAGTGATTCGAAAATTAGAATCGTTTGTGTTAACGAGGGAATAAAGAACACAAAGTGAAAAATCTTTGCAATGCTTCAATTTTATGATGTTTTGAATTCAAAAACTACCCTCCAGCGGATAAAAACAACTATTGCACTAATAGATAGCGCAGAGCAAATTACTCTTTCCGAGATGAAGGGATAAAAATTATATTTTAAGATCATTCATGTAATTATTTAGACAAATTTCCGTAATATATTATTATTTATCACAGAAACTATTGGACGGCGACAAGAATAGCGACTTAGGCCGTATGTACGCGTTAGTAGCGCGTATACCGGACGGTTTGTGCGAATTGAGGCGTTTACTGGAGCATCATATACACGCGCAGGGGTTGCAGGCTATCGACAAGTGTGGCGAGTGTGCGCATACGGTATGTATAACCCTCTTTACAACCCCCTATGGTCTTCTTGAGCCATAAACTGCTTAAGGTATTAGCTACTCGAGCCATCAGCTACACGAGCTATAAGCTACTCGAGTCATCAGCTACTTGGACCATCTGCTGCTTGAGCTGTTTTAACTACTCGAGCCATTAGCTACTCAAGCTATCAACTGCTCAAGCCATTATCTGCTCGAGCCATCAGCTACTTGAGCCATTAACTACTCAAGCTATTAACTGCTCGAGCCATTATCTGCTCGAGCCATCAGCTACTCAAGCCATCAGCTGCTCGAGCTATTAACTACTCAAGCTATCAACTGCTGGAGCCATTATCTGCTAGAGCCATGAGCTACTCGAGCCATCAGCTGCTCGAGCTATTAACTACTCAAGCTATCAACTGCTCAAGCCATTATCTGCTCGAGCCATCAGCTTCTCGAGCCATCAGCTGCTCGAGCTATTAACTACTCAAGCTATCAACTGCTCAAGCCATTATCTGCTCGAGCCATCAGCTACTCGAGCCATCAGCTGCTCGAGCTATTAACTACTCAAGCTATCAACTGCTCAAACCATAATCTGCTCGAGCCATCAGCTGCTCGAGCTATTAACTACTCAAGCTATCAACTGCTCAAGCCATTATCTGCTCGAGCCATCAGCTACTCGAGCCATCAGCTGCTCGAGCTATTAACTACTCAAGCTATCAACTGCTCAAACCATAATCTGCTCGAGCCATCAGCTGCTCGAGCTATTAACTACTCAAGCTATCAACTGCTCGAGCTATTATCTGCTCAAGCCATCAGCTACTCGAGCCATCAGCTGCTCGAGCTATTAACTACTCAAGCTATCAACTGCTCAAGCCATAATCTGCTCGAGCCATCAGCTGCTCGAGCTATTAACTACTCAAGCTATCAACTGCTCGAGCCATTATCTGCTCAAGCCATCAGCTACTCGAGCCATCAGCTGCTCGAGCTATTAACTACTCGAGGTCATCAGTTACTGGACCCATCAGCTACTCGAGCCATTAGCTACTCAAGCCATCAGCTACTCTATACGCGCAGTACACGTTATTTAGGTGTCTTTTAAGGATAAGGGGGCTGTCCCAATCACGTGATGTTTTTTAGCAATTTTTTAAACCCCCTCCCCCATGGTGATACGTGGGGAAGTTTTTAAATAACACAAGAAAGAACATCGAACGAAAGTTCTGTCACTGTATTCGCTCGTCTGATATGAATCAACTTTCATAATTGTCACGGCTAATACCCGAAGTGCGGCTGCACCTAGTTTTAGCCAGTTAGAACTAGGTGTAGCCACTAACTCTTGGTTAAACCTAGTATGAGCCGATTGTTTTCGGGTAATCTAAAATAAGTAAGCTCGACTACATACTACATCTGGGTGGTTTAAAAAAAAACGTTTGCACGGGGTGTTAACGATAATTAATTTCGACATTGAAATTTCTAACTTAATAATAGGCTATTTGACAACATTAAAAATATACTACAAATTATGGTCATCCTATTAGAAAATAACGTTAAAAGACCTACGAGACTACAATTTACTCTCAAAATATGTGTATTTTATGAGAATTTCAATTATAAAAATGTTATATTTTGTTGATTTATTGTCTATGGCAAAAACGCTCGTGATTGGTCAGAGCTCTGCGTGACGTCATTCCTACAAAATATCTCCAGTTATATGAGCTATTATTGTTTGTTTCGGTGTTATTATTTGCTTTTTCCTTGATTATCGCGAGTTTTATGAACATATTTTGTGATCAAGTTCGAAATGGATACAAATTTTGTGCGAGCTGATGATAACAGCAACTTACAGTGACGTCAATACTCACACGCATCGCCATTTTGATTAAATATAGCGTTTTTCGCGCACTGTTGAAAATTTAAACTTTATCATTGATTTTTTAACATAATGCATTGTTTTTTTACAGAAATATTAATGTGATATGTTTATACTGTAATAAGCAATCATTTAAAGTGGTTTTTGAACATTAGTCAAATAGCCCATTTAATAATTTCTAAAGTGGCTACACCTAGTTCTAACCGGCTAAAACTAGGTGCAGCCGCACTTCGGGTATTAGCCGTAACACATACAAACGTAGATCTAGCGTCAATCAAATACTTATATTTCCAGGATCCTAAGGTATACGTGTCGACGATACTGGAGGTGCACAAGAAGTACAACGCGTTGGTTCTCGTCGCGTTCAACAACGACTCGGGCTTCGTGGCGTCGCTGGACAAGGCTTGCGGCAGATTTATCAACAGTACGTATTATAACATACTGTATATACACAGTATTGTTAAAACATACATACAATCACGCCCCTATCCCCGGAGGGTTAGACAGAGGTGAATTAACACCCACATTTCACCAGTCGTTGTATTAGGTCCCACGTAATAGTGGGTGAGCCTATTGCCGTTTCCCGGGCACTATTGTTGACTCGAGCCATGCATCTGAGGCTGTACATATCTGTCTGATGTTAAACAGCCCTATCCCTTAGTCGCCTTGTACGACACCGCATGGGAGGAGATGGTTAGCCGTTTCGAGTCGACATAACCCCTTCCTCTAGCCAGCGGGAGAAGGGATGTATACAAAACAGATTTGGTTTAAACCGGACCTTGTGTATGCCACTGAAATTATTATTAGAACTATCGGGATATTTACCATTTGTATTGTTTGGAGTTTCCGATATTTCGGCGTCGTGAACGTGATCGAGTTCGAGTTTGTAGTGAGAGTGAAACCAGTGGTAGTATCCATACGCGTAACAAAAGAACTCGAAAGAGGGTAGATCGATATATGTGCTCCTAAAAACTTTTTCACCGTTTATCGCCAGTACTACAGTTCCTCCATTATCATGGTGCTTGCAACAGCGCCGAAATATCGGAAACTCCAAACAATACATGGTAAATATCCCGATAGTTCTAATAATAATGAGAACGACCATGAAAGTTTAAATAGCCACTGAAATGGCTGAATAAATTTTCATAAGCTCTTACTTCCAGCTGGGGATACCGTTGACCGGACGGGTGATCCGCCCTTCGATGCGGGCCATTTCACCCATTTCCTCTAATTTCATATGCTCTTACTCACAACTTAACCATAAACATCGGGATATTTTTTGAAGTAACAGCAATTTTATTAATTTGGAATACATTGTACACTTGAAATCTGGAGCTTTTTTTAACAAATCATCACTACATATTATAAAACAAAGTCGCTGTCGCTGTCTGTCCGTCCCTATGTATGCTTAAATCTTCAAAACTACGCAACGGATTTTGAAGCGGTTTTTCTTAATAGATAGAGTGATTCAAGAGGAAGGTTTATATGTATAATACATGCATAATATTGTAGAGAAACACTGATAAATTTAGAGATATGCAGCGGGAACAGGATCAGAAAATATGGTACGAAGTTCGCCGGGTCCGCTAGTTTCTACTATAAAATCATTTCATATTGTATACTATTCTCAGGTAACGCAGTGACAAAGGCAGCTAATTCCTCGTCCAAGTCCCCCGAGCTGCTCGCCAAGTACTGCGACCTGCTGTTGAAGAAGTCGAGCAAGAACCCCGAGGAGGCAGAGCTTGAAGATACGCTGAATCAAGTGGTATGGGTTCACTAAGTGTCTAAATTGACTAAAAGTGACTAATTTATTGTCTAAATTGACTAAAAGTGACTAATTCATTGTCTAAATTGACTAATATGACTAATTTATTATATGTATTGATTAAAATGACTAATTTATTGTCTAAATTGACTAAAAATCACTAATTTATAGTATAAATTGACTAATATGACTAATTTATTATTATGAATTGACTAAAATGACTAATTTATTGTCTGAATTGACTAAAATGACTAATTTATTGTCTGAATTGACTAAAATGACTAATTTATTGTCTGAATTGACTAAAATGACTAATTTATTATACGAATTGACTAAAAATGACTCTAAGGTGCTTGTTGTTACTATATGTATAATGTCCACTTAGTCTTGGGATAAGTATTCTTTCTTGTAATTTGGATCGGAACTTGGTGGCTCAGTGGTCGGAGCATTCCCCTTGTAAGGGAAAGATCGCGGGTTCGAGTCCCGCCTCAGCTTGATTTCGATTTTTCCTATTTTAATCAAAGTAATATTTCCCTAAAGTGCCATAAATCATAAAAAATGTTGTGAAAAGCCATAGAAATGTAGAGATTTCCATGTTTTGTTGTATTGTGTTAGTGAAAATGTTGCTAAACACATGAGTTGTGGATATACCTTAACTAAAAGATATGTTTATGTTCCAGATGGTTGTGTTCAAATACATAGAAGACAAGGACGTGTTCCAGAAGTTCTACAGCAAAATGTTGGCGAAACGACTGGTGCAGCACATGTCCGCTAGCGACGATGCAGAGGTTAGTAGTCTGTAGGTAGACGATGACACATCCGCAATTGCGGTGCGAAATTTCGGGCAATCAGTTTCATAGACTTAGTTCATATACTGTAGTAGACACAGTCAATAATACTAGAACAGTAGCTGCATTTGCACAAAATGCATCTTAAATTATCACCAAATTAAACATTTTAAAAACCGACTTCAACCGATTTTTGTTGATATTTCATAAACTACTTGACCGATTCTGATAAAATTTACATGGAACCACCTGGGAAGTATAACCTATCAAACAAAAATTATTTGCAAATAATTTTGCAAATCGGTCCAGGCGTCATTGAGTAATCGATGAACATATATAAAAAAAAATATTCTGATGAATTGAAAACCTCCACCTTTTTTGAAGTCGGTTAAAAACGGTTTGGAAAACACGTTATGTGTGAGTAAGCTGATGTCAATATTGTTCTTTTATTATTATTTTTTATTTATTTATTTAGGCGCACAAAACACATTACAATCATTGAAAAACAATAATACTAAAATACAGTTCCGTTCTGGATCGTAACATAACCACATGTGCACA
This sequence comes from Eilema depressum, assembly GCA_914767945.1. Taxonomy (NCBI): domain Eukaryota; kingdom Metazoa; phylum Arthropoda; class Insecta; order Lepidoptera; family Erebidae; genus Eilema; species Eilema depressum. The sequence goes on from OU612040.1 coordinate 8,689,064, forward strand.
CAGCTAAAACAATATGTTAAAAACAGGAAAAGCTCTAAATTTGAAAAAGTATAATAATAATAATGACGTGTTTAAACATTTTTCAAGACCGAACTGCTATGGAGCGGCAACGTTCACCCTCAGAGAGAGACGTTACCGTCTCTATTGTATTTATATTATGTGTGGAGATTCTCGATCGTATGCGTACAAATAAACAGTAATATGATTTTAATGTATATTTACAGGCATCAATGATCTCAAAGTTGAAACAGGCGTGCGGTTTTGAATATACAAGCAAACTACAAAGGATGTTCCAAGTAAGTAGCCGTATACCCATATCCATACTAATATTATAAAATGCGAAAGTAACTCTGTCTGTCTGTCTGTTACGCTTTCACGCCTAAACCACTGAACCTATTTTGATGAAATTTGGTATAGGGGTAGATTAGACCTTGAGAATTATAATATACTAGCTTTTGCCCGCGGCTCCGCCCGCGTGGATGTCGGTTATCGCGACCAAACATAGCCTATGTCCTTTCTCAAGGTCTAATCTACCCCTATACCAAATTTCATCAAAATCGGTTCAGCGGTTTAGTCGTAAAAGCGAGACAGACAGACAGAGTTACTTTCGCATTTATAATATTAGTAGGGATTTTTAATTTTTAAATTACATACTTATTTATTTATCTTACTTCCCCAGGACATAGGCGTCTCCAAAGACCTGAACGAGAATTTCCGTAAGCATATGGCAAACAGCTCGGAGCAACCGCTACACATCGACTTCAGCATACAGGTGCTGTCTTCTGGATCCTGGCCGTTCCAGCAGTCTTCATCCTTCCAGCTGCCTACAGAAGTAAGATAAGATAAGATAACTATATTGTACACAAACAAACTACATTACACTAGGGAAAATATAAGAGACTAGCGGACCGGACAGACGTCCTGCATTTTTTTTTATATAGGAAACGTCAATTTGACTTCGCCTCGCCTGATGGTAAGCTGAAGGCAAAGTCTCTGAAAAGAAGGTCACCATTACAGACACGTACCAATGGTGGCACTCAGCTTGACGGCCTCATCAGATGCTTGATATTTTTTGTCACTCAACTCCTAAACGGCTGCACCGATTTGAATATTTTTTTTTTGTATTTTTTTTAATATTTTTATTTTTTGTGTACCATGCGTTTGGGTGGCACCATGAATGGTTTAGATTTAAAAAAAAGGCGTTATCCTGTACATAATATACTTTTTTTGTGAATCTAAACCATCCCCGGTGTCACCCAAACGCATACAAATTGGTCCAGTCGTTTAGGAGGAATTCAGTGACATACACAAATACAGTAGAATTATAATATACAAAGATATATGTACAAATGGCGGCCTTATTGCTGCAAGTGATCTTATAGGCAACCTTTGGATGGACATCTTTTAAATATGTATATAAAAAAAGACATCTTGAATTTTTTTTTATACTACTTCAATCACAGAAGTACACGGCCCACCCGATGGAAAGTAGTTCCTGTGGCCTATGGACGTATGTAACACCAGGGGAATCACACTAGTGCGTGCTGATGATGATTACTGCCTCAGTAAAGTGGTGGAAACTTTACTAAAGGCTTCTACGGAGATTTGGAACCAACACGAGAAGTCACAATTCACTGTAATATTTCACTTTCCTACTCTTGTGCGCGTTTTCTAAGACGTTATGTTTTATAATCCACCATTTTAACACATAAAAACTCATAAAATAATAATAACACCTCTGCCTAACCCTCCGGGGATACAGGCGTGGTTGTGTGTATGTATGTATGTATGTATGTATGTATGTATGTATGTAAAATAATGCCGCGGTGCGTCCATCTTCGCGTTGGCGCCAAAACTCCGAGCAAACTCAGAGAACTTGATTACTCTATTTAATAAACTATTAATATTACCTACCCCAAAACGAAACCTAGTCTTTTGACCGCAAGCTCAGAGAACTTGATTATCCTTTTTTTTTTAATAAACCGCTAATATTGTCTACCCCAAAACGAAACCTAGTCTTTTGACCTCTGAACGAAACGTTCAGAAAATGAATGCCAATAAAAAACCAAAGTTAATCCAACTAGATGACGCTGACAACTCGAGTCTGGCAGCAAGACTGACTGAGGTGTTGCACACGTCCACGGTAACCACTTACCATCAGGTGGGCCTTTAAACCCCTCGTCTAGAACCCAAAGAACCCCATCTATAAACAGTAATATTGATACTTTCAGTTGGAGCGATCAGTACATAGGTTTACAACGTTCTATTCATCGCAGCATTCTGGTCGTAAACTGAATTGGTTATACAACATGAGCAAGGGAGAACTTGTCACCAATTGCTTTAAGAACAGGTGAGTATTGTGCTCAGTGCTAATATTTGAAGTTTTTTTTTAAATAATGAAATGTGGGTGTTAATTCACCTCTGCCTAACCCTCCGGGGATAAAGGCGTGAATGCATTCAGTCTCACGTGATAGGAAGTGAGCCTATTGCCGTATTCCGGGCACTATTGTTGACTCGAGCCATGTATAAGCTGAGTCTGGGCTGTATATATCTGTCTGATGTTAAACAGCCCTATCCCTTAGTCGCCTTGTAGGATATCGCATGGGAGGAGATGGGGTGGCCCAAATTCTACTCTGCCATTTCTGACGGATTCTATTCGTCGTAATATCCATATTCATGAAAATGTGAAAGGGTTAATTCACATCTGCCTAACCCTCCGGGGATAAAGGCATGATTATATGTATGTAATATGGGTGTTTGCATTAGTCTGGTCGTGCCTCGGAGAGCACGTTAAGCCGTCAGTCCCGTTTGCTATACGAACATCTATGGCAGTCGTTACGGGTAGTAACCCAAACAGTCGCTGCTCTGTAAATATCGAATCCAAATCCGTAGTTGGACTGGAAAGAAGCGGACCCCAGACTTCGAGGTAATAGTGTGCTAAACGGACACTATCAATATTCAATTAATAATAAATTATAATATTTCTCGCCGCTTGGACTAGCTAGACTATTTCTTTGCAAATGTTTAGATGAAGCAACTTTCATCCCTTTTTTTATCCTTTCAATAGGCATGGCGACAGTACTGTATCAAAAAATCAAAGATTTAATGATTTTAGGGGAAAATACATACTAAAAGGATTTAAAATACTGATTTAGTTTTATTTAATAAATTGAGAATAATAAGAATTTCAATAAAATAATATATTATGAAAATACTGCCATCGGCTATTTTGATTGAAACACCAATCACAGTGCATGACGTCACGCCCAGGTAGAGATGGGAATTTACCCGGAAAATACCCAAATTTGGGTAAATACCGGGTAAATACCCAGGGAAAATACCCGATTGGGAATTTATTCGGGTATTTTCATATTTAGCATATGTAACATCTAGGTAATGTGAATATACATGTATATATCAAATATTATTCACTATTTATGTACTATTACTACTAGTTAGAGCTAATCTAACTTTGTTTATTGTCATAATTCATTAAATACGTTATAAATATTCCGTGCTATCTAATTAAATAAAACGATCTCTTTTATTTTAAATGTATATCTATAGTTATTAACACGAAGTCGTGGGTTCAGCTAGTAAAAATTATAATTTATCGCTTTTTGTCTGCATTTTACTTCGGCTATATTGCGAATCTGCTATTTTGAGATTCTCATATTTTGCGAATCTGATATTAGGTTTGCGAGGAAATAAAAAATTAAAAACCCTACCTGTGTGTGTGTGTGTGTTCATTCGCTCTTAGCGACAAGTCTCGAACGCGGTCAAGGGGCGGGGGAAGCAGCAAATAGCAGCAGTGTGAGTGTGCGCCGCGCCGGTGCGCGTTGCGTTGGTGATCTATCTATCTCACACGTTGTTTTGACTTCGTACTGTGCGCTCTTGTGTTAATTTGTTGGTGTAATTGACGACTTGGACTTTGTTTTTTGGACTTTTGACTGCCTAGTGATTAAATACGTGATTTACTTCGGAGATGTGTAGCACATACATTAAATTTACTATGCGAAGATTGCTTAAAATTAGAACCAATTAATGCGTTTATATCAATTGCCACAGACACGATAAAAGCAATAAAAAGAAACCAAATTATGAGCGCTTTATTAGCTCAGATTGTAAAAGAAAAAGGGTCAGGCGAAACCTTTAAATTGCCAGGGAAAACCCGCTGGGGCAGTTACTGCACTGCATTAAAAAGTTTACATAAATCCAAAGTAGCATTACAGACATTAGCTGTTCACGAAGATGCCACTATTTCAGAAGAAATAAAATCAAATTTATTGGATATAAATTTCTGGACCATGGTCGAAAATTGTATAAAACTACTGGAACCTATCACAGATAAAATTTTCAAACTTGAAGGCAATGGAATACTTATAAATGAAGTTTATATGGCCTTCAAAGATATTAAGTCTACATTTAATTTTGCATTTCCGGATATATCAATTTTAAATGAGCATCACAAACAAAATATTACAAATGCTGTAACTAGGCGAACAAATAATTGTTTGAAACCCATTCATTACGCTGCATATTTATTAGATCCAAGATCGCAAGGAATAGAATTAGAAGAACACGAAGTGGATGCAATGGAGCTTATACATGATATGAGCCAATCGCTCAATATTGACGTTGGTGTTGATTTAGCCAATTATAGAGCTAAACAGGGTTTATGGAGCAGACCATTTATATGGAAAAATGTTGCCGAAATGGACCCGGTAGTTTGGTGGAGAGGACTCTGCAGCTCCAAATTGCTGAGTAGGGTTGCAGTACGTATTCTAACTGCTCCCTGTACTTCAGCAGGCACTGAAAGATCATTTAGCATGCATGCGCATATACATAGTCACAAAAGGGGAAAACAGATTGACTACAGACAGGGCAGCAAAAACAGCTTTTATATCATATAACTGGAACCTCTTACACAAACATAAAGATGATGACAATGACGAAGATGACGAGCCGTTATCTACACCCAGGCAATTGTCTAGTCCCTTGGGCAGCCCAATCATTGAAGAACAACCTTCGACCTCTCGTGGAAATACACAAGACATAGAATTTTGCAATATTAATGCTATGTTTAATGATAATGAGAGTAGCGACAGTGATTAAAAAAATTACCAAACTCATCATCATCTGCATATAGACGTATTCTCCCGATTGCATCCGTGGCCAAGATGACCCCGGAGCTCAGGGTCCGCCTTCCGGCTCCTCCTTCTCCACTTCGCACGATCTTGGGCGTCCATGGTAGTGAGACCATTTGCACGCATATCACCCTCCACGACGTCAAGCCAGGACTTCTTTGGCCTACCCCTTTTACCTGGACCCGGCGGGGGTACCATTGCCAGGCATTTGTTCCCCACGTAGCCTGGCGGTTGCCGCAAGACGTGGCCGCACCAGCGAAGGCGGCTCTCTTGCATTTTATCCGCGATGTCACGGACATGGAGGCTGCCGCGGATGCGAGAGTTCCGTACGCGATCTTTACGCGTAACGCCGCACATCCACCGCAACATTTTCATCTCCGTGACACGCAGCTCTTGCTTGTGTCGCTCGAGCAGCGGCCACGCCTCACAACCATACAAGAGAACAGGCCTAATGATCGTCTTATAGACCTGCCCCTTCAACCTGACTGGCATTTTAGGATCACAGGTCACGCCAGTCATTTCTCGCCACTTGGCCCACGCGGCAGCAATGCGTGCCTTGACGTCGTGGTCGATCTCACCGGTCACATGAAGTACAGATCCTAGGTACTTAACCTGGTCCGTGCGCTCGACCAAATCATCGCCTATGCGGACGGGTGTGGGATCTGTGGAGTTTAACGCTAAGTATTCTGTCTTCGCTACATTTAGCTTCAGACCGCCGTTCTCAAGCGCTTCTTTCCATCCTTTCACGCGTCGCACCAATCTGCTCCTGTCCGCGTCCATGAGCGCAATATCATCAGCATACATGAGCAACCACGGAGGCTGCTCATGTGAGTTTCTAATGCTGTCCGACAAAACATCTAATACCACGCTGAACAGGTAAGGACTAAGGACGGATCCTTGGTGTACCCCGACGGTGATGGGGAAGGCTTTCGAGTCGCCAACAGCAGTCCGAACCACGGAACCGGAATCGTAGTACATGTCTCGGATGGTGTCAATGTAAGTCTCTGGGACACCCTTGGCCCGCAGTGCCCACCAGATCACCTCGCGAGGAACACAGTCGAAGGCCTTCTGCATGTCTAAGAATAGGCAGTGCAGGGGCGTGTTCTTCGCCCTGTATTTCCCCGCCACAACCCTTAGGGCGAACACTGGGTCCATGATCCCGTGCCCGGGACGGAACCCGTACTGGCACTCCGAGAGTGTACTTTCCTGTCGGATCCGGGAGTCGATTATCCGCTCATAGAGCTTCATGGTGTGGGACATTATCTTTATACCGCGGTAACTACCACACTCCTGCACCGATCCCTTGCCTTTGAAGACTGGCGTGATGATGCTCAGCCTCCACTGGTTCGGGATCTCGCCGGTGAGGAGTACGCGGTTATAAAGATTTGCTAGAATGCCCACACCACGGGCGCCCATTGCCTTCCAAGCCTCAAAAAAATTACCAAACTACTAACTGTAAAAATCACTTTTGTAACTTTTGTAAAGTATAATAAATAATTGTTAGTATCGCTCATTGCTTTTTTTTGGTAAAAGTTTCTTGAAAGTTTCAATATAGGTACGTTCAATCTGCAATCAAGTAACATTCCGTCACGATACGCAGGAAGAATCTTATGATAAAAACGAGAAGACGTCTTTTTGTCGTTATAATAACAGTTTGGTTTTATTTTCGCTGCGCGAATATGCGTGGGCCGCCAGCGCCTCCTTCTGCGAGCAAATAATGCTCGTGAAGTGGGTGGTGGAGCGGGAGCGAAGGAGAATCGCAGACCTTGCGGCCCTCGAGGAGCGTAGCAGAATCGCTAACCGCGCGGCCCGCAACGAGCGGCGGCAACTCGAGCGTCGGAGGTCACAGAACAACCTCCCCATGAGCGCGGGCCTGGGGGTGACGGGTGGAGCCGCTTGTCACCCTAGCAAAAGCAGGCGGCGGCGGCGGCGCGCATTGCGTTCTTCCCCATACCCGGGGGCGAGTTGGGGACTCCGTATTCCCCACACCGGATGAAGGCCAGATCGAGAGATATGGCCCTGGTTCGGCCGGGGTGCGAGGGATATGACTACGACAATCTCACCTCCGGCAACCGACGGCCCACAGACGTCGTGCGTTTTAGTCGGTCCGAGTCCGACATAACATCTTCCTCTGGTTCCGGCGGGGGAGGTATCCGTGTGGATTTTTTGGCACGATAAAAAAAAGTTTGGCTTTATTTTAGTTCCTCACTCCTGCTACACATTTTGATATTTCGAACAACAGGCAACCCGTTATTTAAGTGGGAAAATACCTATTCAACAGGTATTTTCATTATTTAACGTAATTATGCGTCGGCATAAAGTATGTGCGCATCGCAAAGTACCTATTTTTCGCTGCATTTGTTCTAAAATATAATAAAGAAATGTTTGTGTTTCTAAGATCGTGATAACTACGTTAAATAATGAAAATACCCGTCGATTGGGTATTTACCCACATAAATACCGGGTATTTTCCCGAACGGGTATTTTCCCGGGTATTTACCCGTTGGGTTTTTACCCTCCGCCCATCTCTACGCCCAGGTAAACATCGCTGTGTTTCGCTACTTTAGTATTATGTTATCTGTGCTTTCGTATACAAATTTGACACATTTGACGTTTGTTTACCTAGGCGTGACGTCAGAGCCGACGCCATGACACTGCGGGCTGTTTTCCCGCACTATTCAATTTTTGTTACAAAAATGGCTTTAAACTTCGTTAATCTTTAGTTTATTACCGAAATATAGGTATTTACGTAAATAGTAAATTTGTATCTACATTACGGAAGAGAGTTTCATCATGCCCATTAACGTATCTCGCAGACGAGAATATCTCTTCATCTAAATGTGCCTTAACTGAGATTATTAAGGAACTCTCCTCATCTAAATGTGATGATTTTCTCTTTCAGATACACATTACAAGCGAGTACGTTCCAAATGGCTGTGCTTCTACAGTATAATGACAACACATCGTGGACCGTTCGCCAGTTGGAACAACACACGGGCATCAAGGGAGACTTTCTTATACAGGTATACAATCATCCTACAGTTCCTATAACTCTGGGCACGTATCTTGGACCTAAAATGTGCTCAAAATGTGCTCTATACGTGCAGTACACGTTTCTCCTTTAGGTTCATAATGACCACTTTCTTAAAATGACCACTTTCCTATAATGACCACCTTTAATTCCGAAAATGGCTACTTTCCTGAAAGGACCACTTTCCTAAAATGACCACTTTGAACCGTATGCTTGTTTCATCAATTAATTAGTGTTTTACGGCAAATATATTATAAAAGTGGTCATTTCAGAAAAGTAGACATTTTAGGCAAGTAGTCAATTCAGGAAGTACTTAGTCATTTTTGGAAAGTGGTCTTATACGGAAAGTGAGCATTTCCGGAAAGTGATCATTTTAGGAAAGTGGTGATTTTAAGAAAGCGGAGTTATACCCTTGTGCAGTTTAGTACGTATACGTCGGGACACATATCTTAGACCCAAACGAGACCCTGGCGCGCGTGGATTGTTTTTTTAACCATCTATGCTTGGTGAATTTGAGTGCTATCCTCAAAAGACACCCAAGAAATGTGTACTGCGTGTATAAAACACATTTTGAGCATTTTTTTTAAAGAATATTAGCAACAGAAATTACTAATATTCACTCTAACAGTCTAACCCCTCCAACTAAGTTAATGAGCAGTTTTCCAGTAGGTATAATAATCAGTTGGTTTTTAAGTCATATGGAGATGGCGCTAGAATAGCTTTTGGTAATTTTAATGTACTCTCTGGTTTGTTTGTGGTATTTTTTCATGAATTTGCGATGTTGCCAAAGTTTAATTTCATTTACCCATATTATAATAGATAAAATATAATAAAACGCTTAATTCTTTTCGCGTCACTGTCTGTAATTTAAAATAATAATATTATATTTAAAATAATTGTATCAGAAAAAATGACACAATATTTAAGTAAAGTAAATCATTACAAAACCGAAGAACATTTTTTCCATAAATTAGGGAACACTAGATGTGACACCACTTTCTTCTTACCAAAAGTGCCGGCTGCGCCATCTAGCGCGTCTTTAGGAACCCTATAAATACCTACTGGAAAACTGCTCATTACTTGTGTAGTTTCGAAACCTTGTATGAAGCCGTTACGTCCGTAACTTTTTAAATAATGTATGGGGTCCATTACACGCTTAAGCAAGCGTCATGCATCATGCCGTCAATCATGAATGTTATTGGTCAATCGGTTATTAGACAATCACATGGCAAAACCTGCCATGTAATGGACCCATATGGGAAGATGCCGGATTTGTTGACATTTAAGATTACTGCGCCACTCCCATGAGTAGTAGCGTAATGATATATAGCCATACGTGCGAATTAGTAGCAAAAATTAAAATAAAAAATTGTTTAATGGAAAAAGGATACTATAAAGTAGATGAATATCTTAATGATAAAAATGCATGGTCATCCTAATCACTGATTGCTCGCACATTATAAATTGTATAAAAACTATATTTAAAAAATAAAATAAAAAGGATAATTGAGTTCTCTGAGTTTCTTGCTGGTATCTTCTCAGTAGAACCAACTACCGAACCAGCGAAAGAATCATTTTCAAATGATTTATTGATTTACTTTATTTTAACTTGACATGATATTGTAATATTTTGACTTTCATATGTGCTCTTTATGTGCCTAAATTGAATAAATGAAATTGATTCTTTGATTCTTTGATTCTTGATTTATTTTTAATTTTATCATTGCAGGTGCTACAGATTTTGTTGAAGGCGAAACTGCTAGTATGCCAAGACGACGAATCTGAACTGTCAGAGGCTTCCGTCGTCGACCTCTTCGTAGGCTATAAGAAGTAAGTATTACATCATTCTATCATAGGCTCTAGGCAACATCGAAACCACCTCAGCGATGGTAAAAGAATGTAATAAAATCGGCCAAGTGCGAGTCGGACTCGCCCATGAGGGGTTCCGTAGTAGCAAAGGCGAAAATTGCGGTTTATGACGTATTAAAAAAAACTACTGACTGGATCTCGTTCGAACTAATTTTTAGTGGTAGTTTTCATAGCAATTTACATCACATATTTTTTTTAGATTTATCATTCTCTTAGTTTAGAAGTTAGAGGGGGGGACACACATTTTTCCACTTTGGAAGTGTCTCTCGCGCAAACTATTCAGTTTAGAAAAAAAATATGTTAGAAACCCGAACAGCATTTTTAAAGACCTATCTATAGATACCCCACACGTATGGGTTTGATGAAAAAAAAATATTTGAGTTTCAGTTCTAAGTATGGGGACCCCCAAAATTTAATGCTTTTTTTTATTTTCATGTGAAATTCTTAATGCGGTTCATAGAATACATCTTCTTACCAAGTTTTAACAGCATAGGCCTTATAGTTTCGGAGAAAAGTGGCTGTGACGGACAGACAGACAGACAGACGGACGGACAGACATGAGCATGACGAATCTATAAGGGTTCCGTTTTTTGCCATTTGGCTACGGAACCCTAAAAATGAGCTAGAAAGACTGGCCGCCACAGCCGATGTTACTCTTGCCTGGGTACCAGGCCACGAAGGCAACATGGGCAATGAGCCAGCTGATGAACTAGCCAGGAAAGGAGCCGATGAAAACCAGATGGGCCCTGAACCTAGGCTGCCCATCGCCCACAAAATAACTAAGGGAGTCAGGAAAAGTTTGAATGTCATTATTATTTAATCTAAAATCGAAACCATGGTTCCTAAGAATAGATCTCGCTATCTCTTATAGTTTACTGGCTGACCCGGCGAACTTCGTACCGCCATATTTTCAGATCCCGTTCCCGCTGCATATCTCTAAATTTATCAGTGTTTCTCTACAATAATATGCACGTATTATACATATAAACCTTCCTCTTGAATCACTCTATCTATTAAAAAAACCGCTTCAGAATCCGTTGCGTAGTTTTGAAGATTTAAGCATACATAGGGACGGACAGACAACGGCAGCGACTTTGTTTTATAATATGTAGTGATATTATACCTTTCTGTTTTACAGCAAAAAGCTTCGCGTGAACATCAACATACCTCTCAAGACTGAGTTGAAGGTGGAACAGGAGGCGACACACAAACACATTGAAGAGGACAGGAAGATGCTTATACAGGTATTGCTCGGGGCATATATCTAGGACCTGAAATGTGCTCTATACGCGCAATACTCGTTTCTTGGATGTCTTTTGAGGATAGCACGGGGTGCTACTGCGGTGCTACCAAGCATAGATAATTACAAAGGTGTTGTATTTAACGCGGCCGCAAATTAATCCGAAAAGCAGGTAGTAAAAATAATAGGTTGGCAGCTATAGTGAAGAATCATTTTATTCAATTTATGGGTGTCAAAATTACTGTATGTGGCGTACAAAAATAATAAGTGAGCCACTATTTATGGATGTTTATAAAAAAATAACCACGAAGGCTAAAGCGGGCGCTCCGTTCCCGCGTTAGCCTTCTAACCTAACCTATCCAAGTTGGGGCGCGCTATACTCGAATCCTCATAACTTCACAATTTAGCAACACAGTTTCTGTATCACGGGTCACTCAGTATTTTAGTCGCCCACTCAAAGTAACTCATTATCAGTCGTCCATTTATTATTTTTGTCGCACGGTTTATTATATCCCATTACAAAGTAATTCACGCGCCAGAGCCTCGTTTGTGTCGCAATTTAGGTCCAAGATACGTGTCCGGAGGTATATTATACAGGGTGGAAAATTTTAACCTTACCTGAATGGAAAGTACTCTAAATACTGGAGACAGCGAATTTTACTCAAAGGAAACATTCCCTTATTTTTAAAAAGAAACAAAACTGCATTCAGTTTTTCGAAAACTCCCAGTAATCGAATCGACTAAAATCTGAAAAAATAACTATCTGTATTTTTAATTTTATGGTATCAATGGATAGTGTAAATCATAAGAATCAAATGTCTCTAAAAAATATGGTAAATTAAGTGAAAGGAAATCCCTGAAAACTATAAACTTATAAATTCAATTCCAACAGACAGCACTTTTACTCAAGGAGCCATCAGATACCTTATCAACAATAAAGTTTTCTTTGACGCCATTTATTTAGTAAAATAAATACTTGAACTTTGATTCAAGTTTAGAATGTAACGTTATTGGGTAACTGCATAAGGTACATAATATTTTGTGTACCGTGTCGATGGTACTAGCACGTTTTGTCGCATTTGTTCCATTTCGCAAATCGTCCACTTTGCGAAACGTCCATTTCGCATTTGGTCCACTTTTTTCTTATCAGCCCACATGATGGGAAGTGGTTGGACTTTTTTTTACTAACCGGCTTCAAAAGAGGATGTTCTCAAATCGTACCCTATTTTTTTTTAAACTAAAATGCCTATATTATAATATAATATCCATCTTGTCCCCAGGCTGCAATAGTTCGGATAATGAAGACCCGGAAGACCCTGAAACACCAGCATTTAGTGGTCGAAGTACTGAACCAGTTATCTTCACGATTCAAGCCAAGAGTTCCCGTCATCAAGGTATGTAGGGGTTACGGACCCGTAGGGCACATACTAGTGATGTGCTGACGCGGAAGAATCATTACTCGAGTTGAAATTACCATAACTTGAGTTAACTCGAATTGAAAATTACTCTAACTCGAGTTGACTCGAGTTGAAAACACCCTAACTTGAGTTAACTCGAGCGAGTTAAAAATTACCCTAACTCGAGTTGCGTAACTTGCTAAAAAATGGGCTTACTCTTTAGTTTACGGTTCAACTCGAGTTAAAAAGAATCCAACTCGAGTTTAGAGTTCTCGTTTTGAAATAATCCTTGACTATTAAAGCCAGGCTACAATAGCTATAGTTGACGTAAATGCAAGGGTTGTTTAACATCAGGCAGATATAATATTTCCTAACATAAAATGTATTCTAAGTATGTTTATCTGCAATCTAGAACCCATAACACAAGCTAGTTAAGCTATGCTTACTTTGGCTCTAGATAGCGTTGTGTAGAATGTCCTACAATATTCGTTTATTTAAAAATATACAGATTCAGCGTCAGATGCATCGCTCGAGTCAACAATAGTGCCCGGAATACGGCAATAGGCTCACCCCTATTACGTAGGACCGAATGCAATGATTGGTGAAATGTGGGTAGCACCCATTCACCTCTGCCTAACCCTCCGGGGAAATCAACTGTCAAATTCATTGGAGAAACGAATAATCTGTAGTAAATTCGTTTTTACTCAACTGTTCACTAGATGGCGCTGATCTTAATTTATCTGAATCGCGTTATAGTTTCAAACTCTTTGCTAGATGGCGCTGTTCTAAAATTTGTCTATATTGAATTATGGTTTCAAACTGTTTCATAGATGGCGCTGTTCCACATTTTCCTGAATCGCGTTATGGTTTCGTTACACGTTTATGTATATAAGTATCGCTCTGTCTATTTTCTTTTCTGATGAGGCCTGTCAAATCAGGCATATTTTTTTCAACCGAAGCTCAGTTTTGATGCTATGGTTTAAAATGATAATATCCGCCATATCGAGTGTTGGTTGAGTCGACAGTGTCGACACAAGAACTACCGTAAAATAGGGAAAAAAAAAGATAAAATGGTTGTTTTGTTAGATTATTTTTTAGATTTAGATTTCTTGAATAATTTCTCTTCTCTCCAGTCTCCCGAATTCCAAGATTACCAAGTATCTAACAACCAGATATTATTGATAACTCTGCTTATTATTACATTGAACTAATCCATAGTTTCACTTGAAAGAAAATAACTAGAGAATGTAGCTAACCATTTTATTTATATTCACCCATTGATTTCTTTTCACACCGTTTTCAACCCGGTACCTAAGCGAAGGGAAAATAGATGTGTATCAACAAATCTGGGGGCACGGCAGTGCCCCCGCCAAGTCGAGCAAAAAAGAGCGGCACGGCCGTAACACTATTTTCTCGAAGCACTTCAGGCTATTTTCGACCCCCTAGAACAAGGGTGCCCAACCCCAGGCCCGCGGGCCACGAAGTGGCCCGCGGACGAATTTCGGGTGGCACGCGCAAGCCACTGCGAGAGGAGCAAAAAGCTTCCTACAGTCCCGGATCCTTTAAGCGGGGCCCGAAAAAGCATCTGATGAGGCCGACAAGCTGAGTGCCACCATTGTAACTCGATGCCTACGTGTCTATAATGGTGAGCCTCTTTTCCGAGACTGCCTTCAGCTTACTATCAGGCGAGGTGAAGTCAAATTTACGTTATAAAAAAAGTTATTTCGGTGCAATATCGTTACCGAAAAAAGGCGCGAGAACGGGGACACGATCCCGAGCCGTGAAGGACATACCGTAGTAGCGGAGATAAGACCCATCATGGAGGAAAGCTAGAGAGGCCGCCATGTAGCCTCTCTAGCCACTCCTCCATCCTGCAGTTTATTACCGGGCACGGATGCTTCGGGGACTTTCTGCGTCGGATCCGGTAAGAGCCAACCACCGAATGCCATCGTTATGTCGCGGGAGACGCCATCACCGTAGGAGTGAGAGTTCTCTCGCTTGCCACCTTGCCCACGGCTATAGTACGCTGCGCGAGTGCGTGGGCGGCCGCCCCTCCTTTTGTGAGCAAGTAATTCTCCAAAAGGAGGCCTCTATCCCTCATGAGGGTGGTGACGGGTGGAGCTGCTTGCACCGCCCCATTCCCAGGGGCTAGATGGGGACGTGGCGGTCCCCATACCCGAGATCGGCGTGAGATGAGCCAATTTCATCTTCCGAAACCTAGGGGGGGGGGAGGGGGTGTATGTAGTAAAAAGATGCACTGGCCCGCCAAAAATGTCCAAATCGTAAGTTTGGCCCGACAGCTAAAAAGGTTGGGCACCCTTGCCCTAGAACTTCGTTGTGGATAAACCTAGAAGCCTGAATCTTCGGTTACTAAGTAGGCACTGTAAAAACACTTTATATTTCAAATTTCATTCAATTTGAACCAGTAGTTTAAGAATTATAACTAGTCAAAGTTTGCAAATTTTGTCACTCACTGACTGACCGATCATCAAAACTCTAAGGCACTTCTAGCAGACGTAGAAGCCTCAAATTTAGAAGATAAGTAGTGTTTAGTGTACAACTCAAGGGAAAATTAAAGTATTCTTCAATTTCAGCAATTTTACCAACTGCATAAATAACTTTGTAATCTCATATAAATATATGGGATTACAAAGTTACATTTGCAGTGAACGTTTCAGTGTACATGAATCCATCCATACTAATATCAGTCTAACGAAGTATTATAATAAATGCGAAAGTAACTATCTGAGCGTCTGTTATTTGTTAGTATTACCACAGAATAAGTAATAGTATTACGCTTTCACGCCTAAACTAGTATCTGAATAAACTTGATGATGACGAAAAGTGAAGAAGTGGGAGTGGGAGTGGGAGAAACTGGAAAGGTAATCTACAAAAAGAACTGAAATCCCATCAAAAACCATACTTGTAAAAAAATGCCAAGCCTCGCCGCCCTCGGTTCTTCTACCGCAAAAAGTTGTGAGATCCATGTAATACCAAGTCGGTTAATTTATTCAGTCCCTACTTCAGATACCTTCTGTCCTAAGTTATTACGTAATAAGTTTTTATGTTTTGAATATAATAAATTGACTTGGCCATCGCATGAAAACACAATGTATAGCACATCACAATAATTACATTATATAAGATTGTTTAGTGCGATTGCCAAGTCAATTTATTACATTTAAAACATAAAAGCTTATTACGTAATAACTTAGGACAGAAGGTATCTGAAGTAGGGACTGAATAAATTAACCGACTTGGTATTACATGGATCTCACAAACTTTTTGCGGTAGAAGAACCGAGGGCGGCGAGGCTTGGCATTTTTTTACAAGTATTGTTTTTGATGGGATTCGTTTTTACTCAAGTGCTAGCTAGATGGCGCTGTTCTAAATTTTGCTGAATCGCGTTATGGTTTCGTTACACATTCTTGTATATAATTGTTGTTCTGACTCGTTGTCGTCACCGGGACGTATCCCACTTCTGATGAGGCCTGTCACATCAGGCATACTTTTTACAATCACAGCTTAATTTTATGCTGTGGTGACAAGACAAAGGGAAAGTAAAGTAGTACAGTATAATATAAACTGTATAACTATAAAGACAAACTATAACAAATGTCTGTCTGTCGTCGGTTTCGTCTATCTGTTTGTCACTTGGGAAAAGGGAAAACCACAACAATACAATCACTCCTGGTATTAGGGTATTGCCACGGTAACCACTTTCCATCAGGTGGGCCGTGTGCTTGTCTGCGAGTTTGTACGAGACATAAAAACAATCTTGTAGTCAGGTCTGTGATAGCAGACTCCAAAAAATTAGTAATTCTTTCCAGGGTAACTGTATACGCTTTTTTAACAAGCTCCCTAATGAAATTAGGGATTTACCTATAAATAAATATAAAAATGAAGTTAAGAGGAAATTGTGCCAAAAAGGCTATTATAAAATACAAGAATATTTAGATGATAAACTTGCTTGGAATTGAGCTGTTCACTCATGCATGCTTCTCAAACAAATGATTGTATTTAGACTAAGTAGACTAAGCATTTTTTGTAAATAGAAAAAAAAAGCCCGCTGAGTTTCTTGCCGGAGTCTTCTCAGGCCGGGGCCGCGTTTCGAACCGGTAGTCCATTTGCTAAGCTAGTCTTTAGTACATATAATAGAGCTGTTTTACATAAAATAAAACAGTTATTATGGCCGAAAGAAAGACGGTATTAGTTTGAAGAAGCTGTCTGTGATTTTTCCCTTTTTTAAGCGTTAACATTGTTAAAATCTTACCTCTAGTCCTCTTTCGACTATAGTTACCCGTTTAAATCACCGCTAGGGGCGCCACTGTTTCCAGTCGCACATCTTTATGTCAATCATAGATCATAGTGTCTTCTCGCCAGCAAGGACCTTGCTCTAATACCGTCTTTCTTTCGGCCATAATAACTGTTTTATTTTATGTAAAACAGCTCTATTATGACCTCCGAAAGACGGTATTAGTTTGAAGACCTGTTTGGTTTCTGCTGGTGATGGTAACTATAACAACGCTATGTGATAATATAGATAACAATATTATTTAGCATATGAGTTAAAATAATGCATTATTATAATTATTAATCATAATAGAATGTTTATACAAAACATGCAACCAAGATGTATATCATATCATATTTATATCATCAAACATTAATTAAAATTTATTACCAAATTGAGACTTCCAATTTCCTCAACATAAAACCTATGCCATGGGCATAATTACAAGTCAACCTTTGAAGGCAACTGCGGATCTGAAGCTACCTTGAGCCGCATCAATATGTACTGCATAAAAATAGATCTTATCCATTCTCCTAGGAGTGTTGTGGTAGCTGCTCTAATTAAGATAAAACAACTAGTTACATCAGTAACATAGACCGCAAGGTTGAGGGTACTGAAGTACCTAACTAGGCATTTTGGTGTTTGACAATTAGTACCGATTGCCTATGCTAGCTACAATCAGTTTTAGAATAAATAATGAATTCTGGCTTTCACTTAATTCTCTCTTCGACTTCTGCGAAGATGCTGCGAAATTTATCTAATACTTGAAGTCATGTACTCACCTGTCTGAAGCTAGAGACAGAATAATGGCAACTCTTCTAGAAATGTCTAAAATGAACTGTTATATGGTACTGAAAATAGTCAGTTAGATATTATTTGGGTATCCCATCACTTCTCGTGGTATGGGTTACCAAGGAATAGGGCTATTCCCCATCCAACAGTAGACATTAGTGATTAGTCATGACTCATGACAAAGCGTTTATCTGACCGCAATAGGTCTGGCCCCCGTCATGTGAAATCATAACTATCTGGCCAAATGTGGGTGTCAAATATTACACCTCTGCCCCATGGGGGGTTCACAGGCGTGAATGTATGTATCGCATTCAGGATAATTAATGGCCTGGGCTTTCCTTAGAAAAACTGTCTACATTTGTAGCACAGTACGGAAACACTGCAGATCCTATAGATCTGCAGGCCCTGCAGATGTTAATTATTAAATCAATTGAAATGTAAGCCCAAATTTAAAATTATGTTTAACATGGGGATATGCAAAATACATCCTTGCCGTATGACATAAAAGATTGCCATTGAATATGCAATATGTAACCCATAGTTGTATGGGTAGGTATCCCGTACACTTCGACTATACACAATCTATACAGACCCAGTAAATGGCCATTACCGTCACGACGTAAAAAATAGTTACTACTTTGAAACAAGTTTGAGATATACTATAATCTCATAATATGCAAATTTGACATGCAACTGATACTTTGTCAATACAGTGTATAGTCAAAGCATTGATCAAGAGTGGTTGTCCGGTAACTACAACTTGATAACTCCAGTTTTCCTCTTTTTCAATTCTTTATTTCTAACCCCCCCCCCCCCCCCCCTTTTTTTTAAGGAGGATAGCAACTCCCTGCTGAGGAGTCTATTAGGATCTCCCGGAGATCTTTTATCGGCAAGGGGTCGATTAGGGCTCTCAATCTGAGATCAATCAGCCCAAAGTACTGACCCCATTACGGGGCTATGTTTAGAATTTGTGTTCCCTTGGCAATATATAGAAGGGCCAGCCACTGAAGTATTAAAATAGATGGGAGAAAACCTCCATCCCAACTGATTTATTAGGATCTTCCGCAGATCCTTTATTTGTCAGGGGCCGTTAGGGCTGTCAATCTGAGATTAATCAGCCTAAAGTACTGATCCCACTATGGGGCTATATTTAGAATGATTAAATTGGGTGGGGGGAAAACCTCCATCCTAACTGATCTATTAGGATCTTCCGCAGATCCTTTATTAGTCAGGGCCGTTAGGACTGTCAATCTGAGATCAATCAGCCTAAAGTACTGATAGGTATGATGTAGTTCCAGTTTAACTGAAAGCCTTTCATGTGGGCACTGAACCACCTTTGAGTCCCGCGTCATGCACTGGGGAACGACGGGTGAGTCCCTTTGATGTAAAAGGGTTGATATTGCATATGTACTGATCTTTGATCGAGGCCATTGCGACTCCTAGCAGAAGTTCACATTCATGAACGAATCAGCCTCTTGCGACGAGGTCAAAGAATCCGTTTAACTTCTCAGGGAGATAACCGTCAGTATTATATTGAACTGCTCGGTTGATTGGTCAGCTCTAGAGGGGTTAAGGGGCAAGTGCGCCCATCATTTCAGTTGGCTGTCCGACTGAACCAGTAGTGCATTTTGTACATAAGCAATAATGCTGCATGCACTGCAAACAACTCCCTCACATTGGAATGCCGTTTTTTGTAGGCTCAACTCCATTTGCTTGACAACATAAAGTTGTTCAACTTCAGTCCCCAGCCCGCGTCCGCCGCGTTCTGTAGTGAGAAAGTGAGTCACATTTTGCCTGTGTATCACTTGTGCACTGTGGTTCCCATTCCTGAGCCGCCACTGCAATTTGCACCTCACTAAGGGATCCAGAGCCCATCTTTCTCTTAGCCTACCTTGTTTGAAGCAAGCAAAAATAAAATTGCATCCTGAGACAATGATATTGATCATCCTAGTCGTCAGGTTAACTTCAAGTGTCTTGCAACTATAGTACAGTCAACGACAAAAGTAGATTAGTTAGTAGTACTATGTAGTTACTTTATTTTCTAAATATTATACAACTACTTATACATCAACTTAATTGACACATTATTAAGCAATGTAATGTAGACTTTTTTTTTTTTTTTTTTTTTTTTAATAAAAAAATTGATTTTATGGACTTTTGATGTTGACTGTATCGCTTGGAGGCAAGTCATAGTTTTTAAATTTTTTGGTAAATATACCAATTACCTAGTTTAGTTACTTTGTGGGCAAAGGCATCAAGTTTAAATCTGTGTTTCAAGTGACTCTAGGTGAATTGATTGGATTACCTACCGATCCAACTTTAACAATGTGACTATATGCTATACTTTAGATATGTTCACGGATAAAAACATTATTATGGCATCATTAAGTGGGTATTAACCAAAGGCCCAAAACAAAAATTGTGAAGGAATTGTTTAGCAAATGAACCATGACCATGACTTTTTTCCAAAGGATTTCCGCAATCCAATTAGTCGCAGTTACAATGGTATAAGGTGAAGATGAGGCTGAAAGAGTGGGCTCTTAGAGAGACAATTTCTTTTCCATATTAGGTATTACTCGCAAGAGCCTCCTGTGAAATTACTTTATGCATAGATGAAGAAATGCCTGGTGCAAGTCTTGTCATCCAATCTACCTGTTGTAAGAACTGAATCCCAAATTATTGGAATTTCAACTGACATGTTAAGTTCAAACATGTTAATTTAAGCTTTTAAGTTTAAAAAGGGGTATAATGGCCCATCTGAACTTTTATTAAAGATGTTTATGAACAAGAAAGAGCTGTTCCTCAACATTTGGTTTAATTATTTTTTAACTACTTATGTGGGTATGTGTAAATTAGTAGTTATAAAAAAAAAATGTTAAATTCTTTGCATCCTAAGATGACATGCATTTATGCCTACTACTTTCTTACAGTATAGACTAGTATTTTCATAGATATTCTTGTTTTAACGTATGAATATCACACCAACTAGGACACCCTCAAGAATTCAACTTGGAATAAACTTGGAATAAGATAAATGCAGTCATTGGGCACAGGGTTGTTACAAGTCATTGGGCCTATTGTTTAATGGTATAAAAAGACTTGGAATGTTATAATATTGCTATTTTGTAAGCCAGATTTTAGAAGTTCCTGATCCTGCAATACTATGTATATAAGTACGCCATTGACTGTTCAGTGCTGGGAACAAAATCATACCTTTTATTAAGGTGATACATCATATAACTTTTTTATTTTTATTGGGCCGGTTAATCCAAGTGACACTACACTCATTATAATAGTCCATAAATCAAGTACCTCTCCAGGTTTCCAAGGAACGATCTTATTGTTTTCGTAACAAATATAATAATTTTATATTTTCCAATAAAAAAAAATTAAAGTACCTACATCAGTAACTAACGAATGTAAATGATTATTAATATAATTTTAACAGCTTGATTTTTTGTAAAAAACCTTACCATATTGCGGAATGAGTTCCAAGCGTGAGTCCGAACTCTCAAACACATTTCGTAATGACTTGGTTAAACCGCTTATTTATTCGAGGATGGCGAGGCAAAGTCGTTCTGATCTTCCGAAGATGAGAACTATTTTTGGACTTATTAGTGCTTCGCTCTTCGCTCTCCCTCGGGAGCAACGATTCCTCAGCGGTATTCATTAATTTAGTATGGTACAATCTACTTACCGAAGCTCACGGAAAGAAACTTCACTAAATAAGATACCTTGTACCTATTTATGTTGCACTGTACACATACATACGGTAAAAACAATGTAATTACTATTTAATTAGTTATTTAATAACTTTTTTCTTGACTTGAAAATTTTTTCACCTTTACGCGGTAAAATCACAAAACGCTATGATCTATGATTGACATAAAGATGTGCGACTGGAAACAGTGGCGCCCCTAGCGGTGATTTAAACGGGTAACTATAGTCGAAAGAGGACTAGAGGTAAGATTTTAACAATGTTAACGCTTAAAAAAGGGAAAAATCACAGACAGCTTCTTCAAACTAATACCGTCTTTCGGAGGTCATAATATGTATATTATTGACGTTTTGTAAGTGCCGTTTTGATGGTCTATACAGAATAAATAATTTTTGACTTTGACTTTGACTTTGACTTTGTACTACTTTGTCACCACAGCAATAAAAAATAAGCTGTGATTGTAAAAAGTATGCCTGATGTCACAGGCGTACAATACAAAGACAAACTTTATCAAAATTATAACTGTCTGTCTGTCAGTGTCTGTCGTCGGTTTCGTCTATCTGTCTGTCTGTCACTTGGGAAAACCACAGCAATCACCCTGGTATTGCCTCGGTAACCACTTTTCATCAAGTGGGCCGTGTGCTTGTCTGCGACCTAAGTGTAAAAGAAGAGCTTATTCCACAGCTGATCCTGCTATATTGTTTTTACATACTTAATACAATATTAACGGCTGTAAATCCCCGGAGGGGTAGACAGAAGTGTATTGACACCCACATTTCGACAACTATGATTTTCGGTCCCACGTATTTTTTTTTTAGTTTTTCGGCCGCTTGATGGCAATTGACTTATTCCCTTTTTTTTTATAAATAAATAATAAATAAATAAATATTCCACAACATTGTACACAACACTTTCTAGACCCATGGTAAGCTTAATTAGCTTGTGTTATGGAATCTAAAATGCGGATATACATACTTAGATACTTTTTTTTTGTAAATACATACATATTATACATAGAAACACCCAGACCAATGCAAATATTTATATTCATGCATACAAATATTGGCACTGAGCGGGGATCGAACCCGCGCCTCCTGCGTAGCAGCCGCGTTCACTACCGCTATAGGACCTATTACCGTCAAACGGGCACTTAGTCATGATCTGAATGTTTACTGTCAGATGGAGAGCAGCCCTATCCCTTAGTCGCCTTCTACGACACCCACAGGAAAAGATGGGGTGACGCTATTTTAGTCCACCGGGAACAATTTTAACCTATTTTTTACATACATGCGATCAGAGGGTTAGACAGAGGTGAATTAACACCCACATTTCACCAATCATTGTATTCGGTCCCAAATAATAAGGGGTGAGCCTATTGCCGTATTCCGGTCACTATTGTTGACTCGAGCCATGCATCTGAGGCTGAGCCTGGGTTTTATAAATCTGTCTGATGTTAAACAGCCCTATCCCTTAGTCGCCTTGTACGACACCGCATGGGAAGAGATGGGGTGGCCCAAATTCTGCTCTGCCGGGAACCACGCAGCGCCACCTATTTTTTTAATACCAACTTTTTAAAATATATGTTTTTTTAAATTATTATTTAGACTGCCTCTGTGGCGTAGCGGTAGTGAACGCGGCCGCTACGCAGGAGGCGCGGGTTCGATTCCCGCTCAGCGCAAATATTTGTATGCATGAATATGAATATTTGCATTGTTCTAGGTGTCTCTATGTATAATTATGTATGTATTTACGAAAAAAAAAATGTATCTAAGTATGTTTATCCGCATTCTAGGTTCCATAACACAAGCTAGTTAAGCTATGCTTACTTTGGGTCTAGATAGCGTTGTGTAGAATTCTTCCTCCTAGCGTTAATTCCCAGTCGCATCTGAAGCTTTTTTCAGCTCGGAGTCTAGGGTCTGCTTTACCAGGGTTAACTACAGATTTGGCTAGACCTCGATATTTTCCGTGATGCGATTGCCATCTGACCTCCACAACCCAATGGTAACATTAGGTATATCGAAGCTTTGCAGCTACACCGTTGTTTTTGAAATTTTTAGGGCTCCAACTACCCGTAACGACTGCCATAGATGTTTTTATGGCTATGTAGAATGTCCTACAATATTTATTTATTTGTTATTGTTTCAGAAATGCATCGACATACTTATTGAGAAGGAGTACCTGGAGCGCACGGAAGGCGAGAAAGATACCTACAGCTATCTAGCGTGATTACGTCGCCTAACTATGTAATAAAGGATATATAAACAATATTATGTATGTCTACGCTTTCATTTCATACCCCCCACCTGGCCCACCTGATGGAAAGTGACTACCGCGGTCCATGGACGAGTGCAACACCAGCCCCCCTAGACAAGTGGCAATTCGTTGCTCGGCGTATCATGGAATAGAATGACGAATAGTGTTTCCGCTCGACAGTTGACTATTGATAGTCTATCGATAGACTATCGATATTGTCGATACTAACGATTGTATCGATAGCACCGTTAGTATAATACTGTCGACACACAGTAATA
This sequence comes from Eilema depressum, assembly GCA_914767945.1. Lineage (NCBI taxonomy): Eukaryota > Metazoa > Arthropoda > Insecta > Lepidoptera > Erebidae > Eilema > Eilema depressum. The sequence continues at coordinate 8,713,083 of OU612040.1, forward strand.
TAACCCGCGCCACGTATCTTGGACCTAAATCGTAAGACATGCGCGGTTTGCTTTGTAATAGTCTATGCTTGGTGAATTTGAGTTCGTCTACCGCAGTAGCATCCCGTGCTATCCTCAAAAGACACCCAAGAAATGTGTAGTGCGCGTATAGGGAACGTTTTGAGCACATTTTAGGTCCAAGATACGTGTCGTTTTTCAATACCCAATGTACTATCGATAGTATCTATAGTATTGACAATATCGATAGGCCTATCCATATTATAGATGACGAATGTATAGGATTTGACGTTTTTGACGCCTGTCATATACGTCAAATCCCATACATTTGACATTATATTCTACAAAACGCCGGCCGGCGAATTGCCACTTGTCTAGAGGGGCAGGGGAGTCACACTTGTGCTGCCGACCCTGTAAGAACAGAGAGATTCTGTGCTGACGCAAAAGATAAGTAGGACAAAGCCTTTGGTCTTCCCACTGACAGCACAAAACCTCTCCAGTGAGCTCTGGCTACCCTACTCACCGTCGGAAACACAACACGAGGTTATTAAGCCGCGGTCTTCTGTAGGGCGGAGGTATTTTCACAGTCGGACTGCTCGATTAGGACGGATATACCGTCGTGTCCTACCAGTACAAAAATTATCGTCTTGATCGTCCGCTGGTTATCCATACTAATATTATAAATATGAAAGTAACTCTGTCTATCTGTGTCTGTTACGCTTTCACGCCTAAATCACTGAACCGATTTTGATAAAATTTGATATAGGGGTAGATCAGACCTTGAGAAAGGACATAGGCTATGTTTGGTCGCGATAACCGACATCCACGCGGGCGGAGCCGCGGGCAAAAGATAGTAGGCTATATGTGTCATTGACTCTAATGTGGCGCCCTCTAGCGATCATATAAAGTACTGCATTAACAAATAAACTTGAGATAAATAGACCGTGTTTTGTATCAAATTAAAGTACTCATTCAAGCACATTTCCAATATGAATAAATCGGTACCTATAACAAGTTCATTGGGTGTTGCTTGCCCCAAAATAATACAAATAAAATTAAGTTTGAAACTAAAACCCGACTTGCAAAATCACGCTCTAAAAAGTATTAAACAAACACTTCCCACTGACAGCAGAAAACCTCTCCAGTGAGCTCTGGCTACCCTACTCACCACCGGGAACGCACACTACTCGAAGTTATTTACCCAGTAGGATTTCTCGATTGGGACGGATATACCGTCGTGTTCTACCAGTACAAAAATGATCGTTATCATATAAAAAAATAAGTTTAAAACTAAAACCCGACTACCTACTTAAAAATCACTCATGCCACTTTTCCTTAGAATAGCATGTATGTATCGTTTTATTATAGTAAGTGGCATACGACCACGGCTATCCTAGATATTTTCTTGTTTAATACTTTTCAGAGCGTGATTTTTAAGTAGTCGGGTTTTAGTTTTAAACTTACTTTTTTATTTATTTTATTTTGGGGCACCCAACAACTATAATTTATGCATATTTGAAATGTGCTAATTGAGCTCTTTAATTTGATACCATACACGGCATATTTATCTCAAATTATTTTTTCAACACAGTACTTTATGGCCGCTAGAGGGCGCAACATTAGATTTAGTGACACGTCATATAGCCTATAACCATCGGACGATCAAGACGATTCTAACGATATGCTATATGTTCAGTTCTAATAAGTAGTTGAGCAGCTATGAGGGAACAAACGAACATACATACATACATAGCCTGTCAAAATCATAACCCTCCTTTGGCTTCGCCGTAGTCGGGTAAAAAACCCAAGCTAAAGGTGTGTAGGGCGCTGCCTACATCCTTGAGGCTCAGGCAGGGAAATGGATTCCCTCACACGTTGCAACTGAAAACAGTTCGCACATTATGAGAGGAACTTCGTCCCCCGCACGCTTAAACTCTGGAATGAACTCCCTGCCCTGGTTTTTCTAAGCGAAAACGGCCTTTTTAGAACAAGACGTTTCGAGAACGGGCCATTTTGAGAATGGGCCGATTCGGGAACGAGCCGTTTCGAGAATGGGCCGATTCGGGAACGAGCCGTTTCGAGTACGGGCCATTTTGAGAAAAGACCGTTTCGAGAACGGGCCATTTTGAGAACGTGGGCCGTTTTGAGAAAGGGACGTTACCAGCCTAAACCGACTACAGTATGGGGTTCTTCAAGAAACATTAAAAGGTTCTTACGGGGTCGGCAGTGCGAGTGTGAAGCCCCTGGTGTTGCACACGCACTGTTAGGTATTAAAACACATTAATTCATACAAAAAATATTTTATTAACATACAAAAAATAATTAAATAGCGACAATAGTCTAAAAAATAAATAATACCTAATCACATAACACGTTTTTTCATACAAAACAAAAGTCTTAAATTATAAAAATGTAGACCACATAGTCTAAATTGAATCCTAATTTAGGACTTACCTGAGTATTTTTATACCACCCTAAAAAGGGTATGATTACCCAAAAGGGTGAATTTTACTCTAAAAAGGTAAAGTTTACCCTAAAAGGGTAACTTTTACCCCAAGAAATGGTCATGTTTACCCTAATAAAGGGTAACCCACTAAGAAAGGTTCTGATTACCCAAAAGAGTGTGATTTTTACCATAAAAAGGGTAAAGGGGCAGTTTTACTCGGAAAAGGGTTATTTTTACCCCAAGAAAGAGTCATGTTTACCCTAATAAAGGGTAACTCACCCACTACCAAGGTATAACGATGGGGTTAAATTTTATGATGATGGAATGTGATGTTATTCAAATAAATAATAATATGATAGATGGTGATACAGTGATGAAATGATAATGGGTTATGAAGAGTATAAAAGTGAATTTAATTATGATTTATTATTGAATACAAGGTGTATTGGGCCTTACAAAGATCTTGAGGGATGAAGCTTTGGCGAAAGCTTTTCTCTCGGGGTTTGAAAGTCAAACGAAAGTCACTCTTGTAGTCAAACGGACTATGAAAAGGTAATGTAATGATAATAATGATAAAAAATTGATAGTGATACCCTAATAATGGTAGAAATATCTTGTGAAATTGTTGTGATGACTAATTAAATAGTGGTCAGTGATATTATAATGAACCACTCCTAACACAAGCAATTTAGCTTAACTGGGTTAGATGGAATTTTGGTGATTTTGATTACTTCTTAATATTCTTTAAAAAAAAAAAGGGATGGTGATGCTAAAGCAGATGAAGTGATGGCGGATTAATTTTTATATTATTAATCATAAAAAATATGGCTGATAATAGCTGATAGACGAATTTGTGATAATAATTCATGTTTGACACTGACATTATAATGAAGTGATGGCTGGTGAAACATTTGAAGAAGAATGATGTACAATTTTCAAATAACTGGTGATAAGCGATGAAATGATGACGACGATGTACACAATTTTCAACACTATAACGTCATAATTATTTTTAACTTTTTTTAACTTACTATTTACATTTTTTTTCTTAAATTTACTTTTTTTTTTAATTATTTATCTAACACTTTGTCTATCCAGGGCACGAATTTCTGTATGTTAGTGTAGACCCCGGGTAGGTGCTCCCGCCCGCAGCCGATGCCCCAGGACACCAGGCCGATGAGGGTGCTTCGCCCTTCCATCTTCATGGTGAGAGGACCTCCGCTGTCACCCTGACAGGAGTCACGGCCACCCTGGAACAGATAGATAAATATTGTGAGCACACAGTCTTATTCAGAGCTATAGTTAACTAGCTTGTGTTATGGGTTCTAGAATGTGAATACTCTATTTTTTATAGGTACATAGATGATATTTTTTGTACTAAGCGGGAATCAAAACCACGACCTCTGGTTTTGCAGTTAATTATTCTACCACTACACCATAGAAAGACACTAATCACTAATGGCGACTGAAGCATCGGTAGCTTAGTAATTAAGAAGTCGGCCTCACTACGGAGAAGTCGTTTAAAGCCGTCGGTCCCAGTTGCCATACGAACATCTAATGGCAGTCGTTACGAGTAGTTTGGAGCCCCAAAAAAGTCCAACAAATGGTCTAGCTGCAATGCTTCGATGTCGCCATTGGGTTGTGAAGGTCAGATGGCAGTCTCTTCACGAAAAATATTGAAGTACAGCCAAATGCACAGTTGGACTGGTAAAGCGGACCCCAGACTCCGAGGACAATACTTCGGATGCGACAGGGATTGACGCTAGGATGGAGAATAAAAGAAAATATTGATAAAGATACAACCCCTTACCTCCTTATACCCGGCGCAGAGGAACACGTCGTGGATGGTCTCCCTCCGTCCCGCCGCTCTGAACCATCGCTGACAGCGCTCGTTGGGAATCACTTCTACATCTACCTCCTGTGGACCAAACAAATATTTAAAAAATAATTTCAAAAGAATATGTAATAACGAGCTATGGAGAGGGCTATGCTCGGATTCTCTCTGCGAGATCGAATCAGAAACGAGGAGATCCGTAGAAGAACCAAGGTTACCGACATAGCCCAGCGGATTAGCAAGTTGAAATGGCAGTGGGCAGGGCACATAGCACGGAGGACTGAAGACCGATGGGGTCGAAAAGTCCTCGAGTGGAGGCCACGTATCGGCAAGCGCAGCGTAGGACGTCCACCCACAAGGTGGACAGACGACGGGAACGCGCTGGATGCGAGCCGCTTCCAACCAGTCTTATTGGAGATCTATAGAAGAGGCCTATGTCCAGCAGTGGACTTCCTACGGCTGAAATGATGATGATGATGATTTAATTATATTTTAAAAGATATAATTCTGTTTTTTAATCAAGTTGTATTCTAGGCCCAAAATAAGAAGACATTGTCATTGGGTTCTTGAGTACGTATATTATAGTTTAGCTAACCCTTTAGCTAACCATTTTATTTCTTACTAGCCTTCCGCCCGCGGCTCCGCCCGCGTGCATCTCGGTTAACGCGACCATTGCTCATATCTTAGGTTCTTCTCAACCGATTGCGATCAAACAAACGTAAGATTTTAAGTCTGAGTAAGCTCTTTCTAACAAAAAAAACCGCATCAAAATCCGTCCAGTAGTTTTTGCGTCCATCGCGAACAAACAGACAAACAGACAGGAAATTAAAAAAAAATATTTTCGTGTTCAGTATCGTTGACATAACATAACCCAAGTATTTTTTTTAAATATCTCCAATGTACAGACACGACCACTTTACAATTATATTATAATAGTATAGATAGATTTTAAATTGGAAAAAGCGAAATCATTATTTAGTCTAGCATACTAAATGCTTTAAAATTATCTCATTTTATTTTTATTCACCCCATTGATCTCTTTTCACCCCGTTTTACCGAAGGGAGTATAGATGAGTATCAACAAATTTGTTTTTACTCAAGTGCTAGCTAGATGGCGCTGTTCTAAATTTTGCTGAATCGCGTTATGGTTTCGTTACACATTCTTGTATATAATTGTTGTTCTGACTCATTGTCGTCACTGGGATTGTTCCCGACTTCTGATGAGGCCTGTAACATCAGGCATACTTTTTATAATCACAGCTTATTTATTAATGCTGTGGTGAGGTGACAAAGTGAAAGTAGTACAGTATAGGGATGGCGATTCTTTCCGAAAACGATTGATTATTGAATCGATTCGAATCGTGGCCTGTAGGCACATGCTGTAACTTGCATCTCGAACGATCGAAGTGAGCTCGATAGCTGAATCCCCGGTGATTGGTCAATTTCGCGAAATTGACCAATCACCGCGGATTCAGCTATCGAGCTCACTTCGATCATTCGAGATGCAAGTTACAGCTAGGGATGTGACATTGAAGGAAAAAAATCGATTAAATAAAAATCGATTTTTTCTTTACTCAATATAAATCGATTTGTCAAAAATCGATTTTATGAAAATAAATAATCGATTTTTTTGAAAAAATCGATTTTTTTCCTAATTTTTAAAAATCTGCATGCTTTTCGTATTCTAATAATAAACCTACTGACATTACGAAATTATCAGATTAAAAATAAAATAAAATAATATGATTAATAAAAATAATAACCAATTATTACTAAATCTCAAAGAAAATGTTCTTTTAAACTTTCAAGGTAACTATTTCAATTTCATAAAAATGTAGAAATTGATTTCCGCAAAACTATTTTTTTTACTGGCAACACTAAAAGAAACGACGACCGCTCCGTAACACCGCTGCCGCTGTGTCATACTGGCACTGGTGTGACGGTTAGGGAAGAAAATAAAATTATAATCGTCACACTATTCGCTGACATTGTTGTAATGACACAGGCAGCGGTGTAAAGGTCCAACCCCACCAAACGGATGGCATCGGCCCGGACCCCACCAAACGGATGGCATCGGCCCGGATTTTATAATCTTTAAACAAAATTAAATCTTATTATCACAGTGTTTGAAGTTTATATTACCAAGTCACGCACAACAGCTTGACAGCGACGTGCGGTGGCATGACGCACGTCAAGCTGTCATGCGTGACTTGGTAATATAAACTTTAAATGCTGTGATATAAGATTTATTTTGTTTAAAGATTGTAAAATCCGTTCCGATGCCGTCCGTTTGGTGGGGTTGGACCTTTACTGTTAGTTTGTCGTCAAAGATAAGTCAACGAAGTCAATTTTGTCCGTATCATATTTTCATTATCACAACAATATGAACAAACTTTTTTGTAACTCTTTTAGAAAATTATAAATTAAATAAAACTATAAACTGAACAGATAATAGTACTAGCGTAACCATAGTGTGAGTGATTCGAGAACCGAGAAGTCATATTATCATACAAAGTGTTCATAAAATGTTACGAAAATTTTGCATTTACGAAAATCGATTTAAACGTGTAAGCTAAAAAAATCGATTTTTTAAAAATCGATTAATATTACTAAAAAAATCGCGTTTAAAAAATCGATTATAAGAAAAAAATAATCGATTTTTAAAAAAATCGATTATTTTTTAACATCCCTAGTTACAGCATGTGCCTACTGATGAATCGATCCACAAAAAAATCGAGGTCTAAAAGATCGATTTACAGAAAATCGATCTTTGTTAGTTTGTTAACCGACTACAAAAAAGGAGGTTCTTAATTCGAACACTATTTTTTTTTGTATGTTTTTTACGCGATTGTGAAGCCAATTCTAGACGGATTTTGAAAATTCTTTTTCTGTTCGTAAGTAGATTATTCCGAAATAGTCCCATTTAAATTTCGTAAAGATCTGATGATGGGTTTCCGAGATTAGACCAAGGAACTATTCAAAAAGTACCAGGAAATCAGCCGCGATTGCTGCAATCGCATATTATTGCAATGTTTCTGCCATTACACATCATAACATCACGCCTGAGTCCTTTACGCAGAAGTGTTCAGAATATTCAGCTATATTTCCGGTTTACCATATCAAAGTATCAGATCAGGGCCCATACCATGAACTCTAAAACAGGTCAATATTGAACTGCTGTCATTCTACCAACTGCAAATGTCACTTTGTAATCCTATATATTTATATGACATTACAAAGTGACATTTGCAGTTGGTGGAATGATAGCAATTCAATACTGACCTGTTTTAAGAGTTTATGGTAAGGCCGCTGCTAGAATACACGAAATTTTTTTTTTCAAAAGGACATCATTCAGATTGGGCTAATTTTTATTTTGCCGGCCAAAGAAAAAAAATACAATATTCGGTTAGAGCTTGTTCTTACTAACATTTTTTATTAGTGCGTCAAAGTTGAGGGACCACTTCCAATGGTTTTATTAGAGTTTAAAAATCTTAAAAATATACACTTTTTATGATACGAACTATTCAAAATAAATGAAAAATATTGTTATACATTGGAAGAATAGTTAATAAAAGCAATAAAAAATAAACCCCATACTGCATATTGTTGTTTTTCGTCCATTTATTTACGGCTAAAATTAAAAGTGTCGATTAAAGAAAATAAAATCCGCTAGAATTTTTCCTTATTAGCATTTTTTATTATGGCGTCATAGCTGAGGGACCACTTCCCTCGGTTTTATTTATATTCAAAAATCTTGAAAACATACATTTTTTATGATACGAACTATTGAAAATGAATTAAAATATTGTTCTATATTGGAAGAGTAGTTCATATAAGTAATAAAAAATAAACCGCATATTACATATCGTTGTTTTTCATCCATTTATCTAGGTTAAAAATTGAAAGTGCCAGTCAAAGAAAACAAATGTGATATTCCGCTAGAGCTTGTACGCGTTTGCATTTTTATTATGGTGTCAAAGCTGAAGGACAACTTCCCTTGGTTTTTTTTTTTGAGTTCAAAAATCTTGGCTTTATACATTTTTTATACGTATTATTGAAAATGAATGAGAAATATTGATTTATATTGGTTAAAGGTGCATTTCCAATTGAACTTAGTAAATATTTTGCCGGCCACTAAAAAAAAGTGCTTGATTTTGATAGAACACAACATTGTAAGCATTTTTTATTACTACACCAAAGTTCTAAATCGATTCCTTGAGATTTTATTTAGGGTTCAATATTTAGTATAAAGTGTGACTATTTAATTACTTAGTTCAAAAATTGAAAGTGCCGGTCAAAGAAAACAAATAGATATGATATTCCGCTAGAGCTTGTCCTCATTAGCATTTTTTTATGGTGTCAAAGCTGAAGGATAACTTCCCTCGGTTTTATTTGAGTTCAAAAATCTTGGATATATACATTTTTTTTTACGAATTATTGAAAATGAATGAGAAATATTGATTTATATTGGTTAAAAGTGCATTTCCAATTGAACTTAGTAAATGAGTTCATCATATTCCACAGTTACAAGGCACTAATGGCAATGCCTTATGGATGATTCGTGGACGATAGCAGTCACGTCATGTCCAGGTTCGTCAACATTATACATACATTATCATAGATAAAACAAGAAGGGTGAAGTGCAATGAAACAGTATTATTGCTCGTGTATTTTATTTTTATATGCTTATGCCAATAAGGACAAGCGCTAACGGAATATCATTTTTTTTTGGCCGGCACTTTCAATTTTAGACCTAAATAAACTAACGAAAAACAGCGATATGCTGTATGGGGTTTATTTGTTATTGCGTTTAATAACTATTCTTCCAATATAGAACAATATTTTTCATTCATTTTCAATATATCGTATCATAAAAATTATATGTTTCTAAGATTTTTGAACGCCAATAAAACCGAGGGCAGTGGTCTCTCAGCTTTGACGACGTAATAAAAAGTGCTGATGAGGACAAGCTCTAGCGGAATATCATAATATTTGTTTTCTTTGACCGGCACTTTCAATTTTGGATCTAAATGAATGGACGAAAAACAACAATATGCAGTATAGGGTTTATTTTATATTGCTTTTATTAACTATTCTTCCAATGTAGAACAATATTTTTCATTTATTTTTAATAGTTCGTATCTTAAAAAGTGTATATTTTTAAGATTTTTAAACTCAAATAAAACCGTTGGAAGTGATCTCTCAACTTTGACGCAATAATAAAAAATGCTAGTAAGAACAAGCTCTAACAGAATATCGTATTTTTTTTCTTTGGCCGGCACTTTCAAAATTAGCCCAGATATGTATGGAGAGTGAATGTTATACTTAGATAGTTAATTTAGCTTATAGTTCTCTATGCATATCTAAACTTTTTTAACAGTCTGTAAAGTCTACTGGGATCCAAGCGGTTCCGCTCACTTGCGATGCGTTCGGCAAATTGAAAAAAGGCGCTCACAAGGAACAGATGATCCCACGCTACTTATATGATACGCATGGCTATTGAGTGAACGTGGTGATAAATAGAGTTTTTTTTGTTGTTACCAGTAAAGTATAGGATCATACTTTAGGTGCACAACGACCTGCGCTAAATAATGTTTGGATTCTTCATTTAAGCCTTGACTTTCCTGTGCAAGTGCATTATACATAGAAAGTTGCTTTTTCACCAGCAACTTATGAAATTCCCAAACATACACAAATAGTCAAAGTTTATAAACGTAACGTATTTTTTTTTATTGAAGAGAAGTGACGCGAAGTACACTAAACACACAGTCATCTCGCGAGTTTTTGAGTAATTAACCGGCAGCACTCTTGGAATGCGAGCACCTTCAACTAATTTATACTTAGGTATACCAAAACAGAAAAAATCGAATGTCGATTTTAAAGGATGATGTATCGATCCACTGAATCGATTCAGTACTACGTATCGATTTAAAAAATCGATTTTTTTGACTCGAAAAATCGATTCTTCAATTAATCGATCTTAGATCGCCATCCCTAGTACAGTACAAGTATAAAGTCAAACTATAAAAACTTGTCTGTCTGTCGTCGGTTTCGTCTATCTGTCTGTCACTTGGGAAAACCACAACAATCACCCTGGTATTAGGGTATTGCCACGGAAACCACTTTTCATCAAGTGGGCCGTGTGCTTGTCTGCGACCTAAGTGTAAAAAAGAGCTTATTCCACAGCTGTGTCGTATTTTGTTGTCATTTATCGATATATTTGGCACAGCTGAACCTGCTATATTTTTTTTACATACTTAAAATTAAATACAATATTAACGGCTGTAAATCCCCGAAGGGGTAGACAAGTGTATTAACACCCACATTTCGTCAAATATGATTTTCGGTCCCACGTATTTTTTTTTAGTTTTCCGCCCGCAATGAGCAGTTTTCCAGTTGGTATTTATAGGGTTCCTAAAGACGCGCTAGATGCACTTTTGGTAAGAAGAGTGTGGTGTCACATCTAGTGTTCCCTAATTTATGGAAAAAATGTTCTTCGGTTTTGTAATTCAATTCAATTCAATTATACCTATTATTATTTTAAATTACAGACAGTGACGCGAAAAGAATTACTTAAGCGTTTTATTATATTTTATCTATTATAATATGGGTAAATGTAATTCAACTTTGGCAACATCGCATATTCATGAAAAAATACCACAAACAAACCACAGAGTACATTAAAATTACCAAAAGCTATGCTAGCGCCATCTCCTGATGACTTAAAAACCAACTGATTATTATACCTACTGGAAAACTGCTCATTTACTTGTCCCCTTGTCATTGGGTTCTTGAGTACGTATAACCATATACTTAAATACCTTTTTGTAAATAAATAAAATATAGAGGTTGTCAATAATATAAAATAAAATAATAATAAAATATGTCATCATCATCATCACTATTATCATTTAATTATTTATCACACTTCTTTACAAAACAAACAAAAATATGTGATTGCATGTACTTAATAATTAATTTCATATCAATATCTTTTCTTTGTTTACTTGCAATTGATATGGAATCTATATCTATACTAATATTATAAAGAGGAAAGATTTGTACCTATTTTTGTATGTTTGTATGTTTGTAATGAATAGGCTCCGGAACTACTGTACCGATTTCAATAATTCTTTCACCTATAGAAAGCTACACTATCTGGGAGTAACATAGGCTATATAACATCACGCTACTACTAAAGGGAGCGGAGCAGTGAGCATAAATGTCAATAAATCGGGCAGATTTCCATACATTAAAGTTGGACCGGAATCCGAATTCCACGCGGGCGGAGCCGCGGGCAACAGCTAGTACATTATACATTCACGCCTGTAAATCCTCGAAGAAGCGGGCAGAGGTATATTCACACCCACATTTCGCATTTTCGGTCCTACGTAATAGGGGCGAGCCTATTGCCGTCAAGCAGGCACTTTGTCATAGGCTATATGTTTACTGTCGGATGGAGAACAGCCCTATCCCTTAGTCGCCTTCTACGACACCCACAGGAAGGGATTGGGTGGTCCTATTCTTCTCCACCGGGAACCAACACCTCATACTCTGAGCCTTTTACGAACTGTTTTTTTTTATTTTTTTTATTTTTTTTTTATATTGGACACGTCAATTTGACTTCGCCTTGCCTGATGGTAAGCTGAGGGCAAAGTCTTGGAAAGAGTGTCACCATTATAGACACGTACCATGCTACAATGGTGGCACTCAGCTTGACGGCCTCATCAGATGCTTTTTCACGCCCCGCTTAAAGGACCCGGGACTGTAGGAAGAGGGAAACACGTGAGCTGGTAAAGAATTCCAGGGCAGTTGGAGTCAGGTTTCCAACCTAACTGTGACGCAACTTCAACATTTTCAGTGAAGCGGTAGGACACGACGGTATTACCGTCCCAATTGAGCAGTCCGACTGGGAAAGTACCTCCGTCCTACAGAAGACCGTAAATAACCTCGTGTTGTGTTTCCAGCGGTGAGTAGGGTAGCCAGAGCTCACTGGAGAGGTTTTGTGCTGTCAGTGGGAAGAACAGACTAGTCCTGCTTTTCTTCTGCGTCAGCACAGAATCTCTGCTCTTACAGGGTCTGCAGCACGATTGTGACTCTCCTGTTGTTGCATACGTCCATAGGCCACGGTAACCACTTTCCATCAGGTGGGCCGTGTGCTTGTCTGCGACCATCTGACCTGACAGACAGACAGGCGCGGTCCGAGGGGGGGATCACAGGGGACATGACCCCCCCCCCCCCCCCAAACCATGCACGTCATATTGAAAAGTCCCAGTACGAGAGGAGGGGGGTTAAATTTCTTAAGGAATTTCCGAAGTGACCCCCCCCAAAACTTCAAGCTGCGACCGGCCCTGTCTGACCACCTGTGTGAACAGAACTATATGATATACAATACCTGTAGAACTGACGGCACAGAGCTCTGCCCGTGTCTGGTCCTTCCCCAGCCTGCGACAGTTGCCATTTTACCAGCTAGCTTGATCTGTTTCTGGGGCAAACACACCTGGAACAAGACATTGGAGATATTAAAAAAACATACACAACATAAACTCACGCCTATATCCCCGAAGGGGTAGGCAGAGGTGCTAGCACCCACATTTCGCCGTTTATGTTTAGGTCCCAATGTAATAGGTGGCGAGTCTATTGCCATTAACCGGGCACTTATAAACCTGCGATGAATACACACATAACTTAAGCATCGAAAAGTCATTGGTGTGTGCCATGGTAAAACCTGGGATCGAACCCGAGAGATCTCGTCTCAGCAGTCCATTACCCATCATACCACTAGGGTACCGCGGTTTAAAACATCTTGGATTATAATTAATTTATCGTTTCTTCTTCATCCTAGCGTTAATTCCCAGTCGCATCCGAAGTTCTCACCTCGGAGTCTGGGGTCCGCTTTACCAGTCTAACTGTGGATTTGGCTAGACTTCGATATTTTACATGAAGCGACTGCCATATGACCTCTATAACCAATAGCGATATTGGGCGATATCGAAGCATTGCAGCTAGACCAGTTGTTAGACTCTTTAAGGCTCCAACTACCCGTAACGACTGCTATAGATGTTCGTATGACAACCGGGACCGACGACTTAACGTGCTCTCCGAGGCACGACCAGACCAATGCAAATACCCATATAAGATAAGATAAGATAAATACGCTTTATTGCACACCAAACATAGGATACATACAGTGATTAATGTGATAGACAGTTGTACAATGGGCGGTCTTATCATATATTCATGCATACAAATATTTGCACTGAGCGGAGATTGAACCCGCGTCTCCTGTATAGCGGCTGTGTCCACTACCGCCATGCCACAGAGGCAGGAGGCAGTCGTTACAGCTGCGAAGACTGCTTTTTTTTTTATATAGGACACGTCAATTTGACTTCGCCTTGCCTGATGGTAAGCTGAGGGCAAAGTTTTGGAAAGAGGGTCACCATTATAGACACGTACCATGCTACAATGGTGGCACTCAGCTTGACGGCCTCATCAGATGCTTTTTCACGCCCCGCTTAAAGGACCCGGGACTGTAGGAGGAGGGAAACACGTGAACTGGTAAAGAATTCCAGGTCTTAATGGTGCGGCACAAGAAGGAGTCACCGAACCGCTTGGTTCTTGATTCTGTCACCTCTTTGCTGGAGTACTTTTTTTATTTTTTTATTTTATTTTTATACCACTTAGGTGGCAGACAAGCACACGGCCCACCTGATGGAAAGTGGTTACCGTGGCCTATGGACGTATGCAACACCAGGGGCGTCACACTCGTGCTACCGACCCTGAAGAAACCTTCTACTGCCCTTCTTGAAGAACCCCATATTGTAGTCGCTTGGGAAAACCATCGCGGGGAGTTCATTCCACAGCTTGAGTGTGCGAGGGATGAAGTTCCTTTCATACCGCACAGTGCGCACCGTTTCCGGTCGCAATGTGTGAGGATGAACTCCCCGCCTATGACGAGAAGTGCGATGATAGAATGTAGCTGTGGGCATCATGTCAAACAATTCATCCGAGCACAAACCATTGTATAGGCGGTAAAACACACACAGTGAAGCAAAGTCTCTCCTGAGACTGAGTGGTTCCACATCGCCTGTTAGTATGGGATTGCCGACGAGCCTCAACGCCCGTCTTTGTACCGAGTCGAAAGGGTCAAGCTGGCACGCAGGCGCTCCGGCAAAAAGGTGACAGCAGTACTCCATGTGAGGCCGAACCTGTGCCTTATAAAGGAGGAGTCGTTGCCCCGCAGTGAAGTACTGCTTCGCCCTGTTGAGCACCCCAAGTTTCTTTGATGCCAACTTGACCTTGTCTTCCAGATGACTTCGGTATTGGACGTCGCTGGAGATATCGACACCAAGAATCCCGATACTTGTGGAGATGGTGAGCGGTGTGCCCAGGAATTGCGGCGCTACAACAAATGGAGCCTTCTTAGCGGTGAATACACATACTTGTGTCTTGGTAGGGTTGAATTGGACTAAATTTAGTCGTCCCCAATCGGATACTCCAGACAGAGTAGTCTCAATTTCGGACACAAGTTGTTCGCGACTCTCCTCCACTTCCGACCTAGGGATATTTGCACGGCCCGTGTAATACGTGTCACCGGTGCTGTCATCTGCATAGCAATGAATGGAGCCATCAGACAGCATGTCATTGATATGCAGCAGAAACAAGGTCGGGGACAACACGGAGCCTTGCGGAACACCAGCGTTTATGTCCATGCGGTCCGAGCAGCTGCCATCGACGACGGCTTGAATACTTCTGTTGGACAAAAAGCTGGCAATCAATGCGCACAATCCCACGGGGAGTCCATAACGTGGCAACTTCGCAAGAAGACCTCTGTGCCAGACCCGATCGAAGGCCTTCGCTATATCTAGGCTGACCGCTAAAGCCTCACCCCGACTCTCGATGGCTTGCGCCCATCGGTTAGTGAGATACACTAGGAGGTCACCGGTAGAGCGACGGTGGCGAAAACCGTACTGTCGGTCGCTCAGTAGATCGTTTCCCTCAAGGTATCTCAGGAGCTGTGTGGTAATCACACGCTCCATCACCTTCGAGAGCAGCGAGGTGATAGCGATAGGCCTATAGTTGGACGGATCTGTCCTGTCGCCTTTCTTAGGCACAGGATGCACGAATGCAGTCTTCCACGAAGCCGGGACCTGTCTTGTGGAGTAGGAGAGCGCGAAAAGGCGTGTAAGCACTGGGCACAACTCGGGAGCACAGTGCTTGAGCACCATCGCCGGTATACCATCCGGCCCACTCGACTTTCAAACATCTAGGGATTTAAGTTCACGCCGGACCAGCCGTTGCGTGATTTTCACTTCAGGCATCCACGTGGGGCTGATAGGCTAATTGGCAATAAAAGAGGAGTCTTATTGAGCTGAGGAGTTCCCGTCCCAATCGAGCAGTCCGACTGGGGAAATACCTCCGCCCTACAGAAGACCACGGCATAATAACCTCGTGTTGTGTTTCTGACGGTGAGTAGGGTAGCCAGAGCTCACTGGAGAGGTTTTGTGCTGTCAGTGGGAAGACCAAAGGCTATGTCCTACTCATCTTTTGCGTCTGCACAGAATCTCTCTGTTCTTACAGGGTCGGCAGCACGAGTGTGACTCCCCTGGTGTTGTACTCGCCCATAGGCGACGGTAACCACTTACCATCAGAGTCCTAAGTAGTATAAAAAACCATTGTAAACCTTACTATGAGTAGATTACTTATGTTTTACTTTTGTTATTATATTTCTATAATTAGTCTAGTATTACTGTTCCTTGTCTGTATTCTAATTAAGCAACCTATATTCTGGACGGGAGACCCTGCATCCTGTGATACAGTTACTAACTAGTACAGGATGCAGGAGATCTTTTCCACTGCAAAACAACCTGCAACAAATTGTACCTAACTACTTAACTTATACAGTTAAAAAAAAAACAAATTGTAACATATTTAATAAGACTAATAAATCATTCATTCATAAAAAAATAAACTCACCGGCAGTATATGTTGCTTGAACACCACCCCCCTGTCCAGCTGTACGAGCGCCACGTCGTTGCGGAAGTCTGCCGGCTCGTACGAGGGGTGCACCTCCTTCCTCTGCACGGAGTACTCCTCGTGGGAGTACCGTTCACCCGCGTCCCGGACGTCCCACTCGCCTAGGCGGACGCGGAGTTGGTTGTTGGGGGTGCTGAAATTATAATGATATATCTAAGTATAGTTGTTGGCATTTTATTATAATATCTTGACCACAACCACGTCATAAAATGTACTCTAAAGGTCCAACCCCACCAAACGGACGGCATCGGCCCGGATTTTGCAATCTTTAAACAAAATTAAATCTTATTAGCACAGTGTTTGAAGTTTTATACCAAGTCACGCACAACAGCTTGACAGCGACGTGCGGCGACATGACATGACGCACGTCAAGCTGTCATGCGTGACTTGGTAATATAAACTTTAAATGCTGTGATATAAGATTTATTTTGTTTAAAGATTGTAAAATCCGTTCCGATGCCGTCCGTTTGGTGGGGTTGAACCTTATATGTATACAGGGTAGAAAAATAAGTCGGGCCCTGGAAGGAAACTACTTTAAGTCCTTAAGTTGGCTCATTTTACTTAAAGGTGACATTCCTTTATTTTTAAAAAGAAACAAAACTTCATTCAAATGTTTTCGAAAATTCGCTTGCCACACCCGGTAATCGAGCCGACTAAAATCCGAAAAAGTAACATTCTGTATTTTTATGGCATCAATCGATAGTATCAATCATTATGGATCTCTTTTTGATTAAACGAAAGGAAATCCTTAAAACCCAAACTTATGCATTCAATTTGGCTAACCGACTTATATATCCACCCTGTATATGCGCAGTACGCGTTGGGATGTCTTTTAAAGTAACGAAGTGCCCTTCTTATCTTCTTAATCCTAGCGTTAATTCCAGAAGCTTTCACCTCGGGGTCTGGAGTCCGCTTTACTAGACTAACTGCGAATTTGGCTGAACTTCGATATTTTTCGGGATTTCGGGAGCGACTGCGTGACGTCAGATACGTCCACAACCCATTGGCGATATCGAAGTATTGCACGAAGAAAGAAAGAGCATTTTAGCTACTAAGTACTACCAGGGAACGGTACAACCTTTTTTTTATCGTGCGATACATCCCCACGGATACCTCGGGGGAAGCCGGAGCCGGTGGAGAATGTTATGTCGGACTCGAACCGACTACAACGCACGCCGTCTGTGAGCCGTCGCGCGTCGGTTGCCGGAGGTGATATTATCGTAGACATACCCCTCGCAAGAGTGGTACAATCCTCGCAGTTCATAACACATTATTCACCCGTCCTAAGGCTTACCTGGCTAGTATTACTTAACCTTGTAATTTGCTAACCAACTGTATCACCACTTAGCCACAAGCCTCTCTATTTTGCTGACAGTGCCCATGTATTTTTTTGGTATTCGTTTGGAATAAGATTTTTAACAGTTTAAAAAGTGGTATCCCTTTGGAACCCAAAATAAATATGGTTAATAAGAAATACCAGTGGTATTTAATAGGAATATATCGTAATTGCGGTTATTAATATTATTTTATTATTAGGTATTCTTTTTAAAATATAAAATACTTACGTAGCAACACAGTGAGCGGCAGTAATCACCCATCTGTCGGATATCAAGGCACCCCCACAGGCCAGCTTCTTGCTCAAGAACCCAGACTTGATCAGGGCAGCTTGCCACGGATGGGAACCGAACCCGGTAGAATGGCCGCCAACTATACGGTTGGACCTAGTATAGTGTTCGCCACAGCCTGTAAAGTGTATAGTTTTCGAATTAAGTAATAATATTATTGTGTAGTTGAATTGGTAGGAGTGTGTAAGGCTTGGAAAGGGAATGTGTGCCAAGATGGCGATTGAATCAATGGAAATATTCCTCGGAATATATATCTTGGACCTCAATGAGCAGTTTTCCAGTAGGTATTTATAGCGTTCCTAAAGACAAGCTAGATGGCGCAGCCGGCACTTTTGGTAAGTAGAGTGTGGTCTCACATCTAGTGTTCCCTAATTTATGGAAAAAATGTTCATCGGTTTTGTAATGATTTACTTTACATAAATGTTTTGACATATTTTTTTTGATAAATTATTTTGCGAAAAAAATTAAGCGTTTTATCATATTTTATCTATTGTAATATGGGAAAATTAAATTAAACTTTGGCAACATCGCACAAATAAACCACAGAGTACATTAAAATTACCAAAAGCTATGCTAGCGCCATCTCTTGATGATTTAAAAACCAACTGTTTATTATACCTAACTGCTCATTGTGCTCAAAATGTGCTCTATACGCGCAGTAGGTAGGTACACGTTCCTTGGATGTCTTTCAAGAATAACACAGTGTGCTACTGCGGTGGACGAGCTAAAATTTACCAAGCATAGATTATTACCAACTGATTAGATTGATGCCAACAGCTACATTCTATCATCGCACCTCTCGCCACAGGCAGGGAATTCATCCTCACACATTGCGTCTGGAAATGGTGCGCACTGTGCGGTTTGAAAGGCACTTCATCCCACGCACACTCAAGCTGTGGAATGAACTCCCTGCGGTGGTTTTCCCAAGCGACTACAATATGGGGTTCTTCAAGAAGGGCATTAGAAAGTTTCTTCAGGGTCGACAGCGCGAGTGTGACGCCCCTGGTGTTGCATACGTCCATAGGCCACGGTGACCGCTTCCCATCAGGTGGGCCGTATGTCTGCCAACTAAGTGGTATAAAAAAAAATATACTACAAACAATCCACGGGCGCCAGGGCCTCATTTGTCTCGCGATTTAGGTCCAAGATAAATGTCCCGAGGTATAACTAACGGCTTGGCATTTTGGTGTTAGAAATTTGGTATTGGATTGGACCTTAGAGTATACATTGCTATAGAGCGCGCCTTACAAGTATGAACTGCTATCACGGGTATGAACAGTACCGAAGCTCCTGGCTCAACCTCAATCAGTAGCAAAACAATACCCATCAAAATGACTTCGCAAGTAATATTTAATTCGATATGTTAAATCAAAATTTTGTACAACATCGTATATTTGTAGTAATAATGACGCAAAAATACCGCAAAATGACGCCATTTTTTTTGTATTTTGGCTTTAATTTTATCCATGCATATCAAATCGAACAAAACACTTCATAACAACAAACTACATTAATAAGTGCATCTATTTATATTTTCGGTAATGCATGCACCCATGAAACGTCACTATAGGTTCGCTATACCATCGCAAAGTATCTGCTAACACTCGGCGCCAAAGACCTGAGTGATAGGCGCGCTCTATTATTTATAATGTATACTCTAAGGATTGGACTAATCTAAGGTACCATGTAGTAAGGTAAAACGAATTTCTTTCTGTAGACCAAAGAGAGCGAACAAAGTATATTTGAACAAACTTTGGCTTTTCCGATTTGTATGCCGATAAACTAGGGTAATTTTAGACCAGACGGGAAATTGTTCGAGCCGTTTTTAACTGGTAATTAAATATCAATATTAATCCATTTAGATAAATTAGAATGCAACAAAGCGCTAGTTTCTTATCATACTGTATATGGAATAATATTTAATTCTTATTATAAAAACAGCTCGAGCAGTTTGCAGTCTGGTCTGAATTGAACCTAATTGTCATATAATAGTTAATTATTTAATTTGGTATAATATGACCATTAGGGTAAACTGGTAGAAAATACATGAAAAAGTTACATAGGTAAAGAAGTCGCAGAGCATGTAGATATGTTTAATTAAATATACAAAAAGGAAAAAATAATAAAAAAATATTCAAAATAAATTAAATAAAAAAAGCTCTATGAAGAGTACATACCTACCATAGTATAAACCTTTACGCTACATCTCTTTCACAAATTAAAAATAATAAAAATTCAAATTTAAAATATATAAACATTATACTTACATAAATAGGTACAAATTTACATAACATATGCTAATATATAAATATTACAAATATAAACACATATATAAGCAAACAATACATATTAACACAAACAAGTATATTATTACATACATTTATTTATTAACAATAATCGCATGCAAATTAAGCGTGTCGAGTAAAAATTCACTTTACATAGCATGCATTACCGATAAAGTCACTTTGCAGAACATGCGTACTTGACTTTATCACGTTGCAGTTCACTTAAAGTAACACGATTGCATAAAGTTCACTTTGCAGTACATGCATTGTGTAAAGTCACTTTGTACAGCATGCAAAGTGACATGGTGCATGATGATTATGAAAACGCAGTGCTGGTAAAAGAAGCAGGAAAGATAAAAGTAAATGGCGTCGAAACTCAGGTTTTTTTTCTGAAATTCTGGATACATGCTTTTTATTTTTAAGTCAATTCAATGTTTAGGCCAATTAAATGATTATTATCGTTGATTGTAGATGACACTTTGGACATTTTTAAAGGCAGCCACAAAGAAATCATTCTTATTCTCAAATTAAATTAATTATTACCGGTTCAAAACCGGTAGCGATCACAGACTTATCCGAGGCTCTCTTCAACATCAAGGCGGAAAGATTTCAATTTCGTATGTTGTAAATTTGATGACGTCACGTTGTCGAGCACATAAACATACATCACTGTCGGCTCATGCTCGCACTTCTTACAGCATGTGCCTACAGTGTAGTGTATAGTGTATCGAAAGTTATTTCCCCCTCCTAAAACCCCTTTAACTTAGGAAGAAAATGTGTGATCTTCTATCACCTTCAAATAATCTTTTTCGTCAGATGGGAGACCCTTAAACCAATATATCAAAAAGCTGATAGGATGCGACCTACGAAACTCCAACACTTAAGAGTGCGCATAAAGCTAGAAAAAAATCAGATTTCACCCGCACCCCTCGCACGTCCCGCTCTCGCCTGTCGTCGCTCCGGCAAGTCCGCCACCTATTTTGTGTGGCAGCGACCCGCCATGTCTAGTACGAAGCCGCACAGTATACCAAATCACAGTAAATCAAATCTACGATCGGCAATTTAGCTTTATACCCCCTCTTAAGGCGACCACCCACTTACAGTCCGCCTGCAGTTTTTCGTCTGTCCGGCGGCCTGCAGTCCTTATGTCATCAATGTCATCATAATTTTATTTATTACCTCAGACTAAAATAATAACATTATTTTATTCTTTTAGTCTGATGTTATTACGTATAAAATGCCGACGGCCATAGACTGTCCGGCCTTTAACTGTCTTTGCTGACCGGAATCGTCAAGCGGCCACACACATATTAGCCGTCAGTCCAAAATCGTATACGAAACTGTAAGTGTGTGGGCTATTGCGATGAACTGACAGACCGCTATCATCCGGTTGTCATTCGATAAACTGCTAGTGGTTGGCCGCCTTTAGACTTGAACCATTCTGGATGCGATTGAGCGAAAATGTTCGGTCAGTGGTTGTAGACATGTATGGAGTGACAAGCTATGACCTCATACCGAACTATAATTAAATTATTGATATATTTTATACCATTTAGATGGCAAACAAGCACACGGCCCATTGGAAGTGATTATCGTGGCCTGTAGACGTGAGCAACACCAGGGGCGTCACACTCGTGCTGCCTGTAAGAACCTTCTTGAAGAACCCCATATTGTAGCCGTTTGTAAAAACTATACCAAAAGTACTAGTGCCTAGTGGTTGGGTTGACGATTTTAACTAAATAAACTCAATAAGAAATCTGCTATCCAACTCATCATCATCTATATGTAGACGCATTTTTCAGATTGCATTCGTGGCCAAGATGAGCGGTCAGTGGGAAAACCAAAGGCTTTGTCGTACATAACTTTTGCGCTGACGACATAGAATCTCTCTGTTCTTACAGGGTCGGGTCGGCAGCAAGAGTGTGACTCCCCTGGTGTTGCACTCGCCCATAGGCCACGGTAACCACTTACTATCAGAAGGGCAGTGTGCTGGTCTGCGACCTAAGTCTGTATTAAAAAAAAGATGACCTTGGAGCTCAGGGTCCGCCTTCCGGCTCTTCCTCCTCCACTAACCAATTGTTAGTTATAGATTCAAGAAAGAAAATACACTTGAGTTTCGACGCACAAAAAAATATAAAAAAAAAATAAAAATACAAAGCCTAGTTTTTAAAATCTCACCAGGGAAACTAGGTCTTGAAGGCTTATGGCTTGTGTGAACTGGTACATAATCATCATCACCCTGGTTATCCTCGGAATAATCCGGTTTATAAAAATCATCCGGTTTTTTTGTCGTCCCATCGTGATAAGACGGCTTTACGTGGTAGAAATGGTTTTGGTTCCAACCGGGACGGTTTAGTTCCGGTTCTTGATCGGATAAGTCCGGTTTATGATGGTATATTGGCTTGGAGTCCGTGTAGATAATTATTGGGTCTTCAAATTGATTGTTTTGGTAATCGTAGCTCTCGTGGGGGAAGGTGCCGATCAGTTCTATTAGATCACCTGTTTGGAAGGGTGTTTTTAGTTTGTGTTAGTTTGAATGTAGGAATAAAATTAGGTATGTTTGTGGTGTGATTTATGAGGATTTGTGTGTGTTTATTTGTATACCTTATGGTTGTGTGTATGTGTCCGTGTGCGCACTTAGATAATATGCATGTTCTGCACCTACAGGTTTATGAGGTTGTGTGTGTATGAGAGTATGTGTGTGTGAATCGCGCTTGACCAGAAGGTATTCTCAGCGGGTAAATGCTTAAAATTTCCTTAATCAGTTAATGCCTCAGTCGACAGAAATCCCGTCGTGTCTTTCCCGCATTAGTGACGGCCATATGACCTCCCAGCCTGACCGACCAAAAACGCACACCGTCTGTGGGCCGCACCCCGGCCGACCCAGGGCCATATCTCTTGATCTGGCCCTCTTCCGTTGTGGGGACCACAGAGTCCCCAACTTGCCCCCGGGTATGGGGAGTGCGCGCCGCCCGCCGCAGCCTGCTTCTGCTAGGGTGACGGGCGGCTCCACCCGTCACCCCCAGGCCTGTGTCGTGTCCTACCTCCTCTTGATCTTTAATCTAGTTTAGGCACCAGTCTCACAATTACAGTTTTTTGTATAGCCCCTAAGATACACTAAGAAATAAGTTTTATTATTGCTTTTATTTATTTGTATTTTTTAATTGTTTGAGAGAATAAATATATATTTTTTTAATAGAAATAAATCATGTTCAGCAACTTTTGAAGGTTTATCTACTCTAATCATTCCTTAACTTTACAACATCCTTAAGTCCTCCATTCCTTCCCGATATTCATCGTATTTCACGCTCCATACACACTTAGACCCTACGAGTATATAGTTAAACTTAGAAATCGTGATCCGAGTGAAAATTGGAGAAAGCAAGCCATTCGACCGTTAATACAATACCTTAGAGCAACGTGAGCTAGTAATTGGACGTATCAGCTTATATAAAGGGTAATCAATCAATTAGCCTACCACAGTCCACTGCTGAACTGTCTCTCCCAATGTCGGGACGAATCTACAACTCTGGCCGGGGTCCTAACTTAAGGCGACCAGTGGGTTCGTCGCGATAAAATTGCCACTCAATTTAGTTCTAGAACACAATGAATAATTACTATAAAGTGTTCATTAATTTCAAATGGAGACATGACTCATGATAGAGTCATTAACTCCGAGCTTTTCTCGAGTCAGTTGGGGTGATTATAAATATTTTAAAAATAATTGCCGATATAGAAGTTCTGCAGCTTGATAGGTCGAACTTTTGTGGGCTCCAATTACCCGTAACGACTGTTATAGATGTTCGTATGGCAACCAGGGGCCCTAGACAAAGAAACATTCTATTGATGGAATGGAATCGCGTTGAAGCGAAACGTTTTAAATTTTTAACAGAGGATTACGTGACATTGCGGTGGTTATAGTATAGTGGTAGTGAAATAATGTATTTTGAGTTACAAAGACTCAAATATAATAAAAAAATTATAGTTATATTAATTACTAGCCTTCCGCCCGCGGCTCCGCCCGCGGCTCCGCCCGCGTGCATCTCGGTTAACGCGACGTCCTTTGCTCATATTTTCGGTTCTACTCAACCGATTGCGATCAAACAAACGTAAGAATTTAAGTCTGAGTAAGCCCTTTCTAACAAAATAAACCGCGTCAAAATTCGTCCAGTAGTTTTTGCGTCCATCGCGGACAAACAGACAAACAGACAGGAAATTAAAAAAAAATATTTTCGTGTTCAGTATCGTTAACATAACAATAACCCAAGTATTTTTTTTAAATATCTCCAATGGACAGACACGACCACTTTACAATTATATAATAGTATAAGTAGATAGATTTATATCAATTTATAGGACATTTATAGGGTGTCACTTTGTCTAGGGCCCCAGGACCAACGATTTAACGCGCTCTCCGAGACACGACAGCCTTATTATTATCTACAGCTAAACAAATAGGTAGATTCACTATCAATCAAGCAAAAATTGTGAAAGTGTGGACGTCTGTTACGATATAATACATGTTTTTGTATGTATGGATGTGGTACACCCGCGGAAATAAATACTCCACAATTATCTTGTGCTGTCGAGCAATCAGTGCGTAAACTTGTTAGGTAGCGGGTACAAAATATAAGAGAATAGCGTTTTAAAATACTCAAGCCTCGCAGACTCGAAAAGCACGCTAAGCCTTCGGTCCGGTTCCAAAAATCTTATAACTGAGCTAACTACACAAATTCGTTATTGCCAATTGGTTGTGAAGGTCAGTTGGCAGTCGCTTTACGGAAAATATCGAAGTTTTTTTTATACCACTTAGGTGGCAAAAAAGCACACGGCCCAACTGATGGGAAGTGGTTACCGTGCCCATGGACATGTATAACACTACGGGCGTCACCCTCACGCTGTCGACCTTGTAAGAACCTTTTGAACAGTGAAGTTCGTCCATTCTGTAGTTAGACTGAAATCCGCCGCCAATTGAGTTGGAACAATTCTCGTAGGATGAACACATTACCAGCACCATTACCCATTTCAGTATAAATATGCGAATTTGGCTAGACCTCGATATTTTCCGTGAACCGACTGCCATCTGACCTCCACAACTTTTTATTTTTTATTTATTTTTTATTTACCAAATTACATAATATACAGATATAATTACATTATAGTAGCATTTAAAAATCACTAAGGTTTGTGCTAATACTACAAGACATATTAAAAACAACCCCACCACGGACCCCAGACTCCGAGCTGAAAGCTTCGGATGCGACTGGGAATTAACGCTAAGAGGAAGAAGATATTAAAAACAACGGTGATAGCGAAGCATTGCAGCTAGACTATAGTTGTTGGACTTTTAGGGCTCCAACTGCCCGTAACGACTGCCATAGATGTTCGTATAGCAACCGGGACCGACGGCTTAACGTGCTCTCCGAGGTACGACCAGACTAATGCAAATACCCATATTCATGCATACAAATATTTGCACTGAGCGGGGATCGAACCCGCGCCTCCTGCGTAGCGGACGCGTTCACTACCGCTACGCCACGGAGGCTGTCACATGTCCACATTTCTGAATATTTTCTAATTTTACAAAAGTTAGGGAAATTAGCTGGCAATCAGATTATTAACCAGCGTCACCATTATAATGTTTTCCACTCGCGCCCAATGTTTGTATTTTGGACTTATTGTTTTAGATTGGTAGTATGCCGGTTTTTCTGAGAGTAACTACCGTCTTACCAGCTCTCACGGTGGCATCTCGCTCGTTTTCAGCTAATACTCTTTCGTTGTCTTTTTCAGCATTTTGACAACGTACCCAACACGCAAAATTTAGTTCTATTTCTAGACTTTCTTGTAGCTACTATACTAATAAATCGTACCCGCTACCGCTTATGCCTTACAATAAACAAGAGAGAGTGTATGACGCTTTATTTCGTAACACACGCTGTCACGTGCGCGGTGTAACCTTGTCGAGATTTCGCCAAGGAAACGCTTTCGAGATTGAGACGAGACATAGCCTTACAGGACAGGATCACTCAGAGATGTGCGTGAGATGTGTACAGATTATGATATTATTGTTGTAGAAATCTTGATGTTTTTGAAGAGATTGTGAAATGTTTTAAGGAAAGTGTGTGTGAAATTAATTTATATTTTTATGTGTATACATCTAAATAATAATTCGACATTATTGTAGCATAAGTATATTGAAGCGTCGGTGGCTTAGTGGTTAAGAAGTCGACCTTATGATCGAAAAGTCCTGAGTTCGAATCCTGGCCATTACACTACCGACGTGAACCGGGTTCGTCCATTTTCGTAACTGTCATTATGATAACCAGCTACGAATGTGGAATTTTTTTCTTGCATAAGGAATTTAGCTAACACAAACTCCACTCCTAACACAAGGAATTTAGCTTAGCTGGAGGGGTTAGAGGGAATATTAGAAATTTCAGTTGCTAATAGGTATTATTTTTTTTTTAAAGAGAAAACGAAAAAAATGAAAGATATTAAGAAGAAAAATAAAAAAAAGTATGAAATTACAAAACTAAAAATTACACGGTATTAAACGTGGACCCTGACAGTGGGATTAGTCCGTGACCTAAAAGTCGCGCAGCGGGCTATGGAGCGAGCTATGCTTGGAGTCTCTTTGAAGGATAGAATTCGCAACGAGGTCATCCGACATAGAACCAAAGTTACCGACATAGCTCGCAGAATAGGCAAGCTGAAGTGGCAGTGGGCTGGCCACATCTGCCGAATGACTGATGGCCGTTGGAGCAGATGAGTCCTAGAGTGGAGACCGTGGGAAGGCAGGAGGAGGAAAGCAGAAGGTGGAACGCCCTAGGGGGATTGACGTCCTGAAAAAGGTATCTGGGACAGACTGGATGCGGAAGGTGGAGGATCGTGAACAAATGCACATTGGGAGAGGTTTATGCCCAGCAGTGGACTGCGATAGGCTAATTGTTTGATTGATATGAAACTACATCTCGTTTACTAATGTTTGTGTGTTTGTGTGTTTGTGTGTGTGTGTGTGTGTGTGTGTGTGTGTGTGTGTGTGTGTATGATTGTTTAAATTATCTTTTAATTAGTACCGGAATTCAAGTACAAGAATTGTTGAAAGCGTTTGTAGTATAGTCAGCAACAAAAGTATTTGTTAAGCTACTTCTCTTAAATAATTGATCACTTTAGTATTTAGGTACATTTCTCATTTGTGTACTGTTTGTATGAAGGTTAATAATTCGTTACTATAGGGTTATAAACAATTTTAAACGAACATGTTATGTAGGACATAGATTATAATTTCTTTGTAATGTCAAACCAAGAAAAAATCGACCATTTTTAATCAAGCGAAGCCGCGGGCTAATAACTAGTTGAAATAAAATAAATTATTAAAAATAAAAAACCCGACTGCTACTGAAAATATCGAAATGAGTTTGATAGTAGGTGGTTCCCATTAATTTTCATTCTGTTTACATACAATCACGCCTTTATCCCCGGAGGGTTAGGCAGAGGTGAATTAACACCCACATTTCACCAGTCATTGTATCAGGTCCCACGTAATAGGGGTCACCCCCTATAGCCGTTTTCCGGGCACTATTGTTGGCTCGAACCATGTAGGGCTGTATATATCTGTCTGATGTTAAACAGCTTCCTATCCCTTAGTCTCCTTGTAGGACAGCGCAAGGGAGGAGATGGGGTGGCCCAAATGCTACTCTGCCGGGAACCACGCAGATTTGCAAATGGGTATCGCCTGCTATCACACTTGTGTCGATCAATTCAGTATCAGTATTCGGACTTAACTGCAATATCACGATTATGTCAATTAAATTCATGATAACACAACATGATTTGTGAACCAAGTTCAATTAGCAGTTTTCCAGTAGGTATAATAATCAGTTGGTTTTTAAATCATCAAGAGATGGCGCTAGCATAGCTTTTGGTAATTTTAATGTACTCTGTGGTTTATTTGTGCGATGTTGCCAAAGTTTAATTTCATTTACCCATATCACAATAGATAAAATATGATAAAACGCTTAATTCTTTTCGTGTCACTGTCTGTAATTTAAAATAATATTATATTTAAAATATTTTTATCAAAAAAAAAATGTCAAAAAAGTAAATCATTACAAAACCGACGAACATTTTTTCCATAAATTAGGGAACACTAGATGTGAGACCACACTCTACTAACCAAAAGTGCCGGCTGCGCCATCTAGCTTGTCTTTAGGAACGCTATAAATACCTACTGGAAAACTGCTCATTGAACTTTAATGTCATTTTTACTAATGAAATCCGACTTAAATCTATCTATCGTAAGTTTGTAGCGGTGTCTAGTCTGTGTGTAATGTGTATTAACCGTGTATATACATAATTAGAATAGTTTAAATTCACTGTGATAATGGTGGGATCTTTTTCTTGGTTTGAGATTGTTGTATTATAACATTACACATAAAAAAGAAAATTAATATACAGAAAAACATTTAACAAATACGAGCAATACAATAATTAAAGAAATGTAATCAACTTTAATAATCTGTCTTTACATATTGCATGCATAAAATGTAGTGAATCATAGTTAAAAAGTAAAATAAATAATAAATCAATTAGCATAAAATGAATATTAAATCTATAAAAAAACATTTCATAAATGAGCAGTAAACAAAACAGGCAAACATTTAATAAATAAGAATATTTAACTTTGGTCACTTTTTTGTATATATAGCATAGTTTTGTATATTTATGTATATTTTGTAAGTAATTGTATATATTTTGTTTGTCTCCATATTTTTATAATAACCTGCTATTTTTTGAATAAAGACCCATATATCTAAAAAAAAAAAAGTTTAGTTCAATCAAATATCTAAAATCCCGAGATTCAATAAATTTAATTTAAAATCACCCAAAAAAAGTTGATTACATTTCAAACCAATCCATAACATACACTCACACATGCAAACATCCCTACTTACACTATCAGCCCTACTTACACGATATTCCCTACTATCACTACCACTTATAAATATCATTCCACTTACTGGCATTGTGGACTATCGGGGCTATCTCTGTGGGTCGTTCCGTCGTCTCTCGGCCCACACAGCAGGCCCATATCATGCCCCCTGAGCATAGGTCTATGGGCTTGCCTCCACCCATCACGCATGATATGCTAAGGCCGCATGGATACCTGGATCCTCGGTAGCGGCATGTTTGGGGTATCACTGGAACAAATAGACAGAAAAATATAAGTTGATTAATTCGTACAAGGTTGTGTCATAGGTCATGTGGTATAAGTGGCCCCTTCGTCCATATTGATAACCAGAGTTTGATAACCAGTTACCAAAGAAGATTTTTTTATTTTCTTTGGGCAATCGGTTATCAAACAGGAATTATTTTCCATATTGATAACCAGAGTTACTGCTCAGGGAAGTACTAGGAACAAATATCTTTCAGACAGAGTTTCAACTAACGAGTTACCAAAAAATATTGAAAAGCGAAAAATAATCCCTGTTTGACAACCGATTGCCAAAAGAAAAATGGTTATCATGGTTATCAATATGGACGAAGGGCAAGTGGCGTTGATATACGTGGTATCATGAGATACTGAGTTTTATTAGTTGGGCAGTGGTAATGGATTTTTCTATTAAACAATTTTAAGCTGCAGTTAACTTTTAATTAGAACAAATTGCTCAGCGGGTCAGTTCAGTACTCTTAATGAAAAGCCACGTGTTATGACTAGATCACATCAAATATACCTCGTGACACGTATCATGGACCTAAAGCGCGAGACAAACGTGGCCCTGGCGCATGCGGATTGTTTTGTAATAATCTATGCTTGGTGAATTTGAGCTCGTCCACCGCAGTAGCACCCCGTGCTATCCTCAAAAGACACCCAAGAAATGTGTACTGTGCGTATAGGGCACATTTTGAGCACATTTTAGGTCCAAGATACGTGTCCGGAGTTACATTAAGAGCAAGTCAAACTGTTTTATTGATTTAAATTGTATTATCGTCCGAACTAAAGGTGTGTACCAAACATCAGAACAATGTCAGTCAACAGTAGGGGGGAATACCAAGGTATTAAGATCATTTTTAACCCCCGACAAAAAAGAGGGGTGTTATAAATTTGGCGTGTGTATGTATGTGTGTGTGTGTGTGTGTGTGTGTGTGTGTGTGTGTGTGTGTGTGTGTGTGTGTGTCAGTCTGTCTGTGGCATCGTGGCTCCCAAACGGCTGAACCGATTTGGATTCTGTTTCTTTTGTTTGACAGATGGTTTAGTCGAGAGTATTCTTAGCTATGTTTCATAAAAATCGGTTCAGCCATTTCAAAAATATGAGGAGTGAAAGTGGCAATGCAAAATCTAATATTTTCAAATATACCCGTGTTGGGTATCAAATGAAAGGTTATAATTTATACATCACGATACAGCAAGTTTTATGGAAATCGGTTAAGCGGTTACCTATAAAAAGCATGAAATAAAAATAAATAAATTAAAAATTTAAAAAACCCCCGACCAAAAAATAATCTATAAAAAGTAAAATAATAACTATTACATTATGACCTACCCTTAGTATTGACCCTTTTGTCTTGTCAGGGGACCGCCGTCTGACCGTCAGGGGGGTATAGAGCATACCAAGGTACTTAGCGGTCACCCGAAGAGACAAATAACAAAAGGGTCAATACTTAGGGTAGGTCATAATGTAATAGCTATTATTTTACTTCTTATAGGTTATTTTTTGGTCGGGGGTTTTGAGTACTTTAAATAAAATAAATAAATATTTTAGGACATTCTACACAACGCTATTTAGAATAAAAGCAAGCATAGCTTAACTAGCTTGTGTTTTGGGTTCTAGACTGCGGATAAACATGCTTAGATACATTTTTTTGTTGTAAATACATACATATTATACACAGAAACACACAGACCAATGTAAAAATTCACATTCATGCATACAAATATTTGCATTGAGCGGAGATAGAACCCGTGCCTCCTGCGTAGCAGCCGCGTTCACTACCGCTACACCACAGAGGCAGTCGAGGCTTTGTTCGTGAAGAGCGATCAAGAACTTTTTTTTAAATTCTGTATACTTATTAATTGTTTTAGCACTATTTACCTAATTACAAATAAAAGAAAGAAAGACAATATCAACACGTAAGTACTTATACAAAATCTTGAACTGAAGATCTGCGCCCGCGCACGCGACTCGAGAGTAAAAGCGTTACGATAGTGAAATTGTACGGTCATTAACCGCCATATTGATCTATAGATCTATGAATCATGTTGCGTGATCTTTGTGTTGGGTAACATACAGGTGTATGACTGCATACAATGAAGATGTTGATAATATGTATTTCTTTAGAAGATGACTTATTGACTTTAGAAGTGGTCAAATCAGATGTCCTGGATTTTTTATACTACTTTGGTCGCAGACGTAAGTGGTTACCGTGGCCTATGGGCGAGTGCAACACCAGGGGAGTCACACTCGTGCTGCCGACCCTGTAAGAACAGAGAGATTCTGTGCCGTCAGTGCAAAAGATAAGTAGGACAAAACATTTGGTTTGCCCACGGACAGCACAAAATCACAAAACCTCTCCAGTGAGCTCTGGCTACCGCGGTCTTCTGTAGGGTGGAGGTACCTACTTCCCCAGTCAGACTGCTCGATTAGGAGAGATATACCGTCGTGTCCTACATCCTAAAATTTGACTTCACCTCGCCAAATGGTAAGCTAAAGGCAAATTCTCAAAAAAGGATCACCATTATAGACACGTACCATATTACAATGGTGGCACTCAGCTTGACGGCCTCATCAGATGCTTTTTCACGCCCCGCTTAAAGGACCCGAGACTGTAGGTAGGTGCGGTGTGTGGTTTTAGTCGGTTCAACACAACTAAAACATTACTCTAATAGCAATTTTGTATGCAATTTTAGGCTTTCTGATCTCAGTAACTGAATTTCATTTAGGTACTGAATTTCAGATATGTGTATTTATGACGTTTTAAATAATGGTTACCTACATTATTTATCCTACTAGTCCTTCCTACTAATATTATAAATGTGAAAGTTTGTGAGAATGGATGTGTGGATGTGTGGATGTTTGTTACTCTTTCACGCATAAACGGCTGGACCGATTTGGTTGAAATTTGGTATGTATATAGGTTATACCCTGGATTAACATATAGGCTATATCAGCGATGAACGGGATCAGAATTCCACGCGGGCGGAGCCGCGGGCAACAGCTAGTATTATATAATTTTGCAAAGTATATTAGGAATGTTTATTCGCGATATACGCAAAAAATACTGAACGAATTTTGATGCGGTTTTTTTGTTAGTGTAGTAGTAAAATCTTACGTTTGTTTGATTGTAATCAGTTGAGTAGAACCGGAGATAAGCCCCTTAGACAAGTGGCAAGTTCGTTGGCCGGTGTATTGTAGAACAGAATGTCAAATGTATGGGAAATGAC
The DNA here is from genome assembly GCA_914767945.1 of Eilema depressum. Lineage (NCBI taxonomy): Eukaryota > Metazoa > Arthropoda > Insecta > Lepidoptera > Erebidae > Eilema > Eilema depressum. Next base: position 8,745,748 of record OU612040.1, read on the forward strand.
GTTTATGCATTGTACAACTGTCATATACGTCAAATCCCATACATTCTTCAATCTATTCTGCAATATTCTTCTTCTTCCTCTTAGCGTTATTTCCCAGTCGCATCCGAAGCTTTCAGCTCGAAGTCTGGGGTCTGCTTTTACCAGTCTTAACCACGGATTTGACTAGACCTCGATATTTTCCGTGAAGCGATTGTCATCTGACCTCCACAACCCAATGTCAACATTAGGCGATATCGAAGTTTTGCAGTTAGACCGTAGTTTTTGGATTTTTGAGGGCTCCAACTACCCGTAACGACTGCCATAGATGTGCTCATGGCAACCGGGACCGACGGCTTAACGTGCTCTCCGAGGCACGACCAGACCAATGCAAATACTCATATTTCATTCACACAAATATTTGCACTGAGCGGGGATCGAACCCGCGCCTCCTGCGTAGCGGCCGCGTTCACTACCGCTACGCCACGGAGGCTGTCGTTCTGCAATACTCTCTGCCACCGAATTGCTACTTGTCTAGAGAGGCTGATATCTACGCGGGTGGAGCTGCGGGCGGAAAGCTAGTACTAAATACATCGCGAATTATCGCGATAGAATCCGCTAAGAAGTGTTTTTATTTCAAAAAGCTGAGATGTAGAATTTTTGCTCTAGTGAAATGGTGGAACAGAACGCTTCTGAGCATCTGATTTCGTTGTTGTAACAGCCATAATAGGTTTAAGATAAATGGGTAATTAATAACTTAATTGACCACATTAGCTCATGACACTGTCTTGTTATTACACTCATGAATCATTATAAAACGCGATGTGCCTGGTTGCTTTGGCTAATCAGCGAAGTGTCTGGGTCTGTCATTTCAAATGTAAGTCATACATTTCAGAATTGTATGAAAAATATCTCAGTTTGTATTTTTTTTATTGTCTAAAAATTACTGATAATAATCTTTATTCATATCGACCTCTGTGGCGTAGCGGTAGAGCGTACGACTGCTACACTGATGCTACGCTGGTCGTAAGTTCGACTCCCGCTCAGTGAAAATATTTGTATGCATGAATATGTCTATTTGCATTGGTTTGGATGTTTACATGTATAATATGTATGTATTTGTAATAGTAAGTATCCAAGTATGTTTATACTTCAGTATCTCATAACACAAGCTACAATAGTTAGGTATGCTATGCTTATTTTCGATCTAAATAACACTGTTATCAATGTCGTGGAATATCCCACTTCGGCCGCCTACGCAACTGTGTTTCACAACCAGTTGCGATGGGAGATTTTATAACCTTTGATGGCAACTGGTTGCGATAGAAGAATGCTTTTCTTATTACGCAACCAGATGTCCAGCTGTAATCCATTTTCCATCATGGCAACCATGTTTCACAACCAGTTGCTAGAAATATTTTCATATATTTTTTGTTTTATTGTTTTTTTAATATTTTTATTAGAATTCTAGATAAACTTAGTTATGCCTAGACCTACTAGATATGTAGTTTGTTCCTGAATAAATATTGTTTGTTTATTTAAAAAATAACGATACGTTACGATAAAAGATTTTTCAATAAACAAATATAATGAAATATTGCGATTTGGTTTTTGTTACAAATTTTATCAATTACCTACACTTTTAACAAATTACAATCAAGTAATTTGTTAAAAGTAGTGTTATTTCAATACACGAGTCGATAAATTTCAATAAGTTATAATCGTTTCAACTACCTATATCATTTCAATAATTAATTTCAGTTTAATTTCAACAAAAATCAATAACAGTTGATACAGATACACAAAAAATAAAAACACTGACACGATTTATGTCTCCTTAGATGGCTTAGATGGAATCGAAACAAAAATATAAATAGTTTATTTACCTGCAGAAATGATACAACTATTTATACATAGATATAAATACTCACTTTTTCCCAACAAATCCATGATGGACTCATCCTCCTGCGAACTATGAGAGCTGTGATAGGACCCCTTTCTCCTCCCTAAAGCACCCAATAACAATATATCCTTTTCTTGTCCATTCACCGGCCGCCTTCTATCCGAAGGTAAATCATTCTCTTTCGGATCCAGACCGTCTTGTAATGTAAAAACATCATTTTCATTACACGTAACGAAGTTTAAACAACTTAAAATAGACACGATAACAAAAAAAGTCATTTTAAAAGTTCTATTTTTAAAATTTTCGCGCGCTCTTCTTCGCGTTTTGAAATTTTTATTTTTTCCCGCCGATCCATCGAGTCCGTTTTCAAATACACTTTTACACATTTCACTTTTTTATTATGCACATTTTTTTTTCCTCACTTTTTTTTTCGTTTCGTTATATTGATGTTTCGTTTTATTGTTGTTTGTGTGAGACGTCTTAGCGCGGGAACTCGGGTTTCGGAAGTAAACTGTGAATGGCGAAGCATTCGTTCCTTTTCACTTTTCGTTTGGGGTTCCTCAAGCGTATTACATTTTCTTAGCGATGTTACATCAGTGTGCTGTCAAACTCGTTTTGTTAGTCATTATTTTTGATGTTATAACTGTGAAGTAATCGATATTGTGGTTATTTTATGTATTTTGGATTTAGAGAAAATTATTGATAGGTTCAATGACTTCTAAGTACACAGAGTCAACAAAAAAAATAGTTTATGGCAATTCCCTGCAACTTTTTTTGTATATGTCATCGGCATGGGGTGCCATGATTTCTAAAATAAATATACTCTTCTAGAGTCGCTACAAAAAAAAATATTGATGGAAAAATTCCCCACAACTTTTTATAACCATCTTCTCACCTAAGTGGCATAAAAATAAAATTTAAAATAAATCTGCCAAAATTCCCACATCCTATTCTTTGCTTTACCCCCGATTTATCCCCGATTTCCCCGAAAAACAGGTATTTATTTGTTCGAAGCAGCTTGTCTGGTTTTATGCTCATACTTGTACATAAAAGTTTTACCTACAGGGTCTATCAATCAATCAATAAGCCTATCGCAGTCCACTGCTGGACATAGGCCTCTCCCAATATTGAGAGGTTTTGGCCTACTGTTTTATATAGGTACAGAACCAATATCAATATCTCAAGTCCTAACTAGATACAATATAATAAGTATACTGTCATTGTTTTAGCGTGCTCGTGGTGTGCGTGATATTTTATATATAATTATATTATTTGTGTGAAAATTTTTGTGTTGACGGTACCAATTTTATATAATGACAGCCAAAGTTATCCACTGACTTTCACGGGTATAAAAAAGTTTAAAGTTTAAAAAACTTTAGCTTTAGCTGTCATGATATAATTTTTGAACTACATACGTACATATAATCATGCCTTTACCCTCAGAGGGTTAGGCAGAGGTGAATTAACACCCACATTTCACCAATCGTTGTATTAGGTCCCGTAATAGGAGTTAAGCCTGCCATAGAGGCACTAATGTTGAAAAAAACCCCGCGAGAAATTATATAGGTATTGAAATGTACATTCATACATACACATATTCAAGCATGTAAATCCCCGAAGGGGTAGGCAGAGGTGTATTAACACCCACATTTCGTCAATTATGATTTTCGGTGCCACGGAGGCGAGCCTATTGCCGTCAAGCGGACACTTTATCATGGGTTGTAACATTACTGACGGATGGAAAACAGCCATATCCTTAAGGGGGTATTGTAGCGAGACGTCCTACCTCGAACATTTTGAGCTTGAATACAGCAATTTTGAGGATTTTTGCGGTTTTTTTTTAAAAAAATAATATCTGCGTGATAAATTATAACTTCACCAATCTCTAGATATTTTTATGCTCTATTTTTTAATACAAACTTCGGCATGATTTGACAAAGGCGTTTTTGTGAGAAACGTGTTTAAAATAGCGATTTGGAGCGTTTTAGACCCATGTTTGACGCTAATTTCTATCGAGCCAATTATCATGAATCGTGTTTCTATTTTCACACGACCCTTGAGGGTTTAGTCTATTTTATTAATATGCTTTTGATCCTATTACTTGATATCCAGACGTTTAGAAATGTAAAAAACTACTGCAACCTGCCTTAAGTCACCTTCTACAACACCCACGGGAAGTGGGGTGACCCTATTCTACACCACTGGGAACTTTTTGATACTTTATAATTTTCATAATATCTACAATTTTATTTTTATTAGCATATTTAAACAATAAGAGAAAACTGTTTACAGTTTTTACGTATTTTTAAGCATATTACACGCACGGAGGCGCGTGAGAATTGGCATAGATAATATTATGTGTATGTGTGTGTGAGTATGTGCAAAAAGTGTAAAAAAGTAAATTTATTTATGATAATGTGTTACAAATGCATATAATTAATTTAAATAAGACTGTCATTGTTTACGTCTGTATTGCCAATGTCAAATTCATAATGCAAATATTTGTACGCTCGCAGCTGACATAATAGAATAAAAATATAAAAAATAAAAAAAAAACTAGAGATGCACTCTTTGGGGAAAAGAACTCTTCTGATTAAAAAATATAATAAGTTATGGTTGAATTTTATTAATTATAATGTTTTTGAAATATCTTGACTGCCTCTGTGGCGTAGCGGGAGTGAACGCGGCCGCTACGCTGCACTGGAGACGCGGGTTCGATCGTATGTATGCATGTCGTATCGTATGTATGATATTTGTATGCATGAATATGAATATTTGCATTAGTCTGGGTGGTTCTATGTATAATATGATTAAAAAAATGTATCTCAGTATTTATATCCGCATTCTGGAAACCATAGTGTAAGCTAGTTAAGCTATGCTTACTTTAGGTCTAGATATCGTTGTGTAGAATGTCCTACAATATTTTTTATTTTTTTTTCAAATAATCATCATTCTTTGAGCCTATTCCCAACCCAGTTAGGGGCCATTCTAACTGTGATGCGGCTGAATTTTGTTATTTTCCGTGCACTTTGTCATAAACTGTATGTTTACGGATGGTGAACAGTCCTATCCCTTCTACGACACCCACGGAAAGAGATAGGGTGGTCCTCATTCTACTCCACCGGAACTAACATGGCAATTATGTAATAAAGCGCATTTATTTTCCCTCACTAAAAACATAAACAGTGAGATCGTCGGCCAAAACCAATATTTTTATTGTGCCTACAACCTACACAAAATTAACATATACAGTAGGCTCCTAATGAATAAACAAACGTGTATAAAAGCATACAAGTATCAAGATTGAGTGGACATACTTGAACAAGGCGACTTTCGCCCGTAGCTTTCCAAAACATGGTTTTATATAGGCGAAAAACGTACTAACAACCACGATATAAATTTACATTTTATGGCATTGAAAATAGTGTCCAAATTACTCTGACCGATGTCCATCAGTGACAAATCCCTCTGATTGATTTGAAATAACAAATGACACGGGAAAATCAACTTTCTCTAAACTAGATAAAGCTTAAAATTGTCGGAAATGTAATTTTTGTAAACAGACAAGTCTGCTTTCTTTACTAATGACACCTGTTAAGGTTAATTTTACTGGTATTACATTACCTGTGGTTAATTCGTTTTTGATAGTCTGTGGGCTTTTGTGTGAAAAGCGCGGGAATCGGGTCAATCGCAGTTCGCTTGGGTAATTAAAATCGTTTTCTACAATCGATTTTGTAATTCGATTACATTGGTTCCGATGTAATCGTAAGTAACTACCTGATAGGTAATCGTTGCGTCTGATGGTACTTTTACTTCTATTAGGTAACACTATGAGTTTCTTTAGTAGTGAAACTAATGAATTTAAAAAGAAAATTGCTGTTGGTGGGAAGACCAAAGGCTTGTCCTGCTTGTCTTCTGCGCTGACGGCACAAAATTCTCTCTGTCAGCATAAGGTTGGCAGCACGAGTGTGACTCTTTGTTTTTTTTTATATAGGACACGTGAATTTGACTACGCCTCGCCTGATGGTAAGCTGAAGATTCCCATGGTGTTGCACTCTTGCATAGGCCACGGTAACCACTTTCCATTAGGTAGGCCGCGTGCTTGTTTGTCACCTAATTGATTCTTTGTATCGATTCGATTGCTAAGTTTAGGGTTTTGATTTTTGCTCAGTAAAAATATATGTATCTTTGCATTGTTCTGGATATTTCTCTATAAGTATTTGTTTACAAAAACACTATGTCTGATTTAACTATTTTTATAATTATCATTTAAAAAACCAATCTATCAACAAACAAAAGAAAAAACCCAATAGACTTTTTTCGCTGTAGAAAAATTCCAAAACAACCGCGAAAGGGCCTTTGAAATCGAGAGTGTATCGGAACGTTTTGACACCATCTTTCCCGCCAATTTCACTTTCATTTCGAATGGCGCGATACCTGCGTGAAATTAACGAGCGATGGCCGCCATATTGAACGTCTCGATTACCGAACGATTGTACAATAGGGAAATGGTTAACTGTAATATTTAGTAATTAATGTGCAGTTTCCGAACACAGTTTGCGCGCGTAATGTTTTGTTTTTATATTTCTGACGTAACTTAAAAAGCATTCAGAGTTACGTTGAATTAATCATGTGGAAATTCTACTAATAATGTAAATGAAAAAGTTTGTACAGATGTTTGGATATTTGTTGCTTAATCATGCTAAACTGGCTAAACGGATAGGATAAAAATTTGGTACAAGGATAGACTATAGTCTGGAATCAGGCGCGGTCTCAGTTTAAAAAAAGAAGAAAAATTAATAATTCTTTTTTTATATAAAAAAAAATGATTTTAATTTTTTTTTTAAACTGAGTTTTAAATTAGGCATTTTTGTAATTGAAGAAATTACTTCAGAAAATGCCTTTTTATTAGAAGACTTTTTAATTTGACGTGCACGATTTTGCAAACAACTGGTCCATCAGCCTATGGGTTATTGACGTCAGATGACAGACGCTTCACGGAAAATATCGAAAATCAGTCAAACCTGCAGTTAGATTGGGAAAAGCGGACCTCAGACTTCGAGGTGATAGCTTCGGTTGCGACTGCTACGCTAGGATGAATAAGAAGATACTACATAGAACTTGACTGTACTGTTTTATACCTCAGGATACGTACCTTGGACCTAAATCGCGAAACAAACAAGGCAAGGCACGTGCAGATTGTTTTGTAATAATCTATGCTTGGTGAATTTGAGCTCGTCCACCGCAGTAGCACCCCGTGCTATCCTCAAAAGACACCCAATAAACGTGTACTGGTCGTCAGTTGTGAAGGGCAAAATTTTTGAAAAAGGAAGCCGGTGGAAACACACCCTCCCCCCATCCCCCTATACAACAACCATAGCAATTTTGTATGAAATTCTAGCACGACTTTTCTTTGCCGAACAAGCCCGCAGGAATCGGGTTATAGGAATCCCTTACCACTGCTGGTCGTATATAACACATTTTGAGCAATAGCTCCAAGATATTAAGTCCTGAGCAATACCTACCCACGGAAATTCAACTGGCTATCGCTGCAATCATTGCATACAACCTAAATACAGCCATTTGTCTATTGCCATCACATACGCTTTAAGACAATGCCAATATTTCAAAATATAACCTTAGCCATTACTTTGTCAAACAATGACGTCGCATCCGTCTGTCATCTTAACAATTCTAGTTGCAATACGTAGAGTTACTAACTACGTTATTAACTATAGAGCGCGCCTATTGAGTAATAACCATAGGCACGAGTATGAACAGTACCGAGGCTCCTGGCTCAACTTTAATCAGTAGCAAAACAATAGCCGTCAAAGTGACTTCGCAAATGATATTTAATTCGACATTTTACCTATATCAGTATTTTATATTACATCGTATATTTTGTAGTATTTATTGTTTTCGTATTACGTAAAATGCTACCATTATTTAGTATCTTGGTTTTAATTTGTCCCTCAATAGCTAATCGATCTAGTAAATTCACAACATTATACTGAATTCATAAGTCAAACTATTGATATTTTCGGTAATGCATAAAACGTCACTATAGGTACGCTTATACCATCGCTAAGCATCAGTGACGGTACTGTTCATACCCGTGCCAACACTCGGCTCAACGGATCCGAGCACGAACACGCGCGCTCTATAAATATATACTCCAAGTTGCAATATCTCAAAGTTCTTTTTTCAAATAAAACAACAGTTACGAAACGTCAGATGCGCGCGCATACGGACGTAATGTAATGTGTTTACGTTCTGTTTCACACAGAATATGTCATGTCGTGTCTTTTGGGGCCCAGTTCGGAAATATTTAACCTTAATTCTTTTCAACTTTAAACAATAAGGGCTACATTATTTTAAAAAAGATAACAATGTTTGAGATTTGTCGGCTTTTGTTGGGTTTGCTAAGGCTTACCCCCTTCATGCGTATGTAAATAAATCTATACATATAAAAGCGAATTACCAGTTTAAAATTACACTAAAACAATTTATAAAAAATATTTTCGCAAGGTTTAATCAAGACGATATAAATATCTGACGACGACATTAAGTACCTAAGTACAGTTTGGACGATTATGTATTTTTTAAGGGAGACCCTTACAATCTTGTTGTTGTCAAGTTATTGTTGATTTATACTAATAAAGAATTTGATTATCAATCACTTGATGTTTTTTTTTAAATCTGTCATTCTGCGAATCTGTCATTCTGAGAATCTGTCATTCTGCGAATCTCTCATTTTGCGACACCGGGCATTATGCGTTTCTGTTAATTCCCTAATCTATCATTTTGCGTTTCTGTCATTATACGCCTAAACTATGACTGTCAATTAGCCTATTGCAGTGCACTGCTCGACATGAGCTTCTCCCAATGATAGGTAGCCTTGGGGAGCGTTGGTACAGCGTTTTAATTCGAGTTTTCCTTCTCTCGCAGTGATATCGTCTGCGTATTTTTCCGTTACTCTTACAACTCCCTTCGGATAAGATGGGGTGGTGATACTTGTATTCTTTCTACGTCACCACACGGATATACCACCACTCACTGATTCTGATTAATCACGAAATCTCTTATACTATAACACCTACAAAATTCACATTTGGCAGGTAGGTTCCTTATAGGCGGCCGGGGTGCGAGGGATATGGCTACAACAATCTCACCTCCGGCAACCGACGGCCCACAGACGGCGTGCGTTTTAGTCGGTTCAAGTCCGATATAACCTCCTCCTCTGGATCCGGCGGGGGAGGTACCCGTGGAGATTTTTCGCACGATAAAAAAAAAGGTAGGTTCCTTATAGGGTGTAGATATCTGATATGAACGAATTTTAGGAAACACCGCCCCTAAGGGGGTAAAACGAACCCTAGACCTCCAGTATTGTATAATAGTTACCAGGAAAATAAATTTAAAATAATAAAACCTTCTATGACAATCAGCCTTATCCCGATATCCTACTAATATTAATAATGTACATAAAATAAATAAATATTGTAGAACAATCTACACAACGCTATCTAGACCCAAACTAAGCATAGCTTAACTAGCTTGTGTTATGGGTTCTTGTGCGGATAAACATACTTAGATACATTTTTTTTTGTAAATACATACATTATGATATATAGAAAACACCCAGACCAATGCAAATATCCTTATTCATGCATACAAATATTTGCACTGAGCGGGGATCGAACCCGTGCCTCCTGTGTAGGTAGCTACTCAATCACGTACAAACGACGGATAATTGCCACAGTCAGTCAGCGTAGGGTGAACAATTTCAAAAGCGAACCGGTTGAAATAAATTTTAGATCTTATAATTATAACGCCTTTAGCAGCCTCTGTGGCGTAGCGGTAGTGAACGCGGCCGCTACGCAGGAGGCGCGGGTTCGATACCCGCTCAGTGCAAATATTTGTGTGCATGAGATATGGGTATTTGCATTGGTAGTTGAAGCCCTAAAAATTTCAAAAACAACGGTGTGGCTGCAAAGCTTCGATATCGCCTAATGTTACCATTGGGTTGTGGAGGTCAGATGGCAATCTAATCACGGAAAATATCGAGGTCTAGCCAAATCCGCAGTTAAGACCTAGTAAAGCGGACCCCAGACTCCAAGGTGAAGCTTCGGAGATCCGAAGCTTCACCTTGGAGTCTGGCGTTTCTTCATCCTAGTGTTAATTCTCAGTCAGATGACTGAGAATTAACACTAGGATGAAGAAACGCCCTAAGTAATTTTGTGTGGAATTTCTGACTTCTCTTTGCAAAGGCCTCAGCCTCAGAAGCATGACTTGAGTCAACCATAGTGCCCGGAATACGGCAATAGGCTCATTCCCTATTACGTGGGACTGAATAAACACGGTAATAAGAAGAGGAATTGTGTCGGATGTTACGCAAAACTCCGAACCTGTTTAACCAGTCGCCAAGCGGACAAAAAAGTAAAAAAAAAAACTAAATATGTGCCCGGAAAACGGCAATAGGCTCACCCCCTATTACGTGGGACCTAATACAATGATTAGTGAAATGTGGGTGTTAATTGATAGCCCAACCCTACTCATATATAGAAGTTACATCTACAGGGTTTATCAATCAATCGATTAGCCTATCGCTGCCCACTGCTGGCCTCTCCCCTGCCTCTCCCGAAGTTGGGAGGCTTTAGCCTACTGTTGCTCGGCGTATGATGGAATAGAATGACAAATGTATAAGATTTGACGTTTTTGACATTCGTTGACGCCTGTCATAATACGTCAAATCCCATACATTTGGCATTCTATTCCATCATACGCCGAGCAACGAATTGCCACTTGTCTAGGGGGGCTGGCCAGATGGATTGGTATTGCAAACATATGGTTATTAGGTGTTAAATTAGATGATATTACTGGCCTAGTGGCCGTTCAGTCCTCCGTACAACTGTATTCATAAATTGACCAATTACGACAATAAAATGTTCACATAACGACACAAAATAATGGTGGTAGTGAATCGTGGTGGAAGTCTGTCTAGACTGTATGTCCGTATTATTATTGTAAAGTAACTCTGTCTGTCTGACTTTCTGTCTGTCTGTCCCACATTTTATTCACCTCTGCCTAACCCTCCGGGGATGCAGGCGTGATTGTATGTATGTATGATGTCATAAATGAGTGTCTGTGTTGTTGAAATGTCGTTAAAACAGCTACGTACCAATACGATATCAAAGTTTAGTTTTCATCTATAAAGTGATGTCAAAATTAGGTATCTAACCTTCAGAATCTTCTAATCTACACTAATATTATAAAGAGGAAAGATTTGTACCTATTTTTGTATGTTTGTATGTTTGTAATGAATAGGCTCCGGAACTACTGTACCGATTTCAATAATTCTTTCACCTATAGAAAGCTACACTATCTGGGAGTAACATAGGCTATATAACATCACGCTACTACTAAAGGGAGCGGAGCAGTGAGCATAAATGTCAATAAATCGGGCAGATTTCCATACATTAAAGTTGGACCGGAATCCGAATTCCACGCGGGCGGAGCCGCGGGCAACAGCTAGTATACCTATAAAAATTAATGCCACTTTTCGTTGTTAGTTTATAACTCACGAACGGCTGAACCGATTTGGCTAATTTTAGTCTTGAAATGTTCGTGGATGTCCAGGTAAGGTTTAAACGGTGAGAAATTAGGTGCAACGGGAACGGGAAAAATATGGCGGTACGAAGTTCGCCGGGACAGCTAGTTTGCATATAAACTGCAGTAAGCTTTAACAGCACGTAGATACGTGGCGCCAAAACTCTTTAGGAGGGAATTGGTAATGCGTAGTGTATCTACCTTATTTTGAAATTGCAAGTGTTTATAGATTCGCTTACCATAAGCGGGTTATGCTGTTTGCTTGTTTACGATCTTAGTGTAGTAGTTTATAAGAATCGACGGATAAGATTTAAAAGTAAATAAATCAAATATATAAAATTCTCGTGTCACAATGTTCGTTCCCATACTCCTCCGAAACGGCTTGACCGATTCTTATGAAATTATTTATGAATATTCAGTCAGGTGCAGTGGGAACGGGATTTGAATACCACGCGGGCCGAAAATATGGCGGTACGAAGTTCGCCGGGGCAGCTTGTTTAATATAATATTAATAAGTATACCTATACCGCGAAAATGATTTTGTTTTCTATACACTTATAAGAAAACTATTTCTTCAAAAAAAAAACTTGTAGAGTTATTGTGTCAGTAAACATTATGGAAAATAGAGCTGAATAGAGCTAGTTAAATATTTTTACAGTAATTTTCATAACATTGAATTAATTTATTAAAAAAATCACGCACACCAGAACAAATAAAACAAAATACTTACCAAAATAAAAAAAAGAAAACAAAATTATAAAACGTAATAGAAAACTAACCTACGCCACTATTATTTAAATTTCGAATACGGTGTCATTGTAAAAAAAATAACTTTTACTTTTTTTATGTCAACATTTTGGTTGAAGGAGTTTGAATTACGGTTATTTTTATCATGTAAATATGTTTTTAAATAGATTTTAACGCGTGCTATAGTTTTTAGCAGCTCCGCGACACTGTTAGATCTCACGACAACACGTCGCATCAACTAGTGTGGGGTATTAAACCTTCTTGGACTTTCTTTCAGCAGTATGTATGCAAATTCTGTGGTTTTTTTTCAATGATTAATTTATAGGCTAATGTCACGTTACAGCACTATTATAGAGCGTGATATATTATCTGTTGTTCAGTTTTTTTGCGGGAAACATTGTATGATGTTTGCTAATCTGTTTTTTTTTCTCCGGCTACGACGATGGTTGGATGGGTAATTGCACCAAAACCAAACTTACCTGCTAGCCTGGTTGCTTGGACGGAAATTGCTCCCATAAAAGTTAAGATATTACAAAAGAAAAAGAGAGGGAGAGCATTCCCTGGGATCCATGGTGTTAGCTTTCTATGCCTCTAACCGCCCCTAACTTGAAGTTGAAATTTTTGAAACCGAGCTTTGAAAGTTAAAAGTAAATGAAAAAACATTGATATCCTTTTTTTCTAATCCCTTTTGAATTATTTACCTCATAGTTTTGGCTATGTAAGTACGAGTACTTTTATTAAAGGAATATAAATGTTTCAAGTAATTGGAAAGCGTATAAAACATAAAATAAAGACGCAAATAAAATACCTTAAACTCGTTTTTATTACGATAATAAAACCTCAATGTAAATAAATCGTTCAGAAAATTTCAAAAAGAGAACATCACGTCAAATTTACCCGCCAACACGATTACACAACAAGTGAAACCGCCAAAACAAAAAAGAAACCACATAGTAATTAAAAAATAAAAAGAATATTCGTTCTGAAACAAATAAAATGTTGAGTACAGCATCCGAGAGAGCTGAGAGAGTTGAAAGTAGCTACCAGTTTTACTTTTTGATCTTTATTTTTAGCATCCGACATATTGCTGTCAAACTAGATGGTGATACTAGGTCATCAGTTTGAATTAGGCTATGGAGGTCGGTTATCTGCTAAAAAGGCATGATGACAGAGCTAAAAAGTGATATCTATATCTATATCTATACTAATATTATAAAGAGGAAAGATTTGTACCTATTTTTGTATGTTTGTATGTTTGTAATGAATAGGCTCCGGAACTACTGTACCGATTTCAATAATTCTTTCACCTATAGAAAGCTATACTATCTGGGAGTAACATAGGCTATATAACATCACGCTACTACTAAAGGGAGCGGAGCAGTGAGCATAAATGTCAATAAATTGGGCAGATTTCCATACATTAAAGTTGGACCGGAATCCGAATTCCACGCGGGCGGAGCCGCGGGCAACAGCTAGTGAAGAATAAAATTGGAGACTGTGTATATTACTCGGTACATATATCTCGGACCTTGGACAAAATGTGCTCTATACGCGCAGTGCACGTTTCTAGGGTATCTTTTGAGGATAGCACGGAGCTACGACCTATGAGCTCAAAGTTACCAAGCATAGATTGTTACAAAAAAACGCACGCCAGGGCCTCATTTGTCTCGCAATTTAAGTCCAAGATCATTGATATACTAAAAATGTATATCAATGTCCAAGATCCGTTTTTGAGGTATACTCGTACCTACTACACAAGCCGTTTAGAACAAAAAACGGTTCCGGGAACAAATTTCGATTTTTTTTATACCACTTAGGTGGCAGACAAGCACACGGCCCACCTGATGGGAAGTGGTTACCGTGGCCTATGGACGTATGCAACACCAGGGGCGTCACACTCGCGCTGCCGACCCTGAAGAAACCTTCTAATACCCTTCTTGAAGAACCCCATATTGTAGTCGCTTGGGAAAACCACCGCAGGGAGTTCATTCCACAGCTTGAGCGGCGGGGATGAAGTTCCTTTCATGCCTTAGTTTAGTTTAGTTATTCAAATATGTGCGTTTATCATTTAGCGTCTAGCATCTTTGGCTGCTCCTTCGGGGATAAGAAGCGTGAATATATAAAAACATATGTTTTACTTTCACTTTTAGTGGTCCGTATCCGTTTAGCACTAGGTTTTCGCGCTCATTAGACAACATAATCACAGCTTGAGGAAACTGCATGACGGAAGTGATTGCTGCTTAGATTAAAATATATATCTCATACTAGCTTTTGCCCGCGGCTCCGCCCGCGTGGATGTCGGTTATCGCGACCAAACATAGCTTATGTCCTTTCTCGAGGTCTAATCTACCCCTATACCAAATTTCATCAAAATCGGTTCAGTGGTTTGGGCGTGAAAGCGAGACAGACAGACAGACAGACAGAGTTACTTTCACATTTATAATATTAGTAGGGATAAGCTGGCACCTGTGGCTTCACTCACCATTTATTTTTTACTAGCCTGCCCCAAGTTCGCGTGGACTGGATAGCCTGTGTCTTTTCCCAAGGTCTAAATATCATCGAAATCGGTACAGTGGTTTTGGCATGAAGGTGTAACATACAGACAGAGTTTTTTACATGCAACTTAGGTGGCAGACAAGCACACGGTCCACCTGATCATTTTAAGTTAATTTCTGCAAGTTCCTTTGCTGTAAAATATTATGTACTAGTATCGCAATACGGTTGCACTGGCATTGAATCCATACTAATATTATAAATGCGAAAGTAACTCTGTCTGTCTGTCTGTTACGCTTTCACGCCTAAACCACTGAACCGATTTTGATGAAACTTGGTATAGGGGTAGTTTAGACCTTGATAAAGGACATAGGCTATGTTTGGTCGCGATAACCGACATCCAAGCGGGCGGAGCCGCGGGCAAAAGCTAGTCGACGATAAATCGGTTCAGTAGGTTTTTAGTTTATTTATAACAAAAAAGCCCTTTTTCTTCATAATATAAGTATAGAAAACAAAATAACTGGCAAATTATTGTGTACTTACCAGTCTTTGTTAATGGTCTTTTAATACTCTTTAGCAAACCTAATACAGACATTATTTCTTAAGTTTATGACTAATTTATGAGTCGTAAATCTCGCAGCTAAGTAAATAATCACTCAATTCCATTAAATGTATTTGTTACTGTCGATGTGTATAATTTGGTTTTCTATACAATGCCTAGGCAATGTATACAATACCCAGTGCACAGCCGTCAATGTATGAAATGATAATAAGAAACATAAATGGTGATTATAAAAAAAACAATAACCGCTAGGTTTCGTAGGCAGCAAATGCCTGGCAATGGCGCCCGCCGCGTCCAGGTAGAAGGGGTAGGCCCAAGAAGTCCTGGCTTGACGTCGGATTCGTCCATTTTCATAACTAGCTACGAACGTGGATTTTTTTCTTGTTTTCATAACCAGTTACGAATATAGAATTAAATAGTCGTTTTCACAACCAACTGTCATAGTCAGTTATAAAAGGATTTTTTTTTTTTAACTGGTTATCAATATATACCATTTTCGTAGCTGTATTTATAATTACTTATGAATCTCACTACCATGGACGCCCAAGATCGTGCGAAGTGGAGGAGGAAGAGCTGGAAGGCGAAACCCGGGCTCCGTGGTCATCTTGGCCACGGATGCAATCAGAAAAATGCGTCTACATGAAGATGGTGATGATAATAAAAAACGATAAAAATCGATTTGAAAGGCTAATGTGGGAACTCCACTTCCGCTCCGGTTATTTTTTTTATAACCATCCAACGTGTCTATAATTGTGGCCCTCTTTCCAAAACTTTGCCCTCAGCTTACCATCAGGCACGGTGAAGTCAAATTGACGTGTCCTTTGTATAAAAAAAAATATAATTCCCCCAATATAAAACCAAAATCTATTTATTTCATACATTGCCAGTAAAACAGTAGGCATTCTTTATAATACCATACAATGCCTAGGCATTGTACAGAATTCCTGCATTATACACATTGCCTGTGACATATGCACTCAAACATCATTATGCAATTCGCGACAGCCGTTCTAGAGTTATAAACACACTTCCAAACATATAAAACGAGAAATGTTATTAACTATTAAATATGCATCTATTAATTTGTTATACATAATAATTATAACTTCGTAACACTAATGTGTGATTGTGTAATAATTATGATCGATGTGGGTTTCAGGATGTGGAATTCAAAAGTGAAAGAGATGTCAAAAGTGGACTAGATTTTTTTCAGACACGGATCTGCGTCGGTCTTGAGGTCGGATCGAGAGGTTGGTATTTATCCATACTACCTAACTTTTGCCCGCGGCTCCGCCCGCGTGGATGTCGGTTATCGCGACCAAACATAGCCTATGTCCTTTCTAAAGGTCTAATCTACCCCTGTACCAAATTTCATCAAAATCGGTTCGGTCGTTTGAGCGTTAAAGCGGAACAGACAGACAGACATACAGGCTTTTCACGCCCCGCTTTGAGGACCCGGAACTGTATGAAAATGGAAACACGTGTGCTGATAAGAAATTCCAAGTCCTAATTTCCGATATTATCACAATAACACAAATTCCTTCAATAAATTTTAGTTATGGCAACCCAGAGAAAATCTTAACGACCTCAATAAAAAAAACATTAAACCGCCAAAACATCAAACTATTAAAAGCTAATCACAGATAATAAATGTTTCAAATTCAAAATTGGAACTAAAAAATGGCGCCTCGCGGCTATAATTTGTGAAATAACATAATATGGATGTGATTATGCAATCGGTTGCGCAACATGTATGAAGGTTTGAGAGAAAGCAGGCGCTTTGTCTCGACTACAAGGCTTGGCTGGCGTAAGGGGAGTGCATAACGCCGACCGTGAAGTCATAGACAATTGTTATGCAAATTAAGTTTTATTAGCAGATAGCAGATGCTATTTTTTGTGCTATATAACGGGGAGAATAACTGTATTACTTAGTACATACATACACTATACAATCACGCCTTTATCCCCGGAGGAATAAATAAGCAGAGGTGAATTAACATCCACATTTCACTAATTTATTGTATTAGGTCCCACGTAATAGGGGGTGAGTCTATTGCCGTATTCCGGGCATTATTGTTGACTTGAGTCAGGTCAGGATCCGGATCAGGACTGAGTATTGTTCTGAAATAGGGGCCTTTTTAGGGTTCCGTAGCCAAATGGCAAAAAACGGAACCCTTATAGATTCGTCATGTCTGTCCGTCTGTCTGTCTATCTGTCTGTCTGTCCGTCCGTATGTCACAGCCACTTTTCTCCGAAACTATAAGACCTATGCTGTTGAAACTTGGTAAGAAGATGTATTCTGTGAACCGCATTAAGAATTTCACACAAAAATAAAAAAAAGCATTAAATTTTGGGGGTCCCCATACTTAGAATTGAAACTCAAATTTTTTTTTCATCAAACCCATACGTGTGGGGTATCTATAGATAGGTCTTTAAAAATGCTATTGAGGTTTCTAACATATTTTTTTCTAAACTGAATAGTTTGCGCGAGAGACACTTCCAAAAAATGTGTGTCCCCCCCCCTCTAACTTCTAAAATAAGAGAATGATAAATCTAAAAAAAATATATGATGTAAATTGCCATGCAAACTACCACTAAAAATTGGTTAGAACGAGATCCAGTCAGTAGTTTTTTTTTAATACGTCATAAACCGCAATTTTCGCCTTTGCTACTACGGAACCCTTCATGGGCGAGTCCGACTCGCACTTGGCCGATTTTATTTTAAGTTTAATGCACACAACTTAATTGAAACTCGAACCTGGAACTTTTCCATATAGGGCTCAAATTCAACCATGAACTTCTTGTTGTGGCTCTGACAGCCTCCGTGACGTAGCGGTAGTGAACGCGGCCGCTACGCAAGAGGCGCGGGTTCGATCCCCGCTCAGTGCAAATATTTGTGTTCATGAAATATGGGTATTTGCATTGGTCTGGTCGTGCCTCGGAGAGCACGTTAAGCCGTCGGTCCCGGTTGCCATAAGAACATCTATGGCAGTCGTTAAGGTTAGTTGGGGCCCTAAAAAGTCCAAAAACAACGGTCTAGCTGCAAAGCTTTGATATCGCCTAATGTTACCATTGGGTTGTGGAGGTCAGATGGCAATCGCTTTACGGAAAAATATCGAGGTCTAGCCAAATCTGTAGTTAAGACTGGTAAAGCGGACCCCAGACTCCGAGCTGAAAGCTTCGGATGCGACTGGGAATTAACGCTAGGATGAGAGAGTGGCTCTGACCACTGAGCCATCGAGCCTCACCTGAAACTTGTCGCATCTGCGGTGTTCGCGGGTTCGAGTCCCGTTTGAGCTGATTTCTCTTTTTCCTATTTTAATCGTTTTGATAGTTAGCATATTAAATGCTTTAAAATTTCATTCGATTAATTGCTTCAGTCTAGAAAGATTTTGACCTAACCAGGATCTTTATATAAAAACTATATTATGATTGATGACTGCATACTAAGAAGTTGACCCGGAATGACCTACAAACTTGCAATGCTTTATATAACTAGTAGAATGCATAATGAATCATTGAGTGAATGAAATTATGCAGTCGTTGCTCACGGCTCCACCCGTTTTTAGGGTTCCGTAGCCAAATGGCAAAAAACGGACCCCTTATAGATTCGCGTCATGTCTGTCCGTCTGTCTGCCTGTCTGTCCGTCCGTATGTCACAGCCACTTTTCTCCGAAAGTATAAGGCCAATGCTGTTGAAACTTGGCAAGTAGATGTGTTCTGTGAACCGCATTAAGAATTTCACACAAAAATAAAAAAAAAGCATTAAACTTTGGGGGTCCCCATACTTACAACTGAAACTCAATTTTTTTTTTCATCAAACCCATACGTGTGGGTATCTATAGATAGGTCTTTAAAAATGCTATTGAGGTTTCTAACATATTTTTTTTCTAAACTGAATAGTTTGCGCGAGAGACACTTCCAAAGTGGAAAAATGTGTCCCCCCCCCCCCCCCCCTCTAACTTCTAAACTAAGAGAATGATAAATCTAAAAAAAATATATGATGTAAATTGCCATGAAAACTACCACTAAAAATTGGTTCGAACGAGATCAGTAGTTTTTTTTTAATACATCATAAACCGCAATTTTCGCCTTTGCTACTACGGAACCCTTCATGGGCGAGTCCGACTCGCACTTGGCCGAATTTATTTTAAGTTTAATGCACACAACTTAATTTAAACTCGAACCCGCGATCTTTTCCATATAGGGCTCAAATTCAACCATGAACTTGTTGTGGCTCTGACACAGTGGCGTAGCTAGGTGACCAAGGGCCCTGGTGCAAAAAGAAACAGGGGGCCCCCTATTTTTTTTGGTTCCGAAATTTCCTTCGGGCGTCGCACGTCATCTTACCGAAGTAAACGACGAGGCAGGCATATCCCCTACCGGTCGCTAACGTGCTGTTGGGGATCAAATCCCTCCTCTAGTAGTTATGTCGGACTCGGACCGCTTAATACCACACGCCGTCTCGGATCTTCAGATACCAGAGCTGCCGGGGTGTAAGGTTACCGAGAGCATATCACTGGCACCCCGGCTGAATCTGGGCCATCTACGGTTTTAAAATGACCTCCTCGGGTGTGAAAAGTACGGTGCCCCCATAGAACTCTGAAAAGAGCGCCAGTGGGGTTGAAAGGGTGACAGGCGGCCGTACATGTAACCCCCACGCCTGCGCTCGGTAACCGGTCCGCTCCGTGCCTGCTCTCCATTGTGCCCTTTGCTAGTCAGTGGGACATGTGAAAAGTCTCCAGTTGCCCAGGGTGCACCGCGTGGTGACTTCGGACCCCGGACCCCGCACCCCAATCCTCCTTCCCTTGTAGAGAGGCGCGGGGAAACAATCTAGATATACATCTAGCTTGTTTCCGCGCATACGTAAATTTCCATTTATTTTCGTGTACCTACAGAATACTTAGCGTTAAACTCTACAAATCCCACACCACACCCGTTCACATAGGCGATAATTTGGTCGACCAAACGTACCAGGCTAAGTACCTGGGATCCGTACTTCATGTGACTGGTGAAATCCACTACAACGTCAAGGCACGCATTGCTGCGGCGTGGGCCAAGTGGCGAGAAATGACTGGCGTCATGTGTGATCCCAAAATGCCAGTCAGGTTGAAGGAAAAGAAAGAAAGAAAATAAAATACATTTATTGCAAAAGACAACGCACAATATACAATTAGGGGGAGGTCATTAGGCCACGGAGGTCATGGAGATGAAAATGCTATGCGGCGTTACGCGTAAAGATCGCGTGACGAACTCTCGCATCTGCAGCAGCCTTCATGTCCGTGATATGGTGGATAAAATACAAGAGAGCCGCCTTCGCTGGTGCGGCAACCGCCAGGCTACGTGGGTAACAAATGCCTGGCAATGGCGCCCCCGCCGGGTCCAGGTAAAAGGGGTAGGCCCAAGAAGTCCTGACTTGATGTCGTGGAGGGTAATATGCGTGCGAATTTTTCTCACTTTCATGGACGCCCAAGATCGTGCGAAGTGGAGGAGGAAGAGCCGGAAGGCGGACCCTGAGCTCCGAGGTCATCTTGGCCACGGATGCAATCAGGAAAATGCGTCTATATGCAGATGATGATGATTTCGTGTTTATGTCGAATCGACATATTCGGTGAAGGTGTTTAGGCCGGAATCGAACCAACTAAAACTGCATGCAATCTCGGGTCTCAAGCGCCGGAGTGTTAGCGGGACCAATAAGAATATTCCATTGCACCTCGACAGACCCTGGGCCATATACGACTTTGAGATGGCCCCCTCAAATATGGGAACCACGATATCTTCATCTGGCCCAGAACCATCCCACCCCCTACTTGCTTTCCACTGCGACAGTTGCTAATCAGAGTTACACGTGGAAAGTTCATAGTTGGCCATAGGCCGCAGCGTCTATGCCATCTTGAGACAGGCTGCTGCTCTCTCCGTTACCCAGGGTGCACAAATGGTCTTCAATAGAAGACCAGCGATTATCTAGCAAAAAAAAAAGTAGGTACTGGAACTCGTATTACCATTAGAATATTACTATATCAATTTACTATAAGTAAAATATTCTATTATGACTGCTACAATAATATCACTCTCTAGTCTCTAGACATTAAGCTTGGGGGCCTCCTGAGGGCTCAGGGGGCCTCCAAGCTAGCTGCAAATGTGATGGCGAATCTTGCCACGAGACAATATTGCACAAAATTCCCAACAAATGAGTTGCGCTGATTAGAGTTGTGCTACAACCCATTTTCGCATACCAAAATTAAGACTTTTTTGGTAGTTCAATATGACATTTGCTAGTTCAGGGTCGGGCTTAGGGGGCCCCCTGAGCCTGGGGGCCCTGGTGCACCGCACCACCTTGCCCACCCATAGCTACGCCAGTGCTCTGACAGCCTCCGTGGTGTAGCGGTAGTGAACGCGGCCGCTACGCAAGAGTCGCGGGTTCGATCCCCGCTCAGTGCAAATATTTGTGCTCATGAAATATGGGTATTTGCATTGGTCTGGTCGTGCCTCGGAGAGCACGTTAAGCCGTCGGTCCCGGTTGCCATAAGAACATCTATGGCAGTCGTTAAGGGTAGTTGGGGCCCTAAAAAGTCCAAAAACAACGGTCTAGCTGCAAAGCTTTGATATCGCCTAATGTTACCATTGGGTTGTGGAGGTCAGATGGCAATAGCTTTACGGAAAAATATCGAGGTCTAGCCAAATCTGTAGTTAAGACTGGTGAAGCGGACCCCAGACTCCGAGCTGAAAGCTTCGGATGCGACTGGGAATTAACGCTAGGTTGAGAGAGTGGCTCTGACCGCTGAACCATCGAGCCTCATCTGAAACTTATCGCATCTGTCTTGGGGTGCGGGTTCGAGTCCTGTTTGAGCTGATTTCTTTTTTGCCTATTTTAATCGTTTTGATAGTTAGCATATTAAATGCTTTAAAATTTCATTCGATTAATTGCTTCAGTCTAGAAAGATTTTGACCTAACCAGGATCTTTATATAAAAACTGTATGATTGATGACTGCATACTAAGAAGTTGACCCGGAATGACCTACAAACTTGCAATGCTTTATATAACTAGTAGAATGCATAATGAATCATTGAGTGAATGAAATTATGCAGTCATTGCTCACGGCTCCGTCCGTTTTTAGGGTTCCGTAGCCAAATGGCAAAAAACGGAACCCTTATAGATTCGTCATGTCTGTCCGTCTGTCTGTCTGTCTGTCCGTCCGTATGTCACAGCCACTTTTCTCCGAAACTATAAGGCCTATGCTGTTGAAACTTGGTAAGAAGATGTATTCTGTGAACCGCATTAAGAATTTCACACAAAAATAAAAAAAAGCATTAAATTTTGGGGTCCCCATACTTAGAACTGAAACTCAATTTTTTTTTTTCATCAAACCCATACATGTGGTGTATCTATAGATAGGTCTTTAAAAATGCTATTGAGGTTTCTAACATATTTTTTTTCTAAACTGAATAGTTTGCGCGAGAGACACTTCCAAAGTGGAAAAATGTGTGCCTTCCCCCCCCCTCTAACTTCTAAAATAAGAGAATGATAAATCTAAAAGAAATATATGATGTAAATATATATATATATTCCACAACATTCTACACAACGCTTTCTAGACCCATGTAAATTGCCATGCAAACTTCCACTGAAAATTGGTTCGAACAAGATTCAGTCAGTAGTTTTTTTTTAATACGTCATAAACCGCAATTTTCGCCTTTGCTACTACGGAACCCTTCATGGGCGAGTCCGACTCGCACTTGGCCTTTTTTTTTATACTACTTAGGTCGCACTCAGCCTGCCTGATGAAAAGTGGTTACTGTGGCCTATGGACGAGTACAACACCAGGGGAGTCACACTCGTGCTGCCGACCCTGTAAGAACAGAGAGATTCTGTGCCGTCAGTGCAAAAGACAAGCAGGACAAGCCTTTGGTCTTCCCACTGACAGCACAAAAACTCTCCAGTGAGCTCTGGCTACCCCCTACTCACCGCCTGGGGGTGACGGGTGGAGCCGCCTGTCACCCTAGCAGAAGCAGGCCGCGGCGGCGGCGAGCATTGCGTGCCTCCCCATACCCGGGGGCGAGCTGGGGACTCCGTGGTCCCCACACCGGCAGAGGGCCAGACCGAGAGATATAGTCCTGGGTCGGCCGGGGTGCGAGGGATATGGCTACGACAATCTCACCTTCGGCAACTGACGGCGTGCGTTTTAGTCGGTTCGAGTCCGACATAACCTCCGGCTCTGGCGGGGGAGGTATCTGTGGGGATTTTTCGCACGTAAAAAAAAAGGCTACCCTACTCACCGCTGGGAAAACTACCCGTGAAGAATGCAATATCCTGAGTGATCCAATTCTCAGCACTCTATGGATTCACCGTGCGGTCGCCGGGTCCATAGCGTGATACAGAGACGGACACCGTGACGGCGACTGGGACTTGCGACCCAGATGTAGGTTTAGGGTGGCCACCTTGTGATGCATCAGCGCTCACCTCCACCGTCAGTAGTGTTCCCCCCTCCCCCCCCCCCTACCTATCCAAATTTAGTAAGATCCTATCAATGCTGCTTTTGATATTCGATTTAGTAAAGAGCTTACTGAAGCTCTTGGCAATCCGAGGTCTTTAAGTCATAAAATATTCTGATACTAGCTTTTGCCTGCGGCTCCGCCCGCGTGGATGTCGGTTATCGCAACCAAACATAGCGTTTTTCCGATGAATTTTCAGTACTGAATTGATGCCGACTCTTGACCAATAGATGGCGCTGTGTGTCCGGAATAAATTTTTTTTTTTATTTTTTTTTTTTTAATAAAAACTATCCTATGTCCTTTCTCAAGTTCCAAACTATGTCTGTACCAAATTTCACACAAATCGGTTCAGTAGTTTAGGCGTGAAGCAAAGACAGACAGACAGACAGACAGAAAGACAGACAGACAGAGTTACTTTCGCATTTATAATATTAGTAAGTATGCAAAAGTATGCAAATAGTATGCATATGGATATGGATTTAACGTAAAGTTTATCGAAAGAACGCATCATTGCGATTGGCCGCCTACCTACTGTGAACTTTGTGTCCCTCCGTCGCATAATGTGTGTAAATGTACATACATACAATCACGCCTTTATCCCCGGAGGGTTAGGCAGAGGTGAATTAACACCCACATTTCACCAATCATTGTATTAGGTCCCACGTAATAGGGGGTGAGCCTATAAATTGTACTCGTATAATTTTGCGATGCGTTGATGTCTTTTGTACCGTGCCAACATTAACACCCGTATTCACAAACATTACTTCGTACCACCAAAACTGTGCAAAGAACGACAAATTCTCAGTGCGTTCGTTTTGGCAAGCCTTTTTATTCATTGATAACACTTAAGTAATACTTCGTTGAAGGAACGCACTGCGTTAGATACTGCTCCGTGATGTTTGTGAATTAATTTTACCAGCCCTATGCGCTCGAGCACACTATGAGACCTCACAGTGTTGTTTGTGAATACGGGTGTAAATCAATATGTATTTATAAAAATCTATACGTATACTTTTATCCAAGTGTATATTAATTGTGTATATTGGAGATATTAAACTTAGATAATGTTATATTAACGATATAAATTTTATCTTTTAAACCGAAGCGTGAGCGGAGTCCCGTCCCGTCTAAATTAGCCTTAAGATGCCTGTGAAGTATTGACATGTCCTATCCTAACAGGACACGTCAATACTTCACCTCGTTTGATGGTAAGCTGAATGCAAAGTCTCGGAATAGAGGGTCGCCATTATAGACACGTACCATGTTACAATGGTGGCACTCAGCTTGACGGCCTCATCAGATGCTTTTTCACGCTCCGCTTAAAGGTCCCGGGACTGTAGGAGGAGGGCAACACGTGATGAAATTCAGAAGTAGACTGGCATATTACGGAGCAGAATATTAACACGAGCTCTTCCAACTAATCCCACCCTCTCCTTTCCTATATAGGACAACACGTGCAGGACTTAGATGCCACCCGCATACGGTGCAGAATATTCCATCAAGAACCAAGCGGTTCGGCGACTCCTTCTTCTGCCGCACCATTAAGTCTTGGAATTCCTTACCAGTTCACGTGTTGCCCTCCTCCTACAGTCCCGGGTCCTTTAACCGAGACGTGAAAAAGCATCTGATGAGGTCGTCAAGCTGAGTGCCACCATTGTAACATGGTACGTGTCTATAATGGCGACCCTCTATTCCGAGACTTTGTCTTCAGCTTACCATCAGGCGAAGCGAAGTCAAATTGACGTGTCCTAAAGATAAGATAAGATAAGGTAAGATAATATTTGTTTGCAAAAACATGTGTACATATAATATACATGGTCAAGTGCTTATTATATAGGTCTTAAGCTTCGATTGGAAACAACATGTTTTACCATTGAATGGTGTACAAATTATTATTCAACTTTAAGTCATCACATCTACATTATACATCAGTCACATACAAACAAAAGTCAATCCTACAGGGTCATGTCCTCGAGAAAATCCTTAATACTATAGTAGCACTTCTCAGTCAACAATCTTTTGAGCGCCCACTTAAAACGATTGTTGTTCAAATTTTTTATATTTTTGGGAATTTTGTTGTAGATTAATGGAGCCATGCATATCACACTTTTATGTAATAGGGCAGTCTTAGCAGGATGGACACATAGCCTGTTATTATCGCGACGATTACGCACAACTTTGTCCATTAATCTTGGAAACATTGATATCGATGGAAACTCGTGCGCAGTAGTTAAGACCCGCTAACATCATAATATCGTCTTTACATCACGTTGGAGCCGGATACAGCTTTCTCCCCAGCGTTTCGTAACGTTGCCTAACAACACGTTCTAGCTGGCGTGTTGTTGTGTTTTTATGTTCGTTACGTGAGGCACAAGGTCTGGGGCATGCCCTCGCCCTCTGTACCTGCTAGTCTAACAGCTGGCATCTGACAGGCCTGTCAAATCATTGATCAATTAACACTGCTCTTAATTTAACATGGATGTCAAATCAATTTGAGTTTCTGAAACGCGGTTTATTGGTAACTAGCTTTTGCCCGCGGCTCCGCCCGCGTGGATGTCGGTTATCGCGACCAAACATAGCCTATGTCCTTTCTCAAGGTCTGATCTACCCCTATACCAAATTTCATCAAAATCGGTTCAGCGGTTTAGTCGTAAAAGCGAGACAGACAGACAGACAGAGTTACTTTCGCATTTATAATATTAGTAGGGATTGTGGCCAAACTGCTCATTTTTGTTCATTAGTTCATTCTTGTCAGTCAAAACTGGCAATATGCTGGTTCCAAAACCGATGAAAAAATGTTACGGATTGTCATTGTTGACAGAGCAGCTTGACAAGCGTTTCGGAAACCCAGAATGGCGGTTGATATACGATTCTCGAGTGAAATGAAATTAGACAGCTATGTTAACTGACACGGTGATCAAATTAAACTATTTAACCATGCTTCTAGCAACCCAATTGCTACTTGACAAGAGATTTGACAGCCGATTAGTTAATTTAACGTTGATCAGCCTTTCGGAAACTGGGCGTTAGTGTCTATACTATTATATAATTCTAAAGTGGTCGTGTCTGTACATTGGAGATATTTAAAAAAAATACTTGGGTTATGTTAAGTTAACGATACTGAACACGAAAATATTTTTTTTGAATTTCCTGTCTGTTTGTCCGTTTGTCTGTTTGTCTGTTTGTCTGTTTGTCTGTTTGTCTGTTTGTCTGTTTGTCTGTTTGTCTGTTTGTCTGTTTGTCTGTTTGTCTGTTTGTCTGTTTGTCTGTTTGTCTGTTTGTCTGTTTGTCTGTTTGTCTGTTTGTCTGTTTGTCTGTTTGTCTGTTTGTCTGTTTGTCTGTTTGTCTGTTTGTCTGTTTGTCTGTTTGTCTGTTTGTCTGTTTGTCTGTTTGTCTGTTTGTCTGTTTGTCTGTTTGTCTGTTTGTCTGTTTGTCTGTTTGTCTGTTTGTCTGTTTGTCTGTTTGTCTGTTTGTCTGTTTGTCTGTTTGTCTGTTTGTCTGTTTGTCTGTTTGTCTGTTTGTCTGTTTGTCTGTTTGTCTGTTTGTCTGTTTGTCTGTTTGTCTGTTTGTCTGTTTGTCTGTTTGTCTGTTTGTCTGTTTGTCTGTTTGTCTGTTTGTCTGTTTGTCTGTTTGTCTGTTTGTCTGTTTGTCTGTTTGTCTGTTTGTCTGTTTGTCTGTTTGTCTGTTTGTCCATTCCAGTCCATTATTTTAATATCTGAACGGATTTTGATGCGGTTTTTTTGTTAGAAAGGGCTTACTCATAATCTATATAAATAAAAATGAAACCCCCCAAATGTATGTAAGCGCCTAACTTCCGAACGACTGCACCAAATCGGATAATACCTTCTGTTCTGTGTTTGTTATTTTGTGACCAAGTTTTGTATATAAAAGAAAGTGCGGCGGGAACGGGATCTTAATTTCACGCGGGTGGAAACAAAGTTCGCCGGGTCAGCTAGTAACTGATACTTATAAATTAACCCGCGAAGAGATCGGTTATCCCTATTCCCTACTATTCCCTACTAATATTAAAAGTAACTCTGTCTGTCTGTCTGTCTGTCTCACTTTTACGACTAAACCGCTGAACCGATTTTGATGAAATTTGGTATAGAGGTAGGTTAGACCTTGAGAAAGGACATAGGCTATGTTTGGTCGCGATAACCGACATCCACGCGGGCGGAGCCGCGGGCAAAAGCTAGTATCAATATAAAGGTTATTTGATCACCTACGTGCTTTTTGATAGCATTTCCCGTATTGAACCTATTCCCGGAATAAATAACCCCAGTGTGCCATGTGGTTCCCGGCAGAGTAGAATTCGGGCCACCCCATCTCCTCCCATGCGGTGTTGTACAAGGCGACTAAGGGATAGGGCTGTTTAACATCAGACAGATATATACAGCCCAGACTCAGCTTATACATGGCTCGAGTCAACAATAGTCCCCGGAATACGGTAATAGGTTCACGCCCTATTACGTAGGACCGAATACAATGATTGGTGAAATGTGGGTGTTAATTCACCTCTGCCTAACCCTCCGGGGATAAAGGCGTGATTATTTGTATAATATGTATGTATAAAGTATTAGAAAGTGACGAAATATGGGTGTTAATACGTCTCTAACTACCCCTTCGGAGATTTACAGACGTGAGCATATGTATGTATCATCACTACATATTATAAAACAAAGTCGCTGTCGCTGTCTGTCCGTCCCTATGTATGCTTAAATCTTTAAAACTACGCAACGGATTTTGAAGCGGTTTTTTTTTAATAGATAGAGTGATTCAAGAGGAAGGTTTATATGTATTATACATGCATAATATTGTAGATAAATACTGATAAATTTAGAGATATGTAGCGGGAACGGGATCAGAAAATATGGCGGTACGAAGTTTACCGGGTCAGCTAGTGTAATATAAACCAATTTTCAAATAAAGTCCGTAGGTGTTCGTAATGGTGACCTACATACACTTAACATTTAGCTTACCAGTAGGTGAAGTTATTTTGATGTGATTATAAAATTCGGTTTAGTACGAATCTTGTACCCACACTCAGGGGAACCCAAAACTAAATTTAGGAACAAACTTATGCTACAGTAGCTGTTGCCCGCGGCTTCGCCCGCGTGGATGTCGGTTATCGCTTAGTATTTATATAGCCTGCATCTCAAAATCCTTTCTTAGGGGATGCCTACGTCATAGTAGCTTTATGCATGCAAAGTCTCAGCCCGATCGGTTTAAAATTGACAAAGTTTCATATAAACTTTCATCCCCTATTTTATCCCCTTGGGGGTAGAATTAATCAAAATCCTTTCTTAGCGGATGCCTACGTCATAACATCTACCTGCATGCCAAATTTCAGCCCGATCCGTCCAGTGGTTTGGGCTGTGCGTTGATAGATCACTATGTCAGTCAGTCAGTCACCTTTGAGTTATATATATTTAGATATAGGTATGATTCCAAAGCCGAACGCATATTATGACAACTTCGGACGCATGCAGCAGATGCGCGTAGTCCATTGCGGCTTCTCAAATGTCCCCTTGGTATCCGAAAGGACAATCCACACGACAAAAATGGTACGGAAGGTAAGATACATCACGGACAACATCCATACTAATATTATAAATGCGAAAGTAACTCTGTTTGTCTGTTACGCTTTCACGCCTAAACCACTGAACCGATTTTGATGAAATTTGGTATAGGGGTAGATTAGACCTTGAGAAAGGACATAGGCTATGTTTAGTCGCGATAACCGGTATCCACGCGTGCGGAGCCGCGGGCAAAAGCTAGTATGAAATATGTACAAATGGCGGCTTTATCGTTGTAAGCCTAAAAACCCCGAAAACAGTAATAAAAATACTTACATGCATCCAACTCGTCGAAAAACTTTGGTTTCTGATTAACACTGATCTTATTCTGTTCATCTTTCTCAGTTAATGTCACTGGAACTTTTAACTGTGTCACTTTGTCACTCACTTGTGTCATTTGAACATCACTGTTAACCAACTTTTGCAACTGAGATCTTGGTACGTTCGCTGACTTATGTTTTAAATTTCTTAATTGTCCATCAGAATCTAGTATAGTTATGTCTTCATAATAATTCACCGCATCATTCTGTCTACCCGGGTTGTTAATAACTTCGGAATTGAATTTGCTTTCTTTTAAAAGTTTCGGTAAAACATAATCAACATTATTATTTATTAAATTTTTAGAGTCAAACAAGTTTCGGTTAACTACGTCTAAATCTAAATAGTCTGTATTATCACAGATCACTTTACATAATAAATGCAAGATAATAATCACTTTTGATGACGACATTATTAATAATTGAAACTAAACTTTCAAATCAACACTTTAATTGAACTTGTTAAAATATTAACGAATTAATTGAAACTAAATTTGAATGAATCGGCAGATTCGTTTTTCAAATTTACACTTTAATTGAAAATGTTAGTTCTCTTTAAAAATGATGACACTATAAAAGCAAATAGTTTGAATAAATTAACGATTTCGAATTTCGAATTGACACTGAAACTGTGCTTTTTTGTAAACCGCGACACTTTAATTGAATAGTTGAAACACGAACTGTTGACACTTTTTTTGGATAATCTTTTGTAAATATCGTAAAAATGTCCGCTGTGTTATTGGTAAAATTGAAAGTTGGTGGTGTGCGACCGCCACGGCTCCGAGCCGAGGTAGTCGAATGACGAATATAGCCAAAAGACAAGATCAGCGAAATGTTTATGTAACCACTTAAGTGTTATATAGTTATAGACACTTACAGTAAAACTGTTCAGTGTTTATTGTTAAGTAGTCCAGTTTGTGTTGTTTGTGTATGGTTACATAAGTTTAATTGTTCAGAGATGTAACCATTACTAATATAAAGGATGTTTACTTGTAAAGATGATTGGATATGTGAATTATGCAATAGGTAAGTTGGAGAGAGCTAAAGTGCTAAGCTTCCAAGTATTTAGGTAATCTGTGGTTAAGTTGAAGTACTTACTTACTATGTGAGTTACGTGGCTTGTATACATATATTGACGCTTGTAAATCTCCTAGCTGGGTCCACATTTGTATCATTTGCCCGATCCGATCACCTTATCCGTATCGGCGACGCGTATCATGATCACAATGTATATATCAGTGATACGCGTATCATCACCCGTCCACATATGCGATTATGATACACGTTGCCGATACGGATCGGGCAAATGATACAAATGTGGACCCAGCTTTGGTGGTAGGTAGGGTTTACTAATGTTTAGCAAAAAAACGTTTTCCAAAGTGTCACAAGCCAAAGTATGTTTCCCAAATTTTCATTTGGCAAAAAAACATTTGGCAAAACAGCAACGGTTTGGCAATGATTTACTTAAGAGTCTAAATTCACTGCATTAAAATTCTTAATTATAAGATCCAATTTTTAAAAAACACTGTTGCATGGATGTTTTTTTCACCTTGGACAAATAATTTACAGGTAAGAACTTCTATAATAACTATATTGTTATATTATCATGTAGAATAAGAAAAATCACTTTGTAATTAAGACTACCAACAAATTATGGATTTTGTGATCTGATGAATAAACGATTATTACTAACTTTACTAATCATAATACATTCCTCCGTGTTACTAACATTGTAATGTGTTAATCTACTCGTTAACCACCTAGCTCTCGCCAAGGGCTTGTGCCTTCGTAGCAAAAAGGTTTAGGATTGTATGCTATGTTTTTAACCATCTTGTAACAAAAGAATCAGCCCAAGACTCGAAAACAAATCATGGTGACTTGCAAAAATAAAATATAGGTAGCGCGTATTGCGAAATTTCACACGCATAAAATTAAAAAGTGAGCGACAATAAGGATTAAAAAGTATAAAAACAGACGTGGGATGCGCGTGAGCCATTCTTTATCGTCTATTGTATACGCCGCCCCGTGACTGGTCATGGGACATGGAACACTAGCTGTGACCCGCGGTTCCACTTGCATGGATAAAATTAGTCAAATTCCACCTTCTCCTCCTTTGTTTATGCTGCTTTTAAGGGAGTGAATGCCATCTGTCTTCCCGTGTCTGCCCTCCTAGACAAGCGGCAATTCGTAGGCCGGCGTATTGTAGAATAGAAAGACGAATGTATGGAATTTGGTTTCTAAGATATAAATTGACGACTGTCATATACGTCAAATCCCATACATTCGCCATTCTATTCCACAATACTAACAAAACCACTTGTCTAAGGGGGCTAATCGGTAATAGGTAATAACCGCGATAGCCTAGTGGTATGGGTAATGGACTGCTCACGAGGTCTCGGTTTCGATCCCAGGTTTTACCATGGCACACACCGATGACTTTTCGATGCTTTTCGAAGTTATGTTTGTGTGTATTTATCGCAGGTTTATAAGTGCCCGGTTAATGGCAATAGGCTCGCCACCTATTACATTGGGACCTAAACCTAAACGGCGAAATGTGGGTGCTAGCACCTCTGCCTACCCCTTCGGGGATATAGGCGTGAGTTTATGTTATGTGTTATGATGCTATTGATTTCGCCCTTGAGTTCAAGGTGGAGCCCCTAAACTAAATTACCTCTGTCAAATTTCATCAAGATTCGTTCAGCCCTTTACGTGATTGGGTAACAAACAAACATCCATTCAAACTTTCACGTTTTTGTAATAGCAAGTTTTAAAACATTGCTTTTATGTAAAAATTTCCCTATGATAGGGATAGGACTTATATTTTATGGTAATTTTCGCGTACTTAAGTACTTAATTATAATATTTAATGAAACTATGGCGATTTTGTCGCCTCCCATAGCGTAAAATGGCAATACAGATGAACATTTAGATTAGGTATACTTTGTTTCTTGCCCAAAGTCATCTCAGGGGCCCTAGACAAAGTGACATTCTATTGATGGAATCGCGCTGAAGCGAACCATTTTTAAGGTTTTAACCATAGATTTCGGGACATGGCGGTGGTTATAGTAATAATGATAAGTTAAATAATGTATTTCGAGTTACAAAGACTCAAATTTCATACAAAAAATATACTTAGTTACATTAATAAATTTATGTAAATTTCATACTACAATTAAATTGCGATTCCACTGGTGTTTTCGCCAATAGAATGTCACTTTGTCTAAGACCCCAGGACCTCGTTCACATCGGTGTAGCACCTGAATGATACAGAAACGGCATACGGGGAAGGCGAGGGAAAGACGTGGAGTAAGAGACAAATGGAAAGGTCAGGCGTGTAGGCTTCTTCTTCTCCAGAAGATAGATAACTGCAGAAAGGAAAAAAAAACAAGAAAAATTAGGTTACTAATACCCTCGAGCCTTTGCAGATGCGTAGAGATGTTGCACCTTTGGCAGTATTTTACCGTCTCTACCATGGTGAATGTTGTGATGAGCTCTTCCAATTAGTATCACTATCTCCTTTCCTAAACAGGACAACACGTGCAGGACTTAGATGTCACCCGCATACGGTGCAGAATATTCCATCTAGAACCAAGCGGTTCGGTGACTCCTTCTTTTGCTGCACCATTTATAGGTCCTGGAATTCCTTACCAGTTCACGTGTTTCCCTCTTCCTACAATCCCGAGTCCTTTAAGCGGGATATGCCCCGCTTAAAGCATCTGATGGGGCCGTCAAGCAGAGAGGCACCATTGTAACATGGTACGTGTCTGTAATGTTGACCCTCTTTTCCGAGACTTTGCCTTCAGCTTACCATCAGGCGAGGTGAAGTCAAATTGACGTGTCCTATATTAAAAAATACTTAATCATATTCTGTCCTCCGTGGAAAAATAAATAAATAAATTATGTATATAGAATTGTTGGACATTCCACACAGTGTGATGCTCCTGGTGTTACATACGTCCATAGCATAGGCCACGGTAACCACGCCCATCAGGTGGACCGTGGGCTTGTCTGTCACTTAAGTGGTATTAAAAAAGGAAACTACATGACTTTTTCGGATTTTTTATTACCTATAACTCGTCCGTCAGTTCACTGCACCTGCTAGATGTTATACAGCTGAGGTCCAAAGAAATGTGGGTGTTAATATATCTCTGCCTGCCACTTCGGACACTTAAAGGCGTAAATATATATTTACAACACACCTGCTCATAAAAGTGCTATTATTTTACCGCAATTAGGCACGCAATGACACCTATTATCAAACTGTGACTTTTTCATTGCTATTATTCACAAGTGAGTTATAGATAATTTTTTAAATTTTATGGTAAGTGTCTATGTTCTTAAAAAAGTTTTGATACGAAAAGAACGTGTTTAATAGTACGAATAAATGAATATGCCTATTGTATGGTCATTTGACGCATTTTCGTATTTAAATAAATAATTTCAACTTGTAATATTTTCACTCAAATTTAACTTTTTTTTCTCTCTAAGTACAGAAAAAAAACAGAGTAAAAAAAAGTTAAATTCAAACCTCATTTTTTTTTTTTAAATATGGCCGACCGCCATTGTTAAATGCGCGCGCATAGGAAAACGGATTAATTTAGAGCGGAAACACACGATGCGTTGCGGCGACGCACCGCAGAAATTTCGCCGCAGTAGCGGGCACACGAGCGGTGCGACGCCGCTGCGTTGTTATGACGCAGCGGCGCCGCGTGCGCCCCAGCTGCGTTGTAATGTCTGTTAATAATAGTGCAAGCGCTAGAGGTAGTTGAGTATGCAAAATCCGAGTGACGGCAACTATGACCGGATTCTTATACCTGATCCTCTAAATAATGACAAAGAAATCTTGCCGCCGGGTGTGATGGTCCCTTCCCGCTCCCTTCACATCCCCTCTGCGCCCTTAAAGTAAGCATAGCGCGCGTATGCGTTTAGTGTGTTTCTACATCTATTGACGTAAAGAAGTTGCTTTATTAAGTCGTGTTTTTGTATCCATTTTTATTTTATACTACTTAGGTGGCAAACAAGCACACGGCCCATCTGATGGGAAGTGGTCACCGTGGCCTATGGACGTATGCAACACCAGGGGCATCACACTCGTGCTGCCGACTGCCAACCCTGAATCCATATTTCCATACTAATATTATAAATGCGAAAGTAACTGTCTGTCTGTCAGTCACGCTTTCACGCCTTAACCACTGAACCGATTTTGATGAAATTCAGTATAGGGGTAGATTAGACCTTGAGAAAGGACATAGGCTATGTTTGGTCGCGATAACCGACATCCACGCGGGCGGAGCCGCGGACAAAAGCTAATATAATATATATCGATGATTAAATATAATAACATTTTGCTGACAACATTAGTATCATTAATGCTACAAAATATAGGTAGGTACCTACCTACCTAGGCATATATAAAAGTAAACTTTTACGAAAAGCTCAACAGTGACTTACGTCCACGACAAAATAACTATACAAGCCGTCTTTACCAGAGTTATTAATTCCCTCCATGTAAATGAACTGTAAATTGTCGCACAAGGTCTTGAATTGGTTTGTATTTCATTATGTAAATGCATCAATAACAAATGTCAAAATTAAAAATAAGTATTTTTTACCTACTTTAAGAAAATTTATGCTTGAATTCGCTGGTTGTTCGAATAATTTTTAATTTTTTTTTTAAATATTACTTTTATTTTCGTTTTTTTTTATTAAGTACCTATTTAAGAATCCATCCTCACTTTTACCATTAGAACAAACTATAAATTATAACGGAAATATTCATTAAAATGATTTTATAATCATGTACCTACTCAATACATTTCCTTTACGAATAAGACAAGAGGGGGTAAAAAAAATGGACCAGAAAATAGACCGGCAAGATCCACATTATCATTCTTGGACCTTTTCTTCACTTAAATCCGTTGGCGAAATTCGGTACTCACATTTTGCATACTCATACCTCTAGCGCCCGGTCTATAAATCATAAACAACTACACGGCGGCGGTGCGGCGCGCGCCGGAGCGGTGCCGCTCCGGCGTCGCAACGCATTCCCCCCTCCCCGCCTCGTCTCGGTGGTTGCAAGTCCGGTGCGGCGACGCAGCGCATCGTGTGACATGCTACAGATATTTCTATGTAAAACGACGCAGCGACACCGCTCCGGCGTCGCGCCGCCGCCGCAACGCATCGTGTGTTTCCGCTCTTATGGTATTGTTTATTTAGTATTTGTAGTATTATTTTATTCGCAAGTGTGTTGTAAAACGTCGTATGGCACGCGTGAGCATGACGATTACCAACTTTGCTCACTTGTACCATAATGTACTATTGTATATAGTATAACACTCCGGACACGTATATTGAACCTAAAATGTGCTCTATACGCGCAGTGCACATTTCTTGGGTGTCTTTTGAGGATAGCACGGGTTGCTACTGCGGTGGACGAGCTCAAATTCACCAAGCATAGATTATTACAAAGCAATCCGCGGGCGCCAGAGCCTCGTTTGTCTTGCGATTTAGGTCCAAGATACGTGTCCGGAGTTACAATAAAAACAAGGTTTTATATTTGTTAATAAATTCTACTACAAATGACTCTTCACAGTTGTCACCATTTTGCGGAGGTCTTTTCTTAATATCTTCCCACTAGCCGACTTTGGTATTTGGTCCACGAAGCGTACTCCGCCGCGGAGGTGTTTGGGGTTCGATAGCTGTAAATTAAATAAATATATTATTACTAGCTTTTGCCCGCGGCTCCGCCCGCGTGGATGTCGGTTATCACGACTAAACATAGCCTATGTCCTTTCTCAAGGTCTAAACTATCCCTGTATCAAATTTTATCAAAATCGGTTCAGTGGTTTAGGCGTGAAAGCGTAACAGACAGACAGACAGACAGACGGACAGAGTTACTTTCGCATTTATAATACACTAGCTTTTGCCCGCGGCTCCGCCCGCGTGGATGTCGGTTATCGCGACCAGACATAGCCTATGTCCTTTCTCAAGGTTTAATCTACCCCTATACCAAATTTCATCAAAATCGGTTCAGTGGTTTAGGCGTGAAAGCGTAACAGACAGACAAACAGACAGACAGACATACAGAGTTACTTTCACATTCATAATATTAGTATGGATGGCTATGGATGTGTAGCAAGTTCCAGCAAGTGCCATCAATCTCCAGTATAAACAGTCTAGTTAAGAGAGGTATACCCACCCTTTCAGCAACGAAATCCTGTACTTCCTTCTCAGTCAGTTGCTTGCCTGGCTGAGTGACAACGAATGCAAGAGGGACTTCTCCAGCTACTTTATCTTCAATACCTATAACTGCTCCATCTTTTATGCCGGGATGCTGCAGTAGAACTGCTTCTAGTTCCGCTGGTGGTACCTGGAAATAATCTAAATATATATAACTCAAAGGTGACTGACTGACATGACAACCACTGCACGGATCGGGCTGAAATTTGGCGTGCAGGTAGATGTTATGACGTAGGCATCCGCTAAGAAAGGATTTTGATTAATCTACCCCCAAGGGGATAAAACAGGGGATGAAAGTTTGTATGAAACTTTGTCAATTTTAAACCGATCGGGCTGAGACTTTGCATGCATAAAGCTACTATGACGTAGGCATCCCCTAAGAAAGGATTTAGATTAATTCTACCCCCTAGGGGATAAAATAGGGGATGAACAACATTCCGAATTTAACGCGGACGAAGTCGCGGGCAACAGCTAGTGGGATATATGAAAGAATTATCTACTTATTTTACTAGGTATGAGGCATTACCAAGATCTTTGGGGCCCAAGGTATTCTGGCCTTCAAGCCGCCTGCTGATTGATGGATGGATAGATGGAATGAAATACATAAATTGACGTCTGTAAATCCCCGAAGAGATTGGCAAAGGTGTATCAACACCCACGATTCGCCATCTATGACTTTCAGCTCCACGTAAAAGGGCCCACCGGATGGAAAGTGGTTACCGTGGCCTATGGACGAGTGCAACACCAGAGAGGAGTCACACTCATGCTGGTGACCTTGTAAGAACAGAGAGATTCTGTGCCAGCAGCAAACAAGGAAGCAGGACAAGCCTTTGGTCTTCCCATTGACAGAACAAAACCTCTCCAGTGAGCTCTGGCTATCGTACTCACCGTTGGGAACACGATTGACAGTAAAAACGGACCAGCCCCTCTAGACAAGTGGCAATTCGTTGCTCGGCGTATGATGGAATAGAATGACAAATGTATAGGATTTGACGTTTTTGACATTCGTTAACGCCTGTCATATACGTCAAATCCCATACATTTGGCATTCTATTCCATCATATGCCGAGCAACGAATTGCCACTTGTCTAGGGGGGCAGTGCTTCTTTTACTAAAAACTATCTTACGTAAAAGTATTTCCAGAGTTTGACCTAGCCATTGAAAGTTAGTAAAAATAGTTAATATGACCTTTGCCTAGATTTATTAGAGACATTTACACGCCATATCTGAAAGTACCGATATCTCATCGGTGACCTAGCCCAGTTGACCAACTTTCGTCACCACTTTTAGTTATGTAGTTTAATTGAGGGGGGCATGACAGAGTGGTGAGGTGACGCACGTATTGATCTATTGATGCGATCACATAAGCCTTAGGACGTTTCGTAAGGTGCGATTCATATAGAAACGACACGGCACGAATAAGGCGCGGGTGCGAGGTTTTTTTTTGGTTACCGTGGCCTTTGAACGTGTGCAACACCAGGGGAGAGACCCTGAAGAAACCTTCTAATGCCCTTCTCGAAGAACTCCATATTGTAGTCGCTTGGGAAAACCCGCAGGGAGTTTATTCAACAGCTTGAATTTATCCCTGTACCAAATTTTAACCACATCCGTTCAGTCGTTAAAGCGTGATTGAAAAAATTGGACCTAACCTAACCTAACCTAACTAGCCTCGATATCGCCTAATGTCACCATTGGTTTGTGGAGGTCAGATGGCAATCGCTTCACGGAAAATAGCGAGGTCTAGCCAAATCCGTAGGTAAGACTGGTAAAGCGGACACTAGACTCCGAGCTGAAAGCTTCGGATGCGACTGGGAATTTAATGCTAGGATGAAGAAGAAAATGGAGCAAGCCGCTTCCAACCGGTCTTATTGGAGATCTATAGGGGATGCCTATGTCCAGCAGTGGACTTCCTATGGCTGAAATGATGATGATGATGATGATGATGAAGAAGAAGAAGAACTAGATGCTCTCGACAGGTTGCAGCGACGTGCGGTCCGCATTATTGGGAATCCTGAGATCACTTACACCCTTGAGCCTTTGCAGTTGCGTAGAGATGTGGCATCTTTGGCGGTATTTTACCGTCTCTACCATGGTGAATGTTCTGATGAGCTCTTCCAAGTAATCCCACCCTCTCCTTTCCTATATAGGACAACACGTGCAGGACTCAGATGCCACCCGCATACGGTGCAAAATATTCCATCAAGAACCAAGCGATTCGGCGACTCCTTCTTCTGCCGCACTATTAAGACTTGGAATTCCTTACCAGCTCACGTGTTTCCCTCCTCCTATAGTCCCGGGTCCTTTAAGCGGGGCGTGAAAAAGCATCTGATGAGGCCGTCAAGCTGAGTGCCACCATTGTAACATGGTACATGTCTGTAATGGTGACCCTCTTTTCAGAGACTTTGCCTTTAGCTTACCATCAGGCGAGGCAAAGTCAAATTGACGTGCCCTATATAAAAAAAAAAAAAAAAAAAAAAACATAGAGCTTGAGCCAAAACAAGAGCATTTCTACCACCACCTACTACCGCCAGTACTACAGTTCCTCCGTGATCATGGTGCTTGCAACAGCGCTGAAATATTGGCAACTCCAAACAATACATGGTAAATATCCCGATAGTTCTAATAGTAAAGAGCATTTTTTCTTTTTTAATATCTTAATATATATAACTCAAAGGTGACTGACTGACTGACTGACTGACATAGTGATCTATCAACGCATAGCCCAAACCACTGGACGGATCGGGCTGAAATTTGGCATGCAGGTAGATGTTATGATGTAGGCATCCGCTAAGAAAGGATTTTGATTAATTCTACCCCCAAGGGGATAAAATAGGGGATGAACACGGGCAACAGCTAATTTTGAATATGGTAGGTTACAGGTGTTGGGGTGATTAGGAGCATACAGCATAATCTGCCATTAGTGTAAACAAAACCTAGTTTACAGCGTTTACATAAGAAAGAACAACGAACGAATGTTCTATCACTGTTTACACTAATAGAATTTGACGTAGGGGGGAGTCCGCATTATTGGGAATCCTGAGATCATCAAAACCCTCGAGCCTTTGCAATTGCGTAGAGATGTGGCATCTTTGGCGGTATTTTACCGTCTCTACCATGGTGAATGTTCTGATGAGCTCTTCCAATTAATCCCACCCTCTCCTTTCCTATATAGGACAACACGTGCAGGGCTTAAATGCCACCCGCATACGGTGCAGAATATTCCATCAAGAACCAAGCGGTTCGGCGACTCCTTCTTCTGCCGCACCATTAAGTCTTGGAATTCCTTACCAGTTCACGTGTTTCCCTCCTCCTACAGTCCTTTAAGCGGGGCGTGAAAAAGCATCTGATGAGGCCGTCAAGCTGAGTGCCACCATTGTAACATGATACGTGTCTGTAATGGTGACGCTCTTTTCAGGGACTTTGCCTTCAGCTTACCATCAGGCGAGGCGAAGTCAAATTGACGTGTCCTATATAAAAAAAAAAAAAATATTTGAGGCTGAGCCTGGGCTGTATATATCTGTCTGATGTTAAACAGCCTTGTACGAGTCGCCTTGTACGACACCGCAAGGTAGGAGATGGGGTGGCCAAAATTCTACTCTGCTGGGAATAGAAAGAGCATTCGCTCGTCTTATATATACCTTCACGAACTTTCACAAATGACTAACACTTTTTCACCTATGCCTCTCACCTGATATCCCTTATACTTGATGAGCTCCTTCAGCCTATCTACAATATAGAAGTACCCCTCATCATCATAGTACCCGATATCACCAGTCTTGTAAAACCCTTCATCATCAAAATCGTCTCCTCGCTCCTTGCCGACATACCCCTTCATTAGCAGCAGACCCTTGGCGCAGATCTCGCCAGAAGCGTTTGGACCTAGGGGTTTGCGGGTTTCTATGTCTACTACCTGAAAAAGAAAGTACAAGTTAATGATAGTACCAGAATTAAGAAGAATTGTACTGTCAGTGAGATGGTCAAAGGTTTGTCCTACTTATCTTCTGCGCTGACGGCAAAGAATCTCGAGATTTTTCTTTTATATATAGGACACGTCAATTTGACTTCTCCTCGCCTGATGGTAAACTTAAACTGGCAAAGTCTTGGAAAAAGAGGGTCACCATTATAGACACGTCCCGTGTTACAATGGTGGCACTCAGCTTGACGGCCTCATCAGATACTTTTTCACGCCCCGCTTAAAGGACCCGGGACTGTAGGAGGAGGGAAACACGTGAACTGGTAAGGAATTCCAGGTCTTAATGGCGCGGCAGAAGAAGGAGTCGTCAAACCGTTTGGTTCTTGATGGTATATTCTGCACCGTATGCTGGAGATGTGCTCAAAATGTTCACTATACGCGCAGTACACGTTTCTTGGATGTCTTTTGAGGATAGCACGGGGTGCTACTGCGGTGGACGAGCTCACATTCACCAAGCATATATTATTATAAAACAATCTGCGCGCGTCAGGGCCTTGTTTGTCTGGCGATTTAGGTCCAAGATACGTGTCTCGAAGTATACGAATATTGTAAAGAGGAATATTGTTATTTATTTGTAGGATAAACTGAAACATTGGAAGGCTATTTTATTCAGAAGTATATGAAATGAAATATTTCAATAAGAAAAGAGAAAATGTCGAATCTTCCAATAAATCCCACCCTCTCCTTTCCTATACAGGAGAACACGTGCAGGACTTAGATGCCACCCGCATACGGTGCAGAATATTCCATCAAGAACCAAGCGGTTCGGCGACTCCTTATTCTGCCGCACCATTAAGACCTGGAATTCTGTACCAGCTCACGTGTTTCCCTCCTCCTACAGTCCCGAGTCCTTTATGCGAGACGTGAAAAAGCGTCAGATGAGGCCGTCAAGCTGAGTGCCACCATTGTTACATGGTACGTGTTTGTAATGGTCACCCTCTTTTCAGAGACTTTGTCTTCAGCTTACCATCAGGCAAGGCAAAGTCAAATTGACGTGTCCTATAAATAAAAAAAATAAAAATAAATCTAGAGTTTTTAACCATACCTTTAGAATGGTGTTGCCAACAACGTTTCCAACACTACCCATTTTATTTGGGTTGAGGCTGTTATACACGACTCTGGCCACACCAAGGGTCAGTTCTGTGGCGCCATAGCCTTGGTACACACCTTCGACGTTCGGGAATCTGCAATAAAGA
Source organism: Eilema depressum (assembly GCA_914767945.1). Lineage (NCBI taxonomy): Eukaryota > Metazoa > Arthropoda > Insecta > Lepidoptera > Erebidae > Eilema > Eilema depressum. The sequence continues at coordinate 8,787,830 of OU612040.1, forward strand.
TCTAATTAGTCTTATTTTTCATCCTAGCGTCAATCACAGTCACAACCGAAGCTTTCGGAGTCCAGGGTTCGCTTTTTCCAGTCTAACTGCGGGTTTTTCGGGCGTGAAGCGACTGCCATCTGACCTCTATAACCCATAGGTAAAGAATTGCAGTTAGACTCGTTTTTTTTACTTTTTAGTGCTCTAACTATCCGTAACGACTGCCGTCTGCCATAGATGTTCGTATGTCAACCGTGATGGACGGCTTAACGTGCTCTCCAAGGCACGATGAGACCAATTCAAATAGCCATATTTATACATACAAATATTTACACTGAGCGGGAATTGAACCCGCGCCTCCTGCGTAGCGGCCGCGTTCACTACCGCTACGCCACGGAGCCTGTCTGAAGGACGGAAGGAAAAAAACCGTGACGTAAAGAATTAGGTACATGTATCAAATTGCAATATACAATACTAGCTGACCCGGCGAACTTCGTACCGCCATATTTTCTGATCCCGTTCCCGCTGCATATCTCTAAATTTATCAGTGTTTCTCTACAGTATTATGCATGTATTATACATATAAACATTTCTCTTGAATCACTCTATCTATTTTAAAAAATCGCTTCAAAATCCGTTGCGTGGTTTTAAAGATTTAAGCATACATAGGGACGGACAGACAGCGACAGGAACTTTGTTTTATAATAATTATGTAGTGAAGTGATAACTACTTATTCTTATGTCACTTCACTTGGTTCACTTCAGCTTACCCCTTTCCGAATATACCTGTTTGAACATACAAAAATACTGTTTCTACTGTCTCACTTTTTTTTTACTACTTAGGTGGCAGACAAGCACACGGCCCACCTGATGGAAAGTGGTTACCGTGGCCTATGGACGTATGCAACACCAGGGGCGTCATACTTGTGCTGCCGACCCTGAAGAAACCTTCTAATGCTCTTCTTTAAGAACCCCATATTGTAGTTGCTTGGGAAAACCACCGCGGGGAGTTCATTCCACAGCTTGAGCGTGCGAGGGATGAAGTTCCTTTCATACCGCACAGTGCGCACCGTTTCCGGTCGCAATGTGTGAGGATGAATTCCCCGCCTATGGCGAGAAGTGCGATGATAGCACATACAAAAATACTGTTTGAACTGTCTAACTTACTTCTCGTATACAGATTGAATCGTATCCTTGTGCAGAGGGGCAGCCCCCGAGTAGATCATCTTCACCGAGCTGACGTCATACTTCGAAGGGTACTTGCAGGCCGCTACTAATACTGGGGGTACCACCGACAGTTGAACTATCTAGAAAGAGAAAGAATACTCTTCATTTGGTGTCAGGTCTATAAAACCCGACCCCATCGGTTTCACCTGTGGCATAATTTAATCTCGTATCACCTATAAAAGCCATTATTATACGGCAAAATTCATTAATTTTCAAATAACATATGGGAATAGGTATGCCGGATTAGCAAGTTGAAATGGCAGAGGGCCGGGCACATAGCACGGAGGACTGATGACCGATGGGGTCGAAAAGTTGTCGAGTGGAGGCCACGTATCGGCAAGAGCAGCGTAGGACGTCCACCCACAAGGTGGACAGACGACCTCATTAAAGCCGCGGGAACGCGCTGAATGCGAGCCGCTTCCAACCGGTCTTATTGGAGATCTATAGGGGAGGCCTATGACCAGCAGTGGACTTCCTATGGCTGAAATGATGATGATGGTGATGATGCCGGATTTGTTGACATTTATGATTAGGTACTGCTCCGCTCCCTTAAGCAGTAGCGTGATGCTATATACCTTATAACTTTCCTCGATAAACAGACTACAATCTTCGGCAGTCTTTAAGCTTTCACATAATTTTTTTGTAAACAAAAATTTTGTAAAAAAAATATAAAAATAATATTATAACGAGGATTGAAGGCTAAATTTGGGCTTGAAGGGGAGGCTAAATTTGGGCTTGAGCACATCTGCTGGAGTGAATTCCAATAGATTAATTGATTGATTGAAGTATATTTTTACTTTTCTAAGTTACATACATAGGCCTCCCCTATAAATCTCCCAATAAGATCGGTTGGAAGCGGCTCGCATCCAGTGCGTTCCCGGCCCTATGTCCAGCAGTGGACTTTCTATGGCTGAAATTATGATGATGAAATTACATACAAAGACAGATATTTTCTAAGAATTTACTTCTTCATTCGAGGGCCAATGACCTCTTTATCTTGTAGATTGGAGCTTGTTCACGCCTATTAATACAAGCATAGCAATCCACTAGATAGTGTATGAAGATTATGTGTGACATTCTCTTTCTTCAAGATTTTTTTTAATAATACTTTCGGTGACTGTCCCGTGGTACTACCCAATGGCACTACTGGTAGTGTCAAGGGTAAAAGGCTTGCCCCATGGCACTACCGGTAGTGTCAAGGGTACAAATTATTCCCCATGACACTACCAGTAGTGTCAAGACGAGTATTTGACACTACTGGTAGTGTCATGGGGTTTTTTTCCCTTGACACTACCGGTAGTGCCATGGGGCAAGAATTTTACCCTTGACACTACCAGTAGTGCCATTAGGTAGTGCCACGGGGTATTGACATCAACTGAAATTACTAATATTCCCGCTAACCCCTCCAGCTAAGCCAAGCGCGAGTGTGACGCCCCTGGTGTTGCATACGTCCATAGGCCACGGTAACCACTTTCCATCAGGTGGGCCGTGTGCTTGTCTGCCACCTAAGTGGTATAAAAAAATAAAAAAATAAAAATTACTTGTGTTAGGAGTGGGTTCACGTCGGTAGTGTAATAGCTAGAATTCGAACCCGGGACCTCTCGATCGGTAGGCCGACTACTTAACCACTAAGCTACCGAAGCCCAAGCCTCATTTGCAAGCCGAAACAGCTGCTGATTGATTATTTCCTTCATTCGTCTCCGACATTCAAGCCATCACCTTGAAATCCAGGGTTCACTTAAATTTGGACTTGGTTTTCCGGCTATATTGGGAGCAACTGCAGCCTGACCTCCTAATCTGAATTGTGGTTAGTGGCCATCGACTGACAGAGTTGTTTAGGTCGCCCATATAGGCCTTCGTCTTGATCTCACTGTTCTTAACATTTAACATTTCGGGATAGGTATGGACAATTTGGGATATGGACATTCTGGGATATGTACATTCTGGGATATGGACATTTTGGGATATGGACATTCTGGGATATGGACATTCTGGGATATGGACATTCTGGGATATGGACATTTTGGGATATGGACATTCTGGGATATGGACATTCTGGGATATGGACATTCTGGGATATGGACATTCTGGGATATGGACATTTTGGGATATGGACATTCTGGGATATGGACATTCTGGGATATGGACATTCTGGGATATGGACATTTTGGGATATGGACATTCTGGGATATGGACATTCTGGGATATGGACATTCTGGGATATGGACATTTTGGGATATGGATATTTTGGGATAATATGGACATTCTGGGATATTGACATTCTGGGATATGGACGTTTTGCAACCTCTGGACATTCTGGGATTTGGACATTATGAACCTAAACGATTTCGCTCACAAGCTCAAGTTTTCCTATAAATAATTACCTTATATTTCTCAATAGTCTTGAAGTATAGGTCTATCTCGAACCTCGGCAGGTAGACTCCAATTTTGCCGAGAGCCAGGCCGCTCAGCATACCCATAAGACCCATGATGTGGTACCATGGACTTATGGACAAGTTTATTTGTGTAGGGTCATGTGAAGGAGGCCTGGAAGAATTATTGGTTTTTAGTGGTTGTCGCTTACCTCTTTAGTATGGTGCAGAAATACCCTCGGATACCTCCCCTGGGAGTAGTTATATCGGACTCGAACCGACTAAAACCTTTTCAACATTGTCATGATCTTTCTAGGGAACCAACCCATGCTTTGATTCTCTAGAAAGATCATGACAATGTTTGTAGTGATGTTTGGCTCTAAATTTCCGAAAGGGAAGCCGGCGGAAAGATAATTTACCTGTTATAGAAAGACCATAGGCATTTCTTATGGAGTTCTTGGTGTTCCCACCCACGGCATACAGTGAATTTACGAAGTAAGTCGGTATGAATCGGGTTAAAGGGACTCCTCGCCACTGCTCTACGCTTGACTCGGTTCGTTCTTTAGTTTGGCAAAAAGAAAATTGAAAACGGCGAATGTTCGAAAGTGAATGCTTAGCTCTATCAGTACCCTAATGGTATAAACATGGTATTGAATTGCTAACGTATGCTGCATGCCCATCAGATGGGCATGCGGCATACACAGCGTGTGCTTAGATTCTAAGCACACGAATTCTTGATTCTTGCAGATACAGCGGTACAGACGCGTTGCAGTCACTCGCAGCTTTTACGTTTTGATCAGACAAGTTTTAAAATGGCGTTGGTTGAGACTGCTTACGCTGGCTTTAGCACTGCTTATAAAAATAGAAAAATAAGCGAATCTATTGGATAGACACATTTACGAGTGAAAGAAGATCTCCCTTTCTACGCGCTGAAGCACGAACGAGCTGTGAGCGCGATTCACACGAGCGTTTCTATCGCGTTTTACGCGTGTTTGAATCTATACAAACGCAATAATCGGCATCTACGGTGTAGACGACGCGCGTTCCTGAAACGCGTCGTATGTGCGTTTTAAATACGCCGTGTGCTAGGGGCCTCATACGCACGATCACGATAAAAAAAAAGGATATGGCAAGTCTATTTAAACTAAAAATCGTACTTACAAGGAACTAGTAGTGATAGCATTCAAGTGAGTCAGCATCACTCCTTTAGGAAGTCCCGTAGTTCCCGAAGAGTAAGCTATCACCAGCGTATCAACTTGCCCCTGCACTTCTACAGACTGAAAGTCCTCATATCTTGCATTTACAATCACCTTATTCCTTTCTAGAGTAAGATCATTGTACATTATAACTTCAGAATTGCTTTCTTCCCCGAATAGTATGACTTTCTTCAGGAATGGAAGGTTTTTGAGGGTGTCTGCGTGGGTTTTGTAAGCTGCTGGAGAGCATATTATGTATATCGGTTTTGAAATATTTAGAGCGTGGAGTAATTCTCCTGGAAATATAAAACAGAAATATATCATTTGGGAAGCGGCGATAGCTTAGTGGTTATGGAGTCGGAATTACGATCGAGAGGTTCTGGGTTCAAATCCTGGCCATTACACTACCGACGTGAACCCACTCCAAACAATTTACTGAATGAAATTTTGAAGCATTTATTGTGCTAACTATTCAAATTGATTTAGAAAGAGAAAATTCGTGCGGTCTCGGTGGCTTAGTGGTCAGAGCGTTCCCCCTGGAAGGGAAAGATCGCGGGTTCGAGTCCCGCCCGAGGTCGATTCTCTTTTCTAAATCGATTTCAACAAGCAATTTAGTTTAGCTGGAGGGGTTGGAGGGAATATTTGTAATTTCAGTTGCTAATATTCTATATAAAAAAAAACCGCGGTAGCCTAGTGGTATGGGTAATGGACTGCTGAGACGAGGTCTCGGGTTCGAACCCAGGTTTTACCATGGCACACACCAATGACTTTTCGATGCTTTTCGAAGTTATGTGTGGATTTATCGCAGGTTTATAAGTGCCCGGTTAATGGCAATAGGCTCGCCACCTATTACATTGCGACTTAAACATAAACGGCGAAATGTGGGTGCTAGCACCTCTGCCTACCCCTTCGGGGATATAGGCGTGAGTTTATGTTATGTTATGTAATATTCTTTTTAATAAAAAAACTTGCTGTCTAGCTATCATGGTTCATGAGACACAGCATGGTGACAGAGAAAGACAGATGGACAAACAATGAACAGCGGAGTTTCAGCAGTAAGGTTCACCCATTAACCATCACCAGATGCCATATGAACATCTATAGCAGTCGTTACGGGTAGTTGAAGCCCTAAAAACTATGATGAAGATTGTTTTCGACACGCCTGATTTATTTCATACTGGTTGCCATACGAACTTCTATGCCAATCTTTATGGGAAGTTGGAGCCCTAAAAAGTCCAACAACAACGGTCTAGCTGCATTGCTTCGATATCGCCTAATGTCACCATTGGGTTGTGCAGATGGCAATCGCTTCACGGAAAATATCGAGGTCCAGCCAAATCCGCAGTTAGACTGGTAAAGCGGACCCCAGACTCCGAGGTGAAAGCTTCGGATGCGACTGGGATTAACGCTAGGCAGAAGAAGATTGTTTAGATAATAGAGTTCAGTGATTGTTTTAGATACGCCTAAATTATTTCGTACAGCAATATTTATCAAAGAATAATTTGCATGTAATCAAAATTGAGTAAAACATACAGATTTATATTCACGCCTATAAATCCCCGGAACCGGTAAGCAGAGGTGTATTAACGCCCATATTTCATTATTTTCGGTCCCACGTAACAGGGTGCGAGCCTATCGCCATCAAGTGGGCACCTTGTCATGGGCTGTATATTTGCTCCCGGACGAAAAACAGTCACGGGAAGAGATGACTTAACCCTATTCTAGTCCACCGGGAACCAACATGGCGTGGCTATGACTGGAACCGATTAAACCGCACGCCATCCCGGTTTTTTATGCCGGGGAGTAAGCTGACGCAATAAGGCATTTTCCTCGCATCCCTGCCTTCCCTCTCGAGTATGAGCCTTATAGTAGGTTTACCTACCTTTAATATAAGAAGTACTGATAGGTGTTATAGCTGCGCCTGCGCAGGCCACGCCTATTACAGCCCCCCAGTACTCGTGTCTATTCTCCGAAAATATGCCGATAGTGTTTCCTTTTCTAACGCCAATACGAACAAGCGAGAGGGCGAAGTTCATGGCTTGCTGTACTATTTCTGAGTAGGTTAATCGCTCATCTGTAGCTCCATTTATCTGGAAAGATATAACAATAATGTCAGAAGAGGTATTTAAATATTTTAAATAGGAAAACATATAGGTATACCGCATGGTTCCCGGCAGATTTGGGTCACCCCATCTCTTCCCATGCGGTGTCGTACAAGGTGACTAAGGGATAGGGCTGTTTAACATCAGACAGATATATACAGACAAGACTCAGCCTATGTATGGCTCGAGTCAACAATAGTGCCCGGAAAACGGTAATAGGCTCACCCCCTATTACGTGGGACCTAATACAATGATTGGTGAAATGTGGGTGTTAATTTCACCTCTGCCTAACCCTCCGGGGATAAAGGTGTGATTGTGTGTGTGTATGTAAATAGGAAAAGTTCATTTATATTGAAAGGAACTTATTGCGGGTTGAAATCCCGTCTTGCAGTATATTAACTACTAGCTGTTGCCCGCGGCTCCGCCCGCGTGGAATTCTGATCCCGTTCATAGCTGATATATAGCCTATATGTTAATCCAGGGTATAACCTATATACATACCAAATTTCAACCAATTCGGTCCAGCCGTTTATGCGTGAAAGAGTAACAAACATCCACACATCCACACATCCACACATCCATTCTCACAAACTTTCACATTTATAATATTAGTAGGATTATGTATAACGCCCCTGGTGTTGCACATGACCATAGGCCACGGTAACGGCTTTCACTCAAGTGGGCCATTTGTTTGTCCGCCACCTAAGTATAGATTATGATTATATATAGATGGGTGGCCCAAATTCTACTAATAACTATTTAAAAATGGCATTTTTAAATATTGTTTTAAAATGCCATTGCAACGTTGCGATTCGCATCGTTGAGTTATTCCGGTTGGATCCCCAAATATGATCCACTGCCGATTTTTATTCATCATAGGCATAACCCTAGCACATTCTTTTGTGCTCGCCTAGTGAGTTGCAGTGCAGTAGGCACATGCTGTAAGAACATTTCGAACGATCGAACGAACTCGAAAGCTGAATCTGCAGTGATATTTCAATATCGCATGCTGTTTTGGTGATGTCACGTTGTCGAACACGTAAACATACATCACCCTCATGCTCAAGAACGTGACGACACAAAATTTACAGCATGCGGAATGGAAATATCACCGCGGATTCAGCTGTCGAGTTTGTTCGAACGTTCGAAATGTCCTTACAGCATGTGCCTGCAGAAGAGACTTCGCATTCGACATGATGCCCTTGGCTACATTCTATCATCGCACCTCTCGCCACAGCCATGGAGTCCATCCTCACATGTTGTGACTGGAAACAGTACACACAGTCAGGTATGAAAGGAACTTCATCCCCCGCACGCTCAAACTGTAGAATGAACTCCCTGCCGTGGGACCAAACGACTACAGTGTGGGGTTCTTCAAGAAGGGTATTAGAATATTCTTACAGGGCTTCGTATCTTCGTATGGCAACCGGAATTGAGGCATGGAGGGTTCCCGGGGGCTAGGTGAAGACTCCATTGTCCCCACACGCAAAGAGGGCCAGCTCGAAAGATATGGCCCTGGGTGCGAGGGATATATCTCAGTGCGTTTTGGTCGGTAGCCTAGTGGTATGGGTAATGGACTGCTGAGACGAGGTCTCGGGTTCGATCCCAGATTTTACCATGGCACACACCAATGACTTTTCGATGCTTTTCGAAGTTATGTGTGTATTTATCGCAGGTTTATAAGTGCCCGGTTAATGGCAATAGGCTCGCCACCTATTACATTGGGACCTAAACATAAATGGCGAAATGTGGGTGCTAGCACCTCTGCTTACCCCTACGGGGATATAGGCGTGAGTTTATGTACATGTTATATGTTTTGGTCGGTTCCAATCCGATATAACCTCCCCTGCCGGCTGGACGAGGGTAGGCGGAGACTGGGGTGTTATCCGTGGGGATAAGGATCATGTCCTTACCAATGAGGGCAACTTCACGGGGACAATAATAACGAGGACACTGTGCGATTTTAGTCGGCTCTATATGAAGGTAATATTTACGTTCTTCAACATTATTTATCATAGTGATAAGATTACATAACAATAAATAAATAATGTCGTGTTATCAGCCATCGTATATAACTTTACGTAATTTTATTACATTCATAATAGTGTAGATAATGTGTACGCGCATGGAGATATCATTATTACCCTACAGATAGTTCGATAATAGGTGTATTATGAGTATACATTTTGTAGAGTGAGCAATGACTTTTAATATAGGTATCTACTATATTTATTGCTCGGGGCATTTATATCTGCCCCCCTAGACAAGTGGCAATTCGTTGCTCGGCGTATCATGGAATAGAATAACGAATGTATAGGATTTGACGTTTTTGACATTCGTTGACGCCTGTCATATACGTCATATCTCATACATTTGGCTTTCTATTCTACAAAACGCCGGCCGACGAATTGCCACTTGGGGCTCTAGACAAAGTGACATTCTATTGATGGAATCGTGCTGAAGCGAACCATTTTTGAGGTTTTAACAATGGATTTCGGGACATTGCGGTGGTTTTAGTAATAATGATAAGTTCAATAATGTATTTCGGGTTACAAAGACTCTTTAATGATTTATGTCATTTGTCTAAGGCCCTTGTTTAGACCCGTCTGGGGATGGACTTTACCCAACTTTACCTAATATGTGCTCAAAATATTCACTATACGCGCATTCACATACACGTTTCTTGTATGTCTTTTGAGAATAGCACTGCGGTGGACGAGCTCAAATTCACTAAGCATAGGTTATTACAAAACAATCCAAACGCGCCAGGGCCTCATTTGTCTCGTGATTTAGGTCCAAGATACGTTTCCTGAGGTATACTGGCTGTCTTTACCCCAGTGACGTCACAAGATGTGCTCTATATGCAAGTTTTTGGGTGTCTTTTGAGGAGCTTGCTACGGCCGCGGAGGAGCTCAAATCCACCAAGCATAGATTATACACTAAACCAAAGCGCACGTGTCAGGACCCAGGACCTCGTTCTCGCGACTTGGGGTCAAGATATTGAAGTCCTGGCTTGATATCGTGGAGGGTGACATGCGTGCAAATAGTCTCACTACAATGGACGCCCAAGATCGTGCGAAGTGGATGAGGAAGAGCCGGAAGGCGGACCCTGAGCTCCGAGGTCATCTTGGCCACGGATGCAATCAGGAAAATGCGTCTACCTGAAGATGATGAAGACGATGATTGGGGTCAAGATATATGCCTGTAACTATACTAGTCTACGACCCTGGCGACTTTTGGTCATTTCTCCGGTTCTTCTCAATCGATTGCGATCAAACTTGCATTAAATTATAAATCTGACCAAGACCTTTTTAACAAAAAGCTACATAAAAATATATGCAGTAGTTTTTACGTCATCGCGGACAAACAGGCTAGAATTAATTAGCATATAGGATAGCCTTTAACGAGATAGGATGTTCTTTTCCTAGTTCGAAACCAGTATTTTAGCATCAAAATCCAGTAATATCAGCATCAGATTGATCTAGACTAACAAAGTACTCAAAACGATCTTAATGCCTTGATTTCCGCCTTCTTGTAGACTGATTGTTTTGATATTTGGTACACACCTTTAGTTCGGTCGATAATTCAGTCATCAATATCAATCAATCAATTATCCTATCGCAGTCCACTGCTGGTCATAGTCCTCTCCCAATGTGCCCCATTGTTCCCGATTCTCAGCCCTCCGCATCCAGTCTGTCCCAGCCACCCTTTTCAGGTTTTCAGTTCTTTTTTTTTTATATAGGACACGTCAATTTGACTTCGCCTCGCCTGATGGTAAGCTGAAGGCAAAGTCTCTGAAAAGAGGGTCACCATTCCAGACACGTATCATGTTACAATGGTGGCACACAGCTTGACGGCCTCATCAGATGCTTTTTCACGCCCCGCTTAAAGGACCCGGGACTGTAGGAGGAGGGAAACATGGCTAAGGGGCGTCCCACCTTCCGTTTGTCTTCTCGCGGTCTCCACTCTAGGACTCGTTTGCTCGTCCATCGGTCCTTCGACAGATGTGGCCAGCCCACTGCCACTTCAGCTTGCTTATTACGATTGACCGAAAATCTTAGCTGGCGAAATGTAGAATGCACTTCTGCTCACGTCTTCGGTGAATTATTGGCATGAATATATGTATGTATGCCAATAAAGTAATTATCAGCTGAATTGCTGTACCTATTACGTATATTGTAACCGCTTGGTGTGTATATTTAAAGATAATGTAATGCAATGTAATGAGAGCAACAAAGATAACTACATTATATTAAATCGAACCAAAATGGTCCAGGAATTACTGGAAGAGAAATCTATTCTAATATTCTAAAGCTGAAGAGTTTGTTTGTTATTGAATGCTCTAATCTTAGGAACTACTGATTTAAAAAAAAAGTTGATGGAAAGTAGTTACCGTTACCTGTGGACGTATGCAACACCAGAGGAGTGTCACACTCGCGCTGCCGACAATAATATTAATAAATATTATTTTGTCTTGAATAGATAATCATCACTAATACATAAATAATCACGCTACTACCCAAGGGTGTAGAGCAGTAATCATAAATGTCAACAAATCCGTCAGAATCCAACACGTCATTTGAAAATTAATAAATGTTATTGGTTCAAAGGGGTGACTCGGGGTCTCTAAGTATGGCTAATACAAAAATACAAATACAAAAGGGTAAATACAAAAAGATAAATAGAAATTCCAAGATTGTACTTACCAAGGCTATTTTATTCCGATTTTGCCACATTTTCTCCAAAATAAAATCACCATAATTGATATGTGCCGGGATCAATGCGACTTTCGGTCCGTAAACATAACATGGATTCTTCAACATGCTGATATCTTACGATAAATACGTAGTTTATTGTGTAAATTTCACGGGATATGTTGATATAGGAACTCAATTAAATAAAATCACTTTCTAAGGGATTCTATCGCGATTTCATTAACTTATTTCGTGTTATTTACTTAATAAATTCGTTAATAAGTGGTTTTATTTTAATAATTTGTTTGTTATTTATTTCTTTATTGGAAAAATAAACAGATATGATAACACGATACGGCTGTTCACTTCAAGGAGGCAAAAGATACTAATTGGTAGAAGCAATTGCGTGGTGCAATCTAGTCGTACTAGTTACGTAGATACTATGCTAGTAGGTAGGTATGTTTTTGTTGCAAACATTATCACTCCGAGGTTTCACCCGATATCACTGCATATTATAAAACAAAATCGCTGTCGCTGTCTGTCCGTCCCTATGTAGGTATGCGTAAATCTTCAAAACTACGCAACGGATTTTGAAGTGGTGGTTCGATCCCAGGTTTACCATGGCACACACCGATGACTTTTCGATGCTTTTCAAAGTTATGTGTGTACCTATTTATCGCAGGTTTATAAGTGCCCGGTTAATGGCAATAGGCTCGCCACCTATTACATTGGGACCTAAACATAAACGGCGAAATGTGGGTGCTAGCACCTCTGCCTACCCCTTCGGGGATATGGGCGTGAGTTTATGTTATGTTATGTTTTTTTTAAGCTATTGCATAGAGTCTATCGCGGGCCTTGAGCGTGGAGACCGAATCCAGAAATTCCGTAACGAAAAAAACCTAACACCCCCCACTCCGAGCTCGCACGAATCGAGCCGAGCTGCTCCGAAGTAGCTCCGCTTAACGTAAGTAATTATAATTGCATAAGTTGATAAAAAATGCTATGCAATAGCTTTACCGCGGCAGTCCCCGAGTGCCACACGTCTTTTTTAATAGATAGTGTGATTCAAGAGGAAGGTTTATGTGTATAATACTTGCATAATATTGTAGAGAAACACTGATAAATTTAGAGATATGCAACGAGATCAGAAAATATGGCGGTACGAAGTTCGCCGGGTCCGCTAGTACCTATATATAATTCTACTGTACGTGTGTATGTCACTGAACTCCTCCTAAGCGGCTGGACCGCTTTGAACGAATTTTTTGTATGCGTTTGGGTGGTTTGTTCCCCTTTACAGGCCTAACGCCTAGACGGATTTCGATGAATGGGGTCTCAAATGAAAGGTATTCATCTCCCGAGTATCATAGGGCAAATAAAACTCCAACAAAAACTATACGGTAGATTTTTCATGCTAAAATATGTGTTGCCAAAAATTGTTTTTTCATTCAAATTTATCGAGTAGGGTATCAAAATGAAGAGAATTAAAAGGAGATTACAAAAATATATAGATGTCATATCTTAACTAAAAAGTTTAAAATAAAATTAATTATTGAAAAATGAAAAACCCGACTGCTGTCTAAAAGATCGAAACAATCTTAATAGCAGGCGATACCCACTAAATTTCTATTGGTTTATGATTGGCAAATGGGTACCGCCTGCTATCAAGCTCGTTTCGATCTTTTAGTCAACAGTCGGGTTTTTTTTTTAATTAATTTTTTGAAGTCGGTTAAAAACAGAATTGACACAGACCTCAAATTAGAAAAATTTAAAAATGAAGAGGCGAGAGGGAATAATGGCCCTTTTGTATGGGAATCTGTCGGATTTATAGACATTTATGATTACTGCTCCACTCTCTTAAGCAGTAGCGTGATGATTTATAGCCTACTAGCTGTTGCCCGCGGCTTCGCCCGCGTGGATGTCGGTTATCGCTTAGTGTTTATATAGCCTGCATCTTAAAATCCTTCCTTAGGGGATGCCTACGTCATTGTAGCTTTATGCATGCAAAGTCTCAGCCCGATCGGTTTAAAATTGACTAAGTTTCATACAAACTTTCATCCCCGATTTTATCCCCTTGGGGGTAGAATTAATCAAAATCATTTCTTAGTGGATGCCTACGTCATAACTTCTATCTGCATGCCAAATTTCAGCCCGATCCGTCCAGTGGTTTGGGCTGTGCGTTGATAGATCACTATGTCAGTCAGTCAGTCAGTCAGTCACCTTTGAGTTATATATATTTAGATAATAGATAACCTTCCTCGATAAACGAGCTATTCAATATTAAAATATTTTTTCAATTCGAACCAGTAGTTCAGGTTGGAAGGTATTTGTTGTTAAATGTTTCGACTAATAAAGAGAAAGTATTATTCTTCTAAAGTGCCAAATAAAATAAAGAATATTGTAAAACAATTATAGAGATGTCAATCTCTATATGTTGTATTGCATCGGTTGCATGTTTTTACTGAAAATGTTGAGAAAAACATGGAAGTTTACACACACCCTTCAATAGATGGCGCTATGCTAAACTTTTTAGATCACGTTATGGTTTCGTACTGTAAGGGCAGATATATATGGGTACCTAATGCTTGTATTCTTTGAAAAAATCCAGCCAAGAAGACTGAAGAAACGTATCTAAGCCGAAATACCACAATTTTTGAAGTCACAGCCGCAGGTTGTGATTAAGCAGTGTTGTCAATGACCAATGACCACGATCTAGATTCACCACAACCCAGGTCCCTGACTGAAAATCCTGAATTAGGGGGCTCATCTTCATAAAATGAAAAATCCTCACACTTTCGCCGCAAATTTTCATAAAAGAAAAAAAAAATAGGAAATTAAATATAAATCTTTGCAAACATGCTTTTTCGCAATTTTCGCACGTATACATATTGTATTATGTAATTGTGTACCTACATAAGTTATTATTTCGTTACGTCCAATCGGCCGTATGAAATTTTATAGTTAAGGCATAAGGTATTGTTAGATTTGTCTGAAAAAGGGTGTTTAAAAATATCAAAAAGGCTAAATAGTATTGTGTATTGTTCCTTATATCTCACACGGTAAAAAATAACAGATTCTTTATGACTTCGTTGTCTGACTGTCTACATAATGTCAAAACCATTTTCATGGAGTGCTGTTATGGCTGTGACTTACACTCGTATTCACAAACAATACTTCGCTATGCGTACTACCAAAACTGTGCAAAGAACGACAAATTCAAGGTGCGTTCGTTTTGGCAAGCCTTTTTATTCATAGACAACACCATAAGTAATACTTCGTTGAGGGAACGCACTGCTTTAGATACTGCTCCGTGATTTTTGTGAATTAATTTTACCAGCCCTATGCGCTCGAGCACACTGAGACCTCACAGTGTTGTTTGTGAATACGGGTGTTATAAATTGGGCTGTTTGTGTATTCGCAAAGTACCAAGGAAATCAAGATCTTGGTATAGAAAAATCCACGTTGGATTATAACCAATTTTAGACATTGGTAACATCTAACTACTCCTCTTGAAGTTTCCCGCCAAACTCACCACTTGCGATATTAATTGAGGCTCATGTACTGCCGGTTACTGCCGGTTATGTTGCGTTTAACTTTATTCAGTAATAAATTACTATATTTTGCCCGCGGCTCCGCCCGCGTGGATGTCAGTTATCGGGAGCAAACATAGCCTAATCTATCTAAGTCTAATCTATCTCTGTACCAAATTTCATCAAAATCGGTTCAGTGGTTTATTTATTTATTTATTTATTTATTTATTTCCACAGACAATATAAGCTTAAAGTGAAATCGCACCAAATCGCTTATAATGTACACTAATTAATAATAATATTTAACTCATACCATGCAATTCAATTGTCAAATACAAATATTAAAATAACAATCAATTAGAATAGTTAATATTACAATTACAAATAATTACAGTAATCAATTTGAAAATAATGAGCTATTCATTACAATATATAATAGATACAACAATCAATAATCAAGCAATAAAAACATTCAAATAATATTCCCGATGAACATTAATCAATAATAATCTAAAACAATCATTAATTAATCTAAATAATCAAAAGTCAACTAATTAGAGGAGTCAATATTAAAATAACTAACAAATTGCAATACCAATATTAATTGTACCAGAGAAAAAACGTCTAAAAAACGAGAAAACACCTTACGAAGGTGCATTAAAAAATGATAAGACGTTTAGGCGTGAAAGCGTAACAGACAGGCAGACAGAGTTACTTACATTTATAATATTGTGCCAAATATTTGATAACAAGAGGAGAAAAAAAACCTGAGCTCTGCACACACCCGACGAGAGATGGCGCTATGCTAAACTTTTTAGATCCCGTTATGGTTTCGTACTCTAAGCGCAGTTAAATGAGTACCTTCATTCCCTTCGTCACTTCAATCCAAGATTGAACTCAACAGTTTTATATATAAATATTTACACAATTTTTCTAATCACAGTTCTGTCTTAAGGCAAGGCTGTGATAGTGTGATGGGTGATCTGCCGTGCCCCCGCCAAGTCGAGCAAAAAAGAGCGGCACGGCCGTAACACTATTTTCTCGAAGCACTTCAGGCCATTTTCGACCCCCTAGAACTTCGTTGTGGATAAACCTAGAAGCCTGAATCTTCGGTTACCAAGTAAGCACTGTAAAAACACTTTATATTTCAAATTTCATTCAATTTGAACCAGTAGTTTATGAATTATAACCGATCATCAAAACTCTAAGGCACTTCTAGCAGACGTAGAAGCCTCAAATTTAGAAGATAAGTAGTGTTTAGTGTACAACTCAAGGGAAAATTAAAATATTCTTCAATTTCAGCAATTTCACCAACTGCATAAATAACTTTGTAATCTCATATAAATATATGGGATTACAAAGTTACATTTGCAGTGAACGTTTCAGTGTACGAATCCATCCATACTAATATCAGTCTAACGAAGTATTATAATAAATACGAAAGTAACTATCCGAGCGTCTGTTATTTGTTAGTATTACGCTTTCACGCCTAAACTAGTAACTGAATAAACTTAATGATGACGAAAAGTGAAGAAGTGGGACTGGGACTGGGACTTGGACTGGGACTGGGACTGGGACTGGGACTGGGACTGGGACTGGGACTGGGACTGGGACTGGGACTGGGACTGGGACTGGGACTGGGACTGGGACTGGGACTGGGACTGGGACTGGGACTGGGACTGGGACTGGGACTGGGACTGGGACTGGGACTGGGACTGGGACTGGGACTGGGACTGGGACTGGGACTGGGACTGGGACTGGGACTGGGACTGGGACTGGGACTGGGACTGGGACTGGGACTGGGACTGGGACTGGGACTGGGACTGGGACTGGGACTGGGACTGGGACTGGGACTGGGACTGGGACTGGGACTGGGACTGGGACTGGGACTGGGACTGGGACTGGGACTGGGACTGGGACTGGGACTGGGACTGGGACTGGGACTGGGACTGGGACTGGGACTGGGACTGGGACTGGGACTGGGACTGGGACTGGGACTGGGACTGGGACTGGGACTGGGACTGGGACTGGGACTGGGACTGGGACTGGGACTGGGACTGGGACTGGGACTGGGACTGGGACTGGGACTGGGACTGGGACTGGGACTGGGACTGGGACTGGGACTGGGACTGGGACTGGGACTGGGACTGGGACTGGGACTGGGACTGGGACTGGGACTGGGACTGGGACTGGGACTGGGACTGGGACTGGGACTGGGACTGGGACTGGGACTGGGACTGGGACTGGGACTGGGACTGGGACTGGGACTGGGACTGGGACTGGGACTGGGACTGGGACTGGGACTGGGACTGGGACTGGGACTGGGACTGGGACTGGGACTGGGACTGGGACTGGGACTGGGACTGGGACTGGGACTGGGACTGGGACTGGGACTGGGACTGGGACTGGGACTGGGACTGGGACTGGGACTGGGACTGGGACTGGGACTGGGACTGGGACTGGGACTGGGACTGGGACTGGGACTGGGACTGGGACTGGGACTGGGACTGGGACTGGGACTGGGACTGGGACTGGGACTGGGACTGGGACTGGGACTGGGACTGGGACTGGGACTGGGACTGGGACTGGGACTGGGACTGGGACTGGGACTGGGACTGGGACTGGGACTGGGACTGGGACTGGGACTGGGACTGGGACTGGGACTGGGACTGGGACTGGGACTGGGACTGGGACTGGGACTGGGACTGGGACTGGGACTGGGACTGGGACTGGGACTGGGACTGGGACTGGGACTGGGACTGGGACTGGGACTGGGACTGGGACTGGGACTGGGACTGGGACTGGGACTGGGACTGGGACTGGGACTGGGACTGGGACTGGGACTGGGACTGGGACTGGGACTGGGACTGGGACTGGGACTGGGACTGGGACTGGGACTGGGACTGGGACTGGGACTGGGACTGGGACTGGGACTGGGACTGGGACTGGGACTGGGACTGGGACTGGGACTGGGACTGGGACTGGGACTGGGACTGGGACTGGGACTGGGACTGGGACTGGGACTGGGACTGGGACTGGGACTGGGACTGGGACTGGGACTGGGACTGGGACTGGGACTGGGACTGGGACTGGGACTGGGACTGGGACTGGGACTGGGACTGGGACTGGGACTGGGACTGGGACTGGGACTGGGACTGGGACTGGGACTGGGACTGGGACTGGGACTGGGACTGGGACTGGGACTGGGACTGGGACTGGGACTGGGACTGGGACTGGGACTGGGACTGGGACTGGGACTGGGACTGGGACTGGGACTGGGACTGGGACTGGGACTGGGACTGGGACTGGGACTGGGACTGGGACTGGGACTGGGACTGGGACTGGGACTGGGACTGGGACTGGGACTGGGACTGGGACTGGGACTGGGACTGGGACTGGGACTGGGACTGGGACTGGGACTGGGACTGGGACTGGGACTGGGACTGGGACTGGGACTGGGACTGGGACTGGGACTGGGACTGGGACTGGGACTGGGACTGGGACTGGGACTGGGACTGGGACTGGGACTGGGACTGGGACTGGGACTGGGACTGGGACTGGGACTGGGACTGGGACTGGGACTGGGACTGGGACTGGGACTGGGACTGGGACTGGGACTGGGACTGGGACTGGGACTGGGACTGGGACTGGGACTGGGACTGGGACTGGGACTGGGACTGGGACTGGGACTGGGACTGGGACTGGGACTGGGACTGGGACTGGGACTGGGACTGGGACTGGGACTGGGACTGGGACTGGGACTGGGACTGGGACTGGGACTGGGACTGGGACTGGGACTGGGACTGGGACTGGGACTGGGACTGGGACTGGGACTGGGACTGGGACTGGGACTGGGACTGGGACTGGGACTGGGACTGGGACTGGGACTGGGACTGGGACTGGGACTGGGACTGGGACTGGGACTGGGACTGGGACTGGGACTGGGACTGGGACTGGGACTGGGACTGGGACTGGGACTGGGACTGGGACTGGGACTGGGACTGGGACTGGGACTGGGACTGGGACTGGGACTGGGACTGGGACTGGGACTGGGACTGGGACTGGGACTGGGACTGGGACAGGGACTGGGACTGGGACTGGGACTGGGACTGGGACTGGGACTGGGACTGGGACTGGGACTGGGACTGGGACTGGGACTGGGACTGGGACTGGGACTGGGACTGGGACTGGGACTGGGACTGGGACTGGGACTGGGACTGGGACTGGGACTGGGACTGGGACTGGGACTGGGACTGGGACTGGGACTGGGACTGGGACTGGGACTGGGACTGGGACTGGGACTGGGACTGGGACTGGGACTGGGACTGGGACTGGGACTGGGACTGGGACTGGGACTGGGACTGGGACTGGGACTGGGACTGGGACTGGGACTGGGACTGGGACTGGGACTGGGACTGGGACTGGGACTGGGACTGGGACTGGGACTGGGACTGGGACTGGGACTGGGACTGGGACTGGGACTGGGACTGGGACTGGGACTGGGACTGGGACTGGGACTGGGACTGGGACTGGGACTGGGACTGGGACTGGGACTGGGACTGGGACTGGGAATGGGACTATCCGACACAGAAAACGGAAAGGTAATCTACAAAAAGAACTGAAATCCCATCAAAAACAATACTTGTAAAAAAATGCCAAGCCTCGCCGCCCTCGGTTTTTCTACCGCAAAAAGTTGTGAGATCCATGTAATACCAAGTCGGTTAATTTATTCAGTCCCTACTTCAGATACCTTCTGTCCTAAGTTATTACATAATAAGTTTTTATGTTTTGAAAATAATAAATTGACTTGGCCATCGCATGAAAACACAACGTATAGCACATCACAAGAATTACATTAAATAAGATTGTTTAGTGCGATTGCCAAGTCAATTTATTACATTTAAAACATAAAAGCTTATTACGTAATAACTTAGGACAGAAGGTATCTGAAGTAGGGACTGAATAAATTAACCGACTTGGTATTACATGGATCTCACAACTTTTTGCGGTAGAAGAACCGAGGGCGGCGAGGCTTGGCATTTTTTTACAAGTATTGTTTTTGATGGGATAGATAATATAAATAATTATTCAAACGATATAATATGTAATCCTATCCTACTAAATACCAATATTATAAAATAAACGCGAAACTTTGTAGTTTGTATTACAAACTACAAACTTTGTAAGTATGGAATGGATGGATTGGAGATGGATGTTTATTTTATTACTCTTTCACGTAAAAACGCTAAAAACTACTATAAATAGATTTCATTTCAATGAAAGTTTACAATATTATAGCATTCTAGCCTTCCGCCCGCGGCTCCGCCCGCGTCCATCTCGGTTAACGCGACCTTTGCTCATATCTTCGGTTCTACTAAACCGATTGCGATCAAACAAACGTAAGATTTCATCAAAAAAAACCGCATCAAAATCCGTCTAGTAGTTTTTGCGTCCATCGCGGACAAACAGACAAACAAACAAACAGACAAACAGACAGGAAATTCTAAAAATATATTTTCGTGTTCAGTATCGTTAACATAACATAACCCAAGTATTTTTTTTTAAATATCTTCAATGTACAGACACGACCACTTTACAATTATATAATAGTACTAGCCTTTGCCCGCGGCTCCGCCCGCGTGGATGTTGGTTATCGCGATAAATTAAAATTGCGACTATAATTTGAGATTTAAACTATCCTATCTCTCAAGTTGGATCGAACTGTACATGGTGTGCGAATTTTATTATAATCGGTTAAGTGGTTTAGGAGTCCATTGAGGACAAACATTGTGACACGAGATTTATATATATTAAGATAGACATCAGAATAATACAGGCTACGTTTAATAATAACGCGATAAACGACATCCACGCAGGCGGAGCCGCGGAGTTGCCACTCTTCTCCTTATTACTATACTCTACTCTGGGTTTATTGCTGACAACGAACACGTGACGTGAGCCCGCTGGAAGTTTAATTATTTAGTGTACTTTCGGTTACAGTCGCGACTCACCTAACATTTGAACATTCACACTGATGTTAGGTGCATTCACCTAACATTTGAACAGTGACATCCTAACATTAACGTCTCATACCTTATCATTTCATTTAGTTCAACATTTATTCTACAATTGTAAAGTGAAATTTGTGAGTGTATAAATTAACAATAAAACAATTTGACTTTCATAACAAAAAATCTCTTGATTCCTACCCCATTTCCGATCGTATCCCGAACATTGGTCCTTCGAGTTGAGATTTTTTAAATTTGCTGCCATTTTCTTAAACCATCTTTCATTGGCCAAGCTATATTATAACATTGACAGATGCTAATTTAATGACAGCGCTATCTAACGACTGTTAATACTAACTACGTAGCCTCGCGAAGCTCATTATTGTGAAAACTGCCATCTGTATTTAGATTTTGGAAACATTACAATGATACTAAATTAGAATGATGTCAAAGTGTAAAATAAACTTTACAGTTGGGTACATACTTAATGTTATAGGTTTATATCAGAACTATTTTTCATCAGTTTCTTCGAAGATTGTCAACTGTGGACTGAAGTGTGGCCTGCTGCTATAAAACCAGAATGTCTTTTGTTAGTTATATTAATGATCAACCAATCCACAGTTTTTACGAAATGAATACTAGTTTGGTTGAAGTTGTACTGTTGAACACATAGATGGCGCTATTCTACAAATTTCCCAATAATTTTATTATAGTCTGTGAATTAAGGGATGGCGCCACCGTCCATTCAATGGTGTCAAATCGTGCTAAATTGAAATTGAGTTTGATGAACAATAAAACAGTATTTATTTTGAAAATGACAATCGTTGATCAGATTTTTGAACCTTTTCACGGGATCATTGTATCAATATTTATTTTAATTCTCTTTCATCCTTTTGATAACCTCTGTTGCGTATGCAGTAGTGCATTCGAATGCTAAATCAGATGTCGCGAGTTCGATTTCACTAATCATTGTATTAGACCCCACGTAATGGGGGTGAGCCTATTGCCGTATTCCGGGCACTTTTGTTGACTCGAGCCATGCATCTGAGGCTGAGTCTGGGCTGTATAATATATCTGTCTGATGTTAAACAGCCCTATCCCTTAGTCGCCTTGTACGACACCGCATGGGTGGGGATGTGGTGGCCCAAATTCTACTCTGCCGGGAACCACGCGTGTATCTACAAAAGAAAATGTATATAAGTATTGAATTGAATTTTGAAGCATTTATTAAGCTGATTGTTCAAATCGATTTACAAAGAGAAAAGAGAATTTGACTTCGGCAGGAGGAGGAGGGCAGAAAGTGTTTGAGACAGTCTCAATACATTTTGTAGTATATAAATGAGTATACAAAATTGACTGCAGCTGTGGCAGTTCCTATATAGGTCAGACCAAAAGAACGGTTACATGTTGAATCAAGGAACACATCAGGGCAGTCAAAAACAACGAACCGCATAAATCTGCTATCGCTCAACATTTATTGGAGTCCGGTACTGACCACTGGATCGAGTTACATAACCCTCAGATGCTCTCGACAGAACGCCACTACATACCAAGATTGGTTAGGGAAGCGATTGAAATAAAAAAGTACAACAATTTCAATCGTGAGGATGGGTTTCAACTGCCGAACGTCTGGCATCCAGTGGTCCGTCTATGTACAAACAATCGGGAGCAAGCCAAAACAAAATCGCGAGTGGATACAGTAAGCATAGTGTGTCGTGAACGTGATCGAGATCGAGTTCGAGTTTGTAGTGAGAGTGAAACCAGTGGTAGTGTCCATACGCGTAACAAAAGAACTCGAAAGAGGGAAGATCGATATAATGTTCTCCTAAAAACTTTTTCACCGTTTACCGCCAGTACTACAGTTCCTCCGTGATCATGGTGCTTGCAACAGCGCCGAAATATGGGAAACTCCAAACAATACATGGTAAATATCCCGATAGTTCTAATATTAATGTGAACGACCATGAAATTTTAAAAAGTCTTCTACAAGTCTTCTACAAGTCTTCTACGAGTCTTCTACGAGTCTTCTACGAGGTTTCTACGAGTTTTCTACGAGTCTTCTTCAAGTTTTGTATCAAACAAGTTTACAATTTTGTTATAATAAATTGGAAAAAGCGAAATCAATTCTCGGGCGGGACTCGAACCCGCGATCTTTCCCTTACAGGGGGAACGCTCTGACCACTGAGCCACCGAGCTTCGCCCGAGAGTGATCCAATTTTTCCAATACATCCATCTTACGGCGATGGTGGGAGTAATCTACCGATATTCGTACGAACTATCGGAATCAATGAATTACTCCGTTGCAGGGCGAATACTGTAATGCGGACCAACGCGATGATGGGAGTATGTGAATGCTAGGGCATTAATCGCGCGAATATTTCCGGCAACACGATGAGCAATGCGAGCGGCAGTATGTAAACGCGGGGTAAGAACAGAGAGATTCTGAGCCGTCAGCGCAGAAGACAAGCAAGACAAGCTTTTGGTCTTCCCACTGACAGTACAAAACTCTCCGTATGACTGTATGTAGATATGAAATCGAGTTAAAGCAATTTAAACATCAGACAGGTATATACAGCCTAGAATCAGCCTGTACACGGCTCGAGTCAACAACAGTGCCCGGAATACGGCAATAGGCTCACCCCCTATTACGTGGGACCTAATACAATGATTGGTGAAATGTGGGTATTAATTCACCTCCTGTCATCTACCCAGGTGCGACCGGTGTCGGTCGGAGAGAGATGTCGTGCGGTGTTCCGCAGGGATCGGTCCTGGGGCCGCTCCTGTGGAACATCGGATACGACTGGGTGCTTCGCAGTGAGCTCGTGGATGGTGCCGCCGTGACGTGTTACGCGGACGACACGCTAGTGACGGCGAGCGGGGCTACA
Source organism: Eilema depressum (assembly GCA_914767945.1). Classification (NCBI taxonomy): domain Eukaryota; kingdom Metazoa; phylum Arthropoda; class Insecta; order Lepidoptera; family Erebidae; genus Eilema; species Eilema depressum. The sequence goes on from OU612040.1 coordinate 8,811,820, forward strand.
CACCGCGAAGCAACCCTGAAGGCCACGACCGCGGTTGCCCAAGTCGTGGAACGGATCCGGCGGCTGGGTCTCGAGGTGGCTCCGCAGAAAACTAAGGCCATGTTCTTTCATGGACCTCGACGCGGGCCACCGGCGGGATCCAGCATTACAGTGGGAGGCACTCTCATCGACATCAAGCCCCAGATGAAATATCTGGGGCTCGTGCTCGACGGTCGATGGGACTTCGGGGAGCATTTCCGAAGTCTGGTCCCCAAATTGGTGCTCACAGCTAACGCTCTGAAGCGTCTGCTGCCCAATTTGAGGGGCCCGGAGGACTCCTGCAGGAGACTCTACGCGGGTATCGTGCGGTCCATGGCTCTATATGGGTGCCCTATATGGGCGGACAACCTGCGAGCCAAGTACGTGGACCTGCTGCGTAAACCGCAGCGGATAGTGGCCATCAGGGCCATCAGGGGGTACCGCACGATATCCTTTGAAGCAGCGAGTCTCCTCGCCGGATCGCTACCGTGGATCCTGGAAGCGAGATCCCTTTCGGCGCTATACCGCTTCCGAAAGGCGGCGCGGGAGCGGGGACACGATCCTGAGCCTGAAGAAATTCGGGCCGTGAGATCCCGGCTCCACAGGGACATGGTGGCAGAGTGGGAGCTACAACTTGGGCAACCACGCGCGGGGCGCGCCGTAGTAGCGGCGGTAAGACCCATCATGGGGGAGTGGCTAGAGAGGCCACACGGTGGCCTCTCTTTCTGGCTGACGCAGATTATCACCGAGCATGGATGCTTCGGGCGGTATCTGCATCGGACCGCGAAGAAAGAGCCAACGTCCGAGTGCCATCACTGCGACGCGAGCGAGGATTCGGCGCTGCACACGCTCACCGAGTGTCCGGCGTGGGAGACGCCGAGACGGGAGCTGGTGGCGACCCTGGGGGTGAGAGCTCTCACGCTCGCCACTTTGCTCGCAGCGATGGTTCGCTGCGCGGATGCGTGGGCCGCCGGCGCCTCCTTCTGCGAGCAGGTAATGCTCGTGAAGGAGGCGGCGGAGCGGGAGCGAAGGAGAATCGCAGACCTTGCGGCCCGCGAGGAGCGAAGGAGAATCGCAAACCGCGTGGCCCGCGAGGAGCGGCGGCAACTCGGGCGTCGGAGGTCGCAGAATGACCTCCGTCCCCCATGAGCGCGGGCCTGGGGGTGACGGGTGGAGCCGCCTGTCACCCTAGCAGAAGCAGGCCGCGGCGGCAGCACGCATTGCGTGCTTCCCCACACCCGGGGGCGAGTCGGGGACTCTATGATCCCCACACCGGAAGAGGGCCAGATCGAGAGATATGGTCCTGGGTCGGCCGGGGTGCGAGGGATATGGCTACGACAATCTCACCTCCGGCAACTGACGGCCCACAGACGGCGTGCGTTTTAGTCGGTTCGAGTCCGACATAACCTCCTCCGCCGGTTCCGGCGGGGGAGGTATCCGTGGGGATTTTTCGCACGATAAAAAAAAAAAAAAAAAAAAAAGGTATTAATTCACCTCTGCCTAACCTCCGGAGAAAAAGGCGTGATTATATTTATGTATGTAGATACAAATTCGAGTTTTATAGCAATTTTCTACAAAAGTAAAACCTCAGACTAATAGAATAGTATAGACAGAACGCTTAGAGCTAGCCGGTGAAGCCGCCAAAAGCAGTACCATATAGCAATGGGGTACCGCTTTGCTCGCCACTCCTTGTGAGCAGCGAACGAATGCGCACGTCCGATCACTGCTGAACAAAATATTATAAATATGACGTATTGTGTATTGAAAAGGTGTAAAAACACATCAACAATTCATAGAAATAATACTGGATTATCGTTTCATAAGGAGACAATGATCTTATATAAAATGAAGTAGATGCGTTATTGCGCGAAAATCTTGAAGATCCGAAAACGAGTCAATTGGAACGTTTGCCTTGTAGTATCGCGTGCCGAGCGGCGCGGTCGGACGTTGAGCGGAAGAATCAGTGACATAAAAACATGACGAAAATGCTATCGTATGTTTATAGACACTGCACGATCAATACTCTAAGGGAAATGTAGATGAATTAAAAATGTGTCTGTGTGTGTTCGGCACAATTTTCTACGTTGATTTGTAAGCATATGACATATCTATGATATATTTCATCTTTGTAAGGAGATAACTATTTCATAATAGATTTCATAACATTTTTCTAAATAATTTAGTTGCACAAACTAGGAACACAAAACCTCCGCCATATTCTACAGTGTTGCCATAATTTTTTTATCATTTCCATAAAATATTTTGCAGTATTTGTGGGAATTTGTAAAGTACTGAGTAAAAAAAACAGTATCATGAATGTTGACAAGCTTGATGTTTCTAATCATCATCATCATCATCATTCTTGCCTTAGTCCCGAACTCCCGATCACATCTGTGTCTGCAATCTACTTAATATGTGGCTTGGTTTTTTCGGCAATCTTGGGAGGGACTGCAATCTGACCTCCCAGCTTGAGTTCTGATTAGTGGCCAACCACTGACAGAGATATTCAGGTTACCAACATAGGCCTCAGTCTTAACTGACGTTTTACGTGCCGTCCGAGGCATTAAAGCGCTCAGATGAAATACAACTTAGGTCACCCATCCAAATTACAATCGCGTCTATGTAGCTTAACCCACTGATCGTTTAGTGAAAAGTGAGCGCACTTGGCCACGAGCACTTCAACACTGTTGTTGTGTGTTGTGATACTGTTGTTTATCCTTTAGAATCTAAAGTGTCTTTACCTACTCAGTGTTCATTCACATGCCTATTTCCTTCCGCGGTAGGCAGAGACATCAGCTCGTCATTCTAATAATCATTAGTCTAAATGATATAGAATAGTAACATTTATTATAACAAATAAATATTCCATATGTCCAATAGGTACATAGATATTTCTGGGAGACTTTTTCATTTGCCGGCAACATTACGCACACACCGTTAGTGGTATCGGTACACGGAAATCCGAGTCACTCACGCACACATTGAAAATGTTTGGCTTCAAGTGTTTATTCGAAACGTTCCGTCTATACTATTCTTCTAGTAGTTCTAGTCTGAGAGTAAAACGTATAATATTCTTCGAAATGCGAGCGAAGACAGAAAATAAACGTCGACATCATCTTTGAAGGCTTTACAATAAAACACGTTTGTTCGCGAGATCGCTGCAAAAAGACGAACGAAATCCATATAGGGATACGCCTCGGCGATTTGCGAATCGTATTAATTTTATTGCCATATTGAAACTTTGAGATTTTGTTGAAAAGATCGTATGTTTTAAGTACTAGGTACAAACGATTTTAGTCCTTAATGTTTTCACTTTTCCTGTTTTAAAGCTTTTAAGTTCATTTCGATTTAGAAAGTAAAAAGAATCGACTTCGGGTGGGACTCGAACCCGCGATCTTTCTCTTACAGAGCGAATGCTCTGACCGCTAAGCCACCGAAGCCGACTCAAATTCCTTTATACTACCGTCTTTGGGGTCGATTTGTAAAGTTAGCATAATACATGCTTCAAAATTTCATTCAATTTAAGTTCATTATCAATAAACATTCAAATTTTCAGCTTTTTAAGTTTTAACTCAAAGAAATGTACAATGTAGAGTGAACGCGGGCGCTACGCAGGAGGCGCGGGTTCGATCCCCGCTCAGTGCAAATATTTGTGTGCATGAAATATGGGTATTTGCTTCTCTTACCATGCGGTGTCGTATAAGGCGACTAAGGGATGAGGCTGTTTAACACCAGACAGATATATACAGCCCAGACTCAGCCTCAGATGTATGGCTCGAGTCAACAATAGTGCCCGGAATACTCCAATAGGTTCACCCCCTATTACGTGGGACCGAATACAATGATTGGTGAAATGTGGGTGATAATCACCTCTGCTTAACTCTCCAAGAATAAAGGCGTGATTATTATATATGTATGTATGTGATAGTGTAAATAAAGTTCATTTTCATATAGCAACTCTTATTATAGTCTCGATTCTTGTTTGAGCAAAACTCGTTTAGCAAAACGAAAAAAAAACATAATGTTTCGTAAAATCCGAAGTGACGGCGATGGCTACGCGGTTTTTTGCCCGAAGCTCCTTTCATTTGCACACAGATACACTATAACTTGTATGTATGTATGTATGTGGTATGTCTGAGAGTCGTCCAAGGTTCTTTGGAAAAAAATAAAAATAAGTCAGATACCTTACCGAGTGTATGAACTCTTTTGAGGGCAACCAAAGAAATTAGGTATTTATTTATTATACTGATATTTTGACAATATTTTTATAGTTTTGACCTTTTGACGGTACATGCCCATGTTGTGTATGCCACTGTTACTGGTTGGGAAAAAAATTCCCAACGTCACACGTGTTACTGAATGCAACAATTTTTGTCCTAACGAGTAAAACTTCAAAATATTGGTATTACTAGTTGGGAAAAAAAAACCCAACGGTTCATAGGTATTACTGGATACACCAGTCCAGTCAAAATAAAGATTTGAGCTTACATAAATTCACATAGAGCTAAAAATTAGGGGTTGTAGGTTGTAGGTAATTACATGATCTATCAATCAATCAATCAATCAATCAATTAGCCTATTGCAGTCCACTGCTGGACATAGGCCTCTCCCAATATGCGCCACGTTTGCCGATCCCCCAAACATGATCTATAACTTTGTCTAACCTGCTTTTCCGATAATATTTGCTATTTACGAGAAAAAGCGAGAATCCAAAATATTTGACATGACAAAAATGCAAAAGTCCAATCGATGGGGACTTTTGATATTTCTTTCATTATGGTGTATTTGAGACCCCGCCAATTTTCAGCTCTATGTGAATTTCTATAAGCTTACCATTTTATTTTATCTATTTTGACTGGATTACATTATTGGCAACCGCCGGACTATGTGGGTAGCAAATGCCTGGAAATGGCACCCCCGTCGTGTCCAGGTTCTACCTGGGGTAGGCCAAAGAAGTCAGAAGAGAAGAAGGCAGAAGGAGGAGTCGCCGACCCACTTGGTTCTTGATGGAATATTCTGCTCCGTATGCGGGTGGCATCTAAGTCCTGCACGTGTTGTCCTATATAGGAAAGAGGGTGGGATTAATTGGAAGAGCTCATCAGAACATTCACCATGGTAGAGACGGTAAAATATACCTACTGCCAAAGACGCTACGTTATAATATCTTGGACCTAAAATGTTCTCTATTCGCGAAGTACACGTTTCTTGGGTGACTTTTAAGGATAGCACGGGGTGCTATTTTGTTGGAGGAGTTCAAATTCACGGACCCCAGATTCCGAGGTGAAAGCTTCGGATGAAGAAGATAATATTATTATGTCCCAAACAATAATTAGGGATACAAAAACGGTGATGCAATACATTCAACTTAATTACTATGGGAAGCAGGTGGCACAGGATGGGTCGGCAAGTCATACTTACTTTTTAATGGTCATAGAACATAAATTATTCATCACAAAACCACAGTTATATTCCAACCTAACTTAAATATCCTCTTAGATCATTAAGTCTATAATCGCCTACATCGATCTTAAGACCTTTTGGTTAAGGTCGTATGCGCCCGCGCACCTCAGTCCAGTAACCGACGCAAGAACGCGCGGCCGCGATGCGAGTCCCAACGAACAATTCAAAAATCGAACACGAATTTACGTTTAAAAATTGAATATTTCCACATTATAATAACAAAATTCAATTGTGTTAGACGTGTTTTAAATTTAGAATTCCAAATTTAAATAATGTGAATTGTCATTTAATTTTTTTTAAGTGTAAGGAATGTGGCAGTGATATACAAAAGAACGAGTGTGGTGTTATTTTTTTTTATTGTTTTTTTTAATGAGAGGTGACAACACCTCTTTTTGCGTGGGATTATATTAAAAGGTAAGCTTTTATTGATTTGCAACATCTGTCCATTGATAGCCGTGGGCTTGAAAACCTTCGGCGCTAAGGTCAAATCAAATATGGCTTAGCGGATTGAGTTTTTTGTTGTCTTTTTTATACATCATGTTTTTTTTTTCTCGTTTTAACTATGAGGTGAGGATGGGCAATTAGTTATAAGAATAACAGTTTTTTTAGGAGTTCTCAGGATTTTATGATTAAGTTTTCTGTACGGGAGGAGTAGGTATCAATCCAGTAACTTTTTTTGGCGACTTATACAGGGTGAATGAACTAGCCAGTCTTTTATTTTTATTAGATTTTGTTGGTTGTTCTTTAATTTTTGTATTATTCTTTTCGATTCAATGCTCGTTGCATTTAATTATGGATTTTTTATTTTTAAAAACGAGCTACTAATAAAAATAGGAGAAATGAACAATGTAATATTTCAGAAGTCAGTATGCTTCTACCTACCACGTGGTTAAGAACAGAGGGACGTATATTAGGCCTCACCAATGGCTGTAGAGGGCCCTCCCAACTAACATCCTTGATTTCCAAATCAGCCACATCTGCAAGTCGGTGTACCTGCTAAACAACTGTAGCGCAGGCTTTGCACTGAAAAGTCGAATTAGCAAACAATAAATGGATCCCAGACTCTACTTTAAACGCCACTGGGAAAAGACTATGAGCATGAGGAAGATGATAATATCCCACTAAGATTTTCGGGGCCAAACTACCCCTGCTGATTGTCGAATGAGGCGGCGTAGACTTGCCGGTAACTGGGGATTCAGGAGGTCATATGGTAGTCGGTCCCAAGATAAACCACTCATGGATATAACCGAGACTAAGACCACAGTATAACACCCGTATTCACAAACAATACTTCGCTATGCGTACTACCAAAACTGTGCAAAGAACGACAAATTCTCAGTGCGTTCGTTTTGGCAAGCCTTTTTATTCATAGACAACACTTAAGTAATACTTCGTTAAGGGAACGCACTGCGTTAGATACTGCTCCGTGATGTTTGTGAATTAATTTTACCAGCCCTATGCGCTCGAGCACACTATGAGACCTCACAGTATCGTTTGTGAATACGGGTGTAAGGCTGCCATTTCACCGGAGATGTGCTATGCAGCTATGAAGATGTAAAAGCTAAGCTATGAAAATATGTGACCGTTTCCACTGCGCTATGCTATGTAGCGTAGCAAGTAACATGTGCTATCAAACTTCCTACAAATATTCAATATTCGAATCTATTCTCCATCCATAGCACGCATCTTTCTATATAAAAAACATAGCTTAGCTAAACCCCTTTTCAACCGTGCTATGTTATGGACCAATGAATATGAATGGTGGATATCAAACGCATTCACAGCAACGAAAGGCAGCCTAACGCTGTACCTACTTACAGATGATGATGATTACTGATCGCTTCGGATCAGAAAGTACCTACCTACGTTGATACTTCATTCCATTTTCACGGTACTTCCTTCTTTATGTAATCAATCAATCAATCAATTTTATTAGTCTATTATAGTCTACTGGTGAACATAGGCCTCTCCTTAAAGTTTAAATAGAGCGCGCGTATCACTCAGGTCTTTGGAAGATTCCGAAGGTGACCGCATACCTACTACAAACTACAACTGCAAAGGCACGCAGCAATTCATTGCGGCTTCTCAATGGTCCCCTTTATCCGTATAGGAGTTTAACAAGTAATGGGTACGCTGTATCTGCTGCATGCGTCGGCAGTTGTCGTATGCGGTCGGCTTAGGAATCATACCTTAAGTGTGAACTTAATCTGATACCTATGACATATTTACAATCTCAAAAAACAGCTATGAAAACACAATCTCAAAAGGAACTGCATATTTACATTTTCAAAAAAATAATCTGGGTTTACAATATCAAGAAAAGAGGTTCTATGAAAACAATCTTACAAAGGTCCTATGAACACAATCTCGACAAACAGAAATGTGTTTTGTTTATGTACTATGTCAAAAAAACTTTTTGAAATGAAATGAAATGAAAATTTATTCGCAAGAGACACGGTGAAGATAAGATGTTGCATCTCTAATTTTTTCTACTGTTAAGGGCGACTCCCAAGAATTGTTAATATAAATTGATATCATTCTGTTACTTGGATGACGGGATTTGATTAATAACTAGGTAGGTATACCTCAGGACACGTATCTTGGACCTAAATCGCGATACAAACAAGGCCCTGGCGCCCACGGATTGATTTATAATAAACTAGCTTTTGCCCACGGCTCCGCCCGCGTGGATGTCGGTTATCGGGACCAAACATAGCCTATGTCCTTTCTCAAGGTTTAACCTACCTCTATACCAAATTTCATCAAAATCGGTTCAGCGGTTTAGTCGTAAAAGTGAGAGAGACAGACAGACAGACAGACAGACAGAGTTACTTTCGCATTTATAATATTAGTAGGGATGTAATAATCTATGCTTGGTGAATTTGAGCTCGTCCACCGCAGTAGCACCCCGTGCTATCCTCAAAAGACACCCAAGAAACGTGCACAGCACGTATTGAGCACATTTTGAGCACATTTTGGTGTCTATACCATGTCCTGTACCTATAATCTTATCTTCTATCTTCTTATATATAAAAATCAATTGCTGTTCGTAAGTCTTGCTAAAAATCGAGAACGGCTAGGCCGATTTGGCTGATTTTAGTCTTGAAATATTCGTGGATGTCTAGGGAAGGTTTAAACGGGCTAAAAAAATTTGGCGGTACAAAGTTCGCCGGGTCAGCTAGTCTTATGTATAAAAATAAATTGCAAAAATCTGTTAGTCTCGCTAGAACTCGAGAACGGCTGAACCGATTTGGCTAATTTTAGTCTTGAAATATTCGTGGATGTCCAGGGAAGGTTTGAACAGTAAGAAAATATAGAAAAAGGATCTGAATTCCACGCGGGCGAAAAAAAATATGGCGGTACAAAGTTCGCCGTCAGCTACTTAAGTATATTTCCTGAAAAAATCAGAAAATCTCACATACAGCTTGATCTACCCACGAACTATTCCATTTATTTGTCAAATATATCGCTAAGAGAGCCTCTTAAGAAGGTAAACTTTCAAGTCTCCTTGTTTATTCGTCTTAAATATTGTAGATCTAATAATAGGCCTGGTCTGGCCACATGGTCACGTAGTTGAAGGTTGCTGAGGAGCAACCGGTTCTCACAACTGGTTGAGAAGTTACATTCTTTTATAGAACTGGAGATAGAATGTAAATTAATACGAAGATTATTACAAGTTTTTTTACCCGACTGTCAAGAAGGGATATGTTTTATTTATATTTATTTTCTTTGTAAGGCACGTGTAGGTAGGTAGGCAGGCTGTGGAAAATATACTTACACCCGTATTCACAAACAATACTGTGAGGTCTCATAGTGTGCTCGAGCGCAAAGGGTTGGTAAAATTAATTCACAAACATCACGGAGCAGTATCTAACGCAGTGCGTTCCCTCAACGAAGTATTACTTAAGTGTTATCAATGAATAAAAAGGCTTGCCAAAACGAACGCACTGAGAATTTGTCGTTCTTTGCAACAGTTTTGGTGGTGCGCATAGCGAAGTATTGTTTGTGAATACGGGTGTTAGATTAGATCAAATAAGCGACGAACTGAAAAAGCCCACGACGGTTGTTAAAAAGTAAAAGCATAATAGTACATTACGGTAAAAGTGAGTAAAGTTGGTGATTACCGCCGAGGCGCCTTTCAGACCCGAAGCGTCAGGCGAGGGTCTTAAGAGAGCCGAGGACGGTAATCATCATACTCACGCGTGGCATACGACGTTTTACAACACACTTGCGAATAAAATCCGCGTTCACTACCGCTACGCCACAGAGGCTGTCAAATACACATATGTGTAGAATAAAAACCCAGCCTATGTGAATTGAATGCGCCCGCGACGCTCGCATTATAGTCGCAATACCATCGTTTAAGAATCTCAGATATTTACTTAAGCATTGCGCTTGCGCATGTACCCGTAGCTATTACTAATGTATATTGCGTACTGCATTTCTACATTATAACTGGGAATTTAACGAGATAATTACTTAATAGGAGTATTAAATTTTGTACTTAATTGCTGTGTTCTTTCCCGGTGGAGTAAGATGCCACCCCATCTTTTCCCATAGGTGTCGAGTCGACTAAGGGATAGGACTGTTCACCATCTGATAGTAAACATACAGCCCATGGCAAAGAGCCCGTTTGACATGTAATAGGTTCCCCCTATTACATGGCCTTTGCACGACTTATGTCCAAAAAGTAAAATGTATAATCGCATAATAATACCCAACTAGAGAAATGCCAAATCTGAAATATGTTAAAATATAAATACGCCAAACTGTAAAAACGACCAATTATAGAAAAGTCCAACTAGAAATATGTCCAGAAATAAAATTGTCCAACCAGAAGAGCAGACATTCACACACACACACACACACACACACACACACACACACACACACACACACACACACACACACACACACATAGACACACAGACACACAGCCAGACACACACACACACACACACACACACACACACACACACACACACACACACACAAACACACACACACACACACACACACACACACACACACACACACACACACACACACACACACACTTCAAACTTATTATAACACTCCTCTTTTTTGTCGGGGGTTAAAAAGTGCAATAAATAAATAAATTAATTGGACTTTCTTATTATTGGACATTCTTATTATTGGACATTCTTATTGTTGGACATTCTTATTGTTGGACATTGTTATTCTTGGACATTGGCTTTGGACATTTTTCCTTTTGGACATAAGTCGTGCAAAGGTTTTTTTTTAAATATCTCCAATGTACAGACACGACCACTTTACAATTATATAATAGAATAGATAGATGGGAATAATGTACAGATGAAAGGCAAAATGTATGGGGGTTGTAAAAAAAAGTTGTTTTTTTTTCGCCAAAATAATACTTCCAGACGATTTTGCTAACAAAACTGTGCCCAAATCTTTCACTCCGAAACGACCATAAAATCCATAAAATCACCCAGTATATGTATGTATATACCTATGACTCTTCGTCCTCAACCAAGTGCATCAACTGGAGCTGAACGGTGTGGCGCGCAGTGGCAAGTAAAACGTCGCTCCACTGAGCGTGAGAGTAGACACAAGTCAAGGATACGCCCACCGGCATGGCGGCTTCCTACGCTTGTGACGTCACCCGGAACTGTCCCCAGCTGTGTAGGATAGGTTATGTACCTATATGTTGTTCGGTATCTGACTGCGATGGACTAGGTGCGAAGGGTATGGAAGCTATAGGGCAAATTGGGAAGGGTCTATGTCCAGCAGTGGACTGCGATAGGCTAATCCATGCTAATATTATGAATTCGAAAGTAACTCTGTCTGTCTGCCTTTCTGTCTGTCTGTCTAGTGTCTGTTACGCTTTCACGCCTAAACCACTGAACCGATTTTGATGAAATTTGGAAAAGGACTATATTTGGTCGCGATAACTGATATTTACGATAATTTAGAACCTACAGAATACTGCGGCTATAATAACCGCGTGTTGTGTTCCCGGCGGTGAGTAAGGTAGCCAGAGCTCACTGGAGAGGTTTTGTGTTGTCAGTGGGAAGACCAAAGTCTCGTCCTGCTTATCTTCTGCGCTAAGGGCACATAATATCTCTGTTCCTTCAGTGTAGGCAGCCCGAATGTGATTCCCCTGGCGTTTCACTCGTCTATAGACCACGGTAACCACTTTCCATCAGGTGGGCTGTTTGCTTATCTGCGACCTAAGTAGTATAAAAACAAAACCTCCATGTGGTTCACCCTGGGCAATGGAGAAGGCAGCGCCTTTTCTCTGGGAGACGCTGCAGCTGCCTATGGTAAAATCCGGCTGTAGAGGGCTTTCCACTTGTCCCTATTACTAGCAGAGGGCACAGTGGAGAGCAGGCAAAAGGCCACTTGTCACCTTTACGACCTCGTCAGCACAGCGGCACGATGCTCACCTCCTCTTTACGGGTTTGATGGAGACAACGTGCTTCCCACATCCGAAGAGGCCGTCTTATAAGGCCTAAGGTCAGCCACGGTACTAGGGAAATCCCTTTTGATTAATTCGTTAGGCGGTTCGCTGTCATCTAGAAACTTTAACAAGGGTTTGTGTAGCCAAAAGTTTGAGAAACCTGATCTAGATAATATCCTCTCTTTTCAGAGACTTTGCCTTCAGCTTACCATCAGGCGAGGCGAAGTCAAATTGACGTGTCCTATCCCCTTATAGTTATATTGTCATCCAAGTCAATGACTTCGAGAAAACAGTTTTCAATGTCGCTCCAAAAAGTTGTAATAGGTCATAAATCGTAGTTCCCAATGTTCATCAAATGGTCGTTCCTACGCTTATAATTCATTTCTCTGCTAATGGCATATAGCCATGTACGAAAACCAATCAATAGTTATAATGTTCAAAATAATTAAAAGCTATAAAATGGCTGATTGGATTCTGTTTCTGCACCGCAAGGATGGCGCAGAAGGGTATCTTAAAAGTATATTTTTTGGGAGGATATGGTAGGTAGGATATAGTCCCACCTAGATCTATAAGGCCATAGGTAACTTCAGCAGGCCATAATACAGTAATTGTAGACACGACGGTATTTCCGTCTTAAGGCGGCCACCCACTAACAGTTTATCGAACGACAACCGGATGATATCGGTCTGTCAGTTCATCGCAATAGCTCACACACTTACAGTTTCGTATAAGATTTTGGACTGACGGCTAATATGTGTGTGGCCGCATGACGATTCCGGTCAGCAAAGACAGTTAAAGGCCGAACAGTCTATGACCGTCGGCATTTTATACGTAAGAACATCAGACTAAAAGAATAAAATAATGGTATTATTTTAGTCTGAGGTAATAAAATTATGATGACATTGATGACATAAGGACTGCAGGCCGCTCGATAGGACCAGAAACTGCAGGCGGACTGTTAGTGGGTGGCCGCCTTTAATCGAGCAGTCCGACCGGGGAATGCCCCCCGCCCTACAGAATATTGTCGAGTTGTGTTCCCGGAGGTGAGTAGGGTAGCCAGAGCTCACTGGAAAGGTTTTGTACTGTCAGTACAAAGATCAAAGGTTCGTCCCACTTGTTTTCTGCGCCGACGGCACAGAATCTCTCTGTACTTACAGGGTTGGCAAAACTTTCCATCAGATGGGCCACCTTGTCTGCCACCTAAGTAGTATAAAAAGTATATTTGTCAAATATCACGTGCCTGTGTCAAGTCAAGGTGCTCAATTTACTAACGCCCACACTCGGCTTAGCATTAAAACGTCACAAGTCCTTGCATATTGTGTTAGAATACGCTCAAAGATTATATCTTTCTCAATTATGTAAATGTTAGTAGATATCCTTTATACTGATATTAAAACAAAATGGCTGCTGTTATCTTGTCTATATTTATGTATATTTAAAAGAATTGCAGAAGAATTTGAGCCACCCCATCTCCTCCCATGCGGTGTCACACGAGGCGACTAAGGGATAGGGCTGTTTAACATCAGACAGATATATACAGCCCAGACTCAGCCTCAGATACATGGCTGGAGTTAACATAGTGCCCGGACTAAGGCAATAAGCCCACCCGAAGGGTTAGGCAGAGGTGAATTAACACCCACATTTCACCAATCATTGTATTAGGCGGCCCCACGTAATAGAGGGTGAGCCTATAGCCGTATTCTGGGTACTATGCCGTTTTTATCTGTTGTAAAACAGCCCTATCCCTTAGTCGCCTTGTACGACACCACATGGGAGGAGATGGGGTGGCCCAAATTCTACTCTGCCGGGCACAAACAGAAATATGGTTTTCTTATACCATCGATAGCTATGTACATAATATATACAGTCTATATACAATTGGTTTCCGTGTGGGCTCACCGACGCGGTTACATTTACATGCTATAGGCAGGTGTTAAAAAAATGTATGTGCCTGCTAACGTAATATTTGAACAACCTATTAGTTAACTGCCAGAATCGATCTACTACGTTTCATTCATGCTAACCAAAATATTTTGAAATATTTTACCGTTTTAAAAATTTAAGCTTGAGTTTGTAAAAAAAGTATTATGTAAAACAATATTTTGCTAATATTTTTTGGTATATTTACACTTGTGTATCCGTAAGGGCACTGGCAGGAGTATATTTTATAACTCATCATTCTCGGAGCCTTTTTCGAGTTAAGTTGGGGTCGACTCTCCAATCTATCTGCGCAGCGGTTGAACTTAGATTATTTTCCGTGAAACGACTACCATCTGACCTCCACAGCCCCTTAGTAAAATTGAAGTTGGACTTTTGAGGGCTCCCGTAAAGACTGCCATAGATATTCGTATGGCACAGCTGCGAAGGGCGAAAAGGAAGAAGCTCATGGAAGAAAATACTTTTATTAATTTAGTTGGTCAAGCAACATGCGACCAATTGGGAAGCCGACAAGAATCGGGCTATAGGGAACCCCCGCCACTGGTATGGCAACCAGGATCGACGGCTTAACGCGCTCTCTTACCTCAGAGGGATTCAATTGTCTTAAGAAAGATGATCCTAAAACCGAATTGGCTAGTATCAGAATCCAAATATTACTGAAAGGAGGAAAAAAAGACTGGACTCCAGCTTCTAATGTTATCGAGATTGGTGCTCAAATGAAGAGGATAGTCAAAAGTCAAAAATCATTTATTCTGTATAGACCATCAAAACGGCACTTACAAAACATGAAAATTAACAACAACAAAAAAATTATACTAAAGACTAGCTTAGCAAATGGACCACCGGTTCGGAACGCGGCCCCGGCCTGAGGAGACTCCGGCAAGAAACTCAGCGGGATTTTTTTGAACTATTCCACCTTCTAGGTCATCGAACTAGCTACCACCCTCACAACCATACATCAATTAAGTCTTAACTCCATACAACAGTCTTAATCAAGCCTTCAAAACACAATACTTATGTGGCAATCGCGCCAAAAACTACAAGTATAATAAATAACTCCGCGCCATTTCAAAATGGATGCGAATCTCTCCGTTCTTATATAGAGAAACTAATTTACTCAATCACTTGCAGTGCGGGGGCTATTAATTTGCTTATAATGTTGCTTAAGATTGGCACTTTATGTATTAAATTTTTCTAAAGGCGGTGTCAGACATTCGTGCCTCGCTGTGCATGTTTTACCACCAGTACAATTCATCCTCACGTCGCCAGGCCCTCGATTCTGCTAAAGCAAAACCACTATCATGCCACTGCCACTGCAAGAGATTTCCATTTAATTTTAGCCTTTAAAGCAATGCCCTTAAAGGTTAAAATTTAGTCAGATATAAAAGGAACTTTATCCCACGCACGCTCAAGCTGTTGAATGAACTCCCTGCTGTGGTTTTTCCAAGGGTTCTTCAAGAGGGGCATTAGAAGGTTTTTACGGTGTCTGCAGCGCGATTCAGACGCCTCTGGTGTTGCACAATACATGTTCATAAGACACGGTAACCACTTTCCATCAAGTGGACCGTGTGCTTGTGCTGCGTGCACCAGAGCCTTGTCAGTCAACCGAATGTGAAGAAATTAATTTGATTTTTACACTTATATTTTATGTTTCAATCAATCAATCATCAATTAGCCTACTGCAGTCCACTGCTGGACATAGGCCTCTCCCAATATGCGCCACGTTTGCCGATCCTCCGCTCTCCGCATCCAGTCCATCCATCAATCCATCCATCCAAATCATCAGTTTATGTTTGACAAAAGACTATTATTGAATAAGAATGAAATGTCAACTGACAAACTTGCTGTAACGACTGTGAATGATACTTTGACGTGTAATGATCATTCTTATGAATAAATGAGTCATGAGTTATGAAATTAGAATCTACCGTAATAACTTAATAAGGAAAATGATTGCTCTTCAAAATAGATGCTCTTACATAATATAAGAAACTTAGCAGGTACCTACCCCAAATAACTTACGTTCACGAGCGTGAGTGTGAAGCCAGCTTTATCTCACATGTCGTGTCAAATAAGTTTATTTTTAATTTAGCATGCATCAATATATTGTTTTAAATTATAGTCTCACCTTTTTGTGATGTTATAATGATTTTTGAATCCAAAAACTGCACTTTCAAGCATCGTGGGCAGAGATATCACGCTTCCTCAATTTGTAACCAAAATCGAAATAACCATTTTTAGAATTCCTGTCTGTATATTTCATTCTATGTCTAGTACCTATTTAGATAGCTAGAATAGTTACCGATATCTTGAAACCAAATTCGCGAGAAAACAAAACCCTGACACGCGCGGATTGGTTTGATATAATCTATGATTGCTGGATTTGAGCTCCTCCACCGGGGAGCCCCTTGTTTCGCAGACAGAAATTTCATAGAATTTCGTTTCACAGAAAATGTTTCACATAATATTTGGTACTTATATTTTTATTTCGAATATTATTGTTTCAAATACAATTTACCAGAATGAAACATATTTCACAGAAAAACAATTTAATGAATTTTTATTTACATTTTTTTGTTTAATAAACTTATCAAACAGTAGTATTATTTTTTAAGGAATATTAAACCACCACCATAATCAAAAATAATTTGGTCTAACGTTTAATAAAATAGAACACGTCATTTACTGTGATTATGGTTTACACCCCGACTCAGAGTACCCCGACTTGGATAGGTTAGGTGAGAAGGCTAAGGCGGGAGTGAAGCGGAGCGGAGCTCGAGCGGGGCTCCGTCGAATTATCTTAGCGCAAACAAGTTTTATATCTTCTGAGTGGTATGTCAAACGATTTTATATTTAATGTATGTTATGATAATAAAGAATATTTGATTTGTTATTCTATGATATGATTATTCTAACATTAAACTTTATGTGAAACAAAAATCAATGATTTAAAAATCTTCAAAGTAAGTATTCTGCGTATTGATTATTCTATGAAACGAAAATATGAGAAAAATTTTATGTGAAACAAAATTCTATAAAACAATTAGCTATAAAACAACGCACACCCCCTCCACCGCCACAGCACCCCTTGCTATCCTCAAAAGGCACGCAAAAAACGCGTAAGTACTACGCATATAGACGTTATACTCGTAGGTCAAAATATAGGCCAGATATTTTACGTGAAGCGACTGCCATATGACCTCCACAACCCATTGGCGATATCAAAGCATTGCAGTTAGACCAGTTGTTGAACTTTTTAGGGATTCAACTAGACAACTAGTTGTTTACATTACTGCTTACCCCTTTAAGGATAACCAGGAACAGGAAACCCCCTAGAATTCATAAATATATGAGGTTGACATGTGTTTACGAATCGTTTAATTTTGTAGTAATAATATACCCTCTCCTTTCCTATATAGGACAACACGTGCAGGGCTTAGGTGCCACCCGCATACGGTGCAGAATATTCCCTCGAGAACCAAGCGGTTCGGCGACTCCTTCTTCTGCCGCACCATTAAGTCTTGGAATTCCTTACCAGTTCACGTGTTTCCCTCCTCCTACAGTCCCAGGTCCTTTAAGCGGGGCGTGAAAAAGCATCTGATGAGGCCGTCAAGCTGAGTGCCACCATTGTAGCATGGTACGTGTCTGTAATGGTGACCCTCTTTTCAGAGACTTTGCCTTCAGCTTATCATCAGGCGAGGCGAAGTCAAATTGAAGTGTCCTATTTTAAAAAAAATAAAAAAAAATAATAAACACTTAAACCATTATTACTAAAATGAACTAAAATAAATAAATAAAATATTTACATACATAATGCGTCGTGAAATCCCCCAACATCATCACCGACCGGTAACGTTCCCAGGCTGGCAGCATTGCCTCGTTGAATTATTCTCTATGTGTTTTGACGTATATGACTGTCATATATGTGTCAAAATACGTGTCAATTCCATAATATGTTTGCCAACGAATTGCCACTTATCTAGGGGAGCTGCCCCTCTAGACAAGTGGCAATTCGTTGCTCGGCGTATGATGGAATAGCATGACAAAATGTATAGGATTTGACGTTTTTGACATTCGTTGACGCCTTAGAGTATTAAAGAGTAGCAACAACTACGATTTCATTCATAAAATCGACTGAAGTTTGACGCCAAATCGCCATCTTTTGTTCCAAGCAACAAGTACATAGTTACGTCATTCGAGGCTTGTTTACCTTTGTTTACTACGATTATCTAGCAAATAAACGTGTAATCCAGTGATATTGGTGTGTTAATTGTGTTAAGTGTGAAAAAACACGTGTGACGAAGATGCCTACCTGCTCAATTGTTGGATGTGGATCATATTAAGCAAGGAATAAGCCAGAAATAACATTACATAAGTACGTATTCTTCTCATCGAGATATCATTGTTATTTGTTGACCTACGACATCAATAGTTCGTTTTGTCTGTCTGTAAAGCAAACGAGCTTGTAAAACTCACAATTTAAATCAATAATTACGTCGTATTTTTCTAAAATTCAATAAAACATATTTGTATGGAAAACGCTAGTGTTGCGGTGATACGATTTTGATTATCGATATTTTTTTTGTAATTTATATATTCATAAATTAATATCCACTCCGTATTGTTATTCGACTGGCCCACGAGGCAAATTTTCTACACGCGTATATATATGTATGTACTTTTTTTTGTATGTATTAATTTATTTATTAATAGATACATAATATTCACAAAATTTTCTTCACCAAACTGCTACAGCAGTTTGTAGGCATTCGCTCATACAGTTATTATAGTTATATCTACACTAAATCTACCCATCTTTCCAGCAGCAGTCGGGTATTTTATTTTATTACCTGTATAACTCGGTGCTACAAAATGTATTAATATTTTTAGATTGCCGGCGGCTGTTAAAATAAGAAATGCTTGGTTAGAAAGTACAGGGGTGGAAAATTTAAAGTCATACAAAACTATCTATGTTTGTTCTCTGCATTTTGAAGATTCGTGTTTCAATCGCACTTTGAATTATATGAAGCTGCATGATAATGTTCTACCTTCACGACGATTAACCGTAAGTCATATAATAGTACATTATGATATAAGGGAGTAAAGTTGGTCTCACGCGTGGCATACGACGTTTTACAACACACTTGCGAATAAAATAATACTACACATACTAAATAAACAATACTACAAATTAATTAGTTTTCCTATGCGCATCATGCAATGGCGATCGGTCATATTTAAAAGAGTGAGGTTTGAATTTAACTTTTTTTACTGTTTTTTTTTTCTGTACTTAGAGACAAAAAAAGTTGAATTTGAGTGAAAATTTTGTTTATTATACAAGTCTTATTACAAGTTGAAATTATTTATTTAAATACGAAAATGCATCAAATGACCATACAATAGGCATATTAATTTATTCGTACTATTAAACACGTTCTTTTTTGTATCGAAACTTTTTGAAGAACATAGAAACTTAACCCATAAAATTTAAAAAAGAATCAGTAACTCACTTGCGAATAATAGCAATGAAAAAGTCACAGTTTGATAAAAGGTGTCATTACGTGCCTAATTGCGGTGAAATAATATCAATTTTATGAGCAGGTGTGTTGTAAAAGTATATTATACAATTACAAAGATGTTGTCGTTTACATAGGACAAGCAATATTATTGTAATCTGATACAATTAACAATGTATCAACGTGATGCATATGTTATATGATAAATATCAAGATAGATAACTCTTTATTGCACTCAAATATCATGTTAGTGTATAAGAAAGTAACATCCATCGATCACAATACTTTAAGTCACATGTACAATGTTCTTTTTTGCAGAGATGTGCCGGTATTATAAATACCCAAAAAGTACTAAGTGAGAGAAATGCAGGTCCTTGTATGGCACTGTCTCAAGCTGATGCTCATAGTATGGTAAATATCAGTAGTCTATAATTCTATTAGTATTATAAAACGGTTCCCCCCCGTTTCACCGAAATTTTTATGTCATAATTTTGTTTCGCATAACAACGCATAGCATAAACTTCATTTCGCAGAAAAAGGTTTGGTATACAGTCATTCGTCATACTTTCATAACGCATAATTTTGTAAGCCAGAATCATCTTTTGGCATAACTTTTAAAGCATAATAATCAAAAAGTAGAACCGTCATGTCGCAGAAAATTTACACGCAGAATCGTCACTTGGCATACATTTTACATGCATAATCTTCAAACAAATTGGCATACAAATCCTATATAAAAAAGCTAACATAATCCATGCATGCAAACAAGTAAGCATAAACCCTGCAAGTAGTAGGCATGCAGCAAGCATCAGGCATGCAGCAAGCATCAGGCATGCAGCATGCAGCAAGCATCAACAAGCACCCTAATGAAATTAACAATCTATCTACCTCAGTGCTGTGCAAGGTATTCAAGCACATAATCGTTAACACATAGCTCATGCGTCACCTAGAGTACTACTCTTTAATTAACAACCCGCAATATGGTTTCAGGCCGAAACAGTCAACTGGTGATCTTCTGGCGTACGTTACCCATCTTTAGAGTGAGGCTATGGACAAGTAAGGCGAGTTACTGGCAAATTAGTCTTGACATTGCCAAAGGTTTCGATAGAGTCTGGCACATCGCTCCTTTATATATTTGACGCGAGACAAATGTACATACGTTCATATTTAGTCTTAAGAAACCACATTTTGTAAACTGACGTCTTAAAAATGCCGCAGTGGAGTTTGTTGCACCATTTCTTCTCCACTAGCGCCTAGGAAGCGGTGGTAAACTTAGTTTTAAGCAGAATTTGACGTCAAAAAGCTGTAACAGTGTTGCACTATTTTGAAAAATAAAGAATTTGAATTTAAAAAATACCTACAACGTATGTGATGGAATTATGTGTTCTGAATGAAATATAATGCATGTGCTAAGTATCATGGATTCTATTTCGTGATGGTGTCGGCGACTTGAATATTGAAACGTTATCAAAGTTTTTTATAGGTTCCTCGATTATGATACGCATATCATACCATAATGTACTATTTTTAAATTTATTTTGATACTCTGTGCATAAAGATCATAATTATCCTTCATTAAAGTTTTATTTTTAATTTTTTATTGTGTACATTTCAGTATGATATTAAATGATGAAGCTACATTATGAGTGTGTTAAAAATTTGTTGTAAAAATAAGCTTTACATTTGCCATTTAATATATTACTGAATGTTACATTTATTATTTGACTGCCTCTGTGGCGTAGCGGTAGTGAACGCGGCCGCTACGCAGGAGGCGCGGGTTCGATCCCCGCTCAGTGCAAATATTTGTGTGCATGAAATATGAATATTTGCATTGGTCTGGGTGTTTCCATGTATAATCAAAAAAAAAATGTATCTAAGTATGTTTATCCGCATTCTAGAACCCATAACACAAGTTAGTTAAGCTATGCTTACTTTGGGTCTAGATAGCGTTGTGTAGAATGTCCTACAATATTTATTTATTTATTTATTTATTATTATAACAGTAATAATTATTTTTAGACAGTATTAATAACCATGCACTGAAAAATATGTATTTAAACATACAATAATTATCATTTTAACGAAATAATAAAATTGTGATTTAAGTAAAAAGTTTTACAATATTATGTAACGAACTGCCCGTTCTTCTTTGTAATATAAAAGACATATTGAATAAAAGCACTTGTACTCTTCCACAATTATTTAATTTTTTGTTGCCTAACCGGTTTCGCCTTACGGCATTCTCATAGGTTTACAATGGTTCAAACTATTATATTTAGCAAATATATGCTAAATACTAGCCTTTCACCCGCGTGGATCTCTTATCTTCGGTTCTACTCAACCGATTGCAGTAAAACAGACGTAAGATTTTAAATCCAAACAAGACCTTTCTAACAAAAAAAACTGCATCAAAATCCATTTTAGTAGTTTTTACGTCCATCGCGGACAAACATTTTCCATTTACAATTATATAATAGTATAGAGTATAGATAGATAGATAATAGTTTAAACCCTTGCTTACATTTTTAGTCTGTGCTTCTTTTATATCGATAAGTAGTTATCGACAGTTTACTGGGCTTCTCTATTATAGACGCCATTTAATGTTCCAATCCAAGTTTAGGTATACAGTTTTTTTTCGTAGGTATGCCACCTCTTATATACTCTAAGGTTGACGCCTGTCATATACGTCAAATCCCATACATTTGGCATTCTATTCCATCATACGCCGAGCAGCGAATTGCCACTTGTCTAGAGGGGCAGGTAGCACTCCAGTTTACAAAGCCAGAAGATGATCTAGTAGGTGTATTGCGTAAACCGCCCTCGCGTGCCCTTGCGCCTGCGCCGATGCGGACGACCTTAGGTCTTATATGGTCACCGTTGAGTAATTACGTGTCTATGTGAGAAATTACGTCAATATACGTGAGAATATTGTTATGTCGAGTTTTTATGGAGGTATGGGACATTTTGAAATGAATAATAATCCTTTTGGCTTGTGTCTTTGACATTTCTCAAGAACTGGTTGTAGTTTTGAGTTTACCGTTTTGCGGTTGTGGCGTGGTGATAAAGTAATCAACTGCTAGCATAGAAGTTGTAGATTTGATTCCTGGTAAATGAAAATAATTGTAATATGTTTGAATATATCCATTATAACATACTCGTGATGATGAAGTATAATTTTTACTCATGAAATATATACTTGTTAATGGCCTTCAGCTATTTATGACTACAAACTGCAGGTACACTAGCTGTAGATAAGTTTTCCAAATTAAAAAAAAAAAAAAATAATAATCCCGCCTTTATCCCCGGAGTGTTAAGCAGAGCCGAATTAACACCCACACTTCACCATTCATTGCATTCGGGCCTGCATAACAGGGGGTGAGCCTATTGCCGCATTCCGGGCACTATTGTTAACTCGAGCCATGCATCTGAGGCTGAACCTGGGCTTTATATATCTGTCTGATGTTAAACAGCGCTATCCCTTAGTCGCCTTGTACGACACCGCATGGGAAGAGATGGGGTGGCCCAAATTCAACTCTGCCGGGAACCACGCGGTTAAGATAGGCAAGTAGTAAGTTTTGCTGAGAATAGTATGGCACTCTATCTTTCACCTATTTGGTAGTGCCGCGGGGCAGTCACCTATCTTTCAAACTCGGTTTTATTATTCAAAATAAGTATACGAGACTACTTTCAAAATCATTATTATACTTATGTTATTATATACTTGTACGACTTCGATTTACCGGTTAATATACTAATATTATATGTCGCAGCTAACTAGCTTAATCAGTAGTTCAATTAACTACCTGAATGATATTTAGCAGTATCGATTGTTACAACATTTTAGGAACTGGCTGACTAAAGCTTAGGCCATTAGTACGATGAGGTACCACCTAGAAATAAGACAGAAAGTTGCGATATGTTTATTGAGAAAAGCAACGCAATTCGACTTAGATAGGTTAGGTTAGAAGGATAATGCGAGAGCTAGGCTAGGCAAGTAATCTTCTTCTTCTTCGTGTCAATGGCAGCAATATAAATAAAAATTAGATGTGCCCAGCCCAAAATTCGGCGACATTGGCTGCACCTTCCGTCGCTTCATTTAGGTCGGCAATTGTCCATCGACTGCAGAGGTGCACCTCAGTCACAACCACCACCCCCCGCATCCAGGTAGCCCCATTTTACCCGGTTTACCCTACAGCAGCCGACCTGCCCCTCTAGACAAGTGGCAATTCGTTGCTCGGCGTATGATGGAATAGAATGCCAAATGTATGGGATTTGACGTATATGACAGGCGTCAACGAATGTCAAAAACGTCAAATCCTATACATTTGTCATTCTATTCCATCATACGCCGAGTAACGGATTACCACTATTCTAGGGGGGCTGAAACCTGAACCTATATAAGGACTTCCAGGCGGTCCACTTCAGTTCATACCCGGGTGGTCATCTATCCAATTGATTTGCCTAGCTGTTTGATGAAGTCGCTAGGCCGTCAAGCTGAGTGCCACCATTGTAACATGATACGTGTCTGTAATGGTGACCCTCTTTTCAAAGACTTTGCCTTCAGCTTACCATCAGGCGAGGCGAAGTCAAACAACTCAGGCAGTCAATTGAACGGCTGATTAAACTATTTGGCTGCGACATCATCATCTATCCAAGTCATTTGCCTAGCTGTTTGATAAAGTCGCTAGGCCGTCAAGCTGAGTGCCACCATTGTAACATGATACGTGTCTGTAATGGTGACCCTCTTTTCAGAGACTTTGCCTTCAGCTTACCATCAGGCGAGGCGAAGTCAAACAACTCAGGCAGTCAATTGAACGGCTGATTAAACTATTTGCCTGCGACATATACACCAATTAATCACGAAGAGAACTAAAACAATCTTCTACACTATCATTACATAATAATATCAAAATCATTAATTCACCGCCCATCACAATATAAAATCATTAATTTACAACACTACATGCGATTTTTAACCTTAATATGATAGCTACAAGATTCATGTAAACTTTGAGTGCAATAAAGTAGCAAAAATATTTTTTTTTTGCAGAATTTGTTGTTTAATACTGAACTTTATGTCATTGTGTTAAGGTGCATTGATTTGTTGATCGGTGGCCTCGCAACGAGGTCGTACGTAATGGCCAGTGCCTTCTGCCTTATTAATATAAGGTGATTCGGACACGAAGATACTTGTACAAAATGTAAAAGAACATCACTTTTACCTAGACTAGCTGATTATGCCCGGCGTTAAGCGTTTATTAACTTTACTCGTAGGTTTTCCTAAATTTTCTTTTATTTATTCCACTTACGTGGCAGACAATCATACGGTCCACCAGATGGAAAGTGGTTACCGTGGCGAATGCACGTGTTCAACACCTGGGGAGTTACACTCGTGCAGCCGACCCTGTAAGAACAGAACTGTATGTACCGTCAGATACTGATCTGTGCCGTCAGTGCAGAAGACAAGCAAGACAAGCCTTTGGTCTTCCCACTAACAGCACAAAAACTCTCTAGTGAGCTCTGGCTACCCCTATCCGTCTCACAGACGAGAACACGACACGAGGTAATTATGGCTACAGTGTTCTGTAGTGCGGAGGTACTTCCCCAGTCGGACTACTCAATTGAGACGGGTATACCATCGTGTCCTGCCTCTATTAAAAATAGTGAATATCTCTACTTACGAAAGGTATTGCTTCAGGTGTCAAATAATATGATATTCGTTTGATATTATTAATGTGAACTTGATACTTGTAATGAATATAATATTACAAATAGGTACAAAGATTCGGTAATAAAAAGATTACCACATTAATATCAATCAGTGTACAGTAATGAATGAACATATATGGCAGTCGTTACGTGTAGTTGGAGCCCTAAAAAGTCCAACAACTGTCTAGCTGCAATGCTTCGATATCACCCAATATCGCTATTTTGGGTTGTTGGGGTCAGATAGCAGTCGCTTCACGAAAAATATCGAAATCCAGCCAAATCCGCAGTTAGACTGGTAAAGCAGGACTTAGGGGGCTACTCACATACTAAGAATCTCATACATTGGTGAGCGGACAACGGCCTGCAGTCATAATGGTAATTTCACTCACTTGCTGAGCTGGAGTCGGACCCCAGAATCTGAAGTAACAGCTTCGGATGTGACTGGGATTAACGTTAGAATGAAGAAGATCAATCAGTCAGCCTATTGCAGTCTAGTTCTTATCCCCTTAATGTACCCAACAGCTATACGATAGGGATGTTAAAAAATAATCGATTTTTAAAAAAATCGATTATTTTTTTCTTATAATCGATTTTTTAAACGCGATTTTTTTAGTAATATTAATCGATTTTTAAAAAATCGATTTTTTTAGCTTACACGTTTAAATCGATTTTCGTAAATGCGAAATTTTCGTAACATTTTATGAACACTTTGTATGATATATGACTTCTCGGTTCTCGAATCACTCACACTATGGTTACGCTAGTACTATTATCTGTTCAGTTACAGTTTTATTTAATTTATAATTTTCTAAAAGAGTTACAAAAAAGTTTGTTCATATTGTTGTGATAATGAAAATATGATACGGACAAAATTGACTTCGTTGACTTATCTTTGACGACAAACTAACAGTAAAGGTCCAACCCCACCAAACGGACGGCATCGGAACGGATTTTACAATCTTTAAACAAAATAAATCTTATATCACAGCATTTAAAGTTTATATTATCAAGTCACGCATGACAGCTTGACGTGCGTCATGCCGCCGCACGTCGCTGTCAAGCTGTTGTGCGTGACTTGGTAATATAAACTTCAAACACTGTGATAATAAGATTTAATTTTGTTTAAAGATTGTAAAATCCGGGCCGATGCCATCCGTTTGGTGGGGTTGGACCTTTACACCGCTGCCTGTGTCATTATAACAATGACAGCGAATAGTGTGACGATTATAATTTTCTTCCATAACCGTCACACCAGTGCCAGTATGACACAGCACAGCGGCAGCGGTGTTACGGAGCGGTCGTCGTTTCTTTTAGTGTTGCCAGTAAAAAAAATAGTTTTGCGGAAATCAAATTTCTACATTTTTATGAAATTGAAATAGTTACCTTGAAAGTTTAAAAGAACATTTTCTTTGAGATTTAGTTATAATTGGTTATTATTTTTATTAATCATATTATTTTATTTTATTTTTAATCTGATAATTTCGTAATGTCAGTAGGTTTATTATTAAAATACGAAAAGCATGCAGATTTTTAAAAATTAGGAAAAAAATCGATTTTTTCAAAAAAATCGATTATTTATTTTCATAAAATCGATTTTTGACAAATCGATTTATATTGAGTAAAGAAAAAATCGATTTTTATTTAATCGATTTTTTTCCTTCAATGTCACATCCCTACTATACGACATTCAGTCCCTGAATGGTAGTATAATAGTGTTCAAATTGACTAAAAGTCGTGTAAGAGTGCAATTTATCACTCTATCACGATTATCGCGTATAAGTAGTTCTTGCGACTCTAATACGATTCAGTTTGGTGAAAAAGTTGTATAGACGTTAGTAAGGCGACATCATCGGTTTTACCACTGACAGTCGTATAACGGTCATAGAAAACAGTCGCATAGACGTTTATACGACGTCTTTATGCGACTACAAGTTGTATAAGGGTAAAGAGGCACTAAGTCGTATTATAACCTAAAATGACTTCAATACGATGTTTAAGGACATTAAGTCGTGTAATTTTTACTTATACGACTAAAATGTTTGTTGGGAACTGTCTTCACCAGCCAAGATCTTTGAAGCTCAATTACCCTAGAGGTTTCCTCCTGATGATTGGAAGTCACACAATTACGCCCGCAAAATCCCACTGGTCGTGTGGTTCCTGGTGGAGAAAATAGGGCCACCCCATCTCTTCCTGTGGGTGTCGTAAAAGGCTATTAAGAGATAGTTCTTCATCCGACAGTAAACATACAGCCCATGACAAAGTGCCTGCTAGACGGCAATAGGCTCGCCCACTATTACGTGGGACCGTCATAGTTGGCGATGGACGTTAATACACTTCTGTCTACCCCTTCAGGGATTTATATGCGTGAGTATATGTATGTATGTAAACTTTGAATATATCATATCTCATATAGCCTTTATGGTCGACCTACACTCAGTGTAGGCCGTTCCTATATTCGCATGATGTCACCGCGTGGCGTCACCGTCGCGTAACACCCAACATGTGCGGGTGTCGATCTCTAACTTATAGATCAGGCACAATATGAGGCTTTGTATCAATGCCTTCATATCATCATATTCTTAGATTTGATTTCACTTCGGAGTCTGGGAGATGCTGACTCTATCGCCTTTCTTTGGATTAACATATCTTGGCTTTTGCAGCCAGGCGGCAACCGCCAGGCAAATACTATTCGCGAAATCTCAGAAACTATAACACTTACAAACTTGAAATTTGGCAGATAGGTTCCTCATAGGGTGTAGAGATATCTACATTAAGAACGATTTTACGAAACTCCTAAGATGAAGTGTAAATGAACTCCACGCGTACGAAGTCGCGAGTGACCGCTAGTCTATAATATGTACATGTACGGAAAGCCCAAGAAATATGTACAAATGGCGGTCTTATCGCTAGAAGCGATTTCTTTCAGGTAACCTTTAAATAAAAGCTCCAGATCCAGATAGACGTAAAAATCGTATCATTTTAACCCTTCAGAGATACCTATCTATCTCGCCAGACTTCTGAAATAGGGTGATTATATTTACAATATTAACTGTGATTTTGATCTCAAACTACAACAAGGTTAGGACATATTTTTCTGTGACAAGTAACCCAAGGTCGCTCAAATATGACGGTCCATGCGTGATGGGCTTGTTCTGTTGATCGATCGATCACATTGCCTAGTTAGGTAACAATGCGTACGACACATCAATGATAAAGTTGTTGCTAGCATAATGTACTTAAGGTGCGCAAGCGCATCTACCTATGGTATCTTTATCGATAATAGAATCAGGCGCGGAGGTCATGTTTGTTTAAGTGCGGAAATTCCTTCAGAAAATGGCTTTTGGAAAACTTTTCAAATGTGACGTGCACGAATTGGGGGGGGGCTTTGCATGTGCCCTGTAAACATCCCCTTCTCGGACCGCGCCTGATTAGAATAGGGTTCCATAGGGTATCGTAGAAGGCGACTAAGGGATAGAACTCTTTTCCATTCAACAGTTATTATACAGCTCAGGATAAAATGCCCGTTTGTCCGCAATAGGCTCGCTCCTTGCTACGTGGGACCGAAAATTCCACTACCTCATCATCTGCATATAGACGTATTCTCCTGATTGCATCCGTGGCCAAGATGACCTCGGAGCTCAGGGTCCGCCTTCCGGCTCTTCCTCCTCCACTTCGCACGATCTTGGGCGTCCATAGTAGTGAGACCATTAGCACGCATATCACCCTCCACGACGTCAAGCCAGGACTTCTTTGGCCTACCCCTTTTACCTGGACCCGGCGGGGGCACCATTGCCAGGCATTTGTTCCCCACGTAGCCTGGCGGTTGCCGCAAGACGTGGCCGCACCAGCGAAGGCGGCTTTCTTGCATTTTATCCGCGATGTCAAAATTCCACTACCTATAGGTACGGAATTCATCCTCACACGTTGAGACCAGAAATGGTGCGAACTGTTGGAACTGTGCAGTATGAAAGGAACTTCATCCCACGCACACTCAAGCTGTGGAATGAACTCCCTGCTGTGGTTATTCCAAGCGACTACAATATGGGGTTCTTCAAGAAGGGTTTCAGAAGGTTTCTACAGAATCAGCGGCACGAACTTGTTGCCCCTGGTGTTGCACACGTCCATAGGACACGGTAACCACTTCTCATCAGGTGGACCGTGATAAAAACTGAGGTATTATAGGTAAAGCTCAAGAGGGTTGCCACACGTAAAAAACATCCCTCTTCTCTTCATCCTAGCGTTAATCCCAGTCGCATCCGAAGTTTTCACCTCGGAGTCTAGCGTCCGCTTTACGCAACAAAAATAAAATCGGCCAAGTGCGAGTCGGACTCGCCCATGAAGGGTTCCGTAGTAGCAAAGGCGAAAATTGCGGTTTATGACGTATTAAAAAAAAACTTCTGACTGGATCTCGTTCGAACCGATTTTTAGTGGTAGTTTTCATGACAATTCACACCATATATTTTTTTTAGATTTATCATTCTCTTAGTTTAGAAGTTAGAGGGGGGGACACACATTTTTCCACTTTGGAAGTGTCTCTCGCGCAAACTATTCAGTTTAGAAAAAAAAATATGTTAGAAACCTCAATAGCATTTTTAAAGACCTATCTATAGATACCCCACACGTATGGGTTTAATGAAAAAAAAAAAATAGAGTTTCAGTTCTCAGTATGGGGACCCCCAAAATTTAATGCTTTTTTATTATTTTTGTGTGAAATTCTTAATGCGGTTCACAGAATACATCTTCTTACCAAGTTTCAACACCATAGGCCTTATAGTTTAGGAGAAAAGTGGCTGTGACATATGGACGGACAGACAGACTGACAGACGGACAGACATGACGAATCTATAAGGGTTCCGTTTTTTGCCATTTGGCTACGGAACCCTAAAAAGACATCCCTATATCTGTCAATTCCCGGAAAAGATAACATCATACTGTCATTTAACACACGTCTAAAAACATTGTCTATGCTACGTGTGAAGTTGTCAATTTGACACAAGCTTGCCAGTGACAAATAATTCACACGTTGACAGGAAGAGCGACGTATTTAGACACGTCTGAAAATTCGTTATGTCACAATTTGTATTGAGATGATAAATGAAATGTGTAAATAAGTTTTACATTGTTCTACGTGATACTACTGTCTTATGTTTTCATGAATATCATTTAATGAAATAAAATCACTTTTTAACGGAGAATCCGTTCGGGATTCTTATTCTTACACCACTTAGGTGGTAGACAAGCACACGGCCCTCCTGATGGTAAGAGGTTACCGTGTCCTGTGGATGAGTGCAACACCAAGGGGGGTCACACTCGTACTGCCGACCCTGTAAGAACAGAGAGGTTTTGTGCCGTAGCGCAGAAGATCAACAGGGCAAGCCTGAGGTCTTCTCACTGACAATATCTGTGTAACATTACCCATTTTCAAAAAAAATCTACAATGTATAGACAGATACGACTGCTTTACAATCATACAATAGTAAGTATAATCTACTAGCTTTTGTCCGCGGCTCCGCCCGCGTGGATGTCGGTTATCGCGACCAAACATAGCCTATGTCCTTTCTCAATGTTTAATCTACCCCTATACCAAATTTCATCACAATCGGTTCAGTGGTTTAGGTGTGATAGCGTAACAGACCGACAGACAGACAGACAGAGTTACTTTCGCATTTATAATATTAGTATAGTATAATTTGCACAAGTATTACATTTATATAGTTTGTAAAATTATAATTTCGTACAAATTGACTAATCAGAGGATACTTGATATAAGGCCAGAATACAGACAATGGGCCAAGATGTAGAGAAAGAAGTAGGACAAGCCTTTGGTCTCCCCACTGACAGCACAAAAGCTCTCCAATGAGCTCTGGCTAACCTACTAACCGCTGGAACACAACACGGTATTCTGTACGGCGGAGGTACTTCCCCAGTCTGACTGCTCGATTGGGACGGATATACCGTCGTGTTCTACCTCCTCCTACATAACTAACCTCTTCTAGAACAAAAACATAATTATTTAAACATCTATATCTATACTATGGCCTCCCTTTGCATAGCAAGCCGCCATTTTTTTTATTTTATTTTTTGCTTTTTTTTAAAAGAATATTCAATCAATCAATCAATTAGAATTTTTCGCCATGTTTGCCGATCCTCCGCCTTCCGTCTTACGGCGACGGTGCCTTGGTGGCTTAGCGGTCAGACCATTCCCCCTGTAAGAGAAAGATTCGAAGGTTCGAGTCCCACCGAATACAGTTTGTATTTGTTTTTTCTATCCTAAAAAAGATTCAATAAATCAGCCGTTCCTTCCAAAATCTGACCACAGTACATTCGGCCTTTACGAAAGGTATTAGTAGTCCAGTTGCCGGATACAGAAGTAAGGTCGAAACTCTGAATCATGTTCTGGCCTCAGACCTATCCTCAACGCATCTTATATAATATTTAACATGCTAGTGGCGCAGTTTTATTTATCGCCTTGCCGTCAAGTAGGACATAATGTTTGTGACTTTGAGACAATGTTAGTTAGAACCTAATAAGTTTAAATCTATACTGATATATTTATCTCTAAATATATATACTTAACTCAAAGTTAACTGACTGACATAGTGATCTATTAACGCACAGCCACTGGACGGATCGGGCTGAAATTTGGCATGCAGGTAGATGTTATGACGTAGGCATCCGCTAAGAAAGGATTTTGATTAATTCTACCCCCAAGGGGATAAAATAGGGGATGAAAATTTGTATGAAACTTTGTCAATTTTAAACCGATCGGGCTGAGACTTTGCATGCATAAAGCTACTATGACGTAGGCATCCCCGTCATACACGCGGGCGAAGCCGCGGGCAACAGCTAGTGTGATATAAATGGAAAATTTTATATTAAATATCTGAGCGATTACATATGATTTGTGAACAAAACTTGACCATGAATTTTGTACATGTCATTATGACTTCACTTCGCCTGATGACGGGCACCATTACAGACACGTACCATGTTAAAATGGTGGCCCTCAGTTTGACAGCCTCAACAGATGGTTTTTCACGCCCCTGCTTGTAGTTTTAGCCGGAAACGGTGTGAGTCAGTTCGTCACTAATGAACTTCAAAAAACAAGCAAAGATGTAGGTCAGGGATGGCGAACCAATGGCACGCGTGCCAAAGATGGCACGCAGCAGAATTTTTTGGGCACGCCCGCCACCAGTGTCGCCGCAAAGTAGGTATTTAGATGCGCCCTTGCCATACGTACCTTATGCAGGCTTATGCCCTAGAAAATGAACGAACAGACAGACATTTTTTCAAAAAGCATAATAGTATAATTAGAGGTGGACTATGCCATATTATCATCATCCTCGTGCACTTAATATTCCCCCAGCGATAGCCCCAAATAATCTTGGGATACATTTATTTGGGGTCGGCCATATCAAATGTGAAATAATCGAACATCCATCTATCTTCAAAATCTGTTCAGTAGTTTAGGCATAGCTAACAGACAGAGTAACTTCCGCATTTATAATATCAATAATATTAGTATGGATTAATCAATAATCACGAAGTGAAAACCATGGGCATACGCAGTTTTCTTTAAAGAATGGGGCAATTATCTAACCAACCCTTCCCGCCGCCGTCGGCACGTCTAGGACTTCAATTAACTTTTTTTTTAAATTATGGCACGTTGATGCATAAAGGTTCGTCATCCCTGATGTAGGTATTCAAGAATGCAGAAAGCTAAAAGAGTCTTTACTACACTACGTAGCAGGCTGGGAAACCTTCTGAATCAAGTATATCAAGTCTGTATTCCCACTGACAGCACAAAACCTCTCTAGTGAGCTCTGGCTACCCTACTCACCGCCGAAACACAACACGAGGTGATTATAGCCGCGGTATTCTGTAGGGCGGAGGTCCTTCCCCAGTCGGACTGCTCGATTGGGACGGGAATACCGTCGTGTCCTACCTCCGTACCTACCTTTAATTATTTACATACATACATACAATCACGCCTTTATCCCTGGAGGGTTAGGCAGAGATGAATTAACACCCATATTTCATCCACACATTGTATTAGGTCTTGCGTAATAGGGAGTGAGCCTGTTGTTTTCCGGGCACTATTGTTGACTCGAGTCATGTATAGGCTGAGGTATGTATATAAATTATCTGTCTGATGTTAAACAGTCCTATCCCTTAGTCGCCGTGTACGACACCACATGGGAGGAGATGGGGTGGCCCAAATTTTTCTCTGCCGGGAACCAGGCGGCGGATATAATTATTTATTAAAAAAAAACATTATTTTAAAAAGGAGCATTCGCAAAATGATTTTGAATATTTTTGATTTGACCACGAAGTCCAAAATACACATGTCATAGCACAATATCAATTATTTTTCCTTATATCATTAGAAAAACCAGTTTTTAAATACCAACGTAACTAGCGGAACGGATTCGTACAAAAACCGCACCGCAGCGTGCGTGCGCGCATCTCTTCCTCGAACAAGGTGACGAAGCTAATAGAGAAAATTGCTTTAAGAAGGTTGGACTTCAAGGAAACCTCTGTATAATATTACTAGCTGTTGCCCGCGGCTCCGCCCGCGTGGAATTCGGATTCCGGTCCAACTTTAATGTATGGAAATCTGCCCGATTTATTGACATTTATGCTCACTGCTCCGCTCCCTTTAGTAGTAGCGTGATGTTATATAGCCTATGTTACTCCCAGATAGTGTAGCTTTCTATAGGTGAAAGAATTATTGAAATCGGTGCAGTAGTTCCGGAGCCTATTCATTACAAACATACAAACATATAAAAATATTGACAAATCTTTCCTCTTTATAATATTAGTGTAGCTTTACAATGATAGGTACATAATCAAAGCTAATGTAAAAAATAATATATTCTGTAGTACCTACCTAGCTAGCCCACACACACACGCACGCACGCACGCACGCACGCACGCACGCACGCACGCACGCACGCACGCACGCACGCACGCACGCACGCACGCACGCACGCACGCACGCACGCACGCACGCACGCACGCACGCACGCACGCACGCACGCACGCACGCACGCACGCACGCACGCACGCACGCACGCACGCACGCACGCACGCACGCACGCACGCACGCACGCACGCACGCACGCACGCACGCACGCACGCACGCACGCACGCACGCACGCACGCACGCACGCACGCACGCACGCACGCACGCACGCACGCACGCACGCACGCACGCACGCACGCACGCACGCACGCACGCACGCACGCACGCACGCACGCACGCACGCACGCACGCACGCACGCACGCACGCACGCACGCACGCACGCACGCACGCACACACACACACACACACACACACACACACACACACACACACACACACACACACACACACACACACACACACACACACACACACACACACACACACACACACACACACACACACACACACACACACACACACACACACACACACACACACACACACACACACACACACACACACACACACACACACACACACACACACACACACACACACACACACACACACACACACACACACACACACACACACACACACACACACACACACACACACACACACACACACACACACAGTGACAGTCTCTGTGGCGAGGTGGTAGTGAACGCGATCGCTATGCAGGAGGTGCGGATTCGATCCCCGCTTAGTCAAATATTTTTGTATGCATGAATATGGGTATTTGCATTGGTCTGGTCGTGTCTCGGAGATCACGTAAAGCCGTCGGTCCCGTTTGCCATACGAACATCTATGGCAGTCGTTACAGGTAGTTGGAGCCCTAAAAAGTCTAACCACTGGTATTTATAACTGCTTCGATATCGCCTATTGTCATCATTGGGTTGTGGAGGTCAGATAGCAGTCGCTTCACGGAAAATTGAGGTCTAGCTAAATCCGCAGTTATGACTGGTAAAGTGGACCCCAGACTCCGAGCTGAAAGCTTCGGATGCGACTGGGAATTAACGCTAGGATGAAGAAGAATGAATTGCCACTTGTCTAAGGGGGCGGTTTGTACAGCTACAACTAATTCAGATATTTGCACTAAGCGGGTATCAAACTCAGGTCCTCTTGCGTAGTATTCGAACGCTCTACCGCAATTTCCCAAAGTTCGTCATTAAATATAATAAGTTTTACCTAATACCACGTTTGAAACAACATACTTTCTAGTCTGTCTGTCTGTCTACTGTTTAGAACAAATGATGCAATTGCTCTTTACTTCCCGATGAGCTGGCAACTCATTATATATGCATAGCTCTTAGAAGTGGAAGAGAATAATAAGTTATTGCAATTTATAATCACGCCTTTATTCCCGGAGGGTTAGACAGAGGTGAATTAACACCCACATTTCACCAATCATCGTATTCTATTCATAGGGGGTGAGCCTATTGTGGTATTCCGGGCACTATTGTTGACTGAAGTCATGTATCTGAGGCTGAGTCCGGCGTGTATATGTAGGTATAAATATCTGTCTGATGTTAAACAGCCCTATCCCTTAGTCGCCTTGTACGACACCGCATGGGAAGAGCTGGGGTGGCCCAAATTCAAATCTACCGGGCACCACACACCAAAACGCGGATTTTATCGCAATTTATTTTGTATTATTTACGTTTAGCCCGGCGTTTTGGTTACTTTTCAGCACCCATAGTCGCGGGGTGACTAAAGATGGTAGTTTTCACACAGGTATATGAAATATCCCTCGACCCTCGAGCCTTTGCAGTTGCGTAGAGATGTGGCATCTTTGGCGGTATTTTACCGTCTCTACCATCGTGAATGTTCTGATGAGCTCTTCCAATTAATCCCACCCTCTCCTTTCCTATATAGGACAACACGTGCAGGGCTTAGATGCCACCCGCATACGGTGCAGAATATTCCATCAAGAACCAAGCGGTTCGGTGACTCCTTCTTCTGCCGCACCATTAAGTCTTGGAATTCAGTTCACGTGTTTCCCTTCTCCTACAGTCCCGGATCCTTTAAGCGGGGCGTGAAAAAGCATCTGATGAGGCCGTCAACCTGAGCGCCACCATTATAACATGATACGTGTCTGTAATGGTGATCCTCTTTTCAGAGATTTTGCCTTCAGCTTACCATCAGGCGAGACGAAGTCAAAATGACGTGTCCTATATTTAAAAAAAAACATTAAATAATACCAAATAAATCGCGATAGAAACCGTTGAATACTGTAGTTCAGTAGACACATTTGTTTATTACTGTAATAATTATACCATCTACTAATATGATTTTTATTTTTGCAGGTAATTGAATCACCTGTCAGTATATGGGTATGTATGTGGTACGTGCCCACCAGAAACAGGTGCACTCCAGGGACGTAGGGAAATTCCCGTGAAAATGGCATTGCTATTTGCCGAAATGTTAAATTTTAACTAATAAATATAAATAAATATTCCACAACATTCTACACAACGCTTTCTAGACCCATGGTAAGCTTAATTAGCTTGTGTTATGGAATCTAGAATGCGGATATACATACTTAGATACTTTTTTTTTTTGTAAATACAAATTATAAACAATATTATACATAGAAACACCCAGACCAATGCAAATATTTATATTCAAGCATACAAATATTGGCACTGAGCGGGGATCGAACCCGCGCCTCCTGCGTAGCAGCCGCGTTCACTACCGCTACGCCACAGAGGCAGTCAAAACTAATATTGTGACGGTGGCGGATGAGAGACGGTTGCATGTAGCCGAGATGCGATTGTTGAGATGGATGTGTGGTGTGACAAGAAAGGATAAGATTAGGAATGAGTATATTAGATTAGTTTGAAAGTAGCACCAATCTCGGAGAAGCTACGAGGAAATCGTTTGTCCTGGTTCGGATATTAACGGCGTAGGGTGGAAAGTAATGTCGTGAAGAAGTTATTGACTATGTGGATAGCTACAAGGGGAGAGGAAGACCTAAGAAGGCGGATGGACTGTGTGAAAGATGATAATTATGGTTAAGAAGGGAGTGAATGTTGAGATGAATGCAACTAGAGATGAATGGAAAAAGCACACATGTTGCGCTGACCCCAAGTAAACTTGGGATAAGAGCAGCAGAATGATGATGATGTATGAAGGACTTAAAACTAATGAAATGACATATAATTAGTACCACAATTGAAAAATACTTCTAATTTAACAATAACACACAGCCTTATCACACAAAAATCGTTATATAACAAATAATGTAACAAATGCTAGACGAAAAACTGGTTCAAATAAGCCTGTCTCGTTACAAAAGTGTGTCTTAACAATCTTTACATTCCCATAGAACAATGGCTGTCGGCCGCTGGTGTGAAGCCATTTCTAACATACCCAACGACTTCGACACAACTCCTAAAGCTCCATACTTAAAATTCAACTCTATTATCAAAGTACTAGAGTGTGATAATGAGTTTTCGATACGCAAATCAAGTTACCTTTCGATTCTTATGCGAAAATTTTGAATCGACCTTGGACGTAAAAAGTTGTGTTGAGTAGGTGGCGAGGCTGTGTTCCGCGAATGGTAGATGAATCACTTCTGTACGTATTTGGTCTATAGTGAATTAATATCTTTAGTTTATTAATAGATTACGTCATTGGTAGTAATGTGTTTTATCCCACTGGCACCGGCACTCGGGAGACAAAACTTGAAGCTAAGTCGCGAGACAGAGGCAGTATGACTACTTAAGTAATTGCTATGTTTGACTCAATTTTATTTATTTGTTTATCTGAATTGTGTACTTAATTTAATTTGACATAGTCTAGTAAATGAATGCTCACAAGAGGGGTGTGGATGGAAAAGTCGGCTGCAGAAATTTTGACTTAAGAACTTTGTTCGGACTAGTTAGGAGATAAACATACTAAAAGTCCTGACCCCTCCGAGGTGAGCCCGAGGGGGGAGGGGGGAAAGAAGGTCCCGTTTTTTGGTTTTTTGCTTATTTCTCGGAAACGGTGCTTTGTACGAAATTGTGTTGTATGGCATAATAAAAGCTAATTAAATTCTCTACAACTTTGTCTTGCACTTTGTATCTATCTCCAATCATTGCCTTGCTATGAGCTTCTAAAGGTGGTCGATTTAAAAAAAATGTGTTCTACACAAAATTTTGGTCATATTATCTTCGGTTCTACACAAAGCGTTAGGGCCCTAAACAGTCTAACAACTGGTAACTGCAATCGATATCACCAATGGGTTGTGGATCTTATATGGCAGTCGCTTCTCGGAAAATATTGTAGATCAGCCAAATCGGCAGTTAGACTGAAAAAGCGGACCCCAGATTCGGAAGTGAAAGCTCCGCTCCGTTGAGGAGTAGCGTGATGATATATACAACCTATAACCTTCTTTGATATACGGGCTTTCAATTCGATACATTAGTTCCTGAGAATTACGCGTTCAACCTAACAAAAAATCTTCAGGTTTATAATATTAGTACAGATGGTACTTACATACAAGCCATATCCATCCATATACTAATATTATAAATGCGAAAGTAACTCTGTCTGTCTGTCTGTCTGTCTGTCTGTCTGTCTGTTACGCCTTCACGCCTAAACCACTGAACCGATTTGAATTGAAATTTGGTATAGGGGTAGTTTAGACCTTGAGAAAGGATATAGGCTATGTTTGGGCGCGATAACCGACTTCCACGCGGGCGGAGCCGCGGGCAAAAGCTAGTTTTATTATAATTGAGACAGTCATTTTTAAAAATGTCAATTGTAGTGTCTCTAAAGACTGTCAAAAATTTACTTTCATTATATCGTTAGCTTGAAAAGGAGCTTCACGCTTTTTACAATTCAATAGTATTTTATTAAGAATAGGTTCAACGACTTTTGCGACTAGTCGTGCCTAACAGTCGTTCACTGGACTCTTTTGTTAGAACAGCTGGGTGACGACAACCTGACATAGTTTGGGTACTACCATCCTATGTAAATATTATAAGGTATTTTTGAAAGCTTTCATGAGCAGTGTTGCCGAACTATCGATAGTTTGACTATCGAACGGCAACACTATCATGAGATTATTAGGTCACAAAATAGGGACAAATAAGATGTAAAGATATTCCGAGACATGTTGCTATAATAGTCGAAATATAATACATACTCCGCTGAAGATAAATAATAATTGTGGAATAAACTTCCTGCTGTGCTGTTTTCCCAAGCGACTAAAATATGGGGTTCTTCAAGAAGACATTCGAAGGTTTCTTCAGGGTCGGCAGTACGAGTGTAACGCTCCTGGTGTTGCATACGTCCATAGGCCACAGTAACCACTTTCCGCCAGGTGGGCCGTGTGCTTGTCTGCCACCTAAGTGGTATAGAATCAAAAAATACCATGCGAAGCGGACGAGTCACCTAGTTATCCATATGAAATTACATTCACCGGTTCAAATTATCCATAAACTAGGGCAAATAGTATTCTCTCGACCTCACATTATCTCAAAACAACATTACACACCTCATTCTGATAACCAGCAATCACAACCATACACATCTCATCTCAAAACTAACATAACGTGCATCTCACGTGCGTGTAGGGTAGCCAAGCATGAACATAAGGTCGGACCGCACTGGACGACGCTTCACGGTAGCGAGCGGAGCGACGCGACACGTAGCGACAATATTAGGTATACTGCACTAAACTGCAGTGCCGCGACAGTTTGCACCAAATTTTGTCCGTCAGTCGTTTGACAATTTCTGAAGAAGATGGACGAAACTGACATCGGAACTACGCGACGCGATACAGCGCGATAGATTTGGTCAGTTGGTCAACTTTGATTTGCAGTGTTGCGTCGCGGAGTCACGCTGCCGCGTAGTGCGTTATGCCTCATACAATTTTTGCCAAAGAAATTTTTGTCATTACATGTCGCGTCGCTCCGCTGTGTGAAGCGTCGCCCAGTGCGTTCCAGCCTTAAGCCGGACACAGCCGGACATATCCTACTAAAACCGGATACCTGGCCACCCTACCAGCGTGCCGCCATTAACGGTACTTATATTTGAAGGTACTGACCGCTACTTTTAAGGTAGGTTCTTGACAGGAGATGAATATCTTGTGTCTAGAGAAGCATGTCAGGCGTTTTAGACACGTGTGAGATATGTTTTATGTGTTATTTTACCTGTATTTTGGGTTAGTCGCTATTCTCCCCGTCCCATCGTACATCTGAGTGCCCATATCTGATGCTCAAGCCTGTAAATCCCCAAATGGGTAAGCAGAGGTGGGATAACAAGCCACATTTCGCTAGCTATGATGTTCGGTCCCACGTAATAGGCGGCCTATTGCCGTCTAGCGGAGTCTTTTCAGGGAATGTAGAACAGTGGATTAAAATCTACGATGTAGTAATAAAATGTACTGACTTCAAGAATAATTTTTTTGTACCTACCTATAAACATTGGTTTCCGGTATAAAAAGTATTTCTACAAGAACTGGTATGAACTTATTTGCAACAAGGAAACTGGTTACGTAGTATTGCTTAGGGCGAAGCCCTAGAACCATCTTGGGACAAAAGAGACCTATTAGTGTCATAATAACACTATCCATATGAGGAAATGGTAAAACATTATTGATCCAGACGACATCACTGCGAGAGAAGGAAAACTAATAATATGCGAAGATTGCAGCAATCGCGGCTGATTTCCTGATATTTTTTGAAGAGTTCCTTGGTCTAATCTCGGAAACCCATCATCAGATCTTTATGAAATTTAAATGGGACCATTTCGGAATAATCTACTTTCGAATAAAAAAATAATTTTGCAAATCCGTCTACGCACGGCGGAGCTATGAGCGAACAAACATAAAAAAAAAAATATAAACATCCGAATTGAGAACCTCCTCCTTTTTTGAAGTCGGTTAAAAATAAAACCCTGTACCAACACGTCTGGTTATCGTGGAAACAGTAGGCCAAAGCCTTTCAACATTGGGAGAGGCCTATGTCCAGCAGTGGACTGCGATAGGCTAATTGATAGTTGAGCTTTTTAGTATTTTTTGTACTACTTAGATCGCAGAAAAGTACCTGATGGTAAGTGATTACCGTGGCCTATTAACGGGCGAATGTAATACCAGGGGAGTCACACTCATGCTGCCGACCCTGTAAGAACAGAGAGATTCTGTGCCGTCAGCGCAAAAGATAAGTAGGACAATCCTTTGGTCTTCCCACTGACAGCACAAAACCTCTCCAGTGAGCTCTGGCTACCCTACTCACCGTCGGAAACACAACACGAGGTTATTAAGCCGCGGTCTTCTGTAGGGCGGAGGTACTTCCCCAGTCGGAATGCTCGATTGGGACGGATATACCGTCGTTTCCTACCTCCTACAATACAATACATATTTTCACATCAACCGTATAACAGTACTTCTCGTTCATTATAAGTATCATTAGGGAGCTTATGAAAAGATCGGCGCAGGCGCAGGCCGGTTGTCGACAACGGTCGCGAGTGACGTAACGCACACAACCTTGTGCAACCGCTGCCCGGACGGGTACAGACGAGCACGGAAGTGTTAGATTGTTTATTGATTTCGATTGGAAATATATATGAGTCATGGTGACTGTTTATATTGCAAGGAGAGCATACTATAATAAATATATACATACAATCACGTCTTTATTCCTAGAGGGTTAGGCAGAGGTGAATTAACACCCACATTTCACCGATTATTGTATTTAGTCCCATCTAATAGTGGGTGAGCCGATTGCTGTATTCCGGGCACTATTGTTGACTCGAGCCATGCATCTGAGGCTGAGTCTGGGCTGTATATATCTGTCTGATGTTAAGCAGCCCTGTCCCTTAATCGCCTTGTACGACACCGCATGGGAAGAGATAGGGGTGGCCCAAATTCTACTCTGCCGGGAACTATGCAGCCTCCAAAAAAAATAATTATCTTAAAAATAGTTTTATTTTTATGTCAGTTGCATGAAAAGTTTATTGATATCAGAAAAAGCTCATGCAGTCTCTGCCCACCCTGGAGATATATAGGTATGAGCATATGTACTTAAGTACTTGGTAGTCACTGATCGACACCTTTGCTACTATCAAACATAACAGGCAGGAGTTTATGACGCATATACATACTTACGTGAATACTAATTTCATCATTGCACAAAAACTCTCGCTGGCTCTGACTACCCTACTCACCGTCGGAAAAACCAACACGAGGTTATTAAGCCGCGGTCTTCTTTAGGTCTTCATGATATCTTTTCTGCCCCTCTAGACAAGTGGCAATTCGTTGCTCGGCGTATGGTGGAATAGAATGCCAAATGTATGGGATTTGACGTTTATGAAAGGCATCAACGAATGTCAAAAACGTCAAATCCTATACATTTGTCATTCTATTCCATCATACGCTAAGCAACGAATTGCCACTTGTCTAGGAGGGCTGGTTAATACATTTTATATATTAACGTGCCCTCCGAAGCACGGAAGCACTCAGATTAAATAATATATTTCCTTGAATCATAACCCTTTTGTTCTTACCAGTACATGCATATTGGGTCCGCGGCGCGGGCGCAGCTTTTCGAATCACTTTTTCATTACAAACGACATTGGCGAGCGTTGCGTGTTCAAACTTATTGTTGTGTACAAAATTTTAGTTTACTTTTTAATTTTTTTCGCTTCAACGTGTATATATTTGTAATATTGCATGTCGTATTTAAAGAGTTAACAAGCTTTTGGTAATTGCTATAGGTACCGGCGTCTATCTTGACCACAATGACGTTACAAAATGTACTTTATATACGCAGTTTTGGTTTTTGGGTGTCTTTTGAGGATAGCACGGGGTGGTACGGCGGTGGATGAGTTCTAATCTACCAATCATAGATTATATGAAACCAATCAGCGCGCACCAGGGCCTCGTTGCTCTAGTGACTTGGGTAACTATATATGCCGGCAATTGTACAGCCTTGTTGAATAGGGCGTAGAGTTGAATAGGGAACGAAAGAAGAAGAAAGAAGAGTCTTCTTTCTTCCTTCTTTCTTCTGAATAGGACCACCCCATCTCTTCCTGTGGGTGTCGTAAAAGGCGACTACAGGATAGGGCTATTCTCCATCCGATAGTAAACATCATGGCCCATGAAAAAGTGCCCGCTAGACGGTAATAGGCTCGCTCCCTATTACGTGGGATCGAAAATCATAGTTGGCGAAATGTGGGTGTCAATACACTTCTGCCTACCCCTTCGGGGATTTACAGGCATGAGTATATTTTTCGACAGCCTCCGTGGCGTAGCGGTAGTGACCGCGGCCGCTACGCAGGAGGCGCGGGTTCGATCGCCGCTCAGTGCAAATATTTGTGTGCATGAAATATGGGTATTTGCATTGGTCTGGTCGTGCCTCGGAGAGCACGTTAAGCCGTCGGTTCCGGTTGCCATAAGAACATCTATGGTAGTCGTTACGGGTAGTTGGAGCCCTAAAAAATCCAAAAACAACGGTCTAGCTGCAAAGCTTCGATATCGCCTAATGTTATCATTGGGATGTGGAGGTCAGATGGCAATCGCTTCACGATAAAATATCGAAGTCTAGCCAAACTGTAGTTAAGACGGTAAAGCGGACCCCAGAGTCCGAGCTGAAAAGCTTCGGATGCGACTGGGAATTAACGCTAGGATGAGAGAGAGAGTATATTTTTCATCCCACCATCTCGGAAAGACTATTTTTGCTCTTCGATAACTGAGCGGAAAAGTCGTTTTTATCCTCTAGAGAGGTAAAGTAAATTTGAATTTAGAACATCGTGTGTACTAGGTTTGTGGACTCAAAACATCATTAAACCTATTTACTTCTACCTCTATGGTGCCGAATTTATCATACAACTTTTTTTTAATTCATGAAAAACTCAGACTCGTAACCTCCTTGGTGTACTTTTTTTTTAATTTGCTTTGCGCGCATCAATTTTTTTCACGTCATATTGTTGACATTGTTGTTGAACTTTTATTTTGTTGTATTTTATTACTAGTATTAATACACATATTATACAGCCTCCATGGCGTAGTGGTATTGAACGCGGCCGCTACGCAGGAGGCACGGGTTCGATCCCCGCTCAGTGCAAATATTTTTAATGCATGAAAATGGGTATTTGCATTGGTCTGGTCGTGCCTTGGAGAGCACGTTAAGCCGTCGGCCACGGATGCCATACGAACACCTATGGCAGTCGTTACGGGTAGTTGGAGCCCTAAAAAGTTCAACAACAACGGTCTGGCTGCAATGCTTCGATATCGCCTAATGTCATCATTGGGTTGTGGAGGTCAGATGGCAGTCGCTTCACGGCAAATATCGAGGTCCAGCCAAATCCGCAGTTAAGACTGGTAAAGCGGACCCCGGACTCCGAGGTGAAAGCTTCGGATGCTGACTGGGAATTAACGCTAGGAAGGAGAAGCATTTCATTATTTCCTCGCTGAGGTGGGATGAAAAGTTACGTGTTGCACTCGAGTGCAAAGATTTTTCACCTTGTGCTCTTTTGATTCCCTCGCTAACGCTCAAGATTCTAATTTGTGAATCACTCGCTACGCTCGTGATTCAAATTTAGAATCTTTCGCTTGCTCGGTCATCAAAAATGAGCACGCGGTTAAAAAGCAACTTTGCACTCTTGTATAACAAATAACTATTTCTGCACAGGATTCTAATCTCAGATCTCAGAACACTAAAAACAGCTTCCGACAGACTATAGGGAATGCTGTCTGCCTCATTAGCAATCCTGAGACGGAGTTACGCTAAAAAGTGGAAGTACACTTTTTGCATTTATAATGGGCGGCAAACATCTCAGCAATGTACTCTGCTCCATTAGAATAGAAAATAAAATCGGCCAAGTGAGAGTCGGACTCG
This sequence comes from Eilema depressum, assembly GCA_914767945.1. Taxonomy (NCBI): domain Eukaryota; kingdom Metazoa; phylum Arthropoda; class Insecta; order Lepidoptera; family Erebidae; genus Eilema; species Eilema depressum. The sequence goes on from OU612040.1 coordinate 8,856,707, forward strand.
CCCGTGAAGGGTTTCGTAGTAGCAAAGGCGAAAATTGCGGTTTATGACGTATTAAAAAAAACTACTGACTGGATCCCGTTCGAACCAATTTTTAGTGGAAGTTTGCATGGCAATTTACATCATGTATTTTTTTTTGATTTATCATTCTCTTATTTAGAAATTAGAGGGGGGGGGGGGGGAACACATTTTTCCACTTTGGAAGTGTCTCTCGCGCAAACTATTCAGTTTAGAAAAAAATTATGTTAGAAACCTCAATAGCATTTTTAAAGACCTATCTATAGATACCCCACACGTATGGGTTTAATGAAAAAAAAAAATTGAGTTTCATTTATTAAATGAAATTTTTAAGCATTTAACCTATTCAAATCGATAAAGCAAGAAAAAATTGTCTGAGCATTCCCTCCGTAAGTGAAAGATCACGGGTTCGAGTCCCGCCCGAGGTCGAAAATTCATTCAAATGTATTTTGCTGTCCACGAAGCGTTTTTAAGATCTCTTTATTTTTTCGGCCCAAAGAAATATGATCCTCTTAATATTCGAAGGAGAGAAACAATCTTTAATGTAAATGTCCCAAGTCGAAGACGAATTCCTAAGAACTCGATGGGTTTACGTGAAGTTATGTCTCTCTATTTAAATTGCTGATGGCCCTCGACTTCGGAGGTTTTGACTAATCGCTACTGTGTTTAAGGCCACGAATCAGGTCAGCATCGAAAAATTGGTATTTTCGAAACCGTTTTTTCTTATTAACTATAAAACCTACACATCTGGAATTTACATGCCTGCATACTAAAGGATATACAGAATAACTTCTCCTTTTTACAAATTAAATAAAAAAGAAGGAAATAGTTGAAAAGAGGCTCTGAACATCACTCTACTCTTTCTTATGAAACCAAATATTATCTACAATATGTATCCAAATAATCCAAAAATTCACATATATGTTAAATAAATGTATTAGCATGACGTGACCTTTTTAGTTTGTTATTGCCACCAGTAAAGTTATCTATTAAAATTGGTTTTACTGATTTTTACGGTTCAAATATGAGCGAATGACCTTGAGCATTTGTATGGTCAAAGTCATTCGCGTATGTAATCACCTTAATAAAAGTAATTGTCCCAGCTTCTAACCTAACGAGTTGTTAAAACGAAAATATGTATCACAATTCCTGGATAGGCGGACATCTTTGACCATAACCTATACTAGCTGTTGCCCGCAGCTCCACCCGCGTGGAATTCTGAGCCCGTTCATCCCTGATATATAGCCTATGTGTTATTCTGATGTATAAGCTATGTTATTGTAAAGTTTCATTATAATCCGTTCAGTAGTTTTTACGTGAAAGAGTAACAAATATCCTCACATACATCCTTACATGCATCCACACGTAATTACAAATTTTCGCGTTTATGATACCAGTAGTATTGACATTCCAATTTATCACCTATTACATGGGACCGAGTATGATTACTGAAACGTGGGTGTAAATTCACCTCTGCCTAACCCCCCAGAGATAAAGGCGTGATTATAATATGTATGTATTACATAATTCACATTACGCCGCGTGGTTCCCAGCAGAGTAGAATTTGGGCCACCCCATTTCCTCCCATGTGATGTCGTACAAGGCGACTAAGGGATAGGGCTGTTTAACATCAGACATACACAGCCACGACTCAGCCACTACATGGCTCGAGTTAACAATAGTGTCCGGAAAACGGCAATAGGTTCACCCCCTATTATATGGGACCTAATTATGTACAATGTGGGTGTTATTCACCTCTGCCTAACCCTCCTAAGGCGTGATTGTATGTATGTATATGTATACTATGTATGTATGTTAAATCTCTGAATTCTGAACACACTTTGTCATTTGGGAAATCCGGCAATTAATTTGTGCAATCTTGTATTAATTGCTAAATATGTTATTATTACAATAATATACAATAAAATATACATTTCACAACTGCTGCTCTCAATGTGAATGTTAAAACTAGAATAACGCATTATGAACACAATGACTAGTCTGGTTTCCCAAAAATATGATACATTGCTCTCGACACACTGAAATGCAAGTTTCGAAATGTTGTTACCAATTTCATTATAATTATATAAATTTATAAGTTTGGAGGCAGATGAAATGAAACAAGATTAGATAAACAGTCTGTAGCTGATGGCAGCTACTTTTTTTATACTACTTAGGTCGCAGACAAGCACACAGCTCTCCTCATGGTAAGAGGTTACCGTGGCCTATGGGCGAGTACAACATCAGGGGAGTCACACTCGTGCTGCCGACCCTGTAAGAACAGAGAGATTCTGTGCCGTCAGCGCAAAAGATAAGTAGGTCAAAGCCTTTGGCTTTCCCACTGACAGAACAAAATCTCTCCAGTGAGCTCTGGCTACCCTACTCACCGTCGGAAACACAACACGAGGTTATTAAGCCGCGATCTGCTGTAGGGCGGAGGTACTACCCCAGTCGGACTGCTCGATTAGGACGGTTATACCGTCGTGTCCTACCTCCTCTTTAGATCCAATAAATTATCCATACTAATATTATAAATGCGAAAGTAACTCTGTCTGTCTCGATTTTGATGAAATTTGGTACAGAGGTAGATTAGACCTTGGGAAAGGACAGGCTATGTTTGGTTACGATAACCGACATCCACGCGGGTGGCAATATCGTTCACTACCACACAGAGGCTATCACTAATTAACAATATAAGACTAAAGTCTTGAAATAGAAATCGGTAAGAATCTGTTGTACGGACTGCACCCCAATGACGTAATTAATTTATAGATAGCTATGGGTGATACCATACCCTAAAAAAGTTAGTTAATGGTGCCTACTAATATTGACTTGACGCGCCGCGCGGTTCCCGGCAGAGTAGAATTTGGGCCACCCCATCTCTTCCCATGCGGTGTCGTACAAGGCGACTAAAACGGCCGTTCCCAATAACCGATCTATCGCCAGTTTTGACATTAGAAAGGATAAAAACGTCATCAATCTCTATGGTAACGCAATTCATAGTAACAAAATAACAATAGGATTTGACAAAGGAACTATCTCTACCTTTACCTTTATCTGTAGATATGTTATTGGGAACGGCCGTTAGGGATAGGGCTGTTTAACATCAGACAGATATTATATACAGCTCAGACTAACACCCGTATTCACAAACAATACTTCGCTATCCGTACTACCAAAACTGTGCAAAGAACGACAAATTCTCAGTGCGTTCGTTTTGGCAAGCCTTTTTATTCATTGATATCACTTAAGTAATACTTCGTTGAGGGAACGCACTGCGTTAGATACTACTCCGTGATGTTTGTGAATTAATTTTACCAGCCCTATGCGCTCGAGCACACTATGAGACCTCACAGTGTTGTTTGTGAATACGGGTGTAAGCCTCAGATGCATGGCTCGAGTCAACAATAGTGCCCGGAAACACGGCAATAGGCTCACTCCCTATTACGTGGGACCTAATGCAATGATTGGTGAAATGTGGGTGTTAATTCACCTCTGCCTAACCCACCGGGGATAAAGGCATGATTATATGTATGTATATTGACTTGACGACATTGTTACCATCACGTAAGTGGTACAACCTGTCTGTCTGTGTGCCCGCATAGAATTGAAAGTGTTACGAGTGATTGCGTAACACCATGTGAGAGATAAGTCACATACACCTCCTAAGGGCCGAGTCACAAACGAGACATTTTATGTTTACATGAATAAATCGCATATTTTCACTGTAGTATATGAACGCCTCCAAAAAACTGTATACTATTATTGCTATACATATAAAAATTTGTGGAAAAGTACTTACAACTGGTTTATTAAATAAACTCTGTTTGATTGGAGGACCTGTGACAGCGTACGGTTAGAGTCGGCTCGAATCCGACATACTTGCCCCCGCTGGTTTAAGGGAAGGTTTGGGAGGTTTCCGTTCGGATTTCCGTACAAAACAACGTACCTACTCTTTACAAAGGACTCGCGTTGGTATCTTAGAAAAATAAAATAAATTTTTCTTTTTTTTTTTCATTTGATTTTCGTGACTTTTTAATTTAAATTCATTAATATTAACCCACAATTAGCGTAGGAGGCACTCTGATCTATGTGTATATTTCCATTATTCCATTCAATTTTCCTTGACAAATTCTGCAAATAAATAAATTTTGAATTTTGAATATGAAAATCTTAAACCAGCTTGACTTGACAGTAATTCGCTCTAAGCAGTTAACCAATTTGAGTATTACTTTATGTTTTCTAATTACATTATCAACGTAGGTAATTATCCAAAATTAAAGGTTTAATACATAAAATACAGTCATCATGATTTCCTGTTTGCGTCAATTTAATATAATTTTTGACTGTTATTGTGATTGAGGTAAGTATAAAAATAAAATAATAAAACAAAACAAAAAATGTAATTAATTACAATATGTTATATACGTAGACACGAAGCTATTCGCAGTCGCACAAACTATTTATAGACGTCACCTCATCTGTCTGCTACCTCATTCATGTTACTAATCCGGGTCCCCACTTTGTGCAAAATCATATATTTTTTGCACGAAATTCGCACCACATTTTTTGCACGCAACTGGCACCAAGATGGGTGCTCACGCATGAGGCAATGGACTACCTTTTGATGATTAGTATAGCATTTTAATTTCAAAATTTTGAAAATAAAACTACGTAAATATTTTGAAGAATCTCGTTATCAAAATTACAGTTAAAATACAGAATATAATGATTATAATTATGCAAATTTAGACGTTATTAGTCTGTTTAGCATAAAAGTTCTTCTATAAGTGTTTGTATAATAAAACAAATATATAAAATATATAAAAACAACCGCTGCGTGGTGCCCGTCTGAGTACAATTTGGGCAACCCCATCTCCTCCCATGCGGTGTCGTACAAGGCGACTAAGGGATAGGGCTGTATAACATCAGACAGATACATACAGCTCAGACTCAGCCTCAGATGAATGACTCGAGTCAACAATAGTGCCCGGAATACAGCAATCGGCTCACCCACTATTACGTGGGACCTAATACAGTGATTAATTCACCTCTGCCTAACCCTCCAGGGATAATGGCGTGATTATATGTATGTATGTATGTATGTCCTGACGTGTAAACCGCAGTCGTTAAAGCACCGTGTGTGGTGAGGCCCTTACCGAAGCAGTCACATTTTCTTACTAGGTTAGGCACAACCTTGCTCACTTATCTATTGGTTTTAAAGTGTTTAAGTTTGTGTTTAGAGCCAGTCATAGCCTTTGTTAGTAATAATAATGTTTGTTTGTCCGTTGTCGTGATTTTTCGAAGGTTAGGCAGGCTTTTTGTAAATATTCGCATAATATTTACACTCTTTAAAAAAGAGCCAAGTGCGAATCTGACTGAAGGGCTTTATCTGACCCCCCTAAATCACGTTTGTTGTATGGAAGCCCCCCAGTGGTGAGCGCCCCATAACCCGATTCCTGCCGGCTTGCTCTGCAAAGGGAAGCCGTGCTAGAGGTGATTCTGAAATTCAGTATCTGAAATCAGAACGCTCAAAATTGCTATGGTCGTTGTATAAGAGGTAAGATTTTTTCCTGATGGTTAAGGAGTCGGCCTCACGATCGAGAGATCCCGGGTTCGAATCCTGGCCATTACACTACCGACGTGAACCCACTCCTAGCACAAGCAATTTAGCTTAGTTGGAGGGGTTAACGAGAATATTAGTAATTTCAGTTGCTAATATTCTTTTAAGAAAAAAAAAAAAAAGATTTTTTCCACCGACTTTCTTTTTGAAAATTTTCATCCTTCACCACTGGAGCCCCCTTTATATATTAACTATTTATTTTGTTCTGTATTTGTTGTTACAGTGGCAACAAAAATACATCATCTGTGAAAATTCTACTGTAGCTATCACGGTTCATGAGATACAACCTGGTGATAGGCAAAAGAGTGTTAGTATTATGGATCCGTTTGTACGGGGCACGGATATCTGCCGATATATTCACGCCTTTAAATCCCTGAAGGATTAGGCAGATTTGTATTGACACCCATATTTCGCTCACTGTGATTTTAGATCCTATGTAACAGGGGGTAAGTCTATAGCCGTTCAGCGGGCATTTTGTCATTTTGTACTATCTAACGAAGATTAAATTATCTTCTTCTTCACTACATATTATAAAAGAAAGTTGCTGTCGCTGTCTGTCCGTCCGTCTATGTATGCTTAAATCTTCAAAACTACGCAACGGATTTTGAAGCCATTTTTTTAACAGATAGAGTGATTCAAGAGCAAGGTTTATATGTATAATACATGCATAATATTGTAGAGAAACACTGATAAATCGGGATCAGAATACCACGCGAGCGGAAAATAATATATGGTGCTACGAAGTTCGCCGGGTCAGCTAGTATAATATAAAAATGAATCGCTGCATGTGTTGCTGACCGCAAATCTCGAGAACAGCTGAACCAGTTTCGCTAATTCTTTTTTCAGAATATTCCTTGAAGTACGAGGATGTTCTTACGTGGACAAAAATTTAAAAAATTCCCTTAAAGGGTCTAAAAAACAATTCAAGAATCGACTGTTAGGTGGTACAAAGCGGTCAGCTAGTTATAAATAAAATTCTATTGGTGTACAATAAAGAATCATCTATCTTTCTATCAAAGTACACTATTCTAACGTTGCACTTTCAGCCAGGTCCATGTACTCCACTAAGTACAAAGTACGTAGCAAATGGACAACTGCATACCTTGTATAATAGATTGCACTTTCTCTGGCTAAACCATCGAGATATTATTCTAGACTGATATTGTAATAAGTATAAAACTTTCGTGTTTCATGTTTATTTATTTATTTATCCATACTAATATTATAAATGCGAAAGTAACTATGTCTGTCTGTCTGTCTGTCTGTTTGTCTGTTACGATTTCACGCCTAAATCACTGAACCGATTTTGATGAAATTTGGTACAGGGGTAAATTAGACCTTGAGAAAGGACATAGGATATGTTTGGTCGCGATAACCGACATCCACGCGGGCGGAACCGCGGGCGTAAGCTAGTTTTTTTTGTATAGGACACATCAATTTGACTTCGCCTCGCATGATGGTAAGCTGAAGGCAAAGCCTCTGAAAAGAGGGTCACCTTGTTGGTGACCCTCTTTTCAGAGTGGTGGCACTCAGCTTGACGGCCTCATCAAATGCTTTTCACGCCCCGCTTATAGGACCCGGGACTGTAGGACTGTAGTTAAATAGATATATTTTGTGCTCGGGAATTGAACCCGCACTCCCTGCGTAGCAGACGCGTTTACAAAATTATTCAATATTTTTTTCATTCAGTGGCTGTCTTGATTACCCGTGGAATAGGGCCACCCCATCTCTTCCTGTGGGTGTCGTAAAAGGCGACTAAGGGATAGGGCTGTTCTCCATCCGATAGTAAACATACAGCCCATGACAAAGTACCCGCTAGATGGCAATAGGCTCGCCCCCTGTTACGTGGGACCGAAAATCATACTTGGCGGAATGTGGGTGTTAAATGTGATAGTACACCTCTGCCTACCCCTTCGGGGATTCACAGGCGTGAGTATATGTATGTATGTAATTATGTATCCCATGTATAGGTACCCAGGCATATATCTTGACCCCAAAATTTACTCTAGACGCGCAGTACGTGTTCCTTGGGTGTCTTTTGAGGATATCACGGGGTGCTCCAGCGGTGGAGAAGCTAAATTCCACCAATTATACATTATATTCCTTACCAGTAGGTACACGTGTTTCCCTCCTCCTACAGTCCCGGGTCCTTTAAGCGGGGCGTGAAAAAGCATCTGATGAGGCCGTCAAGCTGAGTGCCACCATTGTAACATGGTACGTGTCTATAATAGTGACTCTTTTCCGAGACTTTACTTTCAGCTTACCTTCAGGCGAGGTGAAGTCTAAATGACGTGTCCCATTTAAAAAAAATATGTCAAACCAATCTTCTTCCTCTTAGCGTTAATTCCCAGTCGCATCCGAAGCTTTCAGCTCGGAGTCTGGGGTCCGCTTTTGCCAGTCTTAACTACGGATTTGGCTAGACCTCGATATCTTTCTGTGAAGCGATTGCCATCTGACCTCCACATCCCAATGGTAACATTAGGCGATATCGAAGCTTTGCAGCTAGACTGTTGTTTTTGGATTTTTGAGGGCTCCAACTACCCGTAACGATTGCCATAGATGTTCTTATGGCAACCGGGACCGACGGCTTAACGTGCTCTCCGAGGCACGACCAGACCAATGCAAATACCCATATTTCATGAACACAAATATTTGCACTGAGCGGGGATCGAACCCACGCCTCCTGCGTAGCGGCCGCGTTCACTACCGCTACGCCACGGAGGCTGTAAGTATTTAGTTTACTCCTCACTTAACATGAACTCCGGACGGCACATGTCAATCATGTCAAACCAATATTCATACAAATATTTGTGCTGACCGGGAAACAAACTCGCACCTCCTACATAGCAGTCGATTTCACAAAACTATTCAACATTTATTTCATTCATCTTCAGAAATCGAACCCGTTATATCTCACTCCACACTCGCTACGCCACCACGGTATCAACTAATTGGCAACAAAAGCACTTCCTCAATTCTTCTGTATGTCATTTACTCAGGCACTAACTCAGAAACTACACAAAAAAACACAATTACCCCGATTTGCCATTAATTATACACATCTGTTGTCATGCTCCGCCGACCCTGACACGTTCCGGGTTCGGTCCCGCAATGTGTAATCTAATAAGGAGGCAAAAAACTAAAAACTCCGTCATTGTGAACACATCAATTCTGTGCCATTGTTCTAACAATTAGATACTTAGTTTTCGGTCGTATTTTTGTTTGAAATATGAATGTTTAAAATATGCTTAGTAGTATTAAAACATATACTTATAACTATGAAGTTATTATTTAGTAACTTTAATAATAACACATAGGTATTAAACGAATTCGAGGAGGTAGGACACGACTGTATATCCGGCTTAGGCTCCGCTCGCCCACTGGATCTCGAACCTTGCGATTAAAATGCTCTACTCGCCCCCTTTTTTATTATTTTGGTGTAGTGACTGGCCCCTTGCCACGGGGCGAGTTAAAAATTGTCATTTAAACAAAAATTTCTGGTGGTTTGAATCGGCTATATCGGCGTATATCCGTCCCAATTAGGGAATTCAATCTCGATTCGAAAAATTACCGACTAAAGTTAAGCAATTAAATTAAATATCATTTATTTCAAGTATCAAGACTCATTTCAGTAGCATGTTAGTCAATGTTAGTAGGTAGTTAGCAGAGCAATGTTAGTCAGGTCAGTCTTAGGATGGGTTACCATCCTTCACAGACACAGTGACCCCATAGAGCCGGAGAGCATGTTAAGCCGTTGGTCCCGGTTGTCAACATCTGTGGTAGTCGTTATTAGTCCCAATCGAGCAGTCCTACTGGGGAAGTACCTCCGCCCTACAGAAGACCGCGGCTTAATAACCTCGCGTTGTGTTTCCGACGGTGAGTAGGGTAGCCAGAGCTCACTGGAGAGATTTTGTGCTGTCTTCTTCTTCTTCATCCTAGCGTTAATTCCCAGTCGCATCCGAAGCTTTCACCTCGGAGTCTGGGGTCCGCTTTCCCAGTCTTAACTACGGATTTGGCTAGACCTCGATATTTTCCGTGAAGCGATTGCCATCTGAATAATGAATATAATAATCTTAAATTAAGAAGAGGCGAGGATGACGCCATGTTGACTAAGTCTTTGCCTGTGGGTATCGTAGAGGCGACTAAGGGATAGGGCTGTTTTCAATTCGTAGTAAACATACGACCCACAAGCCCAAGTTGTGGAATGAACTCCCTGCGGTGGATTTTCCAAGCGACTACAATATGGAGTTCTTCAAGAAGGGCATTAGAAGGTTTCTTCAGGGTCGGCAGCGCGAGTGTGACGCCCCTGGTGTTGTTACTTACGTCTATTAGGCCACGGTAACCACTTTTAGGTGGGCTGTGGTATTGCTCGGGACATATATCTTGAACCTAAAATGTCTTATGCTACGTTTACATACTCGCGGCAGAGCGAGGGAAGTGGCGAGAGAAGTGGGCAGAGACGTGGTGTGAATGGTATATTCGTCATGCCGCGAGTACTGCCGCGTATGTTGCGCAAATATTAGCGCGATGAACTATACGAAACCGCTAGATGGCGCTAAGCTAAATAAAACACGACTTTCGTTATTGCTCCTCGAATATTTACTTTTAAAAATATTTATATCGATCTACGGAAAGTGTATAGTAGTTGAAAGTGATAGTTTTTATTAATAATCTATTAATTAATTCGCTATGCTGTAAAAGCTTATTGCGTACACTGCTACAGCGTTGTCCTCCATACGTTTACGTCCGTCTCCGTTGCAGGGCGAATACTGTAATGCGGACCAACGCGATGATGGGAGTGTGTGAATGCTAGGGCATTAATCGCGCGAATATTTCTGGCAACACGATGAGCAATGCGAGCGGCAGTATGTAAACGCGGGGTAAGAGTATAAATGCACCCAAAATGTGCTCTATTCTCGCAGTACACGTTTCTTGGGTGTCTTTTGAGGATAGCACTACCTACCTATTGCACGGGATATAATTATATCTTGAACCCAAATGTGCTCTATTCTGGCAGTACACGTTTCTTGGGTGTCTTTGGGGCTGTCCATTAATCACGTGAGACTCGAAAGGAGGGAGGGGTATATTGAGATATCACGTGTATCTATTTTTTCTTATAACTCGCGATTTTTGTCACGATTCTTAGTTTTCTAGCATTAAATAATGAATAAAAAAATACACGTGATTTTGGCTAAGGGGGGGGGGGGGTAGTCTAAAGCCTCACCATTTATCACCATGGGGGAGGGGGGATATGCTACTGCGGTGGACGAGCTCAAATTCATCAAGCATAGATCCTTCACCACGCCAGGACTTCGTTTGTCTTGCGATTTAGGTCCAAGACACGTGTCTCAAAGTATATAAAGAAATGATAATGACCCTAGGGAGATACCGTCGAATAAAATTGAAAGTTGACAGTTACCCAACTCCTTAGAGACTAGTCTAACGGAGTGCTGTGACGTATTTAGTTTCTAAGTCACGTCATCGTCACATGTCATACTATACCGCAGACGGATCGTTCCTATTTCCGGTGACAGGTGACTATTATATTACCATAATCCTTACTACCTGACTCGGGGTCTCGCAGATGTGTTGTACACCTGTTTTTTATAATGCTAGAGTAAACATTTGTATAAAAAATAGTAGTTGAATATGGTATCGAATATAATATTGTTCGAGTCATAAAGCGGTTGATCTATATATTCTTAATATAATAAATAAAATTAGATTGTATGATTGTATTATACGAGTGCATGTTAACTTATACTGATGTAGTAGCTATTTTTTACGCCCACTTACTGCCTCTAATAAATAAATATTATAGGACATTCAACACAACACTATCTAGACCCAAAGCAAGCATAGCTTAACTAGCTTGTAAGTATTATGGGTTCTAAATTGCGGATAAACATACATATACTTCGACTTTTAATTAGATGCAGTAAAATGACGTTTTAAAATGTTGTTGCGTAAAATAATGTTTACAGCCTAATCTCAATAGGGATGTGATTCAGTTCACAGAATCATTCTAATCGTTCCATAACTTACACACATAATGATCATACCTAATTCTATTTATTATTCATATAAATAAAAGGATTTATAAACGTTGATCCTTTTACACATTTCCTTTTTGAGTGTTTCGAGGTGTGGTTCGCCGGCATTCTACCTAAACTCAAGCCGAATGCAGTAGCAGTAGTCGTAATTGAACTTTTTCCAAAAAAAAAGTGTAACTACCCTCCAATCCACTCTTGAGCCCCTATGTTTGAATTTCAATAAGAAAAAAGATATTCATATTAAATATCATTATATATTAAGATCATTATTAATTATCATTAACATTATCAACGCGCTCTATCACTCTCGATCGAAATAATCCCGGAGATGTCGTGGACGAAAGCACGAATTCAAGAGTGGCTGACCACTAAAAATGCAATCATTTGAACCAAATATGGTGAAGGCCATTCGAGATGGCTGCACATAAAGGTATCAGACTTCTAAGACTGCCCTCTTATCACAGTGAATTAAACTGATGAATTATTTTGGTCTCAGGCAAAGGGGCACGTCGCAGATAAATTAATAAGACGTATGAAATGCTAGAAGTGAAATTTTTTTCCAAGAAGTAATCAACAATGTGATACCGGCTAAGTGGAGTGACTTTTGTGGCTCACACTATAAAAGAGGAACACAATATGTACCACCTCGATCATATTAGATGATGAATAGACAGACAGATTTGTCATTAGTGTGACCGAAAGCAACAGCGACAGTGATTCCGAAATATATTAATTATATAACATTATTATGACATTTTTGATTCGTTTTGAATGTACAGTCCTATACTTTCACTGAAAAAGATCAATTCTTTATCATATGTAATAATAATATAATAAAATAATACATTACAACTTAATATTGAATCTTTAAAACAAAACCAAAGATCATTCATTTATTGAATGATTCACTTACTCACTTAGCCACATCCCTATTTATTTTTCTTCAAAAAGTGGTATCCCACAAAACGTCAGTTTACTGCAGCTAATTAAAAGTTCGACTATAGTGCCCAATTTCTTTCGTAAATACATACATATTAGAAATAGAAACATCCAGACCAATGTAAATATTCATATTCATACAAATATTTGCACTGAGCGGGGATCGAACCCGCGCCTCCTGCGTAGCAGCCGCCGTCACTACTGCCACGACACAGGGGCAGTCAATACAGTTTGTATATAATTTAGTCTAAGAATATGTATCAAATTATTTTTTTTTTAATATGAACTAATATAGTGTGTAGCAATTACATATTGACAGTTACGGTTATTTAGGTAATCTGTGGTTACAGTAACAAGTGCGGCCTACTTGCTACAGCTGTTTATAAGTCAACACACTCGGTATTTATTCCAACTGTTTAGTATATACACGCCTTATACTTACCAACGGAAATGTGTTACGAAATGTTGGCAACACCTGTTTTGGACTGTTTATAGGAATTTTATAGGTTTTAATGTAGAAGATTATCCCTACTAATATTATAAATGCGAAAGTAACTCTGTCTGTCTGTCTGTCTCACTTTTACGACTAAACCGCTAAACCGATTTTGATGAAATTTGGTATAGAGGTAGGTTAAACCTTGAGAAAGGACATAGGCTATGTTTGGTCGCGATAACCGACATCCACGCGGGCGGAGCCGCGGGCAAAAGCTAGTATATCATAAAAATACCTTTTCTAAGTCTCCAAGTAGCCCTCTATAGGGAAGTTTGTGTTGTGTCCCCGGCGGCGGTGAGTAGGGTAGCCAGAGCTCACTCCAGTTTTTGTGCTCTCAGTGGGAAGACCAAAGGCTTGTCCTGCTTGTCTTCTGCGCAGACGGTACAGAATCTTCCCCAGAGCCGTGTGCTTGTCTGCGACCTTACTAGTATTATATAATATTTATGTGATTTCCTTCATTTTGATACCGTAGTCGATAATTATGAGGTTTTTTTTGTCAACACACATTTTACCACCGTATAGTTCTTATACATTCATACATACATACATACAATCACGTCTTTATCCCCCGAGGGTTAGGCAAAGGTGAATTAACACACACATTTTACCAATCATTGTATTAGGTCCCACGTAATAGAGGGTGTGCCTATTGCCGTATTCCGAGCACCATTGTTGAATCGAGCCATGTATCTGAGACTGAGCCCGGGCCGAATATATCTGTCTGATGTTAAACAACCCTATCCCTTAGTCACCTTGTACGACACCGCAAGGGAGGAGATGGGGTGGCCCAAATTCTACTCTGCCGGGAACCACGCGACACTCCACATTTCATGTAGCCTATGACATTTAAGACCTCATTTATCGAAATCCATCCAGCAGTTATACCAGGAATAAAGAAAGCTACACACATACGCACGTAACACAGTACCCTCGCTGGTGCAGTCGGATAAAAATAACCCTCTAAAACCAATGCTCTTTAAATTCCCATGCAATACATTCGCACCTTCACGCCTTACAATAACCTGTAGATAAAAATAGTAATCCCTACTAATATTATAAATGCGAAAGTAACTCTGTCTGTCTGTCTGTCTGCCTGTCTGTCTGTCTGTCTGCCTGTCTGTCTGTCTGCCTGTCTGTCTGTCTGTCTGTCTGTCTGTCTGTCTGTCTCGCTTTTACGACTAAACCGCTGAACCGATTTTGATGAAATTTGGTATAGGGGTAGATTAGACCTTGAGAAAGGACATAGGCTATGTTTGGTCGCGATAACCGACATCCACGCGGGCGGAGCCGCGGGCAAAAGCTAGTATAACAATATAATATCGTGACACGTATAACAATGCATTATAAAGTTATATAACAAGGCCAAAGGGCGGAGATAAGATCTCGAATTGTAACATGGCGCTGTGCCAGTGAAAGGAAATGGACCGATACCTATTGTAATAACACGTTGTGGTTTGGTCAAGAATAATCACCATATTGTACTGTTTGGTTGATAATGTTTTAGTTAACGGATATACATACATATAATCACACCTGTAAGGGTTAGGCATAGGTTAATTAACACCCACATTTCACCAATCATTGTATTATGTCCCATGTAATAGGGGGTGAGCCTATTGCCGTATTCCGGGCACTGTTGTTGACTCGAGTCATGCATCTGAGGCTGAGTCCGGGCTGTGTACAGGTACAGTAAGCTTCAGAGAAAAGGGACCCCCCTTATTAATGATATGAAAGCATGAGGGGGTCTGTTTTCTCTGACACTGACTATACATCAGTCTGATATTAAACAACCCTATCCCTTAGTCGCCTTGTACGACAGGAAAAGACGGAGTGGCCATATTCTATCCACCGGGTACCAACACAGCTATTCAAGAATAGTCTATGTCCCCCAAGAGCGCGGGCCTGGGGGTGACGGGTGGAGCCGCCTGTCACCCTAGCAGAAGCAGGCCGCGTGCCTCCCCATACCCGGGGGCGAGTTGGGGACTCTGTGGTCCCCACACCGGAAGAGGGCCAGATTGAGAGATACGGCCCTGGGTCGGCCGGGGTGCGAGGCAGTCCATCAATCGTATCAATTTAGTCAGTTCGAGTCCGACATAATTACCCTTGTTGGATGGTGGGGAGGGGATCTGAGGGTATTATACATACATATAATCGCGCCTTTACCCACAGAGGGTGAGACAGAGGGAGTGAGAGACATTTATGCTATTACATCGTGTTATCACACGTAACCAATCCTATCAATACCGTTCACTGTGTCTTTAGTGGCTCATTGCCAAACAGTTTGTACAATTTAGGTCCAATACATACATACTTACTTTTACTTGTTACACAACGTACTCTGCGTACACAGGTGCACTAGTATTGTATAAGTTTAGTCCAAATATACGTTAAAGTAACAGCTGGCTATATTTGGGTTCGGCCCTGAGTTTGTGTACTTTTTGGTTAAGCAATAACGTTGACATAATATAATTAAAAATTAAATTTAATATTAAAATTCAATCTTAACCCTATTCGGATAATCCCTCCCACCCCGACGACGCCCGATGGGGGTATAACTCGGGACAAATTTTAAGTTCTTTATTTTTAAATAGTGCAATACTGTTACAGCTTTTTGACGTCAAATTATCTTAAAAGTAACACCCGTATTCACAAACAATACTTCGCTATGCGTACCACCAAAACTGTGCAAAGAACGACAAATTCTCAGAGCGTTCGTTTTGGCAAGCCTTTATATTCATAGACAACACTTAAGTAATACTTCGTTGAGGGAACGCACCGCGTTAGATACTGCTCCGTGATGTTTGTGAATTAATTTTACCAGCCCTATGCGCTCGAGCACACTATGAGACCTCACAGTGTTGTTTGTGAATATGGGTGTAAGCTTACCACCGCTTCCTAGGCGCTAGTGGAGAAGAAACGACGCAACAAACTCCACTGCGGGATTTTTTGGACGTCAGTTTACAAACTGTGGTTTCTTAAGACTAAATATGAACGTATGTACATTTGTATCGCGTTAAGTACAAGACATATATCTTGTACTTAAAATATGCTCAAAATTTACTCTATACGCGCAGTAGGTACTCGTTTCTTGGGTGTCTTTTGAGGATAGTTCGGGGTTCTACTGCGGTGGACGAACTCAAATGAATTAAACATACATTATTATAAAACAATCCGCGCGCGCCAGAGCCTCGTTTGTATCGCGATTTAGGTCCAAGATACGACGATAATGATATGTCGGACTCGAACCGACTAAAATCGCACGCCGTCTTGGGTCTTCAGATGGTGTAAGATTGTCCAAAATTTATCCCTCGTACCCCGGCTACACTCCTAGGCTTACGCTACACGTTATTCTAGCAAAAATATCAAGTACTAGCTGACCCCACGAACTTCGTACCGCCATGTCAATAGATGTCAAAATCCTTATGATACTAACGTCAGTCAATTGTTCTGAACTTTACTTTACTTTACTTAACTTGAACTTTATGGTATGGTATTAAAGTTCAAATTAATTTTTAAGTATTATTACGAATCGTTTGTATGGGAGTAGACAAAAGTGTTGTTTTTAGACCTTTTCAGATATTTTTCTAAATTTTTCTCTCCGTAAGAACTATTCTCGTACTTCAAGGAATATTCTAAAAAAAAGAATTATTAGCGAAAACAGTTTAGCAGTTCTCGAGATTTGCGCATTTAGCGATTCATTTTTATATTATAGAAGATGTATGGCTCTACTCAACAATAGTGCCCGGAATACGGCAATAGGTTCACCCTATTATGTGGAACGTAGTACAATGATTGGTGAAATGTGGGTGTTAATTTACCTCTGCCCAACCCTTTGGGGATAAAGGCGTGACTGTATTTATGTATGTATGTAAAAATATCATACTATGTAACAATATGTTTGTTTGTTCCAGACTGAACCATGTGGCGAATTCTGCTATTCGTGGTGATTGCGACCGCGCGTTCCAAGCAACTACCCGCCACTACTGGTGAGAACCATTTCACATAATTTTTTAACTTTAATTTGCAGTCGAGTTTTTTTTTACTTTGCAGTCGGGTTTTTTACTTTGCAGTCGAGTTTTTACTTTGCAGTCGGGTTTTTTGTTTACTTATTAATTATTACCTACACCTTGTTTTCATTCTTATTTTCACTATTCTTATAAAAAAGGTAGCAAACAGTTAGGTGCTTAAATAGAATTATTGGGCCACCTTCGTGCGGTTTAGTCGCTTCGAAAGCAATATAACCACCCCCGTTGGCTGGCGTGGGGGTTCCCAAATGAAATAATACTACTTAAGTATGAAAAAAGGAAATTAGGAGCCCTAAATCGCCATGGTTTCTGAACACTGAGTGCAGGAAAGAGAATGACATAAATCAATTGATTACTACACAGCGCGTTGAACTCTTTTGATCTTATACTAAATTCGTCCTAATAGGCGATGACTTGTTCAAGTGTATGGACCAGGTTAAGTACCTGGGACCTATACCCTCAATCAGCAGGAGTACTGGGTTGCAGGTGTAGTCGATGACCCCACATACGCTTTTTTTATTATTATCATTAGGAATTACAGAACATAATTTGTAGCTGGTCATATGCCAGAAAATGTGCGCCAAAAACTAGAGAAGATATTTTTTTTTCGCATAGATATAATTTATTAATGGCTTAATGCAGTACTAACATAACTTTTTAAATGATAAAAATTTCGCTTTCGCTACGCAGAAGGCTCGGGTTCGATCCCCGCTCAGTGCAAATATTTATATATACAATATGGATACGACATATAGGCAATAATTGAAACCATATACTTGGTACCCCCTAAGCTTCAAGCAGGAAAAGTTTGAACAAAATTGGTCCAGTATTAAGGGCAGAAACTTGAGTTTTAATTTTATAGAATTTGAACAACTTTGAGCACCCTGTAGAATCGCATGTTGCCGCTTAGCTGTTCAAGTAAGTTACCTACTATGCCTATTGTTGTGTGTGTGTGTGTGTGAAGGTGTGTGCGTATTTATTAATGACTTATGACACAGTCAATGACTTTAAAGCAATGGATGAAACTATTTAATGACTTATACAAGTGGTTGCATTTTCTACATTTATTTTAATAATTATTTTGTTAGAAAATTTCGGATTTTATAAATCAGGGAATTTAAGTTTAAATTTAATTTGGTTCTATTCCTACGAACCAGGATGCTTCGCGGTTTCAGTATTTGCACATATGTCGTATCCATATCGTATGAATACGAATATTTGCATTGGTGTTTCTATGTATAATATTATGTATGTATTATATTTTTATTATATTTCTTTATTGTACACTTACATGGCATAATAATACAAATGAAAGAGAAAATTATGTACAAAGGCGAGCTTAACTCAAGGATGAGTTTTCTTCCAGCAAACCCGGGAGTGCATAGAGGAATTGCAATCTAATGAGAGGCAAAGTCTTGTGTACATTAATATCTAGATATAATAATAAGGTGAGGAGGTATACTTAAGGTATATCCCTGACAAATGGTATAACATATCCATACATATACTATTCAACCATTATGGCCTACATACTCATACATAAAATACACATAAATATAGATAGATAAATATAAATACATACATCTACATACATATAAATACATACATCTACATACATATAAATACATACTATGTCTGTTATTGTTGAGAGAGAAATATATATATATATATCTACATTCGAAAAGAAAAAAATCTATTTAAGTATATTTATCCGCATTTCAGAACCCATAACGCAATCTAGTTAAGCTACGCTTACTTTGAGTCTAGATAACGTTGAATAAAATGTCCTACAATATTTATTCATTCATAATATTAAAAAAATTCGAAACGAAATTAATTATTTACTCGTCTATGTACAATGTATAAGGTACAATGTACAGTATAGATATAACATACAATATATAAATAGTAATAAAAACATTATCACATTGATTCTACACTGTAAGAGCGATATATCTAAAGAAAAAAACAAAAAAAAACAATCGAATTGAGAACCTCCTCCTTTTTAAGTCGGTTAAACAATTTTAGCCTGTCATACACACACTACAAGGCCAATGAATCTGAAGATATAAATAAAAAAAACAATCGAATTGAGAACCTCCTCCTTTTTAAGTCGGTTAAACAATTTTAGCCCGTCATACACACTATAAGGGCAATGAACCTAAAGATATAAACAAAAAAACACTAATATAATTGACTTCAAACTGCCGCCTTTTTGAAATCGGTTAAAAAAAACATTTTATCTACACAATTTTAGTGCGTCAGACACACATTTTTTTTTTCTTTTTTTTTATATAGGACTCGTCAATTCGACTTCGCCTCGCCTGATGTTAAGCTGAAGGCAAAGTCTCTGAAAAGAGGGTCACCATTACATATATATAGTTATAGTCATAAGTCATAATTTATCTGTATATATAAAAATCAATGCCACTTTTGGTTGTTAGCTTATAACTCAAGAACGGCTGAACCGATTTGGCTAATTTTAGTCTTGAAATATTCGTGTATGTTCAGGGAATTTAAACGGTGAGAAAATAGGTGCAGCGGGAACGGGAAGACTATGGCGGTACGAAGGTCGCCGGGACAGCTAGTATAGTTATAAAGTTATATAGTTATACAGTATAAGTCATAATAAGTCGAATTCCAAAAAACACCATCTTTAGGTACTCTATAAGCGGTTAAAACCCACCTCCATATTAAACTGACACCTATACTTGTAAGACGTATCAAGCCTTGGTGTCCGGCGACCCCGGGCCGTTGACCCTGCGCACGCGCACCGACACAGCCCGTTTTTATATGGAAGACACTGTCTTTGAGACGTTTTGCACAATTATGTTTGGTTATATTTGCTTTTGTGACTGGGAGTTGTTCGTTAAGATATTTTTTTATACTACTTAGGTGGCAGACAAGCACACGGCCCACCTAATGGAAAGTGGTACATGGACATATGAAACAACAGGGACATTACGCTCTGAAGAACCTTATATTATAGTCGCTTGGGAAAACTGGCTTAGGCCCGGCTCGCCCCGTGGATCTTGCCCCCGACTGCTTTAATGTTGTAACTCGCCCCTTTGAACATTAGATACCCCAAATCGCCCCCGATTGTTAGTAAGTTAAAAGTACTGTCAGCAATAAAGAGTTTTACAACACACCTGCTCATAACATTGCTATTATTTCACAGTTGTAATGACACCTATTATCAAACTGTGACTTTTTCATTGCTATTATTCACAAGTGAGTTAAAGATTCTTTTTTAAATTTTATAGTTAGGTTAAGTTTCTATGTTTATAAAAAAGTTTCGATACAAAAAATAACGTGTTTAATAGTACGAATAAATCAATATGCGTATTGTTTGGTCATTTGATGCATTTTCGTATTTAAATAAATAATTTCAAACTTGTAATACTTGTATAATGGGAATTCATTCCACAGCTTGCGGGATGAAGTTCCTTTCATACCGCATCATGTCAAACAATTCATCAGAGCACAAACCATTGTATAGGCGGTAAAACACACAAAGTGACGCAAATTCCCTCCTGAAGCCGAGAGGTTCCACATCGCCTTTGACACGGTTTACCTTGGGACACGTATCTTGGCCCTAAATCGCTATATAAACGAGGACCACGCGCGCAGACTGTTTTGTAATAATCTATGCTTGGTGAATTTGAGCTCGTCCACCGCAGTAGCACCCCGTGCTATCCTCAAAAGACACCCAAGAAACTTATACTGAGGTCCTCAGCGCGAGTGTGACTGTGTGTTGCACTCATCCATAGGCCACGATAACCACTTTCCAACAGGTGAGCCGTGTGCTTGTCTACCACCTAAAATTATGTATCCCGATAATTTTTTTAATGCCACTTAGGTGGTAGAAAAGCACATGGCCCGTTTGACACACCAGCCCCTCTAGACAAGTGGCAATTCGTTGCTCGGTGTATGATGGAATAGAATGACAAATGTATAGGATTTGACGTTTTTGATATTCGTTGACGCCTGTCTAGGGGGGCCAGGGGCATCACATTCCTGCTGCCGACCCTGACGAAACCTAGTGCTTGTCTTGAAGAACCCCATATTGTAGCCACTTGGACAGTGAACTCGCGTTGATGACTCAGTAACAGGCACTCACGCGAAAAGACCTTCCTCTTTATAATACAATATCAGCGGTACCTTGTGAAGTCACTCTAATGATATGCTTAACCGAGGATGGGTAACCCTCTTTTACATAATAATAGATGTTCGTGCTTGGCTTAAGACGTCACTGTCGTTCCGGCTGTCACGATTGCTGGCTGCGACAATAATTGTCGCGCTACAGCGACAAAACCTTAGAGTATACATTGCTATAGAGCGCGCCTTACAAGTATGAACTGCTATCACGAGTATGAACAGTACCGAGGCTCCTGGCTCAACCTCAATCAGTAGCAAAACAATACCCATCAAAATGACTTCGCAAGTAATATTTAATTAGATATGTTAAATCAAAATTTTATACAACTTCGTATATTTGTAGTAATAATGACGCAAAAATACCGGCAAAATGACGCCATTTTTTTGTATTTTGGCTTTAATTTTATCCATCCATATCAAATCGAACAAAAAACTTCATAGCAACAAACTACATTAATAAGTGCATCTATTGATATTTTCGGTAATGCATGAAACGTCACTATAGGTGCGCTATACCATCGCAAAGTATCTGCTAACACTCGGCGCCAAAGACCTGAGTGATAGGCGCGCTCTATATTTATAATGTATAGTCTAAGGACAAAACACAATGGAATTGTATCAATTGTATCAGCGACAAAGTTTAAGTTGTATTTGAACTTTGAACAACGCGTGTGAGATACGAATCGGGGGTAATTGACTTAATAAGGCGGCGGTATAATATATATAAAGTCTATTTCAATGTTAAAATTATATCGTTAATAGTAAAACACAGATCCATACTAATATTATAAATGTGAAAGTAACTCTGTCTGTCTGTCTGTTACGCTTTCACGCCTAAACCACTGAACCGATTTTGATGAAATTTGGTATAGGGGTAGATTAGACCTTGAGAAAGGACATAGGCTATGTTTGGTGGCGATAACCGACATCCACGCGGGCGGAGCCGCGGGCAAAAGCTAGTTATTCATATATAGATAACTAATTAACTTTACTATAATACAATTATTATTACTATGTATCTAAAATTATTTATTTTACCGATCCGAATGATAGACCTGGTGGCGAGTACTTGTTTGCGAGCTTGGTAGTAGAAAGAAAAGACGTTTCTTCTTTTTCGAAAAGCTGCTACAATCAGCAATTTCCACAATTAAGTATTGTAAAAGTACCTATCAATTACACGACCCGTGTATTTAGTATGGGAACTTAGTGTAAAATTGATATGTACAGTACACATATCAATTGTACACTAGGCAGGTAAGTATCCCCATGGGTTATACACAAACCCGTGTAAGTTTAAAAGAGTTCCGCATAATATCCGTCGTCTTGTATTGAATTATATTATTATTCCAAATTAGGATTTATTGTTATTTATTGTTTAAATATTTGTGTGCATGAATATAAATATTTGCATTGGTCTGGGTGTTCCAATGTATGTATGTATTTACAAAAAAAAAATGTATCTAAGTATGTTTATCCGCATTCTAGAACCCCTAACACAAGCTAGTTAAGCTATGCTTACTTTGGGTCTAGATAGCGTTGTGTAGAATGTCCTACAATATTTATTATTATTTTTAATATTATTTAAGAAATATTTTATTATTTGTGACTTATATTGTTACAATCATGTAACTAATCTGTCGCATTGGGTTTGCCTGTAATCAAAGTCAAAGTCAAAGTCTTTATTTCTCAAAATAGTGCAACATTGTTACAGCTTTTTGACGTCCAAAACTCCTTAAAACTAAGTTTACCACCGCTTCCTAAGCGCTAATGGAGAAGAAACGGCGCAACAAACTCCACTGCGGCATTTTAAGGACGTCAGTTTACAAAAAAAATAAAAGGGTTTCTTAAGACTAAATATGAACGTATGTACATTTGTCTCGCGTCAAGTAGGTATATAAAAATAAAAATAAAACCTTATATAAAATAAAAATAAGACAACTTCAAGAGGGGCCTGCACCATGCTCAAGCCATACATTTTTGTCTTTAATATAATCTACTGTCCTATAGTATGCTTTTTTGCATAGGGTGGTCTTTACATGATTTTTAAATTGGTTTTCAGGCATACCAAGGACCGATTCAGGCAACTTATTATAAAATCGTATACCTTCCCCTTTAAAAGAATCACTAACTTTGCTAAGCCGATAGCATGGAAGGAGCAGTTTATTTTTATTGCGCAGATTTCTGTCTGTAATGTCACTTACTTTTGTAAATTTAGTAATATTTTTCCTGACATATAGTATGTTTTCAAATATATATTGGGAAGCTACAGTTAAAATATTAATGTCCTTAAATCGTTCCCTAAGAGAATCTCTCTTGCCTAAACAATAAATGGCACGTACTGCCCTTTTTTGTAATATAAAGATAGTCTCTAAATCTGCCGCATTTCCCCAAAGTAGTATTCCATAGGACATCAAGCTATGAAAATAACTAAAGTACACCAGCCTAGCGGTAGCTACGTCTGTCAACTGCCTTATCCGTCTGACAGCATAAGCAGCAGAGCTGAGTTTATTGGCCAAAATAGTGATATGGTCACCCCATTGTAACTTCGAATCTATGGTAATTCCTAGGAAAGTAGTGCTTCTTACAAATTCCAATCTTTGTCCCTCCAGCACGACATCAACGTGAGATTGCCTTACATTAGGCAGTGTGAACCTAATGCATTTGGTCTTTTCTGCATTCAACAGTAGATTGTTTACAGAAAACCAATTTGAAATAGAGTTTAAAATATTATTAACAATAGTCACATCTGTATTACGCCGATCCACTTTGAATATTAGCGATGTATCATCTGCAAACAATACTATGCCCGCTTGTGTCTCGATCATATATGGTAGGTCATTAACGTAAACCAAAAAAAGAAAAGGTCCTAGGATTGATCCTTGGGGTACGCCTATTTTGACGTTACATCCGTTTGACTTTACGTTATTCACATCAACAGTCTGAAGCCTATCTGTCAAGTAAGATTCTAATAGTTTTGTGGATTTCTTGTCAAAACCGTAGCGACGTAACTTGAGCAAAAGTGTCTGATGGTCCACACAATCAAATGCCTTAGAAAGATCGCAGAATACCCCAATAGCATCCCGCGATCCCTCCCAAGCGTCGTAAATTAGGTCAACTAGGCTAACTCCCGCATCGGTGGTAGATTTCCCGCCAGTAAAGCCATATTGTTGGCTGTGGAAAAGATTATTGGTCTTGAAGTGTTGTTGCATCTGACTGAGCATCACTCTCTCAAACACCTTACTCAGAGTTGGCAAAATAGAGATGGGACGGTAGTTCCCAAGTTCTGACTTAGATCCCTTCTTAAATAATGGTATTATTTTACTATGTTTCATTAAGTTGGGAAACGTGCCTTCATCTACACATTCATTAAATATAAGTGCCAAATCAGGTGCAATGATATTAATTACATGACTAATTAAACTAACTGATATGCCCCAGTAATCTATGGACTTTTTCATTTTCAGATTTTTAAATGCTTTTAAGATGTCATTGGGATCAATATGTTTGAAGCTAAATTTATAAGAACTAATATTACTGTCGAGAAGGGCCACAGCACTGTGAGCGTTAGAATTAATAGAGGAAGTGAGTTTAATCGGAATATTGGTAAAATAATCTTCAAAAGCATTGACAATATCTTTTGAAGAGGTAATATCCTTGTTTTCTAATTTAATTTTAGTAACACTATCCCTCATTCTACATTTACCAGACTCTTTGTGAATAACTTTCCAAGTTTCCTTCATTTTGTTAGGGGCCTCAGTTATTTTTCTTTTAATGTGAATGGCCTTTGCTTGTCTACATACTTTTTTGAACACCTTGGAGTAATTTTTAACATGTTCAATGAAACTACTGTCAAATCTGTACTGTTTTTGGGCGTATAAATCGAATAGCGTTCGTCTGCTTTTATAAATGCCTACAGTAGCCCATTCACAGAATTTAGATTTCGCACTATGCTTTTGACATTTTTGTTTGAATATGTGCGAAAAAGCATCAGTTAATGTACTGAATAAACTATTGTAATGAATTTCAGGATTATTACCTAAGTAAGCTATAGAATTGAGTTTATTCTCTAACAAGTCCTTAAATTCTTTGATCTTATTAGAAGTTATGGGTCTACACATTATTTTCTCTTTAGGTTTACTATTATTACCCTTACAAAAGGAGACTATTTGACCACAGTGATCTGAGGGCAGCTTGCTTATTACAGACTTGTTTATGTACACGCTATCACTAAAAAAATTATCCAGACAACTGGCAGTGGTAGCAGTGATTCTAGTTGGTTCACAGAAAATATTTTCAAGATTATAGCTCTTGAATATGTTTAGAAATTGAGTACTTTTCCTACACTGTTCTAAGATGTTTATATTAAAGTCACCGCACACAATTAGACTCTTCCTTTTATTTGATGCTATCCCAAGGACTTGGTCCATGACCCCTACAAAAGTTCCAAAATCACTACTGGGTGGACTATATACGCATACTACTATACAACTATCAAGCTCGGCACAGGCCACCTCAGCACATCGCTCAACAGAAAGTCTAACAATGTCACTCCGCTCTTTGCTGCGGAGACAATTTTTAACTAAGACCATGGAGCCACCTCTTTCAGCAGACCTTCTGTTAAAGCAACTTACAATATTGTAATTGTCTATACTAAACATCATCTCACTCTCCTTGAGCCAATGTTCAGTCAAACACAAAATATCCACATTTAATTGCTCTAGGAATAATTCAATAACTAATTCCTTGCTAGGAAGACCTTGTATGTTTTGATGAGCTATCTTTAGCTCTGGCATTCCTATTGTCTGGACACTTAGTTTAAATCAATACTACTATTTGAACATACAGAATTGTTACTACAAGTACCTAGCAAATCTATAGGTATCAGGTTATTACTTTGTTTACAATGTAAACTTGTCCAGAAATTAATATTATGTGCTACTAATGTAGCAATTTTATATTTGTCATACTTTGTAAGATAAATACTATCTTTGGTCTTAAAACAATAATTACTAATAAAATTATTAGTGTCAAAAAAAGTAAAAGTGTCATTATGACGACATGTCAGAGTATGAATAATATTATTCAAATAATGTATCTTATTATTATATGATGGGGACTGGCAACACACATATGGGAATGCACATAATATTATTTTAAATACTCTTAGTTTACTTAGGCGTTCTATACAATACAATAATTCCCTCTTGCCCACTTTGTTGCTCTCACCTACCAGTAATACAATAGTGGAATTACTATTACACTTAGAAGACACAATTTTATCTATAATTTGATTGTAAGTTGCATTGGGCAGGGAATAGTGAATACAGTTCTTTAAATATTTCCTAAACATATAACCCATATTGCGACCCACACTGTCAGAGAATACCATGGTATTACTAGGTGGCTCAATGTTGTCAGAAGAATCACATCCAGTGTTCAGAGTACTGGTGCAAGTAGAGGGAGCTGATATGATTTCACTGACAGGGGGAGTGGAGCATGGCAAAGATTTTTCACATTCACATCTTTGCCTGTACAGGTTTTCTAGTGAATAAAACCTTTCTTCATTACTGTGGCATGAGTCCACTAGACTATTTAAGGCCTCAATGTACTCGCCTATCTCCTTTTGTGCAATTTCATATTTTATTGTTATTGAATTTAAACAGTCATTCAAACGCCTGATTTAAACGCCAAACGCCTAATAACTCAAGTATGTAAGAATAAATCTATATTATAAAAATGAATCCCTAAATGTGTTGCTAAGCGCAGATCTCGAGAACGGCTGAATCGATTTCGCTAATTCTTTTTTTAGAATATTCCCTGCAGTACGAGGATGGTTCTTACGGCAAGAAAAATTTAAAAAAAGGCGGTACGAAGTTCGTGTGGTCAGCTAGTAAATAAATAGAAATAAAAGTAAAAATCTTTCAAGGCAAAAAAAGTAGTATGTACCTATTTATCTTTACCAGATTACCATTTACCTATAACGGTAATTCCGTTATGGGTGCCATACAAACATGTAATTTTATCTGTACGTTGTACACTTTCTATCGTTATATATACGCATTAGTTACATACATATCATTTGTAATGCTTTCTGAGTGCGTAATAGTTATTACGATAATTTGATGTAAACATTGGTTGTGTGTTTGTTTAAAATTGTACTTTAATTGGTTAACAGTAAGGTGTAAATTTCAACTAGTATTGAAGGCTACATTTTTTACAGTATTTGAGTTATACTATAACTACTTGTTACTCGTGGCTCCGCTCGCATAGATGTCGGTTTTCACGATCAAAAATCTATCTATATCCTTACTTCCATATCCATACTAATATTATAAATGCGAAAGTAAGTCTGTCTGTCTGTCTGCTTTCACGCCCAAATCACTGAACCGATTTTGATGAAATTTGGTATAGAGGTAGCTTAGACCTTGAGAAAGGACATAAGTTATGTTTGGTTGCGATAACCGACATCCGCGCGGGCGGAGCCGCGGGCAAAAGCCAGTATATATATAAAAGCAAAATACCACTCACTGATTAATCACGAAATCTCGTAAACTATAACCTACAAACTTGAAATTTGGCAGGTAGGTTCCTTATAGGGTGTAGACATTTTTGCAAAGAAGGGATTTTACAAAACTCCACCTCTAAGGGGGTATAACGAACTCCTTACGTACGAAGTTGCGAGTGGCTGCTAGTCTAGTAGCCTATAATATCCTTTCTTAAACTCTTTTTTTTTATATAGGACATGTCAATTTGACTTCGCCTCGCCTGATGGTAAGCTGAAAGCTTATCTCTATCTGTGTACCAAATTTCATCATGTTATCTTCAAAAATGACTTGAACCTTTATCCCTTATTTGCACCCTTTTAACCCCTTTTTCACAATAAAAGATAGCCCATGTCATTTTTCAAGCTCTAGTCCATCTTTGTACCAAATTTCATCAAGATCGGTTCAGTGGTTTAGGCGTGAAAGCGTAACAGACAAACAGAGCTACTTTCGCATTTACAATATCAGTATGGATTTACTATTAGGTATAAATCACGCAATGATACCGTTATTTAACTCAGTTGCGTTTATTTCTTTCACGCAATTACGGTAAAATGCGTAAGTGTTTTATTAAGTCATATATTTATCGCTATCGTAATAATAAAATGCTGTTACTGCCATATATCTTGACCCCAGTCACGTCACAAAATGTACTCTATAATGCGCGCAGTACGCGTTTTTTGGGTGTATTTTATGAAGTGTGCTTCAATGGCGGAGGAGCTCAAATCCATCAACCTTAGATTATGTCAAACTAATCGGCGCGAGCTCCTAAGTCAAAGTCAAAGTCAAAAATCATTTATTCTGTATAGACCATCAAAACGGAACTTACAAAACGTCAAAATTATACATATATGTACTAAAGACTAGCTTAGCAAATGGACCACCGCGCACCGGTTCGAAACGCGGCCCACAGTGGATCGTTTCATATAAGCTAGACGTCGGAAATTCATTACTTAATTATGCTTTTTCTTATAGTCTTATTGATTTACAGATAATCAGGGACCTCAAAAACAATATTACTAATGATCTACCCTCACGCCGTTATTAAGCATGACGGTAGAAAAGTTTATAAAGTAAGTTACTTGAAAAAATAATTATTTTGCAATTTTTGTGTCTCTTTGTTGTGACTGATTTTTATAAGTTGTGAGTGTGTGAACGTGAAACAAAAAATTGAGGATATTAATGGAGGTATGTACTTTCTATTTATGGATTTTTACATTATTAATCCACTTAGTTCTCGTAGAAAAAAATATTGAATTGAACCTATTTTATACCTTAAAAAAATCCCAATTCTTAACTTTAACAGAGAATCTAAATATGAGTATACCTTGGTGTCCCTACAGTACCTAGCTTATTTTAAAGCTCCAACCCTCTAAATTAAAAATCGGTCATTTTTTGACTTCGCACGAGTTTGCATCATATTGTTTTATCACGAATATGGAAGTTGATGGGATCTCGCAGGATCTCGCAAAGAAAGGTGACTAACCATTATTTGACTACTTGAAATTCTTATCATTCATCATCATTCTCATGAT
This sequence comes from Eilema depressum, assembly GCA_914767945.1. NCBI lineage: Eukaryota > Metazoa > Arthropoda > Insecta > Lepidoptera > Erebidae > Eilema > Eilema depressum. The sequence goes on from OU612040.1 coordinate 8,886,090, forward strand.
TGTCCAATGATAAGTTAATAGGTAAGCCCAATGGACTAAATAACTACCCGTTCGCGCTAAGTTTGTAAGCCGCGTCCAGTCCTCCTTCTCTACGATAGCGGCAAAATTAGTGCGAACGAGTATATTATCAATACGTATTGAAGATCACTTTTATTGTTATATTTTACGTAAATACGTAGGAAATAAATAAATAAAAATACTTAAAATATAATTAGAATTTCCGACGTCTAGCTTGTATGAAACGATCCACTGTGCGGCCCCGGCCTGAGAAGACTCCGGCAAGAAACTCAGCGGGCTATTTTTTTTTTTTTTGTTCTATTTACAAAAAATGCTTAGTCTACTTAGTCGAAATACAATCATTTGTTTGAGAAGCATGCATGAGTGAACAGCTCATTTCCAAGCTAGTTTATCATCTAAATATTCTTGTATTTTATAATAGCCTTTTTGGCACAATTTCCTCTTAACTACATTTTTAAATTTATTTATAGGTAACACTGGTTTTTCTCGCAACTTGAGATCAAAATATATGCCGGGATCCATATTATTATGAAGTAGAATAGGACCACTCCACCTCTTCTTGTATCGCAAAAGGCGACTTAGGATTAAGGCTGTTCTCCATCCGACAGTAAATATACAGCCCATTAGGTACTCGCTTGACGGCAATAGGCGTAGCGAGCGGGTAGCCAAGAAATTGCACTTTGAAGACCTGGGCCTCAATTCTGCTAAAGCACAACCACTGTCACACCACAGTGACTGAGAGCGCCAAAGTTCACCTAAATTTTCAACTCCGAAAATTGGAACTCCGAAAATGTTCTTCCTAACATTTTTCATCCTAACAATCACAATTCCTAACTACTCTGTCTCTAATGTTTTAATTCCGAATCATTCAACTTCATAATGTCGGTAGCAATAAACATCTATTATACTATTATTTCTTTTCCTATATTTTGTCAACATAACCATCTTTTACACTATTATTGAAAGTCATACCTTTTTTGTTTAGATTTATTTTTATTAATAATAATCAGTATTATTTACATTAATTTTGCGTAACTTTTACAGTTTTAGTTATTTACACATAACATGATAAGAAATAAGAATACCAGTACCCTGGTACAAGTTATTCTAATATTGAATAGCTATTGAATTAAAATATTGAAAATTGAAATAAAATTGGAAAAATATTGAATAACTTGATAAATATATCATTGTACAAAGTATTGTTTATATAAGGCTTCATTTCACAAATTAATTATTTTTAAACATTTTATTTGGCAAACAGACCGTTAGTAATAGATTCATTGAGAAAGCTGCTCATTCCGACTTGGATAGATTAGGTTAGAAGGCTAATGCGGGAGCGGAGCGGAGTGAAGCTCCCGCATTAGCCTTCGTGGTTATTTTTTTTTTATAACCATGCAGAACTATTTTTAATCCAAAACTATATTTAATCCATATACGTACGTAGTGGTAATAAAACACTGACATGAACTTAGCAATAGACACAACTCAGTACGTTATTAAAGCATACCCCAAAATAAAAATCATACCCTCGAATTAAAACTATAAATAAAATATAATTCTACCGACATATATTTTTATTACATTTGGTAGATAAATGTTTCTTTCTAAGTATGAGTGACAATATTATGGTAATTATGTTTAGGGATAAAAACGTTAGGATAAAAAACAGTAGGAGCTTTAATATTGTATGTTAACGATTTTATTGATAACAATTTTCGGAAACATGAGTGTTATGAACATCGACGGTAGCACTACAAATAGTATGAATGAAAACTTTAGGATGAAAAATTTTAGGAGGAGTGATCATTCGGATTACAAATCGTTAGGAAGAACAATTTCGGATAAAGAACTTTAGGTGAGTCAATATGGACCCACAGTGACTGCGAGAAAATTCCATTTGATTTTAGCCTTTAAAGTAACGCAATTAAGTTTAAAATTAAATGGCTTTTTGTAGAGTGGACGAAAGCGTGTAATGAAAATATTGTCATTGAATTTTGAACCTTAGTACTATATTGGCCGTTATTCTGCCGAGGTCGAAACGACCTGAGAGAAGGAAAACTCGAGATAAACCCTTTGCCAACCCGTCTGGCCAGCGTGGAAATAGTAGGCTATAAACCCCTCATAAATGCACAGACGCCCAATTAAAAGGCCCCCAGTTCCCGGTGGTCCCGCTATTCCCAGCCATGGTAGCGGTTCGGGTAACGGCGGGGCGGGGGGTGCTAAGAATCTCCGGGTTACGAAAGGCTACCGTAAACAACAAATACTGCTGGCAGCCTACAACTGCAGTACACTGCGGCTGGAGGAGCACCTCACCGAACTCCAGGTGGAACTGGGTCGCATAAACTGGCACATATTGGGGCTGTCAGAGGTCCGAAGAGAGGGTGAGGACACGACAACCCTTGAGTCAGGCGACCTGTTCTACTTCAGAGAAGGTGATGTGCGCTCCCAGGGAGGCGTCGGCTTTCTTGTAAAAAAGGACCTCATCAGCAGCGTTATTGAAGTCGGCAGTGTGTCGAACCGGGTAGCGTACCTTACCATAAAAATCACGAACAGTCATTCGCTGAAGGTGATACAGGTATATGCGCCGACCTCGTCCCACCCCGACGAAACCGCCGAGGCCGTATATGAGGACATTGCCAAGGCAATGAATCATATCGCCAAGGCCACCTACAACGTTGTTATGGGGGACTTCAATGCCAAAGTGGGAGTACAAGAACGCGGTGAGACGAAAATCGGACCTTATGGAGTGGGGTGCAGAAATCGCAGGGGGCAAATGCTAGTCAGCTTCCTCGAGTCACAGGGGCTCCTCTTAATGAATAGCTTCTTTAAGAAAAAACCCCATAGGAAGTGGACTTGGCAACGCCGGGACTCTGCGATAAGGAACGAGATTGACTTTTTCATAACGGACAGTAAGCACATATTTAGAGATGTCTCTGTGATCAACAAGTTTAAAACTGGAAGCGATCATCGACTTATCCGAGGCTCTCTAAATATCAACATCAAGGCTGAAAGGTTCCGAATGATAAGGTCAACCCTCCGACCTACGCCGCTCCAAGTAGCTCTAGGGTCCGAAAAGTTCCAATTGGAACTTCAAAATCGTTTCGCAATGCTGGAAACCCCTAGGGGCATTGACGAGAAGGCCGACATAGTGGTCAAAACATTGCAGGAAGTGTCTCGAAAGTTGTTTCCCGGAAAACGCAAACAGCAAGAGTCCAAGCTCTCTCCTGAGACTCTCGAACTTATGAGAAAGAGGCGTGAACAACCATCCACACAGTCGTCTTCGTCGGATGGGAGAGCCTTAAACCAACAAATCAAAAAGCTGATACGACGCGACCTCCGACGCTCCAACACACGCGCCATTCAGGAGGCAATTGAGCGTAATAGGGGGTCGAAAGTGTTCGCTCAGCAGTTGGGGAGGCCCCATCTGACGAAACTTAAAACTGAGGATGGCATAACGATAACCTCAAAGTTCGAGATACTCGAAGAGATCGAGAAATTCTATGGACAGCTATATGCATCACGGAAGAGTAAACCGACGGGACACAGCGATGAAGATCACAGAGCCCCACTCACGCGCCACTACACCGAGGATTTGCCAGATGTCGAGCAGTGCGAGGTAGGGGCGGCTCTCAGGCAACTGAAGAACAACAGGTGCCCTGGTGATGACGGAATTACTACTGAGCTGCTGAAAGCAGGTGGCGCTCCAATCCTGAAAGAGCTAGCAAGTCTCTTTAGTTCCGTCATCCAGCAAGGGCTAACACCTAGGGCATGGAGCGGGAGTGCGGTGGTACTGTTCTTCAAAAAAGGCGATAAGACCTTGCTGAAGAATTATAGGCCCATCTCACTCCTGAGTCATGTCTACAAGCTGTTCTCGAGAGTCGTCACAAATCGCCTCGCGGCTAAGCTCGACGAGTTCCAGCCACCTGAGCAAGCCGGGTTTCGAAAAGGCTATAGTACCGTGGACCACATCCATACTGTTCGGCAGATTGTAGAAAAGACGCAGGAGTACAACCAGCCGCTGTGTATGGCGTTTGTGGACTACGAAAAAGCCTTCGACTCTATCGAAACCTGGGCTGTGCTGGATGCCCTGCAGCGGTGCCGTGTCGATTGGTGATACATCGAGGTGCTGAGATGCTTGTATGACACTGCCACAATGTCCGTCCAGCTCCAAGACCAGAAGACGAAACCCATTAGCCTCCAGCGTGGAGTGAGACAGGGAGATGTTATATCTCCCAAACTATTCACCAACGCATTGGAGGACGTCTTCAAGACTCTGGATTGGACTGGGCGGGGCATCAACATCAACGGTGAGTACATCTCGCACCTTCGATTCGCTGACGACATCGTCATAGTTGCGGAGTCGCTGGAACAACTGGACGAAATGCTGCACAGCCTGAATGGAGCTTCTCGACACGTCGGCCTCGGTGTAAACTTGGATAAAACCAAGATTATGACCAACGAACATGTTGTACCGAGACCGATTGCCATCGAAGGGGCGACACTCGAAGTTGTTCAAAAATATATCTACCTGGGGCAAGTTATCCAGCTCGGTAAAAACAACTTCGAGAAAGAAATAGCCAGAAGAATCCAACTGGGGTGGGCAGCATTTGGCAAATTGCGCCGGGTCTTCTCCTCCCGTCTGCCGCAATGCCTCAAAACAAAGGTTTTCGACCAGTGCGTCCTGCCTGTTATGACCTACGGTGCCGAAACGTGGCCACTGACGGTGGGGTTAGTCCGTGACCTAAAAGTCGCGCAGCGGGCTATGGAGCGAGCTATGCTTGGAGTTTCTTTGAAGGATAGAATTCGTAACGAGGTTATCCGACAAAGAACCAAAGTTACCGACATAGCTCGCAGAATAAGCAAGCTGAAGTGGCAGTGGGCTGGCCACATCTGCCGAAGGACTGATGGCCGTTGGAGCAAACGAGTCCTAGAGTGGAGACCGCGCGTAGGAAAACGGAGGGTAGGACATCCCCTAGCCAGATGGACCGACGACCTGCGAAAGGTGGCTGGGACGGACTGGATGCGGAAGGCGGAGGATCGGCAAACGTGGCGCACATTGGGGGAGGCCTATGTCCAGCAGTGGACTGCAATAGGCTAATTGATTGATTGATGACTATAGTAAAAAAGTCTAAAATTCAATGCCAATTTTTGCAGGGATTATGGCACGACTTTAGCAGAATCAAGGGCCTGTTTTAACACAAGACTTTGTCCACAGAAATATCGACAACAGTGGGAACGGCGACAGAGGCGGAGACGACGACCTGGCCCAGCTCTGTGGCGCCCCTGGACACCATCACTGTGGCCTGCGAGAAGGACAGCATGCACGTCACCGTGGGGCTGGCGAAATCAAACTCAATGTATGACTCCACCAATTTTTTGGGTTATTCCCAGTAGCCCCCCCTGTCGACGCCACCACTGGTGACAAATGGGATTTGTTTCCAAAAAAATGTCCCACTTGCCACCACTGGTGGCGTCACCAGTGGTGGCGTCGACAGTGGGGGCTACTGGGAATAACCCATTATTTTTAGACTACTTAGGTCGCAGACATGATGGCTCACCTGATGAAAAGTGGCTACCGTCGCCTATGGACGAGTGCAACACCAGGGGAGTCACACTCGTGCTGCCGACCCTGTGAGAACAGAGAGATTCTGTGCCGTCAGCGCAGGAGATAAGTAGCACAAGACTTTGGTCTTCGAACTGACAGCACAAAACCTCTCCAGTGAGCTCTGGCTGCCGTAGTCCCCGCTGGGAACACAACACGAGGTTATTTAGCCGCGGTAGTAGCTGTTAGATCGCTCAATGATCTCTATCCTCCTTGAGTACAGGCCTAGGTTGTGAGTGACAGGGGAAGCCGTCTGTCACCCTAGCAAAAGCAGGTCGGGGTGATGGCGTTATGTTGGCCCTTTCTGGGGGCAAGATGACGGACGGACACCGTGGTTCCTACAACCTAAGGGGACATTTCGAAACCGAAGATTCCTTTGTAGCCTTTTCTCAACCAGTGCTTTGTTATCCCATTTGACTCTTACTGTACTCTATCTGACCTCCCAACCTCGAGAGGAAAGCCTGCAACAGACCCTTAACCGTCAAATAGTAGTTGTGCCTCGGGATATATATCTCGGACATAAAATATACTCTGTACACGTTTCTTGTGTGTCTTTTGAGGATAGCACGGGGTGCTACTGCGGTGGACGAGCTTACATTCACCAAGCGTAGATTATTACAAAAATTTGTCTCGCGACTTAGGTCTTAGATATGTGTCCTGAGGCATATACGAGTACACAGTACACAGGTAAATTTGTCTTAAGTCACAAAGAATTTTGAACCCATACACTTTAGGTGGACCATATTAACCGACTTTGGAAAATGAGCTATTCTTTCTATCTCCAGTGCGTATGACCAGTTCAATGGCATCGTGTACCCAGCCGGCCTGGGAAGCAACTCCAGCTGCCTCCGGGAGTATGTCTCCGAGGAGGGAGATTTGCAGTACACGCTCCCGCTAAGAGGATGCAACACCATGTCCAACGATATTGTGAGTATTTTTCTGTAATATATAATATCTAGGACATCGGTGGCCAACAACTTTTGCACGACAATGTTTTTGTTTTATTTTCAAAAAACCGATTTTGCCATTTTTAGCCCTTTTTTGCAATCGCTGGGATGCAAATATAACCCTAAGAATACAGGTCCAGAGTAGGAATTCTGACCAGTACACAACCAACTCGAACTTACTACTTACTAAGAAAAACTGTCTTTTACTACACTAAGGTGGCAGACAAGTACACGACTGACAAGTAATTTAGATTTGTAATTTAGAAAGAAAAAAAAATAGTGACTAATTACATAATCACTTCGGCCGTCTACGCAACTGTGATTCACAACCAGTTGCGACGGAAGAATTTTTTACCTTTGTATACTAAAACAAAAATTGTCCTCGGTACATTACACATAAGTGGATAGATTTTTGAGTTGGTGTATCTCTAAAACCACAACTTGTATGGAATGAACTCCCTGCTGTGGTTCTTCCATGCAACCACAATATGGGGTTCTGTAGGAAGGGTTTGATTGATTAGAAGGTTCCTACAGGGTCGGCAGCACCAGTGTGATACCCCTGGTGTTGCACTCGTCCATAGGCCACGGTAATCATTTTCCATCAAGTAGGCCGTGAGCTTATCTGCCACTTAGATTTAAAAAAAAATACTTGTCGCTCCATTTATTCCCGCGTGTATACAAAACTCACAAAACCCCATAAAAGTAGTAGGTATTATCAGCTCTATATAATTAGAAAGTAACTTGTGAACATATATTTGCTCCAGTTGGTTTGAAGAGCGTAACATTATGTTGTTTATTACGAAGATAATCATAACAACACCATAATTATTATATACTGATATATCTCTTGTAATTGTATGGGTGGCAAATCTCATACAAATGTAGGGAAATTAAAAAGAAATGTTCTGCACTCTTAAACACAAATTGCCTATACCGATTTTTGGGCACATTAACCACATACATACAAACAGGGTAGAAGATTTTAACCTTACCTGAAGGAAAAGTGCTTTAAATACTGGAGATAAGAAATTTCACTCTAAGGAAACATTCCCTTATTTTTAAAAAGAAACAAAACTGCATTCATAGATTTTTGAAAATGCACTTGCCACACCCGGTATTCGAACCGACTAAAATCCAAAAAAATAAAATCCTATATTTTACAATCAATTAGCCTGTCACAGTCCACTGCTGGACTCCTAATATTGGGAGGGTTGGTTGGTTGTAGACTGCCACAGGTTTATTTATTCAATTAATAATCCCTACACGTTGTTAGACAATTATATAGCCAGTCCACATGTTCCAGGACCCGTTCTGGAGTGACACTGGAATACAATAAGACGGCCATTACTCTCAAATGGGAGTCTGACATTTACGTACGCGATCTAATCTTGAAATATACCCTAATTGGCCTATAAACATACCTTTCTTCTGCCGCACCATTAAGACCTGGAATTCCTTACCAGTTCACATGTTTCCCTCCTCCTACAGTCCCGGGTCCTTTAAGCGGGGCGTGAAAAAGCATCTGATAAGGCCGTCAAGCTGAGTGCCACCATTGTAACATGGTACGTGTCTGTAATGGTGACCCTCTTTTCCGAGACTTTGCCTTCAGCTTACCATCAGGCGAGGTGAAGTCAAAATGTATGGGTATCAGACGGATTCCTTGACATTTAAGATTACTGATCCGCTACTTTGGATAGTAGCGTGATGATATAGCTTATTTCCATCGGAGATATGTACCAAATCCCCAAACATAACACCCCCACCCGCTAGCTAACGGAACGGACACGAACCGACTAAAACCGTACGGGCAGTCTAAAGTACTTAAATGTGCAGTTGGTCTAATAGACATGCATGTTAAACATGTTTACACTGTTTGGGAATAGAACCCTTGACCTCCGACATATTAGTCTCTACACCACAGAGTTAATCGACAAAAGAGATTGAATTAATTAAAACATGCTTACAACAATGGCGTCTGTAACTAATCAGCTTCAAACATAAATTAGTACCGCGCAAAATCGACTAACTGACTATAGTTAGTCAACAAGAGCCCCTGCAGACAAGTGGCTGGCGCTGGCCAGTGTATTCTAGAATAGAGTAATGAATGAATGGGATTTTACGTATATGACACGTATTTTGTTCGTATCTCTATACTTGTGGTGACGGAAAAAGAATACAAGTATCACCACCCCATCTCATCCAATGGATGTCGTAAAGGCGGCCACCCACTAACAGTTTATCAAACGACAACCGGATGATATCGGTCTGTCAGTTCATCGCAATAGCCTACACACTTACAGTTTCGTATACGATTTTGGACTGACGATGACGGCTAATGTTAACATTGGGTTGTGGAGGTCAGATGACAATCGCTTCACGGAAAATATCGAGGTCTAGTCAAATCCGTGGTTAAGACTGGTAAAAAGCGGACCCCAGACTCCGAGCTGAAAGCTTCGGATGCGACTGGGAATTAACGCTAAGAGGAAGTAGATGACGGCTAATATGTGTGTGGCCGCTTGACGATTTCGGTCAGCAAAGACAGTTAAAGGCCGGACAATCTATGGCCGTCGGCATTTTATACGTAACTAGCTGTTGCCCGCGGCTCCGCCTGCGTGGAATTCGGATTCCGTACAAACTTTTCTTTCGTGCTAAAATTGCCTCGGATACCATCCCCGTCAGCCATCAGGAGTGCCATGTGGAATTCGGACCCACTAAACAGCATGCCGTCGCGGGTCTTCAGTTGCTGGAGTGTAAAATTGCCTAGGGCATTTTCCGCACCCCCCGGCTGACCCTGGGCCATCTACAATTTTAAGATGGCCCTCTCAGAAGTGGGAAGCACGATGTCCCATCGAATTCCGGAAAGGGAGGAGACGGGCGTGAAGGGATGACAGGAGGCCGGACCTATAATCCTCACGTCCGCGCTCGGTGACCAGCCCTTCCCTTTCCTGCTCTCTACTGGGCCTCCTCGTAGTCAGAGGGACATGTGGGAAGCCTTTGAGCAGCCCTCTATAGAGCTGCTCCCGTTGCTGTATGTATTTGCCGTAGGCGGTAGCGCCTCCCCTGGGTGAGGGGCGTTAATGCCTCCGTTACCCAGGATGCATCACATGGAGGTTCCAATCCCGCATTCGGATCCCGTTACCGTTGCATCTTGTGTTCAGCTGACCTTCCCTGTCTTCGCTCGTGAAATACTTCGAACACCCGTGGTTGCACCCTTTTAGCCCATGCCCGTAATAATAATTAGTTTTCAAATAATGTATGGTAATTTACCGGATTTATTGACATTATAATTTCGTAATATCTTTTGAATAGAACGTCCGATTTCAATAATTCAAAAAGTAATCAACAGGTATTGAAACAATCTTAAATACCAAACGATTTATTTAGATAAGAATTAATATAAAGGTATAGATTCCGTGGTCTGACTTTGATCGGCATTTCGGCTTGAATTTATATCGTCGCGCGTTACTTTCATACTGCAATACATTCTAAAATATTCATTATAATTATACAGTGCAAAGGGCAATTTTGATCTACATTAAATGTACAATGTATCTAACGTATTTAGTCAGATAAGGCTTAACACTATATTGTTAAAAATAGCTTCGAAAATGACACATATTTATTTTATAATTTGTAAAAGATAAAAATGGTTATTGTGAGCTACCCTTATTAGATAGACATATGCTGTCGCGGACTTTTATGTAGACCTTTTTAAGTTATACATTTCTACAGTACATTATTTTGTTCTATCTTCAATAGTTTTCGCAGCGTACGCGATGTAAGGAATTTTTTAGGTCATTATTTTTACACCTTGGGTTACATTATTGAAGTTTTATCCAGGATCCCTATTTTTTTGAAAATTAATCATAGCCTATGTTAGTCAGTGATAGGGCAGCTTTCTAATGGTAAAAGAATTTTTGAAATCGGTTCAGTAGTTCTTGAGTTTACTCGAATACAAAAATACAAATCTAATATTAGTAAAGAATGTATGGAAATCTGCCCGATTTATTGACATTTATACTCACTGCTCCGCTCCCTTTAGTAGTAGCGTGATGTTATATAGCCTATGTTACTCCCAGATAGTGTAGCTTTCTATAGGTGAAAGAATTATTGAAATCGGTCCAGTAGTTTCGGAGCCTATTCGTTACAAACAAAAAAACAAACAAACAAACAAATCTTTCCTCTTTATAATATTAGTATAGAAGTATAGATAACATCAGACTAAAAGATTATAATAATGTTATTATTTTAGTCTGAGGTAATAAAATTATGATGACATTGATGACATAAGGACTGCAGGCCGCCGGACAGACAAAAAACTGCAGGCGGACTGTTAGTGGGTGGCCGCCTTAAGAGGCGACTAACGAAAAAATGCGCAGACGATATCACTGCGAGAGAAGGAACACTCGAAATAAAACCCTGTACCAATCCGTCTGGCCAGCGTGGAGACAGTAGGCCAAAGCCTCCCGACATTGGGAGAGGCCTATGTCCAGTATCAGTGACTTACCAGCGCGAAGGTAAACGGAAGGTGGGACACCCCCTAGCTAGGTGGACTGACGACTTGCGAAAGGTGGCTGGGACGGACTGCGGAAGGCGGAGGATCGGCAAACGTGGCGCACATTGGTAGAGGCCTATGTCCAGCAGTGGACTGCAGTAGGCTAATTGATTTGATTTTGATTTATGGCCACACGTATTTTGACGTTTATGACATACTAGCTACCCGCGGCTCCGCCCGCGTAGATATCGGTTATCGCGACCAAACATAGCCTATGTCCTTTCTCAAGGTCTAATCTACCCCTATACCAAATTTCATCAAAATCAGTTCAGTGGTTTAGGCGTGAAAGCGTAGCAGACAGACAGAGTTACTTTCACATTATTTATAATACTAAGTATGGATTTTGACGACTGTCATATACGTCAAAACCCATACATTCGTCATTCTATTCCACAATACGTCGACCAACGAATTACCACTTGTCTAGGGGGAGGGGGGAGGGGGGAAGAGTCAATTGACTCCGTGAGGGGCAGACAACGGCAACGATGCAAATATTGTATCATTTTTATCTGCATACTCATCATCAAACCAGCAGTTAGACTGGAAAAAGCGGACCCCAGATTCCGATGTGAAAGCTTCGGATGCGACTGGGATTATCGCTAGGATGAAGAATTCATTATCACCTCAGCATTAATCCTAGTTACATCCGAAGCCTTATTTCGGAGTCTGGGGTCCACTTTTTCCAGTCTATGGAGCTGTCCGTTAATCACGAAAAATCACTAGAGGGGAGGTAGGGGTATAAAGACTCTTGCTGAGAGAAGGGGGGTAGTCTAATACCTCACCACGTATCACCATGGGGGAGGGGGGTTTAAAAATTACTAAAAGAAAATCACGTTGTTAATGGACAGCCCTTACTGCGACGCAGCTGAACTTCGATATTTTCCGTTCTTCTTCATCCTAGCCAGTCGCATCCCTAGCTTCCACCTCGGAGTCTGGGGTCTGCTTTACCAGACTAACTGCGGATTTGGCTGGACTTCCATATTTTCCGTGGAGCGACTGCCATCTGACTTCCACAACCTAATAGCGATATTGGGCGATATCGAAGCATTGCAGCTAGACCAGCCTTTTTTTTCGCCCCAGTATCGCCCGCGGTACATTCCGAAGTCCCGTATAACCCCTTTCAGTCATCTAATAGTCTATAGGCCCACAAAGTATGGAAAACTGAGGGATTTGTTTTTTTTTTTTTTATATAGGACACGTCAATTTGACTTTGATTTGTTGACTTTGATTTGTTGACATATATGATTACTACTGCGCTCCCTTAAGTAGTAGCGTAATTTTTCTCTGCGTAAGAACCATCCTTGTACTTCAGAGAATATTCTAAACAAAGAATTAGCGAAATCGGTTCAGTTGTTCTCGAGATTTGCGATCAGCAACACATTCAGTGATTAATTTTTATATTATAGATAACTGACAAGTTGAAATAAGTAGAAGTGGGTGCATATAACCACAAGCGCTTCATTTCTTTACTAAATACTTATATTTATTTAAATCTGTAGCCGTGAGTAATCTATGAAGTCACATAACCTTCGTATTCGTGATACAACACATATGAATGCATTAAATGTTAATAAACAAGTATAAATTGCTCATTCCTTGTATTTCCTCAAGATATTCAATACGATTGTACAATTATGCGTGTTTTTATGTATGAGTGTTGCTATGTATGAGTGTTTTTATGTATGAGGTAATAAGATAATGCGCTTAATTGGCCTTGGTGGTATCTAAGAATTTTAATATAGCAACACAGTTTAAATATATTATAAAGTGTTTTCTATGACGGTGATGTCATTTGAGATATATTTCACACTCATTATATCTGAAAGGTAAGCAGAGGTGACGCTAAATAGCACAGTTGGTTAGAGTATTCTCCCTGAAAGTTCGCGAGTTCAAATCTCGTTCTGAATGTCGACTTTTCTCGATCTATTTTTTTTATTTATTTATGGTATACGTACATACATACATATATAATTACGCCTTTATCCCTGGAGGGTTAGGCAGAGGTGAATTAACACCCACATTTCACCAATCATTGTAATTCCCACTTAATACCTACTATTGTTGATTAGAGTCAAGCATATAGGACCACCAATGTTGTTTATTAGTTGTCAAAAGAAAGTTAAAAGTGATACCTAGCCGGTAATAAAATTGACCTCCGACGGAAATTCCGATCCGGATTTTCCGCATCGGAACACCGATGCATGTTATCGCATATGATAACCGGCATACTATGCGGAAAATTCGTCGCTCGAGACTACCGTCTGACCTACATTCCTTAATGACTTTAAAAAGGGGGAGGTCCTTTTTGAAGTCGGCTAAAATACGAAGCCATATATAGGACAACACGTGCAGGACTTAGATGCCGCCCGCATACGGTGCAGAATATTCCATCAAGAACCAAGCGGTTCGGTGACTCCTTCTTCTGCTCCACCATTAAGTCTTGGAATTCCTTACCAGTTCACGTGTTTCCCTCCTCCTACAGTCCCGGGTCCTTTAAGCGGGGCGTGAAAAAGCATCTGATGAGGCCGTCAAGCTGAGTGCCACCATTGTAACATGGTACGTGTCTGTAATGGTGACCCTCTTTCAGAGACTTTGCCTTCAGCTTACTATCAGGCGAGGCGAAGTCAAATTGACGCGTCCTAGTATATAAAAAAAAAGTTGATAAACTTTTATACTTCTAGTACTTTTTGTAAAATACTGTCGTAGAAATAAATACTACGGCAGGCTGTTATTTATATCTCTGCTTACCCGAGAGAGGAAAAAGGCGTAACCATATAATATGTATTTTAGAGGATGGAATACCTAGGTAATCATGTTGTCACGCAATTCCTGAATATGAAGGTATCATGCAATACGCATGAGTCACTTGAAACTACAAATATTGTGAATAGTGTTAAATAAAGTTTGTCTTGTATGTTGGGAAAGTTCCGTTTGAAATGACAAAATGTTACCGAGAAAAATTACCGAGTAAAGTTAAGCAATGTTAGTCAGGTCTGTCTTAGGATGGGTGACCATCCTTCACAGACACAGTGACCTATTGAGCCGGAGAGCCTGTGAAGCCATTTGTTACAATGGTGGCACTCAGCTTGACGGCCTCTTCAGATGCTTTTTCACGCCCCGCTTAAAGGACCCGGGACTGTAGGAGGATGGAAATACGTGAACTGGTAAGGAATTCCAGGTCTTAATAATGCGGCAGAGGAGGGGTCGCTAAACCGCTTGGTTATTACTATAAAACCTCACGGTATCTAGCTTCAAATTTGTGATTTAAGCTTGCATTTTAGTGTAAATACTTTATTTTTAATTAATTCAATACAAAATGCGGTAGACCCTGACCTTAAAGTGTCTGTATGCACGTTAAATACATAGCTTAACATAAATAATAGTAGCCAACACGGAAGGAATTAATATTATTAAAAAAATATTAGTGGAAGTGTTAATAGTTCAACTCTTTAAACTTCAAGAAGGGCATTAGAAGTTTCCTACAGAATTCACAGTACGAGAATGATGCCCCTTATTTATATTCATGCACAAGTAAATGAAGGAATTGGGGGTGACGGGTGGAGCCGCCTGTCACCCTAGCAGAAGCAGGCTGCGGCGGCGCGCATTGCGTGCCTCCCCACACCCGGGGGCGAGTTGGGGACTCTGTGTTCCCCACACCGGAAGAGGGCCGGATCGAATGATATGGCCCTGGGTCGGCCGGGGTGCGAGGGATATAGCTACGACAATCTCACCTCCGGCAACTGTCGGCCCATAGACGGCGTGGGTTTTAGTCGGTTCAAGTCCGACATAACCTCCACTCCGGCGGAGGGGTATCCGTGGGGAGTTTTCGCACGATAAAAAAAAGAAAAAGTACATACATACATACATACATACATACATACAGTCACGCCTCTTTCCCAGTGGGGTAGGCAGAGACCACAGCTTTCCACCTGCTACGATCCTGGCCTACATCTTTCGCTTCTTCTACTTTCATAATTGTTTTCATACATGCTCGCCGGTTTCGGGTACTCTTGGCATGTCCCTTCTTTAATATGTCTTCAATCTGTCTGACATACGTATGTCTAGGTCGACCCCTACCGGGTTGCCCATTCACCCTCGCTTCATAAATCTGTTTCGTCAGTCTTCTTTCGTCCATCCTCTCCACGTGTCCGAATCATCTAAGCATCCCTTTCTCTATCTTAGTCACTACATCTTCTACAAAAATTACATAGGTGGAATAAATGCCACAGGCTTGCCTGAGACATATTCCTCGCATCCCGGCTGATCCACGGCCATCTCTTTTGAGCTGGCCCGCTTCGGGTGAGGGAACAATTAGGCCCCAGAGAATGAGATGAAAATGACGCCCTTAGCACAAGTCCATAGTCCACGGTGACTAATTTTCATCAGGAAGGCCTTGGTGCCAATGGTATAAAAAATAAATAATGCAACGAATGCCACCCGCATACATATTTTTTTGAAAGTCCAGGCTCAGCAGCGGCATATCATCACTACATATTATAAAACAAAGCCGCTGTAGCTGTCTGTCCGTCCCTATGTATGCTTAAATCTTCAAAACTACACAACGGATTTTGAAGCGGTTTTTTTTAATAGATAGAGTGATTCAAGAGGAAGGTTTATATGTATAATACATGCATAATATTGTAGAGGAACACTGATAAATTTAGAGAAAATATGGCGGTGCGAAGTTCGCCGGGACAGCTAGTATTATTATATTTTGAAGAAGGCACTTAGTCATAGGCTGTATGTTTAATATCGAATGGAGAACAGTCCTATCCCTTAGTCGTCTTCTACGACACCCACAGGAAGAGATGGGGTGGCCCCTATTCTACTAAACCGGGACCAACACGGCAACGAGCGTGAATGAGCAAGAAAAATCCTTTGACTAAAATATATGGTTCCGTAAAAACTTTCACATTTGTAAAGTCAGTAGGATAGGAAGTA
Organism: Eilema depressum; assembly: GCA_914767945.1. Taxonomy (NCBI): domain Eukaryota; kingdom Metazoa; phylum Arthropoda; class Insecta; order Lepidoptera; family Erebidae; genus Eilema; species Eilema depressum. The sequence goes on from OU612040.1 coordinate 8,902,156, forward strand.
GGATAAGAATTAGGAAGTCGGATAAGCATTCGGAAGTCGGATAGACTAGTAAGAATGAGGATACGGATGAGAGTGAGAGTTTCGAACTTACCTTACTATGTAATTATATCAGCTAGGATTAAAAGTAGGAAGTCTGATAGTTTAGTAGGAAACTAGGAAGAAAGAGGCTTCGAGGGTGATATATACAACATACATATATTATATTCACGGCTATAAATCCTCGAAGGAGTGTGCAGCCCCTCTAGACAAGTGGCAATTCGCTGCTCGGCGTATGATGGAATAGAATGCCAAATGTATGGGATTTGGCGTATATGACAGGCGTCAACGAATGTCAAAAACGTCAAATCCTATACATTCCATCATACGCCGAGCAACGAATTGCCACTTGTCTAGAGGGGCAGAGATGTACCCACATTTCACCAACTACGCCATTCGATCCCACATAATAAGGGCGTGCCTATTGCTGTCAAGGGGGTGCTTTTTCAACGACTGTATGTTTACTGTCGGATGAAGAACAGCTCTATCAGTCACCTGCCAGGATACTCACGGGAAGAATTTGTGACACGTTGTAGAAGACGCGACTTAAGTGGTTCCTATTTGGTTGCTATGGAATTAAACACTTTAAAGACTTTAACGATGTTTATTGCTATTACAGTGAAAACTATAAAAGGCTATGCTAGGCTAATTGCTAAAATGATGGAATGAATGCACTCGGTTTGCTGTCGGAATATGCACTGAGGCCGCGGCGCATTTGGCGCGGCCGCGTAAGGTTGCTAGATCAGCAAAACGTGTTCGATGGAAATTATTACATCGAACATGCTCCCGAGAGGAGAGGTGAGATAATGAGAAAAGCTAGTATAAAATAAAAGGTTACGTGAGTGTGAGTTTAAATTGTAAAGAAGGTTAAGACAATATTAGATGTGAAATGATTGACAAGGTGATAGAACAATCATCAAAGACATAATATAATGAACTTATAGCTATAAGCGTGCTCAAACGGTTGAGTTCTCAACAGAAAATACCGATTGTCTTTTAGGTAGAGGAGACATCGACATGTCTCGCCTCTTTAAACGTAAACTAGACCACCGTTTCGATACATGTGCACTTTCACTGACACTAGACCCCTGCTCGGACAAGGGCTGATTTCGCGCACTTACACTGGAGCATCGCTCTTGTTCAGGTTGAGTTATACACACACTCACACTCGCTGGTACGCTCTCGATACGCCCTGGCACGGGCGCACCGCCGGCTCGCTGACACCTCCTCCTCAGCAGGACCCAGAGGACTGCTACGATAGCTGCTGCTAATAAGCTATACGACAACGCATACTGATGTACGTCATGTGTCGTTAGGATCTCTGTCTGCTGAGCTGATTCTTTCATTGATTTGATTTGTTCACCGAGATGCCTTAAAGAATCGTTTATAGGAGATGTGGCGTAGTCAACTTCTACGTCTTGGAAATTTTGGATAGGTAGCGTAAGATTACTGACTAAGCGATTTATCGGAGTCAATTTTGTTTCGAGTATATTTGGCTTAAGATTGAGCGTATTCTCTAATTGCTGATACGAATAAAGTGTTACATCACGACCCTTTACAATGCATTGCTTGGTAAGTTGAATAAGTCCAGCCTTGCTGACTTCGCGCGTTTGTAGGTCGTCGTCGCATATTACTCTCAAAGAGTATGAGTCGCAACAGAAATACAAGTAGGTAGAAAAGTCATGTAACGGAATCCATTTGTTTTCACAGCCAGATTTTGTGATCCTGCAAGTAGATAGCTTCTCCTTCTCACAAAATTTCTCATCAGGACTCAAAGTCTGGACAGGCCCCGGCAGGCGACAAAGGTAAGTTTCCGCTTGATATTCACAACTTTGAAGATCGTTGGCGCTTGCTGATAAATATGCATCTCTTCTCAGATTGATCGCGACGTATTCTGATGCTGGTTTGATGCTGATCATACTTTTATTAATTTGAACCGGTACTGGTATTAATTTATATAGCTGGAACGTATCTCTGCTGATTAAAGGTAAGGTTATTTCAAATATGAAATATTCTTCAGTCATCCTCGCTTTGACTTTTAACAATTTGTAGATCTCGTACAAATGGAATTGAATATCCTCTACGGGCAACGCTAGCTCTTTAGATATCTGACTAGATACAATCTGTATCTCTCCACGAAGCTGCTGTGGTGTTAAGAGATGCAGATTGATCTGACCGTGATAGATTTCAGTCATTGTATCCAGAAAAGTATCCTGAATTCGCTTTAAATTCTGAATCATATTGACGGTCGCTAATGCTGCTAATGTAAAATCTTGCTGAATAGACACTACGTCAATCTCCTTCTGCAATGTATTTGTGATGCCGTCTAAATAATTCAAATGCTTATTAACTATCTTATGCTGTTTTTCAATAGTCTCTTCTGTTCTCTTTAATATATTATACTCCGCTTCTATGACCGATGTCTGATTCTTGTACAGCTGACTTAGGTGATTTATGTTGCGATGTACGAGGTCAATATCACGCTTATATTTTTCTGCGAATTCCTGGTCGAGTACTCCAAACAATGAGTTCGCAATGGAACCGACCGCGTTGATAAGCCCGCGTCTAGTACGCAAGCGTGCTCCAAAATGCTGATTAAGCAACAGCTGGTTATAGTATTGTAGTTCATTGTACTCATGTTGTATTTGTAGCATAATGATTCGACAATGACTCTGGTCTTGAATTTTAGCACACGTTTGCTCGAGATATTTCGAAAACTGTGTGATCGCTTTGTCTCCTTGCCAGTAAGGAGACATATTATAATAAGTGACGATTTTCCACTGATCACGAATAAGATGCATTTGTCCCCGAGGATCCAAATACAAAGTTTGATTGTTGTCAAATTTTGTAAGCTTATATAACGCTTCACTGAATATTATAAGGCTCATGAAAAATAACAACGATAATGCTACGCTATAGATTTTAGGACACTTGCTAGAGCGCTTACTTAGCTGCTGCTCCGTTTTTGCTTCATTGCTTTGTTGTTTCACTTTTTCGCTCTCTTCTTGCTTTTGATTAATTGCTTCTTTTTCCGTGGGTATAGGTAAAATAGATAGCTTAATTATCGGACGCTTTATGTGACCATTTTTGGTTTTTAGAGTGACCACTCTAACAATTCCATCCTTTCCCGGATGAACTTCCACCACCCTACCAACAGGCCATTTTCCTGTGGGTAAGCTGTCGTCATGAATGGTTACCATATCTCCTACTTCTATATTCTTCTGTGCTTTAAACCATTTGCTACGTACCGATAACTGACTAAGATATTCAGCTTTCCACCGCTTCCATATATCTTGGAATGTTTTATTCACTAAATACCATCTTGTCCTCGCATCTTGTGCCGTCTCTATGACCGTGAGCCCAGCACGAGTAGTTAGAAAATGTGCTGGTGTTAGAAAATCAATGTCGTCGATATCCTCAGACATTGGACACAATGGTCTAGAGTTAAGGCTCGCTTCGATTCGAGACAAGATTGTGCTATATTCTTCAAATGTCAAAGCTTGATCTCCTGTTACTCTTTTCAGATGCTGCTTTAGACTCCTGATTGAGCGCTCCCAGATCCCTCCAGCACTAGGCCAAGAAGGACAGTTCCAATGCCATTCTATGCTCATCTCAGTTATTTCTTTATAGAAAGAATCGCCAAAGATTCGCTCAAACTCTTGCTGTTCCTCCAGAAGGATCTTGTTAGCTCCGACAAAGTTAGTTCCGTTATCTGAATATATGTGTTTTGGGGCTCCTCGTCGTGCCGCCATACGATGTAATGCTGCTAAGAATGACGAACTGCTAAGGTCGGAGACCAACTCTATATGCACCGCTTTTGTAACCATACAAATAAACAAGGCGACGTATCCCTTAGTTGTTTTGATACCTTTGCCCTTGTTTGCTTTTACTCGAATAAACCCCGTACAGTCTATTCCAGTATGATAAAATGGGGGTGCTGGATTAGATCGAAAATCAGGCAGGTCACCCATTATTTGTTGTAGTTTTCTGGGCTCTTGTTTTTTGCAGGTCACACAATTACGAAGTTGCTTTTTGGTAGCTAGATATCCTTTGATAATCCAATATTGTTGTCTCAACAAAGACAACGTTAGTCGAGCTCCACCATGGAAGGTATGCTCATGTGCTAGCTGGATTAAAAGCTCAGTTAACCTCCCGCTATAGGGGATGATTATGGGATATTTCATATCGGCGCTAATTTTTGCATTTTTAAGTCGTCCCCCGACTCTTAAGATGCCATTATCATCTAAAAATGGGTTCAGATTTAATAACTTGCTATCTGAACTAAGCTTACTATGCGATAAGTTCTCGATTTCCGACAGAAATTCATTGCGCTGTATGTATTTAATTATAACTAATTTTGCTTTCCTTAGCTCTAGTAATGTGAGATACGACGGCCTTTGTTTCCTTTCCGGTGCAAGTGCACGTAATAACCAAGCTACAATGCGATTTATTTTTAAGAATGAGCTGTGTCGATTTATTAAATCTTCAATTATGTTATTTTTAGGAGCCGTATTTTGAACTGTTGTAACTTGCTTCCGGATCTCTTCTTGCGTCGTATACTCTGCTTTCTCTTGCTGTGGTTTAAAGTTGGGTATCAACAACCAGGTTGGACCTTGCCACCACAACGTATGCTGTATTAACTGTGTAATCGATAGTCCTCTGCTTGCTGAATCAGCTGGATTATCTTTAGTTGACACGTAATGCCAAGATTCAGGTGATATTATACTAATGATTCGCCTTACTCTATTTGCAATAAAAGGTTTCCATCTATCTGGATGGCCTTGGATCCAGCTAAGGGTGACTTTGGAGTCACTCCAAGCATAGATTTGATGATCTATGCTACCTAGGCTAGTAATGACTTTGGATAAAAGTCTAGACAATAGTTCCGCTGCACAAAGTTCCAACCTTGGCAGTGATACTGTCTTGTTGCTTGGTACCAATCTTGTCTTTGCTGCGATTAGTACCACGGATGCCTTATCTTTTGATGCGATTTTGGCATATACGACACAAGCGTATGCCTTGAGAGATGCATCACAAAACCCATGTAATTGGATAATGTCATCTCGCTTGCTTTTTAGCCATCTAGGAATTTTAAACTCGCTAATACGTCTCATATCTTCAGTTAATTTAATCCACTCATTTTTAATCTCAACTGAAACTTCATCGCTCCTATGAATTTCATCTAACCAAACTTTTTGAAATAATAGTTTGAATTTTGTAGTTAACGGTGATAGCCAACCTAAGGGGTCAAATAACCTGGATATTTCGGACAGTAGCAATCGTTTTGTTAGCTTGGTAGTATCTGCTGATGATGTGTATTGGAAAGTGAATTCATCTGTGATTGGATCCCATCTCAATCCTAAAGTTTTAGCTGTTTTCTCAGTTCTAAAAATAAACGATGGCGTTTGATTATTCTGCTGAGATAAATTTATATTTTCCAATAGCTTCTTGTCATTTGCTGACCACTTTCTCAACAAAAATCCGCCGCTGCTTAGGCATGAATTTAATTCGACTATGCTGCGTTTTCCTTCGTCGATAGTATGGGCCCCCGATACTAAATCATCCATATAAAAATTTTCCTGTAATATTTTTGCTGCTGTAGGAAAGTTATGCTGCTCGTCGGACGCTAGTTTTCGAAGGGTCATCATCGCTAAAAAGGGAGCGGAATTCATGCCGTATGTTACCGTAGTTAATTGATATGCTCTAATAGGCAAATCTGCTTGAGCTCGCCAAAATATTTGCTGTAATTTTTGATCTGCTTCGTTTACCAATATCTGCCGATACATTTTTTCAATATCGGCAGTGAATACGTATTGATATTGTCGCCACTTGAGTAACAGTGTCTGCAGGTCTTGTTGCAAGTTAGGCCCTGTATACATGACATCGTTGAGACTAAATCGCGAAGAAGTCTTTGCGGACGCATTAAACACAACACGCAACTTCGTAGTGGAGGACTCTGCTCGCTGTACCCCATGGTGAGGTAAGTAACATTCTATTCCATTGCTGTTACAAGTTGCTGGCTTCATATGCCCCAACCCTTCATATTCGCTTAGAAATTGCTTATATTGCTTTGCTAAATATTCTTGCTTGCTAAGCCTTTTCTCTAGATTTCTAAATTGCGCTAATGCCATCTCTTTTGATGATCCTAGCTTTTCACTATCTTGCTGCTTTATCGGTAACCTAACTTCATAACGACCGCTTTCCAGACGTTTTGTCGTTGAAAGGTAATACTCGACACATTGTTGATCTTCTGCTGACATCTCATTTTGCTCGTGAATATCTTCAATTTTCCAAAATTGATGAATATCCGCTGTATTATTTAAGATGACGTTACAATGAAACTGTGGCTTTACAGTTCCACATATTAGCCATCCTAGCTGGGTTTGCTGAGCTAAAAGCGAAGACGACTCAGGGCTCCTTATCAAACCATTTAACATGATAAGAGCATAGGCGTCTGCCCCGAGCAACAAGTCAACAGGACGACTTGTATGGTACTCGGGATCTGCTAAATTAATATGCTCCAAATGCGACCACGATGGCTTTTCGAACGACTGATTTGGCAGATTTTTGATTAGATTTTTCATAATCAAAACATCAGTATGGAATTTAAAACTGCTATACATCGATTGACAAGTAATGTTTAACTTGCCCATACAGTTAGTTTCTCTTTCGCCGATTCCGAAAATAACTCCATCATATTGCTTACGTTTTAAACATAACTGTTGAGCTGCCTTTTCGGAAATCAATGATATTTGTGAGCCCTGATCGATAAGAGCTCTTAAAATAAGCTGTGTATCGTCTGCTGCTGTCACCCTCACTAAAGCGGTAGCTAAAAGAATCGCGGTGGCATCTTGCTGAGATGTATGTACTCCATTGCCGTTGCTTTGATTTAAATTTGCATCCTGGTTTTCATCTGTCGCATTTTGCTGGTTGCCCAAAAAACAGTCATGTAATAAGGTATGATGCCTTTGAGAACATTTGAAACATCGTTTCTTCGAAAAGCATTTTTTTCCATTGTGATTAAAAATGCAATTAATGCAACAATTATGTTGTTTGAGGGTTTTAAGTTTCATATCGTTAGACATATGCAGAAATTTTTCGCATTGGTATAATTTATGCTCAGCAGAACAAATAGGACACTTAATTTCCTGCACGTGCATGACTTTCGTAATAGGTTTCGAATGCTTGGAATTATTGTCATTTGATTTTTGATTATTGTTACTTTTCCGATTGATTGAAGAACCGGATTGCTGATGCGATGACGATTTTTGCATAGTATCCTGTCGTCGACGAGATGTTTCTAGGCTAGTGAACTTATTTTCGAGAAAATCTAAGAAGTCTTGAAGCACTGGTAGCTCCCTAGCGTTCTTTAACGACTCTATGTACTCGGAATAAGATTCACCATCCAGCTTTTGTGACAAGATATGCACTAGTAGAGGGTCCCACGTGCTAATTTCCACACCTAAGTTTTTGATGGCGTGAAGACTCTCTAACGTGACGTCATGCAATTTCTTAATAGCTCCAAACGTTTGCTGTTGAATCGTAGTAAAATTCAAGAATACATTTACGTAAGATGTAAATATAAGCTTTTTATTGTCGTATCGATGATTTAAAATCTCCCAACAGACGATATAATTGTCGGTGCTTATCGGTAGGTGCTGAATCAAACGCTCGGCTTCACCTTTCACCTTGCTTTTGAGAAATTGCATTTTTTGAGCGTTTGATAATGCTGTGTTTTTATGGATCGCTTCACTAAATAAATCCTTGAAGGACATCCACTGTTGGTGATTTCCTGAAAACACAGGAATCTCCATCTGAGGAGTAGATTTTTCTCGATAGGACGTTGACCACATCTTGGAGTTTATAGCTTTCTTCAATCTGTTGAAAGTTTGCTCGTGCTTGCTGAAGTGAGACTCATAATCTCTTCTTAGCTCCTCCCCTGATTCACCAACGATATCCCAGTGAAGGTTATCAATAGTGGTCCAACGATTTTGAAGAATTCGCAGGGCGTCTTCGAACTCCCATTTGTCGACAATTGCTTCAATGTCAATGTTCTGGATTGCTCTAAGAAATGCTTTAAAATTGACCGACTGCTTATGAAGCATATCGTCTAGTTTGCTACAGGATCCTTTTGACTCGAAGGTTGTAGTTGTTGCTGCTGTTACTGACCGTCCCGGTTGACTGGCTGAAAGTCCGGCCGCATATTGCTGTGCTAGATGAGGATACGTTGACTGCTGACCTCGCTGAATCAACTCGTCTTGACACTGACTAATAAGACCTTTTGCTGTCAAGTAAAGTTTTTCAGTCTGCTCAAACTCCGAATTGATAAAATACATATGGTTCGTTTTTTCGAAAGGAAGAATCTTTTCATGATTTACTTGGAAGTCCTCCCAGTACTTTTCAAGTAAATCGAGCTTACGCTTACAGTAATCAAGAGTTTTACGCTCTACGCTATCCTTTTTAAAATTGATGAGGAGTTTCTTAATGCCCTCTGCAATTTCAGTTTGAGTAAAATACAGACTCTCCATCTTGCTGTTGTATAAAGTAAAATTGAACGATCTTACTTGTAAAACACCTTTGCTGCTGCTACACTGACGAGGGTTGCTCCCCAAATCAGTGCTTTGCTAATGTGAGCTGTACACTCACTGCTACTGGCTCGACGAGGGTTGCTCCCCAAGTCAGAGATCCGCTGGTTTTGCTAAGAGAAATTGAGCACCAACACTCAACTCTCTGTGGCTAAAGTCACCGCTAAAGTCAAGCTGCTATTGGTTACCACTACAGTCACTGCTAAGCTGACGCTCACTGCAATCCAAAGTGTCACTGGTGCTGTATAAGTTCACTTCACTAGGCGTAAGTCCCGAAAAACTAAATACCAACCGCGAAGTCCTTATTAAACCGTCGAAGGACCAAATGTAGAAGACGCGACTTAAGTGGTTCCTATTTGGTTGCTATGGAATTAAACACTTTAAAGACTTTAACGATGTTTATTGCTATTACAGTGAAAACTATAAAAGGCTATGCTAGGCTAATTGCTAAAATGATGGAATGAATGCACTCGGTTTGCTGTCGGAATATGCACTGAGGCCGCGGCGCATTTGGCGCGGCCGCGTAAGGTTGCTAGATCAGCAAAACGTGTTCGATGGAAATTATTACATCGAACACACGTCAATATGACTTCACCTCGCCTGATGGTAAGTCTTAGGAAAGAGGTGTCACCATTACAGACACCAACAATATTACAATGCAAACACCTCAGCTTGACAGCCTTTTCAATTGCTTTTTCACGCCCCGCTTACAGATGCCGGGACTGTAGGAAAAACTACTTACTGTGTGCGTTTGTATTTAGATAACAGCTACTTGTATTAAACTAACTTTTAAACTCTCGCGTTCCATGATATACAATAATGTTAACGGGAATTAACGCGATCATGGTATAGGTACATACATACCTTTGATTTGCCTGACGTTTCGACCAGGTTACACCGGCCGTGGTCACAGGCTGACTGGTATGTATGTACATACCTATACCATGATCGCGTTAATTCCCGTTAACATTATTGTATAGCTACTTGTATTGTCAATCAATCAATCAATTAGCCTATCGCAGTCCACTGCTGGACATAGGCCTCTCCCATAGGCTTCGGCCTACTGTTTCCACGCTGGCCAGACGGGTTGGTACAGGGTTTTATTTCGAGTGTTCCTTCTCTCGCAGTGATATCGTCTGCGTATTGTTCCGTTAGTCGCCTCTTACGACACCCTTCGGATGAGAAGGGGTGGTGATACTTGTATTCTTTCTACGTCGCCACATGGATAACAGACGGATACTAGTGTTGTAAAAACTAGTTTTTTCATACTACTTAGGTCGCAAAACACACGGCCCACCTGGTGGTAAGTGGTTACCGTGCCCCATGGGCGAGTGCAACACCAGGGGAGTCACACTCGTGCTGCCGACCCTGTAAGAACAGAGAGTTTCTGAACCGTCAGCGCAAAAGATAAGTAGGACAACCCTTTGGTTTTCCCACTGACAGCACAAAACCTCTCCAGTGAGCTCTGCTACCCTAGTCACCGCCAGGAAGCCAACACGAGGTTATTTAGCCGCGGTATTCTGTAGGGCGGAGGTACTTCCCTAGTCGGACTGGTCGATTGAGACGGATATACCGTCGTGTCCTACCTAGTTCCTACCTAGTTAGTAGTATCTGCAAGGTTAAAATATCGAATTCATTGCACAAACGACACGACCCGTAACATTACTATTAGATCGCGTAATTACAAGGGCCGTAAAACAAATAGATTGTGCAATGATTGGAGAAAAATTCTGTCAATTAATTATTTGAGTAGAAGGTCAATGGTTGAGATAAATAAGGCTATAGGAACGTGTCTACCGACCGCTTTATCCCTATTGTGTGTACCTTTTTTTTATCGTGCGTGTATAAATCCCCACGGATATCTCCCCCGTCGGAGTTGGCGACTGAAACGCACACCGTCTGTGGGTCGGCGATTGCCGGAGGTATGATTATCGTAGGCGAGAGATATTCTCGCACCCCGGCCGACCCAGGGCCATATTTCTCGATCTGGTCCTCTTCCAGTGTGGGGACCACGGAGTCCCCTAACTCGCCCGTGGTTATGGGGAGACGAGCACTGCGCGCCGCCGCTGTAGCCTGCTTCTGCCAGAGAGCAAGATTTTACGATAACCATTCTTAAATATATCAAATGAATCATATACATGTCGTAGCCAACTTGCTTATCCAGCCGTTCAATTAACGGCCTGAATGATACCATTTGATTAAACAGCTAGACCAGGGGTGGCGAACCGATGGCACACGACGCGGCACAATTTTTCGGGCACGCCATCACGAAGTAAGGATTCAGATCTTAGGCGCAAGAAAATAAACGAACAGTCGGGCATTTTTTATGAAAGCATGATATTATTAGAGGTGGACTACGCCATACCATCGTCATCCTCTTAATATATTATATACACTATATAATACACTTAATATACCCCCAGCGATAGCCCTAGCGCGTCACTTGCCACCAGGTACAGCTATAAGTCAAACTTCTTTGATGGCACGTCTAGGGCTTCATTTGATTTTTTTTTTAGAATGGTGGCACGTTGAAGCATAAAGGTTCGCCACCCCTGAGCTTGGCTAATGACTTGGGTCGATGCCGTTTTAATTACTTGCTTAGTTTAAAAAAAAAAGCGGGGGTTCCGCTCCGCTCCCGCATTAGCCTTCTAACCTAACCTATCCAAGTCGGATTGCGCTGCTTTTCTCAGTTAACTTTCGGTTTTAGGGTAGACTGGGTACGGTTGAAACATTTTAGCGTTTATCGTGCATAGCATCGGGATTTGTTAAGTGAGCGATGATGGAAATATATTAAATAAAAGACCTTGTATCTGTCTACTAATGGGCAATGTTATTTGAGATCAGTGTGTGATATTTTCTGTGTAAGATCATATTTAAAAAAATCTGTCTTTTGTTTCAACCGTCCCCATGCCAGGGTCGGTTGAAACAGTGCCTGGGGTCAGTTGAAACACATGCAAATAATACAAAATATAATCAATTATCATGTTTTAATAATCATCTAATAATATTTAATAAAACTAAATACATTATTTCCATTACAATTAATATTTTAAACAAAAATACATACTTGCATGGTTACGAGTTCATTCGGAGTCACAATTGTGGCAAACATAACTAAGGCCACCTTCTGTAAACTCTTCATGTGCCCATGCATTTTACATACTGTGCGTTGTTTGTATCCATTTGTGATGTTCTGAATAGGACCATTAGCTGCTTCGATTGAATTTGGCCTATCTGATAGGCCAAACGCAGGTGCAAAATCCGAGTTCTGTAAACAAATGCTGATTAAACGGAACAATACCAGTTGTGCGAAAGCTAGCTTGAATATTGGATTCTTTGGCGTACCCTTGGCATCTAAGAAACAAGAAAACTAAATAAATAAATTGTTTCAACCGTACCCACAAATAATGTTTCAACTGTCCCCAATACGCCTCTTGATATAAAACGGTTCACAGTAAAAATAATAATAAATTTAAATAAAAACTACTCATACTGCCATATTCTACAAGCTTTAATTAAAACGAAATAAAACTTTCAATACTGTAACTTTAAACAAAATCCTAATAATCGCAAAAATGTAGGTACAAAAATACTTACTTTTCCGTCAAAAAACACAATGGGGCCTCCTATTGACAAGCACGTCACCCGAAGCCCGACGTAAAACTAAAATTCGTGTTTCGACTAGTCGCCCGCTTCATTCTCCCCTTGTACCCCTCACCCCATCACGCACTGTTCACGAGATATTTGGTTTGTTTCAACCGTCCACCGTTTCAACCGTACCCAGTCTACCCTATTTCTGAATAGTACCCCATCATACGAATGGCCTAAACATTAGCCAGCCAGTTTGTTAAATGTTTTGACAAACGATACGGCTGAATATCATTCAGGCCGTTAATTGAACGGTGGCGTTTAGTTAACAGCCTAGGCCAGGGGTGGCGAACCTTTATGCATTAACGTGCCATAATTCTAAAAAAAAGTTCAATGAAGTCCTAGACGTGCCGATGGAGGGGGGGGGGGGGGGGTGGCTGAAGTTGCTCTGTCTGTTTGCTACGATTTCACGCCTAAATTACTGGACTGGATCTTTGATTATTTCGTTTGTTCGTTCATTTTCTAGGTATCTTACTTTGAAGAATATATTTATTTATTTATTTCTCTTCTACATCTATCTTTACAGGATATCCTAATTTCTTAAATTAATATAGGCACAGATTACGGAATGCCCACCTAAGTACTAACCCAGGTGGCACTGGTGGCATTGGTGGCGTGCCCAAAAAATTGTGCCGCGTGCCATCTCTGGCACGAGTGCCAATGGTTCGCCATCCCTGGCCTAGGCAGTTAATTGAACGGCTGACTAAGCAAGTTGGATGCGACATACATATGATACATTCACTTTAAAAAAGGTAAGTGTCTCGCGACGTCTGCCTTTACACGATTGCATAAGTCTACTCAAGTAAACTGGGTCGAGTCGCGCAGGATTGGCAACTCACTGTCGCTTATGGTGATAATATGTAGAACTTGATGCAGGTTGAGTGAATTTAGGTCTCTGAGTGTTCCTTTGATAGACCGTGGCGGTAGATAACGCAACCGCTAAGCAGGAGGCACGGGTTCGATCCCCGCTCAGTGCAAATATTTGCATGAATATGGGTATTTATATTGGTCTGGTCGTGCCTTGGAGAGTAAGTTAAGCCATCAGTCCCGGTTGCCATACGAAAATCTATGGCAGTCGTTACGGGTAGTTGGAGCCCTAAAAAGTCCAACAACAACGGTCTAGCTGCAATGCTTCGATATCCCCTAATGTCACCATTGGGTTGTGGAGGTCAGATGGCAGTCGCTTCACGGAAAATATCGAGGTTCAGCCAAAGTCGCAGTTAAGACTGGTAAAGCGGACCCCAGACTCCGAGCTGAAAGCATCGGATGCGACTGGGAATTAACGCTACGATGAAGAAGACATTGGTCTGGTCGTGCCTTGGAGATCAAGTTAAGCCATCAGTCCCGGTTGCCATACAAACAGTCAGTCGTTATGTGCCTATTGCGTGGGACCTAATAAAATGATTGGTGAAATGTGGGTGTTAATTCACCTCTGCCTAACCCTCCGGGGATAAAGGCGTGATTATATGTATGTATGTATAATACTACAAAATTTTCAGTCCTCACTACAGTAATAATAGGTATAGGTACTTCACTTTAGTTCACATTGCCACGAGGACTTGTCCCCAAAGTTTGCTCAAAATATATGCTCTATATACGCAGTAAGCGTTTCTTGGATGTCTTTTGAGGATAGCACGGGGTGCTACACTGCGGGTGCTACAGAAGCTCATATCCACCAATCATAAGTTATATCAAAGCAATCTCTACGAGTATCCTACAGTCCCGGGTCATTTAAGCGGGGCGTGTAAAAGCATCTGATGAGACCGTCAAGCTGAGTGCCACCATTGTAACATGGTACGTGTCTATAATGGGGACCCTGTTTTCGGAGTCTTTGCCGTCAGCTTACCATCAGGCAAGGCGAAGAGAGCCCCAACTACCAATAACTATTTACCAACGGACGGACCAACGGATTAACATGCTCTCCGGCTCTATGGGGTCACTGTGTCTGTGAAGGATGGTCACCCATCCCAAGACTGACCTGACTAACATTGCTTAACCTTACTTGGTAATTTTTCTCGGTAATAATTTGTCATTTCAAACGGCACTTTCCCAACATACAAGATAAACATTTAACACTATCTATTATACAAAAATAAATCCCTAAATGTGTTGCTAAGCGCAAATCTCGAGAACGGCTGAACCGAATTCGCTAATTCTTTTTTTAGAATATTCCCTGAAGTACGAGGATGGTTCTTAAGGCGAGAAAAATTTAAAAAAAGGCGGTACGAAGTTCGCGGGGTCAGCTAGTTCACAATATTTGTAGTTTCATGTCCTATGTGCCGGGAATTAAAGTCTACGAAATTCATTCATCTGGTTCTACCAGCTGTTTATATGAAGCCGTCAGTTTGTCCGTTGTATAGCTAATGCGAAGGTTATATTACAGAATTTGCATACTTCTAATACTCTTTATTAGGCGTGTAAGTTTGTTTATTCTGAGTAGGCGTTACTAATGTACCGATATAATGCTTTTGCATAATATTATATGTTCGCATTTCGCAAATATCCTTACATGAAATGTCACATTTTGTTGCAACAATCCTTCCGAGACTAATGTATGTATGGCTTCCATGTAAGGCTTAAGGTATGATTTCAAAGCCGACCGCATACGACAACGTCAGACGCATGCAGCAGATACAGTGTACCCATTAATAGTTTTTTTTTTATAGGACACGTCAATTTAACTTCGCCTGGCCTGATGGTAAGCTGAGGGCAAAGTCTTTGAAAGAGGGTCACTATTATAAACACGTACCATGCTACAATGGTGGCACTCAGCTTGATGGCCTCATCAGATGCTTTTTCACGCCCCGCTTAAAGGACCCGGGACTGTAGGAGGAGGGAAGCACGTGAGCTGGTAAAGAATTCCAGGTCTTAACGGTGCGGCAGAAGAAGGAGTCACCGAACCGCTTGATTTTTGATAGAATATTCTGCACCGTATGCGGGTGGCATCTAAGTCCTGCACGTGTTGTCCTATATAGGAAAGGAGAGGGTGGGATTAATAGGAAGAGCTCCTCAGAACATTCACCATAGTAGAGACGGTAAAATACCGCCAAGGAGGCCACATCTCTACGCATTTGCAGAGGCTCGAGGGTGGTGGTGACTTAGAGATGGTTAAGGGGAGTTAATTAAGAGGCTTTTACATACCACTTAGGTGGCAGACAAGTAAGCAGCCCCGTTCCACCTCATGGAAAGTAGTTACACCTATGGGCGAGTGCAACACCAGGGGAGTCACACTCGTGCTGTCGACCCTGTAAGAACAAAGAGATTCTGTGCCGTCAGCGCAGAAGACAAAACAAGACAAGCCTTTGATCTTCCCACTGATAGAAAAAGAACTCTTCAGTGAGTTCTGGCTCCCTTCTCACCGCCGAGAATTTCACGAGTTTATTATACCCGTGGTATTCTGTAGGGCAGAGGTACTTTCCCAGTCGGACTGCACAATTGAGACGGGTATACCGTCATATCCTACCTCCATGATTTATTGGATGAATATCATAAAAAATCGAGCAATAATAAAAATACATTTTGTTATCAACGCATGCGTATAAGTCTAACACCCTTATTCACAAACAATACTGTGAGGTCTCATAGTGTGCTCGAGCGCATGCGCATAGGACTGGTAAAATTAATTCACAAACATCAGGGGGCAGTATCTAACGCAGTGCGTTCCCTCAACGAAGTATTACTTAAGTGTTATCAATGAATAAAAAGGCTTGCCAAAACGAACGCACTGAGAATTTGTCGTTCTTTGCACAGTTTTGCTAGTACGCATAGTGAAGTATTGTTTGTGAATACGGGTGTACAACTCTTTATTGCTGACAGCACTTTTAAGTTACTAACAATCGGGGTCGATTTGGGGTATCTAATATTCAAGGGGGCGAGTTACAACATTAAAGCAGTCGGGGGCATGATCCACGGGGCGAGCGGAGCCTAAGCCAAAATAAAATAACCAATTGCAAACAGGAGCTTACAAATTCACGTAATTCATCATATATTGGAGGTCAGACGTTATAAATAGGTACATAATTGTTAGCTAGGCGGACGCGAAACGACTGCAGATAATGCGTTGGTTGCGAGCCAATCGTGTATGTGGGAATTTTAGCTGTTTAGCATAGTATTGTTATAAATATATGTTAGGATTTCTTGCTTATTGTTTCCGGATTATCTCTGCTTAACATAGACAGCTCGTGCCTCGGAGAGCACGTTAAGCTGTCTGTCCCGGTTGGAACATTTATGGCAGTTACGGGTAGTTGGAGCCCTAAAAAGTTCTACTAGTCTAATTACAGAACTTTTTTTTATCGTGCGAAAAATCCCCACGGAAAGGTACCCCTCCTTCGGAGCCGGTGGAGGAGGTTATGTCGGACTTGAACCGACTAAAACGCACGCCATCTGTGGGCCGTCGGTCGCCGGAGGTGAGGTAGTCGTAGACATATCCCTCGCACCCCGGCCGACCCAGGGTCATATCTTTCGATACGGCCCTCTTCCGGTGTGGGGACCACAGTCTAACTAAAGAACTTCGATATTACCAATTCGTTATGGAGTTTAGATTTTTAGAGTTTATTGGGGTCGGCTTTTCAGTGTAACTGTGATGCGGCTGAACTTCAATATTTTCCGTGAAGCGACTGCCATCGGACCTCCACAACCAATTGGTGATATCAAAGATCTGTAGTTAGACTAGTCGGACTAATTTGTCTGAGCCTACAACCTTGCAAAAAGTACATCAACTCTAGCCTTGTTTTTCTACTTTTATTGCTAGCTAAAAATGATAATTAATGATTCACAGAAAACTGGTACGACAGTAATTAACTCATGCCATCATAAACTTGTTTAAAAAACACAATAATAGTCGGTCTTTTAAACTGCCTTGTGTTTATACAACCTTGGAAATAAATTATGTACAATACCTCTCATATTCAGACCAGTTCGATTGTACAATAAAATCGATATTTTAAATATATATATAATCACGTATTCATCCCCGGAGGGTTAGGCAAAGATGAAATTAACACTTACATTTCACCACGTAATAGGGGGTGAGCCTATTGCCGTATTCCCGGCACTATTGTTGACTCGAGCCATGCATCTGAGGCTGAGTCTGGGCTGTTTATATCTGTCTGATGTTAAACAGCGCTATCTCTTAGTCGCCTTGTACGACACCGCATGGGAAGAGATGAGGTGGCTCAAATTCTACTCTGCCGGGCACCACGCGGCAATACAAAACAAATAATGAAAAATAATCCCAGTTTGGATTTTAGATGCTCTAGAATATTTTTTATTATTCTTACTTTACTGGACTTGCCTTCTTTGGCACGGACTGCCTACTCCTCCTAATTAATAGATTATTATACATACGAAAGTGAGTGTTTTGATATTTTGTTTGTTATTCTACAGCTCATGTTTTTCGCAATATTTTTTACTAAAACACGCAATACAACATAATATAGAGATTTACATCTCTATGGTTATTCACTAATTTTTTTATTTTATTTTGCACTTTAGAGAAATAATACTCTAAGGTGCCAAATATTTAACAACAAGCATCTTAGAGTGAACCTCAAGCCCCAAATGAAAAAGTACCCGCTTGCTGGCAATAGGACACCTGTCCTTCTAGACAACTGGCTATTCGTTGACCGGCGTATTGTGGAATAGAATGATGAATGTATGGAAACTACAATTTCGTCAAACTACATGCACGTTAGGCTTACAGCCTATAATGAATGATTGAAAAATTAAAGGTGTTTCCCGCCTGCTATCAAACTTATTCCTATCTTTTCAGCAGCAGTCGAATTTTCACCATTTATTTTCTTACCACTGTTACACAATACTATTAAAACGAACATCCGAAACTAGGCACATCATTACACAAACAGGTTATGTGAATATTTGGCGAAAAATCAAGTAACCTTTCTATGACCTTGCGCAGTCGCCCAACTGGTTGGCCGACTTGTATTTAAATCAGTCGGATATGGAAGGACGAGATTGGTGACACAGTAATGTTAATATTACTGCGTAATAGGCCTCTATCTTTAATGGTGATGAATTCACAAAAGGGTGATATAATCGAAGGTGTTTTATGAATTTATTTCTTCATCAGAAGTTTTTTTTTAACCTGAATTCCGAGGTGTCATTTTAATAGCGAGGTAGGTATACCTAGTTATCCAATTTTTTTTTTTTTTTTTTTTTGTGACCAACATTATTTATTTGTATAGTTCTGAAATACATCTTATAATTCATTATGAAAACTAAACTAATATATTTTAAGACTAAAACTAATATTATACAAATTATAATTTTAAAAAAAAGAATAATAATAATAATGTAGTTTATTTTTGTTCGACTGCCTCTGTGGCTTGGTAGTAGTGAACGCGGCCGCTACGTAGGAGGCGCGAGTTCGATATCCTCGCAGTGCAAATATTTATAGGCCTGTTCTATACTATAATATAGACACGAATACAACTACTATACAACGAATAAAACGTATTTGCATTGGTCTGGTCAAACCGTCGTCGGTCCCGGTTGTCACACGAACATCTATGTCAGTCGTTACGGGTAGTTTGAGCCTTATACAGTCCACCAACTGATCTAGCTGCAATGCTTCGATAGCGTCCAATATCGCCATTGGCTTGTGGAGGTCAGATGGCAATCGCTTCACGGAAAATATCGAGGTCTAGCCAAATCCGCAATTAGACTGGTAAAGCGGACCCCAGACTCCGAGGTGAAAGCTTCGGATGTGACTGGGATTAACGCTAGGATGAAGGATTAAGAAGACTAATATTATAAATACGAAAGTATCTGTGTCGGTCCGTCTGTCTGTTCGCTTTCACGCCTAAACCACTGAATTGGTTTTGATGGAATTTGGCACAGAGATAGATTACATCTTGGGAAAGGACATAGGCACATTTCGCCAACTATGATTTTCGGTCCCATGTAACAGGAGGTGAGCCTATTACCGTCACGCGGGTCTTTTGTCACCACACTAAAAACCTTCTTATTTTAAAAGGTTCATGTTCAAATATTACCATAAAAAGCGTTCCTTAGTCCCTATGTTGACCCTTCAACAGTTAAACAATAGGGGGACGTGACGTCACATCCTGTGCAGGCGGCTGCGTACGCGCACGTCACGATATTTGGAAGGAAATCGACTCGGACGGACAGACAGACATAATTTATGCAGTAAGAGTTACGGTCTGTTGGTTGTATTTTACTGATATGGTTGTTGCGGTTGCTTTGAGTAAAAAATACACTTGTGGTTCTTAAGAGCTAGGTTTGGTTCTAGAAATTACATACAAACATATAATCACGCCTTTATGACTGCCTCTGTGGCGTAGCGGTAGTGAACGCGGCTGCTACGCAGGAGGCGCGGGTTCGATCCCCGCTCAGTGCAAATATTTGTATGCATGAATAAAAATATTTGCATTGGTCTGGGTGTTTCTATATATAATATATGTATGTATTTACAAAAAAAAAAGTATCTAAGTATGTATATCCGCATTCTAGATTACATAACACAAGCTAATTAAGCTTACCATGGGTCTAGATAGCGTTGTGTAGAATGTTGTAGAATATTTATTATTTATTTATTTTATTTATCTCCGGAGGGTTAGGCAGAGGTGAATTAACACCCACATTTCACCAATCATTGTATTATGTCTCACGTAATAGAGGGTGAGCCAATTACCATATTCCGGGCACTATTGTTGACTCGAGCCATACATCTGAGGCTGAGTCTGAGCTGTATATATCTGTCTGATGTTAAAAAGCCCTATCCCTTAGTCGACACCCCATGGGAGGAAATGGGGATGGGAAAATGTAACCATATCTAATTCTCGGCTGTATCTATCTGTGTGCAAGATTGCGGCCATTTGTTTGTATATTTCCAAGAAAAATCAAGATAATATTCATCTCAGACAGATTCGCAATCAAACAATGACGTAAGCAAGCAACTTCTATGGCATTCAGACCTTGTTCTCGTGAACAATTCTCGTATACAACGCAATAATTGCTCAGACGCCTATAAGTAAAGATCCTTGTGCCGCCAACTCGGCATTAATTATTTTCATACCGATAGTTATTCGGACAAAGGGCAACAAATTATTTTTTATGAATGGTAGTTACAATATCATTTTTAAACGATCACTAGCTTTTGCTCACGGGTAGAATTCTGATCCCGTTTATCGTAGATATATTCATACAATCACGCCTTTATCCCTGGAGGGTTAGGCAGAGGTGAATTTGCTTCGGGCGGTATCTGCATCGGATCGCGAAGAAAGAGCCAACGTCCGAGTGCCATCACTGCGACGCGAGCGAGGACTCGGCGCTGCACACGCTCACCGAGTGTCCGGCGTGGGAGACGCCGAGACGGGAGCTGGTGGCGACCTTGGGAGTGAGAGTTCTCACGCTCGCCACTTTGCTCGCAGCGATGGTTCACTGCGCGGATGCGTGGGCCGCCGGCGCCTCCTTCTGTGAGCAAATAATGCTCGTGAAGTGGGCGGCGGAGCGGGAGCGAAGGAGAATCGCAGACATTGCGGCCCGCGAGGAGCGCAGGAGAATCGCTAACCGCGCATCCTGCAACGAGCGGCGGCAACTCGGGCGTCGGAGGTCGCAGAATGACCTCCGTCCCCCATGAGCGCGGGCCTGGGGGTGACGGGTGGAGCCGCCTGTCACCCTAGCAGAAGCAGGCCGCGGCGGCGGCGCGCATTGGATTTTTCGTGTGGCTCCCCTGGTGTTGCACTCGTCCATAGGCCAGTAACCACTTTCCATCAGCTAGGCCGTCTGCGACCTAAGTGATAAAAAAACCCTTGAAACTCTAACCAAAACCTTTCATCTTTTCCAGGAGGGCGGCACAGTGGAGTATTTCAACAATATCATCGTACAACCGCATCTCAGGCTGGTGACCGGCCAGGGTAGAGGGTACCACGTCAGCTGCAGGTATAGGAGGAGGGACCTCACGCATTTCCACCTGTACAGGCCCAGGGCGGACCGACTGACGAACTCGCTGGACGATTTGAACGACAAGTAAGTATATAAATAAATATTGTAGGACATTCTACACAACGCTATCTAGACCCAAAGAAAGAATAAGAATGACGTTGTGTAGAATGTCCTACAATATTTATTTATTTATTATTTAAGAATAAGAATAATTTATTTGCCTTTAAACATGGCTACATAGGTCTTACAGTATGTATAAGAACAGCATGTCTAGCCACAGTCTACAGCATGCAAATTTTTTAGAGTTATTACACGTATTACAAATAATCTATTATTATTATATCACAAATCAGTATATTAAAATTAACTATTATTACCATTAAATACATAAATTATCGAATTGTATTAATCTATGGACTTTATTAACGATACAAAACAATCAGAAAGCTTAACTATAGCTTGTGTTATGGGCATGGGTTCTAGAATGCGGATAAACATACTTAGATACATTTTTTTTTGTAAATACATACATATTATACATAGAAACACCCAGACCAATGCAAATATTCATATTCATGCACACAAATATTTGCACTGAGCGGGTATCGAACCCGCGCCTCCTGCGCAGCGGCCGCGTTCACTACCGCTACGCCACAGAGGCAGTAAGTATTTAGTTTACATCTCACTTAACATGAACTCCGGACGGCACATAATCTACTAATTTAGATACATTCACGACTGTAAATTCCTAAAGACAGAAGTGTATTGATACCTACATTTCGTCAAATATGATTTGCGGTCCTAGGTAATAGGGGCTAGCAAAGCGAGCACTTTTTCGAGGACTGTATTTTTACTGTCGGATGGACAGGCATATCCCTAGTACCCGGGGGCGATTTGGGGACTCTGTGGTCCCCATACCGGAAGAGGGCCAGATCGAGATATATGGCTCTGGGTCGGCCGAGGTGCGAGGGATATGGCTACGACAATCTCATCTCCGGCAACCGACGGCCCACAGACGGCGTGCGTTTTAGTCGGTTCGAGTCCGACATTAACTCCTCCTCCGGCTCCGGAGGAGGTATCCGTGGGGATTTTTCGCACGATAAACAAAAAGGGGGCTAGTAAAGACAGACATATCCCCAGTCACCTTCTATGAAAGAGATGGGCTGGCCCTATTCTGTTACACCGGGAACGAACACGCTAATATAGCCATAGGTACCTACTTAATATTATAAATGCTAAAGTAACTCTGTCTGTCTGTCTGTTACGCTTTCACGCCTTCACCACTGAACCGGTTTTGATGAAATTTGGTATAGGGGTAGATTAGACCTTGAGAAAGGACATAGGCTATGTTTGGTCGCGATAACCGACATCCACGCGGGCGCAACCGCTGGCAAAAGCTAGTAAAAGATAATAATAATTAATTTGACTTTGTGTGCATTGTGTGTTCTTGAATAAATTATTTCTTTCTTTCTTTCTTTCTTTCTTCATTTCTAGCAGGAATTCAGAGACGCATGTGAGAGGTTAAAGATCAACCTCTGAGACATAACTGCTTAGACATTAGACACACTTATCTTATGGTGTTGCTATTTTAAAATAAGACGCGTCGCTTGGGTGGTCTGTCGTCGAGGTCGCCACACAAAGGCGGGGTGTTTCGTAAATAAATCTTACGGTTATAAACGTTATGGTTATGTCCGTCAATGGACGGCGAATTAGACAAGCTTGAGGTACATTTATTTAGGGTCAGCGTTTCTCAAATTGGTGAGTTAGGCCCCACAAAAATTGGCTTTTTTTATATATGACACGTTAACTTGATTACACTACGCTTGATAGTAAGTTGAAGGCAAAGTCTCAGAAAAGAGGGTCACCACTATAGATACCATGTTACAATGGTGGCACTCAGCTTGACGGTCTCATCAGATGCTTTTTCACGCCCCGCTTAAAGGACCCGCGACTGTAGGTAGAGGGAAACACGTGTAAGATAAGGTCTTGTGTCAACTGGGGTGCGGGGGAATACCTTATGGTACACCTTCCCGGGTATCTAAAGACCTGAGTCAGTCCGAATCCGACATAACTGCGAGGATATCTGTGAAGATTTCACACGAAAAAGAGGTTAACCAAAGTCTGTTGGTTAATCAAGCTGTCAAGTGCTAACTTTTTATTTTATTTCTTAACACATTTCCTGGCTTGAAGCCCTGTGTGAAGCGACTGCCATCTGACTTCCACAACCAGTTAGCGATATCGAAGTACTGTAGTTAGGCCAGCGGTTTTTAAAAGGCCACATTGAGCGATTCTGCTTAATAACAAGTAAGTACCTTAATATATACCCAGTAGATCTCAATAGATTCCTATAAAATTCGTATAATGATCACTCATATTTATGAGCAGAATCGCATTACTTCATTTACTAAGCGGATTCTCATTTCGTGTAAATATCACCACATGGCAAAATATTATCCTAATACGATTAAAATAAAGTGGCCTTTTTAAACCTACAATTGTCGGATTTTTAGTCATTGGCTACGGCGTAATAAAGTTTGAGAAAAGCTGGCATATGAAAATGTGCCACGCGATGTATGTTCATTTTCTTCTAACGGTAATTGTGATGAGGAATTTATACTTAAATGTAAAATTAACTAGCAAAGTAGTTAGTACCTAGGTAAGATTAATTTGACGACCCATGTGTCGCAGCGGTAAATCATTTAACTGCTAAACCTGAGGTCAAGGGTTCAATTGCATAATAAAATTTAATTTACCCTAAACATAGTCATCAATTGACAGCCTCCGTGGCGTAGCGGTAGTGAAAGCGGCCGCTACGCAAGAGGCGCTGGTTCGATCCCCGCTCAGTGCAAATATTTGTATGCATGAACATGGGTATTTGCATTGGTCTGGTGGTGCCTCGAAGAGCACGCGGCTTAGCTAAGAGACACCAGCCCGCCCTTTGACTCTGTCCTTACATACTTCACGAGCTTTCCCTACTGCCAATAATCCTTTCATGCAAGCCCGCCGGTTTTAAGTACTTCTAACCTGCCCTTTTTTCACACATAAACTCACGCCTACATCCCCGAAGGGGTAAGCAGAGGTGCTAGCACCCACATTTCGCCGTTTATGTTTGGGTCCCAATGTAATAGGTGGCGAGCCTATTGCCATTAACCGGGCACTTATAAACCTGCAATAAATACACATATAACTTCGAAAAGCATCGAAAAGTCATTGGTGTGTGCCATGGTAAAACCTGGGATCGAACCCGAGACCTCGTCTCAGCAGTTCATTACCCATACCACTAGGCTACCGCGGATATTTTCTGATTTTTATTAATTTTGACCAATGTGTGTACTGTGAGGTCGACTCGGTCTTCCCTTTCACCTGTGCCTTACATACCTGGAATGTCATTCGCTCTACGTGCCTATTCAATATTTATATAATTGATGTGTGTGATATGTTTCCAGTGAGGATTTCGACGAGGACTCAGGACTATTGCCATCCGTGTCGATGAAGATATTCAAAGGGGACCCTGAAGATGAACAAGTGAGTAATTGGATAATTTTGAAATATTTTCTTTACCTCGTAATCCGGGGTCTACCTTGCGGCTTTTCCCACTCCACTTCGCACGATCTTGGGTATTCCTGGCAGTGAAACAATTGGCACGCATATCATCCAAACCAGCTAACAGTCCTAAAGCCATACTTTTTTCAACCACGTAGCCTGGTGGTCGCCTCAAAAAGCGTCGATAGCTGAGTGGTTAAGGAGTCGGCCTTACGATCGAGAGGTCCCGGGTTCGAATCCTGGCCATAACATCCGAACCCACTCCTAGCACAAGCAATTTAGCTTACTTGAAAAAAGCTAAAGTTTTTTAAAAAAAAAACGTAGCCGCACCATCGAGGAAGACGCTTCTGCAATTTCTTATAGGTTATGTTATAGGACCAGTGACAGATAGAACAGTTCATCCGACATAGAACCAAAGTTACCAACACAGCTCGCAGAATAAGCAAGCTGAAGTGGCAGTGGGCTGGCCACATCTGTCGAAGGACTGATGTCCCTTGGAGCAGACGGGTCCTAGAGTGGAGACCGCGAGAAGGAAAACGGAAGGTCGGACACCCCCTAGCCAGATGGACTGACGACCTACGAAGGGTAGCTGGGACGGACTGGATGCGGAAGGCGGAGGATCGGCAAACGTGGTGCATATTGGGAGAGGCCTATGTCCAGCAGTGGACTACTCTAGGCTTATTGATTGATTGATATAGGAATAGGAATAGATAATCGTAAAAGTTCCACGTGTGTGAAGCCAGGAAGTATCCCGACATAAAAAATGGTTTTGAACATAATATCTAATAACCGTTTTCATATTCCAGGTGGCGTCTAACGTACGGATCGGCGACACCCTGAGCTTAGTGGTGTCCTTGGAGAAGCAGCGCCAGTTCGGTCTGCTGGTGTCGGAGTGCTCTGTGAGGGATGGGCTGGGCTGGGCCGAGCAGAGCTTGATCGCTGATGATGGGTAAGAGAAGATATTAATGGAAAGAAAGAACTAGTTTATTTATCTGAGACACAGATATCAAAAAGTTAAAACTCCTAAAATCTACAACAGCATTTATTGTCTCGTACCGAACGGCATCATATCACGTCGCATAAGTATATCTAGTTCTGAAGTACCTACCAACTATGGGTAGCATATGCACAAATAAATACTAGCATACACACAAGCACACATTGGTTCAAACACACATAATCACGAGCACGTGCGCACACATAAACCATGCACATGCATGTGCATGCATAACATAACATAACATTATATACATGTGCATATGCATACATATAATTAGTCTATTATATGAATGTTGTAGTGTATCTACATGTGAATGTAATTATATGTTTGTGTTTTGGGGTAGAGACACAAACACAAACATCTGAAAAAAATCTGTCTGATAAATGATACAATTTAGTTGCACAATTTATTTCTGAGCAAATAAATTGCTTAACTTATTATTACAACCTGGCTCGACGGTTTTATTCCCAACGGCTCCAAGACAATATTTTTCTGTTGATCATAATGTTATTATTTGATTACGGTTATGTTATTTCTCCGCAGCTGCCCGTTAGATGGAGAGATAATGGGCATGTTCCAGTACACCAGCGACAAGCAGAACGCACGTGTCTCCTTCCCAGCACACAAGTTCCCGTACACCGCTAGTGTGTACTACACCTGCGAAGTGAAGCTCTGCGACCTGAATCATCCTACTGATTGTGTAAGTTGGTAACAGCCGTCCAAGTAATACTGGAATACTCCCCACAGATGCGGTTGCAGCATAAAATTTTAGGTCACAAAATTCCTTCAGAAAATATATTTTTGGAAAAGTTTTCAATTAGAGATGCACGATTTTGGGGGAATGGGATTATGACCCCTGTGACCCCCTTCCCCCTAGGACCGCACATGACTCCCTAACGTTCTCAAATCCTCGGTACAGTGAGGTCGCTCCGTGAAGCCTCCAGTAAGCTTCTGCGTTTCTGGGCGAAGCTAGGCTGGCTGCTGTTCACGCACAAGAAGAGGCTAAGTGCGGACAAAAGAGTCCTCTTTCCAAGTTGGTTACAGAATGTCTTAAGAGCCCTTCGAGGCTTTCATTTCCTCTTATTCATCCTGAATGTATGGTGGTGACTGATTAGTAGTTCAAAATAAAATTCCAAAAATATTTTTATTCCAAAAAAAATTGCAACTTGATACAAGAGCTGATGGCATTTTTAAGACCAAAAATTACCTTTTTCACCTACACATCTTTGTATTTATTTGTTTTAGAATTGAATGGCATCTTTTCGCTGTAATTTAACACAAGTCTGACAGACGTTCGTGTACAGTGTAATTGCAATAAATTGTAGCAATTTACCTTTGAGAGTCCATAATTAAATCAAGATTGACTTGAGAGCGGTAGATTAAGTGCGCTTAATGTTATAGTACAAACGAACTTTCACTTCGAAATTGTGGGTGCTACGGGATTCTCAGACTCTCTCGTTGCGACTATCGAGTCACTGTACAGCCTAATTTCTTTGAATTACTTACAAAATATGCACTTAACTCTATCTAAATTCTAAGATTGAACTTTTAGAATCTACTAAAACTTGCACTGCAGAGTTAAAAAGCGTATATACCGTACTTGACGTTTACGTAGGATTTATATTTTACTAGCTTTTGCCTGCGGCTCCGCCCGCGTGGATGTCGGTTATAGCAACCAAACATAGCCTATGTCCTTTCTCAAGGTCTAACCTACCCCTATACCTTTTTTTTTTTTTTTTTATCGTGCGAAAAATCCCCACGGATACCTCCCCCACCGGAACCGGGGGAGGAGGTTATGTCGGACTCGAACCGACTAAAACGCACGCCATCTGTGGGTCGTCAGTTGCCGGAGGTGAGATTGTCGTAGCCATATCCCTCGCACCCCGGCCGACCCAGGGCCATATCTCTCGATCTGGCCCTCTTCCGGTGTAGGGACCACAGAGTCCCCAACTCGCCCCCGGGTGTGGGGAGGCACGCAATGCGCGCTGCCGCCGCGGCCTGCTTCTGCTAGGGTGACAGGCGGCTCCACCCGTCACCCCCAGGCCCGCGCTCATGGGGGACGGAGGTCATTCTGCGACCTCCGACGCCCGAGTTGCCGCCGCTCTTCGCGAGCCACGCGGTTTGCGATTCTCCTTCGCTCCTCGCGGGCCGCAAGGTCTGCGATTCTCCTTCGACCTACCCCTATACCAAATTTCATCAAAATCGGTTCAGCGGTTTAGTCGTAAAAGTGAGACAGACAGATAGATAGATAGATAGATAGATAAATCTTTATTGTACACAAATATATTACAGTACATTTACGGACAGCAGTCTCGCCGCGCGCGCGCAAGCGTACGGTTGCATTGTACCGCATTGAGCGTGACGTGTGACGGTGTATCGAGGAATTTAAAAAATGTCCTCTGTGGTTAAATGTGCAAATTGCAATGTAGTGATTAACGAAGTGTTAGCCTTCGTCCATAATAAAATATCTGTAATGGACGATGAAAGTATAGGCAGAATTTGTGTGAGCGCTTTTTCTGAGAGTGAAATTGTAACGGCGAAGAACTTGTTGTTCGAATCCTTGCCGACAACAAAACGTAAAATAACGCGGAGGAAGGCGAGGAAAAATGTGCGAGACATAGACGACATCATCTGTCTGATGCGAGATACCGACTCAGAGGATATCCCAGTCTTTGTGGCCCGCGACCTCGAAAAGTTACCCCCGGTTCTGTTCGACCATGTCGACGTAACGCGGCTATTGAAAGATATTGTTAAGCTACGGCATGATCTCGAGACGATGAAAGAAGAGTATGCTACAGTTAAGCAGATGGATCAGTTGAGAAGTGAGGTGCAGCATATTTCACCATCAAGATGCAATGTAAACCCTAAAAGAGGTGCATATGTCACAAGACTAGCGAGTTATGAGTGCGATAGTGGTCCCATGGGATTACCGCTAGAGTGCAATGAAGGCATTAGTGAATATCAACAACAAACTATGTTAGAATTTACACCAAAAACCAGTATGCAAAACGTTGTCGAGAAACAGATATCGGAGGGTAGTTGTGAACCATTGTCTGTCGAACTTCGAGATGCTTCTACGATGACAACCGTATCGGGTCACCTGATTGAGTCGCTTGCGTCTCCTCCCGCGCGGCGCGGGATCGATTCCCCGCGGGTGCAAGGTACGGCCGATGGGGCATCGCCGTTGACCCCCTTGATACAGCTGTCCCCCATGTCAGTGAGAGGCCATGGCCCCCTGACCCCCGCCCCTCGACCGGTACTATCTAGTCCAGCCGCCTGTACTGCGCCGCTGCCACCGGCACTCGATCCGGCTGTGGAATGCACGGTTGACGAGAATGGGTCCGGCCCAGTCGCGCGTAAGCAGAAGTCGATGGCGGAGATTGCGCGTGAGGGGACATGGAAGAAACAGGCCCCGAGTGATCAGTGGGTTCGTGTCCAAAAAAAAAGAGCACGAAACCGTTTCGTTGGGAAGCGAGGAAAAGCGATTCCAGAGCCTGGGAGTAATTTTATGGCAGCTGAAACTAAGGTGCCTATGTACATTTATAATGTTGCGAAGGGCGTATCCTTATGTGACATCAGTACTTACATTATGAAGAAGACTAACATTGATGTTAAAATTGAAAAAATCAACATGAAGTTGGCGAAGGATTACGAATCATACAAAATATTCGTACCTAAAAGTTCGTTAATAACTTTCCTGAGTGATGACTTCTGGCCAAAGGGGGTGGCCTATCGTAGATTTATAAACATCAGCCGACGTGATAATGGGAATGTCCGTGTGACTAGCGAGAATGTTGGCCGTACTAATTTATGAATAACATCAACTTGATAAGTTTTAACTGCAAAGGCGTGATTAGATCTGTGGAATGTGTACGGAAGCTTTGTCGCTCGGCTGATGTTGTGGCGCTGCAGGAGACGTGGCTACTGCCGCACGACCTCGGATACCTGACCGCGATAGACGACGACTTCGCCTGCACGGGTACCTCTGCGGTGGATACCGCGGCAGGGGTCTTACGCGGTAGGCCCTACGGTGGAGTGGCCCTACTGTGGAGAAAGTCTGCGTTTCCGACAGTTAACGTAGTGAAGTGCAATAGTGTGCGTCTCGCCGCGATAAAAATCGAGCTCAATGATCGTTCCATTTTGATATTTTCTGTGTATATGCCTACCGAGTCCAATGAAAACCTAGTGGAGTTCACAGAGTGCCTCAGTGAAATGACAGCCATAATTGACAGTCACAACATAGAATCAGTGTTTATGTTAGGGGACTACAATGCACATCCCGGTGAGTCATTTGCTACTGAGCTCCTAACTTTTTGTACGGAACAAGCGTGGTCCTGTGTTGACTTAGAACTGATGCCACCGGACAGTCATACGTTTGTCAGTGATGCGCACGGGTGTCTGCGCTGGCTCGACCACTGCCTTGTGACTAGTGCCGCGCGGGACGCTGTGTCCGCGGCCGCTGTGTTATATGATACCTATTGGTCTGATCATTACCCTGTGTCTATAATATGTAATTTTAATTTAGTTAAGCCTAAGATTTGTATACCTACTGTTTGTAAGAATAAAATAGTATGGGGTGAACGCGACTCGAATCAGATAGCGAAGTTTAAAGATGTATGTCACTCCAGACTTCGTGTAATTGATTTTCCTTCAGAGTTGAGAAACTGCTCGGATAAAATGTGTAGTAACAAAAGACATAAAATTCTGTTAGACAACATGTATGACGAGATTATTTGTGTACTATCGGAGGCTGCTATATGTAGTTATGATGGCAGTGAAAGGCGTAGAGGTAAACACATTACCGGGTGGAACAGGCACGTCCGCGCTGCTCATGGGAGGGCTCGGATATGTTTCCAGGCTTGGTTGTATGGGGGTAAGCCCAGGGCTGGCCGGCTTTATTATGATATGTGTGAAACTAGGCGTGCTTTTAAATCTAAATTAAAGTGGTGTCAGAATAACGAACAACAAATTAAAATGAATATTCTAGCTGAGCTACACTCAAACAAGAAATTCAGTCAGTTCTGGAAAAATACCAATAAAATGAATCATAAGCCGGGCCTTCCCGTTAGCGTGGCGGGAGTGCACGAGCCTAGCGAGATTGCCACTATGTTCTCTCATCATTTCAGGGTGGAGTCTCCTTTGGGAATAGCGCGGCAGGAGCTCGATGCTGGGGAGGGTAGTAAGCGTAGTGTTTATTTTACTACGAAGGAAGTGTGTGCGGTGATCAGAGGCATGATAAGGGGTAAATCACCGGGTCACGACAGCCTTAGCATCGAGCACCTGCAGCACGCAGGTGTACACCTGCCCAGGGTGCTTTCTATGTTTTTTACCCTGTGTTTAGGCCACTCCCAACTACCCGATGATCTGATGCGCACTATAGTTGTACCAATCATCAAAAATAAAACTGGTGATGCATCAGATGCAAACAACTATAGACCGATATCCCTGGCCACAGTGGTCGCCAAAGTGCTGGACAGTCTGCTTGGGCAGCACCTGGATAAACACGTCCTACTAAATGACGCGCAGTTCGGCTTCAGGCCTGGGCTTTCCACTGAGAGTGCTATCCTGTCCCTCAAGCAGACTGTACAGTACTACACGAGAAGAAAAACCCCAGTGTATGCATGCTACCTTGATTTATCGAAAGCTTTTGATCTTGTATCGTACGATATTCTATGGGGTAAATTAAGGGATGAAACTTGTCTACCTAGGGAGGTTGTGCTATTGTTTGTTCATTGGTATAACAATCAAAAGAATATTGTAAGATGGGCAGGCTCTCACTCGGAGGAGTACGGGCTGGAATGTGGGGTGAGGCAGGGGGGACTGACCTCCCCCACGCTCTTCAACCTGTACATTAATCGACTGATCGATGAGCTCAGTGGCACCGGCATCGGCTGTCATATAGATGGAGTGTGCGTGAATAACATCAGCTACGCAGACGACATGGTGCTGCTGAGCCCATCGATTGGGGCTTTGCGAAGGCTTCTAAAAATTTGCGAGTCCTACGCGGTGGCTCATGGGCTCAAATATAATGCAAAGAAGAGCGAAATAATGATTTTCAGACCAGACAACAAGAGATATACATTTGTTCCGAATTTCTCTTTATGTGGTACAGCTCTAAACAAAGTCGAGCAATTTAAGTATTTGGGCCACTGGGTCACCGAGGACCTTAAAGACAGTGTGGATATTGAAAGGGAGCGCAGGGCGCTGTCTGTCCGATGCAACATGTTGGCCCGCAGGTTCTCGCGGTGTGTGGATACTGTCAAAGTTGCGCTTTTTAAAGCGTACTGTCAGTCCTTTTACGCATGCGGCCTGTGGGTGAACTATACGCAGCGGGCATACAGCGACCTGCGCGTTCAATATAATAACGCGTTCCGGGTGCTGATGGGGCTGCCGCGCTATTGCAGCGCCTCCGCGATGTTCGCGGCGGCTGACACAGACGGCTTTGCGGCAATTATGCGAAAACGATGCGCTTCTATCATGCGCCGCACGCGCGGCAGTCCCAACACCATCCTACGCGTGCTGGCAGACCGGTGGGACTCTCCGATGCTGGCTCGCTGGATACGGCTGCACGCAGTCGTATCGTGATCTGCCACCATCATCGGGAAGTCCACCCGGACCTGCCATTTACGATTTAAGTTTATAATATATTAATTTACTAACACTAGATTGTAAGTTCGCAATTGTACTAACAAATACCTATGGATGATGAATCTGAAATAAATGATTATTATTATTATTATTATTATTATAACACATAATATGTACAATCGGCGGCCTTATCGCTGCAAGCGATCTCTTACAGGCAACCTTTGGATGGACATATTTAAATTATCGTAACAATAATAACTTGTGGGTAGTTATTAGTGTAGTCATGTAGTCATAATCCAAAATGTAGATACATAGCATAGATACACATTATTTTATATTATATATATACATATTATACATCACATATACCTACACATACAATACATTACACATTAAATACTTTAGTACTTATTAATTTACATAGACCTAATACATACTTAAGTTTAATTTCTATAATACTTACATAAACATACATACACATATATTTATCATACAAGATAACCTACTCAAAAACCAACATGATGAAGCAACTAAGTACACAAATAGTGCTCCTTAACCATTTTTTTAAAAATAGCAAGGGATTGTGCGCGTCTAATGGACAAAGGCAACGCATTCCACAACCGTACGGCCTGAACAGAGAAGGACCTGTCATAAAATGAGGTGGAATGAGAGGGCGTGGATAACTGCAATGTTTCTGACGACCTCAAGGATCTTGAATGTGTGTCATTGAGGAACACAAAACGTTCTTTTAGGTAAATAGGAGTACGGGGGTTAAAGAGAATACTGTAAAGTATGGATAGAATGTGAGCATTCCGTCGAAATCGAATTGGGAGCCACTTGAGCAAGTTGCGAAACTGTGATACGTGATCATATTTGCGAAGACCAAATATGAATCTAATACAGAAATTTTGGAGGCGCTCAAGCTTATCAAGTTGCTCCTCAGTGAGATCAAGATAGCTGACATCAGCATAGTCCAGTAGCGGAAGTAGAAGTGATTCTGCAAGTGCAATTTTAGTGGCTGTTGGTAGGAAGTTTCGCAGCCTACGCATGGAACCCGCAGACGCAAACAACTTGCGGCTGACTTCTCGTATTTGGGGGCCCCAGGATAGTGTTCTGTCTATGCGTATACCTAGATTTTTAACCTCGCTACTTATTTTAATTGCAACACCGTTAAATATTACATCTGGCAATTGTGACCAGTCTACGCGGTTAATCATCCCAGAGCTGCCCACAATAATAACTTGAGTCTTCATAGGGTTCACTTCAAGTCCATATTGTTTACTCCACTCACATACTTGCGACAGATCCGCATTCATGGTGGAGATAGCTGCCGGTAATTCTTGTAACGAGGCTTGTGTGTAGATTTGGAGATCATCTGCGTAAAGGTGGTAGGAAGAACGTAATAACTTGGAGATAGAGTTTATAAAAATAGAAAAAAGTAAAGGACAGACAGACAGACAGACAGACAGAGTTACTTTCGCATTTATAATATTAGTAGGGATAGAAAAATAGGTAGTTATAATTGATTTCTACTCTATTTAATCATGAAAATAACTAAAATAAGATGATTTGAGAGAATTTGGTTCGTTATATACTCGGTTCGTTAAATTGTAAAAACCAACATGAACCAGCGTTCGCGTTGATTTTTACAGAAATTCTGCAAGAATACTCTGTCATGAATGTTGTCTTGAAACTAGTTTGACGCTCAGGTGATTTACTTTCATCAAGTTTCGTTCTAGGACACAATTGGTACTTAAAACTAGTTTCCAGTCAAGACTAATCTATTTGGTCTGATCAATTCACGAAGCTAAAGTTTCTCATATCCCTGTAAATTAAACTACAGAGAACTAGATAGTATAAACATATTCAAATATTTCTAGGAACCCTGCTCGCACAAGCGTCGCGTGCGACGTGACGACGAAGGCTCCCCCGCGACCGTTGAGGTGTTCAAAGGACTGTACGTCAACGAAGCAGATTCGCCCGATGGCGATGAAGTCACTAGCCAGAAGGTAATGTTATCTTTGGAATTTGCACCTCAGCAAAATTTACTAGGGCCATCTTATGGATGACGTGGCGACGCAGGACCTTCATCCCACGCACAAGCTGTGGAATGAACTCCCTGCGGTGGTTTTCCCAAGCGACTACAATATGGGGTTCTTTTAGAAGGTTTCTTCAGGGTCGGCAGCGCGAGTGTGACGCCGCTGGTGTTGCATACCTATGTCCATAGGCCACGGTGACCACTTCCCATCAGGTGGGCCGTGTGCTTGTCTGCCACCTAAGTGGTATAAAAAAAAACCTTCACATAGTGCCGCTTGGGTAAAGGAGAGGCAACACCTCTCTCTCGCTGGGGAGAGGCGGCCAATTCCAACCGAGGCCGGAGCGGTTCTGTAGAAAACTGTTCGGAGGCTCTCCACGTATCCTTTTCAGACCTCCTCAGGAGATGGCGCAGTTGAAATCAAGCAAGGGGTGCGCTGGTTCTCCGGGTGACAGGTACGGCTGTCTACCATCCAAATAAAAAAGGTATGTGCGATGGTGTAACGCGCGCCTCTCCCCGTTTCCAGGATAAATGGAGCTATCTAAAAAGACAGACATGATGAGGCCCCAGGAATAGTAATTAATGAAATACCTTTCAAATATCTTACTCAATCATTCATCTTTTCCAGCTAATTGTACATATTCCTCTACTTTAACATTACTTACCATAAAACAAATTCTAATTAAATCTACAGAAGGACGACGAAATCTGCATATCATCACGAAACTTCGCAATCGGCATCAGCATAGCGGGCATCATTCTAATGATTTGCGTCATAGCAGCCATTGCCTTCATCCTGGCGAGAAGACGAAATCCCAAGACTTACTCAAGGACCGGCAGCTCACTATATAGCGGGCCTTACACGAACACTGGTTACTCGCATACAAGTTAAAAGAGTGATAATTTTGGTACAATTTTTACGCATGACACACACAGTAAATATTTAAAAACAAATCATCGAAAATACACATCGATTTAAATTATTATAAAAAGTGTCAATTGGCAACGAAAAAT
Source organism: Eilema depressum (assembly GCA_914767945.1). Classification (NCBI taxonomy): domain Eukaryota; kingdom Metazoa; phylum Arthropoda; class Insecta; order Lepidoptera; family Erebidae; genus Eilema; species Eilema depressum. The sequence goes on from OU612040.1 coordinate 8,937,530, forward strand.
TTAATGAACCCAGCTCCTAGACTAGTGTGTGTTAATGTCAAGTGCCATTTTATATTGGACTTATGAAATTTTTATTGGTTTCTAAAACATCGAATTTTTATAAAACGAAATAGGGTATGAATTTTTTGCTAATTCTTTAGCCTTTTGCATTTGAGTAGGAGAAAATATAATTTTCATTTTATGTTGAGTGATTTAGTTATGTTTGTGTTCGTCATCACAAGTTTTGAGTCATATTTTAGTTGATAATATTTAGTGTATTACCACTTGTATTAGATTTTACCATTACATATTTCGTAAAGGAGTGCAACGATGTCAAAATATTTTATATTACAATATAATTTAAATACTCCACGAAAACTTAGAAATAGAAATTATTTAAATGTGATTTTAAAACAGGTAAAAAAAGGTCAATCTGAAACCCACTAAGTACCCAAGCACATTTTTAAATTCCCAGAATCAATTCAAAGTTCCTAACCAGTTTTGCAAATTCACAGAAATAATTTGATAGTTCCCAGCCACATTTTGAAAATTTCTCAAAAATAATTAACAGTTCACGAACGTAATAAAAAAAAATCAATGTCAATAATTTTCAATCATAAAGCTTTTTATTCAGTTATTATTTTTTAGATGTTTTAAAATCATATAAAAGCAATTTATTATTGTGATAATTTGTCCTGTCTTTCAATTAAAATATCGATATATTAATATTATAAGATTATTTACGATTAATAAAATAATACTGGTTGCCTTGCATTACGTAAAGAAGTAGAATAAATGACCGATAGTCATGATTTTATTTAAGGTGATATACAAAGGCCTGTGAAACTAGATTTTAGTTCCTTAGATGATATAAAATTATGAAACAAATGAAGTTTTATAGAATACATAATGTAAAAATTTCATGTTGTTCTTTTTGTAATTTTGCAATAATGCAAAAGCAAAATTTTCATTTTTTTATTTTTGCTAGCCTTTTTTTACAATGTAGAATGTAAAAGCAAAATTTTCACTTTATTTTTCGATTTTATTTTTGCTTGTCAACTTTTTATGCAAAAGTAATAATTTTTGCTTGACATATTTTAACCCAATTTCTAGTTACAACAGGCCTTTAGTTTTTCTGTAACGGTGGCGGGAACTAGTTCTTCAGCGGTTTACACACAAGTGTCGTTCATTTACATGGATGATTTTTTTAGTTCGTTTATTTATATGAATTAAAACTCTAATTTTATATTGGACAATGATGGATGCCATATTTTTTAAGTTAAACTTAAGTCTTCTTCTGCCAGTAATCCGTCCAAACGGTGCTATTTTTAATATGGGGTTTTTATGTTGCTTTTTGGCTTATACTAGGAGCATTGTCTGTTGATAGTTTTTGAGTATACCTACCTTCTATTTCAAAATATATTTTTTTGCAATTTGCATTAATTTTTTTGTAAAATTTTAGCAAAAATTTTCAAAAGAATTTTTTTGCATCTTTTCTCAGGTCATCATTTTCTTCTTTGTCCTAATCATTTGAGATTGGCGTAATATTAGTCTCACGTATAGGGTCAAAAAATATTTGCAAAATTGCAAAAAAAGATTGCAAAAATGGGGTTATACTTTTCAAATTCTAACAGACAATGTGTTTTTCTATGCGTGTGTTAAATAACAACGAATATATTCGATATCCGTTTCATACACTCCATTGTTAATTTTTTAGTTTTTTTTTTATAACTAATTATTATAATAATGGTTTAATACAATGGGGTTCTGGAACGATATCGAAGTGTAAGACAGTGTACGACTTTTTTTTAACAAAATATACTGACTTGATAAGCAAAACTTGGTATTTTTTTTATTATCCGACATCTCCATCCGACCCACTTTACGGCAATAGGCTCGCTCCCTATTATGTGGGGCTGAAAAACATAGTTGACGAAATGTAGGTGCTAACCACATCTATCGAAAGACCAATAGCCGTTGGCACAAATTGGGTCCTAGAGACTTAAAAAAGGTTGTATTTTTTTCCTAAAAACGGCATATATGAAAGGTGGGGACACCTTCACCTCTCCCACCAGATGGACTGGCGACCTGCCCCCCTAGACAAGGCGTACTGTAGAACGGAAGGACGAATGTATGGAACGCGCGGCGTCAAAACGCGTCGCATTATCTCACTTGTCACCCACCTAGGACAAGGCCTATACCGTGATTTGGGAGAAACCTATGACCAGCATAGACTACAATAGGTTAATGGATTGATAAAAGAAAAAAACATATATAACTGTATGTATATATTCGCCTCAAACAACCACTTGTATACACACAACGTCGAAAATACGAATAAAATAAATACAAACATATCAATACACGATATCATTAGACAAATAAATTATTTACACCTTAGCTTTCACACAGAACGTCGATTAACAAAAAAACTATAGCCCATTCGGATAGGAACGTAAACAATCTTGATGTTTATTTTTATTGTGTTTTATTTAAAAAACTCAGTTTATTAATATTTATCTGTTTATCTGTTTATAAGGTTTATATGTGTTTCTGCTCCCCCCTAGACAAGTGGCAATTCGTTGCTCGGCGTATGATGGAATAGAATGACGAATGTATAGTATTTGACGTTTTTGACATTCGTTGACGCCTGTCATATACGTCAAATCCTATACGAATTGCCCCTTGTCTAGGAGGGCAGGATTCGAACTGGGGATCCCTCGATCGTAAGTCCGACTCCTTAACCAAGGATGGAGGCATATATCCCTCTCTTTCTCACCCAGAACACGAGCTCAAACTTAATCTTTTGTTAATCCACGTTTTATGAAAAGGAATTAGGTTTCACAATCTTAATCTACGGCTTTAGAAGAAAGCTACAAAATCTCGAAACATTATACGACTCCTCGAAAGAGTTTACGGGTTCTCGAAATATTTTATAACTTCTCGAAATATTCCTACAGAATTGTGAGTGGTGAATTCACTGGAGAGGTTTTGTGCTGTCAGTGGGAAGACCAAAGGCTTGTCCTGCTTGTCTTCTGCGTCAGCACAGAATCTCTCTGTTCTTACAGGGTCGGCAGCACGAGTGTGACTCCCCTGGTGTTGCACTCGTCCATAGGCCACGGTAACCACTTTACATCAGGTGGACCGTGTATAGTAGATATATAGTTTCTTAAATTGATTTTCACCAGCGAAAAAAATACATATTGGCAATTTTAATTAAGCTGTAGGTTTAAGAAGAGAAGAAGTCTCGAGCAATCGTACTATGTAATACATAGAAGTGAGTAAAATTTTACCTGTATATTTACCCTCATAGGAGCCATACATGTACAAGAACATTTATAATTAAAACCTCACTAGACAAGTCGCAATTCGATGCTCAGCGTATCATGGAATAGAATGACGAATGTATAGGATTTGACGTTTTTGACATTCGTTGACGCCTGTCACATACGTCAAATCTCATACATTTGGCTTTCTATTCTACCAAACGAATTGCCACTTGTCTAGAGGGCCAGCCCCCCTAGACAAGAGGCAATTCGTAGCTCGGCGTATGATGGAATAGAAGGCCAAATGTTTGGGATTTGACGTATATGACAGGCGTCAACGAATGTCAAAGTCAAATCCTATACATTTGTCATTCTATTCCATCATACGCCGAGCAACGAATTGCCTCATAATTTCGTCTACGGCGATACTAATCTTAACCTAAATATTATATGCAAACTGTAGGTACTGGATAAACATATTTCTGGTTATATTTTCTTAAGCAAACCCAAAAAAGTAAAGGTGCTTATATAAAGAAACAGGCCGTCGCGCCACAGTCTCTGCAAAAATTAGACTTTATTTCTATAGCATTAAAGTCCAGAATTAAATGACAATATTTTCATTACACGCTTTCGTTCACTCTACAAAAAGCCATTTAATTTTAAACTTTAAGACCATTACTTTAAAGGCTAAAATCAAATGGAATTTTCTCGCAGTCTCTGTGGTGTGACAGTGGTTGTGCTTTAGCAGGATCGAGGCCCAGGTTACCGGTATAGGCGATTCGTCGTTTGGCAAAAAAAAAGTCACGAAGTATTCTCGCCCTTATGGTCATGAACATAAGGGCGCGAATGCGTTGCAACTGTTTTTTATCATATGCTATGGAAACATGTCGGGGTAGGTAGCCAATACTGGTAACCTGTTTCTTTATACAGGGTGATAAATCCAAATGGGTCAGTAGGGTGAAGTCAGAAACTATGAGAGATATGGACATTTATTCTTAGGAACCATGGCTTCGATTTTAAATTAAATAATTTGGTGCGAATCATAAGTTTATACTACTTCGGCTGCAGACAAGTACACGGCTCACCTGATGGAAAGTGGTTACCGTGGCCAATGGACACCGGCCTATGGGGTCGGCAGCACGAGTGACTTATGATTCGCACCATCGACAATAACAACGAAAATGCTTGCAGAATTTGAAGAAGAATTTGAAGTCATTATTATTTAATTTAAAATCGAAGCCATGGTTCCTAAGAACAGAAGTTTCTGACTTCTCCTACTGACCCATTTGGATTGATCACCCTGTATATAAGCACCCTGAGGGCGGAAGTGATTTAGACTTCGGAGGCCACTCAATGACCTCCGTCCTCCATGAGTGCGGGCTTGGGGGGGTCAGATGAAGGCGCCTGTCACCCTAGCAGAAGCAGACGGAGCGAGGACAGAAATACATGAGCTGTAGCCGCACCTTTACACTCTGGAGACCCGAGAAAACGTGCGGATTTAGTCGGTTCGAGTCGGAGTTAATCACCCCAGTTGGGCGGTGGGGAGAGGGGGTAAAAGACGGGGCATTAGCCTATTGTGATGAAATGTGAAGTTTGGATGAACAAAATGCAATTATTTGCATCAATATCATAACAAAATAAGTAGGCACAGACACAGGAGCACCTAACAATTGCATAAAAATCAACTTAAGTCTACTCAAGCTTTCAGTCTTAACAATAACTATTATTACACTTAATATTTACATCAATAATAATTAATTATTAACTAAAAAAAAATACCCGTTTCACCACTTTCAACAAAAAAAAAACAGGAAAATAATTTTAATAAGAATATAATCGCCGAAATCATGCATAAAGATTGCGTGAGATAGAATGACGAATGGGATTTGACGCATATTACAGTCGACAACTTCTTCTTCCTCCTAGCGTTAATTCCCAGTCGCATCCGAAGCTTTCAGCTCGGAGTCTGGGGTCCGCCTTACCAGTCTTAACCACGGATTTTGGCTAGACCTCGATATTTTCCGTGAAGCGATTGTCATCTGACCTCCACAACCCAATGTTAACATTAGGCGATATTGAAGTTTTGCAGCTAGACCGTTGTTTTGGATTTTTAGGGTTCCAACTACCCGTAACGACTGCCATAGATGTTCTTATGGCAACCGGGACCGACGGCTTAACGTGCTCTCCGAGGCACGACCAGACCAATGCAAATACTCAGATTTCATGCACACAAATATTTGCACTGCGCGGGGATCGAACCCGCGCCTCCTGCGTAGCGGCCGCGTTCACTACCGCTACGCCACGGAGGCCGTCAAATAGATAGATAGATAGATAGAATGACGAATGGGATTTGACGCATATTACAGTCGACAACGTAAGTCATAAACCTCAAAATAGGGAGCCATTATACGTCAGTCGCGTGGTTCCCGGCAGAGCAGATTTTTTAACATCAGACAGATATATACAGCCCAGACTCAGCCTAAACATGGCTCGAATAAACAATAGTGCCCGGAATACGGCAATAGGCTCACCCCCTATTACGTGGGCCTAATACAATGATTAGTGAAATGTCTAGGTAGAAGGGGTAGGCCCAAGAAGTCCTGGCTTGACGTAGTGGAGGGTGACATGCGTGCAAATGGTCTCACTATTCAAGATCATGCGAAGAGGAAGAGTCGGAAGGTGGACCCTGAGATCCGAGTTCACCCTAGATGCAATCAGGAAAATACGTGTCTATGAGGATGATGATAATGATAATAAAAAAAATGTACGCGTTAAAACATATGGTCTTGCATCCCGTTTTTTCGTACGGGAAAGAGCGAGATAAGAAGTCTAGTGGTGAAACGGGCGTAACATCTTAATATGATCACAGTGTTTTAGCTACACAACAAAATACTTTTTATTTTCTTATAATTAATCGCTGCTTATTCTCAAAATTTTGACTGCAACCAAACAGACAGACATATTGTGTTGTTATAACCGAAGTTATAAGGCATAAAAAAATTGTAGTAAAATTTCTTGGGGAATAAGATGGTGAATGACGAGAACGGGACAATTGAGCTCTCTGAGTTTCTTGCTGGTATCTTCTCAGTAGAACCAACTACCGAACCAGCGAAAGAATTATTTTCAAATGATTTATTTTACTTTATTTAATAATATATCTTATTTTTTTTACTTCTTGACATAATAATTGTAATATTTTGACGTTCATATGTGCTCTTTATGTGCCTAAACTGGATAAATGAAATTGATTCTTTGATTCTTTGATTCTTTGATTCTTTGATTCTTTGATTCTTTGATTCTTTGATTCTTTGATTCTTTGATTCTTTGATTCTTTGATTCTTTGATTCTTTGATTCTTTGATTCTTTGATTCTTTGATTCTTTGATTCTTTGATTCTTTGATTCTTTGATTCTTTGATTCTTTGATTCTTTGATTCTTTGATTCTTTGATTCTTTGATTCTTTGATTCTTTGATTCTTTGATTCTTTGATTCTTTGATTCTTTGATTCTTTGATTCTTTGATTCTTTGATTCTTTGATTCTTTGATTCTTTGATTCTTTGATTCTTTGATTCTTTGATTCTTTGATTATTTGAGAACTTTACGAAAAGTGTGATTGGGCGAGGCAAACGGAAGTTGAGACGGAGATAGTGAAGGAAGAAAGAGATAGAATTACACTTCGTATATTTAAGGGCAAGAGAGAGGTGCCAGCACATTTTTTTTTTCGCTCTCATAGCCAGATATTGCTCAGGGCATATTGATATAACTTGAACCTAAAATGTGCCCTATACGCGCAGTACACGTTTCTTGGGTGTCTTTTGAGGATAGCACGGAGTGCTACTGCGGTGGACGAGCTCACATTCACCAAGCATTATTAAAAAACAATCTGCGCTCCAGGGCCTCATTTGTCTTGCAATTTAGGTCCAAGATACGTGTCCGGAGGTATACTTCAGTTGTGTAGTCAAAATACACTCTTTTATATGTATTATTGTGCGTTAGCGAATTTTATATAAATATTGATAATATTATGTCCAATATAAAAGCTCTAGAACGCTCAAAAGGGTCCATATAGGAGACAAAATCACTAATTTTTCACTTTTCTTGTTAATTATTAATATTCAAACAGCGTGATCTGCTATCAATATAGGCACGAAATTCGTTTGCACGCAGGAGGCGCGGGTTCGATCCCCGCTCAGTGCAAATATTTGTGTGCATGAATATGAATATTTGCATTGGTCTGGGTGTTTCTATGTATAATATGTATGTATTTACAAAAAAAAAATGTATCTAAGTATGTATATCCGCATTCTAGAACCCATAACACAAGCTAGTTAAACTATGCTTACTTTGGGTCTAGATAGCGTTGTGTAGAATGTCCTGCAATATTTATTTATTTATTATTATTATTATATTGACAAAATCGCGACATATATCCCCACCATATTATTAGCACCCTAAAGGTGCGTACAGATTATGTAACATGTTGTATAACTTGTGTTTCATAACACGTCCACATTATCTAACATTGTTTTATAACTTTGCAACATTTAACAATACTGTACACATTAGATTTAACAATGTCATATAACAATGTTGTACAACAATTTCGTTGGACGTAGCAGTGCTTTTAAAATAAAAATAACGTGTTATATAACTCACTAACATGTTTTATAACTTCAGTGTCTACATTACTGAAACATGTTATATAACATTGTTTTATAACATGTTATGCTATATAATTTGTACGCACCTTAACACTTTAGAGTTTAAAATGACCATTTCCTCAAAGCAGCAAAAGGACTTAGTTACATTCCAGGACTCTTAAAAAGCTTAAATATCTATGGAATATTTCATAGTAAACAGACAGCAGTCTGTTCACTGTCAAATTTGCTATCTACTGCTCTGATTCCTCTTGTAACAAGAGGTCTACTGCCGTGTACACATAGTTAGATACTAGTGTAACATCAATACGGTAGTTGGTCGTCCATGTGTACAGTCATTAGGGAGTCTTCTGGGTGTATTTCGAGCACTGCTTCTGTGCCGTCGTTGAAGGGGAATGATACGCTGCCATCTACTACTAGACCTGAAACAAATTATTAGAATTCTCAAAATTTTCTATTCTCAAAAAAGTGCATTCTCAAAATTTATCTATTCTCAAAATGGTTTACTATATACGTAAATCTGAAATTCAAAAATGGCAGCCTTATTAATAATATACTAAAATGTTAGACACTGTTTATTAAATTGATGAACCATTTTGATAAAATCTAAATAGCCTATTTTCAAAAAAGTACCTTCTCAAAATGATTTATTCTCAAAATATTTAATTGCTAAACATAAATCTGAAATTCGAAATAGCACCCTTATTAATACATTAAAATGTTACAGACAGTTTAATAAATTGATAAATAATTTTGATAAAGCAATCTAAAATGTCCTATTCCCATGGTTCAGTAATGGTCGTAAAATATAACTCTACAATCAAAATCTTAAAGCTTCAAGGTGTGCTCATGTCATATTTTCAAAATGTTACATTCTCAAAATGAACCACTTCATTGCAATAACGTACTATAAAATGAACAGTTTCAAACCACTCTACAAACATACCCACTCTCAAAACGATCTCACTTTCAAAACGTACTCACTCTCAAAACGTACTCACTCTCAAAACGTATTCATTCTCAAACGTACTCACTCTCAAAATGATCACAAACACTTACCGGCATCAGTGCAATGCGACTTGACCTTTATAGCGCTGGCTCTGTCGCGTACCCTGAGACCCCGGGGCGTCGGCCACTCCTCGAAAGTGATATATTCACGAACTGAATACGCTAGTTGGTCCGAATCTGTTGGGGACAATAAAACCAAAATATTTATCTTCTTGTTTTGGACAAGAAGAGAAATCTCGCACTTTGAAGGCCAGAGATCGTACCATAAACTCTTAGGACATGACAATAATTGAACGTATGTCATAGTGCGAACTGCAAATTTATCTTTGTAATCCATATTCATACTAATATTATAAATGCGAAAGTAACTGTCTGTCTGTCTGTATTGTTACGCTTTCACGGCTAAACCATTGAACCGATTTAGATGAAATTTGGTACAGAGATAGATTAGACCTTGAAAAAGGCTATAGGCTATGTTTGGTCGCGATAACCGACATCCACGCGGGCGTAGCTGCGGGTAAAAGCTAGTCCTATATATTTATATGGGTTTACAAAGTTACTCAAGCATTTGGTAGTATGACAGCCGTTCAATTATTGACCTGTTATATGAGTTCAAGGTACGGCTCATAGACAGCTCTCAGGCACTCAAATTATGTAAATTGCCTCGCGAGGCCACCTGGCCTCTTCGCTACTTTCTTGAGCCTAAAGATAGATAGATAGATAAATAGATAATTCTTTATTGTACACCAATAAATTTACAGTAATACAAGTAGGTAGCATGTTACGTTTCAATGTACAATGGGCGGCCTTATCGCTAGAAGCGATTTCTTCCAGGCAACCTTAGGATGGACAGTAATGTGATAAAAACAAAAGATATGGTGTAGTTAGTAAATAAACTAGATACAAGGTGTATTAAAAAGAGAGAGAGAGAAAGGTAAGCTACTATTTCAACCCTCCCCTTGCCTTTTTTGACCTCTCCTCGGCTCCTTATATCTGTGAGGTACATTCCACAAAGTCAAGGACTTCTCCCACCAGGTTTCAGGGGTCACGTGATCCCTACTAATATTATAAATGCGAAAGTAACTCTGTCTGTCTGTCTGTCTGCCTGTCTGTCTGTCTGTCTGTCTGTCTCGCTTTTACGACTAAACCGCTGAACCGATTTTGATGAAATTTGGTATAGGGGTAGATTAGACCTTGAGAAAGGACATAGGCTATGTTTGGTCGCGATAACCGACATCCACGCGGGCGGTGCCGCGGGCAAAAGCTAGTCCCTACTAATATTATAAATGCGAAAGTAACTCTGTCTGTCTGTCTGTCTGTCTGTCTGTCTCACTTTTACGACTAAACCGCTGTACCGATTTTGATGAAATTTGGTATAGAGGTAGGTTAGACCTTGAGAAAGGACATAGGCTATGTTTGGTCGCGATACCCGACATCCACGCGGGCGGAGCCGCGGGCAAAAGCTAGTAGTTAATAAAATGTGAAATAAATATCCCATACCTGGCGCAAACATGAGTTTCTCGTTATATTTCTCTGTGATCTCTCTCGCCTTCTCTAGAGACGTGTCGAGGGGCAGGCCGCACTCCTTGGACAGTATGTTCATCAGCTCCAAAACTGAGTGTGTGCGGAGACAGTTTATACTGGAAACGAATGAAAAACCATTAAAATACTATAAACGAAATAAAAACTTTCTCTCTTTTTTTAAGTAAGTCATAAATGTAACTTTTCTTTTATTCATCTCATGGTTTCTAACCACATCTTACCTTGATGTCCCTTGACGTCCATTCACCCCTTGACTTTCACTCACCACCTGACTTCCATTCAACCCTTGAAGCCTTGACTTCCAGTCACTCCTTGACTTCCATTAAACCCTTGGCTTCCATTCATCCTTTGCCTTCCTTTGACTTCTAGATTTCAATTAACCCCTTGAGATCCACTCACCCTTGACTTCCATTCACTACTTGAGTTCCACTCACCGCTTAACTTCCATTCACCACTTGGCTTCCAATCACATCTTGATTTCCAATCCCCACTTAACTGCCATTCACCCCTTGACTTCCAATCACATCTCGACTTCCAATCATCCCTTGACTTCCAATCATCCCTTGACTTCCAATCATCCATTGACTTCCAATCATCCCTTGACTTCCAATCATCCCTTGACTTCCAATCATCCCTTGACTTCCAATCATCCATTCACTTCCAATCATCCCTTGACTTCCAATCATCCCTTGACTTCCAATCATCCCTTGACTTCCAATCATTCCTTCACTTCCAATCATCCCTTCACTTCCAATCATCCCTTCACTTCCAATCACCCCTTGACTTCCAATCACCCCTTGACTTCCAATCATCCCTTGACTTCCAATCATTCCTTCACTTCCAATCATCCCTTCACTTCCAATCACCCCATGACTTCCAATCACTCCTTGACTTCCAATCATCCCTTCACTTCCACTCACCCCTTGACTTCCAATCATTCCTTCACTTCCAATCATCCCTTCACTTCCAATCATCCCTTGACTTCCAATTACCCCTTGACTTCCAATCATCCCTTCACTTCCAATCACCCTTTGACTTCCAATCCCCACTTAACTTCCACTCACTCCTTGACTTCCCTTAACCCCATTTCACGCTATATCTCTACAACCCTTACCTAAAGTGCCATGAGGTACTACCGGTACCGGTAGTGACACACAAGCCGGAGCTCTTGGTGTGAGTCCAGGCGCCGTTGTCGATCTGTAGCCGGAGAAGGGAGACTCGTGACGTCACACTCTCGCCGATGAACACCTGTGATTGATTAGAAAAGGATAATAATTTCTTTATTCACGTAAAATTCTTACATTACTTTATTTGTCTCTGATTTCTGCAGACTGGTAAGCCGACCACTGACGTCCATAGGACACGGTAACCACGTACCATCAGGTGGGCAGAGTGCTTTCTGCTACTTGGGCTTACACTGAAAATCAGTTCTGTGGTGGCTCACACCCACCTCAGTATATGCTGAGTGTTTAACCCAAATTGCGGACATAGCGTACATTTATCTTGAGATTTGGATGTATTACAATGCAATTTACAATCTTTTACAGTATAGGGTACGCGTGTAAAAGGTTATGTGGGACCGTGTGAGATTTCTGCCACGTAGGACATGACACGTTGATGATGTGAACATGTCATTAACGTCAATTGTCAACTTCATATAAAATATGAATGACAGAATGATGTCACACGGTGTCACGCGATCATAGACTTTAGACACGCGATCTTGTTTAACTCGGCGATCACAGATAAAATATAATAGTATTTATGGCGCATTATCTGTGATCCCACCACTTACTCTGTGGTTGCCTGATTGCTAATTTTTGTTTATTTCTGTGTTTATTGTAGTTTATTTTTTGTTTTTATATGTGTACATGCGTGATCCGCAATAAAACGATTTTTCTTTCTTTTCTTTCTTTCTTTCACCTAAATGGTATAAAAAAAAACAAGTAAAATAAATAGTACCGAGTAGGCTTACCTCATTCAGTGCTAAATGTGGCAACACTTTCGTCGCAAGCGGACTATTTTCCGTCGTTCTACAAGGATTGTTATTGATAACATCTGATTCAGGAGCGTCGTGTGTGTTTTGTACTGGCGGGTATCTGCGGTAAATAAAAAAACGTTAATTTTAAAATGAATTAATGTTAAGGAGTCGGCCTTACGATCGAGAGGTCCCGGGTCCGAATCCTGGCCATTACACTACCGACGTGAACCCATTCCTAGCACAAGCAATTTAGCTTAGCTGGAGGGGTTAACGGGAATATTAGTACCTAATTTCGGTTGCTAATACTCTTAAAAAAAAAAAAATATTACACCAATGACTATTTATTGAATGAAATTTTAAAGCATTTAGTATGCTAACTATTCAAATCGATTAAAATAGAAAAAAGCAAATACAGCTCAGCCGGGTCTCGAACCTACGATTTTTCCCTTACAGGGGGAACGCTCTGACCACTAAGCCACCGAGACACGTACGAAATCGATCCAAATTCCTCTATACAACCGTCTTAAGGGCGACGGTGAAGCCATCTACCGACATTTGTTTGGGTGGAGTCATCAAAAGTCGTTTAAAAATGATTGCAACATCATTCATTGATTCCGATAGTTCGTATGAATGTCGGTAGATGGCTTCACCGTCGCCCTTACGGTCGTTCCCAATAACCTGTCTATCGCCAGTTTTGACATTAGAAAGGATAAAAACGTCATCAATCTCTATGGTAACGCAATTCATAGTAGCAAAATAACAATAGGATTTGACAACACATGTACACAGCGCCATCTAGCGACAGCAAGTCGAACTACTACGTCACTAAGAATCCTGAATCGCGAAAGTGAAGTTCCAGTGCTGGTACAAGCTATATACAACATCCCAACGACAATCGTTGGGCCGCGGCCCGCCAGGCGTGATCACCTTGCCTGGTCGGAGGATCCTCCCTTTGGTTGGAGGAACATATTCTCCACAACCTTTATCTGTAGACATGTTATTGGGAACGGCCGTTAGAAAACTAAGTACCGGTACTATGGGGTGAATAGGGATCAATGGGTGAATAGGGATAAAATGGTCAGCTGAATTCTGTAGTTATTTTCTTTCAAGTGAAATTATGGATTAGTTCAATGTAATAATGAGCAGAGTTATCAATAATATCTGGTTAGATACTTGGAATTCGGGAGAGAAATTTATTTATTTAAGATTTATGCACACACAGAACAATATTACATACAATGGAAGATGAAAATTTGTACATTGGTACTGCTTATTTCTATAAAGAAATTTCTCCCAGCAGACCGGCGAGAGGAGATCGTGAAGAACAAGAAAATAGGTGTAAATGTGTGTATAATAGCAAGAGAGAAAAACACTTAGGTACACACACAAGCCACAAATATACAGTGGTAATTATTAAAAAATTCTAACGACCATTTTACCCCTATTCACCCCATTTTACTACTGTAGGTTACCTGCAATAGTTTAACGCGTGTAGGTCTACAGGCGTGATGCTGTCCAGCAACTTGGCTTCACAGGTGATCGTGGTGCGTATCCTGGAGCGACGCATCCAGGTGAACCTGCCCTGGAAACACAAACATCCTCATTGATAACTGGATATATTAAGTGAAAAAGTGTTTAATGGAAAAAAAAAGGTGATTATAAAGAGACGAATAATCTTAACGATGGAAATGAATGGTCATCCTAATCACCTGCTAGCTCGCACAATATAAATGTTTACAAAACCGTATTTAAAAATAAAATCGGCCAAGTGCGAGTCGGACTCGCCCATGAAGGGTTCCGTAGTAGCAAAGGCAAAATTGCGGTTAATGACGTATTAAAAAAAAACTACTGACTGGATCTCATTCGAACCAATTTTTAGTGGTAGTTTGCATGGCAATTTACATCATACTTATATTTTTTTTTTAATTTATCATTCTCTTATTTTAGAAGTTAGAGGGGGGGGACACATTTTTTCACTTTGGAAGTGTCTCTCGCGCAAACTATTCAGTTTAGAAAAAAAATATGTTAGAAACCTCAATAGCATTTTTAAAGACCTATCTATAGATACACCACATGTATGGGTTTGATGAAAAAAAAAAATTTTGAGTTTCTGTTTTAAGTACCCTCAAAATTTAATGTCTTTTTTCTATTTTTGTGTGAAATTCTTAATGCGGTTCATAGAATACATCTACTTACCAAGTTTCAACAGCATAGGCCTTATAGTTTCGGAGAAAAGTGGCTGTGACATACGGACGGACAGACAAACGGACAGACATGACGAATCTATAAGGGTTCCGTTTTCTGCCATTTGGCTACGGAACCCTATAAAGGATAATCTAGTTCTCTGAGTTTCTTGCTGGTATCTTCTCAGTAGAACCAACTAGCATACTAATTGCTTTAATATTTCATTAAATCTTAACATTTTTTATTATTAGTAGGAAGTAGGATGTTAAACACTTAAGTACCTCTTTTAATGCCTGGAACGCGCCCTTCACGTCATTCGAGCACCAAGTGGGTAAGCATAGCCTGCCGACAGACTTGTGTGGGGCACTGTTGAAGCCTATTACTGGTTTGCTGGAAGAGAAACATAATTTTATTAGAATAGAATAGCAAAATCTCCAATTCGCAGAATGTTCCTATCTCATAAAGTCTTTTTCACAAAATGTCCCTTTCTTATAAAGTCTCTCTCGCAAAATGTCCCTTTGTCATGAAGTCTCTTTCGCAAAATTAACCTTTCTCGATAAAGTCTCATTCGCAAAATGTTCCTATCTCATAAAGTCTCTTTCGTAAAATGTCCCTTTGTCATGAAGTCTCTTTCGCAAAATGACCCTTTCTCATAAAGTCTCATACGCAAAATGTTCCTGTCTCATAAAGTCTCTTTCGCAAAATGTCCCTTTCTTATAAAGTCTCTCTCGCAAAATGTCCATTTCTCATGAAGTCTCATTCACAAAATGTCTTTTTCTCATAATGTCTCTTTCGCAAAATGTTCCTTTCTCATAATGTCTCTTTCGCAAAATGTCCCTTTCTCATGTCTCTTTCGCAAAAAATGTACTTTTCTCATAATGTCTCTTTCGCAAGATAAAGTCTCTTTCACAAAATGCCTCTTTCATAAAATGTCTCTTCCTCACAATTTCAAGCAGTAAAGTGAACTTACTTAGCGTCTCTGACTCTAGAAGCAGCTAGAAGGAAAGTGCCGTCCCCTCCGCAAGGTACCACCACGTCACACCAGCTTATTAAGTCATCGTTATATGTTAATCTGTAAAAGATAAAAGTAAGATACAAACATAGAACCAGAGTTACCGATATAGCTCGCAGAATAAGCAAGCTGAAGTGGCAGTGGGCTGGCCACATCTGTCGAAGGACTGATGGCCGTTGGAGTAGACGAGTCCTAGAGTGGAGACCGCGAGAAGGAATAAAGAAGGTGGGGACACCTTCTAACCAGATGGACTGATGACCTGAAAAGGAGGCTGGGACGGTCTGGATGCGGAAGGTGACGGATCAGCAGACGTGGCGCACAATGGGAGAGGCCAATGTCCAGCAGTGGATGGCAATAGGCTGATTGATTGATTGGAAAACATGTGGCGACAAGCCATTGTCGATATCCAAGTATTGCAGTTAAACCAGTTGTAGGACTTTTTAGGGCTCCAACTACCCGTAACGACTGCCATAGATGTTCGTATGACAACCGGGACCGATGGCTTAGCGTCCCCCCCCCTTAGAAGTCGCGTTCAATACCGCCCCGCCTCAGAGGCTGCCAGCTAACTTTGATATAACATATTACATATAAGCATGCCTTTACCCCTTTACCCCCGGAGGGTTAGGCAGAGGTGAATTAACACCCACATTTCACCAATCATTGTATTAGGTCTCACGTAATAGGGGATAAGCCTATTCCTCTATTCCGGGCACTATTGTTAACTCGAGCATCTGAGGGCTGTATATATATATGTCTGGTATTAAACAGCCCTATCCCTAATCGCCTTGTACGACATACGACATCGCATGGGAAGAGATGGGATGAACCAAATTCTACTCTGCCGGGAACCACGCGCCCTGAATAAACAGACAGATAGACAGAAGTACAGACATGTATAGACTGTAGTCCTAACCTGCTAGCCATCTCCACATTGAGACCTATATCCTTGAGGCTGGTGGCCACGTTTTCTTCGAAGGCCTTCTGCCGGCGGTGCGTCTCCATCATCGCGTCGTAGTCTGACCCTCGCTTGCGGAGTATCTTTTCCAGCGCAGCATCAGAGATGTAGTCGTGGCAATGTCTGGAAGTAAAGGATACAAATGTTGGCTACACATTTTTTATGGAACTAGTGACTTGTAAAAAAATGGAGAATATTTAGTATAAGCATTGCCTTTTTTTATCCTGCGAAAAATCCCCACGGATACCTCTCCGCCGGAGCCGGTGGAGGAGGTTATGTCGGACTTGAACCGACTAAAACGCACGCCATCTGTGGGCCGTCGTTTGCCGGAGGTGAGGTAATAGTAGACATATCCCTCGCACCCCGGCCGACCTAGGGCAGAACATATATTATTATGCTGTACTAGCTGTCCCGGCGAACTTCGTACATATTTTTCCCGTTCCCGCTGCACCTATTTTCTCATCCTTTAAACCTTCCCTGGAGACCCAAGAATATTTCAAGACAAAAATTAGCCAAATCGGTCTAGCCGTTCTTGAGTTATAAAATAACAACGAAAACTGGCATTGATTTTTATATATTAGATTATTAAGATAGACACTTCTAACAAAATGCATCACAAAAATTTCCTGCCTTCAAAGCAGGGTCCACATTTGTATCATTTGCCCGATCCGATCACCGTATCCGTATCGGCGACGCGTATCATAATCGCATATGTGGACGGGTTATGATACGCGTATTACTGATATATACATTGTGATCATGATACGCGTCGCCGATACGGATACGGTGATCGGATCGGGCAAATGATACAAATGTGGACCCAGCTTAAGGAAGGAAAATATGTAGGTAATCTTCGCGTAAGAAGCCAGGATAGACCGCTTGTTATTAATAAACAGTCATCATCATCATCATTTCAGCCATAGGAAGTCCACTGCTGGACATAGGCCTCCCCTATAGATCTCCAATAGGACCGGTTGGAAGCGTCTCGCATAAACCGTAACTGTCACCTTTCTTACCACTCCTTACATCACTGTAAATAGAGTGTTATTACTCTGTAGTTGATAAGAGCAAGTAAATACATACACGACCCGATGATACAAGCACAGGTGACCTTCGTATATTTAACTTGAAGAGCGATTTAACTAGAATCTATAAATAGGCCGATAAAACAGTTCAGTAACTTTTCTTCAGTTATGTGACCCGATATATTTTATTTGTGACAAGTTTGTGAAAATCGAGGGTTGAAAACGAAAATGCCCCGTCATTTCCGCTTTCAACCCCCCGATTTTCTACCCACGAATATTTTTCCGATTACGAGTTTATTATATCCGCGGCATTCTGTAGGGCGGAGGTATTTCCTCAGTCGGACTCGACGGCTCGATTGGGACGGAAATACCTTTCATTTGAGACCCCTCTCATCAAAATTCATCCATAGCCTGTAGAGGGAAACAGAAAACTACATACATACCTACATGTATTGACGCGTAAAACATTACCCTTGCTGGCGCAGTCGGTTAAAAACACCCATTGCATGGCACCTTAAGCTATATTACTTTCAACGTAATGCCCCAGAACTCCTAGACTTTTCTACACATTGATGGGATCAAGGTCACTAGCTAACATATAAATAAAACTGCCGCTATAAAATCTCGCTGAACTGCAATCACCCACTCGTGTACAAAAATACTACGAGTATAAGGCCGAGTTCGCGGCAATTATCTGATCCTGGTTTTACTAAACTGCTGGATAATTCTGATTTTATACAAAAGATAGCTGATGCAAGCTGGAATGGAGCATTCTAGCCCGCGTGGATGTCGGTTATAGAGACCAGTAGCCCACGCAATCTATTCTCTAAATTCTACCAAATATAACCCCTCCGACCTGAGAAAATTCCTGTAAGAAACCCAGCGCGCTTTTTGATTGGCTTCATTAAGTTTTTCTTATTCTGCACCAGAGCCTCGTTCGTTAATCAGCAGAGGTACCGGCGGCGTGCAGGCGAGATTGACTCGGGCCTCAAAGATCTGTCGTCGAGGTTCCGTACCTCAAGATAATAAAACAGAACCTTTGTAGGAGGATCACTTCGTTGTCTGTCTGTCTGTGAGACCTTTTTTTGTTTATGCCACTCAGGTGGCAGACAAGCTCACGGCCTACCAGAAGAAAAGCGTTTACCGTGGTCCATGGACCAGCTGCGTTACCCTCGTGCTGCCGTCCATACTCTCAATCAAAACCCGTGTATGCGACCTTAATTAAAATATTTCTACAACTGCTCCGTATCTTTTAATCACACATTTGGCCGACTGCACTACTAACCAGTAAGTCGAGCACAAATCTAGAACGTCTTATGTAACCTATAAAAATTGTGCCACGCGACGTCAGAGTTACATTCTCGTGATGTCGTGTGACAAACTCTTTGAATAATATTTTTTATCTTTCCATCCCAATCGAGCAGTCCGACTGGGGAAGTACCTCCGCCCTACAGAATACCTCGGGTATAATAACCTCCTGTTGTGTTGCCGGCGGTGAGTAGGGTAGCCAGAGCGCACTGGAGAGGTTTTATGCTGTCAGTGGGAAGACCAAAGGCTTGTTCTGCTTGTCTTCTGCACGGACGGCAGATAATCTCTTTGCTTTTACAGCGTCGGGAGCACGAGTGTAACTCCCCTGGTGTTGCACTCGTCCATAAGCCACGGTAAACACTTTCCATCAGGTGGGCTGTGTGCTTGTCTGCGAACTAAGTTGTATAAAAAATACTTTTTTGCGAGTCGGCTATCATGACGTCGTTCGCAGTAGTAAATCAAGAATTTATACCTCATCAGGAGTCATAAACTAATATCTCGTGATCGAACAATGAAACTCGATGTTGTATAATCGATATGACCCAATAACGCACATTTAAATCGATTATATATCGTAAGAATAAGGTCACGAACCGTTAGTTCTTATAATCGATCGGCTTACCTAACTCGTTAGGAATGTCTGGGACCTCCGGGGGCAAGTTGGGGACAACGTGGTTCCCAAGCCAGACGGGGGCCATCGCAAAACCGGATCTGGGCCTGAATCAGCCTGGGTCCGAGAGATATGCCTCAGGCAATCTCACACCGTGGCATCTGAATACCCAAGTTTTAGTCGGGAGTAACCGAGAGGATTTCCGCACGAAAAGAAGGGGTATTGGGGCCCGTCAAGAATTTTAGACTAAGTCAACCTCATCCTCATCTGGAAGTCGATACATAATTTACGCAGGAGGCTCTGGCTAACTCTCAGAGATAGGAGGTCATTTTGTATTGGGCTAACAATCTGAGACAATACTCAATTGTACTAAAGTCAATCCAGATGTTTACAACAAGAATGTTCTTCAAGGTCATATTCATTTCAAAGTAATAATGTCACTTTAGAACAATATCGTGAGTTAGTTCGTGTACAGTTTTCATTAAATTGACAGACTATTAAAGTCTGAATTCTCGGAAAGCACGTTCCTTTATCCCCGGAGGATTAGGCAGAGGTGAATCTACATCCACATTTCATCAATCATTGCATTCGGTCCCATGTAATAGAGGGTGAGCCTATTGCCGTATTCTTGGCACAATTGTTGACTAGAGCCATGCATCTGATGCTTAGTCTGGGCTGCATATATCTATCTGATGTTTAACATTCCTATCCTTTAGTCGCCTTGTACGACACCGCATGAGAGGAGATGGGGTGGCCCAAATTCTACTCTGCCGGGAACCACGCGGCTTCTTTTTTGCACCGTTTATATATTTGCATCATCATCATCATCATTTCAGCCATAGGAAGTCCACTGCTGGACATAGGCCTCCCCTATAGATCTCCAATAGGACCGGTTGGAAGCGACTCGCATATTGTGATCATATACTTACTTTTCATACTCGAACCTGGTGACCTTCGACACGATGAGACATTTGTCCATGTTCAGTTTGACCTTCTCTTTCGCCGCAGCGGCATTGCCTCGCCTCCTGGTCGCGTTCGGTGTGAGTTCGCATAGCTCTTGCTTCTGTCTAAGACCTGTAACAAAAAAAATAATCAATTAGGGTTTATTTGAGACATAATTCTTAACTTTCCATGGATTTGCCGTGCAGGTGCTGGCTGGGTTCATCGTGTGAAAGAGAGAGAAACCTGAGCAGAGCAGACCCCTTAAATTGTGACACGGGTGTAGGTTTAAGGGGCCCCTTTCATCACTCGTATTGACAGTTTCCGTTTTCAACCCACGAATATTTTTTTCGATTTCAACCCAGAGGGCTTTTCGTTTTCTACCCACAAAATTCCACCCACAAATATTTTTTTCCGATTTCAACCCAGAGATTTTCGATAGCTAATGTAGCATTAGATACTCGTTCTGGTGCAGCAGTAACTGCACTACTGCACATGCCAAGGTTTATGTAGGTTTTCCTTTTGATATTGGGAGGTCGGACGGCAGTCAAATTTAAAAGCGGAGAAGGTGTAAGCGGACTTCGTGAGGTCAAAGCCTGAAAGTAAGACTGGGACCCACGCTTCAATGATGATGATAGTCAACAAGCCCATTGACACGCGGTTATCGGTACATAGAATTCCTGCGCAGGAGCAACTATAGTTCACGTGCGTGAAGCATGCGTGAACCGGGCATGCACTTAATGCACTTATTATCTTTGACAAATATTTAGTCAAGTATAGAGGAAGCGTATATTCGGTGATTAGGCCAGTTATGTTGTAGTTTGAATACTGGTTTAGACAAGTCATGCGTGCACGCATGCAGGAGCCCGAGGCAAACTCAAGCATACATTTAAGCCATTTTATGTCGGCTATTAAATAATTTTCAAATGATATATGGGAATCCGCCGAATTTAATGACATTTATGATTACTGTTCAACAGCTCTTCATAATATTAATATTACGTACACTGTTTTGTTTATTAAAAATATCATATCTGTTGCAATAAAACTGTCATACGCCATAACGAATTACGTTGCAGCATTAATCCGAATTGTTTATTTACCACATTATGTAATCTGGTAACCCTAGTATCTACCTGACATTGACACTTTTTCTTGCAAGATAAAAATTACATGTGAAAGCTAGTGTTGTGAAACTGTCGATATTTTCATTATCGAAGATGCTGTACAACCCATGGCAATACGAGTAGCAACAACTTACTAAAATCTTTTCGACAAGCATGTATATGTTACGGCTAAAGGTAGGTGTGAACATAAACTTAAGATTAGCCGGCGAAACTGTCGATATTTTCATTATCGAGAATGCTGTACAACCCATGGCAATACGAGTAGCAACAACTTACTAAAATCTTTTCGACAAGCATGTATATGTTACGGCTAAAGGTAGGTGTGAACATAAACTTAAGATTAGCCGGCTAAACTTAGGTTTATCTTCGACGAGGTGTTAACGTTAATTAGGCATTAAAGAAGAACTAATGAATACCAAATGGACCACCTATTCACAACGCGGCCCTGGAAAAACTCCGATAAAAAGTCAATGAGCTTTTTTATTTACAAACAATAGCTTATTGATCCTACTAATTTATCACAGGTTATCGATAGCATTCGATAGCGTTCGCCTTTTCCTAACCCTTCGGGATAAAGGTGTGATTATATTTAGTATGTATGTATCGATAAATAAATCGACTATATCGATTCACTTCACTATGAATGTCAGAATTTCCGATATAAATATCGTGACCGAATACAATTTGAACTGTATTATTTATCAATGGAATGTTTATAAAGATAATGAGTTATTAATAATATCAACACATGACCTATACTTACTTCCGATAATATTTACGACTAACTGTGCCGGCGGCTTCGCGCGCATCATGGATGTCGCATAGGACTTTTGATATCTTTGATATCAGTGCGATCAAAAATACGAGTACATACGAATATAAGGCTGGCCAAGACCTGCTTATTTATCGGATAAGGTTCCCACGCAGGGCATTCAAAGGGTAGCCGTGATAGAGGTGTCAAAATTAAAACTTCGATATTGAAATTATTTGAAATAAAAAAAGACGTGTGGCACTCGGGGACTGTCGCGGTAAAGCTATTGCATAGCATTTTTTATGAACTTATGCAATTATAATTCTGAGTTCTGAGTTCTGAGTCTGAGTCTGAGTCTGAGTCTGAGTCTGAGTCTGAGTCTGAGTCTGAGTCTGAGTCTGAGTCTGAGTCTGAGTCTGAGTCTGAGTCTGAGTCTGAGTCTGAGTCTGAGTCTGAGTCTGAGTCTGAGTCTGAATTTGAATTTGAAAACTAACAACTTACGCAATTATAATTACTTACGTTAAGCGGAGCTACTTCGGAGCAGCTCGTCTAGATTCGTGCGAGCTCGGAGTTGGGGGTGTTACCATTTTTCGTTAGGGAATTTCTGGATTCGGTCTCCACGCTCAAGGCCCGCGATAGAAGCTATGCAATAGCTTAAAAATTTCACCGGCTTCCTTTTTGAAATTTTCAACCTTCGCCACTGATGGTAGGTCCCCGTAGAACCCTTTTTTTACGTGCGCAAAATCCCTACGGAAAAGTTGGTGCCGGCGGAGGTGGTTATGTCGGACTCGAACCGACTAAAACGTAGGTTGCAGGTTAGACCCATACAACCCTTCAACAATTAATCATCATTTCTTAACTAAATACGCAATGTTAAGCTCCTAATGAGTGCGTGACAAAAGGTAACAACTACGCGTCTACACACAATCAATAACAAATTTTCCAATCAACTAATAAAGTTAAATATTACTTAACGCTATTATTTGTCAACACTTAAATATGTTTGTTGTTTACTTGTACTGTGGAAAGTTTGTTTTGTAGCTGCCACACAATTCATTACACAATAATTTTTAATAATTTTTCCATTGTAATAATAATTATCGTTAATAGTCAATAGTCTTATTGGGTGTATGAGCAGGATCTTATCAACATCCTTGAGGCCTTTCTTTGTTTGTCTCACATAATAGGGGGCGGGACTATTGCCGTCATGCGGACACTTTGTCGTGAGCTGCATGTCTATTTTCCGATGGCGAGCAGCCCTATTTCTTCCTTAAACGTCTTTTATACGACACTTGTATACATTCCGTTTTCAACCCACAAATTTTCAACCCATAAATTTTCATATTGAATAAAACACTTGAACTTTTCCACAATTTTTTTTTTCTTTTTTTGGTTGATATCGAAAAAAATATTGTGGAAAGTACAAGTGCTTTATTCAAGGTGTAGCAAGTTCCACCAAGTACCATCAATCGCCAGTATAAACACAAATTTTTTTCAACCCACAAATATTTTTTCCGGTTTCAACGCAGACGTAATTCCCTTTTCTACCTACGATTATATTATATTTTTCGCATATTTTTTACAAGTATAGTATTCTTCCCAAAACCTCTTTCAGATTGGTAATACAAGTCATGTAGTCATGTCACAATGGCGAATGATTTGTAAGTTATCTCTTGCTAATGGTTGACGTAAGAGGGAAACCCGCTATTTCAGCTAATTACTAGTTATTTAATAGCGTTCGATACTAATATTATAAATGCGAAAGTAACTCAGTCTGTCTGTTTCACGCCTAAACCCCTGAACCGATTTTGATGAAATTTGGTATAAATAAATAAATAAATAAAAAATAAAAATGTTTATTTTTCATATCACATATTCAGTAAACATATTATCAGTGGGAATTTCCATATAAGCTAATATAATGCTTGTGTTTGGGAATTCCGCTCTTCCAGAATAGTTTCTAGTTTTGGTTTTACAAAATAGAGTTAGGGGTAGATTAGACCTTGAGAAAGGACATAGGCTATGTTTGGTCGCGATAACCGACATCCACGCGGGCGGAGCCGCAGGCAAAAGCTAGTCTACAATAAATACAACGTTCTGAAACCGTGAAACACACTAAACACAGCTAGTCCGTTATATGACCTATATTAATAAACTTATCTACATTTTGACGCGTAGAAATTTCATATTAAAAAAATATAGTGACGCGTAATTGCAATCCTTATCTTTACCATATTTGTATATGATTACAATAATAATAACACACTTAGGAAGTACTTAAAATAACTAAGATAACGGCGCTTGCGAAAACATCTTTAGTTTTGTGTGTCAAAGTATAGAAAAATCTATTTTTAATGTTTTACGCGCGTATGTATGTATCTTCTTACATTTATACAGTTTTCTTTGTTCCCCTCTACAGGCCTAAAGGATCATCTGTTCTACCCCCTAGACAAGTGGCAATTCGTTGCTCGGCGTATGATGGATTAGAATGACAAATGTATAGGATTTGACGTTTTTGACATTCGTTGACGCCTGTCATATACGTCAAATCCCATACATTTGGCATTCTATTCCATCATACGCCGAGCAACGAATGAGCAGTTTTCCAGTAGGTATTTATAGGGTTTCTAAAGACGCGCTAGATGGCGCAGCCGGCACTTTTGGTAAGAAGAGTGTGGTGTCACATCTAGTGTTCCCTAATTTATGGAAAAAATATTCTTCGGTTTTGTAATGATTTACTTTACTTAAATATTCTGCCATTCTTTCTGATACTATTATTTTAAATATAATATTATTATTTTAAATTACAGACAGTGACGCGAAAAGAATTAAGCGTTTTATTATATTTTATCTATTATAATATGGGTAAATGAAATTAAACTTTGGCAACATCGCAAATTCATGAAAAAATACCACAAACAAACCACAGAGGAAATTACCAAAAGCTATGCTAGCGCCATCTCCAGATGACTTAAAAACCAACTGATTATATACCTACTGGAAAACTGCTCATTGCCACTTGTATATGACAGGCGCCAACGAATGTCAAAAACGTCAAATCCTATACATTTGTCATTCTATTCCATCATACGCCGAGCAACGAATTGCCACTCGTCTAGAGTAGGGTTGCCATACGTCCCCGTACGCCGGGACATGTCCCGGTTTGAAGCATGGTGTCCCGGCGTCCCGGCCGATTAGCAAATTGTCCCGGTTTAAAAATCATAGTATTATATTAGAGAGCTGGACTTGGTAAACAGTAATATACCTACAATAAACGCGACTTACTACTTCTTTCTTTCTTCATTCTGGATTGAGCGATGTAAGCGATGACATTTTTCCGTACACGATTAAGTTAATGAGTAATAAAGACCCTGGGAGCAATCTGTTGTACGAGGAAGAAGCGGTGCCGGAGAATGGCGCTCATACTTCCACGACCTGTTGAATAAGCAGCTTAAAGAGTTGCAACCACCAGACCTCTTTCCGAATAATCAAGGACTAGTGCCACCGTTGACGCCTGCAGAAGTACTGCCATTCGCCGCATGAAGTACCGGAAAGCTGTCGGACACAACGAGGTCCCCATTGAGGCTTGGTAGGCAATGGGTGGTCGTGGTGTGCATTCTAACAAATCTGTATAACCACGTACTCCTCACCGGTGAGATCCTGAGCCAGTGGAGACTGAGCATCATTGCGCCAGTATTCAAAGGTAAGGGATCGGTGCAAAAGTGTGGCAGTAACCGCGATCGACTCCTGGATCCGACAGGAGAGTACATCCTCGGAATGTCAGTATGGGTTTCGTCCCGGGCACGGAACCATGGATCCGGTGTTCGCCCTAAGGATTGTGGTGGGGAAATACAGGTCGAAGAACACGCTCCTGCAAGCCTATTCTTAGACATGGTGAGGGCCTTCAACTGTGTTCCTCGCGCGGTAATCTGGTGGGCACTGCGGGTTAAGAGAGTTCCAGAGACCTACATTGACACCATCCAAGACATGTATCATGATTCTGGTTCCGTGGTTCGCTTTTCGACTGCTGTTGGTGACTCGAAAGCCTTCCCCATCACCGTCGGAGTACACGAAGGATCCGTCCTTACTTGTTCAGCGTGGTATTAAACGTCTTGTCGGACAGTATCAGAAACCCACATGAGCATCCTCCGTGGTTGCTCATGTATGCTGATGATATTGCGCTGATGGACGCGGACAGGAGCAGATTGGTGCGACACGTGAAAGTGTGAAAGGAGGCGCTTGAGAACGGTGGTCTGAAGCTAAATGTAGCGAAGACAGAAAGCTTAGCGTTAAATTCGACAGATTCCACAGCCGACCGCATAGGCGATGATTCGGTTTAAGTACCTGGGATCTGTACTTCATGTGACCGGTGAAATCGACTACGACGTCAGGGCACGCATTACTGCCGCGTAGGCCAGGCGGTGAGAAATGACTGGCGTCACGTGTGATCCCAAAATGCCAGTTAGGTTGAAGGTCATAAGACGATCATTAGGCAAGTCCTCTTACATGGTTGTGAGGCGTGCCCGCTGCTGGAGCGACACAAGCAAGAGCTGCGGGTCACGGAGATGAACATGCTGCGGTGGATGTGCGGCGTCACGCGTAAAGATTGTGGGA
Source organism: Eilema depressum (assembly GCA_914767945.1). NCBI lineage: Eukaryota > Metazoa > Arthropoda > Insecta > Lepidoptera > Erebidae > Eilema > Eilema depressum. The sequence goes on from OU612040.1 coordinate 8,964,488, forward strand.
AGAACTCCGCGGCAGCCCTCATGTCCGTGACATCGCAGGTAAAATGCAAAAGAGCTGCCTTCGCTGGTGCAGTCACGTCTTGCGGCAACCGCCAGGCTACGTGGGTAGCAAATACCTAACAATGGCACCCCCGCCGGGTCCAGGTAGAAGGGGTAGAACCAAGAAGACCTACTGACCTACCCCTGGCTTGACGTCGTGGAGAGTGATATGCGTGCAAATGGTCTGATGCTCTGAGGTCATTTTGGCCACGGATGCAATCGGGAGAAAACGTCTACATGAAGATGATGTTTAAGTTAATGTTGATTTCGTCAAAATATTTCGTAAAATTATCAGAAGTTAATTCTGATAATTTTTCGCCTTTCAGAAAAAACAGAAAGCCCGAGTCGCTGCCCGCTGGTATTTAATGGCAGTGTTAAAAGTTGTTTTAAAACTTTGAAAGTTACCTATTGTTGTAATAAAATTTAAAATTTTTCTACCTTTACTATTTTTTCTTCAAATGTCCCGGTCTGGGTCCTCACACTTATGGCAACCCTAGTCTAGAGGGGCAGTGCTAAAGGTATGATTCCGTAGCCAACCGCATACGACAACTGCCAACGCACGCAGCACATGCGCGTAATTCATTGCGGCTTCTCAATGGTCCCCTTTATCCGTATCGGAGTTTAACAAGTAATGGGTACGCTGTATCTGATGCATGCGTATGTCGTTGTCGTATGCAGTCGGCTTCGAAATTTCGATGATTGGGGTCTCAAATGAAAGGTAGGTATTCATCTCCCGAGTGTCATAGTGCACAAAAATATACAGTAGGTAGATTTAAACAGTGCAGAAAAGCTTATCGAGTAGAGTACCAAAATGAAGGGAAGCAGAAAGCGGTTACAAAAAAATATGCATGAGTCATACCATGACTCAAAAGTTTAAAATATAAAAAATAAAAAAACCCGACTGTTGTTTAAATAATCGAAAAAAGTTTGATAGTAAGCGGCAGCCATTAATTTTCTTTTGGTTTATGATTTTCAAACGGGTTGCAAATAAAAATACTGCACTATTTAATATTTTTGAGTATTGTTAAGTCAGTCAGTAGAATATAAAACGGAATTTCCAATTTTATTAAATTAAAACCAGAAAACGAGACAATCACATTATATTGAACTAGAAAATCCGGTTACATGCAGTTTTAGGTTAAGCGTTTCTTGTTTATAACAATGAGAGATAATACCCAGTCTACTGACTATAACCGCACCATACTATGTAGCTGGATAGTCCAGCATTGACCTCTGCCCTTGTCACTAATTAAACTATAAATAGAAAAGTAATTAGGATAAATTACGACGAACTTAACGTCCCACGTTACGATCACGACCACAACCAAACGCGTCAATTATCTTAACGCGTGTAGAATATCCTGCAATGCAATTCTGTAAGCGCACAACGACGAGCACAACGTTGCGACTACCTTGATACAGATTGTCATTGGTCGGACTGGGTGACGTCACTGGAGATCGACCAATGACAATCTATATCAAGGCTGTCGCAACGTTGTGCTCGCCGTTGTGCGCTTACAGAATTGTATTGCTGGATAGAGATTGCCATTGGTCGGACTGGGTGACGTCACTGGAGATCGACCAATGACAATCTATATCAAGGCTGTCGCAACGTTGTGCTCGTCGTTGCGCGCTTACAGAATTGCATTGCTGATGGATGAGTGATGTGTTTTCGGCTTAATTTTAACTAATTGAGGAGGTTAGGAACAAAAGGTAACATTTACACAATTCAGTTTTTTGAATAAATTGAGAAAATAAGATTGTTAGTTGATCTGTAATATTATTACTTAAGTTTTGTTTGCCATAATGGATGAAAACCGTGCTCTTTTTGATCTTTATCATTGCAGATTCGGATAAAAAACAACCTTTTGAGCCAGGTTAAAAAAAAAACAAGAATAGTCAAATACGTAAATGACACCTTTTGTTCCTAACCTCCTCAATTGAAATCCACCGTCTATCGAGAAGGAACGCTGGCTCTTAGGGCTTCCCCCAGTCTCTTCGTCTTAACAGAATTACATGACCGGGAATCGAACTTAACACGCCAACATTTGGTTACCATTACTTTACTTAAGTTAAGCTTATCAGCTAAGAAATTGTCAGAGAATTTTCATCATTTCACTCGCAGTGTTTAAAAATAAACGTTTTATCTATTAAACCATAATAATTGTCGTTGTTTGAGGTCATAGGTGGCGCTAATGGATGGTCTGTAATCGTGAAATAATAACACATTTTGTATAAAATCCATCCTATACTGGGTACATACAAAATGAGACAAACGAACTGACATTTATTTAGGACGCATATAATGTATGTATGCCCTATAATTAGAATATTATCCACACTTCTATACTTAATATTATAAATGCGTAAGTAACCCTGTCTCTCTGTCTGTTACGCTTTCACACCTAAACCACTTAACCGATTTGGATAAAATTTGGTACAGGGGTAGATTAAACCTTGGGAAAGGATATAGGATTGTTCCGACCGATATCCACTCGTAGTAGGTCCAAGATATGTGTCCCGATACAAATTGAGTCATATTTTTAAATATAATATTTGATTTTCCCCCTCCCATCTCTTCCAGTGGGTGCCGTAGAAGGCAATTAAGGCCCCGAATCAGATCAGCATCGAAAAATTGGTATTTTTGAAACCGTTTTTCTTACCTACAGATCTGGAATTCACATGCCTGCATACTACAGGATATACAGAGTAACTTCACCTTTTCATAAATTAAATAAAAAAGGAGGAAATAGTTGAAAAGAGGCAGGCTCTGAACATCACTCTACTCTTTCTTATGAAACCAAATATTTTCTAAAATATGTATCCAAATAATCTAAAATTTCGCATATTATGTTAAATAAGTGTACCTATTAGCATGACATGACCTTAGTTAGTAATCGTCGCCTATAAAGTTATCTATTAAAATTGATTTTACTGATTTTTACAGTTCAAATATGAGCCAATGACCATTTGTATGGTCAAAGTCATTCGCGTATGTAATCACCTTAAGGAATAAGGCTGTTCTCCATCCGGCAATAAAGATACAGCCTATGGCCCTGCGCAGACGGCACACTTTTTGTGCGATCGAGTCTGCGGCGCACAAAAAGTCTGTATGGCGCGCAAAAAGTCGGTCGCGGATTTTTCACAGACTCAACGCACACGACGCACATCTTCGATCATTTTGTCGGCAGAGCTGTAGGGACGTAGACGCTATGGAAATCGTGCAGAGATCGCGAAGTATTATTTTGTACATGAAGTACAGAAAAAGAAGAAGAAATAGAGAATTTTGGGTACATCCTATACTTTCGGAAAGATTACTGAAGGGACAGTTCCACCCCTAGCAAATGCAGATTGCCGACTAAAGTGTGCGCCGTCTGCGTTAGCGCGCGTTGAAGCAAACGTTCAATTTTTTTCACACACTTTTTGTGCGGAGCGGCGCGCCGCGGCGCGGTGCGGTCTGCCCGAATTACACGGATTTTTTGTGCGCCGGACTTTTAGCGCGTCGTGTGCGTTACTGCTTATAATTGCATAGGTTCTATTTTCACAGACTAAAAAGTGCGTCACGGATAGTCCGTCGTCTGCGCAGGGCCTATGACAAAGTGCCCTACTGCCTACCCCTTCGGGGATTTAAAGACGTGTATGTATATAAAGAACGAATAATAAATGACTAATAGGAAAAGTAAATATTTACGAGTATTTCATTCACTTATGCGTAATTCTAACATTAGATAGATAGATAGATAAATCTTTATTGTACACAAATATATTACAGTACATTTACGGACAGTATATCACATAATATGTACAATCGGCGGCCTTATCGCTGCAAGCGATCTCTAACATTCATTGTCTACTTTATTTATTTATAGTATCTTATGAAGAAATGCATAAAATTTCCTTTCAATCACTTGCTGAACAATCTTGGGCCCTTTTGACAACAACAAGCCAATCGCAAATCAGATATTGTGACGTCGTTTAATTGATTTACTGTTGTACGCCTTAAAAATTCGGACATTCTAGAGATATGATAAGTAACGGCATTGATACTTCGCTGATTAGGGAACATGGTATCAACACAAAGCTGGCAATAAATAAGTTGTGATAACAACCTCAAATATAGACCCCCCATAGTAATACATAAATATAACTCCGGACACGTATCTTGGACCTAAATCGTAAGACAAACGAGGCTCCGGCGCTAGCGGATTGCTTTGTAATAATAATATAATCTACTAGCCTTTGCCCGCGGCTCCGCCCGCGTGGATGTTGGTTATCGCGATAAATTAAAATTGCGACTATAATTTGAGATTTAAACTATCCTATCTCTCAAGTTGGATCGAACTGTACATGGTGTGCGAATTTTATTATAATCGGTTAAGTGGTTTAGGAGTCCATTGAGGACAAACATTGTGACACGAGATTTATATATATTAAGACTAGCCTTCCGCCCGCGTGCATCTCGGTTAACGCGACCTTCGCTCATATCTTCGGTTCTACTCAACCGATTGCGATCAAACAAACGTAAGATTTTAAGTCTGAGTAAGCCCTTTCTAACAAAAAAAACCGCATCAAAATCCGTCCAGTAGTTTTTGCGTCCATCGCGGACAAACAGACCAACAGACAAACAGACAAACAGACAGGAAATTCTAAAAATATATTTTCGTGTTCTAAAAAAAATACTTGGGTTATGTTATGTTAACGATACTTAACATAACATAACCCAAGTATTTTTTTTTAAATATCTCCAATGTACAGACACGACCACTTTACAATTATATAATAGTATAGAAGATAGATCCTTGGTGAATTTGTGTTCGTCCACCGAAGTAACTGTAGCACTCCGTGCTATTCACAAAAGACACCCAAGAAATGTGTAGGTACTGCGCGTATAGGCCACATTTTGAGCAAGATACGTGTCCGAAGTTATACATGCATATAGTCACGCTTCTTTCCCAGTAGGGTAGGCAGAGACCACAGTTTTCCATCTGCTACGATCCTATAATTGCTTTCATGATTGCCGCCGGTTTCGGGTAATCTGGACATATCCTTTCTTTAATAATGTCGTAAAGAAAGCATTTACTATGGATTGTGGATGGCTACAGGGTGAGAAGAAGACCTTAAAGGAGATGGATAGACTGTGTGAAAGATGATATAGTTTAAAAGGGAGTGAATGTTGAGATGACTGCAAATAGAGAAGTAATGTCGTAAGGAAGGTATTAACTATGGAAGTGGATGGCTACAAGGTGAGAAGAAGACCTAAAAGGAGATGGATGGACTGTGTGAAAGATGATATAGTTAAGAAGGGAGTGAATTGAATGAGATTTTGAAGCATTTATTATGCTAACTATTCAAATCGATTAAGAAAGAGAAAAGAGAATCGACCTCGGGCGGGACTCGAACCCGCGATCTTTCCCTTACAGGGGGAATGCTCTAACCACTAAACCACCGAGACCCGCACGAAGCTGTAAGGGAAAGATCGCGTGGTCGAGTCCCGCCCGAGGTCGATTATCTTTTCTTTTTCTTAATCGATTTGAAGGGAGTGAATGTTCAGATGACTGCAAATAGAGATGAATGGAAAAAGCACACATGGGGGCTGTCCATTCATCACGTGATGTTTTTTTAGCAATTCTCTTACCCCCCTCCCCCATGGTTATACGTGGTGAGGTTTTAGACTACCCCCCCTCCCCCTCCCCCGCCAATATCACGTGTATTTTTCTATTAATTATTTAATGCTAGAAAACTAAGAATCGTGACATAAATCACCAGTTATAAGAAAAAATAAATACACGTGATATTCCAATATACTTACCCCTCCCTCTCGCCTGGTGATATTTCGTGATGTTTTCCGACACGACATCCCCCCCCCCCCGCCCCCCCGTTGAGCCTCACGTGAGTAATGGACAGCCCCATGTTACGCCGACCCCGAATAAACTTGGGGTAAGGGCAGGAGGATGATGATTATGCGCTGCTGTGGTGAACGGTGAGGGGCTCGTGGCGAAGGTAACTAAGTAGCTTAGCATATTGCAAGGTTGAGCAACACTGCCCAAATCGGTATTATAATGGGTGACCATTCTTAAGACATTGAGAGACTCCTCCGAGCCTCAGATCATAAAGCTTATTGCTAGCTTAGAAGCTTAGTATTTTCTCGTCATACTGAGCTATGTGATATAATAAACAAATATTTAGTTAAGAACTAAAGTGAACAGTAAAAAAAACGAGTTAACTCAAGGTTAACCGGAGCTATTCATTTCATCATACGAGACTTAAAACAAGTTTTAAGAGCAGAACTGTATATATTTTTATACATCTCATACCTATATTTTTTGGCATTCCACTTTGCCCCACCAGTGCAGCACTTGGTGGGCTGGAAGCCTACCTTCATGGGTAAGTAACCCTAAAAAGATCAAAATATCCTCAATAATTCTGATAACAAAATGATAAACCATACATCATTTAAGGTTCTCCACAAAGACGACAAGGCCAGTGTAAAATCATCTGGTTTTGCGTAACAGGAAAATTGTTTTTAATCCATTTCTGATTTGATAAGGCATGTGACAGCGTGTTTATCAACAATTGTATATTATTGCAATATGATAGCGTTATATTTGCCTCTTTTTCGTCAAATTTTCAAGGTTGAAAAGCTATGATAGCGAGTGTTTAGTCCTGATAAAGCCGCTGTAAAAATCAATACTGTCAAAAAAAAACTAAATAAACTTTAAAAATACTTCGAGACTCCAAAAAGATGCACTAAAAAGTGAAAAATAACCGAATTTTACTGTTTAATACGTGCCCCGAGCACATCGAGAGAACGGAGCATTGTGATTGGTCGCTTGCCTACTGTGAACCTGTGTGTGTGTATGAAGCCTGCGGACAGACAGACAACTAAGACGCCAGCACTTTTTTTTTTGAGGTATAGAATCCTAAAAGCAATCGTGTTAGGTTCCAAAGCGAATATCTGTTCAGTCAAAGGTTCAGCATAACGTATTTATGCTAGTAATGTAGTTATTTACGCTTGGGCAATACAGTGTTTTGTATATCTATGTAGATACATACATGTATGTACATACATACGTCTTGTTATTATAACCTTATCAGTTCGCAATAAAATCTCTATCAGTACCGTAATCAGATGTTATTCTTATTTTGTGTTTATGTATAGACGCGTATTTATCTAAAGGTAGCTGTTTATTTCTGGTACGAAATCGAGGTCACCAAACCCTTCAGAAAAGTAGAATGGCCACCCTGGCCTGGCCACCCCATCTCTAGCTGTGGTTTTTGTTTGGGTTCCAAAATATCCAACGTTTGACTTTGTTCACTGGCAAATCAGAGGACATCTTTAGTATTGCAAATCCTTAGGAGCCAGTTGAAAACCAGCGGTGTCGCGGCCGTAAAGTACTACTAAAATCTTAAAAGTCTTGGAAGAATCTCTAAAAGATGCAGCATAAAATATATAGGTATATAATAGCAATAAAAAAGCAGGTCTGCTGGAGGAAATTTCTAATAGAAATAAGCAGAGCCTCTGTACTACTATTTCCACCTATGTATCTCTCTATTTGTTTGTGTGTACATAAATAAATAAATAAATAAAATAGGATAAACGGATCGTAGCAAGTGAAAGCGCTTCTGCCCCGAGTACAAAAATATTCCAATTCGCAACGTAAATGTATCGACAGAATGGAGCATTGCGATTGGCAGGCTTCACACACACACAGGTTCACAGTAGGCAGGCGGCCAATCACAATGCACCGTTCTCTCAATACCTTCACGTTACGAATTTGACTATTTTTCGTGCTCGGGGTATTGATCTCTGCCTACCCCCATTGGGAAGGAGGCGTGACTGTATAAGTATATATCTCTGTGTGCATAGAGGGCAACAATAACATCGTTATCTTGCAGAAATATTTACGAAAATAGAGTAATTATGAGATTAAAAGTTGTCGACGCAGTTTCATACGATTGTTTTTAATTAAATATTATTATTACTTTTCAGATAAGAAAATCATGTGCTGGATTTTCCCCGATAAAAATAATAATGAAAGGCGCACGAAGCATTTGCCGCTCGAGGAGACTGTACCCGAGAGACCAATACCGTTTCGGTATATTCGCTCGCCCGCAAAGGCTCGCGCGCTTCCCACGTCTTCTTAGACCGAGCTGCCTCCGACCTCCAACGGCAAATGCCCTAAGGTTTAATTTAGACCAAACGAACATAGATTTTAGTGTAAACGAACGAATGTTTTGTCACTGTTTACACTAATAGAATTTGACGTAGAGCGGATAGAATGAGCATTGTGTGGAACCAGCCAGTGAAATCAAGTCTAAATTGCTGTGACGGAAATGGGGGTGACAGATGGAGTAGGTGGCTCCATCTGTCTGTCACCTTTGCAAAAGAAGAACGGGGCGGTGATGCGTTGGGTCACTGTATGTCGAAACCGGAGATGGTCATGGGTCAACCAGGGTGCGAGGGCAATATTCTATACCACCTTACACCTCATCCCCGGCATCCGGCCGGAGCTCCAAAATGGCGAGTGGGAAAACAGGGTCGCGAGAATTGGGTTCAGTTTCCTACATGGGCGGAGCTGCATACCTATCTCTGTCGTCACACACCTATCCATCGCTAAATGGTAACGTGGGATAGCGATAATAATGTTTGTGCTACTTTGACAAAAGGCGTGTTGCCGTTTTATCGGTTACCTACTGCACACGGCAAGCTTAGCGCAAAAAAATTTATCAAGCAACTTATGTGCTGGTATTTATATTTTTTATCACTATAATTGGAGCAATCGGGGTTTTTTTTCTTTTCTTTTTTTAACGTGTGCAAAATCCCCACGGATTATGATCGCTACGGGGGTGGAATGTCGGACTCGAACCGACTAATACGCACACCGTCTGTACGTCGTAGGTTGCCGGAGGTGAGATTGGCTGAGACATAATTATCTCTCGCACCCCGGTCGTTGCAAGAAGGGGCCTCCCTGCGAAGCAGCTAGACCCGGTACCGCAGGGTCTAGGCTGTCCCAATCCAATCACCAGTCACCACAATGATGGCTCGACAATTTTCTGGCGATAATCATCTCCCAACCCCGGCTGACCGAGCCATCTCTTTCGAGCTGACCCCCTTCAGTTGTGGGGACCACGGAGTCCCCATCTACGAGCAATCGGGGCTGAAACTTGAGAACTCACTAAATGACTGACCACTAATTGTTTTACCCTATTCGGTACAATTTTTGCTATCTTACTTCTTACAACGAGTATAATATTGTAAATGTGAAAGCTTGAGAAGATTTTTGGAGGTTTGTTATTCAATCACGCTCTATCGGCTGAACGGATCTGGCTGAAATGTGGAACTCGGATAGATTACATTACAGTCTGAAATAACACATAACCTTTTTATCCCGGGAATAGATTCCCATGGGTACAAACGGGATCGGGAACGGGGAACGGGGTTTTCCCAAGCGACTACAATATGGGGTTCTTCAAGAAGGGCATTAGAAGGTTTCTTCAGGGTCGGCAGCGCGAGTGTGACGCCCCTGGTGTTGCATGCGTCCATAGGCCACGGTGACCGCTTCCCATCAGGTGGGCCGTGTGCATGTCTGCCAACTATGTGTAATAAAAAAAATAAAAAAATAAAAAAAAATCCACGGGGCGGAATCGATGGTTTTTGACTTTAACTATTCAGTGCTTTTAACCCTGAAGAGAATAAAGAGGGGTAATACTATACACTTGTGCATTTAAAGACTAGACAATATGAGAGTGAATCAAGGAAAATAGGTCAATGTGTTGTGTGTTCATTGGCACAATGACAAAAGTGTATGTCTATATAAATCATGGGAGAAGCCAATGAACTAAACTTAGGACTAGGTAGATTCTGTGTCTGAATGCGAATAATTGTAACGATGCCCATCTTTGTAATCTTTACATATTACAATACGAACTAAAGCACTAGTATTAGTTAGATTTTATACATACATATACTGATGCCTGTAAATCCCTGAAGAGGTAGGCAGAGGTGTACTAACACCCACATTTCGCCAGCTATGATTTTCGGTCCCACGTAATAGGGGGCGAGCCTATTGCCGTCTAGCGGGCACTTTGTCATGGGTTTACTGTCTTTGTCTATCCCTTAGTCGCCTTTTACGACACCCACAGAAAGAGATGGGGAAACGAATTAAAACACTAGTTTTAGTGAGTTTTTACTTATCCTAAATATCGTATTCCTGCTTTTACCAGTTTTGTACCATGATACGTATAAGCCACCGCATTTTGGGCTTCCAATCTGTGCCTCAAGCACGAAAATCAAAATAAACGTATGGACAGAACGGAGCTTTGCGATTGGCTGGCTTCACACACACACAGGTTCACAGTAGGCAGGCGGCCAATCGCAATGCTTCGGTCTCTTGATACGTTTAAATTACGAATTCCAATATTTTTCGTACTCGCGGTACTGGTCTTATGTTTCACGTTAGTAACTACGTACCTATTATATAAATTGTAAAGTGGTCGCGTCTGTACATTAGAGATATTTAAAAATATATAATATACTTGGATTATGTTATGTTAACGATACTGAACACGAAAATATATTTTTAGAATTTCCTGTCTGATTGTCCATGATGGACACAAAAACTATTGGACGAATTTTGATGTGGTATTTTTTGCTAGAAAGGGCTTGGTCAGACTTAAAATCTCATGTTTGTTTGATCGCAATCAGTTGAGTAAAACCAAAGATATGAGCAAAGGTCGCATTAACCGAGATGCGCGCGGGCAGAAGGCTGTCTCCTACTGTGCTAATTTAGTAGACATAAGTACCTATGCTAAAAGTAATTAAAAACGTAATTTTATTAGTCTACCACTGACATTTCGGCGATAGAAACTAGATTTTATTGAGATCTGAACGGTAATGACTGTCTGACTAGCTCTCAGGGTTAACAACCAACCAGATTCTAATTATAACTGAAATAAGATGCTTGGCATTATCATTATCACAATGCTTATAGATATGTATTGTTACTATTAGTTTTAATAGATAAAAAACGATAAAATACGAGCGAAAATTTAAGGTGTGTGCTTGTGAAAATTATATTTGAGAAGATAAGTTACGTGAGAAATAGCATGACAGAGAAACTTTGTACTCCACAAAGTTTCTCTGTCATGCTATTTCTCACGTAACTTATCTCTTAAATATAATTAGAACACTTAGCAGTGGGGTCGTGTATTGCCATTGATTGAAATTTTAAAGCATTTATTATGCTAACAATTCAAATCAATTATCGGCTTCGGGCGGGCTTCGGTAGCTAAGCAGTGAGAGCATTCCCCCTGTAAGGGAAAGATCGCGGGTTCGAGTCCCGCCCGAGCAGATTCTCTTTTCTCTTTCTAAATCGATGTGTTATGCCATATTGAGTACATTTTGTGACGTCACTGAGGTCTGGTATATACAACCAACCATACCGAAAACCGATGTAACGCATACCTGTGACGCGGAATCGTCCGTTCTTCCGTACTAGTCGTACGAGCATCATAGATATATAATCGGGCAACGTGTCTGATGGCGGGCATTGACCTTAGCTTAAGATATTGTCCTAATACATTGTAATACATAAAGAAAAAACATAAAATTGTAATAATAACTGTCAATGCTTGCGTTTTCTATGTCTGAAGGTCAGAAAAAGTAGACATGTGTAAGGGTTTACCCTGTACCGTGCGTGTGCACGAATGTGGGTGTCTGTTTCATGAAAAAAACACTGAACTAATTGTGCAAAAATAAATTTATGCAAGATCGTGGGAAAAAAATGTAAATTCGGAGTGCCAACAGAATTGAAAAATTTAATTCTTGTTACTGTAAATGGGGTTAATATACGAGGTTGTTGCACCATAGGGGCGTTAACTGAAGCAATGCATATACTATGCAATTTCAAGTCTGTACACAAAAAAAAAATACCCCTATGATATATCAACCTGGTATACAGATACATACTTATGTACCAGAGGTGTTGGTAATGGTAACAGTGCTGTGCCTTCACATTATTCTTTTTTTGTATTATAGCATTATTTTTAAGTTATGGATAGTCTCCTAAGAATGTTTTGCTGTATCTACAATGGTTATGGCACCTGCCCTATTTGCCCCATCTCAAAAATATACCCTGCATTAAGATACTTGCATTTGTTGGAAAAATAAAACTTTTTACCCAACTGTCAAGAAGGGTTATATTTTTTTTTAAATGTTATAATCCTTCGCAATTTGTTTGGTATTATTTACATTTCGCCCCATATTTTGGCTACTTTTCTGCACTGCACAGTGCATACAGTCATCCTGGGACCATGGTTGCCGAAAAGTAGTCGAAACAGTGGGCTATTTGTAAATAATACCAAATAAATTGCAAAACAATCCAAGACTGTTTTTTTTTATTTTTTTTTTATTTTTTTCAATACCTATAAGTGATATTCATATAAAGTTCAGACAGTATGTTGAACATTCTTTTTTAATATCAAAAGGCTCATGTTTGATCACTATCTCGCCTGTTATTGATGTTTTTTTTTAATCTATTTTACTTCATAATTAATACAACTTAACAATAAACATCCATTACCAAACTGCATAGGTCCCAATTTGTCGGCATCACCTGTTAGTGATGATTTGGTTGATGATATTATAATGAGAATAATATTGTTTGGGTGATTAAAATTACATTACATTGCTTACAATTTACATTATAATATGTACTACATATACAAGAAACACAATACAACAAAATCAAAAAATGTGTTGTGTAGAATGTTCTAGAACAAAGAAAAAGTATGAAATAATTTTTTATCTGAATGTTAGAAATACTTTAACTTAAGGTACTTACCTACTTAAGTTATGTGCTTTTTCAAGTTTATAGGACCAGAACCAGATTTTTGGTAGATCATAGCTTTAATAATCTAAAATCTAAATCAGATAATCATAATCTGAGCATCACTCTGGTTGCATTTGGTTCAACCGGGGCTGATGGCACTCAAAGTTTGCATTTCAGATTTCAAGGTTCACTCAAAAATCTGCATAGTAGAATCTTTTTGAATATATGCAACTTCTAACTGAACAATAGAAAGTGCAAATAGTCCATGTGTGATTTATGAAATTTAATACCACTAAATTAAGGTAAATTGTTCTTTTAGAATAAAACCAAATTTTAAATTTAATAAAAAGTTTGTTAAAGTATTGCATGTGAGTACTTACGCCTTAGTCCCTTTGCGACAGACACAGTAAAATTGTTTAGCACAGACATCTTCAAAGTTCACCACAAATGCACTAGAAAAAAAGTTTCACTATCCTATCGTCTTTTTGGCGCGTCTTATCTTTAGTTCTAAGCACAAAACTCAATAGGCAATGAAGTTCGATAACACGAACACAAATCACGGAATTACTGAACGAATACGATACTCTCCTATCGCTCACGGAGTAACACTGACGTTTTTATTCATTAACTCTTATTTCTCGTGTAAACGAACGTTGATAAGCTATCGTGTTATTTATAGAAATACCGTTGCTCCGCAATTCTCAGAGATTAAATGGATTAAATTGACAAAACAATACTGACATCAGACATGACATGTGTTGTGTTGTTTGGCCTCAGCTGTCACGCCTGTCACTCTTGTCAGTGTCAACATAATTTCATTGCCGCGTGGCTTTCGTTCGGAAATGTATATAAAACAACGAAATGCCTTTGTTCCATGCTCTGCTAACACGATTTGCCTCAAAAGCTCAATAAAGATACGTTTGAGAGATGCTCTCACATTTTTCTCCATTAGAAGTGAACTAGAAACAAGTCGAAAACAAATGGCTTCTCACCGTACACGCTTCAGCTCGTACCTATGGTCACAGAATAAATATACATACAGTAACTTGTCTTCATATAAACGGACGAAACGCGTCCTATACCTACGCGCCTCGATCTCGGCATGCGCTCGGCAAGCAACCGGTCGGAACCGGCCAGGAATGTCCCGCAGCGACGATGTCGTTTTTAAACAGTTATTGCGCATTTTTTTTTACTAGAAATATAATAAATATATTATGAATGTTTGTGTGATTATAGGTATATCAGAATACGGAATAAACGGTTTATTCCATATTCTGAGGTGTGAATATAATAAATATAATATAAATATTATAGGTAGGTATAAAATGATTTTTACTTATGTACTAGTGGGTAGGTACCTACGTAATTTGTGTCTTTGATGGAATTCTTTTTCTCTTCCCGAATAAAAGGCCTGGATTAATAAATAAATTGAGTAAAGTGTTTGACACAAGTAAACTACCTATACAATACTCCATTCGGTTAGGTACTTAACCAAAGGTAAACAATATATTGTAGCCACTTTTTATAAAATCACATAATATTATGTATTAAAAATTAAACAAAAAAACTAGGCTAACTAACTTAACTGACTAACTAGTACCTACCTAGTTCGATTTCGGATTTCAGTCTCTTAGTCTAAACAGAATAGTCTTCTTCATCCTAGCGTTAATTCCCAGTCGCATTTTCACCGTCGAAGTCGCTTTACCAGTCTTAACTGCGGATTCGGCTGGACCTCGATATTTTCCGTGAAGACACTGTCATCTGACCTCCACAACCCAATGGTGACATTAGGCGATATAGAAGCATTGCAGCTAGACGGTCGTTGTTGGCCGTTTTAGGGCTATCAATGTTGTTTACGTTTTGTTAAGTAGGTACTTAACCGAATGGAGTATAGGTAGATGGGAAGATCATGATACAGTAGGTACCTACACTTGTCTTTAAAACCTCGGGATATGTGTGCGTCACCTATGACCTTATAAACCTACCTAATAGAAACGTTAATAAACTATTCCATTCACAAAGTATTTGATTTGTTTAATTAAAAAAATAATAGGTACATATTTATAATCACAAAACTATCTTATATTTAAATAAGTACTTGATAGAAAGTTAAAGTCGGCAGTTGTAATTAAATTGCTGTGGGTGGGCAGCCCTATCGCATGTGTACGTACCGCGCGGCTCTAGGCACTTATCTCTAAAATACGGGCGAGTTACAATACTGTATGGATAGTATTACCGTGCTATGGTTTTTCAAAACATCATCATTTTTTTAAGCCATTTAGGTAACAGTCAAGCACAGAGCCCAGCAGATGGAAAGTGATTACCGTGGCCGTTACCTGGGGCATCACATTTATGCTGCAGACCCTGTGAAAACCTTCTAACGGCCTTCTTGAAGAATCCAACATTGTAGTCGGTTGGGAAAACCACAGCTGGGAGTTCATTCCACAGTTTGAGTGTGCGTGGGATGAAGTTCCTTTCATACTGCACTGCATGATGAATTATATGCCTGTGGCGAGCGGTGCGATTATAGATAGTAAGTGAGCATCATGTCGAAAAATTATTCTCACTCTACACATTTCTGAACAACCATTGTATAGGCGGTAAAATACACAGCGAAACAAAATTTCGAATGAGTCCGTTCAACTCCCAACATGTGTATTACATCTACCTTCAAGCCTGTCGCAAGATTCTTTCAATCAGTAGAATAATGGATTTTCGAGCAGAGGTTGGGGGAGGACCTCCTTTTTGGTATAAGATGGTGGACCCGTGTTTCCCAACCGTACCGTAGATGGCCCAGGGTCAGCCGTGGGCCGTGGCGTGGAGCGGGGGAAATGCTTTAACAGATTACCTTTTACCCAGGTAATTTAGACCCGAGACACTGTGAGTGTGGGGTCCTAGCGGTTCGAGTCCGACATGGGTGTTATCCGTGTGAGGTTTCGTAACAAAAAAAAAGTAACACTAAAGGTACGGCTACAGCTCAGGTTTTCAGCAATATTTTCACTTTTTAGTGCACGCAATAAAACATGTAGAGATTTTATTCTCTATGGTTTTTGCAACATTTTTGTGATATTTGTCATTTTAGAGAAAGAATACTTTCTTTATGCTGCTTGTTGCTAAATGTTTGACACCTGAGAGAAAGTATTCCTTCTTGAATGGCCAATCATAGAGATGAAAACTTAGAGTATTTATCTATCTATATACAGGGCGTCCCACGGCGATGCCACATGGAGGAAAAGTACCTTAAATCCTTAAGTTAGCTCATTTTACTTAAAGGAGACATCATTTTATTTTTAAAAAGAAACGAAACTGCATTTAAGGATTTTTAAAAATTCACTTGCCACATCCGGTAATCGAACCGACTAAAATCCGAAAAAGTAACACCCTGTATTTTTATGGCATCAATCGATAGTGTCAATCATAAGGATCAAATCTCTCTAAGAAACATGGTAAATTAAATGAAAGAAAGTCCTTGAAATCTAAAATTATAAATTCAATTTGGCAAAATAAATCACTTTAACTCAAAGTTCATCCATCCATCTGATACCATATTAACAATAAAATTCCATATTTAAACTACTTTTCTTTTTTTATCGTGCTGACACCGCTGCTGGTCAGCAGTAGTATTTAGGTATGTCGAACTCAAACCGACTAAAACCGCACGCCGTCTAAATTAACAGGTTATAAGTTGATCCATAGGGCAATTCTCTTGCCATTTTCGTTGCACAGGGTACACCGCGTGCAGGTTTCCAATCAAGCACCCAAAAATAACTACCTACCCTACCTACACATACCTCATGCAGTTACCCAATAAAGTTACATTCTAAACAGGTAACAAAGTTCATTCATTTAGTACTCATTTTACTAAATAAATTTCATCAAAGATATCTCTAGTGTTGATACCTTGTGAGAAATTCTTACAAGGTATCAAAACTAGAGATATCTTTGATGTGTTGATACCTTGTAAGAAATTCTTACAAGGTATCAAAACTAGAGATATCTTTGATGTGTTGATACCTTGTAAGAAATTCTTACAAGGTATCAACACTAGAGATATCTTTGATTTGATTAGAAACCTGCACGCGGTTTACCCTGTGCAACGAAAATGGCAAGAGAATTGCCCTATGGATCAACTTATAACCTGTTAATTTAGATGGCGTGCGGTTTTAGTCGGTTTGAGTTCGTCATACCTAAATACTACTGCTGACCAGCAGCGGTGTCAGCACGATAAAAAAAGAAAAGTAGTTTAAATATGTAATTTTATTGTTAATATGGTATCAGATGGATGGATGAACTTTGAGTTAAAGTGTTTTATTTTGCCAAATTGAATTTATAATTTTAGATTTCAAGGACTTCCTTTCGTTGAATTTACCATGTTTCTTTGAGAGATTTGATCCTTATGATTGACACTATCGATTGATGCCATAAAAATACAGGATGTTACTTTTTCGGCTTTTAGTCGGTTCGATTGCCGGGTGTGGCAATCGAATTTTTAAAAATCTTTGAATGCAGTTTTGTTTCTTTTTAAAAATAAAATGAAGTCTCCTTTAAACAAAATGAGCTAACTTAAGGATTTAAGGTACTTTTCCTCCATGTGGCATCGCCGTGGGACGCCCTGTATACTCTAAGGATGCAAATCTCTACTTGTTTTGTTTTAACACATGAGCTATGGACGGAGATTAACACAGTGGATGAAATAAAACGACTTATAACTGGGTACTTGTATATTAGTTCCATTATAAAATAGCTAATCAACGATACAAGCAATAAATAACAAATTCAACAACACTATTCACTTGACTCACCTTATTTACAATATTATGAGAATTCTTCACAAAACTACCTCTCCTAATAAAAGTTAAGACTTCCCGCCAATATCTAGTAACCATTAGAGGTTATGTAATTTTTTTTTACTCCTTATATTGTCAAGTTTGTTGTTAGCGATAAGAAATAATACATTAACATGAATGAAAAAAGAAAATTGGCTACTTTAAAATAAATATAATGAAAATAATTTATAATAGTATAATAGTGGCCAATTTTCTCTACTGTAATTAAACTAATGAATGTTGTGTTGTGCAATATACAAATTAATAGTAGGTAAGTTTACAATAAACTTTTGTTATTTTTCATATAACATTAAGTATTACAATTAATAAAAATAGTAACGGCATCGTTAAATTTGATTACACTATAACAATGCTGAAATGTTAATTTAGGAATGTGTAGGGATTAAATAAATGTTGCATTCTACATAATATAAATGAATAGGTATGATTTCTATTATAATAACGATACTTAGGTCCTGGATTAGGGTAGAGCCGAGAGCGACCCTTTGGTCGATATGAGTTCGCACAAACGCCATTTCAATTTTATTTTTAACGAAAAATAGATTTTCATATTTGGCTTTTTGGCACCTTCCTTTTCTCACTCTACCCCTGGGCGTGTGGTTATTATGACTAAAAGACTGGATTTCACCGAAATATTTAAACGCGATTATTCAATGTAAACTGCGTTAGCACATTTTGCAACAAATTTCGTCAAAACGTGAAAACTCAGTTTAGTTCAGATTTGACTGGTGAAAACCAGCCTCAGATGCTATAGGACGATTTTTTTATGTTCCATGATATTCAAATTAACAGGAATTACTGTTAGTATTGTGTGAGGGTAGATGGCGAAAAAAATCATTTATCGAAAATTGCGGGTAGATGAAGAACCTATCTCATGGGGGCAAAACTGAGTCTATATGTGACTCGGCCAGTGCAACCTGGTCGAAACGTCAGGCAAATCAAAGGAGGTATACTGGAGCTCCACCAATATCTTAGGGCCCAAGCTAACTTCACCTGGAAGCCGGTATACCTACTGTTTAGCGGACGAAGCTCTGACGCAGGTTTTCCTCTTGGGGTTAAGTTAGGGTAAACGCGTTAGCCGGGGTGCGAGGGAAATGCTTTATGGGCAACCTTATACCCCTTTTTTCGCCCTCGGAGCTAGCGAGCGTGGTTATGTCGACCTCAAGCGACCAAAACCGCTAGGCCGTCTAGGGCCATCAGTTGCCGAGGGTGAGGTAACCTCTGGCATATCCCTTGCTAACCTTACACCCCGGCATCTGAAGACCCGATATGGCGTGCGTTTTTAGTCGGTTCGCGCGGGTATCCGAAAGAATTTCTGCATGAAAAAGCGCGTTAATTCCTGTTAACGTTATTGTATTTCATATCTGTGTATGATATAAATGCAACAATAAAAATGTTAGAATTTTTGCAAATTAGTATTTAGTTGACTAGAAAAAAGTAGTTTTAGCATAATAATATGCTAATGAAGAGAGTATCAAAACTTGGAATATAGCGTTATCAAGCGGATGAATGAAATTTGAAGCAATTTGTATGCTATTTACTCAAATCGATTAAGAATGGAAAAAGTTACTCGAACCCGCGATCAGTCCCTTACAGGGGGAATGCTCTGACCACTGAGCTACCGGGCCCTCCTGAAGCGTTTCAAATTCTCCTTTAGTACTTTCTCTAAAGTGCCAAATATCATAACAAAATATGAAAAACTATAGAGACACAAATATCTACATCATGTATATAGTATAAGGGGTCCATTAAACGCTTATGCAAGCGTCATGCATCATGCCATCATGCGGCTATTAGACGATATGTTATTGGTCAATCACGGCGTGATTGTGGTTAAACCATGGTTAAACTGACAGCAAAACCTACCGTGTAATGGGCACCTAAGAGCGCTTGTAGACGTCCGTTTTTTTCACCGGATAACGGACCGTGTTTCTTGTCGGATGCGCGGTGGTGTATGATTTGTAATGGATGTGTGTACAGTACATGCACCGGACGATGGACAAGAAACACGGTCCGTTATCCGGTGAAAAAAACGGACGTCTACTAGCGCTCTTAGGAGAGATATGTGTATGACACCACTATATTCAAAGTTATGACTGAGAAAGATAAAATTGTTAGTTAATATTGGACAGAATTAGGAACACATTGTTTGTCTATGCTAATAAATCGGTTAGGCAGCTTAATATATTTCTTTCTGGACCAAAATTCTGCTTGACAATGATTTTCAACCTTCACCTTTTTGTATCGCGCTTTGTATGACGTGGCAGTATAGCATTCGACTGCTACGCAGGAGGCACAGGTTCGATTCCCGCACAGTGTAAATATTTTGTACGCATGAATATGTACATTTGCATTGATCTGCATGAATATGTATATTTGCATTGGTCTGGATGTATATTAAAACAACAAAAAATTGTTTCCAATTATGTTTATCCGCATTCTAGATCCCATAAAACAAGCTATGGTCTAGAATTGTGACTCTAAAATGTGTAGAATCTAATCATATTTATTATTATTGAGTTGGCGAAATGTGGGTGTTAATATTCCTTTGCCTACCCCTTTGGGGACTTACAGGCGTAAGTATATGGATGTATTATTGACTGTAGGTATATATAGGCGCCCTATGAAAGTCATAGGAGATGTTACCCTACACGACTTCTCAAGTCCATAATTGCAGTGATTTGCTGCAGAAGCCATTAAGAAGAAGTTGACTGACTTCACAAGCCCTTAGTAGTTTAATTTTTAGGTCTGCAAGATCTATTTTCTAACTAAAAATGACTCGAGACATACTCTAAGGAACTTAGAAGTATCCGTGCCTCGGAGAGCACGTTAAGCCGTTGGTCCTGGTTGCTATACAAACATCTATGGCAGTCGTTACGGGTAGTTGGAGCCCTAAAAAGTCTAACAACTAGTCTAACTGCAATGCTTCGATATCGCCAATGAGTTGTGGAGATGGCAGTCGCATCACGGAAAATATTGAAGTTCAACCAAATCCGCAGTTAGACTGGTAAAGCGGACCCCAGACTCCGAGCCGAAAGCTTCGGATGCGACTGGGATTAACGCTAGGAGGAAGAGAAGAGAGTAATTTATTTAAAACAAAATTGGAACTGTTTTTTTATACCACTTAGGTCGCAGACAAGCACACGGCATATCTGATGGAAAGTGGTTACCGTGGCCTATGGGCGAGTGCCACTCGCAACACCAGGGGAGTCACACTCGTGCTGCCGACCCTGTAAGAGAGATTATGTACCGTCAGTGCAGAAGATAAGCAGGACAAGCCTTTGGTCTTCCCATCGACAGCACAAAAGCTCTCCAGTGAGCTCTGGCTACCCTACTCAACGCTGGGGACAACACGAGGTTATTATACTCGCAGTATTCTGTGGTAATCAATAATGGGTAAATTGTAACTAAAAAGCAAGTGCTATACAAGTGTCACTTGTATTGTGTGAACCTGCATTAGCTAAACGTTAATTTTTGACGTTTATTAAGCGCCACTTTTACCCACTTAGGTGGCAGACAAGCACACGGCCCACCTGGTGGTAAGTTACCGTGGCCTATGGACGTGTGCAACACCAGGGGAGACACACTCGTGCTGCCGACCCCGTAAGAACCTTCTAATGCCTTGAAGAATGTTAGTTTGATGTTTCGTGATATTAAGTACCAGCCTGACTAATAAATAATGTTTCAGCTCGATTTAGATCGAAAACAGTGAATGTCCAAGATGGGTCTTGAACCCGTGAACAGTCCCATAAAGGGGGAATGCTCTACCCTTAGATTATACAGCGCGCCTAACTAAGTATGAACCGTAGGCACGAGTATGAACAGTACCGAAATTCCTGGTTCAACCTCAATCAGTAGCAAAACAATATCCGTCAAAGTGACTTCGCAAATGATATTTATTTCGATATTTTACATCAGTACTTTAGTATTACATCGTATATTTGTAGTATTTATTGTTTTCGTAATACTTAAAACGATACCATTATTTTATATCTTGGTTTTAATTGTATCCATTCATAGCAAATCGAACAGAAAAATTCATAAAATTACACTAAATTCATAAGTCCAACTATTGATATTTTCGGTAATTCATGTCACGTTACTATAGGTGCGCTTATAGGCGGTATAACAATCGCTGAGCATCTGCCTCGGTACTGTTCATACCCGTGCCTACGCTCGGTACAACGGAACCGAGCGATACGCGCGCTCTACATATATTGTATACTCTAAGGCTCTGGCCAGCTGAGTTATATGGACAATTCTTGGAATTTATACAATAGCAAGGCACATAAGTTATATTATTATAGACCGAAAATAACCGCTGTACCTTGTTCTAGGTACACGCGGTGTGGCGGGGGACGAGATATACAAAGAGAAAGGAAGAGTAGCAAGCGTGATACCGCCATGAGCGTTAGTGACCGACTGACCAAATCTGGCGGTCGATTGGTCGACATTCGCTCCGTCTCGCCGCATACATACCCAAGGCGCGGTTCAGCGGTTACCGTCAGTTTTAACTTATAGTATAGGGTTTTTTACTGTTGTAAAATATTAAGGTACACATTAGAACGGACGAGTGAATGATATATTTTCTGAAGCCATGAGCAGGTCAATCTCTCTTGAATTTTGGGACAAGTTCCATAATATATTGAATTCTCAATTAATTACTTTAACAATCGTAAAGTAATAATTAAATTAATATGTATTAAAATTGTAATTATATATAGTAAGTGAATAAACGGATTTTAAATTTGATTAAGTATAACAATGAGCGATTATTTCCAAATAAATAATATTTATTTTAATTGAATAATGTCAGATAATCGTAAGGTCCTTTCTACGCCTGCATACCTTAAGCTCGCCTTATTCCTTTTGCCTTTTCTTTATAATTCACTTCGAGGGGCAATAGCTACTTATCAGTTCATTTTTGGCGGGTAGTCGTATTTTTAACCGAAATAAATTAGCAGTATCGAGTGGAGGCCACGTATCGGCAAGCGCAGCGTAGGACGTCCACCCACAAGGTGGACAGACGACCTCATTAAGGCCGCGGGAACGCGCTGGATGCGAGCCGCTTCCAACCGGTCCTATTGGAGATCTATAGGGGAGGCCTATGTCCAGCAGTGGACTTCCTATGGCTGAAATGATGAAATTAGCAGTGTAAAAAAACCATAAAAACCTGCAGAAAATGCGCATCAACGAAATAAGACTAGCTATCGAGTCGTTTTCGAGAACGTAAACATAATATACATATACACATTCGTTTTTTTTTGTATTAATTGTCTAAACTGAAAAAACGCGCCCATATTCACTTCATATTATGTATAAACAAGTCGATTGCTTCGTAAACTATGACATGTAAGCGAACCTAGCGGTTGATTAGTCGCGTGATAAATCCGAGTACGTTTTACGGCCGTTCCCAATAACCCATCTATCGCCAGTTTTGACATTAGAAAGGATAAAAACGTCATCAATCTCTATGGTAACGCAATTCATAGTAGCAAAATAACAATAGGATTTGACAAGGAACTATCTGTACCTTTACCTTTATCTATAGATATGTTATTGGGAACGGCCGTTATAGGACTAGCGCTGAAATATTGTATAGAGCAAGACGTCCGCTCGCTCGCGCGTTCTGTCACGTTATGACTAGTTGACCAACAAATCCGACAACAATATTCGTCAGTTTACTGTATGTGTGTGAAAGAGTTGGTGGGACGCGTCATAAGGGCTTACACAAGGTCTATTCAAATACATATTGCTCGAGATATATATCTTGTACCTAGCCTTGTGTCCATCCATCCCAAGGTTGCCTGGAAGAAATCGCTTCCAGCGATAAGGCCGCCCATTGTACATTGAACTGTAACATGCTACCTACTTGTGCTACTGTAAATCTATTGGTGTGTTTAATAAATGTATTTTCTTTCTTTCTTTTCTTTCTTTCTTTACAATAAAGAATTATCTATCTATCTATCTATCTAAAATGTGCTCTATACGCGCAGTACACGTTTCTTGGATGTCTTTTGAGGATAGCACGGGGTGCTACTGCGGTGGACGAGCTCAAATTCACCAAGCATAGATTATTACCGGACCTCGTTTGTTTCACGATTAAGGTCCAAGATACGTGTCTCAAGGTATACCACATGAGCGTCCGTTCTTATGTGTTCTTGTACAACATCGAAATGACAATATAAATAGTAGTATTGTCAATAAGACTGTTTGTCGAGATCTAGCGGGAATATCGTCTCAATCTAGGGAATAGAATGTTTAACATAAGGATTCTGGACCTCCCTAGGGGCGAGTTGGGTGTCGTAGAAGGCGACTAAGGGACAGGGCTGTTCTCCATCCGACAGTAAACATACAACCCATGACAAAGTGCCCGCTAGGCGGCAATAGGCTCGCCCCCGTAGTCCTCATACCGGAAGAGGGCCAGATCGAGAGATCGGCTGGGTGCGAGGACATGTTTACGATAACCGACGACGGCCCACAGACGGCGTGCGGTTTTAATCGGCTCCAGTCCGACATAACCGGAATCCGAGGTGATTTCCGAGCGAATATAAAAGTCTACTTTATGTCCCGGGAATGGGAATAGGTACCAGTGTGTCGCGGGAACGGATACAGTATTTAACGCAGGCAGAGCCGCGGGTAACAGTTAGTGAACAAAACTTCACATTCCCTAGATTGAGACTTGAACACAAAAAAATAAATTTAAATAAATTATATAAATTAACACTGTATACTAGTGGCGAGGGATCTCTATAACTCGCTTCCCGTCATATGACGAACTATACCCCATTCGGTTAGGTACATAACTAAACGTAGTCTTGATGTGTCTATTTAAAGGTGCGTACAGATTATGTAACATGTTGTATAACTTGTGTTATATAACACGTCCACATTATCTAACATTGTTTTATAACTTTGCAACATTGTACTAACTTCAGTGTCTACATTACTGAAACATGTTATATAACATTGTTTTATAACATGTTATGCTATATAATTTGTACGCACTTTAATACGTTTTAATCAAAAACTCAGATAATAAACATTTTTCTGTTTAGAAACTTATTTTAAATACAAAAAAAAAACAATTTACTAATATTCCCGTTAACCCCTCCAGCTAAGCTAAATTGCTTGTGCTAGGAGTGGGTTCAGGTCGGTAGTGTAATGGCAGGATTCGAACCCGGGACCTCTCGATCGTAAGGCCGACCTCTTAACCACTAAGCTACCGACGCTTCAATATTAAATCACTAGTTAGCCTAGTTTATTTGTTTAATACATATGTGTTTTAATAAAAAGGCGCTACAATATGCCTGTGGCGTAGCGGTAGTGAACGCGGCTGCTACGCAAGAGGCGCGGGTTCGATCCCCGCTCAGTGCAAATATTTGTATGCATGAATATGAATATTTGCATTGGTCTGGGTGTTTTCTATGTATATGTATGTATTTACAAAAAAAAAATATCTATACTCTATTCATTTGGCCGTGAGACAAAATGTAAGCAAACCATAAAAAATGTTCTTTTAGGTGTCATTTTTTAATTATTAATTGAACATAATAACAAATAAATATTTTTACTATGTAAGGAGCAAGATAAACTATAAACAATACTGCATATTTTAGGTGATATTCTTTATCACAAGCTGAATATTAAAGAATTCGTTTAGCTTAACACTTTTTATATTTTTATTAGTAATATTTAAATATTTATCAGAATTGACCTTATAAAAGACCTAAAAATGTTGTGAATCTCAAACTTTAACCGCATTTTAATACTACTAAATGAAGGTGAACAGTAATTCTAAGTACATAATGAAAGTAGAATTAATAGTTTCCGTATTTAGCCGGGTTATACCCACCATTTTTACTTTTGATGAACGGGTTGAGATGAATGTTTTCTGCGCGGATTATTTTCGTTAATTCCTGATAATTCTTTGTTAAAGTTGTTAATCTTGTTATGTTGTATAGTTGTGTTAAGTTTTTTATTTAGTTATTGTGCAGTTTCTGTTATCTGAACGTTGATATCGGCGAAAATGAATGAACTTGGTCCGAGCGGTGCTTGCACATTTATTTTGCTTATTTTGCCGAAGAAAAACCGTTCCAAGCATATTCTAATGCGTTCTACGGATAAGGAGACTATTATTAATATATTCAAAGACGTAGAAGAGACTCGGCCCAAAGGTTCGTATCCTAAAGTTTGACAATTAGTGTTTTGTTTGTTTATACTTTGTCTCACGGCCAAATGAATAGAGTATTATGTATGTTTCCGCATTCTAGAACCCATAACACAAGTTAGTTAAGCTATGCTTATTTTGGGTCTAGATAGCGTTGTGAAGATTGTCAAAAAAAAAATAAGTAGATGAATAATATTAATATTAAAATACCGTTTACCTTTATTTATGTACCTAACCGAATGGACTATATATCGTGGTAAAGTATTTATCACCGGCTTCCTTTCACCCATCGCCACTACACTGTATATACCCATTCCGCCACACATTTCACTGTGGTATATCGTAGAATGAATATGGACTCTATTTTTTATGTACTAAAGAATTTATTTGGCCAATGTTTTTTACTTAGGCTCACCCCGGCAGAGTAGAATTTGGGCCACCCCATCTCCTCTCATGCGGAGTCGTACAAGGTGACTAAGGGATAGGGCTGTTTAACATCAGACAGATATATACAGCCCAGACTCAGCCTCAGGTGTATGGCTCGAGTCAACAATAGTGCCCGGAATACGGTAATACGCTCGCTCCCTATTACGTGTGACCGAAAATCATTATTGGCGAAATGTGGGTGTTAATACACCTCTGCCAAGCCATGCAGGGATCTATAGGCGTGAATATATGTATGTATGAATATACACAACTAATATCTTGGGGGGTGAGTAGGAATCTACAAGTCCCGCTTGAATAAGATAATAAATCTAATCCTTACTCATTAGATAATAATTGCGATCCCTATAAACCAATTCCAGCCGGCTTCCTGTCGCATGATCTAGGTCGAGGTTACTTTTTTATACACATATTTGCTAAACAAGCACACGGCCCACCTGATGGAAAGTGGTTACCGTGGCCTATGGACTGCATACGTTTATGTCCATAGGCCACGGTACCAGGGGCGTTAAACAGACACCAGGGGCGTTAAACAGCTTCATTTTTGAAAATTTACACCCTTAGTTAGATATTTGCCATGTTGGTTCCCGGTGGAGTAGAATAGGGCTACCCCATCTCTCTCTCCCTGTGGGTGTCGTAAAAGGCGACTAAGGGATAGGGCTGTTCTCTATCTAAAAGTAAACATACAGCCCATGACAATACCCCCTATTACGAAAATCCTATTTGGCGAAATGTGGATTTTAATACACCTGTGCCTACCCCTTCGAGGATTTACAGGCGTAAGTATATGGGCTCACTATCCATTTGCATAAAAAAAAATAACCATAACCTATTTTGGCATTGGTAATTTAGATTACTGATCTTTTGGCATAATTACATAGTAAAATTATGCCAAGTAGGTATGCCAAAAAAATTAGGCCAAATTCATTATGCCAAAACATTTTATGTTAACGAAAGGGATCCCAAGTATATGTATGTATGTAGTTAGATATTAAACTCTAAGTACTAAAAAATAAAGTCCATATTTCTCTAACAATATTCCGCTATAAGATTTGTTACCTCGCTGGCTGTTCGATAATGAGTCTTTGTTCAGTAACAATAAGAGTTAAATTGACATATCACTCAGTCTTCTTTCTTCTCCTCTTCGGTTTTCAACGGCTCTTCTGCTGAAGGAGGGCGATCTGATTCATTTCCTGAGCCTGGAATTGAAGAATAATTCTTTTCACCATTGACACTCGAAAAAGGGCCCGTGATTCATCAAAAACAATGAATAAAACGCTCTTTGTTTCACCGAGTGAATAAAAAATATTGAATTTGGAACATGCGCGAATGTACGGATTCTAATGAAACATGCAAAGAGATTGCACACTCACTATAAAAGTCACCTAAATGTAATAACTGGCTGGATGCAATGTGGCTCAGTTGGAATTAAGAAGAAAAAAAAGCCGCCATTTTCTGTGTAATTTTCCTTGTAAAAGTTTCTGTTTGTCTCATTATCATAAAATGACTTCATCTAGTGATGAAAATAAAACTCATATTCTCGAACGCGAAAAGACTCCTGAGTCTTTTATTACTGATAGTCTCTTTTATTACTGATAATTTGCTGTTTCTTTTGTATACTATCCATAACAAAATGTAATTCATAATCACAGAGTAATCGTTTTCTCGTAGTCAATGGTGAAAAGTTGAGTACCTAACACGTGAAAAAAGAATTCATCTCGGCTCTTGTATCCCTCGATCCGCTCAGGTTTCTATCTAGAATGCCTCGCTACGCTCGGGATTCTACCGCAGAAACCTTCGCTTCTCTCGGGATACAACTTAGTGCCTCGAAAGGAATTCATCTTTTTTTCACTTGTTGGGTAATATACTATTGGTTATCAATGGTTGAGTTTGTTAGCCCGACGTTCCGGTAGTTTTTCAGCAGCCATATTATTAACAAAAATATAGGTATAGACTTTTTTTTTGTTAGAAAAAATCTCAAATTATGGGGATATTGTGCGACAGGGACATTTTGTGAAAGGGATATTATCCGAAAGAGACATTTTGTGAAAGGGACATTTTGTGAAAAGGTCATTGTGCGAAAGGAACGTTTTGTTAGAGAGATATTGTGCGAAAGGGTCATTTTGAGAAAGGAACATTTTATTTTGCTAGAGGGTTTTTGTACGAAAAGGGCATATTGTTTAAGGGACATTTTGCGAAAAGGCCATTATTCGAAAGGGACATTTTGTTAGAGGGATTTTGCGAAAGGAAAATTTTGCTAGAGGGATTTTGTACGAAAAGGGCATATTGTTTAAGGAATATTGTAGGCAAGGGACATTTTGCGAAAAGGCCATTATTCAAAGGGACATTTTTTTAGAGGGATTTTGCGAAAGGAAATTTTGCTAGAGAGATTTTGTGCGAAAGGAACATTTTGTTAGAGGCATTTTGTGCGAAAAGGACATATTGTTTAAGGAACATATTGTAGGCAAGGGACATTTTGCGAAAGGAATATTTTGTTAGAGGGATAACGTGCGAAAGGGACATTTTGCGAAAGGAACATTTTGCTAGAGGGATTTTGTGCGAAAGGAACATTTTGTTAGAGGGATATTGTGCAAAAGGGACATTTTGCGAAAAGAACATTGTGCGAAAGGGGCATTTTGCGACTGACCCCAAGAGTCACAGTGTACAGTTACTTAAACCATCTCCTCTCTCTCTATATTCTCATAGTACCATCAACAAGTATAATTCCAGACTATTACTAGTAGATATCATTATACAAAGATACTGACCAGGATTTCTTGGTACATCTCCGTTATTCTTCTCGTCATCACTTTCAGTTCCTGAACTTGGTACCGAGGAGTCGTCTCCAGCAGGTCCTATAGAGCACAAAGGTATTTTTTAAGATTACTTGTCATGTTAGCTAGATATAAGCTATCAATCCTGGTTAAATTTTGGTGATTACTTGGTGAATACGGCTAATCATGCTCATAAAACGCTGAATGCGCTGATCAGACAGCGCGAGTCGCGACTAGAGCGTTTACAAACTGCTCGAGTCGCGACTTAAGCGTTTTTATCAATCAACATTGCTACAAACTGGTCAACCTCTGATACAATAATGACCAAATTGATATTGAAAAAGTGGTAAGTCAGTCCCGGTCCCGGGTCCTTTAAGCGGGGCGTGAAAAAGCATCTGATGAGGCCGTCAAGCTGAGTGCCACCATTGTAACATGGTACATGTCTGTAATGGTGACCCTCTTTTCAGAGACTTTGCCTTCAGCTTACCATCAGGCGAGGCGAAGTCAACTTGACGTGTCCTATATAAAAAAAAGTCAGAAGCACTCTGAACTGGCGAGCTTGCATGAAAGGTTGAGAAAACTTGTGAAGTCTGTAAGGATAGAAGCAAAAGGGTTTTCTACCGCGGAGGCGTTTTTTATTTATTTACTTATTTATTTCACACATACAATGTCATAACAGGCCAACCTAATGCGACAGAGTAGCAACATATTTATGTATAATAATGTAATTTAAAATTCATCATGCTTTAAAAAAATTAATACATAATTCTTAGACAAAATTAATAAGTATTTAACATTAAAACAGTAGCATAAATTAACCTTCTAAAATAATTCATAAAACATGTCATATCATAAGACAATAGAATACTTATTCAAATAATTAATGATGTCAAAATAATAATTCAATTAATAATATCCAATACTTCCATCAATACTGTCAAGTTAATAAATAAATTGCTTATGTCAAAATAATGATTCCATTAATAATAATGTCAAAGCTGTTCATAAAATGTATAATGTCAAAATAATAAATCAATTTATTTATTCCGCCGAATTCCGCTGCAAAATTCGACGAAATAGACATGTGTATGTATGTATGTGTGTATGTGTGTATGGTACAAGCGCTCACCGATGGCCGGCGCGTTGGGCGGCGCGGGCAGCGCTCGCGCGGCGAGCAGTGGCGCGGCGGGGCGCTGCTTGCGCGCCGGGTTGACGCGCCCGCAGTACGCGCACACGTAAGACACGTATTCAAACTCTTCCACCATCGCCATGCCTGCGAGGAAACATAGGTATACCATTCTGCGGCCTGTATTCCCAAGAGACCTGTGCCCCCAGCACGAGAGTACGCGTGAAAAAGGATATGGCGGCTTGATCGCGTTCAATCACAAAATGTCCAAAATAATCAAAAAATATGGAAATAAACTATTAAAAATGGAAAAAAAAAAACCATAGTAAATGGATATTATTTTACTAACTTAATGAATAATTCAAAAGGGAAAATTTTGCGACCTATAAAGTCTTGACCAATGGACCTTTTAAGAATGAGCCATGTTTATCTATTTCACTAGTTGTAACTAATAGTTGAGAACCTTAAAAAAAGATACATGGAAAATGATACAAGGAAAGGCAGATGATGATGATGATGATGATGATGATGATAGTGATAATGGCTGTACTTACCTTTTTTTTATCGTGCGAAAAGTCTCCACGGATACCGGGTCTGGTGGAGGAGGTTATGTCGGACTCGAACCGACTAAAACGCACGCCGTCTGTGGGCCGTCGGTTGCCGGAGGTGAGATTGTCGTAGCCATATCCCTCGCACCCCGGCCGACCCAGGGCCATATCTCTCGATCTGACCCTCTCCCGGTGTGGGGACCACGGAGTCCCCAATTCGCCCCCGGGTATGGGGAGGCACGCAATGCGCGCCGCTGTACTTACCATTATGTGCGAAGCATTCAGAGCATATAAGCGCCATGCGATGATTGGGCCCGTCTTTGAGTAGATAGTCCACTACTTTGTCCAGCGCTGAGCGGTTCTTGTCTGGCAGTGGGCGTGGCAGTTGATCAGACTGAAACAAGCAAATATGGGTATTTAAACACTATTATGGTCACTAATATTGGTATTAGAGTAAATGGGATTTTCACAAAGGGTTTTTTTTTTGGTTTAATCACAAAATGTCCACTTCGCAAAATGTCCCTTTCGCAAAATATCCTTTTAGCATTTTGTACCCTTCGCACAATGTCCCTACACACAAAGTCTTTCCGCAATTATGTCCTTTTCATAAAAGGCCCCTTTCGCATAATGTCTCTTTCGTACAATGTCTCTTTACACTTACACAATGTCTCTTCGCAAATTATGTTCCTTTCGCAAAATGTCCCTTTCGCACAATATCCCTTCGCAATATGTTCCTTTCACATTATGTCCCTTTCGAAAATGTCTCTTTCGCATTTTGTCTTTTCCGCAAAATGTTCCCTTCGTATTATTTCTTTCACATTGCCCTTTCACAATTATGTCCCTTTCGCATTACGTTTCATTTGCAAAATATCCCTTAAGCATTATATCCCTTTAGCGTTTTCACATTATGCCCTTTTCGCAAAAATGCATATTTTGTGCATCTCGCTTTAGGCACTCAGTATGTACTCGCAATTTTAATTTGGCTTTTTCAATATTATTTTTGCAGACATTTTAAATATCCCGTTAACTCTAATAAGAATGAACAAATAAATAAAATTATTAAAATCCATATTAAGACAACAGTCACCGGGCTGTCAATACTAACTGGGAAAAGGAGTCTTTTCGGAGGTCGGTCGGATGGTAAGACCTAGAAAGAAGAAAGATACTATTGTAAACTTTATAATATTTACAATAGTCTGAAAAAGACAGAAAATAGCTTGATAGCAGACGTCGCAGAGGCGTTTACTAATGTTGCCAGATACAAGAAATAATGGTTTAAAACTACACTTCACAGTAGCCCAAGAGGTAGCTATGGGTGCAGTGCGTGGTACGGAATCTCCACGCGACAACGGAGACGGCAGTGGCTCTATATCACCCAGTGGAGGCAACGGCTAATGCTGGGTGTGGAGTGCCCTGTAGAAGACTACTCGTAGACTCTCCACGTGTCCAGCAGAAGGCACAATGGAGAACAGGTAAGGGAAGAGCTGGTTGCCAAGCACATACGTGAGGGTTACAGATGCCTGTCACCCCTTCACCCCCGTGAAAAAGGTATCTATCTATGAGTAAATTTCGTTCAGTACAAAGGTTACTCACTCGAAGTCTGGGTCCCTTGTAGACAGCTGTGGGCGAGTTCATGATGGGTACGAGGGTCCTGTTGCTGGAGAGAGGGGTGGACGTCAAGGCCAGCTGCCTCTGACGGAGCTGGCCTGGAGTCGCTGAAAGAAACCAGTTAAATAACGATAGTGTCACGAGATATTATGTCCTTTCACTTTACTAGTAGTGCCAAGCGACGGACAAAATTTGCCGCAAACTGTCGCGGCACTGCAGTTTAAGTGCGGTAGGTATACTTAACCCCGCGTTTACATACTGCCGCTCGCATTGCTCATCGTGTTGTCGGAAATATTCGCGCGATTAATGCCCTAGCGTTCACACACGCGCATCATCGTGTTGGTCCGCATTACAGTATTCGCCCTGCAATGGAGACGGACGTAAACGTATGGAGGACAACGCTGTAGCAGTGTACGCATTATGCTTTTACAGCATAGCGAATTAATTAAATAGATTAATAATAAAAACTATCACTTTCAACTACTATACACTTTCCGTAGATCGATATAAATATTTTTAAAAGTAAATATTCGAGGAGCAATAACGAAAGCCGTCATCTAGCGGTCTCGTATAGTTCATCGCGCTAGTATTGCCGCTCCTTTGACTCGCGCCGCCAAGCCGACATTCGCAGCAACATACGCGGCAGTACTCGCGGCATGACGAATATACCATTCACACCACGTCTCTGCCCACTTCTCTCGCCACTTCCCTCGCTCTGCCGCGAGTATGTAAACGCAGCTTAATAGTGTCGCTACGTGCCGCGTCACTCCGCTGCCGTGAAGCATCGCCCAGTGCGGTTCAACCTTAACTGTACCCGGCCCCGTTCGGCCGGTTAATGTTATTGTTAACGTTAAATTAGTGTCCTCACCGATTGTCATCCCAACTGACTAACATGACATAAGAACTGACAGCAAACGACAACTAACGTCTAGTATTACCACATTCAAAAATTTGAGGTAAATGAAGTCTCATTTGACTTGTAACCCTGATAACTTTAACCGAGATGCTAAATACACTGGTGCAACACATTTAGCAGAAACCGTTAGTCAGTTTTACTTTAATGTTAAATTTTACGGAAACCTCTTACTCTAGCAGTAGTATGGTGCAAGCAAGCCTTATTTTTTGGTGTTACCATAATATAAAACAGTTACATATCTAAGGGTCATCTACAAAGGACAACTACCTGGGGTCGGCGTGCTAGGGGCATTACCGGGTACGTTGTTCGTGGGCACGAATGGCTTCAGCGCTTTCGACTGCTCTTCCGGACTGCCGTACTTGTCTAAGATTTCTTTGGCAATCTGCAATTAAACATAATTCATTAATTTATTTCATACTAGCTATTGCCCGCGGCTCCGCCCGCCTGGAATTCTGATCCCGTTCATCGCTGATATATACCCTGTATGTTAATCCAGATATACATACCAAATTTCAACCAAATCGGTCCAGCCGTTTATGCGTGAAAGAGTAACAAACATCCACACATCCACACATCCATTCTCACAAACTTTCACATTTATAATATTAGTAGGATAATATGAAAAGCTTACAGTTAGTACAGTAAGTAAGGTTTTTACTTGAGTTTAAGTTTAATTAGAAAGCATTTTTTTAATCCACAAATGTTCGATACATATAACATAATAGATTTTATATGTAACAATTTTCATTTTTTATGTATGGCCACATTTTGTTTTATATAGTACTAGCCTTCCACCCGCGGCTCCGCTCACGTGGATCTCTTATCTCCGGTTCTACTCAACTGATTGCAATCAAATAAACGTAAGATTTTAAATCTGACCAAGACCTTTCTAACAAAAAAACCGCATCAAAATCCGTTCAGTAGTTTTTGCGTCTATCGCGGACAAACATTTCTAATTTACAATTATATAATAGTACATATTTTTTTTATATATGTGGCATGGCAACATTTTTTTTAACGGGTTGTGGAGGTTAGATAGCGGTCGCTTCACGGAAAATACTGGTGTTCAGCTGCATCGCAGTTAGACTCGAAGAACCTCGTAGACCCAGGTCAGAGGTGAAGGCCTCGGATGCGACCGGGATTAAAGCAAAAATGGTGATTACCTTGTAAGTCTCAGTGTTCATAACTTCCTCTAAAATCTTCTTCTTCTCAGCTCTCATCTTGTTCAGTTTGGTTCTGTTCTTGTTTAGGGTCCAATTGTAGTACCACGATATAGCTGATCTTAGGAATATCACTCTGAAATAAGAGAGACCATTTTAAATCATTTGATACGCAAACTAATAGACTACTGGCCCGTGTACAAAAATGATGGGTCATTTGAACCACCAGGTGACCTATATAGAACGATATAAGAACATAAAATAATAAGATTCAGCACTATGCCGTCACTTGTAAGCTGTCCAACTGAGTGCAGGTGAGTACAGGTAGAGTGAGTACATTTTGGTCATATATTTCCCTTCATCTTCAAGGACCCACTAAGCAGACCCACCGGTGGGTCTCAGAATACTGACATGTCTCCAAAGGCCCACTAGTGGGTCCACTGAGATTTTATTATCTTCGAAGACCCACTAATGACCCCTTCGTTGTCAAGGTTCATAAAACAGACCCAACGGTGGGTCTCAGAATACTAACATGTCTCTAAAGGCCCACTAACAGGTAGACTCCATTGATTTTTTAAATTTTATGTCTCCTTATACCCACCATGAAGTTGTATGGAACAGATCGCAGTCTGCGATAAAACCGCCCATTGTACTCTTAAATGGTAATTTCCATAATATATTTTAAATGTATCTGAGGTTTCTAATAAAGAATATTCTATTCTATTCTATTCTAAAAAAAAAACAATATGAAAATAGCATAAAGGACATCATTCAGATTGGGCTAATTTTTATTTTGCCGGCCAAAGAAAAAAAATACAATATTCGGTTAGAGCTTGTTCTTACTAACATTTTTTATTAGTGCGTCAAAGTTGAGGGACCACTTCCAATGGTTTTATTAGAGTTTAAAAATCTTAAAAATATACACTTTTTATGATACGAACTATTCAAAATAAATGAAAAATATTGTTATACATTGGAAGAATAGTTAATAAAAGCAATAAAAAATAAACCCCATACTGCATATTGTTGTTTTTCGTCCATTTATTTACGGCTAAAATTAAAAGTGTCGATTAAAGAAAATAAAATCCGCTAGAATTTTTCCTTATTAGCATTTTTTATTATGGCGTCAAAGCTGAGGGACCACTTCCCTCGGTTTTATTTATATTCAAAAATCTTGAAACCATACATTTTTTATGATACGAACTATTGAAAATGAATTAAAAATATTGTTCTATATTGGAAGAGTAGTTCATATAAGTAATAAAAAATAAACCGCATATTACATATCGTTGTTTTTCATCCATTTATCTAGGTTAAAAATTGAAAGTGCCAGTCAAAGAAAACAAATGTGATATTCCGCTAGAGCTTGTACGCGTTTGCATTTTTATTATGGTGTCAAAGCTGAAGGACAACTTCCCTTGGTTTTTTTTTTTTGAGTTCAAAAATCTTGGATTTATACATTTTTTTTACGAATTATTGAAAATGAATGAGAAATATTGATTTATATTGGTTAAAAGTGCATTTCCAATTGAACTATGTCCGTATGGATTGAGGAGCCACTTCAGATTTAAAAAGGAAACTTGCCCCCTTATTTAGTAGGGAAGTAAATAATTTTGTAGGCCAAATTCTGAAATTTGTAGTAAAATATGTCTAAAGTTATATCAATGTGAATGTGGCTCCTCAATCCAAACATCCGAATTGAGGAGCCACCTGAAACACGGAAAGTATTTCATGTACATATTTGAAAATTTTGTATCATTTAGTAGCAATTGTGTATAGTGTCTACTAAAAATCTGAGCCCAGTACTGTTTATATTCAAGAATATACATTACTTTTAATGTGGCTCCTCAATCTATACATAAGAGCGTGAATTGCCATGAAAGTTATTGGTCAATTTATATTCCACTGTAAAGACATTTAGTAGCAAGTGTGTTCGAATTTGTAGCATATGGACAAGGTAGTAGAACTGAGTAAATTTAATAAATAAACGCATTTAATTTGGCTCCTCAATCCTGACGTCTGCATAATAAATAATTGACTGTACCTACCTGAGATCAAAACGGAATAAAATACCAGAGACACTAACATTTAGTATAAATGTCTACTAAATACACATGCACAGATCAACATTGTATATGTTCGGTATCTGAAAAATAAATTACTTCTGAATATTCCTTACGAATTCGCTATATGGGTGACCATGTTATATGAATTAAACTAGGATGATTCATATTTGAAATGTAATTTTTCGACTATAGGTATTCGGTACAAAGATTCTTCATAAGTTTAGGATATTTAGTACCTAGTCAATTTCAACATAAGTTAAAGAATGAATTAATATTGGTTGGTCGGTGCTTTTAGGAATTTTACAGTGAGAGTCATAGTTGTCATAACAAAACATCTCATCATTCGCTGGATACATTTTATAGTGGCCCATGCCAGCTTCGCTAATCGCAGGGATAAATTCTATAACGCCTATTATAATATATAAGCTACTTGAAGTCATTATAGTTTCTAGTCACAGAAATGATTTAGGAAGAATCTTTGTACCGATTAGGTATATAGTCCAAAAATTAAATTTCAAAAATTAATCATCCTAGTTTAATTCATATAACATGGTCACCCTTAATAGCGAATTTGTAAGTAATATTCAGAAGTAATTTATTTTTCAGATACCGAACATATACAATGTTGATCTGTGCATGTGTATTTAGTAGACATTTATACTAAATGTTAGTGTCTCTGGTATTTTATTCCGTTTTGATCTCAGGTAGGTACAGTCAATTATTTATTATGCAGACGTCAGGATTGAGGAGCCAAATGAAATGCGATTATTTATTAAATTTACTCAGTTCTACTACCTTGTCCATATGCTACAAATTCGAACACACTTGCTACTAAATGTCTTTACAGTGGAATATAAATTGATCAATAACTTTCATGGCAATTCACGCTCTTATGTATAGATTGAGGAGCCACATTAAAAGTATTGTATATTCTTGAATATAAACAGTACTGGGCTCAGATTTTTAGTAGACACTATACACAATTGCTACTAAATGATACAAAATTTTCAAATATATACATGAAATACTTTCCGTGTTACAGGTGGCTCCTCAATTCAGATGTTTGGATTGAGGAGCCACATTCTCATTGATATAACTTTAGACATATTTTACTACAAATTTCAGAATTCGGCCTACAAAATTATTTACTTCCCTACTAAATAAGGGGGCAAGTTTCCTTTTTAAATCTGAAGTGGCTCCTCAATCCATACGGACATATTGAACTTAGTAAATGAGTTCATCATATTCCACAGTTACAAGGCACTAATGGCAATGCCTTATGGATGATTCGTGGACGATAGCAGTCACGTCATGTCCAGGTTCGTCAACATTATACATACATTATCATAGATAAAACAAGAAGGGTGAAGTGCAATGAAACAGTATTATTGCTCGTGTATTTTATTTTTATATGCTTATTTTTATTGCTTTATTATTTATTGCTTTTATCAACTATTCTTCCAATATAATACGACATTTATCATTCCTTTTCAATTATCTATTTTATTGAAAATGTGCGTTTCCAAGGTTTTTGAACTCTAATAAAACCGAGAGCAGTGTTCCCTCAGCTATGACGCCATAATAAAAATGCCAATAAGGACAAGCGCTAACGGAATATCATTTTTTTTTGGCCGGCACTTTCAATTTTAGACCTAAATAAACTAACGAAAAACAGCGATATGCAGTATGGGGTTTATTTGTTATTGCGTTTAATAACTATTCTTCCAATATAGAACAATATTTTTCATTCATTTTCAATATATCGTATCATAAAAATTATATGTCTCTAAGATTTTTGAACGCCAATAAAACCGAGGGCAGTGGTCTCTCAGCTTTGACGACATAATAAAAAGTGCTGATGAGGACAAGCTGTAGCGGAATATCATATTTGTTTTCTTCGACCGGCACTTTCAATTTTGGATCTAAATAAATGGACGAAAAACAACAATATGCAGTATAGGGTTTATTTTATATTGCTTTTATTAACTATTCTTCCAATGTAGAACAATATTTTTCATTTATTTTTAATAGTTCGTATCTTAAAAAGTGTATATTTTTAAGATTTTTAAACTCAAATAAAACCGTTGGAAGTGGTCTCTCAACTTTGACGCAGTAATAAAAAATGCTAGTAAGAACAAGCTCTAACGGAATATCGTACTTTTTTTCTTTGGCCGCCACTTTCAAAATTAGCCCAGATATGTATGGAGAGTGAATGTTCTCCTTTACTCTTTACATTTTAACTAAAACATCCTTATACCTATTATTATTTTTGAGTGGCGCGAACAATACGTAAAGTCTAATATTGATAGATAGATCAATAGTATAGTTATTATTATAATCAAAAGAAACTCCCTATATTAATAGAAAATGAAAGAGAGAAAAAATATTTGTTATGTATAAAACTGTTTACTGCTAAAAATAAAATTAAAATATTTTTCCAAGATATTTAAATAAAAATGAAAATTCTCCTAATGGCAAATTCACTAAATAGGTATTCTATAAACGACTACTACACTACTATCTTAACTTCTCCAGAAAGTGTCCTACTGTTATTTCATCATGTATCAACTGTAACTGAGATTCTATTATAAATTGGTCTCTTTCTATGTAGCACTGAAGTCTTTTAGAAAATGTTGTGGTTTCATTTTGTATAAAACTTAATAGCTTTAGCATTGTAACATAATTTTTGTTTATATTTTTATTAAGCTTAGAATGCCAAGCTTCCAGAACGTTAGTCGTTCTATGGCGTTCGTTATAAACACACCATTGACTTATAAATGTTCCTTCTTTTAGCCAGTATGACTCCATATACTTTTGAAATTTCTTTAATTTATCTGAAGTCGGAAATTGTGCCACTATGTATTTCCATCCATCGCATATCATCCTTTCTGGTAGTAACGGTAGGACTGCACAGAGTTCGACAATGCGTTTTTCTAGTTTTTGTTTTATCCCTATTTTCTTAGCTCGCCTCCAAATACTACGTGTCATGTGATAATAACATTTCTTTACCCCGCGTTTACATACTGCCGCTCGCATTGCTCATCGCCTTGCCGGCAATATTCACGCGAATAATGCCCTAGCATTCAAACACTCGCATCATCGCGATGTTCATCGCGTTGCCCAACACTCGCATCATCGCGATGTTCATCGCGTTGCCCCGCATACAGTGTTCGCCTTGCGATGGAGATGGACGCTATCTATTTTAATTTGGTAGGTAATTAGGCTAATTTGGTAGGTAGGTACCTACCTACCTACCTATTCTAGTTTGGTAGGTAGGTACCTACCTACCTACCTATTCTAATTTGGTAGGTAGGTATCTACCTACCTACCTATTCTAATTTGGTAGGTAGGTATCTACCTACCTACCTATTCTAATTTGGTAGATACCCTAGCTACCTGTTTGGTAGGTATACTTAGGCTAATTTGGTAGGTAGGTACCTACCTACTAGGGCTTCCATCCCGGGACTCTCGGTCTCGAAAATATCGAGAGTCTCGACGATTTTTTCGAATTTTCGAGACTCGAGAGTGCAACTTCCAGTCCCGGGAAAAACGAGACTTTCGAGATTCCAATGAAATAATTATTATCATTATTCAAAAATGTACGGAAACACCCTGAGGAATCACCAATTTTTTTTTACCCTGCTTATGTGGTCAGTTGTCACTGGCATGGCAACTGGCAACACTCTAATATAAAAATTACGTTAGTCTGTGGTAATTGCAAAATACCATCTATTACCCGCAGTACGGTTAAGATGACCGGACTATGGAAAATATTAATTTCCCGTAGTTATACGGTTAAAAAATATAACATTCAGTGTGGACACTGAAAAAATTACTGGTCCGGTCAACCGCACTATGGAAAACATTAATTTCCCGTAGTTGTACGATTAAAATATACAGGGTGTCCCAAAATTCAAGGATAAGCCGGCAACAGAGGGCGGCTCTACTTATGGCTACTCTGGAAAAAATAAGAAAAAAAAAATCTCTATTTTTTTAAAAATTAGATAAACTTTTTTAAAATCCTTCAAAATTCGGTACCCCTAATGATATTTTCAACTACCAGGCCCACAATTTTGCAAATATTTTGGAACTCTTTTCTGTATTAACAAGCTAAAAAGCATGGCTATCTATCACCACCCTGAAAAATTATAGAATATTTGTAGTTATTTTACAAAAATACTACTCCCACTACCCGTAACAACTGTCATAGATATTCGTATGGCCACCGTGATCGACGGCCTAAGGTACTCTCTGAGGAATTAAGGTGTCTCAACGTCTTAAGAATGGCCATCCATCCGAAAACCAACCTGGCTTGTGTTGCTTAACCTCGTTATGTGTTAATCTACTAGGTTACCAATTAGTCACGAGGCCCGTCAACGATTTTGTTATTGATGATGAATGCATTGGGTACAAAATAATTCTGGTGATTTTCAATAAAAGCAATGTATGAAATGTGATTCTTATTTACTGAAAAATATTTATTGAGTATTTTTTTGGATTATCAACCCAAATCATACCATTTTGAAATCTTGGATAGTTGCGCCAATTTTTAAAAAAGGATGCCATAGTGATGTCCGTACTTTTTTTTTCACCGAGATAAGATAAAGTGGGTCGAAAGTAAAAAATGTAACTATGAAAATTTGACGACAAAAAAATATTTTGACTTATTTTTGTAAAATAACTACAAATCTCTATATATGAAAATGAATCCCTATTTCCCTTGGTCACGCCATCACGCGTGAACGGCTGGACCGATTTCGCTAATTCCTTTTTTAGAACATTCCTTAAAGTACGGGGATGGTTCTTACGGAGAGAAAAATTAAAAAAAAAAAAAAGAATTTACTGTTAGGCGGTACGAAGTTCGCGGGGTCAGCTAGTATTCTATAATTTTTCAGGGTGGTGATGGATAGCCATGCTTTTTAGCTTGCTAATACAGAAAAGAGTTCCAAAATATTTGCAAAATTGTGGGCCTGGTAGTTGAAAATATCATTAGGGGTACCGAATTTTGAAGGATTTAAAAAAAGTTTAAATAATTAAAAAAAATAGAGATATTTTTTTTTTCTTTTTTTTTCCAGAGCAGCCATAAGTAGAGCCACCCTCTGTTGTCGGCTTATCCTTGAATTTTGGGACACCCTGTATAACATTCAGTGTGGACACGAGCCCACTTCAAAAATGAGAAAAACTGATATTTTTTTTTATATTCCTTCCATTTTGTTTATTTTCAGTTCACTGTAACATTTTGAAAAATAAATGACCTTACTGAAATATCTTGTATTCACTAACGAAATACCTAATCCCTATCTAGA
Organism: Eilema depressum; assembly: GCA_914767945.1. Classification (NCBI taxonomy): domain Eukaryota; kingdom Metazoa; phylum Arthropoda; class Insecta; order Lepidoptera; family Erebidae; genus Eilema; species Eilema depressum. Next base: position 9,006,321 of record OU612040.1, read on the forward strand.
CTACCTACATAAGGGCACAGAAATCAATTTGTAAAAAGTCTCGAAAGTCTCGTTTTTCCCGGGAATCCCGGGACCAATCCGAGTCTCGATATTTTGGTCCCGGGACTCGAAAATATACCGAGACTGGAAGCCTTACTACCTACCTACCTATTCTAATTTAGTAGGTAGAGGTACCTACCTACCTACCAAATTAAAATAGGTAGGTAGGTAAATTAGGCTAATTTGGTAAGTAGGTTACCAACCAAATTAGAATAGGTAGGTAGGTAGGTACCTACCTACCAAATTAGCCTAATTACCTACCAAATTAAAATAGGTAGGTAGGTAGGTAGTACCTACCAAATTAGCCTGATTACAGTGATTACCTACCAAATAGGTAGGTAGGTAGGTACCTACCTACCTACCTATTCTAGTTTGGTAGGTAGGTACCTACCTACCTACCTATTCTAGTTTGGTAGGTAGGTACCTACCTACCTACCTATTCTAATTTGGTAGGTAGGTACCTACCTACCTACCTATTCTAATTTGGTAGGTACCCTAGCTACCTGTTTGGTCGGTATACTTAGGCTAATTTGGTAGGTAGGTACCTCTACCTACTAAAGTAGAATAGGTAGGTAGGTAGGTACCTACCTACCAAATTAGAATAGGTAGGTAGGTAGGTACCTACCTACCAAACTAGAATAGGTAGGTAGGTAGGTACCTACCTACCAAACTAGAATAGGTAGGTAGGTAGGTACCTACCTACCTACCTATTTTAATTTGGTAGGTAATTAGGCTAATTTGGTAGGTAGGTACCTACCTACCTACCTATTCTAGTTTGGTAGGTAGGTACCTACCTACCTACCTATTCTAATTTGGTAGGTAGGTATCTACCTACCTACCTATTCTAATTTGGTAGGTACCCTAGCTACCTAGGTAGGTAGGTACCTACCTACCTACCTATTCTAGTTTGGTAGGTAGGTACCTACCTACCTACCTATTTTAATTTGGTAGGTAGGTAGGTACCTACCTACCTACCTATTCTAGTTTGGTAGGTAGGTACCTACCTACCTATCTTTTATATACTATGTATTACCTATATTATTTAATTAGATCCGTAGCAAGCATTTCAATAAATTCTATTGATTTTTCGTTGGACCATTCGATTGGTTGCGTCATTGTCATGATAATAAATTCGAAGTAATCCTGTGACTGTGACACGCGCGTACACAACGAGCGCTCGATGCGAAGTGTGCGCGACGCGAGTATGTGAATGCTTCATCGCGCTAGTATTGCCGCTCCTTCTCGCGCCGCCAAGCCGACACTCGCAGCAACATACGCGGCAGTACTCGCGGTATGACGAATATACCATTCACACCACGTCCCTGCCCACTTCTCTCGCCACTTCCCTCGCTCTGCCGCGAGTATGTAAACGAAGCATTATAGTTGCATCGGGATATGCTTTGAGTATTGCATTTGAGGATGATACTTCGAAATCTATATGAAATTTTGTCGGCTTCCAGTCTGGAAATCGTGATTTTAGAATCTCAAAAAGCGCAAAGTATGTTTCTTCCTTTTTGTTCTTTAATAAAGCGTAACATAGCGGAACCATATTTACATTAAATAAAGATTCATCCAAATTACCAAATATTGTAAACAATTGTAAGAATGGTGGAGGACAACTTGAAAATGTTCCATCGCAAAATACCTCTTTAATTGATGGCATTAATTCTCTTGACTCTTTAGTGGAAAATATAAGAATCCGGTTGTCATTGTAACAGTAGTCAGCTAATAAAAAAGAAGTAAATTTAACAGGAATCTCTACTTCCCTGACGTCACTGAAAACACATTTGCTAACTCCCAGTGATTGTTTTCTCGTATTTTTTTTTTTTTTTATATAGGACACGTCAATTTGACTTTGCCTCGCCTGATGGTAAGCTAAAGGCAAAGTCTCTGAAAAGAGGGTCACCATTACAGACAGATATTATACAAAAGCGTTTTTTTGTTTCCATATAAGGGTGTGCTACCTACCAAATGTAAGCCCTTGTCTTTTAAAGGAACTTGTATTTTGTCTTTAAAAATTTTCGGAATGGGACTTGTCGAAACTTTTACATATTCCTTAGCAGCCTCTATTGTTTCAGCCACTATATTTTTGCCAAAATCAGGATTGCATGGCTTTTGTGGGTCTGACGTGGTATGCATAGTAGTCTTTAGAATACGAAGAGGACACTGGAAAAGGGCAAACTTAAGACTATAAGACTTAAAATATCAACTTCAAAAAAATAAATGCGATTAGTACTATATAAACACGATATATAAACTCGATATCGTACCTGTATCGTTATTGAGCCGGTACATTTATACTTTTTCCTCATACTACACTGCCATATACTGGATCCATTCTTATAAACTTTTTTTTTATGATATTGATATCCTCCATGAAGAAATACTTTGCCACCCCTTCTGTTTAAAAATTGTATATCCGAATTGGATGACTTTGAAGAGCAGCTCTCAATTGCATTGCAACTCATCATTTACACTTATTGAAATACACCACTTATATAAATATTTTACGGATGCAACATGACAATGACAGTGACAAACAGGATAATTATATCATAATCAATTATTCTCATCCAACCAGTACTAATTTAAGAAGGTTATACGCTATTTTCATTAGTGGGTCTTCGAAGACAATAAAATCTCAGGGGATCCACCAGTGGGCCTTTGAAGACATGTTAGTATTCTGAGACCCACCGTTGGGTCTGTTTTATGAACCTTGACAACGAAGGGGTCATTAGTGGGTCTTCGAAGATAATAAAATCTCAGTGGACCCACTAGTGGGCCTTTGGAGACATGTCAGTATTCTGAGACCCACCGGTGGGTCTGCTTAGTGGGTCCTTGAAGATGGGGGGATATATTTTTGTACGGCATTCTTACCATCGATAGATCCATGAAAAATAACAAGCAAACGCGTAGTGCTGTACAAAAAATGGTGAGCCACAAAGTCGGAATTTTTATTTTATTTTCCGACATTACCAGGGTAAATTTGGTCATTTGATTTTGTACGGCATCAGTTTCATAATATTTCAATACTGCTTCTAATCCATTATTCCGCAACGCCGTACAAAAATCATGCGACATGGTGAAGTAATCGTGGGTTACAACCCCCTCTTCTTCACCTGCACTCAGTTGGACAGCTTACAAGTGACGGCATAGTGCTGAATCTTATTATTTTATGCTCTTATATCGTTCTATAAAGGTCACCTGGTGGTTCAAATGACCCATCATTTTTCTACACGGGCCAGTAGTCGATAACGGTGATTAGCGGTTCAAGATCATTATTATTATAATTTTATACTATTAGGTGGCGAAATATCTTGGCATGTATTTAGATAGAAGGCTAACCTGGCAGAAACATATATGGAGCAAGAGAAAAGCCCTGGACACAAAACTTAGGACCATGTATTGGTTAATTGGCAAAAGGTCACAGTTGACAAATGAGAGTAAAATGGCAATTTATAAAACTATATTGAAGCCGGTTTGGACATACGGAATAGAGCTCTGGGGTACAGCAAGTAATAGTAATATAGAAATTCTGGAAAGGTTTCAGAGCAGACCAAAGCAGTTAGATCTATGACATCGACATTCCAAAATGCATCTCTAACAAATATATCCTGCATGACCTGGGGCTCAACACTGTGAAATTAGAAATCGCTGCCAGGAGCCAAAACTATCAACAAAAATTAACCTTTCATGTTAATGCCTTAGCTGCTAAATTAAAAGGATCTGGAAGTTACACAAGACTGAGAAGGAACAGCGTTCCGAATCTCATAAATCGTTCGTAATCGTTCGAAATACTCACAAAATAGGCAACACCAACAGCGGCGAGGCGTACAGCAACGAATGAAGCCAATGCTGGCTTCGACCCACGTACATATAGTAGTATAGAATGGCAAACAGCACGTATAGTCCTACAGAGTACGCCATGACATAGCCTATGACACGCTTGTGCGTCTGCTCTTTATACTGTCCATCTCTTTCTATCGACTTTATATCTGTTTCCAGTCGTTCGAGGACTTCTGTGGTTGTTTTCTTGCGCTGTGAAAGAAGAAAGGTTACTGTTAGTCATCATTATCTTTGTTTTAGTCCTGAGCCTCGATTCTGCTAAAGAAAATCCAGCCGGGACGCTAATAAAAGCATTTAAACACACATAAAAACGTAGAAAGACATATATACAAACGTGGACGTGTTGATGCGTATAATAATATCGGTTTTACCATAAATTAAGTCAGACAGTCTACGTCACGGCACAATGCACTATCACACAACCATCCGAAACTAATGTCATTCTTATAGAGAATATTCGTCACACCTGATCAATCTTAACAGGTGAACTATGGAGGAATGGGTTTGGGCTTGGGCTAATAAGGAAGGAGGGTTCCGTCACAGGTTCCGTGACATTTACTTAACTAAAGGTAGTAGTGACGATACGTCTATCAATTTCAATGGAGTGGATGTCTTCTAGCATTGGATTTCCAAATGGATTGAAATCCATGCATCCAATCCAAATAGACGTCATCCGCGGTAGACTGTCAATGTCAAAAACGTGGATCACTCTATTTGGAAGCGGAATGGACGCGGTTTTGCCCATTCAGGAAAGATGCAAGCCGCATCTTCTGTGAATGGGCAAAACCGCGTCTACTGTTTTGTGATTTTGTCTCAGTTTTCGCTCATTGTCGACGGGGGGACACCACACATATGCCTATATTACATACATTATTTCAGAAAGGTCTATGAAACGTCTTGTTTTATTTGGTAGCGTATGTGGTCTTCGAATTGGCGATGTTTGCGACGGGTAGGTACGTCCAAATGGAAGTATGTCAATGTGTCTTTAAGCTGAAGTACCTCCATTAGGAAGTATTCCATTTAGAAGCATTCCAAACAGACGTATCGTCAATGGCTACCTTTATTGTTGCCCGTGACTATGTCCGCTAGATCCTTTATTACTTAAGAACAAGCAGGTCAGCCCCCCTAAACAAGTGGCAATTCGTTGCTCGGCGTATGATGGAATAGAATGACAAATGTATAGGATTTGACGTTTTTGACATTCGTTGACGCCTGTCATATACGTCAAATCCCATACATTTGGCATTCTATTCCATCATACGCCAAGCAACGAATTACCACTTGTCTAGAGGGGCTGGAAATAGGCTGGATGCGGAATGCGGAGAATCGGACGCAATGGCAGCAGCAGCGGAGCATATAGTAGTCCAGCAGTGGATTGCAATAGACTAACTGATTGATAGGTCTGAAAAACCAATCGTTTAGGTTTACTAGTAACAAAAGTAATATGTTCGCGCTGAAATCGTCACAGTATATGATCATTGATCACATATTTGATCAGATATTTGGTTCTCGTATTTCTTTCTGATCCTCGATCTTGATGACCTTGGGAGTCGCGGATCATTGAACACAGCCTTGTTTAACATAACAATAAAATGAAAGACTTAAAACAATGGAAGCAAAAGATTGAAAGTTATATTCAAGGTCTTGTAATTGATATAGGTCATGTATATCGACACCTTAGAGGGGCCTGTGGCTACATGGTAACCGAATAGGTTAACATATTGTAAGGTTAGGCAATAACAGCTAGATCAGTTTTTAATAACACTTCGGACTGCCTGCCTCCCCAGCAAAAATTACCATTCGGACAGAGCCTCCCATGGCCGGTATAGAGGTCTCTGAATCGTCTACGTACATAAGTCGCCCTTTCCAGACAAAATCTATGCAGGTTGGGAATGCGAGACCCGGGCTTAATCGCATGTGACTGCGGGGCCCCCGTGCAGTCCATGGCGCAATTGGTTTTGTGTTCCTTATGTCCTACCTCCTGCACTAAAGACGATTTTAACAAAGCCGCTGACATCGAGGTGGCAGATTTTTACTCTCGAATAATTTAAAGCATTGAAAAAGAGTATCATTGACATGAAAGAAAAAGAATACCAAGCCTAAATGTAATGTTCATTCAATATATGAAATTATCTATCGTGTAGGTACAACAGTAGAGTATTTATCTAATCTTGTATACTACAACGAGAGGCAAACATGTGATACAGCTAATCTTCTTAGTAAATCGAATTAGATTTGAGAATAATAATGTATGGTTACTATCAGATGGAGAACAGCCCATACTATGCGACCCGTTTATTCGGGTTCCTCCGCTTAAATGGGTGGCGTAGTATGGGGTGGCGCTATTCTACTTCACCGGGAACCAACACGGCAAATAGGGTATATAGGACAACACGTGCAGGACTTAGATGTCACCCGCATACGTTACAGAATATTCCATCAAGAACCAAGCGGTTCGGCGACTCCTTCCTCTGCCGCACCAGTAAGACCTGGAGTTCCTTACCAGCACACGTGTTTCCCTCCTCCTACAGTCCCGGGTCCTTTAAGCGGGGCGTGAAAAAGCATCTGATGAGGCCGTCAAGCTGAGTGCCACCATTGTAACATGGTACGTGTCTATAATGGTGACCCTTTTTTCCGAGACTTTACCTTCAGCTTACTATCAGGCGCGGTTAAGTCAAATTGACGTGCCCAATATAAAAAAAATCTAGGTTTTATGGTGTCAATGAGCTCTCGAACAACGCATAAGTAAAGAAAGTAGGTAATGCAATATAGTGGGTAGACTGTTCATGTCGCCTTCAGCACAGATTAATAAATAGTTACTACGTAACAGATACATCACTCCCATACAAAAGTGAAAATATCTACGCTATATTCACCTACAAAATTTTAATAATAATACCTGCTGCTCAGAACGAGAAGAATTGTACCTTAAGCCCGCACTCATAGAGTCGAGACTGTGTTGCCCGCCGTGCGGGTGACGTCATCGTAAGAATGCGCTAGGGTTATATCTATGATGATTATTGTAATAAAACGAATTAACCACATTTTTTATTAGTCAATCCAATATGTTTTAGTTTTATATGATTTATATTTTTTTTCTCTTCTCGGAATTTATTACATTTTATACCTAGTCGAAAATATCTTTAATCGCGTAAATAATTTTAATAAATAATATAAATCAACGGTTTATAACTTTATAACATTTGTAATACGGTGCTACTTTATAGGCCTTAGTGTACCTATAGGTAGGTATACAGTAAGGTATACCTACTGTATTTATAGTTTTCTCATAAGATTTTTTCCAATTTTAATGCATTTAGATTAATCATTTTGTTCAAATCAGTTTGGTCAACCATTGGTATAAAATTACGAAATAATTTACAGTAGCTTACAGACGCTTATTTCTACCCTAAAAATAACGGACATTACCTACTATTCTATTACGTAAGTACTAGGTAACTTCAGTTAGTATTAGAATTACCTATAAAACAACACTTATATAATACCTGACTCAAAAAACGTCTTAATTTACGATTTACATACTTATTACTTAGGTACTTATGTTCAAAGAAATAGACTTAGGTAATACCCATCCACTGCACATTAATTACGTGGTTTCGGCATTTCGAAGCGTAAGCGCGGGAAACGTGCGGTGCAGTGTGATGCGAGAGCGCTAAGGCGCGCGTTCGGCAGCCCTCTGCCAGTTTGTACAGTCGACTGTACGCCAAGCTGTAGGTGTTTATCGCGTGGCCTTGAGCGAGTGACGGAAGCCTGCCTTCAGCCAATTACAGAAACTGAATGGGACGCAGTGAAAGGCAATAAAATCGACACCAACTGTATTTTTACGACAATAATGGCGAATACTGAGTCTATACACTTTCACTTATTATAATCTACGGTTAGACTTTTATCCATTACATTGTATGAAGCTGAAAATTTGGTCGTTGAGTTGGTTGTGCCACTGCCTCCTTCTGCAAGCAAGTAAGTAGCTGTCCATTTATCACGTGAGGCTCAAAAGGGGGGGGGGAGGGGGTTCGGAAAAAATCACGAAACATCACCAGGGGGGAGGAAGGGGTATATTGATATATCACGTGTATTTATTTTTTCTTATAACTCGCGATTTTTGTCGCGATTCTTAGTTTTTTAGCGTTTAATAATGAATAAAAAAATACACGTGATTTTGGCTAGGGGGAGGGGGGGGGGGGAATTCAAAACCTCACCACGTAACACCATGGGGGAGGAGGGGTTAAAAAATTGCTAAAAAACATCACGTGATTAATGGACAGCCCCTAATGCTCGAGACTCGAGGAGACTCGAGGAGGAGATAGAGGAGGTAGGACACGACTACGAAGGTAGAAGGCAGCAAATGTGCTTAAAAACATCTATTGCCAGATACTTTGTTTAGTGAAATCTTATTTTCGTAATAGTATGAAACCTGAATTTTGTAAATATGAGTTGAGTAACTATTTGACGTAATTTCTTAAGCAGCCAGACAGTTTGGAAGGTTCCAACACTCTGCCAGACATGGGTGAAGGTCAGATATAGGTGGCAGCTGGTAACGCAGTATTCACGTTATCGCGTCGCACACATTCACAGTCCTCACAGAATAGTAAAGTAGGTAGAGACCTCATGTTTTCACTTACTACGATCTCAGTACACACCTTTTGACTTCTACTTTTTGTTATGATTATTTATTATACTACTTAGGTCGCAGAACTCGCAGACAAGTACACCTTATGGTGAGTGGTTACCGTGGCCTATGGGCGAGTGCAACACCAGGGGAGTGACACTCGTGTTGCCGACCCTGTAAGACCAGAGGGATTCTGTGCCGTCAGCGCAGAAAACAAGCAGGACAAGCCTTGAGTATGGACTGAGGTATGGATTTACTGGCAATAAGTCTTCATATATGACATGGCAATAGGCTCGCTCCCTATTACGTGGGTCCGAAAATCTTAGTTGGCGAAATGTGGGTGATAATACACCTCTGCCTACACCTTCAGGGACTTACAACAGGCGTGAGCATATGTATAAGTCTTCAGTCTTGGCCAAAAAACTTGACCGGTCATTGACAGTACACATACAGAAGTTATCATACCAACTCAATGTCTTCTGAACTTCACTTTCTCCAAGTCTTTAAAATTATTGGACCGTATACAATACCGTAACTGTGCAATAGATTTTAGACTTTACCTACCGATTAATAAGATACAAATTGAATGTAAAGAAATGGCATACTGAAAAATGAATACTTTTACATATCATGGGCGAGTATCGTGAGTTAATTTAATAAGATGATACAAAAAGGTCGGAGTAACTTAGACTACGGTGACGAGAGAAAAAGTATATTATGTATTAAAAATAATAATTACATAATATAAATACATACGTACTTATTTAATAGGTTTAAAAAGACATCTGGCAACATTGCGCGCAATAAATATGCAGTTTATAAAAATAAACAAGTCTATATTTAATTATAGGTCTGTTGATGTGTCACCGTTACTTTAATAGGTTTGCTTATCCCTTTTAGTAATATACCTACACGCGTGATACATTATCTTATTATTTTCCTGTTCACTCAATGGTTGCCTGAAACTTAACTCTATCTATTTATCGGTACCGGAATTCCAAGTCTTCTTAGTGCGGTGTGCGGCCAAAGGAGTCGCCGAAGCGCTTAGCGCGTATAGCGTATTGCTCCGACATCTTTAATAATTTTATAAATTCGAATGTAACTCTGCCTGTCTGTTAGCTTTCACGCCTAAACCACTGAACGATTCTGAGGAAATTTGCGACCAAACATAACCTCTGTCCTTTTCTAAGGTCTAAACTATCCCTATATCAAATTTCCTCAAAATCGGTTCATTCAGTATCAGTGGTTTAGGCGTAATATTAGTATCTATGAAAAAATGTCTTTTCAGCGGCACTAAATCAGTGAAATTATCAATCCACTACCTATCACCCCTCCCAAACGAAGCGAATTGCCGAGCGTAACCGTGAATGGAGTATGACTGTATGAGTAAGACACGTAACGTCTAACAGGATTACTAGCAAGATGATAAAGTGACTTGCGAATTTTGTACATCTATCTACTTACGATAATAATGGCGGTTATGTTTGTGTGATAAGCGGGTAATATTATGGTCTTTTAGGTTAATTTGCTGCACATCGTTCAAACACGTCCGTTCTCCATGAGCGCAGACCTGATGGAGTCGCCTGTTACTCTAGCAGAAGCAGGCCGAGCGGCTGCGCGAGTGCACCTCCCTTCTCATGGGGAAAGTCGAAACCGCATATGGTTCTAGTCAGTCGAAGTGCGAGACGTTATGTCAATGCCTATCTCAGCTCCGGCAATGAAGACCCAAGACGGGGAGGGTTGCTGCAGATACCGGCATCAACCAAAGATGTATGGGAATTAGGAACCAACCAAAACCTGTAACTGCTGCGGTACACAAAATGATTGCCGTGTGAGTTTCTGGTGCAGACTTTAGATAGACAGATAATACTTTATTGTCATCATCATCATCTCAGCCATAGGAAGACCACTGCTGGACATAGGCCTCCCCTATAGATCTCCAATAAGACCGGTTGGAAGCGGCTCGCATCCAGCGCGTTCCCGCGGCCATAATGAGGTCGTCTGTCCACCTTTTGGGTGGATGTCCTACGCTGCGCTTGCCGATACGTGGCCTCCACTCGAGAACTTTTCGACCCCATCGCAGTCCTCCGTGCTATGTGCCCTGCCCACTGCCATTTCAACTTGCTAATCCGCTGGGCTATATCGGTAACCTTGGTTCTTCTACGGATCTCCTCATTTCTGATTCGATCTCGCAGAGAGACTCCGAGCATAGTCCTCTCCATAGCTCGTTGGTTTAACTTTATTGGACACCAATAGATTACAAGTAGAGACAAGTAGGTAGATAGATGCAATTTCTTCCCAGCAACCTTGCTTACATCTCACGGCTTTCCTCTGCGCTTTGGGAGATCGGACGACAATTGCTACCACAAAAGCCGTATAGGGAGTTTTAGACAATCAATAAATATCACGATCCAATATTTAACGTGTCAATATAAGTGCGAATCGCGTCTGCACATCAATATGGAGGAGGTAGGACACGAACTGTATTTTCGTCCCGATCGAGTAAGGTAGGTAGAACTCACTGGAGAGGTTTTGTGCTGTCAATGGGAAGCCAAAGGCTTGTCCTGCATGTCTTCTTCGCTGACGGGACAGAAACTCTGTTCTTAAAGAGTCAGCAGGACAAGTGTGACTCTTCTGGTGTTGCACTCGTACATAGGCCACGGTTACGACTTTCTATCACGTGGGCCGTGTGCTTGTCTGCGCCCTAATTGGTATAAAACCCTAAACCAGTATCAGTGGCTCTCTTATCACTACATATTATAAAACAAAGTCGCTGTCGCTGTCTGCCCGTCCCTATGTATGCTTAAATCTTCAAAACTACGCAACGGATTTTAAAGCGGTTTTTTTAAATAGATAGAGTGATTCAAGAGGAAGGTTTATATGTATAATACATGCATAATATTGTAGAGAAACACTGATAAATTTAGAGATATGTAGCGGGAACGGGATCAGAAAATAGGGCGGTACGAAGTTCGCCGGGACAGCTAGTTATAATAATAAATAACGATCATAATATTTGTTGGACCGTGGGAAGCTCTTTATCACGTAATGGCCAATGCGCACGAGTTCCTATCCATTTATTGCAAGTAATTATTATATGCAGAGTTTTGCGCATCGCATCAAACAGTCGTTCACCCGTTGGTGCTGAGTGCTGAACCGTGCAGTCTGCACATTACATAATATCTAATAATATTGTGGGACATATGGAATACTAGATTTATTGGAATTAAAAATACCTACGTATTTTAATGAAGATAACTATGTAATTAACTCTACTATAATAGAATTTAAATATGTCCAAAATTAACAATAAAACTAAAAATATACAGGGCGTCCCTCGGCGATGCCACATGGAGGGGAAGTACCTTAGATCCTTAAGTTAGCTCATTTTACTTAAAGGAGACATCATTTTATTTTTAAAAAGAAACAAAACTGCATTCAAAGATTTTTTAAAATTCGCTTGCCACACCCGGTAATCGAACCGACTAAAATCCCAAAAAGTAACATCCTGTATTTTTATGGCATCAATCGATAGTTTCAATCATAAGGATCAAATCTTTTTAAGAAACATGGTAAATTAAATGAAAGGAAGTCCTTGAAACCTAAAATTATACATTCAATTTGGTAAAATAAAGCACTTTCTTATGAGGTATCAACACTAGAGATAGGTATCTTTGATGAAATTTATTTAGTATAAAAATGAGTACTAAATGAATGAACTTTGTTACCTGTTTAGAATGTAACTTTATTAAAACCGAACGCGTCGTGGAATTATTTCGCATCGCATGCCTCTTGTGGTAACGTTCCCAGAAGACTAGCAGTATTGCCACGTTGTATGGCATATTACGTTGCCATCTAGCCCCAAACTCAGCATACTTAATTATTTTTATTTACATACATACCTCAGACTAAAAATTTCTTTAAAATGTATTCGATCTAATTGACATACGTATGTCTAGGTCGGCTCCTACCGGGTTGCCCATTCACCCTCGCTTCATATATCTGTTTCGTCAGTCTTCTTTCGTCCATCCTCTCCACGTGTCCGAACCATCTAAGCATCCCTTTCTCTATCTTAGTCACTACATCTTCAACCACACCACAATGTTCCCTTATCACAGTGTTCCTCACTCGATCCGTCAACTTCACCCCAGCTATACTTCTGAGACTAATTCATTTATTAAGTAAAAATAAGAAAAATATACAAAATAGTATAACTTATAGCTTAGATGACTAAGGGATAGGGCTGTTCTTCATCCGACAGTAAACACAGCCCATTACAAAGTGCCCGCTAGACGTCAAGAGGTTCCTTCAATTACGTGAGACCGAAAATTATAGTTGACGAAATGTGAGTGAGTGTTAATACAACTGTGCCTACCCCTTAGGAGATACAGGCGTGAATATATGTACGTCCGTCGTCTCAACGAGTAATACATAGAGCATACGTCATCGGATATCGTGTGTAATATCATACCTTACCTTATTGGTGCAACACACCTACTTGTATTAGCAGATATGACCTCACAAGGTGATACTTGAAGATTGTTGATACATCTGATAGGTATATGATAGATAAACGGCAGACAGAATGTTTTTCAAGTTATTTTTTTATACCACTTAATTGGCAGACAAGCACACGGCCCACCTGATGGGAAGCAGTCACCGTGGCCTATGGACGCATGCAACACCAGGGGCGTCACACTCGCGCTGCCGACCCTGAAGAAACCTTCTAATGCCCTTCTTGAATATATTTGAAATTCATTGAAGACATTGTTTGTACCTATGTTTGAACGCGCTAATCTCAGTATTCACGCATCCCCGAAGGGCCTAGTGCCTACCCCTTCAGAGTCAGAGGTGTATTTTTACTATGATTTTTTTGTATGAGCTGTATGTTTACTGTCGTATAGACAATCAAAGGAGCCCTATCACCAGGTCCCAGGTCACCTTTTACGACACCTAGGGAAAGAGATGGGGTGGCCAATGTGGCCATACTGTTCATATTCTACATCCGCCTAACCCCTCCAGTTGCTTGTGTCATGAAAGGTATAGGGTGAAGTCTCCTAGTATCGGCCACGTCCTAATATCGGCCTTTTCGAGAAAATGGATCATAACTATGAAAATAACCCTAAAATTATGATCGTTTTTATGCAAAAAGCGACTCTATATCCATACGAATAACATCCCATATTTTGGTGTGGGTACCTCCACATTTGAACGTTCAGGTGGCCATAGAGCACGCGCAGGTACCGACTTGTGTCGTTTGTTGGCATTTCCGAGTCAAATCCCGGAGTCAACACACTCCGTTGATAAGTATTTGTATGGAATTAAACATACCTATGATGGTATTTTATATTATTTTATAATAAAGAAAAACAGTCGAAGTACCGTTTAGGTAGTGTGTTTTTAAATTTATTTGTACTTTTTATGAAATAATCGGGGGGTCGAGATTAGGGATCTTTATTTTGGATAAATCTCAATATCGGCCACCTGGTCGATATTGGGGAAATGCATGAAAGCACTAAACTATATGTTTAGCTATTTTATATATTAGCAGTAATATTAATAAGGTTACAAATGAAATAACAGCTCTGTTTGATGACTAGATCCTAACATCGGCCGCCTAAAAACTTTTTTTGCCAGCTACGGCCGATATCTAGAGAATCGATGCGTAATAACGGCCACTTTATTTTGTATAGGGTACTTACTTTCCTACAACCTTCGAACTTTACAATAAACAGGGACGTGGTGAAAAATGAACAAATACTTAGGTATTTTAATTTTAGTCAACAGGTAGGTATGCCATAATGATGTCCCAACAAAAAGAGACAGGTTTCAAACCTATGGTTATATGACCATAGGTTCTATGACCCCTACAGGTTCTATGACCCCTATAGGTTCTATGACCTCTATAGGTTCTATGACCCCTATAGGTTCTATGACCCCTATAGGTTCTATGACTCCTATAGGTTATATGACCCCTATAGGTTCTATGACCCCTATAGGTTCTATGCCCCTATAGATTCTATGACCCCTATAGGTTCTATGACCCCTATAGGTTCTATGGACCCTATAGTTTCTATGACCGTAGTAGAATAAGAGATGGAGTAAATGCCGTTCAAAGAAACAGGCAGCAATACAATGCTTCGATGTTACCATTGGGCTTGTGGAGGATAGATGGAAGACGTTTCGCGGAAAATATCGAGGTCTAGCCATATCCGCAGTTAAGACTGGCAAAGCGGACCCCAGAATCCGAGGTGTTAGCTTCGATTGCGACTGGGAATTAATGATAGGATGAAGTAGAAGAAGAGTAGCATTTCGACAATACGAAATTTCCAGGATCACTTTACAAGACAGACTTCCTAGAAGAATAGATACAGAGAGAAAGAGAAATCTGGACAATAGAATATAAAACATAAATCAGTCAAATAAAATAAAACTAGTAGATAGAAGAAGAGGAGTATTAAAATAGAAGAAGAGAATATTAACGGACAGCATAACTGACCTCATGATTTACCTTTTTAAGAAGAAAAGGTGAAAATTCTTTATGGTGGCTGTGAAGTAGTACTAATTAGTGATGTCAAAGAAGATGAAGCCAAAAATATTAAATGTGACATGTGTATACAAATGGTTCCACTTAAAGTGTACAGTTCATCGTGGGCGAAATTATATTGATGTGGCTAAAGAAGATTTTACTTGCCGTCACTGTTTAGTGCATTTAAATTGAAAAGCCTTCAAAGAAAGTCAAGTTTTCTGTTTACTTTATTAAATAATATTTTTTCTTTATAATAATATATTTTGGAAATCTTCATTTGTCTTAAATTTTTTTAATCATTGTGATCATTAGTTTATAATAACAGCAATTACTGTAATGTTCAAGGCTGAGATATAAAGAAAATACAAATTAATGATAGATAATCGTTAAAAAAAATAATTTGAACCTGAATTGGAATATAAAACGTTATATTTTTTTACTTTACTTAGTTTTATTGACCTAAATTCACTATGGAAAAGGTATGACGATATTAGGGTCACAGGCGGCAGAAATTAGGGTGTTAGAGGCCGAAATTAAGGGAAATCGACATACTCGGAAAAAAACATCTATATTTTCAAAAATAACAAAGAATTGGTAATTTTACGAATGTAGTAATGGAGTTTCAGTATCCCTCTACCCAAAAAAGGCATTGCAGGAAAGCAAATGGTATAAACCAAAAAGTTACAATCAATCAAAGGTCAAAAAATGTTGACATGGCCGATAATTGGTGCCACCACCCTACATCGGTTGTGTTATGGCTAGGAATTAAACTCGGAAGCTCTCTATAATATGGCCGGTTACGGGCGAAACCGGGAATGGCCAACTAGTAAGTGATAAAGGAATGTGTTGTAGACAAGCGTGTATCATAATGAAGTATTACGATAGACGCAAAATTACGAATATACGACAAAAACCTAGTATAAACATATCTTGGACCTAAGTCACAATACAAAAGAGGCATTGGCGTGCGCGGATTGTTTTGTTATAATAATCATAATCATCATAATCATAATCATAATCATAATCATAATCATAATCATAATCATAATCATAATCATAATCATAATCATAATCATAATCATAATCATAATCATAATCATAATCATAATCTTTATTTGCGAATACAGGTAGGTACAGTGAGATATTAAAACAGAAGTCAATTATGTCACTCAAACTGATTTACAAAATCCCTACTAATATTATAAATGTGAAAGTAACTCTGTCTGTCTGTCAGTCTGTCTGTCTGTCTGTCTGTCTCGCTTTCACGCCCAAACCACTGAACCGATTTTGATGAAATTTGGTATAGGGGTAGATTAGACCTTGAGAAAGGACATAGGCTATATTTGGTCGCGATAACCGACATCCACGCGGGCGGAGCCGCGGGCAAAAGCTAGTAAGAAATAAATGAAATTAAGTCAAATCTATAGAATAATGTCAAATAATCTATGCTTGGTGAATTTGAGTTCGTCCAACGCAGCGCCGTAACACCGCGCCGTGCTATCCTCAAAAGACACCCAAGAACCATGTACTGCGTGTATAGAGAACATTTTGAGTTTTTGAGCACACTTTAGGTTCAAGATATGTCATATACATACATTTTTTTTGTAAATACATACATTATTATACATAGAAAACACCCAGACCAATGCAAATATTCATATTCATGCATACAAATATTTGCACTGAGCGGGGATCGAACCCGCGCCTCCTGCGTAGCAGCCGCGTTCACTACCGCTACGCCACAGAGGCAGTCAGGTATATTACTGATGAACTCTATGTACATTTAAATAATTAATATTCAAAGGTAAGTGAACAATGTCATGTATTGTTGATGCCGAAGTTGTTATGCATTGTTTTGGATAGTTAACTACTGTTCAAAATAGTTGTCTACTTAACCTATAAAGGTATGATGACGTAGCCAACCGCATACGACAACTGCCGACGCACGCAGCAGATTCGCGTAATTCATTGCGGTTTCTCAATGGTCCCCTTTATCCTTAGAGTATACATTATATATAGAGCGCGCCTATCACTTAGGTCTTTGGCGCCCAGTGTTAGCAGATACTTTGCGATGGTATAGCGCACCGTCCTATAGTGACGTTTCATGCATTACCGAAAACATCAATAGATGCACTTATTAATGTAGATAGTTTGTTGTTATAAAGTTTTTTGTTCGATTTGATATGCATGGATAGAATTAAAGCCAAAATACAAAAAAATGGCGCCATTTTGCGTTATTTTTGCGACATTATTACTACAAATATACGATGTTGTATAAAATTTTGATTTAACATATCGAATTAAATATTATTTGCGAAGTCATTTTGATGGGTATTGTTTTGCTACTGATTGAGGTTGAGCCAGGAGCCTCGGTACTGTTCATACCCGTGATAGCAGTTCATACTTGTAAGGCTAGCTCTATAGCAATGTATACTCTAAGCCTTTATCCGTATCGGTGTTTAACAAGTAATGGGTACACTGTATCTGCTGCATGTGTCGGCAGTTGTCGTATGTGGTCGGCTTCCAAATCATACCTTTAACCTAAGCCAACCAGCGGTGTCGTGCCCCGCACAGCTTAAGCTAGGCTTGAGCATGGTGGAGGCCCCTCCTAGGATGCCATAATTATGGCATTTATGTTCTTCTTCATCCTAGCGTTAATCCCTGTCACATCCGAAGCTTTCACCTCGGAGTCTGGGGTCCGCTTTACCAGCCTAACTGCGGATTAGTCTGGACTTCGATATTTTACGTGAAGCGATCCATCTGACCTCCATAACACAATAGCGACATTGGGCGATATCGAAGCATTTTAGCTAGACCACTTGTTGGACATTTTAGGGCTCCAACTACCCGTAACGACTGCCATAGATGTTCATATGGCAACCGGGATCGACGACGGCTTAACGTGCTCTCAGAGGCACGACCAGACCAATGCAAATACCGATATTTATGCATACAAATATTTGCACAGAGCGGGAATCGAACCCGAATATTTGCCGAGCACTATACAAGAAAATATCATTACAATCGGTCAAGCTCCAGGAATTTTATGTACCTATAAAGATAAGTAATATCATTTATTTATCACATAACTCAATTCAAGATTACAGATCAGCTAGTTGCGAACCTAATCTCCTTACTGTTGGTAAACTGCGAAGGTGAATGAGTGGATGTTTGTTACTCAATAACTCAAGAACGACTGATCGGATCAGGATAATATTTGGTAGATAGATAGATTAGTTTAGAATAGCACATAAGCTGTTTTAATGCCAGGAACCGGGTTCCGGGGTCCCAGAGCTATATCCGCTAATATGCTTGCCACCAAGCCCTTCGAGAGCATTAATTACAATGTTTGTTTATTTAATTTTGTCCTCTATGCATTCCTACATCATTCATCCAATAATGATGAAACTTTGATAAGATATCGTACTAGAAAGGTTACCGACTTCAGAAAAATAGCGGTATCGCAACAATTAATTACTAATGTTATCCTTTTGTTTTGAAATAGACATTAAGGTATGATTCCGAAGCCGACCGCCTACGACAACTGCCGACGCATGCAGCAGATACAGCGTATCCATTACTTATTAAACACCGATACAAATAAAGGGGACCATTGAGAACCCGCAATGAAATACGCGCATCTCCTGCGGAGTGCTGCGTGCATCGGCAGTTCTGTTGTCGTATGCGGACGGCTACGGAACTAGGATCAAGTATACTCTGGATTCGTCAAGCGCGTACACCCGAAAGGGACGACAACATAGTACTTATGATACCAGTGTTGTTAGTCCCTACCAAATTTTACCCCGCGACTTTTTTAAATCCGTTAGGTGGTATATGAATTTAATGTTTTCTGGCATTAGTGGCATTACATCCTTTAAAAAACACAAATACAAAACAATTTAGGCATCTGGATCTGGATTTGGAAATCTGAAACAACATTTTCATTAATGTGAAGTTTTAAGAATAAATAAGAAATACCCCACATTATGGGTAATTTACCAGTACCTCAACTGGTATCCCTAATAATTCTATAACCCGGACAAATCATAAAGTAGATAAAAATGGCGGACAAGTCTGGCTTTTGTTTCGAGTTCGATAATTTTAACTCACCACTTTATTTGGTTGGTTAATACACGTATTATGGTGATAATAAATCAATATTTTGAGCCATTATTTCTACTTTAAAGAACTTGTTAATATGCTACGGCTCTTAATCTATTAATATCTTTACAAAAAAAGGGATATTTTGTCTAAAAATCGTACTTACGTATGATAGGTTATGTCTTGTGATTTCCGCTCACTACGGCTTTTGCAGCCTAATATATAACATATCACCATGTTGAATACAATGAGTTTTAAGCAACAAACTTATGCCACTTAGTTTCACCACTTAAATTACTGTCTATTATGAAGAATTCTCAGAACAATTTCAACAATTCACGATCACAAAAGATTTGTTGGTCACAACTTTCCACTTGTGACCAACAAAAAAAACAGAAACTCTGACAAAGACAGAGCATATAGTTTTTGTCCTATTCATTCCTTACAGTTTTTGTATGTTGTGTCTCGTTCATACGCGGTATTATTATTTGCGTAGCATATCCAGAGTATACTTGATCCTAGCTACGGAATCATATTCTTTCGTGCCAATGATCACACTGACATGGATGCCCAATACCGAGTTGGAGGAGCAAAAAAATCCTCTGCCACACGATAAAGAGCTGGAACCTTAGAGTATACATTGCTATAGAGCGCGCCTTACAAGTATAAACTGCTATCACGAGTATGAACAGTACCGAGGCTCCTGGCTCAACCTCAATCAGTAGCAAAACAATACCCGTCAAAATTACTTCGCAAATGATATTTAATTCGATGTGTTAAATCAAAATTTTATACAACATCGTATATTTATAGTAATAATGACGCAAAAATACCGCAAAATGACGCCATTTTTTTTTGTATTTTGGATTTAATTTTATCAACAAATCGAACAAAAAACTTCATAACAAACAAAGTACATTGATAAGTGCATCTAATTGATATTTTCGGTAATGCATGAAACGTCACTATAGGTGCGCTATACCATCGCATAGTATCTGCTAACACTCGGCGTCAAAGACCTGAGTGATAGGCGCGCTCTATATTTATAATGTATCTAAGGCTGGAACGCTCTCACGTGTTTCCCTCTTCCTACAGTCCCGGGTCCTTCAAGCGGGGCGTGAATAAGTATCTATCAAAGCCGTCAAGTTTGGGTGTGTGTCAGGATGGCGTGAGCGAAATCTGAATTGTCACAAAATTTGCACCAAATAACTGTACCTAAACTGTACTAAACTGTACCTATGTTAAAAAAAACTGTACCTCAAGCAATTCGATATTAAATAGATAGTGACATAGACACGCCGCACGGTGGATCCTGTTGTATGGGATGGTTGGTCAATATTATTTAACTGCGTTCCGAGATTTAAGCTAAGTCTTAAAGGTGTATAATACATACATACGTACCTAAATACATAAAATCACGCTTATTTCTCACTGGGGTAGACAGAGATCTTTCGCTTCCTTAACTTTCATAATTTTATTGTTTTTATTAAAGGTGTTTTAAGGCGAAATGAAGGCTGGATTCTTTTAATCTGGTAAAAGCATTTCTAGCACCTCACTAGGAAGAGTTGTTTTATATTTCCTCACAACCCTTGAGCACGATACTACTGGATCCGAAGAAATTAAAAACAAATTAAATACATCCGTTAGAGTGTCCTTTCTCCCCTTCAGCCACTTTGGTAACTATATGGTTCATAACCAGCTACGAAACAGTAATTTTTTTCACTGTTTTCTCGAAGTTTTACGAGCGTTAAATTCTCTAAATTTCTTAAAATCTTTATTTCTGGCTTCCAAAGCCTCTTCGCTCAAAAGCCCTATGGGCATTATGGCATTTGCGATTATGGCATGGCCATGAATTAAGACTTTGTGAACGGTTGTAGGCATATTATACCATGGATAAAGTCGGGTGTACAAATGAGCTGTCTCAATGCAGTAACTATGAAAAACTTCGGTGTTAATTTTGTAACCACTGGCTATTGTCTTCAAAATTAGTTCCTTCAGTTCGAAAATTCATTTGAGCAGAATAAAGAAGTTCACTGCCAGAACCGGACGCACGTAAAACTTCGGTCTTCCTACGCTTACTGCGGTCACTACACAGCTCAAAATCCTTCGGAGGCCTACCTGGGCTGACCCTTTCCTTAATAATATATTTTTTGAAAATGCAAGTCCCTTCTAGGCACGTTGAATTATTTTTTTAAAACCTTTCTTTGTTTCTGTTCGACGATAGCCATTTTATTTTAAAAGATTTAAAAAAATTATGCAGTGTTTCTTTAAGGCAAGTTACACCTGAAGCAGGACAATTGGTTTCTGCAATAATTAGCTCCTCTAATTTTAAAAACTTGCTATCTAATTTCTTGTATTTAATTGAAAACAATTTGTTGCACAAATCTCTCCTTTTTACTGGATAATCCACTATTCCTAAGAAAAAAAAAACAAAAAAAATAACCTATATAATTAGGCTACAATACAACTAAAAACTATTAATTCATGTTAAATACAAAAAAAATTCACCGTTAAGTGTAATGACTAACCGAAACATGAGCGGCTGATATTTTTAATCTACGACCGTGAAACTATGAACCACTGTCATTTGAAAAAGAGCATTTTGTCAGAACTTTTGATATCAACTTTATAACATACACTAACTAGCGAGTTATCGAGAACTACTTAGCGCCCTGACAAAATGCACTTTTTCGAAAAAAAACAGTATCAAAACTGCACTTCTGTTGAAAAATTGGTTTTTAAATAAAAATTTATTATGAAGAAGTATTTATCGTGAAGCACTAAATTTACAATATTTTAAATACTACATACCTTCAGCATCACTCATGTTTTTTTTTATTAATTATACCCTGTTACTTTTAAAGTGATAAAATGTTTCAATACTGCACCAAACTTAGAAAACGTAATTGACTACAAGGAAAATACAAATTAGGTCAACTTTGTCCTATCATAAAAAGTAAACTAGACAACCAATACTACTTTAGTAACATAAAATAAATGTGGTATACCCTCTATTTGCTAAATCGATGAAAAAAAATTATCTACCGGCATTTTTTTAATTTTGATTTATGACCAACCATCCCATACAACGGGATCCACCGTGCGCCGTTCTGACGTCAGCTTGGCGCGCATAGTCGTGTATCGCCCCAACGTGTGGGAACTATGTTCTGGAACATATATCAATAAACTGTACCTAAACTGTACCTCATAAAACTGCCAATAAAAAAATTAAATCACACGTAATATCTGTCAAACCAACAACAAAAAAATTTTACTGCTCATTTATTTGATTAAATGTAACATGTATGTTTGTCGATAAATTTGCAATAGGCGCTTGTTTTCATTACATGTACCTACATAAAATATGGTACAAGTGTGTAATAGTAAGTGAGCCGAGAACGGTAATTAATAAAAAGTAAAATAACCATTCATTTACTTTACCTGATTATTCAAAATGTTTGTACTGTCCACAATTATTAGAAAAAAAATTAGCCTAACAATATGGGTGAAAAAAATTGTGCTTTATTTCTTGTTTTATGTACAAGTTTTGAGAGTTTACTAATTACACTCAAATATTATGATGACCGATCTTGATGAAATTTGGTATAGAGATAGATAAGACCTTGAGAAAGGATATTGGTTGTTTGGTCGCGATAACCGACACCTACGTGGGCGGAGCCTCCGGCAAAAGCTAGTATAAAATAAATGAGCAGTAAACATTTTTTTTGTTGATTTGACGAATATCACGTGTGATTTAAATTTTTTTATTGGCAGTTTTATGAGGTACAGTTTAGGTACAGTTTATTGATATGTTTCAGAACATAGTTCTCACACGTTGGGGTGATACACGACTATGCGCGCCAAGCTGACGTCAGAATGGCGTGTCTATCTCACTATCTATTTAATATTGAATTGCTTGAGGTACAGTTTTTTTTAACATAGGTACAGTTTAGTACAGTTTAGGTACAGTTATTTAGTGCAAATTTTGTGACAATTCAGATTTCACTCACGCCATCCTGACACACACAAGTTGGGAATCACTATTTTAAAGTCAATACTCAATAGCAGCAGAAATGGTAGTCCGTATCTTTTGGATTATACTAGTTAGCGAAATGTGGGTGTTAATACGCCTCTGCGTACCCCTCCGGGGATTTACAGGCGTGAGTATATGTATGTAAGAATCTAAATATAGCATATCTCCTTGAACCATTGTTGTACAATACGCTTCCCATTGTATTTATTCATACAATTATCATACACAGTGACCTATTACACTAGAACAAAGGACACAATGTATGAAGTTTCATTTAAATGTTCAGCAGGTGGATGTTTCAGTTCATTGATTTGAATATGTTGTTAAATAACACTTGATACCTTATATACAGTAGGTTGCAAAAGTTCCGTGTTTTTTCCCCTGTTGTTTCGCCGCGTGGTTCCCGGCAGAGTAGAATTTGGGCCACCCCATCTCCGCCCTTGCGGTGTCGTACAAGGCGACTAAGGGATAGGGCTGTTTAACTTCAGACAGATATTACAGCCCAGGCTCAGCCTCAGATCAGATATGACTTGAGTCAACAACAGTGCCTGGAATACAGCAATAGCCTCACCCCCTATTACGTGGGACCTAATACAATGATTGGTGAAATGTGG
Organism: Eilema depressum; assembly: GCA_914767945.1. NCBI lineage: Eukaryota > Metazoa > Arthropoda > Insecta > Lepidoptera > Erebidae > Eilema > Eilema depressum. Next base: position 9,030,113 of record OU612040.1, read on the forward strand.
GTGTTAATTCACCTCTGCCTAACCATCCGGGGATAAAGGCATGAATGTTTGTATGTATGTATGTATTTTTTTTAATACTTCCTAGGCCACAGATCTGATGGAAAGTGGTTACCCTGGCCTATGGACAAGTGCAACACCAGGGGAGTCACACTTGTACTGCCGACCCTTTGAGAACAGAGAGATTCTGAGCTGTCACCAAAGAAAACAAGCAGGACAAGCCTTTGGTCTTCCCGCTGACAGCACAAAACCTCTCCAGTGAGCTCTGGCTACCCTACTCACCACCGGGAACACAACATGAGGTTATTATAGCCGCAGAATTCTGGAGGTAATCTGCGAAAATGGGTAATTTATAGGTAACATTCAGTAAATAAAGTGGTCCCTCCATCCACCTGAAGGCATGCAATTTTACAGGAATTTTTAAATTAATATTGATTATGTAGAGCCGATTTTGATGAAATTTCGTACAGGGGTAGATTAGACCTTGGGAAAGGACATAGGTTATGTATGCTCGCGACAACCGAGATCCACGCGGGCGGAGCCGCGGGCAAAAGCTAGTTGGCAGGTTAAGTTGGGCAACAACTTATTTTTCATTTGAACATTTAAATGGTAATCATATTATGTTATTTTTTGAAGTTCTTAGTTTGATACTTATTAGAAAACTCATAATTGTCCTTTTGTTCAATCGCATCAAAGGACTTCACCTCGGTGCTCACGGTTTACTTTTTTCAGTCAAACTATGATGCCGCTGAACTGTGATATTTAAATTCATAGAATACTATGAAAGAAAAATTCTGATAATATTTCATTAGATAGAACAGAAATTTTTAATGTCTATAAAGTCATTTCAAAGTTTTATAATTACATCATTGTTCCAATGGGTGACTCTTATGACTTTTTAATTAAAAAGTTAATTATACTGGTTTATACAATGCATTAAATAAATTCTACTGAAGGACATTCTGTATTATTAATGTACAATTGAATGTAAATTTTCAGAAGTTTACAGGTATATTTCATTTTGAAATAAGACTGTTTATTTAATTCCAACAGGATTTATTTGTTAACTTATTTCTTCACTGTTAAAACCTTCAAAAAGCAAATGAAACACCAGTATCAGTGATAATAATAAAATAATACTAAATAAATTGTATGTAATGGAAATCATTGAAAATAGTTTAATTCCAATTAAAGGAATCTTGTTTTCTTAGATTAACTTAACTTTACAATATAAGTTGTGCTTTTAAATAAAGAATTAATCAAAATTATTAATGAAAGATCATTTGTTTTTACCTATTTTACCTAGATGTTATCTATATTCAACGAAACTACAGTTATGAATAGAATTATAATCTAAATCTCAAAGTTTCAACCAGTTGATTTTAGGAAAGCAGAAAGTAGACTTTCCTTTTTTTTTCTATTCGTGATATAAAAAAAAAACTCATGGCTAAGATATCCAAACCTGCGGCCACCGCGAAAAATTCAAAAGTGATAGGGTAATACAGTAATTGGTAAAGAAAAACTATCAGGTAAGTAATAGTCTCTAAACAGACTCGTTTCATCGTTCGTATGGGTCAGGGACACAGATTTGAGTTGCCGCCAAAAGAATATTTGAAACGTATTGAAATAGTTTTGGCTCAACTACAAAACATATGCAACAATCAATCTGATTGATACTTACGCGAAATCTGGATATGATGAGCCCCATTTTCTCGACTTCGTAACTTCAAGTATCAAGTAAATGTAATGCTGAGCACTTTGAACACTTAACACACCACCGTTATAGCGTTTTAGCAGCTAAAAATAAGTTTGGCATAACCAGACGATACTTTGATGACGACTATTTTATAACCTATAACGCCGATTTGAGTACATAACAAAAATATAAAATGTTTTTATTCGGCAGAGTTTTAAATAATTAAATCACGTATGCACTAAATATTTTCGATTCAATAACTTTCACAAAATTCACCAGCAGAGCTTCGGATTCGGAACAAATAATTATGAAAAAAACATTTACTTTCAATAATCATCCACAGATAAAAAATATTACACTAATGTCAATTGTCATCACTGTCACTGTCAGAATTCGGAAAAACCTAGGATGAAGAATACTCTGGATAAGTCTTAGAGTATTAAAGAGTAGCAACAACTACGATTTCATTCATAAAATCGAATCAAGCTTGACGCCAAATCGCCATCTTTCGTTCTCATATACTTCTATTTTCATGAATGAACGTGTGTAGACCATAGACTTAGATTGTAGACGGTTACTATGTTAGGGATGTATCATGTATCTCTATTATCGTAATATTTGTCGATATCTATCTATCCTGTCATCTAATGTGTATTAACTAAAAGAGAGCGGAAAAATGCTAAGCTCATGATATTATGATAAATGATAATGATAATTTTATGGTTTATGTGAGATAAAGCGACAATAAAATAAATGATTATTTCTAAATATGATTGATAATAAAATTTAATATCTAAGAACTAAGAAGGCCTCATCAGATGCTTTTTATGCCCCGCTTAAAGGACCCGGGACTGTAGGAGGAAATTTTGTATGGTTAGTATCATTTATATACCATAAACGAAGTATATTTATTTCTTCTTCATCCTAGTGTTAACTCCCCGTCGCATCTGAAGCTTTCACCTCGGAGTCTGTCCGCTTTACCAGTCTTAACAGCGGATTTGACTGGACCTCGATATTTTCCGTGAAGCGGCTGCCATCTGCCAACTAAGTTGAGTGTCATAGGTTCTGATATTAGTAGATTGGAACGTAATTTAAATTTTGTAGTACAAGGCAAGGGTCCATATTGACATGCATAATTTTTTTTATTCTAATCTCGTGTTTTCCTCACGATTTTTGTGTGATGGTACTTTGTTAATATTTAAAATTAAAAGACAACTAAATAATTATGACGAAGTGAATGGCCTACCTACAACGTATGTGATGGAATTATGTGTTCTGAATGAAATTAATGAATGTGTTAAGTGTCATGGATTCTATTTCGTGTTGGTGTCGGCGACTTGAATATTGAAACGTTTTCAAAGTTTTTTATAGGTTCCACGATTATGATACGCATATCATCCACGAATTTGATCAGACTAAAGTTAATTTCATCGGCTCTCATACTATAAGATTTAGACAATAACTCGCCGAGCGGCGTTAGATATTCCTTTTTAGGGTTCCGTACAGTAATATGAAAAACTAGAACCCTTATAGGATCACTTTGTTGTCCGTTTGTCTGTTTGTCTGTCTGTTAAGACCTTTTTTTCGGGAATGTGTGGACGGATAAGTTGAAATTTTTATTATTATATGTATTATGATTATGAGTTTGTTCTTTAATTTAGTTCTGTACAGTGCGCGACTCTGACTCGCACTTGTCCGGTTTTTTATCAAACTGTGACTTTTTCATTGCTATTATTCACAAGTGAGTTATAGATTCTTTTTTAAATCTTACAGGTTAAGTTTCTATGTTCTTAAAAAAGTTTCGATACAAAAAAGAACGTGTTTAATAGAACGAAAACCAACTTGTAATACTTGTATATTAAACAAAATTATCACTCAAATTTAACTTTTTTTTTCTCAAGTACAGAAAAAAACAGAGTAAAAAAAAGTCAAATTCAAACCTCACTTTTAAATATGGCCGATCGCCATTGTTAGATGCGCGCGCATAGGAAAACGAATTGTAGTATTGTTTATTTAGTTTTATTTTATTCGCAAGTGTGTTGTAAAACGTCGTATGCCACGCATGAGTATGATAATTACCAACTTTACTCACTTGTACCATAATGTACTATTTTTAAATTTATTTTGATACTCTGGGCATAAAGATCATATTATTATCCTTCATTAAAGTTTTATTTTTAATTTTTTAATGTGTACATTTCAGTATGATGATGAAGCTACATTATGAGTGTGTTGAAAAATATATTTTAGCAAAAATAAGCTCTACATTTAATAAATGTTACATTACTGAATGTTACATTTATTATAATAACAGTAATAATTATTTTCAGACAGTATTAATAACCATGCACTGAAAAATATGTATTTAAACATACAATAATTATCATTTTAACGAAACAATTGTGATAATATAGGTAAAAAGTATTACAATATTATGTAACGAACTGCCCGTTCTCCTTTGTTGATGGATATATATTAATATAAAGGACATATTGAATAAAGCACTAAACTTGTACTCTTCCACAATTGTTTTATTTTTTGTTGCCTAACCGGTTTCGCCTTACGGCATTCTCAAAGGTTTACAATGGTTCAAACTATTATATTTAGCAAATATATGCTAAATACTAGCCTTTCGCCCGCGGCTCCGCCCGCGTGGATCTCTTATCTTCGGTTCTACTCAACCGATTGCAGTAAAACAGACGTAAGATTTTAAATTCCAACAAGACCTTTCTAATAAAAAAACTGCATCAAAATCCATTTAGTAGTTTTTGCGTCCATCGCGGACAAACATTTTCAATTTACAATTATATAATAGTACTAGCCTTTGCCCGCGGCTCCGCCCGCGTGGATGTTGGTTATCGCGATAAATTAAAATTGCGACTATAATTTGAGATTTAAACTATCCTATCTCTCAAGTTGGATCGAACTGTACATGGTGTGCGAATTTTATTATAATCGGTTAAGTGGTTTAGGAGTCCATTGAGGACAAACATTGTGACACGAGATTTATATATATTAAGATAGATAGATAGAAGATAGATTAATAGTTTAAACCCTTGTTTACATTTTTAGTCTGTGCTTCTTTTATATCGATAAGGTGGTTATCGACAGTTTACTGGGCTTCCCTATTATAGACGCCATTTTCCGTTCTCATCCAAGTTTAGGTATACAGTTTTTTTTCGTAGGTATTTCATCTCCATATACTTCCATACTCAAAGGGATAAGTCAAGCGCGTATACCCGAAAGGGACGACAACATAGTACTTATGATACCAGTGTTGTTAGTCCCTACCAAATTTTACCCCGCGACTTTTTTAAATCCGTTAGGTGGTATATGAATTTAATGTTTTCTGGCATTAGTGGCATTACATCCTTTAAAAAACTCAAATACAAAACAATTTAGGCATCTGGATCTGGATTTGGAAATCTGAAACAACATTTTCATTAATGTGAAGTTTTAAGAATAAATAAGAAATACCCCACATTATGGGTAATTTACCAGTACCTCAACTGGTATCCCTAATAATTCTATAACCCGGACAAATTATAAAGTAGATAAAAATGGCGGACAAGTCTGGCTTTTGTTTCGAGTTCGATAATTTTAACTCACCACTTTATTTGGTTGGTTAATACACGTATTATGGTGATAATAAATCAATATTTTGAGTCATTATTTCTACTTTAAAGAACTTGTTAATATGCTACGGCTCTTAATCTATTAATATCTTTACAAAAAAAGGGATATTTTGTCTAAAAATCGTACTTACATATGATAGGTTATGTCTTGTGATTTCCGCTCACTACGGCTTTTGCAGCCTAATATATAACATATCACCATGTTGAATACAATGAGTTTTAAGCAACAAACTTATGCCACTTAGTTTCACCTGGTTTCACCACTTAAATTACTGTCAATTATGAAGAATTCTCAGAACAATTCACGATCACAAAAGATTTGTTGGTCACAACTTTCCACTTGTGACCAACAAAAAAAACAGAAACTCTGACAAAGACAGAGCATATAGTTTTTGTCCTATTCATTCCTTACAGTTTTTGTATGTTGTGTCTCGTTCATACGCGGTATTATTATTTGCGTAGCAAATCCAGAGTATACTTGATCCTAGGGAAAAACCAAAACATACTTAGTTCATAAAAAGCGTGCAGGTAAGTATTATTTTATTGTTTGGTTTAATTTCTCATAAGTTATTTTCAGTTACACTTGTCTCATAATAATAATTATTATATTGTCAAGAAAATAATTATACAGTACATGTCATATAATATTTTTATCACACTATTATAGTCCGGCACCACCGGGGTAAAAATATCAACAATGACACGACGCGCAATGGACGCCGACGCGTCCGCAATATCACGATCTTAGAGTATATATATCTTATACTCTAAGATCACGATTGTTTAAAAATAAACGGAAAGACAAAGAACCTTATACTCTAAGCAAAGAACGCTTTCAAGTGATGAAAATGCTTTTGTTTTCTCTTGCGTGTAAACGGGCCATTAAAAGTATACCAGCGTAAAAAGTGGGATGTCAGTAGAAAAATCCAATTTACCACACTTTTATTAATAAATCACTTCACACTAGTAAAATGAAACAACTTTTTTCCATTTTGACAGTAATCTTAATATATCTTTAATATTAATATAATATGTATTTTAAAACACTAAAACTAACAAGTCTTCCAATTGAATGTAAAGCAAGTTAATTCCGAAACGTTCGAATTTTCTAGTGTAGTCTGTCTACCATCAGAGTCCACGCAACGGCACAACCCACGTCGACATTGTATAGGTCTAAAATTACCATTTTTACAGCATACTGGTTTTTCTGTCGATGCTCCCATAAGCAATGATGTCATAGCGCACTCTAAAATGAAAATAAACCATTATTTATTGTACTCCTAATAAAAATAGTCTCGAACTTTCAAAATCAAATGACATGAATCCCCAGTTTACTCAGAGCTTCAGAGCATTCCCCCTGTAAAGGATTGGTCAGGCCTTGAAGTTCCGTCTAAAAGCAATTTCCCTTAATGAGCAGTTTTCCAGTAGGTATTTATAGGGTTCCTAAGGACAAGCTAGATGGCGTAGCCGGCACTTTTGGTAAGAAGAGTGTGGTCTCACATCTAGTGTTCCCTAATTTATGGAAAAAATGTTCTTCGGTTTTGTAATAATTTACTTTACATAAATGTTTTGACATTTTTTTTTGATAATATTATTATAAATATAATATTATTTTAAATTACAGACAGTGACGCGAAAAGAATTAAGCGTTTTATCATATTTTATCTATTGTAATATGGGTAAATGAAATTAAACTTTGGCAACATCGCACAAACAAACCCCAGAGTACATTAAAATTACCAAAAGCTATGCTAGCGCCATCTCTTTATGATTTAAAAACCAACTGATTATTATACCTACTGGAAAACTGCTTATTGAGGTAAAGTCGGTGGCGGATAGTGGAGATTTACCCCGATTTCTTATCATCAGTTTACTATTGCCTACCATTGAAGCAAAGGAGAACGGGCACTTTTGTATGAGCTGCGTCCCAACCCTTGTAACAAATTGCGACTAGTGTAGGGTTGCCATAAGTGTGGGGACCTAGACGGGGACATTTGAAGAAAAATTAGTAAAGGTAGAAAAATAGGAACTTTTATTACAACAACTTTTAACACTGCCATTAAACAAGCGTTAAACAAGCGGGCAGCGACCCGGGCTTCCCATGTTTTCTGAAAGGCGAAAAATTATCAGAATTAACTTCTGATAATTGTACAAAATATTTTGACGAAATTAACATTAAGTTAAACATCATTTTCATGTAGACGCTTTCTCCCGATTGCATCCCTGCCCTGGCCAAGATGACCCCGGAGCTCAGGGTCTGCCTTCCGGCTCTACCTCTTCCACTTGACACGATCTTGGGCGTCCATGGTAGTGAGATCATTTGCACGCATATCACTCTCCATGACGTCAAGCCAGGACTTCTTGGGCCTATCCCTTCTACCTGGACCCGGTGGGGCGCCATTGTCAGGCATTTGTTACCCACGTATCCTGGCGGTTGCCGCAATAAGTGGCCGCACCAGCGAAGGCGGCTCTCTAGCATTATTTTTATCTGCGATGTCATGGACATGAAGGCTGCCGCGGCTGCAAGAGTTCCTCACGCAGCATTTTTATCTCCGTGACATGCAGCTCTTACGTGTTTACGCTCTTGCTCTCACAACCATGTAAGAGGACAGGCTTAATGATCGTCTTATAGACCTGCTCCTTCAACCTGACTGGCATTTTGGGATCACCCGTGACGCCAGTCATTTCTCACCACCTGGCCCACGCGGAAGCAATGCGTGCCCTGATGTCGTAGTCGATTTCACTGGTCACATGAAGTACATGATACCCAGTTACTTAAACCGAATCATCGCCTATGCGGACCGGTGTGAAATCTGTCGAGTTTAACGCTAAACTTTCTGTCATCGCTACATTTAGCTTCATACCACCGTTCTCAAGCGCTTCCTTCCACACTTTCACGTGTTGCACCAATCTGCTCCTGTCCGCGTCCTTCAGCGCAATATCATCAGCATACATGAGCAACCACGGAGGCTGCTTATGTGGTTTTCTGATACTGTCCAACAAGACGTCTAATACCGAGCTGAACAAGTAAGGACTAAGGACGGATCCTTGGTGTACTCCGATGGTGATGGGGAAGGCTTTTGAGTCACCAAAAGCACTCCCGGAAGGAACCAGAATCATGATACATATCTTGGATGGTGTCAATGTAGGTCTCTGGAACTCCCTTAGCCCACAGTACCCACCAGATCACCGCGCGAGGAACACAGTCGAAGGCCTTCTGCATGTCTAAGAATAGGCAGTGCAGGGGCGTGTTCTTCGCCCTGTATTTCCCCACCACAATCCTTAGGTAGAACACCGGATCAATGATCCCGTGCCCGGGACGAAACCCATACGTCCTGGATCCGACAGGAGAGTACACTCTCGGAGTGTCAACTCCGAGAGTGTACTCTCCTGTCGGATCCAGGAGTCGATTATCTGCTCATAGAGCTTCATGGTGTGGGACATTATCTTTATACCGCGGTTATTACCACACTCCTGCACCGATCCCTTGCCTTTGAATACTGGCGTAATGAAGCTCAGTCTTCACTGGCTCAGGATCTCACGGTGAGAAGTACGCGGTTATACAGATTTGTTAGAATGCTCACACCACGAGCACCCAATGCACCCATTGCCTTCCAAGCCTCGATGGGGATTTCGTCGAGGCCGAGTCTGTATTTCTGCAGGCGTTATCGGTGGCACTAGTCCTTGTCCTTGTTGGAAAGAGGTCTGGTGGATGCACCTCTTGCTGCTTATTCAGCATGTCGTTGGAAGTATGAGCGCCATCTGTCCTTCATCGCGTTTTTCTCGTAAAATCATTGGCCCCGGGGTCTTTATAACTCATTAACATATTCATGTATGGAAAAATATCAGCGCTTTCGTCGTTCTATCTACGTATTAATAGCCTAGCTACTTAGTCGCGTTTATTGTAGGTATATTACTGATTACCAACCAAGTCCAGCTCTCTAATATAATACTAAAAATGTTTAACCGGGACAATTTGCTTATTGGCCGGGACGCCGGGACACCAGGCCTCAAACGGGGACATGTCCCGGCGTACGGGGACGTATGGCAACCCTAGACTAGTGTAAACATGTTCATTTAGTCTATTTATGTGTAAAAATGAAAGATTTTTATCAGAAATTCGTGCAGGTCCAAAGTTATAAGGGTGTAAGTAAAAAATATTTTTTGTGCCATTAGGCTTTGCAGTATAGTTCTACGGTTTTGTATCATTTCGCTGACGGTCATTACAACTACGGTTGACTCAACTAGGGTTAATTCACCTACTGGTTGACATGGTTCATGGTTGTACCGATCACATATTTTTAACAAAAAAAGAGGGGTGTTATAAGTTTGACGTGTGAGTGTGTGTGTGTATGTGTGTATGTGTGTGCGTGTGTGTCAGTCTGTCTGTAGCATCGTAGCTCCCAAACGGCTGAACCGAATTCAATTCTGTTTCTTTTGATCGAAAGATGGTTTAGTCGAGAGTATTCTTAGCTATGTTTCATAAAAAACGGTTCAACCATTTGAAATATATTATGAGGAATGAAAATCAATCCAAAATCTAATCTATTTTCAAATATACCCATATTGGGTATCAAATGAAAGGTCATAATTTATACATCACGATACAGCAGGTTTTATGGAAATCGGTTCAGCGGTAGTAACCGCTGAACCGATTTCCATAAAACCTGTTATTATTATAGGTATATAAAAAGCATGAAACAAAAAAAATTAAAAGCAGAAACCAATATTTTAATTTTCTCTTTCTAAATCGATTTGAATAGTTAGCATAATAAATGCTTCAAAAGAACATTATTCACGCTGCATACATTTTTGGTCCAAAATTGAAAGTGCTGGCCAAATACGATATTTCGTTAGAACTTGTTCTTATTGGGGCATCAAAGTTCAGGGACCACTTCCTTCGGTTTTATATGAGTTCGAAAATCTTGAAAACATACATTTTTTATGACACAAACTATTGAAAATGGATAAAAAATGTCGTGCTACATTGGAAGAATAGTTAATAAAACTAATAAAAAATAAACCCCATACTGCACACCATCGTTTTTCGTCTATTTATTTAGGTGCTAAATTGAAAATAAGTAGCGGCCAAAGAATACAAATATGACATTCCGTTAGTCGGGCAGTGGACCCTCAGCTTTGACGCCATAATAAAAAATGCTAATGAGGACAAGCTCTAACAGAATATCATACTCGTATTCTTTGGCCGGCACTTTCAATTTTGGACCTAAATAAATGGGTGAAAAACAACGGTGTGCAGAATGGGGTTTATTTATTATTGATTTTATTGACTATTCTTCCAATATAGAACAATGATTTTTATTCGTTTTTAATCATTCATATCATAAAAATGTATGGTTCCAAGATATATTGAACTCAAATAAAACTGAGAGCAGTGGTCCCTCAGCTTTGACGCCATAGTAAAAAATGCTAACGAGGACAAGCTCTAACGGAATTTCATATTTTTATAGGTACTTTGGCCAGCACTTTCCATTATGGACCTAAATAAATGGACGAAATACAACGATGTGCAATATGGGGTTATTTTTTATTGCTTTTATTAACTATTGTTCCAACATAGAATAAAGTTTTTCATTTATTTTTAATAATTCGTAAGTATCATAAAAAATGTATGTTTCCAAGATTTTTAAATTCAAATAAAACCAAGCGCAGTGGTCCCTCAACTTTGACGTGGTAATAGAAAATGCTAGCGAGGACAAGTTTAACGGAATATCGTATTTATTTTCTTTGGCCGGCACTTTCAATTTTGGACTAAAATGGGTGATGTCCTTTCATTCAAAAATCCCAATACTTTATACATATTTGAAATGTACTAATTAAGGCCTTTAATTTGATATCAAACACGGTATATTTACCTCAATTTTATTTTTTAACGCAGTACTTTATGACCGCTAGAGGGCGCCACATTAAATTCAGTGACACATTATATAGCCTATAATAAGCGGACGATCAAGACACTTCTAGCAATACCTTACTTGTCCAGTTCTAATTAGTAGTTGAAGAGCTATGAGGGAATTAGTGAATATACATACATAGTTCATACATACATACATAGCCTGTCAAAATCATAATCCTCCTTTGGCTTTAACATAGTCGGGTAAAAATAGCATAAATAAATAAGTATTTTGTCATAAAAACACTAATTATTTAAAATAAATTAAATACTTTCTTAGTAACTGAAACCCCCACAACTTTTACCCTGCACGAAATACAGATTTATGTCCATACAAAAAAATAATACACTCATTGAGACCTTTCATTTGATATAGGCCAAAAAGTGTTACACCATATGGGACGAAACGCCCATTCGCCTTTAAAGACTAATATTCACATAACATATCGACACCTCTGGGTTCAATTGGCGTATAAACCAAAATACGACTTTTCAGGAGAGCAAAAAAACGATTTTATTTTCAGAAAAAAAATCATGACTTTTTTATTTTAGAAGCTACATAAAAAATTCCAAGGAGAAAGATTCTTAGAATTTGGGGATGAAAAAGGCTAAATCATTCAATCATATCTATCTCCTTTGGTTTGGAAGTTAGCATGGATATACGTCTTAGAAAATACCAACTTATGGTTTATACACCCCATGAAAATTGGATAAAAATTAACAGCTCACAGCTTATATCCAAATTTGGTAAAAAAAAATCACATTTACTGATGTAAAAGCACGTAGCTGTAGATTTTTTTGCTGTAAAAACTATTTTACTTTGCACATCAATAGAATTATAATTAATAAAAACAATACCGTTAGAATGTGCCAGAATTACATTAATATTAGTCTTACTACAGAATTATGGTCGATATACACGAAATGAAACTACCAGAAACGAAATTAACTTAGTTTTATTAAATAAAACAGATAATTATGTGTATTATAAATGGCACAACATTATCAGTCTTGATCAGATTATCAAACTAAAAAGGCAATTATTTAAATCTTTTGTAGCTCAACACACAGCCATCTCTCCTTCACCGCAACTTCCTCGTACAATAGATTGTCCTCAGGGTCTTTAATTCAGCGGCACTTGTACAGAGCCTGCACCGTTTTGGCCCTGGAACGCGCTAACTTATAGATAAGCTTTTGCCCCTCAGACGATTCCAACTTGTTATATAATGGTTGCAAGTGGTCTCGTTTGACCCTGGCTACCGCTCTCCTGGTGGCGCGTTTTGCATCTTTGTGCGCGTCGCGGTCTTCGGAAGATTTGGACGCTTGCCACTTTTTAAGGAGAGCTTTCTTTACCCTGATCTCTCTCTGGACTGTGTCGTTCCACCACCAAGGTGTCCCTGTCATACTTGCGTCTACCCTTAGGGGCAGGCCAGACAGAAGAGACGTAAGACGTGTGTCGCGTCGCTTCTATACATTTTGTATAGAAGGGACGCAGTAAAACAAAGATCCGCGTCTTACGTCTCTTCTGTCTGGTCTGCGCCTTAGACGTACCGAGCACCACCCTCCCCACCTCAAGGATAGCTGCCTGAATCCTGTCCTAGCAAACCTGTACTGGTTCGTCTACAGCATCAGCGCACTTGTCATCGATGGCTGAGACGAGACTTTGGGACTTGTCTTCAACGAGCAACCACCACCTGATTCTGCGTTGGCCACGCTCGGCGCTTTTGTCTTTGGGTTTCACGCGGAGGTCCATGACAAGGAGATGGTGTTGGCTAGTGAGACTCTCTCCGGGTATTACCTTGCAGTTGGCCACCCTGCTGATGCTGTGCCTCATAGTGAGTAGGAAATCGATCTAGGTAGCGTGCTCTCCGCTCTTGGAAGTGACAAGTTCGGCTTTCTTTTTGAAGAACCTGTTCACGACGGCAAGTTCGGTGCCCGTACATGTTCTGAGGATGTGCTCACCCTCTGGGTTATGGTTACCGTATCCAAAACCGCCGTGGACATGTCCCGCACATGCCCCGCACCTGTTACCCACATGACCGTTCGTGCAATGGTTATACTTTAGGAAAACCACCGTCATAACACGGACACTGTAATTATTTTTTTAAATTTTACCATTTAATTTTAGACTTTAAAGCAATGTCTGTAAAATCTAAAATAAATGGATTTTTGTAGAGTGAACGAAAGCGTGCAGTAAAAATATTGTCATTTAATTTTGGACTTTAATACTATAGCAATAAAGTCTAAAATTGAATACCATTTTTTACAATGGATATGGTTTATACGTCCATATGTTATTTAAATGTTTGGATTTACGACCTCAATTTTAAATTACGTTTAAGAAATACATTTACTCGTCATGGCGTAAAATCCATTTACAGTCAACCCAGATCTTACGCCCCGGGTTGGTAAAAATCTTGGTCATAACGTCTTACTAAAAATTTTAAAAAGAAAAATTTGGCTGTTACATTAACATTTTATGTTTTTTGTGGTAGGATGATCTAAATTTTTTGAGTCGTAAAAGCATTTTTTTTTGCGAATTTGAACATTTTAAATATACAGATCGATAGAGAAAAAAATTCCGAACTAAACGGTGTATATAACTCATTTTGGCCAAAATGGTTTATACGCCAATTGAACCCAGAGGTGTCGATATAATTAAGATACCGATCCCTGTAATTATACCATCAAAAACCGAATCTACTTACTGCAATCCATTTTCTCGTACGCATCAGTCCCTGATGCCGCTTCAAAGTCTCCAATTCGCCGACCGTGGTGGTCAATGCAGATTTTGCTAGAACAAGCAAAGCAAGTAATGAGCGATCAGACATAACGTTTCCTGGATCAGGTGGAAGCCCCTAAATAGACTTCGAACACAGGTCGGCTGAAGAAGGGGGGGTTTCTCAGATGACGCGAACCTGCGGCGTAAATGTGGAGTTACAGTTACAGTTGTGGAGAGACACAGACCATGGCCCACCTGCTTTTCCTTTTGATCTTGAGGAGGTCCAAGAGCAGTTTTTTCCACCCACCAGATATTTTGTCAACCTTACTGAAATATTATTATATACGATTCTACAGTCTTCGTCGTCTACGAGTCGACGGCACATCGTGTCATATCTTAGACTAGCTGACCCGACGAACTTCGTACCGCCATATTTTCCACCCGCGTGGTATTCTGATCCCGTTCCCGCTGCATATCTTTAAATTCATCAGTGTTTCTCTACAATATTATGCATGTATTATAATAATAATAATAAATAATAATAAATATGCTACAACATTCTACACAACGCTATCTAGACCCATGGTAAGCTTATTTATTAGCTTGTGTTATGGAATCTAGAATGCGAATATACATACTTAGATACTTTTTTTTGTAAATACATACATATTATACATAGAAACTCCCAGACCAATGCAAATATTTATATTCATGCATACAAATATTGGCACTGACCGGGGATCGAACCTGCGCCTCCTGCGTAGCAGCCGCGTTCACCACCGCTACGCCACAGAGGCAGTCCATTATACATGTAAACCTTCCTCTTGAATCACTCTATATATTAAAAAAACCGCTTCAAAATCCGTTGCGTAGTTTTGAAGATTTAGGCATACATTGGGATGGACAGACAGTGACAGCAACTTTGTTTTATAACACATATGTAGTGATGCCAAGATGTGCCGTCCATTCGATAAAAGAAGAATCTCGAAAGATATAGGTAACTTACGCCTGCGTCCTGGTGTGTCCAAACCTGCCAAACGTTCCATCAGGATAACATTCAGGATATCCACCCCCAAAATCAATATTATACCCCTCCTCCTCACTCGCCTGGGCTATCTTGATCAACTCCTCCCTTTGTACGATGCACGGAGTGGTGTAGTTATACGGGGCTTTCCCTTCACTGTACTCGGGGAATGCGTCTAAATTGGAGTTGTCTGAAAGTTAACATGTAATATGAAACAGTGGCAAACTGTGATCTAATCTGTGATATTGCTCGGGACTTTTAACTATCTAGGACATAAAATGTGCTCTCGCGCAGTACATGTTTCTTGTGTGTCTTTTGAGGATAGCAAGGCGTCCTACTGCGGTGGACGAGTTCAAATTCACCAAGCATAGATTATTACAAAGCAATCCGCGCGCGTCCCCGCCTCGTTTCTCTCGCGATTTAGCTTCGATTTAATTATGTCCCGAGGAATAGCATGCCCGACTTTTAACATGCCCTCCAAAGCACGCAGGCGCTGATGTAATACCATTAATTAAACGGCCACCTATATTTGACAGCCTCCGTGGCGTAGCGGTAGTGAACGCGGCCGCTACGCAGGAGGCGCGGGTTCGATCCCCGCTCAGTGTAAATATTTATGTGCATTAAATATGGGTATTTGCATTGGTCTGGTCGTGCCTCGGAGAGCACTTTAAGCCGTCGTTACGGGTAGTTGGTGCCCTAAAAAGTCCAAAAAAAAAACAACGGTCTAGCTGCAAAGCTTCGATATCGCCTAATGTTAACATTGGGTCGTGCAGGTCAGATGGCAATCGCTTCACGGAAAATATCGAGGTCTAGCCAAATCTGTAGCTATGACTGGTAAAAGCGGACCCCAGACTCCGAGCTGAAAGCTTCGGATGCGACTGGGAATTAACGCTAGGAGGAAGAAGAAACGGCCACCTATCCGAATGACAACCGTGCCTTTGTCTCCCTGCCGCGGATTTTTCAAGCGACTCAAGAAAGGGTTCAAGTTTCCTACAGGGTCGGCAGCGCGAGTGTGACGCCCCTGTTGATGCACACGTCCATAGGCCACGGTAACCACTTCCCATTAGGTCTTGTGTTCAGTGTTCGTCTGTTACCTAAGTTATTTCGAAAAAAGACTTACAACAGTCCAATTCGGTGATAGGATGAACATCCAAATCGATACTTGGAATTTGGTCTGTGATGATCCCAGTGATAGGATTTACGCAATAACATGTCCTATTTAAACATTGTATAGGGTTGAAATTTCCGTCTATTGTGCACCGAGGACCTATGATGGGAGCTGGTACTGAAGGAGAAATATTCTTCTTGATTTTTTCATGGAAACGGGAGCAACCTGGAAGTATTAAAATAATAAATTCTAGTGTAGTTTTCTATAGATCGACTGTGATCGCTGTACCATACCCTAGTTACGTGCGGCGTGGCGAGGGACGAGGTAAAGAAAGAGTATGCGTCGAGAGCAAACGACATACCGCCATGAGCGTTGGCGACGGACTTACCAAATCTGGCGGTCGATTGGTCGGTACAGTACTCCCCTCGTCTCACAGTGCAAAGCGTTGTTCAGTGGTTACGGCCGGTCTATAGTTGCCGTGTTGGTTCCGGTGTAGAAAAGGGCCACCTCATCTCTTCCTGTGGGTGTCTAAGGAGGCGACTAAGGGATAGGGCTGTTCTCCATCCGACAGTAAACATACATCCCATGACGAAGTGCCCGTTTGATGACAAATACTCACCGCATTGCGTATGTCGTAAAGTACTCGGGCCTAGATTAAGCGTTTCGCCAAATATCCTTTCACCTTCTTCCGACTGGCAGAAACATCTGAAACAGATAAAAGAGGCTTAAGGCTAAGGCTGTAGAATAGCACTTTAATGACTCTTTTCTTTGCCACACTATGAAGTCTTGGAATTCTTTGCCAGTAGGTACACGTGTTTCCTTCTTCCCGGATCTTTCAGTGGGGTGTGAAAAAGTATCTGATGAGGCCGTCAAGCTGAGGGCCTATGCCTATCTGATGAAGCCGTCAAGCTGAGGGCCACCACTGTAACATTGTTGGTGCCTGCAATAATGGCCCTTTTTACTGAGACTTCGCCATAAGCTTAACATCATGCGAGGTCATCTGAGGTAGGACACGGCGATATTTCCGTACCTCTACTCCACTTTTACTTTTCCACAATTATTTATTTGAACCTTACCGGAAACTTTTGAGAATGCCGTAAGGTTCAAATAAATAATTGCGGAAAAGTACAAGTGATTTATTCAATATGTGTAGCAAGTTCCACCAAGTGCCATCAATCTCCAGTACTCCAACCTCGTGTCGTGTTGTGTTCCCGGCAGTCAGTAGGGTAGCCAGAGTTCACTGGAGAGATTTTGTGCTTTCCGTGGGAAGATCAACAGCTTGTCCTGCTTGCCTTCTGCACTGACGGCACAGAATCTGTCTGTTCTTTCAGGGTCTACCCTGCTGCCTACAGCACGAGTGTGACTCCCCTGGTGTTGCACTCATCCATAGGCCACAGTAACCACTTCCCATCAGGTAGGCTGTGTGCATGTATGCAACCTAAGTGGTATAAAAAAGGCATATTAGTAATATCCCGTGGTGACTTCAATACCAAATACTTTATTGGCTAGAGTATGGTGTAGCTACATACGTATGTGCTGGAACACACTCCAGAGGTGCGAATTTTCCCTTCCCGTCACACGAAGGACGAACTTCCAGAGCTCCTAGCTCTCCTCTCGCTTCTCTTGCGTCGAACTCGATTTGAAGCTCGAAGCAGTCTGTCTTCACTGGAAAGATTAAGAGCAGAATGTGCAGGGCCGCCGCTAGCTATGTGGGCGCCCGTGTGCAAAGTCGATTTTGCCGCCCCCTAAATAGGTCTAAGGACGCTTACCCACCGGTTGTTATATAGGACTCGAACCGACATATTTTTTCTGGCAGACCATGATAAAAAAGCGGATAATTAATGAAATTACAAAATAAGGAACAAAAATGTTTATTTTGTAAAAAAAATCACGAGAAAAAAACTGACAGACAGACAAGCAGTCAAAGAATCAAAGTATTTCGTTTAGGCACATAAAGAGCACATGAGCACATAATTTGGAAACGATTCTTTCGCTGGTTCGCTAAGTCGGTTCTACTGAGAAGATACCATTCCGTTTTTAACCTGCGGTGCAAAAATGATGCTTCGTAACTCCCGAACGGATGAACTTTTGAAAGGTGAGTCAAATTCAAAGGCATATTCTTTATTTTTCAAAATAGTGCTAGCTTTTTGACGTAAAATTCTGCTTAAAACTAAGTTTACTACCACTTCCTAGGCGCTAGTGGAGAAAAAACGGCGTAAAAAAACTCCACAGAGTGTAATCGGGAGTGATCTTAGCTATGTTTGATGAAAGGCCAAAGAGTATGATAATATATAGAAGAGTGGAAACTATGCTTATCACTAATAACAGAAACAGACAGTAAAACGAAGTTACAATAAAATAAAGACAACTATTGTAATAACAAGAGATAATCTCGAAAAGCGCATCAACATCCGATTCGAACGATAATAGAGTTAACAATGACACTTACATGACGTTACTCGGCAAATGGCGTTGTTTGTTGCCCCCAAAAAACCAATCCAATGCTTCACGGAAAATATCGAGCCAAATCCGCAAAGCGGACCCTTGACTCCGAGGTGAAAACTTCGGTTGCGACTGGGAATTAACGCTAGGATGAAGAAGACTTGAGAAATTGAATAATCAAAATCAAATATACCTATTGTATAATGATATTGTTATAATTCAAGCAAAATAAATATTAAAAATATACATATTTTCTTTAACCTATTTGTCATTAGAATATTTTACTTTAGCAAAACATCATATTACTATAGAATGTACATTTGTCGACAACAAATAAAATAATCCACATCCCTATTTATCTACTTACTTTGTATCGAATTTCGGGCGCCGCGTAACGGCGATGCGATGGTTTGGTTCAACATGCAAACGCTTTAATATGTATTGCATTCTAGTATTAAGGGATGCTAATAGATGACAATGTTAATCATCTAATAGAAACAAAATTAAATAGTATAAAAATAGTCCACATCCCTATTTACCTACTTACTTTGTATCGAATTTCGGGCGCCGCGTAGCGGCGAGGCGATGGTTCAACATGCAGACGCTTTATTATGTATTGCGTTCTAGTTTTAAGAGATGCTAATAGATGGCGATGTTAATCATATAATAGAAACGAAATTATTTTTAATAGTATTTATGTGGGGTGTGTATACGTACAAGGGGGCGGCAAATAAAAAAGAGGGGGGGCGGCAAATCTGGGGATTTGCCGCCCCCCTGGACGTGCCGCCCGTGTGCGGTGCACCCGTTGCACCCCCGCTATCAGCGGCCCTGAGAATGTGCATAAGTTCCTTTATGTTTTTCTTCCATATTGGGAGGTATTGGAGGCAGAGAGGCTCGTACCAAAGTGGTTACCGAGCTTTTTTTACACAACTTAGGTGGCAGACAAGCACATGGGCCACCTGATGGAGGCCAGATAGCAATCGCTTCACGAAAAATATTGAAGTTCAGCCACTTCGCATTTAGAATGTAAAAAGTGGACCCCAGACTCCGAAAGCTAGGTTAATAATATGATTTGCTGTCTCCAGGGCTGGCAAAATATGACATGCATTGCTTTAGTTGAAATACTAATTCAAAAATACTGTATCGTAATTCACAAGTAATTATATTTATATACTTACTTAAGTAAATATTGTAATTACAAGTAATTCAAATATTGCCCAACCCAGGATTTCGTACAAGGCCCCACCGAGTCCACGGGACCTATGCCAATTTCACCTGCTAAGATCAAGGGATCCATGCATAAGTAACAATATAAATCAATGTGTTAACAAGTGAAGCAAGCGTTTACATCATCTAAAGGCGGCCACCCACTTACAGTTTATCGAACGTCAACCGGATGATATCGGTCTGTCAGTTCATCGCAATAGCCCACACACTTAGGGGTCCATTACACGCTAGGTTTTGCCATGGTTTAACCATCAATCACGCCGTGCCGTGAGTGACCAATAACATAACGTCTAATAACCGATTGACCAATAATATTCATGATTGACGGCATGATGCATGACGTTTGCATGAGCGTGTAATGGACCCTTTACAGTTTCGTGTATACGATTTTGGACTGACGGATAATATGTGTGTGGCCGCTTGATGATTCCGGTCAGCAAAGATAGAAGGCCGGACAGTCTATGGCCGTCGGCATTTTATACGTAATAACACCAGACTAAAAGAATAAAATAATGTTATTATTTTAGTCTGAGGTAATAAAATTATGATGACATTGATGACATAAGGACTGCAGGCCGCCGGACAGTCGAAAAACTGCAGGCGGACTGTAAGGCCAGCGCCAGACGCTCCAACCCGACCATCCGACCATCCAATCAACAACCAGTATTAATGTAATAATAATAATTAATACATCAATACTGGCTGCCGATTGGACGGTCGGATGGTCGGGTTGGAGTGTCTGGCGCTGGCCTAACTGGGTGGCCGCCACAGTCGCCAAGATTAGCCAAAAAGGTAATGCAATGAATGATTCACGTCACTACCACTACACTCACTACTATAAAAACCTTACTTTTAACACAAACAGTATCATCGCTTGTGACGTTGGTGCAAGTCAGGAAGTCAGCACAGCGCCCCACCGTGGTCCCAGCTCCGGGACCACCCAGACTGCAGTGTTCGCCTTCACCTGAAACATGATAGAAAGTAAAAATAAATGTAAGTACTATAAAGGGGGCCATCTCAACACCGACACTGGTAACTCCGGACACGTATCTTGGACCTAAAATGTGCTCAAAATGCGCCCTATACGCGCAGTACACATTTCTTGTATGTCTTTTGAGGATAGCACGGGGTACTACTGCGGTGGACGAACACAAATTCACCAAGCATAGATTATTACAAAGCAATCCGCGGGCGATAAAGCCTCGTTTGTCTTGCGATTTAGGTCCAAGATACGTGTCCGGAGTTATACCTACCCAAATGCAATGATTTACATTGCCCAAGTCATTGAAAATAATATTATGTTACTTGTGAAGACTATGTCATTTTATGAATTTTAGTTTTGGTACTCGCATTTACCCCACCTGACCCTTTTCCAGGCAATCTATTCGTGCTTCAGGTCAATATTTATTTCCTGAGAACTTCTAAAAGTAGTACCTAACACTATAAATACCTTACCATAAAGGGGTAGGCAGAACTGGCAGCAGTTGCAGGTGGTGGGTGATGGTAAAGTGAGGCCTGAGTGCGTGGCGTTATTGATACCGCAGTGGATAGCTACCGGTGGACAGCCTGTCTCGTGGATGTATTCCTGAAAGAGAAAACTAGAGGTTTAAAGAACAGCTTAGGCGGATTCAAACCCGCGATCTTTCCCTTACAGGGGGAATACTCTGCACTGCAATTAACTAAGCGAGCACAACGATGTGACAACGATGCGAGGCGCAACGTAGATTGTCATTGGTCAGATTGTATCACGTCATTGAAAATCGACCAATGACAGTGTATAACGCACACATCGTTGCGACTCGCATCGTTGTCGCATCGTTGTGCTTGTTAGTGAATTGCACAGCTGACCACTGGGCCACCGTAAAAAAAAGTCCAATAACTGGTATTATATCGCCCAAAATAGCTTTAGCTATTGGGTTGTGGAGGAAAATATCGAAGTTCAACCAAATCCGCAGTTAGACTGGTAAAGCGGACCCCAGACTCCGAGGTGAAAGCCTCGGGTGCGACTGGGATTAACGCTAGGAGGAAGAAGAAGAATGGTGAAGATTTTAGGTGATTAAGCATAGTGCTATAGTAGCTGTACAGAACACTGACTACTATTTATAATTCTCTGAATCTTTTCCCTTCTCGGTTGGGGTCGGTTTCCCAGTCTAACTGTCATGGGGTTGAAATTTGACATTCTCCGTGAAGAGACTGCCATCTGACTGTAGTTAGACTAGTCGGACTTTTGAGGGCTCCAACTAAGTACTCGTAACGATTGCTATAGATGTCGTATGGCAACCGGACCGACGGCGATGGGTTAACGTGCTCTCCAAGGCACGGAAACATTCCAACCGATGCAAATAGACATAGTCAAATATTAAGTAGCACTGAGCGGGAACATTTACTACTATGCAAAAGTGACTGTCTGTCTGTTACCCTCTCACAACTAAACCACTGAACCACACAGCCACAGATTACTTAGATAGATGGTTGGTGGAACCACGAGCATCAGCTAACATGTAGTAGTTTTCTGTTAATTCTGTTTTTACCCGACTACGGCAAAGCTGAAGGAGGGTTATAATTTTAACAGGCTATGTGTTTTGAGTTAATTATTTTATATATCATTAGATAGGTACTTACTCTGCAAAAACTTTCATCACACAAACTAGAACTGTCAACTGAATTAAACAAATAAACTAATAGAACAAAAGCAAAACATTTAAAGTCCGCCATCTTGAAAATTTTAAACACACTGATTTGACGACTAAAGAGATATCAACCTGTTGTCGTAATTATCAAGATTATCGAACAATCAAAAGGAAATAATGACGAATCTAATCTATACTAATATTATAAAGAGGAAAGATTTGACTGTTTGCTTGTTTTTACTGAATAAGCTCCAAAAAAACCTAAACGATTTGAAAAGAAGAGCACTGCATTTAGATGTCAATCAATTCGGTAGCTTAGTGGTTATGGAGTCTGCCTTAAGATCGAGAGGTCCCGGGTACGAATCCTGGTCATTACACAAGCAATATAACTCAGCTGGAGGGGTTAGATTAGAGATACTTAATAATATAAGTTCGGTTGCTAATATTCTGTCAAATCAGCGGGGATTCAAATTATGTCACGTCACGACTCACGAGCGATCTTATTATGGAGGATGGAGGGTCAGCTAAACATAAGGGGCAGTGGAACGGGATCAGAATGCCACGCGGGCGGAGCCGCAGGCAACAGCTAGCTCTGCTAGATATTGATAAAATTGTATGCTTATCAAAGTGTACAGTCATAACATTAGATATCTAGATAGGTGGTATATAAAACAAGGTCTGTAATTTTAAGATTAAATAAAAAAACAATAACACTTTGTTTGTGCCTATCAAAGTTCCGTGAACAAAGCAAGCAAATTAATTATTTATATCATAAGATAGAAATAATTCTTTATTATTGGAGTCATTCAACTAACGAGTTTTTGTTATGTTAAATATGGGATTTCCCCGGTTCATGAACAAGCTATGTTTACGCCAATAATTTACTACTAAATTAGTAGATTTCAAATAAATACGTGATTTTTATTTTTGTTAATATACAAGTTTAATGCTGGGCTCGACAGCCTCTATGGCGTGGTGGTAGTGAACGCGGCTGCAACTCAGGAGACGCGGGTACGATCCCCGATCAGTGCGAATATTTGTATGCATGACTATGGGTATTTGCGTTGGAAACTTCGACTCGCAACTCCGGTTGTACGTTTCATAGTTGTATTGCAATTTGCGTAAAGACACTATTGCTGCGATTGCGCGAATGTGATCACTCTTTATTAATTAATTCACATTGATTTACAGTGATATTATTATTTTTTTGTTCATTTATTCAGGAAACAAACAGTCATGTACTTATGTATCTAAATAATGTAACATGGTTTTCAGAGTTCTATAAGATACTATTATAACCATACAGCCACATAGCTGCACTAATCCTTTCTTCCCCTTCCCACTCTTCAGAGCACACCTCTGCCACTACAGAACAATCTCAATATCCTCGTTAAAGATGTTCGCTAGTAACATTCGGTGACTCCTTCTTCTGCCGCACCATTAAGACCTGGAATTCCTTACCAGTTCACGTGTTTCCTTCTTCCTACAGTCCCGAGTCCTTTAAGCAAGGCGTGAAAAAGCATCTGATGAGGCCGTCAAGCTGAATGCCACCATTGTAACATGGTACAGGTCAATAATGGTGACCCTCTTTTCCGAGGTCCTCTTTTGAGGTGAAATCAAATTGACGTGTCCTATATTTAAAAAAAAAAAATACACAAAGAAGAAAAGAAACGAAACGACTATTCTATTCGATTTCCGTTAAGAAAATTGCTCTTAGTTCTTTTTAAGCGTATAATCTGCTGTTAAACATGTACAAGCTGCAGCATTCAACTCAACATTATCCCGAACACTGTGTCTGAAAAAGCTGTTCTGCATACACATGCGATAAGAACATTGCGAACGATCGAACGAACTCTCGAACTAGCTGAATCCGTTGTGTTCAACTTTGACTTGACTAACGAGTTAACCAAAAACGGCTACGTGGTTAAACTCTACGCTGTAGAAGTAGGAGCAAGGGGAATTCCAGCTAAATCCCTGTACAACTTACTTAAAGACCTCGGATTGCCAAGAGCTTCAGTAAGCTCTTTACTAAATCGAATATCAAAAGCGGCATTGATAGGATCTTACCAAATTTGGATAGGTAGGGGGGGGGAACACTACTGACGGTGGAGGTGAGCGCTGATGCATCACAAGGTGGCCACCCTAAACCTACATCTGGGTCGCAAGTCCCAGTCGCCGTCACGGTGTTCCTCTCTGTATCACGCTATGGACCCGGCGACCGCACGGTGAATCCATGGAGTGCTGAGAATCGGATCTCTACCTAATGTAAGCATACGAAAATGAAATCAAATCTCACCGCGAATTCAGCTGTAGAGTTCGTTCAATCGTTCGAAATGCTCTTACAGCATGTGCCTGCTGGTATAGACAGTTTTTTACAAAGGAACAGAGACATAACATAATACATAGTTTTAGTAGCTATCATCGTTTCATTTGGTAGAAAAAATGTTTAGAGTGATGGTATCCCTGTCATTGACTGCCGTTTGTAATGCCCATTCATTATGCATTCATTACATCCTCTGTGGTTTTAATACCAAGAGGCGAGGTCGTAAAGTTAAAAGTTGTTTTAAAACTATTAAAAAGTTGAATCTAACTTGAGTTTAGTGTTTAAACTAGTTTAAATTCTATTTATTAACAGATAACTCACAGAATTCAATATAATGGGCCAGATTCAAACTGCATTTGGTGTAAGTATTGTCTTGTATTGTAGATACCTAGCTATATTTATATTTTTTTTATGAACTAAAATAAACAAAGCACCTAGATGATTTAAAAGCTCGTACATTGCTCGTAATTATTTATGTATTTTTAACAACTTTAACGTAAAATATACTTCCATGTTTGTTATTTTTTCATACATAGGTACTTAATATTATGCTCATACCTATTTCTGTCCGGGGTATGCAGAGACAACGGCCCGCCATTTGGACTCTATCTTCATTGCTTTTTCGATAAATGATAAAAGGTGTTGTTTTTTTAACCGACTTCAAAAAAGGAGGTTCTCAATTCGTACCCTATTTTTTTTTTTTTTTTTGTATGTTTGTTACGCGATTGTGAAGCCAATTCTCGACGGATTTTGAAAATTCTTCTTGTGTTCGTAAGTAGATTATTCCGAAGTGGTCCCATTTTAATTTCGTAAAGATCTGATGATGGGTTTCCGAGATTAGACCAAGGAACTCTTCAAAAAGTACCAGGAAATCAGCCGCGATTGCTGCAATGGCATATTATTGCAATGTTTCTGCCATTACACATCATAACATCACGCCTGAGTCCTTTGAAGGGGTACGCAGGAGTGTTTAGAATATTCAGCTATATTTCCGGTGTATATGCATTGATTTTAAAAATTCTTTTTGAATAATGATTTTTTTTTTGTAGCGTGGCCGGTTCGATTTGTATTGCAGCGTCAGCAGCGCATGTACAGTCAGGTCACTATACATGCGATGTACAGTCGTGAGACTGTACAAACTCACTAAAAAGAGAAAAATAAATTCATTTTTAACAAAAAAGTTTAACCGACTTCAAGAAACGAAAAATAGGCACTGAAAAGCGAAAAATAACTTAATTTACAGACTTACTGATTTATTAGAAGTCGGTGACAGCTAACTTTGTTTGTTGTGTCTGAACTACTATGATGCAATCAATTGAAATATGGCCTCTCTTGGGCTAGGTACCGACTTCTAATAAATCAGTAAGTCTGTAAATTAAGTTATTTTTCGCTTTTCAGTGCCTATTTTTTGTTTCTTGAAGTCGGTTAAACTTTTTTGTTAAAAATGAATTTATTTTTTTATAATTTCCTTTTCGGTCGGTTTTAAAACGAGTACAGGTCGAAATAAATTGAATAAAGCACTTGTACTTTTCCATATTTTCTTTATTTTGAACCTAACCGGTTTCGCCTCACGGCATTCTCAAAGGTTTACAATTTGTGTTTTAAAGGAGACTTCTATTTCTATGCAATATATTTGACATTTTTAACCTTAATTAAAAAAAATGCAGAAGTCCAATCGACTGGAACTTTTGATATTTCTTTCATTATGGTGTACTTAAGACCCCCACCAATTTTCAGCTGTATGTGAATAAGCTTATTTACCATTTCATTAGTCCAATCGACTGGAACTTTTGATATTTCTTTCATTATGGTGTACATAAGACCCCCACCAATTTTCAGCTGTATGTGAATAAGCTTACCATTTCATTTCGTCTATTTTTAACTGGATTAGTAAGCAATCCCCGCTCAGTGATGCATGATGAATTATGTATTTGTATGCATGAAAATAGGTATTGATTAACGCTATGATGAAGAGAGTAAACAAACACAGTCACTATCTTTCTTTTTTTTTTATCGTGTGAAAAATTCTCGCAGATACCTTCCCGGCATCCCCCGCCGGAGCTTGCGAAAGATGTTATGTCGGACTCGAACCGACTAAAACGCACGCCATCTGTGTCGGTTACCGGAGGTGCGATTGTCGTAGCCATATCCCTCGCACCCCGGCCGGCCCAGGGCCATATATCTACATCTGTCCCTCTTCCGGTGTGGGGACCACGGAGTCCCTAAGTGGCCCCCGGGTATAGGGAAGCCTGCTTCTGCTAGGGTGACAGGCGCCTCCGGATTCTCCAAACACAGTCACTATCTCGCTATTACAGGATACAGTCGAGAATACGCTTATTTATTATTATTATGCAGTGACTCATCATGACAGATAAGTATTATTAATAACAGTGAAACCAGTGTCTCACATACACACACACACACTACTGTGTCATAATCAGAAATTGCTGGACACGAACACAAACATCATGTATCTACTCTACCTACTTACAAACAAACGATTAATTTTATTATAGATTTCCTCTCCTAAATAAAATTGAATGTTGCTAAGCGCAAAACTCAACAACGGCTCGACCAATTCGGCTAATTTTAAAGGCCCACGGAAGGTTTTAAAACGAAGTTTCCATGAGTCACGGGAACGGGAATAAAATTCCACGCGTGTGAAACGGCGGGCATCAGTCTTTTTTGAAATTTTGTCTGTCCATCGGTCTGTCTGTCTGTCTTCCTACCCCTGCAGGCACATGGTGTAAGAACGTTTCTAACGGACTCGACGGCTGAATAATCCGCGATGAGATTTCATTTAAACACGCTGTAAATATTTACAGTATGCATGTAAAATTGTTACTTTACATGCGAAAATGATCTCACCGCGGTTTCAGCTGTCGCGTTATTACAGCATGTGCCTGCTGCTCAAAAAAGAAATAACCCAGCTGTGCAATTATCTTGATATAGACTGTCATTGGTCGATCTCCAGTGACGTCACCCAGTCCGACCAATGACAATCTCTGTCAAGGTTGTCGCAACGTTGTGTTCGTCGTTGTGCGCTTACAGAATTGCATTACAGGTACGCGTTGACTAGATTTCGTATATCACCTTTTTAGCTGATAAATATATACATAAAACTCACGCCTATATCCCCGAAGTGGTAGGCAGAGGTGCTAGCACCCACATTTCGCCGTTTATGTTTAGGTCCCAATGTAATAGGTGGCGAGCCTATTGCCATTAACCGGGCACTTATAAACCTGCGATATAAAATTATGATGATGATTTAATAATTCTGATATTATTACTTCCACAGCGGCAAACAAGGGCAGAAAAACTCGAACAATTGGAAACAGGCATAAGAGAGAAAGAGAAAGAGAAACAAAACAACGGCCGTAATCAGGCTGTTGTGACGGGGTACGTGAACAAGGGTGCCATCGGAACGTTCTTGCTGACCGGCATTCTGTATTTATTTACGCTTGTGCCTGAATTAATGGTCATGGTGGTACCTATCGTGTAAGTATTAAATAACTATTTTTGTCATCCGTGTGGTTGCGGAGAAAGAATACAAGTATCACCATCCACGCGGCCCCATCTGGAAACCAGCGCTGCACATACTGGATACCTAGTGTGTGTAGCATTCAATGTTGAGATGGGGCCATAATGCCATATTTGGGTTCGCACAATGTAAAATTTGTACCTAACTAATTTTTAATTTAATAATTTTATTTAAACTTCTTGCACAAATAAAAAATGTACAAAGGCGGACTTAATGCCACAGGCATTCTCTACCAGTCAACCTTAGGGCGATGCAGAGAGAGTCAAGGTAGGTGCTTGATGTTTAGTTGTGAAAGTTAAATCAAACAGTAAACGTACAACCAATACCTTGATATAAAATAGCAAATAATATAGGTATTTAAAATATAATATACTTTATACACATACCTATATAAATATTCTATACTGCTTACACATACAAATCCATACATAAATTGTTTATAGCATACCTACACATTGTGAGGATTTAAATAAAATATTTTTCTTTCTTTCTCTTTCTTTCTTTCTTTCAATATCTTCCGAAGGGAGTCGTAAGAGGCGACTATCAGAAAAATACGCAGATGATACCACTGCGAGAGAAGAAAATTCCGAAATAACGCATAGGGTTTTTGAAACGTACACATAGCATGATATTCAGGGACAGAGCTGATGGGTCACTACATCTTCTACCATACCACTAGGGCTTTTATATACCACTTAGGTAGGTAGCAGACAAGCACACGGCCGTGGTCTATGGATCAGTGCAGAACCAGGGGCGTTACACTCGCGCTGCCGATGACTGTAACACCAGGGGAACCACACTCGTGCTGCCGACCCTGTAAGAACAAAGAGATTCTGTGCCATCAGCGATGAAGACAAGCAGGACAAGCTTTAGTCTTCCCACTGACAGCACAAAATCTCTCCAGGGAGCTCTGGCTACCCTACTCACCGCAGGGAACACAACACGAGGTTATTATAGCCGCGGTATTCTGTAAGGCTTAGTGTTTAGTTAACAACAAGTTTAGAGTTTAGTTAGCAATTGCGTACAGATGTGGCATCTTTGGCGGTATTTTACCGTCTCTACCACGGTGAATGTTCTGATGAGCTCTTCCAAGTAATCCCACCCTATCCTTTCCTATATAGGACAACACGTGCAGGGCTTAGATGCCACCCGCATACGATGCAGAATATTCCATCGAGAACCAAGCGGTTCGGCGACTCCTACTTCTGCCGCACCATTAAGTCTTGGAATTCCTTACCAGTTCACGTGTTTCCCTCCTCCTACAGTCCCGGATCCTTTAAGCCGGGCGTGAAAAAGCATCTGATGAGGACGTCAAGCTGAGTGCCACCATAACATGATACGTGTCTGTAATGGTGACCCTCTTTTCAGAGACTTTGCCTTCAGCTTACCATCAGGCGAAGCGAAGTCAAATTGACGTGTCCTATATATTAAAAAAAAAAAACTGACAGAGTTGTTCAGGTCAGGTCGCCAACTCTGCCAGGAGGCCTATATGAGCGCATATAGGCCTCCCCTTTAAGGTATGATTCCGAAGCCGACTGCATAACGACAACGACATACGCATGCAGCAGATACAGCGTACCCATTACTTGTTAAACTCCTACACGAATAAAGGGAACCCTTGAGAAGCTGCAATGAATGCGCAAATGCTGCGTGCGTCGGTAGCTGTCGTACCTATGCGGAATCGGATTCATACCTTTATCGTGCCCCCGAAGCACGGAAGCCGTTTCTCAGTCGAATCGTTTCTTAATTTCAGATATTTGTTAGTGAGGTTCTTCATATCATGGCGCTATAATTCGAAAGTCAAGAACCACCATCATGAGCTGTACAACATGAGAGAAGAGAAGAGAATGTTGTTGGAGGACGTAAAGAAAAATGAGACCTTTGTGGTAGGTCCTATTAATAGTTTAACTTTTTTACCCGACTACGCCAAAGCCAAAGGAGGGGTTATGATTTAGAAAGAGAATAAATTCATTGCTTCCGATAGCTCGTAGGAGTATCGGTAGATGGCTCCACCGTCGCCCCAAAAGACGGAAGTAAGTATCAGGTGCGGTCCGAGGGGGGGGGGGGGGAGTCACAGGGGACATGTCCCCCCCCCCCCCCCCAAACCATGCACGTCATATTGAAAAGTCCCAGTAAGAGGGGAGTGGGGAGTAAATTTCTTAAGGAATATTTTCGAAGTGCCCCCCCCCCCCCCCAAACCTTCAAGCTGCGACCGCGCCTGGGAAGTATAGAGGAATTTGAGTTGGCTTCGTGCGGTCTCGGTGGCTTAGCGGTTAGAGCATTCCCTACAGGGGGAATGCTCTAACCGCTTAGCCACCAAGCAAACCAAGAGAAAGATCGCGGGTTCGACTCCCGCCCGATGTCGATTCTCTTTTCTCTTTCTAAATCGATTTGAATAGTAAGTATAATAAATGCTTCAAAATTTCATTCAAGGGGTTATGATTTTGACTGGCTATGTTTGTATGTTCCCTCATAGCTCTTCAATCAACAACAACAACAATGCAATTCTGTAAGCGCACAACGACGAACACAACGTTGCCACAACCTTGACAGAGATTGTCATTGGTCGCACTGGGTGACGTCACTGGAGATCGACCAATGACAATCTATATCAGAGCTGTCGCAACGTTGTGCTCGTCGTTATACGCTTACAGAATTGCATTGCTGGACGAATGAGGTATCGTTAGAAGCGTTTTGATCGTCAGCTGGTTACAGGCTAAATGACTGCCTCTGTGGCGTAGCTGTAGTGAACGCGGCTGCTCCGCAGGAGGCGCGGGTTCGATCCCCGCTCAGTGCCAATATTTGTATGCCTGAATATAAATATTTGCATTGGTCTGGGTGTTTCTATGTATAACTAGCTGACCCTGCGAACTTCGTACCGCCTAACAGTCGATTCTTTATTTTTTATCTTTATCTTTCTCTCCGTAAGAACCATCCTCGTACTTCATGGTATATTCTAAAAAAAGAATAAGCGAAATCGGTTCAGCCGTTCTCGAGATTTGCGCTTAGCAACACATTTAGGGATTCATTTTTATATTATAGATATGTATGTATTTACAAAAAAAAGTTATATATCCGCATTCTAGATTCCATAACACAAGCTAATTAAGCTTACCACGGGTCTAGATAGCGTTGTGTAGAGTGTAGAATGTTGTAGAATGTTAAAAAAAAAAAAATATCATATAACACTGTATTGAATGTGGCGCCCTCTAGCGGTCATAAAGTACCGGTACTATGGGGTGAATAGGGATCAATGGGTGAATAGGGATAAAATGGTCAGCTGAATTCTGTAGTTATTTTCTTTCAAGTGAAATTATGGATTAGTTCAATGTAATAATGAGCAGAGTTATCAATGATATCTGGTTAGATACTTGGAATTCGAGAGAGAAATTATTAAAAAATCTAACGACCATTTTATCCCTATTCACCCTTTGATCCCTATTCACCCCATTTTATGGCTGAGTAACAAAAAATGGGATAAATATGCTGCGTTTGGTATCAAATTAAGGGGCTCAAGTAGCACATTTCAAATATGTATTACTTGCCTAAAAATAATATCTATGTATCTGTTATGGACCAAGTAATCAATTGGGTATTATGCATAATGCCCGGGCTTTGTGAATAATGCCTAGATAGCGTTGTGTAGAATATTGTAGAATATTTTTTTTAAATTTTTTTATTTAACCAGATGTATAAAATCTATTCATTAACACACCAAACAATTAATTACAGGTAGCAAAAGAACTTCTGCAACAGTATGGCCATCCTGAAGACCACTGGATCTCCTCAAGCCCTAGGAATGATTCTCCCGATAATTCTGATAAAAAGTCCGATGATGACGTCAATAAAAACATGTCATCACCAAATTCGGTATCAAGATAATTCAAGATTCATGAGAAGGCCACAGGCAGGGAACAGACAGGAAAATGCTAGTAAAGCGTACCGTAGGCTACATCATCACTTATAGTATGAAAGGCAACAACTCTAAACCTGGCTTCAAATTACCAGATTACATATTATAATTTGAATCGTCTTTAATTGGAGAACTCGTAATGGTTTTACTGCAAGGCTAAAAGCATGGTAGTGATATACCAAAAATTAATATTTATAAACCAGAAAAATTACCATCTAATATAATAAGATTACCAGAAAAACCAGGCTGAAACATTTGTTGTTAACGAGAAAAATGCCTTGAATAAAAAAATACAGAAGTCCAATCGATGGGGACTTTTGATATTTCTTCCATTATGGTGTATTTAAGACCCCACCAATTTTTAGCTTTATGCCAATTTATGTAAGCATAACATTTTCGTCTATTTTGACTGGATTATGGATGAACTCAAATCAATCAATCAATCATCATCACTTCACTATCACTTCACTATCACTACATATTATAAAACAAAATCGCTGTCGCTGTCTGTCCGTCCCTATGTACCTATGCGTAAATCTTCAAAACTACGCAACGGATATTGAAGCGGTTTTTGATAATAGATAGAGTGATTAAAATAGAATTAATTCGAAATATTGTAACATTATTGTAATACACTAAAAATATAACTTAAGTAAAACAATTAAGTAAGAATATAAATAAAGAATAAGAAGTTAAGAACTCCTCCTCTCTCCAAATACTATGCTGAGCCCGACAGGGTCCATAATTGTAACCCTTTTCATACTGAACAACTGTATATTATATCACATTATGGAACGCAATAAAAATAAATAAATAAATAAAATTCAAGAGGAAGGTTTATATGTATAATACATGCATAATATTGTAGAGAAACACTGATAAATTCAGAGATATGCAGCGGAAACGGGGTCAGAAAATATTATGGCGGTACGAAGTTCGCCGGGTCCGCTAACTAGTATATTATAATAATATATTGAACCATTCCCCGCGCGCCAGCGTCTCGTTTTCTCTTATTATGACCCTGCAGGTCTAAAAGGCCACTTTATTGGAATTTTATTAAGGTAATATTTTGTCTTGCGGCGATATTTACACGAAATTGGAATCTGCTTAGTAGGTACCTAAATGAATTATTGTGATTCTGCTCAAATGAGTGACCACTTTATGAATTTTATAGGAATCTATTGAGATCTACTGCACTGCAATTCACTAAGCGAGCACAACGATGCGAGGCGCAACGTAGATTGTCATTGGTCAGATTGTATCACGTCATTGGAAATCGACCAATGACAGTGTCTATCGCGCACATCGTTGCGACTCGCATCGTTGTCGCATCGTTGTGCTTGTTAGTGAATTGCACAGGGAAATTCATAAAGTATCGTTTTAGCGGAATCGCTCAATGTGGCCATTTTACCCCTTGGGGTTGTTAATATGCCCGGAACTGTACCTACCTGCGACAGTCTCGTATTTGTTTCTTAGTAGGAACTAACTAGGAGTAGGTTAGGTATACTTTTGTACTTTTTCACCAAAGCTAGATATTTTATATTTTTTATTGTTATATTTTGGTGCTGTAAATTCCTAAATGAACGGTGATTGAGTGAATAAAAACTTATAACAGTGCTGTGATCCTAATTTTATTGTGCACTAACCGGGGCATCTTAGCACAGATTCTTATACTGTTATCATAGTATATATTGCGGGGCATCAATAAAACCTACTCTAGGCAAGTGGCAATAAGTTTGTAAGATTGACGACTGTTATAAACGTCAATATAGGTACGTCAATCAAATCAACGTCAATATACGTATCAATCTCATACATTCATCAATCTATTCCATATACCTACCTACCCCGGCTACGGGTTGGGTCAACGAATTGCCAGTATTGCCACTCGTCTAGAGAAGCTGATTAAGAAGTTTAAAAGTAGTAGTTGTAGTGTCATCTGTTGGCGAGTAGCAAGCAACTAGTTTCTATTTAATCCAATAGGTGTCGCTACCACCTACATAACTGCGTCATCGATGATATTTTGAAGTCTACGTGAATATACCTACTACTCTACTATATTTGAGGCCTCCTAACACAGGTATTATTTACTTAAAAAGAGTGCCTCAAACACTGTTTAATACTAGCATGTAAGAACACGAAAATAAATTTATTTTGATTTTGATTTTTGATTCTACTATGGTGAATGTTCTGAGGAGCTCTTCCAATTAATCCCACCCTCCCCTTTCCTATACAGGACAACACGTGCAGGACTTAAATGCCACCCGCATACGGTGCAGAATATTCCATCAAGAACCAAGCGGTTCGGTGACTCCTTCTTGTGCCGCACCATTAAGACCTGAAATTCTTTACCAGCTCACGTGTTTCCCTCCTCCTACAGTCCCGGGGCGTGAAAAAGCATCTGATGAGGCCGTCAAGCTGAGTGCCACCATTGTAGCATGGTACGTGTTTATAATGGTGACCCTCTTTCCAAGACTTTGCTCTCAGCTTACCATCAGGCGATGTGAAGTCAAATTGATGTGTCCTTTATGAAAAAAAATTATAATGATGATGATGTGCGTAAATACACTATTGCTGCGAATATGAGCGAATACCGAATATTGCCACTCATTATTAATTAATTCATAATTATTTTCAGTGATCTTACATAGTATGTTTTAACAAGTTTAGTAGCATTAGTATGTTTTAACAATTTTAGTAGGATTAGTATGTTTTAACAAATTTTAGTAGCTATCATGTTCATGCCATGTGGTTTCCAGCAGAGAAGAATTTGGGTCACCCCATCTCTTACCATGCGCGCATGGGAAGAGATGGGTGTCGTACAAGGCGACTAAGGGATAGGGCTGTTTAACATCAGACAGATATTGTATACAGCCCAGACTCAGCTTTAGCCATGCATGGCTCGAGTCAACAACGGTGCCCGGAATACGGCAATATGCTCATCCCTCAATCCGTGGGACCGAATTTAATCATTAGTGAAATGTGGATGTTAATTCACCTCCGCA
Source organism: Eilema depressum (assembly GCA_914767945.1). NCBI lineage: Eukaryota > Metazoa > Arthropoda > Insecta > Lepidoptera > Erebidae > Eilema > Eilema depressum. The sequence goes on from OU612040.1 coordinate 9,065,290, forward strand.
TAACCCTCCGGGGATAATGGTGTGATTATATAATATATTATTATGTATGAATCATGGTAGCATTTAGTAGAAACAATGTTGTGAGTAATGGTAACCCTTTCACAAGGCATTGACTGACGTTTGTAATAATATTCATTCATTAATCCTCTGTGGTTGTAATCAAAAGGCGATTGAGCCGAGGTCATGAGAGGGCACCAAAGACCGTGCCAAAGTTATTGTAAACTATTAAAAAGTTTAATCTAACTTGAGTTTAGTGTTTAAAGTACTTTATATTCTATTTATTAAAACTTAAAGTACATAATTAAATAAAATGGGTCAGATTCAAAATAGATTTCGTGTAAGTACAATTCATTGTCATTTATTGTAAATTTTATTTTCAAGTATTTTTTATTAACTAATTTCAGTTAATCAATGTACGTATACTCCATTCGGTTAGGTAAGTATGAATGTCTAAATATTTTTCTATTTAGAAACCTATTTTGAAGACTAAAAACCGAAATCGAACCACTAGTCAGTCAGTTAGCCTAGTTTATTTGTTTAATATGTGTTTTTATAAAAAGTCGCTACTAGATTATTATCTTTAATTATTTAGGTACCTACCTAACAGTAGGTATAGATAGATGATTTTAAAATCTCGTAGGATATTGCTTGTATTTTTTTAAATTACAATTTTAGCGTAAAATATAACATTCCATGTTTGTTATTTTTTCGATAAGCTACAAAAGGTGTTGTTTTTATAAGTATTTTCCTGTTCGGTCGGTTCTCAGTCTAGTTTTGAAGTGTAGAATTTACCTCTACAAAAACCGGTTTTTGAACGAGTACAGGTTAAAACTTGTATTATGGAAAACCCAGCCATTTCTTATAGACTTTTTACTCTGGGTTTTTGTTTGGCTACTATAGAGTTTATTGTCCACAATGCTATGGGAATAACCACGATATTATTAAAAAGAAAGTTGTGTTACTTTCGCACATAGCGGCGGCGCTCAGTTATTGTTGTGTTGACCTGATTACCGGGCCTTTACGCAGGTTCGCAGGATCGCGGGTTCGAGTCCCGCCCAGGGTCGATTCTCTTTTCTCTTTCTTAATCAACTCTTGTTATTGTTCTGTGACTCATGAAAGATATGAATGAATGTGTCACATTATTGAACAGTTTGACATGATGCCCATAGCTACATTTGATCACCGCACCGCTCGTCATAGGCAGGAAGTTCATCCTCACACATTGCAAACGGAAACGGTGCACACTGTGCGGTATGAAAGCAACTTCATCCCTCGCACGCTCAAGCTGGAAGGGCATTAGAAGGTTTCTTCAGGGTCAGCAGCACGAGTGTGACGCCCCTGGTGTTGCACGCGTCCATAGGCCACTGTAACCACTTTCCATCAGATGGGCCGAGTGCTTGTCACCTAAGTGGTATAAAAAAAAGCTGCGGTATTGTCACCAATTGGTTGTGGAAGATGGCAGTCGCTTCACGGAAAATATCGAAGCCGCATCACAGCTAAACTGAAAAACCGACCCCCAACTGAGTTGCGACAAAAGCTCAGAAAATGATTGGATTGCGGATAGTAAGTACCTTTTTAGGCTGACAGCCTCCGTGGCGTAGCGGTAGTGAACGCGGCCGCTACGCAGGTGGCGCGGGTCGATCCCCGCTCAGTGCAAATATTTGTGTTTTTCTTTTTGCATTGGTCTGGTCGTGCCTCGGAGAGTTGTGCAATTAAATGTGTTTTCTTTCTTCTTTCTTTCACGTTAAGCCGTCGGTCCTGGTTGCTATAAGAACAGTCTTACGGGTAGTTGGAGCCCTAAAAAATCAAAAAACAACGGTCTAGCTGCAAAGCTTCGATATCGCGTAATGTTATCATTGGGCTGTGGCGGTCAGATGGCAATCGCTTCACGAAAAAATATCGAGGTCTAGCCAAATCTGTAGTTAAGACTGGTAAAGCGGACCCCAGACTCCGAGCTGAAAAGCTTCGGATGCGACTGGGAATTAACGCTAGGATGAGAGAGAGAGATATTAAATAATTCTGATATTATTACTTCCAAAGCGGCAAACAAGGGCAGAGAAACTTGATCAATTGGAAACATGCATAAGAGAGAAAGAAAAAGAAAAACGACACAACGGCCGTAATCAAGCTGTAGCGACGCGGTACGTGAACTTGTGCGCCATCGGACTGTTCTCATTGACCGTCATTCTGAATATATTTATGCTTGTGCATGAGTTAGTGGTGTTCCTGGTACCTATTCTGTAAGTATTTACTACTTTAGTTAGAAATTATAATTCCCAGCATACATCTTGATCCCAAGTCGCAAAAAAACGAGGCCGATAATATAATAATTGGTGGATTTGATGTGGTGTGTGGTTGTGGTGCGATGGCGGAGTGGAGCATATCCGCGTGGTTCCTAGTAATGCAATTCAGCACTGCAATTCACTAAGCGATAGAGATTGTCATTGGTCGAATTGGGTCACGTCACTGGAGATCGACCAATAACAATCTCGAGCACAACGTTGCGACTAGCATCGTTGTGCTTGCTTAGTGAATTGCACAGCTGTAAGCGTATAACAACGAGCATAACGTTGCGACAGCCTTGATATAGATTGTCATTGGTCGATCTCCAGTGACGTCACCCAGTCCGACCAATGACAATCTTTATCAAGTATGTGGCAACGTTGTGCTCGTCGTTGTTCGCTTACAGAATTGAATTGCAGGCATAATTACTCCTGAAGCTGAGAGGTTTTACATCTTCATACGTTAGTCTCGATCGCTACGAAGCCTTCACCCGTCCGGGTCCGCTTCAATATGATTTAGCTTGGTTTTATCGGCTATATTGGGAGCGACTGTCGTCTGACCTCCCAACCTGAGTAGTGGTTAGTGGCTAATCACAGACAGTTGTTCAGGTCACCCTTAAAGACCTCCTTCTTGGCCTAACAACTATTGACGGTCAGGACCAACTTTTATCGTACCCTCCGATGCACGAAAGCTGCTCCTTTTTGTATATACCACTTAGGTCGCAGACAAGGCCACACGATGGAAAGTGATTACCGTGGCCTTTGGACGAGTGCAACACCAGGGGAGTCACACTCGTGCTGCCGACCCTGTAAGAACAGAGAGATTCTGTGCCGTCAGCGAAGAAGACAGGCAGGACAAGCCTTTGGTCTTCCCACTGACATTGACAGCACAAAAACTCGCCAGTGAGTTCTGGCTACCCTACTCACGGCCGGGAACACAACACAAGGTTATTTTAGCCACGGTGCTCTGTAGGGCGGAGGTACTTCCCCAGTCGGACTGCTCGATTGGGACGGATCGAGCAGTCCTATTAACTCAGATTATTTCCTAATTTCAGATATTTGTTCGTAAGATGCTTTATATCGCGCCATTATAAGCAAAAACTCAAGAACAGTTATTACGACGTGTACAAGATGAGAGAAGACAAGAGATTGGTATTAGAGGATGTTAAGAGAAATGAGAGTTACGTGGTAGGTACCCGTTGTATTTTATTTTTTCTCTATGTAGTGTAGCGGCAGAGGGTTCAATTGCTGAAATTTCAGGCTACGACCGCACCTTTTATAGACTACTTAGGTCGTAGACAAGCACACGGCCCTCCAGATGTGGTTACCGTGGCCTATGGACGTGTGCAACACCAGGGGAGTCATACTCGCGCTGCCGACCCTGTAAGAACTATATTCTGTGCCGTCAGCGCAAAAAATAAGTAGGACAAAGCCTTTGGTTTTCCCACTGACAGACAGCACAAAACCTCTCCGGTGAGCTCTGGCTACCTTACACACCGTCAGAAACACAACACGCGGTTATTAAGCCACGGTCTATTTTTTTTTTTCTTAAAGAATATTAGCAACCGAAATTAATAATATTCCCGTTAACCCCTCCAACTAAGCTAAATTGCTTGTGCTAGGAGTGGGTTCACGTCGGTAGTGTAATGGCCAGGATTCGAACCCGGGACCTCTCGATCGTAAGGCCGACTCCTTAACCACTAAGCTACCGACGCTTCGAAAGTGCATCTGTTACTTGTTGGGATTTCATTTAAATTCTTCTGTAGGGCGGAGGTACTTCTCCAGTCGGACTGCTCGATTGGGACGGATATACCGCCGTGTCCTACCTCCTCCTGGTACCTGCTCTCCTACTTAATCAAATGGAGTATAGAAATTTACGATTTTTACTATTTAGAGGCTTGGGCTAAAAAAAAATGACACAAACGGAACGTAAAACGTGAAGCCGCATAGAGTAATATTAAAGTTAAAGTGCCATTTCGCTTGCACTCTTTGTGTGCACGCACTAATACTACTTTAATATTCTACTTTTTGCGGCTTTAGTCGCTTCTTCTATACGTTCCGTCCATGTTTTCTTTTATACTGAGTTCAGAGGTATTAAATTTTTATTCATTAAAAGGGTGCCCATCCAGTAACATCCCAACGAGTCGAGTAACACTATTACTGGTTGAAAAAAAATTCCCAACGAGTCTACTGCATGCAACAGTTTTTGTCCCAACGAGTAACAGATGTTACTGGATGCACCATTTTTTGTCCCAACAAGTAACAGATGTTACTGGATGCACCATTTTTTGTCCTAACAAGTAACAGATGTTACTGGATGCACCGTTTTTTGTCCCAAGAAGTAACAGATTTTACTGGATGCACCATTTCTTGTCCCAACAAGTAACAGATGTTACTGGATGCACCATTTTTTGTCCCAATAAGTAACAGATGTTACTGCATGCACCATTTTTTGTCCCAACGAGTAACAGGTGTTACTGGATGCACCATTTTTTGTCCCAGCAAGTAACAGATGTAACTGGATGCACCATTTTTTGTCCCAACAAGTAAAAGATGTTTCTGGATGCACCATTTTTTATCCCAACAAGTAACAGGTGTTACTGCATGACCAAATGTAATTACAGGTAGCAAAAGAACTTCTACAGCAGTATGGCCATCCCGAAGACCATTGGAACTCCCCAAGCCCGATGAATGATTCTCCCGATAATTTTGGTAAAAAGTCCGAAGATGACGTCAATATAAATATTCTTTGAGGCTTTGCTACATATCAAATTCGGTATCAAGATAAATCAAGATTCTTGAGAAGGCCCCAGGCAGGGAACAGACAGAAAGCTTCAAGGAAAGCGTACCCCACCGTAGGCCAACAGACTAAAATTTGGCAGGGAAATCACATGCGGGCATTCGTTCAAAAAATGCCTTTTAATTGTAACGTGTATGAGTGGTTGGTGGGTGGAGGGGAAGGGGGAGTGTCACAGGAGATTTCTAACAGGCAACCACAGGATGGAGAGAGAAAATAAGAGAAGAATGTTTCAGGGCAGTTATTTTGTATTATTTTAATATAATTATTTATTTTGTATTATGAGTAGTTTCTAAAGAAGAAGCACTATAATTATTTTTACGTACTTTTCATATAAATATTCATATTTTACCAGTTAGTAGTGAAATTTTGTATAACGCTGAAATCTAAGTGTTATTCAATATACCCAATCTTATAAAGGTAACATGACATTATGATATTTCTACACTAATGTACCTATTAAGTTACTTAGATAATATGTACAACATTTGAATCTAGAATAATTTAAATCCAAATTTACATAATCAAATAATTATTACAATATAGGTACTTACTGTGTACTACACATAAATAAAAAATAAAACTTAAATAACTATTTTAGAAATTAAGCTAAAAATTAAATTTATAATCCTACTAGTTAATATTATAAATGTGAAAGTTTGTGAGAATGGATGTGTGGATGTTTGTTACTCTTTCACGCATAAACGGCTGGACCGATTTGGTTGAAATTTGGTATGTATATAGGTTATACCCTGGATTAACATATAGGCTATATATCAGCGATGAACGGGATCAGAATTCCAAGCAGGCGGAGCCGCGGGCAACAGCTAGTAGTTAATAAATTAATGCCGCGTGGTTCCCGGCAGAGTAAAATTTGGGCCACCCCATCTCTTCCCATGCGGTGTCGTACAAGGCGACTAAGGGTTAGGGCTGTTTAACATCAGACAGATATTATACAGCCCTGCTCGAGTCAACAATAGTGCCCAGAATACGGCAATAACCACGGCAAATGGGACCTAATACAATGATTGGTGAAATGTGGGTGTAAATTTACCTCTGCCTAATCCTCCGAGGATAAAGGCGTGAATAAATGTATTTAATTATGTATAAATTAATTATTTTCCGATGTCATGTTTAATATTAACTGTAAGATCAAATTATATTCATACACAGAGCAAATATTGTTGTAAAGGTAGGTGCATAGTAGTTAGTACTTAATTGTATACTTTTGTACTCTTTTACCAAAGCTAGATATTTTATATTTATTGCTGTATTTTGGTGCTGTAAGTACCTACCTGAATGTATTTAAAAAAGTTAAGTGAATAAAAAATTATAACAGTGATCCTAATTTTATTGAGCATTTTTTTTAAGGTTAGGTACCTTAATTTATATATTATGTTTATTTAATACTAGCTTTTGCCCGCGGCTCCGCCCGCGTGGATGTCGGTTATCGCGACCAAACATAGCCTATGTCCTTTCTCAAGGTCTAATCTACCCCTATACCAAATTTCATCAAAATCGGTTCAGCGGTTTAGTCGTAAAAGCGAGACAGACAGACAGACAGGCAGACACTGACAGACAGACAGACAGAGTTACTTTCGCATTTATAATATTAGTAGGGATGTTTTACTTATCTAAAACCTCAGTTTATAAATATTTTTCTGTTTAGAAACTTATTTTGAAGACTAAGAACTGAAATCGAACCACTATGTAAGTAGTCAATTAGTTAGCCTAGTTTATTAGTTCATTTTTTTTAAGTAACTCTGTCTGTCTGTTACGCTTTCATGCCTAAACCACTGAACAGATTTTAGTACAGAGATAGATTAGATCTCGGGAAAGGACAATACATATAAAGCTAAGTTTGGTCGCCATAACCGACATCCACGCGGGCAGAGTCACGGGTGAAAGCTAGTAACAAATATATCGCGGTATTATCGCATCCCTTTTTTTTTTTTTTTATATAGGACACGTCAATTTGACTTCGCCTCGCCTGATGGTAAGCTGAAGGCAAGGCGAAAAGAGGGCCACCATTACAACACGTACCATGTTACAATGGTGGCACTCAGCTTGACGGCCTCATCAGATGCTTTTTCACGCCCCGCTTAAAGGACCCGGGACTATAGGAGGAAGGAAACACGTGAGCTGGCAAGGAATTCCAAGTCTTAATAGTGCGGCAGAAGAAGGAGTCGCCGAATCGCTTGGTTCTTGATGGAATATTCTGCACCGTATGCGGGTGGCATCTAAGTCCTGCACGTGTTGTCCTATATAGGAAAGGAGAGGGTGGGATTACTTGGAAGAGCTCATCAGAACATTCACCATGGTAGAGACGGTAGAAAACCGCCAAAGATGCCACATCTCTACGCAACTGCAAAGGCTCGAGGGTGTTAGTGACCTCAGGATTCCCAATAATGCGGACCGCACGTCGCTGCAACCTGTCGAGAGCATCTAGTAAGTACTTTGCGGAGCCATCCCAGAGATGCGAGCAGTATTCCACGCAAGAGCGAATTTGTGTCTTGTAGAGAAGACACCGCTGCTCCGGCGTGAAAAAACGTCTCACTTTGTTCAGGACTCCGAGTTTACGCGAGGCTGTTTTGATGATGCTCTCAATGTAGTTTTTGTTGTTCAGTTTGCAGCGGACATCCATACCTAAGATGTTGAGATTGTCCTGCAGTGGCAGTGGCGTGCTCTGAAGAGTTGGAAGGGGAAGGAACGAAGATACCTTTGCTGTAAACGCGCATGCCTGCGTCTTCTTGGCATTGAACTCGACCAGGTTTTCAGAGCCCCATTGGGAAACGTGGTTCAGGGTCCGGTCAAGTTCACTGACGAGAAGCTGCCTTTTTTCCGCGATATCAGACTGCTTGGCCGCAGGATGTCCGTGATATCTCCCGTGTAAGGTGCTATCGTCTGCATAGCAGTGAATGCTGCCAGTGGACAACATGTCGTTGATATGCAGAAGAAAGAGAGTGGGTGATAAGACGGACCCCTGCGGCACGCCAGCATTTACCTGCAGGAACTCCGAAGTTCGACCGTCACAGAGGACGCGAATACGGCGCCCCTGCAGGAAGCTAGACACCCAGTCGCACAGTCTGGGAGGCAGACCAAAGGCTGGTAACTTGGAAAGAAGCGACTTGTGCCAGACTCTATCGAAAGCTTTGGCGATGTCAAGACTAATTGCCAGTGACTCGCCATGCTTGTCCATAGCCTCACCCCAAAGATGGGTAACATACGCCAAAAGATCACCCGTTGACCGCTTCGGTCTAAAGCCGTATTGCCGGTCATTGATTAAGGAATGATCCTCTAGGTGACGCATGAGCTGTTTGTTTATTATGTGCTCGAATGCCTTGCACAGCACTGAGGTGACGGCTATGGGCCGATAGTTGCCTGGGTCCGAGCGATCCCCCTTCTTGGGGATCGGCTGCACATTCGCCTCTTTCCAAGCCGATGGCACTGTACCTGAGATGTACGACATCCGGTACAAACGCGTAAGCATTGGAGACAACTCCGCTGCGCATTTTTTAAGAACCACCGCTGGAATACCATTCGGTCCGCTGGCTTTCCGGACGTCGAGTGACTGCAGCACACCACGGACATCGCGCTGCCTGATGCGGATCTCAGTCATTGCGTGGTCACAGACGGGTAATGTCGGTGGCTGCTTACCGCAATCATCGATTCGGGAGTTTGCCGCAAAGAGATTAACCAGCAGATTTGCTTTCTCTTGCGGCTCATGGGCCAGGGATCCATCAGGGTTGCGCAACGGGGGCAGCGAAGGCTGGCAGAAGTTGGCTTGCACGGCTTTGGCCAGTCGCCAGTAGCCACGGCTGCCCGTGGGATGCGCCACTAGCTCTTGACCAAGCCGCGCTATGCGCTGGGCATCCGCTCTGACGTAAGCCCCCTTGCAGACCTTTGTGGCTTTATTGTACGCTGCCTTGAAGTGGCCCACGTTAGGATCGCGTGTGGCGCGCGCCCTTACCCAGGCGCGGTACGCAGACTGTTTTTGATTGACAGCCTCCGCGCACTCGCGGCCGAACCAAGGGCGCGCTCTGCGGTCACCGGTGACATCAGTGTATGGGATATAGTATTCCATACCTAGACTGATCTCACCGGCGACAGCAGTAGCACTATCCGATGGGTTCTTACCTTCAAAGCAACGTGCAACCCACGGGATGGACGCAAAATACTCACGCATCCCATCCCAGTCCGCTGACGAGTAGTGCCAGAGACGCCGCTTCCCCTGCGCGGGTCGTGGGGGCGCTGTGATTGGCACCTTGGAACAGACCAGACAATGGTCGGAGTTGCCTAAAGCGGCACGCACCGAAACACTGTACTGGTCTGGGTGACTCGTCAGCAGAAGGTCCAGAAGGGAGGGTGTTAGGCCCGACCTTCTTGGTATCCTAGTGATCTCCCGTACCAGTTGGGTCAGGCCATGCGCCAGAGCGAAAGCGTGAGCGGCTCTTCCCGCATGGTCAGTTTTGGCGGAGCCCAACCAGATCTCGTGGTGGGCGTTAAAATCCCCCGAAAATACCAGTTCCGCGTTTGGAAACCGCTCCTGCGCATCATCTGCAGCCTGACTCAGATATTCGAAGAGTCGAGTTGTCTCGGTATCTCCTGTATGGGAACGGTAGAGGCACACATAGATCTGACTCGTAGAGCCATGGACTACGTGTACCCATAGGGTGGAAAAGGAAGGGTCCTCTAGGCAGCGCAGACGGCGACAACAAACATCCGCCCTAACAAACACGCACACCCCGGCCTTTGCACGGAAATTTTCCTCCATAACGTAGCCGGGGTAGAGCAAGTAAGACGTGTCGTCAGGGCGGCGTATTTGCGTCTCCGTCAGAAAAAGCCTTTTATTTCAATGAGTGAGTGAGATTTGCGTAAATTTCAGATTGTTTAGTTTAGAAGTTTTAAACTTATAGTGTCATCTGTTGGCGAGTAGCAAGCAACTAATAAGTTTTTTAAAATCTAACAGATGTCGCTACCATTGAAATAACTGCGTTTATCGGTGTCATGGAGCTATTATTCCATGGTTGCTGACTTCGGATCCAGATACCATTGATAATGATTCTGCGCGCTGAAATCTAGTTCGCTGAAGTAGGTATACCTAATATAATCTATAAGTCTATACTCCATTCGGTTAGGTACTTATCTAAAGGTTAACAATCTTGTACCTAGTGACTTTTTGTAAAAAGAATAGGCAACTAACTGACTGACTAGTGATTCGATTTCGGTTTTTAGTCTTCAAAATTAGTTTCTAAACAGTAAAAAAAATTGTTAACTGAGTTTTGAGATTGACAGATGAGAAAATTGACAAATAGACATTATCAAGATTGTTTACGTTTCGTTAAGGCCCCGCGAAAAATCGGTATTTTCGAAACCGTTTTTCTTTTTAACTATAAAACCTACAGATCTGGAATTTACATGCCTGTATACTACAGGATATACAGAGTAACTTCTCCTTTTCATAAATTAAATAAAAAAGGAGGAAATAGTTGAAAAGAGGCTCTGAACATCACTCTACTCTTTCTTATGAAACCAAATATTTTCTACAATATGTATCCAATTAATCTAAAATTTCACATGTATGTTAAATAAATGTATTAGCATGACGTGACCTTCTTAGTTTGTAATCGTCCCCTATAAAATTATCTATTAAAATTAGTTTTACAAATTTTTATGGCTGAAAAACGAGCGATTGACCTTGAGCATTTGTATGGTCAAAGTCATTCGCGTATGTAATCACCTTAAGTACGTTCGGTTCGGTAAGGCGGTTCGGTTCGGTAACTCCATCTTCTGCCGCACCATTAAGACCCTTACCAGCATACCTACGTGCAGTTTCCTTCTTCCTATAGTCCCGAGCCCTTAAAGTGGGTACGAAAAAGTATCTGATGAGGATGAGGCTGTCACGCTGACTGCTATCATTGTAACATATGGTACCCTTTTCAGAGACTTTGCCTTTAACTTACCATCAGGCAAGGTGAAGTTAATTTTTTTAATATAGGACACGTTCCTATATAAAAAAAAAGCGCCTAACCGAATGGCGTAGGTATAGCTATTTCACTGGCATTCGGTGAGGTAATAAAAGACTAAAGTGAGTGTATGGGGACTGATCTTTGGCCCAAAGGAACCTTATCTACGAGTCGGTATACCTACTGATTAACAGATGACGTTCTGGCGCCGGCCTTTCTTTCGTGGTTTAGGGTTCAAACGACAATACGAGTCTCGAACCAAGCAGTTCCGTACTTCCCTTCTGTGTCGCACGATAAAGAACTGGAATTCCCGTCTTACAATCAGGGGTCTTTACAGTGGGGCGTCAAAAGTATCTGTCCAGGTCATTTTTGGCCTGGGTTGGAAGAACCGCCATTTTAGGATTGAATGTAACTGAAATGGTGGCCTGTATCTTCTGGACATCATCCAAGTTTCTTACCATCCACCGTGTTGTAATCGGACAGGTTGAATTGAATACAAGGATAAAAATTGCAGTTTCGCGTTGTCAATTCAGATTCTGGCTATAACCAGTGGGTAAGTAGATACATGCTTTATGCATTACGGGTACCACCCCCACTGGCCACTGGGGGCGGTTATATCGGACTCGAACCGACTGAATAGCGGCCTGCTGCTCACCAATTTACCCTCTGCTAAGGAGAGTCTTCGAGCAACCATCTACAGGACCGCTTCTACCTTAGTCAAAATTGAACGTAGGGGCAGCGTCTCCTCTACGTGAGATAGGCGCTCCGCGCTGCCGTCTCGTTGCACTTCAGCCCCTCTAGACAAGTGGCAATTCGTTGCTCGGCGTATGATGGAATAGAATGCCAAATGTATGGGATTTGACGTATAATATGACAGGCGTCAACGAATGTCAAAAATGTCAAATCCTATCAGCCCCGGATCTTCAATTTTTTTTAGGCGGGGCAAAAACTGAAAATGCCGCCCCCGCCTACTTTTTTGCTGTGCGTAAATGCCCTTGAATCCTGGGGGGGGGGGGGGGGGGAGTGCGACACAACACTTGAACACTTGGTGGCATCCCACGCTTTGAAGCGCTAAACTTCCTCTCCCGGAGATCACCTGCATCAGCCCGTACGGCAGGCTCCGTTTGTGTCGCCTCTTTAGCCAGTCCTCCATGATGGGTCTTACCGCCTATAACACGGCTTGCCTTGCGCTCGGTCGTCCAAGTCGTTCCTTCTACTCCACCATGACGTCCTGGTGGAGCTGGCTTTCTCGAGGCTCGATGTCCAAGGACACCGCTAACATTACCACGCCCCGGGCAACCGCATCCTTCACCAGAGCCCTCATGCGCATGATGGCATCTACAGTGTAGCGCTTCTGGCTGAAGCAATATTGGCTATTCGCCATCTCCGGCCACAACCTGGAGAGGTGTCCGATTAGGCACTTCCCTATAACTCTTTCGAAGAGTTTGCGCACCTCGTCCAGCACCACTATGGGTTGGCAGGCGAACGGTGAGTCCACCGGGCGCCCTTTCGAACGGGGACAATTTACCTCGTCTTCCACCATTGCAGAAATTGGCTACGCTACAAACATGCGTTAAGAAGCTCTGTCAGTTGGAAACTTGGAAGCAAGGACCTACTCTCGTCCTGGAACGCCGTCGGGTCCCGGGGCGGTTTTGTTACTTCTTGGCTCTGTTCTACCCAAGTGATCTCGAGTCGTCGTCATCATCCACACTGAGCGCCATCCACACTGGGCGCCCACAAAGGCCGCCCCCGAGGGGGCGACCTTTCATCCGCAAAGTTTGATTTTGCCGCCCCCTAATACTGCCGCCCGGGGCACGTGCCCCGGCTTGCCCCCCCCTAGATCCGGCCCTGAATCCTATACATTTGTCATTCTATTCCATCATATGCCGAGTAACGAATTGCCACTTGTCTAGAGGGCCAGGTGGTCTAAGGTTTAGGTCCAATCTACCTACCGAACATTATTTTTATGTCCATGAAAGTCATGAAACATCAACGCATAGGCACTTCGTAATATATTTAAATAAATAATCAAACACATAACACGGTGTATAAACAAATATAATTTGCCGCGCAAACATAACTTACTTATTTAATTTGTGATATGTCAGCCCGCCATGTTCCATTTATTATCTATGGAAGCACAGATTGTGAAATATTTGATGGTATGCTGTTATCTGTGGAGATAACAAAATGAGACGCAGTCTAATCTTCTAAATGAAGAGCAAATGTTTGAGAAGGCATTTTATAATTTTATTGTATGCTGTAAGACTTGGATTTGATGGGTTAAAGTAGGTCACCTGACGAAAAATCTTTATGATATTTTGTCTGTGACTTTTTAGAAACGTATTTTTTTATCTGGCGTTTGTTTTTATTACAATACAATAATAATAAATTAATAATATATTCTACAATATTCTATATAACGCTATCTTAGACCATACGGTTTAGGTACCTACCACCTACTCTAGTAGGTAGGTGCTTCATTTCTTCAGTCAATCAATTAGCCTATCGCCATCCAACAGTAGGTATAACCCGCGCCACGTATCTTGGACCTAAATCGTAAGACATACGAGGTTCTGGCGCCCGCAGATTGCTTTGTAATAGTCTATGCTTGGTGAATTTGAGTTCGTCTACCGCAGTAGCACCCCATGCTATCCTCAAAAGACACCCAAGAAATGTGTACTGCGCGTATAGGGCACATTTTGAGCACATTTTAGGTCCAAGATACGTGGCGCGGGTTATATTCTGCGATAGGCATCTGCCAATGCGCCTTTACTCCCGATCCTCCGCCTTCCGCATTCAATCCATCCATCCCCACTACATTTTTCAGGTCGTCAGTCCATCTGACTGGGGCGTCCCTTCTGTGCTAGATAATAATACCTACTTACGTTATACAACATGATTTTTTGTTATATTTGATTAGGAAGAAACAATAAGACAATGTTTTAAAAGTTGGTTTGGTACAATTTCATTGGTCGGGACATTTATCTTGGACCTAAAATGTGCTCTACACGCGCAGTACACGTTTCCTGGGGGTCTTTTAAGGATAACACGGGGTGCTACTGCGGTGGACGAGCTTAAGGTGACTACATACGCAAATAACTTTGACCATACAAATGCTCAAGGTCATTGCCTCATATTTGAACCGTAAAAATCAGTAAAACCAATTTTAATAGATAAATTTATAGGCGACGATTACAAACTAAGAAGGTCACGTCATGCTAATACACTTATTTGTAGAAAATATTTGGTTTCCTAAGAAAGAGTAGAGTGATGTTCATAGCCTCTTTTCTACTATTTTCTCCTTTTTTATTTAATTTATGAAAAGGAGAAGTTACTCTGTAGGTATATCCTGTAGTATTCAGGTATGTAAATTCTAGATCTGTAGGTTTCATAGTTCTCGGTATACGAAATTATAACCTAGGTTTCTACACAATACGCAACTGCAAAGACCCTAAGACAACCCTCGCATTAAGACAATGTTCAATGCTTGGGGACTCTGTCATAGTATAAATAGACTCTGTGGTCCCTACACCGGAAGAGGGCCAGATCGAGAGATATGGCTCTGGGTCGGCCGGGGTGCGAGGGATATGGGTACGACAATCTCACCTCCGGCAACCGACGGCCCACAGATGGCGTGCGTTTTAGTCGGTTCGAGTTCGACATAACCTCCTCCTCCGGCTCCGGCGGGGAAGGTATCCGCGGGGATTTTTCGCACGATAAAATAAAAGATAATGTTCAATGCAATGCGAAAATATTTATTTTAAATTTCCTGTCCGTCTGTTTGTCTGTTTGTCTGTTTGTCCGCGATGGACGCAAAAACTACTGGACGGATTTTGATGCGGTTTTTTTTTATTAGAAAGGGCTTGCTCAGACTTAAAATCTTACGTTTGTTTGATCGGAATCAGTTGAGTAGAACCGGAGATATGAGCAAAGGTCGCGTTAACCGAGATGCACGCGGGCGGAGCCGCGGGCGGAAGGCTAGTCTACGTAATAATAATCACCAGTAATCACCACAACATGTAACTATACGTAGTAAATATGAAAACACTACAAGTATGTGGACATGATAATAATATTGTTTGTTTATTGATATGGGTATTACAATAGATCCTAATAAATCTACACAGCGATGGCGTCGCGCAGCGTTCAACTGTCTCTACATTGGATTGTTGAAACAACGGCTATACGGCTGAATAAAGGCTGCCTTTCGACCGATATGCTATGCATATCATGTATTCCACTTTAATCCACTAAACAAATCCATTCATGGATTTGTTTCCACTTTTTGTTCCACTCTAATCCATTAGCGAATAACATGTGCTCTAAAACTTCCTACAAAATATTCAAAATTCGAATCTATTTTCCATCCATAGCACGCATCTTCATCACTATCATCACTACATATTATAAAACAAAGTCGCTGTTGCTGTCTGTCCGTCCCTATGTATGCTTAAATCTTCAAAACTACGCAACGGATTTTGAAGCGGTTTTTTTTTTAAAGATAGAGTGATTCAAGAGGAAGATTTATATGTATAATACATGCATAATATTGTAGAGAAACACTGATAAATTTAGAGATAATACCACGCGGGCGGAAAATATGGCGGTACGAAGTTCGCCGGGTCAGCTAGTTCTGTATAAAAAACATAGCTTAGCTGAACCCCTTTCCACCAGTGCTATGCTATGTGAACCAATGAATATGATTGGTGGATATCAAACGCATGCATAGCAATGTGGCATTAGCATATCTCCGGTGGAAAGGCAGGCTAAGGTTTTTTTAGGCACAGGAGTTGTTTCATTTAGGTCCTCCTCCTACAGCCCCGGGTCACAGATTAATAAATAGTCCTAAATAATAGTAATAGTCCTAATAATAATAATAGTAGGTCCTAGTAATAAGTAAGTAAGTCCTAGTAAGACCTAGTAATAGTAATAGTAAGTCATAATAATAGTAATAGTCCTAATAATAATAATAGTAGGTCCTAGTAATAAGTAAGTAAGTCCTAGTAAGACCTAGTAATAGTAATAGTAAGTCATAATAATAGTAATAGTCCTAAATAGTCCTAGTCCTAATCCTTTAAGCGGGGCGTGTGAAAAAGCATCTGATGAGGCCGTCAAGCTGAGCCACCATTGTAACATGGTACGTGTCTATAATGGTGACCCTCTTTTTCCAAGACGTTACCTTCAGTTTACCATCAGGCGAGGCGAAGTCAAATTCACATGTCCTATATAAAAAAAAGGTTCGAAGTTTCAACTGTACTCTACATTTCAACTGCACAATAATAATGATTGAATGATATCATCAGTATGTTACATGATTACTTATACACTTATCTAGAAAATTCTACACAAAAGATAAATTAAAAGCTCTTTTTTACTTCTTGAATCTTCTGTTCTCTTCTCTTCTGTTCATGGCGAGCCGTCATCCGTTCATAAAGAGAGCAACTCCATGACAGTGTTTAGTGGCAATACTGTCGACGGATAGCTCTCTTCATTAACAGATTATAGGCTTCTTCTTTCTTCTTATTACATCTTCTTTCTTCTTCTTTAACTTCTTTCTTGCATCTTCTATTCGCACATTGTATTGTAATTAGGTAAACGTCAAAATAAATTGTATCGTAGAATCACACCCGTATTCACAAACAATACTTCGCTATGCGTACTACCAAAACTGTGCAAGGAACAACAAATTCTCAGTGCGTTCGTTTTGGCAAGCCTTTTTATTCATTGATAACACTTAAGTAATACTTCGTTGAGGGAACGCACTGCGTTAGATACTGCTCCGTGATGTTTGTGAATTAATTTTACCAGCCCTATGCGCTCGAGCACACTATGAGACCTCACAGTGTTGTTTGTGAATACGGGTGTAAGTCTAGGACATAACATGTAGAACACACAGTGTTGTCTAGGTGCGGTCACGTCTTGCGGCAACCGCCGGGCTACGTGGGTAGCAAATACCTGGCAATGGTGCCCCCGCCAGGCCCAGGTAAAAGGGGTAGGCCCAAGTAGTCCTGGCTTGACGTCGTGGAGGGTGACATGATTGTGTGCAAATGGTCTCACTACTAAGGACGCCCAAGATCGTGTGAAGTGGAGGAGGAAGAGCCGGAAGGCGGACCCTGAGCTCCGAGGTCATCTTGGCCTCAGACGCAATCAGGAAAATGCGTCTATAATATGATGATGATGATGACTGATGACACAGTGTTATCTAGACTAAGTAAGCATAATTGCACTAGCTTGTGTTATTGGTTCTAGAATGCTACATGCTATGCTACGTACTTACAGATCAATGTAAATAGATATTACTTATACAAATATTTGCGCTGACCGGGAAACGAACCCGTGATCTCCGACGTAGCGTACGAATGTTATGCCGCCACGCTACGGATGCACGCTAGTGGAGCATAGCGAAGTATCGATCGGGTGCTACTGCGCACATTGAGAGAGATCTATGTTACAATAGCTTTTATGCCACTTAGGTGGCAAATAAGCACGCGGCCTGATGCGAAGTGGTTACCGTAGCGTATGGACGTTTGCAACCCTAACAGCGTCACACTCGTGCTGCCGACCCTGAAAGAACTTTACGATGCCCTTCTTGAAGAACCCCATATTGTAGTCGCTTGGCTTTTATATTTATCTGTGCCTATGCCCAGCAGTGGACTGGGTGAATTGGGTTCATATTGATCTATCTTAAGTATGAAGAAGACCTTATGTGGGGATTACAAATCATCCTTCAAAATGTCCATTTCCTTCTGCATATTACCTGTAACAAGAGAGAAAAATAATTAGATTTGAAAAGGTGCTCACAATAATGCACTTTAAAAATATTACCATCAGGCGAGGTGAACTCATATTGACGTGACGTGAAATATAAAAAAAACAACAATAGAAAATTTCAATACATACATACATATACTCACGCACGCCTGTAAATCCCCGAAGGGCCAGATCGAGAGATATGGCCCTGGGTCGGCCGGGGTGTGAGGTATATGGCTACGAAAATCTCACCCCCGGCAACCGACGGCCCACAGACGGCGTGCGTTTTAGTCGGTTCGAGTCCGATATAACCTCCTCCTCCGGCTCCGGCGGGGGAGGTATCCGTGGGGATTTTTCGCACGATAAAAAAAAGGGGTAGGCAGAGGTGTATTAACACCCACATTCCGCCAACTATGATTTTCGGTCCCACGTAATAGGGGGCGAGCCTATTGCCGTCTAGCGGGCACATAGTCATGGGCTGTATGTTTACTGTCGGATGGAGAACAGCCCTATCCCTTAGTCGCTTATTCTACTCCACCGGGTACCAACGCAGCGGTAAAAACAAGAGATACAGCCTGGTAAGGGGCTGTCCATTAATCACGTGATGATTTTTACCAATTTTTTAACCCCCCTCCCCCATGGTTATACGTGGTGAGGTTTTAGACTACTCCTCCCCCCCCCCCCTAGCCAAAATCACGTGTATTTTTTATTCATTAATTTTTTTTTTTTATTCATTTTTTTTTTCATTTTTTTTCAATTTTTTTTATTCATTCATATTCATTAATTAATGCTAAAAAACTAAGAATCGTGACAAAAACAGCGAGTTAAAAGAAAAAAATAAATACACGTGATATCTCAATATACCCAGGTGTAGGAGTGCTGATCCTAGGCTCCAAAGTGTAAGCTTTGGATGCAACTGGTGCGAATGATGCCATTTTCCTCCCTCCCCCCTGGTGATGTTTCGTGATTTTTTCCGAACCTCCCCCCCCCCCCCCCCCCCCTTTGAGCCTCACGTGATTAATGGACAGCCCCTAAGTGGTAAAATAAAGACTGGCAGACTAATGGGGTCTTCAGTGACGAGGGGTCCCTATATTCCGATTCCTACCGGTTTCCCAATAGGTCGCATGATCCATAGCAAACTAGATCGGGGTAAGTATTTTTACCACCGGTTCCCTTGGAAAATTTTCACCCTTCGCGACTGGGTCTTTGTAAATATGGTTCCGTTTTTAGGGTTCCGTAGCCAAATGGCAATAAACGGAACCCTTATAGATTCGTCATGTCTGTCCGTCCGAATGTCACAGCCACTTTTCTCCGAAACTATACCTAAGGCCTATGCTGCAAAATTTTTTTTTTCATCAAACCCATACATGTGGGGTACCTATCTATAGAGAGGTCTTTAAAAATGTTATTGAGGTTTCTAACATATTTTTTTTATAAACTGAATAGTTTGCGCGAGAGACACTTCCAAAGTGAAAAAATGTGTCCCCCCCCTCCCTCTAACTTCTAAAATAAGAGAAAGATAAATCTAAAAAAAATATATGATGTAAATTGCCATGTAAACTACCACTAAAAATTGGTTCGAATGAGATTCAGTCAGTAGTTTTTTTTTAATACGTCACATAAACCGCAATTTTCGCCTTTGCTACTACGGAACCCTTCATGGGCGAGTCCGACTCGCACTTGGCCGATTTTATTTCCTTTTGAAATAAGTACGGAACACTAAAAAAACATCCGTGTCTCCGAAAACAAACTGTATTCACTTAGCGTTGTCCACGACTGCCGGTCACGCACTCCCATGGTATGATTTTCGCGCCGCCTTACATCATAGGACAAGCATCTTCGCAGGTAAGTGCTAAGTGGTGCACCACGATGTTTGGACTATTATTTATTCTTCTTTGTTACTAGTTTAACGGGACATGTGGTTGTCGCAAGGTTACAATATGAAATATATACTTTACTTAGTTATTTCGGAGTTATTTACACATGTATAACTCCGGACACTTATCTTGGACCTTCTTCTTCTTCTGTCGAATCGATGGTGCTTCTACTCTCTAATTCTATTTTCCCAGTATGCTGCTACCTGAATCGCATTCTCGGAGGCACTCATTAGGTCCTCCGGTGTACAGGTAGATGGACATTCAGCACACGTTAGCAGGTGGGCCATGGTCTGTGGAGCTACTCCACACTGTGGGCCGACTTGTGTTCGAAGTCTATTTAGGGACTTCCATCTGATCCAGGGGAGGTCATGTCCGGGGGGAAGACTCTCCAACAGCGGGACGAAAGGGGTTGGTGGCGGGCTCCGCGATTTCCAAATTTTTACTCTGGCGGGATCGCCATCTGCGGGAGCAACGCATCTTGGACCTAAAATGTGCCCTTTACGCGCAGTACCTACACATTTCTTGGGAGTCTTTTGAGGATAGCACGGGGTGCTACTGCGGTGAACTCGAATTCACCAAGCATAGATTATTTCAAAGCAATCCGCGGGTGCCAGAGCATCGTTGGTCTTGCGATTTAAGTCCAAGATACGTGTTCGGAGTTATATACATAGATAGCTATTGCCCGCGGCTCCACCCGCGTGGATGTCGGTTACACAGGCTAGCTCTAGTAGGCTAGCAGGTGAGTTTGGCTACCTGTAGAGTTCCCGTGCCGAGAATTCTCGTTCTTCATTTCCCGGGAAATCAAAGTAATTTACTCCCGGAAAAAATCGTAGCGAAAAGTCGAGAAATTTTACAATTCCTAAATTTCATCTATCTATATACCTACAAAAGAAAGTCGAAAGGCTGGCTAATGCTTATGCCTTTCGTACGACAGGGCACCACCCCGAAATAAGACACAAAGTTAATGATAGGTTTATTGATGCTACGCAATCCGACGCTATGCTCGGGCCCTCTCCGATTAGACAGATTAGGCTTGAGCCAGATTAACAGATTAGGCTTGAGCCAGAACCACAGACCATCACAGACCTCAAAAGCCTAGTGTTCTGTACGATATTATTTTAAAACGAAAATAACACTACACACTTTCACTAGCTCAACAATGGATTGCAAATTACTAAAACAATTACCGTTGTCACAAGCATGTCTTCTCGTGTATAAATCCAGATTGTATAGAGCTCTTTGCGTCCATACATACATATATTCACGCCTGTAAGCGCCTAAAGAGGTCAGCAGAGGTGTATTAATATCTGCATTTCGTCAACTATGGTCTCACATGACAGGGGGTGAGCCTATTGTCGTTAAGTAACTTAAACCACTGTCAGTTAGCCTTTTTACAGTCAACTGCTGGACATAGGCATCTCCCAATATGCGCCACGTCTGCCGATCCTTCGCCCTCTGCATCCAGTCTGTCCCAGCCACCTTTTTCGGGTCGTCAGTCCATCTGGCTAAACCACTGATCTAATCTTAATGAAATTTGGTACAGTAAGCTTCAGAGAAAAGGGACCCCCCTTGTTAATGATATGAAAGCATGAGGGGGTCTGTTTTCTCTGACGCTGACTGTACACAGATAGATTAGAGCTTGGGAAGGATTATAAGCTATCTTTGATTGCAATAACCGACATCTACGCAGGCAGAGCTACAGGCTACAGGCAACAGTTGGTTTAATCCCTGGCGTATATAACTATTTTGACTCTATTAACGTCACAAAATATTACTCTATATGCGCAGTACGCGATTTGAGTGTC
Source organism: Eilema depressum (assembly GCA_914767945.1). NCBI lineage: Eukaryota > Metazoa > Arthropoda > Insecta > Lepidoptera > Erebidae > Eilema > Eilema depressum. The sequence continues at coordinate 9,086,770 of OU612040.1, forward strand.
TTTTGAGGATAGCACGGGGTACCTACTACTGCGGTGGACGAGCTCACATTCACCAAACATAGATTATATCAAAGCAATCCGCACGCGCCAGTGGGGCCTCTTTCCTCTCACAACTTGGGGTCAAGTTATAAAATTAAAGTTATGTCGAGAACAACTGAACCGATTTGGCTAATTCTTTTTTTAGAATATTCCTTGAAGTACGAGGATGGTTCTTACACAGAGAAAAACTACGCTACTACTTAGGGGAGTGGAGCAGTAATCATAATGTCAACAAATCCGGCAGATTTCCATACTTTGCGGGCCTATAGGCTATAGATGACTGAAAGGAGAGATACGGGACTTCGAAATGTGCGAAGCATATGGTCGTAAAATCACTACTCAAGTTCAGTTTAGAAATACAGGGTAGTTACTTAAATAAAACTAGGTTCTTGTCAGGATTTACGGCGGAGTATTGTGTAGGCCTTCGTTTCAATTATTTATATCGCTGCAATGTTTTCAATTTTATAAACAAAAATGGAAAGTATAAAAGTGATGCTGTTTTATCGATAGTTCCCGGCTATCGATAGTCTAATTAGTTTTTTAATAAATTTTGGGTCAAGCTACAGCTAATAATTCATACATATTTGAAATGTGCTAAGTTAGCCCTTTCATTTTAATTTCATTTTAATTTTTAATTTTTATACCATCTAGAAGTGGCAGAAGTGGTTACCGTTGCCTATGGACGTATGCAACAACAGGGGCGTCACACTCGCGCTGCCGACCGTGAAGAAACCTTCTAATGCCCTTCTTGAAGACCCCATATTGTATTGTATTTTTACCATGCACGGTATACTTATATACTTCCTATCTTGCCGGCTTCGACAGTCGATAATCCGTACGATAGCCTGCTAGGCACATCACTATACAGACCGGTGTGGTCTAGCCCACACAGCTCTCGAGCACTAAGCACAGCTCCCAATCGCACTTACAACACAAAGGTTTGAAACAATTGCCAATAAATTACGACTTCATGGCTGTGTTTCTTCGCAATATGTTCGGACTGCGTACCTATTGAGGTACAACATATACCAATATTACGCAACTGTATCGTACTACATAATATTATAATATAATTCCGGACCCGTATCTAGGACCCAAAATGTGCTCAAAATGTGCCCTATACGCGCAGTTTCTTGGGTATCTTTTGAGGATAGCACGGGGTGCTACTGCGGTGGACAAACTCAAATTCACCAAGCATAGATTATTACAAAGCAATCCGCGGGCGCCAGAACCTCGTTTGTCTTGCGATTTAGGTCCAAGATACGTGTCCGGAGATACACAAGTATAACTTATTAGCCAGGCTTCTCCCGTGTTATAACTAATATACTTCGAAACCCCATATCATCTCTTCAATTATAACTTTCGGATACGTATGGGAATCTGCCGGTTTTTTAAGCTATTGCATAGCTTCTATCGCGGGCCTTGAGCGTGGAGACCGAATCCAGAAATTCCGTAACGAAAAAAACCTAACACCCCGAAGCTCGCACGAATCAAGCCGAGCTGCTCCGAAGTAGCTCCGCTTAACGTAAGTAATTATAATTTCATAAGTTGATAAAAAATGCTATGCAATAGCTTTACCGCGGCATTCCCCGAGTGCCACACGTCTTTTTTTTTACATTTATGAGTAGGTACCTACACTGGTTCCCTAGAGTAGGAGCGTGATAGATATATAGCCTGAAGCCTTTCTCACTGCGACATAGCTAAGAAACCTATCGGCAAAATCTTAGAAAATTACAATTCTACATACAAATAGATGTTAACAAAAAAATTGCCCATAAAAGACAAATTTTACAAAAGAGTTTCCGAACCGAACGCCAGCTGTCAATTAGAGTAGCGTTTCTAAACGTGAGAAGTGGACTCTCACGCGGACTAATTTGATTGTCGACAGTACCCAAGGTAATGGAGCACCGTTAGAAAAAAAAATTACTTGAAATAGGAACAAAATTAGGATTTCATTGATAATATTGTCCATGGAAGTCGGTTACTATACGATATGGATACGACATATGTGCAAATACTGAAACTGCGAAGCATCCTGGTCCGTAGGAATAGAACCAAATTAAATTTAAACTTAAATTCCCTGATTTATAAAATCCGAAATTTTCTAACAAAATAATTATTAAAATAAATGTAAAAAATGCAACCACTTGTATAAGTCATTAAATAGTTTCATCCATTTCTTTAAAGTCATTGACTGTGTCATAAGTCATTAATAAATACGCACACACCTTCACACACACACACAACAACTTCACACACACACACAACAATAGGCATAGTAGGTAACTTACTTGAACAGCTAAGCGGCAACATGCGATTCTACAGAGTGCTCAAAGTTGTTCAAATTCTATAAAATTAAAACTCTAGTTTCTGCCCTTAATACTGGACCAATTTTGTTCAAACTTTTCCTGCTTGAAGCTTAGGGGGTACCAAGTATATGGTTTCAATTATTGCCTATGTGTCGTATCCATATTGTATATAAATAGATGTATGGGATTAACACGTAACTATTTTGTCGTTTATGTATGACAGTCGTGAACGAAATAAATCCCATACCTACCTACATTATGTAGTCTATTCTATTGAATGAAATAAAGCATAAATTATGTTAACTAATTATTCTCTTACGCCCAGTTTCTGAAAGGCTGATCTACGTCAAATTAACTAATCAGCTGTTAAATTTTTTGTCAAGTAACAATTGGGTTGCTAGAAGCATGGTTAAATAGAATTTGATCATCGTGTTGGTTAACCAGCTATTTTAACCGACACGATGATCAAAGGAGAACATTCACTCTCCATACATATCTGGGCTAATTTTGAAAGTGCCGGCCAAAGAAAAAAAATACGATATTCTGTTAGAGCTTGTTCTTACTCTTACTAGCATTTTTTATTATTGCGTCAAAGTTGAGAGATCACTTCCAACGGTTTCCAACGCCGTGGGGTACCGGCAGAGTAGAATAGTACCCCCCTCTAGTACCAGGTGTCATAGGAGCCGACTGAGGTACAGCGGAACCGACCAATGGCGGTATAACCATTTAAATCGGCGTAGCTAAAATGGCACAGGGCGAGGATGGGCAGCAGCATCCTCGCCGCGAAGCTACGTCCTGCGATTGCCAACACGCCTGCCCAGCGTGGCGATTATGGGCAAACTCCCCCTATGATAGGCACAAATAGGACCAGGCCCCTAGTCCCCGGCAGCTCCGCTAGCCCTGGCTCCGGTAGCGGCCAGGGTAACGGCGGAGCAGGGGGTGCTAAGAATCCCCGGCAGAGATCCGGCTACCACCCCAAACGACGACTGGCCCTGGTAACGCACAACGTACGCACGATGAGGACTGACGAGAGGATTGCTGAGCTGGAAGAAGAGTTGAGTAGGTTGCACTGGGATATTGTGGGGTTGTCTGAAGTCCGTAGAGAGGGCGAGGACACGATAACCCTAGGATCCGGCAACCTGCTCTACTACCGGGAAGGCGACCAGCAGTCGCAAGGTGGTGTCGGTTTTCTCGTTCACAGATCCCTCATTAACAACATCATTACCATCGAAAGTGTGTCGAGCAGGGTTGTATACCTAATACTCAGAATATCCAAGAGGTATTCGCTGAAGGTCATTCAGGTATACGCACCGACCTCGGCACGCCCAGATGATGAAGTGGAGACTATGTATGAGGACGTAAGTAGGGCCATACATACGTCTAAGACCCACTTCACAGTTGTTATGGGGGACTTCAACGCAAAGTTGGGTAAGAAAAGCGATGATGAGTTAAGAGTGGGGCAATTTGGACATGGACAACGGAACCCGCGGGGACAGAGGCTGGCTGACTTTCTGGAGAAAGAGGGACTCTTTATGATGAACTCTTTCTTTCAGAAGCCGCCGCACAGGAAATGGACCTGGATGAGCCCTGATGGTTCCACGAGGAATGAGATAGACTTCATCATGACCAACGAGAAACGAATATTCAGTGATGTCTCCGTGATCCACAGGGTGAAAACCGGTAGTGATCACAGAATCGTAAGAGGCACATTGGGTATTAATGTTAAACTCGAAAGGTCCCGCCTGATGAAGTCTACACTCCGACCTACTCGTGCCCAAATCCAAAACCCCGAGAACTTTCAACTTGAGCTTTCGAATCGCTTTGATTGCCTAGAAAACTTTGCGTCGGTGGACGAGATCAACAACAGGCTCGTAGAAACTGTCCAAACGGTGGGCTCTAAGCACTTCAGACCCCGCCGTTCAAATAGACCTCAGAAACTCTCCGATCACACCCAAAAACTCATGGCTAAACGACGCTCACTTCGACTGCAGTCTTCCGATGATGCAGAGTCATATAGGCAGCTCAACAGACAGATTTCCAAATCTCTGCGACACGACATACGTCTCTTTAATACTGAACATATTAAAGAGACAATCGAGCGGAACAAAGGCTCCAAAGTGTTCGCAAGAAATCTGTCTGTTGGGCAAAGCCAGTTGACTAAGCTGAAGAGAGAAGATGGCAGTATAGCGTCGACCAAGGCTGAGGTTTTGGAGGAGATCGAAAGGTTCTATGGACAGCTATACGCTTCGGTCGCTAATCCTGCTGGCAACATGGCGACCGACCCAAGAGCCAAGTTGACCCGACACTTCACCGAGGATATCCCAGACATCAGCCTGTACGAGATTAGAATGGCCCTGAATCAGCTTAAGAACAACAAAGCGCCGGGTGACGACGGAATCACTTCAGAGCTTCTGAAAGCGGGTGGAACACCGGTACTTAAAGTCCTTCAGAGGCTTTTTAACACCGTCGTCCTCGAGGGCATAACGCCAGAAGCGTGGAACAGAGGCGTGGTGGTGCTGTTCTTTAAGAAAGGTGACAATACCTTACTGAAGAATTACAGACCCATCTCGCTTCTGAGCCATGTTTACAAGCTGTTTTCAAGGGTCATTACGAACCGTCTCGAGCGCAGGCTTGATGACTTCCAGCCTTCCGAACAAGCCGGTTTCCGAAGAGGCTACAGTACCATAGACCACATCCATACGCTGCGGCAAGTTATACAGAAGACCGAAGAGTATAATTTGCCACTTTGCTTAGCGTTTGTGGACTATGAGAAAGCCTTTGATTCGGTCGAGACATGGGCTGTGCTTGAGTCTCTCCAGCGGTGCCGTATTGACTATCGGTACATCGAAGTGTTGAAGTGTTTGTATAATAACGCCACCATGTCGGTTCGAGTACAGGAACAGAGTTCGAGGGCGATCCCTTTGAAAAGAGGCGTAAGACAGGGAGACGTGATATCTCCGAAACTGTTTACGGCCACTTTGGAGAATGCCTTCAAGCTCCTGGAATGGAAAGGATTCGGCATCAACATTAATGGCGAATACATCACTCACCTCCGGTTTGCCGACGATATTGTAGTCATGGCAGAATCGATGGAAGATCTCAACACGATGCTCGAAGGCCTCAACCGAGTTTCTCAACAGGTGGGTCTTAAAATGAACATGGACAAGACAAAGGTGATGTGTAATGCCCATGTTGTACCTACCCCAATATCTGTTGAGAGCTCGGTTCTTGAAGTTGTTGACTCGTACGTCTACCTAGGACAAGTAGTCCAGTTAGGTAGGTCCAACTTCAAGAAAGAGGTCAATCGCCGAATCCAACTCGGCTGGGCAGCGTTCGGAAAATTGCGCAATGTCTTCTCGTCCGACATACCTCAGTGTCTCAAGTCGAAGGTTTTCGACCAGTGTGTGTTACCAGTGATGACTTATGGCACTGAAACGTGGTCCCTCACTATGGGCCTTATGAGTAAGCTCAAAGTAGCCCAACGAGCTATGGAGAGGGCTATGCTCGGAGTCTCTCTGCGAGATCGAATCAGAAACGAGGAGATCCGTAGAAGAACCAAGGTTACCGACATAGCCCAGAGGATTAGCAAGTTGAAATGGCAGTGGGCAGGGCACATAGCACGGAGGACTGATGACCGATGGGGTCGAAAAGTCCTCGAGTGGAGGCCACGTATCGGCAAGCGCAGCGTAGGACATCCACCCACAAGGTGGACAGACGACCTCATTAAGGCCGCGGGAACGCGCTGGATGCGAGCCGCTTCCAACCGGTCCTATTGGAGATCTATAGGGGAGGCCTATGTCCAGCAGTGGACTTCCTATGGCTGAAATGATGATGATGACTGCATATTGTTGTTTTTCGTCCATTCATTTAGATCCAAAATTGAAAGTGCCGGTCAAAGAAAACAAATATGATATTCCGCTAGAGCTTGTCCTCATCAGCACTTTTTATTACGTCGTCAAAGCTGAGAGACCACTGCCCTCGGTTTTATTGGCGTTCAAAAATCTTAGAAACATATAATTTTTATGATACGATATATTGAAAATGAATGAAAAATATTGTTCTATATTGGAAGAATAGTTATTAAACGCAATAACAAATAAACCCCATACTGCATATCGCTGTTTTTCGTTAGTTTATTTAGGTCTAAAATTGAAAGTGCCGGCCAAAAAAAAATGATATTCCGTTAGCGCTTGTCCTTATTGGCATAAGCATATAAAAATAAAATACACGAGCAATAATACTGTTTCATTGCACTTCACCCTTCTTGTTTTATCTATGATAATGTATGTATAATGTTGACGAACCTGGACATGACGTGACTGCTATCGTCCACGAATCATCCATAAGGCATTGCCATTAGTGCCTTGTAACTGTGGAATATGATGAACTCATTTACTAAGTTCAATTGGAAATGCACTTTTAACCAATATAAATCAATATTTCTCATTCATTTTCAATAATCGTAAAAAAAAATGTATATATCCAAGATTTTTGAACTCAAATAAAACCGAGGGAAGTTATCCTTCAGCTTTGACACCATAAAAAAATGCTAATGAGGACAAGCTCTAGCGGAATATCATATCTATTTGTTTTCTTTGACCGGCACTTTCAATTTTTGAACTAAGTAATTAAATAGTCACACTTTATACTAAATATTGAACCCTAAATAAAATCTCAAGGAATCGATTTAGAACTTTGGTGTAGTAATAAAAAATGCTTACAATGTTGTGTTCTATCAAAATCAAGCACTTTTTTTTAGTGGCCGGCCAAATAAAAATTAGCCCAATCTGAATGATCGCCTTAAACTATTTATCCATGATTGTAGCAACCCAATTGCTACTTGACAAGAGATTTAACAACCGAGTAGTTAATTTGACGGTGATCAGTCTTTCAGAAACTGGGCGTTAATCGCTTTGCCTAATCTTGCAAAAAAAAGTTTTATTTACGAATTGCTACTTATCTAAGGGAGGGGGGGATCACTTTTCTTCCCCTCCCTCAAAAGGGTCGCTCCCGGCCTCCGTCGGAGATGGTTGTAACAAGATACAGTACGCGGAGATTCGGACTAATTTATACCAATATAATATTATCTTCCTACCATGGGTATAGTTACCCAGGGGGGGCTTGTTGTGTCTGTAACCGTATTCATTCGGATAAATAAAATCACTGATGTACTGTTAATCGAACTGTGTTAGGTAAGGAATCGCCATATTGTTTTAACAATCGTCATAGACACTCTTCCACTAGGGATGTGCAATAATATTAGTGTGGTGCTGGCTCTACCCGTAGTTAAGAATTCTACAACACACGACAGCACGGGTGCCTTCTCTCGCGACTTGGGGTCAACATATATGCCGGTAGGTACCTAAAAACGAATGTACTACAATACAATATCCAAAGGTCACAAAACTGACAAATTCGTCGCGCTATCTAAACAAGTCTACAAAAGGAGGTACGATGCACGAATAGAAAATACTGTTATTTATTCGAAAACCGCCAAATAACTAAAAACATCTTCAAAACAAAGTCCAGTCATCTTAAAGACACAAAATAAACCCAACTAATTCACTTTTAAACGGTAGTCTTATACTAAAAAGCATATTTCGTGCATTGTAACGCAAATTACACAGAAAACGTGGTCGCCATCTTGTCCGCCATTTGCATTTTCATTGTTCCACCATATTGTTCATTAGACGGTGTGTCGTTCGTCGTTCCAAAGGAATAATGTTAGATGTAATTTCTTATGCAACTGTGTGACCTATTTTCGTTGATATTTAGTTTCAAATGCGTTATCTTAGACCTAGTGTTAAGTTAATTAGTCTATACCTAGTCTCTATATAGTTTCAGGTTTGTTGTTCAGGTCCATCTATTGTAAAAATACCTAGGTAGAGTACCTACCTACCAAAATACAGTGGACAGAATATAACTATCAATATAAAAACCATTGAGAATGCCGTAAGGCGAAACTGGTCAGATTCAATAATAAATATCCTGGAAAAGTACCTACAAGTTTGTTTTCAATATGTGTAACAATTCACCACAACGTGTCATCAATCAACAGTATAAGGGTGAATTTCCCAAATGGCTTTTTTTTTTGTCTTCGGTGAAATTAGTATTTGAAAAAAGGAATATTGTTCTGAATTATTTTTTTTAGTATTCAATAGGTTGTTAATGGGTTGTGGCAAAAATATATTTTGGCTAGAACTATATATAAAGGTAGAAATAAATACATAAACCTCTATTTTTTTCAAATCGGTGCTGTCCCTCTACTTTTTTTACAAACAAAAAAGCTTATACACTAATAAAAATAAGTAATTTAAGTATATAAATTATTCTATTTCATAGAATATTAGTTTTATTATTAATCTAAGGCATATTTTATTACATAATTAACGATTATTATTACTGAGAGGCACAAACGTACTTGTCCTGCAAAATGTTCTCAAATCGGTGACCAAAAGTAATTTACACATAACTTTATATCCACGAGTCCGACAGTGTCGCCACCCCAATTTTATTTCTCTCGTTAGTGCCTGCTAGTGCGCAGTCAGGACGGACGTATGTCAAATCGCTGCATATTCCCGCCAATAACGTAAGTATGCCATTTTAGTTGCTCCCGGACAATTATTTTATATTATCGGTGGTTCCATCTTTCTAGTGTAATAAGCAGTTTTATTATTGTTGTTTGGTTCTAATAGAGGTAGTAAGTGAATAGGCTTCATTGATTGTTATTGAATTTAACCTAGATATTATGCATTTTTTCTAATTGTCTAAAAAGTGTGTAATTTCTCACGTCGGTGTTCGCATATCGGTGTAATCGGTGGTCTTTATTACCACGGATATGATAATTTACACCGAAAATGATAAGAAAAGACGAATCGGTGTCTTACATCTAATATCGGTGTTTTGATTCATGATCAATGCACAGTTTTGTCACATCGGTGGATTGCTTTATCATATCGGTAGATATTTTATCATCTCGGTGAGTCGTTTTATCATATCGGTTGATCCCGTGAGATTTCGCTAAGTATACAAAGGAAAAATGGAACATACAAGAACATACATATAAACACATACATACATGGGGGACTTCAATGCCAAAGTGGGAGTATAAGAACGCGACGAGACGAAAAGCGCATCTTATGGAGTGGGATGCAGAAATCGCAGGGGGCAAATGCTAGTCAGCTTCCTTGAGTCACAGGGGCTCTTCATAATGAATAGTTTCTTTAAGAAAAATTTCTACAGGCAGTGGACTATGATAAGGAACGATATAGACTTTTTTCATAACGGTACCTAAGCACATATTTAGAGATCAATAAGTGTGATCAACAAATTTAATACTGGAAGTCGGTGATCGCCGACTTATCCGAGGCTCTCTAAATATCAACATCAAGGCTGAAAGATTCCGAATGATAAGGTCAACTGTCCCACCTACGCCGCTCCAAGCAGCTCTAGGGTCCGAAAAGTCCCAACTGGAACTTCAAAATCGTTTCGCAATACTGGAAACCTCTAGGGAGGCATTGACGAGAAGGCCGACATAGTGGTCAAACCATTGCAGGTAGTGTCTCGAAAGATGTTTCCCGTGAAATGCAAACAGCAAGAGTTCAAGCTCTCCCCTGAGACTCTCGAACTTATGAGAAAGAGACGTAAACAACCATCCACACAGTCGCCTTCGTCAGATGGGAGAGCGTTAAACCAGCGAAACAAAAAGCTGATATGACGCGACCTCCGCCGCTCCAACACTCGCACCATTCAGGAGGCAATCGAGCGTAATAGGGGGTCGGAAGTGTTCGCTCAGTAGTTGAGGAGGCCCCATCTGACGAAACTTGAAACTGGGAATGGTAAAACGAATACCTCAAAGTACGAGATACTCAAAGAGATCGAGAAATTCTATGAGTAAAATTCTATTTCGACGAGTAAACCAACGGGACACAGCGATGAATACCACAGAGCCCCACTTACGCGCCACTACACCGAGTATATGCCAGATTTCGAGCAGTGCGGGGTAGGATGTGGTTCTCAGGCAACTAAAGAACAACAGGTACCCTGGTGATGATGGAATTACTACTGAGCTGCTGAAAGCAGGCGGGGCTCCAATCCTGAAAAAGCTAGTAAGCCTTTTTAATTCCGTCATCCCGCAAGGGCTAACACCTAGGGCATGGAGCGAGAGTGCGGTGGTACTGTTCTTCAACAAAGGTGACAAGACCTTGCTGAAGAACGCAGGCCATCTCACTCCTGAGTCATGTCTACAAGTTGTTCTCGAGAGTCGTCACAAATCGCCTCGCAGGTAAGCTCGACGAGTTCCAGCCACCTGAGCAAGTCGGGTTTTGAAAAGACTATAGTACTGTGGACCACATCCATACTGTTTGGCAGATTGTAGAAAAGACTCAGGAATACAACCAGCCGCTGTGTATGGCGTTTGTGGACTACGAAAAAGCCTTCGACTCTATCGAAACCTGGGCAGTGCTGGATGCCCTGCAGCGGTGCCGTCTCGATTGTACATCGAGGTGCTGAGATGCTTGTATGACACTGCCGAAGAAGAAGACGAAACCCATTAGCCTCCAACGTGAAGTGAGACAGGGAGATGTTATATCTCCTAAACTATTTACCAACGCATTGGAGGACGTCTTCAAGACTCTGGGCTGGACTGGGCGGGGTATCAACATCAACGGTGAGTACATCTCGCACTCTCGGTTCGCCGACGACATCGTTATAGTTGCGGAGTCACTGGAACAACTGGGCGAAATGATGAACAGCTTGAATGGAGCTTCTCGACTAGTCGGCCTCAGTGTAAACTTGGATAAAACCAAGATTGTGTTCAACGAGCATGTTGTACCGAGAGCTATTGCCGTCGAAGGAGCGACACTCGAAATTGTTAAAAAATAGGTAAGTATATCTATCTGGGGCAGGTTATTCAGCTCGGTAAAAACAACTTCGAGAAAGAAAGTAGCCAGAAGAATTCAACTGGGGTGGGCAGCATTTGGCAAATTACGTTGGGTCTTCTCCTCCCCCTTGCCGCAATGCCTAAAAACAAAGATTTTCCGACCAGTGCGTCCTGCCTGTTATGACTTACGGTGCCGAAACGTGGCCACTGAAGGTGGGGTTAGTCCGTGACCTAAAAATGCGCAGCATGCTATGGGAGCAAGCTATGCTTGGAGTTTCTTTGAAGGATAGAATTAGAAACGAGGTCATCCGACATAGAACCAAAGTTACCGACATAGCTCGCAGAATAAGCAAGCTGAAGTGGTAGTGGGCTGGCCACATCTGCCGAAGGACTGATTGCCGTTGGGACAGACGAGTCCTAGAGTGGAGACCGCGAGGAGGAAAACGGAAGGTGGGACACCCCCTAGCCAGGTGGACTGACGACCTATGAAAGGTGGCTGGGACGGACTGGATGCGGAAGGCGGAGGATCAGCAAACGTGGCGCATATTGGGAGAGGCCTATGACCAGCAGTGGACTGCAATAGGCTAATTGATTGATTTGTGTTACCAGCTTATAAACGTTCTTTTTTTAAATTAATTTAATTATGTATTATAAAAAAAGAAAAGTAAATATAATAAAATAGGTACCTATATAATTCCAAAAAAATATATTTTAATTAGATCTCCAAGAACTCAGTTCTCGTTGGATATGATCTTCTTCAGGTCAGATATTCAGTTTTAAGTCATTCTTGTAAAAATAAGGCACCTAATATTTCCTTTTTGATGTTCAAAGGTGGATAGATTATATAATTTCGGTGGATATTTAATCATATCGGTGGATATGTATATCATTTCGGTGGATAAACTTATCATATCAGTGTACAGAAAAATAATCGGTGCGGGTTTGTCATGTCGGTGGAAACCAAAATTCAAACTGAATTTTCTCCATAATCTTAAATGATACGTTGATGATATTAAATTTGGGGATACATGATATCATAAAGATTACATAAAACCTGAAAAATATACAAAAAACATATAAATGAAAAAGTTCACCGATATGATAAAAAAAATGGCATTTGTTGAAATTCACCCATAAATAAATAATTAGCCATATGTTTTTTTACCAGGTGGCAGACAAGGCCACCTGATGAAAAGTGGGTTTCTGTGCCGTCAGGGCCGAAGGCAGAGCACAACACAAGCCATTGGTCTTCTCTCGCTGACAGCACAAATCCAATGAGCTAACCTACTCACCGTCGGGAACACAACACGAGGTTATTATGGCCGCAGTATTCTGGCGAGGTACTTCCCCAGTCGGACTGCTCAATTGGGACGGCAAAAACCTTCGTATCCGGCTCTTCCTCCTCTACTTCGCACGATCTTGGGCGTCCATGGTAGTGAAACTATTGGTACGCATCCACGACGTCAAGCCAGGCCTTCTTGGGCTTACCCCTTCTACCTGGACCCGGTGGGGGCTAATTACCAGGCATTTGTTACCCACGTAACCTGGCGGTTTCCGAAAGACGTGATCGCACTAGCGAAGGCGACCCTCTTGTATTTTATCTACGATGTCACTGAACAGAAGATGCGATGTCTCCGTGAGCACTAAAGACTCCTAATCACATTTCAAGTTCAATCCGAAATTGTAGGAAATACCAATTGCTTCACGTTCCACTTAGAATCTTTTAAAACAGTCACATTTACGACAATGTAGTAAAATAATGGGTTCCATTTAACATTCTAGCTGTTCTCCAAGCTAATTAACATAACAAGAAGGAGTTTTTTCTAAAATTATGAAGAGCGTATAGCGATGTCGCGTTAGCTGCATATTTGTGCATATTTTAAACACTCAAGAAAGGCATTAGAAGGTTTTTACGGGGTCGGCAGCGCGAGTGTGACGCTCCTGGTGTTGTACAAGTCCAAAGACTGCGGTAACCCGCTTTCTAACAGTAGTAATCGGTAAGAAAAGCCCCTATGTCGCCTTCACAACCGATGCCCCATGCTATGACAGGATTGACAGGTTTCACCTCTTCAATTTCACCTCTTCAAGTCATCTTCCGATTGACAATGCCAGTAGCATTATAGAGCCTGCATTTGGTAGCCCGGGGACCACTTCTACTCCATCATTTTACTGGTTTATAAATCCTAGCTTTTATGGAGTGATTGCCATTGATCTCCTAACTTCGAGAGCACTTTCTGTCAATCAACAGCTCCCTAGACGCGGACGCGTTTAAATTTTAGTTTTCAGTTTTTTATATTTTGTTCTTTTATTTTTAGTTTATTTGTTAATTTTGTATTTAAATGTATGTTATTATTTAAAGATATACTATGTAACGACCGGTAAATAGATAAGGAGGGAGGAGGGGGGGGGGGGGTTTGAGGGTGCAGTGCAGGGTAGTACTGTTCAATATTTTTTTTTTTATAATGAGTGAATGGTACAGATCATGTAATGCGATGTACTTAATAAGGTTTGCTTTGAGTGCTGCAGATAGACTAAACGCATAGAAAAAATAATGCATTTTTCTTTCTTATTAAGTACGTTACGTTCTGAAAATAAATAACACAATATGACTTCAATAAAATTATCATTAATTTTTTTAACCATTGCGAAGTCTTTCTCATTTATCTTTGGCTTATTTTCCAAAGCAAACTGGGCCATATTTTATTGCAGGGCCTGCAATAACTTGTAAGTACACAGTCATAATCACAGAACAGGCTAACTAAAGACCGTCTAAGTCACGAGTGTATTCTGTGTGTTTCAAGATAACACTGCCTATTCACAGGAGAGATAAAATTGTTAGTTGGTCACAATGTAGCTGATTTGACAATAGATTTGGCAGTAGATAGGTTATTGGGAACGGTCGTAATCGTATCCTATCGATCTTGACCAACAAAGTACTTAAAATATTGCCAAGATATTGCCTTGCCTCGATATTCCCCCCTTCCTGTCGACTGATTGTTTTGATATTCGGTACACCTTTAGTTCGGCAGAAGCAAGCCGAGGTTCCAACACCCGATATAGCCATCTCGAAATATGAGAAGGTTTTTGTTCAACCGGGATACGACATAAATACCTTATGAGCACCCCGGCATAGCACAATGGCCCGAAAATAGGCTAAATGCGGATAAAAGAGTTCCCATTCCTTAACATACCACCCCGGCATCGGTAGGTTGACACAACAGTCCACGAGGAATTTTGACAAGGTTTGTCCCTTTTTTGTGCTAATTCGACTGTGTTATCTATAGACACCCGTTTATAATAAATGGGCACAGGCTTAGAGTATCCATTACTATACTCTAAGGGCACAGGTCATAATCTCTTTAGACCACAAAAAAAAATTCATTTCAAATTCAAAAAAAGAACACAGTCTGTTTCTCGTCTGTTACCATTTAAGTTCATGTTTAATCAGCTGATTTGTACTTCCAAACTAAAATAAACTGTAATTTGAGGGAAATAAAGTCTTAATTGGAATGTTTCCGTGTTATTTGTACACCTACCTACATGATTCAATATGGCTTCTGTTCAAACAATATTCGTCGCTTTAAGAATGTTTATGATTCAATGTTCGACTTGAACGTTCCTTAACAATAATTGTGTGAATAGGGCAGAGATCGGCTAGTAACTTTAAGTGGGCTCGGAGACAGTTGAAATTTTTTATCGAGGTCTAGAAAAAAAAAACTAAAAATGTCTATCTGTTTTTAATCTGTATGTTTTGAAATTAAGTTATGAAAACGTGATAATTATGTAACATTGGTGAGAGAAGTTGCAGTTGAAGAGGTTTTTGAAATTTGGCTCATATGGGATTCACAACATTTTAGAATAAGATCTTATGGTTGCCTGTATTGCCGCAGAGCGATAAGGCCCCCATTGGTATGTGCCACGTGTACCTACTTATTATATTTCTCATTATGTATTGTGCTATTCCTATTCTTGGTGTGCAATAAAGATGTTTATTAATATTATTATCTTAATAGAAGTTTTGTTTGCTACCGTATGGTGTAAAAAACTGAAACCTACATAAGTACTTAATATACTAGCTAATTCTTCGTGACATGACATGACACACGGTAAATTCCCTATTATTGTATTTCTAAAATGAAAATAGAGTACCTCAGGGTCCTAAAATGGGACCTTTTCCCGCAATATTAGATTTTAGCTAGCCCTTTTACTGAGTCACGCATATACAATTTATCTATATATTGTAAGAATATTTTCAAGTATGAAGGAATGTGAGATGTGTTAAAGTGGCAAAGTGGCAAAGTGGTGAAGGACAAATGAACGTAAATTTAAAAAAAGAACTTAAAGGAGACGATTTTTTATGTTAGAGCTTTCGGCCACCTACAAATTTTGGAGAACAATAATGAAACGAGTATTGATTTATTTGTAATGTTATCGGGATTACAATGGTACATGGCTTCTTACCTAGTCTAACCGGAACATTGATATAAACCAAATCAAAACTGATACTAAAATCAATGTGAAACTAGGTGAAACTGTCATGGCGCCAATCTCAGAAAATTATAATTTTATTGATTATTTAGTATGACATAATAGACGTCATTAAAATCATGTCCTATGCAATGTATTGAATAAATAGAAGATGGATAGGGCAATAACCTTCTTTTTAACAAGTGGAAATCCACTCAAATCCGCCGGAGCCAGTGAAGGTGGTTATGTCGGACTCGAACCGACAAAACCCGCATCAGCCGTTTTTCACAGTCTATATGTCTTTCGGATGTAGAAAAGCAGGATTATCCTTACTAGTTGGGCGGTCAGACGGCAGCCGCTGCCATAAAAGGCATATTTCCAAACCGAATAAAAGATAAGGAGCAATTTTGTTCCTTCTCTTTTCTTGCCTGTAGTACAAGTTATGCATTTAAGTGTACTTCTGGTATATTGAGAATCTGGTATATTGAGAATCAGGTATTTTGAGAATCTGGTATTTTGCGAATCTGGTATTTTGCGCATAAAGGGGTAAAAGCCTCGGTTACAACTCTTACAACTACAATTCCTAAGATGATGATTCATACTTACACCATGAAATGAAAGTAGGTATCCAATGAAATAAAAACAAACAAAACCATATTATATTAATATTTATTTATTACATAGGTATAGGTATATAAAACGTTTCTTGGAAATTGTTGGTAGGTATGTCGTCCAAAAAGCATACAAATCATAGTGATTATAGTAAATGAGCAGAAAGAAAACTTAATTAATGTAAATAACATACATTCTCCTAATACCTTGGTTTATGTTAGTAATTGTTTGTTAAGATACTGATTTGCAGTAATGCATCTGAAATAAGATGGTTGGCGGCACGGCTGGTATATTTATTAGAATTGTTTAACTACATCACTTATAGACACTGTAATACTCCACTCGTCCATATTATTCAATACTAGCCATTGATTTATATAGGAGCTGCCTGTGTAACATTTGTATTATATAATACTATTTTTTTTACAATGAGCATTGAACAACAAGAAAATTCACTAATCAATCACTCAAAATAATCACAAAATAACTGTCAAACAATTTTTGGCACTTTGGGATTATATTGCCATTCGAAATAATGAAATCGTAATGGCTAACAATTTTTACCACATGGAATCGATTCCTCGATTGATAGGTACTTTAAAATAAAAATAAAATATCAGTTTTAAATTAAAATAATCTCCATTAGCGGGTTGTGGAGGTCAGATGACTGGACGAGGTGCACCCGGGACTCCAAGGTAAGGCCAAGATAATGATGACGACAACCAAGTAGGTAAAGAGTGCAATGCCCAACCTAACGTTGTATTTTTGTATTCGTAAAGCTATAACCTGAGAGTATTATAGTTTAGAGTGTTTACTTTTAGACAGGCATAGTGTAAATAATATGGACTGTTGTACTATAACATCATTGAAATAAAAATATTTAAACGGATTCTATTACAGCCTATTAAGTGGGACCTAACACAATGATTGGTAAAATGTGGGTGTTAATTCACTCTGCCTAATCCTCCGGGGATAAATGAGTATAATATTTTATGATGATGACAGTAGGTATATAATGAAGTAACTGAAAACGAATCTTCATAGAATGCGTTGTAGATAGTTTTATTTCAATTACACATTGAAATAAAACATTCATTACATTTATCGCAGGTTTATAAGTGCCCGGTTAATGGCAATAGGCTCGCCACCTATTACATTGGGACCTAAACATAAACGGCGAAATGTGGGTGCTAGCACCTCTGCTTACCCCTTCGGGGATATAGGCGTGAGTTTATGTTTATGTTATGTTTTACACATTGAAATAAAACTATCTACAACGCATTCTATGAAGATTCGTTTATAACAAAATACTTTTGATAGCAAAAACTTTCGATAATGTCATATGGAATGAGAATTGTAAGATTGAAGATTTGAAGAGAAAACCTATACCTATGTGCCTGAAGTTTTATCGAATACAATCGTATTCTTAATCGATTTGAGTGTATGGTAATGGTAGATGTCTGGCAACATTCTAACATGTTGTTATGTGAAATATTATTAAGAATTTTCACAAATACAATAAATAAAAAAAACACTCTTTAATAAGTTATCGTGGATCGGTTAGACTTTGGAACATTCTTCTACGCCAGTCATTTTAAGCAAAAAGGTCGGACTAATTCCGGCGGAAGGTTTCTTTGTTTTAAAATGTTCCTTGGGTTCCCCTGAACATATCTGGAAAGTTCCCCATAGATCCCATGTACGCTCCCCCCTCCCCCCCCCCCCTCAAACGTCTCCCTAAATCCAGTTTTTTCTATTTTTCTCAGAAACGGTGAAAGCTATAAGAAAGTTGTCCAGGTACCATATAGTTGCTATAAAATTACCTACCAAACGACAGTTCATTCATTTCAATGTGAGCTATAGTCTCTGAAATATACCTACAGAAATTTCACCAAAAAAAAAAAATTGGCCCAAAATTATTCTTTGTACTAAATTTGAAGAAAAATTACTGGAGTTGTTGCAAAATGATGTAGGCACAAGTAAATCTTCATACATTAAGGAATAAAATGATGTATGATTCATTGTTATGGCAGCATTGGTTCTCGAGTTACAGCGAATAGTGTCAAAAAACAACAAAATATAATTTTATAGTACGAAGACAGTAGAAACTTTGAAGATGATGATGCATAAGGTTTAAATTATGGCAATTAAATATCCATACATATGATCACGCCTCTATCCCTGGAGGGTTAGGCAGAGGTGAATTAACACCCACATTTCACCAATCATGGTATAAGGTCTCAGGCAATAAGTAATAGCCTATTGCCGTTTTTCGGGCACTATTGTTGACTCCAGCCATGTATCTGTGGCTGAGCCTGGGCTGTTTATATCTCTCTGATGTTAAACATCTCTATTCTTTAGTCACCTTGTACAACACCGCATAGCAGGAGATGGAGTGGCCCAAATTCTTCTCTGCCGGGTACCACGCCGCAATTAAGTTTAAATAAAAGGACTTAATAAAATCATTTCCCCTGAAATACTAAACGATTTATCCTTTCAGTAACGATGTAGCGCCACATTATAAATATAATGGGAAAAAAATATGCAAAACGGTTACTCCGATTTTAATATATGAGGTGTCAAATAATACCTACTTCTTGTCATGTTTTATTATAAAAAAAATAAAAGCTTTAACTATATCAAAAACTATCTGTTTATTAAAAAAATGAATAATAACTAGTCCCCATGGAAGCCTTCCCCGCTTCTGATCTGACAAGCTTATGAAACTGATAAGCTGTTCCTGAAAAACGAATTAACTAACCTATTCACTCTAGTCTTAAATACACCCAAGTTATAGCTATCCGGCAACACAGATTCGGGCAAGGCCGTTTGGTGCGTATAAGTGGAAAGTCCATGGTGTATCAGTGGCGGGTCACCGTGCGTATGGTCGTTCGATGGTGGAAAGGGTTTGGCGGAATTAAGTTGTGCAAATCTTGTGCACACTCCATGAAGTGCATCCGATGAAAAATCGAGAGTCATGCAACTCTTAGCTGATGTTCTAGGCTCTGAAGCCTATTTTCAACTAGAGCGTCGTTATTGATGAGCCTCCAAGAGGCTTGTTTCTCTTTTGACTCAAGGGATTCAAGCTGGTATTTGGCTGAACCGTCACAAAGGTGCGAGCAGTATTTTATGCACGATCGAACTTGCGCTTGGTAGAGAATGAGAAGTTGTTCCAGTGTGAAGTACTAATTTTACTTTTGATAGCATTCTCAGCGTTTTAGCAGCTTCGCAGAGAAGAGACACGCCTGACTGGGTTTTGGTTGCGTTGAAGTTGACCAAGTTGGCATCTCCCCAATCGGAGGATGCCTGCAAAGGAAAGTTCAACCGCTCAACCATGGTTTCCTTAAGAGACCGGATCTCAACCATGCCAGCGTACGGCCGTCTCGTAACTCTCTACCATTGTGATGTCGTCTGCGCACTCAATGGTTCCGGGCTTGAGCAGATCGTTGATATGCAAAAGTGTGACAGAAAATACCGACCCCTAAGGGACCCCAGCGTTTATTTGCAAATGGTCCAACGAACTACCGTCAATGATACGGAATGACCGATTTTCCAGAAAGATTGCAATCCAGGCATACAAGACAGCCGAAGGAAGGAAGTTTGTTGAATAAGTTATCGTGCTAGACCCTGTCAAAGGCCTCTGAGATGTCGAGGGAGACCCCTAGCGCTCAATGGCCTTATTCTTAATGTGGCATATCCGTGGTCCGTTTATTTAAATTTTATAACCATAAGGTGGACTGACGACCTACGTAGGGTGGCAGGGACACACTGGATGCGGAAGGCGGAGGATCGGCAAACGTGGCGCGTATTGGGGGAGGCCTATGTCCAGGCCTATGTAAGTACCGCGGTAGCCTAGTGATATGGGTAATGGACTGCTGAGACGAGGTCACGGGTTCGATCCCAGGTTTACCATGGCACACACCAATGACTTTTCGATGATTTTCGAAGTTATGTGTGTGTTTATCGCAGGTTTATAAGTGCCCGGTTAATGGCAATAGGCTCGCCACCTATTACATTGGGACCTAAACATAAACGGCGAAATGTGGGTGCTAGCACCTTTGCCTACCCCCTCGGGGACAAAGGCGTGAGTTTATATTATGTTATGTTAATCTATGTCCAGTAGTGGACTGCAATAGGCTAATTGATTGATTGAACCATAATTTGACCCTTAGGCATCATCATTTTCTAAGTTCCTACTTTCTTCACACCAGAAAATTATATTGTGGTGTTTGACACTATTCGCTGTAACTCGAGAACCAATGCTGCTATAACAATGAATTATATGTCATGTCATGTATTCCTAAATGTATGAAGATTTACTTGTGCCTACATAATTTTGCCACAACTCCTGTAATTTTTCTTCAAATTTAGTACAAAGAATAATTTTACGCCAAATTTTTTTTTTGGTGAAATTTCTGTTGGTATATTTCAGAGACTATAGCTCACATTGAAATGAATGAACTGTCGTTTGGTAGGTAATTTTATAGCAATTATATGGTACCTGGACAACTTTCTGGTAGCTTTCACCGTTTCTGAGAAAAATAGAAAAAACTGGATTTAGGGAGACGTTTGAGGGGGGGGAGGGGGGAGCGTACATGGGATCTATGGGGAACTTTCCAGATATGTTCAGGGGGACCTAAGGAACATTTTAAAACAAAGAAACCTTCCGCCGGAATTAGTCCTAGGTTTCAAGGATTTTTTGTCTAAAATGACTGAGCTATTCGTCCAATTATCATAATAAATGGATTCGAATTTTTTGCATATTGTACAATGACTGTTCATGCCCTATTCTCTGTTGTCTCTCGCTTCTCTCACTCTCTCTTTGATGTTTTACATAAGAAACAAAAACTTAAAAGTCGTTGTATTGATGGGCCGAAAAGAAATCATCTCCTTTGCATTGTGCTCTGTGTCAATGTCAAATATCTATTGAAATGACATTGTATGCACTAGCAGCTGACATATTGAAACAATATTTTAAAAAATATGCAAAGATAAAATTAGTGGCTTTATTTTTCTAGGTTTTCTAGGGTACAATAGGTGGTAGACAAGCACACGGCCTACGTCTTGCTACTTTAGTATTACCTATATTATCTGTGGTCTGAAGTATGTTGTCGTTGGTCTTACAGATATTAGGCGACATGTCAACTCTTACGCATAAGGTTATGTACAAAATCAATTACTATCTATTCAAACCACAGCCACATGTCACAAAATATTTGTTACTTATACAAATAGGAGGCTGACACGGTTTTAATATTACCTACCTATATAAATAAATTACGAACGACTCATGGTATGAACAAATCAGAAGAGGATATGGCTTGAAAGAGGATATTTATGGCAAGGAAGCCAGTGACTTTTTTATACTACCTTAAGTGGCAGACAAGCACACAGCCCATTCTAATGGAAAGAGCGCGGCCTATGGACGTATGCAACACCAGGGGCTTTACACTCGCGCGGCCGAGTGCAAGAAGAAGCAGGACAAGCCTTTGGTCTTCCCACTAACAGGACAAAAACTCTCCAATGAGTACGAGCGATTCCATACGAACCTTCTAATGCCCTTTTTGGTAAACCCTATACTGCAGTCGCTTGGAAACAAGGAGTTCATTCCACAGTTTAAGCGTGCGAGGGATTTTCCTTTCATACCTGTCTGTGCGTACTGTTTCAATCGCAACGTAATATAATGGTTTTCCTGCCTGTGGCGAGAGGTGCGATGATAGAATGTAGCCTTGGGCATATCAAACCATTCATCTGAACACACACCATTGTACAGGCGGTTAAACACGCAAAGCGATGAAAAGTCTCCCTTGAGGCGGAGCGGTTCCACACCACCAGTGAGTGTAAGATTGTCGACGATCCTCAGGATTGATCCAAGGAGTCAAGCTGGTAATCCAGTGCCGACAAAAAGGTGACAGTAGTTCTCCATGTGAGGTCGGACCTGCTGTGCAATTCACTAAGCAAGCACAACGATGCGAGTCGCAACACTCGCAAGATTGTCATTGATCGATCTCCAGTGACGTGACCCAATCCGACCAATGATAATCTCTATCGAGCACAACGTTGCGACTCGCATCGTTGTGCTCGCTTAGTGAATTGCAGTGCTGCGACTTATAGAGAAGAAGTCTTCGCCCCGCAGTGAAGTACTATTTCCCCCTGTTAAGGACTCCAAGTTTTTTGGATGCCAGCTTGATCTTGTCCTCCAAGTATTTACGATGTTTGACGTCGCTGGAAAGTCGACACCTAGGATGCCGATACTTGTGGAGATGGTGACGATTTTATTCAGTGCCTCTAGTGCTTTGGTGGTCACTCACTCCCATAAAACTTTTACAAATATTGGTAAGACATGCTTGCATTGCATGCTTTATTATTCACTTAACGTGTGATAGAAAGGCGAAAACAATTTATAAAACACGATATCTTTCATGAATACTAAGTACTACGGCAATTTTAATGTCCCATTTCATCTAAGGATTTAAGTTTGGAATTTAACGGAATGAGCAGATTTTAAATAAATATTTATAATTGTAGAAACTTAACTTAACCATCTCTAAGTACCTAAGTAGTAGCAATTCATTCAATGTAAGGTGCACCGTTTACGTAAGACTAAAATAATTTATATTTATACATAAGTTTTGCATTCTTCAATTTATTTCCAAGTTTTCCAACTCATAAGTTTTAGTCATAACTCACAATAGTCATAACTCATAACTGTAGTAGTAAAATGTATAAGTTACAACACTAGGTATGTATTTAGAAGAGCAGAGTTCCTTGCCTGCAAGATAGACGATTAACGAATGGACAGAAAAAAGGTGCTTTGACTAATCATTTGCAAAAACATGCCATGTCCAGCAGCGGACTGCAATAGGCTAATTAATTGATTGATTGATTGCAAAAACAATAGGGGCCGCTGTGTCCGCCTAACTAAACAGAATTTTGAAAGCAATGGTCGCATTTTGATTTAAAGCTTTTAGAAATAATAACTTTATCACCGACAATGTAAACCTTTGAGAATGCCATAAGGCAAAACCGGTCAGGCTGATAAATAAAATAAAGTTGAAAAGTGTGTTGTCCATACTAATATTATAAATAAATAAATATTCCACAACATTCTACACAACGCTTTCTAGACCCATGGTAAGCTTAATTAGCTTGTGTTATGGAATCTAGAATGCGGATAATACATAGATACTTAGATACTATTTTTTTTTTTTTTTTTGTAAATTCAGACATATTATACATAGAAACACCCAGACCAATGCAAATATTTATATTCATGCATACAAATTTAATATTGGCACTGAGCGGGGATCGAACCCGCGCCTCCTGCGTAGCAGCCGCGTTCACTACCGCTAAATCGAAAGTAACTCTGTCAGTCTGTCTATTACGCGTTCACGCCTAAACTACTGAACTGATTTTGATGAAATTTGGTACAGAGATAGATTAGACCTTGGTAAAGGACTATGTTTGGTCGCCATAACCGACATCCACGCGGGGTATAACTTTGTTAAGAATGGTCACCCATCGTAAGGCTGACCTGGCTCGAATTGCTTAACCTTGTACTAACCCTCCGTTACTACTTACCACGTGAAGGTTATATCTTATCGATTTCAAATGCGTACTACAAGCTAGCTACCACTCTCAAAGTATTATCTATCGATAGAACCTCTCGCTAGAACGATAACTTATCGATAGATATACGAACATCTTGATTAGGTCTAATATCTTATCGAATAGTTTAGATTAGAGTAAAGGTGTGAACGATATCATAGACAATTGAAAAGGGTATGCTAAGGTGGTTTGGGCACGTAGAGTGAATGAGTACGGAGCAAATGACACACCAGATATGTAAGGCACAGGTGAATGGTGCAGAATGACCTCCGTCCCCCATGAGCGCGGGCCCTGGGGGTGACGGGTGGGGCCGCCTGTCACCCTAGCAGAAGCAGGCCGCGACGGCTCGCGTTGCGTGCCTCCCCATACCCCGGGGGCGAGTTGGGTTTTTCGCACGATGAAAAAAAGGTGAATGGACAGACCAGCCGGGGTCGACCTCGCAGTACACACTTTCGCTAAAATAGTAAAATTTTGTAAAAAGGGCAGGTCAGAAGTACTCGAAACCGGTGGGCTTGCATGAAAGGATTAAATGCAGTAGAGGAAGCTCGTGAAGTATTTATTTATTTATTTTTATATTGTATGTATGTATGATATCATTGACAACTTGTTTAAGTTAAGTTAAACTAGGTTTTTACTTCTATTCCTAGCGTTAATCCCAGTCGCATCCGAAGCTTTCACCTCGGAGTCTGGGGTCCGCTTTACCAGTCTAACTGCGGATTTGGCTGGACTTCGATATTTAACGTGAAGCGACTGCAATCTGATCTCCACAACCCAATAGCGATTGCGATAGCGAACTAATATTTTCAACGCGAAAGTTTGTAAGTACGGATGGATGTTTGTTACTCTTTCACGTAAAAACTACTGAATGGATTTTAATGAAACTTTACAATAATATAGCTTATACATAAGAATACCACATAGGCTACCTTTGGTCGCGATAACCGACATCCACGCGGGCGGAACCGCGGGCAAAAGCTAGTAGCTTATATTTTACAATACATTATTGCTTAAAGCTACAATATATTTACACTATACAATCTAGAAAAGGAAATAGCCATATCGCCGTAAATGTTCCTACTTTAAAACTAACTAAATAGTAACTATGTTCGCTTGATAACAAGCGTTATCTGACTGAGTTTACTGCACTGTAGGTAATCTGAGATATCAGTTTTTATTTTACTGTGGCGGTGTGACCCCGAAAAGGAATTACGGTGTTATTTTTAAGTAAATGTTTGGCATGGTACATTTAATTGAAGATAAGGGTACACGGTACAAGTGTACGAATAAACTCCTTGGCACTTTGATAGTGACGAAAAAAATAGGTGTAGAAGCTTGATAATTGTTTAGCTTTAAGCTATGGCTTTTACTTAGCAATATGTAACGACCGCTAAGGCATGTATCTAAAATGGTACTCAGTTCTAAACCTCGATTCTTCTGAGGAAAGATTGTACGTAAGAACCATCCTCATACTATAAGCAATATTTAAAAAAAGAATTAGCGAAATCGATTCAGCTGTTCTCGAGATTTGCGATCAGCAACACATTTAGGATTCATTTTTATATTATAGAAGAGAAGATCTATCAGATCTTCCACATTCCCTTTCTCAGAACGATCACTGGTCGCAACGAACCTATATCTAGGATATTAAGAACATACAACAACTTAGGCTTACAAACGCTGTGCATATCTGTAATTGGGTCATGTACTAGATATAAGTCCACATGTTATTTAAGTTTGAAATGTAATATACATGATCTGTTGATGTGCCTAATAATAAAATAAAAATAAAAAAAAAAATCTGTCAATCTGTCTTCACATAAATCAAGATTCAGAACTAAGTGTCTTTCTAGAATACAGGCCTTTAACGTATATGATGTAGTAGAGATTTCGACTGCTGTCACAAGTCGCGGGTTAGATTCCCGCTCAGTGCAAAATATTTGTATCAATGAATAAATATATTTAAGTACTACATTAGAGTTCTTCTATTTAAATTAATATTTAGAGATACCTATATGTATTACCAAAAAGTACCTATTCGTTTCATTCAATAACAATAAAGTTAGAAGCAGTTCGTGAAGTAGGACCTAAGTCCTATCTATTTTTTTTAGTAAGTATGTGAGAACAGAAGCAAATGGTGGGTTTTTGTCTCTGTGTAGGTAATTTAATTACTTTATTTTACGAGTATAAATTGTTTATGAACAAAATCAACAATAAAACTAAAAATAAGAGAAAAAATTCAAAACTAAAATTAGAACTCGTCGTGGAATTCCTCCGCATCGCATTTTTGGAGAAATTAAAATAAATTAATTAAAAAAGAAGATAGTTACATATTGTAATTTAGTAAACTACGCAGCTATGATCCGTTTTTACCGATTTACTGGCTACTTAATTGATTTATTAATTTCTCATTCGTCCATATAGTTAAATGTTACCTACCTATATTGAAAAAAATGCTGAAGGTTAGTAAAATACAAGAAAAATGTCTTACCGAAAAAAAAAACTTCCATTGCGAATACCCCTTGAAGAGACCGCCATCTTGAATCACATGTTGATCTCATTAGTTGGTCCATCGCTACGACGCCCCTACCGACTGTCATGTGACCAATCACAGGAGAGAAAACTTAATTGTTATCTAACAATGATAAAACAATCCAATCGTATCTCTCTATCAATACTATTAACAATATATTCAGTTAAAAAAAGAATAGACACTAAATAAAAATAAATCACCAATTTTATCTTTAAACACGAATTAAAAATCAATTTAAAAACAAACGTGATTTTACTAATTGGTAATTTTAAACGGTGTAATTTGAAGTTAATTATTTAGTTAAATGATTTCTGAACTAAACTTATTTAGGCGGGAGCGCGCATGGCGCCAACAAGAAAATGGCGGCTGTTCTTGTAAAACGTGTGTTTTATATTAGTGCACCTGTTACGTCACACCTGTGGTTAAGACGCGGCGATAGGGCGAGTTCACACGAGTAAATAAATCTAACAAATATTATTTTATCAGTAGATTTCGTGAACAAGTTCTTTGATGATTTTTTTGATAGTCTGAAGACGTGTGGGTGAGACCTAACCTCGTTTTTGCGTCACCTATTTAAATAGGTACATACTAATGTCGTTTAATATTAGGTTTATAATGATTACACCTTAACCAAACAACTAAAACAAACCTTCATCTGTACCTATACGGAAAATTCCTTGGCCTATTCGGGAAGTTGTAGTTGTAGTTTTTCTTTCTAGGTTACACCCAAGTTCCCATCGGAGCACCAAAATGTGCAGTCAACCGTGAGTCAGGTCAATTCCAAAATAACTATCTCTCCCGTTAGCCTTGATAGGTGTTATCCGAAGGGGATTCCATAAGCCTCATAGTAGAATAGTCTGAGGAATAAATAAAATAATAATCCTAAAATATTCCATCGCGATATAAATTGATGTCTATTTTACACACGCGTTTACGTATTTTACCTTCGTTTTTCAGTCTCTCCGTCAACCTATTTACTGGACTATCGCCGGAAATCCGTTAAAAATAGTTCAAATTTGATTCTACATGTACAAAAAAAATTGTTATGCTGTAGTTATAAACTCAATGTGTCGATAGTAAAGTCAACTATTGATTGGCCACGAGTGTACTGACCGATAAGTTATAGTATTGAAATCACTACACTCTTGACGTAATCAATGATCGTTGCCTAGTGCCTAGACTGATCAGCAAATAGTCAAGTTTTGGGGTCATTGGAAGAGGCTTTAAATGCAAATATTGGTAAGACAAGGATATCCTTAAACTTAAAAAGTGAATTAGGACGAGAATCAGTAAATAAATAAAATAAAAAAATAAAAATACATTTATTCGTGAAAAAATGCACTTGTTTACAATCAATCATATAAACATAACATAAACTCACGCCTATATTCCCCGAAGGGGTAGGCAGAGGTGCTATGCATAGGGTTGCCATCCGTCCGGGTTTCCCCGGATTTGTCGTAGTTTTGAAGGCGTCCGGGGGGCGTCCGGCCGGGGTTTTATTTGTAGTCCGGGTTTTTATTTGTAGTCCGGGTTTTGATTCAAATACGCGCGCGGTTCGGGACGCCCGTCTCGACTCTCACTCACCCCGCGGCCCCACACCCCGTGCCGCGCAGTCGTCGCGTCGCAGTGGTGTAGCGGGCGGCTATAAATGCAGACGTTAAACAGTTTTTTGAAAATCCCTTCTCAGAGGCGTATTTGTTTCTAATACACTCTATTATGCACATCACTCACTCAAAAATAGAGAAGCTAGAAAAAAGTGATAATTCTGTCTTTGAAACAAGATCCATACTTACATCCATCACAAAAAGTTTAGATGACCGAATTAAAGAAAGTTTCTTGCCGTTGAATATTCAGAGCATTTTGAGCAAAGAAGATGAGAACACAAAAGAAGAGATTAAAAAATGTATTCTAAAATTCTATAACGAAATAAAATCGTACATTGAACGTTGGATAGAGCCTTTAAAACAATTCGATAAGTTTGACTAGATGTTTTTGCCAAATATTAATGAGAATACTCAATGGAGTGTTATTGAAGAAACTATTATTTACTTAAAAGCCAAAAACATAGAAATTGACGATACGAAAATGATAGACGAGTGGGTGAATTTAAAATCTTTCAGTCAAAATTTGAGCCAGCAAGATAAACTTCTAAATGCAAATGAACTTTGGTTAAAATTTTTTAGAACACCGAACGCTAATTTATGTACGGAGTTATTAAAAATTGCCCAATATTTTTTTTGCATTCCTGCGCATAATGCGAACATCGAAAGAATATTCTCCCTAATTACTCAGCAATGGACGAAAGAGAGAAATTTATTAAAAATAGAGACAGTATGTATCGTCCATTATTAAAATAAAATATAATTTAAAAAGAATACAACTGTATTGATTTTTATGAATTTATTTTAAGCAAGGAGGATATTTTAAAGGCTATTGGAAAGAGTGATAAATACCAAAAAGAAGAATACAGTAGCAGTAGTAGTAGAACAGGCGAATAAAACACAAATGTCAGATCATTAAAGTTGATTTTTTAAAGTTTATTTCGTAAGAAAAGTTTATGTGAAATTATGTTGATTTTTATTTACAGACAATTTAAATGCAAGATATAGTTCCTTAAAGTTTGTTTAAAAGGCTGATTTGAAAAAGTAGTTTGTACAGCGTGCTGGATTCTGCAACTCAATGCAAAATAGTAGTTTAAATATGTTTTTCATCCCACCATCTCGGAAAGACTATTTTTGCTCTTCGATAACTGAGCGTAAAAGTCGTTTTTATCCTCTAGAGAGGTAAAGTAAATTTGAATTTAGAACATCGTGTGTACTAGGTTTGTGGACTCAAAACATCATTAAACCTATTTACTTCTACCTCTACGGTGCCGAATTTATCATACAACTTTTTTTTAATTCATGAAAAACTCAGACTCGTAACCTCCTTGGTGTACTTTTTTTTTAATTTGCTTTGCGCGCATCAATTTTTTTCACATCATATTGTTGACATTGTTGTTGAATTTTTATTTTGTTGTATTTTATTACTAGTATTAATACACATATTATACAGCCTCCATGGCGTAGTGGTATTGAACGCGGCCGCTACGCAGGAGGCACGCGTTCGATCCCCGCTCAGTGCAAATATTTTTTATGCATGAAAATGGGTATTTGCATTGGTCTGGTCGTGCCTTGGAGAGCACGTTAAGCCGTCGGTCACGGATGCCATACGAACATCTATGGCAGTCGTTACGGGTAGTTGGAGCCCTAAAAAGTTCAACAACAACGGTCTGGCTGCAATGCTTCGATATCGCCTAATGTCATCATTGGGTTGTGGAGGTCAGATGGCAGTCGCTTCACGGCAAATATCGAGGTCCAGCCAAATCCGCAGTTAAGACTGGTAAAGCGGACATCGGACTCCGAGGTGAAAGCTTCGGATGCTGACTGGGAATTAACGCTAGGAAGGAGAAGCATTTCATTATTTCCTCGCTGAGGTGGGATGAAAAGTTACGTGTTGCACTCGAGTGCAAAGATTTTTCACCTTGTGCTCTTTTGATTCCCTCGCTAACGCTCAAGATTCTAATTTGTGAATCACTCGCTACGCTCGTGATTCAAATTTAGAATCTTTCGCTTGCTCGGTCATCAAAAATGAGCACGCGGTTAAAAAGCAACTTTGCACTCTTGTATAACAAATAACTATTGTTTAAAAAGTCTAATTTTGTTTAATTTTTTTTAAGGAATGTAAGAGAATAATTTTTATTTACAGACAATTACAATGTAAGACATAGTTCCTTTAAGTTTGTTTTAAAGACTGATTAAAAATAGTAGTTTGTGAAGCGGCCTGGTTTTTGCAAATCAATGCAAAACAGTAGTTTACATAATATATTTTGTTTAAAAAGTCCATTTTTTTAAGGAATGTAAAAAGACTTTAAATTCTATTTTTTTTACCAAATTACAATTATTGTAAGTATCTATTAAAATGAATAAAAGTTGATTTATATCCATAAAAACTGTATTTTATTCTATTGAGTAACTTAGAAAAAATACCCTGTTCGATGTTCAAACGTCCGGGTTTTGAGCTCCGAAATCCGGGGATTTCACGTTTCTTGTCCTGGTTCATAGATTTTTGAGATGGCAACCCTAGCTATGCAACAGTTTGTTGGCAGATGTAGTATGGCAAGTGTATCTTACGGAATCCTATGTACTTGGTAAAAAAGTACTTAAACGGATAAAAATTGTAAATAGGTATGTAGGAGTCGAAAAATCTGCACCTTTTTCAAAACTGAAATATATCAAGATCAAGGGACACCAGCCATATTTTTGACTCTAAAAATAATGCCATGGGGTGTATCAGACCACACTAGGATACGGCTCTCCCCATATCCAGGGGCGAGTTAGGACTCTGTGGTCCCCACACCAGAAGAGGGCCAGATCGAAAGATATGGCTCTGCGTCGGCCGGGGTGCGAGGAATATGTATACGACTACCTCACCTCCAGCAACTGACGGCTCACAGACGGCGTGCTTTTTAGTCGGTTCAAGTTCGACATAACCTCCTCCACCGGCTCCGGCAGGGGCGTATCCGTGGGGATTTTTCGCATGATAAAAAAAAGAGGATACGGATCTCCAACCTCAATCTTCAAGCCCGTACGTGACTGATGGACGGACGAGGCTTTGGCACAGACTAGTCCACAACGAATGCAACCACGAGTATAAATACTCGTGGTTGCATTCGTTGTGGACTCTAAATGAAATTATTTGCGGAAAGGCAGATTAAGAAAGCGGACACCGGGATCCAAGGTGCAAGGACTAGCGCTCGGATGAAGTGAAGATGATTATGCAGTGCAATGGACTACGCCAAAACCTCAATTGCCTCCTTATGCTCTAGCTAGAGGCCCCCGGATTCCAATGCTGGCTATTTTACCAATGTTCCAATGATAAGCATTCCATGGATTCACCGTGCGGTCGCCGGGTCCATAGCGTGATACAGAGAGGAACACCGTGACGGCGACTGGGACCTGCGACCCAGATGTAGGTTTAGGGTGGCCACCTTGTGATGCATCAGCGCTCACCACTGTCAGTAGTGTCCCCCTCCCCCCCCTACCTATCCAAATTGGTAAGATCCTATCAATGCCACTTTTGATATTCGATTTAGTACCTAAAGAGCTTACTGAAGCTCTTGGCAATCCGAGGTCTTTAAGTAAGTTGTAATTTTGGTTATTATAGTTATGCCCCTTCACTTGTAAGTAGTGGCTGCAGTGAATGACTATTTAGAGAGGAGCGAAATGGACATTTTTATTTTTTAAATATAGGACACGTCCAATTGACACTTTTTTTTTAGTGATCTTGCGAAAGGGTACGATCATGACGGAGTTGCTGAAAGCTTAAAAAATATTACATCTAATTCATGCGACTCTTTCTTTTGCCGCACCATTAAGACCTGGAATTCCAGAATACCAGCTCACGTGTCTCCCACTTCCTACAGTCCCGGGTCCTTCAAGTGAGTGTGAAAAGCATCTGATAAGGCCGTCAAACTGAATGTCACCATTGTAACATGGTATCTGTTTGTAATAGTGATCCTCTTTCCTGAAACTTTGTCTTCAGCTTATTAATAGGCGAAGTCAAATTAACGTGGCCTGTGTAATAAAATATGGTCTTTAGTTACTGTTCCGTGTATCGGATGTAGGTAGGTAAATTGAGTTTACCACTGATGACCGAAATTCATTTGATCATTTGACGTGTGACCGATAAAACATAAGGCCATTCTACTACTTACTGACCGAATGAACAATTGACCAAAAGAGTTTTTATCGAACATTTTTCATGGTAGGCCTCTAGTTTGCTTGAATAAGGTAACAAAGTCCGAGAACGTCACGATCACATGACTCATCTCATTTATTTACGAAGTAAGAATAAGCATTGCCATACAACGTGTCAATGCTGCCAGTCTTCTGGGAACGTTACCACAAGAGGCATGCGATGCGGAGGAATTCCACGACGCGTTTGGTTTTAGTTTTTAATTTGTACTTTTATATATTATATATTTTTAGTTTTATTGTTGATATTGTACATATTTAAATTGTATTATAGTAGGATTAACCAGAATAAATACATTTGTTTACGAAGTTCGTCACATGTGGTCATTTAAGTAACTGACCACATAGAATGATTATCAACTAAGTAATATTGGACTGACCAATTAATTACTTGATTATTTCTCAATCATAAGACTCAGTAGGGATTTACCTACCAAATCCGCAGTTAAGACTGGTAAAGCGGACCCCAGACTCCGAGGTGAAAGCTTCGGAGGCGACTGGGAATTAACCCTTTAGTCTCAGTAGTTCGGTTGCTAGTCAGGTTGACCGGACTACTGCAACTTTTCAGTAGCAGTAGTCCGGTTGTCAAACGGAATCGAGAAGAAGAAGTGTATTTATTTATTTATTAAACTTTATGCACAAGTACAAAGGCGGACTTAATGCCACAGGCATTCTCTACCAGTCAACCAAAGGTGGTGCAGATATATAAACTCCGGACACGTATCTTGGACCTAAATCGCAAGACTGTAGATATTGTAATCTATGCTTGGTGAATTTGAATTCGTCCACCGCAGTAGCACCCCGTGCTATCCACAAAAGACACCCAAGAAATGTATACTGCGCGTATGGGCACATTTTGAGTACATTGTAGGCCCAAGATACGTGTCCGGAGTTATATATTAGTAGGTGTATTATTGAGAGGGTACACACAGCCTTAGGTACATTATTTTCTTATCGCCAGGGAAAACGGTCACAAAGTATTAAACGCGAAGTTTAAGAGACTTTCAATTTTCAAAGTAGATATTGTTAGAGCCGCGACTGCCATGAGCTTAGTGCATACTGCAAGACGTTCATATTTACGTATTATTGCATAATGAATAGCTTCTTGACCCGGCTACTCTTGAGTATGGGTATGTTTTACCGTTCATCTAAAGTTTTTTAATAGTACCTACCTAGCTTTTTTTTCAGAGACTTTGCCTTCAGCTTACCATCAGACGAGGCGAAGTCAAATTGACGTGTCCTATCACTATCATCATCATCACTACATATTATAAAACAAAGTCGCTGTCGCTGTCTGTCCGTCCCTATATGATTGGTGAATGAGTAGCTTCGACATAGGTACAGGGCGGCGAACGTAGTGTCCGTACAAATCTTTGTGGTTTTTGTGACACTACTTTGAATTGTGTAAATTGTATATTTTTATATTGAAATAAAAAAAATAAAAAAAATAAAAAAATATAGGTATGCTTCAATCTTCAAAACTACGCAACGGATTTTGAAGCGGTTTTTTTTAATAGATAGAGTGATTCAAGAGGAAGGTTTATATGTATAATACATGCATAATATTGTAGAGAAACACTGATAAATTTAGAGATAATATCACGCGGGCGGAAAATATGGCGGTACGAAGTTCGCCGGGTTGGCTAGTAAGTATAATATAAAAAAAAAATTAAAAAAAAAAGCTGTTCTGTTACCCGCGACTTTGCATGTGTTGGTTGATCTCGGATAAATTATTCTATTTTTGGTCATATCTTCAGTCATAGTAAACCAATTGCAATCCCTACTAATCCCTACTAATATTATAAATGTGAAAGTAACTCTGTCTGTCTGTCTGTCTGTCTGTCTGTCTGTCTGTCACGCTTTCACACCCAAACCACTGAACCGATTTTGATGAAATTTGGTATAGGGGTAGATTAGACCTTGAGAAAGGACATAGGCTATGTTTGGTCGCGATAACCGACATCCACGCGGGCGGAGCCGTGGGCAAAAGCTAGTAAAATATATTTACGAAAGTTTGAAAAAATAGTCCAGTAGTTTTTGTGTCCATCGTTAACAAACAGACAAATATCTAGAAATGGGACCAAATTTTAAGAGTTATTCCGGTTGGATCCCCAAATATGATCCACTGCCGATTTTTATTCATCATAGGCATAACCCTAGCACATTCTTACGAGTTGTGGGTCAATGGCTGGGTCAGGTTTTGGATGGGTGACCGTTGTTTACATTACGAGGTTAAGCTTAATTGAGTGGGTCGGGTTTTGGATGGGTGACCGTTGTTTACATTACGAGGTTAAGCTTAATTGAGTGGGTTGGGTTTTGGATGGGTGACCGTTGTTTACATTACGAGGTTAAGCTTAATTGAGTGGGTCGGGTTTTGGATGGGTGACCGTTGTTTACATTACGAGGTTAAGCTTAATTGAGTGGGTCGGGTTTTGGATGGGTGACCGTTGTTTACATTACGGGGTTAAGCTTAATTGAGTGGGTCGGGTTTTGGATGGGTGACCGTTGTTTACATTACGGGGTTAAGCTTAATTGAGTGGGTCGGGTTTTGGATAGGTGATGTATTGTACATATTTGAAAAATAAACAATCTTAAATGAATAAATTTAAAAAAAAAACTAAAGTAAATATTTAAAAAATGTAATCTTGACAAGTTTACAGGCTGTAATATGAAAAACAAAATTGTTGCAATTATTTTTTGTCAATCGACAGGTGATTGAAAAATTAACTGATTGACTCCCTACACTGAATGAAACCATCGTGTTTCTAAGTGCCAAGTCTATACTATATTATTC
Source organism: Eilema depressum (assembly GCA_914767945.1). Classification (NCBI taxonomy): domain Eukaryota; kingdom Metazoa; phylum Arthropoda; class Insecta; order Lepidoptera; family Erebidae; genus Eilema; species Eilema depressum. The sequence goes on from OU612040.1 coordinate 9,121,802, forward strand.
TTTGTAAAAGTGCAGAAGAAATCCGCCTTTATAAGGACTCAAAGATCCATATATCTAGACCCAAAGTAACCACACCAACTAGCTTGGGTCATGGATTCTGATATACGAATATACATACTTAGTTAAGTTTCCTTTTGTAAATACATACATAAAAACACCCAGGCCAATGCAAATAGATACATTCATGCATACAAATATTTGCAATGAGCGGGAATCGAACCCGCGACGTCGAACGCTCTTACGCTACGCCACGATCATCGCCGTATAATCGTAAATGTTCAGAGCCTCTTTTCTACTATTTCCTCCTTTCTATTAGGGTTCCGTAGCCAAATGGCAAAAAACGGAACCTTTATAGATTCGTCATGTCTGTCCGTCCGTCCGTCTGTCTATCTGTCTGTCCGTCCGTATGTCACAGCCACTTTTCTCCGAAACTATAAGGCCTATGCTGTTGAAACTTGGTAAGAAGATGTATTCTGTGAACCGCATTAAGAATTTCACACAAAAATAAATAAAAAGCATTAAATTTTGGGGGTCCCCATACTTAGAACTGAAACACAAAATTTTTTTTTTCATCAAACCCATACGTGTGGGGTATCTATAGATAGGTCTTTAAAAATGCTATTGAGGTTTCTAACATAATTTTTTTCTATACTGAATAGTTTGCGCGAGAGACACTTCCAAAATGGAAAAATGTGTGGTCCCCTCCCCCCCTCTAACTTCTAAATTAAGAGAATGATAAATCTAAAAAAAATATATGATATAAATTGCCATGCAAACTACCACTAAAAATGGGTTCGAATGAGATCCAGTCAGTAGTTTTTTTTTAATACGTCATAAACAGCAATTTTCGCCTTTGCTACTACGGAACCCTTCATGGGCGAGTCCGACTCGCACTTGGCCGATTTTATTTAATTAATGAAAAGGTGAAGTTCTTCCATATATCCTGTAAAATGCAGGCGTATAAATTCCAGATCTGTAATTCTTAACATTAATAAGAAAAACGGTTTCGAAATTACCGATTTTTCGACGTTGACCTGATTAGGGGCCTTAATTGGGACAAGTTTCTTACAGCCTCAACTTTTCCAGACAGTGACCGACTGAAATTTTCCCAGTTAGAAGTTGATCAGTAACATGTTGGTACCACTTATCGGTTGCAATTTCTTTTGTTAGCCGTAAGGACCCGGGACTGTAGGAGGAGGGAAACACGTGAACTGGTAAAGAATTCCAAGACTTAATGGTGCGGCAGAAGAAGGAGTCGCCGAACCGCTTGGTTCTTGATGGAATATTCTGCACCGTATGCGGGTGGCATCTAAGCCCTGCACGTGTTGTCCTATATAGGAAAGGAGAGGGTGGGATTCATTGGAAGAGCTCATCAGAACATTCACCATGGTAGAGACGGTAAAATACCGCCAAAGATGCCACATCTCTACGCAACTGCAAAGGCTCGAGGGTTTTGGTGATCTCAGGATTCCCAATAATGCGGACTACACGTCGCTGCAACCTGTCTAGAGCATCTAGTAAGTGCTTTGCGGAGCCATCCCAGAGATGAGAGCAGTATTCCACGCAAGAGCGAATTTGTGTCTTGTAGAGAAGGCACCGCTGCTCTGGCTTTACCCTAGTTTAGATACTTTTTTTTGTAAATAAATATGTACATATTATACATAGAAACACCCAGACCAATGCAAATATTCATATTCATGCATACAAATATTTGCACTATAACTCGTTCGCTAATATGTCAAATCGCACCAAATTATCTTTGACTTGCAATAAAACATAACTCACTTGACAGTGAAACCGTAGTTCTTATTTTCGCGATTTCACGGAATCGTTGGTTTTACTATAACTCGCTCACGACTCTCCTGATCATGTGACCTAAAATCAAATTAACTACGAAGCACAAAGAGCGGAAACACACGATGCGTTGCGGCGACGCACCGCAGAAATTTCGCCGCAGTAGCGGGCACACGAGCGGTGCGACGCCGCTGCGTTGTTATGACACAGCGGCGCCGCGTGCGCCCCAGCTGCGTTGTACAGTCTGTTAATAAATCATAAGGGGCTGTCCATTAATCACGTGAGGCTCAACAAATCGGAAAAATCACGAAATATCACCAGGGGGGGGGGGGGGGGTAGGGGTATATCGAGATATCACGTGTATTTATTTTTGATCATGTAACATGTTGTATAACTTGTGTTATATAACACGTTCACATTATTTAACATTGTTTTATAACTTTGCAACATTGTACTAACTTCAGTGTCTACATTACTGAAACATGTCATATAACATTGTTATATAACATTGTTATATAACGTTGTTACATAACGTTGTTATATAACATTGTTATATAACGTTGTTATATAACGTTGTTATATAACATTGTTATATAACGTTGTTGTATAACATTGTTATATTACATTGTTATATAACATTATTATATTACATTGTTATATAACATTGTTACGTAACAATTGTTATATTGTTATATAACATGGTTACATAACAATTGTTATATAACAATGTTATATAACATGTTATGCTATATCATTTGTACGCACCTTTATAACTCGTGATTTTTGTCACGATTCTTAGTTTTCTAGCATTAAATAATAAAAAATACACGTGATTTTGGCTAGAGGGGGGAGGGGGGGTTGTATAAAACCTTACCACGTATCACCATGGGGGAGGGGGGTTCGAAAATTGCTAAATAACATCACGCGATTAATGGACAGCCCCTAAACAACTACGCGGCGGCGGCGGTGCGGCGCGCGCCGGAGCGGCGCCGCTCCGGCGTCGCAACGCATTCACCCCTCCCCGCCTCGTCTCGGTGGTTCCAAGTCCGGTGCGGCGACGCAGCGCATCGTGTGACATGCTACAGATATTTCTATGTAAAACGACGCAGCGACACCGCTCCGGCGTCGCGCCGCCGCCGCAACGCATCGTGTGTTTCCGCTCTGACTCCATATGCAATTTAAGCATTTTGCTTTATAGACGAAAGACGAAATGTAAAGAATCAACGGTCACCCATCCAAAACATGGCCCAGTCAATTAAGCTTAGCCTCGTAATGTAAGAACGGCCACCCATCCAAATCCTGACCCAGCCAATTAAGCTTGACCTCGCAATGTAAAGAACGGCCACCCATCCAAAACCCGACTTAGCCAATTTTGCTTAACCTCGTAATGTAAACAACGGCCACCCATCTAAATCCTGACCCAGCCAATTTTGCTTAACTTCGTAATGTAAACAACGGTCACCCATCCAAAACCCGACCCAGCCAATTTTGCTTAACTTCGTAATGTAAACAACGGTCACCCATCTAAATCCTGACCCAGCCAATTTTGCTTAACCTCGTAATGTAAACAACGGCCACCCATCTAAATCCTGACTCAGCCAATTTTGCTTAACTTCGTAATGTAAACAACGGTCACCCATCCAAAACCCGACCCAGCCAATTTTGCTTAACTTCGTAATGTAAACAACGGTCACCCATCTAAATCTTGACCCAGCCAATTTTGCTTAACCTCGTAATGTAAACAACGGCCACCCATCTAAATCCTGACCCAGCCAATTTTGCTTAACTTCGTAATGTAAACAACGGTCACCTATCCAAAACCCGACCCACTCAATTAAGCTTAACCTCGTAATGTAAACAACGGTCACCCATCCAAAACCCGACCCACTCAATTAAGCTTAACCTCGTAATGTAAACAACGGTCACCCATCCAAAACGTGACCCAGCCATTGACCCACAACTCGTAAGAATGTGCTAGGGTTATGCCTATGATGAATAAAAATCGGCAGTGGATCATATTTGGGGATCCAACCGGAATAACTCAATTTTAAGTAGGTAAGTATTTGAGTACAGAAAAAAAGGTTCATAATAAAGCCTCTATGGCGTAGGTAGTAAACGACCGCCACGTAGAAGGCGCGAATTCGATCCCTGCTCAGTGCAAATATTTATGGCTATTTGCACTGTTCTGGTCGTGACTCGAAGAGCAAAGTCTAGATCGTATGACAGCCATCTCGGGTAGTTGGATGTCGTGTATTTCTGTATTTTAAAATTCTTAACTTCGGACAGGGCAGAGCAGAGGTAAGCGCCCCACTTGTCCCTCCTTAGGTACGTCTATGTACCTACCTGCTAGCTGGCACACCCAACGGGCGAGGATTTAGCACAGGTTTTCCTCATAGAGCTCGAAGACTGAGCCCAACATAATCACCCGCAATGGCCGACGGGGGTGGAATCCGAAGTAATTTCATTCACTCTTCTTCTATTGACCTTAATTTGGTTTAACTTGGTTGAACCTTGGCTTCTCCAGGAGTGACTGCAACGCAACATTATCTACATTTTTTTTTTAATAAAAAGAATATTAGCAACCGAAATTACTAATATTCCCGTTAACCCCTCCAACTAAGCTAAATTGCTTGTGCTAGGAGTGGGTTCACGTCGATAGTGTAATGGCCAGGATTCGAACCCGGGACCTCTCGATCGTAAGGCCGACTCCTTAACCACTAAGCTACCGACGCTATACATCAAGAACACGGCCCGCCAGATGGAAAGTAGTTACCGTGGTCTATGGGTGTATGCAACACCAGGGTCGTCACACTCGTGCTGCCGACCCTGAAGAAACTTTCTAATGCCCTTCTTGAAGGACCCCATATTGTAGTCGTTTGGTAAAACCATAGCAGGGAGCAGGGCCGGTCGCAGCTTGAAGTTTTGGGGGGGGTCACTTCGGAAATTCCTTAAGAAATTTACCCCCCCCCCCCCTCGTACTGGGAATTTTCAATAGGACGTGCATGGTTTTGGGGGGGGGGGGGGGGGGGTTCAACAGTTTGAGTGTGGGATGAAGTTTCTTTCATACCGCGCAGTGCACACCGTTTCCGGTCGCAATGTGTGAGGATAAACTCCCTGCCTGTGGCGAGAGGTGCGATGATTGAATGTAGCCGTGGCCTGTGGGCATCATGTCAAACAATTCATCTGAGCACAAACCATTGTATAGGTTGTAGAACACACACAGCGAGGCAAATGGATTTTAATGAAACTTTACAATTATAGCATAAACAGCAGAATAACACATATCAGCGATAAACGGGATCAGAATTCCACGAAGGCGGAGCATCTACGACCACCAAATTGAGAATTGAGAACCTCCTTTTTGTAAATCGGTTAACAAGAAACTTCACGATTATTATAATTATTTCCAACCGCCTCTAAAACTAAATTCCAATTCATTTACAATACCTCATTGTAACACGAAACTCTACTTAAACATTCAATTTTCAACTTTATCTCACAGTTACAAGATCCAAAATGATAGATAGAGTTTATCTGAACTAGATGCTGGGTACACACGCTACAGTTTGTCTAGTTTATCTTGTGATAGCGTGTGATAAGGAATGAGGACGAGATACGGAGGCTGAGGGAGGAATGTCGGTGTGCGTCTTGTGTAGGTTTCAGATTTTGATAGGCAAGAACTAAATGATATTATACTTTATAGCCTTCCGCCCGCGGCTCCGCCCGCGCGCATCTCGGTTAACGCGACCTTTGCTCATATCTTCGGTTCTACTCAACCGATTGCGACCAAACAAACGTAAGATTTTAAGTCTGAGTAAGCCCTTTCTAACAAAAAAACCGCATCAAAATCCGTCCAGTAGTTTTTGCGTCCATCGCGGACAAACAGACAAATAGACAAACAGACAGGAAATTAAAAAAAAATATTTTCGTGTTCAGTATCGTTAACATAACATGACCCAAGTATTTGTTTTAAATATCTCCAATGTACAGACACGACCACTTTACAATTATATAATAGTACTAGCTGTTGCCCGCGGCTCCGCCCGCGTGGATGTCGTTAATCGCTTGATATGTTATAAATTTTGTGCAGAGAATTGCGCGTTAAACGCTGATTAGAGGACCTTTATTTTTTAGAGGAGGTAGGACACGACGGTATATCCGTCCCAATCGAGCAGTCCGACTGGGGAAGTACCTCCGCCCTTCAGAAGATCGTGGCTTAATAACCTCGTGTTATGTTTCCGACGGTGAGTAGGGTAGCCAGAGCTCATTGGAGAGATTTTGTGCTGTCAGTGGGAAAACCAAAGGCTTTGTCCTACTTATCTTCTGCGCTGACGGCAGAGAATCTCTCTGTCCTTAGAGCACAGCACGAGTGTGACGCCCCTGGTGTTGCACTCGCCCATAGGCCACGGTAACCTCTTACCATCAGGTGGGCCGTGTGCTTGTCTGCGACGTAAGTAGTATATATAAAAAAAAGGTTAGATACTGTGCTCGCCTCTCTATTCGGCTGTCTACTTCACTCTGTATTCCACTCTCTACTCGACGTAATACTTCACTCTGTATTCGCCTCTCTACTCGATGCCACTATACTCGACTTACGACTATTACAGGATGGGATGGGGTACTTCAAGAAAGGCGAGTGTGACGCCCTTGGTGTTGCATACGTCCATAGGCCACAGTAACCACTTTCCATCTGGTGCGCCGTGTGCTTGTTTGCCACTTAAGTGGTATAAAATAATCTTTCTACCTGGATATCTACTCGACTCTCTACTTCTTCTTCCACCCTCTCCTCCTTTCCCGTTTTATCTCTAGTCTACTCAACTATAAACTTCACCAAGCTCTTACTTATCTTTGCGTGAACGATTTTGTAACGGATCTTAAGACTACCGACATACCGACATCTATTTCACAATGACAAATTAGAAATTAAAAAATTAAGTACAATATACCGGTTCGGGTGTATCGGGAGTTTGAAACCAAACGATAGCTTGAATTTAAACGCGAGAACGCCATCTAGTTATGATTCTAGTACTAAATCATTAAAATTCAAATTTTAATTTCATGATTAAAAACGTATTGGTTTACACAATTGTGTATGTAAAAATAAAATCTATAAATTTACATACTTGCCCGGATGTAATAAGCTATAAAAATTGACCAATAATATTATAAAGCGCCATCTATATTGCCGCTCATATTCCGTGTAATATCAATATTGTTCACAACTCCGGTTCTACTCAACCGATTGTGATGAAACAAATGTAAGATTTTAAGTCTGACCAAGCCCTTTCTAACAAAAAAAACCGCATCAAAATCCGTCCAGTAGTTTTTGCGTCCATCGCGGACAAACAGACAAACAGACAGGAAATTAAAAAAAAATATTTTCGTGTTCAGTATCGTTAAAATAACATGACCCAAGAATTTTTTTTAAATATCTCCAATGTACAGACACGACCACTTTACAATTATATAATAGTATAGACTATATAATAGATAGATATAGATAGAAGATAGATAGACTAGCCTTCGGCGTTGTCCTACCTAAATAGAACGCGACTACCGACTACGCGGTTCGCACGAAATCTTTTCGTATGAACGCACGTTTTCGTATGAATTTTGAGTACGGGGTATGTTGGGCCAAGTGTCATAATGTCCAAGAAGGCATAACGTCCAATAGCACATCAGATTGATTCGATGTTTAAAATCGAATATAAATAAGTATCGATATATCTTTAAGTGGATACCCCTGGGCCCTGGGAGTGCACTTCCCACCTAACTATCAATGCTACGTTTACATACTCGCGGCAGAGCGAGGGAAGTGGCGAGAGAAGTGGGCAGAGACGTGGTGTGAATGGTATATTCGTCATACCGCGAGTACTGCCGCGTATGTTGCGCAAATACTAGCGCGATGAACTATACGAGACCGCTAGATAGCGCTAAGCTAAATAAAACACGACTTTCGTTATTGCTCCTCGAATATTTACTTTAAAAAATATTTATATCGATCTACGAGTGTATAGTAGTTGAAAGTGATAGTTTTTATTAATAATCTATTTAATTAATTCGCTATGCTGTAAAAGCTTATTGCGTACACTGCTACAGCGTTGTCCTCCATACGTTTACGTCCGTCTCCGTTGCAGGGCGAATACTGTAATGCGGACCAACGCGATGATGGGAGTGTGTGAATGCTAGGGCATTAATCGCGCGAATATTTCTGGCAACACGATGAGCAATGCGAGCGGCAGTATGTAAACGCGGGGTAAGATAGGGTCAGGGATACCTAAAGACAAGTATAGAAAAAGGTAAGTAAATGGCTGACTGTTGTCTCTGTCTCTGTAATTATCGGGCCGTTGTCTCTGTCTCTGCCTACCCCGGAGTGTCCCGGCGTGAGTAAGACATGAATTATTGTAACGACAATGTCAAATATCGAAATCGAAAGAAAAACGTTACAATACAAAAATAACTCGAACGAAACTGACGAAATGTTCATAACAAAGCAGCTTTATTCAATCTTACTTTAGTTCTGCCACTCACCACTCGAAAAAATCTGCAGTCATCAATTTTAATATAATACATACCTACGATAATTAAGTAAAATAAATTTTGATCTAGCAAGGAACTTAAATTCGTAGATATTGAAATGAATAAAAATTAAAATAACATTATTTTAAATTTATAGGCTATAACGCCATCTTTTGAAGAAAATTGTAATGTTTATCAAATATTGAAACTAGCAAGCAAACAACTATTTACGGAACATGCTGTAATCATATGTTAGATATTCAAAAAGAGATAATCATTATTTTTAAACCTTTAAATTATGTATAATGCAATAAAAAGAATTAAGTGTTTCACTCATAAATTACTGTCACAAATTAAATGGAATAAGTACACGGAAACCGACCTTACAAACTATTCCATTTGGTTTGGTTGGCACTATTGGCAAACTGTACAGTTGCCATCAGACTTTTTCTACTAAATTGGTATTTTTCATTGTACATGAAATAGTGTTAATATAATGAGAAAATGGGTTATATCGGTCTCCAGAGACCTTACCTACCTACTCTTTGGAGCCATATTTTATTGTTTATGGTTGGTATGTCGTATTTTTAGAACGGAACTAAAGCATATGCACCGACTGACGGGTGAGTTTGACTTGTGCCCCAAAGCTGTTGATAGGGCTCTGACCCCCATGAATAAACCGTAAATTTAAAAAAATTATAGGTATGTATTATAGATTATTGCTGCTATGATTATGTAGCATTGTTTCATATTTGTTTCTTTCGACTTTCGAATCAATTTTTATCATGATAGCAGAAAATAGTAGTTTTTATTATTTTTAGTAAGAACACTGCCGATGAAAGACGCTAACTGTCAGAGAAGATTGTAGACAGCCAATGTCAACGAATTTTTCTTTCATTCGCAGTAGTCAGCGGGTGCCTGTACGTAATTTCGGAGCAAATAATTAATTTTATGATAATCGTTAATTAATAATATAAAACTACTTTTTCGTATCTTCCCGTCTTTTTTAAACTGTATGTGTCAAAATTTCTGTGTTGTGACATTTGTCTTTTGCATGTTAAGGTTATGTAAACTTGTGATTTTTTGAGAGTATTTCGTGTTTTTGATCGTGTTATGATTGCTTTTCAGCTCAAATACACTGGTTTGGACATAATGAGAACCACACAAATTGCCCAGTACGCCCTAAGACTCACATATTCGCAGGTAAGCTTAGTTTAAGTGTTCTATTCTTGTGTGTGATATTTTCTAGAAATTACTTTTAGGCAATGCGGTACTTTCTTCACTAAAAGTAACCCTCACTAAATTCTAAATTAGTTTGCCTCTATTCAGGATTCTAACCTTTAAAACATTATGAATATATTCTAAGAGGTTTGTAACTACTTACAATCTACATACTGTGGATGTAGATTTTTTTTAGTTCATTTTTTTGGAGGGCTTTACCATAAAAAGCGACCCTGTCGCTCTCGTAATCATCTTACACTATCTGCTTCTTCATCCTGTGATGAAGTGAAGATCTTACACTGTAAGACGTATCAATCATACTATTTAAGAATTCTCACTTAACTGACATCTTGAAAATATTACAGTGGAGTTTGTTGCACCGTTTCTTCTCCACTGGTGCCTAGGAAGGTGGTAAACTTAAGTTTTAACCAGAATTTGACATCAATAAAATAGGGTATGAATTGAGAACCTCCTTTTTTGAAGTCGGTTAAAAAGATGTAACTACAACATACATACATACACTCAAGTCACTCCTGTAGATATAATCATGTTGCACAATTTTGAGAAATAAAGAACTTGAAATTGAAATGAAACTCTGAATGTTGTACACTATTGTATTTTATAAAATTAATTTTACTTGTAAACTAGAACTAACTAAATAAATAAAAAGAGAGCTCAAAAGTTCAGGCCTCAAAAAATTTCTCCCTATCAATGTTAACTGCTAGCATGTCTTAAAACCAAGCAACTATTTAGTTAGAACTATGTACGTTTATTAATTTATTTATTACTAGCTTTTGCCCGCAGCTCTGCCCCCTTGGATGTCAGTTATCGTGACCAAACATAGCCTATGTCCTATCCCAAAGTCTCATCTATCTGTGTAGGTACCAAATTTAATCAAAATTGGTTCAGTGGTTTGGGCGTGAAAGCGTTACAGATAGACAGAGTTACTTTTGCATTTTTGTAATAGTAGTATGGATGTTATTAATTAATTAATTAACTACTTAAGTACACAAAAGATATTTCTAAATAAACTCATTAACTAAATTTTGACATTAGATCCATTTAGTGCATATCTATCTACTAAACTTATCAAGTAGTGACATCTTTGAAACCTTTATCAATAGGAATGTGCTGCTTCGGTAATTGATATTTAATTCAAATCATCATCATCAGATGATTTGATATTTAATTATCAAATTAATCATTATTTCATTAGTCATTAAAAATTTGTTAAATACCCACTTTTTAATTTTAATAATAATCATAATTGCAACATTACTTTTTTTTACTATGAAGTTTAATAGATAGATATATTCACGCCTATATATCCCTGAAAGGGTAGGCAAAGGTGTATCACCTGCATTTCACCGACTCCCCGCAGTGGTTTACCAAGCGACTACAATATGGGGTACTTCAAGAAGGGCATTAGAAGGTTTCTTCAGGGTCGGCAGCACGAGTGTGACTCCCCTGGTGTTGCACGCGTCCATAGGCCACGGTAACCACTTTCCATCAGGTGGGCCGTGTGCTTGACTGCCACCTAAGTGGAATTTTTGGTCCCACTTAATAGGGGCCTATTGCCATCAAGTGGAGATCTTGTCATGGGCTATATGTCTACTGTTGGATGTAGAATGACGTGAAGCAACTGCCATCTGACCTCCACAACCCAATAGCAATCATCATCATCTGCATATAGACGTATTCTCCTGATTGCATCCGTGGCCAAGATGACCTCGAAGCTCAGGGTCCGCCTTCCGGCTCTTCCTCCTCCACTTCGCACGATCTTGGGCGTCCATGGTAGTGAGACCATTTGCACGCATATCACCCTCCACGACGTCAAGCCAGGACTTCTTTGGCCTAACCCTTTTACCTGGACCCGGCGGGGGTACCATTGCCAGGCATTTGTTCCCCACGTAGCCTGGCGGTTGCCGCAAGACGTGGCCGCACCAGCGAAGGCGGCTCTCTTGCATTTTATCCGCGATGTCACGGACATGGAGGCTGCCGCGGATGCGAGAGTTCCGTACGCGATCTTTACGCGTAACGCCGCACATCCACCGCAACATTTTCATCTCCGTGACACGCAGCTCTTGCTTGTGTCGCTCGAGCAGCGGCCACGCCTCACAACCATACAAGAGAACAGGCCTAATGATCGTCTTATAGACCTGCCCCTTCAACCTGACTGGCATTTTAGGATCACAGGTCACGCCAGTCATTTCTCGCCACTTGGCCCACGCGGCAGCAATGCGTGCCTTGACGTCGTGGTCGATCTCACCGGTCACATGAAGTACAGATCCCAGGTACTTAACCTGGTCCGTGCGCTCGACCAAATCATCGCCTATGCGGACGGGTGTGGGATCTGTGGAGTTTAACGCTAAGTATTCTGTCTTCGCTACATTTAGCTTCAGACCGCCGTTCTCAAGCGCTTCTTTCCATCCTTTCACGCGTCGCACCAATCTGCTCCTGTCCGCGTCCATGAGCGCAATATCATCAGCATACATGAGCAACCACGGAGGCTGCTCATGTGAGTTTCTAATGCTGTCCGACAAAACATCTAATACCACGCTGAACAGGTAAGGACTAAGGACGGATCCTTGGTGTACCCCGACGGTGATGGGGAAGGCTTTCGAGTCGCCACCAGCAGTCCGAACCACGGAACCGGAATCGTAGTACATGTCTCGGATGGTGTCAATGTAAGTCTCTGGGACACCCTTGGCCCGCAGTGCCCACCAGATCACCTCGCGAGGAACACAGTCGAAGGCCTTCTGCATGTCTAAGAATAGGCAGTGCAGGGGCGTGTTCTTCGCCCTGTATTTCCCCGCCACAACCCTTAGGGCGAACACTGGGTCCATGGTCCCGTGCCCGGGACGGAACCCGTACTGGCACTCCGAGAGTGTACTTTCCTGTCGGATCCGGGAGTCGATTATCCGCTCATAGAGCTTCATGGTGTGGGACATTATCTTTATACCGCGGTAACTACCACACTCCTGCACCGATCCCTTGCCTTTGAAGACTGGCGTGATGATGCTCAGCCTCCACTGGCTCGGGATCTCGCCGGTGAGGAGTACGCGGTTATAAAGATTTGCTAGAATGCCCACACCACGGGCGCCCATTGCCTTCCAAGCCTCGATGGGGACTTCGTCGGGTCCGACAGCTTTCCGGTTCTTCATGCGGCGAATGGCAGTCTGGACTTCCACAGGCGTTATCGGTGGCACTAGTCCTTGATTCGGAGGGAGGTCTGGTGGCTGCACCTCTTTATGCTGCTTATTCAGCAGCTCGTGGAAGTATGAGCGCCATCTCTCCTTCACCGCGACTTTCTCGTACAACAAATTGCCCCCAGGGTCTTTAATGCAGCGGCACTTGGATAGACCCTGCGCCGCTTTGGCCCTGGAACGCGCCAACTTATATATGAGCTTTTGCCCCTCAGACGATTCGGTATATAGAGGTTGCAAGTGGTCTCGTTTGGCCCTGGCTACGGCTCTCCTGGTGGCGCGTTTTGCATCTTTGTACGCATCGCGGTCGTCGGAAGATTTGGACGCTTGCCACTTTTTAAAGAGGGCTTTCTTCACCCTGATCTCTCTCTGGACTGTGTCGTTCCACCACCAGGTGTCCTTGTCACACTTGCGTCCACCCTTAGACATGCCGAGCACCACTCTCCCCGCCTCAAGAATAGCTGCCCGAATCCTGTCCCAAGAAACCTGTACTGGTTCGTCTACAGACTCTACAGCATCGGCGCACTTGTCACCGATGGCTGAGACGAAACTTTGGGACTTAGCTTCATCAAGCAGCCACCACCTGATTTTGCGTTGGGCACGCTCGGCACGTTTGTCTTTGGGTTTCACGCGGAGGTCCATGACAAGGAGACGGTGTTGGCTAGTGAGACTCTCCCCGGGTATAACCTTGCAGTTGGCCACCCTGCTGATGCTGTGCCTCCTAGTGAGCAGGAAATCAACCTGGGTTAAGCGCCCCCCGCTCTTGTAGGTGACAAGATGTTCGGATTTCTTTTTGAAGTACGTGTTCACGATGGCCAGGTCGGCAGTCGCACACGTTCTAAGGATGTGCTCACCCTCTGGGTTGCGACTACCGTATCCAAAACCGCCGTGGACACGCCCAAACTCCTCACATCCGTCACCCACGTGACCGTTCAGGTCACCGCCCAAGACAATCTCCTGCGACAGCGGGACGTCACGAGGCACTCCCCCGAGTTGGTCCCAGAACAAGATCTTTTCGGCTTCGCCACGCCCAGCCTGTGGAGCGTAAGCACTTATCAGGTGGGTTATAATCCCATCGATAAGCACCCTCACAACCATAAGTCGGGCGCTATAGCTCTTCACCTCCAAGATGTCATCCTGCAACGCCCGGGAGAGCACCACGCCCACCCCGGCCTGCCCGTCAGGTGCACCTGTGTACATCAGCTGGTAGCCGTCCCCAATGTGCATGGTGCTATCGCCACCCCACCGAGTCTCCTGCAGGAACGCCACGGCCACTCTCCGCCTGCAGAGTACGTCAGCCAACTCCCTCGTGCGACCGGTCAACGTGCCGATGTTCCACGTTGCGAAGCGGAGTTTCCGGGAATCACAAAGTTGGCCTAACATCTTTAGCCGTGCCCGGCTCAGGCACGGTAGCCCTTGCCCACTTGCGACACGAGGCGGGCGACCCTCATGCGCGCCGTTTTGCGGCGGCGCCCTACCCTCATTGCGATTCCTTTTTTCTTTACTAGCCATTTATTTTAAATTTGGCAATTTTGGCTTTTCCGGGGGCGACTGCCGTCCGACCCCCCAACCCCGAGGGGAAAGCCAGCGCCAGAGCCTCGTCCGTTGTTCAGCAGGTGCACCAGCTTGCAGGTGAGGTTGGCTTGGGGCTCAAGATCTAGGTGAGCCCCCATACACCCAGCCACCCAATAGCAATATTGGGCGATATCAAAGCAGCTAGACCAGTTGTTGGACTTTTTAGCACTCCAGCTACTACTAAAAGTATGATATCTATTGAAGTATTCATTGTACAATAAATACAATTACCAGTAACATAAAGAAATGTATGTTCACACTCACATCAATCACTGATTATAGAAAAATCTTTTTTTTAAATCTTTGCCTGATATGGATATCATTGATAAAGAAATTGAAAGGTAGACTAAACAATATGTCTGCATAGTAATTTGCTATATTATTATAGTTGTTGTTGCCTATGGCTCCACCCCCGGACAGTGGTGTTTTGATATTTTAGACTAGAGTATAGAAATAAGCCTTAGATGCATGGCGCGAGTCAACAATAGTGCCCGGAATACGGCAATAGGCTCACCCTCTGTAACTTGGGACCTGATACAGTGATTGGTGAAGTGTGGGTGACAATTCACCTCTGCAAATCCTCCAAAGTCTTTAGAAAATAAACGATTTATGACATCTTCTTCTTCCTCCTAGCGTTAATTCCCAGTCGCATCCGAAGCTTTCAGCTCGGAGTCTGGGGTCCGCTTTTACCAGTCATAGCTACAGATTTGGCTGGACCTCGATATTTTCCGTGAAGCGATTGCCATCTGACCTCCACGACCCAATGTTAACATTAGGCGATATCGAAGCTTTGCAGCTAGACCGTTGTTTTTGGACTTTTTAGGGCACCAACTACCCGTAACGACTGCCATAGATGTTCTTATGGCAACCGGGACCGACGGCTTAACGTGCTCTCCGAGGCACGACCAGACCAATGCAAATACCCATATTTAATGCACACAAATATTTGCACTGAGCGGGGATCGAACCCGCGCCTCCTGCGTAGCGGCCGCGTTCACTACCGCTACGCCACGGAGGCTGTCGATTTATGACATTATATATAAATAATCTATGCTTGGTGAATTTGAATTCGTCTACCGCAGTATCACCCCGTGCTATCCCCAAAAGACTCCCAAGAAACGCGTACTACGCGTATCGAGTATACCTACTTTGAGCACATTTTAGGTTCAAGATATTTTTTTTTATACCACTTAGGTGGCAGACATGCACACCTGATGGAAAGTGGTTACCGTGGCCTATGGACGTATGCAACACCAGGGGCGACACACTCGTGCTGCCGACCCTGAAGAAACCTTCTAATACCCTTCTTGAAGAACCCCATATTGCAGTCGCTTGGGAAAACCATCGCGGGGAGTTCATTCCACAGCTTGAGTGTGCGATGGATGAAGTTCCTTTCATACCGCACAGTGCACATTATGTTCTAATGTGCCTTAGGTATCTATACCTAGTTTACAAAGAAGGCCCGGCAAACAACACGACAATAACAAACAACAAATCTCTATACACAATTACTTGATAGTTGCTATTAATAGCACACACTTGTCGGGATGCCCTCCGTAGAACGTGACTACAATGAGATTTGTCACGTTTATACAATGGCGGTGAGATTCTCATGTTGCGTGTCTATTAAACAATGTATGTATTGTAGTACACTACAGGGTAAACCGAGTGAAATAGGCCTACCTGGACGCAGAGGGTAGGGGCTGTGACTAATGCACCTCTGCAAATAGTAGTAGGTAGGACACCACCGTATATCCGTTGCAATCGAACAGTCCGACTGAGGAAGGACCTCCGCCCTACAGAAGACCGCGGCTTAATAACCTCGTGTTGTGTTTCCGACGGTGAGTAGGGTAGCCAAAGCTCACTGGAGAGATTTTGTGTTGTCAGTGGGAAAACCAAAGGCTTTGTCTTTATATTTTGCGCTGACAGTTCAGAATCTTTCTGTTCTTACAGGGTTAGCAACACGAGTGTGACTCCCCTGGTGTTGCACTCGCCCATAGGCCACGGTAACCTCTTACCATCAGGAGGGCCGTCACACCTATCGTTTTCGCTATGCCCCAATACCTGCACAATTGAGGACTTGAAAGAGGTAACTGTGGGGAATGTCTATATCGCGGAATTTTTGCTGGACATACTCGTATTTAGTGCCACTGAACAGACCACTGGTAATAAAGATGTGAAATGGGATCGTGGATAAGTGGTAACATTGCATTCTTTAAAAAATCTTCTGAATTAACTTTTACGCCCGGTTTCACCTATTCGCGGGATATAAAGTAGCCTACTTATATGTTTATTCCAGACTGTAGTCTATCCCTGTAATAAATTTCAGCTAGATCCGTTCAGCCGATTGAACATGATTGAGTAATAAAACGTCTGCCATCTGACCTCACAACCCATTGGCGATATCGAAGTATTGCAGTTGGATGATCTGAATTCCACGCGGGCGGAAAAAAATATGGCGGTACAAAGTTCGCCGGGTCAGCTAGTTTCTTTATAAAATCACTCAAAATCCTAAAAGTTACTTTCCAAAGTGAGACTAAGACCACTGAATGGAAAATTATACCCTATCGGCTCATAATTCATTGAATTATTGGCACTAGAAGTAAGACAGTAAGATAACTTGCCCAGCCACGGTAGCAACAGTACAAGTTTGACCTCTGACTTGAACTGTGGACTCTCCGATACGCGTCGCATTAAAAAGTAACTTTATCTGTTACTATTTATGTGAATAACTAGGTGAGGGCCGCGGCTCCGCCCGCGTGGATGTCGGTTATCACTGCTTTTGGTGACATCTCCAGTTTTACTTAACCAATTACGGTGAAACTTTTTTTTTAATATCTGGCATCAGCTATTCAGCTATAATCAGATGAGTTCCAAATCAATGGATTAGCATTTAGAAGGTGTCATTCCATTAAATGACACCACATTGCGTGGCAGAATTTAACTTCTTTGGTAACGATGAAACATACGTAAGATTTTAAGTCTGACCAAGACTTTTCTGATGAAAATCGCATCGAAAATAATGTTATGAAAAAAAAAAAAATTTGGGTTCAGAATATGTCTAGCCTTCTGTCTGTTTGTAATGGGTTATCTCCAAAGTGGCTGAGCCGATTTTAACTAAATTTTAGTTGTAGATAGCTGCTTTTTGAGGCGTAAATTGATTACTTTTATTTTCGAAAAGGTATTAGGGTTTCGCGCAAAAAAATGGATCAGATCCAAGTCCACGTGGACTTATATAAAAGGATGTAGAAGTTCGTGAATAGTGTAAGAACAGAAGCAAATGGCGGGCCATACCTCTGCCTACCCCGGATCGTTTGATATAATCTATAATTGCTGGATTTGGACTTATTCGCCACCATAGCACCCCGTACTATCCTCAAAAGACAACCACAAAAACGCGTGCTGCATATATTTTCTGACGAAACTGTGTTCAAGATATGTGCCGGGAACTATATTCGACACTGAATGATACTGAACTGTCTGCAACATTACAACAACAACTTCCCAATCAAGTCTAAAGTTCATTTCCAAGGTCGCAGACGTTCTGTACGACAATCTTGGCGTTGTTTATGCGGTGAAAGGATTGCCTATAACTGCTATTTAGTTTATCGGAGTACTAGTTTTTGTCCTCCTTTCCCTTTAGGTATGATTCCGAAGCCAACGGCATGCAACGACAGACGCATGCAGCACATACAGCGTACCCTTTAGGTACTTTTTAAACTCCGAAACGGATAAAGCGGACCATTGAGAAGCCGCAATGAATTGCACGCATCTGCAGCGTGTGTCGGCAGTGTTGTCGTATGCGATCGACTACGGAATTATACCTTTTGCCTTCTTTTAGCCTGTCCTTCAACTTTTATAAGAGCAAAGCTCGTCTGACTTCTCAACGCCGATAGCAAAGACTGTGCCAGTGTGTCGTTTCAGAGTCGTAAAGTTTCCGAGGTGCGAGGGAAATACCCTATGGGCTGCACCTAAGCAAATGAAGACCCAAGGCACGTCATTATCCGAGGGGATTTTTGCACGGAAAAAAGGAAGGGTCTCAAAATTACCACGGGTGTGCGAGCCTAAAATCACAAAATATTTATAAACCTGCATTAATGCTAGCAAAATCTATATTTATACCTAATGCCTATACGATATAAGACCTCGGACATTTATCTTGGGCCTAAAATGTGCCCTATACGCGCAGAACACGTTTTTAGGAATCTTTTGAGGATAGCACGGGGTGCTACTGCGGTGGACGAACTCAAATTCACCAAGCATAGATTATTACAAAACAATCTGCCCGCGCCAGGGTCTCGTTTGTCTCGCGACTTAGGTCCAAGATGTCTCTATCCCAAGATACGTATATCATGTTACATTACTAGGGTACCTAGTACCATAGCATATTCTGACGTTCGCCACAGGTGATAACGGGTGCGGATTGCGGTTCTAGAGGCGTGGTCTGCGGGGGGATGCGGCCATATATCGATTTGGTAGCTAAACTTACTGCAGACTGAGTTTAAATATTTTAGTACTAACTTTAAGCGGTGACTTGGTCTGCTTGGACATCTGTATTGGGTCCAAAGGGAGAAAGTGCCAAATTCCATACAATTTCTTTAATTTATAGTAAGGTATTATTTCTTTGTTCTTTCTTAGTGCATCTTATATGCAACAAAGAAATACTATCGGCCTACCTGATGGAAAGTGGTTACCGTGGCCTATGGAATTGTGTAACACAAGGGGAGTCACGTGATGTCGACCTGTAAGAACAGAGAATGCATTCATCTGTGAAAATTTCAACTATCTAGCTATAGGTTCCTGGTGACCGACAAACAAAACAGAACAAAAAAAAACCCGTTGGTTTTTCCCTTTGGGTATGGAACCCTTGCACTCGTCCATCAGGTGGGCTGTGTGCTTGTCTGTGATCTAAGTAGTAAAAGACATTTCTAGAACAAAATAATCGAATACCGAACCATTTTTCTAAAACTAACACATATCGGAAGTAGGAACTTAGGTACAGTATCTATAAGGAAATGACCGTGGCTAGCGATTGAAGTTCGATACCCCGGCTAAATGCATAAACACTTGCTAAGCAACTTTTATATTCGGAACAAGCTGACACATCCTGACTTGTAATGTAAGTAACATTCATAAACTCACGCCTATATCCCCGAAGGGGTAGGCAGAGGTGCTAGCACCCACTTTTCGCCGTTTATGTTTAGGTCCCAATGTAATAGGTGGCGAGCCTATTGCCATTAACCAGGCACTTATAAACCTGCGATAAATACACACATAACTTCGAAAAGCATCGAAAAGTCATTGGTGTGTGCCATGGTAAAACCTGGGATCGAACCCGAGACCTCGTCTCAGCAGTCCATTACCCATACCACTGGGCTACCGCGGCTAACATACATACATTCAATCACGGCTGAGGGCCGTGTGCTTGTCTGCTACCTAAGTACATAGTATAAAAAAAAAAAATCTGTTGCTGCTGCCGCTATAACTATTAACTATAACAACATACATATATACTCTCATGTCTGTAAATCCTTGAATGGTAGGCAGAGGTGTATTAACACCCTCATTTCGCCAACTAATATTTTCGGTCCCACGTAATAGGGGGCGAGCCTATTGCCGTCTTACGGGCACTTTGTCATGGGCTGTATGTTCACTGTCGGATGGAGAACAGCCCTATCCCTTAGTCGCCTTCTACGACACCCACAGGAATAGTAAACACACAGTCCACAAGCTGTGGAATGAACTCCCCGCGATGGTTTTCCCAAGCAACTACAATATGAGGTTCTTCAAGAAGGGTATTAGAAGGTTTCTTCAGGGTCGGCAGCACGAGTGTGACGCCCCTGGTGTTGCATACGTCCATAGGCCACGGTAACCACTTTCCATCAGGTGGACCGTGTGCTTGTCTGCCACCTAAGTGGTATAAAAAAAATAGATGGGGTGGCCCTATTCTGTATCACTCTGGAAACTTTCGTGCGTCAGTCCAACTCTTTCTTTCTTGAGGTGATGGTGGAGCCATCTACCGATATTCTTACGGTCATGCTTGCACTACATTCTCGTCGAAGTTAGGCGAGGTAGCGCGAGCACGAGAGTGTGGTGGGAGCCCTCGCGTCACATCGCCGCGCCTCGCGTCGCCTCGCCGCGCCTCGCGTCGCCTCGCCTGGCCTCGCACGAGGAGACGCGAGGTGCGAGGATAGACGAGGCGAGGTGCAGCCTCCACATTCTCGCGTTCGTTCAATCAGTATGCCATAGTCTTGTGCTTAATCGGACATTTGAGAGAGATTAACTGGAACAATGGTGAGAGTGAACCTCGTCTAACTTCGTCAAACCTAACCTCGACGAGAGTGAAGTGCTAGCAAACCTCGTGTCACCTCGCCTCGCATAACCTCGCCTAACTTCGACGAGAATGTAGTGCAAGCATCAGAGCATTCCCCCTGTAAGGGACTGGTCGCGGGTTCCACTTTTTCCTATCTACATCTATAGGAACAGTGCCCTGTTGGTTCCCGGTGGTGTAGAGTGGGTGTCGTAGGAGGCGACTAAGGGATAGGGCTGTTCTCCATCTGACAGTAAACATACAGCCCATGACTAAGTGCCTGCTTCCCTGCTTGAGGGCAATACGCTCATCCCCTATTACGTAGGACTGAATATCATATTTGGCGAAATGTGGGTGTTAATACACCTCTGCCTACCCCTTTGGGGATTTACAGGCGTACAGGGACAAGGTAATTCGTACCTATCATAGTCAACATCCGCACTCTTAAATGACAATGATCTATTAGTCAGTAGCCACATGCGCCTGCGCATGATGTTTTCGCATTGTCATAAAATATTAGCTTACATTAGCGTTCATTGTCAAGGTCTTTGTTATGCGTAGTATGCGGGATCTATTTCTGTTTGAGAGAAAAAAATACTGTTGCTATACGATAAGAAACACCCACGTTCTGTTGAATCCACCTGGCTCATCATCCTCTTCATGGAGACGCATCTTCCTGATAGCATCCTGACATCGAAGCTCAGGGTTCGCCTTCCGGCTCTTCCTCCTCCACTTTGCACGATCTTGGGCGTCCATGGTAGTGAGACATTTGCACGCATGTCACCTTCCACGATGTCAAGCTAGGACTTCTTGGGCCTATGCCTTCTACCTGGACCCGGCTGGGGCGCCATTGCCAGTTGCCGCAAGACGTGGCCGCACCAGCGAAGGCGGCTCTCTTGCATGTTTTTTGCATGCAGAATCCACCAGGCTATGTGGATAATAAACGTCTGACAATGGAGACCCCACCGGATAGCGGTAGGAGGGGTAAATCCAAGAAGGACTGGTATGACGTCATAGGTGACATGCGTGCCAATGGTCTCAGTACCATGCAGAGGAAAAGCTGGAAGATGGAACCTGCGCTCCGAGATGAAGGCTTCGGATGCAATTGGTATACATGCCAATGATATTTCTTCTTCTTCATCATCCTAGCGTTACCCAGTGGCATCCGAAGCTTTCACCTCTAGGGTCCGCTTTTTCCAGACTAACTGCTGGTTTGGCTGAACCAGGTGAACTTCGATATTTCCCCTGAAGCGATTGCCATCTGACTACCACAACCCATTGACTATCGAAGCATTGTGGTTAGACCAGTTGTTGTCTTATTAGGGCACCAGCTACCCGTAACAACTGACATAGATGTTCGTATGGCAACCGGTTCCGACGACCAGACCAATGCAACTATATATTCATGCATACAAATATTTGCACTGCGTAAAACTCGTTCACTACCACCTCGCCACAAAGGCTGTATGGGATCCGCCAAGGTCGTCCATAAGTGTTTTACCTTTCCACCATTGATATATTCATGCATACAAATATTTGCACTGCGTAATAGTCTCGTTCGGACTACCGCCTCGCCACAATGGCTGTATGGGATCCACCAAGGTCGTCCATTAGGGACCAAGCTAACTTCGCTAAGTCCTAAAGTGGAGACCGCGAGAAGGAAAGCGGAAGGTGGGACACCCCCTAGCCAGGTGGACTGGCGACCTGTGAAAGGTGGCTGGGACGGACTGGATGCGGAAGGCGGAGGATTGGCAAACGTGGCACATATTGGGAGAGGCCTATGTCCAGCAGTGGACTGCGATAGGCTAATTGATTGATTGATAACTTCGCCTGCTAGCCGGTACTCCTGCTGATGTGATGATGAAGACTTAGATCTTTCTTTCTTTTTATATTTTTATTTCTTTCTTTCTTTTTTCTTTCTTCTCTGGGTTGGGAAGTTAATGGCAGTCGCTGGATAAGCATCACCAAATGATGGAGTGCACCCCACGCATCCCTTTTCCACTTATGCAGTAGGCGTTTTTAACCAATCGATCGTTAGGTGGAACAGATATAGAGTCCAGGGATAAAAAGTAGCTTATATACCAAAATGTAATCTATCCCTGTAGCCAGATTTGTTCAGCCATTTAAACGTGATTGAGTAACAAACATACAAACATCTTCACAAACTTTCACATTATAGTAGGATTTAATACAGCAGCTTGTAACACGTTCCTTTTCACGCAGTTACACACGCGCCCGAGCACGTCTGCTTGTAATATCATAATAGGTCATAGCACGCAATATAATTAATAAGGGGAGCTATTTACTGCGTCAATCATTAAAGATAGCGAGACAATCTTTGTGCGTAGTCGCGTGTATATGGGACAGAAATAAGTTCACATCATCATCATTTCAGCCATAGGAAGTCCACTGCTGGACATAGGCCTCTCCTATAGATCTCCAATAAGACCGGTTGGAAGCGGCTCGCATCCAGCGCGTTCCCGCGGCCTTAATGAGGTCGTCTGTCCACCTTGTGGGTGGACGTCCTACGCTGCCCTTGCCGATACGTGGCCTCCACTGGAAAACTTTTCGACCCCATCGGTCAGTCCTCCGTGCTATGTGCCCTACCCACTGCTATTTCAAGTTCACACAGTGAAAATTTATTTTTGGGTGACATTTTGGTCTTGTACGTTGAATATGGTAAAGGAGCCAAGTGGGTACTCCGTCCTTACACCCGAAGAGGACCAGTCTATAAATCCGTCTTGATGATAGATGGATGGCTCCCACCGTCGCTGTAAGACGTGTGTAGAAAAATTTGAATCAGCTTTGAGCGAGGCTCGGTGGCTCAGTGGTCGGAGCATTCACCCTATAAAGAAAAGATCGCGGGTTTGGATTCCGCCTAAGCTGTATTCGCTTTGAGATTATGTTCTCATAAGTGAGAATACGATACGAATATTTTCTCTTTATTCGATGTCATTTGTTTTGTTGTGTTGTGATTCATTTTAGGGTGAAAGAACGTAACGGAAATTTGAAGTTTTTCTTTATCGTAAGGCTCGATCTATATTGAGGCTGCAGCGGTACCTTACCTTACTTTATTTAGTGCTGAATTTTATTTATACTTTCAGACAAAGTAAAGTATCCCTTGTTCTCTTAAAAAAAACCATAAGCCGCTTATAATTAGATATTATTATTTTCAACTAGCTGACCCCGCGAACTTCGTACCGCCTAACAGTCAATTCTTTTTTGTCAATTTTTCTCTCCGTAAGACTAAGAACCATCCTCGTACTTTAAGGAATGTTCTAAAAAAAGAATTAGCGAAATCGGTCCAGCCGTTCACGCGTGATGGCGTGACCAAGGGAAATAGGGATTCATTTTTATATATAGAGATATATTAACAGAAGTATTCTGCAAAGATAAATGGACAAGAGTAGAAGAAATCTATAGAACGGAAAAGGTCAACTCCGTTAAAAAATGGTTTTCTTTCAATGTGATGTTTTCCTATCTTGATTCGACACTAGGTTCTTACGAACTAACGGAAGGAATAATTGATGATATTACGACCATTTTAAGAACAACTACCTTACTAATGTTGTAATTGTGGGTTGCTGAGCTGTTTATATTTGGGCCAACACCCATTGGTCCCCTAAAACTCGACCCCTAGCATATAAGTTGTAAATTCGACCCCTTATTAGGTGTCCATTGGTCCCTCGGTAGGAGACCAATAATATTAATTAATTTTTAAGGTACCCATTCGTCCCCTGGAATGAAATAAATTTTAACCAATAGATTCGACCCCTATTCAGGTGCCCATAGGTCCCCTCATAGACAAACAGCTATATTTTAGCTATGTATATAAGCAGGTTGAATAAAAATATTCTCTTTTTTTTCTTTTCTTTGTAATAATTGTTTTAAAATTTCATTAAAGTTAAGGTGATTACATACGCGAATGACTTTGACCATACAAATGCTCAAGGTCATTCGCTCGTTTTTCAGCCGTAAAAATCAGTAAAACTAATTTTAATAGATAATTTTATAGGAGACGATTACAAACTAAGAAGGTCGTCATGCTAATACATTCATTTAACATATATCTGAAATTTTAGATTATTTGGATACCATATTGTAGACAATATTTGGTTTCATAAGAAAGAGTAGAGTGATGTTCAGAGCCTCTTTTCAACTATTTTCTCCTTTTTTATTGAATTTTTGAAAAGGTGGAGTTACTCTTTATGTCCTGTAGTATGCAGGGATGTAAATTCCAGATCTTTAGGTTTTATAGTTAAAAAGAAAAACGGTTTCGAAAATACCGATTTTTCGATGCTAATCTGATTCGGGGCCTTAACGTGTGGTTTCTGTACGTTTATATTGATAATAGAATTATCACTTCTCTTAATAGCATGCCTCATAAATGAGTACAAGGTTCTCTGTCTGAGTGGGTCTAGTCCACCAACTGACTCAAAGATAGCATGTATTTTTGAATAGGATTTTTATTCGATTAAATAGAAAAAAAATAAGTTTAAAACTAAAACCCGATTACTTAAAAATCACGCTCTGAAAAGTATTAAACAAGAAAATATCTAGGATAGCCGTGGTCGTATGCCACTTTTTCTTAGAATAGCATGTATGTATCGTTTTATTACATACATACATAGCCTGTCAAAATCATAACCCTCCTTTGGCTTCGCCGTAGTCGGGTAAAAAGCGACTATAGCTCAGGCGAGACTTTCCCTGGAATTGGTTCCGATAGTTCGTACAAGTATCGGTAGATGGCTTCCACCGTCGACCTAAGATGAATGTATAGTAAAATTTAGATCAGCTTCGGGTGAGCGTCGGTGGCTCAGTGGTCAGAGCAATCCCACTGTAGGGGAGAGATCGCAGGTAATCGAGTCCTGCTTGAGCTGTATTCGCTTTTTTTTTATTTTAATCGATTTTAATAGTTAGCATACTATTTAAAATTTAATTCAAAGGAATTTTATATTACTAGCTTAATACTCAAAAATATATACTTAACTAGCTTTTGCCCGCGGCTCCGCCCGCGTGGATGTCGGTTATCGCGACCAAACATAGCCTATGTCCTTTTCCAAGGTTTTATCTAGTAGAATTTGGGTCACCCCATCTCCTCCCATGCGGTGTCGTACAAGGCGACTAAGGGATAGGGCTGTTTAACATCAGATTCAGACAAATATACAGATAGGCTGTATGCCCAGCTCACCCCGTATACGTGGGACCTAATACAATGATTGGTGAAATGTGGGTGTTAATTTACCTCTGCCAACCCTCCGGGGATAAAGGCGTGATTGTATGTACAAGTTTATGAGTAATCTATAGACTTCACAGTCAATTCTTTATCGTATCGTAACCAATCGTAATTGTATAGACAACGTATAGTGTATTGTCTTGTCAAGCTATTCTCATTCATCGATTCCAAGTCTAATGACTGTTTCGCATACCCATGAAGGTCGGACCACAATGGCTTCCCGCCAAAATATCATACGCAAAATGTAAAAATAAATGGCGTTAAAAATCGCGCAGTTTGTTTTCGTTGACGTGCTAAACAGTTGATTTAGATTAAGAAAATAATGTTTATTTTTTTAATGCCACAACTAGAGCGACTCTGTAGACTCTGTAGAGGACTGCTTGAGACTTCCCACATGTCCCTCTGACTACCCCAGAGGGCACAGTGGAGTGCAGGCAAGTGGAGGGCTAGTCACCGAGCGCAGGCGTAAGGAATACAGGTGCAGCCGACTGTCACCCCACTTAATGCCTGCCTCCCCCTTTTTCGGGTATTCTATAGGGACACCGTGCTTCCCAATCCTGAGGGGGCCATCTTAAAATCGTAGATGGCCCAGGGTCAGCTGGGGAGCGCGGAATGTGCCCTAGCATATCTTACATCCCAGCAACTGAAGATCTGAGACGGTATGCGGTTTTAGTGGGTCCGAGTCCGACATAACTACTCCTGATGGCCGACGGGGATGGTATCAAAGGGCACTTTAGCACGAAAAAAAGTTGGAATCAGAATTCCACGCGGGCGTAGCCGTAGGCAACAGCTAGTCCCCAAATAAAAGAGTTGATGGACCAATAAATAATAATGCTGTTCAAACCCGTGGTTGTTTTAATGATCTTTGCTTTGGTGGCTAGTGACCTAAAGAAATTCTACTAGGTACCCTACATAATATACTTTTATTCATTTACTTGGTAAAAAAAGAAAAAAAAACAACAGTCATGTCATCATCCTCATGGAGACGTATTTTCCTGATTGCATCCAAGGTTAAGGTGAATTTAGAACTCCTTCCGGCTATTGTAAAAAAAAAAACTATGTCTACAGTGTACAGGAAAAAATGAAATTATTACTAATACCTCTAAATCATTGATATATTTGCGTCAACATAGATAAACTATCAGACAGACAACAAAGCTTATTTGGTACCTATCAGTAGTTTAAGTACTTATATTTTTATACTAAGGTAATTAATTATCTTAGACTTTTTTAAATGTTGGCATTTTTATACTTAGGTAATAATCATCTTCGACTATTTTTTGATATCGACATTTTTATACTTAGTTAATAATCCATTTCTCCAATTTTCCATTTTGCCAATATCACTTTCTAGTCATTTTTATACCTAGTAATTTTTCCTGATAGACTTAAGTCGCCTAAAGGAATATAACATGTATAGACTATTGGAGGAGGTAGGACACGACGGTATTACCGTCCCAATCGAGCAGTTCGACTGGGGTAGTACCTCCGCCGTACAGAATACCGCGGCTATAATACCTCGTGTTGTGTTCCCGGCGGTGAGTAGGGTAGCCAGAGCTCACTGGAGAGTTTTTGTGCTGTCAGTGGGATGACCAAATGTTTTTCCTGCTTGTCTTCTGAGGGCACAGAATCTTTCTGTTCTTAGAGGCTCAGCTGCACGAGTGTGACTCCCCTGGCGTCGCACTCGTCCATAGGACAAGATAACCACTTTCCATCAGGTGGGCTGTGTGCTTGTCTGCGACCTAAGTGGTATAAAAAAATCAATTGA
The DNA here is from genome assembly GCA_914767945.1 of Eilema depressum. Taxonomy (NCBI): domain Eukaryota; kingdom Metazoa; phylum Arthropoda; class Insecta; order Lepidoptera; family Erebidae; genus Eilema; species Eilema depressum. The sequence continues at coordinate 9,149,431 of OU612040.1, forward strand.
TTGAAGACGGATGTATGGCAGATCTTTGGCGCTCAAGCAAACCTGATCTGTCAGCCGGTATACCTAAAGATTGGGGGACGGCAGTCTGGTGAAGGTATTCCTTTCGGGTCTGGAGGTCAGACGGCGGTCACGATACCACGGACATGAAAGTTGCCGTGGATGCGTGAGTTCTTCATGCGATCTTTTCGCGTAACTCCCCACATCTACCGCAGCATTTTCATTTCCATGACACGCAGGTCCTGCTTATGTCGCTTCAGAATCTTTTTACTTATCGTCACAACATTGTCTTACAGGCCACTGATTTTCAAATATAGGTACAATATTAAAATACTATCAAGCTAATCTAACAAACAACCGACTATCATAGAAACAGTCGGTTTTTTGAAACTTATAGAACCTTGAACCGTACTGTCTGCAGTGCGAAATTCCTCAGTCTTATCTGTAAAAGATAAAGTAAGGTATATAGCGAATATTTTGTGATATAATACGTTACGTACCCAATCAATCTTATCATTGACTATTGTTTGGCGCCTTGCAGTCAAGACAAGATATTTACTTTGGCTATTTTAAGATATAAAATACTGCCAAGAGTTTGTTTGTTTGTTAATGGATGACGGAATGTTTAGAACTAGCAGGCAAAGCCGCCTAGTTATACTAAAGTATACTCTCTCGGCACACGTATCTTCAAGGCCGGACCGTGACTTTAGGGGGCCCTGGGCTAGTAGTACTTAGGGGCCCTCCTAATTGCTGAAATTACCTATAGGAAGAAAAATTAAGTTTAAAACTAAAACCCGACTACAGCAAAATCACGCTCTAAAAAGTATTAAACAAGAAATTATCAGTCGGGTTTTAGTTTTAAACTTAATTTTTATTTATATTATTTTGGGGCAAGAAACACCCAATAATTTATAGATATTTGAAATGTGCTAATTGAGCCCTTTAATTTGATACCAATCACGGTCTATTTATCTCAAGTTTATTTTTTATTGCAGTACTTTATGACCGCTAGAGGGCGCCACATTCGATTTAGTGACATGTCATATATCCTATAACCAGCGGACGATCAAGACGCTTCTAACGAGACCTCAATTGTCCAGTTCCAATAAGTAGTTGAAGAGCTTTGAGGGAACAAACGAACATACATACATACATAGCCTGTCAAAATCATAACCCTCCTTTGGCTTTGCCGTAGTCGGGTAAAAATCATAACCCTCCTTTGGCTTCGCCATAGTCTGGTAAAAATAAAACAATATAATATTTGATTTAGTTATGATATATTATGCCTTAGTATTTGTTAAATATAACCGTGAATAAATTGACAAATCATAAAGCAACCTTTCTGCACTTTCCTTTAGCAAATTCTTGAATTTGCTCCTCACAGTCTAGACTCTTGGTTAAATCCACATTTTTTATGGATAAAATCGATAAATGGTTAAGTCGTGACGATGACATTGTCGTTCTGTATTTATTTTCTACTAGCTGTTGCCCGCGGCTCCGCCCGCGTGGAATTCGGATTCCGTTCCAACTTTATTTTCGTGCTAAAGTTCCCTTGGATACCGCCCCCGTCGGCCATCAGGGTGAATATGTCGGACTCGGACCCACTAAAAACACATGCCGTCGTGGATCTTCCGTTGCTGGGGTGTAAGATAGCTTAGGGCATATTGCGCGCTCCCTCTGGGCCATCTACAACTTTAAGATGGCCCCCTTAGGAGTGGGAAGCACGGTGTCCCTATCGAATCCGGGCAAGGAGGGAGACGGGCGTGAAGGGGTAACAGGCGGCCCCACCTGTAATCCTCACGAATGCGCTCGGTGACCAACCCTCACCTTGCCTGCTCTCCACTGTACCCTCTGGTAGTCAGAGGGGCACGTGGGAAGCCTCTGAGCAGCCCTCTACAGAGCCGCTCCCGTTGCGGCAGGTATTTGCCGTAGGCGTCAACACCTGCCCTGGGTGAGATGCGCTACCGCCTCCGTTGCCCATGTTGCATCGTATGGAGGTTCCGACCCCTTTTCGGATCCCGTACCCGTTGCATCTTCTGTTCAGCTGACCCTCTTCGTTTTCGCTCGTGACATACTGCGAACGCCCGTAGCACCCTTTTAGCCCATACCCGTAATTAAATAGTTTTCAAATAATGTATGAGAATCTATCGGATTTATTGTCATTTTTAATTTCGTAATATCTTTTGAATAGAACGTCCGATTTCAATAATTCAAAAAGTAATCAACAGGTATTGAAACAATCTTTAATACTAAAAAAATGTTTATGTAAGTATCAATACAAAGGCATAGATTCCGTGGTAAGTCAGACCACGGAATCTCTACTGCTTGAATTTATTTCGCCTTAATATTTTTTTAATATTGCGATAACTCTTAAACTATTCATTGTAATTATATAGTGTAAATGGCAATTTTGATCTACATTAAATGTACAACGTATCTAACGTATTTAATTGGATAAGGAATAACACCGTATTGTTAAAAATAGCTTGACACATATTTTTGTTGTAATTTGTAAAAGATAAAAATGGTTACTGAGGGCTACCCTTATTAGATAGACATAATTATGCTATCGCGGACTTTTATATAGACCTTTTTAAGTTATATATTTCCACAGTACATTATTTTGTTATATATTCAATAGTTTTCGCAGCGCACGCCATGTAAGGAATTTTTTAGGTCAGTTTTTTACACCTTGGGTTACGTTATCGAAGTTTTAGTAAGGATCCCTAATTTTTTTGAAAATGTAATATAGCCTATGTTAGTCAGTGATAGTGCAGCTTTCTAATGGTAAAAGAATTTTTGAATTCGGTTCAGTAGTTTTTGAGTTTACTCGAATACAAAAATACAAATCTCTCCTCATTATAATATTAGTAAAGATGTATGGAAATCTGTCCGATTTATTGACATTTATGCTTACTGCTCCGCTCCCTTTTGTAGTAGCGTGATGGTATATAGCCTATGTTACTCCTAGATAATGTAGCTTTCTATTGGTGAAAGAATTATTGAAATCGGTCCAGTAGTTTCGGAGCCTATTCGTTACAAACAAACAAACAAACAAACAAACAAACAAAAAAACAAATCTTTCCTCTTTATAATATTAGTGTAGATGTAGATAAGTGAAACAGCTGACAAAGGTCAAAAGGTTAAAAGGTCAATTCCTTGCCCACTTATATGCCTGAACGAAATATTGTTATTGTTATTTGTGTAATCGCAGGATTTGTAGCGTTGTAAACCTTAAGATCTGTTAATTTAATAAATATATAAATTAAAGCAAATTACAAATTGTAATGTTTTGTAACATACATAACATAAACTCACGCCTATATTCCCCGAAGGGGTAGGCAGAGGTGCTAGCACCCACATTCACCCACGTTTAGGTCCCAATGTAATAGGTGGCGAGCCTATTGCCATTAACCGGGCACTTATAAACCTGCGATAAATACACACATAACTTCGAAAAGCATCGAAAAGTCATTGGTGTGTGCCATGGTAATACCTGGGATCGAACCCGAGACCTCGTCTCAGCAGTCCATTACCCATACCACTAGGCTACCGCGGTTTCATGTAATGTTTTATATTGATAATAAATTTTAAAAAAAATCGCTTTATTCTATATTTTTGTCTTTAATTGCCTCAGTTGGGGGCCCCCAGAGCCCGGGGGCCCTTGGCTTAAGCCCATTTGGCCATATGGTAGATCCGGCCATGCGTATCTTGGACTTAAATCGCGAGTCAAAGGAAACCCTGGCGCGCGCAGATTGTTTTGTAATAATCTATGCTTGGTGAATTTGAGCTCGTCCACCGCTGTAGCACCCCGTGCTATCCAAAGACACCCAAGAAACCTGTACCGCGCGTATAGAGCAAATTTTGAGCACATTTTAGGTACAAATATGCAGAATAGTATAGGGGTAGAAAGTAGGGAGGTGCTTAGTAAAGAACCTCCACGCGGTGTACCCTGGGTAACGGAGATGGCAGACACTCTCTTCCGCAGAAGAGACTCTTAGGGCTAAGGCAAATTCTGGCCGAGATAGAGGCGAGAGGGGTCCTATAGATGGCCTCGGCACGGAGGCTGTCCGCGTGTCCCTCTGACCAGCAAAAGACACAGTGGAGATCAAGTAAGGGGCTGGTTAACAGTTGCAACAAAATGACAGAAACAGGGTCTCTTAAACTTCTGAAAAAACTCAAAATTCAAGAAGTGACGTCATTGTCAATTAAAAATTACTCGCGTCCATTGAACTTCGCATTGTAGAAAGTTTTATTATTATGCACATTTGAAATTGACTCTCACGATGATGCAGCCGTTGCAAGTGCAACTTGCTTTCCATTAGGTCCATCACTTTCTTCTCGACTTCGCCTTTCTCACTTTTCTCTGTAATAATTCGGGAGTCATGAAAAACATACATACATACAATCACGCCTTTATCCCCGGAGGGTGAATTAACACGCACATTTCACCAATAATTGTATTAAGTCCCACGTAATAGGGGGTGAGCCTATTTCTGTATTCCGGTCACTATTGTTGACTCGACTCATGTATCAGAGACTGAGCCTGCGCTGTATATATCTGTCTGATATTAAACAGCCCTATCCCTTAGTCGCCTTGTACGACACCGCAAGGGAGGAAATGGGGTGGCCCAAATTCTACTCTGCCGGGCACCCCGCGGCAGTCATGTAAAAGTTATCAAAAATAGTCCTCTATAACGTAAGGATCCCATTGCCAGGATCAAAAGTTGACCATAAGTATCCAATACCTGGTCGTACTCAACCTGTGTGCTAAAACCTACAGATTACCGCGGGTATAATAACCTCGTGTTGTGTTTCTGGCGGTGACTACGGTAGCCAGAGCTCACTGGAGAGGTTTTATGCTGTCAGTAGGAAGACCAAGACTTGTCCTGCTTGTCTTTTTCGCTGACGGCACAGAATCTCTCTGTTCTTACAGGGTCGGCAGCACGAGTGTGACTCCCCTGGTGGTGCACTCGTCCATAGACCACGGTATCCACTTTACATCGAGTGAGCCGTGTTCTTGTCTGCGACCTAAGTGGATAAAAATACTTTCCGATTTATGAGTCATATTTTTAATGAATCTTCTTATTGCATCGGTTTTAATTAGTTATTGTACTCATGTCATTATTTATGTGTGCGAATTTGTTGAGAAATGCCTTCTTCTTTATTCCTTCGAACCTAAGGCCTGCTATACACGGGACGGAAATGCCGTAACGGATCTTCCGCGTCAAAACTCCTGTATACCCACAAAAGTTTGTGAAGGTGTTTGTAATTCAATCACGCTATAACGGCTGAACGGATCTGGCTGAAATTTGGTATTCCATCCCTAGAATTATAGGGAACGACTGCCTTATAACCTCCCAGCCCGAGTTGTGGTTAGCGGCCAACCACTGACGAGAGTTGTTCAGCTGTGCAATTCACTAAGCAAGCACAACGATGCGAGTCGCAACGATGTGCGCGATAGACACTGTCATTGGTCGATTTCCAATGACGTGATACAATCTGACCAATGACAATCTACGTTGCGCCTCGCATCGTTGTCGCATCGTTGTGCTCGCTTAGTGAATTGCAGTGCAGGTCGCCCATAGAGGCCTCCATCGACTTTTAACATCCCTCAAACACGAACGCGTTCAGATAAAATGCCACTAAGCTGTCACCTATCCAAATGACAACCGCGCCTGGGTAGCTTAACCTACTGATCCTTACCAGTTCACGTGTTTCCCTCCTCCTACAGTTCCGGGTCCTTTAAGCGGGGCGTGAAAAAGCATCTGATGAGGCCGTCAAACTGAGTGCCACCATTGTAACATGGTACGTGTCTGTAATGGTGACCCTCTTTTCAGAGACTTTGCCTTCAGCTTATCATCAGGCGAGGCGAAGTCAAATTGACGTGTCCTATATAAAAAAAAAATCGTTTACGGTAAAGAGAGCGCACCTGGCCACGAGCACTTCCTTGTTAGCATATTGTAATAAAGCTGCACATGATAGTTGCAATCGCAAAAACCAACAACGCACCTTGTTTTTTCAACATCTATTGTAAGCCGGATGCGTTGATTATCGCGACGAAAACTTTGATAACACTTTAAGACACGAATGTGTGGATATCTGCTTCAATTGTTCACAAGAAACACGTGCTGCAGACAGGGAGTCCAACCTCAGACGTTAAGACTGGAAGCAGTACGCACAGTCATGTATGAAAGGAACTTCATCCCCCGCACGCTTAAACTATGGAATGAACTCCCTGCCGTGTTTCTTCCAAGCGACTTACAGTATGGAGTTCTTTAAGATGGTTCATTGTTGCATTAGAAGGTTCTTACGGGGTTGGCAGCGCAAATGTGACACCCCTAGCACTTCCATAGGCCACGGTAACCACTTATACTTGTAGGTGGGCCGGGCACGAACATCTATGGCAGTCCTTACGGGTAGTCGGAGTCTTAAAAAATTCAACAACAACGGTCTAGCTGCAATGCTTCCATATCGCCTAATGTCACCATTGGGTTGTGGAGGTCAGATGGCAATCGCTTCACGGAAAATATCGAGGTCTAGCCTATGCTCCGTTAGACTGGTAAAGCGGACCCCAGACTCCGAGGTGAAAACTCCGGATACGACTGGGAATTACGCTAGGATGAAGGGCAGTAGGGTAGAAGCCAGAAGGGAAGCATAAGTATGACGCGTAATAAGTGGTATAAACAAAAATAAAATGTTATCAAGAAACTGTCTCATTGATTCGGTATTTAGGAAATAACCCTTATCTATCGGCCATTTTGTGACGTCACACCCAACTATTTCCCGCGGTATCTATTTTTGACGTTCATAGGTGTTACTGAATGAATAAAGGTTATTTTTGGTTTCGGTATTGAGATAGCAATCATTCATTCGCAGAGCTATTTCCCAACTGACTTTTCCAGTCTGTGATGCAGATGAATTTGATTATTTTCCGTGAAGTGACCGACAGCCTCCGTGGCGTAGCGGTGAACGCGGCCGCTACGCAGGAGGCGTGGGTTCGATCCCCGCTCAGTGCAAATATTTGTGTTCATGAAATATGGGTATTTGCATTGGTCTGGTCGTGCCTCGGAGAGCACGTTAAGCCGTCGGTCCCGGTTGCCATAAGAACATCTATGGCAGTCGTTACGGGTAGTTGGAGCCCTCAAAAATCCAAAAACAACAGTCTAGCTGCAAAGCTTCGATATCGCCTAATGCTACTATTGGGATGTGGAGGTCAGATGGCAATCGCTTCACAGAAAATATCGAGCTCTAGCCAAATCCGTAGTTAAGACTGACAAAAAGCGGACCCCAGACTCCGAGCTATAAAAACTTCGGATGCGACTGGGAATTAACGCTAAGAGGAAGAAGAAGTGACTACCATCTGCCCTCCACAACCAATTGGCGATATCGAAGTTGTGTAGTTAGATCTTCATTACCGCCATGCCACGGAGGCTGTTGAGATAGCAAATATTCAAGAAATATGAGTAGGTAATAAGATTTTATGATGCTCAGGTCCAACTCACCAACCGAATTAGCTTGTCGGTAGACCCTTGTAGTATTGATTAGACTAGCGCAGATTTTCCTCTTGGGTTTGGAGGTCCGAATGCGGTCGCCAAGATACCTTTAACAAGTCTTATTGTCGAAAGTAAAGCAACGTTGCCAAAGAAAACACGTCTATAAATTGAAAGCAACAAGTATGCAAATCGAATGACTGGTTCTCGAATACTCAGATAAGATTTGTATTTATATCTACAAGTATTCTTGTCTCCAAGAGAACGTTTAAATCTATAAATAGGTGTAGTGACAAATTATATCGGGTTGTTGAATATTTATTAAACTTTTGAATATCGTCCAAGAATGTCGCTGCAATTTAAGGTTTATATTATTCTATATTTGTACAACACGAATAAAATCAAGCTACGGTTCAACTAGTTAGAGCGGGCAACAGTAAACCTAGTCCCATCAGATTACCGGATGATATGTATATCATTAGAAGCGCCTTTTCGGAGAACACGAAATGGCTATGCTGCAAAGCCAAAATCCTGGTGGTTATACCAAAAATCCATTTTGAAAATCCAAAAAAAAATATCTGTATGTAATACTAGCCTTCCGCCCGCGGCTCCGCCCGCGTGCATCTCGGTTAACGCGACCTTTGCTCATGTCTTCGGTTCTACTCAACCGATTGCGATCAAACAAACATAAGATTTTAAGTCTGATCAAGCCCTTTCTAACAAAAAAAACCGCATCAAAATCCGTCCAGTAGTTTTTGCGTCCATCGCGAACAAACAGACAGGAAATTCAAAAAAAAATATTTTCGTGTTCAGTATCGTTAACATAACATAACCCAAGTATTTTTTTTTAAATATCTCCAATGTACAGACACGACCACTTTACAATTATATAATAGTATACATCTGTACCTATGTAATATGATAAGATTACCAGAATAAACCTGGCTCACCTAAAAGATCGTCAAATTCTGGGTATGAAAAACCACTGCTGCAATCCCTAAAGACTGGCGAACGGGTGGCAGCAGTGTTTGAACTGTTTATACTGGAGATTGATGGCACTTGGTGGAACTTGCTACACATATTGAATAAATTACTTGTACTTGTACTGTTACTTTATTCAATATAGCAGTGTTTGAAGGTCACAGAAGGCGCCTCATTTTTATTTATTTTCTTTTTCAAATGTAATAATTCTTACATAATCGTAAAATTTTGTTTGCAAAACTCCATTTTTATTATAACATTTCCTCTCAAGATTAGATTATCTTTATACATTGTCTGTTGATACTGAATGGCGGTAAAAACTTAAATATTTATTCAAGCAGTTATTTCTTTAGATATAAGTAGTAAGCTTATTTAGTCCAAATAGTTGTGTCAAGTGTAAGATAAGGGATAATTGTCTGGCTTTACAATAGTAATGTGATAAGTAGGCGTGATTTGCAAGTCTTAAATGTCTGTCTGTCTTCAGATTGCGTTGCGTGACAACACTGCTCAGATAAACTCTATTTTTCGATTAGGAACATATAAGGTCAATGGTATCAAAACGTTGTATTCTAGAGTGGCACTCAGTTCTAAATCTTGATTTATCTGATTGTATAGACAATCTGTCAAAAGTCTATACAATCTGTCGTCAGATAAATCAATATACAGCACTGCAATTCGTTTTTAAAGTTTAATGTAACAAAGTCCAAGATGAACGAATAGGTGCGGATAGTTGATTATCGTTGTGGGCCGCAGTCATATGACTTTTTAACATCTATTAATATCTTTAAAGGTGTGTGCTCTGTCTCAGTGCCAGACGGCGCTAAAACTGACTCAGTACAAATAAGTGTGGATATGTAATAAGCAGTAGATATATTACCGGCAATTTGTATAATCTGGCATATACAATGCCTAGGCAATGTATAGAATACCGAGTGCGCAGCCGGCAATGTATGAAATGGGTGCGCATTCTCTTACATAACTTTTCAACTCCTATCATCGGATGTCCGAAAATATTTCTCATACCATTTAAAGTCATAATGATCATTCTTCATAAAACAGACAGTGATAGATTTATTGATAAAGCCGCTAATTCCGACTTGGATAGATTAGGTAAGAAGGCTTTGCTCCGCTCCGCTCCCGCATTAGGTCTTCGTGGTTTTTTTTTATAACCATTTAGAACCATCCAGAAATAGAATTCCCGTAAACCAAGATCTATTTATTTCACACATTGCCGGTGGAACAGCAGGCATTCTATATAATAGCATAAGTACATTGCGTAGGCATTGTATAGAATGCCTGCATTATACACATTGCCTATAACAGATATACAATGCGACAGTTAAAATACAAGCGCGTTATTATCCGTCGATAAATACCGCAAGCGTTATTGCAATATCTGTTTTTAGTACATTATGTATTAGGAGTTAGGATGACGACTACGAAGTACGGTAAGTACGGTAGGTACGGACAAATATCTTGGACCTAAAATGTGCTCTATACGGGCAGTACACGTTTCTTGGGTGTCTTTTGAGGATAGCACGGGGTGCTACGGCGGTGGACGAGCTCAAATTCACCAAGCATAGATTATTACAAAGCAATCCGCGGGCGTCAGAGCCTCGTTTGTCTCGCGTTTAGGTCCAAGATACGTGTCCCGACTCCCGAGGTATATATACACCGTATGTCCTTTCCCCTGCACCTTGGCGCGCAGCTAAAGAAACCCCCTATATTGTCAACAAGTTTGCCGGCATACTAAAATCCACTTTTCTCTTGTTACAGCCAGCGAACCGTGAGAAAATGGTCTCCAGATCGGCGTTACTACTTGCAGCGCTCGGTATTGGCCTCTCCACATTCAGCGTCCGTCAGATGATCCTACAGCAGAGCAGGCGAATCTAGACCTTGCAGACACCACAATAACGATCAATTTTATATGCCAGGATTCGAACTCATCAGGATACGTCCAAAACCGACCTTCAATATGCCAATCTTCGAACACCACATATCAGATCAGGCAGAGGTGTACTAAAACCCACATTTTGCCACTTATGATTTTCGAATCAATCATCGCCGTTTAGCGGGCACTTTTTCATGGGCTGTATGTTCACTGTCAGATGGAGAACAGCCCTAGAGTCTAGCTTTACGACACCCACAGGAAAAGATGGGTTATCCCTATTCTAGTCCACCGGAAACCAACACGGCAACAATATCAATTAATACCTAACAATAATTTTTTGAGGGTAGTTGCAACCAAATTTCGGTCCTGGCGGTTAAAAAAATTGTAAATGCAAATTGACTAGAAAAAAATCGTATTATTTTTTTTTATTTTTCTCTTGTGTGAGTAGGTAACTAGGTTAAGGTATGAATGGGAGTATGACATGTCCAGAAAATGTTTTATTGCCTTTTTTTAGAGCTGCCGCCTGTATGAACTTGTATGTCAATGTCAAATTTTGGGCAAGTCTACTGAAGAAATGATTATTGTGATTTGTTCTTCTCTGCTAGTAGACCATGATTGTAATGTGAACAATATTCCGTACTAGCAAAGGAGTTATTAAGGAAATAAAGAAGTTACATCATACGTTTTGTTTGTTTTTCACACCCACACGTGCCCATCACACTCGCCGCGTTTCCACACTGGATTGCGATGGTCAGCCTTTGCACCAGCCCCCCTAGACAAGTGGCAATTCGTTGCTCGGCGTGTGATGGAATAGAATGCCAAATGTATGGATGGCTGTATGTATGTCATTGACTTATATGACAGGCATCTGAGGCATCAACGAATGTCAAAAACGTCAAATCCTATACATTTGTCATTCTAGAGGGGCAGGAACACTCCGAAACGGGAGTCACCAGTTGTATACCAATACCCATATGTGCAGCTGGAATGAGGATGAGGACCCATTTTTCAAATCCTGTAACAGGACTTATTTATTTTATTAAATTTTCACATAAGTGTCAAGTAGCCAGCCAAGTTTCCCGACACCGGCCTTGGTCGCGTCTGTTGTGAAGGAGCCTAACACTGGCCGCATTTTCAAGCTGGATCGCAATGGCTAGCCTTTGCACTAGCTATGATCCGTGCGAGAGTTACCAGTTCGATCAATTATAGGAAATGTTTACTTGGTCCTTATAGTGGCTATTACACCTTCCTAAATTTAGAATCCGATATTTAGGACGTCCTGAATTTAGGAAAGTGTAATCGCATTTAGGATGGTAGCATCCTAATTAGGAAACGATTTAGGATAAAGGACGGCTTCCGACGTCCTAAATGGCTAAATCGGATGAGTGTAATCGCATTTCCTAAATTCAGGACGCTCAGTGGCCGCTCACCGCCGCAGTATCGATACATATTGTATCGATAAATATCGATATTGATAATTTTATAATAAAGCTATCGATATATTGACATAATGTACAGCTTGGCAAAAAAGTCGTGAAATTAATAGGGGCGCCACAATCGTGCATGTAGCCACCCTATATACTACGACCAAAACAGCTTTGATACTTCGATTTTGTACACCATTTATAAAATGTACCTACTACTTCTGTTTGTCAGTATATTTGATAAAATTTGTATGCATAAATATGGATATTTGTACTGGTCATATATAATGTAATTTGTTAGAAATATATAACAGTAACATCATACGGTAACATCATCAAAGTAATATTCAATAACATCGATATCAAAATCGTAACCTAATTTATCATCCATCTCTATTCGACAGCTACACCTGCGACACGTCCGTCGCACATACAGGTATTTGCTCGATCTACGCGGCCAAAATTATTTTAATGCATAATTGGTATCTAAACAAGATAAATAAACAATAAAAATACTTATTTTTTTTAAATAATACTATATTTTACAAAAAAACGCCTTAGTGGAGTACCTAGTATAGTAATATAGCTTTTTTTAAGTTAATTCATCGCTTTCTGATGAATTTTCTATTATTGGATTGTATTCTGGAGACACAAACAGCCAAAGTTTCAGGCAAAAATGTTTTGCTTTCCTTTTTTTTATACTTCGCATGCTACTTAGCAGAGTTCTGCTCAGTTCAGATCCTCTGCTAAGTACATACATGTTGTATGTATATACTTAGCAGAGGATCTGAACTGAGCAGAATCGGTTAATTATATCTTGATTGCAATTTGTCCTCGAACATTTTCTTTCTAAATCTTGATGGTAACAGCCGAAGTGTTTATTTCTAGCCACAGCTGCATCTCGGAAAGCTCTCCTATTGACAATAATGCCTTTTCAATTATGACTGCGCCATAATCGTTATCGTACACGATTCTTTTTGGCTTTTCGTAATGCACTTTAACACGGAAAAAAAACCTTATTGGTCTTTCTCATAATCTCGTACTGTCTTTGTGTCAAATCGGCATCTATAAACATTTGGCAAAGCCTGCATTGGTGTCAAGGAGGTCTCCTCTTTACTGGGTCGCGTAAGCAAAAATGCCTTTATCTTTTCAGACAATTGATGCATCTTTGTTACCAGATCTACCCAGTTCCACTTTCGCAGCATGTATAAAAGTCTACTTTTCAAAGTTAGAACGTAGTTCTTCAGTCTTTTGCCTTTTGCTCTGGCTCTTTTTGAGAAGTTTTATCAACAGGTATTCCAAAAGTGCCTTCCAGCCAAGACCGGTTGTATTTTATAAATTTATCTTGAGCTTTGGTTCACCTTTGTTTTATTTCAGATTGCAAATCATGAATTTGGTCGTTATTGTAACCTTCACATGACAAAAGTTTATCTTTTAAATAGTTTAATTTGGCATCTAAAGTAAGGAAATTTTCTTTCTTTATTAGATCAAATAAGTGTTGGCGTGTTACAACTCTTACTCCTGATGCATCTTCTGAACCTTAAACAAACAAATACAATGTAGAAAGTCACTAAAAGATATTTCCTATTTTAAACGATATTTAGCTGAATCTCTTCAATACCTCTAAACTGTATTTATCCGGACGTTTCCGGAGATGATTTTCACTGTATTTACAAAGTAAAGGATCAGAGAATAACCTACAATAAAAATTATAGCCGGATCTAACCCGATACATAAACAAAAACACTAGCAAAGATTTTTTTTTGAAATAAGTTATGGTGTGAAAATGGGTTTTTTTATCACTACAAAAAAAATATAGCTTGTTAATTGATCATAATTTTATTTATGCATTTTATAAGTCTTTTACCTTGTCCATCAAAATCCATCACTTTCAATTCGTAGGAAGAACTTGAGAATTTAGAAACACACTTCGAAAGTTTGATGTTTAGAAAAGCGCCAACATGAAATACGCACACTAAGTGAAACGGTCAAATTGCGACTGATGCCACAGAGGCGGGGTGCAAGGTAGCAGGTAGATAAAGCATGGGTATTGTGCCAGGGTTCATATTCTGATCGTGGAACTAGTTTTTATGAATGTTATTGAATTTTTGATAATGGGACTTTTGGCCGCGTAGATCGAGCAAATACCTGTATGTGCGTCGCTTGCCGCTCGTCCAACAAAACTGATTTAGGATCCTAATTTAGTGAAAGTGTAATCGCGAGCTCCGGCGACTGAATTCCTCGTCCTAAATCGTTTCCTAAATTTAGGAAGGTGTAATAGCGCTTTATCCCAGACGCGTGTATATAATGGTATAGTATAGTTACCGGCATAATACCTATATCTAAACCCCAGTCAAGCTGCTCCCAAGTCGTCCCAATCGAGCAGTCCTACTGGGGAAGTACCTCCGCCCTACAGAATACCACGGCTTAATAACCTCGTGTTGCGTTTCCGACAGTGAGTAGGGTAGCTAGAGCTCAGTGAGAGGTTTTGTGCTGTCAGTGGGAAGACCGAAGTCATCTTCTGCGTTGACGGCATAGAATGTCTCTGTTCTTACAGAGTCGGCAGCACGAGTGTGTCTTCCCTGGTGTTGCACTCGTCCATAGGCCACGGTAAACACTTTCCATCAGGTGGGCCGTGTGCTTATCTACGACCTAGCTAGCATAAATAAGTGTACTGACAATAATGGCACGGGGTACTGTGGTTGCGGAGGAGTTCAAACTTCATATCCACCAATCATAGATTTTTGGCTACTGCCAGAATACGTGATACTAAAGATAGAGTAGACAGCCGCCGGCATGGTGGTAGTGAATGCGACTGCTACGCAGAGTGCGCGGGTTCGGTTCCTGCTCAATGCAAGTATTTTTAATTTATGCATGAATATGGACGCGACGGACGTGTCCGCGCTAGCATCCGCAGTCTGTGTAGAGGACCCATGAGACTCGTATAAATTCTACTCGATACTAGATGGCGCTACACGGTATCTGAGTAGGTTCTTCATTTTTATCGACAAAATGAAGCGGGTTTTGCCATTTGACTGACCGGTAGATAGGGATGGACTTTTTCACTTCATTTTGTTATATCGTAAAACTAAGTGGATAAACCCTAAAGTGGACATAAGATCTTACTACTCTTCACCGCTGCCGCAGTAGGTACCTCGGATCCTTTCATAGGACATTCTACAAAAAACTTAGGTACCTACCTACCTATTATGATCCTTTGTTCCCACTATACCAGATTCCCAAAATATCAGATTCTCTTAATACCAGAAGTACAGTCGCCATCAGATATATTGTAGCAGACAAGATGTGCCTTTTTTACGTGTGGCAGCCCCTCAGGCTTCACCCCATCGAAGCTATTGATGAGGAGAGTATGTCGGACTCGAACCGACTAAAACCGCACGGTGTTTCGTCACTTCGGCCTGTGTAGCTGGGGAATCTGGATGCCTTCACCACAGAAAGTAGGTATAAGTTAATGTAAATAGGTAACCCTTCCTTGGCAGACGGATTAAAAATTAAAACGAAATTTTAGTTACAAATATTTTATTTTCTACAAATATAGTAGGATTATTATGCAACTCAATTGAGAAAATCACAACAAAAATGCTTTTAATACAAAAGTTATATAGTTTAAATGCTGTAAAATACAATGTTTTTTAAAGAATATGGTTAGGAAATTATTATAAAAATTTATCTTAACGGCATATATATCTTGACCTCAAACTCGTCACAAAATGTACTCTTATTACGCTGAATGAGCGTTTTTGGGAGTCTTTTGAGGATAGCACGGGGTGCTATGGCGGCGAAGGGGCTAAAATCCACCAATCATAGATTATATAAAAGATCAAACCAATCCGCGCGCGCCAGAGCCTCGTTTATCTCGCAACTTTACTCTTTATCGAGCGTTTTCACATTGTCCGATATCCGATATCGATATCGGACGATTATAGCCGACATCCGATACAGTGCTGTTTTCCCACATACCCGATAAAATCGGTCTGATTTGGTAATTTCCTAGTGCAAGCAATTTTCGACCTTATTGACATGATATAGTATCGATGTTTTTTCTTATATTCGTGATCAGCGTCATCTATTAACGCGAAAAGACAAGTAATTGGGCAAATGTCATTAAGGTCGAAAGTCGCTTGTAGCTGGTTTAGTCTCTGTGCGAAACTTGTAGTTGTTTTTAGTTATATTCAATGATCCGATATCGGGCTAACACAGCGGTGTCGGCTGCAATACCCGATATTGGGTCGGATAATGTGAAAGACAGATACGTATGTATGTCATACATTTGTCTTCCTCACGATATCGGATCAATATGAAAACGCTCCTAGCTAGAGTCAAGATATATTATAATGCCGGTAACTACATATAGATACTCAAAAAATATTCGTTACATTAATAAAATGATACGTAATTAAGTCCTCATGATATAAATATAGCTAAACTAGAAACTTACATTATATTTACATACTATACGTAGCTACAGTCAACAAAAAAAGTAGCTGGACATTACAAATTTACAAAATTTGTTAACCACTAATAGCCGTTCCCAATAACTTATAACTCCGGACACGTATCTTGGACCTAAAATGTGCCCTATACGCGCAGTACACATTTCTTGGGTGTCTTTTGAGGATAGCACGGGGTGCTACTGCGGTGGACGAGCTCAAATTCACCAAGCATAGATTATTACAAATCAATCCGCGGGCGCCAGAGCCTCGTTTGTCTTGCGATTTACGTGTCCGGAGTTATACTATCCCATAGAGATTGATGACGTTTTTGTTCTTTAGAGTGTCAGTAGATAGGTTATAGGAAACGGCCGGAAGCAGGTAATTAAGGCCGACAGTTTAAATACAGCCCAGATAGCCTTAACATGAACTATTAAAACAGGTAAATAATTGAACTGCTGTCATTCTACCAACTGCAAATGTCACTTTGTACTGTCATATATAGGATTACAAAGTGTCATTTGCAGTTAGTAGAATGACAGCAGTTCATTTATTGAACTGTTTTAAGAGTTCATGGTATGGGATGGGCCCAGACTTTACAGGTGTTCTGTACATTAAAATGTTCATGTTCAGCTATTTTTGTCTCTTAAGGTGCGTACAAATTGTATAGCATAACATGTTATATAACATGTTTCAGTAATGTAGACACTGAAGTTAGTACAATGTTGCAAAGTTATAAAACAATGTTAGATAATGTGGACGTGTTATATAACACAAGTTATACAACATGTTACATGATCTGTACGCACCTTTATAGTACGTTATAATTGTTACAGATTTGTCTACCAATGTACAACATATTCATTCATCCTTATTCCTCATCTTGGAGTATGGAACCGCTTTCTTTTATTTTGGCTATTACGAAAACGACTACCATTTAACCTACCAATTCCAAGAGCTGAAAAGTGAGGTTATTTGGACCCTAAAATGTTATTAGGGTCCAAATACACCATTCACTGTTCAGTTTGATTTATAATTATTATAATAATACATTTATTAATAGTAACTAGCTACAGTTAAGAATAATAAAAAAGTTAGGACCGATATAGTAGAATTTTCTGATCAGGAGCGGTCGTCATATTTTCAATTATCTTCTCTGCCTACCACGGAGGGGAAATAGGCGTGAGTATATGTTTCTATGTTATGTTGCTATAATATATCACATGCATATTTTATATTTTGATGTACTAATATATAAGATATAATAATGGCGTCATGAAACAGAGGACACAATTATGTTCTTGAATAATAAAACGAAAAATTGAGTTGTTCTGTGTGTCGTGTGCGTAAGCTATATTTTTTACAATCGCCTTCAAAAGTTGCTCATCTATACGATTTAAGTTAAATTATTTTTGTAATTTTGACGTTTTGTAAGTTCCGTTATAATGGTGTATAGTATACAGAATAAATGATTTTTGACTTTGACTTTATCTTCGTTATCTTCGGCAGACAAGTTTTATTTATTGCAGGTTTTGTTCATCAATTTATGAAAGGTTTTAGAAAGAACTTGATAGGTAACTTGGAATATGTACCACTTGAGATAGCGATTGTACCAAATGTAGTTTTCCTCAAATTACTAATAGTATTTCAAGTTGAATTTTGACCATTGTGCTTAAACTAATAACTACACTAAATACATCTAATTTATCATTCAATACTAACTTAATAATTTAAATAACCTTGTAAGTAGCCAACAGAATTGATCGCTATTATTCAATAGTTATATTTACACGTACAATTACACTATTAATTAATTACACTTACACTATTATTAAGTGACGTGTACTGTATATTTACAATACTTATTGATGTAGGTACACGTCGTACTAATCTAATCAGACGCGTCCATTAATCTTGATAATGCTATAGCATTTCGTTAAAATACCCATCGAATCGCAATACGCACATTGATTATTATATTATCTAAAAATAATTGGAAAATGATGGCCCTTTGTCATGTCATACATGGTTCACCTATAAATACTACAATACAGTTATTCCATCAAATTGATTTTACACATACTTACACGATTAATATTTATAATTACACTAATAACTATACAGTAATAATTAAATTAACTTACACTTATGTACCTACCTAAGTGACGCGTCATACACGTCAAATCAAAACCTATGAATACGCCTTGTGTGTTCTAAGTCTGATTATGTGTACAATTGTACACAATTAATAGTTATAATTACACTAACTTACACTAAGTGACGTGTACTATATATTTACAATACTTAATTACGTACACGTTGTACTAAATAATGTTCCGGCATTTGTGATTGACAAAAAATACACATAATAAGCTACGGCATTCTTTAGAATGCGTAAAAGCACTAAATTAAAAAATAAAAAACAATACTTCAGAGCCCAAGTCTTCAGCAGTAAAATATAAAATACCTAGACTTACACCAAAACTATTAATAATATAACCATCTTATGTGTCGCCTCATCAATTGATAATACACTGACCAAGATTCTAGATTATTAATAATTAAATAGTTACTATTACACTTTAAAAGTTGTAACTAAACTTACACTATTCTAAAATATAAGGTATCTAGACTTACACCAAAACTATGAATAATAACCCATCTTATGTGTCGCCTGATCAATTGATAGTTACTATTACACTTTAAAAGTTGTAACTAAACTTACACTATTTAATGACGTGTACTGTATAATAATTACAATACTTATTTTGTGTACACGTCATACTAAATTAATGCGGTGCTATAGCCATGTTTTACGCTGATTTCGTACTATTATTCTACATTACACATATTTTTAAGTGAGGTTTACAGTATAATTATGATTCCTAATAATGTACATGTTACACTATTGATACCAAAATGTAATTTAAATTACACTACAACTACAAATTATGTTTAATTCGTTACACGAACATTCCTACTATATTAAATGTTAATTATGGTGGCATGGTGAAATTTACACGATTTCCTGCATAATTATAAGTTTAATAGAGTTTTATAAAAGTTAAAATTATCGTACTCATTGAAAACTGATTCAAATTCAAATTCAAATTCAAATTATTTATTTGAATTTGAATTTGAATTTATCGTACTTATATTCTCTACCGTTATTTTCGTTTCAACTTAAAATTCTATATTGATTAAACTACATAGTTGAAGTAATTAGTACTTAAAAGAAAAAATCAATAACTTGTTTAGTTTTTAAACACAAATGGGTTTTAACTACTCTATTAAGATACCAAATTGTCACTTCGAAGTGCGACAGAGAGAATGCTCTAAAAACCGAAGTATTTCGATTTTAACTGAACTGTTCTTCCCAAAGTGCCAAATCAAAACCCGGGTAAACTTGAACTAAATAGTTTTAGGCCTGTCCTCTAGAATAATACTCAATAATGAGAGTAATAATAAGATCAAGACGGGCCATTTTGCAGGGCCTTGCAGCTTTTGATTTGACAGATCTAGAAGTGAGATATTTAAAGGTGGATTTAGACCAACCAAACATAGGCTTAGTTAGAACAAGAGCATTCTTTCTTAATACTTTAGTGTGAATGAAACCTTATAAAAAAGTATTGTGGTTGGAACTAGGTGAACTTGTACAGGGTAGGAAAACTAAACCAAATGATATTGTGCAGTATTAGGATTTTTAGTAGTAAATGTTTGTGAAAGTAAAGAGTAACAAATAATTTTCAAAGTATATGATGTTCTTAATTTTTAAGATTAACTTATATTCCCTATTACAATACTCAATACGTAACTATACTTATCAAAACTAAACTAAAAACTAAAATTAGAAACTATGTTCTCTAAACTATAAACTAAAATTATAAACTATATTCTTAGTCGCGATATATCGTTTTACGATGGTAAAATACTTTTTAATGTATTTTTTTTTATTATTTATTAAGTAATATACAATGTTACATAAATCTTAAATTAAGACAATAAAACCCTTACTACAAACTAATGTTACTATGTATTAGAAAACAATTTGCGATTTAATTGATTTATATATATGAATGTAATTAGGAATCCTCATTTTGCTGAGTTTCGTAACCCTTCGAAATATACATAATCTTATTACTAGATATAATTAAAATTATAATTAGGCGCTGTTTAGACGACAGCGCGAGGCGAGTGAGACGCCTGGGGTACACTCTTACAAAATGTAACTTAATGAGAGTAATAATAAGATCATGACGGGGGTATTTTGATCTCACCGTGCTATCGTCTGCGCAGGGCCTTGCAGCTTTTGATTTGACATATCGAGAAGAGAGAACCCGGCTATTTAAAGGAAGCTTTAGACCAAACGAACATAGACTTAGAGCTAAACAAGAGTATTCTGCCTAGAAGACAGTCTTCAACTAATTTTCATGAAATTTCGTATAGAGATAGATTAGAGCTGAGGAAAGGGTGGATGAAGGTGCACGGGGATGGAAATGCGAGCAAAAGGTAATATTTTTTTAACACAAATGGGTTTTAACTACTCTATTAAGATACTAAACTGTCACTTCAATGTGCGACAGAGAGAATGCTCTAAAACCGAAGTAAGTCGATTTTAACTGAACTCTTCTTCCTTAAGTGCCAAATCAAAACCCGGGTAAACTTGAACCAAATAGTTTTAGGCCTGTCCTGTAGAATTAAACTCAGTAATGAGAGTAATAATAAGATCAAGACGGGCCATTTTGCAGGGCCTTGCAGCTTTTGATTTGACAGATCTAGAAGTGAGAACCCGCAGGCTTATTAGCTAACTTTTCGCGACCAGCGAGCGAGCGATGAGCAGTAAGAACGAGATCACTGCGCGATGGATCGCGATTCCTACGTCAAAAAAAATTGGTACATATTACGTAAGGATTTGCGATCAGATCGCCTTAACAATTATATGCTGCGGAACTGAAAAATCGCGATAGTATTGTTTCTAAGACTATGTGTTTCTTGATTTACCACTGGTTTTTTTACAATGAAAATTTCTGTATTTATTATAATTATTTTCACAACGGCGGCCATTAAAAAAGGACCTTTTGAGTGATCGCGATGACATTTCTTATCGCGCCTTTTTCGCTGATCGCTTTCTGTCAAATGTGATACGTAATACCAATTTGTAGTTTTTTGTGCGATTACCGCGCAAATTTTGCTATCGCTTTGCTATCGCGAGTTAGCTAATAAGCCTGCCGGCTATAATATAAAGGTCGATTTATAGCCAAACAAACATAGAGCTAGAACAAGAGCATTCTTTCTTAATGTTTTAGTGTAAATGAAACCTTCTTTGTAATGGGCACCTATACTAATATTATAGAGGTAAATTTTATGAGGTTTTAGGGATCTACTGAACTAATTTGCATGAAATTTCGTACAGAGATAGATTAGATAGACCTTTGGTAAGGACATAAGTGACCACGCGGACGGAGTTGCGAGCAAAAGGGTTTTAACTACTCTATGAAGATACCAAACTGTCAGTTCGATGTGCGACAGAGAAAATGCTCTACAAAACCGAAGTAAGCCGATTTTAACTGAACTCTTCTTCCCGAAGAGTCAAATCAAAACCCGGGTAAACTTAAACTAAATAGTTTTAGGCCTGTCCTCTAGAATAATATTGTCAAGAGTCTCATTTAAAACTAGTATAAAGTACAGACTGTATGCTAGAATGTAGTATGGACTGTATAATTTTGACTTTGCTATAGGTACTTATTTCACGAATTTATTATGAATTATGAATGAGAAATATTAAATGAATCAACTCCTTACTATTAGACTCAGCTGATCCTGTGAGTGAAACTATTTATGAATTGTAGTTATAGCTCCTATTTATTTCCACAATTAATTGAATTTAACAAATTCTCCAACGAAATGTTGATTAAAAAAAATCTAGTCTTAAATAGATATTCCTGACTGAATATCGTTCTAGAAGTCAGGCCTTATCTTATCTAAACATAACCTAAACTCAACGCATTAGATATGTACAAAACATGCGGAGAAACTATTCGTATAGTAATTTATTTCTTCCATGAGCGGCGATTCCAGTTCTTCTCTTCACACCGTAATTTACATCTTAATATATACTTTCAGTTCCTTTAGGATGATTTTTGCTTACCTTATTAGTATATTTCCTTAAAAATTAATGAACACAATGACAACCTGGCACCCTTAGTAGACTATATAAATAGTATATAAGTATATAGTCTACTAAGTCTATAACTAGATACAAACTAACTTTTATACTCTCGCGTTCCATGATATACAATAATGTTAACGGGAATTAACGCGATCATGGTATACGTATGTAGGTAATGTACCTATACCATGATCGCGTTATTTCCCGTTAACATTATTGTATATATACAAACTCTTACGCGCTTTGCAGACGGAGGGGCGGGTCGGTCTTTTGACCGCGAAGTAATAAAGACCGCGTCTGCCCGTCGATGCCCGCGACTGTCCTAGCCGCGAACACAACGCACACGACGGACAGAGGCAGTGAGATCACGACGTTCGTTCTAGCGAAAATTCCTCCAGAAAGCGCGCCGTCTGCGCTACTTCATACAAACTGGTTTGTGTGGTCCATGGCAGGCAGCCACGGACATGCCGCGCCGCCAGTGCCCGCCGGGCACCTGCGGCGCAGTCTTATTACCCTTCATGTGCGTTGGTAGTATAGGATTCCCTATGCGCTATCGTGCGCCGTGAAATTGAACGGCCCGGCCTGCCCCGCCGTCTGCAAAGCGCCTTATAGACAATACCACTTGTACTAAAAATCTGCGACTTTGGTACAAGTAGAATCGTGCGCCGTGAAATTCAACGGCCCGGCCTGCCCTTCCGTCTGCAAAGCGCCTTATAGACAATACCACTTGTACTAAAAAACGGCGACTTTGGTACAAGTAGACATTATACCTTATACATCTTCTAATACATAACGTGGAAACATTGACAGTTTAAAGAATAATATTAACATTAGCTAACTGAAATTTTAAGCATTTCGTATGCTAACTATTCAAAATTCAAATCTTTTTAAGATAGAGAAAGCGAATACAGCTTAGGCGGGACTCGAACCCGAGATCTTTCCCTTACAGGGGGAATGGTCCGACCACTGAGCCAACAAAGCTGATCCAAATTCTTCTTTACGGTGTCGCCTGTAAGGGAAAGATCGCGGGTTCGAATTCGAGGCTGTATTCGTTTTTTTTTTCTATTTTAAAACGAATATTGTCATTAGCTTGCTCACACATAACGTTCTACTTGTTTTTTTTTTGCAATGTTTTTTGTTAGAAATAGTTACTGCGTCTATTCATATGGTCAAATTAATTTTGAACTGACATGAGTGACATTTCTGACAGCATTTTGACAATGTTACCAACATACAAAATATTAGTTCTGTTTCTAGACTTTTTATTATGTTACTAGACAGGCTGTGCGTAACAAACTAAAACGGTCAAGTGTGAGACGGACTCACTCACGTATGGTTCCATTCTGTTTTTAGTATCTATTTATTATATCCCGTTTTACCTTTTAGGTACGAAACTCAAAAATAAATTATAAAATAATAAAAATCCGACTGCTGCTGTAAATATTGAGACCAGTTTGATAGCAGGCGGTACCTATTAGCAAATGTACAATAATGTTAATGGGTGTTACGCGATCATGGTACAATAGATTAATAAGATAACTTTTCTTTTTTTACCTTCAAATACCTTAATATAATAATTATAGTACATACCTAAGTCTATTATGGAAAATACAATAATTCTTGTTAGGCTGTGTGGCATTTAGACTCCATATTGTATAATATACACACTTACTTACTATAATTCCCGAAGTTCCCACGGAAACGGGAAGTTTTTTTTTAAGTTTATTTATGCACTCATACCATAGAAGAAGCTTTTATTCACAAATAGAAGTTATCCTCAGTATAATTTTTTTTTAGGAATTTCACGATGCGTTCTCATTTTAGTTTTAATTCTAATTTGTTCTTGTATAATTTTAGAACCGGTAGGTGGCGGTGTAATCTGTTTTAGAAATATTTCCGTGTGAATTTCGGACCGGATTACCTAGTACTTATTTCAATAATTTTCCTAACTTTTTTTTTATTTTTTTTTATTTTTTTACTATTAGGTACTATTTTTTTACATTTTTTTTTAAGTTAAACTTATTAAACATCTTTTATACTTTTTTTCTAACTTAACTAACTGAAACTTAATATAACTATAAAGTAATCAATCCTAAATAGCTTCATGTTTTTTAAATGCTAGAAACACCGCATTATTATGTACATTATGTGTGGTGAATTACAGCCGTAACCTACTTTTTTTTAGTCCAACCCCAACGCATTTTGCGCACTTAATAAAAAAACTAATACTACGCATTTGATTTTTTCTGAGCAACATATAGCCATTTTTTAATGTACAACTTAGCATCTATTAGGCCCTTACTAATAATATTACATAGCTGATTATAGTTCTCATTTCTCTATGAAAATATACAGAATAAATACAGTACCCAATTTTTTATCCGGCATCCGGACTACAAAACCGAAGCAAACAGATCTTAGGAGGGGTCTACTTCTTTTCCCGAACTGCCAAAAAAAATCGGGTACTGCAATTTCTTATACATATATTGTAGGGTCCGTTTATAAAATACGTCACGACATATATGAACGTTTTAGACTCAAGTATGTGTTATTTGGCAATGAATTTTATACAATTTTCGATGTTAAATTGGCGGTTTTGAATAATTGATTTATTTTTTGTAATAAAATTATTTGCCATAATAAAATATTATAAGCAATTAAGTTTCTGTAATAATAACACCTTAAATTTAGGATTTCTCAACCCATTATTTTTTATAGTATTGAACGCAATTTTAAAAATAGGATAAAACTGAAATCTTGTGATGCAAACATCTCCGACCTCGAAACAAAGTAACATTATTATTAGCATTCAGTGTAAGCGACAACGCCAATAAGTGCGAACGTATTTTATAAGCGGCCTCTACCCTTAAACTACGTCTAATAATTGATTATTTAAATATTCCGCTACATTAAGAGTAGTTCCAGTTAATTTATTAGGTCATAATGCGCCCGAACCTTAAATATGAACAGAAATTTCTTCAGATATAATTTATATTATACAATACCTTTAAGGATCTATGTTATATTATATTAAACTCAACGCAACCTGGACCTATTCTGAAAATTTCCAACCACTGTCATACAATTGACCCTACAAAATATGCTATTGTATTATAGGCTTTAGAGCGCTTTCATATTGTCCGATATCCGATATCAGTGTCGGACAACAATAGCCGACATCCGATACAGTGTTGTTTTCACACATATCCGATAAAATCGATCTGATTTGGTAGTTTCCTAGTGCAAGCAATTTTCGACCTTATTGACATGACATTGTATCGATGTTTTTTCTTATATTCGTGATCAGCGTCATCTATTAACGCGAAAAGACGTTATTGGGAAAATGACATTAAGGTCGAAAGTCGCTTGTCGCTGGTTTAGTCTCTGTGTGAAACTTGTAGTTGGTTTGAGTCATATTCAATAATCAGATATCGTGCTAACACAGCGGTGTCGGCTGCGATACCATATATCGGGCCGGACAAACTGAAAGACCAGATACGTATGTCATACATTTCACTGCCTCCCGATATCGGATCAGCGTCTGTCACCAATATCGGATATGTGAAAACGCTCTTATTCGCGTAGACTTAAATTCCGAAATTAAATAAATAAATATTTTTGTTTATTACTTTAGTTTTAATAATAGAATTGAAATTTCATAAAAATCTTAATGACCTAATAAACTGGATGCCATAACTTAAAAAAAGATAGATAAATTCTTTATTGTACACCAATAGATTTACAGTAGGACAGGTAGGAAGCATGTAGGTATACACGATGATAGATAGTTGTCAATTACATGAAAAGGAAATCATTACATTTTTTCATTCCCTCTGCCATTTAATTTAAGACTTTAACTGCACAACAGTAAAGTCTAAGATTAAATGGCAATTTTTACAATGTCTGTGGTATAACAGTGGCTGATAATTAGCAGAATCGAGGACCTGTACGGAGTATTCGCCTTAACTAATATAAATCACGAGGACACCAGTTATAATATTTATTTATTATAGAATAATCTTATCGTATCTTACGTACTTGTCTAATCTTATTTTCATTATTTCCAACCTTTTCGCAACTTTTATAAATGTACATAACTTAAAATACTATCACCTAACCTAATACAAAACTGAAAACAGCTGGCATAAGGCATTTGCCTAACTATTGAACGGGTTTCTCGACAATTATATCAAAATTCTATAACTATTCTATAGTTCTCCAGTGATTTGAATTTATAATTATATATATCATGACTGTATAAAATAATAAATCTTAAAAATATTAATCTTAAAGGCCTGTGTCTGCATCTTGTGTCTGTCAATGATAAAGAATATCTTAAATTATTATAGAGCGCGCGTATCAGTCGGGACCGTTGTGCCAAGCGTAGGCACGGGTATGAACAGTACCGAGGCAGATGCTTAACGATGATATAAGCGCACCTACGGTGACATATTATGCATTACCGAAAATATCAATAGTTGGACTTACGAATTTAGTGAAATTTTATGAATTTATTTGTTCGATTTGCTATAGATGGATAAAATTAAAACCAAGCTACCAAATAATGGTAGCATTTTATGTATTACGAAATCAATAAATATTATAAATATATATAAATATACGATGTAATATAAACTACGGATATAAATAATAGAATTAAATATTATTTGCTAAGTCACTTTGTTTTGCTAACGGTGGAGATTGAGCAAGGAGCCTCGGTATGAACGATACAAGTGCCTACGGTTTACTTAATAGGCACGCTCTCTATAATATGAATACATTTTTTTTAAACTACTACTACTTCTACTCATCCTATTTTTATCTTGATTTGAAAAGACCCTCATACGTAATACTAATTAATTAAAAATTAGACTCAACGCATTAATTACATATGTGCGGAGTATTTGCCTTAATTATTTAGCTTTTCAATTTTTACTTCTTTACCTCCAACTCCCATTGCTTATAGCGCGTATTAAAAAAAACTAACATTATTTGGGTAATACGACGTGAACCTTTTATTCAATTTACATTTAAAAACTACTACGTCACAAAGGGTGAATAGGGACTAAGGGGTGAATAGAAACATAATTGGTCAGATCGGCACATTTGACAATTCATATTTGAGCACTTTTTGTATCAAAATTATTTACGAAGACATCTAGAAATAAACATATTTATTTTTAAATATTCCAAGATTAAATTTGGCGATATGCTATTAACGTAATTTGACCTTTTACTACCCTGCTTATATTTTATTTAAATAAAAAGGGAATGTACTAAAAAATTCTAGAATCAAAGAATCAATTTCGTTTATTCAGTTTTTATTCATAAAGAGCACATATGAAGGTCAAAATATATAATGATTCTTTCGCTGGTTCCGGTAGTTGGTTCTGGTCCAGCAAGATACTCAGAGAACTCAATTATCCTTTTTTTTTTTTAAATAGTTTTTATATAATTTATAATGTGCGAGCAAGAAAGTGATTAGGAGGACCATGCATTTTTATCATTAACATATTCGTCTACTTTATAATAAACTTTTTCCATTAAACGTTTTTTAACTTTTATTTTAAATTCATTCATTATTAAATATTTTTATACAGTTGCCTACAAATGAATTACCAACCAACACTGCTAGTTTATCTTTATTTCTCGTATTATAATCATGTGTAATTGTAATTATTAAGTAGTAGTAGAAAATAATTAAATGAAGATTATCAAATACAACTTTTTAAACGCTTGCTTTTAAGTTATATAGGGAATCACCTGTTATTTTACAGTTATTTTCCTTTCAGTGTAACTATGCGGATTATTTAAAATTATTAATGAACAGGATCTTTAGGATTAGATAAATATACTTAGCAATATTAATTTTTAAAAAATTTCGAATGACCGTTTTCGTTTCTATTCACCCCTTGGTCTATATTCACCCTGTGGATGTGACCAATGCCAACTTTATTCTATTTAAAACTAAGGTGTGATCGGTTGTACCGGGACCTTTTATTTAATGTTACGTTTCTCAACTCAATATTTATACACAGAATAATAATTACTTCTTATACCTATATAAGATAAGGTATTATAGAAAATCATTAAAACGGGGCGATATGAGCAGATAGGACGTATCGCAAAAGGCTCGACAGCCTACGTATAGAGGTTTGTTGTTCCGTAGTATGTATGGTAGTGAATGACAGGTTTGAAAAACTGCATGTAGTGATGATGATAAGATGGATGTACACCACACATCCATCTTCATGGACATAATGATGAATTAGTGTATTAGAGGAAGTTCGAAAGTTGCACCGGTGAATGAAAAATTCCTGTCTGTTACGCTTTCACGCGTGGACCACTGAACCGATAATAATGAAATTTGGTATAGGGATAGATTAGACCTTGGGAAAGGACAGGCTATGTTTGTTCGCGATAACCGACATCCAATCGGGCAGAGCCGCGGGCATCAATATATCCTAAATATTGACTGCCTCAGTGATTATATTTGTATGTAATCTTAAGGTTATGAGTTCGATTCCTGGATCAATGACGTCTATATATCTTAAAAGGGGGCCAATCTTATAATATATCTTAAAATATTCAACGCAACTTGTACGGATTATTTGCCTTAACTAATAAATCCCTTTGACACGTTTCCCATTACTCTACCGTATGAAACTTACTATCTTATCTTAAATAAGACGTACTATCTTAAGTAAGACGTGCTATCTTAAATAAGGAGCACTATCTTATCTTAAATAAGAGGCCTTTGAAAAAGAGAACAAAAACATTTTTTTTAAAGAATATTAATAACCGAAATTACTAATATAAATTGCTTGTGTTAGGATTGTGTCCACATCGATAATGAAATTGCCAGAGTTCGGACCCGGAATATCTCGATCGGATCGTTGATAAAGTTGACATTTATTCTCTTTTCAAAACCAACTAAAATAAAAATCTTAAAATACTTTTTATATTCTAGAAACTCGACGTATTTATTACGGAGTGTTTTCCTTAACTATTCGACGAGCTCGGCGTGCCACATATGCTTCATTTTAAGATTATACAGCTATGCTATATATTCCTTAACTCACAACTTTATAAATTGCGACTGTACAAAATAATTCTAACTTATCATTATCTTGCCCTAAATAATCCTAAAAACTATAATAGGTAATAATTCCTAAAATTGATTTCCTTAATTTTTCGAAAGGTTATGATATTTTTACTTGACGCAAATACTTCACTCAGCTATGCTATATACATATTCCTTAACGCACAACTTTATAAATTGTGAGTGTACTAAATAATTCTAAGTTATCATATTTTATTTAAAATTATCTCAATTATCATATTTTGCCTTAAATGCGCCCATAAACTATAATAATAATGCCTAAAATTGATTTACTTAATTTTTCGAATGGTTTAATATTTTTGCTTGACACATAGTTTTCATATAAGATTATACAGCTATGCTATATATTCCTTAACTCACAACTTTATAAATTGTGACTGTACAAAATTATTCTAAGTGATCATTATCTTGTCCTAAATAAGCCTAGAAACTATAATAATAATTCCTAAAATTGATTTGCTTAATTAATCGAAAAGTTACATAATTATATATTTGTAAAAATCAACGCAACAAGTGCGAAGTGTTTACTTTAGACTGCTCCAGCGAACCACCATGTACTTATATCTAAAATAATAGCAGCCCCCCTAGACAAGAGGCAATTCGTTGCTCGGCGTATAATGGAATAGAATGACAAATGTATAGGATTTGACGTTTTTGACATTCGTTGACGCCTGCCATATGCGTCAAATCCCATACATTTGGCATATTATTCCATCATACGCCGAGCAACGAATTGCCACTTGTCTAGAGGGGCAGGACAGTGAAACTGCCCGTATTGCATTACTATTGTAGCACATACCTATACTCTTTCACAAATAATCCAATTTACAGTTGGAATAAAATTGTCAATTAATCTAAACGTCAGTGGCGAAGGGTGAAAACTTTCAAAATGGGGAGCCGTTGATTAAAAATATTATTTGTCAGACTATTTCACAGACAATATTTGCTTGTCAGTCAGTTAGTATAATTTATCAGTCACTTAGTATTTGTCAGTCAGTATTTTTGTCAGTCAGTATTTGTCTGTCAGTCAATATTTGTGTCAATCATATTTTTCATTGTTTTATTTTAACGAAAGTGTTTGTTATAATTTAATAGTTGATAGGCCTGCAAATTATAATAAAATTTAGTTTTTTAATGTTTTTTTTTTTTCTAATTTCTTTTTTTTTATACATATAATAATTATATAGTGTAATTTGATCATCACTCTGAAATCTCTGCAAATATAAACGGAATAGTTTTATTTGGATCACTCGCCACTGCCCCCTTATAATAATACCTTATTTTTAATTATAAAACTAAACTCAACGCACATTGTACGGAGTATTTGCCTTAACTAAAACATGATTTTGTCGCGCCTTACACCAAAGAGAAAAATCTCACAATTATAAAAATTGTGACTGTACAAGTTTTATCGTATCAGCTATGATCGGCTTTTTTAAGATCACCTTACCTATAAAGAGATTACACATCATTATATCTTAAGACACCTACTATCATTACCTAAACTCAACGCAGTTTCTACGGAGTATTTTATATAAGTAATTATGGCTTTGACCCACCAATATTTTTAACCCAATGCCTGGTACATGTTATATGTCTTCTAATTCACAATTATAAAAATTGTGACTGTACATAATTATTTCTATTGTACAGTACCCTGCAAGTTTGGCATGTCGGGATAAAGAGTGTCTGGTTAAGATTGATTTGCTTCAGCTTTATAGAGAAAAAATTAATGAAAGAGTGGATGGTTAAAGAATGAGTGAATGAGAATATATGAATAAATGAGACGAATCAACGAATGAGCGAATGAATAGGTAATGAATGAGAAAATGAATGATGGATGATTAATGAATGATGGATGATCAATGAATGATGGATGATGAATGAATGATGGATGATGAATGAATGATGGATGATGATTGAATGATGGATAATGAATGAATGATTGATGGATGAACGAACGAACAAACCAGACTGTCACTGATGTGCGATAAAGCTCTATAAAACCGAAGTAACTCGATGTTAGCCGAAGTATTACTCTGCATTCCGACGTGTTAACCTTAACGCCGGGTACTATACCTTATGTTATATTATATTGGTGCCGATTCTGTTGCACATAATATCTTATAAGATATTTTATACGAATTTTGAAAACACTTTCAACTTAGACTTTAAGCAGCATTAAATATGAACAAATTTTAGTATTTCTATTTTAGAGAACTTTACAGGAGGATGAAAAAACTGAATAACTTTTACAATTTTATACTAATCGAAACTTCTTAAATCCCGTTTCTTCGAATAAATCCAATGATCATTTTAATAATGAAAATTTATTGAAAAGCATAAATAAAATGGTAAAAATCTGAAAATAATGGAGATAGCTGGTATTCATTTGGAGATTTTTATTTTGTTTGTAGTATTCTCGGGGAGATGGTGAGTCTTGTGTTGAGGAATTGTGGCGCCAAAGTAAATGGGGTTTTCTTAGCGGTGAATACACAAACTTGTGTCTTAGAGGGATTGAATTGAATCAAGTTTAGTCTGCCCCAATCGGATACTCTAGCTAGCGTAGTCTCGATTACAGACACAAGTTATTCGCAATTGCATGGCCCGTGTAACAAGCGTCTTCGGCGCTGTCGTCCACATAGCAATGCAGCAGAAACAGGGTCGAAGACAATACGGAAGCCTGTGGGACACAGCTCTTATGTCCATGCGGTCCGAGCAGCTGCCGTCCACGACGGCTTGGATACTTCTGTTGGATAAAAAGCTGGCAATCCATTCGTGTAATCCCTTGGGGAGTCCATAAGATGGTAGCTTTGCAAGAAGACCTCTGTGCCAGACCCGATCGAAAGCCTACGCTATACCGAAGCTGACCGCTAGTGCCTCACCTCGATTCTCGATGGCTTGAGCCCAACGGTTTGTGAGATACACAAGAAGGTCAACGGTTGAGCGACGGTGGCGGACGCCGTAATTCGTACTGTCGGTCGCTCAGATCTACTAAGCCTTCAACGTTACCTTCAAGGTATCCCAGGAGCTGTGTATCAATGACACGCTCCATCACCTTCGAGAGGAGGGAGTTGATAGCGATGGGCCTGTAATTGGACGGGTCTGTCCTATCGCCTTTTTAGGGCCCAGGATGCACATATATGCTGTCTTCCCTGAAGCCAGAACTCGTCCCGCAGAGAATAAAAGCGCGAAAAGTCGTGTAAGTACAGAGCACAACTCGGGAGCACAGTGCTTAAGCACCATCGATCCGATCCGATCAAAATGACATTTTTGATATAAAGTGGACTTAGCAGGTTAATATTTTGGAACAACAATTTTCAACTTTGTGATTTAAGCATTTCACAGGCAAAATTACAACAATTTCTGATCTATTTTAGGCTCTCTAAAATCCTGATGGACCAGATCTCGTTGGGAGCGTACACACGGAAATTTATTTCCTGGCGTGGCTAACGTGGCTCTGGTAGATTTCTTGAAAACCATGACATTGTTGTCTCCGCAATTACCTACTACATTTATTACAATTTACTTGAGATTAACGAAATTGTGGCGATCGGCGATTGCAGAAGCTATTAATTAAATAGTAGTAACAGCAGAATCGGTACCAATATCTTATCTTAAATTAATACATAATAGGCAAAAGAAAACAGCTAACCTATAAATATTTATACACTATCTTAAAATACTTTTCAAGTATCATACACCTCCCTTATCCATACGAAGTTTAATTTGCTGAAATACACACTTGATTTAATAATAAACGAGTTTAACTCACTAAACATACTTTTAGGGCAGCTCTCCGACTTTTTTTAACTCACAATTATATTAATTGTGACTGTACAGAATAATCCTATCTTAACTTTTAATATCTTAAATTATGTGCTTTTAACATGCGCCGTCGTTGGTTACCGATCGTACGAACAAACGATGCGATTTCATTGCAGGATGAATGAATGAATGAATTAATGAGTGACAATGATTAATGAAAAAGTGCATGAATATGATGATTGATGATGGGTGGATGAATGAATGAATAATGTTAATGAGTGAATGAATGAATGGTGAGGGAATGTATGAATAATGAAGAAACGAGCGAATGAATTGTTAATGATGGGTGATTGAATGAATGGTTATGGATGGATGAGGGAATGAAGATTGAATGAGATAATGAATTAAAATTATATATACGGTTAAATAGGATATTATACAGTTATTATATCTATTATATTTTAGAAAAATTGGCAATCACAATGGCTTCCTCGCACGATAGTAACCAATAAGGAATACGCCAATGGGTCAATTTTGATCAGGCGCAAAAATGGCCGAACACTTACTAAATAAATTTACACGTATTAAATTGGGAACGTCGGTAGTGTAATGGTCAGGTTTCGAACCCGG
Source organism: Eilema depressum (assembly GCA_914767945.1). NCBI lineage: Eukaryota > Metazoa > Arthropoda > Insecta > Lepidoptera > Erebidae > Eilema > Eilema depressum. The sequence goes on from OU612040.1 coordinate 9,183,358, forward strand.
GACCTCAAGATCGTAAGGCCGACACCGTAACCACTAAGCTACCGACGCTTGTTTTATGACCGATTGACCATCATTTGGAAAGATAACTTATTTTTTTTTTTTCAAACCAACTAAGCTAATCTTAAAAGTTAATCTTAAAAGTAATTAATACTAAACTCAACGCAGCGAGTACGGAGTATTTTTGCCTTAACTATTGAATGAGCTTGATGCACTACCTTTATCTAAAATTCTAGAATTAATATTGTTATGAATTTTCGGACCACTTTAACTCACAATTATATAAATTGTGACTGTACATCTTAATTATATCTTATCTTACTTTATATCTTATCTTAGATTACGGATTTTTATTTGGCTTCCCCACACGATCGACGTGCCTAATAAAGAGCCGGGCACTGTTCAGTGGACTACAGAAGTCTGTATACAATCTATCTATATAAATGAATCTTCCCGAATGTATGTACGCACATAATTACCGAACGACTGCATAAATTGGATAATTCTATTTTTATTGTGTTCGTTATTCCCACAAAACATTAGGAGAGGCCTATGTCCAGCAGTGGACTGCTAAGTTTATATAAAAAAAAATATATGAAAGGTGCAGCGGGAACGGGATCTGAATTCCACGCGGGCGGGGCCGAAGGAAAAGCAAAAAATATAGCGATATGAAGCTAGTTAAATTAGTATGAATCTAAAATTGTAATCAATAAAGTGACGTCACTCACCATCTAGTATTTATGTAACTGCCAATGTACTCGTATTAACTGTAAAAGAAAGGCATACCTTTCTTTCTTTCTCTTTTTATAACTGCGTGTATTAGGTGCTTTTTACTTTAAATTGGATGCCCCCTGTAAGGGAAAGATCGCGGGTTCTAGTCCTGCCTGAGCTTGATTTCGCTTTTTCCAATTTAAAATAATTTGTTTAGTTTAGCATACTAAATGCTTTAAAATTATTTCAATAGGTGCTTTTTAGTTGTTAAAAGTAACGCCATCTATATTTCATTCTGTTAAATTACATTCAGCCGCTCAAAGGATTATATCTTAAACTGTATACAGACTTTTGTAGCCCGCTGTACCTTAATAGATAACTATAAAGTCTCATTGACTGTACTGATATCTTATGTACTAATAAGACCATTGAGATCCCTCAATTCAATTTTTTGTGATTTTGAAATTATTTTTTATATTTTTACAATCTTATCTTATCTTAAATTATATCTAATAAGAGGACCGCTTAAATAATGTATCAGGGCTAGAGCAAGTTTTGTTTTTTTTAAATTTTACAATCCTAAAAAATTAAGCCTTATATAATATGCTACTGTAACTTCATCGCAAAAATTTATGTTAAAGTAATTATCTTTGAGTATCTATCTTACTATAGAGCAAGTCTAACACTATGGTCCATTGTGCCGAGTGTAAGCAGTTTTTTATCTGTGGTATAAAGCGCCTATAGTGATGTTTCATGTACATATTACCAAAATTATCGATAGTTGGTTATGTTGTGAATTTAGTGTGATGCATGCGTGGATGAACGGATAAAATTAAACCAAGATACAAATATATTACTTAGTATCATTTAATGAATAATTATAGAAATTAAAATCCCACAAATCTAACATATCAACAGACAGAGTCGTATATAATATTGGTATGGATAAGCATATAAAGTTTTGACGCACTTTGGAAGAGGCCAGTGGTTAATCCAAACTCCAAACTAATATTATAAATGCGAAAGTAACTCTGTCTGTCTGTCTTTCTGTCTGTCTGTCTGTCTGTCTTTGCTTCACGCCTAAACTACTGAACCGATTTGTGTGAAATTTGGTACAGACATAGTTTGGAACTTGAGAAAGGACATAGGATAGTTTTTATTACAAAAAATAAAATAAAAAATAAAATTTATTTCGGACATACAGCGCCATCTATTGGTCAAGAGTTGGCATCAATTCAGTACTGAGTATAAGGGTAGATTGAACCTCGAGAAAGGACATAGGCTATGTTTGGTCGCGATAACCGACATCCACGCGGGCGGAGCCGCGGGCAACAGCTAGTTGAAATATAAAGTTTTGCATAAGCATTTACCTACGTGGAGGTAAAGTCTGGTACTGCATCGTCATTCAGTTTGCAAAGCCCTTTCTTAGTTACTTATTTGAAATCAAGCTTAAAATAGATAGAACAGATGAAACTTCGAATATTCGGCTCCCAATCAGGCCTCTTCATAGCTTTTAGCTTTCACTCATGCATCTATTATTATGCATCTTAATATTTTTGTAAACCTAACAAAAATAATAGTGCTTAGGTAATATATAGAAGTAAAATGAGCAGATTTATTTGTTTACGCAGTAAATACTCTATACTATAAAAGAAAATAAACCTACAATGAAATTCTACTGCAAAAAGAAAATTATCGTAACCGAAAGTGCATGTGCTACATCACTATTCATTTTAAAGCAAAAATGGCCGGTGACAGCCGTCAGCTGTAACCCGCCCCGCGTTTCTCGCATCCCCCTAGGAGACCCGTATAAATTTTATGAAAACAAATAAATTAGTCATATAATACTACTCACGGGTGATATGAAATGTTATCATTCTTTTTATTTTTCTTTCGGGAATCGTTTTGAGAGCCTGGCAATGCACAGTTCACCATTATTACCACAAAATGAAATAAACTGTTATTTGCGAAATCACTTTGGCAGATATTGTTTTGCTACTGATTGCAGTTGTCAAAAATTCTAGGCACTGTTCACACCCGTGATAGCAGTTCATACTTGCTAAGACGCGCTCTACAGGTGATAGATACTCTAAGGTAATTATCCATATCTATACTAATATTATAAATGCGAAAGTAACTCTGTCTGTCTGTTTGTTACGCTTTCACGCATAAACCACTGAACTGATTTTAATTAAATCTGAGGCAGGGTAGATTAGACCTTGGAAAAGGTCATACGCTATGTTTGGACGCCATAACCGACATACACGCGAGCGGAGCCGCGGACAACAGCTAGTAGTAGATATGCCAATAAAGGTCTTGTGTTATAGTCGATTATCGCAAGAACAAGCTAACAAAAAAAATGGTTTTATGCTCAAGCGGCATTTTTGTGCTCAAATATTATGCTCATGTGACATACTAGTGCTCAAGTGACATATTTGTGAACAAACTATTAAATTCAAGTTTCATGACGTCTAATTATATCTATTTAAAAATCTAACTACACTTTTTACTGCACCATAAGTGCATTTTTTAAATCGTATTACAAACAATTCAGGTATGTTAGGTACATACCTGAATTGTACTTAAGATACTGTAGTTTTGCAGTACATAGGTCTTAGATTTATAGGTTGGGAAGGATCCTGCAACCTTCTTATAACTAATACGAGTACACAACTTTGCCACCAAATAATTAACAACAATGCTAGTTTTATTACGCCTATTACATATATCTATTTAAAAACCTAACTACACTTTTTTTCTATAAAATAAGTTGATTTTTTAAATCGTATTTCTAAAATCTATATATATTTAGTTTGAGGTATGTTACTTATGATTTATGCTTTAGCAGTGGGCCCTCAAATTGATGGGCTGGGAAGGATCCTGCAATTTTCTTATAACTTATGCAAGACCATGCCGCCAAATAATTAACAACTATGCAAGTTTCATTCCGATCGTTACATCTACTTATAAACCTAACCACACTTTTTACTAAACAATAAGTTGATTTTTTAAATCGTGTTACTAATATATGGGAAGGATCATGCAATCTTTTTACAACTTATGCAAGACCATGACACCAAATAATTAACTATGCCAGTTCCATGTCGCCTATTATATCTATTTAAAAACCTAACTACATTTTTTATTGTAAAATCAAGTTGATTTTTTAATCGTGTTACTGATATTTATATATTAGTTTGAGGTATGTTACTATTAGCAATCGGCTCTCAGAGTCATAGGTTAGAAAGGATCCTATAACCTTCTTAGAACTAATACCACATAATGCCACCAAATGATAAACAACTATTCAAAATTATATTCTATTATATTCAAAAAGAACCAAGGTCATTGTTGACAACCTATAGCTACATCCCTTTCCCCCTGAATGGTTATTTATCATCAAATATAGTTTAAATGACAGTAATGCTAAAGAAATTATAGTAGATATGCCAATAAAGGTTTTGTGCCAGTTGATTATCGCAAGAACAAGCTAACAAATTAAATGTTTTTATGCTCAAGCGACATTTTTGTGCTCAAATATTATGCTCATGTGACATACTTGTGCTCAAGTGATATATTTGTGTACAAACTATTAAATCCATGTTTCATAAGGCCTATTATATCTTTTTAATAACCTAAATACACTTTTTACTGTACAATAAGTTAATTTTGTAAATCATATTACAAATATTTGGAGTATGTACTTATAATATATAGTGGAGCAGTGGGCCGTTAGACTTATAGGTTAGGAAGAATCCTGCAACCTTCTTATAACTAACATAACACAATGTTCAAAATTCTATTCTATTCTATTCAAACAGAACCAAATTAGAAAAAAATTAATAATCTATAACTCCATCTCTTTCCTCTTGAATCGTTTCCAAAAACACATCCTAATATTATAGAGTTACGGAGTGAATTTCTACAGTACAATACTTCGACATGTTGTAAACTGACGTAAGTGACATAAACAGTCTAACTTATGTGACGTTTTAGACAGCATTTTGATAATGTTGCCAACATGCAAAATATTAGTTCTGTTTCTAGACTTTCCCTACTATATCTTATATATTTTAACCTTTAATTAATACTTTTAATTATATTGTACAAAAAATAAGTTCACTTAGGATAGCTTTTTAAAAATATACATTGAGGGCTAACTCACGATACCTATATTGTGCTCTTCATACATTTGGTCACCTGGACCAAGATAATTGCGAACATGATTCTTCTGCTCTTAGATGTTGCTTTAATTTATTGTCTTCTTCAATTCCTATAATGTTGAATTTCAAAATGTTGATTCCTAAAACGTTGTATTCTAAAAAATCCTAAAATCTACAACACTCCTATGTATAGTATCGTAACTGCATTTGAAATTGTATGTTTCTAATCTGATTTTTCTTGTCATATTCTTAAGTATTAGCAAAATGATATTGCATTTAATGGATTTCTACGTATCGACCCCTCCTACGTATATGAACGTAACTGCATTTTACCAAGTTACCGCTAAAATTGGTAAGTTACAAAATTATAAGTAGGTGATGTCAATATGTGGAATTTAATATACCCACATGGAGCATTGGGAGAGAGTTTAAGTGTACGTAAGCAAATACGGTCGGCATTTTATAATAAATCTAACAATCTAGGAATTCAACATTTTTGGAACTGAACATTTTGGGTAAGCAACTCAAGTATGTAGTATTTCATTATTTCCTCTACAATGGCAAATGTTGTTGTAGCAAAATTGGAGAACTATATATCTTAGTTGCTACCAAAGGACACATTACTTATTCTACAACTTAAAATTAATACAACAGATACTTAAAATAATAATAAACATTAAAAGAGTACCTTTCTGCCAGATTCGTTGATTGACGTTGTACACGGCTTTGGCTTGTAATATCTCCTATCTGTTTAGTTGACGGCTGGCTTTACAATCATAAGTTTCTTCCACAAATTGTGACAACCAGTCCTTCAAAGATCTGATGGTGTATTTATGTCTCTTGTGTGATTTCTCTTGTGTGTTTTCTCGTTCAGTAGCAGGCTGTTTCTTTCGTTACAACAGCTGATAACATCGTGCATATATCGTATGATAGATCAATTTATACTTCTCATGATAGATCACTTGCTTCAAGGATTGGTTGTCCCATTTCTGCTTTTATAATTGATGAACAGTTGATTACACTTCCAGTTCCTCTAGTTTACTTCCCATTAATTTTATGAATGGTTGAGTTAGTAACTGCGATTCGGTGGTTTTTGTATCACCGTGGTTGGTTGTCACAAGACACAGTGAACGGACAGAATATTGGGTTATTCTCAATAACTGCTTTAACTTCAACAGTTGATAGCACTAAAAGGGTTAAAACCAGAACCCAAATATTTTAGAACTACCCTCAAAAAAAGGATAATTTTCTAGAAGATTAACACTAAAAAGACAGTCTAATAGTGAAAGGGTTAGGAGTAAATTCAAGGACTGGTGAACGCGGTGGAGATGTCCTTGAAAATCTGATGCTATGGTCTTTTGAAGTACTGTTCATCTACCCTCTTGGCGAGGGCTACTAAAGACTCGTGTTTGCGTACTGTATCTGCTAGCTTCCTGCATGGGAGACGGGTCGTGATGATGGTGAAGACATGGCCGAAGACCAGGGCATCCAGTTCTGAAGGGCTGTGGAAATAAATATCGTCAAATATTTGGAATTTAGACATTGTAGTTTCTAATTACTTGTATGTTACAAGATACATTAGTACAGTATTGAACAGAGATACTGCAAGTGTCATACTATAAGTTTTTGATTGTATGATTACGATGAATATTGAAATATTTTCAATCTAAAATGATTTATGAATATGTAACAACAAATTACTTCTAATTTACTAAAAGTTGTAGAAATAACTTACTTAAATTTTGCCATTCTGCATAGTAAAATCTTAATTTATAGTAATTAACGACTAGGTAATACCCAGTAAAAATAGTGGCCAGGATGTACTGAATGCGGAAGGCGGCGGATTGGAAACGATGGAGCACATTGGGAGAGGTCTTTCAGTAGTGGACTGCTATAGGCTAATTGATTGCAATGCCCCTTTTATTGGGAACGGGAGAAATCTAGCACTCATCTGTACCGTAGAAGGTGTATCTAATCTTGGGGGAATTCTCAAAACACCCCAATCCCCCCATCAAGGCCACCAAGACCGGTCGAGGCCTCAGGAATATCATCCCTAGGGTGCACCTGGTGCAGTGGCATCAAAGGCAGGCGAGAAGAAAATCCGTGCGGTTTAAGTCGGTTCGAGTCCTTCATACCCACATCTCGGTTAGCTCGGGTGAGGTGAAGTCAGAGGGAGTTTCCACTCGTAAAAAAGGGACTTTTATGGGAATTGCATGGGATTTAAAGGAAGACAAACAAACAAAGAAATACTATTGTTTATATTATTTTTCTCGTCAAATTACAAAAATACAATAATAATTTAAAAATAAATATTTTACGTTTTTTAGCAGCACATTTTAGGATATCTGTGTATTATATAATACATAAATTATTATATATCTACCTACTGAATATTTTTATTAAAAAAATGGAAGGTTTTTGACGCTGTCATTTCAATTGCGATGTCAAAAGTGTATGCAAGAAGTCATACTTCGTTCTCGCTCGCACTCATTGCTTAGATATGTCCTCTTGCACTCCTGCTTGCGTTAAAGTAGGCGAATTCACTCTAGAGTAACCATTTTTAAGAATGCCAGTGCTGTACCTATCTATATCTTTTTAATATAAGACCTTTAGCTTTTAGCTTCTGACTTGTAGCGTTTGTTCTACGCGTTTTTTTAGATTAACAGCATAACTGCCAGATTCGTTATTTTTGATAGGTATATTATTCAGTTTTTATTTCTTATTATAACTCGCAATTAAAGTTGATTCTAGTATGTCAAATGTCGCATTCTAATCAAGATCTGCGACGTTGTAAGACTTCTGTTGCCTGAGATAGTTCAACAGGCTCTCGACACTGATCTCATCATTGCTCGGCATTTTCAAAGTAGCTTTCGAATCTGTAAATACGAAACTATGTACCTCTATCCAACAAGTGTGCTAAATACAAGAGCTAGACTAACGACATTTTGATTAACATTTCAAAAAGTTCTATCAAGTGGCAAATGCAAGAGCTAAACTTTTTACTTTGGGTAAAATTTTTAAATAATGCAATAAAATGAACCATATGCAAGAGTCAGATCTCTCGTCATATTTTGATGATAAATTAAATGCAAGAACTAGACTTTTTAGATATTTTAGTTAAAATGTTGAATAGTGCAATGAGATGAACCATATGCAAGAGAGGTCATTTAAAAAATTCAATTAAATGGACCAAATAAAAGAATATCTTGGTTAGCATTTGGAAAAATTCTAATAGACAAATGCAAGAGATAGACCCTTGACATTTATTGGTTAAGATTTCAGAAAAAAATTAAATGGACCAAATGCAAGAGCTACACTTTTACGATAAACTTGGCATATTTTTTTTAATAATTCAATCATCGCCCTATACAAGACCTCACATTTAGAAAAGTTCAAATAAAATCAATCATCCCAGCATTGGGGCCCGGTTGCATCCGAGACCTGGAGCCCGGAAGTATCCGAGACCTCGAGCCCGAAAGTATCCGAGCCCGGAGTTCGCTTTCCGACTTTCACTCCTCCACACAAAAAAAACTACAAAAACAAGACCAAGACCTGAGGAAGCCGGCGAAGCAGGCGAGGCAGACTTGTCAGACTCGTGTTCGTCAGTCGTAGTACGTCCACCAGACATCGTAAGGTTCAATGGCGAGTCTTTGGACAGTATTTTGCTGATACGACAACAAAAAAATAAATAAAAAGAAATGTTATCGATATTGGTGCTAACTACCCTCAAATATAGAAAAAATATTGGATCTAACGAAAACAAAATTGTAGTGAATTCCCAAGACTTAGGGCGTTTTAACCGATACTTAATTACGGATATTTCCGACAAAAAATGTAATTGATATTGTGTTGTACTCGAATCTACATCGAATTAATTATTATAGTACTGTCATACCATCAAACATACGACAAGATAGTTTGTATTCTGTCGTCATATATTATCATCTAACTAGCCACTAGATATTGCGACTAGTATAGGTACTGTACTACAAGTCTAATGGATGTGTACTGGTGGCCTGAAATACAGGATTCTTCCTAGTTTAGGCACCAGTCTCCCACATAGAAAAATATGTATAAATAGATTAAGTCAACCGTAAATATTGTATATTCCAAATATGTGGTGAGAAAATAAATGTTATTCTATTCTATTTCAGAGTGTTATTGTACTAGCCATCATCATCATCCAAGTCATCTTTCCCACTCTTCCATAATTTGGTTTACTTGGATGTTACAGAAGTGACTGCGGTCTGACACCCTAACCCCGAGAAAAAAGCCGCGAGAGCGAAGATAAATAAATAAATAAAATAAGTGCGATTCGGTCTTTGGCACGAAGGGTTTTGTACCACTATCTAGCTAGTCCCTCATAAAATCACGTTTGTTGTATACAAGAAAAACATGATTTTGACCTATCACGGTTTATGAAATACAGCCTGGTGTGAGACAGACAGATGAACAGTAAAGTTATATTAATAGGGTATCATTTTTACCAAAAAAAATTATCAAAACCCTAAAAACTACTACTTTCTACTAAAATTAGTAAATAAATACCTTGAAATAGTAGAATGAGATCCAACGCTACCCCTCTCTTTAGAATGTGACACAGAATCAGACCCCAAATGCTTATCATTGATCACCCCATCACTATCCATCACGTCATCATCATCAGGTATAATCTGTATCAGGTCTTCATCAGCAGATAGGCTATCACTCACATCATTCTCCGCTATAGTATCGAGGTAATCGCTCATCTTCGAGATAGTATTTTCCTTCGGGTACGCAATAACCTCAAAGTCACTTTTATCGATATCCGAGTCGATTTTTTCTATAAATTCGTTCGTGATACGCTCGTCGACCTTATCGAGAATATCTTCGCACACTTCGAGAACGAAGCTGTATCCTTCTTGGTCGTTTTTCGTTGGGAGACAAGTAATTTTTCCTTCTTTTGAAGTTAACATTACTATTTGTTTTGAAGCGAATGGCTTGAATGCTTAAAATAATAACATTACGCTTAAAATTGGGATATCTGTAAGCCTTTTGGCATAGTATAAATATCAAGACAGATCATCCGCATATAGACGTATTCTCCCGATTGCATCCGTGGCCAAGATGACCTCGAAGCTCAGGGTCCGCCCTCCGGCTCTTCCTCCTCCACTTCGTACGATCTTGGGCGTCCATGGTAGTGAGACCATTAGCACGCATATCACCCTCCACGACGTCAAGCCAGGACTTCCTGGGCCTACCCCTTTTACCTGGACCCGGCGGGGACGCCATTGCCAGGCATTTGTTTCGTGCAAACATAAATACATATACTCACGCCTATAAATCCCCGAAGGGGTAGGCAAAGGTGTATTAAAACCCTCATTTCGCTAACTGTGATGTTCGGTAAAAGGGGGTGGCCTTATTGCCGCCAAGCGGGCACTTAGTCATGGGCTGTATGTTTACTGTCGTATGGAGAACAGCCCTATCCCTTAGTCGCCTTCTACGACACCCACAGGAAGAGATGGGGTGGACCTATTCTACTCCACCGGGACCAACACAGCTAGGTAGGGCGTAAAAAAGTTTGCCTTGTTTCCGTTGTGTCACACCATTTTGTGTAACACTGTTACCCATTGGTAAAAAAATTACCGATTAGTAACACTTTTACTCAATGCCACATTTTTTTTTCACTTTGAGTAACAGTGTTACTCAACAAAACTCGCAATTGGTCCAATTTGTTCATTATAGTATTATAGTTAACACCCCGACTCAGAGTACCCCAACTTGGATAGGTTAGGTTAGAAGGCTAAGACGGGAGCGAAGCGGAGCTCCCGCCTTAGCCTTCGTGGTTATTTATTTTTAAACCACCCAGAAATAGGAGCCCCGCGGAGCGGGGCTCCGTCGAAATATCTTAGCCCATTTAAGTTTTTGTTTTTTGAGTGGTGTCACTCAAAGGGAAAAAAAATGTGGCATTGAGTAACAGTGTTACTAATCGGTAATTTTTTTACCAATGGGTAACAGTGTTACACAAAATGGTGTGACACAACGGGAACAAAGGAAAAGTTTTTATTATGCAGAAGTCCGGTGCAGAGAGATATCGAAGATGGCGGGAGTGATTATATCGGACTCGAACCGACTAAAACTGCTCGACTGCCGTCTGACCCTAATTTCGAGATGGAAGCCTGCGCCAGAGCTTCATCGATTAATCAGCAGTAGTACTGGGTCGCAAGTGACTTTGAATTAAGGCCGTTGCATACGTGACGGGTTTTTGCACGGACGGGACGGTACGGGAAGTTTTAGAAATATCGATACATACAATTTTTTTTTATATACAGGGCGTCCCACGGCGATGCGGGCGATGCCACATGGAGGGCAAGTACCTTAAATCCTTAAGTTGGCTCATTTTACTTAAAGGAGGACATCATTTTATTTTTAAAAAGAAACAAAACTGCATTCAAAGATTTTTAAAAATTCGCTTGCTACACCCGGTAATCGAACCGACTAAAATCCGAAAAAGTAACATCCTGTATTTTTATGGCATCAATCGATAGTGTCATTCAAAAGGATCAAATCTCTCTAAGGAACATGGTAAATTAAATGAAAGGAAGTCCTTGAAACCTAAACTTATAAATTCAATTTGGGTGTAGCAAGCGAATTTTTAAAAATCTTTGAATGCAGTTTTGTTTCTTTTCAAAAATAAAATTATGTCTCCTTTTAGTCAAATGCGCCAACTTAAGGATTTAAGGTACTTGCCCTCCATGTGGCATCGCCGTGGGACGCCCTGTATATAAGGCACGTCAATTTGACTTCGCCTCGCCTGATGGTAAGCTGAAGGCAAAGTCTCTGAAAAGAGGGTCACCATTATAGACACGTACCATGTTACAATGGTGGCACTCAGCTTGACGGCCTCATCAATGTATGTGAAAGTGCATATATCACGGAGACACGCACGAAATGGGAACGTGGCACTTGCCGGGGCGGGAAAAAACTCGTCGCCGACAATGTTTAGCAATTAAAGCCAATTTTTGAAATAAAAAAATCATCTTTCCTTGTTCACAACACTAGAACGTTAGATCCGAATCACTGTCATGATTCTTATGCATTAACACCAAATTCACATCATCAACGGGGCAGCCACGTGTCCGTCCCGTCCACGTCCCGTCCGTTACACCACGGCCCTAAAACCCCCAAATATCCTGACATAACCCTATAAACTATCAAATAACTCTATAAACCCTATTAACAACAAGTGGGTATTCACCAAAGACCTCCTTGCAGTTCACACTGTCCCTGTTGGAATTCTTGGTGCTCATTCGAGACCTGGTCTTGGTGCTCCGTTCCACTGGGCTATCAGAGCGAAGGGAGACGCGGGGCAAACGGAAGGCCTGGTACACTAGGTACTCCTCTTGAGACTTGAGAAGAAATAAAATATGATGAACAATAGTATTGTTTTAGAAAGAGAAAATTTTTATCCATGGGCGGTCAACGGAAACCAACACGGCAATTTTTATTATAATAAAAAAATCTTAATTTTATATTTAAACTAGCTGACCCGGCGAACTTTGCACCGCCATATTTTTTTAGCCCCGTTTAAACCTTCCCTGGACATCCACGAATATTTCAAGCCTAAAATTAGCCAAATCGGTTCAGCCGTTCTCGAATTGTAACGAGACTAACAGAATTGCAATTCATTTTCTCTAATATATAAAATTCTTCTGTCACGGGGTGCGTAATCGAACTCCTCCGAAACGGCTCGACCGATTTTGATGAAATTTTTTGTGCTTATCCGGTATCTATGATAATCGGCCAACATCTATTTTTCATACCCCTAAGTGATAAGGGTACAGCGGGAACGGGATTTGAATACCACGCGGGCCGAAAATATGGCGGTACGAAGTTCGCCGGGACAGCTAGTTTTTATATAGGTATAAGAAGATAAATCCACATACCGTCATCTGCATCTGCGTGACATTGATCATCCTGATCAGATGACGTAACAACGCGCTCGTGATCGGTTTGATCATTAGCGCGGCTTTAGGGCCCTCCGCTGATAAAAGCGCTCGAATGTGACCGTATACGCGAGCGTCTAACGCCGTGGGACTAGGGAGGAGTGGGGAGAATGGGTTTTAGGATATGGAAACAGTGGAAGGTCATTTATTGGTATACAGTTAGAATGGATGAAAAAAAAATGGGGTCACGAAAGGCCATAAATTGGCCATCAACCACGCGCAACATTTTATGGCTATAGATCATCATCATCAACCTCTTTTAACGTCCTCAAAGAATCAATCAAAATTATATAGGTACATAATGTATGTATAGGTACAAATATAATAAAATAACGCAGAATGGCAATTAAGTAACTCTTAATCTTAAGTCTAATCATTTTTTGGAATTGCAAATCAAATAGGTTACAAAACAATAAGTCAAAATTACTAATTTGCAATATGATTAGTCAAAATGACTTATTTGCAAAATGATAAGACAAAATGACTAATTATCAAAATAGTAAGTCAAAATGACTAATTAACAAAATAGTAAGTCAAAATGACTAATTATCAAAATAATAACTCATAATGCCTAATTACCAATATAGTAAGTCAAAATGACTAACTTGCAAAATGGTAAGTCAAAATGACTAATTTGCACAATGGTAACTCAAAATGACTAAATAGTAAATACACTTGTTAATAAAATATTACTCACGTGTTACCGAAGAAATAGTCTCGTTCCCCTAACCGTTGGCTCAGCGAGTTACAACACTGCTCAACCTGGAATAGAGTATACAACATTTTTCTTTATGTTTATATTATCTGTGGAATGGATAACGCACTAATGAACTAACCAATAAAGTAATTATGTTAAGTACATAGTTATCGTCAAGTTATTGGGATCGGAGTTCTATCGCGAGCGGAGCCGCGGGGATTAGCTAATACATACTAATATTATAACTAGCTTTTACACGCGGCTCTGCCCGCGTGGATGTCGGTTATCGCGACCAAACATAGCCTGCTCACTGGAGAGGTTTTCTGCTGTCAGTGGGAAGACCAAAAGCTTGTCCTGCTTGTCTTCTGCACTGACGTCACAGAATCTTTCTGTTCTTACAGGGTCGGCAGCACATGTGTGACTCTCCTATTGTTGCACACGTCCATAAGCCACGGTAACCACTTTCCATTAGGCAGGCCGTATGCTTGTTTGCACCTAAGTGGTATAAGGTTGCCTTGAAGAAATCACTTCCAGCGATAAGGCCGCCCATTGTACATTAAACTGTATACATGCTACCTACTTGTCTATAATGTAAATCTATTGGTGTACAATTAAGTATTATATATTATATCTATCTATCTATAATGCTGCGTTTACATACTCGCGGCAGAGCGAGGGAAGTGGCGAGAGAAGTGGGCAGAGACGTGGTGTGAATGGTATATTCGTCATGGCGCGAGTACTGCCGCGTATGTTGCTGCGAATGTCGGCTTGGCGGCGCGAGTCAAAGGAGCGGCAATACTAGCGCGATGAACTATACGAGACCGCTAGATGGCGCTAATCAGTAAACACGGCTTTCGTTATTGCTCCTCGAATATTTACTTTTAAAAATATTTATATCCATCTACGGACAGTGTATAGGTAGTTGAAAGTGATAGTTTTTATTATTAATCTATTTAATCAATTCGCTATGCTGTAAAAGCATAATGCGTACACTGCTACAGCGTTGTTCTCCAAACGTTTACGTCCGTCTCCGTTGCAGGGCAAATACTGTAATGCGGACCAACACGATGATGCGTACGTGTGAATGCTAGGGCATTATTCGTGGGAATACTTCCGGCAACACGATGAGCTATGCGATGGGCAGCGTGTAAACGCGGGGTAAAAGAAAGGAAAATATAACTTACATCAGACAGCACCTGTTCCAAGGTCTTATCATACCAGTGTAGTGCCTTCAGTCTTTTGATGACCATGTTCCTCTTGGCCCTCGTCTGCAGCCAGCCTAACGGCCAGGGGTACACCGAGGAGTTACGTACTTTCGTGACGGCATTGAAGGTGTCGTTGTCCACCCATGATATGTAGAGCTGCGGAGGGAAATTGTATGAAGTTGTAGTAGGTACTTAGTTGTCAGCCTCCGTGGCGTAGCGGTAGTGATCGCGGCCGCTACGCAGGAGGCGCGGGTTCAATCCCCGCTCAGTGCAAGTATTTTGGTATTTGCATTGGGATGGTCGTTCCTCGGAGAGTACAGTCAGCGTCAAATCGATCTTGACTGGCAGAGTGCTCAAAAAGATCTTATTGACATGGTATTAAGATCTTTTTGAACATCCTGCCAGTCAAGATCGATTTGACGCTGACTTTACGTAAAGCCGTCGGTCCCGGTTGCCATACGAATATCTATGGCAGTCGTTACGGGTAGTTGGAACCCTAAAAAGTCCAATAACTGGTCTAGCTGCACTGCTTCTATTTCGCCAATGGGTTAGGCAGTCGCTTCACCGAAAATATCGAAGTTCAAACAAACCCGCAGTTAGACTGATAAAGCGGACGCTAGACTCCGAGGTGAAAGCTTCAAATGCGACTGGGATTAACGCTAGGAAGTAGAAGAACAACAGGTGTCTCAATGTCTTAAGAATGGTCACCCATCCTAAGACCAATTACAAGTTTGTTTTTGTATCTTCTTCATCCTAGCGTTCATCCCAGTAGCATCAGAAGCTTTCACCTCGGAGTCTGGGGTCCGCTTTACCAGTCTACCGATTTGGCTAGACTTCGATATTTTCCGTGAAACGACTGCCATCTGACCTCCACAACCTAATAGCGATACTGAGCGATATCAAAGCATTGCAGCTAAACCAGTTGTTGAACTTTATAGTGCTCTAACCACCGGTAACGACTGCCAAAGATGTTCGTATGGTAACCGGGACCGACGGCTTAACGTGCTCTCCGAGGCACGACTTCTCTCACACAAACTCTTGAAACCTCTTCTTTATCCTAGCTATCTCTATCTATCCACGATAATCCTATCTATCCATAGATAGGTCTAGAACTCTAGATAGGTAGTATTACCGTGGTTAAATCCCAGTCGCATCCCAAGCTTTCATCTCAGAGTCTGGGGTCCGCTTTACCAGTACAACTGCAGATTTGGCTGGAAATTTAATCTAACAAAAATGTAACTAACCTCAGCATTAACCAGCACATTAGTTATAAGACTCATGTAAGCCCTCATCTCCGCCTTTTCTTCAGTGGACAGCTTCGAGCAGAGCGAGATGCCCTTGTTGGCAGCGAACTGCACTATCGGCTCCAGCTCTGATACCACGAAAGCGCCGCATTTGATGAAGGGAACCCTGCCTGACGGAGACATGAACTCTGCGTTCCAGCGCATTTCTACTTCGAAGGGGAGGTTACACATCTGGAAGAGGAGAAATACATTTGTAATTAGATGTGTAACTTAGAATAAGAACTGTACACACCTATGATCCACAAATAAATAAACATAACATAACATAACATAACATAACATAACATAACATAACATAACATAACATAACATAACATAACATAACATAACATAACATAACATAACATAACATAACATAACATAACATAACATAACATAACATAACATAACATAACATAACATAACATAACATAACATAACATAACATAACATAACATAACATAACATAACATAAACTCACGCCTATATCCCCGAAGGGGTAGGCAGAGGTGCTAGCACCCACATTTCGCCGTTTATGTTTAGGTCCCAATGTAATAGGTGGCGAGCCTATTGCCATTAACCGGGCACTTATAAACCTGCGATAAATACACACATAACTTCGAAAAGCATCGAAAAGTCATTGGTGTGTGCCATGGTAAAACCTGGGATTAAACCCGAGACCTCGTCTCAGCAGTCCGTTACCCATACCACTAGGCTATCGCAGGCTACAAATAAATAAATTGCATTGAATTGAATTTTTTGTTATCATTAATTTTAGCCGAGCGCGTACTACCACTGCCGATGCACGCAGCATTGCGGCTTCTTAAGGATCCCCTTTATTCGTATAGGAGTTTAACAAGTAATAGGTTTGTTGTATCTGCTGCATGCGTCTGTCGTTGTCGTATGTGGTCGGCTTCGGAATCATACCTTTAGGGGGCGGATAACGACAAGGTCAGTATTAACCCGCGCTTGGACCTAAAATGTGCTCTATACGCGCAGTACACATTTCTTGGGTGTCTTTTGAGGATAGCACGGGATGCTACTGCGGTAGACGAACTCAAATTCACCAAGCATAGACTATTACAAAGCAATCCGCGGGCGCCAGAGCCTCGTATGTCTTCCGATTTAGGTCCAAGATACGTGGCGCGGGTTATATTATGATGGGAAATGGTTATCGCTGTGTATGTACGTGTGCATCACCAAGGGCGTTACACTCGCGCTGCCAACTGTATCTGGTATGATATGGTACGGTACGGTAAGGTACAGTACGGTAGGTACTGTTACGGTTCCCAAATGTTGGCAAAAGAGTCCAGTCAGCCCGAACCTCCCCGTCCTGCATTTGATTGTGTTTTAATAAATAAATTGTGCGTGTATATTCGTGCTTTACTTTCTTTTTTAAAGGATTCTAAGAGACTTACGGCACGGTATGGTACGGTACGGTATGGTATGCTATGGTATGATTTGGACTGAACTCCTATTCTATTAATATTATAAATGCACATGATGATGTCTACATTCTATAAGGTACCTACCCACCTGTCAAATTTCACATTTGTAAGTGTTATATATTCTGAGATTTCGTGATTAATCAGTGAGTGGTATTTCGCTTTTAAAATAGATTGCAAGTTCGAACTTACTAACATCGTAAAATAACACATGCAAGGCAAATAATTATCTCTATCTCTGTCACACTAGTGTCTGTCACACTAATCTATCCTTTTCTAACATAAGGCTATTGAAATCTGTTCAGGTAAAGCTCTGAATCACAAAAAAGCCACCCTCTGTATAGCATTTTGTTAATACTTGTACCATTTTTGGCGATAATGTGAAAATTACCACGATCCATGTGGATTCCAAAATTAAGAAACATGCTGAAGACATGGCTGCTGTAAGGAAACATTAGGCAAAATGTAAATAATGCGATATAAATCGCGATAGAATCCGTTAAAAAGTGGGTTCATTAAATATGGGGTATATATTTTGATCGTTTTTCCAAATAAAACTCATTTAATTAAAGCTTTACGCAGGAATTACACACAAAATAAATATTGCATCATTCGCGATCCTGTAAATACGAGTATATTGACATTATTGATGTGCAAACGCAATTCGCACCGATATTACGATGTTAGACCGCGATATTCATCAACTGTGTATACCATGCCTTACAAGCTTAGTCCAGGGGTCAGTGAATCTAAAAATCCTTTGTTCGTTACAAATTGGGCGCCCAAAATGGCGTTAACAAGCCAAAATTGTCTGAAACCTCAGGCTGTAGATTTTTTTATAATTCTTTATTGAAAGAGCTTTGTCGCCAGAGCGATTATGTTGCCTATATTGAAAATACAAATATAAAAAATTGGCCTGTAGATAAATTGACATTCCTGGAATCATTTCACTTGAAAGTTCGTTTTCAATTCGTTATCTATATTGCATGTGACACTTAGGTGATTATAACAAATATTAGATCATTTATTTTGAGCCACAAAAACTCATTTAAATATCATTACTAGTAAACTTTTGTAACCACATTAATGACTATGTCAATACCAAACTTTACTGGACGTTTCCACTGGCGTTATCGGTAATAGAACGTCAATTTGGTGGATTTAGAACAAAAGATGTAGAAAAAATTATACAATGAAGTTCCTTCGGATCAATCTCAGCAGGGTATATCCCAAACGGAGTGGTCGATTGCGGGATAAATTTCTCAGAATTTCGATCCGTACTTCAGATTTACGTCACATGGTAGCAACCGTTTGGAATTTTCCAGACTAACGCGCTAGCATCAAGTGGTTTCATTAAGGCGGGGGTTGCACAGTAAACAAATATCGCGATGCAACATCGCGATTCGGTATCAACATTAGTTTTCGTTATAAAGACTAACGCGCGTTTGCACATGTCTAATCCCTGCCTAAGATTAAGCCTGATCCTCGCATATAGAATTTAACACGTTTAACACAGAAAAGACAAAATTATAATGATCTGTAACAACTTACCTTTAAGAAAGCCTGGACAGCAAGACAGCTGGCGTTGTCTGGGAGTAATATCTGTTCGACCTCGTAGGGTTGAAAGAGTTTCACGTTGTCCGGCCATGGTTCCTGAGCTAAAACGTTTATATCAATTGATTAATTTGGATAGGCGTTCTCCTCCGTCAGAGATGCATATCGATGATTGAAGGACAAAAAGTCTCAAGCGACATCTAATATTCAAAGAAAAATATCTCAAAGAAACACATGACAGAAATGTTATTTTCTATTCAACTATCACTGCCGCTTAAGTCTTTTAACCACACTTCTCACAACACTTACTCGGCGTCCACATTATCGGGCGAAGCAGATAGCCATGTTTGTATTTATATGTTTGACACTGCGTGCTTTGTTCCGGGGATAATATTGACAGAAATTTCGAGAAGCTATCGCGCCGCGGCACGTTAAACAGCCACATGGAGCAGTGCTTAACGCGCCGCGGCCCACAAGCAAATGACGCAGGCCTGGAGGAGCGCGGCGTCAATATTGTCTATGCAAAAATAATCGGGGGGGTTGTCTACGCAGTTCCAATGCGCGCGTCATTTTTCATCTCTATAGAAAAGTGAGCGTTAAGGACATCGGTATAGGGATGAATATGCTATGTACAATTTTAGAATTGTTATTCCGGTGCAAGTCATCTTGATACAAATTTTAATAATTTTCCATTATATTGAGAAAATGGAGCTTCTTATTATGTAAAATTAAAATGTATGAGGACTGATAAACGATTTCATGTTACCTGTAGTGCTAGATTTATTATCTGAATAAAACTTTTGTTGAGTTCAAGGATGAGACGGGAACGGGAGAGGGGTAGGGGACGCACTGAGATTAGATAAATGAGTCAATGAATTTTAGCTCCTATCTGTATAAGAATAAGAGTTAATTGCCACTGAAAGAGATGGTAGCTGCTTTTTGAGGCAAAATATTAGATGCATTTTGAATCTTATCTACGGGAGAAAAAGTTTATAGTCATTTGAAGGCAAAAGAGGGGTAGTGGAGCTGCGAGGATGCGCGACCCTTCTCACAACTATTTCTAGAAACAAACTCTAGCCACCAGGTGCTCATCCAGTGGAAATTTTCAAGGATCAACAGATATTTATTGACGGCCTTTCGCATTCAACTCTATCACTATCGTTTTCTTGCATTGTCGACCATCCGCATGTTTTGTAGCCCCTTGGTTCCCGGCAAAGTAGAATTTGTGCCACCCCATCCGTGCCCATGCTGTGTCATACAAGGCGACAGGGATAGGGCTGTTTAACATCAGACAGATATACACAGCCCAGACTCAGCCTCAGATGCATGGCTCGAGTCAACAACAGTGCCCGAAATACGGCAATTATCACCTATCACGTGGCACAGAACGATTGGTGAAATGTGAGTGTAAATTCACCTCTACCAACCATGTATGTTGAAACATCCGTACACAGATCGAGATACGTAGATCAGACATGGCGTAGCGTAAGCATTCTTTCGTTTTGATTTTGACAGCAAACGCCATCTGTTGTCGATAAATGTGTCTTGAGTTCTTGACCCTTATGCCTTGATCACGTGTACCGAGTAAACGTGCGAGAGGCGAGACTGTGCTCTCCGTCGAGTTCTCGGTACGTGTTTTTTTTATACCACTTAGGGCTTCTTCACACGTACCACAACCACAACACGTCGCAACGACAACATGCTGTCAAGCAGTGGTTACGTGTGAAGTGTCGCTGCAGCTTTTTGTAGTTGCGTTGTCGATGTCGATGTCGATGTGGTTGTCGCCAATAGTTGCGATATGGTTACGTGGTGTGCAGACACAGTTCGACTCCGGTTTTCATGGCGGAAACACGTGTTGACTGACCCTCCAAAATGTATATACGCGCATAACTTCTCAATGACTGCACCAAATTGGATAATGTTCGTTATTGTGTGGCCAAGGTTTGAATAAGAAAATGAAATAGAAGGTGCAGCGGGAACGGGATCAGAATCTAACATGGATATTTGAATAAAAGATAAAAGGTACAGCGGGAACGGTATCTCATCTCTCCCATGCGGGCGGAAAATATGGCGGTACGAACTTCGCCGGGTCAGCTAGTATCATAAATGTATATTAAAAGTTAATAACAGTAACAAACAGTAACAACATTAGAAATTCCATTTGTTTATGGTTTTTGTTCTATCACACAGTTAAAGTAATATTCTCCTAATATTAAAAACCTAAAGAGTTTGTTTATTTGAACGCGATAATCTCAGGAATTACTAGTTCGAATCGAAAAATTCTTTTTATGTTGAATAGCCCGTTTATTGAGGAAGGTTATAGGCTATATATCATCATGCTACTACTCATACGCCAGTCATTTTAAGCAAAAAGGTCGGACTAATTCCGGCGGAAGGTTTCTTTGTTTTAAAATGTTCCTTGGGTTCCCCTGAACATATCTGGAAAGTTCCCCATAGATCCCATGTACGCTCCCCCCTCCCCCCCCCTCAAACGTCTCCCTAAATCCAGTTTTTTCTATTTTTCTCAGAAACGGTGAAAGCTATAAGAAAGTTGTCCAGTTACCATATAATTGCTATAAAATTACCTATCAAACGACAGTTCATTCATTTCAATGTGAGCTATAGTCTCTGAAATATACCTACAGAAATTTCACCAAAAAAAAAAAATTGGCCCAAAATTATTCTTTGTACTAAATTTGAAGAAAAATTACTGGAGTTGTTGCAAAATGATGTAGGGACAAGTAAATCTTCATACATTAAGGAATAAAATGATGTATGATTCATTGTTATGGCAGCATTGGTTCTCGAGTTACAGCGAATAGTGTCAAAAAACAACAAAATATAATTTTATAGTACGAAGACAGTAGAAAATTTGAAGATGATCATGCCTAAGGTTTGAATTATGGCAATTAAATATCCATACATATGATCACGCCTCTATCCCTGGAGGGTTAGGCAGAGGTGAATTAACACCCACATTTCACCAATCATGGTATAAGGTCGCAGGCAATAAGTAATAGCCTATTGCCGTTTTTCGGGCACTATTGTTGACTCCAGCCATGTATCTGTGGCTGAGCCTGGGCTGTTTATATCTCTCTGATGTTAAACATCTCTATTCTTTAGTCACCTTGTACGACACCGCATGGCAGGAGATGGAGTGGCCCAAATTCTTCTCTGCCGGGAACCACGCCGCAATTAAGTTTAAATAAACGGACTTAATAAAATCATTTCCCCTGAAATACTAAACGATTTATCCTTTCAGTAACGATGTAGCGCCACATTATAAATATAATGGGAAAAAAATATGCAAAACCGCTACTCCGATTTTAATATATGAGGTGTCAAATAATACCTACTTCTTGCCATGTTTTATTATAAAAAAAATAAAAGCTTTGACTATATCAAAACTATCTGTTTATTAAAAAAATGAATAATAACTAGTCCCCATGGAAGCCTTCCCCGCTTCTGACAAGCTTATGAAACTGATAAGCTGTTCCTGAAAAACGAATTAACTAACCTATTCACTCTAGTCTTAAATACACCCAAGTTATAGCTATCCGGCAACACAGATTCGGGCAAGGCCGTTTGGTGCGTATAAGTGGAAAGTCCATGGTGTATCAGTGGCGGGTCACCGTGCGTATGGTCGTTCGATGGTGGAAAGGGTTTGGCGGAATTAAGTTGTGCAAATCTTGTGCACACTCCATGAAGTGCATCCGATAAAAAATCGAGAGTCATGCAACTCTTAGCTGATGTTCTAGGCTCTGAAGCCTATTTTCAACTAGAGCGTCGTTATTGATGAGCCTCCAAGAGGCTTGTTTCTCTATTGACTCAAGCTGGTATTTGGCTGAACCGTCACAAAGGTGCGAGCAGTATTTTATGCACGATCGAACTTGCGCTTGGTAGAGAATGAGAAGTTGTTCCAGTGTGAAGTACTAATCTTACTTTTGATAGCATTCTCAGCTTTTTAGCAGCTTCGCAGAGAAGAGACACGCCTGACTGGGTTTTGGTTGCGTTGAAGTTGACCATGTTGGCATCTCCCCAATCGGAGGATGCCTGCAAAGGAAAGTTCAACCGCTCAACCATGGTTTCCTTAAGAGACCGGATCTCAACCATGTCAGCGTACGGCCGTCTCGTAACTCTCTACCATTGTGATGTCGTCTGCGCATTCAATGGTTCCGGGCTTGAGCAGATCGTTGATATGGAAAAGTGTGACAGAAAGTACCGACCCCTAAGGGACCCCAGCGTTTATTTGCAAATGGTCCAACGAACTACCGTCAATGATACGGAATGACCGAGTTCCCAGAAAGATTGCAATCCAGGCATACAAGACAGCCGAAGGAAGGAAGTTTGTTGAATAAGTTATCGTGCTAGACCCTGTCAAAGGCCTCTGAGATGTCGAGGGAGACCCCTAGCGCTCAATGGCCTTATTCTTAATGTGGCATATCCGTGGTCCGTTTATTTAAATTTTATAACCATAAGGTGGACTGACGACCTACGTAGGGTGGCAGGGACACACTGGATGCGGAACGCGGAGGATCGGCAAACGTGGCGCGTATTGGGGGAGGCCTATGTCCAGGCCTATGTAAGTACCGCGGTAGCCTAGTGGTATGGGTAATGGACTGCTGAGACGAGGTCACGGGTTCGATCCCAGGTTTACCATGGCACACACCACCAATGACTTTTCGATGATTTTCGAAGTTATGTGTGTGTTTATCGCAGGTTTATAAGCGCCCGGTTAATGGCAATAGGCTCGCCACCTATTACATTGGGACCTAAACATAAACGGCGAAATGTGGGTGCTAGCACCTTTGCCTACCCCCTCGGGGACAAAGGCGTGAGTTTATGTTATGTTATGTTATGTTAATCTATGTCCAGCAGTGGACTGCAATAGGCTAATTGATTGATTGAACCATAATTTGACCCTTAGGCATCATCATTTTCTAAGTTCCTACTTTCTTCACACCAGAAAATTATATTGTGGTGTTTGACACTATTCGCTGTAACTCGAGAACCAATGCTGCTATAACAATGAATTATACGTCATTTTATTCCTAAATGTATGAAGATTTACTTGTGCCTACATCATTTTGCCACAACTCCAGTAATTTTTCTTCAAATTTAGTACAAAGAATAATTTTACGCCAAATTTTTTTTTTGGGTGAAATTTCTGTTGGTATATTTAAGAGACTATAGCTCACATTGAAATGAATGAACTGTCGTTTGGTAGGTAATTTTATAGCAATTATATGGTACCTGGACAACTTTCTTATAGCTTTCACCGTTTCTGAGAAAAATAGAAAAAACTGGATTTAGGGAGACGTTTGAGGGGGGGGAGGGGGGAGCGTACATGGGATCTATGGGGAACTTTCCAGATATGTTCAGGGGGACCTAAGGAACATTTTAAAACAAAGAAACCTTCCGCCGGAATTAGTCCTAGGTTTCAAGGATTTTTTGTCTAAAATGACTGAGCTATCAAGGGAGCGGAGCAGTAATTGATAACTGTCAACAAATCCGGTAGATTCCCATACGTTTAAATTATGGGTATATATTTTATGGCTCAAGGGGTACTTAATACCTATGGGCTTCGAAGTACACAACAGCTGTGCAATTCACTAACAAGCACAACGATGCGACAACGATGCGAGTCGCAACGATGTGCGCGATAGACACTGTCATTGGTCGTCATCCTAGCGTTAATCCCAGTCGCATCCGAAGCTTTCACCTCGGAGTCTGGGGTCCGCTTTGCCAGCCTAACTGCGGATTTAGCTGGACTTCGATATTTTCTGTGAAGCAACTGACACCTGACCTCCACAACCCAATAGCGATATTAGGCGATATCGAAGCATTGCAGCTAGATCACTGCTGGATTTTTTTAGGGCTCTAACCACCCGTAACGACTGCTTTAGATGTTCGTATAGCAACCGGGCCCTGCAGCTTATCGTGCTCTCCGAGACACGACCAGACCAATGCAATTAGCCATATTCATTCATACAAATATTTTGTACTGAGCAGGGATCGAATCCGCTCCTGACGAATCTTCAGCAGCCATGGTTGTATGGTAGCAATAAAAGTAAATAATAGAGATCCGATTCTCAGCACTCCATGGATTCACCGTGCGGTCGCCGGGTCCATAGCGTGATACAGAGAGGAACACCGTGACGGCGACTGGGACTTGCGACCCAGATGTAGGTTTAGGATGGCCACCTTGTGATGCATCAGCGCTCACCTCCACCGTCAGTAGTGTCCCCCCCCCCCCCCCTACCTATCCAAATTTGGTAAGATCCTATCAATGCCGCTTTTGATACTCGATTTTTAAGAGTTTACTGAAGCTCTTGGCAATCCGAGGTCTTTAAGTAAGTTGTACAGGAATTTAGCTGGAATTCCCCTTGCTCCTACTTCTACGGCGTAGAGTTTATCGCTATAGAATCCGTTAAAAGTAGATTTATGTATTAACGGATTCTATCGCGATATAACCTCGGATTGTCAAGAGCTTCAGTAAGCTCTTTACTAAATCGAATATCAAAAGCGGCATTGATAGGATCTTACCAAATTTGGATAGGTAGGGGGGGGGAACACTACTGACGGTGGAGGTGAGCGCTGATGCATCACAAGGTGGCCACCCTAAACCTACATCTAGGTCGCAAGTCCCAGTCGCCGTCACGGTGTTCCTCTCTGTATCACGCTATGGACCCGGCGACCGCACGGTGAATCCATGGAGTGCTGAGAATCGGATCTCACCTCTACTTCTGTATGAAAATAGATAGCCTCTGCGGCGTGGCGGTAGTGAACGCGACTGGTATGCAGGAGGCGCAGGTTCGATCTCCGCTCAGTGCAAATATTTGTATGCATGAATATGGGTATTTGCATTGGTCTGGTCGTGTCTCGGAGAGCACGTTAAGCCGTCGGTCCCGGTTGACATACGAACATGTATGGCAGTCGTTATATCGGGGAAGATATGAAATGGCCCACTCAGGAGTGCTGACCACCCGCCCGTTCAATGGCGTCCCCAAGGCAGACAAGCACACGGCCCTCCTGATGGTAAGTGGTTACTGTGGCCTATAGGCGAGTGCAACACCAAGGGAGTCACGCTCGTGCTGCCGACCCTTTTAGAACAGAGAGATTCTGTGCCGTCAGCGCAAAAGATAAGTAGGATAGTCTTTAGTTTTCCCACTGACAGCACAAAAACCCTCCAGTGAGCTCTGGCTACCCTACTCCCCGTCGGAAACACAACACGAGGTTATTAAGCCACGGTCTTCTGTAGGGCGGAGGTACTTCCGCAGTTGGACTGCTCGATTGGGACGGATATACCGTCGTGTCCTACCCAGTAGTAGTAGGTTTGAAAATAGATCTCATTCTACAAGTAGTGTAACACATAGTCTGGCTTGCAACATGATAAATATCAATCATAAATGTTTTGTCACAAGCAATAATAATAGATTTTTACGACCACTGGAAAATATAGCATTGTTTAGTTGTTACATAAAGTGATATCACTGCTATTTACATACATTAATATCGGCCACGTCTTGCGGCAACCGCCAGGCTACGTGGGGAACAAATGCCTGGGAATGGCGCCCCCGCCGGGTCCATGTAAAAGGGGTAGGCCCAAGAAGTCCTGGCTTGACGTCGTGGAGGGTGACATGCGTGCAAATGGTCTCACTAATATGGATGCCCAAGATCGTGCGAAGTGGAGGAGGATGAGCCGGAAGGCGAACCCTGAGCTCCGAGGTCATCTTGGCCACGGATGCAATCAGGATAATGCGTCTACATGAGGATGATCATTACATACATTAATATCATCATATAGGTTTATATCCGTAATGGTTGGGATTCAAACCTGGGACCTTTCTATTGTAAGGCTAACTCTTATGGGGACTTTGTGGTCCCCATCCTGAATTGGTCGTGGTATGACAGATAATGTCTCTGGCAATCTCACCACCGGCAAACTTAGACCCAGTGGGGGGAGAGAAGAGAATGTGCGCACAATTAAAAATGGTTAACTCTTTAAACACTGCGCTAAATCAACACAGACCAGACCAAAAATTATAGATTTCATGCTTTTTTTATACCACTTAGATGACCGACAAGCACACGGCCCACCTGATGGAAAGCGGTTACCATGAACATATGCTTATCGAGAACTATTAAATTTTACGGACTTTTGATAGGTACCTACCTAAAAATTATCTAGATATCTAAGGGTAACAAGTTTAACATTCTTTTTTTTAACTTAAACAAATTATATGAATATCATTGTACTGAATAAATATGTAAGAAAATAATAGTGTAAACATTTCAAGACTAGCACTTCTTCAGATAGTATGGTCAGTCAAATATAGATTAGTTTTAGTTGAACTAAAGATTATTTAGGTACAAATACACAGAGTTTTGAGGTTATATACAAAACTAGGAAAACTATCAGATATTTATAACATAGATACTAAAAATTCGGGCAAAAAACATTCAAAATAAAAACGAAATCTCACACAAAACAAAAATTATAGACATAATACCAAAAACCAATGGGTCCTGCAGGTTTAACTTCATTTTTAAACGTTTCTATTACAGTAGTAGTGTCCGAAAGCTCGAACTGACGTAATACCATTAAAAGGTACTATTTAGGACACCTTTGGGCTAAAATTAAATATTGTGTCAAACAAAACAGCATCAGTTTGTATATAAATTATGTAACTGCCCCGAATTTACGCTAGAAAACTAAATAATCTATGAATTAAACTTACCATTGAATTGTGTCACTATAGTATCTGTTAAATGGTATTCAGGCATTATATTTAATTGTTTAGAAAAGCGATATCTAAATAAAATTAATTTATTTCCTCGAACAAAATAGAAATTCACAAAAATCGATAAGATTCCCAAATGACAGCTGTCAATTTTCCAGTTGCCAGCTAAATATTTTTAGCCGACTTCAAAAAAAGAGGTTCGCATTTATTTCCTTTTACAAAGGACACGTCAATTTGACTTCACCGTGCATGATGGTAAGCTGAAGGCAAAGTCTCGGGAAAGAGGTCATTCGGATGTTATTATTTTTATGTTTTGGCTTCGAAGTAGTCCCATAGTAATTTTATTGGTATTAAACTCTTCAAAATTAAATTGAAAATGTAAGGTATTATTAGATTATTGATCGTCACCTGTGACAAGCTAGGTATGCAATGATTAATAAACATTTGAGACCCCACCAAGATCCTCATGTCTAACCCAAATTAGCCAACCTATCATGCAAGCCACCAGCTGATTAACGGAAAAGGCTCTGGTGCTGGTTTTCCTCTTGACGTAAGGCGGAAAAACCAACATGATTCCAAAGTGTTATCTTTGTATGGAACTCAGGAATCGCTTTGAGGTTGATGTTGATGACTATTGAATTACGTTTATGTTTTTGTAATAATATTATGTTCGATTCTATGAAGTAGATGTACCTAACTATGATCCCTGAAGTGGTCGATGCGCTTATCTAGGCTTGGACTACACAGGTAGATAAATAGAACCCTTTAGCGATTTATGGCATTCATTTTTACAGGAACTTAAATATACCGTGTTACGGCCAAATACATATTATATAAAACTACTAGCTGACCCGGCGAACTTCGTACCGCCATATTTACCGCCCGCGTGGTATTCTGATCCCGGTTTATCAGTGTTTCTCTACAATATTATGCATGTACTATTCATATAAACCTTCCTCTTAAATCACTCTATCAATTAAAGAAAACCGCTTCAAAATCCGTTGCGTAGTTTTGAAGATTTAAGCATACATAGGGACGGACAGACAGCGACAGCGACTTCGTTTTATAATATGTAGTGATAGTGATGATAGTGATAGTGAAGTGATGATGATGATGATGATAGTGATGATAGTGATAGTGAAGTGATGATGATTATGATGATAGTGATGATGATGATGACGATGATGATGATGATGATGATGATGATGATGATGATGATGATGATAGTGATGATGATAATGATACAGCATGGCCGTGTACTACCTTCTTACCTAAATAACTATAAATTACTGGTCCAAACTTCAAACCTAAGGTATATGAAAGAAATATTTACCCATTTGCACAAGTTTTGACATATTGTCTCCAACACAGGCTACATTATTGTTAAGTAAATTAATCCCAAAAGCGTATTCTTCGTCATCAAAAAAGTCAAATGGACGTTCTGGAGGTTCTGAATCTGCTGTGTCTTTAGTACTTATGTTCGATTTTGAATGTATTAGGTCAATGTACTTATAGTAAATCGATTCCCCCCTACTGGTAGGAATTGGTGATAAAGATCTTGGAGTCAGAGTTTTAGGAGTCCAGCTTGAAGATAATGTAGTTCGTACTGATGCTGATTCTTTTTTTATAGTATTATTCTGATACGTATTATCACTCATTTTTAAATTTTAAATTACAATAAAAAATTGTTTTTGTAAATGTGCAGCAATGTCAAAATAAATAAGAAATGTGACGTTTTGTTTTTGCCTAAAAATATATACAATAAAACATACATGAATATAATACTATATTAAATTCAAACTTTTATTACTAAAATAATTAAACAAAGGAAGTGACTTTAATTTTCTAGATTTTTATTCTTCATATTTTATAAAATCTTTAAAGACCTGTATCCATGGCCCATTAAAAATCAATTTAGAATTTTTTATTTATTGGTTTGGATCTGTTGTTTGTGATGTGATTGTGAATATTTCTTTTAGCTAATTATTGATTATTTACATCATATAAAGTTAAATCGCATAGCTGAATACTAGTTTAGAACCTAAACAGATAAATAACAATGGCAGACGTACTAGATATTGAAAATTCAGAGGAGTTCGAGGTTGACGAAGACGGGGAACGTAAGTCATAATCCATCATAATAATTATGATTTCTCGGCATCTAAACAGATAAGTAGTACTTAAATATCAATAATTATTTCCAGAACTAGTAAACGTTACTATAAGTATTCTAGTAATGTATATGTAAGTACATTTTACTGATCCTTGAATTAGTAGGGATTAATAGTAGGGATGGCGGGTCTTGTATACTAGTACACGGTCAAATAGGCTTCTCTGAGATTGAGTCAGTAAAAACCATAAACATTTGTGGTGTTTTTGAATGTTGTGCGTTAGAACTATCTGAACAAAAAACCATTATAATATGTGTTTATAAGGTTCCAGGTAAGTGCAAATCAGATATTTTTTTTGAGAAATTGACATATTTATTACGATTATTTAGTTATAAGAATGGACATAGATTGATAATTTGTGGTGATTTTAATATTGACATGTTACAAGTTACTAGGGATTCGACTCAATTTGAACGCGTTTTATGGGAATTTAATCTTCATATGGAGATTAAGGAAATTACACGACCTAGCAGTGGGACGTGTTTAGATAATTTTTTACACAACATACGTGGCTGTAGATCTGAAGTGTTGGAATTGGGCGTTTCTGATCACAAAGCAGTGCTAATGAAATTTCCAGTACAGCAAACTTGTATTCTAAAGTACTATTATATAAGCAGACGCGATTATTGTGAGGAAAATATGAATCTTTTTAAAAAACATATTGCAAGTTTGAGCTTCTCATGTGTTTATGAGACTAGAGACCCTAATGAGAGCTTCGATTCTTTCCTTGAGTTATTCAAACTACTTTACGATCTCTGTTTCCCTCTAGTTAGACAGAAAATATCAACAGTTTGTAAACCTAAGTGGATCACAAAGGGCATCAGACTATGCAGTAGGAAAAGGCGAGCGTTACTCTGGAGGTACAGATTGAATAAAAATTATGAAACAAAAATGGCATTTCAATCTTTTTCAAAAAGGTACCTGCGTGTCATCAGGCTGACACAAAGAGCTCAAAATAGCTACTACATTAATACAAGCACCAATAAATCTCAGGCAACTTGGAAGGTTATTAATTCTGTGAAATCTAACATCAAAAATAAGTACATAAATTCAGTCAATATGAATGACCAGTGTATAACAGACCCTAAAATGATAGCGCAATGCTTCAATGATCATTTTGTTGATGTAATTCAATCTAACAGTAATGTCGGTGACACAAATTATGCTGGGCGCACTAGTGATTTGCATTACAATAAATCTTACAAATCTTTGTTTATACTACCCATCATACCAAAAGACATTTTAACGGTTATCAACAGTCTAAAAAACACAAACAGCACAGGCTATGATGACATTCGCACCAGTGTGATAAAATCTGTGGGACCCATAATTGCGCCTGTATTATGCCACATCTTTAATAGCTGTGTTGAGGATGGCGTCTTTCCGAAAGGATTAAAGGTTTCCATCATTAAGCCACTGCACAAAAAGGGCGATAAACATGAAATAAACAACTACCGGCCTGTCGCACTGATACCAGTCTTTTCCAAAATTATAGAAAAAATTATATACAATAGTGTTTATGACTTCTTTGAGAAGAATAGTCTTTTTTGCAATGAGCAAATGGGTTTTAGGAGACAGAAAACAGTGAACATGGCTATATACAATTTCCTTAAAAAAATTCATGAAAATATGGATGCTAGGAAGCCAGTCGTAGCCATGTATATGGATATGACGAGGGCATTTGATTATGTGGACCATGACGTACTTCTGCGTAAGCTTTATGACTACGGCATTAGAGGTAACGCAAATGATCTTATTAAATCATACTTACAAGATCGAACACAAGTCACTCAAATAAGCCAAGTCAACATTAAATCTAAAAGTGAAGTAGTAAGCTCATCTAGCCCCAGATCATTATTATACGGTGTTCCTCAAGGATCAGTCTTGGGGCCACTGCTCTTTATTTGCTATATTAACGACTTCCCAAATATGATTCCCCAACCAATGTCATTATTTGCTGACGATAGCACGGTCATATTTAATACTGGTGACTATAAAGAAATTGAATACGACATTAATACAAGCCTGGTTACTATTATTAACTGGCTAAATGCTAATAATTTAAAAATCAATTTAAGTAAAACTAAAACTATGACATTTAAATTAAAACAAACAAATCAATTACAATTACAAATTAATTATAATGACGACCAAATAATGGAAACGAATAACACAAAATTTTTAGGTTTACATATAGATAGTGATATGTCATGGAGAACTCAAATTGACAACGTCTGTTTGAAACTCAACAAATTCTCTTATGCCCTGTATAAGTTAGGTAGAATTGCAAATGAAACTGCCCTTTTAACAGCCTACCATGGCTATGTCGCCTCCACTTTGCGATATGGTGTACTCTTTTGGGGTAATGCCACAAATGCCAACGACGCATTCATAGCCCAAAAGAAATGTATTCGAGCCATCTGTAAATTGCATCGAACAGATACTTGCAAACCACATTTCCAAAGCCTCAATATCTTGACCCTGCCATCTCTCTATATCTATGAAGTAAATATTTTTGTAAAGACTAATATGCACTTATTCAAGCGCGTAGAAAGTCAACGTCGCTCAGAAAATTTGCACTTGGTGCCATCAAAAACGACCTTCTTTCATAAAAGCGTGTATGTAATGGCACCTAAACTATATAATAAATTACCAGATGATATTAAACAATGTAAAAATGTTCTTGGATTCAAATCTAAGCTCTTCAAGCTACTATGTTCTAAAGCTTATTATTCTGTAAATGAGTACCTTAATGATTGATTTGAATTCTTAATTTAATTGATTTTGAATAGCACAATGTATGTTTAACACTTGACATGCCTAATATGTGACATGCCTTGTATTTGACATTTTCTATTTGACATTTTCTATTTGACATTTCTATTTAAATTTTTGCATGTACCTACATAAATAATAACAATAATCTAATGAATTGTGATGATACCATTCAATATTTTGTATGCTTTTGGCGGAACATAGCTTGTACCTATTATTGTTTTACATCTATTATACCTATGTTTCACGAAATAAATAAATTTTGAATTTGAATTTTTGAATTTGAATTTAGACCAAACTTTTTGTAGGTTAACTTTCTAGTTCACTGAACTCTAAAGAGGTGCATAATTGCTTTATTTTAGCAATATAATAAAGTTCCAGCAGTTCTTTTACAGTATGAGTAACATTACTTCTAATAATTAAATGTGAATTTTAGAGGGTATCGCCCGTTTAAAAGAGAAGGCGCGAAAACGTAAAGGAAGAGGTTTTGGCAATGAAGCAGGCAGTGGAGGCGCTTCCGAACGAGGAAATCGAGGAAGGTAATGTCCAAATTGTATGACGCCCTTGGTATTGCCCCTAGACCATGGTATTGCTTGGGACATATATATCATGGACCTAAAATGTGCCCGAACGCGCAGTACACATTTCTTGGATAACTTTTGAGGATAGCACAGGGTGCTACTGCGGTGGACGAGCTCAAATTCACCAAGCAATCCAAGCATAGATTATTACTAAACAATCTGCGCGCTCGGGGCCTTGTTTGTCTTAGATTTAAGTCTAAGATCCCATCAGCTCAGCTATAATATGCTTATCTGCAACATACACACTTCAACATCAACAGTAGAAGCTATAGCGTTTTGTGCAAACAATGCAATAGGTATCTGCATATTGGCACATAAAATTAAATTTTAAAGATCTCTAAAACCGGTATGTAATTCGTATGTATTCGTAATGTTCTGATAGCTAGATACCCTGGCCATGTAGTTCAATGTAACCAAGCACTGCGATTTTACCCAGTTTGAGTCTAACATACCCACCTCACTGGCCCTGTTCTCGGTGATACTATAGACAGCATTACCATGCCCTGGTGGTACTCGGGTCAGTGAGCTGAAGTCAGTAAATGTTTCAGAAATTAAAAAAAGGGGGTAGTGTTATAATAAAAAATGATAATGATACTTCCATACTCCGTACTAATATTATTTAAGCGAAAGTAAC
Source organism: Eilema depressum (assembly GCA_914767945.1). Taxonomy (NCBI): domain Eukaryota; kingdom Metazoa; phylum Arthropoda; class Insecta; order Lepidoptera; family Erebidae; genus Eilema; species Eilema depressum. The sequence goes on from OU612040.1 coordinate 9,217,303, forward strand.
TCTGTCTGTCCTTCTGTATGTATGTCTGTTACACTTTCACATCTAAACCACTGAACCAATTTTCATGGAATTTGGTACAGAGATAAATTAGGCCTTGGGAAAGGACATAAACCGACACACACAGGTGAAGCCGCAGGGCAACAACTAGTATATATATTTTTTTTATATAGGACACATCAATTTAACTTCGCCTTGACTGATGGTAAGCTGAGGGCAAAGTCTTGGAAAGAGGGTCACCATTATGGGCACATACCATGCTACAATGGTGGCACTCAGAAACTAATTCCTTGATATAATCTGTTAAATATTTTTTTTTCTATTTCTTCCTCCTAGCGTTAATTCCCAGTCGCATCCGAAGCTTTCAGCTCGGAGTCTGGGGTTCGCTTTTACCAGTCATAGCTACAGATTTTGGCTAGACCTCGATATTTTCCGTTAAGCGATTGCCATCTGACCTCCACGACCCAATGTTAACATTAGGCGATATCGAAGCTTTGCAGCTAGACCGTTGTTTTTGGACTTTTTAGGGCACCAACTACCCGTAACAACTGCCATAGATGTTCTTATGGCAACCGGGACCGACGGCTTAACGTGCTCTCCGAGGCACGACCAGACCAATGCAAATACCCATATTTCATGAACACAAATATTTGCACTGAGCGGGGATCGAACCCACGCCTCCTGCGTAGCGGCCGCGTTCACTACCGCTACACCACGGAGGCTGTTCCTTGCCTAATTCCTTGATATAAACTGTTAAATCAATTTTCTTTTCTATTTATTCAATGTTTATTCATTTCGATTTCAGATATGACAGCCTAGCCCCAGAAGGCGATGGCAACACTCCTGGCCCTCAGAGGTCTGTCGAAGGATGGATTCTATTTGTAAGCAATGTACATGAAGAAGCACAAGAAGAGGATATTCAGGTAGGATCAATGATGTATTATATTTATAGATACGTCATACACAAAGATGGCGGCTTTCAAAAATGGCACAAACACAAAATATTAGCTCCTTACTAAAAATACGACAATGTTATTAATTAATATGAAATAAATAATTATTTATACAGCCTCCGTGGCGTAGCGGTAGTGAACGCGGCCGCTACGCAGGAGGCGCGGGTTCGATCCCCGCTCAGTGCAAATATTTGTGTGAATTAAATATGAGTATTTGCATTGGTCTGGTCGTGCCTCGGAGAGCACGTTAAGCCGTCGGTCCCGGTTGCCATGAGAACATCTATGGCAGTCGTTACGGGTAGTTGGAGCCCTCAAAAATCCAAAAACAACGGTCTAACTGCTAAACTTCGATATCGCCTAATGTTAACATTGGGTTGTGGAGGTCAGATGACAATCGCTTCACGGAAAATATCAAGGTCTAGTCAAATCCGTGGTTAAGACTGGTAAAAGCGTACCCCAGACTCCGAGCTGAAAGCTTCGGATGCGACTGGGAATTAACGCTAAGAGGAAGAAGAAATAATTATTTATATTAATTAATTTAATTATATTTTATTATTACAAATTTATTATTAAGAACGTTTTTTTTTTGGGTGGCGCACTGTCGCGATTCTGATTGGTGCATAAAATGATGACCAAAAGTCATCTTTTTCTTGTCACCATTTTAGAGTGTGGACAACATATCTATAGTTTATAATATATCCTTGGCTAGGATCATGTTTATACTAAGATCCTGGAATTAGTCCTCGGGACAGCCAAAGGCTTAACTGCAATATTTCGATATCACTAATATATCACGGTCATATGGCAGCCGCTTAATGGAAAGTATTGCGGAAGTAGCTGATCTTCAGTCAGCCACTTTCGCAATACTTCTGAAGACAGAGATATCTTTCGCGCCATTTTGTATGTTTTTTTTTTTAAGTGAAGTATTCTTCTTTCATTTTTTTAATGTACACACGTATTTAATTATGTGGCCTACTAAATTTTATTGTTATTGAGCAATTTTAAAAATGGAATTGCAAATTACAGGCCAATTAAAAAATAATTATGAAGTCAGGGACAAAGGAAGTATTTGTGTGGAGTTTGAATTGTTTGGTTGGATAATGCTTTTGTACCTAAAATTAGTGTAATTGAATAATGCTAGCTGAGACTAGCATTTAATAATCCAAAAAGTAAGATGAATAGGAGAAAAGATTTTTTTTAAATTTCAGTAAAAAATAAATAAATGGTCTATGATGTTCTACACAACACTATCTAGACCCAAATTAAGCATAGTTTAACTAGTTTGTGTTATGTGATCTAGAAATGTAGATAAACATACTGCGAAATTTCTTTTTTTGTGAACGCATACTATATTATTATACATAGAAACACCCAAACCAATGCAAATTCGAAAAAAAATATTTGCACAGAGCGGGAATCGAACCCGCGCATCCTGCGTAACAGTCGAATGTTCTACCGCCACAGAAGCCGTCGAAAGTAGAAGCGAAAAGTGTATGCCAGGAACTCAGTGATAGGATATTCGTCTCTACCTACCTCTATGGAAAAGAAGCGTGATTATATGCATATTCTACATCAGACGTGCCCAGAAAACAGCAATAGGCTCACCCCCTATTATGTGGGACCTAATACAATGATTGGTGAAATGTAGGTGTTAATTCACCTCTGCTTAACCCTCCGGGGATAAAGGCGTGATCGTATGTATAATTTTTTTTTGCAGAATCAATTCTCAGAGTTTGGCGAGATCAAAAACATCCACTTGAACCTGGACCGAAGAACTGGTTTCCTCAAAGGCTACGCACTTGTTGAATATGAGACCTACAAGCAGGCGGCGGTAAGTATTTCAACTTTACATACGTTTTCTTTTCGTCAATTTGACTTCGCTTCACCTGCTTACTTTTTTTAAAATGGGTCATCACTATAGACACATACCATGTTACAATGGTGGCACTCCTGACGGCCACTTAAAGGACCTGGGACTGTAGGAACAGGGAAACACATGTACTGGTAAGGAATTCCAGGTCTTAATGATGCAGTGGTCACGACTTGACACGTCAAGAGGTGTGCGGGGAACATTATGCCAAAAAATCCGCGCGCGCCAGGACCCTTGTCTCGCGATTTAGCTCCAAGATTCGTGTCCCGAGGTAGTACCACCATTTTAACAAGTAAATATTACGATATAACAATGGTTGTCCATTCCAGAGTGCCCGTGAATCCCTGGACGGCGCCGACATCCTGGGACAGAACATCTCCGTGGATTGGTGCTTCGTGAAAGGGCCCACTAAGGGCCACAAGAAGAGGCGGTAGAATAATATAATGTTTTAATTTGTAATGACTTGTTTTATTTCGACAAACTCCTCTAATTCCTCTGGAGCCCGTAATCACCGCTAAGAGTCTTTTCCCAATTTGAGTTGGCTTTTGAATCAAGGGGTGCTTAATTTCAGAAAAGTAGACATTTTAGGCAAGTAGTCAATTCAGGAAGTAGTCATTTTAGGAAAGTGGTCTTATACAGAAAGTGGGCATTTCCAGAAAGTGGACATTTTAGGAAAGTGTTCATTTTAAGAAAGTGGTCATTATCAACCTAAAGGATATAGAGAAACAGGGTACCGGTACCGACTACCTGCCCTGACAAGTTCTATAGCAACAAAAATTATGGTAGATCGTCGTTTACATTCTAACACCATATTTTCGTATTTCGTATGGATATGGATATGTATGAAGCCGCGTGTTTCCCGGCAGAGTAGAATTTGGGCCACCCCATCTCCTCCCATGCGGTGTCGTACAAGGCGACTAAGGGATAGGGCTGTTTATCATCAGACTAATATATACAGCCCAGACTCAGCCTATACATGGCTCGAGTCAACAATAGTGCCCGAAAAACGGCAATAGGCTCACCCCCTATTACGTGGGACCTAATACAATGATTGGTGAAATGTGGGTGTTAATTCACCTCTGCCTAACCCTCCGGGATAAAGGCGTGATTGTATGTATGTATGTATGTATGTATGTATGTATGTATGTATGTATGTATGTATGTATGTATGTATGAATAAAACACAAAATACAAAATAAGACAATCATTTAATAGTACAATCACTTCATATGAATCATATGCGCCAGTGACCAGTTGCTGGAGATCTCGGCCACGTCGTCCACCTTCACGCCACTTGCCGTCACCACGCCCAGTTGGTAGCGCCAGAACGAACGCGCGTCGCGGTAGTACAGGACCTCCATGCACTTGCGGACGAGAGCCCTGGGGACGACATGTGGGTTGAATTGAATGAAATTTTGAAGCATTTATTATACTAACTATTCAAATCGATTTAGAAAAGAAAAAGAATCGACTTCGGGCGGGACTAGAACCCGCAATCTTTCCCTTACAGGGGGAATGCTTTGTAATATCCTTTTGATTCCCTTCATTTTGATACCCTAGTCATAGTGGATAATTGTGAGTATTTTTTTTTTTCAAAATAAACATCCTTGCAATGTTTTGAATTACCCCGCGTTTACATACTGCCGCTCGCATTGCTCATCGTGTTGCCGGAAATATTCGCGCGATTAATGCCCTAGCATTCACACACTTCCATCATCGCGTTGGTCCGCATTACAGTATTCGCCCTGCAACGGAGACGGACGTAAACGTATGGAGGACAACGCTGTAGCAGTGTACGCATTATGCTTTTATAGCATAGCGAATTTATTAAATAGATTATTAATAAAAACTATCACTTTCCGTAGATCGATATAAATATTTTTAAAATTAAATATTCGAGGAGCAATAACGAAAGCCGTGTTTACTGATTAGCGCCATCTAGCGGTCTCGTATAGTTCATCGCGCTAGTATTGCCGCTCCTTTGACTCGCGCCGCCAAGCCGACATTCGCAGCAACATACGCGGCAGTACTCGCGGCATGACGAATATACCATTCACACCACGTCTCAGCCCACTTCTCTCGCCACTTCCCTCGCTCTGCCGCGAGTATGTAAACGCAGCTTTAAATTAATTAGCAGTCGAACAGAAAAATAAGATAAGTATGGTAATTCTTTTTTTAATCAGCACAGTGTGTGTAAGGGAAATTCCCATGCATTCACCGATGGGAGAACGCGTCGTTCTCCATTGTATCGCACCCTGCCAAACGTGACGTACCCTGGTGGGAAAATATTTAAAATAGCGACTCACTTAGCAGTCTCCTCATCCAAGCTCCCTTTAGAGGTGGCTTCTCTCAGCAGGGGAGTGGCCATGTGTCCTCCAAGACCGGTCGAGATGCAGGCGTCTTCGTATGCAGTACCTAGCTTGTCTACTGCACCGAGGAAAGGTTCACCATCCTATAAGAAAAAGTATTGATTTTCAAACTGTATAATATATTCACGGTTATGAATCTTGGCAGTGATAGCCAGATATACAGCAGACCGAGGTTTTCTGCTAGACAACAAGCAACTATTATAGTGCTGAGTAAAATCCTAGATTATCTGGTGTTCAATTCAGTAACAAAAGTAGGTAAGTAAGTTTTTAATTCAAGTCGCCTTCAGCCTTCAGTTATATTATAGTTTTTGAAATGAAAGCTTTTTTAGGTTTTGAAAGGTTATAAGGGCGGCATAATCACTTAGTAACTAAGCCCTCAAAAAAAATAAAGAAAAAAAAAAAATTGGGTAAGTAGTAATCAAATCACAGAACTCGCGATATCACCTCCAGACCGGTGACGTCAACAGCAGCACTTTTTTAAAATACTATACAGCCAGTACTTTTTTTTTTCGTGCGAAAAAAAAGAGCCGGTGGAGGAGGTTATGTTGGCCTCGAACCGATTAAAACGCACGCCGTCTGTGGGCCGTCAGTTGCCGGAGGTGAGATTGTCGTAAACATATCCCTCGCACCCCGGCCGACTTAGGGCCATATCTTTTGATTTGGCCCTCTTCCAGTGTGGGGACCACGGAGTCCCCAACTCGCCCCCGGGTATGGGGAGGCTCGCAATGCGCGCCGCCGCGGCCTGCTTCTGCTAGGGTGACAGGCGGCTGCACCCGTCACCTCCAGGCCCGTGCTCATGGGGAACGGAAGTCATTCTGCGACCTCCGACGCCCGAGTTCCTCCGGGCCGCAAGGCCTGCGATAGTAATATGATAGTTTACCTGAATACCAGCTACAACATAGTTGCTCCACAAGGGGTCCATCTTGCAACGCTTGTTGTACAGCACCCGGGTCAGCCAGCAGTGCAGAGATCGGGGCTTGAGGAGCAGACCATCACCGATGCATTGTTCATCAATACTGAAAGGAGAAAAAGTTGCCTTAATTATGGATTTTTCGTATTATGGCCTGTATATACTAGACATTATTATTTCACTGTGGGGATAATGAAAGATGGACAGATGATCCATCTATAACTGCTGCGGACCATTTCATCCTAAGCTAGGCATAATAGGCCCCAGCAAATAAAAGCTAGCATGATTAAACCTTAAATTCTCCTTCAAAACATGTTTTCTTTATTTTCAATGCCATGTGCAGATTTGCAGATATATAAAAAACCAGGAACTGAATTATTTGAAAAAGTAAACCAATAGACAGAATAGGTTGCCAACTGCATAAGTTTGTCCCCCAATAAAAAGAGTCACTTTGCTCCATTAATGCTTTTTGCCTATTTCGTCTCCCATTGAAAAGAGCCAGTTTGCTAAAATTTAACCCAATGAAAAGAGCCATTTTGCCTAATTTGTCCCCTAATGAAAAGAATCAGTTTGCTACAACATTAAACCAAATTAAAGAGTCATTTTACCTAATTTCTCCCCCAATGAAAAGAGTCAGTTTGCTTCATTTAACCAAATGAAAAGAGCCATTTTGCCACATTATCTCACTAACAGCTACCACATTAAAAATACTCACATTTTCTGATCAATAATGTCTTTCAAGTACTGATAATCAGCATAATCTCCACCTGAGCCAAGTAAGATGAGATCGTTGACTTTCGTTACACGAGGGCAGTCACGGAACCTTGCTAGTGTGCCATAGGATCCGAGAGTGTCAGCAGCAATGACGCAACCCTTGTCGAACTTGACTCCAATAACTGTGGTAGTTGTGGTAATAGGTTGGGAAGAGCTGAAATAGGGTTAATTCATTAATAAAGTAATGTGAAACATTTCTTGAAATAAAGGCTTCTTCTTTTGTGTCAATGATCCTCTTTTTCACTGCTCTAAATTATTATTATTAACGTTTAATCAGGCAGGCAGTTGCTACAACTGATAGTTGCACAGGCAACTATCAGTTGTAGCAACTGCCAGATCCATTGTTGCAATTATGCACTGTTGCAATTATTCGAGAGTAATATTAACAAAGACTTAAAGCACAGTAGACATGTCATCTCTGTGTTGGATCATGGTTGCAGGTTTGGAAGTGAATAAATCAGTGTCAACCTATAGAGATAGGACTCAATGGTTACCCATCTTAATTGAGCAGTCCGACTGAGGAAGTACCTCCGCCCTACAGAATACTGTGGCCAAAGAGACCTCATGTTGTGTTCCTGGTGGTGAGTAGAGTGGCCAGAGCTCACTGGAGTTTTTGTGCTGTCAGTGGGAAGGCCAAATGCTTGTCCTGCTTTGCTTTTTCCACAGAAACTCTCTATTCTTACAGGGTTGGTTGCACGAGTGGGCCTCCCTGGTGTTGCATATGCGACAATAGACTACGGTAACCATTTTCCATAAGGTGGGCCGTGTGCTTGTCTGCCAACTAAGTTGTATAAAAAAAATTCAAGATTTTTAAGTAGTCAAGGTATTACATTCCAATAGGGGCACCGATAGCCAGACATCCTTCCGGCTATCGCGTCGGTAGGTACACCTATTGGACCCCGATGATGGTGTAACGCAAAATGCAAAAGGTATCAGGGGTACAGGTCTAGTTAAGAACAATATTGTATTACTTACTGTGCTCTGAATTCTTGTACTGGATGGTTGGTAGGACCAAACATCGAAGAGTTACCAGGGAAGTTGTAGAACGCTCCCGGCGCAGGACCATTTTGCCATAAAGGTGCTGGATTCATCATATCACCCATGAATGCCATTATTCCTAATTTTATTTATAAACACTGAATATAAATGAAAAATTTAGTCTTCACACGATGACAAGCGGCAACGAATTTGACGGAAAATGACAAACAGTTTTTCGTTACGTACCATTACAAGTATAGATGTTTATTATGGCAAACTATTTTATTCTCCTGAGGTTAATTAATTTTAATATTTCATTGGTAAATTGAAGTTAAGTTTTATTTTATCTAAATGGGAATAAGTTATTACAAAATGAGTAGTTTGAACAAGTTTGAATATAATAAAACTGCTTGAAAAGGAACGAACTTTCCGTTCAGAAATAGTTTGTCTTGTGCCTGTTTTTTTGTATTTAAAATTCTACCATGAACTTGACTCTTGAATAGTATATAATATATTTGATTCAAATTCACGAATCCATATAGTCCAAAGTCTAAATTTACAACCAAATAAAAGCAAAAATAAAATCAAAACTTTGACAACATTCCATCGTAGCCAACTTCACTCTAATCACATGTTTGAAACTTCGCTTGATGTTTTTGAACGGGTCTTTTTCCTTGTAATGTGTTGCTAAGTTCACGTTCTTTCAATTTCCTCTCAAAAATTGACACAACAAAATGTCTAAAAGAGGTTCGTGAAAATATTCAATATCCGTTTTAATCATGTTATTCCGTGTTAAAATTGATCAGAGAATATCTGTGAAACCAAACTAGTAATACATTACACCGATACCCGTGTTTATTTTCAGTAAACACTTTATATTTCGTGAGTAGCAGTGTTGTGATGAAAATGTATGAAGTGTGGTTTTTCTGTTTTAAGGACGTGGTGGTTCAGCGGGAGCGAAGTTCCGCATCTCATTGGGTCTCCCAGTCGGAGCCGTCATCAATTGCGCAGACAACACAGGTAAATATGGTCACATTTTGTTATAAAATGCTAACATAACCTCTTACACGTTTGATTGAACACTGGTGATGATATTTATCGGAGACACATTTTGATGTCTTGATAAACCATGATTTCTTCCTTGGCTGTGTCTGAAGTCGTTCAATCTTCCGTTTATAGCAATTTTAACATATATATTATTATTAAAAATATACATATTATTATGTATTAACCTGTAAAACGGACTTGCGCATTAGAACCTCAGGGTTTAGCGTCTCCGTATCCGTCTCTGATTGGTTCCTGTTGAATTCTATCAAGCGTCACTAGTATTTATTAGTAAAAAATCATTATTAGTGCATTTCAAGACATTTATTGTTGATTCTTAGCCTAACAAAATTATTGTGATGTGTTGTGTTGTTACTTGTTAACTTTTAACACAATTGTGAGTTTAGTAGTTGAGTAATTACTTAAAATGAAGTCCTGAACATTTAGATTCGTTTATTATCATCAATCATTAACCAATTGTTAGCTTATTGCAGTCCACTATTTAAAAAGTTGATAAACAGTTTGACTGCAAGCAATGTTTGCAAAATAATGTTGTCTCCATCTTTTCTTCTTTTATTCAAGCAATTAATATGGTATCTATTCAATTTATTCAGATTGTCACCTCAAGATGGTTGTATAGGAGAATTTCGAATGCTGACAGCATACCTGCCTACCATCAGGCAGGTGCATTCAATATGATGTCCTAAATATAAAAATAAAATATGATAATTTCCAGGGGCCAAGAACCTGTATGTCATCGCTGTCCAGGGTATAAAGGGTCGCCTGAACAGGCTTCCCGCCGCCGGATCCGGAGACATGATCGTAGCTACTGTCAAGAAAGGCAAACCTGAACTAAGGAAAAAGGTGATGTACATCGTTTTAATATCGTCAGACGGAACTACAAATATATCCCTGAAAACTCTTAAAAAAACCCAGTATGAAAAAAAATTCACAATGGACTTCCATTTGACATCATTGGTATATTAGCCAGTAAGTAGTGGTTTGCAATGATGATACGCCAATAGGTTTCGCAATCAATGATTACCTGAATCAAAGAATTGGAAAACTATGTGTGTTGATTACCTTGGCTGACTGAGCAAACTCATTATAACTCTATCTCTCTACCTGCAAAGAAGAGAGAAAAAACGCGTCGGTTTTGAGCACTTCTAATCGTCGATTTTGAGCGCTTCTAATCACCGATTTCAAGCGCTTCTGACCACCGATATCGAGCGCTTCTAATCACCGATTCCGAGCGCTTCTGACCACCGATTTTGAGTGCTTCTTACCGCCGATTTCGTACGCTTCTAACCGCCAATTTCGTACGCTCCTGACTGTTTTGATTAGAAACTTAACGATTTTTTTCTAACAGGTAATGCCGGCAGTAGTTATCAGACAGCGAAAACCATTCAGAAGGCGGGACGGGGTGTTTATATACTTCGAAGACAACGCGGGCGTTATAGTGAACAATAAAGGCGAGATGAAGGGATCAGCTATCACAGGCCCCGTTGCTAAGGAGTGTGCGGATCTCTGGCCCCGTATCGCGTCGAACGCTAGCTCTATTGCCTGAGGAGATAATATACGGTTAAGATAAATTGTGGTTCTTTTATTTTAGTGTGTACCTACCCTAAATACTCCTATAACTCCGGACACATATCTTGGACCTAAATCGCAAGACAAGCGAGGCTCTGGCGCCCGCGGATTGCTTTGTAATAAATGTAATAATTTTGTTCGTCCACCGCAGTAGCAGCCCGTGCTATCCACAAAAGACACCCAAGAAATATGTACTTAGGGCACATTTTGAGCACATTTTAGGTCCAAGATACGTGTCTATAGGTACCTACTTCTGACTGTGGCTTGAACTTGAAGTGAAATTCTTTACAATAAAAGGCAACCTACTAATCATAGTTACGTCTACCAGTCGCTCGCAGTGTTCATTCACACGAAGACGATTCCTTTTTATTTTTGACGGCGGCTATGCTTTCTAAAGGCTCGGCCAATCGCAGGCCGCGGCGGTGGCCTCCGACTGGCCAGCAACTGATCGCCACCGCGGACGCGAGCTGAACGCGTTGGTTTGACCGAGCCCTAAGTGCCCGTGTTCACACGAATCGTGAAAAATGTCGGACTCGAGACGAGCGAGCGGCTATTGTTTCTGCGAATATTTAGACCACGGAGGACAGAATATGATATTTAGACGAAGCAACGTTTCTGCCCTTTCGATAAGCGTATCTTGCAGGCGAGGAAACATTTCTCGTCTAAATGACGCCTTATGACGAATAAATCGATGACTGACCCTGTGTGAATGAGCCCTGAGTGCGTTTTTTTTTATCTCAAAAGACAAAGCGCCATAATGAACATGACATTCTTGAGATCCTGACCACAGGACCTGATTACACCATAATCTACCCTACCCTACTCCCAACCTTTCCTCTCGGGGGTGGATGTTCAGACGGCAGTCACAGTCGGAAAAGACGACATATCAATCAAAAACAAATAGGCAGATTTTGGGCTCCACAGTGAAAACTTTGGACGCAACCGCGAAATCGCTATGAAGATGATGATGATGATATGGTAATATGAAAGAAACGCATATAAAGATGTGAGAATCTATTCGCAGCAAGAAAAAAGCAATTACTAATTAAAATTAGGAAAATAATAATTAATAATAGCGCCATCTAGGGCTAACTGTAAGAACCTTCACGCATGGGTTTATCATAAACTAAATAGATGTCGCTTTTGTAAATGTTTTAGGATGAACTATATAGATGTCGCTATAATCGGAACTTCAGGGGAGTAATTATATTTTGCTAAAATACTCAACTATTCATGAAGAAAAATAAATCATTAGGATTCGTAAAATCATTAATTAATCACATTTACAAGAATTTCTATGAATATTTTTAAAATATTGACCGTGTAATTTGTAATTTCAAAAAATACTAACTCGCGCTATTGAAATTCTGTGCAAAATTAAGTATATATACAAGTTTTTCACTCAACCAAGTGTACTTGCTTCGGCAGTACATATACTAAAATTGGAACGATACAGAGAAGATTAGCATGGCCCCTGCGCAAGGATGACACGCAAAATCGTGAAGCGTTCCACATTTTTTGGAGAAATTTACTCTGAACTTTCTAACAAACAATTTTTTTTAATTGAATGTTAGGGATATAGCGTATTTATTTTACATGTAGGTATATAGTTAGTACCCACAAGTTCGGCTAGTCTAACTGCAGAACTGCGATATCGCTAATTGATTGTGGAGGTCAGATAGCAGTCGCTTCACAGAAAATATCGAAGTGGCTAACTTATACACTTTAAGGTTAGACCCAAATCATAGTTAGGGAGTAATTTCTTTTAATACTATGGTTGCTGCTATAGTTTATTCAATACATACAGCTCTGAAGTTGCAAGGCACACGATTCCTGTCATAATGACGTCGACGAATGAAATAATGGGTCGAATGGTGAATGAACAAACTAGATCGAAGCCTAATGTTTTTTCACCGGCTTCCCTTATGAAAATTTTCACCGTTCGCCACTGCAGCTGCTCTGCCTACCCCAAGTAAGATACACAGGTGTGATTTTAATTGGTGGCAACCAGGCGCGGTCCGAGGGGGGAGGGTCACAGGGGACATGACCCCCCCCCCCCAAAACCATGCACGTCATATTGAAAAGTCCCAGTACGAGGGGAGGGGGGGGGGTTAAATTTCTTAAGGAATTTCCGAAGTTAACCCCCCCCCCCCCAAACTTCAAGCTGCGACCGCGCCTGGTGACAACTGACAAGTCCTCGAATTTAAATTAGTTACCTACCTACTAAAGTTTTTACAGTAGGCGCTTATAAATCTCATTATTCAAATTGAATTGAAATGCAAATTGGTAAATGAATTGGTAAGGCTGCGTGTTCACTGAAGTGGACATGAGTGAAGCGGAGATGAAAGAAGCGTAGAGGTGGTGCAAGGTCAATGACATTATTTGTTTTAATTTTAGTACTAACACACACACACACACAAATAGGTACAATACATGTATCATTGGTAGCTTTTTTCGAAAATATTGTTATAAGGTGAGCGACGCCCGTAGGTAGGGTTGCCACCTGTACTATATTATATAGTATTGTACTATATTTGAGCCCGTTGTACTATATAATATATAAAAATAATATAGTACGCAAATGTACTATATTTTCATGGCTAAATGAAATGTCGCGATTTTTTTCGAACAAAATTGAAGGTAATATCAGATGGTTCACTCCAGTGATTATTAACCTAGGTGAATGCTTCATTATAAGAAATGTTATAGAAGAGAACATTTTTTTTATAAAGCTCCTCCACGATCGCATGACTTGCTGTGTAAAAGTGAACAGAATTCAGTTTTTCTCAGTCACATTGTGGTCTTAAACAGGGGTGTGTGCTCGCGCCTACACTTTCTGCCATATACTTTGCTGCATTTATTAGAGAGTCGCTAAGAGACAACACGAAGGGAATTTGAATCCGCTTTCATACGGATGGCTACTGCCATCCATGCACTTTAAAGATACTTCTTTAATTTGACTAGGCTGAAGGCATACACAAAGGTTTCCCTCGATACGATCACGGAATGTACGTGAATCAAATGTTTAAAGCAAGTTAGGTGTCGGTTGCAGATCTATCGCCGTCTCATGAGAGCGGTTCTGAGGGTGACGGATGGAGCCGCCTGTCACCTTAGGAGAAGCAGGCAGAGGTGGCGGCGTAATGTGTGCCTCCCCATACCCGAGGCCTATATGGGGACACCGTCTTCCCCACCAGCTCGAGAGAGAGATGGCCCTGGGTCGACCGGGGTGCGAGAGATATGTCTCCGGCAATGTCATCTCCGGAAACTCGGAGATGACATTGCCGGTCATTTCGAACATTCGACTTTAAAATAAGTTTTCAGATCGTTCATTTCTCGTTCATTCGGATGATCAAATAAACGCATGGAAAATAATTAAGATATGAAAAAATAGATGACAAATAAATGTGTAGGTACCTACTATATTTTTTCCTAAATTTCTCAAAAGTACTATATTTTTATGATTTGAAGAAGAAAAATACTATTTTTTCTTCAAAAAAAGGTGGCAACCCTACCCGTAGGACTCGTCTCTGCTAGACGAACTGACAACCAGGGCAAGGAAACCGGGATAGACTGATGTAGAAGGCGGAGGATTCGGTGTGAGAAGCATATATTGGAAGAGGCTTAAGTCGAGCAGTAGCAGTAGCTATGGACTGCATGCAATAGACTCCGCTCATCTCCGCTTTAATGAAAACGCACTTTCAACTATAGATAGCTACCTATACTAATCCCTACTAATATTATAAATGCGAAAGTAACTCTGTCTGTCTGTCTCGCTTTTACGACTAAACCACTGAACCGATTTTGATGAAATTTGGTATAGGGGTAGATTAGACCTTGAGAAAGGACATAGGCTATGTTTGGTCGCGATAACCGACATCCACGCGGGCAGAGCCGCGGGCAAAAAAAAAAAAAAAGCGGTACATAATATGGTGAAGCGATTGTTTGTTTGTTTAATCACATTAATCTCCATAACCACGAACAACAAATTCAAAAAAATCTTTTATATTTTATAACCCAGTTTTAAGGAAAGTTTTGTTTTTTTTACTTTTTAACATCACGCTACGACCCTTAGGAGCCGAGCAAGAAGAAAAAATCTGATACACGCGGGTGGGCGTCCGTTGAGATAGAACCGAGAACCGAGTATGGCGGACGAAATATATCGAGATATCGAGGTCTAGCCAAATCCGCAGTTAGACTGGTAAAGCGGATCCCAGACTCCGAGGTGAAAGCTTCGGATGCGACTGGGAATTAACGCTAGGATGAAGAACAAGATGGCGGACGAAACTGCGGGGCTAGCTATTAGTTTGAATTTGAATAAATCAACAACCTCCACGTTTAGAAACGGAAGACAAGTATTGTAATTTGTAATAGGCATACACTTACCATACTTACCTATTGTATTCTAAACAGCTTTTAATCACATACCGAAGTGTTGACGAGATTGGTAGCTTTTGATTATCTTCAAAGTTTCGAACAGAATAACTCGTGCCAGCCTGCGGTGTCACCCACATACGGTGGAATCCATTTCATCTCGCATCAAACGCTTTCTTTATACCACTTAGGTGGCAGACAAGCACACGGCCCACCTGATGGGAAGTGGTCACCGTGGCCTATGGACGTATGCAACACCAGGGGCGTCACACTCGCGCTACCGACCCTGAAGAAACCTTCTAATGCCCTTCTTGAAGAACCACATATTTTAGTCGCTTGGGAAAACCACCGCAGGGAGTTCATTCCACAGGTTGAGTGTGCGTGGGATGAAGTACCTTTCATGCCGTACAGTGCGCACCGTTTCCGGACGCAATGTGTGAGGAATGAGGATGAATTCCCTGCCTGTGGCGAGAGGTGCGATGAGGTATGATGATATGGTTTGAGGCCTCCTTCCTTTGCCACACGATAAAGAGCTGGAAACCTCTACCCGAGCACATGTTTCCCTCTTCCTACAGTCCCGGTTCCTTCTGCGGGGCATGAAAAAGCATCTATCTGGGCCGTCAAGTTAGGGATCACCGTTTTAGTATCAATAACCTCAGGATTCATAATGATATGGACTACAATTTTTCAAGAGCGTCTAATAAATATTGTGCAGAGCCATCCCATCCCAGAGACGGGTACAGTATTCCAGGTAGAGACGAACCTGTGCCTAATACAAATAAGATCGCTGCTGCAGCGGGAAAAGTCATCTCACTTTATTCAAAACTCTGAGTGTAGGTGAATAACATCAGAAATGGTGGTCCATATCTTCTGGACTGTACGTCAGCTTTTTACCATCTAGCGTGATGCAGTCAATTGACGGACCAAATATAAAACATAAATCAAAAAAACAAAAAAGGTGGACGTCAATGTACCTCTGCCTACCCCTTCAGGGATTTACAGGCGTGAGAATAATATGTATGTAAAAAAAAAATTAACACGAAAACTTCCTGGTATTAAGCAGATTATCTCGCATTAAGGAACACACCCAAAGGGCTCTTTAGCACACAGCTAATAGGGCGATCGCCCTTGACATTCGCACGAGATATGCATGTATGTATGTTAATGTATGACTTGCAGTTGCAACATACAACCTGTGTGAAGTGTATGTGGAGTACTGACCGGTTTATTTGGATGGTAGTATGAGAGACGGCGCAATCTTCATCATCAGAATGTCGTTACTGTCTTGAAAGAATGAAATTTTAAAGCAATAAGTAATTTTTTTGTATGGGGTAGCTTGTGTTATGGGTTCTAGAATGCGGATAAACATACATACTTAGATATATATTTTTCGTAATATGTACCTACATATGTAGTTACCTACATATTTTACCCAGACCGATGTACCTAAATATTCATATTATTTTTTCATGTAATACCTAATCAAAAAAGTAAATTCCTTTTTGACATGGTTCTGTCGGAAGTTTAATTTCACGCCTGTAAATCTTCAAAGGGGTAGGCAGAAGTATATTTGAATTTGAAACCTACATTTCGCCAAATAGTTAATAAAAACCCTGAAAACATTAGGTACACTCACTCCTATTCGAATATTCACGTGAAGAAATTTTTAACTGATGGACAGGTGTAATTGCATAATTAAGTAGTTACTCAAACCAAGTCAGGCATGCTTGCAATACTGTCCGTCTAAAAAGACTTATAACCGAACACGTCAGTCATAAATTAGACATATTCTTAAAAAAAATAATTGCTAAGTTGCTTCATGAATGAAACAAATTATTACATGTTGCATGTATCGTCCAGTTTGAGGCCTAGTTGTAATAATTATAAATAACTAGCTTTTCGCCCGCAGCTCCGCCTGCGTGGATGTCGACTACCACCACCAATAGTATTTTTTCTAAACTGACGGACTTGTTGTACAAATATAGGTATCCCGATAGTTCTAATAGTAATTGTTGTTTAAACCTCAGTAGTGTGTTTTTCAAAATATTAAATGAAAACTGTAAGAAACATCGGCCTTGTCTTACAAAAAAGTGGTAGATTTTTAGAATATTACCTACATCAAAACAAAAATAATATTAATATCTTTATATCAATAGCTAGTAAATGGCTAGAAAAAGACTGGTAAGAAAAAAATACTATTACCTAACATTTCATTCTTATCAATCAATCAATTAGCCTATTTCAGTCCACTGTTGGACTTAGGCCTCACCCAATGTATGCCGTAGCACTCGATCCTGCACCGTATGTCTCCACAGTCAGTTTACACATTTCGGCCCCATGAGTCATAACAGGGGAGTAGAAACCTCGAATTTTCCCAATGTTGCCCAACCCTTGTCGACCCTTCGACGTATATCTCCTTCTAGGTTTTGTTTTCTAATCTACATTTAGCATCTCAGCAGTGAAAATATCGTATCAGCACGACACCGTCGTAGACAATCCAAAAATGCCCAGGTCTAGATGGTGTCAGAAGGCTTCTCGTAATATACAAATGCCATACATAGCGGCTGATATACTCTCAGGTCTTTTGTATAATGTGCTGAACGGTATTGGCTGCAATACTATAACCCTTTTAAAACTCGGCTTGCTCCGGTGGCTGGAACTCACAGCTATTCAAGACGATTCTCAAGAACAACTTCTATCGAGATATGACTCAGGAGTCTTATAATTCTTCAGCAAGACCTTTTAGCCTTTTTTGGAGAACAGTACCACCGCACTACAGTTCCATATCCTAAATGTTAAGTTCTGCTGGATGACGGAATCAAAGAGGTTCGCAAGCTCTGTTAGACTGGGATTCCACCTGCTTTTAAGAGACCTGTCTACCAGTGCGATATCATCAGTATACCATAACTATGAAGGTTGCTGTTGTATGCTAAGGATACAATAAATAAAAAAAAAAAAAAAAATTGGCCTATTGCAGTCTACTGCTGGACATAGGCCTCTCCTAATAGGCGCCATGTTTGCCGATCCACCGCCTTCCGCATCCAGTACATCCCAGCCACCTTACGCAGATCGTCGGTCCAGCTGGCTAGGAGATGTCCCACCTTCCGTATTCCTTATCACGGTATCCACTCTAGGACTCGTCTGCTCCAACGGCCATCAGTCCTTCGGCAGATGTGGCCAGCCCACTGCCACATTAACTTGCTTATTCTGCTACCCTACGGCCCGATTGGAAACCAAGGTTTGGAAACCGGTTTCCATAGCAGAATTATTTTTCTTTAAGCGAACCTGGTTTCCAAGAAAGAATAATAATTCTGTTTTCGAAACTGATTTGAAAAACAGAAAGTTGGAACTTTGGTTCTATGTCGGATGACCTCGTTTCGAATTCTATCCTTCAAAGAAACTCCAAGCATAGCTCGCCACATAGCCCGCTGCGCAACTTTTAGGTCACGGACTACCCTACCTTCAGTGGCCACGTTTCGTCACCGTAGGTCATAGGTAAACATAACAGGCAATTGTTTAAGGCAGGCATTGTATAAGGGCAATGTTCTCATTAAAAACAACTGACAGTTGCTTACCCTACTTTAAAAAATATAATATATTAACATTGCCCTCCCTGTATATTCTCGAAGTAGCACTATTTGTTAAATTCAACCTTCATTTATTTGTTTTGGCCTCTGACGCATCTGGACGAATGCAAAGAGACAAAAGTCGGTTACGCTTGTATCCGGCAAACACCACTTTAATGCATGATAGTGTCTTTGCCATGGCTCCAAAAATTTACAACAAATTACCCAAAAACATAAAAGAGGCAAATGTAACTACTTTTAAACAGGCACTCAGAAAGCTACTGAACGAAAAATGTTATTATGACGTTAAAGACTTCCTGCAAGAAAAATTATAAATTTATTAATTCAATGGAACTATTTCTTATTTTCTTTTTACATTATATTAATTATTATTTTTTTTTTTTTTTTTTTTTTTTTTTTTTTTAATTTTAATTTTTTTGACATTAGCTGATGTATTTATTGTAATTGTTATTTTTGACATGATGAAATTTCTGACATTTCTTTATATACCTATTGTTATGAATGCTTTCTGATTAATATTATGACTTTGCATGTACCTATACCTAAATATTTGCACACCTTAAAGAGGTTGTAATACAGCGCACTTATACACTTGATGAAAGTGTATCCTCTAACAGCTTTTTGTAACCTGTGTTATGCAAATAAATAATTTGACTTTGACTTTGACTTTGACTTTGACAGGCAGGACGCACTGTTCGAAAACCTTTGTTTTGAGGCATTGCGGCAGGGGGGAGGAGAAGACCCGACGTAGTTTGCCAAATGCTGCCCACCCCAGTTGAATTCTTCTGGCTATTTCTTTCTCGAAATTGGTTTTACCAAGCTGGATAACCTGCCCCAGGTAGATAATATTTTTGAACTTCGAGTGTCGCTCCTTCGATGGCAATCGGTCTTAGTACAACATGTTCGTTGAACATAATCTTGGTTTTATCCAAGTTTACACCGAGGCTGACTTGTCGAGAAGCTCCATTCAGGCTGTGCAGCATTTCGCCCAGTTGTTCTAGTGACTCCGCAACTATGATGATGTCGTCGGCGAACCGAAGGTGCGAGATGTACCTACTCCAGCGTCTTGAAGACGTCCTCCAATGCGTTGGTAAATGCTGAGGATACATAAATTACTATGTGATACGTCAAAAATGAATATAAATAAAACAACATACTTAAAAGTGGAGGTTTAATGTTTTATAATTATCTAAAAATGATATTAAGAAAATAAACATTTTGTCATCTTAATCAGAAGTGCTCTGTGCTTGAGTAATTGAGCCCACAGCTGATAAGTGGAAGTTATTGAATTGTGTTCTGCCATCTCTAATCATTGTTGCCTTAGTATACTTCTCGTCAGGGCCGCTGATAGCGGGGGTGCAACGGGTGCACCGCACACGGGCGGCACGTCCAGGGGGGCGGCAAATCCCCAGATTTGCCGCCCCCCCCTCTTTTTTATTTGCCGCCCCCTTGTACGTATACACACCCCACATAAATACTATTAAAAATAATTTCGTTTCTATTATATGATTAACATCGCCATCTATTAGCATCCCTTAAAACTAGAACGCAATACATAATAAAGCGTCTGCATGTTGAACCATCGCCTCGCCGCTACGCGGCGCCCGAAATTCGATACAAAGTAAGTAGGTAAATAGGGATGTGGACTATTTTTATACTATTTAATTTCGTTTCTATTAGATGATTAACATTGCCATCTATTAGCATCCCTTAAAACTAGAATGCAATACATATTAAAGCGCTTGCATGTTGAACCAAATCATCGCATCGCCGCTACGCGGCGCCCGAAATTCGATACAAAGTAAGTAGATAAATAGGGATGTGGACTATTTTATTTGTTGTCGACAAAATGTACATTCTATAGTAATATGATGTTTTGCTAAAGTAGAATATTCTAATCAAAGAATCAAAGAATCAAAGAATCAATTTCATTTATTCAATTTAGGCACATAAAGAGCACATATGAACGTCAAAATATTACAATATCATGTCAAGTTAAAATAAAGTAAATTAATAAATCATTTGAAAATGATTCTTTCGCTGGTTCGGTAGTTGGTTCTACTGAGAAGATACCAGCAAGAAACTCAGAGAACTCAATTATCCTTTTTATTTTATTTTTTAAATATAGTTTTTATACAATTTATAATGTGCGAGCAATCAGTGATTAGGATGACCATGCATTTTTATCATTAAGATATTCATCTACTTTATAGTAGATGAATATCTTAATAGGTTAAAGAAAATATGTATATTTTTAATATAAATTTATTTTGCTTGAATTATAACAATATCATTATACAATAGGTATATTTGATTTTGATTATTCAATTTCTCAAGTCTTCTTCATCCTAGCGTTAATTCCCAGTCGCAACCGAAGTTTTCACCTCGGAGTCAAGGGTCCGCTTTGCGGATTTGGCTCGATATTTTTCGTGAAGCCAGGGGCCTAACCCTAGGGCCAAGGGGGCCATGGCCCGGGGCGGCAGGTTGCGAGGGGCGGCGGAGCCGCCCCGAGCGTCTGTCTCTGGGCGTCTTTTAGAGTCAATATTAAGGCGCCCAGACAAAGACACTCAGGGCGGCTCCGCCGCCCCTCGCAACCTGCCGCCCCGAGCGTCTATCTCTGGGCACCTTTTAGAGTCAAGATTGAGGCGCCCAAAGATAGACGCTCGGGGCGGCTCCACCGCCCCTTGCAACCTGCCGCCCCAAGCATCTATCTCTGGGCACCTTTTTGAGTCAAGATTAGGGCGCCTAGACAAAGACGCTCAGGGCGGCTCCACCGCCCCTCGCAACCTGCCGCCCCAAACGTCTATCTCTGGGCACCTTTTAGAGTCAAGATTGAAGCGCCCAGAGATAGACGCTCGGGGCGGCTCCGCCGCCCCTCACAACCTGCCGCCCCGAGCGTCTATCTATGGGCACCTTTTAGAGTCAAGATTGAGGCGTCCAGAGATAGACGCTCGGGGCGGCTCCGCCACCCCTCGCAACCTGCCGCCCCGAGCGTCTATCTCTGGGCACCTTTTGGAGTCAAGATTGAGGCGCCCAGAGATAGACGACAGACGAGTCGACGGCGTATTGTGTCATATTTTGTTTGCCCAGTGTGCAACCACCCTGATGGCGTTCTCAGAGGCACCCATGAGTTCCTGTGTTCCTGAGTTAGCAGTGAGGTAGTTCCGCATTCACACCGTGGGTCCATTTCTTTTAAGAAACTCCATATAATTCGGTTTTCGTTACTTCGGCTGACCTGCATCCGAAGTCTATTTAAGGGCTGCAAGGTGGTGTATGAGCAGCCTCTGTGCTCCCCACACGTCAACTGGCCAGAAAGGGTTCGTAAGTAAAAGAACCAGGTATGCCCACTTCAGATCCAGTCACAAATACGTCCAAGGACTTGGGTAACTCCGGCTGTGGCTTATTTGGTTGCTTTTGATTTCGGGCCGTCACCATCCAGTCCTAGCCGATGTTCTACAGAAGCGGCCCCAGATCCGCGCTAAACGGAACACCGCGCCACATATGCGCGCATGGTTTGTTAAGTGAGTTAACAAACCATGCCCTACTTGGGTAGATACTGGCTTTCACCGATAAGTAAGCCCCGACAATGACGCGAGGATAGAGAGGCAGCCCGTGCTGAAAGAGTGCAGCTCTGATGCAGCTCCATGACAAGGCGTTAACGACGTAGGCAACAATAGACACTGCCAGCATCAACTCGCCGTGCCACTGCTTCTTTCACCAGGGCCCTCAAGCGCGTGTTGGCATCCACGTTGCTCCCGACTATATCCAAATTGATTGTCTACCAAATTCGGTCTCACTCCTGTAAGGCGCTCGATGTGGCACTTCACGAGGAATAATTCATTTAAAACACCTGCACACTGCACACCTTGTCGATCAATACAATGAGCCGGTAGGCGGATGGTAACTTTGCAGAAGAGGACCAGTTTTCCTGTCTTTCAAATTTTCTGAATCCGTCTCTACTTGAGGCATACGCCTCTTAGTTTACTTGGGTCCGCCCCTTGGGCGCAGGCTAACGGTGAACGCGAACGTCACTTAAGGGGAGGCAAACCTATGTGGCCCGGGGCGCCAAATCTTTAAATACGCCCCTGATCATTGGATTGGTTTTTTGGGGGCAACAAACAACGCCATTTGCCGAGTAACGTCATGTAAGTGTCATTGTTAACTCTATATCGTTCGAATCGGATGTTGATGCGCTTTTCGAGATTATCTCTTGTTATTACAATAGTTGTCTATATTTTATTGTAACTTCGTTTTACTGTCTGTTTCTGTTATTTATTAGTGAAAAGCATAGTTTCCACTCTTCTATATATTATCATACTCTTTGGCCTTTCATCAAACATAGCTAAGATCACTCCCGATTACACTCTCTCTCACTTAGTTTTAAGCAGAATTTTACGTCAAAAAGCTGTAACAGTGTTGCACTATTTTGAAAAATAAAGAATATGCCTTTGAATTTGATTCACCTTTCAAAAGTTCATCCGTTCGGGAGCTACGAAGCATCATTTTTGCACCGCAGGTTAAAAACGGAATGGTATCTTCTCAGTAGAACCGACTTAGCGAACCAGCGAAAGAATCGTTTCCAAATTATGTGGTCATGTGCTCTTTATGTGCCTAAACGAAATACTTTGATTCTTTGACTGCTTGTCTGTCTGTCACTTTTTTTCTCGTGATTGGGTGAGGGCATCAAGTTGAAATTTATACAACATAGTTTACTGAAGCTGTAAAAAATCTGACATACCTACCCGCAAAAAAATACAGCTGTTCATGTAGCAAAGTAGCAAATGTACAGTGCTGTGTACTTACTGTTTTTTTTTACAAAATAAACATTTTTGTTCCTTATTTTGTAATTTCCTTAATTATCCGCTTTTTTATCATGGTCTGCCAGAAAAAATATGTCGGTTCGAGTCCTATATAACAACCGGCGGGGGGGGGTGTAAGCGTCCTTAGACCTATTTAGGGGGCGGCAAAATCGACTTTGCACACGGGCGCCCACATAGCTAGCGGCGGCCCTGCTTCTCGTCAAGAAAGAAAGTGAAGTTTTCTAGAAGCCAGGCGTTCGTCTATTTGGTGAAACGTTTCTAGCCATTGATATAAATTGTTATTTTGTTCGTTTGTATCGGCGGCGTCAATAGATTGAAATTCACATACCTTACTGTTTGGGGGCTTGTAAATGAGGATTAATCTGGATGATAATGTGCTGTATTACTTTTCTTTTATATAGCTCTAGATAGCTATCATCGCTGCTATCATATGTTTTTTTTCTATTTCCAATCAAATAAATAAAGAAACTGCAGTATGTACATAACTTTTACACAATATTTTTCACATTCTTGCATATTATACGTGACAGAGAGTGACATTTTTATAAATATTATCATTTGACAGATCAAAATATGACTTAGCGTTGACACCATCACTTTAGTTCCGTTGTCATGGTAACAATTTTGCTAGCGATATTAGCGCCATAATATTTCGTATTTTCTTTAATATTACATTATTTCGTGAATTTGCCATATTTAAATAGTGATAATTGCTATTCGGCGACAAAGCCAAATTAAAAAAACCAAAGATCATAAAAATCTGTTCAGCCGTTCTTGAGTTATAAGAAAGTACGTTTTTGGCACTTTTAAGGCACTTAGTGTCGGAATTTTGAAAAATCGTTTCTTAGTACACCTCCACGCATCAAAACATACACTCTCTATAAATTTCAAGTCTCTAGGACCAGCGGTTTAGGCTGTGCGTTGTCTCTAAGTCAATCAGTCAGTCAGGACTAAGAGTTTTATATATAAGATTATGTATATTTTACTATTAACTGGCAATCTATTCAATAAAATTTAAATATAACTAATAGGTGGAGTTACCAGGCGTCCGGATAAAGCCGGCGGCATGCGTCCGGTCAAAATAAACGGCTTTTGTTTTTACGTTTCGCGAACGAACGGCTGGTGACATGGCAACCCTAACTTTCAATTCTCGTGGGTACTTACACATCTGCCACATGATGCCTTGCCTACAGCTACATTCTATCATCGCAACTCTCGCCACAGGCAGGGAATTATTCATCCTCACACATTGCGTCCGGAAACGGTGCGCACTGTGCGGTATGAAAGGAACTTCATCCCTCGCACACTCAAGCTGTGGAATGAACTCCCTGCGGTAGTTTTCCCAACCGACTACAATACAATGTGGTTCTTCAAGAAGGGCACTAGAAGGTTTCTTCAGGGTCGGCAGCGCGAGTGTGACGCCCCTGGTGTTGCATACATCCATAGGCCACGGTGACCACTTCCCATCAGGTGGGCCGTGTGCTTGTTTGCCACCTAAGTGGTATAAAAAAAAAAAAAAAAAACGGTCAATTCCGGCCGAGACGGGAGTGGCCCTGTAGAGTGCTGCTCGGAAGCTCTCCACAAGTCCCTATGACAAACAGAGGGCAGAAAAAAGAGCAGAAATGGGATGAACTGATTCTCCTGTCAGACGCAGGACTGGGGGACAGATACTGCCACTTGTCACTCCAGCAGGAGTGTTCGTTGTTCTTTTTTTTATGTAAACGCCCAAAATAAGGTTTCGTTTACACTAAAATGCAGACGGGTCCTAGAGTGGAGACCGCGAGAAGGAAAACGTAAGGTGGGACACCTCCAAGCCAGGTGGTCTGACGACCTAAGAAGGGTGGCTGGGACGGACTGGATGCGGAAGGCGGAGGATCGGCAAACGTGGCGCATATTGGGAGAGGCCTATGTCCAGCAGTGGACTGCAATAGGCTAATTTATTGATTGATTACACTAAAATATTAAGAAAGAATGCTCTTATTCTAGTCCTAGCTCTAGGCACAGATTAATAAATAGTGCTCTAGGTTCGTTTGGTCTAAATCGTTGGCAGCCGGGATCGACTTATAAGGTGCCCTCCGAAGCACGGAAACCCTCAGATGCAATACCATTATTATAAGCTGTCACCCATCAGAGCCGCCTTCGTTGGTGCGGCCACGTCTTGCGGCAACCGCCAGGTTACGTGGGTAGCAAATGCCTGGCAATGGCGGCCCCGTCAGGTCCAGGTAGAAGGGGTAGGCCCAAGAAATCCTGGCTTGACGTCGTGGAAGATAAGATGACATGCGTGCAAATGGTCTCACTACCATGGACGCCCAAGATCGTGCGAAGTGGAGGAGGAAGAGCCGGAAGGCGGACCCTGAGCTCCGAGGTTATCTTGGCCATGGATGTAATCAGGAAAATGCGTCTCTATGATGATGATGATGATGAAGCTGCCACCTATCAAAATCTATTTACCAATATAATATATTATTTTCCTCTAAAACACCTCAATAAAAAACTAGTTAGGAATAAAATAATAATAAAATATCTTACCCGGCCTTCAATGCTTCAATTATTGGTGTCGCACTAGTTAGAAGTAATTAGGATAATTGTGTGATTTAAATAATTGAATTATTTATTATATAGCGGCAACTCATTGATAATCTAATTTACTGCGACTACAAGGTACTTAACATTAAAATGTGTTATAATTACAGGGTTAAGATGAAAATTATCGACACTAAAGTGTACTAACAGTGTTTTGGGCGCTCCGCATTAAGGTATGCGGACTAAAAATTTTTTTTATGCGTCCTATCAAGTCAAGGGCGGTTCAAGTGTAAGACGGAATATAGTGAAACTAGCTTTTGCCCAGGGCTCCGCCCGCAGATATGGATAATGTCAATAGGAAGTTCATGTATCATAATGGCTATAAACAGATTTTTTTTTTGGGACACGTCACGTTAATCTTATGGTAAGCTGAAGGCAAGGTCGCAGAAAAGAGGGTCACCACCATTACAGACACATACCATGTTGGTGGTATGTACTCTGTTTGACGTCCTCATCAGAATGCTTTTTCACGCCCCGCTTAAAGGACCCAGAATACAGTCCTGGAAGAGAGAAACACGTGAACTGGTAAGGAATTCCAGGTCTTAGGTATATAAGACCAATGGCTTGTCAGTAGTATAAAAAAATGTAACATTTGCAAGAATGCTCTAGTTTATCAGCACGAGGAGATCGGCGGAGATCTCGTGGTATCCTCCGCGATAGGACACAATACTGGACAAGACACGAGCCTCTCTTCTTCCTTCTAGCGTCAATTCCCAGTCGCATCCGAAGCTTTCACCTCGAAGTCTAGGGTCCGCTTTACCAGTCTAAACTGCGGATTTGGATGGCTTTCGATATTTATTTTTTTCTTTCTTTCCCGCGAGCAACCATTTCGGACGATTGCTCATAAAATATTTCGACATCTTTCTTTGTATTTAAGGAAACAGGATTGTATTGTAAACAAATAAAGAGAAAACCTTGGTATCATGTCAATCGGGTGTCTCAACAATGAGGGTGTAGGCAGTGCCGTGTGCGGCGGTCGAAGATATTGGCAGGCGACAAACTGTTAATTTTATTGCATCCCTGTAAAGTAAGTGGACTGACGCAAGCTAAGATATAAGAAGATATATTTCATACTAGTTAGCTTTTGCCCGCGGCTTCCCGGATGTTGTCGGTTAACGCGACCAAACATAGCCTGTGTCCTTTCTCAAGGTCTATTCTACCCCTATACCAAATTTTATCAAAATCGGTTCGGTGATTTAGGCGTGAAAGCGTAACAGAGTTACTTTCACATTTGTAATATTAGTATGGATAAGTAGGTATGCACTTAAATAGAGTGAGAGAAAAATATAGCCATGAATATGGGTATTTGCATTGGTCTGGTCATGCCTCGGAGAGCACGTTAAGCTGTCGGTCCCGGTTCCCATACGAACATCTATGGCAGTCGTTACGGGTAGTTGGAGCCCTAAAAAGTCTAACAACTGGTCTAGCTGCAATGCTTCGATACCACCGAATATCGCCATTGGTTTGTGGCGGTCAGATGGCAATCGCTCCACAAAAATATCTTAGTCCAGCCAAATCCGCAGTTAGACTGGTAAAGCGGACCCCAGACTCCGAGGTAAAAGCTTCGGATTCGTCTGAAGAAGTTATAGCATCTATAGCTTGCTAGCTTCCTCTGTCCACCAAACCCAAAACCGGTACAAATAAATATAATTTAAATGGGCTGATATCTGTCGGAGGTGCTGCCTCCTTGTCTAAACGAGGCGCATTATTGAGAGGCTTGCATTGAAAGGAGAAAGGTCGCATAGTAATGTCGGAATTCGTGTTATGCTGATTGAGTCGTAAGTAGCTCGGTTCTGTATAAAAATGGGAGATTATGGGTAAAAAGGGTAACCAGTATTGAAAATGTATATTAGGCCTTCAAATTGGGGTGCAAACAGCCCCCTAGACAAGTGGCAATTCTAGTATAGAATGGAATGAAGAATAGAATTTTGAAGGCTGGTCTCTTTTTAGGTCAGAGAATAAGCATTGCCATTCAACGTGGCAATGCTGCCAGTCTTCTGGGAACGTTACCACAAGAGGCAGCATGCGATGCGAAGGAATTCCACGACGCATTTTAATTATTATTATTATTCTTTTTTTTAAATTATAATTTGTATAATATTAGTTTTAGTCTTAAAATATATTAGTTTAGTTTTCTTAATGATTCAGATTCATTATAAGATGTATTTCAACTTGTAATTCTTCAATAAAATACTTACCAATGAGCAGTTTTCCAGTAGGTATAATAATCAGTTGGTTTTTAAATCATCAAGAGATGGCGCTAGCATAGCTTTTGGTAATTTTAATATACTCTGTGGTTTATTTGTGCGATGTTGCCAAAGTTTAATTTCATTTACCCATATTACAATAGATAAAATATGATAAAACGCTTAATTCTTTTCGCGTCACTGTCTGTAATTTAAAATAATATTATATTTAAAATAATTTTATCAAAAAAAAATGTCAAAACATTTATGTAAAGTAAATCATTACAAAACCGAAGAACATTTTTTCCATAAATTAGGGAACACTAGATGTGAGACCACACTCTTCTTACCAAAAGTGCCGGCTGCGCCATCTAGCTTGTCCTTAGGAACCCTATAAATACCTACTGGAAAACTGCTCATTGAACTTATATAAAAAAAAAAGAAGAATGTATAACTATAATTCTTAATTATGGGATTTGATTTGACGTATATTTTTTTTTACAAGAAATATTAGCAACCGAAATTACTAGATAGCATTCCTGTTAACCCCTCCAGCTAAGCTAAATCGCTTGTGTTAGGAATGGGTTCACGTCGGTAGTGTAATAGCCGACTCCATAACCACATTTTACAATATTCTTTGAAATACGAGGATGGTTCTAAACTAAAGGTATGATTTATGCTTCGGAATCTTATCACGTATCGCAGAGAAATATAAATAAAGAATCGAAGTATTCCATATTGGGCACCCGTTTTAATGGCACCTGAGATAATGGCACCTAAGGTATTCCACATTGGGCACCTACCGATATTTTTCGCAGGTGCCATTAGTGGAACAATTTATAAATTAAATTTTTATTCCACATATGGCACCTACGGATTAGTAGTTACTAGTGTTGGGAAGTTTTTATTTTATAGAACGTTAAAATATAATAAAAACGATTGCAATCAGTAATAAGTTTAATAACTAATCTAATAAAAATAGAACTTCTTTATGTGTTTAATTATTTACACTGCCCCGGCTCGGCTAGGCTTTTTGCCCTTCCTCACGGGCTTAGGGTTCACATTGGCAGAATGCATAAGGGCGTCGAGGCGTCCTTAGTGGCGCGGGGGCTTTGGGTCGGCAGTGATGCGGTGCCCGGGGATACCGCGTCTCCGGGGAGAGGGTCACCGGTGACCACACGGGCGGAGTTTGGCCTTAGCGACTTGCCCTCTCTTGGGTCGAGAGTTCGGGTTCTCAGGCATGTGCCGAAGGGGGCGAGACATTTGGCAGCCGGGAGGTTGTCCTTTTTAATCGAGCAGTGTCTTAGCTCTAATCTGGCCCCCGACTGGGCGTCCCTGTTGTCTTTTGCGTTCACTGCCTTGAGACTGCCAGGGGCGGGGGGACGGTCGTTCGCTTACGTCGAGGGTAAAGGAAAATATAACAAAGACCATCCAGTTGCAGTACCCAATAGACCCTTTGCCCCAAAGGTCACCGTCTTTTTACAAGTGGGTCCAGGCCAAGGTTTATGAGGGGGACCTTCGGGGTGCGGCGCGCCTTCTCACTCTGGGCTGACACCCTCGCGTCCCTGAGGGACAAACATCCCGCGCCCGCTCGTCCAATAATTATTCCTCCGGCGCCAGACATCGATTCCTCACCTTGCCTGGAGGTGAGCATCGGGGACGTGTCGGAGGCAATTAGATCTTTTCCTCGTGGATCGGCTGCCGGTATGGATGGGTTGCGCCCCGACCACGTTAAGAAATTGACCTCCCAATCAGCCGGAGATAATGGCCAAAAGCTACTGGAATCCCTTACGCGACTCTGCAATTTTCTGCTGAGGGGGGACTTGAGCGACGATGTCTGTCCCTTTTTATACGGGGGATCTCTTTTTGCCCTCCAAAAGAAGGACGGTGGTATCAGACCTATCGCTGTGGGTAGTACAGTCCGAAGGTTGGTGGCAAAGTTATGTTGTAGGGCGGTCCGAGGCGCAGTAACACCTTATTTGCAACCTCATCAGCTGGGCTTCGGCACGCCTCTTGGTTGCGAGGCGGCTATCCACGCGGCGCGGGCTTTTGTGTTGCGCCAGGGGAGCGATGACGTCCTGTTGAAGTTGGACATACGCAATGCTTTCAACAGCATTGATAGGGGAGCGTTGCTGGCGGAGGTGAGAGACCTGACGCCATCAATTTTCCCCTTCCTGCGCCAGTGCTACGGGTCCCGCAGCTCACTGTCATACGACGGCGAAACGATATGGTCTCAGGTTGGGGCGCAACAGGGGGACCCACTGGGCCCACTTATGTTCAGCATGGCTATTCACAAAGCCATACAGTCGTTACAGAGCCCCCTCAACGTGTGGTACTTAGACGACGGAACCATCGGTGGCAGTCTCGACGTGGTACTGCGGGATGTGGAAGCGCTCTTCCCCGCCTTGAAAGATTTGGGCCTGGAGATAAACTCTGCGAAATGCGAGCTTTATCCCTGTGGTTCAATGGCGCAGGAACAGACCGCGAACTTTATGTCCCTTATTCCCGGACTCCGCTTCATGGATCGGGACTCGCTCTGCCTCTTAGGCTCGCCGCTTTTCCCGGAGGGTATGCCTATCGATTTGGCCGCCCGGGCGCGGGTCATGGCTTCACTGGCGGACCACTTTCGCCACCTTCCGGCTCACGTGTCCCTGTCGTTGTTGAGGTCCTGCTTCGGAATGCCTAAACTGACGTACGTCATACGGACAACGCCGACATGTGAGTTCCCGGACGAAGTCCTCCGTTTTGACGAAGCGCTCAAAGGCATCGTTGAGGAGATTCTGAATGTGGACCTTAGCGAGCGGCAGTGGTGTCAGGCCAGCCTGCCCATCCGATTCGGAGGGCTAGGAGTGCGCTGTTTGCAGGAGTGTGGCCCGATCGCCTTTCTTGCTTCTTCCCATGGGGTCTCGCGGTTGGTTGGCCGTTTATTATCGCGCGTAGGTACTGACATTGGCATTCCCTATTTCAGGGAAGCCCATGAAACCTGGACCGCATTGTATCCGGAGGCTG
This sequence comes from Eilema depressum, assembly GCA_914767945.1. Lineage (NCBI taxonomy): Eukaryota > Metazoa > Arthropoda > Insecta > Lepidoptera > Erebidae > Eilema > Eilema depressum. The sequence continues at coordinate 9,248,344 of OU612040.1, forward strand.
TTCCGCCCGCGAGACCGGGCGAGCAAAGGGGCTGGGATAACGCGTCCGGGACGTGCATACTCGCTCGTCTGCGCGATAGCGCGGTGGGGGTCGAGTTAGCGCGTCTCAATGCCTCCTCTGAGCCGGAGTCGGGTGCCTGGTTGCATGCCCTACCATCCCCTAACCTGGGCACGTTGCTGGACAATGACTCTCTCAGGGTGGCAGCCGGACTCAGACTTGGCTGCACCGTATGCGAGCCTCACACGTGCATTTGTGGTGCAAAGGTGGAGGCGAACGGGCTGCACGGCCTTAGTTGCACTCGAAGTGCTGGCCGAAGGTCCCGGCACCACGCCATAAATGGGATCATGAGAAGGGCATTGGTTTCCGCAGGCATCCCCTGCATTTTGGAGCCCCCGTGCCTCTCGCGCACCGACGGGAAACGGCCGGATGGACTGACTCTGGTCCCGTGGAGGAGAGATGACGTGATCCTTCTGATGAAAAAGAAAGGAAAGAAAAGAAAGAAAAGAGAGAAAAAAATTTAAATGTTATTTACATTCTAGTTATAAGTTAATGTAGATTTACACGCGTTGAAGAGTATAAAAATGGTTTTATTACTCTTGGTCACTGTATCGAGAAGCTGCGATTTTAAAAAAATAGCCACATTTTAATTATGCGCTGACCTTTTTAGGTACTTGTGATTCATAATCTATCCCAAGTAAATCATATTTTAGTAAATAAGATTTTTACAATTTGTAGTGCCAAGTATTGATATGATTTTATTGATTTTTTTAAATCTATCCTAAGTATATCATAGTTTTTAATTTTTATAGTATCTACTTACATAAAAAATAAGACTGATTTTTACAATTTTATTGGAGAGCCAAGTATTGATTTTTGTCATCATAAATTATTGTTATTTTTTAGTTATTTGTTATATTTTGTATTTTTAGGACATAAGATTATAATTTAAGGCTGATATTGTAACACATGTGATTAAAGGAAACTGAATGTAACTTCTTTATCCGTTTAATTATTTAAATATCACATATTTAAATAATTAAACGGATAAAGAAGTTACATTTTTATTAAGTTATTAAAACTTATTGCTGATTGCAATCGTTTATTCTACTTTTTTTTACAACTTTTTATTGGCAAATTTGAAATGTTTTTAATTTTTGTATTACGTAAGAAATAAGACTGATTTTACAAAATTGTAGTAAATAAATAATAATTTTTTGTCATCATAATGTTATTTTTTTAGTTATTTGTTATATTATATATTTTAAGGATACTAGATTGTAATTTAAGGCTGATTTTGTAACACTTGTGATTAAGAGAAACTGATTGTGATATTAAAATAATTAAACACATAAAGAAGTTCTATTTTTATTAGATTAGTTATTAAACTTATTACTGATTGCAATCGTTTTTATTTTATTTTAACGTTCTATAAAATAAAAACTTCCCAACACTAGTAACTACTGATCCGTAGGTGCCATATGTGGAATAAAAATTTAATTTATAAATTGTTCCACTAATGGCACCTGCGAAAAATATCGGTAGGTGCCCAATGTGGAATACCTTAGGTGCCATTAACTCAGGTGCCATTAAAACGGGTGCCCAATATGGAATACTTCAAAGAATGAAGACTGTTATGTAGGCGGTACGAAGTTCGCGGGGACAGCTACTTTATTATAATAAAAGAGGCAAAGTTTGTGGGCTTGTGATGTTGTATGGTAATTTTTGGATCTACAGAACCGATTTTGAAAATTCTTTTACCAATAGAAAGTCACATTGTTTGTGAGTGTAACAGGCTATATATCATCACGCTATCAGGGAGGGTCAGCAGCGGGAACGAGATCAGAAGTCCACGCGTGCAACAGCTAAAAAGTACAAAAGTGCAATCAATAAAAAGTGGTTTTATTTTAATGATCTACTGTGCCTGCCTACGCTCCTCTCGTATGGCTGATTCATAAAACTACAAAGTAAAAAGGTCGTTAAGATACCTTATCTCTTTAATATATTAAACCTCTTTCTGTTGAGCACATACTGATATTAAAAGTTCAATTGTTTGTACGTGACTTTTTTCGTTTATAAAAAATAATTAAGGTGTTATCTATGGGTAGGGGACCATAGATCCTCCTATATTTATAACTAGCTTTTGCCCGCGGCTCCGCCTGCGTGGATGTCGGTTATCGCGACCAAACATAGCCTATGTCCTTTCTCAAGGTCTAACCTACCTCTATACCAAATTTCATCAAAATCGGTTCAGCGGTTTAGTCGTAAAAGTGAGACAGACAGACAGACAGAGTTACTTTCGCGTTTATAATATTAGTAGGGAATATAAAGTGGTCGTGTCTGTACATTGGAGATATTTAAAAAAAAAATACTTGGGTTATGTTATGTTAACGATACCTACTAAACACGAAAATATTTTTTTTAAATTTCCTGTCTGTTTGTCTGTTTGTCTGTTTGTCTGTTTGTCTGTTTGTCTGTTTGTCTGTTTGTCTGTTTGTCTGTTTGTCTGTTTGTCTGTTTGTCTGTTTGTCTGTTTGTCTGTTTGTCTGTTTGTCTGTTTGTCTGTTTGTCTGTTTGTCTGTTTGTCTGTTTGTCTGTTTGTCTGTTTGTCTGTTTGTCTGTTTGTCTGTTTGTCTGTTTGTCTGTTTGTCTGTTTGTCTGTTTGTCTGTTTGTCTGTTTGTCTGTTTGTCTGTTTGTCTGTTTGTCTGTTTGTCTGTTTGTCTGTTTGTCTGTTTGTCTGTTTGTCTGTTTGTCTGTTTGTCTGTTTGTCTGTTTGTCTGTTTGTCTGTTTGTCTGTTTGTCTGTTTGTCTGTTTGTCTGTTTGTCTGTTTGTCTGTTTGTCTGTTTGTCTGTTTGTCTGTTTGTCTGTTTGTCTGTTTGTCTGTTTGTCTGTTTGTCTGTTTGTCTGTTTGTCTGTTTGTCTGTTTGTCTGTTTGTCTGTTTGTCTGTTTGTCTGTTTGTCTGTTTGTCTGTTTGTCTGTTTGTCTGTTTGTCTGTTTGTCTGTTTGTCTGTTTGTCTGTTTGTCTGTTTGTCTGTTTGTCTGTTTGTCTGTTTGTCTGTTTGTCTGTTTGTCTGTTTGTCTGTTTGACTGTTTGTCTGTTTGTCTGTTTGTCTGTTTGTCCGCGATGGACGCAAAAACTACTGGACGGATTTTGATGCGGTTTTTTTTGTTAGAAAGGGTTTACTCAGACTTAAAATCTTACGTTTGTTTGATCGCAATCGGTTGAGTAGAACCGAAGTTATGAGCAAAGGTCGCGTTAATCGAGATGCACGCGGGCGGAGCCGCGGGCGGAAGGCTAGTTTATAATATTAGTAGGGATGAGCAAATTGGAATGTCACCTTTTTTTGAATATTGTATATCGATAGTATTTTGCATAAGGATCTGGAGAAGGCTTTTCTATTAGAGTTAGGAGGTCAGATGGCTTCTAAAAGCTATATTACCTAGAGGAGGAAAGTAGTACGTGGGTGGTTAAGTCCAAGCTGAAAACTTCAGATGCAACCGAGAATAGTACAATACAATTCTTAGCTCAATGCGAATTTATGTAAGCTTACTAATAATAAAAAATCGTCTATTTTGACTGGATTATAAATAGGTAACAAACAATCACGAAGAGCAGTATCACGAGCAGTCCCCTATGACTGTTCAGTGACAGACCACGGAAAAGCCATTTATTCAATTCAATCTGATTCAATACAATTCAGCAGACAGACTGGAGGTTTAAGATGCTTAATATCTTTAGATTTTAAGGGGCAAGAATCCGCTTTTAATGACTACTAAGTGACTAAGTGAAGTGACAAACATGACGTAGACTTAAGCGGACGTCATAAAAATGTAAATAACTTCCTATATTTGTTAGTTACTTACTTAGTTTAACATTAATTTACAAATAGTTTGCATAACGGTAACAGGAACTGAGACAAAACAAATAAAAATTCACTATAGACGGACTCTATGGGGCAATTCTCGCCTAGGTATACTTTTTTTATCGTGCGAAATATCCTCACGGATGCCTCCCTCGCCGAAGTCGGAGAAAGAGATTATGTCGGACTCGAACCGACTAAAACGCACGCCGTCTGTGGGCTGTCGGTTGCTGGAAGTGAGATTGTCGTAGCCATATCCCTCGCACCCTGGCCGACCCAGGGCCATATCTCTCGATCTGGCCCTCTTCTGGTGTGGGGACCACAGAGTCCACAACTCGCCCCCAGGTATGGGGAGGCACGCGGCCTACTTTTGCTAGGGTGACAGGCGGCTCCACCCGTCATACCCAGAGCGGCTATACTACTGTTTCTGCGAATGTTTAGTTAGACGAAGCAACGTTTTTCTGTCCTTTCAATAATCGTATCTTGCAGATGAGAACCTCTCGTCGTCTAAACAACGCCTTAGGCTAGCAACTCATAAATAACCGTAATTAGTCAAAACCTTGCATCAACCACAATGTAACGCACTTCAGGATTCCTTCTATATCGGTTTCTCGTATGATCAATCGATACTTACTTGTTAAAAGGCTAATTATAATGTAAATACAGCCCACGCCCCGCGGCGGCACGCGGAAGCTGGCGAGTAATGAGGACGCGGGATTACTTCGCGTCAGGTGTAATGTCAGAGGCGTGATGTGAGAAACATGGATGTGGCATTTTTGAACGCGTGGTCGAGTCAACAATAGTGCTTGGAATACGGCAATGGCTCACACGTAATAGGGGTATTGCGTAGGACCGAATACAATGATTGGGGAAATGTGGGTGTTATTTCAGCTTTGCCTAACCCTCCGGGGATAAAGGCGTGCTTGTATGTATATAAGTAGGTATGTTGAAACTATGAAAAGTACTTAATAACGCGACTGATACTGAAACAAGTTTGCAAATCATAAACCGGATGAAAAATAATGGGTCAGTTTTTTTTTACTTTAATCACCTTTCATAAAATTTATTTTATACTTTTTAGTTATGGAAGTTGAATAAATCCGGTAGTTTATTAAAATAAGGGTAGGTAGGCGCATTATAGGGGGTTCAAAATATGTCAAGAGCGGGAAGGCGCGCATTGCGTCTCTACCACGGCCTGCTTCGGCTAGGATGACAGGTGGCGTCACCCGTCACGCCCCCAGGCCCACACTTATGGGGGACGGTGGTCGTCCTGCGACCTCCGGTATACCATGCCACAGATAACATAATACTAAAGTAACCATGTTTAGGAGCAGTGGCGTAGCTAGGTGACCAAGGGCCCCGGTGCAAAAAGAAACAGGGGGCCCCCCCTATTTTTTTTGGTTCCGAAAATTTCTTCGGGCGTCGCATTTCGTCTTACAGAAATAAACAATGAGGTAGGCATATCCCGTACCGGTCGCTAACGTGCTGTTGGGGATCAAATACCTACTCTCTCCCTCTTTTTTCGTGCGGAAATCCCCTCAGATACCATCCCCCTAGTCGGCCATCGGGGGTAGTCATGTCGGACTCTGACCGCTTAATACCACACGCCCGTCTCGGATCTTCAGATACCAGAGCTGCCGGGGTGTAAGGTTACCGAGAGCATATCACTGGCACCCCGGCTGATTCTGGGCCATCTACAGTTTTAAAATGGCCTCCTCGGTTGTGAGAAGCACGGTGTCCCCATAGAACTCTGAAAAGAGGGACGAACATCGAACCGCGGCGCCAGTGGGGGTGAAATGGTGACAGGCGGCTGCACATGTAACTCCCACGCCTGCGCTTGGTAACCGGTCCGCTCCTTGCCTGCTCTCCATTGTGCCATTTGCTAGTCAGTGGGATATGCGAAAAGCAGCCTTCATGTCCGTGATGTGGTGAATAAAATGCAAGAGAGCCGCCTTCACTGGTGCGGCCACGTCTTGCGGCAACCGCCAGGCTACGTGGGTAACAAATGCCTGGCAATGGCGCCCACGCCGGGTCCAGGTAAAAGGGGTAGGCCCAAGAAGTCCTGACTTGATGTCGTGGAGAGTGATATGCGTGCGAATTTTTCTCACTTTCATGGACGCCCAAGATCGTGCCAGGTGGAGGAGGAAGAGCCGGAAGGCGGACCCTGAGCTCCGAGGTCATCTTGGCCACTGATGCAATCAGAAAAATGCGTATGCAGATGATGATGATTTCGTGTTTATGTCGAATCAACATAAACTTTCGGTGAACGTGTTTAGGCCGGAATCGAACCAACTAAAACTGCATGCAGTCTCGGGTCTCAAGCGCCGGAGTAAAAGCGGGACCAATAAGAAAATTTCATTCACCCTGGGTCATATACGACTTTGAGATGGCCCCCTCAAATATGGGAACCACGATATCTCCATCTGGCCCAGAACCCAGAACCATCCCACCCCCTTAGTTTCTTTCCACTACGACAGTTTCTAATCAGAGTTACACGTGGAAAGTTCATAGTTGGCCATAGGCCGCAGCGTCTATGCCATCTTGAGACAGGCTGCTGCTGTCTCCGTTACCCAGGGTGCACAAATGGTCTTCAATAAAAGACCAGCGATTATCTAGCAAAAAAAAATAGGTACGTAGGTAGGTACTGGAACTCGTATGACTATTATAATTACTAGTTAGTAGTTACAATCAATTTACTACATATAAGTAAAATATCTTATTAAGACTGCTAGAATAACATCACTCTCTAGTCTCTAGACATTAAGCTTGGGGGCCTCCTGAGGGCTCAGGGGGCCTCCAAGCTAGCTGCAAATGTGATGGCGAATCTTTCAACGAGAAAATACTGCACAAAATTCCCAACAAATGAGTTGCACTGATTAGAGTTGTGCTACAACCCATTTTCGCATTCCAAAATTAAGACTTTCTTGGTAGTTCAATATGAGATTTGCTAGTTCAGGCTCGGGCTTGGGGGCCCCCCTGAGCCTGGGGGCCCTGGTGCACCGCACCACCTTGCCCACCCATAGCTACGCCAGTGTTTAGGAGAATACTTAGGTCATACTTTCATAACAAATAGCGCATCTAACCAACCAACCGCTCGCTTCTCACATCATCACGCTAATCAGTGTTTTTGTTAGATGCACTTCGCAATTAGACCACATAATTATGGGCATGTCCACGTTAAAAAAGTAATAAAAATGTCACATGAATATGGATGCGGTATCCTTGTACACAGTGTCAATTGATTTATTATTATTCGCGGGCTTTTAGCGGATTACCGCGTATGTAAATTAATTATGTTGAAATAACTTCTGTACGATTTGCTAGGTGGAGATTTTTTGATTGACTGCCCAAAAATGGAGTGTGTTTAGGTGTCATACGAACATCTATGGCAGTCGTTACGGGTAGTTGAAGCCCTCAAAAGTCCGACTATTCTAACTAAAGAACTTCGATGTCGCAAATTGGTTGTGGACGTCAGATGGCAGTCGCTACACAGAAAATATTGAAGTTCAGCCCCGTATCACATACTAGTTGTCAGACTTTCAGGGCTATAACTACCCGTAAAGACTGCTATAGATGTTTGTATGACAACCGGGACCGACGCACGGCTTAAGCCTTAACGTGCTTATCGAGGCATGGAAACACCCAGACTACTCATAATATAAATATTTGCGCTGAGCGGATATTGTACCCGTGCCTCCTTTGTTAGGAAGTTTTTAACAACTTAAAGGTGTAGGGCTGTCCTACACCCGTAAGTTGTTAAAAACTACCTAAAAAGTTACAAATATTAGGTACCTCCTGGCAATACTACTCTCAATCTGAAACTCTGGCTGGGAGTTTTGGCGCATTTTTGGCGCCATCGCGAAGAAGGGCGCATCACGGTGTTATTTTATTTTCCAAAATTGGTGTGAATTCATGACATGGTTTAAGGGCTTTTAACCGAGCCAAAAATCTTCCTTAAAAAAAAGAAACTCAGTGCCCAGTGAGGTTATGATAATGAAAACAATTCAATATTATTTAAAAATTTATTTATTTCAAAAGTAAAAAAATCACAAATATAAATGAAATTTCTTCGCGTATCTTACCCATTAATTTAAACATTATTTAAAAAATCAATATCAATCAATAAAAAAGAATCGGATTCGTAGTTTTGTTTTGACCGCGTATAGAAGTGGATGTATCCGTGAATTTTTGAAAAATTGAAAGAAAGCAATATCTGTCTGCAATTTGATTCTTATTTTTGGGAGTGAAATCGCTCAACGATAAAAGGAAAACTTGGATGCTATGTACACTATGTACAGTGACTCTACGCCTTCGACGGTGACCACCAAAAGTTGGTATATCAAGTTTCACCATGGTCACACATCAGTTTTTGACAAGCCACGTCCAGGTACCCCAAAAACTGCTACCACGGAGGATAACGTTACAAAACTCTACGATATCGTATTGGCATGCCGCTGATTGAAGGTGTACAATATAACTGAGATAGTAGACAAATCTAAAGACCACATGGTGATGAAATTTTGAGCATGAGAAAGGTATCAGCGCAATGGCTGCCGCGATTGCTCACTTCGGAAAAAAGGCCAACCGTGAGATCACTTCAGAGCAGTGTTTGCCACAGTCTAAGCGCAAACCAAGGGAGGTTCTGTATCATTTCGTAACTTTCGATGAACCATGGATCCATTGGTATTCACTAGAGACAAGGAATAGTTGAAACGAAGTTCACTCTTAACCCGGCAAAAGTGCTCCAAAGAAGGCAAAGACTGTTCTATCGGTTGGAAAGGTGATAGCCCCTGTTTTCTGGAATTCACCTCTACGTCAACTACCTGGAGAGGGACGAAACGGTCAGAGGGCTGAACTATACTGAATTACAGAAAAATACCCCATTTAAGGGAGAAAAAATGCTCCTCCGTCACGGTAAGGCACCGGCTCATCATACCTCCGCTCTCTCTATGACTTCTATTTGTTTCCGAACTTGAAAATATCACTCACTGGGCAGAAATATGAGACGAATGAGGAGATTATCACCGTCACGGAGGCCTATTTTGTAGATCTTGAGAAAACGTATGCATCAGACGGATTAAACAAGTTGGAGCATCGCTGGGTCAAGTACATCGAACTAAAACTACGTTGAGAAATAATTATTATGTAGCCTAAAGTTTTCCAAAATTTTCATTTTTCTTTTTTAGACCAACTACATAGTGTACATACTTATCGGACCACCTTCGTACACTCGCAAATAGTGAGATTCGCGCTTTCATTGACAGTTAAAGCCACTTCACGGTCTTTGTAAAATAAAACTGCTAGAACTTGTCCATCATTAGGCGGAAGTTTTGAACCTGCTATTTACGTCACCTATTAAAAATATATCCCTTCTATAGCTGCGTCATTACACTCACATGTTGACTGATTGCATAAAATGCAATTTCTATAACTATAGCACGAGTAATCACAAGCACATCGACACGTTAGGTCGCGGCAATCTGAGAGCAAAGTACTGGCATCTATTGATGCAAGTCGGCACGGGTTACCGTGGTCCTAGCTTCTTAAAATTTTATCTATAATTGTTTTGACCCAAAAGGAAAAAAATAAGAGGGTATGCGTTAAAAAAAAACGACTTTCATTTTTTTGGGACACCCTAATCTGTTAGTTTGTTACATAAATTTTAGTAATATTCTAATAATCAGGAATAAGATTCCTTATGATAACAGCAATAAATCAACGCTTGTTGCGCTAATAACTAGTAAATGAAGATACAAATAACTAAATATACAAATTATAAATGCAATAACTACACTAATTGCGCTCATTGATAGTAAACTACTTTAATATCGTAAGAAATTTATTCTTATCTATAGTTAGGTCGATCTTACTAAGTAAACCATAGAGCTGAGATATAGATATTGCGGTAATGTTTAGTATTAAAACAGGCTCTGTCATAGATACGTTAAAACTGTCTAAAGCGAATATATAGATCTTGTTGTGCTGATTCCGAATATGTACATAACTCATTTCACGCCATAACACGAGTTATTGCACTTTTCGTAAGAACGGCAGCTGGCCCAGCACAGGTGCGGTCCACTGTACTTAATTTTTTTTTAATTAATCAAGAAAAAAAAATTAAGGCCGTAGGCAATAAGCGGTATAGCTCGAGACATGTATCCTGGACCTAAATGGCGAAACAAACGAGGCTGTGGCGCCTGCGGATTGTTTTGTAATAGTCTATTCTTACACCCGTATTCACAAACGATACTGTGAGGTCTCATAGTGTGCTCGAGCGCATAGGGCTGGTAAAATTAATTCACAAACATCACGGAGCAGTATCTAACGCAGTGCGTTCCCTCAACGAAGTATTACTTAAGTGTTATCAATGAATAAAAAGGCTTGCCAAAACGAACGCACTGAGAATTTGTCGTTCTTTGCACAGTTTTGGTGGTACGCATAGCGAAGTATTGTTTGTGAATACGGGTGTTAGTGAATTTGAGCTCGTGTACCGCCGTAGCACCCCATTATATCCTCAAAAGACACTTACAAAACGTGTACTGCGCGTACAGAGCACATTCTGAGCGCATTTTAGGTCCAAGATTATGTACCGAGGTATACTACAATGCCATTTTGTACTTCTTGTTCAAAAATGGATCTATAATCAACCGACAATCAGATCCATAAATCGCATCTCCTTACTGAACCAATTAATAAGAAAAATATCGACACCTATACCAATGTAACTTCAATCTTATTGCCCTAAAAATAAAGTCAAAATTTCTACAGATATTTACAACAGATATTAAGAAAATAAAAATGGATTTTTTAACCGCAAATATTGAGTTTAAAATGCTGTAAAATATTTTAATATCTTTAATTGGCTGACACAAGATGTCACTTATTAAGTGCGGCGCGGCGGTGCCAAATATGGCGCGAGGAAAGGCCATAAAGCTTCTTGGGCATATCTTAACCACAGATTATTATTAATCAATGAAAGAATTGATGAGAAAATTATGGGTCTGTGAAAATTATGTTGAAGCGTGAATATGGAGCTGCAAGATCATTAATGTTATAGTTAATGGCCGCGGCTTTATCTGCGATTTTTTAGAATTTGGGTCTTTTGGGCTGATGACACAGAATCTTTCTGTTCTTACAGGGTCGGCAGTACGAGTGTACACCCGTATCACAAACAACACTGTGAGGTCTCATAGTGTGCTCGAGCGCATAGGGCTGGTAAAATTAATTCACAAACATCACGGAGCAGTATCTAACGCAGTGCGTTCCATCAACGAAGTATTATTTAAGTGTTGTATATGAATAAAAAGGCTTGCCAAAACGAACGCACTGAGAATTTGTCGTTCTTTGCACAGTTTTTAACCGACTTCAAAAAAGGAGGAGGTTCTCAATTCGGATGTTTACTTATATGTTTTTGTAGTACGCATAGCGAAGTATTGTTTGTTAATACGGGTGTAAGTCCCCTGGTGTTGCACTCGCCCATAGGCTATGGTAACCACTTACCATCAAGTGGGCCGTGTTTGTCTGCGACCTTAGTAGTATTAAAAAAACATATCTCCGTTTCAATTCATACTCTTCAATGATTTTACTTCTGCTTACATTTTCTTAGTGTTTTGAATAGAAAGTTAGTATTCTCGGTTTCCCGGAAATTCCCGGGAAATAGCGCTCGAGAATTTTTGAGACCCGAGAAACTGAAAGCTCGAGAAATCAGAAATCCTAGTTTTGTGTGAAAATCTCAAGTACCTAGTTTTTTTAACTACCATTTTATAAATTTTATTGTAGCGGGACGTTCCCGGTGGAGTGAAGCGACGGATAGGGGAGGGCTGTTCCCGACATTACACATAGGTACTTACAATTTAAATGAGTTAAATGAAGTTTCTGTGTTTTTTCTGCTATTTTATTTTTTTCCTACTTTTTTATTTTATTTTTTCTTTTTTGCTATTTTTTCTTTCTTTTTTTCCTGTCTTTTACTCTCGAGTACACATACATACAGCCCATGACAAAGTACGAAAATCATAGCTGATGATATGCTGCAGGCAAAGTCTAGGAAAAGAAGGTCACCAATATAATAGACACGTACCATGTTACAATGGTGGCACTCAGCTTGACAGCCTCATCTCAGATACTTTTTCACGCCCTGCTGCACGGACCTGGGACTGTAGGAAGAGGGAAACTCGTGTACTGTTAAGGAATTAATACAATTCTGCTTCCTTCGGGGATATAATGGAATGAATATATGCATGTGCATGTGCCTACTGGTGCCACTATCAACAGCTTTGTATATTGTATTATATCATGATATACAAATGTCAAGACGCAAATCTAAGGGGCGTGGTGCAGTTCGGCTATTTGCATAGATATGTGGTTTGTCTGCGGGCGGGGGTGGCCCGATGTCAGTTTGAATTGTTCCACATTCATTACCAAATATCTTATTGAAACAAAACTTGTTGGAAAAGTTATAAAGAGCCTCGCGCTGAAGGCGGATTCGATTCTCGTTTACCTACTGCAAATATTTGTATTACATTGGTCTCGGTATTTCCGTGCCTCGCAGGACACATTATACTGTACATACGAACATTGGCAGTTGTTACGGATGGTTGGAGCCCTTAAAAGTCCGACTACTCCGCTTCGATATCACCCAATGTCGCCAATTGCTTAAGGATGTCAGATGGCAGTCACTACACGGCGAATATGGAAGTTCATCAGCATCACAGTTCTACGTGCATGGAAGAAATAAACTCGAAGTTTATGTGGATGATGTCGCAGGCACTCTTATAGTGGAGATGACGGGTGGAGTTTCCTGCCACCCTAACAGAAGCAGGCCGCGGTGGTGGCGGCGCGCGTCGTGCACTGGAAGAGGGCCAGATCGAGAGATATGGCCCTGGGTCGGCAGGGATATGTCCACGACAATCTCACCTCAGGCAATCGACGGCCCACAGACGGTGTCGTTTTAGTCGGTTCGAGTCCGACATAGCCCCCCCTCACCGGCTCCAGCGTGGGGAGGTATCCGTGGGTATTTTTCGCACGATAAGAAAAAGGCATCCTTAGGTATAGTTATAATCCGCTGGCTTCGCCCCAGGCCCCAGTACAATTATGGCATCTATCTACTATATAAAAATAAGTCGGGTGTTCCTTCCTGACGCTATAACTCCAGAACGGCTGAACAGATTTGGCTAATTTTAGTCTTGAAATATTCGTGGATGTCCAGGGAAGGTTTAAAGATGAGAAAATAGGTGCAGCGGGAACGGGATCAAAAAATATGGCGGTACGAAGTTCGCCGGGACAGCTAGTATTATCTAAAATCTTCTAATGTGACAGCGTCTATGGCGTAGCGTAGCGATAGAGTTGGACTGCTACGCAGGAGGCGAGGGTTTGATGCCCGCTCAGTGTAAATATTTACACACAACACAACGCTATCTAGACCCAGAATAAGCATAGTTTACTAACTTGTGTTATGGGATCTAGAATGTAGATAACGTACTTATGCTTTCATTTTGTACATGATACATATTGTACTTAGAAACACCTAGAGCAGCATAAGTACCTACTTAAACCTTTTTTTTTATCGTGCGGAAAATCCCCACGGATACCTCCCCCGCCGGAGCTGGAGGAGGAGGTTATGTCGGACTCGAACCGACTAAAACTAAAGGTAGTAAAGTATACCTACATCTTCATCCTCTTAGCGTTAATTCCCAGTCGCATCCGAAGCTTTCAGCTCGGAGTCTGGGGTCCGCTTTTACCAGTCTTAACCACGGATTTGGCTAGACCTCGATATTTTTCGTAAAGCGATTGTCATCTGACCTCCACAACCCAATGTTAACATTAGGCGATATCAAAGCTTTGCAGTTAGACCGTTATTTTTGGATTCTTGAGGGCTCCAACTATACCTACATATTCTTGCATAAATATTTGCGCTGAACGGGAATTGAACCCGCGCCTCCTGCGTAACAGATGTAACAGTCGAACACTCTATCTTTACACCATAGAGGCTGTCAATGATGATACATAATATGACCGGGATTAACACATAGGCTATTATTTTAGCGTCGGTAGCTTAGTGGTTAAGGAGTCGGCCTTACGATCGAGAGGTCCCGGGTTCGAATCCTGGCCATTACACTACCGACGTGAACCCACTCCTAGCACAAGCAATTTAGCTTAGTTGGAGGGGTTAACGGGAATATTAGTAATTTCGGTTGCTAAGACTCTTTAAAAAAAAAAAAAATCCCGGGACTAAGTTCCTATGGGACACGGGAATGTGTGCAATATTTCACCGTGTTGACCGGACATTTCGTCTGTGAACTGGCAAATGGTTCTATCCAATGACGTATTATTATATAGACAGGGCGTGCAGGAACATGGCGGGTTTAAAAAATGGTGCAAAGTATAAAAAAAATGATAGCTACTAGAGCCGAGACGTAGATAACATGAGACCATTCACTTACTCATTTTTGCCTTATATTTTATCAAATTACCTAGACAGCCTCCGTGGCGTAACGGTAGTGAACGCGGCCGCTACGCAGGAGGCGTGGGTTCGATCCCCGCTCAGTGCAAATATTTGTGTTCATGAAATATGGGTATTTGCATTGGTCAGGTCGTGCCTCGGAGAACACATTAAGCCGTCGGTCCCGGTTGCCATAAGAACATCTATGGCAGTCGTTACGGGTAGTTGGAGCCCTAAAAAATCAAAAAAAAAAATCAACGGTCTAGCTGCAAAGCTTCGATATAGCCTAATGTTATTATTGGGCTGTGGAGGTCAGATGGCAATCGCTTCACGAAAAAATATCGAGGTCTAGCCAAATCTGTAGTTAAGACGGTAAAGCGGACCCCAGACTCCGAGCTGAAAAGCTTCGGATGCGACTGGGAATTAACGCTAGGATGAGAGATTTTATCAAATTACCTATCGTCTGACTCCCAAAGAAAAACCAGTGTAATTTTTTATACTTCATCGGAAAACAAGAAACAAAATATGATGTGTACATAGTGTAAAATCAAAACTGCGTTACTCCAATGTCGCGCGCAAATCGACGCGTGCGCACCGTATATAAGCGCGCCCGCGATCCATATTCGATATCAGTCTCACGTTTCGTCGAGAGGATAAACATACATACAACATGTTCGCTAAATTGGTAAGTGATTTTATTAAAAAAACATTACCCTCCTCTTTTCGGCAGTCGGGGGGGATCAAACCGGAATGACAAAGTTTACGGTGGATCCATCGGGAATTAAAACATAATGAAAATCGGCAGGGGATCATATCAGGGTATCCAACCGGAATAACTCGTAAAAACTAGCTGACCCGGTGGTATTCAGATCCCGTGCCCGCTGTACCTTTTATTCAAATGTCCATGTTAGATTCTGATCCCGTTCCCACTGCACTTTCCAATTAATTTTCTTATTCGTAGTTTGGCTACACAATAAGGAAAACAAAACAAAAAGAATTATCCAGTTCGGTGCAGTCATTGGGATATAGATATACGGAAATGTACGGAAAAGTGTACTACCGCTCCCTACAGAATACCGCGGCTAAATAACCTCGTGTTGTGTTCCCGGCGGTGAGTAGGGTAGCCAGAGCTCACTGGAGAGGTTTTATGCTGTCAGTGGGAAAACCAAAGGCTTGTCCTACTTATCTTCTGCGCTTCGGCATTTCAATTTAACTACCTAATTCGTCGATTGCTTCCTAACGCAGTAACAGTAACTATGATTTATTTTCGCATTTATAATATTAGTATGGCCTAGGGCCTATATGCTTTGCCTAGGTCTAATCTATCTGTATCAAATTTCATCAAAAACGGTTCAGTGGTTTAGACGTGTAAGCGTAACAGAAAGACAGAGTAACTTTCGCATTCATAATATTAGTATGGATATGAATAATAAAATGTCATAATCTAATTATGTTTATTAATTATTAATAATGACACATTACACGGTTAATTTATTAATTTACGACACACGACACGTGTCGTAATATATAAACGATGATTGATTAATGAATAAATACATACGCGATTAATGATAAATTAATTCAAAACAAATATGAATTCCTGTTTTGTTAGACTGTCATTGTAATAATTATGGTCTACCACCAACGCTTATAAAATAATGTTTCCATACATACATATATCACAGTCTTATTATTATGTACTTGCTGTTGCCCGCGCCAATCCAGGCTATAGCCTATGTGTTATTCTTATGTATAAGCTATATTATTGTAAAGTTTCATTAAAATCCATTCAGTAGTTTTTACGTGAAAGAGTAACAAACATCCTCACATACTTACAAACTTTTGCGTTTATAATATTAGTAGGATAGATAGAAATACTGTGCATATATTTACGCCTGTAAATCCCCGAAGGGGTAGACAGATTAAAGCCTGCGCATGAGATTTTATTTTAACATCCCCACAGATACGCCCCCTCCCCTCCCCCGCTGAGGTTATGTCGGACTCGAACCGACTAAAACGCACACCGTCTTTGGGTCGTAAGTTGCCTGAGGAGAGATTGGCATAAATATATCTCTCCCATTCCAGCCGACTCAGGGTGTGGGGACCACGGAGTCCCCGGGAATGAGAAGGCCCGTTTTGTTCTGCCGCCTCTGCGCAAAAGCCTCATCCGTTACCTACTTCTATCCATATTATTATGTCCTTCTTGCTTCCGGCCACGGCTCCGCCCACGTGGATGTCGGTTATCACGACCAAACATAGCCTATGTCCTTTCTCGGAACCCGGTAGCTACCAAATTTCATCAAAATCAGTTCAGTGGTTTAGGCGTAAAAGCGTCACAGACAGACAGACATACAGAGTTACTTTCGCATTTATGATACTAGTATAGATATGGATTTTGCTGCCCTAACATTGTACAGAAATTTAACCACACCTAAAACTTTCTCCAATAAGTCTTAAGTATTCATGACACGCGACCATTACAAACTAAATTGATTATCTATATCACATTGCGTGATAATCTGTGGCTAATGCAATGGCCGAACGATTGCAGTTACGCCCCGGTTGCTGTACAACTATGTTAATGAAAGGAAAGGGAGCGCTTGTTTTGTTGTTCGTTTGTTAATTTGATTGTTTAAATAATTGGTATTTGGCAATAATTAGGAATCAATCGATGTAAACGTTTGATTTTGGGTGAAGGGCCGAATATGCAACCCTGTGGCACTCCCACTCTTAATATTATACACCTGAACGAATTGGAAGTGGAAGCTATGAAATACTTGTAAGCGGTCACCCATCCAAATAGCAACCACACTTAGTTAGTTTTGACACCACCCACTGATTGTTTAACGTTTATGCTAAAGATTTTGGCGGTAGATCTACTATTTTTATAAATCATACCCATTAGAAATCAATCGATGTAAACATAACTAACAGTTGACTTTTGTAAAGGGCCGAATATGCAACCCTGTGACATCCCACTCTTAATATTCATACATCTGGATATGTCAAATAAATCAAACGCAATAGTTGGGATTTATTTTCTGTGGAAAATCTTTCGAATTCGTCACGGGGCTAACAGTGAAATGTTTAGATAACTTCCAATCATATGTGGAACACACATAATATATGGAAATTGTTTTTTTAATCAAATCATGTTCCGCTTTGGAAGTCTATTGATGGGAATCCCCGAATCGAAGTGCAAAAAGGAAATCCCTGAAAAAGTTATTAATTCTGATGTTTTTTTTTCAGTTGGTGATCTTTGCTCTGGCCGCGGTAGCCCTATCTCAAGACCGCTACCCAGCTGGCGTGCACCCGGCTATATGCCCGAACTACCCCTACTGCGCTGAAGATACCCTGGCCCGGTTCACACCTGGAGGACAACCTATCCCTCAGTGGGCGTTCCCTGGTGCTGTTCAGGCGTAAGTTGAATAACAATAATGATTTTGTAGATGATAGGTATATTTGGTTAAGATGAATGGGTAAACTACGCCAAAAAAGTCACCCCTGGTGTTGCACATGTCCATAGGCTATGGTAGCCACTTTTTATCTTATGGGCCGTGAGCTTGTCTGCCACCTAAAAGTGACATAAAAAAGATTGCGGGTTTGATTCCCTTCCAGTGCAAATATTTGCCTGCATTAATTTTCATTGATCTGGATATTTCTATGTATACTTCCGTATGTTTTTACAGATAAAAATATAGGTAGGTATTAAGTTTTGGTGTTTATCTGCGTTCTAGAAGCTTTAACATAATCCAGCTAGCTATGCTTACTTTGGGTCTAGATATCTCTGTGTAGTCCTAAAACATTTATTTTTTTGGAACCTACTAATCAATCATTATTTTCCACAGCCCCGCTCCTGTAGCCCCCGTACCTGCCGCCCCTAGGTACCCAGCTGACGTATCGCCCGCACAATGCCCCAACTACCCTTACTGCTGGTAATCAATACCCATCGCCTTCAACAACGGACACCGACAATTTAACGAAACGGCCGCTACTTTGAAACATCCTGTAATCTTTACATGTATAGGCAATACGTGAAGCTGTGTCTGTGTGACTTACTCACACATGTGTACGGTTGAGTGTATTCTACGCACACATTAGTAGTCATTCTTTATATGTGTGCGTAATAGCAATACATGTGAAGGTTAAGGATGTTCCTTTTTGAATTTTTCCAGAATTTTTAGTCAACAAATTTTAGAAAAATTCTTTAATTAAAATGTTCATTAATATTTAATTGTGATATAGGGAAAATGGTCTCTTAATAAATTAGTAGTATTCATTGTAAAAAAAACCGCCTAAAATGATTTTTATGAAAAATACTACAAATTTAAATCATCATTCTACTTTGACAGTATGCTGTCATTTTGACTTTGACTGAATGCTGTCATTTTCATTTTGACAGATGTCTTTATAGCAGTTTTTTAATATGGATTCTGTTGGCAACGTCAACGTCTCATAGTGCCTATGCTGTTCGATATACACTCTTAAAAGACCAATTCCCGAATATTAATGGTTATTTTCTTTCAAACCCGTTTAAGTCATTATCTATATGGATTTCGGACACTGCCATTTGTAATAATGTAAATATTAGACATTTTATAATTGTATGTATCGCAAGGAAATGCTTTTTGCATTATCTACATATTTTTTTGTAAAATTATGTAAATAAACAAAACTTTTTTTTACATATTTCTGTATTTTATTCTTCATGAGTCAAACTAACCTGCAAGCCGGTTGATCTGCTGATTGACAGACGAAGCTAAGGAAAGAAAAACATAACTTTAGTTGCAATATTCGTATTATAACTCCGGACACGCATCTTGGAATTCTTGGATCTAAATCACAAGACAAACGAGGTTCTGGCTCTCGCGGATTGCTTTGTAATAATCTATGCTTGGTGAATATGAGCTCGTCCACCGCAGTAGCACCCCGTGCTATCCTCAAAAGACACCCAAGAAATTTATACTGCGCGTATAAGGCACATAATATTGAGCACATTTTAGGTCCAAGATACGTGTCCGGAGTTATAGTAATAGTAACAGAAGGATGAAGGGGATAAGCTGGCCCTTGATTCTGCTAAAGCTAAACCACTGTCGTGCTACAATCTCTGCAAAATATGGCATTGAATTTTAGAATTTTTTGCTATAGCATTAAGGTTCAAAATTCAATGACAATATTTTCATTACACGCTTTCGTCCACTCTACAAAAAGCCATTTAATTTTAAACTTTAACTGCGTTACTTTAAAGGCTAAAATCAAATGGAATTTTCTCGCAGTCACTGTGGTTGTGCTTTAGCAGAATCGAGGCTCAACGAAAAGAATGATTATTATAAAAGAATGAATATTCGCTCTAACCCCTCCAGCTAAGCTAAATTGCTTGTGTTAAGAGTGGGTTCACGTCGGTAGTGTAATGGCCAGGATTTGAACCCGGGACCTCTCGATCGTAAGGCCGACTCTTTAAACACTAAAGTGGGTGACAGACGTGCGAGTAAGTACGCGGACTTATGGCTCGGCGACCTCACTCGCACGTCTGTCACCATAAGTTCGCGTACTTTAAAACCGCCGGCCGTTCGTTGGCGATCTAGCAAGTTCGAAATTTTGCTCGTAACTAGAGGTTTGCACCCGGTGCGAAATTTCGTGAACCGGTGAAAAACACCGGTGTGTTAGCAAGGTCTTAGAAAAATATGACATGATAGAATTCCTAGATAGCACAAAGTCTCTTCATACAGTGTGAGCAAGCTTGACGTCTGTCACCGACGGCGAGCCGAGTAAGTTCGCGAACTTAAAAACCGCGTGCTTAAAGTACATACGTACGTCTATCACCCACTTAAGCTTCCAATGGGGACAATTGGGTAACTAAACTACCATAAAACTATTGAAAATTAGAGAGGCCTCCGTCCAAGGGAGCTTCTTTTTGTCTTCTACAGAGGAGTTACAGAGGGAGATATGATCTCTTCGTCTAGTAGTATCTAAATACAGAAGCACTATTACTCAATAAGTGACAAAATGTATAAGTAAACATCTTAAAATAATAAGGAGGAAACAGTGTCTTAAAATAATAACTCATTTTTATTTCGTCGCTGTATAATCATTATTGACTTGCTTGAGTTTTAAAACCCTATAAATAGTTATAAATAATGCAATATGTTGATAATATGCACTCATTTGTCAACTGTATAAAATAAATCATTGCGCGCACGTAAAGGAAAATAATTAAAGGGCTAGAATGACTTGATCAATCTTATATAGATGTTAATAATACCACACATAAAATTGTATAATATGTAAGTAATAATTATAAGTACCTTCTTCCTTCATAAGTGTATGTCCAATCTCGGAAGATATTTTTTTAAATATTTACATGGGTAATAGTGCTACTCTGCTCGGGACTTAATATTTCCCGAGATATCTTGGACCTAAAATGTGCTCAGAATGTGCTCTATACGTCACGCAGTAAATGCGAAAGTAACCCTGTCTGTCTGTTATGCTACGTTTACATACTCGCGGCAGAGCGAGGGAAGTGGCGAGAGAAGTGGGCAGAGACGTGGTGTGAATGGTATATTCGTCATGCCGCGAGTACTGCTGCGTATGTTGCGCAAATACTAGCGCGATGAACTATACGAGACCGCTAGATGGCGCTAAGCTAAATAAAACACGACTTTCGTTATTGCTCCTCGAATATTTACTTTTAAAAATATTTATATCGATCTACGGAAAGTGTATAGTAGTTGAAAGTGATAGTTTTTATTAATAATCTATTTAATTAATTCGCTATGCTGTAAAAGCTTATTGCGTACACTGCTACAGCGTTGTCCTCCATACGTTTACGTCCGTCTCCGTTGCAGGGCGAATACTGTAATGCGGACTAACGCGATGATGGGAGTGTGTGAATGCTAGGGCATTAATCGCGCGAATATTTCTGGCAACACGATGAGCAATGCGAGCGGCAGTATGTAAACGCGGGGTTAAGCTTTCACGCCTAAACCACTGAACCGATTTTGATGAAATTTGGTATAGGGGTAGATTAGACCTTGAGAAAGGACATAGGTTATGTTTGGTCGCGATAACCGATACCCACGCGGGCGGAGCCGCGGGCAAAAGCTAGTCATAGAATATTACAAAGCCGCGCGTGCCAGAGCCTCGTTTGTCTCGCGACTTAGGGTACTATTACTTATTCTGTGACTTAGGTAGAAGATGCGTGTCCTGGGATATACTTATCTGTAGTTTGTAATATATCATTGGCACTTGGAAATGCGCAAAATGCGCAACCTCAGACTAAATTTAGTCTGAGGTTGCGCATTACTGCTCATTATTCCGTAAAACCAGTCTAGTAGCAATGCACAGAATAAATAATATCTAGTAGGTAGGTACCTATTGCTAGAAGGTATACCCGGTATTGATAGCTACCTGTACCTAGTGTATAGAAGGCATAGAAATTATAATAAAAAACAACTCCCTGATGATAATTATAATGAAAACAATACTTGCTCTACTATTTAGCATGCGATCCTTATTTTGCCGCCTTAAATAATGCATGTCGTTATTTTAGGCGGGAAGTCTCCGCTGTCACAATGAAATGCCGCCATATTGAATTGATTGCACATCAGCCGACAACCGAGTCAATACTCAGCCTTGCATTGTAAAAATTGTGCGCAAGACTTGTTGGTATGCTAGATATAACCAAGAAATAATTAATAGGTACTTATAATTTTCTGTACTATTCTGTACGATAGGCAATATTACGCAAATTCACAACATTGCATTGCACACCCGGGGACTACTCTTGTAATTTTTACGGGTGCGACTTCCGTCCGACCTCCCTAATCCAAAGAAGAAAGTTTACGACAAGAGATCTAAAAAAAATATGTTTCATTATTTTGATAGTTGGACAGACGACCTCACTAAGGCCGCGGGAATGCGCTGGATGCGAGCCGCTTCCAACCGGTCTTATTGGAGATCTTTCGGGGAGGCCTATGTCCAGCAGTGGACTTCCTATGGCTGAAATGATGATGATGATGATATTGATAGTTCCATCGTCATTATCATTAACTTAGCATTGTTCTCAGTTGCATCCGAGCCTAGCGTCCACTTACTTTTGCTCTTCCCTTCAGTTTCTCTTTTAGTTTGACTTATGCGGCTTTTACGTGACCACTGCCGTCTGACAATGATGGGGCATTGTGCTAGAGCCTCACCCGACAATCATCAAGCTTGTAGGCTAGCAGCCTCAGAGATTTTATGGGGTTCCTAAAATATAAAATGTCATTGATAGAAAAAAGCGAATACGTCTTAGGCGGGACTCGAATCCGCCATCTTTCCCTCACGGAGGGAATGCTCTGACCACTGAGCCACCGAGCCTCGCCCGAAGCTGATACAATTTTTTTTATAAGTACATCAGTCTTGGGGTGATTCATTCAACAAAATGTCACTGATTTTCAAAATAGTTCTTGGTTCATTTTCGTTTAAACTTTTCATTCAAAATGTCAAAATCAATTGACGCAAAAATCTGGTCGATGGCTTCCATAGACTTCCTGCTACATTAACTTTTTTTACATTGTTATTATGATCTCGGGCTTGGGTAGCTTGGCTCGACAGATGATTGAGATATATTATTTTCTTTAAAAAGTAATAATGGGTGGTCGCTGGTGAAATGAGAATTGTTTAAAGCTGACCTTCTTTGTGTAATAAATCTTGATATGTTTGGAGTGCCTGATATTTATGGTAGATATTTTCTTAATGAGTGTGTAAGGATAAGAGCAGATGGCGGTCTTATGATGGCGGTATGTCGTCTCTGTTTACTCCAGAGTGTGCAAGGCGTGAGTATATGTAAGAAAAGAGTTTAGGTTTTTTACGGTACTGATAGATAATAATAATATTGAAATACTAGCAAAGAGTTGCGTTTAAATTTTTTGCTTGGTAATTCTTTAATGAAAGTAGCATAAGTTACGCCTAATAAAACTAGCTATGTGACTGTGAAAATCTCGTAAAAACCAGTCCAGCCGTTTCTTAGATCAAAGAAACAGGCAGATAAGCAAAAGCTATATTATGTTGCAGGTTTGCCTCCCAGAGTCAAAACTCAAACGGCAGTAAAGGGCTAATGATCAGAAGAAGTACTAGTAATTAAAATTCCAGGCTCTGAGGTGTATCTAAGCTTCGGTTGCAATCAGGAATAATGCAACTCTAAGATGATTGAGATAATTTTAAAGCATTTAGTATGCTAAACTAAACAAATTATTTTAAATTGGAAAAAGCGAAATCAATACTCGGGCAGGACTCGAACCCGCCATCTTTCCCTTACAGGGGGAATGCTCTGACCACTGAGCCACCGAGCTTCGCCCGAGATTGATCCAAATTTTCCAATACATCCATCTTAGGGCGATGGTGGGAGCAATCTACCGATATTCGTACGAACTATCGGAATCAATGAATGATGTTGCATATGCAGATGCAGATGATAGATAGACCTATCAGAAGAATAAAGCATCATCTGTTTTTAAACCTTTTAATATCCAAAAATTTCATTGCAATATAAAGGAAACAGTAGGCAATCTCCCATCCGGTATCAGCACAGGGTGGACCCTGTTAACCTTGTTCTTCCCCCTCTCTTTCGCACTCTTGACATTAGATTCCAGTAATTGTATGCTGTACTGCTCTTGCACTAATTTCTTGAACGTTGACAAGATGGCGACTGAGGAATACACTCCGTCTGTCAAAGTGTCAAGTTTGACAGCGATTTTGGCGCAATTTTCGGACGTCATCTATGGAAAAGTTGGAAAAACCTAACGATAATGAAATGTAGTTTTTGAGTTTATTCGTTACATACAAAAATACAAATCTTTCCTCTTTGAAATATTATTACGCGAAATAAAAATCTTTTGTTTTTACCATCTTTTTTTATTCTTTTTTTTTTTTTACATCATCATCCTAGCGTTTTCCAGTCACATACGAGGCGGAGTCTGGGATCAGTTTTTTCAGTCTAACAGCAAAGCGACTGGATTTCGATATTTTCGTGGACCAACTGCCATCTGACCTCATGTTCCACTGATCATTATTGTAGTTATACCAAATGTGAAATTTTGAGGGATCTGCCTACCCCTCACGACTGCCATAGATGTTCGATAGATAACCGGAATCGACGGCTGAACGTGCTCTCTGACCTCTGAGGCACGGAAACAGACCAATGCAAATAGGTAGACATACCTATTCATGCATACAAATATTTGCCCTGGTTTGGTGGCAAATGCTTCTCTCTGGGGGCTGGATGAACAAAACTTATCTCCCTAAGACAAGACCTACGTATGTATAGATCATCGGGTGTACCCAGCTGTCTTATAGGAATGGGGCAGTCAATGGGATCAGGGGAGGGGGGCTCTGTCGTGTTCTTTAAAATTCTTAACTTCGGGTAGAACCGAGCAGGGTGGGGCCAGCGCCCCACTTACCCCCCCCCCCCCCCCCCATGGGTATACCCTTAGTGTAAATTGTGCATAAAATGGAACCTTTAATATCATCGGCCTCAATTTCTGCAACTCCTTATTTGACTCTGCAGTTTCTGGCTGGATGTGCCTGGACTTCAGCCAGCTGTAGTTGCTGGTCTCGCGGAGGCATTCCTTTACCAACATTTCAGTCTGCAAGGGAGTATTTATGATATTTAATATGCGACTAGCAGTACGAAACAAAAAAGTTGAAATTCTAAAAAGTAAAGCAAATTGTAAGCAAACGTTAGGCATATAAGAATTTAAAAAAATCTTTGAATGCAGTTTTGTTTCTTTTTTAAAATAAAATGATGTTTCCTTTAACCCCCACCAACTCCCAAGACACGAGCTTGTCTCAGTTTGGGGTTGGTGTGTCCATAAAATGAGCGAGTTTCACCGGTGGGGCTCCGCGCTCGGGTCGCCCTGACTGGATTATCGTACTCTATGCAAAGAACTCGATTGCGAGGAGCGCGAGGGTCCTGCTCGGACCGGCCTGGTCGCGGCTGGTGCCATGGGTGAAATTCGAACAATTGTTTTTATACCTCTGTACAACTCATAATATATTGTTTTATGTCTTATTGCTTTGTACCTGTACTTGTACGTATGTATATGAATAAATAAATTATTATTATTATTATTATTAAAAAATGAGCTAACTTAAGGATTTAAGGTACTTTCCTTCCATGTGGCATCGCCGTGGGACGCCCTGTATATCGCAGCCAACTAATACAATAGTCTAGTACTATTATCTGTTCTGTGATTCTGTGCAATAGGCTATTTGACAACATTAAAAATATACTACCTACAAATTATGGTCATCCTATTAGAAAATAACGTTAAAAGACCCACGAGACTACAGTTTACTCTCAAATATGTGTATTTTATGAGAATTTCAATTATAAAAATGTTATATTTTGTTGATTTATTGTCTATGGCAAAAACGCTCGTGATTGGTCAGAGCTCTGGGTGACGTCATTCCTACAAAATATCTCCAGTTGTATGAGCTATTAATTGTTTGTTTCGGTGTTATTATTTGCTTTTTTCTTGATTATCGCGAGTTTTATGGACATATTTTGTGATTAAGTTCGAAATGGACACAAATTTTGTGCGAGCTGATGATAACAGCAACTTACAGTGACGTCAATACTCACACGCATCGCCATTTTGATTAAATATAGCGTTTTTCGCGCACTTTTGAAAATTTAAACTTTATCATTGATTTTTAACATAATGCATTGTTTTTTTACAGAAATACTAATGTGATATGTTTATACTGTAATAAGCAATCATTTAAAGTGGTTTTTGAACATTAGTCAAATAGCCTATTGGCTTATTCAGCCGTTCAATTAACTGCCTAGGCTGTTATCTAAACGGCGTCATTCAATTAACGGACTACTTAATATACAAAGAAACACCACTAATGCTAACATATTCATGCATACCTACATATGCGTACAAATATTTGCACTGAGCGGGAATTGATCCCACAAACTTGAACATAATTTGACGTGAAGGGGATAGAATTAGCATCAACTCGTCTGACGTAAATCAACATTTAATTAGATAAAATAATTCAGTATTACAACTTACATATTGCAGTAAATCAGATGGAGAAAAACAATTTTCCGAGGCCACCATTTTGATTTTTCTCTGAAAGCACACGTCAACCTAATAATGAACTTAAAAGGACAATAACATATTAGAAATAATAAATATACCTAATGGCGACCGATTTCCTCATTTTAATCAGTGTTCATATCAATTGATGACACAGATAACTTCAATAAAGCTTTAATTAAATAAGTCTGTCAAGCGCGAGCTGTTTATTTTATTACCTGGTTTTCTTTTAATAGGACACGTCAATTTGACTTCGCCTCGCCTGATGCTAAACTGAAGGCAAAGTCTCGGAAAAGGGGGTCACCATTATAGACACGTACCATGTTACAATGGTGGCACTTAGCTTGATGGCCTCATCAGATGCTTTTTCACGCCCCGCTTAAAGGACCCGGGGCTGTAGGAAGAGGGAAATACGTGAGCTGGTAAGGAATTCCGTCTCAATGGTGCATGTGCATGCAAAGTCCTGCACGTGTTGTCCTATAGGTATAGGAAAGGAGAGGGCGGGATTAAATAGAAGAGCTCATCAGAATATTCTTCTTTCTTCTATTCTCGAAGGCAACAGGTGGAGCCGCCTGTCACCCTAGCAGAAGCAGGCCGGTGCGGCGCGATGCGCGTTTCCACTTTCCGATGGCAAGAGGGTGATACCGTAGTGACCATGGTTACCACACCCAAAGGAGATATCTCGAAAGCGGAGATGGCTCTGGGTCAGACAGTGTGCGGGGAAAATGCCTTACACCCCGGTTATCTGAAGACCAAAGACAGCGGTTTTGCGATTTTAGTCGGCCCGAAGCCAACATAACCAGACGGACGGTGGGGGTTGTATCCAGTATCCGATTTCGCATTTCGGGCTATTTTCGGAGTAGTATTTTCGGACTAAAGTTTTCGAATAGTACACACACAATACATCACTATGTGGTCTGCTTACCCCTTGAAGACACACAGGTGGGATATAACAGGATGTGTTATCAACCTCTTGAAACAGTAATGAAAATAATTTCCACGGAAATGATGTTATAAGGCTAGTGAAAATTAATTATAGTAGATAAAGAGATATCGGCATTTCACACAAACGGATTTGATATATTTACTCCGGAAGTCAATTTATAGAGGGTTTATGATAAGCTGGTGAGCCCAGATTAAACATACAACAATCAATTAACGGGCACGATTGTTAGCGTATATTTGTCTGATGTTAAACAGTTCTATCCCTTAGACTCTAAGATATAAGAAGAAGAACCTGCTATGTTTCTTCTAGACTATAATCTTTGGTAGCTGTCATGACAAGCTGTCAAAATTTACACATGTCACAGTAGCCACACCGTCAAAAATGCCACATTTAAACAACAAAAAATGGTAAATTTTAAGTATAAAACATGGAAGCAGGAGGCATCAAGAGTAACTTAGAAGACGACAACTTCATAGAATTAGAAAATCTTGTCGAGAATATTATTAACAGAGTAAGAATTTGTATCCGTGTGATTTGTTGTATGCCCTTTGACCACATTATACCATCAGAGATATTCCAGAAGAAGTCTTGCAATGTATGCCAGGTGAAACCAGAAGTGTCCCAAACACGCGCAGCGAAAGAAATAAGATTTGAAATGCTTCCTAAGTCTCGGACCAGTATGAAAGAAAAAAATAAAAATGAGATTTCAGTGCACAAGCTGACATCAAAATCAGTAATAAAATTGAAAGAAAATGAAAGCAGGGATTCTCAGAAGAATATAAAGTTGCCGAAATGTCGATCTATTTTAAAGGATTCAGGTAAAGGTGAGATTGAGGAGCAAAAACTTGGTGTATTAACAGAATTGGCAGAGAAAAAACTACAATTTGAAAGTTCAGAGAAGAAACTGCAAAGCAAAAAGGCAAGGTGCCGATTATTCAAAAGTCA
The DNA here is from genome assembly GCA_914767945.1 of Eilema depressum. Classification (NCBI taxonomy): domain Eukaryota; kingdom Metazoa; phylum Arthropoda; class Insecta; order Lepidoptera; family Erebidae; genus Eilema; species Eilema depressum. The sequence continues at coordinate 9,276,619 of OU612040.1, forward strand.
CAGTAAAAGAATCAAAAAGAATGGCACAGAAGTGAATGATAGTTCGAAACGTAAAAAGAAATCCAGTACTTCTGTAAAAAGTTCAGAGAACGAAAAAGTTAAGAAGAAGCCAAAGGTATATCGCAAAACTGGTAAGAATTTGAAAAGGAAGGAGAAGTCTGTGCTTCTGAAGTTTATATGTTCTGATAGTGTGCATGCGCTGTGGAAAGGACCAGCTCCTCTCGCCAGTCCAGGCGAAGAGTCAAGTGGCGATGCTCCCGCGAAACACCATGGTATACCTCCTCGTGTGTTAAACTGCGCCAAAAATAAGAAATAATAAATCGTTTTTTAAAGTTTTCTGATGTATCATTTCCGTGTATGTGATGTAGTTTTAGCGGTGTATGGTGTGTATGGGATCGCTATTAACATCTTAGGGAATCAGGCTGGGGTGTTTGATCCGGAACCTCAACAGTGCACTCTGGAGAGACGGCTAACACGAGCTTAGAGGTTCATCGACTATTAGAGGGCAAAGTGAGGAGCAGGGAACGGGCGGACTGGTTCTTCTGGGTGCAGGTCTGGGGATGACAGGCGCGGCAGCCTGTTTCTCCCGCAGAAGCAGGTCTCCTAACGGTGCACCTCATGCCTCTCCTTGGAGTAGAATGGGGTCACCTAAAATCGTAAATGGCCTAGAATTAGTCGGGGTGCAAAGGGAAATGCCTTATTGGGTAACCTTACACCCCGGAAATTGAGACCCCAGAGGGCGTTTCGTTTTGGTCGATTCGAGTCCGCAATCTTCTATAATATAAAAATGAATCCCTAAATGTGTTGCTAAGCGCAAATCTCGAGAACGGCTGAACCGATTTCGCTAATTCTTTTTTTAGAATATTCCTTGAAGTACGGGGATGGTTCTTACGGAGAGAAAAATAAAAAATAAGTAAAGAATCGAATGTTAGGCGGTACGAAGTTCGCGGGGTCAGGTAGTTTTGAATAAAAATCCATTACGTTATTAAAGTTTATTGCAAATCACTTTAAAAACCCCATAGTCTGTGCGGACATCAATATAAGTTATTACGTTTAACATTTAAAATAGCCATAATTATACACCGTGGCCCAAAATAACGTTGACAAAATTTAAAAAAAGCAAATTTAAAAATGGAACGCGATTTGTTCTCTTTTGTTTTACTATATTATTTGCTAGTTCCTTGGCGCCAAATCTATATTGTTTTTCGGTTGAAAACTTGTTGCAATTAATTTATTTCGCAATGTCAGCGAAACGAGTGTCCATACTTACTTTGCATGAGCGTGGAAAAAGGCAGTGTGAGATAGCAAGCATTCTTGGTGTAAGCCGTCAGTTAGTTTCTGCGACAATTAGACGCTATAATGAGTTGGGCAGCATTGAGGACCGTCCTGGAAGAGGACGTAAGAGGACTGTTCGAACTTCTAGGAATAGACACATCATCAAACAAAGGTTGCTACGCAATCCACAGACAAAGGTGAGAAAAATGTCACGAGACTTGGGGATTAGTCGCTCCACCGTGCAACGTATAGTGAAACATGACCTCCAATTGATCCCTTATAAAATTAGAAAAGCTCAATTGCTAACAGATAAAGACAAAAAAGTTCGTCTTGAGAGGTGCAGATTGCTTAAACAGCGTTCTGTAGCTTCAAATTGGGAACATATCGTTTTTTCTGATGAAAAATTATTTTCGATTGAGCAAGCCCACAATCACCAAAATGACAGGATCTGGTCAGCAACTCGTCCTGGAGCTACTGCGGTTGTTCCGTATCGTCAAAACGCACAAACAGTTATGGTTTGGGGAGGAATATGTTCCACTGGCAAAACTCCCTTAGTTTTCATAGATAAAGGCATAAAAATCAATCAAGAATATTACCGACAAGACATTCTCGAAACTGTGCTGCTTCCCTGGAGCCAACAACACTTCGGCAACCAACCATGGATATTCCAACAGGACTCTGCGCCAGCTCACAGGGCTTCAAGTGTTCAGCAGTGGTGCATGACCAACTTACCAGGGTTCATTAGCTCAAAAGAATGGCCACCTTACTCGCCAGATCTTAATCCAATGGATTATAGTTTATGGTCCATCTTAGAGGCAAGGGCCTGTGCTAAGCGTCACCAAAGTGTCGACGAGCTGAAGTCCTCCCTCAAGCGGGAGTGGGACAAAATATCCGTCGAGGAATTGCGGAAAATTGTATCAAATTTCACGAAGCGTTTGTCGCTCTGTATCAGTGCTAAAGGGGGCTATTTTGAAGATAAATAGAAAATATGGTGCACAATGAGACCTAGTTACGTTTTATTAAACATAATTCTGTTTATAATTGTTATTAAATAAAAAAATGTGAAAACATTTTGTCAACGTTATTTTGGGCCTCCCTGTACTATGAAAACTAAGATATCACAAAATTAGCGTATTATTGTAAAAACGAGCTAAATTATCATTTTCTATAACATTCTAAATAAATTTTCAATGTCTGTTTTTCAATAATTATTATCACTATAGGCGTCCATTAAACGCTCATGCAAGCGTCAATCATGCCATCAAGCATGAATTACGTTTGAATGATGGTTATACTGTCGTCATACATGCAACCATCAGTCACCGATAAGTTATTCGTCAATCACGGCCGTGACTGTGGTTAAACTGACAGTAAAACTAACCGTGTATGGACGCCATAGACTGATCGTAATCGCTGTACCGCGCTTGAGTATGTCCGCGGCGAGACGGGGGTAGTATCGACCAATCGACCATCAGATTTGGTCAGTCCGTCGCCAACGCTCACGGCGGTAACACGCTCGACTTATACGCTTTCTTTCTCTTTCTATACTTCGTCCCCCGCTACGCCGCGCGTACCTAGGAGGCGGTATAGCGGTCACGGTCGATAAATTAATGAATATTATTAATATGTCATGTTAAATAAGTAAGGTACTTAGATATCACAGCGCATAGTAGGTATATTGTAAAAATTAAATAAATATTACAATATAGTGCCCGGTTTTTGTGAGTGAAAGAGAAGATTCAAAGTTCGGCTAATATCGATTTACTTTAGTTTTGTAGCGTATTATCTCTTATTGTACATCAGACTGACAGTTTGATGGAACCAAAAATGGTTTTAACAACTCTATAAAGATATAGAGTAGTTAAATATGCTGTAAATATAAAACTACAGCTTTGGTTTTAACTACTCTATATAGATCTCAAGCTGAAAACATGGATTTTGCAACAGAAATCTTTCCTATAGAAACCCGAAACAAATAAATCTTAACCGAACTTTCACACTTCTTCTTCCCAGCAACAGACGTGCCAATCCAAAAACCGGGTACTGTACAAACGTGTAGAAATGATAACCTCCTTTTTACAAGTCGGTTTTACAGGTACGGTAAGATAACCAATCTTGGCTCGGTCAAGAAAGCTCACTTATAAGTCTACTTAACAATAAAAATAAGTGATTTTTGGCAAAAAACCACAACTCACCTTTCAAGGGTGAGTTGTGATAATTGTGGAATTTGTTTATATAGGAAGGTGAGTGGTTAATTTTATTTTTAAATATAGAATACTAGGAACGGGAGCAATGGTGTATATTGGGAGAGGCCTATGTCCAGCAGTGGACTGTGATAGGCTAATTAATTGAAGGAATACTAATAACCTGTGTCCCAAATTATTAATACAATTATTAAATTCTTCTAATGGGCTAAACGCTTGTATTAGACTACTCCTAGGTTTCATATCATTAATTGGTGACATGTGCGTGGAAGGTGAGTTAGGATGAATAAGGTTAAGTAAAGGGTGAGTTGTGAATATAAATATACCACAGCCTGTATTAAAATAGGTAACAAATATCACAAAACGACACAATAACTAACTATCGACCTATTCACAATAATAAAGTTATTTCTACAATATCTTTATTTTACAGGGGCCTTACTAACATCTCTTCAAAGTAATATCATTTCAATCTGAATTTACTTCGTGAATCTGACTCGGATCGTTGTCGTCCGTCGATATATTTGTGTACTGGGGCCCTAGACAAAGTGACATTCTATTGATGGAATCGAGTTGAAGCGAACCGTTTTATATTTATAACAGTGGATTACGTGACATTGTGGTGGTTATAGTAATAATGATATTTGAAATAATGTATTACGAGTTAGGTACAGAGACTCGAATTTCATAAAAAATATATTTATATTAATTATTTATGTCAATTTCATACTACAATTTAGCGATTCCACTGGCGTTTTCGCCACTAGAATGTCACTTTGTCTAGGGCCCCTGTATCTTGTTAGACAAGTGTAAAATCTAACAAATGAAACAAATAAATATATCCACTACAGTACGAGATACTGTTTGACCATATAACACTAGTATCCTAAGTATCATGACGGACGCTGACGGTCCGATTCACGCTATAAAGTAAGATTAAAATAATAATTGTAGCAGCGATGGTGGTAGCCTTTCAGGACAGCGATTTGAAGTATTTGAACCCGGGACCTTTTGATCGTAAGGCCAAATCTTTAACCACTAACCTGCCGACGGTAAATTGTGATGAGAATTGGTGCTTTTATAATCTATGCCGCGAACACGAGAAACATTCGAATTCGTAACGTAAACCTAGATTTATAGACTGTATTTTATAGACTTTTGTTAATTCGTCGATAACTTTCCATAACTAAATAAATAAATAAATAAATAAATATTCCACAACATTCTACACAACGCTTTCTAGACCCATGGTAAGCTTAATTAGCTTGTGTTAAATAGCACTGGTATTAAACCCTAGTGGTTTTTTGTGCTATTATTAGTAATAGTTCATGTACTGTCCTGTTTTAATAGTAATAAAAAAAAAAACGTATTGAAAGAACGGAGCATTGTGATTGGCAGGTTTCAAACAGGTTCACAGTAGGCAGGCGGCCAATCGCAATACTCCGTGGTCTCGATACATTTACCTTACGAATATTTTTCGTGTTTGGGGTACAGATGTAACTTTATCATATGAATAGGTCGTTGTACAATCATTATAATAAAAAACAAGAGGTCCTAAAGACTTAAAATAGTTACCACGTAACAATTCCTGTAATCAGAAATCGGAAAATATTTTTAGACTAATTTATTTAAAAAACAAAAGTTGTTTATACAGGATGTATTTTTGAGACGAAGACTTTTTCAAATAAATTCACTTTTTAACGGATTCTATCGCGATTTATTTGTTATTATTTGCTTTTAATCAATCTGGGACCGTCATTCACTAAATTAAACCTAGAAAATAGCAAAATACAGGAAGACTTAACGACACAGTGAGCTCATTCTGTGTAAATAGTAACACCATCATGATTCGGGTAGATACTTCAAACTTTGTGACAATTGCCATCTCTAGTCACCCCGCGACCATGGCTGCTGAAAAGTAGTCGGAACGTGCAACTAAAAGTAAATAATAAGAAATAAATTGCGCTAGAACCCGTTTAAAAGTGGTTTTATTTCAATGAGTGATATTCTCGTAAACTTAAGACAGTATCAAGAAGCCTTTTGATTACAGTAAGAAGTATTTTTGGGTGATGAATAAAATTGAATTCTTTTTTTTTGTTACGAAATGTGTGGAATTTTTTTTTGACAATTTAAAAAAAAATAATTTTGGTAATAATATCTTCACAAAGTGTGAATCAATTCAAGAACAGACATGACAAATATTTGTGAACTCAAGTTAAGCTGGTGAAGAATAGCAGGATATAGGCATTATCAGTTGAATCAACTGCTGCCTGATTAAGAATAATAATAATAATTTCTGTCATTTCTAGTACCTTAATGGTCAAATAGATTTTTGATGAAATAGGATTAATAGTATTTCAGCATTTTTCTTGCTGACTCTACGATTTTGCCAAAATATGTGAATGCAGTTCAAAATATACTGAATAGTTATAGTCTTAAAGTTTTGCTGTAACTATAGCGGTTATGGGACCTACCGTCTCAAAAATACACCCTGTATAAGATTAACTAATTGAGGGTGGGTACTCACCGCGAACCCCCTGTATATCAATTCCCATGTGCGACAACCCTAAGTGCGATAGTAAGACCAAATAATTCACCCCTAAATTACACCCTTAGGCAATGATATATTATTTCTTAGCAAAGTAGCTTTTTTTTTCATACTTACCATTGGCGCCATTTTTTTCTTTTTTTTTATATAGGACACGTCAATTTGACTTCGCCTCGCCTGATGGTAAGCTGAAGGCAAAGTCTCTGAAAAGAGGGTCACCATTACAGACACGTATCATGTGCCTGCAAGCCGTCTCTATATAATACATCATTGCCTATAGGGGGTAAATTACCCAAAAAACAAAACAAAATTTTCTTGCGAATAGCCAGATTTTCCCTATAATTTAGTTAGTCTTTCTTTTAGTCTTATTTTTAGATATTTCAGGCGATTTAAAAGGACACATGGCTAGTGCAGGAACTATTTTTAACAGTATCATTGGTTTTAGAGCCGAAGCAACGAAATGTGTCATATAAAATATGTAATTGTTGTCTGTACATATATTGTCGCGGAAATATTTAAAACCATATACGGTTAGGGCAGTAGCGACAGCAGATATGATTAAAGAACGATTTTTTGTATAATGGCGGTATCTGAAACAAAGATAAAAATATTTTAGGAATTGTATATCTTCTTCATTCTTCTTTCAGCTCGGAGTCTGGGGTCCGCTTTTTAAGTCTAACTGTGGATTTGGCTGGATTTCGATATTTTCTTTGAAGCGACTGCCATCTGACCTGGACAACCCATTGGCGATCACAGTTAGACCAGTTGTTGGAACTTTTTTTAACACTACTTAGGTAGGCAGACAAGTACACGGCCCACTTGATGGTTCGTGGTTACCGTGGCCTATGGACGAGTGCAACACCAGGGGAGTCACACTCGTGCTGCCGACCCTGTAAGAACAGAGAGATTCTGTGCCGTCAGCGCAGAAGATAAGTAGGACAAGCCTTTGGTCTTCACACTGACAGCACAAAACCTCTCCAGTGAGCTCTGGCTACCCTACTCACCGTCGGGAACACAGCCGCGGTATTCTGTAGGGCGGAGGTACTTCCCCAGTCGGACTGCTCGATTGGGACGGATATACCGTCGTGTCCTATCTCTTGTATGTATGTTCTGTATGTATGACTTACTCAGTGATGGCAGGCGTGACACACAACGCTAGGCCTAGAAGACTGCCGGTGCATTGTACCAGGGAGAAGATCTGAGTGGTGCTGACGTGGATATGGTCCGGGGCCTGGCAGTAACGGTACGCCTGGAACGAAAAAAAATATTATTTTAGTTCCCAAAGTAAGTCAAAATACAAACAAATAGAGTCCAAATCGATTAGTAACATCATTCATTGATTCCGATAAGTTCGTATGAATGTCGGTAGATGGCTTCACCGTCGCCCTTAAGACGGTTGTATAAGGGAATTTGGATTGATTTCGTACGTGTCTCGGTGGCTTAGTGGTCAGAGCGTTCCACCTGTAAGGGAAAGATCGCGGGTTCGAGTCCCGTCCGAGGAGAAAGAGAATCCGAAAGAGAAAGGAGAATTGACCTCGGGCGGGACTCGAACCCGCGATCTTGTCCTTACAGGGGGAATGCTCTGACCACTAAGCCACTGAGACCGCACGAAGTCAATCCAAATTCCTCTGTACTTCTTTCTTCTTCTGTCTTTTGGGGCGAGTCCCACCCGAGGTCGATCCTCTTTTATCTTTCTAAATCGATTTGAATAGTTCGTTTTACCCCCTTAGGGGTGGAGTTTAATAAAATCCGCTCGTAGCGGATGTCTACACCCTATAACGGACCTGCCTGCCAAATTTCTAGTTTGTAGGTGTTATAGTTCCTGAGATTTCGTGATTAATCAGTAAGTGGTGTTTTACATAATACAGAATGGATAAATAGGTCGGGCTCTAGTGGGGAACTACCTTAAATCCTGAACTTGGCTCATTTTACTTGAAGGAAACATTCCTTTATTTTTAAAAAGAAACAAAACTGCAATTATTGATTTTTGAAAGTTCGCTTGGCTCATCCGGTAATAAACCGACTAAAATCCGAAAAAATAACATCCTGTATTTTTATAGCATCAATCGATAGTGTCAATCATAAGGATCAAATCTCTCTATCAAACGTGATAAAAAAAATAAGAGGAAGTTCATAAAATCTTAGAAATTCAATTCCAATAGATAGCACTTTTACTCAAGGACCCATCAGCCTTATCTATCTATAATATAGAAATGAATCCCTAAATGTGTTGCTTAGCGCAAATCTCGAGAACGGCTGAACCGATTTCGCTAATTATTTTTTCAGAATATTCCTTGATGTGCGAGGATGGTTCTTACGGTGAAAAAAAAATAAAAATAAAGAATTGACTGTTAAGCGGTACGAAGTTCGCGGGGTCAGCTAGTCAACAATAAAATTAACTTTGATGCCTGTATATAGATGTTCTACTTACCATTTCAACAGTCCACTGAGGGTCCTGCCCAGAGTACATAAGCAGCAGGTACGCCAGGTACGACACAGCCACCATGGCGACACACCCCAGGACGTGCCAGGACATCACCTTCCTGGGTTCGATTCTTGAGTAGGCACCGTAGCGCCAGATGTAAGGGTCGGATATGTAGATGCAGAGGGCCGGAGCCAGGAATGAACCTGGAAAGTAACGATACTGTGAGGTTTTATTACACTGGGCACTGCTGAGGATTTTGCATGGGGCTAGAATATGGGGTTCTTCAAGAAGTTCTTCTTTAGGGTTTGGTAGTGCGAGTGTGACGTTCCTAGAGTTGCACATGTTCATAGGCCACTGTAACTGCTTTCCAGCAGGTGGACCCTGTTTGTCTGGGGGGACACACCGTGGTTTCCACACACAAGGAGGCCATCTCGAAACTGGAGATGGCTTCTGGGGGGAGATGGATATGTCTTCACATCTGTGAAGACCGAAGACGGTGTGCGGTTTTAGTCGGTTCGAATCCGAAATAACCACCCCTGTTGAGCAACGGGGGATTTCTGTATCAAAAAACTGATAAACAAACACACGAATCATCTGATGTGAAGTGGTTACCGTGGCCTGTGGATCCTTCTAATAACTTTCTTAAAGAAAGAACCCCATAATGCAGTTATTTGGAAAAATCAGACCACGGAACCATCATATACTTCCACCAGAACACGTAGCATTTGTGTATATCCTGATGTAAGTACATACCTAGGAGTGCGCCCACAAGACACTGGTGTGGAAAGTGTGTTGCTATATACATCCTGGAGAGTATGACGGAGCCCATCGCGAACACTGACAGCGGGTACATCACATACTTCCACCAGAACACGTAGCATTTGCTGAAAAGAACAAAATATTAATTTTAGTCCCGTTCCCGCTACATATGGGAACCTAAACCCGGGAAAATATAGTAACCTATAGTCGGATTTTTAATTAGACGAACCTATCTGACGTTTACTGTGTTGCAAGTTTTTTATGAAATAAAAATAGTGTTGTGACAAAGTGAACTATATTATGATGAATAATATTATCATGATGAATGTGAATCCAATCAAAACAGACAAAATTAAATGGTAAGCTCACATGAATTCGCATAGAGTTGAAAATTGGTGGGAGTCTTAAATACACCATAATGAAAGAAATATCAAAAGTCCCCACCGATTTGAACCTTGCATTTTTTTTTCGAGGTTAAAAGTCAAATATATCGGATTCTCGCATTTTTCTCGTAAACAACAAATGCTATCGTAAAATTAGTGTAGACAAAGTTGTAGATCATGTAATTACCTACAAAATTGGTGTTCATTTTTTTATTGTGCGGATCACTATTTCGGAGATATCGTGATTTAAAAATTGAAAGAAGTCAATTATGTATTTTATATGAAATTTCATTCACCATAGTAGGATTCATAAACGCAGAACCTGAACCGCTGGCCCTATGTACTTGAAGTTTTGGCAGTAGATGCTTATCATGTTGCTAGTATCCACTAAGAAAGGAATTTTTTGAAATTTCATTGCTAAGGATGTAAAATATGGGATTAAAGTTTGTCTTGAAGTCCATTTCCGTTCCTCCCTATTTTAGCCCCTTAGTAACAAAATTTCTAGAAATCCTTTCTTGGTGGATACACGCAAAATGAAAAGCATCTACTGCCAAAATTTCAAGTTCATATGACTAGCGGTTGAGGCTCTGCGTTGTTGAATCATACTATGGGAACGACTAACTTTGTATATAAGAGATTTAACTTCTTCCAATTTTGCAATCGCGATATTTCTGAAATGGTGATCCGTACAAAAACAAAATGGATACTAATTTTATGGGTCATTTCATGATCTACAACTTTGTCCAACCTACTTTTACCCTAATATTTGCTGTTTACGAGAAAAATGCGAGCATCCGGTATATTTGACCTTGAATAAAAAAATGCAGAAGTGCAATCGATGGGGACTTTTGATATTTCTATAATTATGGTATATTTAAGACCTTCACCTATTTTCAGCTGTATGCGAATATATGCAAGCTGAAACCTTTATTTTATCTGGATTATGTATGAAGTAGCAAACAAAATGGCAACTGACTTTTTTTGGTCATTATATTATAATGACCTGACCTGAATGGCGACTAATACGCGCGGCATTGACAAGTGTTGACACTAGTGTTACCGCCGCGCTTTGAAATAGGCCGGTAAAAAAACTGAATCTAATTACATACAGAGCCTTTTAATACAATTTTATTGTTAAATAGAAATAGTTCTTTTTTGTATAGTAAGAAAATATTAACAATCCCTCATCATTCATTTCATATCTCAACGCACAATGGCCCAAAAAAGGAGGCTAAGTGCGGACAAAAGAGTCCCCTTTCCATTCCATTCATTTCATATGAGTGAACGGGAACTGAATGCATCAGTTGCATCACTAATACTGAATATAGCAACATTATTTTACGAAGTGACATTAGCTAATGTCAGTGGATATAGTCTAATTAAAAATCCGACTATATATGCTTTTCCAGACTGTAATCTATCTAAGATGATGGCTCAGGCTAGGGCGTCACCCGGATATCCTGACGTGTAGTGCCTTGGGAAAGCACTGCACTTTTCTCCCAAAACACCGTCATGAAATGAGTACATTTTTTTTTAACTCCCTTGATCCTGCAAGTCCTGCAACCTGCCCCTGACTGGGCATTTAGCTGGAGGTTAAACATTTACTTGAAATTTGGCATGCATGGTATACACCCAGTGGTGCACCCATATGATTTAGGGGGTTTTCCGAGACCGTGTACTACGATTGAAGGAGGTCCTGTGGAGCTCTCCTTTATATGCGTCTGAAGGAGCCAGTTGTCTTTAATAGTTCTCCTACAAGCTTGTTGGGATGATTACCAATACGACGTGAGTATGACTTTAGCTTTTTTGTAATCGCCTCTTTCACTGTAGGCATCTTTAAGTCTCGGTGCAGCTGAGAATTAGTGATGAACCATGGAGCGTTCGTTATCATGAAATGGAAATGAGTACTAATGATAAGAATGTTTTGCCATGCGAACTGGCTAGCAGCGCTTGCAGGTATCCAGCCCTGCAAGTGAGAAATTGGTTACCAAAGACTGTAAGATGGTGGATACCCAGACCCCTTACCAGTGAATACTACAGGTCTTAACTCAAGGATCATGATTAAAAATACCTGTCATGCATAATATGCTTGATCCACATAAGAGTAAGCAGGATCAATGTTGCTGCAGCTTCACTATGGCCTGATGGAGACCCTGGACCCGTTTCACAAGTCTGTGGGGTCTGCCGTAGTGATGGTCTGTCGTGTTGGCTGTAGAAGGTGGTTTCGTGGACCCACCAGTACGGACGGTCTTCTTGAAGCCACCTGAAGAGTAAAGAGTGGTGATGTAATGGTGATTGTCAAAATATAAAGAAAAAGTGGCGAAAGGTGGCTGGGTCAGACTGGATAAGGAAGACGGAGGATGGGCAAATGTGGCGCATATTGGGAGAGGCCTATGTCCAGCAGTGGACTGCGATAGGCTAATGGAATGGAATGGGCTCTTTTGTCTGCAGTTAGCCTCCTTTCCATTGTGCGTGGATATGAAGAAGTCCTGGCTTGACGTCGTGGAGGGTGATATGCGTGCTAATGGTTTCACTACCATGGACGCCCAAGATCGTGCGAAGTGGAGGAGGAAGAGCCGGAAGGCAGACCCTGAGCTTCGAGGTCATCTTGGCCACGGGTGCAATCAGGAGAATACGTCTATATGCAGATGATGATGTGCGTGGATAGGCTGATTGATTGATTGAAAGATAAGGTTAGGAAAGGACAGGATATCTGGATTCTTTTCTCAAGGTGATGGTAAAGTCATCATCATCATCATGCTTCAAGCCTTCTCCGGTCTCCACAATTCAGCACAACACAACGGAATATGGATCTATAGTTTTTCACAACATTTTATATGATTCTTTAAAGTATTCTTTCTTTAAGGTTTCAAACATTTAAAAAGAAGCACCTAAACCATAGAGATGTAGAGGTTTCCATGTTTTGTAGTGTTGCACTAATGAAAATATTGTGAAAAACATGAGCTGTAGCCATACCTTTAGACTTTTATTATTTCAGAAATAAATATAAGTGTTCCACATAAAAAATATTACACTCAGATCAAACTCTGCACAGAAAGTCGTAAATACAGCTTGTTCTACATAATTTCAACTCACCATTTCATAATAGACGTCAGCCATCCACCGAACGCCATACACAGTAACAGCTGAGCACCAAACACTGAGTCCGCACTACTTATTACAGGAAACAGTATTTCGGTTAAGTAATGTGGGTTTGATAAATTATTCACTATTTCAAAGTACCATTCACTGTCTGAGAACCTGAAAAAAAGTGATATGATCAATCAAAGAATCAAAGAATCAATTTCGTTTATTCAATTTAGGCACATATAGAGCACATATGAATGTGATTTTGGAGTGATTTGTGAGTTCTAATCAAGCCTAATAACAAATTATGGGGACAATAATGGGGGTACACAGTACACCGACAGCCCTCTTTGCAGGGGGTGTTTAGTTGTTGTCGAGGAAACGGTCACCCACATAATACTTGATTACGAGGCAGTGGCCCCCCCCATTCTCAAATCCTCGGCATAGTTAGGTCACTCTGTGTAGCCTGTGAAGCCTCCAGTAAGTTTCTGTGCTTCTGGGCGGAGCTAGGCTGGCTGCTCTAGTCAGCACTCTTCACGCTCAATGACCCAAAAAAGAGGTTAAGTGCGGATGAAAGAGTATGTATGTATTTGTGTACAATAAAGAATTATCTATCTATCTATCTAAAGAGTCCTCTTTCCATTCCATACCATAGAACTAATCAACTATAACATTAGTTGCTATTTGTCTATAGAAAAATAATAAATAAAAAAGCATGGTTTTCTCTGTTGTTTAATTACAACATGAATTTAGTTTGGGCGGAATGTTAGTAGGATCTACACCTCTACACTAACATTATTCAACTCTTTTTAGCTTCTGGCTAAAAGGCCAGGGAGCGCCATAAGAGAAAGGTTTTAATTTTTAAAAAAAGTAGAATATTCAGTAGCATTTTAGGTTTATTAAACATGCTTGAAATTAGCTAATTTTTAAATTAAATAATTGCTACAAATTGAATATCTTAAGGTTAAATTGTAGATAGACACGTACTTCAGTTTCAGATTTAATTATTATTTTATATTACCTAAATCAAAAGCAAGGAAATCATGATTGCCTATCGATATGGTACACAATTGATTATCTTACCATTTTTGAACGAATTCAATGCATATAACACCAAGTGCGTATATTTGTTCCATAATATTTTCTATGAATAAGTCAACACTGTACTGTAGAATTATATAACAACACGTCCTTCCATTAGCTATCGGTATTAATCACCGGAATTTGTATATTTTGAAGTTTTTGAGCCAAAACAAATCTATTGAACTGACAAACGTCAACGTCAAAATGATAAACATTGCGTTTCATTACTTTCATTGCTTTCATTTTTACGAATAATGGTTTTTTCGAGGATTTACTAACTGTAACTTGATGTAATGTATTTTGAAATAAATTTTCATAAATTGTGAAAAGATTATTAATGTATTTCACTTATTAAATTATAGTTTTCTTAGCTATTTTAAAAATTATTTATACATTTTTGTAGTGACATCTACATGTGATTATTAAAACTACTATTTTTCAACATTTTTCTACTCGATAACAGATGGCGCTACCTTCGTGAAAAACCAGTCTACATTATCATTATTAGAGAAGTAAACGAAATAAAATCATAATCATTTATACCAACCTACCCAATAAATAAGTCTAGTTAGTTTGATAACTATTGTTACTTATCGAGTAGGTTTTACATGAGGTTTTACACTATAATTAAAAGTTTTCATTATTTTTTGTTTGAATAAAATTATTTCTTCAAGACGAGAACTGAAATGCAAACGTAAAAAAAAATAGTTAGGTACTTCTAACAATTAAAAATAATTATCTACAGTGGGGCTTCGGTGTAGGTACGACCATTATTTATAGTAAATAAATAAAATATTCGTGAAAAAAGTGTTAACTAGATTACGAAAGGGATAACTCGCTTAAGAGGCGTTAGGTGGCGTTACTCACCCGGGTCTCTAGAGGACGGTGAGGGCGTATTATTGTTTTAATAATTGAATATTATTCTATGGTAGCGATACAGCCCTCCACGCAAGTTTCGACTCGAGTTTTTGCTGGAAAATTAAATACAGTCGAAAAGTAGGCTTAAGAGTAGATGGTGTGTCTTATTGTATAATTTATTAGGCATACTTAATTAAGTTCCTAGGTAGGTATACTTACTTCACTTGGCAGCAATTAGATGTGCAAAGTTTTTAAAGTTATTTTTTTAGAGAGCTGAAATATACCTAATATATAGGGTCAGCAGCACGAGTACGCACATGTCTCGGTAATCACTTTCCATCCGGCAGGCCGTGTGCTTGTTTACCGCCTAAGTGGTATAAAAATGAGCACGGAAGATGAAATTTGTTTTAAATAATAATAATAAGTAATTGTAGGACATTCTACACAATTTTTAATTATTAAAATCATTTAAAAAATATTTTTGATTTTTGTTGATTAAACAAAATCTGACAGATTTTTTTGTTTAATGTAGCCTTTTTAGACCCACAGCATAATTCTTATCTTTTCAGTAATTAAGTAAAATGTAAAACCACAGTTCGGTCAAAAGAATTTTCATTGCTAAACATCAGCATATAGTTGTCTGAATAATCATAGATCAATATAAATAATATGAAATTTAAATACAGCAACATTTCTGTAACATAATGTCGGTGAAATATTATAACAGAAGCTATTGTCGAGAGTGTACAGCGAATATAAACTCCTCTCAAATTTGGGCAAATTTAATCTCACGAGCGGCGGCGGAGGTACCACACACAGGAGGTAATATTCTTGAGATACGTCTTACGATTAGCAGATAATTTTACTTCTAGTTCATAATCATCTTAGCGTTATTTTTGGTTGCAGCCGAATTATACCTTGGGGCTTGCTCATTACTGCTTCTCCTTTTGGTTGCACTTTTAGTCTCCGTTTGGTTTGAAGCGACTGTCGTCTGGGTTCTCAACAACGACCAAACCCTGCAACTCCCAACTCCTTGCTATGGTTTTCCCAAGCGACTACAATATGTGGTTTATCAAGAAGTGCGTTAGAAGATTTCTTCAGGGTCAGCAGTATACGTCTATAGGCCACAGTAATCACTTACCATCAGGTGAGTCGTGTGCTAGTCTGCACTTAAGCGATATAAGTATAAAAAAATTGAAAACGACAAAATCACAGCAATATCTTTTTTCTTGTTTATTTATTTATTGGCTCACAAAAGAATATTTACATTTACATTTTACTTTTCACTTTAGGGATCATGTCACCACTTCCCAAAATAGAGCCTGAAGGCCCTGTGTTATGGGATAAGCAGCGCCACCCCCTCCGTGCCCAAATTGTTATACAGTTAAATTTTGTTTGAACTGTTATACAATTAAAAACATTTCATACATTGTTACCATTTTATACATTAGGTACGAGTACCTATAACACAAATTAAACAAATCCATCTTCAGACATATCTACAGCTTTTAACCCCATGTATCACAGTCTCTCGTAAACACGGTATGATCACGTAGAATTATTGCGTTAAAATATAATCTGCGCTCGACTATTCAGTGGCGGGGAGTGGGAGATAGAAGGAGGGGGTAGGGAGGCAATATGGCTGGTTATAGAACTATAGCGGGGAGGAGGATTTTTGTTTGTACCTGTGAAGAGTTTCTAAAGTTTGTGGAGTGAAATAGGGTGAATAGATATCTGAGGGTGAGTAGAAACTTATTGAGAGTTCAATTAATTAGCCTATCGCAGTCCACTGCTGGATATAGGTCTCTCCCAATGTTGAGAGGCTTTGGCCTACTGTTTCCACGCTGGTAGTATTTTGTTGTAGTATTACATGTAGTATTATTATTATAGTATTTTGGGGCATATCGACCCGTAGTTTGTAATGGGATATTTTTTTGTCCACAAAGTTTATACCTTATTTATTCTGTCATCAAAATATTGGTACTTAACATGGTAGATCTGTCGCAAAATTATGGTAAATCTGGCGCGAAATATGGTGGATTTGCCGCCAAATATTATAGATCTGTCACCAAATCCGCAGTTAGACTGTAAAGTGGACCCCAGACTCCAAGTTGAAAGCTTCGGATGCGACTGGAATTAACGCTAGGATAAAGAAGTAGAGTGTAAATCCTGTACTCTTAATTTCTGTATCCAAAATTTTGTAATTTGGTGTACAATAAAGTATAAAATAAATAAATAAATCTGTCGTGAAATATTTATTTATTTTTTATTTTTATTTATTTATTAGTATAGTATTGTGGCGATACCACATGTACACAGCGCCATCTAGCGACAGCAAGCCGAACTACTACGTCACTACGAATCCTGAATCGCGAAAGTGAAGTTCCAGCGCTGGTACAAGCTATATTATACAACATCCCAACGACAATCGTTGGGCCGCGGCCCGCCAGGCGTGATCACCTTGCCTGGTCGGAGGATCCTCCCTTTGTGTTGGAGGGACATCACACCTCGTTCCTCCACAGTATATATATATAATAAAGTAGATCTGTCACTAAATATGGTAGATTTGCCGCCAAATATGGTAGCTATAATACGACACCGTGCGTCTCAACGTGGATAGATAAAGGTAAGAAGCTCTTCGTATTAGGTTACTTCTAATAGAAAACGACGAAATAGGGGTCCATCGACGACCTTCAAGACTATATTATATCTTGGCGCAATACTGTGATCTTCGCGGCAGATCGCCTAATATTTTTTTTTTTTTTATATAGGACACGTCAATTTGACTTCGCCTCGCCTGATGGTAAGCTGAAGGCAAAGTCTCTGAAAAGAGGGCCACCATTACAACACGTACCATGTTACAATGGTGGCACTCAGCTTGACGGCCTCATCAGATGCTTTTTCACGCCCCGCTTAAAGGACCCGGGACTATAGGAGGAGGGAAACACGTGAGCTGGCAAGGAATTCCAAGTCTTAATAGTGCGGCAGAAGAAGGAGTCGCCGAATCGCTTGGTTCTTGATGGAATATTCTGCACCGTACCGTAACCCTTTGGTCTTCCCAATGACAGCGTAGGAACTCTCCAGTGAGCTCTGGCTACCCTACTCATCGCCGGGAACACAACATAAGGTTATATAGCCGCGGTATTCTGTAAGGCGGAGGTACTTCTCCAGTCGGACTGCTTGATTGGGACGAGAATATCGTCGTGCCTACCTCGCTGTGTTGTGCTAAATCAGAAATATTAACTATTAAAATTATTTATATTATTAATTCCATTAAAATAACAGAAAAAAAAGGAAACATTAATAATGCTCAATATAATCACAATGAACTCTATAATTTAACTGCAAAACAAACTCACGGACAAGCATAATATATCACTAATATATAGCTTTGACTGTTTAATGAAAGAATAAGAATCTAATTATAAAAAAGCACTTAGCCACCACACATAAATGCCACCACGATTGATATCGGCGTTCACAAGTTTCAGAATAGTGATGTGAATTTTTCAGATGGGTATATTTCGGCGGATATTTTATGCTCTTTTCGGTGTACGACAGATTCAGATAGATTCGTAATTAGGCAGACTCCCAACTCGATGGAATATTGGATTTGGCAGATTCATGGATTCGGTGGATTCGCTACACGGTAGAAATATTTACAGTTGTAAACATGTAAATAAAATAAAATAAAGTAAGAGGTAAGACACGACGGTATATCCGTCTCAATCGAGCCATCCGACTGGGCAGCACGAGAGTGACTCTCCTGGTGTTGCACTCGCCCATAGACCACGGTAAGCTCTTACCATAAGGAGGGCCGTGTGCTTGTCTGCGACCTAAGTAGTACAAAAAAAATATAAAAAAGTACAAGTAAAATAAGCGGAAACCCAGGCAAAATCAATATTTATATTTCTTAGTCATAAATATTTGCATGGTAAGTAGGTATGTAAATATAACATAAATATCCGAGTTCAAGGACAAGTTTTGCTCGAAGGGGTAGGCAGAGGTGTATTAACACCCACATTTCGCCAACTATGATTTTAGCTTTCACGTAATAGGGGGCGAGCCCATTGCCGTCTAGCGGGCGCATTGTCTGTTTACTTTCGGATGGAGAATATTCTTTAATTCTCTTTTACGACACCCACAGGAAGAGATGGGGTGGCCCTGTTCTACTCCAATTTTTACAAGAAATTAAAAAAAAAAAAACAATTTACAGATACGATACTTTTACATTTTTTTTTCCTTCTTTTCTGTTGGTCCGTTTGTTCGCGATGGACACAAAAAATACTGAACAGATTTTATTGCGGTTTTCAAAAGGTCTTAGTCAGACTTTTAAAATTTTATCGCAATTGGTTGCGTAGAATTGGAAATAAATTACGAAAATTCTCGATAAACGACATCAACGCGGGCGGAGCTTCGGGCATCAGCTAGTAACAATAAAATATTATTGAAAATAATTATCCGCAAATATCCGACAATCCGCACGCGATAGTACATCCCTACACAAATCCACTCTATTAACCGACGTATAAAAGCTCCTAATATGTCACTAGTGAAGTAGCGACCAATAAAGAAGCAATTAGCTGAAGTTTTTTTTAACCACAAACAAAAATAGGGGACGTCACGCCAGATACGAACGCGTCCGTTTTAAAAATGGAACAGCATGTCACAGAACTAAAATATTTCGTTCAGTACTTACTATTTTTTGACATATTTGAATGATGTTCGATGTTCTTTAATAATAATATTGCTGTTTTTGATTGAAATTTTAAAGATTCAATATCGATAATTAGGGAAAGATCGCGGGTTCGAGTCCCGTCCGAGGTCGATTCAATTTTCTCTTTCTTAATCAAAATATAATTGCTGCTTGTTCTTAATGGCTTCTGCAGCGAATTGCCGCAATTTTGCCAGTATAAAGTAATCGTTTTAAGATAGAAAAAGCGAAATACAGCTCAGGCGGGACTCGAACTCGCAATCTTTCCCTTACAATGGGAATGTTCTGACCACTGAGTCACCAAGCCTCGCCCAAATCTGATCCAAAATTTTCTATACATCCGGCTTAGCGCTTTCGCTCCGTTCAGCGGGTGCGGGTCACGGGTGCGGGTCGCGAATGCGCGCACAGTGCGTCCGCCTGTCCGTCGCGTGTGACAGGTATCCGCCTCACGCAGCGCTGCTCTTGAAATAACATGAAACAAGCACGCGAAGCGGACGTCCGCGCGGTGCGCCCGCTAAACACAGCGAAGGCGCTTACGGCGACGGATAGTTAACATACCTACTAAATGCTTAAAATTTCATTCAAATGTCAAGTACTTATCTAAATTAGATTTTTTTTCCTCTTCTGGCGATTCTATTTTTATACTACTTAGGTCGCAGACAAGCACACAGTCCTCCTGATGGTAAGTGGTTACTATGGCCTATGGGCGAGTGCAACACCTGGGGAGTCACACTCGTGCTGCCGACCCTGTAAGAACAGAGAGAACGATTTCTTGTAAATGTTTATAAAATTAATTAATGGCGAGACGCTAATGTAAATTTTTCAAGAAATTATACCAGAGTCAAGATAGCCACGATAATATAAGGACGTGTGGTTAGACTTTACGGTGATACCCAACATGTTTTCATTCGGAACTATTTTTTGACATACCTATTTGAATAAATGAAGTAATTTTGAGATTGACAAATTATGTCATTGACATTAACAGTGTAATACTCACTGGGATATTTAGCATGTTTTTTATTTGTATCGAGTATCCGATATTTCGGCAGTGGTACAGTCAGCATCAGTTCGTTCTTGACTATCAAAGTACTCAAAATGATCTTAATAGCTTGATATTCCCCTCTTCCTGATGACTGATTGTTCTGATATTTGATACACACCTTTAATTCAATAATACAATTTAAATCAATAAAACAGTTTGATTTAAATTTAAACAGTCAGAATGCCTCTGTGGCGTAGCGGTAGTGAACGCGGCTGCTACGCAGGAGGCGCGGGTTCGATCCGCGCTCAGTGCCAATATTTGTATGCATGAATATAAATATTTGCATTGGTCTGGGTGTTTCTATGTATAATAAGTATGTATTTACAAAAAAAAAGTAATAATAATAATAAATAATAAATTCATTTATTTGCTTCGAATATGGTTACATTATAGGTCTTAAAAACTAGTGAATACAGCATATTCTGCCCCGTAGAGCGTGCAAATTTTAATGTCATTTTCTTTACAAGCATAGTGTTTCAAAATTATATTATTCGGTTTTCCTATCATCTTATTTTCAATGTCAATATTACAGGCATAATGTCAAACAATAAATTAATCAGTTGTAAGTTTTAATGTCAGCAGGTACATAAGCATAATGTCAAATATATATTTAATCCGTCTATAATATTGTGGTATCTAAGTATGTATATTATCCGCATTCTAGATTCCATTACACAAGCTAATTAAGCTTAGGTACTTCTAGATAGCGTTGTGTAGAATGTTGTAGAATATTTATTTATTTATTTATTTGATTAAAAATTATTGTAACAGTACCTACCGAAATATTCGCTTACTCGAAATTACCGATATTTCGGTAGGTACTTTACAAATGAAAAACATAGTAGGAAAATATCCCAGTGAGTGTTAAATACACTATTAAGTAGGTAATTTTGTAAAAAAAAGATTCAAAATTTCAATTTTTAGGGTTAAATTTTTTCCCGACTGCTAATAAGGGTTGTGTTCTTTTTATGCATTCTTTTTGCGTGTGGGGGAGAAACTATACCTATCACATAATTAATCTAGCGTTGATAGCGGTCGGTAGGTTCCCACTAACCTTTTCTTTACTACTATCCATAAGTCTTAGTAGTACATGGTAGTAATCTTGCCTAGTAACTTAAGAAGAATTTACACAAGAAATTTAATATTGAATTATTGAGACGAAAAAAAATCGATTGAACTGAGAATTCTCTTAAAAATCCATACTAATATTATAAATGCGAAAGTAACTCTGTCTTTCTGTCTGTCTGTCTGTCTGTCTATCTGTCTGTCTGCCTGTTACGCTTTCACGCCTAAACCACTGAACCGATTTTGATGCAATTATAGATTAGACCTTGAGAAAGGACATAGGCTATGTTTGGTCGCGATAACCGACATCCACGCGGGCGAAGCCGCGGGCAAAAGCTAGTAAAATAATAAGTTAGCAAATATTTGTGCTCAAGATAGACAGAAGCGTCTACCAATCAAAATAATTCACCACCTCAAATCGATCAAGCGTACAAAAATAAACACATACGGTGTTTAAACCACTCTGAGCCGGATAAATCCACCCTAATCCGCTTAAATCCGGATTAATAGTCTGTCAAATTGCCGGTAGGGGGCGCCATAGGGCACCTGAGCCCGGCCTCGTGCTCCGCCATGTTTTTTTTCGTTAAATCAACACTTGTCAGTGAAATAAATGGCGTTTAGTTTATTATTTTGGATTAGAATTGCGTTGCGGGACTTTGTGATGATGGATTTTCTTTGTGAAATATTTTTATGAGTATTCTTGAAATGTAGGAGGTAAATATCCCATAAATGAATATAATGAATTATTTAAAAAAAACTGTAGCGTAGCGGTAGTGTTCAACTACTTCGAGATCGCAGTTTGATTCCCACACGGTGCAAATATTGTGTATGCATGAATACATTGGCATATTTGCTTTGGACTGGGTGTATTTATGTATATAATGTGCTTAAAAAACTCAAAAACTACTGGACCGATTTCAGAAATTTTTTCGCTATTAGAAAACTAAATTATCAGGGTCCTTAGACAAAGTGACATTCTATTGGCGAAGACGCCAGTGGAATCGCTAATTGTAGTATGAAATTGACATAAATAATGAGATCCGATTCTCAGCACTCCATGGATTCACCGTGCGGTCGCCGGGTCCATAGCGTGATACAGAGAGGAACACCGTGACGGCGACTGGGACTTGCGACCCAGATGTAGGTTTAGGGTAGCCACCTTATGATGCATCAGCGCTCACCTCCACCGTCAGTAGTGTTCCTCCCCCCCCCCCCCCCTACCTATCCAAATTTGGTAAGATCCTATCAATGCCGCTTTTGATATTCGATTTAGTAAAGAGCTTACTGAAGCTCTTGGCAATCCGAGGTCTTTAAGTAAGTTGTACAGGGATTTAGCTGGAATTCCCCTTGCTCCTACTTCTACGGCGTAGAGTTTAACCACGTAGCCGTTTTTGGTTAACTCGTTAGTCAAGTCAAAGTATTTGTTTGTCTTTATAGCGTGGTCTTTAGGTATATTAGTTTTCCACGGTACTGTGAGTTCTACAAGCACTGCACGGCTATGCGATAGTGAAAAAAGGAATATATCGGGTCTGGATGATGAGGCACAGATATCCTCCGGTATTTTATAGTGCTTCTCATACGTGTCTTATAAAATTGAATATGGCTTTTGAGATGATTTCTTTGAGCAGCCTTCCTTTACAAACATAATGTCATTTCTTTGGTTTGTAGTTAATCCTTTTTTCGCTCTAGCTACCGCCAAACTTACAGCCTCACGTATGATTTCTAATACCTTATCATGTCGGCGCGAGTAATGACCCCTGTCTAATAACGTCCTACAACCCACTAGCAGGTGCCTAGCCGTACCAGTTGCTTCACCACATGAGTTACATGTTTTATCTGTGGCTTTTCCCCACCTGACTAGATTGCTTTGGTCGGGGAGGGTCAACTGGAATGCATTTAGGTAAAATTTAAGTAAGGCCGGTGACCAGTCGTATATTATGGTACGCCATTTTAAGGCTATGGGAATACAAAATTCACCTAGGGTCAACCATTCATTTTGCATTTCTAGGTTCATTGCGTGCACCTTATAGGTGTTGTTTTCGTCCGCTTGAAGAAAAGATTTTGTTATTTCTTTAAATCTGTTTGTTTCCGAATATTACCTAGACCTACTCTACCAGTCTGCGAACCTATCATGAATTTTTTTATGGAACTGGAGGCGTGATTCGAGCTCCGATGCATTTTTATCTTTAGGAAGGGCTTTTACTATTTCGTCTTTAGATTTCGATAAGACGTGCATTTTAGTTACTCTTAGGTGTTTATAGAGTTCTGATGGCTTCTTAAACGTCATTCCAAAATTATTTGCGGATCTATACAGGGCGTCCCACGGCGATGCCACATGGAGGGAAAGTACCTTAAATCCTTAAGTTAGCTCATTTTGTTTAAAAGAGACATCATTTTATTTTTAAAAAGAAACAAAACTGCATTCAAAGATTTTTAAAAATTCGTTTGCCACACCCTGTAAACGAACCGACTAAAATCCGAAAAAGTAACATCCTGTATTTTTATGGCATCAATCGATAGTGTCAATCATAAGGATCAAATCTCTCTAAGAAACATGGTAAATTAAACGAAAGGAAGTCCTTGAAATCTAAAATTATAAATTCAATTTGTCAAAATAAAACACTTTAACTCAAAGTTCATCCATCCATCTGATACCATATTAACAATAAAATTCCATACTTAAACTGCTTTTCTTTTTTTATGGTGCTGACACCGCTGCTGGTCACCAGTAGTATTTAGGTATGTCGAACTCAAACCGACTAAAACCGCACGCCGCCGTCTAAATTAACAGGTTATAAGTTGATCCATAGGGCAATTCTCTTGCCATTTTCGTTGCACAGGGTACACCGCGTGCAGGTTTCTAATCAAATCAAATATATCTGTAGTGTTGATACCTTGTAAGAATTTCTTACAAGGTATCAACACATCAAAGATATCTCTAGTGTTGATACCTTGTAAGAATTTCTCACAAGGTATCAACACTAGAGATATCTTTGATGAAATTTATTTAGTAAAATGAGTACTAAATGAATGAACTTTGTTACCTGTTTAGAATGTAACTTTATTGGGTAACTGCATGAGGTATGTGTAGGTAGGGTAGGTAGTTATTTTTGGGTGCTTGATTAGAAACCTGCACGCGGTGTACCCTGTACAACGAAAATGGCAAGAGAATTGCCCTATGGATCAACTTATAACCTGTTAATTTAGACGGCGTGCGGTTTTAGTCGGTTTGAGTTCGACATACCTAAATACTACTGCTGACCAGCAGCGGTGTCAGCACGATAAAAAAAGAAAAGTAGTTTAAATATGGAATTTTATTGTTAATATGGTATCAGATGGATGGATGAACTTTGGATTAAAGTGTTTTATTTTGCCAAATTGAATTTATAATTTTAGATTTCAAGGACTTCCTTTCATTTAATTTACCATGTTTCTTAGAGAGATTTGATCCTTATGATTGACACTATCGATTGATGCCATAAAAATACAGGGTGTTACTTTTTCGGATTTTAGTCGGTTCGATTACCGGGTGTGGCAAGCGAATTTTCAAAAATCTTTAAATGCAGTTTTGTTTCTTTTAAAAAATAAAATGATGTCTCCTTTAAGTAAAATGAGCTAACTTAAGGATTTAAGGTACTTTCCCTCCATGTGGCATCGCCGTGGGACGCCCTGTATAGTGCCGACGGGTCGGCCGACTGAGCTAGCCCTAGCCACGACTTCAGTGTCTTTGTGACACTCGCATCTAGTTTTTTGAGGAGGCTCTGGTTTATATCATATATAAGAAACGGCCAGTTAAGACGCGAGGTTAAATAGTTTTCATAGATCCAAGCTTTTTTAACATTACTTATTGGTTGTTGGTCTACCTTTTTTAAATCGATAATGAAACTATCAATTAATTCGTCCAAAGCTGGAGTGCAACCTCTGTTATCAATCTTTCTTCCGAGGAATTTAAAAGGCACGGTTTCAGATATAGTTGAAACGTTTTCCCCGCCTATACTAAGCCCTGCTCTTTTCAGAGACTTTGCCTTCAGCTTACCATCAGGCGAGGCGAAGTCAAATCGACGTGTCCTACATAAAAAAAACGAGGCCCTGGCGCGAGCGGATTGTTTTGTAATAATAATATAATCTATGCTTGGTGAATATGAGCTCGTCCACCGCAGTAGCACCCCGTGCTATCCTCAAAAGACACCCAAGAAACATGCACTGCGCGTATCTATAGAGCACATTTTAGGTCCAAGTGCAACAAACTCTTTACGAACATAATAATCTAATGAGCACAAACTATATTGCCAACTGACCAAACCTAACGTGACATTTTTTTAGTTCCGTCCAGTAAATTTTATTACGCTTTATTTACGTTCACAAATGGCGGTTTTTATTCTGCACGCAAAACCATAAAACAATTTACAAACATCACCGCCTAAAAAGTATTCATTATCATTCAAATAGACATATTACTTGCCATAATAAAAAAAAAAACTATTGCGTATTTATTTCCCAATACCTGACCACATAAAAAAGCAACAACTTTCTTTAGAAAAAAAAAATGTTGTCAATAGACAAATGTCAAAAATCTTTCCCGCCAAGGATGTCACAAAGAAAAAATGTCTTCTTAGATTGTCAAAGCGACCGTCGTTTAGAAAACGCGTTTTATTACTCGATCCCAACCACTTTACGGTAGTTTTTAATTGTTATATTCATACCATGAGTAATTAGTATACTACCGCAATATTCCTTTGAAAGTAAGACATATTTCTTTGAAATTTGTAGAAAATGGCGGCACCTTTGACCGTCTCCCGCCATAATTTATTTCAGTTTGTTTTACTGTCGTCGTAAACGTTTATAAGTAAATAATTAACAAGAACGCAGTGATTATTTTCTGGTTCCACTCTTTGACTCTATCCCAATATTATTGTCCACTAAGAAATTTTATTTATTTATGCTTTATTATCTTATTTATTTCTAGAAAAAAAAAACAGACAAATAAATGGGCAGTGGAACCAGTAGAATGGCCGGCCTAATCACACATTGAAAAAGTATTAAAAACTTTTTAAGTTATAATTTTTAATGTAAATAATTAAATAATACCCACCAAATAATGACGCCGCGTGAGAGTTGAGAATTTGGGCCACTCCATCATTTCCTATGGTATTGTACGACAGTATAAGGCGACTAAGGGATAGGGCTGTTTAACATCAGACAGATATATACAGCCCAGACTCAGCCTCAGATGTATGGCTCGAGTCAACAACACTACACAACACGACAACAACAATAGTACCCGGAATACGGTAAACGGCTGACCCCCTATTACGTGGGACCTAATACAATGTTTTTTTTTATATAGGACACGTCAATTTGACTTCGCCTTGCCTGATGGTAAGCTGAGGGCAAAGTCTTGGAAAGAGGGATTGGTGAAATATGAGTGTTAATTCACCTCTCAAATAACTAGATAACAAAATTGCCACTGATAATAATTTACATCACTAATTTCTTAAATCTAGACGAGTTAATTCTGTATTTAACGATCTCCCAATATGCTACCGTGTCAAACTTACCCTCTGTTAGGGTTAAATTGAACGTGTTGTGACGAGGGGAAACCCCCGACGATAAACAATTTGAAACATACACCTAATTTACTGGTAATTGGTAGTTTTATTTGGTTTGATTTGTTGTGGTAATTGTAGCAATGGTTGGCAGTGTATGTAGGAAAGTTACAGTGACATAAGGATACTCCGTACGGTTAGGTATTTAACTAAAGGTGAACAATATTGATGTCAACGATACTATAGATATTTTGTCCACACTCTAAAATGGTCACAGTGTTTTACAAAAAAAAAACGATTTTTAATAACGAATTCGTAATAATAATAATATTATTGATAAAAATATATGTGTGTGAGGAATCCCTAGCATATTAAATTCTCTTGAAAAGGCCTCTACGTCTTGGCTTTGGCCTGACGCACGCCTTCCAAAGACCTGGGACTCCATAGTCCCGAGCGCTAAGGATCAAAAATAAATAATAATTTAGTTGATGTAAATTAATATCATCGACGTATTAATTAGTATGTAGCTATAATTTTTTTATCCTTAGTGTTTGCATAAGTTTTGAAAGCCGCCGTGTTCTTATATAATGACGTATGTTTTAATATAATATGAATTGCTTGATGTGACTTTATACACAAACACCTTGTTAAACAAATAAATTTTTAGTCACGTTTTTGACGAAAAAAACATTGATAAACTGGATCTTTTTCGATATTCATGCGTATGGACATTAATTACTATCAGGTGCTACGCCGTAGCCGCGTAGAGCGAAAAATGTCGCGAGTGAATATTCACCGTTTGTGATGAAATCTGGTACAAAAATAGAGTAGGTCTTGTCTAGGCTTTCCGAAGACCTAGTCTATTTTTGTACCTAGGTTATGTGATTATGTCTAGTCACAATATATGAATACCACGCAGGCGGAGCCGCAGGCAACAGCTAGTAGGTATAATAGTTATAATATTATCTATGATTTTTTTTTTACTTAAATTAGATTCTTCTTCATCCTTGATCCTGTCGTTACTAGAGTAGAGCACCTCGGAGTCTGGGGGTCCGCTTTTTCCAGTCTAACTGCGGTTTTGGATAACCTTCGTCCCGTGACCTCTGCCCTCATCCCTCATCTGACCTCCATAACCCTTTAGCAATATCGAAGCATTGTAGTTAGACCAGTTGTTGGACTTTTTAGGGCTCCAATTACCCGTAACGACTGCCACAGATGTTCGTATGGCAACCGGGACCGACGCGACGGCTTAACGTGCTCTCCGAGGCACGACCCGTAGTCAAATTAGATATTTTACGTGAATTTGGTTCCTAAAGCTCCTGTTCCCATCCTTCGGCTGAATGCGAACGCGAACTGAAACACGATTTTTTTTTATCAGACAATAGTAATAAAAAAATTATGACTCCTTATGTTTTAAAGATTCTTTCTCCATTATTTGGTACCCAGACAAATGTTACGTCCTATAAAACCACGCAAAGGTATTAAATACTTACAATAAAATAAGCCTTAACAGTACAACTCGCAATAAAATCCAGCCCCAATAAGCTTAAGAAAAAGAAATAAAAAAAATACCTAACCAACCTCATTGTTACAGAACTCTAACCTCCTCACTACACATATAAAATTTAACACTGGTGACCCTAGCCAATAGCCATTCGTCGCAATAAAAAAGAAAACGAGAAAAAAAAGGATTGTCTTTTGATTCCAATTTTGAATTCAATTCGCGCGGGTAGAGCGCCATGATTTTATTTTCATGAGTGCCGCGGGACTGGAGGGACGCGTAACGAAAATTTTAATAATAAATGAATTAAAATCTTGTTATTATATTAGTAACTTGATATTCAGCGAGGGATTATTGTTTTTATTTATGATTTAGGGTGCTTCTGTTACGGATTAGAGTGATAAATATTTTGATGTTATTTTGTATAGTTATTAATGATGTTCTTTTGGATTGAATTGAGTTCGTGCAAGTGCTGAAGAGATTTATTTCTTTTCGGGGCAGGAGTTCTTTTCGTCTCGTGACAACATTATCGTCATAGCTATGAACCTGGTTGTAGTCAAAGCTTGTAATATAGAGTCCGGGGATCTAGGTGTTTGAGTAAAGTCTAAAGATTTTAACCTATGTTTAATAAAGATCTAAAATTCAAGTAAAATTACTGTAGTGAAAAACCGCTACCATAGAGAAAGACGTATAGCATTTGACATCATAAACAAATCAGACATCATAAAGAAATCATAAAAAATAAAAAAAATAAAAAAATAAAAATAAACTAAGATTTGGGTTGTCTTGGGTCTAACGGGGGTGATTGCTGTCTGCTCTCCCGACACTGAGATCAGGCGCGGATCCAGACGCGGAACTAGGTTGTGGGCACAGGTACCTGAAGATCGGTCAAGTGCGAGTCGTAGTGCGAACTCATGTCAAGCATGTTAAATACGCCTGGGGGAGGGGGGGTGTCTTTGGCGGTGTTGGTCTCACTTCCTTTAAGAAAAACTCCAACAGGAAGTGGACTTGGTAACGCCGGGACTCTGCGATAAGGAACGAGACAGACTTTTTCATAATGGACAGTAGTTACGCACATATTTAGAGATGTCTTTGTGATCAACAAGTTTCAAACTGGAAGCGATCACCAACTTATCCGATGCTCTCTAAATATCAACATAAAGGCTGAAAGATTGCGAATGATAAGGTCAACTAACCTACGCCGCTCCAAGTAGCTCTAGGGTCCGAAAAGTTCCAACTGGAACTTCAAAATCGTTTCGCAATGCTGGGAACCTAGCGGCATTGACGAGAAGGCCGACATAGTGGTCAAAACATTGCAGGAAGTGTCTCGAAAATTGTTTCCCGGAAAACGCAAACAGCAAGAGTCCAGGCTCTCTCCTGCCTGAGACTTCCGAACTTTAAATCAAAAAGCCGATACGACGCGACCTTGAACGCTCCAACACTCGCTCCATCTAGGAGGCAATCCATAACACAGGTATTAGCCTAGTATGGAATGTAGTATCAGTATGTATGGCGATCCTTTCTGACTGATTCTCGAATGAAACTTCATGTACAATGTAAACTTGAGTCAAATAAACATTTTCATTTCATTTCAATCGAGCGATATAGGGGGGTCAAAAGTGTTCGCTCAGCAGTTGGGAAGGCAGTATGAACAAATGCTGGTATATCGTCTATTGCACTATACGCTGTGTTCCAAATCACGCGTGATTCATGATTCATTTGTTTGGTTTTTTTTTCAATAAACCATAAAAAAAGTGACGTCACAGGTCTTTAAGGTGGTGGGCATGCCCATATTGCCCACCCTAGTGGATCCGCGCCTGACTGAGATGAAAGTATTCGCAGGTTTCACCAGCTAGCGTCACCATACTTCTTTTGATTAGGTAATTAACTAAAAGTAAACAATCTTCTAGCGACTTTGAATTAAAAAATATATATATTAAATAAAATATACATAATTATTAAAGTAATAAACTAGGCTAACTTATACACTAACTAGTGGTTTGATTTCGGCTTTTACACCCGTATTCACAAACAATACTGTGAGGTCTTATAGTGTGCTCGAGGGCATAGGGCTGGTAAAATTAATTCACAAACATCACGGAGCAGTATCTACTTAAGTGTTTTCTATGAATAAAAAGGCTTGCCAAAACGAACGCACTGAGAATTTGTCGTTCTTTGCACAGTTTTGGTGGTACGCATAGCGAAGTATTGTTTGTGAATACGGGTGTAAGTCTTTACAAGACATATTAAAA
This sequence comes from Eilema depressum, assembly GCA_914767945.1. Lineage (NCBI taxonomy): Eukaryota > Metazoa > Arthropoda > Insecta > Lepidoptera > Erebidae > Eilema > Eilema depressum. Next base: position 9,307,364 of record OU612040.1, read on the forward strand.
ATACACATCAAGATAGAGAAACAAAAAAAAAACATCGGTTTAGCCGTTTCGGAGGAAGTTGGTACAAACACTGTGACACGAGAATTTTATACCTATGTATACAGACTAGTGGTATACTTCGGGACATGTATTTTGGCCCTAAAGTGCGAGATAAATGAGGCCCTGGCGTTTTGTAATAATCTATGCTTGGTGAATTTGAGCTCGTCCACCGCAGTAGCACCCCGTGATATCCTCAAAAGACACACAAGAAACGTGTACTGTGCGGATGGAGCACATTTTAAGTCCAAGATATAGTTATTATGTCTCAAGTAATAATTACCTATGTACCTGCTTACCTAAAGAGAATTATTAAACAAAGAATATACAATGGCCGTGGCAAATCAAAGGTACGTATGTACCTATACCATGATCGCGTTAATTCCCGTTAACATTATTCTATATCATGGAACGCGAGAGTTTAAAAGTTAGAAAAACAAAGAATGTTGATACGGAAAATTTTGCCATACGATTACACAATTTAAAAAAAGAACAAGGAAAAAATTCACACAGAAAAAACAAAAAAATATAAAGCCACCCTTTCACGTCCAATAATACCTGTGCCCGGCAATAACACCTTTACCCGTTTACTTTTTAATCCGGACCGGTCGTAAACACCGGCCCGGCGAGCCGGGTATCACGGATATACCGGGGCAATCATCCCACCATCTACACTATTTTTTCCGGTGAAAATGTTGCATTGCGCCCAAGGGACGTCCCTTAATATATCTTTTATTTGGAAACTATTGCCGCCTTTTTTATACGCGGCGACATTTTCTTTGTCAAGGATTGATGTGTTTTGATTGAAGTTTTTTTTTTGGGATGATGAAATTATTTATGATGTCAAATACTATACGTCTTTCTCTATGGTGGCGTTTCTGTTCCGTACTCGTATTTCAATATTTTTACTTGAATTTTAGATCTTTATTCGACATAGGTTTATATCTTTAGACTTTACTCAAATACCTAGACCTAGACATATAGGTATCCTGTTAGGAAGTAAGTACGTTTTTACAGATAGCCTCCGTTGCGTAGCGGTAGTGAACGCAGCCGCTACGCAGGAGGCGCGGGATTGATCCCCGCACAGTGCAAATATTTGTATGCATGAATATGGGTATTTGCATTAGTCTGGTCTTGCCTCGGTCGGTGAGCACGTTAAGCCGTCGTCGGTCCCATTTGCTATACGAATCTATGCAGTTGTTACGGGTAGTTGAAGCCCGAAAAATATTGAAGTCCAGCCAAATCCACAGTTCTACTGGTAACGCAGAACCTAGACTCCTAGGTGAAATCTTCGAATGTGACTAGGATTAACGCTAGGATGGAGAAGGATGTACGTTTTTAATCAGTTTACAGAGTTTTGCAACAAAAGAATCAACACCAATAAGCTATCCTTGATGGCCTTAACATTTTTGAGGCCCAAGCCTATCTCGCCGGTCAGTCAGTGTACCTGCTTAACAACGAACAAGGCTCCGGCGGGGTTTTCCTTCTAGGGTTGGGAGGTCTAAAGCCACTTGCTCCCATAAAAACTCTACATAAGTATAAGATACTTCAAAAGGAGGAGAAACAGTTAGCGGTCCTCGGGCTCCGACTCTCAATAATTGGATGATCTCATTGTAGGCAAGGTCTGGTCTGTGAATAACAGAAGCTTTTTAATGTAAAAGCATGATATAACAATATTTACTTTTTAAAATAAATGTTGACAAAACGTTCGCACTAAAAAGCGTAACAACATTGCGACAAATAACCCTTATTTTGTGTAAAACCTTTTAACATTTCTATTTTACGCGTAACTAAAACGCATTCGTCATCGCTGGGCATAATACACAGATCAATAGCGCTGCTACAAGATTATTTACACATTATAATGGCCACCGAAACGAATTATTTGCTACTGGTAGCAAAATAAACAGCCATCACGCAGCAGGATACAACCTCATTGTACACCGACCTTTTTCAAGAATTATAACCATAATGGTGAACGCAACCATAAAGTTTGCTTCACGAAATGTCAAAATGTTTCCCGCCGTTTTTGTTTTTTTTTTTCGAGGCGATTGTTTATCATCTATTATGCCAAGATTGTAAAAGTGTTGAAAAGAAATATTGTTTTTGGTGAAATTGTTACAATTTCTTTCCTATGTCGTAAAAGTTGTTGGTTCTTTGAATATTGTAATTAGGCGTATTACTTTGTTCGGGGTCCGGTCGGTTTGTTCGTTGTAATGCTTTTTCCATCATGAGTTGCCATTTCTTATTATAAGAACTAAGACGGCAACCCTCTTGGACAAGTGGCAATTCGTAGGCCGGCGTATTGTGGGATAGAATGACGAATATTATCTCATGTTTATGACATAGGTACATTGACATACAATTACGTCTTTATTCCTGAAGGTTAGGTAAAGGTGAATTAGCACTCACATTTCACCAATCATTGTATTAGGTCCCACGTAATAGAAGAAGAGCCTATTGCCGTATTCGGGGCGCTATTGTTGTCTCGAGCCATGCATCTGAGGCTGAGTCTGGGCTGTATATATCAGTCTGATGTTAAACAGCCCTATCCCTTAGTCGCCTTGTACGACACCACATGGGAGGAGATGGGGTGGCCCAAATTCTACGAGAGAATCCATTAAAATTAGTTGTATTTCAACTCCCTAATTATTTTTGATAAATAAAATAATGTGTTGGTCCCAGTGGAGTAGAATAGAGCCTTTCTGACCCGTCGTACACCTATGTGGTTCACCTAGGTGTTCCACGGTTAACTTTTTGTACCCTTGGTTCACCTAAGTGTTCCACGGATAACTTAATGTACCCCTGATCTGCCTAGGTGTTCCACGATCACCTTTATGTATCCGTTATCCACCCCGGTGTCCTACTGTTAACTTTTTGTACCTTTGAATATAGTCACTGCATCTCTTCCTGTGGGTGGCATAGAAGGCGACTAAGGGATAGGGCTGTTCTCCATCCGACAGTAAAAATACAGCCCATGACTAAGTGCCTGCTTAACAGCAATAGGTACGACCCCTAATAACTATTACGTGGGACTGAAAATCATAGTTAGCGAAATGTGGGTGTCAATATACCTCTGCCTACCCCTTCAGGAATTTACAGGCGTGAGTATAATATGTAAGTATGTAAAAAAATGCAACATTGTATCCAAAGACAGTGGGTATTTACAATTTCGAACATTAAAATCTTATAAAACGAAGTTATTCAACAACGTCAGCCATTTTGTTCTCGTTTCGCGCCAAAACGAACGTCACTCGTTCGGATACAGACTCAACGGATAAACTGTTATCATTGTCGGTGAACTGGCGGTACAGCAGCCCTGTTTTATTATCTGGTTAAGTCTAAAAGGACATAGGACGTAACTGTGGCGTGTTTTTACAACATTGTAACTCGAACTCTACTATGGCGAATTGCGAAAATTACCTACCAAGGGTATAAATTATTCCCCATGACACCACCAGGTATGAAGGTGACACTACCAGTAGTGCCATTGGGTAGTGCCACGGGGCAGTCACCGTTGTTCCGATGACTTCTTAGAGTATACCTAATACATACTCTCTAAATACAGTAAAAAACCTACCTGCCAAATACCAAAGTTTTTACGTGTTATAGTTTCTGATATTTATGTCATTAGGTAATCAGTGAGTGGTACTTCGCTTATAAATAAATAGATTAAAAAAGTGAGTGGTACTTCGCTTTTATATAGATTAAAAAAAGAGTTAGAATTTTTTCACCAATTAATTACTAGAAATAGTTTTAATCGTCACCATCATACCTGGTGGTGTCATGGTAATAATTTGTACCCTTGGCGTGTTTTAACAATTTTAGATTATTCGATATACTTAGTTCGAACATTTTAATAGTTTTTTATATGTCCAATCTGTTATTATACAATTAAATGATGTCAAAACTAAAAAGTGACGCAGTATTTCATCAACCTGCTTCAGAAACGTCCACTTCGTTACACTTTTTAAAACTATTGGCAGTTTGCCAATATTTAAATTTCAATAAATTAAATTAATTTATTTGAAAAGTGTTGATGTACGGTTGTAAAAGTTTATTTTATTATTATGAACTTAATGTTTAGTGGCTCGTAATTTGTCACTGATTTTATCGCGATTTTATTGGTGTTAGAATATTGTGATATTTTTGAATTATTTTTTAAAGTGTTCTGCTGACCTACACCAAAAAGATTTAGTTTAGAGTATTATGCCTCTTTAGTTCAGCTAAATTACTTGTATTAGGAGTGAGTTCAGTCAGGACCTCTCGTACGGTTTCCTCTCGGTGATGGGAGGTTAAGCTTTCTTAAAAGTCGTACAAGTCAAATGAAAATGAGTAGAAGGAATAAGTAAGCCCCGGATTTCAAGGTGGAAGCCTGGAATGCAACCAGGGACAACGATAAGATGATGATGATGACAATATTACAATCTTATGCATACAAGCATCTGATGAGGCCGTCAAGCTGAGTGCCACCATTGTAACATGATACGTGTCTGTAATGGTGACGCTCTTTTCAGAGACTTTGCCTTCAGCTTACCATCAGGCGAGGCGAAGTCAAATTGACGTGTTCTATATAAAAAAAAAAAATAGTTTGTAAAAAAGTGTAGAGGAAAATAAAATTGTAAAAAAATACCATCGCCCTAAGATGGATGTATTGGAAAATTTGGATCAATCTCGGGCGAAGCTCGGTGGCTCAGTGGTCAGAGCATTCCCCCTGTAAGGGAAAGATCGCGGGTTCTAGTCCTGCCTGAGTTTGATTTCGCTTTTTCCAATTTAAAATAAATAGTAAAAAAATTATAAATCCTAAACGTACACAGTTACATTCTACTTTAACTGCCGTCGCTTGCACGCCGAATAAAAGCGGGAAAATTACTTCACCAATACCCATACATGAAACATCCTAACTACCACCTACACGCCTCTCTTTCTAACACACGGTTCGCTATACCTCCATCCTTTTCCTACACACTGAGAAAAGCGAAGCGAGCTAAGCTTTTCCGACTACCAAACGCTTTCACGAATGGCTCCGGCGTCCATGATGGCTGATTATACAATACAATACGGTCCAGAATTCTCTGAACACTTTTCCGAGGGTTGTGTACTAGAAAATGGTCAGGGACTTTTCGCACGGCTCGCTAGAGCGAAACGGGCCTTTATCTCCGTTCCGCTATTGGCTGTTTCAAAAAAAGTCCGCAGCCTGTGATTGGCCAAAACAAATTGCCAGCGGCGCGTTCTTTATTACTGTAAGAATAAAACGGCGTAACCGACAAGGCTGCTGATTTCTAAATAGACGTAAGTTTAGTACAATATTTCGGCGCTTGTAACGTTTTTGTATTGAAGCTTGTAAGTTGATACGTATTTGGTGTAAGTATAGAATGAAATTGCAATATTAGAACAATTATATGAGTTTTTCTTTTAGGCATAGAGCTTGTATACAATAGATAGGACATTTTCTTTAAGATTTGACTTATTTCAAACCCAGCGGAGCGTGGAAAAGCATCTGCCGAGGTTCATAAGTTGGGGATCACCATTTTGGGATCAACCACATCTGAAATGGGGGCTCGTATCTTCTGAACTGCACCTCAGCTTTGGCACGTCTAGCGGGGTGCAGAGAATTGGCGAAAAATATATAAAAAATGAAAAAAAGTACCTATCAGATTAAAAGATTTGGTCTTATCTGTTCATTTAAATAAAAATCAAACTTATGAAAATACTTAAGTACCAACCTAAGTACGTCGTTTTTTTAATGCTATGACTAGATGGATTACCTAACAATATTTAGATAATAATATTTGCGTAGGTACCTACTTACTTCAAGCAATATTTTGATAAATGCATAATTCATTTATTTCTCACTTTATTTCTCTACGTGTCAAATCGAAATATAATCGATTTTGTGGAGAATGTGTGGTCTTACCAAGAAAAAGAATATTTGCCATACAACCTCATTTGCAGTAACCAACAAAGAGTGCAAACTGAGCGTTAATTTAAAAAAAGGAAATGTCTTAGACCCATAGACAAAAGAACGAATGAAGCGAGTGAGACGAATCACTTGCTACCGGACACTCTGCGGGGGACTACACAAATCAAAATACGACTTGTAGACAGAATCTAATAAAAACTGGTTAAGTGCGAGTCGGAATCGAGTACGAAGGGTTCCGTATCTATACAATATTATAGACGATATCGAACCAAAAAAGGTCAAAAAATCACATAATTTGTTGTCTATGAAGATCCTCTAAATACTTATTTTACTCTGTTTTTGGTATTTTTTGATAAATCGGCTATGGAGCGAGCTATGCTCGGAGTTTGTTTGAAAGATAGAATAGGCTATTTGACAACATTAAAAATATACTACAAATTATGGCCATCCTATTAGAAAATAACGTTAAAAGACCTACGAAATTACAATTTACTCTCAAATATGTGTATTTTATGAGAATTTCAAATATAAAAATGTTTTATTTTGTTGATTTATTGTCTATGACAAAAACGCTCGTGATTGGTCAGAGCTTTGGGTGACGTCATTGCTACAAAATATCTCCAGTTGTATGAGCTATTATTGTTTGTTTCTGTGTTATTATTTGCTTTTTCCTTGATAATCGCGAGTTTTATGGACATATTTTGTGACTGAGTTCGAAATGGATACAAATTTTGTGCGAGCCGATGATAACAGCAACTTACCTACAATAGAGTGATGTCACAACTCACACGCATCGCCATGTTTAAATATCCTAGCGTTTTTCGCGCACTTTTGAAAATTTAAACTTTAGCATTGTTTTTTTACAGAAATATTAATGTGATATGTTTATCTGTAATGAGCAACCATTTAAAATGGTTTTTGAAAATTAGTCAAATAGCCTATTCGCTACGAGGTCATCTGACATAGAACCAAAGTTACCAACATAGCTCTAAGAATAAAGCAAGCTGAAGCGGCAGTGGGCTGGCCACATCTGTCGAAGGACTGATGGCCGTTGGAGCAGACAAGTCCTGGAGTTGAGACGGGCGTCCCGCTAACCATAGGGACAGACGACCTGAAAAAGGTGGCTGGGACAGACTGGATGCGGAAGGCAGAAGATCGGCAGACGTGGCGCACATTGGGAGAGGCCCATGTCCAGCAGTGGACTGCAATTGGCTAATTGATAATTGATTATTATAGTGGCAATATAAATACATCATCTGTGAAAATTTCAACTGTCAAGTTATCACGGTTCATGAGATACAGCCTGGTGACAGACAGACCGACAGTGGAGTCTTGGTAATGTGGTTCCTTTTTACCCTTTGGGTACAGAACCCTAAAATGTTTTTGTTATAATTTCAAAATACTTATTCGTTGTTACGGCCGCATGTTTATTTATGTATAAGTTGTAGCGGACAATGTGGACAAAATAAAAGGTTTTTGACTACCTGAGCTGTTTTGTTTATAGACAATTATGTTATTTTTACGCAAAATTAACTAATACCGGGGTTTTTTGGAATGTAAGTTTAGTGGTCAGGACCCTTCAGGCGTTGGAGACTCGAACCCCGATTATTAAACTACGGATTTGAATCCACTCCTATAATTTCGGTATAACCTATATATTTGCAGATTCGGCGACTCCTTCTTCTGCCGCACAATTAAGATTTGGAATTCCTTACCAGCTCACGTGTTTCCCTCCTCCTATAGTCCCGGGTCCTTTAAGCGGGGCGTGAAAAAGCATCTGATGAGGCCGTCAAGCTGAGTGCCACCATTGTAACATGGTACATGTCTGTAATGGTGACCCTCTTTTCAGAGACTTTGCCTTCAGCTTACCATCAGGCGAGGCAAAGTCAAATTGACGTGTCCTATATAAAAAAAAAAAAAAAAATAACCTTATCCAATTTCAGCCCTTGTACAGAACAACAAAGCGTATGTATAAATTAATTGTTCAATTTCGGTTAAGTGTAGGTATATTAAGTGCAGAAAAACAAGGTTGCATATTTTGTATCACTGGATTTTATGTTGCAAATAATTTAAACCTATCTTCCTGATTTTAATTTTTAAGCTTCTTGATTTCAATTGCTTCACGTAGAGCTCTTGAATAGTTTAAAAGTTATTAACGTATTTTAAGTAAATTAAGTATGTCGATTAAGATTGAAATGGGAAATATTCAGACGGACTTGTAGGAAAGACTGTAAGGGACTGGTAGTGGGTTCAAGTCCCGCCTAAGCATTTCACTTTTTCTAGTCTCGATTTGAATAGTTATCATGCTAATTGCTTTAAAAATTTGATTAAAAATCTAAGCATGTAGTACAATCAGCCGCTGTGTATGGCGTTTGTGGACTACGAAAAAGCCTTCGACTATATCGAAACCTGGGCAGTGTTGGATGCCCTGCAGCGGTGCAATAGGCTAATTGATTGATTATTTGATAAGCATGTCTCCTATGGGGGTGACGGGTGAGGCTGCCTGTCACCCTAGCAGAAGCAGGCCACTGCGGCGGCGCGCATTGCGTACCTCCCCATACCTGGGGGCGAGGTGTGGACTCTGTGGTCCCCACACCGGAAGAGGGCCAGTTCGAGAGATATGGCCCTGGGTCGGCCGGGATGCAAGGGATATGTTTACGACTACCTCACCTCCGGCAACCGACGGCCTACTAACCACGTGCGTTTTAGTCGGTTCGAGTCCGACATAACCTCCTCCACAGGCTCCGGCGGGGGAGGTATCCGTGGGGATTTTTGCACGATAATAAAAAGGCTGCCTACTCTACACATTCGTAGTTCTACTCACCCCGCCATAATGTCCGCCATTCGTTCGCTCGGCAATTTTTCAAGTCGTATCTGCCCGCTAAATAATAGAGCTGCCTCAATCAACTTTATATTTCATTAACTGATGCTGAACCGATATTATGTGGCTATAGCTTTTATGTTGTCACACTTGGCGATGTCAAAGAGTTTTAGGTAGACTGGGAAAAACTATAAGATGGGTAGATACCTTTTTTTTTTTCGTGTGGAAATTGTATCGGATTTAATTTGGCCCCTCCAGTACGAGAGATATGGCCCTGGGTCGGCCGGGGTGCGAGGGATATGGCTATGATAATCTCACCTCCGGCAACTGACGGCCCACAGAAGGCGTGCGTTTTAGTCGGTTCGAGTCCGACATAACCTCCTCCTCCGACCCCGGCGGGGGAGGTATCCGTGGGGATTTTTCAGACGATAAAAAAAAAAAAAAAGATATAATTTGGCCCCTCTGTGGCGTGGTGGTAGTAAACGCGGGCGCTACGCAGGAGGCGCAGGTTCGATGCCCACTAAGTGCAAATATTTGTATCCATGAATATGGATATTTGCATTGGTCTGGTCGTGCCTCGGAGTGCACGTTAAGCCGTCGGTCCCGGTTGCCATACAAACATCTATGGCAATGATGGTAGTTGGAGCCCTAAAAAGTCCAACAATTGGTCTAACTGCAAAGTTTTGATATCGCCAATGGGTTGTAGAGGTCAGATGGCAGTCGCTTCACGGCTTATATCGAAGTTCAGCCAAGTCCGCAGTTAGACTGGAAAAATCGGTTCCTAGACTCCGAGGTGAAAGCTTCGGATGCGACTGGGATTAACGCTATATGAAGAAGATCAGGCAATGCTACCCATGGGTTCTTTAACTTTTATTCTTAAGTTACATATAATATAAAAAAATCTACAAAATACACAACACATTTACAAATAAATCTCCACATCAAAACACATCCAATTATTTTTTTCGCAATTCGAATTCCGAAGTCATAAAACAAGTGAGCACAGAATAAAAATAATATAACAGATAAACAAAAGCTACCATAGACACGCTTCTACGTAGAATGTTCTTCTAATAATACAGTATGATAGGCATCAGTAATATAGCAATAGGCAGATAAGCGTATCATAGTTAAGTGTTGCCATCACAAACGTGTAGGGTGACCGTGCTTGGAACGAATTAGGAATATAGTTATTTGTTGGACAACAACGATATTATTGTTACTTATCGATAATTAGGTTTATTGTTAGATTGTATGTAACCGAGAGCAATAACCATCTATATTTCAGGAGGTAAGTGGGTCTAAGGACTAAGGGGTTATGAGTCATAGGGGTCAAAAAGCAGTTTTCACCATACAACATCAAATACCTAAATATTTTTTAGATATCAGCAGATTTCAGCAGTCCGACTGCTCGAGTACCTCCGCCCTACAGAATACCGCGGCCATAATAACCTCGTGTTGTGTTCCTGGCGGTGAGTAGGGTAGCCAGAGCTCACTGGAGTGGTTTTGTGCTGTCAGTGGGCAGACCAAAAGTTTGTCTTCTTCGCCGACGGCACAGAATCTCTCTGTTCTTAAAGGGTTGGCAGCACGAGTGTGACTCCCCTGGTGTTGCACTCATTCATAGGCTATATTAACGCCCACATTTCCCCATCTATAATTTTCGCCACGTAATAGACACAGGGGCAAACTTATTTCCGTGTAACGGGCACTTTGTGAGCATAATAACTGCAATAAATCGCAATTTTTTGTGATGTAAGTAAGTACTTCTTCTTCGTCGAGTCAATGGCTCATAAAATTTTTGATTTTTGTTGGCCCAATATTTGGCCACGGTCACAGCACTGTCCGTTGCCTTACTCAGGTCCTCGATAGTACAGTTGGAAGGGCACATTGGGCAAGAGAGCAAGTGCAGCATGGATTGGAATGGAGCCCCGCAGTCACACGACGCTTGCGACTGGTCTAAATAGCCCCATTTTACCAAATTTGCCTTGCAGCGTCCAACCTGGGTCCGCAGGCGGTTTAATGCCTTCCAAGTTGACCACGGAAGATGGTGTCCAGGAGGCAGATTTTCTTTAGGTCTAGTGAAATCAGTACTACTTTACTATTTTACTTCTTTAGCCCTTTTGACAAGATGATTCAAGACAATGGGAAATACCCGAAATATGTAATCTATATAATCTATTATCCGTGTGGTGACGAAAGAAGAATCCTTACAAGTATCACCACCCCATCTCATCCGAAGGGTGTCGTAAGAGGCGACTAACGGAAAAATACGCAGATGATATCGCTGCGAGAGAAGGAAAACTCGAAATAAAACCCTGTACCAACCGTCTGGCCAGCGTGGAAACAGTAGGCGAAAGTCTTCCAACATTGGGAGAGGCCTATGTCCAGCAGTGGACCGCGATAAGTTAATTGATTGATTGACGTAATTTATGGAGTTTAATATTTCTTATAAAACTAATGTATTTTTCCGTGAGTCTCCTCTTACGACACCTACTACATAATGTTCCACTATACGAATCTGTATTATAGCCGCGTGGTTCCCGGCAGAGTAGAATTTGGGCCACCCCATCTCCTCCCATGCGGTGTCGTACAAGGCGACTAAGGAATAGGGCTGTTTAACATCAGACAGATGTATACAGCTCAGACTCAGCTTCAGATGCATGACTCGCGTCAACAATAGTGGCCGGAATACGGCAATAGGCTCACCCCCTATTAGCTACGTGGGACCTAATACAATGATAGATAAAATGTGGGTGTTAATTCACCTCTGCCTAACCCTCCGGGGATAAAGGCATGATTATACGTATGTTCATTAAGGCCGCGGGAACGCGCTGGATGCGAGTCACTTCCAACCGGTCTTATTGGAGATCTATAGGGGAGGCCTGTATCTAGCTAGTGGACTTTCTATGGCTGAAATGATGATGATTATGATATGTATGTATGTATGATGTAATCTATGAAGTTTAATAATATCTCTTGCACACTCGCAAGAATGTATTTTTCCGTGAGTAGCCTCTCACGATACCTAGTATAGTTATAGTACACAATGTTCCATTAGGTATAAGAATCTGTCTCGTCTCAACAGACTGCACAGTCACCCTACAGAAGAAAGTCCTATTTCTCCGTAATACGTGTATCATTTATTACTCAGTTATCTGTACGGGCAGGAATCGGCAGGATATATTCCGCCATATTTGTTATCGAAGTATTATGGCGGGAGTTCTTCTTGTCACGCTTTAAGAGCGCGCAGTGAGCTGGATTAGATCCTGTGAGTTCATTTTGTATCTACTATTTTGGTTAGCACAAGGCCCACCTGATGGAAAGCGGTTACCGTGGCCTATGGATGTGTGTATAATTCACGTAAAAACAATGGATTTTATTGACACTTTACAATAATGTAGCTTATACATCAGAATAACAAATAGGCTATGTATCAGCGATGAATGGGATCAGAATTTCACGCAAGCGGAGCCGCGAGCAACAGCTAGTTTTAAATATAGGAAAAATATTTATTATGCTCTTCTGTAAAATTGTAAAAACATAGATTCGCAACTTCCCCATGGAGCTGACGACAGTGACGATATGTCCTGTGTTTAGCACAGGTGTGTATAGACACGGGCTATACATCAGGAGCACAACACGCGGCGATAACGGGAGACCGTTTAATTAAGGTAGCACCGCCCCTGTCGTCACGGACCCGTGTCGGAGGCAGGGCCGGACTCAGAAATAACGTGTCTATATCTGTACTATTATATAATTATTGTAAAGTGGTCGTGTCTGTACATTGCAGATATTTAAAAAAAATTACTTGGGTTATGTTATGTTAACGATACTGAACACGAAAATATTTTTTTTGAATTTCCTGTCTGTTTGTCCGCGATGGACGGAAAAACTACTGGACGGATTTTACTGCGGTCTTTTTTGTTAGAAAGGGCATACTCAGACTTAAAATCTTACGTTTGTTTGATCGCAATCGGTTGAGTAGAACCGAAGATATGAGCAAAGGTCGCGTTAATCAAGATGCACGCGGGCGGAAGGCTAGTATAGAATAAAATGTTTACACCTGAGGGCAATTTATGAGTTTATATTAATAAATCCATACTAATATTATAAATGCCAAAGTAACTCTGTCTGTCTGTTACGCTACGCCTAAACCACTGAACCGATTTTGATGAAATTTAGTACAGGGGTAGATTAGAACTTGGGAAAGGAGAAAGGAATAACCGACATCCACGCGGGCGGAGCCGTGGGCAACAGTCAGTAGTCTAACTAAAAAAGCTAAACCGTAAATTGGTAAATATTCCTCTTTCTTTCCCGGGTAGACAGAAATAACCCGCTGTCTGCTTCTGTTCTTACACACTGCCCGGGAAGTTTGTACTCTGAAGTCATTAAACTTCGATTGTCTTTTTAATATTGCTTTTATGGGAGCGAATGTCATCTAACCCTAAAACCCGAGAGAAACCTGCACTAGGGCTACGTCCATCGATCAGCAGTTATATCGGCTTTTAGATAACGTTGGTCTCGGTGCTGTAGACCTTACTTACCTTACTAAGATCTACCTAAATCTGTAGAACAATTGACGAGTCTCTGAGGTAAAGTTTGTTCCACAGATATCCGATGGTTTGTCCTAAGTACCCTCATAGTCACCCATAGATCCCACATAAATAGAAATCACATCTAAATTTCACATATATTGACGTCGAGTTGCAGAAACAACTCTTTTGAGAAATATCGTCATCTCAGCGTTAATGCAACAGTAGGTAGACTAAAATACCCTCCTCCAGACGCCAAAGTAAAAGGCGGAGGATCACCATACGTGGCGCACATTGGGAGAGGCCCATGTCCAGCAGTGAATTGCAATTGATTGATTTACAGCGTTCTAATAATTTAAATTCTACACAAACTGAGTAGATAATAATCACATCAAAAACCCCCAAATGACGTCTAGTTGCATCGTTCTAGAAATATCATCCACTTAGTGTTGAGTTGCAGTCGCATGGCATTCACCTCGGAGTCCGGGGTCCACTATCTGGTTTTTACTTCTCCAGTTCTCCACTTCGGCCTTTTTTGCAATTTTACTCTAGGTGTATGTACAAGGTCCCACCAAGAACTTTGGGGCTTAAGTCGGCATCACATGCCAACGACTACAGTGCTACATCTGCTGAACAATGGAGGCTAGGCTAGGCTATGTAGATTTTGCTCTCGCGCTTGGAAAGGTAAGCGCAAGTGGTTCTAAAGTTAACCAATTCAAATTCTACACAAACTGAGATGGTAATGACACAAATGACATCTAGTTACATCGTTCTAGAAATATCGTCCACTCAGTGTTGAGTCGCAGTCGCATCGGGGTCCACTATCTGGCTTTTACTTCTCCCTGTTCTCCACTTCGAACGGCCTCTTTTGCAAAAGTACCGTCCTGAATCCGGCCCTGTGTATCGCGCGTCGTGTCCGCCCCGCGTCCGCCAATAACCTCGCTGCTCGCTAGTGATGTAATTTAGCGAGACATTTGGTAACTAGTCACGTGATCGGTGGCTCGTTACCCGGAGCCGTGTCGCTTACCTGCCAAATTGAATTAGCGATATTAGACGCCATTATTTTAACTGCGTAGGTCTCGGGTAAGTAGAATAGGACTTTTCTATCCGTGGGCGTCTTACAAGATCCCTAACGAAGTTGTGATTTCGACAGTGAAGATAACTAAACTGGGAGCTTTGCTAAGGTCTTTGGGCCATCTGCCTGGCCTACTGACTGATGGACGAAACTGAATCATCGTCATCATCATCATCATCATTTCAGCCATAGGAAGTCCACTGCTAGACATAGGCCTCCCCTATAGATCTCCAATAAGACCGGTTGGAAGCGGCTCGCATCCAGCACGTTCCTGAGGTCGTCTGTCCACCTTGTGGGTGGACGTCCTACGCTGCGCTTGCCGAAACTGATTATTATACGACACAAATTCGCTCCTGCGTGGAATACTGCTCGCATCTCTGGGATGGCTCCGCAAAGTACTTACTAGATGCTCTCGACAGGTTGCAGTGACATGCGGTCCGCATTATTGGGAATCCTGAGGTCACCAACACCCTCGAGCCTTTGTAGATGCGTAGAGATGTGACGTCCTTGGCGGTATTTTACCGTCTCTACCATAGTAAATCTTCTGAGGAGCTTTTCCAATTAATCCGATCCTCTCCTTTCCTATACAGGAAAACACGTGCAGGACTTAGATGTCACCCGC
The DNA here is from genome assembly GCA_914767945.1 of Eilema depressum. Taxonomy (NCBI): domain Eukaryota; kingdom Metazoa; phylum Arthropoda; class Insecta; order Lepidoptera; family Erebidae; genus Eilema; species Eilema depressum. The sequence continues at coordinate 9,322,373 of OU612040.1, forward strand.
ATACGGTTCAGAATATTCCTTTAAACGTTAGGACCCCTACAAAGATCTTCAGGCCCAAGTAAACTTTATCTGTTGATTGACGGGTGATGGGTGCAGGCTTTCCTCTCGGGGTTTTATGACGGCAATCACTCCTGTTAAAGCCAAGGTACCTAGGAGGAGAAATTATAGCATAGCTGATCCCTGCACTAAAGTGTGATGTTTTAATTTTACTCGCGAAAGGCTCGGCTAAATAGAATAAGGCCACCGTCTCTCCCCGTGGGTATCTACAAGGTGACTAAGGTCTGATATCAGCAAATAAATATTCGAGAACTTTCTACTCATCATTATTTACATTCAAAGTAGGTCCCTAAGCGTAGTTTAAATAGCTTGTGTTATGGTTTCTAGAATGCGGAACTTTTTCGTACATACATAATATATGTATTGAACATAGAAACACCCAGCAGACCAATGCCAATATACATATTCATACTTACATATAATTAGCTTTTATCCCTGGAGGGTTAGGCAGAGGTAAATAAACGCCCACATTTCACTAACTAATTATTGTATTCGGTTCAACGTATTAGGGGGTCTATTGCCGTATTCCGGGCACTATTGTTGACTCGAGCCATGCATCTGAGGCTGAGTATATCTACATATTCATGCATACAAATATTTGCATGAACGGGAATCGAACCCACGCCTCCTGCGTAGCAGTCGAACGGTATACTGCTACGACACAGAGGATGTCAAGTGTCAAGTAAAATGACAGCAGTGGAAGTTCATTCACTCACTCAGTTCAGTTAGTCTTCCAACTGTTGTGTTCAAGAACTGGATTTCAACAAGGTTTTTTATACTGGCGAGGATTGGGAAGTGTTTCGTACCCTATCAAATTCAAGTTCTTCAAATTGAAGAACCCCATATTGTAGTCGCTTGGAAAAATCACATCAGGGAGTTCATTCTACAGCTTGAGCGTGTGTAGGATGAAGTTCTTTTTATACCTCACTGTGCGCATATTTTCCGGTGTTTACATTGGTACGAACAATCGAACGAACTCGACAGCTAAACCCGCGGTGATATTTCCATTCTGCATGCTGTAAATTTGGTGTCGTCACGTTGTCGAGCATGAGTATGAAGTATGTTTATGTGCTCGACAACATGACATCACCAAAACAGCATGCGTTATTGCAATATGACCGCGGATTCAGCTTTCGAGTTCGTTCGATCGTTCAAAATGTGCTTACAGCATGTGCCTACTGTACGACTTTAAAGTTTCGACCTCATCTATAAAGAAGCCAGAGCTCACTGGAGAGGTTTTGTGCTATCAGTGGGAAGACCAAAGGCTTGTCCTACTTATCTTCTGCGCTGACGACACAGAATCTCTCTGTTATTACAGGGTCGGCAACGCGAGTGTGACTCCCCTGGCCATTCTGCTAATGCAAAACCACTGTCATGCCACTGACACTGAAAGAAATTTCCATTTAATTTTAGCCTTTAAAGTAATGCAGTTAAAGTTTAAAATTAAATGGCTTTTTGTAGAGTGTATGAGAGAGTGTAATGAAACTCTTTTCATTTAATTTTGGATTTTGAATCAAATAAAGTCAAAAATTTTATGCCATTTTTTGGAGTCTCTATGGTGTGACAATGGTTTTGCTTTAGTAGAATCGACGCCCTGCCCCCCTAGACAAGTGGCAATTCGTTGCTCGGCGTATGATGGAATAGAATGACAAATGTATAGGATTTGACGTTTTTGACATTCGTTGACGCCTGTCATGTACGTCAAATTCCATACATTTGGCATTCTATTCCATCATACGCCGAGCAACGAATTGCCACTTGTCTAGAGGGGCTGGTATATCACTTGTCTATAGGCCACGGTAACCACTTTCCAACAGGTGCTTGTATGTGACCTAAGTGACATAAAAGGAGTCATAAAATGGAGTCGTACGCATGCTTTTGTTATAGGGTAGTACTAGTGATACAATAGTGTATCATTTGTACTACCAGTTGAACTACTCAGTTGTACTACTGATCCGAAGGTGGTCACTAGTAATACTGATAGTACTAGAGAAACAATAATGTGTCATTTTGTATGGTAGTACAAATGATACATTAAATACTCAGTAGTACTACTGATCCGAAGGGGGTCACTAGTACTACCTACTGGTAGTACTAGTGATACAATAATGTATAATTTGTACTACCAGTTGTACTAATCAGTAGTACTACTGATCCACAGCGTCATCGAAGTTGTACGAGTGGTACTTGGTCTTTCCGATTGCAACACCGGTTGGTCCCACATAACAGGGCATGTATTGTATTGTAAATGAAACAACAAAATAAATGTATATAATAACTTTCTTATTTATTTTCTTTTCTTATTAATTAGTATTTAAAGTGTACTTTTTACAATGGCTCTTAAAATTAAATCTATTAATTAAGTAGTTTAAACAATTAATAATTACATATATTTACTATGAACACTAACATATAATTAAATTAAACACTATTTGCTTTATACACTTTATTTACAAGTAAAAAGGTTTGATAGGTACATACTTTTGCGTCCAAAAATCCAGAAATCGGTTAAATAAAAGATAGGTAAGTAGACATATTAAAAGACATAAAATATGTCGATTATATTATAACAAAAAAGTCGAATAAAATAATATTACTGACGATTTATACATAATACTATAATTAACCCTTACAATGCTAGTACACACCAATAGATTGAAGGTGAATGAATGACTTCATGAATCATTATTTACATCCATAGACAAATGGTTCATTCGCGTTCATTCGTTAGCTTGGTGTGTACCTACCTGGTTTGGTTTATATCACGTTTCACGTTTAATATATGTATAATAATTAATTAACGGACTTTTAAATCTGTTTATACAGTTGTATTTGTAACAGATAGACAGAAAATCCCCACGAACACTGATCCTCACGTCAAGGAAGGCAAGGGTTCTGTCTTTATCCATTTCATACGTGAAACTCATTTTACTATGGATGTTGTTAAACTGAGCCACGTACCTATTGTTGTACAGCATTTTCATCCCCTTCTAAAATACAGAAAATGTCATCAGCGTTTCTAGATCATGATTCTTGGGGCAGTAGGTAAATATTTAAAGCTAAAATTGTTAAGTTACTTTTGTCGTTGACTGTGCCTACTTGTATTTGAAAGAATTACTGGTGATTAGTCAGAAGTCTATACCAAACCTATTTTTAATCGGTACAGTCAAAACATGTACTCATATAAACTTACATTGAACTATCTGTATTGCACTAATTTTAAGATGATATATTATACTTTGGTTTTTACATGTTTTTCAAAACAATGAGATTATTTATAAACAATTAAAAGGTTACAATTACAACCACGAGAAAAATAAATGAATTAGTACCTATATTATAGTTACGGATTAGAGACCCTAGGCGATACAATTTTTCCATTTATTTTTGTGTGCTGATTTATTATTATTACTTTAACATTATACCGGGTATTTGAAGGTCGACGGGAAGAAGTTGAATGAATGCTAACGAATGAGATTCATCATTCATTACTGCACGCCCTCGAACATGCTGTAAAGATGAAAAATCAGACTCGCTGCAGCTTTCCCCGTGACGTTCACTATAGTTCATTCTCGTTGGTTCTTTAGCTCATTTTTTTCATTTCTTTTCATCTCTCATCTTGTATGTGGCATATTTTTTTAATCTGACGAGTAGAACAACAATGCGAGCATTACAAAAGTATACAAAATTATTCTGAATTTAAGTAATCTTCTAAATTAAACATTCATTCTGCTGAAGAAATAGACAAAACAATCGTCATGAAAAAAGGTAAAAAAATAATTTTCCATAGTTTTTTTAATGATTCGGGACTTATCGCGATCAAAAATTATGAAACTTACTTTTGCCGACGTTTCTTATGCGTTGCAGTACCCGACTCCCGAGGTCACGAAATGACTGGTCTGAGAGCGTTGAGAGGAGTGCTGGGAACATTTTTTGCGTGCCTACCCTCGCGATACAGAAGAATTTTTAATCGCGATAAGTCCCGAATCATTTACACCGCGATAATTTAAAAATAATTTTCCTTAGTTGATTATTTTCATTCATATATTCAACACATTCGTTCTGTAGGTATATTTTTTATGCTAGTATTGTGTTAAAATATAAATAAAAAATAAACAAATAGTTACAAATAATGATCACATAATTGTACAATTCTGAAGTGACTATAAAGTAATTGAAATCCCAACGTTGGAAGACGCCTGTGTCCAGCAGTGGACTGCAATAGGCTAATTGGTTATTGAATTGAAATAGAACCACTTTAACACACAAAAAAGTAGCTGAAACGTCAAGAATCTGGTAGCGAAAAGTGGCTTTATTTCAATGAGTGATACTCGCGTAAATTTTCGAGAGTCTACATAAGACAAATTTTTTTGAGTTTATTTTTCGAATTATTCACGAACGTCAACGATAAGCCTGAGAATATTCGAAAATAAATGTATACATTAACATTATTAATTGAAATGTTCCATATGAATGACGGTATCCAACCTTGTGGACTTCCTATCTGAAAATAACTAAAATATAGGTAAATACCACGCGCTCCTGTTATTTTCCGCTCACTTACGATTCTCGACTGTCTTTTATATAAAATACTAACGGTAAAAATAATTTCAAACATTTAAATTGGAATGAAAAATCACCAAAGTCTTACAATTTAATTTTATTACATAACATACTTTTGTCTTTTACCGATTAACCTACCTAATCATTCATTTCGTTCATTCAGAACCATAGACACAATGACCAGCATTCAATAAATTAAGTAAAAACAATATTTACAATATTTCTGTATAACGTTTCTACTACGAAACGTGAACTTTTGGATTATTTGAATTATTATCTTTTATAATAGGTACATATAAATAAATGTCTCTTGATTTTAAATGAAATGACAAATCAATATGTCATCACAGCATACTTTTTTTTTCTAAGCACCTGCAATTCTTGTCACAGATAACATATTTGACATTTTCATTTCAAAAAGGTTTGAGCACGACAATTATTTGTCGACGTTTAAATTGAAGTTCGAATAAGCGGGCCTTAATGTCGCGGCTTCTGCGTTGACTGGGGAAGGGGGAGTGGGAGGGATATAGGGGTAACGGGGGTAGGGTGGGTACGGGTACGGGTAGCCGGAGGGTAAGAGTTGGGGGTTGTGGAAGGGGGGTATTAGGGCGGGGGAGGGGTAACCGTAAGGTAGGCCTACGGAGGAGGCGGCGGCTTGTAGGATTGAGGCTGCGAAAGCCGGATCGCTGTAAACGGCCGCATAAGGCCAGGCGACGGCGATGCGTTGCCTTTTGTCTTTCATTCTTCGGTTTTGAAACCATACCTGTTAACAATGAAAATTTATAAATTAATATAGGTAATGGACTAATGAAAATTACATATCTACCTATCTTATTCAAATTCTTGTACGTAAACTACTCTAAAGTGCACTAAGTATGGTGAAAACATAAAATAAATGCGATGTTCTTTTTTAGAACATCTGAATATAAATTAACCGAATCCTGAATAAGAGTATAATTATCTTGAGTATAAAAATAATTAATTGAAAATCAAATTATTCACTGATATTTATCATATAGATAACATTGTTTAATATATTATTAAGTAGTACACCTAAAATAAACCTTCATTGTGCATGCATAATAATTACATTTATAGTATAATTCACTTATAAAAACTCATTTAGATATAGGTATAACGAACGATATACTAAAAACAGCTTTTATTTCATCTGGCGGGTGTTAACATAACTATAACTTTATTGTTCATGTGGGACGTTATTTGAATTGCGATTCATATCACGTAATAGGTATGTACTTAATTAATTATATAGTTAAAATATGTGTGAAACTATTACGAGCTTGAAATTATAAAAATATACATAGATAATTATGTAGATAGAGTCATTGAAATTTAGTAACTATATAATAAAATCACATCGAGGTAAAAAGCTGTCTATTATTTATTATTTAAAAAATAATTGCTAAGTATTTCTTCTTGGAGCGACACCGACTCCGAAAATGTGATTATTTTAAAGAATTTTTGACTGTTTTTCTGCAGAATGTTTAGTCACCCAAAAAAGGCTTCCTTCATAATAAACATTTTAATAAAATAACGATGAAATAACTTCATATATGTTGGTATTGAGAAGTAACTTGAAGCGGACACAGTCACGGCAATAGCTAGTGCAGAATTAGCGGTCAGTAAAAAGAAAAAATGTTAAAATATATGCAAATGAAGTTGCCAATGACGCCAATCGCCAATAAAATAGAAATCAATGATATACTGTGTGTTTTATTGAGTCAATAAAACACTATTATCGCTATATTCGCAACAGTTCAGCTGCGGTCTCGTTGAAGATGAGCGGTGTTTTTTAAACATCTGAAGATATACCTGACTTCATTTTATTTTAAAGATGTATTTTTTGTAAATATTGCTTACATAACAAAGAATATTGCATTTCATTGTATATTGTATATCATCGTGTAGAAAAAGGTAAAATTTTGCAGATTTTTTGGTTATCGATTCGTTTCAGAGCTTAGGCGATAGGAGTACATGACACTCCTATAAAATTAGTAAAATCATATTAAATCTAGATTGATTAACGGCGGACAGGACATAATAACTATCCATAGATGATTCACGTTACCTATGTCGGTGGACGGTCCACTAGTACGTAGTAATTCCTTTTTGGTGTGTCTACATTACCTGTATCTAGCGAACTGCGGATCTATGGTAGAGTCAAAGCTAAGCGAGACATTTTCGCTCGCGGTGTAGCATAGGGTTTTTAAATTGAAACTGATTGAAAGCGTATTTCGCACTACCTCGCTAATTAATTGCATATTTTCGTATAAGCGAGCTCGTAAACCCCTTAGTGGATTATCTAAAATTATTAGGATAGGAAAAAAAATATTAGAAAAAGAGAGATTGTAGATTTTTAATTATATAAATTAAGGTGCGTTTTTGTTAGAGACGTGCACAGCTTTTGTTGTTTTAATTTTAACCTTTTATAGTTCTTACGAGTATAAGCGAAGGTTGGATATTTGGTGAAAAAGAGGTATTTGATTTTATAATTTATAAAAATGAAGAATTTTCGTAATCTTCAATAGGTATCTATAATTTTTATATTATACTTATTTTATCAAAAAACAATGTTAATTTTCAAGCTCTTAGGTTTCTTATCCTAAAATCTTAACAAAATATAAACTCAGACACGAATCCTTTAAAACTTACATCAACAGTCAACAGCGCTTCTTAAAATCCCTTCTAAAATCATTAAAGGCTACATAATAGCCACCCCGACTTACAATGTACATAAGTAAAGACCAAAGACTTTCCCTCCAAAACGCCGCCATCTTTGTTGGCAACGTGTTAATTGGCGGGAACCAAGAATATTTGCACGAAACGACTTTCCTTTAAGACTTCTCAGAAGATTATTGCATTTTATTGTGCAGAAATAATAAAACAAGAGGCTTAATGGCTGCTAAAGTGAAGCCAGGGTTTCTCAACGCGTAAATATTTGCTTTGTAAGCAAAATGAAAGAAAAATAAATGAGTTTTATACTTGTCGGAGTCATGAATGCGGTTACATTTACATGTTCAAAAATATTTGACGCTGCATCCGGCTATAGGCTAATAAAGATATTATTATCAACAAATATTAAATACTTTTTATTAGAAGATAATTTTGTCAAGTCCCCAAAGATCTAAGACGCCGCCTTCAATCTAAAGTTCATTACGCAACTATAATCTCAAACTCAAAACCTCGATTCATTTATTGACACGTTACACAGCATTTATGAGAGCACAATAAAAATTAATCACAATAAACAAACATCAGGTAAAAAAATACCAGTTTTTATAACTCATCAAATGGTAGCCGAAAGGTATAATTTAATAGTTTTTAATTGGTATTATCGCGTCATAAAACAGATGCCATAGACAACGATGAAGTGTTTCCATTCACTCACTCACTAATGACTCGAACGAGTCTTTGTTGACGTTGGATCGCGGCTGTCCTCTTTTAATTTCATAATTTAGACATTTGGAAATAAATTATTTATTATTTTTCTCTATCTTTTTGTTTAAAAAATAAAACAGTTTGTACTTCGCGATTTATTTAGAATTGGTTACAGTGCGGTCCCAACGTTGCCGTTGCTTTTCAGCAGCCATGGTGAAAGGATACGGAGCAGTATCAATAAGAAAATACTACTAATATAAATACTTAATTCAACCCCTGTTTTACCCCCTTAAATGGTGAAGTTTCGTAAAATCAGTTCTTAGTGGATGTCTACACTCTATAAGGAACCTACCTGTCAAATATACAGTTTGTAAGTGTTATAGTTTCTAAGATTTCATGTTAATCAGTAAGTGGTATTTCACTTTTATGTAAGTATGTATATAGATTTGAAAAACAGTTGCACCAAACTAAGTTACCGATTGTCACACCTTAAATTTCTATCCGTCGTCAGAGAAACTCGGTAGGTACTAATAATGGTCATTTTATAATCCAACGGTCCGTTCTTCGCATTAATGTTCATTAGCGCACCACAGCTACCGAATAACTCGGTCGGCTCCTTTTAATGCCCATAGACAAATTAGCGTGAATGTAAAACTCGAATGAAGTCGTAAAAAACATATGTTTTTTTTTTCTTTACCGGTTCTTTTATTTTTTATTGGAAGTGATAATTGACATTATGACCGAACTAAAGAATTTAATTTTAAATTGGCGTGTAGTTTTTAATGTGGAATTTTATAATTGTTGTGGGGGCGAATGCGTGTTGTGTTGACTTATTTTTTTTTAAAGTGATTTTTTATTGATCTGGCAACAAGTTATCGTGAATAATAAATGCGGTCAACGATACTTTTTAAAGGTGTTGATCATCCAAATTTTCCATACACTGACACTTTCACGAGGGCTGTTCTCCATCCGACAGTAAACATACAGCCTATGACCGTGCCCGTTTGACGGCAACAGGCTCGCCCCCTATTACGTGGCACCGAAATGGCTAAATGTGGGTGTTAATACACTTTTGCCTACCCTATGTATAACTCCGGACACGTGTCTTGGACCTAAATCGCAAGACAAACGAGGCTCTGGCGCCCGCGGATTGCTTTTTAATAATCTATGCTTGGTGAATTTGAGTTCGTCCACCGGCGTAGCACCCCGTGCTATCCTCAAAAGACACCCAAGAAATGTGTACTGCGCGTATAGGGCACATTTTGAGCACATTTTAGGTCCAAGATACGTGTCCGGAGTTATATGTCAATTAGCAGAATCGGGGTCGTCAACACGTGGGTGGGATGTAGAAATACTGAAATAATGCTAGTTTAGTTCTTGTCACATACTGTGGGCGGACTGAAAGTCGAACTTCAACTTCTAATTCAATTACCAACTCGTTTCAAAATATGTATTTTGACATATAATTGGTTGCGAGCGAATTTCATGGAAGCAATAGCCGATAAGTGACTCCTACGAGTTATGTCGCTTTTCTCTAATGGTGTTACAATGAGTCATAGTATTTTATGGCATAATATGATATTCGCGGTAGCCTAGTGGTATGGGTAATGGACTGCTGAGACGAGGTCTCGGGTTCAATCCCAGGTTTTACCATGGCACACACCAACGACTTTTCGATGCTTTTCGAAGTTATGTGTGTATTTATCGCAGGTTTATAAGTGCCCGGTTAATGGCAATAGGCTCGCCACCTATTACATTGGGACCTAAACATAAACGGCGAAACGTGGGTGCTAGCACCTCTGCCTACCCCTTCGGGGATATGTGAGTTTATGTTATGTATGTTATGTTATAATATGATATGTTATGAAGTGAGCGTTTGCGAAGTCAGGGCGAAGAAAGCAAGGGGTTGAATATAAGTATAAGTGGGGTTTACACATGCAGTTCCGAACGAAGGAATCACCACTTGCCATTCCAAATTGTCATTTCGGAACGAACGTTTAAACGTTAAACAATCTGTCAAACCAGCCTTGCGCGGCGTAGACAATTCTCTTCGCTTTTCTTCGACCAATGAAGTCGATGAGATATTGAATGAAATAAAGCATTAACGCCCAGTTTCCGAAAGGCTGATCAACGTTAATCGGCTGTCAAATCTCTTGTCAAGTAGCAATTGGGTTGCTAGAATCATGGTTAAATAGTTTAATTTGATCATCGTTTTGGTTAAAATAGCTGATTAATCAACACGATGATCAAATTATACTATTTAACCATGCTTTTAGCAACCCAATTGCTACTTGAAAAAAATTTAACAGCCGATTAGTTAATTTGACATTGATCAGCCTTTCAGAAACTGAGCGATGCTAACTATTCAAATTGAATAAGATAGGAAAAGGACTCGAAGCCGAGTTCTTTCCCTTACAAAGGAAATGCTCTGACCACTGAGCCATCCAGCTTCGCCCGAACCTGATCCAAATTTTCCCATACATCCGTCTTGGGGCGACCCGTCTGAGCGTGGATTCGCTTTTTCTTTCGATTTTCCTTTCTTAAGCTGGGTCCACATTTTGTATCATTTGCCCGATCCGATCACCGTATCCGTATCGGCGACGCGTATCATAATCGCATATGTGGACGGGTGATGATACGAGCATATTATATACATATGTGATCATGATTCGCGTCGCCGATATCTACGGATACGGTGATCGGATCGGGCAAATGATACAAATGTGGACCCAGCTTAAATCGATGAGATATGTCTGCATCATAACGTTTTGGTCACGTGACACCTTTTTAGCGATTTCATTGGTTGCAGAGATGTCTCGATTTTGTCGATGTCCGCCAAGCTGAGTCTGCTATCCTCAGAGAAATGAAGATTCAACTGTGCAATTATCTAAGCTCAAGCGTCGAGCACAACGTTGCGACAAACTTGATAGAGATTGACATTGGTCGGACTGAGTGACGTCACTGGAGATCGACCAATGACAATGTATATATCAAGGTTGTCGCAACGTTGTGCTAGAGAATTGCACAGCAGGACTGAATTTTATTCTAGAATACAGGCCTTAAACATCGCTACCATCTATGCAAATGGAACCCTCCTGATCAGAAGGTCCAAGTAGCTGAATGACCAACATCGCGAAACGTCTAAGGAGCATTAAGTCTAACTAGCACAAAGTCCATGTAGCAAAACGTCCAACTATCAGATGGTCTATATAGCAGAATGGCTATTTAGCAAATCGTCAGTTTCTCAAAATGACTGGACACTTAGGCACCAAATTCAACACTCACATTGCATCATCGCTATAATTATGTACCTATATAAAGACTCCTTGGTCTAGAACATACGGGTTTCAGGGACCCCTCACCACTGAATGCTGTTAATATCATAGTCTTACCTTGATAGTAGATTCAGGAAGCTGTAGTTGTGCTGCCAGCTCACACCGCCGGGGTCTTGACACGTAGTTCTCTTTCATGAATTCCTTCTCTAACCTCGCTAGCTGCTCCCTCGTAAACGCTGTGCGGTATCTTCTGGATAAAAAAGAAGAATAAATGTTGAAATAGAAGAAAATTAATCAGTAATAAAAAGTTGCGCGGCGGGCTATGGAGCGAGCTATGCTTGGAGTTTCTTTGAAGGATAAAATTCGCAACGAGATCATTCGACATAGAACTAAAGTTACCGACATAGCTCGCAGAATAAGCAGGCTGAAGTGGCAGTGGGCTGGCCACATCTGTCAAAGGACTCATGGCCGTTGGAGCAGACGGGTCCTAGAGTGGAGACCGCGAGTAGGAAAACGTAAGACACCCCCAAGCCAGATGGACTGACGACCTACGAAGAGTGACTGGGACGGACTGGATGCGGAAGGCGGAGGATCGGCAAACGTGGCGCATATTGGAAGAGTCCTATGTCCAGCAGTGGACTGCAAAAGGCTAATTGATTGATTGACAGTAATAAAATAAAGGGCAGCTGTGAAATGGTCTAAGCACATAGCGTCGAGCACAACGCTGCAACAGCGTTGATAGAGATTGTCATTGGTCGGACTGTGTGACGTCACTGGAGATCGACCAATGACAGTCTCTATCGCTGCTTAAAGAATTGCACAGCAGAAGTTGTTGAAGCAGAAGAGTTGAAATGTCTTGTTACTAATGGGTGTTGCCGGCGGCTCCACCTCCATGAAATTCTGATCCCGTTACTATAATAATATACATAACATAAACTCACGCCTATATCCCCGAAGGGGTAGGCAGAGGTGCTAGCACCCACATTTCGCCGTTTATGTTTAGGTCCCAATGTAATGGCGAGCCTATTGCCATTAACCGGGCACTTAGAAACCTGCGATAAATACACACATAACTTCGAAAATCATCGAAAAGTCATTGGTGTGTGCCATGGTAAAACCTGGGATCGAACCCGAGACCTCGTCTCAGCAGTCCATTACCGTATGGGTAATGGACTGCTGAGACGAGGTCTCGGGTTCGATCACTAGCCTTTATGCGCAAAATACCAGATTCGCAAAATACCAGATTCTCAAAATACCAGATTCTCAATATACCAGATTCTCAATGTAGAGGCTACCATAATAATGGGAACCTATTCCTGGGATAAAAGGTAGCCTATATGTCACAAACTATAAATCTATCCCTGTACCAAATTTCAGCCAGATCCGTTCAGCCATTTGGGCATAATTAAGTAACAAACATGCAAATATCTTCACCTGAATCAACCTACCTGATATTAGGGTCTGGGGCCGGATTAGAATTTGTCATCTGCTCTGACTGTGGACTCAACGATTCTGCGGACAAAGAAAACTAAATAGGTAAGTAACATTTAAAAATAATATTTACACTCCCGGAGGGCGGAGGGAGTGAAATTTTGGAAAATGGGACCAATAAATGTATAGGTCGGTATATGTACAGAGGTAACAATAACGGTAAGTGTCGCGAGTTTTAAGGGCTATTTCTCATCTCAAAATGAAAATGTCCAGTCAATGTCAAAAATGCCCAACGCACTTGTATATTATATTATGTTTGGCATTTATGGCAATATTGGCAGGCGCGGTGGACATTCTTGACTTAGAAAAAAATCAGTTTTTACTTTAAAAATCATCATCATTGTCTTAGCGATGTTCACCAAGCATAGATTATTACAAAACTCGTTTGTATCGCGATTTAGGTCCAAGATACGTGCCCCGAGGTATACAAAAAGAACTGTAACCCTAAAATCTCTAAATAGATTGGTACCATCGATTAGTGGGTACTGGTAGTGGCACTAAAGGGTTGTAAGTACCACTTGAGAGCGGCCGCCTTTACAATTATCTAAATTACAGTTACGTCTAGACATTAGCTACTTAATCTGCTAAACAGACCGACATACTTGCTAGGGAAGGGCATAAAAATAAAATTATAATAATTAAAAAAATGAACTGCAGTTAATGGTATTAAGTAACCAGTACACAATGGTCCATGATTGGCTACGTCAAGCCATCGCTTTTGTGTACAGTCAGTATTAAATCGATCTTGACGAATAAAGTATTCAAAATGATATTAATAATTTGGTCCCCCCCCCCCCTCCCCCTTCGACTGATTGTGCTGATATTTGGTACACACCTTTAGATAGACATATATATAATTCTTTATTGTACGCTAATAGATTTACGGTAGAAGTAGGAAGTATTTATACACCTCAGCATACCGTTTTCGGGACTTACAGGTGTGAACATAATTATGTATGGAGGTCTACCACAACTCATTGCAATAAAACCCTACTTTATGAGACCAAGGCTATTTTTCAGCAGCCAGGGTTTCTTCTCCATCCTAGCGTTAATCCCAGTCGCATCCGAAGCTTTCACCTCGGAGTCTGGGGTCCGCTTTTTACAGTATAACTGCTGGCTTTGGCTGAACTTCGCCAATTTCAGCTACTGTTCTGCAGCCATGGGTCAGGCGCGGTCCCATTGGGGTCAAAAAAGTTTAATAAGAAGGCATTTTGTGAAGGAATTCCCGCACGTGACACCCTCCCCTCCCAATTTCAGGCAACAGCTCTGCCCCTATAGACAAGTGACAATTCGTCGGCCGGCGTTTTGTAGAATAGAAGCCAAATGTATGGGATTTGACGTATATGACAGGCGTCAAAGAATGTCAAAAACGTCAAATCCTATAGATTCTTCATTCTATTCCATGATACGCTAAGCAACGAATTGCCACTTGTCTAGGGAGGCTGGGGTTTTATTTCAATGAGTGCCTACTTAAATTTTCGACAGTATCAAACATCTAGGTCAATAATAAGATCATTGACAACTCTCTCAAATAGATCGTCTAAATTAGACACCATTTGTGTCTTATAAGTGTACGGAGAAGCAATCATACTCATAGAGATGTAATTATTCTCAGTATACGAAATTGACTTGTCATAAAACAGTAAAAAAGATGTATCGGCGTGCATCGTTCGAAAACCAGTAGCCCGCAGGTGCTAATTGAGCGCACCCAAAGTTTCAAGAGTAACATTAACACAAAACAAACACAAATAAGCTATTGTCTAATTAAATATTTTCCCATGCACCGTTTGTCTATTTCAATAAACATACACCACAAAGAGGCCGTCAGTCTTAGTCTATAGCCGCTCAATTTAAAAAATAACTCTTCTGACCAAAAAGCCGACTTTACAAATCTGATTAGTCGCTGAAGTGGTTCTAAATTTAAAAAGCGGCGGCAAAATGGAGCGCTATTGACATGGCCGTTTTAAAAAGAATATCTATCGAACGCTTTTAAGTCACGCATTGTCTTAATGGCCGCGTGATTAAGATGTTTATTTCTATTTCCGTTTCAAAATTGAATTAGCGTTTTGTCGTTTATATTTAACTCAAACTGAGACGCGACGTTTTTAGGTTAGCGGCCAATTCACATGACATTGTCGGACTAGTGTGTAAGTATTGAAAAATGACGAAACCTTTGCTTGTAATAATTTCGCATTAGAGAAAATTTATTGCTTTCATAAGTGCGTTGGGATAAACGATTCATGATTTTTTATAATCGTCACCGTGGCGTCTGGGCCACTTGAGTCGTTCCCATGCTGGGTGGCGACAGAACACTCAAAAACCAATTTGCAATAGTCTAGCCGATGGTTTCCTCTTGTTGTTATACAAACTTTTTACGTCATTACTTTTTTATTATGTTGTCTATGACTACCAGCTGTGTCGTGGCGTGTGTCGGTTTGAAAAAGGAACGAGGAAACGATTGAGAATTAAAAAGTTTCCGTTTAAAAGCTTCCGTTCTATATTTAAAAAGGAATTATAGATGTCACAGAGTCGCCGCAAGGAAAGTGTTCAACGGAGATTTTTTTTAAATCGATTCTAATGGATGAGTCTTATTGGGGCGATTCTTTTTTTTTGTTTATAAACACTTTTGTTAACGTCCTAAATGATCAACATCTAAATATAAGTAAACTTCCTATAATAATGAGTTCTTTAAGCGAGGTGTAATAATTAAGGATCCATTTATTAAAATAGTAGAATATTAACCTAATATTAATAAATAATTATTAGGAATTCTAGTATGGTTTTTTAATTTAGGCTTTTACAGCTATCTAGATTAAAAGTGAGCGTACTGGGCCCATAACCTGATAAATATATTTATGGAAAGATTTACCATACTCAGAGAAAGTACACTTATAGTTTAGTAATATGCTAAAATATGTCCTAATTTAATAATGTGCAACGAACTAGGATAGGTTACTTATTTTTAATTACAATACCTGTATCTAAAATGATAAACGTACTTAGTTAAACTTTATTTTATTAATTCGTACATATATTAAACAAAGAAACGCCCAGACCATGTAAATAACTGTTCGAATTTTAAATTTCAAATTTACATTTCGAATCATTTCACAGGCAAAACAAATGAATTTAGAATTTAAAATTCGAACTGTCAAGTCTCATGACAGTGATGACAGTTCATTACGAATAAGGTCACACGGCTGTGTCGTTTCGTAAAATGATGTCGAAACAGCATCTTTGTTTCGAGAATGCCGCTAATGCTTCGTGTACATAGTGAGTACATTTATTATATAGACGGTTGTACTGCACGTGTAATGATCGTGAGATACTTAGCGGGGTTTTTATAGTGTACATAATGTACACATAAGATTATTTAGTACTTCTATACGAATCTAGATGGGCATGTGTCTTGGAAAAATACATAAGATATTATATTTTTCGGCAAAGTTGATGGAAAAGGCTCGCTATGACTATGAAGATAAATGTCAAAATTCGTTAACTTATTTATCTAGCTTCTGTGTACCGTTCCAAAGTCAAAATTCGCAGGTCCGTGACAAAATTTTTATTCCCACCTATATCGGATATGGCCATGGGTCACCCGGAGAGATATTTTCTGGTTAGACAATCTCATACCCCGCATCTGAAGACCCCAGAGAGCGTGCGGTTTTAGTCGGTTCGAGTCCGACATAGCCACCCGATATACCTACGAGGGCATTTCCGCACGAAAAAGAAAACTAGCTAGCTAGGGACATCTTGTATGACGCGACGATACGAAACCTTCATGTGCGAGTCCCACTCACACTTGACCAGTATTTTCAATAATAAATATCTATATCAATATTATAAATGCGAAAGGAACTGTCTGTCTTATATGCTTTCACGCCTAAACCACTGAATCGATTTTGGTACAGAGATAGATTAGAACTTGTGCAAGGACATAGGCTATGTTTGGTTACGAAAACCAACGTCCACGCGGGCAGAGCCGCGGGCCACAGCTAGTTTTCAATAATAAGCATTTAAAAGTATTGCTGCAACGATCTCTACAACGATTCTAACCTTGAAGTACCTATAAACTGACCAACCAATACCAACAAGTAACAACTATTATAACGTTATGAAACGTTTCGTGTCCCGCCATTTAACACAAAAACCAGTACACAAATCATTTGACTAATAACTGGCAGCTAACACAACAGAAACGTTTTATTATAATTAGCACATTTGACATTTAAGGCTGAATGTGTGCGATCATTGCCTATTAGTGCTCTAAAAAGATACGATGTCTATGGTATCAGAAAAATTCGTAATAATTTTTGGTAAGTATTGATCTATTCGTCATGTAGTAATGTATCATACACATAAAAGGGAAACTAAAGACCATAGTAACAGAATCTGTACTATTATTATAAAGCTAAAGATTTTTTTTGTTTGGTTGAACACGCTAATCTTAGGAACTACCTACTGGACCGAATTGAAAAATTCTTTCTGTGTTGAATAGGCCGTTTATCGAGGAAGGTTATAGACTACTACTCTACTCAAGGGAGCGGAGTAGTAATCATAAATATCAACAAATCTGGAAGATTCCCATACAATATTTGAAACTTAACAAATTATACCTAGGTACATATGGGTTAAAGTGGGTCAGCTATGTCTCATAAACATAAAAGGCAACACTAAATACCATCATAACAGAATCAACTTATAAAAACCACCAACAACAAAAATATTATTCTAGTAAAGCTTCCCATTCACAGGCCGACACTAAACGGCTAATTAATTGCGGCACCGCTTAATTTGCGAACCAAACTGCCGCTTTAATAGGCGAAAACCGATAGCCGGCACATTAACAATTGGATTATCGAGAATCACCGCCGGCCCGTGCATGGCACGCTCCAGTAATTATATTACAGTGAATGGCTCCCCTTAATACTCTATATTGTCTATTGTGTACACTGGTTGATCGTCCACTGGTTTAGTCATAAAATTGATGTAGATCTTTATCTTATTACTCGTTTACAATGTTTTAATGGCTGATTTAATAAAATATAATATAATGTTATGTTTTCGTAATAGTTGTCGTCCGTAGCTTAATTATTAAGGTGTTGGACTTACGATTAGGAGGTCCCGAGTTTGAGTCCTGTCCCTCTAGACAAGTGGCATTTCAAAGCAGGCGTATTTTAGAATAGAATGACATACCTATATTATGTATGAAATTTGACGTTTATAACATAAGTCAACGACTGTCATACACGTCAAATTCCATACATTCCTCATTTTATTCTACAATACGAATTGCCACTTGTCTAGGGTGGCTGGGCATTATACTTTACCTAACCTATTCCTAACAACTAATGTAGCTTAACTAAAGAGATTAGAGAGACTATTAGTAATTTCCACTAATAGGTAGATAGTAGATAGATTATGGTACTGGCAAACTCGACTGATAATTCTACCTCAAATTAAGAAAGGCACACGAAAAAGAAAGAGAAAAATAGAGATAAAGAAGAGAACATAATACTAAACAGAGAGTGTTCTAATCCTATCATCCATAACATCAATCAATGCATAAGCAAGCTTGTAGTTCTCATAGGAATTAAAACAATTCCAAGCGTGCAACATTGAAGACAATTATCCTATACACAGTCAATTACACGAGCCATCCCTATGGCCCCTTATCCCCCTCCCCTACACAATTCACGATAAAATCCGTAGCTACTAGTCAAAACGAAGATATATATCTCGTTGGGGAGTCAGCAGGGCAATAAAAATAAAATCAGTATAAGCCCAATTTGACAAGATGTTACAGGGGCGACCTCACAAGGGTTTCGCTTCGAATTATAAAATAATAGAGTTTTATTGTTTATGATTTTGAGTTTATGTTGTAATAGAATCGATTATCGTATGAGTTCTGACATTAGTGATGTATTGGATATTCATGATTTATGGCGCTTATGTCTGAATAATAATGTCAGTGCTAATTTTTATCTTTTTATAACCAAACATAGATTTGAATCGGGACATTATGTCGGACTCGAACAGACTAGACAGCACTGTAAGTCTTAGTTTGAGGTGAGATTGTCTGAGACATGTCTCGCACTCCGGTCGACAGTTCTCGCAACCCGGTTGACTTCTGACACCCCGGTTGACTTGACCCCGCGACCATTTTCACTTTTTCCGAGCTAATCTATAGAAAAAGTTTGCAAACGGATTGCTGGAAAATTTAGTAAACGTAGCTGATTGGTTAACAAGTTGTCCTGATGATCGATAGTTCAAAATTTGGCTAGAATATTACCGACGTGAACTCTCGTCTAACACAAGCAATTTAGCATAGTTAAAGAAGTGAACATGAATACTACGTAAGTACTCTTTAATTTCGGACTGTAGTAGTTTTTTTTAGATACTTTTTTTACGAAGTTTTGTTTACGATTTTTTTAAATTATAAAATGCTTTAATAAGTGTTGATTAATTTATGTTACCTCCAACCGACACTTGTACAAAATTAACCTAAACAAAAATGCGCGCGTAAACAGTCCGATGTCATTGACTAGAAACATAATTAATCACACGCACGTAGGTATATCCGAATTCAACCGATTTATTATCGGTAATTTAAAATGGCGACGTGTCACATTGTGGCGGGAGATCAACCCACGCTTTCTTCATAGACAATTAAACTTTTAACGCCACGGCAGCTGCCGTGCGGCCTATTTGACATAAATTAGTGTTTATTTAATTTATTGTAGTGGCTCTGTGCTAATTGTTATAGTTTTATTGTTATATTTACGGTTGTTAATTTGATGGGTTGGTATTTTAATGATAATAGAAGTAATTTTGCTACTGATTCCGCGGCTGGGTTATTGACGAGAATTAACTTGTATTTTTTTAATCACGTACCTATCCGTAACCGACCAAAACCGCACGAGTCGGGCCATCAGTTGTTGTGTAGACTCTGGCATAACATCGCACACCCCGACTGATCCAGGGCTATAGAAGACCATTTTTATCCCGGGAATAAATTCCCATGCTAACGAGATCAAAATTCCATGCGGGTGAAGCCGCAGGTAAGAGCTAGTTTAATATTATCCATACTTCTAATATTACTTATAAAGATTTAATATAAGCGAATTCATATTTTTTATTAGAAAAAAAGAATAACATTAACTACTTAATAAGGCAATTGGCACACTAAGCTTGCAAAAACCATAGACTAAAAAATTCTAACCTAACGGTACCATCTATTAGGTAGGTACCCTAATATAAATATTTAACCCAAAGCGAACGAAAACAATAATTTTTAATATTTTATTGACAGCAACAAAGAATCGGCTCAACTCAAACGGGTTGTAAAAAGGTAATAATTGCTTCAAGATTTAGGAAAAACAAACCGTAACATTGACTTAATAGATGTTAAATTCTATACCGATGAGATAAGGTTGAAAGTCGTGTGATAACATTTTTGTAAACAGTAAAATTATCATTGTAAATATTACCTGCCAAAAGTTACAAGTTTGTAAAATGGAAAACCGCCGTTAGCCGGTTTCTTTGTAGATATATCGAAGAATTGAAAGCTATAACGAGCTTTTGTTAATGTTATTGATTTAACAATTAGGATTACATTGTGCATTAGCTCCATTATTTTACTAAAATATCAGAGATAAATAACAAATAGCTATAATTATTACACCTAATTTAATGGCTCATAGACGGAACACACACACACAGACCTCGCGTGTAATTTTCGCTCGCACTCGCTTTGTGCGAGCGAATTGGTATTTTTTATACTACTGAGGTCGCAGAAAAGCACACGGCCCCCCTAATGATAAGTAGTTACCGTGGCTTATGGCCGAGTATAACACCAGGGAAATGACCCTAGTGCTACCGACCCTGTAAGAACAGAGAGATTCTGTGCAATCAGCGCAAAAGATAGGTAGGACAAAGCCTTTGGTTTTCCCACTGACAGCACAAAACTTCTCCAGTGTGCTCTGGCTACAATACTCACCGTCGTACCTACTTGTACCGTGGTACTTTAGTATTATGTCATGCAGATTCACAAGCTAGTTCTATGCGTTCCATCCATGTTATTTTTTTAGTCTGTAGTTCAATGGCTACCTATAGTAAGTGAAGTGAAATTCCTTAAGTTAGAACTGGGGTCATAAACTTAGTGGTAATAAAACGGTACGACCAAAATAATTATGTAGGACTCTTATAATCATCCATCCTTGCATTAATCCCGGTCGAATCCGAAGACTCTACCTCGGAGTCCAGGGTCCATGTTGTGGTTTGGTTTTTAGGTTATATTGGCAGCAATTACTTTCTAACCTGGGTTGTGGTTAGTGGTCAACCACTGACAGTTGGTCAGGTCGCCCATATAGGCCTTCGTACTGACTATTGATAACTGGGACTAAACATTTACATGCTGTCCAAAGCATAGAAGCGTTCAAATGAAATACCATCCAACTTTTAAAATATTTACATATCTTTCTAAATAACTTCAAATACCAATGCTCGGGCCCTCTCCGTGAGTAGCGGCACCGCCGTGAAACCAATTACTACACCACGATGGCAATCTAACGCCGTCGATTCGACAGAAGAAGACTTCAAATACAAAATTATAAAATATCTACAAAAGCAAGAAGTAATTTATAGGTACATGTACTTAGGTATGTTGGCGTTCCAAAGCCCACTAACTACCATAATTACAGATAAATCGTAATAGAATCAAACCAACCAAACAGTTTAATTGACCACTCACCAATCTATAATAATAAAATATAAAACTAGTATAAAAAATAACTGAAAGTAGACATACCTTTGCTTTTCGGTGATGAAGGTGGAGTATGAACTCTTAACTCGCTATAAATATGACTCTTACCCATCAAATCAGCTGATAAAGGATCTTTAATAAACTTATGATCAAAAGAAAAATTCCTTACAGCCTCCATGCTTACAACACTTTGCTACCTTTGCCTCGAAAAAGTAAACTGTCAACTGTCAGTTTGTTGTCGTTGCGCGTTACGACGCCTCTAAAAATCTATAATGCGTCAACCAATCAGTGGTCTCGGTTTTTATCCCCTCTTTAGAGGCGGGGCTTGATAATCGTTCGCTGTCTCTTTCTCTCTAGAGCTTTGTTTCAAGCTTATTTTACTGATACTTTATATTAGGTTGGTGACACAATGAGACCTTGTTCTAGATTTCGGTGCAATAATGTGACATTTAGGTGATAGTTAATGTGTGGGCGGGCTAGAATTGGTTGGCATTGCTTAAGATTTGTAGTTTGTACCTACACAATCGCATTGGTGTTGATTCACGAATTTATTGTGAAAGAGAGATTTTTTTGTTCTACAATTATATATCTAGGTATGTACTAGCAAGAGCGTCTAATAGAGCTAGCAAAATATATAATTGTAAGCATAATGATAGTGTTATTTATTAGCCGTTAACGTTTAATGATTTTATTGATAACATTTTCAAGAATATTTTAGACACTACAATTTATAAATTGTAAAAATGTAACAATGGTAACTAACGAAGTATTCAATAGCGGTAATGTGAACATAAAAATATACCGATAAAAATGGAGTTTTCTGGGAATGGTGAATAGATAATAAATACGATAATAGACTCACTTCTTAGAATGCAAATGTGGTAAGAGTACAAGGAATACACATATTCATGCTTACATATTTAGAACAATATATCTATAACAAACATTTTAAAAACACAAGCACCATCAAAGAAAAATGCTCTTAAACAACACCATAAACATATTTTTTTCAATGTACCTAACCGTCCATGTAAACCTTTGAGAATGCCGTAAGGCGAAACCGGTTAGGTCAATAATAAATATCGTGAAAAAGTACAAGGATGTTATCAATATGTGTAACACCATAAACAATTCAGAATATCATAATTTTCGTGTCAACTGTCATTGTCTTATATCCGTCGGCATACAGTCCTTTCAAAATCCGCCCAGTGTACCTCTATCCTAACATTTTAATCATGCTTCCTCATCTTCCATAACATCGCGCATTGAGCATCATAGACCCTTATTACATCGCACCGAGTTATTAATACGCGCAGCCTCTCAGGCCTGTGATGTATTGCCCAGACTGGAGTCTACATCACCTAGGATATCTCTCAGTTTAATATGGTGCTTGTCTTTATAGTTAGAATTTAGGATGAGATTTATGCTTGACCTTACCACCATCTTTTTTTATTCCACTTAGGTGGCAGACAAGTACCTGCAAGTACATGGCCCGCCTGATGGAAAGTGGTCACCGTGGCCTATGGACGTGTGCTACCTCTACCATTCAAATAGATACTGAATATTTAAAGCGGCGCTGACGTTGTTCTCACTTAATTTATTTGAATAGAACATCCCTCTGCCTACCCCCCTTCGGGTATTTACAGGCGTGAATATTATGAATGAATGTAGAACGCAACAACGCAGTTTAGTTTAACTTTGTTTTTTTCGTTGGTAGTTCGTTTTAGATTTTTTAGTCTAGATTTTTTTTCCCGACTTTAAATTTTTTTTCAATATAACGTCTAAAATAATTGAATTAAAGGTTAGGTTAGGTAAGGTTAGGTTAAATAAGTTCCTTGGTAATAATAATTCGCAAATAAATATGAAGAAACTATCTGCATAACTATTAAGTAAGTCGGTAGTTGTTTCATTACCTTCATCAAAGCATTAAAGGTATGAAAAATTGAACTAAACACCAAAATTTAAATAGACCATCCCAAGCAACCCATTCTAAGAACTATTACGTATTCACCAAAAATGTGGAAGCAGTAAAACCAAGCGTCAGTATCCAATAACAATACATAATAAAAGAGAAATTTTGACATCCAGCCACTCCATAATTGAGCAAAGACAATACTATATTGTGACAACAACAACACAAAAAAAAAACTCCTTTTACAAACGTCAGACAGAATTTTGGCGGCAAATTTGACAGACGTCACGCTGTGACAGTACAAGAAACAATGGCGGGCGTTCGTTTTTCGTTGAATAGTGCTATAGTTGTGTGCGTAAAATGCTACCGTGTAGATAATTCGTCAATTTTAAAGCGTGAAGTTTTGACTAGTTTCTTGGTAGTGGTAATGGTTTACAATTCATTATTTGGTGAGGTGGTTTACCTAGCTAATAATTGTAACAGCTACTGAGAAGTGTTTAAATTTTTCGTCAATTAGCACTGAACTGAAACGTTCGTGAATCATTTTGCAAAATGAATAATTGCCAATGATAATTATATTTTAAACTATAAATGCGTGGTTCAGACTTTAAACTGGCGGCAAAAAATTATGACTTTGGTACCTACTAATTTTTTGCACCAATCAGAGACGCGACAGTGTACTACGCAAAAACATCATTATTAATAAATTCACAATAACAATAATATTACTTGTATAATTATATGAAAAAATAATATAATTCATAATTCATAATAAATTAATAAAATTGACGTATTATTTTTTCACGCGAGTGACTTAGCTATATTTTTTTACACCTAGGTACTTACCATTTTTGGAAGCCGCAAAGTTCCTGTATGACATATCTATTAAAAATACATCATCATTGGTAAATGCCATATTTAAAGATTTCAAATTAAGTATGCCAAACCAAATCACTGCTATTAGATTCTTGATAAGTAGGTACTTTTTACGTGAATATCACTCACTGAAGTAAACACTTTTTAACTGATTCTATCGCTACTATAGTATTTACTTTTAGTCCGACGTCTCGGCTACTTATCAGCAGCCATAGTCGCGAGGTGACTAAAGACGGTAGTTGTCATATAGTTAGAAGTGTAATTTTTCTCAAAGTACCCGAATTATGATGAATTGTTGGTGCTACTATTTAGGCTGCCATCAGACGGACTGCATCGCAGCAACTGCGCGCGGTCGATATATCGGTATATCGGATCTGATCTGACTTCACGCAGTTGAAACCAAGCATGTTTATTCCCTTGTTCTACTCCTTGACTAACTGCACACTAACAGCATGCGTAAGCGGTGGACAGCATGCGTAAGCGGTGGACAGCATGCGGCGACACTCCACGACTTTAGCCGACCGCGCGAAGTTGAAGGCACGACTGTATGCAGTTGATATTGACTTCACACGACTGCAGCCCACTGCGTGCAGTTGATAGGATGACTGTATGAAGTCGAACATACAACTGCATGCAGTTAAATATATCGACCGCGCGCAGTCGCTGCGATGCAGTACGTCTGATGGCAGCCGACGCAGAATGAGCTCACTGTGTCGTTATGTCTGCTGTATTTTACTGTTTACTGGGTTTGATTAAGTGGATGACATGACTGGATAATTATATTTTTTCTAAAGTACACAATGTGTGTTAAGTGTATGGCGAATTATTAGCTTATAAAAACACTACAAGTCACAAGCAGCACTCTATGATGGCCGTTTTGACACGATTGGTTTTGCTCGTTTTCTCGTCCAATATTAAGCGCACCAAAAAAGAGAAAACGAGCAAAACCAGTCGTGTCAAAATGGCCATCATAGCGTGCCGCAACTTATAGTGCATTAATTTCTCCCAATGAATTAATAAGTTTTTTCATAGATTTTCTTTTATTTAATTCACCAAGTTTCAAGAGATTCATGATATTGAGGTCAGAAAAGTAAAGGCTGTTATTTTTTTTTGTATTGTAGCCAGTTCTAGTACAAATGAGGGACATTAATACAATAGATAACATTTTTGAAAAAATCCTTTCTTCTTTTTCATCCTAGCGTTAATTCCCAGTCGCATCCGAAGCTTTTCAGCTCGGCCACTTTTCCTTAAAATGTATTGTTTTGTTAGAGTAAAAGTGGCATACGATACGACCATACTCGATTAAGATATAAGATCGAAAAAAAAAGAATCGATTCTCTTTTCCATATCTTAATCGATTTGAATAGCTAACATACTAAAAAATAACATATAACATACTTTAAAATTTCATTCAATTGATTATTCTTTTCTATTCAGGTAGTAAAAGTAAAAATTCAACCCTTACCTAAACAGTATTATTTACATAATATTATTATAGATATTAACACAAACATACACACACTATCTAAGTATTATCTATTACATTCACCCTTAGCAATAAAAAAAGGGTATCGGTGCACCAAATGCGCCCTTTTTTGTCCCCTTATTTACACCCCACACTAATATGTTTATTTTGCGAACAAAGACACGGTCAATTGTCTGTTTAATATGTTTTATATTGTTCGTTAATCGTTTTAAGATAATATTTAAATGTAGGACTTTGTTTTAAGGACATTTTTTGTAATGTTAAATTTGTAATAAAATATGATTAGACTAGCTTTTGACCGCGGCTCCGACCGCGTGGATGTCCGTTATCGGAACCAGGTTTGGTTGCAATAACGGATTAGACCTTGAGAAACGGATGTAGCCTATGTCCTTTCTCAAGATCTAATCTGTCTCAGTACCAAATTCATTAAAATCAGTTCAGTGGTTTAGGCGTGAAAGCGTAACAAACAGACAGAGTAACTTTCGCATTTATAATATTAAGTATGGAAGTATGGATATATTTTTTTATAATAGAGATCCGATTCTCAGCACTCTATGGATTCACCGTGCGGTCGCCGGGTCCATAGCGTGATACAGAGAGGAACACCGTGACGGCGACTGGGACGCGCGACCCAGATGTAGGTTTAGGGTGGCCACCTTGTGATGCATCAGCGCTCACCTCCACCGTCAGTAGTGTTCCCCCCCTACCTATCCAAATTTGGTAAGACCCTATCAATGCCGCTTTTGATATTCGATTTAGTAAAGAGCTTACTGAAGCTCTTGGCAATCCGAGGTCTTTAAGTTAAGTAAGTTGTACAGGGATTTAACTGGAATTCCCCTTGCTCCTACTTCTACGGCGTAGAGTTTATCCACGTAGCCGTTTTTGGTTAACTCGTTAGTCAAGTCAAAGTATTTGTTTGTCTTTATAGCGTGGTCTTTAGGTATATTAGTTTCCCACGGTACTGTGAGTTCTACAAGCACTGCACGCCTATGCGATCGTGAAAAAAGGAATATGTCGGGTCTGGATGATGAGGCACAGATATCCGCCTCCGTGGCGTAGCGGTAGTGAACGCGGCCGCTACGCAGGAGGCGCGGGTTCGATCCCCGCTCAGTGCAAATATTTGTGTGAATGAATATAAATATTTGCATTGGTCTGGGTGTTTCTATGTATAATATGTATGTATTTACAAAAAAAAAGTATCTAAGTATGTATATCCGCATTCTAGATTCCATAACACAAGCTAATTAAGCTTACCATGGGTCTAGAAAGCGTTGTGTAGAATGTTGTGGAATATTTATTTTTATTTTTTATTTTATTCTCATACGTGTCTACGAGTTGCGCGGTTTGGATTAGTAGATTTTTTTATATTAATTTATATAATATAACAGAATGCCGTTTTACAATAGCTATTCGAGTAAAACACCACGTTTCTCAAAATATAGTAATCACGCCTTTATCCCCGAATATTTAGGCGTCTTTACCTGTATATAACTATAATTGTCTTTAACTGTCTATAGACTATAACTTACTGTTTTACCGTTAGGGGTAGGGGAAATTAAAAAGATCAAAGCCCACCGACGGATAAACAGACAATAAGGTTACAAATTACCGCCATTGTAACACTAACTATAATCTTTCACGGTGAACAAAGTAGTAACGAAACACTAGTAAACTGTTACTATTAGAGTATTGTCGGGAAAATTACCATTTATTGTTATCTTTTATCAGTTAGGTTCTTTTATTAGTAGGTAGTTTTATCAGTTATCAGGTAGAAAAAGGCTAAACAAGAAACCGACTCCCAACACTGCCCATATGGGGTTGTTGTAAATTCGTCTCAGTCCATTTAAAATTATATTTCACTTGCGAAAATTCGTCTCACCTTGATAAATAAGTAGGTACTGTTAGCAAACAAAGTAGTAGATTACCACTCTTCTACCTCTACTCTCTCTCTCTCTAGATCAACGTAAAGCTTGAGAAAGCTGCTCATTTCGACTTGGATAGATTAGGTTAGAAGGCTAATGCGGGAGCGGAGCTGAGCTCCCGCATTAGCCTTCGTGGTTATTTTTTTAATAACCATACAGAACTTCTATAGGCTACGGTAACCACTCTCTTTCCATCAGGTAGGGCCCTGTGCTTGTCAGCCTAAGTACAAACATA
Source organism: Eilema depressum (assembly GCA_914767945.1). Taxonomy (NCBI): domain Eukaryota; kingdom Metazoa; phylum Arthropoda; class Insecta; order Lepidoptera; family Erebidae; genus Eilema; species Eilema depressum. The sequence goes on from OU612040.1 coordinate 9,350,353, forward strand.
CACACATATGCTTGCAACAAACACTTATCTTACCTACCGACTACACTAAGCTACCGACGCGACGACGACTCTTAAATTTTTGTGTTACACTATGTTTGTGAAACCATAACTATAAAACACTATAGTCCATTCGGTTAGGTACTTAACTAAAGGTAAACAATCTAGTGGCGACTTTTTATAAAAACACAGATTGAAAAATAAACTAGGCTAACTAACTGAGGAACTACTGGGTTGATTTCAGTTTTTAGTATTCAAAATAAGTTTTAAATAAAACATTAAATAGACATGTCGCAGCCAACTAGCTTAATCAGCCGTTCAATTAACTGCCTAGGCTGTTATGTAAACGTACAACATTTTAGCAAACTGGCTAGGCAAATAAATAAATAAATAAATAAATATTGTACGACAATCTACACAAAGCTATCTAGACCCAAAGTAAGCATAGCTTAACTAGCTTGTGGTATTTGTACTAGAATGCGGATAAACATACATAGAAACACCCAGACCAATGCAAATATTCATATTCATGCATACAAATATTTGCACTGAGCGGGGATCGAACCCGCGCCTCCTGCGTAGCAGCCGCGTTCACTACCGCTACGCCACAGAGGCAGTCGCAGAGGCAATGACTACTTGTTTCTGCATGGCTATAAAAAAAAAAATAACCACGCTCCCGAATTAGCCTTCTAACCTAATCTATCCAAGTCGGATTGCGCAGCTTTCTCAATAAAGCTACTATATTTCGTATAATGGTCAAACACAATGTAAAAATTGTTCATGAATTATATTATACTGAAAATACTGCAAAAACCTATCACTAACTTTGTGTCTTATTTCGGGGTGGTGCCCTGTCGTGCGAATGGCCTAAGGGCCTAAGTGATAGTTTGTTATAATGTTGTACGTTATGAGCTAACAGCACAGTTAACAGCTTAGGCGGTTAATTTAACGGTTGATTGAGCAGTTGGCGGCGACAGATACACCAAGATTGTTTACGTTTAGGTAGGTATAACCCGCGCCACATATCTTGGACCTAAATCGTTAGACATACGAGGCTCTGGCGCCCGCGGATTGCTTTGTAATAGTCTATGCTTGGTGAATTTGAGTTCGTCTACCGCAGTAGCATCCCGTGCTATCCTCAAAAGACACCCAAGAAATGTGTACTGCGCGTATAGGGCACATTTCGAGCACATTTTAGGTCCAAGATACGTGGCGCGGGTTATACGTAACTGAATGGAGTATAGAGATATTTAAGCTACACACAAGCCGATAGTCTCGTCTTTTTTCGTGCGGAAATTCCCACGGATAGGTACCATCCTCCCATAGAACCAACGGTTCTAAACGCGGCCCTGGCCTGAGAAGACCCCGGCAAGAAACTCAGCGGGCTTTTATTTTGGTCTATTTACGAACGTTAACTTAGTCTACTTAATCTAAAGACAATAGTTTGCTTCAGTAGCATGTATGAGTGAACAGCTCATTTCCAAGCTAGTATATCATCTAAATATTCTTGGATTTTATAATAACCTTTTTGCCACAGTTTACTTTTATTTACATTTTTTAAATTTTCATAGATAAATCCCTAATTTCATTAGGAGGCTTGTTAAAAAATCGTATACAGTTTACCTGGAAAGAATTACAATTTTTTGAAATCTACTATCACAGACTATAAGATTGTTTTTGTGTCTGGTAATTATCAGACATAAAAACAATGTGGAGGAACGTGGTGTGATGTCCCTCCAATACCAGATATAAAAACAATCTTGTAGTATATTAATTCGGTCACAAGCTTTTGAAAATTTGAATTTATTTCCAGAACTGGCTGTCACTCAGTTAGTCCCTTTCTGACCTCAAATAGGTACCTAACATCAAAATGTCCCGTCGCATGACCATTTCAATTAAAATTAATCAGAATATTAACACAACTAACCTAGAAAATATTAAAAATATCTTACCGTGCGGTCTGTCATCCACTCCATCGCTATCTACTTCACTCCTAACGCTTCCTGGACTAGCCCTCTTAAGCTCCTCTTGCTGACCTCCCTGTTCAGTCTGAAACCCCCCTATCCTTTTATCATATGACATGAAGAACGGAAAATTAGGGACCCGATTTTGTTGGAAATAGTACCCCATTTTACTGTCCCTAATCTTCAAATCCTCGTCTTCCGAATGTTCGTTATTTCCTGAATTATAGTCCTGTGATATACTATTCTCGATATCGATTTCAGGCGATCGTCGTTCATTGAGTCCTACAATCGATTCGATTGAAAAGTTTTTCGGAGGGAGTTTCGTTTGCATTTTGTTTATCTCAGATTCCATCACTGTTCACAACACTGGCCACTACGCGAGTTCGATTTTCAAATTTAAACTCGGAACGTCCGAATGTCAGTTGTGTACTGATGTTAGTGCGGTGACTGTCCGCTGTCGAAGACCACGCCTCTTGTGGGGAGGCTTTGTCTTCCATTTTGTGTTTCGCGCCATTTTATTTCTTATTTCTGTACGCTAAAGTTGGATTTTCTTTGAATATTATTGTAGACGGTATAAAAGAAAACACAAGGTAAGTAATTTTAGACTTTATTGCGCTGAATTACGGATAGTTTTAGGTTCTTTGTCAATAAATAAATACGTATTATGATTTGGTGTAATGCAACAAAAAATGGCGGGCATCGATAAATAAATAAGTGTTCAATGATGCGTTGTGTTAACTACTGTTATAAATACGGTTTATTTGTAACACTTATGAATGTAATGCTACGAATAATAGGCATTTAAGGTTGGGAATATAAAATATGACATTACGTTTATTCTTTTATAAATATGTAGGTAGGTCTACATAAAGTGTTAACGATTCTGTTCTGTCTATACTCCTTTCAGTTCGTTTATTCCGAACTTGACCCGAGAACCCTGACCCGCAGGCTTATTAGCTAACTTTTCGCGACCAGCGAGCGAGCGATGAGCAGTAAGAACAAAAAAAGTTGGTATTACGTAAGGATTTGCGATCAGATCGCCTTAACAATTATATGCTGCGGAACTGAAAAATAGCGATAGTTTTGTTTCTAAGACTAATTTATATTATATGTGTTTCTTGATTTACCACTGGTTTTTTACAATGAAAATTTCTGTATTTATTATTTTCACAATGGCTGCCATTAAAAAAGGACCTTTTGAGTGATCGCGATGACATTTCTTATCGCGCCTTTTTCGCTGATCGCTTTCTGTCAAATGTGATACGTAATACCAATTTGTCGTTTTTTGTGCGATTACCGCGCAAATTTTGCTATCGCTTTGCTAACGCGAGTTAGCTAATAAGCCTGCCGGTCGCGGGTTAGATTAGAAACTTGAAAAAAAAAAACGTAATATTTGTTCCGAAGGTAACCCTCTTCCTAACTTGGCCCGACGTGTCGTTCCTATCATAACCCGAATTGCGTTTTTGGAAACATTATTTAGAAAAAAATAACCACGAAGGCTAATTGCGGGAGCTCCACTGCGCTCCGCTCCCGCATTAGCCTTAATCTAACCTAATCTATCCAAGTCTAATTGCGCGAAAGATTTACCAAAAACGCAATTCGGGTTATGATAGGAACGACACACCCGGGTCAGATTAGGAAGAGGGTTACGTTCGGGAGAAATTCTTCAAGTTTCTAACCTAACCCGTGCCCGGGTCATGTTTAGATACGGGTCAGGTTCAGAATAAGGGTTTCAGTTAGTACCTAACTAAAGGTTCTAAACATTCTCAACTCGTATTTAATGTGTTTTATTTAAAAACTCAGTATATAAATATATTTTTCTGTTTAGAAACTTATTTTGAAAACTAAAAATTGAAATCGAACCACTAGCCAGTCAGTTAGTACCTAGTTTATTTATTTATAAAGTGTTTTTCTTAATAATCTAAGGTCGCTACTAGATTGTTTACATTAAGTTAAGTATCTAGGTACCTACCTAACCGAATGAAGTACCTATAGGTAGAATAAGGTTTCTTGTATCATTAATTTTTCAGTTAGAGATGAAACGGATATTCGCTAACTATCCGGTATCCGGCCTCTCCGGCTATGTTTTCACTATCCGGACAAACCGATTTGATTTAGTTTTTTTTTGTTTAAAAGTTTAATTAGTTACCTATACGGGAGTGTTCTTTTTGAAGCCTTTTTTCAACATAGCTAAGAATCTTAGGTATGTTGAAAAAAGGCTTCAAAATGGCCGCCGCCTCAAAAATAGCGGATTACATATTTTCCCCTCAATAACTCCCTCAATATGGGTATCAAATCAAAGGTAGCAGTACTACACACTAAGTATGATAAATTTAGAATCCTTTACTTTGTATACGAGACCAGCTTCTGAAAATAACATTCCACAGTAACTGTTATTGCCGTCTAATAAAAAAATATAATATTCGGCGCTGAAAAAAAAATTAAACTTTCATATAAAATAAAAAACTATAAAAAACAAACATTTCTTTTTTACTTATACTTATAAGTAAACCTACCTATCTTTTCCGGCGGAAATCCCCACGGATACAACCCCCGCCGGCAACTGGGACTGGTTATATCGGATTCAAACCGACTAAAACCGCACACTGTCTCTTCTGTCAATTAGCGGGGTGTAAATCATCATCTTCATGGAGACGCATTTTCCTGATTGTATCCGTGGCCAAGATGACCTCGGAGCTCAGGCTCCGCCTTCCGACTCTTCCTCCTCCACTTCGCATGATCTTGGGCGTCCAGGGTAGTGAGACCATTCGCAAGCATGTCACCCTCCGCGACATCAAGCCAGGACTTCTTGGGCCTACCCCTTCTACCTGGACCTGGCGCGGGCGCCATTGCCAGGCATTTGCTACCCACAAGACGTGATGTAAAGTTACTCAATAAGTCATTTCTTTCTCGCATCACCTTACCCTGGGCCATCTAGGTCTGTACCTGTTTAAGTCCACACGTATTTTTACCCGACTGCGGCGAAGCCAAAGGAGGGTTATGATTTTGACAGGCTATGTATGTATGTATGTTCGTTTGTTCCCTCATAGCTGCTCAACTACTTATTAGAACGGGACATATAGCATATCGTTAGAATCATCTTGATCGTCCGATGGTTATAGGCTATATGACATGTCACTAAATCTAATGTGGCGCCCTCTAGCGGCCATAAAGTACTGTGTTGAAAAAATAATTTGAGATAAATATGCCGTGTATGGTATCAAATTAAAGAGCTCAATTAGCACATTTCAAATATGCATAAATTATAGTTGTTGGGTGCCCCAAAATAAAATAAATAAAAAAATAAGTTTAAAACTAAAACCCGACTACTTAAAAATCACGCTCTGAAAAGTATTAAACAAGAAAATATCTAGGATAGCTCTGGTCGTATACATACCTACATGCTATTCTAAGGAAAAGTGGCATACGACCACGGCTATCCTGGATATTTTCTTGTTTAATACTTTTCAGAGCGTGATTTTTAAGTAGTCGGGTTTTAGTTTTAAACTTATAAGTGACAGGCGACCGTATCTTTCACCCTTAGGCCTGCTCCTAGAGACCCTACGAGCAGCGCGTTTGCATGAGGCTTCCGTCGACTGGGACCACAATTAACTCGCACCGCGGTCCCAGTTGCCGGATTCATTTAAATTTAATATTTTTCTTCCATCGACTGGGACCACCTATAAATGTATCAAAAAATCTATTGTTCTAGCCAAAACTGTACAGTCAAACAAAAAACGGTTAGTTTTAATTTAAAGAAAATACTCTTTGATTGAAAAATGTCATCTATCGTATATGTCACTCATCAACTCCTCCTAAACGGCTGGATCGATTTGAATGAATTTTTTTGTATAGGATTTGGTGGCACCCTGGATGGTATTCTAAGTTATCACCTCTGTTACTTAAAATATCATAGTGATAGTCAACATTCACTATTAGTTTAAAATTAGCGCCATAGTTAGTCGCTTCACGGTAAGTATTAAAGTTCGATCATAACTGAGTTGGATAAAGGCTCAGGGAATGGATCAATGGTAGGTATTAGAAACATATTCGGGCTTCCCTTAAAATAACTTAAAAGTTATGCGAAAAAACGCGGACCCTACATTGACACTAGAGTATCAATTTGTTCCTAGACAGTGTTGGTTTGCGGTGGATAGGGCGAACGGATGGAGAACAGCCTATCCCGTAGTCGCCTTCGACTACAGGAACTCCATCTGTCATGTCTGGGCTGTTCATCATCCGTCAGTAAATATACCCACCTACAGCCTAAGACACAGTGCCCACTTGACGGCTATAGGCTCGCCCCCTGAGACTGGTTACACGGGACCGAAAACATAGTGAAATATGGGCTTTCAGGCGTGAATGTTTTTTTTTTTTTTTTTTTTTACATAGGACACGTCAATTTGACTTCGCCTTGCCTGATGGTAAGCTGAAGGCAAAGTCTCTGAAAAGAGCGTCACCATTACAGACACGTATCATGTTACAATGGTGGCACTCAGCTTGACGGCCTCATCAGATGCTTTTTCACGCCCCGCTTAAAGGACCCGGGACTGTAGGAGGAGGGAAACACGTGAACTGGTAAAGAAGAAGTAATAGTCATGAAGGTATGTGTAGGTGTGTCCAACCCCCCCCTCCCCCCATATAAGGATAGCCACAGCTCGGACCGATTTCAACACAATTTTTTTGCTAAAATCGAAGTTTCGTAAAACTGAGCCCATTGAAATATTTCTGACACCGTTTTATTAAGAAATGGCGTATCCCGGTACCTATCTGTCATTTCTTTTTCAAATTTGTCTGGTAGTAGTAGAGGCATTCTTCAGAACGAAAACACGGGTAAGAAAATCTATGGAAAAGTGACTGCTAGGAAAATCAATCTTTTTGGAATTGCAGGCAATAAACTCATGCCTAGAATAAGTAATCTTTCTGCGCATGTGGCATTGGTGCTTTTGTGCATGTGCTTTGCCCTCCCTAAGCTGACGTACCTGCTGCGGACCGCGCTAACTTGGGTTTGTCCGGCAGACGTCGCGGCTTTCGATGACATCCTCAAGTCCACAGTTGAGTCGATCCTCAATGTATGGCTCAACGAAAACCAATGGGTACAGGCGACTCTCCCCAACCGTCACGGGGGTATTGGGTGAAACGCGCGCGGGATGTGGGTTTGCTGGCTATGCTGGCATCGGCACATGGGGCTGCGGACCTTGTTACTGCCATCCTCCATAATAATGGTGGCAGAGTAACCGTGCCCTTTGCAGCGGATGCCGAGACAGTGTGGCTTGCCCGCAGTTCGGCAGCGTCAGGCCCTGTCACGCCTCATGTCCAGCGCGCTTGGGACGATGGCACTGCTGGAAGGCTTAGGAGGGACTGGTGGAGATGCCACGGGGGCCGAATCCGATCTGGCGAGACTTCGGGCGGTGTCGCAGCCGGAATTGGGAGCATGGCTGCACGCGCTGCCTTCACCTCACCTGGGCACTTTATTGGACGACAATTCATTGCGGGTGGCAGTGGCCCTCCACCTGGGCTGCAAGGTTTGTGAACCCCATAAATGCACCTGCGGCTCCATGGAGTTGTCGAAGAAGCGCGGGTAGGTTTCCGCTTCACCATGCTCTCAACGACATACTCCGGAGAGCCTTTGTATCGACTGATACCCCAACCACGTGTGCCGCACCGTTCTGTCTCCAGTAACCGCTGCAAGAAAACCGGTGACATTCGCTTCGCCTCGTACCTGGGGCAGAGGTTGGCCGTTGCTATACAGCGGGGCAATGCCGCTAGCGTCATGCTTTGCCCCTGTTACGGTGACAGGCGGCGGGGCGAGTTAGTTGATTAATTTTGCCATGATGTTCGAATTTAGTATTTAAGGTGACATATTACTGTAGTTTTAATTTGTTTTATTGGTGTACATTAAAGAAATTACTAAAGCCAATGATATTTTTGAATTGATCAGATTTTGCTTTAATTATTACTTGAAATGTCTTTTTGTTTGACTGTACTGTTTTTGGTTTTAACTATATTTTTTTTGTTCTTTTTTATGGGTGGTCCCAGTCGCCGGAAGAAAAATATTAAACTTAAAAATTAATTTAATTGCGGTCCCAGTCGCCGGAAGCCTCGTTTGCATATGAGACCAGGTTTGAGCCCGATAATCTAGGAATTGTTGATTGGTGCACCCCGCGCCCCGCACTTACCGCCAAAGAGACCTAACAACGCGCTTTGTGTAGCTTGAGTATTATTTTCCGTAGGAGGTAGGACACGACGGTATTGCCGTCCCAATCGAGCAGTCCGACTGGGGAAGTACCTCCGCCCTACAGAATACCGCGGGTATAATAACCTCGTGTTGTGTTCCCGACGGTGATTAGGGTAGCCAGAGCTCACTGGAGAGGTTTTGTGCTGTCAGTGGGAAGACCAAAAGCTTGTCCTGCTGGTCTTCTGCGCTGACGGCACAGAATCTTTCTGTTCTGACAGGGTGGGCAGCACGAGTGTGACTCCTCTGATGTTGCACTCATCCAGCTGCGGTAACCACTTTCCATCAGGTAGGTCGTGTGCTTGTCTGCGATCTAAGTGATATGAAAAAATTGTCGTCTAAACTAAAGGTGTGTGCCAAATAACAATCAGTCAACAGGAAGGGGTAATACCAAGGTACTTATTAAGATATCATTTTGAGTACTTTGTTAGTCAAGATCGATCTGACTGTATTGTAAGTAAGTACCTAATACTTTCTTTACTTGGCGGTGCACACGTCCATAAGCCACGTTAACTATCTTCCATCAGATGGACCGTGTCATTTCTAACTTTCACAGAAGAATTCAAATTTGCCCCATCCGGAAATCAAATTCAGGACCTCAGTATATCAGCAGGCTTGCTAGCTAACTAGATACTGCATCACGAAGTAGTATTGTTACGGATTTTAGAAAATTCAGCTACTGCCGTCTATTGCTCAATGGCTGTTATTTTTGAATTTTAAGCGCTACCTAGTGCTGAATAGCATAATCATAACAACATTTACCTAGTGACAACGCTTCATGCAATGTTAGTTTAACATTGCGGCCACTAGATGGCGCTTTGCTTAAAATTTAAAATAATTAATAGTTTGGTCTTCATAAAGCTTTGTGTTACATGGCGAAATCATTAAACATTGTTGCACAACGTTGCACAACAAAAACATGCAGAAACTATTAATTTCGGTTAAAAAAAGACATGCTTATTTACAAAATATTTAATTCACAATAATATTTTTCTATCATCATTTTCTTTCGTCATCTTTCTTTTTCTTTCTCTTTACGAAGCACTCTGCCGTTGTTGTACATTGCTGCAACAAAAAAAATGTTGGTTCAAACACAGAGATTAATAACATTAAAGTTAATTTAACACTGAACTAAGAAGGCCTATTATTATCTATAGGTAAGTACTATACTTCGGGACACATATCTTGAACCTAAATCGCGACGCAAACGAGGTTTTGTAATAATCTATGCTTGGTGAATTTGAGCTCGTCCACCGCAGTAGCACCCCGTGCTATCCTCTAAAGTCTAAAGACACACAAGAAACGTGTAGACCTGGTACTGCGCGTATAGAGCACATTTTGAGCACATTTTTGGTTTAAGATAAATATAATAATGTCAGGGGGCCTTAGACAAAGTGACATTCTATTGGCGAAAACGCCAGTGGAATCGCTAATTGTATTAAGAAATAATTTCATAATACAATTAGCGATTCCACTGGCGTTAAAAAATATAGTTATATTACTTAATGATTTATGTCAATTATTGACATAAATCATTAAGTAATATAACTATATTTTTTTATGAAATTTGAGTCTTTGTAACTCGAAATACATTATTTAACACATTATTACTATAACCACCGCAATGTCCCGAAATCCATTGTTAAAACCTTAAAAATGGTTCGCTTCACTCCGCTTCAGAGCGATTCCATCAATAGAATGTCACTTTTTCTAGGGCCTCTGAGCAATAAATAAATAAGTGGTTTGAATTGCAAATTATTTTTTTGTGTTTAATGACCCGTTTATCGAGGAAAGTTATAGGGTACATAATATCATCACGCTACTACTATAGTAGCGGAGCAGTAATCATAAAATGTCAACAAATCCGGCAAGTTCACATACCTACGTTATTTTTGACAATAATTAATGAATAGCGGGCATATGACTATGCGGTTTCCAAATATACCACAGGCGAAGCCAGGAGGGCCGGCTAGTATATAATTATAAAATTGAAGTATAAATCTCCAAAGGGGTAGGTGTAGAGGTCTAATAACACCCACATTTCGTCAACAATGATTTTCGGTCTCACGTAATAGGGAGTGAGCCTATTGCCGTCAAGCCTTTGTCATAAGCTGTACCTACTGTCGGTTAAAGAAAAGCCCTATCCCTTAGCCGCCTTCTACGGCGACTATGAGATAGGGCTGTTTAACATCAGACAGATATAAATACAGCCCAGACTCAGCCTATACATGACTCGAGTCAACAATAATGCCCGGCAATAGGCTCACCCCCAATTACGTGGGACCTAATGATTGTTGAAATGTGGGTGTTAATTCACCTCTGCCTAACCCTCCAGGGATAAAGTCGTGATTATATGTAGGTATGTATGTATAAGTTACCGACATAGCTCGCAGAATAAGCAAGCTGAAGTGGCAGTGGGCTGGCCACATCTGTCGAAGGACTGATGGCCGTTGGAGCAAACGAGTCCTAGAGTGGAGACCGCGCGTATGAAAACGGAGGGTAGGACATCCCCTAGCCAGATGGACCGACGACCTGCGAAAGGTCGCTGGGACGGACTGGATGCGGAAGGCGGAGGATCGGCAAACGTGGCGCACATTGAATGAATGAATGAATGAATGAATGAATGAATATTTATTCGCACGAAATACGGTACATTATAGTTACAATGGTGTTCGTTATTACAAAAGGTAGCTCAACGTATTTCACCAAAATTGGCATGCAAAAATTTCAAAGAATATTAATTATACAGCAATGTCAAATGAATATCAATTACAATCTAATAATGTCAAATGAATACAATTAAATAAAACTATGTCAAATGAATATAATTATATAAAACCATGTCATTGAATTGATGAAAATAATGAAATAAAAAAATAATAATTGTAATTATTAATTAAAAGGGAATGTCAAGTGTACATAATATTATTTCATGGCCATAATCAAAAATTAATAGAAATAACAAAATAATACCAGAATAATTATAAATTTCCATTCTCCCTGTAGGAAAATTATTCTTGCATAGTGTAGAAACACCTATCCTGCAACCATGCCATTGGGGGAGGCCTATGTCCAGCAGTGGACTGCAGTAGGCTAATTAATTGATCGATAGGCTAATTGATAGAAGTATATAGCTTACCATGGTTTCAGGGTCATATTCGAAGTTCTGGGGACATTTCTGTGGAATCGCATTCTTATTGAAACAGATATAGTACTTCGTTTTGTCTGTGGGGTCTTTCACAAAGTAGGTGCCGTCGTTTTTGCAAATGTGGTTACATTTTTTCCCCTTGGAGGGAAGGCACATCTGGAAATAAAAAATTATGATTAGGTAGTTAGTAATAGTAATGATTGTAGTTAGTAGGAAGTTGGTAATCCCTACTATCCCTACTATATAATATATATATTTATATATTATATATTATATATTATATATATATATATAATATATATAATATATATAATATAATATAATAATAATAATATTATTATAAATGTGAAAGTAACTCTGTCTGTCTGTCTGTCTGTCTGTCTGTCTGTCTGTCTGTCTGTCTGTCTGTCTGTCTGTCTGTCTGTCTGTCTGTCACGCCCAAACCACTGTACCGATTTTGATGAAATTTGGTATAGGGGTAGATTAGACCTCGAGAAAGGACATAGGCTATGTTTGGTCGCGATAACCGACATCCACGCGGGCGGAGCCGCGGGCAAAAGCTAGTGTTATAATAATCTTCACTACATCACTACATATATTATTATAAAACAAAGTCGCTGTCGCTGTCTGTCCGTCCCTGTGTATGCTTAAATCTTCAAAACTACGCAACGGATTTTGAAGCGGTTTTTTAACCGACTTCAAAAAAGGAGGTTCTCAATTCGTACCCAAATTTTTTTATTTTTTTTATTTTTTTGTATGTTTGTTACGCGATTGTGAAGTCAATTCTAGACGGATTTTGAAAATTCTTTTTGGCTTGCTAGCTAATAGTAGGTACTGCATCACGAAGTAGTATTGTTACGGATTTTAGAAAATTCAACTACTGCTGTCTATTGCTCAATGGCTGTTATTTTTGAATTTTAAGCGCTACCTAGTGCTGAATAGCATAATCATAACAACATTTACCTAGTGACAACGCTTCATGCAATGTTAGTTTAACATTGCGGCCACTAGATGGCGCTTTGCTTAAAATTTAAAATAATTAATAGTTTGGTCTTCATAAAGCTTTGTATTACCATGGCGAAATCATTAAACATTGTTGCACAACGTTGCACAACAAAAACATGCAGAAAATTTCGGTTAAAAAAAGACATGCTTATTTACAAAATATTTAATTCACAATAATATTTTTCTATCATCATTTTCTTTCGTCATCTTTCTTTTTCTTTTTCTTTACGAAGCACTCTGCCGTTGTTGTACATTGCTGCAACAAAAAAAATGTTGGAGCAAACGAGTCCTAGAGTGGAGACCGCGCGTATGAAAACGGAGGGTAGGACATCCCCTAGCCAGATGGACCGACGACCTGCGAAAGGTCGCTGGGACGGACTGGATGCGGAAGGCGGAGGATCGGCAAACGTGGCGCACATTGGGGGAGGCCTATGTCCAGCAGTGGACTGCAGTAGGCTAATTGATTGATTGATTGGCTAATTGATAGAAGTATTATAGCTTACCGAGGTTTCAGGGTCATATTCGAAGTTCTGGGGACATTTCTGTGGAATCGCATTCTTATTGAAACAGATATAGTACTTCGTTTTGTCTAAGGGGTCTTTCACGAAGTAGGTGCCGTCGTTTCTGCAAATGTGGTTACATTTTTTCCCCCTGGAGGGAAGGCACATCTGGAAATAAAATATTATGATTAAAAGGCCGATTTAGTAGCATGGATACAAAGACCAGGCGTTGAAGCTGATACGAAATAGTTAAAAGCTGAATTGCTGCAACTGGTTAAAGAAATTAAACTTGCAAAATTAATATATGAATAAATTCATTTTTAACAAAAAAGTTTAACCGACTTCAAGAAACGAAAAAGAGGCACTGAAAAGCGAAAAATAACTTAATTTACAGACTTACTGATTTATTAGAAGTCGGTGACTTACTGATTTATTAGAAGTCTTCTAATAAATCAGTAAGTCTGTAAATTAAGTTATTTTTCGCTTTTCAGTGCCTCTTTTTCGTTTCTTGAAGTCGGTTAAACTTTTTTGCTAAAAATGAATTTATTTTTCTCTTTTTAGTGAGTTTGTACAGTCTCACGACTGTACATCGCATGTATAGTGACCTGACTGTACATGCGCTGCTGACGCTGCAATACAGATCGAACCGGCCACGCTGCAAAAAAAAGAAAAATTAAATCATTATCTATTCAAAAAGAATTTTTAAAATCAATGCATATACACCGGAAATATAGCTGAATATTCTGAACACTTCTGCGTACCCCTTCAAAGGACTCAGGCGTGATGTTATGATGTGTAATGGCAGAAACATTGCAATAATATGCCATTGCAGCAATCGCGGCTGATTTCCTGGTACTTTTTGAAGAGTTCCTTGGTCTAATCTCGGAAACCCATCATCAGACCTTTACGAAATTTAAATGGGACCACTTCGGAATAATCTAATATTAATTTAATTAGTTTTAGTTAATTTAGTTCCTTTTTTTTAGTTTTAATAGATTTTAGTTTAATTTAGTTCGTATCATAAAAAATGTACATTTTCAGAATATATTTTCAATATCGTAATCTTACGAACACAAAAAGAATTTTCAAAATCCGTCTAGAATTGGCTTCACAATCGCGTAACAAACATACAAAAAAATAAAAAAAATAAAAAAAATTGGGTACGAATTGAGAACCTCCTTTTTTGAAGTCGGTTAAAAATATATCGTGATCGATTTAATTTTTCTTTAGCCAAATTATTCTCTTGTCTATATGGACAGTATGAAAAAATCGTTATTGGCAGCACTGAGCGGAGTGGGCGGTACCCATCAATGAAAAATGTCATTCTACGTTTGAAAAATGTCATTGTTGTACGTTCTCAAAATTGAGAACTTCATGGACTTGAACTGTCCAAGCGGGCTTCTTATTTTGCGATTACGTAGTTAGTAATAGTAATGATTGTAGTTAGTAGGAAGTTGGTAATGTTATAATAATCTTCACTACATCACTACATATTATGAAACAAAGTCGCTGTCGCTGTCTGTCCGTCCCTGTGTATGCTTAAATCCTCAAAACTACGCAACGGATTTTGAAGCGGTTTTTTAACCGACTTCAAAAAAGGAGGTTCTCAATTCGTACCCAATTTTTTTTATTTTTTTTATTTTTTTGTATGTTTGTTACGCGATTGTGCAATCAATTCTAGACGGATTTTGAAAATTCTTTTTGTGTACGTAAGTGGATTATTCCGAAGTGGTCCCATTTAAATTTCGTAAACATCTGATGATGGGTTTCCGAGATTAGACCAAGGAACTCTTCAAAAAGTACCAGGAAATCAGCCGCGATTGCTGCAATGGCATATTATTGCAATGTTTCTGCCATTACACATCATAACGTCACGCCTGAGTCCTTTGAAGGGGTACGCAGAAGTGTTCAGAATATTCAGCTATATTTCCGGTGTATATGCATTGATTTTAAAAATTCTTTTTGAATAATAATTTAAAATTTTTTTTTGTAGCGTGGCCGGTTCGATCTGTATTGCAGCGTCAGCAGCGCATGTACAGTCAGGTCACTATACATGCGATGTACAGTCGCGAGACTGTACAAACTCACTAAAAAGAGAAAAATAAATTCATTTTTAACAAAAAAGTTTAACCGACTTCAAGAAACGAAAGAGAGGCACTGAAAAGCGAAAAATAACTTAATTTACAGACTTACTGATTTATTAGAAGTCGGTGCCAGCCAACTTTGTTTGTTGTGTCTGAACTACTATGATGCAATCAATTGAAATATGGCCTCTCTTGGGCTAGGTACCGACTTCTAATAAATCAGTAAGTCTGTAAATTAAGTTATTTTTCGCTTTTCAGTGCCTCTTTTTCGTTTCTTGAAGTCGGTTAAACTTTTTTGTTAAAAAATGAATTTATTTTAATAGATAGAGTGATTCAAGAGGAAGGTTTATATGTATAATACATGCATAATATTGTAGAGAAACACTGATAAATTCAGAGATATGCAGCGGGAATGGGTTCAGAAAATATAGCGGTACGAAGTTCGCCGGGTCAGCTAGTTTTCATATAAAAACATGCTTAGCTGAACCCCTTTCCACCAGTGCTATGATATGTGGACCAATGAATATGATTGGTGGATATCAAAAGAATCTCTGGTGCAAATGCAATCCTCCCACTGGCTGATTGGAAAGTACCCGTGAGGATTTTCGCAAGAAAAAAGCTGTTGAAAATCCCTACTAATATTATAAATGCGAAAGTAACTTTGTCTGTCTGTCTCACTTTTACGACTAAACCACTGAACCGATTTTGATGAAATTTGGTATAGAGGTAGATTAGACCTTGAGAAAGGACATAGGCTATGTTTGGTCGCGATAACCGACATCCACGCGGGCGGAGCTGCGGGCAAAAGCTAGTTGTTTATAATACTTTACGTAAAGGTTATATTATAATACTTTACGTAAAGCCGTATATTTATTTTATTTTACTTGTTTTGTACCTCTCTCTCGCTCTTAATGTTTAGTAGTTTATTTGATAACTACACCATATCTTTGGTTTTTATCTCATTACTGTCCACCCCAGGTTGCCTGGAAGAAATCGCTTCCAGCGATAAGGCCGCCCATTTTCATTAAACTGTAAACATGCTACCTACTATTCATACTTGTTAATCTATTGGTGTACAATAAAGAATTATCTATCTACCTATCTATCTATCTATCTATCTTTAATTTGTACTTTTATATATAGGTATATTTTTAGTTTTATTGTTAATATTGTACATATTTAAATTGTATTATAGTAGGATAGAATAAAATAAATGCTGAAACCTCATAGATATTATCTACAAAATAAATGTCTATCTATCTATCTATCTGTCTATCTGTCTATCTGTCTATCTATCTATCTATCTATCTATCTATCTATCTATCTATCTATCTATCTATCTATCTATCTATCTATCTATCTATCTATCTATCTATCTATCTATCTATCTATCTATCTATCTATCTATCTATCTATCTATCTATCTATCTATCTATCTATCTATCTATCTATCTATCTATCTATCTATCTATCTATCTATCTATCTATCTATCTATCTATCTATCTATCTATCTATCTATCTATCTATCTATCTATCTATCTATCTATCTATCTATCTATCTATCTATCTATCTATCTATCTATCTATCTATCTATCTATCTATCTATCTATCTATCTATCTATCTATCTATCTATCTATCTATCTATCTATCTATCTATCTATCTATCTATCTATCTATCTATCTATCTATCTATCTATCTATCTATCTATCTATCTATCTATCTATCTATCTATCTATCTATCTATCTATCTATCTATCTATCTATCTATCTATCTATCTATCTATCTATCTATCTATCTATCTATCTATCTATCTATCTATCTATCTATCTATCTATCTATCTATCTATCTATCTATCTATCTATCTATCTATCTATCTATCTATCTATCTATCTATCTATCTATCTATCTATCTATCTATCTATCTATCTATCTATCTATCTATCTATCTATCTATCTATCTATCTAACTATCTATCTATCTATCTATCTATCTATCTATCTATCTATCTATCTATCTATCTATCTATCTATCTATCTATCTATCTATCTATCTATCTATCTATCTATCTATCTATCTATCTATCTATCTATCTATCTATCTATCTATCTATCTATCTATCTATCTATCTATCTATCTATCTATCTATCTATCTATCTATCTATCTATCTATCTATCTATCTATCTATCTATCTATCTATCTATCTATCTATCTATCTATCTATCTATCTATCTATCTATCTATCTATCTATCTATCTATCTATCTATCTATCTATCTATCTATCTATCTATCTATCTATCTATCTATCTATCTATCTATCTATCTATCTATCTATCTATCTATCTATCTATCTATCTATCTATCTATCTATCTATCTATCTATCTATCTATCTATCTATCTATCTATCTATCTATCTATCTATCTATCTATCTATCTATCTATCTATCTATCTATCTATCTATCTATCTATCTATCTATCTATCTATCTATCTATCTATCTATCTATCTATCTATCTATCTATCTATCTATCTATCTATCTATCTATCTATCTATCTATCTATCTATCTATCTATCTATCTATCTATCTATCTATCTATCTATCTATCTATCTATCTATCTATCTATCTATCTATCTATCTATCTATCTATCTATCTATCTATCTATCTATCTATCTATCTATCTATCTATCTATCTATCTATCTATCTATCTATCTATCTATCTATCTATCTATCTATCTATCTATCTATCTATCTATCTATCTATCTATCTATCTATCTATCTATCTATCTATCTATCTATCTATCTATCTATCTATCTATCTATCTATCTATCTATCTATCTATCTATCTATCTATCTATCTATCTATCTATCTATCTATCTATCTATCTATCTATCTATCTATCTAAAATTTATACTTACCAAATAATCGATGTTAAACTCCCAATCGTTCGGGCAACTCAAATGCTGAACAGTCTTATAAGCGCACATATAGTATTTAGTACAATCTTCAGGGTCTGGCATATAGTGTATAGGTTCAGTATCACTGCATTTGATGGCGGAACCTGTAGTTATATCTTCAGGACGGTCGTCTAAATGTTCTTGAGAGATGTCGGAATATCCGAATATAAGCTCAGAGTCCTTGTGTGTTTTAGTTGTTGGACTAGTTGCTAGACTAGTTGTTGGGCTAGTTGTTGGGCTAGTTGTTGGGCTAGTTGTTGGGCTAGTTGTTGGGCTAGTTGTTGGGCTAGTTGCTGGGCTAGTTGTTGGGCTAGTTGCTGGGCTAGTTGTTGGCGAAACTATTGTACTTTTTTGACAATTTGCTTCCTCTATTGGCAGACATCTCTGTGGTAATGCAAAAATAAAGTAATAAAAAAATGTCCAATAAATAAAATTAAAACATAAGGGTTTATTAGTACATTATGGTACAAGTGAGTAAAGTTCATCATACTCACGCGTGGCATACGACGTTTTACAACACACTAGCGAATAAAATAAGACTACAAATACTAAATAAACAATAGTACAAATTAATTCGTTTTCCTATGCGCGCGCATCTAACAATGGCGATCGGCCATATTTAAAAGAATGAGGTTTGAATTTACCTTTTTTTACTCTGTTTTTTTTCTGTACTTAGAGAAAAAAAAAAAGTTAAATTTGAGTGAAAATTTGTTTATTAAACAAGAATTACAAGTTGAAATTATTTATATAAATACGAAAATGCATCAAATGACCATACAATAGGCATATTAATTTATTCGTACTATTAAACACGTTCTTTTTTGTATCGAAACTTTTTTATGAACATAGAAACTTGTGTGTTGTAAAACGTCGTGATATGATAGGATAAGTATTTTTTGATTCTATTTATTTAACTTAGGTACTATACTTTAGAATATCAAAGATAGTTCATTGATTAAATGAATTATTTAAATACTCTTAGATCCTCGCCTGACGGCTCGGGTCTCAATGGCGCCTCGGCGGTAATCACCAACTTTACACACTTGTACCATAATGCACTATATATTATGTATGTTTGCCACATTTTGACGGGCTGTTCACTTACCAATCTGCTGGGACTGAAGTGTTTTCCATATGGACACTTCTCATGCATGTAATTCCCCATATTACAGAAGTAATACTTGGTACAGTCGTGTTCATCTGGTGCCCACCATAACTCAATCATCCTGCACTGTCGAGTCCCACTTCTCCTACCACTGCTACTCGGTTCCAAAATAAACAAATAACGCTCTTCTTCTTGTGAGATGTCAGAACCTTTGAATCTAAGGTCTGAGCCCTTGTGTAGGCTAGTTGTTAGGCTGCTACTCGTCTTCACAATAAACTCTTCAGAAGACATTGGTTGACATTCCTGTAATCAAAGATATTATATAAAAAGAAGTAGATATGTTATTGCGCGAAAATCGTGAAGATCCGAAAACGAGTCAATTGGAACGTTTGCCTCTAGTATCGCGTGCCGAGCGGCGCGGGTCGGACGTTGAGCGGAAGCATCAGTGACTTAAAAAAATAATGAAAATGCCATCGTATGTTTATAGACACTGCACAAACTATTACTCTAAAGTTAATACACCAAAAGTGTAGATGAATTAAAAATATGTGTGTGTGAGTTCGGCACATTTTTCTACGTTGATTTGTAAGCATATGACATGTCTATGTTATGAAATGTCATTGCCTGTAATTGAAGAAAGAGAGCGACTTTTTTATCGTGCACGAAATCCCTACGGATACATCTTTCCCCCCGGGGGTGGTTATGTCGGACTCGAACCGACTAAAACCGCGCACAGTTTTACATAATATATCTCTTGTACCTGGTCGTCCCAGGGTCTTTTTTGGATTCGAGATGGCCTCTCGAATGTGAGAGCCACGGTGGCTCCGCCTCGGCCTGCTTGTGTTAGTGTGATGTACAGCGACCTTTTTCTTTAAGGGATGGGGCAAGAGTCAATCGGATTGCTCTTCTCCCCACCACTGTAGGTAGGACACGACGGTATATCCGTCTCATTCGAGCGGTCCGACTGGGGAAGTACCTCCGCCCTATAGAAGACTCTTGTTGTGTTTCCGACGCCAGAGCCTACTGTAGAGATTTTGTGCTGTCAGTGGAAAAAACCAAAGGCATTGTCCTACCCATCTTTTGCGCTGACGACACAGAATCTCTCTGTTCTTACAGGGTCGGCAGCACGAGTGTGACACCCCTGGTGTTACACTTGCCCATAGGCCACGGTAACCTCTTACCATCAGGAGGGCCGTGTGCTTATCTGCGACCTAAGTAGTATAAAAAAACTGTCCAAGGCACTACCTATCATCCCCAGCTCAATCCCACCTGAGAACAATGCGCAAGTGCAAATCAACACATTGTGCTGGCTGCGTCCACTTGGATCCCCTGGGGGTATAGGCATACCCAGCTTTCGTTAAGGGATGGGGCAAGTCAAACTTAGTGGAGGATTCAATAATCGGGGGGAGGGGAGGAGGGGCTTTGTCGTGTGTTTTCGGGTCGTCCCAGTTGACCCCACCTGGGTGCGCCCATGCTTGGGGATCTATTAACAATTTTCTTCCACTAGGATCCCTTGTAAGGTATCCTCTGATGTATTTATATTCGGCCCCTAGGATACAATCCCCGGGGATTTGTATGGTTTACAGTTTAAAAAAAAAACGGTTCTTACCCCTTTACTTGCACTAAATGTGTACTCAGCAGGGCAGTACTTGTGAATAATCCTACCAAGTAGACAAAAGTGGTAGTGTTTATTGTCATTTAAGTCTGCTACAATCCAGATATCGTCACTTTCACAAGTAGGGAGTGCTTCTTCATCTATGTCTGCTGATACTTCGCAGCCAGATATCTCGTCCGGAAGACAGATCTACAAAAAATCATTTGTACTACAAGTTATTTTTGTTCTGATTGGTGATTTTATATCATGATATAAGTAGTCTACAATTGACTTATGTAGTTTACAATTGTATTATGTACTTTACAATTGAATTATATAGTTTACTATTAAATTGTGTAGTTTACAAGTAGTCCGCAATTGAATTATGTAGTTTACAAGTAGTCTACAATTGAATTAGTTTACAAGTAATCTAACAATTAACATTCGAATTGCATCAAAATTTCATTCAAGTTTTCTTAAAAAAAAGCTCACCTTTGTCGTAGGACTGAAAGAGTTACCATCTTGACATTTCCGATGGTTCACCCGTCCGTGGTAACATTCATGGTAGTAGCTACAGTCGCTGGGGTCAGGTTCCTTCCACGTGTCCTCCTCGCTGCAGGAAGGGAAGTTTGCTTTACGCGATATTACCATAGATGTGTGACAGTCAGCGTTCTCTTTGTAGATGCACATCTGATAAATAGAAAAATAATGCAAAATTTTATATGAAAACTAGCTTTTGCCCGCGACTTCGTCCGCGTTAAGTTCGGAATGTTGTTCATCCCCTTATTTTATCCCCTTGGGGGTAGAATTAATCAAAATCCTTTCTTAGCGGATGCCTACGTCATAGTAGCTTTATGTATGCAAAGTCTCAGCCCAATCGGTTTAAAATTGACAAAGTTTCATACAAACTTTCATCCCCTATTTTATCCCCTTGGGGGTAGAATTAATCAAAATCCTTTCTTAGCGGATGCCTACGTCATAACATCTACCTGCATGCCAAATTTCAGCCCGATCCCTCCCGTGGTTTGGGCTGTGCGTTGATAGATCACTATGTCAGTCAGTCAGTCAGTCAGTCAGTCAGTCAGTCACCTTTGAGTTATATATATATTTAGATAGCGATGGATGGACGTCACTGAAGATCAACCAATGACAATCTTTATCAAGGCTGTCGAAACGTTGTGCTCGCTGTTGTGCGATTACAGAATTGCATTGCAGGGCACAATTGGTAAGAGAGAAGAATGAGAAATGGAGTCAAAGTCAAAGTCAAAAATCATTTATTCTGTATAGACCATCAAAACGGCACTTACAAAACGTCAATAATATACATATATGTACTAAAGACTAGCTTAGCAAATGGACCACCGGTTCGAAACGCGGCCCCGGCCTGAGAAGACTCCGGCAAGAAACTCAGCGGGCTTTTTTTTTTTTTGGTCTATTTACAAAAAATGCTTAGTCTACTTAGTCTAAATACAATCATTTGTTTGAGAAGCATGCATGAGTGAACAGCTCAATTCCAAGCAAGTTTATCATCTAAATATTCTTGTATTTTATAATAGCCTTTTTGGCACAATTTCCTCTTAACTTCATTTTTAAATTTATTTATAGGTAAATCCCTAATTTCATTAGGGAGCTTGTTAAAAAAGCGTATACAGTTACCCTGGAAAGAATTACTAATTTTTTGGAGTCTGCTATCACAGACTACAAGATTGTTTTTATGTCTCGTATTTACGTTATGCCTGTCACAAATTTTTGGAAATTTGGAAATATTTTTCCTTACATACATTAGGTTCTCGAAAATGTATTGTGACACTACGGTCAGAATGTCTATTTCTTTAAACTTTTCTCTGAGGGAGACTCTTGGGCCCAAATTATAAATAGCTCGCACAGCCCGCTTTTGTAATATAAATATTGTATTCAAATCCGCGGAATTACCCCAAAGGAGAATTCCGTAGCTCAAAATACTATGAAAATAACTGAAATAAACTATTCTAGCCGTATCCACATCTGTCAGAGTCCTAATCTTTTTTACAGCGTAGGAAGCTGAACTTAATCTACTGGCTATTTTATCAATATGTGATCCCCACTGCAGTTTGGCATCAATACTTAAACCTAAGAACACTGTTGATTCCACAAGGTTCAACACCTGACCATTGAGTTGTACATTGGTTTCCACCTGTTCAACATTAGGTAGGGTAAATTTAATACATTTAGTTTTATTCCCATTAAGGCAAAGATTACTTACTTCCTCTTAGCGTTAATTCCCAGTCGCATCCGAAGCTTTCAGCTCGGAGTCTGGGGTCCGCTTTTTACCAGTCTTAACCACGGATTTGACTAGACCTCGATATTTTCCGTGAAGCGATTGTCATCTGACCTCCACAACCCAATGTTAACATTAGGCGATATCGAAGTTTAGCAGTTAGACCGTTGTTTTTGGATTTTTGAGGGCTCCAACTACCCGTAACGATTGCCATAGATGTTCTCATGGCAACCGGGACCGACGGCTTAACGTGCTCTCCGAGGCACGACCAGACCAATGCAAATACTCATATTTCATTCACACAAATATTTGCACTGAGCGGGGATCGAACCCGCGCCTCCTGCGTAGCGGCCGCGTTCACTACCGCTACGCCACGGAGGCTGTCGGTAAGGCAAAGATTATTTGTACTAAACCAATGGACCACTCTTGTTAGTGCACTATTCACTTCGTCATAATTGTTTAGTTGCCTCTTAATTTTAAATATTAACGAAGTATCGTCAGCAAATAAAATAATACTATTTTTGTCTCTTACGTAGTAAGGGAGGTCGTTTATATAAATTAAGAATAAAAATGGTCCTAGTATCGAACCCTGTGGAACGCCCATCGAAACCACAGATCCTACTGAGCGTGTACCGTTAACATCGACCCTCTGAATTCTATTGTTCAAATATGAAGTCAGAAGATCGAGAGCCTTGTTCCTTATTCCGTAATGTTCTAATTTCCTGATTAATGTGTCATGGTGGACGCAATCGAAAGCCTTGGATAGATCACAGAAGACACCCAATGCATCATGCTTATCTTCCTCAAATAATATCAGAATGGTATATAATGGGCGGCAAAAGAAACCATGGGTGACAAAAGAAACGCTAGGATGATGACAATAAAAAGATTGAGATAGATTAAATGTCTTTACAGGAAGCTTTTATTTTTTTTTATACCATGGACGCCAAAGATCGTGCGAAGTGGAAGAGCAAGAGCCAGAAGGCGGACCCTGAGCTCCGAGGTTATCTTGGCCACGGATGCAATCAGGAAAATGCGTCTTTATTATGATGATGATATGTTTTTTATACCACTTAGGAGACAGACGAGCACACGGCCCACCTGATTAAAAGTGGGTACTGTGGCCTATGGACTTGCACAGTACTCGTGTCGCCGACCCTGTAAGAACAGAGAGATTCTATGCCGTTAGTGCAGATGACAAACAGGACTAGCCTTTGGTCTTCCCACTGACAGCACAAAACCTCTCCAGTGAGCTCTGGCTACCCCACTCACCGTTGGAAACATAACACGAGGTTACTATAGCCTCGGTATTCAGTATGGCGGAGGTACTTCCCCAGTCGGACTGCGCAATTGGGACGGAAATACCATTGTGACCTACCTCCTACAAATTGTTTCGTGGTAGCCTCTCTAGACTCTAGACTCAAGTCTTTTTCGAACTTACCAATAATGTTTGACTGAAAAGATTATCGTGAGGACACTGCCGGTGGTAAATTATGCCGAAATTGCAGTGGTAAAAGAATCCACAATCGTTTGTATCTGGTCTCAACCACATGTCGGTGCGTGTGCATTCAGGAGCGTCGTCTGCGATCGCTATGCTGCAGTCTGTTGTGTGTTCTGGTTCACAACCCTGCAAAATAAAGTAACTGTTACCCATAGTGACCTATAATTCCAGAGATGAAAATATAATGTATTGTTATGACTATAGTAGATTGTATGACAAGGGAGCAAAATAGTATACTCCGGATACGTATCTTGGACCTAAATCGCAAGACTTAACGAGGCTCTTGATTGCTTTGTAATAATCTATGCTTGGTGAATTTGAGTTCGTCTACCGCAGTAGGTTTTGTGAATTCAAAACATCACTAAACCTATTTACTTCTACCTCTATGGTGCCGAATTTATCATACAACTCTTTTTTATTTTTGAAAAACTTAGACTCGGAACCTCCTGGGTGTGCTAACTATTAGTAACTTATTTTTAATTCACGCCATGAATTTTCACGTCATGTGTTTGTTGTATCCATTTTGGATCTTGGCTATTTCCTGCAGCATCACTTTGTATTTTTGGCTTGCATATTGTGAAAGAAAATTGTCTACCTACTACTTACTACATAATTTGAACTGCTTATCAGTGAAAACATTTAATTGGCCGTCTCCTAGCCTAACTATATTTGTAACACTAAATTATAGCTGTAAGTTTTCCTAAGATGTCATAAATAAATCGTCGGTATAATGGCAGAATTAAATAACTCCGATTTTGGCCAAATTGACCTTTTACCATTTTCGAGAACCCTAAAATGTGCCGCATCTTTTGGTCTAACAAACATTCCTATATCTCAATCCAATCCAAAAATAAATCCATTTTCGTGTTTCAATTGAAGAAATAGATATGTTTAATTGAACACTAAATATTATAAGAAAAAATGACTAACTCTATAAATAAATGAACAACTGTGACTTCTGATCACTTGAGTATGAAATGAATTAGCTAAATTGAGTTGTTTAGTTCTACCACGAACGAAAATATTCTAAAGAAAGCAGGCATGTTGAAGGAAAACTAAACAATTTTTGTTATTTAATTCAGGCAGTTATGAGCATTCTTTCGTTTTTAAATAATTATTTTTATGTATTTCTCCTTCGAGAAAATATACATTTATAAGAGATTCTAATCAAAAAAATGTCAATAGGTGAAATTATTGAATATTTCTATTTATAGTATTCGCACGTAAGCAAAGTTATCGTACAACTCAGTTGTACAAATTGGCGCGAAATAATGTAAACATCAATGACAGCTATCCGTAAGGTGGAGTGTGGGGTCCGGGAGAGGGTGAACGCGTGCCGACATGATTGAGCGCATTAGTGCATCCATTAGATAATGTGAAGGACGTCAACTATTTTATCATGGATTCAAGTGGATTCAAGATGCGGGTGGCATCTAAGTCCTGCACGTGTTGTCCTATATAGGAAAGGAGAGGGTGGGATTACTTGGAAGAGCTCATCAGAACATTCACCATGGTAGAGACGGTAAAAGACCGCCAAAGATGCCACATCTCTACGCAACTGCAAAGGCTCGAGGGTGTTAGTGACCTCAGGATTCCCAATAATGCGGACCGCACGTCGCTGCAACCTGTCCAGAGCATCTAGTAAGTACTTTGCGGAGCCATCCCAGAGATGCGAGCAGTATTCCACGCAAGAGCGAATTTGTGTCTTGTAGAGAAGACACCGCTGCTCCGGCGTGAAAAAACGTCTCACTTTGTTCAGGACTCCGAGTTTACGTGAGGCTGTTTTGATGATACTCTCGATGTAGTTTTTGTTGTTCAGTTTGCAGCGAACATCCATACCTAGGATATTGAGATTGTCCTGTAGTGGCAGTGGCGTGCTCTGAAGAGTTGGAAGGGGAAGGAAAGAAGATACCTTTGCTGTAAACGCGCATGCCTGCGTCTTCTTGGCATTGAACTCAACCAGGTTTTCAGAGCCCCATTGTGAAACGAGGTTCAGGGTCCGGTCAAGTTCACTGACGAGAAGCTGCCTTCTTTCCGCGATATCAGACTGCTTGGCCGCAGGATGTCCGTGATAACTCCCGTGTAAGGTGCTATCGTCTGCATAGAAGAAAGAGAGTGGGTGATAAGACGGACCCCTGCGGCACGCCAGCATTTACCTGCAGGAACTCCGAAGTTCGACCATCACAGAGGACGCGAATACGGCGCCCCTGCAGGAAGCTAGCCACCCAGTCGCACAGTCCGGAAGGCAGACCAAAGGCTGGTAACTTGGTAAGAAGCGGCTTGTGCCAGACTCTATCGAAAGCTTTGGCGATGTCAAGACTAATTGTCAGTGACTCGCCATGCTTGTCCATAGCCTCACCCCAAAGATGGGTAACGTACGCCAGAAGATCACCCGTTGACCGCTTCGGTCTGAATCCGTATTGCCGGTCATTGATTAAGGAATGATCCTCTAGGTGACGCATGAGCTGTTTGTTAATTATGTGCTCTAACACTTTGCACAGCACTGAGGTGACGGCTATGGGCCGATAGTTGCCTGGGTCCGAGCGATCCCCCTTCTTGGGGATCGGCTGCACATTCACCTCCTTCCAAGCCGATGGCACTGTACCCGAGATGTATGACATCCGGTACAGTCGCGTCAGCACTGGAGACAACTCCGCTGCACATTTTTGAAGAACCACCGCTGGAATACCATCCGGTCCGCTGGCTTTCCGGACGTCGAGTGACTGCAGCACACCACGGACATCGCGCTGCCTGATGCGGATCTCAGGCATTGCGTGGTCACAGACGGGTAATGTCGGTGGCTGCTTACCGCAATCATCGATTCGGGAGTTTGCCGCAAAGAGATTAACCAGCAGATTTGCTTTCTCTTGCGGCTCACGGGCCAGGGATCCATCAGGGTTGCGCAACGGAGGCAGCGAAGGCTGGAAGAAGTTGGCTTGCACGGCTTTGGCCAGTCGCCAGTAGCCACGGCTGCCCGTGGGATGCGCCACTAGCTCCTGACCAAGCCGCGCTATGCGCTGGGCATCCGCTCTGACGTAAGCCCCCTTGCAGACCTTTGTGGCTTTATTGTACGCTGCTTTGAAGTGGCCCACGTTGGGATCGCGTGTGGCGCGCGCCCTTACCCAGGCGCGGTACGCAGACTGTTTTTGATTGACAGCCTCCGCGCACTCGCGGCCGAACCAAGGGCGCGCTCTGCGGTCACCGGTGACATCAGTGTATGGGATATAGTATTCCATACCTAGACTGATCTCACCGGCGACAGCAGTAGCACTATCCGATGGGTTCTTACCTTCAAAGCAACGTGCAACCCACGGGATGGACGCAAAATACTCACGCATCCCATCCCAGTCCGCTGACGAGTAGTGCCAGAGACGCCGCTTCCCCTGCGCGGGTCGTGGGGGCGCTGTGATTGGCACCTTGGAACAGACCAGACAATGGTCGGAGTTGCCTAAAGCGGCACGCACCGAAACACTGTACTGGTCTGGGTGACTCGTCAGCAGAAGGTCTAGAAGGGAGGGTGTTAGGCCCGACCTTCTTGGTATCCTAGTGACCTCGCGTACCAGTTGGGTCAGGCCATGCGCCAGAGCGAAAGCGTGAGCGGCTCTTCCCGCATGGTCAGTTTTGGCGGAGCCCAACCAGATCTCTTGGTGGGCGTTAAAATCCCCCAAAAATACCAGTTCCGCGTTTGGAAACCGCTCCTGCGCATCATCTGCAGCCTGACTCAGATATTCGAAGAGTCGAGTTGTGTCGGTATCTCCTGTATGGGAACGGTAGAGGCACACATAGATCTGACTCGTAGAGCCATGGTCTACGTGTACCCATAGGGTGGAAAAGGATAGGTCCTCTAGGCAGCGCAGACGGCGACAACAAACATCCGCCCTAACAAACACGCACACCCCGGCCTTTGCACGGAAATTTTCCTCCATAACGTAGCCGGGGTAGAGCAAGTAAGACGTGTCATCAGGGCGGCGTATTTGCGTCCCCGTCAGAAAAAGCATGGCTGGATTCGCCGTCTCGAGGTGTTGGTGGACGGCGTTGAGGTTTGCATGGAGCCCACAGATGTTTGTGGACTCCACCTTAAAAAGCGAGCTTGTGGGAAGTTGAAGAGCCGCTGTGTAACCATGCTCTTTGTTCTGCGCTGCCATGATTGATGTATGCCATGCCTTGCCATGCCATGCCATGCCATGATTAATGTAAAGCAAAGTATTTTTTGTTCTAGTTGATTTTACGAGTAGAAGATTTATAATAAGTAATTTATTTGATTTTATTAGATTGCCATACCTAATTATGTTGATTTTGATTTTTGTACTTTTACGTTTATTTTTTTTAATAAACAATGTTTCTTCTGCCAACCCAGGTTTTTTATTTCATGTGAGATCAATAATCAGTGATAAAATTATACAAATTAACTTTCACTAAGAATGCCTAACTTACATGTTTAAATATTTCATTAGGTTCAGAACTCGACAAGTGAAATTGTTGACCCAATTTCATGTATTCACATCCATCTTATGTGTGAGAAAACTGAATAACTACCATAAAGAATTAGCTAACTACGGTATGTTTGCAACATTTTGGTGTGGCAAAATTGGATAAGTTGGTTTTTGATTTTTATTTATTTTTTGGTTCATGAAAGAAATTAATTTGATTAAGCATTGAATCGACAGCAAACATGCTTATAACATATAAAATTGTCGACGGTAAAATTGTTCTCCATTTGTTAATGATGTCAAAAAAAGTGCCAAAAAAACAGTAAATCGCGATTATCTCGAAACTTGAAATATTGAGTTATTTAGTTCTGCCATTATGCCCACGAAATAAATATTGGTAATTTTTTTTTTAATTTACTTATTTCCTTGCTGAGGTAGGATGAAAAGTTACGTGTTGCACTCGAATATAAAGATTTTTCACCTTGTGCTCTTTTGATTCCCTCGATAACGCCCAGGGTTCTAATTTTTGAAGCACTCGCTGCGCTCGTGATTTAATATTAGAACCCTTCGCTTGCTCGGTCATCAAAATTGAGCACGCGGTTAAAAGCAACTGTGCACTCTTGTATAACAAATAACTATTACATCACGCTATGACTCTTAGGAGCCGACCAGTAAAGAGATACTTACCAAAGTGAAGGGGTTGAACCGATGGTGCTCAGGGCACGTCCGATGGGTGAAAATTCCATCGGTACACTGGTAATATTTGTGGCAGGCGGTAATATCTGGTCTCAACCATCGATGAGACATATCACAGTCAGGCCAAGGTCTAGGTGGGAACGCAGTCGTAGGCCCAGTTGTTGGGCTTGTTGTTGCTGGAGTCGCTGTTGTTGGGCTTGTTGTTGATAGATTAGTTGTTGTTGTACTTGGAATTGGATTTTCTGTTGTTGTTAAGCAACTAGAATTGTTATCCACGCATTCCTGTAAGTATTCAAAAGATTAAAGATATTAGTGGTGATTATTATCGACCCAGTGTTTACCGGAGTTTGGAGATGTTTAAGATTAAAGAGATAAATGTTCAAAAAACTATCGGAAAAGAGTAAAATACAGGCATTAATAAAACCAAATTGATATTGAATTTAGTCTCTTATCAATGCGTGTTATTAAATATCCATACTAATATTATCCCTACTAATATATATATATTATACATAAATGTGAAAGTAACTCTGTCTGTCTGTCTGTCTGTCTGTCTGTCTCGCTTTCACGCCCAAACCACTGAACCGATTTTGATGAAATTTGGTATAGGGGTAGATTAGACCTTGAGAAAGGACATAGGCTATATTTGGTCGCGATAACCGACATCCACGCGGGCGGAGCCGCGGGCAAAAGCTAGTGTATTATAAATGCGAAAGTATAACTCTGTCTGTTTGTTTGTCTCTTACCTTTCAGTGAACCGATTTTGATGAAATATGGTATAAGGTTAGATTAGACCTGCTTTGAAATTCTCTAAGCACACAGCGTTGAGCACAACGTTGCGACAACCTTGATAAAGGTGGTCATTGGTCGGACTGAGTGACGTCACTGGAGATCAACCAATGACAATATGTCGCAACGTTATGCTTGTTGTTGTGCGCTTACAGAATAGGGTTGAGGTTGATATTATTATCGTAAACTGTACATTTTGCAATAATATAATGAACTGCTAAAGTGAAATATTGTTACGACAAATAGTTTTAAAAATATTTGATTTTGAAACTTCACCAGCCGCCCAGAAAGAAACGCTCCATACAAAATCGTCGCACGTGGTGACGTCACAGCGTGATAGTGCGTAGTGCAAAATGTATGGGGTGCAAGAGAATATCGCATTTATTTTGGTCCACATTGTGTTTACACATATACAATGCGTAATAAGATCGATTTGAAATTTAATAAAGAATCTAAAAAGTTATAAATTTTGACATATTAGTAATTGGATTGTTTATATTTTGACGTATTTTGGGAATTAAAAATAATGAAAAGTCACAGTTTCATTTTACTTAGGCAATATCTTAGTTTACTATGCGTATTTTTTGACAAAAAACAAAGATATTATGTAGTTGAGATAATTTTGAAGCATTTAGTATGCGAAACTAAACAAATTATTTTAAATTGGAAAAAGCGAAATCAATATTCGGCCAATTTAAAATAATTTGTTGGTTGGGCGGAGTTATCAAAAATCAATGTTTAAAATGATTGCAACATTGATTCCGATAGTTCGTACGAATATCGGTAGATTGCTCCCACCATCGCCCTAAGATGGATGTATTGGAAAATTTGGATCAATATCGGGCGAAGCTCGGTGGCTCAGTGGTCAGAGCATTCCCCCTGTAAGGGAAAGATCGCGGGTTCGAGTCCTGCCCGAGTATTGATTTCGCTTTTTCCAATTTAATAGTACATTGACCCCAATTCTGACGTTACCATCTCTAAACTTAAATTTCTCTAAAATTTTCTTATTTTAGATAAGCGATTGACATTTCTAACCGTATTCTGTTGTTATGTCAAACTTTTGCTAAGCACAAGACAGCACTAAATTTGAATATGACGTCGCTAAAACGAGTGTTATAACTATTAAAAAATTAAGAATGAACGATAAAGATTTTCATAAAATCTGTAAAAACTTATCTTAATAAGTCTTTAGAATGCCGACAAATGATAATTAGTGCATATTATTGATCAAATAGTACACAAACTGTGATATTTCTCAGTCTTAACCAAGCAAATACAGTTTTTCTCGGTCCACGTACCTGGCAAGTTCGCGGGGTCCGCTAGTTATTTATAAGATCCAAATCAATCGACGATTTATAGAGCTTTATAAAGGCTTTAAGCGTATATAGAACGACAATTGGCATTATTTTAGATGATGTCTAATTTTAGTTTGACATTTCTTATTTTAGTGCATATACGTACAACAGAATACCGTTTAACCAAAAATTACAGTTGAGTACTTTCTCTAATTTTAGTTGTGTCAAGCTAATTTTAAGTTAGTTGTGTGTTCTCAGAATACGAAATTACATTTTGACAGGACTAAACTGACATTTAGAGATTTTTAGCTTATTTTAGTTAGCTTGTGACAAGACAGAATTGGGGTCATTATGGTACAAGTGAGCAATGCTCACACGTGCCATACGACGTTTTACAACACACTTGCGAATAAAATAATACTACAAATACTAAATAAACAATACTACAAATTAATTCGTTTTCCTATGCGCGCGCATTTAACAATGGCGGTCGACCATATTTAAAAAAAAATGAGGTTTGAACTTAACTATTTTTTGCTCTGTTTTTTTTCTGTACTTAGAGAAAAAAAAAAGTTAAATTTGAGCGAAAATTTTGTTTATTACACAAGTATTACAAGTTGAAATTATTTATTTAAAAACGAAAATGCATCAAATGACCATACAATAGGCGTATTAATTTATTCGTACTATTAAACACGTTATTTTTTGTATCAAAACTTTTTTAACCCCTTACCGCATACCAAGCCTTTTATGGTTCCTCGACTTTGTGTTTTTTTTGCGCCTCAGAAAATAGATCATATAGAATAAAATAAATTGCATCATAATAATGGTTTCCTTGTGAAACGAAACGTATTTTTTTCATCTATGGTAAGTCATCTTTGATAAAAATAATTGAGGGTAGTTACGAAGTGGTCGGCTCAGAAACGACAACAAATTTTGTGCAACTTTCAGCGTTCTAAAAAAATAGTAAGAATACGACTAGGAT
Source organism: Eilema depressum (assembly GCA_914767945.1). Lineage (NCBI taxonomy): Eukaryota > Metazoa > Arthropoda > Insecta > Lepidoptera > Erebidae > Eilema > Eilema depressum. Next base: position 9,382,906 of record OU612040.1, read on the forward strand.
AGTGAATAAAAATCGTTATATAGTCTTTGGAGCATCAGCTTTGATAGCAGTAAGTTATTTTTATACTCATTTGTATTTTAGTGGTAATTTCAAGTCATTTTTTACGAACTCCATATATGGCTTCATATTCACTCAAGTTCCTATTTTATACTTTCAGACATGGACCCTGCACCCTTTTATGGTACATACAAATACGTAAATCCTATTCCTGGTGATGGTGCATTGAGTGAAGATGAGTTAGTTTCCGATTCTGATGTGGAATACGACCCAATCCTGACCAGTACCTCTAAAAAACAACATATTGTCATTCCAGAATCGGAATCTGATAGCTCTGATGACAACACACCATTATCAATCCTGCAGAATACCACTAAAACAAGGGGTAAAAAAAATAGAAGAAAAGTGGTTACCTGGAAAAAGGAGAAGATGAAGCCTTATGCACCAGAAAACTTTTTATTCAAAGGCAGCACGAAATTGCCTGAAGAAATAAAACAGATTCACCAGCAGCTTTTTTTAAATTTTTGTTTACAGATAATATAATTAATAATATAGTTGACCAGTCGAATACAAAATCAATCCAAGATAATATTAATAGGCCTGCAGGTATCACAGGTGCTGAAATTGAGCAATTCATTGGTATTGTAATTTTTATGTCATGTGTGAAGTTACCAAGCACGAGGATGTATTGGTCCAAAACTATTGGTCAAGCCCAGGTGTATGAAGTAATGACGTGCAATCGATTTGAAGCTATAAAGAGATTTATACACTTTAACAATAATTAGAATTGGAGTTACTCCATCGAGTCGCGTTGGTACCCCAATAAGCAGGCCTGGTTCTCCGATAACCACGAAAAAGCCTCGGAAAACACCAGCCAGGCACCAAGACATTCCATTGGCGTCTATTCGCACTGATGGCATCGACCACTTCCCTAATTGGATTAAAAATGGTCGACAACTATATCAAAACTGCTCAAAACTACGTAGCTACACAAAATGTGGGAAATGTGAGGTCTTCTTGTGCTACAATGATTTTCATACAGTGTAACTGAATGCATACAAAGCCATATCTGATTATCATGATTATTAATTCTATGCATACGACGCCATATATGGCGCCCCCCCATATTTCCTTAAATAATAATCGTAAATTTTTTTTTTCTTCGTTTTTTTCTTAATTACTCATTAATAAACATGTTTTGCCAAAAAAATATTTTTTTACTCGTCTCCTTCATAATTCATGCAATAAGGGGTTAAGAACATAGACAATTATAGACACTTCCTATAAAATTTAAAAAAGAATCTATAACTCACTTTTGTGAATAATAGTAATGAAAAAGTCACAGTTTTGTAATAGGTGTCATTCCGTGCTTAATTGCGGTAAAATAATATCACTGTTATGAGCAGGTGTGTTGTAATAGTTATTTGTTATACAAGAGTGCAAAGTTGCTTTTTAACCGCGTGCTCAGTTTTGATGACCGAGCAAGCGAAAGATTCTAAATTTGAATCACGAGCATAGCGAGTGATTCATAAATTAGAATCTTGAGCGTTAGCGAGGGAATCAAAAGAGCACAAGGTGTAAAATCTTTGCACTCGAGTGCAACACGTAACTTTTCATCCCACCTCAGCGAGGAAATAATGAAATGCTTCTTCTTCCTAGCGTTAATTCCCAGTCGCATCCGAAGCTTTCACCTCGGAGTTCGGGGATTTGGCTGGACCTCGATATTTTCCGTAAAGCGACTGTCATGTGACCTCCACAACCCAATGGTGACATTAGGCGATATCGAAGCATTGCAGCTAGACCGTTGTTGTTGAACTTTTTATGCATACAAATATTTGCACTGAGCGGGGATCGGACCCGCGCCTCCTGCGTTGCGGCCACGTTCACTACCACTACGCCACGGAGGCTGTATAATAATTATGTGTAATAATACTAATAATAAAATATCAACAAATAAAATTCAACAACAATGTTCAACCATAGGACGTGAAAAAAAAATTATGCGCGCAAAGCAAATTTAAAAAAAAAGTAGGTACACCAAGGAGGTTCCGAGTTGAGTTTTTCATAAATTAAAAAAAAGTTGTATGATAAATCGGCACCATAGAGGTAGAAGTAAATAGGTTTAATGATGTTTTGAGTTCACAAACCTAGTACACACGATGTTCTAAATTCAAATTTACTTTACCACTCTAGAGGATAAAAGCGACTTTTACACTCAGATATCGAAGAAAAAAAGTACTCTTTCCGAGATGGTGGGATGAAAAATAATTTTATGTAGTATTGGTAAGGATCTGATGACCCAGGACACTACCCTATTGCGTTGCTGGAGAAAGGACATAGGCTATGTTTGGTCGCGATAAACGACATCCACGCAGGCAAAATGAAAGCTAGTAAGCCAATCACTGCTGTTGTTGACGGATGAGGCTCCGGCGCAGGTTTTATCTGGAGTTGGGGGGTCAGAAAACATTCCCTTCCGTATTACTCAAGCAAACGGCTATAGAAAATATTACTCACCAGTGTCACATCATTGAAGAAAAGGCCTGACGGACACTGCCGATGCTCAATGTATCCGTAGATACAGTAATAATAAAATCTGCAGTCATCATAGTCAGGTTTGAGCGACACCTCATGAGATTTGCAGTACACTGGCGCAGTGGTAGGTGTCGTTGGAGGCATTGTTGTAGGAGTCGTTGTTGTTGTTGGAGTCGTTGTTGGAGTCGTTGTTGTTGGAGTCGTTGTTATTGAAGTCGTTGTTGTTGGAGTCGTTGTTGTTGGAGTCGTTGTTGTTGGAGTCGTTGTTGTTGGAGTCCTTGTAGTTGAAGTCGTTGTTGTTGGAGTCGTTGTTGTTGGAGTCGTTGTTGTTGGAGTCGTTGTTGTTGGAGTCCTTGTAGTTGAAGTCGTTGTTGTTGGAGTCGTTGTTGTTGGAGTTGTTGTTGTTGGAGTTGTTGTTGTTGGAGTCCTTGTATTTGAAGTAGTTGTTGTTGGAGTCGTTGTTGTTGGAGTCGTTGTTGTTGGAGTCGTTGTTGTTGGAGTCGTTGTTGTTGGAGTCCTTGTAGTTGAAGTCGTTGTTGTTGGAGTCGTTGTTGTTGGAGTTGTTGTTGTTGGAGTCCTTGTAGTTGAAGTAGTTGTTGTTGGAGTCGTTGTTGTTGGAGTCGTTGTTGTTGGAGTCGTTGTTGTTGGAGTCGTTGTTGTTGGAGTCGTTGTTGTTGGAGTCGTTGTTGTTGGAGTCGTTGTTGTTGGAGTCGTTGTTGTTGGAGTCGTTGTTGTTGGAGTCGTTGTAGTTGAAGTCGTTATTGTTGGAGTCGTTGTTGTAGGAGTCCTTATAGTTGAAGTCGTTGTTGTTGGAGTCGTTGTTGTTGGAGTCGTTGTTGTTGTAGTCGTTGTTGTTGGAGTCGCTGTTGTTGGAGTCGTTGTTGTTGGAGTCATTGTTGTTGGAGTCGTTGTTGTTGGAGTCGTTGTTGTTGGAGTCGTTGTTGTTGGAGTCGTTGTTGTTGGAGTCGTTGTTGTTGGAGTCGTTGTTGTTTTAGTCGTTGTTGGTGGATTTGTTGTTGTTGGAGTCGTTGTTGTTGGAGTCGTTGTTGTTGGAGTCGTTGTTGTTGGAGTCGTTGTTGTTGGAGTCGTTGTTGTTGGAGTCGTTGTTGTTGGAGTCGTTGTTGTTGGAGTCGTTGTTGTTGGAGTCGTTGTTGTTGGAGTCGTTGTTGTTGGAGTCGTTGTTGTTGGATTTGTTGTTGTTGGAGTCGTTGTTGGAGTCCTTGTAGTTGAAGTCGTTGTAGTTGGAGTCCTTGTTGTTGGAGTAATTGTTGTTGGAGTCCTTGTAGTTGAAGTCGTTGTTGTTGGAGTCGTTGTTGTTGGAGTCCTTGTTGTTGGAGTCCTTGTAGTTGAAGTCGTTGTAGTTGAAGTCGTTGTTGTTGGAGTCGTTGTTGTTGGAGTCGTTGTTGTAGGCGTCCTTGTAGTTGAAGTCGTTGTAGTTGGAGTCATTGTTGTAGGACTTCTTGTAGTTGAAGTCGTTGTTGTTGGAGTCGTTGTTGTTGGAGTCCTTGTAGTTGAAGTCGTTGTTGTGGGAGTCGTTGTTGTTGGTGTCGTTGTTGTCGGAGTCGTTGTTGTTGGAGTCGTTGTGGTTGGAGTAGTTATAGCTGGAGTTGTTGTTGACCTTGTAGTTGTTGGACTAGTTTTTGACGGAGTTGTTGTTGTTGTTCTTGTTGTTGTTGGACTAGTTTCTGATGGAGTTGTTGTTGACCTTGTAGTTGTTGACCTTGTTGTTGTTGGACTAGTTTTTGATGCAGTTGTTGTTGTTGATCTTGTTGTTGTTGGACTAGTTGCTGATGGAGTTGTTGTTGACCTTGTAGTTGTTGACCTTGTTGTTGTTGGTTTTGTAGTTGTTGACCTTGTTGTTGATGATGGAGTTGTTGTTGGTTTTGTAGTGGTTGACCTTGTTGTTATAGGTGTAGTATATGTTGTAGAATCGGGTACTGCGCAATCACCTATACCTTTGTGTACGCATTTCTGGAAATAGAAGAATTATATTTACGACTGAATGAAGTCTCAAGGTTCGATCATCACCGGTTTCGTCTCACCGCTGAAACCAGTCAGGTTAAAAAATTAAATTCTGTGGAAAAGTACCAAGTGTCTTAATCAATATGTGTAGTCTCTTTTTGTAATGTCATTAATTGTATGATAGCTCAAAAAGTGCGTATTGTACTGGTTAAGCTGATTTTTTTGCGTTACAAAAAATACTTGTTTTGTACGGCCTCGCTGCTTTTTCACCGGAGATATGCTATGTTACGTTGCTATGTGTAATATCCACCATCTTATTCATTGGTCCACATAGCATAATACGGGTGGAAAGGGGCTCGACTAAGCTATGTTTTTATATAGAAAGATGCGTGCTATGGATGGATATTCCAATTTTGAATATTTGTAGGCAGTTTCAGATTGCTAAATAAAAATATTGCAAGCAACGCCTTATTTTGACCTTATTGGCATCACATAGTACATAGTTTTTTTTTTCTTATATTCGCCATCAGCGGCATCTATTAATGCGAAAACACATGTAATTAAGAGAATGTCAATAAGGTCGTAACATTGGCTTAGGACTGCAGACCGCCGGATAGGACCAGAAACTGCAGTCGAACTGTTAATGAGTGGGCGCCATAATAGTATACCTAATAATAATAATGCTACTTACCAACTCTGTGGCGCTAAAATGAAATCCATTCAAGCACTTTCTGTGTATAAGATCGCCCCACATACAAGTGTAATAGTATTCGCAATCATTAACATCTGGCATTATAACCACTTTGGAAGTGTCGCTGCAGATTTTTGGGACTGGCGTAACGGTGATTGATGTAGTCGTCTGTACTGGCGTAGTGGTGACTGACGGAGTTGTCTGTTCTGACGTACTGGTAACTGATGCAGTAGTCGGTTTTGGCGTAGTGGTGATTGACGGAGTTGTTTTTTCTGACGTAGAGGTGACTGACGGAGTTGTCTTTTCTGACGTACTGGTAATTGATGCAGTTGTCTGTTCTGGCGTAGTGGTGACTGATGGAGTTGTCTGTTCTGACGTACTGGTAACTGATGCAGTTGTCAGTTCTGGTGTAGTGGTGACTGACGGGGTTGTCTTTTCTGTTGAAGTTGGCGCAGTTTCAGTAGATGTCGTAGAGGAGCTTGTTGGAACAGGAGACTGAGTCGTAGATATGGTAACACAATCTGAAATTTCTTCAGGCTCGCATGTCTGGAAAATAATTACATGTACTGATCAATTAACATATTTAATTGGGAAGAATCTACGCCTACAGATTGAATAAGACTAGTACAAGCAACGCCCTATTTTGACCCTGTTGGCATCACATAGTACGGAGTTTTCTTTTCTTATATTCGTGATCAGCGGCATCTATTAACTGCGAAAAAACATGTAATTAAGAAAATGATAATAAGGTTGAAAAATTGGTTTAGGTTACTGTTCATGAGTGGGCGCCATAATAGTGTAGGTACCTAATAATAATAATGCTACTTACCAACTTTGTGGCGCTAAAATGAAATCCATTCAAGCACTTTCTGTGTATAAGATCGCCCCACATACAAGCGTAATAGTATTCGCCATCATTAACATCTGGCATTATAACCACTTTGGAAGTGTCGCTGCAGATTTTTGGGTCTGGCCTAACGGTGATTGATGTAGTTGTCTGTACTGGCGTAGTGGTGACTGACGGAGTTGTCTGTTCTGACGTACTGGTAACTGATGCAGTAGTCTGTTCTGGCGTAGTGGTGGCTGACGGAGTTGTCTGTTCTGACGTACTGGTAACTGATGCAGTTGTCTGTTCTGGCGTAGTGGTGGCTGACGGAGTTGTCTGTATTGACGTACTGGTAACTGATGCAGTTGTCAGTTCTGGTGTAGTGGTGACTGACGGAGTTGTCTTTTCTGTTGAAGTTGGTGCAGTATCAGTAGATGTCGCAGAGGAGCTTGTAGGAACAGGGGACTGAGTCGTAGACATGATAACGCAATCTGAAATTTCTTCAGGCTCGCATGTCTGGAATATAATTAAATATAGTGATCATTTAATAATATTAATTGGGACTGAGATTAATCGAGATAATAAAAAAGGCCCACCAAGGTCCTTGGGGTGCAAACCATGAGAGGTTGGTTTGCGTTTTGCAAATGAACCTACTGACTGACGAACGAGACTGGTACAGCTTCTACCGGGGATGGGGTAGGCATATGGAAGTAGCAGCTATAACAGTCATTTAAGCCAAACCATTAAAACAGACAACGGGCAGAGAAAGCTTCTGACGTCGAAAATAAAACTAAAATGATGATTATAATCATGATAGCATAGTTACAGCCTAACCCTTTAAACACTACAGAAAAGGCTCGGCCTTAAATCAGTCTACTATTTTAGTAGGGTCTCGTATTCCGTTATAGATGGTATTGTTACTGAAATATTGCTCACCAATCGCGAGTGGCTGAAGAAATAACCTTGCGGACATGGCAGATGAAGAAGAACTCCGTAGGCACATTCGTAATATAATCTGCAGTCGGTATAGTCAGGTTGCCACCATAAATCATCATTGCTACAGTAAGATGGCGGTAGATCAGTAGATGTAGTTGTCTTGTCAGTGGTCGTAGTGGTGACTAATGCAGTTGTCTGTTCTGGCGTAGTGTTGACTGATGGAGTTGTCGGTTCTGACGTACTGATAACTGATGTAGTTGTCTTGTCAGTGGTCGTAGTGGTGACTAATGCAGTTGTCTGTTCTGGCGTAGTGTTGACTGATGGAGTTGTCGGGTCTGACGTACTGATAACTGATGCAGTTGTCTGTTCTGGCGTAGTGGTAAATGCAGTTGTCTGTTCTGGCGTAGTGGTGACTGACGGAGTTGTCTGTTCTGACGTACTGGTAACTGATGCAGTTGTCGGTTCTGGCGTAGTGGTGACTGACGGAGTTGTCTTTTCTGACGTACTGGTAACTGATGCAGTTGTCTGTTCTGGCGTAGTGGTAAATGCAGTTGTCTGTTCTGGCGTAGTCGTGACTGATGGAGTTGTTTTTTCTGACGTAGAGGTGACTGACGGAGTTGTCTGTTCTGACGTGATGGTAACTGATGCAGTTGTCAGTTCTGGTGTAGTGGTGACTGATGGAGTTGTCTTTTCTGTTGAAGTTGGTGCAGTTTCAGTAGATGTCGCAGAGGAGCTTGTAGGAACAGGGGACTGAGTCGTAGACATGATAACACAATCTGAAATTTCTTCAGGCTCGCATGTCTGGAAAATAATATTAATTGGGACTGAGATTAATCGGGATAATAAAAAAGGCCCACCAAGGTTCTTGGGGTGCAAACCATGAGAGGTTGGTTTGCGTTTTGCAAATGAACCTACTGACTGACGAACGAGACTGGTACAGCTTCTACCGGGGATGGGGTAGGCATATGGAAGTAGCAGCTATAACAGTCATTTAAGCCAAACCATTAAAACAGACAACGGGCAGAGAAAGCTTCTGACGTCGAAAATAAAACTAAAATGATGATTATAATCATGATAGCATAGTTACAGCCTAACCCTTTAAACACTACAGAAAAGGCTCGGCCTTAAATCAGTCTACGATTTTAGTAGGGTCTCGTATTCCGTTATAGATGGTATTGTTACTGAAATATTGCTCACCAATCGCGAGTGGCTGAAGAAATAACCTTGCGGACATGGCAGATGAAGAAGAACTCCGTAGGTACATTCGTAATATAATCTGCAGTCGATATAGTCAGGTTGCAACCATAAATCATCATTGCCACAGTAAGATGGCGGAAGATCAGTAGATATAGTTGTCTTGTCAGTGGTCGTAGTGGTGACTAATGCAGTTGTCTGTTCTGGCGTAGTGTTGACTGATGGAGTTGTCGGTTCTGACGTACTGATAACTGATGCAGTTGTTTGTTCTGGCGTAGTGGTGACTGACGGAGTTGTCTTTTTTGACGTACTGGTAACTGATGCAGTTGTCTGTTCTGGCGTAGTAGTAAATGCAGTTGTCTGTTCTGGCGTAGTGGTGACTGACGGAGTTGTTTTTTCTGACGTACTGGTAACTGATGCAGTTGTTTGTTCTGGCGTAGTGGTAAATGCAGTTGTCTGTTCTGGCGTAGTGGTAAATGCAGTTGTCTGTTCTGGCGTAGTGGTGACTGACGGAGTTGTTTTTTCTGACGTAGAGGTGACTGACGGAGTTGTCTGTTCTGACGTACTGGTAACTGATGCAGTTGTCGGTTCTGGCGTAGTGGTGACTGACGGAGTTGTCTTTTCTGACGTACTGGTAACTGATGCAGTTGTCTGTTCTGGCGTAGTGGTAAATGCAGTTGTCTGTTCTGGCGTAGTGGTGACTGACGGAGTTGTTTTTTCTGACGTAGAGGTGACTGACGGAGTTGTCTTTTCTGACGTGATGGTAACTGATGCAGTTGTCAGTTCTGGCGTAGTGGTGACTGACGGAGTTGTCTTTTCTGACGTGATGGTAACTGATGCAGTTGTCGGTTCTGGCGTAGTGGTGACTGACGGAGTTGTCTTTTCTGACGTGATGGTAACTGATGCAGTTGTCGGTTCTGGCGTAGTGGTGACTGACGGAGTTGTCTTTTCTGACGTAGAGGTGACTGACGGAGTTGTCTGTTCTGACGTACTGGTAACTGATGCAGTTGTCGGTTCTGGCGTAGTGGTGACTGACGGAGTTGTCTTTTCTGACGTACTGGTAACTGATGCAGTTGTCTGTTCTGGCGTAGTGGTGACTGACGGAGTTGTTTTTTCTGACGTAGAGGTGACTGACGGAGTTGTCTGTTCTGACGTACTGGTAACTGATGCAGTTGTCGGTTCTGGCGTAGTGGTGACTGACGGAGTTGTCTTTTCTGACGTACTGGTAACTGATGCAGTTGTCTGTTCTGGCGTAGTGGTGACTGACGGAGTTGTTTTTTCTGACGTAGAGGTGACTGACGGAGTTGTCTTTTCTGACGTGATGGTAACTGATGCAGTTGTCTGTTCTGGCGTAGTGGTGACTGACGGAGTTGTCTTTTCTGACGTAGTGGTAACTGATGCAGTTGTCTGTTCTGGCGTAATTGTGACTGACGAAGTTGTCTGTTCCGACGTACTGGTAACTGATGCAGTTGTCCTTTCTGGTGTAGTTGTAAATGCAGTTGTCTGTTCTGACGTACTGGTAACTGATGTAGTTGTCTGTTCTGGCGTAGTGGTGACTGACGGAGTTGTCTTTTTTGACGTACTGGTAACTGATGCAGTTGTCTGTTCTGGCGTAGTAGTAAATGCAGTTGTCTGTTCTGGCGTAGTGGTGACTGACGGAGTTGTTTTTTCTGACGTACTGGTAACTGATGCAGTTGTTTGTTCTGGCGTAGTGGTAAATGCAGTTGTCTGTTCTGGCGTAGTGGTAAATGCAGTTGTCTGTTCTGGCGTAGTGGTGACTGACGGAGTTGTTTTTTCTGACGTAGAGGTGACTGACGGAGTTGTCTGTTCTGACGTACTGGTAACTGATGCAGTTGTCGGTTCTGGCGTAGTGGTGACTGACGGAGTTGTCTTTTCTGACGTACTGGTAACTGATGCAGTTGTCTGTTCTGGCGTAGTGGTAAATGCAGTTGTCTGTTCTGGCGTAGTGGTGACTGACGGAGTTGTTTTTTCTGACGTAGAGATGACTGACGGAGTTGTCTTTTCTGACGTGATGGTAACTGATGCAGTTGTCTGTTCTGGCGTAGTGGTGACTGACGGAGTTGTCTTTTCTGACGTGATGGTAACTGATGCAGTTGTCGGTTCTGGCGTAGTGGTGACTGACGGAGTTGTCTTTTCTGACGTGATGGTAACTGATGCAGTTGTCGGTTCTGGCGTAGTGGTGACTGACGGAGTTGTCTTTTCTGACGTAGAGGTGACTGACGGAGTTGTCTGTTCTGACGTACTGGTAACTGATGCAGTTGTCGGTTCTGGCGTAGTGGTGACTGACGGAGTTGTCTTTTCTGACGTACTGGTAACTGATGCAGTTGTCTGTTCTGGCGTAGTGGTAAATGCAGTTGTCTGTTCTGGCGTAGTGGTGACTGACGGAGTTGTTTTTTCTGACGTAGAGGTGACTGACGGAGTTGTCTGTTCTGACGTACTGGTAACTGATGCAGTTGTCGGTTCTGGCGTAGTGGTGACTGACGGAGTTGTCTTTTCTGACGTACTGGTAACTGATGCAGTTGTCTGTTCTGGCGTAGTGGTGACTGACGGAGTTGTTTTTTCTGACGTAGAGGTGACTGACGGAGTTGTCTTTTCTGACGTGATGGTAACTGATGCAGTTGTCTGTTCTGGCGTAGTGGTGACTGACGGAGTTGTCTTTTCTGACGTAGTGGTAACTGATGCAGTTGTCTGTTCTGGCGTAATTGTGACTGACGAAGTTGTCTGTTCCGACGTACTGGTAACTGATGCAGTTGTCCTTTCTGGTGTAGTTGTAAATGCAGTTGTCTGTTCTGACGTACTGGTAACTGATGTAGTTGTCTGTTCTGGCGTAGTGGTGACTGACGGAGTTGTCTTTTTTGACGTACTGGTAACTGATGCAGTTGTCTGTTCTGGCGTAGTAGTAAATGCAGTTGTCTGTTCTGGTGTAGTGGTGACTGACGGAGTTGTTTTTTCTGACGTACTGGTAACTGATGCAGTTGTTTGTTCTGGCGTAGTGGTAAATGCAGTTGTCTGTTCTGGCGTAGTGGTAAATGCAGTTGTCTGTTCTGGCGTAGTGGTGACTGACGGAGTTGTTTTTTCTGACGTAGAGGTGACTGACGGAGTTGTCTGTTCTGACGTACTGGTAACTGATGCAGTTGTCGGTTCTGGCGTAGTGGTGACTGACGGAGTTGTCTTTTCTGACGTACTGGTAACTGATGCAGTTGTCTGTTCTGGCGTAGTGGTAAATGCAGTTGTCTGTTCTGGCGTAGTGGTGACTGACGGAGTTGTTTTTTCTGACGTAGAGATGACTGACGGAGTTGTCTTTTCTGACGTGATGGTAACTGATGCAGTTGTCTGTTCTGGCGTAGTGGTGACTGACGGAGTTGTCTTTTCTGACGTGATGGTAACTGATGCAGTTGTCGGTTCTGGCGTAGTGGTGACTGACGGAGTTGTCTTTTCTGACGTGATGGTAACTGATGCAGTTGTCTGTTCTGGCGTAGTGGTGACTGACGGAGTTGTCTTTTCTGACGTAGAGGTGACTGACGGAGTTGTCTGTTCTGACGTACTGGTAACTGATGCAGTTGTCGGTTCTGGCGTAGTGGTGACTGACGGAGTTGTCTTTTCTGACGTACTGGTAACTGATGCAGTTGTCTGTTCTGGCGTAGTGGTAAATGCAGTTGTCTGTTCTGGCGTAGTGGTGACTGACGGAGTTGTTTTTTCTGACGTAGAGGTGACTGACGGAGTTGTCTGTTCTGACGTACTGGTAACTGATGCAGTTGTCGGTTCTGGCGTAGTGGTGACTGACGGAGTTGTCTTTTCTGACGTACTGGTAACTGATGCAGTTGTCTGTTCTGGCGTAGTGGTGACTGACGGAGTTGTTTTTTCTGACGTAGAGGTGACTGACGGAGTTGTCTTTTCTGACGTGATGGTAACTGATGCAGTTGTCTGTTCTGGCGTAGTGGTGACTGACGGAGTTGTCTTTTCTGACGTAGTGGTAACTGATGCAGTTGTCTGTTCTGGCGTAATTGTGACTGACGAAGTTGTCTGTTCCGACGTACTGGTAACTGATGCAGTTGTCCTTTCTGGTGTAGTTGTAAATGCAGTTGTCTGTTCTGACGTACTGGTAACTGATGTAGTTGTCTGTTCTGGCGTAGTGGTGACTGACGGAGTTGTCTGTTCTGACGTACTGGCAACTGATGCAGTTGTCTGTTCTGGCGTAGTGGTGACTGCCGTAGTTGTCTTTTCTGATGTACTGGTAACTGAGGCAGTTGTTGGTTCTGGCGTAATGGTGACTAACGGAGTTGTCTTTTCTGATGTACTAGTAACTGATGCAGTTGTCGGTTCTGGCGTAGTGGTGACTGACGGAGTTGTCTTGCCTGACGTACTGGTAACTGATGCAGTTGTCTGTTCTGTCGTTGTTGTGACTGATGCAGTTTTTTGTTCTGGCGTAGTGGTGACTGATGTAGTTGTCTGTTCTGGCGTAGTAGTGACTGATGCAGTTGTCTGTTCTGACGTTGTTGTGCCTGATGCAGTTGTCTGTTCTGTTGTTGAAGTGGGGTGTGTAGATGTCCTGTATGTAGTGGAGCTTATATCTTTTTCAGTAGTCGTTGAATTGGCTGGAGTGCAATCTGCCTGGTCTTTAGGTACACATCGCTGTAAACAAGAATAGTTATGTATTATGTATTTGCCTGTACTAAAAAATAATTGCTGACCCTGATAGTAAAAGATACTTAGTGAAGTAACTCGCAAAACCGCTTATAACCGCTCACATGCCCTATGGATTCATTTACACTGACTGTGTCTCTAGCACGAAAAATTTTTGAATTCGTAACGCACACGTATTGAAAGAACAGCATTGCGATTGGCCGACTGCCTCCTGTGGACCTGTGTGACGTGTGTGTGAAGCCTGCCAATCGCAATGCTTCGTTCTCTCGATACAATACATTTACGTTACGAATTTGAATACTTTTCACGCTCGGGGCACACACAGGGAAGTGTAAAATTCGAGATCAGTGTGAATAATTAAAATAATAACCAAACGTTCTGGGAACGTTACCACAAGAGGCATGCGATGCGATGCGGAGGAATTCTACGACGCGTTCGGTTTTAGTTTTTAATTTGTACTTTTATATCCCTACTAATATTATAAAATGTGAAAGTAACTTTGTCTGTCTGTCTGTCTGTCTGTCTGTCTGTCTGTCTGTCTGTCTGTCTGTCTGTCACGCCCAAACCACTGTACCGATTTAGATGAAATTTGGTATAGGGGTAGATTAGACCTCGAGAAAGGACATAGGCTATGTTTGGTCGCGATAACCGACATCCACGCGGGCGGAGCCGCGGGCAAAAGCTAGTCTTATATAAAATGAAGTAGATGCGTTAATGCGCGAAAATCGTGAAGATCCGAAAACGAGTCAATTGGAACGTTTGCCTTGTAGTATCGCGTGCCGAGCGGCGCCGGTCGGACGTTGAGCGGAAGAATCAGTGACATAAAAAATAACGAAAATGCTATCGTATGTTTATAGACACTGCACGAACAATTACTCTAAGGGAAATGTAGATGAATTAAAAATGTGTCTGTATGTGTTCGGCACAATTTTCTACGTTGCTTTGTAAGCATATGAAATAATCTATGATATATTTCATCTTTGGTTAGCCCTGAAAAAACCCCGGAAGATTGATTTTATAATAAAAGCTTATTAATCTTCCAATTTTTTTTTATTATTATTGGGGTTACCCAGTACCCCATGGTACCGTTAGTGTATGTCCAAGATGGGTACGGTTCTAGGGTTAAAAAAGTACTTACCCGCTTCGAAGCACTAAAGTACCAGTCGAATAGACACTTCCTATGGACTCTGTCTCCCCAAATGCAGATGTAGAAGTATTCGCAGTCCTCCACATCAGCCAACAGCTCGATTTTAGTGAAGTCCCGGCAGATTGGCATGGGGTTCTCAGTGGTTGTCAGTAATTGGGGACATGGTGTGGGGGTAGGGCTAGGGCTGTTTACGTTTCGTTTGCATTTCCTTACTGAATCTTTTCGACATTCCTGGAATGAGAGTTAGTTTATGAAAACATTCTACTAATATAAAGCTCCGTACTCACATACGTTTTTACTCGATAGTATTACTCGAAAACGAGTAAAAATCAACGTGTGGACCGCAAAACTCACAGCTCGAAGGCTTGCATCGAGCCGGCTCGATGGAATTAAATAAAGTGGCTATTACACCTTCCTAAATTCAGAATCCGATATTTAGGACGTCCTGAATTTAGGAAAGTGTAATCGCATTTAGGATGGTAGCATCCTAATTAGGAAACGATTTAGGATAAAGGACGGCTTCCGACGTCCTAAATGGCTAAATCGGATGAGTGTAATCGCATTTCCTAAATTTAGGACGCTCAGTGGCCGCTCACCGCCGCAGTATCGATACATATTGTATCGATAAATATCGATATTGATAATTTTATAATAAAGCTATCGATATATCGACATAATGTATGTATGTATGTACGTATGTATGTTTGTATGTATGTATGTAGGTATGTATGCATATATGTACGTATATATGTATGTATATATGTATTAGTACGTACGTATGTATATATGTATGTAGCGTATGTACGTATGTATGTATGTATGTATGTATGTATGTATGTATGTACGTATGTACGTATGTATGTATCGTATGTATGTACGTATGTACATAATATGTATGTATGTATGTACCGTATGTACGTATGTATGTATCGTATGTATGTACGTATGTACATATGTACATATGTATGTATGTATGTATGTACCGTATGTACGTATGTATGTATACGTACGTACGTATGTATGTATGTACGTATGTATGTATGTATTATCGATTCTTTTTTATTCAGAAGTATGCGCACAATGAGATTATTGACAGACTAAGTTGCTAACTTAAAAATTAAGTAACGAATTAAAAAAGCAGCCTCAGCAAATAGAGTCGACCATAACAATATTATGAAATGTAATTTGTTAGAAATATATAACAGTAACATCATACGGTAACATCATCAAAGTAATATTCAATAACATCGATATCAAAATCGTAACCTAATTTATCATCCATCTCTATTCGACAGCGACACCTGCGACACGTCCGTCACTTGCCGCTCGTCCAACAAAACTGATTTAGGATCCTAAATTAGGAAAAGTGTAATCGCGAGCTCCGGCGACTGAATTTCTCGTCCTAAATCGTTTCCTAAATATCGTTTCCTAAATTTAGGAAGGTGTAATAGCGCTTTAAAAGTAAATTCCTTCGCACCTACTCGAAGCGAGCCGTCGAGCTTGACTCAAGCGTGTGTACGTCGCGTCGCCGCGAGTGGCGCGAGTCGAGCGTCAGTCTGCCGTTGTTGCTCGTCGTGAAAACACGTGTAGAATAAAAAAAAAATGGATTTACGAATTTATTCCAAAGGTGTTATAGAAGAATTTAATTCTTTTCTATTATGAACTACGAGACTCGCTAAATGCAGCCACCGTCTCCTTTGTTGAATAGACATGTTTTGGCTCGAACGGTTCGGTGAATACTGAACGGTGCGCGTCACTCGATAGAGTAATGCTGAATGTGTGGATGGAAGCCCATGCCATGGGTTTTACTCGACGTGATTGCTCGATCGAGTAAAACCGTATATGAGTACGGAGCTTTATAAAATATACTGAAATGTCTGAACAGCAGACCCTCGATTCTGCTTAAGCACAACCACCGTCACACTACAGAGATTGCAAAAAATGACATAAAATTTTAGACCTCATTTCTATAGACAGAATCGAGGCCCAGCCCCTCTAGACAAGTGGCAATTCGTTGCTCGGCGTATGATGGAATAGAATGCCAAATGTATGGGATTTGACGTATATGACAGGCGTCAACGAATGTCAAAAACGTCAAATCCTATACATTTGTCATTCTATTCCATCATACGCCGAGCAACGAATTGCCTCTTGTCTAGGGGGGCAGGTCTCAAAAAGTCACATTATTGGAATCGTATTTGGATTATACGAGTATATTGTCACGCGGCGATATTTACACGAAATTAGAATCTGCTTAGTAAGTGAATTGTTATGATTCTGCTGCTATATGAATGGAAGGAATCTTTGAGGTCTACTGGAAATTCTAACTCGTTTTTAGCGGAATCGCTCGATGTCATTTTAAACCCGCAGGTATGCCTGTAATTTGGCTTAGGGCTAGTTTACCGTCTACTTTAGGCTATAAGACAATTTTTTATTCGAAAAATCTAGGTTCTAATGAATAGCGGGAATGGAATTGTATAGTGACATTTCCTTTTCTTTACAGAGCATTTTCCCAACTCAACCAGGGTCGGCAATCATGACTCATAGCGATTTCGAAGTTCGGTAGTTAGATCAAACCGTGGAACCTTTTAGGGCTTCAGTGTGAATTAAGGTGTGAATTGCAACCAGGCCCTCGATTCTGCCAAAGGAAAACCACTGTCATAGCACAGACACTGCAAAACAACGGCACACAAACATTTTTGGACAGTGGTTTTGCTTTAGCTCTTTAGCAGATTGAATGGAAGCCCAGCTGTGCAATTCACTAAGCGAGCACAACGATGCGAGTCGCAACGTTGTGCTCGATAGAGACTGTTATTGGTCGATCTCCAGTGACGTGACCCAATCCGACCAATGGCAATATCTATCGAGCACAACGTTGCGACTCGCATCGTTGTTTTAGCCCGTGTGAATTGCAGTGGGACAGCCTCCGTGGCGTAGCGGTAGTGAACGCGGCCGCTACGCAGGAGGCGTGGGTTCGATCCCTGCTCAGTGCAAATATTTGTGTTCATGAAATATGGGTATTTGCATTGGTCTGGTCGTGCCTCGGAAAGCACGTTAAGCCGTCGGTCCCGGTTGCCATAAAAACATCAATGGCAGTCGTTACGGGTAGTTGAAGCCCTAAAAAGTCCAAAAACATCGTCTAGCTGCAAAACTTCGATATCGCCTAATGTTAACATTGGGTTGTGGAGGTCAGATGACAATCGCTTCACGGAAAATATCGAGGTCTGGCCAAATCTGTAGTTAAGACTGGTAAAGCGGACCCCAGACTTCGAGCTGAAAGCTTTGGATGCGACTGGGAATAACGCTAGGAGGAAGAAGAAGACCAATCGATGGCTTAATGTGCTCTCTAAGGAATGAAATTAATAGTGTTATTTAACTCACGTTAATTTCTTCATCAAAGATGTAACCAGAAGGGCACTGTCCCTCAGTGGGGACTCCTCGTTTGCAGTAGTTATATTTGCTACATTCTTGGCTATGTGGAAATGCTGTCTTCCTTCGTTTTTCACATGGGTTTGCTGACACGATAGAAAGATATAGAAGTAAGAATATAACATTAGACTCTGCGGACAAAAGACATTGTTAGATTTTTGTGTCAAACAAGCACATTGCACCTGCCCCTCTAGACAAGTGGCAATTCGTTGCTCGGCGTATGATGGAATAGAATGCCAAATGTATGGGATTTGACGTATATGACAGGCGTCAACGAATGTCAAAAACGTCAAATCCTATACATTTGTCATTCTATTCCATCACGCCGAGCAACGAATTGCCACTTGTCTAGGGGGGCTGATCTGATGGGAAGCGGTTACCGTCGCCTATGTCCTTAAGCGACGGTAACCGCCGTGTGCAACAACAAGGACGTCACACTCGTGCTGTCGATCCTGTAAGAACATTCTGAACCTCTTCTTGAAAATCCCCCCGGCATTTATCTTGACCCCAATTACGTCACAAAATGCATTCTATACGCGTAGTATACACGTTTTGAGTGTCTTTTGAGGATAGCGCGGGGTGCTAGGGCGGGTGGAGCAGCTCAAATCCACTAATCATAGATTATATCAAACCAATCCGTGCGCGCCAAGGTCTCGTTTTTTTTATATAGGACAGGTCAATTTGACTTCGCCTCGCCTGAAGGTAAGCTGAAGGCAAAGTCTCTGAAAAGAGGGTCACCATTACAGACACGTACCATGTTACAATGATGGCACTCAGCTTGACGGCCTCATCAGATGCTTTTTCACGCCCCGCTTACTCCAAGAAAAAAATTCCACTTTTGTAGCTGGTTATGAAAATGACAGTTACGAAAATGGACGAACCCCTCGCGACTTGGGATCAAGAGTATTGCTCAGGACATAATTATGTATGTCCTGGACCTAAAAAATGTGCTCTATACGCGCAGTACACGTTTTTTTATGTCTTCTGAGGATAGCACGCGGTGCTACTGCGGTGGACGAGCTCAAATTCACCAAGCATAGATTATTACAAAACAATCCGCGGGCGTCAGGGCGCCGTTTTTCTTGCGATTTAGATCCAAGATACGTGTCACGAGGTATAACTATATTATAGAGTTTATTAGAGCATGTGGAATGAGAAAATTGAACAATATTTATATTATAAAAGCAAGCTATGAGTTTGACCTAAAAGAACACACACCATACGGTATTGTTTTTTTGTTGAGGTATATTTTTTATTTAGTCCGACAATTGCCTAGACCGATAGATGGTAAAAAGCTGAAGTGTAGTCCAGCCCCTCTAGACAAGTGGCAATTCGTTGCTCGGCGTATGATGGAATAGAATGACAAATGTATGGGATTTGACGTATATGATATGACAGGCGTAAACGAATGTCAAAAACGTCAAATCCTATACATTTGTCATTCTATTCCATCATACGCCGATTAACGAATTGCCACTTGTCTAGGGTGCAGAGATGAGAACAGTATTCCACGCAGGAGCGAATTTGTGTCTTCTACAGAAGGCGGTGTCTTTTGTACAAAACCGGCGTGACAAACCGCTTCACCTTGTGCAGGACTCCGAGTTTGCGTGACGCTGTTTTGATGACGCACTCGATGTAAAGGTATGATTGCGTAGCCGACTGCATACGACAACTGCCCAAGGGAGAAGCCTTGGCTGTGAACGCGCACGCATGTGTTTTTCTGGCATTGAACGCGACCAGATTCCTTGATCCCCATTGGGAATGCGAGTCAGGGCCCAGTCGACCCCATTGACAAGTTGCTGTCTATTTTCCTCAGTGTCGGTCTGTTTGGCCGCGGTATATCCGAAATATCGTTAGTGTAGAGTGCTGTCATCTGCATAGCTATGGATACTGCCGACAGACAGCATAATGTGTATAACGTGCTAATAACCATCTTACTGCATAATATACATATCAATTTATAAGTAACTAGCAGACCCCGCGAACTTCGTACCGCCTAAAGGCGGCCACCCACTTACAGTCCGCCTGCAGTTTTTCGTCTGTCCGGCGGCCTGCCGTCCTTATGTCATCATAATTTTATTACCTCAGACTAAAATAATAACATTATTTTATTCTTTTAGTCTGATGTTATCATCACCACATATTATAAAACAAAGTCGCTGTCGCTGTCTGTCCGTCCCTATGTATGCTTAAATCTTCAAAACTAAGCAACAGATTTTGAAGCGGTTTTTTTTAATAGATAGAGTGATTCAAGAGGAAGGTTTATATGAATAATACATGCATAATATTGTAGAGGAACACTGATAAATTTAGAGATAATACCACGCGGGTGGATAATATGGCGGTACGAAGTTCGCCGGGTCAGCTAGTTACGTATAAAATGCCAAAGGCCATAGTCTGTCCGGCCTTTAACTGTCTTTGCTGACCGAAATCGTCAAGCGTCCACACACATATTAGCCGTCAGTCAGTCCAAAATCGTATACGAAACTGTAAGTGTGTGGGCTATTGCGATGAACTGACAGACCGATATCATCCGGTTGTCGTTCGATAAACTGTTAGTGGGTGGCCGCCTTAACAGTCGATTCTGCCGTTCTCGAGATTTGCGCTTAGCAACACATTTAGCGATTCATTTTTATATTATAGAAATAATATTCAGTACCTGGTCTAGCACCTATCCACTTCGACATATTACCACGAACTCAGTCTTATCACAAATGCATTTTATAAGGTTGATTTGAACTAGGAAACGAAGCGTAAACATACAATCTAATATGTAGTGTGTAATCGCTGAAAGTGGCGAGGCAAATGATATATATATATTTATTATTATTATAATATCTTTATTATATACCTACATTCTTCATCCTAGCGTTATTTCCCAGTCGCATTCGAAGCTCTCACCTCGGAGTCTGGGGTCCGCTTTCCAGTCTAACTTCGGATTTGGCTAGACCTCGATATTTTCCGTGAAGCGACTGCCATATGACCTCCACAACCCAATGGTGACATTAGGCGATATCGAAGCATTGCAGCTAGACCGTAGTTGTTGAACTTTTTAGAGCTCCAACTACCCGTAACGACTGCCATAGATGTTCTTATGGCAACCGGGAGCGACGGCTTAAGGTGATTACATACGCGAATGACTTTGACCATACAAATGCTCAAGGTCATTCGCTCATATTTGAACCGTAAAAATCAGTAAAATTAATTTTAATAGATAACTTTATAGGCGACGGTTACTAACTAAGAAGGTCACGTCATGCTAATACACTAAACTTATTTAACATACATGTGAAATTTTAGATTATTTGGATACCTACATATTGTAGAAAATATTTGGTTTCATAAGAAAGAGTAGAGTGATGTTCAGAGCCTCTTTTCAACTATTTCCTCCTTTTTTATTTAATTTGTGAAAAGGTGAAGTTACTCTGTATATCCTGTAGTATGCAGGCATGTAATTTCATCAAATGTACTTAATTTCAAATTTCAGGTCTGTAGGTTTTATAGTTAAATAGAAAAACGGTTTTGAAAATACCGATTTTTCGATGCTGATCTGATTCGGGGCCAAAACTGGTCATGCCTCGGAGAGCACGTTATGCCGTCGGTCGCGGTTGCAAATATCCATACCTAGATTATGCAAGAGGAATACCTACTACGTACAGTTAGCATTTTTTTTTTGGTCTATTTAAAAAAAATGCTCAGTCTACTTAGTCTAAATTAGGATTAACATTCGGCATGAGTATGTGTGTATGCTAGTCAATATCGAAACTATTGTTGTACAGGCAGCATCAGATAATTATGCTGACTGTACAATAATAGTTTGGCCGGAAAGAAAATGTTGTAACGAGTATTGAAAAGGGTGTGCTTATAGTTTGAAGCCCAAAACGAATGAGTACTGATAGTGTGAGAGCGGACAACAGTAAACCTAGTCCATCAGATTATCAAATCAAATCAAATCAAAATAATTTATTGCTGACCAAAGGTATTATAGTACGCGCCAGTTAGTGTGGCAATACGAGTGGAACAAAGTCTTACGAATACGAAGTAACAAGAAAGGTAAATCAAAAATATTAAGAAATAAGAATTATTACATTATCTTATAACATTGAAAATGTCGTTTTTGCAAATTTCGTATACCTACACCACTGTATGGGGGAATGTAAATGACTCGTATTGCCACACTAACTGGCGCGTACAAGGTATTTAGTACATTTAGAAGTCCTCTTCGGCCTACCTTGTTGGCATGCAAGAATACATTGTGGAAGTACCTATCTTTAATTATTACAGAGTTACCGAGTCATAGATTTCCTATTAAGACGCGTCATATTATTCGGTAATCTGATGGACTAGGTTTACTGATGTCCGCTCTCACACTATGAGTGAATCACGCTCCAAGTATGTAAGACACGTGTAAGTATCGATGACTTGTACGTATAACTCGGGATACATATCTTGGACCAAAGCCGTGAGACAAACGAGCTCGTTTACCGCAAAAGACTCCCAAGAAACGTGTACTGCGCGTGTAGTGCTCATTTTGAGCACAATTTAGGTCCACGAATGTCCCTAATAAATAAATAGCTACCTATATCTATAAGATCGTCGAGGATTTTACGAAAGGCTATATACCCTGGACACTACCGGTGGTGTCATTAGGTGGTTAGGGCCCTCACGTACTCAAAACAATAATATGAGAGCAGGCCCTCGATTCTGCTAAAGCACAGCCACTTTCATATCACAGAGACTGCAAAAAAGACATTAAATAGACCCTATTTCTATGGATCATCAATCGATAGGGTTGATCATAAGGATCTAATCTCTCTAACAAACTTGGTAAATTAAATGAAAGGAAATCCATGAAATAGAAGATTTAGAAAGATTTTATTCGGTTCGACTACTAGGTGTGGCATTTACAGAAAACTTTGAATACAGTTTAATGTGTTTTTGAAAAAGAAACAGCCCTGCATTGAAGGAATGCTGAAAAATCATTTGCCACGCCTCATAATCGAACCGACCACAATTTGAAAAAATAACATTCTGTATTTTATTGCATCAATCGATAGGGTCAATTATAAGGATCAAATCTCTTTAACAAACTTGGTAAATTAAATAAAAGGAAATCCATGAAATAGAAGATTTAGAAAGATTTTAGTCGGTTCGACTATCGGGTGTGGCATTTTCGGAAAACTTTGAATACAGTTTAATGTGTTTTTGAAAAAGAAACAGCCCTGCATTGAAGGAATGCTGAAAAATCATTTGCCACGCCTCATAATCGAACCGACTACAATTTGGAAAAATAACATTCTGTATTTTTATTGCATCAATCGATAGGGTCAATTATAAGGATCAAATCTCTTTAACAAACTTGGTAAATTAAATAAAAGGAAATCCATGAAATAGAAGATTTAGAAAGATTTTAGTCGGTTCGACTATCGGGTGTGGCATTTTCGGAAAACTTTGAATACAGTTTAGTATGTTTTTAAAAAAGAAATAGAACTGCATTTAAGGAATGCTGAAAAATCGTTTGCCCCGCCCTATAATCGAACAATTCGAAAAAATAACACCCTATATTTTTATTGCATCAATCGATAGGGTCGATCATAAGGATCAAATCTCTCTAACAAACTTGGTAAATTAAATAAAAGGAAATCCATGAAATAGAAGATTTAAGAAGATTTAGGAAGGTTTTAGTCGGTTCGACTACCGGGTGTGGCATTTTCAGAAAACTTTGCATACAGTTTAGTATGTTTTTAAAAAAGAAACAGAACTGCATGTAAGGAATGCTGAAAACTCGTTTACCACGCCTTATAATCGTACCGACTACAATTCGAAAAAATAACACCCTGTATTTTTATTACATCAATCTATAGGGTCGATCATAAGGTTCAAATCTCTCTAACAAACTTGGTAAATTAAGTAAAAGGAAATCTATGAAATAGAAGGTTATAGGAAGATTTTAGTCGGTTCGACTACCGGATGTGGCATTTTCAAAAAACTATGAATGCAGTTTTAATTCTTTTTAAAAATAAGGGAATGTTTCTTTTCAGTGGAATTCGCTATCTTCAGTATTTAGAGTACTTCCATCTAAGTAAAGTTGAAAAATACCACCCTGTATAGCTAAGTCCCGATATAGTTTAGAGAAGTTTGTCCATAGTAACTTTTGATCACTTTATACTGTACTTTCATATTATACGAATTTCATTGATGGCCGCTCAATTCCGACACGACGCCAATATTACCCAACCCCCTTTGACTAACTAGATCGAGGTAAGAACATTTTTCCATCAGCTTCCATTTTGAAAGTTTCACCCTTTGCCACTGCAACCACAGATTACCTAATAGTTGCTGCTACGTAGGTACGTATCGGCAAGCGCAGCGTAGGACGTCCACCCACAAGGTGGACAGACGACCTCATTAAGGCCGCGGAAACGCGCTGGATGCGAGCCGCTTCCAACCGGTCCTATTGGAGATCTATAGGGGAGGCCTATGTCCAGCAGTGGACTTCCTATGGCTGAAATGATGATGATGATGATGATGACGTAGGTACACATAACAACATAGTATTCACACCTGTAAATCCCCGATGGGGAAGGTAGAGGATATTAATATCCACATTTCTTTAAGTAAGATTTTCGGTCACACGTAATAGGGGGCAAGCCCATTACCGTTAAAGGGAATTTCTGGAGGAGGTAGGACACGACGGTATATCCGTCCCAATCGAGCAGTCCGACTGGGGAAGTACCTCCGCCCTACAGAAGACCGCGGCTTAATAACTTCGTATTGTGTTTCCGACGGTGAGTAGGGTAGCCAGAGCTCACTGAAGAGGTTTTGTGCTGTCAGTGGGAAAACCAAACCTTTTTTTTATAAAGGACACGTCAATTTAACTTCGCCTTGCCTGATGGTAAGCTGAGGGCTAAGTCTTGGAAAGAGGGTCACCATTATAGACACGTACTATGCTACAATGCATGGTGGCACTCAGGTTGACGGCCTCATAAGATTCTTACTTATCTTTTGCACTGTCGGCACAGAATCTCTCTGTTCTCACAGGGTTGGCAGCACGAGTGTGACTCCCCTGGTGTTGCACTCGCCCATAGGCCATGGTAACCACTTACCATTAGAAGTGCCGTGTGCTTGTCTGTGACCTAAGTGTATAAAAAAAGATGAAATAGGGCCACCCCATATTTTACTCCACCGGGAACCAACAAGTTCGTATCGTTTGCTCTAACGGCCATCGGTCCTTTTTTATATCACTTAGGTGGCAAACAAGCACACGGCCCACCTGATAGAAAGTGGTTATCGTAGCATATGGACGTATGTAACACCGGGTCTGAAACATAACTCCGAAAAACGTTTCTCCGCCGAATGAGTCGCCGACAGAACGTTTCAATTATCAGTTGTTCACCGACAGAACCTTTCAACTACGGGAGTCGTTCTCGTTCTGCCAACCCAGTAAGAACAGGGTTTCTGTGCCGTCAGTGCAGAAGACAAAGTAGGACAACTCTTCTTCCTACTGACAGTACAAAACCTCTCCAGTGAGCTCTGGCTACCCTATTCACCGCCGGGAACACAACCAGAGGTTATTATGGCCGCGGTATTCTGTAGTTATATCCCGTGTTGGTCCTGGTGGAGTAGAATAGGGCCACCCCACCTCTTCCTGTGGGTGTCGTAGAAGGCGACTAAGGGATAGGGCTGTTCGCCATCCGACAGTAAACATACAGCCCATGACTAACACCCGTATTCACAAACGATACTGTGAGGTCTCATAGTGTGCTCGAGCGCATAGGGCTGGTAAAATTATTTCACAAACATCACGGAGCAGTATCTAACGCAGTGCGTTCCCTCAACTAAGTATTACTTAAGTGTTATCAATGAATAAAAAGGCTTGCCAAAACGAACGCACTGAAAATTTGTCGTTCTTTGCACAGTTTTGGTGGTACGCATAGCGAAGTATTGTTTGTGAATACGCGTGTAAGTGCCCGTTAGACGGCTATAGGCTCGCCCCCTATTACGTGCCTACCCCTTTGAGGATTTACAGGCGTGAGTGTGTGTATAAGAGTGTATTCTGTAGGACGGAGGTACTTCCCCAGTCGTCGTTTCTTATATTTATACTAGCTGACCCGGCGAACTTCGTACCGCCATATTTTCCGCCCGCGTGGTATTATCTCTGAATTTATCAGTGTTTCTCTACAATATTATGCATGTATTATACATATGAACCTTCCTCTTGAATCACTCTATCTATTAAAAAAACTGCTTCAAAATCCGTTGCGTAGTTTTGAAGATTTAAGCATAGGTACATAGGGACGGACAGACAGCGACAGCGAGTTTGTTTTATAATATGTAGTGATGATGATGATGATGATTGGCAGCCTCTGTGGCGTTGCGGTACTTAGTGAACGCGGCCGCTACTCAGGAGGCGCGGGTTCGATCCCCGCTCAGTGCAAATATTTGTATCCCTGAATATGAATATTTGTATTGGTCTGGGTGTTTCTATGTAGTATAATATGTATGTGTTTACGAAAAAGAATATAGGTGTCTAAGAATGTTTATCCGCATTCTAGAATTCATAACAGCTAGTTAAGATTACTTTGGGTCTAGATAGCGTTGTGTAGATTGTCCTACGATACTTATTAAGTATTATTTATTTATTTAAAAAAAATTTACTCACCCATATTCGAAATTTTCCGCCGTACACATTTAACCGAAACAAAATCGAAAATAAACTTAAACCTATTGTAATACAATCTGTGATTACTGCGCTAATCGATTAGTAAGAATGTTATGGGTTTTATTACTAATATATAGATTAATTACTTTATAAGTTGGTGCGCAATGTGAGGTACCTATATAAGAGAAACTTCATTACACGCGCGCTCAAGTCAAATCATATCAAATCAGTCGATTTATTTGCATAACACAGGTTATAGAAAGCTGTTAATGATTACAATTTGAATGATCTCCCTGCTTTGGTTCCTTTTTCCAAGCCACTATAATATGGGATTTATCGGCTTAAGAAGGTTTTTTTATAAGGTAGCGCGAGTGTGACACCCCTGGTGTTCCGCATGTCCATAGGCCACCCACGGTAACCACTTCCAATCAGGTGGGCCGTGTGCTTGTCTGCCACCTAAGTGGTATAAAAAATGTCATAAAAATTGCTCTATACGCATAGTAGATACACGTTTCTCGAATGTCTTTTGAGGATAGCACGGGGTGCTACTGCGGTGGACGAACTCAAATTCACCAAGCATAGATTATTACCTACAAAACAATCCGCGCGCGCCAGATACGTGTCCCTTGGTATGAATGTGGGTCCGTAGATATTCGTCCCGTGTCAAAGCGTAGGTTTATCAGTATAGTACCTAGTACCTAAGTCGAAACATTGGTCTCCTCCTACTGAGAAAGGGGCGAGAAATTATATTACAACTAGCCTTCCGCCCGCGGCTCCGCCCGCGTGCATCTCGGTTAACGCGACGTTTGCTCATATCTCCGGTTCTACTCAACCGATTGCGATTAAACAAACGTAAGATTTTAAGTCTGACCAAGCCCTATCTAACAAAAAAAACCGCATCAAAATCCGTTCAGTAGTTTTTGCGTCCATCGCGGACAAACAGACAAACAGACAAACAGACAGGAAATGAAAAAAATATATTTTCGTGTTCAGTATCGTTAATATAACATAACCCAAGTATTTTTTTTTTAATATTTCCAATGTACAGACACGACCACTTTACAATTTTATAATAGTATAGATAGTATAGATATAGCCATCGCCTTAACGGCATATTTCTTGAACCCAGCGAGAGAAACGAGGGCCCTGGCGCGCGCGGATTGGTTTAGTATAATCTATGCTTGGTGAATTTCAGCTCCTTAGCCGAAATAGCACCCCGTGCTATCCTCAAAAGACACCCAAAAACGCGTACCTTCTGTGGTCATTGGTCATTACTATGTGTATACCGAAAGTGCGAGAAGCAAATAAGCGAGAACTAGTATGAAAGAGAAATGTAGGTAAGAGCTCCAAAATATTCATACATTAGAGGTGTATTTTACCGTACATACTATGGTGAATGTTCTGAGGAGCTCTTCCAATTAATCGCACCCTCCCCTTTCCTATACAGGACAACACGTGCAGGACTTGGATGCCACCTGCATACGGTGCAGAATATTCCTTCAAGAACCAAGCGGTTCGGTGACTCCTTCTTGTGCCGCACAATTAAGACCTGGAATTCTTTACCAGCTCACGTGTTTCCCTCCTCCTACAGTCCCGGGTCCTTTAAGCGGGGCGTGAAAAAGCATCTGATGAGGCCGCCAAGCTGAGTGCCACCATTCCAGCATGGTACGTGTCTATAATGGTGACCCCTTTCCAAGACTTTGCCCTCAGCTTACCATCAGGCAAGGCGAAGTCAAATTGACGTGTCCTATATAAAAAAAGTAGCTCGCCTTGGTAAGCTGAAAGCAAAGTCTTCTCAGCTTGACGGCCTCATCAGATGCTTTTTCACGCCCCGCTTAAAGGACCCGGGACTGTAGGAGGAGGGAAACACGTGAACTGGTAAGGAATTCCAAGACTTAATGGTATAAAATGTCTCCAGCAATACCTACTACGTTATCTGTATTTTATTTACAAACACATTATTTATTATTCTTTTACTATTGCTGACGGTAACTCTGTACGAAAATGGATTTAATGTTGGATAAATAAAATTCGGAAATGCTAATAAGACTTCTTTATCGTGCGAAAGCTCAACAGTCATTAACATAAATTACATTAAATAATTAGAATCTACCGACAGGATGCAGCGCCTGACGTAATGCACATAGTGGTGTATACCGTGGCTCCACTCGTTGCTAGTATACTCTTTCGGGCGCTATAACGCTTGAACATGCCCCCGGGCGTTGAAACACCGGTTTCAACCAGACTCCGACGATATAGGCAATGGACAGATCCTCTTGAATACTCGCAACAACACTGTTTCAACACGTCTGTAGCGGGGTTTCCTGAACGCCATTTAGTCCGCACCTGCAATTCTGCTACATATTCGTTGCTCCATCTGTACCAAAATGTTCCCGGAGTTGTACATTCAGAAGAATTATCTCGGTAGTCAGGCAAGCTGCGGTAAAGAGGTAATGGGCGTCCAATGACGAAGTGAAACTGGCGTAAGTGGGCCAAGTGGGGGTGATCTGCTAGATCCGAGGATAACGGCGTCAGTCAACAAGTCTAAATGGATTCGATCTTCGTCAGTGTGGTGTAAAGCTCTTCAAACGTAGTGTTACAATTTCCCAACACTCTTTGTAGGTGGTACTTTGTTGACTTTACACCTGCTTCCCAGTGACCACCAAAATGCGGGGTGTAAGTGGGTACAAAGTGAGACCGAATACCATCGCTCGCCGTACGTTCACTCAAGGACAAATTATTCGATATTAAAACTTATATCATTACAAACACCGATAATGAGGTATCGTTGCCCGAAAAAATCTCAACGGACTTGCTCTTCGAGATCGAAATCGATACAAAGTTAGCAAATAATTATTAGGTACTTGTTAAATCACCAACAAGCTCTAACTGGATAGCCTTGGTTGTAAACCAAACAAATTACGACATACACCTTTACTAGTCTGCATCCACGACCCTGACGTCGGGCACACGTAATAGGGCCTGCGTAACCAACGTCCGTAGTCTCAAAAGGATAACCGAGACGGAGACGCTCACGTGGTAAGTTGCCCATCAGTGGGCTACCACCTTACCCTTCAAACGATAGTACCTGACACATTTCTAATAGCAAGATTTGCTCAAAATTAAACAATTGGTTTGTATAATGATAATATGTGGACTGTAAATAAATAAATAAATAAATATTCAGTTGTAGAATTGTTTTTCTTACTTGAATTAGTAAATCTAAAAAACATAAGCTAACAGAACGTATGACAACGGGTAACGTATCATTCATAATGACCGCTTTTAAAACTAGGTACATTAGTTCGAATCTCTGGTAGTGTCTCCGATCATAAACACTGAACGTCATTGAACGTTATCTCGCGTCGACGTTTACGTTTCCATTTAGGTACTAAATAATGTAAACAGTGTGCAGCCTTATGATTTACCCACTCATCATGATTATCGATAGAAACATTACATTTTAAATCATGCGAGGGTAGTGATGAATAGTTCTGCGTAACTGGGCCAGAAACTATCCATCCTAAACGGGTTTCACACAATACTGGCTTCCCAGTACCCAACTTTATTCTTTGGGATCCCAACAAATCCCAAAACAGATCAGCACCTAGGGTGAAGTCTCCTAGTATCGGCCACGTCCTAATATCGGCCTTTTCGAGAAAATGAAACATAACTATGAAAATAACACTAAAATTATGATAGTTTTTATGCAAAAAGCGACTCTATATCCGTACGAATAACATCCCATATTTTGGTGCGGGTACCTCCACATTTGAACGTTCAGGTGGCAATAGAGCACGTGCAGGTATCGATGGGTGTGATTTTGTGGCAATACCGAGTCAAATCCCGGAGTCGACGCACTGAGTGGGAAAGTATTTGAAAGGAATTAAATATACCTATGGTATTTTATATTATTTTTTATTAAAGAAAAACAGTCGAAGTACCGTTTAGGTAGTGTGTTTTTAAATCTATTTGTACTTTTTATGAAATAATCGTGGGGTCGAGATTAGGGATCTTTATTTTGGATAAATCTCAATATCGGCCACCTGGTCGATATTGGGGAAATGCATGAAAACACTAAACTGTATGTTTAGCTATTTTATATGTTAGCAGTAACATTAATAAGGTTAAAAATGAAATAGCAGCTCTGTTTGAGCACCAGATCCTAACATCGGCCGCCTAAAAACTTTTTTTGCCAGCTACGGCCGATATCTAGAAAGTCGATGCGTAATAACGGCCACCTTAGTTTGTATAGGGTACTTACTTTCCTACAACCTTCAAACTTTACAATAAACAGGAACGTGGTGCAAAATGAACAAATACTTTTGTATTTTAATTTAATCAATAATATAATCATGTCGTCCCTACAAAAAGAGAAACTTTCAAACCTATGGTTATATGACCATAGGTTCTATGACCCCTATAGGTTCTATGACCCCTATAGGTTTTATGACCCCTACAGGTTCTATGACCCCTATAGGTTCTTTGACCCCTATAGGTTCTATGACCCCTGTAGGTTCTATGACCCCTATAGGTTCTATGACCCCTATAGTTTCTATGACCGTAGTAGAATAAGAGATGGAGTAAATGCCGTTCAAAGAAGCAGGCAGTAATGCAATGCCTCGATATTGTCTAATGTTACCATTGGGGTTGTGGAGTATAGATGGAAGTCGCTTCGCGGAAAATATCGAGGTCTAGCCAAATCCGCAGTTAAGACTGGCAATGCGGACTCCAGAATCCGAGGTGTAAGCTTCGGTTGCGACTGGGAATTAATGATAGGATGAAGTAGAAGAAGAGTAGCATTTTGACAATACGAAATTCCCAGCACCACTTTACAAGATAGACTTCCTGGAAGAATAGATACAGAGAGAAAGAAAAATCTGGAAAATAGAATATAAAACATAAACCAGTCAAATAAAACAAAACTAGTAGATAAAAGAAGAAGAGTATTAGAATAGAAGAAGAGAATATTAAAGGACAGCGTAACTGACCTCATGATATACCTTCTCAAAAAGAAAAAGAGAATTTTTATTGTGGTGGCTGTGAAGTAGAACTAATTAATGATGTCGAAGCAGATGAAGCCAAAAAATATTGAATGTGACATAATGCTCCACGGCCTTAAAGTATACAGTTAATCGTGGGCAAAATTATATTGATGTGGCTATAGAAGATTTTACTTGCCGTCACTGTTTAGTGCATTTAAATTGAAAAGCTTTCAAAGAAAGTCAAGTTTTCTTTTGACTTTATCTAATAATATATTTTCTTTATAATAATATATTTTGGAAATCTTTATTTATCTTAAATTTTTTTAATCTTTGTGATCATTAGTTTATAATAACAGCAATTACTGTAATTTTTAAGGCTGAGATATAAAGAAAAGACAAATTAATGATAGATAAGCGTTAAAAAAATTATTTGAACCTGAATTGGAATATAAAACGTAATAATTTTTTACTTTACTTAGTTTTATTGACCTAAATTCACGTTGGAAAAGGTATGACGATATTAGGGTCACAGGCGGCAGAAATTAGGGTGTTAGAGGCCGATATTAAGGGAAATCGACATACTCGAAAAAAAACATCTATATTTTCAAAAATAACAAAGAATTGGTAATTTTGCGAATGTAGTAATGGAGTTTCAGTATCCCTCTACCCAAAAAAGGCATTGCAAGAAAGCAAATGCTATAAACCATAAAATTACAATCAATCAAAGGTCAAAAAATGTTGACATGGCCGATAATTGGTGCCACCACCCTATGAGAATATCAATATCTCCAGGCTTGTAAAACTTGGGATCAGCTAAAGTGATATTCGAGGGTAGTTCGAAATCACTAATATTTATTTCACGGCACGGTACGTTACTCGTAATATGTGGCAAAACAAAACAATCAAGTTTGAAATCAAAGTCGTCTTGTAAAGACGTCAGTTTAACTCGACATACCTTGCCTACGCGCGACGTGACATTGTTTATGCCAAGTATAGATTTACTTACCGGGCTAGTTATTAAATTTAGTCTTTTGCATAACCGATCTGTTATGAATGATGAAGTGCTCGCACTGTCCAAAACGGCGCGAATGAGATGGAAACCGTTATTATGGTCGCGCAGTTTGATCAAGGCAGTAGACAACAACACATCTCGCTGCTTATGACCACGGAAAGACGCAATGTTAGCGGATAAAGCTACGTTAGTTGTGGTCGTATTGGCAGACGGAACAGATGGATGAAAGTTAGT
The DNA here is from genome assembly GCA_914767945.1 of Eilema depressum. Taxonomy (NCBI): domain Eukaryota; kingdom Metazoa; phylum Arthropoda; class Insecta; order Lepidoptera; family Erebidae; genus Eilema; species Eilema depressum. The sequence goes on from OU612040.1 coordinate 9,415,178, forward strand.
AGTCGTATCAGGAGGAGAATCATCTATATGTGTATTCTTAGTAGTGCATGTATTATTATTTGCGTGAATAAGTGTGTGATGTCTACGTTTGCAGTGTTGACAACCCGGTTTTTTACACTTGTTAGCGTAGTGACCCGAGTGAAGACAATTGTAGCACACTTTATAGTTAGGTAGTAACTTGATACGAGCGTCAGTGTTTAATGCGAGAAACTGCTGACAATTGTTCAATGTGTGATCGAGACTATTGCATTTAGGACATACTTTCGGAACTGAATGAGTAGAAGAACTGCTAGAAGACTGCGTAGCTATCATAGACTTTAACTTAGGGTCTGATTTAGATGTTGTCTGTGAATAATTTTGACGTGAAGACTCTAAAGTTTCTATGAGATCGGCTCGACCACGCAAAAACTGTAAAAATACATTAAACGTAATCGGGCTGTCTTTGTCTAACCTACCTTTGTATTCCTCCCACTCACGAAAGGTTCTTTGATCAAGCTTCGGAGTGATAATACCAATCAAAAGTGTATCCCACTGGTTGACAGGTTCTCCTAACGATGTCAAAGCTCGCAAGTCTTTATTTAATTTATCAATTAAATTCTTCAATGCAATAGAAGACTCCATACGAATAGACTCAATATTTAGTAAAGAATTTACGTGATTAGTTACTAATTGTCTTTTATTGTCAAAACGATCACACAACAAACTCCAGGCTACGGCGTAATTACTTGAAGAGAACTCAATGCTTTTTATAACTACGGCAGCAGTACCCTCAAGAGATGCTCTTAAGTAGTGGAATTTGCTAACTACATCAATGTCATCATTAAAGTGAATCAGGCTAGTATAGGTGTCACGAAACTCTAACCAATTATCATATGATCCGCTAAACTTAGGTAACTGAATGGTAGGTAATTTGACTCGTGTGTTCATACCAGTACGAGTGCTTTTACAACTCTGCATCGATTTATTCTCGGTATTAAAACTAACAAGCATACTTTGCGCTCTGGACAAGGACTTGTAATAAATAGACTCGAAGTCAGAACGTTCAGCATATTGCAATTTTACATCCTCAACAAGACATTCTAGGCGCAACTGTACCTCATCGTATCGCTCATACACCGACTCAAGCTTGTCCATACGCAACTGCAGTTCCGAAACATCGCAACTTGACAACTCTTTGTCCTGAAGTGAGTCCAGGAAGCGAACGAAGGTCGTCAATCGACCCTTGTAGCTACCTCGCGTTTTAACTAACTCCTTTTCCTCGGCCATACTGGGAAGCAGGTGTCGTCAACCTAGAATTGATACAATGATACAATTAACAACTAATGCTTATATTACCGGAACAATAAAGTTTTCGATGAATACCTACACTTGACTAAAGCTTACAGAAAGTTACTTTTATAGCAATATGATGGATTCCTTTACTCTAATTAGCAAGGGTATAAGTAGGTACTCAGGACTTACAATATACCTATAGTACTACTTGTATTATTTTACTATAAATCACAAATTATTATAAAAGACTACCTATATCAATTTGTAGATCTTTTTACTCTCAATTTAATACATTTAATTTAATACACATACATTTTAATGAATACAATAATAAATCCTGAACTAATAACTATATTAAATTGAATTGAAATTGAATGACTTGCAATTATTAATATTGAACACTCGAATGTACCACCTGTGTCAAGATACCTAACTACCAATTAACAATCACAGTTAATGATGTAAATTAGTTACAGCTTTATATAAATTAGTTAAATAATGTAGCAAGTAAGCTAACTATACTATATTCAGTATGATTTAAACTAAATATTATAAGCTGATGAAAAATTACTAATTACAATGTAAGTAGGTACCTGATGATTTTTAACTCTAACACTGTGCGCTTAATGGTAAGCAATAATTATGTTACCTGAGTGTTGGGTGAAGATATTAAATTATAATAAGTAAATGCTTTACACCACGAACTTCGTCTTGCTTGAACTTAATCCTCTGGTTCAGATCCTTAATCCTTATTCCTTATATTTCTTAATCCTTATTTTCTTAATCCATATATTATATTTTACTATATTCACTTCCGCTAATCTTCCAGAATATCCGGTTCGTTAGGACCATGTACGAAATTGGATTTAATTTCGGGATAAATAAAATTCGGAAATGCGAACAAGACTTCTTTATCGTGCGAAAGCTCAACAGTCATTAACATAAATTACATTAAATAATTAGAATCTACCGACAGGATGCAGCGCCTGACGTAATGCACATAGTGGTGTATACCGTGGCTCCACTCGTTGCTAGTATACTCTTTCGGGCGCTATAACGCTTGAACAAACTCAATGCAATGTTGTAGCATTAGATATCCATATCTTATCTTAATTATTTTTATCAAATTAATTATGACATAATTACCTATTAATCCGATAAGTGCCAAGCCCGCCGCTCCACCTACTAATACTGATATCCCGTTCCTTATACCCAAGGAGCCTATTCCTGAAAAGTAGCCTGTGCATTCTGGACTTTAATAATGTACCTTTGTACCCGTTAAGATCAGGGAATCTGGTCTAGTTCAATGTCAAAAAAAACAAGCGTGCGCATTCACAGCCAAGGCTTCTCCCTTTCTTCCTATCTTCACTCTCCAGAACACACAACTGGCGCTTCAGGACCACATCAACATGTTCAGAATGGATGTTCGCTGCAAACTCAACAAGAACTAACTACATCGAGAGCGTCACGCAAACTTGGAGTCCTGAACAAGGTGAAGTGGTTTTTCACGCCGGAGCAGCGATGTCTTTTGTACAAGACACAAATTCGCTCCTGTGTGGGATACTGCTCTTATCTCTGGGATGGTCTATATCTGTTAGACGCTCTCGACAGATTGCAGTTACATGCAGCTCGTATCATTGGTGACCCTGAGGTTACTAACACCTTGGAACCTCTGCAGGTGCGTAGAGACGTTGCCTCTCTGGCCGTATTCTACCGCCTCTATCTCGACGAGTGTTCTGAAGAGCTATTTCAACTGATCCCACCCTCTTCCTTCCAGGGCCCATACCATGAACTCTTATAACAGGTCAATAATTGAACTGCTGTCATTCTACCAACTGTAAATGCTACTTTGTAATGTCATATAAATATATAGGATTACAAAGTGACATTTGCAGTTGGTAGAACGACAGCAGTTCAACTATTGACCTGTTTTAAAAGTTTATGGTAAGGCCGCTGTCCAGAATAACTTGTACTGGCCTGCGGTGCCACTCATATACGGTGGAATCTATATAGTCTCGCACCAAACGGTTTGAGGCCTCCTTCCTCTGCCGCAATATAAAAAGCTGGAATGCTCTCCCGCGCACGTGTTTCCCTCTTCCTACAGTCCCGGGTCCTTCAAGCGGGGCGTGAAAAAGCATTTATCTATCTAGGCCGTCAAGTGAGGAACCTCCATTTTAAGGCCAATAGCACCAGAAATGGTGGACCGTATCTTCTGGACTGCAGCTCAGCTTTTTACCTTCTAGCGGGGTGTAGTTATATACATACCTATATTCTCGACGGTAAATCACCAAAGGGGGTAGGCAGAGGTCCCACGAGCCTAGCAGCTGGTCTTAATACAAGATCATTGATTAATATTGTATTAATAAATTAATTTTATCATTTAATCGATCATTCAATGGTATTTTTGCACACATTCGATTCGAATAATGATAATTACTTTTACATGATTTCACATTTAAGTTATTTTCCAAGAACATGATAACTATTTTTTCCCGGGAATAGGTAAGTTACTATGACTTGCGGGAACAGGAATCAGTAGGGAACGGGAAGCGAGTGGATTCACGGGCAATAGCTTTTAGCATTTTATAGCTAAATAACTAGCGTTCTGCCCGCGGCTTCGCCCGCGTGTGTCGCTTATTGACTCCACACATTCTACGCATTTAAGTGCGAAGTCATTGCATGATACTTATCATAAGAGAATAAATAAACAGTAAAATGTTTTGAAGACAATTATCAATATATCTTATCTTAATTTTAGATATTTGGCAATAGTTGATTACAGGATTTATTCGTAATGACATACAATCATGACTTTTTCTCCACAGGGTTAGGCAGAAGTGAATTAACAACACACATCGTAACAATCATTGTATTAGGTCCCATGTAATAAGGAATGAGCTTATTTTTTTTTTTTTTTTTTATAAAAGAATATTAGCAACCGAAATTACTAATATTCTCGTTAACCCCTCCAACTAAGCTAAATTGCTTGTGCTAGGAGAGGGTTCACGTCGGTAGGTAATGGCCAGGATTCGAACCCGAGACCTCTCGATCGTAAGGCCGACTCCTTAACCACTAAGCTACCGTCGCTTGCCATATTCCGGACACTTGTTTACTCGAACCATGTATCTGAAGCTGAGTCTGTTCTATATTATATCTGTCTGATGTTAAACTGAAGAGAAGAGATGGGATTACCAAATTCTACGCGCGGCCCGCGACGTGCGGCGGCAACTCGGGCGTCGGAGGTCGCAGGCCTGGGGGTGATGGGTGGGGCCGCCTGTCACCCTAGCAGAAGCAGGCCACGGCGGCGGCGGCGGCGCGCATTGCGTGCCACCTCATACCCGGGGGCGAGTTGGGGACTCCGTGGTCCCCACACCGGAAGAGGGCCAGATCGAGAGATATGGCCCTGGGTCGGCCGGGGTGCGAGGGATATGGCTATGACAATCTCACCTCCGGCAACTGACGGCCCACAGACGGCGTGCGTTTTAGTCGGTTCGAGTCCGACATAACCTCCTCCTCCGGCCCCGGTGGGGGAGGTATCCGTGGGGATTTTTCGCACGATAAAAAAAAATGAAAAAAGAGGGATTACCAAATTCTACTCTGCCGGGAACCGCGTGGCTTCTATCTATCTATCTATATAATATATCTATCTAATCTTAATTTCAGATATCGTCTGACCCTAGTTGATAACAGGATTTGTTTATAATGAAATCATCTCTATTTTCCAATTGGGAAATCCCATAATACTTCCGTTTTTTCTTAATCTATTTATTTATTATCGTTAAGCTTTCGTTTGATTTGTATCTCGTGCGTCAGCGGAATTGCTCAATAATGTGAGGATTTCAGTTTTATCATGTTTTTGTATCATTGCTTACTATCTTATAAATACTTATAATCCTAGATATATCTTATAAGCGCCAATTTATTGAGTTAATCCGACATCAGGCTCCGACAAAGAACTAAAGCTAAAAATAAGCAAGCTGAAGTGGCAGTGGTCTGGCCACATTTGTCGAAGGACTGATGGCCGTTGGCGCAAACGAGTCCTAGAGTGGAGACCGCGAGAAGGAAAATGGAAGTTGTGTCAGACTGGCTGCGGAAGGTGGCGGATCGGGAACAAAGGTGCACATTGGGAGAAGCCTAAATGCAGCAGTGGACTGAGTGATAGGCTCATTGATTAATTGATATTGAGTTCTAATTTCGTATTATATTACAGATGTCACAATACTATGCAATTTATTACACACGTCACACTAACTTCTAAAAAACACATCCACGTGGCCGTTATCTTAATATATTGATTTTGACAAGCCTTTTGATCGTGTATAGGCCGTGACGTCATCCTATTCAATAACTTATAATATCGTCTTGGCCTTCCTCGGGACGTTTGAAATGAATTAAATCATATCTGTAGGTAAAAAAAGTCTCAAATGCTGATGGTGGATGGCTATCACACACAGCTAGCGGAGTTCCAGCACTACTGCATTTGTACGCCATATGGCATAACATAGCGGACATTATATTTAACTCTGTCAACTGTAACCTATACCTATGTTAACAAATGAATAAATGATTTATGATTTATTTATTTATGACCCTTACTTTTATAAGTGCTACCTTTCTGATATTAACAATGTTATTATATCAGCTGCGTAGATGACCTAACATAATATATTTTTATATCATTACAAGTATAACTTACTACGAAGCATAAGCGATTACTATAATATGGATATAATTGTATTATAATAAATGTTAACAAGTACTACTTCGTTAGATACAGTCGCAGAAATAATCCATTTATCCTCCAATAAAATATACCTTAAATTGCGCCATTATAAACAAAATCAACACAGTTCGTATCTGGCGCATTATTCTACTTGACAATGACTAACAAACGCTGTTGTAACATGAGTAGTCAGTGGATTTCAATTCAATATCGATTCTGATAAAGCAAAACTACTGTCTTACCACGAGTACTTACTTACTGCAAAAAATATCATTTAATTTTGGACTTTTGAGGTAATGCCTTTTGCCCCACAAAAGGCATTACTTGGGCTGGTTTTAGAGTCACGCTGACCGCACGCTCACCGTTCGGTTGTCGTCGGCGCTGACAGCCGAAACATACGAACTTCTAAGAAGCGTTTTAGAATATCGCGTAGCTATCAGCACGTGCGTTTGCCTGACAAGCTACGCGCTGAGCAGTCAGCGCCGATGGTCAGCGTGACTCTAAAACCAGCCTTCATGCTGCCACATTTCATCAAGTTATAGCCACATTCGTTCAGTACCTACTTAGAGTACGATTGAGCAACAAACATGAAAAGATCTTTACAACTTTTCACATTTATAAATAATACTAGCTTTTGCCCGCGGCTCCGCCCGCGTGGATGTCGGTTATCGCGACCAAACATAGCCTATGTCCTTTCTCAAGGTCTAATCTACCCCTATACCAAATTTCATCAAAATCGGTTCAGCGGTTTAGTCGTAAAAGCGAGACAGACAGACAGACAGACAGAAAGACAGACAGACAGAGTTACTTTCGCATTTATAATATTAGTAGGGAAGTAGGGATAGGGATTAGGAAATTCCATTATGCAATTATACATGACATGTGCAATAACCTTCATACTTTTATATCCGACTGCGGCAAAGCTAAGGAGGGTTATGATTTGCCACTTCCCTTTAATGTCATTATAAGCGGATTTTACTGTATGTATAAATTATATTTATACGCTAATTAATTATTGATACCTAAGTAACCTGCTTCTCCAGATGATAAGTGACGATATGATCTAAAGTGCACGCGATAGAAATCGTTACGATTAGCAAGTTGATTTTGTAAGCTTCCAAGAATTGTGTCTGTTAGTTTATCATGGGTAAACCCACAGAGATAGTTAACAAGCAGGTGGACAAACACCTGATGATAAACAATAAGAATAGTTATGCTAAAGAGGTCGGTTTCTAAAGGGATGGGTGAGAGTTGGAAAAGGAAATAGTCTAAGTATGAACAGACCAAACATGTGAAGGGCAGATAGTGACCGCAATCTGCTCTTCACAATCCACTGGCAATATCGAAGTTCTGTAGTTAGACCAGCTTTTTGGATTATTAAGAACTTCAACAGAGGTTATTTTGAAACTGCATCATTTCCACTTTTCATTATTTTGAGATATTCGAGAAAAACAACAACAACTTTTTTGCTGATTTATTTTTTCATTTTGCCATAATATGACTTACCAGCTATTGGTATGTCCAATATTTAGAATATTTTTGCAAAACCTTTGGAGTTATTAAAAAAACAAAAATGGAAATGATGCATTTTGTTTGACACTGTTGGAAATGATACAGTTTGAAACAAATGTTTGAAATAATGACGATGATCGAATAGATGTTAGAATTAAGTTAGATTAAATTAAATTAAAATTAAATTGACGAGATGATTGAATTGATTGAAAAAAAAAAAAATAAAGATCGATTTCATCATCCGAATTTATTATCAATGGAAATGTTATAGTTTGTTTAGAAATAATAGCTTACTGGAAATGATACGGTTGTAACCAAATGAGTATCGCCGTGTCTGCACGTATCATGACTGATTGGAAATTATACAAATTGATTCAAATCCATCTTTTTAATGCTGATTTTAGTCAGGAATGAAAAAAATACTTTGTTTTAGACTAAGTATAGAATTTAGTATTAAGAATCGGATGACGCGGTAAAATTAAAAATATCAAAAGTTGGAAATAATGCGGTTTGAAGGAGGAGGAGGAAGCAAGTCACGGAGAGGTCTCAACGTCTTTAGAATGGTCGCCCGTTCAAAGACTGACTAGAAGGTCAATTCTTAATAAAAATCTATTCAAAATTCAGTCTCGATCTGCGAAAACAAAATGTCAAAAACGACTTTTTCGTAACACGATTTTCAAGAAAGAACTTTGATATCGAGAACGTTTTTAACATTAGACCGAGGCCTAATTAAAAAAAAAAAAGGTTGCCACGAGTATTGGCCTTCATTTCCTTCAAATCACAATCCTTTTTGACGTTTGAGAGTTCCAGATTAGATCGAGACTGGATTTTGAACAACTTTTTATTGGGAGGATTGTTCTGGCCTCATATTCTGAGTGACAAACCGTTTCGTTATTACGTGCATTCCTAAAAGCCGATAATGTCCCTGGCTAGTACCTATACTAAATCTAAGGGTCCACCTTTCGACATCGTAGTCGTACCATAGGAACTCCTACATTAAATAAAATAAACCTAATCGAGTTTGAGCTTATTTGATCTATCTTAGTAAACTCTTATGAGATCCTCAAACCATGGATTTAACCACTGTACAACAGCGACACGACAGTCTCAGATTGTATTATTTGAAATGTTAGAATATAGATTTATATATTACTAGCTGTTGCCCGCGACTTCGTCCGCGTTAAGTTCGGAATGTTGTTCATCCCCTATTTTATCCCCTTGGGGATAGATTTAATCATAATCCTTTATTAGCAGATACCTACGTCATAGTAGCTTTATGCATGCAGAGTCTCAGCCCGATCGGTTTAAAATTGACAAAGTTTCATACAAACTTTCATCCCTTATTTTATCCCCTTGGAGGTATAATTAATCAAAATCCTTTCTTAGCGGATGCCTACGTCATAACATCTACCTGCATACCAAATTTCAGCCCCATCCGTCTAGTGGTTTGGGCTGTGCGTTGATAGATCACTATGTCAGTCAGTCAGTCAGTCAGTCACCTTTGAGTTATATATATTTAAATTTAAATAGACAACTGAGTAGGTTATCACATGGAAAACCATGTGTTATCTTGTTATCACTTAGCAACGAGTCAAGTTTATCATTAAGTTTTATATTGTTATTGTTTGATTCATTTTCTTTATTGATTTTTCCTGGTAGATTCAATAAATGATCTATGTTATCTAGCGCATTCGATTTATTACTCATTTGACCGATTCATTGTAGATAAATTAAATGCAATCGTACGATATTTGGCCGCTATCAGCTAAGAGATTCTGTGATATAGAATTCACACGTTGCTAGATAATGTACGCATTAATTGAATAATCAGATCTCTTTGTACTTACCTATTGTTCTATATTTTAGTGTAATACGACGAAGAGTTCCGTATCTTTAGTTTTACTTTATTAATAGAGCTATCGGGATATTTACCATGTATTGTTTCGAGTTGCAGATATTTCGGCGCCGTTGCAAGCAGCATGATCACGGAGGAACCATCGAAAATATCGGTAATTCCAAACAATACAGACCCGATAGTTCTAATAGTAATGTGAATGACCAATAAAGTTTAAATATTTAAATATTAAAATTGCAACTTTTTTTTGTCACACAAATACTTATAGCAAATTTTGAATAGGTACCTATACAGCTGGGGTGAAGTCCAAACGATAAGGACCACCATTCCAGATGCTGAGAAATCCAAAATAGTGGTCCCTACCTTGACAGATGAGATTTCTTTTGCTGTCAGGTGCTATTTTATGTTGTGAAAATGTCAATATCCAAGACGGTATTTCTTCGATCTATCCAAAGCTTTTGATTGGATTGAACATGAAAATTATCGTTCTCACGATTTTTACGTTAAGTGAATGTAATTGGAACTAGGTTACCGCACAACGGGTGTACTGCAAGGGACCACATTGAGACCCAAGCTAATCTCACCTGCAAGTCGATGCACCAGCTAAATCACTGACGAGCCTCGGCTTTTCTGTCAGGATTGGGAGATAATGGCAGCCGCTTTCGAAAAAGCTGATCACAAAATAATTGACAGACCTCAGGCTCTAAAGTACATACCGAACACGACTGGGAATGCCTCAGCATAAATGAATATATAACAACGACCACGAGAAGAAAAAACGAAAGCTGAGACGCCCCTGAGGCAGATGGACTGACGACCTGATAAAGGTGGCTAGGATAGACTGGATGACGAAGACGGAGGATCGGCAGACGTGGGAGAGGCCTATGTCCAGCAGTGGATTGCAATAGGTTAATTGATTGATGATCCTATGATGATGATGCGGCGGCGGTAATGTCGGACTCGAATCCACTAAAACCGCACGCCATCATGGGACTCCAGTTGAACCAGGGCCATCTCCTGTTTCAAGATTGGACGTCTGGTGTGGGATCCACAGTGTCCTCATTTGCGCCCCGGATAGTGGAACTCACTACGGAATCCGGGGTTCACCTTTTCCATTCTATCGGGTAAACTTAGATATAATGATAATGACAGCATAATTATGGATAATGGTGTGAGTAATATCTTATATTATATTATACTTAAAACTGAAGATAAGGTTCAAATTGTCTTGCAGAACCCTCTTTATTAACAGTAATCTGATAAACAAATTCAATACTGGTATATAATTAGTTGTATCAAAATCGAAAGATCATTGACCAACTAGTGAATAAAGTGGTTGTTGGATTTGAAAAACTCACTGAGTGACAATATGATTAGTAAGTTACTTTTACTTTTTATGTTTAGATAGATAGATAGATATAGACAGCCTCCGTGGCGTAGCGGTAGTGAACGCGGCCGCTACGCAGGAGGCGCGGGTTCGATCCCCGCTCAGTGCAAATATTTGTGTGCATTAAATATAGGTATTTGCATTGGTCTGGTCGTGCCTCGGAGAGCACGTTAAGCCGTCGCTCCCGGTTGCCATAAGAACATCTATGGCAGTCGTTACGGGTAGTTGGTGCCCTAAAGTCCAAAAACAACAGTCTAGCTGCAAAGCTTCGATACCGCCTAATGTTAACATTGGGTCGTGGAGGTCAGATGGCAATCGCTTCACGGAAAATATCGAGGTCTAGCCAAATATGTAGCTATGACTGGTAAAGCGGACCCCAGACTCTGAGCTGAAAGCTTCGGATGCGACTGGGAATTAACGCTAGGAGGAAGAAGATTGGATAGAATTAGACGACATTGTCATCAACCTCATCATCCCTATTATTAATTTCTCCCTCTCTATTTCAGGACAGCTCGTTTTCCTAGTCATCTTCGCCCTGGTCTACGGCCAGGGTTCAAGCGAATCGGTGCCGCAGACTGATTGCTTGATCAGGGGAATTCCCAATATACCTCACGAATTCGACTGCACGAAGTACTATGCCTGTAGACATGGAAGGAAGCTACTAAGATCCTGTGCTCCTGGTTCGGAGTTCTCTTCTAATAAGCATGTAAGGGTCACTTTTTTTTTAATTTATTCCTTTCGGAATAGGCTAAGGTGCTTTAACGGTGCTGCCTTGTCATCAGTTGTATTGTTTGGAATGGATGATGATGATGAATGATAACTGCTGCCTCATTAAAATGGTGGAGACTTTATTAGTGGTTTCTAAGGAGATGTGGAACCGACACGAAAAGTCACAATTCACTGTAACATGCTACTTTCCTACTCTAAAAAAAACCGGTTATCTGTTGAAAAGTTCAGAACAAGTGAGATTGCAGGCGTAATTAATTTTCATTCGGTTCATAATTTGTTAATAGGTACTATTATACTTGTATTGTTATCGATTTAGATTTGAAAATATGTATTGTATGCTCACATTAAATTGTTTTGATATTTCCCGTAGCAGTCGGGTTTTTTTTTTTAATTAATTAATTAATTTTATTTTATGCTTTTTTGGATAAACATAATACAGTGTCTTAAGAGTGTAAAAAAAATATACTCTATTATTATAAAACTAAAACAAAAAATGTATGTGTTGTGTAAATTATAAATGTAAAAAAACTAAAACAATTTTTTTCTTTTTTTTCACAGTTTTGCGTATCACAAACTCTAAGTGATTGCACACTAACAGGTCATCCACCTGCTGAAGTGGATATTGAGACTGCAGGAAACAACGCAACAACACCTGATTTCTGGCCAACATCCAACAACACCGCCGGTACCAACACCACCCGACCTCCGTATTCAACAACATCTGGGTTCTTGCCAACATCTAACAACACAGCCGGTACCAACTCCACCCGACCTCCGTTTTCAACAACATCTGGGTTCTGGCCAACATCTAACAACACCGCCGGTACCAACACCACCCGACCTCCGTATTCAACAACATCTGGGTTCTGGCCAACATCTAACAACACCGCCGGTACCAACACCACCCGACCTCCGTATTCAACAACATCTGGGTTCTGGCCAACATCTAACAACACCGCCGGTACCAACACCACCCAACCTCCGTATTCAACAACATCTGGGTTCTTGCCAACATCTAACAACACAGCCGGTACCAACTCCACCCGACCTCCGTTTTCAACAACATCTGGGTTCTGGCCAACATCTAACAACACTGCTGGTACCAACTCTACCCGACCTCCGTATTCAACAACATCTGGGTTCTGGCCAACATCTAACAACACCGCCGGTACTAACACGACTCGACCTCCGTTTCCAACAACTGTTGATTTTTGGCCAACATCTAATAATACTGTAGGCAATTACACTACCCGACCTCCGTTTCCAACAACTGTTGATTTTTGGCCAACATCTAATAATACTGTAGGCAATTACACTACCCGACCTCCGTTTCCAACAACTGTTGATTTTTGGCCAACATCTAATAATACTGTAGGCAATTACACTACCCGACCTCCGTTTCCAACAACTGTTGATTTTTGGCCAACATCTAATAATACTGTAGGCAATTACACTACCCGACCTCCGTTTCCAACAACTGTTGATTATTGGCCAACATCTAATAATACTGTAGGCAATTACACTACCCGACCTCCGTTTCCAACAACTGTTGATTTTTGGCCAACATCTAATAATACTGTAGGCAATTACACTACCCGACCTCCGTTTCCAACAACTGTTGATTTTTGGCCAACATCTAATAATACTGTAGGCAACAACACCACCCGTCCTCCATTTTCAACACCTGGTTTCTGGCCAACATCTAACAACACCGCCGGAACCAACACCACCCGACCTCCGTTTTCAACAACTCCTGGTTTCTGGCCAACGTTTCCTAACACCACTGGAGATATCAACTCAACCACCGGATTTCCTAGTACGACTACCATAAGATGGAACACAACCACCACCAGAACAACACCTGGTTTCTGGCCAACATCTAACAACACCGCCGGTACCAACACCACCCGACCTCCGTTTTCAACAACACCAGGTTTCTGGCCAACATTTCCTAACACAACCGGAGACATCAACTCAACAACCGGGTTTCCTAGTACAACTACCATAAGATGGAACACAACGACCACCAGAACAACACCCACCAGAACAACACCAGGTTTCTGGCCAACATTTCCTAACACAACCGGAGACATCAACTCAACAACCGGGTTTCCTAGTTCTACCACCATAAGGTGGAACACAACCACCACCAGAACAACACCTGGTTTTTGGCCAACATCTAACAACACCGCCGGAACCAACACCACCCGACCTCCGTTTTCAACAACTTCTGGTTTCTGGCCAACATTTCCTAACACAACCGGAGACATCAACTCAACAACCGGATTTCCTAGTTCAACTACCATAAGATGGAACACAACCACCACCAGAACAACACCAGGTTTCTGGCCAACATTTCCTAATACAACCGGAGACATCAACTCAACAACCGGGTTTCCTAGTTCCACTACCATAAGGTGGAACACAACCACCGTAGACGGTAATTCAACTACAGGATTCCCCAGTTCCACTACTCCCGTATGGAACCCGTCTACGACTACCATAGCAAACAGTAATTCCACTTCAGGGTATCCTAGCACCACGACTATTAGATGGAACACGACGACCACGACCATAGATTCTAATTCGACCAACGGTTACTACTCCACTACGACGAAAAAGTATTTGACATGGCTAATGGATTTAGAATAACTCGATAAAATATGATAATAAATGAATAAGTTAAGGAATTGTTGTTTTATTTTTTTACTAGCTGACCCGGCGAACTTCGTACCGCCATATTCTCCGCCCGCGTGGTATTATCTCGAAATTTATCAGTGTTTCTTTACAATATTATGCATGTATTATCTAATATATAAAATTCTCGTGTCACAAATGTGCGTAATCGAACTCCTCCGAAACGGCTTGACCGATTTTGATGAAATTTTTTGTGCTTATCCGGTATCTTTGAGAATCGGCCAACATCTATTTTTCATCCCCCTAAATGTTAAGGGTGGTCCACCCCTTAATTTTTATTTTTTATTTTTCAGACAAAACTTTTTGTTTTTATTTTTTATGATACATCATACAAAAATACATGCAATCCTAAATTTTCACCCCTCTACGATCAACCCTTATTTTTTATTTGGTAATTAAAAAGTTTTATCTCTAATATATAAAATTCTTCTGTCACGGGGTGCGTAATCGAACTCCTCCGAAACGGCTCGACCGATTTTGATGAAATTTTTTGTGCTTATCCGGTATCTATGAGAATCGGCCAACATCTATTTTTCATCCCCCTTAGTGATAAGGGTGCAGCGGGAACGGGATTTGAATACCACGCGGGCCGAAAATATGGCGGTACGAAGTTCGCCGGGGCAGCTAGTCTAATATATAAAATTCTTCTGTCACGGGGTGCGTAATCGAACTCCTCCGAAACGGCTTGACCGATTTTGATGAAATTTTTTGTGCTTATCCGGCATCTATGAGAATCGGCCAACATCTATTTTTCATCCCCCTAAGTGATAAGGGTGCAGCGGGAACGGGATTTGAATACCACGCGGGCCGAAAATATGGCGGTACGAAGTTCGCCGGGGCAGCTAGTACATAATATAAACCTTCCTCTTGAATCACTCTATCTATTCAAGAAACCGTTCCGATCGGAGGACCGGGAAAAACCCCTTCAAAATCCGTTGCGTAGTTTTGAAGATTTGAGCATACATAGGGACGGACAGACAGCGACAGCGACTTTGTTTTATAATACCTATGTAGTGATAGTGATACCACTTAGGTGGCAGACAAGCACACGGCCAACCTGATGGAAAGTGGTTACCGTGACCTATGGACGTCTACAACACCGAGAGAGTCACGTCACGCTTCACGCTGGTGCTGCGGGCTCTGTAAGAACATAGTTTCTGTGTCGTCAGTGTGGAAGAGAAGACAAAGTCTTTGTTTCTTCTTTCTTTTAGGACAAGCGTTTGGTCTTCCCGCTGACAGCACAAAAGCTCTCTAGTGAGCTTCCCTTCCCAGTCAGATTGTAAATTAATTGTTGCCTAAAATAAATTTTGTAGGTCAAACCCCGCGATCAGCTCTGACCTACAGAACTTCGATATCTTTGGGGCTGTCCCTTAGTAGTGATATGTAGTGAGGTTTAAGACTAACCCCTCCCCCTCTCAAAATCACATATGTTTTTAATATTCTTTCTTATGCTAGAAAATTAAGCACCGTGATTAAAATCGTGCGTTATAAGAAAAAATAAATACACGTGATATAACCCGCGCCACGTATCTTGGACCTAAATCGTAAGACATACGAGGCTCTGGCGCCCGCGGATTGCTTTGTAATAGTCTATGCTTAGTGAATTTGAGTTCGTCTACCGCAGTAGCACCCCGTGCTATCCTCTAACTCTAAAGACACCCAAGAAATGTGTACTGCGCTGCGCGTATAGGGCACATTTTGAGCACATTTTAGGTCCAAGATACGTGGCGCGGGTTATATCTCACTATACCCCTAAAATTAAAGACTGTTAGGCGGTACGAAGTTCGCAGGGTCAGTTAGTACTTAATACATAACATAGTTAGGTACGTGCGTATTAGGTATCTACTATTACATTACCTTCATTGGCGCAGTCGGGTAAAAAAGGGCTCAGTTGATGATTTTTGAAATCCTAGATATAAAATTGCGTGGGGGAAGGGGAGATATTACGTAATTCGATGAGTAAACTTTACACGCGACTTGAAAACGTGTTGTTTTACTACTTTCATTATAACGTAATTCCATATCTAATAACCATGTAATTGAGTACAGATTACACGTATGGACTCCATTTTGTATGGCCGTAACAAAATATTGAACATACATACATACATATACTCACGCCTGTACATCCAAGAAGGGGTAGGCAGGGGTGTATTAACATTTAACACTAACATTTCGCCAAGCATGATTTTCGGTCCTATATTTTATAGCCTATTGGCGTCTGTATGTTTATTGTCGGATGGAGAACAGCCAGGCGCGGTCCGAGGAAGGGGAGGGGGGGTCATAGGGGACATGACCCCCCCCCAAACCATGCACGTCATATTGAAAAGTCCCAGTACGAGGGGGGTTAAATTTCTTAAGGAATTGCCGAAGTGACCCCCCCCCCAAAACTTCAAGCTGCGACCGCGCCTGAGAACAGCCCTATCCCTTAGTCGCCTTATACGACACCCACAGGAAGGGATGGGGTGGCCCTATTGTACTACACCGGGGACAAACAGGGCAAATACCGTTATTGAACGGTATTGAACTAGGTACCTACAACATAGGTAGGTACCTACTAATATTATAAACGCGCAAGTTTGTAAGTAGGTACGTAACTATGTGAGGATGAGGATGTAAGTATGTAGGTATGTGAGGATGAGGATGTATGTTTGTGAGGATGTTTGTTAAGTACTCTTTCACGTAAAATCTACTGAATGGATTTTAATGAAACTTTACAATAATATAGCTACACAGCACATCAGCATGACACATAGGCTTATATCAGCGATGAACGGGATCAGAATTCCTCGCGGGCGGAGCCGCGGGCAACAGCTAGTACATCCATACCAGACACACGCGCTCGGCCCCACTGGCGTAGTCGGGTAAAAACATACATTTGTACTATCGTAGCCTATTAGGACGATATGACGCAAGCATTATAAAATAAACATTTTATTATGGTACCTAACCATACCATTGATTATGATAACGAGAATAATGGCATTCCCTTGTTGTAGTTGTAACTTGTAACACACCGTTTCTACTACACACCTTGCATTGTACTTGTGCAAGTCCAGTCCAGACTTGCGTAAGTAGAAGTTATAAGTCAGTTAAAAAATACATCAAGTCAATACCTACTCTTCTTCTTCTTAATAGCTTTTGCAACAAATCGCTGCGGCTGCAATTTTACCATTGTCAATTAGTCAATAATGTTTAAATTGTAAATGTTTTTAGAATTATGACGAAGCCTTAGCGATACCTTAAACTAAATTTGTAAATAATATGTACTCTGGTAATTAAATAAATAAAAAAAAAAAAAAGAAATGGCGAGACGCTATCCAATGCAATTTGCATTTTGGCGCCTTTACTGTCAGGTGACAACACTGACAGTTGTCATAGCCTTGATGACAGTTGATGACAGCGTCATTGCCAGTATAAGGAGAATCCCCGAGGCTGTGGGGATTTTGAGTCCAATTTAGGTAATTTGTAGGGAGAGCATAAATGTGGGGAAGCTATTTTAGGCCTCGAAGATGTTATTATAATGTTCTATCGCCTGCAGTTGTTCTGTAAATGTTGTGTATGTGTATTGTTTTTGTTTTAATTTAAATTTATGTACTATCAGCAAATAAAATTATAAATGCCATACAAGAAAAATACCTAATTATGTAGAATTTAATGTTTAATTTCTTATTTGATAAATTGAGGCCAAATTAGTAAAACAAATAGGACAAAATAATTTACAAACATAGGGAAAAAGCTTAAACTTGATGTGGCAACCCTGAACAAAATGTCAAACTTCGTAAACGGTAAACAATAATGAAATTGTAAAAAAATAATACAATTTATTGGTTTATTTATAAATAGATAGATACATTTTTAGGGAGTAAGCGGAGATTATTATAATATGTGTAATATACGAGTGAAATTGTGATAAATATCGTTCAAAAACCAAAGACAAAATGTCTGACGCCGAAGTTGAGGTCCCAACAACTTTTAAGAAACGTATTATTAAGAACAGAGGCGGAAGAAAGCGTAAAACTTCTAGTTCTGAAGGTAATAAACAAGATAAAAACTTGCTATTGTAATATTATTGCTTATTTTTAATAAAGTTTTGAGGTTATGTTTGTGCCCGCCGAAAACTATGTTTGATATTGGAGTAGTAGACTGATTGGAACCTTTGCTTAGACAAATCCCTCTGGGTCGAACCCTACCCAGTTGCCCATTCACCGTCGCTACTTAAATCTGTTTCATCAGTCTTCAAAGCTTTATTTGTTTAAAATTTCTATGTAAACTACACTACAAGTTTCTAAATAAGTAATTAAAATTCTTACAGAGAAAAGTAACTCAAGTTCAGATGACCAAACAGTGGTGGTCCCTCAGAAGAGGGCACAGAAGAACAATCCCAACATTCAGAGCACTTCCGGAGCACTGAAGAGGGCTAAACCTCAGATTGAGGATGAGGACAGTGCTAACAGTGATAGTGAGAAAGTAAGTATTATTTGAGGGCATTATTGATGAGTGTCTTTAAACTGGATGGGTTGGATTTGGTTGGGTATTGTCTGTGCTGTCTGAGCCAGCCTCAGACATCAGCGGCTGCTACGCAAGGGGTGCGTTTTCGATCCCCGCTCTACGAATATTTGTATACATGAACGTAGTGTGTATGTATGAGTATTTGCATTGGTCTCATCAATTGATTAGCAGGTGTCCCAGCTATGTATTAGGGATATCTTAGGTCCTATACATATTCAAACTCTTACTAAATGTTATAAATTCTCTACTTTCAGACACAACAACGTACCACTCTGTCTGTTCAACAACAACGAGAGAACGCCACAGCCACATATGAGCTCGACACGGAGCATGATAAGGATGCACAAGCCATATTTGAGAAGGCACAGAAGATTAATGAGGAATTACATGGGCAGGCCGATGATAAGGTATGGAAACTTTATTTATACTCGTAATAGTTAATAAGCAGTAAGACAGCCTCTGTGGCGTAGCGGTAGTGAACGCGGCTGCTACGCAGACGGCGCGGGAGCTGTCATGCAAATCAAATCAAAATAATTTATTGCTGACCAAAGGTATTACAAAGGTATTTAGTACATTTAGAAGTCCTCTTCGGCCTACCTTGTTGGCATGCAAGAATACATTGTGGAAGTACCTATCTTTAATTATTACATAGACCATTTGTTCAATTACATTATCCAATGCTAATAAAAATCTATAACAACCAATTCAATACAATACAATGTCAATTATAAGCGTCAACAAAGATCTCGATAAATGAAAGAGACAATATTAATAATAATCAAAGAAAAGTCATACATGTCAATAATAATAAAATGATTTTAAATTATAGGTACCTACTTTCCATTAACAAAATAACCAATTCAAAATAACAATAATTAATTATCAAAATGAATGTCAAAATAACAATAAGTACCTATCTAATATATAAAATGCAGGCATGAGAGTCTGTTCATGCCTCGAAAAGCATGTTAAGCCCCTGTTACCATATGAACATTATGTCAAAAGTCTAACAACTGGTCTAGCTGCAATGCTTCAATGTCGCCAATATCGTTTCTTGCCGGATTCTTCTCAGATTAGGGCTGTGTATCGATCCGGTGCTCGTTTGTTCCCCACGTAGCCTGGCGGTTGCCGCAAATCCCAATGGCATTATTGCAAAGTTTTTAAATTAGTTTCACGGCTTTTATAGTAGCAACCACCAGTGACTTATCCCTAGAGGAAAGCCTCATCCATTAATCAGCAGCATGTTTACTGGTGCCGACTTGCAAGTGAAATTGACTCAGGCTTGAAGATCTTGCCCTGTTGAGCCCCATGCATCATTGACACACCCCTTTGATGAAAGGGCAGTCCAAGTAAATAATACAGGCAAACCAAAGTTTTACATACATCCATTTGCTAAGTCTTTATTTTTTCTTGACATTTTGTAATTTCGGTTTTAAAGTATGATTATGAAGCCGACCGCATACGACAACGACAAGACGCATGCAGCACATATAGCGTACCCATTACTTGTTAAACTCCGATACGGATAAAGGGGACCATTGAGAAGCCGCAATGAATTACGCGCAACTTCGGCGTGCGTCTGCAGTTGTCTTATGCGGTCGGCTACGGAATCATACCTTAAAGGTCCAACCCCACCAAACGGACGGTATCGGCCCGGATTTTACAATCTTTAAACAAAATTAATCTTATATTACAGTGTTTGAAGTTTATATTACCAAGTCACGCACAACAGCTTGAGAGCGACGTGCGGCGGCATGACGCACGTCAAGCTGTCATGCGTGACTTGGTAATATAAACTTTGAATGCTGAGATATAAGATTTATTTTGTTTAAAGATTGTAAAATCCGTTCCGATGTCGTCCGTTTGGTGGGGTTGGACCTTAATGGTCTATACAGATTATAGAGTTTTTGACTTTTATGACTATCGTTTGGTCTAAATTCCAGGTATACCGGGGTATAAACAACTATGCCCAGTATTACAAGAAGAGAGACACCGCAGCAGGGAACGCTAGCTCGGGTCTGGTGAGGAAAGGCCCCATTAGAGCACCGGCTAATTTGAGAGCTACTGTCAGGTATGTTGACACCACAGAGTACATAATAAGAAAGCGTCGGTAGCTTAGTGGTTAAGGAGTCGGCCTTACGATCGAGAGGTCCCGGGTTCGAATCCTGGCCATTACACTACCGACGTGAACCCACTCCTAGCACAAGCAATTTAGCTTAGTTGGAGGGGTTAACGGGAATATTAGTAATTTCGGTTGCTAATATTCTTTCAAAACTATTTAGGGCTCTAACGACCGCCATAGATTTTAGTAGGGCAACCAGGACCAAGGCAATAAAATGTATGAATAGGTTTTTTTTGTTTTTTTATTGTTTCTTTTTTTTTGTTTTTTTTTTAAAACAAAAAAAAAGAAGAGAAAAGAAAAGTTTTTTTTGTTTTTTTATTGTTTCTTTTTTTTTGTTTTTTTTTTTTAAAACAAAAAAAAAAGAAAAAAAAAACAAAAAAAAAACCTAAGTATTCATACATTTTATTGCCTTGGTCCTGGTTGCCCTACTAAAATCTATGGCGGTCGTTAGAGCCCTAAATAGTCCAACAACAACAGTGCAATGCTTCATTATTACCTAATACCACCATTGGGTTGTAAAGGTCAGGTGGCATTCACTTCACAGAGAATATCAAGGTCCAGCCAAATCCGCAGTTAGACTGGTAAAGCAGACCCCAGACTCCGAGGTGAAAGCTTCGGATGCGACTGGGATTAACGCTAGGATGAAGAAGATATATCTTGGACCTCTGTGCTCTATACACACAGTACACGTTTCTTGTGTGTCTTTTGAGGATAGCACGGGGTGCTACTGCGGTGGACGAGCTCAAATTCACCAAGCATAGATTATTACAAAACAATCTGCCTCGTTTGTCTCACGCTTTAGGTCCAAGATACATGGCCCGAGGTATACATATGTATATATAACCCGCGCCACGTATCTTGGACCTAAATTGTAAGGCATATTATTATGAGGCTCTGGCGCCCGCGGATTGCTTTGTAATAGTCTATGCTTGGTGAATTTGAGTTCGTCTACCGCAGTAGCACCCCATGCTATCCTCAAAAGACACCCAAGAAATGTGTACTGCGCGTATAGAGCACGTTTTAAACACATTTTAGGTCCAAGATACGTGGCGTGGGTTATACTCACGCACGCCTGTAAGGGCCTGTCCATTAATCACGTGACGTTTTTTAGCAGTTTTTCAACCCCCCCTCCCCTATGGTGATACATGGTGTGGTTTTAGACTACCTCCCCCTTTTTTATTCATTATTTAATGCTAAAAAACTAAGAATCGTGACAAGAATCGCGAGTTATAAGAAAAAATAAATACGTGATATCACAATATACCCCTCCCTCCCCCCTGGTGATGTTTCGTGATTTTTTCAGAAAACCCTTTTGAGCCTCACGTGATTAATGGACAGCCCCTAAATCCCCAGAGGGGTAGGCAGAGGTGTATTAACACCCACAATTCGCCAACTACGATTTTCGGTCCCACGTAATAGGGGGCGAGCCTATTGCCGTCAAGCGGATACTTAGTGATTCTAAATACAAATATATATTCAGCATTATCATTAGACCAACCCGTCTGGCCATCGTGGAAACAGTAGGCCAAAGCCTCCCAACCGGATTTCCCGGGACTGGTATAGTCTGGTACTGGGAAATCTATAGCCCTCAGTACTGGGAACTGTAAACCCTGGCTGTATGTTTAGAACAGCCCTATCCCTTAGTCGCATTCTACGACACCCACAGGAAGAGATGGGGTGGCCTATTTTACTACACCAGGAACCAACATGGGTATAGTTTATAATATTTTATTATATTTACAGATGGGACTACCAACCAGATATATGTAAAGATTATAAAGAGACTGGATTCTGCGGTTTTGGAGGTAAGTAAGACGCAATTATACATACAACTATTATTTATTAAAAGTAATAAACCCGGCAGAGTTGAATTTGGGTCACTTGTCTTTTCATGCGGTGTCGTACAAGGCGACTAAGAGATAGGACTGTTTAACATCACACAGATATATACAGCCACGACTCAGCCTCAGATGCATGGCTCGAGTCAACAATAGTGCCCGGAATACGGCAATAGGCTCACCCCCTATTACGAGGGACAGAATACAATGATTGGTGAGATGTGGGTGTGTCTATAATGGTCATATCGCCGCATCACAGTTAGATTAGCAAACCGACCTCCAACTGAGTGACATCTAATTCGACTAGAACGCCATCTATCGATCTTTGAGTCAACAAATACATGAACTTTTATATTGAACAATCTTCCAGATTCCTGCAAGTTCCTTCACGACCGATCAGACTACAAACACGGGTGGCAACTAGAGAGGGAAGAGGCAGAGGCCCCCGCGACCGGAGGGGATTCCGACTACGAAGTGTCCAGCGATGAGGAGTTGCCTTTTAGGTGTTTTATATGTAGGAATAGTTTCACCGACCCTGTGGTTACTAGGTGAGTATAATTTTTAATGTTGAAGTGAGTGTGGAATTCAATGGGGTGAGTATGTGATTCGATAACCTGTGGAATGTTACGCTTAAAGAATGTATGTGTGGAATTCGGTGGTTTATTTAAAAAAAGGAATACGAGGTGTCCAGTGATGAGGAACCGCCTTTTAGGTGTTTTATATGTAGGAATAGTTTTACCGACCCAGTGGTCACCAAGTGCGTATAATTTTTGTTTTGAAGTGAGTGTGAGATTGCATGAAGTGGGTGTGGAATTCAATGGGAGGATTGTGTGTGTGAGATTCTATGATACACTGAGATACACTGCAGCGTGTTTTTGAATGTTATGCTTAAAGTATGCGGTTGTGGAATTCAGTGGTTTATTTAAAAAAAGCAATTCTCAAAAGCGAAAGCTCCCATCATTTCGATTCCGACTACGAGGTGTTCAGCGATGAGGAACTGCCTTTAAGGTGTTTTAAATGTAGGAATAGCTTCACCGACCCTGTGTCTACTAAGTGAGTACATTTTTTGTGTTGAAGTGAGTGTGAGTTTGGATTAAGTGAATGTGGAATTGTAACGGGGTGAGTGTGTGGTTCGATGCGTATTGCAGTGTTAAGAACCCGATGCTGTGACTGTAGAATGTTTTGCTTGAAGTATGTGTGTCTGGAATTCGGTGGTTTATTTAAAATAAAAGCAATTCTTAAAAGCAAGAGCTCCCGCCACTGTGAGATTTACACTACTGGGATGAGTATGTGATTCGATGTGTATTTGCAGTGTTTATGAGGATTCAATGCTGCATGGGCGTACCCAGCTTCCTTTAAGGAATGGAGTAAAAGTTAAATCGGGTTTTATGCAGTGAATAATTCGATTTGTTGAATGTAAAACTTTATAGTGTGAATAGATTTTTTTTTTGTTGTAAGTATGGAATTTTAAAATGGTGCGTGTGTGATTCGTGCTTGAGTGTATCTGAGGGGATTTATCGCACTATAAAAAACCATTAAAACCAGGGTTACCAAGTAATAATAAATTTGTTTTATTTACAGATGTAAACATTTTTTCTGTGAAAAGTGTGCCTTGGACAATTACAAGAAGTCGACGCGTTGCTTCATATGTAACGCGCAGACCAGCGGTATGTTCAACCCTGCTAAGGAGTTGGAGGCTAAGCTGAAGAGAAATAAGAGTGATGATGAAGATGATGATGATGATGATTAAAGATTTGTTTTTTAAAATTGTTGATGTTTTTTTTTTTTCATGTGTGCGTGTGCCCGCTTGACGGCAATGAGCAATTTTCCAGTAGGTATATAATTCAGTTGGTTTTTAAGCCATCAGGAGATGGCGCTAGCATAGCTTTTGGTAATTTTAATGTACTCTTTGGTTTTTTTGTAGTATTTTTTCATGAATTTGCAATGTTGCCAAAGTTTAATTTCATCTACCCATATTATAATAGATAAAATATAATAAAAAGCTTAATTCTATTCGCGTCACTGTCTGTAATTTAAAATAATAATATTATATTTAAATTAATTTTATTAGAAAAAATGTCAATATTTAAGTAAAGTAAATCATTACAAAGCCGAAGAACATTTTTTCCATAAATTAGGGAATACTAGATGTGACACCACACTCTACTTACCAAAAGTGCCGGCTGCGCCATCTAGCGCGTCTTTAGGAACCCTATAAATACCTACTGGAAAACTGCTAATTAGGCACGTACCCTATTACGTAGGACCTAAAATAATTGTTGGCGAATGTGGGTGTTATATAAACATAAATTCGTAAGATGGGATGCCCTAACCAATACGGATGGACGACCTGTAGAAGGTAGTAGGCTGAATACTTAAGGCGGAGGATCGGGTGATACACATTGGGAGAGTCCCAGTAGTGGACTGCGATACACGGATTAATTAATTTTATTGAAACAAAGTGTCTGCTTGACGACAATAGGCTTGCCCCCTGTTAGTTGGCGAAATCTGGGTGTTAATACACTTCTGCTTACTCCTTCGGGGATTTACGGGTATGATGTAAGTTATGATTGAAACAAAAACATAATGATTAGCTAGTAATATGTTTATTATTTTTACGTTTTGCCTACGTAATATAATGTCGTATGTTACTGCTTATATAGATATACCTTTAATAATATTAGCGATAAATATATAATGACGTATAACATTGCTTTAAGATAAGATATTTTTATTAGAATTTGGAACACAATAAGTTTTTAAATAGGTATCAATTTGCCAATCATAAACCGAAAGACATTTAATGGGTACCGCCTGCTATCAAGCTTGTTTCGATCTTTTAAACAGCAGTCGGGTTTTTAATTTTTTAACTAATACCTTGGTATTACTAGGTATACCTATCTAATTACCAGGCAGTGTCCTTGTGCACAAAGACCTCGCCCTGGTTTTCAACCGGGCTCTAGTGTAAGCGGTCCATTACACGCATATGCATCATGCCGTCAATCATGAATGTTATTGGCCAATCGGTTATAAGACGTTATTTTATTGGTTAAACTGACAGCAAAACCAACCGTGTAATGGACCCCTTACACACAAGACGAAATCAATCTACACAATACACAGAATGCTTTCTATTAAAACCTTGTGCCTACCTCTGTGGCGTAGCGGTAGTGAATACGGCTGCTACGCAGGAGGCGGTGGTTCGATGCCAATATTTGTATGCATGAATATGAATATTTACATTGGTCTGGGTGTTTCTATGTATAATATGTAGATACCATGTATTTACAAAAAAAGTATCTAAGTATGTTTATCCGCATTATACAACTCATAGCACAAGCTAGTGAAGCTATGCTTACTTTGGGTCTAATATAGCGTTGTGTAGAATGCCCTACAATATTTATTTATATTTATTCGCATACCTATCTACTTATACATAGAAATAATTTATTTAGGTACATAGATATTTTATTTTATGTTCCCAATTCACTCCCTAGATAACTGCGTATTCAGAGATAACCTTACACTAATGAAGTCAGTTTAGAGTCGTTCTATACCGAAATAGTAATGATAAACAATAATATTTATTAATAATATTAGTTAATAATAGGCGTGGTACGCCTACGTACCGAATGGACGTAATTTATTGATAAATTATTGATAAATGTATGACGTAGGTACGGGCGCCTATATACGTAGAAGCCATAATAATATTTGTATATTTTTGGAACGTTATCCGTGTGGCGACGTAGAAAGAATACAAGTATCACCACCCCATCTCATCCGAAGGGTGTCGTAAGAGGTGACTAACGGAACAATACGCAGACGATATCACTGCTAGAGAAGGAACACTCGAATGACAGCTTCCGTGGCGTAGCGGTAGTGAACGCGGCTGCTACGCAGGAGGCGCGGGTTCTATCCCCGCTCAGTGCAAATATCTGTGTTCATGAAATATAGGTATTTGCATTGGTGGTCGTGCCTCGGAGAGCACGTTAAGCCGTCGGTCCCGGTTGCCATAAAGACATCTATGGCAGTCGTTACGGGTAGTTGGAGCCCTAAAAAGTCCAAAAAACAACGGTCTAGCTGCAAAGCTTCGATATCGCCTAATGTTACCATTGGGTCGTGGGGGTCAGATGGCAATCGCTTCACGGAAACTATCGAGGTCCAGCCAAAATCCGTAGTTAAGACTGGTAAAACGGACCCCAGACTCCGAGCTGAAAAGCTTCGGATGCGACTGGGAATTAACGCTAGGATGAAGAAAGAAAACTCGAAATAAAACCCTGTACCAACCCGTCTGTCCAGCGTGGAAACAGTAGGCCTAAGTCTCCCAACATTGGGAGAGGCCTATGTCTAGCAATTTATTTATTTATACTTTACTAGCTTTTGCCCGCGGCTCCGCCCGCGTGGATGCCGGTCATCGCGACCAAACATAGCCTATGTCCTTTCTCAAGGTCTAATCAACTCCTATACCAAATTTCTTCAAAAACAGACAGACAGAGTTACTTTCGCATTTATAATATTAGTATGGATATGGATATTGTACACCATTTAAAATACATAATTAAAATAAAATTGGCCAAGTGCGAGTCGGACTCGCCCATGAAGGGTTCCGTAGTAGCAAAGGCGAAAATTGCGGTTTATGACGTATTAAAAAAAAACTACTGACTGGATCTCGTTCGAACCAATTTTTAGTGGAAGTTTACATGGCAATTTACATCATATATTTTTTTTAGATTTATCATTCTCTTATTTTAGAAGTTAGAGGGGGGGGGGGGGGACACATTTTTCCACTTTGGAAGTGTCTCTCGCGCAAACTATTCAGTTTAGAAAGAAATTATGTTAGAAACCTCAATAGCATTTTTAAAGACCTATCTATAGATACCCAACACGTATGGGTTTGATGAAAAAAAAAAATTGAGTTTCAGTTCTAAGTATGGGGACCCCCAAAATTTAATGCTTTTTTTTTATTTTTGTGTGAAATTCTTAATGCGGTTCACAGAATACATCTTCTTACCAAGTTTCAACAGCATAAGCCTTATAGTTTCGGTGAAAAGTGGCTGTGACATACGGACGGACAGACAGACAGACAGACAGACAGACGGACGGACAGACATGACGAATCTATAAGGGTTCCGTTTTTTGCCATTTGGCTACGGAACCCTAAAAATGACTATGACTAAGGAATCAGTACAAGGGCGGCCTTATCGCTAAGCGATTTCTGCCAGCCAACCTTTGGATGGTCATAAATTCATAATGTTTGTTGGATTGAGTGGTAGATGTGGAGGAACAATGGACTGCGAACTGCGATAGGCTAATTGATTGATTGGTTTTGGAACGAATTGCGTCAACTGGATAGTCCCAGAGAGCATTGCACTGAGCGGGAATTAAACCCGTGCCCCTTGCGCAGTATTTAAACGCTCTATTTGCGACGCCTTTGTTACGGTGGGTTCAGATTCAGTCCAAACGAACATAGGACTGTAGCTAGAAAAAAAAACATCATTTCTTAATAGTTTAGTGTTTATAAAGGAAACTTTGTTTTCAGCGTAAATGTGTTTATAGATAACCCAAATGAACATCCTAGAGATAGAGCTAGAACAAGAGCATTCTAAAAGCATTCTTTCTTTTAGTGTAAACGAAACCTTCGCTATCTTTGGCGGTATTTTACCGTCTCTACCACGGTGAATGTTCTGATGAGCTCTTCCAATTAATCCCACCCTCTCCTTTCCTATATAGGACAACACGTGCAGGGCTTAGATGCCACCCGCATACGGTGCAGAATATTCCATCAAGAACCAAGCGGTTCGGCGACTCCTTCTTCTGCCGCACCATTAAGTAGGTAAGTCTTGGAATTCCTTACCAGTTCATGTGTTTCCCTCCTCCTACAGTCCCGGGTCCTTTAAGCGGGGCGTGAAAAAGCATCTGATGAGGCCGTCAAGCTGAGTGCCACCATTGTAACATGATACGTGTCTGTAATGGTGACCCTCTTTTCAGAGACTTTGCCTTCGGCTTACCATCAGGCGAGGCGAAGTCAAATTGACGTGTCTTATATAAAAAAAAACCTTATTTTTAACCGACTTCAAAAAAGGAGGTTCTCAATTCGTACCCAATTTTTTTTTTTTTTTTTTTGTATGTTTGTTACGCGATTGTGAAGCCAATTCTTGACGGATTTTGAAAATTCTTTTTGTGTTCGTAAGTAGATTATTCCGAAGTGGTCCCATATAAATTTCGTAAAGATCTGATGATGGGTTTCCGAGATTAGACCAAGGAACTCTTCAAAAAGTACCAGGAAATCAGCCGCGATTGCTGCAATGGCATATTATTGCAATGTTTCTGCCATTACACATCATAACATCACGCCTGAGTCCTTTGAAGGGGTACGCAGAAGTGTTCAGAATATTCAGCTATATTTCCGGTGTATATGCATTGATTTTAAAAATTCTTTTTGAATAATGATTTAATAATTTTTGTGGCGTGGCCGGTTCGATCTGTATTGCAGCGTCAGCAGCGCATGTACAGTCAGGTCACTATACATGCGATGTACAGTCGTAAGACTGTACAAACTCACTAAAAAGAGAAAAATAAATTCATTTTTAACAAAAAAGTTTAACCGACTTCAAGAAACGAAAAAGAGGCACTGAAAAGCGAAAAATAACTTAATTTACATACTTACTGATTTATTAGAAGTCGGTGCCAGCCAACTTTGTTTGTTGTGTCTGAACTACTATGATGCAATCAATTGAAATATGGCCTCTCTTGGGCTAGGTACCGACTTCTAATAAGAGTCATTCACCATCTCGCGATCGTCAAATTCGCGAGCGCGCGCGAGTTGGCTATTTTTGATTTCGAATTATTTTTTCGTCATCATCTCGCGCGCATGTTAAAGTACAGTCAGATAAAAAAGGATCAAAGAAAACATGAAAAAGAAACTAATGTATACTCGCGTCTTTACCTGCATTGGTTGATGCGCTGCGAATGTTTTTTCGATATAGACTTGCGAAGTGAGACTACGCCACTAGGGGGACACGGGCGATATTATGATATCTGTTATGAGTAGCTATGTCATCTTAATATGCGTCGTATGAAATTAGATTTTTTTTTTTTGCTTATCTTTTACTTTAGGCTGTATTTAAGATAAATTTCATAATGTTTCACATATTAAACTAGTTAAAATATTTACAAGAATAAAAAAAAGTATTTATTGCAATTTTTATTTCATTACATATATTTTTTGTGATATTTGTAATTCATTTTAAATTAGTATAGTGTTTTAATGTATATATTTATTATAAAAATATTAAATAAAGCTATTATTTTTGTTGGAATAAAAAATGGATAAATAGTTGGGGTAAGTAGTTCGGGTATCGAATAA
Organism: Eilema depressum; assembly: GCA_914767945.1. Lineage (NCBI taxonomy): Eukaryota > Metazoa > Arthropoda > Insecta > Lepidoptera > Erebidae > Eilema > Eilema depressum. The sequence continues at coordinate 9,445,194 of OU612040.1, forward strand.
TTCCTCCTCATCGATTTTTACTGGTAAAGTGCCCACAAGACGGGCGGCATTGCGCCGTCGGATAGTAAGTTTTTTTTATGGCAAACTAATTTCGTATCTTTTTCAAGGATCGTATATTTTCCAAAACCTTTTTTTTATTAGACAGTTTTTATTATTATTTATGCATCGTGTTGTAAAATATAATTCAAGAATAAAATATACCTAATCGATTACTATAAAAAACGATTATTTATTTCCCACGCTTCCCCAAAAGCGATTTCAGGAATATTTTTACTGTGAATCCCTTAAAGTAGGTAGATATGTTACGGGCAACTTGAGAAATCTGGTCCTTATGAATAGTGACCGGCCTGTATGCATAATGCCCTCCTCACATGGGCAATTTGATAAAATTTCATTTCTAATTACTTTTCCCGGTCAGTATGAATCCTCAATATTATGCCCTTGCCTTGGGCAAAATGATAAAAAAATTAAATGAAGCGTTTTTGTTTATTAACGTTAAAAAAATACCTAACCTAACCTGGGGTGTGGGATATATACCAGTACAGTGCAGTAAAATTTTATGCATTTTAAGTTAAGATTGCCGTTTAGTAAAAATGTGGCAGCCTTTTGTGTTTTTTATGTATTGTGGAGGTAAGTTTTACATTTAGCTTAGGTATAAAAGCTATACAAATAAAGAAAATTGAATGTCTGTAACTTTAAAATAACAGATTTTTAACTAAAATTGTAACACACAAAAAGATGGATAGACAGAGTTACTTTCGCATTTATGTTATTAGTATGTATACGAGATACCTACCTATAACAAAATAGTTTTTTTTTTAAATTTTGTGATCTGTCTACGGATTGTTGGCTACGGATAGTATCCAAAGTGGCTGAACCGATTCTGGAAGGACGTCTCGTAATATATTATCTCGTAGTATTTATAACATAATATATATATATATACATTTCTTTATAACATACAAAATAATAGCTTCTTCCACGTCCATTTTCTAAGCTCTGCCGAAACAAACTGACAAACTCTCGCAAAACGCGGTAGCGCTTATACCTCGGGATCGGGACCCGTATCTTAGACCTGAATCACGAGACTAACGAGGTCCTAGCTCTCGCCGTAGTACCTCATACTATCCTCAAAAGACACATTTTAGGTGCAAGATATAATGTTCCGAGTAACCACTGACCTCCGTTAACGCGCGTTACATGTGAAGCTAGCCTAAAATATCCTGTACATTTAAAATAGGTACCTAATTTAATCTATTACAACGTTTTTGTAGCTGACTGTACACAAATACGTCATATTTTCACAAACGCGCGAGTTGATGACACAAAAATAATTCAAAATCGAAACTTGCCAACTCGCGCGCGCTCGCGAATTTGACGATCGCGAGATGGTGAATGACTCTCTAATAAATCAGTAAGTCTGTAAATTAAGTTATTTTTCGCTTTCCAGTGCCTCTTTTTCGTTTCTTGAAGTCGGTTAAACTTTTTTGTTAAAAATGAATTTATCAGTGTTTAGGATAAGAAAGAATAATGACCAAATGTTCTGTCACTGTTTACACTAATAGAATTTGACGCAATGGGGATAGAATGAGCATTTACCTACTCGTCTGATGTAAATCATTCTTTAAACAAGCAACAAGCAATGAGTGTTAATGCCATCTCTGCCTACCCCTTAGCGGATCTACAGGCGTGAATATAGAGATCTTTCGAGAAAATATCGAAATTCAACCCGGCCCGCCCGCTTTCAAGTTCAACTGGGACACCCCAGTTGGACTTGAAAGCGGGCCCCAACTGAATTGAGAAAAGGCTCAGAAGATGATCATGATCATTTACCTATTTGTTATTTTTAAGGTAGGTATTTTACTAAAAAAAATCATTGCCCGAATTGACTACTTCAAATTGTGAAGGAAGTAATCTTGGGTCTGTAAAATAAAATTTGGACGAAAAGCCTTAGTACCTACATCATTTTTTGAAAGTAATAAACTCGGCCATGGATCAGATATTTTAGGTCCGAGTTGCCCCCTAAGCCCTCACGTCCCGTCCCGTCCCGCCCAGCCGCTCCCATCCGTACCCGTCGCGTCAGGGATGTTACTCGTGAACTCCTAAAGCTGTATTGCCGCGCGTCAATAATAGAAAATGTGCGCAGAGGGTTCGGTTACCACTTAGGGATACAAGGTATAGTAATTTTCCCAAAATATGGGGTACCTAATTCTTATCTTCACCGTTCATTTCATAAAAAACCAGGCTTCAACCGTGATTCCTTCCGCGTAGGCGTAGGTGTCAGATAATGCGATTATTGCTCATATCTCCGGTTCTACTCAAACAAAGACGTAATTTTTCAAACAAAAAAAAATCATTTCAAAATCCGTTCAGCAGGTCATTTTTATACCATTTAGGTCAGGTCATATGAGACAAACACTTGGCCCATTCTATGGAACATGGTAACCGTGGCTTATGGGCGAGTGCAACACCAGGGGAGTCACACGTGCTGCCGACCCTGCAAGAACAGAGAAATTCCGTGCCGTCAACGTAGAAGACAAGCAGGACAAGCCTTTGTTTTCGCGGACGAACAGATTTTTATGGTCATCTTCATTAATATGAACATAACACAAGATTTTTTGAAACTTAACCAATGTATACCTACAGAAAACCACTTTACAAGTGAATTGAGTTTTTGTCTACGAAAATTATTATAATCTCCTTTAACTCCTTAATTATACCTACTATCAAGGGAATATCTGTCTCCGATTGTGGTCACCCCATCTATGCCCGCCCCTTTATCGACCCCCACAGGGTATAAAAGCGGCTGCTCGCTCGGAGTCAGCACCGAGTTGCACGCGACGGCCCGGTGCGGAGAGCCGTTACGTGCAAATTTCGGTGACAAACAAATATATCCTCCCTCTGGGCAGCCAGGCACGCTTGAGGCGGTGAAACTAGCTCATAGCATTCATTTTTTGCTTGACATTGCTAATCTATTTAAATAGGACATCTTAATTTCACTTTTAACTTGACTTTCATAAATTTTCCTAGAAATTGACTCGGTATAATTTGTATTATTTGACGAGTATTTGACATTGCATTGAATTTATCTAGTTTTTATTTTGTTGAATTCCTTTGATTATGTAACTACTAAAAATTTTTTTATTTTTTTACTATGTTTTAATTAGATACCTACATAAGATTGGAACCCAAGAAATGTGTATACTGCGCGTATAGAGCACATTTTAGGTCCAGTTGCGTTTGATATTCGAGCATGTGTTCTTTCGATGAAATGGCCCATAGATAAAATGACCCATCGGTTAAATGGCTCTTCGATGATTTGGCGTTTGTAGAAATGGGCTTCGCAAATATGTCTATCGATAATGAGTAGGTACGAAACCCCATTCAGACACGATTGTAAAAAATTGTTAATGAATAAATGAAATGAAAATGAAATGAAAAATTCAACACCGGACCCACTGGTCCAGTGTGAAATAAATGACACGTCAGCATATTAATTTCATTCATTCCACACTTAGAATGAATGATATTCAGCCGTAACATTTATTACAACGTATAACAAACTGGCTGACTATTGCCACAGATTAATAAATAGTTACTACGTCTATTGCTTAGGCCATTCGCACTATAGAGCATCACCCCGAAATAAGACACAAAGTTAGTGATACTCACGTAGCCACCTGAAGGGAAATGCGTAGAAGGAAAATAGTTGTGTATACAGGAACTAATTATACTAATTGAAAATTGTTTAGTTGTGCTAATGGGAATGATTTAAAAAAAATATCCCTCATGGCACAACTAGTTGTGCATACGTTGTTGGTCCATGAGGAAAACCTGGTATTTTCAGTATTTTCAGTAGGTATATTTTAGAAGATTCTGTGCCGTCAGCGCAAAAGATAAGTAGGTCAAAGCCTTTGGTTTTCCCACTGACAGCACAAAACCTCTCCAGTGAGCTCTGGCTACACTACACAGCGTCGGAAACACAACACGAGGTTATTAAGCCGCGGTCTCCTGTATTTGCATTGGTCTGGATGTTTCCATGCTTCAGAGAGCTCGTTAAGCCGTTGGTTGGTAGGTATGTGTATCTTTTAGTGTTGCAAATAAAGTATATTTTAAGTAAAATAAGTAATAGTTGGTCCCCGTTGTCATACGAGTAGGTATCTATGTTAAGGGTCAGCTCACACCGAGACGCGACGCGACGCGACGATGCGCGCACATTTTACTAAAAATATACTTTATTTGCAACACTAAAAGATACACATTTCGTTTTGAGAATTCAGAACACACGATGCAACATATTCTGAATTCTCAAAATGAAATGTGTGTCTTTTCGTGTTGTAAATAAAGTATATTTTTAGTAAAATGTGCGCGCATCGTCGCGTCGCCGCGTCTCGGTGTGAGCTGACCCATACCCGATATCCTAGGTGAGCGACAGGTCCGACAGCGTGCCACCATAGTAACATGGTACGTGTCTGTAATGGTGACCCTCTTTTCCGAAACTTTGCCTTCAGCTTACCATTAGGCGGGGTGAAGTCAAATTCACGTGTCATATATAAAAAAGTATACACCGCAAATCGAGATGACGCGCTCTGCCAGGCTCCCGCTCCGTCAACCAGCATGGCGTGAGCTTAGAAGCTGTACTGCCGCGCGTCAATAAATTTTTGACATGCGCAATGGTTTACAGTGCTAACAGGAATGCAGAGTTGAAACATTTCCCGAAATGTGGGGAAAATCTTTCGTCCTTGAATATTTTGTCGGGTTCGGACCCGTGCTTCATATAGGCTTTCTACGGGGTCAGACAGATATATACAGCCCAGACAGTCTATACCTACATGGCTCAAGCCAACAATAGTGCCCGGAAAACGGCAATAGGCTCACCCCCTATTACGTGGGACCTAATACAATGATTGGTGTTAAATCACCTCTGCCTGAATCTCCGGGGATAAAGGCGTGATTGTATGTATGTATATAAAGGAAAAACTGTTCTAATGCTCCAATTGATGATCGGTAGCCTTCCCACCTTCCTTTTTTTCCAATCTTCTCTTAAACTTCCCTATTTGAAGGAAAACAGTTTCCTTCAAGACACAGGTCTTGCAAGGTTTTCAATTTGTAATATGCACAATTATCCTTTGAAAAAACAAAGACACTATAGATCTACTCTGGGAAGTGGGTAGGCAGTCCCTCAAAACCTTGGCAGAAATTGCTTCAGCCTATGCAACGGGCAATTCCTTCACTACGTTTCAGCTGATGCCCTCTCTACACTTAGGACCTAGATAGATGCAACTGCAGACATCGGCAGACGCATCCACAGATGTCCGTGACGTGTGGACACTCCACACTCGCTCGCACCGAATCCCTTTGATCCGTGGCACAAAAACTGACAAACCATAACAAACGGATTAGTGCCAGGTGCACCTGCAGACGTTTAATACTTACGACAGACGAGCTAATCACCCCCTCTACACATCAGCGTACGTGTACGCGGATGACATCTGCAGATGCATCTGTCTAGGTGTAGAGGGGGCATCAGATATATACCTACACTTACACCCATTCTCCTGAAACCTATGTCCTGTCCGGTTCTTCATGTAGGCATATCTACCACACACCAGTGGCGAAGGGTGATAGTTTTATAAGGGAAGCCGATAAAAAAGCGTATCTAACTTAATGCACAGGCATGTACCATGCAACCCTCTGGGAAGCTGGCAGAAATCGGGTCATAGAGAATTAGAGACTCCTCGCTGCTGTCATACACCAGCTTCACAAAGTAACATAATGCGTATTGCAATGTTCATCCAAAATCAATATTTTCCTCTTAGAGAGAGAAGAGACAGAGAAGCTGAGTGCCACCATTGTAACATGGTACGTGTCTGTAATGGTGACGCTCTTTTCTGAGACTTTGCCTTCAGCTTACCATCAGACGAGGCGAAGTCAAATTCACGTGTCCTATATGAAAAAAGCGGCATTTAGATAGCACACTGGTTTGCAGACCAGAACTGGGCCATTAGAAATAGTCTAGGCGAAATACAGCCTCATCATTTACCTATCGTGTCGACGTCGAATTGAAGTGTCATAATATAAAAAAAAAGATCAGTTTGCCCTTCTCAGGGACTACCAGTCTCTGTCTGTGGTCACACAAACTATTCCCGCCCCTTTATCGACCCCCACAGGGTATAAAAGCGGCTGCGAGCTCGGAGTCAGCACCGAGTTGCACGCGACGGCCCGGTGCGGAGAGCCGTTACGTGCAAATTTCGGTGACAAACAAATATATCAGGCTTTCGGGCATGAGGTAAAAAGGCTCACTCTATAGGTACAGGAAAAAGTATTCGTACATACATACAATTACGCCTTTAAGGACAGGCTACGCGAAACAGCGCTCGAACCCGAAGGAAATCATGACAGAAAATGTATGATATTAGCGATGAACTGGAGTCGGTTTGAAAGTCAAAGAGTTCTTGAAGGGGCCGAAATAACTTATTTGATGATAAATTTAGTAATTAATCCAAAAAAAGACTCCAAAGTTATTGAAAAACGCGTAAAACTGTGTCATTTGCCTGGCACAGTTTTCGTGTGAAGTTATAATTTTCTTAAGAAATAAATATGTATATAAGTAGATAAAGAGCTATACTTGCCGCTGAATACATTTTATTAATTGTAAATAACTGTTATGATGTCGCATATCAATAAAAATAACTATGTGTGCAAATTTCCCATACAATTTTGCAGCGATCTGTGTAGATTTCTTCGTACGTCAGTCGCCCACGGGCTTTCGGAGAGAGAGCACGTCTCTTTGATGCGTGATGACAGTTCACACATACACAATAGGCATACCAACAAAAATGTGAAGTCAAAAGTGGCGACACTGTCTTCTCAGTGTTGTCAAATTTATTTAGATGTTCAATAAAATAGTATGCATTTGACAGTGACAAACGTAGTAAGTTCCGATTTTGGCCGTTTCACGAATTCGTTGGTACATTTATAACATAGTGGTTCGATTTAATGTCTAACCACAAGCGACTAAAATGTCAATCTAAAAAGTTGGGGATATACTAATCCAAAATATTTTTTTAAAGACAATATTTTTGGGTCCTGTTGTAAGGAAATTATCTTCTTCCTCCTAGCGTTAATTAATTCTCAGTCGCATCCGAAGCTTTTTCAGCTCGGAGTCTGGGGTCCGCTTTACCAGTTTTAGCTACGGATTTGGCTAGACCTCGATATTTTCTGTGAAGCGATTGCCATCTGACCTCCACATCCCAATGGTATCATTAGGCGATATTGAAACTTTACAGCTAGACTGTTGTTTTTTTTGGATTTTTTAGGGCGCCAACTACCCGTAACGACTGCACTAGATGTTCTTATGGCAACCGGGACCGACGGCTTAACGTGCTCTCCGAGGCACGACCAGACCAATGCAAATACCCATATTTCATGAACACAAATATTTGCACTGAGCGGGGATCGAACCCGCGCCTCCTGCGCAGCGGCCGCGTTCACTACCGCTACGCCACGGAGGCTGTCAGTTGTTGTAAGGAAATTATATTAGACAATAAGTTCGTAGTCATACATGTATACATGTATTTTATAAACATAAGTTCCTAAAATACATGTATCATGAAGTAGCTGGTTCCGTACATTTTAGAAATTAATAAAGAAAACTTAAGTAAGTACTTGGGTTATATTGTGCGTGTTCGTCGTAAGTTCGTGGTCTATATATTATGTTACACATACCGGCTCAATATGATTTCTCAAAAAGGTTGCTCAAAAAGGTTGGACCAAACAGTTTGGTATATACCTAGCTAAAATACGTTTTGTGGATACTTTCTTTTTATTCTTGTTATATCTTTCTTTTTTTCTTTTTTCACGACTACTAACGGGCCATGGCTGCTTTAGGCAACGCTTACACCAGCTAAGCTTGCGAGTCTGCAGCATGCCCATGTAGGGAATTCGACCAGGAAAGCCGTGATTACGCACTCTGGGACTGTAAGTTGTACTACACTGACAAGGAAGTAGGTCCTGCCCCCCTAGACAAGTGGCAATTCGTTGCTCTGCGTATGATGGAATAGGTATGATGGAAGGAGAATGACAAATGTATAGGATTTGACGTTTTTGACTTTCGTTGACGCCTGTCACATACGTCAAATCCCATACATTTGGCATTCTATTCCATCATACGCCGAGCAACGAATTTCTACTTGTCTAGAGGGGCTGGACGCAATACATGCGATCGAGCGGAATGTAGAGGGCCCGCTATGGCATAGTGACTTGGTAAATTGTAGGGATGCCTTTTTACCCGACTGCGTCAGTGAAGGTAATGTATTTATGTGTGTAGTTTTATTTGTTTGCCAATCATAAACCGAAAGAAATGTAATGGGTACCGTACCGCCTGCTATTAAGCTTGTTTCGATCTTTTGGACAGCAGTCAGGTTTTTTATTTTTTAATAATCAATTTTATTTTAACCTTTTTAGTTAAGATATGACATCTATTTACTTTTGTAATCTCCTTTTTCTCTTCATTTTGATACCCTACTCGATAAATTTGAATAAAAATGTTTTCTATCAACACATAATATATTTTACAACACACCTGCTCATAAAAGTGCTATTATTTTACCGCAATTAGGCAAGTAAGTTATAGACATACAAGTGAGTTATAAATTCTTTTTTAAATTTTATAGGAAGTGTCTATGTTCTTAAAAGAGTTTTGATCCAAAAAAGAACGTGTTTAATAGTACGAATAAATTAATACGCCTATTGTATGGTCATTTGATGCATTATCGTATTTAAATAAATAATTTCAACTTGTAATACTTGTATATTAAACAAAATTTTCACTCAAACTTAACTTTTTTTTTCTCTAAGTATAGAAAAAAAACAGAGTAAAAAAAGTTAAATTCAAACCTCATTTTTTTTTAAATATGGCCGACCACCATTGTTAAATGCGCGCGCATAGGAAAACGAATTAATTTGTAGTATTGTTTATTTAGTATTTGTAGTATTATTTTATTCGCAAGTGTGTTGTAAAAGTCGTATGGCACGCGTGAGCATGATGATTACCGTTTTCGGCACTCTTAAGACCCTCGCCTACAGCTCCTGCACTACCTGCACTTGTACCATAATGTACTATTAGCATCAAAAATCTACCGTATAGTTTTAATGGAATTTTATGTAGGTACCCTATAACACTCGGGAGATGAATACCTTTCATTTGAGACCCCATTCATTGAAATCCGTCTAGGGATTAGGCCTGTAAAGGGGAACAAAGAAAACTAATTACATACATATATACGCGCGAAACACATTACCCTCGCTGGCGCAGTCGGGTAAAAACCAATACCCGACTACTGAAAAATTACGCTAATATTAAACAAGAAAATATCTAAGTAGTAGTAGTCTTTAGGGATACTTCGAGCCCTAAAAAGTCCAACAACTGGTTTAGTTGCAATGCTTCTATATCGCCCAATATCGCTATTGGGTTGTGGAGGTCAGATGACAATCGCTTCGCGAAAGTTTTGGATTACGCTAATTAAGAAGGAGAAGAACACAACCCTAAAAGAAAAACAGGTTTTTACGGGACTTTGTTTCCGTTCTTGTCACAGAATTCAACAATAAAAAACTTACTCCTATATTTAATTTTGTCTTCTGAAATAAATCTGTTCATTAAATCAGTTTAATTTTCGTTTTTTTAAGCCTGGTTTTATTTTTTTAATATACCTACTATGAATTGTAAAATATTGTAAGATAATACATAAGATATAAAATATAAGTTGTATGTTTTAATTGACCCCAACATACCCTATATCTCAACTTTGATTGAAAAACTCTTGGCTTTATCAGTTGGAGTAAAGTCTATAACCTAAAGCCTAAATCTGCCTTTTATTATCACATATAATAATTGAAACATTAGCTTTCTTTGATTGACATTAGAAACGTTGACTGACTCCTACCTGAGCACATGTTGCTGAATCGAAGAAATCGAAGTGAAGACGTCTGATAGGAATGTTTGTTCGTTGTTGTTCGGGAACATTACGCGACAAGTGCGATGTTTACAGTTCAAAGAAAACAAAGTCTCGCGTTGATAATTGTCGTTGTTGGGCAACATTATGCAACAGTTTTGCACAATATCGCCATAAAATGTGATGTCTCGGAGTGGCTTAAAAATACCTTCATGGCAATAGCTGTTTATGGCAATGGTTTGCTCATGATAAAAGAGTATAAAAGTAAGGTAGGACAATTTAGTTCTCTAAGAAACTATTTATTTAGAGTATGAGATATTCATCATCTCTCTACTATGATAATTATAGTCTTTCTACGCGGTGGGCATTTTAATTTTACGAACATTTTTAATATTTATATCAATATTTAGGTGTAGGTATGTTACCAACCTTATTTTGTTCAATATCTCAAATCTTTGTAAAAAATTCAAACAACATCATGTCATTTTGCCAAAACAAAAGACATGCCAATGACGTCATGCACGAAATGAAAGGGATGAATATACAAGCAAGAAAAGGAAAAGAAATATAATTTGACAGACGAAATTCGTCTCAATAAATCGTATTACTGAAAATGCACTCTAATCATAAGTAATAAAATAGCTTTTTCAGTATTCGTAAGACAATTTTCTACATTATGTTGACTTGCAAAAAGCATCTTGCAGCCCACTGTGCACCTCGGCGATGTGTGCGTGCACGTTTGCGTCTTATTTTGACAGATTTTGAGTCGTGCGCTCGGCGTAGCCGGCCCTTAACCCGGAGGGTTAGGCAGAGGTAAATTAACACCCACATTTCACCAATCATTGTATTAGGTCCCACGTAATAGGGGGTGAGCCTATTGCCTTTTTTCGGGCACTATTGTTGACTTGAGCCATGTATAGGCTGAGTCTGGGCTGTATACAATATGTATATCTGTCTGCTGTTGTCAAAGATATTGTGTAGTTGGTTATGCTTTTCCATTCCAGACATGATTTTTTCACAATAACCCATGGAATGACAGTGGATTTCCTATAGCAGAATCGAGGCTCAGGCAAGTAGATGATGAGGCCACATTTTGCCAAGACTGTTTCTATATGGTCTAGTTCCGGTCTGCGACCCGTGTCCTATCTAAATGCCTCTTTTTTTGCATATCATCATCATCATCATCATTTCAGCCATAGGAAGTCCACTGCTGGACATAGGCCTGCCCTATAGATCTCCAATAAGACCGGTTGGAAGCGGCTCGCATCCAGCGCGTCGTTTTTTGCATATAGGACACGTCAATTTGACTTCACCTCGCCTGATGGTAAGCTGAAGGCAAAGTATCGGTAAAGGGAGTGTTACAATGATGGTAGTCAGCTTTTTCACGTCCCGTCTACTGGTTAACAGTGTTGACAAGACACACTTTTGCTCTCCGGGATATTTCCTGATCGTCACAAGGAGAAAATAATTATCAAGTTTCTTGTGAAATCCAACAAGTAACGCCATCTATATTTGAAGTTGAGAACAACATAGAAAAGCAGGGAAATAGGAAACGAGAGTTTCATCCAATGACACCTGTCACTTCGAGAACGGTTGTTTTCAACCCTGCCGTAATTTGGTTGTGGTACGAAAACAACTTCAAAGATGGCGGCTGCGAATTGAAAAAAATAAAATTTTGTTGAACAGATTTTGAGATAATATGATGAACCAATTTTTTAGTAGGTACTTACTTGTGGTACTACTCAAAGCGAAGCGTGTGGTTCCCGGCAGAGTAGAATTCGGGCCACCCCATCTATTCCTATGCGGTGTCGTACAAGGCGAATAAGGGATAGGGCTGTTTAACATCAGACAGTTTTATACAGCCCAGACTCAACCTCTAATACTCTAATGCATGACCAGAGTCAAAAATAGTGTCCGGAATACGGCAATAGGTTCTGTTTTTCAAGTGTCGGCAGCCTGAGTGTGTGTGGAAAGTGGCTACGTAACCACTTTCCATCATATAGGTAGGGTGCTTGTCTGCGACCTAAGTGGTATAAAAAAAGGCTCATCCACGATTTCGTGAGATCGAATACAATGATTGGTGAAATGTGAGTGTTTATTTACCTCTGCCTAACCCTCCGGGGATAAAGGCGTGATTATATTTATGTATGTATGTCTTGTATGTAAGTTGTACTACTCTCCGTGTCTCTTCCGACATAAAACAACATATCCGCGGTGTCACCCAAACACGGTTCTGTACGGTACAATAATGAAGCTCGCATCTCTGGGATGTCTCCGCAAAGTACTTACTAGATGCTCTCGACAGGTTGCAGGTCCGCATTATTGCTGATGCGTAGACATGTTGTGTCCTTGGCGGTATTTTACCGTCTCTACCATGGTGAATGTTCTGAGGAGCTCTTCCAATTAATCCCACTTCTCCTTACCTATATAGGACAACACGTACAGGACTTAGATGTCACCATAAGGTGCAGAATATTCCATCAAGAACCAAGCGGTTCGGCGACTCCTTTTTCTGCCGCACCATTAAGACATAGAATTCCTAGACGGCCTCATCAGATGCTTTTAACGCCATACTAAGAGGACCCGGAACTATAGGATGAGGGAAAAACGTGTGAGATATACATAAAATAAGTACTTAATTTGGAATATCCCTACTAATATTATAAATGCGAAAGTAACTCTGTCTGTCTGTCTGTCTGTCTGTCTGTCTGTCTGTCTCACTTTTACGACTAAACCGCTGAACCGATTTTGATGAAATTTGGTATAGAGGTAGATTAGACCTTGTCCCTACTAATATTATAAATGCGAAAGTAACTCTGTCCGCCTGTCTGTCTGTCTGTCTGTCTGTCTCACTTATACGACTAAACCGCTGAACCGATTTTGATGAAATTTGGTATAGAGGTAGATTAGACCTTGAGAAAGGACATAGGCTATGTTTGGTCGCGATAACCGACATCCACGCGGGCGGAGCCGCGGGCAAAAGCTAGTATTTAATAGATTAAGATAACACGACTCATGAGACTGAATTTCAACAGATTTTATGGGCCACGAGAATTGGGCCTTTGTTTGCGGGTGTTTACAATCTTCTTTATCCTAGGTCCTAGCGTTAATCCCAGTCGCATCCGAAGCTTTCACCTCGGAGTCTGGGGTCCGCTTTACCAGTCTAACTGCAGATTTGGCTGGACTTCAACATTTTCCGTGAAGCGACTGACACCTGACCTGGTGGCATTAGACGATATTGAAGCATTGCAGCTAGACTAGTTGTTGGACTTTTTAGGACTCCAACTACCCGTAACGACTGCTATATATGTATAAATGTTCTTAAGGCAACCAGGACCGAAGGCATAACAGCGGACCTCCACATACTCCAATGGCGAATATTGGGCGATATCGAAGCATTGCAGCTAGACCAGTTGTTCGACTTTTTAGGGCTCCAACTCGGCTAGTTACTATTGTCATAGATTTTCGTATGGCAACCGGGACTGACGGCTTAACGTGCTTTCCAAGGCAGGACCAGAGTCCAGACCAATGCAAATATCCATATTCATGCATAAAAATGTATGCACTGAGCGGGGATCGAACCCGTGCCTCGTGCGTAGCGGCCGTGTCCACTACCGCTACACCACAGAGGCTGTCCAATTTGATGTAATTAATACATTGATAAAATTGATTTATTGATGAAATAAATGAATAATTACATTTTAAAGTTACACGTAAACGATAATAATAATATATCTAACCATTTAAATATCTAGTTATATTACGCAAATATTCAAAACAAGGCTTATTTAATTCAATGCACGCGCAATTCATTCACTCACCTATATAATCTGTACGATCATTGAATACTCATTTATTTGCAATGCGTCTGAATTCCAAAACAACACAAATCCCTTCTTTTTTCCTGCACTTGTATCATTTCAACATTTCGCACTCGAATATAGTATACTACTTTTGCGTGATCTCAACATAATTTCAAAAGGTAACATGTGTATACAATTTTAGCAAAAGGATAAGACGTTTTAGTTCCATTATATTGAATAACACGGTTTTAAAAATGGTATACTACTTTTTGAACGGATTGTCTGTGGTTCCAAAATGGCGTATGTTTAGTTGAGTTTGGCGGGAAACTTGACGTTTTGCTTTTTTAAATTATAAGGTGTTTTTTTAGAAAGCGTATCAGAATTTAAGGGAAAACAGTTTTAATACGAGTAAATACTTTTTATTATGGTGTTTGGACATTCGTATTTCGAGATGGTATTTTAACTTTCTTTCTATTGGGATAAATGGAACTAAAAGCTACTCCCGCAGAATTAATTTTCTCTAATTAATCCACAAATCGTAAACAGACAGAAAACTGTACGGTGTAACCAACAGTAAAAATAGTAAAAAATAATAATGAGAAATATGCAAGAAAAATAAATTAATAGGTACCTTACGACCCTACGTGACACAGATAAATAAAATATTTCTTATTTTCATCTGTCTCATAATAATATCGAGCAGAAAACAGCAAAAAATCTTGTCTGTTGTACGGGAATCCTCTGAAATACTGATTTTGTTCTGTTTTATATACAATATGGATACGACATATAGGCAATAATTGAAACCATATACTTGGTACCCCCTAAGCTTCAAGCAGGAAAAGTTTGAACAAAATTAGTCCAGTATTAAGGGCAGAAACTAGAGTTTTAATTTTATAGAATTTGAACAACTTTGAGCACTCTGTAGAATCGCATGTTGCCGCTTAGCTGTTCAAGTAAGTTACCTACTATGCCTATTGTTGTGTGTGTGTGTGAAGTTGTTGTGTGTGTGTGTGAAGGTGTGTGCGTATTTATTAATGACTTATGACACAGTCAATGACTTTAAAGCAATGGATGAAACAATTAATGACTTATACAAGTGGTTGCATTTTCTACATTTATTTTAATAATTATTTTGTTAGAAAATTTCGGATTTTATAAATCAGGGAATTTAAGTTTAAATTTAATTTGGTTCTATTCCTACGGACCAGGATGCTTCGCGGTTTCAGTATTTGCACATATTATGTCGTATCCATATCGTATGTAGTATTTTTTGTTATAGCGACAACAGAAATACATCCTTCCTTCCTCCTAGCGTTAATTCCCAGTCGCATCCGAAGCTTTTTTCAGCTCGGAGTCTGGGGTCCGCTTTACCAGTCTTAACTACGGATTTGGCTAGACCTCGAACAAGACAGACAACAGAAATACATCATCTGTGAAAATTTCAACTGTCTAGCTATCACGGTTCATAAGATACAGCCTGGTCACAGACAGACAGACAGTGCAGTCTCAGTAATAGAGTGCCGTTTTTAGATAGGTTCCTTTTTTTTTTTATACCACTTAGGTGGCAGACAAGCACACGGCCCACCTGATGGAAAGTGGTTACCGTGGCCTATGGACGTATGCAACACCAGGGGCGTCACACTCGTGCTGCCGACCCTGAAGAAACCTTCTAATGCCCTTCTTGAAGAACCCCATATTGTAGTCGCTTGGGAAAAACATGCTACTCGTATACTTAGTTTGGATCTAGACCTAGATAGCGCTGTATATCATTGTTGAGAGGTCCCTATAACCCGATTCCTGTCGGCTCTCCAACTGGTCGCATGGTGGCGTCAAACTAGATCGAAGGAAGTTTTATTTTCCACTATTCCTTTTTTGGAAGTTTTACCCTTCGCCCCCTTTTTTATATCACTCTTAAAGCACACGGCCCTCTTGATGGTGAGTGCTTACCGTGGCCTATGGGCGAGTGCAACACCAGGGGAGCCACACTCGTGCTGCCGACCCTGTAAGAACAGAGAGATTCTGTGCCGTCAGCGAAGAAGACCAGTAGGATAAAGCCTTTGGTTTTCCCACTGACAACACAAAACCTTTCGAGTGAGCCCTTGCTGTATAGCCATCATCATTCAACCGACATTTCTGGTTGCTTCCGAAGTTTGTATTAAAACGAGTCTAGGATTCGCTATTCTACTGGGTGGCGCAAAAGTACTGGCACTAAAGAAAATACCTTTATTTTTTTTATATGACATTTTCTGTCATTCTGTTGTTGAAAATTGTGTAGTGAACAAATGTAAAATACACTGAAAATAAACGTGGACCGTTTTACTCCCCAAGAACGTGGAATAATTGTGTCAATGTTCTTACGGAATAATTCATCAGTGATAAGAACACAACGTGAATTTCGTCGACGATTTCCCCACCGTCCGGCACCGATTGGTCGCACAATTCGACGCTTTGCCACACGCCTTGAAGCAACTGGCTCAACATTGGATAGACCTAAGTCTGGGAGACCAAGAACAGGCCGTTCAGCTGAAAATATCGATGCTGTGCGCGAAGATGTGGAAGAGTGTCCAGAAACATCAACGAGGCGACGTGCCACGCAATTGGGCATTTCCAGACGGACCCTGCAGCGTATTTTGGTGAAAGACTTAAAGATGTTCCCGTATAAAACTCAAATGACTCATCAGCTGCTGCCTGCTGACCACCGAGCTCGTCTAGATTACTGCCAGCGCGTCATAAACCTCAACCTTGAAGAGGATGATTTTCCTTCAAAATTGGTTATGAGTGACGAAGCGCATTTCCATCTCTCAGGGCATGTCAATAAGCAGAATACTCGGTTCTGGGGCACTGATAATCCGCGCATTATTCAAGAAACACCTCTACACCCACTAAAAGTTACTGTATGGTGTGGCATCTGTGTTGACAGAGTGATCGGACCCTATTTTTTCGAAGACGCTGGAGGCAATGCGATAACTGTCACTGGAGAACGCTACAGAACCATGTTACGTGAGTTTTTGATACCCAGTTTGGACGAATTGGGGCTGGAGCACATCTGGTTTCAACAAGACGGCGCTACGGCACACACAGCGCGCGACACTATGGACTTAGTGAGGGACGCTTTTCCAGGCCGAGTTATCTCTCGTTTTGGCGATTTGCCTTGGCCTGCAAGATCACCCGATCTGACCAGTCCAGACTTCTTTCTTTGGGGTTTTTTGAAATCTCGGGTGTATGTGAACAAGCCACAGACTCTCGCAGCTCTAAAAGAAAACATTCGTCAAGAAATAACGAACATATCGCAGGAAGTGTTACGGCAAGTTATGCAAAATGTCATAAATAGGGCTCAAATGTGTATCAACTCTGGAGGTCACCATTTAAAAGACATCATCTTTAAATCCTAATGGTACGAAATTTAATGGTACAAATATACATTTAAAAAAACCTAAATCTAGTTTTCTAATTTAGAAAAAATGTTATAGCCGAACCAAATAGGGTCTTTACTTTTGCGCCACCCAGTACTTCGCCTAACTCTTGGCTTATAATGGGAGCGACTGCCATCTAACCCATTCAACCCTGAAATGAAAACCTGCGCACCCTGCATTCGCTTGATGGTAACTTTAGGCCAAGTCTCAAGGAAATAGGGTCACTATAACAGACACCAAAAAAGTTACAATGGTGGCCTTCAGCTTGACGGCCTCTACTAACTACTCTAAGTAAGCTAATTCGGTCGTGTTATGTTAGTAGGCTCTTGTTAGTAGTCTAATGGTATGGAATATGGATTCGAACCTACGACCTCTTTCTCACACGAAGCCTCAGCTACGAGGCTATAGGAGCTTCAGGTGATACTGCTACATAATGTCTAAATTTAAAAATCCTTAAACTGTGGAATGAACTCCCTGCCGTGGTTTCCCCAAGCGACTACAATATGGGGTTCTTCAAGAAGGGCGTTAGAAGGTTCTTACGGGGTCGGCAGCACGAGTGTGACGCCCCTGGTGTTAGTTGTATAAAAAAAAAGTAGAATAAGATGGCTGGGACAGACTGGATGCGGAAGGCGGAGGATCGGATCGGGTACACATTGGGAAAGGTCTTTAACCAGCAGTGGACTGCAATAGGCTAATTCCGCTAATTGAGACTTTGCCTTCATACTTACCATCAGGCAAGGTGAAGTCACATTGACGTGTTCTATAGCAGTAGAGGTTGACTTGGGCCATGAAAGTAGGTTAGTAGCGATAGGGTCTTGCATACCCTAAAATACATACATAAATACATATACCTACATACATAGACACATACATGCATACAATCACGCCTGAAAATCCCTGAAGGGGTAGACAGAGGCGTATTAACACCCACATTTCGCCAACAATGATTTTCGGTCCCTCGTAATAGGGGGCGAGCCAATTACCGTCTAGAGGGCACTTTATCATGGGCTGTATGTTTACTGTCGGATGGAGAACCGCCCTATTCCTTAGTCGCCTTCTACGACACCCACAGGAAGAGATGGGTTAGCCCTCTTCTACTACACCGGGAACCAACACGGCAATACCCTAAAATCCTGTTGAAAAAATCATACTTCTTCAACCTAGCGTTAATTCCCAGTCGCATCCGAAGCTCTTCAGCTCGGAGTCTGGGGTCCGCTTTACCAGTCTTAACTACAGATTTGGCTAGACCTCGATATTTTCCGTGAAGCGATTGCCATCTGACCTCCACGACCCAATGGTAACATTAGGAGATATCGAAGCTTTGCAGCTAGACCGTTGTTTTTGGACTTTTCAAGGCTCCAACTACTCGTAACGACTGCCATAGATGTTCTTGTGGCAACCGGGACCGACGGCTTAACGTGCTCTCCGAGGCACGAGACCAATGCAAATACTCATATTTTATGAACACAAATATTTGCACTGAGCGGGGATCGACCCCGCGCCTCCTGCGTAGCGGCCGCGTTCACTACCGCTACGCCACGGAGGCTGTTGAAAAAATCATACATCAATTACCAATCTCACCACCTCTGTGTGGTCTGGCTGCCCAGAGGGAGGATATCTTTGTTTGTCACCGAAATTTGCACGTAACGGCTTTCCGCACCGGGCCGTCGCGTGCAACTCGGTGCTGACTCCGACCTCGCAGCCGCTTTTATACCCTGTGGGGGTCGATAAAGGGGCGGGTCGTCCGGGAATAGATGGGGTGGACACAGTCGAAGACAGGTAGTCCCTTGAAAAGGTAAAATTACAAGACCTGTGTAGTGCGGTACGACAATCTCAACTCCGGCAACGGCAGCCCACAGACGGCTTGCGTTTTAGTCGGTTCGAGTCCGACATAACCTCCTCGCTATAGAGTGTTCAATTGTTACGTAACAACTTGCGAGTTTGACACCCGTATTCACAAACAACACTGTGAGGTCTCATAGTGTGCGAGCGCATAGGGCTGGTAAAATTAATTCACAAACATCACGGAGCAGTATCTAACGCAGTGCGTTCCCTCAACGAAGTATCACTTAAGTGTTGTCTATGAATAAAAAGGCTTGCCAAAACGAACGCACTGAGAATTTGTCGTTCTTTGCACAGTTTTGGTAGTACGCATAGCGAAGTATTGTTTGTGAATACGGGTGTGATTCATGCTCGTACAAATATTTCATCATAATTCTTGCCTATTCCGATCGTGTTCAAAGCTTTATCTCGAAGCCTAGAGTACATTTCATCCAGTCCAAATGCGATGCGGCTGAACTTCAATATTTCCCGTGAAAAGACTGCTATTTGAACTCCGTAGACCGTAACCCATTGATGATATCGACAACATTCGTCTTTGGCAACTAGTTGAATAACAAGAATTTCCAATACTTTTCTTTTTTTTTTTAGTCTGTTAGATTATGTAAAAAAAATTATAAGATGTCAAACCCACTGTCCGGCCGTCTCTGAAAACCAGCGCTGTCCGCCTGCACTACAACGCGGACAGCATTAAGCTGAGAGGCGGCCATTATTCTACCTGGCTATTTTTTATGCATATAAACACAATGTTGTAGTTTTTGTCTTGTTGAACTGTGTATTGCTAGGTTGAATAAAAATATTTTCTTTCTTCTTTCTTTTCTTTCTTTCTTTTCTTTTTAGCAACTGGTTGCCAAACACAGTTGCCATGGTGGCCGGAGGGGAAGTATTACAGTTAGAACAGTAGTTGATCATCTTGGGGCTTCAACTACCCGTAACGACTGACATAGATGTTCGTATGACAACCGGGGCGACGGCTTATCTTGCTTCTCCGATGCAAATAGACATATTCATGGATAGAAATATTTGCACGTATAAACTATGGATTGAATTCGCTACCGTGGTTTTTCCAAATGACTACAGTATAGGGTTCTTCAAGGAGGGCATTAGAAAATTCTTACGGGATTAACAGCGCGATTGTGATGCCCCTGGTATTGCATACGTCCATAGGCCACGGTAACCACTTTCCATCAGGTGGGCCGTGTGCTTGTCTGCCACCTAAGAGGTAAAAAAAACAGTAGTGCCGAGAATGCGGCAAAAGGGCTCATCTCCTAATACGTGGGATCTAATACAATGATTGGTGAAATGCGGGTGTTAATTCACCTCTGCCTAGCCCTCCGGGGATAAGGCGTGAAATATGTATGTACTAGCTTTTGCCCGCGGCTCCGCCCGCGTGGATGTCGGTTATCGCGACCAAACATAGCCTATGTCCTTTCTCAAGGTCTAATCTACCCCTATACCAAATTTCATCAAAATCGGTTCAGCGGTTTAGTCGTAAAAGCGAGACAGACAGACAGACAGACAGACAGACAGAGTTACTTTCGCATTTATAATATTAGTAGGGATGTAGGTATGTATAGATCTTCTTTCCGGTACCTTGTTTAATAAGGGGTCGTTAACTTAATTCTAAATAATGTAAAATTACTCCCTATATTTAAGGAAAATTTGTATACTTCCAACCCTAAGGGCTGTACGACCTCTTTGCGCACGTCAGAGAGTATTGACGCGCGTCAGTACAGCTTCTGCGGTCACGCTAGCACGTCTTTGGGTGATGACGGGACGAGACGGGGCGTGGGATGATTTTGACGATTTAATTATGTTTCCGTAGCCGACCGCATACGACACTGCAAACCAAACGCACGCAGCAAATCCACGTAATTCATTGCGGCTTTTAAATGGGATATTTTTAAATGCACATCTGTATAATTTTTCAGAAAACTACGTAACTCCACTAATTTACTGAATGCATACCAGAAACATGAATGCTGTGCAAAAAAACTGACTTGCACACTAACTAAATCAAATGATAGATTTATTGAAAAAGGTGTGCAAATCCGACTTGGATAGATTAGGTTAGAAGGCTAATGCGGGAGCGGAGCGAAGCAGAGCTCCCGCTTTTGCCTTCGTGGTTATTTTTTTTATTTAACCAAAGGAATTGTTCTGCAAATTTCATTAAACAGCATATTTAATTTGATTTAGTTAGTGTGCAAGTCAGTATTTTTGATATAGCTTTGAAATATTTTGTTAGAAAAAAGGGACTATACAAATATCGATTTAAATACATGCCCTTTTAAATGGTCTCTTTTATCCGTATCGGAATTTAACAAGTAATGGGTACGCTGTATTTTTTTTATACTACCTAGGTCGCAGACAAGCACAGGGCCCACCTGATGGGAAGTGGTAATCGTGGCCTATGGACAACTGCAACACCAGAGTCGTCACACTCTTACTGCCGACCGTGTAAGAACAGAGAGATTCTGTGCCGTCAGCGCAGAAGATAAGTACGATAAGCCTT
Source organism: Eilema depressum (assembly GCA_914767945.1). Lineage (NCBI taxonomy): Eukaryota > Metazoa > Arthropoda > Insecta > Lepidoptera > Erebidae > Eilema > Eilema depressum. The sequence goes on from OU612040.1 coordinate 9,466,717, forward strand.
TGGTCTTCCCACTGACAGCACAAAATCTCTCCAGTGAGCTCTGGCTACCCTACTCAAACACAAAATAATGTTAATGAGCCGCGGTATTCTGTTAGGCGGAGGTATCTACTTATAATAATATATATTATATATTCTTATATATTATTCTTCTCTTATTTTTTCAGTCCATCCTATGGTTGCCTGTAAGAAATTGCCACAGAGCGATAAGGCCGCCATCTGTACTTACCACAAACTTTTATTGTTGTCATGTATTGTAAAATCCTTGGTGTACAATAAAGACGTTTTTATTATTATTATTACTTCCCCAGTCGGACTGCTCGATCGGTACGGAAATACCGTCGTATCCTACCGCCTACAAATATCTGCTGCATGCGTTCGCAGTTGTCGTATGCGGTCGGCTTTAGAATCATACCTTTTCAGTAGGAAGTTATTAATCAGAGTGATTGCAAACAAATAGTCACAATATTTATGTTCGTAAATATGCTATCATAATGTAAACTCATGATGCTTGAACTTAATCAAAACATGTTTTGGTGCTAAGCTTGTTTTTATTCGCAATGACACGTTACTGCTTGACCCCTCTTATTGAATAAGGTCGTAATGTTTCTGTACGATAGCTGTCACTAATCAAAACATTAGTTTATCTGTGTCGCACCTCTGTTCTTTTCCGCACTATGAAGTATGAGGATGGGGGAGGTTTGGGGGGTGGCAGTGGGGCTCTTGCCCCACCCTGCTCTGCTCTGCCCGAAGAAACACACGACCACAACATCCGATTTAACTTTAGGCCAAAGTGAACATCAACTAGTGTATTTGTATTTGTATTTGTATTTGTATTTATATTTGTATTTGTATTTGTATTTTTATTTGTATTTGTATTCGTATTTGTATTTGTATTTGTATTTGTATTTGTATTTGTATTTGTATTTGTAAAAAAAAAACTTTTGAAAATAGTAAATTCGGCCATAAGTAGTTCAGATATTTGAGGTACGAGTTGCCCCCTAAGCGGACATTTTGTTAGATGACAGATAAGCATACCGGCCACCTGAATAGGGAGTGATTACCGTGGCCTATGGATGTATGCAACCTAGCGTTGCAATCGTGCTGCTGACCCTGAAGAAACCTTCTAATGTCCTTCTTGAAGAACCCCATATTGTAGTCGCTTAGGAAAACCACCGCAGAGAGTTCATTCCACAGCTTGAGTATGCGAGGGATGAAGTTCCTTTCAAACCGCACAGTGCGCACCGTTTCCGGTCGCAATGTGTGAGGATGAATTCCCCGCCTATGGCGAGAAGTGCGATGATAGAATGTAGCTGTGGGCATCATGTCAATTGCCGACGAGCCTCAACGCCCGTCTTTGCACCGAGTCGAAGGGATCAAGCTGATATGCAGGCGCTCCGGCAAAAAGGTGATATTATGATCTTTTTCAGTACTTTATTGGAAGATCAATCTGATGCTGATTGTACGTGGCAGGTAACAGAGTAGAGTATGTTGTATAGTGTCCTCACCATAGAAGAAAAATGTGCTTACATGATCATATTATTACAAATATGGGATTCCTCGATTCATGTAATCATTTCCACTATATATCGTAATGATTACATCAGTTTATACGTAATTACGTCGAATCAATTACACTAACCTAGTTAAGGTTCTAACATCCAGATTCTTGGAAAAGCTTGCGTTTATTATGCACTTAAGTCGTAGGGCTGATGGCCGTTGGCGTAGACGAGTCCTAGAGTGGAGACTGCGAGAAGGAAAGCGGAAGGTGGGACGCCTCTAGCCAGATGGACTGACGACCTGAAAAAGGTGGCTGAGATAGATTGGACGCAGAAGACGGAGGATCGGGAGACGTGGCGCACGTTGGGAGAGGCCTATGTCCAGCAGTGGACTGCAATAGGCTAATTGATTGATTGATATTACGCACTTACGTACAGTATTATAAGGTCAATTCTCCTAATAATAAAAAACCAACTGATGCTGAAACGATAGAAATAAGTTTGATACCACTGGTGGTATAGGTATCCTTTAATTTTCATCCGGTTTATGGTTTGCAAATGGGTATCGCCGCCTGTATCGAACTTTTTTCGATTTTTTAAGGACAAGCTAATATTATGGAATCTAAAATGCGGATAAACATAACTTAAGATGCTTTTTTTGTAAATACATACATCCATATTAATATTTTAAATGTGAAAGTAAGTCTGTCTGTCCGTTACACTTTCACACCTAAACTACTGAACCAATAATGTTGATGAAGTTTGGTATAGGGTTAGATTAGATCTTGAGAAAGGACATGCTATGTTTGGTCCCGATAACCGACATCCAAGCGGGTGGAGCCGCGGGCAACAGCTAGTATTATATATAGAAAGAAGAAAGAAAGAAAGAAAGAAAAAAAGAAAGAAAGAAAGAAAAAAAGAAAGAAAGAAAGAAAGAAAGAAAGAAAGAAAAAAAGAAACATATTTTATTCAGGCCATTTACAATGTGAGAAACACCCAGACCAAAGCAAATATCCATATTCAAATTCATGCACACAAATATTTGCACTGAGCGGAATCGAAGTCGCACCCCCTGCGTACCAGACGAACTGCGTACCGCTACGCCATAGAGGCCGTCAATGAACGTAAGTACATTATTATGAATGGATCATTAAAATTTAATCATACTTTTTATCATTATTGAGCATAAAATAACATTCATTACATGGACTATGGCAATGATTAGGTATTTGAAAGGCTATAATGTTGTATTACTATTAAAGTTTTTGCAGTAGTAACTATTTATTGTGCCTCGACGGAGAACGGACGCATTCCCGTCCCAATGAGCAGTTTTCCAGTAGGTATAATAATCAGTTGGTTTTTATGTCATCAGGAGATGGCGCTAGCATAGCTTTTGGTAATTTTAATGTACTCCACAGACTAATAAGAGTGTAAATAACATGTACCTACTCTGTGGTTTGTTTGTAGTATTTTTTCATGAATTTGCGATGTTGCCAAAGTTTAATTTCATTTACCCATATTATAATAGATAAAATATCATAAAACGCTTAATTCTTTTCACGTCACTGTCTGTAATTGAAAATAATTATATTATATTTAAAATAATTTTATTAGAAAAAATGACAAAATATTTATGTAAAGTAAATCATTACAAAACCGAAGAACATTTTTTCCATAAATTAGGGAACACTAGATGTCACCACACTCTTCTTACCAAAAGTGCCGGCTGCGCCATCTAGCGCGTCTTTAGGAATGACATAAATACCTACTGGAAAACTGCTCATTGAGCAGTCCGACTGGGGACGTACCTCCGCTCTACAGAATACTGCGGTCATAATAACCTCGTGTTGTGTTCCCGGCGGTGAGTAGGGTAGCCAGAGCTCACTGGAGAGGTTTTGTGCTGTCAGTGGGAAGACCAAAGGCTTGTATTGCGTGTATTCTTCGCTGACGGCACAGAATCTCTCTGTTTTTACAGGGTCAACAGCAAGAGTGTGACTCCCCTGGTTGCACACATCTATAGGCCATGGTAACCATTTTCCATCAGGTGGAAAGTCCGTCAATCTCCAGTTGTATGACTTGCAAATAAGGTTCACTTGGTCCTAAAGTTTTTTAAGAGTCCCATACCCCCTTTTCAATGGCAAAGTTAAAAAAAATTTGAAAGAAAATTCGAAAGAAAATGAAAAAAACTTTTCCAGTAAAGTAAAAAAAAAAAATTAATACTACTTAGGTCGCAGAGAAGCACACGGCCCTCCTGATGGTAAGTGATTACCGTGGCCTGTGGGCAACTATGAGCGATGGCAATATCAGAGGAGTCACACTCATGCTGCTGACCCTGTAAGAACAGAGATATTCTAAAGTTTAGCAATTATACCACCCGTTCGAAACTTGAATGATACTATTGAATGCAATCATATAGTACACGCATATTACCGCTAGATGGCATTACTCTTCCGATGTACCATTAACTACATACTGCGCTAATAGCTCTCATGTTGTAAAACAGAGCGCATATTTGTGTGCGCACACGCACGTCTCACAACACGATTATCCCAAGAAATGTGTGAACAATTGCTCTATGGTCGTGACGCTTGACTCTACTGTTAGAGAGACTATACACAAGGCTGTTTAAGAGTCAAGGTGACGGCTTACCATAATAAAAGTTTTTTCTTCTTCATCTTAGCGTCGGTAGCTTAGTGGTTAAGGAGTCGGCCTTACGATCGAGAGGTCCCGGGTTCGAATGGAGGGGTTAACGGGAATATTAGTAATTTCGGTTGCTAATATTCTTTTTAAAAAAAAAAAAAAAAAAAAAAAAATTTCCAGTCGCATCCCAGGCTCTCAGTTGGATATTTTCTGGAGGCGGTGCATTTTCCGTGAGCAATCTCTGATACCGATTGCTCTTGGGTTAGCCCATCAGAGCAGATTATTCTAGAACTTCCACGCCGCGTGGTTCCCGGTAGAGTAGAATTTGGGCCACCCCATCTCCTCCCATGCGGTGTAGTACAAGGCGACTAAGGGATAGGGTTGTTTAACATCAGACAGATATATACAGCCCAGACTTAGCCTCAGATGCATGACTCGAGGTAACAATAGTGCCTGGAATATGCGCTGTAATAAGCTCACCCCCTATTACGTGGGACCTAATACAATGATTGGTGAAATGTGGGTGTTAATTCACCACCGTCTAACCCTCCGGGGATAAAAGCGTGAATATCTACATCTATATCTATACTAATATTATAAAGAGGAAAGATTTGTAACTATTTTTGTATGTTTGTATGTTTGTAATGAATAGGCTCCGGAACTACTGTACCGATTTCAATAATTCTTTCACCTATAGAAAGCTACACTATCTGGGAGTAACATAGGCTATATAACATCACGCTACTACTAAAGAGAGCGGAGCAGTGAGCATAAATGTCAATAAATCGGGCAGATTTCGATACATTAAAGTTGGACCGTAATCCGAATTCCACGCGGGCGGAGCCGCGGGCAACAGCTATTTTGTATATAGGTATTGTTGAACTCGCAAAATTATCTTTCCTTAGTTACTATCTTTAGAAAAACTTTCCTCAAACATTATCATAAATATTTATATAAGTACAATTTTTGTTATGTACACACAGCAGATAAATTTCAAAATGGCGCCCGACGTGGTACCAAGATAAACGAAATGGACCATTTTAAACTGATAACATACCTATTGTTTGTCCCGATATATCTTATTCATCCTAGCGTTAATCCCAGTCGCATCCGAAGCTTTCACCTCGAAGTCTGGGGTCCGCTTTACCAGTCTAACTGCGGATTTGGCTGGACTACGATATTTTCCATGAAGCGACCTCCACAACCCAATGGTGTTATTAGGCGATATTGAAACATTGCAGCTAGACTAGTTATTGAACTTTTTTAGGGCTCCAACTACTTGTAACGACTTCCATAGATGTTCATATGGCAACCGGGACCGTCGGCTTAACGTGCTCTCCGAGGCACGACCAGACCCCTCTTTTCCAACTGTTCCATTGATTAGTACCATTAATGGTACTACTGGGAATATTTGTCCCACTAGTACCATTGTACACGATACTAGTGTTGCAGCCGGGTTTACACACAGCTATACCATTGATTAGTACCATTAATGGTACTACTGGGAATCATTGTCCCACTTGTAACATTGTGCAAGATACTAATGTTGTAGCCGGCTTTAAATACTTAGTTATAATAAACCCGGCAAAATAAATATAAGCCATGTACGGTCCGAAACTCCGAACCAATGTAAATACCTATATTCATGCATACAATATTGGCACTGAGTGGGTATTGTATCGATCGATTGTTTTTCCCGGTATACATATATATATTCACACCTGTGAGTCCCAAAGTCCAAAGTGGTAGGTGGAGGTGTATTAACACACATTTTGCCATCTATGTTTATTTATTTATTTATTTATTATATACTTTATTGTACGCCAAATTACAATATTGTGATACAGGAATTATGAAAACAGAAGCAGTACAAAGGGCGGCCTTATCGCTTTACGCAATTTCTTCCAGGCATTGGTCCCACGAGAGCGAGCCTTTTGCAGTCAAGTGGGCACTTTATAATGGTCTATGGTTACTATCGGAAGGAGAACAGCCCTATCCCTTAGTGGCCTTCTACGACACCCACAGGAAGAGATAGGGAGGTTCTATTCTACTCCATCGGTATCTTAAGCAATTTAGATGTAACTATACCATGATTGCGTTAATTCCCGTAAGCATTATTGTAGATGATGTTACTAATTATTTTTGGTAACTATTACTCAAAAGACCTTACGTCTGAAGACCCGAGATGTCGTGCGGTTTTAGTCGATTAGAGTCCGACTTAACCGACCCACGGTGGTCTACACCATAAAAACGAAGGCGGCTAGCCAATAGCCGTCAACCAGGCGTCGTATTCCAGAATCAGGGCTGCCATCAAAATTTATCCCTACTTCCCTACTAATATTATAAATGCGAAAGTAACTCTGTCTGTCTTTCTGTCTGTCTGTCTGTCTGTCTGTCTGTCACGCTTTCACGCCTAAACCACTGAACCGATTTTGATGAAATTTGGTACAGAGGTAGATTAGACCTTGAGAAAGGACATAGGCTATGTTTGGTCGCGATAACCGACATCCACGCGGGCGGAGCCGCAGGCGAAAGCTAGTCTTACATAAAAATTAATTACCCGAACCTTAGACCTCGTCCACAGCAACCGTATTCGCTACCATTCGCCATAAGGTTTTTACAAACAATAAAATAATAAGCGTCATAGATAATTATAAAGGAGATAACATATCCCCCGACGAGGGAAGTACCGAAAAAAAACAATAGATAAGATCTGCGCTTACGCCGTTTTCCTGGAAGGGGTAGAGTTGCGAAATCATGAGGAAATTTAAAGAAATATTCTATGAAATTCTACACAATGCTATCTAGAGCCAAAGTAAGCTTAACTTAATATAGGCTCCAAAATGCTTAATTTTTTTTTATCCACTTAAGGTTAACGTGGCAGACAAGCACACTCGGGCTACCGACCCTGTAAGAACAGAAAGATCCTCTGCCGTCAGCGCAGAAGATAAGTAGGACAAGCCGTTGTTCTTCACACTGACAGCACTAAACCTCTCCAGTGAGCTTTGGCCACCCTACTCTCCGCTGGAAACACAACACGAGGCTATTTAGCTGCGGTAATTTGTAGGTTACCGTGGCCTATAGATGCGTAGAAACACATGTACTGGTAAGGAATTCCAGGTCTTAATGGTGCGGCAAAAGAAAAAGTTCTTGTTGGAATATTCTGCACGCCCCGCTTAAAGGACCCGGGACTGTAGGAGGAGGGAAACACGTGAACTGGTAAGAAATTCCAAGACTTAATGGTGCGGCAGAAAAAGAAATCGCCGAATCGCTTGGTTCTTGATGGAATATTCTGCACCGTATGCAGGTGACATCTAAGTCCTGCACGTGTTGTCCTATATAGGAAAGGAGAGGGTGGGACTAATTGGAAAAGCTCATCAGAACATTATCAAATACAGCTAAAACAATGAAAAAGCGACTGAACTTCGATAATTCCGCTCAAACACATACATACAATCATACATATAATCACGCTTTTATCCCCGGAGGGTTAGGCAGAAGTGAATTAACACCCACATTTCACCAATCATTATTATGTCCCACGGGACATAATAATGAGGGGGTGAGCCTATTCCCGTATTCCGGGCAGTATTGTTGACTCGGACCAAGCAACGGCTCAAACACAACATAGTTAGCCCTCTTTTTCCACCACCGTCGAGTAAACACAAGAAACTCGTTACCGGCAAGTGTAAATGGCCTCTTAAAAAATTACTTTCGCTGTAAATAAAAGCTGAGATGCGAGATCGTTCGCCATTACCGCTCCGGACGTCGCGTAAGACAGACGTATTTATTTTGCACTTTCTAAAAAGAATAAATCGAGTATTTACTTATTTTTAGTTGTTCTGTGTTTGAAAAGTTTTGACAAGTGATCCTTGGTTGTGTGTGTGTGGCATTTGGTTGCGACTGTACGTGACGTGATACAGGTTGGTGTTTTTTTAAATTAGTTACGCGCGTAATTTCTTTTTATTTATGTACAGTTAATAACAAAAGTACTATTATCAAACATCACCTGATTTAAATTTTATAATCACGAAAGGGTACAATTTCGATAGTAAAATCGGTTAGAAGTAGTAACTTGGAAAAATAATTACAATGTGTGGAAATAATATTCGGGCGAATGAAATTATGTATGGGTTTTATACATTTTAATTTTTTATTCTCCATTATAACTTCCGGACGATTTTGTTATCGAAATTATGCCTAACATTTTTCGATCAAGAACGACTACTTATAAAATGCGCGTTTAAATAATAAAAGTAGCTTAACAATATCAATTAATACATCTGTTTATTTTTCAAATATTTTATAAATATAATTTTAACAATAAAAACAGTTTAGGGTATTTGTTAAACTTCTTATTTATATTTTTTTTTTTAATTGATTTAACCTTACAAAAGAATTTATTCTGTGCTTGTAATTAAAATACGCTAGTAATAAAATTGTTGATCGTGTGTGATAATGTTAATTGGCATTTGGTTGCGACTGTACGTGGTGTGATACAGGTTGGTGTTTTTTTTTGTTATTTACATGCGGAAGAATTTCCGCGAATAAACTTTTTATTCATGTACAGTCAGTGACAAAAGTAGCTTAACATATCACAATTAACAGATCTGTTTAGATTGTTGACATATACAGTCAGCAAGTTGTGTTGTTTAGACCTAAAAACGCACAAGTTAAATCGTTCCGGGTTCGTACGGGAGAATTTATTTCAAAAGTCCTCAATCAACCAATCAATTAGCCTATCGCAGTCCACTGCTGGACATAGGCCTCTCCCAATATGTGCCACGTTTGCCGATCCTCCGCCTTCCGCATCCAGTCCGTCCCAGCCTCCCTTCGCAGGTCGTCAGTCCATCTAGCTAGGAGGTGTCCCACCTTCCATTTTCCTTCTCGCGGTCTCCACTCTAGAAAGTCCTATGGATAGGTAATCACTATTCACTACATTTATTATAAAACAAAGTCGCTGTCTGTCTGTCCCTATGTATGCTTAAATCTTCAAAACTATGCAACGGATTTTGAAGCGGTTTTTTTTAATAGATAGAGTGATTCAAGAGGAAGGTTTATATGTATAATACATGCATAATATTGTACAGAAACACTGATAAATTTAGAGATATGCAGCGGGAGCGGGATCAGAATACCACGTGGGCGGATAATATGGCGGTACGAAGTTCGCCGGGTCAGCTAGTTATTAATAATTCTGATATTATAGAATACTATGCACAGCTTTGTCTGAAGCCATAGTACGCATAGCATAACTGGCATTTAATATTTATGTATGTATCATGTAAATACATACATCCATAGGAATACCCAGACTAATGCAAATTGACATGATTCCGGCACGCATAAGTACAAAATATTTTTACGGATTGAGAATCGAACTCGCGACCTATAATGCTACATACATAGCAAGAACGCTACACAGATAGTTAAAGTTTCAATCAATCAATCAATTAGCCTACTGCAGTCCACTGCTGGACATAGGCCTCTCCCAATGTGCGCCACGTTTGCAGATCCTCCGCCTTCCGCATCCAGTCCGTCCCAGCCACCTTTCGCAGGTCGTCGGTCCACCTGGCTAGGGGATGTCCCAACTTCCGTTTTCCTACGCGCGGTCTCCACTCTAGGACTCGTTTGCTCCAACGGCCATCGCTCCTTCGGCAGATGTGGCCAGCCCACTGCCACTTCAGCTTACTTATTATTCTGCGAGCTATGTCGGTAACTTTGGTTCTATGTCAGAGTTAAAGTTTACTATATTTCATATTATATATATATATACATATATATATTATCACCCCTTTATCCCCGATGGGTTAGGCAGAGGTGAATTAACACGCACATTTCGCCAATCATATTCGTTCCCACGTATCATGGGGTATTGCCATATTCCAGGCGCTATTGTTGACTCCAGCCATGTATCTGCGGCTGTGCTGTGAAGACAATTTTTATTTCAGTTCTATTAGTGCAAAGCAACTTTTGTTTCTGACTGTACTTACTGTCATACGACCTCAGAGGTAAACAAAAGAGTGATATCCTTCACATTTCGACAATTATTTCATTTAATTGTTTGGGCGGAGTAAACACAAATCAATGAAATGATTTATAACATCATTCATTGGTTCCGATAATTCGTACGAGTCTTCAGAAGCCGGGGTATAAGATTGCCTAAGCCTAAGACCTATTGCCGTCAAGCGGGCACTAAGTCATAGGCTGTATGTTTACTGTCGGACCGAGAAGCCCTGTCCCTTAGTCGCCTTCTATGACACCCAGAGGAAGAGATAGTAATTTTGTATGAACTTCAGGGCGTTCTAATTTCAGATACTGAATTTCATATAGGTCCATAGGCCACGGTGATAAATTCCCATCAGGTGGGCCGTGTGCTTGTTTACCACCTAAGTGGTATAAAAAAAAAGGTAAAGAATTCCAGAAGTATAAATTTAAACATCTCTATCAAGGCTTCCCTTTGCAAAGCAAGCCGGTAATAATCGCGTTACAGGGACCTCTGTTGACTAGTCTATGATATAACATCAGTATTACCGATATCTTTAACAACTTTCCGGTTTTTCCGACGCATCCTGTGATGGGGACAGCATTCCAGTCGGGCGACAACCTTACTTGGCACTAACCACCATGTTATTATTCAGTTTATCGGTTTTTACATACATATATACAAACAATCACGCCTCTATCCTCAGAGGCTTAGGCAGAGGTGTATTAACACCCACATTTCACCAATCATTGTATAAGGTCCCACGAATAGGGGGTGAGCCTATTGCCGTTTTCTGGGCACTATTGTTGGCTCGAGCCATGTATAGGCTGAGTCTGGACTGATGCTAAACAGAGCCCTATCCCTTAGTCGCATTGTACGACGCCGCATGGGAGGAGATGGGGTGGCCCAAATTCTACTCTGCCGGGAACCACGCAGCGCTTTTTACCCGACTACGGCGAAGCCAAAGGAGGGTTATGATTTTGACAGGCTATGTATGTATGTATGTATGTTTGTTCGTTTGTTCCCTCATAGCTCTTCAACTACTTATTAGAACTGGACAATTGGGGTATCGTTAGAAGCGTCTTGATCGTCCGCTGGTTATAGGCTATATCACGTGTCACTAAATCTAATGTGGCGCCCTCTAGCGGTCATAAAGTACTGCATTAAAAAATAAACTTGAGATAAATAGACCGTGTTTGGTATCAAATTAAAGGGCTCAATTAGCACATTTCAAATATGTATAAATTATTGGGTATTGATTGCCCTAAAATAATATAAATAAAAATTAAGTTTAAAACTAAAACCCGACTACTGAAAAAATCACGCTCTATAAAAAGTATTAAACAAGAAAATATCAAGAATTTTTAATTTTTATTATCTCTTCTTCTTCTTCTTATCGGTTTTTATCTCTCTGCAATTGCAATTTAGAGGCTCGTGGTAGGTTGACACATTACGAGGTAAGCAACACTCTTATGGTGGCTCTTTACATGGCTATTTATGTGCGATATCCGACGCGAGAAGGCGATGTGAGCGTCAAGAAGGGCATTAGAAGGTTTCTTCAGGGTGGGTAGCGCGAGTGTGACGCCCCTGGTGTTGCATACGTCCATAGGTCACGGTAACCACTTCCCATCAGGTGTGCCGTGTGCTTGTGTGCCACCTAAGTGGTATAAAAATATATCACATCACAATCATAGTGCACAATATTGGAAACTCAAAACAAATAAGTACATGGTAATTATTGAAGCGTCTCGGTTAGTGGTTAACGAGTCGGCCTTAGGATCGAGAGGTCCCGGGTTCGAATCCTGGCTATTACACTACCGACGTGAACCCACTCCTAACACAAGCAATTTAGCTTAACTGGAGGGGTTAGAGCGAATATTAGTAACTTCGGTTGCTAATATTCTTTAAAAAAAATTAGTCGTGCTTTATATAGGTACCTTTATTTTTCTTTTGAACAATGGGTTTCTTCGATATTTTCTGAAATAATCGGGTTTCCTGTCCTACAGTCCCGGGTCCTTTAAGCGGTGCGTGAAAAAGCATCTGATGAGGCCGTCAAGCTGAGTGCCACCATTGTAACATTGTAGGTGTCTGTAATAGTGACGCCCTTTCCTGAGAATTTGCCTTCACCTTACTATCAGGCGAGGTGTAGTCACATTGATGTGGTCTACATAAAAAAATCATTAATATTTTGATGTCTTCTTTGTCTTTTAGGTTAGATATGGACGTAGAAAATGCCAACTGCAAAGCTAAGGTGTCCCAGTGCGCGGATATGGAAATATTACCCATAGAAAAACCTTTAAAAGTTGATGTGTAAGTTTTGTTCGCCCTCTTTAAGTACGTAATATAATATACAGGGCGTCCCACGGCGATGCCACATGGAGGGCAAGTACCTTAAATCCTTAAGTTGGCTCATTTTACTTAAAGGAGACATCATTTTATTTTTAAAAAGAAACAAAACTGCATTCAAAGATTTTTAAAAATTCGCTTGCCACACCCGGTAATCGAACCGACTAAAATCCGAAAAAGTAACATCCTGTATTTTTATGGCATCAATCGATAGTGTCAATCAAAAGGATCAAATCTCTCTAAGAAACATGGTGAATTAAATGAAAGGAAGTCCTTGAAACCTAAACTTATAAATTCAATTTGGCAAAATAAAACACTTTAACTCAAAGTTCATCCATTCATCTGATACCATATTAACAATGAAATTCCATAATATTTAAATCACTTTTCTTTTTTTAACGTGTGGAGACCGCTGCATCAATCGATAGTATCAATCAAAAGGATCAAATCTCTCTAAAAAACATGGTAAATTAAATGAAAGGAAGTTCACAAAATCTTAACTTATAAATTCAATGCAAACAGACACAGCACTTTTACTCCAGGAACCATCAGATAAGGTATCTTATAAGGTCAACACTAGAGATATCATTGATGAAATTTATTTAGTAAAATAAGTAAGTACATACTGAATGAATGAACTTCGTTACCTGTTTAGAATGTAACTTTATTGGGTAACTGCATGAGGTTATGTAGGTAGGGTAGGTAGTAGTTTTTAGGTGCTTGATTAGAAACCTGCACGCGGTGTACCCTGGGCAACGAAAATGGCGAGTGAATTGCCCTATTGGATCAACTTATAACCTGTCAATTGAGACGGCGCGGCGTGCGGTTTTAGTCGGTTTGAGTACGAGATACCTAAATACTACTGCTGACCAGCAGCGGTCTCCACACGATAAAAAAAGAAAAGTGATTTAAATATGGAATTTCATTGTTAATATTATGGTATCAGATAGATAGATGAATGAACTTTGAGTTAAAGTGTTTTATTTTGCCAAATTGAATTTATAAGTTTAGGTTTCAAGGACTTCCTTTCATTTAATTTACCAAGTTTCTTAGAGAGATTTGATCCCTTTGATTGACACTATCGATTGATGCCATAAAAATACAGGATGTTACTTTTTCTGATTTTAGTCGGTTCGATTACCGGGTGTGGCAAGCGAATTTTTAAAAATCTTTGAATGTAGTTTTGTTTCTTTTTAAAAATAAAATGATGTCTCCTTTAAGTAAAATGAGCCAACTTAAGGATTTAAGGTACTTGCCCTCCATGTGGCATCGCCGTGGGACGCCCTGTATAATAATAATATAATACTAGGACATTCTACACAACGCTATCTAGACCCAAAGTAAGCACAGCTTAACTAGCTTGTGTTATGGGTTCCAGAATGCGGATAAACATACTTAGATACATTTTTTTTCGTAAATACATACATATATTATACATAGAAACACCCAGACCAATGCAAATATTCATATTTATGCACACAAATATTTGCACTGAGCGGGGATCGAACCCGCGCCTCCTGCGTAGCGGCCGCGTTCACTACCGCTACGCCACAGAGGCAGTCATGCATACATTCCTATAGTCACGCCTCTTTCCTCTAAGGACAGGCAGAGACCACAGTTTTCCACTTGCGACGATCCTGGCATTCATCTTTCGCTTCCTCTACTTTCTAATCTAGATAGTGCTGAGTAAAAAGTTTAAAATATGTATTTTTCTTTGCAGTGAGATTATAGGGCTGCAGAGGCTGATAGAGGAGCTACACAGGGTGTTCTCTCGAGACTATGTGAATGTACAGGAGGTTCAAACACTTATGTGTGGGTACAAGTCTAACCCAAAAGATTGGTCCAAATTCGCTAAGTTTGATCGGTTTCGGTAAGTTTTTTTGTTTTATTTTTCATGACACCTTTAGAATGGCTGTCTGCACTTTTCCAGTGGGTTGTAGGGTGCTGACGGTGAGATTGGCATAGACATATCTAGCACCCCAGCCGACCCAGAGCCATTTCTTCCGGGGCCTTCGGGTGTGGAGACCACGAGGTCAAGCCCCAGGGACACATATAGGGAGTATGCGCACTGCACCGGCACCTCGGCTGGTTTCTGCTCAGGGGTGGCGAACCTTTATGCATCAATGTGCCATATTTCAAAAAAAAAGTTCAACGAAGTCTTAGACGTGCCGACGGGGGGTTTGGCTGAAGTTGTTTGCTACGGTTTCACGCATTTGGCCCACCCCAAATAAGTGTATCCCATGATTATTTGGGGCTGGGGGAATATTAATGAGTCATTCACCATCTCGCGATCGTCATAATATAGTATAGTCCGCCTCTTTATGTCATGCTTTCCGAAAAAAATGTCCGTCTGTTCGTTCATTTTCTAGCGCATATGGTATTTATCTTACTTTGTGAAAGAAAGAAAAAAAGAAACCGGTATAGGCACAGTACCGAATGCCCACTTACTAACCCAGGTGGCACTGATGGCATTGGTGGCGTGCTCAAAAAATTGTGCCGCGTGCCATCTTTGGCACGCGTGCCAATGGTTCGTCATCCCTGTGCTAGGGTGATAGGCGGCTACACTCGTCACCCCCAGGCCGGCGCTCATTGGGGACGGGCCGCTCAGAAACCAGTTACTGGACTGGATTATTTACTGGAATGTAATCATTCCGATTATTCCATTAGCATTCCAGCGCTAGATGAAGTCACTGGACTGAAGTTTTTGGAATATTATGTCAACTGGGTATTACCCTAAAGAACTGTTAATCAAATAAGCAAACTGCTATTACCGCAACTAGCTGACCCGGCGAACCTCGTACCGCCATATTTTCCGCCCGCGTGGTATTCAGATCCCGTTCCCGCTGTACCTTCCATTTATTTTTTTTATTCAAACCTTAGCCTCACAATAACGAACACAAAACAAAAAGAATTATCCAATTTGGTGCAGTCATTGGGAGGTTATACGTGTACACGTACATACATTTGGGGATTATGTCACGTCCCGCAGGAACGTATTAAAAAGTAGGTATCCTATGTCCCTCCTGGTTCTAAGTTCCCCCCCCCCTCCAATTTTCAGCCAAATCAGTTCAGTCGTTCTTGAGTTATGAACTGTGTGAATAGTGTAACTAACACGACTTTCTTTTATATTTATCCGCAATTATAAAATACAGTAACGCTTAAGTACTTAGATAAAGAACAATAAGTTTATAATTCAAGACAAGCGTATGAACACATTCCTTGTTATCTAACAATGAGACGAAAATCTGTTTGTTCCGCCGTCGATTGTCTGAAATAGGCCTCGCCAGGTGTATTAGTAAACAAATTAAAAACAAAAATCGATGATAATACAAATGTAGTTACCGCACGGCTGACGATGGATGAGAAACGAGTAAAAAATATTTTGAGACAAGTACAGTTACCGTGGCCTATGGACGTATGCAACACCAGGGGCATCACACTCGCGCTGCCGACTTAAGAACCTTCTAATGCCCTTCTTGAAGAACCCCATTTATTGTAGTCGCTTGGGAAAACAACCGCAGGGAGTTCATTCTACAGCCTGAGTGTGCGAGGGATGAAGTTCCTTTCATACCGCATGGGCATAGCAATGGCTAAGTGTAAAAAGTTTCAAAATGGGATTGATAAGTACCGTTACCGTGGTCTATGGACGTATGCAACACCAGGGGCGTCACACTCGTGCTGCCGACCCTGAAGAAACCTTCTAATGCCCTTCTTGAAGAACCCCATATTGTAGTCGCTAGGAAAATCCACGGCAGGGAGTTCATTCCACAGTTTAAGCGTGCGGGGGATGAAGTTCCTTTCATACCTGACTGTGCGAACTGTGTCCAGTCGCAACGTGTGAGGATGGACTCCCTATCTGTGGCGAGAGGTGCGATGATAGAATATAACCATGGGCATCATCATCCTTCCCTATATAGGACAACACGTGCAGGGCTTAGATGTCACCCGCATACGGTGCAGAAAATTCCATCAAGAACCAAGCGGTTCGGCGACTCCTTCTTCTGCCGCACCATTAAGTCTTGGAATTCCTTACCAGTTCACGTGTTTCCCTCCTCCTACAGTCCCGGGTCCTTTACGCGGGGCGTGAAAAAGCATCTGATGAGGCCGTCAAGCTGAGTGCCACCATTGTAACATGATACGTGTCTGTAATGGTGACTCTCTTTTCAGAGACTTTGCCTTCAGCTTACCATCAGGCGAGGCGAAGTCAAATTGACGTGTCCTATATATAAAAAAAAACACACACCATTGTACAAGTGGTAATGGTTAGGAACCATTAGAATCACTTATCGTCGCTACAAATGGAAACTATGTTACTTTTCTTCTTGTTTTCGACTTGGAAACTTGCAAGTATTCTACTCCGACCCGGGGGTGAGTTGGGACCAGGGTCGAGTTGGGTACTCCGTGGCTCCCACAACCGGTGTGGGACCAGGTCGAGAGATATGGCCCTGGGCCGGCCAGAGTGCGTAATCTAACCTCATATTGTTACTAAAGTAAGTTACGGCCGCTGCGCAGGAGGCGCGGGTTCAATCCCCGCTCAGTGTAAAACTTTGTGTGCATGAAATATGGGTATTAGCATTGGTCTGGTCGTGCCTCGGAGAGCACGTTAAGCCGTCGTCGGTCCCGGTTGCCATAAGAACATCAGCCCCCCTAGACAAGTGGCAATTCGTTGCTCGGCGTATGATGGAATAGAATGCCAAATGTATGGGATTTGACGTATATGACAGGCGTCAACGAATGTCAAAAACGTCAAATCCTATACAATTGTCATTCTATTCCATCATACGCCGAGCAACGAATTGCCACTTGTCTAGAGGGGCAGGTGCCAGTCGTTAAGGGTAGTTGTAGCCCTAAAAAAATTCAAAAAACAACGGTTTAGCTTCAAAGCTTCGATATCGCCTAATGTTACCATTGGGTTGTGGAGGTTAGATAGCAATCGCTTCATGGAAAATAACGAGGTCTAGCCAAATCCGTACTTAAAACTGGTAAAGTGGACCCCAGACTCCGAGCTGAAAGCTTCGGATGCGACTGGGAATTAACGCTAGGATGAAGAAGAAGATTGTTACTAAAGTAACATTGGCCCGCAGACAACGTGAGTTTTAGTCGGTTCGAGTCCGACAACCTCCTCCACCGGCTACGGCATTGGAGGTATCCGTGGGGATATTCCGCACGATAAAAAAGGTACTCTTCTCCGCAGAGATATACCATTATCATAAACAAATAGTCAATATTTCTCTTTAATGACACAATCAGTACAATGATAAATTTTACTCATAAACCAATGGCAGTCAAAGGTTGAATACAACATGACACGTTTTGTTGTTTCGTCTTATCATTATGACATCTCTCTCAGTATTACTTCCGCTGAGATAGTAAATTATTATTAGTTATTTATGTAAATTGATAAATGCAAAGTTAACTATCTTTTTTTATACAACTGAAGTAGCAAACAAGATTAGATTTAAGGTCCAACCCCACCAAACGGACGGCATCGGCCCGGATTTTACAATCTTTAAACAAAATTAAATCTTATTATCACAGTGTTTGAAGTTTATATTACCAAGTCACGCACAACAGCTTGACAGCGACGTGCGGCGGCATGACGCACGTCAAGCTGTCATGCGTGACTTGGTAATATAAACTTTAAATTCTGTGACATAAGATTTATTTTGTTTAAAGATTGTAAAATCCGTGCCGATGCCGTCCATTTGGTGGGGTTGGACCTTTAATGTTGGGCGTAAGCTTCGTGGACCGGCTCTCGATATTTTATGTAAAGCTAGCAGCTAGCATATGACCTCCACAATCCAATAGCGATATTAAGCGATATCGAAGCATTGCAGCTAAACCAGTTCCAGGACTTTTCTTTTTTAGGGCTCCAACTACCCGTAACGACTGTCATAGATGTTCTTATGGCCACCGGGACCGACGGCTTAACGTGCTCTCCGAGGTACGAGCAGACAAATGCAAATACCCATATTCCTGCATTCAAATAATTGCACTGAGCAGGATTCGAACTCGCGCCCCCTACGTGGCAGTCGAACATTTTACTGGTACGCCACAGAGGTCGTCCAATTTGTGAGAACTTTCATTCATTCAGAAAAGTTTAATCGTAGTTTGACTCAACTTCACTAGATGGCGCTGAGTGTATACACTATCGCCACAACCTTTCTAGACATCATCTTCATCCTCCGAGCTGGTATTACTAGACATCTATCTTCCATTTCAGGTACACCCGTAATCTCGTGGACTCAGGTAATGGTGCCTTCAACATCATGATCATTTGCTGGGGACCAGGGCACGCATCGTCCATCCACGACCATTCAGATTCACACTGTTTCATGAAACTTCTTAGTGGAAACCTGGATGAAGTCAGGTAAGTTGACTAGTTATTTTATTCTACCTGTTGTCCGCGGCTCCGCCCGCGTGGAAGCCGGTTATCGCGACCAAACATAGCCTATGTCCTTCCCCAAGGTCTAATGTGTTTCTGTACCAAATTTCATTACAATCGATTCAATGGTTTAGACGTGAAAGGGTGACAGACAGACAGTCAGAGTTGCTTTCGCATTTATAATATTAGTATGGATGGAAGTACGGATAAGCTCATTTACTTAACAGACAGACTGACTGACAGAATATAGACAGACTGATAGACCGACAGACAGTCATACAGATACACAGACAGACAGTTACGTAGTAACTATTTATTAATCTGTGCAGACAGGCAGACAAACTGGAATAGGTACATACAGACAGAATTACTCTCGCATTGATATTACACTGTTTTTTTTCCTAGAAAGAATATTAATAACCCAAATAGTTCCACATTATTATAATAACAATGTTCCACATTATAATAACATGTAGCTTAATACATTCTATCCAATACTATCCAATTCTATCCAATAGTTAGTATTCCTGGTAAACCCTCCAGCTAAGCTAAATTCCTTGTGTTAGGAGTGGGTTCCCGTCGGTAGTGTAATGGCCAGGATTCGAACCCGGGACCTCTCGATATAGAGGAAGAAAAGCATAGCTTAGTGGTTAAGAAACTGTAGGCCTGCATATGCTTGTAGGAACGTTTCGAAAGATCGACAGCTGAATCCGCCTTGAGATTTCAATTTCGCAAGCTGTAAATTTGGTGACGTCACGTTGTACATCACTGTTGACTTGTGCTTTATAACGTGATTACGTGTTACAGCATGTGCATGGACAGCCTCCGTGGCGTAGCGGTAGTGAACGCAACCGCTACGCAGGAGGCGCGGGTTCGATCCCCGCTCAGTGCAAATATTTGTGTGCATGAAATATGTCGAGCCTCGGAGAGCACGTTAAGCCGTCGGTAACCGGGACCGACGGCTTAACGTGCTCTCCGAGGTAACTTTGGTTCTTTGTCGGATAACCTCGTTGCGAATTCTATCCTTCAAAGAGACTCCAAGCATAGCTCGCTCCATAGCCGGACGCATTGGTCGAAAATCCTTTCGATTGAATTGCCGGAATAAAGGTGTGTACCAAATATCAGAACAATTAGTCATCAGGAACGGGGGAAAACCAAGGTAATAAGATCGTTTTGAGTACTTTGTTAGTCAAGATCGATCTGATGCTCACTGTACGTAGTACTCCTCTTGCAAAATGTTGGTATGGATATTTGCATTGCACTGTTCGTGCCTCGGAGAGCACGTCAAGCCGTCGGTCCCGGAGGCCATAAGAACATCTATGGCAATCGTTACGAGTAATTGGAGCTCAAAAAAGTCCAAAAACAATGGTCTAGCTGCAAAGCTTCGATATCGCCTAATGTTACCATTGGGTTGTGAAGGTCAGATGGCAATCGCTTCACGGAAAATATCGAGGTCTAGCCAAATACGTAGTTAAGACTGGTAAAGCGGACCCCAGACTCCGAGCTGAAAGCTTCGGATGCGACTGGGAATTAACGCTAGGATGAAGAAGAAAGCATGTGCCTATTGAGCGGGAATCGAAGCCGCGACCTCTACCGAAGTAGTCGAACGCTGAGATAAAAAACTGTTTGTCACAGAGAGGCGTGACTTCTCTAATCAGTCATCGAACCAACCGTAGTGATTGTTTGTCCGATTGTCGACAACTGGGTCACACGCCTCCCCCTCTGACGTACAACCACGTTCTATTATTATGTATAATAATATCTATCGTAACTATAAACTATAATTGCATCAGGATATTGAGAAAATATTGCGTGTTGTTATAACCTCGGACTAATAACAGTAATAAGTCATAATATAATTATAATAATTTATAATAATTATGTTATTACAAGTGTAGGGCACAGTTGCTGGTTACAATAATATATACATATAATTGTAGAGATGTAGAAACGTATATTCCCCTACAGGGTAGGCAGTTTTCGGTTCCATGTAAAATAGGGGGCGAGCCTATCAGTGTTATGGACTCTATGTTTTGCTGGGATGAATTTCGATATTTTCGGTGAAGCGACTGTCATGTTTACCGATACGTGGCCTCCACTCGGAAACTTTTCGACCCCATCGGTCATCATTTCTCCGTGCTATGTGCCCTGCCCACTGCAAGGCACATAGCAAGCGGCAAGCGCAGCGTAGGACGTCCACCCACAAGGTGGACAGACGACCTCACTAAGGCCGCGAGAACGCGCTGGATGCGAGCCGCTTCTAACCGGTCTTATTGGAGATCTATAGGGGAGGCCTATGTCCAGCAGTGGACTTCCTATGGCTGAAGTCTGTGTGTCAGTCGCCTGGTTTTGATAGTTGTCGCACGGTGTGGTCAAGGGTCAACCGGTTCAGAACTGGACACGGGAGATGCAACTACCATCTTCACTAGTGGGGACTTAAAGAAGCGCCGGACTGTGATTGTGGCGCTGCAAAGCAGACAACGATGCATATAGCAGAGGAGTGTCCACTCCGTCGTTTCCCTGGAGGAATGCGTGAGCTACATAACCTCACACCGGCAGCAATAGACTGGCTTCGCCAACTGGACGTTGACGGTATGAGGACCAGAGCAAAAGCCATACGACATGAGTTAGCAGTCGAACGTTCTACGGCTACACCACAGAAGTCATTGATTTCTTTTGCTTGTGAATTAACTCTTCCCATTCGCCAACGAATTAACACCCACATTTCACCAATCATTGTATTAGGTCCCACGTAATAGGGGGTGAGCCTATTGCCGTTTTCCGGGCACTATTATTGTTGGCTCGAGCCATGTATAGGCTGAGTCGTGGCTGCAGGCGCGGATCCAGACGCGGAACTAGGTTGTGGGCACAGGTACCTGAAGATCGGTCAAGTGCGAGTCGTAGTGCGAACTCATGTCAAGCATGTTAAATACGCCTGGGGGGGGGGGGGCTGTCCTTGGCGGTGTTGGTCTCACATTGACCTGTTGAATTGAATGCGGTGAGACGGAAATCGAACTTTATGGAGTGGGGTGTAGAAATCGCAGGGGCAAATGCTACTCAGCTAATAGTTCCTTTAAGAAAAACCCCAACAGGAAGTGGACTTGGTAACGCCGGGACTCTGCGATAAGGAACGAGACAGACTTTTTCATAATGGACCGTAGTTACGCACATATTTAGAGATGTCTTTGTGATCAACAAGTTTCAAACTGGAAGCGATCACCAACTTATCCGATGCTCTCTAAATATCAACATAAAGGCTGAAAGATTCCGAATGATAAGGTCAACTTACCTACGCCGCTCCAAGTAGCTCTAGGGTCCGAAAAGTTCCAACTGGAACTTCAAAATCGTTTCGCAATGCTGGGAACCTAGCGGCATTGACGAGAAGGCCGACATAGTGGTCAAAACATTGCAGGAAGTGTCTCGAAAATTGTTTCCCGGAAAACGCAAACAGCAAGAGTCCAGGCTCTCTCCTGAGACTTCCGAACTTTAAATCAAAAAGGTAGAGGCGGCTCTCAGGCAACTGAAGAACAACAGATGCCCTGATGATGACGGAAATTACTACTGAGGTGCTGAAAGCAGGTGGCGCACCAATCCTGAAAGAGCTAGCGAGTCTCTTTAATGCCATCATCCGGCAAGAGCTAACACCTAGGGCACAGAGCGGGAGTGCGGTGGTACTGTTCTTCAAAAAAGGTGATAAGACTCTCTCACTTCCGAGTCATGTCTATAAGTTGTTCTCAAGAGTCGTCACAAATCACCTCGCGGATAAGCTCGACGAGTTCCAGCCACCTGAGCAAGCTGGGTTTCGAAAAGGCTATAGTACCGTGGACCACATCTATACTGTTCGGCAGATTGTAGAAAAGACGCAGGAGTACAATCAGCCGCTGTGTATGGCGTTTGTGGACAACGAAAAAGCCTTCGACTCAATCGAAACCTGGGCAGTGCTGGATGCCCTGCAGCAGTGTCGTGTAGATTGGCGATACATCGAGATGCTGAGATGTGTGTATGGCACTGCCACAATGTCCATCTTACTCCAAGACCAGAAGACGAAACCCATTAGCCTCCAGCGTGGAGTGAGCTAGGGAGATGTTATATCTCCCAAACTATTCACCAACGTATTGGAGGACGTCTTCAAGACTCTGGATTGGACTTTGGCGGGGTACCAACATCCACGGTGAGTACATCTCGCATCTTCGGTTCGACGACGACATCGTCATAGTTGCTTAGTCGCTGGAACAACTGGGCGAAATGCTGCACAGCTTGAATGGAGCTTCTCGACAAGTTGGCCTGGGTGTTGTTCACTGTTCACACACTGAGAGTTGTTCAAAAATATATCTCCTGAGGCAGGTTATCCAGCTCGGTAAAAACAACTTCGAGAAAGAAATAGCCAGATGGATCCAACTGGGGTGGGTGGGCAGCATTTGGCAAACTACGTCGGGTCTTCTCCGCAATGCCACAAAACAAAGGTTTTCGACCAGTGCGTCCTGCCTGCTATGACCTACGGAGCCTAAACATTACCACTGAAGGCGGGGTTAGTCCATGACCTAGAATTCGCGCAGCGGGCTATGAAGCGAGCTATCCTTGGAGTCTCTTTGAAGGATAGAATTCGCAACGAGGTCATCCGAAATAGAACCAAAGTTACCGACATAGCCCGCAGAATAAGCAGGCTGAAGTGGCAGTGGGCTGGCCACATCTGTCGAAGGACTGATGGCCGTTGGAGCAGACGAGTCCTAGGGTGGAGACCGCGAGAAGGAAAAAGAAAGGTGCGATCATGCGATGCCCCTTAGGCAGATGGACTGACGACCTGATAAAGGTGGCTGGGACAGACTGGATGCGGAAGACGAAGGATCGGCAGACGTGGCGCATATTCGGGGAGGCCTATATCCAGCAGTGGACTGCAATATACTAACTGATTGATTGATTGAATGTACTTACACCTCAGACCTATGCTCCTTAAAAAGGCGTACAAAAAAGCCGCAATAATAGTGTGTAATTTCTGATATTGTAACAGTATGAACAAATGCTGGTATATCGTCTATTGCACTATACGCTGTGTTCCAAATCACGCGTGATTCATGATTCATTTGTTTGGTTTTTTTTTCAATAAACCATAAAAAAAGTGACGTCACATGTCTATTAAGGTGGTGGGCATGCCCATATTGCCCACCCTAGTGGATCCGCGCCTGCGTGGCTGTATATATCTGTCTGATGTTAAACAGTCCTATCCCTTAGTCGCCTTGTACGACACCGCATGGGAGGAGATGGGGTGGCTCAAATTCTACTCTGCCGGGAACCACGCGGCGGTTATAATAATATCTATGTGTTTATAAACAAAACTTCTATTATCTGTAAAACGTCAATGGCATTATCTTAATGTTTTTTTATATACACGGTCTATTTTCTGTGCAGTTTCTTTCGTCATAGTTTATCTACGTATGTTTATATAAATGGATGTCAATAAAAAGCAATGTGTTATGCCTCCGATAGCACGACAAGCTGGACAGCAAATATGGCAAATAAATACTACTACTAAGCATTTTTTGTAAATAGACCAAAAAAAAAGCCCGCTGAGTTTCTTGCCGGAGTCTTCTCCAGGCCGGGGCCGCGTTTCGAACCGGTGGTCCATTTGCTAAGCTAGTCTTTAGTACATAATATATGTATATTATTGACGTTTTGTAAGTGCCGTTTTGATGGTCTATACAGAATAAATGATTTTTGACTTTGACTTTGACTTTGAATATCCAGGTTCCGGCAGGTTTTTTTATACAACTTAGGTGGTAGACAAGCACACGGCACCTGATGGAAAGTGGTACATCCATACATACATAAAATCACGCCTTTATCACCGGAGGGTTAGCCAGAGGTAATAGGATGTGAGCCTATTGCCGTATTCCGGGCACTGTAGTTGACGCGACTCGGGCCATGTATCTGAGGCTGCGCCTGGGCTGCATCTGTCTGATGTTAAACAGCCCTATCCCTTAGTCGCCTTGTACGACACCGCATGGGAGGAGATGGGGTGGCCTAAATTTTACTCTGCCGGGAACCACACGGCTAAATATGGAAAGTGGTTACCGTGGCCTATGGACGTATGCAACACCAGGGGCGTCATACTCGCGCTGCCGACCTTGAAGAAACCTTCTAATGCCCTTCTTGGAGATTCAGTTCAGTTCATTCCACAAGTTTCTTACATTACAGTTTTTTTTTAATATTTTGATTGGTTATGGCGTTTTTGAGTAGCAAAAATCTTAACATCTTCACGAACTTTCACATTTACTTATAATACAAATGGGCAGGGTCCCAGATTCACCAGAGAATCATCATCATCCTCCTGCCCTTATCCGTTGTCCGGCGTTTCGTAGCATAGAATGTCAAATGTATGGGATTTGACGTGTATGACAGGTGTCAACGAATGTCAAAAACGTCAAATCCTGTACATTCGTCATTCTATTCCACGATACGCCGAGCAACGAATTGCCACTTGTCTAGGGGGGCTGATGAGTCATTCGCTCCGTACTCATTCGCTTTACGTGCCTAAACCACCTTAGCATACTTTTTCAATACTCGCCCTTTCAGTCCCTTTAGTAGTTAAATTTTCAAAAACCTTTCTTTGTAGGTGCTTGCACTATAAAAACCTGCCAAAATTTCAATATTGTAGCTCCAGCGGTTTAGAGTCAGAACAAGTAACTTTATGATTAGTTTAAATCCTACTACGGTTAGATAAGTTTATGAATATTCCAGCCCCCCCCCCCCCCTAAACAAGTGGCAATTCGTTGCTCGGCGTATGATGGAATAGAATGACAAATGTATAGGATTTGACGTTTTTGACATTCGTTGTCGCCTGTCATAGACGTCAAATCCCATACATTTGGCATTCTATTCCATCATACGCCGAGCAACGAATTGTCACTTGTCTAGAGGGGCAGAATACTTATTGTTTATTGTTTTACACATGAGTTGTGTATAAATGTATTAAGTTATATGATTGAAAAACAATATTTTATTATATCCTAAGGTCAGGATAGATACTGTGAGGTCTTATAGCCAGATAAAGTAAATTATGAACTCAGTGATCAATATTATCTAGGATTCGTTTAACTTACTGGAATATTTATGACACAACTAGTAGCTACCCGCGGCTGCACTCGTGTATATCCATACTTAATATTAAAAATGCGAAAGTAACTCTGTCTGTCTGTCTGTTACGCTTTCACGCCTAAACTACGGAACCGATTTGATGAATTTTAGTTTAGGGGTAGATTAGACCTTGGGAAAGGACACAGGCTATGTTTGGTCGCGCTAACCGGCAACAGGTATACTAGTATACCCAGTTAGTTCAAGTGCGGCAAATTCGGCCAAGTGCGAGTCGGACTCGCCCATGAAGGGTTCCGTAGCAGCAAAGGCAAAAATTGCGGTTTATGACGTATTAAAAAAAAACTACTTACCTACTGGATCTCGTTCAAACCAATTTTCGCTGGCAGTTTGCATGGCAATGTACATCATATTGTTATATTTTTTTTAGATTTATCATTCTCTTATTTTTGAAGTTAGAGAGGGGGGGACACACATTTTTCCACTTTGAAAGTGTCTCTCGCGCAAACTATTCAGTTTAGAAAAAAATGAGGTTAGAAACCTCAATAGCATTTTAAAGACCTATCTGTAGATACCCCACACGTATGGGTTCGATGAAAAAAAATTTTTGAGTTTCAATTCTAAGTATTTAATTCCCAATATTTAATGCTTTTTTTCTATTTTTGTGTAAAATTCTTAATGCGGTTCACAGAATACATCTACTTACTAAGTTTCAAAAGCATAGGCCTTATAACTAGTTTCGGAGAAAAGTGGCTGTGACATACGGTAGGACAGACATGACGAATCTATAAGGGTTCCGTTTTTTGCCTACGGAACCCTAAAAAGAAAAAATCAGTCCATGTGGAAAATCCCACGGATCCCTACGGATCGGTCAGTAGGGTCTAAGACCCGTATTCCAAAACGATTCTCAGTCCTGAATATTGATATTCATTGACAGATTGTCAATGACAATTCGTCATTGAACATTTGTCAATGACCAATTGTCAGTACTAGTTATAAATCGAGATTCAGGGTTGAGTATCGTTTTGGAATAGGTACGGGCCTAAATCTATCTTGCCTTAAACTCTCCTCTCCTATTTTCTAGATTCGAATGGCCTGAAAACGTCCAACCCGAAGTGATGAAAGTTTTACAAAACAACAACGCACCTAAAAGAAAATGCTGCTCGAAGACACAAGACGAAATCATCGACGAACTGTCAGAACTAAACGTCAAATGCGAAACTGACAGTTGTCAAAACGGCAACACCAAGAAGAGGAAATGTCTTAGCGACATCTGTCAGAATGGGGACTACAAGAGCGGGAAGTGTCAAAGTAAAGTGTGTCAGACCGGGGAAGGTGATAATGGGAACTGTCAGAGTGACAGCTGTCATAATTGTGATGAGAATAATAAAGTGTGTGATAGTGATGGTGATTTTCATGACATGAAGGTTCGAGGAAGAACGAGAATGAAGATTAATGACGTTTGCTATATTAATGGTGAGTGTATTTTCTTTATTCTAACTATATTTCGAATATGTTTAGTGTGCAATAAAGAGTACCTGTTTATCTAGATCTACAGAACTTTGATATCGCCAAATGGTTGTGGAGGTCAGATGGTAGTCGCTTCACAGAAAATATATCTAATTTCAGCCAAAACAGCTGCGTCTAACTGCGACGCGGATGAACTTCGATAATTTTTACGTGAAATGTTGTCATCTGACCTCCACAACCCTCTAGCAATATCGAAGTTCTGTAGTAGTGTAAATGGTAATACGGTGATCTCTGCCTACCCAATTGGGAAGGAGTCGTGACTGTATGTATGAAAGAAAATATTAAGGACTAAACGTGCCGGGAAAGACGGCTGCAATAGGCGGAAGATCAGTTACTGTGATACGCATTGGGAGATACTGGAACGACTTTTTTTAAAGAAAATGCTACTCAAAGACTCAGGACGAAATCATCGACGAACTGTCAAAAGTAAACGTCAAATGCTAAACTGACAGCTGTCAAAAACGGCAACACCAGAAAAGGAAATATCTGAGTGACATCTATCCCTGTCTCTGGAAAGAACTAATCAAATAATTCAAATTGACATTGTGTATGACTACTTAATTGCTATGTTTTAACATGCTTAATTTTATTTTTCAATTCGACAAGTCTATCTCTATCAATTGTACTTATCCCAAAATATTTTGCATGCAGTGAACCTGTGAAACGTGTTGGAACAATTTTTTTTTATTACACCTGTACACCCAACCATGTTTCAAGCAATAAATAAATGAATGAATGAATGAATAAACAATCCTATCAATTTTTACAGACGCCCTAGGCCTCCACCGGGTAGAGAACCCATCACACGTCGATGGTGCCGTATCCCTGCATTTATACTGCCCACCGTTCGACAGCTGCCGGGTGTTCGATGCCCGGACAGGCAAACCTGCCAAAGTGAAGGTCACCTTTTGGTCCATGTACGGAAAGAAGATCAAAAGGGTATGTACTCCTCTATTTTTGACTTGAACCCCCAAAGGAGTAAGCAGAGCTGTTTAAAGACCCACATTTCATCAACTATGCGCACTGTGCGGTATGAAAGGAACTTCATTCCTCGCACACTCAAGCTGTGGAATGAACTCCCCGCGATGGTTTTCCCAAGCGACTACAATATGGATTTCTTCAAGAAGGGCATTAGAAGGTTTCTTCAGGGTCGGCAGCGCGAGTGTGGCGCCCCTGGTGTTGCATACGTCCATAGGCCCTGGTAACCACTTTCCATCAGGTGGGCCGTGTGCTTCTCTGCCACCTAAGTGGTATAAAAAAACTATGATTTTCTGTTCCACGTAATAGGGGGTGGCCGTATTGCCGTCAAGCGGGTACTTTATCATGGGTTTATCGTCGAATGGAGAACCCTATCCCTTAGTCGCTTTTTACCACAGGAAGAGATGGGGTGACTCTATTCTATTATGCGGGACGAATATCATGATTGGCAAAATGAGGGTGTAAATACAACTCTGTCTACTCCTTTAGGGATTTACATTCTTGAATATATATTGTTTATATTGTACATTAATTTTAATTAATTACCGCGGTAGCCTAGTGGTACGGGTAATGGACTGCTGAGACGAGGTCTCGGGTTCGATCCCAGGTTTTACCATGGCACACACCAATGACTTTTCGATGCTTTTCGAAGTTATGTGTGTATTTACCGCAGGTTTATAAGTGCCCGGTTAATGGCAATAGGCTCGCCACCTATTACATTGGGACCTAAACATAAACGGCGAAATGTGGGTGCTAGCACCTCTGCCTACCCCTTCGGGGATACAGGCGTGAGTTTATGTTATGTTATGTTATGTTATGTTATGTTATGTTATGTTATGTTATGTTATGTTATGTTATGTTATGTTATGTTATGTTATGTTATGTTATGTTATGTTATGTTATGTCTGTATACTCCTCTAGGGATTTACATTCTTGAATATTCTTCTATCGTGTCGACGGCGATAAGTGATAGTCCAGGGATGTATGGTCTGCTCTGGTAAGCATCTCTGTGAATTTCCTGCACGCATAGGATATCACAGCGGGTGTTTACGGAGATGATGCGCAGAGCTGACTTTCAGTGTGGACTATCAGAGTGGTGGGACTGGGTTTTAGTTGCCATCGTGGTGTAGTAATTGGTTTCACGGCAGCGGCGGCGCCGCTACTCACGGAGAGGGCCCGAGCATAGGTATCGCTCTTCGGGAAGGCTTACTACGTCCCCTCCATTCCATTCTTGAATATATATTGTATAATTGTACATTAATTTTATTAATGTTTTGTCCAAACCGAAATTGAACCTGAAGACCTTACGATCATATTATACAGACAGATTCTTGTACCTTCTTATGTAGCAATGTTAATAGTGTTTTTTTTTTAAATTTCAGGTGATGGAATCAAATTCCTGATGCCGATAGCCAATAGAATCTATATAGTAATAATTAATTAAAGAAAATACTCATATTATAGAGATTTAAGTAGAACAAAGTCTAGTATTAAAAACATTCGGATTGATAACCTTCTCCTTTTCAGTAGTCGGTGATTATTTATATTTATTATAAGAAATTACAATTATTTACATTACTGAGTCGGTAAAAAAATATGTACATATTTATAGATAAGCCTTTACTACGCGATTGTACCACAACCACAGGGACCAGAGTAAATGACAAAAATAAATAGTAATTTAATTATAAAATAGACCAGAGGTCGAGTGGGCACCTTAAAATTATGTAGGGACGAATGGGCACTGGGGACGAATTCCAGGGAACCAGTGGGTACTAACCCATTTGTATTGGTCTGGTCGTGTTAAGCCTCCGGTCCCGGCTGCCATACGAACATCTATGAAAAACCCTAAAATTCTAACAACTGCTCTAACAGCAATGCTTCGATATCACCCAATATCGATGGGTTTATTATTGGGTTGTGGAGATCAGATGGCTGTCGCTTCGCGTAAAATATCGAAGTCCAGCCAAATCCACAGTTAGACTGGTAATGCGAACCCCAGACTCCGAGGTGAAAGCTTCGGATACGACTGGGATTAACCCAAGTTTGAAAAAGAAAAAAATAGCCGCAAAAGAAATACAGTATCACTCTACACACTGAATTTTAACTGTCTAGCTATCACCGGCCCCTCTAGACAAGTGGCAATTCGTTGCTCGGCGTATGATGGAATAGAATGCCAAATGTATGGGATTTGACGTATATGACAGGCGTCAACGAATGTCAAAAACGTCAAATCCCATACATTTGTCATTCTATTCCATCATACGCCGAGCAACGAATTGCCACTTGTCTAAGGGGGCGGGAAATAATACTTCTCTTTGAAAGCCTACTTAAGTACAGCTAAATTTTTTCCGCCATAGGTGTAAAACATTTTAAACATAATTATCTGAGGCGCTTTGTATAAATAATAACAAAAAAAAAATCATGTATACGAACATCTATGGCAGTCATTACGGGTAGTTGGAGCCCTAAAAAGTCCGACAACTATTGGCATTTTATAATAAATTGGAAAAAGCGAAATCAATTCTCGGGCGGGACTCGAACCCGCGATCTTTCCCTTACAGGGGGAACGCTCTGACCACTGAGCCACCGAGCTTCGCCCGAGAGTGATCCAATTTTTCCAATACATCCATCTTACGGCGATGGTGGGAGTAATCTACCGATATTCGTACGAACTATCGGAATCAATGAATGATGTTGCAATCATTTTTAAACATTGATTTTTGATAACTCCGCCCAATCAATTGAGATAATTTTAAAGCAATTAGTTTGCTAAACTAAACAAATTATAATAAATTGGAAAAAGCGAAATCTCGGGCGAAGCTCGGTGGCTCAGTGGTCAGAGCGTTCCCCCTGTAAGGGAAAGATCGCGGGTTCGAGTCCCGCCCGAGAATTGATTTCGCTTTTTCCAATTTATTATAATTTGTTTAGTTTAGCAAACTAATTGCTTTAAAATTATCTCAACTATTGGCATTCTCTCCTATTAAAGAGATAAGACACAACGGATTTTCCGTTTTAATCGAGTAGTCCGACTGGGGAAGTACCTCCCGCCCTACAGAATACCACGGGTATAGTAACCTCGTGTTGTATTCTCGGCGATGAGTATGGTTGCCAGAGCTCACTGGAGAGGTTTTGTGCTGTCAGTGGGAAAACCAAAGGCTTGGCCTACTTATCTTCTGTGCTGACGGCACAGAATCTCTCTGTTCTTACAGGTTCGGCAGCACGAGTGTGACTCCCCTGGTGATGTTGAAATTATTAAATAATTTAATGTTAAAAGCGATGATGTCAATGTTCTTTATTGAGAATTGTTACGAGAATATCATTTTAGATTTTTAATTTAATTTTGACAGATCGAGCCTGAATTTTATCGAAATTTGGCCGTTAGGTAGTTGGGTTGGGAAACGATCTGTAGATGTTGATTGCTTAAAAACCCATTCCATTTATGAATCTTCTAGGAAATTAAGATTTTATTTATAGTTTATACAATTTAGAAAAAAATGTTATTTATAAATACAATATTTTATTAAGTTATTAATAAATATATTTAAGAATTTAAATGAGCTTGTTTTATTTATATATTGCCATTATTTTTATGGCACCTGAGGACCTGAAACGGCGTGCGGTTTTAGTCGGTTCGAGTCCGAAGTAAACACCCCGCTGGAGGATTTCTACTCGAAAAGGGGAAATGGGAAGGAGATGGAAAAATAGGTGTTGCCTTCGTGAAAAATCACACGTTAAGTTTTCTTAATATTTAATGCACTGGCAATATTCATGCTCTAATTTTAATTAAAACCTATTTCTTAAAATATAATACTTGTATATTATCATCTTATAAATACAATATAATTCTATAATATTCAAATACTTATAGAGGTTGTCAAACCCAAATAGGACACCCCACCACCTCCCAAGCGAATTGACAACGATTGTTTCCAGACTTGTTGCTCAACTAGTCATAATACGATAGAACGCGCTAGCGAGCGGACGTCTGTGTTCTATACAAAAATGTCAGGGCTGCACACAGAGTGTACTTGGATTTATCACACGACTATCGCTACAATTTATGAAACAATTGACGTTTTACACAGTTTACTTTCGCACATCTAATTATATGATGGGGCGCGTTCAGAGAAGCTAAACAATTTAATACTGACTGTTACTATCAGTGATTAGTTGCAAAAGCTGTCTTGCATTGTCATCTAGCCTGTTCCATGGTATATGTAGTTTCAAACCATCGTTGTTAGGCGTGATTCTGACGTTCCCATTATTACATCTAACGTTACATGCGAAATCACAAGTGCTAGTACTAGGGTTGAAGTATAAACCATTAGAGCATACCCCTAGCACAGCCTTGTTTCCATAGCATATCCAGAATTTATCACAATCCTCATGAGCCCATGGGTAGATATGACATTCTTCTAAGCACTTCCTATCTTGTTCAAATATGCAGTCTGGATTACCATTGCAGCCTGGTGGTAGTTCAGTGGTAGTTTCTTCTGCAGGTGGGTATGTAAAGTCGGCGTCTCCATCATCTGGTGTGGGATTTCCACCATTATTATCATCGTTATCACCATCACAGCCAGTACCATTATCATTACCACAATTGGAACCACCGTCGTCGTCGTCTTCTGGTGGTGGATCTACTTCCCCACCATCATTATCACCATCTTCACCACCATCTCCAGGGCCTTGATCGGGGTTATCACCTGGATCGGGCCTTGGGCTTTCAGTGGGACCGTCATCTGGGCTTTCAGTGGTACCAGGGCAGGGTACATTAACACCATTGCAAGGACCGTTTGCGCAGCCTGCTGTCGCTGGATTGTCACAAAGCTGAAAAATAGAAATTGTACTAGATTAGTTGCAGTTTGAATCCCTTTATTATTGTAGGTTTGAATATTATATGTGGTGAACACGGGTGAGCGATAACTGATAACCAAGCAAGATAATCTTGGATGTTTGTTATTCAATCACACTCTAACAGCTGAACCGATTTGGCTGAAATTTGGTACAGGGATCGATTATAGTCTGGGATAACATTGACTACTTTTTAACGGTAGAGGAAATGGGAACAAACAACGGGAGCAAAGCTAAGTATTTGTGTTTCTTTTTTCCTACAGTCCCGGGTCCTTTAAGCGGTTCGCAAAGCATCTCATGAGGTCGTCAAGCTGAATGCCACCATTGTAACATGGTTCGTGTCTGTAATGTGATCCTCTTTCCTGAGACCTCCTTCTTGGACGAATGCAACACCAGGGTAGTCACACTCGTGCTGCCGACCCTTTAAAGACAGAGAGATTCTGTGCAGTCAGCGAGGAAGACAAGCAGGACAAGCCTTTGGTCTTCCTATACATATTTATAACTAGCTGACCCGGCGATCTTCGTACCATCATATTTTCCGCCCGCGTGGTATTCTGATCCCGATTTATCAGTGTTTCTCTACAATATTATGCATGTATTGTACATATTGAAGCGTCGGTAGCTTAGTGGTTAAGGAGTCGGCCTTACGATCGAGAGGTCCCGGGTTCGAATCCTGACCATTACACTACCGCTTCCTCTTGAATCACTCTATCTATTAAAAAAAAACCGCTTCAAAATCCGTTGCGTAGTTTTGAAGATTTAAGCATACATAGGGACGGATAAACAGCGACAGCGACTTTGTTTTATAATATGTAGTGATGATGTAGTGATGAAGTGATAATCCAGTAAGATATATTTACCTGTAATATCGGGTTAAAGTGCAAATTTCCTGGGCAGTTGGAAACCACCAAGTTGCCCCACACACAGACGTAGAACAAGGAGCAGTTCTGGTGAGGTAGACGCCACTCGATGGTCTGGTCTACTGGACAGCCATTGCTGTCGAAGTCCATGGGTGGTGGTGTGGTGGGTTCTTGGGGCTCTTCTGGGACCGTGGGAGTGGTAGTGGTGGAGGTGGTAGGCACGAAGTTACCACCAGGGAGGTTGCAGTTGACGTTAAATATATGATCGCAGACCTGGGGAAGAAATATCATTTGGTATAATATCAATGAATTTATATTATGTAGGTAGGGGAAAACACCCAATTATTGGCACCAGGCACCTTAAGCGAAATTTGTAAAATAATTATCATCTGTGGAAATTATACGTCTTTTTAAGAGAAGAGAATAGTAATAAATTCATTTTTAACAAAAAAGTTTAACCGACTTCAAGAAACGAAAAAGAGGCACTGAAAAGCGAAAAATAACTTGATTTACAGACTTACTGATTTATTAGAAGTCGGTACCTAGCCCAAGGGAGGCCATATTTCAATTGATTGCATCATAGTAGTTCAGACACAACAAACAAAGTTGGCTGGCACCGACTTCTAATAAATCAGTAAGTCTGTAAATCAAGTTATTTTTCGCTTTTCAGTGCCTCTTTTTCGTTTCTTGAAGTCGGTTAAACTTTTTTGTTAAAAATGAATTTATTTTTCTCTTTTTAGTGAGTTTGTACAGTCTCACGACTGTACATCGCATGTATAGTGACCTGACTGTACATGCGCTGCTGACGCTACACTACAGATCGAACCGGCCACGCTAAATAAAAAAAATATTAAAGCATTCTTATTCAAAAATAATTTTTAAAATCAATGCATATACACCGGAAATATAGCTGAATATTCTGAATTCATTGTTATTCTTAACTCATTTGTACACGCGTTCTTGTGGAATGCAACCCTGACTCTGATCCTATTGCTTCGTGTTATTATTGTATTTCTTATTGGTTGTAATCTGTTACGTGTGATAAATAAATAAAATAAATAAATAAAATAAAATAAAAAATACTTCTGCGTACCCCTTCAAAGGACTCAGGCGTGATGTTATGATGTGTAATGGCAGAAACATTGCAATAATATGCCATTGCAGCTATCGCGGCTGATTTCCTGGTACTTTTTGAAGAGTTTCTTGGTCTAATCTCGGAAACCCATCATCAGATCTTTACGAAATTTAAATGGGACCACTTCGGAATAATCTACTTACGAACAGAAAAATAATTTTCAAAATCCGTCTAGAATTGGCTTCACAATCGCGTAACAAACATACAAAAAAAAAAAAAAAAAAAAAATTGCGTACGAATTGAGAACCTCCTTTTTTGAAGTCGGTTAAAAAGTACCTAATATGTAGTAGGAATATTTGTTCACGTTATTTTGATCGTAAACAAATATTTAATTACTTGTGATTATTAAAAAATTACAGTTTTATCCAATTGTATATATTTGCCCATAATATATTGGCATAGGTAAACCAAACTATTGGCATACATCAGACCATTGCCATTTGAATAGGAATAACTATAGAAAAATCTTTGCTATTGCAGATAAAGTTGACGATTGTGAGTTCTTGTTTTTTTACAAACGTACCTGTGCGAATAATTGGAGGAGTGCCAAGATTAGGTATGTTTCCCCTATATATTTCCGCGTGGTTTTTTTAGACCACTTTGGTAGCAGACAAGCACGCGGCCTACCTGATGGAAAGTGGTTACCGTGGCGTATGGATGTATGCAACACCAGGGGCGTCACACTCGTGCTGCCGACCCTATAAGAACAGAGAGACTCTATCGTCAGCGAAGAAGACAAGCAGGACAAGCCTTTAGTCTTCCCACTGATAGCACAAAGCCTCTCCAGTGAGCTCTGGCTACCGTACTGAGAGCTAGAAACATAACGCGAGGTAATAACCGCGGTATTCTGTAGGTTCCCGGCAAAGTAGAATTTGGGCCTTCCCATCTCTTTCAATGCGGTGTCGTACAAGGTGACTAAGGGATATTAGCTGTTCAACATCAGACAGATACAGACTTAGCTTCAAATGCAGAGTGCCCGGAATAATATCAAATCCTATACATTTGTCATTGTATTCCATGATACGTCGAGCAACGAATTGCCACTTGTCTAGGGGGGCTGGTGGGCCATGGCGTGTTTGCTACCTATTAAGTAAGTAAGTGATAATTGATAAGTGATTATTGTAAGTGATATAAAAAAATCATCAGCTTTACGTTAGTTCCGGTCGCATCCAAGGTTTTTTTCATTTTGTAGGTTATCCTAAACTGTTATAAATTGTGAGAGTTTGAGAAGATGTTTGTTACTCAATTACGCTCAAACGGCTTAACCGATCTGGCTGAAATTTGACACAGGGATAGATTATAGTCTGAAATAACAGCTAGTTTTTTTTAATCACGGTTATAGGTACCTACAGGTTGCGAGAACGGGATCCACGCGAGCGGAGTCGCGTGCAGCAGATAATAATTGACATACTTTTGTGATTGATTTATCGATAAATCGATTAAAATATTAACTATAGAAAGTGTGGGATTATATAGTAGGTACAAAATAATTGATAATGCAGTTTATATTTTTCAATGAAATTGATAAACATCAATGTCATTGGATTATTCAGTTCGGGAAATCACTCTAAAGGCTTTAGATTAAGTGGATATTACTGCCACTGTATGAAATATATGAAGTGGAATTCACTAATATTTTGATTGATAGGTAGTTACAATGGGCTGCAATATCAGGGGCGTTACACTCGTGCTGTCAACTCTGAAGAAACCTACTAATACCTTCGAAGAACCTCATATTGTAGTTGCTTGGGAAAACCACAGCATAGAGTTCGTTCTACAGCTTGAGTGTGCGTGGGATGAAGTTCCTTTCATACCGCGCAGTGCGCACCGTTCCCGGTCGCAATGTGTGAGGATGGACGCCCTGTCTATGGTGAGCATAGAATAGCATGTTCTGATGAGCTCTTCAATTAGTCC
Source organism: Eilema depressum (assembly GCA_914767945.1). Lineage (NCBI taxonomy): Eukaryota > Metazoa > Arthropoda > Insecta > Lepidoptera > Erebidae > Eilema > Eilema depressum. Next base: position 9,503,927 of record OU612040.1, read on the forward strand.
TCCCCTCTCCTTTCTTATAAAGGACAACACGTGCAGGACTTAAATGTCACCCGCATATGGTGTAGAATATTATGTCACCCGCATACGGTGCAGAATATTCCATCAATAACCAAGTGGTTCAGCGACTCCTTCTTTTGCCGCACCATTAAGACCTGGAATTCCTTACCAGTACACAAACATGTTCCCCTACAATCCCGGGTCTGTTAAACGGGGCGTGAAAAATCATCTGACGAGGCCGTCAAGCTGAGTACCACCATTGTAACATGGTACGTCTCTATAATGGTGACCCTGTTTTCCAACACTTTGCTTTCAGCCTACCATCAGGCGAGGTGAAGTCCAATTAACAGGTCCTTTATAAAAAAAAACTAATTTAAAATATCAAACTTACCTGTAGAGTTGCATTGAAATATGTCCCAGCTGGGCAGATTAAGACAACTTTTTGTCCCCAGACGCATTGATAGAACTTATTGCAGAAATGCTCGTGGGGTAGGTGCCAGTTTATGCTCATGTTGACTGGGCAACCATTGTCCTGGAACTCTATATCTGGATATTGGTCGTCTCCATCGTCAGGGGCGGTGGTAGTTTCTTCAGAGGAATCTTCGTCTTCACATGAACGGTCTACATTGAAGGGGTGGTCGCAAGTCTGCAGAAACAAGGTATATTTCAACTTTCGTGGTCGTTCACATTACTATTAGAACTATCGGGATATCTTACTATGCATTATGAAATATCGGATACTGCAAAAGATTCGTTCGTTTAACCAATCATCGTTGAAGAGTGTTTTCGGCGAACCGTTCCATCGGCGAAGGATTCATTCGGACTACCAACCGTCGATGAATCATATTTTCGGCGAAATTTTCCATCGGCCAAGTATTTTTTCGTTCAACTGACCGTCGGAGTAGAGTGTTATCGGACAATCGTCTTATTCGGTGAGCAATATTTCGGAATACCATACGCACTTCATTTTACACAATACATGGTAAATATCCCGATAGGCAGCCTCCGTGGCGTAGCGGTAGTGAAAGCGGCCGCTACGCAGGAGGCGCGGGTTAGATTCCCGCTCAGTGCAAATATTTGTGTGAATGAAATATGAGTATTTGCATTGGTCTGGTCGTGCCTCGGAGAGCACGTTAAGCCGTCGGTCCCGGTTGCCATGAGAACATCTATGGCAGTCGTTACGGGTAGTTGGAGCCCTCAAAAATCCAAAAACAACGGTTTATCTGCAAAACTTCGATATCGCCTAATGTTAACATTGGGTTGTGGAGGTCAGATGACAATCGCTTTACGGAAAATATCGAGGTCTAGTCAAATCCGTGGTTAAGACTGGTAAAAAGTGGACCCCAGACTCCGAGCTGAAAGCTTCGGGTGCGACTGGGAATTAACGCTAAGAGGAAGAAGAAGAATGGTAAATATCCCGATAGTTCTAATAGTTAAACAGAAAATGTAGGTACGTTTAGTCTCATTAATCGATTTTGTTGTGGGTCCATCTTAGGGGCCATACCCCTAGATGAAGTTTTCTTCTTTCGTTTAATACACATACATACAATCACGTTCTTATCCCCGGGTGTTAGGCAGAGGTGAATTAACAACCACATTCCACCAATCATTGTTTTAAGTCCCACGTAATGAGGGCTTGAGCCTATTGCCTTACTCCGAGCACTATTGTAGACTCGAGCCATGCATCTGAGGCTGAGTGTGGGCTGTAATATCTGTCTGATGTTAAACAGCCTTATCCCTCGTGCTATTTACATAGAAAGTATTTTGGACAAAAAATTCTGTCATCTTGAACGCGCTAAAGTCATATTCCCCAGACCAGGCCAGTCGAATAAAGATTTGACTTAAAAAATAATTCTAAAAGCAATTTTTTTTCGGAATGCTTTAACGTTTGATGGAGGTCATTGGCAGTATAAATTTCGTTTCGCGTGGTATTCAGTTACGTACGGCGGTTATGTCAGATTCGAACCGACTAAAACCGCACGTCATCTTGGATCTTTAGATGTTGGAGTGCGAGATTGCTTCAGATTAGTTCAGATATATCCTTCTCTCATGGCCGTACTCAGCTTTCTTGGGGGGTATATTTTAAAATTTATAACTTCGGGCAGAGCAGAGTGGGCTCCACTTGTCTCCCCCCCTCCCTCTATAATTTCATTATGGACCCTTCGTAAGTTAATTTACCGTCACAACCATAAATAATTCTACAACTTTCACTCGGGGTACATATCTTGGACCTAAATCGCGAGACAAGCAAGGCCCTGGTGCACGGATTGTTTTGTAATAATCTATGCTTGGTGAGTTTGAACTCGTCTACCGCAGTAGCACCCCGTGCTATCCTCAAAATACACCCAAGAGACGTGTACTGCGCGTGTAGAGCGCATTTTAGGTCTAAGAATATGTCCTAAGCAATCTATCTAGGTCTGCTCACCTGTAGAAGACTATTGAACACAGTTCCCTTTGGACATTTCAGCAGGTACTTATCACCATTGGAACATTGATAGAACTTCCTACACGAAGTCTCATGTGGGAGCAGTTGTGGGATGGTAAAGTCTACTGGACAGCCATTAGGGAGTCTCTCACAATCCGTGGTGCCAGTTTCAGCTCCGTTGTAAGAATTAGTTGTAGGGGTTTGGGTTGTGGTGGTAGTAGAGGTTGTGGTTGTAGGTGCTGGGGTTGTGGTTGTAGTTGTAGGTTCTGGGGTTGTAGTCGTAGTAGTCGTAGGTTCTGGAGTTGTAGTTGTTGTAGTCGTAGGTTCTGGGGTTGTAGTCGTAGTAGTGGTAGGTTCTGGGGTTGTAGTCGTAGTAGTCGTAGGTTCTGGGGTTGTAGTCGTTGTAGTGGTAGGTTCTGGGGTTGTAGTAGTTGTAGTCGTAGGTTCTGGGGTTGTAGTCGTAGTAGTCGTAGGTTCTGGGGTTGTAGTCGTAGTAGTTGTAGGTTCAGGAGTCGTAGTAGTAGTCGTAGGTTCTGGGGTTGTAGTTGTAGTAGTGGTTGTAGTTGTTGTGGTTGAGGTGGTTGTTGAGGAAGGTGGATATCCTGGTAGATTGCAATTGGCTGCGAAGGGATGCGTGCACACCTGTACCAATGAGAAACGAGTTATTTTTTTTTTTAATCCAAGTTGTGTGGAATTTTTTAAATTTTTTCTAGTGAATTGAGCATTCACTTTTTAGGGTTCCGTTGCCAAATGGCAAAAAACGGAACCCTTATAGATTCGTCATGTCTGTCCGTCTGTCTGTCTGTCTGTCTGTCTGTCTGTCTGTCCGTCCGTATGTCACAGCCACTTTTCTTCGAAACTATAAGGCCTATGCTGTTGAAACTTGGTAAGAAGATGTATTCTGTGAACCGCATTAAGAATTTTACACAAAAATAAAAAAAAGCATTAAATTTTGGGGGTCCCCATACTTAGAACTGAAACTCAAAATTTTTTTTTTCATCAAACCCATACGTGTGGGGTATCTATGGATAGGTCTTTAAAAATGCTATTGAGGTTTCTAACATATTTTTTTTCTAAACTGAATAGTTTGCGCGAGAGACACTTCCAAAGTGGAAAAATGTGTCCCCCCCCCCCCCCCTCTAACTTCTAAAATAAGAGAACGATAAATCTAAAAAAAATATATGATGTAAATTGCCATGAAAACTACCACTAAAAATTGGTTCGAACGAGATCCAGTCAGTAGTTTTTTTTTAATACTACGTCATAAACCGCAATTTTCGCCTTTGCTACTACGGAACCTTTCATGGGCGAGTCCGACTCGCACTTGGCCGATTTTATTCCTATATAATATACATACATACATACAATCACGCCCCCATCCCCGGAGGGCCAGGCAGAGGCGAATTAACACCCACATTTCACCAGCCATTGTGTTAGGTCCCACGTAATAGGGGGTGAGCCTATTGCCGTATTCCGGGCACTATTGTTGGTTCGAGCCATGCATCTGAGGCTGAGTCTGGGCTGTATATATCTGTCTGATGTTAAACAGCCCTATCCCTTAGTCGCCTTGTACGACACCACATAGGAAGTGATCAGGTGGCCCAAAATCTACTCTATCGGGAACCACGCGGCTATCTATTGGGTAAAAATTTTGGAGTCGGTGTCAGCCAAGGTAGGTTTGTAACTTCTCACGACACCGACTCCAAAACTGACAATAATTTGTTATTAAATTTTTCGAAGAATACACAATTATTTTCAACTTTTAAGTGCATTTTATTTTTATTGGAATAGTTTTTTGAAGTCGGTTTCTTTATACGTAGTTTTTTTTAAATCTTATTACCTGTTGTTCAAAAGAGAACTCGGTACCCCGAGCACAGTTCCTCGGTTGAATAAACTTCTCACCCCACTCACAATAGTAGAACTTCGTGCAGTCATATTCGTGGGGGAGAAGCCAGTGCTCGTAGGATGCAGGGCAGTCGGGATGGGGTTCCTTTTGGTTCTGGGCGTGAAGCATCCCTAGGGTTGCTAGGAGTATAAGGGGTCCTGGAAAAGAAATATTGTTGTTAAAGATTGCTACTGATTCAATGCTGTTGAACCTAAATTGGCGGGCCCGACTTGACGTCCTTGCTAGATGTTCTTTTAAAGAACCCGTAATTCTGAAAAAATATGTTTATCGTCTGTTAAGTATGTTAATTTTCCTACACTCAGCCGGTTTCTGAAAGGCCTGTCAAATAATTGATCAACTAACACTGCTGTTAATTTAATGGATGTCAAATTAATTCGAGTTTCTGAAACGTTGATCAGGCCAAAATGTACTTTGATTTGACATGCGGTTTGTCAGTAATTGTGGCCACACTACTAATTTTTGTTCATTGTCAATGCCGGTTCCAAAACGGATGAAAATGTTACGGACTGTCGCCATTCATTTAAAAAAAGATTCCCGAGTGAAATGAAAATAAACAGCTATGTTAACTGACACGATGATCAAATTAAACTTTTTAACCACGCTTCTAGCAACCCAATTGCTACTTGACAAGTGATTTAACAGCCGATTAGTTAATTTTACAGTTGATCAGCCTTTCGGAAACTGGGCGTTAGGTATTCAGGTTCTCTGTGCTTAGGTGCTCAAAGGATTTATAGATCTTAAGCTGTCCACGGATTTCTATAGCTCATTTTACGTTAACAACTTATTACCTACTCATAATAATTGAGAATGATATTCCAGTAGCGAAATGACAGTCAAAATAATAAAACAATGACTAAAAATAGAGTATTATTAATAACTAAACAGTGTGACTAGTAAAACAATAAAAGCCTCGTAAAATATATTACGACTTAATGACCAGTCGATGGCTGTTAATCTATGCTTACGTGAATATTATATGATTCCCCATTGTATAATTTGGCAATATAATAAAAGATATAAACTATAGGGCTCTTATCTTGCATGGGGTAGACAGGTGAAGACGCCTGTCACCCAAGCAGAATCAGGATCTTCCAGATGGGCATTAGAAGGTTCTAGCAGGGTTGGTAGCGCGAAAGTGACGCCCCTGGTGTTGCATACGTCCATAGCCACGGTTACCACTTTCCATCAGGTGTGCCGTGTACTTGCCTGCCACCTCTTCTTCCTCCTAGCGTTAATTCCCAGTCGCATCCGAAGCTTTCAGCTCAGAGTCTGGGGTCCGCTTTACCAGTCATAGCTACATATTTGGCTAGACCTCGATATTTTCCGTGAAGCGATTGCCATCTGACCTCCACGACCCAATGTTAACATTAGGCGATATCGAAGCTTTGCAGCTAGACTGTTGTTTTTTTTTTTTGGCCTTTTAGGGCACCAACTACCCGTAACGACTGCCATAGATGTTCTTATGGCAACCGGGACCGACGGCTTAACGTGCTCTCCGAGGCACGACCAGACCAATGCAAATACCCATATTTAATGCACACAAATATTTGCACTGAGCGGGGATCGAACCCGCGCCTCCTGCGTAGCGGCCGCGTTCACTACCGCTACGCCACGGAGGCTGCCTGCCACCTAAGTTGTATAAAAACAAAGGCTGGGGACACCGTGATTCCCATATCCGAGGAGGCCTTCTCAAAATCGGGGATGATCTTGGGTGAATCGAGGTTCGAGGGATTTTCTTTAGGTAATCTCCCACCTCAGCATCTGAAGTCCCAAGATAGCTCATGGTTTTAGACGGCGGGTATCTGAAGGGATTGCCGCACAAAAAAAAGAAAAAGAAGAGGCAACACTGAATTTTAATACAATTATTATTATTAATCAAAGTAATTCTTCAAAAAAGTCAATATTTAACACCGAAAACAACACGAGTTATTCCGGTTGGATCCCCTGATATGATCCCCTGCCGATTTTTATTATGTTTTAATTCCCGATGGATCCACCGTAAACTGTGTCATTCCGGTCTGATCCCCTTAGTTTTTTTTTTTTTTTTTTTTAAATCAAATTTTACAGGCAAGTACAGTCAATAGAAAAACAGTTGTTAATGTAAAAAATATTTTTGGTTTATTTATTTCAAGTGTTTAAAATCATCACAGAATAATTGAACTAATCGACTTTCTACTTGGACAAACCTTAATACACGGGGTTATTTAATTTTAGCCGCGGTATTCTGCCGGACTGATCGATTAGGACGAAAATACCGTCGTCACCAGATATTTGGTGATTCTGTTATTACATTAGACTAGTCCATTCATAGTTTCACTTCAAAGAAAATAACTACATAATTTAGATAAATTGACCATTTTATTTCTATTCACCATTTGATTTCTATTCACCATTTGATTTCTATTCACCATTTGATCCCTTTTCACCCTATTTTACGGGATTATTTAATTATTTTTAAGCACACGACTCCCATTTATTTTGGACATATTCGTATCACAATTTTGTGTTTAAAAATTGCTTTTTAGTTTTGAGATCGGACCACGCTTCAAAAACACTACCTACCACTTTTTCAATGAATTTTTATGTATTATTAAATTTATTTTATTTTTAATTTTTAACACATTATATTCAATAAATACTCACTTATCATTTTGAAATGTACACTCATAGAGCTTATAAAACTTATATTTAACGGTTGCAATACCGTTTATGACTCCCTCTGGTCTTTTCAAGCAATTATATTATATACATACCGCTATCGGTCCGATAAACTACTTTAATACCTGGATTAGTGCTAAATCGCACATGATTTACGATTTTGGGTACCGAGAATACGACTTAAAACTTATCTTTGCTTGGTTTTAGCCAGAATAAGGCCCGGTGTCTACCAAAGCGGAGAGGAGAAGAGATGTATTTTGAATAACCAATTAGATTTCGTTATTTCCACGTCTCCTCTAAGCTCAGCTTCGACGGAAACGGATCAAGCGAGAGAGAGGAGAGGAGATCTCTAACTTTTCTATAGAATATGTGCTGCGAGCGGGCAAACGGCGTAGCAGAGCGGAGAACTATGTAGCCGGCAGGCTTATTAGCTAACTTTTCGCGACCAGCGAGCGAGCGATGAGCAGTAAGAACGAGATCACTGCGCGATGGATCGCGATACGTCAAAAAAAATTGGTATTACGTAAGGATTTGCGATCAGATCGCCATAACAATTATATGCTGCGGAACTGAAAAATAGCGATAGTTTGTTTCTAAGACTAATTTATGTGTTTCATGATTTACCACTGGTTTTTTACAATGAAAATTACTGTATTTATTATTTTCACAATGGCGACCATTAAAAAAGGACCTTTTGAGTGATCGCGATGACATTTCTTATCGCGCCTTTTTCGCTGATCGCTTTCTGTCAAATGTGATACGTAATACCAATTTGTCGTTTTTTGTGCGATTACCGCGCAGATTTTGCTATCGCTTTGCTATCGTGAGTTAGCTAATAAGCCTGCGGGTGGCCAGGCGACGCCCGCCCTTGCGTTTTTGTAACGACATGACGACGTCTTCCAATCGTAAATAGCACTTGACTGGTTTCATGCTCACAAGTTAAGCGGTCAGCCTATAGTAATCGGTCCTTCAGTAGTTGGACCTATAGTAATTTTCCTTATCCTATGGCAGTAGGTCCCTAGTAATCGGTCCTTCAGTAGTTGTACCCGTAGTAAATTTTCTTGTAGTTGTTTATCCTATGGTAGTAGGTCCCTAGTAATCGGTACTTCAGTAGCTGGACCTGTAGTTGTTTATCCTTTGGCAGTAGGTCCCGTGCAAACAGTCCTTCAGTAGTTGGACCTATAGTAATTTTCCTTATCCTTTAGTAGTAGGTCCCTAGTAATCGGTTCTTCAGTAGCTGGACCTGTAGTTGTTTATCCTTTGGCAGTAGGTCCCGTGCAAACAGTCCTTCAGTAGTTGGACCTATAGTAATTTTCCTTATCCTTTAGTAGTAGGTCCCTAGTAATCGGTTCTTCAGTAGCTGGACCTGTAGTTTTTTATCCTTTGGCAGTAGGTCCCGTAGCAAACAGTCATTCAGTAGTTGGACCTGTAGTAACTTTCCTTATCCTATGGTAGTAGGTCCCGTAGCAAACAGTCCTTCAGTAGTTGGACCTATAGTAACTTACCTTATCCTATGGCAGTAGGTCCCTAGTTATCGGTCCTTCAGTAGTTGGACCTATAGTAACTTTCCTTATCCTATGGTAGTAGGTCCCGTAGCAAACAGTCCTTCAGTAGTTGGATCTATAGTAATTTTCCTTATCCTATGGCAGTAGGTCCCTAGTAATCGGTCCTACAGTAGTTGGACCGTTATTTTTTTTTTATTCCACTTAGGTGGCAGACAAGCACACGGCCCACCTGACGGAAAGTGGTTATCGTGACCTATGGACGTATGCAACACCAGGGGCGTCACACTCATGCTGCCGACCCTGAAGCCTTCTAATGCCCTTCTAAAGAACCCCATATTGTAGTCGCTTGGGAAAACCATCGCGGGGAGTTCATTCCACAGCTTGCACAGTTCCTTTCATACCGCACAGTGCGCACCATTTCCGGTCGCAATGTGTGAGGATGAATTCCCCGCCTATGGCGAGAAGTGCGATGATAGAATGTAGCTGTGGGCATCCTATAGTAATTTTTCTTATCTTGTGGCAATAGTTCCCATAGCAAGCAGTCATTCAGTAGTTGGACCTATAGTAATTTTCCTTATCCTATGAAAGGAGGTCCCTAGTAATCGGTATTTCAGTAGCTGGACCTGTAGTTGTTAATCCTTTGGCAGTAGGTCCCGTAGCAATCGGTCCTTCAATAGTTGGAGCTGTAGTAATTGGTCCTACAGCCGTTTATATAGGCATTACATACGGGGCCACATTTTTTTGTTTCGTAGCGTTTTTCTTTACCTTTATCTGTAGATATGTTATTGGGAACGGCCGTTAGTTGGTTCTTAGTATCAGATAGGACATTATAAATATTCATTCATTCTTTGGTTAAAAGATCAGCAGGTCTAAAAAGACGACTTTAGTGGAATCGTATAAGGATAGTAATATGGGTCATATTGAAAATTGTAAAAAGGTCACACATTGATATGAACTGAAAATTGATTCGAATTTTCCAAGAAAATTGATTCCGAGTCAAAGGAACGGCAATACTAGCGCGATGAACTATACGAGACCGCTAGATGGCGCTAATCAGTAAACACGACTTTCGTTAGTGTATAGTAGTTGAAAGTGATAGTTTTTATTAATAATCTATTTAATTAATTCGCTATGCTGTAAAAGCATAATGCGTACACTGCTACAGCGTTGTCCTCCATACGTTTACGTCCGTCTCCGTTGCAGGGCGAATACTGTAATGCGGACCAACGCGATGATGGGAGTGTGTGAATGCTAGGGCATTAATCGCGCGAATATTTCTGGCAACACGATGAGCAATGCGAGCGGCAGTATGTAAACGCGGGGTTATAGATCGATTGAGATCTACTGGAAATTCATAAAGTGTCTCGATTTAGGCGGAATCGCTCAATGTGGCCATTTTAGATCCGCTCGCTGGTGACAAGAAAAAGACTTATATAAATGAGATTAAAAAGATATGATTTAATTCTTCATCTTTATCAAAATCGTCTCTTATTAGCTAAACATTTGTATACATTATTAATAATATGATACTCGACTGACACACCCTTCACAAGAGGCTAAAATCAGTCGACTTGATTTTTAACAGAGTAAATAATTTAGAATTATTGATTTATTGTCCAATAGCCTTCAAAAGCTGTCTTGCACTGTCGTCGAATTTATGCCAGGGGATGTAAAGATTCAGGCCTTCGTGTTTAGGAGTGACACGTACTTTTCCGCTGTCGCAGTCCACATAGCAGGCGAAGTCGCAAGTTCTAGTTGCTGGATTGAAATACAGACCGTTAGAACATGTGCCCAATACCGGCGTATTGCCATAGCAGTACCAGAATTTATCGCAGTCTTCATGAGCCCATGGGAAGGTTATGCATTCCTCTTCGCATTTGTTTCCTGGTGGACCTGGAAGCGGATCATCATCGCAATCATCATCTGGTGGGGGATCCTCGCAGCCGGGACCACCTCCGCCTCCAGGTGGGCAATCACCACCTGGTGGGAGATCTTCCTCAGAACTACATCCGGGTCCACCACCACCTCCGGGTGGGCAGTCCACTGGTGGGGTATCATCTTCGCAACCGGGTCCACCGCCGCCTCCGGGTGGGCAATCACCACCTGGTGGAAGATCTTCCTCAGAACTACATCCGGGTCCACCGCCGCCTCCGGGTGGGCATTCGTCAACTGGTGGAGTATCATCTTCGCAACCGGGTCCACCTCCGCCTCCAGGTGGGCATTCGTCAACTGGTGGAGTATCATCTTCGCAACCGGGTCCACCTCCGCCTCCAGGTGGGCATTCGTCAACTGGTGGAGTATCATCTTCGCAACCGGGTCCACCTCCGCCTCCAGGTGGGCATTCGTCAACTGGTGGAGTATCATCTTCGCAACCGGGTCCACCTCCGCCTCCAGGTGGGCATTCCTCTGATGGTGGGTCCCCACCACCGCTTCCTTCGCCACTGCATGGGTCATCTTCATCCTCACAAGGGTGGAAGTTCGCACATCCAGCTGTAGCTGGGTTATCACAGATCTGGAAAATAAAAATAAATTTTATGTAGACTATGACTATGACTATGACTATTATAATGTGATATTATTATGGTGATCAAACATAGCCCATGTCCTTTCCGAAGGTCTAATCTATCTCTATACCAAATTTCATAAAAATCGGTTCAATGGTTTAGGTGTGAAAGCGTAATAGATAGACAGACATACATAGTTACTTTCGCATTTATAATATTAGTATGTAAGTATGGATATCCTTTCACAAGACAAGCATGACAAGCCTTTGGTCTTCCCACTGACAGCACAAACACTCTCCAGGGAGCTCTGGCTACCCTACTCACCGTCGAGAACACAACATGTAGTTATTATACCCGCGGTATTCTGTAGGGCGGAGGTACTTCATGATGTTATGTATGTTTATATGTATGTAAAAATATTTACCTGTCTTATAGGATTGAAGTGGAGACCAGCTGGGCAAGGGCGTTCCACCACATTACCCCAAACGCACTGGTAGTACAAGGTGCAGTTTTCGTGGGGAAGTAACCACTCAATGGAATGGTTTCTGGGGCACCCATTCTCATTAAATTCTGGTGGTGGTATGGGTGTAGGTGCTGGGGTAGGTGGCCTCGGGGAAGTGGTGGTGAAGTAGTTGCCTCCAGGAAGTGTGCAGTTCACGTTGTTGGGGAAATCGCATCTCTGTAAAAAGAAAAAGATTGATTAATTTTGTACATTTTCTTTTGTTAATGCTTTTCATGATTTATTAGTGTACAATAAAGTTTAAATAAATAAATAAATAAATTCTGATGAAACTAGCTGTCCTGGTGAACTTCGTACTGCCATATTTTTTGCAGCCCGCGTGAATTTTTGATCCCGTTCCCGCTGCACCTATTTTCTCACCGTTTAAACCTTCCCTGGACATCCACAAATATCTCAAGACTAAAGTTAGCCAAATCGGTTATAAAATTCCTGAGTTATAAAATTACAATGAAAAGTGTGTTTGTCAGTTCCGGTCTAGACGGCGTATTTCTTAACCGATTTTCATCAAATTTTTGAATGAATGAATGAAGAAAAACAAAATTAATTAAGACTAATTAAAATAATATAACTTAATAAAATATTTACATACATAATGCGTCGTAAAATTCCTCCACAAAGTGAAAAGTGGCATTAATTTTTATGAAAATTGATATTGATGATATTGATATTTAAAATATGTGGAAAGATTAGACGATTAGAGATTTATTTGGACCAGTTAGACGGCTGACAAGTTCTTGTGGTGTGGCGGTAATAAACGCAAATGCTACGCAGTGGGCGCCGATTCGATTCCCGCTCAGTGCAAATATTTGTATACATGAATATGTGTTATTAATAATTATTAGGCTGCCTCCACGTTTGAAATTTCTTCTACTGAACGAGCTTGCGACCTGGTGCTTTTTGAAGTTGAACATGACCTCATGGTCTTTCAACCAATGCTCCGTACACAAAAAATATCGATATTTTGAAGGGTCATGTGCAACTCCAATTCCAATTCTTTGCCCTTTATCAAGCCTTCAACATTCTGGTGCACCAGGTTTAATATCTTATTTTTACTATTTAAATTGCATATGGGAGACTCGACGTATATGCATTGGTCTGGGTGTTTCCGTGCTTCGGAGAGCTTGCTAACCCGTCGGTCCTGGTTACCGTATGGACAGATATGGTGGCCCTCAGAAGTCCGACTGATCTAACTAAAGAACCTCGATATCGTCAATTCATTGTAGAGATCAGATGGCAGTCGCTTCAGGAAAAATATAGACGTAAATACGGACTTGAGCTACACTCGTGTTACCGACCCTGTAAGAACGATGACTGCCCCGTGGCACTACCCCAAGGCACTACTGGTAGTGTCAAGGGTAAAATTCTTGCCCCATGGCACTAGTAGTATCAAGGGTACAAATTATTCCCAATGACACCACCAGTTGTGTCAAAGGTAATTTCGCAATTGTAAAGTAATACACATAAAGATTTCGTGGATTAAGGTGATAGGGAGTTTCTGTGGCAACAGCGCAGAAGACAAGCAGAACAAGCCTTTGGTCTTCCCGCTGACAGCACAAAAGCTTTCCAGTGAGCTCTGACTACCCTACTAATTTCTTCATCTGGCTACTGTTTGTGAATCTTAAATGTCGTTATACTATAAAAGAAGCATACAAACTAATCATAACGCGTTCTAGACCATCTTAAAACCCAGTTGCGTAACAAGATTTATACTTATCGTTTAACAACTTACTGTTTTTTTAAATGAATTCTTCATTGGCAACTGGTTGTGAAACAGGAATAGATATTCTTTTTGACCAACTAGTTGCGTAGCAATATTATTTCTTCTTTTTTAACAACTGGTTGCGAATCTCAGTTGCCAATGTGGCCGGAGGGTGATATTTTTGGGTATTCTCGGAAGCAACATAGCTTCTATAAAAACGTGACTAAAGGGGATTGGGTAATCTAGTATGGACAGTGGCGTCCTTAATTTTTTCAGCGGCCATCAATAATTTTGATACCACTTCATTGTACTGTGTTAAACACACATACAAATGTCATTATTTTCATTGTAAGTAATATCGGAGCTGCGATATACAGGGTGCAACATTTCGACTTTACCTTGAAGGAAAGTACCCTCATACTAAAGATAGCGAATTTTACTTAAAGGAAACATTACCTTATTTTTAAAAAGAAACAAAACTGCATTCAAAGTTTTCTGAAAATGCCACACCCGGTAGTCGAACCGACTAAAATCTTCCTAAACCTTCTATTTCATGGATTTCCTTTTATTTAATTTACCAAGTTTGTTAGAGAGATTTGATCCTTATGATCGACCCTATCGATTGATGCAAAAAAATACAGGGTAACACCCTGTATTTTTTTGCAAATTGTAGTCGGTTCGATTATAAGGCGTGGCAAACGATTTTTCAGCATTCCTTAAATGCAGTGCTGTTTCTTTTTTTAAAACACACTAAACTGTATTCAAAGTTTTCTGAAAATGCCACACCCGGTAGTCGAACCGACTGAAATCTTTCTAAATCTTCTATTTCATGAATTTCCTTTTATTTAATTTACCAAGTTTGTTAGAGAGATTTGATCCTAATGATCGACTCTATCGATTGATGCAATAAAAATATAGGGTGTTATTTTTACGAATTGTTCGATTATAGGGCGGGGCAAACGATTTTTCAGCATTCCTTAAATGCAGTGTGTTTCTTTTTTTAAAACACACTAAACTGTATTCAAAGTTTTCTGAAAATGTCACACCCGGTAGTCGAACCGACTAAAATCTTTCTAAATCTTCTATTTCATGGATTTCCTTTTATTTAATTTACCAAGTTTGTTAAAGACATTTGATCGTTGTGATTGACTCTATCGATTGATGCAATAAAAATATAGGATGTTATTTTTTATAATTTTAGTCGGTTCGATTACAGGGCGTGGCAAGCGATTTTTCGAAATTCCTTAAATGCAGCTTTGTATTTTTTTAAATAAGAGTGTTTCCCTTGAATGAAATTAGCTATTTCCGGTAGTAAGAGTAGGTACTTTTCCTACATATTAACATCCAAGAAGTTTATTGTAATCAATTCAAAGGAAATGTTTCCTTATTTAAAAAAAGAAACAGAACTGCATTTAAGGAATGCCGAAAAATCGCTTGCCACACCCTGTAATCGAACCGACTAAAATTCAAAAAAATAACACCCTATATTTTTATTGCATCAATCGATAGGGTCAATCTTATGGATCAAATCTCTTTAACAAACTTGGTATATTAAATAAAAGGAAATCCATGAAATAGAAGATTTAGAAAGATTTTAGTCGGTTCGACTACTGGGTGTGGCATTTTTAGATAACTTTGAATACAGTTTTGTAAGTTTTAAAAAAAGAAACAGAACTGCATTTAAGGAATGCCGAAAAATCGTTTGCCCCGCCCTATAATCGAACAATTCGAAAAAATAACACCCTATATTTTTATTGCGTCAATCGATAGAGTCGATCATTAGGATCAAATCTCTCTAACAAACTTGGTAAATTAAATAAAAGGAAATTCATGAAATAGAAGATTTAGAAAGATTTCAGTCGGTTCGACTACCGGGTGTGGCATTTTCAGAAAACTTTGAATACAGTTTAGTATGTTTATAAAAAAGAAACAGAACTGCATTTAAGGAATGCTGAAAAATCGTTTGCCACGCCTTATAATCGAACCGATTACTATTCGCAAAAATAACACCCTGTATTTTTTGCATCAATCGATAGGGTCGATCATAAGGATCAAATCTCTCTAACAAACTTGGTAAATTAAATAAAAGGAAATCCATGAAATAGAAGGTTTAGGAAGATTTTAGTCGGTTCGACTACCGGGTGTGGCATTTTCAGAAAACTTTGAATGCAGTTTTGTTTCTTTTAAAAAATAAGGGAATGTTTCCTTTTAGTGGAATTCGCTATCTCCAGTATTTAGAGTACTTCCATCTAAGTAAAGTTGAAAAATACCACCCTGTATAGCTAAGTCCCGATATAGTTTAGAGAAGTTTGTCCATAGTAACTTTTGATCACTTTATACTGTACTTTCATATTATACCAATTTCATTGATGGCCGCTCAATTCCAACACGACGCCAACATTACCCAACCCCCTTTCTTATATTCCAATCTTTTGGTTTTAATCACTTTATCGTAATTAGGCATTACTCAGGAATATTATCAATATTAATGACATCACCAAATAAGTTTACCACCAATCACAGCCCTTCTTTGTACTTGGTACCTTATGCAGAGGATTTGAGCCGATACACATCAATAGAATCAGATACTTATCAGATATTATAAAACATGAATATGGAAATATTCCATCACTAATTGTATTTGTAATCAAGTATCAAGAAATCAAATCTTTGTAAGTATAGTAGTATCTATACATTGATATTTATACTGTCAGCTTTGATTGATGGACTAACATTTGAATTTTATTTATCATTTTTGTAATTCTTATTTGATTATTGTTAAACTATTTTACAAATGATAATCACTAATTCCTATTTATTTAAGACAGCCGCGTGGTTCCCGGCAGAGTAGAATTTGGCGTCTCCAGTGAGTTCTGGCTACCTTATTCACCGCTGGGAACACATCACGAGGTTATTTTAGCCGCGGTATTCTGTAAGGCGGAGGTACTTCCCCAGTCTATTTTAGTCAGATTTAGTGAAGGCAGATGAAGAAATTAATTAATTATAAACGGAATCCACACAATATTACAAAAAACCTATTATCAGTTGTATGATAAAGAGCGGTAGCCTAGTGGTATGGGTAATGGACTGCTGATACGAGGTCTCGGGTTCGATCCCAGGTTTTACCATGGCACATACCAATGACTTTTCGATGCTTTTCGAAGTTATGTGTGTATTTATCGCAGGTTTATAAGTGCCCGGTTAATGGCAATAGGCTCGCCACCTATTACATTGGGACCTAAACTTAAACGGCGAAATGTGGGTGCTAGCACCTCTGCCTACCCCTACGGGGATATAGGCGTGAGTTTGTGTTATGTTATGATAAAGAGAAATTCAATAAATGGACAAAATTATATCTAATCAATACCTTGTGGTTCAAACAATGTACAACAACATACTATTGAAGATACATAGGTACCAACATTTAATCACGCCTTTATCCCCTGAGGGTTAGGCAGAGGTGAATTAACACCCACATTTCACTGATCATTGTATTCGGTCCCACGTTATAGTGGGTGAGCCTATTACCATATTCCGGGCACTATTGTTGACTCGAGCCATGCATCTGAGGCTGAGTTTGGGTTAAATTGGTTCCCGGCAGAGTAGAATTTGGGCCACCCCACGTCTTCTCACGCGGTGTCGTACAAGGCGACTAAGGGATAGGGCTGTTTGACATTAGACAGATATATAACATACTAGCTGTCCCGGCGAACTTCGTACCGCCATATTTTTCCCGTTCCCGCTGCACCTATAAACCTTCCCTGGGCACCCACGAATATTTCAAGACTAAAATGAGCCAAATCGGTTCAGCCGTTCTTGAGTTATAGCGTCAGGAAGGAAAACCCGACTTATTTTTATATAGTAGATAGCCCAAAATCAGCCTCAGATATATGACTTGAGTCAACAATAGTGCCTGAAATACGGCAATAGAACCCCTATTACGTGGGACCGAATACAATGATTGCTGAAATGTGGGTGTTAATTCACTGCTGTCTACCCTCCAGGGATAAAAGCGTGGTTGTATGTATGTATATCCCCTTATTTGAAAAAAAAAGCACGGAAACATACTAATGCACATAGACATATTCACGCACAAAAATATTTGCATAGAGCGGGAATTGAACCTGCGACTCCTGCGCACAGTATATTATTTTGCCTCAGTAGCGGTCATCCTCCTTTTATAGCCAATTTTGATAGATATAATCGTAATACATCATAATATGACACACAAAAAAAAAATTTGGCTTAGTTTTTAAAATATACAGCTTCTTTTGAAAGGTCATTGAACTTTGACAAAAAGATTTTTACAGATTTAGCGCGAAATAATAAAAAAATATCTTAGTTAAAATTACCAAATAATGGAGGAATATATATGTAATTGACTGTAAAGATCACAAGTCTGTAACTACTCTGAAATAAGAAAAAAAAAATATTTAGCAAATTTCAGAAAAATAATAATAGTAAATTTTCTAGAAGATTGTTGCATGCTTTTTTGCTGGCAAAATATACTCCAGCAATGTAGCTTCCTTTTTACAAACTTTCGTTTTTTTTCGATGTAGGACAGCTGAGGTATGACGTTTCTAAGTTTTTTATGAGTTTCTATGGAAATAGGGTTGTCACAAAAAAATTATAGGTATCCAATATTTATAATATTCAGATTGACGGTACGATTGAGATAAAGTTAGACTGGCTTAAATTTTAGCATGATTTAGTGACACAGCCCTATTTTTAACCTAAGATATATATAAGCGGAACTCTTTAATTTTCGCTTTAAGTTTGTAAGACGTTTCAGATACAATGTATGTTTGTCATGCCGCAGTGGAGTTTGTTGCGCCGTTTCTTCTCCATTAGCGCTTAGGAAGCGGTGGTAAACTTAGTTTTAAGGAGTTTTTGACGTCAAAAAGCTGTAACAATGTTGCACTATTTTGAGAAGTAAAGACTTTGACTTTGACTTTCAGTCGCGGATAGCCGTCATTCAACTTAAAGCGTGATTGTGATGTTTCTTTGCGGTTTGATAAGTCGTGCAATAGAGGTAGTATATTAAATTTCATCAAAAATGATTCAGCACTACTTGTTTGAGGTAAAGACAAAAATATATAGGTATGTTATTAAAAACGTTACTATTTGGTTTCTTTTGATAAACATTTTTCACTTTTTAATTTTCATTTTAATTTAGAGTTTATTTATCATTATTATTATTTTGATAGATTACTTGTAATTTGCTTATCATATTAGTAAGCCGATATTAATTCATATTATTTCATAATGCTCTTCTTCATTATCTTTGTGTTAATCCCAGTCGCATTCGAAGCTTTCACCTCGAAGTCTGGGATCCACTTTACGTACCGCGGATTAGGCTGAACTTCGATATTTTCCGTAAAGCAACTGCCATCTGACTAGTTAAGGATTTATTAGGGTTCCAACTACCCGTAACGTAGATGTTCGTAAGGCAACCGGGACTAACGGCATAACGTGCTCTTCGAGGTACGACCAGACCAATGCAAATACCCAATGTTTATGCATAGAAATAATTGCACTAAGCGGGGATCGAACCCGCATCTCTTGCACAGCAGCTACATTCACTACCGCCACGTCTCAGAGGCTATCAGTTTTGATTTAAAATAATAACAAATAAAAAATATACCTAATGATAACTGAACTATGTATACCATAGACTTGAACCCTAACTAAAAACTTTAAAACTGAATAACGCAGCTCTCCTGAGCTCGTAGTGTTTAATTTTTTTTTGTAGTAGTAGTAATAACTGCAGTTAACAATTTGTTATTAAAAAAATACGCGACAGAGCAGAGATACGTCTTTAAAAAAATAAATGAAATAATTGAAAAATAAAAATATTTTCCCTAAATTAGACAAGATGATTTCACTGTTTATTTTATAAATCGGTGCCTAAATTATAACAGGATCATATTAAAAAAATCCATGAAAAAGAACGAGTAACAATAGAGATGAATGGTTTCTATGGACTTTTCTCGATTTCCCAAATTTCTCTGAAACCATGATTTGCACTAAGCGGGGATCGAACCCGCGTCTCCTGCATAGCAGCCGCATTCACTACCACCACGTCTCAGAGGCTATCATTCAGTTTTGATTCAAAATAATAACAAAAAGAATATATAATGACAACTAAACTATAGCATAGACTTGAGAGACAACCCTAACTAAAAACTTTAAAACTGAATATCGCAGCTGTCCTAAGCTTGTAACGTCTAGTTTTTTTTTTTGTAGTAGTAATAACTGCAATTAACAATTTGTGATTAAAAAAACGTGCGACCGTCCAGAGATACGTCTTTAAAAAAATAAATGAAATAATTGAAAAATAAAATATTCTGCCTAAATTAGACAAGATTATTTCACTTTTTTTTTATAAATCGGTGCCTAAATTATAACAGGATCATATAAAAAAAAATCCATGAAAAAGAACGAATAACAACGGAGATTAATGGTTTCTATGGACTTTTCTCGATTTTCCCAATTTCTCTTAAACCACGAGAGATAAAAATTTGGGAGTTTCACTACAAATCTAGTTTGGTTGTTTTCCATCTTAAAACACAAAAAAAAGAGGATGACCGCTACTGAGGCAAAATAATATACTGTGCTGCGCAGCAATCGTGTTCACTACCATCACGTCACAGAGATCCTTTTTTATGCCACTTAGGGGGCAGACAAGCACACGGCCCACCTGATGGGAAATGGGTACCGTGGTCTATGGACGTATGCAACACCAAGGGCGTTACACTCGTGCTGCCGACCTAGAAACCTTCTAATGCCTTTCTTGAAGGATCCCACATTGTAATCGCTTAGGAAAACCATAGCAGGGAGTTCATTCCACAGCTTGAGTGTGTGATCCTTACCTCAATATTATAAAACTAGCTGACCCGGCGAACTTCGTACCGTCATATTTTCTGATACCGTTCACGCTGTATATCTCTAAATTTATCAGTGTTTCTCTACAATATTATGCATGTATTATACATATAAACCTTCCTCTTGAATCACTCTATCTATTAAAAAAACCCGCTTTAGAATCCGTTGCGTAGTTTTGAAGATTTAAGCATACATAGGGACGGACAAACAGCGACAGCGACTTTGTTTTATTATGTAGTGATGATAGTGATAGTGATGTAGGTACTAACCTGACTTGTAGCATTGAAATGTAATCCATCCTGGCAGAATCTGATGACCGTGTCCCCAAACACACAGTGGTAGTAAAGATTGCAGTATCTATCGTGGGGAAGAAGCCAGTTGATCTCGAAGTCAGCTGGACAGCCGTTGGGGAGGAAGACGATCTCCCTCTCCTCACTGCTCTCTTTTGGTGGACGTTCAACCGACTCATCTTCACAGGTGCGGTCCACATTTTCGGGGTGGTCGCAGGCCTGTGTAGAAAAAAATATATTAGTCTCATATTGAATTGTGAATGTCTTCTATCGCGGCCAAATATAGCCATGTTCTTCCCCAAGCTTTAATGTGTCTCCTCACGTTATCTTCAAAAATGAAGAACTTTCATACAAACTTTTATCCTATAATTGAATCTCTTTAACTCCTTCTTTCACGATAAAAGGTAACCTATGTCCTTTCTTAAGCTCTAGTCCATATCTGTACCAAATTTCATCAAGATCGTTTCAGTAATTTAGCCGTGAAAGCGTAACAAACACAGTTACTTCCCCATTTATAGGAATAGCCGTCGATCCCGGGTGCCATACCAACATCCATGTCAGTCGTCACAGGTTGTTGTAGTCCTAAAAAGTCCAACAACTGGTCTAGCTGCAATGCTTCGATATCGCCTAATGTCACCATTGGGTTGTGAAGGTCAGATGGCAATCGCTTTACGGAAAATATCCAAGTTAGACTGGTAAAGTGGACCTTAGACTCCAAGATCAGCTTCGGATGCGCCTGGGATTGATGCTAGTAGTTAGGAAGTAGGAAAAACTAACCTGTTCTTCTTCATTGAACCAAGTATTTGTTCCGCATCTTTGTAGAATCTTTTCACCGGCGACGCATTGGTAGAAATATCTGCAGGAGGTCTCATGGGGCAGCAGTAGGTTGATACTGATGTCTACTGGACACCCATTTTCGAATCGCTCACAGTCAGGTGTGAGCACCCCCTGGGCCTGGTGGAACAGCCCAAGGGTGGCTAAGAATAAAAGTGTTTCTGAAAATGAAAGAAACTATTGTTAATTTTGTTTTATACGACTTAGGTCGCAGACTAGAACACGGCCCACTGTGGTTACCGTGGCTTATGGGCGGGTGCAACGCCAGGGGAGTCACACTCGTGCTACCGACCTTGTAAGAACAGAGAGATTCTGTGCCGTCAGCGCAAAATATAAGTAGGACAAAGCCTTTGGTCTTCCCACTGACAGCACAAAACCCTCCACCCTCCACTGAGCTCTGGCTACCCTACTCACCGTCGGTTATAATATGGGATATAAGATGGGATAATATGATTTTTTATATCACTTATGTGGTGGCAAAGGATTTTTTATTCATAGGTATATGACACGTCAATTCGACTTTTCCTCGCTTGTAAGCTGAAGGCACCATTATAGACATGTACCATGTTACAATGGTGGCACTTAGCTTGACGGCCTCATCAGATACTTTTTCACGAGCGTGGGAAGTAATGGAAATATTTTTTTCTTATTTTTTTTTTTGAGAGAACTGAAATCATGGATCCCTCTTCCTACAGTCCCGGGTCCTTTTAAGCGTGGCGTGAAAAAGCATAAGTAAGGAATACAGTCCAGACTCAGCCTCAGATGCATGGCTCGAGTCAACAATAGTGCCCGGAATACGGCAATAGGCTCACCCCTATTACTTGGGACATAAATGATTGGTGAAATGTGGATGTTAATTCATCTTCCCCAACCCTCCAGGGATAACGTTTCACTTCTGTACAAATTTTTTTTGTTGTTTTTTTTTTACTAATATTTTTAATATTATAGAAATGTTAAATATAACTTACTTAGCATTTATAGTGAACACTCAATGAGTTTATATACTTTCTAACACTCCTAATTCAAGATCACGTATGTTCTTCTAGTCCAAAGTTATTATATTATATACTAATATCGTTTTGATAAGATTTGATAATTATGTGATTAATTAATTTTCTTGTGAACATGATAAATCAATTAGGGTTCTGTTGATTAGATTAAAACCTTTTCAAGTTGATGTTTTTTTTTGTGTTTGGGGTTGTTGAACTAGGAAATCACCTTATATACATCACTAGTCAAAGTCAAGTCAAAGTCAAAAATCATTTATTAACAGACCATCAAAACGGCACTTACAAAAGAAAATCAGATTGTACCTCCGCCCTACAGAATACCGCGGCTATAATAACCTCGTGTGAGTAGGGTAGCCAGAACTCACTGGAGAGATTATGTGCTAATCAGTGGGAAGACCAAAGGCTCGTCCTGGTTTGTGCGATGATAGAATGTAGCTGTGGGCATTATATCAAACAATTCATCTGAGCACAAACCATTACATAGGCAGTAGAACACACACAGTGAGGTAAAGTCCCTTCCGAAGTACCGAGAGGCCTTAAAGTCCGACTTCTCAACGAGTCGAAGAGGTCAAGCTCCGACAAAAAGGTTTTTAAGAAGCGAAATTTCGTGGTTATGATGCACTAGCAGAGACAAAGTTTCGGCCTTAAATATCTATGCAAAGTTCCTTACAGAATCCCCACCTCATAGGGGGTGAGCCTATTGCTATGCTAAACAGCCCTATCCCTTAGTCGCTTTGTACGACACCGCATGGGAGGAGATGGGTGGAGATATTAATGTTTTTATAATTTGTGTTGTTTATTAAATAAATAAAAAAATACATGCAGATCCCATTACAGCGTTATCTAAAGATATTAAGAAGACAACACAGGGAGTTGATTATTATTAACAATTCATAATCTTTAATAGCAATGTCACGATAACAACGGAAGTTGGTAGAGGCTATACGTGAAAGATATTGAAAATGTTCTCAGAAATGGCGTTTATCTTTGATAATCAAAATATGAGCAACTAGCTGTTGCCTTTGCTACACCCGATGTCGGTTATTGTGACTAAACCTGTCCTTTTTCATGCTCTAATCTGTGTACCAAAGTTCATCAGGGTAATTTCACGATGCCTAATTTTTTGCTAATTTCGGTGGCATTTTTCAATCATAGGTTTTCCGATGAAATAAATTAATGGAGTTCTTTTAGAACACATCAGTATTCTAGATATTCTAAAAGAACTCCATTAATTTTTTTCATCGGAAAACCTATGATTGAAAAATGCCACCGAAATTAGCAAAAAATTAGGCATCGTGAAATTACCCATCAGACTATCGTCAAAAATGATGAAATTTCATGCAATCTTTTATCCCCTATTTGAACTCTTTTCAATCGACCTCATCAATCAATTAATTAGCCTATTGCAGTCCACTCTTTTACCTCATTTTTCACGATAAAAGGTAGCTTATGTCCTTTCTCAAGCTCTGATCTATCTGTGTACCAGATTTTATCAGGTTATCTTCAAAAATGATGAAATTTCATGCAATCTTTCATCCGCTATTTGAACTCTTTTAACTCCTTTTTTCGCGATAAAAGGCAGCATATATCCTTTCTGAAGCTCTAGTCCATCTGTGTATCATATTTCATCAATATTGGTTCAGAGGTTTAGTCGTGAAAGTGTTTGTTGTTTTCTGGTATAAGTAGAAATATAATTGTATCTCTTTATGTAGACTCACTGATCTGTATTATTTTACAGATCAGTGGGTAGAGAAGAATTTCTCCCATGCGGTGTCGTACAAGGCGACTAAGGGATAGGGCTGTTTAACATCAGACAGATATACAGCCTCGACTCAGCCTCAGATGCATTGCTCGAGTCTACAATAGTGCCCGGAATAAGGCAATAGGCTCACCTCCTATTACGTGGGACCTAATACTACGCTAGTACTATTATCTGTTCTGTGCTAATACAATGATTGATGAAAATGTGGGTGTTAATTGACCTCTGTTTAACTCTCCGGGGATAAAGACGTGATCATAATGTTGTATGTATGTACTTTGTTTCAATTTACTGTTTGTTCGTGAGTACCTATTAAAGGAATATTTTCCTCAAACAGTCTAAAAATTACTTTTGTGTTTGATATAGGTATGTGATTTCGATCAAATTCGCAATAAAACGAAGTATTGATCACAATACTGATGATACCTTACTATATCTACCGATCTTGTATTGATACTATATCAGATTTAGTATTAGATGGAAAATTAGTCATTAGTAACAACGTATTTCACAATATGACATTTTAAAACGGTTTTATTTACCTTGGCCTTCTTGTTAGGCCCACATATTATGCCGTGTGGTTCCCGGCAGAGTAGAATTTGGGCCACCCCATCTCCTCCCATGCGGTGTCGTACAAGGCGACTAAGGGATAGGACTGTTTAACATCAGACAGATATATACAGTCCAGACTCAGACTCGGATACATGGCTCGAGTCAACAATAGTGCCCGGAATAAGGCAATAGGCTCGCCCCCTATTACGTGGGACCCAATAAAATGATTGGTGAAATGTGGGTGTTAATTCACCTCTGCCTAACCCTCCGGGGATAAAGGCGTGATTGTATGTGTGTATGTTTTTACATGGTTTGTCATTCGACTTGAATTATTTGTGTTCATGCTCAGTCCCACGATTTGAATTTCTCTGTCTAATTGTAGATTTTCTTGATTTTCGCTGAGCAAAATGAAATCGTCTGCAAATCTCAAATGATGGAGCTTTTTGCCGTATTATATTTATTGCAAACTAGCTGACCCGGCGAATTTCATACCGCCATTATTTTCCGGCCTCGTGGTATTCAGATCCCGATCCCGCTGTATTTTCTATTCAAATTTCCATGTTAGATTCTAATCCCGTTGCTGCTGCACCTTTAATTTTCACAATAACGAACACAGAACAAAAAGAATTATCCAATTTGGTGCAGTCATGTGGGCACATGTGGGGGGTTTCATTTAGTCAATTTCCCTAAAAACATATTTCAGTATTGCTGAGAACAGCTTCGGTGATACTTTTTAATCTTTTTAATTGTGAAGTCGTATCCTTTTTTCTCTGTTTGTATTGCTGTTGACTCTTTATTTATGTTTTTTAGGTAGGTATTTTGGGTGCATTCCTTGAATGTAAAGTTTCTCATAATATGTGCGTATGTCTCTAACACCCGTATTCACAAACAATACTGTGAGGTCTCATAGTGTGCTCGAGCGCATAGGGCTGGTAAAATTAATTCACAAACATCACGGAGCAGTATCTAACGCAGTGCGTTCCCTCAACGAAGTATTACTTAAGTGTTGTCTATGAATAAAAAGGCTTGCCAAAACGAACGCACTGAGAATTTGTCGTTCTTCGCACAGTATTGTTTGTGAATACGGGTGAAAGAGTCAAATATCTTACTGCAATCTACATATTTATGTCAAATAGTATATTTTCTTATACTCTTTACTCTTTAATACATTAATTAAATTTTAAAGCATTTATTATGCTATTCAAATCGAAAAGAGAATCGACCTCAGGCGGGACTCGAACCCGCGATCTTTCCCTTACAGGGGGAATTTTTCTTTTTACTCTTTTTTCAGTAACTTCGACTACTTGTTTGTTTGTGAGTAACATATGAATATTTTCAATTAACTTTGGGTTGTTTATACTGGAGATTGATGGCACTTGGTGGAACTTGCTACACATCCTTAATATTGTAAATGTGAAAGTTTGTGAGAATGGATGTGTGGATGTTTGTTACTCTTTCACGCATAAACGGCTGGACCGATTTGGTTGAAATTTGGTATGTATATAGGTTATACCCTGGATTAACATATAGCACACCACGCGGGCGAAGCCGCGGGCGGAAGCTAGTATTGAATAAATCACTTGTACTTTTCTACAAATTATTTATTTATTTGAACCTTACCGGTTTGGGTTTCACCTTACGGCATTATCAACAATGGTTTGAACTAAAAAAACTACAATATTTTATTTGTGGGTACTTTTAAAAAAGAGTATACCAGCTTCAACTTTTTTCCCTAAAACTTGGGGAAAATTTAAAAAGGTGAAACCGGTAAGGTTCAAATAAATAAATAATTGTGGAAAGGTACAAGTCATTTATTCAATATGTGTAACTTTGGGTTATTTGCCAAAAAGTGTTAATGATCGATCATATTTTCGCAATAGAACAAAGCATCGATCAAAATACCGATGATATCTTTCGTATCTAAGATCTATAGATCTTGTATTAGATTGAATATTAGTTGTCTGTACAAATTAATGTTATTTTACAAAATATGACGTTGGTTGACATTTATTAATCATAATTACTATTAAATATTTGACATTGATAATTAAATATTGTGACATTATTAATTTATCATCCTAGTAGAATTTGGGCCACCCCATCTTTTCCCATGCGGTGTCGTACAAGGCGATTAAAGGATAGGGCTGTTTAACATCAGACAAATAAGTATATACAGCCCAGACTCAGCCTCAGATGCATGGCTTGAGTCAACAATAGTGCCCGGAATACGGCAATAGGCTCACCACCTATTACGTGGGACCGAATACAATAGGTAGTTGGTGAAATATTTCTTGTATTTTATATTAGCCTTTTTCTGGTCTGCTGCTGATGCTGGAAAGAACTCACTGCTGTGGTTTTCCCAAGCGACTACAATATGGGGTTCTTCAAGAAGGGCCCAGAAGGTTCCTGCAGGGTCCACGGCGCGAGTGTGATGCCTCTAGTGTTCCGCCATAGACCACGGTAACCACTTTCCATCAGGTGAGTCATGTGCTTGACTGCCAACAAGTGAAGAAAAAAAACTCAAAACATCACTTCCTAGCCTTTGACGTAATCATTTAAAAATGTATTGCTATCTACCAATATAAAAGTAATAATCCTTCACTTATCACAGTATTTTTTTATTAATTCAATGGGTGATAAGAAATTTTATTTCACGGACGGACGTGATAGGATTATGTGATAGTAAAATAATACTTTTATATCCGCTTAAGAACACTGTCGTTTTGGATAATTATCTTACTTCTGAGGAATCGTATCCGGCTTCACAATTACACATGAAGCTATACAGGAAGGAAGCTGATTAAAACGACGAACTGAAAAAATCACTACATATTATAAAACAAAGTCGCTGTCGCTATCTGTCCGTCCCTATGTACCTATGCTTAAATCTTCAAAACTACGCAACGGATTTTGAAGCGGTTTTTTTAATAGATAGAGTGATTCAAGAGGAAGGTTTATAATATTTGTAATATTATGTATAATATTGTAGAGAAACACTTCCATTCCACAGTAAACACACAGCAAATAAAGTGCCCGTTGACGGCAATAGACTCACTCCATAATACGTGGGACCATTGCAGATGTATCATAGTTATCGAAATGTGGATTGTGTTTCGCCACCTGTGCCTTTCGGTCCTATAGGAGGCAAGCCTATTGTCGTTAAGCAGGCACTTTGTCATAGGCTGTAGGTATGTCTACTGTTGGATGGAGAACAGCCATCTACGACAGCCACGATTTTTATAAGTATATAGTATATATATACATAGGTATTATAATAATACCCATGGTAAGGTTACTAGTATACCTAAATAATCATGAACTTAAAAACAACAAGATATAGCGGTGACTAATAAGTAAGCAAGGTTATTTCCAAAGAACCTTGTGGTACCACCAATGCACCGATAAGATATTTTTTGCACAGGAAATCCCCCACGGGGATCACCATAAAGGCATCGTTATAATGGAAAAACATCGTGGCCAAAATAACACAAATAAAATCGGTTGAAAATAATTTTATTTCAATCATCAAAAAATTACACATAACTAAAGTTACAGATATGGCTCGCAGAATAAGCAATCTGCTCCTCTAGACAAGTGGCAATTCGTTTCTCGGCGTATGATGGAATAGAATGCCAAATGTATGGGATTTGACGTATATGACAGGCGTCAACGAATGTCAAAAACGTCAAATCCTATACATTTGTCATTCTATTCCATCATACGCCGAGCAACGAATTGCCACTTGTCTAGGGGGGCTGAAGTGGCAGTGGGCTGGCCATATCTGTCGTAGGACTGATGGCCGTTGGAGTAGATGAGTCCTATAGTGGAGACCGCGAGAAGGAAAACGTAAGGTGGGGGGACGCCCCTAGTCAGATGGACTGACGACGTGTAAAAGGATCGAGTGCTATGGCGGACATTGGTAGAGGCCTATGTCCAGCTGTAGTGGACTGCAATAGCCTAATTGATTGACATTGCATTGATTGACATTGTAATTGTTTACATGTAATGCATTATTACCTATTACTAAATAATAAGGTAGATAACCCATCCGTCTTGGCATGCATTCATTTCTTATGTCCCAAATAATTATATGCGTGCTACCGGGCGTCGACAGCATCGCCTTTTCGTAACGCCATGTGTCACCGGCATGGCGCGTGCCTCAGGTGGTCGGTGGTCGGAGTTATTAAATTAATGGTCTACAGTACTGCGATCGAACCCTGATGTCGATGTGTTCTCCGACAATATACATCAAATGACAAGAAACGTCTTAACGTACCTGGATGCACCCTCGTGAGACGTGCATCAGAATGTCAATTGTTAAGACTTTATTATTGGCATGTACCTAGAAGATTAAGTTAGCTGTTAGTTAGTTAGTAAGTAGTATAAGATTATAAGCGCTTTGGTGTTACACTGTTAGCTTATATTGTTTGTAAACCAATAAATAAATAAAAGAGAAAAGTCTCTTTTACTTTCATAGCCTATTTGAACATCCCTTTTACCGGTAAAAAGATAGCCTATATTATTTCACATACTCTAGTCTAGTCTATCAATGTTGGCACCAAATTTTATCAAGATCGGTCTAGTGGTTTAGATGTGAAAGCATAAGAGACAGACGGATAGCCAGAGTTACTTTCGTATTTATAACTAGCTGTTGCCCGCGGCTCCACCCGCGTGGAATTCTGATCCCGTTCATCGCTGATATATAGCCTATATGTAAATCCAGGGTATAACGTATATACATACCAAATTTCAACCAAATCGGTCCAGCCGTTTATGCGTGAAAGAGTAACAAACATCCACACATCCACACATCCACACATCCATTCTCACAAACTTTCACATTTATAATATTAGTAGGAAGGAAGTAGGATAGGATAGGATTTATAATATTAGTAGGATAGTAATAAGACCTTATGACCTAGGTCAATTATTGTGAACATCGACAACAAATTCTGAAAAGTTTGTGCCACAAAAAAAATAAAGTATCTAATAATATAAAGATACATAGGTAGTGACTTAAAAACAGAATATTAATGATAAGATATCTTTAGATTGTATCATTAATGAAATCAGCTACATAGATACCGTTGGTAAGTGCATATCCATCGTTTCCTCTGTAGGTATGTCAAAATAATGTGATGCAATAAGCTTGAAATTGCTTTGTATAATGATAAACCAGTGGCAGGTATAAAGTTGTTTCATTAATTCTCTGAGGCTTTTCCAATTCAGTTGTGGTCGGCTTTCCAGTCTAAGGTGCTTATATACAGAAACAGAATTACCGGTAGGTATCGACTATCGGTTGCCATACCGAATCTATGTTAATATTATTAAGAGTAAAGATTTGTATTTTTTTTTAGGAATATACTAAAAAAATGTACCGGACACTATACAGGCCGTCCCACGGCGATGCCACATGGAGGGAAAGTACCTTAAATCCTTAAGTTAGCTCATTTTGTTTAAAGGAGACTTCATTTTATTTTTAAAAAGAAACAAAACTGCATTCAAAGATTTTTGAAAATTCGCTTGCCACACCCGGTAATCGACCCGACTAAAAGCCGAAAAAGTAACATCCTGTATTTTTATGGCATCAATCGATAGTGTCAATCATAAGGATCAAATCTCTCTAAGAAACATGGTAAATTAAACGAAAGGAAGTCCTTGAAATCTAAAATTATAAATTCAATTTGGCAGAATAAAACACTTTAACTCAAAGTTCATCCATCCATCTGATACCATATTAACAATAAAATTACATATTTAAATTACTTTTCTTTTTTTATCGTGCTGACACCGCTGCTGGTCAGCAGTAGTATTTAGGTATGTCGAACTCAAACCGACTAAAACCAGGTTTGCGTGCAGGTTTCTAATCAAATCAAAGATATCTCTAGTGTTGATACCTTGTAAGAATTTCTTACAAGGTATCAACACATCAAAGATATCTCTAGTGTTGATACCTTGTAAGAATTTCTCACAAGGTATCAACACTAGAGATATCTTTGATGAAATTTATTTAGAAAATGAGTACTAAATGAATGAACTTTGTTACCTGTTTAGAATGTAACTTTATTGGGTAACTGCATGAGGTATGTGTAGGTAGGGTAGGTAGTTATTTTTGGGTGCTTGATTAGAAACCTGCACGCGGTGTACCCTGTGCAACGAAAATGGCAAGAGAATTGCCCTGTGGATCAACTTATAACCTGTTAATTTAGACGGCGTGCGGTTTTAGTCGGTTTGAGTTCAACATACCTAAATACTACTGCTGACCAGCAGCGGTGTCAGCACGATAAAAAAAGAAAAGTAGTTTAAATATGGAATTTTATTGTTAATATGGTATCAGATGGATGGATGAACTTTGAGTTAAAGTGATTTATTTTGCCAAATTGAATTTATAATTTTAGATTTCAAGGACTTCCTTTCGTTTAATTTACCATGTTTCTTAGAGAGATTTGATCCTTATGATTGACACTATCGATTGATGCCATAAAAATACAGGATGTTACTTTTTCGGCTTTTAGTCGGTTCGATTACCGGGTGTGGCAAGTGAATTTAAAAAAATCTTTGAATGCAGTTTTGTTTCTTTTTAAAAATAAAATGAAGTCTCCTTTAAACAAAATGAGCTAACTTAAGGATTTAAGGTACTTTCCCTCCATGTGGCATCGCCGTGGGACGCCCTGTATAAAGCCACACCACTCCGCCCGCGTGCATCTCGAGTAACGCGACCTTTGCTCATATCTTCGGTTCTACTCAACCGATTGCGATCAAACAAACGTAAGATTTTAAATCTGATCAAGCCCTTTCTAACAAAAAAAACCGCATCAAAATCCGTCCAGTAGTTTTTGCGTCCATCGCGAACAAACAGACAAACAGACAGGAAATTAAAAAAAAATATTTTCGTGTTCAGTATCCCAAGTATTTTTTTTTAATATCTCCAATGTACAGACACGACCACTTTACAATTATATAATAGTATAGATACATTAACTACCAGGCGCGGCTGCAGCCTGAGATTTGGAGGGGGGGGGGGGAGGTCACGTCTTTTTAAGTGCGGCAATTCCTTCAGAAAATGCCTTTTTTTAAATAGAATTTTCATCCAATTGAAAAGACTTTTCAATTGGATGTGTACGATTTTGGGAGGGTATAACTAGGAGCTTGAAGTCTATTAGTAGAGAGATTTGATCTTTATGATATGATTGACACTATCGATTGATGCCATAAAAATACAGGATGTTATTTTTTCGGATTTTAGTCGATTTAATTACCGGGTGTGGCAAGGGAATTTTCGAAAATCTATGAATACAGTTTTGTTTCTTTTAAAAAATAAAAAAGGAAAGTCTCCTTTAAGCAAAATGAGCCAACTTAAGGATTTATGGTAGTTTCACTCCAGCGCCAGACTTATTTTTCCACCCTGTATTTGGTTAAGGGGGTGCAACGAGGGTTCGAAGTGTGTTACGAGCGAAGCTGGGTAGGGAGGGTCAGCTGAACGGGATCAGAGTACCACGCGGGCGGAGCCGCGGCCAACAGCTAGTACATACGTCTACTATGAAACATTTATCAAAGGCTTTACATAACTCTGTATATTGAGGCAGGCTTACCAAATTCATTCATACGCACAATTCGCTAATGCCACGATTAGGATAAGATTAGTAATTATAAATCGTAAATTTATCTTATTTCCTACGTATTTGTTGTTTTTTTAACTGGAATTCTGATATGTTTCGTACTAGCTTAAGACCGTGGCTCCGTTCGCAAGGATGTTGGTTAACGCGACCTTTCCTCATATCTCCGGTTCTAGTTGATCGATTGCGATCAAACAAACGTAACATTTTAAGTCTGACTAAGACCTTTCAAACGACAAAAGCCGCATCTAAATTCATGGAGTACCTACCTAGTTTTTGCGTCCTTTGCAGACAGAGAAGAATTCGAAATAAATGTATTTTTGTGTTCAGTATCTATCGTTAATTTTATTTTGCCAAATTGAATTTATAATTTTAGGTTTCAAGGACTTCTTTTCGTTTAATTTACCATGTTCCTTAGAGAGATTTGATCCTTATGATTGACATTATCGATTGATGCCATAAAAATAGAGGATGTTACTTTTTCGGATTTTAGTCGGTTCGATTATCGGGTGTGGCAAGCGAATTTTTAAAAATCTATGAATGCAGTTTTGTTTCTTTTTAAAAATAAAATGATGTCTCCTTTAAACATAATGAGCTAACTTCAGGATTTAAGGTACTTTCCCTCCATGTGGCATCGCCGTGGGACGCACTGTATAGATAGAAGAATATAACTTGTATTCATTTGTAAGTATGTAAACATGTATAAGGAAATTTTTGTTATTATTGTGAACAAAATTATTGTCATAATGACGTTTTTTTATATCTGATCGTGAGCTTATCATGGCATCCTTTGTTTTTAAAACGAGCGGAAGTCCAATTGGACTTCACCTCACCGAGGCTAACGATAAGGTTGGTAGAGATAGATAGATAGATAGATGAATTATTGTAGGTACTCCATTAAAAAAAAATTTAAAAAAAATGGTGTGAAAACTTTGAATCTGATATTGATAAACAATTGACGAACTTATCGTATTTTTGCTTCCAGACAACCGTTGGTATAATAACATACATACATACCATATAATCACGTTTTTATCCCCGGAGGGTTAGGCAGAGGTGAATTAACACCTGTAACCCGACATCACGTCAACCAGCTACGCCACTCCTAAAGATGTACTTATGGCGCGTGCGACGCGCCATGTCGATCGAATGACGAGACAGTCGGTGCCGCGCAGTGAGAGCAGACGGTCGACGTTGCGCTACGATAGCAAACAATCATTGTCGCGTATGCCCTGTTCTGTACGGTGTAACTTAACTTCCCTTGTAACCAATATAAGGCCTTGT
This sequence comes from Eilema depressum, assembly GCA_914767945.1. NCBI lineage: Eukaryota > Metazoa > Arthropoda > Insecta > Lepidoptera > Erebidae > Eilema > Eilema depressum. The sequence goes on from OU612040.1 coordinate 9,537,371, forward strand.
CCTAGGTGAGCGACCAGTGCGTTAACGCTAAAAATCAAATGTTCGTTGTACATACATTGTGTCCTACGTGGTAGCGCTTATCTATTTGCGACGAACGCGACGAGACGCGTTTTTGATTTTTGCGCGACGAGACGCGTAAATGACAGAAGAAATGACGATAACATTGGAAATAGAGGGCCTTCTCGTGAGTTCGCTTACGAAGTTTGGTGACATTCAAATCGGCTGCCCAAATTCAAAACCCAGTAAGTGTTTTTTAACAAATTTTACAGGAGAGCGTAAAAACATAAAACGGGCAAGCCTTTCAAAAGTATTGTGATATTTTTTGGAAAGAGTACTAACCACTGACTACATAATGAGTAAAATATTTCGATAATAATGTATATTGCACGTTTTATACCCCTTACTAACTTTTAAAAAGTGGAAATCTCAAATTTTTTCTCTGTCCTGACCCGTTTCAAAACCTAGTAGGTATATGCATGTTTCGTAGAGGTAAAATAAAAAATATGAATTTCTGCATCAATCAAGTATTTTTATTGTTTAAATTAACATACAATTAGTTAGAAAAGTAAGAATATAATAGTGTGCGGGCGGCGGCGGTTGCAGGCGGTAAATGCGGTAATTCGCTCCAATTTTTCGCGTCGCGCCCAAGTTCTAAAACCTAGTAAGCCACATTCCCAATAACAAAACACAGTAAGTGCATGTGACTTCCTGAGTTTTGAAGTTGTAAATGCGAGTTGCTAGGTTTTTGATCTTGTTTTCTGAGAGTGAAAATGCACTTACTAGGTATTTTAAAGCAGGGGTCTTCACAAGTCGATGCGGTTCCCTATGAAAGTTCGAAATATGGAAAAAAAGTGTTTTCGTAAAAAATGTCCCTTACTGGGTTTTGAATTTGGGCAGCCGAAATGTCATCAAACTTCTTATGCGAATCTACCGCCATCTATTGATGATATTCCGACAACTTCTGTTATTACACCATACATACCTATATTGTGCATATATAAATACTGCATGTATTAATTATTACTTATGTTACGATATTTTAGAAAATAACTAACGTATATATATAAGGGTTTATTTATAACCAAATGAAGTAAATAAATCATTTATTTCAGACTTACTTAATGAATAAATATTTTATTTACATTTATTTATTAGTTAATAGGAGAAATTATTAAAGCATGATATAAAAAGCACAGAATATAGTCGCAAGGTACAACTATATTCTAGGTGCTTTTGCGACAGAGGGAGCAAAATGTACCTTGCCCACATTAAGTTTAGGCTATGCCTAGTTTGGTCGATAGCATTTAATACCTCTCGTTCCCAAAAAAATATTCCATTTATAATCTACCTGATCTTCATCATCATCCTCATTATTACAGACATGTTTTCCTGATTGTATCCGAGGCCAACGTGAACTTGGAGCTCAGGGTCCACCTTCTGGTCTTCCTTCTCCATTTCGCATGGAGTTAAAGACAAATGAGATACGATGTAAAAATGTACAAAAGAAAATGTCATTAAGGTCGAAAGTCATTTGCACTGTTTTTAGTGTTGAAATTTCTTGAAATATCACTATAAAAAAATGCTTTTTGGCATCTATACGTAACCCTGATCACGAAAATGTGACTAAAAGATGAGTACGAGTTTAAATGAGTAAGGATTTACACCTACAAATTGAAAAACACTAAGTGCAAGCAATTTTCGATCTTATTGGCATCACATAGTACTTAGTTTTTTTTCTTATATTCGTGATCAGCGGCATCTCTTATCGGGAAAAAACATGACGTAATAAAGAAAATGTCATTAAGGTCGAAAATCGTTTTTCTATTCCTAGTAGTCTCTATGTGTAACTTATAGTCGATTCGGGTCCCACGCAACGGATCTACATCGTTAATTACCTCCTGTGAAGTGAAGCAAGAGGTTAACGCACAAAAATACATACCATATCCATATACATACATATATAAAGTTATTGTTAGTTTTATTTGTTTTGAAGAACATTTTGTTAATTTTTTTTTTTGGTATGATCTGGTTTAATGTTCAAATAAATAAATAATAAAATATTGTAGGACATTCTACACAACGCTATCTAGACCCAAAGTAAGCATAGCTTAACTAGCTTGTGTTATGGAATCTAGAATGCGGATAAACATACTTAGATACATTTTTTTTTTTCAAAAACTACTTAAAGTTCATTTATTAATCTATGATTGGTTTGGAAGCATCTTTATGTAGCCTGTGGCACCAGACCGTTGGATGTGTTGTCCGGTCATCTGTTGTGCACGACGCAACAGAGCACCAGACTTTAAAAAATATATATCTTGATCGATTAAATTGTTTTCCTCAACCGATTATTAAAGCTGCATCCACATTACATTCTGCCCATCGCATTGCTCATCGTGTTGCCGGAAATATTCGCGTGAATAATGCCTTACCATCCACACGCTCGCCTCATCGCGATGTTCATCGCGTTGCGTTGCCCCGCATTCCAGTACCAGTATTCGCCCTTCAATGGAGATGGACGTCAACACTGTAGGAACGTACGTATTATGTTGTATTTTTTACTAAATTTTTTTTGTAGTAGTTTATAGTAAGTACTTAGTACTTACTTACTTCGGAAACTAGCTATTGTTATTCGACCATTTTATAGGCTGCGTGGTAGGGCATTATTCACGCGAATATTTCCGGAATCACGATGAGCAACGCGATGGGCAGCGTGTGGATACAGCATTTGTCGATTGGGCGGTACCCATCAATGATAAATTCATTTTTAACAAAAAAGTTTAACCGACTTCAAGAAACGAAAAAGAGGCACTGAAAAGCGAAAAATAACTTAATTTACAGACTTACTGATTTATTAGAAGTCGGTACCTAACCCAAGAGAGGCCATATTTCAATTGATTATTTCAATAATATGCCATTGAAGCAATCGCGGCTGATTTCCTGGTACTTTTTGAAGAGTTCCTTGGTCTAATCTCGGCAACCCATCATCAGATCTTTACGAAATTTAAATGTGACCACTTCGGAATAATCTACTTACGAACACAAAAATAATTTTTTAAATCCGTTTAGAATTGGCTTCACAATCGCGTAACAAACATACAAAAAAAAAATAGGGTACGAATTGAGAACCTCCTTTTTTGAAGTCGGTTAAAAAATGGAATTACCTTTAGAACTTTTCGATCGGTAAAAATAGAAAACTTCATGGGCGAGAACTGTCCAACCGGGCTTATTATTTTTATTTTGTAATGACTATAACCTGTTTGAACTTTTGTTGGTACTAAATACTAGATGGCGCTTCAAACTAGCTTCAAAGTTTTGACATTTGATTCATTACAGATGATTCACCCCTTTATGTCAGGTTCACTGACATTACCGCAATCAGTGTTGCCAAAAACATCAACAAAGAATCTGCTAAAACGTTGTTAAATGATGCCAAAATTTTTGGGTGTCTTGTAGCATAATATTTCCTTTAGTTTTTTTTTTGTTGATATCAGTCCGATATCACATCGTTATATTCGCGATATCTATCTTTTTTAGGGGTACTCGCTAAGTATTGACAGGTGACAGGTTCGCTATTCTATTGGTGAACTGATCCGTTTATAAAAAACGTTAGTTAAGTTTTAGGCAGCAGACAAACAGTGACTTTAGTGCGTTCAGGCTGCCTCGGTGTTGTAGCGCACCTGGAATGTTTGCGGAGGAGTACACAGCTGACTAATATTACGTCATAATAAGAAAGCACACCGCTTCCATGCTCGCGAGACTCCGCCATAGTACAAATATGGTCTGCTGAGCGTATTTAAAGTTAGGTGGGACTCACCCTTGCTAGGTCGCTGGGTGAAGCTCCACACAACATTCAAATGAACAAATTCATATAAATTACTAAGAAAAGTAAATGTAAAGTAAAGTATATCTTTAATGTGCACACCAAGGAGAAAAACTAGTTTACAAGTTTTTTTTTCTTTGTAAGTATCCATATGGACTGACGTCTGCAATAGGTTATTTGAATTTGAATTACCCTTCTTGGCAGAAAGTAAAATCGGTTACACTGACGAAACCTCTTGTTCGCTACACTCGCTTGAATTTTAAACAGATCAATAAATTTGTAATTATTATGTTGAAATATTGATTTAAGTAGGTATTTGGTATTATTTACGAGTACATATAAGCCAAAGATTCGGTTACTTTTCAGCAGCCATTTTGAAACGTAAATAATACCATTTGATATTATTTACAAGTAGCGATAGAATCTGTTAAAAGTGGTTTTATTTCAATAAATGATATTCGCGTTGGTAAGACAGTGTCTTTTTCTTGGAGTAGGTTTAATTTTATGTACTAAAAAAATGTGCTAAACTACGAACGTCATGAAAATATGCTAAATTTGGCAATAAATATTCTGAGTTTAGCATTAAAAATTCTAAGTTGGTATCACTCGTCGCGTTCGTCGCGTTTACGCGCTTACGCTCACGTAGGACACAAAATTACGATACGCTTTGGTCGCATTTGACGCTTGTCGCCGAAACGCGTCTCGTCGCTTTCGTCGCCCACCTAGGACAACGGGTAAGGCCTTGTCCTAGGTGAGCGACCAGTGCGTTAACGCTAAAAATCAAATGTTCGTTGTACATACATTGTGTCCTACGTGGTAGCGCTTATCTATTTGCGACGAACGCGACGAGACGCGTTTTTGATTTTTGCGCGACGAGACGCGTAAATGACAGAAGAAATGACGATAACATTGGAAATAGAGGGCCTTCTCGTGAGTTCGCTTACGAAGTTTGGTGACATTCAAATCGGCTGCCCAAATTCAAAACCCAGTAAGTGTTTTTTAACAAATTTTACAGGAGAGCGTAAAAACATAAAACGGGCAAGCCTTTCAAAAGTATTGTGATATTTTTTGGATAGAGTACTAACCACTGACTAACTTTTAAAAAGTGGAAATCTCAAATTTTTTCTCTGTCCTGACCCGTTTCAAAACCTAGTAGGTATATGCATGTTTCGTAGAGGTAAAATAAAAAATATGAATTTCTGCATCAATCAAGTATTTTTATTGTTTAAATTAACATACAATTAGTTAGAAAAGTAAGAATATAATAGTGTGCGGGCGGCGGCGGTTGCAGGCGGTAAATGCGGTAATTCGCTCCAATTTCTCGCGTCGCGCCCAAGTTCTAAAACCTAGTAAGCCACATTCCCAATAACAAAACACAGTAAATGCATGTGACTTCCTGAGTTTTGAAGTTGTAAATGCGAGTTGCTAGGTTTTTGATCTTGTTTTCTGAGAGTGAAAATGCACTTACTAGGTATTTTAAAGCAGGTGTCTTCACAAGTCGATGCGGTTCCCTATGAAAGTTCGAAATATGGAAAAAACTGTTTTCGTAAAAAATGTCCCTTACTGGGTTTTGAATTTGGGCAGCCGAAATGTCATCAAACTTCTTATGCGAATCTACCGCCATCTATTGATGATATTCCGACAACTTCTGTTATTACACCATACATACCTATATTGTGCATATATAAATACTGCATGTATTAATTATTACTTATGTTACGATATTTTAGAAAATAACTAACGTATATACAATATGGATACGACATATAGGCAATAATTGAAACCATATACTTGGTACCCCCTAAGCTTCAAGCAGGAAAAGTTTGAACAAAATTGGTCCAGTATTAAGGGCAGAAACTAGAGTTTTAATTTTATAGAATTTGAACAACTTTGAGCACTCTGTAGAATCGCATGTTGCCGCTTAGCTGTTCAAGTAAGTTACCTACTATGCCTATTGTTGTGTGTGTGTGTGAAGTTGTTGTGTGTGTGTATGAAGGTGTGTGCGTATTTATTAATGACTTATGACACAGTCAATGACTTTAAAGCAATGGATGAAACTATTTAATGACTTATACAAGTGGTTGCATTTTCTACATTTATTTTAATAATTATTTTGTTAGAAAATTTCGGATTTTATAAATCAGGGAATTTAAGTTTAAATTTAATTTGGTTCTATTCCTACGGACCAGGATGCTTCGCGGTTTCAGTATTTGCACATATGTCGTATCCATATCGTATATAAGGGTTTATTTATAACCAAATGAAGTAAATAAATCATTTATTTCAGACTTACTTAATGAATAAATATTTTATTTACATTTATTTATTAGTTAATAGGAGAAATTATTAAAGCATGATATAAAAAGCACAGAATATAGTCGCAAGGTACGACTATATTCTAGGTGCTTTTGCGTCAGAGGGAGCAAAATGTACCTTGCCCACATTAAGTTTAGGCTATGCCTAGTTTGGTCGATAGCATTTAATACCTCTCGTTCCCAAAAAAATATTCCATTTATAATCTACCTGATCTTCATCATCATCCTCATTATTATAGACATGTTTTCCTGATTGTATCCGAGGCCAACGTGAACTTGGAGCTCAGGGTCCACCTTCTGGTCTTCCTTCTCCATTTCGCATGGAGTTAAAGACAAATGAGATACGATGTAAAAATGTACAAGAGAAAATGTCATTAAGGTCGAAAGTCATTTGCACTGTTTTTAGTGTTGAAATTTCTTGAAATATCACTATAAAAAAATGCTTTTTGGCATCTATACGTAACCCTGATCACAAAAATGTAACTAAAAGATGAGTACGAATTTAAATGAGTAAGGATTTACACCTACAGATTGAAAAACACTAAGTGCAAGCAATTTTCGATCTTATTGGCATCACATAGTACTTAGTTTTTTTTCTTATATTCGTGATCAGCGGCATCTATTATCGGGAAAAAACAAGTAATAAAGAAAATGTCATTAAGGTCGAAAATCGTTTTTCTATTCCTAGTAGTCTCTATGTGTAACTTATAGTCGATTCGAGTCCCACGCAACGGATCTACATCGTTAATTACCTCCTGTGAAGTGAAGCAAGAGGTTAACGCACAAAAAAAAAGTTTTTCAGTTTACTCCATATACATACATATAAAGTTATTGTTAGTTTTATTTGTTTTGAAGAACATTTTGTTAATTTTTTTTTTTTGGTATGATCTGGTTTAATGTTCAAATAATTATATAATAAAATATTGTAGGACATTCTACACAACGCTATCTAGACCCAAAGTAAGCATAGCTTAACTAGCTTGTGTTATGGAATCTAGAATGCGGATAAACATACTTAGATACATTTTTTTTTCAAAAACTACTTAAAGTTCATTTATTAATCTATGATTGGTTTGGAAGCATCTTTATGTAGCCTGTGGCACCAGACCGTTGGATGTGTTGACCGGTCATCTGTTGTGCACGACGCAACAGAGCACCAGACTTTAAAAAATATATATCCTGATCGATTAAATTGTTTTCTTCAACCGATTATTAAAGCTGCATCCACATTACATTCTGCCCATCGCATTGCTCATCGTGTTGCCGGAAATATTCGCGTGAATAATGCCTTACCATCCACACGCTCGCCTCATCGCGATGTTCATCGCGTTGCGTTGCCCCGCATTCCAGTACCAGTATTCGCCCTTCAATGGAGATGGACGTCAACACTGTAGGAACGTACGTATTATGTTGTATTTTTTACTAAATTTTTTTTGTAGTAGTTTATAGTAAGTACTTAGTACTTACTTACTTCGGAAACTAGCTATTGTTATTCGACCATTTTATAGGCTGCGTGGTAGGGCATTATTCACGCGAATATTTCCGGCATCACGATGAGCAACGCAATGGGCAGCGTGTGGATACAGCATTTGTCGATTGGGCGGTACCCATCAATGATAAATTCATTTTTAACAAAAAAGTTTAACCGACTTCAAGAAACGAAAAAGAGGCACTGAAAAGCGAAAAATAACTTAATTTACAGACTTACTGATTTATTAGAAGTCGGTACCTAACCCAAGAGAGGCCATATTTCAATTGATTATTTCAATAATATGCCATTGAAGCAATCGCGGCTGATTTCCTGGTACTTTTTGAAGAGTTCCTTGGTCTAATCTCGGCAACCCATCATCAGATCTTTACGAAATTTAAATGGGACCACTTCGGAATAATCTACTTACGAACACAAAAAGAATTTTTTAAATCCGTTTAGAATTGGCTTCACAATCGCGTAACAAACATACAAAAAAAAAAAATTGGGTACGAATTGAGAACCTCCTTTTTTGAAGTCGGTTAAAAAATGGAATTACCTTTAGAACTTTTCGATCGGTAAAAATAGAAAACTTCATGGGCGAGAACTGTCCAACCGGGCTTATTATTTTTATTTTGTAATGATTATAACCTGTTTGAACTACTTACTACTTTTGTTGGTACTAAATACTAGATGGCGCTTCAAACTAGCTTGAAAGTTTTGACATTTGATTCATTACAGATGATTCACCCCTTTATGTCAGGTTCACTGACATTACTGCAATCTGTGTTGCCAAAAACATCAACAAAGAATTTGCTAAAACGTTGTTAAATGATGCCAAAATTTTTGGATGTCTTGTAGCATAATATTTCCTTTAGCTGCCTCGGTATTGTAGCGCACCTGGAATGTTTGCAGAGGAGTACACAGCTGACGGGAGCCCCTTGTTTCGCAGACAGAAATTTCATAGAATTTCGTTTCACTGAAAATGTTTCACATAATTTTTGGTAAAGTCCGACCAATAAAATAAAAAACCCGTACTGGGGGCGCCAAAAACATCTATGATTATGACAACACCAAGTATAGTGATACACATGTAAAATGCCAATATTTTTCAACACACTTGCTTATGAACAGGCTTTTATTTCCCCGCAATTAAGCACGGAATGACACCTAATATAAAACTGTGACTTTTTCATTGCTTCTTCTTCCTCCTAGCGTTATTCCCAGTCGCATCCGAAGCTTTCAGCTTGGAGTCTGGGGTCCGCTTTTACCAGTCATAGCTACAGATTTGGCTAGACCTCGATATTTTCCGTGAAGCGATTGCCACCTGACCTCCACGACCCAATGTTAACATTAGGCGATATCGAAGCTTTGCAGCTAGACCGTTGTTTTTGGACTTTTTAGGGCACCAACTACCCGTAACGACTGCCATAGATGTCCTTATGGCAACGGGACCGACGGCTTAACGTGCTCTCCTAGGCACGACCAGACCAATGCAAATACCCATATTTAATGCACACAAATATTTGCACTGAGCGGGGATCGAACCCGCGCCTCCTGCGTAGCGGCCGCGTTCACTACCGCTACGCCACGGAGGCTGTCATGTTTTTCATTGCTATTATTCACAAAAGTGAGTTATAGACTTCTTTTTTTTAATTTCATTAAGTTGCTTTGTTCTTAAGTTTCGATACAAAAAAGATCGTGTCCAATATTACAAACGAATTAATGTAGAAAGAAAAGAAAAAGAAAGAACTTGTAGTACGTGTTTAATATACAAAACTTTCACTAAAATGTATTTTTTTTTTTCTCTGTTAAAAAGTTAAGTTTTTCTCTGTTAAGTTTTCTGGTTAAAATAGAAAAATAGACGCGGCGTGTTATACTGGTTACAAGGACTGGGCACAAATCACAACACAGTAGTATCCGTATAATAGTTTACTGCTTGGAATGGTAAATACAAGTTAGACATACAGTTACACCATGTATAGAACAGGGACCACGCGATATTGTTTTTCGGACTGCTTAAAATTCTTGTATTTTATGCCTAACAGCACAGAGATCAAAATAATCGAGCATGATTTTCTTTTTTGCGTTAGGCTTATTTTTCTTAGGCGTAGAAAATACATTTGACGTTTGACCTTCTCTTCGTATTTTTATTACAGAAGATCGGGATATACCTAAAAATGTGAATAATAATTAGTCACAGTAAAATCAGTAGATTAGGCCAATTTCAGTTGCACGTACTCTATGATGTCCTACCCGTCATGTTGACAACAAGGTCCGTGATGTTATTTAGAGGAACAGAGTCCAATCCTTCCTACTTTTTATCCGACAAATACTTTGTTATATTATAAATTACTTTTCTTAACTGGCTTTTAATAGTTTTCGGCATATTACTATAGTTTTGTAGTTTTGTAGCGCTCTCAAACTCAACAACACGCACAATTGACACCACACTGACAGATGACCATAATGACATTGTATAGATTGTTACCATATGAAGAAATTAGTTCCAATAGTTTACCGCAATATGGCGAGGTTTTTTATTTTACTGGTCGGGCTTTACTTATATTTTTATTTCGAATATTATTGTTTCAAAGACAATTTACCAGAATGAAACATATTTGACAGAAAAACAATTTAATGAATTTTTATTTTCATTTTTTTGTTTAATAAACTTATCAAACAGTAGAATTATTTTTTAAGGAATATTAAACCACCACCATAATCGAAAATAATTTGGTCTAACTTTTAATAATTTAGAACACGTCATTATAGTTTACACACCGACTCAGAGTACCCCGACTTGGATAGGTTAGGTTAGAAGGCTAAGGCGGGAGCGAAGCGGAGCGGAGCTCCCGCCTTAGGCCTTCGTGGTTATTTTTTTTTAAACCATCCAGAAATAGGAGCCTCGCGGCGCGGGGCTCCGTCGAATTATCTTAGCGCAAATAAGTTTTATATCTTTTGAGTGGTATGTCAAACGATTTTGTATTTAATGTATGTTATGATAATAAAGAATATTTGATTTGTTATTCTATGATATGATTATTCTGACATTAAACTTTATGTGAAACAAAAATCAATGATTTAAAAATCTTCAAAGTAAGTATTCTGTGTATTTATTATTCTATGAAACGAAAATATGAGAAAATTTTTATGTGAAACGAAATTCTATAAAACAATTAGCTATAAAACAACGCACACCCACAGCTGACTTTTATTACGCCATAATAAGAAAACACACTGCTTCCATGCTCGCGAGACTCCGCCATAGTACAAATATGGTCTCCTGAGTGTATTAAAAGATAGGTGGGGCTCACCCTTGCTAGGTCGCTGGTGAAGCTCCACACAACATTCAAATGAACAAATTCATATAAATTACTAAAAAAAAGTAAAAGTATAGTATAGTAGTTTCTTTGTAAGTATCCATATGGACTGACGTCTGCAATAGGTTATTTGAATTTGAATTACCCTTCTTGGCAGAAAGTAAAATCGGTTACACTGACGAAACCTCTTGTTCGCTACACTCGCTTGAATTTTAAACAGATCAATAAATTTGTAATTATTATGTTGAAATATTGATTTAAGTAGGTATTTGGTATTATTTACATATAAGCCAAAGATTCGGTTGCTTTTCAGCAGCCATTTTGAAAAGTAAATAATACCATTTGATATTATTTACAAGTAGCGATAGAATCTGTTAAAAGTGGTTTTATTTCAATAAATGATATTCGCGTTGGTAAGACAGTGTCTTTTTCTTGGAGTAGGTTTAATTTTATGTACTAAAAAAATGTGCTAAACTACGAACGTCATGAAAAAGTGCTAAATTTGGCAGTAAATATTCTGAGTTTAGCATTAAAAATTCTAAGTTGGCATCACTCGTCGCGTTCGTCGCGTTTACGCGCTTACGCTCACGTAGGACACAAAATAACGATACGCGTTGGTCGCATTTGACGCTTGTCGCCGAAACGCGTCTCGTCGCTTTCGTCGCCCACCTAGGACAACGGGTAATAAAGTCCCCGTTACACACCCACATTTCACCAATCATTGTATTAGGGTAGGTGGTATAATTGAATATGAAATTCAGTATCTGAAATCAGAACCAGAATTCCATACAAAATGGCTATGGTCGTTCTATACATACATACATACATACATACAATCACGCCTTTATCCTTGGATGATTAGGCAGAGGTGAATAACACCCACATAACATCAACCATTGTGTTCGGTCCCATGTAATAGGGGGTGAGTCTATTGCCGTATTTCGGGGACTAGTGTTGACTCGAGCCATGCATCTGAAGCTGAATCTAGGCTGTATGATATCTGTCTGATGTTAAACAGCCCTATCCCTTAGTCGCCTTGAACGACACCGCATGGGAAGAGATGGGGTAGCCCAAATTCTACTCTGCCTGGAATCATGCGGCACAATATATTAATTAATGATTCACTCAAAAAAAAAACTACATAATTCTTCTGACTCCTGTCACAGTCTGTCATAATTAACAATGTAGCTTTTGTCAGATTCAAATAACAACCGTATTACAAATGTATTTCTGATTATAAGATTGATTTGAAATTGCAATATTTCTTGTGAAATATTTATCATAGTAAATTGTAAACGTCAAATTACTATGACAAATTGCATCTATTTGATTAAGGAAATGATTTTATTTTTTGATCGCTGATAGATTGATCTATATCGATCAATGAGGCCGTTAGCAGTCGGATGATTACTATCAAAATTACTATCAATAGTTCATAATATTCATTTGAATTTTACGCTTCAGTGACTCAAACTTTTTTGTAGAATTTTCCTTTTCAATTACATTTGTAATATACTAGCTGTTGCCCGCGGCTCCGCCCGGGTGGATGTCGGATAACGCAACCAAACGTGTTAGTTATTCTGATGTATAAAGGCGGCCACCCACTTACAGTTTATCGAACGACAACCGGATGATATCGGTCTGTCAGTTCATCGCAATAGCCCACACACTTACAGTTTCGTATACGATTTTGGACTGACGGACAATATGTGTGTGGCCGCTTGACGATTCTGGTCAGCAAAGACATTTATAGGCCGGACAGTCTATGGCCGTCGGCATTTTATACGTAATAACATCAGACTAAAAGAATAAAATAATGTTATTATTTTAGTCTTAGATAATAAAATTATGATGACATTGATGACATAAGGCCTGCAGGCCGCCGGACAGACGAAAAACTGCTGGCGGACTGTAAGTGGGTGGCCGCCTTAAGCTATATTATTGTAAAGTTTCATTAAAATACATTCAGTAGTTTTAACGTGAAATAGTAACAAATATCTATCCATACTTACAAACTTTTGCGTTTATAATATTTTAGTAGCATCTTAATCTATGGGCGTACCCAGCTTCCTTTAAGGGAAGGGGCAAAAGTCTTTAACGGACGGGGGGGATAGGGTAAATTTCAAATTGCATCCGGGGGTATCCCCCAGCATCTGCGGAGAACCTCAAACGGCGCAAATACTGTAACCAGCGACTATACAACCAATAGACACCTAATGTTTCATATTTTACGAAAAAAATATTTTGGCAACTTGCTGAGGTAGGATAGCTGGGAAGAGGCAAGGAACGCCTTTTGATTGGTCGTACGATCGTAAAATAGTAGTGTTAGGGATGGGACGGGTTTAATTAGTACGATCTATATTATCGACATTGTTTGTAAGCAATGAAACAAGGGTTATTATTATATTAATTATTTTTATATACTAGCTTTTGCCCGCCCGGATGCATTTATAGGGCAGAGCAGAGCAGGGTGGGGCAAGCACAGTTCAATCTAAGATGACCAATCCACCACACTGACCGTTCTGGGAGTATCTTTTTTAGGGTTCCGTAGCCAAATGGCAAAAAACGGAACCCTTATAGATTCGTCATGTCTGTCCGTCCGTCTGTCTGTCTGTCTGTCTGTCTGTCCGTCCGTATGTCACAGCCACTTTTCTCCGAAACTATAAGACCTATGCTGTTGAAACTTGGTAAGAAGATGCATTCTGTGAACCGCATTAAGAATTGCATACAAAAATAAAAAAAGCATTAAATTTTGGGGGTCCCCATACTTAGAACTGAAACTCAAAATTTTTTTTTTCATCATACCCATACGTGTGGGGTATCTATAGATAGGTCTTTAAAAATGCTATTGAGGTTTCTAACATATTTTTTTTCTAAACTGAATAGTTTGCGCGAGAGACACTTCCAAAGTGGAAAAATGTGTGCCCCCTAACTTCTAAAATAAGAGAATGATAAATCTAAAAAAAATATATGATGTAAATTGCCATGAAAACTACCACTAAAAATTGGTTCGAACGAGATCCAGCCAGTAGTTTTTTTTTTAATACGTCATAAACCGCAATTTTCGCCTTAGCTACTACGGAACCCTTCATGGGCGAGTCCGACTCGCACTTGGCCGATCTTATTTTAATGACTGATAGGCTCGCGTTTGACCACTATCAGCCATTTTTATTAATATCTTTATTTATTTACATATTCTTTATTATTACTTTCTAACCCACCTGGCAATGGTAAAGCCCCCACCAAATCATCTGTCTTATTTTATGTAAAATTAAACTACAACATTAGAAAAATTGCATATTGCCTCAAACATGTATTTTTGGATATTTTTTTAAATATTTTTAAAAATTTAGAGGTTCATTTAGCCCCCACTCCCATCAGGCAGGTCTGCAACTTCGTGTTGAGGTATAACTGGGGCCCTAGACAAAGGGACATTCTATTGATGGAATCGCGCTGAAGCGAACCATTTTTAAAGTTTTAACAATGGATTTCGGGTCATTGCGGTGGTTATAGTAATAATGATAAGTTAAATAATGTATTTCGCGTTACAAAGACTCAAATTTCATTAAAAAAAAATAGTTGTATTAATGATTTATATCTATTTCATACTACAAATAGCGATTCCACTGGCGTTTTCGCCAATAGAATGTCACTTTGTCTAAGGCCCCAGGAGAGTTGTCTGACAAGTTTCCAGCTTGCCTCGAGAACGTACCTACTCAAAAAATCGTACCAGCTCTCGGATTATATAGGATCATTTCCTTGATCGTCTGTCTGTTTGGCTTTGCCGCAGAAAAAAGATGTCATATCAAATTTTTAAAAATACTGAATTGTAATATATCCATCAATCATTATTAATAGGTATTAAACATATAATTCACGGTTACATACCGTGTATTATATAAAAGATTAGATATAACAATATGTATACCTATGTTACCGGCAATGAGAATAATTCAGGTATTCTATAAAATGCCTAGGCAATGTACGCTAATTATATAGAATGCATGAATTTTCGTGCCTCGGAGAGCCGGACCCGGCTGCCATACGAACATAGCAGTCGTTACGGGTAGTTGGAGCCCTAAAAAGTTCAACAACCATGGTTTGGTGCAATACTTCGATATCGCCTAATGCCACCATTGAGTTGTGAAAGTCATAATATGGCAGTCGCTTCACGGAAGATATCGAGGTCTAGCCAAATCCGCAGTTAAGACTGGTAAAGCGGACCCTAGACTCCGAGGTGAAAGCTTCGTATGCGACTGGGAATTAACGCTAGGATGAAGAAGAATATATAGAATGCCTACTGCTCCACCACAAAGTGTAAAATAAATAGATCCGTGTTAGTTCCAAGTGGAGTATAATAGGACCACCCCATCTCTTCCTGTGGGTGTCGTAGAAGGCGACTAAGGGATAGGGCTGTTCTCCATCCGACAGTAAACATACAGCCCATGACTAAGTGCCCGCTTGACGGCAATAGGCTCGCCCCTTAATACGTGGAACCGAAAATCATAGTTTTCGGAATGTGGGTGTTAATACACCTCTGCCTACCCCTTCGGGGATTTACAGGCGTGAGTAATATATGTATGTAAATAGATCTTGGTCTATATTTGCAAATGACTCTATTTTTGAAAGGATAAAAAAGAAAAAACTCGAAAGCTAAGGCTGCGGTTCCATTGAAGCGGAGCTTATGCAGCTGAGCGGGGTTTTTTATGCAATCCTATTGGTTAGACTTTCTCCGCTCTGCCCCGCTCCGCGTAAATGGAACCGCAGCCTTATGGGAGTGTTTCACTCCGCTCCACTCCGGCCTTAGCCTTCTAACGCGGCGCGCTCCGACTTGGATAGATATAGGTTAGAAGGCTAAGGCTGAAGCGGAACTCCCGCAGTAGCCTTCGTGGTTATTTTTTTATAACCACCATTTATGTTTTTTGATAACACACAACATTGCCGGCTGCGCACTCGTTATTCTATACATTTCCTAGGCATTGTATAGAATACCGGATTTTACATAATTGCCTGTAACATATCCATATAAATGGAATCCGTGAAATCACTTTTAATCAAAGAGTAAGGTCAAGTCGCCATGGCTGATAAATTAGGCGATTTGTTAATTTTGCTTATTGACTAAAATCTAAGCACTACTCAACGGATTTACCGCGATTTCTTCTTCTTCGTCCTAACCTAACGTACGTTCCTAACCTAACGTACGTAACGTACGTAACAGTCTCAACCTAGAGCGCGCCCATCACTCAGGTCTTTGGCGCCGAGTGTTAGCTAGTTAGATACTTTGCGATGGTATAGCGCACCTACAGTGACGTTTCATGCATTACCGAATATCAATAGATGCACTTATTAATGTAGTTTGTTGTTATGAAGTTTTTTGTTCGAATTGATACGCATGGATAAAATTAAAGCCAAAATACAAAAAAATGGCGTCATTTTGCGTTATTTTTGCGTCATTTTTACTACAAATATACGATGTTGTACAAAATTTTGATTTAACATATCAAATTAAATATTATTTGCGAAGTCATTTTGATGGCTATTGTTTTGCTACTGATTTAGGTTGAGCCAGGAGCCTCGGTACTGTTCATACCCGTGATAGCAGTTCATACTTGTAAGGCGCGCTCTATAGCACTGTATACTCTAAGGAGTCTAAGGTCTCAACCGAAGCTTTCACCTCGGAGTCTGGGGACCGCCTTACCAGTCTTAACTTTGGATTTGGCTGCACCTCGATTTTTTCCGTGAAGCGACTGCCATCTGACCGCCACAACCCAATGGGCTATATCGAAGCATTGCAGCTAGACCGTTGTTGTTGAACTTTTTTTAGGGCTCCAACTACCCGTAACGACTGCCATAGATGTTCGTATGGCAACCAGGACCTACGGCTTAACGTGCTCTCCGAGGCACGACCAGACATTGGTCTGCATGAATCCCATTTTCATGCATACAACTATTAGCACTGAGCGGGGATCGAACCCGCGCCTCCTGCTTAGCGGCCGCGTTCACTACCGCTACGCCATAGAGGCTGTCTCAGTCTATTTTTACCTCGATTTATTTGATATTATTTACATTTAGCCCGACTTTTCGGTTATTTTTCAGCAGCAATGGTCACGATATAACTAAAGCTTGCTTACTGATCAAATAAATTAATAAAAAAAACAGGTTAAGTACAAGTCACAAGTAAGATTGACTGTCTTTCCACCAGAAATGTGCTATTCTATGTTGCTATGGATGCATTTGATATCCACCAATTATATTCATTGGTCCACATAACATAGCACTGGTGGAAAGGGGTTCAGTTACTAGATGCTCTCGACAGGTTGCAGCGACGTGCAGTCCGCATTATTGGGAATCCTGAGATCACCAACACCCTCGAGCCTTTGCAGTTGCGTAGAGA
Organism: Eilema depressum; assembly: GCA_914767945.1. Taxonomy (NCBI): domain Eukaryota; kingdom Metazoa; phylum Arthropoda; class Insecta; order Lepidoptera; family Erebidae; genus Eilema; species Eilema depressum. The sequence continues at coordinate 9,554,694 of OU612040.1, forward strand.
TGTGGCATCTTTGGCGGTATTTTACCGTCTCTACCATGGTGAATGTTCTGATGAGCTCTTCCTATTAATCCCACCCTCACCTTTCCTATATAGGATAACACGTGCAGGGCTTAGATACCACCCGCATACGGTGCAGAATATTCCATCAAGAACCAAGCGGTTCGGCGACTCCTTCTTCTGCCGCATCATTAAGTCTTGGAATTCCTTACCAGTTCACGTGTTTCCCTCCTCCTACAGTCCCGGGTCCTTTAAGTGCGGCGTGAAAAAGCATCTGATGAGGCCGTCAAGCTGAGTGCCACTATTGTAACATGATACGTGTCTGTAATGCTGACCCTCTTTTCAGAGACTTTGCCTTCAGCTTACATGCATGCATGGAGTACTGCTGTCACCTTTTTGCCGGAGCGCCTGCGTGCCAGCTTGACCAACCACTCAGTCTCAGGAGAGACTGCTTCACTGTGTGTGTTTTACCGCCTATACAATGGTTTGTGCTCAGATGAATTGTTTGACATGATGCCCACAGCTACATTCTATCATCGCACTTCTCGTCATAGTCGGGGAGTTCATCCTCACACATTGCGACCGGAAACGGTGCGCACTGTGCGGTATGAAAGGAACTTCATCCCTCGCACACTCAAGCTGTGGAATGAACTCCCCGCGATGGTTTTCCCAAGCGACTACAATATGGGGTTCTTCAAGAAGGGCATTAGAAGGTTTCTTCAGGGTCGGCAGCACGAGTATGACGCCCCTGGTGTTGCATACGTCCATAGGCCACGGTAACCACTTTCCATCAAGTGGGCCGTGTGCTTGTCTGCCACCTAAGTGGTATAAAAAAAAAATCATCAGGCGATGCGAAGTCAAATTGACGTGTCCTATATAAAAAAAAGCTAAGTTTTTCATATAGAAAGATGCGTGCTATGGATGGAGATTAGATTCGAATGTTGAATATTTGTAGGAAGTTTAATAGCACATGTTACTCGCTACGCTATATAGCATAGCTCAGTGGAAACGTTCACATAGTTACATAGCTTAGCTTTTACATCTTCATAGCATAGCTGTACATAAATAGCATATCTCCGGTGGAAAGGCAGCCTAAAGCTTAAGGTGATTACATACGCGAATGACTTTGACCATACAAATGCTCAAGGTCATTCGCTCGTTTTTCAGCTGTAAAAATCAGTAAAACTAATTTTAGTAGATAATTTTATAGGCGACGATTACAAACTAAGACGTCATGCTAATACACTCATCCCTACTAATATTATAAATGCGAAAGTAACTCTGTCTGTCTGTCTGTCTGTCTGTCTGTCTGTCTGTCTCGCTTTTACGACTAAACCGCTGAACCGATTTTGATGAAATTTGGTATAGGGTAGATTAGACCTTGAGAAAGGATATAGGCTATGTTTGGTCGCGATAACCGACATCCACGCGGGCGGAACCGCGGGCAAAAGCTGGTTTAACATTTATCTGAAATTTTAGACTATTTGGATACGTATTGTAGAAAATATTTGGTTTCATAAGAAAGAGTAGAGTGATGTTCAGTCCTTCAGAGCCTCTTTTCAACTATTTCCTCCTTTTTTTATTGAATTTATGAAAAGGTGAAGTTACTCTGTATATCCTGTAGTATGCAGGGATGTAAATTCCAGATCTTTAGGTTTTATAGTTAAAAAGAAAAACGGTTTCGAAAATACCGATTTTTCGATGCTAATCTGATTCGGGGCCTTAATGTCAATACAGGTAGCTCGATCGTGTTGTCTTTAAGAATGGTAGCAAAATAGCGAATTATTATCTATTCTTGTTATGTATGTGACTGTATACGAGTAGGTAGATAAGTTATCTTTGTTATAAGTAGCTCTAGGATTGTGCGTAGTCGATTATAACAATAATAAGTTGTAAAAACTACTGAGAGTATAACCCGCGCCACGTATCTTGGACCTAAAATGTGCTCAAAATGTGCCCTATACGCGCAGTACACATTTCTTGGGTGTCTTTTGAGGATAGCATGGGGTGCTACTGCGGTAGACGAACTCAAATTCACCAAGCATAGACTATTACAAAGCAATCCGCGGGCGCCAGAGCCTCGTATGTCTTACGATTTAGGTCCAAGATACGTGGCGCGGGTTATACGTAAGCCGTCGGTCCCGGTTGCCATACGAACATCTATGGCAGTCGTTACGGGTATCACAGTTAAGGCGGCCACCCACTTACAGTCCGCTTGCAGTTTTTCGTCTGTCCGGCGGCCTGCAGTCCTTATGTCATCAATGTCATCATAATTTTATTACCTCAGACTAAAATAATAACATTGTTTTATTCTTTTAGTCTGATGTTATTACGTATAAATTGCCGACGATCATAGACTGTCCGGCCTTTAACTGTCTTTGCGGATCGTCAAGCGGCCACACACATATTATCCGTCAGTCCAAAATCGTATACGAAACTGTAAGTGTGTGGGCTATTGCGATGAACTGACAGACCGATATCATCCGGTCGGGTTGTCGTTCGATAAACTGTAAGTGGGTGGCCGCCTTTAGACCGGAAAGCCGACCTTAGCAGTGTTAGGAAAAGGCTAAGAGAATTATGAGATAATAGCTGTTGCCCGCGTCTCCGCTCGCGTGGAATTCTGATCCCGTTCATCGCTGATATATTGCCTATGTGTTATTCTGATGTATAAGCTATATTATTGTAAAGTTTCATTAAAATCCGTTCAGTAGTTTTTACGTGACAGAGTAACAAACATCCTCACACACATCTTCACATAGGTACCTAGGTACTTACAAACTTTCGTGTTTATAATATTAGCATTATTAGGATACTGAACACGAAAACTGTTTGTCTGCGATGGACTCAAAAAATACTTAGCGGATGTTCATATGCGGTTTTTGTTTCAGACGTCTTGATCAGACAAAAATCTTACGTTTGTTTGATCGCCATCGATTGAGTAGAACCAGAGCAAACCCGTACGGTGGGAACAGCGGGCGAAAGGCTTTTTTTAACCGACTTCAAAAAAGGAGGAGGTTCTCAATTCGGATGTTTATATATTTTTTTTTTTATGTTTGTTCGCTCATAGCTCCGCCATGCGTAGACGGATTTGCAAAATTCTTTTTTTGTTCGAAAGTAGATTATTCCGAAATGGTCCCATTTAAATTTCGTAAAGATCTGATGATGGGTTTCCGAGATTAGACCAAGGAACTCTTCAAAAAATACCAGGAAATCAGCCGCGATTGCTGCAATCGCATATTATTGCAATGTCTCTGCCATTACACATCATAACATCACGCCTGAATCCTTTGAAAGGGTATGCAGAAGTGTTCAGAATATTCAGCTATATTTCCGGTGTACATGCGTTGATTTGTCCCCCTCACCCAAACTTACTCCCAGCTTGGTGGCCACTAACAGTACCATATGAGTAGGGTTCTCCGCATTGCATTCAGGTATGTTGGTTAACATCAGGTCATTTGCCATGAGTTCCTGCTCGCGGTCGTTGAGCTCTCTTTTGAGTTGCTCAACAGAGGGGTCCGGCGCGGAGGCCGACGGAGGATGCTGCTTTGACTGCGTCTCCAGGTCCAGTAGCCTCGACTCCATAGCATCCATGCGTGTGTTGCACGCCGTAATGGCCTCAGACCCAGCACTTCACTCCTCATCTCCCCCACCTCGGCCCTCAAGCCACGCACCTCAACTAGCAACAATTTGAGTGTGGCCCGCACATCGTGGCCCTCCTGAGAGTCATCTTTCTGCTCCTTTTGTACAGCTGCCGTCACGTTCCCTTGACGCTCACTGGCGCTGTCCAGGCCATGATCTCGTCCTCTCACTGGGGTTTCGGATTTGTTGTCCCTAATGTAATTTTTCTTACAGTCCGGGCACTGCCATTTAGCAGGCACAGAGTCTCCCTCAGCGAGTCCCAGACATGCACCATGAAACGGTGAGCGGCATTTAGTGCACTTAAGAGCTTCAGCCGCAGAGAGGAATTTCCCACATCCCCCACACGAAAGGGGCATGTCTGAGGTGTGATTAAAAATTGTAAAATATGTATAAGGTGGATTATTATTTATTTTTTTGTCGAAGTATTGCTTATTATATGTGTTTATATTGTGTTATATGTTATTGGAGTTATTTATTTATTAGATTTAAGGATCATTCATACAATTAGGCATAAGGAAAAATTATTTAATTTATTGATTTGTTGTTTGTCATAAATAAATCATGAATAGGGGGTAGTCTGAAAAAATAACACAAAAATAGTTCACTGTGATCAGCTGATTTTTAAATTATTTATGCACTAAAAATCCTCTTGTGTACACTATTATTTTGTGTATGTGTTTATTCCGTCTTTGCAATTATCCCATTCACAATTATACCACTACTAATTACTTAAATTGATGTTTTATTTATTTTTTTAATTCCACTAGCACTCCAACACAACCGTACCGGCGCAGACGTCAAACGTCAAACCTCTTTCTCTTTACCTTGGGGTATGTACATTTACTGTTTGCAATGATGGGCTATCCTTTGGGGAACCGGCAAACCAGCGGAGTGTCCATCTGTCCATTTGCTGGTCTGAGGGCTGGAGGTTATCTGGCGATATAATGTTTGTGAATGCATTTATCCAATGATCTGAAGTATGAAAGAAATAAGGGTGGTTGTTTTGGTTATGATGTTTGCTGGCTTGCATGGGATACCGTCTCGTGTCGGCCAAGGCGATGCAAATGTTGCAATGCAATGCAAATGGCGTCCGTAGACGCTACGCTGACAGTGGCAAAATGCCTACTTATAGTACTTACCTTGATGTTGGCGTCCTCGGGGACGGTAGGGTGACAGACAGGATTGCTACTATGTAACGTGTACGTTTTATGGCGTAATGTAACGCAATATTTATTAAAATACAGATGTACTTGCCCGTTCTATTTGTTTTGTGTCTTGTAGTACAAGGTAATGTTGGTAATGCTGTAATTGGGTACCTTACCTGAACTTTAATTTAAAATAAGTTCCGAAACCGCCGTAGTCGGCGTTGTCCTATAACATCCGCCGGATGGCGCAGTGCGTGCTGCGTCACATCACAAAATGGCCGTGAAGGAAGATCGGTGCTTGATGTAGATTTGTTCCTCACCGAACACTACGTCACAGCAGCAAGCCGAGAAGCGACCAGTTTTGGCAACTGCAGCGCATTATGTATTTACGGACGGTAATGTAGGTAAAAACTAGGCTTATGTTATGTAATCATTTTTCTTAGGCGTAAGGCACTGCACTGCACTTCATTATTTTGTTGGTTTTTGTTTTTTGTAAGTTTTGTTTACTATTTACAGTATTTAGTTTTTATAGACCACAGATTAATAAGAGTAGTCACACCATAATGTTATAATCATAGACTTAGATACCACAGATTAATTAGTTATGTACGTTATAATATACAACATAGATAAGTAGACCGAAGCTGGGCAGTGCTGCTACTATGGAAAAAAAAATTGTGATTTTTTCCTTTTAATTTTTGTTTTTTTTTTTTTTTTACCTGCTAAAATGTATTTATTTATTTTTATGATTATTTTGTGTGCTGCAGTGACCAAAATAAATATACTTTTCTTTCTTTCTTTTCTTTCTTTAATTTTAATTAAAAATTCTTTTTGCATTCGTTTTGGTTTACTTTTGAGGTAGTCCTGTATTATTTTATGTATGTTCACCGATTACTCAAAGACGCCTGGACCGATTTGCAAAATTATTTTTTTGTTTGATAGGTTATACTTCCCAGGTAAATTTTATCAAAATCGGTCAAGCAATTTATGAAATATCAACAAAAATCGGTTGAAGTCGGTTTTTTAAATTTTTAATTTGGTGATTATTTAATTTAATATATTATAATACTGTATAGTTAACTAGCTTTTGCCCGCGGCTCCGCCCGCGTGGATGTCGGTTATCGCGACTAAACATAGCCTATGTCCTTTCTCAAGGTCTAAACTACCTCTATACCAAATTTCATCAAAATCGGTTCAGTGGTTTAGGCGTGAAAGCCCGACAGACAGACAGACAGACAGACAGACAGACAGACAGAGTTACTTTCGCATTTATAATATTAGTAGGGAAGTAGGGATTTGAAAGTAGCACCAATCTCAGGAGGAAATCGTTTGTCCTGGTTCGGGCATATAATGCGTAGGGATGAAAGTAATGTCGTAAGGAAGGCACTAACTATGGATGTGGATGGCTACAAGGGGAGAGGAAGACCTAAAAGGAGATGGATGAACTGAGTGAAAGATGATATGGTTAAGAAGGGAGTGAATGTTGAGATGACTGCAACTAGAGATGAATGGAAAAAGCACACATGTTGCGCCGACCCCAAATAAACTTGGGATGAGGGCAGGAGGATGATGATGATTTGTAATCCTGTTCTCACAGGGTCGGCAGCACGCGTGTGACTCCCCTGGTGTTGTAATCGCCCATCGCCACGGCAACCTCTTACCATCAGGAGGGCCGTGTGCTTATCTGCGACCTAAGTAGTATAAAAAAAGAAGTTTTGTTGCTATGAAAGAACTCAATTACCTCTTTTACAGTACATTTCCATTAAGTGACGCCTATATAATATTACGTACCCTACCTATTATCGCTTCTCTAATTGAAATGTTATGTTTATGATAGCAAAATTAGTAGTTTACAAGAATATATAAATAATTAATCAGTATTATTATTTACGCAGATTATATCAGTAGTATCTTTAGTAGCGATAATATAATATTACTCAGTATCATTGTCTGTTTTAGTTCGTTCTTCTGTATTTTTTCAATTTTCAATTTCTTTATTTCTCAAAATATTGCCATTAAATACATACTATACATACAATCACGCCTTTATCCCTGGAGGGTTAGGCAGAGGTGAAATTAACACCCACATTTCACCAATCATTATAATAATAAGTCCCATGTAATAGGGGGTGAGCCTATTGCCGTATTCCGGGCACTATTGTTGACTCGAGCCATGTATCTGAGGCTGAGTCTGTGCTGTATATATGTCTGATGTTAAAGAGCCCTACCCCTTAGTCGCCTTGTACGACACCGCATGGGAGGAGATGGGGTGGTCCAAATTCTACTCTGCCGGGAACCACGTGGCGGTTGCCATTACATTATTACCAATTACATCCTGCCTGTGGTAAGTAAAACTGTGATGAATCATCTAGAATCTACTGTGATGAAGCTTCTATGTCTGTCACCAGAATTAGGTATCTCTTGGACCTAATTTTTGAGAAAAACGTGTAGTTAGTGCGCGCAAATTGTTTTGAAATAATCTATGAGTGGTGGATTTGAGCACCTCAGCCGCCGAAGAACCCCGTGCTATCCTCAAAAGACACACAAAAAACGCGTACTGAGCGTATTGACATGATGCCCACAGCTACATTCTATCATCCCACCGCTCGCTACAGGCAGGGAATTCATCCTTACACATTGCGACCGGAAACGGTGCGCACTGCGCACTGCGCGGTATGAAAGGAACTTCAACCCTCGCACACTCAAGCTGTGGAATGAACTCCCTGCGGTGGTTTTCCCAAGCGACTACAATAAGGGGTTCTTCAAGAAGGGCATTCTTTAGGGTCGGCAGCACGAGTGTGACGCCCCTGGTGTTTTATACGTCCGTAGGCCACGGTAACCACTTCCCATCAGGTGGGCCGTGTGCTTGTCTGCCACCTAAGCTAACTACAACGAGCACCTTCTTCAGCGAAAGGGGGTAAATACCCCCAACACTCAATCGTAGTAGCGTCTTTTGTCCAAAGAATCATATCTATATTTTATCAAATTTTAACAAGAGACGTAATTGGGTGGGTGTGCGTCACTCAAACGATATTTTAATACGAATATGTAGATAATAGAGGCGGTAACCAACAAACAATAACAGATAAGACTTAACTGATAAGTTCCTCAGTTCTTAAGAAGATAAAGAACTTTGTAATTCAACCTCCTTGTGGTGCAAACTGAACAACAAATAAAAAAGAAGTCATTTTTCGTTTTTCAGTGCCTTTTTTGGCGCTTTCATGTTTTTCTGCAAATAAAAGTCTTCCTAACCGACTTCTAATCAAGGAGGAGGTTTTCAATTCAGATGTTTATTATATTACTAAAGATTGATTTAACTACATCATACGAGCGAATGCTCATTCTATCCAGTCTACGACAATTTTTTTTATTGTAAACAATGACAGAACATACGTTCGTTGTTCTTTCTTAAATGTAAACGCTGAAAGCAAGGTTTCGCTTACACTAAAATATTAAGAACGAATGCTCTTGTTCTAGTTCTAGCTTAATATTTGTTAGGTCTAAATCCACCTTTAGGTGACAGACAAGCACACGGTTCACCTGATAGAAAGTGGTTACCGTGGCCTGTGGACGTATGCTACACCGTCGGAGTCAGCACACGTGCTGCCGACCTTGTAAGAACAGAGAGATTCTTCTGTGCCTTCAGCGTATGGCCTTCTAAAACATACATACATAAATACATACATACATACATATAATCACGCCTTTATCCCCGGAGGGTTAGGCTGCGGTGAATTAACACCCACATTTCACCAATCATTGTATTCGGTCCCACGTAATAGAGGGTGAGTCTATTGCCTATTCTGGGCACTATTGCTGACTCAAGCCACGTATCTGAGGCCGAGTCTGCGCTGTATTATATCTGTCTGATGTTAAACAGCCCTATCCCTTAGTCGCCTTGTACGACACCGCATGGAAAAAGATGGAGTGACCCAAATTCTACTCTGCCGGGAACCACGGGGTTGTTATTATAGTGTCAAATTATTGTGCAAACAGTTAAAAAACGTCAAAGAATCATTTAAAAAAATAATCTTACAAGTGCAACACCAGGGGAGTCACTCACACACACACGGGAAGAGAGCCGGATCGAAAGATATGGCCCTGGGTCGGCCGGGGTGCGAGGGATATGTCTACGACTACCTCACCTCCGGCAACCGACGGCCCACAGATGGCGTGCGTTTTAGTCGGTTCAAGTCCGACATAACCTCCTCCACCGGCTCCGGCGGAGAGGTATCCGTGGGGATTTTTCGCACGATAAAAAAAGGGGAGTCACTCATAGTTCTGCTTTATGTGCCATCAGCGTGTGGCCTTCAAAAAAACGTGTTTTTATTTATCATTTAATTAATTATTATTACTTTATTAATCATTAAAGTGCAGCGACCAATGCGCACTTCGTTACATGACATCAACCTTCAAAATAAATCAGTTATTTCAAGTTTATCTTTGTAGATGATCTTATAAATAAGATAGCAAGTGTTTCTAGATTACAATCGATCCGTTGTTTTAAGATATCGATCACTCGGTAGCCTAAACTTTGAAGATATATCTTAATAAGTATTATCGTACTAATAAGGATATCGTATGTTACCTATTATAGGTACCTAGTAAGCATTAAGTTATAGCTTACTAGCTTTTGACCGCGGCTCCGCCAGCGTGGATGTCGGTTATCGCGACCAAACATAGCCTATGTCCTTTCCCAAGGTCTAATCTATCTCTGTACCAAATTTCATCAAGATCGGTTCAGTGGTTTAGGCGTGAAAGCGTAACAGACAGACAGACAGACAGAGTTACTTTCGCATTTATAATAGGTATTAGTATGGAGCATGGATGGATATGGATATGGATTTCTTGCCATATTGATTGAAAAAAGGCTCTCTAGACCATTGGCAATTTCTTCTTCTTCGGGGATATAGGCGTGAGTTTATGTATGTTATGTATATTATAAAACAAAGTCGCTATCTGTCCGTCCCTATGTATGCTTAAATCTTCAAAACTACGCAACGGAATGTGAAACGGTTTTTTTTAATAGATAGAGTGATTCAAGAGGAAGGTTTATATGTATAATACATGCATAATATTGTAGAGAAACTCTGATAAATCGGGATCAGAATACCACGCGGACGGAAAATATGGCGGTACGAAGTTCGCCGGGTCATCTAGTTGTATAATAAAATGATTAATGTATGTAATTGACACGCATTTTGACATTTTGAAAGTCGTCAAAGTATGTCTTAGAAGTCAAAATGGTAATCTCTTAAGGTGCTGATAGACTTGAGCAGCGTTTTTAAATTTGTAGAACCGAACAACGAACCGAGCCTAGCGTAGAGCCAAATAATGCTACGAACATTTACATGATCTTTCTAGCGAACGCTCTAGTCGAAGCAAATTTACAGTCGTTTTGCAAGCATGCTCGCAAGAATACTCGCTTGAACGCTTGATAGAATCAAGCGTTCTGGCTCACTAAAATGCTCTCGTTTATTTTTCTGTAATGTAACATTCGTAAGAATGCTCATTACAAGTGAATCTCAAATTTATCAGCAGCTTTATACTATTTCTTAGCGGGTATCTACGAGTCTACACCCTATAAGGAACCTACCTGCCAAAATTAAGTTTGTAGGTGTTATATGTTCTGATATTTCGTGATTAGTCAGTGAATGGTAGGAGTACCGTGGCTCCTGGCGCAACCTCAATCAGTAGCAAAACAATACCTATCAAAATGACTTCGCAAATAATATTTAATTCGATATGTTAAATCAAAATTTAATACAACATCGTATATTTGTAGACGCCATTTTTTTGTATTGTGGCTTTAATTTTATCCATGCATATCAAATCGAACAAAAAACTTCATAACAACAAACTACATTAATAAGTGCATCTATTGATATTTTCGGTAATGCATGAAACGTCACTATAGGTGCGCTATACCATCGCAAAGTATCTGCTAACACTCGGCGCCAAAGACCTGAGTGATAGGCGCGCTCTGATGTATACTCTAAGATGGTAGGTATTTCCCTTTTAAAGGTACTTATATTATGATATTTCTTGCCATATTTGCTTGAGAAATAGAGTCAGAAGTAATCAGAATCGGCTAGCTGGTATGAAAGATTTAATTGAACATTTTCACATCCTACTGCCTACTATCCTACTATGTCCTACTAATCTTACTTCCTACTAATATTATAAATAGGTATGAAAGTTTATGAGGTTTCGATGCTTTAATATTCAATCACGTTCTAACAGCTAAACGGATCTAGCTGAAATTAGAACTGGTCTGGAATAACACATAGCCTATTATATCCAGGGAACAGGTTTCCATGGAGTGCCGGAACGGGATCAAAATTGACGCGGGTGGAGCCGCGGGCATCACCAGTAGGATAAAAAATTGTTTTATCACTACTATCCCAAAATCTGTTCAACAAAACATTTTTTTTTTCAATTCGCAACCGCCATCTTTGAAGCAATGTTCGTACTACAATCAAATTTAGCCAGGGTTGAAAACAACCTTTCTCGGGGTGAAATTGGATGAAGCTCTAGTTTCCTATTTCCCTGCTTTTCCATGTTGTTATCAACTTCAAATATAGATGGCGTTACTTGTTGCATTTAATAAGAAACATTATAATTATTATTCCCAGTTGTGTTAATAGTTTAATATACAAAAGATAAGTAGGACAAAGCCTTTGGTTTTCCCACTGACAGCACAAAATCTCTACAGTGAGCTCTGGTTACCCTACTCACCGTCGGAAACACAACACAAGCCGTGGTATTCTGTACGGCGGAGGTACTTCCCCAGTCGGACTGCTCGTTTGGGACGGATATACCGTCGTGTCCTACCTCTTCAGATTTCTGTATTAATGCAGTTTAGGGGCTCTTCCTCATCATTTTAATACGTGGTTATCATAGCCTATGAATACTAGTTTACCACCGTGCTACTAGGCTACCTTTCCACCAGGGATGTGCTATGCAGCTGCTATGAAGATGTAAAAGCTAAGCTATGAAACTTCCTACAAATATTCAAAATTCGAATCTATTCTCCATCCATAGCACGCATCTTTCTATATAAAAAACATAGCTTAGCTGAACCCCTTTCCACCAGTGCTATGCTATGAGGACCAATGAATATGATTGGTGGATATCAAACGCATCTATAGCAACGAAGCATAACATACTTCTGGTATAAAGGCAGCCGTAGAGAGGCCAAGTGTTTGTTATAATATAAAAAACATTACCCTCCTTCCTTCGGCAGTCGGTTAATAACCACTTGTACAATGGTTATTTATTACTTAGGTAAGGGCTTATAGGTCTACTGCGGATATACTAGTTTACTTAATAATATCAAGAGATGTCGCCAGTTGTTCAAATTTCGCAATATTTTGGACAACGTATGTAAGAGTTGTAACTGAATTAAACATTTAATTAAACAAAAAACATTGTTTTTATAAACCTTTTAATAATAATTATAGGAAATGTCTATAAGCAACGTTAAAACAGTAAATAAAAGTGTTACATTGAAATTTGTTAGCGCTATTCGCTACTAGATGGCAGTAACCGTTGTTTAAATATAAAAGAACGATTCTTAAGAAACACACGTGTTTTCTTCTCCCTGTAATCCAGGTCCTCCCTGTAATCCATCAAATAATAGCCCATCGCAGTCCACTACTGGATATAGGCATCTCCCAATGTGCGCCATTTCTCTCAATCTTCATACCGCATAAGGGATCAGAATTCCATGCTGCCGCTCCGGCAACAGTTAGTAGGTATTCTTTTAAGTATTTGAAGTTTCATTAGACCTAACGTGGAGAGGATGGACGAAAGAAGACTGACGAAACAGATTTATGAAGCGAGGTTGAATGGGCAACCCGGTAGGGGTCGACCTAGACATACGTATGTCAGCCAGATCGAAGACATTTTGAAGAAAGGACATGTCAAGAGTACCCGAAACCTGCGAGCATGCATGAAAGCAATTATGAACGTAGAAGAAGCGAAAGATGTAAGTATGCCAGGATCGTAGCAGGTCTCTGCTTATCCCGCTGGGAAAGAGGCGTGACTGTATGTATGTGTGTATGTATGTATGTAGGTATTAGACCTAACGAAAGTCACTCCATCTCCAATGGTCAACTTGGAAATCATTATATCGCCTGCGAACCCAAGTAGGCCGCTGCAAGGCTAATTTGGCAAAATAGGGCTTTACAGATCAGTTACAAGTGATCTACAATTGGGTGGGCCGATTTGAGAAAATGCTGCCTTTTTTATCCAATGTACCCTTCCACCTGTACTATCGAGGACCTAAGTAGGACAACGGACAATGCTGTGGTCATGACTCATGATCAAGCATAGATTAATATATATTGTGATCAAGTATTGTGTCGATAAAAATATTGTTTGTTTTTGTATTCAAATCATAGACCAAACACAGACTACACAGAGTTCTTTAATATGATCATAGACTATAATCACAGATAATGTATTATGTAGTAGACAGCACAGATGAAGGAAGGATACTGGGCAGTGTTGCCAATTTGTATTTATTATCATATCATCAATCATAGGTTTTCCGATGAAAAAATTTAATGGAGTTCTTTTAGAACACATCAGTATTCTAGATATTCTAAAAGAACTCCATTAAGATTGAAAAATACCACCGAAATTAGCAAAAAATTAGGCAACGTGAAATTACCCAATAGATTTACTATCTGTAATACGAGTATTATCTTAAAAATTTAACGTAAAAAAAAAAATAGATTTACTTTACTTAAATCTATTAATAATACTGTTTACGTGTGTGCTGCGCGTCCGGTCCATAAGAGCTTAATCCCAAAATGTCTGATATCGGTACGACTGAGTCTCACAATGACTGATACCAATAGGCCTATATTTCAAAACGAATTTGTCCCGAATTGCCTGAAATGTTGAATGTCTATGTCAGTGACCAAAAATAAATGTCTTTATTTTCTTGTCTCTTCTTTTTCTAAAATCTAGAGATTGAACCCTTGATACCACCGGTAGTGCCATGGGGAAAGAATTTTACTCTTGACACTACCAGTAGTGCCATTGGGCAGTGTCACCGTGTCACGGGACAGTCATCAGAAATTTCATGAGGCAATTGGCAAAGATGTACATTATTTGAGTCTTTCCCCAACTCAATTGGGATCGGTTTTCCAGTCTAAGTGTGATGCTGCTAAACTTAGATATTTTCCGTGAAGCGACTGCCATATGACCTCCATAACCTATTAGTGATATAGAAATTCTAGTTAGACTATTCGGACATTTTTAGGGATCCTGTAACGACTGCCATAGATGTTCGTATGACAACCGTTCGTGTGAGACCAATAGAAATAGAAATGTTCATGCATACAGATATTTGCACTGAGCGGGAATCGATAACGCACCCTCTGCGTAGCAGTCGGATGCACTATCACCATGCCACAGTTAGCCGTCGGTCCCGGTTGTAATACGAACATCTATGGCAGTCGATATGGGTAGTGTTGGAGCTTTAAAAAGTCCGAATTGTCTAACTTCGGAATTTCGATATCACCAATTGATATTGAGATCAGATCTATCTGATCTCCACAATCAATTGGCTTCGATATTTTTTGTGAATTGACTGCTATATAGCCAATGAGATAAATAATAAGTACTTAACATTTAAATCAATGTATATAGCATTCAATTCATATAATCGAAATTTAGCCGCATCGTCACTCATGAATGCTACTCAAGCAAACGATTGTATTTAGAACTAGCTGACCCCGCGAACTTCGTACCGCCTTTTTTTAAATTTTTCTCGCCGTAAGAACCATCCTCGTACTTTAGGGAATATTCTAAAAAAATAATTAGCGAAATCGGTTCAGCCGTTCTCGAGATTTGCGCTTAGCAACACATTTAGGGATTCATTTTTATATTATAGAAGATAAGTAGACTTAGCATTCTTTTGTAAATAGACCAAAAAAAAAAGCCCGCTGAGTTTCTTGCCGGAGTCTTCTCAGGTCGGAGCCGCGTTTCGGGCCGGTGGTCCATTTGCTAAGCTAGTCTTTAGTACATATACATATATATTTGTTAATTTTGACGTTTTTAAGTGTAACCCCGCGTTTACATACTGCCGCTCGCATTGCTCATCGCCTTGCCGGCAATATTCACGCGAATAATGCCCTAGCATTCAAACACTCGCATCATCGCGATGTTCATCGCGTTGCCCAACACTCGCATCATCGCGATGTTCATCGCGTTGCCCCGCATACAGTATTCGCCTTGCGATGGAGATGGACGACTTTAGTTAAGTGGACACCTAACCGAATGCAGTATAGGCATTTTATTAGGCTAGGCTATCTACTTAGATACTTAGCTAGTAGGTAATCAGGCTAATATGGTAGGTAGGTAGGTACCTACCTACCTACCTATTTTAATTTGGTAGGTAGGTACCTACCTACCTACCTATTCTAGTTTGGTAGGTAGGTACCTACCTACCTACCTATTCTAATTTGGTAGGTAGGTACCTACCTACCTACCTATTCTAATTTGGTAGGTACCCTAGCTACCTGTTTGGTAGGTATACTTAGGCTAATTTGGTAGGTAGGTACCTACCTACCTACCTATTCTAATTTAGTAGGTAGAGGTACCTACCTACCTACCAAATTAAAATAGGTAGGTAGGTAAATTAGGCTAATTTGGTAAGTAGGTTACCTACCAAATTAGAATAGGTAGGTAGGTAGGTACCTACCTACCAAATTAGCCTAATTACCTACCAAATTAAAATAGGTAGGTAGGTAGGTAGTACCTACCAAATTAGCCTGATTACCTACCAAATAGGTAGGTAGGTAGGTACCTACCTACCTACCTATTCTAATTTGGTAGGTAGGTACCTACCTACCTACCTATTCTAGTTTGGTAGGTAGGTACCTACCTACCTACCTATTCTAATTTGGTAGGTAGGTACCTACCTACCTACCTATTCTAATTTGGTAGGTACCCTAGCTACCTGTTTGGTCGGTATACTTAGGCTAATTTGGTAGGTAGGTACCTACCTACCTACCTATTCTAATTTAGTGGGTAGAGGTACCTACCTACCTACCAAATTAAAATAGGTAGGTAGGTAATTAGGCTAATTTGGTAAGTAGGTTACCTACCAAATTAGAATAGGTAGGTAGGTAGGTACCTACCTACCAAATTAGCCTAATTACCTACCAAATTAAAATAGGTAGGTAGGTAGTACCTACCAAATTAGCCTGATTACCTACCAAATAGGTAGGTAGGTAGGTACCTACCTATTCTAGTTTGGTAGGTAGGTACCTACCTACCTACCTATTCTAATTTGGTAGGTACCCTACCTACCTATTTGGTAGGTATAATTAGGCTAATTTGGTAGGTAGGTAGGTACCTACCTACCTACCTATTTGGTAGGTAATCAGGCTAATTTGGTAGGTACTTCCTACCTACCTACCTATTCTAGTTTGGTAGGTAGGTACCTACCTACCTACCTTTTATATTATGTATTACCTATATTATTTCATTAGATCCGTAGCAAGCATTTCAATAAATTCTATTGATTTTTCGTTGGACCATTCGATTGGTTGCGTCATTGTCATGATAATAAATTCGAAGTAATCCTGTGACTGTGACACGCGCGTACACAACGAGCGCTCGATGCGAAGTGTGCGCGACGCGAGTATGTGAATGCTTCATCGCGCTAGTATTGCCGCTCCTTCTCGCGCCGCCAAGCCGACACTCGCAGCAACATACGCGGCACTACTCGCGGCATGACGAATATACCGTTCACACCACGTCCCTGCCCACTTCTCTCGCCACTTCCCTCGCTCTGCCGCGAGTATGTAAACGAAGCATAAGAAAAGGCTCGGAGGATGATAAGGAATTTTAATGAGAATGTCCTCTTAAGCAGTTAAAAAAAGATCCCGCGACAGAATTACGCGTTTAGCATTTACTTAACTTACCCCTTGTTTCATTTAAAGATACCTAAATGTACAACAAGGTGGAACAAAAGATTAATTTGTAATTCTCGACGCGAGCGATCTCTAGCGGAATAATATCATAATCCTATCGCGGACAGATGTTTACAAGCGAATCTCATTACTGTAGGGTGTGCGGCACTGTTGTCGGTGGATGACGAAGTGATTTTTTAGTTTTGGTGGAATTCCCGGCGCGGTTACCGACGGGTTCTAACCTCCCCATTTCTTCCCGCGCCGGTCGAATTTACTAAGTAGTAGAACAAACAATTTTTTTACTTGAATGTTGTTAATTTATTAACTTTTAAACTCTCGCGTTTCATGATATACAATAATGTTAACGGCAATTAACGCGATCATGGTATGGGTACATACATACCTTTGATTTGCCTGTTTCGAGCAGGTAACACCGGCCGTGGTCACAGTCGACAGGTCAGACATAAGAAAGACAGGTCGAAACGTCAGGCAAATCAAAGGTATGTATATACCTATACCATGATCGCGTTCATTCCCGTTAACATTGTTGTTAATTTGTCTAACTTTTGGATGTTTGGGGCCTCAACGAGAACTACAGAGCAGCGCTACCGTTACTACCATAAACGCTAAGAGGTTTTGTGCTGTCAGCGAGAAGAGCAAAGGCTTGTTCTCTTTGTACTGCTTGTCTTCTGCGCTGACGGCACAGAATCTCTCTGTTTTTACAGAGACGGCAGCACGAGTGTGACTCCCCTGGTGTGGCATTCGTCCATAGGCTATGGTAACCACTTTCCATCAGGTAGGCCGTGTACTTGTCTGCGGCCTAAGTGGTATAAAAAACCTAATCGAAAGGTGGAGATATCTAGAGGTGAAAACATCTGATATGACTGAGAACTACGTTAAGAATATGATGATGAATTCGTTTGACTTTGAGTTTGTTTAGTGGCCATTTGGAAAGGTAAATCGCAAATAGTCTAAAACTATAAGCTATGAACTGTAATTAGGTGCCAAAAAACCATGGTTTTATTACAAACTAGCTGACCCTACGAACTTCGTACCGCCTAACAGTCGATTCTTTAATATTTTTTAGGCCTTTTCAGGCAATTTCTAAAATTTTTCGGTCCATCCTCGTACTTCAAGGAATATTCTAAAAAAAGAATAAGCAAAATCGGTTCAACCGTTCTCGAGATTTGCGCTTAGCAACATTCAGCCATTTATTTTTATATTATAGATTAAAATTAAATTACAAAAATGATTAGAACCACTACCGCAAACAATGCCTCCCACCCTACACCGATAGAGCTATAAGACAGGATCTATCATCCACTGCCGGCCGCTCAGCGTGACAGTTTTATCATTTTCATAATACATATTTATGTTTTGTTTCCGAAATTATAAATAGAAGACAGATTTCTATTTATTTCGCCGTTCCGAATAATATTTTAATCAGTATTGCTTTGTTAGGGGTCGCGGGGTTCGATGGCGGGTCGATCCAAATATTTGAATGCATGAATATGGGACCAACGGCTTAACGTGCTCTCCGAGGCACGACCAGACCAATGCAAATACCCATATTCATGCATACAAATATCTGCACTGCGTGGGGATCGAACCCGCGCCTCCTGCGTAGCGGCCGTGTTCACTACCGCTACGCCACGGAGGCTGTGCTTTAATGTTTAATGAAGTTTTACAATATATAGCTTATATATCAGAACTAGCTGTTACCCGCGAATTCGTTCGCGTTAAGTTCGGAATGTTGTTCATCCCCTATTTTATCCCCTTGGGGGTAGAATTAATCAAAATACTTTCGTAGCTGATGCCTACGTCATAGTAGCTTTATGCATGCAAAGTCTAAGCCCGATCGGTTTAAAATTGACAAAGTTTCAGCCCCTATCTTATCCCCTTGGGGGTAGAACTAATCAAAATCCTTTCTTAGCGGATGCCTACGTCATAACATCAGACTACCTGCATGCCAAATTTCAGCCCGATCCGACCAGTGGTTTGGGCTGTGCGTTGATAGATCACTATGTCAGTCAGTCAGTCAGTCAGTCACCTTTGAGTTAAATATATTTAGATAACACATAGGCTACGGTTGGTCGCGATAACCGACATCCACGCGGGCGGAGCAGCGGGCAACAGCTAGTATTCGATATATTTAACACTTAAGACTACTAATCGACCTGAAAACTTCATCCTTACAACAGACACCGCTCCGCTGGGCAGTCGGGTATCTGTTCAATTACAGTCTAGTTCACAGGTAATCTGGTTTCGGAGTGACCCCGTTCTAACTGAACTAGATAGGCTTGTTGTACACTGCACAGGTTCAATAAGTTTGTTTTTTAGGGTACCGTACCATGGAAGGAAAATACGGAACCCTTTAGGATCGCTTCGTCGTCCGTCTGTCTGATAAGACCTTACACTATATAGGCATAGAGGGCGCGTATCACTCAGGTCTTTGGCGCCGAGTGTTATCAGATACTTTGCGATGGTATAGCGCACCTATAGTGACGTTTCAGGCATTACCGAAAATATCAATAGATGCACGTATTAATGTAGTTCGTTGTTATGAAGTTTTTTGTTCGATTTGATATGCATGGACAAAATTAAATACAAAAAATGGCGTCATTTTGCGTATTACAAAAACAAACAATTATTACTACAAATACACGATGTTGTATAAAAGTTTGATTTAACCATGTCGAATTAAATATTATTTGCGAAGTCATTTTGATGGGTATTGTTTTGCTACTGATTGAGGTTGAGCCAGGAGCCTCGGTACTGTTCGTACCCGTGATAGCAGTTCATACTTATAAGGCGCGCTCTATAGCAATATATATTCAGGAATGCATGGAGGTATTAAGTTGAAATTCATACCACATACTCAAGCCTACATTCAAATTGTTTATTTTTCAAAATAGTGCAACACTGTTACAGATTTTTGACGTCAAATTCTGCTTGAAACTAAGTTTATCTCCGCTTCCTAGGCGCTAGTGGAGAAGAAACGGCGCAACAAACTCCACTGCAGTATTTATAACTTCTAGAAACCGTGTAAAAATCAAAATTCTAAATCAACGCAATGAAAATAACTATATTGCGGTTTGTATTTCCAAATTTGGAGGTCCTACAAGTACTTAAAGAAAGAAGAAAGAACATATTTTTATTCAACCCAGCTTACATAAACAAAAATATACACAGCTTAGCAACCAGTGTGGTGAGCACGAACAACTATCGTATTCAGCATTGCGATTGGCCGCCTGCCTGAAGCCTGCCAATCGCAATGCTCCGTGCTATCGTAACGATAGCACGGAGCATTGCGATATTTGCGTTCACGATACGATTACGATAGTTGTTCGTGCTCACCCCACAGAATAAAATAACAACAATTGTGCATACATAACAATGTTATATGCATCTATATGGCTAGGTAGAATTAAGGCCGCCTCTCAGCTTAATGCTGTCCACGTTGTAGTGCAAGCGGACAGCGCTGGTTTTCAGAGACGGCCGAAATAGTGTGCACAAACCTTTACAATCTAGACAAATACATTTCTGGGAACCTAATTACACCGATTGCATTATTACAGGAACTAAAATAGGTTATTACGTGGAGCAACATTAGAAATAATGCAATCCCACCCTCTCCTTTCCTATAGGACAACACGTGCAGGACTTAGATGCCACCCGCATACGGTGCAGAATATTCCATCAAGAACCAAGCGGTTTGGCGACTACTTCTGCCGCACCATTAAGACCTGGAATTCTTTACCAGTTCACGTGTTTCCCTCCTTCTACAGTCCCGGGTCCTTTAAGCGGGGCGTGAAAAAGCATCTGATGAGGCCGTCAAGTTGAGTGCCACTATTGTAACATGATACGTGTTTATAATGGTGACCCTCTTTTTCCAAGACTTTGCCTTCAGCTTACCATCAGGCGAGGCGAAATCAAATTGACATAATATCCTATTAAAATAAAAATAAAAGCATTATTATGATAGCCTGTAAGTAATGTTATACTTATTTGCCACATCAGTTGTATAAAGTATCCGTGACGAATAGTCAGACAAACAATATTTACAATAGTGACGTCTATAATGCGATAAATGGAATTTAAAAGCTTTGGATTTGAGAATAAATGCTTTGGATGGAGATATGCAATATGGTCGCAGTAAAAAATAAAAAAAGCTTATTTTTGATGGTTTTGAAAGAAAAATGATAGAAAAGCTACCTATTTCACTATTGAATATTTTTTAATAATAATACTTCATTGTTACTTGATAATTTAACAAGTCATTTTAGTTTTTCCATTTATTAATTACATCTGAAATTCTCGCCTTGGACTTCAGGGTCCGCTTGCTCGGCGGCCACTTCGCATATTCCATGCATCTATGGATGTAAAACCAGTAGCATACTTGTCATCTATGTGTCAGAAATGTCATGTTTAATGTCAGAAATCAGAGAAGGCATGTCCGTATCAGAGAAGGCAACTCTTCTGTGTTTTATCTGCGTTGTAATGGAGATGCGGATGCAGAAATGCCTCACGCGATCCTACTATGGTATTACATATTTTCACCACAGCATAGGTATTCATCAACGCGACACAAAGCTCCTCCTAGTATCGCTCTAATAATAGCCACGTATCGCAGCCGTAAGTTCTTTCAACCATGCTCGCTTATTTGCCACATTCAACTTGTCACATGGACTTTTTAGTTTAGTTACTTGACCTGTGATGAAATATTAAGTATACTTACATACTAAATAATAACTATAAGGTGGTTGGCACACTGCACCACAGCACGCAGCGAAGCGCCGGAGCGCGTGTTTTTACTATGGGAAAAACTGCAAGTGAATGTTCGTTCTGTGTGTAGCAGTAAATGTGTTTTTAAAACAAAGGGAGCTACTTAGAAACGACCAGGCGAATGCGGGGTAGTGCGTCAATTGCCTAAAGGTGATTT
This sequence comes from Eilema depressum, assembly GCA_914767945.1. Taxonomy (NCBI): domain Eukaryota; kingdom Metazoa; phylum Arthropoda; class Insecta; order Lepidoptera; family Erebidae; genus Eilema; species Eilema depressum. The sequence continues at coordinate 9,576,350 of OU612040.1, forward strand.
TCCACCAGAGGGGCGAGACGAGACGAGGCGAGGAGAGAATTGCAATCGCACTGACCCTTTTCTACTAAAAATAGCCATCGTGAGCTCGCGCGAGACCGCCGCGCCGCGCCGCCAGTAGGCTCCATGAAAACAAAAGAGCCGTGTGTTGTGATTGTTATAACGATATTTTGTGTTGTCTATGAATAAACGTCAGTTGTTGTCCAGCGCCTGGTGGTTTCATTGAAATTATAACATGGTGACAGCGGTGTACCAATTATTATTGTAATAATTAAGGGTTTTTGTGCATAATATTTGTGATAGAAATGGAGCACGCCCGACCACCAGCGGAATTAGGTATGGACGGTGCCGGTGGGCCGGCTGGCCGCGCCGAGGTATGGAAAAAATGGAAACAGCAATTTCAATTGTTCGTAAAGGCTTCGGGTGTAGACAAGGAAGCGGCGAGTGTGCAGGCTAGTTTGTTGGTTAACCTGATTGGGTCTGATGGCTTCGATATTTATCAAACCTTTACGTTCGAAGACGAGAAGAAGCGTGATGACGTGAACGTTTTGTTGAAAAAGTTTGATGAGTATTTCGGAACGGAAACAAACGTAACAGTGACTAGATACAAGTTTTTCACCCGTAATCAAGAGGAAGGAGAGTCTATTCAACAGTACGTGATTGCGTTGCGTCTTCTCAGCAAGAATTGCGAGTTTTCATCCTTAGAGGACAGTTTGATCAGGGATCGAATTGTCTGTGGTGTCCGACAGTCTACGGTCAGGGACCGGCTGCTACGGACTGAGCAACTAACACTCGATAAGGCGGTAAAAATCTGTCAAGCTGAGGAAGTTTCACAGGAAAATAGGCGACAAATAGGTTGTCAAGGTGCTAGTACTACTATGGGTGTATCGAGTGTCGACAGTGTTGGAGTGAGTCACCGCGTGAGAGAGGGCTGGCGCCCGCGAGCGACTCGCGGAGGTGCCCGAGTCAACGTGGCGGCTACGCGAGGGAGCGCGGGCGCCCGAGGTGCGCTCCGGGAGGCGCCGCCGGGCGGTGCCGCGCCGCGTGCGGAGCCCTGCGGCGGCTGCGGCCGCGCGTTATGTTTGGATCAGTGCCCGGCGCAGTTGGTCAGCTGTTTTGTTTGTGGCTATAAAGGACACTTCGCCCGCATGTGTAAGTCTATTCAATCTTTTAAAAGTGGGGCTCGGGGAAGAGTTCGTCGTGTCTATGAAGTCGAGTGTGATGATAACGAGAGATATGTTAGTGGCTCGGATTCAGAAGGTCCGTTCTATGTGTCTGTCATCGATTCTAAGGTGAATAAGTCGGAGGACTGGTTTCAAGTGTTATTGTGTAAAGGTGGGCAAGAAAAATTTAAACTGGATACCGGAGCAGATTGTAATGTGTTAGCCTTTAAGAGATTTGTAGAGTTGGGGTTTTCTGAGGATATGATAATAAAGAAAAACATTCCGTTATTGTCGTATACTCATGACGCGATACCCACTAAGGGAGTCTGCGTCTTGCCGTGGGTTTATAAAGATAAATCATATGATTTAAAATTTGTCATAGCCGACATGCGCTGTAGCAGTGTATTGGGACGCGAATCGTGTGAGACTATGGGGCTCGTCAAACGTCTTAGATCTATTCAGATTTCGGACTACAGTGATCTATTTAAAGGTTTAGGTTGTCTGCCGGGGAAATATCATATAGTAATCGACAAATCTGTTCCACCTGTCATTTGTGCCCCGAGAAAAGTTCCACACGGGTTACGCGATCGGTTACAGAGTGAATTGAGTGCCATGGAACAGGCTGGGGCCATCAGAAAGGTCAGTCACCCCACTCGTTGGGTACATCCGTTGGTATTAGTAGCAAAGAAGAATAACGGTATTCGCATTTGTTTAGACCCACGGGAGTTAAATCATGCGGTACAGCGTGCTCACTTCCAACTGCCCACTGTAGTTGAGCTAGCCACTCGCCTGCACGGCGCGCGGTACTTCTCGGTACTGGATGCCAATGCGGGGTTTTGGACTATTCAGCTGGATGAAGAGAGTGCAGACCTGTGCACTTTCGCTACTCCATTTGGTAGATTCCAATTTTTAAGGCTTCCATTTGGAGTATCTTGCGCGTCTGAGGTTTTCCATGCTAAAATACGACAACTTCTGGAAGACCTGGAAGGGGTAGAGAATTATATTGACGACATAATAGTTTGGGGTCCTACGAAGGAAATTCATGATCAGAGGTTAAAACGTTTACTTGAAAGATCGAGGGAAATCAACTTAAAATTCAATAAAGAAAAATGTAGGTTTTTTGTCGAGGAAGTTAAATATTTAGGGCATGTGTTTGATAAGAATGGAATGAGACCCGATGTTGAGAAAATTAAAGCAATCAAAGAAATGTCTACTCCATCGGACAAAAAAGACTTGGAGAGGTTCTTAGGAGCTGTCAATTATTTATGTAAATTTATTCCGAATTATTCAGAAATTGCTATTCCTTTAACGAGATTATTAAAGAAGGACAATGAATGGCGATGGGAAGAGAGCGAGCGCGCGGCGTTTGCTATGTTAAAAGAATGCGTAACTAGTGCAGGCGTGCTGGCGCTATACAATCCGTTGCGGCCTGTGCGTCTCGCGGTAGACGCGTCTGCTTTCGCGGTGGGTGCCGTTTTGCTGCAGGACGGCCGTCCGATAGAATTTGCTTCGCGTACCCTCACTGATGCGCAGAAGAGGTACGCACAAATTGAAAAAGAGCTTCTTGCTATAGTGTTTGGGTGTGAGCGGTTCCACCAATATATATATGGCCAAAAGGATGTCGTTGTAGATTCGGATCATAAGCCCTTAGAGTCTATTTTTAAAAAACCACTTATGTCAGTTCCAGCACGGTTACAGCGCATGATGTTGAGAATTCAGGCATATGACTTAATAGTAAATTATGTACCAGGCAAGTACCTAAAAATCCCAGACATGTTGAGCCGTGCACCTCTGCCTGATTTATACAGTGAAGAAGTAAGCACGAATGTCCTTTATCAGGTACAAATGGTAGTCAATAATGTGCCTATGTCAAATGATAAATTAACCTTGATAAAAAGGGAAACTAAAAAAGATTTAGAGTTAAGCCCACTTTTAGATTATATAAACTCAGGATGGCCCATTAATAAGTATGATGTAATTAATGAGTGCAGGAATTTCTGGTCGTTCAAAGATGAATTATTTATTGTAGACAATGTTATATTTAGAAATGATTTGGTTGTTATACCCAAAAGTTTGCGTTCTCAAATGTTAGGTATTGTTCATGAGGGTCACCTAGGTATAGATCGGTGCAAGCGCCGAGCAAGACAAGTGATGTTTTGGCCACACATGTCTCGTGATATAGAGCTTTATGTCAAACGATGTAAAATCTGTCAGGAGTTTTCAAACGTCCCTGCTAAGGAACCAATGATACCTATTGAAATTCCTAAGTTACCATGGAGTAAAGTGGGTTCAGATATTTTTGAGTACAAAAAGAAATACTTCTTGATCATTGTAGATTATTATTCCAATTATATTGAAGTCTGTAAGTTAAATTCTATTTCTTCTAACATGGTTATTGAAAGCATGAAAGAGGTGTTCTCTCGCCACGGAATTCCAAATGTCCTGATAAGCGACAATGGGACACAATACAGTAGTCGTGATTTCAAACATTTTGCCGAGAAATGGGGGTTTGATCATGTGACATCGTCACCTAATTATGCTCAAGCAAACGGAAAGAGTGAGAGAGCAGTACAGACTGTCAAATCATTATTAATGAAGGCAATTAGAGGGAATGGGGATTTTAATCTGGCACTTCTTAATTTTCGCAACACCCCGAGGGATGGTTTGAGTTCTCCTGCTCAATTACTTATGGGTCGCAGACTGCGCTGCCAATTACCAGTTAATTCTGCGCTTTTAAAGCCTCGACCAATAGACCCACTGGAACATAAAATTATGATTGAAAAACAAATGAAAGCTAAGTGTCAATATGATCGAAATAGTAAGGCATTACCTGATCTAGAGAAGGGTGATTCTGTTATATTTGTAGATGGCAGGAAAAGAAGTAGGGCCACAGTGGTCGGTCATGCAATCACTCCTCGTTCATATATTGTTAAATCTAAATTTGGGGTTAGATATAGGCGCAATCGGCGTCATTTAATAAAATGTTTGCCTGATGAAAATGCGCCAGAGATTTGTGAGGAGGATCGTGATGATTTGTTCAGTGACGCGTGTGAGGAAGCGGATTTCAAGGATGACCAGGGCTTGTCGTTGCCACCAAATCTAGATCCTCCAGAGGCCTCGACAAGTTATGCACCCTTGCCCGCACCACTTGTCCGCAAGGCCAAAGAACTTGCTCGGCGACGAATTGCCGATCAAGCTACAATTTATAATAAATTAGCTGCTACCCGCGGGTCCGCCTGTGTGGATCTCGGTCATCGCGATTAAGCGTGGCCGATGTCCTTTCCTAAGGTCTAATCGGTCTTTGCACCAAATACAGACAAAGTTACTTTCGCTTTTATACTTAATATTAGTATGGATAAATGTATTTCTTTATTTTTATTTATAAGGGGAAGATGTTGTGATTGTTATAACGATATTTTGTGTTGTCTATGAATAAACGTCAGTTGTTGTCCAGCGCCTGGTGGTTTCATTGAAATTATAACACCGTGCAACCATTTACAGTCCTTAAACAATTAAAATTTATAGAAAATTAATTTCTCCGCCAGAATCACTCTCACATAAACCCATCCATATATCCCCCGCAAATCGCGTTAAGGATAGCATCACAATATCCCACTCTAGGGGATGGAAATGTTTAAAGCAATATCAGATTAATGGTACAAAATTGGTACAGCTATGGTACAGGTGGGTACAAGAATGGTTTGTGTGAATGGAATTTTAAAATGCTAAGATGAAACTTCTATTATGATATTGTTGAAAATGTACGCGAATTTTACAAAAAATGTTGTAAAATTATTTTTAAAGGATTTTGTCGCCATTTATTTAGTGTTTTTTTATTACTAGCTGTTGCCCGCGGTTTTACTCATGTTTTTTTTTTATATAGGACACGTCAATTTGACTTCGCCTCGCCTGATGGTAAGCTGAAGGCAAAGTCTCTGAAAAGAGGGTCACCATTACAGACACGTATCATATGTTACAATGGTGGCACTCAGCTTGACGGCCTCATCATCTGATGAGGCCGTCAAGCTGAGTGCCACCATCCAAAAAGCATCTGCTTTTTCACGCCCCGCTTAAAGGACCCGGGACTGTAGGAGGAGGGAACACGTGAACTGGTAAGGAATTCCAAGACTTAATGGTGCGGCAGAAGAAGGAGTCGCCGAACCGCTTGGTTCTCGATGGAATATTCTGCACCGTATGCGGGTGGCATCTAAGCCCTGCACGTGTTGTCCTATATAGGAAAGGAGAGGGTGGGATTAATTGGAAAAGCTCATCAGAACATCCACCGTGGTAGAGACGGTAAAATACCGCCAAAGATGCTACATCTCTACGCAATTGCAGTTCTCAATTCTCTACTCATGTGTGATTCTATTCCCGAAACTCATGGGAACTTTTTCCCGGGATAAAATAGTAGCCTATCTATACTTAATATAAAAATGAATCCCTAAATGTGTTGCTAAGCGCAAATCTCGAGAACTCGATTTAAAAAAAAAGAACGGACTGTTAGGCGGTACGAAGTTCGCGGGGTCAGCTAGTGTGTTATAAATTCCAGACTATAATCTATTCTTACCAGATCCGTTCAGACGTTAGAGCGTTGAATAACAAACATCCAAACATCTGCACAACCTAGCCCAACGTCTTGGCCATGCATGGCATAGCAGCCATTGTCGTGGAGTCACCCCACAACCATGGCTGCTGAAGGGTAGCCGAAACGTTAGGCTAAAAGTATAACCCGCGCCACGTATCTTGGACCTAAATCGTAAGACATACGAGGCTCTGGCGCCCGCGGATTGCTTTGTAATAGTCTAATGCTTGGTGAATTTGAGTTCGTCTACCGCAGTAGCATCCTGTGCTATCCTCAAAAGACATCCAAGAAATGTGTACTGCGCGTATAGGGCACGTTTTGAGCACATTTTAGGTCCAAGATATGTGGCGCGGGTTATAAATAATACCTATAAATCGCGATCGAATCCGTTAAATACACACACACACACATAATCACGCCTTTATCCCCGGCGGGTTAGGCAGAGGTGAATTAACACCCACATATCACCAATCATTGTATGAGGTCCCACGTAATAGGGGGTGAGCCTATAGCCGTATTCCGGGGCACTATTTTTGACTCGAGCCATGTATTGGCTGAGTCTAGGCTGTATATATCTGTCTGATGTTAAACAGCCCTATCCCTTAGTCACCTTGGACGACAATGTTTTATTTTTGCCTCTGTGGCGTAGCAGTAGTGAACGCGGCTGCTACGCAGGAGGCGCGGGTTCGATCCTCGCTCAGTGCCAATATTTGTATGCATGTACCTATATAAATATTTGCATTGGTCTGGGTGTTTCTATGTATAATATGTATGTATTTACGAAAAAAAAAAGTATCTAAGTATGTATATACGCATTCTAGATTCCATAACACAAGCTAATTAAGCTTACCATGGGTCTAGATAGCGTTGTGTAGAATGTTGTGGAATATTTTTATTTTATTTATTTACTAGCTTTTGCCCGCGGCTCCGCCCGCGTGGATGTCGGTTATCGCGACCAAACATAGCCTATTTCCTTTCTCAAGGTCTAACCTACCTCTATACCAAATTTCATCAAATTCGGTTCAGTGGTTTAGTCGTAAAAGTGAGACAGACAGACAGACAGACAGACAGACAGACAGACAGACAGACGAGTTACTTTCGCATTTATAATATTAGTAGGGATAATATTAGTAGGGATTTCAATAAATTTATATTTTCTGTCATAAAATGTTAAGCCATTGTGTGTATCGCCTATCGAGATGTTCAAGCATGAGTAGATTGCTTCCATGTTGAATGCGGAGACGGTGAGCATTATGCTCATGTGCAGATATCAGTGTCTCAAGATAAAAAGTAGGCTAGACACTAGACGGCCTATTTCTGCTCGAGGTATTAGATAAGAGGTTTGAAATCGAGTATATTTGATTTCGATGTTTCTGTAGACGATTAGTGTTGCCGATTGATAATCGACAATCGATTATTAATAAAATTGATAGTCTATTGATAGTCAGGCTATCGTGGAACAATCGATAGTATCGATACTATTGATAGCTCAGAATGAGACAATACTATCGAATCATCATCAGGCGAGGCGAAGTCAAATTGTAACATGGAACGTGTCTATAATGATGACAATACTATTGTAAATTGGAAAATTATCGATAGTATCGATACTATCGATACTATCGATACTATCGATTGTTTATTCTTCGTGAGCTACAATACTATCGATAGTATCGATAGTTTAGCCCTCATTCGATAGTTGTCTTATTCTGAGCTATCAAATAGTATCGATAGTATCGATATATCGATAGGTCTACAAGAACCTTTTAAAGTCCTTCGTTTTTCTGTAGTTTTTACAGTATTTTAATGCAGCCAGGAGCTCCCTAGAACAGTAACCCTTCTGTTCTTAATAAAACATTTAAATAGGACAATATATTTTACAAAGGAGATGGGGAGGCTTTCATACATTCTTGGGCCAAAAATGTAATAAGATGAGGGTGGTATCAATTAAGAGCATATAAATTATTAAAAGTACTTGACCGTAATTCGAAGCTTATAATGAGATAGGCATATCCGTTTCCCGTAGTCTTTACCTCAATTTGTTCCTTGTGATGACGTATTTCCGTCAACTCAACAGGCCGTGGCGCCATCTGTGAACTTATAAAACCGACTGGCGCCATTTTATCCTCATTGGCGTTTTGATTCCCGTAGCATAAGGTTGCTTAAAATATAACACACTTCTGAACGTTTATTAAAATTTTAAAATTTAAAATTAAAATTAAAAAATTCGAGTACTAAATAATTTACAGTGAAAGTGAATCAACTTCTGGAGTTCTTAAAAAGTGAGTATTTATAACGATTAATTATTACCTATTAAATAACCTGTACTGATGGGCCTTGCCTGACATGCATAAGAAAAATATTTTAACGGTTTTTCCGTTCGATTTAGTTGTATATTAAATTTCTCATTTGATGTAATTAAAACAAATAATATTGTCAGGTATAAGTACCCTCATGTGTTAATATGAAACAAAGGCTGATTAAATGGGTTGATTCATCAATTCCGTGTATTTAAATTATTTTATACTACTATGAAATGACCTTATAAGTACCCACATTGCGAAATTTTAACTTCTAATTAAGAATTGCTTAATAAAATCGTAAAGAAATAGATACATGAACATTGAACAAATGACTGCATGTATTGAAGGTACCTATGACCCTTACTAATACGTGTCCTTTTCAGAATGAGTGAAGTTATTCCCCCTCCCCTTGAGGGAGAGCCAGTAGCTGGACCAAGTGGTGTGGCAAGGAAACGCACTCGCAGTTCCAGTAGCAGCTCAAGCACTTCAAGCTCAAGCTCATACAGTTCGGGCTCTCGCAGGCAGTCACGCCGCCGACATCGGAAAAGCAAGAGGAGCCGACGTGCGTTGAAAAAGCTTAGGAGGGAGGTTGGTGAGTTGCGCAGTGCTATTTCACAACCATATTATAGTGAATTGAATGCGGACCAGGTGTCCATTTGTTCGAGAGTCAGTGGTGAGCTCTATAATGATGATGAAATGTCGGTCATTGAGGCAGAGCCTCATTTTATGTTTCAATTGGAAACAAAATTAAAGGAACCATCTGTTCCCAAGGCCCCTGAGCATTTCATTAAATTGCTAGAAAATGTGCAGCATTTGGGCAGCCGTAATTGGACCGAGGTGAGGTATGCGGATGCCCAAAAGTTGTACAATCACAGCCCTGGGTTCACAGAGCTCGAGACAAACGCTGAAATTCGGCAATATGACACTTTGTCTCACTTGGCAAAGGCAGATAAGGCATTTGCTGCAATGACCTTCTGCATTTTAAAGCAAAAAGAGTCCCTTGAAGACAACATTCGAAAACTCCTGTTGTGGTCAAAATCAGAAACTAGTTTTGAAAATTTAAATGAAAAAATAGGAGAATTATTTTTAAAAGGTGATTTCCATAAAATATCTGGTGATCTCTTACAAATGGTCTGTGGTCACAGGTCAGAGATTATCCAGATCAAGAGAGATCTCATCCTCAAGAATGTGAGGGATGCCGGGGTGAAAATTTCTCTAAATAAAATACCGCCTTCGGCTACCCACATTTTTGAGGCCGACGCTTTTTCAGCCGCACTAGAGAAAGCAGGTGGGGTACGCAAAACATTTTGGCCCTTAAAAGATGAGAAATCAAGTAAAGCGCACGGCCAACCTTCGAGAGGTACTGGCTACAAAAGAGTTATGGGTCCATCGAATGGAGCCCAAATTCCGTGCTATATACCTGTACAGAATTTACCACCCTCGAAGGGTACTTACCATACTAAATATCTGCCATACGATAATTATCAAAATACTCATTTTGATAATAGCTCAAGGGGGTCCTTTCGGCACCGAGGCTCGAAGCCTCGTGGTCCTCAAAGAGGTGGAAGAGGTCGATCCTCTTTTACCCATACTCCCAAAGGTAAGTCGAAACGTCATGAGCAATGACTCGGAGACATTCCAAGCCGGTCAATTGGCACAGCACTACAAACGCTGGAAAGAAATGGGAGCCCCAGGTATTGTATTAAAATTGATAAAAGGTTACCACATTCCTTTTATCCAGAGGCCTCCTCTGTCTGTTCCAAGCGCAAAGTGCCCATTCCAAACACCGGTTTCACAGGCTATGACCACATTGGTTCAAAAAATGAAAGCTCAAGGCATTCTAAAATCAGTACATTGGTCACCAAGTTTCGTCTCCCCACTTTTTCTGGTGCCGAAGAACGACGGATCATACCGTCCTATCTTCAACCTAAAGGCATTGAACGAGTTTGTAAAGACCGAGCAGTTCCACCTCTTAAACATGTTTCGGGTGCCCGAGTTCCTTCAACCACGAGATTGGATGTGCAAAGTAGACCTCAGTCAGGCATACTTTCATCTGAAGGTCTCAAAGACACACAGATGCTTTCTCAGGGTGCTGTACAACAAGGAACTCTTGGAAATGACTTGTCTTCCTTTTGGATTAAGCACGGCCCCAAAAACGTTCTCAATCCTTACCAATTGGGTGGCTCAAGTATTACGTCAGAGAAATATTCGTATTCTGGTATATCTAGACGATTTCCTGATTGTACATCAAGATTTTACGACTCTTCACAAACACGTACAAATAACCTTGGATACCCTCCGCACTCTGGGATGGTTAGTAAATCTGGAAAAGTCGGTAACAGTTCCACAAAAGAGCCTCACATATTTAGGTATACAATGGAGGACATGGGACAATCTAAAGTCATTGCCGAAAGAGAAGGTTCTCACTTTAACATCAAAGATTCAACAAATTTTAAGCCAAAGCCATGTTACAATAAAAGAAGTTCAGAGCCTGGTAGGCCTGCTGAATTTCGCCAGTTTTGTTGTCCCACGAGGCCGATTACATCATCGCCACGTACTGAAATTCATGAATACATTACTGGACAAACCAGCAAAGGCCATACTACCCGAATCGGTCCTAACGGAGTTAAAATGGTGGATACACAATTGCGAACTTTCTACGGTTCTACATCCACCTCCACCAACACACTTTCTCACCACAGACGCGTCGGACCTCGCTTGGGGCGCTCAATTGGACAACACTCCTCTGAGAGGCTCTTGGTCAATAAAAGAGCAGAAATTGCACTGCAACCAGAAGGAAATGCTGGCCATCTTACACGTTGTTCAGAGTCATATCCATCTACTGAGTTCCAGCTCTGTGCTAATACAGTGCGACAACAAAACGGTTGTAGCCCACCTTCGCAAAGAGGGGGGGGACCAAATCAGTTGCATTGATGGACATAACTCGGCAACTTATAGAATTATTCGACCAGCATCAAATCAGCTTTTCCATCCATTATCTTCCAGGTCGGTACAACAACCATGCAGACCACCTATCAAGGTATCGACTGCCACCCGAATGGCATCTAATGCCAAACTGCTTGAAGGTAATATTTATGAAATGGGGAACGCCTATGATAGACCTTTTTGCGTCAGAGAGAGCCCACGTGGTTTACAATTACGTGTCCCTAGACCTGAAAGACTCGAAAGCACTTTTTCACGATGCCTTCAGCATAGCCTGGCATTACCCTCTTGCGTGGTTGTTTCCTCCTCCGTGCCTAATACCCAAAGTTCTAGCACATCTCAATCAATCAACAGGAGTGTTCCTGTTAGTAGTGCCACGGTGGAACAAAGTATTTTGGCGAGCGGACCTCAAAACAAGAGCTCTCGAAGCTCCATTTGTCCTGCAGAACCTGAGGGTCAACCTGATAGACACCTCGACAGGTCTCCCACCCCCCAACGTAGAGGACCTGACACTAGAAGTCTGGAAATGTGGGGGTGGACCGAGGAGATAAATAGCTGGAATGACAGTCAGAAACTTTTGTTAAAAAATTCTTGGAGACCATCCACCTTAAAAACCTACAAGGTGGCATGGGAGCGCTGGCTTTTATGGGCAAAATCAAAAAGTATAGATTTTAAAAAGCCTTCAGGGTCTCAACTTGCGCAATTCTTAGCTGATTTGCACCTGATTCATGGATTATCGTACAATACTGTCCTTCTACATAAATCTGTGGTATCAACACTCTGTAATGCAGAGACGGCAAGCCAACTAAGTTCTCATGTCTTAGTTAAACATATTTTGAAAGCAATTTCCTTGAAAACCATAAAAAGCATTAAGCCCCCAATTTGGGATATCGATGACCTAATGCAATATATAACGACATATTCAATAGATATGACTAACATTTTCCAAATATCGTGTCATACTGCCATATTGTTGTTACTATGTTCAGGCCGCCGTATCCATGATCTGACGTTACTCAAAGTTGATCCCGAACATTATATTAAATCCCATGATTCCATAATTTTGTGGCCTGTGTTTGGTTCGAAAACAGATAGCTCCGACTATAGACAGTCTGGTTGGAAGTTAATGATTAATAATGACAATGCTCAGCTGAATCCTGTATTTTGGATTGAAACCATGATAACAATGTTGAACGCTCGGCGCGAAGCTGCTAAGTCCTGCAGTTTATTTATGACTGTTAGGGGACATCCCAAACCTGCTTCACGAACGGTCATAGCGGGCTGGATAAAACATTTATTTAAAAATGCAAATATTAACTTTAGCCCTGGCAGCATCCGATCAGCAGTGGCTTCAAAAAATTGGTTAAACTACCCTCTGGATGACATTCTTGCAAGAGGAAATTGGCGTTCCGCCAATACCTTTGAACGATTTTATAGACGTCAAATTATGCCAGCTACTACTAGCTCAACTAATGTAACTCGATTGTTTAACCCGATCAAATAATGTTTCTGTGTAATTTTGTTGATAAATAATTATTTTCTGATTGTTTACTTTTTGAGTCGATTGCCTAGACCGTAGATAGTCAATCTCAGGGTGAATTTAAGTACATGTCTAATATAGATAATAATAAATATAATTTAAGTCACATTGGCGTTCTTTTTTATTAATATTTCCGTTCCTCACCAGGCGAAAACAGACACATCTCATTATAAGCTTCGAATTACGGTCAAGTACTTTTAATAGCAGCGTTTTCCCTGAAAGAAAACGCATATTAAAATGCTTACCTAATTCGAAGCTTACTTTTTAACTCTGCCTGGTGAATAAAAGCCAATGAGGATAAAATGGCGCCAGTCGGTTTTATAAGTTCACAGATGGCGCCACGGCCTGTTGAGTTGACGGAAATACGTCATCACAAGGAACAAATTGAGGTAAAGACTACGGGAAACGGATATGCCTATCTCATTATAAGCTTCGAATTAGGTAAGCATTTTAATATGCGTTTTCTTTCAGGGAAAACGCTGCTATTAAACCATCCCTGAAAATTCTGCAGATTTTGGATATCTGAGAGCAGAGTTATAAGAGATTTAGTAAAAGTGAGGTTATGCAAGAAATTGACATTTTAGAACTGTGATTTTCTGTGGTGTTTTAATAGAAAGTGGTCATTTTTTTTTATCTTAAAATACTTTTAAATTGTACTGTATTATATTTCACTCAGGGATAATGTACGAAAACTAACAAAGAGATTTTAAAGATATGGAGTACAAGGATGTTATGTTAAAAAAAACACTTTAAATAATAATTATCTTTTATTCTTCTTCAATAATAATTAAAGTATTGTCTAAGAAATGCGCAGGTGGAAATATATTACCTTATTTACTTCATTTTCTATGCCACAATTCACACAGAGATCCATGTCAAAATCCAAAATACCGAGCAAAACTCAAACAAGTAAACAAGTTTATCATTGTACTTTAAAGTAACCAGGAGCAAGCTGAGAAGTCCGTAAAGAGAAATCACTGTTAAGGGAATATAATCAAGAAATCAACTGGAAATACTCAAAACGCAGAAGTCAATTGATCATTGGATTTAAACCAATAAACTGATACAGTATACTGATATAGCATACTTTTGTACATATTTTATAAACAATTGTATATCCCATAAGCCGTGTAAATATACAATTTTTCGATAAAATAATTAATTTTGAAGATTGAATAAATAAACTGATTGACTGAAAATGGAGCTGTCAGCTGTCACAGCTTAAAAATACAGTTGATAAACACAAGAAATAATTAATCGATTAACGGAAATCGATTCAGAATTTATTTTTATTACACTATTATTTGGTATTTTAAATGGTTATTATTATTATAATGATTAAGTTTTGTTCACTCTGATTGATTTAATATCAAATTGTGATGCAAGTGTTTTAATACGCAATATTGTTTAAATAATTTTTAGTAATCGATATTTTATTTTGCTAGTGGAATAAACTTAGTTTTAAGATTACTCGTCTTCCAGACTTTCAATTGAGCTGGTTTTTTAATATTTTGAAATAGAAAAAAATACCGCTTTTTTTAAGTCATATCTCAACTCATTACAATTTTGGCCCAGAAGTCCCCGTCTCCTTTAGTAACCAATACGTGGTTCAGCTAGTTCGGGTGACGTCATAAAGGTGGGCCATAAAAACGTCGCGTCGACCGCGGCCATCGATACCTCGATATGTGGGGTACAAGTGAGAAGCTGAAGCGGATATTGTTTGACAATTTCTATGTCACATTTTATAGGAAACATTTTTAGAAAGAAAGAAAGAAGGAAAGACAGAAAGAAAGAAACACAGAAAGAAAGAAATAAACAATTTATTCATATATAAATCTACGAGATGCACATAACTGAATTTATTTTATGGTAAAGAAATGATTAATCAATTTTAATGATGATGTTAAAATATGCTCATTTGGGAAAAAATGTGATGGGAAGACCAGATTTACCATTTAGGTATCATACTAAGAGTAATGAATGAAATCACGCTACCACGTAAATAAAATCAACCAGATTGACCGCTTCAGTTTTGCGCTTTCAGTTCCCTGAAGCGGTTACGCCGCTGTTGGCGGTGGTTTTACATCGAAAAAGAGGGTGGCTATAGAAATTAAATTGTTGAATTACTATTTTTTATTATGTATTCCGAACTAACTATTCGCCATTCCCGGGACAACATCTGTAATGGTACCCACTAATCTATGAACTGCACTACAGCTTACCATCAGGCGGGTTGTAGTCAATTTGACGACCTATATTATAAAAAAAACATTTATTTAAAATTGATGTGTGATTCGTGGATGACTGATTTCATGATGCATTTACAGAATTCTATATTCATTAATCACACTCGATTTTCACTATTCAACGACATCCAAACCGCTTACTCTCCCAACTTGTACCACACACCAGCTAATAGCCCCACCCTTACCAACTTTACGACAGTCCCGTAACAGCGGGATTGGCAGGATCACATAGGCACACCCTGTATCTGCCAGAAGCCTTATTTGTGGTTACACCCTGTTGGCAGATCCAGGCTTATTCGTGAGATACAGTAAATATACTATACGTAATTGGATGTGAAAGGGGTTATATTTGGATGTCTATAAGGAAACCGATTGGGATATATTGAGATAAGCCAGCCTTTGTGGCGTGGTGGTAGTACATTCAACTGCTACGATATGGGTTCGATTTCCGCTTAGTACAAATATTTGTATGCCTGAATAGGTCTATTTTTTTGTATACCACATCTTCTTCTATCGTGGTGATGGCACCTATACTCTTAGATAGTGTTCTCTCAGTGTGCTGCTACCTGGATAGCGCTCTCGGAGGCGCACATGAGGTCCTCCAGCGTACATGTGTGTAGGCATGTAGCACACGTCAGCAGGTGGGCCATTGTCTGTGGTGTAACTCCGCATTCACATCTCAGGTCTGCCCCACGGGCCCCACCTGAGACGTAGTTTGCAGTCAAGCACACGGCCTATCTGATAGAAAGTGGTTATGGACGAATGCAACACCAGGGGAGATACATTCGTGCTGCCGACCCTGTAAGAACAGAGAGATTCTGTGCCGTCAGCGCAGAAGACAAGCAGGACAAGCCTTTGGTCTTCCCACTGACAGCACAAAATCTCTCCAGTGAGCTCCAGATTTTTTGAAGTTTTATATAGAACAGTCAATTTGACTTCACTTCACCTGTTGGTAAGCTGAAGGCTAAGTCTCGGAAAAGAGGGTCACCGTTATAGACAAGTATCATATTACAATGGTGGCACTCAGCTTGACGGCCTCATCAGATGCTTTTACACGCCCCGCTTAAAGGACCCGGGACTGTAGGAAGAGGGAAACACGTGAGCTGGTAAACAATGTGACTCCCAAAGGCCACGGTAACCACTTTCCATCAGGTGAGCCGTGTGTTTGTCTGCGTTGTGATATAAAAAAACCTTCACATTTATAATATCAGTAGGTTTACGCGAACGCAATCGCGATATTACATGAAACCATTACTATAATTTCATCTTCGGAGTCTCCACGCATATTTCAAGATACCACCCTCGTGGTTGAACATATTTTGGCGAGCCTGTATTACTGCCTACCCCAGGATGTGCCCGCAGAATGTAAATGCCGAACTGATAAATAAAGAAAGAGGTTAAACTGTTAGAGGTGGAGGTAAACATCGTAAGGGTTAGGGTTGCCACAAGTAAAAACAAAAAATGTATTTTAATTTTTTAATATATTTTTTATACCGTGTGGTTACCGTGGCCTATGGACGAGTGGAACACCAGGGGAGTCACATTCTTATGATAGTGTCAATGACTGCCATTACTGCTGATCCCTTTCTCACAGATCCGTACTTGGACGGTGGGCCGCACCAATGATGGGTAGAAACCACAGACTGCAGCCAATCAAAAGTGGCCATGCCGTCGGTAAACAAACGGCTTACGAAACGTCTCCTGAATTTAGACAGAACAAGTCTAGGAACAATTATGGGGACAGGCCCGTTATTGGTTATTATCTCCTTAACAAGCACTTAAACACCATCGGGGTGACGGACAGCCACCTTTGTAGGGGGTGTTTCGTCACCGAGGAACTGCCCACTTAATACTGGAATGCGAGGCAGTGGCCCCCAACGTTCTCAAATCCTCAGCACAGTGAGGTCGCTCCGCGAAGCCTGTGAAGCCCCTAGTAAGCTTCTGCGATTCTGAGCGGAGCTAGGCTGGCTGCTCTAGACAGTACTCTCCACGCACAATGGCCCAAAAAGGAGGCTAAGTGCGGAAAAAAGAGTCCCCTTTCTATTCCATTCCAAATATAACGCGTGACAAAATTCATTAAAAAGTAATTTTATTTCGAAGAATATTTTTATTTTTTAAACTATTTTTCTCCGTTTCATGCGTGCCAACCCTGGCAGCTAATATGTGAGTGACAGATGGTCATAAATTACACACGTCACTAGATGTGTCTCGGGGCAGCGAGATCAAATGTAACGAATTGAGATGCGGGGGTTCCGTAGCTTTTTTATAAGCCGATTTAAAAAGCTTTTCATATCGCTAAAATGGAGAACTCTTTACCAGACGGAATAATGGACCTAGCAAGTTCATTACTGGACATAGGCATCTCCCAATGTTGCGAGGCCTTGCCTACTATTTCCACGCTGGCCAGACGGGTTGGTACAGGGTTTTATTTCGAGTGTTCCTTCTCTCACAGTGATATCGTCTGTGTATTTTTTCATTAATCGCCTCTTACGACACCCTTCGGATGAGATGGGGTAGTGGATACTTGTTTATTATTTTCTCTCTGTCACCACACAAAAATATAAAGCGATTTGAATTTATAAAGACCTTTCAATAGCATATTCCTAGTCCTTATAGGCCCATTACTTGGCTATAATTTTTTTGGTCGGTTACAGTTCATCTGTTAGCCGGTATACTTGATAATTGGTCGGCGACGCTCTGGCGCAGGATTTCCTATGGGCGTTTATTGGTCGGGTTAGTCGCTTTTATACAACTAGGAGTGAAACCAAAATGAGGATAAGTAACACGTGGATCCGAGACTATGTTGATTTACTATAAAGTAACCACATTCATTTGATTTCGAGTGGTAACCATTCTTCTAATTCTATCTAGTCTGTTTCTGACTTTAATGCCTAGTGAAATTGGCTGTAAATATAAAATCTATAAGTAATAAAAGCAATATTCTTGATATCTTTAAGATTTATTTTATAACCTACCTCCAAAAACCCAGGCTTAAACCCACCAGCGTAAACAAAAATTTAAAAAAATAAACGTTTTTCAATTCCAATTCTATACGGAACCCTACCTCACAACGCGACGAACTAAGGTAAACAGGTTTATGAAGGTCCTATCCCACGGGGCCCGTTTACGGCGCCCGGCCCATAACTGGTGCCCTCACCCTACATTAATGACGTTCGATGCCCGATACGTCTGTAATTTTCTATTACTGTACACGAGTGATGTACGAATTTTTATTGTACATTCAATTTAAGACGCAAGTGAAGAGATGTAATGGACCATCTTGTAGGTTGTAAAGGTGTAAGATTGGGCTTATTTTTAACCGACTTCAAAAAGGAGGTTCTCAATTTGATTGGTGTTTTTTTGTTTGAAAATCGATTACTCTGAGATTTGTAGAATAGTCACACTTTGGTCTCATAAAAATTTAACATAGTGTGGCCTAGTAGTTTTTTTAGAATATTTTTGTTTTTTGTTTTGTTTGTAAAAACCAAAAGTAACTATTAGCCATTTCTAAGATGCCGTTCTTTAGTAGATAACCTGGGTAGACTTAATTTTGATGCGTCTATTAAAGAATCCAGGATTATTAGATGAAGGAAATACGATAAGTGATGTATTTTTGTACTTCAAAAAAAGTTTCATACATACATTCACGTACATAAGGGGAAAAGGGTTAGGCAGAGGTATAATAACACCCACATTTCGCCAGCTATGATTTTCGCTTCCAAGTAGTAGGAGGCAAGCCAAGTGTCAATTACGGGCATTTTGTCACAGTCTGTATGTTTACTGTCGAGTGGAATATAACCCTATCCCTGATTCTACTCCAACCAATAAAGCATGAAATAAGCTTCATGGGTCTATATTTTCCTGCTACCCAATTACCTAGATGCTCACACAGTAAAGGAGGAAATAGTGAAAACTACCCAATCATACAAGGACCGGATCAGTCACCATCAGAATAGACCAGCACAGAGTCTCGGGAATCAACTGGGAACAAGACGGTTGAAAAGATTTAAGATAACCTTTGAAAAGGCTTATTTTTAGGAAGGCAGCCCAACACGACAAAAACAACTGCTTATGGTTCTAATAGAAACCGATCGCAAGTTACGTGCAAAATAACAAAAAAAAAAATTCCTGCAATTTATGGTAGTTGTAAATCTGAAAATATTTGAATGAAATTTTGAAGCATTTATTATGCTAACTGTTCAAATCGATGAAGAAAGGGAAAAATAATCGACCACGGACGGGACTCGAACCCGCGATCTTTCCCTTACAGGGGGTTTTCCCCTGTAAGGGAAAGATCGCGGGAAGACCCCCTGTAAGTGAAAGATTGCGGGTTCGGGTTCGAGTCCCGTCCGAGGTCGATTATTTTTCCCTTTCTTAATCGCTCTGAAAATATTTTTTGCGTACCTCACACTTTTTTACACAAATTAGGTATTTATTGGTCTCCACCCTCGACCACAGAAACCTATATTCAAGGGATAAATACAATCTATCCCTGCATCGAATTTCATCTAAATCCTTTCAGCCGTTTAACTGTAAAGTTTGTGAAGATGTTTCACGTTCCCAGTATTATTAGGAAGTAAGAAACTTTTTTTTTTTTTTTTTAATAAGTAAATATTGTATGATACTAAAATAAAATAGGCAGTTATGTGCGTATCATTCTTCATGTATACGTTTTACAACGCGTTTGCACGTCAAAACTAAGTACAGACGTTATAAACCGCGATATTTAAGATCACTCAAAGATATTGCGTGCGTTTTTATGACCGAACGCACTCAAGGTGAATTCGAAATGGCGGAATGGTTGTATAGAATATAATTGTGGGCGAGAATCGCTTGGAAGTGTTTAAGTTTGTGTTTTTTAGGAAGAGATTTGAGTTTGGGAGATTCGTAGATTTTTTTTTATAGGACACGTCAATTTGCCTTCGCCTTGCCTGATGGTAAGCTGAGGGCAAAGTCTTGGAAAGAGGATCACTATTATAAACACGTACCATGCTCCAATGGTGGCACTCAGCTTGACGGCCTCATCAGATGCTTTTTCACGCCCCGCTTATAGGACCCGGGATTGTAGGAGGAGGAAAACACGTGAACTGGTAAAGAATTCCAGGTCATAATGGTGCGGCAGAAGAAGGAGTCACCGTACCGATTGGTTCTTGATGGAATATTCTGCACCGTATGCGGGTGGCATCTAAGTCCTGCACGTGTTGTCCTGTATAGGAAAGGAGAGTAATAATATATAAGAATAATTTTCTAAGCAACTGTAAAATAATGAATTTTTAACATCATATGTTTCCAGTAGCCCCGGTTGTGTTCGAGGTTTTCATCTTGACTTGTTCACTTACATACACTCCGTTTTCAGTTATATTGAAAGCGACTGTCGTCTGATCACCCCAACCTGAGTTATGGTTAGTGCCCAACATTGGAGAGATTATTCAGCCCCCCTAGACAAGAGACAAATGTATAGGATTTGACGTTTTTGACATTCGTTGACGCCTGTCATAAACGTCAAATCCCATACATTTCGCATTCTATTCCATCATACGCCGAGCAACGAATTGCCTCTTGTCTAGAGGGGCAGGGCGCCCATATCACTAAATGACGCTTTAGGGTAACCCCAAAGCGCTTAGAGTATTATATACTCTAAGCCAAAGCGTCATTTAGACGGAGCGAGTTTTAAGTACGTTTCGGTTCGACAAATCGTACGCGACTATCTCTAGCAATAATCGCCATACCATTATCGTATCAAAATTATAATAAATTGGAAAAAGCGAAATCAATTCTCGGGCGGGACTCGAACCCGCGATCTTTCCCTTACAGGGGGAACGCTCTGACTGAATATCGGTAGATTACTCCCACCATCGCCGTAAGATGGATGTATTGGAAAAATTGGATCACTCTCGGGCGAAGCTCGGTGGCTCAGTGGTCAGAGCGTTCCCCCTGTAAGGGAAAGATCGCGGGTTCGAGTCCCGCCCGAGAATTGATTTCGCTTTTTCCAATTTATTATAATTTGTCTAGTTTAGCAAACTAATTGCTTTAAAATTATCTCAATCGTATCAAAATGTTTACACACAGGCAAATACTACCTACATTCTCACCTACGGAATACGAGTCATACGAGATTCGCAAGTCACATATCGCTTATGTCAAAATACGATTATTGCTATAAAATTCTGTATAAACGGACTCTATCAATATCCAATTGCGGGCAATACTTAAGTAACTATATAAATCAATGATTGCGAGGGAATTTCTCGCCAGCGTGGACGAGTGAGCGGCTCTTGTTTCTGCGAATGTTTAGACGAAACCACTATTTTTCCTGTCCTTTTGATAATCGTATCTTACAAGCGAGGAACTATCCTAGTCTAAATGAGCCTTAACACTAGCCATGTCATGTCTTAACACTTGTACTATCAAAACCTTCTTGAAACAACCAAAAAACTCTTTGACAATCGAAAACCACATACGCGTAAAAAAGCAAAACTAAATGTCATAAAGAATATGGGAATAAGTACAAACAGGTGAGTCATTTACACTATTATTATCAACTAAACATATATTTATATAGAAAAGTAGGTTCTGTAGGAGTACATACAACATACAATATAATCACGCTTTTATCCCGGGAAGGTTAGAAAGAGGTGAAATTAGCGCTCACATTTCACCAATCAATGTGTTCGGTCCCGCGTAATAGGGGGTCTATTGCCGTATTCCGGGCACTATTGTTGACTCGAGCTATGCATCTGAAGCTGAGTCGTGGCTGTATATTATTATATCTGTCTGATGTTAAACAGCCCTATCCCTTAGTCGCCTTGTACGACACCGCATGGAAAGCGATGGGGTGGCTCAAATTCTACTCTGCTACGAACCATATGGCTAGTTTTTCTTTCTTTTATTAATAAATTCAAAAGTTTTTCTTATTTATCGGATAATATTGTAAAGTTATGAGAAGACGAAAAAGCAAGTCAAGCATGTGGTCTTCCCACTGATAGCACAAAAACTCTCCAGTCAGCTCTGGTTACCCTACTCACCACCGGAAATACAACACGAGGTTATTTAACCGCGGTATTCTGTAGTGTGGACTTGTCCAGTCGGACTATTCAGTTGGGACGTGAATACCGTCGTGTCCTTCCTTCAAATTCTACTAAATAAAAATTAACATTATATTGGTATTTATTTTTTATTCTGTTCCCAGCAGCCATGGCAAAAAGTCTGATAAAGAAACTCAATCTCCCCTATTGAAGATATTTCAAGATATTATGATGAGAGAGGACAAGTAAGTGATTTTTTTTTCTAACCGAAGAAGAAGGAAACACTTCTTCTTTTTCATCATCCTAGCGTTAATTCCCAGTCGCATCCGAAGCTTTCAGCTCGGAGTCTGGGGTCCACTTTACCAGTCTTAACTACGGATTTGGCTAGACCTCGATATTTTCCGTGAAGCGATTACCATCTGACCTCCACAACCCAATGGTAACATGGGATATCGAAGCTTTGCAGCTAGACCGTTGTTTTTGAACTTTTCAGGGCTCTAACTACCCGTAAGGACTGCCATAGATATTCTTATGGCAACCGGGACCGACGGCTTAACGTGCTCTCCGAGACACGACCAGACCAATGCAAATACCCATATTTCATGCACACAAATATTTGCACTGCGCGGGGATAGAACCCGCGCGTCCTGCGTAGCGGCCGCGTCACTACCGCTACGCCACAGAGGCTGTCAAAGGAAACACGTGAATTGGAAGGAATTCCAGGTCTTAATGGAGCGGCAAAAGAAAGAGTCACCGAACCGCTTGGTTCTTGATGGAATATTCTGCACCGTATGCGGGTGACATCTTAACTCTGAGCACGTTTTCCTGTGTAAGAAAAGAGAGGGTGTTAAAAAATGCTGGTTTTCTTCAGTACACATTATCCTTTTAATATAGCCACAAGAAGCAAAAAAACATACCAGAATTCTAGAGATTCTAGACATAGGAGTAGAACCAAAGTGCGCAACAGCTGCTAGATTCCAAATAAAATGGAGTTGCCTTTTTTCAGTGATCCAGAAAAGAGAAACCTTCTCATAGACCAAGAAAGGAAACGCAAGCAGTATGCTGTGGCCAGGGTGAAAGGCAATCGTGTGAGTTATGTTAGTCCGACTTTATCATTTGATCTTTCTTCCTTCAGAGTAGAAGTAGAATTTGGGCCACCCCATCTCTTCCCATGCGGCGACTAAGCACAGACGCAGCTCCTGTTTGTGGACTACACAAGTATGAGCTGTGTATCACGGACGTGAAAATGCTACGGTGGATGTGCGGAGTCGACGCATAAAGATCGCGTAAGGAGTGATGATGATTAGGTGGTGGATATGTATACTTCCCACGTGATGGAAAGGGGTGGCGGTGGCCTATGAATAGCACCAAGAGCATCACCATTCATTCATCACAGGCTGCTGACCCTGTAGGAACTTTCTGTTACCTTTATTGAAAAAGCTCGTGAAGTGTGTCAGGATAGAAGCAGATGATGGGCTGTAGGAGCTGTCTTCTACCTACTCCAGAGAGAAATAGACGTGAATACATGTATGTATGTACAGATTCACATCATGCTCAGCTGGACGGCTAACAATATATTTCCAGTCTGTATTCTGTAAGCTGCAGACCACAAATTTAAGTCCAAATTCTTCTTTCCTCTCCTTCCAGAGATCATGTGAGTCAAGCAGTTCAGAACACAGAAAGAGAAGTCCGTACAAGTCGCTATCTACTGAACAGAGACTCTGTAGAATTGGGCTGGAGGCACCAAGCGTAAGTCTTCGTGCGCGCTGCATTTAATGGCATGCTTTTGCGTATCAATCAATCAATTAGCCTATTGTAGTCCACTGCTGGACATAGGCCACTCCCAATGTGCACCACGTTTGCCAATCCTCCACCTTACGCATCCAGTCTGTCCCAGCCACCTTTCGCAGGTCGTCAGTCCACCTGTGGATGTCCCACCTTCCGTTTTCCTTCTCGCGGTCTGCGCTCTAGCTTTTGCGTATGTAGTGACGCTTATTTTAATCATACGACCGTTATATACAGATTAAGACTGGTTTATATACTGCTAACCGTCCATCCTAGGGCTTAAGGGACCATCTCGAAAATGGAGATGACCCTTTTTTCTTTTCGTGCGCAAAATTCCCCCAATAAATCAAGAACCGACTAAAACGCACACCGTCTGGGGGCCGTCAGTTGCCGGAGGTGAGGTTGTCGTAGATAAATATTCCTCGCACCCAGGCCGACCCTCCATATCTCTCGATCTGGCACTCTTCCGGTGTGGGGACCACAGAGTCCCAACTCGCCTCCGGGTTTATGGAGGCACGCAATGCGCGCCGCGGCCTGCTTCTGCTAGGGTGACAGGCGTTTCCACCCATTCAAATCAACCTCTCGATAATAAGGAACCTCTTAACCACAAAGATAGGCATGTCTCCATTCAACTTAGTCGGTATTTTTATAACACAAGTGGCAAACGGCTTACCTGATGGAAGGTGGTTACCGTGGCCATTGGACATGTGCAACTCCAGGGGCGTCACAGTTGTGCTGCTGACCCTGTAGAAACCTTCTAATGCCCTTCTTAAAGAACCTCATATTGTTATCGCTTGGAAACACCGCGTTAGGTTAGTTCCACAGCTTGAGCGTGCGCGGAATGAAGTTCCTTTCAGACCTGACTGGACGTACTTTTCTGGTCGTATCACTTATGAATATGCTTCTTTACAGGATAAGGGCAGTGAAAAGAAAAATCGTTGGTGGAAAAAAGTAAGTTCTCTTCATCATTTCACATCATCTTTGTCGTACCTGAGTCTGTTCCGGCTTGCATCCAAAGCTTATACTTGGGAGCTCGTGGTTAGCTCTTCCCTTTAATAATTTGGTTTAAGAGCTCCAGAGCTGCCAGAGCCTTGTCCGTCGATTAGCCCATACCCGGGGGCGAGTTGAGGACTCTTTAGTTCCCACACCGGAAAAGGGCCAGATCGAGAGATATGGCCCTGGGTCGGCCGGGGTGCGAGAGATATGGCTACGACAATCTCACCTCCGGCAAACGACGGCCCACAGACGGCGTGCGTTTCAGTCGGTTCGAGCCCGACATAACCTCCTCCTCCAGCTTCGGCGGGGGAGGTGTCCGTGGGGATTTTTCGCACGACAAAAAAGAAAAAAAGGTATACAGACTTGCAAGTGAGGGTGGCTTGAGTTAAATTGATCGTAATTGGTTCAGTAGAACCGCAGATATCACCAAAAGTCGTGATAACCACATACACACGGGCAGAGACGCATGCATAATATCGAGCACTTTTTCCACACACATTTTCAACCACTTACTTTTTTCTTTATTGATTATTGAACGTTATGCTTATTTCAGGATGGGAAGTCCTCAGAAACTCTAAAGAAAGATGATGACACCTGCTCCTGCGTCTCTTGCGCGTAAGTGTAATTTTATTTTGTTCCACCTGTTCTGTGAAAGTGATTACCGTGGCCAATGGACATTTGCAACACCAGGGGTGTCACACTCTCACTGACGACACTGAAGAACCTTCTAATGCCCTTCTTGAAGAACCCCATACTGCAGTCGCTTGGAAAAACCACAGCAGGAAGTTCATTCCTCAATTTAAGCGTGCGTAGGATGAAGTTCCTTGCAAACCTGACTGTGCGTACTGTATTAATATGAGATGCCATCTTGCGAGGAAGAGGCGCGCAACGTTGCACAGTCCTGTTTCTGCTAGGGTGACTGGCGACCGTACCCTGTCACCTCAAGCCTGTGTCCGTTGAATCAGCCCGCCTCTTGCCTGCTCTCTACTAGGGAGGCTTCAGAGGAACTCCTGGAAATCCTCCAATCAACCCTCTTCAAGGCCGCTCCAATCAGAATTGACCGTCAGCAGCAGCGTTTCCCCTGCGTGAGAGAAGTGCAGCCATCTCCGTTGCCCAGGGTACTTCGCGTGGAGTTGCTAGACTTAGTTCCCTTCCTATGCCATACCTACACTATAACTACCTTTCCAGATTACGACGGATCGTAGGTTCAGAATACGCCTGCATCGCCTGCCTTCTCCTCCTCTTCTCCATCTCCATCATAGCAGCATTCTGCCTCGTCTATAAGAACGTGCCTCAAGCGAACGCCTCAACCCAGAAGAAAATAATCATGACTACAGGCGCCACCACTGATTTCGAACTTGGAAACATTGGGGATAGTGACAGGTTAAAGAGGAAGATTGACATCATCAATGAGAATTTAATGAAGAGTGAAATTAATGAGCAGGGGGTGTTTGGCAAGTTAGTATATTCCTCATTATCATTATCCTTACGTTAAGGCGGCCACCCACTTACAGTTTATCGAACGACAACCGGATAATATCGGTCTGTCAGTTCATCGCAATAGCCCACACACAGTTTCGTATACGATTTTGGACTGACGGCTAATATGTGTGTGGCCGCTTGACGATTTCAGTCAGCAAAGACAGTTAGCGCCTTCGCTGCGTTTAGCGGGCGCACGGCGCGGACGTCCGCTTCGCGTGCTTGTTTCATGTTATTTCAAGAGCAGCGCTGCGTGAGGCGGATACCTGTCACACGCGACGGATAGGCGGAAGCACTGCGCGCGCATCCGCGACCCGCACCCGCTAAACGCAGCGAAGGCGCTTAAAGGCCGGACAGTCTATGGCCGTCGGCATTTTATACGTAATAACATCAGAGTAAAAGAATAAAATAATGTTATTATTTTAGTCTGAGGTAATGACATTGATGACATAAGGACTGCAGGCCGCCGGACAGACGAAAAACTGCAGGCGGACTGTAAGTGGGTGGCCGCCTTAAGACTTGCTATCCAGCAGAGATGTACTATGCTACGTTGCTATGAATGCGTTTGATATCCACCAATCATTGGTCCACATAGCATAGCACTGGTGGAAAAGAGTTCAGCTAAGCTATGTTTTATACATAAGGCAATTCGAATTTTGAATATTTGTAGGTAGTTTTATAGCACACTAGCTTTTGCCCGCGGCTCCGCCCGCGTGGATGTCGGTTATCGCGACCAAACATAGTCTATGTCCTTTCTCAAGGTCTAATCTACCCCTATACCAAATTTCATCAAAATCGGTTCAGTGGTTGGGGCGTGAAAGCGTAACAGACAGACAGACAGACAGAGTTACTTTCACATTTATAATATTAGTAGGGATGTTACTCGCTACGCTACATAGCATAGTGGATCATATATTCATGCGTACAAATATTTGCAATGAGCAGGAATATACCCGCGCCCTCTGCGTAGCAGTCATGTCCACTACTGGAGTTACAGAGTCCGCTGTCTTGATCATACCTTGTTACTGTACCTCGAGACGCATATCTTAGGCCAAAGTCATATGACAAACGAGGCACTGGCGCGCGCGGATTGGTCTATAATAATCTATGCTTACACCCGTATTCACAAACAACACTGTGAGGTCTCATAGTGTGCTCGAGCGCATAGGGCTGGTAAAATTAATTGACAAACATCACGGAGCAGTATCTAACGCAGTGCGTTCCCTCAACGAAGTATTACTTAGGTATTATCAATGAATAAAAAGGCTTTCCAAAACGCACTGAGAATTTGTCGTTCTTTGCACAGTTTTGGTAGTACGCATAGCGAAGTATTGTTTGTGAATACGGGTGTTAGTGAATTTGAGTTCGTTCACCGCAGTAGCACCCCGTGCTATCCTCAAAAGACACCCAAGAAACGTGCACTGCGCCTATAGAGCACATTTTGAAGACGTTTTAGGCTAGATATACGTTTAAGTCCTGAGGTATATTTTCTTTAATTTTGGTATATATTTTTGTTTCCAGACCCCATTATGACGACATTAGATCAGACCCAATGGAAATGCCGGGATCGTCTGATATTGGTACGTTACTGATACGTTCTTACATACAACTTAAATACATACATTATATTCACTCCTTCGCGAATCGACGAAAGGGGAGGCAGAGTGTATTTATGACTTAGGGAGCAACTTGGTGCTGGAGCGACACAAGCAAGAGCTGCGTGTCACGGAAATGAAAATTCTGCGGTGGATGTGCGATCGCGTGAGGAACTCTCGCATCCGTGGTAGCCTCTATGTTCGTGAAATCGCAGATAAAATGCAAGAAAATTGCAAATGACGTTCCTTGGACCCGATCGTACCACCACTCGATCGTAAGGACGACTCTTTAACTACTAAGCTACCGCCGCTTGAGTTTGGTTGGGTTTGGTGGGCATTGATTATTAAAACGAATAGCTGAATATGTTGCTAAGCTCAAATCTCGAGAACAGGTGAACCGTTTTCGTTAATTCTTGTTTTAGAATATTCCTTGAAGTAGGAGAATGGTTATGCGCAGAGAAAAATTTTAAAAATTGCCTGAAAAAGTCTTAAAAAAATACAAAATTGACTGTTAAGCGGAACGAAGTTTGCATGGTCAGCTAGTTTTTAATAAAAAAAATCTTTTTTGCAGATTTTGGACCCAACCTGCGTGAATTGGTGAGTTGATTGATAATAATACTACCTAGTATACCGCCTGATGTCATACACCCGTATTCACAAACAATACTTCGCTATGCGTACTACCAAAACTGTGCAAAGAACGACAAATTCTCAGTGCGTTCGTTTTGGCAAGCCTTTTTATTCATTGATAACACTTAAGTAATACTTCGTTGAGGGAACGCACTGCGTTAGATACTGCTCCGTGATGTTTGTGAATTAATTTTACCAGCCCTATGCGCTCGAGCACACTATGAGACCTCACAGTATTGTTTGTGAATACGGGTGTTAGTCGTTTTTGAGCGAAAAAAGAAAAGTTAAAAACCTGTTATTCCATTCATGGATTGTGTAATGTATGGGACATATTAATCTCATACATAAAATTTAAGTTTTTCCCAAAATTATTACTTCCAGACGATTTTGCTATCGAAAATGTGGCCAAAATCTTTCTTTACGAAAAGACTGTAAAATCACTCGGTTTTTAAAAGTGATAGTATTAAAATATTAATGAATTACTACACTACCGTATAATCCATAATCTAAATCCACATCTTTGATCCTTTTCAAGTACTTCAAAACTTTGGACAACTTTGAAAAACTTTTACTTAAATCACCATATTGGTGAAAATCTACACTCAAATTGAGTTCTAAAACACTATTTATACTGAGAGCTAGCCTCAAGTCAACACTCATGACTGAGTATCGTTCTAAAATACAAGATTTCATCTACAGATTTCAGAATCGTATTACAGTTCGAGGACACGAACGTATCTTGTACTTAAATCGTGAGACAATGAATATGCTTAATGAATTTAACTTATCCACCGCAGTTACCCGTGCTATCCTTATAGGACACCCAAGAAACGTGTTCTGCGCGTATAAAGCACATTGTAGGTCCCTGGCAATACCCCTATAACGGTTTATAAAATAGCTGACACACTTCAGGGTGCCATTTCTTTCAATATAAACTCCCGGTAGGATTAGGGGTAAATAAATAAGACATATTTATACCCTTTGGTTGAAGTTTGGGGTATAATTTTTAACAATCAGTGTGGAATTTATTGGTGGACCCGTAGGTGAGATGGGTTGAAGAATGTCTGAAGATGTGCGTGTTTTGTAACCGATTGAAAAAAGATGGTTTGTAATTTTTCAATAGGATAATATAGAGAGTATATTCCTGTTAACCAGGTAGTGTTTCTAGACTCCATACTTTTTTTATACTACTTACTTAAGTCGCAGATAAGCACACGGCCCTCCTGATGGTAAGAGGTAACCGTGGCCTATGGGCGAGTGCAACACCAGGGGAGTCACACTCGTGCTGCCAACCCTGTAAGAACAGAGAGATTCTGTGCCGTCATCGCAAAAGATAAGTAGGACAAAGCCTTTGGGTTTTTCCACTGACAGCACAGTTCCTAACAGGGAAAAAAGCTGCATTATCTGGATATAGTTAATATGAGATCGATCTTGACGTTAAAAGTACTTAAAAAAATGATCTTAATTGGTTTTCCCTACTTTCTGTTGACTTATTGTTCTAATATTTGGTACACACCATTAGTTTGGACGATAAGTAATATAATTTAAATCAATAAAACAGTTTGCCTTGCTCTTGGTGAAATGTGGGTGTTATTTCACCTCTGCCTAACCCTCCAGGGATAAAGGCGTGATTGTGTGTATGAATGTCGCGGACTAGGCGGACCCTGAGCTCCGAGGTCATCTGGGTCATGGATGCAATCGGGAGTATACGTCTCCATGAAGATGATGGTGTGTATGTATGTGTTTGTATGGGGTGTGCGTTGTTTTATAGCTAATTGTTTTATAGAATTTCATTTCACATAAAAAATTCTCATATTTTCGTTTCATAGAATAATCAATACACAGAATACTTACTTTGAAGATTTTTAAATCATTGATTTTTGTTTCACATAAAGTTTAATGTTAGAATAATCATATCATAGAATAACAAATCAAATATTCTTTATTATCATAACATACATTAAATATAAAATCGTTTGACATACCACTCAAACGATATAAAACTTATTTGCGCTAAGATAATTCGACGGAGCCCCGCTCCGCGGGGCTCCTATTTCTGGGTGGTTTTAAAAAAAATAACCACTTCTAACCTAACCTATCCAAGTCGGGGTACTCTGAGTCGGGGTGTAAACTATAATGACGTGTTCTAATTTATTAAACGTTAGACCAAATTATTTTCGATTATGGTGGTTAAACCACCACCCATATTCCTTAAAAAATAATTCTACTGTTTGATAAGTTAATTAAACAAAAAAATGTAAATAAAAATTCATTAAATTGTTTTTCTGTGAAATATGTTTCATTCTGGTAAATTGTCTTTGAAACAATAATATTCGAAATAAAAATATAAGTACCTACCAAATATTATGTGAAACATTTTCTGTGAAACGAAATTCTATGAAATTTCTGTCTGCGAAACAAGGGGCTCCCGTTTGTATGACTAGCTCTTCTCTTTTCTTATGAGGTATTCTGTTATGTGTATCTCGTAGGTTGATGTATGAATAAATAATTTCTTTCTTTCTTTCTTTAATACCTGGGTATTATACTCTTCAGCTTAATAATAATAATATTAACCAACCAACAACCACCATCTCAAGAGGCTCGCGTTAGACAGTTGGGTCAAGGGCCTGATGCAGAAGGCGGTACTCCTCGACACGGCACGTATTGTGAGGAGGTTCCTCTCTCTGGAGCCCTAACCACCGGTAGCTTGGTCCCTGTACCCGATATCGGTGGGGCACTGTTTTTATTTTTAAATATATACGTTTTATAGATAACTAGCTGTCCCGGCGAACTTCGTATCGCCATATTTTTTCCAACCCGCGTGAATTCTTGATTCTGTTCCCGCTGCACCTATTTTCTCATCTTTAAACCTTTCCTGGACATCCACGAATATTTCAAGACTAAAATTAGCCAAATCTGTTCAGGCGTTCTCGAGTTATAAACTAACAACGAAAAGTGGCATTGATTTTTTTTTTTTTTTTTTTTTTATATAGGACACGTCAATTTGACTTCGCCTCGCCTGATGGTAAGCTGAAGGCGGAACACGTACCATGTTACAATGGTGGCACTCAGCTTGACGGCCTCATCAGATGCTTTTTCACGCCCCGCTTAAAGGACCCGGGACTATAAGAGGAAGGAAACACGTGAGCTGGCAAGGAATTCCAAGTCTTAATAGTGCGGCAGAAGAAGGAGTCGCCGAATCGCTTGGTTCTTGATGGTTTTATGGTTTTATATATACAGGGTGTCCCAAAATTCAAGGATAAGCCGGCAACAGGGGGTGGCCCTACTTATGGCTGCTCAGAAAAAAATAAGAAAAAAAATATATCTCTATTTTTTTTTAAATTACTCGAACTTTTTTAAAATCCCTCGAAATTCGGTACCCTTAATGATATTTTCAACTACCAGGTCCACAATTTTGCAAATATTTTTGAACTCTTTTCTGTATTAGCAAGCTAAGAAGCATGGCTATCCATCACCACCCTGAAAAATTATAGGATATTTGTAGTTATTTTACAAAAATAAGTCAAAATATTTTTTTATCATCAAATTTTCATACATTTTTACTTTCGACCCACTTTATCTTATCTCAGTGAAAAAAAAAAGTACGGACACCACTATGGCATTCTTTTTCAAAAATTGGCGCAACTATCTAAGATTTCAAAATGGTATGATTTGGGTATGATACTATAATGAAATACTAAAAAAAAATTTTTTTTTGTAAATAAGAATCACATTTAATACATTGCTCTTATTGAAAATCACCAGATTTACTTTGTACACAATGCATTCATCCTCAATAAAAATCATTGACGGGACTTGTGACAAAGTGGTAACCGAGTAGGTTATCACATTACGAGGTTAAGCAACATAAGCCAGGGAGGTTTTCGGATGGATGACCATTCTTAAGACATTGAGACACCTCCATTCCTCAGAAAGTACGTTAGGCCGTCTATGACAGTTGTTACGGGTAGTCGGAGCCCTAAAAGTCCAACAACTGGACGCACTACATAACTTTGATATCGCCAATGGGTTGTGGAGGTCAGGTGGCAGTCGCTTCACGGAAAATTTCGCGGTTCTGCTGTTTCACAGTTAACCATAAAATCCGACTCTGTATTTTGTAAAGGTTCAGAGGATGAAAATCCATACTGTTAAAATATGAAACAAACATAATGTAATATTTAATTATTAATATAGTAATCCTACTAATATTATAAATGTGAAAGTTTGTGAGAATGGATGTGTGGATGTGTGGATGTTTGTTACTCTTTCACGCGTAAACGGCTGGACCGATTTGGTTGAAATTTGGTATGTATATAGGTTATACCCTGGATTAACATATAGGCTATATTATCAGCGATGAACGGGATCAGAATTCCACGCGGGCGGAGCCGCGGGCAACAGCTAGTATTTTATAATTATTGCATTATTGTTAATATTTTTTTTTATTTTACAATTTTAATTGTTTGCCACCGGCATTAATACATTTTATTTTTCGTGTATTTCTTTTGTCAGAAAGATAATCCGTAGACGCATTGATATTGAATGAAACTAGTCCAGCGTTGCAATTGCTTTCGGAAACCTAATTGTTCTTAAAACAATTCCAATAAAACTCTGAGCCTCGGATTTCCCGGCTAACTTTGAAACAGCAGAAATGCGAAATTTACCGTGAAGCGACTGCCACCTGACCTCCACAACCCACTGGCGATATCAAAGTTATGTAGTGAGTCCAGTTGTTGGACTTTTAGGGGTCCGACTAACTAATTCAAAATTTGACTTTGACTTTGGCCACCGGGATCAACGTACTCTCTGAGAAACAGAGGACGGAGGTGTCTTAATGTCTTAAGAATGGTCATCCATCCGAAAACCACCCTGGCTTATGTTGCTTAACCTCGTAATGTGATAACCTACTCGGTTACCACTTTGTCACAAGTCCCGTCAATGATTTTTTATTGAGGATGAATGCATTGTGTACAAAGTAAATCTGGTGATTTTCAATAAGAGCAATGTATTAAATGTGATTCTTATTTACAAAAAAAAATTTTTTTTCAGTATTTCATTATAGTATCATACCCAAATTATACCATTTTGAAATCTTGGATAGTTGCGCCAATTTTTGAAAAAGAATGCCATAGTGGTGTCCATACTTTTTTTTTTCACCGAGATAAGATAAATTGGGTCGAAAGTAAAAATGTATGAAAATTTGACGACAAAAAAATATTTTGACTTATTTTTGTAAAATAACTACAAATAATCTATAATTTTTCAGGGTGTTGGTGGATAGTCATGCTTCTTAGCTTGCTAATACAGAAAAGAGTTCAGAAATATTTGCAAAATTGAAGACCTGGTAGTTTAAAATATCATTAGGGGTACCGAATTTCCAAAGATTTTAAAAAAGTTTAAATAATTAAAAAAAAAATAGAGATACATTTTTTTTCTTATTTTTTCCAGAGCAGCCATAAGTAGGGCCACCCTCTGTTACCGGCTTATCCTTGAATTTTGGGACACCCTGTATATAGATATATGTCTTTAAAAATTTAATTTATAGGATTTTTAGAGTTAATAAAGAGGAAATAATAGGAATATAGGAACAAATCTGACCTACAAATCATAATACCTACACACGATTGACGTAGTAACTGTATCACCCCTTAGAAGAGGGTGCGCAATGATACTATAGTGGGGCTGATAACAATTGGGCATTGTATCTGATATTTGAATAGGGCACAATGAGGCGGTGTGCTAGCGATAGGTATGGAGATTGCAATACAAAGAATGACACATTATAGATATCTATCTATATAGGTACTTTTATATAATTGTAAAGTGGTCGTGTCTGTACATAGGAGATATTTAAAAAAAAATACTTGGGTTATGTTATGTTAACGATACTGAACACAAAAATATTTTTTTTGAATTTCCTGTCTGTTTGTGTGTTTTCCGCGATGGACGCAAAAACTCCAACGGATTTTGATGCAGTTTTTTTTTGTTATAAAGGTCTTGTTCAAATTTAAAATCTTACGTTTGTTTGATTGGCTACGTACTTACCTACTGGACCCTCGAAATTCGACCTTATCTATAAATATGATCCATTGGACCTCCATGTTAGAATTGGACCCTCAATCTTGGAAATCTTGGAAATCTTGCAAACGGTTGAGTAGAACCGAAGATAAGAGATCTACGCGGCGGAGCCGCGGGCGAAAGGCTAGTACTATTATAGGTATAGGTAATTGTAAAGTGGTCGTGTCTGTACATTGGAGATATTTTAATTTGATGCGGTTTTTTAAAGGATTATATCAGACTTAAAATCTTATGTTTGTTTGATCGCAATCGGTTGAGTAGAACCCATATTCCATCAAGAACCTAGCGGTTCAGCGACTCCTTCTTCTGCCGCACATTACATTAAGACCTGGAATTCCTTACCAGTTCACGTGTTTCCCTCCTCCTACAGTCCCGGGTCCTTTAAGCGGGACGTGTAAAAGCATCTGATGAGGCCGTCAAGCTGAGTGCCACCATTGTAACATGATACGTGTCCGTAATGGTGACCATGAATTATTAACTAATAAATAATGTAATGATGACCCTTTCTTAAGATTTTGCCTTCAGCTTACCATCAGGTGAAGTGAAGTCAAAATGAATTAACTAATAAATAATATACTGATGACCCTCTTTCTTAAGATTTTGCCTCAGCTTACCATCAGGCGAGGTGAAGTCAAAATAAATTAACTAATAAACTTAGTTTTGTATTTATATTTGTCATTAAGTTTATTACTAACTACTCCAATTTTAGACTTATTAGCCCTATTATCGCCAAGCCCACCTCACCCCACCCTACCCTGTAGTCTCCCTTTGTTTTCCCATGCACATCATTGTCGTTTGGATTACGTTCCCTTTGTCCCTTGATGTATTAGTACGCCGCTGAGGCCCTTAAAATATTGCCTAGGTTTCATCTGAGTCTAAGGGGACGTTTAGACGCAACACAAATGTATGTGTAACAAATTTTGCTCTGTACAAATCTCTTGGGTGTAGATAAACTTACATTCATTTAAACACACTTAGTTAATCAATCAATTAGCCTATTGCAGTCCACTGCTGGACATAGACCTCTCCCAATATGCGCCATGATTGCGGACCCTCCGCCTTCCGCATCCAGTCCATCCCAGCCACCCTTCGTAGGTCGTCAGTCCACCTTGCTAGGGGTTGTCCCAACTTACGTTTTCTTTCTCGCAGTCTCCACTCTAGGACCCATCGGCTCCAACGGCCATCACTCCTTCGACAGATGTGGCTAGCCCGCTGCCACTTCAGCCTGCTTATTCTGCGAGCTATGCCGGCAACTTTGGTTTTATATCGGATGACCTTGTTACGAATTCTATCCTTCAAAGAAACTCCAAGCATAGCTCGCTCCATAGCCCGCTGCACAACTTTTAAGTCGTGGACTTACCCCACCTTCAGTGGCCATTTCCCATAGTATTTTAGCAGCACGCCTTTTTCCCATAGTATTTTAGCAGCTACCATTTTTTTTAATATATAACACGCGTTAAAAATCTAAGCAAGATATTCTTCCAGTACAAACACACCCTAAGGGCATCTGTCTGTCAGTTTGTCTGTCTGTATAAGTGCGACTGGACACGTTGAGATGCGGTGAGGACAAAGCAAGGGCCCTTTTGTATTTAAAGGGCTTTGAATAAAGCCCTGATTGGAGTAATGTTCAGTTCTTTTTGTGGAAGTAATCTAGATGTAGCTGGTTGTGAGCAAGTAAAATAAAGATTGTTTTTAACCGCTTGTGGAAAAAAGGTTCTGTGTTTACTGGTCGTGTTAGGCAGAGAATTTAATAGCTTAGAATTCCTTGGGTGGCCAAATTTTGATAATAATCGGTTTAGCCATAAAGGCGTGAAAAGTTACCTATAAGACAAACATATACAAAGAAACTATAAGCTATTTTTTATTTTTAAAATCCAGACAATATAAAAAGGGTCAGCCAGCACCCACTGGTCCTCTAAAACTCGACCCCTAGCATAAAAGTTGTAAATTCGACCCCTTTTTAGGTGCCCATTGGTCCTTCGGTAGGAGACCAATAATATTAATTAGTTTTAAGGTACCCATTCGTCCTCTGGAATAAAATAAATTTTAATTAACAGATTCGACCTCTATTCAGGTGCCCATAGGTCCCCTCATACACAAACTTACATAACATTTGGGTTATATTGCTTTTGTGACTGCCGTCTGATTTCCTAACCCAGTAAAGAATGTTAGCGTCAGAAACTCGTTGATCAATCAGCACATGTACCAACTTGCAGGTGAAGTTAACTTGGATCGTGATGATCTTAATATAACTCCATACATACATACAATCACGCCTCCATTCCCGGAGGGTAAGACAGAGGTGAACTCCATATACCCTGTTATTACCTACCTATCTCTACTGTCCATCCCAAGGTTGCCTGGAAGAAATCTCTTCCAACGATAAGGCCGCCCATTGTACATACATCTTTCTAATATACTAGCTGCCCCGGCGAAGTTCGTACCGCCATATTTTCGGCCCGCGTGGTATTCAAATCCCGTTCCCGCTGCACCCTTATCACTTAGGGGGATGAAAAATAGATGTTGGCCGATTCTCATAGATACCGGATAAGCACAAAAAATTTCATCAAAATCGGTCGAGCCGTTTCGGAGGAGTTCGATTACGCACCCCGTGACAGAAGAATTTTATATATTAGAGATAAAAATCAATGCCACTTTTCGTTGTTATTTTATAACTCAAGAACGGCTGAACCGATTTGGCTTATTTTAGTCTTGAAATATTCGTGGGTGTCCAGGGAAGGTTTAAAGGATGAGAAAATAGGTGCAGTGGGAACGGGAAAAATATGGCGGTACGAAGTTCGCCGGGACAGCTAGTTATACTATAATAATATATGCTACCTACTTGTCATAATTTTGTAAATCTATTGGTGTACCTTTAAAGAATTATCTATCTATCTATCTATCTCTGTACTAGTGACCCGGATCCCGGCTATTCCCGGGTATAAGTTCGTAAAACATTTTGTGAAGCAGGTTGTATTTCGTGTCAAAAATTGAACTCAATCGATGCAGAGATTTTGAAGCATACAAAAACCAACATTTTTTAAATAAGTACAAATAGATGATTTATCTACAATTATCATGAACAAGGTACCCCTAGAAATGCCATAACTTCACAGCCAACATAAAACACTTAGAAACCCATAAGATATGATAAAACAATACCGCCATGGGAACAACAATTTTCCATAAGAATCTATGCAAAATTCACTTTGGACACCTATCCATAAATTTTACAAAAATAACTATCACACCATAACAAAATTACAAACAAAAAGCTACCTTATCCCGTCAACATAAGGTTCACAACTTTGAAAAAATACAGGAAAATTTGTCATACGATTTTGAGTCTTATTTCTATGGTGATACAGTTCAAGGTTTTGGTTGTGAGGTGTTTGATCTGCAAAGTTGTTTGTGCTCTATAAGCCCCAACTTGGAAATAATAAATATCTTGACATAATGTCCTAAGTAAGGTAAGTCTAATGGAGTCAATTGGTAGACATCTTTAATATGTACAGGGTGTTTGTAACTACACTTTGAAATAATAATTGTATTCTAATTTATTTTGAAAGTTATAGGGAAAGGTGAGAAGCGAGTGGATTGCGAAAGAAGGAGAGATAAGATGGGGTATTGTTGTTGGAAAAGTACAAAATTATGAACTCAGAGGGCTTAGCGAGCAGAGGTAGGCCAGGAAAAACAAGTGAAATACGAAGGGACATGGCAATGAATGAAATATGGAATAAGAGTTCATAAATTATTATACAAAGTAGAATCAGACGCGTGCTAATCAGTTAGTATCTTAAATTATGTACGTCTGTTTGTCACCTAACGCCTCATAAACGGCAGTACTGATTTGGATAGAATTTTGTTTGTATATTGCACTGGTTTCAGGATGGATTGAAAAAGTTTTGGCACTATTTTTCCGGGTAGGACAATGTTGGTTTACGCTACTTGATCATATTGCTTTTGCAATTTCAATCAGACATAATTATACTCGTGCTTTTGCAATTTCAATCAGACATAGACAGATTTTGAGTCTTACCAAGACCTTTCTAATAAAAAACTACATCTAAATCCGTTCAGCAATTAATAATTTTGAGTCTTGGCGAACACACAAGAATTACAAAAAAACTTTATTTCTTACTCTCCTGTGTATCTCTTTAAAACTATTAAATTAAATCACGTACTTCAAAAAGCAATTTACAAAAGTTCCACACCCTGTATGTCCTAAGGGCGGTAACAAATCATGGTTGGCACCTTAAGACTTGCCGTCCCATGTGAACACAGCCTAAATGATTTGTGGCTAGACAACTCTTTTTTGTTTAGATTTATTTTCTTAAAGGGACAGGTTGGGAGGGGTGGGTTGTACTAGTGACTCTGGTGTAGGTATGTGGGTTCATTGTACTTTTTCACTGTTTTATCGTGTTCATACATATACTCACGGCTATAAATCCCCGAAAGGGTAGGTACAGGTGTATGAAAATCACAGTTGGCGAAATGTGGATATTACCCACAGAAGGAACTGTACTAGACGATAGTGTATCTAAAAGGAACAAATGCGGGGCATTTTCAAAAAGTGTATCAAAAAGGGAAGTGTATCTAAAGGGAACAATCCATCCTCACCACGGTGACATCGAAGAGAAAATCATCCATAAATACGAACCAGGTCTCAACCGATTCCACAGTACTTAGTGTCGGTAGAAAACGATCCGTTTCACCCCTCGACTCGGGCGAGTCGTACGGCCAAATGAAGTCGTCTGCTACTCCGAAATGTTGGCGTTTATTTTTAGATTTTATGCTGCCGTAATGTTTTAGTCGGGGAGCTAGCAGACGTGAAGTAGCTAGCGTTTTAATTCTAAGAATTCTCGTGATCATTCTCAATTTTTTTCTTATTATAAAGCTTGACAAGATAATAACTGATGCATTAAATAAAGAATTAGCCATATAGGTGTTGTCGTTTTGAAGTGATACGCGTACAAACGTTTGTTGCAATTGATTAAAGCCCTTACTAATAAGAAATTATACAGGATAAGTACAGCTGTTCTCAAAATTTCCATTCAAAATTTGACATAACAATTGACATGACATAACAAATGACAGCCTTTAAAGTTTTATAGATTTGAAGAAAAGCATGAGTAAAAACGTAACGAAAGCAGGAATTATATTTTTATTGATAATGTTCTTCAAAGTAAAAATCGACTGGGAAACACGGGACAGTCCTAAGGGTCTCTAGAGAATATGATATATATTCTAATAGCGGCACACGTAGTCTATAAATCATTCAACGTAGTTAGAGTACTTTGAAATAACTTCCAATTCAAATTATGAGACAATCGCCATCTTTAGTTTTCCCGTGACCATGGCCGAAGAGAACTTAGGTATTAATGTAAATAATATTATAACATTAAATAAATCCCATCAAATACTTTAAAAATAGTGTTTTTGGTTGCTCCGTGGCGTAGCGTTAGTGAACGCGGCTGCTACGCAGGAGTAATATTTGTGTGCATTTTATATGGATATTTGCATTGTTCTGGTCGTGCCTCGGAGAGCACGTTAAGCCGTCGGTCCCGGTTGCCATAAAAATATCTAAGGTAGTCGTTACGGGTAGTTGGTGCCCTAAAAAGTCCAAAAACAACGGTCTAGCTGCAAAGCTTTGATATCGCCTAAAGTTAACCTTGGGTTGTGGAGGTCAGATGACAATCGCTTCACGGAAAATATCGAGGTCTAGTCAAATCTGTAGTTGAGACTGGTTAAGCGGACCCCAGACTCCGAGCTGAAAGTTTCGGATGCGACTGGGAATGGACGCTAGGAGGAAGAAGTGTTTTCGGTTAAAAAAGGGTTTAAACTTTAAATATACGGGTCATACCCGTTGGTTAATACCCTATTGCTTACGCTATGTAACTGTTCTACTGGTTAACAGTGTTGACCAACGATACATTGATGATACAACGATGATTTTAAAATTTTATGAAAAATTTTGACTACAGTTTTTTTGCTGCCGACTCCTCGCCTACACTATATTATTGTCCCGCAACAGAATGCAAGTTGAACTTGTTGGTTGGACATTTTTTTATACCTCGCCGGTCCCTTTGTGCACGGTCGTAATGATAGTCTGGTGTTTGCAACAAGTACAAAATAACTACAGCTGACATTTTTAGGAGCTATTTTTAAATGCGTCATTAAGTATTAATTTATTAGAAACTAATGATCTTTAGTTTTTTTACGCTATATTAGTAGACTGCCCACTTGATGGCAAGCGGATTTTCATCCATAGTGTCTATCCCAGCCACATCCAACCCTCCGGGTTCCGACTGCCATCTGACCTCCACAGTCCATTGGCAGTATGAAAGTTCTGAAGTTAGAGTAGTTAGATTTTTAGCCATAGATGTTTGTATTAGGTACAACCGAGACCGACGGCTTAACGTGCTCTCCGAGGCACGACCAGACCAATGCAAATAGACATACCTATTCGTGCATACAAATTGTAACGATGCATTTTTTACACCACTTAGGTGGTAGACAAGCACACGGCCCACCAGATGGAAAGTGGTTACCGTGGCCAGTATGGACGTATGCCTTTTTTTTTTCTTTTTCTTTTTTAATCGTGCGAAAAATCCCCACGGATACCTCCCCCGCCGGAACCGGAGGAGGAGGTTATGTCGGACTCGAACCGACTAAAACGCACGCCGACTGTGGGCCGTCGGTTGCCGGAGGTAAGATTGTCGTAGCCATATCCCTCGCACCCCAGCCGACCCAGGGCCATATCTCTCGAATGGACGTATACCACACCAGAGACGTTACACTTGTGCTGCCAACTCTAAAGAAACGTTCTAATACCGTTCTTGAAGAACCGCTTCTGCCGCGCCATTAAGTCCTGGCATTCCTTACCAGTTCACATGTTTCCCTCCTCCTACAGTTTCGGGTCCTTTAAGCGCGGCGTGAAAAAGCATCTGATGAGGCCGTCAAGCTGAGTGCCACCATTGTAACATGGTACGTGTCTGGTGACCCTCTTTTCAGAGACTTTGCCTTCAGCTTACCATCAGGCGAGGCGAAGTCAAATTGACGTGTCCTATAAAAATACCCCATATTGTAGTCGCTTGGGAAAACCACAGCATATAATTTGTACTGTAATTTAAGTTTTTTTTTTGTATTGAGCGGGAATCGAACCCACACACCCTGTGTATCAATCGAATTCTTCTTCCTCCTAGCGTTAATTCCCAGTCGCATCCGAAGCTTTCAGCTCGGAGTGTGGGATCCGCTTAACCAGTCTTAACTGCAGATTTGACTAGACCTCGATATTTTCCGTGAAGCGATTGTCATCTGACCTCCACAACCCAATGTTAACATTAGGCGATATCGAAGCTTTGCAGCTAGACCGTTGTTTTTTGGACTTTTTAGGGCACCAACTACCCGTAACGACTGCCATAGTTGTTTTTATGGCAACCGGGACCGACGGCTTAACGTGCTCTCCGAGGCACGACCAGACCAATGCAAATATCCATATTTTATGCACACAAATATTAGCACTGAGCGGGGATCGAACCCGCGCCTCCTGCGTAGCGGCCGCGTTCACTACCGCTACGCCACGGAGGCTGTCAATTCGAATTCTCTACGGCCAAAAACCTAAAAGCTCACATCTTACTAGCCAATCGCATTACAGACAATGTTGAAACATTTCACCTATATAGACCCCATCAATATCCCTCTTACTTAACAAGCATCCCTCCCGGCTTCGTTTATAAGACTGCAATTACTTTATATTTATGAAAGGCGTATCTATCACTCGCTAACAATTAAAGGGAACCGTAAAGTCTTCCTAATGGGAATGGAATCTATGGTTTCTCGCGTAATTGTGAACAGCTTAGTGATGCAGGTGGGTGGCTTACTCAGGTGTGCACGAAAGTAGGTGTTATTGTAGGTAAGTAATTGAATATCACTTCATCACTATATTATAAAACAAAGTCGCTGTCGCTGTCTGTCCGTCCCTATGTATGCTTAAATCTTCAAAGCTACGCAACGGATTTTGAAGCGGTTTTTTAAAATAGACAGAGTGATTCAAGAGGAAGGTTTATATGTATAATACATGCATTATATTGTAGAGAAACACTGATAAATGACGACGTTGGAGCCAGAGTGATCTAAGTGACATTTTTGCCAATACAGAGGTTATTACACAATGACACAGAAAAACGATAATTCTTCCATGCCACACTGATCTAAGCGCTCTTGATTGCTTTCTTCCTTGAGGAATCACAACATGGCACTATAGAATTGGTACGGTCTGCGAAATGAAGGCATGCCACACTGATCTAAGTATGAGACGCACTTAGATCACTATAGTCCCAATTTTACTAAATATGGAAAATATTATGGCGGTACGAAGTTCGCCGGGTCAGCTAATAATGTATATGTACGTCTACATAAGCTAGCTAAAGCCCTATAAGTTGTACAAAACTTTTACTCTCAACATTAATCCACTCCGAGCACACAATGCTTACTATTTTACAACGGCTATACGCATTTTTGTATATAGATAATACAACAAAGCAACAGTCCGTCTGTCTGTCCGCAACAATGGCCTCCCTCAGGCGTCCGGAGATTAAAAATTTTCTTGTTGCTGAGTCTGATGAGAAATATTCTAGACTCAAATCTAGGTATAGTGATGCTTGCGTGATGATTTTTATATGAAGGAGTATGACATTAAGATTTAGGCGTCATTTGGACGGGGAGGGTTCATCGTCTACATACATACATACATATAATCACGCCTTTATCCCTGAAGGGTTAGGCAGAGGTGAATTAACACCCACATTTCACCAATCATTGTATTAGTCCCACGTTATAGGGGGTGAGCCTATTACCGCATTCCGGGCACTATTGTTGAGGCTGAGTCTGGGCTGTATATATCTGTCTGATGTTAAACAGCCCTATCCCTTAGTCGCCTTGTACGACACCGCATGCGAGGAGAATCATTTACAAGATACGATTATCAAAAGGACAGAAAAAGTTGCTTCAATTAAGAAAGAGAAAAGAGAATCGACCTCGGGCGGGACTCCAACCCGCGATCTTTCCCTTACAGGGGAAACGCTTCTTCTTCCTCTTAGCGTTAATTCCCAGTCGCATCCGAAGCTTTTTCAGCTTGGAGTCTGGGGTCCGCTTTATCAGTCTTAACTACGATTTTGGCTAGACCTCGATATTTTCCGTGAAGCGATTGTCATCTGACCTCCACAACCCAATGTTAACATTAGGCGATATCGAAGCTTTGCAGTTAGACCGTTGTTTTTGGATTTTTGAGGGCTCCAACTACCCGTAACGACTGCCATAGATGTTCTTATGGCAACCGGGACCGACGGCTTAACGTGCTCTCCGAGGCACGACCAGACCAATTCAAATACCCATATTTCATGAACACAAATATTTGCACTGAACGGGGATCGAACCCGCGCCTCCTGCGTAGCGGCCGCGGTCACTACCGCTACGCCACGGAGGCTGTATAATATGTGTATTACTTATTAGAGGAAACGCTCTGACTACTTAACCACCAAGACCGCACGAAGCCAATCCAAATTCCTCTATACAACCGTCTTTGGGGCGACGGTGGAGCCATCTACCGATACTCATACGAGCTATCGGAACCAATGAATGACGTTACAATCGCCCTAAGACGGATGTATAATAAGAATTTGGATCGACGTTGTAACATGTTTTATAACTTGTGTTTTATAACACGTCCACATTATCTAACATTGTTTTATAACTTTGCAACATTTAACAATACTGTACACATTAGATTTAACAATGTCATATAACAATGTTGTATAACAATTTCATTGGATGTTGCAGTGCTTTTAAAATTAAAATAACGTGTTATATAACTCACTAACATGTTTTATAACTTCAGTGTCCACATTACTGAAACATGTTATATAACATTGTTTTATAACATGTTATGCTATATAATTTGTGCGCACCTTTAGCGGTCAGAGCATTCCCCCTGTAAGGGAAAGGTCGCGGGTTCGAGTCCCGCCCGAGGTCGATTCTCTTTTCTCTTTCTTAATCAATTTGATTAGTTAACATAATAAATACTTCGAAATTTCATTCAAAAGTTTCGTCGTCTAAACATTCGCAGAAATTTCGTCCTAACGACTGTTGATAACCGGGACCGACTGTAATTGTCACCAGCGTTTATTAATTCCTTTCACGTGGTTTGGGTTTAAGTGTTAATTCATGTCTGCCTAACCCTCGGGGGATAAAGTCGTGATTATATGTATCAATCAATTAGTCTATTGCAGTCCACTGCTGGACATAGGCCTCTCCCAATATGCGCCACGTTTGCGGATCTTCCGCCTTCAGCATCCAGTCTGTCCCAGCCACCTTTCGCAGGTCGTCAGTTCACCTGGCTAGGGGCCAGTGGGGGGTGTCCCTTACGTTTTCCTTCTCTGATCTAGGACTCGTCTGTTTCAACGGCCATCAGTTCTTCGACAGATAGCCCACTGCCACTTCAGCTTGCTTATTCTGCGAGCTTTGTCGGTAACTTTGG
The DNA here is from genome assembly GCA_914767945.1 of Eilema depressum. Lineage (NCBI taxonomy): Eukaryota > Metazoa > Arthropoda > Insecta > Lepidoptera > Erebidae > Eilema > Eilema depressum. The sequence continues at coordinate 9,621,249 of OU612040.1, forward strand.
TTCTATGTCGGATGACCTCGTTGCGAATTCTATCCTTCAAAGAGACTCCAAGTAAAGCTCCCTATAAAACCCGTTGCACGACTTCGTTCTAGTTTTATGTACATGTATGTTCTCAAAAATAATTTTCTTTCCAAGTCTATATCGGATCTATTCCTTCACTCACTCACACCCAACCCCTTTCACAATCGCAAGAAAGGCGCCAAAACATTAACTCACTCAATATGTTACTCTTTACGCCTTCTCGTTCCCTCTTTCGTTGTGTGAGGGAGACGGGGAGTGATTTAGTCGAACGCCCGTCACATGTTCATAATGACTGGTTAAAATAGGAGTTTTGTTAAGGGGAAGCTTGTTTGTTGATTTGTTTTTAATTAAATTTTTTGATTTGAATGATAGTTCGTATGACTATCGGTAGATGGTTCCCACCGTCGCACGTCGTCTCAAGATGGTTGTATAGGAGAATTTTGAATGCTCGATATAGAAAGAAAGAAAGAAAGAAAGATAGATCGATATATGGCTCGCTGTCTCAGTAGTCAGAGCATTCGCCCTGTAAGAGACCGGTCATGGGTTCAAATCCCGTCAGAGCATTTCACTTTTTCCAATCTCAATCGATCTGTTTATAATTCTTGCGAGGAATACTGAATTAGTCGTAAAGTTTTCTGAAATACCAACTTTTTCTTTTTTATTACAGTTTACAGTTATTTCTCTTTTAGTAAAAACCTTCTACAATAGGATTAGAAAACTAATTTAAAAGAGATGAAGGAGATCGATTGTCGTTCTCAAGTTATTAACGAATTAATGTTTATTCAATTTTTAGTTTACTATCTGTACCGTGTTTGTTGCACAAATCCGTGAACCACGGTAACCACTTTCCATCAGGTGGGCCGTGTGTTTTTCTGCCACCTAAATGGTATAAAAAAAGCAAAACAGTGAAATACTCGTGCTCAGCAAAGTACAGGCATTTTGCCTTTACTTTGTGTTACGTAGGATATTATGTTTGTTAGGTTCCCATGGAGTTGTTCCACGAATACCCTGTTTATCCGTGGAACAACTCCATGGGAACATCTTTGTGTCCGCACTTCATCTACATAGGTGTTCCAAAGTTACTTTCTTGAAGCTGTGGTTCATCTGGGTGTCCCACGACTACTCCTATTAGGTAGTTAGATAAAGGGCAAAATTTAACAAAATGGTTCATCGTTATGAAGAACTTACACGCACTTGAATAAGGAATGTACCTGTCTCCATTGTCTTGGGATATTCTCATACTCTCCCAATCAGAAAAGACACTGTATATCGCGTAAGATGGCAAAAAGTTATATGCTCAGACGGGATTTCATACACATTGGATCGGTGAAATATTTAAAAAAAAATTAAATCTTAATTCACACTTACTAGCGTCTGCGCCTTAATAGAATCCACATGCTTCCTTATTAAGTTAATAACGATACGTGTTTGTATAAGTTTTAACTCGCCAAGTTTCGGGTCAGCCGGCAGCGCCGATCGCGCCCGGCCCGGAGGATCAATCCACTCTGGTATTTTATTATTTTCCAATAAAAGGGTGTACTGTACCTACCCCAAGATTGGCACATGCAAGTTGATACACCTGCTGACTGGCGGATGAGGCTCTGTACAGGCTTTTCTTTTCATTATCCTTAATAATAAATATATTAATTAATCCTTTTTTAATTATGATTTAATAAATTCTATTATTTTTGTATCACTAACACCCTAAATAACTTTTTCCAAGTTGTTTGGGGTATCACCTGCCATCCTTTTAAGAATCATCTATCCTTAAGCTGACCTAGCTATAGGTACACCTTGAGATACTTATCTTGAACCTAAATCACGAGACAGAGGCCCTGACGCTCGCGGACTGTTTTGTAATAATCTACGCTTGGAATGTGAGCTCGTCCACCGCAGTAGCACCCCGTGCTATCCTCAAAAGACACACAAGAAATGTGTACTGCGCGTATAGGGCACATTTTGAGCACATTTTAGGTCTAAGATATCTTCTTCTTCCTCTTAGCGTTAATTCCCAGTCGCATCCGAAGCTTTCAGCTCGGAGTCTGGGGTCCGCTTTTGCCAGTCTTAACTACGGATTTGGCTAGACCTCGATATTTTCTGTGAAGCGATTGCCATCATTCTGACCTCCACATCCCAATGGTAACATTAGGCGATATCGAAGCTTTGCAGCTAGACTGTTGTTTTTGGATTTTTGAGGGCTCCAACTACCCGTAACGACTGACATAGATGTTCTTATGGCAACCGGGACCGACGGCTTTACGTGCTCTCCGAGGCACGACCAGACCAATGCAAATACCCATATTTCATTAACACAAATATTTGCACTGAGCGGGGATCGAACCCACGCCTCCTGCGTAGCGGCCGCGTTCACTACCGCTACGCCACGAGGGTGTCAAAGCCTGTGTTAGGTCTAAGATATGGCGCGAGCAATGTATATTACTTAATTTTACCCAAAACATTGCATGAATAAAACCTCTTTTTTAACATTCTACATAAAGGAAAATTACTTCCCGCAAATAATTACGGCTTCATTAGTTAACCCTGCAAACGCTGCAGTTACTCAAAGTGTCGCGGCGGCCACCTGGGCACTTTTAAATAACCCCCGACATATTTATTGTTAGGCGTTATTTGAAGGTTAATCACTGAAAGCACCCCTTTTAAAGTGCTAATGGCTGGCGAGCGTTTTAGGGTTAATAGAGTTGGTTAAAGTATTTCGGTGAGGATGTTTTCTTAAGTTGTTTTGTGAAATGGCGGACATATCAATTTGAATAAATAATGCTATGGAATATAAAATCGTGAGGAAGTGTTTTTAACCCCTGGACCAGTCCACTTGCCGAAAAGTGACCATAAATTGGTCGCACACAATATTTCTCCGACTGGTGAGCGGACAAACAAAAACTGTAAATAAAACTGTTTTAATTCAAAATTAAACCATATTGTATGCATAGCATATGTTACGGCTAATACCCAAAGTGCCCTACATCTGGGTGGTTTAAAAAAAAAACTATTATTACATACTTATAACTATTATAAATTTAATGTAAATTTCTAAAGTGGCTGCACCTAGTTCTAACCGGCTAAAAACTAGGTGCAGCCGCACTTCGGGTATTAGCCGTAACACATACATAAAAAAATAAACTTCCCTCTACAGCACTATATGAATGTATGGGCTGTATGGGATCCCAGTAAGCTCTTCAAGCTCAAGCCAACATCACCTGTAAAAAACCTACTGATTAAAGGACGAGGCTCTGAGCCAATGTGTCTTTTCGGGCTTGGGAGAAATGGGTTACACCTGATTATCGGACTTTTAAGAGCTCCAAATAGGTAATTAGTAATTACGCTGATGTTCGCATAACAACCGGGACCGACGGCTTAATGTGCACTTTGAGTATATCTTTCTTCCCGCACTAACACTAACTTATCCACCCAGTTAATAGTATAATATATATCTTTTCACAGAATTTGATCGATGGCGGCAAAACGAAGCGCCATGGTGATTCAGAGTTCCCATCGATTATGGAATCGACGATTAGTGATCAGAGCAGTGATAAATTAAAAGGTGAGAACTTTCTTACGTGAATCACCATTGAAAGATGGAATTCATTTTATTTCCCGTATCATACAAAGTAATATTCTGAAAATGGCACACTGCATTTTTGGTTCCAATTACATGCCTCTATGACATCAATCGGGCACAACGCTAAGATGATGATGAAGAAATGTAATGTTAATGTAAAATTAGGTTTAGCTTGTAATGTGGGTACTAGAATTCGGATTTGAATATTGAGATACTCATCATTAATTTTTATTTTTACGTTGTCAAATAATGTCAAGAGCATAGTTTGCAAAAAATAAAATATTTTTTTTTAAAAAGAATAGGAATTTTCCAACTATTTTTTTTTCAGAATTTTACAAGAAATTAGTTCAAACAGATGGAATGATAAAAAGTCTAAGAAAGATGAAATTCAACAGTCACAACAATGAATACGGATCCAACTTCGGCAATAAGTCACCTGATCGATTCAAACGATCGCTGAAGGTGTTCACTTACCCTAAGAAGTACCGATTCACAAAGCAGAGAAGAAATATTAACAGCAGAACCAACGAATCATCAAGACGTAAAAAACAACGATTGAAAAGACTCAGTAATGAAACTGATGAACCGACAGGATTTGTTATCGAAAAGAAAAAATTGGTTGTACAGTATAAACCTTTAGGTTTCAGGAAACTAGTACCAAATAGGTGTTCACATGTACCAAAAGAATCGCATATCCATCACGAGCATCAATTGAAACATCCATTCTATCAAAACACACAGAGACTTGACGAACTACTTGATAGATTCCTCAATAAAAACCTTCCAGAGCTTGTAGCAGATCCGTTTGGTTTCGATTCTTTGTTCCAAAATGAGAAAAACAAATGCAAACATCCAAGCCCGACTAAAAACGTTGATATAATTAGTATAACAGAAGAAACGACAATTTCCACAGAAGCTCCAAGTACAGATACGGTTCAAATCAAATCTTATAAAAGTAAAATACCAAATAGTAAACTGCTTAAAAGTACAAAACAATATAATGTTCAAAATATAAATAGTAACGCTACTCACAAGTTTGGTGCGAAAACTAAATATGGGCAATTTAGTCCTAAGGCTAGCAAAGAATCTGAAGATTTAATGCACGATTTGAAAGGTAAAAGGATTCTTTATAAATATAATTTACCGATGCCTTTACCTCTTCCATTGCCAGAAATGGTAAAATCTACTCCGGATGTTTCCACTTCACCTTATGAACGTAAATTTTATCAACACGAAGCTGATATGCTGAAAAAAGAGGAGGTGACCCTTGTGACTGGCAGTCCGAGTGATTTTGAGTTATTGCTCAGCGTTTCCACTATAATGTAAGTATTATATTAATTCTTTACTCTCTCTTCTTCTATATCATCCCAGAGTTAATCCTAATCGCATCCGAAGCTTTCACGTCGGAGTCTGGGGTCCGCTTTGCCAGTAAGTGCGAATTTGGTTGATCTTCGATATTTTCTGTAAAGCAACTGCTATTGACCTCCACAACCCATTGGTGATATTGCAAAATTGCAGTTAGAGGAGTTGCTGGAGCTCCAGCTTCGACTGCTGTAGATGTTAGTATCACAACCGGGACCGATGGCTTAACGTGCTCTCCGAGGCATGACCAATACAAATATTCATATTCATGCATACAAATATTTACACCCCTCAGTGCAAATATTACCCGGGTACGAACCCGCGCCTTCTGCATAGCGGCCGCGTTCACTACCGCCACGCCACAGAGGCTGTCATCTGTAATAGGGTCATATTTATCCCGGATTAAAAGCTACGAATAATTGACAAAATTTGACACACATTTACAATCCTATATTTACATTACAGGAATCCAGATATAGGAGAGACTGTAGCAGTGACGGAAACTGAACAACCTCTACTAAACAGAGTTCCAAATATACGGCGCCTCATGCAAATAGATGGAGAGGAAGAAGAAAACCTTGGTTATGAGGACTTTAAAGAAGTTTTGACGGATAATATGGAGAATGAGGATGACAATGAAAGGAAAGGAGAAAGGAGGAAACGAAAATATGATGGAGAAAGTGAAGTTATTGATGAGGTAATTTTACATAGCACATTCCAAGGATGCCTCCAGTCATCCATTATGTTGGACTTGAGCTGATTAAAACATCACTCCGTTTTGGGTATCATATACTGGGGTGTAAGGAAGCCCAATAAGGCGATTCTATGGCACCCTGGTTGACGCTGAGCCGTCTATAGCTTTTGATATAACTACCTTGAGTGTGGGAACTCCTTTACCGCCATGCTGACCTGCTTCTACTGTCATGCACTTGACGGACCGGGATAATTCTAAATGTGTCCTGGACCCGATCCAAATATTATGAACACTACAAAACATTGTATTCAGCAAACTTCGTGAACAAACGTTAAAAAGTTCTCGCATATTCACAAACTGGCCAACCAAAAAACCAATAAAACTGATCATCTAATGACGCGAGCGCTTTGAGTGCGTGATTTGATTAATATAAATTTAAGATTGGTTGTTGGGCGCACCTCCGCCGTCGCACCCCTCGCTCCCCACCAAAGAGACCTAACAACACGCTAAACGCAGCCTGAGCATATTGTCACGAAGTCTATCGATCACATTAGTCTATTTCAGGGTACTGGGTCTTTTTTTATTGTGCGCAAAATCCCCTCGAATATCCCGCCACTAGAGCCAGCAGGGGAAGTTATATCGGGCTTGAACTGACTAAAACGCACGCAGTCTGTGGGTCGTTGGTTGCCGGAGGTAAGATTGTCTGAGACATATCTCTTGCACCCCTGCCAACCAATCTCTTTCGAACTGGCTCTTTTTGGTGTGGGTCTCCAGGAAACGGTATGTAGTAACTGCTGCTGTGGTCTGCAGTTGCTGTCAGCTTCGAGCTCATGCCTCTGAACATTATAAAAATATTAACCTTCTTAAATTTACAGCCACCGCCGCTATGGTTCACGAAATTGAGTTCCATGCTTGGCCAGCCCGAGGAAGAAGAGAAGACTACGCCATCCGAAATATCTGCTTCAGATTGGAGCAGTGTTGTAAGTACCACTTCAGCCCGTCTAGACAAGTGGCAATTCGTTGCTCGGCGTATGATGGAATAAAATGCCAAATGTATGGGATTTGACGTACATGACAGGCGTCAACGAATGTCAAAAACGTCAAATCCTATACATTCGTCATTCTATTCCATCATACGCCGAGCAACGAATTGCCTCTTGTCTAGGGAGGCAGTACATCTTAGAACAATCATCGACAAAAGTTGATCAACATTCTTTCAACCTTTTCCCTCTGTTAGGGTCGGCTTTCTAGTCTGTGATGCGGCTGAATGTCGATATTTTTTGTGAAGCGGCTGCCATGTGACCTCCGCAACCAGTTGGATATCAAAGTTCTGTAGTTAGACTAGTTGGATTTTTGAGGGCTCCAATTACCCTTAATGACTAACATAAATGTTCTTATGTCAACTGTGACAGACGGGTTTAACGTGCTCTCCGAGGCACGGAAATGCCCAGACCAATGCAAATAGACATATTCAAGCATAAAAATATTTTTGGAGTAGTACAGGCCAAAAAATTACTATGGTATTGTAAAACTTGTGTTGTACTCCAGGTAATGCAAACTACTCAACCATTCTCCATCACCAAAGATGTATACCAGAAAGAGCTGCAGTTCAGCCCACCCAATACCATCAATAACCCCAACTGGAAGGGGCCCATGCCCTTGTACCCAGACGAACTCAGCTCGATGCTCAAGGACCACGCTGATAAGGTGGGTGTGATGGATATACTCTTAAGGCACTTGTCCCACCGCCGGCGATAAAACGAGTAACTATCGACTATTTTCTCGCACAAGAAACGTACAATAGATATTACATTCCGTGTAAACAAAAGAGATGCATATACAAATAGTTCATCGCTGGCTGTTCGCCCGGCGAGTACTCGCTTACTAGTTTGTCGCTGAGCGACAAGAGCTATGAAAAATAACACTCGCTAAGCGATTAAAACACACCGAGAGAGTAACCAGCGGTCATTTCTCTACAGTGCGAGCGAGTGTTGCGAGTAATCACTCACCTCACTCGCGCACTCGCCGTAGCCAAGCTACAGAACTATCAAAACTACACACTCGCTCCTCGCTGCTCGCCAACTCGTTTTGTAGCTCTAGCTTTACTCGTTACTCGTTCATCGCTTCCGGTGAGACAACTACATATTACATATTTACTCCTACTATCACGGGGGTGACTGTAGTCCCGACCCCGAGAGGAAAGCCTTGCCAGGTGTCACCAGCTAACCCTATCTATACTTCATTTGATTAGGTACCTACTTAACTAAAGTAAAACAATCTTGTAGCGAGTTCTTATAAAAACACATATTAAACAATAGTACATTATGGTACAAGCGTGTGAAGTTGGTGATTACCGCTGAGGCAACATTGAGACCCGAGCCGTAAGGCGAGGATCTTAAGAGAGCCGAGGACGGTAATCACCATACACGCGAGTGGCATACGACTATTTTCAGCACACTTGCGAATAAAATAATACTAAAAATACCACATAACACAATCAAAACACAAGAGTAAAAATCTATTTGTTGTCATAAATGCGCGCGCATCAAATTTTTTTTTATTTGTTCCTTTCGGTACAGGCTAAGGTGCTCTCACCATGCTGCCTTGTCATCTACTTACTTATTTGAATTATGATTTCATGTCATTCCGTGCTTAATTGCGGTGAAATAAAAGCCTATTTATAAGCAAGTGTGTTGAAAATAAATTAACTAGGCAAACTGTGTGGTTCGATGTCGGATTTTTCAATCTTTATAATGAGTTTCTAAAGTGAGTTTTTAAATAAAACATAATTATCAAACGGACACACACACAGGCCGCGGGAACGCGCTGGATGCGAGCTGCTTCCAACTGGTCTTATTGGAGATCTATAGGGAAGGCCTATGTCCAGCAGTGGACTTCCTATGGCTCAAAATGATGATGATGATGATGATGAAACAGACACATCAGGATTGTTTACACTTGGTTAAGTACCTAACCAAATGTCGTATATTAATCCATATTAATATTATAAATATGATAGTACCTCTGACTATCTGTTACGCTTTCACGGTCAAAATCACCGACCCGATTAGGATGAAATTTCGTATAGTATTGAGCTTGAGAAAGGAAAGGCTATGTTTGGTCTATTTTTAGTGGTGTTTTAGGGTCATACCGAAATATTTGGGGCCAAACCAGCCTCGCCTGCAAGCCGGTACAACTTGACAGACAAGATTCTGGTGCAGGCTGTCCTCGCGGGAGCCAACATTGGTTTTCTTAAGGTAGGGTTCAAACAAAACCTAAGTGACACGTACCGTCATCGAAACCAATTTCGCAAAAAAGGATTTGCCGGAAACATCGATTCGAATGTTTCATGGTAGGGCCTACAGGATTAATGCCCTTCTCATCCAAAGGGTGTCGTAAGAGGCACCTAACGGAAAAATATGCATACGATTTCACTGCGAGAGACCCAACCTTCCCAATATCCTCCCGATAGGCCGATAGGCCTATGTCTAGCAGTGGACTACGATTCATAGGCTGACTGACAACAATAATTAACGTCGTGAAGATGAGATGACATATTTCGAAGTAAACATGGTAGATAAATAGGTGGCTCAATTTCTCTTTCTAAAATAACTAGCAGCTTAAGAAGAGACTTGTAGCGTCTGTATTTAATCATCTAATTTATAAAAATCAATGCCACTTTTCGTTGTTATTTTATAACTCACGAACGGCTGAGCCGATTTGGCTAATTTTAGTCTTGAAATATAAAAATCAATGCCACTTTTCGTTGTTATTTTATAACTCAAGAACGGCTGAGCCGATTTGGCTAATTTTAGTCTTGAAATATTCGTGGGTGTCCAGGAAAGGTTTAAAGGATGAGAAAATAGGTGCAGCGGGAACGGAAAAAAATATGGCGGTACGAAGTTCGGCGGGACAGCTAGTAATTTTTAAGAATTAATTTCATTTTAATTTCTCAGACAAACGTATTGAATCAAAGACAACCATCAAATAGAATGAAAAGAAAACGTACAGATCTTGAATACGTCGAAGACTTTTTAGACAATAAATATGATAGACTAGTTGAAATGGCTCAAGCTTACAGTGATTATGGCGTACTAGAAGGCAAGAAAGAGAATATAAGAAATGAAAAAAATCCAGCAACAAATAATAAGATATCAGGGCACAGAGTCAAACTGTCGGTAGAAGATCAAGAGGCATCATTTGATAATAATAGAGATTTAATAGGAATACAGAAAAAGAATTCAGAATCCTATTTTTATCCTTTCTGTATTAACAAGGAAACAACATCGACTACTATTGGTGGGCTGTTCAGGCTTCTTAGTAAGACATCTTTAATTTGATAGATAGATAGATAGATATAACTCTTTATTGCACATCAACATCAAGAGACAAAAAAGTATTGATTACAGTAATTATAGTTAAATTTAGAATGCGTGGCCTTATCGTTGAGTGCGATTTCTTCTAGCTGTATATTACCTCTCTCTCTCTCTTGTCTATTATTTCAATAAAATAAATGTCTTTCATACAAGCACTCAAAAACCACATGCTTGTATTTGATCTGATATTTTAAATAAACATTATCATAATGTAATTATCTAATCTAGAGTGGAATTTATAAATATTCTCAAAAATCTTATCTGAAATCAGAAGATATTATGTTAACAAAATGTTATTAATAAATATCTTATGATGTGCACCGATAAACCAAAATTGATAACTACATACAAAACAGGTAGGTATATTGTTAGTAAAACAGTCTCATTAACCTCATCATTTCTTTTATTAACAGACCCAGCTCCTCCTAAAACACTAAAATCACATTCAGAAGGTTTTAGAGTTGAAATGCGCCCAAGTCAAGGAGCAATAGAAGATCATTTAATCTCCAAGCTCCTACAATCGCACATAAAAATAGACAACCCAAAAAAAGCACCTGAAACAGTTCCAATAACACAGGGCCTCTTAGTGTATCCACCAACGGAATTAACTTACAGCCCTAAATTGAAAATACCTCCCAGTGAGAATGAATCTAAAAAAAAATACCCATCTGACAAAGAATTACTTGAACCACCAAGCAATTTGTTTTCCATCAATAAGAAAAGATCTCTATTATCAACTTTATTCAGAAAATCTGACTACAATATTATAAATGATAATTCAGAAGAGCCAGTTATGGATGTTTCTTCTGAGAATGATAAAAATAACGAAGAACTTGAAACAACAGTTACAGAAAATTCAAAGATCGAATCTAAAAGAGATACAGAAATGACAAACGTACTCAAGAAATTCTTTAGAAATAATAACCGATATTTTAAAAATCTAGTCACAAAAATAAATGATGATGATAAGTTTGGGAATGGTGAACAATCAGTGGTAATTTTAAAACCTCCAGTTGAACGGCCCAGTTCTGAAGCGAAAGAATTAATAGATTATATATCACAAGTAACCCTCAATAATGTTAAGCTTTTTAGTTCCCCATACCTATACAACTTTGTACAGCCTACTACTGAACCCGTAACAGCTATTGATGCACCTACTATATTTTTGTACGAACCAAGTACAAATATAACCACTGATATAGAACAATTTTATCGACTAACCAATCAATTGTATTTGAAACAAAATGGTAATATACTAGCAACAGAAAGTTCTGAATTGAATCCAATTTATAATGGTAAAACTGGTTATCAGCCACCAATGTTATTATCTACACAACAGCCTGCTAAAATAGATGATGTCCAACTAAAATTTAAATTACCGTTTTATGTCTTTTTTGAAAATGATGGACTACCTGCATTGAAGAATCAGGTAGAAGAAACCAGTACGATTGTGGTAGACACTTTTCAATTAGCAGATAGATTCAGAAGATTGAAAAGGAATGCTGGAACTGGTAAAACAATGCTTGAAAAATCTGATGTCACCATACATGATACACCTCTAGGTATAACCGAAGTACATAAAAATGTTTCAATAAATAACTCACAAGTTAATCCAAAAGTTTCTACAAATGTGAATACCACAGCAAATTCCACTGCAAATAATGCAACTATAAGTGATTTTTTCATGATGATATCTAATTGGTTCAAAGCTTTAGAAGGTATCGAAGTAGATGATAAGCCAACTGTCAATTCCAGGTAAGTGTGTTCTTTCTTCTTTCTGTTGACAACGTAATATAAAGATAGTTATATCAAAATCAAAATAAAAAATCATTATTATATTTCTGACCATATACCTATGTGTCGTTTTTGGCAAAAACCTACCCCAACTGTCTCCACGGGCATCTATTACCAGTTATTCTGGTCCACAGACTGCCTGCTATCCCCTTGATCTCATCGGCCCAATGGCCTGCCACGTTTTCTTATATCACTGTTAGGTTACCAATTCATTATTGTATTAGTTCATTTCATCACCTCTGTATATCTGACCTGGACCCCGATTCTGCTGATTTTCAACCACTGTCATATCACAAACATTGCAAAAATGCCATTTAATTTTAGACTTTACTGATATGCTGGTAAAGCCTTAAATTTAATAGCATTTTTTGGAGTTTCAGAGGTTCAGAGGAGAGAACTACTATCATGGTTGATCATTAACAGAATCAGGATCCAGTTCTATTTCATTATCAACGTAATTTGCGACTGTGGTATTGATTACCATATTATTATTTTCTAAACGTATTTCAATGTCTTCAGCGCTGCTGATCTAACTTATCTGTTGCTACAATTCAATAATCGAGCAAACGAAACTACTCCCAAAACTAGAAGCACTACAATAGAAGCTGCTTACCCTCTCTACGACTCCGATATGATTGAGAACATAGGTCATAGATCCAGAGTGCTACTTACAATAAAAGAACAGAATACTACTGAAGGCGCAACGAGAACTGGAATAGATAATAATGAAGTTATTAAAGAGAACAGTGCAAATGTGTCTGGTAGGTACGTATGTAGATAATAATAATCACTTGGTTAGGTTACTATCAGACATCATTAGAAAATACATCATTTTTAAACTACATTAAGTAAACACTCATGACCAAACAAATGCAAGAGCAGGTATACTGAATTCAAATAATATAATTTACAGAATATAACGATTCATCTTCTATATCAACCCTAAAAGTACATATTATGATAAATCAAACCACGCCGGAGAAACAAACAGCTACAATATACAGTGTACCAGAAAATGATAATAATACAAGGAAAGTTAAACGAAATGCAGACGACAGCAATCTTATATCCTGGAACGACATTTACGATGACGAATATGGGATAAGAACTGATAATTTCAATAGCATCAAAGATAAATATTGTAAAGAAAGAGAATTCATTAAGAGATCTGGTAAGTTTATTTCTGGTGATTTAAGAACCGCCTGTCACCCCTTCATCCTCACAGGAGTTGCATCTTGACGCGCACCTCTCCTCCTTTGCCGGGGCAAGATGGAAACATCGTGGTTCCCACACCCGAGAGGGCTTTCTCGAAACCAAAGACGGCCTAGGGTCTAGTCAGCCGGACTGCAAAGGAAATATGTTAATGGAACGGACGGCGCGTGGTGTGTGATTTTAGTAGGTTCGAATTCGACATAACTGCTGCCCTGCCCGCCGGCGTGGTGACGGGTTCTGCCCAAAAACAAGTACTTCTAGGTCATGTAAACCTGACATGCTACACGTACTGATTAACTGCCGAGGTTCAGATGCAAGCTTTTTTTCTTGAGGCCCCTTCCACACTGCGTCAGTTTTTCCAAGTGACTATAATATGACGTTCTTCAAGAAGGGCACTAGAAGGTTCCCATAGGGTCGACAGCACGAGTGTGACGCTCCTAGTGTTGCACACGTTCATAAGCCACGGTAACCACTTCTCATCAGCTATTTTGTACAGGACGATGGGTGCAAGACAAAATTAAAAAGTTCGCTGATAACCTGAAGGGTCATGATCCTGAGCTGGTGTTGAAGAAGCGCACATCGAGGACTGTTGAGAATGTTGGGTAACACTTCAATTACTTCTTAAATTCATGTTTAAGAAACTACTGGGGACTGACGGACTATTAGTCCGACTGGGGAAGTACCTCCGCCCTACAGAATTTCGCGGCTAAATACCTTTGTGTTGTGTTCCCGGCGGTGAGTAGTAGCCAGAGTTTACTGGAGAAGTTTTGTGCTGTCAGTGGGAAGACCAAAGGTTTGTCCTACTTAACTTCTGCGCTGGAAGCACAGAATCTATCTATTCTTAAAGGGCCGGCAGCACGAGCGTGACTCCCTTGGTGCTGCACTCGTCCATACGCCACGGTAACCACTTTCCATCAGGTGGGCCGTGTGCTTGTCTGCGAACTAAGTGGTGTAAAAAAACCAAACTCGCGGAGTTCAGACATTGAGGAGTAAAATCTCGTAAGATTCTGTATTTATATTAAAACGACTCGTATAATAATAATAATTTATTAGAATTCAATGTAGCTAGGGGTTAATTGAAGACCCGGACTCTCCTAAGCAATATTTGACGCGCAAGTCGTGTCGCGCAACAAGTTCGACTACGTTGTGCAACACGCGTCAAGTTGCTAACTGACAGGCAAGATGAGGCACGGCTGGGTGTTTGTGGATCTTAATGTGGACAGACAACATTGTCCTTCGTTGTTGCGTTTCTTTTTTGTGCAACATTGCGCAATTATGTTGCACAACACTAGGCTTTATGAGAGATACAAAATTGTGTTGTTCCAGAATAGTAAAGAAACTGAAGGATTTTTACCAGAAAAATAAAGGGCAGTCCGATGAGGTGAGTTCATTTTAATCTATTTTCCTTTGCTTCATTTGTGTTATTTATTGTTTCTTTATTCTTCAATATTTATACTGAAAGGTCCTGACAAACTTAAGATTTCACTTGTACCTAATGACTATTCTTGCGAATTTTATATTATTACATAAAAATAAACGAGAGTGTTTTAGCGAGCTTTTGATCGAGCGAGCTGGCGAGCATTCTCGCGAAAGGACAGTTTTGCATCGACTAGAGCGTCTGCTAGAAAGATCATGAAAATGTTCGTAGCGATGTTTGACTCGGTTCGTTGTTAAGTTCGATAAATATTATAAAGACGGCGAATGCTCGATATTATGTTACAAGTGAATGCTGAAGCACCTTCTCGAAAAGTATATTACATGCAACCTAAGTGCTTAAGTGCGCTTGTAGATTTTATTCGTTGTTAATAGCATTTTAAATGGCTATTATTTTGATACAGGACGAATATGGTACCGATCAGAAGACGGTCTTCAATGTACTTCAAGCCAACATGATCGAAGCTTGTCGGAAAGCTGCTAATGCTGTTAAGCAGACCAGGAATGTTAACGGTATTTTGAACCTGTCTAGTATTTGTCATTCATCTCACACACCGCCCACAGATGGCGTGCGTTCTGTGTTCTATGTTCTATTGTTCGTCGATCAATGAGATGGGTCGTTTCTATTACGTAACAGATTTTTCTACTCTTTAATTGGTCGAAAGAATTCAATACGTTTCTATAGTGCTGCGCTATGGAGGCTGTTCTGTAATTGCTGTATTACATTATCTGTTTCGATACTGACAGTGAAAGAAGACCCTGATCAAGGCACCATAGCTGCGTCGCTTATGCAGCAGCTGGTTCATCTCCTGACGGACGTGGTCGACTACCAGGTCGAGCAGAAAACTTGTAGCCGTGAGTAGCCTTTGATTGGAAATTAACGCCCGTATTCTAGAATGGCAGTCAATTCTGATCTCTTTTTTTTCTATCGTGCCCATAATCCGAGATCGTTCTGTGACCTCCAAAACCCTAGTAGTTTAGGCTCCTTGCGGGCCGCCCGGTCTGAGGGTCTCTTCCGTTCTCACTCCGCCGTCTCCTTCTCGAGCATTACGCTGTACTCGCAGAAGGAGGCGGCGGTAACCCACGATCTGTCAATCTGTCCTCACAGAAAATGGGCCTAACCCCTTGGACTTCCAATTCCAGTTGTATTCATGGCAGTCCGCGTAGTTGGCAATTTGCGAGCGGTTGTCATTATGAGAAGTTAGCATTCTGAGATGAATCGAACCAAAGACGTTGTAAACTACTTTTCTAATCGTATCGTTGTTCCGGTTGCATTTAAAGCATTCCCTTTGGAGCTCGAGGTCTACTTACTCTTTCACCTCAGTTTAGTTTAGAAATATCTGCCTGACCTCTTAACTCCGAGAGGAAAGCCTGCGACAGATTTTCTTCCGTGAATCAGCAGGTGCACCGGCTTGCAGATGACCTTGATTTCACCCTGTAGGTCTTGCAGCGGCACTATAAACCCAACTAACCCTTACTCCTGTCCATAGCTTGCCTTTATTTTGCCACCCACTCCATTTGAAGCCACCAACCCAAGGGCCATTAGTTTTAAAAACCTATCACTCCCATCCTACAGAGCTACCACCGGACTTGAAACAGTTCTTGGAGTGGCTAACAAAACCAGAAGACGAACAAATAGACGAGAATCCTGCGCCTCACGTGGCCGACTATACTCCTGAACCTCTGATCTACAAGACTACCTCGTTGGAAACAGGAGTGGATAGCATGGAAGAGTTGATGAGAGGAGGTAAGATTACTAGAAAAGGTAGTACAGTCCCGGGTCCTTTAAGCGAAGTGGAAGTCACCTGATGAGGGCCACCATTGTAAAATTTAGGGTGCCTGTAATAGTTATCCTCATTCCTTAAGACTTTACCTTCAGCTTAAGATCAGGCAAGGCAAGGTTTTTTTTTTGCCATGCGCAAAATCCACACGAATTTGGTTGGGGTTCTTATATTAGACTACCGAATAAGATGCATACCGTCTGTGGGTTGCGGAGACCAGCTGTGCGATCTGCAGTGACGTGACCCAATCCGACCGATGATAAATCTCTATCGAGCACAACGTTGTGACTCGCATCGTTGTGCTCGCTTAGTGAATTGCAGTGCAGGTTGCGGAGACATAAATCTCTCGTACCCCGGCCGATCCAGAGACATCCTTTCGAACTGCTGGCCTCCTTCAGGTGTGGGGACTACGGTATCCCCATCTAGAGGCAAGGTAGTGTCATATTGACATGTCCTATAACAAAAACTAAGAGACCTCTGTGGCGTAGCGGTAGTGAACGCGGCTGCTACGCAGGAGGCGCGGGTTCGATCCCCGCTCAGTGCCAATATTTGTATGCATGAATATAAATATTTGCATTGGTCTGGGTGTTTCTATGTATAATATGTATGTATTTACAAAAAAAAAAAAAGTATCTAAGTATGTATATCCGCATTCTAGATTCCATAACACAAGCTAATTAAGCTTACCATGGGTCTAGAAAGCGTTGTGTAGAATGTTGTGGAATATTTATTTATTTATTTATTTATATTCTTGCAGTTGTAGATAAGGATTTCCCCACTACTACAGAAAACGGACCCTCGTATAAAGAAACCGATTTCAAATCTCAGTACCTGGATGCGTTGCGATCTGTTCAAGAGCTTCTGGACCAGTATGAAGAGATGAGTGATGATGAAAAGGTAGGTATATTATTGGAGTTTATGTCAAGCAATGACGTGGAGTAGAACCACCAGTGCCTCGTGCAGAGGAGGTAGGACACAACGGTATATCCGTCCCAATCGAGCAATCCGACTGGGGAAGTACCTACAGAATACCGCTGCCAAATAACCTCGTGTTGTGTTTCCGGCGGTGAGGAAGGTAGCCAGAGCTCACTGGAGAGGTTTTGTGCTGGCAGTGGGAAAACCAAAGGCTTCTTATCTTTTGCGCTGACGGCACAGAATCTCTCTGTTCTCATGGGGTCGGCGTACGAGTGTGACTCCCCTGGTGTTGCACCCGCCCTTAGGCCACGGTAACCACTTACCACTACATGGGCCATGTGCTGTTCTGCGACCTAAGTAGTACAAAAAAAGAAAAATATTCTAATTCGCAACGTAAATGCATCGATAGAACGGAGCTTTGTTATTGGCCGCCTGCCTACTGTGAACTTGTGTGTGTGTGAAGCCAGCCAATCACAATGCTCCGCTCTCTCAATACGTTTACATTACGAATTGGAATTTTTTTCGTTCTCGGGGCACTGATTTCTTCCCGGGGCTGATAAGGCTGTTCCCCAACCGACAGTAAACATACAGAACATGACAAGGTGCCGTTTGACAGTAATAGGCTTGTTTGCTATTACGTGGGATCGAAAATCATAGTTATCAAAAAACACAATACTGATGGCCGTTGGAGCGGACGAGTCCTAGAGTGGAGACCGCGAGAAGGAAAACGGAAGGTGGGACATCCCCTAGCCAGGTGGACTGACGACCTGCGAAAGGTGGCTGGGACGGACTGGATGTGGAAGGCGGAGGATCGGCAAACGTGGCGCATATTGGGAGAGACCTATGTCCAGCAGTGGCCTGCAATAGGCTAATTTGATTGATTGATTATTGATAAACTTGTGGGTGCCATGGGCGCGGAGCGGAGTGTTGTACTGACAATAATCGATGTATCTACTGCTGCACTCCTGGTGTTGCACTTGTCCATAGTTCACGGTAACTAATTTCCATCAGGTGGGCCATATTTGCCGGCAGATCCTACAGTTTGAGTAACAAAATTTGATGAGAAAATAGAAAATTTACTTCCTTTCAAATTGCGCAGTAGTGAAAATAAACAGCTCTTTTTTTATATTCCAGAGCAAAATGACAGGAGTGAAATTTTATTTGGAAAATCAGCTCCGACTTCTGAACAAGCAAATCAGTGGATACGAGTTCTACTCTGTGAGTTAATTTCGATTATTGCTTTTAGGATTATGTACCCAAAGGGTAAAAACATAACACTATTACTGAGACTCCACTGTCCGTCTGTTTGTTTGTCGCCAGGCTGTATCTCATGAACTGTGATAGTTGTTGCTAGATAGTTGAAATTTTCATAGAAAATATATTTCTGTTACCGCTATAATAACAAATACTAAAAACAGAATAATATAAATATTTAAGGCCGGCTTTAGGTTAAGTTCTAACAGTAGACGCGACTAAAATAAGAGACAATACGACATTAGTAGACGAAAAATCTTTTTTTCAATTTACATAAACTTTTCTATTCACTTCTTATTAAATTTTGATGTCATACTTTCAGCTCTACGAGAAAAGCTCACCTCTCCGATACAAACGAGGCTTTCACCCACGAAACCTGCAACAGCGCAGTAAAAGAAAACACTATAAGTTTGTCAGAAACTTCGGGAAGAAACACACAAGAACTACTGCAGGCTATTACGATGGTATACACATATCTGAGATGAAAAGGATGAAAGGGAATTCTGATAAAGTTAAAGCAAGAGAACAGAGTAATAAAAGATTTAAATTGACGGTTCCAAAGAGGATGGGAAGGAATTTGAAAGATATTTATTATAAGGCTGTAGCTGAAGCTAAGAAGTATTCTACTGCTTTAGCTAAAGGGCATAAGAGGCAACAATTACACGACCATAAGCTTACTACCCCACTTAGGGTGTTTATATGAAGAAACACTACGACAAGTTTCTTTATCAACAAAAATGATGATGGCAATCGATAGCCGATACGGATAATCTGCTTCTTTAGAAAAGCAACTTGTAGCGTTTTTGTACGTTACAACCTTTAATGTGTTTTGAGCTTACAACAAAATTGGTGAGGCTTGATAATATTTCGAATATAATTGAGCAATGTAATGATTTATTTTAGAAAAGTTAGACTTTATATACAAGTGCTTTTTCTTTTATTCAAACGTTGTCCTCACAATCCCGTCTTTCGGCAGTCATGCGCATAAATACATTTGAAGGTTTTCATTTTTATTTATCTTCAACGTAAATGTTGGATACCAGGATTATTTCTGTCTAGCGCCCAAAATATAGATCTTTCTAGCTATATTAAGTACAAGTAATAAGTAATTTATTTTAACTTTATCTACTTTAAAAATGTATTTGACATGTGCTTATCTTTTATTTTTTATTTTTGCATCTAATATGACAATTAAAAACATCCTGAGAGTATCATAAGGCACATAGCCATCTCTTCTATACAAGACATTACTCAATATTTCACTTTCATCTTCTGTTGTCATCTTCATTGGCTCCAGATTGTTTTTATTGAAAGCGAGCCTCAAAAGCCTTTGTACCATTATACAGAAATATTTGTTTCGACACTTTCTTTGTAGTATAATTTACGATATATTTTTAGGATTTATGTGACGAATGTGTAATAAAAATTATGAATTTAATATTTTAAATGGTTTTTTTAATTGTAACTAGACTTTGATTCGTCATTTTCAATTTTTACAGCTGAGGTATTTGATCATAATCGATGATATATTACACACTATAGATGCATTATCCACATTTAAAAGGACTACAAAAAATGAGGACAATAGGCTATTTGACAACATTAAAAATATACTACAAATTATGGTCATCCTATTAGAAAATAACGTTAAAAGACCTACGAGATTACAATTTACTCTCAAATATGTGTATTTTATGAGAATTTTAATTATAAAAATGTTATATTTTGTTGATTTATTGTCTATGGCAAAAACGCTCGTGATTAGTCAGAGCTCTGGGTGACGTCATTCCTACAAAATATCTCCAGTTGTATGAGCTATTATTCTTTGTTTTGGTGTTATTATTTGCTTTTTCCTTGATTATCGCGAGTTTTATGGACATATTTTGTGATTAAGTTCGAAATGGATACAAATTTTGTGCGAGCTGTGTCATTTTGTGTTGATGATGAACAGCAACTTACAGTGACGTCAATACTCACACGCATCGCCATTTTGATTAAATATAGCGTTTTTCGCGCACTTTTGAAAATTTAAACTTTATTATTGATTTTTTAACATAATGCATTGTTTTTTTACAGAAATATTAATGTGATATGTTTATACTGTAATAAGCAATCATTTAAAGTGGTTTTTGAACATTAATCAAATAGCCTATTGATTGCTAATATTCTTTAAAAAAAAGAAGCGGTTCTTAATTCAGGTAAGGTTGTACGTATGCGCGTATAAACATTAAAATATAGCGTTAAGGACAGGCTACGCGAAACAGCGCTCGAACCCGAAGGAAATCATGACAGAAAATGTATGATATTAGCGATGAACTGGAGTCGGTTTGAAAGTCAAAGAGTTCTTGAAGGGGCCGAAATAACTTATTTGATGATAAATTTAGTAATTAATCCAAAAAAAGACTCCAAAGTTATTGAAAAACGCGTAAAACTGTGTCATTTGCCTGGCACAGTTTTCGTGTGAAGTTATAATTTTCTTAAGAAATAAATATGTATATAAGTAGATAAAGAGCTATACTTGCCGCTGAACACATTTTATTAATTGTAAATAACTGTTATGATGTCGCATATCAATAAAAATAACTATGTGTGCAAATTTCCCATACAATTTTGCAGCGATCTGTGTAGATTCCTTCGAACGTCAGTCGCCCACGGGCTTTTGAAGAGAGAGCACGTCTCTTTGATGCGTGATGACAGTTCACACATACACAATAGGCATACCAACAAAAATGTGAAGTCAAAAGTGGCGACACTGTCTTCTCAGTGTTGTCAAATTTATTTAGATGTTCAATAAAATAGTATGCATTTGACAGTGACAAACGTAGTTCCGATTTTGGCCGTTTCACGAATTCGTTGGTAGATTTATAACATAGTGGTTCGATTTAGTGTCTAACCACAAGCGCCTAAAATGTCAAACTAAAAAGTTGGGGATATACTAATCCAAAATATTTTTTTAAAGACAATATTTTTGGGTCCTGTTGTAAGGAAATTATCTTCTTCCTCCTAGCGTTAATTCTCAGTCGCATCCGAAGCTTTTTCAGCTCGGAGTCTGGGGTCCGCTTTACCAGTTTTAGCTACGGATTTGGCTAGACCTCGATATTTTCTGTGAAGCGATTGCCATCTGACCTCCACATCCCAATGGTAACATTAGGCGATATTGAAGCTTTGCAGCTAGACTGTTGTTTTTTTGGATTTTTTAGGGCGCCAACTACCCGTAACGACTGCACTAGATGTTCTTATGGCAACCGGGACCGACGGCTTAACGTGCTCTCCGAGGCACGACCAGACCAATAATAATAATAATAATAATAAATATTGTAGGACATTCTACACAACGCTATCTGGACCCAAAGTAAGCATAGCTTAACTAGCTTGTGTTATGGGTTCTAGAATGCGGATAAACATACTTAGATACATTTTTTTTTTGTAAATACATACATATTATACATGGAAACACCCAGACCAATGCAAATACCCATATTTCATGAACACAAATATTTGCACTGAGCGGGGATCGAACCCGCGCCTCCTGCGCAGCGGCCGCGTTCACTACCGCTACGCCACGGAGGCTGTCAGTTGTTGTAAGGAAATTATATTAGACAATAAGTTCGTAGTCATACATGTATACATGTATTTTATAAACATAAGTTCCTAAAATACATGTATCATGAAGTAGCTGTTTCCGTACATTTTAGAAATTAATAAAGAAAACTTAAGTAAGTACTTGGGTTATATTGTGCGTGTTCGTCGTAAGTTCGTGGTCTATATATTATGTTACACATACCGGCTCAATATGATTTCTCAAAAAGGTTGCTCAAAAAGGTTGGACCAAACAGTTTGGTATATAGGTACCTAGCTAAAATACGTTTTGTGGATACTTTCTTTTTATTCTTGTTATATCTTTTTTTTTTCTTTTTTCACGACTACTAACGGGCCATGGCTGCTTTAGGCAACGCTTACACCAGCTAAGCTTGCGAGTCTGCAGCATGCCCATGTAGGGAATACGACCAGGAAAGCCGTGATTACGCACTCTGGGACTGTAAGTTGTACTACACTGACAAGGAAGTAGGTCCTGCCCCCCTAGACAAGTGGCAATTCGTTGCTCTGCGTATGATGGAATAGGTATGATGGAAGGAGAATGACAAATGTATAGGATTTGACGTTTTTGACTTTCGTTGACGCCTGTCATATACGTCAAATCCCATACATTTGGCATTCTATTCCATCATACGCCGAGCAACGACTTTCTACTTGTCTAGAGGGCCTGGACGCAATACATGCGATCGAGCGGAATGTAGAGGGCCCGCTATGGCATAGTGACTTGGTAAATTGTAGGGATGCCTTTTTACCCGACTGCGTCAGCGAGGGTAATGTATTTATGTATGTAGTTTTCTTTGTTTGCCAATCATAAACCGAAAGAAATGTAATGGGTACCGTACCGCCTGCTATTAAGCTTGTTTCGATCTTTTGGACAGCAGTCAGGTTTTTTATTTTTTAATAATCAATTTTATTTTAACCTTTTTAGTTAAGATATGACATCTATATACTTTTGTAATCTCCTTTTTCTCTTCATTTTGATACCCTACTCGATAAATTTGAATAAAAATGTTTTCTGTCAACACATAATATATTTTACAACACACCTGCTCATAAAAGTGCTATTATTTTACCGCAATTAGGCAAGTAAGTTATAGACATACAAGTGAGTTATAAATTCTTTTTTAAATTTTATAGGAAGTGTCTATGTTCTTAAAAGAGTTTTGATACAAAAAAGAACGTGTTTAATAGTACGAATAAATTAATACGCCTATTGTATGGTCATTTGATGCATTATCGTATTTAAATAAATAATTTCAACTTGTAATACTTGTATATTAAACAAAATTTTCACTCAAACTTAACTTTTTTTTTCTCTAAGTATAGAAAAAAAAACAGAGTAAAAAAAGTTAAATCCAAACCTCATTTTTTTTTTAAAATATGGCCGACCACCATTGTTAAATGCGCGCGCATAGGAAAACGAATTAATTTGTAGTATTGTTTATTTAGTATTTGTAGTATTATTTTATTCGCAAGTGTGTTGTAAAAGTCGTATGGCACGCGTGAGCATGATGATTACCGTTCTCGGCACTCTTAAGACCCTCGCCTACAGCTCGGGTCTCAATAGCGCCTCGGCGGTAATCACCAACTTTGCTCACTTGTACCATAATGTACTATTAGCATCAAAAATCTACCGTATAGTTTTGATGGAATTTTATGTAGGTACCCTATAACACTCGGGAGATGAATACCTTTCATTTGAGACCCCATTCATTGAAATCCGTCTAGGGATTAGGCCTGTAAAGGGGAACAAAGAAAACTACATACATACATATATACGCGCGAAACACATTACCCTCGCTGGCGCAGTCGGGTAAAAACTAACACCCGACTACTGAAAAATTACGCTAAATATTAAACAAGAAAATATTTAAGTAGTAGTAGTCTTTAGGGATACTTCGAGCCCTAAAAAGTCCAACAACTGGTTTAGTTGCAATGCTTCTATATCGCCCAATATCGCTATGGGTTGTGGAGGTCAGATGACAATCGCTTCGCGAAAGTTTTGGATTACGCTAATTAAGAAGGAGAAGAACACAACCCTAAAAGAAAAACAGGTTTTTACGGGACTTTGTTTCCGTTCTTGTCACAGAATTCAACAAAAAAAAACTTACTCCTATATTTAATTTTGTCTTCTGAAATAAATCTGTTCATTAAATCAGTTTAATTTTCGTTTTTTTAAGCCTGGTTTTATTTTTTTAATATACCTACTATGAATTGTAAAATATTGTAAGATAATACATAAGATATAAAATATAAGTTGTATGTTTTAATTGACCCCAACATACCCTATATCTCAACTTTGATTGAAAAACTCTTGGCTTTATCAGTTGGAGTAAAGTCTATAACCTAAAGCCTAAATCTGCCTTTTATTATTACATAAATTGCAACATTAGCTTTCTTTGATTGACATTAGAAACTTTGACTGACTCCTACCTGAGCACATGTTGCTGAATTAGTGGAACATAACAGTGGAACGAACAGTCCGAAATCGAAGTGAAGACGTCTGATAGGAATGTTTGTTTGTTTGTTGAACGACTCTATAGTTCGGGAACATTACGCGACAAGTGCGATGTTTCCAGTTCAAAGAAAACAAAGTCTCGCGTTGATAATTGTCGTTGTTGGGCAACATTATGCAACAGTTTTGCACAATATCGCCATAAAATGTGATGTCTCGGAGTGGCTTAAAAATACCTTCATGGCAATAGCTGTTTATGGCAATGTTTTGCTCATGATAAAAGAGTATAAAAGTAAGGTAGGACAATTTAGTTCTTTAAGAAACTATTTATTTAGAGTATGAGATATTCATCATCTCTCTACTATGATAATTATAGTCTTTCTACGCGGTGGGCATTTTAATTTTACGAACATTTTTAATATTTATATCAATATTTAGGTGTAGGTATGTTACCAACCTTATTTTGTTCAATATCTCAAATCTTTGTAAAAAATTCAAACAACGTCATGTCATGATGCCAAAACAAAAGACATGCCAATGACGTCATGCACGAAATGAAAGGGATGAATATACAAGCAAGAAAAGGAAAAGAAATATAATTTGACAGACGAATTTCGTCTCAATAAATCGTATTACTGAAAATGCACTCTAATCATAAGTAATAAAATAGCTTTTTCAGTATTCGTAAGACAATTTTCTACATTATGTTGACTTGCAAAAAGCATCTTGCAGCCCACTGTGCACCTCGGCGATGTGTGCGTGCACGTTTGCGTCTTATTTTGACAGATTTTGAGTCGTGCGCTCGGCGTAGCCGGCCCTTAAAGTATAGCGTATTTGTTATATACAGCCTGATTTGCGAAAGTCTCTATTTTCTGCAATTGCAGCAATTACTTCAACAATAAAAACTTTAATCTCTCCTGCAGACATTCTAGTTAATAATACACTCTTTTACTGCACTTTATTATAGAAATACGAAACCGTAGACGGTGAAATGTAATATTTAGGTCCAAGACTGAATGCTCTTATGATATTACTTGCAGTTTATGGCTCCGGCTGTAATAGATTACACAGCCGTTTCGTTTTAACTGTACAGTTTCGTTCCCTGGGTAGTTGCAGTTGCAACGATACGTGAATTGCTTTCGGGTTTTCGTATTACTTGTATAGAATTTAGTTCAATAAAAAAAGGTACGATACGATCTTACAGGGTCGGCAACAGTGGCGAGAGATCCTGATTCCCTCCGGCTTGCCTTTATCAACGTTAATGCTTAGTGTTCCTTCCTACCCCTTCGGGGATATAGACGTGAGTTTATGTATGTTATGTTCCCGTTTTCCTCATGGATCAACTACGTATGCACAACTAGTTATGTTAGTGCTTACACCCGTATTCACAAACAATACTTCGCTATGCGTACTACAAAAACTGTGCAAAGAACGACAAATTCTCAGTGCGTTCGTTTTGGCAAGCCTTTTTATTCATAGACAACACTTAAATAATACTTCGTTGAGGGAACGCACTGCGTTAGATACTGCTCCGTGATGTTTGTGAATTAATTTTACCAGCCCTATGCGCTCGAGCACACTATGAGACCTCACAGTGTTGTTTGTGAATACGGGTGTTAGTATACGTGTCTAATGAAGGTACCAATGGATGGCATGGTGCGTAAGAAACTAGATCGAGGTAAAAGGATTCGACGTACTCCGCCTAAAGGAAAAAATAAACCTTTTGAATATTTTCTCCCTTCCCCACTGGTCCGCAGTGTGACTCCCCTGGTGTTGCACACGTCCATAGGCCACGGTAACCACTTCCCATCAGGCGGGCGGTGAGCTTGTCTGCGACCTGAGTAGTATAAAAAAATGACTGGTTGGATTCCGATACAGAATAGTGTCATTCCATATCTTGAGTGCCGTAGACGATGACTAAGGGCCTCCATCCGACAGTAAACATACAGTCCAGTGCCCGCTTGACGGCAATAGGCTCACCTTATTACGTGGGACCGATAATCATGGCTAGCGAAATGTGGGTTTCAATACACCTCTGCCTACCTCTACCTCTTTGGGGGTGTTTTTATGTGTTAGTGCTTTTGAGAAGTCCATAAGCGAATAAACACAGAAAATATTAAAAAAAAAACTTGTAAAAATACTCCATTCTTAGAAAATCATATTTCAGTACATAAAATTCAACATCACGACAGCAAAAGAACTATGTACGAGTAGAAGTACTAAAACTAATAAGAAAATTCTATGACCACGCTGAACGAATTCGCTGGGACAGGTTTTAATGTTTTCGAGATCGCGTGGGAACGCATCATAAACATTTATCAGGTGCCTTAGGTGTAGGGTGACACAATTTAGGGGATATAGCGAGACTGACGAAGTGACTTATAGTACCACAGGTGGGTTATACGAAAGTCGTCTTTAAGTTTAGGCTGCTGAAGGATGATATTCCTGTGAGAAGATCTCTTGTAGTTCTAATTTATAGATTTCGTTTTTGGGCGTAAAATACAATTGGTAGTCGTAGGTCTGATCTGGTGGTAGAGTATTTTGACTGCTGCTGCTGTTAAAAAGTCGTGAATTAAATTCCTTGCATATAGATTTAAGCTTGTTTCTTAAGTTTTTCTAGCATTAGCAATCAATGAGTCTGTATAAAAACAATTATGAAAATAAAAGAAAATGTATGCCAAAACTGTAGCAAAAGGAAACACGTATGATCTCTGCCTACCGCATTGGGTGAGAATTTCGTAATCCGTAGTTCAAGCTATGTTTAGTACAGTATCTGGAAGATAGGGCCGTTTAATACGTTCCTAAAATATGAATTAAAAGTGTTTTAAACAAAAATTATATCTACGAATCAAATGTGACAAACAAACCGTAATTGAGTTCTTTAGAACGAGACGCAACGCCCGCGTGATATTTTATTTTTTCTTTTATTTCAAAATATAGGAAAACTTACAGCTAGTAAGTATTACAAAAAAAAGTTATATATTCCATGTTACGGCAAGAAAAACATTAGTACTAATGTAGTGCAAGACACCTAAGACACCTTTCTCATACCAATGTAGGTATTCGTTTTATAATATTCTCGTGTCGTATTTTTCATAAACATATCGATGTCGACTCTCTCCGGTACGTCATTGTACGTCTTCTTAACCTATCTTCTCAACATAATAATGTCTCAGTTCCCCAATAAATCGTGGCCACCCTATTCATCCGCCATGAAACCGTTGGTAGCTGTTAACTGAACAATACGACGTTTCGTGTGTAACTGTGGTCCATTAGTTATGTATAAGCGCTAGGTAATGCCACTTGAATGTTGAGAGAAGAGTTCTTCTTCGTTTTATACTAAATTGCCCGCGGCTCCACCCGCGTGGATGTCGGTTAGCGCGACGAAATATAACCTAGGTATATCCTTCCCCAAGATCTAATTTATCTCTGTGCCAAATTGCATGAAAATCAGTTCAGTGGTTTAGGCGTGAAAGCGTAACAGACAGACAGACAGACAAACAGACAGACATAGTTATTTTCACATCTTATATATAAAACTCTTAGTCCTGACTGACTGACTGACTGACTGATTGACTTAGAGACAACGTACAGCCTAAACCGCTGGTCCTAGAGACTTGAAATTTATAGAGAGTGTTTGTTTAGAAGCGTGGAGGTGTACTAAGAAACGATTTTTCGAAATTCAGACCCTAAGTGCCTAAAAAGTGCCAAAAACGTACTTTCTTATAACTCAAGAACGGCTGAACAGATTTTTATGATCTTTGGTTTTTTGAATTTGGCTTTGTCGCCGAATAGTAATTATCACAATTAAAATGTGGCAAAGCCACGAAATAATGTAATATTAAAGAAAATACGAAATATTATGGCGCTAATATCGCTAGCAAATTTGTTACCATGACAACGGGTACTAAAGTGATGGTGTCAACGCTAGGTCACATTTTGATCTGTCAAATGATAATATTCATAAAACGTCACTCTCTGTCACGTATAATTACAAAGAATGTGAAAAATATTAATTTATGTACTATGTAAGAGTTTACTGCGGTTTCTTTATTTAATTGATTGGAAATAGAAAAGAAGTTTTTGAGACTGGCTCACTTCGATGGAGTATCCAATCTTCAGTTAAGTTCCACGGACTGCGAGTGGTACTTTGATTATCTATGGAGTGGTATTATAGTAGAATAGCAGCGTGCGTCGCGAGGACAACATTCGGAACTACATATCAGACCCATTATTGGTAGTATTGGCATCAAGCATTAAATAATATACTAGAGCATATACTGCGTCAGCTACCAGCTACCATGATACCATAGTATTTCATCACATTGACTACACGACATGATAGCACAGCGATTATAGCTATAGATGTACCGTATATGAAAGAAAGCCTAAAAGTAATACAGCACGTTTTCATTCAGATGAATACTAACTTATAAGCCCTCACACAGTAAGGTACGTGAATTTAAATCTATACGCAGATATAACACAAGAGGCGGCTTCATAGCTAGAAACAAAGTTACAATTTATATCAATGGCTCGAAACGTTTTACCAAATGGGCGAAAGGGGCGAACGCCTCCCTTCTAGAAAACTTCACTTCCTTTCTTGACGAGAAGTATACTAAGTCAATAATTATTAGAGATAGCAGAACACAATTTAATAACTTCCTTTTATCTGCTGTGGGCTCTATTAGTCAAGCACAGTGCACTTCTGATTTAGATGACAAGGAATATAATACGAAATGTTTATTTTCTTTCTATATTTTTAGATAATTATGAAAAACTAAACCACCACAAATGATATGTTGTTTTATTGGCGTCGTTAACTTAATTCACCTGAGTTATTTCACCTAGGCGCATTAAATACACTTTTTGTAAACTTTAGGCACCTAGGTGCATTACATTTTATATTCATTTCCTCAAAATTTACCAACGCGTTGGAGGACGTCTACAAGACTCTGGAGTAGGTAAATCTCGCACCCACTTTGGTTCGCCGGCGACATCATCATAGTTGCGGAGTCGCTGGAACAACTGGGCGAAATGCTGCACAGCCTGAATGGAGCTCCTCGACAAGTCGGCCTTGGTGTAAACTTGGATAAAACCAAGATTATGTTCAACACTCGAAGTTGTTCAAAAATATTATCTACCTAGGGCAGGTTATCCAGCTCGGTAAAAGCAACTCGGAGAAAGAAATAGCCAGAAGAATCCAACAGGAGTGGGCAGCATTTGGCAAACTACGTCGGGTCTTCTCCTCCCCCCTGCCGCAATGCTTCAAAACAAACATTTTCTACCAGTGGTGGTGGCCATAGAAGGTGGGGTTAGTCCGTCCGCAGCGGGCTATAGAGCGAGCTATGCTTGGAGTATCTTTGAAGGATAGAATTCGAAACGAGGTCATCCGATATAGAATCAAAGTTACCGACATAGCTCACAGAATAAGCAAGCTAAAGTGGCAGTGGGCTGGCCATATCTGCCGAAGGACTGATGGCCGTTGGAGCAGACGAGTCCTAGAGTGGAGACCGCGAGAAGGAAAACGGAAGATGGCACACCCCCTAGCCAGGTGGACCGACGCGGACGGCCTGCGAAAGGTGGCTGGGACGGACTGGATGCAGAAGGTGGAGGATCGGCAAGCATGGCGTATATTGGGAGAGGCCTATGTCCAGCAGTGGACTGCAATAGGCCAATAGGTGATTTATTGTATCCTCAGCATACTACAGCAACCTTCATACTGCTAATATCGCACTGGCGGACAGGGCTCTTAAAAGCAGGGGATATCCCAGTTCTAACAGAGCTTGCGAACCTCTTTGATTCCGTCATCCAGCGGAAGCATCTAGGACATGGAACTGGAGTGCGGTGGTACTGTTCTCCAAGAAGACGAAGAAGAATTAATTATAGACCGTTGTTCTTGAGAGTCGTCATGAATAGTTGTGAGTTCCACCGGAGCAAGCTGGGTTTTAAAAGGGTTATAGTATTGTAGCCAATACTGTTCAGCAGATTATACAAAAGACCTGAGAGTATAATCATCCGCTATGTATCACATTTGTAGATTACGAGAAGCTTTCTGACATCATCAAGACCTGGGCATTTCTGGATTGTCTACGACTGTGTCGTGCTGATACGATATTTCATTGCTGAGATGCTAATTTTAGATTAGAAGACGCCCAGAAGGAGATATACGTCGAAAGGTCGTCAAGGGTTGGGCAGCATTGGGCAAAGTCATCGAGGTTTCTACTCCCCTGTTAAGACTCATGGGGCCGAAATGTGGGAACTGACAGTGGGGAAATACGGTGGATGATTGAGTTCTATGGCATATATTGGGTGAGGCCTAAGTCCAACAGTGGACTGTAATAGGCTTATTGATTGATTGATTCATAAGAACGAAATGTTAGATAATAGTATGTTTTTCCTACCAGTCTTTTTCTAGCCATTTACTAGCTATTGATATAAAGATACCTATTAATAATATTTTTATTTTGATGTACTTATTATTCTAAAAATCTGCCACTTATTTTTATGACAAGGCCTACAGTTTTCATTTAATATTTTGAAAAACTCACTACCGAGAGAGCAAAATAAGGCGTCAAACGTTTATACAACAAGTCCGTCAGTTTAGAAAAAATACTTTTGATGGCAGTAGTCGACATCCACGCAGGCGGAGCTGCGGGCGGAAAGCTAGTTTATAATATTAGTATAGATTGCCCGTGACTCCGCATGGATGTTGATTATCGCGGCCAAAACTATGTTCTTCCTCAAGATCTAATCTATCTCTGTATCAAACATTAAAATTGGTTCACTGGTTTAGGTGTCAACGCGTAACAGACAAACAGGCAAAGTGTCGTTGGGCAAACCAAAGGCTTGTCCTACTTATCTTCTGCGCTAATGGCACAGAATCTCTCTGTTTTTACAGGGTCGGCAGCACGAGTGTGATTCCTTTGGTGTTGTACGCCTCTATAGGCCGAAAAACCACTTTCCATCAGGTGGACCGTGTGCTTGTATAAAAATAAAAGACAGTGTTCTTTCGCGGCTCCGTTTAGTTAAGTGCCTATGCGGTTAATTGAACGGCTGATTAAACTGATTGGCAAAAATATCTTTGCTCGTGGATATAGCAAAGATATATAATACTAGCTTTTGCTCGCGGCTCCGCCGTCATGGATGTCGGTTATCGCGACCAAATATAGCCAATTTCCTTTCTCAAGGTCTAATCTACCCCTGTACCAAATTTCATCAAAATCGGTTCAGTGGTTTAGGCGTGTAAGCGTAACAGACAGACAGACAGAAAGAGTTACTTTCGCATTTATAATATTAAAATATGGATGGATTTGGATATATGGAGTAAGGATATATTCTATAACTTACAAAACTTAAACCGTTCTCATAAATGTTTTATATTTGCTTCAGAAATCTCCAAACAAATAATAACTTGAGTTTGCCAGACGGTAGTGATGTCAGTTTTCAATTATCGATATAACTTGTATACGATAATTAGTGCCGTACATTATCAACATTACGATGTCGAGACTGCACTTTGGTGCGACTATTAGGTTAAGGATGGGAGAACTGTGATAGATTTTATCGATAGTTTGTTAATTTAAGGATACTATTACGGCAGAAGCAAGCCGCGGCGGTGGCACGCACTGCGTGCCTCCCCATACCCGGGGGCGGGTTGGGGACTCTGTGGTCCCCTCACCGGAAGAGGGCCAGATCGAGAGATATGGTCCTGGGTCGGCCGGGGTGCGAGGGATATGGCTACGACAATCTCACCTCCAGCAACTGACGACCCACAGACGGCGTGCGTTTTAGTCGGTTCGAGTCCGACATAACCTCCTCCTCCGGCTACGGTGGGGGAGATATCCGTGGGGATTTTGCGCACGATAAAAAAAAAAAAAAAAAAGGATACTATTACGGCCGATCATTTTGTAAATGAAAGGCAGACCATACACTAATTTATTTAGTGATGCCACATCATCATCATCACTATATATTATAAAATAAAGTCGCTGTCTGTCCGTCCCTATGTATGCTTAAATCTTCAAAACTACGTATCGGATTTTGAAGCGGTTTTTTTTAATAGATAGAGTGATTCAAGAGGAAGGTTTATATGTATAATACATGCATAATATTGTAGAGAAACACTGATCAATTTAGTGATAATGTCACGCGGGCGGAAAATATGGCGGTACGAATTTCGCCGGGTCAGCTAGTAACAAGCAAATAGGTTGTTTATCAATAGTTACTAGGAACTAGATACAATTCACCAAATAATAACTTACCTGCAGTTTAAGGTAGATCTATATTTCTGGCTATACTATCCCATACAGATTGATGACGTTTTTGATCTTTAAAATGCCAAAACTGGCAGTAGATAGGTTATTGGGAACGGCCGTTAGACAATGCCATATTTTGCTTAATCCAACTATATTATGAGTGTCTTCTGAGAACCACAAAACAAACCCTATTTATAAAAATAGTGTTCATAATCCAAGATCGCTTCTATTACTAAAGTAATTACTTAGCACAATTATTAAAAATAAAAAGATGCTTCTAGAAATGTATTTTTATAAGGATGTTCAGTCAAAAGATAAATTAATGATAATTTGGAATAATAATTACCCAATTTTTCACATGTAAAAAAAATATCCTTTCGATATCGTTACCATATCGATAAAATAAAATTGTCAACGTCACATCACTAAATATACCAATGCTATAATTTTCGTACAAAATACTGCACTTACCGCGTCGGTTACTTTCGATACAAACTCGCAGCCCTAGCAGTTACAGGCTGTTCTTTTTTTTGAATAAGAATATATTACGTAATATTTAAATTTCTGCTTGTATAGATTTTTTTAAATATATTATTCCTGACAGCCTGAAAACAGAAAAGACCTTTCCCTTTTCTATATTTTTTTGTATCACTTAGGTCGCAGACAAGCACACGGCCCACCTAATGGAAAGTGGTTACCGTAACCTATGGACGAGTGCAACATCGCCAGGGGAGTCACACTCTGCGGACCCTTCTAAAACAAAGAGATTATGTGCCATCAGTGACAAAGACAAGCAGGATAAGCCTTGGATAATTTGGTCTATTTCGACTTACGGCTGCCATAATTTACCTACTGCTATAATTTGAAAAGTATCTAACAAATATTATCATGAAATGTGCGTGTATAAGAACTAGTATATTCATTATTTAAACACACTAAAACGGTTATAAACATCCATACTCCATAGGTACTTCCATTCTAATATTAGAAATGTGAAAGTAACTCTGTCTGTTGTCTGTTACGCTTTCACGCTCAAACCACTGAACCGATTTTGATGAAATTTGGTACAGGGGTAAATCAGACCTTGAGAAAGGACATAGGCTATGTTTGGTCGTGATAAATAAAATATCATCATAAACATAATCATCACATAACGATTTCTCAGTTGCGTCCAAAATTTGCTGTTTTTGGGAACCGAGGTGCACTTGTTTTATTTTAATTGTAAATCGGAGTAACTACCATCTGATCTCCCTACCCTGAGAGGAAAGCCAGCGTCAGAGCTTCGTTAATAGTTTAGCAGAAACACCGACTTACAGGTCAGGTAGATTAAACGCAAGTGACAAAAGTAGCTTGTGTTTATTATATCTTGAATAAAATAAACCGTGAAGTCTCCTTTAAATATTAAACAAATTCAAAAGCCGTAAGAGAAGCTGCATTTTTCGCCATACCATTTTTGCATCACCCTGTACATGTATAATGAGGCGCACGTACATCGGGATGTATATTTAAATTTGATGCGATCCGCCACAGCCAGCCTCGCTATGTATACCCAGGTATACACCAGTATACATGTAGAATACACCTGTATGTCTACTTGGGAATGGTTTCGATACGTGACCGCAATGATAAGATCTAAGATTGGGATTACATGGTGAATAAGTTGTTTTTGGAGATATATAGGGGAGGCCTATGTCCAGCAGTGGACTTCCTATGGCTGAAATGATGATGATGATGATGATGAAGTTGTTTTTTTTAATAATCTAGCAAAGCAAGCTAGGATCGAATCTGGCCTGCTCCGCCTAAAGGATAAGAAGATGCTTGGTTTCGTTTGCCATTGTTTTTATGTAGGACACGTCAATTTGATCACGTCATCAGATGCTTTTTCACGCCTCGCTAGGACTAGGGACTGTAGGAGGAGGAAAACACGTGAACTGGTAAGGAATTCCAAGACTTAATGGTGCGGCAGAAGAAGAAGGAGTCGCCGAATCGCTTGGTTCTCGATGGAATATTCTGCACCGTATGCGGGTGGCATCTAAGTCCTGCACGTGTTGTTCTGTATAGGAAAGGAGGATTTTAAAGGGAACCTACATAATTACTATACATACTTATAATCACGCCTTTATTCCCGGAGGATTAGGCACAGATGAATTAACACCAACATTTCACCTATTCGGTCCCACGTAAGGGGGGTGAGCCTATTGCCGTATTACGGGCACTATTGTTGACTCGAGCCATGCATCTGAGGCTGAGTTTTTAGGCTGTATATTACCTATATCTGTCTGATGTTAAGAAAAAGGAAAGCCGGTGGAAAAAATCTAATCTCTTATGGAACGACTATAGCAATTTTGTATGGAGTTTGCCATCCATAATACAAGTTAAATCTTAGCTTGGATGGCAGAGATTCAATTAAAGAGTCAACTGTTCACAATTTTACAAAGTGTCAACTGCTTTGTGAACACATGTACCTAACTGTAATGCAAAATTGTAAATATGGTAATAAAAAAATTATTATTAAATTATTAATTAAACATTTCTACCACGGCTTCCCTTTGCAAAGCAAGCCGGCAGGAATCGGGTTATAGGGACACTTCGCCACTGCCGCTTAGTGTTATTTCATCTGAGCGTTTCCGTGCCTCGGAGAGCACGTAAAGCCGTCGGTCCCGGTTGCCATGCGAACATCTATGGCAGTCGTTACTAGTAGTTAGAGCCCTAAAAGTCCAACAACTGGTCTAACTACTATGCAATATCGCCAATCGGTTGTGGAGGTCAGATGGCAGTCGCTTCACGAAAAATATCAAGTTTAACCGAACCCGCATTCAGACTGGTAAAGCGGACTCAGACTCCGAGGTGAAAGCTTCGGATGCGACTGGGGTTAACGCTGGGATGAAGAAGAAGTGACCAGAACAAAAAAAGTGTAATATTGTTCGCACGTATGTAACCCCAGTATACAGAATATCGCTTAGTCAATCTTCTGTGACCGATAGCTCAGTGAGCCAGATGAATTGATTTAATACGGGTTCTTTACTGACTGAGGCAAAAATATAACATGTTATTGATGAAATATGAACCGTTTTTATCATAGAAAATAAAATTTAACGGTAACCACTTCCCATCAGGTGGGCCGTGTGCTTGACTGCGACCTAAGTAGTATAAAAAAATTAAGAACCATGCGTTGGTAGGTGAGCTCACTGTTCGCTGAATGAGATAAAATAAAAACAAATCCAGCCCAGCTGTGCAATTCACTAAGCGAGCACAACGATGCGAGTCGCAACGTTGAGCTTGATAGAGATTGTCATTGGCCGATCTCCAGTGACGTGACCCAATCCGACCAATGACAATCTCTATCGAGCACAACGTTGCGACTCGCATCGTTGTGCTCGCTTAGTGAATTGCAGTGCAGATGGGACTCGAACCCGTGATCTTTTACCTTACAGGGGGAAAGTTCTGACCATTGAGCCACCGAGCCTCACCCGAACTTGCTTGCTAAGCTGGATTAGCTTTTTTCTATCTTAATCGATTTGATGGGTTGTGAAGGTCAGATGGCAGTCGCTTCACGGAAAATATCGAGGTCCAGCCAAATCCGCAGTTAAGACTGGTAAAGCGAACCCCAGACTCCGAGCTGAAAGCTTCCGATGCGACTGGGAATTAACGCAAGAAGAAAAATTGATTTGAATATTATCATATTCAAATCAATTTACACAGTAGGGTAATTTCACGATGCCAATTTTTTTGCTAATTTCGGTGGCAGTTTTCAATCATAGGTTTTCCGATGAAAAAATTTAATGGAGTTCTTTTAGAATATCTAGTAGTATATAGTTTTCTAAAAGAACATTGAAAAATTTTTTCATCGGAAAACCTATGATTGAAAACTGCCACCGAAATTAGCAAAAAATTTGGCTTCGTGAAATTACCCAGTACACTGTAACTGCTGCCTGCTGTATGCGGTCCACTACGAATTCGCACCTTGAAGGTATGATTCCGAATCCGACAACGACCTACGCATGCAGCACATACATAACATAACATAACATAAACTCACGCCTTTATCCCCGAAGGGGTAGGCAGAGGTGCTAGCACCCACATTTCGCCGTTTATGTTTAGGTCCCAATGTAATAGGTGGCGAGCCTATTGCCATTAACCGGGCACTTATAAACCTGCGATAAATACACACATAACTTCGAAAAGCATCGAAAAGTCATTGGTGTGTGCCATGGTAAACCTGGGATCGAACCCGAGACCTCGTCTCAGCAGTCCATTACCCATACCACTAGGCTACCGCGGTTTTTTTCGCAGCACATACAGCGTACCCATTACTTGTTAAGGCCCCGAATCAGATCAACAAACCGTTTTTCTTTTTAACTATAAAACCTACAGATCTGGATTATACATGCCTGCATACTACAGGATATACAGAGTAGATAACTTCTTCTTTTCATAAATTAAATAAAAAAGGAGAAAATAGTTGAAAAGAGGCTCTGAACATCACTCTACTCTTTCTTATAAAACCAAATATTTTCTACAATATGTATCCAAATAATCTAAAATTTCATACGGTATGTTAAATAAGTGTATTAGCATGACGTGATCTTCTTAGTTAGTAACCGTCGCCTATAAATTTATGTATTAAAATTAGTTATACTGATTTTTACGGTTCAAAGGAGATGATTTATTTTCGGCCCATCAAAACAACGACTTTTAAGTTTTTGTTTCTTATGTAAAACATCAAAGCGAGAGTGAGAGAAGAGAGAGACAACAGAGAATAGGGCATGAACAGTCATTGTACAATATGCACAAAATACGAATCCATTTATTATCATAATTGGACGAAGAATGTTCCAAAGTCTAACCGATTCACGATAACTTATTAAAGAGTGTTTTTTTCATTTATTGTATTTGTGAAAATTCTTAATATTTCACATGACAAGATGTTAAAATGTTGCCAGACATCTTCTTTACCATAGACTCAAATCGATTAAGAATGCGATTGTTTCGATAAAACTTCAGGCACATAATACTATAGGTTTTCTCTTCAAATCTTCAATCTTACAATTCTCATTCCATATGACATTATCGAAAGTTTTTGCTAATAAAAGTATTTTGCTATAAACGAATCTTCATAGAATGCGTTGTAGATAGTTTTATTTCAATGTGCAATTGAAATAAAACTATCTACTAAGATATATATTGGGCATTGCACTCTTTACCTACTTGGTTGTCGTCATCATTATCTTGGCCTTACCTTGGAGTCCTGGTTGCACCTCTTCCAGTCATCTGACCTCCACAACCCGCTAATGGAGATTATTTTAATTTAAAACTGATGTTTTATTTTTATTTTAAAGTATCAATCGAGGAATCGATTCCATGTGGTAAAAATTGTTAGCGATTACGATTTCATTATTTCGAATGGCAATACAATCCCAAAAGTGCCAAAAATTGTTTGACAGTTATTTTGTGATTATTTTGAGTGATTGATTAGAGAATTTTCTTGTTGTTCAATGCTCATTGTAAAAAAATAGTATTATATAATACAGATGTTACACAGGTAGCTGCTATATAAATCAATAGCTAGTATTGAATAATATGGACGAGTGGAGTATTACAGTGTCTATAAGTGATGTACCTAGTCAAACAATTCTAATAAATATACCAGCCGTGCCGCCAACCATCTTATTTCAGATGCATTACTGCAAATCAGTATCTAAACAAACAATTACTAACATAAACCAAGGTATTAGGAGAATGTATGTTATTTACATTAACTGCTCATTTACTATAATCACTATGATTTGTATGCTTTTTGGACGACATACCTACCAACAATTTCCAAGAAACGTTTTATATACCTATACCTATGTAATAAAAGGTAATAAATAAATATTAATGTAATATGGTTTTGTTTGTTTTTATTTCATTGGATACCTACATTCATTTCATGGTGTAAATATGAATCATCATCTTAGGAATTGTAGTTGTAACCGAGGCTTTTACCAGCCGCTTGCGCCTTCTCTTTTATTCGGTTTGGAAATATGCCTTTTATGGCAGCGGCTGCCGTCTGACCGCCCAACTAGTAAGGATAATCCTGCTTTTCTACATCCGAAAGACATATAAACTGTGAAAAACGGCTCATGCGGGTTTTGTCGGTTCAAGTCCGACATAACCACCTTCACTGGCTCCGGCGGATTTGAGTGGATTTCCACTTGTTAAAAAGAAGGTTATTGCCCTATCCATCTTCTAGTTATTCAATACATTGCATAGGACATGATTTTAATGACGTCTATTATGTCATACTAAATAATCAATAAAATTATAATTTTCTGAGATTGGCGCCATGACAGTTTCACCTAGTTTCACATTGATTTTAGTATCAGTTTTGATTTGGTTTATATCAATGTTCCGGTTAGACTAGCTAAGAAGCAATGTACCATTGTAATCCCGATAACATTACAAATAAATCAATACTCGTTTCTTTATTGTTCTCCAAAATTTGTAGGTGGCCGAAAGCTCTAACATAAAAAATCGTCTCCTTTGAGCGCATGACCTTGAGCATTTGTATGGTCATTCGCGTATGTAATCACCTTAAACTCCAATACGGATAAAGAGGACCATTGAGAAGTCAGCAGTTGTCGTATGCGGTTGGAATCATACCTTTCCCTCTCAGAAGAACCCTAATTACGTCAATAGGCACTATTATCAATTCTGTGCCCTAATCAATGGATAGTACAGCTACATGTAATAGTCTGTGGAATGGCCACAGGGTACTTAAAAGCCCTTCGAAAACAAGGGGAGGGTCGGCCTTAGTCTTCCCAAGAGTAACATATAGGGTTATGAGATTACCAAAGATATGTGACCCGTAAAAAGTGTATTTATAGGCACACAATAAAATAATGAACATTAATACATACATACATTATAATCATTCCTTTATCCCTGGTGGGTTAAGCAGAGGTTAATTAACACCCACATTTCACCAATCATTGTATTAGGTCCCACGTAATAGGGGTCACCCCCTATATTACGTGTAACTACATATACCCGGCATACGGCAATAGGCTCACGCCTATTGCCGTATTCCGGGCACTATTGTTGACTCGAGCCATGCATCTGAGGCTGAGTCTGGGCTGTGTATATATCTGTCTGATGGTAAACAGCCCTATCTCTTAGTCGCCTTGTACGACACCGAAAGGGAGGAGATGGGGTGGCCCAAATTCTACTCTGCCGGGAACCACGCGGCGGAATATATACATACTTATAATCATGCCTTTATACCCGGCGGGTTAAGCAGAGGTTAATTAACACCCACATTTCACCAATCATTATTAGGTCCCACGTAATAGAGGGTTGAGGGTTAACTATGATTTTCGCTCTCACGTAATAAGGCGAGCCTATTGCCGACAAGCGGGCACTTAGTCATGGGCTGTATGTTTACTGTCGGATGGAGAACAGCCCTATCCCTTAATCACCTTTTACGACACAGGAAAATATGGGGTAGCCCTAATCTAACATGTTTATTCGCATTCTAGAGTTATCCTTCAAATCTAGATAACACTACAATAATCCTAGAAAAATGATTTAATCTATACTATTATATTATAATTGTAAAGTGGTCGTGTCTGTACATTGGAGATATTTAAAAAAAAATACTTGGGTTATGTTATGTTAACGATACTGAACACGAAAATATTTTTTTTTAATTTCCTGTCTGTTTGTCTGTTTGTTGGCGATGGACGCAAAAACTACTGGACGGATTTTGATGCGGTTTTTTTTGTTAGAAAGGGCTTGATCAGACTTAAAATCTTACGTTTGTTTGATTGCAATCGGTTGAGTAGAACTGAAGATATGAGCAAAGGTCGCGTTACCTGAGATGCACGCGGGCGGAGCCGCGGGCGGAAGGCTAGTTTATTAAATGACGATATATTTTCAAAGTTCAATTTTCCCCACGATACAAAATGAATTCCCCATCCCTCTACGGGACCCGGGACCCGGGAATCATTTAAGAACGGGATTACAACTCTAAGGCAATTGTTTTATAGGAAAAGTTTCCGTAGATTGGTACGGCGACCGGGGCCCCATGTGTTAACCGTTTTATTACTTTCATATTGAATTTAATAATTTATTTATATATAGGTAACTTTATTTGTAGTATGTTATTTAGGAATTAAGGGGGTATGGGGTCCATAATATATGTACCTCACCTGCTGCAATATATCGAGGTCTAGCCAAATGCGCAGTTAAGACTGGTAAGCGGACCCCATACTCCGGGGTGCTTCGGATGCGACTGGGAATTAACGCTAGGATGAAGAGAAGATGTACCTCACCTGCAGTCGGTACACCGATTATTTGATATTATATTGATATTATTGAATTTAAAAATAATATCAATGATAGTACCTATTGATATTGACTCCTAAACTGAATTCCGACAAATCCTTCTACGACAAGATTTTACTTCGACAACATAAAACTCCGATACGACTCAATTTCGACAATATTTTTGATCGTAACAACTCAATCCCGACACTACTGTACTCTGACAAAGCGTTTCTTCGACATGACTTTAATAAGAAACGACGTGAGTTCGACGACATTCTTCTTAGACAATAATGCTTGTCCGAAATAAGTCAAATTCGACATACCCTACTCTGAAATATTGTAGCTCGATAATATCTTGAATATATCGAATTTAATAACTTATTTATTAATAGGTAACTTTATTTGTAGTATGTTATTGAGGAATTAAGGGGG
Source organism: Eilema depressum (assembly GCA_914767945.1). Lineage (NCBI taxonomy): Eukaryota > Metazoa > Arthropoda > Insecta > Lepidoptera > Erebidae > Eilema > Eilema depressum. The sequence goes on from OU612040.1 coordinate 9,662,721, forward strand.
TAAGAGATCCGGGTCTACCTCACTTGCAATCAGATAGGCAAGACACTAGTGCAGGCTTTGCTCTCAGGAGGTCATCGCATATAAATCGTTCACACTTTCTTGCATTTACGTCAACTATTTATAACCTGGCTTTATAATCGAGAATTATTTATCTACTTTCATTATAAATATAACAAAAAAATATGAAAATTGTGTTTCCCTCATAAACAAAGTCAATTGTCATATAAAATCGGGTTACTCATTGGGACATAACTTTGTGGAACTGTCAAAATGAAAATAAATGACTGGAACATGTATAAGTAGTTATGTGAATTCAAAACATCATTATAGTACATTATGGTACAAGCGTGTAAAGTTGGTGATTACCGCTGAGGCGACATTGAGACCCGAGCCGTAAGGCGAGGGTCTTAAGAGAGCCGAGGACGGTAATCACCATACACGCGAGTGGCATACGACTATTTTCAACACACTTGCGAATAAAAAGAAAAAAGAAAAAAAAGTACTACATAACACAATCAAAACACAATAGTAAAAATCTATTTGTTGTCTTATTATGCGCGCGCATCTAACATTTTTTTTATTTGTTCCTTTTGGAACAGGCTAAGGTGTTTATCGCTACCTTGTCATCTACTTACTTATTTGAATTATGATTTTTTTCTCTCTGTAAATACTCACAGAGAATAAAAAATACATTTTAGTGAAAGTTTTGTTTATTAACGTGTTTAATTTACAAGTTGAAATTAACTTTTAAAATACGAAGTTGCATGAAATGAGCAAGCAATAGGTATATTAATTCGTTTGTAATATTGGACACGATCTTTTTTGTATCGAAACTTTTTTAAGAACAAAGCAACTTAATCAAGGGAATTAAAAAAAGAAGTCTATAACTCACTTGTGATTAATAGCAATGAAAAAGTCACAGTTTTATAATAGGTGTCATTCCTTGCTTAATTGCGGTTAAATAAAAGCCTGTTTATAAGCAAATGTGTTGAAAACCCTATTTATACTTCTACCTATAAGGTGCCGAATTTAACATACAACTTTTTTAATTTCTGAAAAACTCGCACTCGGAACCTACTTGGTCTAATTTTATTTTCACGTGTGTATGTAATTTTTTTTTATTTAGTTTTTTCTATTTTCTGGCTGAGGTGGAATAAAAAGTTACGTGTTGCACTCAAGGCAAAGATTCACCTTGTGCTATTTTGTTTCCCTCGCTCGGTCATTAAAATTGAGCACACGATTCAAAAGCAACTTTGCACTCTTGTATAACAAATAATTATTATGCATTAACTACATTTTTGCGCCGTTTGGAGTCGAAACGTTGGAAGTTGGAAAACGAGTCGAAAAATTCAAAGACATAGCAAAGCGACTTATCGACACTTCCCGTGACCATAGGGCTGGCCTTTACCTCGCTCAGAGAATTGGCATCGCCATTCAACGAGGTAATGCCGCCAGCCTTCTGGGCACGGTCCCGGTAGAGATCGATGGGGAGGAATTCCTCGATGCCTAGTGTTATAGTCACTCCCTATCTCCTTTTTTTGTATATACAGTAGGTAGCTTAGTTTTTATGTTATATTTTATAAGTAATTGTAATTGTTTTTTTCTCATATTTTTAAAATAAGCTAGTTTTATTGTAAATAATATTGTAATGTAATTAATACAGGCAGATATGTATCTACTTAATTAAAAAATGCATTATATTATGTAGCGTCTTTTCCACAACTTTCTAAAAAGCCAACTGCCTATGCCAAATCAACCAATTTAAATTTAAAAACATTTGCCTAGGCCCTAGGCCATAATACTTCTTAACCACATTACAGGTATAAAAAAAGTAATTTTAGTGCCTCTTATTTGATGTCAGACATAAGGGGACGATCCCTAGCTCTGGTGTCCCATAATTCGAGGCAAACAACGTTACGGCATCTGTTTACGAGAGGAGGGCAGACATGTTAATATTTTATTTCATTTCAGTTGTTATTCGAGGTATTGTGGTGAGGATATTGGTTGGGTTCGTTCTGGGGCAGGCAGGAGAGTGGATAGTGAAGTGTGTTGGAAAAAATGGGAGAGAGTTTCGTCTCTGCCGACCCTGGGAGAAAGACGTGAGTATGTTCTTTCAAATTTTTCAATTTATAATCACCAAATTAAAAATCGACTTAAACCGATTTTTGTTGATATTTCATAAGCTGCTTGACCGATTTCGATAAAATTTACATGGGACCACTTGGAAAGTATAACCTATCAAACAAAAAAATAATTTTGTAAATCCGTCCAGGCGTCTTTGAGTAATCGGTGAACATACATAAAAAAATTGAGAACCTCCTCCTTTTTTGAAGTCGGTTAAAAATGAATAACATGTGTGACAACCAGATGACTCTCTCCGAGACACGGAATTATCCGGACCATTTTATTTTAAAAATGCCGCAGTGCAGTTTGTTGTGCCGTTTCTTCTCCACTAGCGCCTAGAAAGCGGTGATAAACTTTTAAAAAGAATTTGACGTCAATAAGCTGTAACAGTGTGCAATTAGTTTGAGAAATAAAGAATTTGAATTTGACCAATACAAATAAACATTTTATGCATACAAATATTTGCAAAGCCCTCCTAGACAAGTGGCAATTCGTTGCTCGGCGTATGATGGAATAGAATGACAAATGTATAGGATTTGACGTTTTTGACATTCGTTGACGCCTGTCATATACGTCAAATCCCATACATTTGGCATTCTATTCCATCATACGCCGAGCAACGAATTGCCACTTGTCTAGAGGGGCTGAGCGGGAATAGAACCCACGCCTCCACAGCCGCGTTCACTACTGCCACTCCACAAGACAGCCTGTCTTGAAAAAGAGGTGTGACTGTAAAGATCAACACATTAGTCCCATTCACAGGTGACATTTAGGTCACCCTCCTGCATTTTGTCCGCAATGGCATGGACGTCATCATCATCATAAAGATGCATTTTCCTGATTGCATCCGTGGCCAAGATGACCTCGGAGCTCAGGGTCCGCCTTCCGGCTCTTCCTCCTCCACTTCGCACGATCTTGGGCGTACATGGTAGTGAAACCATTTACACGCATGTCATCTTCCACAACATCAAGCCAGGGGCCCTAGACAAAGTGACATTCTATTGATGGTATCGCGTTTAAGCGAACCGTTTTTAATTTTTAACAGTGGATTACGCGACATTGCGGTTGGCTGCGCCATTGAGAATTATCCCTATTTTAATTTATTAATTTAATACGCTAACACTTACTTCACAAACTCACATTTTTATTGCACAAATCAGAACGCATCATTTTATAGGAATACACTATTCCCTCCCACTTCCGCTTCCTATGTCAGTGCTACCAAAAACTCGCCCGCGACGCGTACGCAAAAATCTGCTCTTCGATATAAAAATCTGAACCACCAATATCGGGGACATTATTTAGCAAATATTATTTAATGCTCACTCCAATAAGGTATCAACTCAAGAACTCCCGGAGGCGAGGCAGGCGTCCACCAAACCTTCCAACAGGTAGGCACTGGCTCCCTCCAGTGGTGATTATAGTAATAATGATAATGTGAAATAATGTATTTCGAGTTACAAAGACATAAATTTCATGTAGACAAAAATATTGTTATCTTAATTATTGATGTCAATTTCATACTACAATTTTATTAGCGATTCCACTGGCATTTTCGCCAATAGAATGTCACTTTGTCTAGGGCCCCAGGACTTCTAGGGCCTACCCCTTCTAGCTGGACCCGGCGGGGGCGCCATTGCCAGGTATTTGCTACCCACGTAGCCCGGTGGTTGCCCAAGACGTGGCCGCACCAGCGAAGGCGGCCCTGGACGAGTGATAATTCGTTTTCGGCGGTTAATTTCCGGCGTATTTTATAGAATAAAATAATGAATGTATACCAACAGGAGAATTTCTTGAAAAATTTGACATTGGCGTCTCGCCTTTAATAATTTTATGAACATTTTTTTTCCCTCCTGATCAGGAGGTCTGCTGAATGACCAACATCGCGAAACGTCTAAGGAGCATTAAGTCTAACTAGCACAAAGTCCATATACCACTTAGGTCGCAGACAAGCACACGGCCCACCTGATGGAAAGTGGTTACCGTGGCCTATGGACGAGTGCAACAGCAGGGGAGTCACACTCGTGCTGCCAACCCTGTAAGAATAGAGACATTCTGTGCCAACAGCGCAAGAGATATTACGTTCGTTTGGTTCACCTTGATCCAATCGTGCGCGACAGCGCGAACCCCACGAACCCAACCAAATTCTATAAAAACAAATACGAAAAACCCGAAAGCAATTCACGTATCGTTGCAACTGCAAGCACAGGGAACGGAACGGTACAGTTAAAACAAAACGGGTGTGTAATCTATTACCTGGGTGGGAGTCACACTCGTGCTGCCGACCCTGTAAGAACAGAGACATTTACAATATATTTGACATTGGCAAAATTGCGGTGATTCGCTGCAGACCATTAAGAAGAAGAAAAACTGTTCTATTTCCCAAACGTATTGTCACTTGTCTAAAGCTGTTGTGTTTCCGGCGGTGAGTAGGGAAGCCAGAGCTCACTGGAGAGGTTTTGTGCTATCAGTGGGAAGGCTTGTCCTGCTTGTCTTCTGCGCTGACGGCACAGAATCTCTCTGTTATTACTGGGTCGGCAGTAAGAGTGTGACGTGACTCCCCTGGTGTTGCACTCGTCCGTAGGCCACGGTAACCATTTTCCATCAGGTGTGCCGTGTGAATGTCTGCTACTTAAGTAGTATAAAAAATAGAGGCTGGAATATCAGAGAAAAAACTGAAGCATTGCATCGCATATCGAGCGAAGCAAACGAATAAAAAAAATGTATTAAAACTCTCCCCACAAAGGTGGGTAATGTACGTATATGAAAATTGTGGGAAAGTTTTCAAACTGACGGTTTTATGGACAAAGGAAGTTGCCCAGACAGCCTATGTGCCCACTCTATGTATAGCTTATCAGTGGGCACGCCCACTTGCCACAATTGGGCGTGGCGATGTGTGGGCGTGGTTCGAAAAATACGGGATGTTGGAGTTTTGGATGTGGCAAGTTGAAATTATTTTATTTTGGCGAATACAGTGGCGAACGCGGTGGCCAACACATGTTGGCGAATGCGTAGAGCGGGGTTTGTGCCATTCTTGATGTGTAGTGGGGCATCGAGAGGATTTATTGGCCAACGCGTTTGCCACTGTACCTATTTGCCAACGTGCAGAGTTGAAAATCTTAACGTGAATTCTACCCAAAAGGCACAAGGTGTACCTAAAGTCAAAATAAAATCTTATGTGTCCTCTACACGTCAGCAGACGCGTCCGCAGATGACATCTGCAGATGCATCGGTCTAGGTGTAGAGGGACCATACGTATCCACGCGATTACAGCAAAATCGCGTCGATTCACCTTGCCGTTTCTGCATGATTCATATCTTCGGGAGTGACTGGCGTGAATGGCATCTATTTATAGCCTTTATTCGCTTTAGGACAGATTCACTTTATGACAGATTCGCTTTAGGACAGATTCGCTTTATGACAGATTCGCTTTAGGACAGATTCGCTTTATGACAGTCATTTCCTTCTCGACAAAGGCGCCTTTGCTGCCTAAGAACTTCGAAGATCACTTTTTGAACTTTTAGCCCATTTCCCTTTAGTCTAGGGCGATGGTCCCTCCAGGAATTCATTGATGAAAGCGCAGTGGTGTAGAGCTCCGCGCCAGACGCATTTCTGGTTTTATAACTTTGTTTTTCGACTCTATCTTATATTCTCTAAACTTTTTTTCGTGCAGAATTGTCTACGGATATGGCCTGTAGGCCATTGAGGAAGGTTATGTCAGAATCGAACCGACTAGAACCGCGTGCCGTTTCGAGTCTCAATTGCCGGGGTTTAAGGTTACCTAATGAGGCATTTCCTTCGCATCTAGGCTGAATCTGGCACATCTACGATTTGAAGATTGCCCCCTCGCGTAGGAGAACCAGAAGTCCCCTCTTATTTGGGGTTCTATGTGGACTGGTCCTAAATAAGAGGGGAACGTCACACCACTGGTGGAGATAATCTGGGTGACAGATAGCAGTACCTGTAACCCCCGAGCTTGCGCTTGGTAACCAGCCCACCCCTTGACTGCTCTCCACTGTACCCTCTGCTAGTCAAATGGTCACGTGGAAAGCCCCCAACCAGTCTTGAAAAGCAATGAGCACATTGGGACATTGCTATGACGATGATGATGAAACAAACGAACAATAAAATGATGTCATATTGATATGTCTCATATGGCGTGGCCGCTGCTGGAGTGACACAAGCGAGAGCTGCGGGTCACGGAGATGAAAATGCTGCGGTGGATGTGCGGCGTCACATAAAGATCGCGTGAGGAACTCTCGCATCCGCGGCAGCCTTCATGTCCGTGACATCGCAGATAAAATGCTAGAGAGTCGCCTTCGCTGGTGCGGCCACGTCTTGCGGCAACCGCCAGGCTACGTGGCAAACAAATGCCTGGCAATGGCGCCCCCGCCGGGTTCAGGTAAAAGGGGTAGGCCCAAGAAGTCCTGGCTTGACGTCGTGGAGGGTGACATGCGTGCAAATGGTCTCACTACCATGGACGCCCAAGATCGTGCGAAGTGGAGGAGGAAGAGCCGGAAGGCGGACCCTGAGCTCCGAGGTCATCTTGGCCACGGATGCAATCAGGACAATGCGTCTACATGAGGATGATGATTGATATGCCTCACATGATGTTTTTTTCCATAAACTTGCATCTTTTTTGCATCTTTGGTAGTTTTTTACCACCTTTATTATACCATGGTGAATGTTCCGATAAAGCTCTTCCAATTAGTCCCACCCTCTCCTTTCCTATACAGGACAAGACAGAGCATGGTGAATGTTCCGATAAAGCTCTTCCAATAAGTCCCACCTTCTCCTTTCTTATACAGAGCTTAGCTGTCACCCGCATACGGTGTCAAGAATTCCATCAAGAACCAAAAAGTTCAGTGAACCTTTTCTTTGCGGCATCATAATAGTCTAGGTATTCTTTACCAGCACAAGTGTTTCCTCCTTCCTACAATTCCTGGTCCTTTAAGCGGGGCGTGAAAAAGCATCTGATGAGGCCGTCAAGCTGAGTGCCACTATTTTAATACGGTACGTGTCTGTAATGGGTAACCATTTTTCCTGAGAATTTGACTTCAGCTTACTATCAAGCGAGATAAAGTTATAATAATAATAATAATAAACGCAATATAGCGCTGGTATGTGCCCTAGATTCGATATTACCTAATTATTTAGAAAATAGCGAAGACCTCGGTGATACACATTCAATTTTGTATTGTGCGGCCGTTGCAGCGTGCCGAGTGGCAGGTGTCAAATTTATTGTCACTAAACCTGCTACTCGACCTAAGCATGCTGTGCCGGCCTGGCAGTATAGGATTGAGTGTCGTATTGCCGAGGCTAGGGCACTTATTGGCAAGCTAATCTGCTTCAGATCGGGCAATACGCGCCCGAGGGTGATGCGCTTTGTGACACAGGCATTTTCAGGCACTAACGTTAGTCCTCAACTGTACGCGTCATGTGTCACAGAGCGCATCGACTTTCTGAAGCAGAAAGTTTATGCATGGGCAAATCGAATCCGTCGCTATAAAAAGCGCGTGGATAGGTATAATCAGAATCGCATTTTCCAGAAGGATGAGAGGTGGGTTTATCGGAAATGGGAACAACCCGAGTCAGGTGTGGATGACATTGCTCGACCGGATGCTGATGCTACGAATACATTCTGGTGTAGCATCTGGTCGACACCTGTCGTCCACACAGAAGGTGATTGGATAGGAGAGGTTGAACAAGCATGTGAGAATATACAGATTATGGAGCCAGTAACCATAACACCTGATGATGTTGCAAGTGCAGTCCGTTCGTTACCGAATTGGAAATCGCCAGGGCCGGACGGATTGCACAACTTTTGGCTGAAGTGGCTCCGTAACTCACATGCTTGTTTAGCAACTCAATTCCAATCGGCTTTAGACTCGGGTTCACTTCCTAATTTCGTAACAACTGGCATAACCCACTTACTTCATAAGTCCGGTAGTGTTACGGACCCCAAAAATTATAGACCAATTACTTGCTTACCGACGGTCTATAAGCTTCTTACTTCCATTCTGAGAGTCAAAATTAATTCTCATTTAGAAAAAAATTCGGTCATCTCTATCTTTCAGAATGGATGTAGAAGGGGGGCCCGCGGCACTAAAGAGCTCCTTTTAGTTGACATGGCCATCAGTCAACAGGTGCGTCGTAAACGTAGGAATCTGGCAACGTCCTGGATAGATTATAAGAAGGCTTATGACTCTGTACCTCATACATGGCTTCTGAGGGTGCTAGAGTTGTATAAAATTGATACAACTCTGGCTACCTTCTTGAGGTCATGTATGGGGCAATGGAAGACGGTTCTTCGCTATCCAGGATGTTGTCAGACAAACGATGCACCCATAAGAATCGAGAGGGGTATATTCCAGGGTGACAGTCTGAGTCCCCTGTGGTTCTGTCTAGCACTGAATCCTCTTAGTACAATACTGGAGAATTCAGGGCTAGGCTATCGGTTGCGGAGAGAGGGTCGAGTTATATCCCACCTTCTCTACATGGATGACATCAAATTATTTGCTCCAAATAATACCCAATTGATAGAACTACTAAAGATGACTGAAAGCTTTAGTAGCTCTATCAAGATGGAATTTGGTTTGGACAAGTGTGCGGTCATGCATGTGGAAAGGGGTGGAATAGTGGAATCCGAAGGCTTAATACTTTCGGATTCCATTAAACTTAAATCTCTTTCTTCAACCGAAACCTACAAATATCTGGGTATGTCACAGGCATTAGGAATTCCTGAAGCTGGCGTGAAACAGGCATTGCGGGAGCGTTTCTTTGGCCGCCTGAAAAAAGTCTTAAAAAGCTTTTTATCGGGCGGTAACAAGGTGCGCGCCTGCAATGGTTGGGTCATGCCAGTCCTAATGTACTCCTTTGGCATACTTAGATGGACTCAGACTGAACTAGACGCCCTGGATAGAAAAGTTCGTACACTGTTAACCACATTTCGGATGCATCACCCACGATCTTCCGTAATGAGGTTGTATATCCCGCGGAAGTTGGGGGGTCGTGGCTTTCTTAATATTAAGAACCTCCATAACCGTGAGATATACAACCTCAGACAATACTGTCTACAAGTAAACACGGATATGCACCGTGATGTGGTTGCAGTGGACAACGGTTTAACCCCTCTTGCGTTGGCTAAAGAGAACTGGCGCAAACCTGTAGTACTTAGTACTGCTGATCGCAGGGAGGTATGGATGGGCAAAGAGCTACATGGACGGTTTTATCGGGCCTTAAATGGGCCCGATATAGACTTAAAAGCGTCCGTATCTTGGCTACGGTTCGGTGATCTTTTCGGAGAAACCGAGGGCTTTGTCTTTGCAATTACGGACGAAGTTGTCATGACGAACAACTACCGAAAGTATATTCTGAAGGACGGTACGGTGGACATCTGTCGGGCATGCCACCGCCCCGGTGAATCACTCAGACACATTATTTCTGGTTGTTCTCGTCTTGCCAACGGCGAGTATTTGCACAGGCATAACCAAGTGGCCAAGATTGTACATCAGCAACTTGCCCTGAAATACAACCTTGTGACTTCGGAGGTGCCATACTACAGGTATGTGCCCGACCCAGTTCTCGAGAATGGTCGTGTCACATTATATTGGGATCGATCTATTATCACTGACAGGACTATTGTCGCCAATAGGCCTGATATAGTGGTGATAGATCGATTAGAGCGCCTTGCAATGATTGTTGATGTCACCATTCCTCATGACGAAAACCTCATGAAAGCCGAAAAAGACAAACAAATAAAATATTTGGATCTGGCTCATGAGGTTGTTGACATGTGGAATGTTGATTCGGCAATCATTGTCCCGATAGTCATATCGGCCCATGGGCTGATTGCTAAGAGCCTCGACCAACACCTTAAGAGGCTCTCGTTAGGTAGCTGGATCAAGGGCTTGATGCAGAAGGCGGTACTCCTCGACACGGCACGTATTGTGAGGAGGTTCCTCTCTCTGGAGCCCTAACCACCGGTAGCTTGGTCCCTGTACCCGATACCGGTGGGGCACTATTTTTTATATTTTTAAATATATGTTTTTGTATATATATGTATTTAAAAATATAATTTATAAGATTTTACAATGAATAAAGAGAAATAATAATAATAAATTCATTTATTTGCTTCGAATATGGTTACATTATAGGTCTTAAAAACTAGTGAATACAGCATATTCTGCCCCGTAGAGCGTGCAAATTTTAATGTCATTTTCTTTACAAGCATAGTGTTTCAAAATTATATTATTCGATTTTCCTATCATTGTATTTTCAATGTCAATATTACAGGCATAATGTCAAACAATAAATTAATCAGTTGTAAGTTTTAATGTCAGCAGGTACATAAGCATAATGTCAAATATATATTTATCCGTCTATAATATTGTGGTATTCTTATCGTCAAAGTATTGTTGCACACTGTAATACATTTTGTTTAATAAAAAGTGATGTAATTGTTTTTTAAATTTTGTCAGTGGCAGTTCTTGTAGCGCTCGCGGGAGATGATTATAAATTGAGATTGCCATACAATAGGCATTACCCTTGAACAACTCCAATCTGATCGAGGGAAGCTTAAATCTATGTTTATTTCTAGATGTCACATTAAAGGAAGTAAAGATATCAGAATGCTTTTTTACAAAAATACTTATCTCAAATATATATAAACAAGGCAGGAACTTAAATGGACGTGTCCTACTTATATAAAAAAAAAATATTGTAACGTTCGTATAGGATTCTTTTACGAATTTATTCCCAGGACCTGAGTATTTTCATATTCCTATAATTATGAAGTCCTTATGAAAAAGTGACAAAAAGTCATAACTATTGACTTAAAGCATCCCACGTAAAAAAAATCTAAAAATTTCCTACCTAACCTACTTTCATCCTTCCTACTTCCTGCTTTCTAACCGAAGTTCGCAGTCCTAAGCACACTACTCTTCACACCTTCATGTTACCCACAGCTGGGCGTGCCCACCTCCGTATTGGCGTATCTCCTTCAGCCAAAATCGATATTCTGACATGAATGTTTCATTCTAAGGTTTATAGAGAGATTTAGCATTACGACCAATCTCTAGGGGTACGGTAGAGACATGTCATATTTTTTGTGCAGACGATTTCGGATCTATCTTCGGTAATTTCGTTCGGAAATGTTGTAAGGAAGTGTATAAAAAGAGTTATTTGCTGTTATTAGATGGGTATTGGCTTTTTTGGGAGGCTTATCAACATTACTGGTTTTGGATCTTGTACGTTTTTTGTTAAGGAGGTAATTAAGGAGGGGTCTATAAGCAGTCAGGGGCAAAAAAGATGGGTGGATTGAGTGAAAGTGGCTACGGAATCCTACCAAGATCTTTGGGCTTCAAGTAAACCTAACCTACAAAGCGATATACCTATTTTTCATGGGGATTTTTGTGCGGTAATCCTCATGGATGGATGAAAAATGGCTATGTCATGGGTAGACTAATGGCTTGAGAATTATCTCATCTAGACAGAACGTCTAAGAACAATTAAGGGGACAATCTGTCCCCTCAACAAGCACCCATACGCCATGGGGGTCTTGGACAGCCCTCTTTGCAGAGGATGTGTTTCCAACGTTCTCAAATCCTGGACACAGTGAGGTCGCTCTGTGAAGCCTGTGAAGTCCCCAGTAAGCTTTTGCGCTTCTGGGCGGCTAAACTGGCTGCTCTAGACAGCACTCTTCACGGACAATGACTCAAAAAGGAGGCTTAATGCGGACAAAAGAGTTCTCTTTCCATTTCCATTTTCAATACCCACGGATAACCCAGCGGTTATGTAGGACACAAAACCGGGCCACAAATTCTGAGGTGCAAGGTGGTTCTATAAAGATTTCCCTCACACCCCAGCTGACCCTGGAACATCTCCTATTTTGGGATGACCCCTCGGGTGCGGTAAACTATAGTATTCCCCCCGGAAAGCCCAGCCTGCTTCTGCTAAGGTGACAGGCAGCCTCACCTGCCACTCCCAGCCCTGCGCTCATGAGTAACGAAGGTTGCTGATTGATAGGGGGTAGGTTGCAGATGAGTACACGGCTCACAGACGTGGTTACCGTGGCCTATGGACGAATTTGACGTAGAGGAGATAGATTGAGCATTCGCTGATCGTCTGATGTAAATCAACCTAAATAAGACTAGCTGTCCCGGCGAACTTCGTACCGCCATATTTTTTTCAACCCGTTTCTCACCCTTTAAACCTTCCCTGGATATCCACGAATATTTCAAGACTAAAATTAGCCAAATCGGTTCAGCCATTCTTGAGTTATAAAATAACAACCATGCACATTGGGGAGGGCTACCAGCTGATGTACACAGGTGCACCTGACGGGCAGGCCGGGGTGGGCGTGGTGCTTTCCCGGGCGTTGCAGGATGACATCTTGGAGGTGAAGAGCTATAGCGCCCGACTTATGGTTGTGAGGGTGCTTATCGATGGGATTATAACCCACCTGATAAGTGCTTACGCTCCACAGGCTGGGCGTGGCGAAGCCGAAAAGATCTTGTTCTGGGACCAACTCGGGGGAGTGCTTCGTGACGTCCCGCTGTCGCAGGAGATTGTCCTGGGCGGTGACCTGAACGGTCACGTGGGTGACGGATGTGAGGAGTTTGGGCGTGTCCACGGCGGTTTTGGATACGGTAGTCGCAACCCAGAGGGTGAGCACATCCTTAGAGCGTGTGCGACTGCCGACCTGGCCATCGTGAACACGTACTTCAAAAAGAAATCCGAACATCTTGTCACCTACAAGAGCGGGGGGCGCTTAACCCAGGTTGATTTCCTGCTCACTAGGAGGCACAGCATCAGCAGGGTGGCCAACTGCAAGGTTATACCCGGGGAGAGTCTCACTAGCCAACACCGTCTCCTTGTCATGGACCTCCGCGTGAAACCCAAAGACAAACGTGCCGAGCGTGCCCAACGCAAAATCAGGTGGTGGCTGCTTGATGAAGCTAAGTCCCAAAGTTTCGTCTCAGCCATCGGTGACAAGTGCGCCGATGCTGTAGACGAACCAGTACAGGTTTCTTGGGACAGGATTCGGGCAGCTATTCTTGAGGCGGGGAGGGTGGTGCTCGGCATGTCTAAGGGTGGACGCAAGTGTGACAAGGACACCTGGTGGTGGAGCGACACAGTCCAGAGAGAGATCAGGGTGAAGAAAGCCCTCTTTAAAAAGTGGCAAGCGTCCAAATCTTCCGACGACCGCGATGCGTACAAAGATGCAAAACGCGCCACCAGGAGAGCCGTAGCCAGGGCCAAACGAGACCACTTGCAACCTCTATATACCAAGTTGGAATCGTCTGAGGGGCAAAAGCTCATATATAAGTTGGCGCGTTCCAAGGCCAAAGCGGCGCAGGGTCTATCTAAGTGCCGCTGCATTAAAGACCCTGGGGGCAATTTGTTGTACGAGAAAGTCGCGGTGAAGGAGAGATGGCGCTCATACTTCCACGAGCTGCTGAATAAGCAGCATAAAGAGGTGCAGCCACCAGACCTCCCTCCGAATCAAGGACTAGTGCCACCGATAACGCCTGCGGAAGTCCAGACTGCCATTCGCCGCATGAAGAACCGGAAAGCTGTCGGACCCGACGAAGTCCCCATCGAGGCTTGGAAGGCAATGGGCGCCCGTGGTGTGGGCATTCTAGCAAATCTTTATAACCGTGTACTCCTCACCGGTGAGATCCCGAGCCAGTGGAGGCTGAGCATCATCACGCCAGTCTTCAAAGGCAAGGGATCGGTGCAGGAGTGTGGTAGTTACCGCGGTATAAAGATAATGTCCCACACCATGAAGCTCTATGAGCGGATAATCGACTCCCGGATCCGACAGGAAAGTACACTCTCGGAGTGCCAGTACGGGTTCCGTCCCGGGCACGGGACCATGGACCCAGTGTTCGCCCTAAGGGTTGTGGCGGGGAAATACAGGGCGAAGAACACGCCCCTGCACTGCCTATTCTTAGACATGCAGAAGGCCTTCGACTGTGTTCCTCGCGAGGTGATCTGGTGGGCACTGCGGGCCAAGGGTGTCCCCGAGACTTACATTGACACCATCCGAGACATGTACTACGATTCCGGTTCCGTGGTTCGGACTGCTGTTGGCGACTCGAAAGCCTTCCCCATCACCGTCGGGGTACACCAAGGATCCGTCCTTAGTCCTTACCTGTTCAGCGTGGTATTAGATGTTTTGTCGGACAGCATTAGAAACTCACATGAGCAGCCTCCGTGGTTGCTCATGTATGCTGATGATATTGCGCTCATGGACGCGGACAGGAGCAGATTGGTGCGACGCGTGAAAGGATGGAAAGAAGCGCTTGAGAACGGCGGTCTGAAGCTAAATGTAGCGAAGACAGAATACTTAGCGTTAAACTCCACAGATCCCACACCCGTCCGCATAGGCGATGATTTGGTCGAGCGCACGGACCAGGTTAAGTACCTGGGATCTGTACTTCATGTGACCGGTGAGATCGACCGCGACGTCAAGGCACGCATTGCTGCCGCGTGGGCCAAGTGGCGAAAAATGACTGGCGTGACCTGTGATCCTAAAATGCCAGTCAGGTTGAAGGGGCAGGTCTATAAGACGATCATTAGGCCTGTTCTCTTGTATGGTTGTGAGGCGTGGCCGCTGCTCGAGCGACACAAGCAAGAGCTGCGTGTCACGGAGATGAAAATGTTGCGGTGGATGTGCGGCGTTACGCGTAAAGATCGCGTACGGAACTCTCGCATCCGCGGCAGCCTCCATGTCCGTGACATTGCGGATAAAATGCAGGAGAGCCGCCTTCGCTGGTGCGGCCACGTCTTGCGGCAACCGCCAGGCTACGTGGGGAACAAATGCCTGGCAATGGTACCCCCGCCGGGTCCAGGTAAAAGGGGTAGGCCAAAGAAGTCCTGGCTTGACGTCGTGGAGGGTGATATGCGTGCAAATGGTCTCACTACCATGGACGCCCAAGACCGTGCGAAGTGGAGAAGGAAGAGCCGGAAGGCGGACCCTGAGCTCCGAGGTCATCTTGGCCACGGATGCAATCAGGAGAATACGTCTATATGCAGATGATGATGAAAATAACAACGAAAAGTGGCATTGATTTTTATATATTAGACTAGCTGTCCCGGCGAACTTCGTACCGCCATATTTTTTCCGTGCCCGCTGCACCTATTTTCTCATCCTTTACACCTTCCCTGGACACCCACGAATATTTCAAGACTAAAATTAGCCAAATCGGTTCAGCCGTTCTTGAGTTATAAAATAACAACGAAAAGTGGCATTGATTTTTATATATTAGACTAGCTGACCCGGCGAACTTCGTACCGCCATATTTTCTGATCCCGTTCCCGCTGCATATCTCTAAATTCATCAGTATTTCTCTACAATACTATGCATGTATTGTATTATACATTATAAACCTTCCTCTTGAATCACTCTATCTATTAAAATAAACACTTCAAAATCCGTTGCGTAGTTTTGAAGATTTAAGCATACATAGGGACGGACAGACAGCGACGGTGACTTTGTTTTATAATATGTAGTGATTACATACGAGTACACAATACAAACATACAAGGGCAAAAAGTAACACAAATAAAAATTATGTAACGAAATAAATTGCAATAAAATCCCTCAAAACTAATTTTATTTTAAACAGTATTACTTCATTAATATGCAACAACTACTACTGCACCCTTCAGATGCAGTTCAAATTCTTATTATAATGGCAGACTATTTAAAATTCAACTTTTTTTAACACTGGCAATAAAGTTTTGTACTCATTTGTATGCTAAATCGTGTTTCGAGACATAAAACTTTATTTCATAGTTATTTTAACAGTTTTTATTATTTGAAAATGGCAATATTAGTTTTATGACAACACTAGTCGTGTAATATTTTCTTAGTTAAGTTTTTTACTGTTTTTTACAGTAGTTTTTTCACGCCGGAGCAGCGGTGTCTTCTCTACAAGACACAAATTCGCTCTTGCGTGGAATACTGCTCGCATCTCTGGGAAGGCTCCGCAAAGTACTTACTAGATGCTCTCGACAGGTTGCAGCGACGTGCGGTCCGCATTATTGGGAATCCTGAGGTCACTAACACCCTCGAGCCTTTGCAGTTGCGTAGAGATGTGGCATCTTTGGCGGTTTTTTACCGTCTCTACCATGGTGAATGTTCTGATGAGCTCTTCCAAGTAATCCCACCCTCTCCTTTCCTATATAGGACAACACGTGCAGGACTTAGATGCCACCCGCATACGGTGCAGAATATTCCATCAAGAACCAAGCGATTCGGCGACTCCTTCTTCTGCCGCACTATTAAGACTTGGAATTCCTTGCCAGCTCACGTGTTTCCCTCCTCCTACAGTCCCGGGTCCTTTAAGCGGGGCGTGAAAAGGCATCTGATGAGGCCATCAAGCTGAGTGCCACCATTGTAACATGGTACGTGTTGTAATGGTGGCCCTCTTTTCAGAGACTTTGCCTTCAGCTTACCATCAGGCGAGGCAAAGTCAAATTGACGTGTCCTATATATAAAAAAAAAAAATTATGAATTCAACTCGCCTGATGATAATCAATTAATTTGGCCTATCGCAGTCCACTGCTGGACATAGGCCTCGCCCAATATGCATCATTGTCAAGTCCAAATGCAAAGTCTTAAGAAAGAGGGTCACCATTACAGACACGTACCATGTTACAATGGTGGCACTCAGCTTGACGACCTCATCAGATGCTTTTTCACGTCCCACTTGAAGGACCCAGGACTGTAGGAAGAGGGAAACACGTGTGCTGGTTAAGAATTTCATGAATTTATGGTGAGAAAATAATAGGATTATTAAACACCTACTTAAATAATTTAATCCTATTATAAAATGGATTATGTCTGTACCAATGATGTATTATTTTTATAGATACGTCATACACGAAGATGGCGGCTTTCAAAAATGGCGCAAACACAACATAATTAGCTACTTATTAATTTATATGAATTATATTATTATTTATATTAATAATATTAATTAATAATATATAATATATTATTACGTATTAATTATTAAAAACTTTTTTTTTTTTGGGTCACGCTGCTGTGTCGATTCTGATTGGTGCATAAAATGATGACCAAAAGTCATCATTTTTTTGTCGCCATTTTAGAGTGTGGTTATCATATCTATAGTTTATAATATATCATTGGTCTGTACAGATTCTCTAGTCATTGATGAGAATATACATTTAGGAATAAAGATAAGAAGAGGTTTGAAATAAGTGGAGCATAGAATTTAGGGGAGCAGCCCCCCTTGACAAGTGGCAATTCGTTGCTCGGCGTATGATGGAATAGAATGACAAATGTATAGGATTTGACGTTTTTGACATTCGTTGACGCCTGTCATATACGTCAAATCTCAAACATTTGGCATTCTATTCCATCATACGCCGAGCAACGAATTGCCACTTGTCTAGAGGGGTAGAGCAGAGTGCTGTTAATCATCAGCTATATGCAGAAAAAAATATGTCTATATCACTTCAGCAATATTAGAGATTACCTAACAGAAACAATCAAAAAACCCGACTGTTACTAAAAAGATCGAAACAAGTTTGATAGCAGCCGGTACCCAATTTATAATTTGAAAATGGATACGCCCGTGAATCCGAACTGTTTATAAACAAAAAAAATATAACTTTCGATTAAGATACAGCTACCTTAGAGTATCCATTACTATAGTAGATACTCTAAGTACAGCTACATACTATCATCGCACTTCTCGCCATAGGCGGGGAATTCATCCTCACACATTGCGACCGGAAATGGTGCGCACTGTGCGGTATGAAAGGAACTTCATCCCACGCACACTCAAGCTGTGGAATGAACTCCCTGCGGTGGTTTTCCCAAGCGACTACAATATGGGGTTCTTCAGACCACGGTAACCACTTTCCATCAGGTGGGCCGTGTGCTTGTCTGCCACCTAATTGGTATAAAAAAAAGATAGGAAAAAGAGAAACGACTCAGGCGGGGCTCGAACTCGCGACCAGTCCCTTGCAAGGGGAATTCCCTGAACATTAAGCCACCAAGTCAGGTCATGAGTGCTTCAAATTCTTCTGTACAACCATCTTGGGGCGACGATGGCGGAATCATCTCGTAGTTCAGTGGTCAGCATTTCCCCTGTAAGGGACTGGTCGCAAATTCAAGTCCCGCCTAAGTCAGTTCTCTTTTTACTTTCCTAATCGATTTGAATTAGAGATGAAACGAATAGTGGTTATCCGGATATCGGATATTCGGCAAGTTACGAGGCCGCAGCGCTGAATATCCGGCTACCGAATATTCGGCCAAACTTGGAAAGGTTTGCTAGAATTTATACTGGATTACTATCCGGTATCCGTCCGGATAGTGAAAACAAGGCCGGATACCGGATAGTTACCGAATATCCGTTTCATCTCTAATTTGAATTGAATAGTTAACCTGCCAAATGCTTTAAAATTTAATTCAAATACAGCTTTACTCAGCACAGTGGAAGTTATTTAAAACAAAAAGCAAATGAACAAACGTGCATACATATAAATACGCAACAAGTGCGGGAACTAATAAGAAAGCGTTTGTTTCTCGCAGAACTCGCAGCTTACGCGACACGCTAGAGTGCGCGGGGGTTGTGCGGGGAAAGAATAGAGTGGACATGACATGTGTAAAGGAGATGTAACAAGACAAAACGATACAATGAGCTTATTCCTTTTAAATAGCACTGTGTAGTATGAATTTATATTGTATTGACATCTTAATTTAGTGATTGCATTGTAATTTGTATTGACATCTTAATTTAGTGATTGCATTGTAATTTTTGTAATTTATTGACATCGAACATGTAAAAATTCATATGCCTAATACAGGCGAGATATGCTGTACTGTATACACTGAGAGATTGACATCTTATCTTATCTTCATCGTGTCTCTAGCGAATAAATTTTCATTTAAAAAAAAAATACTTCATCCCACGCACGCTCTAGTTATGACTCGAAACTTTGAACTGATACCTGACTATCTTGTAAATAAATGATCATAGTTATAGCCAGTTGAATAGACAATCTCACCTCAGGCAACCCATGGCCCACAGACGGCGTGCGTTTTTGTCGATTCGAGTCCGACATAACCTTCCCCACCGGCTCCGGCGGGGGAGGTATCCGTGGGGATTTTTCACACGATAAATTAAAAGCCAGTTAAATACACATACATCTACATTATGTTTCATCACTATCACTACATATTATAAAACAAAGTCGCTGTCGCTGTCTGTCCGTCCCTATGTATGCTTAAATCTTCAAAATTACGCAACAGATTTTTAAGCGGTTTTTTTCAATAGATAGAGTGATTCAAGAGGAAGGTTTATATGTATAATACATGCATAATATTGTAGAGAAACACTGATAAATTTAGAGATATGCAGCGGGAACGGCATCAGAAAATATGGCGGTACGAAGTTCGCCGGGTCAGCTAGTATCTAATAAATCAGTAGGAGGTAGAACACGACGGTATTTCTGTCCCAATCGAGCAGTCCGACTGGGGAAGTACCTCCCGCCCTACAGATTACTGCGGCTATAATAACAGAATCTCTCTGTTCTTACAGGGTTAGCAGCACGAGTGTGACTCCCCTGGTGTTGCAATTGTCCGTAGGATATGGTAACCGCTTTCCATCAGGTGGGCCGTGTGCTTGTGTGCGACCTAAGTGGTATGAATAATAAAGATTATATTCTGTGAGTTTTTTTTTTTTTTAAAGAATATTAGCAACCGAAATTACTAATATTCCCGTTAACCCCTCCAACTAAGCTAAATTGCTTGTGTTAGGAGTGGGTTCACGTCGGTAGTGTAATGGCCAGGATTTGAACCCGGGACCTCTTGATCGTAAGGCCGACTCCTTAACCACTAAGCTACCGACGCACTACCTATCACCCCGAAGAGGTAGGCACAAGTGTATTCTTTATCCAAAGTCTTGTCTTATCCACATAATTCTACCGCACCTCCTCCACCCATCATTCTCCAAGATCTGTATAAAATACCAATTGTTCGTCGCTACCGGAATATTAAATGCGTCCATTATTTCATGTACTTTATTAATTTTTATGATTTTTCTTTGTTTGTTTTTAGATTTCAGTTTAACTTGTTTCAGAACTGCAGTTGGAGTTGTTTTGTGTTTAAGTAAGTATTGTGAGCAGCTGTGGTTAGAGCTGAGGGCTTAATTTTGTTATGGACGGTTTTTATATCTATAGTAATAATATAAAGCTGGACTGTTTGTTTGTTTGTTTGTTTATTTGAATGCTCATACATACATAGATATAATCACGGCTGTAAATCCCCGAAGGGATAAGCAGAGGTGCCCTTCTTCTTCTTCTTCTTCTTTGCGTTAATTCCCAGTCGCATCCGATGCTTTTCGCCTCGGAGTCTGGGGTCCGCTTTACCAGTCTTAACTGCAGATTTGGCTAGACCTCGATATTTTCCGTGAAGTGACTGCCATCTGACCTCCACAACCCAATGGTGACATTGGACGATATCGAAGCATTGCAGCTAGACCGTTGTTGTTGGAAATTTTAGAGCTCTAACTACCCGTAACGACTGCCATAGATGTTCGTATGGCAACCGGCGTGCTCTCCGAGGCATAATCAGACCAATGCAAATCCCCATATTCATGCGTACAAATATTGGCACAGAACGGGATCGAACCCGCGCTTCCTGCGTAGCGGCCGCGTTCACTACCGCCATGCCACATAGGCTGTCACTGTAGCTATACATATAATAGCATCAATTTATTAGTCTCAAGAGTCAGACTTATTAAAAATTCAACATTCACCTTATTATGGGCCGTTATGACAATAAACTAATAGAAAGGCAATTTTCTTTTATACTTTTAAACAAAATTATGTGCGCATTTCCATTGGACCTCTAATATTGACGGTACGTCAAAAAAAAATGTATGTAGACCGAGATATTCAGAGTCCAAGTCAATTTTGTCTGCTGGGTTGGTAGGTCAGATGGCAGTCACTAACATGAAATTAAAAAAAAAACATAAAGGATATTTTTACACTTGAAAACGAAATTGCTTATGTTAAGAGAAGGGTTGACGTCGGTTGTATAATTGCCAGAACTCGAACCCGAGACATCTCGATTGTATGTCTGGCTCCCTGATTATTAAGCTATCGTACTATAACTAAGATGTAATAAAATGCAAGATGAAGATAAAGATAATGATGACCTTACTATGAAATTAAACTATACAGTATTTCTTGCTAAAAATACTGTATTAAAACACAATGCTTTAGGCGCCATTAAGTTTACAAAGAAAAATGACTCTAAAGAACATCATGAATACTTTAAGACAGAAATTTTCCTTTCCACTATTGCTCTTTTGACTACCACCTGTCAAATTAATAAAATGTAATAGGAGTTCGTAGAAGAGCTACGTTGTAGACCGAGTCTACGTCGTAGACTTTCCGTAGCCATGAACCGTTATTGAAAAATAGTAAAAATTTATTATTGAAAATATCGTGATGCAATGGAAACAAGTATAGATTTCACGATAAAGCACGCGCCCGCCATCTTAGAACATCGTTTGGCGCGCAAACGGCTTTCATCTGTCAAAAGTGACAGGTCGATTTGGCGGGATCGCATAACCCTATCATAGACAAAACAAAGAGGCTATAATGAGACTGAAATATTTTAAATTCTTTTTATATTGGTTTTTAATATAATATTATATAATAATCACGCCTTTATCCCCGGAGGGCTAGGCAGAGGTGTATTAACACCCACATTTCACCAATCATTGTATTCGGTTCCACGTAATAAGGAGTGAACCTGTTGCAGTATTCCGGGCACAGCATTTGTATTTAATCTTCGCGCAAAAGTTGAGAATGGCTGGACCCAATCAGCAAATTTTGTCCCAAAGTTCCACATGAAGTTTAAAAAAAGTTCCCATGGGTCACGGGACGGGGAACAGAATGCATCAGCTAGTATAAAAAAAAAACCACAAGCTTACTCCGTAAACACGACATCAAAAGCGGTTGCATTCAAACACAAAATTCGAAATCTAAACGCAACATCGAACGCCGGACGCATCCGACACTGCATTTCCGGTCAACCGTTAAATTTGAATTTCGAACTGATAGCGGCATTCTGTTGCAGACTTTTGTCCGGAGCGGACCTGTCTACGGGCGCGCGACGGAAATTACTAACAGTACTGTCAGATAGAGTTAATTTTGTATAATACTTCTAAATAGCTGTTAATACGAAGTCTAAGCGAACATGCAAGTCAGACCTACTAATAGATGAATCAGATTCTGGTGCAGGCTTTTCTGCGAAAATTGGGGTATCAGTCAACTTTCATAGAAAAGCCTGCAGCAGAATCTGATTGAGAAACCGCAATGAATTACGCGCAAATCGCAAAACCTTTAGGCTGAAGTCAAACGAGCGTAATTTTTTGAGTTGTAAGTTGCGTAATTTCGGTTTTGTAATTTCTGCTGCATTCCGTTTCATACAAAAGTCCTGTTTAATTCACACGGTGACGTAAAATGAGTTATCTGTAAACAGAAGTTTTCTATGAAATCGAACGCAGCGACCGAAATTACGCGACTCACAACTCAAAAAAATACCCTCGTTTGACTTCACCCTTAAGACTTGAAAGAAAGAAAGAAACATATAATTAGTTCAAAGTGGTCACACAATACAAGTAACTACACAGCAGACAATAATGACATTGGAAGTTTTGGACGCATGTTCACTCATTAGATTATGAAGTGAAGGCCTCAGATACAACTGGAACTTACACATGATGATGATGATGAATATCAGTATCTATCTATCTATCTATATAAAAATCAATTGCTGTTCGTTAATCTCGCTAAAACTCAAGAACGGCTGAACAGATTTGGCTAATTTTAGTCTTGAAATATTCGCGGATGTCTAGGGAAGGTTTAAATGGTGAGAAAATATGGACACGTGGGCGGAAAAAAAAATGGCGGTACAAAGTTCGCCGGGTCAGCTATAAATAAAAATCAATTGCAATTCTGTTAGTCTTGCTAAAACTCGAGAACGGCTGAACCGATTTGGCTAATTATAGTCTTGAAGGTTTAAACGATGAGAAAATATGGTAAAAGGATCTGAATTACACGCGGGCGGGAAAAAATATGGCGATACAAAGTTCGCCGGGTCAGCTAGTAACAAATAATAATGAGATATCTCTAAATCAACTTAACAATATTGTACATGTATGGGTAATCCATTCTTCACACAAACATAAAGAGTATGTTTATTTATTTATTTATTTATTTCATACATACAACGTCATTACGGGCAGACCCAATGCGACATAGTAGCTACATTATTTATAATAATTTCATTTACAATATAATATGTCATTTACATAATCTAACATAATCATGCTTCAAAAACTAAATAAGAATTTTCACAACATATTAATAATTAAAGTAGATATAATTACCATTTCAAATACTATTCATGAACATGTCATACCAGAAATAATAATTATTCAGATAATGATGTCAAACAATAATTCAAATAATAATGTCAAAATAATCAAGTAACAATTCCATTAAGTCAAAATAATAATTCAATTCATAATGTCAAAAAAAAAAAAAATTCAATAAAATAATGTCAAAATAGTAATTCAATTCAATTGTCAAAATTACATATTTAATGTCAAGTTCACAATAATTTAATGTCAAATGATGAAAATTCTACTCAAATTATTAAAATATATTATTTAATACTAGCAATACATAAGCAGATTATATCAATGTATGAGTATGTAGGTACCTGTCCTTACAATTCTACCTATCCTATTTGTGTATGTCAAGGGTGTGTAACGGAAGAGGAAGGTGGGCGAGAGGCTGAATGATACTCTGAAACAAAACGGTCTAACAGGAAACCGATACCAGAGGAAGGAGGTACTAGTTGTTCTCGATCAAAAGTCGCTAAGTGAGACGTGTGTGAGTTTTGCATGTAACTTTTTGAATTTATAATGCTGATGCAAATGAAATCGACAATTTGAAAATGGCCTAGCTTATTAGAATATAATTACTAACTTGTAATTATTTTATATAAGGCCGGAATTAGATACCTACTCAATAAATGCGTCTACTGTGTCGTAAAATCGATGTTAATATAGGGACGAATTACATTTGCACATCGCGATATACATTGACTGCATAACCTCTTCTATGTTTATAAATATATTGAAAATATAAACTTAAAGTATCAATAGCTTGGAGTGGTTCAGGAGTCAGCCTTACGGTCAAAAAGTTCCGGATTCAAATTCTAGCCATTACACTGCTACCCGGGGTTAACATAAATATTAGTAATTTCTGTTAGTTACTTAGTACTTTAAGAAATACTTTCACATCATTTATTTTCAGTTTCTACCATAGCAAAAAGTGATATTTCTTACAAAAATCGCTTTTGCTGTAGTCTAAGAAAGCAAAATAGGTTTTTGCCTGGCCGCTCCCGTAAAAGTTACTACATAATCAATATGAGAAAAGCAACAGTGAGCAAGTTTTGGATACAACTAATTTGGCACTCGGAACACATTTTAATATCACTCAAAAATATTTACAAACTCGAAAACACCTCGCACCAATAGTAGGTCCTTACAAAACGTAACACCACCGGAACTGTCAGTTTGTTACACAACAAGCCGCCATCTTGCCGATAGCGAACAATTTAAAATTAACGCCTACCCCCCTGGGTTAGTTGTGTTCGGTTCGATTCCGGTCGACGTCATGTGGGAGCGATAGGGATCTGATATGTTGATGACGTGTGAGGTATAATATTTAGATTTTGAAGAGGCTGTATTGTGTTAGAGAGACGCTGCAAGTTTACATACATAAATATATTTACGCTTGTAAATCCCCGAAGGGGTAGGCAGAAGAGTATTAGCACCCAGTTTTCGTTAACTATGTTTTTTAGTCTCACGTAATAGGGAAGCTATTGTCGAAAAATGGGCACTTTGTTATTATAGGCTGTATGTTCACTGTCGGATGGAGAACAGCCCTATCCCTTAGTCGCCTTCTACGACACCCACAGGAAGAGATGGAGTGGCCCTATTCCACCCCATCTATCTATAATATAAAAATGAATCCCGAAATGTGTTGCTAAGCGCAAATCTCGAGAACGGCTGAACCGATTTCGCTAATTATTTTTTTAGAATATTCCTTGAAGTATGTTCTTACAGAGAGAAAATTTAAAAAAAAAAGAATCGACGGTAGGCGGTACGAAGCTCGCGGGGTCAGCTAGTTAATATTATAAATATTTTTAAGCTATTGCATAGCTTCTATCGCGGGCCTTGAGCGTGGAGACCGAATCCAGAAATTCCGTAACGAAAAAAACCTAACACCCCGAAGCTCGCACGAATCGAGCCGAGCTGCTCCGAAGTAGCTCCGCTTAACGTAAGTAATTATAATTGCATAAGTTGATAAAAAATGCTATGCAATAGCTTTACCGCGGCAGTCCCCGAGTGCTACACGTCTTTTATTTAAAGAATATTAGCAACCAAAATTACTAATATTCCCGTTAACCCCTCTAGCTAAGCTAAATTGCTTGTGCTAGGAGTGGGTTCACGTCGGTAGTGTAATGGCCAGGATTCGAACCCGGGACCTCTCGATCGTAGGGCCGACTCCTTATCGTTTGTCCGCGATGGACGCAAAGACTACTGAACGGATTTTGATGCGGTTTTTTTTGCTGAAAAGGTCTTGTTCAGACACAAAATCTTACGTTTGTTTGATTGCAATCGGTTGAGTAGAACCGGAGATAAGAGGTCTACATGGCAGAAGGCTAGTACATACATATATAATCATGTTTTCATCCCCGAAGGGTTAGGCAGAGGTGAATTATTGTGGAGCCTATTGCCGTATTCCAGGCACTATGGTTTACTCGAGTCACATGCCCCACTGAAAATAAATAAATAAATAAAATAAATAAAAATTAATATTGTAGGACATTCTACACAACGCTATCTAGACCCAAAGTAAGCATAGCTTAACTAGTTTGTGTTATGGGTTCTAAAATGCGGATAAACATAAATGTAAATACATAATATTAAACATAGAAACACCCAGACCAATGCAGATATTCATATTCATGTATACAAATATTTGGAACGAGCGGGGACCGAACCCGCACCTCCTGCGTAGCGGCCGCGTTCACTACCGCTACGCCACAGAGGCAGTCAAAAAAAATCTATATGCAAGAAAACACACAGGTAAAAGCTAGTAACAAACAGACAAACCAACTACACCTTAAGTGAATATAATTAAACTTTAGCGTACACAAATTCAATTAGCTCGATTCCTGCCTACCCCCTCACAAACCAACATGATATTATTTAGTTAACAACAATAGACTTCAAGAAATCACTTTTAACTTATTGTTTTAAAGTTTGTCTGTTCGTTTGGAGACTTATAAAACTTAGAAGTTAAGTAAATGTATTTTTTTTTATCGTGCGAAAAATTCCCACGGATACCTCCCCGCGGGAACCGGAGGAGGAGGTTATATCGGACTCGAACCGACTAAAACGCACGCCGTCTGTAGGCCATCGGTTGCCGGAGGTGACATTGTCGTAGCCATATCCCTCGCACCCCGGCAAGGAAATGTTACTCGCGATTGTAGTTGCTGAAAAATTGTCGAAACGTAGGGCTAAATAGCTGGAGAGTGAGGCATAATTATATCAGAGGCAATTTTGCCCTCTGCGAATGATGACTCAAGATAGCATGCGGTTTTAGTCGGTTCGAGTCCGAGAAGATTTCCATTTCCACTATAAAAAATGTGGCTAAATGTAAACAATATCAAATAAATCGCGATGGAATCCGTTAAAAAAGTAGTTATATTTCAATGAGTGATATTCGCGTAAATTTCTAACGTATCAGTTAGGTAAATAGATGATATTTAGATCTAAAGAGGCAATATTCAGGACTGGACTTGAACCCGCGACCCATCCCTTACTCCGCGTTTACATACTGCCGCTCGCATTGCTCATCGTGTTGCCGGAAATATTCGCACGATTAATGCCCTAGCATTCACACACTCCCATCATGGCGTTGGTCCGCATTACAGTATTCGCCCTGCAACGGAGACGGACGTAAACGTATGGAAGACAACGCTGTAGCAGTGTACGCATTATGCTTTTACAGTATAGCGAATTAATTAAATAGATTATTAATAAAAACTATCACTTTCAACTACTATACACTTTCCGTAGATCGATATAAATATTTTTAAAAGTAAATATTCGAGGAGCAATAACGAAAGCCGTGTTTACTGATTAGCGCCATCTAGCAGTCTCGTATAGTTCATCGCGCTAGTATTGCCGCTCCATTGACTCGCGCCGCCAAGCCGACATTCGCAGCAACATACGCGGCAGTACTCGCGGCATGACGAATATACCATTCACACTACGTCTCTGCCCACTTCTCTCGCCACTTCCCTCGCTCTGCCGCGAGTATTAAACGCAGCTTAACGTATCAGTTAGGTAAATAGATGAGATTTAGATCTAAAGAGGCAATATTCAGGACTGGACTTGAACCCGCGACCCATCCCTTAGAGGGAATTCTTTGACGCACAGAGTTACATGGACTCGTCCTGATTAATCGAAATTCCCCTATACATACGTCTTGGGGCTACCTGGATTGATTTTTTCTGATCTAAATTATATTTATTTTCATATAATATCTTTGTGCATTATCATAAACAGTTTTAGTTAATTTAATATTCTTATTTACTTTCCAGTTCACTTGGATGATACTTAACTAGAGTGATCAGTACAGAGCTCTTAGGATACAGTTTATGGTATTTATTGATTGATGTGTAAAAAAACCTTAGTCATAAATTTCCCGCATCTTCAGATAGGATGTATCATGCAGACGCCTTCGCTAGCTTATAATGAAACAAAAGCAAAATAATTAAGTATTCTAGATATTCTCCAGATGATACTACTCTCATAACAATACATGTTGTCCCAACACCACACTTTACTAAGTCTAACTCAAAGTAAAATACTGCAAAATTCAATTTCCACACCTCTATTGTGCCGTCGCCATTGTTGTCTCACATCAACGTAGTGTCTCATGTTCAATACAAAGTGGTTGCATTCACACATGAGGGCCTCGACTAAATGGTAAAGTAAGTTAGAATATTGTCAGGTTAAGCAACACCAGCGAGGTCAGTTTTAAGATGGGTGACCATTCTTAATACACTGAGAACAGACTTTGTGACGTGGTGGTAGTTTATTTGATTGTTAAGCAGAAAGCGCGGGGCGGGTTCGATTCCTCTCAGTGTAAATTAAAATGTTTGCATGAATATGTAGCCACGTGTTTCCCGGCAGAGTAGAATTTGGGTCACCCCATCTCTTCCCATACGGTGTCGTACAAGGGGACTAAGGGATCAGCCTACTAAGGCGTCAGCCTCAGATACATGGCTCAACAATAGTGCCCGGAATACGGCAATAGGCTCACCCTCTATTACGTTGGACCTACTATTGTGATTGGTGAAATGTGGCTGTTAATTCACCTCTGCCTAACCCTCCGGGATAAAGGCGTGATTGTATGTATGTATGTATGTATGAAGATGTATAATTGCCTTGATCTCGGTGTTTCCGTGCCTCGGAGAGCACATCAAGCCTCACACCCTAGGGGGGCCATCTCGAAGTCAGAGATAACTGGCTATCTCGTCTCGCGCAACTGAAGACCAAGACGGTGTGCGGTTTTAATCGGTTCACGTACGACATAACTATCCCTGCTCGGTTTAGTCTTCCTAGAGAATATCCGCACTATAAAAAGTAGGTTGCGGAGGTCAGATGGCAGTCAATTCAATGTTACCTACGTCATAGTTATGAAGCTACGACGCAAGCAAACCGATGACGGTTAATCAGCATGTGTATCGCCTAGCAGGGGAGGTTTTTCATCCGAACGTTAATCTCAGTTGCATCCGAAGCTTTCACCTCGGAGTCTGGGGTTCGCTTTACCAGTCTTAACTACGGATTTGGCTGGACCTTGATATTTTCCGTGAAGCAACTGCCATCTGACTTCCACAACCCAATGGTGACATTAAATGATATCGAAGCATTGCAGCTAGACCGTTATTGTTGAACTTTTTAGGGCTCCAACTACCCGTAACGACTGCCATAGATGTTCGTATGGTAACCGGAACCAATGCAAATACCCATATTCATACATACAAATATTTGCACTGAGCGGGGATCGAACCCGCGCCTCCTGCGTAGCGGCCGCGTTCACTACCACCATGCCACAGAGGCTGTCGTCACCAATCCCATTTGCAATTTATAAATTATCGTAAAGTTTTCTTGATTCCACTTATTCTGACTATTACCGAATTGACTGCCATCTGACCCCCGATCCTGAAAGGAGAACCAGTACCAGATCCTGAGGCAATCAGCAGATATATCGCCTAGCAGAGGAGGTTATTTTAGGCTAAAAATCTTGGTGCACCTCCCCCTCCCCTAAGTCCCATCGATCGACTGTTCAACTCCTCAGGCGGTATGGTCAACACAATAAGGTGTTTTATTAGTTTGTTTTGGACCGGACCACTTGTTGACACGACACCTGTCAACAATTGGGGCATTGTTTTCTTAGAATATATTTGTCTGCGGTCAGTCTGCGATTTAGGGGTACTTATAACGCGATTCTTGCCGGCTTTCTTTACTAAAGGAAGCTGTGGTACAGATGTTTTATATACTTTAATAAATAATCTGTTGTAATCCATCAAGGTGGACTGACGACCTGTGAAAGGTGGCTGCGACGGACTGGATGCGGAAGCCTCCGCCTTCCGCATCCGCAAACGTGGCGCATATTGGGAGAGGCCTATGTGCATGGATTCTTTAATTAGCCTACTGCAGCAGTGGACTGCAGTAGGCTAATTGATGAATCCATTAATATTTTTTTTATATAGGACACGTTAGCGAAATCTCGATGACAGCCTCGGTGGGGTAACGGTAGTGAACGTGAAAGTCTGAGGTGAAAGGTTCGGATGTGACTGGGATTAACGTTAGGATATAGAAGATAGAACACGTCAATATGACTTCACCTCGCCTGATAGTAAGCTGAAGGTAGTCTCAGGTAAGAGAGTAACCATTACAGACACTAACAATGTTAAAATGGTGGTCCTCAGTTTGACGACTTCACCTTTTTTCTTCAAGAAGGTTCTGCAAGATTAGAAGGGTCGGCAGCAAGAGTGTAACGCCCCTGGTGCTGCATACGTTCATACGCTACGGTATTAAGGTAAATGTACCAATAATAGACACTTTAAGGACAAATCAAATTTCAATCTAAAAAATTAAACATATTAATTACAGCATGGTCGTTACATCCTTTTTTAACTGTTACAGCAACATTTAGACTTTAACTTTTGCACATAAAATCTTTAAAATCTATTAAACTTTTACTTTAAATAAAATTAGTTATTTATGCACTTGGTCGAAAACACCAATAATAGACATAGCTTATAAAATGTTACAAAATCTAACCAAAATACGCGGGCAATGGTCTAAGTATGTGAATAACTTCAATATTCATAACATCTAACTATACTAAAATTAGTAATAATCATTAGGTACCTACTAATAAACAAAAAAAAACACACCTATAAAAAATCAGTAGGAAAAATCTTAAGAAATAACACGACCATGGTCGTGTTATTTCTTAAGATTTTTCACGGAGTACATTATTTGCTGTCAACTGTCGTCTTTCTAAATTTACTTAGGACAGTGCGGCGTCTTTTAAGTCAATAGTCATAAAAAACAAATGGTTACTTTTCTTAAAATACTGGTTTTTGTTCGAAAGTGTCTATTATTGGTACAGTGTCTATTATTGGTACATTTACCTTAACCACTTTCCATGTGGTAAAAAAAAATCTATATTTTTTGTCTATCACCATCAACCATAGACCTTTACGAGACCGAATGATCCACGGAGGACAGAATATCCTTCTCCATGGAATGATCTGACCAATCTGACAGAATATTATCATTCACAAAAATGACACATCAAACATAATTATGTCAAAATTACCCAGAACAATAACAATTTCCATTTCCTAAATGATTTAGCAACAAAAAAAGGCAACAGCCAGCAACAGCCGGCAACAGACAGCAACAATGTGTTTGTGCACCGTTATAAATTTTTTGTGGCGATTCTTTGTGTATATTATGGCAATATGTTTTATCATAATATCAGGATTATTTGGTCCAGTTGCCCTTGTATCTTATTATGCTGGCGGTGAGTAATATACAACCCTCCCCGGGATCACTTGTATACCTGGGAACACGTATCTTGGTCCTAAATCGCGAGACAAACGACGCCCTACGCGAATAGTTTTGTAATAATCTATGCTTTGTGAATTTGAGCTCGTCCACCGCAGTAGCACCCCGTGCTATCCTCAAAAGACACCCAAAAACGTGTACTGTGTGTATAGAACACATTTTAGGTCCAAGATTATTATGTCTCGAGTAATAACATACCGGTACTATGGGGTGAATAGGGATCAATGGGTGAATAGGGATAAAATGGTCAGCTGAATTCTGTAGTTATTTTAGTGTAATTATTATAAAAGGGGTCAGTTAATGAAATCCATGATACTCGGTGATACATATATTTTCCAATATTTCACAGCTTATAGCTTCACAATAAAACACAGTACACTGTTCGACGGTCGACACGATAATGATCTCATCCTTACTAGCCGGTCAAAAATCAACTCGGGCGGAAGTGCGCCATGACAGTTGTTGGCGTAAATATCTAAATGGCTAATTTAATCAATGTATTTGACCGGATAGTAAGTTCATAAAATATATTTATATACATTAATAATATCTAGATTTATTTTAACTGTTATTTGTAATATTTTGAGGATCACATTAAATCGATAAAAATAGATGACTGCTAAATGCATGTTGCTAGTCAGTATAGCTACTTTATGTTTAAAAATAAACAATGTATTTTAATAAATGCTAACATTATGGATTAGTTCAATGTAATAATGAGCAGAGTTATCAATAATATCTGGTTAGATACTTGGAATTCGGGAGAAAAGAGAAGATTATTAAAAAAATCTAACAACCATTTTATCCCTATTCACCCTTTGATCCCTATTCACCTAGGAATCTCCTGGATTCGTTGATGTTTATCAGTTTATGATTACTGCTCCGCTTCCTTAGGTAGTAGCGTGATGATATATACTGCCTTTATTACCGGGTATTAGAGAATTTTATATACAAGAATGATAGTCATGTAGTTCCCGGCAGAGTAAAATTTGGGTCACCTCATCTCCTCCCGTGCGGTGTCGTACAAGACGACTAAGGGATAGGTCTGTTTAACATCAGACTGATAAACATACAGCCCAGACTGAAGAGACACGACGGTATTTCCGTCTTAATTCAGCAGTCCGACTGGGGAAGTACCTCCGCCCTACAGAATATCGTGGTCATAATAAGCTCGTGTTGTATTCCTGTCAGTTAGTAGGGTAGTCAGAGCTCACTTGAGAGTTTTTATTCTGTCTTGTTTTGTCTTCTGCACTAACGGTACAGAAACTAACACCCGTATTCACAAACAAGACTTCGCTATGCGTACTACCAAAACTGTGCAAAGAACGACAAATTCTCAGTGCGTTCGTTTTGGCAAGCCTTTTTATTCATTGATAACACTTAAGTAATACTTCGTTGAGGGAACGCACTGCGTTAGATACTGCTCCGTGATGTTTGTGAATTAATTTTACCAGCCCTATGCGCTCGAGCACACTATGTGACCTCACAGTGTTGTTTGTGAATACGAGTGTATATATTCTTACAGGGTTGGCAGCACGAGTGTGTCACCCCTGATGTTGCATACGTACATAGGCCTCGGGACTGTCATATAAGTGATGTGCAAAAAATTCTAATAACGTCCTTTTTTTACAGGTTCAAACTCCATACTCGCAGTAACACTTCGAAAAGAGCCTCTATACAAAAATTTACTAATGTTCACAAATCTCTTAATGTGGATTCTATTCATCGCTAACATAATCCTTGTCCTAAGATGCTGTATCAGACAAAACGTCTTGATCGTTTTCTACCAAACTTTGATGGTTATAAACGTACTTCTCGCTTTAGTTGTAACAAGTTACTTCTTCGCACTATGTCTAGTGTTCGATCACCAATGTTTAGATCATACGTATAAAAGGCCAGACAATGATGTTGCATCTATTACTATAGTGTTTATATTTATGTGTATTTATGTGTCAGTCTGTGGGGTGTGTATTTGGCTTGTGTATAATTATAATAAACGATTTTGTTGTGCTTCTTCTTATATGCTATTTTTTATTTGTGAACTTCCAAATGGAATAGACTGAAGAATGTATAGGATTTGACGTTTTTGACATTCGTTGACGCCTGTCATATACATCAACATACATATACAATATGGATACGACATATAGGCAATAATTGAAACCATATACTTGGTACCCCTTAAGCTTCAAGCAGTAAAAGTTTGAACAAAATTGGTCCAGTATTATGGGCAGAAACTAGAGTTTTAATTTTATAGAATTTGAACAACTTTGAGCACTCTGTAGAATCGCATGTTGCCGCTCAGTTGTTCAAGTAAGTTACCTACTATGCCTATTGTTGTGTGTGTGTGTGAAGTTGTTGTGTGTGTGAGTGAAGGTGTGTGCGTATTTATTAATGACTTATGACACAGTCAATGACTTTAAAGCAATGGATGAAACTATTTAATGACTTATACAGGTGGTTGCATTTTCTACATTTATTTTAATAATTATTTTGTTAGAAAATTTCGGATTTTATAAATCAGGGAATTTAAGTTTAAATTTAATTTGGTTCTATTCCTATGGACCAGGATGCTTCGCGGTTTCAGTATTTGCACATATGTCGTATCCATATCGTATATATACAATCCTCCCCCCCCCCCTATCCCCGGAGGGTTAAACAGAGGTGAATTAACACCCACATTTCACCAATCATTGTATTAGGTCCCACGTTAGAGCGGGTGAGCCTATTGCCGTTTTCCGGAAACTATTGTTGATTCGAGCCATGTATAGGCTGAGTCTGGACTGTATATATCTATCTGATGTTAAGCAGCCCTATCCCTTAGTCGCCTTGTACGACACCGCATGGGAGGAGATGGGGTGGCCCAAATTCTACTCTGCCGGGAACCACGCGGCTATCAGATAAATTATCATGATCGATTCCATTTATGATCGATTCAGTGTGTGTACTAACATCTTTATAAAATTCATTTCAAGGGGATTCTGGTGAACCGATGAGTTCATTGGGATCCCCTGGGGGATCGGATTGGGGGATCCTGGTGGCCAAGATGTAATGGCCAATATCCTTATATAGACAGACAATAAGATAAGACCAAAGAATCACATACCCGATATTCACGCAAGCAGAGCCGATAGCATCAACTAGTTTTAATACTAGTTCTCTTCAATATAGAACCCTTTCCAGCTGATTGCAATGCAATTTTATAACTTAAACGATATGAATCAAACCGTGAGCATTTAACAATATGATGTAAAATTGGGTTGTCGTGAACAGAACGCGCCTGGCCAGTTGCCAATATGTGGTACACCTCGGTACACGTATCTTGGACCTAAATCGTGAAACAAACGAGGCTCAGGCGCGCGCGGATTGTTTTTTAATAATCTATGCTTGGTGAATTTGAGCTCGTCCACCGCAGTAGCATCCCGTGCTATCCTCAAAAGACACACAAGAAACGTGTACTGCGCGTATAGAGTACATTGTGGGTCCAAGATATATATCCTGAGCAATAGTACTACGTTAGAAATTCAATTGTGTGAAGAAAGGATTGGTTTATAGTCACGGTTTTATAAAATACTAGTTAGCTGTTGCCCGCGGCTCCGCCCACGTGGGATTCTGATCCCGTTCATCGCTTATATATAGCCTATATGTTAATCCAGGGTATAACCTATATACATACCAAATTTCAACTTCAATAGGGCTGTTCTCCATCCGACAGTAAACATACAGGCCATGAATAAGTGCCCGCTAGATAGGGGACACGTGAATTTGACTACACCACACGCTTAATGGTAATAGATGTGTCCCCCTATTACGTGGGACCGTAAATCATAGTTTTTTTTTACTACTTAAGTGGCAGACAAGACACGGCCCATCTGATGGAAATTAGTTACCATGGCCTATTACTATTACTTATTCTGTGCCATGGCCTATGAACAGTCAAATATATTATGTGTCTTTGTGAACAGTTAATAAAAGAAAATGATTTAAAATGCAGTGGTACGAATTAAGAGTAAAAATAAATAAAAATGAGTATGAGTTATTAAATTTTAAAATGGTATGAGTTTTCGTGGTACGAAGACGGAATAACCCCTATGAACGAGTGCAACACCAGGAGAGTCACACTCGTGCTGCCGACCCTGTAAGAACAGAGAGATTCTGTCGGCGCAGAAGACAAGTAAGACAAGACTTTGGTCTGCCCACTGCTGACAGCACAAAACCTCTCCAGTGAGCTCTGGCTACCCTACTCACCACCAGTACAACACGAGGTTATTGTAGCTGCAGTATTCTGTAGGTTCCCCAGATGAACTGCTGCTGCTGCTTCCGGTGTACCGAAATATGGGTGTCAATACCCTCTGTCTACCCCTTCAGAGATTTACTTCTTCAACCTTCTTCTTCAACCTAGCGTTAATTCCCAGTCGCATCCGAAGCTTGCAGCTCGGAGTCTGGGGTCCGCTTTACCAATCTTAACTGCGGATTTGGCTAGACCTCGATATTTTCCGTGAAGCGATTGCCATCTAACCTCCACGACCCAATGGTAACATTAGGCGATATCGCAGCTTTGCAGCTAGACCGTTGTTTTTGGATCTTTATTTATAGAGCTTCAACTACCCGTAACGACTGCCATAGATGTTCTTATAGCAACCGGGACCGACGGCTTAACGTGCTCTCCGAGGCACGACCAGACCAATGCAAATATCCATATTTCATGCACACAAATATTTGCACTGAGCGGGAATCGAATCCGCGCCTCCTGCGTAGCGGCCACGTTCACTACCGCTACGCCACGGAGGCTGTCAGTTTACACACAGTTACAAACGTGAATATTTATGTAAAAATGTGCTCACAAAATAATTAAATTTTTCTACGGAACAAAGATGGCGACGGAAAAAATAAAAAAGCTCATGACTAATACGTTAAGGTGTGTTGCAAATGAGAATATTTGTGAGTCATTTAACTAAATGCTCCGTAAACTGATTTCACGTGCCGGCAGACAGACAGACAGACGGACAAATGACTTGAGCTCTTCATTACGAGGTATAGGCACAGGGGAAAGTGGATTGTTATTAAAAAAAATGAGTTTGAATAAGTTTTTAATTGATTTTAGGATAACTGCGAGTTGTTTATTTGTTTTCTCATCACTACATATTATAAAACAAAGTCGCTGTCACTGTCTGTCCGTCCCTATATATATGCTTAAATCTTCAAAACTACGCAACGGATTTTGAAGCAGTTTTTTTTAATAGATAGAGTGATTCAAGAGGAAGGTTTATATATATAATATATATGCATAATATTGTAGAGAAACGCGGGCGGAAAATATGGCGGTACGAAGTTCGCCGGGTCAGCTAGTATATAATATTTTACACAAATAAATAAAATGCAAGTCTTTTTGTTAATTTAAATACAAAACATTATCGTGGTATGGATATACTATGAGAAGGGATCGAAGTTATATTGTGAGAGAAGTTCATCATAGTATGAATGTAAAGGTTGAAGAGCCTAGGGTTGGGTCAAAATCTGACCAGAACTTTGAACTCCGCGGTCTGCGCCCTAAGACCGCAAAGAAGTTTTTGGCCTCAGAACCTCTTGGAACCCATGAACGGAATGAAATCTTTCCTCAAGACTTATGTTCGCAGCAGGTTATGATCAATTAGGTACATACGTGGGCAAAAGCCTTCAATAACAGTGTACCTGTTTTCTCAATAGCGATTCATCATACTTCGGCTACTTTGAGCGATAAAAGTGGAATAAAAAATTAGAGTACATGTCCTCTCGTACCAATTCCTCCTGCCCCTGTACCAGAAAGTATGCGCAAAAATGTTCATTACCGTTAGCTTGTACTCGCCGCGCACAAAACAATAACTATGTGCAACGTTGTACCGTCCGCAGTCCAATCCCTTGTTTTACTCAGCACAATACAATGCATACTTCAATTCGGATCTGTTTTATTTCAAAATTGCTTACATTTGAGCACCCTTTTAGGATTTTTTTAACCGACTTCAAAAAAGGAGGAGATTCTCAATTCGTCGGAATATTTTTTTTAATGTATGTTCACCGATTACTCAAAGACGCCTAGACCGATTTGCTAAATTATTCTTTTGTTTGATAGGTTATACTTCCCAGGTGGTCCCAAGTAAATTTTATCAAAATCGGTCAAGCAGTTTATGATATATTAACAAAAATCGGTTGAAGTTGGTTCATAAAATTTTTAATTTGGTGATTTATATAAGCATCGGCTATTATGATACTGTCTGAAGTTTACGCAAATCTTACTTATTGATCTCTAGTCAACCAGCGACCATGGCTGCAAAACGTAGCCGAAAGGTCAGGCTAAAAGTAAATAATAACAAACAACATATCGTTATATAGAATCCGTTTAAAAGTTGTTTTATTTCAATCGTCTATTGTATTAAAGCTTCAACCGAGAGATTCCTTAACTCAGTTGGGGTCGGCTTTTAAAACCGGGATGGTTTAATGTGCTCTACGAGACGCGGCAACCAGACAAATTATAAATTTTTCATTCATGCATACAAATATTTGCACTGAGCGGGAATTGAACCCGCGCCCCTTGCGTAGCAGATGCGTTCACTACCACCGCGTCACAGAGGTGTCGTTACGCCACCTTTCATCATCATCATCATCCTCCTACCCTTATCCCAAGTTTATTTGGAGTCAGTGCAACATGTGTGCTTTTTCCATTCATCTCTGGTTCCAGAAATCTCAACGTCTACTCCCTTCTTAACCATATCATCTTTAACATAGTCCATCCACCTCTTTTAGCTCTTCCTCTTCTTTAGAGCCATCCACTTCAATAATTACTGCCTTCCTTATGACAATACATGAACCAGGACAAACGATTTCCTTGCAGCTTCTTCGTGATTGGTGCCACTTTTAAACTTCCTCTAATATATTCATTCCTAATCTTATCCATTCTTGTCACACCACACATCCATCTCAACATTCGCATCTCGGCTACATGCAAACTTCTTTCATCCGTCGCCTTTACAAGCCAGCCCCCCTAGACAAGTGGCAATTCGTTGCTCAGCGTATCATGGAATAGAATGACGAATGTATAGGATTTGACGTTTTTGACATTCGTTGACGCCTGTCATATACGTCAAATCCCATACATTTGCAGGGTCGGACTGGCCATACATTCCATGTGGCATTTGCCGCACGGGCCCCAGCCTTCGCGGGCCCCCCTGGGCCTGGTTTGAAAATGAAAATAAAAAAAAAAAAAAAAAAAAAAAAAACTAACATGGTTGAATCTGAGCAAGTCACCCCGTGAAAGTAATAAAGAAATCAGTCTATGGTCTACCTGTCTATAACTCATATTTCATAATAAAACTATATTATAAATATAAAGGGGAAGATGTGGTCAATTGTACCTATTTGCTTGTTAAATTTGAATAAAGAAATCAGTCTATGGTCTACCCACCTGCGTAGCTATGGGTGGGCAAGGTGGTGCGGTGCACCAGGGCCCCCAAGCTCAGGGGGCCCCCAAGCTCAGTGACCCTCCAGGCCCAAACTAGCAAATCCCTGGTTGAACTTGAATATCTTACTTTTGGAATGCGAAAATGAGTTGCAACACAACTCTAATCAGTGCAACTCATTTAAAAACAACTGTAGGGAGTTTTGTGCAGTATTATCACCTTGAAAGATTCGTCATCACATTTGCAGCTAGCGTGGGGGCCCCTAAGCCCTCAGGAAGCTCCCAAGCTTATAAATATGAGCTATATTGTAGATATGAGCTTGGAGGCCCTCAAGTTCAGGGGGCGCCGAGCTTAGGGAGCCCCCGAACTCAGCGGCCCTGCGGGCTCAAACTAGCAAATCTCATATTGAGCTAGAAATATATCTTTCAGAATGCAACTCCTTTACACTTGTAGGGAATTTTGTGCAGTATTGTCACCACAACGAAAGATTCATCATTACATTTGCAGCAAAATACAGGGGCCCCTATTTCGTTTTGCACCGGGGCCCTTGAGCACCTTGCTACGCCACTGCCACTGGCGTAGCTATGGGTGGGCAAGGTGGTGCGGTGCACCAGGGCACCAGGGCCCCCAGGCTCAGGGGGCCCCCCAAGCCCGAGCCTGAACTAGCAAATC
This sequence comes from Eilema depressum, assembly GCA_914767945.1. Lineage (NCBI taxonomy): Eukaryota > Metazoa > Arthropoda > Insecta > Lepidoptera > Erebidae > Eilema > Eilema depressum. Next base: position 9,702,241 of record OU612040.1, read on the forward strand.
TCATATTGAACTACCTACCAAAAAAGTCTTAATTTTGGAATGCGAAAATGGGTTGTAGCACAACTCTAATCAGTGCAAGTCATTTGTTGGGAATTTTGTGCAGTATTGTCTCGTTAAAAGATTCGCCATCACATTTGCAGCTAGCTTGGAGGCCCCCTGAGCCCTCACTGCCCTCAGGAGTCTAGAGACTAAAGAGTGATATTATTCTAGCAGTCATAATAAAATATTTTACTTATAGTAAATTGATCATAACTAGTAATATTATAATAGTAATACGAGTTCCAGTACCATTTTTTTTTTTGCTAGATAATCGCTGGTCTTCTATTGAAGACTATTTATGCACCCTGGGTAATGGAGACAGCAGCAGCCTGTCTCAAGACGGCATAGACGCTGCGGCTTAAGGCCAACTATGAACTTTCCACGTGTAACTCTGATTAGCAACTGTCGCAGTGGAAAGCAAGTAAGGGGGTGGGATAGTTCTGGGCCAGATGGAGATATCGTGGTTCCCATATTTGAGGGGGGCATCTCAAAGTCGTATATGGCCCAGGGTGTTTCGATGTGCAATGGAATTTTCTTATTGGTCCCGCTTACACTCCGGCGCTTGAGACCCGAGACTGCATGCAGTTTTAGTTGGTTCGATTCCGGCCTAAACACCTTCACCGAATGTTTATGTCGATTCGACATAAACACGAAATCATCATCATCTGCATATATACGCATTTTCCTGATTGCATCCGTGGCCAAGATGACCTCGGAGCTCAGGGTTCGCCTTCCGGCTCTTCCTCCTCCACTTCTCACGATCTTGGGCGTCCATGAAAGTGAGAAAAATTCACACGCATATCACCCTCCACGACATCAAGTCAAGACTTGTTGGGCCTACCCCTATCCCAGGTACTTAGCCTGGTCCGTGTGGTCGACCAAATTATCGCCTATGTGAACGGCTGTGGGATCTGTAGAGTTTAACGCTAAGTATTTTATAGGCACACGAAAATACGTATGTATGCGCGGAAACAAGCTAGATGTATATATGTAGATTGTTTCTGCGCACCTCTCTACAAGGGCAGGAGGATTGGGGTGCGGGGCCCGCAGTCACCACGCGGTGCACCCTGGGTAACGGAGACGGCAGCGCTCCTCTCTCGCGCGGATCTGTTGAGGACTGGTCGGAGACTTTTCACACGTCCCACAATGATGAGCAGGCAAGGAGCGGACCGGTTACCGAGCGCAGGCGTGGGGGTTACGTGTGTGGCCGCCTGTCACCCTTTCACCCCCACTGGCACCGCGGTTCGATGTTCGTCCCTCTTTTCAGAGTTCTATGGGGACATCGTGCTTCTCACACCCGAGGAGGCCATTTTAAAACCGTAGATGGCCCAGCATCAGCCGGGGTGCCAGTGATATGCTGTCGGTAACCTTACACCCCGGCAGCTCTGGTATCTGATCCGAGACGGCGTGTGGTATTAAGCGGTCCGAGTCCGACATAACTACCTCCGATGGCCGACGACGGGCGTGGGATCTGAGGGGATTTCCGCACGAAAAAGAGGGAGAGAGGACGGATTTGATCTCCAACAGCACGTTAGCGACCGGTAGGGGATATGCCTACCTCATCGTTTACTTCGGTAAGGCGACGTGCGACGCCCGAAGGAATTTTCGGAACCAAAGAAAATAGGGGGGCCCCCTGTTTCTTTTTGCACCGGGGCCCTTGGTCACCTAGCTACACCACTGGGTTTAGCTGAAAGCTCTCCTCTTTTGAAAAAAATGTTGATTGGCTAGCTTCTATATTGGATATATTATTTGTTAATTTGCTAAGCTTATTTTATTATATTACTAGCTGTTGCCCTGGCTTCACCCGCGTGGAATTCGAATTCCATTCCAATTTTTTTTTTCGTGATAAAGTTCACTCGGATACTACTCCCGTCAGCCGGACTCGAAACCACTAAAATCGAATGCCGCCGCGGGTCTTCAGTTGCTGGGGTGTAAGACCATCTACGATTTTAAGATGGCCCCTCATACAGGGTGTCCCAAAAGTTGACGTCAAGCCGAAGTCGCATGATAGGTAAGGTCATAACAGTTATCAGAAAAATATTAAAAAAATTACATTTAACTTTTAAAAACTTTTAAAACTTTAAAAAAATACACTAGAATCACTTTTAGTAAAGGCAAAGAAATTATTCAAAACCAAACTTCCTTGAAAAATATTTTTGTACCCGATCTAAGAAACAATGTTATAAGTGTTATACACTTTAGAATCCTTATTAAACGCGCTAACTTTTAAAGTTACTTGCCAGACTTCCTTGGTATAATTTTTTTTTCATCCCACCATCTCGGAAAGACTATTTTTGCTCTTCGATAACTGAGCGTAAAAGTCGTTTTTATCCTCTAGAGAGGTAAAGTAAATTTGAATTTAGAACATCGTGTGTACTAGGTTTGTGGACTCAAAACATCATTAAACCTATTTACTTCTACCTCTATGGTGCCGAATTTATCATACAACTTTTTTTTAATTCATGAAAAACTCAGACTCGTAACCTCCTTGGTGTACTTTTTTTTTAATTTGCTTTGCGCGCATCAATTTTTTTCACGTCATATTGTTGACATTGTTGTTGAATTTTTATTTTGTTGTATTTTATTACTAGTATTAATACACATATTATACAGCCTCCATGGCGTAGTGGTATTGAACGCGGCCGCTACGCAGGAGGCACGGGTTCGATCCCCGCTCAGTGCAAATATTTTTTATGCATGAAAATGGGTACTTGCATTGGTCTGGTCGTGCCTTGGAGAGCACGTTAAGCCGTCGGTCACGGATGCCATACGAACATCTATGGCAGTCGTTACGGGTAGTTGGAGCCCTAAAAAGTTCAACAACAACGGTCTGGCTGCAATGCTTCGATATCGCCTAATGTCATCATTGGGTTGTGGAGGTCAGATGGCAGTCGCTTCACGGCAAATATCGAGGTCCAGTCAAATCCGCAGTTAAGACTGGTAAAGCGGACCCCGGACTCCGAGGTGAAAGCTTCGGATGCTGACTGGGAATTAACGCTAGGAAGGAGAATTATTTCATTATTTCCTCGCTGAGGTGGGATGAAAAGTTACGTGTTGCACTCGAGTGCAAAGATTTTTCACCTTGTGCTCTTTTGATTCCCTCGCTAACGCTCAAGATTCTAATTTGTGAATCACTCGCTACGCTCGTGATTCAAATTTAGAATCTTTCGCTTGCTCGGTCATCAAAAATGAGCACGCGGTTAAAAAGCAACTTTGCACTCTTGTATAACAAATAACTATTTCAGGACCGTCAGTTAAAGTAGGGCGAAAAACTGATTTACAAAACGTGGTTCTGCAAAACATGACTTCTTCTTTTAAGCTGGAGCAGTTAGCTCAGATTTTAAGGTTAAAAATTACAGAAACACTATTCAGGATGAAATAAGTGAAAAAAAATGGCAAAAAGTAAAGATTTGTAGCAACAGGAAAGTAAAAACTGTTACAGGGTGGTCCATTTTCCGGAAGATTTTTTTTTTTAATCATTTTAAAAATAATAGACATTTTTTTTATACTTTTCTGATAACTGTTATGACCTTACCTTTTTTTTTAGAATGAAAATATATTTTGATTTTTTCAAGAACTATAAGTTCTTGAAAAAATCTTATAAATTTAATTTTTAAATACATATACTTACACACACAAAAACATATATTTAAGAATATAAAAACTTGTGCCCCATCGGTATCGGTTACAGGGATGAAGCTACTGGTGCTATATTATTATTATAATTATCGAGTCGGGGCCTCGGGGCCCCAATTTGTGGTCCGCCGCCCGGGCCCTTTCGGCCCAGTCCGACCCTGTACATTTGGCATTCTATTCTATAAAACGCCGGCCGCCGAATTGCCACTTATCTTGAGTGGCAGCTCTCCGATCTAAAACGTCTACCTTTCATCCCGAGATTCTCTCAAAATTAAGACTCACCAGGACAAAACCGCAGGACATTATTACATACAATCGTTCAGTAATTCGCTCACGGAACTCCAATTTTTGAACAACGCTTCTAAGTTTTTTAATATTCCACCTGTTAACTGAGGAATTTCAAAAATTGCTCAGCTCTGTATGTGCCCTGGAGAGCCCATCCACTCGCGGGAACACGTAATGGCTGCATAGTTTGGAGGGCTGTCGGGGCGTCTGATTAGTTTGTTTTTGTTGAAGGCGAATGATGAGGAATTTTATGATTCTTTTTAAGCTGGGTCCACATTTGTAGCACCTTGACGTATCACGATCAGTCGTATCGTATCGAGTATTTGTATCATAAATATGGACGCTCATTTAGTCCATATCGTATCATTAAGGCGTATTTCGTAAAAAAACGCGTCCATACTTAGTAAATGAAAGATGTATCAAGATACACGTTTAGTGCGGATCGGGCTGTATCAGATACGGTTTGTATTTTTAACGGCTATCATCTTGTGTCCAAACTAGCGATCATGATACGCGTTGAGGCCACGCGAAGGATATACTTTACACAGAAATGCTACAAATGTGGACCCAGCTTTATACAGACTACCTACCTATTGTGAATATGGTTGTATTTTTTTTATATTTATTTCGTCATATTGAGTACACCCTGCTAGATGGTAAGGTATATACCTATATGTATTTTTTTGGAGTGGATGGACGAAAGAAGACTGACGAAACAGATTTTATGAAGCGAGGGTGAATGGGCAACCCGGTAGGGGTCGACCTAGACAAACGTACTATATCAGTCAGATCGAAAATATTTGAAAGAAAGGACATGTCAAGAGTGCCCGAAACCGGCGAGCATCTATGAAAATAATTATGAAAGTAGAAGAAGCGAAAGATGTAGGCCAGGATCGTAGCAGGTGGAAAACTGTGAGCTCTGCCTACCCCACTGGGAAAGAGGCGTATTTATGTGTATATTTTTTTATTTAAAGGACAGGTCAATTTGACTTCGCCTGATGGTAAGCTGAAGGCAAAGTCTCGGAAAAGAGGGTCACCATTACAGACACGTATCATATTACAATGGTGGCACTCAGCTTGACGGCCTCATCAGATGCTTCTTCACGCCCCGCTTAAAGGACCCGGGACTGTAGGAAGAGGGAAACACGTAATATATAGTAAGAATAAGTAGGTTCCCGATGGGGTAGAATAGGGCCACCCCATCTCTTCCTGTGGGTGTCATAAAAGGCGACTAAGGGATAGGGCTCCATCCATCCTAGGGTTCTCCATCCGATGGTAACATACAGCCCATGATAAAGTGCCGTCTCGCCCCATATTACGTGAGAGCGAAAATCAGAGCCTACACTTCTGCCTACGCCTATGGGGATTTATAGGCGTGAGTATTAATGTGTGTATGTATGTAGGAATAAGCATTGAACATGAAGCACTCGTGGAGCCTCAAATACTTAATAATATGATATATTTACTGTTCAATAGAATGTTACTGTGATTATTCAATCAGGCGTGTTACGAACATTACTTTTTTTATACCACTTAGGTGGCAGACAAGCATACGGCCCACCTATTGGAAATTGGTTACTTTGGTCTATGGACGTATGCAACACCAGGGGCGTTACACTCGTGCTGCCGACCCTGAAGAAACCTTCTAATGCCCTTCTTGAAGAACCCCATAATGTAGTCGCTTGGGAAAACCATCGCAGGGAGTTCATTAATAACTAAATCTACATGACGCAGGTACTTCAATGAGTAAGCGTATAATTGTACTTGGGTTAAAATGCTTCATCGTCAAAATGTACAATAGTCAAATAGTTCATTATTGGGCAATTGAGAGAAGCAAATGACAAATTACAAACGTGTCAAATTCTGAAAGGTGCAAAATGTATATAAGCGATAATGTGCATGCGACAAAATGTGCAATCAATTAGTTTATTATATATATGAATTTTTTATATAAGTACTCTTTCTTGATATAAGAACTCCTTGAAATATCACTTGGCAGCTTAGAATACTTTATACTTCTTTGTACCCCCATATTTTTATTCCGCCCGCGTGGAATTTACATCCTTTTTCCATATTTTCTCACCGTTTAAACCTTCCCTGGACATCTACGAATATTTCAAGACTAAAATTAGTCAAATCGGTTTAGTCGTTCTCGAGTTTTAGCGAGACTAGTTAACAAACAGCAATTGATTTTTATAGAAGAAGATTAAACATGATCTACTTTAAAGTGGCGAGTCTCCTAGCCGGAATTCCACTTTTCGCCACAGATATGTCACACAGGATGTCCAGGGATTCAATTGATGACGTATTCTGTCATAGGATTGTTTAGGCCGTGAGACAATTTAACCATTACACGAAAGGTCGATTGTACATTTTGACGTTGTCGTATTCTGTCATATGATCATTCAGGCCGCGAAAACATCATGACCACAGCATATTGTACATTTTGACGATGGAGCATTTTAACCCAAGTACAATTATTATACGTCTACTCATTGAAGTACCTGAAATTAACATAGACGTTGAGTGACATCTATCGTCGAGTAGCTGTAGCACTTTAATTATTTAACATTAAACAGACCACAAAAATAACGCGATTAAAATTTATTTTTTTACTAACTAGTAAATAAAGTAAAAGCTATTTTATTTTCTAAGCGAATTACTATTTTTTATTCTTACTCACTAACGCCATCTATGATGCAGTAGCGAAACAAATAGTCGTAATAAAATATTCATCACTGGCAGAAAGTTACAATGTTACGAAATTTTAACTCTTCAATTAAATATATACCTTAATAAGATGTAGTAAGATTCAATATCGTTTTTAAAAGAAACATTGATAAAATATTAAAGAATGTAGGCGACTGAAATAGGTGTATCGCTTTACCTTTGATATTAGAAAGAAATGTTTGTTTTATCTTAATTATTTCTTTTACTACAATTAAAATATAGTATAAAGTTATTTCTTCAATAAACAGCAAACAAAATAAACAACAAAATAATAATCAACCAAAAAAAAATGCAAATAAAACTGACATTTTAAAGTGACTAACAGAAAAATCATTTTTTTTCTCGCGAATTTACATCTGTCAACCGCTATGCAAGCGAACGAGACAACACATGTAACTGTATAGCGGACGAAAAGGACAGCAGCATTCGTCGATACGTCATCCTGTGTGTGAGACAATAGGATATCCCGACTTAGGCACAGGGAAACACTGTGCCGGTTTTCCATCTCAGTTATTGAGAATAGCGCCATCTGTGTTCGTAATTGGAAAACGTAGAATTTTGTATTAGTGTGCTACATGTATACAGTATGTTGTATTATTGTGTGCAATTTTACACATGTGTGAGTACATGGAGGGTGGAAGCGGACGCAGCAAGGGTAGTGACAACATAAAAAATAATATTTTCTTTGAATAAATATTTTGGACAATATTTGAGCCGAATTTGATATAAATACAGATATTTTTTGACGATTGAGGTATATGGGCACCAATATGATCTTGACGGCCCAAGACCACCTCACTAGTAAGTTGGTACATGTGCCAATTAATGAAAGAGGCCGTGGTGCAGGTTTTCCTCTCGTGTTTGGAAGGTCAGACGGCTGTTGCTCTCATAAAAGCCGTTTAAGTCAAACTAGGTCTACCAAACTAGGTCTACCAAACTAGGTCTACCAAACTAGGTCAAACTCTCACCACAATACATCGTGCACTTACTTGTGATTGTCACATATCTCTGAATCACCCTAAGGTTGACTGGCAGAAAATGCCTAGGGCATTAAGTCCGCCTTTGTACAACTATTTTGTACTAGCTGACCCCTCGAACTTCGCACCGCCTAGCAGTCGATTCTTTTTTTTTTCTCTCCGTAAGAAACATCCTCGTACTTCAAGGAATATTCTAAAAGAAGAATTAGCGAAATCGGTTCAGCCGTTCTCGAGATTTGCGCTTAGCAATACATTTAGCGATTCATTTTTATATTATAGAAGATTTGTGCAAAAAGTTAGAAATAAAATAAAATAAATAAAAATAAAAGGAGGAGAATGTGACTCCTTCTCCTCTCTTGGCCCGGGAGCCATTAAAGCCTTGGAGGCCACTGGGGTCAATAATAAAATGACCGTAACCAGATCACCAGGTATAAGATTGAGGTGCCTCTCCCTCCGGTGCAAACAATTCCATTGAAAACTGCATCCGAAAGAAATTTTGGAGTAGAAAAACTATCTTTCGAAATAAAATTTTCAGAATTTTAACCAAAACAGATTCAGGTACCTAATCTTCTGCCTCAGGTAGTCCGTTTGTTTGGTAGCCACGTACTGGTAACTGGAATGCAGCTGGAATGGAATGGAAAGAGGATTCTTTTGTCCTCACTTAGCCTCTTTCTTGTGCCATTGTGCGTGAACCACAATGCAGGAGCCGTGGATGTCGGAATTCCTCATGTGATTCGCTTGATTTACGCGTGATTCCAGACATCCACCATAGCATATTCATCTTAGTGACACTCATAACCTGCTTTTATTGTTCCATAATGTTATACCGCTATCTATAATTTGCAACTCAAATTCTCACCTAGTATTTGATGATAATGATAATATTCATAATTACTAATGCAAAAGTAACTCTGTCTTTCTTTCTGTCTGTTTGTTACACTTTCACACCTACACGACTGAACCGATTTTAATGAAATTTGGTACAAAGATAGATTAGACCTTAGGAAACTACATAGACTATGTTTGGTTGCGATAATCGACATCCATTCCATATCCATTCATATAAACTACTCGTTAACTAGGTCTAAATACGTATTCTGATAAGAGATCCGATTCTCAGCACTCCATGGATTCACCGTGCGGTCGCCGGCTCCATAGCGTGATACAGAGAGGAACACCGTGACGGCGACTGGGACTTGCGACCCAGATGTAGGTCTATGGTGGCCACCTTGTGATACATCAGCGCTCACCTCCACCGTCAGTAGTGTTCCCCCCCTACCTATCCAAATTTGGTAAGATCCTATCAATGCCGCTTTTGATATTTGATTTAGTAAAGAGCTTACTGAAGCTCTTGGCAATCCGAGGTCTTTAAATAAGTTGTACAGGGATTTAGCTGGAATTCCCCTTGCTCCTACTTCTACGGCGTAGAGTTTAACCACGTAGCCGTTTTTGGTTAACTCGTTAGTCAAGTCAAAGTATTTGTAAAGTAAGATTCTGTACTTACTATTTTTGTGGTGCCACAAATAATGAAGAATTTGAGTGGCGCCCAACATGGGACCTAAGTTAAGTTTCACAACACGTTTTCTTGTCTGCCGATGTGATTCATGAACCTAAGAAGCATCAGACAGGCTTGTTAAAACTATAGAACTGATAGTACCTTGAACAAAGATAGGGTCCAGGTAGAAGGGGTAGGCCCAAGAAGTCCTGGCTTGACCTCGTGGAGGATGACATGCCTGCCATTGGTCTCACTACCATAGACGCCCAAGATCGTGTGAAGTGGAGGAGGAAGAGCCGGAAGGCGGACCCTGAGCTCTGAGGTTATCTTGGCCACGGATGCAATCAGGAAAATGCACCCCATCTCTTCCTGTGGGTGTCGTAGAAGGCGGCTAAGGGATATGGTTGTTCTCCGTCCGACAGTAAACATACAGCCCGTGAATAAGTGCCCGCTTGACGGTAATAGGCTCACCCCCTATTACGTGGGACCGAAAATCATAGTTGGCGAAATGTGGGTGCTAAGATAATACACCTCTGCCTACCCCTTCAGGGATTTACAGGCGTGAGTATATGTATGTATGTATGATTCGTAATTAAATTAAATAAAGCGTGAAAAGATATCTTCACTATATTTAAGATATTTCCCTCAAAAAAATGTATTAAACCTATTTAGAAAGTTGTGTACTATATCAGTGTTGCCCTATTTTCCCTGATTAATATTTTAATCAACTTAACCAGGCACAATATTAAAGATTAACTCGTACTAAATTACAAAAATACAAGCAAAATCTTCCTCGTTTCCACAAATCACACATTTTAGACAACTAATCTCGGAAACGGCTTCACCTAATTTAATAAACTTTTTCTCAGCTCATCTACTGACAGAAATACAAATTAAAAAAGTACGCCCAAATATTTTCGCCCTAATTAAAAGAAAAGCCTAACCTCTAATTAATTTATTGACAAATTATTTTTTTAATATCATCTCATAAGATTTGGCTGCGGACGGTACGCCTAATCTCCGCCACCCTCGCGTAATAGGCCATCTCCTTGTTGCTATGGCGACGGCTAAGATGGCCGCCGATCCCCCCCTCCCGCTCTCCTCCCAAGCTAGTATAAAAACGCACCCTCCAGCGTTTCATGTCAGAGCGCCACTACGACTTGCCAAGCGCGCACGTATCGTGTTTTTCATAATATCCCGATATTCGGAGATATTTTTTAATTTCTCGATTTTTTTCCGTTTCAAACACTTCCTGTATCTGTTTTACTTTGCAAATAAATTCTTATTTTTTGACTGTTTATTTTTTGGTTTTATTTTTTTGTTCTTTTCTTATTTTCCTGTGGTTGGTGACACGCTGCTGCTTGTGGAAGGTAAGTGTCCTAACTGAAAAAGATTGTTACAGGTTTTCCCGGCATTTTCCTCAATCATCTGTGTATTGTAATCGTAGGGAAAATTATTTTTAACACATGCAATGATTATCGATTCCAGTGCAGATGTGTGGGTAAAAATAGCATCTACCTCTCCGGGTCATCTTCGTAAAAGCAGCTTTATTGTGTAGACTTTTGGGTTCGTTTTATCTTGAAGTTTGGAGTTACTTGCTGCGTTTTTGGAGGCTGTAGGAAAATTAATATAGAGTCTTACGTATCTGAGGCTTACCCAACGTACCGGATGCTAGGTTCTCGCGCCAAATATAAGTTTAGGGGAACTCAATCTACTTTATAACCTCATATATTGTGTTCAGCCTTTAATCAAACCAGGCATGGCGGTATATTAAATAGCTTTTTTTCATTTCAGTTCAATATCTTTCTCCCTTTTCAGGAAATAAGACGTCAGTATTCGTACTTAGGTGTCATTCGATGTATCGATATTCGTAGACGTCATAATTTCGGGATAGTATAACTATCACGTGTATCAGAATATTTTATTATTTTGTGATTGAATTTACTTTAGAAATAAATTAAGAATTGGGGATGAAATTTTAGACTGCTATCAATTGATAGGTTTTCGCAAATTGCTTCTGTTACCTACATACATACATATAATATCGCCTATATCCCTGGAGGGTTAGGCAGAGGTGAAATAATACCTACACTTCACCTATTATTGTATTAAGTCCCACGTCATCGAGGGTTAGCTTATGTATTGTCGTATTCCGGGCACTATTGTCGACTCGAGCCATGCATCTGAGGCTGAGTCTGGGCTGTATATATCTGTCTGATGTTAAACAGCGTCTGTTACCGAGGATTTTTATGCGTCACAATTGTTGAATTCAGCTACACGTGATAGTAGGCACTTTAAACATCACGATTTAAAGTTTCATTATCACATGTAGCTGAATTAATGTATGATTGTTTCCACGCTGACCAGACGGGTTGGTACAGGGTTTTATTTCGAGTTTTCCTTCTCTCGCAGTGATATCGTCTGCGTATTGTTCTGTTAGTCGCCTTTTACGACACCCTTCGGATGAGATGAGGTGGTGATACTTGTATGCTTTCCTCGTCACCATACGGATTATCAAATTAATTGACTAACAGCCGGTTTCTGAAAGGCCTGTCAAATCATTGATCAACTAACACTGCTAAACTGGGCGTAAGACTATATTATTATTATCGTTTTGTCAGATTTTTGTTTTAACTTTAGACTTTAGTGCCATCATTGTAACATAGTACGTGTCTATAATGGTGACCCTCTTTTCCGAGATTTTGACTTTTTGAGACTTCAGCTTACCATAAGACGAGGCGAAGTCAAATTGACGTGTCCTATATAAAAAAAATAAAGAGACATACTTTTTTATACACGCTTAAATGTTCCTGAAGGGGTATGCAGAAATCACATCTATATTTGGCAATATAATTATCTTAATCCTATATTTATATAGGAGGTGGTCTGATTGCTGACTACTGGGCTTCGTAGAAAAATTCTAGTAAAAAAAAATAACGTTAAACCTAACCTGAGAATTGAACCTTAAACATTGGAACTGATTGACTAATGCAACATGAACTACTAGTACAAGTATACCAGTACCTACAATGGCGAGGGGTCCGTAAAACCCGATTCCTGTCAGCTTGCTCTGCAAAGAGAAGCTGTGGCAGAATTTCTTACAAAATTGCTATGGGCGTTCTATAAGAGGGAAAAAAATTCCACCAGCTTCTTTTCTAAAATGTTCAACTTTCACCACTCTTAGCCTATGCCAGCCAGTAATTATTGGTTATTGAGACTTTTGCTCACATCTCCGGTTCTATTCAACCGATTGCGATCAAACATACGAAGATTTTCAGTCTGACCAAGAACTTTCTAATAAAAAAAAACCGCATCCAAATTCGTTCTTACTTTTTGCGACCACCACGGACAAATAGAAGATGTATTTTTAATTTCAAAGTCATTAATATAATATATCTAACACAAGTATTTTTTTAAATATATCTAAACAGACACGACTACTTTACAATTATAATTAGTATATATATCATTCGAGAGAGCTATACTAAAAGATAGCTATTTAAGAATGTATATAATATGAGATGGGCTGTTTAACTTCCTTTTAGCGTTAATTCCCAGTCGCATCCGAAGCTTTCAGCTCGGGTCTGGGGTCCGCTTTTACCAGTCTTAACCACGGATTTTGGCTAGACCTCGATATTTTCCGTGAAGCGATTGTCATCTGACCTCCACAACCCAATGTTAACATTAGGCGATATCGAAGCTTTGCAGTTAGACCGTTGTTTTTTGGATTTTTGAGGGCTCCAACTACCCGTAACGACTGCCATAGATGTTCTCATGGCATGTTTAACATCAGACAGATATATACAGCCCACACTCAGCCTATACATGGCTCGAGTCAACAATAGTGCCCGGAAAACGGCAATAGGCTCACCCCCTATTACGTGGGACCTAATACAATGATTGGTGAAATGTGGTTGTTAATTCACCTCTGCCTAACCCTCCGGGGATAAAGGCGTGATTGTATATATGTATATAATCATAGACAACAGCCCGTCATTTGACTCTATCCTTACATACTTCACGAGCTAAAAAGATATAAAGAAGAAAACAGATATAAAAAGCTAAAAAGATTGTATAGTATCTATAGGATCTGTCCATAGACCACGGTAATCACTTCCCACCAGGTGGGCTATGTGCTTGTCTGTCGCCTAAGTGGAATAACAAAAGATAGCGCTTAGTAACATCTTAGAACACATATTTATGTATTGTATTTCAATAGTATTTCATAAAAATCACTGATATTTTACAATACTTCAAATATTTCCTAATCTTCCCTTTATAAAATGATCGTAAAATTTATCTACAAGGTAGGTAATACAGCCATAAAATTCAACGTTATTACCCGTCAATCTATGGTAGTGATTCCCCATAAATATTTCATGAGATACACTCTATTCCAATTTACGTATGAAATACCCATTTTACCGGTTTGCCCCATAGTTTGTGGGGGAAACTGAGAAGTATTGAATATAATTTCCTTATTTTTATAAACAAATACTCGTTGTAGTAAAATTATTCTACTAATATTATAAATGTGAAAATTTGTAATGATGTTTGTTATACAATTATGCTTAAACAGCTGAGCTGATCTGGCTAAAACTTAGTACAGGGCTAGATTATAGTTTGAAATAATATATAGACTACTTTTTATTCTGAAATTGGTTTTTATGCAGGGCTAACAACTTTAGTTAATGATAAATTTAAACAAGAAAAGGTGAGATCCTTGATGTGAGTTACACCTGCGACAGGCTTTTTCTAAGAGGAATTTACTGCTAACTGAGTTACCTCACAATAGCATAATACACAACCCATGGGCACTTAATGTCAGGCATAAAAAGTAACTTAATGTGTTATTCTAGACTATAATCTCTCAGCCAGATCCGTTTGTTTGAGCCTTAGAGCAAGCTTGAATAATAAACATCCAAACATCTTCACAAACTTTCATCTTCTTCAATCAATCAATCAATTAGCTTATTTCAGTCCACTGCTGGACATGGGCCTCTCCCAATATGCACCACGTTTGCCAATCCTTCACCTTCAGCATCCAGTACATCCCAGCCACCCTTCGCAGGTCGTCAGTCCACCTGGCTAGGGTTGTCCCACCTTCCGTTTTCCTTCTCGCGGTCTCCACTCTAGGACTCGTCTGCTTCAACGGCCATCAGTCCTTCGACAGATGTGGCCAGCCCACTGCCACTTCAGCTTGCTTATTCTGCGAGCTGTGTCGATAACTTTGGTTCTATGTCGGATGACCTCAATGCGAATTCTATCATTCAAAGAATCTTCTTGATCCTAGCTTTAATCCCAGTCGCATCCGAAGCTTTCATTTCGGAGTCTGGAGTCCGCTTTACCAGTCTAACTGCGCATTTTCCTGAACTTCGATATTTTACGTGAAGTGACTGCAATCTGACTCTCTACTCTCCGAGGCAGGACCAGACCAATGCAAATACCCATATAAATGCATACAAATATTTGCACTGAGCCGGAATCGAACCCTATCTATCTATATCGAAAGATTGTTCTCAAGAATCTTTTAATTTACAACAATTATGCAATTTGAGATTCTGGCCTTATTAGCAGCACTTAGCACTTACGGCCATATTGAGAGCACACAATGGGTCACAGGGTCAACGCCCGATAGTGTGGGGTGCTCGGCGGATGCTGGATCGATAGGGGACGTCTGTGCGCCGCTAGAGATGCGACACGTTAGGTATCGATAAAATTTAATTATGCACTCAAAAGTGTTGAAAAATAAATATCGTGTGTATATTTTCATGAGAGGTTACTTGTCGAATGAACTTCCCGCGGTGGTTTTCCCAAGCAACAACAATATGGGGGAATCAAGAAGGGCATTAGAAGGTTTCTTCAGGGTCGGCAGCACGAATGTAGTGGCTCTGGTGTTGCATACGTCCATTAGACACGGTAACCACTTTCCAGGTAGACCGTTTGCTTGTCTGCAACCTAAGTGGTATAAAAAAAGTTTAGGTGATTGTTTCTATAATACCTAGATACTTTTAGTATTTAAAATGCTTACTTTCGGTGAGAGACATCCTTGCACCCAGACCGACCCAGGACCTTCTCTTCCGACCTGGTCCCATAGGGTATGGGGACCACGGTGTTCCCATCTAGCCTCCAAAACACCGTGTGTTCTCTTATTAAGAGAGCCATTGTGTTATTATGTAAAACCCTCTTGAGCCCCAAAGATCTTAGTGAGATCCCGTACACCAATTATCAATAGAAATTGACCTCGAATTGGTCATCATTACGTCACATTACTCATTCATCATACATCACCCGTGGAAAAAAGATAAACACATCGAACATTTGACGCTAAAAATGACGAGATATCCACTTAAGTAATGACGTCATTCATATAAAATTATAAGTTTAATGGGCTGGTTCTATTTACATAGGCTACACCTATTGTTTTGTGAATCTGGCAGTAAATGGTAAAATAGTACTTAATCTCGACGGTCATAAGTATTAATTCGTACTTTCTATGGCTGTAAGTACAGAACGAAAAATTTGGTATCGTGAAACACCACTACTTAGCTAGTCCTAATAATGTGTTATTTTTTGTATTTATCATATACATCTTCAGATATTGGTAAAAAAATAATCTCATTTATCTAGTTTCTACGTAGTTTCTTAGTATTTTAAAAAATATCGTCGAGACATTTACATCGGGACTCTGGGTCCACTCACCATATTTTCCTTCTAAACCAAATTATCTAAATCAGATCAGACCTGTCGCATTTGCACAGCTACTGGCTGTATCCCTCCACCTGTACTACCGATGACCTTTCTGTTGTATCTGTCTTTATTCTGTATATCTGTCTGATGTTAAACAGCCCTATCACTTAGTCGCCTTGTACGACAGGGCATGGGAAGAGATGGGAGGCCTAAATTCTAGTCTGCCGGGAATCACGCGGCATCTTTTTACATACATATTACATAGACATATTATTTTACATAGAAACACCCAGAACAATGCAAATATAGCATATTTACACTAAGCGGGAATCAAATCCACAACCTCCGACTTAGCAGTTAAACGTTTCACCACTACGCCAGAGAGGTCTGATTACATACGTACAAAATTATAGATCTTTTCGGTTTACCCAACTGTAACTCAATCGATATAATTAAATATATTTCTGATGCCAGTTCCTTAGGTTACCTATCATTAGGTACACGTAATACAATACCTGGTGAGCTATTTTTAGGATAACAATTAAGAAAATGTCGTCATTTAGTTTAATAGCGCCTTCTTCCTTATATACAGTTAGCATCAGATTGATGTCGACTGACAAGTACTCAAGATCTTAATATCAATAATAAACTGTTTCGTTGATTTAAATAATTGTATATTATCGTATCGTCCGAACCAAAGGTGTGTATCTATTAAAAATACCAGAACAATTAGTCCACAGGAAGGGGGGAATACTAAGATATTAAATCAAGTTATTAATATATGTGGCGAGTATATTTTGTAGTCTAGCTGAGCCCATGAATTTCTTCGCGTGGACTTAGATCTATGTGGGTTTGATTTTTTTATGCGGAACCCTTATATTTTTTTTAAACAAAAAGTAGTGTAAATTACACCTTACACTCAATTTAAATCTGGCGGATAAATGATCAAGCACTACTGGTTCGAACTGAAAAAATATTTTTGTGTCGAATAGCCCGTTTATTGGGGAAGGTTATAGGCTAAAATCATCACGCTACTACTCAAAGGACCGGAGCAGTAACCATAAATGCCAACAAATCCGGTAAATTCCTATAAATTATTTGAAAATGTATAAAGTATATAAGTAGTTTAAAGAGGTGATACGAGTTTTCGAAGAATGCTACAGGCGAAGCCGGGTCGGGTCAATTAGTTGAGAGATAAAAAGATAAGATAGAGAGAGAAAGGCAGCATGGGTGTGATGCTCCTGGTGTTGCACACGTCCATAGGCCACGGTAGCCTCTTTCCATCAGGTGGGTCGCGTGCTTACCTGCCACTTAAGTGGTACTATGAAGAAAAATGTATATATGGACTATCTGAAAAACGAATTCTAAAAGCCTAATTCAAACAATTTCAAAAATCCTTTAAATCAAGTCTGCACCTAATAATTAAGTTTACATACTTCTCAAATAGAAAATTCTCTCTCACTTTCTCTCAAATAGAAAAAGGGAAGAATAAGACTCAGCCTCAGATGCATGGCTGGAGACAACAATAGTGCCCGGAATACAGCAATAGGCTCACCCCCGTGGACGGTGGAACCGAATACAATAAATTCGTGAAATGTATGTAGGTGTTAATTCACCTCTGCCTAAGCCTCCAGGGATAAAGGCGTGATTGTATGTATGCGTATGTACGTAAATAGTAAATTACCAATAAAATCTATATTTAGCAGCACACAACACACCTTCTAATATTAGCAACATCACCTCAATACTAACTCTACCGTACTAATTCACACACCCGGTTACCCCATCGGTTAACTACTAATCGATGGGGCAAACCCATCACAGATGGCTGCAACTGCCCGCCTTCCCCATAATAAGATCATACCACACTTACTGGAGAATAATTTTCAAGTCGTTACCCAAGATGATGAACTTTCGTCTACTCAGTAATTAAGGGCGAGATAAAATTGAATTTAGAATTTCTTACTGCTTGTCTTCCCCCAATAATGATTAATTTATAACTATTTAATTATGAATTACTTTTAACTTGCTGCCCCGGTGAACTTCGTACCGCCATATTTTCTGATCCCGTTCCCGCTGCATATCTCTAAATTTATCAGTGTTTCTCTACAATATTATGCATGTATTATACATATAAACCTTCCTTTTGAATCACTCTATCTATTAAAAAAAACCGCTTCAAAATCCGTTGCGTAGTTTTGAAGATTTAAGCTTACATAGGGACGAATAGACAGCGACAGCGACTTTGTTTTATAATATGTAGTGAAGTGATAGTGATGATGATAATATAACAATGTTAGTATCCGATATTGCTAGTAGCCCCCTAAGCTTTTGGAATGTGTTTACATAAACAGTTTAATGACTCGGATCCGAACCCACGACCTCTCGATCGTAGGACCGTCTTTAACCACTGCCCTACCGACGCTTTCAAAATTTGAATACAATATTTAGTCACAAGCTATTTCCTGAATCGCGCTATCGAGATCAAAATCAATTGTCGTCAGAAGGCTACAGTTTACAAATTGAATTACTGGCAACCCCTTTTGAAATGTCATTTAATATATATCTTCAAATGACTTTTACTCAATTTTACTGTGAAATTTCGAGAAAATGGTGTCTTAATAATTTGCTTTTAATATATTTTCTATAAGGAGGTGTAAGAAAGGAAAGCTCGTGACTGAATGATAACATATTGTAAGGTTAAGCAATGATAGCCAAGGTCAGTCTTGGGATGGGTGATAATTTTTAACATATAGCAGTAACATAATTATTGTAATGTTAAGCAATGATAGACAAGGTTAGTTTTAGGATGGGTGACCGTTTATAACACATTGAGATGAAGAGCACGTTAAGCTGTCTCGGTCTGGTTGCCATACGAACATCTATGCCAGTTTTTGCGGGTAGTTGAAGCCTTAAAAAGTCCAAAAACTGATCTAACTACAGAATTGTGATAAAGCTAGTGTGTTGCGGAGGTCAGGTGGCCGTCGCTTCACAGAAAACACAGATTTATAGTTAAATATTACAGTGTACTGAATGGGCATCGTAACAGCTATCATAATAATAACGCAATCTGCTAAACTGCTACTTAATAACCTGCACTATTTTTGAAGTCGGTTAAAAAGCTGCAAGCAAGCTGAGGAATGAGCTCCCTGCGGTGGTTTGCGTTAAGCGACTACAATATGGGGTTCTTCAAGAAGGGCATTAGAAGGTTTCTTCAGGGTTGGCTGCATGAGTGTGACGCCCCTGGTGTTGCATACGTCCATAGGCCACGGTAACAACTTACTATCAGGTGGGCCGTGTGCCTGTCTGCCACCTAATTGGTATAAAAAAAAATCAACGAATGTAAAAGTCAGAATAATATTTTGAAGCTTGTAACTTCAATATGAAGGCCCTAAACCAGTGGTGGGCAAAAAAGAACCTTACTATTTTTTAAGTCGATTAAAACTATCGATTAAAAGCACATCACTAGCAAGGATCCCCTCTCATAAAACTTATACATTCCGCAACACACACACACAAACACACACAAGTCTGTAACACGTTAGTGTGCGTGCCTAGGGAGGGACGTAGTGTTTAATTCGTATTACCTTTTCCTCTGAACAAAATTATGATGAATCAGACTCAATGAAATGTCTACTACTAAGGCAGTAAACGGGCAATCTCTCTCCGTCAGAGTACCATTCTCTATTGCTTCCAAAGCCTGTTATTTGCGACCCAGGGTCTGCTATCCATAACTTGAGTTGGTTACCTTTCACAGGAACGACTAATATCTCTGCCCTCATTCAATCACCAGCAAATAGCAAATAAATCGCGATTAAATTCATACATATACTCACGCCTCTAAATCCCCGAAGGGGTAGGCAGATGTGTATTATCATCCACATTTCACCAACTATGGGGGCGAGCCTATTGCAATTAAATTGAAAATAAAATAATATATAATATGTACAACATAACAATAGATTTTTTTTCATAAAAGGTTTACATTACATACGGTTTCGAACATATTATGTATTGGTAAAACTGTGTCAATTAAAATGTTGGTCAACTTTATCTGTCAAATTCGATAAAAAGAAATAAAGTGCTCTTATTCATATGACGTGATATTCGCTTATTACTGTTGATATTGTCATTATAACGTATTCTTAAAACCACAAAGCCCATCACTATAAAATTCAAAGCATTCCAAAAATAAAAAAGAAAATAATTCTTAAAAAAATTAAACTACAACTTAAACGTTACACGCTTTTCAAACCGAGGCAAAGACATTTTCGCTGACGGCCTTTACAAAAAAAAAATATCTCATAATAAAAACTCGAGATAGAGCTGTACAAATTACATCTTTACAAAGAGAGGGTGGCCTTTTCTCACCCCTAGCGAGTAAATGAAAAAGTACAATCAATAGATAAACGTATACAGCGTATTGTGTAAGATATAAGGTGTCTAACTTTGTCCAGGGATTTTTGAATAATTCTTTTTAATCTGTACCGGGATGATTGATTTCCCTGATGAGGTATTAATGACCTTTTCGTTTATTGAAATGGCGTTAGCACGTGACATGATATTTAATATGGAATATTGAATTTCGAATTGACGGTTACATAATTCAGTGTTGCCAGTATGGTTTGGGAAATTGTAACGGTATTTTGGAAGAGTCTATTAAAATACTATAAAATAAAATAAAATACGACCTTCTAGTTTGAATCCTAAAGGTTGATCTCGTCTGATACGAGCAAATGCTCAATCTATCCGTTCTAACTTCTACGTCAAATTCTATTAGTTTAAACCAACCGCTGAGTCCAGCTAAAAGGGGTAGGCCCAAGAAGTCCTGGCTTGACATCATCAAGGGTGACAATGGTCTCACTACCGTGCCCTAGGACCTTATTTATTTATTTTTTAGGTGGCAGACAAGCTCACGACAATACAAGGGAATTACACTCGTGCAGCTGACCCTGAAGAAATTTTCTAATGCCTTTTTGAAAACCCCCATTTTGTAGTCGCTTGGTAAACTACAACACTATAATATTGGACCTCTTTTTATGAACTCTTAAAACTAATATTTTATTATCATATTTATTTTAATCTAATCACAATGTCAATATCTACTCTTTCTCTTTTAAAACGTATTACAACATTATATTAATAGTGTTACAATAACACCCCTTAAAACGGCAATCTTGACATTTACGAAATGGCAACACCGACATTAGTTCATTGTCAAATTTGACATTTAAATGCCACAGCACTAATGTCAAATATTCCCTTGATAATAATGAAAATGAAAAACCAATTAGGCCGTTTCAGTTGGGTTTTGGGTTTCACCCACGCTGAATTTACTGGGCATACTTTTCGTGTTAAGGGGTATATGGGGGCCCTATATACCCCCATATACAGAGGTCTTCACGGCCCAAACTAATCTCACGTACAAACCGGTAATTGGTTACCAACAATGCGCCACTTTTTGTAGATAATATAATCATACTATGTACCTAAAATTAAAATAAAGTAATCAATATTTCTAATCAAAGTTAATGATTATGGATGTTGAATACTTTTTTATTCTCGTTTAAATGGTCACCTCATTTGTTAATAATATTATGAACTGGTAAAGTGAAATATTCTTACAACAAATACATAGTTGTGATCAATGACATTTCATAACATAGACATGTCATATGCTTACAAATCAACGTAGAAAAATGTGCCGCATTCACACACACACATTTTTAATGAGTCACTAGCATAATGTCCACTTTGTAAAACGTCAATGTCTTTTGGTGTATTAACTTTAGAGGTAATCTGTGGTAATAGTTCGTGCAGTGTCTGTAACATACGATGGCATTTTCGTTATTTTTTTTAAGTCACTGATGCTTCCGCTCAAGGTCCGACCGTCGCGCACGCGGTACTAGAGGCAAACGTTCCAATTGACTCGTTTTCGGATCTTCACGATTTTCGCGCAATAACATATCTACTTCTTTTTATATAATATCTTTGGTTGTGATATTTGATTCTGAAAATTCAATTTCACGCGCCGCCCGAAAACGCGCCATAAAAATCGTTACAATCAGGTGACGTCGCGCCCTTATAGCGCGTAGTGCAAGTGATAATATCGCATTTATAATTTTAGGAGTTAAAAATAATGAAAAGTCATAGTTTTAGTGTAGTTAAGCAATATTTTATTTTACAATGCATCTTTTTAGTAAAAAAATAAAACTACCTAATAAAAAATTAAGCAGTATCGGTAATAATTTACCGACCAAGGAAACTTCCCTATTCATTACCTCATTCTATTTAGTATCTGCGTGACCTAAAAAGGTCTTAGTACTTACCTACTAGGACTACTAGGTGATAAAATTTTAAAAAAAATCCTACCGTTACGTCTCGTTCCAAATTTAAAATTAATTCCAGCCTCACCCAGCAACACTGTGGCACAATTATTTATTCTAAGCAGTTTGTCTAAACATAATTCATCAATAAATGATTGTATTAGGTTATCGTTACGATACCACGTTGCAATTTGCACTAAATCACGAATCTATTGCTAAATACCGATCAAAATATCCCAGCCAAACGTTTTTACGTCCAAATAAATCAACTCGACATTCTTCGTTTAAAGCTATTCGCGCTATTCGACGGTAGATGGCGTTGTACACAAATTCTACTACTAATTCTACTGCCAACTATTCGATTGCATAGTTGCGCTCGTTTGGGGGCGAAAACTTTGAATTTATGTGATAATATAATAGTTATAGACATTTTAGTCTGCCTAACTTCTAAGTTGGCGGCTGTAGATTAAAGTTTGGGCGAGTAATTCTCTCGAAATTCATTGTGCACAAAATAAGCTCGAGTTTGTGGTTAGGTTGATAGCAAAAATCGGATTGCGGTCTCGTTTTTGGATTCTGTGGTCTGTCGTGTTTGTTTATACAAACTATGAGGTAGGAGATTAGTAATTTTGTTTTGTTATACAAGCTTTTAATACGTTTGTTAGTTTATATTTTGAATTTGGGGCGATTATGAAAATATTGTGTGCCCCAAAAGCAGATTAATTAACAAAAAACATTTTGTCTAGTCAGAAATTCGAGTTGAAAGTAACAATAGAGTAAATATTTCGTTTTATTTAGTTACTTTTAATTCAGTTTTGCTAAGTTTTTAATAAAAACATATGCATTTCGAATTTATTTGTTTTTATTCAATATCTGTGCCCGCGATTTCGAGTGGACTTGGGTCTATTTGAGTTTTGAGTTTTTTTCCAGGAACCCTAATAGTTTTTTTATAATAAAAATATATTTTGCAATAAAATTTTTGTCAAAATCAGTCCAGCCACAGCACTGCGAATACTAGTTGGAAAAAACAATTCAGAAAAACAGCCATACAAAAAAGAGATAGTTCAATTTTATTCATTCTTGATAGATTGTAGTTTTAAGATTTTTTTTTAAATTCTTTATCAGAAATAAAATGGTCAGCTAATTTATTTTCTTTCAAGTGAAACTATGGACTAGTTCAATGCAATAAATTACCGAGTATCTGCTGGATACTTAAAATTTTGTAAATGAAATTATTTAAAAATTGTTTTACGGTACCGTCCAAATTATTAATACGAACCAAGCAGATTCGAAATCAATAAGTTTTCGCTACAAAGCGCTCATGACGCTTCTGCCGGCCTCTGTCATTCACGGTCTGAAATAGATCCTTAGGGATATCAGCCTAGTTATATTTTTATCCTGTTATTCATAACAATTTGATCAGTATTTACGTCAAGCAATCGTAATACACCTGGGACTAAGCAGTTAACTCCTAAATAGATTGAAAATTAAACCATCCCTAACAGATTCTGACCTGAAAAGGTGACATTCATTACAAACACAGCTACGGAAATGTAAAAAGTTTCCATATTTTGATTTTGGTTACAAAACTAGAAAAATAAATCTTCTTTTATAATTGACTATGACAGTTGGTTATGAAAACGAAAATTTAATTCTATTTTCGTAACTGGTTATGAAAGCAAGAAGAAAAGTCCACGTTCGTAGCTGGTTATGAAAATGATGGTTACGAAAATAGACGAAGGCACTGGGGTGAACTGGATGTGGAGGGTGGAGAATCGAGCTATGGCACACATTGGAAAAGGCCTATGTCCAGCAGTGGACTGCGATAGACTAATTAATTGTATTGATAACGGATTGTATCGCGATTTATTTGGAATTACCTTATTATTTACAGTGAGCCCGAGCTTTTCAGCAACTTCTGACAGTAGATATCCTAACACGAGCACTAATTTAGCTTAGTAGGAGGGGTTAGAGGAAATATTAGTAATATCGGTTACTAGCTACTAGCTACTACTACTAGCCTATGTCCTTTCTCAAGGTCTAATCTACCCCTATACCAAATTTCATCAAAATCGGTTCAGTGGCTTAGGCGCGAAAGCGTAACAGATAGAGTTACTTTCGCATTTATAATATTAGTATGGATAATATGGAAGAATGGATTAAAACTAACTTACTAACTATTATGGGGTTGAGTTGATGAAAGATCACGTCATTGCCAATTACATACATAGGCCACCTTCCATCAGGTGGGCAGTATATTTGTCTGCGACATAAGTGGTATAGAAAAACATCACTGTTATAATTAAAAAAAAATTAAAAAAAAAAAATGTGACTTTTTATCATAACACTATAGTTGCGGCACGCTATGATGGCCGTTTTGACACGACTGGTTTTACTCGTTTTCTATTTTTGGTACACTTAATATTGGAAAATAAACTGTTAGACGAGTAACTAGAGAAAAATATGGCGAGACTGGTACAGAAGGAAATATACGGCACACACCAAAAAAGAGAAAACGAGCAAAACCAGTCGTGTCAAAACAAAAATAGAGTATGGCAACACTAGTAGTATCCTTCGTAACAAAGTTCAACAAAATTTGATTTTGAATTTCCATCCCCCAACGCAGAGCAAAATCTAAATGAAACAACAGACAACCCAAACAGATTCGTATCTTACAATCAGCTACACGGGCTCCATAGAGAGCAATCGTACTTGCCTAATGACATTTGCGCGTCAAACGTCAGATTTGGCGCCAAAACCAATATGAACTGTCAATCGTTGGCGGGTAATCTAGCGTGCAATGAAAATGGCCGACACGTTTGCAAAGTCAATTTTGTAAAAATGTAAGAGTCTATGTGTTTTTGTTGTTTTAGGGTAATTTGTAAATGAATTTACAAGTAGTACATACATATTATACCTCATTCACAGTGGGGTAGGCAGAGACACACGTTTTCACTTGCTACCGTACCGGTACGATGTCATACAAATTTTTGCTTCTTCTACTTCCATAAATTGTATTCATACATACCTACATACATTATCATTAAGATGTGGTTATGTTTTCTATTTTTCAATAAATTCATTAAGAAAAAGAAAAAAAAAAGAAAGAAATCTCTTTATTCTTTGTCACGCAACGTTAAGAGTGAGCCTATTGCCGTTTACTGGCTTTTTTTTTCGTCAGATCTGTTCATTTATCATCTATATTTTTGTCATAATTGAGTAATCAAGTACCTAATCTTTAACCATCAAAACTATCGCAATAACAGTTAAATTAAAATATTTACAACAGTGCCATCTGTTATCGAATAGAAAAAACTCGTAACAGTATATACAGGGCGTCCCACGGCGATGCCACATGGAGGGGAAGTACCTTAAATCCTTAAGTTAGCTCATTTTGTTTAAAGGAGACATCATTTTATTTTTAAAAAGAAACAAAACTGCATTCAAAGATTTTTAAAAATTCGCTTGCCACACCCGGTAATCGAACCGACTAAAATCCGAAAAAGTAACATCCTGTATTTTTATGGCATCAATCGATAGTGTCAATCATAAGGATCAAATCTCTCTAAGGAACATGGTAAATTAAACGAAAGGGAGTCCTTGAAACCTAAAATTATAAATTCAATTTGGCAAAATAAAACACTTTAACTCAAAGTTCATCCATCCATCTGATACCATATTAACAATAAAATTCCATATTTAAATTACTTTTCTTTTTTTATCGTGCTGAGACCGCTGCTGGTTAGCAGTAGTATTTAGGTATGTCGAAGTCAAACTGACTAAAACCGCACGCCGTCTTAATTAACAGGTTATAAGTTGATCCAATAGGGCAATTCTCTCGCCATTTTCTTTGCCCAGGGTATACCGCGTGCAGGTTTCTAATCAAGCACCCAAAAATAACTACCTAGGTACTTTACCTACCCTACCTACATACCTCATGCAGTTGCCCCATAAAGTTACATTCTAAACAGGTAACAAAGTTCATTCATTTAGTACTCATTTTACTAAATCAATTTTATCAAAGATATCTCTATAAAAAAAAATAGTGTTGATAGGTACCTTATAAGAAAGTGTTTTATTTTACCAAATTGAATTTAAAATTTAAGGTTTCAAGGACTTCCTTTTATTTAATTTACCATGTTTTTTAGACAGATTTGATCCTTATGATTGACACTATCGATTGATGCCATAAAAATACAGGATGTTACTTTTTCTGATTTTAGTCGGTTCGATTACCGGGTGTGGCAAGCGAATTTTTAAAAATCTTTGAATGCAGTTTTGTTTCTTTTTAAAAATAAAATGATGTCTCCTTTAAACAAAATGAGCTAACTTAAGGATTTAAGGTACTTTCCCTCCATGTGGCATCGCCGTGGGACACCCTGTATAATAATTATACACCTACTCATCCCTACTTAATATTATAAATGTGAAAGTAACTCTGTCTGTCTGTCTGTCTGTCTGTCTGTCTGTCTGTCTGTCTGTCTGCCTGTCTGTCTGTCTGTCCGCTTTTACGACTAAACCGCTGAACTGATTTTGATGAAATTTGGTATAGGGGTAGATTAGACCTTGAGAAAGGACTAGAGATGGGCTTAAACGTTAAAAAATAATAACACTGCTAAATGCGAATGCTAAAAATAAATAACACTTAAAATTAGTAGTTATTTTTAGCAACTGTTAAATTTAGTCACTGATAGATTTGTAACATAATTTAATTCTCATTACCTTCATACTTTTCAGTTTTCACAGGCTTAGGACTGTCAACTTTTTCTGTTGGCGTATTTATAATGAGAATCAATTTATTTACAACGATTTCTTTTTTTTTACATAGGTACTTACTTATCTGTTTTTTTTTAGTATTTATAATTTTGTTCTTATCTTTTTTATCTTTTTTTTCTTTTCTTTTTTTCTTGTTTTTTTTTCGTATTTCTAGTTATCACTTAGTACCTAACATAACATTTCTTAAAATTTTATATATTTTTTATTTCCGTTTAAAAATGATAATTGTTTAACATTAACTACCACAAACAAACACAGACAAATCCGCGTAAACCTTCGTAACGAAGATCGGTCTATTAACACTAGTTAAATGTTAAATGTAATATTTCCAAATTCAGCAGTTAGCACTTAGCAGTTAATTAAATCAACTCGCTCGACCTTAACAATCTAACTGTGACTGAACACTAAATACAAAATTAGTAGGTACTAGGTAGTTGCTAAATAAGTCGCTAAGTTGAACTTGTCAGTTGTGATTGTGACAGTTGTGACTGCTATATTTAACAGCTATACCAGAACTTATTTAACAGGTGTTGACACTATAAAAATTTAGCAGTGTTAATTTAGCAGCTTATTAATTTTAGACCCATCTCTAGAAAGGACATAGGCTATGTTTGGTCGCGATAACCGACATCCACGCGGGCGGAGCCGCGGGCAAGAGCTAGTCTATAATATAAAAATGAATCCCTAAATGTGTTGCTAAGCGCAAATCTCGAGAACGGCTGAACCGATTTCGCTAATTCTTTTTTTAGAATATCCCTTAAATAAAGTACGAGGATGGTTCTTACGGAGAGAAAAATTAAAAAAAAAAAGAATTGACTGTTAGGCGGTACGAAGTTCGCGGGGTCAGCTAGTTTGTAATAAAACTAATAAATAAATACGTAAATATAGAATAACAATAAAAAGAAATTTCAAAAAGTAATTGGAGGCGCCGGGTATCGATCCCGGTACCTCTCGCATGCTAAGCGAGCGCTCTACCATCTGAGCTACGCCCCCTGTTGAGAGGACTGTCGAAATACTGGTATAGAAGTTTAAGCTCACCTATTCGTATTAATATTTTTAGATATTTAATGACCAGTGTAAGTAGACACATTAGTACGGTACATTCTTTACGCTAACAGAGCTCTTTTTCACAAATTATTACGTTCGTTTACTTTCTATAATATACGGTGAACATTTTAATGAACTATTTTTATGTAAAAAAAAAATACTTTAAGTACATAAAATTAATTTTATACAAACATTCAAGGGAAATGCCTACATTGCGATGTACTCTAGTTTTACGTCGAAAACATAACCTCTCCTCTTGTGAAATTGGCTAAAAAAAGTTTTTACCTCAGAAAATTACAAAAATACTTAGATCAACTATTGATATCCCTCTGCCTACCCCTTTGGGGATTTAAAAGGTGTGAATATGTAAAGATCGTGCGTAGGTATAATATTTGTTAGTATTCATGAAATTCTGGAGGCGATTGTACTTACCAAGTACCTAATAAGGTACCACCCATTGCCATTAATTAATGGCAAGTATTTTCATCCACCAAATATCTCAGAAATTTTTACCATTTAAATTTTTTTGTATTAAAAAAATGTTATACCTAACTGCATAATACCAGCTAACTCCAATTTCCCGTCTAATTGTAAAAAAAATACCCAAACACAAATAAATGTCCACGAATTTGAGGAGTTTGCAAAACTTCGGGGAAAATCACAATTCTAAAATTTCAATCGTCACTTCAGGTAACACAAAACTACCAATTACCGGCACCAGGGGGCGCTTTTCTCGTCTACCTCCTCGGGAAACTCCGCGAACTCCTCAGCAAAGCGTAGTTAATAATTAAAGTTCTTCAAATATCAGTAATTGGCGAACGGTACTTAAAAAAGGGGTAATTTGAAAAAATTGTGTGCAACCCTAGATGTTTCGAAGCCGGTTTGAACCGCTTTGAACTGGATTAGGGTTGAAAGAAAACCACTTTATACCGGATTTTATCCGCAATTAATTTGTTATTATTTACTTTAAAGCCGGACGTTTTAGTCCGAGAGCTGATACGATTTTTTGAGTACGTTCTTGAGGCAAGCTGGAAACTTGTCAGACAACTCTGCTGTCATACCTCAACACGAAGGTGCAGACCTGGCTGGTGGGAACGGGGGCTAAATCAACCCCCTTTAAACATATATTAAAAAAATATCCAAAAATACATAAGTATACGTATAATTGAGGCAATATGCAATTTTTATAATGGTGTAGTTTAATGTTTAAGGAATACAAAAAAACAGGCTATTTTGTGGGGGCTTTACCATTGCCAGGCGGGTTCAAAATAATTTTCAAAAAAAAAACAACAAAAACAAATATTTGCACTGAGCGAGGATCGAAACCGCGCCTCCTGCGTAGCGGCCGCGTTTACTACCGCCATTCGATATTTTCCGTTGAAGCGACTGCCTTCCGACCTCCACAACCCAATGATGATATTATATTGGGCGATATCGAAGCATTGCAGCTAGACCAGTTGTTGGACTTTTTAGGGCTCCAACTACACGTGTACCGACTGCCATAGATGTTCGTATGGCAACCGTTATGAATACTTACTATAGTTCCTAATTAAAAAAAATCATGGTACTCAAACACACTCAATAATTAATTTAATAACTGTATACGTTGGACGAGTGGCGCTATCCGCTATCCGCTATCAAATAGCAGAATAGCATGCTTTTTTAATAGCGTATTTCATTATCCAGTTTGAACGAGAACGTAACCACTTATAGCCGGTAACAACCGGATTTAGACCGCAAACAGTAGGATGTCCATGGCTTTTTATGGATATATTTAATGTTTTTGTAAATGTTTTAGGTTGTTCGGGTAATGGATATTTCGGGGTATAATAGCGGTTGCGTTAATAAAGGGTGTTTTTATTGGTGGGGTAACATTGGGGTAAACGGATGGGCGAATGATAGGCGTGATAGCGTTGTGTTTTGAATATCTCCGATTGGCTTTTGATTTGATATGAGTTTTTTATTTTTAAGGCAATTTGAGGATATTTAAGGTTGCCTGCAAGAAATCGCTTCCAGCGATAAGGCCGCCCATTGTACATTAAACTGTATACATGATACCTACTTGTCTCTACTGTAAATTTATTGGTGTACAAAAAAGTATCATCTATCTATCTATCTATCTTTAAATTACGGTCAGATTTGGAGTTTTTGTTGACAAAAGTATACCTTTGAAGTGGCTGTATCGTGTGTAAACGTATTCGAAAAATAGATTAGGTTGTACTGTACAGGAAAAAAAATGCATAGGTACTTATATGCACTTATGCATGGACATATAATGGTAACAGACAAACAGAGATACTTTCGCGTTATAATATCAATAAATTTATATGAACTGCCCTCATTGGTGCCTTTAATAGATATTTATAGGTTTCATTTATGATCAGGAAAAATCTATAAGTAACTTTATTCTATTATAAAATTCATAGAATGAGTCTGCAACGTACTGGTAGCTAATATATAAATTCATTTTATTAATTACATAACTCCAAACTTCAAAACACCTTAATTCAAATCCAAAATCAAACACTTTATTCAACGAAACACAGTTTTATTGGCTCTAAAAAACTGACCACCTACCACACAATCAATGTCACAACACAAAAAACAAAGCTGTCAAAACCTGCACAGACAATAAAATTTTCATGATTCATAACAGTTTTATCTTTGAAACAGGAAATGTCCTGGTTCAACCCTTCAGTATGCGTCCCCTACTGCGATATGAGGGTCTAATACATCCCTTTATGTTTACAGGCACTGACCACAAGGCTCCATGGATAGGTGAGTTTATTACGAAGTACGCTTTACTTTTTATTGTTTTTTTTTTCGCAAACAAGATGGCGGATTGATTGCATGACAGATTATGATAATAAGATTATTTTTTTGTGCAAATTTAATGTCTATTAAGGGATGTGTATTAGAAAATCGGATTTAAGTGTTTTAAACATTGATATAAATTGTTACTTTGACACTAACTAGACTATAAAGTATTGATTGATGATAATTATCGTCAAAATAGAATATTTTGACTTTTTTTTTACCGCTTATGCGGCATACAAGCACACGGCCAACCTGATGGGAAATGGTTTCCGTGGCCTACATACGTATGCAACACCAGGGGTGTCACACTCGCGCTGCCGACCCTGAAGAAACCTTCTAATGCCCTTCTTGAAGAACCCCATATTGTAGTCGCTTGGGAAAACCACCGCAGGGAGTTCATTTACAAGAAATATGGTAATTATAAATATCTAAAGGGGGATAGGCTGGTTGTGATGGCCACTAGTTTATAATCACGCCTTTATCCCCGGTGGGTTAGGCAGAGGTGAGTTAACAACCACATTTCACCAAGCATTGTATTAGGTTCCACGTAACACTGGGTGAGCCTGCTGCCGTATTAGCACTATTGTTGACTCGAGTCGTGCATCTGAGGCTGAGTCTGGGCTGTATATATCTGTCTGATGTTAAACAGCCCTATCCCTTAGTCGCCTTGTACGACCGTATGGGAAGACATGGGGTGGTCCAAATTCTACTCTGCCGGGAACCACGCGGCTATACTATAAAAAAACTTATATTTTTGCTTTATTTTCATATAAGCTTCAATAGGCGTTGATAATGAAGTATTCTGGGAAAGGAATGAGGGCGGAGGGTGCGGAAACGTTGAGATAAAGCCTCCGCAACTAAAAGATTCCGGTCCACACCGGAAGTGGGGAGAATGGGGCGAATAGGGTGAATATTGCCAGAGTAAAAACGGTGGGGAGATTAAATATTTAGGGAAATAGGCTACTTTTGATTGTTCAATGTTATGGTCACATGAATGTAATCTTGTTTTAGATGTTTTATACCTGTGTATTCTCACGGGGGTAAGCAGAGAAGTTTTGTATTTTTATGTGACGCGTAATAGGGGATAAGAAAACAGGGAGAGACCTATGTCCAGTTTAGTAGATTAATAGGACTCATATTGTATGACATAGTTCAAACTTGTGTTCAAAGACGTGTTGGATCCCAGAGTAGTGTAGAGCCAACCAATCTCTTCCTGTGGGTGTCGTAGTAGGCGACTAAGGGATAGGGCTGTTCTTCATTATAAGATACTAGCTTTTGCCCGCGGCTCCGCCCGCGTGGATGTCGGTTATCGCGACCAAACATAGCCTATGTCCTTTCTCAAGGTCTAACCTACCTCTATACCAAATTTCATCAAAATCGGTTCAGCGGTTTAGTCGTAAAAGTGAGACAGACAGACAGACAGAGTTACTTTCGCATTTATAATATTAGTAGGGAAAGTAGGGATAAGAGTACATCTGTCCTTTGCTATTACACCAATAACTACCCAATATACATACCAGTTTATTTATTATTCATATCCATCCAAAGGTTGCCTGTCAGATATTGCTTTTAGCAATAAGGCCGCCATTTGTACTTTACCTAATTATGTTTGCCATTTATTTTATGTATACTTTTCTTTTTGTTTGATGTACAATAAAGTTTATTTCTATTCTCCATCCGACAGTACAAATACTCCGATGTACAGGTCAGTAGTGTAATGGCCAGGATTCGAATCTGGGACCTCGTTCATAAGGCTGACTTCTGAACCACTAAGCTATCGATGCTTATACCTACATTTAGTGTCTAAACACACTATGCCGAAGTTACGCGACCGAAGTTCAGCACAATTACGCCTGCAATGCTATTTGAATTACTGACGACACACAATGCCGAAATTACGTCGCGTCATAGCGTACAGCGTAACTTCGGTCGGGCGTAAGTTCAGGGGCAACTCATTCTGTGAGCACACATTATACGCGACCGAAATTTGGTTCGATTGCCGACGAAGATCCGGGGATGGGGAGCAGCGGGGATCCGCTCGCGCCCTGTGGCACTGAATACACGCACAAAATTTCGGAACTGAATTTCCGCCGCGTAAGTTCGGCACTTATGGTGTGTCATATCAGCCGAATACGTCGGAACGTAAAAACAACCGCCGAACTTCGGTCGCGTAACTTCGGCATAGTGTGTTTACATACTGTCAACATTTCAAGTTTGTAGTCTCAACGGTTTAGGTAGGAGACGACGGTATTCCCGTCCCAATTGAGCAGTCCGACTAGGGAAGTACCTCCGCCCTACAGAATACCGCGAGTATAATAACCTCGTGTTGTGTACTCAGTGAGTAGAGTAGCCAGAGCTCACTGGAGAGTTTTTGCGCTGTTTTGAAGACCAAAGGCTTGTCCTGCTTTGTCTTCTACACTGACATCCCTGACATGAACTTCATCCCTCGCACCCTCAAGCTGCGGAATGAACTCCCCGCGATGGTTTTCCCAAGCGACTACAATATGGGGTTCTTCAAGAAGGGCATTAGAAGGTTTCTTCAGGGTCGGCAGCACGAGTGTGACGCCCCTGGTGTTGCATACGTCCATAGGCCACGGTAACCACTTTCTATCAGGTGGGCCGTGTGCTTATCTGTCACCTAAGTGGTATAAAAAACAGGAGTCACACTCGTGCTGCCGACCCTGTAAGAACAGAGAGTTTTTGTGACATCAGCGCAGAAGACTAGCAGATCAAGCCTTCGGTCTTCATAACAGCACAAAACCTCTACAGTGAGCTTGTGGACGCCCATAGGGGCAACGGAACCACTTACTTTTTATTAGGTGGGCCGCGTGCTTGCCTGTCACCTAAGTTGTTTATAAAGATTCTGCGTTGATATATCAGTCTGTCTGTACAAATCTTCTAATCTAACCTTTATAGGTAATGTATAAAAATCAATGCCACTTTTCGTTGTTATTTTATAACTCAAAAACGGCTGAACCGATTTGGCTAATTTTAGTCTTGACATATTCGTGGATGTCCGGGGAAGGTTTAAATTAAACGATGAGAAAATAGGTGCAGCGGGAACGGGATCAAAAATTCATACTTGCTGAAAAATTATGGCGGTACGAAGTTCGCCGGGACAGCTAGTTATACATGTATACTATACTCTCAGACTAAAAGAAGGAAGAAGTCTGAGACTATACTATAGATATTTTTAAACGTATTCATAAACTGTTGTATTGAATAAAGTTCAAACACGCGACCTTTTAATTCCGACTCAGACGCACTCATCGCCACTTAATTTAAATAATATTAACAACAAAATTAAGGCGAAGTCGTATGTTAATTCAATAATCCGTGGACTACAATATGGGGTTCTTCAAGAAGGGCATTAGAAGGTTTCTTCAGGGTCGGCAGCGCGAGTGTGACGCCCCTGGTGTTGCATACGTCCATAGGCCACGGTGACCGCTTCCCATCAGGTGGGCCGTGTGCTTGTCTGCCAACTAAGTGGTATAAAAAAAATATATATATGAACGTCAAAATATTACAATTATGTATTATGTCAAGAAGTAAAAAAAATAAGATATGTTATTAAATAAAGTAAAATAAATCATTTGAAAATGATTCTTTCGCTGGTTCGGTAGTTGGTTCTACTGAGAAGATAGTCAGAGAACTGCCAGCAAGACACTCAGAGAACTCAATTATCCTTAATATGTTTATTTTTTATACAATTTATGATGTGCGAGCAAGCAGTGATTAGGATGACCATGAATTTTCATTATTAAGATATTCATCTACTTTATAGTATCCTTTTTCCATTTAACACTTTTTCACTTTTATTTTAAACTTATTAAGTATCATGTCAACCAAATCCTGAGGAATTTTATTATATATTTCTATACAATTGCCTACAAACGAATCACCAACCTTATGAAATCTGTTTCAATGTCCCGGATACCGGATCCCAGACGCAATCTCACCTCCGGCATCCGAAGATGCAGACGGCGTGCGTTTTAGCCGGTTCGAGTCCGACATAACCACCCCCATTGGCTCTAGCGGGGTAGTTATCCGCAGGGATCTTACGCAAATACATACATACATAAGGTCATGTCTCTTTCCCAGTGGGGTAGGCAGAGACCAAAGTTTTTCTCCTGCTACAATACTGGCATACATCTTTCGCTTCTTCTTCTTCTTCCTCCTAGCGTTAATTCCCAGTCGCATCCGAAGCTTTCAGCTCGGAGTCTGGGGTCCGCTTAACCAGTCTTAACTACAGATTTGACTAGACCTCGATATTTTCCGTGAAGCGATTGTCATCTGACCTCCACAACCCAATGTTAACATTAGGCGATATCGAAGCTTTGCAGCTAGACCGGTGTTTTCTTTTTGGACTTTTTAGGGCACCAACTACCCGTAACGACTGCCATAGTTGTTTTATTGCAACCGGGACCGACGGCTTAACGTGCTCTCCGAGGCACGACCAGACCAATGCAAATATCCATATTTTATGCACACAAATATTTGCACTGAGCGGCGATCGAACCCGCCCCTCCTGCGTAGCGGCCGCGTTCACTACCGCTACGCCACGGAGGCTGTCATCTTTCGCTTCTTCGTTCATAATTATTTTCATAGATGCTTACCGTAAAAAAAAAGAAAAAAAAATAGCAGTAAGTATCTAAAGTTGATTTAGGCCCCAAAGATTTTAGTGAGGCCTCATACATACAAAAATTGTATGGTTTTTTTTTGGTAGACTTCGCCTTAATAATAATTATCGTAATGAGTATATTGATCTGCGTGTTACAAAACATAATCAAATAAAAATATATTATATTATTGTATGGCGGTTATCAGTCGCTTATCGGGGACACACACACACACACATTGGTGAGTGCGTGTGTGTGTACGATTGCGTCACTCTATGTCTGTGTTTGTGAGATATTGTGTGAATTTGTGTGTGACTGTTGTATTGTTGATGGCGGTTCTCAAAGTTGTGATTTTATTTTTTTATTTAAATAAACAAAAAATTTAAAAAAATAATATCATATTTGGATATTACTTCCAAAGTGGTAGATAGATAGGGGTTATTTTATATCAATCATTGATTTTTTAATAGTAAATACATATATGAGGGAATGTACGATTATTTTATGTAGGTACTTACCTAACAATTAAAAATTCAAAAGAATCTGTCTGTCCGTTTAACTTAGCTAATGTTTGAAACGGCTGGGCGGATTTAGACAGGACTTTTCCAGCTCAAATTTCTTAAAAAAAAAGAACTTGACTCGCAAAAAGATAAAAAAAAATCTAGATCTAACTCCACACGAACGAAGTCGCGGGTATAACTAGTAAAAAATAAATCGCTCAACATGAACGGCCTCCGGAAAGCCCCGCACAGGAACTCCCCGATTTAATTAAGTTTCCACAAAAAAAAATACATCAGTTTAATACCACTATTACGTTGGTAGCATAAAAAATATAATATTTAAAAGATAAATGAAAAAATATGGCTGTTTTAATAGAATCGCAGCTTACGCGTCAATATTAAAATATTACGGGGAGGCTTGATGACCTAAGGCGAAGTGCGGTTTTAGTCGGGGGAGTATTTATGTCGGACTCGGACAGTACCTACATATCCATATCCATACTAATATTATAAATGTGAAAGTAACTCTGTCTGTCTGTTTGTCTGTCTGTCTGTCTGTCTGTGTGTCTGTCTGTCTGTTACGCTTTCACGCCTAAACCACTGAACCGATTTTGATGAATTTTGGTATAGGGGTAGATTAGACCTTGAGAAAGGATATAGGCTATGTTTGGTCGCGATAACCGACATCCACGCGGGCGGAGCCGCGGGCAAAAGCTAGTTACATAATATATACCGGGTGATTTTATAGTCCTTTCGGATATAAAGATTTTGGGCACAGTTTCGTTAGCAAAATCGTCTGGATGGTCTGGAAGTATTATTTTGGCAAAAAAAAAAAAACTTTTTTTTACAACCCCCAACAGAATGCCTTTCACCTGAACATTATTCCCTTACATTATAAAAATAAAAGTTAGAGCTTGAAATTAAATGAACTTTTCTTGTAGTGTCAGTGGCACTGACACTACAAGAAAAGTTCATTTAACTGACACTACAAGAAAAGTTCATTTAATTTCAAGCTCTAACTTTTCAGTGGCATGACAGTGGTTTTATTTCGAGGCCCAGGACAAGCCTTTGGTCTTCCCACTGACAGCACTAAACCTCTCCAGTGAGCTCCAGTCAGTCTACTTTTTATCCCGGGAATTGCGAGAACGGGATCGGTCGATCAGCTAGTATAGTACCTATATATTTTTTACGGAATCAGCGGTGTGCATATAAAATTTTGTTGCCCCGAATCTTGTTACAGTAATCGTAAAAGGTAGGATTACATTTTATCTTTATTTTAATTGTTATGTGTGCGGCCATTGTTTGGTGGGGTATACGTACTTAACCTGCATATTGATATGTCGAATAGGAATTTAGAATGATATTACCTACTAGCTGTTGCCCGCGGCTTCGCCCGCGTGGAATTCAGATCCCGTTTATCACTGAAATATAGCCTACTAGCTTTTGCCCGCGGCTCCGCCCGCGTGGACGTCGGTTATCGCGACCTTTCAAGGTCTAAACTACCCGTATACCAAATTTCATCAAAATCGGTTCAGCGGTTTAGGCGTGAAAGCGTAACAGACAGACAGACAGACAGACAGACAGACAGACAGACAGACAGTTGTTATTCTGATGTATAAGCTATATTATTGTAAAGTTTCATTAAAATCCATTCAGTAGTTTTTACGTGAAAGAGTAACAAACATCCAAACATACATCTATTCTTACAAAATTTCTCGTTTTTAATATACACTTCAGCCAATAATATCATCATCATTCTTGTCTGAAGGCGGCCACCCACTAACAGTCCGCCTGCAGTTTCTCGTCGTATCTCTTCCTTATGTCATGAATGTCATCATAATTTTATTACCTCAGACTAAAATAATAACATTATTTTATTCTTTAAGTCTGATGTTATTACGTATAAAATGCCGACGGCCATAGACTGTGCAGCCTTTAACTGTCTTTGCTGACCGGAATCGTCAAGCGGCCACACACATATTAGCCGTCAGTTCAAAATCGTATACGAAACTGTAAGTGTGTGGGCTATTGCGATGAACTGACAGACCGATATCATCCGGTTGTCGTTCGATAAACTGTTAGTGGGTGGCCGCCTTTAGTACCGGTAGCATCCGATGCCTTCAGCTCGGAGCCCGGGATCCACTCAAATATGATGAGGCTTGGTGTTTACGGCTTTAGAATGAGCAACTGTCATCTGACCTCTCAGCATTAGTGGCCAACCACTAACAGACTTGTTCACGTCGCCCATATAGGCCTCATCTTGAATAACGACTGTTGACAGCTGGGACCGACTATATATATGCTCTCCGAAGCATGGAAGCGCTCAGATGAAATACCAGTAAGCGGCCACCCATCTAAATGACAACCGTGCCTAGGCAGCTTAACCATGAGCATCAAAAATCAACATTGATATTTTCCCATTACCATAATTTAAAAACATCCCCTGTAAAATCTAATTTAGTGCCAGAGTTGTCCACTTCTCGCTCAGAACCCTTTGTGAAAGCTCCCGGCACCCGTTATACGTCACCGTTGTGACGTCACGCATACATTAAGCCTTATTAACGCTGAACACATTTGCTGAACAAAGCGTGGCGTTAAAAGATCATGCCCATTGTGGTATGTAGGTCGGGTGTGGGTATGGTGATAGGAGGTAGCGGGTTCGGATAAGCGGAGCGGGTGGGATATAAAACACGTTATATCTTGCTGATAGAGTAGTTGACTATCATAGTTAGTATTTTTATTAAATGTCACAATGATAAGTTCTGTGAAATACATTTGAAATAACAAGGCGGGAAATCATACTTCGTTATTGTCAAATAATTTAGTGTACCATTCATTATATTAGGTAGATGATTAAAAATAAGAACAGACGTAACTTTACCCCTCTTTTCTATTCAATAAAAACTCCAATAAATTACCTATAATGCTACGTTTACATACTCGCGGCAGAGCGAGGGAAGTGGCGAGAGAAGTGGGCAGAGACGTGGTGTGAATGGCATATTCGTCATGCCGCGAGTACTGCCGCGTATGTTGCGCAAATACTAGCGCGATGAACTATACGAGACCGCTAGATGGCGCTAAGCTAAATAAAACACGACTTTCGTTATTGCTCCTCGAATATTTACTTTTAAAAATATTTATATCGATCTACGGAAAGTGTATAGTAGCTGAAAGTGATAGTTTTTATTAATAATCTATTTAATTAATTCGCTATGCTGTAAAAGCTTATTGCGTACACTGCTACAGCGTTGTTCTCCATACGTTTACGTTCGTCTCCGTTGCAGGGCGAATACTGTAATGCGGACCAACGCGATGATGGGAGTGTGTGAATGCTAGGGCATTAATCGCGTGAATATTTCTGGCAACACGATGAGCAATGCGAGCGGCAATAATGTAAACGCGGGGTAAGATATTGTTTTAAAAAAAATCTAGTAGTCTAGGTAGTGCTTACTGTTTACTGAGAAGTCCTCTAAGGAAGTCTTTAAATTACCTTTTTCGCACCCCACAAGGGAGAGAGAGACGATACTCCTTCTCTCTACGTTGCCTATACTCGTACTGTATACATAAATACAATAATTTCACCCATTACGCTAACGTCCGTATATCCCACGGTAAACTATCCACGTAAATCGCTGCTCCAATCCGTTCCCGCTACCGCCCAAGCCCCAAGTCCGCTACCTTATCTCACAGCCCAAGAGAATAATTACGACTTTGCTTTCCTAAAGTTTGCATTTGCTTTGCTCAGCTATTTCAAAGGTAGATTATTATTTTTAAGTTTGTACCTTTGATCTCGGAAACTAAATTGTTTAGTTAGATGACCAGGAGTACTGACCCTCTTCTGAGGCCATTAAACTGTTAATTACTTTAGAATTAATAACAATAGAATGATTTGTTCATAATGATGGATGTTCAAAATGGCGTAACGGTAGTGATTTTGACTGCTAAGACACAGATTGCGTGTTTGATTCTCGTTTAGTGATGAATATTTATACTATACTAGCTGTCCCGGCGAACTTTGTACCGCCATATTTTTCCCGTTCCCGCTGCACCTATTTTCTCATCCTTTAAACCTTCCCTGGACACCCACGTATATTTCAAGACTAAAATTAGTCAAATCGGTTCAGCCGTTCTTGAGTTATAAACTAACAACGAAAAGTGGCATTGATTTTTATGTATTAGAGAAGATATTATATAGTATATTTGCGTTAAGAAAATAGTGACGCATTTTGGGTATTCAGGGTGAAGAAAAAAAATAACATTTCACGTTTTGTAAATACAAGAATAGATATTTTTATAGATGTAAGTTCATTTACCTGAACATAAAAAATCTTTACAATAACATAAAAACATCTGCTGTCCATCTGTGGATATAAACAAAATATGAGAAAGGTTTATCGTTCTATGTATGAATGAAGCTTTGTGTGCCATTTTGTTGACTCTGACTTATTATTTAAGAGTTAAGACTATCTAAAGTCTCGACACGGCGGCGTGCGGTTTAAGTCGGTTCGAGTTCGACATAACTACCCTCACTGGTCGGCGGATCCATGGGAATTTCTACTCGAAAAAAAAGATAGATAGATAGAAAGATAATTCTTTTTTGTAGATTTACAAGTATAACAAGTAGGTAGCATGTATAATGTATAACTATAGCTTAATGTACAATAGGCGGCCTTCTCGCTAGGAGCGATTTCTTCCAGGCAACCCTTGGACCAAAAGAACCTAGAGAAACGGAGATTCAATTTTGAATTATTTAGATTAGATTAATTTAAAATTCGAATACTATATTGCCATGATATATTATTTATTTTTTGAAATTCGAACACATCGAATTCGAATTTCAAAAACAAAACTGCAACGGCAACCAACAGTTTCCATCAAAAAAAGCGTATCACCAAAATTCTGTACAAAGTTTCTCAAACTTTTTTTGTTCTTTTTAAACCCATTTTCTTTCAACTTTCGCACGAATTGTACTAACCCATTAATGTCAGCTATAACCGCAAACGCACAGCTCCCGAACTTCGCAACACAGTTCGACACTTAGCTAAAGACAGGACTTTTTTTCATCAACCATCGGCGATGAAGTTCGCCTTTTGTTTTTGATTTTTTTTTTTTCAAATATTTCACAAACAGTCAGTCTTTTCCGCAATCTGAAATAAAGAGAGTCGAAAGGATATAGCTGGTTTGGGAAATAGATACGTTAATGAAGGCTGGACGTTTCTCGTTTTGTTATCTTACTACTATTTTGAATTCTAAAGTTTTTAGATGAATGGATAGATGGAATTTTTGATCACGTCACAACAGCTTATTGAATTTACCCACCTAGGCAAGTGGCAAATCGTTCGGTTATGTCAATCTCATACATTCATCTTTCTATTCTACAATACGCTGGCCAACCAATTGCCTCTTGCCTAGGTGGACAGGAGGAAATTTGGCATAAAGATACATTTATATTATGGTATAACAAAGGCATTTTATCTTATAAATAATAATAATAAAAATAATAAAATAATAAAATAATAAAAATATTTTTATTCTCTCAAACAATTAAAAATACAAATAAATAATAACAATAATAAAACTTATTTCTTAGTGTATCTTATGGCCTATACAAAAATCTGTAATTGTGAGACTGGTGCCTAAACTAGATACAACAGTTTGTATCTGTATTTATAGGTCACCAGGAAACCCACGCAACCAGTAAACACGAGTAGAAAAGGTACAATATATTATGATTTATTATATAAACAAAAACAAACTACATTATGGATTAACTATAGATTAGGTACTAGGTACAGTTAACTTAGTCTATCCCCGGTAAGATGTCAATATTAATATCGCCAAGAATAGACACAGTTTTAAATGATGATAAATTACATAAAACTTCATACAAACAATTTGTAAACACATCTGTGCTAGAAAAAGTTCTTGTATCACAAGAACCGGATTAGTATATAAGATGGGAGAAACCAAAAGCAACCGCTGGTAAAGAAATACAAACCAATTTGAAACTTAGGGTTTCATTTCTAATTTACAATATAATATACAAAAGGCAGATAAGTAACTTTGCACATAAAGCGTACGAACAAAATAACAAGCGTACTTCAAATTCTATCCTCAACACACGGCAAAGTTAATGTTTTTATCAAAATACTCACCTTTGATGTCATCTCGTGACATTTTCTGGTTTTGTTACCAAAAATTTGGGGTCACATAAACATTTTTGTTACAAATAAGCCTCTAAGAATGTCCGCGTTTATGTCCCGCAATATACTTCTTTGTAATGCACCGTAAAGATACACTGTTATTTTAGTAGGTAGTATTATTTTAAAAAGACTTTTAAAAGGTGCTTGATTTAAATTTATTTATTTTTCTGGTGTATTAGATTTTGAAAATCAAAATACATTGTGCGTCACTCTCGCCTGTAAATCACCGAAGGGGTAGGCAGAGGTATGTTAACAAGATATTATAGTGAATACAAATGTCTTTAAGATTACTAGTTAAATCATATTTTAACAAATATGTATATATATTCTACAGGATTTAAAATCCAAGAGCAATAATTTAAGCATAGTCCACTGCTGACCATGGCTCTCTCCCAATATCTCCATAGAAATCGATAGAATATTTAGAATAGATACATCGCTTTCTGCATTCAGGATGTTCCAGATGCATTTTTCATGTCGTCAATCTAACTGTTTGAGTTGGGGAGTATCCTGAGTATCCTAGGAGTTATAGTATGCTAAATAATTAATGTTATACATAAAACTGATACTAAAACCAGAAAATTATAATTCTGAATTTCATTTAACAATTACCTACATATTGGCGCGAAAATAAAACAAAGTTAAACAAAAACCTTTACTACGTGAGTAACATAATAAAAAAAATTATAACCCCAATACATTATTCCGTTCACCTGGAAATTATTCCCATACATTTTTGTTCGCTAAATTAATACTTCCAGACGATTTTGCTGTCGAAACTGTATCCAAAATCTTTCGCTCCGTAACGTGACGTCAGATTACTCAAGTATTCATTTGCAAGCCCACGCCTCACGCTAGATATACAAATCGTAACGTAGTATAGTAAGACACATTTAGAATATTGAATTGGCAACAACAAAAGATTGAGTGCCGCTTGTAGTTTACATATTGCACTGGGATTGGTCTATCGCTTTTACATAAGATAGTGTTGAAGCGCTTTATTTTTTAAAATTTGAATTTTATTAGTCTTTTTTTGAAAGCTCGATTGACGGTCTCGGTCATGGTATAATACGGATCTAAGAGCGGAAACACACGATGCGTTGCGGCGGCGGCGCGACGCCGGAGCGGTGTCGCTGCGTCGTTTTACATAGAAATATCTGTAGCATGTCACACGATGCGCTGCGTCGCCGCACCGGACTTGGAACCACCGAGACGAGGCGGGGAGGGGTGAATGCGTTGCGCCGCCGGAGCGGCGCCGCTCCGGCGCGCGCCGCACCGCCGCCGCCGCGTAGTTGTTTAGGGGCTGTCCATTAATCACGTGATGTTATTTAGCAATTTTCTAACCCCCCTCCCCCATGGTGATACGTGGTAAGGTTTTAGACACCCCCCCCCCCCCTCTAGCCAAAATCACGTGTA
Source organism: Eilema depressum (assembly GCA_914767945.1). Lineage (NCBI taxonomy): Eukaryota > Metazoa > Arthropoda > Insecta > Lepidoptera > Erebidae > Eilema > Eilema depressum. Next base: position 9,745,794 of record OU612040.1, read on the forward strand.
TTTTTTTTATTTATTATTGAATGCTAGAAAACTAAGAATCGTGACAAAAATCACGAGTTATAAAGGTGCGTACAAATGATATAGCATAACATGTTATATAACATTGTTATATAACAATATAACAATTGTTTTGTTACGTAATAATGTTATATAACAATGTTATATAACAATATTATATAACAATGTTATATAACAATATTATATAACAATGGTATATAACAATGGTATATAACAATGGTATATAACAATTGTATATAACAATGTTATATGACATGTTTCAGTACTGTAGACACTGAAGTTAGTACAATGTTGCAAAGTTATAAAACAATGTTAAATAATGTGAACGTGTTATATAACACAAGTTATACAACATGTTACATGATCAAAAATAAATACACGTGATATCTCAATATACCCCTACCTCCCCCTGGTGATATTTCGTGATTTTTCCGATTTGTTGAGCTTCACGTGATTAATGGACAGCCCCTTATGATTTATTAACAGACTGTACAACGCAGCTGGGGCGCACGCGGCGCCGCTGCGTCATAACAACGCAGCGGCGTCGCACCGCTCGTGTGCCCGCTACTGCGGCGAAATTTCTGCGGTGCGTCGCCGCAACGCATCGTGTGTTTCCGCTCTAACTGAATTTCAAAAATATTTTTTCCAAAAATATTGCAAATAAATAATTAATGTATCAATTCAATAGGTACTCCGTACTCTTCAAAGTTAGGTTACTTAAAAAAAAATAGATACTAGAACTAGACCTACGGTGGCTCACATTAGTTAACAAATAGGAGCATTTTATGAAAATCAAATTAATAAATACTAGCAAGTAAACAAATAAAACCAACCCCAAAATACCTACTTCGCAAATAAAAATACACAGGCGAAAAGATTAAATATGCAAAAAGTCCACACTAAAATATTCTATAAAAAGCGCTGCAGCGCTGCACAGACCATCCCAATTCCTCCCTCGACTATTTCTGATAGTCATTCAGTCACTGCTTCATTCAAATTACAAAACTTCAGTCAGTTCAGTACGATTTCGCTACCGAAGCGGAGTAGACGCGCGTCTGTCAGAAAAAAAACTATCAAAAATGTCATAATATTTTTCAAATTTAGAACGTTAGGAACTATTGGCGCGAGTGTGTAAATTTTGACGTATTTTTAATCACAAAATGGCTGCCGGGTGTAGTGATTTTTCATTTTTGCGCGTATGTTTATCTTTGTGCTTACAATAATAGCATGGTGAGTGTGTTTCAAAAATAGTTTTTTTTTATATTTTGTTTATGTTTTTTACGATTTTTTTGTTACTACGCGTTGTTTTTTAATTAGGTATGTTTCGTTCGTTTTAGACCTTGTTTGGATGTTTAATCAACTTAATTGAAATGTAGGGTGACTATATGCTTTGAGAACATAGGGGACATATTTCAAAATTTAACTTTTAAACTGTTTAAATGATTTTATGGATATTATTTGACTGTGAATGTCGTATTTGATATGTAAATTCAGAATGACTAATACCTACCTACTTATTGTATGATAATTCCAAACTACAATATTATCATACTCAATAACTTTTGTAGACATAACAGGAAGGGCGTAACGGACTTGTTCGCTGTACCTATTCTGAAGCAACTTTTACTGTGGTACAATATAATTGTGTTGTTAAATAACCAGGCCACCAAAGTTCTTTAAGTAAGGCGGGTAGATCGAAATACGCGGACAATATCTCTTCTAGAACCAAAACAGCTCATATCTCGTTAGTAGGTTGCAGAAACCGATGGGTTTCTGGTGGAAATGGAAACTGCTTATCATTGTGATGACAATGATAAGCAGTTTCCATTTCCACGTGTATAATATAATCTAGCAGTGTAGGTACCAAATATTATCCAAGTTCACGCAGCCATTTGAGCTTCCTTGAGTAAAAAACATCCAAACACAACTTACAAAAGAAGTACCTACCAAACTACTTACGATTCATTCTGCTCAACCCGCGTGGATGTCGGTTATCGTGACCAAACATAGCCCTTTCCAAAGTTCTAATCTATCTCTGTACCAAATTTCATCAAAATCGGTTCAATACTTAGGCATGAAAGCGTAACAAACGGACAGACAGAGTTATTTTCGCATTTATAATATTAACTAAAGATATCGATTTCAAATCTTTGAGTCTGCTAAATTCTCTCAATTATTACAGTCGTTACCTTCAACCAAGTAAAAAGGTCGTTACACAAACAATTTAAATTGGGTCACAAGAACATATTTTAACTGAAATGGCCTTAGAAGTATCTCATGTCTTTATGATATCAATCAGCATCCATCTATATGTGTTATGTTTCATAAGATCTTGGTGTTGAAATTATTATCGATACTTATAGTTTATAGTGGTTGGTTAAAGGTTTCCGTGACCATTAGGGCTGGAAACGAACAGCCACATGGTCACAGGAATCGTTCTCCAGTCGCTTTGCTACCTCTTTAAACAATAAAGGGATGTAGTGGTCCTTCAAACCTAAAGTATCTCGAGCCTAAATGACTGAAAATTTTATCCAATATTTTCTGAGTCATGAGCTGTCAAAAAATACTGCTTCTCGTGGTGTATGAATTGACTAAGGGAACTGTTCACCATCTGACAGTAAAAATACAGCCATAAAAAATACTTGACAGCAATAAAGCCTTTCTTCGTGACGTACTTGGAATATTTACAGGCCTAAGAAATTCAGTTGATGATCAGATGGCAATCGGAAATGGGAGAGGGTAAACCCTGGCTCCAAAATACAAGCTTCAGACGCAATTGGACGTCACTAGGATGATGATCACGAACCAAATCCATATCACACCTTCTAATGCCCTTCTCGAAGAACCCATTAGTGAGTTGTGAGTTGGAAAAGTCGAGAGAAGAACTTGAGAGATAAGAGATATGAGTTATTAGGACGATGATCATGATAAACTACACCTTCTAATGCCCTTCTTGTAGAACCATATATAGTAGTTATGCAAAAACCATTAAAAACAAATCTGAGGCTGTCACATTTTGAATCATTAAATTTCTGCATTTGCCATGTGACAACTGCGGCTGCTCCGTGCTTAGAGTGCGGGCTATGGAATTAATATGCAAATTGTCTATCACTTATGCGTTGAATGGATGCATAGCGTCGTTTAATACAGTCTATTGATTGCTCTGTGCAGTTACCCAGTAGAGTTTCCTTTGAATAAGAGCAACTACTATTACTGCATATTAGATTAACTTGTGTTAGAAACTGCTGTGGTTTTCCCAAGCGACTACAATATGGGGTTCTTCAAGAAGGGCATTAGAAGGTTTCTTTAGGGTCGGCAGTACGAGTGTAACACCCCTAGTGTTACATACGTCCATAGGTCACGGCAACCATTTTCCATGCCTACTTTTTCTTTTGGTTTGGTTGATTTTGGCTTCTGCCGACTTAGTCCTCAACTACGAGACATATCCTCCACCAGCACCTCTTAATCAGCAGATAACTATGACTTTGCTTTGTCTTTAAATAATAAACAGCCGTCCAATCCTACGAACCTAGTATCTCGATCCCAAACGACTCAAAAATATAATTGCCGATTGTTATACGAGTATACTTATAAGCGTGTTATTATTATCTGTGTCATATCTAGCTGTTCGTCAAAGATATGATTATTGTCGGTTATTACTTATCAAGTTTTTTGCCCTCTAGGAGAGACTGAAACAGCAGCTATCGATTTACTTCTCTCCTTGCGTAGCTCGCGAGCTTCTTAAATTAAATATCATCAATTTGGTTCGGTGTATGTTTTTCATCCATTTAGAACTCATGCATTATACGTGCACACTTGAAAATCATCACTCACAACCTCTCTACTCCAAGTGGTGAAGATTATTTTCTCTCTCTTCAATCCGAAAAACATGTGACAATAAAATTTTACACCATTGTTAACCATTAAACTAAGCCTGTTTTAAGGTATTTAGCCTCCTTGGCTTTTTCCCATCATCAGTTTGTCCAGTTTTGTACAAAGTTTCCAGGATTACATTGAAATTGATGATTTTAACTGTCAAACTAAAAGCCAATGACTGCCTTCATTCCCTCCTCGATTGCAGTTTTATTAAACAGTGTTATTTAGTTGTTTTCATTCGTCAATTGAATGGAATGTAAGTGGGCAGTTAATGGCGATTAAGTGGCTTGTATCTTGTGTCTCCAGTATCATATTATACAAGGAAAGCTATGCCGGCGAGGCGCCTTTCTCGGAAATTAGACCTTGCATCTTCAACTAGGATTATTGTGTTTCTGTCACATTTATGTGTCTAGTTATTTTGTGAATATTTAAAATGGTTACTATTCCGCTTTTGTGCTCTGAAATAGTAGTTTTAAGTGGAAAGTGACACATTTTATGTGTAAAGTAATTGCTTTTTACTTTGCGAGTGACACTGAATGTCTCAGCTATATATTTTATGAGTGAGGTTCATGTAGACCGTATAAGTACTTCTATCTACTTTACTAGCTACTTAGTCTGCTACACTGTTATATAGCTTAACAAGCTATTATTTCGCTTCATCCATTCATATATTCACGTCTGTAATTATCTGAGGTGTAGGTAGAGGTATATCAACACCCCGGCCGGGGTGCGACGGATATGGCTACGACAACCTCACCTCCGGCAACCGACGGCGTGCGTTTTAGTCGGTTCGAGTCCGATATAACCTCCTTCTCTGGCTTCGGCGGGGGTGGTATCCGTGGGGATTTTTTCGCACGATAAAAAAAAAGGTATTTCAACACCGATCATGGGCTGTATATTTATTGTCGAAGGAGGTTTGGCTGAACGGCTTTTCTGGAAGCGACTGATGTATGACCTCCCAAACCCCAGACAAAAGTAGCAGATATAGTTCTCCCCGGAAATCTTGCTGTATCTCCAAAAACACTCCAAAAAATCTAAACAGTATCGTATCAAATGCTCCAATTCAAAACTCATATCCCAGCGAGATTCCACCCAAAAATATAAACTGCCACCCCTAAGTGTACTTTTTTAATTTCAACCCTTAGCCGCTCCGACAAAATAGTTGGATGGTAATTTCAAAGGAGGCATGCAGGGTATTTTGGTGAGAGCATGTGTGCCGAGTGCCGAGCAAACAGGGGCTGCGGATAGGGGTGGGGTTGGGGTGCATGTCTATCTCGCGACTCCGTCTGATTAATCGTATTAAAATTACGGCAGTTTTGGTTAGGATATGATGGGTTTGTTGATGATGGAGGTTTATTGATATTTGGGAATTATAGGGTTATAAACTTTAATTACAGTTTAGATTTCTAAATACTAGCTGTGGCCTATGGGTTCATTTGCAGTACTTGGTTCTCTTCCACCTCATGGTCTGCCTTTAGTGGGCCCTTAAGTATCATAATATATAATAATGTATTTATTTCTCCTCACAAAAAAATAACAAATAACACAGACATAAGAAACAAAAAGATATATATGATCAAAGCAAAAGTTATACCCCAGAATTATGATGTTATATATGGCATAATATGTTATACTCGTATAACATTTTCCAAGGACTGAGCTATCAACATTTTTATGAATATTTAGTTCGACAAATTGACTGCAACCCGCCTGATGGTAAGGTGGGTTGTAGCAAAGACTAGTGACCACCATTACAGACGCTGTCCCTAGAACGGCCGTCCCTATTATGACGTCATCGACGAATGTACTTTCTCGTCCCGCTTAAAGGACCCGGGACTGTAGGAAAAAGGAAACACGTATGCTGGTAAAGAATTCCAAGAGTTAGCGCGTTCAGACAATCGAACTAACCTTTCATTTTTATTATTACCAGTCACAGTTAAAACTGCAGAATAGTTCCCGGCAGAGTAGAATTTGGTCCATCCCATCTCTTTCCATGCGGTGTCGTACAAGGCGACTAAGGGATAGGGCTGCCCCCTATTACGTGGGACCAAATGCAATGATTGATGAAATGTAGATGTTAATTCACCTCTGCCTAACCCTCCGAGGAAGTGGCATGCATATGTATAATATATGTATTTACAGTTAAAAAGATAAACTTTCTATCTACCTATCTGAATCTAGAACCTCACAATCAGGATACAAACCATTAACCAACAAACCTACAGTTATAACAGTTAAATAATTAAACAGCAAGCCCGCATCCCTTCATCCCAACATTTCCCCCTGCCACACAAAAATGCCATTGAATCAATACCCAATGACGTGTACCCCATGAAATCTGCGAACCAATTAGGTCTCATTCCCATAGCCCCCATGCTTTTGTGCCACCACGTGCGAGGCAGATGTTGTGCGCCCGAGTTTATTTTAGTTCAACTACGGTGACCATGGGACAGGATTTCGCAGGATTTTCGAGGACTGAGAATAGGCGGCAAATTGGTAGCTATTGTGTGTATTACAATTGCGAGTGTATTGTGTTTTTTTTTGTTAGTATTTGGAGAGTGAATTTGTAAGTCCATCTGCTCGGGAAAGGTGTGCGGGACTTACACGTGACAATGTTTTTATTGTTATTTTGTTATTGACAAACGATGTTGAAGTATCGTAAAATTCTGGTTATGAAGTTTTAAATAATAAAAGTGTTATGTAACTGTAAATAAGTCATTTTTTAATTCATAGTTCTTTTATTCAATCATAAAGTTCTGGCCTACGGTGTCTGATCTCTATAAATTCGCTTTTGTATGCTACTTAAGTGGCAGACAAGCAGACGGCCCACTTAATGCATATTCACATACGCATGCAACACAAGGGCTGCCACACTCGCACTGCCGACCCTTCTAATGTCTCTTGTGACATGCAAATATCCTTTCATGCGGCAATCAAACCCACGATCCGCAACCCAAGAGCTAATCAACCACCATGTCAGTTTCACGCTCAAAACAACCTTTACGAGCTTACATAACGTCTTGAAAACCACATGAAAATTAACCTTAACACCAATTTACTGTAATATTATGATGATATAGGTAATTGAATTAAGTACCAGTTACCTGCGAAGTACCTCACCCCAGGCGGTGCTCACCATTCACCTTTAGGTGGGTGAAGGTGTAATGGCCGTGATAGATAATAATTTGTATAATTAATTTGGGAGATCTAGATACTGTACACAGATTACTTTGAGACTTACTAAAGATTATTATGCTAAGTGTAAGGCCCGTATTCTAGATCGGTACTCTGTCTTGAATCTGGATTTGAAACTCGTTTAGGCAGATTGGGTACCATATCCTTGCAAATAAATATATTTGATTTGCTTTAGAACTAAACTTGAGTAGAGTTTTTATTAATGCCATAATGTTAGTTCTAGAATACAATCTATGCTTAAAAACTACTTCCGAGTTGAGACTCTACAAATTGTAACTAACCATACGATCGAGGGGTCGCAGTTTTAACCCCCTCCTACCATAAGCAATTTAATTTTGTTAGGTTAGCGCTGATTTTTAATTTTGACGTTTTATGAGTGCCATTTTACTAGTCTACACAAAATCAATTTATCTTGGACTTTGTAATGAGCTATGTAAGCACATAAGCAAAGTTCTTCCTGTCTACCCTGCAGGGAGAAGAGCGTAAGACGATATCCAAACGTGGTATCAACAATTCATATTGTTATATCCACCCAACAACAAACAAAACATCTTTTTTCGGTACCGTAGATAGATAACCTAAATACCCACTCTAAAACCTTTACGATTCAATATACAATATATAAGTAACGGTTACGCAATTCAAGATATAGCAACGTTATCATTAGATTATTTGTCAAACTGTTGATACCGTTGCTGGGTGATAAGAGCTGAGAGCATCACTGTCAAATCAATGAACCTTTTACGCTAACTGTAATCGTAGTAGAATACTTGTAATCTATCTAAATATTTGTATCAATGTGTGTATGAACAAAATGTGTCTTATGGACGCGAAAATAGCTGGACCTATTTCAATAAAAAAAGTCATTTACACTTTTTAAGAAAGTAAATGAAAGTCAATTTCGCTTTTATGTTGACGAAAATACGAATTAAATTATTTTGTTAGTTTTTTTTTTGGTTTAGTTATTTTATCTATTTTATTTCATCTATAAATCTAATCTTATTTAACATAAATAACGCTAAATTAAACTAAAAAATATTAACACTGAAAAAACGAAATTAAATAATTAATAATTAATTTTGTTTAATAAATAATTAAAGTAAATAATATTGTGACATTTAGTAACAAAAATGAATTAGTAACAAAATCAAAAAGACACGTAATTCCTATGGGCTGACTAACAAAAGACCTTCATTTTGATATTATTGACTTCTATATAACAGTGACTATCATCTTTTTAAACTGCACTCATACCACATGTCTTCAGGAGATTAAGGTTACATCATTTCAATTTCAAGTAACCTATAACAGTCCACTACTAGACTAGGCCTCTCCTAATATTCAATGCCATAGGAACCGAATCTCTATCTTCCGCTTCCTATTTATCCCAGCTACTTTCTTTGGTCATCCATCTGACTGTAGGAAGTCTTACTTTCCATTATTGCAGTGTCTTTTTCAATGGCGGATAGGCTCGCGTTTGACCGCTTGACGATGTGGACGATGGTGAAGCACGCTTGCTTAGAAGTAACCCTCAGATTTGCGATGGAACCGATAAAGTCATTGACATGCCATAAATAAATAAAAAGATAGTCAAATCTAGTTTCCCGTTTATAGTATGTCTTACGATAACACGCAGCTGTATGCATGAGTAACACATCGAAATATACTGTACCTTTGTAATTCATATTTATGACAGGCCTTCCGTTCAGCCGTTCTGGCGTTATTGTGTAACAAACATACGAACATTATGCTTTGACATCTGTTTTATTTTTACATAAAAAGTAGTAGGTACAATGTGACGATTTCCCTGGCGATAGAGCGCCCGACTGCAACTTCAGAGGTTGTGGGCTCGATTTCCGCTCAATACAAATATTTGTTTGAATGAATAAGGTAGGTCTGGGTGTTTGTATGTAGGTATAATGACTATAGGTTAAAAAAAAATGTTTATCGGCATTCTTTAACCAATATGTAACACAAGCTAATTAAACTATACTTGCTTCGGCTCTAAATAGCTGTATCTTTAATGTCCTAGAGAACATTTATTTATCATCCAAACTTTCGCACTATAACAGTACATCTTTTCAAATAGACATGTCCGAGCACCCTCCGCACACATGGTCACCATACTTATCATCATTGCAGCTGTACCACATCCGGGTTAATTGTGCGCGACCGTTTCCATAATACAAAAGGGATTTTATCCCACAACACACAGAATCATGCTCACCTCTATTCATTTTTTTTTTTCGATGGTTTATTTCGAGAACTTAGTTTGTAAGCTTTTGTGAAGTTTAGTTTATATTTTTTAAAATTTATCCTCTGACATACAACACTGTTGTCATGTCAGAAACTAGTGTATATGGAGCAAGGTCTTTGGAACCCAAGCCTTACTTACTGCACGTCGGTACACCTACGGCTTGAAAGGCGAGTTTGCCTTCTTCTAGGGGTTGGGGTTGGGAGGTAAGGCGGCAGTCGCTCCTGTAAAAGTCAAAGCAGGAGATGATACCTTTTTTGTACTTCACTATTCATACCATTTACTCAATTCATACCATTCATATATATTATTTTTTTTATAAAAACTCGTTTTACAACGGTGAAGTACGGTTTTCAACTAAAGCAGATACCTAATTACTACTCAAGGCAGAAATTCATAAAATGTGAAAAATTGTGAAGATGTTTGTTAATCAGTCACGCTCAAACGGCTGAACGAATTTGGATGAAATTTAGTACCGGTATAGATTACAATCTGGAATAACACATAGACTACTTTTTATACCTGGTATAAGTTCCAGTTGGTTACAGGAACAGTACTTATCAGAATTTCAAGCGGGTGAAAATGCGGGCAAGCGCTATATACATAAAGTCCCGCCTCTTTCCCAGTGGGGTAGGCAGATACCACAGCTTTCCACCTGCTACGATCCTGGCCTACATCTTTCGCTTCTTCTACTTTCATAATTGTTTTCATACATGCTCGCCGGTTTCGGGTACTCTTGACATGTCCTTTCTTTCAAATGCCTTCGATCTGACTGACATACCGTCGGTGATACTGCAATACTGCGTAACCAACAATGGACAATAGCGCGTAACTTAGTTGAGGCAAATTTTACAGGAGAGCGAAAATACTGAATTACTTCCGCTGTACTTATCAAATACGTGACTGAACTTACAGCTATTTAGAAATGGGTAACAGTTAACGTTTGTCTTACTATTTTATTCAAAATAATGTATATTTAGCTAGAAAATACACTTACGCTGTTTTTTAAGTTATTGCATAGCTTCTATCGCGGGCCTTGAGCGTGGAGTGGAGACCGAATACAGAAATTCCGTAACGCAAAAACCTAACACTCCCCACTCCGAGCTCGCACGAATCGAGCCGAGCTGCTCCGAAATCGAAAAAATGCTATGCAATAGCTTTACCGCGGCAGTCCCCGAGTGCCACACGTCTTTTTTATTATTTATATCATTTATTATTTGCGATTTTTTGGCACTTACTTTTGTCATTACGTATGTCTAGGTCGACCCCTACCGGGTTGCCCATTCACCCTCGCTTCATAAATCTGTTTCGTCAGTCTTCTTTCGTCCATCCTCTCCTATAAATGGCAGTAGCTATATTATACTTTTACAAGCTACTAGGGTATTTAGTATTTACGCAACGTCATGTTCAAAATAAATTGCTATTTTCAATCTAGTCGAGTGGTGATACAATTGATTTTTGAATGACCACACCCTGTGGGATCGGTGTGGTCTATGTTAGAAACATAAAGCGATTTCTTAGTGGCTGTTAGGTTTAAAGAAGACTTAACCACCATTATATCAAATGGATTTTAAAACTTTTGCGTTCTATACAATAAGAATAGATGTGATATTAGCTTTGACTGTATTGTGTGCTGCGGGTCAAAATAAATATATTTTTCTTTCTTTCTTTCTTTCTTACTATCGCGTTAAGAAACCCAATAAACCCAACCAACCCAGTTACCCAATAAAGTTACATTCTAAACAGGTAACAAAGTTCATTCATTTAGTACTCATTTTACTAAATAAATTTCATCAAAGATATCTCTAGTGTTGATACCTTATAAGAAAGTGTTTTGTTTTACCAAATTGAATTTATAATTTTAAGTTTCAAGGACTTCCTTTCATTTAATTTACCATGTTTCTCAGAGAGATTTGATCCTTATGATTGACACTATCGATTGATGCCATAAAAATACAGGATGTTACTTTTTCGGATTTTAGTCGGTTCGATTACCGGGTGTAGCAAGCGAATTTTTAAAAATCTTTGAATGCAGTTTTGTTTCTTTTTAAAAATAAAATGATGTCTCCTTTAAGTAAAATGAGCTAACTTAAGGATTTAAGGTACTTTACCTCCATGTGGCATCGCTGTGGGACGCCCTGTATTCTGTGTAGACCACTAAAACGGCACATATAAAACATAATCCATCCTCACACGTTCCGACCGGAAACTGTAGGTCGCATTGTGCGGTCTGACAGGAACTTAAGCTGTGGAATGAACTCCCTGATGTGGTTTTACCAAGCGACTACAATATGGGGTTCTTCAAGAAGGGCATTGCAAGGTTCTTATAGGGTCGACAGCACGAGTGTGACGCCATGGTATTGCACTTATAAGCCACGGTAACCACTTTTCATCAGGTGTGCCGTGTGCTTGTCTGCCTATTACGTGGTATAAAAACAATCTATCAATCAATTAGCCTATTGCAGTCCACTGCTGGACAAAGGCCTCTCCCTATATGCGCCACGTTTGCCGATCCTCCGTATAAAAACAAATCATAGTTCTATTTTCATTAGGAGGGGACGTAGTAAGTCTTCCCGAATAGCGATACCCTGTGCTCGGGCCCTCTCCGTGAGTAGCGCGTCGTGAAACCAATTACTACACCACGATGGCAACCAAAAACCCAGCACTCTGATAGTCCACACCCAAAGTCAGTCTGCGCATCATCTTCATAAACAGCTTCTCTCAAGATAACGCAGCACTTTCTAGTCCCCTCAAAACACCCGCTGTGATATCCTGTGCGTGGAAGAAACTCACAGAGATGCTTGTCATAGCAGACCATACATCCCTGGACTATCACTTATCGCCGTCGACACGATAGAAGAAGAAAAATTGCCCCTTCTCTAGGGATGCAGATGAAATGGTGGTCCAACGCGAGCCTATCATCTAAAAAACACTTAAAATTCTAGTACCAAGATGGCGAACGGACTATTTGAAAGTTAAATAATCTCCCAGTAGTGTTGTATCGAATACAACGTTTATCAGGGTCGTTATCAATCGTATGAAGGCTACAACTTATCGCACACAATGTAGTTCGCGTTATCTGTTTCATTATATTGAAATTTAACCTACAACTGACATAAAAATATTCATTCATGGTTTGTGTTTACACTACTGCCCAAAAAGGGGGAGTTATTTTATTCTAGGACATGTCAAATTATGGTATTTTGTGGCCTATTGACGCGTATACCTCAAGACACATATATCTTGGACGACAAACGAGACCCTGGCGCCCGCAGATTGCTTTGTAATAATCTATGCTTGCTGAATTTGAGTTCGTCCACCGCAGTAGCACCCCGTGCTATCCTCAAAAGACATACAAGAAACGTGTACTGCGCGTTTAGAGCACATTTTGGGCACATTTTAGGTCCTACCCTATGTCCCAAGCAATACCTACAACTGGTCGTGCCTCGGAGAGCACGTTAAGCCGTCAGTCCCGGTTGCTATACGAACATCTATGGCAGTCGTTACGGGTAGTTGGAGATCTAAAAATCCAACTACTGATCTAGCTGCAATGCTTCGATATCGTCCAATATCGCTATAAGCTTGTGGAGACCAGATGGCAGTCGCTTCACGGAAAATATCGAGGTTCGGCCAAATCCGCAGTTAGACTAGTAAAGCGGACCCCAGGCTCCGAGGTGAAAGCTCTGGATGCGACTGGGATTAACGCTAGGATGAAGAAGAATATGTACAATACAAGAGGAGTCACACTTATGCTGCCGAACCTGTAAGAACAGAGAGTTTCTGTGCCGTCAGTGCAGAAGACAAAGCAGCACTGCAATTCACTAAGCGAGCACAACGATGCGACAACGATGCGAGGCGCAACGTAGATTGTCATTGGCCAGATTGTATCACGTCATTGGAAATCGACCAATGACAGTGTCTATCGCGCACATCGTTGCGACTCGCATCGTTGTGCTTGTTAGTGAATTGCACAGCAGGACAAACCTTTGGTGTTCCCACTGACAGTACAAAACTCTCCAGTGAGCTCTGGCTACCCTACTCACCGCCGGGAACACAACACGAGGTTATTATACCCGCGGTATTCTGTAGGGCGGAGGTACTTCCCCAGTCAGACTGCTCGATTGGGACGGAAATTCCCCTCTTTTCTTCCTCATTCCAATTTGTCGAGTTACTCCATCTGTCCTCCAATTGGTCCACTCTTAGTATTTTTTTTATACAACTTAGGTGGCAGACAAACACATGGCCCACTTGATTGAAAGTGGTCACCGTGGCCTATGGACGTGTGCAACACCAGGGGCATCACACTCACGCTGCTGGCTCCAAAAAAAGTAGGTTCTCGGTGGAGTAGAATACGGTCACCCCATCTCTTCCTGTGGGTGTCGTAGAAGGCGACTAAGGGATAGGGTTGTTCTCCATCCGACAGTAAACATACAGCCCATGACAAAGTGCCCGCTCGCGGACCATAAATCATCTATCTATACTATTACTAGCTGCCCCGGCGAACTTCGTACCGCCATATTTTCGGCCCGCGTGGTATTCAAATCCCGTTCCCGCTGCACCCTTATCACTTAGGGGGATGAAAAATAGATGTTGGCCGATTCTCATAGATACCGGATAAGCACAAAAATTTCATCAAAATCGGTCGAGCCGTTTCGGAGGAGTTCGATTACGCACCCCGTGACAGAAGAATTTTATATATTAGATATAATATATTAGATTATAATTGTAAAGTGGTCGTGTCTGTACATTGGAGATATTTAAACAAAAATACTTGGGTTATGTTATGTTAACGATACTGAACACGAAAATATTTTTTTTTTGAATTTCCTGTCTGTTTGTCCGCGATGGATGCAAAAACTACTGGACGGATTTTGATGCGGTTTTTTTGTTAGAAAGGGTTTACTCAGACTTAAAATCTTACGTTTGTTTGATCGCAATCGGTTGAGTAGAACCGAAGATATGAGCAAAGGTCGCGTTAACCGAGATGCACGCGGGCGGAGTCGCGGGCGGAAGGCTAGTACATTATATACATACATACAATCACGCCTTTATCCCGGAAGGTTAGGCAGAGGTGAATTAACACCCACATTTCACCAATAAATGTATTAGGTTCCACGTAATAGGGGGTGAACCTGTTCCCGTATTCCGGGCACTATTGTTGACTCGAGCCATGTATCTGAGGCTGAGTCAATAAAAATCATAGTTAACGAAATATGGGTATCCCGGAGGCCCCGAATCAGATTAGCATATACAGAACTTACAGAGTAACTTCACCTTTTCATAAATTCAATAAAAAAGGAGGAAATAGTTGAAAAGAGGCTCTGAACATCACTCTACTCTTTCTTATGAAACCAAATATTGTCTACAATATGTACCCAAATAATCTAAAATTTCATATATAATGTTAAATGAGTGTATTAGCATGACGTGACCTTCTTAGTTTGTAATCGTCTCCTATAAAATTATCTATTAAAATTAGTTTTACTGATTTTTACGGCTGAAAAACGAGCGAATGACCTTGAGCATTTGTATGGTCAAAGTCATTCGCGTATGTAATCACCTTAATACGTCTCTGCCTGCCCCTTCGGTGATTACAAGCGTATGTATAGTTACTAGGCTCTCACATATGGTCGAGTATGTCGTCACCATAGCTTCTAAACTAGGAATGTTTGTAATATATTAATTGTAACACCAACTGCGAGTGACGTCATCCGACGCCATATTGGATTGTAGGGATACGATGTTCTTGAATTGAAATTGTTTGTATGTAATATTGTTTATATTATACTAGTTGCTGCCCGCGGCTCTGCCCGCGTGGATGTCGGTTATCGCGATCAAAGCCTATGGTCTATGTCCTATCCCAAGGTCTAATCTACCTCTGTACTTACCAAATTTCATTAAAATCGGTTCAGTGGTTTAGGCGTAAAAGCGTAACAGACAGACAGACAGACAAACAAAGTTACTTTGGCATTCATAATGTTAAAACAGTCTAACGAATATACTGTGATGTTAGTAGGTATGAATATGGATGGCAGTATGGATATAGGATAATAGTATGGATACATCATCATCACCATCATCATTTCAGCCATGGGAAGTCCACTGCTGGACATAGGCCTCCCCTATAGATCTCCAATAAGACCGGTTGGAAGCGGCTTGCATCCAGCGCGTTCCCGCGGTCATAATGAGGTCGTCTATCCACCTTGTGGGTGGACGTCCTACGCTGCGCTTGCCGATACGTGGTGGCCTCCACTCGAGAACTTTTCGACCCCATCGGTCATCAGTCCTCCGTGCTATGTGCCCTGCCCACTGCCATGTCAACTTGCTAATCCGTATGGATACATACTTATTCTAAACTCATTCAAAACATATTTTTAATCAAACCTCTATTTTTAAAACAAAAAAGTTCGAATTTTAAAATAAATTTTAACAAAATATTCCCTCCAATGACGCGACGTTCCATTCTACGACAATTTGTTGTCAAACTTATTACAATAGGCTATTTAATTTAATTTTGTTTGCCTTAAACGTCTTATAATGTTAGATTTAAGAATACAAGCTTCAATATCGTGATAGCAAAACCGTAAAATTAGGTCGGACCTGTTCAAAAAATTGTCTCCGTACTTCCTGCTTTGAGAACCGTCTTAACAAAATCGATTGTCGGTTTTTGTGGGCTAAGCCGAAATAAGAGTCTCTTGAAGGTATTTTCGGCTAAAGCGAATGTACTCTTTATAGCTTATAGCCTTCGGAGGCATCCAGGGACACGTTTAACGTAATACGTTAGACTTGTTGGCAGATTTTTTGATTTTAGTG
Organism: Eilema depressum; assembly: GCA_914767945.1. Classification (NCBI taxonomy): domain Eukaryota; kingdom Metazoa; phylum Arthropoda; class Insecta; order Lepidoptera; family Erebidae; genus Eilema; species Eilema depressum. The sequence goes on from OU612040.1 coordinate 9,761,950, forward strand.
TTGTGAAATTATTCGTACAAAAACCGTACTTGGTAAAAGAAATTACGGTTTTTGTAGTTTGTTCGAAATTTGAACAGTTTTCAGTGATATTTAAATTTAGAATTATTAAATTAATATCTGGTGGATTGGGCCCCTTTATAATCTGTGGGCCGCGTACCAACCTCACTTTCAAGACCGACATCTTCTGATTAACAGACGAGTCTCTAGGGAAGGCTATCCACTCGGGTTTGCAAGTTCAGATGGCACTCGCTTCCGTAAAGGCCAAGATGAACTAAATGAAGAGTGAAAGTAGGAGCATCGGACTACAAATTACAAGCTTTGATGACTAACACCCGTATTCACAAACAATACTTCGCTATGCGTACTACCTACCAAAACTGCAAAGAACGACAAATTCTCAGTGCGTTCGTTTTGGAAAACCTTTTTATTCATTGATAACACTTAAGTAATACTTCGTTGAGGGAACGCACTGCGTTAGATACTGCTCCGTGATGTTTGTGAATTAATTTTACCAGCCCTATGCGCTCGAGCACACTATGAGACCTCACAGTATTGTTTGTGAATACGGGTGTAAATCTCTGATCATGATGATGATAATAAGAGCAGCTATACTGGGCAAGCCTACCTAGTAGTAGTAGTGCTTCTCTCAATATCATCAACATCAATGGCTCTTTCACATAGCTAGTTCTATTAAAACGAAACTCAATACATAAGCATTGTAAGCAAAATTCCACCGTCATAGCTCACTGATAAGACTTTGTTTTGTATGTCTCGAATTTCATAAGAAAGACATTCTTTCAAAGGTGTTTAAGTTTGGTTAACATACTAACTCATTCTCATAAATCAATGTTAAACAAAGTCAAATAAAAATGCAAGCTCTAAAATAACTTAGGTGAGACGAAATTTCGCAAGCGAAATATCATTTTAAATGAACTGAGGGGTAATCGAGTTTTGCTATTTTTGATTGAGATTTATTTTCACTGAGCCGAGTTTACTACATCCCGTCATTGAAAGGAGCTAAATTTAAGTTAGGGTTGTCAATTTTTTACGGTTAAGTATAGTTTACATTTTTCACTAGAAAGTACGGTTAAGTAAGCTATTTATTATAAATCACGAAAAAAAATAACACAGGTCATTATTCTGATATGAAAACCTCTGATTGACTAACCAAAAAAAAAATCCGGTTATTCGTCATTCCCTCGTTCTTGATTGTCCCCGAAAATTTTTCGGTTTTTAAAATAGCGTTTTATCACGCTATTATAGAATAAATAATTTCGGAGGGAATCGCAACTAACCCATTTAACTGCGATCGCAAAAACTAATGAACGGATTTCAATGCAATTTTTTCATTAGAAAAATCTTGGTCAGGCATAAAGCTAATAACTTACGTGTGTTTGATTGCAATCGGTTGAGTAGAGGCGCAGATTTGGCCAAAAATCAAAAGTATCGAAGTCCACGCGGGCGCAGCCACGGGCATCAGCTAGTACATAATAATATGTAGATAAACTTTAATCCACCTCCAAATACACAACAATTAGATTGCTAAATAGCTCGCAAACCAAGCTATCGTTTCAAATACAAAATGTCTGAAGCGAAAAGCATTTATCAGAACTATCTGACCGTAGCAGCGTAGATTTTGATCTTGGATCTGGCGACGACGGACGACAAATATCGGTCTAATCTTGACGGTAGCCATATTGGTTTTTTTACTTTTCCTAGAAACGTTGTTGCGATTGGTTTGTGCAAGAAAGAGGAATTATTGGACGTGATGTTTGAAGAAATTCAGGAACGAAAACATATGGAGCCATTTTGATTTTTCTGTAGACGACGGCTCTTGAATTGTCAATACTTTTTAAACTTTATTTCCTGTGCTATCCTTGAAGGGGTAGGCAGAGTTGTTTAGACATAATGATCTCTTAAAGTGAGGTAGATGTTATCTCAATAATAATTATACCACTTTGTAAAATAAAGTCATAGGTTATTAATTCTCGTTCGTATTCACTTATTAGTGCATATCCTGTTGTACTTGTAGGTACCTGCATCGAGGTAAGCAAAATTCGCCTATTCTTAAGTGACAGTTTATATCTAACTCGTTTCAATTTGTTGCATTAATTGCACCACAAGTGCTGAAGCACACAGAACCAAACCTTAAAACGCATAGACAGCATCCTGAAAAAAAAGCTCCCAAAACCAATGGTTAGTGTTCCCGCCGCAACGTGTTCCATTTCCAAATTATTTCAAACATGGCCGCCGGTAACGAGGCGAATGGGCAAACAACAATTGACCTCAATACTGGGGCTAATGGCGCTCTAACGCTCGGAACGCATGACATTGATATTTCGCGGTGTTAGGGTACAAGGGTTTTAGCTTCACTCATTATTATGAAGTATTTATCCAATAAGTGATAATTATGGTATGTCATAGATTTTTGGACACATTTTTGGCACACTTTCCTCTGTATTTTTGAAGGACTTGGAGTGGGCAGTTAATTATCAAAACCCAAATTTTTCTTAGCATGTTGATCGAAACCATGTTTTCATAGGACTGCAAAAGTTTATGTCTTTTCAGGCATTACTCAATAGGTCTAGATGTAATTTCGCACATCTAGGAAATTATAGTCTGGCAGAGGCTTATATGGTCTCTTCCAGGTTAAGTTCTTTATCGGGAATAGATTACCATATATCGCGGAAACAGTTCAGTAAAATACGTGCAGTAACTGGTAAAATATTTACTAAAACTAGTTAATAGTTATTTTATCGGATAAGGTAAATAAACTATAATAATTTTCCTTACCTATATGAGTCATAAACAACAGGATAATATAAACATTCTTGCCGTATTACTGGCCACGTATACGGCTGAATTTTTATAAATAATGGTAACTATAATATTTTAAGGCGATAAGATGAAAAAAATTCGGGCAAAAGAAGACTTAAAACCACGCGTGTATCTATATTTTTTAAATATGGAATACCATTTTAAACGGATTCAATCGCAATTTATCTTGGTGACTGCTGAAAAGCAACCGGAACGTTGGTATTAGTGTAAATATTTAAAAAAAAAACAAAATTAAATCCTATAACAACAATTTTATTTTCAACGTGCAATATTCGCGTAAACTGCCGACTTTTTTTAAATAAAAATAAAATCGGTTTTTAAACCACTTCTCACCCCTAGTCGTCCTTTTTATACCGTGTCATTATTGTTATACACAAAAGCCGTAATACAGCTGCACATTTTTATTGTTCAATTCACAATAATAGGTAACGGAATTCAGGGGATTGTCGTGCGAAATGTAGCTACTATTATTATTTTTGCAAAGATTATTATTCTTATTATTGAATACTAGCTGTTGCCCGCGGCTCCGCCCGCGTGGATGTCGGTTATCGCGACCAAATATAGCCTATGTCCTCTCCAAAGGTCTTATCTATCTCTGTATTAAATTTCATCAAAATTGGTTTAGTGGTTTAGGCGTAAATGCGTAATAGACAGAGTTACTCTCGCATTTATAATATTAGTATGGATTGTTCCGGTCTAGATGGGATGTCCTTTAAGCGCTTATCACCGTAAAATAGGTTGGAGGTTGACTTGTGCTCTGAGGTTATCTAGTTTCTGCATCGTTCCAAATTCAAAATCATTCCCGCCTTCACATGAATCATAGTTTTTTTTTGTTGTAAATAGGCTGTCTATTAGTTTGCATGGAGGGCATTGGCATTACTTACTTTTAATTGATCGGGAGCGAGCCTAGTTCCATTAACTGACTCCTAAGCGACTACAATACGCATATTGTAGTCGAAGAACCCCAGTTCTTCAAGAAGGGTATTAAAAGGTTTCTTCAGGGTCGGCAGCATGAGTGTAGCGTCCCTGGTGTTGCATACGCCCATACATCACGGTAAGCACTTCCCATCAGGTAGGCTGAGTGCTTGTCTGTTACCCAAGCGGTATAAAAAAAACCAAGCACTACATTTTAAAGAAAAAAAATTGCATTCATTATTAAAAAACAATAAGCACTCGTAAATTTCCTCCACAAAACGTGCGCATTACGACTTTTGACCCAACATCCGTTATACCAAACGGCCCAACAAAAAATAATTATGGCAACACTTAACATTCTGGACGCAAGTTCCACGAATCAGTTTAATATGTAAAATGTGACAAAAAATACTTGCCATAACAAATAATACTACCGGAAACGGATAACGATGCCGATAGGAAGGACTGACCCCGATAAGCAGAATTTTATCCGCCATCTTTGAATATAGCGACCAGAAATTAATTATTGTGTTTTGTACTGTATGGTCTAGGAATGCAAGTTTCTTTATTGATACTACATTAAGCACCCCACACACTAACATTTTGTCGAACGACAACCGGATAATATCAGTCGGTCAGTTAGTCGCAATAGCCCACACACTTACAGTTCCGTAGTAAAATGAAGCCAAAGTCGTGGAATAAAAATCTTGTTTACTCGTATATCTATATCCCCCTTATCTTCTAAATTACATGGATTTTGATACGGTTTGCATTATCATTATGTATGTATTTCTTTTTATCTAGCCCATACGATCCCGTTGCTAGGCAAAGGCCTCTGCCAAAATTTAGCATTTCTTCCTATCGTTTCCTGTGTCCCCTAAAACATGTATGCTAAATTTCATGATGATTAGTTGAATACTCAAGGCATGACAGCGTAACAAAAAAACCTCACACACTTATAATTATTAGTTAAGTTAAGTTGCCTTTGGTTTAACTTTCTCAAATAAAAACACAAACAAACATGCATTCCAAATCTGCCTTAAGAACTGTCATCGTTCCCTCTGAGTCCAAACGAAACATTACAAAAGCACCTCTTGAATAATTCCCTTCAAATTTAAATCACAAAAATAACCTAGACGACGAATCTTTCCTCTTACAACTACCTACTTGACCTATCCCTCTCACAATGACCCCGTCTCGAAACAAAACGCAAACATCGCGCGCTCAAAAATTCTCATAATTACCAGATCCTTAAATTTGCTTTGTAAAAAAACCGTAAAAAGTAAATAAAAACCGACGACAAAGCGCGATCATATCGTGGAACGACCCTTTTAATTAAAAAAAACTCTAATTTTCAAAATGGACGCCGCGCATTCGAGATTCAAATTTGAATGTGTTCTTTTTAAGAAGGTATTGTTAGGTTTTTAAAGTAATTGCTCGGTTACGTTTTAGTTAATGATTTCTTGGGGGTCGTGCAGATTTTAATTCGCGCGTTTGAATCCCACCAACGGATTGTGAGAACAATAAAATTTGATTTGTAAGTACCTACTGCATTTTGGTATTTCTGAACAGAATATAATAATGGGAACTTTATGTTTTTATATTTAATATATTCACGCCTGTAAGTTCAAAGGGGTAGGCTGAGGTGTACTATAACACCCACATTTCGACAACTATAATAGTTCCACATAATACGGGGCAAAGATCGAGGCAAAATCTAATGTTAATCGATTGATCGAAACAAAAATCAGGGCATTTTTGAAAAGAAATGTTAAAGGACGCGAATTGCCCCCTTCTGTTTGAAATCGTAATAATTTTTGACATTTGGAAGATCGAAACTAGATCAAGACTGAATTTTTAACATATGTATTATTATTTAGAAAAAAATACCTTCAGTAATATTTCAAAATTCATCACTAGCAACATTCACAATTTACCATAGACATCTAACATTGTTATTCTGTGGTGTCACCAAGGAGGTATACCAAAAAAAAAGCAACAATCCTTTGAAAATTTCTTTACAATTTTGGCGCGTATTTTCAATTAAGACAAATAAGGGAAACCATTTGTTGTTCGGCCATTTATTTTCAAACTGCTTGACTGATGGTTCCTCGTCATTGACTAATAATCGTACTAAGTTATTTCTGTTTCGAATTTATTAGTTAGGGAGCAGATGCTGTTGTAATATTTATTGTACGATTAGCTGTTGCCTGAAAATTGTGTTCATGAGGCAAATTTTAAATCAGTAATTGCCGCCATTTTGGAATTATAGTTCAGCTTTTGGAAGTACGATTTTGCATTTAACCAATTCTACCGGTTTTCTCTGAAAAGGGAAGCAGTTGTAGAGATGTTTAAAAATACTGTAACAATTAATAATATACATTGTTTTATCTAAAACTGGATACTTATAGGTATCTGAAATTATATATCTGGTATTCAGTGTCAGAGGTTCGGAATCTGAAATTCAGTATCTATAGAAAGTCAACATCAGAATCATTTACTGATGGTAAATGAAAACCAAATACACAGATAATAAAATCATTAAAAAAAAGCTAGAAACAATCTAAAAATATTCAAAATCCGAACACCAAAATTTAAAAATCTTAGTCCACATCTGAGTCATTCATTTGTTAAAAACAAAACTAGGTATGTCTATGAAAACCACAGACGTATAGAAATCGAACACTGTAATTTTTTAAATACGCAGCCAACGGCGGACGTCCGTAAGTCCAATTTACTGGCGGATGCAGCCAATCGCGCTCGTTCCCGCTCGTGACGCACTCTCGACAGGGAGCGATAAAAATGTACATATTATTTATTTAAATTTGAATGGTTACTGAGTGAACTAGTGAGTGATTCGCGAATTGAAAAATATTGTATTGTGTTTCGTTTGTGGAATAATATATTTGATTTATTTTAGAGGTTGGTATTTTGGAGTTGTTTTTTTTTCGTTTTTTTTTTATATTTTGCCGCCAAATAATTTGTTGGCAGATAACCTAGACTGGCGCGAACGCGGTAAAGGACACATTGACACGCGGTAGTGTTTAATTTTCTAAAATTGATTGTAAATTCGAGTTTTAAGTGTTTAAAGATATTGGATAGTGGATGATTTTTCGGGTTTGGTTCCAAAACTCCATATATAAGCCTCTAATAAAATCTCCACAGCTTAGAAAATCCTGCTGTGGTGAGAGGCCTTAAATCCCTGCTGTGGTTTTCCCAAGCGACTACAATATGGGGTTTTTCAAAAGGGGCATTAGAAGGTTTCTTCAGGATCGGCAGTACGAGTGTAACGCCCTGCAAAAACGCGTTGCATATGTCCATAGGCCACGGTAACCGCTTCCCATCAGGTGGGCCGTGTGCTTGTCTGCCACCTGATGGGAAGCGAACCAGTGGTAGAAACAAGAAAAAAAATTGTAATTTGTCTAAATATTAAGTAACTATTATTATCTAATAATTATAAAAGCAATATATTTTAGTAATAAATCAATGCGGTTTTTCGAAGCGACTACAATATGGGGTTCTTCAAGGTTCAACACTCTATTCTATTACAATCACTTATTTACATATTCGATTTTGCATAATTACACAATAAGTAGGTAGGTACCTATGTATTTAACAGAAAATATATAAATAACACATTATTTTTTCTTTCTTTTATAATGTTACGCAAAAACACAAATACAAAGGCATATTTTTCACAAATGAATATTATGTACTAGCTGTTGCCCGCGGCTCCGCCCGCGTGGAATTCTGATCCCGTTCATCGCTGATATATAGCCTATATGTTAATCCAGGGTATAAACTATATACATACCAAATTTCAACCAAATCGGTCCAGCCGTTTATGCGTGAAAGAGTAACAAACATCCACACATCCATTCTCACAAAATTTCACATTTATAATATTAGTAGGAAGTAGGATAGAAAGCTGATTTCCCCTAGACAAAATGTCAATTCGTTAAATAGAATGACGAATGTATGGGACAGCTGTCAACGTATGTCATAAACGTCAAATAAATCCCACACGTATCATATTCGTTTTCTATGAGATTCTAAAAACTTCACACGTTTTAAAAACTTTTTTTTACCGAATTGGGGCCCTGTAAAGATTTTTTTTCTATCAACATGCATATACTCACGCTTGTTAATCCCTAGAAGGGGTAGGCAGAGGTGTATTAACGTCCACATTTCACCAACTATGTTTTCGGTACCACGTAATAGGGGGCGAGCCTATTGCCGTTTAGCGGGCACTTTGTCATGGGCTGTATGTTTACTGTCGGATGGAGAACAGCCCTATCCCTTAGTCGCTTTTATGACACCCACAGGAAGCTCATTAATCAACAAATCAAATTTTACCCATAACCTTTTTTTTTAACAAAAAACATTTTTTTTTTCAAAATTTCAAATAGGTACCTATAGCTAGGAGTCCCGCATTCACGCACAAAATTCGCCATCCCGTCCTGTCGTTTCATCAACACAAATCATGTTATGGACAGACAACATTGCAGTATTTATATGTACATAGTACGTACAAACAACAAATACGGGTCGTTTTTGTTGACCAAACAACATGGCGACGCTTTGCAAATCCTTTTTCGATACCAGTTGCAAAAATTGACCAATTTTTTTATAGTTATATTATTGTATTTACGTTTGTTCATCTCTGTGACTCATGGCTGCATTACAAAGTTAAGCAATACTAGCCTTCCCTCTTAGACAAGTGGTAGTATTTTTAGGAAGTAGGATACGCCGGTTTTTCGGACCCAATCGAGCAGTCCGACTGGGGAAGTACCTCCGCCCTACAGAATACCGCGGGTATAATAACCTCGTGTTGTGTTCCCGGCGGTGAGTAGGGTAGCCAGAGCTCACTGGAGAGGTTTTGTGCTGTCAGTGGGAAGACCAAAGGCTTGTCCTGCTTTGTCTTCTGCATTGATGGCACAAAATCTCTCTATTCTTACAGGGTCTGCAGTAGGAGTGTGACTCCCTTGGTATTATATTCGCCTATAGGCTATGGTAACCGTTTTCCATAAAGTGGGCCATGTGCTTGTCTCTAAAATGGTTACATAACCCTAGGCATGTCACAGGAAGCCAACAGTACTGAAGTAAAGGAAGTGATCACAAGGCGCAATCTCCTTGTATCCTGTTCAATAATATTTAAAAAAAAATCTCATACGTCACAATAGGATTTATTGTCACATAATACATTCTAAGAAATGTGTAAAAGAGATTTTATCGAAACGGAATACATGAATAGGATTTATACATTTAAAAAATCTTTGACAAGAAAAAAAATACATTAAAAATTTAAATGTCAATGTAAAGAAAAGAAAAAACATTTTTAAATTCAATACAAACTGGGACACTTACAGAAATTCGAAATTCAAAACTTAATATAAAAAACTGAACCAATAGGAACCATGGACTTGGACAATGGTGCCGATTCTGTTCAGCCGCTAATCTTACTAAACTATCTTTTGGCATCGAATTCATTTTAGGCTTTATGAAGATAGTTTTAAATGTCAATTTTATTTACCAATGTTTTATGATTTACATTATTTTGAATAACTGGACAGCATTTTAGCTGTTTTTAGTTTAGCTTAGAGAGATTGTGCCGATAGATAGCTATATCGGCATAATTATATCTTGACCTAAGTCGCTAGAGAAACGCGCAGATTGGTTTGATATAGGTGATTGGTTTGATATGGTCCACCGCGGTAGCACCCCGTGCTATCCTCAAAAGACACCCAAAACACGTACTACGCATAATAGAGTATACATATTGTAACGTCACTGAGACGATCAAGATGTATGCCAGTAACTATAACAACAGAATTAGCACCATTGTCAGTCAAAACAAACTTCAAACTATTCCAATTTTAAGAATCGAATTCGTTCGTTCGTATTCGGTATTTGAATTTTAAATTCGAATATAGAACGATGTTGATAAGTAGCCGTTGACTCAATGCTCGCATTGTGTCGCCCTGATTTCTTAATAAGTAGTGACACCATATTTTGATGTTCTAGAAGACAAAATGTGCTATGTGCAAAAAAATTAACATAGCATATTCATCCTCAACACTATCAACATAGTGTTCATATTTATATACAGAATTTTTACACTTATGATGTTTGTCTTCTAGATGTTTGAATGATATTTAGATTTTTTATAAATTGTCAATCAGTCAATACAGTTAATTGATGACTTTTAACCTATCAACAAAGATGCGTTTTACGCTTATTTATGTTCAATGTTTTGCTATAAATATTATGGATTATGGATTTCATTTAGGTAGATAAGTTACTAGCTGTAGCCTGCGGCTCCGCCTGCGACCAAACATAGCCTATGTCCTTTCCCAAGGTCTAATTGACCTTGGTGCCAAATTTCAATTTTACAAATAACAGCATGGCCTATCCTTGCGGAACAAGAAAATATATCTAATTTTTTTTATTCTTGTCGTGTCTTGACGCGAAAACTATTGAACGGATTTTGATGCGTTTTTTCTTGTTTGAAAGGTCTTAGCCAGATTTAAAATCTTACATAAGTTTAATCGAAATCAGTCAAGTAGAACCTGAGATATGGCCAATAAAAGGGTAAAACCGACATTCACGCGGGCGGAGCCGAGGGCATTGGTTAAATATAGATATCAGACAAAAGATTATCCAAACTGCGATCTTATCACTTGATACAAATTCAACATGAATACAAATTCACAATGAATACAAAAAAAAACCTGATACCAGAACAAATAGCAGCTGCTTGAACCAGAATTGAACCCCAACGAGTTCAGTGAATAATAGAAGCACAAACAATCATGGCTGCCCTTAACAATATTGCCCTAACTAAAGATGACGCATTTCGTTCTACATCTACAAAATGTTTCCATTCATAAAGATACTTTATCTGAACTTGTGTTACGACACTGAGGGACTTGACAAATAAACAAGACACGAAGTTTATCGATCATAATACCTATAGTCTGGATTTTACTCAGCCATTTGACTTAGTGAATCATCATTTTGTAAAATCTTTTTGCATTTATTACTTACCGAGATTCCCTCAAAAATGTATTTTTTGCTAGTAACAATCAGCAAAATATTGTAATTTTCTCATAACTGCAATCTTTGAGAAAAAAATTTGAAAACTTTCATGTATGTATCATTTTATTTATAAGTACGGAGAATAGAGTGCTACAGGGGTGTATATCAGGGCTTTATCGTGAAAAAAGGGATTCAAATAGGGGATGAAAGTTTGTCATTTTTGAAGATAACCTGATGTGGTACACAGATAAATTAGACCGTGAGAAAGGACATAGGCAACATAAAATAAAATAATGTCTTAATTAATGCACAGAATGCACTAATAGCTTGGTGTCAAATGTCACAGTTAAAAATATACAATTTTACTTATTCGACACTGATAATAGCCTTATTATAATAAGAATATTATATATGTGTGAGATAAATGGTCCTTTTTTTCCATCGAAGATCATCAGATAAATGATTTTGAACTAATTTAAAACAAGAGGATCACGTTTTCAATCAATTAGCCCATCGCAATTCACTTCTGGACATCTCGCAGGCCTCTCCCAATGTGTGCGATTGCTCCCAATCCTCCGCTTTCCGCATCTAGTCTGTCCTAACCACCTATTTCAGGTCGTCAGTCCACTCCCAGCCAGGTGGACTGATGACCTGGGCATCTCACCTTCCATTTGGCGTCTCGTAGTCTACACTCTAGGAGTTCTAGGACTCGTTTCCTCCAGCGACTACAGGTCCTTCAATGTCTTCTATACGTGAAATTATATCATGTTCTAAGAGTAATTCTACTATTTCAACACTAACCAAATAATTTCTTTGTCAACAGATTTCACAATGGCTGCTTTGGAAGACATATACACACAAGGATTCATGCTAATGAATGTAAGTATTTTCTTTCATAATATCATAATCATCTTTGCATTAGTCCCGGTTGCATTCGAGGCCCTCATCTCGGAGTCTGGGATCCGCTTTCCGGATTTTACTTCTCCACTTTGCACTATCCATATTCTAAAAATAAAATATCCCATTAATTTTAGGACAATAGCTCACCCTCTATTGTTTCTATCTATCTATCTGTATCACGCTATAGACCCGGCGACCACACGGTGAATCCATGGAGTGCTGAGAATCGGATCTCAATCTGGGACCTAATACAATGATTGGTACGAAGTGGGTGTTAATTCACCTCTGCCTAACCCTCCGGGGATAAAGTTGTGATTTCATGTAACCAGAGCTAGAGTTGTGCTGTCAGTGGGAAGACCAAATGCTTCTCCTACTTATCTTCTGCGCTGACGGCACAGAATCTCTCTGTTCTTACAGGGTCGGTAGCACGAGAGTGATGCCCCTGACACCACTGTCCAGTGGGAAGTGTGCTTGTCTGCGAACTAAATAGTATAAAAAAATAGAAGTCGTCTCGCGTAACTCAACTGGTAAAGCATATCGATTCTACTTTAGGGTGTTAAACACCTATTATTTGCCTAAACCACGGTACTATAACAAATAATTATAATTACAGCAAAGTGACAATGGCAGCCATACGCCAATTTGCTAGCTTTTATGGGCCACGGAATGGTTATTTCCTGTTGCTGTCTGTCCCCTGTAGGACACGGAGCTAGTGACACTAGAAGAGACACACCATATTAAATTTTATTTTGCAAAAATAAACTTTTTTTGGTATCTTTTTCTTTGCTTTAGCAAAACTAAATTGCTTTTGTTGGGTATAATCATTTCGATAATGTAAGCCAGTAATTGAACCCGTATTTTCTGTGAAGCGACTGCCACCTGACTTCTACAACCAATTCACGATACCGAAGTTCTGTGGTATGATTCCGAAGCCGACCACATACGATAACAACAGACGCATGCAGCACATACAGCGTACCCATTACTTGTTAAACTCCGCTACAGATAAAGGGGACCATTGAGAAGCCGCAATGAATTACGCGCATGTGCTGCGTGCGTCGGCAGTTGTCGTTTGCGGTCGACTATGGAACCATTATCTTACTAAACTATCCGTAACGACTGCTATAGATGTTCGTATGACAACCCGGTCCGACGACGGCTTACCGTGCTCTCTGAGGCACCACGTGTACCAATATTCATATACAATACATACATACTTTATAATCACGCCTGTAAATCTCTGAAGGGGTAGGCAGAGGTGTATTTAAACCAACATTCCGCCAACTAAGATTTTCGGCCTCAAGTTTTTTTTTTTTTTGCTTTATTCATAAACAATTTTTTACATTGTGTTTGAAAATTTTACAATACAAATACAATAAAATAATAATAGACATAGCCTCACTGGCAAATTATTGAATATTTCTACTGCTTGGTATGCAGAACAGACAATCTCACCTCCGGCAACCGACGGCCCACAGTCGGCGTGCGTTTTAGTCGGTTCGAGTCCGTCATAACCTCCTCCTCTGGTTCTGGCGGGGGAGGTATCCGTGGGGATCTTTCGCATGATAAAAAAAAGGTATGCAGAACAGTGCTTAGTTATATCCAATTTCGGTGTAATTTTAATTTTAATAGTATTTCTACGGGTAATTTCTCTTAACACGTTCACTGCGGGAGGATTTTTAGTGTACTTTTATCTGGTGCGTGTGAGGTTATATAGACTCATGGAGGACTTTTTAACTGTGCGTATGTGGTCATATTGACCCATAAAAAGTTCAGTTTTAATATAGGTTTTATTCAGTGGTGGTAGCGATTTTTGTCTGTTTTTTTTTTGCAGTACATAGACCTTTATATGGTGTATGTGTGACTACCGGCGTTTTTGGCTCCCATGTTTCGTTTATGCTATAGAAGAGAAACAATTTGTGAGTTCATTTTGACCACACAACGCACTGAAGATATCAAAAGGCTAGTGATGGGAAACACTTCTGTTAATATTCATATCGATAAATTGACGTAGAGCTGTATTACTTATAGGTTATACTAATACCATTGGAATCTTAGAGGCTTAAAATGAAAAATCAAAGACTTAGTAACGGTTTATTTTAATATGATGGCACCTATGTCACGTTCCTCAACAGTGCTGCCCTTCTTCCTCAATAAACTATTCATATCAAAACATATTATGTTAATTCAAAAAATTCTATTGAATTTGAGTAGATGATCCATAAAACTATTTTATTGACTTTAAAATCAATCCCTATGATTAATAACCGCGTCTATCTTGTTCATTTTTAACAAATTTTTTTCGATATGCTGGGTTTTTCTTCTCTTCTATTCTGCTCTTCTTCGTTTTCTACCTCACTGTCATAATTTAGTTTTTTCTACTTCGTTTAGGCATTTCTAACACTTGCCGAGAACACCACGCTACCTAACGAGTATAAAATACTAAAATTCAACGATACAAGAAAGACCGAAAATGTAGGCACTTAAACGACGTGACATCTACGATGTCGCTCTGCATTACAACACTACCCGCACAAAATGACGCCAGCGCATCGTTCAGTGCGGATGTGAGGTGCAGAGAGTGTGTGGTCATATTGAACTCACACCGCACTGGAATGAAATATTTTTCTTCTGGTGCGGGTGAGGTCATATTGGGTCACGACTATTTAAAAATGCTGGATTGTTCACATTAAAGCGGTGATCATAATGGTATATTCATCTCTTTCCTGTAAAATATATTCTTAAAGTTATCCCTCTCGCACCAGGGGAAAGTACGCTATTTTCGTCCCGCACCAGACAAAAGTTACCTATGAGCCAAAATGACCTCACAACGCAGCGAACGTGTTAATAGAACATTAAGAGAAATTATCCTCATCAGTTTCAAATAAATGGATATATTTAGAGAAGTGTGTTAATAATAATAAAAATAAGAAGAAATAAAACGAATATGTATAAACTAGGAACTGTGAGAATGCCTAATTCTTACGTGATAGGGGGTGAGCCTGTTGCCGTCAAACGGGCACTTAGTTATGGGCTGTATGTTCACTGTCGGATGGAGAACAGCCCTATCCCTTAGTCGCCTTCTACGATGCCTACGGGATGAGATAGGGTGGCCCTATTCTCCTGTATTCACCCACCGGAAACCAACACAGCCATGTAATATGACCTAAAATATTTATTTATACCCAAGCCCTTAGTAGAGTATCTATCTATTCTATATCTATACTATTATATAATTGTAAAGTGGTCGTGTCTGTACATTGGAGATATTTAAAAAAAAATACTTGGGTTATGTTATGTTAACGATACTGAACACGAAAATATTTTTTTTGAATTTCCTGTCTGTTTGTCTGTTTGTCTGTTTGTCTGTTTGTCCGCGATGGACGCAAAAACTACTGGACGGATTTTGATGCGGTTTTTTTTGTTAGAAAGGGCTTACTCAGACTTAAAATCTTACTTTTGTTTGATCGCAATCGGTTGAGTAGAACCGAAGATATGAGCAAAGGTCGCGTTAACCGAGATGCACGCGGGCGGAGCCGCGGGTGGAAGGCTAGTACATTATAAATATAGAGCGCGCCTATCACTCAGGTCTTTGGCGCCGAGTGTTAGCAGATACTTTGCGATGGTATAGCGCACCTATAGTGACGTTTCATGCATTACCGAAAATATCAATAGATGCACTTATTAATGTAGTTTGTTGTTATGAAGTTTTTTGTTCGATTTGATATGCATGGATAAAATTAAAGCTAAAATACAAAAAAAATGGCGTCATTCTGCGGTATTTTTGCGTCATTATTACTACAAATATACGATGCTGTATAATATTTTGATTTTACATATCGAATTAAATATTATTTGCGAAGTCATTTTGACGGGTATTGTTTTGCTACTGGTTGAGGTTGAGCCAGGAGCCATGGTACTGTTCATACCCGTGATAGCAGTTCATACTTGTAAGGCGCGCTCTATAGCAATGTATACTCTAAGCCCACGCCCTTGTCCCTTCCATTCTCTCTATACTGTTGTACCACACCCTCCTAGGGGTGGCCAAATGAGGGCAATACCCAGCGGTCAATCTCTGAGTTCAATGTCGTAATAATTGCTAGTTTTAGCTATATTGTTGTTTTATTTGTACACCTACATGTTGACTATTGGGAAGCTTTATGGTGTAAGCAGGGTAGGTGATTGATTGATTGAACCTGGTTGTATCAGAGTCTTTATATCTTACTAGCTGACCCGGCGAACTTCGTACCGCCATATTCTCCGTCCGCGTGGTATTATCTCTTAATTTGTCAGTGTTTCTCTACAATATTATGCATGTATTATACATTGAATCACTCTATCTATTAAAAAAAATCGCTTCAAAATCCGTTGCATACATAGGGACGGACAGACAGCGACAACGACTTTGTTTTATAATATGTAGTGAACGATTCAGGGTTCGCTTTCTTCTTCATCATCCTAGCGTTAAGCCCACTCACATCTGGAGCTTTCACCTCGGAGTCTGGGGTCCGCTTCACCAATCAATTTATTCTGTATAGTCCATCAAAACGGCACTTACAAAACGGTTAAAAATATACATATATGTACTAAAGACTAGCTTAGCAAATGGACCACCGGTTTGAAACGCGGCCCCGGCCTGAGAAGACTCCGGCAAGAAACTCAGCGGGCTTTTTTTTTGGTCTATTTACAAAAAATGCTTAGGTAGTCTACCTAGTCTAAATACAATCATTTGTTTGAGAAGCATGCATGAGTGAACAGCTCAATTCCAAGCAAGTTTATCATCTAAATATTCTTGTATTTTATAATAGACTTTTTGGCACAATTTCCTCTTAACGACTTCGATCTAGGTCTAGGAGGCTAGACTTCGATCGGGTGATTGTGGGGTCGAAACCTAGTTTACAGAGCGCAGACCAGTTTCGCCTGTGAGTCGCCTGCCTCTTAACGGACAAGACTCTGGCGGAAGCTCACTTTTTTGAAACAGTTTGGTTGCAGACATTCTCACCTGCTCCCCTACACAAGTGGCAATCCGTTGCTCGGCGAATGATGGAATAGAATGACGAATGTTAAGGATTTGACGTTTTTGACATCCGTTGACGCCTGTCATATACGTCAAGTCCCATACATTTGGCATTCTATTCCATCATTCGCCGAGCAACGAATTGCCACTTGTCTAGAGGGGCTGATGAAAAGTGGTTACCTTGGCCTATGGACGATTGCAACACTAGCGAAGTCACACTCGTGCTGCCGACCGTGTAAGAGCAGAGATGTTCTGGGTCGTCAGCGCAGAAGACAAGCAGGACAAGCCTTTGGTCTTCCCACTGACAGCACAAAAACTCTCCAGTGAGCTCTGGCTACACTACTCACCGCCGGGAACACGACACGAGGTTATTATACCAGCGGTATTCTGTAGGAGATACTTCTCCAGTCGGACTGCTCGATTGGGACGGAAAAACCGTAGTGTACCTTCATAAAAGTCGTATAAGCCCAAACTAAAAGTAGGAGAAATATTCATAGATTAGGTACCCATACTTTTGAATACCAGGGGCCCGATTCACTAACGCCACGTTTCGTACACGCGTGATTTCCATTTCGATAACCTATATAACATGGTATTCAGTAAGATCTGTCAAAGTAAAACTTGGAAGAATAATAAATAATTCTAGTTTTTTTGGTCTGGCATGCTTGTCATTATGTCATTTATTAAATAAATAAATAAATATTCCACAACATTCTACACAACGCTTTCTAGACCCATGGTAAGCTTAATTAGCTTGTGTTATGGAATCTAGAATGCGGCTATACATACTTAGATACTTTTTTTTTTGTAAATACATACATATTATACATAGAAACACCCAGACCAATGCAAATATTTATATTCATGCATATAAATATTGGCTCTGAGCGGGGATCGAACCCGCGCCTCCTGCGTAGCAGCCGCGTTCACTACCGCTACGCCACAGAGGCAGTCAAATAATACTTAAGTTTTTTTCTTTACCGAAAACCCACAAAGAAAACTATAGTTTTGCTCATCGAAATAGTACGTTACGTTTTAGAAGTCACAAAAGCACAAAAACTTAAACGTAAAGTTAGTGAATCGGGCCCTAGATAGGCATAAAGTTTATCCTTGGAAAAAGTTTGTTATTTTCACACAGTGCGGGCAAAGCCGCGGGTAACAAACAGTACTTCGTATCAAAAACTGTCTCCATAATTCGCATCGCAGTTAGCAACCCCAGGAGTGGAGCTTAATGAATTAATTAAAGATTTCCAGTCGGCTAGCGCGGCTGATGGGGGAATTAGTGACATCTAGCGTTGAGTAGCGAGCAACTTTTTGTGGAAATATTCCTGATGAGCTCGTGTTTCATATAACTTTATTATAGCAAGACTTTAATAATCGACTTCCATAAGGAAGGTTCTCAATTCGTCAAATCTATAATTATTTATTTAAGTTATGTGGTTATTGTATGTATTTTGGTTTTAGATAAACTAGCAAAAAGCCAAGCTTTGTGTTTTCAATCAATCAATTAGCCTGTTGCAATCCATAGACATAGACCTACCGATCCTCCGCCTTCCACATTAGGTACGTCCGTCCCAGCCTCCTTTTTCGGGTCGTCGTATATAACTGCCCGCCATCTGCTTCTATCTCATTAAATTTCTGCGTCTCGTTTCAAATCAGAAATTGTAAATTTATTCCCGGTTATAATTTCCCGGTTCCCAGCAGAGTAGAATATGGGCTACCCCATCTCTTCCCATGTGGGACCTTAATACAGTGATTGGTGAAATGTGAGTGTTAATATTCACCTCTGCTTAACCCTCCGGGAATAAAGGCGTGCTTGTATGTAATGTATGTATGTATGTAATTTTTATTCTACAAAGTATGTCTAGTTTACATAGATGTTATCTGTGATTGAAATCAATTAAACTAAATAAAAAATATTGCAGCTGGCAACCCATTACCCACCCCATTCAAAACCAATTGAATAATGCACTTAACAGCCCTTCAGGTTTTATCGCCAAATACTATCAAATGTAAGCCCTAATCCCTTTAGACACAATGCGGGCACTCGCCATCCCTGTAGGGTATGTTTCGACCCCTTTGGTGATTTAAATAAGCGGGTCAACCGATCAGGGTGATTTTAATCACTAGTTAGACAATTAGTACGGAATTATGAGACTCATACTGGATGATGCTGTGACTACTCGATACTAGATGGCGTTACAAGTATCTAACTTAAGTGAAGGATGCTCCGTACGTGTCTGTGTCCAGGATTAAATACAATTAAAATAATTTTATGCCAAAGACGTTACTATAGCAGTTATAACATTGAAATTTTGCTATAAATAGATTATTACTTCGCATTCAACACAAAGCAAGACCAATAAATTGCTTCTAGGAAAGCGGTTGTAGTTTGGGCTTATTCTCGATTCCCCCTTTTACGTCAATCATCATAACTCAGTATTTTTCTACTGAACATAGAGTAAATAAGAAACGCAGAAAGTCGCAAAAAGCTTTGCACACAATTTGGTGACATACTGAGACGCTTGCGACATCTACACTATTCTAAACCTGTGGGTTACCCCGTCAATCATAGTACTTAGGGTGTCGTTAAGCGTCGCACTAATCATAACACCGGGGTCCAACCCCTAAAAGCCCCGGGGCCTCAGGAACAAGGAACGAACCCTAACGGAACCATGATAATTGCAAACTTCAATATTGAATCGTTCTTTCTGTAGACATTTTTTTTTTTCGTTTGAATTTATTTTGTGTAGAACGGGGTAATTGTAACCTGTGGGTTGACCTGCGAAAAGCATATAGATATTACGAGCGCCGGTATATATGTAAAGCGGTAAGCAGAAGTATATTAATAATTATTTATATTAATATAACAAAATGTGAAAGTAACTCTGTTGGATACGCTTTTACACCTTAGTAAGGGACATAGGCTATGTCGGTCGCGATAACAGCGAGCGGAGCCGTGGGCATTAACTAGTATGTATTCAATGGTAACAGACTTGTCTCAACTTCATGTATTTTCAATTTTTTTTTTTTTATTAATCTACTATAAAAATCATAACGGAGAAACTGACTGTAACTGACTTGCAAGATTTTAAGACAATCTGTTGAGTAGTCAAGGTATAAAATAATTTTTATGTCTAAGGAAAACTCGAAATACGAAGCCTCCCAACATTGGGAGAGGCCTATGTCCAGCAGCGGACTGCAATAGGCTAATTGATTGATATAATAATAATAATAATAATGTAATTTATAGGTTTTAAAAAATGAATAAAGAGAAAATAATAATAATAATAATGATCTTTATTAATACATAAGCATACACTTACAAAATAGTGAGAATGCCCCAGTAAGTTATTGTAATACTTGTGTTGGGGCTATCTCAGCCTATATTTCTGCCATCAAAAGCTTTCACACCAATGGAGCCGCTATCAGCAGCTAATATTTCTATAATAAACTCACATTCATATTTATTTTAAACTATTTATCCATGTTTCTAGCAGCAACCCAATTACTGCTTGACAAGAGATTTAACAGCCGATTAGTTAATTTGACGTTGAACAGCCTTTCAGAAACTGGGCGTTAGTTTCATAGATCTGAAAATTTAAACACCCACAACACACAAGAAATAGTTACAATACAATAAAGAAAATTTTACCCCACCTCAGTAACAATCCTGCCTTCCCCCACCCCCACGATAAGCCCCACTTGCCCCCTATGTAGTCAACATTCGCCCAGTATATTAAATTTTATGTTATTTGCGTAGGACTCCGGCTGATTGTGTGAAAGGGGCGAACAAACAGTTCCAGCGATGACACAGGTAGACGTGTCAGTTTCAATTATGCCCCAAATGACCCTTTGAGTGCGTTAAAAGTTGAGGCGTTTTGTACTTGAGTCGTTTAAGATGTGCTGGGGGTGGGGGAGGTCAGAATGCGGACATTTTATATTTAAAATTTGTATTATAATTTTTTTATGACATAGGTATACTTGCTTTGTAAAAAAATAGTAAAAATAAATGATGAAAGTATTGAGGCAATTTTGAGAAAAAACCTTGACAAAATCAGCTGGCATTTTTAACGTGTGAATCGGGTGTAGGGTATAGTGATACATATATACATAATTATATTCAAGCCTGTAAATCCTAGAAGAGGTAGGCAGAGTTGTTTTAACACCCTTATTTCACCAACGACGATTTTCGGTGATGACACTCAGTAATGAAACTACGAATTTCGGATTCTTTAATGGTGACCCACTTTCCAGAGACTTTTCCTTTAGCTTACCATCAGGCGGATGAAGTCATATTGACGTGTCTTATATAAAAAAGCGGTTATAACCCCTCCAGTTTCGATCCTATCATACAAAAATATTTGAAGGTATTGATTGATTGTACGAATTATTTTGCTATAGTAAAAAAAAGTCCAACAACTGGTCTAGCGGCAATGTTTCGATATCGCCCAATATCGGCATTGGGTTGTGGAGGTCAGATTACAGTCACTTCACGGAAATTATCGAAGTCCAACCAAATCCTCAGTTAGAATTCAGACGCGACTGGAATTAACGCTAGGTTGAAGAAGAATTAAAAATGGGTACTAACTTGATTTGTTTTGACTTTTGTCATCATTATCAATTTTTTTTTTAATATTCATTGTAGGCATAATTAAAAGCTACTGCTAAGAATCATTTACTTTTCAGCCAAGCTTTCATATATAGACTATTAACCCACTTTTCTATTTAAATCTCCTTGTGGTAAACACCATCGGCTTACATACAGGATAATCCCTTAATTCTGTGTATCACGACCGTAATCAGGTAGCCGCAGGTGTGCACATAACCGCGGTGTCTATGGGCCGCTCGCTAATTACGAGAAACACACGAGAATTTACGAGAACCGCCGAGAAACACAAGCAAATTCTGCGAGTTGATGTTTGTCTTTCGGTAGCGTTTTATTTCGAGTTTAAATTGGTACGAAAGGCTGTTTAAATTACTAGGTGGTAGGTTCCTTTTTGAGTGTATTACTCGTTTATTTGAGTGTGTGTGTATGTGAGAGTATATTTGAAGTGTGTATATCCATAACGGGGTGAGCAGATGTTTATACACAGCAGATATCTGATGAGTTCTGTCACAGGTTCCGTAGCGTAGTGGTAAAGTGTTCGGCTTCAGCTAAGTTCGAGGTCGTGGATTCGGATCCGACGTATGCATGAACATGGACTATTTGCATTGGTCTCGGTGTTTTAATGCATAATATATAATGTATTTCCAAAA
Source organism: Eilema depressum (assembly GCA_914767945.1). NCBI lineage: Eukaryota > Metazoa > Arthropoda > Insecta > Lepidoptera > Erebidae > Eilema > Eilema depressum. Next base: position 9,783,917 of record OU612040.1, read on the forward strand.
AAAAATACCATAACACAAGCTGGTTTAACCATGCTTATTTAGCTTAGCTATACTTAGGGTGAATCTAAATAGCGGTATACGAATCCCTGAATGAAGAAAAATTTTCTCAAAAATCTATGATCATCCCGTTTGGAGCGAGCGGACACAGGAGGGCAGGCAAATACTGAAAGGTATCCACCAAACTTACTTTCTTTCTTTGACATTCTTCTCTGAAGCATTGCGTATATTTATTTTATTTTTGAAGAAAGCTCGCTATCCATAAAAAAATTCTTACAAAATTTTACCATCAGCGTTCGTGAGCTTAAAAAGAAACAAAGATACGGATAACAAACGAATCTTTTGTTTCGAAAATCGCGCCGACGTTTTTAAAAAAAAAATCGCGAAAAAATCTTGTTACAATCGGCAATGGAGGCGGAATACCTTTCACGTTTCGTAGTATCGAGTTTTTTTTTTTTTTTCAACCACGGCACTGATTTTTAGCGAATGAAAATGCTTTCAACCCTCTCGTTTTTAGTATTTCATTCGCATATCGGTTGTTAAAAGTCTGCTGTGCTATCCAGTAATGAGATTACGCAGCGCCCCTGGCGGCGAGTAGACGAACTAACGTTTTATTGATGACGGTGATGTAATTTGACGGCTGTGTGCTTTCCCGTTAATGAGGTTGACTGAACGCTTTATTAACATAACACAAACGTGATTGATTACAACCCCACTTCCATTTTTCATTCACATTGCTTTACGCAATCATAATAAAATACTAATATTAGGTACATTGCAAGTGTGTAATACAACCCTCCCAGCTTATTATCGCATATTCACATAAAATAAACATACAAATTACTGAGTAATTTTCGCTTTAACAACAGTAATTTTGTCTACTTCAAATAAGTTAACACGACTAGCGTCATCTAACGGCGAGTAGGAACATCTTAAGTTCAAAAACGTACGAATAGATGTCGCTGTACGCAATCGACAAGACGTCAATACCAACATCATGCATAGTTTATCGCCTCGGAGTGTATCATATCAAGCTCCCTTGGCGGGATATATCATCAAATTGCTAACGCCTCGCCTCGGAATGACTTGTAAAATATTCAGACAGGCGGTAACTGCTTTTGTTCGTTACTTAATGAAGTATGGACAGTGTTAGCGTTAGGTTGGTTTTCGCGCGCTTCTCTATTTATTATTATCTGTGGCGAGATTTTGTGAGGTTGGTTTTCGCGCGCATTTCTATTTATTATTATATCTGTGGCGAGATTTCGTTAGGTTGGTAATATGTTGGAGTTGTCTATGACTTGTGGGCTGTTTTAATTTTAGATGAGGTTGTTTATTATTAAAATTGTTGTGTTGTTTGTTTATTTTTGGGCTTGGTTCCTTTGTCGCGTTTTGTTTGCAAACCATTATGTAAAGAATTTAATATTTTTTGTTTGAAAAGATCTTTTAATGAAAAATGAATATACCAGTTTAGTAAAATACAAGTTGATGTTTGCGGCTCCGTTTGCGTGAAATTTTAGTCCCATTGACTTTGGGAACCTATCCCCGAGATAAAAAGAGCGTAAGACCTTTGGAGTCCTAGACAACCTCACCTGAAAGCCAGTACAACTGCTGATGCAGACGCTCCTCTCGGGCCTAGGATTATACGACATTCGTTCCCATAAAATCTATATAAACCAAACCGAGAGGAGTTTGACAATGTTTATAATGTACTACGTTAAAATCATCATCACTCAGCTTGACGGCCTCATCAGATGCTTTTTAGAAGCCTCTTTTAAATAACCCGGGGCTGATGATATGATAATGATGATGATTATCATCATCCATTGATGGTTTTTCAGGCAAAAATTTTTCATATGTTAAGTATCTACTAATCTCAGATGAAAACCTTCCTAGGTACTAAGGATATATTTAGCCCCGTTTAGTATTCTTGCTAATCCCTTGAACCAAGCTTCTGGTTAGTAGTTGGATATATTAGTGAATAATTAAACCCTAAACTTGTGGGCCACCTAGTGTTTATTAGAATATACATATTACACGATGTAGGTTTGAATTACACTCCACGGGGAAGTACCTTTAACCTATCGAAAACTTTACCATTCAATTATAGTTATGTGTGTATGGGGCCCTATGAAGACTATAGAGCTTAAAATCAACCTCACCTGCCCCCCTAAACAAGTGGCAATTCGTTGCTCGGCGTATGATGGAATAGAAAGACAAATGTATAGGATTTGACGTTTTTGACATTCGTTGACGCCTGTCATATACGTCAAATCTCATACATTTGGCATTCTATTCCATCATACGCCGAGCAACGAATTGCCACTTGTCTAGAGGGCCTGGTCTGCATAGGCTTTTTCTTCAAGTTGGGAATATCAGACGATAGTCTCTCCCTTATAAGTCAAGGAGAACCAATCCATAAGGCATGAAGGAGTAGGAGATGATGATGAGGTAGGCATTCAGGATCAAGCGCGGTGCTGCGACAGACCTTGATAGAGATTGACATTGGTCGATCTACAATGACATCACCAATGAAAATCTCTTTTAAGATCGGTGGCAGCGCTGCGCTCGACACTGAATACTTAAGGTGCAGCTACAGCTCATGTTTTCGAAAGATTTTCCTAAAACACGCAACAAAACATTTTTTTTTTATTCATTTTATTGTATGTGGTACTTTAGAGAAATAATACATTCTCTGAAGTGCTTGTTGTTAAATATTTGGCACCTTAGCGAAAGTATTGTTTCTCTAAAGTGCCAAATACAATAAAAAATGTTGTGAAACACCATAGAGCTATAAATCTCTATATTATGTTGTGTTGCGTGTTTTTAGTGATTTTTTTTTTCGAAAAACATGAGCTATAGACGAACCTTTAGAGAATTCAAGACATTGAGACTCGCCAAAATTACAAAAATTTAAGTAGTAAGTAAAATTAATCGACAATATAATATTCACGTAAAAATAAATAAAATGAAGATATAAATCCCATTACAAAACACATAAAACTAATTATAAAATCAATATAATAAATGTATATATATTTAAACCGTTACCAAAAACTTTTATTATCATTTCATATCCGATATGACACAAATATAAATCGTAATGGAAGTTAAAAAATAATTTTTATAGCCATTGATGTTAACATTTTCGCGGTTTTATTGCCACGTTAATGGTAGAGATCATTAGTCATTACCCTGCAGTTATATTAAGGATATTTTTCTTTATTATCTGAGTTTTAGGAGGGTTGATACCCATTATACTTATAGTAAGTTGTAGGTAATATGTGCAGGCATGACGTATCAAATCACACTATATTTCCTTAGAACATGGTTACAAATTAGGTTTTATAATGTTAATTTTGTGTTGGTTCCCAGTGAAGAATAGGGCTACCCCATCTTTTCCTGTGGGTGTCGTAGAACGTGACTAAGACTTTTCAATCCGACAGTAAACATACAGACCATGACTAATGCCCGCTTGTAGGCTCACCCTCTATTACGTGGGACCGAAAACATAGTTGGCGAAATGTGGATGACACCTCTGCCTTCGCTGCCTTCGGGATTTACATTATTAATTAAAAATAATCAACCAATTTGTCACATCATTCTAAATCACGCGCATTAAGACTCAACAACCGGCCATATAAAACGAATCGCAATACCGAAAATCGCATTCCAATTGTGCCAACATTCCAGACAAAACCTTCACAATTACAACAAACAATTATACACCATAGCATTTGACAATAAAGTCTAAATTCCTATAAATATGCAAACTTTTAGTACAGTCAAATTTGAACTTTGTGAGTGAAACAATAAGGTCTGAAATTGAATGTTTAATATCACAATGGTGGTAAGTGGTCATCAATTGGTTACTGCCTTCAGCATTAGTAAATGCGTTGGACATGTTTGTTTATGGGCTCCTATGGTCAACAGAACATGGCCGACGCGTGCTGGAGCTTACGGCGAATGATAATAGATTCGTATTGATTCGTATCTCGGACGTGTAATTGTTGTGTTGTTATTACGTAAGTTATGGGTTGTAAGGTGAGTTCAGTCGTATGTAGATTTACGATCACGCTTGCAATCGGATAAAGGTTAGGTAGAGGTGAAACCAACCATATTTTATCGGTCTCTGTATTCCATCCCATGTAATAGGGTGAGCGTATTGCTGTAGACCAATACCGTTCCAAACCAAGCGGTTTGAAACTTCATTACTTTGTCGGCAAAAATGTGAAATGATCTGCCAACATACGTGTTTCCCTCTTCTTGCAATTCCGGGTTCAAAGCCCGCAAAAATCATCTGTCTAGATACTGAGAAGCCTGAAATAGTGGATCAAGGCATCCCACCATCGAACCGACTAAAACACACGCCGTCTGTGGGCCGTCGGTTGCCGGAGGTGAAATTTGTCGTAGCCAATCTAGACTTCACCTTAGCTTCTTATCGTCTAGTAGGGCATAGTCAATAATCAATTGACAGGCCGTATGCACAAAAAAACTAGATAATTCTGGAATGTACCGCGATCGGATACTAATACCTACCTAAATAGTACTTAAATAATTATTCAGTACTATTTTCATGTACTAAATTACTAAACTAGATTTTTTGTTTACAACACCATCTGTTGGTGAGTAGATTAACTAACGTTTTGCGTTAGAAGGTACCTTTTAATGTTTTTCTAATCAGTGACCAGTTGAAGGGTGAATGCAAATTAGATTTGTACTTGAATGGTCTTGTATTCTAATAAATTTATCTATACTAATAAAGTATTATACAATTATGAAGTAGTCGTGTCTGTACCTACATTGGAAAATAAAAATAATTTTAATCTAAAAAAACACACATAAACTAAATATTTTCCTAGAAATAAAACCACTCTTTAACTGATTCTATCGCGATTTATTTGTCATTATTTACTTTTAGTGCAACGTTTTGTCTACTTTTCAGTCAAGGTCGCGGGGTGACTAGAGATGGTAGTTGTCACATACTTTGAAGTATAAGTTTTCTCAATTCGTTTCGAAATATTTTCCAACAAACTCCACAACAAAAAAAAAACTTACAAACACATTTTATTACATGGCAATTTGTTGAAACAAAATCGTTCCGTCGTTATGTCCCCGCCAGCCCGACACACACGATTTATAAAATAAACCCACTGGACTGAATTAAGGGCCAGCTTTAACATGTTACGTGCGATTGGCCCTCCGACTATACTTGGGAGACTTTTTGACCGCTGGGTCAAATTTTATGGGTATATTAGTGTATGATAGTTTTTTGGGGGAGTTTAGGAATTTTATTATCACTTAAAGACCTATTTTTCATAATTTTCGTATGTTTTTGGGGGCTTTGTGATACTAAAACTGTCGGGGACCAGGCCAACCCCTTGCCAAATAAGAAACCCAGGGCTCCGAGATGGATGGATATAGGAACCACGTTATTTTCATCTTGCCAGGAAAAGTTGGGGCGCATTTTTCGCCAGCACCCCAGTCTGCTTCTGCTGGGGTGACAGACGGCTCCACCTTTCGCCATGGATGGAGGACGGAGGTCATTGAGCAACCTCCAACGTCGTAAGTGCGCTCAGTGAGCCAGGAGAGTCTTAAGTCTATCCCAGTACCTAGGTCCTAGATAGTCCTAGAAAAAATGTCTAATTGTCTTACTAAGTATAAAATAAGATTTTTTTTCTAAAATCTCGCACAGTTTCCCCATCTCATATTTCTTCTGTATTTAACCTGCATCTTAAAAAGTTACCCAGCATCTTCTATAAAAATCTTAAAAATTTTAAACCAACCCTCGCGTACCTACAGAAAAAAAATCAATCTGAACGCAGTGCACTCGGTCGATTAGACCGAAGATTAACGCTCGGGTGGAATGGTCGCTGCCGACCGGTCATAAATCTAACGGTGGTCCATTTGACCTCGCCAGTCCACGCCAATTTCAAGTTAGTTTTTGAGGGTTATTAAAGAAGTTTATTGCAGGTTTTGATGGTTTTAAAATATGATTTAGGGGTTATAAGCCGCGCGGTTATATTTTTATGGTAACAAAATATCGTTATTGTAGTAAATTCTATTAAAGAGACTTCTTATTGTATAATTTTTGCGAAGTTATTGCAAAAGACTATACAGGTGTCTTTGAAGAATATGTACCTTTACTACTCCTAACTTTGTTTACATAGATTTCGCAAAGTCTAATCTTCGGTCCCACGTATTAAATGGTATCTATTGTCATCAACTGGGTACTATTAATTAATTGTGCGTATATGATGTGGTATACCATTAAAGGCAAATTTATGACACCTACGAGAAGACATTTTTCAATGTTTTTACAAAAAATCTCCTAATTTTCAAACGAAAATACATAATTTTTAACATTATCAACTTGACCTAAACGCTTGCGGTAAAATTAGGGTCAAAAGCGAAACAAAATGTCCAAAAAATATTCCCCAAAATTTCACCACACTCATTTAGTTTTAAAAAGTTACTAAATTATTATTAGCGGGCGGGTAGAATTAAAAGTTGATTTATTGCTCCCCAATAATGTTGCCAACGAGGACATTTACGGTCATTTCGGGGCTTATTAACGATCCCTTATGAGATTTCTGTCGTTTCTAACTACCTTCATGTTATTAATTGAAGTGGTAATATGTTTTCTTTTTGAAAAAAATAATGGCTACAGCGGTGGTAGGGTTATATCATTTTTTGAATGATATACGTACTGTACCATTATTTTTTTTTTAATAATTACTTCTTTTTTAATTGGTTGGTCGACAACTAAAAACAATGATATATTATAAACTATAGATATGGTGTCCACACTCTAAAATGGCGACAAAAAAATGATGACTTTTGGTCATCATTTTATGCACCAATCAGAATCGCGACAGTGCGCCACACCAAAAAAAACGTTTATAATAATAAATACGTAATAATAAAATATTATTAATATAAATAATAATGTAATTCATATAAATTAATAACATTGACGTATTTTTAGAAGTAGCTAATATGTTGTGTTTGCGCCATTTTTGAAAGCCGCCATCTTCGTGTATGACGTATCTATAAAAATAATACATCATTGGGGTTATATCATTTTTTGAATGGTATAAGTACTGTACCGTAATTTTTTTTTAAGAATTACTTAGTCTTCTTTTTTGGTGTATATTTTGAGGTGGTCGACAACTATAAATATATGTTTAACTAATACCAATCATAACTGTAGCTACAATAGTTTCTATTAACCAATACATGCCATAACTTCGTCTACGAAGTTATGGCAGGTATTGGTTAATGGGCGTTACATGCGGATTTGGTCTACTAAATCCGCATGTAACGCCCAAGTAATATCGCAGCAGCTAAAACATGTATTTCCATCGAAATTCATTAATCTAGTGACGTTCATAACCGACCTATAGTAATAACAACACCTTTGACTGATGGGAAGGGGTTTGAAAGGTTCAGAATTCAATTCCGAGAGAGTCACTGACGAGGGTACGCAGTTATCTATCAACATTCGCTAATGGTGGCCAAACAGGGGCGTTTAAATGTTGCCAGTAAGTAAACTGTCTTTGTTCGTTAGTTATTTGTTGGGTGAAAGAAATGATTTTTTGGGGAATATATTTGGCGATTTTTTTTTTGGTTTAGAAGTAATAATAAAAATAATAATAATAATAATAATGTTTATTCAAAAAGTATTACATTTAAAGAATTGCGTATTTACATATTTTGTTTTTACAAATATATGTTGTGAGTGACTGGTGCCTAAGCTAGGCTCAAGGCCTGTATTTCAGGTCACCAGGTCCCCTCCTTGCTGTGTACACATTACATAAGTATTTGTATACATAATATTTATATCCATACATACATACGGATAATCACGCCTTTATCACCGGAGGGTTAGGCAGATGTGAATTAACACCCACATTTCACTAATCATTCTATTAGGTCCCACGTAATAGGACGTGAGCCTATTGCCGTATTCCAGGCACTATTGTTTGTTTCCAACCATCTGAGGCTGAGTCTGGGATAATTATCAGACAGATATATATCTGTCTGATATTAAACAGCCCTATCCCTTAGTCGCGAGTCGCCTTGTACGACACCACATGGGCAGAGATGAGATGGCCCAAATTCTACTCTGCCGGGAACCACGCGGCTATAATTACCATAAACAACATAATTCAAAATGTCGGCACATTTATCGTTCAAACTCTAACAATGAATCGTGTTAAAAAATCTAAATAGCCGCGGTCTTTCCGAAGCCACTATCACACCACAATTATTGTATAAGAATACACAATGGCGTCTAATATAAAAACGCAGATTTTGTTGTAAAAAAAAGCGCCTTGATTTGACAAATCTAATTAAACGAGATGTCTTAGTACAATGCTCTTGTCAGCCATCTTGGTCCGCCATCTTCTTTTCTGTATTATTATAATTAATAGTCTATTCTTTTGTTTCAGGTACACAGTGGGTGATAAATTATTGGATAATTTAGTTAATAAGATATTTATGTGATATTTTTTGTTAGAGTTTATGTTAATTGTGAAAAATATTAATGTCCAGCAGTGGACTGCAGTAGGCTAATTGATGAATATTTTTGGATTTTTTTTTTTAATAATAAAGTAAAACTTTCTAGATTTTTTTTAAAGTAAATGATTCTAATTTTCTTACAAAGTTATGAAAGATATATATCTACTTATGAAAATACTTTTGAAAATTATATTTTGCTTTTAAATTTCATGTGATAGTTTCTAAAAAATATTTTTCTAACTTAAAAAAAATTGATCCAAAAATTCTAAACAAAGTCATGATATAAAAAAATACATGTAAGACTACTATTTTAAAAGGCTGTTTTAAAATATAAGCTCATTCAAAAACGTATAAACCACAGGAAAATAGTACGCAATGAATGACTGGTACCTATGCTATGAGTAATCATGTTACAAAAATGAACACACTTTCCGGACAGCTTGGCTCACTGAAATCGTGTAAGCAGAAAATTAAAAAAACAAAATGAACTCGCACAAAAAATATTTTTCGGCTTTTTTATTTGTATTTTGTCGGAAGTGTGGTCGTTAGACAATGTAGAAAACTTATGAGGTTATGTAATTTTTTTTTTGTATAATTTCACCTGTGTATTCTTATAGGGTAGGCAGTGTCGTATGAGCAGTATGAGCATATTGAACACACACACATTTCGACGGTAGGGCTGTTTAACATCAGATATTTACAGCCCAGGCTCAGCCTCAGATATTATGGCTCGAGTCAACAACAGTGCCCGGAATACGGCAATAGGCTCACCCCCTATTACGTGGGACCTAATACAATGATTGGTGAAATGTGGGTGTTAATTCACCTCTGCCTAACCCTCCGGGGATAAAGGCGTGATTGTATGTATGTATGTACATTTCAACGATTAGGTTTTTAAATGTGAGCCCACGATTTATAGATTCCTTGTTGCTACCGATATTTTTCTTAAAATAAATAAAGCTATTAAATGAAACCTTTAAAGTAATATCTCAGTAGGTGTAGTAGTATATTACAACACCCGGCTACGACATTACAATAAGCGAAGTGACATCAGGTTTGTTTTTCATAACGCGCATGACATTTCTTCGAGGAGTTTATATTTATATTCCAATATTTCTAATAGCCTGTCTCGAGAAAATTCGTAATCAGGAAAAAAGAAATCAGGTGGGCTGTGTGCTTGTCTGCCACCCAAGTAATATAAAAATCGCACAATGTGTTATAGTATAAATTCCATCCAAAAATAAATCAAGCCTTAAATAATATCACTATTTTTTTTCATTTAACATGATGCAATTAATTATTTCGTGTAAAATATAATTGTTCGGTGTAAATAATAATTATTGACATATTTATATACCACTGAGGCTGACAAGCACACGGCCCACCTGATGGAAACTGGTTACTGTGACCTATGGTTGGACGTGTGCAACACCAGTGGTATCATCTCGCTGCAGTACCCTGTAGCAACCTTCTAACTCTAGATTTATAAGATTTTTTACAGCTCTTCTTATAAAATGACAGCAATTCAACATACACATCTACTTCTGCATTTTACATTGTGACAATCTCCAAATTTGATCACATTTAGGATGCAGAAATTTGACTATCAACGCGTTATAACTCCAAACTGTCGTTCCCGCTACTCGCTGCTAGATGGCGTGACTTCCATCGAAGAAAGAAGGCGCCAGAAGAGAAAAGAGAGTGATCTTGCGTACCCTTGTCATTCTTCTTGCCTGTGTGTTGATACTACTGGACGGAGAACTGATAAGGGCATGCGGTTTACTAAATCGTCTGTAGAAGATAGAAGAATGGAAGATTTAGAAGAATCAAGATTAATTTGTATGTTTGTCTAAGCGTCAAAAGTAGATGCATATTTTCAGATTTAAAAAATTAAAAATCTTCTTGAAAAATTAATTTATGTAGATCACTATTTATGTATGAAGTTTATTAGCATTTTCATAAGGAAATGAAAAGTAAATTGCCTATAATCGATCATCTTCTTTTAACGCCGACTATAAACCTATGTATTTACGTAAAAAATGTATCTATCCGCATAATAGAACCCATAATACGACTATGTTACTTTAGCTCTAGATAGCGCTGAGTAGAATAAAATTGTCTTAGAATATTTTTGTATTATTTTTTTTACCACAAGATGTTGTGATGTATTTTTAAGTTAGAAATTTTAATTATAACATTTTTTTTAACGAAAGAACTAAAATATGTATTGTACTCCAAATTAATATAATTTATCTTCTACATACAGAAAAGCAGAATACTATAAAATTAAAAAACGTATTTTATTATTATAGTTACTACTGTACGTTCAAGTCTGTATGTTGTATTTTTCTTATAAAATAAATGATTTTCTGAAAACATTTTTTGCTAATTTATTCACCCAAAAATACATTGGTAGATATTAGACCACAGGAACTGCATTATTATGAAATTCTGCGGAGTCAATAAATATCGCGATCCAATATCGTGATCGGCAAAGCATTTCAGCTTTTTAAAGGAAGGAGGCTTCAAACTGTCTGTCTGTTACGCCACTGAACCGATTTTGATGAAATTTGGTATAGGGATAGATTAGACCTCGAGAAAGGACATAGGCTATATTTGGTCGCAATAACCGACATCCACACGGGCGGAAGAGCCGCGGGTAACAGCTAGTCAGAAATAAATAGATTGGTTGCCTTGGTGGCGCAAAGGTATCTAATGTGACTTAAGTAACTTGCCGGGTTCGATCCCCAGGTCAGGCAAAATATTATTAATTTTTCATAGCAGCATAGGGCCTGCAAATAGGTTAACCCCTATTACGACTGTACAGACTATACAGATATATTTAAAAATATGATTATTATACATACTATTAGGTGGCGGATAAACACACAGCCCACCTGATGGAAAGTGGTTACCGTGGCCTATGGACGCATGCAACACCAAGGGCGTTACACCCGCGATGCCAACCCGAACTGAATTGGAGAATTTATTGCACTAACTAATACGTCAATATCCCTACTAATATTATAAATGTGAAAGTAACTCTGTCTGTCTGTCTGTCTGTCTGTCTGTCTGTCTGTCACGCCCAAACCACTGTACCGATTTTGATGAGATTTGGTATAGGGGTAGATTAGACCTCGAGAAAGGACATAGGCTATGTTTGGTCGCGATAACCGACATCCACGCGGGCGGAGCCGCGGGCAAAAGCTAGTATTACATATACCAAAGGAATGTCCAGATTTCGCCAGCTCTATAGAATATCTAATGGACCAAAGATATATCTGAGCTCTAGATACCTCTAAATCTAAAATATCATAGGTAGGTATGTACGTACAAAATATGTCTACTTTTCCGAAAGCGATTGCACTGCCACAAAATGTATCGCTAAGTCTGACTACACTAGACTGAGGAAAACGTAAGTATTATGGTCGTAAAAATGCGAAATAAATGAAACGTCATAATTTCGAATGACATAGTTTCATTTTGCTAATATCAATATGCATAATATTCATACGGCATAAATTGTTTGGCACAATTCTTTTTTTTATACTACTTAGGTCGCAGACAAGCATACGGCCCTCCTGATGCTAGGAGGTTACCGTGGCCTATTAACGAATGCAACACCAGGGGAGTCACACTCGTGCTGTCGACCCTGTAAGAACCAAAAGATTTTATGCCGTCAGCGCAAAAGATAAGTAGGTCAAAGCCTTCTTTGTACCATAACAACTGTTAGCATAACGATTTAGTACCATAGTAGGCTAAAAGGATAGTATTTAAAGTGCATAATGATATTAAAACAAGATAGACAGCTTGTAACATAATCTTTGTGTTCAGTGTAGTTTCTTTACCCTAATGAAGGTACCAAAATAATAATTATCATTTTAAAAAACTGGTATACGAAAACAATAATATGCCTAATAAACTTTTCAAAAGAAAACAAAAAATGTAATCTAAATGATAAAGGTGGATAGGACAGACAGGGTACAGAAGACTCCGGATCGGCAAAGGTGGCGCATATTGATGGAGGCCTATGTCCAGCAGTGGACTGCAATAGGCTAATTGATTGACTGATTGAAATGATAAATCTGCTTACTTATACAGAATGCCATAAAATAACGCATCAAAGTATTTTTATGCCAATCAAAATTATGCCCGAGCATTTTAGGACATAAAAATTAATGCAAATCAAGGAGACTCTAAATACTTACAAAGCTCACTTCTACCTTTTTTTTATCGTGTGAAAAATCCCCACGGATACCTCCCCCGCCGGAGCCGGAGGAGGTTATCTCGGACTCGAACCGACTAAAACGCACGCCGTCTGTGGTCCGTCAGTTGCCGGAGGTGAGATTGTCGCAGCCATATCCCTCGCACCCCGGCCGAAGCTCACTTGTACCTTGTCAGTTGGATTAATTTGTAACAATATATTAGTAATTAATCAAATACAATGTCTAAAGGATTCAAATGACATTTTAAATGCGAAGTAGCTACCTATGATAAATGATACGAGTTTCTTACGTGGCTCAAGATCTGAAAAATAGTATCTAATATAAATAAATATCTATCAGAGATAGATATACTCGAGCTGGTTAATTCCTTGCATAAAGGATTGGCATTGCCATTTAACGTGGCAATGCCGCTAGCCTGCCACCCTCCCTGTTGACGTCGATTGGAAGGAATTTTTTGACGCCTGAACCTGCAGCTTTGTACATAGGTATATTAGATATTGTTTGAATATTATGAAATAATTTTTTTTTTACATAGGACAGGTCAATTTGACTTCGCCTCGCCTGATGGTAAGCTGAAGGCAAAGTCTCTGAAGAGAGGGTCACCATTACAGACACATATCATGTTACAATGGTGGCACTCAGCTTGACGGCCTCATCAGATGCAATTATGTAAATACATAATAATTTATTAATAAAAAAGTTACTCAGGGTAAATCTCTCTCTGGATATTTTTTCGTCTCTTTTTTCTATGTCTTCGTCTAAGTGACGCTTGACGGCAATAGGCTCGCCCCCTATTACGTGGAATCGAAAATCATAGTTGGCAAAATATGGGTATTAATACACCTCTACTACGTAGTACTATTACTTATTCTGTGCCTCTACTTACCCCTTCGGCGATTTACAGGCGTGAGTATAAACGGGACCAGTGGGTACCAACCCACTGGTCCCCTGGAATTCGTCCCCAGTGCCCATTCGTCCTTTCATAATTTTAAGGTGCCCACTCGACCTCTGGTCTATTTTATAACTAAATTAATATTTATTTTTGTCATTTACTCTGGTCCCTGTGGTTGTGGTACAATCGCGTAGAAAGGCTTAATTATGATGAAAATAAAACATGAACATTTAAGGCAAAGTCATTTTTGAAATCCAACATGTAGTTACACATATGAATTTTTCACATTTTTTTTAAAAAAGGGAACTAATATTACTGATATTGCCGTTAACCCTTAACCTAAGCTAAAATGCTTACTTGTGTTGGGAGTGGGTTCACGTCGGTGTCTGTTCTGTGTCGGTAGTGTTATTGGCCGGTTCGAACCCGGGACCTTATGATCGCTAGGCCGAATTCTTAACCACTTCTTCTTCTGTCGAGTCGAAGACGTTGGATTGCCATCGTGGTGTAGTAATTGGTTTCACGGCGGTGCCGCTACTCATGGAGAGGGCCCGAGCATTGGTATCGCTCTTCGGGAAGGCTTACTACGTCCCCTCTAAGCACCGACTACCCTACCACTAAGCAACCGACTTGTGGGTATGTCTTCGCGTAGGAGTCATAGAAGGCGACTCAAGGATAGGGCTGTTCTCCATCCGACAGTAAACATACAGCCCATGACAAAGCACCCTCTTGACGGCAATAGACACACCCCTATTACGTCGGACCGAAAATCATAATTGACGAAATGTGGGTCTTAATACACCTCTGCCTACCCTTCGGGTTTACACAGGTGTGAATATAATATATAACTTGGCATACCAGTTAACTTCAGTTATTTCATTAGGTTTGTAAAAAATATCTTTCACGACATTTTTCATTATTAAGATAAGCCCTGATAGCGGGTTCGATACCTGCTCAAGTGTTGGTGTTCAGGCTTTGTAAGAGTATCCTCGGAGACGGAATAAGGCTACTTACGCACAGGGAACAGTTATGATTGTAATAATTTTTAGAGCTTTTATTAAAAATATAAGGCCATAATATACCTAAGGCGAGATTTTGATTTATACCACTTAGATGGTAGACAAGCACACGGCCCACCTGATGGGATGTGGCTACCCTGGCATATGGACGTATGCAACACCAGGGGCGTCATACTCATGCTGCCGACCCTGATGAAACCTTCTAATGCCCTTCTTGTAGAACCCCATATTGTAGTCGCTTGGGAAAACCATCGCGTGGAGTTCATTCCACAGCTTGAGTGTGCGAGCAATACCGCACAGTGCGCATCATTTCCGGTCGCAATGTGTGAGGTTAGTTGGAGCCATAAAAAGTTAAAAACTGGTCTAGCTGCACTTCTTCGATTTCTTCCAATGTCGCCATTTCGTTGTGGAGGTCATCGCTTCTTTTTTACCCGACTACGGCAAAGCCAAAGGAGGGTTATGATTTTGACAGGCTATGTATGTATGTATGTATGTATTACTATGTATGTATGTATGTTCGTTTGTTCCCTCATTGCTCTTTAACCACTTATTAGAACTGGACAAATGAGGTATCGATAGAAGCGTCTTGATCGTCCGCTGGTTATAGGCTATATGACATGTCACTGAATCCAATGTGGCGCCCTCTAGCGGCCATAAAGTACTGCGTTAAAAAATAAACTTGAGGTAAATATACCGTGTTTGGTATCAAATTCAAGGGCTCAATTAGCTCATTTCAAATATGTAAACATTTTGGGTATTGGTTGCCCCAAAATAGTATAAATGAAAAATTAAGTTTAAAACTAAAACCCGACTACAGTACTGCAAAAGCACGCTCCAAAAAGTATTAAACAAGAAAATATCAAGAACTCTAACAAAACAATATAGGTATTCTAGGGAAAAGTAACGTGGCATACGACCACGGCTATTCTTGATATTTTCTTGTTTAATACTTTTTGGAGCGTGCTTTTGCAGTAATCGGGTTTTAGTTTTAAACTTAATTATAGTACTTACTTAGGTCGCAAACAAGCACACAGCCTAACTATGATGATAAGTGGTTACCGTGGCCTATGGGCGAGTGCAACACCAGGGGAGTCACACTCGTGCTGCCGACCCTGTAAGAACAGAGAGATTCTGTGCCGTCAGCGCAAAAGATAAGTAGCACAGCCCTTGGTCTTCCCACTGACAACACAAAATCTCTCCAGTGAGCTCTGGCTACCCTCCTCACCGCCGGAAAACACGAGGTTATTTAGCCGCGGAACGGAAAATATCGAAATCCAGTCAAATCAGCAGTTAGACTGGTAAAAGCGAACCCTAGACTCCGAGGTGAAAGCTCTGGATGTTACTGGGATTAACGCTAGGATGAAGAATATAAGGCGAGGATATAAATAATTACTTTGTGCACCAGAAGGCCTACAAAAACTGTTCTATCGTACTCTTTACCCTTTTCTCAATTCACTCAGTCCTGTGTAAAAAAAAACTCTTTTAAAAAATTATAAACGTAAAGGGAGCCTGACTAAAATAAGTCAAAAATGTTAATATCTTATTACAGCTTATTACTTACTAGCTGACCCCGCGAACTTCGTACCGCCTAACAGTGGATTCTTATTTTTTTTTTCTCTCCGTAAGAACCATCCTTGTTCTTCAAGGAATATTCTAAAAAAAGAATTAGCAAAATCGGTTCAGCCGTTCTCGAGATTTGCGCTTAGCAACACATTTAGGGATTCAGTTGTATATTATAGATTACATAACCAGGGAGTTTATGAAAAAATGAAAGAAGTAGGTACGTATGTTCTTCACCCTTTGCAGATTAAATGTACCTGTACTTATTATAAAATTTATATTTATATATAATATCTATATGTATATTTATATCTTATTACAGGCACGATACCATTACGTTTTAATATTCTTTTGTATCTGTACAAAATAGTTACAAATAAAAGCACTTAAGGGTTACCATTTACGAATTTAATCGTGAAACATTGTCATTACGAATATGTCGGTGGAAACCGAACATGCAATGAATTAATTGTACCTACACCTGCATTTAATTTTAATATAATGCATTTAATCTATAGTAATGCATTTAATCTATAGTAATGCTAGCTGTTGCCCGCGGCTCCGCCCGCGTGGATGTCGGTTATACCAATCATAGCCTATGTCCTTTCTCAAGTTCTAATCTATGTCTATACCAAATTTCATCAAAATCGGTTCAGTGTTTTAGGCGTAAAATCGTAAGAAACAAACAGACATACAGGAAGGCAGACAGACAGTGTTACTTTCGCATTTTAAATATTAGTTAGTATGGATATAGTAATGAATGAGTACCGGTATATGTACGGTAGCTATCTGCTAAAAGTTACAAAAATCTATTATTTTTCCTGCACGATAGCTTAAACAACTTAGGCTAGTTTTATTTTAGACAAACTATTCTGCACAAAAATCAATATACAAAGTAAACACAAACAAAGTCGCGGGCTTACAGCTAGTTTATAAGAAAACTGTATAGTAATTATACAAACAAGATACATATCGCACTTCCGCACTATACACATTATACATGTATCTGTAACTGTATACATTTTTATATTTTGAGATGACAAACATTACGTACTTCGACTCTCACAGAGGAAACGATGGAGAGGGTTGTTTAAAAAAATTATAAATATAGGTAATGAGAGAAAAATTTAAAATGTTTATTCATTTAAGGGAGTAGGCACCTAACTGAAAAGTGAATAGGAAAGATAAATACTATAATACAATTTGATTATGTACAAAATTAACAATAAATATAAAAGAACAGAAAAAATCTAAAATCGGAACACGTCGTGGAATTCCTCTGCATCGCATGCCTCTTGTGGTAACGTTCCCAGAAGACTGGCAGCATTGCCACGTTGTATGGCAATGCTTATTCTCTGACTGAAAAGTCGAATAGAAAGATATCCTGATCGGCCACTTACCATCAAGAGGATCATAAAGTTCGAGAATCTATTAGTATAATCATAAAAATTATAGTAACTCCTACCAAGTTCATCAATCAATTTAGCCTATCGCAGTCCACTGCTAGACATAGGCCTCTCCAATGTTGGGAGGCTTTGGCCTACTGTTTCCACGCTGGCGCTGGCCAGACGGGTTGGTACAGGGTTTTATTTCGAGATTTCCTTTACTATTTCTCCGTTAGTCGCATCTTACGACACCCTTCGAATGAGATGGGGTAGTAATAAATGTATTTTTTTTCCGTCACCACACGGATGATATTATCTTCTAATATATAACAATCGCGTAACAAACATACAAAAAAAAATAAAAAATAAAAAAAAAAATTGGGTACGAATTGAGAACCTCCTTTTTTGAAGTCGGTTAAAAATCAATGCCACTTTTCGTTGTTATTTTATAACTCAAGAACGGCTGAACCGATTTGGCTAATTTTAGTCTTGAAATATTCGTGGGTGTCCAGGGAAGGTTTAAAGGATGAGAAAATAGGTGCAGCGGGAACGGCAAAAAAAAGCGGTACGAAGTTCGCTGGGACAGCTAGTCTAATATATAAAAATCAATGCCACTTTTCGTTGTTATTTTATAACTCAAGAACGGCTGAACCGATTTGGCTAATTTTAGTCTTGAAATATTCGTGGGTGTCCAGGGAAGGTTTAAAGGATGAGAAAATAGTTGCAGCGGGAACGGGAAAAATATGGCGGTACGAAGTTCGCAGGGACAGCTAGTATTTCTATAATAAAAACTTGTATCCATCCAAACGTTAAAATTATAGTAACAGTAGCATTTTTCTTTAATACTTATCCCATTTCTTGTCTGAAAACATACAACTACAACATATCTCATTAAAATTTCCATCTAGTTAAAACTTGTTAAACTTTAAAAATATTTCAGAAAAACTTTCATACTTCACAAGTAAAAAAAAATCATTGTTATAACTTACAGAAGTCTCCACACATTCGTTATTCTCATAATCCGCATCCGTTTGACTCGAACGCCTAGAGCTGTACCAATTAGAGGCATCCGTTCAAACTGCCTATTGTAAGGCAGGCGCGGCCGCGCGGCAGACCTAGCAAGAATTGTATAGTTCGCGTTATATCTATACTGTTTATAAATATGTTTACAATTTTTCGATTTTGTATATCTCAAGGTGGATGCGCGGCAGCTCCACGCTTCAGGCGATGGAAGTAGCTTAATGACCTTCATCATCCATGAGCGTGGACCTGGAGGTGATATAAAGCCGCCTGTCAACCTAGCAGAAGCAGGTTGAGGAGGCGGCGCGCCTTTCCCTATTCGGGGCAAGATAGGGGCATAGTCAGTGGTCCGCCCTGGGTCTGAGGTCTGGGTGTGAGGGATATGCCAGTAGCAAACTTACCATCGGCGACCGATGACTCAAGACGGGCGTGTGGTTTTATTCGGTTCGAGTCTGACATAACCACCCTTGTTAACCAAAGGAAATCAATGTAGGTATGATTGAAAACAATCATATTTTGGAGGCATGGGAATAACCCCTCCGGCGGGTATCTATGGGGTGTCCCCCACTATAAATAAAAACAATAAAAAGTACACACGTCCAAAAAAATAAGTACATACCTTTACAC
Organism: Eilema depressum; assembly: GCA_914767945.1. Taxonomy (NCBI): domain Eukaryota; kingdom Metazoa; phylum Arthropoda; class Insecta; order Lepidoptera; family Erebidae; genus Eilema; species Eilema depressum. The sequence continues at coordinate 9,803,160 of OU612040.1, forward strand.
TTTCTTCACATGTAAAGATGTATACTAATCTTTTTGGTCGGCAAAGAAGATAGCTTTATTCATACCTTTTCATCATTATCAATCAAGCAATTAGCCTATTGCAGTCCACTGGTAGACATAGGTTTCTCCCAATGTGAGCCATTACTCCCGAACCGCCGCCTTTCTCATCCAGTCTGTCCCAGCCACCTTTTTCAGGTCGTCAGTCCATCTGGCTAGGGGGCAGCCAGCTTCCGTTAACCTTCTCGCGGTCACTAGGACTGGTTCACTCCCACAGTCATTGGTTCTTCGACAGATGTGGCCAGCCCACTGCCACTTCAGCTTGCTTATTTGCATACCGAAGCAGTAGCCATTATTTACACCTACTGCGTCTAGGTATAGAGTTTTTATATAGTTGTAAGCACGTAAAATATGGGTACTTTGGACATAGACAAACTAGCCATAGACCAGTAACTCTTTGATGCATATTTTTTTAAATTTCAAAATGAATACAAGTGTTTGTGTAGAGGCGGGTCTAGTGTAAAATGTGAAAAAATAGTACTTACTTTATTTTTAAAAATAGTGAATGGAAATATATTTTGCGAATGCGCCCGTAGTTGAGAGGTCGAGGACTAGTGTTGGGAAAGTATCGATTTATTATGTTATGCGGGAGATAATTATAATGCACAATCATTGCAGTCCACTCACAATGTTGTCACAGGACATAGTGTACCTTTTTTTTTTTTTTTTTATCGTGCGAAAAATCCCCGCGGATACCTCCCCCGCCGGAGCCGGAGGAGGAGGTTATGTCGGACTCGAACCGACTAAAACGCACGCCGACTGTGGGCCGTCAGTTGCCGGAGGTGAGATTGTTGTAGCCATATCCCTCGCACCCCGGCCGACCCAGGGCCATATCTCTCGATCTAGCCCTCTCCCGATGTGGGGACCGTAGAGTCCCCAACTCGCCCCCGGGTATGGGGAGGCACGCAATGCGCACCGCCGCCGTGGCCTGCTTCTGCTAGGGTGACAGGCGGCTCCACCCGTCACGTTGTTTTGCTGTATTGTATTGTTTCACATTGTGCAGATAACTCAAATAAAATTTTTTTCTTTCTTTCTTTCTTTCTTTCTTTCTTTCACCCCCAGGCCCGCGCTCATGGGGGACGGAGGTCGTTCTGCGACCTCCGACGCCCGAGTTGCCGTCGCTCGTTACGGGCCGCGCGGTTAGCGATTCTCCTACGCTCTTCGCGGGCCGCAAGGTCTGCGATTCTCCTTCGCTCCCGCTCCGCCTTCCATTTCACGAGCATTATTTGCTCGCAGAAGGAGGCGCCGGCGGCCCACGCATCCGCGCAGTGAACCATCGCTGCGAGCAAAGTAGCGAGCGTGAGAACTCTCACTCCCAAGGTCGCCACCAGCTCCCGTCTCGGCGTCTCCCACGCCGGACACTCGGTGAGCGTGTGCAGCGCCGAGTCCTCGCTCGCGTCGCAGTGATGGCACTCGGACGTTGGCTCTTTCTTCGCGATCCGATGCAGATACCGCCCGAAACACCCATGACTGGTGATTATCTGCGTCAGCCAGAACGAGAAGCCGCCGTGTGGCCTCTCTAGCCACTCCCCCACAGGACATAGTGTACCTACTTATATTAATTTTTTTAAGATCTCTGTAAAACCTATGTTCCACAATGTTATAAATAAAATAAATGAAATAAATGAAAATAGTATAGGTAATTCGTGAAGTTAATTTCACTTAATGACATTGATTAAATAAATAAAACTCAATATGGAAATCTAATTTTACGTGTACATATGATCGGCGGTATTGTTGTTTCTGTCTAGTACGGAGGCGAAAAGGTATAATTAGTATAATAAATGGTGTTATGTACAACCAATATTAATGTGCTGAACAAGCGTAGATCATTCACAAAATGCATTTGACTATGATAATAATCGATTAAATCCATGATAGTGTCGCAAGTTTATGCGTTCACTCACTTATTGAAAGAAAACCACTTTTAAATATGTAAATAATACCAAATGAATTGCGATAAAATCCGTTAAAAAGCATTTTTATTTCAATACTAGCTGACCCCGCGAACTTCGTACCGCCTAACAGCCGATTCTTTATTTTTTTATTTTTTTTCTCTCCGTAAGAACCATCCCCGTACTTCAAGGTAGGTATATTCTAAAAAAAGAATTAGCGAAATCGGTTCAGCTGTTCTCGAGATTTGCGCTTAGCATTTAGGGATTCATTTTTATATTAGATATGATAAAATCCATCCAAAAAAAATAAAAAAGCTAAATAATTAAATCTATCGATGTTTTCACAAACGCAATGTCCCATCCCTGCGCTCTAATATGGAGTGAATGCCGAAAGTTTGCATATTTGTATATTTTCCGGCAAAAAGCTTTTCATACTATTACTTTTAACTGTGAAATACTTCATCTTCTACAGTGGCACACTAGTTATGCACCCCGTTATTGCCTGAGTAACTCTAGAATTTTAGTGAAAAGTTTCTTTAAAGGGGTTGATTTTTTTTTTCGCATCCTGAAGGTAAGTAGTACTGGAGGCACGGTAACACTCAGACCAATGTATGTAAACAGATATTATGACGACATTGACGACCGATCCGTAGTCACACCAAATTACCACACTGGTGTGACTATGGTTTTTATTTATCTGTAGTCACACTGTATGACTATGGTTAATTTTTTTTTAATCAGTAGTCACATTAGTGTGACTATGGATCATTTGTATTGATCCGTAGTTACACTAGTGTGGCAATTTGGTGTGACTACGGATCGGTCGGTATTCCTGCATGAAAATATTTGCACTGAGCGGGAAACGATCCTACGACCGTCCCTGCATAGTAATTGAATGTAACAACCGTCATGCCACAGAGCTTTCTAATCAGGAGGTATACCCAATTACTCACCTGAAGGTGATCACAATAAGTTACACCCTTTTTCACTTTTACTATTATCACTAAAGCAATTTTAAACGTCTCATCAGCACTGACCGAATATTTAACTAAATAAATTATTTCAAGTTTTCTCCAACCGGGATCTAGTCGATTCCTACTGAAACACTAGGGCTCCAAAAATCTTGGTGAATTACTAAATTTCATTCAAATATTTGAGTACGTACCGTTTTTAGTGTGTTCATATTGATTGCACCCCACCTGATGGCAATCTGAGGTGCAGTTCAAGGTCTCTAGAATCAGGATTCAAGAGACAGCACATACCTCTATATGGTATGGTAGTTATGGCAGACTAAAGTTAACCCTAAAAATTTCAACAACTGGTCTTGTTGCAATGCTTCTATATCGCTCAATATCGCCATTAGGTTGTGGAGGTCAAATGGCAGTCGCTTCAATATCGAAGTCCCACCAAACCCGCAGTTAGACTGGTAAAGCGGACCCTAGACTCCGAGGTGAAAGCTTCGGATGCGACTGGGAATTAACGCTAGGATGAAGAAGCTATCTAAAGTAATGGGGTGAATATATATTCACCAGGACCCAGATAGTACGTACGCCTATATAATGTCGTATAATTTGTATATATATACAAGTTATACATTAATACACTTGTATATTGTATAAGGTGAGAGCGGCGTTTAGCGAGAAAGTACGAGTCACTCAACCAGCATTACGGGACACCTGAGCCGGGCCAGTGGCACTCCGCTAACGGCGGTTAAACTGAGGTTTAGTTATTTATGCTCACAGCTTTTGTTAGAAAGCTAGAAGCTTTTTTATACCACTTAGGTGTCTGACAAGATCGATAGTGGTTACCGTGGCCTATGGACGTATGCAACACCAGGGGCGTCACACTCGTGCTGCCGAACCTGAAGAAACCTTTTGTAGTCGCTTAGAAAAGCTACCGCGGGGAGTTCATTCCACAGCTTGAGTGTGCGAGGGATGAAGTTCCATTCATAGCGTACAGTGTCCACCGTTTCCGGTCGCAATGTGTGAGGATGAACTCCCCGCCTTTGGTGAGAAGTGCGATGATAGAATGGAGCTGTGAGTGTCATGCCAAACAGTTCATCTGAGCACAAACCATTGTATAGCTTTTTTGTGAAGAGGTATTACTTTCGCATTCCAATTCCAATCAATCAATTAACTCTGCAGAAAACAGGCCTATCATTATTTGAATTACTGTAATAGTATCAAAAGCCCATTGCAGTACACTTTTGATCAAATGCCTCTCCCAAAGTGCGCCATAGCACCCGATTCTCCATTCTGTACGTTCAGACTATCCTAGTCACCTTTTTCAGGTTGTCCACATACACGCAGCTTTAGGCCCACGATAAAGAACGCGTCCACTGAGTAAAATTTGGTGCTCCGTTTAACTGTGTGCATTATCTATGCACAACGCTGCGACAGACCTTGATATGATAGAGATTATCATTAGTCGGCCTGGGTGACGTCACTGAAGATCGACCAATGACAATCTATATCAAGGTCTGGTAGAGCGCTGTGCTTGCTATATGCTTGGAGAATTTCGAGCAATAATCACTAACTGTTAAATATAAATACAAGCCAAGGGCTGAGTTCAATAAAATAACGTTTTTAATTCCTGTGATTTCAAAACTTACTTTCTTTATAACCGAATTTAAATCACACATTTTCAAAACATCCCAGTAGTAAATAATTGAGCCTCACAAATCATAGAAATCGCATAATACGAAGTTAGGCGCGTAACTTAACTTAACTAACAACTTGACTAACCCACAAACCTACAATTAACTCTCAGATTAACACACAAGGTGCCACCGACCCACTGAAATGACGCTTCGCGAACAAGATGGAAAAAGTTTGTCAAAGTTTTTGCGACTATATTTATTTAGCCCATTAATTAAACATAAAGAGGAAGCCCTTTGCAAGGAAATAGACACCGAACGACCGCTGGTAAGAGGGCCTTTTTATATACATATATGACTAAGGGAAGCTAGCATTGGAGGAGGTAGGACACGACGGTGTTTACATCCCAATCGAGCAGTCCGACTGGGGAAGTACCTCCGCCCTACAGAATACCGCGGCTTAATAACCTCGTGTTGTGTTCTCGGCGGTGAGTAGGGTAGCCAGAGCTCACTGGAGAGGTTTTGTGCTGTCAGTGGGAAGACCAAAGGCAAGGTTTGTGCTTGTCCTGCTTGTCTTAAGCGCTGACGGCACAGAATATCTCTGTTCTTAAAGGGTCGGCCGCAAGAGTGTGACTCCCCTGGTGTTGCAATCGTCCATAGGACACTTCACTTTCCATCAGGTGGGTCGTGTGCTCGTCTACGACCTAAGTAGTATACAAAGAAAACCTGAGAGGAAGGTGGCGTCAGAGCATCATCCGATGTTTAGTAGGTGCACCAACTTGTAGTTGTTTTTCTTTTTTTTTAAACCACTTAGTTGGCAGACAAGCACACGGCCCACCTGATGGGAAGCGGTCACCGTGGCCTATTATGGACGTATGCAACACCAGGGGGTCACACTCGCGCTGCCGACCCTGAAGAAACCTTCTAATACCCTTCTTGAAGAACCCCATATTTTATTGCACTGGGGCTCAAGGATGTAGGCAGGACCCAGAACACCTACAACCTACAACCTTGTATTCGTTACCTAAAAAGACTTCTCTCTTCTCTTTCTTGAAAGCAACAGCGGGGCCCTATCCAAGTCTATGCTGCATTTGCTCTTTTGCCCACTGTATCCATTACCGTGGCCGAAAGACTTCGCAGCGCTGTGTGTGTTTTACCGTCTTCTATACAATGGTGTGTACTCAGATGAATTGTTCGATATGATGCCCACGGATGGCTACATTCTATCGTCGCACCTCTCGCCACAGACAGAGAATCCATCTTCACACGTTGCTACTGGAAACAGTAGGTACGGACGCATAAACTGTGAAAATACCCATATTCTTGCTTACAAATATTTTGCACTGAGCGGGGATCGAACCCGCGTCTTCTGCGTAGCGGCCGCGCTCACTACCGCTACGCCACGCCTAAAAGGCAGTTCAGATTTCCACGTCGTACCAGTTTTTTTGAAGCTTACCAAAACTATTATATCAAGTCTACATGTTGTGTCTAAAAGTTAAAAGAGATGCCTTTTTTGTTACCTGTGTTAACGGCCCTAATTGGGCACGTTCGTATGCGTAGTCACGGGGTAAGGCTGCGTGTCGGTGGGGCGGGTAGCGGGTTTGATGCCTGGATCGATAAATTTGAATTAATCCGAGTATATAGGTATTGGTGGCCTAATATCATTATATTATGACTTATATTATGACTTACTAGCTGTTGCCCGCGGCTCCGCCCGCGTGAAATTCTAATCCCGTTCATCGCTGATATATAGCCTATATGTTAATCCAGGGTATAACCTATATACATACCAAATTTCAACCAAATCGGTCCAGCCGTTTATGCGTGAAAGAGTAACAAACATCCACACATCCATTCTCACAAACTTCCACATTTATAATATTAGTAGGATGACTTACGGTGCCGAAACGTGGCCACTGAAGGTGGGGTTAGAGCGGAAACACACGATGCGTTGCGGCGGCGCCGGCGCGACGCCGGAGCGGTGTCGCTGCGTCGTTTTACATAGAAATATCTGTAGCATGTCACACGATGCGCTGCGTCGTCGCGCCGGACTTGCAACCACCGAGACGAGGCGGGGAGGGGTGAATGCGTTGCGACGCCGGAGCGGCACCGCTCCGGCGCGCGCCGCACCGCCGCCTCGTAGTTGTTTATGATTTATAGACCAGGCGCTAGAGGTATGAGTATGCAAAATGTGAGTACCGAATTTCGCCAACGGATTTAAGTGAAGAAAAGGTCCAAGAATGATAATGTGGATCTTGCCGGTCTATTTTCTGGTCCATTTTTTTACCCCCATGTTTTATTTATAGTTTGTTCTAATGGTAAAAGTGAGGATGGATTCTTAAATAGGTACTTAATAAAAAAACAACGAAAATAAAAGTAATATTTAAAAAAAAAAAGTTATTCGAACAACCAGCGAATTCAAGCATAAATTTTCTTAAAGTAGGTAAAAAATACTTATTTTTAATTTTGACATTTGCTAATGATGCATTTACATAATGAAATACAAACCAATTCAGATTTATTGCAATTACAAGACCTTGTGCGACAATTTACAGTTCATTTACATGGGGGGAATTAATAACTCTGGTAAAGACGGCTTGTAGGTATAGTCATTTTGTCGTGGACGTAAGTCACTGTTGAGCTTTTCGTAAAAGTGTACTTTTATATATGCCTAGGTAGGTACCTACCTATATTTTGTAGCATTAATGATACTAATGTTGTCAGCAAAATGTTATTATATTTAATCATCGATATATATTATATTAGCTTTTACCCGCGGCTCCGCCCGCGTGGATGTCGGTTATCGCGACCAAACATAGCCTATGTCCTTTCTCAAGGTCTAATCTACCCCTATACTAAATTTCATCAAAATCGGTTCAGTGGTTAAGGCGTGAAAGCGTGACTGACAGACAGACAGTTACTTTCGCATTTATAATATTAGTATGGAAATATGGATTCAGGGTTGGCAGTCGGCAGCACGAGTGTGATGCCCCTGGTGTTGCATACGTCCATAGGCCACGGTGACCACTTCCCATCAGGTGGGCCGTGTGCTTGTTTGCCACCTAAGTAGTATAAAATAAAAATGGATACAAAAACACGACTTAATAAAGCAACTTCTTTACGTCAATAGATGTAGAAACACACTAAACGCATACGCGCGCTATGCTTACTTTAAGGGCGCAGAGGGGATGTGAAGGGAGCGGGAAGGGACCATCACACCCGGCGGCGGCAAGATTTTTTTCTTTGTCATTATTTAGTTAGAGGATCAGGTATAAGAATCCGGTCATAGTTGCCGTCACTCGGATTTTGCATACTTTTTTTTTTTTTTTTTTTTTTATCGTGCGAAAAATCCCCGCGGATACCTCCCCCGCCGGAGCCGGAGGAGGAGGTTATGTCGGACTCGAACCGACTAAAACGCACGCCGACTGTGGGCCGCCAGTTGCCGGAGGTGAGATTGTTGTAGCCATATCCCTCGCACCCCGGCCGACCCAGGGCCATATCTCTCGATCTGGCCCTCTCCCGATGTGGGGACCGTAGAGTCCCCAACTCGCCCCCGGGTATGGGGAGGCACGCAATGCGCACCGCCGCCGTGGCCTGCTTCTGCTAGGGTGACAGGCGGCTCCACCCGTCACCCCCAGGCCCGCGCTCATGGGGGACGGAGGTCGTTCTGCGACCTCCGACGCCCGAGTTGCCGTCGCTCGTTACGGGCCGCGCGGTTAGCGATTCTCCTACGCTCTTCGCGGGCCGCAAGGTCTGCGATTCTCCTTCGCTCCCGCTCCGCCTCCCATTTCACGAGCATTATTTGCTCGCAGAAGGAGGCGCCGGCGGCCCACGCATCCGCGCAGCGAACCATCGCTGCGAGCAAAGTAGCGAGCGTGAGAACTCTCACTCCCAAGGTCGCCACCAGCTCCCGTCTCGGCGTCTCCCACGCCGGACACTCGGTGAGCGTGTGCAGCGCCGAGTCCTCGCTCGCGTCGCAGTGATGGCACTCGGACGTTGGCTCTTTCTTCGCGATCCGATGCAGATACCGCCCGAAACACCCATGACTGGTGATTATCTGCGTCAGCCAGAACGAGAGCCCGCCGTGTGGCCTCTCTAGCCACTCCCCCATGATGGGTCTTACCGCCGCTAATACGGCGTGCCCTGCGCGTGGTCGCCCAAGTCGCAGCTCCCACTCCGCTACCATGTCCCTGTGGAGCCGGGATTTCACGGCCCGAATTTCTTCAGGCTCAGGATCATGTCCCCGCTCCCGCGCCTCCTTTCGGAACCGATATAGCGCCGAAAGGGTTCTCGCTTCCAGGATCCATGGTAGCGATCCGGCAAGGAGACTCGCTGCTTCGAAGGATATCGTGCGGTACCCCCTGATGACCCTGATGGCCAGTGTCCGCTGCGGTTCATGCAGCTTGTCCGCGTGCCTGGCCTTCAGGTTATCCGCCCATATGGGGCACCCGTATAGAGCCATGGAGGATTTTGCATACTCAACTACCTCTAGCGCTTGCACTATTATTAACAGACATTACAACGCAGCTGGGGCGCACGCGGCGCCGCTGCGTCATAACAACGCAGCGGCGTCGCACCGCTCGTGTGCCCGCTACTGCGGCGAAATTTCTGCGGTGCGTCGCCGCAACGCGTCGTGTGTTTCCGCTCTTAGTCCACGACCTAAAAGTTGCGCAGCGGGCTATGAAGCGAGCTATGCTTGGAGTTACTTTGAAATATAGAATTCGCAACGAGGTCATCCGACATAGCACTAAAGTTACCGATATAGCTCGCAAAATAAGCAGACTGAGGTGGCAGTGGGCTGGCCACATCTGTCGAAGGACTGATGGCCGTTGGAGCAGACGAGTCCTAGAGTGGAGACCGCGAGGAGGAAAACGGAAGGTGGAACACCCCCTAGCCAGGTGGACTGATGGCCTCCGAAGGGTGGCTGGGAAGGACTGGATATGGAAGGTGGAGGATCGGCAAACGTGGCGCATATTAGGAGAGGCCTATGTTGTCCAGCAGAAATATAAAAATTATGTAACTAATTATAGTTCTAATTTATTTGAAGTGTTTGGAAAGTGCCCAGAATACGGCAATAGGCTCACCCCTATTGCGTGGGAGTGAATACAATGATTGGTGAGATCGCGTTCACTACCACCACGCCACAGAGGCTATTAGATCCAATAATAGTATAATAGGAACCTTTTACGCGGGAGCCCGACTCGCACCTGACCAGTTTTCTTTCTAACATTTTCCTAAGCATACATCCTTAATTCAAGACTTCTCTTTTATAAAACCATCCAGCCACAGCATCTGAACATCTCTCCTCCACGCAGATTGAACTACTATTGTTCACACGTACAAATAACGGTACACTCCCCCCCTCATCACTCCAGATGGTCTATTGTGGTGTTGAATCAAACCGCGTTGCAATCAAATTGTAAGAACTTGCAGTTTCAATAATGGCGGGATCATGAGCTGTAATATGCTGATGTCGCAGTTAGACTGAAACTTTCCTTTTTATTAAATGTCTGAAAGTTTAGTCTTCAGCCATGATTTTTTTTAACCCGTTTTATATAACAACATTACATCCCTTTTTTGGCCTATGGACGAGTGCAACACCAGGGGAGTTACACTTGTGTAGTCTACCTTGAAAGAACAGAGAGATTCTGAGCCTTTGGTCTTCCCACTGACAGCACAAAACCACTCCAGTGAGCTCTGGCTACCCTACTCACCGCCGGGAACACAACACGAGGTTATTATACCAGCGGTATTCTGTATGGCAGACGTACTTCTCCAGTTGGCTAGCTCGATTGGAACGGAAATACTGTGGTGTCCTGCCTCTCTCAAAGGTGGAGACAACTCCACGAGTTTCCTGTACTTGGCATTTAAACCTTTTAGGCAAGTCTGCCGGTTTCGAATGTTTTCAGATTGTCTGATTTTTATTGCCCTGTTTGTTCAGGATCAATGTTGGAATTAGTATCATTAATAAAATCATGAACAATTGAACTCATAACTTATTGGTGTAGTAAGCCATTGATATTTTAAACTGCTGATCTCATGGCGTTGACATATTGATTGCTGATCTTATGAACTTTTGATCCCGCGTATGTATCCCAATCATACCTAGCCGTGTTCCTCACAGGGATTGCATTATTTGTTTCCGGTGGAGTAAAACACGGACACCCAATCTCTTCCCGTGGGTGTCGAAGAAGGCGACTAAGGGATAGGGCTGTTCTCCATCCGACAGTAAACATACAGCTCATGACTAATTGCCTGCTTGATTACGTGGGACAGAAAATCATAGTTGGCGAAATGAGGGTGTTAATACACCTCTGCCTACCCCTTTGGAGATTTAAAGTCGTGAATATATATAATGTATATTCAGATTCATTTAGATTATACACGTCATACATTCAAAGCTTGGACTCATTATCCTAGGTAATTTTTTTTTGTTAACTAAAATAAAATGTCAGACATTTCCCAGCTCTCCCTATTTCGTTTACTACTACGACTGGTACATTCAAATCCAGTGTTATTGCGCGCCGAGTGGCAAGTGGTATCATCGGACGCTTTTGCGAGATTTACTAGAGTTGATAATACCACATGTTATAGCAAAATTAAACAGTTAAAAGAGAATACTGACATGTTGTAACCTCGGAGGGTCACAGGAACCAACCCCTCAGACAAGTTGCAATTCTTCGGCCAGCGTTTTGTAGAATACAATGCCAAATGTATGGGATTTGACGTATATGACAGGCGTCAACGAATGTCAAAAACGTCAAATCCTAAACATTTGTCATTCTATTCCATGATACGCTGAGCAACGAATTGCCACTTGTCTAGGGGCAGGGAATTAATTAAAAGATGGTAGTTTTACCATAATTATTTATTCCCTGCCCCTCAATTAGAGTGTCAGGGGTAAGTCCTAGTGAGCGAAGACGTCAGCTTATAGCTGCTGTCAGGACAGCCACTTAACTATAATTATGTATTTATAGGGTCTGATAATATATCCTATACAAGGCACATGTTTAAGGACACCTATGTTTCACCAGTTTGCTAATCAATGCTGAGAATTTACATGACTTTTTTTACAGCAAAAGTATAAATCAGAAAGTGTATGTCTGTATGTCTGTTACGCTTTCACGCCTAAACCACTGAACCGATTTTGATGAATTTGGTACAGAGATAAATAAGACCCTAGGAAAGGACATAGGCTATGTTTGGTCGCGATAACCGACATCCGCGCAGGCGGAGCCGCGGGCAACAGCTAGTAAATTATGATTCTCTTTGGTATTAACAGCTCTATACAGATTCTAAGACGCAATAATTTGGGATTAAAATATGCATTTCTAGATATTATATTTCTTTTCAATTCTAGTGCTTAAGTGTAGACACTAGAGTATTACTGGCGCTATTTGAGTTTTAGGAGTTCAGCATGAAGTGTGTCGGACATCGTAGGGTGGCCATTTAGGTTGGTGTAAGCAATAAATATTCTAGGACATTCTATAAAGCACTATCTAGATTAGACCCAAAGTAAGTAGTTGATTTATGCATACGAATATTTGCACTGAGTGGGAATCGAATCGGTGCCCTAAATTTTTGATGTCAAAACCTTTAGATGAGTGGTCCCCGAGCCACGTTTAAATTTGGTCAATGACTTCTTCCAATTTTTGTCCTAAAAGACATTTACTGTAATTTTTCCAATTTTCAGCCGTAATGAATTGACTGAATTTGATTTATTTTTACGTTTGAGCGATCACCGCTGCTTACTCCACGAACAAAGTCGGAGCTGACAAACATGAAAATTCACAATTCAACTTCTTTAGCCATTGTACAAAGTGTCATCTGGTAGACGATTGGACATGCTAACCTGTTGCTGGCTTGCGGACCATAGGTAGCGTTATGTCCTAAATGCAGGTTGCGGACGTCAGATGGTAGTCGTTTCACGGCACGGACAATTTCAAAGTTCAGCCGTTTCTCATATAGACTGGAAAAATCAGAAAGATGGATGATAATGATGATGAATGAGAAATGCACGTTGAGAAGGCGATGATGAAAATGACAGACAATTGATTGAAGACCATTGATTGAATAAAAAACAAGGTAAAACTAGGTATTACGCCATCTGTTTGATTTATTAAGAACTTCTTCGTACCATGAATTTGCCTACTTAACAAAAACCATATTTGTAACTAGATGTCGCTAGCAGTTGTTTTAGTGTGTGAAATATGAAATATTCAAACACAAAACTACAAATAAAATATAATCATTAATTATAATTATTCTAAAATGAAAAGTCTTTTCCAAAGTAAGCATCGCAATATCCTTGAATGATACCTTTCATAATTATATTTTTAACTGTACTGTGCTGCCACCTGTTAGAAATACACCTAACTACGTAGTAAACGTTTTATTAAAACAGTTGAAACTTTTGTCTCACAGATGTCTTACTGATGGTTACTAAGTTAAAATTTTATTGAGTGAGACATTTTTCTCCCAATTTCCAGACTGGAATTTATACCTATTTCTTCTTTTTCCAGATTGGTTTCCGTGGATTGCAGAAACCGGATCAGTGTTTTTCGTGGTCGAAGCCGTGGCCATCACCGTTAGATAGCCCAAGGACCCATAATCTTGTACCTACCAACTACATATATAATTATTATTTCCGTCCCGTCACACACATTACATATTATCAACTAAATATTTAGATACGTCTATTACAACACCATTTACTCATAAAAAAGTAGTCATACGACAGTTGCTCCTGAAAAAGCCATATAGCCAAATCAAATCAAATCAAATCAAATCATTTATTTGTATAAACACGTGTCAATATACATATGCATGCAAGATGGTCAATAGTTGGTTAATGTCCAGCGTGTTTAGCCGTAGTCATGCCGGCGTACAAATGCTTCAGTAATAGGTATGTCAATCTAAAAGTATAAAAAAGTCAAGTAACAAAAAACAATTAAAAATCAATTACAATGTACTACTTGAGTTATTAGAATGTCAAGATATAAAATAACCAAATAAATAATATAATGTCAAAAAAATACTATTAATATAAACTAATGTCAATCTAATCTAATTTTATAATGTCAAAAGTAAATTGTTAGTCAATCTCATCATTTAAATAATCAGTAACATTGTAATACGCTTTTCTAATTAACAATTTTTTCAGTACTAATTTGAACTCGCTGCAACTCATCTCCTTCCAATCTCTAGGCAATTTATTATATATTATTGGCGCCATACAGATGACGCTTCTGCGCATAAGGGCCGTCTTTGCCCTGTGCAAACGAAGTTTGCTGTTATCTCGCCTGTTTCGCGGCACTGTTGCTTCTAGAGTCGGAAATAAATGAGGGTTACATTTAACAAACATTGCTACTTCGAAAATGTACAAACTTGGTAGTGTCAAAATTTTGTAGTCCTGGAAGTAAGTCTTGCAGCTATCTGTAGTTTTTAATTTAAACATTGACCTGATGCATCTTTTTTGTGCCTTGAATATAGTATCTTTATTTGTTGAGTTGCCCCAGAAAATAACTCCGTACCGTAACAGAGGTGCAGCTAAACCGTGATAAGCTATTGTTAGAGCATCTTCATTAACAATGCTGGACAGTGTATGTAAAGCATAGGCAGAACTAGAAATTCTTTTACATAGCTGCTCTAGATGTGGTTTCCAGTTAATCTGTTCATCAATTGTTAATCCAAGAAATCTTGTCGTACTAACATTTTCAATTACATTGTTCTGATAGTTTATATCTATTCCATGTGATGTCACTCGTTGGTTAAAATGCATGATTTTTGTTTTTTTTTATGTTAATTTTTAAATTATTAATGTCCAACCATTGAATTATTGATGTCAAAGTGTTATGTATGTCAGTTTTATATTTAATTATGTCATTATTATCATTAGAAATGGTCAAAGTACTGTCATCTGCAAATAATGTCATGTGATGTCTGGTAGTTCTCGGTAAGTCATTTATATAGAGTGTAAAGAGCAACGGGCCCAGTACACTGCCCTGAGGAACGCCATAAATGACGTTTCTCTGTTCAGACTGATGAATTTCTTCATATTTAGTCACTGTATTTATTCTAACGATCTCCGTGTACTGTTTTCTGTTATTAAGATATGATTTCAACAGCTCGAACACATTACCTCTTACACCGTATGCCTCAAGTTTTTTAAGTAAAATATCATGTTTAACATAGTCAAACGCTTGCGTCATGTCGCAGTAGATTGCACATACAGGTGTTCTTTTATCGACATTTATCATTACTTCATACAAAAACTCATATATTGCCAGATTAATTGTTTTCTTTTCGCGAAATCCTTTTTGTTCATTACATAGAATATTATTTTTTTCCACATAGTTATATAATTCTTTGTGTATATATTTTTCAAAAATCTTGGCAATAACAGGTATTAGTGATATTGGCCTATAGTACTCCATGGCTTCCCTATCATCTTTTTTGAATAATGGCTTTACTATAGATGTTTTAAGGGCGTCTGGAAATATTCCTTGATATATACACATATTAAGAATGTAGCTCAAGTGGCCGCATATTTCACTAGCTACGACTTTCAAAACCTTTGTAGATATACCATCATACCCGACACTATTGGTATTTTTCAAGCTCAAGATGATTCTTAGCATGTCCTGGGGCACACAAGGAGCCAAAAATATAGAATTTTTTTTATTTATTATCAGTGATGTGGTAGATATAGGACTATTTGCAAGGGCGATAGGCTGTATTTTTTCAACAAAATAATTATTGAATTCATTTGCAATCTGTTTTGGGTTTGTAACTACGGTACTATTGCATTTTATTTTGTGGATGTAATTTTTGGGTATATTTATTTTAGATTGATTAATAATTTGCCATGTCGTCTTAGATTTATTGTTTGAGGTTTTGATTTTATAATTATTTTGTGATCGTTGAGTTAATAGTATAATTTTTTTAAATAGTTTAGAGTAATTTTTATATCGCGTTTTGTTATTTATATTTGGTTTTAAGCGTTGCATCCAGAGAAGTTGTCTTTTTTTTTTACTACAAATTTTAATACCCTTTGAAATCCACCTTGGTTTTCTTATCAAATTTATAGTAATTTTACATTTTGGAAAATATAGATTATAAAAGAGCATGAAGGTTTCTATAAATACGTTGTAAGCTATATTAGGGTCCTCAGTTTCATACATTTCAGAGAAACTTAAGTTGTTTATGCATTGTTTAAAATTTTGTATGTTTGTTTTGTTGTAGCTACGTCTTAGTGTACAATATTTGTCAATAGCGCATAACTTACTCACAGGGCATTTCAATAGCTGAGCTGTATGATCGGAAAGATTAAAATCAAAAACTTCCGCTTTGCAAGGCTTGTCAAAATCATGCGCAAAATTATCTATGCATGTTTGGCTAACAATTCGTGTAACTTGATTTAATACTAACTTCAGATTGTAGTTCAATCACCCATTGATAGTCGGAGACATTAAACATTAATGGGTCCCATACACCCAAAACTCTCAACAAATAAACATGGGAATAGAAAGGGGTCATAGGTAAGTACTTACTACGTGAGTGGGTGGACAGAAGCACCGACGCCCACGCCACGGTCCGATTACTGGTTATCATCCCACGTGATAGGGACCGTTCCTATGGCTGTCAATAGGTCACTTTATTACGGGCTCACGGTAACTATGATTAAAAATAAACATACTAAGTATTTATACTCTTGATTGTGTAAAAATAAACACTTAGTACCTAGTGGTATTAGAAATGTAGTATTGGATAGGAAAAGGTCGTATTACCCGACAACGGCAAAGCAGGAGGGTAATGATTTTGACAGGCTATGTAGGTATGTATCCGCTGCGTGGTTCCCGGCAGAGTAGAATTTGGCGACCCCATCTCCTCCCATGCGGTGTCGTACAAGACGACTAAGGGATAGGGCTGCTTAACATCAGACAGATATATACAGTTCAGACTCAGTCTATACATGGCTCAAGTCAACAATTGTGCCGGAAAACGGCAATAGGCTCGCCCTCTATTACGTGGGACCTAATACAATGATTGGTGAAATGTGGGTGTTAATTCACCTCTGCCTAACCCTCCGGGGATAATAGCGTGATTGTATGTATGTATGTATGTATGTATGTATATTGATCTGTTCCCTCACAGCTCAACTGAATTTTAGGACTGGACAAATGAGGTATCGTAAAGGTGGATTTAGACCGAACGAACATAGAGCCAGATCAAGAGCATTCTTTCTTAATATTTTAATGTAAACGAACCTTTATTATCAGCGTTTACATAAGAAAGAACAACATTCGTTCGATGTTCTGTCACTGTTTAGATTCACATTAATAGAATTTGACGAAGAAGAAGAAATTTTTAATTTGAACCAGTCCATAGTTCCCGAGATTACCACTTTAAAAAATAAAATCGGCCAAGTGCGAGTCGGACTCGCCCATGAAGGGTTCCGTAGTAGCAAAGGCGAAAATTGCGGTTTATGACATATTAAAAAAAACTACTGACTGTATCTCGTTCGAACCAATTTTTAGTGGTAGTTTGCATGGCAATTTACATCATATATTTTTTTTAGATTTATCATTCTCTTATTTTAAAAGTTAGGGGGGGGGGGGGGCACATTTTTCTACTTTGGAAGTGTCTCTCGCGCAAACTATTCAGTTTAGAAAAAACAATGTTAGAAACCTCAGTAGCATTTTTAAAGACCTATCTATAGATACCTCACACCTATGGGTTTGATGAAAAAAAAATTTTGAGTTTCAGTTCTAAGTATGGGGACCCCCAAAATTTAATGCTTTTTTTTTATTTTTGTGTGAAATTCTTAATGCGGTTCAATAGGCCTTATAGTTTCGGAGAAAAGTGGCTGTGACATACCTACGGACGGACAGACAGACAGACAGACAGACGGACGGACAGACATGACGAATCTATAAGGGTTCCGTTTTTTGCCATTTGGCTACGGAACCCTAAAAAGCTCTTCAGTTTTTTAATAATAAGTAAGTATACTTAGATGTTTTTTTTTCTACGAACTACTCTTTATTTTTGAGGGCTTAGTCACTAGGTGATTATGCCGCCCTCATAAGACAATGCTGAGAACATTTTATCATCTATTTACAAAACAAATCTTAGCTAAAGTATAATATAAATTTTTCGTCTCCTCCGAAGAGGGCAAGTAAGGATACTGTTACACAGGCCGATATTGTTGTTACGGGTGCCAAATAGCTGTCTTCTTTCAGCTTCATTCCGAACACACTCCATCTAGATGTGATGGACATCTTCTACGACGTCACATAACTAACAATTAGGCGAGCCCACCTTACCCATTAAATATGCAAAACCATTCAATAGTAGGTATGTGTCCATTACCTAAGTATAGATTAGGGAGGTCTAGTCACTACGTAGAACCTGTTCTTAACTAGGTCTTCCTGAAATATTACCGTTAGAGGCTTATAAAGACCACCTACATTGCTTCCTAGGCACAAAACTTGTGCCACTCATGGCCACGAGCAAGTCAATGGTCCATAAGTGGGCAGATGTGGACATAGGTGCTGTGCAAACACGAGGTAGTGGGTTCATTGCTCTGGCTGTACATACTAGTACGTACTATGCTTGACTTGCTATATCATAATATGTATTTATGTAAAGGTAGTGTAAATATCTTCTGTGGTACAGTGGTTAGTAGTGTGACTGCTTTGTGTGATGTCCTAGAATCGATTCCGGGTCGAGATTTTTTAAACTGACTAGAAAAAAGGTGTCATGTTTTCAATTTTTATGTACGTCAATATGAGTTCACCTCGCCTAATGGTAAGCTAAAAGTGAAGTCTCAAGGAGGTCGAAAATACCAATAATGGTACAATGACCTGAAATTTAATTTGAAAGCCTCTACCTTGATAGATGATGTTTTTGTACCTATGTGTTTTTTAAATAATAGGTTTTCACGATCAAACATAGCTTAAATGTCATTTTTCAAGCTCTAGTAGGCATACCTCTATAGTCTGTGTAACTCTACCATATTTTATCCAAATCGGTTCAGTGGTTAGGCGTGAAAGCGTAACATACAGGGAGAGTAATTACAAAAGTTACTTTCACATTTATATTTATTTGTACGATTGGATGGACTGCCTGGATGACAATGATTATTGTTTTTTTCATTATGTAAAATACATCAATATGTGCTTATTAGAATGCACCGCAACGAACAGACAAGCAGACACTGTAAACATATAAGTAAACATAGTATGTATTGTGAAATTTCACATGGGCTAGGCTAGGCTACAATAATAGCCATACACGGGCCTACAACTTATAGTAAATAATTACTGACAGGTCTTTAAGATTTCCTAACTGTTTTGAGGCACGGCTAAGAACTTTCTATTATATAGGTACAGTACACAAAACAATCTTGTTGAGATTTGAGATCCGCTAGGAATCTCAAAACTCAACAATATTTATACACACATAGTTACATACATAGGTACATTACATACATATAATCACGCATTTATCCCTGGAGGGTTAGGCAGAGGTGAATTAACACCCACATTTCGGGATCCCATTTATTCTCATAATGGTTTTTGTCCTAATTTAAATTGTCATAACAAGTTAGGCATAATTTTCTTTGTCATAATAATAGTGTGCCATAATTGGTTTTTAGCATACTATGTTATTAAGCATAAATATTGTATATCCAAATGTTTTTACTCTTATCTTTGATAATAATATGCATAAAGTTGTAAAGCATATTGTTTATTTGTCTAGATTTATTGAGAAAGCCCCTGATTCCGACTTGGATAGATTAGGTCAGAAGGCTAATGCGGGAGCGGAGCGGAGCGAAGCGCCCGCATTAGGCCTTCGTGGTTATTTTTTTTTATAACCATGTAGAACTTTATTTAGTCAAATGAACATTATGCTTAAGTAAACTTATGCTTTGGGACAGTATGCTTATAAAATATTATGCTTATAGTAAATAGGATTTAAAAAATTATGATTAAAAAGTTATGGCAAATGAGTATTATGCGTAAATAATCTTAGGACAAGTAACATTATGCAATGTTAAATTATGACATAAAATTGTAGGAATAAAAATAGAGAACCTCACATTTCACCAGTCATTGTATTAGGTCCCACGTAATAGGGGGTGAGCTTATTGCCGTTTTTTTACTATTGTGGGCTCGAGCCATGTATAGGCTGAGTCTGGGCTGTAATATCTGTCTGATGTTAAACAGCCCTATCCCTTAGTCGCCTTGTACGACACCGCATGGGAGGAGATTGGGTGGTCCAATTTCTACTTTGCCGGGAGCCACGCGGCTTAATAATATTTATAACCAAACCAAATCTTGGAAAGGAGGAGCAGGAACCGATGATGATGATTTGATGATGATTGTGAACGGGAACGGGAACTGGCATTGGCGCCCCCGCCGGGTCCAGGTAGAAGGGGTAGGCCCAAGAAGTCCTGGCTTGACGTCGTGGAGGGTGACATGCGTGCAAATGGTCTCACTACCATGGATGCCCAAGATCGTGCGAAGTGCAGGAGGATGAGCCGGAAGGCGGACCCTGAGCTCCGAGGTCATCTTGGCCACGGATGCAATCAGGAAAATGCGTCTATATGCAGATGATGATGTGAATGGGAATCGAACCCGTCACACAGGTCATCGCACTTCGTGCCCGCGTGCATCATACCGTGGTGTCTGTTGACAGTGCAAGTGTTAATTAGATCTGACACTTTTAAATTTTCCGTTATTGGGACATTGATCTAAAGGTGCTAATTCACTCGCTCATTTTAACAATTTGGAAATTGGAATATACTCGTAGTAAAAACAATGCATTTCAAAATAGCAATTGAAATAATTTAATATTTCTATACCTACTACTAGCTGCCCCGGCGAACTTCGTACCGCCATATTTTCGGCCCGCGTGGTATTCAAATCCCGTTCCCGCTGCACCCTTATCACTTAGGGGGATGAAAAATAGATGTTGGCCGATTCTCATAGATACCGGATAAGCACAAAAAAATTCATCAAAATCGGTCAAGCCGTTTCGGAGGAGTTCGATTACGCACCCCGTGACAGAAGAATTTTATATATTAGAACTAGCTGCCCCGGCGAACTTCGTACCGCCATATTTTCGGCCCGCGTGGTATTCAAATCCCGTTCCCGCTGCACCCTTATCACTTAGGGGGATGGAAAATAGATGTTGGCCGATTCTTATAGATACCGGATAAGCACAAAAAATTTCATCAAAATCGGTCAAGCCGTTTCGGAGGAGTTCGATTACGCACCCCGTGACAGAAGAATTTTATATATTAGAACTAGCTGCCCCGGCGAACTTCGTACCGCCATATTTTCAGCCCGCGTGGTATTCAAATCCCGTTCCCGCTGCACCCTTATCACTTAGGGGGATGAAAAATAGATGTTGGCCGATTCTTATAGATACCGGATAAGCACAAAAAATTTCATCAAAATCGGTCAAGCCGTTTCGGAGGAGTTCGATTACGCACCCCGTGACAGAAGAATTTTATATATTAGATAAAAATGAATCGCTGAATGTGTTACTAAGCGCATATCTCGAGAATAGCTGAACCAATAATTTCGCTAATACTTTTTTTAGAATATTCCTTGAAGTACGAGGATGGTTCTTACGCAGAGGAACATTGCGCTACGACTTAAGGGAGCGGGGCAGTAATCGAGATAGTAATGATAAATAGAGAACGCGAGCCTGGCAACTATAAAATAAGACTTTTAAATTGAAATATTCGGGTTTATGCAGGAGTTACTGCCGTCTTACCTGCTAATCCTAATCCCAGGAGGAAAACCTTCATCAGAATATCGTCCGCTAATTACCTACCGGCTTGCAAGTGTGGAGATACATACAAAGTATCGATTTATAGGTTCACTAAGAACGGTATAGTACGATAGTGAAAGCAACAAATCAAGTTACAATCAACGATATTATATTAAAATTAGTTAGATAAAGCTTGTATTTTATAAAGAAAAATACCACTTAGCTGTTGTTTTAACACATTAAAAGATAATAAAATATTTTTGATAACATTTATTTAATAAATAACGCCTTATCTGCTATAATAACAGAACTAATGATAAGAATAGAAATGTCGCTTGAGTTTTATTTCGGCACCGCTATGTTATTATTAACACAGAATACATAAAAAACTTTAAACTCTATCAGTCTGCGTTCGAACTAAGCATAACATCAATTTCACTCATGGACAAGAATTTTGGCACATTATCTTCTAAAAAGATGATCAAAATTGAATCTTGATCTTTTGAATGAATGAAATAAATAAATAATTATATAAATATTGTGGGACATTCTACACAACGCTATCTAGACCCAAAGTAAGCATAGCTTTAACTAGCTTGTGTTATGGGTTCCAGAATGCGGATAAACATACATAGATAGTTACATTTTTTTTTCGTAATTACATACATAATTATACATAGAAACACCCAGACCAATGCAAATATTCATATTCATGCATACAAATATTTGCACTAAGCGGGGATCGAACCCGCGCCTCCTGCGTAGCGGCCGCGTTCACTACCGCTACGCCACAGAGGCAGTGAAACTTTGAAGCATTTAGTATGCTAACTATTCAAAAGCGAATAAGTTAAGGCGGGACTCGAACCCGCAATCTTTCTAATGTATGAATTACGTGTTTTTGTAACAATCACGAGAATACCGTATTGACATTTTATGTGATTTTGACAGGTCGATTCTGGATTAAAACATCTTCATTAGGAGAAGAAGCCTTCTACAATGCAATTCTGTAAGCGCACAATGAGCTCCCTGCGGTGGTTGTCCTAAGCGACTACAATATGGGGTTCTTCAAGAAGGGCATTAGAAGGTTTCGTCAGCGTCGGCAGCGCGAGTGTGACGCCCCTGGTGTCGCACACGTCCATAAGCCACGGTAACCACTTCCCATCAGGTGGGCCGTGTACTTGTCTGCCACCTAAGTGGTATAAAAAAAAACAACCACGAGCGCAACCTTAATAGAGATTATCATTGGTAGAACTGGGTGACGTCACTGGTGAGGCAAGGTTTTTTTTCTGACTTCGCTTTTCAAAAATTTTCGTCCTTCGCCCCTGCTGGCTATGTCTAATCTAAATGAACGACGAGCGATGCAGTGTACCCGTACCTTTACGTTTTAAGGTGCTAATTGGCGTTTAAACTAGCCAAATGTTATTCTTGTACCTATCTAATGTTATCAAATAGAATTTTATCCTTATTATCAAGTAGGTACTTAACTATTTTGTTTATCGTTTATTGAATTAGCGAGAGTTTAATTTAAGATTGAAATGGTACAAGTAACTTCCATGAGTAGGTACTTCTGTAAGTTTGTATGAATCAAAATCCGTTCTCTTTTTTTTACACAACACTATCTAGACCCAAAGTAAGCCTAGCTTGTGTCATTTGTTCTAGAATGCGGATAAACATACTTTGATACTTTTTTTTGTAAATACATACATACATTTTATTATACATAGAAACACCCAGACCAATGCAAATTTGCACGATTTTGTTTCATACATACTATCAGGCCTGTAAACCCCCGAAGGGGTAAGCAGAGGTGCATAAACACGCAGAAGCTTTGAAGCTTTCACCTCACAGTCCGGGGTCTGCTTTTCCGTGAAACGAATGCCCAACCAATGGCGAATAGAATATTAAAAAATAAAGAAAGAATTAGAATCCATTGGAGAATACAAACACTATTTGAAGTATTATTAGATTTTATATTATAAAAATCAATGCCACTTTTCGTTGTTATTTTATAACTCAAGAACGGCTGAACCGATTTGGCTAATTTTAGTCTTGAAATATTCGTGAATGTCCAGGGAAGGTTTATAAATAGGATGAGAAAATAGGTGCAGCGGGACAGGAAAAATATGACGGTACGAAGTTCGCCGGGACAGCTAGTCTTTTATAAAATAACAGACGTACCGGTATGTCTAGTAATCACCCAACGTTTAAGTACCAGTTTCGGTCAATTAGGAACGAGTTATTTCTGAGGAAGATGAATGGTACCTATCAGTTTTTGTGTGTAGGTATGTTTGTCATATCCTCCGAAACTAATGGGCTTTTTTTATTTAACAGTAAACATTGCTAAAGGTTGATACCCTGTGGGCTGTGAGGTAATTGATAGGTACTTTGATTTTATCGTTATTACACGGAAAATAATTTAATTTAATTTAAATCATACTGCGGATGAGAAGATTCTAAAATGTTATTATTGGGACACATCCTGTGATAATACATATACATACATATACTCATGCCTGTAAGTTCCTGAAGGGGTAGGCAGAGGTGTATTTAACCCACATATCGCCAACTATTATTTTCGGTAATAGGGGGTGAGCCTATTGCCGTCAAGCGGGCACTAATTCATGGGCTGTATGTTTACTGTCGGATGGAGAACAGCCCTATCCTTTAGTCGCCCTTACCACATCCACAGGAAGAGATGGGGTGGCCCTATTCTACTCCACCGGGATTTTACTGTCGACATGTTTACTACGGCCATTTCCAATAACCTATCTATCGCCAGTTTTGACATTAGAAAAGATAAAAACGTCATCAATCTCTATGGTAACGCAATTCATAGTAGCAACATAACAATAGGATTTGACAAAGGAACTAGCTCTACCTTTACATTTATCTGTAGATATGTTATTGGGAACGGCTGTAGACTGTAGTCTAACTAAACACAATTTATTGCTTTGAATAGCATAGTTGAGAAAGCCAAGTTATTTTATTACGTGATCTTTCAGATGAACCAGTTGTTTTCTGGTAATCTTATCATATTAGATACCTATTTATTTCGGTTTTTCAAAATGGATTTTTGGTAATGGGTTATTCACGTTGGTCAACACCCCGTGGTCAACACTGTTCACTACTGGGAATATCACCACCAGGTTTTTAGCTTTGCAGCATAGCCATTTCGTGTTCTCCAATTAAAGGCGCGTCTTATTATTACATCTCATTCAGGAATCTAATCAAACCAGAGTTAAGGTCATCAGCTCTCACGCTATAAGATTTTTTAAATATCTCCAATGTACAGACACGACTACTCTACAATTATATAGGTAGGTAACTAGCTGACCCGGCGAACTTCGTACCGCCATATTTTCCGCCCGCGTGGTATTATCTCTAAATTCATCAGTGTTTCTCTACAATATTATGCATGTAGGTATTATACATATAAACCTTCCTCTTGAATCACTCTATCTATTAAAAAAACCGCTTCAAAATCCGTTGCGTAGTTTTGAAGATTTAAGCATACATAGGGACGGACAGACAGCGACAGCGACTTTATTTCATAATTATGTAGTGATAATCTGATCCCGTTCCCGCTGCATATCTCTAAATTTATCAGTGTTTCTCTACAATATTATGCATGTATTATACATATAAACCTTCCTCTTGAATCACTCTATCTATTAAAAAAAACCGCTTCAAAATTCGTTGCGTAGTTTTGAAGATTTAAGCATAACAGGACGGACAGACAGCGACAGCGACTTTGTTTTATAATATGTAGTGATGATGTAGTATAAATAGATAGATATAGATAGAAGTACACTGATCCCAATGGGCCCCATACTTCCATACAATTATATTGTAAAAAAATCCTATTGCCAAATTTCCGGTGTTATTTATAGGACATTTAGATATACTTAATATGCAAATGTATATATCTACTTACTATCTTTATTTAAGACAAGATCAAAGAATAATCTTTATGATTATGCTAATCTTGTTCTATAAAACGGACATCTTGTAAACATTAGTGTATCCGTATTATATTAATAGAGTTGAACTGTCTGTGTGTTCATTCGCATTCTTGAACACATTAAGAAAAGCTCTGCTAAGTTTGGGCACAGATTAATAAATAGTTTCTACGTGTTTGGGGCTAAATTGCTAAGTGTGAATTATCAAGAATATTGATTTATTTCTTTTATGATTTATTTAACATAACATAACATAAACTCACGCCTATATCCCCGAAGGGGTAGGCAGAGGTGCTAGCACCCACATGATTTATTTATGTCAAAAAAACAGGTTTTTGATTAATACATACCTAGGTACATGATATTTATTACCAAAAAAAGTCAATCTTGATGGAACTGCCTACCTGTCTATTTCAATTTACCTCCGAAGTGGCTAGGCTAGGCTGAATTTTTGAGAGGATTTTCGCAGGCAGATAGCTGTATTAAAGCGTAACTTACGTTACTTTAACTTTTTTTAATGGACTCACCGAGGCAGGTAGAGTACTTAAAATTATTAGCAACCTAGGAAACATCTTAAAATATAAATTTCTATGCGTTGAAATATTTTTAGAGGATCTTAAATATTGGTTAATAATCTGTCGTGATTTTTATCGTGCCAAATCAAAAACGGGATCATACGGGTAAAGGGCGCATCTAACATTTTTTTTTAAATTGTTAACTCAATTTAAAAAAAAATAGTATTTTTTAATGTTGGGAAATACGAACACCCTTGCTTTTATTAATAACGAAAAAGAACTTATCTATAAAATTTCTTGTGGATTACTAAATTGGAAAGGAGTTTCTGTAATAGACTTAGATGAAAAGGCGCAACTAAGTAGAAGAGTCTTATTAAAGCAGGCCCATGGTAGTACCTTGCGAACAAAAACAACTCCGTGACCGATCAACGATCTATCATCGGTCAGTTCGGTCACCGGTCTGTTTACGTCACGTCCACATGGACGCTGATGACCGCAAAACGAAAAAAATATTGACAAATTAATTAAGAACGCGAGCCAGTATCTCGGAGTATCGCGACGTAAGACAAATACCCCATAACCCCAACGTTTCGAATCCAAACGGCACAAATTCATGATCTCCGATGAGATTGGTGTATTTGCGCCGTTTAGGAGCCTCTGCAGAAGCAGCAGCAGCACCGGCACAGCCAACCGTGCCAGGAATATGGGTAGGCGCAATGGTGTCGACGCATGTTGCGTCCCACACCAGAGTCCTACCCATTTTCCATGGCATTAATGACATACCATTTTTAGTACAGTGTTATGTTATCTGTGGTACTGTATAAATAGCGAATTTTTTACCACTTAGCTTTCTTCGAAATTCAGAAACATGATCATGTTTAAGTATTCCAAATATGAATCGTGTACAAAGA
This sequence comes from Eilema depressum, assembly GCA_914767945.1. Lineage (NCBI taxonomy): Eukaryota > Metazoa > Arthropoda > Insecta > Lepidoptera > Erebidae > Eilema > Eilema depressum. The sequence continues at coordinate 9,829,878 of OU612040.1, forward strand.
TTTTGGAGTCTCTCAAGATTATTAAGTTGGTCTTCAGTGAGATCTAGATAGCTGGCGTCATAGTCGAGAATAGGAAATAGTAGATTACCCAACAAGTGAAAAAAAGATGAATTCTTTTCGAGGCACTGAGTTGTATCCCGAGAGGAGCGAAGCTTTCTGCGGTAGAATCCCGAGCGTAGCGAGGGATTCTAGATAGAAAGCTGAGCGGATCGAGGGATACAAGTGCCGAGATGAATTCTTTTTTCACGTGTTAGGTACGCTACTTTTCATCATTGACTGCGAGAAAACCATTACTCTGTGATTATGAATAAAATTTTGTTATGGATAGTACATAAAAGAAACAGCAAATTATCATTAATATCTACCGCTTTAGCGCGAAAAGACTTCGGAGTCTTTTCGCGTTCGAGAATACGAGAGTTTTATTTTCATCACTGGATGAAGTCATTTTAAGATTAAGAGACAAACAGAAACTTTTACAAGGAAAATTGCACAGAAAATTGGCGGCATTTTTTTTTTCTTAATTTAAACTGAGCCACATTCCATCCAGCCAGTTATTACATTTAGTTAGGTGGCTTTTAGTACGTTTTTATAGTGAGAGTATGCAATCTCTTTGCATATTTTACTACAATCCGTACATTCGCGCATGTTCTAAATTCAAATTTTTTTATTCACTCAGTGAAACAATGAGCGTTTTATTCACTGTTTTTGATGAATCACGGGCCCTTTTTCGAGTGTCAATGGTGAAATAGTACATTATGGTACAAGTGAGCAACGTTGGTGATTACCGCCGAGGCGCCATTGAGACCCGAGCCGCCAGGCGAGGGTCTTAAGACAGCCGAGGACGGTAATCATCATGCTCACACGTGCCATACGACGTTTTACAACACACTTGCGAATAAAATAATACTACAAATACTAAATAAACAATACTACAAATTAATTCGTTTTCCTATGCGCGCGCATTTAACAATGGCGGTCGACCATATTTAAAAAAAAATGAGGTTTGAACTTAACTTTTTTTTACTCTGTTTTTTTTTCTGTACTTAGAGAAAAAAAAAGTTAAATTTGAGCGAAAATTTTGTTTATTACACAAGTATTACAAGTTGAAATTATTTATTTAAATACGAAAATGCATCAAATGACCATACAATAGGCGTATTAATTTATTCGTACTATTAAACACGTTATTTTTTGTATCAAAACTTTTTTAAGAACATAGACAATTATAGACACTTCCTATAAAATTTAAAAAAGAATCTATAACTCACTTTTGTGAATAATAGTAATGAAAAAGTCACAGTTTTATAATAGGTGTCATTCCGTGCTTAATTGCGGTAAAATAATATCACTGTTATGAGCAGGTGTGTTGTAAAAGTATTTTGCAAGCGCAGTCTTTCTGACAATGGGTAGGAATTGTAATTATCGTTTGTCATGGTCATTAATTGTAATTACGAGTATACTGTATTAAGCATAAAATTATGTTCAAGCGATATACTTAACAGGTGCAAGCGTATAAGAATGTACGAAACATGCCGTCGACTCCTCATTAATATTTTAAGCCATTTCACAATTTACTTCAAAAAATTCCACAATCTTGGGACAACTTGTTACCCACTCTAAGCTCCCATAGAAACGATATAAAAAAGCTCATGGGACCAAATCACCATCGAGGTTTTCAACCCATGTCGTAATAACGGCTTTTGTGTCACCGCACAGGAGGAAGAGACGAGCGGGTTACTGAAAACGTTCTTGTTACTTTTGCAGTAAGGCGATTTTAAGAGTCAGTCTGTGCAGCATTCTTCACTGGTAGTTTTACGACATAAATCAAAATTATATTACAATACAATCTCTCTGGCTGTATTACCTCTGCAACAGCTAATTCCGAAAAGCTCTTTCCGCTCTCTCACTGCTTGCTTTTTCTGTCGGATAATTAAAAAAACCGGATATTTTTTCTTTCCTTTCACAATACGGTCTTATGCAGTCGCAAAAAAGCACCTGTCGAGGCAAATTAGATCACTGTTTTAGGAGTGACAGCATCTAAAATAGTGGCGCGTATCTTCAGAACTTCACCCTAGCTTAGCTAGTACCTAGTAGTATACCTCTAAGACTATCAGACTTGCACCCCAAGTCAATCCCTACTTCCCTACTAATATTATAAATGCGAAAGTAACTCTGTCTGTCTGTCTGTCTGTCTGTCTGTCTGTCTCACTTTTACGACTAAACCGCTGAACCGATTTTGATGAAATTTGGTATAGAGGTAGGTTAGACCTTGAGAAAGGACATAGGCTATGTTTGGTCGCGATAACCGACATCCACGCGGGCGGAGCCGCAGGCAAAAGCTAGTTGAGGTATATTAATGAAATTGTGCTTTGTTTTTTTTTTTTCAAACAATAATTATTTATAGCTTAATTTTTATTTAATTTTTTTTATTTAAATTGCCTGTAAGAGATTGCCGCAGAGTGATAAGGCCGCCATTTGTATGTGCCACATCACTATCACAAAATTATTTTTAAATGAAGTCGCTGTCGCTGTCTGTCCGTCCCTATGTACCTACCTATGCTTAAATCTTCAAAACTACGCAACGGATTTTGAAGTGGTTTTTTTCAATAGATAGAGTGATTCAAGAGGAAGGTTTATATGTATAATACATGTATAATATTGTAGATGAACACTGATAAATTTATAGATATGCAGCGGGAACAGGATCAGAAAATATGGCGGTACGAAGTTCGCCGGGTCAGCTAGTGTATTATATATTTCTCATTATGTATTGTGATATTCTTGGTTTACAATAAAGACGTCTATTATTATTATTTACGTGGACGTAGTTGCAAGTAGCAGCTAGTATAAAAATATGAACAGACCAAGAACTAAGGAGATTGATGACTCACGCGAACGAACCAGTATGTTTCCCTCTCTATAAGCTCCAAGATCTCTAAGCAGAGAGTGAAAAAGCATCTACCCATTCATTTACATCCTAATCCTCACCCAAAACGCTAGTCGCTGATCGCTGTCCGTCGGACCACAGCCTAAAGCTAAGGCCCAGCGGACTAGCGGTCAGCCTCTCTATATATAAACAGCGAAATTGCATAACAGACTGACTTCCGCAGCAGGCCCGACACGGATTACACGTATGTACGATTTTTTTTCTATATTTTTATTTTTATCTTAAAATTATCGATTAGCTTAAATTAATTAAAAATTATTATTATTATATTAATAACTTATAGCGAAATTGTTGAAAAGTTCTGACGTAAATTTTCCTGTTGAGGTTGGGAGATCAAATAACAGTCGCTCTCGTAAAATCTGATAGGGAAAGTGCGTTTCAGAATCCAAAGTGTTTTGAATGACACCAGGATTGCATAGATAGAACAAAATTAAACTATATTTTTTTGATAATATTAGCAATCGATATTACAATATTCACTTTAAACCCTTCAGCTAAGCTGAAATGCTTGTGTTAGGTAGGAGTGAGTTCACGTCGATAATGTAATGGCCAGGATTCGAACCCGTGACTTCTCGTTCGTAAGGCCGACTTCTTAACTACTAAGCTACCGACGCTTCTAACTAGTGTTTTATTTTTAATGAAATTTTAAAGCAATTAGTATACTAACTACTCAAATTTTTATGATTGGAAAAAGTGAAATGCACAGACGGGACACGAACCCGCGATCAGTCCCTTACAGGGGGAACGCTCTGACCGCTGAGCTATTGAGTCATCTCTTGATAAAGACGAAGAAGAAGTAGATAGTTCTAGACTGCCATCTGACCTCCATAGCCCAATGGTGACATTAAGCGATATCGAAGCATTGCAGATAGACCGTTAAACTTTTAGGGCTCCAACTACCCGTAACGACTGCCATAGATGTTCTTATGACAACCGGGACTTACGGCTTAACGTGCTCTCCGAGGCACGACCAGATCAATGCAAATACCCATATTCATGCACACAAATATTTGCACTGAGCGGGGATCGAACCCGCGCCTCCTGCGTAGCGGCCGCGTTCACTACCGCTACGCCACGGAGGCTGTCGATACGACTACGAATTTTCAATTTTATAATACTTCGTTAATTAATATTTATTCCCTAGACTTCACTTATGCATATGCTTAGCATCTCCGGGATGCAATAATAATAACAAGCTCACCATGAAAAGCAAAATACAGGTTAGCTAGACCTTACTTACTTACTTACTTACTTCCAGCTGGGGACGCCGTTGGCCGGTCGGGTGATCCGCCCTTTGGTGTGGGCCACTTCACCCATTTCCCCTGTGTCTCCTCCGTAGAGGATTTGGGGTTATCCGGCTATCACGGCGTATCGTCGAACCTACCTGTTTCCTTGCAAAAACTAACGATCTGTCCCACCTTCAGATCGCCGATGTCTTCTATTTCCAGCTTGTCCGTTCCCGTTATTTCCCATCTTTTTAGTGAGTACATAGGGCATTCAGCCAGCAGGTGGAAGCTGGTTTCCTCGGCCTCCATGCACTCTGGGCATGTGGGATCGGTCTTTACTCCTATTAATGTCAGGTGCCTGTTCAGTCGGCAGTGCCCTGTGATTACTTCTACAGCAAGCCTCATGTTTCCCCTTGATAGTGATATCAGTTGGCTTGTCCTTTTTTTGTCCATGCTTTTTATGAAAATCTTCGATTGTCTCATGACGGGCGAGGATTTCCATCTCTGGTTGGTCTCTGCCACGATGCTTTGACTGATGACACCTTTGGTTATTTTGTGGGCGATTGGCAGCCTGGGTTCAGGGCCCACTTGGTCTTCATCAGCGCCTTTTCTGGCCAGTTCGTCAGCTGTCTCGTTACCCGTATTGCCTTCATGGCCGGGTACCCAGGCGAGCGTTATATCTGTTGTACTGGCCAGTCTTTCCAATACCTTTTTACATTCCTTCACTACCGCTGAGGTGGTTTCGATCTTGCCTAGCGCCCTCAGCGCTGCTTGGCTGTCGCTGTATATGGTTACTTTCCCTGTGTTCAGGTGTTTGGTCATATCTGCGCACTCCATAATGGCAAAGATCTCTGCTTGAAAAACACTTGCAAACTTACCTAATGATATTGACTTGTTTATCTCTGTACCGTCTTCGCATTTAATATGCACTCCGGAGCCAGAGAGCTTTGTCGATTCTTTTCTGGAGCCGTCTGTGTAGCAGATGGTGCCATCTGTATTAATTTCCCAGTCAGCTCTTTGTCCTATGTGAACTCTGTATTTCTTATCGAATGTCCTCTCTTTATTGATTAAATCGTTGTTCGAGAGGATCATTGATAGTTTGTCTTCATAGCCCTGGCTGATCTTAGCATGGCCCTTGTCGAATGTATTTGCAGTCCATAGGCCAGTGCTTTTCAGTTTGAACCAATGCTCCACTGCTTTCTTTTTTACTTCCAGATCTAGGGGGTTTAATCCCAGTATTATTTCTAGCGCGGCAGTGGGTGTTGTTCTCATTGCACCCGTGATTAGTAATGCCGCCAGTCTTTGGACTTTATCTAGTTCTTGTTTGTTACTCCCTAAGTTGGCTTTATGCCACCATGCTAGGGCACCATGCAGGATCCTTGGCAATATGATTGCTTTGTAGATCCATAGTACTATAGCTGGTTTCATTCCCCAGCTTCTTCCAATAGCTCTTTTGCATTGCATCATGGCCATTTTGGCCCTTGAGCATGCATTGCTTATATGGGTCTTGAATGTCAGTTTGCTGTCCAGTGTTACGCCCAGGTATTTGACCTCCTTCACCACTTCGAGGTCCCTGCCATCCAGTCGTATTGGTTCAGCTCGTCCTAGTTTCCTTTTATTGGTGAATATTACTAGTTTGGTTTTGTCAGGGTTCAGGTTTAGGCCTTTGCTCCTGCACCATTCTAGTGCTTTGTTTAGCCCCCTGTTCATGATGTTGCACATGACACTGAGAACTTTTCCTGTTATCAGAAGCACTCCATCATCAGAATAAACCTGTGTGTAAATGTGCATCCTATTTATCTTGTTTACTAGTTCGTCTATTAGTAGACACCATAGCAGGGGTGATAGACATCCTCCTTGGGGGAAACCTCTCCTTGCAATCACCGTGCGTGTTGTGCCTGCAATTTCGGCTTGTATCAATCGCTGGTTCAGCATGGTTTTGACCCATCCTGATATGTCCTTGTTTATTCCTTCGCGATTTAGGGTTTCTGCAATCGAGGCTGAGGTAGCCTTATCAAAGGCGCCCTCAACGTCAAAGAAGCATCCTAATGCGTATTCTGTGTTGCTAATCGATCTCTGTATTCTGTTTACCAGGTTATGCAGGGCTGTCTCAATCGACTTGCCTTCCATGTATGCATGTTGGTTCTGGTGTAACGGAGATCCACTTGTTGCCACTTGTTCTCTTATTAATCTATCTAATATCTTTTCCATTGTCTTGAGTAGGAATGAGGATAGGCTTATGCATCTGAAGGCTTTGGCCTCTTGATACGACGCCTTGCCGGGCTTAGGTATGAATACCGCCCTTACCTCCCTCCATTTTTTGGGGATGTAGTTCATTCTGATGCTGCTGTTGTACAGAGCCAGAAGGTCATCTCCTATGTACTTTATGGCTTTTTGTAGCATTCCCGGGAAGATTTGATCTGGTCCAGCGGCCTTGTAGGGCTGGAACGATCCGATGCTCCAGAGTAGATGCTCTTTGGTGATCAGTGTCTTCTCCCCGGTGTGATTTGGGGTGTCTGCTGCGACGTTAGTGTCTGCGCTTGTGTACTCCTCACATTCTGGAAAATGGGTGTCCAGCATGATTTCCAGTATTCTTGCCGGGTCAGATATTAGTTCGTTCCCTTTTCTTATGCTTCCTAGTTTGCAGGTATCAGTTTTGGGGAACATTTTAGCGAGTCTTGCTGCATCGGGGTATTTCTCTACTCCCTCGCAAAAGGCTTTCCAGCTATTCCTGTTCTCCCTTCTGCATTCTTTTTTGAATGTGTTTCTTTCGCTCCTATATATAAGCCAGCTTACCTCGTCGCCCTTCCTGAGGGCATTTCGTAGGGCTCGCCTTGTCTTTTTCCTTTTCTTCTCCAGTTCTTTTGTCCACCATGGCTGACCTTTGCCTGGCTTGATCTCCTTGAGTGGGCACGCCTTATGGTATGCCCCCCTAAGGGCTTCGTCCAGTCGGTTGGCCACTCTTTCTATATCTTCTGTGTCATTCAGCGAGTTTTGATCGACTCGGCCCCACTTCTTGATGTGGTTTTCAAATATGGACCAGTCGGTTTTCCTCGCGTTTCTTGTCAAGGTCTTCTCGATTTCAGCGCTCAGATAGAACGATATCCGTCTGTGGTCCGATTTCGAGTCTCTTTCGTCCACTTTCCAGTCTTTAATATGCTTGCTTATCCTATCTGTTGCAATAGTGATATCAAGCACCTCTCTTCGGTTTCTCGTTACAAATGTCGGTGTGTTGCCCACATTTAGTATGTCGAAACCTGTGGAACTAATGAAATCTAGTAGTAAGTCACCTTTTTTATTGCAGTCGGTGCTGCCCGCAGCTAGACCTTAGTTTCCATCAAACAAAATAGATATCTTTTCATCTCTCAACAAGTACCGTTACCACCATTTAGTGTCAGCAGACATACCTGGCACTAAATGTTATGTGCGTTTGGAATGCCTATTGTCTATTTTAGTGTCTAGAACACAGTTAGATTCATACAATCACGCTTTTATCCCCGGAGGGTTAGGCAGAGGTGAATTAACACCCACATTTTCATCAATCATTGTATTAGGTCCCACGTAGTTGGCAGATGACCTCGGAGCTCAGGGTCCGCCTCCGGCTCTTCCTCCTCCACTTTGCACGATCTTGGGCGTCCATGGTAGTGAGACATTTGTACGCATGTCACCCTCCATGACGTCAAGCTAGGACTTCTTGGGTCTACCCATACTACCTGGACCCGGCGCCTGGCGCCGGAAGGCTGCCGCGGATGCGAGAGTTCCTCACGCGGACTCACGCGATCTTTACGCGTGACGCCGCACATCCACTGCAGCATTTTCATCTGCGTGACCCGCAGCTCTTGCTTGTGTCGCTCCAACAGCGGCCACGCCTCACAACCGTGCAAGTGGACAGGCCTAATGATCGTCTTATAGACTATTGTTGACTCGAGCCATGTATCTGAGGCTGAGCCTGGACTGGAACACCCGAACACATTTAGATTCTCTAATAAGGAGCTTACAGACAACCTGTCCCCCTAGACAAGTGGCGAATTGATTTGAAAGCAACGAATTGTTAGCCGGCGTATTGTAGAACTAGCCTTCCGCCCGCGGCTCCGCCCGCGTGCATCTCCGGTTCTACTCAACCGATTGCGATTAAACAAACGTAAGATTCTAAGTTTGACCAAGCCCTTTCCAACAAAAAAAACCGCATCAAAATCCGTTCAGTAGTTTTTGCGTCCATCGCGGACAAACATTTTCAATTTACAATTATATAATAGTACTAGCCTTTGCCCGCGGCTCCGCCCGCGTGGATGTTGGTTATCGCGATAAATTAAAATTGCGACTATAATTTGAGATTTAAACTATCCTATCTCTCAAGTTGGATCGAACTGTACATGGTGTGCGAATTTTATTATAATCGGTTAAGTGGTTTAGGAGTCCATTGAGGACAAACATTGTGACACGAGATTTATATATATTAAGAAGATAGAAGATAGATAGATAGATAGAAGATAGATAAGATGTATGGGATTTGACGTACCTATAAGCCAGTTGTCAACGTCCTAGCGATGATTCCCAGTCGCATCCGAGGCTTTCACCTCGGAGTCTGGGGTCCGCTTTACCAGTCTTAACTGCGGATTTGGCTAGACTTCGATATTTTCCGTAAAGCGACTGCCATCAGACCTCCACAGCCCAATGGCGATATCGGACGATATCGAAGTATTGCAGCTAGACCGTTGTTTTTGGACTTTTTTGGGCTCCAACTACCCGTAACGACTGCCATAGATGTTCGTATGACAACCGGGACCGACAGCTTATCGTGCTCTCCGAGGCACGACCAGACCAATGCAAATACCCATATTCATGCATACAAATATTTGCACTGAGCGGGGAATGAACCCGCGCCTCCTACGTAGCGGCCGGGTTTACTACCGCTACGCCACAGAGGCTGTCGTTAACGTACCTATGTCATAAACTTCAAAATATACGTCATATACTTACGTCAAAGCCGTACCGTCATATACGTCATGACGTCGTATACATTCATCATTCTATTCTCAATACGCTGACAATCGAATTGCCACTTGTCTAGGGGCTGAAATGTATTCTTTTGGTCATTGTATACTAGGTATAACCCGCGCCACATATCTTGGACCTAAATCGTAAGATATACGAGGCTCTGGCGCCCGCGGATTGCTTTGTAATAGTCTATGCTTGGTGAATTTGAGTTCGTCCACCGCAGTAGCACCCCGTGCTATCCTCAAAGACACCCAAGAAATGTGTACTGCGCGTATAGGGCACATTTTGAGCACATTTTAGGTCCAAGATACGTGGCGCGGGTTATAACGTTATACGGGCTAGCTCCCCTGGACAAGTAGATCAATTAATTAGCCAACCGCAATCCACTACTGGACATAGACCTAGCTCCCAATGTTGGGAAGTTCTGACCTACTGACTGTTTCCACGCTAGCCGACTGTCGAGGTTGGTATTGATAGGGCCCTATATACCCCCTGGTAATATCGATAAATTCATCATCAATCAATAAGCCTTTGTCCAGCAGTGGACTGCTATCGCCTCTCCGAATGTTGGGGGCTTTGGCCTACTGTTTCCACGCTGGCCAGACGGGTTAGTACAGGGTTTTATTTTGAGTTTTCCTCCTCTCGCAGTGATATCGTCTGCGTATTTTTCCGTTAGTTACCTCTTAGGACACCCTTCGGATGAGATGAGGGGGTTATATACTTGTATTCTGTCTCCGTCACCACGCGGATCAGAACTTAACTATAGAATTTAGATATCGTGAATGGGTTAAGGAGGTTAGGTGACAGTCACTTCACGGCAAATATCGAAGTTCGTCCGTTTCGTAGTCAGACTGAAAGCTGGTGAGCTGAGAATTGGCCCCGTACTACAAATTTCAGAATTCGGCCTACAAAATTATTTACTTCCTTACTAAATAAGGGGGCGAGCTACCCTTTTAAATCTGAAGTGGCTCCTCAATCCATACGGACATTGATAATTATGATTTTAAAGAGCTGCCAGTAGCGATCTGTCACTGTATAGGAGACTAGATTTGGCCATCGGCTCTGCCCGCGTGGATGTCGGTTATCGCGACCAAACATAGCCTATGTCCTTTCCTAAGGTCTAATCTATGTCTGTACCAAATTTCATCGCCCCCGCCGGCTCTGACGAGTTTTTGGATGTTAATATATATACTCGTATATCGATGGTTTTGGGCATGATAAAAAAACTGTCAATAATTAGGACGGATGTGTAGTGCTAAGCTTTTCATATGAAGATTTATAAATGAGGTCGTACGAATTGAATTTGATTTGATTTGAATTACGTCGATCCCGGTTGCCATACTTACGAACGTCTGAGAGAGTTTTTAAGGGTAGTGGCAGCCCTTAAATTTCGCCAACTGGTCTACTTAACTACAGAACTTTGATATACCTAGTGGGTTATTGAGGTCAGCTGTGTTAATGATAAGTAGTTACACATCCTTAGACCGACCTGGCTAGTGTTGCCTAACCTTTCAATGTATAAACCTACTCAGTTACCATTTAGCCAAAAAATGCCCACCTCATAGGTAATATCGCATTTCGTATTACCTCACAATCCAATTCAATTGCTTCCAATTCCGTCGACATGTAAATTCAGATACCAAACACGAATTTTGACCACATATTCCCATGTCAATATTGACGTTCACAAGTGCTTACCGGACCGGTTTCACCGAGTTCAACGAACGCCAGTTAGATAAACGAAGATCATAACTGTACACCATATTATAAAAACCCTTCGGCTTCCGCAATAAAAACTAAACTGGTTCCAATTGCCGAACTTTGGGCAGTGTTTAGATAAACGACTCATGTAATTACAAGTATATCGAAGGCCCCTGTGGCGTGGCGGGTGAGTGTCCGATTGCCACGCAGGGGACGTGGGTTCGATTCCCGCTCAGTGCAAATAATATTCGTACCCATGAATAAGTTCGAGTAGCCGAGTGGTTCTAGGCAGAGTAGAATTTGGGCTACCCCATCTCTTCCCATGCGGTGCTGTACAAGGCGACTAAAGGATCTATTAATCAATCAATCAATTAGCCTATTGTAGTCCACTGCTGGACATAGGCCTCTCCCAATATGCGCCAAGTTTGCCGATCCTCGGCCTTCCGCATCCAGTCTGTCCCAGCCACCTTTCGCAGGTCGTCAGTCCACCTGGCTAGGGGGCTGTTTAACATCAGACAGATATATGTACAGCCCAAACTCAGACTCAGATGCATGACTCGAGTCAACAATAGTAGGTACCAGGAATACGGCAATAGACTCTCCACCTATTACGTGGGACCGATTACAATGATTGGTGAAATGTGGGTGTCAATTCACCTCTGCCTACCCCTTCGGCGACAAACAAACATTCAGGCCGTTAATTGAATGGCTTGTTAACAGCCTAGCCAGATGATTGAACGGCTGATTAGCTGCGATGGAGTGGTAAAGTTTCATTACTCGCCTAGCCATTAGATCAAAGAGCTAGGCAACAGACTTGGATCGGTGATGTTTCATTATTTGCCTAGCCTAATCCGCTCCCGCATTAGCCTTAAATCCGAATCTACCCAAGTCGGATAGCGATGCTTCTCGATTAAGAAAGAGAAAAGATAATCTTCTCGACTGGGACTCGAACCCGCGATCTTTCTCTTGCAGGGGGAATGCTCTGACCACTAAGCCACAAAGGCCCGCACAAAGCCGATTCAAATTCCTCTATATATCCGTCTTTAGGTTTTTTTAATCGACTTGAATGGTTAGCATAATAATTGTTTCAAAATTGCATTCAATACGATGCTTCTTCCAATAAATCTATTACTTTTCTTCCCTTCCCGGGAATATTACATAGAAATTCGACGACGCCACCCCGAAGCGGGTTATGTGTCAACTCGCCAAGCTGAAAACTCGACCATCGGCGAGTTTACAACTTAAAATTTCTTTGATGGTAATCTCGCCATAATTTATTCAATTTTTTTTCAATTTTTTTTTTCCAACTTTACTCACTTGTACCATTATGTACTATATCATTACTTTGGTTTCGTTTCACTGAAATATATTACGAAAGTAATGATAAAAATGTTAATAAACTTCTTACCTAAAAAGTGTGTCACAAATACAGAATAGATGTTATGTAGGCTATTTTACTCAGATCACGGAAACGTGTAGTTATATTAACTACAATCAATAATATAGCTAATTATAACTGTTATCCTCTTTAAACGTACGGGAAACGCCCATGAGTTTACTCAAGGTACATTCTGTCATCATTTATTACCGATTACTGGCTCTGAAACTTCGATAACTAACAGTAAATAATTACATATCTACATAGGCATGTGTTTAATTCCACCGTACCGTTACAACTCGTTAGTACCTCTATGGTACTTCTTGGGAGATCAATCACTCTCTATAGGCTAAGATAATAATCTTAGACGTTTTATTATTGGTAGGCAGGTACTATAAAAACGTTTAGTTATAAGTAACTGTGTACTGACCCTGTAGTTATATGGCTATGTTTTATGGTTAGCTGTTTATTATGTTAAGTTTATAATTATAATTTAACGTTGTATTGAAGTATTCATTGAATGAAATTCCTTCTGCAAGATGTTTACAGAAAGCTTCGTTCATAGCTCATGCTTTTTATGATGTTTTGCATTTTAGATAAAGAGTAATTTCTTTAAAGTGCTTGTTGTTAAGTGTTTGGCACCTTAAGGTGGATGTAGACCAAAGAACATAGAGCTAGAGCTAGAACAACAGCATTCTTCTATACTATTATATAATTGTAAAGTGGTCGTGTCTGTACATTGGAGATATTTAAAAAAAAAACTTGGGTTATGTTATGTTAACGATACTGAACACGAAAATTTTTTTTTTGAATTTCCTGTCTGTTTGTCTGTTTGTTCGCGATGGACGCAAAAACTACTGGACGGATTTTAATGCGGTTTTTTTTTGTTAGAAAGGCCTTGATCAGACTTAAAATCTTACGTTTGTTTGATCGCAATCGGTTGAGAAGAACCGAAGATATGAGCAAAGGTCGCGTTACCCGAGATGCACGCGGGCGGAGCCGCGGGCGGAAGGCTAGTTCTTAATATTTTAGTGTAAACGAAACCTTGTTTTCAGCGTTTACATAAGGAAGAATAACGAACGAAAATGTTCTGTCACTGTTTACACTAATAGAATTTGACGTAGAGGGGATAGATAGGCCACGGCAACCACTTGCCATCAGGTAGGCCGTGTGCTTGTCTGCCACCTAAGTGTTATTAAAAAAAAACGGAAAATATCGTAGTTCTGTGCGTATTGACTGCCTCTGTGGCGTAGCGGCCGTAGTGAACGCGACTGCTACGCAGGAGGCGCGGGTTCGATCCCCGCTCAGTGCAAATATTTGTATGCACGAATATGAATATTTGCATTGGTCTGGGTGTTTTCTATGTATAATATGTATGTACTTACAAAAAAAAGTGTATCTAAGTATGTTTATCCACATTCTAGAACCCATAACACAAGCTAGTTAATATAATAATAATAAGTTAAGCTATGCTTACTTTGGGTCTAGATAGCGTTGTGTAGAATGTCCTAAAATATTTATATATATTATATTAAAGTCAATCCCAAGTCCCCAACAGGGTTGGGAAACTGTTCGGAGTGTGATGATCTTATGATGATGGAGTATTTATTTGTTACAGAAGCACAAGATGGCGGAATATAAGATATTGCGGTTGTTATTGCTGTGGGTCACTGTACATTGTAGCACGGCGACATTCCATCATAGGAGTAAGTATATAATGCGTTTCCATAAAGGTATACACCCGTATTCACAAACAATACTGTGCTGTGAGGTCTCATAGTGTGCTCGAGCGCATAGGGCTGGTAAAATTAATTCACAAACATTACGGAGCAGTATCTAACGCAGTGCGTTACCTGAACGAAGTATTACATTTTTTTTTTTTTTTTTAAGAATATTAGCAACCGAAATTACTAATATTCCCGTTAACCCCTCCAACTAAGCTAAATTGCTTGTGCTAGGAGTGGGTTCACGTCAGTGTGTAATGGCCAGGATTCGAACCCGGGACCTCTCGATCGTAAGGTCGACTCCTTAACCACTAAGCTACCGACGCTAGCACGAAGAACTTAAGTGTTATCAATGAATAAAAAGGCTTGCCAAAACGAACGCACTGAGAATTTGTCGTTCTTTGCACAGTTTTGGTTCTACGCATAGCGAAGTATTGTTTGTGAATACGGGTGTGAATTTCGAAGCCGACCACATACGACAACTGCCGACGCATGCAGCACATACAGCGTACCCATTACTTGTTAAACCCCGATACGGATAAAGGGGACCATGGAGAACTTTGTCGTATGCGGTCGGCTTGTATACGGAATCATATATCTTTATCAATCAATCAATTAATCTGTCACAGCCCACTGCTGGACTTAAGCCTTTCTCAATGTGCGCCATTTCTGCCGATTCTCCATCTTCCGCAGCCAGTCGGCCTCAGGTCGTCAATTCATCTGGCAAGGAGAACGTCCTACCTTGATAGGGGGATATACGTAATAGGGGGCAAGCCTATAGCTGTCAAGCGGACACTTAGTCATGGGCTGTATGTTTACTGTCGGATGGAGAACAGCCCTTTCCTTTAGTCACCTTCAAAGACACCAGAGAGATGGGGTACCTTTTTCTACTCCACCGGAAACCAACACGGCTTTGTATGTGTAACTATTATTTTGTGTATGTAACTGCTAATAAAGGTCCTCTTCCCCACAGCTGCCCGTCAGACCGGGGGGCCAGCCAGCATCTTCACCGTGGGCAATGGAGAACAGTGCCTGGGCAATGACCGGAGCACCGGAGGCGTCTGCTTGAGTAGGAACCAGTGCAACACGCAAGGGGGCAAGGCCGTCGGGTTTTGCGGGGTCTTCGCTACATGTTGTGCGCGTAAGGGTTTTAACATCATCATCCTTTTTTATATAGAACACGTTAATTTCAAGAGCTGCTGTGCAATTCACTATGCGAGCACAACGTTGCGAGTCGCAACGTTGTGCTCAATAGAGATTGTCATTGGTCGGATTGGGTCACGTCACTGGAGATCGACCAATGACAATCTCTATCGAGCTCAACGTTACGAGTGTTGCGACTCGCATCGTTGTGCTCGCTTAGTGAATTGCAGTGCAGAGGCAAAGTTTCGGAAAAGAGTATCACCATTATAGACACGTACCATGTTGGCACTCAGAGTGACGGCTTAATCAGATGCTTTTTCAGGCCCCGCTTAAAGGACCCGGGACTGTAGGAGAGCAAACATGAGAAGGTCTTAATGGTGCGGCAGAAGAAGTAATGGAAATGGCAGAGGGCTAGCGCCGTAAATAAATAACACAACCAAACTCAGGGGCATTCCTCATTATTTATTGTACCCATGATTTCTTTATTGTGCACTAACAATATATAAATGCGAAACATATCTCCTACACCCTATAATAATAATAATAACAAATATTTGGATCTGGCTCATGAGGCTATTGATTGACATGTGGAATTTCGGTACCTAATCATTGTTCCGATGATAGTCATATCGGCCCATGGGCTGATTGCTAAGAGCCTCGACAAACATCTCAAGAGGCTCGCGTTGGACAGTTGGGTCAAGGCTTGATGCAGAAGACGGTACTCCTCGACACGGCACGTATTGTGAATAGCTTCCTCTCTCTGGAGCCCTAACCACCGGTAGCTTGGTCCCTGTACCCGATACCGGTGGGGCACTATTTTTTATATTTTTAAATTGTTTTTTGTATTTATATGTATTTAAAAATACAATATAAAAGGATTTTTCGATGAATAAAGAGGAATAATAATAATATGCCAACTCACACCTCCTCACCACCTCTCTGTCAATCTCCTCCACAGTGAACGCCTGCGACATCCGCACGAACACCAAGGTAGCTATCTTCATCAACCCTCCTCTCAACCGCGAGTCGTCCGGCCTCGAGTGCTCCTACAACATAGAGATCAACAACAACAATGTGTGCCAGATGAGGATCGACTTCGAGACCTTCAATCTTGCACCTCCCACCACCGTAAGTACCTTTTACCTCTTATTTAAAGGTACAAGTTAGAAGCTGACTTCATGTCGCAACAGCAGACGACGTGTCGACGCTTTCATGGAAATATATTGAAACCAGTAGTGTCGCTGCGACACGTTGTCCGCTGCAGCCTCATGTCGTCCGCTATTTCATGGAAATAAGGCACGAGTTGGTAGCACCAATAGTGTCGCTGCGACACGTCGTCCGCTGCAGCCTCATGTCGTCCCCTATTTCATGGAAATAAGGCAGAAGTTGGTAGCACCAGTAGTGTTGCGGCGACACGTCGTCTGCTGCTGCCTCATGTCGCCCGCTGCCAACTCGTACCTTAAGGGTGCCACCTCACTGACGCTAGCCGAGAAGTGTTTTACCGCCTATAGATGGTTTGTGTTCAGAAGAATTGTTCGACATGATGCCCCCAGCTTCTTTCTATCATCGCACCGCTCACCAGAGCCAAAAAATTCATCCTCACACGTTGCGACTGGAAACGGGGCGTGAGGAATGCGTCAAGCTGTGGAATGAACTCCCTGCTGAGCTGCGATTTTTCCAAATGACTATATAATATTGGGTCTTCAAGAAGGGCATTCCTACAGGGTAGGCAGTACAAGTGAATAGTATTAGTATGTACCTAATACTAACTAGGGCAACAAGCAATGGCAGCTCTACCCCTCACCCTAGCCTCACTGTAGGGTATGTTAAAGATCGTACGGAATGGGGCAGAACTACTTGGTGAAATGTAGGTGTCCTTATATCTCATCCTACACATACGTGCCAAAATTTCCATTAATCAAATTGTCTTTTAGGTGGAACTGGTAGAGAATGTGACCCAGCGTCCAGGGTACACGTGCAGGAACGACATCTTCCAGGTCAACAACTTGGAGTCGAATTCCGACTACTTGCCTCCGCTGTGTGGTGACAATAATGGACAGCATAGTAAGTCTTTTGAGAAGTAACCCTCCACCGAATATCTTTGTTTTTTGAATAGCGCGTCAATTATGAGTATTATGACTTACCTTTCCCTGGTGGTAAACTGTAAGCGATATTTAAAGAATGAATGCCATCGATATAGATGCGAATAATGCTACAATGACGGTCTTCTGTATAAAGACCTCGGTAAATGCTTTTGCAGATGTTTTACGGGCAAAAGGCTGGATCCATGTAGCATGTCACCTGTGCCTGTAAAACCTCTTAGAACATCATCTCCATGATGAAATACGTCTCCACGTATTTTCCTGCTTGTATCTAAGATAAACGTCTGCCTTCAAACTCTTACTCCTCCTTTACAATCTATCTTGGGCGTCCATAGTAGTGAGACCTGTAAAACCTCTGAACAGTCATAAAGGATTGCTATGCAATCTTACGGGATATTTAGTTACTAGCTCAATTGCACAATCTAGAAGCTGGACCAAAGCTAGACCAACAGCATCAAAACGAATTTCAATTACTTTTCTTATCGCTCTATTCCCAAAAGGCAGGGTATTACTATTATAAAGAGTCAGTCCATTTGGATGTATAAAGGCTCATTTAGATGAGTAGAGGTCCTCGAAAGAACAGAAAAAAGTTTCATCGTCTCTAAACATTAGCAGAGGTACAATAGCCGCTCACTCGTCCACGTCTGGCGAGAATTGCCTCGCAATTGAATATTGGTAGTGCCGTCATAACAGAATTTTCAAGCAATTATCTCGACATAGGCGATATGTCACTTGTGAATCTCGTATGATATAATCGCAGGCGAGAATTTAGTGTTTGCCTCTGTGTTTAACGATACGATAATGGTTGGCGATTATTGCTGGTGATAGTCGTAAGATGTTTCGGATCGAAACGTGCTATAAACTCTCCCTGTCTAAATGACGACTTACTCATGAAATAGGACCCCTGATGTGCCAATAGGTGCTTCCCCAAAACTTCAATAACGATAAAATCTCTTCTAGTGTACATCCGTGTGAACGCGTCCACCAACAGCCGCAACATCCGCCTCAACTTCAAGATCGCTGACAGGAACTCGCAGCCGAACCTGCCCCAAGCCACTTGGAAGATCAAGGTCACTCAGCTGGAGTGCTTCAATACTCTTGGGTAAGAAGACCACTTCAGTAGGTCTAATTCTAATTCGAGGATAATATTTTTAGTAGTTTAGTAGTTAGTAAATTAAATGAATTATCGTGATTCTGTTCATATGAGTGACCATCATTATACGATTTTTACAAGAATTTTTTGAGATCTACTGGGACTGGGAGTTCATAAAGTCACTCGTTTTCAATGGAATAGCTCATTATATCATTTTTTTACCGACTGCCAAGAAGAGTTAAGTTTTTCGCGCGTATTTTGTATGTATGTTTGTATACATATTTGTAATATGTGGATATTCTTCATTACCTCACATCTTCTGAACCACTTTACGGATTCTAATGATTGATGTGTCAATCAATAAAAGCCTTGCCCACCAATAACCCTGATTATCACATTAATATCAAACTACTTTGTTGGCAGTAAATACCGCGATGGTATTTTCGAAGCGATCACATCTTCTCTGCCATCCACGCCATTCAGCTCCTCGGCTGACAGGGATGAATACCTGATTGGTAAGTTACCTACTTTCAGTATAACTCCGGACACGTATCTTGGACCCAAATCGCTAGACAAACGAGGCTCTGGCGCCCGCGGATTGTTTTGTAATAATCTATGCTTGGTGAATTTGAGCTCGTCCACCGCAGTAGCACCCCGTGCTATCCTCAAAAGACACCCAAGAAATGTGTACTGCGCGTATAGGGTACATTTTGAGCACATTTTAGGTCCAAGATACGTGTAGCGGATACTGCTGTACATGAGATACCTGATTATCCGGATTCGATTGCCGAGCTGACGAAACTGATATGAGGTTTTCTGCAATTGTAAACGCAGCGACAAGTTGCCTATTATTATCATCCGAGGCTCTCCGTCAGGTTTAGCTAACAAATTAAACAGGAGAGGCTACCGTCTGACCCCTAAAGGATAGCCTAGACCAGAGCCACGTACATTAACCAGCAGATGTAAACTTGTAGATGAAGTGACAATACTCACTTTCCATAATTATGTGGAGTGGATGGAACAAGTTGGCGATATACAGGGTGAAAGATTTTAACCTTACCTGGAGGGAAAGTACTTTAAATACTGGAGTTAGCTAATTTCACCCAAAGGAAACATTCCTTTATTTTTGAAAATAAACAAAACTGCATTCATAGTTTTTTGAAAATTTCCTTGCCATGCCCGGTAATCGAACCGACTAAAATCCAAAAAAATAACATCCTGTATTTTTATAGCATCAATCGATAGTGTCAATCATGAGGATCGAAACTCTCTAATAAACATGGTAAATTAAATGAAAGGAAGTCAATAAAATCTTAACTTATAAATTCCATTCTAACAGATTAAGTACAGTACTTTTGCTCAACGTGCCATCACATACCTTATCAACAATAACGCCATTTATTTAGCAAAATGAGTACTAAATGACTAAACTTTGATTCCGATTTAGAATGTAACGTTATTGTGTGACTGCATGAGGTAGTCAAGTCTCCCGATTTTTTTTATAAAGAATATTAGTAACCGAAATTACTAATATTCCTGTTAAACCCCCAAGTAAGCTAAATTGCTTGTACTAGGAGTGGGTTCACGTCTGTAGTGTAATGGTCAGGATTCGTACCCGGGACATCTCGATCGTAAGGCCGACTCCTTAACCACTAAGCTACCGACGGCGACGCTACTATTATGTCGATTTAGGTCCAAGATACGTGTCTCGAGGTATACTTGGTTGGGCTTAGAAAGCACTTCGTGGTACACCGCATCGCACCCTGGGCAACGGAGATGGCGAGAGAATTGCCTTATTGGTTCGTCTTATAATACTTTAATTGAGACTTTTGAATTAACCTGAGACGGCATGCGGTTTTAGTCGGTTTGAGTCGAGAGAGTAAATACCCCTGCTGGCCAGTGAGGGCCAGCCATGAAAAACAGGGACAAGTAATTTAAATATGGAATTTTATTCTTAATATGATAGATGATGTAAGTTCTCTATTTTGTTAAATCGAATTTGAAAATTGAGTTTTCAGGGATTTCCTTTCATTTAATTAACCATGTTTCTTAGACAGATTTGATCCTTATGATTTATACTATTGATTGATGTCATAAAAATACAGGATGTTATTTTTTCGGATTTTAGTTGGTTCGATTACCGGGTGTGGCAAGCGAATTTTCAAAAATCTATGAATGCAGTTTTATTTCTTTTAAAAAATAAAGGAATGTTTTCTTGGAGTGAAATTCTGTATCTCCAGTATTTAGAGAACTTTCCCTCCAGGTAAGGTTAAAATCTTCCACCCTGTATATGTGAACACAACACGAAATCTAAAGTGTCCTATTTACGGCTATGGGTCTTTAATATGTAAAGTTATAGGAGGTAGGATAAGACGGTATTCTTTCCCAATCGTGCAGTTCAACAGAATATCCTGGCTATAATATGCGCTGACAGCTCAGAATCTCTCTGTACGCCCCTGGTGTAGCACACGTCCATAGGTCACTATATCCACTTTCCATCACGTATGCTTTTCTGTATGGTGGAGTAAAAAAGCACAGGTGAATGGAAAACCATGCAAAATCTTTGGTTTCCTCCCCAGCACCCCCCGGCTGCCTCCAGTACTACCCTGACCGCGCAGGTGCCTTCGAATCCTTCAACTACAACCGAGGAGCTGGTCCTTACATCGCCAACCTGGTCTACGCCACCTGCTTCAGAAGAACGCCTGATGTCTGCGGCGTCAAGTAAATATACCAAGTCTTTTATAGAATACTAGCTTTTGCCCGCGGCTCCGCCCGTGTGGATGTCGGTTGCCGCAACCAAACATAGCCTATGTCCTTTCTCAAGGTCTTATCTACCCCTGTACCAAATTTCATCAAAATCGGTTCAGTGGTTTAGGCGTGAAAGCGTAACAGACAGACAGACAGAGTTACTTTCACATTTATAATATTTATGGATATGGATAATACTCGTATTAAGTATGGAAGTATGGATATGTACCTAACCGAAATTACTAATATTCACTCTAACCCCTCCAGCTAAATTGCTTGTGGTAGGAGTAGGTTCATGTCGGTAGTGTAATGGCCAGGATTCGAACCCGTGACCTTTCGTTCGTAAGGCCGATTCCTTAACCACTACTGACGGTTTTCTTCATTTTCTTGGCCGGTTAGTCAGCCAATGTACCTACTTCTTCTTCTTTGTCATCCTAGCCTTAAACCCAGTTGTATCTGGCGCTTCCAGCTCGGAGACTGGGGTCCACCTTTTCCAGTCTAGCTGCGGGTTTGGCTGAACTTCGATATTTTTCGTGAAACGACTGCCATCTGACCTCCACAACCCAATATGGAAGCATTGCAGTTAGACCAGTTGTTGGACTTTTTAGGGCTCCAACAACCTGTAACGACTACCAATAGATGTTCGTATGGCACCAGCGGCTTAACGTGGTCACCGAGGTACCCGCACGAGCAGCCTAATGCGAATACCCATATTTATGCATGCACTAAGCGGGGATCGAACTTGCACCTCCTGCGTAGGGTAGACTGGTAACGCACCCCAGACTTCGAAGTGAAATCTTCGGATCCGACTTTGATTAAAGGCGGCCACCCACTAACAGTCCGCCTGCAGTTTCTGGTCCTATCGGGCGGCCTGCAGTCATATCATCAATGTCATCATAGTTTTATTACCTCAGACTAAAATAATAACATTATTTTATTCTTTCAGTCTGATGTTATTACGTATAAAATGTCGACGGCCATAGACTGTCCGGCCTTTAACTGTCTTTGCTGACCGGAATCGTCAATGCCATCGCCAATCGGCCACACACGTATAGCCGTCAGTCCAAAATCGTATACGAATTAATACGAAACTGTAAGTGTGTGGGCTATTGCGATGAACTGACAGACCGATATCATCCAGTTGTCGTTCGATAAACTGTTAAGTGGGTGAAAAAGAACACTTTTCTAACTGTACCTATTTCTGTTCCTAAGGTTTACATCGGCATCGTTCGAGTTGGCACACCGGGATGACATGAATCTGTTCCTGGACACAGACTGCCAGATAAACCCTGTGACGCAGGGCTCGCCCCAGTCGGAAGACTTCCTGTTCATCCCCGAGGCGGAGACCGCTGACGGACTGAGGGGCTCTAAGTTCTGTGGAGCTAGCGCTGCTAACCAGATTATTGCTTGTAAGTATGAAGTAGAACCTATCGTGCGACTAATCCTCACGGAAACCTCCCCCGCCGGAGCCGGTGGAGCAGGTTATGTCGGACTCGAACCGACTATAATGCACGCCGTCTGTGGGCCGTCGATTGCCGGAGGTGAGATTATCGTAGACATATCCCTTGTAACCCGGCCGACCCACGGCCATATTTCTCGATCTGGCTCTCTAGCGGTGTGGGGACCACGGAGTCCCCAACTCGCCCCTAGGTATGGGGAAGCACCGCCGCTTCCCAGTGGAGCCGCTCATTGGGGGCGGAGGTTATTCTGTGACCTCCGACGCCCGAGTTGCCTCCGCTCGTCGCGGGCCGAGCGGTAAGTAGAAACTCTTTGCGTTAGTAGGTACCGGTCGCATCGCGAGCAAGACCTAACTATGACGCGGCTGAACTTTGATATTCTCCGTAAAGCGACTGCCTCTGACCTCCACAACTCGTTGGTGATATCGAAGTATTGCTGTTAGACCAGCCTCCCTAAATAAGTGGTAATTCGTTAGCTGGCGTTATATTGTAGAAAAGAATGACGAATTCATGGGATTTGTCGTATATGACATACGTTGACCGCCTACCGTCTGACCTCCTAACCCAGAAGAAAGTGTTCATCAGAGCCTCGTCCATAAACCAATTACAGGTAAGTATAGGGCCCCTTACCTTCAGCAACCGACGGCCTACGCGTGCGTTTTAGTCGGTTCGAGTCCGACATAACCTCCTCCACCTGCTCTATAGAGCGACCTATAGAGCCCCATAAGTCTAGGTGGGGTCCAAAAGCACCCCTATCCATCTCTATATATTGCTATACCTCTAATCATTATGCTGCGTTTACATACTCGCGGCAGAGCGAGGGAAGTGGCGAGAGAAGTGGGCAGAGACGTGGTGTGAATGGTATATTCGTCATGCCGCGAGTACTGCCGCGTATGTTGCTGCGAATGTCGGCTTGGCGGCGCGAGTCAAAGGAGCGACAATACTAGCGCGATGAACTATACGAGACCGCTAGATGGCGCTAATCAGTAAACACGGCTTTCGTTATTGCTCCTCGAATATTTACTTTTTAAAAATATTTATATCCATCTACGGACAGTGTATAGGTAGTTGAAAGTGATAGTTTTTATTATTAATCTATTTAATCAATTCGCTATGCTGTAAAAGCATAATGCGTACACTGCTACAGCGTTGTTCTCCATACGTTTACGTCCGTCTCCGTTGCAGGGCGAATACTGTAATGCGGACCAACACGATGATGCGTACGTGTGAATACTAGGGCATTATTCGTGGGAATACTTCCGGCAACACGATGAGCAATGCGATGGGCAGCGTGTAAACGCGGGGTTAGATCCCATCGCGGTCGCTCGTCGCAGGTCGCGGACGCGCAGCCTAAGTCTGGGGTCTACTAATATCGGTCTTTTCATTACAGCGACCCCCCCAGGCCCCCTGTACGTCCACTTCCACAGCGACAACCTGGTCTCAGATGGCGTCAACGAGGCTGGCTACAGGTTCTCATACAACGTACTGAACAATTGCTACTTAAGAGGGTCGTTTTAGGGTATAAGGCCTTAGAGTTTAAGTTAAACTGATTAAGTTTAGTAAAAGGAACTACTGATAAACGGATTTGTTGGCTGATTTGTTGGCCAACTTGTTGGCTGGTTTGTAGTTATAAGTGACAAAGTTGTTTGATTTGAGTAATTTATTTGATTGGGCCATAAAATGAATATAAAAAAGAGAAATTTGAGGCTGTAAGTAAACTGGTCGCGAATGCTAATTTATTTAGACCATGTTGGCTAAGCTGGAGTGTCTTTTTTTTTTAAATATTGAGACGGCACTTTGCTTTTAAATTTCTCTAGAATAAACACTAACGATAAGTATTTACATTTTTTTTAAATACTGTTTTAATATTATTTAATATTTTTATTTATTTTACAAACACTCGTTATTCCACACGCTTCATTTTAATAACGAAAACAATTCCTAGATGTAACGACATCTGGTGAGTTCTTTGCAAACAGACTGACTGCTTTTAAAAGAGGCTATTCACGGGCAAACATGTTGGATAACAAATCAGTCAATGAATAGCCCATATTTCTATAAAAAGTCGCAAGTACTTTTTAATTTCGTTGCATTTATTTAGTTAATAGTTGCGAAGCAGTCAGTGTGTTCGTTTATTGAAAGATTTATTAGTTTTAAAGAAACTACCTATGCATTTATTATTGTAAGGCCATATTTAAATTATACAATTATGTCTTATTAAAGATTTAATTTATACAAGAAGTTTTTAAATACCCAGACCAATCCCGGACGGATCTCCTACTACTCCTTTCCATCACTTTTTTAAATATTATTTAGGTCACAGACAAGCACACAGTCCTCCTGATGGTAAGAGGTTACCGTGGCATAAGGGCGAGTGCAACACCAGGGGAGTCACACTCGTGCTGCCGATCCTGTAAGAACAGAGAGATTCTGTGCCGTTAGCGCAGAAGATAAGTAGGACAAAGCCTTTGGTCTTCCCACTGACAGCACAAAACCTCTCCAGTGAGCTCTGGCTACCCTACTCACCGTCGGAGGTACTTCCCCAGTCGGATTGCTTGATTGGGACGGATATACGGGATATACCGTCGTGTCCTACCTCCTACTGCTTCAGTGGTTAAAATTTCAGGCTATAACCGCTGAAACCATTAGGTATCCAATAAACACACCTGGTTAAAGTCAACAATACTATCTGCCTTTATATGGTTAGACTTAATTATGTATAGTTACCGGCATAAATCTTAAGCCCAAGCCACGAATAGAAGGAAATAAGACCCTGGCACGCTCTGATTGGTTTGATGTAATCTATGCTTGGTGCATTTTAGCTCGTACCCCGTGCCATCCTCCAAAGACCCCTAAAAAGAGTACAATCCCTACTAATATTATCCCTACTAATATTATAAATGCGAAAGTAACTCTGTCTGTCTGTCTGTCTGCCTGTCTGTCTGTCTGTCTGTCTCGCTTTTACGACTAAACCGCTGAACCGATTTTGATGAAATTTGGTATAGGGGTAGATTAGACCTTGAGAAAGGACATAGGCTATGTTTGGTCGCGATAACCGACATCCACGCGGGCGGAGCCGCGGGCAAAAGCTAGTGTAGGTATATAAAGCACATTTTATGACGTCACTGGGGTCAAGATATATATGGGGTAACTATATACTCTCTACCTAATAGGAAAATAATAAAACAAAGTTTCATTATTCATATTACTATATTTTACACAATATATAAAAAATTCTGTATAAGTCGTACAATAATTGTATCAATGCTTAACATTAATAAGGTTTTATTCTTATTAATATTTAGTTAGTCGGATATAAATCGATACTACTTAATCGTAATAAACTTAAAAATCTGAAAAGCTTCTAAATAAAATCAAAAATATTTTAATATGGAACAGAGGGCCATAATATGTAGTAACTAAATAGTATCTTCGCAAACAGCATTTTCGCTATAAATTACAATAGAAATGAATTTTAAAATTCTGAAAATGAACATCTACTTTTGACGCTGACTATAGCTTTAAAATTATAAATTCAGGAACCCATATTTCAAGTTGTGCTTATTTTGGACCAAAGTGGCGCTTTTTTCGATGTACAGTTAAGTATTATTATTTTAATTAGTATAATTACGATTAAATATCGATTTATATAAAATCATGTATAAAAATCAATACAGTTCATAAATATCCAATTTGCCCGGTCAATCCCGACATTGTCCGGCTAATCCGCGCATTGACCCTAAAACATTATATATCAAAAATACACCTAACTAAAAAACATGACTATTATTTATAAGTTTATTTAAATATTTCGATTACAATGCGACTATCCAACAATATTCACTTATAAATTATATTTTTTACTTAAATGGTACGTATAAATCTATTTTAGGTATTTAATAAATAATAATAATAATATAACTTATGTATATACTATTTTACTTATTTTTTTTTATTAATATGTACATATAATTACCAGTATGTAGTTTAAACCACATTTAGATTGATGAAACACCCAGGTTTAGCCAGAGTCAACCAAATGGAATATTCCATTTGCTTAGTTCGGAGTAGCACTCCGATTTTTAAAACTACAAAATACTATTTTGAAAGATATGATATATTATTATAATTAATAGAATCTATAAAATATTTTCAAATTTCAATTATAATGCAATGAATAATTTCAATTGACATTTTTAATTTTAATTTGTAAAACTGCGCTATCACCGTCTACTTTCGAAGTTGACTGTACCTGGGCCTTTAGACAAAGTGCAAAGTGTATGTATTTACAAAAAAAATGTATTTAAGAATGTTTATCCGCATTCTAGAACCCATAAGACAAGCTATACTTACTTTGGGTCTAGATAGCGCTGTGTAGAATGTTCTAGATTATTTCAAAGGCTGAATTTATTCATCTAGAATCCTAGATTTTGGATTCTGCGACTATAGCAATTTGAACTGTATTTTGATAGCTCTTACCATCAGGTGGGTTGTGTTGGTTTGCCACCTTAATAGTACGAAGAAGAGAACTGAGTGAATGAATAAGGAAGCTTTTTTTATATATTAATAATACTATACCTAGATACTTATATTAATTTTAAATCATTTATGTACAAGATTTCAAAATTTTTCTCCACATAATTTGATTTGTTTTAAAATCCTGATTTTTTTTTTCCGTTTTTAAGATAATTTATATTATTTGTTTGAAATTAATATTTTAATTTGCTTACATTTTTCAATGGGTATACCATAGTATGCTTTACAATTTCGGATACAATTTTCAAAATTAAATGTAAGAAAAAATCAATAGGTGTGTAATTCATCACCTCATAAACGGCTTGACTGATTTTTTTTTAATATTTTACAAAAAAGAAGATCCTTTATTCATGTATCGTATATTTTTAATAAACTAGAGTTGCAAATGTTAAAAATTAGTAATTATTTTATATTCGTAAATTCGATATCGTAATAGAAAGTTCTCGATTACAATTTATCTAAAAACCGTAATAGAGATTAAAAAATCGTAAAAGCAATCGGTGTTGACTCAAAGGACGGTATTTTACGAGATTTTTTTCAGTTTGTTCTTAATATTTTAAAAGATTTTTCCTCATTTTAGTAACTTTGTTCTTAAGATTTTATAAAAATTGATCCTAATTTTTTTGTTTTCAATTTATTTTGTATTTCATTTTATATTTTGTTCTTCATTTTGTGTTTTGTTTATTAATCTGATCTTAATTTTTCATTGATCCTGCAATTATATTTGATTTTCAGTTTTTTTTTAGTTTATTTAAATGTTTCAATTTCAGTATTTGCTTTTCATTTCAGTATATTTTAAATTTTTATTGTTTTGAAATAATAACTTGGGCTAAAACCACACTGCACGCATATGTAGTACAAACAATGTATAAATATTTATTAATATATCTGTGATTGTGTGGAGACTTCTATTCATAATACAAAAAAATATTACTACCTACTTAAAATAATCACATAGAATATAAAAAAGCAGTCTTATGTACAATAATTTAAATATACATATAAATATTAGGTATATAAACATTAACGTACCTAATAAATTATGTATTAACCTACCTAAGATACTGGTGCTACCAGAATAAAAAATATACTTAATATAAAATAATGAGCAACTCAAAATATATTTTTAATGTGATAAAGAAATATTTTGTGCAGAGAGAACTATAATTAATTTTGTATATATTTAAATGCATTTTGTTTATTAATTTTTAAATTATACAGTATGCTTATGCCAATAGGGCCCTGTTTTATAATTAAAGTCCAGGCAGCGGGGCCCCTATACTTAAAGGGCCCCTGTCATAGATCACGACAAGACAGTCAATTAATATCGCGATCCAGTATCATAATTTAATAATTTAGGGACGTTACATCAAGATCACATTGACAGGAACGTGATACAATATTGATTGTCTAATCATGCCCTTATTAACACAATGTTGGACCCCAAGTTACATACAGCTAAAACCTCATACAATTAGTACTCTGTACACCCATGTATGGAATCTGTACCTATAATTACAATTTTACAAAAGGTTTTTTATTGGGTCCATCTGAACCCCGTCACTATCTCCATCGGAGATAAGGTCACTGACACTTTTAAGTACCTGAAGAAGTGAGGGCCCCGACTCACTGTACGGGTTCACGGGGGCCCCGTCGTCATTTCCATCGGAAATCAGGCCACTGACACTTTTAAGTACTATAAATCTGTAGAAGAATGTGCCTTGACTCACTGTGAAGAGTTCTCAGTGGGGCCCCCCTGGGCTCTATCGTGATTTCCATCGGAGATCAGTTCGCTGAGACTTATAAGTACTATGACCTGTAGAAGGGAGGGCCCCTACTCACTGTGTACGTCGAAAGAGGAATGCCTTTAGTGCCATATATGGCTTCAGGCGCGTTCTCGTAATCCACATCGTAGTATATGCCCGTTTGGTTCTGGAAACGAATATAAATAAATTAATATAAAGCATAATAATTGCTATCATACACTCAAATCGGAAATAGTCAATATGCTGGACAGGACAGTAAGAGTAAACATTAATTAATAAAAAATAAAAGCTATTTATGTAGAAAAACTATAAAATTAAAAACAAAACCTAAAAATCTATATATTTTTTGTAATTCAATTCTTTTTGTATTTTTTTTTGCATTTGGGTGAATTACCCAAATGGCTTTTTTTTTGTCTTCGGTGAAATTAGTATTTGAAAAAAGGAATATTGTTCTGAATTATTTTTTTTAGTATTCAATAGGTTGTTAATGGGTTGTGGCAAAAATATATTTTGGCTAGGACTATATATAAAGGTAGAAATAAATACATAAACCTCAATTTTTTTCAAATCGGTGCTGTCCCTCTACTTTTTTTACAAACAAAAAGCTTATACACTAATAAAAATAAGTAATTTAAGTATATAAATTATTCTATTTCATAGAATATTAGTTTTATTATTAATCTAAGGCATATGTTATTACATAATTAACGATTATTATTACTGAGAGGCACAAACGTACTTGTCCTGCAAAATGTTCTCAAATCGGTGACCAAAAGTAATTTACACATAACTTTATATCCACGAGTCCGACACTTGTTGCCAACTTAGTGGATTTTCCACTAGATCTGGTGGTTTAGGCATGCTTTATAGCGAGATTTTTTTGGATTTAGTGGCTAGTGGATTTTATAGTGGATTAGATTAATCCAGTTAGTGGTAATTTACGTAATTTAACCGCTAGTGTGATTCATAAAATGCTCTGTATACGTTATAGTTAAAACGATTATGAACGTTATTTGTACGGTCATTGGGTTAAGTTAAGTTTGATTTGATTCGCGAAAAGTACCTCCTATTGGTTATTTTATTTAAAAATATACTCAGTCAGATCAGTTGATCAGTTCAGTTCAGTGAGTAAAGTAAACTAAACAAACAGTACAGTACAGTTTGCTATTGTTATGATGATCGAGGAATTCGAGGATACGTACTTCTTGTTCTTACTTGAATGAAAACTGATTTCATAGTAGGTATTTAATTAATTATGCCTAAGCCACAGTACACCCAAAAGTTTCGTTACTACTACATTGTATGATTAGTAGTCATGGAAGAATTAAAAGTCGTGCATATTCTATATTATTCAAATAATGATTTAATCGAACTTTTTAATAATGAAATGACAATTACAGTACAGTATTTTATTGTCATAGCAAATCAAAATCTAAGTACTCTATTTTATTATTTTTAATTATTCCTACTCTGTTTTAAATTTAAAATCTAATATTTTCCCGCTTTTCTTTACCACACCGCGAGTTGAACGCCCTACCGCGTTCCAACGGGCGAATTAAAGAACCTAGTGATTTTACTATAGCGAGTTTGCAGCTATATAACACTACGCTTAAGCACGCGACATTTCACAAGTATCGCAGATGGTTGTCGCTCATGAATAAGTAATATTTTGTGTCGCACTGTAATTTCTAGTGGAATTCTGGTGGTTTGAGAGCCCGACAAAGTTTAGTGGTTTTCTGGTGGTTAATACGGCCTTATTTGGTGGGTTGATAAAAATAAAGTTGGCAACACTGTCCGACAGTGTCCCCACCCCAATTTTATTTCTCTCGTTAGTGCCTGCTAGTGCGCAGTCAGGACGGACGTATGTCAAATCGCTGCATATTCCCGCCAATAACGTAAGTATGCCATTTTAGTTGCTCCCGGACAATTATTTTATACTATCGGTGGTTCCATCTTTCTAGTGTAATAAGCAGTTTTATTATTGTTGTTTGGTTCTAATAGAGGTAGTAAGTGAATTAGCTTCATTGATTGTTATTGAATTTAACCTAGATATTATGCATTTTTTTTAATTGTCTAAAAAGTGTGTAATTTCTCACGTCGGTGTTCGCATATCGGTGTAATCGGTGGTCTTTATTACCACGGATATGATAATTTACACCGAAAATGATAAGAAAAGACGAATCGGTGTCTTACATCTAATATCGGTGTTTTGATTCATGATCAATGCACAGTTTTGTCACATCGGTGGATTGCTTTATCATATCGGTAGATATTTTATCATCTCGGTGAGTAGTTTTATCATATCGGTTGATCCCATGAGATTTCGTTAAGTATACAAAGGAAAAATGGAACATACAAGAACATACATATAAACACATACATACATGAGGGACTTCAATGCCAAAGTGGGAGTACAAGAAGGCGACGAGACGAAAATCGGATCTTATGGAGTTGGATGCAGAAATCGCAGGGGGGCAAATGCTAGTCAGCTTCCTCGAGTCACAGTTTCTTTAAGAAAAATTCCCACAGGCAGTGGACTATGATAAGGAACGATATATACATTTTTCATAACGGTACCTAAGCACATTTTTAGAGATCAACAAATTTAGTGTGATCAACAAGTTACTGGAAGCGATCACCGACTTATCCGAGGCTCTCTAAATATCAACATCAAGGCTGAAAGATTCCGAATGATAAGGTCAACCCTCCCACCTACGCCGCTGCAAGTAGCTCTAGGGTCCGAAAAGTTCCAACTGGTACTTCAAAATCGTTTCGCAATACTGGAAACCTCTAGGGAGGCATTGACGAGAAGGCCGACATA
This sequence comes from Eilema depressum, assembly GCA_914767945.1. Lineage (NCBI taxonomy): Eukaryota > Metazoa > Arthropoda > Insecta > Lepidoptera > Erebidae > Eilema > Eilema depressum. Next base: position 9,861,518 of record OU612040.1, read on the forward strand.
GTGGTCAAACCATTGCAGGTAGTGTCTCGAAAGATGTTTCCCGTGAAACGCAAACAGCAAGAGTTCAAGCTCTCTCCTGAGACTCTCGAACTTATGAGAAAGAGGCGTAAACAATCATCCACACAGTCGTCTTCGTCAGATGAGAGAGCCTTAAACCAGTGAATCAAAAAGCTGATATGACGCGACCTCCGCCGCTCCAACACTCGCACCATTCAGGAGGCAATCGAGCGTAATAGGGGATCGGAAGTGTTTGCTCAGCAGTTGAGGAGGCCCCATCTGACGAAACTTGAAACTGGGAATGGCAAAACGAATACCTCAAAGTTCAGAATACTCAAAGAGATCGAGAAATTCTATGAGTAAAATTCTAATTCGACTAGTAAACCGACGGGACACAGCGATGAAGACCACAGAGCCCCACTTACGCGCCACTACACCGAGGATATGCCAGATTTCGAGCAGTGCGGGGTAGGATGTGGTTCTCAGCGACTAAAGAACAACAGGTACCCTGGTGATGACGGAATTACTACTGAGCTGCTGAAAGCAGGTGGGGCTCCAATCCTGAAAGAGCTAGTAAGCCTCTTTAATTCCGTCATCCCGCAAGGGCTAACACCTAGGGCATGGAGCGAGAGTTCGGTGGTACTGTTCTTCAAAAAAGGTGACAAGCCCTTGCTGAAGAACGCAGGCCTACTCACTCCTGAGTCATGTCTACAAGTTGTTCTCGAGAGTCGTCACAAATCGCCTCGCAGGTAAGTTCGACGAGTTCCAGCCACCTGAGCAAGTCGGGTTTTGAAAAGACTATAGTACCGTGGACCACATCCATACTGTTTGGCAGATTGTAGAAAAGACTCAGGAGTACAACCAGCCGCTGTGTATGGTATTTGTGGACTACGAAAAAGCCTTCGACTATATCGAAACGTGGGCAGTGCTGAATGCCCTGCAGCGGTGCCGTCTCGATTGTACATCGAGGTGCTGAGATGCTTGTATGACACTGCAGAAGAAGAAGACGAAACCCATTAGCCTCCAACGTGAAGTGAGACAGGGAGATGTTATATCTCCCAAACTATTTACCAACGCATTGGAGGACGTCTTCAAGACTCTGGGCTGGACTGGGCGGGGTATCAACATCAACGGTGAGTACATCTCGCACCCTCGGTTCGCCGACGACATCGTCATAGTTGCGGAGTCACTGGAACAACTGGGCGAAATGATGCACAGCTTGAATGGAGCTTCTCGACAAGTCGGCCTCAGTGTAAACTTGGATAAAACCTAGATTGTGTTCAACGAACATGTTGTACCGAGAGCGATTGCCATCGAAGGAGCGACACTCGAAGTTGTTAAAAAATAGGTATATCTATCTGGGGCAGGTTATTCAGCTCGGTAAAAACAACTTCGAGAAAGAAGTAGCCAGAAGAATTCAACTGGGGTGGGCAGCATTTGGCAAATTACGTCGGGTCTTCTCCTCCCCCTTGCCGCAATGGCTTAAAACAAAGGTTTTCCGACCAGTGCGTCCTGCCTGTTATGACATACGGTGCCGAAACTTGGCCACTGAAGGCAGGGTTAGTCCGTGACTTAAAAATCGCGCAGCAGGCTATGGGAGCAAGCTATGCTTGGAGTTTCTTTGAAGAATAGAATTAGAAACGAGGTCATCCGACATAGAACCAAAGTTACCGACATAGCTCGCAGAATAAGCAAGCTGAAGTGGTAGTGGGCTGGCCACATCTGCCGAAGGACTGATTGCCGTTGGAACAGACGAGTCCTAGAGTGGAGACCGCGAGGAAGAAAACGGAAGGTGGGACACCCCCTAGCCAAGTGGACTGACGACCTATGAAAGGTGGCCGGGACGAACTGGATGCGGAAGGCGGAGGATCAGCAAACGTGGCGCATATTGGGAGAGGCCTATGACTAGCAGTGGACTGCAATAGGCTAATTGATTGATTTGTGTTACCAGCTTATAAACGTTCTTTTTTAAAATTAATTATGTATAAAGAAAAGTAAATATAATAAAATAGGTACCTATATAATTCCAAAAAAATATATTTTAATTGGATCTCCAAGAACTCAGTTCTCGTTGGATATGATCTTCTTCAGGTCAGGTATTCAGTTTTAAGTCATTCTTGTAAAAATAAGGCACCTACTAACTATTTCCTTTTTGATGTTCAAAGGTGGATAGATTATATCATTTCGGTGGATATTTAATCATATCGGTGGATATGTATATCATTTCGGTGGATAAACTTATCATATCGGTGTACAGAAAAATAATCGGTGCGGGTTTGTCATGTCGGTGGAAACCAAAATTCAAACTGAATTTTCTCCATAATCTTAAATGATACGTTGATGATATTAAATTTGGGGATACATGATATCATAAAGATTACATGAAACCTGAAAAATATACAAAAAACGTATGTATGAAAAAGTTCACCGATATGATAAAAAAATGGCATTTGTTGAAATTCACCCATTTGCATTGCATAATTAGCATAAATGCTTCAAAATTTCATTCAATCTTTTTGTATTGTTTACATACATATACTTACGCCTGTAAAACCCCGAAGGGGTAGACAGAGGTTGTATTATCACCCACATTTCACCAATTATTATATTAAGTTCAATATGCCCTAGGTACTCACGTGCAAGCTCCGCGCCCTAGACTTGGGTCTTGGGACCAGTAGGTCTGCCCTCTCCTGCACGTGGCTGGACGCCTCCGAGCTGGTGGACTCCGACGCCATTTGGTTGTTGTATCCTGCGGGAATGAGCAGCATCGTGTGAGATAAACGGACAAATAATGAATAGACAAAACAGAAGATAGCAGCAGATGTTACTATGGGATTAGTGGGATATAATCATCCCACTTGGTTTATTATGGGACTAGTGAGATATAATCATCCGAACTAACTTATTTATGGGACTAGTGAGATGTAACCATCCCACTTGGCTTATTATAGGACTAATGTCATATAATCATCCCACTTAGCTCGTTGTGAGAATTGTGATATATAATCATCCCACTTGTTCATTCTGGGACTAGTGTGATATAATCATCCCATTTATCTCATTATGGTAGTAGTGAGATATAATCATCACACTTAGCTCATTATGGAACTAGTGCGATGTAATCATCCCACTTGACTTATTATGGGAGTAGTGAGATATAATCATCCTACTTAGTTCATTACTGCACTAATGGAACATAATCATCCCACTTAGCTCATTATGGGACTAGTGATATATAATCATCCCAACTTATTCATTTTTTTATTTTTTAAAGATTTTATGTAATTAGTAGGGGGATAGACAGAACAGTACGTACCATACAAGTTGTGGTGCGAGGCGGAGGTGTTGGCGCGGGAGGTGACGGAGTTCATCGTGCCGGGGTGGTGGTGCAGGCCCATCCTGTACGACATGTCGTAACTGATATCAATAGGACACACCCTTACATTGTATACTAACTCTATACCTAGACGTAGCAAGTGTCTTTACAACGCTTTGTACGACGGTGTGTACAGATATTTTTCGAAATTTTCAATTTATTTATTTACTATACTTTATATAACATACATAAACTCACGCCTTTATCCTATTATATATTTATGCACAAGTACATAGGCATTCTCTACCAGTCAATCAAAGGTGGTGCAGAGATAATATTAGTAGGTGCATTATTGATAGTGATATTTGGTAAATGAACGCTATACATTTAAGTATGGTTTCTATAAATACCAGTGGCAAAGGGTCAAAATTTTCAAAAGGGCAATTTAGTTTGTCTAGCTAGAACTTGGAGAAGGATCTATCTCTGTACAATTTTTTATAAAAATCGATTCAGTGGTTTAGGCATTAAAACGTAACACACAGACAAAGTTATATATCTGTGTGACCTTCGGAGACTTACAGGCGTGAAGTATATGTATGTACATATACTCACGCCTGTAAGTCTCCGAAGGGGTAGGTAGAGGTGTATTAACACCCATATTTCGCCAACTGTGATTTTCGGTCCCACGTAACAGGGAGCGAACCTATTGCCGTCAAGCGGTTGTTTGTGCGTCCAGTTGTCTTAGAATATTACAATATAGTGTCTCTGTCATAATATATCGGTTTATTAGAAAGAATGTTGTAACTCCAATGTGTAAGAATATTACCTGGGTAGAGGTACGGGCGGCAGGGTGGGGTAGCCCGCGAACATGGCGGACGAGGGCCGCGTCGCCATCTTAGACTGGCCCGCATCAGGCTGAGGAGGAAATAAAAACTTATTAAAAATACATACATAGAAATACTTATCGTCCCGTCACACTTCACACATTCACCTTAGTCACAAATTCAAGCAAAGTTTACACACTTGTACCATAATGTACTATTACGCATATGATAGTACATTATGGTACAAGTATGTAAAGTTGGCGATTACCGCTGAGGGTCTTAAGAGAGCCGAGGACGATAATCATCAATACACACGTGTGTCACACGACGTTTTTTAACACACTTGCGAATAATATTATACTAAAAATACCAGAACAATACTAAAATTAGTCTTCCTATGCGATATGTATAAAAGAATAAGGTTTAAATTCCACTTTTTTTTTACTTTTTTCTCTGTAAGTACTTACAAAGAAAAAAAAGTTACATTTTAGTGAAAGTTTTATATATGTATTAAACATACAAGTGTCCTTACATGCCTAATTGCGGTGAAATAACACCTACATTATGAGCAAGTATGTTGAAAAGAGTTTTACTTTAGTATATCTGTATATTATATTTTTTTTTTTGTTAATTTTGACGTTTTGTAAGTGCCATTTAGATGGTCTGTACAGAATAAATGATTTTTGACTTTTACTTCAAAAATAAATAGTAATATTGATAGCTAGTGCACTCACCGCGTAGTGGCTCGCCTGCGCCATCGCCTCGGCTATCTGCGCCCAACGCATTCGTTCTTCTAACGTCACCTGCGAAATTAAATCAAATAATTTAGAATATATAAAATATTGTAGGATATTCTACACAACGCTATCTAGACCCAAATTAAGCATAGCTTAACTAGCTTGTGTTATGGATTCTATAATGCGGATAAACATACTTAGATACATTTTTTTTTTGTAAATGCGTACATATACATAGAAACATCCAAACCAATGCAAATATTCATATTCATGCACACAAATATTTGCACTGAGCGGGGATCGAACCCGCGCCTCCTGCGTAGCGGCCGCGTTCACTACCGCTACGCCACAGAGGCAGTCGAAAATAAATAAGAATAAAAATAATGAAGAAAATGAGTAAATGTAACCTACTAAGCCTGGCCCCAATCCAAAGTACGCATTTTGGACGTAACCGGGACTAACGGGTAATGATGATGACTTACCTGGTAGGGGGGCTGACCCACTGGCGGCGTCTTGATAGTGTTAGCCGCCATGTAGTTGAAGATGGGTGAGCCCATACCCGCCGCCTTCTGCTCTCGCGACCATTTGCGGCTGTAGCAATGTTACACATTATTACATTTTGTTATATTGCACGAAATATAAGGGGGCCCCTAATGCAAGAAAAGGGGCCCCGCTCACAGGGCCCCATCGATTGTGTGATTATATTTTGGCGGTAGATCTACTATTTTGCTGACAAATTCTATTATGGGCTGTCCATTATAATCACGTGAGGCTCAAAAAGAACTGCATCAAAATCCTTTCAGTAGTTTTTGCGTCCATCGCGGACAAACATTTTCAATTTACAATTATATAATAGTACAGATAGATAGATACTAATATTATAAATGCGAAATTAACTCTGTCTGTTGCGCTTTCACGCCTAAACCACTGAATCTATTTTGATGAAATTTGGTACAGAGGTAGATTAGATATTGGTAAAGGACATAAGCGATTTTTTTTTATTTATTTATCTTTTTTTTTTGTTGTGTACAAGTGTGTTATCAACTTATTTATTACCTTTTTTTAATTTATTTGCTATATGTATATTAGTATAGACATAAGGTGAGTGACTCACCTCCAGGACATGAGAGCGGCCAGGGTGAGTGCGATGACTAGTGCGGCGGCCAGGGACGCGCCCACCGCCACTCCCACCACTTCTCCATCCACTTCACACGTCGACCCGTAGTAGCCTGAAGAACAGCTGGGGAGAGAAGAGGAGATTGAACATACCGCCTACTTTTAAGGGTTCTGTACAGTCTCACGACTGTACATCGCATGTATAGTGACCTGACTATACATACGCTGCTGACGCTGTACTACAGGCCGAACCGGCGACGTGCGTCATTATTTATTGCACAATAATGTGTATTTATATCGACCACAAACCAATTACCTGAGAGGCGATTATAGAGACTATCATCACGACCTTACCAGTGAACTCTATCCAGGAAAGATCGGCCACTTAGTAGTTCTGTTAACTTTAACATTACAATATACGTTTACTCGTTTACTTTGGGCTATCTTTCCTTTGGGTCTCCACAACAACTACCACTACCACATACTCCATGAGGCCGTCAAGCTGAGTGCCACCATTGTAACATGATACGTGTCTGTAAAGGTGACGCTCTTTTCAGGGACTTTGCCTTCAGCTTACCATCAGGCGAGGCGAAGTCAAATTGACGTGTCCTATATAAAAAAAAAAAAAACAACAGGAGTCGATGTACACAGGATAACGACCCGTACAGGTTCTGTACCTCAAAAGGAAAAAACGGAACCGTTATATCTTATCCCTTCCCTTCCCTATAAGTCCTATAACCGATCCCTTCGTTTTCCGTCTGTCTGTCTGAAACGTTTTTCTCAGGAATGCGTGGAGGTATCAAGTTGAAATTCATACCACATACACAGCTATGCAATTCTCTAAGCTTTCAGCGTCGAGCACAACATTGCTACAACCTTGATCGAGATAGTCATTGGTCGATCTCCAGTGACGTCATCCTGTCTAACCAATGACAATCTCTATCAAAGTTGTAGTAACGATGTATTGTACTCGACGCTGAAAACTTAGAGAATTGCACAGAAGGTCTATAAAGTCTTGAAACTGTGTAAAAATCAAACTTCTAAATCAACGCAATCAAAATATATTGCGGTTTATGTAGCTTAAGTTACGGAACCCTCGGTGATGCCCGACTCGCACTTGACCGGCTTTTTTATGGTGAGCAAATTCCCTCGGATAAACGCCGGAGCCGACGGGTGTGGTTATACCGGACTTGAACCGATTAAATCCGCACCCCGTCTTGGGTTTTCAGTTACCGGAGTTGAGATAACTCTGTGGAGGTAATGTCTCTCCAACCAAAGGGAGGATCCTCCGACCAGGCAAGGTGATCACGCCTGGCGGGCCGCGGCCCAACGATTGTCGTTGGGATGTTGTAGATATATTGTACAAGCGCTGGAACTTCGCTTTCGCGATGCAGGAACTGTAGCTACGTAGTAGTTTGGCTTGCTGTCGCTAGATGACGCTGGGTACATGTGGTATCGCCACATCATTCAACTCATTACTTCACGACACCCACAGGAAGAGATGGGAACAAACACGTTTAGGAAAATAAATACAGATATAGGTACGAGAATGGTATGACCTGAGAAAGGACATTGTGGAATCTGACTTCTAAATCAACGCAATAAAAAAAATCAGTGCGTAAACTTCAATTGCGTGATGTAGGATTTGTAACTACTATCGAAGTAGTTCACCTCGCTGCCGCTAGATGGCACTAGGTACATGTGGTCACACCAAGACTTGAGTAGTTGAAGTCCCCGTCTAAGTAGGTAAGCTTCCTGGCGAAAACTGGCACGCGTTACCTGCAGTAAGGCTGTCCACTGGAGTACTTGCAGACTCCACGCTCGTTGCAGTGTGATGATGCACAGGATTTACAGTCGCGACCCTGGCGGGTAGAAGGCCCAGGGTCCAAAGTTGTATCCGGGCACGCGCATCTGGAATACAGGTAAAGATCAATTCTTATTTTTATACTACTTAGGTGGTAGACAAGCACACAGCCCACCTGATGGAAAGTGGTTACCGTGGCCTATAGACGTATGCAAACACCAGAGGCGTTACACTCGCGCTACCGACCCTGTAGGAACCTTTTAATACCCTTCTATAGTCCGAAAATACTATAGTCGGAAAACCTTTTAATGGCTCATTTACACAAGGTCGACAGTCGACTTCGACGGACATCTTTCCTCTACCGAAGGCGGCGTAGTCGAAAGCATATTTACACCAAGGGCCTTAGACAAAGTGACATTCTATTGGCGAAAACGCCAGTGGAATCGTTAATTGTAGTATGAATTGACATAAATCGTTAATATGACTATATTTGAATGTATGAAATTTGAGTCTTTGTAACACGAAATACATTATTTAACTTATCATTATTACTATAACCACCGCAATGTCCCAAAATCCATGGTTAAAACCTTAAAAATGGTTCGCTTCAGCGCGATTCCATCAATAGAATGTCACTTTGTCTAGGGCCCCAAGTCATCCACCGCCTTCGGCGAGCGACTTTCGTTTGGCGACTTTCGTTTGCCGAAGGCGTAGTCGAAAGTGACTGACAACTGACAAGTTTAAAAATGATTTAGTTTGGTCGACCGTCGCCTGCCGAAGGCGTCCGAATCCCCTACGACCGTGCGCCGCCCGCACTTCTGTCGACCATTCGTTTGCCGAAGGACGATCGTCGCCTCAATGTGTTTACACCGGGTTGGTTGTCGCCTTCGACTGGCAAGCGGAGTCGACTGTCGACCTGGTGTAAATGAGCCTTAAGTAAGTACCTAATAGGGTACCACATACTTTTAAAACCACAAGGACGAAGTCGCGGGTATAACTAGTGAATGGAAAAGTCACTCACTTGAATCCTCCCCACGCATTAGTGCAGGTTGCCAGTTGATGGCAGTCGTTCAGATCCGGCGATGAGCATTCGTCCACGTCTGGAAACAAATATTTAGAATTATTACATACATACATATATTATATACTAGCTGACCCTGCGAACTTCGTACCGCCTAACAGTCGATTCTTTATTATTATTATTTTTCAAACTTAATTTTTATTTACAAACTCAAGACAGACGTTTTAAACAATAAAGAACCGCATCAAAATCTGTTCAGTATAGTACATTACTACATATTATAAAAGTTGCAGCATATAGATACAAATTGAGGTGATTACTCACCGCATAACGACAGCATTTCCATTCTATTAAGAAAGAGAAAAGAGAATCGAACTCGGGCGGGACTCGAACCCGCGATCTTTCCCTTACAGGGGGAATGCTCTGACCACTACCCGAGACCCGCACGAAGTCGATCCAAATTCCTCTATACAACCGTCTTTGGGGTGACGGACTACATTCATACGAACTATCAGAATCTATTAATGATGTTACAATCATTTTTTAAACATTGATCTTTGATGACTCCGTCCGCCTAAGAAAGAGACGGCCTCTTTCTTAATGAATTTGAATAGTTAGCATAATGAATGCTTCAAGATTTCATTCAAGCATTTCCATTTTCTAGCGTCTACAAGTACGGAAAGAGAGTGCTTATTTCGCAATACCTACACTCCCGTTACAAAATAAAACCACTCTCCAACTAAATCCAGTCGGGGGTGAATACTCACCATGTCATATACATTCACATCCCAACATAAAACCATTCTCCACCTAATTCATATCGGGGGTGAGTACTCACCGTGCAGAGGCAGCACGCTGCCGGCGGGTGAATTGACCCACAGCGCGGACGAGCCGATGTTGTTGGAGCGGCGGCGGATGACGCCCAGGAGGTGCTTGAAGATATCCCCCGCGACCTGGGGACGGGATGTTTCCGGGGTTTCCTGCATCTGGGGGGAGAAGGGGAGGGTTATAATATACTACGAAACTCTACACAGCGTTATCTATACTTAAAGTGAGCTAGCAATGTAGATTTAGATAAAAAGTTTTAATTTTCGTTTGAATCAGGCCAGAGTCCTTTGAGTACTTTTCGCACTTAGAAAAAATAATATAAACCCAGTAATGTCAAAATTCACCCTGTTATGTAAAAACTCAACCTGTAATATAAAAACTCATCCTGTGAAGTAAAAATTCACCCCCTACAGGTAAAAAATCACCCTGTAATATCAAAACTCACCGTGTACACATCACCCTGTCATCACCCAGTAATGTCAAAATTCACCCTGTTATGTAAAAACTCAACCTGTAATATAAGAACTCATCCTGTGAAGTAAAAATTCACCCCCTGCAGGTAAAAACTCACCCTGTAATATCAAAACTCACCGTGTACACATCAAAACTCACCCTGTAATATCAAAACTCACCGTGTACACATCAGAATTCACTCTGCACAAACAAAAGCAACTCACCAACACAGTAAAGTTGACGTACACGCCCGGGTTGTCCTCGTCGCCCTGGCGGATGGCGTTCACGGAACCACTCACGAAGTCATCCGAGAACGGCGTCATGGAGAAGGCAGAGTCCACCTGGAGACATTTTATGAAATTTTACATACATACATACAATCACGCCTATATCCCCGAAGGGTTAGGCAGAGGTGAATTAACACCCACATTTCACCAATCATTGTATTCGGTCCCACGTAAGAGGGGGTGAGCCTATTGCCGTTTTCCGGGCACTATTGTTGGCTCGAGCCATGTATAGGCTGAGTCTGAGCTGCATCTGTCTGATGTTAAATAGCCCTATCCCTTAGTCGCCTTGTACGACACCGCATGGGAGGAGATGGGGTGGCCCAAATTCTACTCTGCCGGGAACCACGCGGCGTATTAAATTTTAATGGATTTAATTAGCTGAACCGACAAATATTGCCTACATTCATAGTTTTTGTCATATCGGGACTTATGCCGACGAACTTGCTTGTGCCGACGTTTCGGGTGCGTTGCAGCACCCGTGGTCAAGACTTGACTGACTGCAATACAACCGAAACGTCAGCACAAGTAAGTTCCAATATAATTCATCGCTATAAGTCCCCATATCACAAAAACTATGAGTTTAGACCGCGTTAGGTAAAAAAATGTCCTACATTATCCTACCATAAAATGAATTATGAAAAATAAACATAAGTATAAAAATGCAGAATTAAAAATCAAAGTGACGATACACTTTCATATAATTAAAGAGTACTAAAATCGCGATAAAACATACATCCAGGAATGGCCATTTGCAACCTTCGTACTTACACACACACACAGTATTGAACTTAGTGAGGATACTTACAGCCCTCACAGCTTCATAGCTCAGTTGCTGGTAAGGATCTGAGTCCTTATCAGCCAGTTTAGGATCCCACGCCACCTGCAACGTTCAACGAAATTATAATTAAAATATTAAAGTCTAATTCTCTGAGTGGTGAGTTCTCTAAAAGCCTAATTCTCTGAATGGTTAATTCTCTGAGATCTTAATTCTCTGAATGGTCAATTCTCTAAAAACCTAATTCTCTGAACGGTCAATTCTCAAAGAACCTAATTCTATTTGCAATAAATTCTTTAAAAGCCTAAATCTCTGTACTACCAATTCTCTAAATGGTTAATTCTCTGTATGGTTAATTGCCAGTAGTAAAAGAAGGAGCAAATGAACCCTGGGCTCTAAGGTGAAACCCTCGGATGCAACCGGGTGATCATCACAATTATTACGTTACCTTTCTATCGTGGAACTTGTCGACCCTCATATTGAGGAGCAGGGACACGACTCTTCGGCAAGGGTCCCGGTGGATACGGCGAGCGTAGCCGGGTCGGCATTGACAGCTCGAAATTCCTGGAAAAATTGAGATATTTTATTAGACTGTAGATTTTTTTATGATCAAATGGCTCATACTTTGTTCAAATAGATTTTTGGAAGTTTCATGTTTACGTGATGATTTGCTCATAAGGGTGATACAACTTGCAGATTTTGGGAATAAACTGTGTTTAGTTCAATGAAAAAACATGTTTAGTTGCTATGTATGAGAAGGCTCTGCTGGGTCTGGCGCTGTCTTAGGACCCTAGCTTTAAATAAACCTAAAATACCTACTACCAGTTGTGCAATTCTTTAAGCACACAGCGTCGAGCACAACGTTGCGACAACCTTGATATAAATTGTCATTGGTCGGATTAAGTGACGTCACTGGATGGAGAACGACCAATGACAATCTATATCTTTTTTTTTATCGTGCGAAAAATCCCTACGAATACCTCTCCCGCCGGGGCCGGAGGAGGAGGTTATGTCGGACTCGAACCGACTAAAACGCACGCCTTCTGTGGGCCGTCAGTTCCCGGAGGTGAGATTGTCGTAGCCATATCCCTCGCACGCCGGCCGACCTAGGGCCATATCTCTCGAAATGACAATCTATCTACAATCAAACGTTGTGCTAGAGAATTGCACAGCAGGTAAAAAAAACCTACTGAAATAAAATTCAAAACTCACCAGCTTCCGTCCTGCACTTCTCATTCTGCGCCTGGTCACAGGTAGAGTCGTCACCCACGATGCACGTGTCGATCCTGTCCCGGAAATCATGAGAATTACTATGATATTATAATATTTTGTGTGGGGATGCACAGTCACATTGTATGGAGCCCCAAGACCCTTGAGGGCAGGGCTCGACTGCAAGCCGTACCGGTTACTTGACTGACGAGACTGGCGCAAACTTTCTCTCGGTTCTTGATAAATCATGTTCTTCTTGATAAATCAAGCTAAAGCTTATACTGATTTTTGCGGCAGTTACTGCTATTTGACTTCCCAACTCCGAGAGGAAAGCTACGCCAAAGCCTCTCCCGTTATTAAGGAGGTACACTGGTAAACAGGTTAGAATGGTGGGGCTACCATACAGCGAAGGTGACTATCCTGCATTTTATTTGGGATGTCACAGCCATGAAGGCTACTAGACATACCTTAAAGTAGGCTGCAGTCTTCTGTGCCCATGCTGCGGTCTATTTATCAGTATGATGCGGAAGCTGATCTGGTCTTCTGATCGAAAGCTCACGGCCATGAAGACTAGGAGACTAGTAAACATACTTAACAGTAGGCTGCAGTATTCTATAGCCCTGCTGCGGTCTATTTAATGGTGGATGGTGAGAGTGGGGCTGCTACAAATGATGTAGTTGCTATGCTGGTCTTCTGGTCGGAGCCTCAATGACGAGAAGACTACTAGACAGGAGATTGCTGTCTTCTATACCTATGCTGCGGTCTATGTAATGATGCTGATGCTGTGCTGGTCTTTTGATCGTAGGTTCGTGTAATGAAGACTAGAAGACTACTAGACAGAAGACTAGTAAACATACCTAACAGTAGGCTGCGGTCTTCTATAACCCTGCTGCGGTCTATGTAGGGGTGGATGGTGAGAGTGTGGCTGCTGCGGATGCTGTGGATGTTGTGGATGCTGTGCTGGTCTTCTGATCGGAGGCGGAGGTGGAACATCTTCAGTTGGGATGGCAACACCTGTTCCTATGGATTGTTCTAACGGAGGTGGTGGGATGGGTGGCACTGAAAAGAAACACAAGTTTTTAAATTCTTTTCTCAGTAGTTTTGTAAGATGAAGGGTTGTGAATGAGGTGTTATGGGTTCCTTATGCGACCATTCATTCTTCTCCATTCATCATTCTCTGAGCCTTTGCCCAACTCAGCTGAGGTCGGCTTTCCAGTCTATGATGCGGCTGAACTTCATTCTAATCTATTCATTGACTTATTATTCCTCATTAATCTTACACTCATAATTTGTTTGTTTTTTTGGTTTATTTATTTTTAATAATATTAGTATCGGGTTACCGGGAATATTAGTAATTTCGGTTGCTACCGAAATTACGAATATTCCCGTTAACCCCTCCAACTAAACTAAATTGCTTGTGCTAGGAGTGGGTTCACGTCGGTAGTGTAATGGCCAGGATTCGAATCCGGGACCTCTCGATCGTAAGGCCGACTCCTTATTCACTAAGCTACCGACGATTTATAAATACATTTTTTATAACAAAGATTTTATGCAATAACCTTACATTGGCGCCCAACATGGGGCAACAGACCATATTTGTTAAAATAAGATAAAAGAAAAAGAAAGAAATTTGTTTTTATTTTATTCTTAACTCACCAGATTGTGGCAATGTCTGAACCTGTGTAGGTCTGATAGTAGGCCCAGGAGTGGAGGTATCAAACAGGTTGAGGTACGTCCTCTTGCCATCGATAGAGACGAAGCCTTGCTCCCCTGACGCGGAGACGATGATATCGTCGTGTTCGTGGCCAGATCCGTGACCGATGTTCACGTTTTCTATGTGCACTGGAAGAGAAATATGGATATGTTTAAAAAGCATAATATTTTATACGAGCATAAGATTACAATCTGGAAAAACAAAAAGGTTGCTTGTTATCCAAGGAATGGATCCATTGAATGAACGGAACACACATCGTGTTCCGTTCACGCAATGGGATTATTCACTCAGAAGAAGACGCGGGTAATAGCTAGATATAAAATATAGGGACTCATTTTATTTTTCATCTGAGTGCCAATCACGGTCACATCTAACTTCTTCTCCGCTCTCCCATATCCTCTATCCATTTTCTACCATCTAGCCTCCAAATAACCGAATAGATTAGCCCTTTAATAAGCAATTGTAGTCAGGTCAGTTAAGATGAGTGACCATAAACATAAGCGATCTTCACTTCTATAAGAAGGCCGTTGCGGATAATATCCTCATCAGGCTGGATGAGTTTTAAATCACTTTAGGAGTCTATACTTTTATATAATTGTCCATTGTAAATGTTTTTTCGCGTGATATGGAATGTACTTAATATGTTTTGTTTTTGTTAGAAACGTCTTGGTCAGACTTAAAATCTTATGTTTGTTTGATTGCAATCGGTTGAGTAGAACCGGAGATAAGAGATCCACGCGGGCGGAAGGCTAGTTTAAAATAAAGCAGTAGATATTTGGTATTTTACCTGAGGCTCCACCCTTCTCTGCTCCCAAGCCCTGTATAGCAGACACAGTGACGTCAAAGATCTCGCCGTACCCTGGAGGTCTGGTGTCCACCGCCGTGATGACTGATGCATCCTGAGGCCTGTATCTCGTGCCGTGGGGCTTGAAGTCTGTGTCGTCCAGGACTATGCCTGGACGGGGGCGATACGGATGGTAGGAGATGCCTGGTGATTGGGATGACGCTGAAATAATGGAAGTCTTCGTTAGCATGTTTTAATTGCTCGAGATATACATCTTGGACATGTGGCTCGAAATGTGCTCTATACGTTTCTTGGGTGTCTTTTGAAGATAGCAAGATGTGCTACAATGGTGGACGAGCTCAAATTCACCAAGCATAGTTAATTACAAAACAATCCGCAAGCGCCAGGGCCTCGTCTGTCTCGCGATTTAGGTCCAAGATACGAGTCTCTAGGTATAATAGGTATCGTGTCGAAGTACCCGCAGCCAGGGGCGATCACTGTTAGGGTGATGAATATCTCTGGCCTATCTGTAAATGACAGCACAGATAGAAAAATATACATACTTGGTATAGGTTGTGAATTTATCGAAGACGTCTCGATCTTTTCCTCACTAGCTGATACATTGACTGTTGGAGCAACACTGATTAATCCTTCAGTAGGTGTTGGAGAAGCAATGGACGACGTGCTACTAGGTCTTATCTCTATCGAAGGCTCCACAATTTGGATAACCTGATCCAAATCTTCCTTCGTTTTATTAGAAGGCTTCTCTTCAAGTTTAACTTTATCTTTTGGCTTCTCTTTTTCTCCTATTACTGTATCTTTCTTTTTATCAGCTTTTGGTTTTTCAATCTTTTTCTCTGTGGTAGTGGTTGGTTTTTCTGTAGTGGTTGGTTTTTCTGTAGTAGTCGGTTTTTCAGTAGTAGTTGGTTTTTCAGTAGTTGTAGTCTTTTCTGTTGTAGTGGGTGCTTTTGTTGTAGACTTTTGTGTAGTACTTGCTTCTGTAGTTGTAGTAGTCGTTGTAGATGTAGTAGTGCTAGTAGTTGATGTTGTAGTTTCTGTGTCTGTAGTCGTTTCCTCCTTTTCTTCTTCACTAACATCAGATTCTGTGACTTCAGATGACGAATTAGATTGATCGTCATTATGAATCGTATTTTCTGAGTGAGTAGTTTCATTTTCGTTCGCTTCATCATCATTTGGCTTATCTTCTGTGTCTGGTATATCTGGTATATCAGGTAACGGTGGTAACGGTTTATATACTGGTAACCCTGGGTTTGGTCTTCTGTTTGGTGGTCTCGGTCTTGGCCTCTGCCAAGGAGGCATAGGTCTGTGGAAGCCTGGTCTGTTCAACGGAGGTACAATTTGTTCTGGAAGATTCACGTGCACTGGTGGTCTATCAAATGGATATGGAGGAGGAGATTTCGTTGGATGGAAAACTAGAGTCGGGGGAGTGATTGGGCCATCAAATTCTGGGATAGGAGGAACATCTGCTATTCGAGGTGGACCACGATTGTTGATCCTCGAGGCCATAGGACGTCCAGGCCGTAAAAGCTGAGAATTAGCTTGTACGTTGACGTTTCCATTCAAAAGTTTGACGAGTCCAGTGATAATATTCTGGATATCAGCAGGATTCTGTCTAGCTCCGTCTCTAGGGGTAGCTGTCGCAAAGATCGGCTGCACTGCAGTAGGCCGTATTCTGGGTCCCATAGGCGCCAGTGCCCGCGCTTTTGGAACCCGCTTCCCTTCCCCCGGAAACCTAAACTCCAGCCTGTCTCCGAAACCTTCCGAAGACAGCATGGGTTCATCTTCACTGTTTAAATTAGATCTAGTTTTGGTTGGATGGATATCGTAATACTTTCTCTTGTTGTGTAACTCTAAAAAATTATCGATTTCATTGTTGGATGTTGGTATTTCATCTATGTGGATGGCTCTTGAACTTCTGACTATTTCTTCAGATCTATCTATAGTGATGTCTTCTGAATCTTCATTTTCGATGACTTGGGGTTCTTCTACATCATGATTTATACTAGGTTCTATTCTAAACGCTATGTTTTCTGTTTGACTCGTTTGTAGAAGTTCGTCTAAGGGTGATTGGTCGTTGATGACCGATTTTGGTGATAGCTGTGATATGGTGAACGTTTCTTCGTAACCTGTAACGAAAGAAATAGTATCATTTAGTAAGAGTATCATTTGCCCGTTGCAGTTAATGATTACTTGAAAAAAAAAATGATATTGTGGGTGGTTTCATGTGATTCATTTATTTCGTCATTTTTATTATAATATTTATATTTTCTTGAGTTAAATAAGTTGTCTCCTTTAGTTAAAATAAACTCTAACTGAGCTTATCAGAGATTAGTTACATCAACATGGTTGATCGAAAGGTATCAGCTTATGTTTTATACCACTTAGGTGGCAGACAAGCACACGGCCCTTCTGACGGAATGTGTCTACCTATGGGCATGTGCAACACCAGGTGTGTCACACTCATGCTGTTGACCCTGTAGGAACCTTCTAAAGCCCTTCTTAAAGTTATTTTATCATGTTTTGCAGCACCAGATCGGGTTCTGCGTTAATGTATCACGCAGCCGGGACAAGTAATTACATTATATTTAAATAGCATATGACTACAGTACCGGAACATACATATATTATTGTAAGTGCTGTACGTAGAGAAATCTGCGAGACACTCGAGTGAACTATATTTTATGTAACATTACTGTACGTACAAGACCAGTGTTTGTTTAATATATTTATGTATGGTAATGTATTTTTATGTATACATAATTATGTCCAAAGATAGCTTGGTAGAAAGCGCACAAGGTTGTTGCTACTGCTTCGTCGTCAAGTTCCAACTACATATTAGGTAATATGTGGTCAAGTTCCGTTATAGATTAGACTATTAGAATTTGTCATTTTTAATCATTTAATTGAAGTTCATAAACTATCGATACAATATTGTGACATTTTTACATTTTCAATTTTTAGATTTTAATTGTATGTTTGACAAAATACTACTACTAATCTAATTAAGAATAGGAAGCTAAATGACAAACTTGCTGTAGCTATTGTGAATGATATATTATTATGACGTGTAATGATTTATCCTTATGAATAAATGAGTTATGAGTTATATACTGAAATATTCGCCGATTCCGCTGATATTAATAAATGTTTGTAATTAATCTACACGCTGTAGAAGAAGGAGCGAAAGGCATACCATCATAATCTCTCTATAACTTGCTTAAAGTCATTGGTTTGTCCAGAAATACAGTGGGTTCTTTAAGAAGGGCAAGATTTTTAGAGGCTCGACAGCATGACGCGCTGCTGGTGATGCACACATGGCACACACACCTCCATTGACTGAGGAAATCGTTTCCCATTAAGTAGGTTTTGTGCTGTCAGTGGGAAGATCAAAGGCTTCTGCGCTGACGGCACAGAATCTCTCTGTTCTTTCAGGTTTGGCAGCACTGCACTCGTACATAGGCCACGATAACCACTCTCCATCAGGTGGGCTTGTCTGCCACGTATATATGCTAACAATAGCTAGAACTATCATAAAAACTAAGATATTGTCTTGGAAACCAATAAAACATATCGTAAACACACTTAATAAATGAATCAATTAGTTCTTGCAATCAACACTCAGATATAAAATGTGTGTGACTAATGGTTCTAAAAGTGTGACAAATATAAATCGTTAGAGAGAACGGATGAGAATTATATGCTAATTCTGAGATAGGTGGCTGGGACAGAATGGATGCGGAAGGCGGAGGATCAGCAGAAATGGCGCACATTGGGAATGGCCTATGTCCGGCAGTGGATGATTGATTCTGAGAAAATGGTGGAATCAAAATCTACTGAATTTCTTGCCGGAGGACACATTGATACATAGTAAAGTAATAAAAATACGGCAGTAACTCTGTCTGCTAGCTTTCACGGCGAAACCACAGAGCCGATTTTGATGAAATTTGGTTCAGAGGTAGACTAGAACTGGGGAAAGGACATAGGCTATGTTTGGTCGCAATAACCGACATCTACGTGGGCGGGGCCGCGTGCTACAGCAGCATAGTGAAAGTTAGTACACAAAGGTTTTTATTCTACTACAGAAATTGTATATTATAATATACATAGTATGCCGCCGTATACGTATCGCCGATTTCTTTATAATAAAATGATAATTTCGAGTAATCACGAGTCATCGGCTTGGCGGAGTGACGTAACAATGGTACTCGTACGTACGACACGTAGAACAATGGACGGACGTACAGACAGACAGACACTTTCACTGGTAGACACTCCGTGGCTGTGAAATGGTAAAGAAATTGATAACGATTTGTTATGCCATGGCGGGTGACATTTTTGAGGTAATTTCGAAAGGTACGAATTCGTAGCCAACTGCAAACCGCAGCAGTAAAACAGATACAGCATGCAGTAGCTGCAGATACAGCGTGAAATAGACTTGAATATGATAGAATGTATTGTTAATATTTTCTTTAATTGCGGCTTCGCAATGGTGCCGTTTAATCGTTTTCTGTTTGTACCGAGAAGTTAGTTTGTTCCCTTCAAAATCGACCCATCCATTTTGGAGATTACCCAACATGGCTGGGTTAATTTTGAATGGATTTTAACCGTAAAAAGCTGATGTCATAAGGCGTAAAAATAATAAGGGTGCCGCGTAAAAAAAATTAAAACCCAGATCGAAGTCACGGTCGAAGTCTACGCGAACCAAGTCGCTTACTCGTAGCTGTTAATGCCGCCTGAATTATTATTTATTCTCTGTGTATTGTTATTTTGTTGTTGTTTAATATTTTGTATTATTGTTTATAATTCTTCTGTTATTGTTTATAATATTTTGTTTTTATTTATTTCAACTATGTGCGTTGTGATTAACAATAAACAAATTTTCTTCTTTCAAATGTATATAATTCATACTTACTAATATTATAAATGCGAAAGTAACTCTGTCTGTCTGTCTGTCTGTCTGTCTGTCTGTCTGTCTGTCTGTCTGTCTGTCTGTCTGTTACGCTTTCACGCCTAAACCACTGAACCGATTTTGATGAAATTTGGTATAGGGGTAGATTAGACCTTGAAAAAGGACATAGGCTATGTTTGGTCGCGATAACCGACATCCACGCGGGCGGAGCCGCGGGCAACAGCTAGTATACTATAACGGACATACTACGCGGAAGTACGTAGTAACTATTTATTAATCTGTGGCGGAAGGTCGGTTGCTCAACAGCGTCGTCATTCATGTGCATCATCATCATCCTCCTCTGAGCCATTTCCCAACTCAGTTGGGAAAAGGCTTTCCAGTCTAACTGTGATGCGGCGGAAATTCGATATTTTCCGTGAAGCGACTGTCATCTGACCTCGATAACCAATTGGTGATATCCTCGTGTTGTGTTCCCGGCGGTGTGTAGTGTAGGGTAGGTAGCTAGACCTCACTGGAGAGGTTTTGTGCTGTCAGTGGGAAGACCAAAGGCTTTTCCTGCTTGTCTTCTGCGCTGACGGCACAGAATCTCTTTGGAGATCTGAAGAATGTTCTTACAGGGTCGGCAGCACGATTTGACTCCTCTAGTGTTTCCCAACCACTTTCCATCAGGTGAGCCGTGTGGGTCGCGACCCAGAACCACGATAACTCATAACGCGTCATAGTAGGCCCTGGTCAGTGGTCATCATTACCCAACCTGCGTATTCAGGTCTCGGGCATGAATCACAAGTCGTGCGCCACGGGTTAAGTAACGTTTCTCTCGATAACTCATCGAAACGTTACGAAAGTTCTCTTGAAAAGGAAACTGGTAGTCGTAGTACTATACCTATAACTATTTATTCTGAGGTATTTTTCAGAATGTGAATGACATTGAATTTCAAACGACAACCTCTGTGGCGTAGCGGTAGTGAATGCGATTACGCTCAGTGCAAATATTTGTATGAATATCACCCGTATTCACAAACAATACTGTGAGGTCTCATAGTGTGCTCGAGCGCATAGGCCTGGTCAAATTAATTCACAAACATCACGGAGCAGTATCTAACGCAGTGCGTTCCCTCAACGAAGTATTACTTAAGTGTTATCAATGAATAAAAAGGCTTGCCAAAATGAACGCACTGAGAATTTGTCGTTCTTTGCACAGTTTTGGTGGTACGCATAGCGAAGTATTGTTTGTGAATACGGGTGTATGTCTATTTGTGGTCAGGGTATTTTTCGAAGAGCACGTTAAGCCCTCCCGGTTGTCATACCAAGGTATTAAAATCAATTCAAACTGTTACTTCTTCATACATACATACATACAGTCACGCCTTTATTCACGGAGGGTTAGGCAGAGGTGAATTTACACCCACATTTCACCAATCATTGTATTAGGTCCCACGTAATAGGGGGTGAGCCTATTGCCGTGTTCCAGGCACTATTGTTGACTCGAGCCATGTATCTGAGGCTGAGCCTTCTTCATCCTCTTCTTCTTCATCCTATCGTTAATTCCCAGTCGCATCCGAAGCTTTCAACCTCGGAGTCTGGGGTCCGCTTTACTAGTCTTAACTACGGATTTGGCTAGACCTCGAACTGTTTATCGATTTAAATTGTATTATCATATAACATAACATAAACTCACGCCTGTATCCCCGAAGGGGTAGGCAGAGGTGCTAGCACCCACATTTCGCTGTTTATGTTTAGATCCCAATGTAATAGGTGGCGAGCCTATTGCCATTAACCGGGCACTTATAAACCTGCGATAAATACACACATAACTTCGAAAAGCATCGAAAAGTCATTGGTGTGTGCCATGGTAACACCTGGGATCGAACCCGAGACCTCGTCTCAGCAGTCCATTACCCATACCACTAGGCTACCGCGGCTACTGTATTATCGTCCGAACTAAAGGTGTGTACCACATATCGGAACAATCAGTCAACAGAAAGGGGGGAATATCAAGGTATTAGGATCACTATGAGTACTTTACTAGTCAAGATCGAGCTGATTGCACATTCTCAAAATCAATTTTGAGAATGTGCAAACTCAAGTTCTCTTAAAGCAAACCCTCCCTGGTTTGTTGGAAGAGATCTAAACTTAGAGTTTAATAAACCCCTTAACATTAATTATCCATATCTATACTTCCATATTCCATACTAATATTATAAATGTCAAAGTAATTCTGTCTGTCTGTCTGTTACGCTTTCACGCCTAAACCACTGAACCGATTTTGATGAAATTTGGTATAGAGGTAGATTAGACCTTGAGAAAGGACATAGGCTATGTTTGGTCGCGATAACCGACATCCACGCTAGCGGAGCTGCGGGCAAAGGCTAGTATTGTATAAATGCTATTAAGTATAATACAGTACAATAACGAATTTAAAAAAATAAAATCAAATATTAACTGTACCTACAAAAATCATTATAAAAAACTGCCTAAGATCTCAGTGGGACCAGAAAACCTAATACAACTGTTTGTTTGCTAACTAAGTAGTACCAAAACTAAAATAATAATAAATAACACATTATTATACATTTATTATTCAAATAATAATAAAGTCAGCGTTGTATTTATACATAGTGACGTAATCAATTAGAGATGCTTATTACTTAAGACACGCGTCTTAAGTAATAAACTTTTTAATTACCTTTATTCAAGAGATTTTAGAAATGGCTCGGTGGTTCCAGTGGATATGTCAGACACGTGGACAAGAAAACTAATAATATACCAGAGATATGACAAAAAATCCACGACATCTACGCGGGCGTATAGCCCAGTCATATTAGGTAAAAAAAGGGGTCAACCTCGGAATGAAAGATAATAAGCTGCAAATTGGTATGAACCTTTGTTTTGTCATTCTAAATGTTGTCTCAAAAGTCACAATCGTTATCGTGTCCGCGTCTCACGATATTCAAGGTCAAAGGTCACAAAAATCGGTTTTTCGCGAATATCTGGCTTCCTATCGGTTAAATGAGATTTGCATTTATTATAAAAGTTGTAGGCTATAAAATTCCCTACAACTTTTGTTTAAACTTTTTTTTCATACGACCAACCGTTTTGAAGGTAGAGCGCGAAGAGTGCACATCGTACAGTCATATACGGCCTAATGCAAGGTCAAGCGTGAGTTATGGTTATCAGTACGTTATAAAGTCAATTATTTACTTGGAAATTATAATTATTAAACAATGCCTATTATTTATGTACTAACTATTAATTATTTATATTTAATTAAAGTAAGTAACTTGATTATTTATATATAATTATTCATATTTAACTATTTAAGTATAAAATATTATTAATTCTGGATTATATATTTTAGTTTTATTTTAAGTTAACACGACATTATATATCTTTTCTTTAAAACGCGTAAATTTCTCAATACTTATATACCTGGAAATACTTGTCCCTACCCTATGCCCTTTTCTATTCATTGCCGGGACAGATGTTCTATAGTATTCAAGGCCACTCTCTCCACTTTGTATGAGTCAAGATTATTCGTTAGTTTGAAATTGTACCGTTGCAACTACGGACGTACGGTTTTAAGAGCTATGGCTGATTTGTGTTTTATATGTGATAAGAAACTTTCAGAAGGTGTTTCTGTGAATGTCGTACGTGGTTTACAAACTTTAAAAACTGCAAGTATTGAAAGAAATGATGGACATATAGACTATTTAAATACTTTAAGTTCTGTAAATGTGCATTCCGAGTGTCGAAAAGTGTACACGAGTAAAAATGTTATTATTGCATCAAAACGACGCACAGATGAGAGTGAACCTTCAACGTCAAGTGCAACATTTTTGAGCGACAAGAAGAAGAAGACGACGATGAAGAAGAAGATAATTAGCTTCCATTTCCAATTTCATTACAATTAAAATCAACAAAGATACTTTTGATATTTGAACTCACATTTTGATAAATGTATATTATGCCGTATTTAATAATAAATAAAAATATGTGTAAAATATATACTCTTACTATCATTTTAACTTAAAATAAAACTAAAATATGTAATCCAGAATTAATAATATTTTATACTTAAATAGTTAAATATGAATAATTATATATAAATAATCAAGTTACTTACTTTAATTAAATATAAATAATTAATAGTTAGTACATAAATAATAGGCATTGTTTAATAATTATAATTTCCAAGTAAATAATTGACTTTATAACGTACTGATAACCATAACTCACGCTTGACCTTGCATTAGGCCGTATATGACTGTACGATGTGCACTCTTCGCGCTCTACCTTCAAAACGGTTGGTCGTATGAAAAAAAAGTTTAAACAAAAGTTGTAGGGAATTTTATAGCCTACAACTTTTATAATAAATGCAAATCTCATTTAACCGATAGGAAGCCAGATATTCGCGAAAAACCGATTTTTGTGACCTTTGACCTTGAATATCTTGAGACGCGGACACGATAACGATTGTGACTTTTGAGACAACATTTAGAATGACAAAACAAAGGTTCATACCAATTTGCAGCTTATTATCTTTCATTCCGAGGTGAAAGCCCTAATATGACTGGGCTATACTCGCAGGGCTTAGCTTAGCTAATTAACATTATAATTCACCTTCTCCCAATACCTGATATATCAAGAAAGACATTACAACCCAAAGTATGTGGTCCCCACGGATACCTCCCCCATCGGTGGGGGAGTTTATGTCGAATTCGAACCGACTAAAACGCACGCCGTCTGTGAGCCGTCGGCTGCCGCAGGTGAGATATCTTAGACATATCCCACGTACCCCGGCCGACCCAGGGCCATCTGTCCAGATCTGGCCCTTTTTGGTTGTGAGGACTACGAAGAACTTAAATCTACCAGAGGGTTGCTCGCCGGCGAAATCCTACAACCGGCGATATGAATGTCACTGTTATTGACATCCACGTGACACGACACACGACTAGTCGCGGGTAGAGATGTGCCGACTAGTCGCCGACTAGTCGGTAAAGCCGACTATCCGGCCACTTTTGTAGTCGCCGATTAATCGGCGACTAGTCGGCAAAGAGCGCCGACTATCCGGCTTCATACCGGTTTACTGGTTTGTGTACCTTAAATAATAATGGTACTACTAAAATAATAGTATCCAATTTCTAGCAGTCTAGTAGCTATCCAATTTTAAGCGGCTGTTCTGAGTTATTCATCAAATTCTCAATAAACTCGCCCGATCGGGGGAGATGGCACAAAATAATTTAATTTATTTTTCTATTCAACTCGCACGACACTTAAAATCATCTGAATAGGATTCTGCAACTTATTTTTATCCATAACAGTAAAATTTAGCACTCCAATGGCATACAATGCCAGATAGTATATATTTTGTTTGCTTAATCATAGGTTTGATGGAGGATGATACTTAAGCAGATTGAACAAAATCTCGATATTTTATTTGAGCACTGTTATCTAAAAAATCATAAACTTTGTTCAAGAAGGGCAAAAATGGGCAAGAAAATTCCATTAATTATAATAGTTGAGGGTTGGGTGGTCGTAAAGAACCTAAAGTTTCTATAATAGCGTAAAAATTTGTATACGTAGGTACTAATTATTTTTTATCTGATAAATTATGCACCTTTTTTATTGAATTTCTCAGTAAACAACTTACACTACAAGAGACAATCAACTGCACTAGATACATTTCGTAAACAGAAAGGAGATGGGTAGGCTTTCATACATTCTTGGGCCAAAAATGTAATAAGATGAGGGTGGTATCAATTAAGAGCATATAAATTATTAAACCATCCCTGAAAATTCTGCAGATTTTGGATATCTGAGAGCAGAGTTATAAGAGATTTAGTAAAAGTGAGGTTATGCAAGAAATTGACATTTTAGAACTGTGATTTTTGTGGTGTTTTAATAGAAAGTGGTCATTTTTTTTATCTTAAAATACTTTTAAATTGTACTGTATTACATTTTACTCAGGGATAATGTACGAAAACTTACAAAGAGATTTTAAAGATATGGAGTACAAGGATGTTATGTTAAAAAAAACACTTTAAATAATAATTATCTTTTATTCTTCTTCAATAATAATTAGAGTATTGTCTAAGAAGTGCGCAGGTGGAAATATATTACCTTATTTACTTCATTTTCTATGCCACAATTCACACAGAGATCCATGTCAAAATCCAAAATACCGAGCAAAACTCAAACAAGTAAACAAGTTTATCATTGTACTCTAAGGTAACCAGGAGCAAGCTGTGAAGTCCGTAAAGAGAAATCACTGTTAAGGGAATATAATCAAGAAATCAACTGGAAATAGTCAAAACGCAGAAGTCAATTTGATCATTGGATTTAAACCAATAAACTGATACAGCATACTGATATAGCATACTTTTGTACATATTTTATAAACAATTGTATATCCCATAAGCCGTGTAAATATACAATTTTTCGATAAAATAATTAATTTTGAAGATTGAATAAATAAACTGATTGACTGAAAATGGAGCTGTCAGCTGTCACAGCTTAAAAATACAGTTGATAAACACAAGAAATAATTAATCGATTAACGGAAATCGATTTAGAATTTATTTTTATTACACTATTATTTGGTATTTTAAATGGTTATTATTATTATTTTGATTAAGTTTTGTTCACTCTGATTGATTTAATATCAAATTGTGATGCAAGTGTTTTAATACGCAATATTGTTTAAATAATTTTTAGTAATCGATATTTTATTTTGCTAGTAGAATAAACTTAGTTTTAAGATTTCTCGTCTTCCAGACTTTCAATTGAGCTGGTTTTTAATATTTTGAAATAGAAAAAAATACCGCTTTTTTTAAGTCATATCTCAACTCATTACAATTTTGGCCCAGAAGTCCCCGTCTCCTTTTATCTACACAACTTGCGACGAAACAAAGAATTTATTGAAATAACAAATTGTAGCATAACGTGTACAGAATAGTCCTAAGCACGTATCGATAGCTTATTCTAACTATTTTCATTTTGAGTAAATTGAATTTCGTCCACCTAAAACTTGGAAATTGATCAGCGTGCGGCGGTGCGGCTTGCGCGAACGATCTGTAAACGAAACGTTCCGGAAATACCCGTACCTAACCATGATCGGCCTGGCCGACTAGTCGGCCGATTAGTCGGCTGTTTAGAAACCGAATAGTCGGCTAGTCGGCTAGTCGGCCAAAGTTATGATCGGCACATCACTAGTCGCGGGCATCAGCTAGTATAAGTATAAAAATTATAACATTACAATCCACCTCCTCCAACACCAGATACTCGATGAAGACATTAGAAGCCAACGTATCTAAGTATGCGGTTGGTACCAGCTAATACCTATCTACCAGATGCTTGCTCGCCAGAGAAAACCTAAAACCGGAGATATGAAAGACTGACATCCACGTGGGTGTAGCCACGGGTCTCGGCTAGTTTAGCAATTATAACATTACAATCCACCTCCTCCAACACCAGATACTCGATGAAGACATTAGAAGCCAACGTATCTAAGTATGCGGTGGTACCAGCTAATATCTACGAGTGCTGCTCGCCAGAGCGTGGCTCCTCGCCAACCGTGACGTCGCGCGTCGTATAATAAGGCATGGTGAGATCGTACGGTATGTGTTTAGTAATTTCGCCATGTATGGCTTGTCTGGAGAGATCATACATACATAATACAATACATATCAGAGTGGTGACGGAGAAAGAATACAAGTATCACCACCCCATCTCATCCGAAGGGTGTCGTAGGGCGACTATGGAAAAAATACGCAGACGATATCACTGCGAGAGAAGGAAAACTCGAAATAAAACTCTCTACTAATCCGTCTGGCTAGCGTGGAAACAGTAGGCCAAAGCCTCCCAACATTGGAGAGGCCTATGTCCGGCAGTGGACGCCCATCACAGGGCTAATTGATTGATTGATAAATTGATTGAATACAGTGCAGATTTGAGAAAGGTGTGGTCTGAAAGATAATGTTATAACGAGGATTGAAAAGTGTGTGCTCGTAGAGTGAATGACATGATAATTTTCCACATGCTACGTATATAAATAATTTTCACTCGCGTGAAAACGCAGTTGACAATATAAAAAAAATCTGGATTTATTGATATCAGATTGGAGACCGCGCGTAGGAAAACGGAGGGTAGGACATCCCCTAGCCAGATGGACCGACGACCTGCGAACGGTGGCTGGGCTGGGACGGACTGGATGCGGAAGACGGAGGATCGGCAGACGTGGCGCGCATTGGGGGAGGCCTATGTCCAGCAGTGGACTGCAGTAGGCTAATTGATTGATTTTTGATATCAGATTATTGTATTGTATTATGTTCCTAATTTAACTATTTAAATTGCATGCCTATTATGGTGGAATATGGCGAAACTATCTACCTACTAATATAACTCCTTATGTGACCCATTTTTGCAAGGAATTAATTAATGAATTTGAATATGAATTTGAATTTGGAGTTTAATCTTAATTGATTAATAAAATCTCCTCTTAGTAATAAATATAAACTAAACAACTGATTTAACTGCTTGTATTGTAATGTTAATTAATAAGCAAAAAAAAAAAACAAATAAGCAGCTAACAGTAATGTCTGACCGTTAAGTACAGTCAACCGTCAAAATGGACGTTACCTGTACGTAACCGATTACGCAAGTACGGTTATGTATAATGTGTTCGTAACCAATCCATTACCGTCATGGCATTCAATCAGCTAATGTCAGGGTTACTGTAGGCAAACTGTTGATTTTAGCCGATTGAAAAAGGAGGTGTTATTAATTCGTCAGAAGATTTGATAGATCCGTCAGGAATTATGATTTTTTATTTGCAAATAAATATCTTTGAAAGTCTTATAAATCCATTTTTGAGCTTCTAGTAACGAAGCTGTAGAACATCAGAGCGTCACAGGTACGATTCCCGATCAGTGCAAATACTTGTATTATACCAAAGATATTATATAAAAAGAAGTAGATATGTTATTGCGCGAAAATCGTGAAGATCCGAAAACGAGTCACATTGTATTATACATATTTGTATAAGATACTTACCTACAAGTATTTATAAAAACAAAAACACAAAACAAACATTTTGGTATCAGGGAATTTCTCCCCTGATACGAAAGGTGTATGGAGATATTTCCCTGATACAAAAGGTGACTGAGGATTTTTTCCCTGATACGCAAGGGTGTCTGGAAACTTCTACCCTGATACAAAAGGTGTCTGTTATTAAAAACCCCTTCTGGACACAGAGGCACCATTCAAGCTCTTAACCCCGGAAAACTGGGTGGATAACAACCCAAAATTAGAATAGTCTGAGTTTTAACTTCCATTGGTCGAATCTACTTAATCCTAACTTAAGTAAAGATTGGTGCTAAAAGTTACCTAAGTTACTAGTATTGTTACTTAATAGAAAGTGCTTAGGTAGCTGAATGACTAACAGAAAATACGTCAAAACACAATGACCAATAACGATGATGAATATCAACTTTAGCAACCGATTTCGTAACATTGGTGATTAATATGGCGAATGGCGATCGACCATCAACTTGAAAATGTACAGTCAGGTTCATAATGCCCTTCCTACCTCACGGTTACGGTATAGAATTTCATTTTTTTCCAAGGATCGATATTTTTACCTAACTGCCAAAAGTAGGGTTATGTTTTGCGCATGTCTATTAACAATGGGCGTAATATCTTGTATGTATGTTTGTTTGTAATATTATACCTCGTATCTTCTGAACCACTTAACGGATTTCAATGACAAAAGGTATTCATCGCCCAAGTGTTCTTGGGTACATAAAATGTAATAACCCTCTTTTGGCTCTGCCGTAGGCGGGTAAAAAAAGAACTTGTGACAGACCGATGCAAAATAGCCATACAAATATTTTTTTTTTTTATACCACTTAGGTGGAAGACAAGCACACGGCCCACCTGATGGTACTTTGATGGAAATATTTGCAGTGAGCGGGGATCGTACCCGCGCCTCCTGCGTAGCGGTCGCGTTACTACCACCACGCCACCGGCCACCGGCACCGGTATTGCGTTTGATGAATTTCACCATTATCAATCCGTTCAATTAAACCGAAATCTCACGTTTATTTCAATGTCAATTGATCAATAACAAGGCAGTTTTTTTTATATACCACTTAGGTGGCAGACAAGCACACGGCCCACCTGATGGAAAATGGTTACCGTGGCCTATGGACGTATGCATCACCAGGGGCTTCGCACTCGTGCTGCCGACCCTGAATGAACCTTCTAATGCCCTTCTTGAAGAACCCCATATTGTAGTCGCTTGGGAAAAGTTAATTCCACAGCTTGAGTGTGCGAGGGATGAAGTTCCTTTCATACCGCACAGTGCGCACCGTTTCCGGTCGCAATGTGTGAGGAATGAATTCCCCGCCTATGGCGAGAAGTGGGATGATAGAATGTAGCTGTGGGCATCATGTCAAACAATTTCATCATGTCTGTTTAGTTTGATCAAGATCATACCTAGTTTCCATCTTTATTAAAATCCGATCTTAGATGACACAGCTAATATTCACAATCCTATCAGTACGAACGAGATTATCTGCGCGAGCGCAATACGTACAAAAATGAAAGCGCTATATTTTCAAGTGAAAGTAAATATAAATTCTTCTTTATTACCCGGCGAGCATCGTAAACATTGTAACAAGTATAACGCTGTACTGAAAATGTACTGTCGAAGGTGGTTCGATATACTGAACAGCCTCAATGATATTGAGAAAATGGATTAGTGATAGTGCACCTGTGCACGCACCGACTAACACGCGGACGGAGCCGCGGGCATCATCTAGTTTCATATAAAGTTGTATGAAAAGGTATCTTCATTTCTGTAATTATCTTTATCATAAGCATCATTTGCTTACCAGGGGGGTCCAACTACTAAATATTGTATTAAGTAAATCTAAGGCCCTGCGCAGACGACAGACTATCCGTGACGCACTTTTTAGTCTGTGAAAATAGAACCTATGCAATTATAAGCAGTAACGCACACGACGCGCAAAAAGTCCGGCGCACAAAAAATCCGTGTAATTCGGGCAGACCGCACCGCGCCGCGGCGCGCCGCTCCGCACAAAAAGTGTGTGAAAAAAATTGAACGTTTGCTTCAACGCGCGCTAACGCAGACGGCGCACACTTTAGTCGGCAATCTGCATTTGCTAGGGGTGGACGTAACGCACGCGATCTATTATCATGGCGCCAGAGGTCGATGTAACTATGTTAATTCAAGGTCACAAAATAAATAGCAACTCATCAAATGTATTAACAGACATTTTATAAAATTTGAAAAAATTTGCCGGATGTTGTTTCAGAATTGAATGTTTAGTATGGAACTGTCCCTTCAGTAATCTTTCCGAAAGTATAGGATGTACCCAAAATTCTCTATTTCTTCTTCTTTTTCTGTACTTCATGTACAAAATAATACTTCGCGATCTCTGCACGATTTCCATAGCGTCTACGTCCCTACAGCTCTGCCGACAAAATGATCGAAGATGTTCGTCGTGTGCGTTGAGTCTGTGAAAAATCCGCGACCGACTTTTTGCGCGCCATGCAGACTTTTTGTGCGCCGCAGACTCGATCGCACAAAAAGTGTGCCGTCTGCGCAGGGCCTAAAAAAGATCTCTCTTGCCGATTGTACTTTTTTGGGTTAAGGTATGATTCTGAAGCCGACCGCATACGACAATCGCATGCAGCACACACAGCGCACCCATTACTTGTTAAACTTAGATACGGATAAAGGGGACCATTGAGAAGCCGCAATGAATTACGTTACGTGCATGCGGCGCATGTGCTGCGTGCGTCGGCAGTTGTCGTATGCTGTCGGCTACCCCTTTAGTAGTAAAGCTTTAAGGTATGATTAGTCGCGATTCCCCCGTTTGTCGATTTCCCCCGATTTATTTGTTTTATAATAGCGTGTAGATTAGATAGGTACAGTAGTTTCCTGATATTTTCCCCCATTTTTATCATTTAGATTATTGTGTAGTATTTAATTTGGTGAAATGTAGGTATGTAGTAATTAATTTGGGTGCTATGATGATGGTGGATATATTATGATGGGAGAAGAAGCTATGTAATAACCTATTGCAGTTCACTGCTGGACATAGGCCTAGCTATTTAATATTTTCTAATGGTGGAGTAGAATAAAGCCCCTCTATGTCTTCCCGTGGGTGTCTATCAAAGCGACTAGGGATAGGGCTGTTCTCTATCCGACAGTAAACATACAACCCATAAAAAAGTGCCCGTTTGATGGCAATAGGACTCACCACCACGAATTGGCGAAATGTGGGTATTATTACACCTCTGCCTACCCCTTCAGGGTTTTACGGACGTAAATAATATAATATGTATGTATGTATTTAAATATTATTATTCTCTTTCTAATTCCAGACAACATGTGCAGTGAATATTACAAACTCAACAGCCTCTAGCCTTTTTAGATCGCCGAAGCGTCGCTTGAGCGGTAAATGGGGCGAATGACCTCAAGACCTTGACTTCACAATGGACGTCCAGTTCTTAGCCTTGAAGTTTTTTGACAGCACGAGCTTTTATTTATCATTTTTTAGTTTTAACATTATGACACGCACACCTCAGGGATAGCCAGGTTTAGTTCTGCCCCCCTAGATAGGTAAGTGGCAATTCTTTGGCCAGCGTTTTGTAGAATAGTTTAGTAATTGACACGTATTTTGTCGTTTATGACGTTTAGGAGCACTTCATTAATCACGTGAAGCTCAACAGGGAGGGGAGATAGGGGATGGGGATATAGTGAGATATCACGTGCATTTATTTTACACACAGTGTTTAATATTCTAGCATCAGATAATAAATAAAACATAGGAGGTATAGGCATAGTATAAATAGAGGTATAGGTACATAATTTTTAGTAGGTATGGAAGCAACGATAAATACGTCTTATTTCCGATTCCCCCTCTTACCGATTCCCCCTGAATAATATTTGTTCACGATTCCCCTCGAAATTTAAAAATTCCTACAGTCAAGCACAACTTACTTAAAAAGAGTTTTTAGAAATTTAGTTACTTACTGAAGGGGTAAAATAAGAGTTGAACTATCGTATCGTTCGTTAAAAAACGTTTTTCAAAGTTTCGACACTAAGGGGGTAAATAAGGGATGCGTATTGTATGGACAGCCGGAACTACTTTAGAAAGCGCTACACTCATGTATCCGATAGGTGGCGGTGCCGTCGTGTCAGGGATTTATTTATAATTTTTTTCTCGACCGAAGCCGAGAGACTAGTCGCTAGTACTTTAATATTAATATCATCATCATCATCATCATTTCAGCCATAGGAAGTCCCCTGCTGGACATAGGACATAATTAATTATAGTTAATACGAAAGTAGTATTATGTGGGTATGTCCATAAACTAAGAACACTTACGTCGAAAGTACATACTACCTAAGTAATAAAGAAAAGTCTATTAATTACTTACCATTAACAACTTGCATAAATATAGCGAGCAGCATTGCGCTGACGCTCGTCCGAGTCCGCCATCTTGTGCCGGCGGCCATCTTGTGTTCGCTAACTGTCATTCACTTCACATATTTTGTTCACATCACTTTTAATTTCGGTTTATTTCTAATTGTCGATCACATTTATTGATGAGTACCTGTAACAAAAAAAAATTGCTTATGAGAAATCTCATCTAAATCAAATAACTTAGTATTGTCATACATACTATTATCTGTTCTGTGCTATTGCTTCCTGGCTCTACCAGGGAATTGCTAGGGTCTCATCGAGATTGGCGTTAAGTAACAATAAAAAAAAACGTTTATAAAGAGGAAATATTTGATTGTTTCTTCTTCTTCCTGGCTCTACCAGGGAAGTGCTAGGGTCTCATCGAGATTGGCGTTAAGTAACAATAAAAAAACGTTTATAAAGTGGAAATATTTGATTGTTTCTTCTTCTTCCTGGCTCTACCAGGGAAGTGCTAGGGTCTCATCGAGATTGGCGTTAAGTAAATAATAATAAAAAACGTTTATAAAGAGGAAATATTTGATTGTTTCTTCTTCTTCCTGGCTCTACCAGGGAATTGCTAGGGTCTCATCGAGATTGGCGTTAAGTAAATAATAATAAAAAACGTTTATAAAGAGGAAATATTTGATTGTTTCTTCTTCTTCCTGGCTCTACCAGGGAAGTGCTAGGGTCTCATCGAGATTGGCGTTAAGTAAATAATAAATAAAAAAAACGTTTATAAAGAGGAAATATTTGATTGTTTCTTCTTCTTCTTGGCTCTACCAGGGAAGTGCTAGGGTCTCATCGAGATTGGCGTTAAGTAAATAATAATAAAAAACGTTTATAAAGAGGAAATATTTGATTGTTTCTTCTTCTTCCTGGCTCTACCAGGGAAGTGCTAGGGTCTCATCGAGATTGGCGTTAAGTAAATAATAATAAAAAACGTTTATAAAGAGGAAATATTTGATTGTTTCTTCTTCTTCCTGGCTCTACCAGGGAAGTGCTAGGGTCTCATCGAGATTGGCGTTAAGTAAATAATAAATAAAAAAAACGTTTATAAAGAGGAAATATTTGATTGTTTCTTCTTCTTCTTGGCTCTACCAGGGAAGTGCTAGGGTCTCATCGAGATTGGCGTTAAGTAAATAATAATAAAAAACGTTTATAAAGAGGAAATATTTGATTGTATCTTCTTCTTCCTGGCTCTACCAGGGAAGTGCTAGGGTCTCATCGAGATTGGCGTTAAGTAAATAATAATAAAAAACGTTTATAAAGAGGAAATATTTGATTGTTTCTTCTTCTTCCTGGCTCTACCAGGGAAGTGCTAGGGTCTCATCGAGATTGGCGTTAAGTAAATAATAAATAAAAAAAACGTTTATAAAGAGGAAATATTTGATTGTTTCTTCTTCTTCCTGGCTCTACCAGGGAAGTGCTAGGGTCTCATCGAGATTGGCGTTAAGTAAATAATAAATAAAAAAAACGTTTATAAAGAGGAAATATTTGATTGTTTCTTCTTCTTCCTGGCTCTACCAGGGAAGTGCTAGGGTCTCATCGAGATTGGCGTTAAGTAAATAATAAATAAAAAAAACGTTTATAAAGAGGAAATATTTGATTGTTTCTTCTTCTTCTTGGCTCTACCAGGGAAGTGCTAGGGTCTCATCGAGATTGGCGTTAAGTAAATAATAAATAAAAAAAACGTTTATAAAGAGGAAATATTTGATTGTTTCTTCTTCTTCTTGGCTCTACCAGGGAAGTGCTAGGGTCTCATCGAGATTGGCGTTAAGTAACAATAAAAAAAAACGTTTATAAAGAGGAAATATTTGATTGTTTCTTCTTCTTCTTGGCTCTACCAGGGAAGTGCTAGGGTCTCATCGAGATTGGCGTTAAGTAAATAATAATAAAAAACGTTTATAAAGAGGAAATATTTGATTGTTTCTTCTTCTTCCTGGCTCTACCAGGGAAGTGCTAGGGTCTCATCGAGATTGGCGTTAAGTAACAATAAAAAAAACGTTTATAAAGTGGAAATATTTGATTGTTTGTTTGTTTATATTGAGTAGGCTCCTCAATTTGATCAGACTGCTAGGCAAATGACTTGAATCGATAACGTTTCATTACTTGGATAGCCTATTCCGCTCCCGCATTAACCTTCTAACCTAACCTATCCAAGTCGGATCGCGCTGCTTTTCTCAATAGGCAAACCTATCACTAACTTTCTGTCTTGTTTCTAGGTAGTGCTCTATCGTACGAATGGTCATAAAAAAACAATAAATTCAGAATACTACAAAGATTTAGTTAGGAGACGAGTGTACAAATTACCACTACCCCACGTCAACACAAGCTTTGCCAGGCGCTTTAGTCCATTTAAAGACATCCACATTTATAATCAGACAAATAGCGCTTGCAATATAAAGCTATGTTCTGTGAAAGAGGCTAGGTTGAAAGTAACAAAATGGGATGTTACCGAAAGTTTCATTGCTCATGTGTCATAAATGTTGTGGTCATTGGTGATTGTCAAGTGGAAGAATGAATACATTGTCATATTTATTAAGTAATTCAATCATTAGATCTTTGTAATTTATAAAGCAAACTGTTGGTAAATGAATTTACTATTGCGAATAGAGTGGTATAGTTCTGATTTTGTGTTAAGCTGAAAAACTCTGATGTCGCCCGAGCAAACAATGTTTCACATAAATTGTAAACGTATTTGGCACCCACAGGACAGGCTTTGCCTAGTGTGGGGTCACAGTATAATACTCAACATTGTATACTATTTGGTAATAAACTAATTTTATTTTTATTTTTTTTAAGCACTAGCCCTAGTCAGCCAGTTTATTAAACCTACACTACGGCTGAATACCATTCAGGAAGCTCACTGAACGGCGCTGTTTACAAAGAGGTCAGCCACTAGCTTAATCGACTAATATACGTTTACAACTGTCATCTATGAATCCAATCCCATACATTCGTCATTCTATTTTACAATCCGGCCAATTAATTGCCACATGTCTAGGGGAGGCAGGCTATTTGATTGAACAGCTGATTAAGCTAGTTGGCTGCGACATCTATCATCACTATCATCACTATCATCACTATCATCACTATCATCACTATCATCACTATCATCACTATCATTACTACATATTATAAAACAAAGTCGCTGCCGCTGTCTGTTCGTCCCTATGTAAGTATGCTTAAATCTTCAAAACTATGCAACGGATTTTGAAGCAGTTTTTTTAATAGATAGTGTGATTCAAGAGGAAGGTTTATATGTATAATACATGCATAATATTGTAGAGAAACACTGATAAATTTAGAGATATGCAGCGGGAAAGGGATCAGAAAATATGGCGGTACGAAGTTCGCCAGGTCAGCTAGTACAATATAATGGTAAAGACATGACATGTCTACCACATTGTGGTATATTCAGTTTAAAGTAGAATTACATATAATTAAGTCTCTTAACACACATAATTTATATCACTTTCTATGCACATGCCTGGCCAGTGAATTAGTCATTCTTGTAACGTAAGTGCTCGCTCGTGAATTTGTTTTTATTTATTTTTATTTACTTTTGAAAGTGAACGCTGTCCACCACAATTGGTTAACATCGCTGACATCTTTTGGTACCGGATGCTGGTGAGTTTCTATGAGATAACTCGAGACTTACATGGCAAATTACACGTTTTGCATGATACTGTCAGAAGATTATGCGAATATCCCGGCACATAAAATGCAGGAGAATTTCGAACATCCTTAAAGTATCCATCAGGCGCGGAGGATCGCAGGGGAAATGACCTCCCCCCCCCCCCCCCCCACCCCCAGAAATCGTGTACATACGTCAAATTAAAAAGTAAAAAGTCTTCTAAAAAGGCATTTTTTGAAGGAATTCTCGCACGTGACTGTGGCCGCACCTGGAATCCATCTGGCTCAGTTGGTCAGAGCATTCCACCTATACGGGACTGGTAGCGGGTTCAAGTCCCGTCTAGGACGTCTTTTCCGATCTATGGGAAGAGTTAACTAGGTACCTAATTACTTTAAAATTTCATTAAACATAAAACTACTTTTAACTGAATCTATATCCTATTACTTTTCAGCAGCCATAGTCAAGAGAAAACTATCCATGGCCAGATTGACGAACGAGGCCCTGGCGCTCTTTCCTATAAGGGTATCGGCGGTCATATGGCACTCGTTTCTACAAAAGCCGCACGAGCCAAATCTGAAGGAGGAGAAGGATTAAGCGGATTACGATCTCTGAGGCACAACGCAATCAGTAACAACGGTTTCAGGTCTTTTTTTTATACCACTTAGGTGGCAGACAAGCACACAGCCAGCCTGATGGAAAGTGGGTAGCGTGGCCTATGGATATGTGCAACACCAGGGGCGTCACACTCATGCTGCCGACCCTGCAGTAGCATTCTAGTATCCTTCTTGATGATGCTTAATAACCTTAAATTTTATGCCCCGGGGCCCCTGTATATCCTAAGGCCGTCCTCTACACTATTCTCGTGCCATTGTACGCCTAATTCCGTAATCGGTCTATCAGCATTATAATTAAAAATGAATCGTGAGTGGTGATTCGCAACGCTCGCACGATTTTAACTGCTGTCAGTCATGATACCCGCTTACCCTTTTTGCACAATTGTAAAAAAGGAGAGTATTATTTTCAGGTTTTTCAACAGTTTATATCCCTACTTCCATGTTGATTCAGAATGTAAGTAGGTAAGAATATTATTAAAGAAGGCTTCTTTTTATATTTGGTCCGTCAATTGACTGCACCCCGCTAGATGATGAAAAGCTGAGGTGCAGTCCAGAAGATACGGACCATTTCTGATGCTATTGGTCTTAAAATGAACCATCATTGGTCAATCAACCAAATGGTGGTCCGTACCGAACCATCCTCACTTGAAGAACCCGAGACTGTAGGCAGAGGGAAACGGGTGTTTCCTCGTGGCCAAACTAGATTGCCAAACTAATTGGCCACGAGGAATCCCTACTAATATTATAAATGTGAAAGTAACTCTGTCTGTCTGTCTGTCTCGCTCTCACGCCCAAACCACTGAACCGATTTTGATGAAATTTGGTATAGGGGTAGATTAGACCTCGAGAAAGGACATAGGCTATGTTTGGTCACGATAACCGACACCCACGCGGGCGGAGCCGCGGGCAAAAGCTAGTAATAAATATCCTTGTAGCCAAACTACCTTGTCATTAAACTTTTGAGTCAACCTGTATACAGTAAGTGTGTACTACTGTGGACTAAGTATGTACAGTCGTGAACAAATAAAAAAGTGTAGTGGCTTTTTAGAAACCTACTTGAGACACGTGCGCGGGCAATATCGTGCGGCAAAGGAAGGAGGCCTCAAACCGTTTGGGGGGGAGGTTATTTTATATAGGAGGTTATTTATATATCTATTAATAACCTTCAGAATTTCTGAAAGTTCAATAACCTCAAAAATACGTAGGAAACATAGGTTTTGTTTTGACAAACGGAATACTAAAGCTTCTTGACGCTTCGAATTGAAATCACGCATTTTAGAAACGAAATGTTACTAAACCAGGCCCCAAGCTAGTTGAAATTACTATCAAACTTACAATACCGTTCCAGCCCAAACGGCACTAAATACCTAAGTGCTTTAGTACTTCTACGATCTAAATATTCAACTGTCGTCTCTAGAATACTTCATTACTCATTAGAGATGCGGCAGGTGTAATGTAACGGATCCTGGATCAAACGTTGGGCCAATATGTGTGCCAATGTGTGGCCTACATTTAAAACGAGTTTAGGGTCTTGGACCTCTATGTGGGTTGTTTTATTTTAGTTTTGTTGATACGAGACAATGATAACGGTTCGAGAATCGGCTAGATAGGAATTTATGTTAACTGTGAAGAAGCCTGCATACCTATCTGAATTTTGATACCTAATACATTTTAGCTTATTTTTATTTTCAACCGGACAATCTCAGGGTCTCTCTTTTTCATTTTAGAATGCGTGTATATCGCTTATCGCGACCAAACATAGCCTATGTCCTTTCTCAAGGTCTAATCCATCTCTGTCCCAAATTTCATCAAATTCAGTTCAGTGGTTTAGGCGTGAAAGTGTGAACAGACGGACAAACAGACAGACAGGCAGAGGTACTTTTACATTTATTATATAAGTATGGATAACCTTCCTTTATAAACGGACCATTCACCACAAAGAGAATTTTTCAATTCGAACCAGTAGTTTCTAAGATTAGCGCTTCAACCAAACAAACAAACTCTTCAGCTTTATAAAATTAGTATAGATTTACATCAAAATCCTCTATATCAATTCTTTTTAACAAGATTAACGGTGAAATCTATATAGAATCCAATTATGACGTCTAAATTATGATTGATGTTTAATTTGGGCCGTTAGGTCATTAAAACTACGACCTCTTGACAGCGTGCGGTCATTTTATTCACGATTTGTCCAATATACATCTTGTTCAGCACTTTAAAATCAATAAATCAAGCCTTTTACCGTCTCTATCATGGTGAATGTTCCAACGCTCTTGCAATTAATCTCACCCTCCCCTTTCCTACACAAGACAACACGAACGTGCAGGGCTTAGACACAGAACAGATAATAGTACTGCTTAGATGTCACATGTCACATGTAAACAATTCCTTCAAGAACCAAGCACCATAAACTCTTGGAATTCTTCACCAGCACACGTGTTTCCTTCTTCCTACAATCCCGGATCCTGTAAGCGGGATGTAAAAAAGCATCTGCTGAGATCGAACATTGTAATATAACATTGTTGGTGTCTGTAATGGTGATCCTCATGGATGTAGAAGGGCCACTCCGGAATTGCCGATAGAAGTGAAAAGCATTGTATAAAAAGTAAATAATTTAAAAAAGAAGTAACTTGTGAATTTTATCGTCAAGACATCTGAAATGGGCACAATCCATTTCTATAAAAACTGCCTAAATAATTCCGAAGGTGACCGCATAAGACAACTGCAGACGAACGCAGCAAATACGCGTAAGTTATTGTGACTTCTCAATGGTCCTCTTTATCCTTATCGG
The DNA here is from genome assembly GCA_914767945.1 of Eilema depressum. NCBI lineage: Eukaryota > Metazoa > Arthropoda > Insecta > Lepidoptera > Erebidae > Eilema > Eilema depressum. The sequence goes on from OU612040.1 coordinate 9,901,854, forward strand.
AGTTTGGTACGCTGCGACTTCGGAATTATATCTTTACGCTCCTATAGACGTTTTCACCTTATTAAAAAGCACAGGTTTTCCCCCCGCGGTTGGTGTGTGAAACGGTCAATTGTGCAATTGATTTTCTTTCTGCTTCCCATTACGATACTATTACGATATGACACACACATACCGCTCCATAACGTATGTATTTGTAATCAACACATGTCATGTCCCACATAACCTCTCGTATAATAAGGTAACAGCCATTGTTGTGCGAATTACGGTTCTTCGTTTTGGTAAGGCCGGCTAAAATATGCGTGTTCTTTTTTTATACCACTTAGGTGGCAGAAAAGCACACGGCTCACCTGATGGAAGTTGGTTACCGTGGTCTATGGACGTATGCAACATCAGAGGCGTTACACTTGTGCTGCCGACCGTGAGGAAACCTTCTAATGCCCTTCTTGAAGAACCTCAAACTGTAGTCGCTTGGGATAACCACAGCAGGGAGTTCATTCCACAACTTGAGCGTGTGTGGGATGAAGTTTATTTCATACCACACAGTGCGCACCGTTTCCGGTCGCAATGTGCGAGGATGAACTCCCTAAAAAAATGTAGCTATGGTCATCATATCAAATAATTCATCAGAGCACAAACCATTGTATAGGCGGTAAAACTTTAAACACACATAGCGAGGCATAGTCCCTCCTGAGGCTGAGAGGTTCCGTATCGCCTAAGGGTTCGTGAATACTGAGTGCCCCGTCTTGTTTTTGTTACCAGTATTGGGCACCTGTGTTATACATAGCAACCACAAATGATGTGATCTACTTATTTATTTTGATAATGCTTAAACAGAATTGTTTCAATTACAAGGCATCAAACAATTCGGTGTTTTTGTATTGACTGTCGATGGGCAAATTTGGAACTTACGTAGGAGCTCGGAAAAGTGCGAAAACTTGTCTTCACCAATATTGGCCATTGTCTAAATATGTGATAATAAATTTATTTATTACACCTTAGTAAATAAACAAATTTTCTTTAAAAACATAGCTAAGTAATTACCAATAACATATGGACTAGTGCAATACCAGGTGGGGGAGTCACACTCGTGCTGCCAACCCTGAGAGAGACTGAGACAGAGATTGTACCGTCAGCACAGAAGACAAGCAGGACAAGCCTTTGGTCTTCCCACTGACAGCACAAAACCTCTTCAATGAGCTCTGGCTGTCATACTCACCGCCGGGAACACAACACGAGGTATTATAACCACGGTATTCTGTATTTAAAATGCCTTTTAGTTTTGACACTTTCAATTCCAACTCCAGTAACCGTCAACTAGAGTAATCACTTCATAATTCTCAACAAGTGTGTCAAAACTATCTCAAACGGACTCTGAAGTGGTACACGACAATGACTCAGCCGCATCAGGATGTTGTACAACAAACGAGGTGGCGGCGCTTGCGCAAGTCTTACACGAGCGTGCCTCGTTTTGGCGAAGACATTGTGTGTTGCGACATGCGGAATTAGTCGAAGTGGTTAGGCTTTGGGTTTTTTGTTTTGCAAATACGTCATAATAGGTTCAGGCGTTAAGTGCAGTTGTCGTATGCGGTCGGCTGCGGAATCATACCTGCAGAAGCAGATGGCGGGCTCCTGTCTCTGCCTACCCAGAAGGATAAAAGGCGTGAGCATGTGTTGTATGTTAAGGAATGCAAACAAGTAAGTTCAGGTGAAGTTTTGCTATTTATTATCTCCAACTTTCATCACACACCAAGACAAGTAGTGTTGTTCCACGGCATATTTTTTTGTTTTCACTGGTTTTTTTTACACCACTTATGTGATACACAAACACACGGCCCACGTGGTGGGAAGTGGTTTCCGTGGCCTATGGACGTTTGCAACACCAGGGGCGTTACACTCGTAACTCGTAACCCTGAAGAAGGTTTTCCCAAGCGACTACAACATCCCCATGTTGTAGTTGCTTGGGAAAACCACCGCAGGGAGTTCATTCCACAGCTTGAGTGTGCGTGATTGGCACAAGTAGTAATGGAAAGCAATGGTCTATAGAGGCGGTGAGGCCCCATCAACATGTTTCTTATTATATCACTTAGGTGGCGGACGAGCACACGGATAATCACCTGATGGAAAGCGGTTACGGTTACCGCAGCCTATAGGCATGTACATTCCCCATGGGTCTCTTGCTCGTACTGCTGAACCAGTAACGGACGAAGCTCTGGTGCAGTATTTCCTGATTTGATTTCCTAGGTTGGGGGTCAAACGACATGGTTTTTTTGGTTTAATTGTGACAACTGATGAAGGGAGGATGAATAAGAGGGCGAACCTGGGTTCCAAAATACTTTTTTTTTGCAACTGGAGTTAACGGACAAGATGCTTGGATGATGAAGAAAATGTTTATTTTTGTAATGTTCACAATAAGTAGTTGTATTGTAATACATGAACGAATGCTGGCGTCTGGTGTCCATTACCGTAAAGATTCCTATGGCGCTCTCGACCATGAGAAGTAACGGTGAGGTTCTGTTAGCCAAGGACCACGAGCTTACTCAACTTTGTATGTATAGATAGATAGATGTACCTCGGGATACATATCTTGGACCTAAGTGGCGAGACAAACTAGGCCCTTCCCGCTAGTTATTTTGTAATAATCTATGCTTGGTGAATTTGAGCTCGTCCACCGCAGTAGCACCCCGTGCTATCCTTAAAAGACATCCAAGAAAGACTATTTTATACGTACTGATGATTAGAACTTATTGTTACACATATTGTTAGAACACTTGTACTTTTTTTTAAAATAAGGAATATTAGCAACCGATATTACTAATATTCCCGTTAACCCCTCAAGCTAAGCTAAATTGCTTGTGCTAGGAGTGGGTTCACGTCGGTAGTGTAATGGCCAGGATTCGAACCTGGGTCCTCTCGATCGTAAGGCCGACTCCTTGACCACTAAGCTACCGACGCTTTTACACGATATTTATTATTGAAACTGACCGGTTTCACCTTACGGTATTGTCAAAAGTTTACATTGACAGTAAATGTTAACCTGTCAATTTCAAGGTTCAAGGGAAATTGAACCCTGTAGGCTATAGACCTCATACACAACAGCCTCATCAACTACTTGCTGCACCACTGAAGCATAGAGCTAGTTAAATAATATCTCCAAAGCAAAGTAAGTAATAATGTTAAGTACACACCGATTATGCTTAATGCCGTCATCGAACCTTGCTATATCTAATTGATTTCTTATGGTGCAAACAGCTGTGCCATCAGCGTATTTTTCTAATTTACTGGGCATAATGGCCCACCTGCGGGCCGTGACGAACGTGGTCGGCAGCTGGAGGGGTTACTAGTACCCATTTGATGGACTATAGGTTTTGTTTTTCTTATACATGGATTCGAGATCATCATTGTCATATTAGCGTTAATTCTTCTCCCCTAGACTAATACGTTGGCCGGTATTGTAGAATAGAATGACGAATATATGGGATTTGACGTATATGACCAGTCGTTAACGCATGTCATATACGTCAAATCAGGGGGCAGGTCGCAATTGGGGATCTCACCTGGAACTCTGAGGTACACACGTATACGAGCTTTTGCTGCTCCTTGTAGTGAGACTATTGACACGCATATATCATCTTCAAGGCCAGGCCAGCACTTCCTAAAATATCTACTCTCCTACTGTGTTTGGAGTTCTGATGGAGGCGAATGGCCAGATATTTGCGACTCAAGTAGCCTGACGGTTGCCGCAATACGTGACCGCACTGGTGAAGGCAATCTTCGAGACATTAGATCTTAACACTCTCTCCAACCTCTAGCGGTAAGCTTGATGAAGATGGTTCGATTTTCGTTTGTCGTCGCACTAGTAAAAGCAGGGCCAGGGTGGCAACGCGTCGTACTTCAACGAGCGCCTCTCTATAGGGGATAGGGAATTCCCATACAACGTGTCCGAGTCGCCAATTCAGTATTCCAAGTATTTCCTACCTAGGCACAACAAAGGTAGGCAATTGTCAGTGTTCAACGATATCAAACGAGCAATATTCTTTCTGCTGCTGTATTTGTGTCCAGAAGATCTTATTTGAAACACAAGTTTTTCATATACAAGATTATTGTTTAGGAAAACGGGACAATCTCGCGTCCAACTTTTTTGAGGACATGAAGAACCTATAAAAGAGACAGTCCCGTTAAAAACCGGACTTAGGCCATCCGCTGCATTGAGCGAGATATAGGTACGCCAAGCTCGACCTTTATCGGGTTGCTCATTCACCCTTGCCTCTTTAATCTGTCCAATCAATAAACTTCTTGGACAAATTAAATTTTCGGTCTTCACCCTACCCAACACATACCTAGCTTGTAAAAGAATGCGGCTCCACCTCCGCGCCTGCGCCGCATCCGCGTGTTATAACGGCGCGCGCGCACGTCAGGTGGTGACCCACATCCGCTAAGTAGTAGTATATACCGTAGCTTCATTCACTTGCCTCTCTGGGATGGGAACTTGTATTGTGTTGTGTGTTGTTTTGTATCGGTATGACGTGTACGTAATACTTTTTAAGATTCCACCAATTAGTGCCATGTTGGTCAAAGTTGGAAGAAAGAAAATGGATTTTATTGCACAACTACAAAAGTTGCTGAACACTATCTACTCGTACCTATATACCTAGGTATAAAAGCGAAATACCACTCACTGATTAATAACTTAATTCAAAAAGTATAATATCTACGAACTTGAAATATGGCAGGTAGGTTCCATAAAGGTGTAGACATTCACCAAGAATGGATTTTACGAAACTGAACCCCTAAGGGGGTAAAACGAACTCCACGCGTACGAATTCTACAGCTGGATATAGGCCTCTCCCAATGAGCGCCACGTCTGCCGATCCTCCGACTTCTGCATCCAGTCTGTCCCCACCCACCTATTTCAGGTCGTCAGCCCAGATGGGCTTACCAGATGGTTAGGGAGCGTTCCACCTTCCGTTTTCCTCCTCGCGGTCTCCACTCTAGGACTCGTCTACTCCAACGGCCATCAGTCCTTCGACAGATGTGGCCAGCCCACTGCTACTTCAGCTTGCTTATTCTGCGAGCTATATTGGTAACTTTGGTTCTATATCGGATGACCTCGTTGCGAATTCTATCTTTCAAAGAAGCTCGCTCCATAGCCCGTTGGATCCTTCTGGCTACTTCTTTCTCGAAGTTGTTTTTACCGAGCTGGATAACCTGCCTGCTGCATTTATATTATGTGTTATATATAATATAATTTGCACATGTTTTATTCCATGGCAGATCTGTACATCTGCATCTGCATGTGTTAAGCTACTTTCGTACTTGTATATTAACATTTTTATTACTTTAATTTTTTACTACTAACTAAATGTATTACAAAAAACTACAATTTAAATAATGCTCGAACGGTGAAAGCATAGATAATGTTAACATTACATTAATCCCGTTACAAGATTACATAATTATGACGATTTTTAAGTAAGAAAGAAAGAAAAATAATATAATTTAATATTTACGGACATTACATTAAGCGCATCCAGGCATAGGTACCTACCTACTAGTACTAACATGCGCATATAATTATTTGTAAAATTAAAAGCATTTTTTTTTAAAGTTAGTAAAAGAAAATTGGATGTTGCTAAGCGCTATTTTTGGTTTATTTTTGATTCGGCTATTTTTTTTTCTATGTTCCAAGTTCCTTGGACCGGAACTTCTGATGGGTGATGGGAACGGGAACAGAATTCCAAGCAGGCAAAGCCGCAGGCATCAGCTAGTGTAGAATAAAGTGAAAATCCTACCTAATCTTATAAATGGTAGTTTGTGAAAGTTAGAATGTTCATTACCCAATCATGCTGAAACGGCTCAACAGAGCTTACTGAAATTCGATGCAGGGATAGACTAACACATAGGCTTTTTATCCCAAGGGTTGGTGGAAGATGATTAGAATTGAGTCACGTGAGTAGCGTCGCAGGCAATAACTAGTAGATTATTAGGAAGTATAAAATCTATAAAGCTGAAGATTTTGTGTTTGGTTGAACGCACTAATTTCAAGAACTAGGTACTACTGGTTCGAATTGAAAAAATATTTTTGTGTTCAATAGTCCATTTATCGAGGAAGGTTATAGGCTATTTACCATTACGCTACTTCTCAAGGGAGCGGAGTAGTAATCACAAATCCGGCAGAATCTCATATATTATTTGAAAATTTACGAAACATGCCGCAAGCGAAGCCGGGGCGAGTCGTCTAGTATTGTATTAAGATAAGAGTCTCGAAAACATGTATCATACAAAATAAATTAGAGTTCGTTGATACATAACGGTATATTATATTATATGTATTTTTATGTGTGAAATATGCACATAATATGCAAATCGGTTATCCGATATTTTCGACTAATAAAATGTAAATACATTTTTACTATTGGTGTATTGGCATAACGGTAGCTTGTTTAGAGTTATAAGTGTTATAACTGTTGATTTAACCTTGACTTTTTATACCAGTAATGTGGGAAAAATTAGTGAGTGAGCTCATGGTGCTACCTGGTGGGATATTCCACTCATACGCATGAAAAGTTTTGACACCTCATTCATAATGCTGCTAGGAACATTATATCTTGCACCTAAAATGTGCTCTGTACTATACGCGCAGTACAACGCGTACTGCGCGTCTTGTGTGTCTTTTGAGGATGGTACGGGGTGCTAAGGGGGTGGATGAGTTGAAATCTAATCATGTTCTGTCCTCCATGGTTGAAATTCACAAGACAAAACATAGATTATTACAAAAAAATCCGCGCGTGTCAGAGCCTCGTTGTTTCGTGATTTTGGACCAAGATTATAATGGTTAGAGCCCTAAAAAGTCCAACAACTGTTCTAACTGCAATACTTCGATATCGCCAATAGGTTTTGGATGTCAGATGGCAGTCGCTTCACTGAACATAATTGAAGTACAGTCACAACGCAGTTAAGCTGGCAAAGCAGACCCCGAACTCCGAGGTGAACGCTTCTACCCCTTACGATTTAATTACACGACTTCTATGGGAACGACTGCCGCCTGGTTAGGAAATCACGAGAGAAAAGCTTGTGCCAGAGCCTCATCTGCCAATCAGCAGCTGTACCCTACTTCTAGGTCTTTGTGAGCCTACCTAACTTATCGCAGTCTACCGCTGGACATAGGCTACACCCAATCTTCCGCCTTCCGCATCCAGTCTATCCTAGCTACATTTTTCTACCTTTTTTTATATTACTTAGGTGGTAAAGAAGCACACGGCCCACCTGATGGAAAGTGGTTATCGTGACCTATAGACGTGTGCAACACTAGGAGTCACACTCGTGTTGCAGACCCTGTAATAACAGAGAGTTTCTGGGCCGTCATCGTTAGTGCAAAATACAAAGCAGGACAAGCTTTGGTCTTCCTACTGACAGTGCAAAAACTCTCCACTGAGCACTCTGGCTCTACCTTACGTTATCCGACTCATTACAAAATTAATACATCGACCATATTAGCATTTCGTGAGATTAATATGAGATTTAAATACAAATTTCTTCAAAAAGAAAATATGTAGATTATATCTGCGCTCGTGTTCACCGTTCAAAATCTGCCGAGATTCTCTCTCGTTCGCGTGGTTTCATCGTTGCAGAGAAAATGTATGCAATACTATTAGGTTTGTGACGATTTAGGAATATAACCTCTAGTGGGAGTGCCTTGCATTAAACCTCATTAGTATGGAAACGAGAGCGTCGCCAATTTCTCACATGTTAATATCCAATCACGTCACTAGAAACAGTGATGGACTTGGTCATAAGATAGATTAGATACATAGATATTGCTTGGGACATTACCATATATGCTCAAAATGTGCTCTATATGCGCAGTACAAGTTTCTTGGGTGTCCTTTGAGAATAGGAATGGGTGCTACTGCGGTGGACGAGCTCAAATTCACCAAGTAAAGATTATTACAAAATAGTATCGCGGTTGTGTCTTCCAAGATACGTCTCCCGAGATATTTTACACCAAATATACTTTATACTTTATACCAAACCTCCTATGTATATCCTATGGTACAAACAAGGGATAGTAGAAAGTAGGAACATGATACTTAGTCGCTTATTGCTCATGATTTTCATCAGAGAACAAGTTAAAAGGTAAAAAAAAAATTGAAGCTTCCGTAACTGACTCGTTAAGGAGTCGGCCATACAATCGACAGTCCCGGGTTCAAATCCTGGCCATTATACTACTGACGTCAGCCAACTCCTTAGCATACTTAACTATTTAGGTTAGGTACTAGTACTCTTTACAAAAAAAATACGACATCTGTCAGGTATACACAGCGCAATTTAGACTGCAAATTAGGACAGGGCACAGGGTTAGCCGAAACTTCCACCGGTTATAACTAAGTCGATTAGTTTAGTATGCCGGTGAAACGCAGGCTATATAGTTCTAAAAATAACTTCACATGCAAGCTTTACTTGCTATGTAAAACGCGATAAGTTATCGCTATATTGCACATGACAATGTTTTGAACAAATGCGTTTTCACTTTCGACGAGGCACTTAAATATTCAATATGACAAATGCGGGCATTGTAATGACGAATGCCTATAGATGGTATTACCACAATTACCACAGTATAACGTGTTCGTATACTGTTCTATTAGGTACCATCGGAACTGCAGATAGATTCTCGAGGACAAGAATGTAGGTATAAATGTAGTATGAGACTTGGCCTTCAGCTTACCATCAGGCGAGGTGAAGTCAAATTAATGTGTCCCACATAAAAAGTAACGATGTGCCACTCGTATAGGGGGATAGGAGCGGGCTCTAGCAGCAGAAACACAAAGTAATAGTAGGTATAATTTGCTTTAAACTTTTTGCCAAGCAGAGCTGTTTTATCATGGTCCCGCTTGCTATTTTTATCGATATGTTGACTTTTACGAGAGGGAAGCCTGCACCAGGGTCTCATTCGTTGTTCAGCGGCTGCACCGGCTACCAGGTAAGGCTGACTAGGGCCCCGAAAGTGTAAGTAGGGCCCTGTCCACCCACGTTTACATAACACTACCAACGAAATAAAAGCCTCTAAGCTTTTTTGCTTGATTAGATCACAAAGCGACTTTCACGCGATTACTATGATCTGTTTTATATAATATGTCATGTTATTAAATACTTTCTAATGCACACGTGGGACAGTATGCGATTGATTGGATTTAGTTTCTAATTAATTCAATCTAGTTATTGCTGAAGTAGAAATGGGTTGGCCCATCTGTCGGAGCGAGTGTTTACCCGTGGTCCCAGTGGGTCGACCCATTACCGGGTCCATGGGTAATTTGAATTACCCGTGGTAACATGGCATTAGGGATTGGTCCCGGAATTCTGACTATATCGATCAGAATGAAAACCATCAGTTACATACCTACAATATGTATTATATATTATTTTATACAGGGTGTATTTTTGAAACGGGGCAGTAAGGGCAAGTACCTTAACCGTTGCAGTTGATTTCTGTCTTTCCTAGTACTATAAGCTAAAATGGTCTCATAGAGTTTTTTGATCCCCACATGAAATAGGTAGAATCGATAGACATAAAAAAAAAAATTTTGGACTTTTTGCATTTTTTTGCCAACTGTAAGTTTTTTACAAAATCTGTGAATGCAGTTCAAAATATGTCAAAAAGTTAGGGAAGGTCTTCTAAGAACGTTTTGCTGTAACTGCAACGGTTAAGGTACTTGCCCTTACTGCCCCGTTTCAAAAATACACCCTGTATATTATTTATATATTATTTACTCAAAAAACACACTAATGACATGACTCAAACTATCTTAACATTTCTAGTGCGTATCCAAATGATATTTCGCCAGTAATTAATTCCATTAGTGTATCGGTTATGAATTCATAATTTTCAATTGCTATTTTTGTTCTAGTTCTAACTGGATTAGTCTTTTTTTTTTCTTTGATAACACTGGTAAAACACACTTAACACTTTTTGGAAAACGAATAAGTAATATCTCATTATTTTAAATTGGAAAAAGCGAAATCAATGCTCGGGCAGAACTCGAACCTTACAGGGGGAATGCTCTGACCACTGAGCCACCGAGCTTCGCCCGAGATTGATCCAAATTTTCCAATACATCCACCTTAGGTAGGGTTGCCATACGTCCCGGTACGCCGGGACATGTCCCCGTTTGAAGCATGGTGTCCCGGCGTCCCGGCCGATAAGCAAATTGTCCCGGTTTAAAAATCATAGTATTATATTATAGAGCTGGACTTAGTAAACAGTAATATACCTACAATAAACGCGACTAACCAGCTAGGCTATTCATACGTAGATAGAACGACGTAAGCGCTGACATTTTTCCGTACACGATCGCTCACCCCTGCACTGCCTATTCTTAGACATGCAGAAGACTTTTGACTGTATTCTTCGCGCGGTGATCTGGTGGGCACTGCGGGCTAGGGAAATTCCAGAGACCTACATTGACACCATCCAAGACATGTATCATGATTCTGGCTCCGTGGTTCGGACTACTGTTGGTGACTCGAAAGCCTTCCCCATCACTGTCGGAGTACACAAAGGATCCGTCCTTAGTCCTTACTTGTTCAGCGTGGTATTGGACGTCTTGTCGGACAGCATCAGAAACCTACATGAGCAGCCTCCGTGGTTGCTCAAGTATGCTGATGATATTGCGCTGATGATATTGCGCTGATGGACGCGTACAGGAGTAGATTGGTACGACACGTGAAAGTGTGGTAGGAGGCCCTTGAGAACGGTGGTCTGAAGCTAAATGTAGCGAAGATAGAAAGCTTAGCGTTAAACTCGACAGATTCCACAGCCGTCCGCATAGGCGATGATTCGGTTTAAATACCCAGGAGATCTATACTTCATATGACCGGTGAAATCGACTACACGTCAGGCCGCGCATTGCTGCCGCGTGAACCAGGTGGTGAGAAATGACTGGCCTCACGTGTCATCCCAAATTGCCAGTCAGGTTGAAGGGGCAGGTCTATGAGACGATCATGAGGCCTGTCCTCTTACGTGGCTGTGAGGCGTGGTCGCTGCTGGAGCGACACAAGCAAGAGCTGCGTGTCACGGAGATGAAAATGATGCGGTCGATGTGTGGCGTCGAAAGATCGCGTGAGGAACTCTCGCATCCGCGGCAGCCTTCATGTCCGTGACATTGCGGATAAAATGCAAGAGAGCCGCCGGCCGCTGGTGCGGCCACGTCTTGCGGCAACCGCCGCTGGACTACGTAGGTAGCAAAAGCCAAATAACGGCACCCCCGCCGCCGCGCCGTGTCCAGGTAGAAGGGGTAGGCCCAAGAAGTCCTGGCTTGACGTCATGGAGAGTGCCATGCGTGCGAATGGTCTCACTACTATCGACGCCCAAGATCGTGTGAAGTGAAGGAGGAAGAGCCGTAAGGCGGACCCTGAGCTTCGAGGTCATCTTGGCCACAGATGCAATCTGGCGAAAGCGTCTACATGAAGATGATGTTTAAGTTAATTTTAATTTCTTCAAAATATTTTGTAAAATTATCAGCAGTTAATTCTGATAATTTTTCGCCTTTCAGAAAAAACAGAAAGCCCGAGTCGCTGCCTGCTGGTATTTAATGGCAGTGTTAAAAGTTGTTTTAGACTTTTACAAGGTCCTATTATTGTAATAAAAGTTCTAATTTTTCTACCTTTACAAATTTTTCTTCAAATGTCCCGGTCTGGGTCCCCACACTTATGGCAACCCTAACCTTAGGGCGATGGTGGGAGCAATCTACCGATATTCGTACGAACTATCGGAATCAATTAATGATGTTGCAATCATTTTTAAACATTGATTTTTGATAACTCCGCTTCAACCAATTGAAATAATTTTGAAGTAGTAAAATATTTCCAATTTAAAATAATTTGTTTAGTTTAGCATACTAAATGCTTTTTAAAATTATTTCGAGTAATATCTCTTTGTAATACTGTAATCTCTTTGTAAGTCTTTGTAAAACTGCCTATGTGGCGTAGCGGTAGTGAACGCGGCTGCTACGCAGGAGGCGCGGGTTCGATCCTCACTCAGTGCCAATATTTGTATGCATGAATATAAATATTTGCATTGGTCTGGGTGTTTCTATGTATAATATGTATGTATTTACAAAAAAAAAAGTATCTAAGTATGTATATCCGCATTATAGATTCCATAACACAAGCTAATTAAGCTTACCATGGGTCTAGATAGCGTTGAGTAGAATGTTGTAGAATATTTATTTATTTATTTAATATTATGTGATCTCTTTTGACGTATTTGGTATGCTGATATTACGGATTTGTATATTCTATCGATATAGTCAGAATGCCGGGACCAATCCCTAATGCCATGGAACCACGGGTAATTCAAATTACCCATGGACCCGTTAATGGGTAGACCCACTGGAACCACGGGTAATTCAAATTACCCATGGACCCGGTAATGGGTCGACCCACTGGGACCACGGGTAAACACTCGTCGGAGCAGTGATCGTCGTTGGAGCAAAGTTGTTCGTGGAGTTGGATCGTGTTAGGAGACCACGAATCGGTAAAAGAAAGTTAGGACACTCACCAGCCAGATGGATTACCTAAAAAAAGTATGTACCTGGGACAAACTGGATGCGAAAGGCGAAGAAACGGCTGCTAAAGAGCATTTTTTTATATACCTAAGACACGACAGTTTGATTTCACCTCGCCTGAAGGGTCACCATTACAAACGCGTACCATGTTACAATCAAATGGTGGTGCTCAGCTTGACGGCCTCATCAGGCCCTCTAGACGAGTGGTTTGGTAAAATACATGAATCAAGTATACTCTGGATATGCTACGCAAATAATAATACCGCGTATGAACGAGACACAACATACAAAAACTGTAAGGAATGAATAGGACAAAAACTATATGCTCTGTCTTTGTCAGAGTTTCTGTTTTTTTTGTTGGTCACAAGTGGAAAGTTGTGACCAACAAATCTTTTGTGATCGTGAATTGTTGAAATTGTTCTGAGAATTCTTCATAATAGACAGTAATTTAAGTGGTGAAACTAAGTGGCATAAGTTTGTTGCTTAAAACTCATTGTATTCAACATGGTGATATGTTATATATTAGGCTGCAAAAGCCATAGTGAGCGGAAATCACAAGACATAACCTATCATACGTAAGTACGATTTTTAGACAAAATATCCCTTTTTTTGTAAAGATATTAATAGATTAAGAGCCGTAGCATATTAACAAGTTCTTTAAAGTAGAAATAATGGCTCAAAATATTGATTTATTATCACCATAATACGTGTATTAACCAACCAAATAAAGTGGTGAGTTAAAATTATCGAACTCGAAACAAAAGCCAGACTTGTCCGCCATTTTTATCTACTTTATGATTTGTCCGGGTTATAGAATTATTAGGGATACCAGTTGAGGTACTGGTAAATTACCCATAATGTGGGGTATTTCTTATTTATTCTTAAAACTTCACATTAATGAAAATGTTGTTTCAGATTTCCAAATCCAGATCCAGATGCCTAAATTGTTTTGTATTTGTGTTTTTTAAAGGATGTAATGCCACTAATGCCAGAAAACATTAAATTCATATACCACCTAACGGATTTAAAAAAGTCGCGGGGTAAAATTTGGTAGGGACTAACAACACTGGTATCATAAGTACTATGTTGTCGTCCCTTTCGGGTGTACGCGCTTGACGAATCCAGAGTATACTTGATCCTAGGGTAAAATATAATGCCAAATGTATGGGATTTGACGTATATGACAGGCGTCAACGAATGTCAAAAACGTCAAATCCTATATATTCGTCATTCTATGACTGATAACTGTAGGATAAGGGAATGAAGGAAGAGGGACTGTAGGGAGGGCATGGCGCACATTGGGAATTAGAATAAGGATTTTCAAAGGCTAATTGATAGCATGATCTAACTATTAATTAATTTAACTGTGCTATAGCGGTGGAGGCATGCAATGCATCGTCGAATACGGGCTCGATTCCCGGCAAGGCAAATATTTGTATGCATAAATTGGTATATTTGCTTTGGTCTCGGTTTTCCTATGTTTACGTTAGATAAAAATAATGTTTATCCGCATTCTAGAACTCTTAATACAAACTAGTAACTGTAAAGCTACTTTAGGTCTAGATAGCTCTTTGTAAAATCCATGGTAGAATCTCTTAGAAGAATAACACAACAACATTACTTTATGATTGGAGCCTCCTCTTAAGCAAAATGGACATTCCTAGGGTAGAAAGCCTAACCAGGTATCAATAAATCTGTCTGCAACACAGGTGCGCATTCTACTGAACCCTTGCACTGGCACGAACCAGTCCCGACGAGGGCACTAGTGACCCCAATAGCAGGACCGGTCCGCGTCTGACCGCGTGGGGAATGCGCCTGTGTTGCCGTGCGTGAAGACATGCGATTGAGCTGCAAGATTGTGATTTGTAGACGAATGATCTATTCTGTTAGCGATAACGCTAGAAGAAACGTTCAGCGGGTTAAAAATGGTCACATTGAGCGATTCCGCAAAAAATTAGTAACTTTATGAATTTCCAGTACCTAGATTTGATCTCAAAGATTCCTATAAAATTCGTAAAATGGTCACTCATATATGAGCAGAATCACAACAATTCATTTACTAAGCAGATTCAAATTTCGTGTGAATAACGCCGCGTGACAAAATATTATCTTTATACGATGCCAATAAAGTGGCCTTTTAAGACCTGCAGTAGTTCATGACAGAATTCAAATCCAGGACCTCTTGATCTTAAGCCGACTCCGACGACACAAAGTCATGGCTTAGATTACATATCGGCATAGCCACTATGCCGTTACCGTCACGGCATACCTACGTACGACTGCCAAAGACAGCCAGATGGGTTTCCCATTAGGAACATCTAACAAACTTTCAAAATGTATTTTATCAATATAAGATAGGTAGGTCCGTAGGTATTTGTATTCGAAATCGAATAGGTAACGGGTTTGCTACATCAATATACCGGTATAGACACCGGTAGAGACATGATTAACGTAGAATAGAACCCTAATATTATATTCTTTTCATGCCTATAAATCCCTGAAGGGGTAGGCAGAGGAGTTACACCAGTGGCGAAGGGGAAATTATTTAAAAGGGAAGCCGGTTCAAAATAATACATAGCTCGATCTAGTTTGTCATGCACCATGCGACCAATTGGGAAGCCGCCAGGAATCGGGTCCCCTCGCCATTGTAATACACCCACATTTCGCCAACTATTACACGTAATACGGGGTGAACCTATTGCCGTCAAACGGGCCCTTTGTCATGGAATGTATGTCGGGTGGAGAAATTGTGAATAGAAAATAGTAAAAATAGGTCAATGAACAAAAGGTGAATGTCCTTCCTAAATTTCATTCATAAAATACGAATAAGATCCGGTCATAAATCCAACTTTCATTGATATTTTCTACACTTCCGTTTCACTCTTGCTTATTTCCTATTAGTCAATGAAATAACAGTAAAAGGAGGATTGATAATTTACTTACCGATTTTAGGGCCAGAAACAGCTGTAGAAACAAGTAAAATGTAGGATAACGATACGATAACACATAAAAAAAAAGATCCACTGTTTTCTTTACGAAGAAACTTTCACATTTTGCCACACACTACCACACGCGATATCCGTCTGCACTTCACTTGGATAATTACTTAAAAATAGCTGAATATTATTATAAACACTTTTTTAATTCAAAGAAACAATTTTATTACTTTTATGTAAGAAAAGTTCTTGCAATATTATTTAGCAAGTCGAAAATGCCGCCATGATTTTCAAACATGCGCGCGCAGTACCGTCTGGAATCAACTGACGCGTCGCTACTGCTACACGAAATTCACTTCGATTCAAGTGCGGAAACGAGAAGCTAGATTACGAAAGCTGGTGAAGAAAAGAGACGGTTAAAGTTTGTATGTAGCGGTAATTTTTTTTTCTCCTTTCGCGCGTCAACGTCAACTTTCTAAAACGCCTTGAGGTGTTTCGGTCATCTTGTTTTGGAATTTTGTTTTTTACTATAAAGGATAACGCTATTTTGTTGATAACTATTCGTGTTATTTCTTTCTTAATTTCGTATCTAATTAGGTATCTTACATACCAATCAAATAAATATAACTAAAATATAAGTTAATTCTGCTTTGGAGCGAAAAGAAAGTGATCGTGGCTCAATGTTTGTTATTAAAAAAATGCTGAAATAAGTTTAAAAGTCTGACGTCATTACCAGTGCAGTGTTGATGTAAAATTGGACATTACACAACATGGCTCGTTGGTCTAGGGGTATGATTCTCGCTTCGGGTGCGAGAGGTCCCGGGTTCAAATCCCGGACGAGCCCGAGAGTAAATCTCTTTTTGTGGTTTTAAAAACACATTCTGATTATTAAAAAAAGATTTAACGATAAGGATTTTGGGCTATTTTTACATGAGACTATTTACAGTACATTTTAGTAATTGGTAAATAGTAGTAATCGACCTACTGAAATGTATTTAATTCCTTTACAAAAATTTTCATGAGCAGTCGCCAGATCGATCTTGACAGTAACTATTTATTAATCTGTGTCTTGCTTGACTCATGATCATCTTGAGTACTTTGCATCTTAGCATTGATGTGATGCTGACTGAGTACATGCAATGTTAATATACAGGGCGTCCCACGGCAATGCCACATGGAGGGAAATTACGAGTAAGTTTTACTTACCTAAAGGAGACATTTCTTTATTTTCAAAAAGAAATAAAAGTGCATTCAAGGTTTTTCAAAATTCGCTTGCCACACCCGGTAATCGAACCGACTAAAAGCCGAAAAAGTAACACCCTGTATTTTTATGGCATCAAACGATAGGATAAAATAAAAAAAAATAATAACTCTCTATGAAACATGGTAAATTAAATGAAAGGAAATCCTTGAAAGCTAAACTTATAAATTCAATTTGGCAAAATAAATAGCACTCTAAGTTCCAAAACCGACTAAAAGCCGAAAAAGTAACACCCTGTATTTTTATGGCATCAACCGATAGGATAAAATAAAAAAAATAATAACTCTCTATGAAACATGGTAAATTAAATGAAAGGAAATCCTTGAAAGCTAAACTTATAAATTCAATTTGGCAAAATAAATAGCACTCTAAGTTCCAACCCATCCATCCAAGTTGTGATGTAATGTATGTAGATTGAACGTCATCTATCTATTTAAACAAGTAACTCTTAAAACCATGGCATACTTTCTATCGCATATACTATTTCAGAGAGGGCGCTAAACTCAATTTTATTTAATTAAAACTTTTCTAGGAAAAAATGTACATACTTCTCTAAAGCTACAATAGAGGGCTAGCACTTTTAAAATCGGTCGCACAATCAGCAGGTGGTTGATTTTGGTTCATTGACTCTGCCCCTCTCCCCTCGCACACCCCCTTCGCCCGTATTCCGAATCCGTCGGACCAAAAGTTTGACATACAAAGTACAAACAACTTTTTTGTAAAACAAACTTTTCAACACGTGTTTTATATATCGTAATATGTTAAAATTTGGTATTTCAGTACATCATTGTGTGTAAATGTTATTCAGAAGTGGTTTTAAGTGTTTGTGTAATTAATAATCGTAATTTAAAGCTATAAAACATGATGTCGGGTCCGAGTACGTCGCACAGTCCGCCGCCAGTAGCTTCAATAACAGATGTTGGTGCTTTATTTCAAAATGCAAAGAAGTATGAAGAACTTAATGTTATTGGAACAGGTAATATTGTAATAACTGTGTGAAATAACCTCATTTTCCATGTGCCGGTTGACATGACATTACTTTCGCGCAATTTCAGTCAGAAAACTTTTGTATTGTTTACATTATTGAAGTTATGTTTTTTTATTTAATATGTGATTTATTGTTAAATAGAAGTTAAAAATAAAGAGTTTATTAATAATAAATTAAGAAAATCATTTTTAATTTACCATTTGTTATTGAAATGTAATTTTCGTTTATGTTTTAGACGCGTTCCGAACTACGTACCTAATTAATTAATAAGTATTTTATTTATTTTTTATTTATAGCTACCAGGATAGAGTATGTGGAGATAACCAAATATTATAATATTTCTACAAGTTACACTTATTAATTTAAGACCAAAAATTAAACACAAAACAAGAAAAATATACATTTTTTTCTAAGAATACTCCCTCTAATATCTTAATAATCTTTATTAAAAATGGAAGTAGATAATGATACTGGTGCTTATAACCGGTCACCTAAAACTAGGCTAATTAACCTACCTCAACACAAGCACAGTCAGTGAGTGTGAACGTAAGCAGATATACAACTTATAGCTACATTGGGATAACATTGGCTACAAGACTTGTACATTAATCAGCAAGTATATTCACACCTTAATTACCCGAAGGGGTAGGCAGAGGTGTATTTACACCCACCTTTCCCTACATATATGATTTTTGGTCTCACTTATAATAGGAGGCGAGTCTAATGCTGTCAAGCATGGTAGTAAGGTTGGCATGGCCCCGAAAGTCTTAGTAAGGCCTCAAATACCTCCATATGGAAATTTAGTAGGCATTTCAAATCCTCACTCAGCCATTTTTTATAGCGTATGAACCCTAAATCTATGAATCTAATTTCAGGAGCTTACGGTACAGTATACAAAGCGCGAGATTTACACAATGGTGGCCAAATCGTTGCTATGAAGAAAGTGAAAGTGGCTCTCACAGAAGACGGGATACCACTGTCGACGTTGAGAGAGATAGCGTTACTGAGGCAGCTGGAGGCTTATAGGCACCCTAATATTGTCAGGTAAGAAACTGGCTCTGAATGGTTACAATTAGGTACATCTGAGACTTTCAACTACAAATGTTTTTGGGGTTCTGTGCCTCAAGAGGAACAAAAAGAAACCTTTATAAGTCCACTCCATTCCGCTCTGTTTTGGATTCATATTTAATTTTGTTCTAATTTGAATTTGTTCTATTTTGATTTCGTTCTGATTTCAATTTGTTCTTATTTGAAATTCAGAATCTTGTTCTATTTTTAAACTATTTTAAAACTTACTTTAAAAGTGTTTGTTTTTTTTCCTCTTCCAGACTCCTAGACGTCTGTCATGGAGGTCAGTCGTTGGAGCGAGATCAGCAGCTAGTCCTGTTCCTAGTGTTCGAACATGTGGAGCAAGACCTGGAGTCATACCTCAAGAGAGCACCCGGACCATTGTCCGAGAACAGGATCAGGGTAAGTTGATATTATTAATATAACTTAGGTGGCAGACAAGCACACGGCCCACATGATGGAAAATAGTTACCATTTACGGTTGTCATAAATGTCAAAATACGTGGCATTCCCATACAAAGTTTTTTTTTTTATAAGGCTTTTTTGTATACTTGACGAGAGACCAATGAACATTGTACATAAGTTCATAAACTGACGCCTTGAAAAGTAGAGTTTGTTGCGCCGTTTCTTCTCCACTAGCGCCGAGGAAGCGGTGGTAAACTTAGTGTTAAGCAGAATTTGACGTCAATAAGCTGTAACAGTGTGAAAGAATTAAAGAAATTTGAATTGAATTTGCTCTTACTTGCACATTTCCCACGAGCATCACTAGGACCACTCATCCCGCGGGATATGATCGAGCCTGTATTCTATTCCCACATTCCCCGCAGAGCATGTCGTACGACATTCTCTCCGGCATCGACTTCCTGCACTCGCACCGCATCGTGCACCGCGACCTCAAGCCGCACAACCTGCTGGTGACCAGCGCCGGCCGCGTCAAGCTCGCAGACTTCGGCCTCGCCAAGACTTACGACACGGAGATGAAGCTGACCAGTGTGGTGAGTAACACACGTTCTATCTTAGCTTCGTGGAGAGGTCTTGGGTTCGAATCCTGGTTATAACGCTACAGACGGGAACCCACTACTTTTTTATACTATTTAGATGGTACACAAGCATACGGTCTACCTGATGGAAGGTGTTTATCGCGGCCTATAGTCGTGTGCAACACCAGAGGTGTCACAATATATTGTTTTTTGATATTTTATGTACTCTACGACACTTGGGAGAGATGAATATGAGATTAATCAATACCATTTGAGAGCCTATTCATCGAAATTCGTCCATTTTAACGGCTAGACAGTTTCGATGAATGAATGGTCTGTAGAGAGGAACAAAGAAAACTATATACATACAAACCGCCTGAGCTTCATTTCGCTTTTTCCGATTTTAAATTTTTTTTTTTTCTCTTTTAAAGAATATTAGCAACCGAAATTACTAATATTCCCGCTAAATCCTCCAGCTAAGCTAAATTGCTTGTGCTAGGAGTGGGTTCACGTCGGTAGTGTAATGGCCAGGATTCGAACCCGGGACCTCTCGATCGTAAGGCGGACTCCTTAACCACTAAGCTACCGACGTATATTAAATGTTAAAAAAAATACATTTACATACCTATAATCTACATACAAACAAACATACATACTTGCGTAAACCATTATCCTCGCTAGTGCAGTCGGGTAAAAAAAGATCTGTTCAGCCGTTAGAACGCGATATTAACACCCGTATTCACAAACAATACTTCGCTATGCGTACTACCAACACTGTGCAAAGAACGACAAATTCTCAGTGCGTTCGTTTTGGCAAGCCTTTTTATTAATTGATAACACTTAAGTAATACTTCGTTGAGGGAACGCACTGCGTTAGATACTGCTCCGTGATGTTTGTGAATTAATTTGACCAGCCCTATGCGCTCGAGCACACTATGAGACCTCACAGTGTTGTTTGTGAATACGGGTGTGAGTAGAACAACCCCCTGCGGCAGGTGGTGACGCTGTGGTACCGGCCGCCCGAGGTGCTGCTGGGCGTGTCGTACAACACGGCCGTGGACGTGTGGTCGGCCGCCTGCGTGCTCGCCCAGCTGCACACCAGGGCGCCGCTGTTACCTGGCTCCTCCGACTCGCACCAACTTACGAGTATATTCAGGTAATAGATTTAGAAATAGAACTCAACGACTTACCGTACTAGCCCCTATCATACCTCAGGATACGTGTCTTAGACCTAAATCGCGAGACATAAGAAGCCCTGGCGCACGCGGATTGTTTTATGATAATCTATGCTTGGTGAATGCTCGCTCGTCCACCGCAGTAGCACCCCGTGCTATCCTCAAGAGACACCCAAGACACGTGTACTGCGCGTATTTTGGCCACATTTTTTTGGCGCCAAATGCGGCAAAAATACACGGAGTACACGTACATCGTGGACTTATAAATTTGGGCACGTTTTCACCAAATTATAATAATAATAAATATTGTAGGACATTCTGCACAACGCTATCTAGACCAAAGTAAGCATAGCTTAACTAGCTTGTGTAATGGGTTCTAGAATGCGGATAAACATACTTAGATACATTATTTTTCGTAAATACATACATATTATACATAGAAACACCCAGACCAATGCAAATATTCATATTCATGCACACAAATATTTGCACTGAGCAGGGATCGAACCCGCCCCTCCTGCGTAGCGGCCGCGTTCACTACCGCTACGCCACGGAGACAGTCAAGATGTAATATCCCAAGCAATATCATACTCGTCCCTAATACTTTGGGGGGCGAGATGAGGCAAAATTCAGCCAAACCTGGTAAAACGGACCCCAAACTCAGAAATGCAAGCTTCGGATGTGACTAGAATTACTAATCCTACTTCCATTGAGACGCCGTTGACAGACAGGTGATCACCACTTCTGAGTGGATCATTTTCATTTCCCCTACATAATGACTGTCATACAAGTTCGTATAGCAACCTGGACCGACGACGCGACGGCTTAACGTGCTCGAAAATAACCAGACCAATGTAAATACCCATATTCATGCATACAAATATTTGCACTGAGCGAGGATCGAATTCACACCCTGTGTAACGATTGCATTCACCACCGCTACACCACAAAGGCAGTCAACCCGAGACAGTACCTGTTTATTTTAAATATTTTACCAATAGAGAATTTTTTTTATTCAATTTGTAAGAAAACAATATTTCTCTTCAAAAACTTGTCTAGTAATCTATTATTATCTCCAGGTTGATAGGCCGCCCGTCTCGCCAGGAGTGGCCGGAGAACGCGTCCGTCATGCTGGACAGCTTCCCGGAGTACCAGCCCATGGACCTGGGCGAGGTCATACCCCGGATACATCCGCACGCGCTACAACTTATAAAGGTAGGCAGGAACATATAATTCAAATTCAAATTCTTTATTACATCAATCAATAATTACATCTTATTGACATTAAAAACTTTGGGGTTGGGAGGTTAGATGGTAGTCGCTCTCATAAAAAACAATATTTATAAATTAAATTAAGAATTGCGACCGGAAACGGTGAGCACTGTGCGGTATGAAAGGAACTTCATCCCTCGCACACTCAAGCCACAGAACAGATAATAATGATAATATGCTCAAGCTGTGGAATGAACTCCCTGCGGTGGTTTTCCCAAGCGACTACAATATGGAGTTCTTCAAGAAGGGCATTAGAAGGTTTCTTCCGGGTCGGCAGCACGAGTGTAACGCCCCTCGTGTTGCAAGTATCCATAGGCCACGGTCATCACTTTCCATCAGATGGGGCGTGTGCTTAGCTGCCACTACAGAGTGGTGTAAAAAAAAATTAATAGAAAGAATAAGAGAGGGACCCGGAGGTCTAATAGTACATTATGGTACAAGTGAGCAACGTTGGTGATTACCGCCGAGGCGCCATTGAGACCCGAGCCGCCAGGCGAGGGTCTTAAGACAGCCGAGGACGGTAATCATCATGCTCACACGTGCCATACGACGTTTTACAACACACTTGCGAATAAAATAATACTACAAATACTAAATAAACAATACTACAAATTAATTCATTTTCCTATGCGCGCGCATTTAACAATGGCGGTCGACCATATTTAAAAAAAAATGAGGTTTGAACTTAACTTTTTTTTACTGTTTTTTTTTCTGTACTTAGAGAAAAAAAAAAGTTAAATTTGAGTGAAAATTTTGTTTATTACACAAGTATTACAAGTTGAAATTATTTATTTAAATACGAAAATGCATCAAATGACCATACAATAGGCGTATTAATTTATTCGTACTATTAAACACGTTATTTTTTGTATCAAAACTTTTTTAAGAACATAGACAATTATAGACACTTCCTATAAAATTTAAAAAAGAATCTATAACTCACTTTTGTGAATAATAGCAATGAAAAAGTCACAGTTTTATAATAGGTGTCATTCCGTGCTTAATTGCGGTAAAATAATATGACTTTTATGAGCAGGTGTGTTGTAAAGTACAATAATGCAACCGGGGCTAAGGCTGTAATGGGTAAGCTAATAATTAGTACGCTTTCCGGGCCCACGTTATAAGCGGTGAGCCTATTGCCGTCATCCGGACTTTTTTTCAAAATGCTGTTTACCTACTGTCGAATGGGGTTGAACTTTTTATTTCACAGGGTACAAAATAGACTTCAATTCTTTAACTTCTCTTGATATATAACATTTTCGTCCATTTGCATGCTGCGTAATTTAATGAGATGAAGCTGTACACGTAAGTTCGTCTTTTGTCTAACAGATGGCATTATACAAATAAGTTCCCCATCTTTCTAATAGATGGCGCTATACTTATCAGTACATCTTTTAGCTAATAGATGGCGCTATATAAATCAGTTCGTCTTTTGAGTAACAGATAGCACTATACATATAAGTTCTCCATCCGTATAATAGATGGTGTTGTACATATAAGTTCACCTTTTGTGTAACAGATGTCGCTATACACATCAGTACATCTTTTGAGTAACAGATAGCGCTATACTTATCAGTACATCTTTTGACTAACAGATGGCGCTTTACTTATCAGTACATCTTTTAATTAACAGATGGCACTATGCACGTAAGAACTTCATCTAACTAATAGATGGCGTTGTACATATCAATTAACCTATTGTCAAACAGATGTCGCTATACTCATCAGTACGTCTTTTGAGTAACAGATAGCGCTATACTTATCAGTACATCTTTTTCCTAACAGATGGCGTTAAATAAAGTAGTTCGTCTTTTGCCTAACAGATGACACTATGCACATATAAGTTCTCATCTACTTAATAGATGGCGGTGTAAATACTAGTTCGCCTTTTGACCAACAGATAGCGCTATTTTTATTAGTACCTCCTTTGGCTAACAGATGGCACTTAACACTTCAGTTCTCCGTCGGACTAATAGATGGCGATGTAAATATCAGTTTACCGTTTGTCCAATAGATGTCGCTCTGCACATTAGTACATCTTTTGTCTAACAGATGGCGCTATACACATAAGTTCTGCATCTGTCTAATAGATGGCGTTGTACATATCAGTTCATCTTTTGTCCAATGGATTTCGCTGTACACATCAGTACATCTTTTGCCTAACAGATGGTTTTATGTATTCGATAAGATAAAATAATCCTCAATGATTATTCTTTCTTCTATTCCAGGGTATGCTGGTCTTCGATCCCGCGAAACGTCTCACCGCGCTCGACTGCTTAGAACACCCGTACTTCACAGAGGAGCCGCTACCTTGAGCCCACTGCTGGGCCCACGAGAAATACCCACCTATTGTTAGCTATTTAATACGTTAGTATAACATTCTAGGCTACAGTGATCGCTTAACTTCTGTTGTGTTCTCACAAAGTACAAGCTTAGGATGTAATAAATCGATAGATGATGATGATAAAACGCTCACAACTACAGTATGGGGTTCTTCAAGAAAGGTATTAGAAGGATCTTATGGGGTCGGCAGCGCGAGTGTGACGCCCCTGGTGTTGCATATGTCCATAGGCCACGGTTACCACTTTCCATCAAGTGGATCGTGTGCTTGTTTGTCACCTAAGTGCTATAAATAAACCAAGTACATATCCACAACTTATATCATAAAGCTGAAGAGTTTGTTTGCTTGAAGCGGTAATCTCAGTAACCACTGATTCGAATGTAAAAATTATTTCATGTTGAATAGTCCGTTTATCATCACGCTACTATTCAAGGAACGGAGCAGTAATCATAAATATCAGCAAATCCGGCAGATTCCCAGACTTTATTTCACAAGTAACAAATTGCGGGCATATAATATGGCTTAAAGGGATGATACAGGGATTTGAAATACACCACTGGCGAAGCCATATTGCAATATATCAAGTATATTACAATATTAGACAGCCTCCGTGGTGTAGCGGTAGTGAACGCGGCCGCTACGCAGGAGGCGCGGGTTCGATCCCCGCTCAGTGCTAATATTTGTGTTCATGAAATATGGGTATCTGCATTGGTCTGGTCGTGCCTCGGAGAGCACGTTAAGCCGTCGGTCCCGGTTGCCATAAGAACATCTATGGCAGTCGTTACGGGTAGTTGGAGCCCTCAAAAATCCAAAAACAACGGTCTAACTGCAAAGCTTCGATATCGCCTAATGTTAACATTGGGTTGTGGAGGTCAGATGACAATCGCTTCACGGAAAATATCGAGGTCTAGCCAAATTCGTAGTTAAGGCTGATAAAGCGGACCTCAGACTCCGAGCTGAAAAAGCTTCGGATGCGACTGGGAATAAACGCTAAGAGGAAGATTACAATATAATGGACCCAGAAATGTACAGTACCCGGTACTTCTTCGGTCTTACAGTCGGATTAACTTTGGTTACTGTAAGCTGTCTGCTATTTTGTGTCATAGCAAAAACCACTGTCATTTCACTGACACTGCAAAACTATTGAACTTATACATACATTAGGGTTGCCATAAGTGTGGGGACCCAGACGGGGACATTTGAAGAAAAATTAGTAAAGGGAGAAAAATAGGAACTTTTATTACAGGAACTTTTAACACTGCCATTAAACAAGCGTTAAACAAGCGGGCAGCGACCCGGGCTTCCTATGTTTCGACCATGGATGCTTCGGGCGGTATCTGCATCGGACCGCGAAGAAAGAGCCAACGTTCGAGTGCCATCACTGCGACGCGAGCGAGGATTCGGCGCTGCACACGCTCACCGAGTGTCCGGCGTGGGAGGCGCCGAGACGGGAGCTGGTGGCGACCCTGGGAGTGAGAGCTCTCACGCTCGCCACTTTTCTCGCAGCGACTGCGCGGATGCGTGGGCCGCCGGCGCCTCCTTCTGCGAGCAAATAATGCTCGTGAAGTGGGCGGTGGAGCGGGAGCGAAGGAGAATCGCAGACCTTGCCGCCCGCGAGGAGCGCAGGAGAATCGCTAACCACGCGGTCCTCAACGAGCGGCGGCAACTCGGGCGTCGGAGGTCGCAGAATGACCTCTGTCCCCCATGAGCGCGGGCCTGGGGCTGACGGGTGGAGCCGCCTGTCACCCTAGCAGAAGCAGGCCGCGGCGGCGGCGCGCATTGCGTGCCTCCCCATACCCGGGGGCGAGCTAGGGACTCCGTGGTCCCCACACCGGATGAGGGCCAGATCGAGAGATTTGGCCCTGGGTCGGCCGGGGTGCGAGGGATATGGCTACGACAACCTCACCTCCGGCAACCGACGGCCCACAGACGGCGTGCGTTTTAGTCGGTGTGAGTCCGACATAACCTCCTCCTCCGGCTCCGGCGGGGGAGGTATCCGCGGGTATATAGAGGTATTTCGCACGTTAAAAAAAAAATAGGGCTTCCTATGTTTTCTGAAAGGCGAAAAATTATAAGAATTCTGTCTGATAATTGTACAAAATATTTTGACGAAATCAACATTAAGTTAAACATCATCTTCATGTAGACGCTTTCTCCCGATTGCATACCTGGCCAAGATGACCCCGGAGTTCAGGGTCCGCCTTCCGGCTCTTCCTTCTCCACTTGACACGATCTTGGGCGTCCATGGTAGTGAGACCATTTGCACGCATATCACTCTCCACGACATCAAGCCAGGACTTCTTAGGCCTATCCCTTCTACCTGGACCCGGCGGGGGCGCCTTTGTCAGGCATTTGCTACCCACGTATCCTGGCGGTTGTCGCTAGACGTGGCCGCACCAGCGAAGGCGGCTCTCTTGCATTTTATCTGCGATGTCATGGACATGAAGGCTGCCGCGGCTGCAAGAGTTCCTCACGCAGCATTTTTATGTCCGTGACATGCAGCTCTTACGTGCTTACGCTCTTGCTCTCACAACCATGTAAGAGGACAGGCTTAATGATCGTCTTATAGACCTGCCCCTTCAACCTGACTGGCATTTTGGGATCACCCGTGACGCCACTCATTTCTCACCACCTGGCCCACGCGGAAGCAATGCGTGCCCTGATGTCGTAGTCGATTTCACTGGTCATATGAAGTACAGGGTACTTAAACCGAATCATCGCCTATGCGGACCGGTGTGAAATCTGTCGAGTTTAACGCTGAACTTTCTGTCATCGCTACATTTAGCTTCATACCACCGTTCTCAAGCGCTTCCTTCCACACTTTCACGTGTTGCACCAATCTGCTCCTGTCCGCGTCCTTCAGCGCAATATCATCAGCATACATGAGCAACCCCGGAGGCTGCTTATGTGGTTTTCTGATACTGTCCAACAAGACGTCTAATACCGAGCTGAACAAGTAAGGACTAAGGACGGATCCTTGGTGTACTCCGATGGTGATGGGGAAGGCTTTTGAATCACCAAAAGCACTCCGAACCACGGAACCAGAATCATGATACATATATTGGATGGTGTCAATGTAGGTCTCTGGAACTCTCTTAGCCCACAGTACCCACCAGATCACCGCGCGAGGAACACAGTCGAAGGCCTTCTGCATGTCTAAGAATAGGCAGTGCAGGGGCCTTCCCGAAGAGCGATACCTATGCTCGGGCCCTCTCCGTGAGTAGCGGCACCGCCGTGAAACCAATTACTACACCACGATGGCAATCCAACGTCGTCGACTCGACAGAAGAAGAAGAAGTGCAGGGGCGTGTTCTTCGCCCTGTATTTCTCCACCACAATCCTTAGGGCGAACACCGGATCCATGATCCCGTACCCGGGACGAAACCCATACTGACACTCCGAGAGTGAACTCTCCTGTCGGATCCGGGAGTCGATTATCTGCTCATAGAGCTTCATGGTGTGGGACATTATCTTTATACCACGGTTACTACCACACTCCTGCACCGATCCCTTGCCTTTGAATACTGGCGTAATGAAGCTCAGTCTCCACTGGCTCAGGTTCTCACGGTGAGAGGTACGCGGTTATACAGATTTGTTAGAATGCTCACACCACGAGCACCCAATGCACCCATTGCCTTCCAAGCCTCGATGGGGACTTCGTTGAGGCCGAGTCTGTACTTCTGCAGGCGTTATCGGTGGCACTAGTCCTTGTTTCGGAAAGAGGTCTGGTGGATGCACCTTTTGCTGCTTATTCAGCATGTCGTTGGAAGTATGAGCGCCATCTGTCCTTCATCGCGTTTTTCTCGTAAAATCATTGGCCCCGGGGTCTTTATTACTCATTAACATATTCATGTATGGAAAAATATCAGCGATTTCGTCGTTCTATCTACGTATTAATAGCCTAGCTACTTAGTCGCGTTTATTGTAGGTATATTACTGTTTACCAACCAAGTCCAGCTCTCTAATATAATACTAAAAATGTTTAACCGGGACAATTTGCTTATTGGCCAGGACGCCGGGACACCAGGCCTCAAACGGGGACATGTCCCGGCGTACGGGGACGTATGGCAACCCTAACATACATATACACTTTAAGTCCAAAATTAAATGAAAAAGAGTTCTTTACACTTACCCAAGATGCCATTCAATTTTAGATTTTATTGTCATTATTAGTATAGTCTACAATTCAATGGCATTTTTGCATGTCTGTTGTATGACAGTGGCTTTAATTAAAAGATATCTAAATCGATCTATCAACATCATCTTCATAATAAATCATATCATAGGTAGCTTTTAAAAAGCTTAACCTCGGTCACCCATCCTCAATGCCACTCTTTTTGTATTGTTAATTATATTTTTGAATAGTTGTACGTATTTTGTAGTACATTTTTACATAATATTTTTTGTCACCAAATAAAATTGATTATTTTATTGATACTTTTGTGTTTTATTTACATTCACGCCAGTAAATCTCAGAAGCTGTAGGCAGAGGTATACAAACACTGTTTAATACATTTCGCATGTTCTGTTTTTTTTTATACCACTTAGGTTGCAGACAAGAACACGGCCCACCTGATGGAAAGTGGTTATCGTGACCTATGGACGTATGCAACACCAGGGGTGTTACACTCGCGCTGCCGACCCCGTAAGAACCTTCTAATGCCCTTTTTGAAGAACCCCATATTGTTATCATATTGTGTCGGTCGGGTTGTGTGTAACTTTAGTTCTTCGTCGGATGACCTCACTATTTTAATACTTATATCAAAGGTATAGACTTAATAAAACAAGTTATATTATACAAGATATCATCATTTATTGTACAAAAAGTAAGTAGGTACAAAATCAGTCTTATGTCTAAGGTATATTGAATAACTTATCAACATTATCAATATGAACAATTTACTACTAAGACACTCATAATAGAGTTAATTATTTTAAATTATATGATAGGTTCCGGCATATTTCTTGACCCCAGTGACGTCACAAAGTGTAATTTATGCCGGGTGAAAGATTTCGACCTTACGTCGAGGGAAAGTACTCTAAATATTGGAGATAGTCAATTTCAAAGGATACGTTCCCTTATTTTTAAAAAGATTTTCCGAAAAATCACTTGCCACACCCGGTAATCGAATAAGAACCTCCTTTTTTGAAGTCGGTTAATAACACATGTATTATTATGGCATCAATCGACAGGGTCAATCTTAAGGATCACACAGTAGGTACACTCGGTTACCTAGCGATTTTTCGGATATCTGAATGCAGTTTTGTTTCTTATTAAAAATAGAGGAATGTTTCCTTTGAGTGAAATTCCCCATCTCCAGTATTTTCCCTCCAGGTAAGGTCGAAATCTTCCACCTGTCTAAGCCCAGTACGCGTTTGTTGTGTCTATTGAAGATATAGAGGAGCTCAAATCCACCAATGATAGTATCATAGATTAGGCAAACCAATACAAGCGCGCTAGGGCCTCGTTTCACTCGCGACTTGGGTCCAAGGTACCTATATGCCTTCAACAATATCTAAGTAGTAAGTCCTAATAATATCATTTTCATCTTTCGGAAATCGAAAAAATAGGTCACAGTTCAGTAACAAAAATTACTGCCATCAACTAAATTGATAAATTAAATAACTTCATCTTGCCTAATGGTAAGTTAAATAGGAAGTAATGAAGATCATCATTCGTATCAAATTTACTGAATTTCATTGTTGAAGTCTAAATTTCACTCGCAAAGATTCTTCCAACAAAACATGTTTATCATATTCATTCAATGAAATTCAATTGTGTAAAACGTAAAATAACGCATTGAACTTTTAATTATTCAAGGTTTCTATCCGGCTCTGATAAAAACTTGAGAATACAGTTAATAATTGTGTTTATACTACTAACGTGGTAGACAAGCACACGGCCCACCTGATGGGAAGTTACTATTAGCTTACGGACCGGACGTAACCTTAATGCAATTATGTACGTATTATCACGACTAGGAATCAAGATATAGGTACATTTCACTTATAACTGAATCACGCACTTACTGCAAAAACTTTGGATTATGAATCGGACCTCAAAATAAAAATATAAACTAGAGGGAGTCTATGTGGAAGCCAAAAAATAAATCTTCATCCTAGCAATCCCATTCGCATCCGATCCGAAGCTTTACTCGGAGTCTGAGGTCCGCTTTACTAGTCTAACTGCGGAATTGGCTGGACTTCGATATTTTGCGTGAAATGACTGCCATCTGACCTCCACACCCCAAAAGCGATATTGGGCGTTATAGAAGCATTGCAGCTAGAACATTTGTTGGATTTTTTAGGGCTCTAACTACCCGTAAAGACTGCCAAAGATGTTCGTATCAAAAATTGATTTTTCTTATAGGTACATATTACACCTATAAATGCAAAATATTCCTAGACTTTGTTGACGTGTGTACATGCCGGTGACTATATAAAGCTATAGGTATGCTTGTAACATGGTCGTATGCTAAAAATAGCCAAGGCTGTGTTATATTACTTGTAGAATTACTTACAAAGGACGAACGTAACTTGCTAACATAGCGAGACGCAAACATATTTGAGAATAAATCTTGTGGCGTTTTTGTAATAAACAATATTTTGGGTAACTAGAAGCAGCAGCAGTTGCTCGTAGTTCCGCGTGGATTCCAAACTAAGTAGGATATCGTATCCTACCTCCTTCAGACTTATATTAGTTTATAGGCGGTAGTTCCGCCCCAATGGAGTAGACCAGACCGACTGGGGAAATATCTCCGCTCTACAGAAGACCGCGGATATAATAACCTCGTGTTGTCTACCCGGCGGTGATTAGAGCAGCCACAAGCGCCACAGCTCACTGGAGAGGTTTTGTGCTGTCAGTGGATAGACCAAAGGCTTGCCCTGCTTGTTTTCTTCACTGACTGCACAGAATCTCTCTGTTATTAAAGGGTCGGCAGCACGAGTGTAACACTGTGTGAGTGTAACACAAAACCTCTCCAGTGAGCTCTGGCTACCCTGGTTTTTACGACTTTTAGACATACCGTACCGTTCTACTCAACCGATTGCGATCAAACAAACGTAATATTTTAAATCTGACCCTTCGAACCATCGATAACAGAAACCCACATCAAAATTCATTCAGTAGTTTCCATCGCGAACAAACAGACATGAGATAGATAGATGATAGATAGATAGATGCCAAAGTAACAGTCTGTTACGTTTTAACGTCTAACACACTGAACCGATTTAGATGAAATTTAGTACAGAGATAGATTAGATCTTGGAAAAGGACAAAGGCTATGTTTGGTCGCAATAACTCGAATAACCGACGCCCACGCGGGCGGAGCCGCGGGCAACAGCTGGTTGATTGTAATTAGAAGTAAGTTACGTGTCGTTCGCAACATACCTACATACATAATAATTTAAATAATTCAGAGACGCGATCGGTTAAGGCAGGCTTGTTTACCTTTCATAGGCATCTGTGAACATTGATAGATTTGTTGCCAAGATAGGTATCTACCTACCTATTACAAACATCATACATTCATACCTACATAATTATATGTGCCTCGAATCAAATCGATCGAGTCGAAGTTTAAGACATTGCTTAAAAAACATCACTGCCCCATCTCAAAAATACACCTCATTCCTAGGTAAAAATTAACCCTGTAGGTTATACAGCTTATACACGTTATACAGCATGTTAATTATATATCGATGATAAATAGGGTTAATTTTTCAAGTGGACATGGAAAGCCAAATCTGAAATAGGAGGAATCGTGAAAACCTACTTGAAAGGTGTTTCGGGCTAGATATTGGTGAGAACTAAAACGGCATCATTGGATTTTTGGGAAATCTATATTCCTAGCAAAGAATCGAACCAAGAAACGTTGATTTTAAAATATCTAACATGATTAATGTTTACCCTTGTCGTGTGGTGGTAGCTGTGTAGATCGTTTGACTGTGGAGTCTGCTCAGTCCTCGTATTTAATTGCTATTAGCTGTTTGCATAAAGTACTTAATAATAAGTGTAAATATTTAAATAAGTGTATAGAGGCGTATGGCGGCACTACCGGTCGATATCAATCTTCAGCAGATGGCAGCACGTTAGCTGTAGAACCTGAAAATAACATAGAAATACATAGGTATTAAAAAAAGAAAATTTAATCTACTAGACTAGCGTATAGATCTAAGAAAGGGAGAGACAGGTGGAAAATCCAATGCCAAAAGACAATAGATTTTTACAACACACCTCCTCATAAAAGTTATATTATTTTACCGCAATTAAGCACGGAATGACACCTATTATAAAACTGTGACTTTTTCATTGCTATTATTCACAAAAGTGAGTTATAGATTCTTTTTTAAATTTTATAGGAAGTGTCTATAATTGTCTATGTTCTTAAAAAAGTTTTGATACAAAAGATAACGTGTTTTATAGTACGAATAAATTAATACGCCTATTGTATGGTCATTTGATGCATTTTCGTATTTAAATAAATAATTTCAACTTGTAATACTTGTGTAATAAACAAAATTTTCACTCAAATTTAACTTTTTTCTCTCTCTAAGTACAGAAAAAAAAACAGAGTAAAAAAAAGTTAAGTTCAAACCTCATTTTTTTTTAAATATGATCGACCGCCATTGTTAAATGCGCGCGCATAGGAAAACGAATTAATTTGTAGTATTGTTTATTTAGTATTTGTAGTATTATTTTATTCGCAAGTGTGTTGTAAAACGTCGTATGGCACGTGTGAGCATGATGATTACCGTCCTCGGCTGTCTTAAGACCCTCGCCTGGCGGCTCGGGTCTTAATGGCGCCTCGGCGGTAATCACCAACGTTGCTCACTTGTACCATAATGTACTATTATTCAGAATGTCCAATGCTCAAAAGAGATGGCCCTAAGTCGGTCGGGGTGCAAGAGATATGTCTCAGACAATCTCACCTGCGGCAGCCTACGACCCACAGACGGCGTGCGTTGTAGTCGATTTAAGTCCGATCCATCTAGCCCCGGGTGTAGGGATGCGCGTATTGTGATTGTGCCACCGCCTCCACCTGCTTCTGTTAGCGCCTTCGCTGCGTTTAGCGGGCGCACGGCGCGGACGTCCACTTCGCTTGCTTGTTTCATGTTATTTCAAGAGCAGCGCTGCGTGAGGCGGGTACCTGTCACACGCGACGGACAGGCGGACGCACAGCGCGCGCATCCGCGACCCGCACCCGCTAAACGCATCGAAGGCGCTTAGGGTAAGATTAAAAGAGTATATCTCTCGTACCCCGGCCACTTACGAGCTGGCCCTGTTCAGGGCCACGGTGTCCCCATTTAGCCCCTGGGTATGGGGGCTCTTGCGCTACCGCCTCGGCCTGCTAGGGTGACAGGCGGCTCCACCCGTCGCCCCCTCTTAAGCCCACTGTTCATTGACTGACTGACTTGACTAGTATTGCTTAGCTTTGCAATATGAGAACCGCTATAGCACGTATGTACTGTACAGTTAGTATCGAGGTTCACGTAGGTACCTGCTAGGTACCGATATTTGTAATTGACATGCGGAAGTGCCTAGCTAATTATAACAGCAACTAGCTCGATCTAGTTGTACACGTACCTACATACTCGGAACGCACTTCAGTGTAGGTACTTTAGGAATATTAGTAGATACACATAACATACATAACATAAACTCACGCCTTTATCCCCGAAGGGATAGGCAGAGGTGCTAGCACCCACATTTCGCCGTTTATGTTTAGGTCCCAATGTAATAGGTGGCGAGCCTATTGCCATTAACCGGGCACTTATAAACCTGCGATAAATACACACATAACTTCGAAAAGCATCTGATGAGGCCGTCAAGCTGAGTGCCACCATTGTAACATGATACGTGTTGTAATGGTGGCCCTCTTTTCAGAGACTTTGCCTTCAGCTTACCATCAGGCGATGCGAAGTCAAATTGACGTGTCCTATATAAAAAAAAAAAAAACCGGTGTGT
Organism: Eilema depressum; assembly: GCA_914767945.1. Lineage (NCBI taxonomy): Eukaryota > Metazoa > Arthropoda > Insecta > Lepidoptera > Erebidae > Eilema > Eilema depressum. The sequence goes on from OU612040.1 coordinate 9,936,405, forward strand.
ACCTACACTTGTGTAGTTTTATAGTTATGGAATGTATAAGAAAGGGAGGGTACCGTGGAACATTGGAAACTTCGGGATCGCACGAAACACGACCCAAAGATGCAGGCATTCAGTCAAGGTACCACGAAGTCACATGACAGCCTCTGTGGCGTGGTGGTAGTGAACGCAACCGCTACGCAGGAGGCGCGGGTTCGATCCCCGCTCATTGCAAATGTTTGTATGCATGAATATGGGTATTTGCATTCAGCCTGGTAGTGGTCGTGCCTCAGAGAGCACGTTAAGCCGTTGGTCCCGGTTGCCATACGAACATTACGTTATCAGCATTATCAGCAGTCGTTACGGGTAGTTGGAGCCCTAAAAAAAGTCGTCAATGGAACGGATTGCTAGAATTTTCAATCTAGATTTGCAAATGATTCGTGGTCCCCGGAGGCATTATGTATACAAAGTTATCACGAGGATATCTTACTTTTTATCCCGGGATTAAGTTCCCATCGTTTGCGGAACGGATCTAAACACCACGCGGACGGTGCCACAGTCAACAGCTAGTTATGGCTATAGTAATTAATGTTCTTATCAGTTAACCACCTTGCAATAGAACCGTTGCTTCCGTAATGAGGTTAATCACATCATAGCTTTGTAAGTAATTCTCGCATTTGATGCTCGTTAAGTTATTTTCTATGTATAATAAATATAATCACGCGTTTATCATCGGAGGGTTAGGCAGAGATGAATTAACACCCACATTTCACCAATCATTGTATTCGGTCCCACGTAATAGGGGGTTCGCACTATTTTTGACTCGAGACATCCATCTGAGGCTGAGTTTGGGCTGTTTATTGTTAAACAGCCCTATCCCTTAGTCGCCTTGTACGACACCGCATGGGAGGAGATGGGGTGGCCCAAATTCTACTCTGCCGGGAACCACGCGGCTTTTGATTCTATTTCATATACTTACAGCGACCTGCAAAGGGTGGCTGGGAAGCGGATGCGGAAGGCGGAGGATCCGCAAACGTGACGTTTATTGGAAGAGGCCTAGGTCCAGCAGTGGACTGCAATATGCTAATTGATTGATTGATTGACACTTACAGAATGTTAAATTCATGAAAGGAGGACTTTAACTTACTTATATAATAGTTAAATATCAAAAGTTATGTTATAAACACAATCGATTCGACTCGGCTGTGAAGTTAAGTGGCGACCTTACTTGTTGATGCGTGAGTAATCATTCGATTTAGTCAGTTATATAAACTACTAATTGGTAGTTTCACTCAGTGTTATTTGTATTTAGTAGCGCAGCGGTGGTTAGTGTATGTGGATTCAATTTCCGGGTCGAGTAGATACAATATTAACCATACAGCACAAGTATGTGTGTGCGTATGTAGATATGAAGGCCTAATAGCTGGACGAATTTCGATAAAATGAGGTCTGAAATGAAAGGTACCTATTCATTTTCCGAATATTAAAGGGTTACATCTTACAAAGATTAATATTCTACTATCCTACTATACTATAATAATCTATGCTACTATACGCCGGCTAACGAATTGCCACTTGTCTAGGGGGCCAGTAGTTATTGCGTCCATCGCGAACAAAGAGACAAACAGACAAGAATCCCTAAGAAAAGATTTTAATTTAAATTGGTTCAGTATCCTACTAATATTATAAATGTGAAAGTTTGTGAGAATGGATGTTCTCATGTGGGTAGTTGAGTGTAAAACACTGAAAATTTCAGCCTCCTAAGATTTAATTAAATAAAATAGTATTTTTTTTGTCTAAAAGTGATTTTAATGCGGGGCCACCAAAAAAGGGGCAGCTAAATTTAAGTACAAAATGAAACCTACTGACCGTAACAAAGAGAACTATTTGACGATACGCAATCACTGCAACAAGGTGTGTAGGAATGCACAACGCCAACATGTCCATAATTCGGTACAAAACAGGGACCCAACTAAAGTCTGGAAATTTCTTAGATCGCTAGGGGTTGGAAAGCAACGGCAGGAATTACTCCCAACACGTCTTGATGTTAATGCACTTAACCAGCATTTCTCTGCTTCGTCTAATTTCAGCGGGACAGCTAAAATTAACACCCTTAATCATCTCTCATCGCTTCCAACCCCTGACTACTCTCCTTTTGTCTTTAGTCAGTTGTCCGTTTGTGATGTTGAGAAGAGCATTCTATCTATTTCATCGAATGCAGTTGGCTCTGATTCTATTAGCCGTAAGATGGTGCTCCCCATCCTTGGCGACATTCTGCCCGTTATCACTCACATAATGAACCACTCAATTGCCAAAGGTACATTTCCTACAACGTGGAAGGATGCTCAAATCATCCCGTTACCCAAAACCTCTAAACCTACATCCTTTACCGATTACCGTCCTATTTCGATCCTACCTTTCCTATCTAAAGTCCTCGAACGTCTCATACAAAACCAGCTTAGTGCATTTATCCGCAAAAATAATCTACTTAATCCGTTTCAATCCGGATTCCGTCCGGGGCACAGCACCACTACCTCCCTTATCAACATCACCGATGACATAAGATTCGGTATGGAGAATGGAAATCTCACAATACTCTGTTTACTTGATTTTAGCAACGCATTCAACACTGTGGATTTCGACATTCTCCTTGCCATATTGAGCTCTCTCAACATATCTCCATCGGCTATTGACTTTTTTCGTAGTTACCTGTCTGGTCGCCGGCAGCGGATCCGATTGGACGATATCAATTCGTCTTGGTCTGACACCGTTGCGGGTGTGCCGCAGGGTGGCGTTTTATCTCCTTTGCTCTTTTCATTATTTATTAATTCTATCTCTAATCAACTTCTCTCGTCCTACCACCTGTATGCAGATGATTTGGAAATCCACTATCAGACAGATGTAGACGGACTGTCACGGGGTATTGCCACTAATTTATTTATTAATACCGATCTCGCTAACCTTAGTGCTTGGACTGCTATGTTTGGACTCAGGATTAATCCCAGTAAGACTCAGGTCACCGTAATTGGCAGCTCAAGACTGTTGCCGAAAATTGACTGGTCGGCACTGCCCCAAATTAACTTTGACGGTACTATCATCCCCATAAGCGATACAGTCAAGAACTTGGGCATTTATCTCGACAAGACCTTGTCATGGTCAGCTCAGATGCAAAACATCAGTCGCAAAATATTCGCCACCGGTGGTTCACTGAGGAGATTACGTAACTTCCTTCCAACCGCTACCAAGATTGCGCTAGCGCAATCCGTACTTCTCCCCATCCTGGACTATGCCGATGTCAGCTATCTTGATCTTAATGAGGACCAACTTGATAAACTTGAGCGACTCCAAAACTTCTGTATACGATTCATATTTGGCTTGCGCAAATATGATCATGTTTCCGAATTTCGAAAAAAATTCAAGTGGTTACCAATCCGCCTTCGCCGGAATACTCATATACTCTCTCTTCTTTTTAATATTTTGTTTAACCCGACTACTCCTCTATATCTAAAAAAGCGTTTCCGATTTCTGAGCGATAATAACACCAGACATTTGCGATCCACTGAAAATTTAACCCTGGCAATAGTGCCGCATTCTACAAGCTTCTCTGATAAGTCCTTCACAATACTTATTATTATTTATTATTACACTACTTATTTTATATATTATTATATATTACAATACTTATTATTATTAAGATTATTATTTAATGTTCATTGGGAATATTATTTGAATGTTTTTATTGCTTGATTATTGATTGTTGTATCTATTATATATTGTAATGAATAGCTCATTATTTTTAAATTGATTACTGTAATTATTTGTAATTGTAATATTAACTATTTTAATTGATTGTTATTTTAATATTTTTATTTGACAATTGAATTGCATGGTATGAGTTAAATATTATTATTAATTAGTGTACATTGTAAGCGCTTTGGTGCTATTTCACTGTAAGCTTATATTGTCTGTGGAAATAAATAAATAAATAAATAAATAAAATACAAGCTGCACGACTGTGGAACGCATTACCTGTAAATATAAGACAAGCACAGTCGCTGTCTACATTTCAGAGACTAGTTAAAGAACACTACCTAACGTCTTAAGTTTTTATATTCTCTCTGCACGATTACTACTAAGTAGTAACAGTATGTTATGTAATTATGGTATATGTATCTGCACTCAGTATTTATTTATTTGTAGTACATACCTTATATATGTAGTTATTGTATATTTATATATAGTATTATTAGTATATATTTTATTGTATTATAAGTATTTGTAGTATATATTAGTAGTATATTTAGTACTTTTTATGTATGTAGGTATTTATCAAGTAGGTAATAGATAATATTAAGTATTAATGTCTTGTGTAGGTACACCTAAAACTACCTGTTCTGGCAATATAGTCCATACTGGTTGTCTGGAAGAGATCGCAGACTTGCGATAAGACCGCCCATTGTACAACTCTCTGTCATGTACGTATCTTATGTATGTATCCTATGTTTGGTGTGCAATAATAGTACATTATGGTACAAGTGAGCAACGTTGGTGATTACCGCCGAGGCGCCGAGGCGCCATTGCCAGGCGAGGGTCTTAAGACAGCCGAGGACGGTAATCATCATGCTCACACGTGCCATACGACGTTTTACAACACACTTGCGAATAAAATAATACTACAAATACTAAATAAACAATACTACATATTAATTCGTTTTCCTATGCGCGCGCATTTAACAATGGCGGTCGACCATATTTAAAAAAAGAATGAGGTTTGAACTTAACTTTTTTTTACTCTGTTTTTTTTTTCTGTACTTAGAGAAAAAAAAAAGTCAAATTTGAGCGAAAATTTTGTTTATTACACAAGTACTTATTACAAGTTGAAATTATTTATTTAAATACGAAAATGCATCAAATGACCATACAATAGGCGTATTAATTTATTCGTACTATTAAACACGTTATTTTTTGTATCAAAACTTTTTTAAGAACATAGACAATTATAGACACTTCCTATAAAATTTAAAAAAGAATCTATAACTCACTTTTGTGAATAATAGTAATGAAAAAGTCACAGTTTTATAATAGGTGTCATTCCGTGCTTAATTGCGGTAAAATAATATCACTGTTATGAGCAGGTGTGTTGTAAAGAGTATTTATCTTATCTTATCTTTATGTGTGGATGTTTGTTACTCTTTCACGCATAAACGGCTGGACCGATTTGGTTGAAATTTGGTATGTATATAGGTTATACCCTGGATTAACATATAGGCTATATATCAGCGATGAACAGGATCAGAATTCCACGCGGGCGGAGCCGCGGGCAACAGCTAGTCGTTAATATATAACATAAGCCAAGTTTTTTTAAATATCAATGTACACACATAAAGTGCCGCGTGGTTCCCGGCAAAGTGGAATTTGGGCCACCCCATCTCTTCCCATGCGGTGTTTTACAAGGCGACTAAGGGATAGGTTTGTTACTTTGTTTAACATCAGACAGACGGCCTTTACACAGCCCAGATTCAGCCTCAGATATGTATTGCCGTATTCCGGGCACTATTGTTGATCCGAGCCATGTGGCTCGGATCAACAATAGTGCCCGGAATACGGCAATAGACTCACACCCCATTACGTGGGATGGAATACAATGATTGGTGAAATGTGGGTGTTAATTCACCTCTGTCTAACCATCCGGGATAGAGGCGTGATTATATGTATGTATGTATGTACATACACACAACTCCTATAATTAGTTAGGTAGGTAGGTAGATGTTATTTAATGACGTTAATTGCTGTATTATTTAGGTACTTTATTCACAGGATATCCTTCTTTACACCTGTTTATCATTCATTAAGTGTTATTTGCACATCAGTTAAATAGAAAATCTATAAAAAGACCTCATTAATTCTGATTTTGTGCGAATTCTTCGGCCATCGGACTTGGACCGACAAAAACCGCACACCGTCTCAGGTATCGATTACCAGGGTGTAAGGTTACCTCTTCAATTAGCCTATCGCAGTCCACTGCTGGACATAGGCTTCTCCTAATATTGAGAGGCTTTGGCCTACTGTGTCCACGCTGGCCAGACAGGTTGGTACAGGGTTTTATTTCGAGTGTTCCTTCTCTCGCAGTGATATCGTCTGCGTATTGTTCCGTTAGTCGCCTCTTACGACACCCTTCGGATGAGATGGGGTAGGGTGGAAATTGACTGCAACGCATTTATTTTAAAGAACACGTCAATTTGACTTCGCTTCGCCTGATGTTAAGCTGAAGGCAAAGTTTCTGAAAAGAGGGTCACCATTACAGACACGTACCATGTTACAATGGTGGCACTCAGCTTGACGGCCTCATCAGAATATGCTTTCTAAACATTCTTCTAAATAGCTTGTCTAATATACACATAGACGTAATTGACTAGCCATTAATAAGTGCATAATGAAATCGATACAACATTCGCCAATAATTACCACCTAGATCTATACTCCATGCACCGCAGCGCATTTCGCTGTGTTTTTATGTTAAAAGTAAGATCTTTGCTGTCATGGCTGCTTAAGTAACTGGTACAATGTTAACATTGGATGAAATGCTTCAAGAATTTTACGATAATTAAGTAATTTAGAACTAGCGACCCATATACAGTGCCTCTAGAGAGTACGTTAAGCCGTCGCGTCGTTCCCGGTTGGCATACAAACACCTATGGCAGTAACGGGTAGTTGGAGCCTTAAGAAGTCCGACTAGTCTAACTACAGAACTTCAATATCGACAATTATCCCTTCGGACCCACGATACCCCTGGCGATACCACTGGTGGTATCGTGGGTCTTTTAAAATTAAATGATACCACCAAGTAAGTGACACTAGTGATGTATTCGTTTTGGGCAGATCATGGCAGTCGCTTCACAGAAAAGTTATTTCATTAGTTCATCCTCACACATTGCGACCGGAAACGGTGCGCACTGTGCGGTATGAAAGGAACTTCATTCATCCCACGCACTGACGCACACTCAAGCTGTGGAATGAACTCCCTGCGGTGGTTTTCCCAAGCGACTACAATATGGGGTTCTTCAAGAAGGGCAGAAGGGCATTAGAAGGTTTCTTCAGGGTCGGCAGCGCGAGTGTGACGCCCCTGGTGTTGCATACGTCCATAGGCCACGGTAACCACTTTCCATCAGATGGGCCGTGTGCTTGTCTGCCACCTAAGTGGTATAAAAAAAAAAAAAGTTCAGTGGCACCACAGTTACGCTGGAAAACCAACCCCAACTGAGTTGTGAAAAGACTCAGGGAATTAGGAGAAAAATAACAAAAAATAGTGAAACCCTATAACCCGATTGCAGGCAGAGAGGACCTCATTAAATTTCATGCCAAACGAGTGCAAATAAAATTAATTATTAAAAAATAAAAAACCCGACTGCTGTCTAAATTTCTAAAAGATCGAAACAAGCCTGATAGCAGGCGATACCCTGCTCGATAAATTTGAATGAAAAAAAATTTTTAGCAACACATATTTTAGCATCAAAAATCTACCGTTTAATTTTTGTTGGAATTTTATGTACCCTATGACACTCTGGAGATAAATACCTTTTATTTGAGACTCCCATTCATCGAAATCCGTCTAGGGGTTAGGCCTGTAGAGGGGAACAAAGAAAACCACATACATACATAGATACATACATACACATACATACATACGCGCGAAACACATTTACCTCGCTGACGCAGTCGAGTAAAAAAAGTTGCTTTAGGGTCGGCAGCACGAGTGTAACGTCCCTGGTGTTGCATACGTCCATAGGCCACGGTAACCGCTTTCCTTCGGAGTCATGTGCTTGTTTTCCACTTAGGTAGCAGACAAGCACATGGCACACTCGTGCTGCCGACCCTATAGGAATTTTCTAATGCCCTTCTTGAAGAACCCCATATAGTAGTCGTCGGCTCGAGTAGACAATAGTGTCCGGAATAATATGGCAATAGGCTAGCCCCCTTTTACGTGGGATCAAATACAATGATTGGTGAAATGTGGGTGTTAAATCACCTCTGCCTAACCCTCCTGGGAGGAAGGCGTGATTATAATGTCTGTATGTATGTACGAGAATTCGAGAATACCGTTTTTTATATTTGGGAGATTGAAGAAGGATTGAAGTAACATCGAGAGTGAATTTTGTAAACATTTTTTTATTTTGAGAATAAACCTTCAGTTTCAAATCTCTGTTCGAAATTTAAATAATATTGTCTTTGGCCTCATTACTCAGTGGCCAGTCCTAAAAACTTTCAGTGTGACCAAGTATTAGCATACCATAAACACTGTGATGATGCAATGTCACTTCGGCTCTATTGTTTATGGTTGAGCAATTTGGAACGACTAGCAAGGTTACAGGCGACAACCACGACCTACGTGACGTCGCGGTTCGATTCCCGCTTAGTGCAAATATTTGTATAAGTACATGATATAAGTAGTATAAAAAAATCTTCAAAGATTTGACTCTCGCGCAGGCTTTCCTTTCGTCAGGTCAGATGGTAGCCTCTCCCATAAAATAACACACCGATCTCCAACGCACGTTCATAATTTACCGAATCGTGGGCATCGCTATCGCTTGCCATTATTACAAAATACCAATACAACAGAAACAAGGTTACTGGCAACTGTCAATAAAGGAAATACTGTCAAAAATCACACCCGCCCGCCACACTAAACACGACAGTCGTGAACAATATTGTTCATTGCACAAAACAATAAAACCATTACGCTAAACAATTTACATTTTAATACAATGGGCGCCATTAGTGACGAAACGTGGACCAAAACCACTGGTATTTTAAGATACTAGCTGCTGCTCTGCCTGCATGGAATATTATTGGAATAGGATAATTTTCCAGGCAGCTAGGAATGTGAAAATCTACCCTGTCGGTAGCTTAGTGGTTAAGTAGTCGGCCTTACGATCGAGAGGTCCCGGGTTCGAATCCTGGCCATTATACTACCGACGTGAACCCACTCCTAGCACAAGCAATTTAGCTTAGTTGGAGGGGTTAACGGGAATATTAGCAATTTCGGTTGCTAATATTCTTTAAAAAAAAAAAAGCATAGGTAGAACTAGCGGACCGAAAGCAAGCATTTAATAACACCCTTGCATTTGTCCCGATCTCCCGATCCCGATCGCAACTGAGGCCACCTCGGAATACTGGTTCCACTCTAATATAAAATATAGCTAGGTTTTATCGGCTATATTGGCAGTCACTGCCGTCCATGGCTGTATCCAGGAGAGGGTGGGGGAGGGGGAGGGGGAGGGGGGAAGGCGCAAGTGGGGTGATTGCCTTTACATCACCTTTCAAATAATTCCACCATCTTATTTCGTACCCAGAACAACACTTGCATTGCAGGATTGGGCTGACCTCCACCTACAACTACAACTCGACACTTCTTATCTATGCATTCAAGAATTCCAAGTCTTGATTGTGCACCATTTAGACAAAGACTTATAATTCTTGGAACGTACGTGTTTCCGACTCCCTACGATCCTCGGTCTTTATATCGTTTGGCCCGCAAACAGGGAACCATGACTTCAGTATTGACCATTATTAGCATAATGGTGACTTTCGGACCCGTGTGGTGACGAAGAAAGAATACAAGTATCACCACCCCATCTCATCCGAAGGGTGTCGTAAGAGGCGACTAACGGAACAATACGCAGACGATATCACTGCGAGAGAAGGAAAACTCGAAATAAAACCCTGTACTTACTAATCCGTCTGGCCAGCGTGGAAACAGTAGGCCAAAGCCTTCCAGCATTTGGAAAAACCTATGTCCAGCAGTGGACTGCGATAGGCTAATTGATTGATTGAATGGTGACTTTAAAATCTCGGAATTCATTACAGCTTATTCCTATTTAACGGGATGAAGTCATATTTACGTGGCCTATATAAAAAATGCGACTAAGTAAATCTTATTTGTATAATAATTATATCTATAATAGAAACACACTCTCACATACATACCTAAATAGCACAATATAGTCCGTGCGACGTTCCAATGTCTTTGAACCACATTCACTTTTCTTCATTTTCACTTTTCTTTACGACATTCTGTTTAAATTTAAATATCTTATCCAAATTCAGCGTATTCTGGTTGTATATCGTATGCTCTGGGGTGTCACCCCAGCTTACTGGGTTCACGTTATCCCTGACCTCATTTTGTGGAGACTCTTGTACAGATGTCTCTATAGTTATTCCTTCGGGAATAGCGTTCAGTGTTTCAGAATGCACGCTAGGGCTGATTTCGGGATTGGAAACGCCTTCTAAAGAAGCGCAGCGATTGAGAAAATTCATCATTCTTTCTTTGTAAAATTCAGAACTTGTTTCAGTATTCGGTTTGGCTTTATTAGCCTGATTTTTAAGGTAATATCCGTTTTCGGATTGCGCCAAAAATATTCTTTTAATCTTCTTGCTTGGATAGTGCTCTATTAAGTCAGGTTTCGGAGGAGCTGTCTTGCTGTTCCTCGGAAATTTTCTTGTATCATTACCTTTAATTTTCGTCACAACTGAAATACAGTTGCCTCTCCGATCTGTTTCCTCTTGGTAAGTATTTCTCATGCCTTTGTAAGATATTTTGACGCTCAAAATCGACCATAACAGCTCTAAGAATGCTGCTATCAATATGTTGATAGATAACACTCTTTTCGTAAACAAATTCGATGTATCTTCGTTATCGGGGACAGGGTTAAGCGCAATGACCATATGAGACTCATTTTTGACAATAACATCAGTATGTTTCACAACAATATAGTCTTTAAAAGGTACCTTGTCCTTATAAAACTCTGTAATATCCCCTTCTGAAGTGGTTATGAACCATACCGCGATCATTATGAAGGAACTCAACGATACTACGGTTGATAAACATGATACTATAAACAGCCATGTTATATTATGGTCTATATACCATTTGACTGACGCCAAAATGCTTGCGATGCCGGCAGCTAACCCAAATACTGCAATAAGCGCGGGTGCTAACACTAAAAAGTAATTGCTGTCATTTTTATGTCCGTTAACAACCGTTGTAATGGAACTATTCAATTCGTAATTCGAATCATTCGAATTAAATTGAATTCTATCATTTTCAAATTCGGATGTGCCGTTCTCGTTTTGAAATAATCCGTTAAAACTTTCATTTTCGTTTATATTTCGAGTGCTGTTTGCATTATCATCGTGAATTGTTTGCAATTCATTATTTGGGTTCGCTAAGGCTAAACAAGTGAGAAGAAAACATGTTGCAGCTAAGGCTATATGTACCCAAGCCAATCCAGAAACTGTAGACGCTGAATAACGCCTCTCAGATGGATACAAGTTCCTTGTATCGGGTTTTGTTTTAACTTTAATTGTGTATACGTCTTCCATAATGCTAGCCAATCATTGTTTACAACCGCCTTTATAAGTTTCGGTGCATTCACTAACAATAGGTTCACAAAACTTCGAAATTTTCAATCAGTACACGTTTTCACCACCAAATTGTAATATAATCTTTTTCATAACACAGTCAAGACCAGATTTATTAATATTTATGTGATTTTAACGTTATTTTTTTTGAATTATTCGCTGTAACGCGCGCGGCGTGCGTTCCAGTACGCAGTTTCATATACACTGAAGTTTGCCGCTAACCAAGATGGCGTTACAAGCTTGACATAATGTCTGCCATCTTGAAAAATATAACCTAAAAATTGTAGACCTTATTCTAACGTAATACAGGTTATATTACATTGATTTTAATTTCAAATACGCATGTTAGTTGTTTTAAAGTTGGTAATTAAGTTGTATGGAGTAGAGGGATATGCGCACGCGATTCTTTTTGCTTCAAATGTTTAGTCGAAAGTGCATTCTGGCATTTGCTTGAGCATTTTAATTGCCATGGCAATAAAAAGTATGTATTAGTGTTCTATATAACATACACAAATAGATAGTATTAAGAATTAATTAGGTACCTATAATTCCTGTTGGCATAGTGTATTTGAGGTTTTACAGGGCGTACACCTTTGTGTCCTTAGCCAACTTTATCTGTTATGCTACGTTTACATACTCGCGGCAGAGCGAGGGAAGTGGCGAGAGAAGTGGGCAGAGACGTGGTGTGAATGGTATATTCGTCATGCCGCGAGTACTGCCTCGTATGTTGCGCAAATACTAGCGCGATGAACTATACGAGACCGCTAGATGGCGCTAAGCTAAATAAAACACGACTTTCGTTATTGCTCCTCGAATATTTACTTTTAAAAATATTTATATCGATCTACAGAAAGTGTATAGTAGTTGAAAGTGATAGTTTTTATTAATAATCTATTTAATTAATTCGCTATGCTGTAAAAGCTTATTGCGTACACTGCTACAGCGTTGTCCTCCATACGTTTACGTCCGTCTCCGTTGCAGGGCGAATACTGTAATGCGGACCAACGCGATGATGGGAGTATGTGAATGCTAGGGCATTAATCGCGCGAATATTTCTGGCAACACGATGAGCAATGCGAGCGGCAGTATGTAAACGCGGGGTTAAACAATGGACGAGGCTCTGGTGCACGCCTGTCTCTCAGGGACGTCAGACGGTAATCGCTCTCGAAAAAGTCAACATACTTACCATATAAAAAAATAAATTATTAAACAATAAAAAACCCGACTGCTGTCTAAAAGTTCGAAATAAGTTTCATAGGAGGTGGTAGCGATTAATTTTCTTTTGGTTTATGATTTTTTGGTAGATACCGTCTGCTGTATCGATGATCTTTTAAACAGCAGTCGGATTTTTTTTGTTTTTACCTGACTTCGCCAGCGAGAGTAAAAACAATAAGGAATAAAAGAATCTAAGCAATAATAATTAGAACTAGGGCAGTAGGGCCCCACAGTGCACTTTGGACGAGACATGGAAATAGCTAGGAGGATAATGATGAATTCCTCTATCATATTGGTTCCCGGTGGAGTAGAATAGCGCCACCCCATCTCTTCCTGTGGGTGTCGTAGAAGGCGACTAAGGGATAGGGCTGTTCTCCATCCGATAGTAAACATACAGCCTATGACATAGTGCCCGCTTGATGGGACCGAAAATTACAGGTGACGAAATGTGGGTGATAATACTGATAATACACCTCTGCGTACCCTTTCGACGATTAACAAGCGTGAGTATGTGTGTGTGTCATGTGTGTGTACAACTTCACAGTGCGCAGTGCAGAGAAACCTCAGAATAAAAGAATAGTAGTCTGAGAGAGAAATATACTCGTATATGGAATGCTATTAGAGATATAGGTAGTTTTAATGGCTAGGTCCTTGATTCAACTTCCAGGTGGGGCAAAAAATGTTGTGTTGCGTTTAATCTTGATCAGATGCAAATATACAATTAAGTATAAGCGTAAATAAGCATAGTTAATTAGGGAATTAATAAAAAACGTTGCGATAAAAATAAAGGTTTTGTTAGCTGAGGAATTTAAATTTTAAAAATTCATTATAGTTACCTACTGTTATTGAATCCTTCTGCTTCTTCATCGACTTACTTACTTCAATATTTTCCGTGAAGCTACTGCCATAATGACTTCCACAACCCAATGGCGATATTGGGCGATATCGAAGCATTGCAGCTATACCAGTGGTTGAACTGTTTAGGGCTCCAACTACTCGTAACGACTGCCATAGATGTTTGTATGACAATCAGAACCGACGGCTTAACGTGCTCTTCGAGGTACGATTCTTCGTACGAGCTTCGATTTTTTTAACAAGCTCCCTAAGGAAATTAGGGATTTACCTATAAATAAATTTAAAAATGTAGTTAAGAGGAAATTGTGCCAAAAGGGCTATTATAAAATACAAGAATATTTAGATGATAAACTAGCTTGGAAATGAGCTGCTCACTCATGCATGCTTCTCAAACAAATTATTGTATTTAGACTAAGTAGACTAAGCATTATTTGTAAATAGACCAAAAAAAAAAGCCCGCTGAGTTTCTTGCCGGAGTCTTCTCAGGCCAGGGCCGCGTTTCGAACCGGTGGTCCATTTGCTAAGCTAGTCTTTAGTACATAATTATATATTTTTGACGTTTTGTAAGTGCCATTTTAATGGTCTATACAGAATAAATGATTTTTGACTTTGACTTTGACTTTGACCAGATCAATACAAATACCCATATAAATATTTGCACTGTGCGGGGATCGAACCCGCGCCTCCAGCGTAGCGGCCGCGTCGCCACAGAGGTTGTCGATGTCTCTGTGAATGCTGTGATGTTACATCACTGATGTTATTAAATCCTGAACACACATCATAATAATTTTTAATTTCATAGTGTCTACAGATTATGATAGATGAGGACTCCTCGGTCCTTATCCTCACACCCGAAGAGGGCCAGTTCGAAAGAGATAGCCTCGGGTCGGCCGGGGTGCGAGAAGTAGATATGTCTCAGACAACACCTCCGGCAACCTACGACTACGACCCACAGACGGCGTGCGTTTTAGTCGGTACGAGTCCGACAAAACTACACCTGCCGACTCTTTGAGGGGTTATCGGTGGCAATTTTGCGCGCATTAAAAAAGTTGAATATCATTTTAATGTTGGAACTTGGTACTCGCCACTACCCCTATGTGTATGCGCATAGTAGAAAAAGAAGGTATGGTACCCCACCAAGGCCTTCGGGGCTGTTCAAGACGCTAGATGGTGCACAGTTTTAGTCGGTTCGAGGCCGACATAAAGCTCCCGCCGCCGCCGGGTGTTAAAAGGAATACATAATATAAGAATCCAAATTTTTGCTAGTCCGTCGAGCGAAGTTGCGTGTAACCACCAGTATGCACTATTTCATCACACCAATTAAAGTAATCAGCGTCATGATTCGAACTCACGACTCGGCCGTCATGTCATCGCACAACGCACTGAGCTATTATAACATACTAGTCTACCCGTCCTGGTATCGCTCGTGGCATACCTACTTCGACCCAGCATCACCTATTTAAGCCCTATAATACCCGCCATAAATTAATTTTCAAATAACTTAAGGGAATCTGCCAGATTTTTGACATTTATGAATACTGCTCCGCTGTCTTGAGTAGTAGCGTGATGATGCCAGCTAGAGTTGGGCCCAGAATGCTCCCCTGTGGGACTCCATAAGAAACCGCAGGGTTTTCACTAACGTGCCAATCTATTTTCGACGACTATTTCCGATTTGTCACGTAGTCTTCGAATAACCTTCCTCAATTAACGCGACTATTCAACACAAACAATTTTCAATTGGAATTAGCATTCCTGAGATTAGCACATTCAACGAAACAAACAAACTCCTTAGCTCTATAATATTACAATAGCATAGATTATACATACCTACCTTCAAGAGCTAACTCAATAATTTATTCCAAGGGTAAATAAATAATATTTCAATAAGTAAACATAGTTTGTAACGCTTAACATACCTAAAGTATAGACTCGGTAATACTTTAGAATTTTGTTTAAGTAATTAGATTCACAATTGACGCTTTGTTCATGGTCGTCTTCTATTCCGATAGCCTCTGTGGCGTAGCGGTAGAACATACGACTGCTGCGCAAGGGGCGCGGGTTCGGTTCCCGCTCAGTGCAAATATTTATAATCATGAATATGTACAACCTACATTTGCATTGATCTGGTTGTTTCTATGTATAAAAGACGTATAGGTCAGGCGTCCATTACATTTTTTTTTTTTTTTTTTTTTATATAAGACTACATGCTCATATAAGCGTCATTCATGCCATCAGCGACTTTACCTTAGACTCTTGAAACATGTCAATAATTGACTTCAACTTCAACTTCTTCTTAATGGCGTCTGCAGCAAATCGCCGTCAGTTTGCCAATGTCAAGTAAATTATAAATGTTTATAAAATTATTAATGGCGAAACGCCAATGTCAAGTTTTCAAGATATTTTCTACCAGAGCCACGTTAGACACGGCAGTAACTTTGTTTCCGTGTGGAAACTGCTGTCATTCTACCAACTGCAAAAATGTCACTTTGTAATCCTATTTTACATCACAATAATCACAAAGTGACATTTGCAGTTGGTAGAATGACAGCAGTTCAATTATTGACATGTTTTAAGAGTTCACGGTATGACTGCAGCTACTTCATACGTTTGAATCTATATTTCATCTATGGTTTGAATGATGGTTTTACTGTAGACATTACCACAGACTAAATAATAGACATTAATTAAATGTAACCATCAGTCACCGCATTAGACGATAGGTTATTCGTCAACTTGCCTGTAGTTAAACTGACAGCAAAACCTACCGTGTAATGGACGCCTAGGCCAAACAAAAAGGAGGAGAAGGAGTGGATCCTGGAGTTTAAGGTCGGATCGCCGTTCATCGGAAAGCCTCCGATACGTAATAAGCCTATTGCTGGCAGCCGGCACCACCCTCATAATCTAATTTGCCTGGCAATTTAAAAGTTCAGTTTAACCACTTTCTTGTTAACAAGGTTAAGTTAGGCAACCATTGTTTTAACATTAAATCCGTCACAGATTTCATATTTCACTGTGTACACAACAGATTTGGGTTAACTGCAGCCCATTAATTATTTTTTAGTTATATTTTCTACAGTGAAACTAATGTAAAGTGTTATTCAGTGTGAACGCAAGCAACATGTATTGTAATGCTTCTCGAATTGATAAACAATACAATTCCAAGGTATTGACATAGTTTTAGAGTAGGTCAGTGTAGGTGCGGTCGCAGCCCTAAAATTTGAAAGGGGGTATATCACGTGAGGAAATTCCTTCAGGAAATACCTTTTTGGAGGACTTTTCTACTAGGAGTGCACAATTTGGGGGAGGGGGAGGTTATGTCCCCTGTGACTACCCCCTTCGGACCGCGCATGTGTCAGCGGCAAAGGGTGAAAATTGTTCAAAAGGGAAGCCTGTGGAAAAACGCTCAATCTAATTGGTCTTGTACCATGCGACGACCGTTAAAGGGGGGTCGCCACTGCTGGCTGTAGGTACATAGTTTCATCAAACAATCAATCCATCAGTTATTAACCTTTCGCAGTCTCTACAGGACATAGCCCAACGTGTGCCGTTGCTCCTGATTCTCCGCCCTCCGCATCCAGTCTGTCCCAGTCAGCCCAGCCGAAGGAGGTAGCACATTTCCGTCCTAATCGAGCAGTCCGACTGGGGAAGTGCCTCCGCCCTACAGAATACCGCGGATATAATAACCTCGTGTTGTGTTCCCGGCAGCGAGTAGGGTAGCCAGAGCTCACTGTAGAGGTTTTGTGCTGTCAGTGGGAAGACCAAAGGATTGTCCTGCTTGTCTTCTGCGTAAACGGTATAAAATCTCTCTGTTCTTAAAGGATGGGCATCACGAGTGTGACTCCCCTGGTGTTGCACTCGCCCAAAAGTCGCGTTAACCGACATCAGCGCGGGCGAAGCCGCGGGCGGAATGCTAGTTTATTATATAATAGCAGAAAATAGGACGTTTTACAATGATATCTTGACTAATTTATCACAAAAATACGTCCAATGCACCTACTTAATATACCTCGCCTCGTAAGCCTCGTTGTCGAGGCTAACAACTCAATTGTTTTCCTCAGCCTAAATTATATAAGAAAAAATAATAACTAATTAAAAAATAAAAAGACCGACTGCTGTTGAGAATATTGAAACAAGTTTGTTAGCAGGTGGGACCCATTAATTTTCATTTGGCTTATTAAGATTTGGAAATGGGTACGGTCAGCTATCAACTACTTTTTAGTTATGATTACATGGGCGGGCTAGCTCTCTGAACGCAGACGTGGGGTTGACAGGGCCCCCTTCCCCCTATCTGGGGTACGATGGGGACATCATGCTTCCCACATCCATGGGCTTCCATAACCATTAAAACCTTAATTGGCCCAAGGTTGGCCGGGATGCGACGGAAATGCCTATTTAAAAAAAAAAAAAAAAGAATATTAGCAACCGAAATTACTAATATTCCCGTTAACCCCTACAACTAAGCTAAATTGCTTGTGCTAGGAGTGGGTTCACGTCGATAGTGTAATGGCCAGGATTCGAACCCGGGACCTCTCGATCATAAGGCCGACTCCTTAACCACTAAGCTACCTTAACCTTACACCCTAGCCCTCGATTCTGCTAAAGCAAAACTACTGTTGAGTGAATGAAAGCCTGTAACTCTTCTCATTCAATTTTGGACTTTAAGTCTATAGCAATCAATCAACGACCATGGCAGTCCACTGCTGGACATAGGCCTCTCCCAATGTTGGGAGGCTTTGGCCTACTGTTTCCACGCTGGCTAGACGGGTTGGTACAGGGTTTTATTTCGAGTTTTCCTTCTCTCGCAGTGATATCGTCTGCGTTTTTACTGTTAGTCGCCTCTTACGACACCCTACGGATGCTATATGGAGTGGTGGTACTTATAGGTATACTTGTATTGTTCACTTATCCACGGAACAAAAAGAATTCCAATTTAAAACTAACCAAAGAGGGCACAAAAAAATCGCGAGACCAGCATTGTACTATTTCAAGATTCACAGGTCACTGCGAGTCAAGTCACTTCGCAAAAACTTCACAATGTAGGTATCCTCGCCGGGTTTTTGCTATACATTCAATTAAACTCTTTGGTTACGGTACATCTTTTTGGTTCATTGTTTTTTTTTTTAATCAAAAAACAAGCCAGGTGCGAGTCGGACTAGCGCATTATGGATTCCTTCCGTACATTCATCATCATCATCATCATCATGTCAGCCATAGGAAGTCCACTGCTGCACACTGTGGAAGTACACACCCAATAAAATCACGTTTGTTATATGGGAGCCCTCTTAAAATATTATTTTATTCTGTTTTTAGTATTAACTGTTATACATACATATTATATTAACGCCTGTAAGTCCCCGAAGAGGTAGGCAGAGGTGTAATAACACCCACATTTCGCCAAATACACTCTTCGGTCCCACGTAATATTGGTGAGCCTTTTGCCGTCAAGTAGGCATTTTGTAATAGGCTGTATGTTTACTGTCGGATGGAGAACAGCCCTATCCCTTAGTCGCCTTCTACGACACCCACAGGAAGAGGTGGAGTGGCACTATTCTACTCCACCGGGAACCAACACATTCTTTGACTTTGTAGCGGTAACAGAAATACATTATCTGTGAAAATTTCAACTGTCTAGCTATGACAATTCATGAGATACTGATAGACAGATAGACAGTGGAGTCTTAAGGCGGCCACCCACTAACAGTTTATCGAACGACAACCGGATGATATCGGTCTGTCAGTTCATCGCAATAGCCCACACACTTACAGTTTCGTATACGATTTTGGACTGACGGCTAATATGTGTGTGGCTGCTTGACGATTTCGGTCAGCAAAGACAGTTAAAGGCCGGACAGTCTATGGTCGTCCGCATTTTATACGTAATAGCATCAGACTAAAAGAATAAAATAATGTTATTATTTTAGTCTGAGGTAATAAAATTATGATGACATTGATGACATAAGGACTGCAGGCCGCCGGACAGACGAAAAACTGCAGGCGGACTGTAAGTGGGTGGCCGCCTTTAGTAATAAGATTCCGATTTTACTCTTTGAGTACGGAACCCTAAAAAGCAAAGACAGAGGTGGTAAATAGAAAATGACTGGTATGTTAGCCAGAGGTTATTATATCGAAGCGTTTATAGACGCTTGTCACGAATCACGATCTGCATTTTCAAGGTGAACTTCTTCTTCATGCTAGCGTTAATCCCAGTCGCATCCAAAACTTTCACCTTGGAGTCTGGGGTCCGCTTTACCCGTCTAACTGTAGATTGGCTGACTACATTGAGAGTATCATCAAAACAGCCTCGCGTAAACTCGGAGTCCTGAACAGAGTGAGACGTTTTTTCACGCCGGAGCAACGGTGCCTTCTCTACAAGACACAAATTCGCTCTTGCGTGGAATACTGCTCGCATCTCTGGGATGGCTCCGCAAAGTACTTACTAGATGCTCTCGACAGGTTGCAGCGACGTGCGGTCCGCATTATTGGGAATCCTGAGATCACCAAAACCCTCGAGCCTTAGCAGTTACGTAGAGATGTGGCATCTTTGGCAGTATTTTACCGTCTCTGCCATGGTGAATGTTCTGATGAGCTCTTCCAATTAATCCCACCCTCTCCTTTCCTATATAGGACAACACGTGCAGGGCTTAGATGCCACCCGCATACGGTGCAGAATATTCCATCAAGAACCAAGCGGTTCGGCGACTCCTTCTTCTGCCGCACCATTAAGTCTTGGAATGTCTTCCCAGTTCACGTGTTACCCTCCTTCTACAGTCCCGGGTCCTTTAAGCGGGGCGTCAAAAAGCATCTCATGAGGCCGTCAAGCTGAGTGCCACCATTGTAACATGGTACGTGTCTGTAATGGTGACCCTCTTTTTAGAGACTTTGCCTTTAGCTTACCATCAGGCGAGGCGAAGTCAAATTGACGTGTCTTATAAAAAAATACTTGGATATTTTCCGTGAAGCGACTGCCATGTCATATGACCTTCACAAACCAATGGCGATATCGAAGCATTGCAACTAGACGAGCTATTCGCGTTACATCCACGCGGGCGGTGCCGCGGTCATCAGCTTGTATTTTATATAATAGATGTTTCATTGTTACACATAATGCATAATAATGCGTAATAACGATAATTATTAGACTCGTGAGAACCGCTGGACCTTGGCCGACCTCACGGAACCGAACCTTGGACGGTTGGGTAAACTTATTGTTGCAGAAAATGTTTGTTTTAAACTAAAGTACAGTATACTTCGGGACACATACCTTGGATATATATCCCTGCTGTGGTTTTCCTAAGCGACTACAATGTGGAGTTCTTCAAGAAACAAGAAAGTCATTAGTTAGAAGGTTTCGTTAGGGTCGGCAGCACGAGGGTGACGCCGCTGGTGTTGCATATTATGTCCATAGGCCGTGAATTTGAATTGAAGACCGTGTGCTTGTTTGCCACCTTAGTGGTATAAAACTATATAGGTATTCCGTTATCAATCTTGAGAATAACAAGAAACGGCCAGTAACTGCTACTAACGTACTCGAGTCTCGACCTAAATGTCGACAATGGGATAATTCATCACAACCGTTCCATATCGTACCGAAATAGAATAAACGATAACTGGTGACAGGCATAACATAAATACGAGACATAAAAACAATCTTGTAGTCTGTGATAGCAGGCATTGAGTAACAGTGTTACTAATCGGTAATTTTTTTACCAATGGGTAACAGTGTTACACAAAATGGTGTGACACAACGGGAACAAGGCCAAAAAATTAGTAATTCTTTCCAGGGTAACTGTATACGCTTTTTTAACAAGCTCCCTAATGAAATTAGGGATTTACCTATAAATAAATTTAAAAATGAAGTTAACAGGAAATTGTGCCAAAAAGGCTAGTTATTATGAAATACAAGAATATTTAGATGATAAACTTGCTTGCGAGCTGTTCACTCATGCATGCTTCTCAAACAAATGATTGTATTTAGACTAAGTAGGTTGTAGACTAAGCATTTTTTGTAAATAGACCAAAAAAAAAAGCCCGCTGAGTTTCTTGCCGGAGTCTTCTCAGGCCGGGGCCGCGTTTCGAACCGGTGGTCCATTTGCTAAGCTAGTCTCTTATTAGTACATATATGTATATTATTGACGTTTTGTAAGTGCCGTTTTGATGGTCTATACAGAATAAATGATTTTTGACTTTGACTTTGACTATAATAAGTGAATAACATACATACATATAGTCACGCCTATTTTTCTCCGTGAGTAGGCAGAGACAACAACCCTCCATCTGCTTCTAACTGTCTTACCTACTACATACTTCACGAATCTCGAGCGCTCTTTAATGTTGTTAAATATGCAAGGGCACCGGTTTTAAGTGCTTTTGGGCACCTGTTTAGCGTTTTGCGGTCTACTGCTGGTCTACTCAACCCCAGGTAGGTATACCTACGTGTAGTTCCCGGCATATGACCTCAAGTCGTAAGAGAAACGAGGTCCTGGAGGCGCGCGCGGAATGCTTTGATATAATCTATGATTGCTGTGAGCTCCTCGTCCTCAGCACCCCGTGCTATCCTCAAAAGACATTCAATAAACGTGTCCTGCGCAGGGCCGGTCGCAGCTTGAAGTTTGGGGGAGGGGGGGGGGGTTCACTTCGGAAATTCCTTAAGAAATTTAACCTCCCTCCCCTCGTACTGGGACTTTTCAATATGAAGTGCATGGTTTTGGGGGGGGGTCATGTCCCCTGTGAGCTCAAAAGTTACGCAAAATGTAACAAAAGTTACTTTCTGGCAACGCTGCCCGGAATAAGTTTATCTTATCACACATGGGGTGTACGTGTACCTCCCACGTTGCAATACCGTCTATCCTACATTTCTAGACTGTATACTGCTACTACACACATCCTGACTAGCTCTTTCTTCAGCGCTTTCTAGTCTAATATATAAAAATCAATGCCACTTTTCGTTGTTATTGGCTAATTTTAGTCTTGAAATATTCGTGGGTGTCCAGGGAAGGTTTAAAGGATGAGAAAATAGGTGCAGCGGGAACGGGAAAAATATGGCGGTACGAAGTTCGCCGAGACAGCTACTAGTAGGACTATAAAGGGATGTTTTTTAAGCCTGAATATAAAAACTTTTTTACAAACCTAGGGCAGCCAGAGATTACGACAAAGTAATGACAGAAGAAAGAAATGTCTCACTTCAGTTCGTGAAGTTGTAAATAAATTGATATCATGTTGAAGCGGGCGAAATTCTAAAATATTCCTTTTATGTTATATTTTGTTTGTTAGGGTGTATTTTTATTAATGTATTTTATGAATCATTATTTATAATGTAAGTATGAATACGACAATAGTATTATAGCAAGTAGCACAGAACCCTCCCCATACCCGGGGGCGAGTTGGGGACTCCGTGGTCCCTACACCGGAGGAGGGCCAGATCGAGAGATATGGCCCTGGGTCGGCCGGGGTGCAAGGCATATTTTTACACAATTTCACCTCCGGCAACCGACGACGGCCCACAGACGGCGTGCGTTTTAGTCGGTTCAAGTCTGACATAACCTCCTCCACCGGCTCCGGCGGAGGGTATCCGTGGTAAGGGTAACCCTACTAACATCCTTGAGGTCGTAGCCTAGCCAGCCTCCCCTGCCATCTGTCTGGTGCTGCCTGGTGCTTAGAAGGTGCACACCTTTTGAACAATGGACAGGGCTCTGGTGTAAGTTTCTTACAGGATTGGGAGATCAACAAATAATAAAAAAAAATAACCCCATCATCTCCATTGACCCCATATGCATATGTGAGCACAATCAGCAGAAAAATAAGTTTAAATTGTGAAATATATATGTAATTGCAGGATAACATTCAACACGGACGAGTGGCGGAGTTGCTACTGCCCTGACCTCCACTTTTGTCTGCTGAGGTTCCTCAAAATGTCGGTGAGTAATATACTGAGAGGGCAAGGATAATCTGCCTGCTGTGGTTTTACCAAAAACTTCTACAATATGGCTTCTTCAAGAAGGGCATCAGAAAAGGTTCTTACAGGTTCGGCAGCACGAGTGTGTCTCCCTGGTGTAGTGTAGCACATGTAATCAGGTAGACAGTGTGCTTGTCTACCACCTAGGTGGTATAAAAAGAGGTAGAAATAGCGAAAGGCGTATACCACGGTCGTTGCCAATGGAATACTGGTGTCTCTGCCTACTCCAATAGAAAAGGGCCTGGTGATCTTAGCTTATTATGAGATTTTCCCTTAATCCAAACAAACTCGAATTCTTTTTTGTACATGAAATGATTGACCTACTTACATAAAAACAATCATTCTTAAATCTGGACTATTTGCTAATAAAGTATTTTAAATTAAGATATTTTACGATCCAGACGTTTTGCTTCTAGAGTATTTAGCGTTTATGTTTATTAGCTAACTATGGCGTTCAAAAATCAAGACGTTAGAGCGACATAGACGTTTTACAAAGTAGACATTATGCTAGTGACCCATCAGAATAATGCAACATTTTCTCTGAATAGGAATCGAATTCGCGACCTCTGACTTAGCAGGAGAACGCTTTACCGCTAAACCATAGAGGTCCTCATATTTCTTTCTCTCATAAAAACATCTGTATTTTTCAGTCCAACCAACTTAGGTGCCATTTTAACGCCCATGTTCTAATAGTCCTCAGATCTGAATCCCGATTTATCTGCAAACAGATTGTATAGACAATCTGTCAAATCTGTTAATCTGTCCTCAGTTAAATCGAGACTCAGGTCAGGACTGACTGCCGTTCTAGAATACGGGCCTAAATATTTGAATTATTTGTTCTTCAGCGCAAAACCCTAGCTAGCAACTAGGAGCCACCATGGAAGGCGACACGGGTGCTGGCAGCTCCAGCCAGCGCGTGGCGGCTATCCTCAAGGGCTTGGAAGAGTCTGGAGTAGTCCTCACCATGCTGAACCGGCCGAGGGAGCAGCAGGGTAGGAGGAACTCTTCGAAGCAGTTTGCAGGTTAGTCGTTGGGACTAGCTGGTAAAGGCAGTTGCGAAAAAGAGTAGTAGTCAGTGGTCTAGAAATAAGCTATTTAGGCTACGCTTCTAATGACTTCCAAGTTTGAAACCTATCATAAAAACGATGCATAAAGCAGAGTGTCCACTCCGTCGTTTCCCTGGAGGAATGCGTGAGCTACATGACCTCACACCGGCAGCAATAGACTGGCTTCGCCAACTGGACGTCGACATATGAGGACTCGAGCAAAAGCCATACGACATCATGATGATGATCATAAAAACACCCGTACGATCTCATTTTAAAAGCCTTTTAGACTTGCTTCGGTTTAACTCCCGCTCAGTGTATGCATTTATGCTGAATTTGCATTGGTCTGGTCGTGCTTCGAAGAGCACGTTAAGCCGTCGGTCCCGGTTGTCATACGAACATCTGTGGCAGCCGTTACGGCTAGTTGGAGCCCTCAAAAGTCCGACTAGTCTAACTACAGAGCTTCGATATCGCCAATTGGTTGTGGAGGTCAGGTGACAGTCGCTTCACGGAAAATATCGAAGTTCAGTCGCATCGCATCACAGTTAGCCTGGTAAGCCAACCCCAAGTGAGTTGGTTAAAGGCTCAGAGAATGATGACTTAATCTGATGTTCTTCCAGGATTGAGGCCAGCCCACGACAGGTGCACCGTGGAGACCAATACAGAAGTGCCTACTTCCAGGTCGTTCCATAATACCCACAGAGGGGTACAGATATCGGATGATAGGTACACGAGCTGTTACCAGGTATGTGGTTCTATTGCATACAGTATCTATTAATCGAACATATTCTAGGATGTAGATACGGAGATCTTCGGGCAAAATATTTTTAATACTTACCACTTAGGTGGCACGGACACAGTCCATCTGTTAGAAAGTGGTTACTGTGGCCTATGGATATGTGCAACACCAAGGGCGTTACACTCGTGCAGCCGACCCTGTAGAAACCTTCTAATGCCCTTCTTGAAGAACCCCATATTACTTAGGTATAGTCGCTTGAAAAAAAAGCAGGGAGTTAATTCTACTACTTCAGCGTATGTGAGATGAAGTTCCTTTCATACCGCTCAGTGCGCACCGTTTCCGGTCGTAATGTGTAAGGATGAATTCCCTGCCTGTGGCGAGCGGTGCGATGATAGAATATAGCTGTGGGCATCATGTCGAACAATTCCTCTGGACACAAACCATTGTGTAGATAAAGCCTGTGAACCTACTGATCGACAGACGGGGCTCTGATTTTCCTCTCAGGATTGGGAGGTTAATCATGGAAATAGTGAGCGGCCTCCGAGCTTAAAGGGGAAATCTTCGGATGCAAGTCAATTTGACGTAGGTATCCTACATTAAAAACAACCTATTCCAGGTAGCCCACTGCAGCGTCAGGCCCAGCTCGCCCCCTGTCACCGTCTCAGAGTTTCCTCCTCAGAGGTCGACCCCAAGCTACTGTAAGTAACAAACCAGGTTTCGCAAACTTTAAGCCTATCGCACTCCACTGCTGGACATAGGCTTCTCCCAATGTGCGCTATTTCTCGCGATCCTCCGCGTTCTGCATCCAGTCTGTCCCAGTCACCTTTTTCACGTCCTCAGTCTACAGGGGCGTCCTACCTTTAAATATCGCAAGAAAAAAGAGCCGCGTAAAGTGGGGCTCCGTCGACAAATGTACCAATTAGCTCCTCGTTTACTTACTTCTCCGCAGTTGAAGGCAACTTCGAAGTCGGCGGAACCGGGAGCTGTGACCACAGAGAGACGACAAGATCAGTTCGGTTCAGGCGAGCAGATCGTAAGCATTTTTATAGTTATAATATATTTTACTAGCTGATGATCCGCGGCTCCGCGGGGACCCATGGTAACCTATGTATTCCAGACTATGATCTATCCCTGTATCTAATTTCAGGCTGTTAGATTGTGATTGAGTAATAAACATCTAAACATCCGAACCGCTTCCCCAACTTTCACATTTATATAATAGGTAGGTACTTATTAGTATAAACCCGCGTCACGTATCTTGGACCTAAAATGTGTTCAAAATGTGCCTTATACGCGCAGTACACATTTCTTGGGTGTTTTTTGAGGATAGCTCGGGATGCTACTGCGGTAGACGAACTCAAATTCACCAAGCATAGACTATTACAAAGCAATCCGCGGGCGCCAGAGCCTCGTATGTCTTACGATTTAGGTCCAAGATACGTGGCGCGGGTATAGGATAGGATACACAAGATACCTACAGGTAAATTTGAGTAAGCCTGGATTTCACTAATAAATCCTAATCCGTAGATATTTTGCGCACAAGAAAAAAAAGCCTCCGTCCTGTTTCAAATTCATACAACAGACATTTATTATCCATTCCCATCTTACCCATAGGAATTGCGACACAATCTTTGTTCTCAACAGCTTTTCCAATACGTATAGAAATAATTACTATACACATATAGGTACTATGACCAATACCGTAGTTAGTAGATCTTTTTTACGCACAATACGGCGTAAAAAAGATCTACTAACTAGTGAAGTACCGCTAAGTGCCGCTTACTATGTTTATAGAGTTTGTGTATAGTGTGTAAGTATGCATACTACTATATTTAGATTACGAATCATGGAAATAACGTCGCGACCCGCTCACGCCACGTCACGCCCTCCCTACTCGGTAAAACCGCCAAGACCCATATACGAAAGCTCCCCAACCCGTACTGCCGTGCGTCAATAATTCTAAAGGGGTGTGGGGCTGTCGCAATACCATTAGGGATACAAGTATAGGAAATTTCCTTAAAAATGGGGAATTTTATGTACAATGCTGCCAAGATTAACAAACAAGTGTACGCCCATGTAGTGCCAGAGTAAAGATACTTAATTTATATCTCATTGTATCGATTTATCCACAAGGTGGACAGACGACCTCATTAAGGCCGTGGGAACGCGCCGGATGCGAGCCGCAGGCTTCCAACCGGTCTTATTGGAGATCTATGTCCAGCAGTGGACTTCCTATGGCTGAAATGATGATGATGATGATGATGTTGTACCGATTTATCGTATCGTATTAATTACGTCTATTGGTTCTTCTACTTTCATAATCGTATCAACACCGTTCTCGTCGGTACTCTTGATCGGTACCCTTTCCCTTATGTCCTTGTCAATTTTGTATTTAAAAGAGTATCGAAACCGGAATCTTACAATCGCAAGACCAACGTTACTCCTCGCTATCCTCTTAATTTAATTACCCTTTCCAAGGGACTACCAGTCACCGACTGTGGTCACCCCATCTATGCCCGCCCCTTTATCGACCCCCCCAGGGTATAAAAGTGGCTGCTCGCTCTTAGTCAGCACCGAGTTGCACGCGACGGCCCGGTGCGGAGAGCCGTTACGTGCAAATTTCGGTGACAAACAAATATATCCTCCCTCTGGGCAGCCAGGCACACTACTTGAAGTGGTGAGGCTAGCTCCTCGCACTAGACTAGTGTGAATTGGTTCTAAATATTTTGTAGATGGTGTGATTAGTCCATTTCAGGCATGATTTTTCTAGATGAATAGACTGGATCGACCAGGAAAGCTTTCTGACTAGCTATCGGTATTATTGGGCTGTAGCCAGTTCTTGCTTGAAGTGTAGAGGCGTTTGATCACACACACGCACACATGCACTTGTGTTGTGTGGTACTCATTGATTTATATGTTACTTGTAATAATAGGACCACTATTATTAAGTAAGTAGCTGATGTAAGAACTAGAATAATTGAGGTACCTACAGTTATAAATTGATCACATAAAAAAATAATGAAAATAGTCTCAGACTCAGATATGTATCCATGTTACCTACTGAGATTCGAATTGTGAAGTTGAGTGGATGTTTGTTATACTTACACCCGTATTCACAAACAATACTTCGCTATGCGTACCACCAAAACTGTGCAAAGAACGACAAATTCTCAGTGCGTTCGTTTTGGCAAGCCTTTTTATTCATTGATAACACTTAAGTAATACTTCGTTGAGGGAACGCACTGCGTTAGATACTGCTCCGTGATGTTTGTGAATTAATTTTACCAGCCCTATGCGCTCGAGCACACTATGAGACCTCACAGTGTTGTTTGTGTATACGGGTGTCAGTTTCAATCATGTTTCACTCAAAAACGGCTGCAAGGATCTGGATAAAATTAATCACAGAGATTGATTTTATATATAGTCTGGCATAGCGCTTATGCTACATTTTCGTGAATGTATACAGTATGTATGTAATATTTTTTATTATTCCAGGATCAAGGAACAGATTGCATTCCTGTGACACGGAGGCGTTTGCGCTCTCCCTCAGGAAGTACCCCAGCTTCCCAGTCTTCAGGACGGTCTCCAGCGAGATGGTGGCCAAACTCCAGAGGTCTCTCCAGAGGCACCCGATCCTCTCGCCGAAGAGGACTTCTTCTAGTGAGATGTTGGAGAAGATCCTTAGACAAACTCGAGCTCAATTTTGTTAGTAAATCTTAAAATATCAGACAAACAGATATAAGATAATACATAGAGCCTGGACTCAGCCTCAGATGCATGACCCGAGTCAATAATAGTGCCCGGAATACGGCAATAGGCTCACCTCCTATTACGTGGAATCGAATACAACGATTTTTTTTATACCGCTTAGGTGGCAGACAAGCACACGGCCCACCTGATGGGAAGTGGTCACCGTGGCCTCCTATGGATGTATGCAACACCAGGGGCGTCACACTCGCGCTGCCGACCATGTATGTTTGGATGTACAAAGGTTACAGATAAAGTGAATAATTACTATGGGGAAAGAACAAGGAAATATATTGTGCCAAGGGTTTATAACAAGTACATAATGTTGAGAAATGACTTAAAGATAAAAAACAAAGCTGCATTCAAAAGGAAATTAAAAAATATATTCATAACTTGATATATATGTATATGTACCTACTATTATTTTTTGAGTTGCTACAGATTAATATTATTATGTGGCCTGTGCTGACTATTATTTGTATAGTGCAAATAATAAATCAGCATAGGTATCCATACAGTGCATTCATGACTATCAGGCAGATAGTCATGTTAATGATGAGTATTTATAAATAATAAATGATTAATGTATTATAATATAATAAATATAAATAAATTGGGTGAATGGGTAGATATAATGTAGATATAAGTATAATAACTGTATGAGCGAACGCCTACAAACTGCTCTAGCAGTTTGGCGAAGAAAACTTTTGTAAATACTATGTATCTAATTATTGAATAAAAGATTATAATAAAAAAAAAAATTAATGAGTAAAAATCTAAACATTCTAGCTCCAGCACACAGCCCAATCCGAACAAAAAGCTCTCGTTCACTTCACAAAGACCAAAGCTCAAAGTGGAAGCAGATGAAATACCTGCAGACGTTCAAGACTCAAGATGTTAGGGAGAGCAGACGGACAGGAAGACCGAGGACCAGAAGAGAAGACGACCCTAGAAGATACTTGTGTTCCAGCAACGATACGCCGCGGTTTGATAGAAGAACTGCTAAGCAGACAGGGTCTCCACAGAAGTAAGTCTGCCATCATGATTATCTTAGCACCGTTGTCAGTTTTCGCTTTGGAGCCTTGGTTCCTTGTACCTAATAGGTACTTCCCCTGCTTTCGATTTGGCTAATATACAACATATACAGGGTGTTAGGGAAACGCTCTCGAAGCCGAAGGCCTAGGAAGGACTTAGTAGTACTCCGGGTAATCTACATCCATACTAATATTATAAGTGCGAAAGTAACTGTCTGTTTGTCTTTTACGCTTTCACGACTAAACTACTGAACCAATTTTGATGAAATTTGATACAGTTATAGATTAGACCTTGAAAAAGGATATGTCCTTTCCCAAGGTCTAATCTATATCTGACACTTTGATACGATTATTGCTATGTTTGGTCGCGATAAACGACATCCACGAAGGCTGAGCCACGGGCAACAGCTAATATTGACATAAAAAACTATACCCCCGAAGATGTTAATTACAACTCCATATACCCATGGAAAAGACGCTCATTCAGAACCACCTTCCTTTTCAGCCGCACAGAGGGTCTCAGCA
The DNA here is from genome assembly GCA_914767945.1 of Eilema depressum. Classification (NCBI taxonomy): domain Eukaryota; kingdom Metazoa; phylum Arthropoda; class Insecta; order Lepidoptera; family Erebidae; genus Eilema; species Eilema depressum. Next base: position 9,966,912 of record OU612040.1, read on the forward strand.
CCATGTACGACTACCTGAAGCCCTCCCCGCAGCCCTCCAGCTCCGCCCGCCCTCGCCGCTCCGAGCGGAACCTTCGCTACGACGAGATCCGCAGACACGTCCGGAGTGCTATCAGGGAAATCTACAATCAAAATTCTGTTGTAAGTTACTTTCGCACATGTTTGTTATTTGGCTACGCCTATTGTCATGTCGTAGAATAAGCAAGCTGAAGTGACACTGGTCACATTTGTCGAAGGACTAATGGCCGTTGGAGTAGACGAGTCCTAGAGTATAGACTGCGTGAAGGAAAACGGACGGTGGGACGCCCCATAGCCAGATGGACTGACGACCTGAAAGACGTGGCTGGGACAGACACATTGGTCTTTGTCCAGCAGTGGACTGCAATAGGCTAATTGATTGTTTGATTGATTGTCGTGAGGTCAGGTTCTATTGAATTCGACAATCCCATACTCACAGGTGGCATGGAACCTCTCAGTCTCAGGAGGGGCTTTACCTCACTGTGTGTGTTTAACGTCTGTACAATTATTTGCCAGGCTATTACCGTCGAGCTGGCACTTGTATGTAACTATACTGCCGAATGGAGAACAGCCCCATCCCTTGGTCGCCTTCTACGACACCCACAGGAAGAGATGGGGTGGCCCTGTTCTACTCCACCGGTCGAAGTAAAATCTTATCGTAGAAAGATTTGTCGAAATTCAGTTTGGGAGTCACCAACACGCCCTTCACGGTGTCTTAATTTCTGTCTTAGATTCAATATTAGACAGACTGATTTCTTATTTGAAAGCAAGTGCGATGATCTTCAATGACTTGTTTCAGATGTTCCCGATGTGTTCGAAGGTTCAGAAACGATACGACGAACACAAGAAGCATTGCTCTGGCAAGGGAGCCGATATAAGGGTTTGTATTTCATTAACATACATACAATATAATCGCGCCTTTATCCTCGAAGGGTTAGGCAGAGGTGAATTAACACCCACATTTCACCAGTCATTGTATTCGGTCCTACGTAATAGTGGGTGAGGCTATTGCCGTATTCCGGGCACTTCATTAACATACGTTTTTTTTATTATAAATAAAGAGAACAGTGCTCTTGGACCTCTAATACTCAAGCCTGTAAATCCATGAGGGGTAGGCCCATTAACACCCACATTCTGGCATCCCTCTCCCCCCACCATCGTTAGAAGAAGTACAAGTACCTAGGTAATCTAATATCATTGTAATATTTCAGGTGCCGTACCAACAACAGAAACAAGGTAATTATGTTTTGATTATTTCTTTATAATTTCGACTTTTCAATCGACTGACTGAAAAGCCGACCCCAATTGAGTTGGAAAAGGGCTTAGAGGATGAACTTCAGTATTTGGCCCAAAGATCTATTAAAGGGGGTACCATTATAATGGCTCTTCCGAAAGTCTTACGTGGAGATATGGCTCCATTCCGCAGAATCTTGTAGTTAGTTATACCTTACTGCTATAAAGCCCAACGAATGGTTGAGTCTTCTCTTAGCCTTCTCTTCCTCTAGACGGTTTTTCACTGTAACTATAGATTGATGAGAATGAATAAAGGTTGAGGTTTGGGTACGTGGAATGAATGAGTATTGAGCGAATGAAAATTCTATAGGTAACAAAAGTAAATCAATCCAAGTAGACAGTACGGTTAATTTAGTGATGTCTGATAAGTAAGATAATGAAAGGATTCCTGTAAGCTGGCTTAGATTTTCGGTCAACCACTGTTTGGCCAATCACTCGTCCAAAGTCCAAAATTAATGATCCAAAGGAATTTTACCCCGGGACCAACTGTTTAGTTGGACAAAGTAAAAATAATGAAATAATATTTCCCATCCCGTGGAACAACTAAAGCATGGCATAGAGGGATATTATAGATTACTCCAGTTAGATATCGAATATTCTAGATATAACTTCGATATACGAGCGTAACTGTAAACAAATATGTTGATGAAAGTTTCACTGCACAGCGTCCACCTCGGGGCTGTGCCGCTTGCTCGACTTTCTTGGGAGCTATGTGTCTCCACGGTTTTGTGTAAGTACCTAGCTTTTTATCTGTAGTATTTTTAGGAAACCATCTTCTTGATAATTTTACGAAAGTTTACGAAAGGGTTTAAATCTACGAAAAACCTTCCTACCCGGAGAGAAAACCTTGCGCCAGAAGCTCGTCCATCAATCAGAAGCTTGACTCGAGCCTCCAAGATCTTGTTTAGCCTTTCCTAGATAGGTCTACTGCTAGAACCTATCGCGAAGAGGTGATATCCCTGCCCTTATCTTATCTTATCTTACCTGGTTGGCCTAGTTGGCAGGCGTCTTGTGGAATAGAATGACGAATGTATGGGATTTGATGTAATGGTATAAAAATAAATACACATTTCATCTTTGACTTTCTGTTCTGTCCAGGATTCATCTTATCACTCTAATGGCTACAACCGCACTAAAGCATCTCAGTATTTCGAACATGAAGCAGGCTGCAGGTGTGGACCAGACCCTGACCACGTCAACTCGGCCTGTGACTGTCGACCACCATATGGAGAAGAATATTCTTGCTACAATATAGATGAAGAAATCTATGAGTGGTTGACCGAAGTTCCTGTTCGAAGTAATGAGAGAAAAGAAGATAAACTGAAAAGAGAATGTTTGGTCGAGAATTTAATTGAGATCCTGGAGAAGTTACTGTACGATGATGATTTTGAACAAAATGTGAAAGATGCGGTGACCAAATGTGTCAATGAAATGCCTATGTGGAATTCTGGTACTGAACAAAAGAAGGAACAACTTAAATGTCGTCTGATAGAAAATCTTTTAAATAGAATAATACCAAAGCCTGCTGACAAACTAACAGACGTGGTTAAATACTTCTTCGATAATCTAAATTATAAATATCATGTTAACACACAAAAAATAACTGACGATGTCGTCAAAACTATTAAAGATCTAATTGCTGTTGGACATAAAAATTACGATGATTTAAAATATTTAATACAATCTGAAATATTTAAAGTACTTGAGAAGTTACCTATTAAAGTGGATGGCAATAAAAACGAAGTATTGCAGAGTTTAGCCAATGATTTAGCAATCAAAGTAATGGAACTACATGAAGAAATTGTTTCGGATTTGCAAGCAAAACAGTCAAGTTCTAAAGCAAGGACAAGCGGTGATAAAAATAGGATGCGCCCTTGCGTTAGTACTGTTTGCTTAATAAGTGATGTGCACATAAGATATCCCTAGACTTTCAGTCATGCTCTATCTATCGGTACTTTGACGTAGGTATACTAAACACATCTCGAGCATCCATCTTCATATTAATATTATAACTGCGAAAGTAACTCTGTCTGTCTGTCTATCTGTCTATTTGTCTATCTTTAAGCTTTCACGCTTAAACCATTGAACCGATTTTGATGAAATTTGATACAGATTAGACTAGATTAGACCTTGAAAAAGGACGTAGGCCATGTTTGGTCGCGATAATCGACATCCACGCGGACGGAGCCGCGGGCAACAGATATTCCTTATATCTTGTTACCGTGATTGAGTTCCAAATTAGTTGAAAGTCATAAGAACTTCAACACAAATATTTTTTATGTACAATCGTGCGACGAGCGATTTTACTTAAACCAGTGATTGAGGTGATTCATATGTTTTGAAAGATACAACGAAAACTCATCAGATACTTTGATTGCCTGCATGCTCCTTAAGCCTTGGAAATTAATTAATTATTATTTTATTCCAGAGCATGCTAGGGCCTTGCAAGCGGGTTGAACTACGGCCATTCTACCATCGCAGTAGACCATCCCAATACGCTTGTGACCCTGACACGTGTGAATATAGAATCGCTTCTAAAAAGAAGCCCAATATATGTGATTGTTGTCCCAAAAGTAAGGGAAAATCATCTTGTGTTTGTAAGGGAGACCCTAACAGAGTTAGGTACCCTTGCGATTGTGAAGCTGACGGCGAATATTTCAATCAGATGGTCGATGAAGAAGTTGATAATTGGCTCAATGAGATCCCCGTTCCTATAAATGAAAGTGTAACTGACACAAATGTAAGGAAACATATGGCCAAGCATTTAGCTGAAACATTAAAACAGCTACCCGATGACAATAAGTTTAAAGAAAGTGCAAAATATTTGATTGGAGAATGTGTAGATAATATATCGATGTGGAGTCCTGATAATGAACAAGATAAAGTAACATTAAAGAAGCAGCTGACAGAATTACTTCTTGATAGAATAATTGCAATTCCTAGGCAACCTGATAAATTAACGGTGGTTATTAAGAAGTTTATAGATTCTGTAGATTTTGGAGACATTGATATAGATAAAAAAACGTTGATAAATAATTTGATCAAGAGACTAAAATACTTGGCTATTACGGCCCCTGAATTAGATGATAAATTTACAAATGTATTAATATCTGAAATAAGTGATATTCTTAAACAATCACTACCCCAAATGAATGGCTCTAAAGATGGTTTTGCACACGCAATGGCCACGAAACTTGCGGAGGAAGTAAAATACAGCTTAAGCAATATTGACACGTATAAAGATGAAGTAGCAAACTTAAAAGAAGGTTTTGTTAATATCTTATCCGATTGGATTGACGAAATTGCTGAACTTAGCGAGCAACCTCCAAATATGAAAGACGCAAAAAACGTAATTGACGAGTTAGCCACTAAACTGGTTAATTTACAATCCGTAGGTACTGATAAAGCTATCATGAAGAATATTGAAAATGAAGTCCAGAAAGGTTTAAAAAAACTTAATATTTCTAGTAAAGCAATGGACAATATGATTGAAAATTTAATGGATACTGTAACAGATACATTGCACGCTAAAGACAAGGCTAAATTTGAAACGGCTCACAGACGAGAAATATTCAAAGAAGTAAGTGATTGGTTGAAGAATAAAGACGAAATTGAAGATTTAAGTCCACAAGAAGAGTACACTTTAATAAAAGAAATAGTAGATAAAATTGATACGGCAAAATCTGAGGGTCGTGAAGATCATCAGGAAACCATATTAGAAAGTTTAGCGAATGCCGGTATTTACATAAACCCTGATGTACAACTCGATGAAACAATAGATAGATTAAAGAATTTTTCGGCTAAGACCCAAGAAACTGATTTAAAAGATAATTTAGAAAGAAATATGAATGAAGTGATCGACAAGCTAAATGTTTCCGAAGAAATCAAGGATCACTTAAAAACTAATCTGACTAAAGAATTAGATAAAACCGTCACAGCACCTTCTTTAACAACTAAAAAAGCTGTAGAAAATATGAATGAGTTACTATTAGAAAAAGTAGATACAATTGTTGAGGACTCTCGCGTACCCAAGAATATGCAAAGTAATTTAAAAGATAACTTAGTGGGTGTTATAAATAAAACTATTCAAAATACAATGTCAGCAAAAGACAAGGATGACATCTTACATAAGCTATTAAAAGATATTAATTACAATATTGATAAAGAACAAATACCTGATATAGAAAAAAAGAATTTGAAATATCAACTTAAGCACTTGCTTAATGAATCTGCAGCTATGCCCTTTTCTAATTACGTCAAAGATCACGTTTATGAAAATATTGATCGTATAATAAGCGAAGCGCCGATTGACAAGAATATTAAAGACAGGTTAACAAATAAATTAATAAATGTTGCACATGAAAAATTTCATGAATTGCCTTCCCAAAGTGTGAAAGATTATATAAATGACAAAACCGTGAAAGAAATTGCATCGATTATTGAAAAGGCACCATTAAATGAAAATGTAAAGAATGATTTGAACCAAATGTTAAAATATATTGTTAATGAGAATTTGAAACAAGCATTTTCAGAGGAAGTAAAAGATACTACATTAAACCAAATCACCGAAACTGTTAATGATTTCATGATACCTGAAACTTTAAAAGGTGACCTTATAAAAAAACTTACAAATGTTGTTAGCAACAACTTAGATGAACTACCACACCAAACAGATCTTGATCATGCAAAAGAAATTATCATGCATGATGTCAACGATGTAATAGACACTTTTTCGCTACCCAAAGCCCAAGTAACTCACTTGAAAGAAGAATTAAGACGAATGCTAGCTGAATATTTAGATCGACCTTACTCCGATAGTCAAAGAGAAAAACTGATTACGAATATGAATAAACTCATGAATGAAACGCCTGTACCCTTTGATAAGAAAGGAGAACTAACGTTTAAATTGATTGACACTGTTAACAGGCGATTAGATAACTTATCTCACCAAAGAGCAGAAGAATATGCAAAAGAGGCAATACTCAAAGATGTAATGCGTATGTTAAATGAAACTTCGTTGCCCAATAGTGAGAAAAATGCTTTAAAAAATAAACTTGAAGGTATTATTGAGGACAGTTTCCCCTACGACGATTTAGATGCCCTTAAAAATACAATACAAGAAGGTATACGTAATACCATTCACGAATCATCAATCCCACAGGCTGAACAAAATGATTTAGTTGACAAAATGGTTGACATTAGTGGCAAGATTTTAGATGAATCTTTTTACGATGACCCTATGAGACAACATTTACATGGTATGTTCGGTATGATTGAAAAAGACATACCAATGGATCAATCGTATAAAGATGTTTTGAAAAATGAACTAAAATCAATATATGATAAATATTTACAAGATCCAAACCTTACGGATATTAGAGAAACATTAGTAGATTCACCATCACATGAAGCAAAAATAGACGAGGAAACAATAAAACTAATCAGTGATACAATTAATGAATCATCCATACCAGTTACCCAAAAATCAATATTGGAAAGCAAAATGAAAAATATGTTAGATGAATCAAATCCACCTACAACAACACAAGTATTGAAAGAGCTGAATAAGACAATTGAACATTTACCTATTCCTTGGCAGGACAAAAAAGCTTTGAAATCCAAATTAGAACGCATTGAACCTACCAATCTAGAAGATCAGCATAATCGGGTAAAAAACACATTATTGAATGATATTGGGAATACCATTGATTCAGAATCCATCGAAGAAGAAACGAAGAGTAAATTGAAAGAAAAATTGGCCGATTTTATTGGTTCGCTTGATGAACCAATATCTAAAAAAACTGAAAATAACGTAAAAGATGGTATGGATGCAATTATAAACGACAGTGCGTTTTCCAGAGAGCAGAAGCGTAATTTAAGGAACAGAATAGCGAGTATTGTAAGCAAATTACCAATGAAAATAGAGGATAAAAAAAGCGCCCAAGAAAAAATACTGGATCATGCCGCTGAAGTAGTCGATGAAGCACCCATTCGCCATCATTTAAAAAAAGGATTGGCGTCACAGCTTAAAAATGCTCTATCTGAAAGTTTTAAACAGCCTCTAACAAGAGATACAAAAGCTAAATTGAAAGAAGATATTTTTAACATAATAGATGAAGTTCCAATTACTGATTATCAAAGAGATAATCTAAAAAAAAGGCTCACTAATATTTTGAACAAAGAATTAGAACAGTTACCAATTAATAAGAGCGATGATGCAAGAGATCTACTACTCTCAGACATTGATAAAATGCTTGACGAAAAATCAATTCCAAAAGTTAATAAATCTGCATTGGGTAATAAGTTACGAAAAGCAGTTTTAAGTAATATTGATGAACCACTTACAGATGATGTAAAAAAACAAATACGTCAGAATATAGCCGATACAATTGATGAGGCTAATATACCAAAAGACCAAAAAAGTAACTTGAAGGCAGAACTGGATAACATAGTGACAAAGAATTTTAAAGTAGCGTCAAGTAACTTAAAACCTGCAGATGATATAGCAACTGCTTTAGTCAAAAACATTTGCAATGTTATAAAAGATGCACCTATTTCACATGATAATAAACGGTACTTGAAGAAAAAAATAGAAGAGAACCTTCCAGATAAATTAAAGGAACCTATGTCTAATAATCTAGAAGAAACAGTAAATAATGAGTTGCTTAATATTATTAATGAAGTGCCGATATCTCAGGCTCAAAAAAGAGTTTTGAAAAATTTCTTATCAAATACTGTGTCTGGATTAGTACACGAACATCAGTCAAAAGTGCTTAAAGATGACACAAAAGATAAAATGTTGCGAGATGTTAACCACGTTATAGAAAAACTAAATATACCAAAAGAAAATAAGAAACAATTAAAAAATAAGCTTAAAAATTTGATAGATGAGAATTTTGATAAACCATTAACTACTGATAATTTTAAAGAAATGAAAGAAAACATTTTTGACATAGTTGCTGAAGCGCCTGTAACTAAAGAAAAAAAAGCGGAAATAAGGCGCAATTTAGCTAATATTGTAGAAGATAAAATGAAATCTCTAGTTTCTAATTCCAACCCAAACTCCAAAACCGAAACCAAAACGATGAAACCAAAAGAAAAAACAAAGCGAGCGCTTTTGCAGAGAATAGATTCCGTTTTAGATTCATCAGCAATACCGAATGCTGATAAAATATATACAAAACAAATGCTTGAATCCGTGGCCGAGGACATATCACAACAATCTCCCGAAATGGTAAAAGATACCATCAATATAATTTTAGATGATACAGTATTGCCCAGAAATAAAAAAGCTGAAGTAAGTAATAAATTACATAATGCAATCGTTTATCATTCAAATTCTCAAGATGCACCCGACTACGGACAGATTTCTGCTGTAAATACAGATATTGATACAGCTTTGGAGGACCTTGATGCCGTTTTAGATGAATTACAAATACCAAGTGCACAAAAAGATTATTTAAGGGATAAAGTCGAAGATTTGATGACTGAATATTTGGATAAACCACCTTCTAGCCATACAATGCAAGTTATAAAAGACAACGTATTAAACATTGTCGAAGATATGCCAATATCTAAAAACAAAAAAAGTATACTAAGCAATAAATTAATTGATTTAGTCAAACCAAATGTAGATGCTATCAGTTCATCAGTATCTAAAAAAACACCCGATGGTATATATTTAACTCCAACTGAAAAAAATAAGGCTATTCGAGAAATTGACACTGCCCTTGACGAGCTTAAATTATCGAGTGAACACAAGAAAAATCTGAGTCCCATTTTAAAAAATATGGTTCATGATACTTTAGAGTCACCATTGGCCGCTGATACAGGAGAAACCATTAAAAAGCGTATCTCCAAAATTATTGGTGATGTCCCCATTATTCCGAAAGAAAAAAAGATTGATATAAAGAATAAACTGTTTGATATGGTTGATAATAAAATTGAACCCATAATTGAACAAAGTGATAATGTTGTAAAATCTTACAATGTAGACGAATATCGTAAGCCAGACAATAATGCCATGTTACAAGAAATGGACAACGTTTTAGATTCTTTACCAATATCAACTGATGAAAAAGACAAAATAAATAAAATGCTCAATACTGTAGTTGATGAAATGCCACAACAAAATATAGAAATTGTTAAAGAAAATGTTGATAAAATAATAGAAAAAAGTGCGATACCGAAAAAGAAGAAAACTGAAACAAAGAAAAAGCTTCAAAATATTATCAATGACAATGTAGAACGACAAAATACCACTTCTACTGCTACTAGCAACTTTGTTTCTTTACCTGGGTCATCAATCACGAAAAAAAACATCGAAGAAGTACATTCTGCTATCAGTCGCTTAGACACATCTACGGATATAAAATCGAAGCTTAAAGATGCAGTGAGCAGCACAGTAGAGAAGACATCAGATATGAGTATGAAGACTACAGAATCACTAAAAAATGCTATTGCTAAAGTAATAGCCAAAGCGCCGATGCCGAAGGCAAAGAAAACTGAAATTCAAAATACTCTAACTGATGTAATTGATGAAAATATTGTACCTGTACCATCCAAAAACGATAAAATTTACAACATCAAAGGCACCGTATTACAAGATATTGACAATGATCTTAAAGCTGTCAAAATTCCGAGTAATGCAAAACTTAATTTAAAAGAAAAAATAGAAAATAAAGTAATGACATATATGGAGACACCGCAGTCCGTGAAGAATTTAGAAGACTTAAAAGAAGATATAACCAAGATCATTGACGAGGTACCGCTACAGGAAAAAAAGAAATCGCAGTTGAGAGATAATATACAGAATAAAATAATTAAAAATACAGAATATATGCCTGATGCGGGTAAGACTGCAGAAAATAGAAATAGTCAATCACCATCGCTTCAGCTTAAATGTTTCAATTATTGCAACGAAAATACTTGATATTCACCATAGAACAATATTACGATCGAATTGATTTTTGACGTTCGTAAATGTTCATAAAATTCCCCACCGCCACCAAAGCAATTGGTACCATGAAACTAATAATCAGGCGGAATTTCAAGCCTTATCGAAACATATTAAAGATATTCGAAGCAATGGTACCTGAATGTTTCGTCTTGCCAGTCTCGACTTTCGAATATACAATTCGACAAAGCAGATTATGATTGCACTTTTTCATATAAAATTGTATATAAAGGTGCAATCTTCTTTGTCGACCGTACACAGCCCTACAGGCTTGTGTGAAAGATTTAATAATTATGAAAGAAAAAATTAATGAGGTGTGCAAAGTGAAAGGGATGTATGATGTGTGTGTATGCGTGGAAAATCTCAAACAGTTAATTAGCCCATGGCTAAGAGGTAAGCGTGCAGGATAGCTCATGGCAAGATAAATCAATACTAGCTAGGTCAATCCTAGGATGGGCGACCATTCTTAACATATTGAGGCCCCTCCATATCGTAGAGAGCACGATAAGCCGTCGCGCGTCGTCGGTCCCGGTGTCTCCTTTGGGTAGTTGGGAGTCCTTAGAACTGAGAAAATCTGATGTGACTATAGAACTCCAATATTTTTTTTAAGCTGACCTAGAGACCAAAAGAAATTCGGAGTTAATAGTAACGGAGTTCATAATACCATGAATTCAAGGTCGTTTTTTCTTTGTACTTCATAGGTTCTGTTCTGTTTTTTTTTGTTTGGTGTATTTGCTATAATCCTAAGTCGGAGTCGATTTATTTTATATTTAATATATCTAAAGTACTCTCATTCAATTCATTGCGGGTACTAGGATAGTGGTAAGTCCTAGTTAAAGATATCTAGAACTCGCCAAGGGTTACTGTGGTTGATTTTGTCGTATAATCGAAATTCGCACCAATAATCCTAAATGCTTGGAAGTTATTGGGAATACTTAATTCATCAATTAAGAAGATAGACTAATTTATACGCTACTGAGTGTATACAGCCTATAGTAAAATTAATATTACGGAGTCTATGAAACACGGAATCTACAAAAATATGGGCCTAGGTCAAAGTATCCTCAGGAGGAAGAATAACTTCAATTATTCTTATGACTTCTGCAGAACATTATTATATAATTTGATAATAAAAACCACGACATTTTGGTTTTAGTAATAATATTGGCAATAAGATATCAAATCTCATTTGAAATATTTCAAAAAATAATGTCTTTTGTTCTGCTTCCAGACAAATTAGGTTTGTATAACTCATCAAACGCGACTACTATGAGATACGAACGTGGTGGCAGTAATGCGAACAACTCGAAAGCTTCATACTCTAGATCACCAAACGACGCATCACCTCCTACTGGAAGCTTATACGATGCCGATGATGATGATGATACCAAAGACTCGTACTCTGTTTCGATGTCAGTAGGAAAAGGAACAAAAGAATCACCTGCTGCCACAAAGAAAAAGAAGTTGAAAGAAACAATATTGAGAAATTTCAGTGATCTTATTAATAGTTTTGATGTGCCTAGAAACAAGAAAACCGATCTAAAATTGAAATTGAATGAAATCGCAAATTCTAACATTGACAAAATATTCTCAACTCCAAAATCAGGCATGAGCGATATGAAAAAGTTAATTGCTGACAAGATTGTACAAGTTGTAGACGAAACACCTACGGGTCCCGGTTTTACTAGACAGAATAAGAATGACTTGAAAGAGCAACTAGTAATGATAGCGAATAAAAACATAGATGCGAAGGTCTCAGATCATCAGAGTACTGGTGAATCACAAATGATATTGAGCACTATTGATAAGCTACCGGTACCTGAACATATAAAAGACGAACTAAGAAGTAAAATGATGAGATCACCTGAACTTTCTATTAGCTCACAAGAGAGTAGACGGCTCTCTTCACCATACCGTGGCCGCAGTTCAATAATTTCGGCTATTCCTGAAGAAGGACCTGTAGCATCTACACCTAAAAAAGGCCGTAAAAGTTGGGAGAAACCGTTTGGCTCTTTTTCAACTATTGGAAGTGAAAGTATTATGCAGTTGCTTACTCCAGAAGAAAGGGATTATTGGGCACAGATACAAGACGCCATCTCCAAATGGTTAGATGATTTGCCCATTGACTTAGACGATGAGACTAAAGAAGCAATTAAAAGAGGAATAGCAAGCGATATCGCTGATCGACAGCAATATTTGCTATTAAATCCTGGAGCCAGAAAATCTGTGCAAGCTGAACTCGAGGATCTGCAGTATCAAGTATTTAGAAGACTTAATAAAGTACTCAACCGTGAAGATATGAAGATAGTTTTGGAAGCTGGTGACAAGTTGATGCAAGCGATGCTGGATGCGGAGGCACCCGGGGTATATGAAGGTTGAGATATTTTTATTTCTGTACAAAATAGGTTTCGACAGGTTTATCAATCAATTTTGGAGTAAAATTGGGTCACAATACAATGACATTGTATGTATGAATTAAATAAATAAATAAAAAAAAATAAATAAAAATGACGTAATAGGCGCTCATTGTCTAAAAAAGTTTGATAATACTAGTTTCCAGATTACAATAAATCCAACAATTCCATTAACTGGAGGCAGCCGCCACTTTCCCTTCAATAATGTTTTTGATGTGCAATAAAAAATTGCATTTTACATTGACAACGGTAGTTCCGATTTAAGTAATTTTACGGAATCATTGGTACATCTATAAATAGGGATAAGGTATCTTCTTCTTAATTTTACAATCTTTGCCAAAAGCGATATTAAATTTGTTATTCACATAGTTTTTCAACACACTTCATTTATTTCTGACCCATCGTCTATTTTATATAATATATCCATAAAGATGAAGAAGTGTGTTTTGTTATGATTAATTAACTTTTTTTTGTCTATAATGATACTTATATCCTTGCCTTAGTTTGAATCCATCATCATTCATTGTAATTTACAAAAAAGTTTAGTTATACTTACTTAGCTTCTCAAATAGATTAATATATTTTATGAATTAATACAGAAAGTGCACTGGAGAAATCAGCAGAAATGGACTTGCATCATCAAATTGTGGAAATTATATCAGACACATTGCCAGAACTAGAGGATGCTTCTACAGAAGAATTAGATTCCTTTGAAATTATGAAAAGTGAATTAGCTGACGCGTTCATTAAACTACACTACGCTGGCGGTAACGAAGCAGAATTAGAAAAACTAAGGAGAAAAATAACCGATGAAATAGATAAATTCTGTGATGACTACTTGAAGAAATCTCCTCATAAACCATTAGATCGTGAACAATTAAAACGAGATTTATATAATGCACTCAAAAAAGTGCATCCTCCAGAAGACGTTATGAGATCTACAGTAGAACATGTTAGACTTAAAGATGAAGTATACGAATGGTTCAAAGAACTACCGATAGAGAAACAGAATGAGACTGAACGTTTTAAAACTATAAAGAAACTGGCTATATTAGCAAAGAAACTGCTAGATATCGAACACACCGTAGTTGACACTCACCTTAGTTTAGTTTTGTGTGAGTGTAACGATCAAGAAGTAAAGGAGAAAATGGAAAAAGCGATCACAAAGTTTTTAAATACAGTACCTCTGAAACCAGGACAAGAGAAAAATATACCGATGTTTACAAATAAATTGATTAAGAGGCTCAATAGGAGCAAAGCAGGTAGAGCGGTTGATGCTTGTACAAGACACACCATCACACTTGAAGATTTCCTGTCAGCATGTCCCCCATGTGCACGTTATCGCCCGTTGTATCCTCCATGTACTTTGAGTGCTGAGGACTTAGAACATTTGGCAAGGATAAAAAAACGAGCTTGCATGGCTCCTGACTGTCTTGCTACGATTGCGAACATTGAGAACAAATGCCACGCCTCAGTAAATCCAATGTCCATCGAGTCTTGTGCTCAGACAGAGACCAATACTGGCAACTTTTGTATGCCTCCTCGAATACCCCCATGTGCTCCATCTAATGGACCGAAAGTATGTCCAGGGCAGCCCACGGCTTCAAACCAATACTCTCAAATGCAGTTTGTAAGTAGTCCATGTACTCAGAGTTTGAGTCATATGGATGTACAGCCACAGGTGACGTTTTCTTCCGATTTTAATATAGTTGAATAGCGTTTGTAGTTAGATTGTTAGGTTTTTACTAATATAATTTCACAGAGTGTATACAACTGCTATATCAAAAAGGTTCTTTAAAAATCTCCATTATAAATGTTGCTCAAATAGGTAAGCATAGCCATTTACCAATCCCTAAAATAACATTGAGCTTCTAAAATACTGTTGTATATAACAAAAAAATTGTTGCTGTTATGGGATTAATAGTGTGTGCCTCACAAGCTCACGACTGACTTCTCATCAAATAGGATCCAGCATTGTGTGAACCTTGGCTATATTTGAGAATAATTTACAGTTATTAAAGCATCCATATTCCTTTTACAGATTATTATCAAAGAGTATTACTGGAACTCCACGAACACTGCCGAACTCCAAAATACAGATTCACGACTCTCAGGTGGCACACAAAGGCGCACAGTTTACCCACCTAAACCAGCACCGTCCTGCTACCAGAAATTCTCTCAAACGTGCCAGGATAAGGCATTGGGATGTGTACCATCTCCTTTTGTTCCAAGAATTATATGCCCTAGAAATGGTACCACGACTGCCCCACCACAATGCTTCTTCGGTCAACGTACAACTCCACAAGGCTCATTCTCTAACACAGAATCCCCTAACATGAGATATACCAGAAAAGAACGCGTGATAGAGTTAGGGTCATTAGATGAACTAAGAAAACCAAGTCAAAAAGAAAGAAGAGCTGAAGCATCGCCTACTAGAAACCAAGAAGGAGCTGCTGGGTGGAGAGAGGTTTATTTGAATGCTGATGATTTGAATGAAGAGGAAATACATGTTGAGAGGCCAAAGACGTCAGGGAGGGTTATATGTCAATGTAAAGCAAAGCCTGCAGCGAATAATGCGCGAGGTCGGTGGAAGCAGGAGACATGTAAAGACCGAGCCACGACATGTAATGAGAACACAACAATAAAGAAGTGTCTAAAATGCTGCGGAATACATTGTCCGTATCCAAGTTTTATGTATTTCAGACAATGATGACTTCAGTGATGTCCTGTTCATGTTTGATAAATAAATTCAAAATGAAATTTCTGGTATAATCAGTTTTAATTTTTCTATTGATTCATCTTCTTAGAAGAGTGGGTAGTTTAGTGTAACCTTTCGATCGAGAGGTCCCAGATCGATGCCATTTCTTTACCGACGTGAACCCACTCTGAACCAACACGAGCAATTTAGGCAGTTGTCTCACCGGGAACGATGAACGAGTAACGAGTAGAGCTAGAGCTACAAACGAGTTGGCGAGCAGCGAGGAGCGAGTGCGTATTTCCGATAGTTCTGTAGCTCGGCTATAAGCGAGTGTGCGAGTGAGGTGAGCGATTACTCGCAACATTTCGAGCAGCCAAGCGTACAGTCCTAGCTTTACCATGAGTTGCCACCGAAATTAGCAATATTCGCTAATCGCTTAGCGAGTATCGCTGAGCGAGTATTATTTTTCATAGCTATTGTCGCTCAGCGACAAACTAGTGAAGCGAGTACTCGCCGGCAGTGTGAACAGTCAGCGATCAACTATTTGTATATGCATCTCTTTTGTTTACACGGAATGTATATCTATTGTACGTTTCTAGCACATGAGTAGATAATAGGTACAGAGACAAAGCTTCATAGAACCGCGCGATTCGGTTGCACTAATACAAGCACGCGGGGCATGGTGTGCGTGTCCACTGGCCGCTTGTCGCGTACGCGGTGACACTGGAAAAAACCGGTTTGCGCTGGCACAGCCAGTTGACAATCAAAGGGTCGTCACAGTGCGACGCACGTTGTTGGTTTTGTCAGTTTTGAAGTTTTTTGTTTTGTTAGTAGCAAGTTTAAATATTTAATAATGGTTATTTATTGTACTGTGTGTATGAATAATACTAGAAAAAATAAAAATATATCATACTTTAACTATCCCAAAGAGTACAATAGGTAAGTAAATATTTGATTATTACTTTTTCATGTAAGTGTATCTTTATTTTGATTGTTGACGACCAGTTGACGACCGTGTGGCGTACCTAGTAGGTATAACATCTACCTGTCACGCTTAAGGTCGCAGGTTCGATTCCCGCTCAAGTCAAACATTTGTTTGATGGGCATGGGTGTTTGTCTTAGTCTGGGTTTTTTTCTACGTATTATAAGTATGTATTAACAAAAAAGTATACCACTTGAACGTCTGGGCTTGACAGCCGTCTGACGCTTGATTGAACGTAGCGCTATCGACATTCCGTGACGACAAGCACATATTCCCTTCTTGAAAAAAAAAAGCTTATCTTACAAACTACTACAGCCACGCCAAAATATAAATAGGTACCAAAAAAAAAACAGCCAGTAATCTACAGATGCTATGTACCTACCTACATCTATACAAATAAATAATATTGAAGTGTCCGTTTGTAATATTAAAATAACAGATTTTTAATGATTGCATTACATTATTTATAACAAAAATACAATTTTTAATAAGTAAGGCCGGGTATTTATATCCTATCATACTGAATAATAAAACTATTTAACAAATGTTTTGTTTTTTTTTACCTTAACCTATTGTGACAACCCTACCAAAATAGGTATCAATTTTGCACGTTCTTAAGAAGCTTTGTCTCTGTTCGGCTTATCTACTCATGTGGTTTCTAGAGCGAAAAAATAGTCAATAGTTACTCCTTTTCTCGCCGGCGGTGGGACAAGTGCCTTAGCTTAGCCGCGTGGAGTGGTCAACGGGAATGTCTCTAGTAGATGCTAATACCGGGAATAACATGCAAATTCCTCGTGCACCCACTAGTGGGAGAAGCTGGTGGGTGATTTTTATACGAACGAGCACATGCAATGTGGTGTCACAAATGCTTTTGATACCTTCAGAGATGTAGTTCCTTCGGTTAAAGAAATGGGTGAATTTCCCAAATGGCTTTTTTTTTTGTCTTCGGTGAAATTAGTATTTGAAAAAAGGAATATTGTTCTGAATTATTTTTTTTAGTATTCAATAGGTTGTTAATGAGTTGTGGCAAAAATATATTTAGGCTAGGACTATATATAAAGGTAGAAATAAATACATAAACCTCTATTTTCTTCAAATCGGTGCTGTCCCTCTACTTTTTTTACAAACAAAAAAGCTTATACACTAATAAAAATAAGTAAATTAAGTATAATAAATTATTCTATTTCATAGAATATTAGTTTTATTATTAATTTAAGTCATATTTTATTATATAATTAACGAATATTATTACTGAGAGGCACAAACGTACTTGTCCTGCGAAATGTTCTCAAATCGGTGACCAAAAGTAATTTACACATAACTTTATATCGACGAGTCCGACAGTGTCCCCACCTCAATTTTATTTCTCTCGTTAGTGCCTGCTAGTGCGCAGTCAGGACGGACGTATGTTAAATCACTGCATATTCCCGCCAATAATATAAGTACGCCATTTTAGTTGCTCCCGGACAATTATTTTATACTATCGGTGGTGGCATCTTTCTAGTGTAGTAAGCAGTTTTATTATTGTTTTTTGGTTCTAATAGAGGTAGAAAGTGAATTAGCTTCATTGATTGTTATTGAATTTAACCTAGATATTATGCATTTTTTCTAATATTCTAAAAAGTGTGAAATTTCTCACGTCGGTGTTCGCATATCGGTGTAATCGGTGGTCTTTATTACCACGGATATGATAATTTACACCGAAAATGATAAGAAAAGACGAATCGGTGTCTTACACCTAATATCGGTGTTTTGATTCATGATCAATGCACAGTTTTGTCACATCGGTGGATTGCTTTATCATATCGGTAGATATTTTTTCATCTCGGTGAGTCGTTTTATCATATCGGTTGATCCCGTGCGATTTCGTTAAGTATACAAAGGAAAAATGGAACATACAAGAACATACATATAAACACATACATACATAGGGGGGACTTCAATGCCAAAGTGGGAATACAAGAACACGACGTGAAGAAAATCGGATCATAAGGAGTGGTATGCAGAAATCTCAGGGGGCAAATGCTAGTCAGCTTCCTCGAGTCACAGGCATCTCTTCTTAATGAATAGTTTCTTTAAGAAAATACCCCACAAGCAGTGGACTATAATAAGGAACGATATAGACTTTTTTCATAATGGTACCTAAGCACATATTCAGAGATCAACAAGTGTGATCAACAAGTTTCATACTGGAAGCGATTACCGACTTATCTGAGACTCTCTAAATATCAAGATTCCGAATGATAAGGTCAGCCCTCCCACCTACGCCGCTCCAAGTAGCTCTAGGGTCGCAATACTGGAAACCTCTAGGGAGGCATTGACGGGAAGGCCGACTAGTGGTCAAACCATTGCATTGTGGGGCTCCAATCCTGAAAGAGCTAGCAAGCCTCTTTAATTCCGTCATCCCGCAAGGGCTAACACCTAGGGCATGGAGCGGGAGTGCGGTGGTACTGTTCTTCAAAAAAGGTGACAAGACCTTGCTGAAGAACGCAGGCCATCTCACTCCTGAGTCATGTCTACAAGTTGTTCTCGAGAGTCGTCACAAATCGCCTCGCAGGTAAGCTCGACGAGTTCCAGCCACCTGAGCAAGTCAGGTTTTGAAAAGACCATAGTACCGTGGACCACATCCATATATTGTTTGGCAGATTGTAGAAAAGACTCAGGAGTACAACCAGCCGCTGTGTATAGCGTTTGTGGACTACGGAAAAGCCTTCGACTCTATCGAAATCTGGGCAGTGCTGGATGCGCTGCAGCGGTGCCGCCTCGATTGCACATCGAGGTGGTGAGATGCTTGTATTACACTGTCGAAGAAGAAGACAAAACCCATTAGCCTCCAACGTGGAGTGAGACTGGGAGATGTTATATCTCCCAAACTAATTACCCAACGCATTGGAGGACGTCTTTAAGACTCTGGGCTGGACTGGGCGGGGTATCAACATCAACAGTGAGTACATCTCGCACCCTTGGTTCGCCGACGACATCATAATAGTTGCGGAGTCGCTGGAACAACTGGGCAAAATGATGCACAGCTTGAATGGAGCTTCTCGACAAGTCGGCCTCAGTGTAAACTTGGATAAAACCAAGATACATAATCTTGCTTTTATCCAAAACGAACATGTTGTACCGAGAGCAATTGCCATCGAAGGAACGACACTCGAAGTTGTTCAAAAATAGGTATATCTATCTGGGGCAGGTTATTCAGCTATCCAACTGGGGTGGGCAGCATTTGGCAAATTACGTCGGGTCTTCTCCTCCCCCTTGCCGCAATGCCTTAAAACAAAGGTTTTCCGACCAGTGCGTTCTGCCTGTTATGACTTACGGTGCCGAAACGTGGCCACTGAAGGTGGGGTTAGTCCGTGACCTAAAAATCGCACAGCGGGCTATGGGAGCAAGCTATGCTTGGAGTTTCTTTGATGGATAGAATTAGAAACGAGGTCATCCGACATTACAACCAAAGTTACCGACATAGCTCGCAGAATAAGCAAGCTGAAGTGGCAGTGGGCTGGCCACATCTGCCGATGGACTGATTGCCATTGGAACAGACGAGTCCTAGAGTGGAGACTGCGAGGAGTAAAACGGAAGGTGGGACACCCCCTGGCCAGGTGGACTGACGACCTACGAAAGGTGGCTGGGAAGGACTGGATGCGGAAGGCGGAGGATCAGCAAACGTGGCGCATATTGGGAGAGGCCTATGACCAGCAGTGGACTGCAATAGGCTAATTGATTGATTTGTGTTACCAGCTTATAAACGTTCTTTTTTAAATTAATTATATATTATAAAAAAAGAATAGAAGAAAGTAAATATAATAAAATAGGTACCTATATAATTTCAAAAAATATAATATTTTCATTGGATCTTCAAGAACTCTATTCTCGTTGGATATGATCTTCTTCAGGTCAGGCATTCAGTTTTAAGTCACTCTTGTAAAAATAAGGCACCTACTATTTCCCTTTTGATGTTCAAAGATGGATAGATTATCATTTCGGTGAATATTTTATCATAATGGTGGATATGTATATAATTTCGGTGGATAAACTTATCAAATCGGTGTACAGAAAAAATAATCGGTGCGGGTTTGTCATGTCGGTGGAAACCAAAATTAAAACTGAATTTTCTCCATAATCTTAAATGATACGTTGATGATATTAAATTTGGGGATACATGATTATCACAAAGATTACATAAAACCTTAAAAATATACAAAAAACATATAAATGAAAAAGTTCACCGATATGATAAAAAAAATGGCATTTGTTGAAATTCACCCAAATTCTGGTTTTATGACTCACTAGTCACTAGCCTTCCGCCCGCGGCTCCGCCCGCGTGCATCTCGGTTAACGCGACCTTTGCTCATATCTTCGGTTCTACTCAACAGATTGCGATCAAACAAACGTAAGATTTTAAGTCTGAGCAAGCCCTTTCTAACAAAAAAACCGCATCAAAATCCGTCCAGTAGTTTTTGCGTCCATCGCGGACAAACAGACAAACAGACAGGAAATTAAAAAAAAATATTTTCGTTCCAATCAATTCGGGACAAATTCGTTTTGAAATATAGGCTTATTGGTATCAGTCATTGTGAGACTAAGTCATACCGATATCAGACATTTTGGGATTAAGTTCTTATGGACCGGACGCAAAGCAACCACTACACAACTTAAAATAATTTATTGACAAACCAAACGTGTACATTTTACAAAAACAAAATTTAGTCAAAATTACAGGGCGCGTGTAATCCACAATCGCACGGGCGGGAATCCAAACATAAACGTCTTGATTTATTACATTTGCATTTTACAATTGTTTTTGACTTCTCCTGTATAATTTCTTCTTGATCGACACTTGTAATCCTTCCATGTGAACCTCGATAAAACTCTTCACATGTTATTTCTCTTGGTAGACAGTCTGGACTACACTTTGTTCTAACCGGACGCAAACAAGCCCCTTGAAGTGGTTCCAGGTTATTGTCAAATGGTCGAGTATCGTCAATAGTAAGCTTCCTATTTCTTAC
This sequence comes from Eilema depressum, assembly GCA_914767945.1. Lineage (NCBI taxonomy): Eukaryota > Metazoa > Arthropoda > Insecta > Lepidoptera > Erebidae > Eilema > Eilema depressum. The sequence continues at coordinate 9,988,281 of OU612040.1, forward strand.
AGGATTTTGGGTGTGACCACTTACCGGAGACATGGGAGATCTCTTTCTTGGTTTTCCTTGTTTGGAACAAACACATTCTGAAAGTTGTCTACGTTTAACTCTATTGGGACTAGCGCCGTTTCTTTTAGATCGAATCTCAGGTGATTCTGGCCTTTGTTTGTTAATTCCTTGTCTTTGCTCGGGAATATAGTTTGGTGATAAAGATTTACTTCCACGAGCATCTGGTCTTTGTAATGGACGGTGTTGATATTGATTTCGATTCAACTCATTTACATAAGGATCTCTTCCTTGTAAGCTCTGTCTTAGTCTACCCCGTTCAGGTTGTTGGTTTGACTCTAGATTACCCCTATTGAAGTTAGATGTTGAGAACGATGGTGGATATCCATTAATTTGTACTGGTACTCCTGACTGCATCATGCGCCTTGGATTTTGGGATACCATTTCGTAATTGGTATTGTCTCTGGGCATTTCAGAAGTTTGGATATCTGGAGCATTAGGCATCATTTGACCTTGTTCTGCTGGCCATTGGTATGGTATACCATTTGAGTAATGTGAAGATTTCTGATCTGAAAGTTGGTGTGGACCTATACTCTGATGTTGTGGGCCTGACTTTGTTATGATGTAACTTTGGTTAGATCCAACCTGGGCAGGATCAAGTACCCCATGCCTGAATTGCAAATATTGTTCAGACGGTGGACGTGCTTGATTACGATAAATATTATCAGTATCCGTAAATGCATCTATTAATGGAGCTAATATCTCAGTGTTATCTAATTTTGCTAAACTTGAGCTAATAGGCTTTTTTTTCTGAAATGCATCATACGTAGTTGAATCTTTTAACCGTCGCTGTTTTAATCTATTATTTAGTTCATCTACCATAAAATTTATATTTAAATCTTTATCATGCTCTAATCTGGCTCTTTCAGTTAAAAACTTACTGATTTCATGTTTCATCTGCTCTTCTTTTGACTCATTTAGTTCATCATTATTTTTGTCAATTTCATGTAATCTCTGAGCTAAAATATTCATCATTCTTTTTCTAAATACTTGGTCAAAATCATTAATATACGGAGTAACTGGTAACTCTTTATACCATTGCTCAATCTCTTCGGACAAAAGTATTTCCTCTACTTCCTCATTCAAAATGTCTTCATTAGGTAACGGGACTTCTGCCAATATTTTCATTGCGTGTTGTATCAATTGGGGTTTTTGGAGAAACCTAAATTCTATGTTGTGTAGTCTTGTCAAATGATTTGCCATTTCATCAACTTTTTTCATCAATCTCTGCCTGTAAATATTAGCTTTCAATGGATCGTCCTCCTTATATTTAGTTTCTAATATATAAGCTTCTGCCATTTCTGCCAAAAACCCTTGCTGTAATAAGAAACACTGTTCGAGCTCGAAGTTCTTTGCAAATTTTCTATTGAATCCATCTTTAAGTCGTTGTCTAAAAGATGGCCTGTCAGAAACCTCTTGCATTTCTTTCAACATATCCATTGCATTACTTAAGATACTCACTTTCCAGCTATGTCTTATTTTTTTCATTTCTTCAGTTTGCGGAAGCAAATCCAACATATCATCTAATTTATCTTCTAATATTAGTTCGAAGTATCCATAATCATTTTCAAGTTCCTGATCAGATTTTAAACTGAAAAACGTTTTCATTATACCATTGTATATTCCAGTTCTTGCTAATTCAGATAATTGTACACTTTCAGGAGTAGGTGTTTCAATTGGTAAGTCATAAACCTTTTTCTTGAAAATATTTTCATACTTTTCAAATATTGTTTCTTTTGGATTCTTATTAATGACTGCTACACTTTGAGATCTATCAATAACAGGGTCATTATCAATAGCAGCTCGTGATTCACTTGAACTATAATTACTTGCACCACCCCTTTGAACTTGATCAGGCGTACTTGTTGCATTTTTCTTTAGATTTATGGATTTTGATTGCATATATACCTGTGGATCCTTTGTAAACATCCCAATAGTTACACCCTGGACATTTTTGATTAAATCGTCTATGTGTGAAGCTGTATCAAGTTTTTGACAATCTAGTAATTTCTTAACCCGTTTATGTATTAAACTTTTCAATTGTTCTATTTCCGATTCAGGTCTTCTTTGACACTGTGGGCTTCGTTTCAAATATTTTTCCCTTTCTAATATATCTTCAACAAGATTATCTATTAATGTGTTAAATCCTTTATTTTCTTTTTGAATAAAATTGAATTTATTCAACCAATTATTAACTTGTTTAGCTATCTGTGCAGCGTAAGCATCTAAATTAGCTTTTATAGTATGTTTATTGATTGTTTTTATTTCTGTATTATCATTTACGAACACATCAGTCCGTGCCTTTTTCTTCATAATATCTTTCAGATTTTTAGTTAAACTGTCTGCCATTTGTGACACATTCTGTTCAGAAAACCCTTTAAATGCAAACTTTTCCAAAAAAAGTACAATTTCCTCCCTTATGACTTTATTATGCTTTTCATCCAGGTCAAGTCTTGGGTGATTTACAAGGTCGCATATAAGCAGACTAACTTTTTCAATTAACGATACCAGCTCCTTAGGGTCATATGTAGACTTCATTGACAAAGGTTTAGCCCAGTTTTTAATAACATTTTCTACAGATTTCGCAGTATCATCGTATGATTTTGCTTGGAAATGGTCTTTTATAAAAGTCAAACTTTTTTCCTGCAAATGTGTGTTACCTTGCCGCCTGTTTATTTCCATTGGTAATGTTTTCATAAATTTTATTATTTCATTAATTATAATTTTATCATTTGCTCCTAAAGTTCTCAGTAGTTTTAAGTTCTCAATGAAGGTCTTCTTCTTTATTTTGAAATACACAAAATCTGTCACTCGAATCGGTAATTTGTTTAACCACACTTCAACGCTTGCTTCCAAAGACTCATCATGATTTGGATGATGCAGTTCAAAATCTTTAAATTTGACTGATTCTTGATTAAATTTATCTTCATGGATATTATCCGGTAATTTTGTTATACAGTCAAGCATAGCAGCCTCTAATCTGCCCAATAATAAGCTGTCATCCGTTTGCCTTAATTTTATAGCGTTTGTGTCCTCCAGATGATGTTTCATATTTGCAATTAACATATCAGTATATTTATTCATACATTTATCTGATAAATGCTCATCTAAAGGCAATATCTTCAGCCACTCTAATATATCTACTCGTAATAAGTTACAACTATCTAATGAAGGTGGTTCATTTAATCTATTTACAGTGGCATATAATTTCATAGCTAATTTATGAATAAGTGCGTTTCTGTTGTTGACAAAATCTTCATCTTTCAGTGAGATATCATTTATCCATTTATCAATTACAACTTTGTAATTTTTAATAACATCCTCTTGTTCTGGATCAAATTTCATTTTTTTCACGCTTTCTTCCACATACAGGAATATTTTATTCTTTAATTGTTGAATGTAGGGACTGCTCAGTTTTCTGTTAAACATTTTTACAATCCATTCATCAATGTTCATATCGATGTTGTACAGCTCACTACTATCAACACTTTCCTTAATATCTTCAGCCAAACTTTTTATAAGACGTCTATTGAAACTAGTATCTTCTAAGCTGTGAGCGTCTAACGGTAGTTGGTGAAACCATTCGTAAATTAATTCAGACAAAAATACTATAAACGGATCAGAAATCTCACTACTGCGTTTTGAAGGTGATTCGTTAATGGGATTGACTACGTTAAAAGTTATGGGTACTGGTAAAAGATGTATGCTTTGCATCAGCTCTTCTGCATGTTCTAAGGCATTTTCCCCAATTATTTTACTAGTCCTTTTGAATATCTGATATTTTAAATGTTCTAATTCTTCCAAAACAGTGCCTTTGCTGTTAGGATTTTTCTCCAAATATTTATGTCGATCAACTATATCACAGGCTAAATTCTTTGTAACAATTTCTTGAAAGTTTTTCTCTTTTATCTGTATGTTTAATTTGTTAAACCATTTCTCAATTTCATTTATAAGTTCAACCATGTATCTCTCTAAACTTCTCTCGTTCAATGAAGCTGAATTATTATTTTTAGTTGGAACTGGCGAACTATTATCTGGAACAAGTATTTTATTGTCGTGTCCTGAAAAAAAGTGGAGACGAAAATAAAATTCTTTATAATCATTTATAATTACGTTAGTATAATACTTGGCTTGATCTGCGGGTAGTTCAGCTATATTTTCAAATAATTTTGCAATTTCATATATAACATCATCGTTTATATCTTCAATATCTGTTAGGTCTAGTAACAAATCTGATAATATCATTTCAAGATTCTGCATTTTAGCGATGCTTATTTCCACGCATGACTTTTCCGATATGAAAATAATTTCATCTTTGACAAATTGTTTGATTTCTGCATTTGTTGGCTGAATATATGTGATAGGAATTTTTCCATCTATATTAATTATTTCATTTACTAAAGTGGCCACTAAATTGCTGTTCTGGTTTTCAGAACAGAGAGATAAACTGTTCACAATATCTGTGACACTCAACTCTAAACTTTTTTTGTAGTCGGTATCAGATTTAGCTCTATTTAAAGCAATAGGTTGTATTTTATCAATTACGTAATTGAAAATATCGTCGTTATTTGTAGTACCAAATTCGTCTTTTTTTTTGATATTTAATTTGTTCAACCAATCTTTGACAGTGGTCTTTAATTTTTCGATAATACATCTACTGTAATATTTTGGTCTTTTCCCTTTATGTGTATTTGTATCATTATTTAGTAATACCGTTTTTAATCTGTTTATGATACGATCGGGCAATTGTCGCTTTAATTCTGTCGCTTCTTTGTCGATATTATCAAAAATATTAAGTGATTTTTGTAAAAAATAATTGATTTTCTTCTTCAGTCTATTCTCTTCAACGGGATCATTTAATTTTAATGCTAGACTTTGCAGTTTTTCCAAGTGGGCTTTTGTTTTATCTGCTGACGTATTGACAAATACTACTTCTGCTTGTTGTAAATTATCTTCTCTGTTACAATCACTTATATTCTCAGATTCTTTCACGTTTAACCTATCGACTACTCCTTTATCAGACTTGCTTTTAGCTGGAATGTTATTTTCTTGCATATTTCCTACAACAACAGAACTGGGCGTGTTGACGTTATTTGAGAGAACTGATGTTTTGGCTTTCTTGGCGGAGTAAGTTAATCTTGAATCCTGGTAGCGATGGTGATTTACCTAAAAATGAAAAATCTACTTACATTATTTAGAATCGGATTATTGTAACACAAAATTTTGGCAATTTTGATCATACTCACAGTTCTACAAAGAAGATGGCCTATTGGATATCCTGTAAAATAAATTAAACGTGTAAATTAAACTAATATTATCGCCAATTTTTCAATATTCCCTTTAAATTTCTGATACTTATTATTTAAATATCAGTCCGAGAAAGATAATTATCATTTTAAGTGATTTTTTCTAGCAGTATAACAAACATCACACCCTTTTAATAAAACTATTCAATTAAAAAGTTACCCACAAGGAATTGTGTTTATGTGAAAAAGAAGTTCTGGTGTACCAAGCATTATACATAATAATACTTTACAATCATATTTAGCTGGTAGAACTATAAAATATGCTGAAGAATGGTGCCCCAGAAATGAATCCAATAGAATTTTTCATTATTTATTCTAAAATCAAAACAGAAACAAAAACAAAAACTACACAAAACAAATCACAAACAATATTTGAAATACGTTTAGGCCGAATGTTGTTAGACTTATAAGTGAAAGCTTCACTATCGCTTACTAACTCACTCACTCATAATTGCAAATTTTAATAGTACCTTTCATTTATAATATCTAGATCTACTATTGTTTGAAAATGAAAGGTTGCTTTCTTTAATAGTAGTGTGGGAAACGCATCATAGACATACGCGTATAAAGAGTTTCACAAGAGGAGCAAGGAAACTTAGCGCTGCAACGATGACCCGCATGTAAACATCTCACATCTTCTCCCGCGTGACATTCGAAATCATACAGCCTACTAGGACATCTATTAGAAGATTCTGGGCAAATAATGCGACGAAGTTGGTAGTAGGGACACAGAAAATCATTGCTCTTAGGTATATAAAGGCAACCACCAGCGCATTCTAAAGCATTTAAAACCGGACACATTTCTCGCGGGCAAGTCATGGTTTCTGCATCTACATTTTGTGTTTGATTCCGATAATTCTCATTTTTTATTGCGTTTATACCTTTACTGTCAGTGGATAAGTAGAATTCATGCTGTTCAGATTGATCTGCTGCTGTATTAGTTTGCGAGTCAGCAGTTTCTTTTCCATTCTTAGCAACACCGGATGTAAGAGGTTCGGATACTTTGTGGTTGTTGATAGTTTTTGGATGTTGAACAAAAGCATGGTTATTAGATGTCATTACTCTACTTGGTTCTGCTATTTGGCTTGTACCAAGAACACCCATGCCACCTCTTGCCATTAGGTGTAATTTACAAGTATTGTGTGCTTTTGCCACGTTTGAACTATCTGTTGCGAGTGGTGTGAGAGGTCTCTGTGTATCTTGCATGTTGATGCCGAGTGCTGTATTCTGACTTGGTATGATAAATGAAGGGTTTTGGGGATAATGAGTGAAGTAAGGTTCTTCATAGCGCAATGGTTGGCCGTAGGGCATCGATAATTTCTCAGGCTCAATATTTTCATATTCACTATTTCTGGGCGATCGTTGAGACCAGTTGATCATACCAGATGGAGGGTTAGTCTGCTCCATTGACAACCACTCATTTTCGGGTATTGTTGGTTGTTTGAAACTCAAGAAGTTCATAGGTTCTGGGCCGATTTGTCCGCCTATAATAATATAAGAACCTTCATCAGGAATTCTAGGATGTGCCAATAAACTGGAACAACCAGGCATACATCTGCTAAACTCTTCATAATTCTGCGGTATTTGAAATGAGACCGATTTCCTCCTAACTTGTTTTGGAATACATTTTAATCTATTGACTAGTTCGCTTATTAAAAAATTGAGATTAGCGTCTTCCTTCAAAGGCAGTTTCTTCAAATATTTGGGCAAAACTTTTCGTAGCTCTTTCTTTGCATTGCAGTCTGATAAGTTCATTTCTTTCCCGATTTCATTTACTTTACTTGCCAAAGCGTTTCGCATGTTAAGTTTTTCTATAGGAGCAAAATCAGACTTTAGAGGTAGGTCCGTCAGCCAGTGATCAATTTCTTTTTGTACTAGAATTTCACAAGCTTCTTGTCTAACTGCATCGCTATCAGGTACTGGAACTTTACTCACTGCACTTATCAATTCATTTACGTAAGCTTCATAGTTAATTTGTTTAAATTCATCAGTGTGGTTTTTCTTTATACTATCTGCTAGTCTTTCAATGTTTCTTAAAAAGTTATTTCTGTGGATATTACCTGTTACGTCATTATTCTCTTTATATGTGGTAAAGAGAATGTAATCTTCAACGAGATCATTTTTTGCAATGATTTCATCTTGTGTCAATGCCGAATTTTTTGGTAGGTAGTTGTCTAAGTTATCTAGAAGTTGTTGTTTAAAGCATGATGGGGCAGCAGCAGCTTTAATTTGCTCGTTCATTGTTAAGGTTTTTTCTATAAGTTGTGCTTTTAGCTTGTCCTTAACGAGCTCTAATTCTTTAGACTGTGGAACATTCTTTCGTAATAATTCTTCTATTTCGTCATCTAAAATATCTTGGTAATAATAAGAATTGCTATAGATTTTGGGATCAAATTTCAATCTAGTGATAGCTTTCCATATACCACTATAGATGCTTAGTCTTGCCAGATCAGCATCTTTTTGTTCTTCCAGGTTTGTTACTGATATAGGTATTTCCAGTAGCCATTGCTGAATATATTTGTCATATTCTTCGTCTATATTTTTTTGTGTATCAACAATAGATAATCTGTCTTTTCCCACACAACATGGTGGTAAATTGGTCAAATTTGAAGAGAGCCTATCATTGCGACCTGTGCTTAGTGGCCTCTCAGGCTCATCCATGCTGTTATTTTCGTGGTCTAAGGAAGGTTGATAGTCAGGTTGTTCGTTTATAAATGGATCATAGTCATTTTCTGCAATGTTTTCTTGAGGATTTGCTGACATAGGAACAGGTACATTCCCAATTTTGTCCATTAATTCTTGAGCGTGAGATATAGCTTTTGTAACGTCATCCCCTACTAATTTATTAAACCATTTAAAAATCTGAAATTTTAATTGTTCTAACTCATCAGCATCCGAGCCTCGGCTACTAGGTTTGAGTTCCAAATAATTTTGCCGATCAATGATTTCACCTGCCAAATCATTTACTACTACTTGCCTTAATCTTTCATCAATTTTGCGGTGATTTAAACTAGTTAACCATGCGTCTATTACTTCACTAAGCTGATGGGCATAAGTATCTAAATTATTTCGTACATCTTTTTCATCTATTGGTAGAATACTATCATTGTCTTTAGATGTATTCATTACTTTATTGCCTTTATTAGATGGAATAGGTAGAACTGTATACGAATTAGAAAAGTTATCATCATGTAAAATTTCGTGAAAATTATTAAATAACTTTTTTGTCATGAGATAAGCTTGCTGATTTGTCATTTGTCCTAAATCTTTCAGTATATTTTGGACATATGCTCTAACAGGAGAATCGATACCATATCGTATAGAATCAACTGAGTTAATTAACACATCGATCAACTCCTCTTCTACGCAGCACTTTCGATGTTCACTCATTGCTTTATTTGATTTGTCCATAAAATCTAATAACATTTCTTCTACTAAATGTTTGAAATCACTTTCAGTTAATGTAGCTTTCTTATTATTTTTATGTCGGGACAAACAGTGCGATATCTTATTTGTTTTCTTAGCAGCCATCTTAGTGTTCATATTGTGTGCTTGATGTAATATGATATGAATTAGTTTATCTACATGTAATCTAATGTTGCAATGACTACTAATAGGTATACCTTGCATCACATTCATTATTTTAGATTTAAGCTCACTATCTGGTATAGATTTATTGAAAACAAGTATTCTTATTTTATTTGCAGCTGAATTTAAAATAGCATTTTTATCAAATGGCTTGCCTTGAAAATCTTTTGTTTGAATACTTATTTCACTGAGCCAGTTTTTGATAAGACACTCAAGTTCTTGTTCTGCTTTTTCAACACAGTCGGCACGATTGCTACTCTTATTACATTTATTGACAAACTTCTCACAATTTTTACGACAGTCAATATACTCACAACTATTTTCTTCACTAGCACTACTTTTGATTTCATTTTTCTCCGGGTCTAACCATTTATCAATTAATTTACCGCAAACATCTACATTTGGTTTTATTTTAGTTACGTGTGACAGTCCTTCTAATAAATCTAAAGCATCCCATCTAAAATCATCCTCAGTGGTTCTCAATTCGTCATGGGATCTACTTCTTCTATTATCTCCTATTGTACTACGATTATATTTGAATTCTATAGAACTGCAGACTGTCTGTACAGATTTGCGAGAATTTAGACGATTTAAGGGTCTTAGCGCGGTCTCACTGTACTTGTATAGTATGGAATATGAACTTTTCACGCAGCTGCATTCACCTTCAGCTTTTGCTGTAGATGGTGATGGAGTGAGAGGGACGGCTATCTGGAACAATCAATTATATTTTTTTAGTTTTTAAGATCTATTTACACAATCACTATGTACTAGTTTCCTAAACAATATAAACAAGTTCATTCATGTACAGACTCATTGTCATAATACCAGTTGCACACAACACGCATTGACACTGACAGTCCCTATCGCCGTCAATTACTAGTCTCGCATTCCTGAAAGCTTCACTTACAAGAAGTAAGGTCTTACAGTTCTTCTAGAAGGAGCTGGTGTTGCTGCTGTAGACACTTCTCTGGACACCATTTTTACCGCCGCTGTAGAGTAATAGATAATGACATAAAAATAAAAGAAGGTATATCATAAGAAAATCTTCCGCTCGAATGTCTGGTTTCAACGCGAAATAATATAAAAGTAATATTTAATGATACACGAGGAATGTATGACGAATGACAATCGATCAAAAATTTGCCTATCACAGTCCACAATGTTGGGTGGCTTTGGCCTTCTATTTCCACACTGGCCAGACGGGTTCGTACAGGGTTTAATTTCGAGGTTTCCTTCTCTCGCAGTGAAATCGTCCGCGTATTTTTCCGTAAAGGTGCTTCTAAACGGGCAATGTTTTACTGCAATTAGTGGCTGCAACACTGTGGCCCGGCAACATTTCAACTATTGCAAGCAATACCGGCCAGTATTGCAGTAATGTCCCGGAAATAATAGCCAAACATGTTTTGTGTTGCCACATATGGCCGATAGTGGCCGATATTGCCGCAATGGGTTGCCGGACGATCGCTAGGCGGTCGATTTTACTGCAATATTGCTCGGCCAGTTCTATTGTTGTTTCAGTCGCTCTCCTTGTTATGACACAGTCTATCCTTTTCTACGCGAATTGTTAAATAATTTACTATCAAGGCTTATTTCTAGACTTAAATTATCTAAAGTTTCACGCCTTTAAGTAAGGTCGAATCCACAATTTCTTCTTTTTCTGTTTATCCTTACTAATATTATAAATGCGAAAGTAACTCTGTCTGTCTGTCTGTCTGTTTGTCTGTCTCACTTTTACGACTAAACCGCTGAACCGATTTTGATGAAATTTGGTATAGAGGTAGGTTAGACCTTGAGAAAGGACATAGGCTATGTTTGGTCGCGATAACCGACATCCACGCGGGCGAAGCCGCGGGCAAAAGCTAGTTTTTTAATAAAACAATATAAGCTGCTGCAACAAGTGTGATTTCGTCAGCCATTGTTGCCGGTTTGTGTAGCCCGTTTATGAATCTGCATCAAGAGCCATACTATTGCAGATATATTTGCAACACATTGCCCAGCCATTGATTGTTCGGCCATCAGTTGCAATGAAATATTTTTGATGTTGCCGGGCAATTACTTAGTTGCCAATAGTGCAGCCACATATTGCAGAAAAACATGGCCCGTTTAGAAGGGCACTAAGTCGCCTCTTACAACACAGTAGGAGATGGGGTGGTGATACTTGTATTCCTTCGCTATCACTCCACGGATGACAAACCAATGAATAAATGATTGAATGTATAATAAATGAAAATTAAATAGTTACCTTGACTTTCTGTATCCACGGAGTTGATGAAGGTCTGAAAATAATTGTAGGATATTAGAAGCAGTAAGTGGACATCCCATGGTTGCTGATGATATAGTAAAAGTTAAACACTTACGCTTGGCAGATCATAGTGTCTAGGTTCGTTTTTATTCGTTGGAGATGCATGAAAATTGGATGTCTGAAAAAATAAATAACAGTTAACGCATCGATATCCTGAAGAAAATAGGTTTTCGATAGCACAAATCATAGCCACACTCACGCAATCAAGTTCCTTGCTAGGGGGACTCCAGAAGATCTGAATCATGAATAGAAAATACCGAACAAGACGTTTCAAAAGAATATGAATCTGTCTTAGAACCCAATATAGAAAATAATCTGTTGGTCGATGTCCAGTGACGTGACCCAATCCGACCAATGACAATCTCTATCGAGCACAACGTTGCGACACTTGCGACTCGCATCGTTGTGCTCGCTTAGTGAATTGCAGTGCTGAAGTAAATTGAGTTGGATATGTAGTAATCAAATTCTCTCTTCAGCAATCAGGAGATAAAGGTGAAAAGTAAAAAAAACTACCTAGAGAAATGAGAGAAGGTCTTATTGGATGCAAAAACTTATTGGATCAAAAAAGATGCTAAAATAATATAACTGATTATTGGAGGTGGGTTAAATTCCATTACAGAATCGTTTCGAAAGAAATTACAACTGTCTAACTAATACCATAAGATAGTCCACTCACACGATCAGCAGCTGGTCTGATACGGGTCGGTGCACGTCTCGGCAGATCCTTCAAATATCTAATATCATACTCCTGTGGAATTCTATAATCTCCATGAGGTATTCCCGCAGACTCCATTCTCTTCTCTTTGCTAGATCTCTCAACTTTTCTCACTCTAGTGCTGAAGTCTGGCTCTCCTGGCGATTCGCGTCCACTCTTGGGGGGGTTTTTGACGATAGGGTCCCGAGTGTAGGACTCATCTATGACTCGAGTGGGAGAGGTGCGTTGATAGGTTCTCGATACTGAAAATAGTTCCGTAAAAATGACAATGGCACTTTTGTCACAATTTTTATAAGTAGGACCTACCCAGATCTTTGGGGTCTTAGCCTAGCCTGCAGGTATACCAGATCTGCCGATGACAGACGAGGCTTGGCGATTTCCTCCAAGAGTTAGGAGCTCAAACGGGCTGGCTCCCCTAAAATACGGCTTTTATGGGAGAGAGCCATATCAAAAGAAGGAGAATGAGTAAGAGCAAATGGGGACTGACCCCGGGTTGCTCAAGGTTTTCACCTCTGACTTCTGAAAGTCAGAAGTGAAAACCTTGGATTTAATTGGACATAATAATAACGGTAACGCATAAAATACTTCATCATAAAGTGCTTTATAAGTTTTCGTGTTTTAGGGCGCTATCCAGAAGGAGGAATGCAGCTATTTGAAGTGTGTATAGCTCCATGTCCTACCTCTGGATCGCAGCTGCACTACGCGGTGCTTACAGCAATTCCTGGTAGGCCCACTGAACCGAACATCCAATAGATCCAATATTGATCGAAATAGTACCTTCTATTTAAAATAACTGCTAACTCACAATGTTTCACTGGCGAATAGTTGATCAGCCTCTCAACCATTTCCGTGGATCTGTCGGGAGACAAGTTCGGAGGGTACTTGCGCAGGGAGCTGACGAAGGTGTATGTAGCTGAGGAGTTGCGTGGAGAGCAGGCGCGCCCTGAGAATTGTATAATGACATAATGTTTACTAACATTATAAAGCTGAGGAGTTTGTTTGTTTGTTTGGTGACCTAGCTAATCCCAGGAACTACTGGTTCGAATTCCAAAATTCTTTTAGTATCTATTGAATAGCCCGTTTATCATCTACTTAAGGGAGGGAGCAATAATCCTAAATGTCAACAAAACCTGCAGATTTCCAAACATTATTTGAAAGTCTCAATAGAGTTGAGTGCCTAGAATGTAAAAATGAAAGTTGAAATTTACCTTTGTCAGGCACTATTGGACATCGACCTATGGGAGATTTCTTGATGGGAATGTAAGCCTCACCGCTGCCTGCGCCACCAACTTCAAAGTTTCCATGACCTACTGAATAACAGAAAGTGGCTGACGGACAGACATTGAGTTATAATTGTAGTGGAACGAGGTGTGATGTTCCTCCAAAGTGGAATGTAGCAGTGGTTAAGGAGTTGGCCTTACGATCGAGAGGTCTCAATTGGAATCCTGGTCAGTACCTATTTAAAGTAATGCCGTTAATGTCTAAAAAAAAATTAAATGGCTTTTTGTAGAGTGAATGAAAAAGTGTAATGAAACTATTTCATTTAATTTTGGACTTTAAACCTATAGGAAGTTAAACCTATAAGTCTATAATTTAATACCATTTTTAGCAGTCTCTGGTATGACGTATAACAGTGGTTTCGCTTTTGCAGAATCGAGGGCCAGTTCAATGCCGATAGAGCCACTTCATCACTAACCTCAGTGAGGTGATACACAAAGAGAAGACAGTAGGAGGACAGTACTTACGACAGTAGCCCTTAGGCCGCTGAGGAGGAAACTCGTCCACATGCACCATTGGTGAGGTTGGGTTCACATTACAATGCGCCGTCTGGAAATGAACCCGTGGTCAATTTACTTCTGTCTTTATGGTCAAATGGCTTCACATTCTATCTGTCACTTTGCGTCTGCACACAAGGTGTCTGTAATGGTGGCCCTCTTTCCAGAGACTTTGCCTTAACTTAAGCTTACCATCAGGCGATGTGAAGTCAAATTGACGTGTCCTAAATAAAAAAAAAATAAAAAAAAAACAGAAAATTTGTAAGTCAACCCCAACTGAGGATGATGATGACCCCACTACCTCCCTTACGCAGACAAGCAAATTATTGACGACAATAAAATTACTTTAGGATTTGTTGGTCAACTAGTCATAATGTGCCAGAACGCGAGAGCGAGCGGACGTCTCGTTCTATACAATATGTCAGCGCTAGTCCACACACAGAGTGTGCTCGGATTTATCACGCGACTAATCCACCGCAAGGTTCGTAACATATTTTAAAATAGTTCACGAAACAATAAATCTTTTTACACAGATGAAGTGAATATGATGGGGAATCTTATTCCAGTTTATACAAGGTACAATTGAACTTACCTGATAAGTGCTCGTGTACCGTCCGTCTACCGCCTGAGCACTAGAGTTGCAGTGATAGTTCCCTGCGTCTGACACGCTGGTACCAACTTGGTGACGCATCTCTGGAATCGCTGAAAAAAGGTGATAGACGTCTCATCAACTTCATTGGTCGAAGAGAAGCGAAGAGATATGTCAAAGCCACCATTCTAAAGCTGATTTGAGAGATTGTCCTCAGATAAATCAAATTTCAGAACTGAGTGCCATTATAGAATGCGAGCCTATGTCTCGGTCACATTCGAGGCTTTCAGCTAGAAGTCCGGAGTCCATCTTCCAGCTTTTACTCTTTCACTTCACACGGTATTCGTCATCTCTGGCAGTGAAACCATTGGCAAGAATGTCATCTTATGCGACGCCGGTCCAACATTCTTGGTCTGCCTTTCCTACCGGGGCCTAGCAGCAGTAGGTTTGGTAGAGTCTTTATCAACTGATCCAAAAAATCACCCATCTAGATGAGTCCCAAAAATGGATAACTTAGGAATAAATTCGGAAGGCTACTGGCCCTCGATTCTGGTAAAGCAAAACCACTATCATAAATTTAAAAACGGCAATAAATTTTAGACTTTATTGCTATAGCTTTAAAGACCATAATTAAATGAGTTTTCTTAGAGTGAATAATAAAGTGTAATGAAACTCTTTTCATACAATTTTGAACTATAACAGTGTAGCAATAAAGTTTAAAATTAAATACCATTTTTGCAGTGTCCGTGATATGACAGCGGTTTTGCTTTAGCGGAATCCAGGCCCTGGTCTTCTCACCTGTGTTAGGAATCAAGGTATAACGCCGTTCGCCGTCGACCACGGTCACCGCCAGCCCAGCGTCCTTGAGCCCCCTCACCACTGCCACCATCCCTTCACCCTCCATGTTTCATCAAGTTAGAGGTCTTTAGGCATGGGGATGTGCTAAACATAAAATAATATCGATTGATGGTTGAAGTTAGCCAGAAGAGGAGAGAATGTATACGATATAACGCGCCTATTTACCCAATATTTTTTTTTAAATTGTTTTATACTACTTAGAAGGCAGACAAGCACACGGCCCACCTGATGGGAAGTGGCTACCGTGGCCTATGGACGTATGCAATACCAGGGGCCGGGGGCGTCACACTCGCACTGCCAACCATGAAGAAACCTTCTAATGCCCTTCTTGTAGAACCCCATATTGTAGTTGCTTGGGAAAACCACCGCGGGGAGTTAATTCCACAGCTTGAGCGTGCGTGGGATGAAGTTCCTTTAATAGTGGGAATAGTGCGTAGGTTCTGGGGGCTAATGTAGGCCCCGAGAGCCTACACACAATTCCCACAAGGCCCAAGGTAGAGGTCGCCATTGTAGCAACAGCATCTATAATGGAGGTCACTATTCTTGGGACTGCACCCCAGCCTACCATTACACGGGTTGAAGCCAATGTGACGACCAAAATAAATAAATAAAAAATTATCAAAACATCTCAAGTGAAGTGAAAATACCCACATATTTTCTTCTTTGAACTAAGTGAGTATAGTAAATTCCAGTTCTAAGTTCTAGGTTGATCATTATGAATACCACAACTAAGGTAACTTTGTAATCAAACACTGCTGAGGACCATAGGGCTCGCACATACCTAATATCCAAGCTATCTTTAACTTACAGACATTTTGAGGATCCTCAAAAAGGAGTAACACGTATCAGGCCGATGACAGCCTTGCCAATCCTCGTGCCGAATAGGCCTGGGGAAGAGAAGTTATTCTTAAGAGATATATGTACTATTTAAGTATATCTACTTTTTGAAGGGCTCCTGGCGAAGTGGGAACTCCTCAGTAGCTTAACACATTGCTAGGTTAAGCAACACTAGGTGGTCTTAGGATGGGTGATCATTATTAAGACAATGGGACCCCCTCCGTGCCTCGGAGGAGCTGTTAAACCGTCGCGCGTCGGTCCCAGTTGCTATATGAACATCTATGGCCTTCATTACAGGCGGTGGTCCTAAAAAGTCTGACAACTAGGTCTAACCATAGTAGGCTTCGATATTGCAAATGGGTTGTGGAGGTCAGATGAGTCGCTTCACGGAAAATATGAAAGTTCCGTCAACTACCCGTAAAGACTGCGGTAGATGTTCGTATAGCAACCGGGACCGACGGCTTAACGTGCTCTTCGAGGCACGAACTACTCATGCTCTACTAGAAAAACTGTTCTATCAGGGAGTTAAGTTAAATAACGATTTTATACTTACATCTCACGCCAAAGTCTCTTCAAATTCCGGTCCTCACCAAGGATACCATATAATTTAGTTTCACTTGAACTAATTTAGAATTTGGGACCACTAACTATATGTCACAGTGATTTGACAAGTGGATTTTCTTTTTTATTGACACATGTCCAAAAAGAAGAAAGAAAAAACGACCTTTGTGGCGTAGCGGTAGAGCGAACGACTGCTATAAGAGGTCGCGGGTTCAATTTCCGTTCAATGCAAATTATTTGTGTGCATGAATATGAATACCTACTTGCATTGGGGTGGGTGTTTCTATTGTATACACGTGGTTCCCGGTTCCCTTCCCATGCGGTGTCGTGTAAACAACTGTTCTCCATTCGACAGTAAACATAGAGCCCATGACCAAGTGCCCGCATGACGGTAATAGGCTCGCCCTCTTTTACGTGGGACCGAAAATCATAGTTGGCGAAATGTGGGTGATAATACACCTCTGCCTACCCCTTCGGGCATTTACCGGCGTAATTTATCGCATATTATTATCGTATATTATCGCAGTAAAGTCTACTGTCCTTTAAAGAAAAAGCAATAAAAAGAGGTTGGCATCCTCACAAGATTCCTCTCTGCCAAAATTAAAAACAAATCTTCTATGTAAAATGTCACAGCTAAAATGTGATTAATTTATAAAATAATACACAAGAAAAATTATGAAAAAACATTGACTAAGTTTATTAAAATGTTGATAAAATTGATATGACAAATTATTAGTAGCGGAAAATTCGGTATTTGAAGTAATGGCAGCGTCTGGCGATCTATTGCACTTCGTCCACAATGTCTCCAGCATCAGTGTTGATTTCAAAGCACCTACTGCAGCTTCTCAAGGTTCGTTTACGATTAACTTCTTATAGGAACCAAGGGTATAGCAAGGACAGTACAATCAAGCTGAACTTCCAACGAGCTATTGATTTATGTATCGCGTAATGATGTTGTCACTTTGATTACTATATCCTACCACTTCTCAACATCAGGGGAAAATTTTAATAGAGGCAGGTCTATGAAACCGTCATTAGGTTTGCCCATTTAAACCGCTGCGAAGCTTGACTATTGCTAGAGCAACTCAAGTAGCAGGAGCTGAGCAAGAGCTGCGTGTCCTTGGTGATCAAAATTGACAAAAAATACCATCACTTCCATTGGGGTCAATGTTAGTCCCTAAAATCCAACCACTAGTACCTGCGACTAAGTAATCATGTAGGGGAATGGGCACACAGAAATAAATACATTTACTGCCTCTCGTAGAATTGCTTGCCTGCTTGAAAAACTTGCCATTGGCGTACACCATTAACAATTTTATAAACATTTACCTTACATTGGCAACATTGCGGTGATTCTACTGCAGAAACTATTCAGAAAATAGGAATGAGTCAATGGTGGATCGTTCCAAATTCCTTGTGTACTGTCTAGTTTTAGAGCAGCCGAAGTTGAATCACAAAGATCCCCACCGATATTATACTCCACTGGTAAATCGTGGTGATGGATCCTACCTGATCCTACCTAGTGGACTGAGGGAAATAATATCTTACAATATTACTTTTGTTATAAATTGAAAAAAGCGAAATCAAGCTCAGGCGTAATCAAGTCAGTGCTTGTCTGCCAACTAAGAGGTATAAAAAAAAACATCGCCCTATGATGGATGTATTGGAAAATTTGGATCAATCTCGGGCGAAGCTCGATGGCTCAGTGATCAAAGCATTCCCCCTGTAAGGGAAAGATCGCGGGTTCGAGTCCTGCCTGAGTTTGATTTCGCTTTTTCCAATTTATAACAATTTGTTTAGTTTAGCATACTAAATGCTTTAAAATTATTTCAATATTATTTTTGCATGAAATTAATGACATTAGAGGCAACTCTTAAAGTAGGTATGTAATGATAGACTCAAATGGCGGGCTGTTGTCTCTGCCTACCCCATAGCGAAATAGGCGTGAGTGTATGTATGTATGTAAGGTCATTATTTTCTGGTTATAGAATTACGATCAAGATCATTGGAATCATGCAGGACGTCCATCAAAAGTGTGATGTTGATTCCCACAGCCATGAACCAGGGCGACAGCGCCAAAGACCCTAAAAGGAAGTACACCGATGCTATCGAACCAAGACCTTTGAGGAACAGGGATGGCAGCAGGTTCAACCAGTACATGAAAATGAAGTTTCGGAAAGATGGCCACAGTTTCAGACATCACACTTGTGTTCTCGTAAGTAAGATACTCCATCTAGTGAGGGCGGGCTGAATTACTTTGTAACTACGGTTCTGCATCGCACTATTGAAGTTTTAATAAACGTTTGATTTTGAAAAGTTGTATAATATTTTCCAAATGTTCGGTCGAGCCGTAACGAGCTATTAATATAATACTTATTTATTCGGCTATTGGCTAGTCCTTTGGCTTTGCCGAAGTCGGGTAAAAAGATGGAGGTTATTATACTTATTCCACAAAATAGAACATTCATCGACGACGTATGTCCGGCGATTTCTCCGTTATTTATGAACCAAGATTGATTTTTTTTATTCGAAAAAGCTTATTTTCGAAGTGGTCTGCCACCAAGTCAGAATTTGATGATGGAATCCCAGGCTGGTCTTCATCCGACAGTAAACATACAGCCCATGAATAAGTGCCCGCTTGACGACAATAGGCTCGCCCCTTATTACGTGAAACCGAAAATAAACTTCTGCCTACTCCTTCGCGAATTTACAGGCATGAGTAACATTACATGTACATATGTATGTACATGTACTATTTACTTCTTCACATAGTCTGAAGCATAATTTGTTTCAGAATTGCAACCAGAACCAGTGCCCGGCGCTGAGAGAGAGGTTGGAAAACCACAGATGTGCGAACTACCGACACCGTGTCCGGGGATACGGTTCAAAGAAATATCGAGAACAAGGCGTAGGTTTTGTTAGCTTCTTCTTATATTTACATTAACTTTTACAAAATTGTTAAGGCAAAAGCACCAATGGGGGCCACTAGACCAATAGATAACACTTTAGAAAAATCCCTTTACTTTAAGAAAGCTACCATTTGGTTTACATGACTATTGACTTAAAAGACGCCTAATGACATCATTCACAACACTGTCCTATGTAAATTTGATTAATTTTGTAGAGTGAAGTTTGATTTATCCTTAAAGTGTCCTCCATTGGTGCTTTCACCTTGGATAGGATTCACGTCACGTGAAAAAATCAACCTTGAATATTATATTTATATTTACAGATAAACGTTTCTTCGTCAGGAATGGTTCTATCACAGACCACACCACTATTTTTCAGCGATGGCAAATCCGTTCAAACGGAGATCACATTAGACGATTTCATTCTGCAAAATGAGTCTGTAACTCAGTCTTTAAATTATCTAAAGGATCTATCTTTGAAAGGAAGCGAGACCAGAGAAGTTCTACCGCAGAGGAACTTTTACAAGGAACATCTACGGGATGAAATATGGCAGTGGCTGCAAAACGTACCAATATTTTACTCACTAGACTTCACTGTACAATATTTAAGGGATAATTTTATCAATATTTTCGTGGATAGAATTGCCCAGCTAATTCTGCATGTAGACCAAAATAATTATGAGTTGAGTGTTAAAAAAGAAATTAGTGATTGCCTAAATATGCTTCCAATGTGGTTACCGAATAGTCAAAAAGACCAAGCCCTATTTAAAAACAGTTTAAGAGACAAACTTCATAATCAAATTGAGAAAATAAACACCAAATTTTTTAACAGTAATGAAAATGTAAACGATGCAAATAATGATAATGATAAGAAACCTACAGAAAGTGAAGACATTGATCTATCACGTTCTAATAGTTTGTACGCAAAGGTAATTAACAGCTGGCTTAGTAAAATAAAGTTTACCAAGCCTATTTCTCGAAAGCATATAATAGATGCTATAATGAATCGGGTGTCATTTTTACTAAATGTGGCTTCTAATACTAAAATCTCTAAAACTAAATTACGAAGCGAAATTTTTGACATTTTGAATGATTTACCAATTAACATGTTCAGAGCTAGAAATAGAAGTATACACTTAAATAGATTTTGTGAAGAACTTGCCAACAGACTCATAAGCACTCGAGAAAAATTTGAATCTCCTGAAAAGCACGTTACAGAAAAGTTCGCTACCCAGATTAATGGAATACCTATATATAATAATCAGTTAAAACAAGTTGTACATGAGACAGTGAGTAAGGCCTTAGGAAAGACAACATTTAATAAAAAATGCGATATTGAAAGGCAAGTTTGCGATGTCATATTAAATTCCCTGGAAACTTTGCGTTCTGGAATAGAGAACAACATCGGTAGCGAAATACGTGATCTTCTACGCAGAACATGTAATATTACTGAGGAGCGGGCATTAAAAGTAGCGAAAAAGATAAAACTCTTTATAAAAATAGCATTGCAACAGGATAAAGCTTCGAAAAATACTAGTTTTCATTCCATTAAACCACAATTGTCAGGTGCCATGACTATTTACAGATCAAGTGAAAGCGGACCTATTACGTCTACTCCAAAGAAACCAATTAAAAAATCAGTGCCAAGATTGAATATAGAAGAAAAGGCTTACATGAAAAATGTGGCTGATTTGATAAGAGCGTGGATGGAAACATTGCCAAAGAAATTCGATGATGACGAACAATTTAAAGAAACTATAATCAATGATTTAGCTGGTGATATAATGGATGAAGTTAAACGAGAGCAATTATCTCCTGACGTTGACACAGAAAAGGAAAAACATATTACTTATTTTATTTATAGATGGTTGTCAAGATTAGAAATTTTCGAAGACCTTAATGATGCCACACCTCTCATTGAAGAGTTTTTGGGGAAATTAATACAAATTCCTGAACTTCAATTGACGGCTCCACAGCAAGGCACACGGCAGGCAATGCATAATTTAAAACATATAGAGAAAGATAATGGATGGGAAGAAGATTTTGTACCAAAAGGCTTAGATATATTAGAAGATCAAATATCTGTTTGGATGAATGAGCAACCTTCGGAAATCTATGCAAGTGACAGTAAAAAGGAACGTAATATGATGATCAAAGACTTGGCTATTAAATTACAAGACCATTTGCGAAATAAACACTCGGAAGAGGTAATATCTGAGGAAATAAATCAATGGCTGAACCACGTTATTAAGCCTGAAGAAAAAGAAAATTTAGATTTGCTCACACAATACCTTAAAGATAATATTCTTCATGTTCCTCAAGATGAAACTTTAGAGGCTTTAAATCAAAAAAGGAAAAGACAGAGAGCTGAGTATCGGCAAAATGTAACGAGCACAGCAAGCCCTGCGTCAGAAGAGGCATACAATGTCCAAGAAGATCCAGAGCAAACCATGAAAGAATTCATCCTCAAGTATGTAGAACACAACTACAACATTGATGATCCCATGACCAGAGGAGCTTTCTGTCAACTGCTTAAAACTGAACTAAGAAAATTAAGTCCATCAATAAGACAAGAAGTATATGAAAATTTCGAAACTAATGAAGAATTTGCCCCCGAGAAATTTGAAAACGAGCTAGAATACATAAGCATGATTTCAGATTGGTTGAAGAATATACCTATTAGCCCTCTGTATAATACGCCCGGAAATAGAGCTCGGGTAGAATTTGTAAACGACCTCGCTAGAAACATTCAAGAAGCAGAAGAGCAGAGAAAAGAGTATTTAGATGACATGGACTATGATCTGTTTTTATCTTCTGTAATAAGCATATCTATTCGCACATTTAACATACCTATACTTCCTGAACACAAAAACAACCTTCCATTAATGATTAATCAACTACTATCGAAAATTATGGCTAAACGATCTGTTCTCAATCAGTCACATTCTGTTACTAGCGGAGATATAGAGCAAAACTTAAGTGAAATGATAGATCAATACATTCGAATTAATACTAGAGAGATAACTGATGACGAAATAAAACGAGAAGCTTGGACTGCTCGTCTTCTAAAAGAAGTTAAAAAAATAGTATATGAAGGAAAAGATCCATCAACATTATCTAAAGCACAGGTTTATGATAGGTTATCTCAAATTCCATTACCAGAGAAAAATTCTGTTCGACGTTTTAGCTTGGAAATGAAATATGTAAAAGAAATATCCGATTGGTTGAAAAACCTGCCTCTTTTACCAATTACCGACGTACCCCAGGCCGGCAAGGAAAGGATCAGTATGATTTCTGAGTTAGCTGAAAAGATTTCAGAGCGAGAAGCAAGTAAAAGTTCAGATCCTAATGATAACGCAGCCGATAAAAAATTAGTAGACTATATTACTAATTGGATATCAAAATTACCCTTAAATCCTCGTAAGAGCCTAGTTATACCAATTTTAATTCAACAACTGATGAATAGAGTAGAAAAAGTAAATAGGAGGGATCAAACAATATCGGACTCATCTCAACTTAAAGAAACAATAATTCCTGAAGGAGAAGATAATGAGGAAGCTCTGAAAAATCCCGGATCACACATTGTAGAATCGGTAGAAAAGTGGTGTAACAAGCTACCGATTGAAGGCACCGATCAAGATATCATTCGGAATATGAAACAAGAAATAGTTAAAAAATTATATCAAAAGATAGGTGAACTTAATGTCAATCCTAGAATATATAACGATGATATACTTTATCAAAGCTTGTTGGAAGATGAAATAGATACACTCTTGGAGAATTTACCACAAAATAGTGTACTTCAAAATAACAGGGACGGCTTAAAAGCTGATTTAATAAATGATATTTTAGCAACAAAAAAATTAATAGCACAAAACTTTGCAGGCGATAATTATAAACATAAACTTGAAACCACTATAGATGCTGCGATCCCGAATCCAATTCAAATTAAACAGTCGTTGGAACCAGGGTTTGAGATTTACAAAAAACATTTAGCAAACATGTTTATATTGGATAATTTCGATCATAGTGATGATGATGTAAAAACTAAATATGAGAAGAGAATAAGGGATGAAGTCGATAAATATTTTGAAAGTGCACAATTAAGAAATGCATTACCGATAACGAGGGCTCAAATGTATAATGAACTTTACAGTGAATTATTTAAAGTACCTGTGCCTACTGAAGATTCTGTGGTTGATCAAGTCGAAGAAGTTAAGACGCGGTGTGAAATAGACACGTGGTTTGATGATTTGCCTCTAAGGGAGGCAAGTAGTATAGGTGAATATTTGGAGCGGGATCAAATTTTATCCACACTTGCTAAAAGAATTCATGATATAGAAAAATATGAATCGAATCCTGACATAAAAATTCATAATGAAATCAGTAAATGGCTTCAAAAACTGCCATTGGTATCCAAACAAGAATCAAACGCCAGTCATTATGTTGACAAACTTCAAAACACATTAAAAAATAGTGCAGAAGCTAGAAAGTATGTTGCTGCTAAGCCAAGAGATATCATGAACAGAACAATGAAAAAACAATTCAATAAATCGCTGAATACAAGTCAGGTGCCAGGTCCCAGCACAAACGGTAAAAATAACACTGGTACAGGTACAGCATACAAAAGACCTGGAGATCTTATTGTGGATGTAGTAGAAAATTGGTGTGATCAAATACCATTGATAGGGAATGAAGTAGAAAACAAAATAATTAAAGACAACTTATCCACAAAAATTGTTAGGAAAATATGCGAACTAAATATGGATACCGGAATTTTGAACGATGATATAATGTACGATCAGCTTCTGGATGAAGAATTAGATAAAGATCTATCAGATTTGCCAACAACTGACGATTTTGAACAAGAAAAACCTGGTAAGAAAAATGAGTTAATTGAAATGATAGGACTAATTAAACCTTTAGTAAAAGAAATAAATAAAAAGCATGAGTATAAAACGGAACTTAATAATACAATCGCCAATATGTTGAACGGTCATAATGATACAGCTGAGAAATCATTGGAATTTGATAAGGTTAAAGAAGAAATAATAGATAATTTTGTTCAGTTTAACTATAACGAAGACGATGATGAAGCCAGACAAATATGTAAGAGGAACTTACATGATGCCGTGATCAAATGTGTTACAGATGCCAAAGATAAAGAAAAGCAATTAGATCCATTAATAAGAAGAAATCAGTTGTTGTGTGAATTATCAAAAATACCTATACCAAATAATGCACTACTGAAAAATGAAGTAGATGAAATAAATATGAAGCATGAAATAGAACAGTTTTTCGAAGATAACTCGTTAAATGATGATACGGTGAAAACAGCACAAATTAAAAAGGTACTCGCCAAAAGATTGAATGATATTGAGAAATCAGGTCATAATGACTTCAATGATGAAAAAATGAATTCAGAAATAGCTAGATCTTTACTTAAGTTAAACAAAGAAGTTAACCCCAATGCGATTAAAGAATTTGTGGATACCCTTAAGAATAATGAAGCTGAAAGAAAAAGAGCACCTTTAAATAAAAGTCACGCTGATGAAAGGAACGACAATGGCAATACATTTAATTCTATACAAATGTATGAAAGGCCTACAAATCATAATATTCTTACTCCTCAAGCACCACTACCTTACTCTAAAAATATGCACCAAACATCTGGCTATGCGCCTCAAGTAGAACCCCATCAACAAAAGCAATTTCTTCAAGTACCTCCTCTTCTTGATCGATCACACTGCCTGTCTGAGCAGCAAGAATTTCTTCCCTCACGTAGTCCAGAGAATTTCAGGCTGAGAGGTGATGATGCACAAGAACTAATTAATGCCCCCAATTATCAAGGTTTTCAAAATGGTAACTCGGAAGCTCAACAAAATTATTCTGGTCCTTTTCAACACGGTCGTATTAATTCAGTATCTGATGGAGTTCCTTTCAATTTCGGTTATACTGGTCAATGGCAAAACCAGGAACCCAGTCAACCGCCACAAAACAGATACAACCATGAACCAAGTTCAACTAAACCGTTGTATTCACCAAAATTGGCTCCCCAGAATCGAGATCAGTCAGGTTACAACGACTTTAGACCAAGAAGCTATGGCATTTCAGATCAGTATGGTAATCTTAGTCAGACATCTCTTAAAAGGGGCCCTAGCAGTGCTTTTGTTACACCATATGAACCATCGATATCTGGAGACCAACGATCTGTAAGCGAAGCTACAAACTACCGTCAAGTTATAACTCCTCGCAGAGTTCAAGGCGAAGCACATGAATTTGTGCCTCCCTCTCCTTCTGTTAGACCAGACTCCTTATTTCAGGCGCCTACAAATATACCCAGGCGTTTTCCTAGTCGCTTGACGGTGCTTTCGAGGAATCCAAGCGGTTCGTCCCGAGGGCTTCGACCTTCGTACATTCCTTCGGGTCAGTCCTCGCGATTATATTGTCCAACCATTGGGACTAAATTGACGTCAAGGCTTGTGGAACCTTCAGAGGAAATGGTTGAGTGTATTTGCGATAAAAGGGGCAAGAAGAGGAAACCTGGCACTTATTGTATGATCCCTGCGGAAGAATATTGTGAGGAATGTGGTGGCTTTAGTCCCACGTGGTGTAGAATGCCTTTAGGAGGATGCTTCTACATGCGATGTTACTAATATTATCAATAGCTGATATGCTTCAGCAGTTATAATTTGCACGCATCACTAAACTATCAAAATTTTGAGTAAGTAATCATTTTACTTTCACATTTTTGTAAATTTTCTGTCATGTTGTGCAAGTTATTACAATTTTGTCTATTGTAAAATAGGTAATCGTGTATTATTTGATAACAATGTTATGATTCAGTTGTATAAGATTTTGTCTAGGAGCATCTGAAATCAAAACATAATAAAAATCGAATATTAACATGACGATTATTTACCACTTTTTGTCGCCATTACTTTCGAAGTAAAATAAAGCATCCGAAAATTTTTAATGTTTTTTATTTAAACATGTACTTGCTTTATTGTGCTAGTGCTAGTGCCTTATCAATTTACTACACCCCGCTAGATGATAAAAAAAAACTGAGGTGCAGTCCAAAATTTTTGATGCTATTGACCTTAAAATGGTGGTCCCTAATCACGTAGGCCGACAGATGCTTCTTCACGTCCCGCTTGAAGGAGCAGTTTTCCAGTAGTAATCAGTTGGTTTTTAAATCATCAAGAGATGGCACTAGCATAGCTTTTGGTAATTTTAATGTACTCTGTGGTTTATTTGTGCGATGTTGCCAAAGTTTAATTTCATTTACCCATATTACAATAGATAAAATATGATAAAACGCTTAATTCTTTTCGCGCCACTGTCTGTAATTTAAAATAATATTATATTTAAAATAATTTTATCAAAAAAAAATGTCTAAACATTTATATAAAGTAGGTAAATCATTACAAAACCGAAGAACATTTTTTCCATAAATTAGGGAACACTAGATGTGAGACCACACTCTACTTATCAAAAGTGCCGGCTGCGCCATCTAGCTTGTCTTTAGGAACGCTATAAATACCTACTAGAAAACTGCTCATTGTGCGCGGGCAGAGCATCTGTTGTGCAATTCTTTAAGTACACTACACAGCATCGAGCACAACGTTGCGACAACCTTTGGTGCAAATTTTTAGAGATTGTTTTTGTTCGGACTGGGTGTCGTTACTGGAGATCGACCAATGACAATCTACGAGTATATCAAGGCTTTCGCAAGTTCGCAAGTTTCGCAACGTTGTGCTCAAGCTCGACAACGTTGTGTGAGGTTGTGCTAGAGAATTGCACAGCTGGAGAAGGTGGGATCAGTTGAAATAGCTCCTTATAAGAACACTGGCGATGGTGGAGGGAGACGGTAGAACACGGCCAGAAAGGCAACTGCTCTACGCAACTGCAGAGGTTAGTAAGGTGACCGTAACCTCAGATTACCAATGATACGAACTGCACCTGTATAATTTATAATTAGGCACGCGGGTGCCGAGCGAAACTGCGAGCAACATTTTTTTTATATATTTGTTCCTTTCGGAACAGGCTAAGGTTCTATGACAGTTATTTTTATTCTTATTTGGATGATGATGAGGATGAGGATGATGATGATAATGGTGAGTTGATGATGATGATGATGACGATGATGATGATTGCTGCCTCAGTAAAGTGGTGGAAACTTTCTACTAAAGGCTTCTTACAGAGATTTGAAACCAACACGAGAAGTCACAATTCACCGTTATTTCACTTTCCTACTCTTGTGCGCGTTTTCCAAGACGTTGTGTCTAAAAATCCACCATTTTTTTACATAAAAACTCGAACGCACACTAATTTTGGAAAATAAAATAATAAATAGGTACCGCGATCGTTCATTCTTGTTTTAGATTTGGCGCCAAAACTGTTGTTAGTGAATGACAGCAATCAGCAATTGCCATTACTTAAAATAATTAAATTAATTCTACCATTCTACCAATCAATCACCAATTTAAATAACAAGAATTCAAGATGCATGAGAAAGATACTCTAAAATATTATACAGAGTTAAATTTAGACTCAAATGATTATAAATTCATACTTAAGGTAAGTACTTACTTACTTAAGACAAAAATATAAAAACAATAAGATGAAATTCTGCTGAGAATAACTTGGGCAACTCTGCCAAACAATGAAAAAAAAAAAGTTAGTGCGACGCCATGACACTGGTCACGTGATGTAAATTTTCGTCCGACATGCGCGATATCGCTGAATTTTTCAAGTGATTTTGAAATGGTGAGGGTTTTATCTCGTGAAATTATTGTTTAAAATTTATTGATGTGATGTTTTATAGTCGTTTTGGTGTTAAATGACTTGTGTTTGGCAAACTGTGTGTGATATAAGTTGAGTGTGTTCAAGGAAGTTTTTATTTCTAAAAAGTCGCAACTATACATGGTAATGACACCACAAAATGATATATTCGCGTCGATTTAGCTTTACTGTGCTTTATTTTACGAGTCATCGAGTTACTTCAGGTAACAAACATATATTTGTGTTTATATTCTAGTAATAATACGCTTTACGAAGCTGCAACGGTCGCCAAACGGCTTCAAAAGGTTCAACTTGACATAAGCTTTGTCAAGACATCTTGCAGTTTTGATGGGTATTTCTCGCAAGAATCTTCGCCGATCCTAAAATTAACCTATTTCCGATGATAAATTCGACTTCTTTATTCCTATAAACAGTATAATATTCGATATTTACTAACACATTGTGACACATTACACAGTTTTGCAAAATTATTATTACCTATTCAAGGATGAAATTAATGTTAGGCTGAAATTTATCCAATGAGTCTCAATTGGAGTGCCGTGCGGTGACATCATGTCACTCTGACGTCGAGGAAATATATTTATTAGCATACAAATACTACTCAACTTTGTATTACAGTATTAATGAATCAACTGAGACTGATATTGTCATTGAATTAATTAATCCCATCTTGGTTATGTCAGCCTTTAACATGACCTTATTACAAGGTTTATTTAGGCAAAGCTATGAGTTACATGGCCTAGAATGGAGTCTGTTGCTTGACCTGATTTATAGGATGTGGGGAAAGTGCTGTGCTAGTTTTCATAACTGTAATATTCTAAAAGATATACTGAAGATTTTGACTGCTAACTACATGTTTATTTCTAACTAATTTGTAAGAGGCGGTGAGGAAAAAGTCACACCCACTATCTCCAATTACTAGTAAAACTAGTAACCAACTTTATTAATATATCAGGAAGTAAGAAATTGTATTTAGACCACCTTTATTGGGTCAGTTTATAACTAACTAGCTGTTGCCCGCGGCTCCGCCCCCGTGGAATTCTGATCCCGTTCATCGCTGATATATAGCCTATATGTTAATCCAGGGTATAACCTATATACATACCAAATTTCAACCAAATCGGTCCAGCCGTTTATGCGTGAAAGAGTAACAAACATCCACACATCCATTCTCACAAACTTTCACATTTATAATATTAGTAGGATTTGTGAACAAAATTAGATATTAATAGTGTTCTACTACATACTATACTGCTCCATCTAAATTTATACTAAGTGTAGCTTGTTATATGGGTTCTGTGATTCGTCTAAACATACACAATGTATTTTTGTAAATACGTAAGGATGGAAGGCATCCATACTTCTGTACTATTATTATAAATGTGAAAGTAACTCTGTCTATCTGTCTATGCTTTCATTCCTAACCCACTGAACCGATTTTGATGAAATTTAATACAGAGATAGCCTTGCCAGAGTTAAACCTTGGGAAAGAACATAGGTTATGTTTGGCTGTGATAACTTGTCTATAATATAAAAATGAATCCCTAAATGTGTTGCTAAGTGAAAATCTTGAGAACGGCTGAACCAAATTCTTTTTTTAGAATACTCCTTCAAGTACGGGGATGGTTCTTACGGAAAGAAAAATAAAAAAAAAGGAATTCACTGTTAGGTGGTACAAAGTTCGCAGGGTCAGCTAGTTCAGTATAAAAGTGATCAATTTAACTCAGTAGTAACTATTGACTTACTATAGACCCAGTGACATAGCATTCATGTATCATACATAAGTCATACTAACTTCCCCAAGCCCATGGGTGTATGAGCAAGCTTGATGACCTTTGTACATAATAGAACTCACAGTAATAAAATTGAATGTGTCACCAGTCCATTAAATTTTCCAATTACTTTAATATTAATTCAATATGAATCTTTGTCAGAACAGCCACAATAGAGAATAACATGTATTGTCTTAACTGGGACTTGGAAATTAAAATTATTTATAACAATGTTATAATCATTTTCAAACATTGTTAGGTATTTGATTACTACGCCCAATTTATGACATTTTAAAGCTCCCAATGTCCCCCCCAAAATGGTTATGTAGGAGAATTTCGAATGCTCACTACTAGCTCAGATCAGAGCCAGTGGCGAAGGATGAATATTTTCAAAAAGGAAGCCAGTGGAAAAAATTCATAGATATATGACCTCTTATAGAATTATATAGCATAGCAATGTTATATGAACTTCCAGGCATTCTGATTTTAGATAGGGTGGTGGCACCATATATCGGCCATGTCAACATTTTTTGACCTTTGATTGATTGTAATTTTCTGGTTTATAGCATTTGCTTTCCTGCAATGCCTTTTTTGGGTAGAGGGATACTGAAACTCCATTACTACATTCGCAAAATTACCAATTCTTTGTTATTTTTGAAAATACAGATGTTTTTTTCCGAGTATGTCGATTTCCCTTAATATCGGCCTCTAACACCCTAATTTCTGCCGCCTGTGACCCTAATATCGTCATACCTTTTCCAACGTGAATTTAGGTCAATAAAACTAAGTAAAGTAAAAAAATATAACGTTTTATATTCCAATTCAGGTTCTAATAATTTTTTTAACGCTTATCTATCATTAATTTGTCTTTTCTTTATATCTTAGCCTTGAAAATTACAGTAATTGCTGTTATTATAAACTAATGATCACAATGATTAAATAAATTTAAGACAAATGAAGATTTCCAAAATACATTATTATAAAGAAAAAATATTATTTATAAAGTCAACAGAAAACTTGACTTTCTTTAAAGGCTTTTCAATTTAAATGCACTAAACAGTGACGGCAAGTAAAATCTTCTTTAACCACACAAAAATAATTTCGCCCACGATGAACTGTACACTTTAAGTGGAACCATTTGTATACATATGTCACGTTTAATATTAAATTTAATATTAATACGTTTAATATTAATATTTGGCTTCATCTTCTTCGACATCACTAATTAGTTCTACTTCACAGCCACCATAAAGAATTTACACCTTTTCTTCTTAAAAAAGTAAATCATGAGGTCAGTTACGCTGTCCGTTAATATTCTCTTCTTCTATTTTAATACTCTTCTTCTTTTAACTACTAGTTTTATTTTATTTGACTGGTTTATGTTTTATATTCTATTGTCCAGATTTCTCTTTCTCTCTGTATCTATTCTTCTAGGAAGTCTGTCTTGTAAAGTGATCCTGGAAATTTCGTATTGTCGAAATGCTACTCTTCTTCTACTTCATCCTATCATTAATTCCCAGTCGCAATCGAAGCTTACACCTTGGATTCTGGGGTCCGCTTTGCCAGTCTTAACTGCGGATATGGCTAGACCTCGATATTTTCCGCGAAACGTCTTCCATCTATCCTCCACAAGCCCAATGGTAACATCGAAGCATTGTATTACTGCCTGCTTCTTTGAACGGCATTTACTCCATCTCTTATTCTACTATGACTACGGTCATAGAACCTATAGGGGTCATAGAACCTATAGGGGTCATAGAACCTATAGAGGTCATAGAACCTATAGGGGTCATAGAACCTATAGAGGTCATAGAACCTATAGGGGTCATAGAACCTATAGGGGTCATAGAACCTATAGAGGTCATAGAACCTATAGGGGTCATAGAACCTATAGAGGTCATAGAACCTATAGAGGTCATAGAACCTATAGGGGTCATAGAACCTGTAGGGGTCATAGAACCTATGGTCATATAACCATAGGTTTGAAACCTTTCTCTTTTTGTTGGGACATGGCATACCTACCTGTTGACTAAAATTAAAATACCTAAGTATTTGGTAATTTTTTACCACGTCCCTGTTTATTGTAAAGTTCGAAGGTTGTAAAAAAGTATAGGGGTCATAAAACCTATGGTCATATAACCATAGGTTTGAAAATGATATACCTACCTGTTGACTAAAAATAAAATATAAGTATTTGTTCATTTTTTACCACGTCCCTGTTTATTGTAAAGTTCGAAGGTTGTAAGAAAGTAAGTACCCTATACAAAATAAAGTGGCCGTTATTACGCATCGATTCTCTAGATATCGGCCGTAGCTGGCAAAAAAAGTTTTTAGGCGGCCGATGTTAGGATCTAGTCATCAAACAGAGCTGTTATTTTATTTTTAACCTTATTAATGTTACTGCTAATATATAAAATAGCTAAACCTATAGTTTAGTGTTTTCATGCATTTCCCCAATATCGACCAGGTGGCCGATATTGAGATTTATCCAAAATAAAGATCCCTAATCTCGACCCCCCGATTATTTCATAAAAAGTACAAATAAATTTAAAAACACACTACCTAAACGGTACTTCGACTATTTTTCTTTATTATAAAATAATATAAAATACCATAGGTATGTTTAATTCCATTCAAATACTTATCAACGGAGTGCGTCGACTCCGGGATTTGACTCGGAAATACCAACAAACGACACAAGTCAGTACCTGCGCGTGCTCTATTGCCACCTGAGCGTTCAAATGTGGAGCTACCCGCACCAAAATATGGGATGTTATTCGTATGGATATAGAGTCGCTTTTTGCATAAAAACGATCATAATTTTAGGGTTATTTTCATAGTTATGATCCATTTTTTCGAAGAGGCCGATATTAGGACGTGGCCGATACTAGGAGACTTCACCCTATGTACTGAATTTCAGCTACTAAGTACACATTTAAGCATCTCTACCACAGCTTCCCTATACAGAGCAAGCTGTCAGGAATCAGGTTATAGGGACCTTTCACCACTGGTCAATGCATTCCCCCTGTAAGAGACTAGTCCTGGTTCAACTCCCGTCTTGTACATTCACTAGTCTTTAAATCGTTATCATGTTTACAAACTTGACCTCTAGTTGCAGTAAGATAAACTATCCTACTATTTATTATACAATAATGTTATTAGCATGATCTTAATATACAGGCCATTAGTGCTACCTTGATAAACCTCATATCAAACAAGGTTATACTGATACAACTATTCAATATAAACAGTAATGTCATGATTAAAAATAGTATGGCTTGACCAAAACTAGCCTTTACGTAGAATCCATATCCATTCTTCCATACATACATATAACCCGCGCCACGTATCTTGGACCTAAAATGTGCTCAAAATGTGCCCTATATACGCAGTACACATTTCTTGGGTGCCTTTTGAGGATAGCACGGGGTGCTACTGCGGTGGACGAACTCAAATTCACCAAGCATAGATTATTACAAAGCAATCCGCGGGCGCCAGAGCCTCGTATGTTTTACAATTTAGGTCCAAGATACTTGGCGCGGGTTATACATACATAAAATCACGCCTTTATCCCCCGAGAGTTAGGCAGAGATGAATTAACACCCACATTTCACCAGTCATTGTATTAGGTCCCACGTAATAGGGGGTGAGCCTATTGCCATATTCCGGGCACTGTTGTTGACTCGAGCCATGTTTCTGAGGCTGAGCTGTATATATATGTCTGATGTTAATCAGCCTATTCTTCCATTACTTACTTACTTCCAGCTGGGGACGCCGTTGGCCGGACGGGTGATCCGCCCCTTGGTGTGGGCCACTTCACCCATTTCCCCTAAGTCTCCTCCGTAGAGGATTTGGGGTTATCCGGCTATCACGGCGTATCGTCGAACCTACCTGTTTCCTTGCAAAAACTTACGATCTGTCCCACCTTCAGATCGCCGATGTCTTCTGTTTCCAGCTTGTCCGTTCCCATTATTTCCCATCTTTTTAGTGAGTACATAGGGCAGTCAGCCAGCAGGTGGAGGCTGGTTTCCTCGGCCTCCATGCACTCTGGGCATGTGGGATCAGTCTTTACTCCTATTAATGTCAGGTGCCTGTTCAGTCGGCAGTGCCCTGTGATTACTTCTATAGCAAGCCTCATGTTTCCCCTTGATAGTGATATCAGTTGGCTTGTCCTTTTTTTGTCCATGCTTTTTATGAAAATCTTCGATTGTCTCATGACGGGCGAGGATTTCCATCTCTGGTTGGTCTCTGCCACGATACTTTGACTGATGACACCTTTGGTTATTTTGTGGGCGATTGGCAGCCTGGGTTCAGGGCCCACTTGGTCTTCATCAGCTCCTTTTCTGGCCAGTTCATCAGCTGTCTCGTTTCCCGTATTGCCTTCATGGCCGGGCACCCAGGCGAGCGTTATATCTGTTGTGCTAGCCAGTCTTTCCAGTGCCTTTTTACATTCCTTCACTACCGCTGAGGTGGTTTCGATCTTGCCTAGCGCCCTCAGCGCAGCTTGGCTGTCGCTGTATATGGTTACTTTCCCTGTGTTCAGGTGTTTAGTCATATCTGCGCACTCCATAATGGCAAAGATCTCTGCTTGAAAGACACTTGCAAACTTACCTAATGATATTGACTTGTTTTTCTCTGTACCGTCTTCGCATTTAATATGCACTCCGGAGCCAGATAGCTTTGTCGATTCTTTTCTGGAGCCGTCTGTGTAGCAGATGGTGCCATCTGTATTGATTTCCCAGTCAGCTCTTTGTCCTATGTGAATTCTGTATTTCTTATCGAATGTCCTCTCTTTTTTGATTAAATCGTTGTTCGAGAGGATCATTGATAGTTTGTCTTCATAGCCCTGGCTGATCTTAGCATGGCCCTTGTCGAATGTATTTGCAGTCCAGAGTCCAGTGCTTTTCAGTTTGAACCAATGTTCCACTGCTTTCTTTTTTACTTCCAGATCTAGGGGGTTTAATCCCAGTATTATTTCTAGCGCGGCAGTGGGTGTTGTTCTCATTGCACCCGTGATTAGTAGTGCCGCCAGTCTTTGGACTTTGTCTAGTTCTTGTTTGTTACTCCCTAAGTTGGCTTTATGCCACCATGCTAGGGCACCATGCAGGATCCTTGGCAATATGATTGCTTTGTAGATCCATAGTACTATGGCTGGTTTCATTCCCCAGCTTCTTCCAATAGCTCTTTTGCATTGCATCATGGCCATTTTGGCCCTTGAGCATGCATTACTTATATGGGTCTTGAATGTCAGTTTGCTGTCCAGTGTTACGCCCAGGTATTTGACCTCTTTCACCACTTCGAGGTCCTTGCCATCCAGTCGTATTGGTTCAGCTCGTCCTAGTTTCCTTTTATTAGTGAATATTACTAGTTTGGTTTTATCAGGGTTCAGGTTTAGGCCTTTGCTCCTACACCATTCTAGTGCTTTGTTTAGCCCCCTATTCATGATGTTGCACATGACACTGAGAACTTTACCTGTTATTAGAAGCACTCCATCATCAGAATATACCTGTGTGTAAATGTGCATCCTATTTATCTTGTTTACTAGTTCGTCTATTAGTAGACACCATAGCAAGGGTGATAGACATCCTCCTTGGGGAAAGCCTCTCCTTGCAATCACCGTGCGTGTTGTGCCTGCAATTTCGGCTTGTATCAATCGCTGGTTTAGCATGGTTTTGACCCATGCATTTTGCTATGTCTTTGTTTATTCCTTCGCGATTTAGGGTTTCTGCAATCGAGGCTGAGGTAGCCTTATCGAAGGCGCCCTCAACGTCAAAGAAGCATCCTAATGCGTATTCTGTGTTGCTAATCGATCTCTGTATTCTGTTGACCAGGTTGTGCAGGGCTGTCTCAATCGACTTGCCTTCCATGTATGCATGTTGGTTCTGGTGCAACGGAGATCCACTTGTTGCCACTTGTTCTCTTATTAATCTATCCAATATCTTTTCCATTGTCTTGAGTAGGAATGAGGATAGGCTTATGCATCTGAAGGCTTTGGCCTCTTGATACGACGCCTTGCCGGGCTTAGGTATGAATACCGCTCTTACCTCCCTCCATTTTTTGGGGATGTAATTCATTCTGATGCTGCTGTTGTACAGAGCCAGAAGGTCATCTCCTATATACTTTATGGCTTTTTGTAGCATTCCCGGGAAGATTTGGTCTGGTCCAGCGGCCTTGTAGGGCTGGAACGATCCGATGCTCCAGAGTAGATGCTCTTTGGTGATCAGTGTCTTCTCCCCGGTGTGATTTGGGGTGTCTGCTGCGACGTTAGTGTCTGCGCTTGTGTACTCCTCACATTCTGGAAAGTGGGTGTCCAGCATAATTTCCAGTATTCTTGCTGGGTCAGATATTAATTCGTTCCCTTTTCTTATGCTTCCTAGTTTGCAGGTGTCAGTTTTGGGGAACATTTTAGCGAGTCTTGCTGCGTCGGGGTATTTCTCTACTCCCTCGCAAAAGGCCTTCCAGCTATTCCTGTTCTCCCTTCTGCATTCTTTTTTGAATGTGTTTCTTTCGCTCCTATATATAAGCCAGCTTTCCTCGTCGCCCTTCCTGAGGGCATTTCGTAGGGCTCGCCTTGTCTTTTTCCTTTTCTTCTCCAGTTCTTTTGTCCACCATGGCTGACCTTTTCCTGGCTTGATCTCCTTGAGTGGGCACGCCTTATGGTATGCCCCCCTAAGGGCTTCGTCCAGTCGGTTGGCTACTCTTTCTATATCTTCTATGTCTTTAAGCGAGTTTTGATCGACTTGGCCCCACTTCTTGATGTGGTTTTCAAATATCGACCAGTCGGTTTTCCTCGCGTTTCTTGTCAAGGTCTTATCGATTTCAGCGCTCAGATAGAACGATATCCGTCTGTGGTCCGACTTCGAGTCTCTTTCGTCTACTTTCCAGTCTTTAATGTGCTTGCTTATCCTATCTGTTGCAATAGTAATGTCAAGCACCTCCCTTCGGTTTCTCGTTACGAATGTCGGTGTGTTGCCCACATTTAGTATGTCGAAACCTGTGGAACTAATGAAATCTAGTAGTAAGTCACCTTTTTTATTGCAGTCGGTGCTGCCCCACACCACGTGATGGGCGTTGGCATCGCAACCTAGAATAATGGGAATGTTCTTACCATGGTATTTTCTTGTAATCTCCTCCATTTCTGGCGATGGTGGTTTGTAGTCTTCTTCGCTCGGTAGATAAGCGGAGACTATGAGCACCCTCACTTTTTCACCTGTGTTGAACTGTATTGTTGCTGTGGCGCTGGCTAGGTCACTGTAACAATCTGCCTTTATTATACCTAATGATCTTACCCTGCTGCTGACATATATGCCGGCCCTGGGAGTTGACTCACCGTTTTCGTGGTAGATAGTTTCTCCTCCCAGAGAGCTTAGTCCAGAGATACGTCCTTTGACGACGTACGGCTCTTGCAGTAGGGCAATGTCTATTTTCTCATCTACCACGTGTCTACATAACTCTGTCATGGCATCGCGACAGTGGTGGAGATTTACTTGAACTATTCTTATTTTTTGTGTGTTTGTTTGTGGTGTGTTCCTGTTTGTGTTCATGTGAGTGAGAGTGTGTTGTGTGTGTCTGTTCGTGAGTGTTCCTGCTACCTCCTTATACTGCATTACGCAGGCGGACTCTTCTCCATCCAAGACGGTAGCAATAATGCTACGCTTGGTGGAGGAGTCACATCACTGCGCTTTGCAGGGAGGGGATGTGTAATGGTGTCTGGGCATGGCTGCTTACGGGGTGTCCTAGTCCCGGAGAGGTCCTCCTTCGAGGTTCCTGTCCGGGGTTCGTTCCCCCCGCTTACGACCGATGCCACCTGCGTGTGGGGCGCTTGTTGTGTGCTGATTGGGTTGGGGCGCTTGTGTTGCAGCGTACCAGTGTCGGCTGCGCCCACCTTCGGGGCTACGAGCTGATCGGCACTACTGCTTAGCTCCATACCCGGTGTCTTTGTGGGGTGGACGGGACAAGTACACCTAACCTCTTCGGACTTTTTTGGGTCTTGTGCTGGTTTACTCAAGGCGCGGGCGAAGACCGTCGTTGCCTGATAGATAAGCCAGGTGTCTTTACAAGCTTCTTTGGGGACCCCTACCACAAGTCGCACCCCCAGGGGGAGAACTTCCTTGCGGATGAGGTTCCACTCGGATATCTTGAGGTCCTCTTCCCGGTCTCCGTTTTGGATCTTGATCAGCTCCAGGGGCTCGATCCTGATTCCGCCTGTGTTGCCGGGAAGCCAGACCGCCACTCGGTAAAGGTCTAATTTCTTTGGCCTGAGAGCAACTCCGTTGAACTTACCGAACTCGCACCCTAGCAGCCATGTCATCGCCTCCTCGGTTTTCGGGCTGACCAGGAAGTATCCTTCCGCCACTAATCCCGAGGCGACGAATTGCAGGCTCCGGCCGCCAATTCCGCTCAACGCAGCGATCTCTATCAGGTCAACTAACCTGATTCTGATCTCCGCCGCTGTGGTCTCGTCCATTGTGACTCCATCCTCACGTTCAATAATGACCGAGAGCTCGCTCTGACCCGCCGTGGGTTTTCGCGGGCCCTCGGTACTCGGAGGATGGTTTCTCGGCCGCTTGGTGGGACGTTGCTGCGTCCGTTCCTCGGGGTCCGTGCCTTGTCTCTTGACTTTTTGAGCCCTCTTACCTGGATCTGTCGTCGGCGCTCCCGAGCTGGTCGACGCGCCGGGTCGGATCTGGTTCGAAGACTCCGCTGTTTCCTTCTTTCTGCGAGTCCTCTTCCGCCTGTACTTGACGGTAGTCCACTCGCTACCATGTGACTTCGTTCCTTCACCTATGCTCATTTGGGTAAGGTCCTCCCCTAGAGACTCCGATACGGATCTCCCGGGTCTTACCTTTAGGCATGGTGCTTTTGAGTCTTGAGTGTTAATTTTCAGTTGTTGCGCTGATGTGTCCCCCCCAGAATACGAGGGACAGCCTGCATCAGATGATACAGGGAGGGATTCTCCGGCCTTGCCGGTACCCTCCTGGGGTATAATTTCTTTTGGATCTGCGCTCATGGTTGACGTTGCCGGGGTTGCCGGATTGATTGAGAGGATGTGGATAGGGCTTTGGAGGGGAGGGGATATCTTGATGGGATGGATGGGAAGGGTATAGGGTAAGGGTATAGGGGTGTCTGTGCGCCGCATGCCGCCCAAGCTAACCTGTGCGACATGCGCCGCCCAGACACGGAAATAGGACAGGAGTGGTGGTGAGGAGGGAGAAGAGGGGTTGCTACGACAGAGGAATTTGGTTACGTCTGTTTCTTAAGGAATCAGACCAATAGCAGGCGGTACCACGTGCAGGTAACCTCTGTCTGGCCGTGGGGGTGCTAACGCGACTTTTGCGCTTCCCCCATGGCCTACTATCCTCAGCACTGGAGGAATGCTGAGGATAAGGCTTCGCCAACCCAGGCGCAAGATCCCCGAGTTGGCTCCACCCCGCCCTATTCTTCCATACTAATGTTATAATCAATCAATTAGCCTATCGCAGTCCACTGCTGAACATAGGACTCTCTCAATTTTGGGAGGCTTAGGCCTACTGTTTCTACACTAGCCAGACGGGTTGGTAAATAATTTTATTCCAATTTTCCTTCTCTAGCAGTGATAAATCATCTGCAATTTTTTCCCGTTTGTCGCCTGATGAGATGAGGTAAAATGGAGTTTAACTAATATTACAAATGCAAAGTAACTCTGTCTGTTTGTCTGTTACGCTTCCACGCCTAAACCACTAGTCGCCGTCATGGTGTTCCTCTCTGTATCACGCTATGGACCCGGCGACCGCACGGTGAATCCATGGAGTGCTGAGAATCGGATCTCTAATTTTGATGAAATTTGGTATAGGGGTAGATAAGACCTTGAGAAAGGACATAGGCTATGTTTGGTCGCAATAACCGATATCCACGCGGGCGGAGCCGCGGCCATCAGCTAGTATTCAATGTTCTTAAAACTTACACACTGAGGTATGAATGGAGCTTCATTCCCTGCATGCTCATGCTGCTATGGTTTTTACAAGCTACAAACTACAATATGGGGTCGTCAAGAAGGACATTAGAAAGTTCTTACAGGGTCGGCATCACATGCTTTGTACATGTCCATAGGTCAACGTAATCACTTACCATCAGGTGCCTGTCTGCCACCTAAATAGTACAAAAATCCTAATAGACAGAATTCAAACAGTTCTAGTCTAGATTCTTCTTCAGACTCATTTAATCTCAAGTAATAAATTTATATCTTGTTGACAATGATGACCACATCTTAGTGCCGTTGCACCGCTAACCACAGGCAGTGGGTTGACATGTTCGAGATTCCACAAGAATTTACTTCTACAAAATGAAACTATGGAATTCATTACCTGTATCTTCGTAATTAAATGGTCTTAACTCTTGTAGTTAAATCAATTTCTTTTTTTATATAAGAAACAGCACCATTAAGATCTGGAATTCCTTACCAGCTCGCATGTTTCCTTATTCCTACAGTCCCAGGTCCTTCAAACGGGGAAATGAAAAAGTATAAAGTGGATATAATTTGGATAGGTAGGGGGGGGGGGAACACTTTGCCGGCTTTACCTACCCGTAACGACTGCTATAGATGTTCGTATGGCAACCGAGACTGACGGCTTAACGTGCTCTCCGAGTCATGAATAGACCAATGCAAATATTCGTGCATACAAATATTTGCAGTGAGCTGGGATCGAACCCGCGCCTCTTGTGTAGCGATGGCGTTCACTACCGCTACGCCACAGGTCTCGGAGGTTTTTTTACCTGATTCTCCAGTTTAGTCCAAGGTTGATTTTGATTTGTAGGCTGGCTTTTCCGGACTGCTCCTACTCCCCCCTGAGAGGAAAGCCTGCACCAGGTGAAGTTCTCTTGGGTCCCAAGGCTGGTAATTGGCCCTGTACAACAGTGGCAAACAATCCCTATAACCCGATTCCTGCCGGCTTGCTCTGCAATCCGAAGCCTTAGTAGAGATGTATTTAATTCCATACAAAATTGCTATGGTTGTCCTAAGAGGTAGAAACTTTTCCCACCGGCTTCCCTTTTGAAATTTTCACCCTTTGCAACTGCACTATAGTGTTGTTGTTGCATAACAAAAACACGTGTATAGCTCACACCTGAAGTTTTTATCTATCTAACTAAGGTATGTGAATAATATTGATAAATGATAAATTCTATAGATTAGACGTAGTCAATACTATAACTTATCTTGTAATGTTGATAATCATTATGTCAATATCTGATAAATATTTAAATTCTATGATTCAAACAATTCAAAAATTTGGATGTTTCTATGTAAACATACATACAACCTTTATCCCCGGAGGGTTAGACAAAGGTGAATTAACACCCACATTTCAGCAATCATTGTATTAGGTCCCATGTAGTAGGGGGTGAGCCTATTGCCGTATTCCGGGCACTATTGTTGACTCGAGCCGTACATCTGAGGCTGAGTCTGGGCTGTATATTTCTGTCTGATTTTAAACAGCCCTATCCCGCCTTGTACGACACCGTATGGGAAGAGATGGGGTGGCCCAAATTCTATTCTGCTGGGAACCACGCGGGTAGGTATTTTAATTCTTAAGTTTGTTTTACGAGGAAAGATTTCATCATACCATTACCTCTTAAATAACAATCACATGGTGGGATCGACCACCTGGGCTGGATTCTGCTAATTTTACGTCATAGCAATACCATTGCAAAAAATAATAATTTAATTTTAGACAATGTTATCCAGATGAAGTCTAAAAAGACTCACACCCGTATTCACAAACAATACTTCGCTATGCGTACTACCAAAACTGTGCAAAGAACGACAGATTCTCAGTGCGTTCGTTTTGGCAAGCCTTTTTATTCATTGATAACACTTAAGTAATACTTCGTTGAGGGAACGCACTGCGTTAGATACTGCTCCGTGATGTTTGTGAATTAATTTTACCAGCCCTATGCGCTCGAGCACACTATGAGACCTCACAGTATTGTCTGTGAATACGGGTGTCAGCTTCAGATGCATAGCTCGAGTCAACAGGGAATCGGATTCCTCGGAATCAGGGCCGGTCGCAGCTTGAAGTTTGGGGGGGAGGGGGTCACTTCGGAAATTCCTTAAGAAATTTAACCCCCCATTTTTTAATATGAAGTGTATGGTTTTGGGGAGGGGGGTCATGTCCCCAGTGACCTCCCCCCCCCCCTCGGACCGCGCCTGCTCGGAATACGGCAATAGGCTCACCCCCTATTACGTGGGAATACAATGATTGGTGAAATGTGGGTGTTAAAGGTATGGTTCCGTAGCCGACCGCATACGACTACGAAAGACGCATACAGCACATACAGCGTACCCATTACTTGTTAAACTCCGATACGGATAAAAGGGACCATTGAGAAGCCGCAATGAATTACGCACATGTGCTGCGTGCGTCGGCAGTTGTAGTATGCGGTCGGCTATGGAATCATAGCTTAATTGACAAGCCTTTAGGCGTAGCAGGCCAGATTCGTTGGTAGTCATCTGCCTAACTCTCCGGGAATAAAGTCGTAATTATATGTATGTATGTATCAAGATTCGACAGCCTCCGTGGCGTAGCGGTAGTGAACGCGGCCGCTACGCAGGAGGCGCGGGTTCGATCCCCGCTCAGTACAAATATTTGTGTTCATGAAATATGGATATTTGCATTGGTCTGGTCGTGCCTCGGAGAGCACGTTAAGCCGTCGGTCCCGGTTGCCATAAGAACATCTATGGCAGTCGTTACGGGTAGTTGGAGCCCTCAAAAATCCAAAAACAACGGTCTAACTGCAAAGCTTCGATATCGCCTA
Source organism: Eilema depressum (assembly GCA_914767945.1). NCBI lineage: Eukaryota > Metazoa > Arthropoda > Insecta > Lepidoptera > Erebidae > Eilema > Eilema depressum. The sequence goes on from OU612040.1 coordinate 10,031,147, forward strand.
ATGTTAAGATTGGGTTGTGGAGGTCAGATGACAATCGCTTCACGGAAAATATCAAGGTCTAGCCAAATTCGTAGTTAAGACTGATAAAGCGGACCCCAGACTCCGAGCTGAAAAAGCTTCGGATGCGACTGGGAATTAACGCTAAGAGGAAGAAGAGAAGATGTTTCAAGATGTACGCGCTGGATGCGAGCCGCTTCCAACCGGTCTTATTGGAGATCTATAGGGGAGGCCTATGTCCAGCAGTGGACTTCCTATGACTGAAATGATGATGATGATGTGTCAAGATTGTTTACCTTTAGTTAAGTACCTAAACCAAACGTATTACGTATACGTCCGATTACCGTTTCCGGGCCGATTTTAATCAATCACGCACACACACACCCTCATACATTCTTTACCATAGGCTGTAAGTTCATTCTTGACCTTAACTGTGAATGTTTACTAACAACTACCGACCATATGTCGGATACAATTTGTTGGCGACGAAGGTCAGATCCGTTGAGCGTCGCGACGCATAAGGACTTATCAACTGTGACGAATATAGAAGTGCTAGCACGCGAGGTCGGGTTTATCAAATTACTTTATTTTTTATACATACACATTACTATTACGGCTCTTTCTCATTGACGTAGACAGCTAGTCAGATACATTTTGTCGTGCTGCGATGATAGGATACCGTTTGATATGAGGCCCACCAAGATTATATGGGTCTTAGCCAATCTCACCTGCAAGCCGGTAAACCTGCTGATTAACGAAGGTAATCAGTCGCTCCCATAAAAGCCAAAGCAAACTAAGCAGGAGAGTGATCCCTGCCTTCCAGAACGTTAGGTCCTTTTACTGGAATGTCCAGTCGGTCGAACGTCCACTTCACTGAATGTCCACTTACCTGAATGTCCATTTCCCTGAAAGCCCATTCCCTGGACGTCCATGGTCTCCAAAATGTGAGTTTTTTGATGCGACTGGGATTGGCGCTAAGACGACGATGAAAGAGACTCGATCAAGGGCTTTCTATGTATATGGTTATTCGCATTCTACAACCAATACCGCAAGCTTTTTAACTTATGCTAACTTTGAATCTAGATAGCACTGTGTAGAGCATCCTACGATATTAATTTTAAATACTGCTTTTTAGAAAAACACGACATGTAATATAACCTGAAACCTGAAACCCTATGCCGCACTCACTAACACTGATCCACAGAGTTCATCAAGGCATTAATCAAACTCAGCAAGGAAATAACGTACAATTTCGTTAGGCGCATACAACTTCACCTTTATACGCCTTCCTTAGCATTTAACCTTTTCACTATATTACATAATTACTGTACAATCATTATAATGTCGCTTTATTAAACTGCCGCGCAATGCTGTGGCCTAATGTCTTTGTGCTAAGGATGGGTTTCACAGATCCTCACTCACAAAGATATCCACCTATCCTCAAAAACTCTTCTTCATCTAAGCACCAGTGTCAGTTGCATCATGCATCCGACCTTTCGTCGATGAAGCATCGGTAGCTTAGAGGTTAAGGTCCCGGGTTCGAATCCTGGCCTGGCCATTACACTACAGACGTGAACCCATTAACACAAATAATTTAGCTTAACTGGAGGGGTTAGAGCGAATATCTGGGGGCACGGCCGTGCCCCCGCCAAGTCGAGCAAAAAAAGAGCGGTACGGCCGTAACACTATTTTCTCGAAGCACTTCAGGCCATTTTCGACCCCCTAGAACTTCGTTGTGGATAGACCTAAAAGCCTGAATCTTCGGTTACCAAGTAAGCACTGTAAAAACACTTTATATTTCAAATTTCATTCAATTTGAACCAGTAGTTTAAGAATTATAACTAGTCAAAGTTTGCAAATTTTGCAAATTTTGTCACTCACTGACTGACCGATCATCAAAACTCTAAGGCACTTCTAGCAGACGTAGAAGCCTCAAATTTAGAAGATAAGTAGTGTTTAGTGTACAACTCAAGGGAAAATTAAAATATTCTTCAATTTCAGCTATTTCACCAACTGCATAAATAACTTTGTAATCTCATATAAATATAAGGGATTACAAAGTTACATTTGCAGTGAACGTTTCAGTGTACAATGTACATGAATCCATCCATACTAATATCAGTCTAACGAAGTATTATAATAAATGCGAAAGTAACTATCTGAGCGTCTGTTATTTGTTAGTATTACGCTTTCACGCCTGAACTAGTAACTGAATAACCTTGATTATGACGAAAAGTGAAGAAGTGGGAGTGGGAGTGCGAGTGGGACTGGGACTGTCCGACACAGAAAACGGAAAGGTAAATCTACAAAAAGAACTGAAATCCCATCAAAAACAATACTTGTAAAAAAATGCCAAGCCTCGCCGCCCTCGGTTCTTCTACCGCAAAAAGTTGTGAGATCCATGTAATACCAAGTCGGTTAATTTATTCAGTCCCTACTTCAGATACCTTCTGTCCTAAGTTATTACGTAATAAGTTTTTATGTTTTGAATATAATAAATTGACTTGGCCATCGCATGAAAACACAATGTATAGCACATCACAATAATTACATTAAATAAGATTGTTTATTGCGATTGCCAAGTCAATTTATTACATTTAAAACATAAAAGCTCATTACGTAATAACTTAGGACAGAAGGTATCTGAAGTAGGGACTGAATAAATTAACCGACTTGGTATTACATGGATCTCACAACTTTTTGCGGTAGAAGAACCGAGGGCGGCGAGGCTTGGCATTTTTTTACAAGTATTGTTTTTGATGGGATTAATAATTTCGGTTGCCTACCTAACTAAAAAATAAATAGGCCATGGTATAAGTATGTTTAAATAGCTGTCCCGGCGAACTTCGTACCGCAATATTTTGCCCGTTCCCGCTGAACCTATTTTCTCATCCTTTAAACCTTCCCTGGACACCCACGAATATTTCAAGACTAAAATTAGCCAAATCGTTTCAGTTCAGCCGTTCTTGAGTTTTAAAATAACAACGAAAAGTGGCATTGATTTTTATATATTAGAAGAAGAGAAGAAGATAAAAGTATTTTCTTTCTTTCTTTCTTTAAACGGTACTCATCAGGTGGGCCGTGTACTTATCTGCCATCTAAGTGGTATGCTAAAATCCATTTCGTTTAGGTCATTAGGCACATACAACTTCACCTTTATACGTCTTAGTACATAACCTTTAGCGCGTATTACATAATTACAGCACAATCATTGTACGTCGTTTTATTAAACTTCCGTCTAATGTTTGCGTGCGTAGGATGGGTTTCACAGATGAATATAAACTCGTTTAATTCTGGAAGAGCTTCTCGTGAAGTGTCTTCATTACCCGCTTCCGGTTGCATCCGAGGCTTTCACCACGGAGCCCGGAATCTGCTTATCGGGGGCAAGTTGGGGACTCTTTGGTCCCCACACCGGAAGAGGGCCAGATCGAGAGATATGGCCCTGGGTCGGCCGGGGTGCGAGGGATATGACTACGACAATCTCACCTCCGGCAACTGACGGCCCACAGATGGCGTGCGTTTTAGTCGGTTCTAGTCCGACATAACCTCCTCCGGTTCCGGCGGGGGAGGTATCCGTGGGGATTTTACGCACGATAAAAAAAAGAAAAAAAGGGGTCTGCTTATCCTTCTTCTTCGTCTTTCGTGACTTTTATGAGAGCGACTGCAACTGACGTCCCAACCTCGATAAGAAAGCCTACGTCAGAACCTGGTCCGTCAATCAGGTGTCTACAATGTACACCTTCTTGCAGATGAGGTTTGCTTGAACCCCAAAAACACAACTCTCTGCCTACCCCAGATGTAGAAAGTTATGACTATCATACACAGTTTCCTACTAACATTATAAATTTGAAAGGTTGTGAAGATGTTCGTTATTCAATCACGCTCTAACGGCTGAACTGATCAGGCTGGAATTTTGTACAGGCATAGATTTTAATCTGGAGTGAAACATTAGCTACTTTTTATCCTGGGAATAGGTTCCTATGGGTAGCAGAAACGGGAACAAGTATCCACACGGGCGAAGCCGAAAACATTAGCTAGTCTATACCTACTAATATTATGAATAGGAAAGATTTATCTTATTGTATGTAACGAATAAAACCCATTTAAAAAATTCTTTAGCCAAAAAGTTATATTATTAGGTACCCAACATAGACATAAGCGATGAACGGGATCAGAATACCACGCGGGTAGGGCCGCGAGCAACAGCTAGTAAACTATAAAAAAATACATATTACGTGAATGCTTAGAAACTGTTAGGCTAGAGAGATACACATTATCATATACTTAAGAAAGCCTGTGAAAATATGTCATGTGATACGATTCAATGTAAATTCGCTTACGATTCCGCTAGCTGGCAAGTGGGCTGCGGGTAATCTCCGATTAGACGTGAGAGGCATTGAGAATTGGATGGGAGAAATTCGTGTATCGACTACTGAATTATACGAATCATGTTAGGATTCCGTTCTGGGGCATTACCACTCACTGATTGATCACGAAATCTCAGAAACTATAACATCTACAAACTTGAAATTTGGCAGGTAGGTCAATGGGTCGCATCTTCTTCCTCTTAGCGTTAATTCCCAGTCGCATCCGAAGCTTTTCAGCTCGGAGTCTGGGGTCCGCTTTACCGTCTTAACTACAGATTTGGCTAGACCTCGATATTTTTTCGTGAAGCAATTGCCATCTGACCTCCACATCCCAATGATAACATTAGGCGATATCGAAGCTCGGCAGTTAGACCGTTGTTTTTGGATTTTTTTAGGGCTCCAACTACCCGTAACGATTGCCATAGATGTTCTTATGGCAACCAGGACCGACGGCTTAACGTGCTCTCCGGCACGACCAGACCAATGCAAATACTCATATTTCATGCACACAAATATTTGCACTGAGCGGGGATCGAACCCGCGCCTCCTACGCCACGGAGGCTGTATTCCAGAATGGGTCGCATATTGCACGACAATCTCTAGATCGATGGAAGTTGTTTTTTAAATCGGCTTCCCTTCACCCTTCGCCACTGGTTCCTTGTAGGGTGTAGATATGCGCTAAGAACGGATTTTACGAAACTCTACCCCTAAGGGGGTAAAACGAACTCCACGGCGTTAGTATTGCTCGGCACATGTCATAAATCTTGGACCTACAATGTGCTTACGCGCAGTACACGTTTCTTTTGTGTCTTTTGAGGATATCACGGGGTGCTACTGCGGTGGACGAGCTCACATTCACCAAGCATAGATTATTACAAAACAATCCGCGCGTGCCAGAGCCTCGTTTCTTCCGCGATTTAGGTCCAAGATACGTGTCCTGGGGGTTATATCCGTGAGAATTTCCGTATGAAAAGACAAAAAAAAATAGGGGAAATTTGATAGTGTTCTTCTACTTTAATAACATCAAACTTTAATACAACCTTTCATCTATTATTTTACCTCTTTAGGTGTGAAATTAACCTTTACTAGACAAGTTTATGGTGTCGTGCAGTACTCTAGTATATAAATAGAAGTGTTTGTTTTAAAGTAATTAAGTTAACGAATGCCGCGTGTTGGTACTTTCGTCGTAGCTAAAGGTGAAGGTCAGATGGTGGTTTCAGCGATATAGCCGGCTTCCCCTAATTGGTACAAGGTTGACAGTTGATACCCCTACAGAATAGATTATGTAGACAGAGACACCCTTTTAGGAGTTGGTTTTTAGGGGTTTTTTGCTTCAGGAGGTATAAATACATAGTAAATCCTCGAAGGAGTAGACAACCGCGTATTTTTTCACATTTCGTTAATTATGATTTTCGGTCTCACGTAATAATGTCGAGATTCTCAAGCGACACTTTTTCGTAGGTTGTATGTTTACTGTTGGATGGAGAATAGCCTAACTATCCCTTAGTCGCCTTCTGCGGCCCCCAAGGGGAAAAGATGGGGTGTCACTATTCTACTCCACCAAAAACCAAGGCTTTCTCCTCTACACGTTGACAGATTCATCCGCAGATGTCATCAGCGGACGCGTTCGCTGACGTGCAGACGGGGCGACTTGCTAGTCTGTAGTTGATATTAAAAACGTTAAATACCTATCACAGATGAGCAAATCACCCCGTCGTCCACACGTCGGCCGACGCGTCCGCCGTGTAGAGGATCCTTTAGACTTGTTTCCGGATGCATCCAAAGCTTATATTTTGGAGCGCGCGATCCGCTTACCCCTTTCCCTCCTGTTGATTTGACTTATATAACTTTTATGGGTGCGAATGCCGGCCTACCTCCAAACTCCGAGAGCAAAACCTGCACCAGAGTCTCCTCCGTTAATCTACTGGTTTACCGGCTTGCAGGTGAAGTTCGCATGACTGGATTCCATTGAAAATAACGCTAAGATGATGACGAAGACATAACTCTCCGCAGCGTTGCGCAGTCGGTTAATCAGCTGACAGGAAAAGTGTATTGTTTTGTTGTTGAGTCATACAACATTTAGGTACACATTATTAGTCACAATTACACAATGATACATCGCGACGGCATGTTGTTAGATTAAACGTAGAGGTATATAGTGTAAATATTTAGTAGGCACGCACGGGTGATTGTATACTAGTGTTGATAACAGCTGTTATTTTGTATTACTACTTTCGTATATGGGGTTCCATCAAGGTCTTCGAGACCCAGGCTACCCTCATATACAAGCTGGTATGACTATGGGGTTAAATGGCAGTCGCTCTCATAGAAAGCCAAGTAAATTGTGTAGGAAGAACAGAATGGATCTCTAGGAATGAACTAAGCAGGAATAAAAGCGGTATGAAAGAAATTTCATCCTACACACGCTTACGCTGTGGAATGAACTGCTGGGGTTTTCCCGGGGTCCGCTTTTTTCAGTCTAACTGGGTGTTTGGCTAAACTTCGACATTTTCCGGAAAGCGTCGGCCATCTGACCTCCACAACCGAGTGTCTTGTAGACTGAGATCTATATTTCACGTGGGTGGACGCCAGCACAGGTTACACTAGTTTTATAACCAGACACCATCTATCTTTTCGAAACTTTTTTAAACACGAAGATCATAATCATCAATCATTTTAAGCAGCATATTTGACCTATAAAAGGTCGGCTACTAAATAGGTAAAGGTAGTTATAATCGAGCGGTTTAGACGCTGTGAAATCTATACTAATATCTATTACTATTATATAATTGTAAATTAGAAATGTTTGTCCGCGATGGACGCAAAAACTGCTGAGCGGATTTCGATGCGGCTTTTTTGTTAGAAAGGTCTTGGTCAGACTTAAAATCTTACGTTTGTTTGATTGCAATCGGTTGAGTAGAACCGGGGATAAGAGATCCACGCGGGCGGAGCCGCGGGCAGAAGGCTAGTTGTAAATATAAATAAATATTGTAGGACATTCTACTCATCGCTGTCTAGACCCAAAGTAAGCATAGCTTAACTAGCTTGTGTTATGGCTTCTAGAATGCGGATAAACGTATTTAGAAAAAATATTTTTTCGTAAATACATATCATACATAGAAACACCCAGAACAATGCAAACATTCATATTCATGTATACAAAGTTCATTCAAACATGTATACAAATATTTGCACTATCTGCTTGGAAATCGAGTTGTAAGATTTGCACCAAACGAACACACATTGTAAGTTAAACTTGTAAAATCAGAAGACCCACGAGATGAAAATCAAAAGCAATTTCTTTCTTTTCAAGATCCTTCGTACAAAGCTTGGAGCTTTCCATTCATGGCAAACTGAATACGAAATGTGCAAACCTCAAAATAGCCTCAAAAACACTTTACACATATTACAAAAACATTGCTAACTCCGCGAACTCTGATTTAATGAGTCAACAAAAATAAAGCATCGCGTTCTAGACGCCAGACTGTAGCCGGCCTAATCCTTCTCAAAATAAACCACTCTTACTAAGCAAGCTTTTATTTACTAGTATTATTTTGAGAACACTTTGATCTGCTATAATAATCATAGTTTTCATAATTGCTTTTTAGATCTTTCTCCGGTATAGGCAGATACCTAAATTTAGCCAGTTTCGTTCAGCCGTTAGAGCGTGATTAAATAGCAAAAATCTACTGGAGCGTTTTTCTGCTGTCAGTGGAAAGACCAAGGCTTGTTCTGCTTTGTTTTCTGCACTGGGCTGTCCATTAATCACGTGATGTTTTTTTTTAGTAATTTTCTAACCCCCCCCCCCCCCCTCCCCTCCCCCATGGTGTTACGTGGTCAGGTTTTAAACTAACCCCCCCCCCCCTCCCTAGCCACGATCACGTGTATTTTTGTATTCATTTTTTTAATGCTAAAAAAATAAGAATCGTGTCAAATATCTCAATATACCCCTCCCTCCCCCCTGGTGATATTTCGTGATTTTTTCAGAACCCCCCTCCCCCCTGTAGTGCCTCACGTGATTAATGGACAGCCCCTTACAGCACGGAGGGGTTGCACACGTCCATAGGCCACGGTAACCCCTTTCTTGTCTCCCACCTAAGTGGTATAAAAAGCTGTCGACACTTGTATCCATTTCTTGTAAACCGCCATCATTGCGTGCGATTTTCTTTGTAAGAATATTAGCAACCGAAATCATCATCACTATCATCACTACATATTATAAAACAAAGTCGCTGTCGCTGTCTGTCCGTCCCCATGTATGCTTAAATCTTCAAAACTACGCAACGGACTTTGAAGCGATTTTTTTTAATAGATAGAGTGATTCAAGAGGAAGATTTTTATGTATAATACATGCATAATATTGCAAAGGAACACTGATAAATTTAGAGATATGCAGCGGGAACGGGATCAGAAAATATGGGGGTACGAAGTTCGCCGGGTCAGCTAGTTACTAATATTCCCTTTAACCCCTCGAACTAAGCTAAATTGCTTGTGCTAGGAGTGTCACGTCGGTTGTGTAATGGCCAGGATTCGAATCCGGGGCCTCTCTCGAGATTATATAACCATTTTTTGTATGTTCTGACACACATTCGTATTACCTGGACGCTGACCCATATTGTACGCAGTCCATACTAGTTGGAGCTGTTCCAAAAAATAACTCATAATATCTGCATGTTCCGGTTATCTGTTGTCGGGTGAACGGAGCGGATTCACAATGTTATGAATTTTGTGGAACTCTTTTGGATATTTTTACTTTTAAACGTATGGAGGTGTTCATTTGTGTGGTATCGTTAGATAGCTTACTTTTTAGGGTTCCGTAAGTATCCAAAGGGTAAAAACGAAACCCTATTACTAAAGATATGATTCCGTAGCCGACCGCATACGACAAGGGTGCCCAACCTTTTTAGCTGTCGGGCCAAACTTACGATTTGGACATTTTTGGCGGGCCAGTACATCTTTTTACTACATCCCCCCCCCAGGTTTCGGAAGATGAAATTGGCTGATCTCTTGCCCATCTCCCCCGAGCCGGCTCTTTTCGGGTATTGGGACCATCGCATCCCCATCTAGCCCCTTGGAATGGGGAGGTGCAGGCGGCTCCACCCGTCACCACCCTCAGGCCCATGCTCATGAGGGACAGAGGCCTGTTCTGCACCTCTAACGCCCGCGTCCCCTACGCTCGTCACGGGCTGTGCGGGCTGCGAATCCCCTCCGTTCCTACCCCGCCGTCTCCTTTTGGAATATTACTTGCTCACAAAAGGAGGGGCGGCAGCCCACGCGCTCGCGCAGCGTACTATTGCCGTGAGCAAGATGGCAAGCGAGAGAGCTCTCACTCCTACGGTGATGGCGTCTCCCGCGTTATAACGATGGCATTCAGTGGTTGGCTCTTACCGGATCCGACGCAGAAAAACCCCGAAGCATCCGTGCCCGGTGATAACCTGCAGGATGGAGGAGTGGCTAGAGAGGCTACATGGCGGCTTCTCTAGCTTTCCCCCATGATGGGTCTTATCGCCGCTACTACGGTGTGCCCTTCACGGCTCGGGTTCGTGTCCCCGTTCCCGTGCCTTTTTTCGGTAACGATATGGCACCGAAAGAACTTTTTTTATAACGTCAATTGGACTTCACCTCGCCTGCTGGTAAGCTGGATGCAGTCTCGGAAAAGAGGGTCACCATTATAGACACGTAAGTATCGTGTTACAATGGTGGTACTCAGCTTGTCGGCCTCATTAGATGCTTTTTCGCGCCCCGCTTAAAGGATCCGGGACTTGTAGGAAGAGGGAAACTGGTAGGGAATTCCAGGAGTTAATGGTACGGCAGAGGAAGGAGTCACCGAATATTTTGCACCGTATGCGGGTGACATTTATGTCCTGCACGCGTTGTTCTGTGTAGGAAAGGATAGGGTGAGATTAATTGGAAAAGCTCATTAGAACATTCACCATAGCAGAGACGGTAAAATTAAAATACTGTCAAGTATGCACAACTCTACGCATCTGCAGAGGCTCGAGGGTGTTCGTGATCTCAGGATTCCCAATAATGCAGACCGCACGACACTGGAACCTGTCGAGTGTATCAAGTAAGTACTTTGCGAAGCCATCCCAGAGCGCATCTCTGGGATGGCTTCGCAAAGTACTCAGTATTCCACGCAGGAGACAGAAGACACCGCTGCTCCGGCGTGTTAAAACATCTCACTTTGTTCAGGACTCCAAGTTTACGCGAGGCTGTTTTGATGATACTCTCAATATAATTTTTGTTGTTCAGTAGGCAGCGAACATCCATACCGAGAATACTGAGATTGTCCCGCAGTGGCAGTGCCCACGCCACAGAGGGAAGGAAAAAAAATACCTTTGCTGTAAATGCACATGCCTGTGTCTTATTGGCATTGAACTCGACCAGGTTCTCAGAGCCCTATTGGGAAATATGATTAAGGATCCGGTCGAGCTCAGTGACAAGAAGCTGCTTTTTTTCCCGCGCTCAGACTATATATCAGACTCGCTCGGCCGCAGTATGCCCATGATAACTCCCGTATAAGATGCTATCGTCTGCATAGCAATGAATGCTGCCGGGTGGTCAGAATATCGTTGATATGTAGAAGAGAGAAAATTGGTGATAAGACAGACCACTGCGGCACGCCAGCATTTACCTGCAAGAACTACGAAGTTGGCGCTCCTGCAGGAAGCTAACCACCCAGTCGCACTGTCTGAGAGGCAAACCAAAGGCTGGTAGCTTGGGAAGAAGCGATTTGTGGCAGACTCTATAAAAGCTTTGGCGATGTCAAGATTAATTGCCGGTGACTCGCCATGTTTGTCCATAGCCTCGCTCTCCGAGATCCGGTAAGAAAACTCGCCGCGTCATAGGATATCGTGCAGTAACCCCTGATGGCCTTGATGGCCATCGTCTCTTGCTGTGCACGCGGTAGGTGCACGTGCCTAGACTTCAGGGCATCCGCTCACACGGGACACCCGTATAGGGCAATGGAACGTACGATTCCCGCAGCATCTGCCTCCTGCTCTGCTCTGGCTCCCTCATGTTGAACAACAGCCACGCCAGAACGTTAGCTGTGCATCTTAATTTGGGAGCCAGACTTCGGAGACGCTCCCCGATATCTGGGCCGTCGAACACGAGCCCCAGATATGTCATCTGGGGCCTGATGCCGATGAGAGTGTCTCCCACTGTGAGGTTGGATCCCTCCGGTGGTGCACGCCGAGGCCTATGAGAGAACATGGCCTCAGTTTTGTACAGAGTCACCTCAGACCCAGCCGCCGGATCCGTTCCACGCCAGTGACAGCTCCTATTTTACTACATTTTTACGTGTATAAATTATAACTCAATAATATGGAATGTAACTACAAAAATTAGTATAATAACAAAGTGCACTAGTACAATATTAAGTTTATTATAATACCAAACTATCAATACAATCAAAATCATAAAATTAAAATAAAATAAAATTATTTTAAACTTTTTAGTTATGATATGAAGAGATAATATCATTTTGATGAATACTCGATAGATTTGAGTGAAAAGAAAAAATAGCATAGCATTTGCGACTGCGACTAATGCAATTGCTTTTGTACAAGCTTTTTTTTGCTCCTCTCGCAGTGGCTTGCGCGTGCCACCCGAAATTCGTCCGCGGGCCACTTCGTGGCCCGCGTGCCTAGGGTTGGGCACCCTTGGCATACGACAACTGCCGACGCATGCAGCACATACAGCGTACCCATTACTTGTCACACTCCGATACAGATAAAGGGCGCCATTGAGAAGTCGCAATGAATTACGTGCATGTGCTGCGTGCGTCGGCAGGTGTCGTATGCGGTCGGCTACGGAATCATATCCACCGATTGAGACTACATAGAGCTTGTCACCATTTTAACGACAGCTTAAATCGAACCCCTTAATATTATGTAGATTCTCTAACCTTTCACTCCTTACATTACTGAGCAAACATTTCTTCTTTCCAGATGGTCAGTGATCAGATAACGTGATAGTGCCTGTACCAACTGTGATCGTGTAGTGAAGTGATAGAACTGTAGATTTAGACACAGTGCCTCGCCGAGTGAGATGTGTATATACAGAACATTTAGCGTGACCAAGAGGGAAGATACCGGCAAGTGAGAACGTGTCGTGGCAAGGGTGAGTTGCGATTTTGAATAGTCAGTATTCACTAAGGTGGTCCCGTCTCCAATGAATGACGAACGAGAAACGGGTAAAGCACAGGCCATACTGCCAGTCAGCGAGCGAGCCGGACGAGCATCTTTTCACCGGTGACACAAATTGCCTAAAACCTCCATGATATTGGGCTAGTCAACGACCCAGGATCATGGGCGTACCCAACTTTCTTTAAGGGATGAGACAAAAGTCAAATCGGATCGGGGGCGGGGTGTTGTCGTGTGTTTCTTTTGGTAGAGTTGGGTAGACAAGCGTCCTAATTGCCACCTGGGTTCACCCATGCCCAGGATAGTTACAGTACATCGTAATCATTCATCGTTTTTGTGATATCGGGAATTATCGCGATTAATTATTATTCGAGGGCCGCGTGGTTCCCGGCAGAGTAGAATTTGGGCCACCCCATCTCCTCCCATGCGGTGTCGTACAAGGCGACTAAGGGATAGGGCTGTTTAACATCAGACAGATATACAGCGTGATTCAACAATAGTGCCCGGAATACGGCAATAGGCTCACCCCCTATAACGTGGGATTCAATACAATGATTGGTGAAATGTGGGTGTTAATTCACCTCTGCCTAACCCTCCGGGAATAAAGGCGTGAATGTATGTATGTATGAATGTGTGTATGTAAATTGTTTATCATTGATGTAGGTAAATCGTAGTAATAGTTGGCGATGTGTACCCCCAGATGGCGCACTACCTACAGCCCGCGAACCTGGAAGCGGCGCTTCCGCTGCTGAACCGCCCGGACCTGCGCCTGCGCCAGCTCCTCGGCGAGCAGCTGACGGCGCTGGTGCGGCGCGAGCCCGAGCTGACGCACGACACGGCCGCGCAGCTGCTCGACTCGCTCATCGCGTGGCTCAATGGAGGCAACTTTAAGGTGAGGATCTAGGCAAATACGCCAAAATGCAGATCTTATATGCCACCCGCATACGGTGCAGAATATTCCTTCAAGAACCAAGCGGTTCGGAGACTCCTTCTTCTGCCGCACCACTAAGACCTGGAATACCTTTCCCGTTGACGTGTTTCCCTCCTCCTACAGTCCTGGGTCTTTTAAGCGGGGCGTGAAAAAGCATCTGATGAGGCCGCCAAGCTAGCTGAGTGCCACGGGTGCCACCATTGTAACATGGTACGTGTCTATAATGGTGACCCTCTTTTTCCAAGACTTTACCTTGAGCTTACCATCAGGCGAGGCGAAGTCAAATTGACGTATCCTATATAAATGCCCATCCGTTATCAATGGCTGTCAAGCTGAGAGTGCGAGCATGCATCTTACATAGTCTGATTGCGTTCGGTACCGCTCCACGGCGCACCTCATTGCGGCCGGCTTATTCTGTTTCGACCACAACGATAGAGTTACTAGGGTGGAAAATTCTTGAGATATCATTTTCTTTAAACGCGTTGAACACTTTTTGTGTGAAATAAAATCACGATACTCGCGTCACCGTACCCGTCACTGAGCCCAGGCTCCGCCTATTTTAACGAAGCAATTCTCAAGTTACTTAGCTTTCATTTCTATCGATAGTCGCCAAAGACTGCCCCGCATGTTTTTAAGGTTCCGTATCTCGAAAGAAAAAAACCGATCTCTTATAGGATTACTTCGTCGTTCGTTTGTCTGTCTGTCAAGATCTTTTTCTCGGGAATGTGTGGACGGATCAAGTTGAAATTTATACCGAGTACTAGCTTTTGCCCGCGGCTCCGCCCGCGTGGATGTCGGTTATCGCGACCAAACATAGCCTATGTCCTTTCTCGAGGTCTAATCTATACCAAATTTCATCAAAATCGGTACAGTGGTTTGGGCGTAACAGACAGACAGACAGACAGAGTTACTTTCACATTTATAATATTAGTAGGGATTTAAGTTTGCAACCTCTTACAGTTGTGATAACTGATAACATAGCCCGTTTATCGATGAAGGTTATAGGCTATATATCATCACGCTACTACTCGAAGGAGCGGCTCAGTGATGATAAAAGTCAACAAATCCAGCAGATTTCCATACATTATTGTTCTATTAGTGATTGCCATTTTATATAACAAAATTCTGTCTGTGGGTCGCTGGTGCCTGTGGTAGGTAACAAGAACCTGAATTACAATTATTAGAAGACTTTTAGATTGATTGGACATCAGATAGATTTAATACAGCCCAAATTCAGAGTCGGATCCATGGCTCGAGTCAAAAATAGTGCCTGGAATACGGCAATAGGCTCACCCCCTATTACGTGGGACCTAATACAATGATTGGTGAAATGTGGGTGTTAATTTACCTCTGCCCAACCCTCCGGGGATAAAAAAAATACGGGCTCAAAGGGGGTGATACGATGTTTCTAAATAATATGTCACTGGCGAATCCGGGGTGGGTCAACTAGTATTAGTATACATTATACATACAAAACGTCTCAAGTCACAGTATCGTTGCACAGTCCAGAATACGGACGCACAATGTATTAAGTACGTTAGTCTACCGTGGCACACTGACCGAACTATACCAGTACCATTAAACAGGATTTATATTTTTAATCTGTTGCCATCTTTCATTTATACAAGTGAGTATTTTGATAGATTATAATTTTTTCATATATGTATGAGTTTTATACAATTTTTAAACTTCACATCTTTGTGGCCATTGGAAGGAGCTTCCACTCCTTTCAGAGGTGATTTTTTTTCTCTTCTGTAAATCCCTGAAGGGGTATGCAGAGGTGTATTACCACCCACATTTCGCCAGTTATGATTATCGGTCCCACGTAATACGGAGCCTATAGCTGTCAAGCGTGCACTTTATTATTCACTAGCTGACCCGGCGAACTTCGTACCGCGATATTTTCCACCCGCGTGGTATTATCTCTAAATTTATCAGTGTTTCTCTACAATAGTATGTATGTATTATACATATAAACCTTCCTCTTGAATCGCTCTACCTATTAAAAAAAAACCGCTAAGCATACATAGGGACGGACAGACAGCGACAGCGACTTTGTTTTATAATATGTAGTGATATCCATACTTCCATACTAATATTATAAATGCCAAAGTAACTCTGTCTGTCTGTTACGCTTTCACGCCTAAACCACTGTACCGATTTTAATAAAATTTGGTATAGGGGTAGATTAAACCTTGAGAAAGGACATAGGCTAGGTTTGGTCGCGATAACCGACATCCACGCGTTCGGAGCCGCGGGCAAAAGCTAGTGGGCTATATGTTTAGTGTACGATAAAGAAAACCCTGACTAAATTGTCGATTTTCTGTTAAAAATACGCGGGCAGTGCCGCGGACACAAGCTAGTAAAATATTAATTGTTGTGTGTTATTTGCAGGTGGCGCAAAATGCTTTGGAGGTGCTAACAGCGGTTGCCGAGCGGATGGGTAGTGAGTTCACACCCTTCGTGCCGACGGTGTTGCCTCACATAATAGATAGGTAAGTTGTTTTTATACCACTTAGGCAGTAGACAAGCACACGGCCCACCTGATGTAGGATGGTTGCCGTGGCCTATGGATGTATGCAACTGCAGAGGCGTCACACTCGCGTTGCCGATCTCGTAAAAACCTTCTAATACCCTTCTTGAAGAACCGTATACTGCAGTCAGGGTCTGGAACGCGCTGGATGCGAGCCGCTTCCAACCGGTCTTATTGGAGATCTATAACGGAGGCCTATGTCCAGCAGTGCACTTCCTGTCGCTGAAATGATGATGATGATGAGTCAGGGTCTTAGAGAGTAGTTCCTACAGTGTCGGCAGCACGAGTGTGACGCCCCTGGTGTTGCACACGTCCATAGGCCACGGGAACCACTTCCCATCAGGTAGGCCGTGTACTAGTCTGCCACAGCCACCTA